>CM076994.1:18930000-23930000 GCA_039090855.1 Macrothele yani | reverse complement strand
ATTGATCCGAGAGATGAACTTCGGCTTCGATGGTGCGCGAGGGCCGATCGTCATGCTACAGTGGAGCAACTCGCTGGCCGAATGTGAACCAGGGGGCTACCGCAAGTGTGTTTGAAATGACAGTTCAGCAAACCCTGCTACGCGTATTGGGCTTCGATGCAGACGGGTGGTCACTGCACTATTGCTAATGAAAGTGCATCGGCAGAAAATGGCTTACAGTTGCACGGCAGTATCGTGATTGGACCTCCGCTGATTGGCAAATAATTGACTTCTACGACGAGTTGTGTCTTCTGCTTCATCGAACAGATGGACGTTGGCGTATGAGGCGAGAAACATCTGAGAACAAACACTGTTCAACCATTGCTGGAAAAACACAAGCTGGTGGGGGCAGCGTTATGGTCTGGGGAATTAGGGGACCAGGGAAGTACTTTGCTCTTCCAACCACTTTTGGACATTTCTGTGTGACACGCTGCATTGTCGCCCTGGAAGATCCCATCCAGGGAAGACAATCAGCATGTATGGGTGTACGTGGTCTGCAAGGATGGATTCATAATGAATTCGGTCCATAGTGCCTTCCACAGGTAACAGTGGACCCAGAAAATGCCACGGAAACATTCCGCAGACCATAACTCTGCCCCCACCAGCTTGCAGTGGCGGCCCGTGGCAACTGAAACAGGTAGGGCCAGTAGCCGAAGTCAAACCATGAAATAAAAAAACTGTCATTATTAAGCCAACTATTCAGACCCCACCCCCAAGATTCCTTTACTCTGCCTCTGTTTACCCCCTTAACTCACAATAATGCCCAAATAAGGTAGGAGTGTGTCAACTATTGTATTGCACACAAAAAAAAATTCCTCAGAATAGAATGCATAACTATTAACAGAAAAATGTTAAAACTCCTTAAATAAAAGTTTTACCTTAAAACATATGAGCATTAATTTATGTTAGTTGTGCTTTGTGTTTCTTCAGATTTCTCAATTGAGAAATAATCACAGGATAAAAAAATGTAGTAAAAAAATAATAACTCCAAATATATGCAGGGAGGGAATGTTTCATGAATTTTGTCCCATACAGAATGAGTACCATACTACCATTTGCATTATCTGAAAGGTTTAACCTTTTTTTAAAGAACTTGTGAAACCTAAAAACATATATGTACTCATGTGCAAATTATACTTACATGTTTTCTCATTTATTTATTTATTTTTAACATAGAAAATCATCTTACTTAAAACTGAAATTAGTTCTGCAAAGTGTTTGGAAACTTCATACTCTTGGAAACTCCAATTCTTGGGCTGATAAGCACAGTTTTTTTAAGTGAAGCTCAAACTAAAAATTCTTGGGGTGATAAGCACTTGAGTTTTTTAAGTGAAACTTTTCTTCCAGATTTAAAGCAAAGAACGGAGATTTTAACAAAATATCCACTCCATTTATTGTATTCGACAAGCAAAAAAGTCACGACAACGAAGGAACAACACATCACCGAGAGAGACACACACAGAAAAAACAACTGACTGAACTTTGCTACGACATTTAAAACCCTCCCGCCACCTTTGAGCTTGGTCTGGGTAAGCTTCTCTGTCAACCCACGGCGTTAAGGAAATGGATACACTCCCGGTCAATCAAATTAGCGCGAGGCCAGATAGATCTGGCCCCACAGCTGTTTTTGCACACGCAGTTAAGACAGTGCTGTACGTAGGTCTTCATACTGAATGAGATGGGGAGGAAATCGTCTCTTCGCTTGCGTAGTGATGTTACTGGGGCTTGTTTTAGCTGGCCCCAATAACCTCACACTCTGAACATGATCTCTTTCCTCAGGGAATAGTTTTTCGTTTTTGAAGGTTAGTTTTTCCTTAGGTAATGGTTTTTGAAGGGAAAGGTTTATCACCATGTAGTTAAGAGATAGAATAAGAATCAGGGGGAAAAAAAAGTTCTAGAAATAGAAATTTTTAGGTGGGGCCTGGCCCCTAATGACGAACCGCCCCTGTCAGCTTGTGTTCTTCCAGCAATGGTTGAAGAGTGTTTGATTTTCGATGTTTCTCGCCTTATACGCCACCGTCCATCCGTTCGATGAAGCAGAAAACGTGACTCATCGGAGAAGGCAATCCTTTGCCAATCAGCGGAGGTCCAATTCCGATACTACCGTGCAAATGTAAGCCTTTTCTGCCGATGCACTTCCGTTAGCAATAGTGCAGTGACCATCCGTCTGCATCGGAGCCCAATACGCTTAGCAGAGGTTCGCTGAACTGTCGTTTTAAACACACTTCCGGTAGCCCCCTGGTTCATTCCACCAGTGAGTTGCTCCACTGTAGCGTGTCGATCGGCCCTCACGCACCTTCGAAGCCGACGTTCACCCCTCTCATTAATGGCACGTAGTGCTCCGCAGTTTTCACGTCGCTTATTCGCAATGGTGTCATTTCTCCAATCACGATACACTTTAACCACAGCAGCACACGAACAGTTCACAAACTGCGCTGTTTCAGAAATACTGCCACCCTTGGCTCGAAAGCCGATCATCATCCCTTTTTGCAAATCTGATAAATCGCTCCTTTTATCCATGACAGCAACGAGTGATATGTTTTCAGATCAGATCAAATCATTAGTAGAGGATTTTAGGAAGGGAGTGTCTCATCCCCGGGTCTTAAACAACCCTTAGAAATACACTGCTGGCCACCCAAAATGCAACGCCAAGAAGGAAGCATCCGATTGGTCTGAAATTTGCAGCATGCGTCGCCCGCAAGAGAACATGCTAGCGATTAGCATTGTAGGGCATATGCAAATCATGTGCGCCCGGCACGCCACCGTGAAGCACTATAAGAAGGGTGCACAGAAGGCGGGGTGTGAGTAGTGGAAGTGTGTTGTGCTGCCGGACCTGTGCGTGGGAAGCTTCCTGATGCCTCGTCGCAGAATACGGCAGTCATTCCAGCACGTTTCGGAGTTCGACAGAGGACGAATAGTGGCTTATCGCGACAGCGGTTTATCGTACCGAGGCATCGGCGCCCGTGTAGTACGACATCCAGCCACAGTGAGGCGAGTATGGATTTGGTGGGTGCAGGAGTGACGGACGGACCGACGTGAGCGATTGTCGCATCCGCGGCACACCACCGAACGAGAGGACCAGCATGTTGTGCTGCGGGCATTGACGGCTCGCACCGCCACATCGCGAACGTTAGCGCAGGAATTAGGGTATGTTGCGCAACAACCTGTGTCAGCACGTACCGTTCGACGTCGTCTGCAGAAGCGGGGACTTGTCGCACAGCGCCCATTGCTCCGATTACCATTGACGTTACACCACCGGCGAGTGCGGCGGCAGTAAGCCGTTGAACGCCGCACCTGAACTACGGAATGGTACGACATTGTCTTCTCCGACGAATCCCGCTTCTGCCTGCAACACCACGATGGTCGGATCTGCGTGTGGCGGCACCGCGGCGAGAGACTGTTTGACACCTGCATTATGCATCGCCATACTGGTCCGTCGCCTGGCATTATGGTTTGGGGCGAATTGGATATGACACCCACACCTCTCTGGTACGCATCGCCGGTGCACTCAACAGCCACTGCTACATCTCCGACATTTTGGAGCCTGTAGTCCTCCTTTACCCGCAGGACCTGCCAGCGGCTACATTTCAACAGGACAATGCGCGCCTGCACGTGGCACGCATCGTGCAACAATTCTTCACGGCCCACCAGGTGTCACTGCTGCCGTGGCCCGCCTGTTCTCCCGATATGTCGCCCATCGAACACGTCTGGTCGCTGATCGGCAACCGAGTGGTCCGGCAAGCACCACCCGTGGCTACGCCTGATGAACTGTGGCAACGTGTAGAAGCAGTGTGGACCGACATACACATTCAAAGCCTCTTTCGTTCGATGCCGCGGCGTGTAGCGGCCGTTATTGCCAGCCATGGGAGCCACGCGAACTATTGATGTCTGCGTGTTCCGCAAGTCGCACGGGCCTGTAAGCTCAATCTTTTCATCTTCGTATCTGTCGTTATGTGTCCAGTAAATCTGGCTTTGCTATCTCGTGTCCTTCTTGGTGTTGCATTTTGGGTGGCCAACAGTGTAGGAAGCTAGCGTGCCGGATTACATGTTTTCAGATTGCCTACAAATGATAACATGTAGAGGATTTTAGGAAGTGGGTGTCTGACCCCAGGTCTTAAACAACCCTTAGAAATAGGAAACTAGGAGATTTGGGCTAGAACGCCCGATAGGAAAGTGACACGGAAGCGAAGTAGAAAGGGGAGGAAGACGCCCTTATTTATTACCGGGGGCCGGTACCCGGGGTCCGACGGCTCAACGTGCCCATCCGACGTACAGCGGGTATTTAGTGGATCGAGCGTTCGTACCTGCCTGGGATCGAACCTGAGGTCCTTTCCGTGACAGTCACGAACGTTGCCCACTAGGCCACCCGCGGCCCCAGGTTGCCTACAGCACACCTTATATACCATCCACGCCAGCTCACGACACATGCCTTCCTTCATTGGCTACGCGCTGTTGACATCTAAAGTAAGAGGTCACAATAATGTGACTCGACTGTGCATGCACTGCGCTTAGCCAATGAAAGAAGACGCATGTCGTAAGTTGGCTTGGAGGGTGTGTAAGGTGTGTGTGTATACACACATATATATATAGTGTTTGCTTACAATGGGACCCTCTGTTTAACGAAGTATCTTACGAAAGAAATGACAGCCGACCGGGTGGCGCAGTGGTCTAAGAGATGGCTTATGACCGTTCGTCCAAGAAGGGTCAGGGCTCGATTCTGATGATGCATGGATGTTGTGTTAGTCTTACGACACGGGCTCTTCCCCTTCCCTGGAACTAGTGGCTTTATATCTGGGAGGGACGACTGCTTATATCCCATCAAGTTGCTCACGGTGGTCGTTAAACCAATAATAATAAAAAGAAAATATTAGCGGACAGACAAAGCTTCGCTGCAAACAAATTTAATCGTTATATGCAATCATGTGCGCCCATATGGGGTGGGGGGCATTTGCCTTTTCCTGGAAAGTGACTTGTGCCCTTTCTGTTCTTGGAAGGTACTACAGAGATTATTATTTTTATTTTTTGCTATAACACTCATTCTGGTTGCTACTTTTTATGTAAACTTCTGGATGCGCGTTTATGCAAAAAAAATTGGAAAAGCGTTCGAAATTTCCAAAAAGAAAAAGCGGAAATTTACAGTAGAAAATAATAATGAAATTTCCTGTTGCATGTTGGAGAACAGCATACATGCGTACAGTATGAGAACATATGAAAGGCAAAGAAATTAAAAATATATCATCCTCTGCACCAGCAGAACAAAGATCCCTCGAAAATTTTCTTTAAAAAAAAAAAAATTTTTTTTTTTTTTTTTTCTGAAATTCTTAAAATTTCAGAACAAAGATCCCTCGAAAATTTTCTGAAATTTCTCTTGGTATATTTTCATTCTTGACGACCAGTAGAGTAGTCTCAGGGGTTTCTGGTGCAGGTGTACAAATAAGTTTTAAAGCGTTTTTTTGTGTGACGTATACCGCTGATTTACATATCCGACATTACCCCGCGTTGTTGTCATGTGACCGTAACGGGTCCAGAGTAGTGCTGTTCACGGATTTCGGATTTTTGGATATCCGGATATTTATTTTAATATCCGAAAACCGGATTTTTACCATTCGAATATCGGAAGTGCTGCTCACGAATTTCGGATTTCCGGATATTTTAGTATCCGAAAACCGGATTTTAGCATTCGAATAGTTCGAACTCCGAATTATGAACTGCGGATATCCGGATTTCGAACTTCGGATTTAGAATACCGAATATTCAGACATCTCAACAACCTAGATCTACCTGGCCATGATAGATCGCATGCCTCAGGTTGTGAACGTTTCTTTTTTTTTTTTTTTTGCTGCACGATGTGCGTTTGATTAGACAAAGTGATCTTTCGTGACATTGATTGATATTGTACTAAGTGAAGGGATAATAAATAGAATTGCAGTCTTTTATCCTGTAACAAACTCGTGCGGTAATCCGGATTTCGGATTTATATTTCGGATATTTTGAAATCCGAAATCCGTATTTCAAAATATCCTATTTTTGACATTCGAAATCCGGATTTCAAAATATCCAATTTTTGACATCCGAAATCTGGATTTCAAAATATCCGGTTTTTGACAGCACTAGCCTGATATCTGAATACCCGGATTTCGAATTTCATGCGGCAATCCGGATTTCGGATTTATTATATTTCGGATATTTTGAAATCCGAAATCCAGATTTCAAAATATCCGGGTTTTGACAGCACTTAGCCTGATATCTGAATTTTCGGATTTCATGCGGCAATCCGGATTTCGGATTTATGATATTTCGGATATTTTAACAGCACTAGCCTGATATCTGAATACCCGGATTTCGGATTTATAATATTTCGGATATTTTGACAGCACTAGCCTGATATCTGAATACCCGGATTTTGAAATTCGGAATTCAAATCCGGATTTCGGATTTATGATATTTCGGATATTTTGACAGCACTAGCCTGATATCTGAATACCCGGATTTCGGATTTATAATATTTCGGATATTTTGACAGCACTAGCCTGATATCTGTATACCCGGATTTTGAAATTCGGAATTCAAATTCGGATTTCATGTGGCAATCCGGATTTCGGATTTATGGTATTTCGAATATTTAGAAATCCGGATCTCAAAATATCCGGTTTTTGACAGCACTACTCCAGAATAAGAAATGTGACATAGAAGTTTGCCCAACAGTCAAATGCACTTGCACATCAGTAGGTGAAACATGGCCAGCGATACTGCATTTATTCGACACTGCATTCGTTACGAATTTCATCAAGGAAAAAGTGCTGCAAACGCATGTGCATCGATCTGTTCTGGGGGAGAATATTGTATCGAAAAGCACGTGTGAGTTTTGGTTTAGACGGTTTAAAGCAGGTCGTTTTGATGTTAGCAATCGAGAACGTAGCTGCGCCCCGCAGAAGGTTGCACATCAGGAACTGCAAGCATTGTTGGATGAAGATTCGTCTCAAACGCAAAAAGAACTAGCTGAACAATTGGGGTAACTCAACAAATCATTTCCAATCGTTTACGCGCAATGGGAAAGATTCAGAAGGAAGGAAAATGGGTGCCACATGACCTGAGCCAGAAAAACCAAGATGAGCGTGCCAGGAAGTGTTTGAGTCAGTTAAATAAACAACACAGAAAGTCTTTCCTATGGAAAAATCGTTACGAGTGATGAAAAGTGGATATGGTACGGCAATCCCGAAAGCAAAAAACACTGGGTAGACCCCGGTGAAGCAACGACTTCGACACCGAAACGCAATTCACTACAAGGAAGTTCTGCTGTGCGTCTGGTGGGATATGAAGGGTGTACTGTATTATGAGTATTGGAACAGGGCCAAACTGTTACTGCTTATCGCTACAAGCAACAACTGCTGCGACTGAATCAGGAAATCTGTCGGAAACGTCCATTCACATGCAAAGAATTGCGTACCGTGAAATTACTGCATGACAACGTTAGGCCCCATGTTGCAAAATCTGTCAAGGAAACGTTATTGACGCTTGGCTGGGAAGTTTTGGAGCACCCGGCGTATAGTCCCTCCAGGCTTTGTGGCATTTGTTCCGATCGATGCAACATGGTTTGTCTTATGTACGGTTCCGGACATGTGACGAAGTGCAAAACTGGGTTGACGACTTCATCGCGTCGCACGACGAAGTATTCTTCATATCTGGAATCCGTCAGCTGCCCGACCGATGGCGGAAGGTGATAGATAATGACGGCGCATATTTTGATTCGTAAAGGTATTGTTGATTTCTCTCAAACTACATGTTGCCTTGTCTAAAAACGCTTTAAAATGTATTTTTACACCTAATAATACAAGTAGCCAAAAGAACAACAAAGAAATTTCCTTATTGTTCTAACATGCTGTCAAATTTCATTCAACTATCTTTTGTTTAGTTATTTTTTGGGTCTTCTGGTTTCCAATTAAATTAATGTGTTGAGAGTGTTGTCAAAACGGTTAAATAACAAGAAGGCACAAGGAAATTTGCATATATGGTGTTTGCATATGTTATACGTAGTTGCAATTTCTGTTTGCTCCCCCCTCCTGAAAACTAAGCTATGGTTGTCCATGTATGCAATTACATTTTTAGTTTAAAAAAAAAGAGTTATAGCGTCCTGTCTGAGGGCTTAGTGATTTACATATTGAGGAAAGGAGCCGAGGCAATTACGTACACGGAACGCATGCGTGGTGGCGATCAGCGGTCTCCGATAGTCGTGCGATTGAAAACTTGGAAGTTGTTACTAAACGAGTTTCGTTCAACGGGAAATGGTGGATTGTGAGTATGCCATTACGAATTTTATAAATATTGTTGATGACAGAAACAAAAAGCTTAAAGTTTTGGTCGAACACGGATGTTTATTAAAAGAGAAAGGGAGCTGTTGCTGCGGAGAAATCGTAAAACTAAATTGCAGTAATGAATTTTGGTGCTGGTCTGCGTATGGAGTGTATGTATGTACCACGGTGACAAGCAAGACAAAAGTAAGTTTTTCAATTCTCATAAAAGTTATACAGTGAAACCTCCATTAAATAATGAAACCTCCGGGTAATACATTTGCAGAGCCCGAGGCGAAATTTCATTTCGGGCATAAAAAATAAATCGCATATTTTGATAAAGTCGTCACGTGAAACATATCGTTCGTAAAGAACACACACAAAAATTACCACAAAGAAAAAATTATCTCAAAAGTATTTGTTTTAAACTTAAGAAAAAGATTTCGTTTCCGGGCTGTGGTTGCATTGTGATTCTTATAAAAACTTCCTTACAAAATGATAACAAGATAACTAATCTGCATAGCGAATATTTTTGCGTTAACGAATAATAAGGATCCCTCCAAAATAAATTCGTATAAATACTGCCCCCCCCAGATACATGTTTTAGTGATTGAATTTTGATGCCAGATGAAGTAATTGACAAATTGGTGACTTTTTTTTTTTTTTTTTTTTTTTTACTTTTATATTCGCGCCTGTATGAAAACTGCTTTTTTTTTTTTTTTTTTTTAACTTCTTGTATTGTATCTCAAGTCCCTAGCCTCTATGTGTCTTGCCCTAAAGCAACAAACTGTTTTTTTTTTATTTCAAGTTTAAGCACCTGGTTTGCACATATGCAACAATAAAATGATTAAATTTAATTTGCTATTTCACGCATGCTGAAAATATTTAAGTTGTTAGAATAATCATCTTAAAATTGATGGACATCAAGTAAATCTCAGTATCTGTACAACGAAGGGCGATAACGCATTTACACGTGTAGGGGATTGGAAACTGAAATAAAAAAAGAAAAAAATACTCCTCTTAAACAATGCGGAGTTCACTAGATTTTTACCAAGCAACCAGGTTGTTACTGAATTGCTTCTAGTTTAACTGGTCATCATGTAACATCTCCCTGAAAATTTGAAAGTTGCGTCGCCCTGTAGCGGGAATCGAACCTACATCTTGCGTTTTCTAATGGAAATTGGGAGGTGCGGTTCGGTTCCCGCTCCAAGGCGATGTAATTTTCATTTTTTTTATTATTATTTTGTTTATTTTTGTTTCATCCTCAGCGCTCGAGAAGTATGCGTAAGCAAGCATGCGTAGAATGCCGCAGTAAGGATAACTTTTTTTTTCTCTATTGGAGGTTTAACGACCACCGTGAGCAACTCAGTGGAGTGTAAGCAATCACCTGTCCCTAATTTAGGGCGCCGCCCCGTTGGCGCAGTGGTCTAAGCGATGGCTTCTGATCATTTATCCGAGATGGGTCCGGGTTCGAATCCCGGTGAGGCATGGATGTCGTGTTTGTCTTACGGCTCTGGTTCCCTCCCTTCCCTGAAACCAGTGGCCCTAAATTAAGGACGGGCGACTGCTTATAGCCCATTGAATTGATCACGGTGGTCGTGAAACCCCCGATAAAAAAAAATAATAATTTAGGTCCACTAGTTCCAGGGATGGAAGAGAGCTAGTGTCGTAAGACAAACACAACATCCATGTCTCGCCGGGATTCGAACCCGGACCCATCTCGGAAAAATGGTCAGAAACTATCTTTTACACCACTGCGGCTCAAGTTTTTTGAGAGGTGTTACACGGTGATTAGTAAACTATACGCAATTCAGTAACAATCTGGTTGCTATAAATAACCAAGAAAATGATTTTGCGTTTATTTCCAAAACTGCAGGGACCCCTGAAGGCGCGGGGTCCAGGACGACTATCCCGGTTGCCCTGATTGTCTAGGGGCCCTGACAACAGTCAACGGACACCCCAGTTAGTCCCGAACGAAGTCTAACAGACAGTCACCTTCAGGGGCGTACTGATAGCCCCTGCATCTCCCGCAGTGCGGAGGGCCTCATGGTTTGCGTGTACTGTTTGACCATTTGGAGTCGATGTGCAGGCGCATTGTTTTGAAGAAGAAGAAAACAACTGTCTGTTTCCCACTTTTCCCAACGTTTACTTCGGATTGCATCCCTGAGAGAGGATATCGACGTACATTTCTTTGTTCACAGTCCTCTTTTGTGGAAGAAATTCGTGGTGAACAAGGCCCCGAAGAAAAAAATACGTTTATATTCAGTTTGTTATAATCTAAGGCTCACTATGCCTTTATAGGTTTGTCCTGGAATTGATCTTAGTGAATATTTGCATCTACAATTATCTCGTCATTCATTCTTTTCTCCTCACTACTCGCTCTTTCGTAGTTTCATGGTTACATTCTTATTCCACAGAGCAGGAGACTCAGAGGTCAATCTTCCGTAGAGACTCATTGCAACAATTTGGTCCCGAAAATGTCAATAGAACAGCGCGCTAGTGGACGGACATAGAACTAAAACGTCGAACTGTAGTCGCCTGCCTTTTTTATTTTTTTCATGAGTTTACAACTCACATCAAATCAGATCATATGTAGAGGATTTTAGGAAGGGACCGGTGGTCTTAAACTACTCTTATAAATAGGAAGCTAGGAGATTTGGGCTAGCGTGCCCGATAGGAAAGTGACACGGAAGCGAGGTAGAAAGGGGGAGGAAAACGCCCTTATTTATTACCGGGGGCCAGTACCCGGGGTCTGACAGCTTAACGTGCCCACCCGACGCACGGCGGATTTTTAGTGGTTCGAGCGTTCGTACCTGCCTGGGAATCGAATTTGAGGTTTCTCCATGGCAGTCACGAACGTTGACCATTAGGCCATCCACGGCCAAAAGTTTACGACTGTCTCCGCGGTGCTATTTATTTAGCCACTGGTACCATATCACGTGACAGACGCTATCGTAGTTTCATGTCCGACCGCTGGGACGATGTCTTAAACACGAGAGTTCTGGCTCTCCTCCTCTGATTTTCCCCTGGATTTCTCTCTCGAGTTCTGTTTGTTCGACTCGCTCTCTCAGTCTCTTCTGCTTGTACCCCTGGCTATTCCCTTGCTTTTAGAAAACGCATTGTTGCCACGAAGACAATACACTAATTATGTAGTCTGGCTGCTCTTTCACTCACAATGTTGCTGACTGCAGGCAAAGTTGAAATTGGTGCAATAAAACAATAAAAGTTTACTGAAAGAGTTCCCTGATTAGAAAGTCGAATCACTGTTGGAAGTGGTGTTTTCTGCAAATTTTATTGCCTCACTGAGTGCATCCCGCAAATGCTTCGAGAAGATCCACCCTATGCTGACTGTTACGATGATCATAAAGAAAGACCTACTGGTGAATATTCCATTCTATTCTAGAAAACAAATGATTTCTAAATTCTCCGTAACAGTAGTATTGTACACGTACCGGCCACTGAATTAGGAACTTCTATTCAAAACCGGATTGGACCTTCTTTAGCCTGAATTACAGCACGTATACGGTTTGACATATATTCAACAAGGTGTTGGAGTGCATCTACGTCTAGGGAATGCCAGGCGTTCACCGGACAGTCCTTCAAGTGGCTCAGATATTACGGAAGAGGACTTTGCTCCCAGATCTGGTTTTATAACAAGTCCCATACATTCTCAATGGCATTTAGATGCGGTACTTGTGATGGCCAGAGAAAATGGTGGAAATCGCTGTTATGCTGGCTGAACCACTGCGGAGCACATCTTGCGTAATCGACTACAGCATTGTCATCCATGAAACAGTTGTCACCTGCTGGATAAAAAGTCAACATTGCAGGATGATCTTGATCGGCAACAACGTTCAGATAATCTTAGGAGGACACCCCAACTTCAGGCAATATCAAGGGACCCGTTCCGTTCCAACAGAACGTGGCTACACCATGACACCACATCTAGAACCTTGAGTTGTGTTTTTAAGGTAAGTTGGGTCCACGGGGTTCCTGCCAAACTCTGTGCCTACCCGTCGGCTATTATGCATTGTGTTACCGTAAGAAACCAGATATTTAAATTATTTGTACAGGTCTGTGGAGTGCTTAAAACAAAAGCTATTGAGGATATTAAGAGGAAATTTTATATTTAGAAGTTTTGCGAAATAATACTATGTGAAATAACCATTTCTTAAAGATACATCTAGTGTCAGTTAAAACAAGTTAATAACATCATGCAATGCATTGATTATGATTTGTTTGATTGGATTTTTAACGACCACCGTGAGCAACTCAATGGGCTATGAGCAGTCGCCCGTCCCTAATTTAGGGTTACTGGTTCCAGGGAAGGGAGAGAGCCAGTGCCGTAAGACAAACACAACATCCATGCCTCACGGGATTCGAACCCGGACCCCGTTCGGACAAATGATCAGAGGCCATCGCTTAGACCACTGCGCCACCGGGGCGGCGCATTGATTATGATACGCTTTCCAACATACCAGAAATCATTACTCAAGTTATTACTCAAGTTATGAGGATAATAGCTGTGGAATAAATCTGGCTCCTGTGCCCTGACCTTTGATACCATTTCGATGATATTAGATAGAATTGGTTCAATATACCTCCGGGACAACATGAAAAAGTTTTGTCGCAATCGAAGCATTTTTACGTAAGTTATGACGCATAAGGGCAATGAAATTGATCCCGCTCCTATGTCCTGACCTTTGACCTCATTTTTCCATTTTCTATAGGGTTTGTCCCCAGGTGGTCCCCTACCACATACTAAAATTTCATCGAAATCGAACCATTTTTACGCAACTTATGGCACATAAAGGTAATGGAATGGATCCCGCTCCTATGCCCTGACCTTTGACCCCATTTTTCCCATTTTCAATAGGGTTTGTCCCCAGGTGGTCCCCTACCACATATTAAAATTTCATCGAAATCGAACCATTTTTACGCTAGTTATCGTGCGGACGGACAGACGGACAAAGCTGGAGCATATACGCTTCTTCAACCTACGGTTGGAAAGCGTAAAAAAAGATCTGAAGTTCCAAAGTATTTTGTTGATAAAAAAAAAATGATAATTTGTGATAAGTCCTTCTAAAGGAAAAATACAATTATTATAGACGTATAAAAAAATAATGACTAAATCACTCGCATTAATGGGAAAAAAGTCATATACTGTACAATCGCGAGGTCAGTTTTATCTTGAACGTGAGTACAATTCGTAAGACGACTTTCTGGCTCAGTGGTTAAGACGCGCGGCTTGTGTAGACCGAACCCACTTGATCTGAATTTGATAAAAATATCAAATTCATTGTCAAGTGGGTGACCTCCGCCGGCACGTAAGGATTCTCTGGCTTCAGAGATGAAAAATTCAGCGTCTTCGATTTTTTTTTCAGCGCAAGAGACCTGAACTCTGCTAGAGTTCAGGTCTCTTGCGTCTAACAACATCTCGTAGATGGCGGAGAACAGACAGGTAGTATTTACTCTTTGTTGATGGTCTGCCCTTGTCGAACGTACTCATGATGTACCCTTGATCATAGGCGCCGACTTGAAAAATTATTGTGGGTTCCGGAAATTTTTAATCGAAATTACCCACGCATTTTTCAAAGTATTTAAGTCTAATTTAAATTTCATTCAGTCAGATTATCGAGCACAATAAGACGCCTGAAATGCTAAAATGAAGCAAATTATAGTTAATTACAGATTTTTTTTTCTCTAGATAATTATTTATTTCATTTATTTTGCTTTTGTAGGCACGACATTATTATATACAATACACATATACTGTATGAATTTCCAACTCAATTGTCTTATAAAAGTAACAAAAATATGTAAAATTTATTTTAAGGTGTTTCTCTTACCAATTTTAAAAATACCAACCAATTTTTTTCTTCAAATGATTTCTGAATCAAAATAGGAGGTTAGAAGGGAGAGGACATGGCATCAGCCGCACGCCCTGCGTTTTCCGTGAGCTCTACTTCGTATCAGCTGTGTATGCCCAACTGGGGCTGCTTCTGTACTTTTCTATGGGGAAATCGTTGACTCTAAAGATATTTTAGAGGCACTTGTGCAGCATGTAAAGTCAGGAAAAAATGTGACCGAAATATACATGCACATAACTAAAAATTTGGAAAAAAGTTACAGAAATACTGTTTAGTATTTTCTAAAAAAATTAAACAAAATTATACTTCGTCGACCGGAAGTGCATATGCATATTAACCAATCACAGCCTTGCTAAAGCTGTGGGAGCCTTGTTGATTTTCAGGGACTGCTGCAGAGAGTAAGAGACGGCCGCTATCAACCTGTGCTCCAGCACAGGTCTTCAGTAAGTGACGTCACGTCACTGAACACTCCCTACCCGGAGGGCGCAAGAAACCATATGATCAGATTTGGCTTCACCAGAGGCTGCTGATGCCATCTTCTCTCTCTTCTAACCTCCGAATGTAGAGCTGGACTTGTATTTTGTGGGGACCCAGACAAACCGAAGAATTTTTTTTTATAAAGGAGGCGGGTTTAAATGCTCTTAAACAACGGTACTTGAGGTATTGTCTGTCGCGTCAAATTTGATGAGCACGAACAAACACTAATTCTTTTTTGAGATACAATAAACAATCTGAATGGTAAATTTCTATACACACGTTCTATATATATATCATCATCATCATCATCATTGTCAACCATTATCAATCCACTGCTGGACGAAGGTCTCCCCAAGTTTCCTCCACAACGGTCTGTCTTGTGCCAGTCTCCTCCATGTCACCCCTGCATACTTTCGAATTTCATCCACCCATCTCCTATGTGGTCTTCTTCTGGGTCTTTTATATATATATATAAAAGGGGAATGAATAATGAAAAACTTGAAGAATTGGTAACGAAAATCAAAATTTAAAGCACATATGCGTACGTGTATTTTCCCCACGAAATACGAGCAAAAATATTAGGGGTTCGAGGAACCAACAACAAAATAATTGAGGGCTCAAAAAGTGTCTCGAACCCACGAAGTCGGTGAGTGTCACCAAGTTTCTGCCAAAATTTAATGTAGATCTTTTGATCAACACATTCCACCATTTTCACTCCAAACACGAATCAGACGAACACACAGTACATGTACTGTTATCACAACTGCCTGACAGCGACTGAAGAGCAGAGTGGTCACGGAAAAAATCATACACGTGCGTATAGGGTCCAAGGTCAAATGACGCGTTAATCCCGTTCGCGCGCTGCTAAGGGTTGCCGCAATAAAAAAAAGGTCGGATACTCTTTGATCAGACCAGGGCCGCGGATGGCCTAGTGGTCAGCGCTCGTGACTGCCATGGAGATAGCCTCAGGTTCGATCCTGGCAGGTACGAACGTTCGAACCACTAAATACCCGCCGTGCGTCGGATGGGCACGTTAAGCCGTCGGACCCCAGGTACTGGCCCCCGGTAATAAATAAGGGCATCTTCTTCCCCCTTTGTACCTCGCTTCCGTGTCACTTTCCTATCGGGCACTCTAGCCCAAATCTCCTAGCTTCCTATTTCTAAGGGTTGTTTAAGACCTGGGGTCAGACACTCCCTTCCTAAAATCCTCTACATATGATCTGATCTGGTCTTTTTGATCAGACCTCGTATACCGTCAACTTTGCTGCACGTTATTTTCAGAATTTTTTTCTTGAATTCACACCAGTTATTTTTTACATAGTGTACATGCGGTGGGGGATCACATACACATGCTGTCGCCCATCATCAGATTCCACCCCACTGACAGATCTGAACAGCCCGAACGTGGCAAAGCCGTCTCGAGTACTAGCAGACCTTAGTCCTCGATTCGTGATGTCACCATCAAGGTCATAACAAACGCTGACGTCACTGCCATCTTAAGCTAGCAGCGGGGTTACAGGAGGCGATATCAAGATTCTAATTTTTCGTAACTTTGCAATATCGATGGAAAAAAGTTGCAAATTTTGGTAAATGCAAAACATTTGGTAAAAATCAAAACGCAAACACTTTATGAGTCATGGGAGCGAATAATTCAGTCATTATTTCATATCAACAAATTAATTCAGATATAAAAGAGGATGTTTTGCACAAATTCACCGGAATTACAGTAGGCACCCGCATTTTTTTTTTTTTTTTTTTTGACAAGTTATATTTTATTTCATCTAAATAAGTTAAGGTGAAAAAAAGAGGCAAAACATAAAAACTTGTAGTTAATAAACATAAAAACTTGTTTTCTGATAAGTTAATAAGGAATATTCCATGCATGACATTAAAATTGGCGTTACTGATATGATAACTCCATATTCTTTCAGTAACACAATGTACGTCTGATACATATTTCTTTTATTTCAACATGACGGCGGAAAAGTACATTTCTAAATATTACAAAAAAAAGAATGATCAGAAGCGATGGCTTCTGATCATTCTTCCGAAAGGGGTCCGGGTTCGAATCCCGGTGAGGCATGGATATTGTGTTTGTCTTACGGCACTGGCTCTCTCCCTTCCCTGGAACCAGTGACCCTAAATTAGGGACAGCCGACTACTTTTAGCCCATTGAGTTGCTCTCGGGGGGGGGGCGGTCGTTAGTCCTCTAACAAAAAAAAACAAGGCATAATGAGTAATGAAAAGTTGCTAAGCCAAATAAATGATTCATGAAATGTTGCTGAAGCTTAATAATACATGAAACGTTGCTTAAACCTACTTAGTTTCGCGGGAACTATTACGTTTGCCAAAAAATAGCCTAGTTCATCAATTCATAAGAAATATGCAATCTAAATCAATAAAAATACCAACTTTTCTTCGAATTCTCATATCGCACTTCAAGTCTTCAGCACTCTCAGAATAAGGCCAAGGAGGTTAGAATGAGATATCTGGAGATGCCCTTCTTCATGGAGAAGTACCACTTTGCGTGAAGCCTATATAACCGCGAGAGACGGCCGTCAAAGTGCGGGAAAGCTGATGGTTTTAAGGGTATTGCAATGCATTTTGTGTTAGCGGAATCGCCTTCTTCCGTTGCAAATGTTTCCAATTTCTCATCGTAACGTGTTGCCAATGTGTGAGAAAATGCTGAATTTATAAATTTTTTTATTTGTTTTGGCGCTCCTTCCTATTTTTATTATAAATTGAAATACACAAACGTTAGTGCGAATTCTAAACAAAACATAACGTTAAAATTGTAAACTTCACTCGTATAAGAAGTATAATTCATTCCGGTTTGATACTAACACGGTTTCTGCAACCCACTATTTTTAAATACACGCACTTGAAATTGCATAGGTATCATGTAAACAGCATCAAATTCCCACAGTTTGCGGCTTCACGGTTAAGATACTCAGGGCATCTCCAGAAGTATTATTCTAACCTCCTTGTATAAAACACCCGCCGAGCAAAGAGATTGTTTCTCGGTTTCAATCGTAACGGGTTTGGTTTGTTATGACCCGGTTGCTGACGTCACAAACAGGAAAATCGCGTAGGCTTAGGCCTGTAGTACTTGAGACGGCTTTGAACGTGGTCGAAATCAATTTACATGGCTCGTAAATCCCGCTTTTCCAATGCCATTTTACTCGTATGGTAACAGTTTTGTGATTGCCCCTTAAATTGGACTGTATGAGGGGAAAGATGAGCGGTCATATTAAAATGCCAAATTAAAGAGCAAAACATTCATTACATTCCAAGGAAATCGGCCAGAAATAACATGCCAGTCTCTGAGATCAGTTGTAGTGCAATAGTAAATAACATTTCTCTCAAAATTATTTTTAATTAGCCTACATTTAAGCTAAAAATCGTTATTTGGGGTGTCCTCCAGAGTCGCTGGGCTCCTGCGCCTAGACTTCGTGGGCATTTCTCTAAATCCGTGTATGAAGTGCATCGCTAGAGTTCGCTTAGTGCATTTATGCTCATACCATAACTTTAAAGCATTTATGCTCATACCACGTGTTTCTCTTTTTTTCCATTGAAAGTTTAAACGACCGCCATGAGCAACTCAGCTATAATACCCATCCCTAGTTTAGGGCCGCTGGTTCCAGTGAAGGGAGAAAGCCAGTGCCGTAAGACAGACACAACATTTATACCTCACCGGGATTCGAACCCGGACGAGTGGTCATAAGGCAGCGCTTAGACTACTGTGCCACCAGGGTGGCACCAGGTGTTTAAAGACAAAAGATTGCGAAAATAAGAAGTGCCACATAGAAACAGAGACATAATGTATCACATTTTGCTTTTGTTGCACATATTATACACAGCTCCATTGCTCACAATGTGTGGTAGCTTAGCAAACTCGTACAACCAAACAGTCACATGAATTACTTGAAAACATCTCACATGGAAACAGTTCATAGCTTTGAAGCACTGACGTCGTACTGATCTAATATATTTGTGCTCACACTAATTACACATCTAATGCCGTACGCTTCGATGCTACATATAGCTCAAGGCAACATACACTTTTTAATCATTAAAGGCAACCTTGAAATCGTTCACAAAGTTTGGTTTACGACAGATTATATTCTCTCGAATTCGTCGAGCTTACAGTATAGGATACCTTGTATGCGTCTGCCGCATTGCCTTTACGTTGATAATCACGATTGCAACATATTCTTGTCATTTCTGATAGCTTTTGCTTTACACTTCTTCTGTATTTCCTGACCTTTTGCATGTAGATGACTGGATTTATAACCGAGTTACAATACAATAAACAAATTATCCAAGTCTGGTTTACTGTGTTTGTGGTATTCCCAACTGTCCACATAATTTGAGCTACAGACATGGGTGTTCTGCAAACTAAAATCCCTAAAAATAAATAGAAAATGGTTGAAAATGTTCTTATCTTAAATTGGAAGTCCAGTCGCAGCGTTCGGTTCCTCTTCTTTTCCGTGTTTGTGGGTCGATTAAACGCTTGAAGGTCGGCTATGCGGACAGCTGTTTTCCTAACAGCCTGGACAATGCAGAAATAGGAAGCCGCAAGAAAGACACATGGAAATACGAAGAAAATCCCATAATAGATGGCACCGTAGTTGCTTTTTACAGAATTCTGTGTAAAGAGTAAACTGCAGTGTGTATTTTCAGGTCCAAAACCGAACTGACCCCACCCAAAAAGTGGTGGGCAGCAAATTAAGATACAACCACCCAGAGACCCAAAAAGGAGGAAGGGAATATGTCCCGGTGTTAGTTCATCTCTGCGTTTCACTATGATCAGATAACGATCGAAACTGATCATGAATAACAGTGCAAAGTTTTCCGTTGAAAGGATTGCTAATACGCATGCGTGGATTCTGCAAACAGTTGCTCCAAATATCCACCTATTAGTGATGACGGTGGCAACGTCGAATGGAATGCACAACAAACAAATAAGCGCATCCATAAGGGCCATGGTAGCCAGTAACAAGTTGATTGGAGATCGCATGGCTGCTTGATGGTAAACCAAGAAACAAAGAGCGCCATTTCCAAGGGAACCCAGCACAATAAAAAAGGTGAACGTACAGCCCAGTAGGACCCGAGTTGAAATAGAAAAATCTGCATTGAAAATTTCTACGTCGGTACAGTTTGAAGAATTCATTGACGGAACTGGTATAGGTGTTGCATTCAATCAGTTAATAATTGTATAACGTCTTTCTCTATCAACGAAAAATCCCGAACAACTATATTTAAACATCAAGAGGAGTTATAGTCTTGAAATCTCGAAATTAAGTTTGTTCGACATTAAGAAAGTTTCTCAAAACGATGAGATTACTGAACTTACGTATGCTAAAGTTCTATAAGCATTAGAGAGGGCATAAAGATATCCTAAACATCAAGAATGATACTCAACCGTTTTAAGACATCGAGAAAGACCACGAAGGTGCTTAGGATATGTATTTGATTGGGAGTTGGCGTTTCCACACTCCAAGATGACCTTTGTATATAATTTTGTCATTTGTTTTGGCGCTGTTTGGACATACAGTATATGACCTCTGCACCAGTTTTCTTTTAAATAAACAAATACCCGTAGACCAAAATCTGGTAGGTTCAACTGCTTAAGAATGCATATGGAAATTACGTGGTACTCAACGGTCTAAGAACATAAAGCGAAGATAAAGCGACACTTAGATTATTAATATTAAATATGCTCAACTGTTTTGATTTCATTAACAGCGATCGTTCTGTTGTGTCAGTATCTTTTAGGGAATACAGAAATATAAAATCAGTCAAATATTAAATAATTGCGCTCATCTTATAAGTTCCAAAAATTCAGGTAAAAAAAAAAAAAGAAGGCACCATTATTTCTATTTGGTTTAATGGCGAAAAGTTTTAAGATGGTAACGTCACTATTTAATATCATTCAGGGCATTATTCTGAAACACTTTTTCTGAATTTTTGATACCAGTGTTGAACAATATTCGATAATTTTCTTTTCCTTTTTCATTTCCACTTTTTGTTTTTTCAACATAACTTATGACTGCTCTTTAGATTTGGCGTCTTCGAAGTTCAAAAAATTCGCCTCTGCTCAAAAACGAGAAAATTTACGAACTTAAAAGATCTGGCTCAACCTAGGACGAAGTACTTATAATTAATTTTTGATCATATAGTACATTTTGATATATGGGATGACTCTCTCAAGGATTTTAGATATCTTCAAACTAGCATTAACGATGGTTTCATACTGTTAAAGCACAAGCCTCAGAAAAGTATTTAATATCTAATATCGTAGACGGAACAACACAATGCACATTTTTGTCAAACTATACTTTCTGGTCTGTTTCTTCTACAGAGGAGTATACACAAAGAGCATGTCCTTTGAACAAGGCGCAATTTGTAATAGGAAAATTCCCATTCATTATCATTTTCACACCTGGATTTCAATTGGTTATAATGGTTAGGCCGCCAAAGATATCCTTTTCAGAAATACGTCCGTCACCCTATGAAGGAAAAAAAATGCAACAAGTTATAGGCAAAATGAGAACGAAGGTTAAACTGTAATGAAGTGCATACACTCAGTAGACAAAACATTAGGGATATGGTTGATGGACAATTCCAGAGCCCATTTAGGGGGGGGGGGGGGATAGGGATTCTGAAGCTCCGGGCCCCGCATTTTCAAAGGGCCCCAGAATTACGCAGGATGCTTGAAAATTTGACAGAGTTCTACAGGGTTTTTTGTTTTTGCTTTTTTGCAGATAGCACAGAAAAAACTATAACAAATTGTCTTATGGGGAAAAAAATCTATTTCTTTCAGCCTTTTTTTAAGAGGAGTCCGCAAAAAATATAGTCGCCCTCAGTCCATCCTCAAATCTTTCGGAAACACAACAGAAGTTGTTGTTTTTTGTGCACATTCGTAATTGGGGGAAATTTTCATACATTAAGAATTCGTTTGAATCATGATATTTGAATCACATTATTTTGCGCACTACTTCGTTACCAAGTTGGACTAAGGGCAAAAGCTACAAAATTTCAACAAGATGAACCCAACCCGGGGGGGGGGGGGGGGGGATTAAAACACAGCTGAACTGGTATCCATTTTTCAACCATGCATTTTAATATTTTCTTGCTACCACTAATTCATCCATGACTCATGGGATACACATTTCAATATGGCGGGAATATTTTTCTGGCTTTCTCATCCTATTTTGGGAATGTTTTCTCCAGGGTATTTTTATTCATCCACTCATAGTGAAATCCTAGATATGCCACTAATACTGGAGCCCCAAAATGCTGTCTTGCCCCCTGGGCCCCATGTCTCCTTGGTGTCGTGCGTGAAGCGACCCTGTTATATTTTATCGTGGGCGAAACGACCCTGCTAATCGAATCATTTTACTTATATATATATATATATATATATATATATATATATATATAAACGCATTCGCAATATCATGGGGGAATTTGGAAATTCTAAAGTTCTTAAAAAATGCCTGAAAGCATTAAGCTGTGTTACCAAGTTGGACTAAGGGCAAAAGCTACAAAATTCAGATGTAGGTACTTAATTAATGATGTAAATAATTTGACTACGATTTGTATATATATATACATATAAAATGATATTAAAGACTTGTATTTAGTATAAAAAACTTGATGCAAGTAATTAATTAATTAGATGTAAATAAATAATTTGACTACGATTTCTCTCTCTATATATATAAGTAAAATGATTCGATTAACATTTAAGGAGACGATTACGTGCATCCCGCACGTAATCGTCTCCTTAAATGTTTACATGGGCGTCCCCCGCGCAGGGTGGAACAGACCCAAACCGAACGCAGGCGATAAATAGGCGGACATCAGAGTTTCCCAACAGTGTATCGCAGTGGCGGCTTTTCAGGTGAAGTAGGTGAAGTGCCTCTTCACCTATTTTACTCAAAATAAAGTTTTATTCAGTATTTTTTATAATATATTCTTTTTTGCCTTTATTCAGTTCCAAAATACTCAAAATTTTGATTAGATATTAATTCACATGGCGCGCTCAATACGGAAAACAAATCCTTATACGCAAAACAGTGCAAGTGAAGAGCCGAAATGAGAATGCTTGGAAGTCTGCAGTAGTCCGCCGAGTTGTCATGGTAACCGTGACGTCACCCTCCCCAATCTGCTCGCTCAAGTGAAGTGTTTCAGCTTCAGGCGCCTTACCTCTACATCTTTCAGTTTTTTAGCGTAAAAGTCGTGAGAGATCACGGTGGAGCGGGCGGACTACCAGGGTACCTTGCAATCTGCTAGGGCTTTTTTCCTTGTGGTGCTGTGGTACATTATTATCCGAAAGGAATTTGTTCTTTCGTGCTTTGTGATTATTTGTTGAAAGCTTTAACTGATATTTTAGATTTGTGTACAATTTAACTGATAGTGATAGTTTTTAGTATGCATCCTGTGGACGACATTATTTGTAATTTATTGCAAACTCCATTTAATCTGTGGAAAGATGAAGATATAAGAGACATTTTGCTTCAAGGACGACCGACGGATTCATTGTTAGTTTACTGAATATAAATGGATTTGCAGCACTTCTGTGTTAATTTTTTTTTTTTTTTGGCCCTGCTTACCTTTTAGTAATAAACATTCGGCGTGGAATAAAGACGGATTCTCAGATTTCTTAAGCGTAACACGGTCACTTCATAAACATCGTGATTCTAGCGAACACCAGAAATGCGGATTAATGTTAAGGAATTTTGAAGAAATTCAAAACACCATTGCCGATGCCCTGAGGAAGAATGCTAGGCTTTTGAAAACGCATTTTAACAAAAATGTTCGTTTAAATAGACTGTTCCTGCAGACAGTGATTGATGCAGTATTAGTCTATACTGTATTTGAGCAAACAAGAACTGGCATTCCATGGCCATGACGAAAGCATGGGCTCGATAAATCGTGGGAATTTCATTGAATTACTTTCATTGTTGATATGAAGAAGTTTTTAGAAATTGAAAATCAATACGAAAGGATAAAAAAACTATTCAAAACGAATTAATTGAATGTATTTCTGAATATATAAACTATCACGTCAAAAATTAAACAATTTTTAATTGTTGATTTGGAAAGTGTATTGGTTGAGAAATTTTTGGGGTTCCATGATGTGAATGAAGATAGAACGTCAGGAGCTTTATACGAAATGCTAGACAAAATTTTGGAACAGTCTGATTACCAACACAAATAAATAGGACAATGTTACGATGGGGCAAGTATAATGTCTGGACACTTAAACGGGCCACAGAAAGAAAAAGTCAAGGATAAAGCTTCTCAAGCTGTGTTTTTTTCATTGCTTAGTTCATCCTTTGAATCTTGTATTACACCAGGGTTTTTATAAAATTTCTAAGTGTCGAATACTTTTTTCAAGCCTCAGTGGAATTGCTTCGTTTGTTCACCATTCTGCGAAGCGGTCTTATACACTTGTATCAACAACCGCAAGACGCAGACCAACCATAACAGAAACTCGATGGTCCTCCACTTCGAAATTAGTAAGTGTAGTTGTTGAAGATTGGTATAAATTGAAGGAAGTGTTCGGATTTCTGACTAATAGCGAATAATCAGACAAAAATCAATTCATCTTGCCAAGGGGTTTTTGAATTATATGAACACTTTCGAATTTACATTTTTAGCTCCACCGATCTATTATTCGAACTTTTGAAGAAAAAATAACTACGCATAAACTACTGTGTAACTCAAATTAAAAAAAAAAAAACTCGTGAAATGTTGAGCCATAAAAGGAACGATGAGTTATTTGAAACACAGTTTGGAAAAGCTAGCAAAATCACAGAAATAAGCACGGGAATATGCTGCTCTTACACAGGAAACAATTTTTCAAAATTACAAACAATTATATTTTAAATTTTTGACCAGATTCTTATGAAAATGGTTATAAGATTTCAAGACTGTAAGAAACTTCAATTTGTCTGACTTGCTGACACAACCAAATTCGAATAATTTAATTAAGGAATATATTAACTCAAGAACTCCTTCGAGTGCTTCGCGGAGACAAAGACATTTTTACAGAAGATTATAAATTGGTTTTCCTCAATTTAACAATTCCATCTACAAGTGCGCCAGTGGAAAGAAGTTTTCTTAAAAGAATACAAATTTGCTCAAGAAACACTAGTTCCCAAGATAGACTTGCTTCTTTGGTAAATATTTCTATTCAGGAAGACATTTTATTGATGCTCACGAAAAAACAACCATCTAACCATCTTATGACGACATAATCGACAAATTTGCAGCTTTAAAAGGAAGAAAAATTGATTTAATATACAAAAAATAGGTAAGTCCTCATTAAGGAATTTTCATTGTAGACAGTAGATATCTTTTCATACTGGTCTTGTACCTCTTCACCTATTTTTCCAACAACGAGCCGCCACTGGTGTATCGCAATCAACGAACATGGGCAAACGTGATGATATGAGCGTCTTTGATAGTGGACGCATTATAGACGCAAGACAGACGGGTAATTCTGTCGCCCAAGTCGTAAGAACCCGACGGTTCCTCAGGGCAACCGTATCGAGGGTATACTGCGAGTATACCATAGACAGCCGTACCAGCGCCCAGAGAGCAAGGGGTGGACCACACGCTGTTGATGACCGACGTCGACATAGACTATCCAGACTCGTGCAGACCAAGCGCTTGGCAAAGCAAAACAAATATGTAATATCCAGGTTAAATGTCGGAGGCCGAAGCAGCGTCAGCGAGCGAATGGGTACTGCGCATGCTGCATTCCCTGGGCTACGGGAGCCAACGCCATACTCATGTGCCACTGCTGACTGCTGACTGCTCGTCACCGGACATTACGCCTCGCCTGATGTCGGGAACATCAAAACAAGGATCTGTATCGAGTGGCACCGCGGCGTTTGGTGTTACTGATCTCTGATAAGATGAATCCCGTTTTCAGGTGTACCGATCTGATGAGAGGGTGCGGATTCGGAGTAACCAGAATGCTCCTTCTCCTCTGGAATATTTTAATCAGGAATTATCTATTTTATGAATTAGGGATCCTAAGCCAAAGATCTTGGAGGAGAACAGACTGGCAAATACCTAGCTACTTTCGTCAGTATTTGAAAACCGGATGCTCCGCCATTAGCGAGGACTGAGAGCTGTTCCTGAGTATACGCCGGTTGCGTGCGTGTTGCAAATCGTGCTTTAAATAATTGTTATAATAATTAATATAACAACTATTTAAATGTCGTTATAATATTAATTGTTCATTTGCTTCATAAGGACATTTACTGAGGCATAGGAGTGCTTGGTTAGAAAATTAGATGAGATAAAGTGCTGTGTTATTCCTTCAAATTATACGTAGGATAACTTTTAAAATTAGTTTACTGAGTATGAGTACAGCACTGCAATTAATAATAGATATAAAGAGCTCTACATGTCTGAGGAGAAGCAGTGATAGTTTTGTAAACATGATATCTGTAGACCCTCTTTTTTGTTTTGTGCGATATTCATTTTTCGTGAGCTCATGTGGTAAAAATATTTTTCAATAAAACAATTTGAGGAACAAAATCGGGTGATTAAGGGTAATATGAAGGAACGATAATACGGTATATTTAAATTCGCATTGCTGCAACTTCACGGATCAGGTGTTCGTTGTATGTAGTGACGTATTTTCTATTTCATAGCTGATTTTCATCGAAATTGAGAACTTGCTAATTAAATTTTGATCTAGAAATATGTTGGTTCGCACCCGAATATTCCTTCTGCGCTATTTATACGATGTATTATGCGTTGAATCAAACGCTGTATGTATCTTTCCAATAGCTATGTATTTCTCACCAAGTCCTCGCGGTTACAGATGGCGCTACTATCTCAATTGCTGCTCGTTGCCTCCGAAGGGCTAGCATTACGTTTGCCAGTTTATTCTCCTCCAAGGTCTTTGTCCTAAGCCGATTCTGTTGAGGGAGAGGTTACAGGAGACGGAAAATGATGCAATGGGCGTCGACAGCATGAGGCCATAGCCCGGTCATGCCACGTCGGCTTTATTCAAGGCGGTGGTGAATCTGTGATGGTTTGCGGAACCTTCTCATGGGATACATTAGGTCCCTTAATGTATCTGCAGAGGTCCTTAACCGCTGCCTGCTACCAGTATGTGCTGGCTGAGTACCTATACGCTTTCATGGCCTTCCCGTATCCTGCGGCAGATAGTCTATTCCAGCAAGACAATGCGCCACTCCACCGAGCTGCAACCACCCAAGTATGGCTCGAGTAACACTCGTCTGAGTTTGGAATCATCCAGTGGCCCCAGAGGTCCCGGATTTAAACCCTGTGGAAGCTCTCTCGGATACCGTGGAGCTGAACATGAGATCCGTGGATCCTGGATAAACGTCTCGGTGGGAGTTGTGGACAACGTTGCAGTTGGCATTACCTCCGGAAACCCTCCGGCATCTGGTGGAGTCGATGCCTCGGCGTGTACAGGCTGTTATTCACGCTAGAGGAGGACCAGCACGCTATTAGGTAGGTATCTCAAATGCTTTGTCCATTGAGTGTACAAAGGCTCAAAAATCAAATATATACACTGCAGAGCCAAAATATAATGACCAGTGCGTCTTTATACAAACCGAAGTAATTACAGGTAAAGCACGGCCGCGGATGAAGGTCATGAAACGATGTAAACAAGTTAGTAAAATCATGCAATGCATTGATTATGATACCCTTTCCAACATACCAGAAATCATTATTCAAGTTATTACTCAAATTATGAGGATAATGGCTGTAGAACAAATCTTGCTCCTGTGTCCTGCCTTTGACCCATTTTGCCCAATTTCAATAGGGTTCGTCCCCAGTTGTCTCCTACCACATACTAAAATTTCATCGAAATCGAACCATTTTTACGCAAGTTATGGCGCATAAGGGCAATGGAATGCATCCCTCACCTATGTCCTGACTTTTGACCCCACTTCACCCATTTTCAATAGGGTTCATCCCCAGGCGATCCCATACGATAAACTAAAATTTCATCGAAATCGAACCATATTTACGCAAGTTATGACGCATAAGGGCAATGGAATGCATCCCGCTCCTATGTCCTGACCTTTGACCCCACTTCACCCATTTTCAATAGTGTTCGCCCCCAATGGTCTTCTACCACACACTAAAATTTCATTGAAATCGAACCATATTTACGCAAGTTATGACGCATAAGGGCAATGGAATGGATACCGCTCCTATGTCGTGACCTTTGACCCCATTAACATTAGGGTTGGTCCCCTACCACATACTAAAGTTTCATCGAAATTTTAGTATGTGGTAGGGGACCAACTGGAACCATTTTTACACGAGCTATCGTGCGGACAGACGGACAAAGCTGGAGCATGTACGCTTCTTCAACCTACGGTTGGAAAGCATAAATAACATCTGTTACTGATCTCTGCTGATTAGTGTTATTCTTGTTCTTTAGACTGAAAAGGCAGCGAACTTGAGAGAGTTTGACAAAGGGGCCAAATTGTAATGGACCGACGAATCGTCAGAGCATTTCTGAAACGGCAAGGCTTGTAGGTTGCTCACGGTCGGCCGTGGTGAGTACCGTCAAAATCTGGTCAGAGGAAGGTAAAACCACAAGGGGTAGGCCGACCACGGCTCATTGATGCCAGAGATGAGCGAAGGCTATCCTGTATGGTACGAGCCAACAGAAAGGATACTGTGGCGCCACTCGCCGGTAATTTCAATTCTGTGGACGGGAGTGGTGAATCAGAACACACAGTACATCGAACCCTAATGAAAATGAAAATGAGATTCCGTAGCTCCAGGCTTCTCCGAGTGCCCCTGCTAACCTCAGTCTCCATCGAAAGCGCCTACAATGGGTACGGGAGTATTAAAACTGGACCTTGAGTGATTTGAAAGAAGGTCGTATGGTCAGATTAATCTCGCTTTCTGTTGCACCATGTGGGCGACCGGGTACGTGACCGTCGTTTACCTGGAGAATCGTTGGCACCGGGATGCACCGTGGGACGAAAACAAGCCATTGGAGGAAGTGTAATGCACTGAGCAGTGTTCTGGTAGGGGAACCCCGGGACTAGTCATTCATGTGCAGGAAATCATGACGTTTGCTACCTACATATCATTGGAGACCAGGTACATCCTTTCATGGCAAAGGTATTCTTTCTAGTAGTACCTTCTTTCAGAAGGATAATGCCCCATGCCACACTGCCCGAATTGTTCGAGAATGGTTAGCGTGGCATGAGGAAAACTTCCAGGTTTGACGGCGCTAGAAGAGGATTGATTACCCTGCACTCCAATTTTCCCAAACATCAATCCAATCGAGCATCAATGGCTTGCAGGGCTTGAAAAATACCATATCCAGATGCCCAGGGCTTATAAATTATTGGCCTGGGCAGGTAAAAAAAACAATCTAGTTGCCCAGACCGGGCAACTAAATTTAAAAGTGAAAAAGTTTGGAATAGAATTTCCTAGTACAAGAAACAAGACAGTCGTCGCATGTCGTGCTTTATGTCACTGATAATCACCGGAAGTTGTATTATTGATGCAGAGTGCCCAGCACAGAAGAATATCACTTCTTTAATTATACACTATATTGACAAAAGTCACCGGACACCCTTCAAAAGCAAATGAACGGATGCGCTGCGTTGTTAAGGTGAGCGGTACAGCTGCAAACGGTATAAAAACAAGCCTGCAGCTGACCGCGATCATATCGCACTGTGAGGTTGAGGAAAAATTGTTGGGTGTTATATTAGTGGGTTGTCCATAAGAGAAACCGAGAGGCGTTTAAACATACCCAAGTCAACTGTTTTGGATGTATTGAATCAGTGGAAGACACATGGCGTGCCTGAGCATCAAAACGTACCGGCAGACCAAAAAAATCAGTGATAGAGGACATCGAAACCTCAGGAGAGTCATGACAGCTAATTGACGGAGTACTGCACATGACCTCAGTGTACAGGTGAGTAACAATGCTGGAACCTCGGTATGTACACGTACCATTCGTAGAGAACTTCATTCCATGGGTTACCGTGGTCGTGCGCTTGCTCATAAGCCTTTCATCTCAACTCGGAATGCTACTCGTCGTTTAGCATGGTGTAAAGAACATTTATCGTGGACCGTAGATCAATGGAAACGGGTCCCATGGACTGATGAATCCAGATACACGATCCATCAGTCTGATGGTCGTGTGTGGGTATGGCAACAGCCAGGGGAACGCTATTTACCGCAGTGTACTGTTCCTACGATCAAGTTTGGAGCTGGGAATGTACTCGTGTGGGGGTGTTTTTAGTGATACGGTCCTGGCCCATTGGTTATCGTGGACAAACCTGTTAACCAGCACGTCTACCTCGTTATTCTGGACAAGTATGCCCTACCAACCCTGTGGCAATACTATGGAACCGAGCCTTGTTGGTACCAGCAAGATAATGCACCGAGCCATAAAGCAAGGACTGTTACGGCGTGGTTTGACAATAATTCCGCATCGTGTATGGACTGGCCACCACAGAGCCCTGATCGTAATCCCATAGAGCACCTATGGGATGAATTAGAGCGCCGCATAAGAAGTTTGGGACCAAGCCTTACTACTAAGCAACAGTTAGTGGCAGCATTGTGTACTGAATGGAAACGCATACACGTCTCGAAGGGTCAGTGCATGCATTAAGGCCAAAGGTGGACCGACGTGGTACTAATATATGTCAATAAATGCTATGTTGTGTTTCTCTTTTAGGTGTCCGGTGTCTTTTGTCAGTATAGTGTATATTATGCTCTAGGTCTAGATATTGGAACCATATGTAATTTTACTCTAAATGTTGTTTATGGTCAACGACGGGATGTGTGCCTCTGATGAAACTAGCCTCCAGTGTTTAGTGACAAAGGTTGAAAATTTCAACAAAAAAACACACGGCATTATTACTAAATTTCTCAAATACCAATCTTTATTATCATATCATTTTATAAGATAGTACAACTATACTAGTTATCCGAATTTATTGGCGTAGATAAAATCAAGGTTTCCAAGCTTTCGCACATCAACCAGTTTGCTGTCTACCTTCCTTGAAAAAGCCATCTGGTTGATGTGCGAAAGCTTGGAAACCTTTATTTTATCTACGCCAATAAATTTGGATGACTAGTATAGTTGTACTATCTTATGTATAGTTGGCGTACAGTTCCTTGCGTTATTATTTATACCATTTCATACCAATTTCAGTATCATCTTAAAACTTGAGATACACGCTTTTGTGCGTTGAACATTTTGAATACACACCCTTAAAACGGAAATGCAAGACGTGTAAAAAAAGTTCATAATATTTTTTAACTTAAAAAAATGCGAGTTCTGATTTGTTATACACATGTATTAGATGTTTTCCTGGGCATCTAGCTTTTACTACCTTGGCAGGTAAATAACTTCTGTACATGCCCAGCTGGCCGTGTAACTTTTCAGATATTTTTCAAACCCTGGTTTGAATTGGAAAGTAAATCTTATCTGCGGCGGCGCAACCACGTAACTTAAAGAGCTAAAGGATCTGCCGATAACGTGTTGGTACGAGATATCACCAGACACCTTCAGAAATCTTGTAGCATCTATACCTCGTAGGTTAAAAGCCGTTTTGGTGACACGTGGGAGATCAACATCATATTAGGCTGGTAGTCATAATGTTTCGCTCACCGGTATATGTATACACTGGATGATCACTGAATTATGACCACCTGCCTAATACTTCGTTGGTCCTCCTTTCTCCTTAAGTACAACAGCTATCCGACGTGGCATGGATTCAACAAGATGCTGGAAGCAGTTGGGAGGTATGGCCAATAAAGCTGTGTGCAATGCGGCCTTCAATGGAGGTATGAAGGGGATTGGTACACCCAGACACCTGATATGCCGTTCCATGTTGTCAGTAGAAGTGCTCTATGGGATTGATATCCGGGAAGTTCGAAGGCCAATCGATATGCCGGAAGTCTGAACTGTGTTCCTCAAACCATTCCTGCACAACATTGCTCCTGTGGCCCAGCGCATTGTCATCTTGGAAGACACTGTCGCCATTCAGAAAATAGTGCATCATTACTAAGCGTATAGAGTCAACAAATAATTCGCGATAGTGCGCACCAGTCATACGTTGTTCCACGTACACAGGGGTGTCAAAGTTCCTGCCAGGTAAACATGCTTCAAACTACACAACCACCTCTATCGGCTTGCAATGTGGAGACCATGCAGGATGGATCGAGTGCCTCATGTTGTTTGCGCCAAATACGTACACGACCATCTACGGGGTGATGTAAAAACTCGCGACTCATCAGACCAGCACACTTTTTTTACAGTCCTCCGACGTCCATTTTTCACGATCTTTGCACCAGGCGAGTCTGTGCAGAGATCATGACAACACACTCTCCTAACCAATGTTCACCTGGACACTGGTTAGGAGAGAATATCTTCGGCGTTGTCTGCCGTTATAGCCCATACATGCGAGTGTGCGACGCATGGTCATGAGAGATACTGTTACGGGTTGATCTCTTTGGGTAGTCAACTGTTGAACACTGCTGTAGTCAGTTGTTGAACACTGTTGGACAGCCAACTGTTGAACACTGCGATTGTTATGCTGCACGAGTCGTCTTACCCGGCGCTCATCTTTAACATCAACCTTTTCGCTGTCCTGTGCAGTTTTGCCTTCTAGTCGTTGTTTGACCATTTTCACTCCAGTCTTGATACACTTTAACTACGGCGGTGACTCTCGAACAACCCACCAGTTCAGCCCTTTGGGAAATCGAGGCACCAGCTATTTCGAGCTCCCACAATCTGTCCTTTCTCAAAGTTGGATAAATCCTTCCGTTTACCCATCACGCTTCGAATTTTACTACCTACTGTTCCACTCACACCTCATACATGCTACGTCTGTCGAGTAAACGCGCCCTCTCAGAAATCACGTGGTCAACGGGCCGCCTCCACTTTCGATAGGGGTGGTCAGAATTTAGTGATCACTCGGTGTGTGTGTGTGTGTGTGTGTGTGTGTGTGTGTGTGTGTGTGTGTGTGTCATCATCATCCACCATTATTAATTCACTGCTGGATGAAAGTCACTCCAAGTTTCTTCCACAACGGTCTGTCTTGAGCCAGTATCCTCCATGTGAGTCCCGCATGCTTTCGAATTTCACCCACCCATCTCCCATGTAGTCTTCTTTTGGGTATTTTTCTCTCCCTTAGAATCCAGTCTAAAATTTCGGTTGTCCATTGGTGGTCCGTCCTTCTGCAATATGTCCAGCCCATTCACATTTCAGGGATTTTACCCTGATCATGATGTCTTCTACTCTTGTCATTTTCCTTATCCACGAGTTCCACTTTTTCTCTTCCCTGGTTGCACCAAGCATGGATCTCTCCATGCCTCTTTCAGTTGTCTGCAGTCTTTGTATGTCTTTTAAAATCTGCTCCATATGTAAGCACTGGAAGGACGTATTGATTGAACACTTTTCTTTTAAGACGAAATGGCATATTGCTCTTAAAAACTGTAACCTTTCTTCTAAAAGCTCTCCAATTTTATACGCCGATTAATTTCTTTATCAATATGACCTTCACTTGATATCTGCTGTCCAAGGTAAATGTAGATATGAGTTATCTCCAGTTTTCCCGATCAATCGATAAATCTTCATTTCTTGTAAAAACATTGTACATCGGTTTTGTCTTCTGAGAGTTCATTTTTAAATCCCACTTCTTTTCTCTTGTCAGCAAGTTCCTGAATTATACTCTACAGCTCTGAAATGGCAGTTGCAAAAATGACGAGATCATCAGCAAAATAAAGGTGAGTTAAATAATTATTAATATTTATCCCTTTGTTTTGCCAGTTCAATGATTGAAAGACATTTTGCAACGTGGCATTAAAGAGTTTGGGAGACATAGTGTCCCATTCCCTTTCCAATTTTTATTGGTGCTGTATCCTCAAATACCCGAACTTTTGCGCGTGCATTTTCATAGAGATGTTTTTAATAATGCTAATATATATGCGTCTTCAATACCGCAGAATCAAAGTGTGACGTACCTGCCAGCAGGACGCACACGACATAAAGGCAGATAGGAATCAGAATAAACGTCTGCGTAGCTCAGTTGGTAGAGCGACTTGTTCCGGAATAAGCGGCCTCGGGTTCGAATCCCGGCGTAGACCAAAAATGACGGAGAAATTTACTTCGTTATAAAAGGCCTTTTCATAATCAATAAAAGCCGTGCATAATGGAAGTACATATTCCTTGCTCTTTCAATTAGTTCTCTCAGTACATGGATATGATCTGCAGTGCTGTAGCCACTCCTGAATCCACCTTGTTCTCTTGGTTGAGCCATGTCCAGTGTTATCTTCAAACGATGTGAAAGAACCTTAGCGAATATTTTATAAACCACTGATAGGAGGCTGACGGTCCTGTCCTTCCTGAGATCCTCAATGTCACCTTTTTTTTTATGTACACTGGCGTGCAAAAATTAAGGACGAGACGGTTTTTCGAATGTAACGTAGTGCAGAAGTGCTCCACATCGACTTCAATCATACCATAAGATCCCCAAGACCTAAGAATATGGGACAAGTGAGCAAAACCGTCCAAACAAGGAATCCAAAGGATACAAAGGCACTTTATTAAAAAGGTAGCTTCGAGCACAACTGGACAGAAGACAGAAACGTCCATGTGACAGGCGGCTGCCAAGAAAAACCCAGTCTTTAGTAGGGGATATGATCACCCCAGACTGCGTTGCAGGATTTACAACGTCTGTCCATACTGAGCACGAGGTTGTCAAGGAGCTGTTGAGGCATCGCGGCCCATTCCTCTTGCAGCGCCAATCGCAGCTGCGGAATCGTTGCTGGCGGCTGGTGACATGCTGCCAAGCACCTCCCGAGAAGGTCCCACACGTGTTCGATTGGATTTAGGTCCGGGGACCTTGCGGTCCAATCCATGCGTTGAATATCTTCACTCTCCAATAGCTCTGCGACAGCCACTGTACGATGATGTGTAGCGTTGTCGTCCATGAAGAGGAACTCAGAATCCACAGCACCTCTAAACAGACGCACGTGAGGCAGGAGAACCTCGGTACAGTAGCGGACACCAGTGACTGAACCTTCTTGGAAGATGTGGAGGTCAGTACGGATACCAAGCATGATACCGCCCCAAACGAGAACTCCGCCACCTCCAAACGAGTCCCTTTCGATGATGTTGGAGGTGTGATTGCGTGTTCCCTGCTCTCTCTAGATGTGTATACGTCCAGAATAGCTCGTCAGACTAAATCGGCTCTCATCCGTAAAGAGTACTCGACCCCATTGCTGATGTGTCCAGTTTTTGTGTTCTTGGCACCACAGAAACCGCCGTCTCCGATGAGCAGGCGTTAATGGCACACACCGTACTGGACGTCGTGCAAATAGACCACCTTTGTGCAGCCTCCTAGCCACGGTAAAACGTGATAACGGACGTCCAGTTGTCTGTTGCATGTGCCTTGCGATTTCTCCCGCTGTCTGCCGGCTGTCTCTTCTCGCCTGTAGGACAATAAACCGGCCGTCAGCCTCGTGGACGACCACTGCTAAACTCTCGGACAGCTGTTCCTGTCATTTGAAATGCTCTCCAAGCTCGTGAAACGATGCTGTGAGCGATCCCGTACTCCTCGGCCACACTAGTCACACTTCGACCTTCTTCCAACTTCCCAATGACACGACCTAAGGTAAAGTCATCCAGATGTCGTCTACTGGATTGCCTGTTGGCCATATCACACGGTGGCAGCAACTCGACGTCGTTCAAACCGATGTACACCGGGCAATATCTTTCACCGAATTGCTGAGCGTACACCGCCCGTGTGCTTTATACTCTTCCGACACCCCCTCCCCTATATCATGCTGCATATATGCGCATGCCCTACCGTACCGGACCCTAGTCTATTTCCTGAGTGGTCTTTCGGTTCGTTCTGCCTGCTCGTTCCGCTATTATGCTCATTTCTCCTTTTCGTCTTTAATTTTTGCACGCCAGTGTAGAAGGATCATTGTAGCATGGTTCTAGTCCTCAGGAATCTTCCCTTTATTGAGACATCTGGTGAAAACATGGGTGGGTGTGGTTTCAATTTCTCTATTTGCTTCTTGTATAATGTTCACGGTAACTTCAGCTTCACCTGGAGCTCTTCTCCGTGTCATTTTCTTAATGGCATGTGCAACTTCTGCCGGAAAGGAGGGCTGCGGTTGGCCTAGTGGGCAACGTTCGTGACTACAACGGAAAGGACCTCAGGTTCGATCACAGGCAGGTACGAACGCTCGATCCACTAAATATCCGCCGTGCGTTGGATCGGCACGTTAAGCCGTCGGACCCCGGGTACTGGCAGCCCGGTAATTAATAAGGGCATCTTCCTCCCCCTTTCTACTTCGCTTCCGTGTCACTTTCCTATCGGGCACTCTATCCCAAATCTCCTATAGCTTCCTTTTTCTAAGGGTTGTTTGTGGCCTGGGGTCAGACACTCCCTTCCTAAAATCCTCTACATCTGATCTGATCAGATCTGCCGGAAAGGACTGATACCTTTTGTTATATCTGAAATCAGTGGCGCACCCAGGAATTTCTGTTGGGGGTGGGGGTATATATATATATATGTGTGTGTGTGTGTGTGTGTGTGTGTACGTGTGTACATTACATTGATAACAGTTGACTTACGTCGTTCTTAATCCCTTTGGGACTATGGGAGGCTTAACCCCCCCCCCCCCGTTGGCGAACCAGTGTTTGGAGTTTGGAGTAGATGTACCATCCCTTTCATATAGTTTTGAGTAGAAATCTTTCACTGTTGTCAAATTTTTGCCTCTATGTCTTGCTACAGTACCATCTTCTTTTCTCAGTGTCATAACCTGTTTTCCTCCCTTACTGAGATGTCCTTTTGCTCTCATCAGGATTTGGTTGTTTTCAATTGCTTTTCTCACTAGTTGACAATTGAATTTCCTTATGTCTTCAGTAACACATTTTTGTACTGTCTTGCATAGCTCTACATATTTCAGTTTGGAAGTTATATCTTTATTTGTCCTCATCTCTCTTCTGTTTGGCATGAGCATTTTTGTTTTTCCTGATATTTTGGTCATATATTGTACAACTTGTTCTCAGAACCACCTATTGTTGTTGCTGTTTCCATAAGAGCGTTGGTTAGTTTTTTGTTAACTTCAGAAGTGTCCATTTCTTTCAATGTTATGCCTTCTAAAGCAGAGAACCTGTTCCTCAGTTCCAATTGAAGTTATCGTGCAAATTTTTAAGGTTGGTCATGTCAACACATCTTGTTTGTTTTATGAGTTCATTTTATTGTTGTGCGTGTGTGTGTATGTGTGTGTGCGCGCGCATATGTACTGAATTAACTTTGCATAAGGAAAACCTACGTTAATAAAGCTTTGGTCCACCTTTCTGTGCAGTCGCGGCTCGCAGGCCCCTAGGAACAGATTCTACAAGGTGTCGAACGTCCTCCATGCGTAACTTGACCCATGTCCGCTGTAGAAGCTCCGTCAGTTCACACTCATTCCGTGGTGGAGGATCAGCAGTTCACACAACCCGTTCTAGCGTATCCCACAAATGTTCAATTGGGTTACAGTCAGGGAAGTTTTGGGGGCCAAAGCAATGTGGAGAATTCGTTATCTTGTTCTTCTAACCACTCAGTAGTTATGCGAGCCCGATGACACGGTGCGTTGTCCTGTTGAATGAAGGTACAGGTGGTCTAATAACAGGTCTCTAGAGGTGTCCACCATTCAGTGTTTGTAGGATGATAACCAAAGGACGTTGGGCTTGCCAGGAAAAAGCTCCACGGACCAGAACACCACATCCACAGGCCTGATGAACCCCAGCTGTGCAACCAGCGGATAGGACTTCATACTGTTTACGCCATATGCGAGCCCGATTATCAGTATTATTCAGCAGGAAACGGGACTTATCACTCCAAAAGACCTTCTATTTATCGATAGTCCATATTCCACGTTCGTTTAGCCATGCGAGGCGTTGTTTGCGATGACAGGGCATCATCATGGGTACCCTCGTTGGTTTCCGATTGTGGAACCCCAGGCTAAGCAAGATACGGCACATGTTGCATGTGGAAATAGGTCGAACTGCACCGCTGTTCTACTGTTGGTTGAGCTGGGTGACTGTCGCACGTAGTTGCTGAGATACCAGTCATGACACCTGACGCTCACCTCTAGGGTCAACCGCGCATAGTTGACCAATGTAATCCCTTCTGCTGGATGTATATGCATGGTTAATCCAGTCCTGGTACACCCTTGATACAGTAGTACGGGAGCAACTAACAAGTGTGGCTGACCAATGTGAGCCCTTTTGCTGGATGTCTGTGCATGGTTAATCCAGTCTTGGTGCACCCTTGATACAGTAGTATGGGAGCAACCAACGAGTGTGGCTGACCAATGTGAGACCTTCTGCTGGATGTCTATGCACTGTTAATCTAGTCCTGGTATACCCTTGATACAGTAGTACGGGAGAAGCCAACAAGTATGGCTGACCAATGTGAGGCCTTCTGCTGGATGTCTATTACGGTTAATCCAGTCCTGGTACATCTTTGATACAATAGTACGGGAGCAGCCAACAAGTGTGGCTGACCAATGTGAGTCTTTCTGCTGGATGTCTGTGCATGGTTAGTCTAGTCTTGGTACACTCTTGATAGAGTAGTACAGGAGCAGTCAACAAGTGTGGCTGACCAATGTGAGCCCTTCTGCTGGATGTCTATGTACGGTTAATCCAGTCCTGGTACATCTTTGGTACAGTAGTACGGGAGCAGCCAACAAGTGTGGCTGATCAATGTGAGCCTTTCTGCTGGATGTCTGTGCATGGTTAATCAAGTCCTGGTACACCCTTGGTAAGGCTCACATTGGAGCAGCCAACAAGTGTGGCTGACCAATGTGAGCCTTTTTGCTGGATGTCTATGCATGGTTAGTCCAGTCTTGGTACACCCTTGATACAGTAGTACGGGAGCAGTCAATAAGTGTGGCTGACCAATGTGAGCCCTTCTGCTGGATGTCTATGTACGGTTAATCCAGTCCTGGTACACCCTTGATACAGTAGTACGGGAGCAGCCAACAAGTGTGGCTGACATTCATAAACATAAAAATTGACGGCGAAATGAAGTTTTAAAATTGGGCAAATTAAACTTGCGGGAAAACTATATTTGAAATTTGTATTCCAATGCTCAGTTTTAAGTAATACATGTGCTACAAATTCTATGTAGTTCTCGAGAATATGCTGATTCTTTTTGTGATAAAAAATCGATATGTAATTTAAATATGAAATTTAAATTGGAAGTAAATTCTTTACATTCAAATACGTTTATCTGGGGCGTCTGACTTTTTCTCGGCCCAGGGCGCTGTAATATTTTAACTGGCCTCTGCAGTAGCGGATTGGCGATCCATAAAAGGTCCCTGGAAGTGGATTTTTTGGCGCCCATTATTTAGGAAGAATTACCAAGGTTACCCGAACCTTAAAATGAACGGTATGTCGCAATTATCGTTCGGTGTTTTACCGTCTTTACGGCACAAGTTTACGAATTACGGACGCATGTGCGCTGAAGCAATAATTAGTTAATATCATGTCACTCATTTATCTGGATTGAAAATTCTGTATTCCTAAGTAAAATTTAATTTAAAAAAAAAGTGTGTTACCTTTCGCTGTTGAAACAGTTAATATGTTACGTTCACTAAGAAGTACTGTCGAATAATTTATTTCACTCTTTTGAATTTTACTGCTGTAGCTGGACTCAGAATGGTAAGTTTTTTTTTCACTTTTAGTGAGAAAGCAAATTCAAATCCAAAAATAATTTTGAATCCAATATTTTTAGTGGGGTCAGTGTTCCGACGGCAGTAACGACGCCAGCAGCTCAGAACAGGGTGGATTATTAGTGGGGCTAAGCATGATGAGGGGGGCACAAAATTTGAAGTACTTGGCAGAAATTTTGGCAAAAAAATCCGTTCGTGTAGATTTTATCCGACACTGATTATTTTAATACATTTTATGACTGCACAATTCTTGTGATGTTGACTTAGAACAAATCAGTAACGCTTACTCTCAATTAGATATTTTATTTTAAGATCTACTGTAGTTCCTCTGAGCATTTGGCTCGGCTTCACCAGGACAGATGACATTTGACCTGATGAAGACCAGCCAAGCGCTCAGCGAAATTATAGTAGATCTTAAAATAAAATATTTAATTGTGAATAAACGCTGCTGATTTATTTTAACTAATAATGGTTTCCCTATTACAAAAAAAAAAGTCTTCAGGTGCATACTGTATACGTAGTATTTATTCAATGTATGTGGTATGGGAACAGTGGCGTAGCCAGAAATTTCTTAAAGGAGGATAAGGGGGAAGGGGAGGTCCATGAATTTGGTTCTTTGATGAAAACCTCATACACTGGCGTGCAAAAATTAAGGACGTGACGGCTTTTCGAATGTAACGTTGTGCAGAAGTGCTCCACATTGACTCAAATCATACCATAAGATCCCCAAAAGGGAAAAATATGGGACAAGTGGGCAAAACCGTCAAAACAGTTTTTGAAATCCACCAGGACAAAATAAAAGTAAGAATTACAGCATTTTTTCCCAAAGTAAGTTGATATAGTTTTTTTAAAATAAAGCATTTTTTTTAATGTAAGTCGCATTTTAACAAAAAACATGAAAAATGAAGCACATTCGGGAGGGGGGAGGGGCATCTAAATACGCTCCTGAATAGACTTAATATTAAAAAGAAAAAGAGAAACCCGTTGAATTATGGTAGAAGATACTTCGAAGCTACGCTGAAGAATTCACTTAAATAAATTCACGTAATGCTGTTGAGAACTGTGTTATATGCATGGCTGGCTCCAGCCTGTAAGCGAGGTTAGAAAAGCATCGGGAAGCTTCTCTAGGGCGGGAGACAACGCAACTCTTGTAAAATTTCAAATGTGAAGTGCCCATGTCGGGTGACACCCGGCCTGCATTTCCTTTTGCCCGTCCTAGTGACTCACATTACAGTCCATTGCCCGATCTCTTTTATATCTTTTGCTGGACCTCAATTACCAGCCGCTCCTACCAGCTTCTCTGTCTGGCTACGGACCTGTGTGGAAAAAATAAAATACATCTGGAGTTCGAATATCCTGATTTCGTTTCATAACCAAGAACAAAGAGTGGTTTTTACCCAAAAGCAGTACTGATCAATTTATCCTGTTTTCACCTTTGGCCACAGGGTATCTTGCTTTGGCGCACCTGGCAACGCATCTTCTTTCTATTTCACTTCTTTCTTTTTGCTGAGGAAATGAAACACAGTGTTTATTTGCTTGGAGCTCAACCCCGCCCCCACTCCCCCATGATGCCGTATTTCTCAGTAAACAAAGGAACCAGTTGCTTGGAGTGACAGTTAACAACGGAGCGGAATTTCACTCTAAAAATTTCAGGAAGCACGATTCTGTTTTTCTGTTCATGTCGGACAGCCTGCACCCATTCTTTCTCAAGAACTCAATGACAGCACGCTGCTTCTGCTTGGAATCCATTATTTACCTGCAATGAAGAAGGATTACTATAGAGAAAGTTACTCTATCAACATGTGCAATTTGAACGACCTCTGTCAGTTAATAAAACAATTATGCCGACCTTTGTGTTTCTTTCGGTACAACCCTCGTACTATTTCTTTGCAATTTTAGCTTACTTACGTCAGTTTTTTATCTTTTTTTTTTTTTAATATTTGATGTCATAAGGCTGTTTATGAATTTTATTTTGTAATCTGACAAGGAATCTCTTTCTGTCTCTCTAACCTTTTAAAACTATAATTACGAAAATGGTGTCTTTCTATACTCTCTTAAACATTTGCTCAGAGGACTCCCTCCTTTTCACAAAATAGTACGACGTTCAATTTAATTAAAAAAAAAAAAAAATTATATATAAAAATTTTTGTGAATCCGAAAAATTCACATACTTTTATTAAAGTTTCTGAAAATCTTATATGGTTGCTCTCGCCATGTGTTCTAACTACTCGAATATTTTAAAAGTCGGGGGGGGGGGGGGCTAAAGGGTAGGACCAAAGAAAATTTGGGTGGAATGAAGGTCACTCGTAGCGTTGCCCTTAGGAAGTAGCAACCCCATCAGTGATCGGCTACTCATACCAACGAGTTGCTCATGGTGGTTGTTTAACGAAGAAAAAACCAGCAAAACAGGAATGCCCGTAAAACAAAAATGTGTCGGTAATGAGTAAGTCTGTACATATGTGTGCATCTTAAGAGCAAAACTGAAGACTAAGGAAAAAATTTTAGAATTTAAAACGAAGGGTGCAAAATAACCTGAAAATCAAAACGCGCAACGCAGCAGTTTTGAAAATTCAGAATTCACATTCTATAAAGATACCTAAGCAAAAAAAATACATATATAATTTTGACTCACACCAAGTACAACATAGAAAAGGTTATGTATCTACCTGTGTGAGTAAAAAGGAGAAAAAAAAATAAAATAAATAAAACAACTGAATGTAGAAGGTGTCGAGAATACTGAGCCTTGGCTTTATCAAGGACCAGCAAAAACTCTGCATTTTCTCACTTCCACAAAGACCTAGTTGGAAATGGGTTTCTGCAAGGCCATAGATGCAAGTAACATTCCCACCTAAAATAGTTTAAAAAATATATATATGTCATGTCCTCCGTAGAGTAGCATGACCTAGCACTAGTTAATAATTTCGCTTGCATCCATTAACATTTCCCGACCCATGCTCTTCATCTGTTACTATTAAACAGAGAGAAGAAGATTAAAGAGAACTCAAGCTGTGAGAGTGACATAATAAATAGAAATGATTTTCAGCTATAACGAAATTCCAAGTTCGTTTGAGAGAGAATTTAAACCTGAAAAACAAATTTTACATTGCAATTAAAAAGGAAATGTTAATTTATAACGAACAGATTTTTGAAAGAAAACTTGAGTCTAAAACCCCTACTCTACAACTTATGACAGCACGAAAACGAGAATAAGTTAAAGATAATAATTAACTAAAGAAAACTTTGAGAAAGTTATATACCTTAAACAGTTAGTTGCAATATGTACAAGTATTTCAGCAGTGCTTTAAGTGCATAATTAATTAGTTATTAAGAACTTAACTACTTTGAAAAAACAGCGCATAGACAGCATAGAAAAGGAACAAGCTTAGCCATCTTCTGTTCCTAGGTACCACAAAAGACGCTCAAAGTTACAAAGAAAAGTAAGAGTTAAAACCCGCATAAATGTTAACAGACAAACCAATGCTTAAAAGCTGAAAAGCTAAAAAACGACAGAGAAAAGGTACATGAAGTACAAACATTGAACTTATAAAACCTAGAACCCAAAAACAAGGAAGAGAGCTTACCTCTGGTGTTACAAAACCTTTTCTCCTCACAAGAGGAGAACATGGCTGACCTCTTCCGCCACTCCCTAGACAACTGGGGGGCAGTGAGGGTGGGGCTGATGGCCTCCTCATACAGCAAGAAACCAACGCGCGGAGATTTTAACCAGAGAAAAAATATATAAACTTAAGACTGTGGATCTGTATGATCAGAATGAGCAGAATTAACTCTCCAGAATACATGAGAAATATTATAAAATACACGAGCAGTTTATTTAATAATCTTTGCATGTATTAAATCACCTTAGTGAGCTTCTATAGATTAATCAGAATCTTATTAATTTTAATGTTGGTTTTACTATTTTTAGTATAGCTATCCTAGTGATGAATAACTAGTTTTCTTTTTTATTTGTTTTTATTTTCTTTTATAAACAGATTTTAAGCTTTTTTTGTGATTTTGCTTATATTATTTTTTTTTTTTTTTTTTTTTTTTTTTTTTAATAGGACCGTCATATCCATAGCACTAAGGTTCCTTTAGGTAGTTAATAGGCATCCTCTAGCCAACTTCCTTACGGCTTTGATTGGTCAGAATCATATTATTAACTGTGTAGAAAATTAAAGCAGATCTGCCAACCTTACTCTATTATTCAGAATAATTTTTCTTAAAGTTCTTTTGATGAAAGAAGAAGGAATTTCGTTCTCTGACCAATCAAAGCCGTAAGGAAGTTGGCTAGAGGATGCCTATTAACTACCTAAAGGAACCTTAGTGCTATGGATATGACGGTCCTATTAAAAAAAAAAAAAATATAAGCAAAATCACAAAAAAAGCTTAAAAATCTGTTTATAAAAGAAAATAAAAACAAATAAAAAAGAAAACTAGTTATTCATCACTAGGATAGCTATACTAAAAATAGTAAAACCAACATTAAAATTAATAAGATTCTGATTAATCTATAGAAGCTCACTAAGGTGATTTAATACATGCAAAGATTATTAAATAAACTGCTCGTGTATTTTATAATATTTCTCATGTATTCTGGAGAGTTAATTCTGCTCATTCTGATCATACAGATCCACAGTCTTAAGTTTATATATTTTTTCTCTGGTTAAAATCTCCGCGCGTTGGTTTCTTGCTGTATGAGGAGGCCATCAGCCCCACCCTCACTGCCCCCCAGCGTCTAGGGAGTGGCGGAAGAGGTCAGCCATGTTCTCCTCTTGTGAGGAGAAAAGGTTTTGTAACACCAGAGGTAAGCTCTCTTCCTTGTTTTTGGGTTCTAGGTTTTATAAGTTCAATGTTTGTACTTCATGTACCTTTTCTCTGTCGTTTTTTAGCTTTTCAGCTTTTAAGCATTGGTTTGTCTGTTAACATTTATGCGGGTTTTAACTCTTACTTTTCTTTGTAACTTTGAGCGTCTTTTGTGGTACCTAGGAACAGAAGATGGCTAAGCTTGTTCCTTTTCTATGCGCTGTCTATGCGCTGTTTTTTCAAAGTAGTTAAGTTCTTAATAACTAATTAATTATGCACTTAAAGCACTGCTGAAATACTTTGTACATATTGCAACTAACTGTTTAAGGTATATAACTTTCACAAAGTTTTCTTTAGTTAATTATTATCTTTAACTTATTCTCGTTTTCGTGCTGTCATAAGTTGTAGAGTAGGGGGTTTTAGACTCAAGTTTTCTTTCAAAAATCTGTTCGTTATAAATTAACATTTCCTTTTTTAATTGCAATGTAAAATTTGTTTTTCAGGTTTAAATTCTCTCTCAAACGAACTTGGAATTTCGTTATAGCTGAAAATCATTTCTATTTATTATGTCACTCTCACAGCTTGAGTTCTCTTTAATCTTCTTCTCTCTGTTTAATAGTAACAGATGAAGAGCATGGGTCGGGCCATGAAGGTTAATGGATGCAAGCGAAATTGTTAACTAGTGCTAGGTCATGCTACTCTACGGAGGACATGACTTATATATATATTTTTTAAACTATTTTAGGTGGGAATGTTACTTGCATCTATGGCCTTGCAGAAACCCATTTCCAACTAGGTCTTTGTGGAAGTGAGAAAATGCAGAGTTTTTGCTGGTCCTTGATAAAGCCAAGGCTCAGTATTCTCGACACCTTCTACATTCAGTTGTTTTATTTTATTTTTTTCTTTTCTCCTTTTACTCACACAGGTAGATACATAACCTTTTCTATGTTGTACTTGGTGTGAGTCAAAATTATATATGTATTTTTTTTGCTTAGGTATCTTTATAGGATGTGTGCATCTATGTTACAGATGCTGAAATAACCCCTCATATTATGGTTTTAACAATTCGAGGCCTCACGGCATCAGCCACTTTTTATTTACCTAACTGAATCGGGCTTTCTTAAATTTATTTATTCAATCGTCGCCCATCGAAATCGATGTTGTTGATTTTTAATACAAATAATCTTAACCGCGGTTTCTTTTTTTCCTTTCTTCTTATTCTCTCTCTCTCTCTCTCTCTCTCTCTCTCTCCCTCTCTTCATTTATTTATCTTTTTTTTTTCATGGTAGCTATGCACAAATCCGCAGATGTTTTGTTTATTTTTTTGTGTGATATAGGGAGTAGCTTTTGAACCCTTTTTCAGGTGGTCGGGTGGGCTGAGGCACGTCTTCTGAAAGCCTTTTTGAAGCTGTCTAGGGCACGGCTTCTGACCGCTTTTTTAAAATGACCGAAAGGGGGCTAACTCTTTTTTTTTTTTTTTTTTTTTGAATTTGAGGTTGTCCAGCCCCCCCCCCCCCCCCGCCTCTTTTTTTACGCTTTCCAACCGTAATTTGAAAAAGCGTATATGCTCCAGCTTGTCCGTCTATCCACACGATAACTAGCGTAAAAATGGTTCGATTTCGATGAAATTTTATTATGTGGTAGGTGACCGCTTGGGAACGAACTCTATTGAAAATGTGTAAAGTGGGGTAAAAGGTCAGGACATAGGAGCGGGATGCATTCCATTGCCCTTATGCGCCGCATAACGTGCGTAAAAATGGTTCGATTTCGATGAAATTTTAGTATGCGGTAGGGGTCCACCTGGGGACGAAGCGACGAACCCTATTAAAAATGGGCGAAATGGGGTCAAAGGTCAGGACATAGGATTGGGATTCATTCCATCGCCCTTATCCCATACTATTAAGGTGGACGTCAAGTAATTTTGCTTCCTATACTTCCAATGGAAAAACTTTTGTACACATTTCCTTCACAATTAGTGTGTTCCCAAGGATGAAAATTTGAACATCGATTAAAATTATCTCATTTATTTCTTTACATATAGTCGACGAATACCCAAAATGTTTAGTACAGTGAAATATCAGTTATACGTTTTTTCAGGTAATTTTTCGTTTGTCCCGATATTTTACTGTAGTTTGTAACGCATTTTTAACTCAGTTATACGTAATTCATTTATATGCTTTTTGCGACTATACGTTAAAAGTTGATTTTCAGATTATCAAAAATCCACAATTCTTTGATTCCTTTATAGGAGCTCGGTATGTTAGAACTTTGGGATAGTTGAGACAGCATTGCTGTGTTCCTTCTTGGTGCAGCCAAAGTTGAACCTTGATCCCATCAGAGAAGGGTATGTTGTTTATATACTTTCGGTTTGGAAGGGAAATCCATTTCGCATTTCATGACTCACATACAACTTTGAGAGAACTGAGACAGACAGCGTTGTTGTGTTCCTTCTTGGTGCAGCCAAAGTTGAACCTTGATCCCATCAGAGAAGGGTATGTTGTTTATATACTTTCGGTTTGGAAGGGAAATCCATTTCGCATTTCATGACTCACATACAACTTTGAGAGAACTGAGACAGACAGCGTTGTTGTGTTCCTTCTTGGTGCAGCCAAAGTTGAACCTTGATCCCATCAGAGAAGGGTATGTTGTTTATATACTTTCGGTTTGGAAGGGAAATCCATTTCGCATTTCATGACTCACATACAACTTTGAGAGAACTGAGACAGACAGCATTGCTGTGTTCCTTCTTGGTGCAGCCAAAGTTGAACCTTGATCCCATCAGAGAAGGGTATGTTGTTTATATACTTTCGGTTTGGAAGGGAAATCCATTTCGCATTTCATGACTCACATACAACTTTGAGAGAACTGAGACAGACAGCATTGCTGTGTTCCTTCTTGGTGCAGCCAAAGTTGAACCTTGATCCCATCAGAGAAGGGTATGTTGTTTATATACTTTCGGTTTGGAAGGGAAATCCATTTCGCATTTCATGACTCACATACAACTTTGAGAGAACTGAGACAGACAGCGTTGTTGTGTTCCTTCTTGGTGCAGCCAAAGTTGAACCTTGATCCCATCAGAGAAGGGTATGTTGTTTATATACTTTCGGTTTGGAAGGGAAATCCATTTCGCATTTCATGACTCACATACAACTTTGAGAGAACTGAGACAGACAGCATTGCTGTGTTCCTTCTTGGTGCAGCCAAAGTTGAACCTTGATCCCATCAGAGAAGGGTATGTTGTTTATATACTTTCGGTTTGGAAGGGAAATCCATTTCGCATTTCATGACTCACATACAACTTTGAGAGAACTGAGACAGACAGCGTTGTTGTGTTCCTTCTTGGTGCAGCCAAAGTTGAACCTTGATCCCATCAGAGAAGGGTATGTTGTTTATATACTTTCGGTTTGGAAGGGAAATCCATTTCGCATTTCATGACTCACAACTTTGAGAGAACTGAGACAGACAGCGTTGTTGTGTTCCTTCTTGGTGCAGCCAAAGTTGAACCTTGATCCCATCAGAGAAGGGTATGTTGTTTATATACTTTCGGTTTGGAAGGGAAATCCATTTCGCATTTCATGACTCACATACAACTTTGAGAGAACTGAGACAGACAGCATTGCTGTGTTCCTTCTTGGTGCAGCCAAAGTTGAACCTTGATCCCATCAGAGAAGGGTATGTTGTTTATATACTTTCGGTTTGGAAGGGAAATCCATTTCGCATTTCATGACTCACATACAACTTTGAGAGAACTGAGACAGACAGCGTTGTTGTGTTCCTTCTTGGTGCAGCCAAAGTTGAACCTTGATCCCATCAGAGAAGGGTATGTTGTTTATATACTTTCGGTTTGGAAGGGAAATCCATTTCGCATTTCATGACTCACATACAACTTTGAGAGAACTGAGACAGACAGCATTGCTGTGTTCCTTCTTGGTGCAGCCAAAGTTGAACCTTGATCCCATCAGAGAAGGGTATGTTGTTTATATACTTTCGGTTTGGAAGGGAAATCCATTTCGCATTTCATGACTCACATACAACTTTGAGAGAACTGAGACAGACAGCGTTGTTGTGTTCCTTCTTGGTGCAGCCAAAGTTGAACTTTAATCCCAACAGTGAAGGGTATGCTGTTTAATTTCGGTTTGGATGAAAAATTGATTTCGCATTTCATGACGCACACACATATACACTATTTAGAAACTGACAAATCTCTGGGACGTAACTCTGTGGCTCCACTATTTTGTGGTGCAGTGCAGTGGGCGAGTCGAAAGTTTTGCAATATTTGCTGCATAAACGCATGTGCTGCGGCGGGTATGTCACGTGCTTAAACTAGTCCAAGTCGCGCGCTGCAGTCAGTCGAAAGGGATATAAAGTGGTAGTCGTTGCCGTGAACAGCATTGCATGCCGTCGTTCTGTCCGTGGTTGGGTCGCTTAAAAGATGAACAACCACAACCGGCTAATTAGGAAACTTTTGCTTTACGAGTTTGAACTCGGCCATAATGCTGCTTCAGGCAACATGAAACATTTGTCAAGCAAAAGGGGAAGGTTCCGTGGACGACAGCACCGCAACCAGATGGTTCAAGCAATTTCGCTCAGATGACAGAAACCTCGACGATCAGCTAAGTTCAAGTAGGCCGCGAGTTATGGATTCGGAGCCCGTGCGCCAGGCCGTAGAGGCAAATCAGAGAATCAGCACTCGAAGATTATCAGGCGAGCTGGGCATATCACAGACGTCTGTGGTTCGTCACCTTCAGGACCTCGGCAAGGTCTACAGGAGCTGCCGCATTGTTCCTCACGAACAGACGTAAGCTGATGCAAACCGCCGAGTGGAAGTGTGCACGAAACTCCTAGAAAACCCGCGCGATGCACGTTTCATCAAGAGAATTGTTACGTGCGATGAAAAGTGGGTCTATTTCCGTAATCCTAACATACAACGGGAGTGGTTGAGCCCGGGCCAGCTTCCAGAACCAGTTGCCAAACGTGAGTGATTCTAGCACGCAAGGTGATGCTCTGTGTCTAGTGGAATTTCGAAGGGATAATCCATTACGAATTTGTTCCAGACGGTCGGACCATCAACGCCAACCTCTACTCTGAACATCTGGAGCGGATGTATGCCGTTTTGAAGGATAAGTACCCGACACTGGTGAACAGAAAGCGCGCTCTCCTACAGCAGGACAACGCCCGGCCTCATACCGCGCGAACAACCCGGGCAAAACTCCAGGAATTTGAGGGCATCGAACTGATGCAACACCCAGCGTATAGTTCGGACCTTGCCCAGTCGGATTATTACTTCTTCCAGTCCATGGCCCACTTCCTTCGCGGGCGGCACTTCAACAACCAGGAGGAGGTGGCAGCTAGGGTGAAGGAGTTCTTCGCCTCGAAGGACAAGAACTGGTACCCCCGCGGAATCGAAAAACTGGTAGACAGATGGATAAAGACAGTGCAACACGATGGTCTATACTTTGAATGCTAGTCAGCTTTCGTCGTAAAGGTACGTATGAAGACATAAAGTGATCCAAATATTGCAAAACTTTCGACTCGCCCTCTGTAGAATAGAATCCTAAATGTATCCTCAATATTGAACATTCTGTTTTCAAATGAATGCCCTCACGATTCGCAGAAAACAGAAGCTGTTATTTCATGAGCTCTATACTGAAGCACTGGTCTCAGATTCCTAGTTGTGAGGATTTCACTTAATCTAGAATCAGGATTTTTATAGATAGACAGAGTCGTCAAAAAAGTTTGATTTTCATAGGCATTATGAATTTTGCAATGCGATAATATACAGTATACGTTGTACAGTAATTTGCAACGTTTCTTTTTCTCCTTCTCCGCCGATTGGACTTTAAATAAATCAATACTAAAGAACATTTAATATTCCTTTAAGGCATGAATTTTACAATAATATTTAACATTTTGAAATTTCCTTTATACGTTTTTTAAGTGCTTCCCGAAGAAAAACGTAAAACCGAGGTTTCACTGTAATTGGAATAAAAGCGAATGGAATTAAATTGGACGACATTTGCCCATTCATAATGGGAAGTACAGATGCATAACACTACTTTCTTTAACAAGTTAGTAAAATCGTGCAATGCATTGATTATGATATGCTTTCCAACATACCAGAAGTCATTACTCCAATTATTACTCAAGTTATGAGGATAATGGCTGTATAATAAATCTCGCTCCTATGACCTGACCTTTGACCCCATTTCAATGATATTCAGCAGAACAGGTAAAGTATACTTCCGGAAAATCATGATAAAGTTTTGTCTCAATCGAAGCATTTTACGTAAGTTATAACGCATAAGGCCGACGGAATAGATCCCGATCCTATGTCCTGACCTTTAACCCCATTTCGCCCATTTTCAATAGGGTTTGTCCCCAGGTGGTCCCCTACCACATACTAAAATTGTATCGAAATGGAACCATTTTTACGTAAGTTATGACGCATAAGGGCAATGGAATGCATCCCGCTCCTATGTCCTGACCTTTAATCCCACTTCACCAATTTTCAATAGGGTTCGTCCCCAGGTGGTCCCCTACCACATACTAAAATTGTATCGAAATCGAACCATTTTTACGTAAGTTATGACGCATAAGGGCAATGGAATGCATCCCGCTCCTATGTCCTGACCTTTAACCCCATTTCGCCCATTTTCAATAGGGTTCGTCCCCAGGTGCTCCTCTACCACATACTAAAATTGTATCGAAATCGAACCATTTTTACGCCAGTTATCGTGCGGACAGACGGACAAAGCTGGAGCATATACGCTTCTTCAACCTACTGTTGGAAAGCGTAAAAAAGCACTAGAGGATTTACTTTCTAAGCAAAAACATATTTCAGTAAATTTCCAACACCCACCCCATTGCCAAGTGGTCTGAGGAGCTAGCTTCAGAGCATTTATCCTAGGTGGGACCGGGTTCAAGTCTCGCATGAGGCGTGGGTGGAGTGTTTGTCTGATGACGCTGGATCTCTCCTTTTGCTGGAACCAGTGGCCCTAAATTAGGGGCAAGCGACGGCTCATTGCCCTTAGAGTTGCTGGTGGTGGCGTTAAACTCCGAAAAATAAAATCAATTTCAAAAACAAAGTGGCAGGGGAAAAAAATAATACACACCCCATTCTAAAATAAATAAATTAAAACTTCACGGCAGGAGGGACGACGCGAAGACCTCGTATATCGTGAAATTCAAACCTGTATATTTCAGTAGCAAGAGGTTTGTGTACAATAACTAGTTCTAAAACCATTGTGCTCTAAATTTCTAGTGCTTATCTGCAGAGTATTGGTCTTTTATCCTTCGACAACATGATGACGCTTTCAACAGGTTAAGACACTCATTAAACCAGAGTAGAAATTAATTCCATGTGAACAAAAAATGGCAAAAACACGTGTTTCATCGTCTGTTGAGATCAAGGGAAAATAAACTTACCTTTCGTTACTTTTCCGTCTTGGGCCGACGAACGAATGGGATCGCCAGGTGACACGAGCTACTGATAGAGAAGAGCAGGTGGTCAAGTGCAGCACTAAATCAAGAAGTAATCTATTTCGTATCTGCTCCCTTCCTGGCTATCATTAAGCTGGGCTACCTTGATATTACAGTACATTATCTTATCGAATGGATTACGTCATAATGATCTGCTTGCTTCGTTGACATGCACTTTGGAGTACGATTTTCAAATTAAACAAAAGGAAAAAAAAAAAGAAAAGAACGAAAGAAAGAAAATGAGAGCACCAGACACACCCGTAAGATCCTCCGTTATGTGAAACATCTTGCATGCATTGCAAAAATTAAAATTAGTTGTACGTCTAACGTAATAAACTTATTTCGACCTGTGGAGTTAGAGGTAGTCGACGGCACCTGATCACAGACTTTTAGCATTGGAGCAGTTCATAACAATCCAGTGCTAGTCAATGGATGGCATTTCCCTCCCATTCTTTTTTTAATGGAGGAGGGAATAACGACCACCGTGAGCAACTCGATGTGATGTAAGCAGTCGCCCGTCCCTAATTTAGGGCTGGGTTGCAGATGGTCTAGTGTTCAACGTTCGTGATTGCCACGTAGAAGTCTCAGAGTAGATCCCAGGCAGGTACGAACGCTCGAAACTACTAAATATCCGCCGTGCGTCGGATGGGCACGTTGAGCCATTGGACCCCAAGTATTGGCTTCCCGTTTATAAATAAGGGGTATCTTCCTCTTTCTTTCTACATTGCTTCTGTTTACCTTTCCTGTCAGGCACTAAAGCCCAAATATCTTCCTACTTCTAAGGGTTGTTCAAGACCTGGGGTCAGACACTTCCTTCCTAAAATCCTGTACAATCTCTCTAAATCTATAATTTAGGGCCACTAACTCCAGAGAAACGTGAGAGCCAGTGGCGTAAGACAAACACAACATCCATGCTTCACCGCGATTCGAATCCGGAACCCATCTCAGACGAATTGTCAGATGTCAGTGCTCAGACCATTCGGCCACCTGGGGCGGCTTCTCCCATTTCAAACGAGCTCGATATTGTTGAGACTATTGTGTTGATTATTTAGCTGTTCTCGGTTTTTGAAAGCCGCAAGGCGAGCTTGGTTTAATCGCATTCGGTCCGCAGTAAATTATGCCATATTTAATGATCCCTAAAATTTTAAGCCGCTCCGGTGGCGCAGTGGTCTAAGCGATGGCCTCTGATCATTCGTCCGTAAGGGGCCCGGGTTCGAATCCCGGTGAGGCATGGGTGTTGTGTTTGTCTTACGGCACTGGCTCTCTCCCTTCCCTGGAACCAGTGACCCTAAATTAGGGAACGGGCGACTGCTTATAGCCCATTGAGTTGCTCACGGTGGTCGTTAAACCTTCAATCAAAAAAAAAAAAAAAAATAATTTCTTTTTTGGGAAAAGAGTATGCTTTTACAGTCCAATTTCAAATCCTAAGACAACAGTGTTTGAATTCCAAAATTGTACTACCAGAAATTGAGATATCAATCACTGTGTAACGTTTCAAGAGTTTCGCTCGCTACTCCCAACACCGCGGTCATGCGTCCCAATATTTTTTTCCCGGAAAAAAAAAATGATTTTATAGTTCCATTTCAAATTTTAAATACGACAGCTGTTGTATTTTAAAAATCGCGCTAATAGAAATTGAGGTACTCACAACACTGCGTTCACGACATCACCGTAGTCAGGACCCGGTTAGAAGAAGTGGGTGACGTCAGCGTAACGGGAGAAGTGCTGCAGCAGCAGTTGTACTCTCATATACTTCGGGCAAAGCTAACCTGATTACAGTGTTAATGCTGTGAAACCGATTCACCGACAAGATATCTCTTGTGTATCAGTATTTCTCCGCGCACTAATGGGTGCTATGTAGCGCGAAATCTTCTTCAGGCAAGACAAAGGGAAATTTCCCGCGTTCCATCACGATGTCACCCTTCAAGCCCCACCACATCTTCTCAACCTTGCTGACCACCGGACAAACGATTTCTGAATGAGTATTTTAAAACAGTAACCACGAAGAAAAGACCAAGTCGTTACCCCCACCCCCCTTACCCTCAGGTTAACACAATTCCTCCCTCCCGCTCGTAGTAAACATCCTCCGTGTATACTGTATAGCCTCTCTGAAGCAAAACACATGTGTCAATGACGTCACCAAATGCGAATATTTGTATTTTTAAGAAACGCGACCGAAACTGGAATCTTTATTTTAAAAATGTACGTACGTGCAACATTAAGAGCGTCTATATATCCATGTCCTTCTTAGGCCTCAGTCCAAACTCGAACACGTCTTTTCAACTGGAACTATATTATGCAGTGGAAGTACACATCACACTCCGTAAATTTAACTCCATAGTCAGGTTAGTCAAGGTTAGATTTGCCCCGAGTATAGTTAATATAATGGAGGATGACGTCATTTAAGTAACGTCGTTTCCTTTCCGTCCAAGAACGAAGTGTATATGGTTACAAAATTTGGAGTATCCACCGTAAAGATGTTTCGCATCAGAAATCAAATAAGGAAAGTACCTTCATAATATCATAATACACACTCACAGTTTTTCACATTTTGGTATTTCGTATTTGACCAAGTAAAGTTATATACTATATATTAATAATGTGGCATTTTACACTGGCTGAAAGTGAAAAAAGAACGCCAAGAAGGAATTGGCGGACGATCATGAAATTTACATATGTTAATGAGGTCGAGTTTACGTAGGTGTGATGTTAATTTTGGGACAAACTGGTGAGCGCTTACGCCACAGCACGGCATAATATGCAAATTATCGTCGGTGGTATTTAAGGAGTACGGCGAAGTGAATGTAATCAGTCGTCGCCGTACGGACACGTGCGAAGACCCTGAAGAAGCTGCAATGCCTGGACATGGAAGACGTGTAGGATTTCTGCAGTTATCGGACTTTGAGTGAGGTCGTCTAGTCGGACTCCGCGAGCTGGGTGGTCGTATTGTCGTATTGCGGAGCGAATTGGACGGGAAGTATCGGTGGTGGTACGATGGTGGCGTAGGTGGTCCGAGAAACATTCCCACACGAGAAGACGTGGAACCGGGAGTCACAGACGGACTAATGAGCGGAACGATCGAGGCATAAGAAGAGCGGCGTTGTCAAGCAGAACATCCACTGCGACGCAAATCCCAGCTGCCGTTGCACCTGAGGTGACTGCGAACAATCCGCAACCGTCTACTGGATGCAGGACTACGTGCACGTGTGCCTCTGGCATGTGTACCTCTGACTCCAGCCCACCGTCCGGAACGGCTGCAAGTGGTGTCGCCAACGTCTGCACTGGAGAACGCAATGGCGATCTGTCGTGTTCAGCGATGAAAGCAGATTCTGCTTGGGAGCCTCCGATGGCCGTATGCGTGTTCGCAGACGCACAGGGGAGCGTCTCCACCCTTCTTGCATCCGCCAGCGACACACAGGGCCTACACCTGGTGTGGAGAGCGATCAGCTATCACTCCCGTACACAACTAGTGTTTGTACCGGGTAGGTTAAACAGCACCTCCTACATCAACAACATCATTCAGCCCGTTGTTGTGCCATTTGTAAGGTCGGTCCATCGTGGTGTTTTCCAACAAGATAACGCACGCCCACACACAGCACGTGCAACGCAACATGCACTTCAGGGTGTGAGACAACTTCCATGGCCTGCACGTTTACCGGATTTGTCCCCCATTGAGCACGTGTGGGATTTTATGGGACAACGACTTATCCGGTCTCCACGGCCAGCCACGACCATACCCGATTTACGCGTCCAGGTTGAGGATGCTTGGAACCCAATACCCCAAACTTACATCCAACATCTGTATGACATAATCCATGCCAGAATTGCACAGTGTGACGCAGTTCATGGCGGTTCAACCTCGTACTAACCATGTTACATGGAAATGTTATTTTTCAGTTTACAAGCAAATACAGCTGCATTTTGCCGTATTGTTTTGATCACGTTATCCTCTGTATTCCGTTATTATACTGTATAAATTTCGTTGGTATCAGACGTCTCCTTCTTGGTGTTCTTTTTTCACTTTCCGCCAGTGTATTTTGACGAATAAATGCGCAACGTTCCTTATATTGTGCCTGTATTATAATCAAATGATAACCTATTTTTCATAATTATGGTTTTTTATTTGACGAATCACCTACATTTCTTAAAAATACAGTTTTTCTGAGGAATTAATGGCTCGCATTTCTCATAATACATGTATTTGAGTCTCTTAAGAGATTAACAACTGATGTTTCTCCCATTCCGATCTTAAAAACAATGAGCCATGTAAAACACACTTTCCTACCAAAATATTCGAGAACCTGCTTAGTAGCGCGAAGAGTAACCGTTCCCTGTAATTACAGCTGCATTCCTGTGTGGCAGTCACATAGTTCTTAAAAACAGGGGGAGGGAGGGGGGATGCTTTACCGGTGAACGAATAAAATAAAAACACCCCGAAAGAAAACTCCAAGGTTGTCGAAATTTCAAGTTCTCTTCGTTGTTTTAATTATTCAGCAGCTTTGCTTTGCATTTTTATTGTGAACTATTTTTATCAGTTTTACTAACATCGTTTAATTTCAGTAGTTTTAAATAATGAAAACAGTTATAAACGTGTCGCACCTTCCGTTTCACTTATGTCGATTGAAAGATTGAAATCTTATATATATCATCATCATCATTGTCAACCATTATCAATCCACTGCTGGACGAAGGTCTCCCCAAGTTTCCTCCACAACGGTCTGTCTTGTGCCAGTCTCCTCCATGTCACTCCCGCATACTTTCGAATTTCATCCACCCATTTCCCATGTGGTCTTCTTCTGGGTCTTTTCCTCTCCCTTGGAATCCAATCTAAAATTTTGGCTGTCCATCGATGGTCTGTCCTTCTGGCAGTATGTCCAGCTCATTGCCATTTCAGGGATTTAACTCTGATCATGATGTCTTCCACTCTTGTCATTTTTCGGATCCACGTGTTCCTCTTCTTATCACTCCTGGTTACACCAAGCATGCACCTCTCCATGCTCCTTTGAGTTGTATGTCTCTTTTAGTTAAAGTCCACGTCTCTGCACCATACGTAAGCACTGGAAGAATGCATTGATTAAACACTTTTCTTTTAAGACACAATGGCATATTGTTCTTGAAAATTATGCCGTTTCTTCCAAAAGCTCTCCAGGCAAGTTTTGTACGCCGATTAATTTCTTCATCAATGTGACCCTCACTTGATATCTGCTGTCCAAGATAAACGTACGTGTCTGTTATCTCCAGCTTTTCTCCATCAATCCATAAATCTTCATTTCTTGTAAAAGCATTGAACATCACTTTTGTCTTCTGAAAGTTCATTTTTAATCCCACTTCTTTACTCTTGTCAGCAAGTTCCTGGATCATACTCTGCAGCTCTGATGGGGTAGTTGCAAAAATGACTACGTCATCAGCAAAACGAAGGTGGGTTAGATAATCTCCATTAATCTTTATCCCTTTGTTTTCCCAGTTCAGTGATTGAAAGACCTTTTCCAATGTGGCATTAAAGAGCTTCGGAGATATGGTGTCACCTTGTCTCACTCCTTTTCCAATTTTTATGTGTGTTGTATTTTCAAACAGCCGAATCTTTGCACTTGCATTTTCATAGATGTTATTAAAAAAATTAATGTATGCATCTTCAATACCGCAGGATTTCAGAGCCATTGTAACTGCTGATGGTTTCACCGAATCGAAGGCTTTTTCATAATCGATAGAAGCCATGCACAATGGAAGTTCATAATCCCTCGCTCTTTCAATTAGTACTCTCAGTACGTGGATATGATCTATTGTGCTGTAGCCACTCCTGAATCCAGCTTGTTCTCTCGGTTGAGCCATGTCCAGTGTCACCTTCAAGCGGTGTGAAAGAACTTTAGTGAAGATTTTATAAACCACTGATAGGAGGCTGATAGGTCTGTAGTTCCTGAGATCCTCAATGTCACCTTTTTTATGTAGCAGGATCATTGTAGCGTTGTTCCAATCCTCAGGAATCTTCCCTTCATTAAGGCATCGAGTGAAAATTTGGGCGAGTACTGTTTCGATTTCTCCACTTCCTTCTTGTATGATGTCTACATTAATTCCATCTTGTCCTGGAGCTTCTCCCCGCTTCATGTTCTTGATTGCATGTGCAACTTCTGCTGGGAGGACTGGAAGAACTGTGGTACTGGTACCTTTCATGATGTCTGAAGTACATGTATCATCCCTTTCATATAATTTGGAGTAGAAATCTTTCACTCTTGTCAAACTTTTGCCTCTATTTCTTGTTACAGAACCATCTTCTTTTCTCAGTGCCATAATTTGTTTTCTTCCCTTTACTGAGATGTCCCTTTGCTATCTTTAGGCTTTGGTTGTTTTCAATTGCTTTCCTTACTAGTTCACAGTTGAATTTCCTTACGTCTTCAGTGATACCTTTTCGTACTGTCTTGCATAGCTCTATATATTCCACTTTGGAAGTCACATCTTCTTTAGTTGTCCTCATCTCTCTTCTTTTTTGCATCAACATTTTGGTTTTTCCTGGTAATTTGTTCACATGCAACTTGTTCTTAGACCCAGCTAATTTTGTTGCTGTTTCCATAAGAGCTTTGGTTACTTTTCTGTTAACTTCAGAAATATCCACTTCTTCCGATGTTAGGCCTTCTAAAGCAGAGAATCTGTTCTTCAGTTCCAACTTGAAGGTATTATGGTGTTTTTGAAGGTTGGTTATGTCAATAGATTTTGTTTGTCTTATGAGCTTGCCACGTTCAAGTTTAGTGTTGAGGTACATCTTACATCTCACCAATCTATGGTCACTATCTGTGTTGAACTTGTTTAGCACACTGCAGTCTTCTATGACGAATTTTTTGTTACACATAATAAAATCAATTTCACTTGTCGTCCCATTTGGATGTTTCCATGTCCATTTCCTGTGCGGCTTTTTCTTGAAAAAGTAGTTCAAGATGAAAAACCCTTTTGCCTCTGCAAACTCTACGAGAGTATTTCCACGCTGGTTTCTGTTTCCGTGACCGAATTTACCTACTAAAGTTTCATTCTGTTGCCGTTGCCCTATTTTGCATTGAAATCTCCCATAATTATCTTCAAGTGCTACTTATACCTTTATTATTTAGATGACGAATTTCCTCATAAAATTCTTCAATTTCTTCTTCAGGATGACTTGTGGTGGGTGCATAAGTTTGAATAATCTGAGCCTGGTATCTTCTCGAGAGTTGGATAACGAGTCGTGCAGCTCTGTCAGAGGAACTTTCAACTTCTACAACTTTACCCTTCAGTTTCTTGTTTATTATAAATCCAACCCCACTAGTTCTGCCAGTATCAGTCCCACGATAGTAGAAGAAATGTCCACTTTTCAGTTCAATGAGATCTTCTCCTTTTCTCCTTACCTCACTTAGCCCGACGATGTCCCACTTGATCCTTTGTAGTTCCTCTTCCAATTCAAGAAGCCTTGAATCAGAGATAGGGAGCGTCCATTATACGTAGCCAAGGTCAGCATCAGGTGGCAGCCTAGTCCGGTCCTCCGGGGATTCTTAGCACCCTCTGCCTTCATGTCGCACTGGCCGCTGCCTTGGCCAGGTACATTCCAGCTGCCGGAAACTGAGGGCCAAAATTTAAGTTGTGGAGTCATTTTGGAGGGGTTTGGCCATAACTCACCACGTTGGCCAAGCGGGTTGGTGAGTGTGGGATAGCATTTCCTCTAATCCCGATGGTATAGTTATACCGCTATTGACGGTCGTCAGAGCCCCTTTAGTGGGAACAGGATGTACCACGAGATATATCATCATCATTGTCAACCATTATCAACCACTGCTGGACGAAGGTCTCGCCAAGTTTCCTCCACTCTCCCAGTCTCCTCCATGTCACTCACGCATACTTTCGAATTTCATCCACCCATCTTCCATGTGGTCTTCTTCAGGGTCTTTTCCTGTCCCTTGGAATCCAATCTAAAATTTCGGCTGTCCATCTGGCATGTATGTCCAGCCCATTGCCATTTCAGGGATTTAACTCTGATCATGATGTCTTCCACTCTTGTCATTTTTCGGATCCACGAGTTCCTCTTCTTATCTCTCCAGGTAAGTTTTGTACGCCGATTAATTTCTTCATCAATGTGACCCTCACTTGATATCTGCTGTCCAAGATAAACGTACGTGTCTGTTATCTCCAGCTTTTCTCCATCAATCGATAAATCTTCATTTCTTGTAAAAGCATTGAACATCACTTTTGTCTTCTGAAAGTTCATTTTTAATCCCACTTCTTTACTCTTGTCAGCAAGTTCCTGGATCATACTCTGCAGCTCTGATGGGGTAGTTGCAAAAATGACTACGTCATCAGCAAAACGAAGGTGGGTTAGATAATCTCCATTAATCTTTATCCCTTTGTTTTCCCAGTTCAGTGATTGAAAGACCTTTTCCAATGTTGCATTAAAGAGCTTCGGAGATATGGTGTCACCTTGTCTCACTCCTTTTCCAATTTTTATGTGTGTTGTATTTTCAAACAGCCGAATCTTTGCACTTGCATTTTCATAGATGTTTTTAAAAATATTAATGTACGCATCTTCAATACCACAGGACTTCAGGGCCATTGTAACTGCTGATGGTTTTACCAAATCAAAGGCTTTTTCATAATCGATAAAAGCCATGCACAATGGAAATTCATATTCCCTCGCTCTTTCAATTAGTTCTCTCAGTACGTGGATATGATCTATTATTGTACTGTATAGCCACTCCTGAATCCAGCTTGTTCTCTCGGTTGAGCCATGTCCAGTGTCACTTTTAAGCGGTGTGAAAGAACTTTAGTGAAGATTTTATAAACCACTGATAGGAGGCTGATAGGTCTGTAGTTCCTGAGATCCTCAATGTCACCTTTTTTATGTAGCAAGATCATTGTAGCGTTGTTCCAAGCCTCAGGAATCTTCCCTTCATTAAAGCATCGAGTGAAAATTTGGGCGAGTACTGTTTCGATTTCTTCACTTGCTTCTTGTATGATGTCTACAGTAATTCCATCTTCTCCTGGAGCTTTTCCCCGCTTCATGTTCTCGATACGATATATATATATATATATATATACACACACACACACACATATATATATATATATATATATATATATATATATGATACCGTGATCAGGGTATCATGAAAACTTCAATATATAACATTTCGTCTCAGGCGCTAACATTTTTGAGTTATTGTTTCCAAAGCGACAAAGAGATCAATGCCCACACACAACGACATACTAGATTGTTTTGATGTGTATTTTTGGACATAGTTAATTTGTAGTACAATGCATTTGTTTGAGACAAACTGAAATAAATATAATTATCAAAAACCACTTTCAATCCCCTGGTATGTGAAGGCCTCCCCAGGTCTATTCCATGTCACTTCGGTCATAACACGTAACTTCCGTGTGACAGTGTCTAATAATCACTTCCAATTTATACAACAATACAAAACAAAGTATTAAATAAGAAACAATTAAGAATTGTGGCACGCAAAAGCTTAAATTATTTACTCTTAAATATAGGCCAACCGCACTTAACATACCACAATGTTTTGAACATAGAAATGTTTTTTCGCTTGATTCTGTTATACGAAAAGTGACACGTCTGTCTTTTTTTCGTTTCCGCGAAACACATTTTAAGTACATGATATTCTGAAGGATACGTAGTTTTATAAAATTTTCAAACTGATATTTCTTTCACATTCTCTTATTAATTGAGTACACGTGTCAGAAATATACAGTATATATGGCTGTGAGAAAAGGCTCCAACTGCCTGAAATAACTGCTTTTCCGTCATCCAGTTTTTATAAACTAAAACCGCAAAAATGATTTCCAAATATTTTACTTATTTATTGAAAAAAAAAAAATCCTTTTATTTTTAGTACTTCATTCAAAGCCACTACCGAAATTCCTGTCTATTACCGAAATTACTACCGAAATTCCTTTATATGTGTGTGTATTTAAAAATTAACCAGCTTCATATGCACTTTTCGCAAAAAAAATTGCAAAATCTTTTCCGAGGTTAGAAGTCCTGTTAGCCGTACCCCGTACCCCCCTCCCCGCAGTGAGGGGTTTGTGGAAGATATCAGTACACCCCATGTCCCTAGGTCATTTAGAAGTGGTCGAACAATTCGCGGATGGGCACACCCACATTTTCTTATTTTCCCACTTTGCTTTATATGTATAAAGAGATAAATCAGTTGTTCCAATTTATCTCTCTCTCTCTGTCTCTATCACACACACACACACACACACACACACACACACACACAACAACAACTTTTAAACGTCAATAAAACAAGAAAGATGACACCGAATTTTCGGGTGTAATAAGCACGTTTTTTGAATCCGTTCTGATGCAAATTAAATTTATCAAAGCTATCCAAAGTCAGTAGAACCGGTATGGGAAACAATAGTATCTGACGGAGGTAATAAGTTTTTCAATCGTGTTTTTAATCCCTCAGTTATTGTTGTAAACGGAATCGAGAGCTTACGCCCTCTGGTTGCAGACTTGTACGTTAAAAAAATGAATTTATATGAGAAACATTTCACACCGGATGTAACGTACCAGGGGATGATGTAACGTACCAGGAGATGTGACGTACCTGCGCGAAGGACGCACACGACATAAAGGCAGATAGGAATCAGAATAAGCGTCCGCGTAGCTTAATTGGTAGAGCAACTTATTCCGGAATGAGTGGACCCGGGTTCGAACCCCGGCGCGGATAAAAATGACGGAGAAATTTACTTCGTTATAATGGCGCCCGAACTATCCGGATGACCCGACCGTTCAAAATCTCGCATTGGTGTGATGTTATTTCCACACCGCGAGATAGGAAAAATAAGAGAATCCTTTCTCCAGCACTTCGAAAAAAAAAAAATAAGGGGGAGATGATGTAACGTACCAGGAGATGTGACGTACCTGCGCGAAGGACGCACACGACACAAAGGCAGATATTAATCAGAATAAGCGTCCGCGTAGCTTAATTGGTAGAGCAACTTATTCCGGAATGAGTGGACCCGGGTTCGAACCCCGGCGCGGATAAAAATGACGGAGAAATTCACTTCGTTATACGGAAACGCTCTCCAACATAGAAATAATTATTCAAATCGGACTCTTAGAAACAGAGATATCGACGAAAATAAGATGTGACTTTATGTCCCCTGGTGGGAGAAAACCATGCATTATTTTAGGAAGAAAGTATTCTCAAAAGGTTTTTCCATATGAGCGGTATCGGTCTAAGAAAAAAATTTAGTCGAATTTTCAGGAGCCCAGATTTTGCTATAAATACATCAGAAGCAGAAATTAACACTTATGCTCCTTGGTGGCCAAACCATTCTTTACCAAACATTAGAAATTATGTGAAAAATATTTTCCATCAGGTCTTCTATGCGATACAGGAAGAATTTTTCAAATCAGAGTTTTAGAAGCAGAAGTAACGCAGAAAACGCAATTTACCTTTGTGTGCCCCCTGGCGGAAAGTCTATGATTTACTTGACAATTTTGAAATTATTTTAAAAACATGGCGCACTGGAAACACTATCCAACAAAGAAGGAATTTTTCAAATCAGACTCCTAGAAGTAGAGATATTGACAAAAATAAGATATATATCTAGGTCCCCCCGGCGTAGAAACCATGCGTTATTTTAAGAAGAAAATGTTTCTAAAAGGTTTGTCGACTTGAGTAGTATCGGTCTACAAACGAAGTTTTTTTCAATCGAGAATTTAGAAGCTCATATTTTGCTGCAAATACATCAGAAGCGGAAATTAAGGTTTACGCCCCTGGTGGCCAAACCATCTTATTACAAAAATTAGAAATTACGTACAAACGATTTCCCATAAGCAGCTGTATCCGGTGCAGAAAGAATTTTTCAAATCGGAGATTTAGAAGCAGAGATATAGGGGAAAACGCAAATTACCTCTACGCCCCTAGCGGAAAGTCTATGAATTACTTGAAAATTTTGAAATTATATGAAAAACATGTCACACTGAAAACACTATCCTACAAAGAAGGATTTTTTCAAATTGACAAAAATAAGATATACATCCACGCCCCCTGGCGGAGAAACTGTGGAATATTTTAAGAAGAAAATATTCCGAAAAGGTTTATCGATGTGAGTGGCATCAGTCCACGAAAGAATTTTTTCAATCGATATTTTAGAAGATCAGATTTTATGGTAAATACATCAGAAGCAAAAATTAACACTTACGCCTCCTGGTGGCCAAAATATTCTTTACCAAAAATTTGAAATTATATGCAAAAGATTTTCCATCAGGAGGTGTATCGGCTGAAGAAAAAAATTCAAATCGGAGTTTTAGAAGAAGTGTTATCGGGAAAATTGTAATTTACTTTTACGCCCCCTAGCGGAAAATCTATTCGTAATTTGGAAAAGTAACTATATCTAAAATACTCTTCGACATAAATGGAATCGAAAGATAAAATAATTTTTCAATCGGATGTTTAGAAGCAAATATGTCGAATAAAACGTATTTTTGAATTCGACATCATCTGCATTTACGCCCTTTAGCGGCGAAATTGTACATCTTAAAAAAAAAAAAAAAAATGAAGGATCATCATTCGCATATTTCAAGCTCCCCAATGCAAAAAGAATATTTCAAATCGGACTAATAGTTGCAGAGATATCGTGGGTACAGACGGACGGACGGACAAACCGGTATCAAACACAATCCTTTTTTACAAAGGACGTGCAAAATCACTTAAGAGCTTTCGTCATTTGCTCATCGTAAACTATTGAAATCATAATAATAAAAAAATAAAACTGAATGACAATGAAAGAATAGATCTTCCATACTTTAAAAGATCATATAACACGTTAAGCCTCTTTATCTCAGTCCCATGTGGTCTAGTGGTTAGGATTCCTGGCTTTCACCCAGGCGGCTCGGGTTCGATTCCCGGCATGGGAAAATGGGTTCCATGGTGTAATGGTTAGCACTGTGGACGCTGAATCCAGCGATCCGAGTTCAAATCTCGGTGGGACCTGAAATTTTTTTTTTTTTCATAACTTATCTTTCCAGCGTAGGGTGCAGTTTACTTTGCACTGCGAAAACGTTTTCGAACTGTTTTTCTTTCCCCGATTTCAGCGGTTTTTGAAGAAAAGTAAAATATTGGTTTTGAATCCTGGATTGTTTATATTTAATCTGATGAATCCGCAATTACAAAGACGGAGACACAGTAAACTGAGGACTCCACAATGTTCATTTTGGCGAAAGAAACAAAAAAAAAAAAAAGGGGGGGGGCTGTTGAATAAAGTTTTGTTATTATGCTTAGCAGTAAGTATTTTTTTAGACTATCAGTCCTGCCCGTTATCCGAACGGTGAATCCACAAAATCACTTTTGAACATAAAATTAAAAGAAAGGGAATAGTAATTAAAGGAAAGAAAAGGAAAAGTAACTTAAGATACGTAACTGTTTTACGATTTAGAACAAGGTCCATGTCAATGCATACGGTTTGACGTAAAACGGCAGCAGGCTTTGGCGCCCCTTAATTTTAAATTAAAATTTCGTGGAATTTTTATAGCATTTCAACGTTTCTGGCATAATTAGCTGTCACCCTTCAACGTTTCTGCCAGTAAAGCTAAGTCACCCTTTTGAATTTTTGAGTGTAGAAGTGGTAAAAAAAATTGAAGAAATATTCCAAAGTCGCAATTTTTTTTTTTTTTCGGTCTTTTCTAAGTATCCGGACCTTAAGACCTATCAGCATGCCAATTTTCAGAGCTGTAGGTCATTTAGAAGTTGTCGAACGAACAATTCGTAAAAAAATTCAAACAGACAATGTTCCAAAGCCGCCATTTTTTTCTTTTAGTGTTCGAACTTTTCTAGGTATCCGAACCTTAAGACTTATCAGTGCACTAATTTTCAGATATTTAGGTAGTGGCGCCCCCCCCCCCCCAAACAAAAGTACGTCTTCGAGGCCATTTTGAGAAAATCTATAAGCTTTCAATCATTAAAATTTTAAAATTCCGTATTATTAACCAGGATTTTAGCCTTTAAATAGGTAGTTTAAACTCATTTTAATGGATGTTTTAACCGTTCAAATTCTTTGGCGCTTGTATTTTTCGTAACAGGTATTTTTCGTAAAGCCAATATTATCGCACTTTATTGAGTGTAGCATAAATGTGCACTCTGTAATAAAAATTATTGCTCTAGTTCTATATCATTACAAAGCCACTTACGCTAAAGTTAATAATATCATGTAAATTTTATTCTTTTAGCAAACTAAAGCCAGCGCTTTTGAAATTACTCTCTCTCACACACACACACACACACACACACACACACCACGTAACTGCCATGTGAAAGTTTCTAATGACCATTTCCGATTTATACAATAATACAAAACATTAGTGAGGAAATAAATAAGAAACAATTAAGAATTGTGGCACGCAAAAGCTTAAATTATTTACACTGAAATTTAGGTAAAGCACAATGGTTTGCACACAGAAATTTCTTTTACTCTTGATTCTGATATAAGAAAAGTAACACGTGTATCTTTTTTTCGTCCCCGCGAAGAACACCTTTTAAGTTCATTATATTCTGAAGGATACGTAGTTACGTGCAAAGAACTGGAACACATAATATCTTATCCTCATTGATACAAAAATTTCAAACTGATATTTCTTTCACTTTTTCTTGTTAATGTGCACATATCGGAAATATATGGTTGTGAGAAAATGCCTCTAATTGCCTACAATAGATGCCTTCCCGTCATCCAGTTTTTATAAAATAAAACCGTGAAAATGATTTTCAAATATCTTACTTTCTTATTGAAAAAAATTAAAAAAAAATATTTTATTTTTAGTACTTTGTTCAAAGCTGCTATCAGAAATTCCTGGCTTTTCATATGAGTGTATATTTTTAAAATAACCAGTTTCATATGCACTTTTCGCAAAAAAAAATTGTAAAATCTTTTCTGAGTTAGAGGCCCTCCTATCCGTGACCTGTTAGTCCCCGCAACCCCCGCAATGCGGGGGTTGCGGGGACTAACAGTACCGATTGTCTCCCACTTCGGTATGTGCCATTTCCGTACAAAAGGAATTTTGTCCCATTTCCGTGCATAGCAAATCGGTTAGTGCCATTTCCGTACAGTTTCACTTCGCCTGGTATCAAACGCAGGGAATCTAAGGACGAAAGTAAATGCTGATCCCCTGTCGAATTCCTCCGACGTCTAGATATCACCATTCATTGTTTTCATCAACCAATAGGCGCTCATGGTAGGGTAAGCGGGAACAGCAATAAAAACTAAAGAGTAAACAGGCTGTCCATTAAATAAATCTTTGCATTCGTCGCAGATGTTTAATTTCAAAATTGCGGAAAAAAATTTGCTTTTCTTTTTAATATTTCGTTCAAAGCTTCCGTCAAAAATTCCGGGCTATTTCTTTAACCAGTTTCGTATAAAGTTTCCACAAAAGATTTTGCAAAATATTTTTCCTCAGGATAGCAGTTCTGATAGCCGTAAACGGGGCCGCGGGTGACCTAGTGGTCAGCGCTCGTGACTGCCCTGGAGATAACCTCAGGTTCGATCCACTAAATACCCGCCATGTGTCGGATGGATACGTTAAGCCGTCGGACCCCAGGTACTGGCCCCCGGTAATAAATAAGGGCGTCTTCCTCCCCCTTTCCACTTCTCTTCCGTGTCACTTTCCTATCGGGCACTCTAGCCCAAATCTCCTAGCTTCCTATTTCTAAGGGTTGTTCAAGACCTGGGGTCAGACACTCCCTTCCTAAAATCCTCTACATATGATCTGATCTGATCTGATCTGATAGCAGTGAACCCTCCCACAGTGGGGAGGATTGGGAATGGGGGAATTGCGAGGGCTATCAGTACGCCCCCGATCCTCTGTTTTCCTTCACGCATATCTCACTGCTTACGGATCATCACATCTGTGTGCGGAAGTGGGACGACACAGAACAGATGAGTATCGGATAGTGAACGTAATAATAAGAAGCTTTAGGGGTAGCATGGAAGAATTCCGTTCAAGGTAAAACGCTTAAAGAACTTTCCGCGACAGAGCGCAAATGATTGATTAGCTCTTCATCCCAACGACATGTTCGGAAAAGTCATGGAGGTTAGACATATTAGCATATTGTTTATTATACCTCCATTCACTGTTTTTGGAAAATTCCCTTCATGGATATGAGATGTTCACATCTTTTTTTATTTTTTTTATTGGAGTTTACCGACCATCGTGAGCAACTCAGCAGTCGCCAGTCCTTAATTTAGGGATACTGGTTCCAGGGAAGGGAGAGAGCCAGTGCCGTAACACAAACACAACATCCATGCCTCACGGGATTCGAACCCGGACCCATCTCGGACGAATGGTCAGAAGCCATCGCTCAGACCACTGCGCCATCGGGCGGCGTGTTCACGTCTCATATAGTGTTACTCTGTAGCCTGGTTAGCAGCATGGAATACTGTATGAGACTAACTAAAGTCTTTAAAAAGAAAATACTGAAGGGTGTAACTTTCTTTATTAGTTACAATTTCTACTTTTACATCCCCCCCCCCCGAGCAAGTTTACGCCCCTGGAATGACCATTGTGAGCCCACTCTGCCCTCCGGTATATAGCTACGACCCTGCAGGGCTGGAGCAAGTTTTTTTTATTTGGGAGGGCGAAACCCTTCAAGAGTTCAAGGGCAGTAATTTCAACACTTCCATTCAAACAGTACACATGTATTACTTTTCCATACTTCCGTTATAAGAAAATGAGTATTATGATCGTTCAAAAATCCGAATTCCTTAAGGGGAGGGTTCTCATTTTTTACGCTAAAATTACCGTTTTTTTTAGTGTTTATTGACGAAATTATGCAATCAATTGATTCCAAAGTAGGTATATCTATTTATTATCGTTTCAGGTATCTACAAAACAAGTTTTAATAAGTTTCATGAAGAATCACGCCCGCAGATCCCCCTCGAACATGACACTGCGCGAAGATCGGCGGTCACTGATTGGCATGATTTCTCCACACCAGGTGATCTGAAACAAAAAATTCGAACTGCGTTTTACTCTATACACAATGTAACGTACCAGGAGATGTGACGTACCTGCCAGAAGGACGCACACGACATAAAGGCAGATAGGAATCAGAATAAAATGTCCGCGTAGCTTAATTGGTAGAGCAACTTATTCCGGAATGAGTGGACCCGGGTTCGAATCCTGGCGCGGATAGAAATGACGGAGAAATTCACTTCGTTATAACAAGTATAGCTATAGTTTGATGAACCAGAAAAAAAAAATATATATATATATAATTATCAATTAATACAGAAATTTAACGTGGACCAGGAACATCAAACAAAGATATTCGCTCTTTCCACGTTTATAAGTGAGTCACGGAAAAATTCTGGAAGACCCTGGGTCGACTCCCGGTGGCGGCCAATGAGAATTTTTCCGTGACTAACTTGTAAACGTGGAAAGAGCGAATATCTTTGTTTGATGTTCCTGCATGGTCCACGTTAAATTTCTGTATTAATTATTCATTCGCCTTCTAATTATTTCTTCAGTTGCTGCTTACCATCTTTGGTGGATCCCCAGCATTGTGCGAAGCTCCAAGAAGCAACCTGCCAAATTGGCTTGGCAGTTAGTGTGTGTGAGTCTGGAGGAATTCGAGGGCACTGTGGTGTAGCGGAAGCATATCTGGCGCGTAACTGGAAGACCTGGGTTCGACTCCTGGTGGCGGACAATGATAATTTTTCCGTGACTCACTTATAAACGTGGAAAGAGCGAATATCTTTGTTTGATATAATTATCAATTTAGCTCCAAAAATTGGCACTGTTTTTCACAATTAAGAAAAATATATATCACGTATCGCGTTTCTGGTTCATCAAACGATAAAAGGATGTTTGCTGAACATGCAGTTTTACATTTAAAGTCGATCGGTCTAATAGTTTTTGAAATACCATGCCAACCATTCGCGAAAAACGCGTTTAAAGTTTCAAGTACAGTTTACGGAGGCATATCGAGTACTTACAGAATTTTTCTGCTAATCTGCTATACACCAGGGTCATACAGTGTTTTTTCCTCTGCTACGTAGAACTCGTTTAGAGACATTTGCTCGTTTCTACGACTTGTACGAGCCTCTTTTGTAGCCTCGATGCTGCGTCTCGACGATCTCTGCAGACGCTGTTGGTCCCGCGAATTGGCAAATATCTTCGTTTGCTCGTCAATAACGATTCCTGTCGTTGTCATCATTTTCAGGACGGCAGAAAAGCTTTCATTAAAAATGCCTGCTTCTACATAAGCTGCAATTTTGATGGTTTTTGAGCCACAGTGAAGATGTTTGGGCGTGAACCGCCAAACAGTAAAATTGAAACTTTTGTTGTTGTTTTTATTGTCACCACCCAAACACCTTTCTAGCAACTCTCTTGATGACAAATCGTTATAAATCGGCTTTATAGCATTCTCAACATCTTTATGAAGTGGCGGTTCGTGATTGAATTCGTCCAGAGTTTTCTTAGCTTCGGCTTTGCGCCAGTTGCACCAATTCTGTGACCCCACTGGACAATAACACATTATAACTTCGCCAATTTATCGAATTTCGACTTGAAATAATAAAATAACGTAAAAAAAAAAAAATGAGAATCCTCCCTTGATTTTACGAAGTGTAAAAATTAGGTAAATACCCAAGAGTCAACGGTTTCAATGTCAAGTAAAACGTAAAAATTATGTGAACGCCGATAACACGGCACTCTGCAGAAACGCAGAATGAAAACACAAACCAGCAAGGCGCGTGGTAGTATTACGTAGTGAACGTGACAAACAGGAAGGTGCTTTCGGAGTAGGGCTTGGAAAATTACCGTTCAAGGTTAAATTCACCCACACGGGAATTTTCTGCGACAGCGCACAAATGGTTAATTAGCTCTTCATTCCTACAGAGTGTTCGGAAAAGTCATGGAGGTTAGACATATCCGGATATTGTTTTATATGCCGCCATCCGCTCTTTCGGACAATGCCTTTCATGCACATAAGGGACTCACACCTCACAATGTATGTCAGTCGCGCGGGACACGGTATGCGGCTAACTAAAGTTTAAAAAAAAAGTGTATGACTTTCTCTTTGAGTTACAATGTTCAGTAAATTTATTCATACGTTGTGTGTTTCTATTTCTTAAGCCCCTCAGAACATGAATTTACGCCCCTAATATGACCATTCTGGGAAGGCAATCGCCCTCCCGATAGCTACGGCCCTGCAGGGGATGAAATATGACAACGAACGGCTTCAAAAAGTTTCTTGTTGAACCGCAAATTTCCCTCTCGGCCTGTTATGGGCGCTAAAAGTCAAATTCGCCTGCCCAAGAAATAGTTTTGCCAGTCCACATTAGAGTTTAGTTCATCTGGGCAGAAGAAGCGGAAACTTGACAATGTGTCGGTCGGTCGGTCCGTCCATGTCTCTGCATCACAGCTAAAGAAAATTTGACTAAAAGCTTCCTTGCTCCATTTGCGTCCTGAAATGTTACGTTTGATCATGAAAACTAGTTAAGCACGAGCGGACGGGCGTTCAAATATGTGGAGCGCAATGCCGCTGTCGTTCGACGGATCTTCACGAAATTTAATCTTTTAGATCATCTGATTCCAGGGACGTCGCCAAGGGGGTGTGGGGTTGGGCTTAAGTCCAGTCTGAAATTTTTCTTGCCCACCCAGTTTAAAATGTGCCATTTTTCAGTATACTTAACTTTAAAATGTAATCTGGACTTTGCCAAGTAATAAATCTTATGCTTTATTTCATGTAGCCCTGCGTATTTTCCCATAGAAAGTGTGTTGTTTACTTCTCTGTAGAAAGGTTATCGAAATATCATCCACAGGGCCATGAAAATTCAATTGTTCTCCACTCTTCTAAATTCTTAGTTTAAGTCTCTTTTTCATGTTCCTATGGCCAGGGGAGAATGAGGAAAGTGGTCAGGAATTCACTGAGGGAGATCACTACTAATTGCTCTGCTGTTTGTTTTAGTTACTAAATATGGGATTCCAACACGGAAAATGGGGTCTAAAGTTATACTAGCGCTCTTAAGACTGCCCCGGGAGAGTAAAAGTGCCGAAAGTGGCTGACGACTGCTTTGTAGGAGAGGAGTGCAAGGTAAAGTCGCTCGCTGGAAGCAAGGAAGTTAAAGAGGGAGAAGTATTGTATCTAAGTAGCAAGACGTTAAAATTTTATTTAGATAAATAAAAACGACATTTTCTTTTAAACAAATTGCTCAAGTACAGTACTATTTTCGTAAGCAAAAGTGCAAAATTTAGAAAAGCAGTTTGAGACAATGCATTCAGAGCAAGCAAAAAGTGGAAGGCGACATACTACCAACACTGCTATCTTATACCAGTGGCGTAACTAGTCAGATCCGTGTATGTGTATTTAGGTGGAAGGGGTGGGAATTGCACGAATTCCTTTGTAGCCGATAGTGAAAAGCATAAAAGACACCAAGTGGTCTAAGCGTTTTCTTATGACCATTCGTCCGAGAAGGGACTGGGTTCGAATTAAGGTGAGGCACGGATCTTGTGCTTGTCTTACGGCTCTCTCCCTTCCGTGGAACCAGTGACCTCAAATTAAGGCGACTGCTTATAGCCCATTGAATGCTTACGGTGGTCAATTAAACCTTCAATAAAAAAAATAAAAAATTCGTTCTTTCAGTGTCCCTCTATTCTAAAAAAAAGTAACTGCCGCCGTTGCTGCTGCCGCGGTTTTAGAAATTTCGCGACACTCTTGCTTTCTTAGCTCGCAGCGCAAAACGTATTGAACACAAAAATATGAAATTTACATCGTTTGTAGAGAATTGTTTGGAAAACATGCTGAAATAAACCGTTTCTCGATTCTGGCGATACTTCAAGAGCTATTGTATTTCAAAGTTAAGGTAAGCAAAAAAAGTACTATCAAGTTGCGTTCCGCACACCCTAACAGCAACAGAACCACGAAACTTTGTAGGCATGTAGTGCCATGACCGAATTTTTGCACCTCGTCGCCCCTTTTTTTGAATTTCGATTTACTTTACGAGAAATTAAATTTCTAAATTTCACAAAATTGTCTATTTCGCGATGGGATCCATTTAAACAATCGGATATATGGCAAACTATAAATCATAACGCATTGCAATTTTTACAGCATAAACTTACAACTATCATCCGTTTCTTCACACACACAAAAAAAAAAATTAAGAAAAAGTCGTTTTCTGATTTTTAAGCAACTTTTAAAGACGCAAGGAAAGAAACGAACTTGTCTGTCTTCACGATAACCACAGAGGAACGTCCTAGTCCCGTGACGTGCTGCCATGGTGACGCAGAGAATTTGTTATGCATATGCTTTGTTGGTAAAGCTATCTCAGTTGTTTAAGGTAGACGTCAAGTAATTTTGTTTCCTATACTTCCAATGGAAAAACTTCTGTATACATTTTCTTCCCAATTAATGCGTTCCCAAGGATGAAAATTTGAACATCGATTAAAATAGCTTCATTTTATAACTTGGAATACTTAATATTTCCTAAATCATAACCATAATTATGCAATCCAACATTTGTTTGTCTACTGACGTCATCAAAGTACAGGTCGCGCCATCTTTTTTCTGGTTCCAACGCCACCAAAGGAAAAGTTATTGTTTTTTAATATAATTATGGTTATGTTTTAGAAGATATTAAGTATTCCAAGTTATAATATGAAGTTATTTTCATCGATGTTCAAATTTTGATCCTTGGGCACTAATTGTAAAGGAAATGTGTACAAAAGTTTTTCCACTGGAAGTATAGGAAACAAAATTACTTGAAATCCACCCTAACAGTTTAGCATAACGGTTTACGGAAATGCTTTTAGGACCGCTTTTCTTTTCCTTAGTGGTAAATTTAGTAAGTGCTATAAGTTCAAACGACAAAAGTCCGACCTTCCAAAAATTAACGACAGTAAAAAAACTCTGAAACTTCGGAATAACAAGCCTTATTTGCTTAGACATGCAATAAAAATTGAAATTCATATGGATTTTCCGATTTTTATTTCATGTGATATACTTGGAGGTCGGGCTGCAGAGCTGAGCGCTACTTTGAAAACGAGCCTAGAGGTGCAGCCCCTAGTTTAGTAAAAATAAGTTCCTATCAAGTTTGCCCCACCAAAAATAATGCTCGCCCAAAAGTTGCCCATCCCGATTTCGAATTCTAGCGACGTCCCTGTCCGATTCTGAGAAAAGACTGTTACAGTTCGACAAGGCGACTTCTTTCTGACGTTATTTAGACACACGACACAGGAAAACATATATATATATATATATATAGAGAGAGAGAGACGCTCATCGAGAAATAAGAGCGGGACAGAAATATATGAGCGTGAAAGAAATACAAAAATCTTCTGGAGCAAGTGAAATATTCTTAGGAACTTTCCTCGTTTTATAGCCGGAATATTAGGCAGAATAGGATAAGGCAAAATGGGAAGTCCACCTGAAATTAGGTACCCCCGTTTCACAGCCACTAATGTCCCTAATATTAGGCAAAATGGGAAATGGAATTACGACTGCTATTTCGTAGCCTTTTTTTACAGCCACTAATGGCCCCAATATTGGACAATATGCACGGGATGAGGCAAAGTGGGAAGCTGAATTGCTACTGTAATTTCGTTCCCCGTTTTACAAATACTTAATGACCCCAGTATTAGGCAAAATGGGAAGTTGAATTACCACTGCAATTTTGTATCTCGTTTTACAGCCACTTATGACTCCAATATTAGGCAAAATGAGAAGTGGCATTGCGCTGCAATTTCGTATTCCCATTTTACAGCCACTCATGATCCCAGTATTACCACGTGAGAGTATTCAAAGTGGATGGGCACCGAACACAAATGAATAGAGAATTTGCGCGATGTTTTTGTTGGGATGAGCTAGAAACTTACAGGTGAAAGTTCTTACACACACACATCTTGTGCCATTTTGCTACCTACAAATGGAAAATTTTGCGCCAAAACCGTCTTGGACATCGTCATGGGACTTTTGTGATTGGGGAAACCGGGATACCAGTTTAACGATTTTTATTCATCGGAAAAAGTCAGGGAAGTTCGCGTGATGTCCATCCACCTGCCAAAAATGTTGGGGATCGGTAGAAATGTAACTTCTAGCGGGGATGAGAATGTTCCATGCTTTTTCGCATTTTGAATTTTTCTTACAAAATTATTTTTTTAATTATTAGTTTCTTTCCCGATTATATTCTTCATTTCAAACTGTTTTCTGGTAATGTTCTTTGTTTTGTTTTTTTCCTTAACAGTGCAAAACAGCGACTTCTATTGTTTAAGATATTTTCGTAATGAAAAGCATGTTTTTTGTTCTTTACAGACTTTTCTTCAAAATTAATCAAAGGAACTAGTATTTTTTTTGTGTGTGTGTGTGTGCCATTTTCTTCCTTTTTAAAGCGAAATTGAACTTAAAAGTCGGTACTTCATCTAACGTGACGGAAATCAGCCCTATTTCCGTGACCAATAGAATTGCTTTCATGGCAGGGTAGTATCTAATTTTAATTTTTAAATGCATACAGTAGTATCTAATTTTAATTTTGAAATGCATATTCTGGCAGTTTTTAGTCACCTCGGCCGATTTTGAGGACCAGAACAAGCATTAGTCCTTTTGTGTAAAGGAGACACATGCTTAAAAAAATAACTTCACTATGAATTATAACTTTAAATTCATAAACAAAATTTCAGTAAAAGTTTTATCTGCTCTATGCAGTACTTTTATTTATTTTAAGGGTTACAGTAAAGTTCAGAAATTTTTTTTATGTATAATATTAAACTATTTGTTCCAATCAGTGGTTATTGTCAATTGTCATGCTCCTGTAATTGACGATAGCTTAAAATTAAAATGATTTTCGTAGCATAGTGTAGAGAAGAAACACGTCGTGCCATGAAAATCCGCTGTACCGTCTTTTTTTTTTTTTTTTTGAACAGTTCGAAGCACCCGTAATCTAATTACGTAAATAAATGTTTCATGAAAAATAAACGTTCCGGTACCGGGAATTGAACCCGGGCCTTCTGGGTGAGAGCCAGATATCCTAACCACTAGACAATACCGGATTGGGGATAACACCGTGACTGATTCGTCGTGTGCTGATTCTTCAGAGGCGACTTTGGATCTTTTGGGGTTCTAGGCGCTAAAAGTTTCAGGAACCCCCTCCCCTTCTTATCGCCTCTGAAATTTTCATCCATCATATTAACAAAAAAAAAAAAAAAAAAGTAAAGTCAAGAAAAATATTTTTACGCTTTTTAAATTGGCATGCTATCTTCCTATTATTAGAACGTTTTGTAAGAAACAGTGCTAGTGCAATCACTTTGTCTGTCCGTGTACATCGAACTTTTTGTTTTTAAAGATATTTCAATAATTATTTTTACGGCTAATAGAAAATCAAAGGACATTAAGTTTGGCACTTTAAATATTCCATATACTCTAAGAATTTACCGCTAAGGGCTGTCAAACTCAAAATTTACCGCTAAGGGCTGTCAAAGCTGAAAAATTAAACTTCTGTTGTGTAGAAACTATAGAACTAAGAGGAAAAAATTTCTGTGCCTCTTAGATTAGGCTTAACTGTTCCTTCTCAAATACTTTGAATTTTCCAATTAGTTCGTCAATTTCCTGCTAGAGGTGCTGAGTCCAAAGAATCTGGTTTCCACAGATTTTTTAAACATTTCTGCGAATGGTAGGACATCAACATTCATTAAATTTTGCCCATTTTAAATTTCACAACTAGTTCACATATTTCCCACTAGGAGTTCTCAAAGTGGGAATTCAGTAAATTTTAACTTTACGCTACGAAAAGACCATTTCAGTTACAGCAAAAGTTATTTTTGAATTTGATACGTTAGGCAAAACTGATTACGTTATCACCTTTTCATTTGCAAGTTACTTGGCAAATTTAACGCTAAGGGTGCCGAAAATGGAATTTATCTAAATTTACCAGTGAGTTGTGCAGTTGTCATAAAATTGGAATGCGTTTCATTTTTCAAAATGTGCTTTCCCTATTGCTTCGGCTTTGTAAAATCATCCTGTTTTTACGTTATGAGCAAATTAGTAAGCAACGAGCATGGTACCACGCAAAAACAAAATACTTGAAGACGTTAGCAACCGGAAAAATCCTCCACATTAGAAAATTCGCGTAAAATGCAGTTTGTACCTTACTTGAAAAGGGAGGATGACTTTTCGGGGAGGAATTTTCCTGTGGTTCGAATGATTCCCTAAATCGAAGAGATTCAGTCGTCCATGGCGTAGACAATGTCATGGACCAAGAAAGCTGGACAATAAGAATTTCATCAGTCAGTGCAGGAAAGCGAGAATGTGCAGAGTTCCTTGAAAGCATTTTTTCTTATTATTTCCATCGGAAAATTGTGAAGGTCTGCATTTTTTTATTCTGTCCAAAAGATGCGTGAAATTTTTTTTCATACCTGCATTGCAGTTATCAGAAACAAAAGCATAAGAATTAAATGCAAAAGATCCGGTTTGAAAATGGAAAAGTAGGAACCATAGCTTTTCGATTAAGAGTATGGTTGAAACTTTTTATTACTTTTTCAAAAGTTAGTTTTATGTCGATTTAAGGAATAGAAAAAGTAAGAATGGACGACTTCATAATTATCAATATTAAACAAAGAGAGGAGAAAGTAATAAGAAAATGTCGTTGCAATACAATAGAAGTTTCTTTAACTCTTTCGGTTCAGGGTGGTTTAAAGGGATTAGAAATCCAATTATACATTTTCGGGGCCTAGGCCATCACCCCCTAATAGCTTAACAGGCCCGCGCACCGATTTGTGACGTCACTAGAGTAGTCCGTAGTCAGTCGCGGAGAGGAGCATTACGGCGATGTGCGAACGAACGCGTCTTTACGTACACCAACTAACCATGTCGTGCGTTCTTTTAGAGTTTCACTGCATTTAAATAAGAACTTGTGTGTTAGTTTTTAAATAACTGCAGAGTTAACAAGTTTGTTTAATAATCTTTTAAAATACAGAAGAAAAAGAAATTACAGCGTGAAATTTAGCGTAGCAATAATTTCGACTTGAAAGGAGTAAGCAAGACAGATTCGTCTACTTAATGAGAGCATCACTGTCATTTCACTGGAAGTAATAAACCATTCCTATAATAGAAATTATAAACTGTTGTCGTAGTTTCACTTGAAGTTGTAGTGTCTCTATAGTTAGCCGAACGATTCCTGTACTTGTGAACAAATCGTTCTTGTACTTGAAAGATTAGTTTGAGGGTCCATTACTAAGTATCGCCGTCGTTTCAAAAGATGTCGATTGACTATTTAAGGAATCAGATTTTTCATTCATTGCAAACTTATGACTATGAAAATTTTAGTAATGAAATAATTCCTTTAGTGAAAATGTATTTTATATGCAATCCGTGATCACTATTATATAAAAAAAGGTCAAGAAAAACTGAATTTTTTTCTGTGTTTTTTAATTATTACCAAAGGCTCAATAAAACGCGTTTTAACATACATACAGTAAATTGCTGCTTGATCTACTGATTGCATCAAATAAATTAAGATTTCAAGAAAATTATGCAATTGCTACATTATTAAACGTACAATAACAATATAACAAGTTTTCCTAATTTTTAGTACCATCTAGTTACGTGTTTGGACAACTTCATTTTGATAAGCAAATATAAAGTTTGTAATTTTTGTCTTCAAGAGCACTATTTCAAAAAAGTTACCTTGTCAAAGTTCAACACATCTGTGTTAAGTATATAAGTAGCATTAAGCAAAACTATTTGGATCCACAATATAAGTATTTCTTTTTATCTGGAAAAATACAAGTAACTTATTGGCGGAAATTTTCTGAAATTTGATTTTCAAGAAGTATTCAGGAAAACTGCCAATGTACAAATAATTATGGTTGTGTAGTTCTTTGTGTATCACAAACACAATTTGATTATGTGTCCGTTAGCTGTTCCTTGAAGAATTTCAAAGACACGTTTCTAAGAAAATCTGAAATTTGTTCCAATAATTTCTTAAAGTATTTTTTCAGATAATTATTATATTTTTTGAGAACCTGACAAATGCACATGCAGTTATTGTACTGAATAAATCTAAGCGATTGTTTTGGTACTATAGGATGTATTTTAAAAGATGTACATGTTTCATTATAAATTGACTAACTTGATGTACCATTTTCTCAGAAACTATAAAAAGCAATGGTAAAAAATTTTGCACAAATGTTTTGTCATTACTAAAGCTATTGAAAAAGATTGTTTTTTCCTTTTTTTATGATTTTGGTTTCAAAATAAATTCTATGAAGGATTGAAGAAGTTTTTCCCCATACAAAAATTGACACCCACCCCCACGTTTGGAAGCACCCTTTCCAGTAGTTATCGGATAATATGAGATATATTAGTTCCAGTTATTATTTCTGTAGCTAGTGAAGACACAGTGCAGGAAGTCTGGAAACAGATAAGTCTAGATAAATGAATAAAAAGTTAATCTCTCATTTTAAGCAAATGTTTTCAAAAAAAAAAAAAAAAAAGAAGCGAGTATATATTTCTACTTGTATTTTAAAAATCTTGTTTGTTTAGAACATAGTTTCCACAATATGTGGATTCATGTCGATCCATGTACTTTTTTTCTCTTAAAAATAACAATATTCAAGGCTTAAAAATACCATGCCCGAGATGCCCACAGCATGTAATGTCTGGGCAGGTAAATAAAACATCTAATTGCCTGTGCATGGTAACTAAATTTTAAAATAAAAAAGTTTGTAATAAAATTTCCTACTACACAAGAAAAAAAAGACAGTCATCACATGTCGTGTTTCATGTCATTGTTAATTAATGGAAGTTGTATTATTCAAAAAGTAGGAACTGTACACCAAATTAAACTCAAATAGTATAACTATATACTAAAAATCCGAAAATTTATTGGCGTAGAATAAATAATCAAAATTTCCAAGCTTTCGCACATCAACCAGATGGCTTTCTCAAGGAAGGTAGACAGCTAACTGCAAACAGGATAATAGAACGTTTCAACACTTTAAACGCGGTGACTTGACTAGACAATAAATGATTAGAAGCAAACGTGATATTTCTAAGAAACGAGGTCACGTTTGTTGGGCACGCGGTACTATGGTAGAAATCTCAGCATTATTTGAAGAATTGATTCCAAATACGTGGTAACTCCAGAGAGACGCTATCGTTGCAAGCCTCGTAGCTGGTCAAGATTTCCAAGGTTTCTCGAATGGCAGTAGATTTGGGAGTGGAGTATGAAGCTAATTTCTTTACATCACTCCATATAGGATCACCTTCAAATTAATGGACTTGGTCACAAATTCCAGCCACTTCAATTTCCGAGGGCAAATTTATAAGCAAGTAAATGGCGCTCCGATGGGATCTTCGCTCTCAGCCGTCCTTGCGGAAGCAATACTTCGCCCCATTGAGCAACATATATTCACCAACATCACCCCAAGACCTACCACCTGGCTACGATACGCAGACGACGTATTTTTCATATAGCCACACGGAAAGGAGACTCTCCCGTTTTTCCTCGATAAAATAAATTGTATACACCCTACAATCAATTTCACCATGGAGCTTGAACACAATGGTACCTTACCTTATCTCGAAGTCTCAGTGAGCAAATCGCATGACAACCGCCTTCATACGGAAGTCTATTATAAACCCACCTCCGTTCCCAACCTGATGCTCCGCAGTTCATTCTGCCCTGATGATTACAAGTCCGCCTTATTCCGTTCACGAATTAGAAGAGCCTTCGCTGTCTCATCCGATGCCCGTTCTAGACAATCTGAACTAAGAAACATCGTCGAATTGGCCACTGAGGCATGATATACTTCGAACCAGGTGCATAACTTTATCGAGAAAGCCAGAACCAGGAGTGCTAATAATATTTTTATGCCGCAACTTCGCTACCTGGGCTCTATTCCCTACATACCAAATATTTCCTATCAACTCAAAAACGCGCTCAGAAGGATGAACTTCGGTGTCGACATAAGGTCTCCGGCATCTTTATACACGATGCTTAAGAGAAATATTGACAAGCCCCTCTTCTCAATGAGGCTGGCATTTATGCCATCCCACTAAAATATCCGGACGGCTCCGGGCGATACTACATCGGAATGACCAAACGTTCGTTTGGAATTAGAATCAGCGAACATAAAAGGGATACAAGAGACGGGAAAATAACTACTGCCCTATCAAGAGAAGTCAAGTTCAAGTCCGCAGATCCTATATGGAGTGATGTAAAGAAATTAGCTTCATACTCCACTCCCAAATCTACTGCCATTCGAGAAACCTTGGAAATCTTGACCAGCTGCGAGGCTTGCAACGATAGCGTCTCTCTGGAGTTACCACGTATTTGGAATCAATTCTTCAAATAATGCTGAGATTTCTACCATAGTACCGCGTGCCCAACAAACGTGACCTCGTTTCTTAGAAATATCACGTTTGCTTCTAATCATTTATTGTCTAGTCAAGTCACCGCGTTTAAAGTGTTGAAACGTTCTATTATCCTGTTTGCAGTTAGCTGTCTACCTTCCTTGAGAAAGCCATCTGGTTGATGTGCGAAAGCTTGGAAATTTTGATTATTTATTTTACGCCAATAAATTTTCGGATTTTTAGTATATAGCTATACTATTTGAGTTGCATTATTGTTACGAAGTACCAAGGAAAGAGTAATATCACATCTTTAATTATGTTATGCTCTACGCCCAGAAATCGGAAACCTAGTTTTGCTCCAAATTTTGTTTATAATCAACAACAGTATGCATGCCTCTGATGTAACTGGCCTCTCATGTTTAGTGACAAAGGGAGAAAACTTTAACAAAAGGAACATGGCAGAATCACTAAATTTCCGAAACACCAGTTTCATCATCTTACCATTTCATACCAATTTTAGCATCAGCATCTTAAAAATTGATATACACACGTTTGTGCAATGAAATTTGTAATACAGACCCTTAAAATGGAAGTGCAAACATGTTAAAACAGTTCATATTTTTAACTTAAAAAAAATTAGGGTTCTGGTTTGTTGTCTTAAAAGATAAATTTTCCTGCGCGTCCAGCTTTTACTACCTGGGCAAGTAAATAATTTCTTGCCCAGGTAGTACTGATATATTTCACCTAATTTTTAAGAAATTGAATGGTTCTGATAAATTCCCATCCTACCACAGATAGAGCATACACACTGCTCACACGAGAGTTCTTCAATGTGTTGGTTTGTAGAAAAATGCTTCAAAATCTTTAAACGGACATTTTAAAGGCAAACTTACTCCTGAACTATGTGTGAACTTCTGTTTTTGTGCATTCATATCTAATTTTTGCTGTCTATACTTGATTCAGTGTTTGTGTTCCTTTAGTAATAAATATTAAAAATGATAATTCAATGCAACTCTCCATGTCTGCAAACACAAAAGATGTATTTCACATGGCAACAAGGCCTTAGCATTTATATAAAGGACATAGACATGTTAGATGTGTACATGACATACATTTATTTCGTATAGGATATAGGTATTTTACAAGCACTTGTGCCCAGAAATAGGGACCCCAAAAAGTTAATCTGGCGCTGCCTAAACACTTAAATAACTAAGTACGAATGTATCAACATATTACTCTTGGGATCAAAAACATGCAACCCTTATTATTCTGTGTCCATAATAAAAAAAAAAGTTTAAAATCCCTTCCTAAATATACATATTTTACTTTGAACTTATTTGATACATTGGCAAAAACATGTTATGGGTTACTATAACAACACAAGTAATCTATTCTTTCCATTACAAACATAAATTTCATTTTTCAAAAATATTTTCAGTGCTTTGACTTCCCGCTGTGAGATGCATTAGATTATAAAATTAGCCAAATTTAAATTTTCTAGTTCAAAATTTTTATTTTACGAGTAGTTTAAAATAAGGTTAACAAAAGGTTTCCACGTACCTTAGAGTTGAAAATTTTCACGCTTTATTGCTGTAATCCATTTTGAGAACCTCCCCATTAGTAGGGAATTTGAATACTTTTAATATTCCTCTATGAAAATAAATTTAGTTGACAATTTGACAACAACAACCACGCACATTCGTAGTCACGCTTACAGAGAGTGAGCAAGCTCATGCATGCTCGACCACCCACCACGGACATCAGCCTACTCTCCCCTACGTCACGCAGCTTCCGGCGTTCGGTGCACGGGCCTTCTAAGCTATTAGGGGTGATGCATCAGCCTACTCTCCCCTACGTCACACAGCTTCCGGTGTTCGGTGAGCGGGTCTGTTAAGCTATTAGGGGGTGATGCCTAGGCGCGCGCGTAGTCGTCCTAGTGCAAGGTAAGTAGATAGTAGAGGTAGGTCCATAAGCCGATCGAGCGGTATTGGCTACTCGATACCATACCCCTGTGACGTCAAAGGTGCAAAGCAGCCAAGGCATCACCCCCTTATAGCTTACAGGCCCGCGCACACGGATTGTGACGTCACTAGAGTAGTCCGTAGTCAGGGAGAGTTAAATTTGGAAACCGTACGGCGATGTGCGAAGTGAACACGTCTTTAACGTACACCAAAGAAACAAGTCACGCGTTATTTAGAGTTTTACTGCATTTAAATAAGCTATGTTAGATTTATTTAAATAACTGCAGAGTTTACACGTTTGTTTTATAATCTTACAAAATACAGAAGAAAAAAAATATGGGTACATATTTCTACTTGTATCTTAAAAGTCTTGTTTGTTTAGAACATAGTTTCCGCAATATGTAGATTCATACCCATCCAGGCACTTTTTTTGTCTCTTAAAAATGACAATATCCAGGGCTTGAAAATACCATGCCCTAGATGTCCGGGGTATGTAAATCATTGGCCTGGGCAGGTAAATAAAAAATCTAGTTGCCCACGCTGGGCAACTAAATTTTAAAATAAAAAAGTTTGTAATAGAATTTTCTACTACACAAGAAAAAAGACAGCCATCTCATGTCGTGTTTCATTTCATTGTTAATTACGGAAGTTCTATTATTGTTACGAAGTGCCAAGGAAAGAGCAATATCACATCTTTAATTATATTATGCTCTACGACCAGAAATTGAAACCATATGTAGTTTTGCTGCAAATGCTGTTTATGTTCAGCGACGGGATGCATGAGATTTAGTTCTTGGTCACTTCCCGCTTGATTGAAGTAATCCGTTTTATTAGGTCCCCGTTAGTAGGGAATTTGAATATTCCGACAATTTTCAGAGAAAAATAAGCAAATAATAACACGTGGTGCATAATATACCACGTGGTCGATCGTCACAATTACCGCGACAGTGGGGTACACTGCATCATGAATTTTCTTCTGAAGTTGTTTGTCCTAAAAATATTTATGAGAACAAAGAGAGGAAAACTTAGTTGAAAACCAACGACAGCCACGCACATTGACAGTGAGGCTTATACACTATACAGCAAGCGAGCAAGCTCGACCGTTCAACTACCCACTACGGATTATCAGACTACTCTCTCCTACGTCACCCACCTTCCGGCATTCGGTGCGCGGGCCTGTAAGCTATAAGGGGGTGATGGCTAAGGACCGAAGTATTCTATTTAGCGTTTTACAAACTTCTGAGAGAAGACTTTGGGAGTAAAACTTCAAGACTTGATGGGAAACACTTAAATAAAATATTTCATAATATTTTACACTGCATTGATGTTGAGTATCTTCAAATACAAGGCAACAAAATGTATTTCGATTACCAAAAGAAGTATAAATATATTGAAAAAATGTCAAAAAATTAAAATTTGCGCTTAGAAACTTTTTAAAGTAAAAACTCAAATCGCAATAAAATTAATTATCTAAGTAGCTAGTACTTAAAAAAAATACTGCCGTTTACTAGAAACCTTCGCCATTTTTCTTAAACTGAAGGTTAAGAGCTATGAAAGTTGATAAGTTTTGTGTTTGATTTTCAGGTGTGTACATGATTTTCATTTTCAGGTGTGTTATAGTTATTTTCAAACTTTCAGCTAGGTGTTGAATATTAAAAATAATAATTCATTCCGTGAACGCGTCATTCTAGTTGCAATAAATAAAATATCAAATGTGGTGTGTGTTATTATACAGATAGCTGCAAAGAGCGAGAAACAAGATCTCTACATTCCGGATAAAAAAGAAATTCCGATGTTAATGTTAAGATGATGTATGATATGATTTGTAGCATTTAACAACTGTGCGTATATTTCTTCATTTTCAGAAAAAAAATGTTACATTTTAGGTAACAGAAACGCAAAGAATATACTTTTTTCAGTTCGAAGTACCTCTCATGACGAATTTGTTTTACTTTTGAGAACTTTTGCCCACTTTTACTTTTGAGAACCTCTTGCCCACTGTTTATTTTTTATTTTCATATTAATACTGAAGTTTCGATTGTAACTCAGTCATACAATTATTAAGGAATTTATTCCTAATAAAAACGCTCAATTTTGGGTGAAGATGTACGATTTTTTCATCCACCTCTGGAAACACCTTTTTGAGTTCCAAAGATAAATGCTTAACTATATGATGTTTCGCAAGTTGTTCTCCGTGGATTTCGGGAAAACACTTTCAAATTTTCGTAGAATTTTCATACAAGAACTTGCAAGATACGTATGACCACTTCTGCTGATATGCGTTTTGAAAATATTCTGCTCAATGTTTCTTTTGCTTTTTTCACCGTTTTCCTCCGCAATAACAGAAAATATATATATATATATATTTTAAATTCAGCAATGCATTTTCAAATTGTACATTTCTAGCTTTTAAATAATTGATTTTAGCTTTGGTTTGCCTATACTGAAGTTTCGATCGTAACTCAGAATTTATTTTATTGAGCTTTTCTACATATTTTTAATGGCGCAATTTTTTTCCTTATTCTTCTATTTCGACTTTCAAGTTAAATGAAACGAATCACTTTCAGCAAGTCGTCAACAGACTGAACTTGTAAATCTGGACTCAATCTGGCATTCTTTGATATAAAATTCTGCATTACTTCTGACAAAAACTGATTAGATTTTTTTTTTCAGCACGTTTTGATCTTTCTTGCTTTGTGCTTGAAGCACGACAACCAAATATATTAACGTGAGGAATCACACCTGTTTTCAGGCGAGGCGAGAATTGCAGCATATTAATTAACTTTTTAAATCTCTTTCAAAATCTTCATCAAAATGGGCACAGCATATTTTGGCGTTGTCAGCGTTAAATGAATCTTTTCGTCGCCATGAGTTCATCCGGGCTTTTCTCAAACTGCCCTTTGGGATCCGATGAAAATTTAAGTTGCAATTTTTCGATCTTTTGCTGTTGCCACAACACGCAACAGGCATATCTATTAATGCACAACGCACAAAATGCTGCTTTGACCAAATATATTAATAAAAAATATTTATAAACTGACTATTAACTCACTGCAAAAATGTGTATCATTTGCAAAATACTGGACAAAAATCGCTGAAACTAGGCATAAATTCTAGAAAGCACGCGCACCTTAGACAGAATGTCAGTCTCAACTTTGACCGATTGCACCTTTGACGTCACAAAACTCACCACGCCTGAGGGTTTAGAACTACTAGCTTCGAAAACCTGCTCTCGGACCTACCTTCTGTAATCTACTTACCTTGCAGTGGCCCTACCTTTTCCGAACGCTCAATCCGGTGCGATTTTCCAACAGGACAACGCTCGTCCCCATCCTGCTGCTGTCTCGAGAGTTTGCCTTCAAGTCATTGACACTCTGCCATGGCCAGCCACATCGCCATACATGTCGCCGATTGAAAATGTGTGGGTTGCTATTGGACGCACTATCCACACTTCACCCCTACCGCATAATCTGCAGGAACTGCGTGAAAAGATTCAAGCTTCATGGGATGGCTTATCGCAGGACACCATTTGGAACCTGTACAACTCCATGTCGAGGCGTCTGGCATGCTGCGTGAACAAACATGGCTGCCCGACGCCATACTGAGAGACACTACTTATTATTGGCGTCTAGCTCAATAAATATTGCCCATATCAGTCTCAATGTTTAATCATTTATTGTTCCTGGTAACCTTTACCTTCCTCCCGAATAGCATTGCAATCCGACATGTCCTTCTGGGTGCAACTATTTTTTTGACGATGAGTGTATTTGTTAAACATAAATTCAGCGTCAATTCTTCATTGCTTAGCAGAAAACCTAGTCAAACTTAAATTTCTTCTATAGTCTAGTTCAATTCACAAAAAAAAAAACCACACACACAAGAACTTACAGTCCTTACTAAGCAGCAAAACAGCAACTGCAAATGCTTTCAGTTGATTTCAGGTTTTGTTTAACTTTCTTCGCACAGGAATTTCTTACTGAGGGGGGGGGGGGCTTTCCGGCTACCTTGATTGCCATTTTTATGTTTTTATTATTTTATTATAGTTTAACAATCTAATGCTTAAGTATTTTTTTTAGGGTTTGTACAGTAAATAGGGCATTTCGCTGCAAGGTGCTATTTCTTATCCCAATGATGGGAACAACACTGTCTTCTTTAAGCAAGTCGGAAGAAATCAGGAAATGGGACAAAGCATTCTACATTTCCTTTATCCTATCATCAAGGAAGTTTAAAGTCGTAAAGCCGAACTGGACACGTTACGTCATTTACGAATGTGAAGTACAGATGGGAAGAGAGAGGTGAGATTTCCAGATTCTGAGTTTACAGTACACCCTCGACACCACGTCAAACAGACAGAATGCAGTTGACAGTCACGGCTCGCAATACCAGCAATGGTAGATGATAAAATATCCCCAAGGGAATCTTAAGCAATGTGAACCACGTCCTTACTTTGTGAAATGTATGTACAACCGCGCCTTTATTTCTGAATGTGAGCAACTAACATATGCTGAACATTTAGAGCAAAAAACTGTGAATTTTAAGCTGCACGGCTACAAAAACTGGCAAAATATGCAAACAATTCTGTAAACAGACAAATGACCAAGTATGGCGCGAAAATTGGAAATGGAAATTTTAATCAGAATGTACGTTGTTATTTTTACGCCCCGGGAAAACCGCCCCGCCTGCCCCATCCTAGTTCCGCCTCTGGTTAAGTGTATACTGAGGCAACTGGAAGGCTATTGGTGTATGTCCTACCCCTTTTGACCTTCATCATCTATCCCCAGGGCTAATCCCTTAGCTGTTGTCACTTCCAGGAACCTCTTAATCTGCCCCCAGCTGTCGAGATGACACTCTCAGGAACATGTCCACCTCCTCCACGTTCACTCCTGACTGTTGCTGGGTGGCTATCGTTTTGCTGATGACGTAATCAATTTTGCAACTTCCCCTTCAGAGCTACAGAGTATGATCCAGGAACTTTCTGACAAGAGTAAAGAAGTTGGATTAAAAATGAACTCTCAGAAGGCAAAACTGATGTACAATGCTTTTACAAAAAATTAAGATTTGTCGATTGATGGGAGAAAGCTGGAGATAACCGATACCTACCTTTACATTGAGCAACAGATAACAAGCGAGGGTCACATTGAGGAAGAAATTAATTGGCGTATAAAACTTGCCTGGAGAGCTTTTGGAAGAAACTGCATAATTTTCAAGAGCAATATGCCATTATGTCTTAAAAGAAAAGTGTTTGATCAATGCATCCTTCCAGTGCTTACGTATGGTGCAGAGACGTGAACCTTAACTAAAAGAGACATACAAAGGCTGCAGACAACTCAAAAAAGCATGGAGAGGTGCATGCTTGGTGTAACCAGGAGAGATAAGAAGAGGAACTCGTGGATCAGAAAAATGACAAGAGTGGAAGACATCATGATCAGAATTAAATCCCTGAAATGGCAATGGGCTGGACATACTGCCAGAAGGACAGACCATGGAAGAAACAGTACACTTTTTAAGAGCAGTATGCCATTATGTCTTAAAAAGAAAGTGTTTAACCAATGCATCTTTCCAGTGCTTACATGTGGAGCTAAGATATGGACCTTAGCTAAAAAAGACATACAAAAATTGCAGTCAACTGAAAGAAGTATGGAGATATGCTTGCTTGGTGTAAACAGGAAAGATAAGAAGAGGAACTCGTGGATAATGCAAATGACAAGAGTGGAATCCCTGAAATGGCAATGAGCTGGACATAGTAGAAGGACGGACCATCGATGGATAATTTTAACCTGGATTCCAAGGGACGAGAAAAACCTAGAAGACCACATGGGAGATGGGTGGAAAAAATAAAACTCCAACAAGTAGAAATAAGCCCCCCCTCCCCCGAATATATATATTGGGCTTATTTTCACTTGGAGTATTTGTTTTCCGGGAGGCTTTCCCCGATGAAATTACCTTTTCCCCTCGAGCACTACAGCACAACAAAACTATGATTCTTTCTTCAGACTTGTACCCACCTCTGCATGTTCCACCTTTTTCCACCAACAAAAGCAAAGGCAACAACTGAAAAAAAAAAAAAAAGGCCAGTTTCATCAGAGTTAAAAATGTTTTCTTCATCATACTCTGATGTTAGACTTGAAAGTTTACTTTTCCAGTCTTCTTAAACGTTGACGTTAGAACAAGCTGATTCACCACAAAGAACTTTAAAACTGATATTGTTTCACTTCCGGATGGACTCCAGCCATCCGTTGCTTGCAGAAAATGACTGCAATTTTAACTCTGAAGCGATTTCTCTAGCCTTTTCCGGAAGAAGTGGGCCACTATGCGAATGTTCTTCCCTCGACAACATAGAAAAAATTGAAACACTTTCTCGTCAAGGTCATCATGCGGTGTTCTACAGATTCCTTTTCCTGTTCCGTAGCAGTTCAGTTCCCATCCGTTTAGGATATCGGATCCTTTGTTGTTTATGTTGGAAACAGTAGATTTTGAGATGCCGAACTTTTCTGCTAACTTTCTGCAACTGTCAGACCCCTTGTCTAGGCGATAAAGAATTATTTTTTCTTTTGAATAGTTAGCTCAACTAATTTGCGTTTGCTCATTGTTAAACATTTAGAATTAATGAGTACCTCACTGAAATCACAGTCAACTTTCTAGAGTGCACTAAGAGACTAAAATGGGATTTTTGGGGTAGGGAGATTTTCAGTAAGGAAGAGGCAGCAGCAATCTGATTATTCAAAGAAGAGTATGGGAACGTTACAAATGCCCATTCTTCTGTCTCTTGTGAGCATGTACGCAATCTGAGGACAAAATCCTGGCAATTGAAGAACGTGATGTGCCAGTGGGGAAGAGGATGTGGTTAAATAACTTTTATTAATCCTTATCACTTTGTTTTTCCCAGTTCAATGATTGAAAGACATTTTCCAACGTGGAATCAAAGACTTTGGGAGATATGGTGTGACCTTGTCTCATTCAATTTCCAATTTTTATTGTTGCTATATTCCCAAATAGCCGAACCTTTGCATTTTTTATTGGAGGTTTAACGACCACCGTGAGCAACTCAGTGGGCTATAAGCAGTAGCCCGTCTTTAATTTAGGGCTACTGGATACAGGAAAGGGAGTGAACCAGCGCCGTAAGACAAACACAACATAAATGCCTCACCGGGATTCGAACCTGCGAATGAACGCCATCGCTTAGACCACTGCACCACCGGGGCGGCCCTTCGCATTTTCATTTTCATAGATGTTATTAATAATGCTAATATATGCATTCTCAATACTGCAAAATTTCAGAGCCATTGTAACTGCTGATGGTTTCACAGAATCAAAGGCTTTTTCGTAATAAATAAAAGCCATACATAATGGGAGTTCATATTCGCTCTTTCAATTAGTTCTCTCAGTACAAGAATATGATCTATAGTACTGTAGCCACTATAGATACCTACCTTGTTCTCTCGGTTGAGCCATGTACAGTGTTACCTTCAAGCGATGTGAAAGAACCTTTGGGAAGATTTTATAAACCACTGATAGGAGGCTGATAGGTCTGTAGTTCCTGAGATCCTCAATGTCACCTTTTTAATGTAGCTGGATCATTGTAGCATTGTTCCAATCCTCAGAAATCTCCTCTTCATTGAGACATCTAGTGAAAACTTGGGCGAGTCTAGTTTCAATTTCTCCCCTTGCTTCTTGAATAATGTCCACGGTAATTCCATCTCCTGAAGCTCTTCCCCGTTTCACGTTCTTAATTGCATATGTAATTTCTGCTGGGAGGACTTTGGAACTGGTATCTTTCGTAATGTATGGAGTAGATGTATTATCCCTTTCAGGGGCGTATGCAGAAATTTCTTTCGGGGAGGGGGGGCGAAAAATTGGAAGTTTCTGAAATCCACCAGGATAAAATGGAAGTTAATAAAAAAAGAAAAAACAACATGTTAATAATAAGAAAAAGGAATTTCTTTTTAGTTTTTTTAGGTATATAGCATACATATGTACCTAAATTAAGCTGATGAGTACATATTAAAAAAAAAGAGTGACAAGACAAATTTCTCATTGAGAAATAATGAAATTGATGGGACTCACCTAATTCTTAAAAACTGAGATTTATTCTTCTAGGCACATTTCCGAATTTGTCAATGACTTCTTCACCTTCAACTTGAATCTCTCTATGAATAGATAATATAGCTAGCCTATTCAGTCTTGACTCTGATGTACTGTTTCTCAAATAAGATTTCAATCGACGAAGACTGGAAAAGCTTCTTTCCACTGATGCTGTATTTACAGGAAGAATTGCCAAGATGTGAAGCAAAATATAAATTTTGGGAAATAAGTTCTTATTGCATGATGCCAAACTTTCAACTGCGTTTTTGGGGCGCACGTCTGCTTTTTCCCTTTCCCATTTTTGGCACCATAATTGATACTCGCTTTCTGTTACATCAGAATATCCTAAATCAGATTCATACATTTTCACTGCAGATAATATTTGGGAATTATCATTCTTCACAGCAAAAACTGGTAGAATGTTTTGCAATGAAGTTAGTGTTCCTTTAAGTGATTGAAACCTTTTATTTTTTTTTGATTGGAGGTTTAACGGCCACCGTAAGCAACTCAATGGGCTATAAGCAGTCACCCGTCCCTAATTTAGGGTCACTGGTTCCAGGGAAGGGAGAGAGCCAGTGCCGTAAGACAAACACAACATCCATGCCTGACCAGGATTCGAACCCGGACCCCTTACGGACGAATGATCAGAGGCCAACGCCTTAGACCACTGCGCCAGATTGAAACCTTTCATTTAATGATTCAATTATATCATCCACAAAGGGTATAAATATACTTCTGCGGAAATATTCTTCTGGAGTTGAATATGGGACATTGCATCTATTTTTTTGTATACTGCATCTACGTGGAACTTCTTCTGCTACTTTGATGCCTACAGCCAATGTTTTTACAGCATCATAAATTAAGCTGAATGGTTTTTCTGCTTCAGTTCTCATGCTGTTTAGCAGTGTTGTAACTTCTGATATTTTTTCTAATGCATCGACTAAGTCGATTTGCTTGTTTTGGAAGTTTTAAGATAGGTTGTATGTGATGGACAATATTTTACTAAGGACAAAAAGTTGCCACTAGAAATTAAAACTGACATATAGAGTTGAGCAAAGTGTGTGCTTTGACAGATGATTCTGCTGACTCTTCTTGCTCAATCGCTTCTAAGGATGATATAATAGGATGCAGACATTCTTTAAACATAAGAACGGCATCATGCCTTTGGATCCAGCGAGTTTCACATAGAATTTTCATCTTAACTTTCTTGCCATCAGGTAGCAGTCGCTGGATACTTTCTTTCAAAACACTGGTACGTTTAGCAGAAGCGTGGAAAAACGAACATGTTTCTGATATAACTCCCATACAGTTCCATAAGCTAGGCATTTTGCTAGCATCCGACAAACATAAGTTCAAGGAATGGGACATGCAATGAGTATATATTGCTTTGGGATATTTTTTTCTAATACAGGCCTGCACTCCACGAAACTGTCCTCACATTGCTGCAGCCCCATCATACCTCTGCCCTCTCATATCGTTCAAATCAAAACCCAAATTCACTAAATTTTTCATTATTGTTGTTGCAAGGGACAGCCTGTTAAATTTTTCACTGGTATAAAAGCCAGAATATCTTCCCTTACTTTCAGTTCTTCTTCATCAAAATACCTGATGCACAGTGAAAACTGTTCTATTTGACTAATGTCAGTTGTTTCATTTGCCAATACTGAAAAAAATTTGAATGCTTTACCTTTGCTACAATTTTCTGTTGAATAAGTTCCCCAAAGATGTTTATTATTTCATTCTGTATTACTGAAATTGTATACATGCTATTATTACCTCCACTAGTTTCTAAGTTTTCTTTTAAAATGGCATCTCCAGAATTTGCACGATATCTTAACAAAGTGCGAAAATTGCCATCATTATTTGCTGGTTCCTCAAGCGAAATTCTTCCAGAATCAACTTTTCTCCTAAGAGGTATCTGCTGCCTTCCACATAATCTAATTGTTTGCACAAAAGGAATCAACATTTTCCTGTTGTCAATTATCTCTTGCTTTTTCTGTTTATTCATTTGTACAATTACACTATCCTGTTTTTTATGAATTATTGATGCAATCTTTTCAGCTGCCAATACAGCGTCTTTGTGATATTTATTCTTTTCATGTTTTTTTTAATATTTCCCTCGCATCTTTTAAATTGGTACTAGGCTTGGTAACGAGGCTACCCAAAGTCTGATGTTTGCCTTTACCAGCAACATCTTTTTCGTAAAATAAAACTCAATATTTACAAAATGAACCTTCTTTCAGACGTGAATATGACAGCCACTTATACTCTTTTACCCATTTAATTTGGAATGTTCTCATATGATTTTTATTGCGACTGTAACTGATTTTTTTAGGGAATCTGTATTTCGCAGTAGGTTTCCATATGCTATGTAACAAATCAACTTTTTTCTCGTCGCTGAAAGAATTAACAAGCTCATTGTTACCTGCATACAATCCTATGTCGTTCGAATCTGAAATGCTTTCAGACTTTTCATTACCATCTGCATCTCCGTCATTCGTCATGCGTATTGGTTGAAGCTCATAATTTTCCCGATTACTCCTGCTTTCAACGCATTGGTTTGGAACTTCAATATCAGTGGGTTCAGCTAGCGTTTAAGTTTCCACAGCTCTTTTTTTGTTACAGAAAGTCAACAGACTTTGTTGATGAAATCGTTTCATTTTTGAAATAACCTCAACAAACTGTTTTAAGCAGCTGCGGGAAAGGGCGAATAAATACTGATTTTGAATTACAAGGATACAGACAAAACAGAAACAAAAGTTTCACTTTCTCACTCCGTTTGAAAATGAAAGAATCCACCCACAAGGTCAACGCACAGCTCGTAATCAGTAAAGTATCAAAACAGGTGACTGGGCACTGAAGTGAGGTGTCGAGTGTCACTGCACGTGTCCTAGTAACGACCGGCGCCAGGCAGAGAGGAGCGGTGACACGTGACACCATCCCTGGTCTGGTCAATTAGGAGTTGCCGCCGCAAATATAATAGCTTTAGCTGTCTTCCTGACCACGGATATGAGCCACCCTTCTTTCTCTGACCTCTGTCTCCTTCGCGCAATGATCTTTCACTGAATCCGTACTCAGCAGTTGGATTTTTCCAGCAGTAAATATTTATGATTCAAAAACTTTTCTCATAACACAAATTTTGATTTAACATACATATATAAAAATTATATTGGAAAGCACAGTTTGATTATTTGACCTTATTTTGACAGATAACATAAAAATTAAACAGATTTCGGGGGGGAGAGGCCCCTTTGCCCCCTCTAAATACGCCCCGATCCCTTTCATATTATCTTGAGTAGAAATCTTTCACTCTTGTCAAAATTTCGCTTCTATTTCTTGTTACAGTCCCATCTTCTTTTCTCAGTGCCATAATCTGTTTTCTTCCCTTACTAAGATATCCCTTTGCTCTCTTCAGGCTTTGGTTATTTTTAATTGCTTTTCTCACTAGTTCACAATTCAGTTTCCTTATGTCTTCAGTGATACTTTTTCATGCTCTCTTGCATAGCTATGTATTCCACTTTGGAAGTTATATCTTTTGCTGTCCTCATCTCCCATCTCCTTTGCATCAGCATTTTTGTTTTTCCTGATATTTTCTTCATATGCAACTTATTCTCAGTACCACCTATTTTTGTTGCTGTTTCCATAAAAGCTTTAGTTAGTTTTCTGTTTACTTCAGAAATGTCCACTTCTTCCGATGTTAGGCCTTCTAAAGCAGAGAATCTGTGCCTCAGTTCCAATTTGAAGGTATCATGATGCTTTTTAAGGCTGGTCATGTTAATACATTTTGTTTGTTTCATGAGCTTGCCACGTTCGAGTTTAGTGTTGAGGTGCATCTTACATCTCACCATTCTATGATCACTCATTGCGTTGAACCTGTTCAGCACACTGCAGTCTTCAATGACAAATTTCTTGTTACATACAATAAAATCAATTCTACTTGTCATTCCATTGGGATGCCTCCAAGTCCATTTCCTACGTGACTTTTTCTTGAAAAGGAGTTCATGACGAACAACCTTTCTTTCTGCCTCTGCAAACTCTAAGAGAGTATTTCCACGCTGGTTTCTGTTTCCGTGACCGAATTTACCTACCGAAGTTTCATTCTGTTGCTGTTGCCCTCTTTTCGCATTGAAAACTCCCATAATGAACTTCAAGTGCTGTTTGCCTTTGTTATTTAGATGCCGAATTTCTTCACAAAAATTCTTCAATTTCTTCTTCAGGATGGCTTATGGTGGGTGCGTAAGCTTGAATTATCTGAGCCTGGTATCTTTTGAAAGTTGGATAACGAGTAGTGCAGCTCTGTCCGAGGATCTTTCAACTTCTAGAACATTGTCCTTCAATATCTTGTTTATCATAAATCCAACACCAGTAGTTCCACCAGTATCTGTCCAACGACAGTGGAAGAGATGTCCGCTATTCAGTTCAACGAGATCTCCTTTTCTTCTTATCTCACTTAGCCCGACGACGTCCCACCTGATCCTTTGGAGTTCCTCCTCCAGTTCGAGGAGCCTTGAATCAGAAGATAGATCGTCATAGAAGCTTATCCATGCTGCAGAAAATTGTGAGGATGGAGCAGTTTGTCAAAAAGGTGACAGTTTAAAACGCAGTCCGGTGGATTTATGAAGCATGGAAAAATTTATCAGAAAATACGATTATTAAGTGCTTCAAACATGCAGAGTTTCCATGTGATCTCAGCTCTTTTGAGGATCACGTGACAGACTGTTTCGAACCGGATTCACTGGATGAAGAATTCAAGTGCCTTCCTGAAATGCACAGAGAAGAGTTGTCCTCCGATGTTTGTCCAACTTTGAATTTGACGATCTTCTTGAGACCCACGATACCGAATGTCCATTATGGTGGAGCGAAAAGCACTTTTTTAATTGGAACGTCACCATGTACAATAGTTGCGATTTTATTACTGAAATGACCCCCCGAAATATGCATGACATTATTCGATATGTTAGGCTTCCCCAAGATAGTCTTAGTTTTAAAGTTATACGGAAAAATGGTTTAAAAGCACCCTCTTTCCTCCTGTTTGTAAATATAAAAAAATACTGCGTCGCGATGTTATTAAATATCCCCTTTGAGTGCATAAACACGGGTAAAAATTCAGCAGACATTAATTTCTTTGGCTTCCCCAGATCCCTTAAAGTATGTAACTTTTCGCCAAAAATGACGTGATAAGTTATTTAAGCATTAAGTTCGACAGCAGCCTTATTGTTACCAATTTGGGCTTACAACCCCCCCCTCTTATACTTTCTGGAAACCTCGTGTTGATTTTCAAAAGCACGGTTTGCTGTTTTGCGCTCTACTTTGTTTTTGTTACCTTCTCACCTCATCCCACCCCTCCTTCTCAGCAGAGCTCTTTTTGCGAACTCGCTGAGTCATCTCATCACAGTCGCACAGATCCTTAGGGGAGAGTGTTTGAGGGTGCTATGTCATAATGATGCAACAATTTCTTTAACTCCTAGTGACATTGATTGGAGCATATCGGCGTTTTCGTTTTGTCGTTCAACTACTTAAGATGGCTGAAACAAGAAATAAAGCTGATTGCCCTATCCCCGGGAGTTACAGGAAGAAGCATGAAAATGTGTTGCCTGCTTACGAAGATGTAATACGCCATTACTACCTTGTGAGGAATACTCTTAGGCAAGAAGGTGCAAATTAAGAGCCTACTGCAGAAGAAATAGCAAGTATTTTCGCGGGCAAAGTGCTGAGTATATGGAAAAAAGCACCTCTTTCAACATCGCTCTACAAATCAGTTGTAAAGCGTATTACAGTATACAACACTGAAATCCAAAAGCTGAAAAAACACGCTGCAAGAATGGATGAAACCAACCGAAAGAAGGTTGAACAATTTCGTGCAGATTCGCAACGTATCTTTGACATATGCTCATGCAAATGCAAATGTTTTAGAACCTGCAAATGCAGTTCCGCAAAAAAGGTACCCTTGAAAGAGCGAGACTTTCTAATGGACCAGAGAACAAACAGAAGAATGATAGCAGGTGAGCTCGACACAAAAACCACCAGTGTACTGAAGAAAAGATCATCTCGAAAGAGTGAAAAGGAAGAGCATGTCTGTAGGAAATGACAGAAAACTGCATCACTTGGAATCGACCCTGCGAGTCGAGGATGGTCCTTCAGAAGAGGATACAAATACTAATTCTGCAGGAAAACCAGATGAGCCGGGTTTTAGTCATTTGTTGGCCTCGGAGAAAGATTACGATTTCACTCGACGTCGCTCCTCAAAACCTAGGCGTCATATGACACTGTCTGCATTTTCTAGAAAGTGCGATAGGCGAGGCATCAGCTATCGAACGGCAGCTGATCTTGCGTCGGCGTTGCTTCATGGTGTAAGTGAACCGGTTCAGTCGAAAGAATGTAATGTATCTGTTATTGACCGGCATAAAGTACAACGAGAAAGGAAAAAGACCCGTCAAACAATTCAAGATGAGGTAAACTTGACTGGTCGCAAGATTGTAGCTCTATTTTTGGACGGAAGGGATGAAACTCTTACGAATACACAGACAGATGATGGCAAGTGGCACAAGCGAAAAGAATGGGAGGAGCATATTACACTTGTTGAAGAACCGGGTTCGGTCTATTTAGGACATTTTGCACCGAAGAGCAAGAGTGCAAAGGACATTTCCGACGTTATCTTCAGCTTATTGGACCAGAAGGCTTTTGACTTGTCGGATTTAGTCTTTATTGGGAGTGACTAATACCGGCACAAATGCAGGTATAATTAGGCGCCTTGAAGAGAGAAGCTCAATTCTCCCGTACACTGAATAATTCAGAATTATATGTCAACTTCATTTTAATGAACTGCCTTTACGCCACCTCACTGAAGCACTCGACGGGAAAACATCAGGTCCAAGAGGATTTAGTGGATTGATTGGAAAGCGTCTTAAGACGTGCGCAAAACCTTCCTATCGTTAATTTTCAGAAAATTGAATTTTCGCTTCAGTCCGACATTAACTATGGAGATCTTAGCTCGGATCAACTTTACTTGTGGGAAATTTGTAAGGTAGTCTCTGCAGGCGATTGCCCACAAGATCTGGCAAATTGGGATCCTGGAGCATCTGGACATTCCCGTTATCTGACCCTCGCAAATCGCATTCTGTGTTTGTATGTTGGAACTAGTGATCCAACACCAAAACTCGTCTCATTAGCCACCTTCATAATGAAAGTATATTCACCCATCGTGGTTCACGATCAAATGTAACGGTACCTGTAAAAATGGTCAAAGAAATTTGCAGCTTTCTATATCTCGGTTTCAGTATCTTCCAGATAATTTAAAGGATATTGTAAAAAGAGTCGTTCAAGACAACGCGTATTTTGCCCAAGGTATGTCCGTGAGCTTGCTGTTCGACGCATCATGAAGGACAGGAAATCTTCCGAACAAACAACTAGCATTAGGAAGTTTCGGATTCCTAAGTTGAATTTCCAGAGCAATGATTACATCGACCTAATCGACTGGCAAGAGTGTATTGTGACTGAGCCTCCCATCACGCGGAAATGGAAAGACGATGAGCTTCTGGAATGACTACAGTCGGATAAATATCCAAGTTCTTGCTACGAATTTACAAAAAGTGCTCTGCCATTCTCAGGCAGTAGAGAGGATGGTTAAGATCGTAACAGATTCTTCTGCTCCTGTGTGCGGCCTTCTTGCAAGAGATGGATTCATCAGAGCAAATATTTTGGATAAGCTGATGCCAAGTTTTGAGAAAAAGTGTGATTTCCAAGTGAAATAAACTTATTCCTCAAGTTATGCTACTAGGTAAGGCTGATGCCTATCATATTTACATAACTTATGCCATTTTCGGAGAAATATGACAAATTTTGAGCTCTTTGGGGAAGCCTAAGAAATTAACTCACGTCTGCTGAATTTTTACCAGTGTATATACACTCAAAGGTGATATTAAATAGCATGGTGATACAGTATTTTTTTATATTTACAAAATGGAAAAACAGTGTTTTTAAACCATTTTTCCCTATAACTTTCAAACTTTGAGGTTTTTGTGGAAACCTAAGATATCAAATAATGTCATCCATATTTCGGGGAATCATTTCAGTAATAAAATCGCAACTATTGCACATGGTGATGACGTTTCAAATTAAAAAAAAAAAGTGTTTTTTGCTCCACCCTAATGTCCATCGAGCAAGAACGACTATGGCAGCTTTTCTTCGGAGGAAGAGGAAGAAACGTATGTGAAAGAATCTCCTACACACGAAAGTGCAATGCAGTGTGACAAGAAATTAGAACTAGATGCTTTCATGCAAAATACACCAGAACTCAGTGAGGCTGTGCGCAGTAAAATAGAAAGACAATGGGCGTATCCGGAATCAGGAGAAGCAAATTTTTTGACAGAGTACATTTCCAAAAAGTAGTATTGATTACTGCGTCATCTTGACTGCATCAATTCACCCTAAAATATGCGTAGTCATTGTTGTGGAAGTAGGTGAATGTATGCGGTTTTCTTGATTTCCTCTTTAAGTATGTAAGTACATATATTTTATGGAATCATTTACATACATACAGGAATCACGTTATATGCGCAGTGCTTCCTTATGCTACATTGCTCAATGATTTATAATAGTAATTACTGTATTTAATTCAAACCATTTTTTCCCACATGTCAGTCTTTTGATATGCTTTACTGTAAAAAAAAAATCATGATACCGTTAGACACGTTTAAGGAGAGCCGCGGGTGTCCGATTTGCACAGGTTTTGCTGCAGATATATAAGGGTCGCCCAAATGAAAGTGAGACTCGTGTAAATAGTGTCGTTATACAATTACACAGAGCCGTGCACTTGCGCCAGTAGATGGCGCGTCATGTCAGGAAGCACGCTGTTATCGGCGGCACGTGTCAGTGTGCTGTTTGCACGTGCGGAGGGAAGTTAATTACGTAGTGTCGTGACATGGATTCGTCCAAACAGGCCCAGCGGGAAGTTATAAAGTCTGACGCAGAAGGTGTTAGTGGAGTCGAAATTTATCGGCGTATGAAGGATGCGTATGGGAATGAGTGTCAGTCACGGTACACAGTATTCCGCTCGTTTAGGGAATTTCGTAAAGGACGTGTGAGCACGAAGGATATGCCAAGACCTGGGCAAACACATGTGGCCATCACCATGGAATCGATTGCTGCCGTAGACAACCTTGTGAAGGAGAATCGCCGAATTACCACCCGCATCGTTCGTGAGTAAGGGAACTGTTTCTCCATCGCCAATTGGGATACAACAAGGTTTGCGCACAATGGATCCCCAAGCATCTCCAGGAAGAGCAAAAGATTCGGCGAATGAGTGCCTACCTGGAGCATCTGAAATTCTGCATCCTTATCACGAAGACGGGGTCAGTTTCTTTCGAAGATTGTGGCCGCGGATGACGCTTGGAGTCACCACTTCGATCCGCCCAGAAAACGGATGAGTATGGAATGGCGACATCCCAACTGTCCACGCCCAAGAAAAGCCCAGTCCTCCTTAAGAGCTGGAAAGGTGATGCTCACGATTTTCTTCGATGAGAATGGCCCATTGCTGTTGGATTAGCTGGACGCAGGCAGTACGGTCAAGGGAATTACATACTGCAATACGTTACGCAACCTCAAAACGGCCATCAAGCGTAAGCGACCCGGTTTGTTGTCAAATGGGGTTATTCTGCTGCACGACAACGCTCGCCCGTATGTGGCGACAGTGTGCCAAGATTTGCTGCGGAGCTTCGGCTGGGAGGTCCTCGGCTATCCTACCTAAAGCCCCGATCTGTCGCCCTGCGACTACCACATCTTCGGAACATACGCCGTTGAAGACTGGTTACACAGCCAACCACGGACGTTCTTCGCTCAGGGTATAAACAATTTTGTGCCACGCTGAGACACTTGTTTGAACCGACAAGGCGACTATGTGTAGCGGGTATGTTGTCCATGTATCACTCTTACTTCCTGCATGTTCACATATTCCAACCTATAAAGCCTTACGGCAAAAAACCGACCGTCTCAGTTTCATTTGGGTGATCCTTATATTTATGTACACTAGCGTTATAATAAATCGTTTTATTTTTATTAACACTTAAACGAAGGTAATTTATAGTGCATACAATGCTTCGCTCTAGCTGAAGTTAGAAGACGTTCAATCTAACTTTTTTCCTGGAAACTTTTATTATCATCAATGACTTAAAGGGTGCTTGAGCCCCGGAGCACCTGCGTAGTCGGCCTCAATGGACCTAAGTGCTAATAGTATCTGCAAATGTAACTGAAGGTGAAGCGTTAACACGTTCATTAAACGGTGAACTGGTTACCACACAGGAGGAAATCAATAGTTTCCAAGTACGAAAGATTATTTACTTTATAAACTGCGCCTTTCATTATTTGAAACGAAGGAGAACGAGATGACAAATGTACGGACTGAGAGCGGTTTTCCTATCTGTGTTGGAACAAAAAAATTTGCTAACCAAACGCAGATGTTATACATTGACATTCCCGGGCTGAAGTACTTGAGGAAGATCTTTGTTTGCGAAGAAAATTCTTAAGACGTTAGCTATGGAGACATGCTCACGCCGAGAAAAAGTGGTTAGGGTCTTTCGGTGTGTTCTCAATGTACTAGATATCTTCACACTAATGGCTTCAGCAAAAGTTAAGTCAGAAACGACAGCGCATTTATGTGTACAAAATGTCTTTTAGCTAGTACATTCTTATGTGCCTTTTTAGAAGTAAACATCCCGTGACTAATTGTTAATCGCAAATATCTGCCAAATATCAAACAAGCAGCACATGATATTGTATGCTTCTTTACGATTCCCGGTCGGTTGATCTTTCATAGAGACGACGCAGTGATTTCTGGGATACAGCTAATCGGTTCGTAGATGATGATGCGAAAGGGATTGGTGTATATAAATATATGCGAAAAAGATTGGTGTATATATAAATTGTCCAGAATAAGACACATGCCTGTTTGTCCAGAACAGCTACAAGGTAATTAGTCCGAACGATATTCCCATTGTGCTTTTCGGCGGTCGGGAAGTGTGCCCTAAAGGAATTAAGTCTCAACGTAGTAAGGTGGCAGGGAGAAGACTTTTGCCATAGACGGAGAAGAAATACTTGAAGATGCGAAGTGAGGCTCAAGGTGTAGGGGTGAGAGGGGTACTCCGACTAACTTGCGTAATCAACTGCAAGGTTTCTTGTTTGACTTGCACGAGTACCTCCCCACAATAAGGAACGCAATTAAGTTCTCCAAACTAATACAATATTGGTTGTCAGGCGCTCTGCTCTCAGCTTTTTTATATGGTTTATCTACTTATCAAAAGAGGGGAAGTGAAGAATATTCTGATATCATAGACCACGGTTTTTAAAACAAACGTTTAATTGCGTTCCAGGAAAGAGTTCAAGCCATCCGTGTTGAATTCTTGGGAGTATCCTAACCACCGCGTGAGTTACGCGTTTCCGAAATATTGTATGTCCAGCAGGGTCCGCGGTATGGTCTACCGATGAAGTAAAGTTCCAGCCGGGGTGTGTCCCATAAACGGTGCAGATTCCCCACACTTCCGGCTTGCACCGCTAGACGCAAATTTTCCGACCGTCGTTCCGCAACGAACAAGAATAACTTCCGGAATTCTCTACCTGAAAGAAAGCTCCTCAGAGCGACTTAGCGCACGCGTTCTCCAAAAACAAAGTCCTGACTTCCCTTTCTGGCACACAGAAAAGCCCCTTCTATGCGAGCCCCAGGGGAATTTTCAGCTACTCCCCGACCTGACGTCCGAAGGTCAAAACACCTGGATTCGCTCTCTCCCACGACATACCTATCTGCGTTCCCTTCCTAAGGATTTTATCTCCGAAGCATTTCACCTCCACGGACACCAGACGGCTTAGCAAATACAACTGTATTTACATTTCGTAAAAGTATACACATGACAAAAGTCACCGGACAACCCTTTAAAAGCAAATGAACGGATTCGCTGCGTTATTAACATGCACAGTTTGTTGCAAACGGTATAAAACAAGCCTGCAGCTTACCGCGATCATATCGCACTGTGAGGTTGAGTAAAAATGTCGCGGCGGGAGACAACTGACTTTGAGAAAGGAAAGATTGTTGGATGTCATATTAGTGGGTGGTCCATAAGAGAAACCGAGAGGCTTTTAAACATATCCAAGTCAACTGTTTTGGATGTACTTGAATAAGTGGAAGACACATGGTGTGCCTGAAGCAGCAAAAGCGTACCGGCAGACCAAAGAAAATCAGTGATAGAGGACGTCGAAGCCTCAGGAGAGTCGTTACAGCTAATCGACGGAGTGCTGCACAAGACCTCAGTGCACAGGTGAGTAACAATGCTGGAACCTATGTATGTACACGTACCATTCACAGAAAACTTCATTCCATGGGTTACCGTTGTCGTGCGGCTCCTCGTAAGCCTTTCATCTCCACTCGGAATGCTACTCGTCGTTTAGCGTGGTGTAAAGAACATTTATCGTGGACCATAGATAAATGGAAACGGGTCCTATGGACTGATGAATCCAGATACACGATCCATCAGTCTGATGGCTGTGTGTGGGTATGGCGGCAGCCGGGGGAACGCTATTTACCAGTGTACTGTTCCTACGGTCAAGTTTGGAGCTGGCAGGTACTTGTGTGGGGGTGTTTTTCGTGGTATGGTCCCGGCCCATTGGTTATCGTGGACAAACCTATTAACCAGCACGTCTACATCGATATTCTGGACAATTATGCCCCATCAACTCTGGCAATATTATGGAACCGAGCCTTGTTGGTACTAGCAGGATAATGTACAGAGCCATAAAGCAAGGACAATCACGGCTTGGTTTCAAGATAATTCCGTATCGTGTGTGGACTAGTCAGCACAGAGCCCTGATCTTAATCCCATAGAGCACCTATGGGATGAATTTGAGCTCCGCTTAAGAAGTTTGGAACCAAGGCCTACTACTAAGCAACAGTTAGCAGCAGCATTATATACTGAATGGAAGCGCATACCTATCGCTGTGTTCCAAAATCTTGTTGAAGGCATGACTCGAATGGTCAGTGCATGCACTAAGGCCAAAGGTGGACCGACATCGTACTAATGTATGCCAATAAATGCTATGTTGTGTTTCTCTTCTAGGTGTCCGGTGACTTATGTCAATATAGTGTACATTACAATAGGAGTGGCTCCTTTTCCATTAGGCATGTTGGCGTTGACTAGAACTAACAATTGCACACCCAGTCCATTAACGTTAATGGTTTGCATTAATCCGAGTTACAAAGAGCCTCTAGTCCTCCCAGGTGCCGATAAAAAATGTCCAATGCTTCCTGTCTGTCTTGCACTCGCAGACTTGGTGTTTCTTTGTTCCTACCAAAGGAACGAAAAAGTTCAGTTTTGAAAACAACAAGCAAAATGGCAAAAGTCTTTCCTTTTTCGTTTGCTTCCTACATGACTCATCTCCACGTGGTCATATTAACATGCAGAGAGTGTTCATATTAAAATTTACGTGGAATGTTAAAAATTCACACTTACACAAGGCCTGTAGGTTTGATGTTTACCGAACTGCTAAGATTAGCAGAGTCAAACAACAAGACAAAAATAAACTGTGTCGTCGGCATACAAGAGCTGTTGTAGGAAACTGCATCAATTTAGGCGTAATAATGTCTAATATATATATATATTTTTTTTTTGAGGTTACTCACCTTTATTCCAAAAAATCTTTTAGGAGGTTTTCGTCTCTACACATTTCCAACACGCATTTTTCTTAGTTACATCGTGGTTCAAGGCCGAAAAAAACTCCCCACGTCTTTTTCAACTCATGCAAACTTCGTTTTTTTTTTCCCAATGACCAAATGCCGATTCAAAATAATCAACCACAAGTATACATAATTTACAATAAAAGGATGACTTCGCACAATACGTTAAATGAAATGAGAAACTCACCGTCTATGTACGATATTTAATTAAATGCTTCGTGGACGGCAATCCACTAAGTTCGATATTAATTAATGAGAAACTCACCGTCTATGTACCATATTAATTAAATATCGTACATAGACGGTGAGTTTTTTATTTCATTTATACATAATTCAATTCCCTAAAACACTAATATCTAATTAACACTTCAATCAATAAAACTTATATTACACATTTCCTAAAACGTCAAAGTTACAAAACTGTAACCCATAATTATTTACAACTGCACACCGGTAATAAATTGAAACAAACCTAAAACCTGACACAACCACTATACTCGACAATCTCGGACCTCTCCCCACTCAGCAATAAGCGTACTATCCTAGCACTTTCAGCCTCAGCCGAGGCCATTCTCAAGGAGTGGACGCAACAGATGAACCATACGTCACCGCCCTCAAACGTAGTGAAAATTTGCGGGCGTGAGTTGAAAAAGACGTGATTTTTTTTTTTTTGAGGCCTTGAACCACGATGTAACTAAGAAAAATACGTGTTAGAAATGTGTACTGACGAAAACCTCCTAAAAGATTTTTGGAATAAAGGTGAGTAACCTCAAAAATGTAGATTATGTCTAAATAGCACGTTAATAATTAAGCAGCTAAGTGACATTTGCAATGCTGTATGAATATATGTAATAATAAGTGTTAAAGTCAAATGAACTCTGACAGAACTCGTGTACTCTTACATACTGTCTTGTAACCAGATACTCCACATAAAAGGTGTGGCACGAGAATCTAAATTTCACCACCAACTTCATTAGAGGTGTGAGAATATCCGACACTGTCATCAGGGACCTAAACACCCCACTTCAAGAGTCTGCAATGCCGTAAAGTTGGCTGGAATAAGGCTGCAATTCGCTTGATGTCGCAGAGTTTCCTGCAAATCTCGATATGACGGTTGATTTGCTTGGTAGTAATTTCGTACTTTATAACCTCGGCAACCTGCATGTGTTTGAGCAAAAGCTGTGAGCACACTTCGACAGTTCAGCTTCAGCAATGTTTGCCCCAATCGCGGTTAACCATTTCGAGACTGTATCACTGCTTTTTAACTTTTTGTACCAAGATTGGGCATAACAAATGGAGACCGCCTTAACTTTAGATATTTATCAGACAGCTTTAATCCCTTCTAATCTGGTGGCGCAGTTGCCTAAGCGATGGCTTATGACTATTCGTCCGAGAAGGGTCCGGGTTCGAATCCCACAGAGACATGGATGTTGTGTTTGTTCTACGGCGGCACTAGCTCTCTTCCTTGAAACCAGTTGCCCTAAATTAGGGACGGGTAACTGCTTATAGCCCATTTAGTTGCTCACGGTGGTCGTTAAACCTACAATAACAAAAAATCCCTTCTAAACTGAATGGACAAATTATTATATACACCTAACTAATAACGTGTTGCTCCAACTTTTGCCCTCACAACAGCAACTATATATCTTGGTAAGGACTCAACGGGGTGTTGAAAACATAGTGGATTGCCGTCCACGAAGCAAGTATCGCCTATCGTTGAGCAACCAGAGTTGCCGGTGGGGATTATAGGCTTGAACAGATCTTTCCAATTCATCCCACAAATTCTCAACGGGATTGAAATCTGGCGATTGAGGGGATCAATCGAGTGTGGTAAACTCACATGAAGCCAATCGGTCGCCTCTCAGTAGGTATGCAGCGTGGCGTAATCTTGTTGAAAGATTACGCGATAATGCGGAAAGAGAATAGTTACGAATGGGCACAGATGATCGGTGAGAATGTTCACATACTTTGTGCCGGTGGTCTCAACTGGTACGAGGGGCCCTAAGAAAGCCCATGTAAACGCACCCCAAACTCTCATACTGTCTCCACGTGACCGTATGTTTCTAACTTGGCAAGCTGGGTCCATCACTTGTGTAGTTTATACCACCGCATACCCTCCAATCAGCGTGATAAGAGTTAACAGTATTTCGTCAGAGCAAATGACGCGCTTTCCGTCCTCCACACTCCAGTTGCGATAATAGGCCTCTGCAAACTAATCTTTCGGTGTCTTGCAGTCAACAAAGCGACACGATGTGGACGTCGACTGCCATGGCCTATTTTTTCTCCCATGGTATGATGGATGATAGTTTTTGTGCATAAGCTTGCGGACGCGCCTCATTAAATTTCGACATTATCTGCCCCGCGATTCCTTGTAACGATGCAGTGCAGTCTGAGTTCACCTCGCCCAATCAGTTACACGTTTAAGGCCACATTTCTCCCGGTTGCCGGAAGTTTTGGCTTATCTTGGTATAAACGTGCGACGTGGACATTCAATTTAGCAGTTGCAACGATTGAACAACGCAGTTACTATCTTCCCAGTCTTTACCCGGACTAGTTTCAGATCAGATCACATGTAGAGGATTTTAGGCAGTGTCTGACCCAGGTCTTAAACAATCCTTAGAAATAGGAAGCTAGGAGATTTGGGTTAGAGTGTCCGATAGGAAAGTGACACGGAAGCGAGGTAGAAAGGGGAAGACGCCCTTATTTGTTGCCGGGGTCCGACGGCTTAAAGTGTCCATCCGACGCACCGCGGATAATTAGTGGTTCGTACCTGCCTGGGATCGAACCTGAGGTTTCTCCGTGGCAGTCACGAACGTCGACCACTAGGACATGGACTAGTTTCCAATGCACCTGCTCTATTTATAGGCATTTCCAGTGTCCCACGAGACAAAACGCAATAGTTCTGCTTTGCATATTATCGGAGATTGTGTAATCTGTCCATGCAGTGCATTAATGACGTAAAAACTGTGCGGAATTTATCATACTTTTTTTCTTCTTTTGTTTGGATGTTTAACTACCGCTATGCACAACTCGATGGGCTGTCCATCCCTAATTTAGGGCCGCTGGTTCCAGGGAAAGGAACGAGCCAATGCCATAAGACAAATACAACACGCCTCACCAGGATATGAACTTGGACGCATGGTCATTTTTTTTATTGGAGGTTTAAAGACCACCATTTTTTTTATTGGAGGTTTAAAGGCCATAAGCAGTCGCCCGTTCCTAATCTAGGGTCACTGGTTCCAGGGCAGGGAGAAAGCCAGCGCCGTAAGGCAAACACAACATCCTTGCCTCACCGGGACCCCTGTCGGACGAATGATCAGAAGCCATCGCCGAGACCACCGCGGCGGCGTTAACTTAGTGTCAGTCCTGTATACGGACACCACTTTATCGAACGCAAAAAGCAATGGCCACCCCGGTGAGGCGTGTTCTAAGCAATGGCTTCTGAGATAGGTCCGGGTTCGAATCCAGTGAAGCATGGATGTTGTGTTTGTCTTAACAGCATTGTATCTCTCCCTTCCCTGGAGTCAGTGGCCTTAAATTAGGGACGGGTGACTGCTTTTAGCCCACTGAGTTGCTCACGGTGGTCGTTAAACTTCCATTCATCAATCAAATCAAAACGCAACGTACACTTTATCAAAAATCATATTAACACTCCAAAAACTACACACTAAATGAGTTGCAATCGCCAAAGCTATTTTCAGTGCAGCGAAATCCCATTTAGCTGTTTGATCGGAGCTCTATGCTTCGGAAGCCTAATACAAAGTTTCCCTGCTAGGCAACCTCAAACGGCAAGAGAACTCTTACCCAACAGAATAACTCTACATATAAACCAATATCCGTCGAAAGTGTTGTAAACAAGGCCTTTTGGTATCAAAAGATCGAATAGCTATCTCGCCTTTTGGAACGGATTAGGGCTTCATCATGAAAATCCAATTAATGATTTATTTAAGTTTTCCTGGAACATTTTAACATTGTTATAAAAGGTTTGACTGTACACATAAAAACAAGATGTCATGTTGTAGATATAAGCGACTATAAAGCAAGAACAAGCAGCAATCTCTACAACGATCTTTATAAAAAAATCTCACAAAAATTCCAGAAAAGAAAAAAGAATAGAAAAATTGCTCCTACATTATTCAATAATTATATTATTCCACAAAAGCAAATGTTTGTAAATAAGGATGATGCCAACAAACTGATTGTAAATAAGGATCATGCCAACAAATGGCTGGTAAATAAGGATTCTGCCAAGGAACTACTTGTAAATAAGGATTCTGCCAATTAATTGCTTGTAAATAAGGATCATGGCAATTCCCTTGTCCAGTGGAATTCGCGATATGTTCCATCATAGGTCTCTGTATAGCGAACAAAGCCATTGCCTCATAGTAGGACTGTAAATATTCATCCGCATCTGATGAAGATCTTTTGCATGATTTGCCCTGAAAAATAATATGCAAAACTCCATTTTCATTAAAAGTTCATTACTTACAAATGCAATTTCACTGAAAAATGTAACCACAACAGAACAAAACTGGGCAGGGAGGGTTCACTTTGTAAAATGAAAATGATAAAGGCAACACTCAAAATTCACCTGTGTTGGTCAGAAGTTACTTTCATTAACAGATAGTAGCATGGAATAGTGTAATGTACTAGAAACATGATCTTGCATCCTACAGAATATGCTGTTGATCTGCTACATGTGACAGTAAATAACATCAGCTAAACCAGTGACATTGAGATAAATACGTGGATTAAAAAGCTTGCCAATGCAAATTAATCCACACTGACTAAATTAAAACACCCAACCAAAACAATGAGCTGAAGATGGTATCCATGTTAAAACAATAAAAAAGATACCTACGATGAACACACAAAGAAATCAAAGCTGAAGTGCAAATTACCTTTTTTTGCTATTAACTTCTCTATAAATATGTATTCCCAACCATTTTGAAATGAAACACTAACATTTATTTCTGATACTAAATCTATTGCAATGAACAGCAAAATTATACATTCTTATCTTACACACAGCCAGAGCTATAACTATGCATTACACACACAAATCTTGTATCAAAATTTGGCCGTTTCTTATTCCCATACTCTTTTTTGACATTTGGTGGCATTTTCAGAATATGTGCCTTGCTGAATTAAATATAATTTAATAATTGATACCAAGAAGTTTATAGGATAAAATGCAATCAGAAATTTTCAACTTTATAACCTGGATCATCACATATGCTTTAACTCTTACTGTATCCAACAATTTTCTTCCCTTTTGCACTATTCTTCTTCATTACCACTCAGTGTATGATCCTTTAACTCTTTAAACGTCCCACACTTGTTTAAGTTTTGGATCAGTGGCTGATTTCACATACTGTTCTCTACTAATACTTCCCTCATTGAAATCGCATCATAGTAGTTTCTGCATTGTATCAATATAAAAGGATTTTCCAATTCTAAAGACAACACAACACTGCAGAATCATTCACTAGGATGGTAGTCATTAGCTTGTCAGGTTTCAAATCGTACATATAAGGGGTGTTACATTTATCCTTCTTTTCCTGGAGGAAGTGCCCTAAAACAAACTAGCAAAATTCCAAGCCTGCAACACGCATAGCTGCTTTTTTAAAACCTGAAACAACAGGAATGGCAAATGTGGAATTTTGCTGTTTTACCCATATCACAAAATAATTATGGAATGCCTAAGGAAGTGAAAGGTGGTAAAAATATTGCAAGAGTCTCTGCAGAACACTTATGAATGATGATCTGGAGCATTTAATATCAAAGCTCTGTAGAACACCAGCAGGTAAATAGTATCACTGGGTCTGGATATAGTTCATGCTGCTACCACTATTCCAGAGATAAATCATTGAGGACAAAGCAGATGTTTTATCTCTTATATAATGATTAAAAATAACACACACTGAAACAAACAGTATAATTTGTTTGTATTTGAGTGGATTTAATGCACATTTAGCTTCCAAAGTTCCCTAGAACATGTATCTAAGGTTGTAAACAAGTCACCTACCATTTCGAGCTTCATGAAATACAGACCCACACAAAGCTGTAGAACAAACACACCACCTAGACTTTGTCTGGGATTTAGAACCAGACCCCAACTAAATTAGCCACAAACCTCTGCCTAATTTATTATACATATCCATACAGCATTCGAAAGCTTACACATGATGCAACAGGAGACAAGATACTTATTTTGAACAATATTGCATACATTAAAAATCTCAAGTCAAGCATATAGTACAAGTTTTAAACAACACCTACCCCTGGTTATAACTTTATATAATTACATATCTCATAGACGACCTTCGTAGGTATTACATGAGTGAGATATGCAATTATACTGTATAAAGTTATACGCAGAGGTAGGTTTTGTTTTAAAATAGTACTATATGCTTGACTTTAAGATTTTAAATGTTTTGTTTCACACATTATATTACTTTAAGAACTACTTGGGATATGTTCACATTTCTCAAGAGGTTTTGTTAATATTAATGTTACATACATTATGAAATAGCAGGCAACTGATATTCCACCAGCACCTTAGAAATGGGCATTAGCCATCTCTAACATTTTACTTAAATTCAAGCAGTGCTTCTGGAACAGCATTGCAAACAGATTATTCATTCCAGTCATACATTCCTATCATTGTTACAGAAATTTGAGTGCAAGACCATTTATGATAATACATTAACCAAAGAACTCTGGCAGGAAAACAAATGCACTTAAAAAGCGTGGAGTGCCACGCCGTCCTGTTAAGCCACAAATTCCATAAATTAAATCAAAAACTGCTGTTATCTAAGAGTACGAACATTTGCTCAGACTCGCATGCACGAGTCACAAAGATAAATTATTTGCCCACATTTCTCTGAATGCCACTGCATATGGCAGGTGAATTGTTGCAGTGATGTTGGCTATGAAGTGTTACTGCAAAATGTGAATCCATCTTTCCTGATACTGCGATGAAGCTTGGGTTTCTGCAACAATTGTGTGGTTCCTTTCATTCTGTGCAACCAACATCCATGGTAAGTACGTACGTCGTGAGCATATCTTCATTGCAATAATGAGGTTTTACAAATGCACAATGGCTCCATATTCCTAAAGAAGAATTCAATTATTTATGCAGTGAAAAACAGAATTAATGCAAATATTAATTTCTTGTATGCTATGCCATTTCTAGTGAAAACAACAGATGTCCAATGCTTCACAGCTGATCTGAATCATTGTTGTTATTGAATCGGTCATTCAAAGTGCCATTAATTTCGTTGGACACATTGGTACATCAAGCCTTTTCTGTAGAAGCTATCGAACATCAAGTGATTCACTGCTAATTTGGTATGTTGTATTTCAATTTTTAACTTTTTACAAATGCACTTTAAAATCAATGAATATACACAAGATGGCTTCCATCCCTAGCCATTGTCATGAACAATATACATAACAGAATTTACTGAACACTGTCTTGTTCTATATATGTTATCAAAAATTAGAATTTCAAGCAGGTTTAAATTGTTTATATTATATCTGGAAAAGCAGTGGAACTGCTACTCCCGCCCAAATATATTTAACGTGTTCCCCTTCATGTGTTACACCATGTGAGCATTGCCAACATGTTAGCGGGTCTGTTTATTAGTGATGTTATTTGCAAACTGAAAAAAACAACACAAAACTGCTTGCTTTTTTGTAAATTTCCAAGTTTACCACAATCAGTGCACTGATGTTTATTAGTTCAATTCCAACTGCAACATACATTTTTTTGCCAGTTGCCTCAATACAGGAGCTAAGAGCTGATTGTACAGTCAAGAAGGCAGTCTGTATGTTTCCAGAGGTGCCTATCAGTAATCACCAAACAAAGCCTCATCGTTAATGCACAGAAAGCGTATTTCATGAGAAATTAAGGTGGTTCCACCTGAAATCACTGCCTTATGTTTCCAATGGTAAAACTTCTGTACATATTTTCTTCGCAATTAGTGTATTCCCAAGGATGAAAATTTGCACATCGATAAAACTAAGTTATAGCATGGGATACTTAAAACTTGCTAAAACATAACTATAATTATATTAAAAATCAATCAATTTTCATTGAGTAATTATCCGACTTGTTAATAGATGGCACGACCTGTACATTGATAATGTCATTAGACAAAACAAATGTTGAATTACTTAATTATGGTTATGTTTTAGCAAGTACTAAGTATACCATGCTATATATTTTATAGATGTGCAAATTTTCATCCTTGGGAATACATTTAATTGCGAAGAAAATATGTACAGAAGTTTTACCATTGGAAACATAAGGCAGAGATTTTAGGTGGAACCACCTTAATGTGTGAAATATGTAATAACCTTATAAATTTACACTATCCTGACAAAAATTATGAAATTGAATTAGCAATACTGCACTTACCTCATGCCATTGCTGACATAAAGACTCCCTTGTTGCTTGTTTTGCAGTGGCATATTCTTTTTCAGAAAACTTCTTTTTATAACACTGCTCACCTGCGGAAAAAGCTTTACTTTTCGGTACAAGAAAAGCACTTAATGTTTTGGTGCTCATTGCTGGGCGGAAGTCTGTGTGGCTTTTTCTCACTATACTAAATATTCTCTCTGTAGAGGAATTGCTGTGAGGGATAGTCAATATTGCCAACATTAGTTTAGGCAATGCAGAATACTTGGGAAGGCCAGATGAATCCTTCATCTTAGATATTTCATTTCATGTCACATCTGCTCTAGGATATGCAGCTTCATTGATAGAGTCAAACTGATAAGAAGCAAACTCTGCATCTAGTTTACTTCTTCAGAGTACAGCACATTTGGAAATGAGGAGACCATGTATTCTATGGAAGCATAAGAAGCATTCTTTTGCATGGGAAACTGCAGTATTTTTTTATGAAAAACACGAGCCCTTCACAAGAAAGTTCTCTCTGTTTGAAATAAAACTTTCTGCATGTTGTCTCCCCTTAAAAATAAAATATAATGCATCAAGAACGAATTGGGAGAACATACCTTTCACTGTAGTGTCATTTGTTGAGCGAGTACGTTGTTCTAACCAAGTCTCCGATATGACGAGATTCCTTCAAAGTATACAATACACTGAAATTCTATTCTCAACACAGTATGTCACCAAACATCACGAAAAAGAATATGAAATAATCCACAAAAATACCAACTTAAAATACCAAAAATCTAGAGTAAAAAAATGGTCAAACTTATGTGATATACGTGAAAACACAGCCGAAACATTACAACACTGCATTAAAACGAAGTGAAAAATGATACTGAATAACATAAAAACCTCCCGAAATGCCAAAACATGGTGACCAAAGCATAAGGAATGATGTCCTTCCGATACTCTCTTCCTATGCATTTCAGTAATGCGTGTGTTACCATCTTCAGGAACATTGCCTGCTGTGTCCTTTGTGATCACACTCGCTTTGCCACTTACGACTAAACTGTAGTCTCATCTTCGTCAAGATCCGTAACATTATTTTGGGCTGTTACCACTTCACGGTTTCAAAAAATCAAAGTTCCGTGCACCGAACCTTCCCCTTCTATCTGGTGACATACTGGGTTGAGAATAGAATTTCAGTGTGGTGTATACTTTGAAGGAATCCTGTCATATCAGAGACTTGGTTAGAACAACGCACTCGGTCAATGAATGACACTACAGTGAAAGGTATGTTCTCCCAATTCGTTTTTGATGTATTATATTTTATTTTTGTAGGTACTACAGTATTCTTAAGAATTCTAAAGTAAATTTTTTATCTATTGAGATTTTAAAGTTATCGACGAGTTTCCTCCTTATGCCACACACAGAGACCGGGAGACAACACGCAGAAAGTTTTATCACAAACAGAGAGGACCTTCTTGTCAAGGACTCATGTTTTTTTTTTTTTTTTTTTGTCAAAAATGACATTTCAGCATGTTATTGAAAACTTAAAATGTCATATTAGTGAAGTTCACATACTTGGGTTGTTGCTAAGGTTATTTAAAAAGTTTTTCTGTGCTTCTTCAGTATATATACACAGGCCAATTTGTAGAAGTTTCTGACACTAAAATAGAACTTGGTTAACTGTGTACTAGAAAAACTACTGGATTTTATATAAGCTCTGGCTGCCCCACCGATTACCAGGTCACAATCTTTTTTTTTCCCGATATTTCATTCTTGCAAAATTGACATCTATGGTTGACATTGATGCTTCACATAAAGCCGACGGTTTGACAAACCTTACCAATTGATCTGTGGAAGGGCTTATTAGTTTTCTGTGTAAGAGATGTATGGCAGGTTCTTCACACTGGAAAAATACATTGAAAGAAGTGAACACTGGAAGTGCGTTGCTAAGGAACAAACAATATAGTATCAACATCGGATCTTTAATTTGGGCAGTAAGTTGCACATTTCCCCCAAAAACTGCTGCAAAGTTTCCAACTGCTTGAGGACCCTGTTCACAGCATCAAGAAGTGACAGCCAACTATTGCTGACATACTTTAAAATTTTATCTCTTTTAACACCACAGAGTCTGATACAAGCTGAGACTGTTTTTTTTTTTTTTTGAACTCTTATCAAGATAATAGTACAGCTATACTAAAAACTGTTCCACATTTATTTCCTGAAGTGCAGCTGTGGCTTTTTTTTTTTTTTTTTGCAGCCAAATGAATCAAATGGCAAGCACAACTCTTCCTTATTCAATAGTAAAATGATCTTACTATCATATCTTTTGTTATACACATTTATTATACTATCAGATCCTTCGGTGAGCACCTAAAAAGAAAGAGTTGTTTAATATGTAACATGCCCTTATTGGTTCTTTTAACATGAAATCTTAAAAAGAAGTAATTGGTAGTGTACAGTTTAATCCATTATATAAGTGCATTACCAATTGCTTCAACTGTGCATTGCCAATTGCTTCAACTGTGCATTACTAATTCTTTTTAAGATATCATGTTAAGAGACCCAATAAGGGCATGTTACATATTAAACAATTTTTTCTTTCGAGGTGCTTGCCTTTGGGTCTGATAGTATAATAAACATGTATAACAGAAGATATGATATTAAGATGATTTTACTATTGAATAAGATATATAAAACACGTAAGTTAATATGCTCAGCATGATTTTGTGAATGAGTGAACTCAAATCTGAATAACTATGGTGGGTTGAACTTCTTTTAAAAAAGCAGCAACACCTTTAATATGGCCTAACACAATGTGTTTGCATCATCACACGCAAAAGACAGTTTTTCCAAGGAATATTCCTCTTGCTGAATTTTGCATTTATATTTTAAAAAATGCCCTTGCCTGGTTGTCAACAACAAAGAGCAGATTTGACCCATGGCTTCATCAAAATAAACCATAAGTGGATACAACTTGTGCTCACCTAAATCAGTACTCCCATGTGTAGCTAATGAAAATGATTTTTCCTGCAAAGCAGAGACAATATCTTGCTGTGTTGAGCTCACCATGTTTTGGATTAGTGCACCAGTTTTCGTTCGAGCGCAGCCATATTTTTTTTAGCGATATCCAAGTCCAGGAACATAGCACAAAATAAGGGACCTGCATGATCACAGCTTGCTATAGGTAGGTTATGCTCCACAGCGAATGTAGTAAACATCAACTTAGTATTTATCACACTATTTTCATTCTTCTTTACCAAAAAGTTACCCAAAGGCTTTGACAGAGTCTTTAATTGGTTTTCAGAAACATTTGATTTCGTTATACATGGCCATGTTTTAGAGTATTCGTCCCGGGAACATTGCTGGACTGACTCTCTTACTCCCTTTCGTATTTCCACTCGTCGTCAAAAACAGACAATTAAGGAAAAACAATAAATCTTACCAACATTAAAAGAGACTATTTGTTGTCAGAAGAAATAAAAAACAAACGATGTTTGCTGATGATGTTACTAATGAACGGGTTTCCGCTATCTCCAGCAAAGCGCACCAGAAAAATAATATGACACTGCTCCTACAAAAACTGGTTTCATCTCCTCCACTTGGTCTCAACACACTGCAACAGCCAGTAGACATCCGGGTCATGGACTGACTTATGCTTCCAACTGTGCGACATCATCACTTGAGATGTCTCAGTGGGAAGTCTATCCAATGAGGATGCAAGAATCAATCCAGGACCCAGACACCTGCTAAGCATGCAGAATGTTGTAATCAAGCAAAGCAATCAATCCGCAAGTGGCAGATTAAAAAAAAAAAAAAAGAAGTACGCTTTGATATTTTTAAGGAAACCGTTAAATATTTTTCTTATTTAGTTTTACAATTTTTTTTCTAAATTCATAGTTGTATTTTAACAAAAAAGGATACAAAATTGAGATTTTCCGAAACACACTGAAATCTGTAATGGTTGGCACCACTGTGTTTCAAATGTTTATATATTCATTACTTTGCCTTTTTCTTGTCATACAGAATTTACTAGTATTTTGGGAACATCAAATTATAGATCATAGTTGGGTTATATCTGTTATTTTTATACACATTTGCATAAGATCATTTGTTGGTAGTGGATCAACAAAGAATCATAATCAGCTAAGTATGACTTCTGAAAATTTTTGAATAAAAAAAAAATGTGAAGGAATCAATGACTTTTAAGTTGAACTGCTAAAAATATTATACCTGTGCAAGTACCTGCTCTTGAACTAGACATATCAAAATCATAATAGGTTGCTCACCTTTTGTACACATTTCCCTGCACGTTTTATTCTTTTGGTTGTCTAGCTTGGTTCAAGCCTCTGATGTGGTGGTTCTTTTTAGTCTTCAAGTTCATTCAATGCCTGGTGAAAGCATAAGTCCATGAAATGTACTGCTTTAATGACTCTAGGACCCTACAGCGTCTACTTCCCCTCCAACCAGCGTGTAAAACCCAACTTTCGTTGGTCGATTGACATTTATAAAAAACCAAAATTCGCAAACTCAAAACCAACTGACATGACCAACGAACATAAACTTTCTATTTACATACATACAAAATTCCAAACAAAAATATAAAAAGCATATATGCAACTATTTGCACACATCTTATTCCCTTCTACACCGACGGGGGAAAAAATCCCAACACCAAGAAGGGGTTGTGTTAGATAAACGACAGTTGGTAGGTGGTGAGAGTACATCTGTAAGATGACGTCTATGCAAATTTCGCGCTCGGCGCATACGTGTGGCGCTAGTAGCGCCTCGGAACATACAAAGCAGGTTTGCTGTAGATACGCGCTGTAACGTTCGTGAGCGTTAGTTATCGTTGAGATTCGACGTAGTGTGTTGATGTTAGTCAAGAATGCCTTTAAGAAGACGAAGAAGCCATTATCAACAGCTCACGGAGTTTGAACGAGGTCGTGTAATAGGGCTACAAGAAGGTGGATTTTCTTTCCGCAATATTGCAGAACGACTTGGCAGGAATGTAGCCACTGTGCATGATTGTTGGCAGCGGTGGTCAAGGGAAGGTACTGCCTCAAGAAGACCGGGTTCCAGCCGGCCACGTGGCACTACTGAGACGAAAGACCGCCGTGTGCGGCCGTGGCACATCATACTGCGTCTGCGGCAACAATTCGAGCTGCAGTTGCCACCACAGTGACACAACGAACTGTTACAAATTGGTTACTTGAAGGACAGCTCCAAGCCAGACGCCGTGTAGCGTGCGTTCCACTTACTCCAAACCACTGCCGTTTGCGACGTCAGTGGTGTCAAGGTAGAGCTCATTGGAGGACGGAGTGGAGATCTGTTGTTTTCTGATGAAAGTCGGTTCTGCCTGGGTGCCAGTGATGGCCGTGTGTTGGTTAGGCCAGGTGAGCGCCTGCAACCAACCTGTCTGCGGCCGAGACACACTGGACCTACACCTGGAGTTATGGTCTAAGGAGCAATTTCCTATGACAGCAAGAGCACTCTCGTGGTTATCCCACGCACCCTGACGGCACAGTTGTACGTCGGTCTGGTGATTCAACCTGTTGTGCTGCCATTCATGAACAGCATTCCAGGGAGTGTTTTCCAACAGGATAACGCCCACCCACATACCGCTGTTGTAACCCAACATGCTCTACAGAGTGTCATGTTGCCGTGGCCTGCTAGATCACCAGATCTTTCTCCAATCGAGCACGTATGGGACATCATTGGATGACAACTCCAGCGCCACCCCAACCAGCATTAACCGTCCCTGTATTGACCGACCAAGTGCAACAGGCATGGAACTCCATCCCACAAACTGACATCCAGCACCTGTACGATACAATGCATGAACGTTTGCATGCTTGCATTCAACATTCTGGCGGTTACACCGGTTATTAATGTACAAGCATTTCACATTTAAAATGGCTTTTCTCGCGCTTACATTACGCTGTGATCTTGAAACCTTAATCGATTATATATGTTACCTATACAAATGTATTGCCGCCATTTCATTCCTTTACAACCATTTTTTCGTGGTGTTGGGATTTTATTTCCCGTCAGTGTATGTCATTCCTTCAATTCCCGTTCCCTACACCTCACAACAACCAGTGCATTCAGTCACCACACCTCAGCCATTTCATCTTCAGGTGTTCCAGATGTTTTCTCTCCTGCTACCGCAGTGAGAGTGAGCTACACGTTCGTCTTCCTCGCCCCTGCTTCGACGTCACTTACGAAAAACTTCCACTGTGGCTCCATCTTTTATAAACTTTAGTAAAAACTTCATTTTCTTCTTCTGTGTTTTAGGTTTTTTTTGTTAATTTTTATTAATTCTTTCCATTTTTCATTAAGGATACTTGGGTCATTATTATTACAAATTCGATCTCTATTTTTCTCAATCAACACAGACTCTGTAGTGCATAGGGTGTCTCTCATTGCAACATGATTTTATTATTTTAATCTCTTCAAAATTCAGGTATGTGTGGTTATCCAGGCAGTATTGTATTAGCGCTGTTCTTGCTTCTTTTTTTTTTTTTAACAATTTTTAATATGTTGTTGTAGGCGATGTTTTAATTGATTTTTGGTACTTCCAGTATATGATATTGGTGGGGTTCCACTTTTAGTTATTTCGTATACACCAGCTTTTTCTAAGATACTACAATTTTCAGTATTATTAATTATCATATGTCTAATTGCTATTACTTTGTTTTCCATCTGAATTCCATATTTATGGCATAATTTACTGATTTCTGTAGATATTCCTGGAAGGTAAGGTAGCCCCAACATATTGTAATTGTTCTTTTCTCATAGAGGAAGATATAATAAATAGGAAGTTTATGTTCGTTGGTCACGTCAGTTGGTTTTGAGTATGCAAATTTTGTTTTTTTATAAATGTAAATCAACCAACGTAAGTTGGGTTTTACACACTGGGAAGAGGGGTTGGAGGGGAAGTAGACGCAGTTGGGCTTAGAGTCATTAAAGCAGTACACTTCAGGGGTAGGAGCAATAATAATAAAAAAAAAATTCAGGACAATTTTTCTTAAATTTCAGGACATAATTTGGCAGACCTGGAAGGAAAATTAAATCAAATATCGGTACAAATGCAGAAATGTTATTCTTTTACTAAAATGCTATCTAAATTATGGCCCAGTTGTTAGCAGGGATTTTTTCACTTTTAAGGCTAACAACTCCCCTAAAGTTTCGGTGGGGAGTTGTTATTTTGTATGTTTGGGCCTAAATTCTGTTTGGCTCTTATGGACAATGCCAAACATTCCTTCCGCAGTTGCATTACGGTGAGGCACAACAAGAATAGCATGCATCAGGCCTGGTAAAACTTCACACTTTTTTTAGCACCAGTCATGTTCAAAATGTTTGACTATGTGGTATCAATTGTAGGACTATTCGAAACACCTTTTTCCAATTCATCAGCTCGATATAAGGCAAACTCCAATTCCAACTTGTCCAGATCACTGTCACTAACAGCAGCTGGGAAAATATTTGCCAAGTACGTTACTGAAGAAAAGGAAGCTTCCATCCTGATTCCTATATCAACAACTTCTGCGTTCAGCAGAAATTCCCTTTTCAGTCAGAATTTCTTCAAAATGTAGTCACATGATAACACTTAACAACAGCACAAGATAGTCAGAACATCGCACGAAGAAAAATCACGATTACAGGAGAAATCTTCGCTTCGACCGTCTTCTGTTCTAGTACTCTTTCCTCCGTTTTTAAAATGAAATGTAAGCATTTATGGAATAAATGGATATTTAAAAAAAATAGTGGGCAAAAGAAAAACAGCGAGAAAATATAACGATTACGGGAGAAATCTTCACTCCAACTAACTTCCGTTTCTGGAATATGGAATTCCGTCCTCAAACGGAAAACAACTTTCCCCGAAGATTTCTTCTCAGTTTGTGCATCGATCACGAAGAGGCCCCAAATGATAATGGCTGACGCAAAGAGAAAAAAAAAAAAAAAAAAAAAAATAAGAAACAGAAAACTGTGTCACGAACTTTGTTCAGAGGCTTCAGGCCTACGTAATACTGGCTCAAAGCCATGCTTTTTCTTTCCACTTTGCTTTCAAACAAGCAAAACACATTCTTCCTCCTGAGAGAGAAAAAAATAAAAATAGAAAAGAAACAGTTGTCACGAACTTTGTTCAAGAGGATTCCTTCAGGCCGCCGTCATCCTGGCCCAGCGCCGTGCTTTCTTTCCACTTAGTTTTTTAACAAGTAAAACACATTCCTCCTATTCAGAAAAAAAAAAAAAAAAGAAAGAAAAGAAACAGAGGTGCGTCACGAACTTGGTTCAGAGGCATCGGGTCGACGCAATCCCGGGCCAACGTAATCCTGGGTCACAGCGAAAGAAACACGACGGGACTATGTAATCCCGGCCCAGTGTATTCTTTCCACTTAACTTTCAAACAAGCAAAAAAAAAAAAAAAAAATAAATTCCTTCTCGGGGAAATAAAAAAGATGAAAGAAAAGAAACAAAGAGCTGCTCCATGAACTTTATTCAGAGGCTTCAGGCAGACGTAATCTCGAGCCACGGCGAAAGAAGCACACCGGGCTTATGTAATATTGGCTTGGCCCCGTGCTGTTTTTTTTTTTTTTTTTTTTTGCACTCTTTCAAACAAGCAAAACACATTCCTCCTCCTCAGAAAAAAAAAAAAAAAAAAAAGAAACAAAGGGCAATGTTATGAACTTTGTTCAGAGGCTTTAAATTAATTACAAAACTAGTAAAACTTTCTTAATAACAGCAAAAATCTGAATATGTGAAATTTTTCGTTAGTCATTCGTAATTCCGCAATCCCTGGGGAAATCTGTAATAATTATGGATTCCGTAATGGTTGGCATCTATGTATGTTATCCGCAGAAAGTGGCTTGATGGCTGCTTCGATTCCCAAACAATCTCGCAAAAGCGGGAACACATTCACGTACATTACAAATTAGAAGAGTTCTTGGCGATGACGTGAGAGTACTCTCTCTCTCATCCATTTCTTTATTTATGTGGTATTAGTAAATGCTAGATGATGAATCACTATACATAGTTTACCATTTATTCTTAAAATTTCAGGATTACACTCAAATTTTCAGGATATAAAACAAAAATAAAGACATTTAAGGACAAAAAATAAATTAAAAAAAATAATTCGGGAACTACAGGAATTTCAGGACAACTCCGACCCCTGTACACTTCATGGACTTATGCATTCACCAGGCATTGAATGAATGTGAAGACGAAAAAGGAACACCGCACTAGAGGCTTGAACCAAGCTAGACAACCAAAAGAATAAAATGTGCAGGGAAATATGTACAACAGGTAAGCAACCTAATAGGATTTTAATTGTATGCATGTAAATTATGAACAGTTGTGGCTTGTACCCTCACTCCATCCCATTACACAGCTCCTTTGTTTTTACCGGTACAATGTAAATGATAATTAATAAAATTTAATTATTTAATAATCATAACAAAAATATGATTACCTAATATCAAAGCAGATTCCCAAAAGCTATTAATGCATTGTTACTGCCATTTTCACATGTCCGTACCTTGCTCTTCACGTCAGTTGCTATTAATAGATGGCTACTTTTCAGGAACCAGGAATACGTTAGGTAAAAGTCGAGGAGGAGAGTAATAAGAGCAATTACAGGAAAAAATAATTAGATTCAATAGTCACATAAATTATTTCAACATCATTAACCAGGACTCTTGCGAACGGAACATTTTACCCGGACTGGGATGGAATGGGGTTAGGAATTTTACATCTGCTAGTAATAAACAGAAAATTACTATTTACGAGGCATTATACATTACATATTTTTCTGAAGAGTGCTGCAATGAGGAAATGCCAATTAATGTGAACTCTATTTGGCAAGGACTACTGACACGGTTAAAAACTTTTAATGATTATGTGTTACCTTTGTAAAAACCTCTGTTAATCATACTGTTACCTGGCAACCTGAACTTGCCACACTATGCATTGTGGGAATTGTGGGGAGATAACTACATAATACTGTACATGCACACCAGTGTCGCTGATTAGGCCAGAAGATGCAGCCGTCGCGGCTGTGAAAGATCTTGCCTGTCTTTTAGCCGATTTTAATTGTAAATAAAATCTTACCTGTGCTAAAGTGTTTGTGAATCGGGCTTCTGACAGCTATTGCTCCTACAATTTTTACTTAAGATTAATCAGCAGGTAGGTGGCTTAAGCAAGTGGCAGTTAGCCGCCACAAAGTGAAGAGTGTAAGCGCCAGCCAACATGCTAGTGGACAAGGAGCACATCCATCATTGCATACTGTATGAGTTTTGTTGCGGTAGCACCCCTGCAAATGCTGTGAGGAACATTACCAGTGTGTACTCCAATCCCATCACATCGTCAGTTCGAATGGTTTCGAGAGGGAAATTTTGACCTGTCAGACAGTCCCAAAGCCGGAAGACCCGCAACAGTGGATACGGACATGCCAAAGACCTATCCACGTGTGACCACACGGGAGTTGGCCGAACAGCTTGGGGACTACACACACACACACACACAAGCATTATCACGCACCTGTGTCAACTTGGGAAGGTGCACACGAGGGTAGTTTGGGTACCTCATCAACTCACAGTTGAGCAGAAAGCAAATTGTACAAGATGAGTGCATGCATTTTCCTGCTTGCCCGTGATCCAGTTGAAACATCCTTGGATGGCATAGTGCCTGTGTGATGAAAAATGGGTACAGAAATGTCAGCATCCAGAAACAGTGGTTGGACCCAAAACAGAAGCCCATGCCGTCCCCCAAAGCTAGCTTACACCCACATATGGTCCTGCTGTCTGTTTGGTAGCATGTTTTTTGAGCTGATGCCGGACATCACCACTTTCACTGCTACCAGCTCGATGATCTGCATGAATTGCTTACGTCAAAATGACCAGCACTGCTGAACCAACTGCAAGGATGTCCTCCTATAGCATGGTGGAGTGAGACCTCACATAGCACGGATGATTGTCACCAGACCCGGGACCTGCTGGTACACCCAGCCTGTTGCCCAGACATTACCTTAAGCAACTACCATTTCCTAGACAGACAGCAGTTCACCAACTGGGACGATGTCGAATGCGCACTTCTTTGCATCATGCATCACAATTCTACAGGGATGGTATCCAACAGCTGTCAAGATGATGGCAGCAGGTTGTGGCAAATGATAGTGACTACATTTTGGACTGTTTTGTACTCGTATCTACAGCAATTAGCATTTTTATGCTGCTTTGCATTTGCAGACAATACTTTCCTCCCAACTCAATATGATAAGATCAGTAATGCAGATATTAGATCTGGTGTTTGTTCAGCAGAAGACAAGGACAATGAAAAAATTATAATTAGGTGGATTAGTCATGTGCAGTAGTGGCGGGGGGGGGGGGTAACGTTATGGCAAGTGTTACTAAAACAGCTGTGGAAGTACTAAAACAAGGTTGATTGATGGCATAATATTCACCATCAGTGATTTATCAGAGGCAGAGCTTAAAATAGAATGGAAGAGGTTAGAAAGGTGTTACAGTGTAAAGCAGCTGGCTACAGACCAAGATGAAGACCTACAACAAGAAGGTTTGGTAGTGTAAAATTGGAAATAGAGGAAATGATTTTTCTAAGGTAGATCTTGCAGTAGAATAAGAGGTGAAGAAAGGTGTTACATTCCAAAGTAGAAGGTTGCAGGTCAAGGAGAAGACAGAACAAGATGGATTTATGGTGCAAATTTGGCAATTATTAACAGAGGGAGTGATATGTCAGACCTAGCAATGGAATGAGAGGTGGAGAAAGTTGTTACATTCTAAAGCAGCAGGTTGCATATCAAGGGGATGACCAAGAACATATGGATTAACGGTATAAAATTAAAAAATTAGCAATAGAGACAGAGTGATATGTTAGAGGCGCAAGATCTTGCAATGCAATGTGAGGTGGAAAAAGGTGTTACATTCTAAGATAGCAGATCAAGAAGACCGAGAACAAGGTGGATTGATAATATAAAACCAGCCATTACTGATAGAGGATGATTTGAGAGATGGAAATTTTTCAATGGAATGAGGGAGATGATGGAAGCTTTTAAGTAACTGGCATTGATTTTTTTTTTAAATCACATGTTGTATATTTATGTGTGGTGCTTCATCAACCTGATCTAATGTTGGGTGTACAGTGTGATATGATAAAGAACAAATGTATGTTTATGATCCACTTAAAATCAGCATTATGAACATGAACTGAATGCATGATTATTCTGAAATATAGTATCAGGGGTAATTTGTGTATTTTATTGAATATTTGAAAAATGAATATTACAAAAAAACAACAACAAAAAAAAAAAAACCCTTACTTTCTCAGCAAAATACAAACCATTATTAAAGTTGATGGCTATCTATCAGTAACTTTGGCAATGATTCCTCTTTGACACTGTATTTAGTCCTTGGAGGTCAAACATTCCTGACACAGTTCTCAGCTTTCTCCAAACAGCCTACCTTGATAAAATTAAGCCACAGAGTAAAAGGGGCAGTAACTGGATGTAGCCTTAGGTTTAAATTGCATGCTGAGTTATGAAGCTGTTCCACTGCCTTTTAAGCTTTTTCTTAAGCACGATAATAATAATAATAATAAAAATATTCAACAATATTGAACTGCTTAAAAAACTGAGTCTCTTAATTGTAACATATTTAACACATTCTGATACTATGAGCTTGCCCCTTCAAGAAAATTTAAAACTTTATTTACAAGTTATTTTATCTTATTTTTTTACAAACACAGCACTATATTAAATGCATTTAAAAATGTTAAAACAAGGAGTTCAAATTCAAGCACTAGTTGAGCCGAGCTCTCTATACGAGACTCAAGACAATTCATTGTTCGGGCATAGGTACAAGACGACACATCCGATGACCGTGATTTTTGCATGCGATTGGGTCCATGGTCAGATTTTGATGCCTTCCGATTCCCGAAATTACGCGTCATTGAGGAATAATCGTCCAAAAACTTGCATTTTTAGGGGGCTTTCCGGGGTTTTGAGAAGGGGTCATTTGTTACCTATCTGCTCCGAAGATCTTCAGCCGATCGCGGTGACACTTGCCACGAAGAAAGGGGTTGGTAACATGGCGATTCATTGTGCCGTATAAAAATAATGACTGATTTTAATAAAAATTTAAAACATCTTATGTTGCGAGTGACGTCATTGTATTTTGAACTCAAGTGAACTGAACTCAAGTAAACTGTATAGCAGAGAATCGAAAAGATCGTAATGGTTTCCTGAATTACATAGCATTTTGGTTCTGTTTGGATTGTATGCGAGTCCTGTGTTGTTGACAGTTGTAAATAAATTATTTCTTATCTAGCTGCATCTCCTTCATTGCACAAAAGCTGACTAGCAGAGGATATCTAATCATCGCAAGGTAGGAATTTTGCCTTAATGCTTTGAAACTGAACATAAAACTCTATACAAGACTCAGGACAATTAGTTGTTTGGGCATAGGTACACGACAAACCTGATCACTGTGATGTTTGTCATTCGATTGGACATCATCCATGGTCATGTTTTGATGCCTTCAGATTCCCAAAATTCCGTGCCATCGAGGAATTTCAATTAAAACTACATGGCCTTTTACTTGAACCGTTTGACGAAAGTCGGCTCACTAGCATTAATTTAAAATTTTCCGCATTCCTTTTTTAGAATTTGTTGAGCGAAGGCCGAAGGCTGAGCAGCTCTCTCTTTTTATGAGACAATTAGTCGTTCGGGCATAGGTACGAGATGACACATCCGATCACCATGATTTTTTTCATGCGATTGGACATCGTCCATGGTCAGGTTTTGACGCCTTCCGATTCCCGAAATTCCATGTCACTGAGGAAAAGTCGTACAAAAGCCTGCATTTTTGAGCAAAGCGAGGCCGAGCGGAGCTCTCTTTACAAGATAATTAGTTGTTCAGGCATAAGTACCAGATGACACATCCGATCATCGCGATTTTTTGCACAAGATTGGACATCATCCATGATCAGGTTTTGACGGTTTCCGATTCCCAAAATTCTGTTGCATTGGGAAATAATCGTCCTAAAACTTGCATTTTTAGGTTTTTTCTCCAGGTTTTCAGAAGGGGTCATTTGTTACCTATCTCCTCAAAAAATCTTCAGCCGATCGCGGTGACACTTGCCACCAAAAAAGGAAGAAACGTGGGGTTGGTATCATGGCGATTGGTCATGTCTTATAAAAAATAATGACCATTAAAAAACTGACTAATTTTAACAATTGAAAAAATTCGCTCTCTATACGAGACAATTAGTTGTTCGGGCATAGCTACGACACGGGAACATTAGATCACTGTGATTTTTTGTATGCGATTGGTCAGGTGTTGACGCCTTCCAATTCCCGAAAATCCGTGTCATTGAGGAATTTCAATTAAAATTAGTCCATTTTTTTAATGGTTATTATTTTTATAGGAGAGCGGAAAGCATCACGATCAGAGTAAAAATAATTGTTTCTCTGATTATATTAACGGAAGGTGGGGCGGAAATATTAGCAGCTGTAAAAATGAATCATCAAAAGGTTAAATTGGGAAGAGTTGATAAAATAACCTTTACATATGATAATGCTTCGGGAGTGAATTTGGTTGTAGATAATTGTGACTAAGAAGAAAAGTCCAGATGAAGCGAGTCCGTAAAATCCCTGAAATAATGGGCTCGACATATTGCCAGAAGGACAGACCGTCAATGGACAGCCGAAAGTTTTTTAGACTGGATTCCAAGGGACAGGAAAAGACCCAGAGCCGCCCCGGTCTAAGCGATGGCCTCTGATCATTCGTCTGAAAGGGGTCCGGGTTCGAATCCCGGTGAGGCATGGATGTTGTGTTTGTCTTACGGCACTGGCTCTCTCCCTTCCCTGGAACCAGTGACCCTAAATTAGGGACAGGCGACTGCTTATAGCGCATTGAGTTGCTCACGGTGGTCGTTAAACCTTCAATAAATAAAAAAAAAGACCCAGAAGAAGACCGCATGGGAGATGGAAGGATAAAATTCAAAAGTATGCAGGAGTAACATGGAGGAGACTGGAACACGACAGGCCGTTGTACAAGAAACTTGGGGGAGACCTTCGTACAGCAGTGGATTGATAATGGTCGACAATGATTCCTACAGGACACAACCAGTCATCATGATACCAACTCCATGTCCCTAATAATTGTTTAAAAAAAAAAAAAAAAAAAAAAAAAAGCATGCACAATCATTCCATTGTATTTGTTGACATTCCATAGTATCAATTTTTAACAACGCAATTTGCTTAATTTTTTTTTTAGCTCTTTTCCCGTCAAAGTGAAATTATTTTCGTTCAAACTGATGCAGAGTACATTGTGGGCACAAAAAACGTTAGAATTGGCACCGATAAGATTTTTTTTTTGCCTTTGTTTCTTTTTTAACTTCTGAAGTTGCAGTCGAGGTCAGCAATATGGCATCAATGACGTCAGTTGCCAGTTCGATGAGTCTTGAGAAAAACGTGTTTCCGCTTTGTTTACATGCAGCCTGATCACAACCAACATGAAAGAAAGTAGTTCATGATAAATTTTAGGAATTTCATTTTTAGAATGTTTCGTTCTTTTGTCTGGAAGTCATAATTTTAGGAGTTCGTTTTTTAGAATTTGTTATAATAGACGCCTTGATGAGCTTAGATTTTGCAATAGCTTTGCTCAAAATTTGCCAACTGTACCCGAGTTATCGGTTAGTGTTGGCAGCTTGCTTGTCCTAGTATACCTTTTTCTCATGGTGTAATAGTACAGGTGTGCACAGTGACATAATTTAAGATCTGATCCTTTTGAACAGTTAAAAACACAGATGCCGGACAAGACAGTGTTTTAGCAACATCATGAGGAGGAATTGAGATATAAGTGCTGATTAGGAGTGTGAAAAAAGACAATAGTTTGTCTGAAAATGTTCCTCCATTTTCTGTTCTGTTTAGAAATATTCTAAGCTATGTCACTGTAGTTTGTTACATGAGTGAATAAATGGGAAGTTACCTAGTTAACAACACAGCAAGATGAATGGTAGCAGATGACCATGTGGATCTCCACAAAAAGTGCTATTAGGCAAAAATTCAGCAAGTAAACATTTTAAAATGTTTTCAACATAATTTAATATTTGTAAATATAAATAATGAGTAATTTCTTGAGAGGGCAAGCTTATAGCAGACACGATACGTGCTAATATGTTACAATGAAATTATTAAATTTTATTGAATATTTTTATTATGGTCTTTTGTTCAGGTAAAACAAAGAGAAAGTTAATACTAAAGAACTGATAATTTTGTCAATTATTTTAGTAATAGAAGTTCAAATGCCAGTTGACTCAGTTCTTACTTAGTTCACACTGCAGTGTGTGGTTTAGCATTGTTTTTCTGGAGGAGCAAATGCTGTCTATTTACTTAATCCTAGGTAGCACTGGAGAGTTTGCATGCTCCAGCTGTGCTGAGTGCACACCCATCAGGAACCAGTCTGAAACACACTACATCCTCAAAATTCAACCAAACTCAAATTAACCTCTTTTTGGTATGGGTCAGGCCACTGCTTCTGGATGTACAGATTTTTGGCATACTTTCACTTTTCAAGTTGGCCCACGCAATAGTTGGCTAATGTGGAACACTTCGCAAATACTGGCTACCTTACTGATGTTTTGCACATGACAAAGTATACACGCTCCTGAACAACCAAATTCTGACCAGATCTAGCGAGTGCTTATCATCAGAAGAGTCTCAACGTGGGGATACAGAATGCCGTAACATTACATCTTAAAATAATAACAACGTTTCGCACAATATATATATATATATATTTTTTTATTGGAGGTGTAACGACCACCGTGAGCTACTCAACGGGCTATAAGCAGTCGCCCGTCCCTAATTTAGGGTCACTGGTTCCAGGGAAGGGAGAGAGCCGGTGCCGTAAGACAAACAACATCCATGCCTGACCGGAATTCGAACCCGGACCCCTTACGGACGAATGATCAGAGGCCAGCGGCTTTCGCACAATAACATGCTCATTATACATCTACTATAGTTTCGCAGAGCGTTTGGCTCGGCTTCCTCAGGATGAAGGGAGCGTAAAACATTCAAATCATTGTGATATAATCAGAATTCTGACGTTCACGGGTTTTGGCGAGTTGTTTCCACGAGCTTGGAAAAAATGGAGCCGACGTCACGTCATTTGACAAGATGTGATGAGTTCCGGTATATGTGGAAAGCTTCTAATATACACTGGCGTGCAAAAACTAAGGACGAGGCGTTTTTCGAATGTAACGCCCTGCAGAAGTGCTCCACATTGACTCAAATCATACCATAAGATCCCCAAGATGTAAGCATATGGGACAAGTGAGCAAAACCATCCAAACAAGAAATCCAAAGGATACAAAGGCACTTTATTGAAAAGGTAGCTTCGAGCACAACTGGACAGAAGACAGAAACGTCCACGTGACAGGCGACTGCCAAGAAAACTCCAGTCTTTACTAGGGGATATGATCACCCCTGACTGCGTTGCAGGATTTACAACGTCTGTCCATACTGAGGACGAGATTGTCAAGGAGCTGTTGAGGCATTGTGGCCTATTCCTCTTGTAGCGCCAATCGCAGCTGCGGAATCGTTGCTGGCGGCTGGTGACGTACTGCCAAGCGTCTCCCAAGAAGGTCCCACGCGTGTTTGATTGAATTTAGGTCCGGGGACCTTGCTGGGCTAATCCATGCGTTGAATATCTTCACTCTCCAACAGCCACTGTACGGTGAGGTGTAGCGTTGTCATCTATGAAGAGGAACTCAGGACCCACAGCACCTCTAAACAGATGCATGTGAGGCAGGGGAACCTCGGTACAATAGCGGACACCAGTGACTGAACCTCCTTGGAAGATGTGAAGGTCAGTACGGCTACCAAGCATGATACCGACCCAAACGAGAACTCCACCACCTCCAAACCAGTCCCTTTCAATGATGTTGGAGGTGTGATTGCGTGTTCCCTGCTCTCTCCAGATGTGCATATGTCCAGAATCGCTCATCAGACTAAATCGGCTCTCATCGGTAAAGAGAACTCGATCCCATTGCTGATGTGTCCAGTTCTTGTGTTCCTGGAAACACAAAAACTGCCGTCTCTGATGAGCAAGCGTGAATGGCACACACCGTACTGGTTGTTGTGCAGCCTCCTGGCCACGGTAAAACGCGATAACGGACGTCCAGTTGTCTGTTGCACGTGTCTTGCGATTTCTCCCGCTGTCTGCCATCTGTCTCTTCTCGCCTGTAGAACAATATACCGGTCGTCCGCCACTGTGGTTGCTCGTGGACGACCACGGCTAAACTCTCCGCTAGCTGTTCCTGTCGTTTGAAATGCTCTCCAAGCTCGTGAAACGATGCTGTGAGCTATCCCGAACTCCTCAGCTACACTAGTCACACTGCGACCTTCTTCCAACTTCTCAATGATGAGACCTCGGGTAAAGTCATCCAGATGTTGTCTACTGGATTGCCTGTTGGCCATATCACACTGTGGTAGCAACTCTACATCGTTCAAACCTATGTACACTGTGCAATAGCTTTCACCGAATTGCTGAGCGTACACCGCACGTGTGCTTTATACTCTTCCGAAACTCCACCTCCTATGTCATGCTGCATATATGCACATGCCTTACCGTACCGCACCCTAGTCTATCTCCTGAATGGTCTTTCGGTCCGTTCTGCCTGCTCGTTCCGCTGTTATGCTAATTTCTCCTCTTTGTCCTTAATTTTTGCACACCAGTGTATTAAGCTTGATAGTTGAGTCTGGTTTATCAATGAACGTAGCGTTTCCGAACAAAAATTTATGGTTATTTTCGTGACAATGTTGAGCTATAGAAGACTTCTTCAGTTCATAGTACCGTACATAGGTCTTGTGTTCCTTCACATGGAAACAAAGCCCTGCGGGTCTGTCCTATATATGGAAGTCCACATTCACAAGGTATCTGAAGTCCTTGACGTAGTCTTTTGATTCGTAAAAATTCATCTGGTTTATGGGTTTGAAAATAACTTTGAAATTAAAACTTTATAACGATTTTTGAAATTCTGAAGCAAATGGGATAACTGCCCAATGCTTTCGTATTAGGAGGTCTATAGGCATGAGCGTGCAGACAGGCTTTGGTTTCCTAAATTTTTGGACAGCTTTGTCTATAATGGAAGGGCTGTATCCTCTGTGTGCTGCAATTCATTTAAGAAAATCAAGCTCTTTCTGTAAGGAATCCTCAGTTGAGCAGATATGTATTGCACGATATACGTATGTGAAGACGGCGGAGATCTTTTGTTTCCATGGATGATTTGATTTTAAATGAGGGGGTAAGGAAACAGCAAATGGTTTTTGAAAAACTGTTGTACTAAAGGATCCTTCAGAGCGTGACACAAGGACATCAAGGAATGGTAAGCAGCCATTATTTTCAATCTCGTATATGAAGATCAATTAGCAATATAGAATCCTATATTGCTAACTATGATGGGATGGAAGGGGACACCAATCTTGTGTACCTTCGGAAGTACATAGAAACGTGGACAACGGGAATATGAGGGCTTCAGATGATTTTTTGAGCTTTGGTCAAGGGTTATACAACTCGTTACTACTTTCCGAACTTACTTTAATTGTTTCTTCGACGGGTCATTTTTTATTTCCTTACAGGGTGCCTGGGAAATAAGTTTTCCGACCTCTGCCTCGTAATGTTTCTTGTCCAGAATAACAACTTGTCCTCCCCTTTATCAACTTTAGTGATGATAATATCACAATTTGACTGCAATTCTTTTAGAGCATTATATATTCTTCCTTGTTGAGATTCGGTTTAAATGGTGGAATGGACTTTGCCGTTATTGTTTGGCTAACGCAATGTCTAATAGTTTCTTTTTGATCTGTATTGAGATCGATTTTTATCACGGACTCCTCAACCAATGCAATGATATTAGATATTGGTACCTTTTTCGAAATTGCAAAATTCGAATAGTAACATAAAATCCGTTTTTGAATTTCGCTCGGGTTAAAACTAGAAAGGTTAGATATTACTTCATTATCCGGAAAGATATCCTCAATTTGTAAAGTAGAATTTTCTTTATGGTTGCTGTTATTTGATAATTTTTAAAATTTTTGTTCTAATGTCATTTTATGAGTAAATGACATATTGGAACTCCTAGATCAAGTTTTGCAGTCCAGGTCAGAAAAATCTGATAATGTTTTAGCCAGTAAAAGGTGCAGGTTGTTGTACAGTTCGACCTCAACGTTTGCAATATTCTTTCTCGTATCTTTAATGATAGCTCTTAATAGTACAAACAAAGCATTAGATATGGCTTTGTTGATGTTATGGAAAGGTCCCAGGTTGCATTTCAGAGAGATAAAACTTGGTAGTATCTTGCTTTGAAGCTTAAGTGGTTCAGCAAAAACTGAACTTCTTTATTCTCAGCCTGGAAAAACGGTTGACTGTCGCAGACAGCGAGTTTGTCATGATTGAGATTAGGAACTGGGATTCAAGTTCCTATAGAAAGTTAATATGGATATTAGATAAGTCCACAGAAGCAAAGCAAGAGGTTATAGGATCGGCTCCCGGTGTAAGATATATCAATATACTTACGCTCCAAATTGTAGTCAAAGGTCCAGTTGACACCTGAAATTATATATAATTTATGACTACTAAGCTTGCGGTGTTAAGATAGAATAATAATAACGTTTCGCACAATAAAATGTTTATTATACATCTACTATAGTTTCGCAGTGTTTGGATTGGCTTCCTCAGGACGAATGGAGCGTAAACATTCAAATCATTGTGACATCATCAGAATTCTGACGGTCACAGGTTTCGGGAGTTGTTTCCACGCGCTTGAAAGAAACGGAGTCGGCGTGACAAGTTCCTGTATATGTGGAAAGCTTCTAATGTATTAAGCTTGATAGTAGAGTACGGTTTATCAATAAGTGTAGTGTTTCCAAACAAAAATTTATGGTTATTTTCGTGACAATGTTGAGCTATAGACTACTTCTTCAGTTAATAGTTCCGTACATAGGTCTTGTGTTCCTTCACACGGAAACTTAAAGCACCGCGGATCTGTCCTACACATGGGTGCAAGTTGTGAGATGTGGCCAAGACTGAAAATATTTTGAATACCCCCCCCGCACTCAAACATAAACACAATATACATTAAATATTATATGTGGTTAAAATTTATTATTAAATCAAAAGTGCATGAAACAACTGAACATTAATGCATATACATGTAAACAACATTTGATTTCCATGCAAATTGTAATCGGAAAGTTAAATTTGATTATTAAGTAGGAACTACCAGTTGAAACTTAAAAAATCTCCAAAATTCCTTATCTTGCACAAAAAAACAAAAAAAAAAAAAAAAAAAAAACTTACATAATATTCAAATCCAATTCACATATTTGCTACTTATATAGCATTTTAAGCCCATAATAGAAATATGTTAACCAAATTATTGAAATTGTAATAATTAATACATAACATACCATGGAAGATGTTTCAAATAATCTTTAGTAAATTCTGTTGAATCAAATAAGTGTTGCACACTTTTAAAAGTCATTTAAATTGTAAAATTGCATAAGGATAAAAAAAAAATTATAATCAAGATTATGCATGTCCAACTGTAGTTGTGTACACAGAGAGCTCGTTTCATTAATTCACTTCACCATGATCACAGTTTTATAGTAACCATCAAATTTTCATAGGTGAATAATTTCTTCAAAAAAACAAAACAAAAAAAAACTTATTGTGGCACACTTGGATATTTTAACAGGCAAGTTCTCAGCAGTACCTTGTCGTGCAGGTCATTTTCTTATACTGGACAGGAGTACTTGATGCACCTTTTTTGAATTTTTTTGGCAAGTGCAAGGAGAATAGTTGATGCACTTTCTTTTGAAGCAATGTGTTTGGCAATGGAATTACTAGGATACAACTGCTTTGTTAAGCAAGTGGGAACATCTGTTGTTTTCCTAGTAATTTCATATTGAGGAATATTTGAGACTTAATTTCCTTTTGTTGATAGGAATTCCCTGTAAGATGCATAGGCGGAATGAATTGCACTACACATCTGCGTGGTGTGCTTTAATTCTACAGACTTTAACTTCTTTCTTCGTAAGCTGTATTTCACAATAGAAGCAGCCTCATAATTTTCCACAGTGAGACAACTTCTATGATCTGTAATAATATCATCCATGATATTAAATGTCCCTTCAACCAGAGGAGCAGAAAAGGTAGACAATAGAGCTCTCACAAGAATTCCTACATATTTATACCAAATAGTAACACTATCACCCTCCTTCAAATCAACAATGTGACCACCAATCACAATCTATCCTAGAACTATCATCAAGACAGATTCCTGTGGCTTCCAACTCTGTTATAGCATTATCAAGTGAATACCTTTGAACCTCTTCTAAAAGAAAGCTCCTATCTGAATCATTAATTACTTGAGGCAAGCACTCGCTTAATTTGTCAAATGCTGATAAAGTTGTGTTGCATCTCCGCTGCTTTGGATGCAGTACCGAAAGCCAAATCAACACTTTATTATTGAGCGGCAAGTTTTTCATCATATATGTTGCAGTATTTTGATATGCATGTCTTTAAATTTTTATAAAATGCAGAGATCCAATTAACTTTCTTCTTTCGCAACTCTTGTGTTTCTGAGTAAGCAAACTTTCCAACACTCAAAAATTTATCAGCAAGTTGTATTTCTGTATTTTTGACATCAACACTCAGAAGTTCAATCATTCTGCTCTTTGGAATAAATTCAACTTTGATGAATGATGACAAAAACTTCCTTCCACAAGACAAACATTTCACAGTGGATTTGGTGCATCATAGGTGCCTCACATTGAAACATTTTTATGAATGAATGGAGCTTGGACAATATACCTCTGTAAAAGTTAAGGAACAACGAGAATTTTTCCTGGAGGTGGATCAGAGAAAGCAAAATTCTGTCTTTTCATACTTTACCAGCTTCTGTCTGTTTTTGTTTTGCAAGATGGGACTGAATTACATGTATGCGGCTGCGCTGATCATCAGACACTTTTCGAGTCTTGTAAACATTACTGAAAAGTGCATCTACACGTCCACTCTTCTGTTCCTCATTTGACAAAAAGCTATAATAATACACAATCAAGGCATCACGTAACTCATGGAGTCTGTCGCAAGTGGTTAACATCTGCAGAAAACGTGTTTCAGTGGGCCTTAAAATTTGCTTCGCTGAACTTGAATTTAGCAAAACTTCAGAGAATAATTGTTTGGCTTTGGGAGAATCCTGAATGTCATAATAAACATCGCTTGCAAAACACTCAATAAACATCGAATTTCTGACAAAAATTGTTTCGCAGAATTATGCACTATATGAACAACATCTCCATGAATGTCCAGAAGATTTGGATTTTCCTTTTTCATTCAAGTCTCCACTCCGCCCCGACATCCCCACATTGTGTTGCAGTTATCCATCAGACAACTTATCACTTGAGTGAAGGCTAAATAATTTTCTGAAAGAAGTTCCTTCACCTTTTGGAAAATGTTGACAGCCGTGGCAACATTTTCTTTTTTTGATCCAAGAAGATCTACGACTGTTTTCTTTTGCTCCTCATCATAGAATCGTACCATTACATTGATGATCTTGTCCATTGCATTATTCGTAGCTTCATCTATGTTCAAGGAGAAAAAATGCCCCTTCAAAATGTTGGACTAACTTCTTATGCACTTCGCAGTACCATGTGTATTGATGTAGGTTGCAGTCATCACTTTCCAAATTGAAAATATCCTGGATATTTTTCTAAATTGAAAATATCCTGAATATTTTCAATTTAGAAAGTGCTAACTTATCACCTGCAAGATGCTTAGATAGTTCAACTAACTGTGGTGCCAAATTGAATGGTAGCATGTTTGTGCATAAAAATGCAGTCAGAAGCACTTTCTGATGTCCAATTCTGTCAGATATTGAAGCTTTGGCCTGAACAGGAGCGACTCCAGGCAATGTTTGTGTATGCTACTGTGCTCGTACACACTTTTGATGATCAGCATCCTTACTGTGTCTGAACAGCACTTTTTTACCATTGCTTCCATAGTTTAACTTTCTGCTGCAGAAAACACAAAAGCTAAATCCCGGTTCCTTAATTTTCCGGTGCGAAGAACCAAATTTGACGTCGTGGGAATCTGTCTCGTCTAACCATTCCCATCGCCACTTATTTTTAACACTGCTATCGTTCAAAGCCGATGTATTTTTCGAATCTATGAATTTGATAGCTGACTGCATGTTGAAAAAAGGAATCACAAATTTACCAATACTTGGTTAATTTCGCATACACGCGTAAAACACGGCAAGATCGACTGGTACGACTCACTCCAAAGATTAGCTGTGACCTATGGCGGCAGAGCCAGTAGTGTCTCCACCTAATTCAAGCTCGATGGGCGAACCGGTTATGGTGTGTGACGTACACATAGCGAAGAGAAAGCCAGGGACGGGCGAGGTTGGGTTGGGGGTTACAACGTAGAACCTCCAAGGGAGCTCGGTTATGATGTGTGACGTACACGTAGCGAAGAGAAAGCCAGGGACGGGCGAGGTTGGGTTGGGGGTTATGACGTAGAACCTCCAAGGGTGCTGCTCCTCGATTCTTCTTTGACCAGAATGCCCCTCTTACTCAGAATGCATCAGGCGCCGCTGCTACTCCGAGTTTATGATAAACGAGGTACTACGGTACGAGCGTGGTCGCCGATGGCGTACTTACTTTCCGGAGTACAGCGTATGAATAGAAAGGGGAAAAACAGAAAAATACATATTTGGAAATTTTATTTTTACTGATATTTTCTTCCGACCCGCTTTTGTCTTCGGATACTTTCAAAAGATGGAATTCCGTCCTCTGGACGGAAAAAATGCACCCATGGTCCTATATATGAAAGTCCACATTCACAAGGTATCTGATAAATTCTCCAGGAGTTTAAGTCTTCGACGTAGTCTTTTGATCTGTAAAAATTCATCTTGTTTATGGGTTTCTCAACAAGGAAGAATACAATGCTCTAAAAGAATTGCAGTCAAATCGTGATATTATCATCACTAAAGCTGATAAAGGAGGATAAGTTGTTATTCTGGACAAGAAACATTACGAGACAGAGGTCAAAAAACTTATTTCCGAGGGACTTTATAAGGAAATAAAAAATGACCCATCGGAGAAACAATTAAAGGAAGTTCGGAAAGTGGTAACAAGTTGTGTAACCCTTGACCAAAGCTCAAAAAATCATCTGAAGCCCTCATATTCCTGTTGTCTACATTTCTATGCAGTTCCGAAGATACACAAGATTGGTGTCCCCTTTCGTCCCATAGTCAGCAATATAGGATCAGCTACACATAAGTTGGCCACATTTCTATCTTCGAAACTATCGACTTTAACGGCTTCTTCGAACACATCTGTAAAAAATACCATTGAGTTTGTTAATCGGCTAAAGCAACAATGATCAGTTCATGTTATCTTTCAATGTGAAATCCATGTTCACAAGTATCCCAGAGAATGGATCCCTCGAAGCATTGAAAGCAAATCTCAAAGAACACCATTTCAGCCAACCGGAAATAGAAGAAATTTTGAGACTGGTGGAAATTTGTATAAGACAAAACAATTTCCTTTTTGTGGAAGATTTTTCCAACAGACAGAAGGCCTTGCAATGGGTAGCCCACTGTCACCTATTTTATGCGAAGTCTACATGCGCCACTTTGAAAACCAACTATTTCAGCTTGTTATATTTGATCTGTGGATTCATTATGTAGACGATACTTTTGTTCTCTGGAATGGCATGAACTCGGAAATACCTAAATTAGTTGAACTTGTCAATTCTATTGATCCTCATATACAGTTCACATACGAGACTGAAAATAATGGCTGCTTACCATTCCTTGATGTCCTTGTGTCATGCTCTGAAGGATCCTTTAAGCACAACAGTTTATCGAAAACCATTTGCTGTTTCCTTACCGCTTCATGCAAAATCAAATCATCCATGGAAACAAAAGATCTCTGCAGTCTTCACATACGTATATCGTGCAATACATATCTGCTCAACTGAGTATTCCTTACAGAAAGAGCTTGATTTTCTTAAACAAAAATACAGCCCTTCCGTTATAGACAAAGCTGTCCAAAAATTTAGGAAACCAAAGCCTGTCTGCACGCTCATGCCTATAGACCTCCTAATACGAAAGAACTCGACAGTTATCCCATTTGCTCCTAAGATTTGCTTCAGAATTTCAAAAATCTTTAAACGTTTTAATTTCAAACCCATAAACAAGATGAATTTTTACGGATCAAAAGACTACGTCGAAGACTTAAAACTCCTGGGAATTTTTTTTTTTTTTATTGGAGGTTTAACGACCACCGTGAGCAACTCAATGGGCTATAAGCAGTCGCCCGTCCCTAATTTAGGGCCACCGGTTCCAGGGAAGGGAGAGAGCCAGTGCCGTAAGACAAACACAACATCCATGCCTGACCAGGATTTGAACCCGGACCCCTTTCGGACGAATGATCAGAGGCCAACGCCTTAGACAACTGTGCCACCGGGACGGCCCTGGGAAATTTATCAGATACCTTGTGAATGTGGACTTTCATATATAGGACAGACCTTCAGGGCTTTAAGTTTCCGTGTGAAGGAACACAAGACCTATGTTCGGAACTATGAACTGAAGAAGCCGTCTATAGCTTCAACTTTGTCACAAAAATAACCATAAATAAACCGGACCAGACTATCAAGCTTAATATATTAGAAGCTTTCCACATATACCGGAACTAGTCACGTCTTGATTTCCTTCAAGAGCGTGGAAAGAACTCACCAAAACGCGTGACAGTCAGAATTCTGATGTCACAATGATTTGAATGTTTACGCTCCATTCGTCCCGAGGAAGCCGAGCCAAACGCTCTGCAAAACTATAGTAGATGTACAAACTCATTTTATTGTGCGAAACGTTGTTATTATTATTCTATCTTAACACCGCAAGCTTAGTAGTCATAAATTATATATTACGTCTTAGGTTGGTGTGATTTTAATGGCGCAAGGGCCAAAGAGTGCCATGTCAGAGCATTAAAATAGAACAACAAAATCTTAACATAAAAAAAGGTATAAAGCGCCAATAAGAAATAGTGTATATGGCCAGTCAGACATTAACAAACAAACAAAAAGCCCAGGTACAACGATTAACACAGTAACGAAACAGGGTAACAATGGCATAACATTGTTAAAAAAAGATCATAAAACAGAACAAGAAAAGGATAAAAGTTGTACATAAACAATTTAACAACACACTGCACAAAACATAAAACACCTGTAGCACGAAGAAATAATAAAACAGAAGAGAGGTCACACTGATTATTTAAAAGACAACTCAGGGTTCCCGAGCTGTCCAGTAGAATGGGCAAAAGAAAATGACTAGAACGTTGATGAATGAAACGACACGAACATAAAATATGAACGACGGTTAGAGGTACATCACATGTCCCACATACAGGGGCAGTGTCGCCACACAGCAAATAGCAGCGAGTGAAACGACAAACAGTACATCTTACTTCACAGCCTTCAACTTTGCATATTTCTTGGGCTGGGCCAGTCACTTGACTCTCATTATCATTAGTAACTTGTCTGGATATCAGTCGTCTAGATTTTCTTTAAATAAATCTTCAAAATACAGTAGAACCTGCTAATTATGAATTCATATTTAGCAATATCTAATTTAATGAGCAGAACAGGACTTTTTGTTTGGCATAAAGCTAATTTGATCATTTTTAATGAACAAAAGTAATCGAAATCCTGGTTTAACATGGTAGACAAAACTAAGATAATCACTTTTCACAAGCAAAGCAATTGCTTACAGCTCACAGTGGTTGTTAAAACCTCCAATAAAAAATCTATATCTGAAATACTGGTGAACTGACATATCTGTGTCAGGATGTGATTGGATCATTGGTGCTATGATGGGGCAGGATTGCTTCGACTAGCGAAAAATCTGAGGTTCAGATTTCAAAGCTGTAAATGCATAGCTTGTTACTTGGAACTTCGTTCTCATGGGTGGGGTAACGGATAACATTCTTGAACAGAAATCGAGATATGCACGGTTCGATTCCTACTCTAGGGCAATGTAATCTTCAAGTTTCCTAAGGAGATGTTACATGGAGACCAGTAAACTACAAGCGATTCAGTACACAATTATGACTGCTTTGAATAATCTAGCACCACTTGGGTCATTTGCTTGAAGCCCATGTCTCTGACCACTCAGCCAGTGGTGCAGCCATGTTTACCAAAAATATCGGCAACTAACTCCACAAAAAGATATCACCAAAATTTTATGCCTTAGTATTTTGAAACCTGTGCAAATTCTAACGACACAAGGTCAGAATTTTGAAAGGAATATATATATATATATATTCTATTAAGAAGATACCTAAGCAAAAAAATACATATATAATTTTGACTCACACCAAGTACAACATAGAAAAGGTTATGTATCTACCTGTGTGAGTAAAAGGAGAAAAGATAAAAAAATAAAATAAAACGACTGAATGTAGAAGGTGTCGAGAATACTGAGCCTTGGCTTTATCAAGGACCAGCAAAACTCTGCATTGGAAATGGGTTTCTGCAAGGCCATAGATGCTAGTAACATTCCCACCTAAAATAGTTTTAAAAATATATATATGTCATGTCCTCCGCAGAGTTGCATGACCTAGCACTAGTTAACAATTTCGCTTGCATCCATTAACCTTCCTGGCCCGACCCATTCTTCATCTGTTACTATTAAACAGAGAGAAGAAGATTAAAGAGAACTCAAGCTGTGAGAGTGACATAATAATTAGAAATAATTTTCAGCTATAACGAAATGCCAAGTTCGTTTGAGAGAATTTAAACCTGAAAATCAATGCAAGAAATCCAAATTTTTACATTGCAATTAAAAAAGAAATATTAATTTTTAAAAACAGATTTTTGAAAGAAAACTTGAGTCTAAACCCCTACTCTACAACTTATGACAGCAACTAAAACGAGAATAAGTTAAAGACAATAATTAACTAAAGAAAACTTTGTGAAAGTTATATGCCTTAAACAGTTAGTTGCAATATGTACAGAGTATTTCAGCAGTGCTTTAAGTGCATAATTAATTAGTTATTAAGAACTTAACTACTTTGAAAATACAGCGCATAGAAAAGGAACAAGCTTAGCCAACTTCTGTTCCTAGGTACCCCAAAAGATGCGCAAAGTTACAAAGAAAAGAAAGAGTTAAAACCCGCAAAAATGTTAACAGACAAGCCAGTGCCTAAAAGCTGAAAAGCTAAAAATCAACAGAGAAAAAGTACATGAAGTACAAACATTGAACTTATAAAACCTAGAACCCAAAAACAAGGAAGAGAGCTTACCTCTTGTGTGACAAAAGCTTTCTCCTCACAAGAGTAAAACATGGCTGACCTCTTCCGCCACTCCCTAGTCGCTGGGGGGCAGAGGTGGGGCTGATGGCCTCCTCAAACAGAAAGAAGCCAACTCGCGGAGATTTTAACCAGAGAAAAAAATATATAAACTTAAGACTGTGGATCTGTATGATCAGAAAGAGCAGAATTAACTCTCCAGAATACATGAGAAATATTATAAAATACACGAGTAGTGTACTTAATAATCTTTGCATGTATTAAATCACCTTAGTGAGCTTCTATAGATTAATCAGAATCTTATTAATTTTAATGTTGGTTTTACTATTTTTAGTATAGCTATCCTAGTGATGAATAACTAGTTTTCTTTTTTATTTGTTTTTATTTTCTTTTATAACCAGATTTTTAAACTTTTTTTGTGATTTTGTTTATATTATTTAATTTTTTTTTGTTTTAATAGGACCTTCATATCCATAGCACTAAGGTTCCTTTAGGTAGTTAATAGGCATCCTCTAGCCAACTTCCTTACGCTTTGATTGGTCAGAATCATATTATTAACTGTGTAGAAAATTAAAGCAGATCTGCCAACCTTACTCTATTTAATTTCTCAGGTCCTAAGAATTTCAAGAATTTGCAGCAACAATTTGGACTTCAATTACCACATTAATATACTATTAGATAGTTTTCTAGAGAACGAAATTCCTCCTTCTTTCATCAAAAGAACTTTAAGAAAAATTATTCTGAATAATAGAGTAAGGTTGGCAGATCTGCTTTAATTTTCTACACAGTTAATAATATGATTCTGACCAATCAAAGCCGTAAGGAAGTTGGCTAGAGGATGCCTATTAACTACCTAAAGGAACCTTAGTGCTATGGATATGAAGGTCCTATTAAAACAAAAAAATTAATTAATATAAACAAAATCACAAAAAAAAAGCTTAAAAATCTGGTTATAAAAGAAAATAAAAACAAATAAAAAAGAAAACTAGTTATTCATCACTAGGATAGCTATACTAAAAATAGTAAAACCAACATTAAAATTAATAAGATTCTGATTAATCTATAGAAGCTCACTAAGGTGATTTAATACATGCAAAGATTATTAAGTACACTACTCGTGTATTTTATAATATTTCTCATGTATTCTGGAGAGTTAATTCTGCCTTTTCTGATCATACAGATCCACAGTCTTAAGTTTATATATTTTTTTCTCTGGTTAAAATCTCCGCGAGTTGGCTTCTTTCTGTTTGAGGAGGCCATCAGCCCACCCTCTCTGCCCCCCAGCGACTAGGGAGTGGCGGAAGAGGTCAGCCATGTTTTACTCTTGTGAGGAGAAAGCTTTTGTCACACAAGAGGTAAGCTCTCTTCCTTGTTTTTGGGTTCTAGGTTTTATAAGTTCAATGTTTGTACTTTGTACTTTTTCTCTGTTGATTTTTAGCTTTTCAGCTTTTAGGCACTGGCTTGTCTGTTAACATTTTTGCATGGTTTTAACTCTTTCTTTTCTTTGTAACTTTGCGCGTCTTTTTGGGGTATCTAGGAACAGAAGTTGGCTAAGCTTGTTCCTTTTCTATGCGCTGTATTTTCAAAGTAGTTAAGTTCTTAATAACTAATTAATTATGCACTTAAAGCACTGCTGAAATACTTTGTACATATTGCAACTAACTGTTTAAGGCATATAACTTTCACAAAGTTTTCTTTAGTTAATTATTGTCTTTAACTTATTCTCGTTTTCGTGCTGTCATAAGTTGTAGAGTAGGGGGTTTTAGACTCAAGTTTTCTTTCAAAAATCTGTTTTTTAAAAATTAATATTTCTTTTTTTAATTGCAATGTAAAATTTGGATTTCTTTTGCATTGATTTTCAGGTTTAAATTTTCTCTCAAACGAACTTGGCATTTCGTTATAGCTGAAAATTATTTCTAATTATTATGTCACTCTCACAGCTTGAGTTCTCTTTAATCTTCTTCTCCCTGTTTAATAGTAACAGATGAAGAGCATGGGTCAGGCCAGGAAGGTTAATGGATGCAAGCGAAATTGTTAACTAGTGCTAGGTCATGCAACTCTGCGGAGGACATGACATATATATATTTTTTAAAACTATTTTAGGTGGAAATGTTACTTGCATCTATGGCCTTGCAGAAACCCATTTCCAACTAGGTCTTTGTGGAAGTGAGAAAATGCAGAGTTTTTGCTGGTCCTTGATAAAGCCAAGGCTCAGTATTCTCGAAACCTTCTACATTCAGTCGTTTTATTTTATTTTTTTATCTTTTCTCCTTTTACTCACACAGGTAGATACATAACCTTTTCTATGTTGTACTTGGTGTGAGTCAAAATTATATATGTATTTTTTTGCTTAGGTATCTTCTTAATAGAATGTGAATTCTGAATTTTCAAAACTGCTGCGTTGCTGCGTTTTGATCTTCAGGTTATTTTGCAACTTTCGTTTTAAATTCTAAAGTTTTTCCTTAGTCTTCAGTTTTGCTCTTAAGTCATCATCATTGTCAACCATTATCAATCCACTGCTGGACGAAGGTCTCCCCAAGTTTCCTCCACAACGGTCTGTCTTGTGCCAGTCTCCTCCATGTCACCCCTGCATACTTTCGAATTTCATCCACCCATCTCCCATGTGGTCTTCTTCTGGGTCTTTTCCTGTCCCTTGGAATCCAATCTAAAATTTCAGCTGTCCATCGATGATCTGTCCTTCTGGCAGTATGTCCAGCCCATTGCCATTTCAGGGATTTAACTCTGATCATGATGTCTTCCACTCTTGTCATTTTTCGGATCCACAGTTCCTCTTCTTATCTCTAATGGTTACACCAAGCATGCACCTCTCCATGCTTCTTTGAGTTGTCTGCAGCCTTTGTATGTCTCTTTTAGTTAAGGTCCAAGTTTCAGCACCATACGTAAGCACTGGAAGGATGCATTGATCAAACACTTTTCTTTTAAGACATAATGGCATATTGCTCTTGAAAATTATGCTGTTTCTTCCAAATGCTCTCCAGGCAAGTTTTGTACGCCGATTAATTTCTTCATCAATGTGACCCTCACTTGATATCTGCTGTGCAAGATAAATGTACGTGTCTGTTATCTCCAGCTTTTCTCCATCAATCAATAAATCTTCATTTCTTGTAGAAGCATTGAACATCACTTTTGTCTTCTGAAAGTTCATTTTTAATCCCACTTCTTTACTCTTGTCAGCAAGTTCCTGGATCATACACTGCAGCTCTGATGGGGTAGTTGCAAAAATGACTACGTCATCAGCAAAACGAAGGTGGGTTAGATAATCTCCACTAATCTTTATCCCTTTGTTTTCCCAGCTCAGCGACTGAAAAACACTCTCCAATGTGGCATTAAAGAGCTTCGGAGATATGGTGTCACCTTGTCTCACTCCCTTTCCAATTTTTATGTGTGTTGTATTTTCAAACAGCCGAATCTTTGCACTTGCATTTTCATAGATGTTATTAATAATATTAATGTATGCATCTTCAATACCGCAGGTTTTCAGAGCCATTGTAACTGCTGATGGTTTCACCGAATCAAAGGCTTTTTCATAATCGATAAAAGCCATGCACAATGGAAGTTCATATTCCTCGCTCTTTCAATTAGTTCTCTCAGTACGTGGATATGATCTATTGTGCTGTAGCCACTCCTGAATCCAGCTTGTTCTCTCGGTTGAGCCATGTCCAGTGTTACCTTCAAGCGGTGTGAAAGAACTTTAGTGAAGATTTTATAAACTACTGATAGGAGGCTGATAGGTCTGTAGTTTCCGAGATCCTCAATGTCACCTTTCTTATGTAGCAGGATCATTGTAGCGGTGTTCCAATCCTCAGGAATCTTTCCTTCATTAAGGCATAGAGTGAAAATTTGGGCGAGTACTGTTTCGATTTCTCCACTTGCTTCTTGTATGATGTCTACAGTAATTCCATCTTCTCCTGGAGCTTTTCCCAGCTTCATGTTCTTGATTGCATGTGCAACTTCTGCTGGAAGGACTGGAGGAACTCTGGTACTGGTATCTTTCATGATGTCTGAGTGCATGTATCATCCCTTTCATATAATTTGGAGTAGAAATCTTTCACTCTTGTCAAAATTTCGCCTCTATTTCTTGTTACAGAACCATCTTCTTTTCTCAGTGCCATAATCTGTTTTCTTCCCTTACTGAGATGTCCCTTTGCTATCTTTAGGCTTTGGTTGTTTTCAATTGCTTTCCTTACTAGTTCACAGTTGAATTTTCTTACGTCTTCAGTGATACTTTTCCTTACTGTCTTGCATAGCTCTATATATTCCACTTTGGAAGTCACATCTTCTTTAGTTGTCCTCATCTCTCTTCTTTTTTGCATCAACATTTTCGTTTTTCCTGATAATTTGTTTACATGCAACTCGTTCTTAGACCCAGCTAATTTTGTTGCTGTTTCCATAAGAGCTTTGGTTACTTTTCTGTTAACTTCAGAGATGTCCACTTCTTCCGATGTTAGTACTCTTAAGTATATATATATATATAAAGAGTCGGTGATATGCTTATGTTTAAGCATGTTCAAAATATGTGTGTTTAGAAGAGCAAAACAACTTTTTTTGGGAGAGGATTAACAACCAAGGTTAGCAACGCACTGAGCCATAAGCAGTCTCCTGCCCCCAATTTAGGACCACTGGTTCCAAGGAAAGGACAGATCCAGTACTGTTATATTCCACAGTTCTTATACATAGGAACACGTTTTCAGAAATGTGGTGTAAAGACAGCATACACTACTGTAATGAAGTTTGCAGAGGACATTATGATCAACTTTACACAATTACCTATGATGAACAAGCAGACTGGCTTGAATTGCAAATCACCAGAAGTGGGGAGGTGACTACATATGCAAACCACCCATTACATATTGTAATTTGAACAAAATCATCAATTTCATGAAAAACTAGAAGGGCATGAAACACTGTCTACAATGACAATGGTACAAGAAATTAGTCACGTACTGCTGGTACAATTGCTCCAACAGTGGACAGGTATCACCGAAGAGAGAAGGAAAGTCCTGCAACATGGACAAAACGTGTGTGTGGGACCAACTCCCACGTGAAGTAACTTAGGTGTGACAGCCAGACATCAATTGATTGAGTGAATCTCTCCTACAGATTGGTGCTCCAATAATTGGAGGTGCAACATGTCTGAAGTTGTTCAGTAAGTGTTAACAGTTGATCAAATGGAACAAAGAAACACTACTGCTCATAAACTAGAAGTAGACTTGACAGTGATAAAATCATCATTCACATCAGCAGTAATAGAGCTGTACAGAAGCAGAAACTGTTTTATTGCTGTCTTTCTTGCAATAGTGTCAAAATTGCCAGTTGCGAGGGTAAGATGCACAAGGCATGAACCAGAGCGGAGAACTAGTGACAGAAACTGAATATTAAATAGAAGAAATTACACACAGTGCAATTCCAATTATCCAGACTCCGATTAAACGGATATCGGATTAAGTTTCAGGAACTATGAAAAAATTAGCAGCCATGGCTCTTGGAATGAAATCTCCGAAATCCTACCCACCCTAAACAACAAGCACTTCCTCGAAAACAGACACATGCACAGTTTATAGTACGCCCAAGTTAAGACCTTTTTACTGGAATTCAGCTATTTACATCACCATAGCAACAGTACTACTAGTCCAATTTAATGCAGGGGTGACAGGTGTGCTTATCCTTTTATTCTCTTCGAAAAATGGATCTTTTCCTTTTAGTTACCCTTTTCTTGTGTCAACCAATGGCGGGCATCCTCAGTTTGCCTTCTGCTTTAATTGTGAGCCGCAGTGTGTTGTTTTAAGCGATGGCGCCAAAAAGAAAATGTGTGGTGTTAACAGCGAAGGAGAAAAGGGTAATCGTTGATCGTCTAGGGAAAGGCGAATCTGGGAAGATGCTGGCAGATGAGTAGGGGGTCGGAACTTCAATGATTTCAGATATGAAAAAGAATGCAGATTCATTAAAAACATTCATTTCAAAAATTGAAAATGAAGAATGTTAGAGAAAATTATGAAAATACCTGTAAATATTCAAAGCAAACTGAATTTGCTTGTACCACTTACTGGTCATCCATTTAACACTTTTCAGAAAACTTGAAAATTTCATCGTCTTGCAATTTTCCAAGAAGTGTTACATGGATGACCAGTAAGTGGTACCAGCAAATTCAGTTTGCTTTGAATATTCTGTCGATTTTCCATGCATTATGAAGAATATTTCTTCCTTCATTGCTAGACCTGTAAAAGATAAATTGAGGATGAGGTTTACACCTGGTTTGTACAGGAACGTTATCAAAGCCAGCCAATATCAAGACCTGAACTTTCAGAAAAGGTCCTTAATGTTTAATGAAAAAATAGGTGGAGATCCACAATTCAAGGTTGGATCAGAAATTTTAAAGAAAGGCACGGAATTTGTGAGCTTGAAATTCAAGGAGAAAAGATGTCTGCCAACACGAATTCCGCTGTTTCAGAATTTACAACAAAGCTTGCAAGACAATTTGACAAAGATTTTATCTACAATGTGGATAAAACTGGCCTTTACTGGAAAGCTCTGCATAAAAAAAACTCTTGCCTCAAAGATGGAACTTAAGGCACCTGGTCATAAAATGAGCAAAAATCAGGTCACTGTGTTTTGTGCAAATTCAACAGGAACTCGCAAGCTTCCACTGCTTACGATTGGAAAATCAAAGAAACCCAGGGGGATGAACTGTAACAAGTTTCTTCAGTGGTACGACACCTGCTTTGTTCCACAAGTCAAAATATTTCAGTATCAGTAAAAAGGGAAGGTTTTGCTGCTCTTAGATAATGCTCCATCTCACCAGCCTGCTGAAAGTTTAAGAGCAAGAGAATGGAAAATTTTCGGTTGTCTTCCTACCACCAAATGCAACAAGCCTCCTACAGCCAATGGACCAGGGCATTATAGAGTGTATGAAATGCCAATACAGAAAAACACTGATGGGTAAACTTTTCTCTGATGACTGAGATCTAGTTATGGACTTCTATAAGCGTACAGACTTGAAGGAATGTGCTTACATGGCTGCAGATGCTTGGAATCGACTCAAACCAATAACATTGAAGAGAGCTTGGCGAAAAATCATCAGTGGCACAGAGTGAAAGCAATTTAGAATCAGAAATTGCAAGTATTAATAAACTAGCGAATGTCGCCGCCCACATTCCTGGTTCATCTCAATGTGAGGTGGAAGATGTGACAGAATGGCTAACACCTGACTACTGATCCTGGCTAACGATGAAATTGTGGACAGGTTCTTAAATGTGGATGTATTAAAAGGGAAAGTTAAAATGAGGGAGAAATAGAAGAGAGACACTGCATTTTCACAATGATGCATTTTATTATTTGAAGCTAGCATTAGTGTGGATAGAGAATAAGAAAGGGTGTGATGCTTTCCAACTGCTTCATGTTAAAAGAGTTCACGAATTGGCAGCGATGTAGCTCCTCGAAACAGAAAAACATAATGGACTTCTTTTAAATATAAATGTACATACAGATATAAATATATATGTTAATTGTCTTTTATTTTATTTTGAAAATGCGTTTACCATTTATCTTTTTGTACCCGATTTCAATGGAAAATCCAATTATCCGGATTTTTTAATATCTAGACTGACCCTGGTCGGTCCTTGTTAATCCGGATAATTGAAGTTGCACTGTATAAATTAGTTCCTCTATTCGGCAAAACCAGAGTAGCGCCTTCACTGCCTCTACCATTTACCCTGATGGGATCAGGATGATAATGATCTCATTCTGCTCATCTCGAGCAGTCAATAGCCTTCAGGATAAAATAAAACTCCTGCACAGGGGAGGTTTATCTTAGAATGCAACAATCAGCAAAGCCAAAACTGTAACACCTTAACACTGATTTTGTAACTGCTACTGGTCACAACTGTGAGATGTGATTTCAAATCCATTTCTATAATAAACTGATGGAGAACTTTAGGCAGTGTCGTGAAGGCTACTCTTCAATTGTTCCATAAAGTAATGGGGAAAAGTAGGCAATGTTGTGGTGTAGGAAAGTTGGGCATTTGTCTAAAACTCTGAAGTGAAATCACAGTCACCAGATTCGCACATTGCTCCCACTACCAAATATGTCAAACTGATATATTTTTCAATGATGTGGCATTACGCACAAGGATTTCATTGCAACTGGGAAAAGACTGAAACAGTGGTGTAAATGCAACTCACAGCTGTGCAGACTGTTCCCTTGACTGATACTGTGTGTTTCAAGGTCACTGGTACACAATAGTTGAAGACACCCAACAAAAAAAAACAATGCACAGCTCATGGCTATCCCCCCCACCCCCAGATATTTTTATACACTTTCTAAAATTTTCTTTCAGCAAATTAAACTATCATCACTATCATCTTGGAGTTTCTCTCTCTGAATTCAGACATCCCAGAAACTTAATACATGAACTTACAACAGATTACAGCTACACAGCCTTTCACTTATTCTTCAGTATCTTGAACAGATCTATACTTACAAGCTGCCACAGTGGCATGTTACAGTATACAAACTGTGTTAAAGCTGGACAAAATAATTGTTATTTTGTAGCATACAACCTACTCATTACTGATTAGGGAAGGGGTATATTTGCTTTCCACCCTCAATTTCAGGAACACCTAGTTTCTGTATCATGGTTTTAAGCAATTGAATAAGCTGTTCATTCACAAAAAATTATTCCACAACAAATCAAGATGACTAAAACCAAAATGGTTTATTTTTGACAAAATTTTACACAATTTTGTTACAATTCAGATGAAGCCACCAGTAATAAGGGGACCATTATTTTTATTATTATTTTTTGGAGCTTGGGGAAATAGATAATTGCAATACATCATTTGGAAGCAAACAAAGCTAAGTGACTAAAAGAAAATTCCTATACTTTTCCAAAGTATCTGATTACAACAATTATAATATAATAATATCTGGGTAATGCAGGACTAGAGACAAATAGCTAAGGAACCAATCAGCAACATTCCAATATTAAAATGACGTGGTAAACAATTGATTATTCCAAGTTATATCTCGCATTAAATCCCAATAAAAGAGCGACACTATGTGTACAGGATGTATGATATATATATATATATAACTGCAAAATAGTAACGACTAAGGTCCCTTTTTTTGGCATCCAGAGAACCGATACAATTAAGAACCATGACCACAACATAAGACAATCTAGATTTCACAACACACAGTAAATGGAAGAATATCATCTTTAAACACTAATGAAATGACCGACACAAATGTAATTATCTTCAAGACATCAGAAGAATATGGTTGGAACGGTGCATTTTATTTTCGACATTCTGCTGCAGCAATCCCACATTTGAAGTACTTTTTTTCATTTTTTTTAAACCTCAAAAGCACTCCCCAAATAGTTTGTTACTTTTTGTGAGACTGGCTATTTTCACACAATGAAAGTGCAGCACAATATTTTTCTTTTACGACGAAGCTTTGAAACAAAGGACTTAATTTGCAAAATATTACAGCAGAAAATTAACACAAAAGCAATCATTACAATCAAAATTTTTGCAATAACAAACTACTGTGCTATTGTAATAGTGTAAAAATAAACTAGAAAATGCACAATCCTATGGACAAAACAATATGGCATATAATGGTGCAAAAATATGTACTGTGCAAAATGCTGTGATGGGCTTAAAAATAAATGTGAAGTTTCTCTGAACTGCACTATATTTCAAAAATATACATACAAAAGTTATCCTTGTATTACACTGCAAGACTGTATGCAAGTATTTGAAGCAACAACTCTGGCAACATCATGGCAAGTTATCAAAAAATGCAAAATACTGACTTTTTGTCCCCCCTCCCCATGAGTTTTAGATGTTTTTTTTGTTTTGTTGTTAAGCTCCTCACAAAATTAGGTTACCTTCTACATTTCTTGATTAGGTAACAGCTTTCATCTGGAAAAATAATGTTCACATAGGTTTGATCTACAAATAACAATATAAAAATACAATAGGTGATTTAAACTGTATTATTTAGTTTCATCACTGCTAGAAATGCAGCAACTATGTATGATTCCTTTAGATATCCAGATAACAGAAGGTAGAAATACATGAATATTTTAGTTTGGAAATGAACAAAATCAGGCAACATCAGTTTCACTACTGCTTACAAGAAGTTAGCAATTTTAAATATTACTGATACATCATGGAATATTTTTAAATATCTTTATTTAAAAAGTACTCCATAATCTTTTAAAATAAAAATGAAATTTGGGTATTTATTACTTTTGCTGACTGATAAACACTGAAAGTACTTAATACATATCTTTACACAAAACCTGAAGGAATTTATGTAAAATGGATGTGTATCTTATGAATGTTTTTGGCACCTCAACGATCTTTCTCCAAGTGAACAATCACTATTTTTATAAACTACAAATCAAAATGCAATTTTGAATAAAGGGGAAGATGCTGATAATATGAAGTGAATTCACTTTTCTCTGTCAGATGTAACCCTGCCTTTTCGAGTTCTAAAACTAGGTAATTCATGTTCTACAATTCACTTCCTTTCCCAACAACAGATTAGGCACAGTGCTTGGGGGAGAAGAGTTTTAATGTTCAGTACAGAATGCTATTTTTTAAACCAATAGCAACACTGCTTCTAGAAATTGAATGAAGCAGCAAAAACTTTCCACACTTCAGATTTAACTGTAAAAAGAACTTTGTAAAATTTGTGGCTACATAGTGTTTGATTAATATCAACAAGTGTTTTAATACCAAGTCTTTATTAACCAGCTAACACATTCTTATCCACAAACTTAAGCTTTATCTATCTCTCTCTGTCATGATATACAAATTCATTTGGGCTAACAAAAAAGATCTGAACAAAATCTCTCTCTCACACAAGCATACACTACTGCATTTGCTTTAGTAGAAATAAAACACTGAGGAAGAAAAAAAAAACAAAAACTAATGGGCACATAAGGTTTCCCTTGGCCATGGTAAATTCTGTACACAGAGTATGAAGTTTGTGAAACAACTTTGCCCAACTTTAACAGCAATTATAAATGTTGTTTTCCAGTGAATATCAGTGCTGGTTTATCATTCATAGGAGAAATGCCTATGGAACAGGCAAATTTGTCCTGACAATTTACACCACTAATAACAAATAGTCTACAAGGATGAGGGAAAGGAGATACCACATTGCACAGTATGCCTACACACCTACTTAAGACCCCCCCCCTAATTCAGAAGAAAGCATTAACTTCAATTTTTTTACTGTGTAATAATTAGGCCACAGAAGAAAAAAATTCTAAAAGCCATTTACTGTATTTACACACATGAATTAAAAAATTTAATGACTGAAAAACTGAATAAAAATCATTTTTTGGTTCTATACCCAATCACTACCTAAAAACAAATAGCAAAAAGAGAGTACAGAGTTGTCACTGAAATTATTTTCCCCTTTCCACATTTTTTAAAAGAAATCTTTAGTTACATTGCTTAGTTGCTGATTCATGCTGTGGTATACACATTTCTAATATTCTACATTTTTTTCTGACGACTTGCTAGTCTACATTAAACCAAATCAGATGTGCAGAGCAAAATTAATCTCTCTCTCTCTCTCTCTCTCTCTCTCTCTCTCTCTCTCTCTCTCTCGTAAAAAGCAGTGGTAGATAAAGGTTCATAAAAATGACACAAAATTGTTCACCTTTTCTCATAAAAACCAATATGCCTTTATATAACTAAACCTGGATTGATTGAAAAGTTGAAAGGGGTGGTTGTGTGAGGGAGAGAATTTGTCAGAATAATAAAAATGCTTTCAAAGTAAAATTTACTAAGCATGATTGACTAAAAAATCACTGTTTAAACATGATTAACTGTAAATTCCTAGTGGAAGGTCTGGAAATTAAGACTGGTACCTACAGTGAATCACTGTAAAGGGCTGGTGTATCTGGTATGACAAACAAATTTTCACCATAATATGTAGTAGCTTTTAAACAATACTCTCCACAATCACTACAATAGAACTGGGAGCATATTTAGTCAAAAACAACAAAAATCCTTTATCATACAATGTAATTTTCTAGCTAAGTACATCATACTGTAACTGAAAGAGAACTTCAAGTACTAAACTACATAAACTTGAAAGTCATAAATGCTATACAAAAATAACATGAATTAAGAATGTTGGCCATCATAGTTAAGACATTATAACATTTATCCTTCCAAAATAAAAAAAAAGCCTCACCCAGTCAATCATATTAATAACACAACCAAACATGATTCTGAGGTTTGCAAAATTTCAAGTGTTTCATAGTAATTCAGGTATTCTGATCATGAATACCACATCCATTTTTCTCTGTCACCCACAGTATTTTCACAATTTCCCATGTTAGTTTTGTTTATATATGACAAAAGTAAAAAATATTAAGAAGTAATGTTATTTTTTATTCTAAAAATTTTAATTTACTAACTTTTAGCAGTTCGTGGCAGTTGGAAAATGGATACATTTTAATTGGAAAGTGATACAATAGATGGTGCCTCTATATCAATGAATGAAACATTGTTTTTGCCATTTTGAACACTGTGTTTCAAGGGATAAAACCGAAGTGTACTACCCTTATTTTAACTGTTGTGTTCGTTATTACTGTGTTATTGTCGTCAAGAGGCTGTGTTAACAGTCCTGATTCATTTTGTTATATATGTAATTTCGTGGCGAAAAAAAAAAAAAAAAAAAAAAAAAAGGCAACGCAAAATAACTGATTTTGTCAAAAAGTGTATCAAGCTTATTTCGGTACAAAAAGCTTGGGGACCGGGACAAGAAATAAGCACCACATCAAGTTTGTCACATGTGTCAGTTGAGCAACTGAGAAAATTGACTCAAGGTAAGAAACACTCTCTTCTATTTGCTATTCCAATGGTATAGCGGGAGCCAGTGAGTCATGAGGAATGTTATTTTTGCTTAACCACACCAGTAAAGGGCTACAATCGCAAAAACATAAATAATATTGTCTACCCAATGACTCCCTGTGCTATCAGACCAGTACTTCATGGTCATGATTTACCTGTTCCATCACCTCCTACATCATTAGATTTTTCATCAGCTTCAAAAGTTGAGTTAAATTGCAGTGAAACTGAGGACTTTTACAGCAATCCCAAAACTAGTAGTGAACCACAGAAAAATGGCGAATGCTTTCAATATTCGATTAACATTTTTCCACATTTATCAGAAACAAAAATCAAAGAAGGAGTGTTTGTTGGCTTAGATATAAGGCGGTTAACTTAAAGATAAAACTTTTGAGGGAAAAATGACAATAGAAAAAGAAGCATGGGTTAGTTTCAGAAATACCATTCAACTTTTTTTAGGCAATTACAAGAATTCTAATGACAGAGCCATTGTAGCAACTATGCTAGAAAAATACCTGGGTTGAAACATGAGCTTGAAAATTCATTTTCTGCATTCTCACCTTGACTATTTCCCCAAAAATCTTGGTGCTGTGAGTGAAGAGCAAGGTGAGAGATTTCACCAAGATATAAAATGTATGGAGAAACGATATCGAGAGTGATGGAATGTAAATATAATGGCAGATTACTGCTAGGGTTTGAAGAGAGATTCTGCTTCTGAAATTTCACTGCATAAGAAAAGCAGTAAACGTTTGTTTGATGGAAAATTATTTTGTAAGAGCACATTAATTTTGATTTTTTTGTATTAATTAATTATATTCACACAAGTGATTTTTAATTTAGATTGTATCAATATCAATGGGTTGTGAATTGTATATTCTCTTAGGAAAATGAAACAAATTCTATAAATTACTTATAAACAATATATACACAGCATATTCATGATTTTGTTTTCACAATTGTGAAAAATCCTTACGTGACAGAGAAAAATAAATGTTATTTTTGAAATCAACATAGCAAAATTAATCAAAATCACTTGAAATAATGTAAACCCCAGTTCAAAAGTTAAATTTTGTAGGGTAGTGAATATAATTTAAAGTGTGGGTAAGGATATCAAGAAACACAATGACATGTTCAATTAGCTTTTTAAGTAAATGATATACACATCGAGAAAACATACAAAATCTGAAGACTGAAAACACAGCTGCTTGAAACTGAAAAAACAGCAATGAAAGCTTTAAACCTACAACACCAACTTTTAATTTTTCACCCTATAAACCAGATAAAAAACCCAACCCCCCCCACACTAAATCCACATGTTAATGCATCTATGTTCCCAAGGAACATTCATGAATCAGCTTGACGTGTTGTCAACATTTGATGCATTAGCTTGCTGTTCATTCTACAAACAAATCTGCAAAACAGCCTTTCAAGTCCATATCAGTTATCAGGAACAACCATTATATATGCAATAAGTATATAAATACTAATCAGACCACATAGCATATTACTTTGGTGTGAATACAGAAGTGGCAAAATTTAACAGCTGACACCAATGATTTAGTAAATATGAACAACAAATTTGATGTAAAATATGCCAAAGCTAATTCTCATTCCTCCCTCTTTCTATGAAGTACAAATATGAATAAAATTTGTCAATATTGATTTCTCAGCAATCAGTCCTAAATATCATTAACTTGGCACTGACAACTTTTATTTATTTAGGAACTGCTTTGTGGTCACTGAAAACAATATGGCCATTACCACATATACACTACCTGAACTTATCATATACAGTACATGAACTACTGCTGTATGAAAAACAGTCCAGTACACAAACACTGTTTTCCACTAATGGCAGGCAGGATTACACTGGCTCTTTCCGATTTTTTTTTTTTTTTTTTGTTCCTAAAAATGTCTCAAACACATCAGTGAAGAAGTTAAGGAACCAAGTATGCATATACCCATGCTTGAATCATCTCAATACACTGATGTCTGATAATCCGACCCACTTTTTAATATGAAAAAATCAAAATAAAATATCATAATTCACCCAAAAATTTTAATACTTCCTGGAACTTACATGCACAGTAGCACTTTCCAATTGTCAGTGATAACTCATTCTCAAATGATAGCATCAGGAGTGATGTCATAATGAGGCAAGTCACTGTGTACAAAATTAACCTGCAATCAATATCTTGCACAGGCCAATTTTGTGCACTCTCCTTACACATATGCAAATAACATAAGAAACCAGAACAGATAACTCCACTTGAGAATCTATCTGGCATCCAAATGTAAAACACTCATGAACATGTAAAGTACTTGCTCCACATAATACTAATGATCTTTTGCACTTTAGTACATAATGAAAGAAAACTTTTTACTAGTGCATTGCTGAACAGCACAAGGTTAACTGATTAAGACTCCACCAGCAGTATAGCACTGGATTATGTAGTTTACAAAAACTGGCATGCTAATGTCAAAAACAGCATTTTCACAAAAATATCCACAAGCTGCATTCACCTAAAAAAAAAAAAAACTTATTTGGATTCAGAAGTCCATAGCATGTTTTAAATTTTCATTTTGATATACAAAATCTGTCACCAATGGTTTTAAAACAGTGAATTCACTTTTAATCTACAACCACTATGAATTTTAAAAGCTCAGTGAATTTTCTTTTAAAAGTCAGCTGTTTTTTCTCTCTCTTATTTTCTTTCTGCATGGTGTTTGAACATTTTTAGTAATACATTTAGCATGTGGATAATAAACTTCAATTTACAGTTCCTCTACCTTTCTGGAAGACAAACTATACACAATGTGTGAGTACACACCAAAAAGCGATCAAGTAAAAAAAAAAAAAAAAAAAAAGCGGAAGGGGGCACCATTGTTGAAGACTTTACAACAGCACACCAAAGATGAATACCATATGATAATTACCACATTATGCAGGTACCAACAAAAAGCCAGTAACCATAAGAAACAATGCCATATAATGGACAAATGTATCTGCAGCCTTGGACAAAAAAAAAAAAAAAAAAAAATCAATAATTAAAACCATGACAATCTAAATTTTTAGATAGCAGTAATGAGATTTAACAAACCACCACAAAAGGTATTTGCCTCTTTATTTTGTATGAGCCAAATACCTAACACACTATAAACATTTGGAGGATTGGAAAATGCAGTTTATGTATACATTACCCAAATTTCAACTTTGTTATATACAAAATTTGTATTTTGGGATGTTGCGTATGAAAATCCTTACTTCATCAAGTTGGAAGGAGTAATAGAAAATACCTTTTAAAAATAAAAACACAACTTGACAATCTTCAACACCTCTTGTTACCCATCTTAAATTTTGTTACACGAAACAGAAAATTTTATGAAACTGATAACTCCTACAACATTTTTTCATATGCATCTTATCAAATGAATGGTGGAGGAAATAATAGGAGAGAAAAAAAAAAAAAAACTTTTCATGAGATAATATAAGCATAACTGATGATTTTCAGCGGAGAAAAAATAATCTATACACACTTCAAAATTTTCGAGAAAGAAACAACAAAAAACAATTGTAACATGATATATATATATATATAAAGCAAGCACTACGCACAGTATGAAAGCTTATGCTAATGGCCATTATATCTTGAAGCTTAACAATTAATAACAGAAAATTTTATTGCTAACTGATATAGCACTCGTAATCATAAAATATCTAACTGAAACTCTTGAGACTTACAGCAAAAATGTGCCACATGCAATTCAGTAACGCTGAACATTTGATATTTATGGATGCTTATTTTAGTGAAGAGAACCATCTACATTCTTATTTCATGTATATAGCAGTAACCTTGATAATTTTGTCAAAACTGTGACACAAAAACACACAAAAAGATTTTTTTCTCAACTACACAAAGAGAAATGCAATTACACCAATTTACAGCAATAATGAATGAATATTGACAGGATTTCTTCCAACACAACTGACATGAAAATTTTCAGTACAATAAATTTGCAATGCATTTAATTTCACTAAATCTGTTAGTAAAACAAAAATCATCAAATAGCAATGTTAAAATCAATTCACAACACAAAAGCTTTCATATAAACCAAATACATTAAGTAAAAAAAAAAAAAAAAAGCAAATTCAAATACCAATATTTTTTATGAGAAAGATTAATTTCAAAACATGCAATTTCCATAGTTCTTGATTTAAAAACATGCAATTTTCAACAGTTTTAATTCCATTCCCCTGGTATTGATGACTTCCCTTTTGTAAGACTTGCTGGCAGTTAACAGTGCATTTTTTAACAAATAGTTTACACTCACTGAAAACAGGAATCATGGGTCTAAAGCTTGCACATATTACAGGCATGTGGAATGGCACGATGAAGTGTGTCCATCAGCAGCTGCCCACTGTCATTCAAACAAGGAAGACTGCTCCCCTTTAAAACAAGGACACTTCCTTATGTCACAACTTAGAAATGAAAACACCTTAAGTTCGGTCAGTTGAATATAGCGTATTTGAAGAGTCAGTCCCATGCTGCAACCAAAGTTTGTTCTCTAATAATGCAAAGAACACATCCTCCTAGTCACAGCTTCAGCCCCACTGCTGACCGTAAGAATCCTGGTACCAGTGAGCTGCGTTTGCTGACCCGCGGTTTCGATAACTGTTGTATCCTGAAGAGTTCAGAGGCTGTTGTGGGATTGGATGACTTCCCCAAGAGCCTCCCCCGGAGTTTTGGAAGCGGCGTTTTGAGTCCCCTTGGTTCTGGTGGCCTGCGTCGATTTTTCTCTTACCGGCTGGGCTTCCCCGAGGGATGGCCCCATGGAGGGGAGCAGGCATCGGGCCAGTTATTCCACGGGTTGTTCCACGGGAACCTCGGCCGAGGGCCAGGGGAGGAGGCACTGGAGCTCGGCCACGGGAAGCTGGGGGGCCAGCGGCGCGGCCACGGGGAATACCAGGAATACCAAGGGCCTAAAGAAATCAAAAATATGTCATCAAATAACACTGCACCAAAACAAATTTCTTTGGAAAAAAGTGTAGTCTCCGTAGACACGAGCACACTTAAAAGAATAGTCTTCGTAGACACAAGCACACTTAAAAGAAACAGTGTTTTCCATAACACATTCAGCTTTTAGCATGTTTTGTGATGTGGAAAACAATTTTTACATGTGGCTAAAACAGATATATTGCAGCATTTTTCTTCATGAATAAAGATTCTCAAAACTATGGGAATCAATAGCATGAATTATTTTGGTAAAGTTACAACTTCATCATTTTGCTTATTAAAAATACTTTACATAACACAAAGAAAGTGAAAAACTGATGCCAATGAATGATAGTGCCATTTAACTGCAAAATAGTAATATATCCCTTACAGTTTATTATAGAGAAAACTAGTTTATTTAAAGATAATTTTGCATTACAAACACAAATTTGTTAAGTCAGTGTCCTCCCCCATCCTTTCTGTATTTCAAATGGAACTTTGATATTGTATGTATGTGTGTGAATCCAGTGAACTCAAATAATATCCCCTAACTTAAAAATTTTATCGCCCTCGAGCAGGAATCGAACTTGAGTCTCCTGGTTTGTGCCAGAGTATGCTAACCACTACACCACCCAGAAAGACCAAGTCTCTAGTTTCCGAGTAATTTGAATTTTACACATCATAGAAATCACCTGCCGTAGAAACGACATTCATACTTTAGCGAATCTGAATCATAGAATTAATTTCCTCCAGTGATTGCCTGGTTTATAGTTTATCGGCTTCTCCAGACAATCAAGGGAGACAATGAATTCTACTCGTCCACATTCGCTAAAATATGAATGCCGTTTGTATGACTAGCGATTCCTGTGGTGTGTTAAATTCAAATTACTCAGAAACTTGAGACTTGGTAATTCTGGTGGTGTAGTGGTTAGCACACTGAGGCGCAAACCGGGAGACGCAAGTTTGATTCCCACTCCGGGAGGACGATGAAATTTTCAAGTTTTGGGATATTATTTGACTTACAACTCTTGTCATAATTTACACCTATAGACAGAATCACAACTTCAAATTTGTATTGTATACTGGTGTAATCCCGCATTTCATGGCATAAGCTATATAATTTAATTTTTTGTTTCCCTATTGACGTAATCAATGCTGTGTAGTCTTCTTCAAAATCATCATGTAACTTTTGATAACAAATAAATAATTTGGAACACTAAGGAAAGCTAGCTACTTTCCAAACAGGTATTTGTCAAGTGACTTATCATTTTGATACAAACACTTTCACATTATTTAAAATCTTTTTTTTTTTTTTTAGTCTTTGTCTATCTGAGCCATACTATAATTTTTTTTTTTTTTTTTTTATCTTCTAAAAGAAGGAAACAAACAATGATAGGGAGCCAGCAGTGACTGTAAATTAGGAATGGGTAGCTGCAAAGTTCTCAGAATTGCTCTGCAGAAAATAATTTTAAATTTAATAACTGATACAGACAGGTACTGAAAAAAATACGAGAAGCCAGAAATGTCCATTTTGTTATACAAAAATTCAGATTGGAGAGATTACAGTTTCTTTCTCAATCCTTGTTATGGTGCCACTTTCATGAAGCCATGTATCAGAATTAGGCTTTTTTTTCTGGTAACAGAGTCTGCATACACACTGCATGGAAAGAAACCATGGGACACCTACCTAGTAATGGCTAGGCCCACTTTTCACCCAGATAAGGGCAGTCACACAGAAGCAGAGTCCACCAGGTCATGAGATCATTCCACAAGTACCCTCACCCACGCTTGCTAAACTGCTGCCTGTAATTGCATTGAATTCCCCGGGTGGAGGATCCAAATCTAGAACAGACCTTTGAACAGTAACCGAAAGAATTTTCACAGGGTTCATCTGGTGAATGGGGATGCTACTCCAGGGTGGAAATTTCTGTTGAATGCCCTTCTAACCATGTTTTAGTCCCCATGGTTCTGTGGAGAGGTACACGTCCTACAGGAAGAGTTTATTGCCTTTTGGGTGCATTATGACCCCGAACAGATGCAGATGGTCTACAAGGATGGACACGCAGAGACGACCACTCAAGATATGCACCTGGAGGTTCCGGCACATGCCGGTTGGACATGCTCCAGACCATAGCCAAGTCCATCGCTTTGTACAGTTTCTGCCAGATCAGATCCCTTCCACCTGAGCAAAGTAACTGGAAACAGGACTAATTGGATTATAAAACCCATCTCCAATCATTCAAGGTCCAGCAGTGCCAATGTTTTTTCGCCCGGCTAAGGCATACACAGTTCGGTGATGTGGTGTCAACAATGATACTCAAACAGTCAGCAAAGAGATTAAGTTACACCAAGTAGTATTCAGTGCTAACAAGCTTTATGAAACAGAGTAAAAGCATCAAGAACAGGCCTCAATTACCAAAAAGGCTGAAATATCTGGGTGGAAGAATTCAACGTTCAATACCTATACTACTTGTCTCTGGGTATTGATGAAGTAAGTACCTGGTTCATATTTTTTTTTTTTGAAAACTCAACTTCTGATATATTGACATTCTGAACCTTTTCAACATTCCAGGTCATCTGAAATTTACCCTGGAGATTTTTTTTTTCTTTTTGACTTTGCATTAATGGTAAATGAAAACAAAACTCAAATATATTAAAAACCAAACAACGATAAAGTGTTATTCTTATCAGTCAAATCATCCTACTTCCATAAAAACAAATGAGACCTGATCTCAAAGTTTAAAAAAATATATATTAGTTCTTGGGAAGATTGGTGGTTCTAGAAGAAAAGAGTGACCCTTCACAACATATCCCAAAAATCTTTAATAGAAGGAGAAAAAAAAAGTTCAAAAATAAGTAGCTAATTAGAAAAATCATATATCATACAGGAACTGTACAGAAAACTCCAGAGGACAAGTAAGAAAATTCATGCATGACTTTCATGCTTCAGGATTATTCCATAAAATAATTTGTGACTATGATGGAAGTACTGACACTACAGAAATTTTTAAAAAGAAAACTAGCAGAAAAGCCATGAAATTACAGAGAAGAGGAGGAACTATATTAAATTATCTGAACAGTAGGTTTACTACCCCAAATTTCCCAACTGAAATATAATCATATAAAAAATTATTAGGCTTGAAAATGCATTTTTGTAGACCTTCAGGGTCACCTAGAGCTGAATTCAATAAAAATGTCTCAAATGGACCTCTTGCTATTGATATGTTTATTATGCTGTCTTGAGGTTTTCGTAAAACACCACACAAAAGAAAAAGGGAAATTAAGAGCCTCTATTTACATCCAGCAGGTGAAAAGCACACCAGCCACGATGAAAATACATTGTTGCTAGCATCTGGGGTTAGTGCCACTCCTAAAGTCAAGCTGAAGTCAAGAGGTTCGCTCACAACAAAGTTTTTGGAAGGAAGAACAGAGTTCATTGAAGTCCAGCATGACTAAAGGACCTGCCAGTTCACTGTTACCAATGGCACATCACAGGCTGTGTGGAACAATGAATAGCCATGGCAATTTCTTTCCAGCTACCAAGATTGGCTGGTAAGAATGCTATCTGAAAGTGAGGATGAAGTTTCAGAAGATTATGGCATTCAGCAATGCAGATGTACAGGTTACAGCACCCATGAGCTGGGATGATATCCTGGCATGGCTATTGAAGAGTGCCAACAGCAGTTTGTGAGGGTAAACGGTTGGCAGCCCCCTCTTCCCCTGGCATACTAGCTTTCTCAGGAAATACCCACCGCAAGTGCGCATGTTTACACAGGCTGGCTACATTTGGTGACCAGCGCTGAAATTTTAACAGTCAAGACTTTCAATACAAATGTATGGAATCACCAACATTGTGTTTTCTAACTAAATGTGTAAATAATTAAATAAATGTGCCTTATGTTGGTCCTATGTATATAAATAACTGAATAGTTCACTGTGTTTGCTCATGCCTGCACTTCATTTTATCTTGTTCAAAAACCTCTCTTTGATGGGGGAAAGGGTGTTGTTAAAAGAACAGTGAACTTAAAAAGGGTCCTCGAAAAACATGAATTTTTGCTGTCATGTTATGCGGGTGATGCTCATAGAGCCGAAATTTGTTTCCGTACAGCCATCGGGAGCTGAGTAAAAAGCCGACAAAGTTTCTGGTGATGACGTCACACTAGACAAGCGGTCAGTCAGACCACTTCTCGCACCAGCTGCATCTGTGTACTCGGTGTGGTAGGGGTTGTGAAGGAAAGTACGAGGTAATTAGTGTCAGGAATTCCTCTCCTTGTGTTGCATGTGTCCTTGTTCATTAGTCATCAAACTTTCTGTTGCAATTTACATAACTGGAATGAATTTTAAGCAGTTTACGGATTTCGCTGAAACCCTTGGTTTACAAGCACTCAGGAACTACTTTTTACAAAGTGGTGGAATTTGTAGTTGACAATTTAAAATTATGCGATTCCGAAATTTGGGTGAGCGGAGATGGACAGTTTGAGTCGCCAGGTTTTTGCACCAAATACTGTACGTATTCCATTATGGATATTCGCAAGGGAAATATTGTAGATTTTGTCATCCAAAAAGGTGTTTTTGATGGGAACTTAGAAAATAATGCATGCGATTTATTACTCTCAGGGGCCTCTATGAAGAAATAAAGATATCAGTATTTTTATCAGATAGACATAGAAGCATTCGTGCCATCATGAAGAAAAAATATCCCAAATTGATCATCACATGGCCAAAAGTTTGACTAAAAATCTAAAAGCTGCTGAAAAGAAATCTCATTTACTAGAAGCATGGCAGTCCTGTATAACCAACCATTTATGGTGGTCAGATCAAACATGTAATGGAGATGCTGAGCTGCTGGTAGAAAACTTTCTATCTTCTTGCTTAAAAACCCATAAATTTGGGGTTTTCCCTTATTTATACTCAGTTTGAATATCATGCAAACTTCGTACATCCTAGACATCATACTCTGCAACTAATTTTTGATCTCCGCCAACAGGGCTGTGTCATCAGCATACAACAATCTGCATACACGGATATCACCAAGACATAAACCACTATTATCTATTTTGGCATCGTGCATGCATGCGTCCATAAATATATTAAACAGCCATGGTGACGTTACACAACCTTTGTCTAACTCCTGCACCAATAGAAAACCATTTTGATAAAACACCATTCACTCGTACACAAGCTCTACTACCAGCATACATGGCTTTTACACTGTTAAGTAGATTCCCAGTAACACCATATTCATTCAATACCTTCCACAGAAGTGTCCTACTCACTCTGTCATAAGCTTTGTCTAAATCAATGAAGGCAGCAAAAACTTTCTTACCAACAGCCAGATACTTTTCAATCATCATGCGTAATGCAAAAATCTGGTTAGTGCAGCCATTACCAGGCATAAAACCACTCTGAACATCCCACACTTCCTCTGATGTAAGACCCAGTACTTTTTCAATAACAACCTTACCAAACACTTTCCCTGGCACTCTTAGTAGGCTAATACCATGATAGTTCTTGATAGTGTTACTCTGGTAATAAATCATCCAAGTTTTTCTGACACAAAGCAAATTTATTAAAATTCAATGAGCTTGTTCTACACTTCATGCAGTGTCATGTGCCCACCAATTAAACATTAAAAAAAAATTACAACTATAATTGTCAGCATATAAAAGCATCCTATTGGATAATAAACATCAGCTTTAGTTAAAAAGATGGTATTTAAAGGATATCTGCCTATATAAATGAATTTTTACGGTCCATGTAAATGACTGAATGCTCACCAAGACTTCTACTTTCTGATCAAGTGTTCCTAAAACACAACCTGACCACCACTATGAGCTATAACAGATATAGCAACCCCCCCCTTCACATTGAAGACTTTTGGCACTTTCCTTTCTCTGGGCTGATATTAAAGAGATTTATGTAGAGGATTTTAGGAAGGAGTGCCTGGCTCAGGTCAACAACCCTCAGAAGTAGGAAGTTAGGAGATTTGGGCTGGAGTGCCTGATAAGGAAGTCGCATGGAAGCGAGGTAGGAGGGGACAGATAGCCTTAATTTCATTATCTGGGCACCAATCGGCTTTATGTGCTTGATGGAGGTATGGTGAATATTTAGTCATTTGAACGTTTCTATTTGCCCAGGACCGAATTAAGCCCCCCCCATGACAGCTAGAAGCACTGAGCGCTATTCCATCTGCAGCATGGATAGATGAAAACATACTTCGGTAGCCATAATCTGTTTTATTAATGGAATTAACTGCACATTTTTATATCCCAGGGATGTATCGTACATTTTTAAAGCAAAATTCCAAGTATTGTTTCACGATTCTAATTTGTGATCAACTGAAATGCACTTTGTGCGAAGCTCTCTTTTGTGCTGCTGAAGCTGGTGTATCACAATTCGTTTATACAGAGAATGCCCAGTTCTTTGAAATGGTAATCCTATTACAAGTACCACCACAAGGTCTCTTTCCATGGAATGCAACAAAGCAGTGAACTCTGCATTGATACTAAAATTTTTAAGCTGATATATGATATGTTAAAACTGTCTTTGGATTAGTGTTGGGGTTCATCTATCCTATATCTGCAACACTTTTTTTTTGTATACGACCGTTTCCATTTCAATTCAGGCAGGTGTGACCAACATGTGTCAGTTGACCACCTCCAATTTTTTTGGAAAAATTTTGGTAGCTACTCCCAATAGAGGTATGAAGTACTGCAAAAGGATTTTTCATAAAAATTTTTTGGTAGAGCAACAGCAATTTGGAAAATGGGCAAAAAATACACCTGTGACGAAAATCTGGTGAAACGCCAAATTTTTAAGTGCACTCTGCTACCGAACTATAACAGGTAGAGACTCTATTTTTGTTTTATTTTGAAGCTATTGAATTGGCCTTTCTTCAAATTCACAGGAATTGGTCAAACAAATGTTACCAAATGGAGAAAAAAATTCCACAAATTTAGGATTTTTTTAAAAATAAAACTTATCAGATGGGTAAGTGTGTCAACCTGCACCCCTACTAGGGTTGTCTTAACAGTAATTTTATTTTTATCCTGTGATGCTTGTAACTAATAAAATTAATATTAAAAATACACAAAATTTCAAAAAAAAAAAAAAAAAAACATTTTTGAATTGCAACTCTCAAAAAAAAAACCCTCATTTTTAAAAATTCTGAAATTTTGTCCAAATAATGTCCTAATGGTAGGTAGTTTACTGGTGGAATCACGTTACTGAATTTTTGCCTTGAAATTTTCTTACATATTTTTGAAAAATGGCACCTTTTTTTCAAATTTTTGAATTCAGTAAAAGAATGAGAACTGTAAACATTTAGTAAATTTTTAATAGCACAAGAACACAATTCCTGGCAAGGCTCGCACTAAGCATTCACCAAGTCGTCAAATGTGACTAAATCAGAAAATGTCGAGAAAAATTAGTAAGAGTGAAAATGGTGGTGAATGATTTTATGAAACTTAGGCAATTTTTGACTCATGGGTAAACTGCAATTTGCGGTAATTTTTGGGCTAAACTGCAGCTGATATGATTTCAAAGTTTGATTTTCCAAAGCTGTGGCACTGAAAATGGTACTGCCTGGTGCAATTTTTATGGAGTACTGTGAAACCCCTATTAAGGCTCCTTGAGAGTCATTGGGGGAGCAAATGAAAATAAGAGCTACTGAAGGTGGGGGATATCGAGAAAGAAGAAACTCTTTCGTAATTTATAATGAGCGGATCCAGAGAAATGGGATAGCAGAGGTTAAACAGTCTGCAGCACATAGTCCAGTGCTGGTGTTGCACTTTGACTTTGTTCAGAACTGATCTGTAATTCTACCTGATGAAGTGCAAAGTTACTACTGGCAAACAATGTCCAGATCTCACTCTTTACATGCATTGCGTAATTTCCAAATGAGACTAAGGCTTTTGTGGTAGCATGCAATGATATAAGCCATGACACAGCACATGCTCTGTGTGCCATTCTGCTCATAAAAAGTGAAATTGCTAAGACTTGTCCCTTGGAAGAATTTAAAACAATTGTTTACATCTCAGATGGAGCATCTGGGCGCTTAAAAACAAATATCAGTTCTATGAACTTATGAAAAGGGACCCAAATGTAATAAGGAAGTGGATCTTCTCAGCCACAGGCCAATGCAAGAGTACATGTGATGGTTATGCAAGAGTACATGTGATGGTGTGGGTGGCCTGTGCAAACATTTTGCTACTAAATTCAACTTACAGAAAGAAGCTTCACAAGCTATATAAGAGATGCACCTTCATTTGCTAAAACTGTCTCCCCTTGATCCCAAAGACTAAACTTTTACTCCTCACAACTTATGAAGTTTAATCCTATTGAACCAGCCAAGTAAAAGAGTGGGATACAGTAAAATCTGTTGTTGGAATACAGTCACAACATTCCTGGTTAGTACAACAAAATAAACCATTAAAGGCCAGAACAGTCTGGCACCCACATAAATAAAGCAGTGCAATTTTCAAGCCAACAAAAAAATTTATAAAATAGGAGAATTTATAAGATGCATTTATGATGATAACTGGTGGATGGATGGGACAGATTACAAACATATCTAAAGAATTCGAGGACATAACAGTATCTTTCATGCACCCTCATGGACCAGCCAGAGGTTTTTGGTGGCCAGAAGAATGTGGCAAGAAAACAGAGAAGTATCCAGTGCCCTTAAAAAATGTACTTCTAAAGGTGAATGCCCCAACTCCTGTTGGACGTTCTACACAACTTCATACCTTTGATGAGAAGGAAATCAATAAAATCTAGCAGCTTTACTCAGTTTGAATAATTTGTAGTTATGATGGTAAGCTCATAATTTTGTTTTTTTGAGGTCTTTTTTCTTATGTAAATAGAAATTGAATCTTAACTGCAACTGAGATAATGTATTGTATGTGTACAGACTATGGCTTTAAAAAAAATTTAAACATGTACATAGGTGACAATTATTCAAAATCATAAAACTGACTTTAAAATATAGATTAACATGGCAATTTGGAATATATAAATGCAGAGTTTTTGCTGGTCCTTGATAAAGCCAGGGCTCAGTATTCTCTACACTTTCTACATTCAGTTGTTTTATTTTATTTTTCTCTTTTTACTCACACTGGTAGATACATAACTTTTTCTATGTTGTACTTGGTATGAGTCAAAAAATTTTTTTTGCTTCGGTCTCTTCTTAATAGAATGTGAATTCTGAATTTTCATAACTGCTGCGTTGCGCGTTTTGATCTTCAGGTTATTTTGCAACTTTCGTTTTAAATTCAAAAGTTTTTCCTTTGTTTTCAGCTTTGCTCTTCAGTATAATTTTCAAGAGCAATATGCCATTATGTCTTAAAAGAAAAGTGTTTGATCAATTCATCCTTCCAGTGCTTACGTATGGTGCAGAGACGTGGACCTTAGCTAAAAGAGACATACAAAAGCTGCAGACAACTCAAATAAGCATGGAGAGGTGCATGCTTGGTGTAACCAGGAGAGATAAGAAGAGGAACACGTGGATCCAAAAAATGACAAGAGTGGAAGACATCATAATCAGAGTTAAATCCCTGAAATGGCAATGGGCTGGACATACTGCCAGAAGAACAGACCATCGATGGACAGCCGAAATTTTAGATTGGATTCCAAGGGACAGGAAAAGACCCAGAAGAAAACCACATGGAAGATGGGTGAATGAAATTCGAAAGTATGCGGGAGTGACATGGAGGAGACTGGCACAAGACAGACCGTTGTGGAGGAAACTTGGGGAGACCTTCGTCCAGCAGTGGATTGATAATGGTTGACAATGATGATGATGATATATATATATATGGGATGTAAGGTCAGGTGATGCGTAACATCACAGCCTCTCCTTGACAAATGTCAACCCCGCCTTCTCGTGGTACATCCTGTTCCCACTAAATGGGCTCTGACGACCGCCAATAGCGGTATAACTATACCATCGGGATTAGAGGAAATGCTATCCCACACTCACCAACCCGCTTGGCCAGCGTGGTGAGTTATGGCCAAACCCCTCCAAAATGACTCCACAACTTAAATCTTGGCCCTCAGTCTCCGGCAGCTGGAATGTACCTGGCCAAGGCAGCGGCCAGTGCAACATGAAGGCAGAGGGTGCTAAGAATCCCCGGAGGACCGGACTAGGCTGCCATCTGATGCTGACCTTGGCTACATATAACGGACGCTCCCTATCTTCTGATTCAAGGCTTCTTGAATTGGAAGAGGAACTACAAAGGATCAAGTGGGACATCGTCGAGCTAAGTGAGGTAAGGAGAAAAGGAGAAGATCTCATTGAACTGAAAAGTGGACATCTCTTCTACTATCGTGGGACAGATACTGGCAGAACTAGTGGTGTTGGATTTATAATAAACAAGAAACTGAAGGATAAAGTTGTAGAAGTTGAAAGTTCCTCTGACAGAGCTGCACGACTTGTTATCCAACTCTCGAGAAGATACCAGGCTCAGATTATTCAAACTTATGCACCCACCACAAGTCATGCTGAAGAAGAAATTGAAGAATTTTATGAGGAAATTTCGTGATCTAAATAATAAAGGTAAGCAGCACTTGAAGATAATTATGGGAGATTTCAATGCAAAAATAGGGCAACGGCAACAGAATGAAACTTCAGTAGGTAAATTCGGTCACGGCAACAGAAACCAGCGTGGCAATACTCTTGTAGAGTTTGCAGAGGCACAAGGGTTTTTCATCTTGAACTCCTTTTTCAAGAAAAAGCCACACAGGAAATGGACATGGAGACATCCAAATGGGACGACAAGTGAAATTGATTTTATTATGTGTAACAAAAAATTCGTCATAGAAGACTGCATGTGCTAAACAAGTTCAACACAGGCAGTGACCATAGATTGGCGAGATGTAAGATGCACCTCAACACTAAACTCGAACGTGGCAAGCTCATAAGACAAACAAAATCTATTGACATAACCAACCTTAAAAAACACCATAATACCTTCAAATTAGAACTGAAGAACAGGTTCTCTGCTTTAGAAGGCCTAACATCGGAAGAAGTGGATATTTCTGAAGTTAACAGAAAAGTAACCAAAGCTCTTATGGAAACAGCAACAAAATTAGCTGGGTCTAAGAACAAATTGCATGTGAACAAATTATCAGGAAAAACCAAAATGTTGATGCAAAAAAGAAGAGTGATGAGGACAACTAAAGAAGATGTGACTTCCAAAGTGGAATATATAGAGCTATGCAAGACAGTACGAAAAAGTATCACTGAAGACGTAAGGAAATTCAACTGTGAACTAGTAAGGAAAGCAATTGAAAACAACCAAAGCCTAAAGATAGCAAAGGGACATCTCAGTAAGGGAAAAAACAGATTATGGCACTGAGAAAAGAAGATGGTTCTGTAACAAGAAATAGAGGCAAAATTTTGACAAGAGTGAAAGATTTCTACTCCAAATTATATGAAAGGGATGATACATGTACTCCAGACATCATGAAAGGTACCAGTACCAAAGTTCTTCCAGTCCTTCCAGCAGAAGTTGCACATGCAATCAAGAACATGAAGCGGGGAAAAGCTCCAGGAGAAGATGGAATTACTGTAGACATCATACAAGAAGCAAGTGGAGAAATCGAAACAGTACTCGCCCAAATTTTCACTCGATGCCTTAATGAAGGGAAAATTCCTGAGGATTGGAACAACGCTACAATGATCTTGCTACATAAAAAAGGTGACATTGAGGATCTCAGGAACTACAGACCTATCAGCCTCCTATCAGTGGTTTATAAAATCTTCACTAAAGTTCTTTCACACCGCTTGAAGGTGACAATGGACATGGCTCAACCGAGAGAACAAGCTGGATTCAGGAGTGGCTACAGCACAATAGATCATATCCACGTACTGAGAGAACTAATTGAAAGAGCGAGGGAATATGAACTTCCATTGTGCATGGCTTTTATCGATTATGAAAAAGCCTTTGATTTGGTGAAACCATCAGCAGTTGCAATGGCTCTGAAATCCTGCGGTATTAAAGATGCATACATTAATATTATTAATAACATCTATGAAAATGCAAGTGCAAAGATTCGGCTGTTTGAAAATACAACACACATAAAAATTGGAAAAGGAGTGAGACAAGGTGACACCATATCTCCGAAGCTCTTTAATGCCACATTGGAAAATGTCTTTCAATCACTGAACTGGGAAAACAAAGGGATAAAGATTAATGGAGATTATCTAACCCACCTTCGTTTTGCTGATGACATAGTCATTTTTGCAACTACCTCATCAGAGCTACAGAGTATGATCCAGGAACTTGCTGACAAGAGTAAAGAAGTGGGATTAAAAATGAACTTTCGGAAGACAAAAGTGATGTTCAATGCTTTTACAAGAAATGAAGATTTATCGATTGATGGAGAAAAGCTGGAGATAACAGACACGTACATTTATCTTGGACAGCAGATATCAAGTGAGGGTCACATTGATGAAGAAATTAATCGGCGTACAAAACTTGCCTGGAGAGCTTTTGGAAGAAACAGCATAATTTTCAAGAGCAATATGCCATTATGTCTTAAAAGAAAAGTGTTTGATCAATGCATCCTTCCAGTGCTTACGTATGGTGCAGAGACGTGGACCTTAGCTAAAAGAGACATACAAAGGCTGCAGACAACTCAAATAAGCATGGAGAGGTGCATGCTTGGTGTAACCAGGAGAGATAAGAGGAACACGTAAATCCGAAAAATGACAAGAGTGAAAGACATCATGATCTGAGTTAAATCCCTGAAATGGCAATGGGCTGGACATACTGCCAGAAGGACAGACCATCGATGGACAGCCGAAATTTTAGATTGGATTCCAAGGGACAGGAAAAGACCCAGAAGAAGACCACATGGGAGATGGGTGGATGAAATTCGAAAGTATGCGGGAGTGACATGGAGGAGACTGGCACAAGACAGCCCGCTGTGGAGGAAACTTGGGGAGACCTTCGTCCAGCAGTGGATTAATAATGGTTGACAATGATGATATATATATATATATATATATATTCTATAAAGATACCTAAGCAAAAAAAATACATATATAATTTTGACTCACACCTAGTACAACATAGAAAAGGTTATGTATCTACCTGTGTGAGTAAAAGGAGAAAAGAAAAAAAAAATAAAATAAAACAACTGAATGTAGAAGGTTTCGAGAATAATGAGCCTTGGCTTTATCAAGGACCAGCAAAAACTCTGCATTTTCTCACTTCCACAAAGACCTAGTTGGAAATGGGTTTCTGCAAGGCCATAGATGCAAGTAACATTCCCACCTAAAATAGTTTAAAAAATATATATATAAGTCGTGTCCTCCGTAGAGTAGCATGACCTAGCACTAGTTAACAATTTCGCTTGCATCCATTAACCTTCATGGCCCGACCCATGCTCTTCATCTGTTACTATTAAACAGAGAGAAGAAGATTAAAGAGAACTCAAGCTGTGAGAGTGACATAATAAATAGAATTGATTTTCAGCTATAACGAAATTCCAAGTTCGTTTGAGAGAGAATTTAAACCTGAAAAACAAATTTTACATTGCAATTAAAAAAAGGAAATGTTAATTTATAACGAACAGATTTTTGAAAGAAAACTTGAGTCTAAAACCCCCTACTCTACAACTTATGACAGCGCGAAAACGAGAATAAGTTAAAGATAATAATTAACTAAAGAAAACTTTGTGAAAGTTATATACCTTAAACAGTAAGTTGCAATATGTACAAAGTATTTCAGCAGTGCTTTAAGTGCACAATTAATTAGTTAATAAGAACTTAACTACTTTTGAGAAAACAGCGCATAGACAGCGCATAGAAAAGGAACAAGCTTAGCCATCTTCTGTTCCTAGGTACCACAAAAGACGCTCAAAGTTACAAAGAAAAGTAAGAGTTAAAACCCGCATAAATGTTAACAGACAAACCAATGCTTAAAAGCTGAAAATCTAAAAAACGACAGAGAAAAGGTACATGAAGTACAAACATTGAACTTATAAAACCTAGAACCCAAAAACAAGGAAGAGAGCTTACCTCTTGTGTTACAAAAACTTTTCTCCTCACAAGAGGAGAACATGGCTGACCTCTTCTGCCACTCCCTAGACGCTGGGGGGCAGTGAGGGTGGGGCTGATGGCCTCCTCATACAGCAAGAAACCAACGCGCGGAGATTTTAACCAGAGAAAAAAATATATAAACTTAAGACTGTGGATCTGTATGATCAGAATGAGCAGAATTAACTCTCCAGAATACATGAGAAATATTATAAAATACACGAGCAGTTTATTTAATAATCTTTGCATGTATTAAATCACCTTAGTGAGCTTCTATAGATTAATCAGAATCTTATTAATTTTAATGTTGGTTTTACTATTTTTAGTATAGCTATCCTGGTGATGAATAACTAGTTTTCTTTATTATTTGTTTTTATTTTCTTTTATAAACAGATTTTTAAGCTTTTTTTGTGATTTTGTTTATATTATTTAATTTTTTTGTTTTAATAGGACCGTCATATCCATAGCACTAAGGTTCCTTTAGGTAGTTAATAGGCATCCTCTAGCCAACTTCCTTACGGCTTTGATTGGTCAGAATCATATTATTAACCGTGTAGAAAATTAAAGCAGATCTGCCAACCTTACTCTATTATTCAGAATAATTTTTCTTAAAGTTCTTTTGATGAAAGAAGAAGGAATTTCGTTCTCTAGAAAACTTTCTAATAGAATATTAATGTGGCAATTGAAGTCCAAATTGTTGCTGCAGATTCTTGAAATTTTAGGACCTGAGAAATTAGTACATTCTCAATTACTTTGGTTGAAATGTTATTATTCCAGTGTAGATATTTAATTACTTTGAAAGGAAAATTAACTCTTTTATCAAAGAGGCTAATAGATGGGTTACCTCTGTTGAGCTTAATGCTTAAGTCTAGGAACTCAAGTTCCTGATTACTGTGGTTGGTTTTACATAAGTTAAGAGAGCTAGGATAGATATTATCAAAATCACTCTCTATAACTTCGGAATTATTGATGCACAGCAGATCATCAATATATCTAAAAGTGTAAAGGTAGTTATCTGAGCAGGTGGGGTGATTTTTAATGAATTTATATTCCTTAAAGAACAGGAATAGATTAGCGATATTCGTGGACGTTGATGTTCCCATTGGAATACCGTTCACTTGCTTATAGAGAGTATTATTATATAAGATATGGTTATTTTTTATGCAGCAATTGAGATAAGAGTTCCAAGTTCCTACATCAACAAATTGGTTAAGATTAAATTCTGCATACAGCTCTTTAAAGGTAGTGATTATATCTGATAGAGGCAGATTAGTATATAGGTTTTCAAAATCATAACTATTAATATCTAGGGGACAAACTTTGAGTATAGTAGAAATTACTTCTGCATTATTATTAATTATCCAAAAATCTCTGTACATCAAGTTAGAACAGTTTCTAATGTGTTTCAAAACCTTCTTTAAGACATCTTCAAAAGCAAGATCTATTTTCTTTTTATGACTCCTTACTCCACTAGCTATGAACCTGAACTTCACAGGATCCTTATGAAACTTAACCGTTGCAAAAAGAAATGGAAATTCAGGCCCATATCTTCTAGTTTGCGGAATTTTAAGTTTCTTGAAGAATGCCTTAAACCGATTTTCTAACTGCTTGGTAGAATAACTTACGGGCTCGTATGTTACTCTATTATTGAGTTCCATAGTTAACAATTCAAAATAGAACTTCTTACAGATAATTGCAAAATTATTGCTAGCTTTATCCGTAGTGGTAAAAATAAATTGGTCTTGTAGTTTGGAGAGTGACCTTTTAGCTTCTCCAGAGAAAAAGAGATTTCTGTCGAAACAAAAGTCCAGACCTGCCAACTCACCGGTGAAGCTATTGATTATATTATATTTCCATTCTGCGAAGGCCTCAATAGGCTGATTGTACGTTAAACTGGTTTTACGATGTACTTATTTACATCTTGAGTGAAGCTCTCAAGAATCCTTTCTTTGGAAATTGTGAAGGAAGGTCTGAATTTAGAGCCATACTCTAATAAATTCCTAAGCTTTTCATTTTCAACAAAACTCAAGTTTCCGGTGATAATATGGTTGTAATTCTTATCATAGTGAACTGTTTCTTTATGTTCATCACAAGAACAAGTAGTAATTACAGGAATGTAGCTCGAAGAGTTAAGTTTGTAGTTTTTAACTATTGACCCTAAGGTCTTAACATATTTAAAACTTACAATAGACTGGTGCCTGTGGATGGGAAAAAAAATTGCATTATTGTAGAACAGCTTCCTTACATTGAGATTATCGTAGGCTTTATTTAGGAACCTGATGGTAACAAAATTACTGGAAAATTCTTTAAGAGAAATTTTATCTTTAAGAATATGTTTAAGAATGTCCAGAACCAAAGCAAAAACATGCTTATCAACATGGTCAGCAGTTTCATTCCAGAAATTGAAAAAACATTTAAGGACAGAGTGCTTGAAGGACTTGAGAATTTTGTAAGTATTTTTAACAAAATTAGTGCCAGTTTTAAAGCTTTCCAGAGTTTTTAGCAAGTTAGCAAAATCAACTTTGCTTGATGTGCGAAATAACCTCTGTCCTCTATTACCTCTAGAGCAGCTCTTATTATTAACAAGAAAGAAGAGTTCACGAATTGAAAATTTATGCTGATTATGCTTATTGTCAGATAGAGTGGAATTAAGGCCATAGGGATAGAGAGACTGATGCTGCAAAATTTCAAGGGATTCAGTTTCTAGCCGAGCATAGAGGTCAGGGATAATATGTAGTACCTCTATTTTCACTTTGTCAAAACCATGAGTATGGAAATGCTCTAATTCAAAGGTAGAGTACTGGTTGGCGTTTGTGGAGGGGTTCACTCCTGAATTAGAGAACTTGTTTACTAGAGACCTGTGACCATTAATCCTAAGATGAAGAGGATTTTTACTTTGGCCAATATAGCTAAGGTTGCAGACTGTACAGGTGAGCTTATAGATGGTATTGTAGGCTTTGCAAAACTTGTTGGAGCAATTATCCTCAACAGAAGAATACAGGTTAGGATCTGCAGATTTACATGTCAAACAACGTTTGTCATTTCATAACTTTAGATTACCTTTGCCAGCGAGTTCATACACTATGGGAAAGGGTGCTAGCCTAACCGAGCGGGAGGACTTAAAATATCTGAGCTGACCTCCAATCCTTTCATCGTCCTTAGAACTCCACTTGGGCCAAAACATACAAATTCTGAGCAAACCAACTAGGAAAAACTTTTTAGAAATAAGCAGTCCAAGAAAAGACCAAACTCGAGTATAAACTACACTCCAAAAAGCTGCATCCAAAACATACTAAAAAGAAAAATTAGAAAATGAAAAAAACCTCAAGTAAAAAAATAGTAATAAAAAAATAATAATAAAAAATAATAAAACATTTCAACTAGAATTTGCGCATGAGCTGCTAAATAATAAATTGAAATTAGTTACTTAAGAGCAAAACTGAAGACTAAGGAAAAAAATTTTAGAATTTAAAACGAAGGGTGCAAAATAGCCTGAAAATCAAAACGCGCAACGCAGCAGTTTTGAAAATTCAGAATTCACATTCTATAAAGATACCTAAGCAAAAAAAATACATATATAATTTTGACTCACACCTAGTACAACATAGAAAAGGTTATGTATCTACCTGTGTGAGTAAAAGGAGAAAAGAAAAATAAAATAAAATAAAACAACTGAATGTAGAAGGTTTCGAGAATACTGAGCCTTGGCTTTATCAAGGACCAGCAAAAACTCTGCATTTTCTCACTTCCACAAAGACCTAGTTGGAAATGGGTTTCTGCAAGGCCATAGATGCAAGTAACATTCCCACCTAAAATAGTTTAAAAAATATATATATAAGTCGTGTCCTCCGTAGAGTAGCATGACCTAGCACTAGTTAACAATTTCGCTTGCATCCATTAACCTTCATGGCCCGACCCATGCTCTTCATCTGTTACTATTAAACAGAGAGAAGAAGATTAAAGAGAACTCAAGCTGTGAGAGTGACATAATAAATAGAATTGATTTTCAGCTATAACGAAATTCCAAGTTCGTTTGAGAGAGAATTTAAACCTGAAAAACAAATTTTACATTGCAATTAAAAAAGGAAATGTTAATTTATAACGAACAGATTTTTGAAAGAAAACTTGAGTCTAAAACCCCCTACTCTACAACTTATGACAGCACGAAAACGAGAATAAGTTAAAGATAATAATTAACTAAAGAAAACTTTGTGAAAGTTATATACCTTAAACAGTAAGTTGCAATATGTACAAAGTATTTCAGCAGTGCTTTAAGTGCATAATTAATTAGTTAATAAGAACTTAACTACTTTGAGAAAACAGCGCATAGACAGCGCATAGAAAAGGAACAAGCTTAGCCATCTTCTGTTCCTAGGTACCACAAAAGACGCTCAAAGTTACAAAGAAAAGTAAGAGTTAAAACCTGCATAAATGTTAACAGACAAACCAATGCTTAAAAGCTGAAAATCTAAAAAACGACAGAGAAAAGGTACATGAAGTACAAACATTGAACTTATAAAACCTAGAACCCAAAAACAAGGAAGAGAGCTTACCTCTTGTGTTACAAAACTTTTCTCCTCACAAGAGGAGAACATGGCTGACCTCTTCCGCCACTCCCTAGACGCTGGGGGGCAGTGAGGGTGGGGCTGATGGCCTCCTCATACAGCAAGAAACCAACGCGCGGAGATTTTAACCAGAGAAAAAAATATATAAACTTAAGACTGTGGATCTGTATGATCAGAATGAGCAGAATTAACTCTCCAGAATACATGAGAAATATTATAAAATACACGAGCAGTTTATTTAATAATCTTTGCATGTATTAAATCACCTTAGTGAGCTTCTATAGATTAATCAGAATCTTATTAATTTTAATGTTGGTTTTACTATTTTTAGTATAGCTATCCTGGTGATGAATAACTAGTTTTCTTTTTTATTTGTTTTTATTTTCTTTTTATAAACAGATTTTTAAGCTTTTTTTGTGATTTTGTTTATATTATTTAATTTTTTTGTTTTAATAGGACCGTCATATCCATAGCACTAAGGTTCCTTTAGGTAGTTAATAGGCATCCTCTAGCCAACTTCCTTACGGCTTTGATTGGTCAGAATCATATTATTAACCGTGTAGAAAATTAAAGCAGATCTGCCAACCTTACTCTATTATTCAGAATAATTTTTCTTAAAGTTCTTTTGATGAAAGAAGAAGGAATTTCGTTCTCTAGAAAACTTTCTAATAGAATATTAATGTGGTAATTGAAGTCCAAATTGTTGCTGCAGATTCTTGAAATTCTTAGGACCTGAGAAATTAGTACATTCTCAATTACTTTGGTTGAAATGTTATTATTCCAGTGTAGATATTTAATTACTTTGAAAGGAAAATTAACTCTTTTATCAAAGAGGCTAATAGATGGGTTACCTCTGTTGAGCTTAATGCTTAAGTCTAGGAACTCAAGTTCCTGATTACTGTGGTTGGTTTTACATAAGTTAAGAGAGCTAGGATAGATATTATCAAAATCACTCTCTATAACTTCGGAATTATTGATGCACAGCAGATCATCAATATATCTAAAAGTGTAAAGGTAGTTATCTGAGCAGGTGGGGTGATTTTTAATGAATTTATATTCCTTAAAGAACAGGAATAGATTAGCGATATTCGTGGACGTTGATGTTCCCATTGGAATACCGTTCACTTGCTTATAGAGAGTATTATTATATAAGATATGGTTATTTTTTATGCAGCAATTGAGATAAGAGTTCCAAGTTCCTACATCAACAAATTGGTTAAGTTTAAATTCTGCATACAGCTCTTTAAAGGTAGTGATTATATCTGATAGAGGCAGATTAGTATATAGGTTTTCAAAATCATAACTATTAATATCTAGGGGACAAACTTTGAGTATAGTAGAAATTACTTCTGCATTATTATTAATTATCCAAAAATCTCTGTACATCAAGTTAGAACAGTTTCTAATGTGTTTCAAAACCTTCTTTAAGACATCTTCAAAAGCAAGATCTATTTTCTTTTTATGACTCCTTACTCCACTAGCTATGAACCTGAACTTCACAGGATCCTTATGAAACTTAACCGTTGCAAAAAGAAATGGAAATTCAGGCCCATATCTTCTAGTTTGCGGAATTTTAAGTTTCTTGAAGAATGCCTTAAACCGATTTTCTAACTGCTTGGTAGAATAACTTACGGGCTCGTATGTTACTCTATTATTGAGCTCCATAGTTAACAATTCAAAATAGAACTTCTTACAGATAATTGCAAAATTATTGCTAGCTTTATCCGTAGTGGTAAAAATAAATTGGTCTTGTAGTTTGGAGAGTGACCTTTTAGCTTCTCCAGAGAAAAAGAGATTTCTGTCGAAACAAAAGTCCTATATATATATATATAATATTATTAATAACATCTATGAAAATGCAAGTGCAAAGATTAGGCTGTTTGAAAATACAACACACGTAAAAATTGGAAAGGGAGTGAGACAAGGTGACAACATATCTCCGAAGCTCTTTAATGCCACATTGGAGGGTGTTTTTCAGTCGCTGAGCTGGGAAAACAAGGGGATAAAGATTAATGGAGATTATCTAACCCACCTTCGTTTTGCTGATGACGTAGTCATTTTTGCAACTACCCCATCAGAGCTGCAGAGTATGATCCAGGAACTTGCTGACAAGAGTAAAGAAGTGGGATTAAAAATGAACTTTCAGAAGACAAAGGTGATGTTCAATGCTTTTACAAGAAATGAAGATTTATCGATTGATGGAGAAAAGCTGGAGATAACAGACACGTACGTTTATCTTGGACAGCAGATATCAAGTGAGGGTCACATTGATGAAGAAATTAATCGGCGTACAAAACTTGCCTGGAGAGCTTTTGGAAGAAACAGCATAATTTTCAAGAGCAATATGCCATTATGTCTTAAAAGAAAAGTGTTTGATCAATGCATCCTTCCAGTGCTTACGTATGGTGCAGAGACGTGGACCTTAACTAAAAGAGACATACAAAGGCTGCAGACAACTCAAATAAGCATGGAGAGGTGCATGCTTGGTGTAACCAGGAGAGATAAGAAGAGGAACTCGTGGATCCGAAAAATGACAAGAGTGGAAGACATCATGATCAGAGTTAAATCCCTGAAATGGCAATGGGCTGGACATACTGCCAGAAGGACAGACCATCGATGGACAGCCGAAATTTTAGATTGGATTCCAAGGGACAGGAAAAGACCCAGAAGAAGACCACATGGGAGATGGGTGGATGAAATTCGAAAGTATGCAGGGGTGACATGGAGGAGACTGGCACAAGACAGACCGTTGTGGAGGAAACTTGGGGAGACCTTCGTCCAGCAGTGGATTGATAATGGTTGACAATGATGATGATGATGATATAAAATTTGTGAAAAATAAAATTTTTTTTGTAATAAATATAGATTTTTTTGCCATCTAGCAACATTTCTTTGATTGATTTCTGTGAACATAAAAAAAGGCCAATTCAATAGCTTCAAAATAAAAAAAAAAATCAAAGTCTCTACCTGTTATAGTACAAGAGCAGCGTACATTTAAAAATTTGGTATTTCACATTATTTACGTCACAGATGTATTTTTTGCCTATTTTCAAAATGCAACCAAAAATATTTTTTTATGAAAAAATCCTTTTACAGTACTTTATTATACCTCTATTAAGAGTAGCTACCATAATTTTTTCAAAAAAATTGGAGGTGGTCATACATTTTCTCGAAGATCATTACTTTGTAGTGTCTGAAATTTTGAGCACAAGTAAAAACGTTCCATATATATATATATATATATATATATCATCATCATCATCATTGTCAACCATTATCAATCCACTGCTGGACGAAGGTCTCCCCAAGTTTCCTCCACAATGGTCTGTCTTGTGCCAGTCTCCTCCATGTCACCCCTGCATACTTTCGAATTTCATCCACCCATCTCCCATGTGGTCTTCTTCTGGGTCTTTTCCTGTCCCTTGGAATCCAATCTAAAATTTCAGCTGTCCATCGATGATCTGTCCTTCTGGCAGTATGTCCAGCCCATTGCCATTTCAGGGATTTAACTCTGATCATGATGTCTTCCACTCTTGTCATTTTTCGGATCCACGAGTTCCTCTTCTTATCTCTCCTGGTTACACCAAGCATGCACCTCTCCATGCTTCTTTGAGTTGTCTGCAGCCTTTGTATGTCTCTTTTAGTTAAGGTCCACGTCTCTGCACCATACGTAAGCACTGGAAGGATGCATTGATCAAACACTTTTCTTTTAAGACATAATGGCATATTGCTCTTGAAAATTATGCTGTTTCTTCCAAAAGCTCTCCAGGCAAGTTTTGTACGCCGATTAATTTCTTCATCAATGTGACCCTCACTTGATATCTGCTGTCCAAGATAAACGTACGTGTCTGTTATCTCCAGCTTTTCTCCATCAATCGATAAATCTTCATTTCTTGTAAAAGCATTGAACATCACTTTTGTCTTCTGAAAGTTCATTTTTAATCCCACTTCTTTACTCTTGTCAGCAAGTTCCTGGATCATACTCTGCAGCTCTGATGGGGTAGTTGCAAAAATGACTACGTCATCAGCAAAACGAAGGTGGGTTAGATAATCTCCATTAATCTTTATCCCCTTGTTTTCCCAGCTCAGTGACTGAAAAACACCCTCCAATGTGGCATTAAAGAGCTTCGGAGATATGGTGTCACCTTGTCTCACTCCCTTTCCAATTTTTACGTGTGTTGTATTTTCAAACAGCCTAATCTTTGCACTTGCATTTTCATAGATGTTATTAATAATATTAATGTATGCATCTTCAATACCGCAGGTTTTCAGAGCCATTGTAACTGCTGATGGTTTCACCGAATCAAAGGCTTTTTCATAATCGATAAAAGCCATGCACAATGGAAGTTCATATTCCCTCGCTCTTTCAATTAGCTCTCTCAGCACGTGGATATGATCTATTGTGCTGTAGCCACTCCTGAATCCAGCTTGTTCTCTCGGTTGAGCCATGTCCAGTGTTACCTTCAAGCGGTGTGAAAGAACTTTAGTGAAGATTTTATAAACTACTGATAGGAGGCTGATAGGTCTGTAGTTTCCGAGATCCTCAATGTCACCTTTCTTATGTAGCAGGATCATTGTAGCGGTGTTCCAATCCTCAGGAATCTTTCCTTCATTAAGGCATCGAGTGAAAATTTGGGCGAGTACTGTTTCGATTTCTCCACTTGCTTCTTGTATGATGTCTACAGTAATTCCATCTTCTCCTGGAGCTTTTCCTCGCTTCATGTTCTTGATTGCATGTGCAACTTCTGCTGGAAGGACTGGAGGAACTCTGGTACTGGTATCTTTAATGATGTCTGGAGTGCATATATCATCCCTTTCATATAATTTGGAGTAGAAATCTTTCACTCTTGTCAAAATTTCGCCTCTATTTCTTGTTACAGAACCATCTTCTTTTCTCAGTGCCATAATCTGTTTTCTTCCCTTACTGAGATGTCCCTTTGCTATCTTTAGGCTTTGGTTGTTTTCAATTGCTTTCCTCACTAGTTCACAGTTGAATTTCCTTACGTCTTCAGTGATACTTTTTCTTACTGTCTTGCATAGCTCTATATATTCCACTTTGGAAGTCACATCTTCTTTAGTTGTCCTCATCTCTCTTCTTTTTTGCATCAACATTTTGGTTTTTCCTGATAATTTGTTCACATGCAACTTGTTCTTAGACCCAGCTAATTTTGTTGCTGTTTCCATAAGAGCTTTGGTTACTTTTCTGTTAACTTCAGAGATGTCCACTTCTTCCGATGTTAGGCCTTCTAAAGCAGAGAACCTGTTCTTCAGTTCTAACTTGAAGGTATTATGGTGTTTTTTAAGGTTGGTTATGTCAATAGATTTTGTTTGTCCTATGAGCTTGCCACGTTCAAGTTTAGTGTTCAGGTGCATCTTACATCTCACCAATCTATGGTCACTACCTGTGTTGAACTTGTTCAGCACACTGCAGTCTTCTATGACGAATTTTTTGTTACACATAATAAAATCAATTTCACTTGTCGTCCCATTTGGATGTCTCCATGTCCATTTCCTGTGTGGCTTTTTCTTGAAGAAGGAGTTCAAGATGAAAAACCCTTCTGCCTCTGCAAACTCAACGAGAGTATTTCCACGCTGGTTTCTGTTGCCATGACCGAATTTACCTACCGAAGTTTCATTCTGTTGCCGTTGCCCTATTTTTGCATTGAAATCTCCCATAATTATTTTCAAGTGCTGCTTACCTTTATTATTTAGATGACAAATTTCCTCATAAAATTCTTCAATTTCTTCTTCAGGATGACTTGTGGTGGGTGCATAAGTTTGAATAATCTGAGCCTGGTATCTTTTCGAGAGTTGGATAACAAGTCGTGCAGCTCTGTCAGAGGAACTTTCAACTTCTACAACTTTATCCTTCAGTTTCTTGTTTATTATAAATCCAACACCACTAGTTCTGCCAGTATCTGTCCCACGATAGTAGAAGAGATGTCCACTTTTCAGTTCGATGAGATCTTCTCCTTTTCTCCTTACCTCACTTAGCCCCACGATGTCCCACTTGATCCTTTGTAGTTCCTCTTCCAATTCAAGAAGCCTTGAATCAGAAGATAGGGAGCGTCCATTGTAAGTAGCCAAGGTCAGCATCAGATGGCAGCCTAGTCCGGTCCTCCGGGGATTCTTAGCACCCTCTGCCTTCATGTCGCACTGGCCGCTGCCTTGGCCAGGTACATTCCAGCTGCCGGAGACTGAGGGCCAAGATTTAAGTTGTGGAATCATTTTGGAGGGGTTTGGCCATAACTCACCACGCTGGCCAAGCGGGTTGGTGAGTGTGGGATAGCATTTCCTCTGATCCCGATGGTATAGTTATACCGCTATGGGCGGTCGTCAGAGCCCCTTTAGTGGGAACAGGATGCACCACGAGAAGGCGGGGTTGACATTTGTCAAGGAGAGGCTGTGATGTTACGCATCACCTGACCTTACATCCCATATATATATATATATATATATATATATATATTCTATAAAGAAGATACCCAAGCAATATATATATATATATATATATATATATATATTCTATAAAGAAGATACCCAAGCAAAAAAAATACATATATAATTTTGACTCACACCTAATACAACATAGAAAAGGTTATGTATCTATATATATACATACTCGCAGTTATTAATCCAAAAAAAATGTTAGAATTTTTTTTTAAATTATCTGACACGGAACTATTTCAATTTGACACTAAATGGTGCAATAAAGTTAGCTTAGCAGTGTTTCTGTCTGGAAGAAACTAAATCTCTTATTTCTGTCCAATTTTTCTAATTATCTGAGCCAAATAGAAATAAATGAATGGGGGCTAAAGTGAGATCGGTATTTTATCTTCCAGAAATGATCTTAAACCCTACTTTAACGTTCATTTTTTGAAGAGAAAATGTGTACATTCGCAGAGAACCTTTGAATTTGAGCTACAGAAGCTCCACCCCCAAACAACGTCATTGCTAAAATGTAACAGCATATATTTTGTCTTTTCAGTCTGGAGCCAACGAGAATCCGCCAAGGCCTGTAGTGATTTGCTGACTCCAACTTCTCGGGCAGTCACTCAAGACATAAAACCATGCCCAAGGAGCAATTTCTTGCGCCATCTATTACAGAAGATGAACCCTAAGACTCATTCAAAGACAGCCTTAAGTATTCACAATTTTAATTTGTACATCTGTGCAGCCAGTGAAATAATAAACCAAATGTTATACACATTCAGGAATTTAACTAGTTCTTTTGAAATTAATGACGGCAACAGCATCATAATCAGGGTGTAATATCTGTGTGTTCTTCAGTGTGTTTTACATCTTCAATGAAATGATAAAATTTCCTAGTACAAAAAAAAAAGAAAAAAAAAAAAACTGCTCTGTATAAAACTCATATGAAGCAATCTGGAACTTAGCACAATTATAATAATACAAAACAATTGTTGCCATGGTACTGAAATTCCCTTGTTCCATAGTTATTACTCCCATACACATTGGCAGCAGGGAGGCCAGATATCTATCTCTTTCAGTGAGGAAAGTGCATGCTAGAAGAAACGTCCATCTTGGACTAGCGGGAAGATTCCCACATGCTGCTGGGAATCCCAACTGCACAGAACTGCTATGCCACAAACCAAGATGGCTGAAAATATCACTCTTAAACATCTTGCACTCTAGTGTCACATGAGATGAAAGAGAAAGCATCATATCTTCACACTCCATAGAAGGAAGTGATGTCATCACAAGCATGCATGCAATCAATCCAAACATTAACCACTTTTTCTTAATTGCAAGAAAAAATTACAGGATTCCAGCCAAAGCCTTAAATTTTACTTGAGGACAAATGTTTAGCACTGAAACCAGCATGACTACAATTTGAAAAATTCTCTCTGCATTAGGAAGTTTGAAATCTGAGAACGATGATCCCTGCATTTTGGTTTATTTTTTATGCACAACTTGGTTGCTCGAGGGCTTAAGTGCAGAGGATGAATTCAAAATACATTTTAGTCTATATATTTGCTTCTAAATACCCATTTGAAAATCTTATAACATTTACATCAAAGACTATTTTAGGTACAGTATCTTTTTCAAGCAATACATAAATTTTTCGTTAGCGGACGTAGACGTAATTTGTGGTTTACTTAATTAATATCTCTGCTTCTAAAAGTCTGATTTGAAAAATTCTTCTTGCATCGGGTACAGCTCTTGATTGGAAATGTTTTGCATATGATTTCTAATTTTTGGTAAAGAATAGTTTGGCCACCAGGGGTACAAGTGTTTATTTTTGCTTTCAACGCACTTGCAGCAAAATCCGAAGTTTCTGAAAACTTGCCTGAAAAATTTCTTTCTTGTACCGATACCACTCACCTCAGAAAACCTTTTGTGAATATCTCCTGCTTAAATATTGCATAGATTTTCCGCCAGGGGTGTAGGTGTATACCTTATTTTTGTTGATATCTGTGCTTCTTTAAGACTCGTGTGAAATGTTTACCATATAAATAATACCTGAGCGTGCCACCAGAGGGCGCAAACTGACATTTCTGTTTACAGCAATATAGGCGGGACTAAGAACCAGACTGAAAAAATTCTTTGGCTAGGTACTAACTCTATCAAACATTTTGTATGTATTTTCCCCCAAAATAATGCCAATTTCTTTCGTTAGGGAAGCAAATGTTTAACACGTTTTAATATCTCTGCTTCTAAACGGGTGATTTAAAAAAAAATTTCTTTACCATTTACCTTGTGGAACAGGTGGTGATGGTGTACTTCTGTTTTTTTTTATTTGTATGCCATTTTACCATAAAAAAGATGGGACATTATCCTCTTTAAATAATGAACAGCTTTTGCTAGGGGGTGTAAAGGTCAAAACCTTTTCCTTGCTATCTCTGCTTCAGGGAGACACATTTGAAAAGTTCTTTCCTTGGGACATTATCCTCTTTAAATAATGAACAGCTTTTGCTAGGGGGTGTAAAGGTCAAAACCTTTTCCTTGCTATCTCTGCTTCAGGGAGACACATTTGAAAAGTTCTTTCCTTAGCATCACTTTTGCCATGAAGATAACTTTTTGCCTATGTTCAAATTTTCCATTATGAAAAGTTTGTCTGTTAGAAGGCATACACAGTTATATCATGTTTCCTTCTATATTTCTTCTTTTAACTGTTCAATTTGAAATTCTGTCTCTGATACCTTCCTTCTGTTACAAGAAACTTTTTGTGCATCATTAGTTAATTTTTGTAACATACTTTTTAGCCACTGGTGAAAGTAAATAGCTGTTTCAATTATTGGATTCTTTATCTATTGTAGAAATCTGGTTGGCTGCTTTTTCTAACCAGTTCCATTGACTTCAACACAAAAATGTTCATATCAGAAAGCAATAAAAAGATGTGCTTCATTACAACTGAGAATTTGGGGGTTCTGTCTTAATTTTTCTTTCTTCATGCACGCGCACAACACACACACACACACACTACTAGATCTCTGTTGTCTTGGTAACTGGAAAATGGCACATATCAGTAAGATTTTTATGATAAAACTACATAATAAAAATTAAATGCAACTGATGCTATAAATGCTTCACATATGATGGAATATAGTTGGACACATGCCACTGAAGTATAAGAAAATTCATAGCTCCTGAACCTTTCAGAACCCCTGCGTGATACGGTACACAGTGGGATGTATGTGTCGGGTTATGAATTATTAATATTAAACAAGGCCTTTCTAAAATTCAAGGTCAAATTAGGACTGATCTTGAATTTCTTCACTTCCACTTAGCATTATATATCAAATTAAAGTGAATTTCAAGAACTTCAGTGACACCAAAATTTTTCATCTAAGTAAATTTTAAAGGGAATTATTGCTATTTTTAGTGCATAGATGCCAACCTCTAAAAGTAGTTTTCAGTAACCAACATGTTCATTTTTCAGTAATTTTCAGTAACCCAGTCTACAGTGGCAAATTTGGGTATTTAACACTGCAACAAATTTTAATCTGTCAGAACTATTAACAAAATAATAATAATAATAATAATAATAATAATAATAATACAATAAAAAATAATTTGCTAGTGGGAAAATTTAAAATACTGTCTACCAGAAAAATATAATAAATTACCTCCAGACATGAAGAAAAATTATTCCTTGGAATGTTGGCTACATTATTATGATAAACTGGCTGTAGTTGCAATTTTGGCCTTCCTTAGTTCAATTTGCAAAAACTTCTTCTGATAGCATAGTTCACGGTGTGCAATGCTGTTTATTTTTTCTACTAATAAAGAATACAGCACATGAGTACTTAAATTAGATCTGAATTCATTCATGTTTTTTTTTTTTCACAATACTGAAAATTCTTTCTGTACTTGCATTGCTATGAGGGACTATTAAAATCATTTTCATAATTTTTCTTAATGATTCATACTTCAACTGGCCACTTTCATTTTTCATTAAAGAAATTCTGTGCCACACTTCATCCATTCTCCCAGAAGTAACAGCATAATTAAAAATTTCAAACTGGTAGTGAGCAAATTCAGATGTCAGATTCTTCTGGTTTCAAAACTGGAAACAGGGAACACATATATTGGACTGATGCAAAAGAAACACTTTGCCTTAATGCTACATCTGCAATTTCAGCATGACTCAGAAATTCATCATTAAGTGGAAATTTTCTTAAAATGTAATTGCAGCCTGCCTTGTAAAATTCCCTTACCTCAGAATAAAAAGTAGCCACTGTGTCTTCACTCAGATCCGCAGTTGTGCCTATATAAGATCTCACTTTTGACCTAATTACGAGATCACAGTTTTCTTTTGATTTCTCCTTCTTTCAAAATTTCCATCTGCAAGAGATGTTGCTCTCACATCAAATGCTGATATGGCTTGATAAATCGTACAAGCAATTCAGATAACAGACTATGAAGTTTTCTTTTTAATACATGCACAAGCGGAGCTTCCTGCTGCAAGAACACGTGAACAGATGTAAACAAAGGAAGAGTAGCAGATAAAAAAAGACAAAATTTAGATGAAGGATTTCCAATCATACTTGCAAGGTTCTTATACTGTGAATTTCTTCATTGTCACTGAAATAATGTTCTAGAGCCTCCCACTGTTCTAAAATTCTGTCAATGGATTCCAAAAGTGATAACCAGCGAGTATTGACATGCTTTAGAATTTTGTTTGGTTTAGTACCACAAACAGCTTGACTCAGTTTTAGATTGTGTTTCCTCTTTGAACTTTTCTCAAAAAAAAAAAGTACAACTATATCAGAAACTGCTCAACATTAAATCCTTTCAGTTGAGTAGCAGATTTCTGTGCAGCTAAATTTACTAAATGGCATGAACATCGCTGCACTATGATTGCAGGCTGAACCTTCTTTATGTGAGAAACACCTTTTACTTGACCTATCATAGTGTTAGCATTGTCACAGAAAAATGACACACAGAGACTCCACGATATATATATTTTTTAAAAACCCATTGTTCAAAACGTTGATATTCTTTCACCTGTATTATTACTTGATTCAACCAATGATAACAAAACAGTTGAATTTTTCCCAATTTTTTTGTCAAAATATGTTATTGTAATGGGATACAGTTTATTTGCTTGAGCATCATTACTTCCGTCCGTAGATAGAGAAAAAGGATTTTTTTAAACTTCAGATACGATGTTACTTGTAGAAACACTGGCCATGTGCTGAATTAGTGCAGTAGCTTTGGCTCTTCCACACGAATATTTTTTTTGCGATCGCTGAATCGGGAAACATGGCTTGAAATAACGGTTTTTCAAGCCTTCAGTTTTCGGAAATTTATCCAACATTTTCAAGCTGAAATACAAATATTTATGGAATAAAATGATATCTAACAATACTGGATAGAGGAAAGACCGTGAGGGAAAAAAAAATTATGATTACCAGAGAAATCTTATCACCGTCTACTTTCCGTTTTCGAAGGATGAAATTCCGTCCTCAGACAGAGAAAACGACCCCCCCTCGCCACCACCAATCCTTCCAAAATTTAAGTTCAGTTATGCATCGATTTCGTACATAGTCCAAATGATAACAATAAAGACGGAATTCCTCGAATCAGCGTGAGAATCTCGTCGCCGAAGATTACGGGGAAATTTTTGGGCAGCCTAACTTCCGCTTTCGGAAATCGTCGACTACAATTTCAAGCTGAAATTATGCAATGAAATTAAATTTAACAATACTGAACAGAAGCAACAACACGAGAGAGAAAAAATACGATTACGGGAAAAATCTGCACTTCGTTTAACTTCAGTTTCAGAACGTTTAAAAAGACAAAACAACATCCCCAGACGGAATACGACCCCCCACCCCCCAACTAATAACCCGAAAATTTCTTCACTTTTGCATCAATCCCGACGAAAATGACAAAAAAAAAAAAAACCCCGGAGGGGGCGCTGCGAATCCGTGGAAGAATCTCGCGTATGAATTAACTGCTGAATCAATTTCGAATGTCGTAAGATAACGCTAAAATATCGATGATCGGTAAATTTAAACTTTTGGCGCAAAATTGGCGCAGGTTTCGTCGAAATGGCGATTTTTTTTAAAGCAGAATGGCGCAAGAACAACATTCTGGCGCGGGCTGGCAGCCCTGAATGTAGCATTAAATTTTTTTCCCCCAGAAAAACTTGAAGAACCAACAAAAATTTTTAAGTTGATGAAAATTTGCTTTCTATCAAAGAAAATTAAATCAAATGGCGATTTTCCGTAATTTCAGCGGTGTTTCCGTACTTCCGTAACAGCAACCAAAAATCCGTAAAATTAGGGAAAATCCGTACTAGTTGGCATCTATGTTAGTGTAATGAAAAAATGTAATAAGCTACATTTTATTTCTCATACTGGCCAGCAAGCAAACCAGCATACCAGAGTTCCTTAAAACTCATGTTACTCATTTCATGTTGTGTAACTAACGCAAACACTAGGCTAAAATCCAAAAATATTCAAATGAAAATTATGGCACTCATAAAAATAACTCATTATTCGGTGTGTTCAAGAGCACTGGGGCTGCAGATGGGACTACAGCAGTATTTATTTATGCTGAGTGTGTGATACTGAAGTTCTGTTCACAGACATGGCAACATGGTTGATCAAGGTCACAAGTAGTTTCACGCCAGCAATTGCTTTCATTTTCGCCTATTACTCTGTTGAGCACTGTACTGTGTTTTAGTTTTTTTTTTTTTTTTTGACAAATTTTATATTGGGTAATGTGAATGGACAGTGAGTATAGTATGCATCCAGTTGTCTAAAGCTTGGGAAAACTGCCACGGAAACATTCGCAGACCTGCCAACCTCTCAGAACCAAAAAACGTAACACTCAGAAAAATCTTAACATGATGCATGCTGATAATTTTTGAAGCCTATTTCAGCTATATAAATTCTTGATGATGAGAATGTAGGGATTTTTTCCCTACATCAAAATTTTATTGTGAAACTAATTAAATCTAATCAGCAAACACTTTTATGTAGTTAATTATTAGAAAAAATTACGAATACGGGAGAAATCTTCACTCCACCTAACTTCCATTTTCGGAAATTTTGAGAAGCGGAAAACTTGCATCTTAGGGAGTCTGCAAGATGGCTTTGGGTTCTAGGGATGTCATTTTTGCCTGCAGGACCAAAATAAATTGCATCGGCAGTTGCCGCGATTCTTCTATGGGGATGGGTACAAAATAAACCTGCGATGTACACCGCCGCAATTCTTCTATGGAGACGAGTACAAAATAAATCTGCGATGTACGGTGGCTGTTGCCGCTATTCTGCTACGGAGAAGAGTACAAAATAAACAAGCGGTGTACGTTACCAGTCACCGCGATTCTTCAACGGGGATGAGTACAAAATAAGCCTGCAATGTACGTCGCTGTGATCCTCTTACGGGGATGAGTACAAAATAAATCTGCGATGTACATCGCTGTGATTCTGCTACGGGGACGAGTACAAAATAATTCTGCGATGTGCATCGTCCTTCGCGAGAAACAAAATAAAAAAAATTATGATTACGGAAGAAATCCTCACTACGCCTAACTTCAGTTTTTGGAAATTTCGATTTAGGCAGAAAACTTGCATCTATGATAGGGAGTCTTGCAAGATGGTTTAATGGGTTCTGGGGATGTCGTTTTTGTCTGGAGGACCAAAATAAATATGCGACATACGTCGCTGCGATTCTGCTACAAGGCTTATATCAAAAAAGAGAAAAACAATGGGGGGGGGGGGAAACATGACTATTTAAAAAATAAAAATTGTATTTTTGGCTGCAAAATCATATTAGCGTACTGCAGAACGATTTATCGTACTAAACACGCTAAAATCGTAACAGTTGGCAGGTCTGCATTTGACATACTGCACACAACATTTGGAGAATCTCTAAGCCATTCAGAAACTTTTTAATGGTTCAAGATTTTCGAAAAATGTTGAACATTGATTAAAGATGATACTCACTGTGGATACCCATCAACTTTAAGAACAGACAACTAATTGTCAGTGAAACTGAAATCCTAATCAGGTTATGCCATACGATTCTCACACCGAATTTGGAGACAAGATGAGTGATGGCAAAGTTTAGGCTTAGGCTTCTTCTACACGTGATCAAAAGAGCAGCACTGTGTTTCAGTTTGTCAGGAAATTAAAAATCGTGCTGCAACGGACCACAATCCTTAGAAAATACCACAGGTAACAAACCCATGTCTGTGGCTTTGATTACACTAGAAAGTGAAATCAAATGTGAAGATAATGTTGACTGTTTTCTTTGATGTTAAAGGTAAGCCACATTTTGAATTTACTCCAACTGGGCAGACTGTGAACCAGACTTATTACAAAGAAGTTTTGAAACTACTAAATTACCCCCCCCCCTGCAAATAACTACAAGAATTGGAGTCTCAATGCTGGCTGTTGCATCAAAATGATGCACCAACACATTCAGCCATATTGATACATTTGTACCTGATCATACATCAAATCTCAGTAGCACCAGGCTTGCCTTAGTCAACTGACACCCCCCCCATCACTTTTTAGTTTTCCAAATTCAAAAATCTCTTATGGGACAAAAATTTTAGAGTGTAAACAACATTAAAAATGTGGCAGAGGAGCTGAATGTAGTACTTAGAGGGAGGCTTTTTTTTTTTTTTTTTTTTTTTTTGATTGGACGTTTAACGACCACCGTGAGCAACTCAATGGGCTATAAGCAGTCACTCGTCCCTAATTTAGGGTCACTGGTTCCAGGGAAGGGAGAGAGCCAGTGCCGTAAGACAAACACAACATCCCTGCCTTACCGGGATTCAAACCCGGACCCCGTTCGGACGAATGATCAGAGGCCATCGCTTAGACCACTGCGCCACCGGGGCGGCGAGAGGCATGCTTTCAAATGCTCTTTATTTATGAAGTGGCAGAAAAGCTGGGATAATAGCATTAGCTCAGAGGTGATACAATCAAATAGCTTGTGTTTTCTCCAGTACCTTTTTGCATACAACTTGTATTTTCATTAACTTTCATACTCCAAATCAACATCTTGGCATATTTTCACAATAAAGACAAAAACTGTGACTGACATAAGATAAGAGGCTCCTACATTCTTATTACTTCCTACTTTTTCTTTCTCACAAAGTACATCTCTTTTAATCTCCTGCTATGTTTGCACAGAAAAGTGAAGAACTAGATACTCAATCTTTAACAGCATTGTCATGCAACTGAACAATAAATAAGTTTGTTCTGCTATTATGTAATTCACTACTGACTTCCTTTCATGTTCTTTAATTTCGGCTACGGTTGCTTGCCAAAAGGATGAAATTGGCCGCTCAAAATTTTTACCATGTAAGCTGACTGAGAAATACTTCATGTGAAAGACAAGTATGTTTACCTCGTTTACAACAGGAAAACTTAGCAAATGAGAGTACCAAGAGGTTCTATGAGAAACTACATCGTACAGTTAAATGGTACACAATATCACCTGCAGAAAAAGACAAGATTAGGAGCTCCAAAAGTACCTTATTAACAACAAACAAAATGCTCAAAGGCAAACCAAAATTATTACCTTTCTGATACTGCAGTACCTGCTTGATATCCAGTTTCAAAAAATTTGGTGAAAAAGGTAAAACCCTTCAGCAACACACGCATGAAGACTGCTGAAGCAGAAAATACACCCCCAGATTAAAAAAGAAACTGAAATTACTTTATTATGATTCTTCAATTGAAGGTGAAAGGTAAATCTTTCAGTAATTTTCTTCTGCAATAATACAAAATAATTGACCTTGCAAAGTACATGAAACATTCTGATTATAAAAAGAACAAGTTTGAGTTAAAACCAAAATTCAAGAGACTGAAGTCTTAAGGTACTGTTCAATCCAACTGAAGGCAACAAAACAAATCCTCACATAGCTCAGTTAAAAAAGAACGGGAGGAAGAGGGGGTCAAATGTGAAGAAAGGTTAATTAAGCAAAAGGCCCAAAGAGAAAAAATTGAAATCTTAAAACTAAAGCGAAAGTTTCAAAGATTTAATTTTAGAGAAAAGTGGGGGCACAATTTGTTATACACATAGCATCAAAAGGAAATAGCAAGCACATTTAGAACAGTGCACTAAAAGTTGAGAGGCAAAAACAATTAAAAAAAATGATTACCACTTTTTTTTTTTTTTTAACTATTCTTACCTTCAATAGTGCGCTAAAAACAAGGCAACACTAAATTTTGAGGATGTAAAATTGATTTTTCGGAGCACAGGAAATCCACAGATTTTATGCTTAAGAGACAATGGTTATCTATGAAACCAAAAACAAGAGTAGCAACTTTAATTACATCTGAAAGCACAAAAACTCCACCTTGGGGACACAATATAACTCAAAATAATAATAATATCCCCACCGAGGGTGCCACTTTGTTGCGGTGGTGGGGCTTGTGTGTCCTGATGACATTGAGAGCTATGCTAAATAGCATTGCTACCAGCAGCGCCACCCAAGCCAGACTAAGAGTACCCAACAACCACGATGAGACAAACAAAAAGAAATCCATACCAGATCGGTCGTCTCCTGGGTCAACAAGGACCGCGTTAGGTGCTATGGCTCCTGCACACCTGTTGACAAATGGGCTTCAGCAGATCCTGTTAAGGAACCAGGACAGGCTACTGCAGTACTACAGGAACAAAAAAAAAAAAAAAAACGGAAAACTTACACACTTGCTGAAAATTGAGAAACCATGAAATGCTATTACCAGGCAAATCCAACAGCCCGTGGTTTTAAAAAAAGAATGATGCAAATCTGGAAAGGAAAACGTCCAGACAATGGAATAACAGAACAAAGAATAATGAATCACAGAAGGTTTATCTCAGGAACACAATATTTACAGAACTGAAATTGCAAGAGAGAGAAATTGGCAAAAGAAGAACCAACACAAAATAAGGACCATGTCGTGGAAAACATCATGCTAGTAGAGCCAAACAACTTTCCCCCAAAGAACAATCCGTGAAACAACCTGACAACCATGAATTGACACAGCAGCAAGGCCTTCTGAAAGAGAAAAATTTAAACCATATTAGACAAGGTGAGGAATGACAAAGACTCCCTGTAATTTGCCAAACGTGAAACAAACAAGTGAAATATTTGTTAAAAACTGCAAATGATGTCATGGACAAAATTCCAACCCATACTTTAAATGAAACAAACCAGCTCATGTACAGTACAGCTGCCATAGTTAACACCATGGAACTTGGTTACAAGATGCCAAAGAAGAAAATGCCTGGCACTCACTCCTAAGTGGAAAATTTGACTAGAAAATAAAATAAACTCCTAGAAAATAAAATAAACTCCGTTGTGAGATTAGCAACTTAAAAAATTGAAAGATGGGAAGCTCTAAAATAGAAAAATAAGAGATGGACTTTGCAAAAAATACGACCTGGAAAGAGAGAATTGTTGAAATTATGGAAGAATTGAAACAACGGGTAACAGCTACTGCAAAGAAAATTGAAAGATATGACTGACGCATAAAACAGTACAAAGAAAATGTGTTATTTCGGAATAAGCAACAAGTAGTTTATAAATTATTGAGACAAAAGGCAATCCAAATAAATGTAAGCCCATGTAAGGACAATGCTTTGAAATTTTGGAAAGCCCAGTTGAACATAATAGAAATGCCTTCTGGATCAATGGTGTTTTTGTAAAGATCTGAGAGGAATACACATGGATAATATGATGAATACAACTGATATGATTACACAGCAAGTAAAGAATGTGAAAGCCTGGACCAGATGAATTGAACGGATTTTGGCTAAAGTATTTCACAAGTCTTCAACAACGTATAGCTATGCAATTCAATATAATGCTGCAGAATTCTACCACAGAAGATTGGATGAGAACAGGTTGCACATTCCTTATAATGAAAAATCAAGAAAAAGGCAATGAACCTACCATCACCCAATTACATGCTTCCCAACAAAAAACTTTTCACAAACTAGCAAGATCAATATATGACTACTTATGGGAAAATAATTTGTGCCCAATACAACAGAAGGGGAACTTCAAAAGATCAAGAGGCACAAAAACAAAAAACTAGCTGCTAATTGACAAAATGGTACTAAAAAACTCCAAAAGACGAATTTGAATATGGCATGGATAGATTTATAAAAAAGCCTTTGACTCACTGCCACACAGCTGGATTAACGCTGGTGTGGAACTATTTGGAGTTAGCAAGAACATCTGCCAATTCCTCTAAGAATATATGAAATACTTGAAAACAATGTTACATACATACATATGGTGAAGAACTTGGAGAAGTTAATATCTAGAGAGGCGTATTTCAAGGGGATTCCTTGTTGCCTTTATTGTTTAATACCTCTTTAATCCCATTGCCAATGATTTTGAACAAAACAAAAATGGGCTACCACATTTTGGACCAACACAAACCATCTGCTGTACATGGATGACCTTAAATTGTATGCAAAAAGTTCCGCCGAACTTGAAACATTGCTGCATACAGTGCAAATATTTAGTGATGATATACAGATGGAATTTGGACTGGAAAAATGTGCAGTACTATCCATGTGCCGGGGAAAAGTCCAGAATATACATGGAATAGAACTAGAAAATGGTAATATAATGAAATTATTGTCAGATAATGAAAATTATAAATACCTTGGAATTCTCGAATCAGATAACATCTTACATACAAAAGTCTGACTCATAGTGAGTATATCAAGAGAGTAAGAAAAATATTGAAATCAAAACTAAATGGTGGAAATACAATCAAAGCCATAAATACATGGGCCATTCCAGTAATTAGATACCCAGCTGGAATAATTAATTGGACCCACAGTGAATTAGAAATACTGAATCGGAAAACTCGAAAGTTATTGAACATGCATCATGCACTCCATCCAAAAAGTGATGTTGACAGATTGTATTTACCTCGGAAGATTGGAGGCAGAGGACTACTACAAGTACAACAGGTAGTAGAGGAAGAAAAAAGAAGCCTGAATGATTACCTCAACAGAAGCAGAGAAAAGTTACTTCAGGCAGTGAATAATGAAAATATCTTTAAAACAACAGAAAACAAGGCTGAATACAAGAGGAAACAGTTTGAAAGCAGATTAGACGGCTGGAAGAACAAGCCACTGCATGGACAATTTCTAAAGAATATTGATGGGAAAAGTGACAACAACTTGACTTGGGCATAGCTGAAATCGGGTTCCATCAAGAAAGAAACAGAAGGTCTGATTTTTGCGGCACAAGAACAGGCATTGCACACAAATGTTATGAAGGCTAAAATCCAGAAAGTCAGTGATGATCCAAAGTGTTGACTTTGTCAAGAAAAAGGTGAAACTGTGTCTCATCTTATACGTGAATGCAGCAAAATTGCACAGACAGATTACAAAGCTAGACATGGCAGGGTTGCAAAATTGATTCACTGGCCATTATGCAGAAAGCAAAATCTGCCAGCATCGAAAAACTCATGGGAACATCGGGCTGAGAAAGTCATAGAAAATCGTCAAATCAAGTTCTTGTGGGATTTTCGAATTCATTCAGATTGACACGTAGAACACAATACACCAGACATAACAGTCATAGAGAATCGGAAAGTCTGGATAATTAATAAAGCGATCCCTGGAGATGCCAGAGTCGATGGAAAAGAACTGGGAAAAATGACTAAATATAGAGACTTGGCCACAAAAGTTACCTGAATATGGACTAAAACACACAACAGTAGACCCCTGGCGTCAGGGCTCTTGGAACAATGCCAAATTTTTATTATAGCTAGGATGACCGCATAAAAGTTCAGGGGGGGGGGGCATTTTTTTTAGTTTATGCAACATTTTGCATCACTCCAGTATTTATCTTGTCATCATCAACAATCGCAATGCAACTACCGCTTACGATCGCGGATATCGGCAACCGAAAATCTGCCATATCACTAAGTGATACAACACACAGGTATCCTGTAACAATGTATTGTAATTGAAAAGAAAAAAAAAAAAAAAAAAGGGATGTGGAAAAAAGAAACTTTCAGAAAAGATCATCAAGTAATGCATTTCAAAAATCCGTTTTCCTTTATAATGTTTAAAAACATGTTTTTGCTTTTTTACCTGTAGTGTATAATAAAAAAATTATGTTGATTTTTTTTATGGAATCAGATGTCCGTGTGTCTGATTGTCTTCATCTGAGTTTACACGTTAGCTACTGTGTACAAGTAGACTTTCAGCTAAAAAATATGTAGTTTTATATATATTCACAGTATAAGTCATTCCTTATTCCTACAGAACTGAATTCAGCAGATGCAAAATGAAGAACATCAAGACCCGCCCAACACCATGTTTCTGATTGTCTGCTGTTTATATTCAAGAAATGCAAATATAGATCAATGGTGAATGCAGCAACTATGATTTTTATTTATTACCAAGAAAGAGAAGAAGAAGAAAAGAAGAAAAAAAAAAAAAAAGCCGTGAGAGCTGTAAAGCTGAAACAGATACCAACCCCCCCCCCCGCACAAAAACTTTCCGATTAACATCAAACAGCAGGAGGACGCGTCCATGCACACACAACCTTTGGAATTTCCTGATGGAACGGCTTCTTTTCATTTGGCACATCCCCATAAATCACCACCTGCAGCTCACTGAACTGTCAAGTTGCACCCTTCCTCCTTCACCCTCACTATAGTAGAAAAAATGAAAATAAAATGCTCCCCAATTTTCAACAAAATTACCAAATTTACGTCATGATGTTGTAATTTACTAAAATACGTTTATCTGCTGAATTTCACCTAAATCCATTGAAAACTTTTTAATTATAGATTTTTTTTATTAAAACAGTAACTCAGACGTCCGAATAAAAATGTATGTTTGTAATTCAAATAGAGTACATATCATCACAGAAATTTTTTTAAGGATCGCTCTGTTTAAATAAACCATAGCATCTAAAAAAATAATTCACTTGCTTTTCATGTAATTTATAATTACCGCTTCTTTTTTCCAATCCGATTATGCAACGGAAGATTTTTTTTTTTTTTTTATCTGCTAAAGTTCCTAATGGAATTTGGCGAAATTTGCACTAGAACTTTATTGTGATGTATCTTTAACCACTGTAAAAATTTTACTGTTTATTTTCAAAATTCGGAAAAATGGATTTCTGAAAAATTTCTCCTAGTCCTTTTGAGCTGTGGAAGTGATAAACAGGTGTTTGCTTTCTTCCCAACCAAGGGCTTCGGATCAGCGCTCCCAGCTGTCAATCAACCACTGCTATGGTAACACCCTTTCTGCTCGAGGCTCACTCTGTCCAAAGAGGCACACATACTCGTCCATAATAAAAATTTCCAATGCTAACTTTTAAAGTTTTAAACCGATTTAATTGGAATTTTGGAAGTGAGCTTCTGTAATTCAATTATAGTGAATGTAAAAATTTCAGCCACTTTTGTGAAAATTTCGCAAAAATAGTTTTCTTATTTTTTATCATAAGTAGCCGAAGTCTCTTGAGGAGAGGGTTGGCATGCACATAAAGAAGAAGATGAATATGTTGTTCAGGCATACTCCTTACTGGTGGATGCCAGCTGACTTGGTACATACGCGACCCCCCATTCAAATGCCTTTTCTTTCCCCTTCCGTTCTCAGCAGTTGTCGGACGGACATCAAGCTCCCCTTTCTAACAGACCTACTAGTAATCATCCAATTTCATTGCACTGGAAGTAGTGCTTTTTCTCCCCCCCCCCCCCCAGCCAAATAGGATTTGGTGCACGTCTGAAACACCACCGTTGACGCCGTTTTCTTTGAGAACAGAGGAGAGGAACTTTAAAAAATGAAGGGGTAACAGTAACACTATTTCCTAAAAGGGCATTTTTTAAAGCACTAATTTCAAATTTCAAGGCTTTTCACGACAGCATTAAAAAAAAACACTGGTTTTCCAGGATATTCCAGGCCTTGAAAACGTAATCATGATTTTCCAGGACTTCCCATGTGTTTAAGCACGTGTGCGCACCCTGAAACCATAATACAGAAATAATGGCACACCCTGAAACCATAATACAGAAATAATGCAAAACCTGAAGCAAGAATTATTATTTTTTTTTAAATATATATGCAGGAAGAATAAACAAATGAAAACCAAGAACAATCCAGAGAAAAACAAACCCCAAACTTCCAAAGCAAGCTCTGGAACAAACAAAAAAAACAACAACAAACAATTACAAAAGAAAACCAGAAGAACATAGGAATGCAGACTAATGACTGATTCTCTTATGGCTTCATCAGGAGAAAGCATGATGAAAATTGCTCATGTATCTACAAAGAACAGAAACGTGTGGGTTTCTGCTAATTTAGTTTGCTATAAGGACAAATTAAATTTAAGTTTCAATTCAACTGATGTAATAGGAAGAAATAACCAAAAAATCAGCAAACTAAACCACATTGCCCAACTCACACACTCACAATATAACCAGTCCAAGAGAATTTTAGCAAACAACACTATAGAAGGAGGACAAACACCCCTTAGTATACAAAACAAAAGAAGAAATTAATTTACTGAAGAAAAGTGAAAGGCTCTGCCTAAAGAAAAGGTATACATATACAGCAACATTTGTCCGGAAACTGAAATATTGAAAACTTATATTTTTAATAAATACACTAGTTAATTGTACACGAGCATTAAAACACTGTGGTAATATGAGAGATTGAATCCATAGAACCAAGGTGCAAAACTCAGAGAAGAGAGAAACCCAAAACACACATAAACAAATTCTAAGTTAAGCTTAGGGCACACCTAGAATTAACGAAAATGCACCCCACTTCTAAAATAGTATAGAACAACCAAATAATAAAATATAATATGTACAACAGAGTGTTGCTAGTACAAGGTAAACTATTTACAAAAATATTGTTCTAATCAGTCAATTACCAGCTGGAAGGCCCTAAGCCTACAGTGCATTGTACTTGTAACTAAAAACCTGGTTACTCGCAACAAAGGAATGCAAAATGCTGACCAGATATCCCGTGGAAAAAACTATGATCACTGCTTATACAAAAAAACAAACTACCAACAAGGCTGATGGAAGAACTCAAAGAAAAATTTAAAATAAAAGATGCAAAACAAAATTACATCTTACCAAACTATTCTATAGTTGGCCGCTAGAGCCACCTCTACTGTACAGGACATCCAAGTGTAAATGAAAGGGCATTCCCATCACAGCATGACCTAGCGGCCAACTATTAGAACCTTCCTGGGAAGTAAAGTTAGGTGGTTCCCTAATGGAACTTTCCAACATTTCCAGAAGTATTATCAGACCTCAGCACAGACTTCATTGTAAAAAGTAGTGAGAAAAGTGAATTTTTTTTTTTTTTAGTGACTAAATAGTGACTACTAATTGAAAACCAGACTACACCGTTTAAAACGATAGGACACACATACAGTATATAGATAGAACATATAATTTGCACTTTGAATGGATTTACTTTATTCTTTGCTCAACAGTGAACAATTCACTTTATATTTTGTGATAGAACATATGTTAATTAATGTGATTATCTGTTGTAAATATATATATATATATATTGGAAGGGCAGGTGATTCCTTTCAATAGTTTTTTATACACTACTGTTTGTGAAAATTGCAACACCAAGAAGGAGGAATCGTGCGATTCGAATGAAATTTACACCAAACATTACTGATATGACTGTACATAAGAGTGATTTAATTTTTGAAACAACACAATGATTTTTACCTGCAAAAATCAATATCTTGTGAAGCCTCTGCGAGCTGCAATAAGAGTTTCGAGACGAGTTGGCATTGAATTGAAAAGGCGCTGAATGGTGTCCTGGGTAATTGCTTGCCAGGTAGCTTGTATACGCGGCCACAGATAACTGGTACTGACCGCTGGAGGACTTTGATGGGCCAGTTGCCAAGTGACCATATCCCAGACATGTTCAATAGGAGACATGTCTGGTGAACGTGCAGGTCAGGGAAGAAGCAGTATCTGCTGTGCTGTGAAGAGGGCTTAAACATTCCTGGCAACATGAGGACAGGCATTGTCCTGCTGGAATATAGCGTCTGGAATGCTATGACTTCTGCCTGTACAACTTCACTGATGATATTGCCCTCAAGTCATAGCAGCCGAGATCGCGAATGTTACCCAATGGCACCCAACACCATCACACTTGGCGTTCGGCCTGTATGACACTCAACAATGCATGCTGAAAGAAGGTGCTCACCACAATACCGTCTAATGCGTATGAGGCCATCATGGTAGTCCAAGCTGAATTGGGACTCATCCGAAAATACGACATGTTGTCAATTAGCATGCCATTGTCTGCATTGAAAACTCCATTGCAGCCTGAGACGTCCATGGTTCAGGGTCAAAGGAATCTGCCGCAAAGAGATGCATGCAACCAGTCCTCTGTGCAACAGACGCGTCTAACTGTGGAGGAAGACAATGCCACACCTGTTTCAGTGCTCCACTGTTGTGCTAACACTTGCAAATATGCAGAACGGCCCGCCACTGCCATGCGGACGAGGTGTCGGCCATCCGTGGTGTCGTCACATTTCTCGGTCCACTGCCGGATTGTCGATGCACCTGGTTCACCTCAGTACACTGCCGCCACATGCACATCAATATCATGCATGGCATTATGTCTCGTCCGAGCTGCAATGCCACGGTACGAAAAATGCACCGTAACACAGACCAATCATTTGTCCCTGTTCAAACTGTCGTATGGTGATATCGCACCCTTTGTCGTCGCCAAAGCATTATTGAATCCTGGAGACACTTTCACAACTTGCTGTCTGCAATGCACTACTGGTGTGTATCTTAAACAGCCCTCTCTTTATATCCCTCAGTTGACTGCTCAGCCGGCGCTTGCTGGGCCAAGACATGCACAATGACTCTGCATTTCTAATCATTTGCATGTCCTACCCTGCTCTGCATATCCTGTAAGTTTCATGTGATTACCATCATTCCTTCATGGTGTTGCAATTTTCACAAACAGTAGTTTATTTTATCAGCATGATGGCATTTGATGATTTATATACTGCACCAGCAAAATAAGTATGCTCTAGAAATAATTACACATACAAACTACCATAGGTTTATACGTATAATGAAAGACTAATAATAAAGAATAAATGTAATGTTTAAAAAAAGTACAGAAACCCTTTGCCTTTTTAACTCTCCACTGCCTGCATTTTCTTACAATCATATTAACAAATTCAATTTCCAATGATGTTTCGAGAAATTTGCCTGTTTTAGTTAGATTAAATGAATTTTTACTTGTAAACTACTCATACACACACATTTCATCAAACCTTTAATTTGTTAGCAGATGTGTTTTACAGTCTGACACTGGTTAAATACCTATTTCAAACATCAATGCAATGGAAAATGGAAGCACAGCGCAACATAGCAATAAAAAAATGCAATTCTGCAGATTTTGGTTATAAATCAAAATGGTGCCAGATAAATTCAAACTATACTGTTTAACACAAATCTGCTGTAATTTTTTAAGCTAACATTAAATTATTGATGTATTTAAATGGCAATAAGTTTAATATCCTCACTTACCACATCTGCGAGTAATCTGGGACTGATGGGCTGGTGGTTTCTCTATATTTGGCTGTTGGGTTAGCGAAATTGACATTAATGTCAACATTATAAAGTTTCGATCATTTTCAACTTCGCTGTCTCATAAAAGTATAATGAGTAAAATTGGGAAGCAGCTTTCCTTCCCTACATTATATAAAGGCTTTTTATGTACAGGGTGCTTTTAAATGAAATCCATAATGAGTCAACAGAGTCTACGACAGGAAATTTGATTTTGTAATTGCAATTAGCAAGAAATGTAGATTTAGGAAAGCATAGAACTCTAGGGTGTCTACCAAATTTGGAAAATGCAATTTCATGACCAATTAAACAATTTTCATGACTGTTTTTAAAAGTCATGTATGTGTGTGTGTGTCCAAGTATGCATGCATGTGTGGGTACATATATTAAAGATGGGAGACACGCTGCTTCCCATTTTTTCTACAGAAAAAGTACAGCCCTGCCCTGAAAAGAAAATTAAAACTGTAGTAACAAAAATCTGACTCATTAAACTTTGACTATGCCTGAAGTAAGCTGAAATACTCAACATTGTGCTAAACAATTTCATTACACACATTTTTTCAACATTTATATTTGAAAATATCAATGACTGTATAAGCAGTATAATTTAAATTGCAAAATTGACCATAACATTTTGCAAACAACATTTACACATATATTTCTATGCTAAAACATTTTTTGCTGTAACAGTTCTTTGTGGAGGAGAGCACACGTACCCCCTTTTTTTAAACTCTTGTACCATTATAAGGAAACCACATTTATGTCTTATGTGGTTGGCGTATGGGGAATTACTAAGATTGTCACCAGAAAATAAACAATTACTAAATATAAAAAGAAATTCATGACCCCAAAGCAAAATTTGTGACTTTTTCTTGACTTTTATTACCCTTTTCTGAATTCGTGCCTTTTTCATGACTAGTAGACACCCTGAACTCCTACAATTCTGAAAATACAAACACGAATCCAGAATTTCTTTACTCGTTTATTTTTTGAAGTTTAAAATCCTAATAAAAAAAGGGGATTGCTATTTATGCAATATTTTGAACACTGCGATGATGATGCTAAAATTAAAAACATTACCGGAAAATGCGAACGCAACAAAATTTGCAGTTTCAAACTTAATAACCTTGAAAAGATTTAGATAAAAACAAAAAAGAAAAATAGTGAGCTCTTCACAATTTAGCCCCCCCCCCAAAGGGGGAATCTTGAATCAGAAAAAAAAAAATGCTGAAAAGAAGACCATCAGATTTGTCCACTATTCCTGCATTTTTCAACAGAAATTTTATTTTTTTCAGCTTATAATTAAAATGATGCTGATTCACATGAAGAAAGCAATTCCACAACTTTGCTGACCACCCCAGGTCATGTGGTTAGCAACGTTTTGGTGGTTATTTTTCAAGGACCAGTTTGGAATAGGAGATGATGGGTTTGATTCCCGTTTCTGACTAACCTGTCCACTGATTTTCCTTCAACATCCTTACATGAATAGGGGGGGGGGGGGGGTAGTAGTTCCCATTGAAGTCGGCACTGGACACTACACATTACCATGTGCAATAACCATGTCCGGTTGGGTTTCAACACAAACACCAGAACTTTCACTAATTATTTTATATAAGATTGCATCCGCCAAACTTTTATGGGGGAGGGGGTTCATTTCAAATTTCTGCACTTCCACCAAAAATAAAACAGTAAAAAAAAATTGAATGAAATTCCACTAGTTTGCATCAAAGTTAAAAAAAATATGAGGGTTCTGCCGAAAATGCAAAAGTGGACAATTTTTTTATTAACATTCAAATTGCACATGTTGGTAGAGTAACTCAACATAGTCTCCACCACAAGCAATGCATTATTGTTGAACCCAACTCTCGAATTCTCTTTGAAAACATTCAGGTGTGGACTGTTGTACCCACTTCTGCATAGCCACTTTCATCTCATCTGTGCCATCAAATCGTTGTCCCCGGAGACTGTCCTTCATTGGACCGAACAGGTGGAAGTTGGACGATGGATGGGGGACCACTGACCAGCCTAATTTGTTCCCAAAGATGTATGTGGTCTAGCATTGTCATGGTGAATGTGGATCCCTTTTCAGATTCTTGTTCGTTCTCTTCCTTCTTATGGCTTCTCTAAGCTTCTAGAGTGTCTCAATGTACCGCTTGCTGGTCACGGTACGGCCACGTTCCAGAAAATCAAGAATGACACCCCTGTCATCCCAAAAAACAGTCACCACGACTTTCTGAGCTGATCACTGTCTCTTGAACTTTTTAGACATTGGTAAAGAGGTGCGACACCATTCCATGGATTGATTCTTTATTCCAATATTCCGGATCATAAAGATACACCCATGTTTCATTCTCTGTCACCAGATCGAAAAAAAAAAAAAAAAAACATGTCTTCATTGGCTTCAAACGCTTCCAAGCAAATCAGAGCAGACTTTTCCACCCTTCTATCCTACAAATTGGGTGTCAACTGCCGAGGTACCCACTTTGCACACACTTTCCAACACCCTAAGTCTTCCACCATCTTCTGTATGGCATTGTGACCGCAGTCCAGTTGTGCAACAAGCTCACGGATTGTGATTCATTTCTCTGCGCGAATCAATTCCACTCACTCACTATTCGTGTCACTGGTCACAGATGATGATCTCCCACTGCGTGGCTTGTCATCAATGCTGGTTTCCTCTTTCCTTAAACTTCTTTATCCATCTGTGCACATTGCTCTTGTCAATAGTGTCATCTCTGTAAACATTCTGCGGATGTCAGACAGAGTGCACCCTTCCTTCCTTCGTCAAGAACTCAAAGACAGCATGTTGGTTCTGCTTGGAATGCATTATTTACCTGCAATGAAGAAAAATGGTTACTATAGAGGAACAGTTACTCTACCAACATGTGCAACTGAACCTCTGTCAGTTAATAAAAAAGCTATGCCCACTTTTTCATTACTTTCGTTACAACCCTCGTTATTAAAAATGTTAACTGCAAGTAAAAATATGGATGGCACTGAGAAAAAATTAAGACTGCTTCGAAATCTTCATTTTTTGGCAGCTTCGGTACATGCTTTTGACTGTCCATCTTTCTGCTGTTTTACGAAGAAAATATTCTCAAATGTTTATCAACACGAGTGGTATCGGTCCACGAAATAATTTTTTCATTCGAGCTTTTAGAAGCTCAGATTTTTCTGCAAATACCTACGAAGCAGAAATTAACTCTTACGCCAGCCCCCTGGCGGACAAACCATATTAAAAAAAAAAAATTAGAAATTACAATCAAAACATTTCCCACCAGGAGCTCTATCTGGCACAGGAAGAATTTTTCAAATCAGAGATATCAGGGAAAGCACAATTTACCTTTACTCCCCCAGCGAACCGTCAATGAATTACTTAAAATTTTTGAAATTATATGGAAATCATGTCGCGCAGGAAACTATCCAACAAAGAAAATTTTCAAATCGGACTATTAGAAGTAGAGATAATGACAAAAATAAGATTTGCATTTACGCCCCCTGGCGGAGAAACCATGTAATATTTTAAGAAGAAAATCTTCTGAAAAGGGATTTATCGACGTGAGTAGTATCGGTGCAAAAAATAATTTTTTAATCGAGATTTTAGAAACCTTGATTAGGCTGCAAATACATCAGAAGCAGAAATTACCACTTACGTCTCCTGGTGGCCAAACCATTTTGTACCAAAAATTAGAAATTACATGAAAAATATTTTCCATCAGGAGCTGCATCCGCTGCAGAAAGAATTTTTCAAATCAGAGTTTTAGAAGCAGAGATATCAGGAGAAATGCAATTTACTTTTACGCCCCCTAGCGGAGAATCTATGCGTAACTTAAAGAAGTGACCATACCTAAAATAGTCCTGACATAAATAGAATCAAAAAGTAAAAGAATTTTTTTCAATTGGCCGTTTAAAAGCAAATATAAGGAATAAAATGTATTTTGAATTTGGCATTATCCGCATTTATGCTTTCTGGAGAAAATTGTGATTGGTGGGGTTAAAAAAAAAAAAAAAAAAAAAAAAAAAACGAAGTAAAGGATCACCATTCCCACATTTCAAGCTTACCAATGCAAAAAGAATTTTTGAAATTGGGCAATTGGTTGCAGATATATGGTGTCCACAGACGGACAGACAAACCGATAACATAAGCACGATCTTTTTTACAAACCACGTGCCACACACAAAATGCCTAGCTACCAATCAAAACTAGAGCATGAAAAGACTGCAGGCTTTCTTCCTTCCTTGGCTCCCAGCAACAGCGCCTCCTCGCTTTAGTTTTCCCCATGCCAAGACTAGATAAAACAAGAAAGATGACACCGAATTTTCGGGTGTAATTAGCACGTTTTTTTAATCCATTCTGACGCAAATTAAATTTATCAAAGCTATTCAAAGTCAATGCAACCAATATAGAAAACAATGGTATCTGACAAAAGAAAAGTTTTTCAATTGGGGTTTTAATCCCTCAGATATTGCTGTAAACGGAATCGTGAGCTTATGCCTTCTGGTTGCAGACTTGTGTGTTAAGAAAAATATGAATTTACACGAGAAACATTTCGCACAGGAAATGCTCCAACACAGAAAGAATTTTTTAAATCGGACTCTTAGAAAAAGAGTTATTGATAAAATTAAGATGTGACTTTATGCCCCCTGGTGGAAAAACCAGGCACTATTTTAGGAAGAAAGAATTGGCAAAAGGTTTTTCCATATGAGCGGTATCAGTCCAAGAAAACAAAAAAAAAAAAAAAATAATCGAGTTTCCAGGAGCCCAGATTTTGCTGCAAATAACATCAGAAGCAGAAATTAACACTTTATGCCCCCTGGTGGCCAAACCATTCTTTATCAAACATCAGAAATTATATGAAAAATATTTTCTATCAGGTGTTGTATGCGATACAGAAAGAATTTTTCAAATCTGAGTTTTAGAAGCAGGAATAACGCAGAAAACGCAATTAACATTTGTGCTCCCTAGCGGAAAGTCTATGATTCACTTGAAAATTTTGAATTTATAGGAAAAACATTTTGCATCGGAAACACTATCCAACAAAGAAGAAATTTTTCAAATCGGACTCCTAGAAGTAGAGATATTGACAAAAATAAGACATACATCTACGCCACGGGGCGTAGAAGCCATGCATTATTTTAAGAAGAAAATGTCCCCAAAAGGTTTGTCAACATGAGTAGTATTATTAAGTCCACAAATGACTTGTTTTTTTTTTCTATCGAGATTTTAGAAGCTCATATTTCACTGGAAATACATCAGAAGCGGAAATCAAGACGTACGCCCCCCCCCCCCCAGGTGGCCAAACCATTTTTTTTTTTACAAAAATTAGAAATTATGTGCAAAGGATTTCCCACCAGAAGCTGTATCCACTGCACAAAGAAATTTTTCAAATCGGAGATTTAGAAGCAGAGATATAGGGGAAACACAATTTACCTTTACGTCCCCTAGGGAAAAGTCTATGAATTACTTGAAAATTTTGAAATTATATGAAAAACATGTCACACTGGAAACTATCTAATAAAGAAAGAATTTTTCAAATTGGACCATTAGAAGCTGAGATGTTGACAAAAATAAGATATACGTCTACCCCCCCCCCCCCGCGGAGAAACCATGGAATATTTTAAGAAGAAAATACTCCGAAAAGGTTTATCGACGTAAGTGGCATCGGTCCACGAAATAATTTTTTCAATCGAGATTTTAGCTCAGATTTTATGGCAAATACATCAGAAGCAAAAATTAACACTTACGCCCCTGGTGCCAAAAGTATTCTTTACCAAAAAATTAGAAATTATATGCAAAAGATTTTTCATCAGGAGCTGTATCCGATAAAGAAAACGTTTTTCAAATTGGAGTTGTAAAAGAGATATCGGAAAAAATGTAATTTACTTTTACGCCCCTAGCCGAAAATCTATGCTTAATTTGAAAAAGCAACTATTCCTCTCTAGCGGTGAAGTTGTAAATCATAAAAAAAAAAAAAAAAAAGAAAAGAAAAAAAAAAAGAACGAAATAAACGATCATCATTCGTATATTATATTTGCACTTTTAAGGTATTAACCTCTTGCAAAGTGCGCATAGTTTACGTACTATAAATGAAAAAACCATTAGGAAGAACCATTCACTCACCATAAAGATCATGGTAACCTCCACATTTAAACACGCCATTCATCGTGATGTAACTGGGTTTCCACAGGTTTACAGACTTCTTTGCTTACGCTTCTTATTTTCGGTGTGAAACATCGCTTTTTTTTTTTTTCTTTGTTTTATAAGATGTTACTATAATGCTTGTCAATTCGATAAAAATCACACATACAACTCATTCATACCAAGCAAAAACTATGTACATAACCTTACATTCACAGGTGATTAAACCTTGGTCAACTCTAATTATCAAAACTCTCCTTCCTGTTTACTAACCTCTGCTACTCCCACTGCAAGTGTCACACCCAGTCTCCGCCCCATTACATCCAATCCTCTAGTACTGACAGGTCCCTGTCATCTTCAGGGAGGCAGGTGTAGCTCACCCGCCCACCACAGCCTAGTGAGCAGAGTCTGGCCTTGGCTCCACGCCTATCTCTGAATCGTTGTGTCTCTGGCACCATCTATTGTCCTTGCCCTGCTCTTTCCCTCTCTTCTTTTTATGGACAGATTGTTCAATTTTTATTAGGCTTTCATTGTCTGCTTAGGTTACATGGCTCATTAATGTTGCATAATCTTGATCTGTTTTTTTCAATTAACACTGATTCTGCAATTTTAACTGCTGTTCGCTTTTACAGCTCTTAATAATTTTAATATCTTCAAATCTTTGGGCATTTTTTGATTTTCCATACAGTATTGGGTCAATGCTGTCTTATTTCTTTTTTATTCCAATTATTAATATGCTGGTTCAATCTATACTTTATTTTTCTGTGGTGTTGCCTATATAGACACAGGTGGTTGCTGGTTTATTGGGATTTCATAAATTCCTGCTCTATTTAATTGGCTAATTTTTCATTTTTAATCACTAATTTTTTTACAGTAGTACCTGATTTCCTTACCTGTATGCCATATTTGCCACAAACTTTATTAATTTCTGCTGAAACATTTTCTATATATGGTATTGCTCCCACATATTTTACAAGTTTTTTATCAGTCTTGACCTTATTGTAACCTTGAGTTACTTCATAAATCCATTTTTAATACCTGTTTAGGGTATCCAAAAGCATAAGCAATTTTTTCAATATATTCAATTTCTTCCTTTTCTATACTGTTCAATTGGATGAATGTGTTAAACTTCTTTTAATTAGTGTTTTAACACTATTTCTTTTATGTGTTAATGGATGTGATGACTGAAATGGTATAAGTACTGGGATATATGAAGATTTTCTATGCACTCTGAATTGTATATTCTCCTCTGTTTTAACAATAGAACATCCAAAAATGCCAAAGTATTGTCATGTTCTTGTTCTACTGTCAGTTCAATAGATGGATAAATTCACTATACTTTTTGTCAAGTCCTCAAGTTCATCATTTTTAGCCTGGATAACAGAAAAATGTCATCAACATATCTGCAGTATATCAGTGGTGGATCCTTCGAGAGTTTACTTATTATTTTTCCCTCAATGTCACTCATTATAATTTCAGCAAATAAAGTTGATTAGTGGTGACCCCATAGGTCCACCATGATTTTGTTTGTACATCTTGTTGTTAACAACAAGATGTACAAACAAAATCATGGTGTTTAACAACAAGATGTACAAACAAAATCATGGTGGACCTATGGGGTCACCACTGTCAACTTTATTTGCTGAAATTATAATGAGTGACATTGAGGAAAAAATAATAAGTAAACTCGAGGATCCACCACTGATATACTGCAGATATGTTGATGACATTTTTCTGTTATCCAGGCTAAAAAATGATGAACTTGAGGACTTGACAAAAAGTATAGTGAAATTTATCCATCTATTGAACTGACAGTAGAACAAGAACATGACAATGCTTTGGCATTTTTGGATGTTTTGGTTGTTAAAACAGAGGAGAATATACAATTCAGAGTGCATAGAAAATCTTCATATATCCCAGTACTTATACCATTTCAGTCATCACATCCATTAACACATAAAAGAAATAGTGTTAAAACACTAATTAAAAGAAGTTTAACACATTCATCAATTGAACAGTATAGAAAGGAAGAAATTGAATATATTGAAAAAATTGTTTATGCTTTTGGATACCCTAAACAGGTATTAAAAAAATGGATTTATGAAGTAACTCAAGGTTACAATAAGGTCAAGACTGATAAAAAACTTGTAAAATATGTGGGAGCAATACCATATATAGAAAATGTTTCAGCAGAAATTAATAAAGTTTGTGTGGCAAGTATGGCATACAGGTAGGAAATCAGGTACTTACTGTAAAAAATTTAGTGATTAAAAATGAAAAAATTAGCCAATTAGATAGAGCAGGAATTTATGAAATCCCAATAAACCAGCAACCACCTGTGTCATATATAGGCAGCACCAAGAATAAATTAAAGTATAGATTGAACCAGCATATTAATAATTGGAATAAAAAAGAAGCTAAGACAGCATTGACCCAATACTGTATGGAAAATCAAAAATGCCCAAGGTTTGAAGATATTAAAATTATTAAGAGCTGTAAAAACGAAAAGCAGTTAAGAATTGCAGAATCGGTGTTAATTGAAAAACAGATCAAGATTATGCAACATTAATGAGCCAAGTAACCTAAACGAACAATGGAAAGCCCTAATAAAAATTGAACAGCAGCAAAAATAAAAAAGGGAAAAGAGCAGCAGGGACAATAGATGGCGCCAGAGACAACGATTCAGAGATAGCGACTGGAGCCCGGGCCTCGATGGCTCTGCTCACTTGAGCTGTGGTGGGCGGGTGAGACACACCTGCCTCCTGAAGATGACAGGGACCTGTCGAAAGTACTAGAGGATTGGATGTGTGGGGCTGAATGGGTGTGACACTTGCAGTGGGAGTAGCAGAGGTTGTGAAACAGAAGGAGTTTGATAATTAGAGTTGACCAAGGTTTAATCACCTGTGAATGTAAGGTTATGTACATAGTTTTTACTTGGTATGAATGAGTTGTATGTGTGATTTTTATCGAATTGACAAGCATTATAGTAACATCTTATAAGGCAAAAGAGAGAGAAAAAAAAAAAAACGATGTTTCACACCCGAAAATAAGAAGCGTAAGCAAGAAGTCTGTAAACCTGTGGAAGCCCAGTTACATCACGATGAATGACGTGTTGGAAGTGTGTGGTCATTGGAGGTTACCATGATCTTTATGGTGAGTGAATGGTTCTTCCTAATGGTTTTTTCATCATTCATATATTTCAAGCTTCACAATGCAAAAAAAGAATTTTCCAAAGCAGACTAATAGTTGCAGAGATATGTCTACAGACGGACGGACAAAGTGATAAAATAAGCACAATCTTTTTTTTACAAAAGATGCGCTTAAAAATTAAGAAAATTATTTTTCCGAATTCTTCACGTAACTGGCTGAAATATGTACATATACTATAATTGGCTAGGAGATGACCACCTTAAAAAATTCAAGTGAATTGGCAAAAATGTTTTCAAATTATCCGTAAAATGCCGATTACGAATTCTGGTCAGCCACATGATAAAGAGCAAATAAAAAAAATTATGGCCAGTTTAAAAAGTTTTTAATTGATTTAAGCGAAATTTGGAGGGCTCATTCCTATTAGCAATTTATGGCGTTAATCAAAATTTCAGAGATTTTCATGAAAAATCCACGGAGATAAACTTTTGTCATTTTTATCCCACTTGAAAAAATCCTTGAGAGAACCAGCTGGCTGCTGTGGGCAGGGTTACGGGGAGAGGTGCAGTGTGTGCGTCACTGCCTTTTTGCGGGAGCTCCGCTCTTGCTTCGTAAAGAAGCTTGCTCTTGCTGCTGCGGTGAGTGGTGAGTCGCGTTTACAAGTTGTGACCCCACCCACGTGTGTGTTCGACAGGCATGGGTGTTTAACAAAACAACTTATTTTTGTTTCAGGATTTTTTTCACCCGTCAAAAAATCCCCTAGATATAAAAAAACAAACGCAAAACTATAGCTAAATTGAAAAAAAAAATAAAAAAAATACGGGCACACTTAAGAAAAAGGTGAGAATAGTGACAAAATTATAAAAAAAGTGACAAATAGTGAAAAAGGTGACTTGCGCCAAGGTTTGTATTATGATGAAAAAACAAACTTCAATGAATTTTTGGAGCAACCCAGAATACTCTTAAGCACTTCCTGGGAGTAGAGTAATTTGTATCTCTGTTCCCAGAAGTTTTAAAAGTATTTCAATAACCCAAATTGCAGCATCCTACCCCAACTTTTGCTAATTAAATATTACTATTTTTTCTTGCTTTTATTTTTTATATAAATATCTTTATGTAAGAGTTGTATGTATTTTTAATTATAAAAAAAATTTTTAATCAAAGGAGAGGGAAAACATAGTATATTATGTGTTCCTAAAGTTGTAGTTGACCACATCATTTAAACCTCTAAAAATAGCTTTAGTTTAGACAATTCATTCGGTCACCAAGATTTAAATTAAATCTTCCATCCTAACTGTATGTTTCAGAACTATATTTCTTAATGCAACTTTTAAGAAGTTTTTTGGCACTTGGTTATCGATAAACTGATTCTGTTTATCGATAACCAAGTGCCTAAGAACTCCTTAAAAGTTGCATTAAGAAATAAAGTTCTCGAACATAGAGTTAGGATGGAAACACTTAATTTAAATCTTGGTGACCGAATGAATTGCATACTTGCCAACTTTGGAAAATGTGCATCAGTAAAACTTTTGCGCGAACGCCATTTAAAACAAAACATAATTATATTAATAAATATGCAGTAAAAATATCTGCATATGTTGCAATAACTAAACTAGTATTATCTGTGTTTAAAATAATTTTAAAAACTATAAAGTAAAATCTTAATTTTGTTCAATGTTAGCCTCACAAACCTGTAGTGTTTCAATACCAAACTAAACATTTCCTGTAAAACGGAAATAGTCACTTTAAGAGTACCTACACATTGCATTCAAATCTGTATGTTACATATCTTCTAATCTTCATCTTGTACATCAGGATTATATAATATTGTAATCACTTTCATGACTTCCATCACATGCTGCAGAAAATGGCCCTTGTAAAAGTTTCACAACAGCGGAAGTTCAATCTAAAGTCATTTCTTGAACAATTGCCATCGTTTTAGTCTTCCCACAGCCATAACATTTGGCAGTTTTATCTTTGGAAATATCTGCCCAAAAAGTGGACCAGCATGGCTGGCAAGTTGTGTTTTATCAAAAAAGACATAACAATTCGGCACGAGTTACATTTCCTTGACTATTATCCGATGTTTTAAAAAACGTAGTCAGTTTGGAGTTACTATCAGTACACTTAACATTGCCCTTGATGTTTGGGACCATTTGCATGACAAAAAATATTGTCTCTGCCTCCGTGGGCAATGTTAAAATGGTTTTGGCAAATGTCACAAAATGCAAATTTTACACCTTTATTAGATTTTCTGATACATTGGAACTTTGCAGTGTATGCTTCCTTAAAAGTTTGAAAATAACTTTGAGATGGTTTAATCTTAGTACTCTCTTTATAGATTTGCATAAAAGCTAAACTAACAATTCGCTCCTCCCAGTAATTCAACTCTACAACAAAGATACACCACGCACTCAAAACAACACACATAAGAAAGTATTATTTTGCTGCTACAACATTGCTCAACACTCTGCATGCAGATTTTACTCTTCTCTTTCATTGGCTGCGATTTCACTCCCAAGAGGAGACCAATCAACTGCTACGATGAACTAGCATCTATAGGGACTGAAATACCACAGCTGTTCGATCAGCTTTACCACTCGCTAGATCAAGTAGAGCTGTGGAAATACAAAGGCTACCATCGCAGACTCTGTGCCAGGGGTAGGAGCGATAAAAAAGATAAATAATAATTCAGGACACAATTTTCCTTAAATTTCAGGACATATTTTGGCAGACCTGGCATGTAAATTAAATCAAATATTGGTATAAAATGTTATTCTTTTTCTAAAAAGCAAATAATAATTCAGGACACAATTTTCCTTAAATTTCAGGACATATTTTGGCAGACCTGGCATGTAAATTAAATCAAATATTGGTATAAAGAAATGTTATTCTTTTTCTAAAAAGCTATCTAAATTATTGCCCAGTTGTTAGCACGAATTTTTCACTTTTAAGGCTAACAACACCCTTAAAAAGTTTTAGTGGCTAGGTTTGGCCTAAATTCACTTTGACTCTTATGGACAATGCTAAAAATACTTTCTGCAGTTGCATTACTGTGTGGCACAACAAGAATAGTATCAGGTGTGGTAAAACTTCATATTTTTTAACACCAATTACACCAGTCATTTTTTTAATGTTTGACCATGCGGTATCAATTGTAGGACTACTCAAAACACCTTCTTTCAATTCATCAATTTGATATAAGGCAAACTCCAATTCCACCTTGTCCAGACCATTGTCACTAACAACAGGAGCAGAGAAAATATTTGCCAAGCATTTTTTTTTTTTTTTTAATTTTATTTCAGGTTTAACGACTACAGTGAGCAACTCAATGGGCTATAAGCAGTCACTCGTCTCTAATTTAGGGCCACTGATTCCAGGGAAGGAAGAGAGCCAGTGCCGTAAGACAAACACAACATCCATGCTTCACCGGGTTTTGAACCCGGACCCATCTTGGATGAATGGTCAGAAGATTGCTAAGTACATTGCTGCAGAAAAGGAAGCTTCTTCCATCCTAATTTCTATATAAGCAAATTCTGCATGCAGCATAAATTCACTTTTCAGTCAGAATTTCTTCAAAATATAGTCATATGTAACACTTAACATAAGGTCAGGTGCTGAGCAACATACTACACCCTCTCCTTGACAAATGTCAACCCGCCTTCTCGTGGTGCATCCTGTTCCCACTAAAGGGGCTCTGACGACCGCCAATAGCGGTATAAATATACCATTAGGGATTAGAGGAAATGCTGTCCCACACTTACCAACCCGCTTGGCCAGCATGGTGAGTTATGGCCAAACCCCTCCAAAATGACTCCACAACTTAAATCTTGGCCCTCAGTCTCAGGCAACTGGAATCTACCTGGCCAAGGCAGCGGCCAGTGCGACATGAAGGCAGAGGGTGCTAAGAATCACCGGAGGACCAGACTAGGCTGCCATCTGATGCTGACCTTGGCTACTTAAAATGGAAGCTCTCTCTATCTTTTGATTCAAGACTTCTTGAATTGGAAGAGGAACTACAAAGGATCAAGTGGGACATTGTTGGGCCAAGTGAGGTAAGGAGAAAAGGAGAAGATCTCATTCAACTGAAAAGTGGACATCTCTTCTATTATCGTGGGACAGATACTGGCAGAACTAGTGGTGTTGGATTTATAATAAACACGAAACTGAAGGATAAAGTTGTAGAAGTTGAAAGTTCCTCTGACAGAGCTGCACAACTTGTTATCCAACTCTCGAGAAGATACCAGGCTCATATTATTCTAGCTTATGCACCCACTACAAGTCATCTTGAAGAGATTGAAGAATTTTATGAGGAAATTCGTCATCTAAATAATAAAGGCAGATGCCAACCATAACGGAATCTCCGTAATAATTACGGAGACTCCGTTATGGTTGCCATATGCGTGTCCTCCGTAAGAAGCGGCTTCACGGCAGATCCGATTCTCGAACAAATGCAGGAACGCGTTCACCTACATCGTAAATTACAAGAGTGAGAGCTCTTGGTGATGATGTCACAACGATAGAGCACTCTCTCTCTCTCTCTCTCGTTCCATTTTTTTTATTTACGCGGTACTTTTAAACGCTAGATGATGAATCACTATACATAGTTAAACATTTATTTTTAAAATTTCAGAATTATACTCAAATTTTCAGGATTTAGAACAAAAATAAGGACATTTCAGGACAAAAAATAAAAATCAGGAACTTCAGGACAACTCCGACCCCTGCTGCGCATGCGTCTAGCGGTGGTACCTGAATTTGATGAAATTTTTTTTTAAAGGAGTATACCTTTGAAAAAATTTAGGGAGTAATTTTCAATAGTTGGTAGTATTTTAGAAAAATTAACAGATGAAATAAAATACTTACCAAAATGCTAGGCAATTATGAAAAATCAATCCAGATTGTTTCATATAAAAATATTTTACTACTGCTCAATGTACTTAGAATTTGGATCCATTTTGTTTCTTGTAGAAATAACTATAATATACATATTTTAAAACAAGAACGTTAAATTCATCATGCTTTGTAATGACCACATGGAATAGCAATGTGTTCAAAAAGTGAAAACATTGCACTTTTGAGGTTCTTATAGGCATCTAAAAATATCTAATAAACTTCTCAGCAAGTTCCACAGCCACATTTGTTTTTCTACAGCTGCACAGCATCCAGTGCTTAAATTTTTATTTTGCTGATATCTTTGTTTCCCTTCCCATTTCCTTATTGTAGCTTTTTTTAATGCCCTTGGATGACACACACACACACACTATCTACCAACAAGTAATTGGACACCTGTGATAGCAAAGGAAAACGAAGTTTATTCACCTTCAATAGTTGGTGGAGCCTCCACGAGCTGTGATTACAGCTGCGACCCTCCGGGGCATACTCTCAACCAGGCATTGTACGACGGCTAGCGGTATTTTCTTACACTCGGCTTGGAGAAGACAGGTCAGTTCCTTCACCGATTTCGGACGGTGGGGGCACCCTCTTAAGTCGGCGCTCCAACTCGTGTCAGAGGTGCTCGATAGGGTTAAGGTCCGGGCTCTGCGCAGGCCAGTCCATTCGATTAACCCCATTGTCACCATACCAAGCCATGGTGGACCTCGCAACATGACAGGTGGCATTGTAATCCTGAAAGTAACATGGGTCCCACCCACCCTGTAAAACTGCCACAACGTAGGAAGAGCATGGTCATCCAAAATGGTGCAGTAGGCCTCGGCGTTGAGTCTACCAGGAATTGCGACCAAGGGCCCGTGCCATACCAGAAGAAACACCCCCAGAACATAATTCCACCGCCGCCGAACTTCACAGTTGGCACAATACATTCAGGCAGGAGGCGTTCTCCAGGCAGACGCCAAACCCAGACTCTGCCATCCGAACGGTAGAGAGTGAACCTTGATTCGTCGCTCCAGAGAACCTGTTTCCACTGTTCAACAGTCCACTGTCGACGTTCTTTGCACCACGTTAGCTGAGCAGCGCTATTGGACTTGGTGATCAAAGGCTTGTGGGCGGCAGCACGTCCATGATAACCGAGCAGATGGGCTTCTCCTTACAGATGGTATTCATCGAAAGAACACTCCGGATGTCTGTAGAAACTCCACGTGGATGTGGCCCATCGATTTGGTGCGGTTCTTCCGAATTTCTCTGGCCAGCACCAGTCGGTCTCTAACTCCCAGTTTTGTGGGTCTGCCGGGTCGGGACACATTCTGACAGTCACCTCTCATCTTCCACTTGCCAATCACGTAGGCCACTGTCGATTTTGGGTATTCAACTTGCTAGATATGTCACGTATGGATCGGCCATTTCTGTGATACCCGACGATTACACCTTTCTTGAAATCGGAGAGCTCCGAACTGCGTAGCATCTTGCATGCGATTGGTTGCGTTGTTGTTTCCCACACAATATTTAATGGTGGCGGCTGTGATGTGAATCAGGACCGCAGATATCGTCGATTGCAGGGGTGTCCAATTACTTGTCGGTATATAGTGTATATATATCAGAGTAAAATCCCTGAAACGGCAATTGGCTGGACATATTGCCAAAAGGACAGACCATCGATGGACAGCTGAAATTTTAGACTGGATTCCAAGGGACATGAAAAGACCCAGAAGAAGACCACATGGGAGATGGGTGGATGAAATTTGAAAGTATGCAGGAGTGACATGGAGGAGACTGGCACAAGACAGACCATTGTGGAAGAAACTTGGGGAGACCTTCGTCCAGCAGTGGATTGATAATGGTTGACAATGATGATATACACACACCCTATATAGCTGAAATCATTTTGAACACCTGTGTGTGTGTGTGTGTGTGTGTGTGTGTGTGTGTGTGTGTGTGTGTGTGTGTGTGTCATACATGAGACCGACCGATGACAAAAAAAGCTGAACTTTTTAACTGGGTGGAAAATTGGGATACGCGAACGCGCGGTGTGAGCAAATTCAAGTAGAACATATACAATATTTAACATTGCACAAGCCATGTGCAATTATTTTCTGTAAACTATGTAAGTAAATATCAAAGTGAAGCACATTATTATATTCACAATAAAAAGGTAGGGAATTCAGAACAAAATAAAATAAAATATGCTTAAAAATGAGATTTAAAACTTACATGTAAATCTTCACTAGCTAAATCCTGAGGTGAACAGTATTTGTCTAAAAAAGTTTGTGCAATTAGTCAAGCAATTAGAAGCTTGTAAGAATTAGAAACATATCCGCAGAGATTAGGTTTGGCCAAACATCATAGTATAAGTCAGTCTTGTTGGCTTAGTAGCACTCTAATGTATAAAATTTTACGTAAATTAAATGAAATGTGTCCCAAGAGTCAATGTGTGTGGAAATAAGTTAAATTCACATATTCTTATTAAATGATAATTGGAATATGTATTGCAATATAAATTTGAATATGTACAAATGTAAAAAAAAAAAAATGACGAAGTTCTATGGTATTTAAACAGGTTTCTTCACAGATATTTTGCCCTTTTTTGTTGAACTTGCTTGCACATCAGTTCAAGTTTCCTCTTGTGAGCAAGCCTGGCTTTCTTCTCAGCAAGCTGCACTGCCATATTTGTTTTACGTTGACTCTGCAGTTGAACAGCATCCATTGCTAACTTTTTTCTTTTTGCTGATAATTCCTTTTCTTTTCCTCTCAATTTCTTCGGTGTAACTTTTTTTGATGCCCTAAGATTTTGGCAGAGGTTGGCATCAACTGCTTCATGCAAAAAATCTTCTTTACTGAAGAAATTAACTGCAGACTTACCCTGTGCTTTAAGCTTATACTTCACAGTTTGTATAGCTGAATAGGTTTCAATGTTCATTCTTCCTGATTTTACATCTATGATTTCATCCATCATGCTGAAAGAACTTTCAACCTGTGGACCATGAAAACATGATATCAAGGCTTTCACTATTTTAGATAACATAGTGTACTTAGAGAAGTTAAATACCTTTGCCCACCATGCATCAATTTTTACAAAGTTTCCAACTTCATCAACGGGAGATGGAAGTTGTTCATCAACCTGATATTGGTGAATTTCCAGAGCATAGCTTCCCATTTCCTCTGAATTCAATATATTTGTAAGGAACTGTGGAAGTTTTTTTCAGTCTTTTTAAAGTTAGATTATGTCCCCTTAAAGTAGGATCAATAGCTGATATGCACATTAAAAGATCACTACATAATGGTAGTGTCTTTTGCATGTATTTTGCACACTGAATATAAGCTTCAGAAGCCTGGCTTAAAAATTTTTTTACCACAATGTCATTTGATTTGCTTTCTAAAATAATGGAGTCTGTTCCTGATCCAAGAAACATGCACTTGCTTTCCAAGCTGTTTGACGGTAAGCCAACATCAATGTTCATCAAATCTTTCACAGGTTTACCTTTCAGTATCTCTTGTTTTAAGAAACAAGATAAGAAATCCAAGAACAGTTGCTTCTGCTCATCAAAAACCTTATGAATTAATGGCTCCTTTGTTTGAAATAAGCATACATATTTTTTCAAAAGAGGTAGAGCTGCAACATAAAAATTTAATATAAGCAAGGTTTTCTTTGAGCTTTCAAATAATTTTTCAACAATTCTAGATTTCCGCTTTCTTCCATCTTCTGTTAGATTTTTTTTCCGTAATTTCTCCCCAAAGCTCCTGGAATTTTAACTTTCCTTCTTTACCAATATTTTTTTCTTTACATATTTTGTTTATAACATCCATGTATATTGGTCTTTGATTAGACTGCTGAAATCCATAATACAGGAGCAAAAGAGCATCATGGATACGTAAACTGTTTAATGCCACATCATAGCATGACAACCACCTGTGGTGGACCATGTTCTTAATTTCAGTGAATTTTAGCCCTATAACTTCACAAATTTCAGCTAGGGCTTCACGTTGATCTGCAGACCATTTAAAGTCATTGAAGATGTCAGTAAAGTATTTCTCAATGTAACCTTCGAATGGTTTGCAAAATGTTTTGCTTGCATTGTGAATATGATGACAGGAATCTCCATCAATGTCAAGCAAATGGGGAGATTTTCCCCTGTCGAATTCTTGTTTCTAAACCTGTTTTTGAGCCTCTCATAACACTGCAGGAATCCATAAGAACAGAAACAAGATTTTCCCAAGGAATATCATTTTCTTCAAAAAATGTGCAAATAGAGTGATACAGTGTAGTAGCATCCACTTTAACTACACTTATAGATGTAAGGTGCTCAACTACAACTTTGTTCAGTTTATTAGAAAAATAACTCACCAAAATGCACAGCACACGCTTGTTGTTGTTGCTTGTTGCCTCATCAATGTTAAGAGAAAAACTAGAAGCTTTTAGAGCAGCTGTTGTTTTAGCTAAGAAGGTCTTGGCTAGACCAAACCTCATTTTGTATGATGCACTTGTACGATCCATAGAGAGGTACGATAAAGCCTTTCGATCTGTAGCTAATGCCCTTCCTACATCAATTAAAACAGGAGCCATGGTGAATGGCAGATTATGTTCTGCCAACACTCCTAACACCAATGCTTGTGAATTAGATAATCTATCACACAAGGGCACTTTTATTGGAAGTTTTGCTGAACTCATAGACATACCTTGAATTTCATCTCTTTCAGATGTCTTCTTTGAATTGAAAAAAACACTCGGCAAGCTATAATTCTTCTGAACTGTTTTTTCTTTCTGCAGATGCTTTTTGCTTTTTAAATGATCTGATATTGCTGAAAATCCTCTTTTACCATAGTAGATCAGATCAGAGCACAAGGAACACAATGCTTTTCCACTGACATCAACTTTGTGAATAGAATCTCCAGCCTTGAGCTGCATTTCAGAATCTTTATTTTTGATCACAATTAATTTTGACAACCAATCAAACCGAAATTTATTTTTTTCACTTGCATCAATTAAACGTGCTTTATTTTTCTTCGCTTGCTCTAAGAATAGCAGCCATTTTTAATTTTACACAAGACTAGAGAGAAAGAAATTTACCCAAACGATAGTCTAGGGAAAAATAAAGACTAAGTCAGAAATATATTGAGGAACAACCTAAAGGTAATAAGAACGGAAAAAAATAACATGGTACTTACATTTTGTCCTAGGGTATCCGGTGTCTCAACACATGCTTTCGGGCATTTGACTTTGTCACAAAGTCAATCAGTACAAACCGGGAAATTGTTTACAAGTGCCGTGAGAAGCACGCACGTTTATTGCTTACAGATGGTTATGCTGGTAGAACTGCAGCAGCCAAAAAAAAAAAAGGAATAGCTAAGTCACCATGTCACACCATATGTGCCAGGAAGCACCAAAAACAAACTTATCTATACCTCCATCAGCAAAGGAAAGAACAGCATGTGAAAACATGCAGAAGTCACAAAGAAAAGCGGCAATAAACACAAACATTTTCTAGACTCCCACGGCAACTTTTGTTTCAAACAGATGTAATGCTGTCACTAAAATGGGAAAGGATGGACACAGGAATAAAATTTGCAAGGATGACACACATCAGCATTAGGTTCACGAGCGGAGTTTGCAGCCGACCGTCGAGCTGATTGCGCGAGTTGGGAGGGGTAGAGAATCACCAAACACACAACAAAAAGAACTCATTTATTACATCAGAGGAGGCTATGGGGAGGTTGTTGACGTCACTGCGCGATTTCCCGGAAGCAACAGAAAGGCTTTCGTTGTCTGCGGCAGTTTCGCTAAAGGAGGTAGAAGGCGGAGCTTCCACCCTTCGCGCTGTGATGCTAAAGTGATGTCGCCATCCATTGTTGACAGCAGTAAACGAATTGAGCTGATTCCACCCTCCAACATTTCCTCTTGCCCCCCCCCTCCCAGCGCCTACTCCCCAAAACAATGCTTTCAGCTAGAAAGCGGTTATTTAAAAGTTCTTTCTTTCCACAAAAAAGCGGAATCGCGGAATTCCGCTTTTTCAAGAACTTTTCTTAGAACGACCCCCCCCCCCCAAAAAAAAATCCTTAAAAATTTCTCTTCATTTTTGCAATGACCTCGAGGATGACCAAAATGATGCCGAAAAAGCGGAATTCCGCGAATCCGCGGAAGAATCTCATGTATGGTGTGTGTGTGTGTGTGTGTGTGTGTGTAATAAAAGCAAGAAACATTGTAATATTTAATTATTAAATGTTTGGGTAGGATGCTGCTATTTGGGTTATTGAAAAACTTTTAACACTTCTGCGAACAGAGATACAAATTACTCTACTCCCAGAAAGTGCTTACTAGCATTCTGGGTTGTTCTGAAAATTTGTTGCAGTTATTTCAGCACGATGCTTCTGGAAATGTTGGAGAGTTCCATTAGGGAAACACCTAACTTTACTTCTCAGGAAGGTTCTATAGTTGGCTGCTAGGTCGTGCTGCGACAGGAATACCCTTTCATTTACACTTGGATGTCCTGTACAGTAGAGGTGGCTCTAACTGCTGCAATAGTTTGGTAAGTTGTAATTTTGTTTTGCATCTTTTATTTTAAATTTTTCTTTGAGTTCTTTCATCAGCCTTGTTGGTAGTTCGTTTTTGTATAAGCAGTGATCATAGTTACAAGTACAATGCACTGTAGGTTTAGGGCCTTCCAGCTGGTAATTGACTGATTAGAACAATATTTTTGTAAATAGTTTACCTTGTACTAGCAACACTCTGTAGTACATATTATCTTTTATTATTTGGTTGTTTTACACTATTTTAGAAATGGGGTGCATTTTCATTAATTCTAGGTATGCCCTAAGTTAAACTTCTTTAGTATTTTTTTTTATGTGTGTTTTGGGTTTTTCTCTTACTTCTCTGAGTTTTGCACCTTGGTTCTTTGGATTCAATCTCATATTACCACAGTGTTTTAATACTCGTGTAAAATAAACTAGTGTATTTTTTAAAAATATAAGTTTTCAATATTTCAAAGTTTCAGGACAAATGTTACTGTATATGTATACCTTTTCTTTAGGTCGAGCTTTTCACTTTTCTTCAGTAAATTAATTTCTTCTTTTGTTTTGTATAATGGGTGTTCGTCGTCCTTCTACAGTGTTGTTTGCTAAAATTCTCTTGGACTGGTTATATTGTGAGTGTGTGAGTTGGGGCAATGTGGTTTAGTTTGCTAATTTTTGGGTTATTTGTCCCTATTACAGGGGTTGCGCTGCCTTTTCTAAAGTTTTTGCCAATTTAGTCACCAAATTCAATTTGTTTTTGCCAAAGTGTTATAACACTATGAAAAGGTAATCGCCAAAGCACGTTTTCCATCGCTAAAACAATTTCTTTTTCGCAAATTGCGAAGATGGCTATCGGCAGCGCGACCCTGCTATTACATCAGTTGAATTGAAACCTAAATTTAATGTCCTTATAGCAAACTAAATTAGCAGAAACTCACGTTTCTGGGTCTTTGTAGATATGCGAGTGATTTTCTTCATGCTTGCCCCTGACGAAGCCATAAGAAAATCAGTCATTGGTCTGCATCCCTATGTTCTTCTGGTTTTCTTTTCTAATAGTTTGTTGTTGTTTTTTTGTTTGCTCCAGAGATTGCTTTGGAAGTTTGTTTTTGGCTTTTCTCTGGTTTGTTCTTGGTTTTCATTTGTTTTATTTTTCCTTCTTATATTTGAAAAAAATAATTTCTTGCTTCAGGTTTTGCATTATTTCTGTATATGTATATCATTTTTCATATTACATTAGTTACAGATTACAGTAGCACTGAAATTCAGCTAGGCATTATCCTTAGTAACACTAAACAGATAGGTTGGATGGTCTAAATCCACAGGAATAATTAGTTTTGAAGCTTAAAGAGTAACATAATAGATTTCCAAATTAATATTTTATGTGGAATAGTCCATAAAATTTAAACTTGGGAAGTGGGGTAAGATACTGTGATTTGCAATAGTTGTTTCTTAGAATGCTGTACTACCGATTTCATTATAGAGGAAAGACCACTAAAAATTAAGATGGACAATGAATTTTTTACACCATCAGTTTGACATTATATACCTCCCTCCCCAACACGACAAATCCTTTGCACATAGTTCCACAATGTACAAAAATTCAAACTTTTTCAAGAACTACACCAATTAAAGCAAACAAAAAAAACACACACACACACACACACATACTTTATCATTAAAATATGCCTAGAAGGGGGGGGGGACCAGTTTTAAGAGACTTCCATGACCACTCACATGAAAACTACAACAGCCTGCATGCTTCATGGCATGAATCTTACAAAATCACAGAACACACACTGGGAGGCATTTTTGTGTTCTGAATTGCATGATTTCCTACAGCTGAAGTTTCATCAAGGTATGTCATTTTGCTGGATTGATTTTTAACCTTATACACCCAATATATTTTGTAACTTTGTTCATTTACCTACACTACTCGTATGTTCGCATTCTCTACTTAGTGCTTATCTGTCAGCACGTGTACAACAGAATCTCATATGGTATAGGTTTATCACAGACCTTTGCTGCCCACAGAATACCTCACAACTGTGTACATTTATTTTATGGTTGTGGGTGTTCCCATCCAAGCCTGCAAGCCATTTGTTCTACCTCAACTATTGATCAGTGGTGTTGGTCTCTTTCTGGCATGTTCAGTACATATATTTCAGTTTTCAGACCATTCCTACTGCACCTTTAACTACAGCAGCCCTTGAACAGTCAACAATGGCAGTGGCTAGTGAGATGCTGGGTCCCTGCTCTCCTGGTGCTGAAAGTCATTCCACCTTCGAATTTTGAAACATCTTTCCCTTCCCCTAACCAAATTTTTGCATTACGCATGATGATTGAAAAGTATCTAGCTGTTGGTAAGAAAGTTTTTGCTGCCTTCATATATTTAGAGAAAGCTTATGAACGAGTAAATAGGACACTTGTGTAAAGTACAGAATAAATATGATGTTACTGGGAATCTACTTAATAGTGTAAAAGCCATGTATGCTGGCAGCAGAGCTTGTGAATGAGAGAATGGTGTTTTATCAAAATGGTTTTCTATTGGTGCAGGAGCCAGACAAGGTTGTGTAATGTCACCATGGCTGTTTAATATATTTATGGATGCATGCATGCGTGATACCACAATGGACAATACTGGTTTATGTCTTGGTAATATCTGTGTGTGCAGATTGTTGTATGCTGATGACACAGCCCTGTTGGCAGAGAGCAAAAGTCAGTTGCAGAGTATGTTGTCCAGGATGTACGAAGTTTGCATGAAATTCAAACTGAGTATAAATAAGGGAAAAACCAAATTTCTGGGTTTTAAGCAAGGAACTGTTAGCACTGAATGTTATATAAGTCTAAATGGCACAGTGATTGACCAGGTGAATGAGTTTGTGTATTTAGGAAGCGTGTTTGAGAGAGAGAACAAACTGGATGATGAAATTATAGTATGAGAGTGAATTCTTCATTGAAAGTCAAACTGGCTTTGGGACATTTTCACAGGAATGATGGATTTTCAAGAGTCCTGAATGGCTGTGTATGAAAATGTAATTGTTCCTACTCTGATGTACAGCAGTGAAACCTGGCAGAAGAGACATAGGAGTTGTTTGTGTGATGGAGAGATGCATTACTTACAGGGAGTTTGCAGCAAGACACTGATTATGTGAGGAATTAAGATGTGTTGCAGTTATGTAATGTGAGGTAGAATGTTGTTAGTAAGGTGGAGACCAATATTCTTAGGCAGTTTGGCCATGTTGGAAGAATGAGTGATGAGATGCTTACTAAGAAATTTAGTTTATCTTTAGTGGCAGGATGGAAAGGCAGAGGATGGCCAAGGAAGTCATGGGAGGATCAGATTCAGGAGTGTCTGCATGAGAAAAATATCATGAATATGAAGTATAGAAAGTATTGTGTATGTCGTGTGATGGATGTCAGTGGAGCCTGAGTTGTGCATCAAGATTGCTGTAAATGAAGTTTGATATGGCAACCATAAGTAAATAATCAGTTAGAAATTTATCTGGTAGTTTGTATTTCTTTGTGGAGCTGACCACTGAATCTCAGAGAACAGCTTAGTGATATGTATGTAATATGTGTTTCCCTACTCCCAATGAACTGACATGCCCTGCTTGTGCCATGTACATACATTTGTGCTGGTCAGTGACATCACTGCTACATTCTGTGGGATGCATCAACTTGTGGAGACAGGTGGTCATAATGGTATGATGGCCCACGAGTGCACTTTCGACATGGCGAACAGTTCTACTAGATGTGACGTTTCACTGAAAGGAAGTAACTGTTCTAACGTCAACAACTATCTCTTTTAAAATCATTAAGCAACACAGTCAAATGCCATGCTATATCTTCACAGAACTGTATATAGAAGCTATCAGGTACTATGCGCATTAACAAGTAATCCTTCTCCACGAGGAGTTTGTATTCTAAAAGCACAATATATATATATATTTTACTTGTTGTGGTTAGATTTTAACTTCAGGAGTGCATACCAATGAACTGGAGACCAAGCAAAGTAGGAATGATCAACCCTTGAAGGCATATTTCATCTTCCACATACATTATATACTGTTAACTAATGAAGTCACCTTAGATTTTTGCCTAAGGCTCAAGTTAGTTAAAAGTTGACAATTAACTATCAAATTTTAATTAAATTTCACTCTTACAACACACTATACAGGGAAATTTACTGATGCCTATGCAATTTTTCTTGTAAATAAAGAAATGACCAAATCCTAAGTTCATTAAGAACTTCAATGGTTGAGCATAACAAAACACTGTTACAAAAAAAAAAAAAAAAAAAAAAAAACAACAACATCTGTTTGAAAGAAAACTTGATATTTCTATACCATGTAATACTTATGTATAAAGTTGTAGTAGTGTGCAATGCAATCAAACTAATTCCATTTCATTTTAAGTTCCAGTACATGCAAATTCACATTTAAAGACCAAGTTTATACACTTTTCACTGGGTTTATACACATCTTGAAAAATTAAATGAACTACTTACTAATACACTTTTAGAAATACTTATGATCTATAAATGAACTATTTCCAACAATTAAAAACTGCATATTTTTAATTTTTCTGATGCCAAGATTCATTAAATTTATGCAAGAAATATACATATCAATTTGCAAATTTTTTCATGGTTTAAAAAAATCATTAAACAACATGGGACAGAAATAACGCTTAGACCTAGACAGCTACTTTTTGTTTCATACAGAGGGACATGAAAAATAGAACATTAAAAGTGTCAACTGATCCTGACCTAGCTTAGTGATGTTAATATGGATTACAACAATAAATCACAGAAACAATTCTCAGAGAATTTAGGAGATAAAACAGATTGTGAACAAATCCTACATTTGAAAATAGTGCCCCCCCAATCAATCAATTTTTCAAGTTTTAAAATTTATTAATTTTACAGATCAAACCTGAGAAGTTAGTAGCATTTATTACTTATGAATTTTGCATGCTAAGTTGTCTTGAGACTACTTTTCACATGAATTTTCTTGTTTTTGCACACTTTAAAGTCTGCAATTAGCCTAGAATCCAATATTTTGAATCTAGTTAAAACTGAAAACCTCGCAAACTTAACATTGTGCATTCACTGACTGAAAAAAATTGTGGCAATGACCGATTACTAATTAAGTTCTAATTGTAGGGTGAAACACCAAAAATTTTTACAGCTGTTTCTAGGCAGCTCTCCTAGAGAAGTGGGATCCAGGATTTTTTAAACAAGAACGTGAATAAAGCAACATGAAGATGTACATCACAACCACATTAGGCTTTCCAAGTATAAGCATGAATCTTTCTTATTCATGAAATACAGAATCTTACTACCTTTCAAGATTTTGGAATATTTTTTGTTCTACCATTCATGTATGTAGAGTGATCTGATTTACATTAAATCTGACAATACAGAGATTGTACATAAATCCATTACCGAATTTTCAAGAATTTGATTCAGTATTAATACCAGAACATCTGCAACAAATCCTAGTTACAATTTATTGTGACTGCAGTAAAAATCATGACAAATTATGACATGTCCAACCTAGACTTCAAGACAGGATGGAAGTCTGGCCCTACAAGAAGAGTAGCAGAGGAAGTGAAAAGTTTGCCTTATTCTGAACTACACATGATGTTGAGCCTCCATTCCTGTGCAAAGCATGCACCAGTGTTTATTGGGTACTACAATGAAGTAAAACACACAAGGCTGAGGACATGCACAGCAGTAGACGGAGGCTAATAAACATGCTGTTCAGATGCGCCCATACCATTAATGGAAAAAAGGCTTAAACACGATAGTAGCATTGCACAAAAATTATTCCAGTGCTTCATTGCTAGGGACAAAAGTCTCAAAGACAAGCAGAGATCAAAATGCTTAACCACCTGCCAACCTGGTCATAGCTGTGACCGCAAACTGCAACCAGAACACAACAATCAGCAGCTAAGGTGGGATCTTTCCAATACACCATAGTTCATCACCTACACCAGCTTGGTTTTTCCTCCAGGTGACACCGAATGGCTCAGTTCCTTAGGAATTGACACCTAAGCAGGCGAAACATGCAGCCTCTGTCGCAGATTGCTATAAAAATTTACTGGGCCTTAGCTTTATGTTGTATTGTCACAGGTGATGAAAATTGGACATCCCTATGTTATCCAACCACTGGTTGAGTACATGCCAGGAATCACAGTGAGTGGTACAAAGAGGGAAGTTCAAGAGGGGGGGGATTCAATACCGCACATTTGGCGTAATTTTGAGTGTCCTGTGAACTGGAAACTCTTGTCAGATAATCAGGCTGTGGAGAAAAACCTCTGTGATGAACAAGTGTAGCAGGCCCACGATGCTCTGCACCAGTGCTACTCAGCACTCATTAACAGGAAGTGGGCATTCCTGCAAGTGAATAATGCCAAGTCACACCTCCAGAGTGGTCCACAAACTACAGGAATTAGAAGAGGTTGAGATCCTACCCCAACCTCCATACAGTTGGAAACTTGTCCCATCTAACTACCACCTGTTTTCACTGCATGGATTATCTCCTTCAACACTTTGCTTCATTGATGGATGTAGAATTATAGTTTCTGTCCTGTGGGTCATTCCATGTCAGATCAACACAGTTTGGAATTAAATTCTCCCTTGACTTCTCAGATTTTGATGAAACTTGGTGTATCAAGTGTCCTTACATAGTTATGAATAGAAATCCTTAAAAAATTCTGCCTTCTGTTCAAAAGTATTAATTATTTTTAATTTTTTTATGAAAAATGGCTGCATCCTAAAATAGTTAAATGCAATTTTCTCAGGAACCATATGAGATACAGACCCGGACAATGTCTCATTTTAAAGCTCTTTTGATGAGCTTTAATTTGATATTAAACATAAGAGTTAAAAATTATTTTTTTCTTTAAAAAATTAAAATTTTCGAAAAATGAGAATTTTAAAATTTTGAAAAAAATTCACAAAATTACTTTGTATTATCTTCTTACACTCCCAAAAGTTTCATTTTGGGATCACCATGGGATCAGGTGATACAGAAAGCACAAATTCCACATGTGTGGAGAAAATGCCAATTTAATTTTTAAAATACAGTGGTAAATTTATGACAAAAAATATCCAAATTTAAATGCTTTGGATTGTAGAAAGCAGAAACCAGAAAAAATCTTATTGACCCCCCCTCCTCTTCTACTTTAGCTTGAGAACCATTGGACAAGCTTGAACAGGCCACCTGTGCCTGTTAAAACATGCTTGTAAGCATGTTCTTCAGTCAGTCTACCATTAGAGCTTCTAGTAGGTTCACTTGAGTTGTGCTGTGCCATTTTTGTTCCCTTAAAATCCAGAACTGTGAGTAGTTTTAATGTGATTTGTGAGTGTTCATCATACTACTTTCAAATTATTATTATTATTCTATTAATAATCATCTCTATCATGAATCCCAGTGGAAAGACAGTGGGTGCTTTAAATTGTTTTAACCCTTTAAAAAGCCTCATCACTCCCATGTAAGAAAGGGATTAAGATCTGTTAAACAATTACATTTCAAGAAACTGCTGGCAACAGGTGCACTAGAATATCCTACATATGGCTTTGTGAATGAACAAGTAAGGGAAGGCAACAGTGGGCAAATAACCCAAAGTGCTCAATGAAATGTTATGATGTTCACACAGGACATATGCAAATGATCATGAAAAACAAATGCCAGCAGCGAAATTTGCATATCAATGAGCAAAATATCAAATATGTAAATTGAGTTACATACTAAACAGTGGTATTTCTCGTTGACAGCCTGTGTAAGATGCGTTCTAGTGGCTGCATATGCTTTTCTTACGTGCCAGTACACGTGCGTCCGACATTGTACAGAGGCAAGCAATAGGATGAATAGAAGCAGGACAGTTTCAGGCCACAAGGAACTTTAATATCTACCCTAGAGTGGTTTCATGATAACAGCAGCAATTTAACACCACTAATGGGGTGTCATGAAGGCTTATCCAAGACTTATGACACTGCGTGAAGACCATTATGCCACTTTAACCACATGGTATCATAGGTCCTACATAGTTCAGCAATTATCATCAGTGCTCTCCCCTGATACTATAGAATAGCAAGAAAAACAATATGCTGAAAGCTTAATGCAATTTGGCCTTTATGCCAGGAGACAGATGGTTTGTGTACACCTAACTGCATCTCACAGGAAAGCTCACTCAGACTGGTGCAGGCAACCTTGTTCCTGGAGCTCAGACAAGTGGGTCTGTGTTGTTTATGCTGATGAGTCAAGAGTCAGTCTACAAACGAATCCTTGTCAGCATTCCATCTGGAGGGAACCGCAATAATCCTACAAACGTCCCTAAACAAGACTCCTTCAGAGGCAGTGGTCTGCTTGTGTGGGGTGGCATGTTCAGCAGCTGCACACCACTCCACATGTTTGCAGGACACAATGTGAACACTGAGGCTATAGGGATGAAATCCTAGAGCCCTACATCAGACATTTTTGGGGAGCTGTTGGCCCACAGTTCCTTTTAATGGGTGATAATGCTCACCTGTACAGGGCTCAACTTGTCATGATTTCATGTAGAGCAAGGATATACAATGTATGGATTGCCCAGCCAGGTCTCTAGACCTGAACCCTATAAAGCAGGCCAGGATGCTCTGGGAAGACACGTAACTGCTCATCAGAACGTTTTCTGAGCTAAGAACTGCCCTAATCATGGAACAGAATTTTTGGCTCCACAGTTCAACAACCTGGTGATGAGTATAAATCATAATTGTGAGAGTTGTCTATCTGTAAAAGGTGATTACATTCCTAAAGATAGTTTGAAGTTACATTCTTATATCTTGCTTGGTGACCTTTGTGGGTGTGATGGTGTATACGCAAAATGTGTACATACTTATTTGTTTTTATAAAAGGTTTATTACCCTTACAATTGGATCTGTTTACATGCCAAACATCTTTGCTTGCTGTTATGTGCTTTTCTTTTCATTACTGTGAACACCTTCTGGAATTTAATGTGGGACATCAGATTCAAGTCTATGGTGTATACATACACTGAAAGCATAATTAATTATCTACACCACACGCATCCACAAACCTGGATTACCTCATCACAATAATGAGGCTAGTTGACCCCCCCCCCCCCACAGGATAATAATAAATAGGTCAGCTATTCATCTGTGCGAGGAAGATGGGACACTCCACCTATCAGTGTTAGCAGATTTGGGATTCACATGTGCACTAAGGCATCAAAACTGGCAGATACCATACGCAATGTAACTTTAAACAGTTCATGGTGAACATCACCTCCTATATTTTAATGTTGGAACAAAGGATGCAAGCAGTTAATGATGGGGACACGACTGGGCTGTGGCAGCAGACACCCACACAGACAACCCTTGTTAACAGCACACCCCCACGCTATGAGGCTACTGGGGGAGAAGGAACATTGCAGCAAAACCATGGAAAACTGGGAACAGGTAGCTTGGTCTGACAAACTGAGGACATAACATGCCAATGGAAGAGTGCATGTGCACCATACACCACAAAAGGCCATGGACTACACCTGTCAAATTGGGGAGTGATTATATGTAGGCAACCTTGGGACCCCTTTTGTACCCACTGGGATCATCACTGCACAAGGCTACAAAGATGAACTGTACATGCCAAATACGTACATCCACTTGTTCAAGACCATTTCTCCACAGCGGAATGCCTTCTTCCAAACAACACAAGTTCTGTCTCTTTGCTTTTGTCTGGTCCAGAGAGTTTGCAGCCCAGGAATTTCCCTCACACTCATCAGATCTGAGCCCAATTCAACATCTTTGGTATTACACAGAGAGATGCAGTTAACCCACCACTGGCAACTCTTTACAGACAGCTGCCCTGGAAAAGCGACAGATATACCACCTGAACAGTTCCCAACACCTGGCAGAATCCAGGCTACGTTATGAGGCGAGTATGAGGGAGACAGATAAACCTACATGCTAAGTGGGAATGCATACTTATCCTTCCCCAGTGTATTGATAAATTGTAGATGCACACACAGTGGCCCGTCATCTTATATTTTGTCCGTATTTAACTCTTTATTGTCATTAATTTTCCTGTAATTATCACTGTGTGAGAATAGACAGAATACATGGAAACTAAAGGGACAGGTGTATTTTGTTCAGTTGGTTTCTTGACCAAGCTGGAATCTGTTCTGTCATAGTAAGAGCAAATGTGGGTAGTTGAGTGATGTGTTTGTATTGAGTGAAACATGGCATAAAAAATGCCACTGAATTTTTAATGATAAATGCAGCAGCGAGCCCACATTCACTAACAGTAAAGACAAGCTGGTTTGTGTGATCTCCAAATGAAGCATTTTGGTAATGAAAAAATACAACAGAAATCGAGAAAGAACACTAAGAGAATTTAATATTTGATAAGTTAACTCAGAAAGAGAGAGATAGAGAGACGAAGAAGAATTAGTAAGCTCTTTCTGTCTGTTTGAACATGTGAATCAATTTTTAGTGCTAGTTATATAGCGGCAGAAAAAACTGTAAAGAGAAGCCCTTTATTAGCCATGACAACAGAAGTGTGTTTAGATAACACGTTTCAAATTTCTATTGCAGTTTTTCCAGGCTTAACACTTAAAAAGTTGCACTAAGAAAAAAAAAAAAACTCAGAACAAATTTATATGAATAACTTAGATGTAAGCCATGAATACCTAAAACTGCAGATTTTGTGTTCAACAGACTGAACATTTCTGTGGTAATATAAATCTGCACTTATTGTAAAATAAACTAAATACGCACACATTCAACATGCTCTCTGGGTAATTAAACTTGCATAGTGTTATGAAAAAATGCCGAACTCTTTCTTAAGAAAGGAAGAGTTCAGCATTTTTTCATAACACTATGCAAGCTTAATTTTTTTGTCTGAAACTAAGTCACATTCATTTGTATTTTTGAAGTTTAAAGTGACTTATGTTTTTTCATATTCAACTGCAACCTCAGCTAGGCTCTTCTACAACGCAGAAGCAACTGACCATGTGATAAAAGGCTTCTGCACAGTGCACATCTTGGTACCCCCCTCCTTACCAACTCAATACACTTCATTGACATCTAGCTATTTCTAGGGGGTGTATGTTCACCTCAGTGGCCTCTCCCAGGACAACAATGCTCCCATTTGTTATTCTTAAATTACATGCAACTATGTGGAAGAACAGGATGAAAATTCATGAAACTTGTTTAACTGCTGGTCAACAGACTGACTTGAGAAACTGGGATAGGATGGAATATGACCTTAGGAATTACTCATCCTAAATGACAACATTATATAAAACAGGTACTCTCTTGGTGCACTAGTTGACCACATGCAAACTGCAGCTGGACTGTCATAGCAACTCAAGGGAGCTATTAATAAAGTCCTAAACAACTGCTCATAATAAATTTCCCATATAGTATATATAATATTTTTCTACCTGCTATAGAAAAACTGGTAAAAAAATTATTACATATGATATGGAAAATTTATTATAAGTGGAGGGGGTAGAGTGGGGGTGTCAACACATAGTAAAGAAGTTTTCAGCACTGCATTACACCATATGCACTTTAACAAAATAAAAAATATTCATCATACTTGCAATATGACTATCACAAGAGCACATTTTCATCAATTCCATGATTAAACACAAAACAACACACAGAGAAAAGACCACCATTTATTTATAGTACACAATTTTTTTCTATAATAAACAACACATGAAATTGCAGGAGTGCACAGTCAAAGAGAACCATTAAATGCAAATGATTTGATTTGGGGGGGTCCTACCATTTACAAGCAAAATAATAAATTCTGTTCTTTTAAACTAGTAAAATAAATATGGCTCACAAATGCGGCAACCTGTGTCTGCCCTTATCTTTACATGTTAAATAATATCTCGTACAGCTAGCTTTGGTCATCAGTTTTTCCTAACACCATTTTTGATTCAAGTGTCAATTTACAGTATCACTGATACTGAATGCTACTACCACTGTTTTTCAATACAGAGCACAAAACATGATGCTTGACATGAAAAAGAATGCAACAATTGAAATTTAGAGTGAAATGCAGTAAACACATTAGCTGGCATCAGAAACAGGCATTACAGTTTAATACCATCAGCAGTCATAGCAAAACATGCACATAAAATACAACATGCTACCATATCCGAGCTAGCTCTTCTACGGAGTGAAGCAAAAAGCACTCGAGAGCTTCGAGACATTTCAGGTTTTTAGAATACAGGGGGGAAAGCAGAGAAATTTAGAATTTGAGCAATTACTGTTTGGTAGTTATAAACAAGAGTAGTAGGATCAGCAGCAAGGGAAGAGGCTTATAAAGTTTATATGCTATGGGAGAACATGAAAGAACAGCACTAGATTAAAAGTTCTTTCTAGCATTTATAAAGTTCTAAGCTCGGATATGATGTTGCTCGAGGGAGGACAGTGTCTTTAAAACAAACAAAAGTGGTATTACGAGACACTTGACCAACCTCTTAAGTTTTGTTCCTAGAAGAAACTGATGCTAATGATGAACTATCGAGGACAAGACTCCAGCAACATAACCCACCCTCTCTGGTCCACCACGAGATCGACCCACTGGTTCCCTGGGCCTGGGAGCCGCTCCATATCCGTAGTCATAATAGTCATCATAACGGCCGTAATAATCATCATAGTAGGGGTCTGCGTAGCCTCCCTGATAGTCACCGTACCCGTAGTAGTCGTAGTCATAATCTGACGAAGAGTAATAAGTAGATTTGTTCCAATTTTATAAGTAACAGTATAAGCTGACTTCTATACAACAACTACAACAAATTTCAAATAACATCTTTAAACATAAATGAAAAAATTCAAAAACTTGGCATGCCTAAGAGCAAAAATACAGGAATAAAGGTTTTTCAGAAAATATCTTACCATAATTGCGAGCAGCTGCTGGGGGTATCCTATTTCCCCGACCTCTAGGGGGAGGAGGTGGAATACCCATCATCCTAAAAGAAAAGGAAAGGAAACTATAAAAAAAAATCCTGACTGGTGTCATGTTTAAAATCCTGACACGTGTCAATACTTAAGATGAAAGCTCTAAACAACTGTACATGGACACACTTATTCAGAAATCATTAGCATCTTGCTTCCCACATAATTGTAAAATGTCTTAAAAAGCTGTGGTTAATGTCTTATGCAAACACATAGAAAAAAAAAATCTAGCACATCAGTCAAAATTACAAGTATGTAATGGTTTAAGTGGACAGAAAAACACAGCTATACTATGCTAAGGAAATAGGACATCATATGAAAAGTAGCTGTAAAGCCCGTTGAGATAAGAATACAACATGTTCTAGAAATCACTTATTGCTATTCAAGCATTTATTATTATCTTTTGCAGAGTCATCGTAAACAATGAGTGTGCATTGAAACATACCCTTGATGTACTTCATTGTTCATGCATAGAAATACAAAATACGGAAGCGTTTGCCAGATAATTATCCCTTGGTAAGAGACATGGACTCCCTTTTGTGTGCTATCCCCATGATTTTTTCTTTTTGTGATTTTTTTTTGTAGCGTTTGTTTTTGTCTTACTCAGTGCCTGTAAAGTAAATCATTTTACATCCTACAACTGTGTGCTTCCACTTGCATCGCACCCTGGAAAAAACAAAAAAACTTTAAACGAAAAAAAAAAGATGTAAACAAAACATCGAACAGGAACGGTTACGGATAACACGGCGTGAACACAGGAATATTGTTAGTCTTCTCTTAAACAGTATACATAGTCGTTTGTTTATGGTTAAAAAGTGAACCACGTTGTCACAAGTCTTGCCTTTTGTATAGTAAGATTCAGCACCTTAAAAATGTGCATCCTGTTACAGATTGATCCATCGTAAATAATGACATATATACAATATACGAACAATGAAAAAGCAGGTTTCTGTACGCTATAATAATGAGAAGACGATAAAAATGAACTCCGTTTATTAGGACAAAGTTTTATAATACAAGTGAGAAATTTTTGATGCTGAAAAAGTTATTAAAATTAACAGAAGTCTGATATTTATACTTAACTAGCTAAATGCCCGTTCTTCGAACGTGATATTAAAATACAGATGATATACAGTTGAAATGGCCATACTCTGCATATTTATTTGCTCTTTTGGGAAACATGTCTGCCCGACTTATTCTGCCACACGACACATAAGCAATTTCCTTCATAACTGTAAATTTAAAACTTTAAAGCCTACATGAAACAAATCAAAATACATTGCTACTCTTCACTTTCATCGTTAAAATATTAATAAACAGAACAAAAACGTTGTTACTTTTTACCACTTTACAGGGTGTCTAGCATTTTCAGGAGACTCAATTTCTTGATAGATACTTCATGTATATCTTCCGTATAAGGAAGTCACAAGTTATACAGTACCTCAAAGAGGTATTGAATCTCTATATATATTATATCAATTTCTTGACCTTAACGGGACATTTCTTGACCCTAAAGCTAAGTTTTTTTAACTATTCTTTCTGTCAATAGTGTAGGAGTTCAGCCATTCTAATTAAATATAAAATCTGATTATGTAATTAAAAAATTAAAAGGGTAAATCTATACATAGTATAAAATAAAGTCCCTGGTAGGCGTCTGTCTGTTTATTTCAACTAATGTTGAGAATCGCTGGACGGATTTTGGTGCTGTTTTCACCATTCCATACAGCATTTGTCGAGAAAGGTTTAGGTGTATGAAACATTAATCTATGACAAAAGGAAGCCCAGCAGTAACGATTTTAGTGACAAGTCAAAAAAAAACCGCCATTCGCATTCTTTCGTGGCTTCCACTGCCGATGAGGATGAAGCAGACACGTTACTTTCATCATGGCAACAGGCCTTAGTAACGTAAGTGAAGGACAACCAGTCTACGATGAAATAATGGTGTCTTACTTTGAAAGTTTAACTTTCGAGTACAAAATGCGGTATTTGGAAAAAATTAATGAGATTGAAGGAAAAGATCACTATTGCTGAATGCAAGTATCTTCGAAGGCGACGCATAAAGTTTTCCTGAAGTGCAAATGGTAAATATTTTCTATTACTTCGTCTTTGGTCGAAGCGCCATTACCATACAACAGTTAGAAGCATTAGAATCATAAAATTCTCGAAGCATATAACAATTTCTCATCAGCGATTTTCTTTTACATGGTAATTTAGTGAACAATTAGTAACTCTTCAATAAAAAGTGTTTTCTATGCTCTGGGAAGCAATTTTCAAGACTTAGAAAAATTGAGAGAGAAATCTGGTTTTTCGCACAAAATTGTGGTGAATAAACACAGTAATTTTTCTTAAATTTGCGCCCTAATTTATTTATCCGTAAATAAATTTAGCAACGTAATCTCGGTATGTAAACAGACCTAGACACCAAAAAGAATTTTATTTGGAAATAATTTTATTCATTATTTGCATTTCTCCACAAAAGTGTGCTTCAGTCCAGTTAATAATCCAGGTGTACTAAAAATAAAATCAAAGAAGGTTTGGGGAGGAAATGTCATATAGAACAAAATATTGGGTTGTCGGAAAAGTCACGACGTATTTTAGCCATGTTTGGCAACAGTCATTTATTGATAGAAGGAACAAAGATCAATCAATGATATGTCCCTTTTGTTCGATAACCTTTTGCCATCTTTCAGTGAGCTGTAGAATGCCTCGTTCATAGAAGGACCTGTCTTTCATGGTGAAAAACTGTACAAGGTGCTGATTTATAGCCTCATCTGAATTGAACATTATACCACGCAAGGACTGTTGAAGAGAGCGAAACAAGTGGAAGTCTGATGGCACAAGGTCAGGCGAGTATGATGGGTGTGGCAACACATCCCACCCAAGCTCCAATAATTTTGGTGAATAATTTTTGGTCCCTTACAACTCTATGCACCCTCTATGTCATAAACTTGCAGCTATTCGTTTTATGATACAACGAGCCATTACACACTCCTCCTGCAACCGGCTGAAGAACACAAGAAATTGCAAAAATTAAAGAAATCGCCCGAAACCATGGCTATGGAAATCATTTGGTGGATTCGATTTACAAGAGACTCGGAAACTCAACCAGGTCCACACTTGTGAGGGAAACAAGAGATAAAAAATTTGTTGGATCTATGTGCTATGACCCACACATCACTCGCATTATGAAAAACATGTGTCATAGTCACAAAAATCTATTTTGGCCTCAGAACATCAAATTCTTACTCCATCATTCGCAACGACCGCGATCAAATCAAACAGGGATCCCGTCATGGAGAATATAACATACGTCTTTACAGTACTGAGCCAGATGACCCACCTCTCACTTACATTGGATCTACTCAGAGGACGTTGGACATCAGAACGAAGGAGCACCTTTATGACAAAGACTCGAAACTAAAAAACTGCGTTATCACGCCTTGCCAACAAGGGTTCATATTTCCCAGCTTGGCAGGAGGCTCCCATCGTTACAACACCACGGAACAAAACCTTGTTACTTTTTGCAGAGAGCTTGTTAATTTTCATCAAGGGCAATCAATGTTGTAACGACTATATACCCATGTACATCCCCAATTCTTGGAAAAATTTCTTGCGAAGGGACTTGAATAATGCTTAATGTGACAACACCTTGAATGCCTTCACACCAGATGACAAAATTCTCCCTTTCAGCGATTAGGAATTTCCCGTGAACAATCCCAGACATGCGCAGTGATTGCACAGTTTGATTCATGACACTTACCCCTTCTGTTATTTAAGGGTCGGAATCACTAATTTGAGAGCACATCTGAGGATGATCCCAAGAGGGATTAAAAGATCTCATGTTTGTTTTAAATTGTCATTCATATCACCTTCACCACATTTGGTGTGCACAGGAGCATCAGTTCTTTTAACTTTTAGTTATTCTAATCGTGCATAAGACGGCAACCTTATTTTATGACTAACTGAGCACGAACTTTTCATCTATTTTAATTTTTGGTGGGTGATCAAATTTGTGTGTGGTCTCGCATTGTCGTGGTGGAACACACCATTGCAATAAACGAGCTCTGGACGTTTCGGGATGATGGATTCGTTCAAACTGTCCAATTGCCAACAGTACACATTCGAATTGATTGATTGGTTCTGCGGTAGGAGCTTGAAAAACAAGACACCTTTAAAATCCCACCACACTGAGACCAGAATCTTCCGCTTATGAATGTCTGCTTTGGATGTCATTTGAGGCGAAGCAGCACGTTGGGACCAAGACCATTTGCATTGTTGTACACAATCCACTTTTCATCACCAGTTATCAGTCGTTTAAAAAAAGGATCGTTTTTAATCTTCAAAAAAGGATAGTCAATTAATAAAGCCACAAAATCTAGGCATTTTGGCTCAAAATTTTTATAAACACCGACCGCTAATAATAACACTTTACAAACTAACTGCAGGGCAGCCAGCTATGTTTGTCCTTCAAGAACTTGCAGGAACCGTTGCCACTTCACTTAAACTTCTAGATGGCGTCATGTGCTGCATCATTAGATTGGGTCCATTAGCAATCTATGCCCTCATTGGCTCTTTCATTTGAAGTCACTATGGAGGCACGGAGCGAAAGCATTTCACACACATTCATACGCAACTCAAGCCAATGAGGAGAGTTTTAAGTTCATATGAACAAAGCTTAAAAATTTTAACCTCGTCGTGCAATTACACTGGCGGAAAGTGAAAAAAGAACACCAAGAAGGAATTGGCGGACGATCATGAAATTTACATATGTTAATGGGGTCGAGTTTACGTAGGTGTGACGTTAATTTTGGGACCAACCGGTAAGCGCTTATGCCACAGCACGGCATAATATGCAAATTATTGTTGGTGTTATTTAAGAAGTACGGCGAAGTGAATGTAATCAGTCGTCGCCATACGGACACGTGCGAAGACCCTGAAGAAGCTGCAATGCCGGGACATGGAAGACTTGTACGATTTCAGCAGTTATCGGACTTTGAGCTAGTCTGACTCCGCGAGGCCAGGTGGTTGTATCGTCGGATTGTGGAGCGAATTGGACGGGAAGTATCGGTGGTGGCGTAGATGGTCCGAGGAACATTCCCACACGAGAAGACGTGGAACCGGAAGTCATAGACAGACTGATGAGCGGACCGATCGACGCATAAGAAGAGCGGCGTTGTCAAGCAGAACATCCACTGCGACGCAAATCTGAGCTGTCGTTGCACCTGAGGTGACTATGTGAATAATCGGCAACCGTCTACTGGATGCAGGACTACGTGCATGTGTGCCTCTGGCATGTGTACCTCTGACTCCAGCCCACCATCAGGAACGGCTGCAGTGGTGTCGCCAACACCTGCACTGGAGAACGCAATGGCGATCTGTCGTGTTCAGCGATAAAAGCAGATTCTGCTTGGAAGCTTCCGATGGCCGTATGCGTGCTCGCGGACGCACAGGGGAGCGTCTCCACCCTTCTTGCGTCCGCCAGCGACACACAGGGCCTACACCTGGTCTTCTGGTGCGAGGAGCGATCAGCTATCACTACAGTACACAACTAGTGTTTGTACCGGGTACGTTGAACAGCACCTCCTACATCAACATCATTCAGCCCGTTGTTGTGCTATTTGTAAGGTCGGTCCATCGTGGTGTTTTCCAGCAAGATAACGCATGCCCACACAAGGCACGTGCAACGCAACATGCACTTCAGGGTGTGAGACAACTTCCATGGCCTGCACGTTCACCGGATTTGTCCCCCATTGAGCACGTGTGGGATTTTATGGGACGACTTATCCGGTCTCCATGGCCAGCCACGACCATCCTCGATTTACGCGTCCAGGTTGAGGATGCTTGGAACTCAATACCCCAAACTTACATCCAACATCTGTATGACAGACTCCATGCCAGAATTGCACAGTGTGACGTAGTTCATGGCGGTTCAACCTTGTACTAACCATGTTACATGGAAATGCAATTTTTCAGTTTACCAGCAAATACAGCTGTATTTTGCCATAATGTTTTGATCACATTATCCTCTGTATTCCGTTATTATGCTGTATAAATTTCATTGGTATCAGAAGTCTTCTTCTTGGTGTTTTTTTACACTTTCTGCCAGTGTATGTACCAAAGAAAAGAAAAATGTCCATTTTGCAATGAATTTTTAACTAATATAATAGTTACATTCGTTTGTCGTATGCGTTTGTGAAACAACACGGTGGGGATCCAAGATTTTTACCGAAACAAATAAGAAATTTATATTCACAGAAAAAAATTTTGCAATCTTTCTAATTTGTGCAGTTTTAATAACTAGCGTCATAACTATTCCCATAGGTTAATAGGACAAAATTTAAATACAAAATAAAGGTTTACATAAGAAAATAGTGTTTCGTTCCTCTATTAAAATGTGGTTGACTTTCTTTTACACACAGCTTTGTTGCTTTTTTAATCTCATTTTTACATTTTTGACTTCGAAATGGCAAGCATTTTAAAAAATCTGGATACAAATTATGCTTGAAATTTACTTAGAAAGTCGCTAAATTTCGGTGATGCAACCCGTATGATTTGACTTTTACTGTGCAGTGAATGAACGTTTTTCCAAAACACGTTCATAATCATCTTCAGTAATGTGTTTAGAGCAAATTCTGGCATGTTTCACATTTTTTCGTTAACATTTGAGTAGGCAACCACATTTTTTGCAACATCTGATCTTTTGGGAATGTGCGATTAATAATTCCAGTTCCTTTGGATATCTTAATCTGCGATGGGCATATGGCAACAGAACAATAATTGGTAGGCATCGTTCTTTCGAAATAATAGCATAGAATGGCGGGGTCATGAAGTTTTCTAACTAACAAACACACAGCAAATGAACGATTTCATTTTGTTATCACAATAATTATCTTATGACGCTTAGCTTTTGTTACCACAATAGTTATCTGTATACTATCCCAATAAAAATGACTCTCGATCATAAAAGACTGATCAAACACCACTAAATAAACAGAAAACTAATAGTAACCACATATATACAAACCACCAAAGCAAGTGATCTGTCTCTACAGCTACGTCATGCGCGAGTAGCCCAAAAATGCCTTCGATGCGCGGCGACAGGCTTATGAAACTTTTTTGCTCATCAGAAATACGACGCGAGGCCCATGAGCCATGGCCGGTCTGACTACATGTAAGGTCACAAGCTAAATGCGTAATTACATCAGATGCTGAAAGAATCGGTCTATCGGCGCTCGCACAGACTAAATGCGTAGTTACATCGGACCCTGAAAGAGAATTGGTTTATCGGCGCTCACACAGACTAAACGCGCAGTTGTTTTTGTCCATACGCATGCATCTCTTTTAGTTCTTTAATTAAAATTTAAATATTGTAGTAACATTATGCAGAGACGAAAATCAAATATAGGTCGTAGTACATTGGACGCTAAAAGAATTTGTTTATCCCATCATAATGAAACTTTCCAAGAAACAGAATCTCGATTGGCAAATGACAAAGAATGGCTTCACAAAGAGAAAGAGTTTCCTGTTGAATGTAATAATAGTATCTCTTTAGATTCGCCGTAAATTCTAAATTACTACCGTGCGAAGCCGGGCCGGGTTGCTAGTTCAGTATATAAAATGATTTCTAAAAAGTTAAAATAGCAATTTTTTAAAGCTTGCATTTTCAAAATATTGCACTATAAAGAATTATCTGTAACCGGATTACCTGCAAGTTATACAAAAGTATGTTGAGCGAGTATAGGAAGTATGTTATAAAGGTTTAGACTGTTATCAACAATTAAAATTAATAGCAATTTATTTCACTATTTTACTCGGCAAATAAATGCTATTCAAAACATCTTCACATTTTTGCACAAAGTATCCGAACATATACACAACTGAAGAACTGCACTCAATATCACGGCCACACTTATCAATTTTATTTACAAGCTGTTCTATGATTTTGAAAGTTTTAACGAGAATGTTTGTTAGTGTAAGTTTTCTTTAGTACTAAATTTATTCAACTGAGTCTTTTTATGAGCCACTTTCCCTGACCATGTTTCCAGTCAATCAAGCCCTCAGTGCTAAGTCTTTTACTGTGTGAGAGTCTAACAATTCTTTCACATCATCAGTCTCCAAATCAAGCTTTTCCAGGTTGGTGGAGAGAATTTCTTGAAAAATATTATTAATCCAACAGTTGGTTCAAATCCTTCCAAGTCAGTCACAAATTGTGGACAAAAAGTTTATGTCAAAGTCCAACTATGATGCATTACTGTGTCATCATTTTCCATGCGCTATCAAAGTTCATGTGATACAGCATATAAAATATTATAATCATGACTAAATTGTTTAACAGTTGCCTTGTGCTTACTAACTGTTACTAAAATAAGCTGTCCTCAATTCACGATGCAATAAATAATACGATTCAAAAGTGGCAATAGCTCCTTGTTTTATAGGTTGAAAATGTGTGTTTGTTACATAGCAAAAGAAAAAAATGCATAAGAGTATGGTCTGTTGAATATATGGGGTTGCTAGGACCATTTAATAGAGTTGGAAAGTTTAGTTATTAACTCACCAGCCTATTTATTATGTCCACTTTTTCTTTAATTTTATGGATTTCTGTGACATTTTACCAATATTTCACTTTCAGCACCACTTTTTCTTTTATTGGAAAACATTTTTACAAGAATATCCTTGGTAAATCAATAAAAAAGCAATACCAATGAGAATTCCTTTTTCTCCAATCAGAAAAGTCAGAAACAAGTGTACCATAAACAAAGATTTCTAGATTTCAAAGTATGCGGATTCCAGTTGGTGGAAATCTTTAGCGTGATTACAGTTTTTCAAAAATCTGTTCGGTTATAAATTAACATTTCCTTTTTTACATTGCAATGTAAAATTTGGATTTCTTTTGCATTGTTTTTCAGGTTTAAATTCTCTCTCAAACGAACTTGGAATTTCGTTATGGCTGAAAATCATTTCTAATTATTATGTCACTCTCACAGCTTGAGTTCTTTTATCTTCTTCTCTCTGTTTAATAGTAACTAGATGAAGAGTATGGGTCGGGCCAGGAAGGTTAATGGATGCAAGCGAAATTGTTAACTAGTGCTAGGTCATGCAACTCTGACATGACTTATATATATATGTTTTTAAACTATTCTGTGGGAATGTTACTTGCATCTAGCCTTGCAGAAACCCATTTCCAATAGGTCTTTGTGGAAGTGGAAAATGCAGAGTTTTTGCTGGTCCTTGATAAAGCACAAGGCTCAGTATTCTCGACACCTTCTACATTCAGTTGTTTTATTTTATTTTTTTAGTGCTACTTTTCCTTTTGATGCACACAGGTAGATACATAACCTTTGAATCTATGTTGTACTAGGTGTGAGTCAAAATTATATATGTATTTTTTTGCTTAGGTATCTTCTTTATATAATGTGAATTCTGAATTTTCAAAACTTGCTGCGTTGCGCGTTTGTACAGATTTTCAGGTTATTTTGCATTCGTTTTAAATTCTAAAATTTTTTCCTTAGTCTTCAGTTTTGCTCTTTAGTATATATATATATTTTTTTGTGCCTAGCCTAGGCCTGACAATTTTTTTTTTTTGAAGTGTAATATGTTTTGTGTATGCCCATTCAACGTGCAGTGATTTATACCAATTTTTATGGCACAAATAATTCCATCTGGATGTACTGAAATCTGCAGGGTTTTTTTTTTTTTTTTTTTTTTTTTACTTAGCCTAGGCCTGATAAAATATTTTGAAAATGTTGAAAAAAAATTAAACAATTCTCCGAAAGAGTGGAAGTGCACTGACTGCCATTCGGAAAATTACACAGATGTAATTTTAAATGCTCATACATCTCTTCATACTGGGTTTGCTAAAATGTGAACAATAAAGAAAACAAGAAAGATGACACCGAATTTTGGGTTGTAATGAGGACGTCTTGAACCTTTTCTGATGCGAATTAAATTTATCAAAGTTGTTCAAAGCCAATGCAACCAGTTAGAAAAATATCAACCAGATTTCTTGAATTGATAAAACATCCAGAAAGAGAAAACAGCTACTTACTTCCACCAGCAGCTAAGAAGTAGTAACGAAAATGAACAAACTGTGCATAAAAAGTTTCTCACAGCAGAAGGAAGGTATCGGAAACAGATTTTCAAATCGAACCGTTTAAGGAGAGAAATAAAGAAAGAAACATGATATAACTCTATGCCTAATGATAGAGTAAAAAAATATTCCTGGAAAAACTATGCTAACGAAAAAGAACTTTTCAAATGTATATCCCGGAAGAAGAGACAGTGAGAAAACGGTATGGACCTTTATGCACCCTAGCGGCAGTTCTGTGCATTGTTTAAAGAGGAATATGCACCTCATCTCTATTGTGGAGAATCACATACAGTTAAAAATTAGAAATTTCTCAATAGGATTTTTAGAAGCAGAGATACAGCTGCAAGCAGAAGTACACAAGCACTACCTAGTGGCAGAACTGTGAACTATAAAACTCAAACGATATCAAAATACTAAACGATATCCTCAAATACTAAACTAACGTAAAGTGTTCCTCAAGGAAAATGGCACCTGGTGCTGAAAGAATTTCTTAAATTGTACATTTAGAAGTAGATATATTAAGAAAAAGATTAAACATTGGAACCCCAAGTGGCAAAATTGGGCATTATTTTGGGAAGAAAATACACACACAGCATTTTCCCAGTTAGTAGTATCAGACTGAAAAAGAATATTTTATATCAGGGTTTTAGTCTCGCAGATATTGCTGTAAACGGAAATGTGAGCTTACACCCTCTAGTGGCAGACTTGTGCTTTAAGAAAAATTTGAAATTATATGAGAAACATTTCGCAGCAGAAACACCCCCCCCCCCCAAAAAAAAGAATTTTTCAAATCAGATGCTTAGAAGCAGGGATATTGACAAAAATAAGATATACACCCCCTGGTGGGAAAACTATGCTCTATTTTAAAAGCAGGTGTTCTCAAAACGTTTTTCGAGGTGAGCAGTATCGGTCTACGAAAGAACTTTTTCAGAAGCTTGGATTTTACTGCAAATACATCAGAAGCAGAATAAACGCTTACGCCACCTGGTGGCCAAACCATACTTTATTAAAATTTAGAAATTATATGCAAAACATTTCTCATCAGGAGCAGTATCCAATGCAGGAAGAACTTTTCAAATCGGAGTTTTAGAAGCAGGTGTCTCGAAGAAACTCAAGTTACCTCTGCGCCCCTAGTGAAAAATCTATGCATTACTTGAAACCATATGAGAAACATTTCGCACCAGAAACACTCTCCAACAAAGAAATAATTTTTCAAATCGTACTTTTGGAAGCAGAGATATCAACAAAAATAAGATATACATTTACGCCCCCTGGTGGGGAAACTATTTGCTATTTTAAGCAGCAGTGTGTTGTTCTCAAAACGTTTTCCGAGGTGAGCGGTATTGGTGGTCTACGAAAGAATTTTTTTCAGTCAACTTTTTCAGAAACTCAGATTTTGCTGCAAATATTAGGTGTGAGACTTAATTCTTGGTTACAGGCACGACACGTTGACAGCAAATTATATAGCAAATGAATACATACCTAATCAGGGAAATAATCCCCGTCTTGTTGGATACATTTGAGCCATCTGTCAAGGAGCTGCCAAATGCCATTGCGTAAAAAAGGGCTCTTTCGAGTTGATAAAGTCAATAATACTACTGTGGAGCTCCTCAACAGAACACAAGTGCGTATCACTCAGATGATGTTGCAGGGTGCGAAAGAAGTGATAATCCGACAGGATGAAGTCTGGAGAATACTCCGGGTGGGACAAAATCTCCCATCACAGGTCTATGATCGTGTTTAAAGTAGTTTTCACGGTGTGAAGACGCACGTTATCCTGAAGCAACAGGACAGACCTTCTGCCCTTGACGGTGTATGGCCTTTTCATCTCCAGTGCATCACTTACACAAATGAGTTCCTGACAATAATGCTCAGTATTGACCATTTCATCAGGTTTGAGCAACTCATAGAGTACAACATCGCACTGATCCCACCACATGCACAGCAACAACTTCCTGGCATGGATATTTGGTTTGGCGGTACTGGTGGTAGGCTGACCTGGATAAACCCACAATTGTGCAGCTTAGGATTATCGTAGAGGATCCATTTCTCATCACAGGTCAAAATCTTGTGGAGGAAATTCTTCTTGAATCTGGAGAGCAAGGACACAGCAACATCGTCGCGCCTAGACTTGTTCGCAGCTGTGAGTTGGTGGGGCACCCAATGGTCCTCCTTGTGAATCTGTTAAAGCTTGTGCAGGCGCTTCGCAATGGCTTGCCGTGTTACTCCGAGTTTCTGGGCGAGCTCTGACTGTTTGCGACAGGCATCCATGTCTAACAGTTGTTCCAGTTCCTCATCGTCAACTTCCTGTGGCTGTCCCGGACGTTCTGCATCACGGAGATCCAAATTTCCCTGCTTAAACCACTTCTTACACGTACTATAGGACACAGCAGTCTCACCCAAAGCAGCACAGATCATTTGCTGGGCTTCAGTGGCATTTTTTTCAGCTGAAACGCGAACAGGAGGCAGTGCCTTAAATGTTGCTTCTCGAAAGACATTGCTTTCACTGACAACTTTCGTCCCTTCTGTTACTACAGCTGTGATCGGTTACGGTTGCCTGTAAAGCTGTTGGATGGCACTGCAATCAGCCATTATCGCACACAGCTATTTGCATTTGTCGACATTTTATGATCGCTTGCGGTTAGGGGTCGAGAATTCAGTTGCACACCTATACATAAGAAGCAGAAATAAACTCTTACGCCCCTGGTGGCCAAATCATACTTTATCAAAATTTTGAAATTACATGAAAAACATTTCTATCAGGAGCAGTCTCCGTCGCAGAAAGAATTTTTCAAATCAGAGTTTTAGAAGCAGAGTTATCAGGGAGAAACGCAAGTTATCTTTACGCCCTCTAGTGGAAAATCTATGCCTTACTTGAAAAAGAAACTGCTCCTAAAATAGTATTCATTATAAATGGCATTGAAAGGAAGAAAGAATTTCTTCAATCCGATATTTTGAAGCAAATGCAATAAAATGCATTTTAAATTCAATATCATCTGCATTTACGCCCTTTAGCGGCGAAGTTGCAAATCCGAAAAACTCTGAATGAGAGGATTATTATTCTCACATTTTAAGCTTCCCAATGCAAAAAGAATGTTTCAATTTGGACTAATAGTTTCAGAGAAATGGTGTCCACGGAAGGACAAACCGATAACATATGCACGATTTTTTTTACAAAAGATGTACTAATTATTTGCCAACTTCTTCCTGGACTGCGGTAAATTACCGAGATCCCGGAGATTGCAGTCATGGCATACAAACATGCAGCAGCGTTTATTACGACTTGGAACGATTTAGAGTTTTGGAATCGTACTGATCAAAACCAGCTCGAACATAATTTCTGCTGGCAGATAACAGTACATACGAATTCGCCTATTAATGGCATCATCGACACGGAGCGGCCCGAAAAGAACCGGATTAAAAAATTGTGTTTGCTTTGTGATGCATTCCCATCATTCACGAAGAAGCTCCGATGGCCGATGTCCACAACGCCATCGTGTGGTTTCATCAACATCGTACTTCACATTATGTCACATCGTGAAGGATGACACATTGTAGTATCATAAGCTAAAAAATCGAAGCCTCGATGTAAAACTTAAACCCGTTTTTCGCGATATATAGGTACATTGCCCAGCCTGAATGACCTGCGACGAATTTTTCTGCAATGCAAACAAGCAGGTTATTGGTTATGTTCGACAAAAGAATTTGCTGTTGGCCCACAGTTGAGAGAACAGCGGTTGGCAAAGCACCAAGTCAATGAACGCTGAAGGGGAGAACGGTATCACGATGTGTCCTTTCAGAACTTGTCTGAAGGAAAGAAATGACGGCATCGTCAAAGACTTCTTTTTAGCTCAAAGCTGAAATTTGATTTTTACAGGGTAAGGCACAAAGGGGGAAAAAAAAAAGTTGACCGTGACAGTTTTCTCATTTTGTGACCTTTCAGTGACTTTCCGTGACCTGGTAGACACCCTGTTATATGATGTCACCGTTGCTTCGGTAAAACAAATGTTGGAATTTGATTTTGATTAAAAAAAAAATCACGTACCATTGCTTCGGTGAAAACAAATGCTGGCAATTTGACTTTGACTCAAAAAACCTTGACATTTGATAAGTCAAATGTTTAAATGCAAAGCATATGATATAGCGTTTTGTTTTTTTACGTGTATTTTGAAAAGTTTTTTTTTGTTAAATAAATTTAGAACAAATAAAAAAAACCTTGAAATACAATATGTGAAATGATAATAAATGTTTAAATGCAAAGCATATTATGATATAGTGCTTTTTACAAGATTTTTATTAAATTCAGAACAAATAAATTTATAACACAATATATACTGAGCAGGTCAACTCAAGTCATTAAAAACTTAGGGCGGGGCTTCAGTTGCTGGGCAACAATGGCTCGATCATTGCAAAACCTCCTAGCATTATCAAAGCTGGGTTATTTAATAAACCCATTTCGGCCCATTTAAAGTTATCGTAGGAAAAAAATACTTTCTTAGTGCGCCTTCATCTTGTAAAAGGAACATTCCTGCCAAATATGAAAGTTCTAAGTTCAGTAGTTTCTGAGATTCGGTGTTGAGTCAGTGAGGGCTTTCAGTTTTATATGTACAGATAAACAAACACATTCCCCCCTTTCTTAAAAGGACCATAAAGATCCAACCGCCGCCCCGGTGGCGCGGTGATCAGAGGCGATGGCCTCTGATCATTCGTCCGAACGGGGTCCGGGTTCGAATCCCGGTGCGGCATGGATGTTGTGTTTGTCTTACAGCACTGGCTCTCTCCCTTCCCTGGAACCAGTGACCCTAAATTAGGGACGGGCGACTGCTTATAGCCCATTTAGTTGCTCACGGTGGTCGTTAAACCTCCAATAAAAAAAAAAAAAAGATCCCACCAAAAAGTTATTTAAATTTTATCAAAAACCAGAAGTGAAAGCTTTAAAATGGTGGTTTCAACAGATGCAAAACAAATGCATTTTTAGAAATGGACACATTGTAATTTCCACATAAATTTTAAAATTACAGTATTATTTATGAATAGAGTGAAAAGCAGCAGGAAAGTAATAACATTTAAGAATGTTTGGTTTTTGAAGGGTGCACTCTTTTCACACAGGAAAAGAATACAACTGAAATTGTTTTATAAGACTTATGGTTAGACAAGTTCTTTTGTAATATCACCATATAAGAGGCCCCGTGGCCAGACGTTGTTAAGCGGGTTTCCAGTTAAAACCGTTGTGCTCCACTTCTAACCGATTTCTGCAATGGGAATATCTATCACATCATGCCGACTCATACTTAAGGTGGATATGCATTTTTGGCCGTACAAAGTCATGCCGCTCCAAGAACTTAAAACTCCTGATTATGCAAAACGGATGCAATATTGTAAATGGATTCAGGAGACCATTGTCAGTGGTGAAATGGACCCAACACTTTATTACATGGCAGATGAAGCATGGTTTCATCTGTCTGGGTATGTCAATGCACAAAACAGCAGGATTTGGACCGACACGAATCTCAGACGGACAATGAAGACTCCCCTGTGTGACCAAAATATAGGCGTTAGGTGTGCTGTGTCTGTGAAGAGGATAGTCGGCTCATTCTTTTTCACTGACATCAACTCTGAGCGCTATGTTCAGCAACTGTTCAACCCATTTGTTGCTGCACTTACAGAAGAGCGAACATATGCTTTCTTTCAGCAGGATGGTGCAACGGCGCATACTGTGCGGAACAGTCTATGTGCTGTGCATGAAGTGTTTGGGGAGGACAGAACTGTATCGAAGGGACTATGGCCACCCAGATCACCCGATCTCTCCACCTGTGACTTTTATCTGTGGGGAGTATTGAAAGGGAAAGTGTACGCAACTAATCTGCACACCCTTGATGAATTAAAAGTGATCATTAAGGATACCACAGCCCAGATTACTGCCAATGAGTTGTGGCGTGTTACGAACATGTTCCGCAGTTTGTAGCTGTGTCTTGATGTCAGAGGACAGCACTTTCAGCAATTGTTGTCAACGCAGGTAAATTACTCCTGTTTTCTGTCATTTCAACAATTCTTTACCAAGTATAGTAACATTGCCCGACTGTTGTCATTCATTGTACTCAGGCCTCTTTTACATGGCACACCCTGCAGTATGCCATAGATACCAAAATGATAGTAGTAACACAATAGATAGTATCACTAGACTAACGAAGCCCACATAAATGTAAGATTTTTGCTGTTGTGTGTTTTAAATATTTGACTAACCCTAGAAAAACTTAAATTTGGAATTACTAGCTCTAAGGAAAGAACTAAAATCAAATAAACTGGCACAACAGTGCAATATGTCAGAAGACAGCCCCATAACCACATGGATGTTGGTCAGCCAACACCTGGAATAATACAATATAAATAACTTATTAAGCTCTTTCAAGCCAAAATTACAGTAAAAATTTATTCCCAAACAGAGCCGTGAGACAAACTAAACAAGAGCTCCAATTTACAAAGTACTTCAATATTACAATGCCTTTAGTATAAGACAAATTAAAAAAATAGTAAAACAATATTCGCTGCCTGGTCCATTAACTGACAAATTTTAAATGAACCCCGACATAACTACTTATAGTTTACAAGTCAAATAACCCATCAACAACAGAACAGACTGATTTTTAAGGTTATTTACAGCACTTGATTTTCTGATAAAGTTTTATCATGCATCACCTTATATTTATTATTTGAACCTTGTCCCAGATCTGGCAATACATAAACACTAGATTCATGGGGTTCACAACTTTACTACTGTACTCCTTTTCTCTACTGATTTAGAGTGTTCCAAAATTCTCAATATCAGTTGTTCAGATGTTAGGTAAGGTAATCTTATGACATTGCTTTCCCCTATAATGTTTCCCTTTTAATTTGTTTTTATTAATTCATTACTTATTGTAACAATTTTAACAAATAATTTCAACATGTTTTCAATGTTGCACTGAAGATTTGCTAAAGCTTTAGTCTGCTGCTTCCACTGGCTGGGTCAGAGGTGTTGGTTTTTGGCTAGTCATTCAAGCTAAACCTGGGCTTGAATCCCAGATAGAGGGGCATGGGGTGGTGCGATGTTCTATAGCACTGACAACTGTTCATCCCTTTAACAGTTGCTCGTAACAGGTTGTTACCCAGAAACAAAAACAAAATTTCAGTGTTACTGACCTTGGTTAACAACTAAAGACATGGAAACCTAACTGTGCACAATAACGAAGTACTCAGTAAATGGTAAAATCTCTTGTTTGTCTCACTGTTTGACACTTTGGAATACAATTTTTAATATGATATGAAATAATCAAGTGCTTTTAACATAACACTACAATTCACAGGAAATAGAACAAATCTGTTATATCCTTCACTATTCTGGTGGCACTAAAAGGATTCAAACATTTTGGTTGAGCTTATTTACAAGTTTCTTATAGCTGAGTGACACACACTTGGGCTATGATGACAGTAATTTTAAAGTTTTGCTCCCTCAGACCCACCCACTGCTCGAAAATTCTTTATTGTGACAATACATTAGAGATAAACATGTGCAGCTATAATAGCGTGCTCTTTTACTGTTTAGGATAGGCACTTTCATTAATTTTCCAAAATCTGAAATTGGACGAGGGAGCCTCCACAAAATGTTTTAAAGTAAATTACACGTATTTAGTAAAATAATGCAACTTAAAATATGCAAAGAAAATAGCTATTCTAGTGACAATGCACTGGCATCTTTATTTTAATGCTTCAACAAAAATTGATTAGCTGAATTTTAAAGATAACAAGATTAAGAACTTTACCAAAATTACACCAGATGAGTGCTAAATACATACACAATCAACAGTGGCAAAATGAATTTGAACCACAATTCATAACTATTCAGCTGTATTAGTCAAGGTGGAATGTTCTCCTTTAACTGGAAAATAAAACAGGTCATCTGCAAGGCTATAGCTACACATAACCATGGCTTGGAATTTTTAAAACACACTACTACACAGGTAAAAAGGCTGATTTCATTGCAAAGTGTTAAGAGCCAAATATACAGTACAATTATTGCCTTGGCCAGCTTGGCATTTTCCCAATGGTAATCAGCTGTTTATCACAGAACTATCTCGCAAAAATACTACTGAATGTAGTTTGCATTGGATTTAGTTAGGTTGCTTTTCCTTAACTGATAAGATAGAAAGGTACAAAGATAAGGATCATGTCTATGTTAAAGGCCAAATTTATATATATACGTATTGATGCTATGCGGTGAGACAAAACTCAAGAAAGCATTTCCCTCCCCAGTTTACAAAGCAAAACATACATTAAATTATCAAATATTATACAGTTCAAAAATATGGTACATATAAGAAAGATATCAATACAATTTTGACAGTATGAAAAATTAAAAACTGCAACACTAAAACAAAACTTAGGAATTATCAATGCATTGATGAAAATGGATACATTTATCCTAAACCATAATTTGCAACAAACATTTTAGGACAGAATGATAATTTTAAAGCAACACTAGTAAGACACATAATTTCTAGCAGTCAGATAATGATACTGAATCAGCTGTCAGTTCACTGTTCTCCATGTCATGTACATATATCTCTTCACAAAATTTTGAGAATTCCACTGCCATGAACAAGAATTGAACTGGTACCTCCTGATTTTAGTTTGTCCTGGGTTGTTTAATGGTAACATACTCAATGAAGTCCCACAACTGAAGCTAACCAGTTGTAGCTTAGGATCTGAATAGAACTTCAGACTCTGTATGCTGTATTATGCTGCTTAGCTTCAGTCACTTGGAACTTCATCATCTTAGGTTGTGTAAGGGTAACACGCTTAAATGGAAATCAGGAGGAATAGGTTCAATTCCTGCTTCACACAATTCTCAAGTTTTCCAAAGGTACATCTATATGGGAAACAGTGGAAATATGACACAAAATTGCCATATTTCCAGTTTCTCATTGGGTGAAAGAGATAGGAATCAAGGCAGACAAACACTAAGATAGATTCAGTGACCTATGCGAAGTATTTTTGTTTGAATGACTTTTCTGCATCATGCAATCGCCATGCCTCAGGAAATTTTTGATGCATCGATCTTGGTCAGAGACCATGCCTGAAAACTAGAAGTCACAAGCTGAACCATGGCGTTTTCACACCTGCTTCCACACAGATTTCATGACGAACAGAACTTTGTTTACCAATTGCATGAAATAACAGTTCCAAAAGCATTTTTATTTTTTCTCTACTGAAAATAGTGCTCCAGCTGTTGAATGAGACTATGTATTTTATATTGCCTTGGCCTGGTAAAACAACAAAGGGAGACTTTTAAAAATGTTTACTTTGTACTTCAGAATTCCAAACATAAAGCATGCAAATCAGGTGAATTTACAACTTCCGTTCAGCTGGAATTCTTCCACTATCAACAGGATGAGACCAAGACCCAAACTGATGAACATGCCTGGAGCTTTTCCCCGCTTCATGTTCTTGATTGCATGTGCAACTTCTGCAGGGGAGGACTGGAAGAACTCTGGTACAGATACCTTTCATGATGTTTAGAGTACATGCATCATCCCCTAGATCTTCCTACAACTTAGTTTCCTTTGTGTGACACATGTGCATTACTATTTGTTGAAATCTTCAATGACAATATTTTGCATGTGTGACAGCAGCAGTCATAGTTTTTCAACTGTACATTTTTTGATGAAATCAGAGCACAGACAAACTTCTCCACACATTACAGTTATTCTTCCACCCTGGCCAACTCTCTTCGATATAGTGATTACAGATCAGCCCCAAAAAAAAAAAATGGCAGCATGTTAGCTCTGTATTGATTGCATTTCATCCTGAAGTGCTTTAAAAGAAATGGCATGATTTTGGTTGGCACTTAAAAAAAAAAGCAAAAAACTTATTCGAATGTTAATGTTCTTCTGACGTAAAACCGGTTTTTCTCATGAATGCGAAGCTGTCTATTTTAGCATAATGAATCAATGAAGGAAATCTTACCAGTGTGTGCGTAGTGGCATAGTATATTATTTATTAAAATATATTTTGATTTATATTTTCAACCTTTTTAAAGGAAAAAAAAAAAAGGTTAAAATGTAAATCGTAATATAGATTTCTGTCTATATTAAGAGGCCAAGACTTGGACATCTTTGACGATTTTGAATCTCTCATGCTCATCATATTAATATGGTGTTTACACCACGGAATGCACATATCCTTGTCCCTACCAATTTCACCCAAAAACCTCTTCCAAATCCACATTTTACAGCAAAAGAACACGTGGAAACCAAGAAGAAAAAAATATGCTGAAACAACTTGTGGGTTCCTGCTCAGGTGCTACCATCTGTCAGTCAATTTAGAACTATTTCTGAGCCATAGTCAGAAGAATATCCCACATTCCTTGCACACACATACACCTGAACATGGACCTCACTGATTTTTACTCTCTCTCACACACACACACGTTATTCAGATATCAACTTCCCGTGGGCTGTGAAGAAAACAAGCAATGAGAACAAAATATTTTATTGTATACGAAACATACAGGTATTGGCTACTTTACTTCTCTACATAGCCACACCCTAGATAGAGATGCTCATCGTATGTATCGTGGTACGAGCTTTTGTATCCCTGCATCAAAGAAGGTTCCAGCCTGGGAGCTCATCTATGATTGGACACCAGTCTTCAACTTTGCATTGTCATTGAAGCACTGCAGTTCCAACCAGGTTTTCACTTGGGTGAAAAGGTGATAATGTGTTTGGTGCCAGGTCAGGGTTATATGGAGGGTAGTCAAACACCTCCAAATCGAACTGCTTCAGCAGCACTCGGGTGGCCGCACGTTGTCGTGGAAGAGCACAACTCCTGATGTTAGCACATTTCTCTCCTTTCATTCTGAATTGCCCAGGACAATTTTCTTAGTGTTTCATAGTACTTCTTTGCCGTTATTGTGGTTCCTGGTTTCACGACGTCAGTCAGAAGCACTCCTTTTCGATCCTAGAAAACAGTTGCCACCAGATAACATCTCCAACTGCAACACTGCAAGAATGTCAAAGCTGATCCCACTATCTGCATTTTGGCATTTTGTTCACACCAGTAAGCATTTTTGGCACCTGTCTGGCACAGAACTTATGGTAGCCTCACCAACCTGTAATGATCTCATACAGAACAGTTTGAGAAATTTGGGGGAAAAACACGACAGCTCCAACATTGTGAAGCAACATCTTTTGCACACTTTTTGGTCTACACTTTGAACAAGTTCTTCAGTCACCACAGATAATTGACCTTGACCCAGTTCTTCATGCACGTCTGTAAGCCCATTTCTACATTTCTAAAATTTCTACACCACTCCCCCACACAACCTTCATTCATAAAGTTTGATATGTACACCGCTCATTCTGCAATGAATTTCCATGGCACTTTTCCCTTCAGCAGGGGGAGGGGGAGCTCAAATTTACAAGCTGGCGGGAGCATCAGTTGTAGCACACATTTTGCTCGTTCATAAGGCATTAAGGTCTAATGCCAGGTTAGCGATCGTATGGCGTGTGGAGCAATCATTACATTATGCTACAGCGTAAGTGCGATTTGGCTACTGTGCTTACAGCACGCGGCACATTGCAACAGAGGTTGAAATTTGAATAGCCTTGTACATGTACACCTAAAATGGAAGAGAAAGCAGGTAAGCACCCCCTTACTACTTGGAGAAAAACTGCTTGCATTTCATTAGCCATCTCTTATTTGCTATAATTAGCCTTCTCTTATTAGACTAATCACATCAATTTTACAGTTCTGTAAATTAAAATATCTACATATCAGTAACTTACCAAACCAAATCTGGTAAGTAATTCAAAATTTAATCTGCTGAAAATATTGCATGTAAAAAGTCTGAAGAACTCACCTTTAGGAGTTAAGTTGGACACTCAACTTGGTTTACAAAACTACCTTTCAAACCACTAACAAGTTACTTTTGTTAATGAAAAAATTAAACCTTACCCCCCCCCCCATCAATAAATGCAAAACGTTTTCTGAAAAAGATAAATCCACCACAAACATTAAGAGTTAAAAACACTACTTAGCTCATTATTTTAAGAAAGCATTACATGCTGTGCAGGCTATAACTAACATAATCAGTGTTTATCATTAAGACTGCAGAGAGAGAAACCCACTGCAATTGCATTGAGAAATTCTGATCTCCAGTGTCTTACAACATTTCAGATAAGCATCTGATGCACATATGAGGCATATTGAAGATGTGGTGATGGGCACAATGGATGGATATTTCAACTTACTTGTGTAAGAAATAGCTGTATAACTGAGCTATTCTTACACAAATAAGTTGAAATATCCCCTTGTAACAAGAGAGAAAGTGTTTAAGCCCAATTGGTTGGTCTCACGTAAACTCACACTAAGCTTTTCATAGAGAAGCTGTTGACAAACGAGACTTCCAAGAATGCACCAACATTGCCAAGCCATTTACAGTAGTCCTTTAGAGTGTTGTTATAGCAGTGGGCTGACCAAAATAGCTTGATACTCATACAAGACATATTGTAGGACATAAAAAAAAAAAAAAAAAAAAATTCAGTGTTAAGTTAAAAAAATAAATAAATAAAACTCCCAACTTTTTTTGCAGGGGTTTCAGATGGTTTTGAAAGTTTCTTCCAAAGTGGTAACCCAAATTACAGGGTGATGAATTTGTTACATAATTACCTATACCTTTCATTAATAACTAAATAAGGCACATTGTTGGCACCCTATTTCTATCATCTTTTGTGAACCTGAACAATATACTGCCTATGTAGAATTTATTTATACATTCCCATAGAAACTGTTCATATTTAAGAAAAAATATGTTTGCCGATTTATTTAAGTTTTTGTTTTTCTTCTATAAAGCAAGACCGCTAAGCTTAAATGATCAAATGGGTTCCTGTTCGCAGAAACACATCACAAGAAAACCAACCAACAAAGGGCTTTGATCCATTGGTTGGTTGGTGCTTTGTAATGTTTTTGTCCAAGCAAGAGCGTACTAAGAAATTGCCTCTAATTGCTTCAAGTTACAAGACACAAAGCAAGCAAAAATTTATGATCAATTTCTGCAAAAAATGGATCATAAATTAAAGGAATTAAGAAATAATTTTTGTAATAAAAAAGTAATATCTATCAAATATTATACAGACAGTAATTGCAAACTAGAGTGTGAAATCTGAAAGAAAAAAAGTTCTAATTTCCACACACCACACTGCAATCTTCACAGAGTTTTTCCTCATTTTTAAAACCATTTTCATATTCCCTGAGAGCTCCTGGTTTTCACAGGTTGTGTGGGATACCTATTCAAGAATCAAAAGAGGATGTTCCTCCTGAAAGTTTCTTTTTATGACAGCCAAATGGTCATTAAAATTTTTTGAACCACCCTTCGGTGCTAGAAACAGTTCTGCATCACTTCTTTACCGGAATGTAAGCAAAGATGAACGTGGCCTTTTGGCCAATTATACAAGTAATCAGTGTCAGTAAATTGCTTGGGCTACACAGTAATGGCATTCTGTTGAGATGGAATCTAGCTGTACTTTGTTTGAAACCTCCCCCACACAGTCGGGAGCTATTTCATTTCATAAAACCACGAACATCACACTGTGAAGCCTGACCCTCTATAAACCTCTATGGCTAATAACTGCCAAGACATATTTGCCCCTACTCCAGCAAGGGCAAGTGTGACCCCATCAACAATGAAGTGAAACTTTTAGCTACTTTAGATGGGTTACACAGATGGATCATGAGCACAATAGCAGAAGTGGATACAGAACTGCTTTGGAGGTTTTGGATTGAAATCTCTACATGCAAGATGTCTCTCAAATGAAGAAATGAAGCCACATTGAACAACTATTATTGAAACTTGTAGCTATAGGCATTGTTGAAAATTTACTTTTGTATTTATAATTTTCTGTGTTCAGAAGCTATTAAAATATCTTTTTGCTCAAACAATTTGTTACAACCCTGTATATTTTTAAACTACTGCTGTTATAGGTGAAAAGCCAGATCACACAGATGATTGAAGTGCAGTGTAACTACGAAGTTGAGTGCTAGTTAGAAAGAAAGGCATAAACAGATGTTTATATATTCAAGCAATATATAAAAGCAAGCGTATATAGTTCACAACTTCATACTTGGTTCTCCATCACAGGTAAATTCTGTTAAGATGCCTGAAAATACAAAATAACTCAGAAGATATGAAAAATATTTTAATGCTCAAGTTAAAATAGAATTTGATTAACCACTTTTTCCTTTGATTGGTTGAAAACTGGAATGACTATTACCCAAAAGTTGGCTGCCAACTCTGATTTTATGCACAGATGCCACGTTAAAAAGAGATGCAAGATTGGCATAATTTTGCACCAGGCAGCAATTTTTATTTCTATTCTTTCAATACATATGCATCTCATATAATGACACATAGACCATTCCACATTACTTGCAGTATGTGCATCATTGTTTGGCCAAGAATCTTATTTACACACTACATTATGCGGCACAGTGGACTTTACAGTAAAATACTGACAAACACATTAAATGAAATTCCTAAAAATAAAATCCCTGGATGTATTAACGGGAAAACTATTTTATTAACATATAAGATATAACTTTGCATGAAAGCAATCTAATAAATACTTAGATAACCTGCATATTCTGCACTTTTCTGGGCAACATCATACACACATGTGCAACAGAGAACAGCTGATAAATACTCAAAGAATGGAAGATCACCACACACAATGAATTTTGAGGAATGTATGGAACTGGTTGGAACTACCACCTGTGCCCTATCCTGTCATGTTGAGGTACAGATTTGAAGCTCCCTATTAATATGGAGATAAAAGTACGGCCGGCCATATCAACTGGCCACAAAGTTCTGAGATATGCTTTAGCTACATGTATTACATCACCAAGCTAAAGTGTAAGGCTATGTGAAGAGAACTGAATGGTAGTAGAGTTGAACAGCATTGTAAATGGTCTCTTGGAAGAACTGTATGAGACCCATCAAGATCAGCATAAAATTTGCTCAAAGGATTACCAGATAGTAACATCTATTTTCCTGTTCCTTCACTGCTGTTGAGTAAATTAATTATAAAATAAATACATTTATATGATTAAGATATGAGTAAATGCAACAGGTAAAAATGGAAAGAGGGAAAATTTATCCAGCAAATAAAAACAAAAATATTCTTTATGTGGTGTGCATCAGTGAGACAAAAAAAGGGGGAAGGGGGGGGGGGCAATATAATGTGCAAATGCAACAGGGATAAAGAGGGAAAATTTATCCAGCAAATAAAAAATGTTCTTAATGTGGTGTGCATCAGTGAGAAAAAAAAAGGGGGGGGGGGATTCCAACAAAATGTGATGGCAGCTAGTATCTGCAACCTCTGCACAAGTCGTCAATTACTTACAGTATGACCACTCTCGTAATCTTGAAACACAATACCACCTACAAGTTAACTTGATGCAAGATGCTACAAAAAGAAAAACTAACAGACTATGCCACTTTGGAGAGGTCTTTAAAAAACATGATTACAGACCTCAGTTTTCAGAGAAATTTGATGTAAGCAGTGAACTTTTTAGCAGCACCTAGCCTTAACAGAGAATTGTTAGGAGATTTGTAGAAACATTACGGATGATAAACTTGAATTATACATATAAGCAGCGGTAGAAAAAATATTCTACAATCTGGTGGCCAGCTAAATTTTTTATTTGCCAGACACTGGACCAACGGGGAGGGGTATAATAATCAAAGTCATGTACACTTTTGTCCAAAATAACTGTTCTACCCTCAGCTTATCTCTCCCTGCCTGGCAACAACAACAACAAAAAGTACTCTTTTTTTTTTTTTTGTCTGGGGCTCGCAAATTCTTGAATTACCGTAATTTTTGTTGTTGATCCCCAGACCCTGGAATTTGCACAATTTTTATTTACCTTTGTATAATCTGTGCCGACGTATAATTTGCAGATTGTGACATTCAGAAAAGAAAGAAAAGGGGAAAAAAAAAAATGCCGTATAATTCTGCACATCACAAATGCTGATCTAAAAGCAGAATTTCCGGCAGAAAAGTCTGTCACATAAAGACCCCAAAGTCCGAAGGAAAAAAAAAATGATCTTAATAAATCAAGAAATTCATTTTTAAAGGAAACTTTTTTTAAATATATTTTTATCTTCGGACACAAAAGAAGCTTAGTGGCATGGCAATCACGCTGATGCAGAAGCTCCAAATTCATTACACATTGCCAATGATGAAACGCTGATACAGAACAATTAATAGAAATATTGTATACACTTGCGTGTAAGTCGGAAGGTTTTTGAAAGAAATCCTTCCTGCTTTTAAAGTAGGAAAGTCCGCTTACACACAGGTAAAAAAAAAAAAAAAAAGGTGTGCAGGTGGGGGTAGACTTCCGTGAATTCTCAAAGGGATTTACCGACTGGTTTGTTAATGTTTTAGATTGCGGCTTTTCGCGTGTCACTGCACGCTAGTTTTCTGACCTTTTGAAAACTATCGCGTAGTGACATGATCATATCCTCAGCTGTGCTACCATTTTAAGTTTAAATTCGGCAGTGTAACTAAAACGTTTCCTTTTCAAAGACTGGTCAAAATGGCGAAGGACGAACTAAAAATACAAGGCACATCGCACACGAGATCCAGAACATGGAACTTTGAAATGAGGCATGCATGTGTAGGTTCGTGCAGCGAGCGCTGTGCGTACATTTTTATTGGCCGATTGACAAAGAGAGGGCACAAGAACAGTCAGTGTTGTCTTTTCCAACAATACAAAGACAAAATAACTACCGCTGTCCATCCCTACAACTTTAGCGGTTTTTCATTATGATACCCCCCCCCCTCTACGTACAAACTCCTAAACCGAGGAGAATTTTTACGAGGGAGTTTCTTTTCCTATTGTACCTCTTCTCCTGCACAATTACCCCGCAGATTTTTTAAATCAAACGGCTGCAGAAACTTTTTTTTTTTTTTTTTTTTTTTAAATTGGCATTTATCAGCAGTTTATCCACAGATTATACGACGAAAATCACGGTACATGTTTATCAGTTATGTTTTCTGTGGTGGCTAGAACACATTTTTTGGTCGCCCTGGGGAACCAGAGACCACATTTTTCCAACTCTGCATATAAGCAAAACACAATTTACAGGGATTAATTACTGAAGGTTAAACAAAACGAAAGTACCAAGGCAGAGTGCAACAGGTATAAAAAATAGGCTACTGAGATGGCAAAGAAACAATGTGTGGCATCAATTACAGAGGTATAGGGGAGTCCCAGCCCTTTGGAGGACATCACTAAGGCTATCAAGCCAAAAAAAAAAAAAAAAAAACCCAGGAAAATGCTGTTTTTGCTACAGGATAAGAAAGACAATACAAGGACTTGTTGTAATGCTAAATGGTGTGTCAGGGACGCAAACAGAAAAGCATCTGTGAAGTACAGGACCTGTATGGAAAAAAACTTTTAATAGCCTTGTAAGTGTTTTTCAGTCTTCTAAAATGACCAAGGTAGAAAAGAAAGCACATAATTTGGGGTTTACTTGACAAAGATGGACAGCTTTTTAGATTCGTGGAAGATATACGGAAAATACTACTATATTATTATGAAGACCTGCTGAATGAAAATTCAAGTATTATTAAACAAGTGACAGTTGACTGATGATAAAAATGTCAGTGGCAATGACTAAGAGGACAACCACATGAGCTTATGAAATCAGATATGCTATTTGTCCTCAAAATGTGGTACAGCTGTACCCTATTTGCACAGAACCTGCAATATAGCAAGCATGGAACACTGTTTTCAAAGGACACATGAAAGTTGGCAATTGTGTCTATTTAAGAGGCAGAAAATGGAAGGATTGTGACAGTGTAAATGGATGTGGTATGTTTGGGAGTAGATCTGAAAAAGTACACATAGCATTTAGCACAATGTTTAAGATATATTTTTTAATATTTAACTTCATGTCTCTTTGCAAAATGAAATACTTGTATAATTACACATTCACACAATTTATGACAGAAATAAGGAATAACTCAGAATAAATACTAAACTACTCTAAAATCAAAGATCACTGAGGAGACAAAGCAAATATTACAAAGTTCATACCAACAAAATTTAATATAAAAAATAATAATGCAAAACAATTAGTCACATGGAATAGTTGGCAAAAACTCTTAAGATGCTCCAGCAGAAGCTTTAGTTGCATTATCACAGGTTCCACGATAGCACAACACCATGTGTTTTTATATTCACTGTAGGTATGCTAACTTACAAGCTGAATTTTATACACAGTAGTATATCTTTTTGCTACTTAATATATTCTGTTAAATATGAGTAAGCTATTTCTACAGTTCTTTTAAGTTTCATCTGCCACTAGTATTTTCTTCCTTAATCTGTTAGTTTCAACATGGTTTTGACAAACAAATTGATAACAATCAAGGCCTTCAAATTGCAACATACTTTTCTGCCCCAGTTAATTGAAGATTTTTTAATTTAGACAAGTTGATTCAAGAAGAATAACAGTTGTGCAATGCCATAACTTTTTTACTTCAGGAAACTGCATTTTCATTTTTTTAAAGATCTACAACACTATACCTCTAGCCAATGTGTGTAAAATTAGCATATACATACATACATACATATGTATATACATAAACTGATGTTCAAAATTAAGAGAATTTGCACATTTTGTCGAATTTCTGAAAAATTAACGGACACATTTTAATGAAATTTGGTATGGATACACAGTTATATAAGAGAAAAAAATTATACCACACAACAGTCATGATCGTCAGTGAGGCTCATCAGTGCAGGAAACATAAAATGACTAACATGAGGTATGGTCCCATCTCACAGTCATACTGGAAACAAAGCAGTTTATGAGTCCCTGTGGCAATCGGTCCCAGTCCTGCAGCAAAGCAGTTTTCAGCTCCTGGATGGTTCTCGGAGGGGGATGGTGAACTAAAATTGCCCTCCCAAGAGCGTCCCAGACATGTTCAATAGCGTTTAGGTCTGGCAATCTGGCTGGCCAATATATCTGTCGAATATCCTCACTTTCAAGATAATTGTCGACCACGCGAGCCCTATGTGGATGAGCGTTGTCCATAAAAAGGAACAGAGGGCCAACTGCGCCTCTGAAAAGTTGAACATAGGGCTATAAGATCTTATCCCTATACCTCTCAGCAGTCAGGGAGCCTCTGTCAAACACATGGAGAGTTGTGCAGCCGTCCATCATCAACATGATGCCTGCCCAGACCATGACACCTCCGCTGCCATAGCGGTCCCTTTCTCGGATGTTGGAGGAAAGGTATCAGGTCCTAGGTTCTCTCTAGATGAAGGTACGTCGAGAATCAGTGTCCAGGCTGAATTGCGACTCGTCTGTGAAGAGAACGTTACCCCAATGGTCTGGTCCATGGCTGATGTTGTCTGCACCATGCTAAAAGCGCACTCTCTTGTGAGCGGGACGCAAACAGCGGGTCTTCTGGCAAAAAGCCCTTTCTCATGAAGCCTTCGGGAAAACAGTAACTCTTGAAACTCAAGTTCCAGTGGTGCCTCGCAGCTCACAAGATAGCTATGCAGCTATAGCAGTCCTGTGGTGCCTCGCTGAAAGTGCCAAATAACGATCTTCATTGGCCGTCGCGGCTCTTGGACGACTTTGCCCATGCCTTCTCGATATGGATTCGGTGTCCTCAAACTGTTTCCACAAATTGCAGACAACACTGGGCATTATACTGAGCTCTGTAGCAACCTGCACTTGCGATTGCCCTGCCTCCAATCTACTGACTATTTTCCACCTCATTCCGTCATCAATACGTTCGTGGCAACTCATGATTGCTTATAAAATTGAACCAACTCCTGCAAGAAACACAACGAATGTCGCCGAGGAGTACGAGTGAACTAATCGCAAAAAAAGCCAAGTGTGCTTTTCATGCTCTCCGGTGTCACAACTCCGCCCACATGCACGTGTACGCTTATGTATTCGACACTGCAAATGTGTAGTCTTATTCGGCGGCATAATTTGTACCTTTGGTTTCGTACTTTTTATGAAAATCGACAAAATGTGCAAATTCTCTTAATTTTGAACACCAGTCAAAGGTCAGGGACATAGGATCCATTCAATTGTCCTTATGCACCATAACTTACATTATACACACACACATATATACATATATATATTTTTTTTCTGAAAAATAAAACAAAACCTGGTGTTTGAGATTTTTAACAACAAAAAATTTGAAAATAGGTTACTATTCCCTCCCCAGTCCAAACTGGGTTGTGTTGCATTTCAAATTAAAAGCCCACAAACACAGCTTTACAATGAGGTAGAGATGAGCCTTCTAACATTACTGCTTGCAGACTTTTAATGACATTCAGATGAAAGTTGGCATTAAGACATCTTATAACAAATAAAACCACAAAACAAAAATTATTGAAATCTGAGACATTGAGGTCCAGACTCTTGATTGATTTGATATGGAATGACTTAAGCACTGTTTTTTAATGCCCAACACGCACACAATGCAGTTTCCTTAAAAGCAGCAACACCTGGACTCATTCAAAAGCACAATGCAATAATATCCCTTATCACAATGAGTGAACTTTTTATTTTATTTTTCAAATCAGAATGCAATTTGTATATAAACTGTAAATCACTTGGGTTTATATATTTTGTCTATTTTCTATTAAAAACGCGCATTTCCCAATTTTTCACCGTCTGCCTTGAAAATGTGTTCAGAATTGCTGTCTATTAAAAATAAATTTACTTAAAACTTTTGTTTTTTAAATTAACAAATTTGGACAGGTGACAAATATATGAAACACAAATAAAAAAAACATGTTTTATTAATTGTCGGAGCAGATGGACCAGTACATAAGCAAGATGATATTGGTTGTAGAAGCAAGAGAAACTGTATTCACCTTCTGGCAAGAACGCATCCCTAACCCCAGTCAACAGAAGCCAATCACGATTTACGAATACATCATTTCACTTATTTTACTCCCATGGCCAATGTTTTACTTCGTAGAGATGTCATACCAAGGTACCAGCTCTCCACGTGCTACCCTGAGTTGAAAGCAAGTTCTGTGCTACTTGATAAGCTTGGTGTTTTTATCGGAACTGCACAGAAATCTCCTACACAACGTTTTAGCAAACAATCATTTTACACATGCTCTTTCGTATCATTACTCAAAAACAAAACATTTTTTTTTCAAGTATTATTTATGGAGTATTACACTTTTTCAAGTACCTTTCAAGGAGTGAGAAATAATACAAAAGTTCACTCATTGAGAGTTAAACCAGCTATCTCACGGGTGTGAGTTTGGGCATGCTGCACGGCTGAGCCACATGCTCTTTGGTGAAACATTCCACAAAACTTACTCAAGTCGCTCTGGAATTTTAAACTTAGATTTTCTTGAAGATGTTTGAGAAGTGCACTTTCTCCCTTTCTTCAATAAAAGTTCATACCAAGGCTTATTCACACAAGCAGTATTATTGAAATCCTCGAGGGGAACATTGCAAGGTCCCCTTGTGAGCCACGCACACACAGGCCCAAAGCAGAACAAATTCATGTGGATATTCAAAAAATTAATATCCATACAGCTACAGTGACAGATGGATTAACTAATCTGTTAAACTTTGATGAATTAAAAATCTGTATCATAACTAATACTTTTCTCTCAGTCTTTCATACGACCTGAAAAACATAATTGCTTTAAGAAATAGCTGAATTCATGCTCATACACATAAAAATACTAGTTTTGTTTTACTTAGATTACATAGAAATTGCATTATTTCCTTTATTATTGAAAATAATTTTACAAAAACAAAAAAAGACCTGTTTCTGGGCTGTGGCAGGTTGCCTATCCTGATTTGGAAGGTGCCACGGACATGAACACAAAACCTGATTCCTGTATCTTTAAGTTTTTTCTACTTTCCCATTTTTTCATGATTTTCTATTTTTAAAAAATACAAAATTTTCACAGATCAAAAACTTTTTGAGACTTACAGTTTGGGAAATGCTGCCATAAGATGTTAAGATTGTCTTGTGGGCAAGCATCTTTATTTTGGAATGTTGACTGATGGAAAGGAGATAAAACTGGAACCCTAAAACTGAATCAACTGTCTGCTTTTTTTACGCTTTCCTACTGTAGGTTGAAGAAGCATATATGCTCCAGCTTTGTCTGTCTGACAGTCTGCACGATAAAACTTGCGTAAAAATGGTTCGATTTTGATGACATTTTAGTTTGTGGTAGTTAACCACCTGGGGACAAACCCTGTTGAAAATGGGCAAAATGGGATCCATTCAATTGTCCCTATGCGGCATAACTTACGTAAAAATGCCTCTATTGCGACAAAACTTTATTACGTTGTTTCGGAGGTATCGTGAACCAGTTCTGTTGAATATTATCAAAATGGGGTCAAAGGTCAGTGCACAGGAGGGATTTATTGCACAGCCATTATCCTCATAACTTGAGTACTGATTTCTGGTATGTTGGAAAGCGTATCTCAATCAATAAATTGCATGATTTTACTAACTTGCTATGCTTGTTTCATAAACTATTTTATCTTTATATCATATTTAAACTGACCCCTTAAACAGCCCACAATTTTAAGGCTAGACCGTTTCATGTTTGTAGTAAAGATGGATGGATGAAATGTCCGGCCAGGTTGCAATTTCGTAGGAGCATCTGCTGATTCACACTGGCAAGAAACCTCACCAATGTACAGTATGCCAGAAAACATTTTTACAGAAAGGTAGTCAGTTACAGCATCTGCTGATTCACACTGGTGAGAAACCTGACCAATGTACTGATTGGATTAGGTACAGTATTTAAATACCTAATGATTAATTTTAACGCATTTTGGTAAATAAATTTAATCTTATAGTATTTTAACCTACAAAAATTGCAGTAATATGATTGCTTCCCAATCACAAACATGTCACATCGTTTTGCACACTGACGAGAAACTTCAATGTATTATATGTACCAAGTCATTTACACAAAAAAAAAAAAAAAGTAATTAGCTCACCTATGGATTCACACTGGTGAGAAACCTTATTATTGTGACCTTTGCAACAAGTCATTTACATGTAAAGGAAATTTGACAAGTCATCTGCTAATTCCTGTCCATTTACAAGCTTACATTGCAAAAGTATACATTTTATGGATGCTCTTCAACAGTGTCAATATATTTTAACACCTATTAGTGAAATTTATATTTTTATACAGAGTACATAAAATCTAAATGCCTTGTGTGCTATAAAAACTTCACACGAGTTTGCCCATAAATTGGTAGGGAATTTGATATAACAGCCTCAAGGCAAAACCTAATGTTCTGAAAACGATAACAAAAAGGATGGGGGGGGGCTAAATTCATATTTTACAGACTACAAAAAAATATGCTTGTTCACAAAAATACCAGTCAGTTCACAATTATCTTGATATTTTATGTTTCTGTTTGTTTCTCGAAAATCTATAAAATGAACCCTGATTTTTGACAGGCCAGTGATTGCAATATGCTGCATAACACAAAACCAGATCTCATGTATTCATCTTGACCTTAAAAAATAAATTTTACAGGACTATCGACAGCCGCCAATGATAAAACTAACATTAGCTAACATGTAAACAACATGTGTTTATGCCCAGTCACCATTATGTGACTCCATGGCTTCGTATTGTTCAAATAATGCTGCATTTTCTACCACCGTACTGTGTGCCCAACTAATGTGACCTCATTTCTTTGAATAATCACATGTGCACCTATTCTTTTATTATCTAGTAAAGTCGCCACGTTCAAATTGTTGAAATGTTCTACTATTCAGTTTGCTGTCTACCTTCCTTGAAAAAGCCATCTGGTTGATGTGCGAAAGCTTGGAAAAGTTTTATTTCTACTAGACGAAACCCGCCGAAATCGAAGGTTATGTTGTTTTTTTTAAAAAAAGAATAAACTCCCGTGAAACAACAAATGTAAACTTTATTTCATTGACAAATTCATTGAAGCACTTTTGTAAAGACAATAGTCCAGATTCGCGATATTTTTTTTTTTAATGAAAGTTTAACGACCACGGTGAGCAACTCAACGGGCTATAAGCAGGCGGTTGTAATATTTTCACTAACAACGGTCAACGGAATGTTTACTTAAGTCCTTACATAATGACAGACATGCCGATCTTCAAAATCTGAAAATCAGGAGACTATTACAGCTCATAGAGTCACACAAGCACTCGTTTTATCGACATTTTCCAGACATTGGAACAATTTTCCAGAAGTAGTATTACTGGTCCACTAAAAGTTCTGGAGAAAAAAAAAAAAAAAAAAAAAAAAAAAAAAAAAAACAGCGCAAAAATCTCCTACCGAAATTCGTTTTCAGGTACGTCGATTTCGCAAGATAATGAAAATGTAATATGGCCCACATGTTATTTTTACGAATAAAACAGCAGCCAACTGTTTTTCGTTCCTTCTTTAGGTAGTGCGCGAAGGCAAAGACTACAATATGCATCGTACTAACATCACCTTTCGTTACCCAGGCAAGGCCAACTGTAACGACTCCCTTTTGTCGTTAAGCGAATTCTCCACAACTCAACTGTTTATCGCCACTTAGAATGATCCGAGGCTTTGTTGAGGCGACAGATTGAAGGACTGAACTTCAAGGAGAAGGCAGAGAAGCTCCCATCAGTCAATCAATTACTGACATTCTAGTGCCAGTGTGGGCGAGCTCTTTGTTGAAGGCGTCGTATGACAATCGGACTGGGAGAAATGTTTTTAAAGCAAATTTCTTTTGACCCATCTCGGACGATTGGCCGGAAGCCAGTGCTTAGACCACTGCAGATAGGAAGAGAGAAAAAGTGCGAAACTGACGACTGTAATGTCGCCTTGCATCGACGCAGAAATAAGATTTCACAAGCGGTTCGAAATAATGGTGGCTGATGGAATTTCGACCATCCTAACGGCTAATTTCCGGTGAAAAACAGGAATATTTGTCATTCATCCGGAGGGCAGAAGAAAGGGCTGAAAATCCGGAGTCTCCCGCCTAAATCTGGAGAGTCGGCATTTCTGTTATGGGGAAACGTCTTACCTATGTGAATAAAATGGATCGAATGAATGTTAAATTGTATATATACATCACACAGTCCAACAGCACAACGCAATCAGGTCTTCCGAGAGTGTTCGCTGTTCCGATGAGAAGAACTTTGATACAAATAAAGAGACTTTGGACTATCTCAGTCCCTCCATGCTTCCGCCTTCAACAGCACACTTCTCCTATAGACTTTACATGGGAATTTTGCCACCCCACAATGCCTGAACCATTGTCCCCATCTCATTTTTATTTTAGACTGGCACACCTACATGGTAAGACCTTTATTTTGATACCCCAACCATATCTTTACGTTTAGCTGTTCTCTCAAAATAGGACTCACAGTAAAAAAAAACCTTATAGAATTAATATATATAGATTTTACGCCAAGATATTTGGATCATTAGTATAGTTACACTATTCTGAGAAACATTAGATCACTGCTCAATCTCGTTAGCACGATCACCCACTACCTTCATATTTTTACACACATAATCCTTAACAGCAGTTTGATGTTACAAGCACAAAATTAATACACTGGCATACCAGCTTTTATGGTGGTGAGAGTGAAGAAGCAACCTAGTTCTTACTGATGGTTCAAAAAAAAAAAAAAGTTCAACCTGGTTCTTATGGCATACTAAACTTGTGGTAAAAATCAAATGCAGTTAGTTCTCATTAGGATGTCAGTAAAAAAAATGACAACAGCAATGTAAGATAAATAAACACATAATTAGCACAGCATATGAGCACTTCTACAGAAAGCAATTTTGGTTGTTCATTTGAAGATTCAATCAACAGATTGCTAAGCCCTTTTATGAGGATCTCCACAGCAGATGTATCCCTGTCTTTTTCAGAGAGGGGTAAGCCAGAGGACTGCTCATGTACCACATCTGGGGAGAATTTCCCCCTCTCATTATTGTCTTCTATTATTAAAGTCTGAGAGGTGCAGAGCAGAATTAAACTGAAGTAGCCGGAACAAAAAAAAAAAAAAAATTGTAGCAGTTTTTTTTATATATATATAAAGAGTTAAAATGGCCTAACTCAATGCGACTTTTCTAAAAAAAAAATTGGGAGCTATTATTGCTTTTTATGCCAAAATGTTAAAGGTACAGTGACAGGGTTAGTAGGGTAGGCACGTGGGTGAGATTGTATTGAAAAGACAGGTACTAATTCCAGATTCAGAAATTTTAATTCATATTATTTTCAATAACTTAGCAGCACTGTAGTTTTAGAAATTAAACATTCCAGTTCCTTATTTAATAATTGTACATAATTATTTTAAGAACTGCTAAAGCATGAAATAAATACAACTGCACAATGTTCCAAAAACCTTTCTGGAGTTTTAAATAGGAGAAATTGAAGAAAAAAAATGAATTTCAGCTGCAAGTAACAAAAAGCCAAACAAAGGCAAAAATGCCCAACAGCTTTATATGCTTACTGCTGATCAGCACACTTACACTAACTGAGCACTTAACAGGCATTTACTAAAACACTTTGGAACTGAATTTAGAATGTTACCTCTGTCCAAAATTAAAAAAATAATGGGAACAAGGAAAACTATAACATCACTTACATTGCTCGTTGTTGCATCATCTGCATCATTCTTCTTTCTCTATTCCTCAAAATTTCTTCCTTTTTCTTTTTATCAGATGGCGGCTTAGCAAGAGACACTTGAATTGGTGCACCACCAACCTCTTTTCCATTTAAAGCTGACATAGCCTTGATGGCATGATCTCTGTCATCAAAATGCACAAATGCATAATCTTTAATTTTCTTTACCCTGTCAACCTTACCAAATGCCTCAAACATTTCTTTTAGTTTGTCTTCTGTTACTTCTGCTGTTAAATTTCTGGCATACAATACTTTTACCTATTAAAAAAATAAATACATGGATAACATTCATATACTGCTGAAATACAATTACATTATAATTACAAAATACCATCTAAATTATTAGCTCTCAAAATTTATTTCAAGATTATAAATGCAATTTAAAATCACAGAGCTTAAAAAGAATATGCAAACCCGAAATAAAATTTCTGAACTTTTCTAGGATTGCAGGACGAGTCCTGTACATTAAACTGCAAATCATTTTTTTTTTTTTTTGAATATTCAATGAGACACCCACTAATTTTGTTCCATTTTAACAAAAAAAAAAAAAAAAAAAAAAAAAAAAAAGGCACATGAAGTTTTAAGACAATTGGTCAATATTTAAAGGTGGCACAATGCAGCCACGCATTTTAATGCATTCTGACATATATTTGTAATGAAAAAATACACCAAAGATTGCAGATTACAAAAAAGAATTTTTATCGCATTCCCTAGACAATAATTTAGCTTATCTGGGTTGAGGTACTGCTGGCAGTGCTTTTCCACTACTTGGAGAAGGTACTGTTTCTGTTCTTCTTCATATATATATATATATATATATATATATATATATATATATATATATATATTCTATAAAGAAGATACCTAAGCAAAAAAATACATATATAATTTTGACTCACACCTAGTACAACATAGAAAAGGTTATGTATCTACCTGTGTGATCAAAAGGAAAAAAGATAAAAAATAAAATAAAACAACTGAATGTAGAAGGTGTCGAGAATACTGAGCCTTGGCTTTATCAAGGACCAGCAAAAACTCTGCATTTTCTCACTTCCACAAAGACCTAGTTGGAAATGAGTTTCTGCAAGGCCATAGATGCAAGTAACATTCCCACCTAAAATAGTTTAAAAATATATATATAAGTCATGTCCTCCTTAGAGTTGCATGACCTAGCACTAGTTAACAATTTCGCTTGCATCCATTAACCTTCCTGGCCCGACCCATACTCTTCATCTGTTACTATTAAACAGAGAGAAGAAGATTAAAGAGAACTCAAGCTGTGAGAGTGACATAATAATTAGAAATGATTTTCAGCCATAACGAAATTCCAAGTTCGTTTGAGAGAGAATTTAAACCTGAAAAACAATGCAAAAGAAATCCAAATTTTACATTGCAATTAAAAAAGGAGATGTTAATTTATAACGAACAGATTTTTGAAAGAAAACTTGAGTCTAAAACCCCCTACTCAACAACTTATGACAGCACGAAAACGAGAATAAGTTAAAGATAATAATTAACTAAAGAAAACTTTGTGAAAGTTATATACCTTAAACAGTTAGTTGCAATATGTACAAAGTATTTCAGCAGTGCTTTAAGTGCATAATTAATTAGTTATTAAGAACTTAACTACTTTGAAAAAACAGCGCATAGACAGCGCATAGAAAAGGAACAAGATATATATATACAGCATTACAAGACTATTAATGAAACACCCCTTTCTGCTGCATCGTTAACAACTGAGATTCTTGACCCTCTGTTTGGTTTTAATGAATTCTACATCTTCCTCCCAGGTGCTAGGATCAGTTTGAAGAAAGTTATCAAAGCCACGAACAAGTTTCTTGGTGTTGTTTGTCACAAAGTCTAATAGTTCACTTTCTTTTAACTGTATTTCACCAATCTTTATTCTTTGAGAAACAGGATCCTCTCCTTGTTTGTCTAAAGATGCAACCATGGCAGCTTTCATATCTACAGGCACTGTTTCATCGAAAAATGCAAGACCAACTAGAATTTCACTCAAATACCACAAATGGCCAGAGAAGCTTTTGATTGCAGCATTGGCAACAGCTTCATTTGTGGTCTTGTATGGGCTGATTCTTGGAAGCAAGTGCGGTAAAAACGATTTCACTTACAGCTGTACAACAAACAAGTTGAACTCGCAAAGGCCGAATAGTTCCCGAGCAGTTACCTGAAACTGAGATCGAAACAAGTACATCTTTAAACCGTAAATCAGTTTTGCCATCCACCCAGCACTGTGATAAGCACCAGGAGAATGTAGGGAAGAATCCTCTAGTGCAAGTCTATCCCCAACCCAAGAAACAGCAGTGAGAGTTGCAATAATTCTTTATGATCATTTCTAGGGTGATATTCGAACAGCTGCCCGCAAATGGAAGTAACTAAACCTGTTTTAATTGGTTTTATTCGACAAGCAATAACTTCGTCTTCTACACCCAACTCATAAACATCTTGATTAAGCCAATTCCAAGAATTTGAAAACCTCTGGAAGAGATGGATGTTTGGGCCACTGGAAGGCCCCATCAGTTTATCACAAACACTTGCAATGATGAGTTCAAGTATATAGAGTCTGCAAGCTAAGTTCACAAGAGTTTAGTTTCTGCTCCAGCTTTCAAACCTGTATTGATTTGCTGTGGTGTTGAATGACAAACAGAATTCTTTCAATCAAATTCCAATCCTGAATCAATTGGAATACTGCACTTGCTTGAGCTTTTCCAGTTCCATTTGAGAGTTTTGGAGCACCCAGAAGTTTCATAATGCCATCCCCAGACACAAGTAATACTAGGCGATTAATATTAGTATTCTTGTTGGTCAGAGCAGGGAGCATTTCGAAATTTGTGTTTCTGCTGCTATGGCCTCTCTGTGCTTTTTCAGTGGCTGTAGGATGGACTTCAAAGGTTTACACCTAATGATTGAGCAGTAGCGACCAGTACACATGTATTTATTGCAAAGTCCAAAAAGCTACATTCGCTATTGAACAAAAAATATATGTGGTACGTTACTTATTGTATTTACAACATTCAATGTGTAGCAAGAAATTACTGTTACACACGTTTTTATTACATACGTAGTGGTTGTTGGACGAGGACACGTTTAGGGTTACGCTATTGTTGTATTTGATACGAAATTCGGACTTACCCCCATACGGCCTTGGAAGCTCAGTATTTCTTGGGCAGGATACGAATTGCATTTGAATCGTTGTTCTGTCTTCACTATTTTAAGTCTTCTTTTAAAAAATCTTGTAGTAAATGAAATTATGTACAATAAAAGCATTTAGGTTTGAAACGTATTGACTGCCGGAAATGCAATATAAGCTAACAATACTCAAAGTCTAGTTAAAAGGAATGAAATTTACAATGAAAGGTACTTAAAAAACAATGAAAGATAAAACCAAATTAAAACCTAAATCCTAAAAAAACATAAAAACGAAATCCACCTCCAACATCACCATCACAATCTAAACATGTTTCGACATTACGCTATGTCTTCTTCAATGGAGTACTTTGGCATTCGAAATATGTGATCTTTACAGCTCAAAAGGATTACGCAGATTCACTATCCGCCATGACCTGCCTCATAGTATCCATCTGTTCCATCATTCCCGCGTCGACTTGTAACGCCATCTGTTATAGTACTTATTTCCTAATGTTCCTATAGATTATTTATGTTTCTTTCGTCTTTCTCTTTTTATTTCTAAACGTCTTCGTTTTTTTCTTTTTCAAGTAGATGTTTTCATGCATCTGGTATTTCTGTTGGTGTATTATTGTGACAGCATTTCCCCAATTAGGCTGTACATCGTTGTCTAAGCAGTATTGTATCAATGATGTTTTGCTGTCTTTCGTGTTCCAGTTATGCACGTGCTCCTGTAATCTTGTACGAAAACGTCTTTTGGTACTTCCGATATACATGCGATCATGATTGTCGTTGGCTGTAATTGTGGGTATCATATATATACCTGCTCTGTCCAATACTGATGTTTTGTTGTTGCATGTTAGCAGCTCGCCATTATCTATGATAGTTTCGGCCAGATGTATATTATAATCTATGCATTCCTTTTTCAGTATATTACTTAATGGTGGTAAGAAAGGAAAGGATCTGTATGCTTTTATGCCATTATTTTTGCTGGTATTTCGCTGCATGTTTCTTATATTATTATAGATGGAATCTACCAATTTTGTTTTGTAACCAAATTGTATGGCAGTTTTCTTTATCCAGTCTATTTCTTTATGTTCCAATTCAGTAGATGATGTATGTGTTTTAGAATAAATTATCAACGCTTTTTTCACAATTAAATGTTTTATTAACAAAACGTTGATAATTTATTCTAAATGAACATCACAAGTGTGTAGTCTTGAATTATACATGATGTATGTGTTGTTACACGTTTTATATAGTACTGAAAAGCAGCCTTTTTGTATTTCCATGGATGTACCGAATCAGAAGGGATTAATGCTTGAATGTATGTAGACTTTCTGTATATGGTATACTCAATGCTTTGCTTTTTCTATGTATATTGATGTCCAGAAAATGTAGTTTATTATTGTTTTCTTTATCAATTGTTGTTTTGATTGTTGGAAACATCAACAAAAGTGGCTTTTTTCTGCTGTGTCTATGTCCTCCTGGAAGCATTCCTTTTCAGGACTTTCCACTGGGAATGCAAGTGCTTAACTTTACTGATTATATGACACAGCTGTCTGGTTGGGATTCTCCCAGAAAGTTATAACTTTCCGTACAATCTCTGTAGCACTGTCTTGAATGGTTTGCTTCTCATTAAGGTTTAAATGAAAAAAATGACTTAAAAATTGATGATTTGAGGGTAACTTATTTCTGCTTATGGGCTCACTAGCCTCACCTACCAACCAAATGCCTAAGTTTCTTTGATTTATCAGTACTTGTAGTAGCTGCCAATTCCCCCAGATACTGTATTTAATTTATTCCAAGAAATAAATTCTTAGAGCTCACCTGGCTTTTGAAGAACATGACGTTAGCGTGACGATGAGAGTAGCGATGCTAAACTTCAGGAACTTCCGCTAGTCTGAATACGAAAAAAGATTAAAAGAATAGTTCTGGGTCTAGACCAGCAGTGCCATCTGTTGCACTGTGGGAGAATTAGAGTTCAACAGCTTGCATTCCGAATGTAAGGTCTCTTAGAAATAGGACAGAAAAGCTCCAGGGCCTTTGGGCCACCAGTAGATTTCAAGGTACAGTAAAGAAACTTTGGGGAAATTAATTTTATGTAGAAATGAACAAAATAAGGTGGTGTGACCAATGAAAATGGAAGAGAAAATTTTCTTCATACATTTGGGTGGCAATGTACGTATAAACTGAACCACTAAACAAAAGGCTGCCACTACTATTAAAAGTAAGAACTGCAATAATTAAAACAATCCAATGGTCTGATATTGAAACAGTAGAGAAAAAAATCCAAGTACGAAAATACAAAATGAATAAATAAAAGTTTACTGGTCAGTGTTCAGTTCAGTAAACATCAACGCAACACAAATAATCCTATCAAGCACTGTTTTATAGAAATAAATTGACAATTAAAATTTAAAGTTTCTGAATAACTTTACCCTTCAACGAAACCTCTTGCAGCAATGATTTATGAAATCATTTAAAATCAACTCAAGAGTACTAAACTATACTAAGAGAATCAAGTTATTCTACACATACAAACTATCCAACCAATAATAATTCTTTAAAGCCAAAAATTATTTTAAAAGTAAAAACAGACATTGGCATTTAAGCATTCTATCTCAAGATCAAACCTGCAACCCTTGTGCATTTCAATTGTGACTCATGAGAAACAAATAATCCTATAATCAATTTACTAGCTATATATATTCAATTGTAACTCTAAAAATAACTGCCCATTAAAAGCAAAATGTTCAATGAAATATCTGAAAATTGAAAAAAGATAGGACATCACTATTTAATGACAAACATTGTCTTTTGAACCAAAAAGGCAAACACCTACTTTGCTGGCAACTAATTCTCAAAATGGATTAGTGTTCAATCTGAAAAGATGACAGTAAACAAATTAACATCTGTATCAATCTGTTAAAATGATTTCCAATAAAGGCTGCCACAGAACACCATTACAACTCTAAAACACCTCAAAGGAGAGAGGTCTCAGTAATGCATGGTGGGGCCGAAGTCTTGATAAAGAGCTATCCAAAACTAAGCCCCCCCCCCAATGCAAAAAGTTGGTAGCTAAATACTTCTACAGTTATGTTTAAAAGCTCGAACAGAAATCACGAAATGTAGATTTAGTTCTTGCACAAGAGATTGCTACATGGGATCCAGGGAAAATAAGGCACCTTTGTGCCATTATAAACAGTCACCCATTCCTAATTTGGGACACACTAATGGTTCTAGGGAAGTGCGAGAGCCAGAGCTTAAAACAATTACACCACTCATGCTCACTCCACAAATAGTCAGAAGTCGGTGCTTAGACCAGTGCATTATTGGAGTGATGAATACATTCTGAATGGCATTTCGTTTTAGTCTCATGATGTACTTATTTGAATAGCAATGTCAAACACTTTTTGAATTAGATGAACTACTATAAATTTGCACAAAAATCCTTCCCAGGAACACACAAAAAATAAAATAAAAAAAATGGCAGAGTTCTGAGCCATTACCAATAACACGCAACGTTTGCAGACTCTAAACTGCAATGTATAGTACAAGAGATAATTTAATTTATGATCTCAAAGATAGTTTAGCTAAGGTGAAGAGTATACCTGTGCAAGAACAAAATGTTGGGAAAACAATAAAAAAAAATCCATATGCAGAACAGACTTAAGCTCATGCCCTAAAACTAAAATACAGAACCAAAAAATCAATGAAAAAAAAAGTAAAAAAATAAGAACAGAATACAAACCTTTCTAGCCATGTATTATCCAGAAAAGCTACATTTTGGTTACTAGTTGCTGATTAAGCCAACTAAGGGAACATATTAAAACCATATGGAACTATATATGCAGAGCAGACTAAGCGCATGCCCTAAAACTATACAGAAACAAAAATCAATAAAGAAAAGTAAAAAATAAGAACAGAATACAAACCTTTCTAGCCATGTATTATCCAGAAAAGCAATGTTCTGGTTACTAGTTGCTGATTAAGTCAACTAAGGGAACATTAAATCTGAATTTCACTGCATATGCTTCTCAAATAATTCGCATTTCATGGCTGTTTCACTCGCAGGAGATGTAAACAATCATGAAATGTGAGGGGTGCAAGTGTGTATGAGGGAAGTGGCAGCAGCAGCAGCCAGCAGGAAAAATAGGGAACAACTTTTGTCATAATGTTCTGTTAACTTCAGTAGCATTGAACACTAAGCAAAATTTTGATTGTCATATCATTACACATACCTTGGACATCGTTTCCTCATCGGGTTCTTCTTGTGGGTCTGCCCAATCGACAATAATGTCACAACCCCACACCTTAATACGGCCGGTGCTCAGTCTCCGTTTGGCTAACGAAGCTGCTTTGTGAGAATCGTACTCAAGGAAACAAAAACCTCTGTTTTTCTTTTTATCATCTGGAGAACTATATATTATTACTTCCGTTAGACCAGCTGGAAAAAATACAATCTAAATTTAACATAATAAAATAGATTTTACACATGCTTAAAATTAAAAGTGCACTCTGAAAATTTTTGGGCCATGTATCTGAAGCTAAAACAGAAATCAGAAGCCTTGCTACTAACACAATTGAAATACTGTCAATTTCTTAATCATAAACTCAGGTGCTTTATAACTATGCAAACACAAATTACACAGCAACAAGACTAAAAATGGAACACTTGTGGACTCCAATTTAGTCTAAAAGTGGGAGAGGGCTTTTGTAATGATAATTCATGCATGAATTAACATTACTCCAAGTTACATATCAATGTGCAAAAGAATTTAACCTCTTAAATTAGGTATTATACAACAATATTAATTTGCATATTTATAAATGTGATGCTTATGCTCCAAGTGACATGCTATGTGGAGCTTGGAGAGAGAATCATGATACACTATGAATGGAACTGAAACCATGTGGAACATCTTAGCAACAATTCTCATACCAAAAACACAGATTTTTTTTTTTTTTTTTTTTTTTTTTGTCATGATCAAAATAAAGTGTGTACACATGAAGTTTGGAAGGTGGAACATTCTTGCAACTTGCTATTAGAGTTCACTTTGGATTTTTATCACTGCAGCTCCTTCACCTCCACATTTATATTTTGAATGCATTCCTTTCTTTGGGTTGCACATTCTTTTCAAATAGCCAAAATTACTTGTATCTGGAATTGTTTTCCTCTTTTCAAAAACTGATAAAGCAAACCCAACATACTTAACAATGACACACACAAACCATTACATAGATAGAACTTTAGCAGCAACCTATAAAATGTCTCTTCAGTGTTATCTACAACACGTACTTCAACAATATAATCAAGCTTTGTAACAATCACTCTACATCTTACACTTGCTAATTATTTTAACTCTCATATTACCAATAATTTAATGAGTAGAAAACCAAGTGTTACATATATAAAGTTGCTTCTTCCCCATTTTAAACCCAGTTATGTTACGATCTGGTCACACTGTTCTTTTTGTTCAGTAACAGGTATTTTTAGGCATTTTGAAACTTGTCTATAAAACTAACACAGGGATCATAGCATACTTCTGGAAAATTTTAGGTAGGAATTTTAGGACTTTTTAGAAAAATTTTAGGAGTGTATTTCAATAAAAACTAGATGTATATTTGTATACATCTAGTAAAACAACTTTGTATACATTGTAAAGAGTTTGCATCACACCCTTCAACCATATATACTGATAGACTGCGCATGACATCAAAATTTCTGGCTCCAACATAAAATCACATGACATCAGTCAAAAAGATGGGTTACACCTGCTGTGCTTATGGTTGCTCTGAGCGATATAGTAAAGAAAGTTCTATGATTTTTCATGGGTAAGAAACGAATTAAATACCTAAGTCAATAAAGTTCAATTACTTAACCAGAAACTTGCAGCTATTGATATAAAAATATAGTAACTTAAGAAAAAAAATGGAATGCATGTTCCAAATTCTTCGCAAATGTTATTCACATTATAAATCGCAAAATGTTAACAACCCGATCATGCATGTATATAGCTCATAAGTAAACTTACCTGAAGAGTTTTCATTATATATGAGGCGCATTCACATAATACACCGAAAACACTTAAGTTCTGCAGCGTAAATTAGTAATCATAACAGCATTTTTACACGAAATTTGGAGTCTGATGATGACGTGCCCAATGTTTGAGCCATGGCGGCTTTGATGCAGCTATTGCCAATGGGTAGTCCATTAGTATATATGGTCGAAGTTCACACCCAAATTTTTTGCATAACGTCTAATGTCTAAAGTTTAAGTATGATTTACTTCTAATGTTCAGTTCTTATCTTTTCATGTGTTATTATCATATTCAAGTATATTTACCACATTCAAGTTTCACTTTGAACATTAATATGCTGTTGAACCAGAAGCAATTCACGATTTTCACAGCAAAGTTTTCAGGTTTCACATTAAATTATAATATCCTAAAAAGGTAATTGAAAACCAAGAACTATGTACAATTGTTCACTGAATTACTTTTTTCATATTATTGTTTTAACCTTTTCCTGATAAGCCTATCTTTTTCTGCTTCCACCACAACTAATTTACTTTCAGTTTTCTTTATTTCAGCTGAACCTTGTATGATCAAGTTAGAGGCAACTGCTATTTCAACAGTATTTTGTTTTTCTACAGCTTTTCTCATTCTTTCTGTTCCCTCTTGAATTACTGCTAGGGAGGCTTCTTTATCTTTTTTAAGCCTATTTATTTCTGCATCATTTTCTTTTATTTTGTCATCAAACTCAGCTTTTCTTTTTTTCTCTAGCTGCTTTTCCTTATTTTCCCTCTTCCTGCTTCCTTTCTTTTACCTTTTTTGATTCTTCTTCCTTCAGCTTATCAACATACTCTTTATAAAATGTATGTGAATCACGAACACTATTTAACAAATTTCTTGTTATGGGAACTTTACTTACACATCCACAGTGTTTAATGGCCCCTTTAACTATTCTTAATGATGTTATAGTCGAGTCTTAAGTTAGCCTTGTCCTTCCTTAACAGAGCAGTGTTAACCGAAAATCCCCTTTCTGCATCAGCATTACCATGAGGTAAAACTAAAATTGACTTGATGAGTTTAGCAAGATTTGAGTATTTTTCTTTTCCGCTAGTCTTTAATACTAAATATATTATGCCAGTAATGATCAATCCGCACTGGAATATGCCCTTCCTCTGAAAATTTCACTAGTTCATCTAGAGTTGGCTTATCGCAATTTAAAAGTTTCCACTCTTCTCTTACTCTATCAATTTGTTCCTCAGAAAGATGCAAAACACTTGAAATTCTGGTTATTTCTGAAAGTCCTTCAGTGACTGAAAGTTGAGTTGACTCTTTCTTTGGTTCTTTTACCTTTAAAACTTCTATGTCTCTTAGCTTTTGATTGCAGAATGGCAAATTTGACTTTAAATATTTTGTGGTTGCAATTAGTGATGATCTTACATCTAAGAGAAATAATTTCTGCCTGGTCTCCTGAACATTCCTGAGGAGATTTTTGTCTTCATACCAACTTCTAACTACCCTAGTTTTTCCCATGAATTTTTTCAAAATCTATATTCTTTAGGTCTTTCTTCTCCAAATTTCCCTGCAATAACATCATTTTGGATAAACTGAGCCATAACATTCCTCATTAAAGTATTTAAATCAGAATATAACTGGTGTATTTTTGGTTCTTCACTCTGATAATATAATGAAAACTTTCCAAAATTTGTGTGAAAATGAAATTAATGCTAAATAGCAAGGAGTAAGCTCATTTTTCAGGAAACAGTGAATTCTTTTATACCTTGCCGAATTACGTAGTTGTTTTTCAAATATTTTTTGAGATGGCAAGAAGTTTAAAAAATATTCTGTAATATTTAGCCATTGATCCAAGAGCTTTAGGGCTACAGAACCAACGGTTAACCATCTGTTGCTGACATGACGCAAAAGAAATTTGGCTGTGACCAATGTTATATCCTCGACAGATTTATAATCCTCTCGTCTTGCAGCACTACTCTTTAAAAAGTAATGCATATCAGTAGCAAATTCGTCAAAATCTATATTTAAGCTTGTCAAACAAATTTTAAATGCATTACTAACAACATGCAGGTTGCAAAAACCTAGTTCCAAAGATTTCTGGCCTGTTTCTTGTTTTACAACTTCATTGAATTTGCATAAAAAGCACTTATTTACATTTGGGCTGTCCATGGATACACAAATAATTCTGTTCAACGAAATATTGAAGGATGATAACACATCAAGAATTTCTTTTAGCAAAATATCTGCTGTTGCATGACCCAGAAAAACGCTTGTTAGGTATCGGCAAGAAACTGAATTTATTTCTGAAGACCAGTACCTGAGATACACATCCAACTGCCATTTCACTTGTGTATTTGTAGTTTCATCAAATGCTATAGTAACCTTTCCTGGGCTACTAGATGCAATGTCTTTTTTCAAATCCTCTTCAAAATATTTTGACAATCCATGTGATATCACATAAGCAACTTTTTTTCTTTAAGTTGCATTTTGGCTGCAATAGCAGAATCAGGAAACATTTCTTTGAAAAGTTCAACTGTTTCAGTGCATGAAACAAAAGACATTGTCCTTAGCAACTTTCATGGCCCATAATGCTTCGGCTTTAGCCAACTGTAAATCATGACTCAGTACTTCACTAATATTTGTTTTGAGCTGAAGATCCCGTCCTCCAAAGGCTTACAAGGATGGACTTATTTTGAAATTTACTTTGAAATTTCTGCAAATGTTTTTTTTCCTTTATGATGCGATTTTACTTGTGAAAAGCCACTATTAGAAATATTGAAAATTTCTGAACACAATATACACTTAGCAGAAAATATTGTTTCAGTTGCAGAACACCATTCTTTCAACTTCACTCCGTCCAATTCTTTGGCGAGCCACGCATCTTGAAATTTTGTTTTGGATTTAGGCATCTTAAACACTTGTATTACTAACCAGAAAATGAAAGGGAAGTACAAAAACACGTTCCAATATTGCAAAACCCGACAACTTCCCGAAGTTTGGCTGCAAGGATGTCAGAAGATAGAAAGCGGGGAAGGAAGAGAAAAAAAAAAAAAAAGCAGGTCACCACTAGAGAACAGAACCTGCACACAGCACAGAGAACACCATAAAAGACGCAAAACCAGAAACTATCATACGCATCTCACGCAAGTTCAGTCAAAACAAGTCGGAGCCGAGATATGCGCATCGAAGGTCGCCGACGCACGATCGAAGGTCAATGATTACGTGCTCTACTGCCTGCCACGATAACACTCAGCTGCCATCCCAAGGTCATTACCGGAGGTTACGGAAGGAGACCACATGTTCCCTCTTTGCTTCCACCCACCACCTGCGGTTTACAATAACAAAACATCAGCAGAAAGAGGAGGTTCCACAAGGCATGTAAAAAAATAAAGTACGATCTTCTGCGTGCCATGGAGTTCGTCTGCAAAGCGCAAACCAGGGGTGAAAATGACCCTTCCCCTTTTTCCCTTAGATCTCTTGTTACTCTCGAAAACTGCCCGAAGGCACAAAAGTGGAGCGCCCGCCCCGAAGCAAGTGCATCTCGATGGCATCATTTTCCCTCCATTCAGCAGCACAGCATATAGGCTGTGTTTCTACTAATAACAGGTCTTTTTACCTTACCGTAATGGTAAATTTATTGGCGTTAATAATGGTTGTATTTTAAATAAATAAGCTTACGAAAATTTTAGGAAGAATAGCAAATTTTAGGTATAATTTTAGGAATTTAAGGAGGGTCACAGAATATTAGGAATTTTAGGAGGAATGCGATCCCTGCTAACACAATAAACCTTGTACAGACTAATGCAGCACTATGCTGAGTCTACTGCATTATGATGTTGATACTGCCATCACATCTTGCATGTTGTGTAAACTTTGTCATATGAATTTTGCTGCAATTGTCAACCGAAATTTAATTTTTTCAACATATTAATGGTCCCCCCCATCATAATGCACTCAATTCATCCTTCATCCTTTGTCTAATGATTAGGACTTGTATTATATGAAACTGTAATTTGTTTTTAAAGACTGTTAGAAATTGGAATTCACAAAAGATGGAAAAAATACCTTGTATGTACCACATCTTATGTTTGCAGGAGCCTGCTGATTTACATTTTAAATAGTTCTCCATGCCACAGCACAGGCCATGATGAATTTCTGTAGAACACACAAGTCCTGTAAACATACATCGATGAAACTGCACTTATGTGTCCCTTCCAGTTGAAAATACGATTCTCCTATCTACACCAATTTTGACCTAAAACATTTCGTTGAATGCTTTTCCCTCCGCAGATTTTCTCACGGGCAATTTTTACCTGATTCATTGGCATGTAATATGTTTTCAGTAGAAGTCCTATTTCAATTTTTTTTAGTTTATACACAAAGCTTAAGATCAGTTCGAATTATACTTCAGACTGACGTTTTGTGTGTACTGAACAAGACTCTACAATGTTGCCACGCCAGTGGGATTGGAAGTACGGAGTTTTAGCCAATTAGCTCCTGCATTTCATTGGTTATTTGCTCAAACATTTGTACCATGTGCAGCATTAAAAGATTTTAAAAAGAAGTTTATGCCAAAAACGCATCACATACATATTAGGTGATCATACATACATATCACTAAGCTGTTCTTTGAGATTCAGAAGTTAGCTCCACAAAGAAATACAAACTACCAGATAATTTTTACTTATTGTTGCCGTATCAAACTTATCCTTTTACAGCAATCTTGACATACAACTCGAGCTTCACTGAAAAAGCAGGGTATTCCATACCTGCCAGGTGCTACAGATTGTTTGTAGTTTCTACGGATGAGGGTGTGAAACTACGAAGTTACGGAAGAGCCATAAAAACTACGGAATTTTAAGTTTTTAATTTTGCCTCTAGACACGCAGGGATTTTTGTGCATAAATTTATTTTTTTTTTAAACCGGATTCACTGTGAAAACTTTTTATAGTGTTCAATAATTTATTTTGAAGTTTAATTTTCCAGTCGCGCATCTTTGCTATATGCATGATACTTGATATAAGAAATGTATACTCCTCTTTTTCTCATGCAGACACTCCAAAATCTGATTCTCCCATGTCTTCCTTGGCCTTTCCTTCCTGCCACTTGGGCTAAAAGATTTTTTAGTAAGCATCTAATCACTCATTCTTCCAATGTGGCCAAACCACTGAAGCATATTAGTCTTCACCTTGCTAACATTTTGCTTTACATTACACAACTGCAATACATCTTCATTCCTCACACAATCAGACCATGTCTTGGCACAAACCCCACGTAAGTAACGCATTTCTCCAGCACAAAAACTACTATGTTTCTTCTGCAGTACCCAGGTTTCACTGCCATACATTAGAGTAGGAACAATTACAGTTTCGTACACAGCCATGCGGGACTCTCTAGAGAAACCATCATTCTTGTGAAAACCTCCCAGAGCAGCTATGACTTTCAAAGAAGAATTCACTCGCCTACTGATTTCACCATCCAACTTGTTCTCTCTGTCAAACATGCTTCCTAAATACACAAACTCACTCACCTGGTCAACCACAGTGCTGTTTATACTTACATTACGTTCAGTACTACCAGTTCCTCTCTCAAACACCATAGCTTTGGTTTTTCCCTTATTTATACTGTTTGAATTTCATGCAAACTTCGTACATCCGAGATAACATACTTTGAAAATCACTTTTGCTCTCTGCCAAGAGGACAGTGTCGTCAGCATACAGCAGTCTGCACACATGGATATCACCAAGACATAAACCAGTATTATCTATTTTGGCATCATGTATCCACAGATATAAACAGCTCTGGTGACATTATACAACCTTGTCTGACTCCTGCACCAATAGAAAACCATTTTGAGAAAACACCATTTACTCATACACAAGCTCTACTACCAGCATACATGGCTTTTACATTCCCAGTAACACCATATTCATTCAATACCTTCCACAGAAGTGTCCTATTTACTCTCTTGTATGCTGTCTCTAAATCTATGAAGGCAGAGATACCTTTCAATCATCATGCGTAATGCAAACATTTGGTTAGTGCAGCCTTTACCAGGCATAAAACCACCCTGAACATCTCACACTTTCCCTGATGTAAGACCCCATACCTTTTCAATAACACCCTTACCAAACACTTTCCCTGGCACACTCAGTAGGCAAATACCATGATAGTTCTTGCAGTCAGACTGATCACCTTTTCCCTTATACAAGGGAACAATGATAGCATCCTTCCAATCCCAAGGAACCATTCCTAACTCCCTGCACAACTGGCAAATTTCAGTTAACCAGTCAATTAGAGTCACCACCATATTTCAACATCTTGGTGATGCCAGCAAGAATTATTACTCCCTCCAACAAAATGATGTAGCACATGGGCCATGACATGCAATTGAACCCTGGCCACCGATCAGGAAGAATAACCTCTGGGGAAAATGGGGCTAATGCTAAAGAGAGAAAAAAAAAATGCACATTTCCATAAAATTTCTCTTAAAGCTGATCTGCATTCAAATAATCTGTAGTAAGATCAAACTAACATCTTCATAGGTAAGTATAAAAGAGACTGGCAAAACAAGTGCTCACAAACAGTATCGTAAATGAACATGAAAATGTTCAAAACATAGTTACTTGCGTCCTAAATAATATAGTAAGCAGGATAGCGGCGATGTTGAAAACTAAATTTCATAAGATTTAAAATTAAATAAAAAACTAGCATTGTGTAGAGCAGGTTACATATCGTTTATGTAAAGCCAATACGTATTCATTAGCTGTGTTGTTAAAATGTTGACATCGTACTGACATGCCCACAAATCGAAAAGATATAATGCAATGGAAGATGAACAAAAACTATGATTTGCTGAACACTATGAGACTGAAACCCAGGAATAGTTAAAAGAGAAAGGAATAAAAACCATTAAAACCATAAACCAATGAAACACTGAGCTACCCTGTAGCTCTCGCCAAATGCACTTCAACATGTCTCTTGTCATCCTCGGTGTGAGCAAGTCTCATAGCTACACCTGCCAACTCGCCACATCCGGACACGCTGCTGTTCGTGACATCATCTGCATTGCAGTGTTTCACTTGCATGCCATCTGGTGGATGTTTTCGTAAATTTTTTTTTGCTCCTGTTCTTCGTGTATGAGATATTTCCATGCATCTGACAGTTCCACTGGATGGCCTACGTTGCACTTGAAATTTCTAGTGTTTTCCATGATTACAGATTCTGCTGTTAGTATCTATTATGCCTATGGTGAGAGTTAAACAACACAGCTAATAAATACATATTGGCTTTACTTAGACAATACAACTGCTCTACACAAAGTTTTTCATTATTTAATTTTAATTCTTATGAAATTTAGTTCTTAGCTTTGTCGCTATCCTGCATACTACATTACTCAGGACACGGGTAACAATGTTTCGAACATTTTCATGTTCCTTTACGATATGATTTCACCACCGCATATTTTGCACCGCTGTCCTGGATTTGTGATACTGTTGTTGCTTTTTGGGAACAGTAATTTGTACATATATACTCATGAACAGTAACATAAAAATGTTTCTCAAATATAGTAACACTAGTGTTCCGATTTATTGGCATAGGGATACATAAACAATTCCAAGCTTTTGCACATCAACCAGATGGCTTTTTCAAGGAAGTTAGACAGAAACTACAACAGAAAGTACACCAATTATTAAACAGACTGACAGGAAGTTAGACCGTTTCTGTCTAACTTCCTTGAAAAAGCCATCTGGTTAACGTACGAAAGCTTGGAAACATTTATGTATATTTTCTTACACCAATAAATCAGATCACTAGTATAGTGTTACTATATTCTACATAATTGGTGTACTGTTCCTAGTTATCAATATGTTTCTCAAAGATTGACAGTGGTTTTAAAGAAGTAGAGAGACAGTCCAAAATCACACTACAGGACAACACACTGCTGAAGTTTCTCACTAGTGTTTCTGCCATCAGCTCTCCAATTTGTTGCTTTTATTGACAAATGAAAGAAATATTGTCTAGCAGAGTACAAAACATGATAAAACCATGCAAATCAATAAGTTATTAATCTGCATACCACATATATGTTTGTGCTGTTTTCTATGTCAACTTATACAATGCAAATAAAATGAAAAACTTATTTTCAGGGTTTGCACACATTGGAAAGGGGGTGGGGGTATTCAAGGATTTTCTAAAACTAAAGAAAAATAAGTCAAGGCCCTTGCTAGCGAAGCCCACATAAGAAATTTGCATAACAACTTGGCACATCTTGTTTCTTATTTTTACACTACTTTTGCAGTCAGGGGAAGTTAAAACAAGATGTGGGACATGTTAAAACTAAAAATGGGACATTCAGTAAAATTTCTGCCCTTATAAGTATTTCCACATTTTTTTGTTTTCTTATTATTGGTTCCTTATTATGATAAATGACAGTACACCTGTATTGACCAAAGGAAGAAAAAAATACCTTATTTTGCTTTAATCCAGGGTAGCATATAATCTGCAGATGGTGAAATGTAGTAAAACTGCCCCCCCCCCACCATAATCTCAGGCAACAGACTGAAATTCATTAAAAAACAAACTGCATGTTCATTCTGAACCATGATTTTCTTCAGAAAAGTCACGATTCATTGGATGAACTCATCCAAAGAAACAGGAGAAATCAATATTAAAAAATAATAGCTGTAGCTGTAAATTTTAAAAGTGCTTTTGTGTTACTTTCAAGTGAATAAAGGGCCAAAATCACTACTTCTTTTAGTATTGCCACAGTTAGACCTGCAGCACCCATGGACATGTGTAACACTGAGCTTCCCAAATCATGTGATTTTCAGTGAGTGTAAATACCACCATCTTCATTGCCTTGTCTTTTTTGTCAAAATGGTGGTAAGTTAAAAAACAATAACAAACAACCTTTTTAATTGTTTGCAGATCTGTATCTTTGTATTGCTTTGTTTTTTCTGTAACAAATTTTTGGTTATTTTGCAAATATAAGGCCACTCCTGATCATTATGATGCCAATTTTTTTTTCAAATCTAGGTGCTGCAATTTTTTTATTTTTTAACAGTGTTGTTATCTGCTTAGCCTAAATTGAAAACCTTTTTTAACAATAACACAGTAGGGAAGTTTGCATTCCCTACCATGTTATCACTGAGGCTATGAGTAACTACTACCAAATTCAACATTGTACAACGAGGGACGATTCAAAACAATTTCACCGGTGGAAATGTAGAAGCACTGCATAAATTGTGTAGTTGTACCCTGCAAGTATGCCATGACAAGATATACTTCAGTATGCCATGATACACATACTTCTGTTCACAGTGATGTCTGGCCCTAATTAAATTTTTCAGATTCTCATCTTGTCTAACATTTAGATTATACGGTGCTGTGCTTTTGAAGAGTCATCTATCAACACCTGGTGTCCTACAAAACAGCCAAAAACTGCTCTAACAATATCCGTGGCTCACGCTGGTTTTCTGACCTGTCAGACTGGATAATGACTGGCACGTACACAGTTAGCAATTTGATTACTTTTTTTTTTTTTTTACAGAAAATTGTTTGGCAATTTACGAAATTTTCAATCTGCAATACCACATATGAAACGCACTTCAGCCATACCAATGTTGTTGACATCTTAGACAAATGGATTCACTCCATCAGCCAGTGGTGCTCATCAGAGTAGCAGAACGTAGGCGTACACGGATAGTTTCCAAATTTTAAGCAGATTTTAAAGATAGTTTTTGCTTGTAGACTAAAAAATAAATAAAATGTTATTTACAGCAATTAAAACACTTACTCAAGGCCAGAGTAACAGAATGTAGACGTACGCAGATAGTTTCCAAAATTAGCAGATTCTGCAGATAGTTTTTTGCTTGAAGATTTAAAATAATAATAGTAAAAGTTTTATTTATTGCAATTATAACACTCATGGTTTACTCACATTAATATACTTAATTTAATTTTAACTTAAAACTTTCAGTTATTTTTCATCTCAGTTTTTTTTGTTTTTACAGACATTTTTAGATTTTATCAAAGCCTTTTCCCAATATACAGGAACTGTATCAAAAATTTTGTTTACACAGATAGAATTAAAATTTTTATTGCCAGGTTCCTCTTATAGTTGTGAGTTATTAAATTAAAATATTTTCCTTATACATTATTTTGTAAGTTACTGTATTTTTGAATTTTGTTGAAAATAGTATTTATAAATTTTTAAGGTTCTTCATGGAACTGTTTTACTGGATATAAAAATTTCTCTAATTAGTCTCTTGTTTTTATGAGGTTTGTAATCCAATATTTTGCCATAAAGGTACGCTTCACACATATTGCTGCACATTCAGTTGTAATGTACTAATCACGGAAATCTGTAAAGCTCTAATAATTATTTATTGTTTTATTAATTTTTCTATAATTGATCTTATTCAATAGTTATCCTGGTTCGCACTTCACAGGTTTGGTTTTTCTGTTTCAATGGTAGTTTACACAGATACATTTTACTTTTGCTCTTTTGTTTTTACAGACTTTTCTGGCCTCCAGATTTTATCAAGGCTTATTATCAACGCATAGGAACTGTATCAAGAGTTTCGTTTACACAGAAATAATTTAAATTTTATTGTCAGGTTCTTCTTGCAGTTGCCAGTTATTCAATTAAAGTCATTTCTTTATGTTAAGTATACTATTTTTGAATTAAGTTGTTGAAAATGCTATTTATAATTTTTTAAAGTTCATTAATGGAACTGTTTTTCTAGATATAAAAACTTTCTTTAATCAGTCTCTTGTTTTTATGAAGTTCATAGTTCAATATTTTGCCCTAAAGGTCTATTTCGCACCATTGGTGCACATTCAGTTGTAATGCACTTATTTTGTCCTCACTGAAATATGTAATGTTCTAATAATTATTTGTTTTATTAATTTTTCTTTAAATTATCTTATTCTGTTATAGTGTGTGTGATTCACTGGTTTGCATCAAGTTTTTTTTGTTTCAATGATTGTGTACGCAGATACATTTTATTTTTGTACAACTCTGGTGCTCATGTGTTTGAGGAAGAGCCAGTGATGTAGCACCATTGTGCAGGCATTGGCCTTCGTTGTCGGTTTGGATGGTCATCCTTGCAGCATGTCCGATGTGGTGCTGTTGATCAACATTCTATGGCACGTAAACAATTTGAGCATTTGGCGTTTATATATATATATATAGGATAAAGCGTTTGGAAATTTGCGGATTATTCAATTAAAGTCATTTCTTTATGATTTTCAAGGATTTCCCTTGACTCATTTAAGAAAACAGCAAGATCTCCCAAATATTCAAGGCCTTGAAACATTATTTTTTTTTTTTTAATTCAAGGCTTTTCCAGGTTATCACGGCTACATGCATGCCCTGTATTTTACACCACTTTTGTGTACATGACATAAATTTAGGCAAAACCTAGTTCAATACCAAAAAGTTACATTTAATCCTAGTTGTAAATGCATTTATGGCACCTCTATTCATAGTGATTGTGGAATAACTTTTTACGGGTCTTTTAGAGGTTATTTTTAATTTCAGTTGGTTGTCAAATTTTCGAACTAAAGCCTAGTTCGTCATCAGGACTATGTCACTGGAGTAGTTGCTTGACAACCAACTTTCATTAAAAATAACCTCTAAAAGACCCGTAAAAAAGTTATTCCACAAGTTACATTTAAGTTTGAGGGAACACAGATTTTGACAGAAAATATAATTACGAGCATGTTTGGAGAACTCTTCGAACAGTTCTTCTTTTCCTCTATTCTTCGGAATGTTACCTACAAACAGCCTGTGATTATTTATGGATACTGTTACACCAATAAACTTTCCTTTCCTTATTTCATAATTGTCAAGCTGAAAAATAAAAAAAATCAAGTTCATAATCTCTATGCCACTGCAGAAAATCTTAATGTTTCACATTAATACACTAATATTTTGCAATGAGCATAATTTTATCTATACTTCCAACAGACAGGAAAATTTTACGTGTAAAAACCAATAAGTGAATCGCATACTATTGCTAATGACACTAAAAACTTCAAAAGATGCCTTTACAAATATCAAAAAGAGTTAATCACAGAAAAATAAATAAATAAACTGTACAACATACTGTAGTCAACACAGAATGAAGAGTTCAAATCACATAAAAAACTTACATCCCTTAACTGTGCTGCTACCATGAATAATTCCTAATTAAAAAGTAAGAACTCCACAAGATATTTATTTAACTGTATTCAGTATGTTAGCAATCACTAATTTTTCTATTGAAAGCTTGGCTAATGCACTCATTTTATCCTCACTCATGGTACTTTTTAAAAATGTTTTTATTCTCTTCAAAGTTGAGAGGTAATTTTGACCAAAATTACCTCTAAACTTGAAACAATAAAAAATTAATTTTTCTTTTTTTTGCTGCAAGGGTAAATATTAGTAATAGTAAGAAAAAGTTTTTGTGCTGAATAAATAGAACAAGATCTGTAAATTCAATGCACTAAGGTTGTCTTATGTATTAACTTTGGGGGGGGATTCTTTTTCCAGTGCAAGCCAAAAATTAAAACGGAATTTCCATTTTTATTTTGCCATCAAAATAGCAGCTTAAAATTTAGCTGTGAAACAGTTTTACACAACCCCTAAGTTTTATTGCATTTGTCTTTCATTAACAGAATTAACATTTTGTATAACTTGCACTGGAAACCCCCCCCCCCCCCCCAAGTGAATAAATAAGACAACCTTATAAAAAAAATGGCAGAGCTCGCTCTTGCCTTGTGAAACTCTTGAGTCAGTGTGACTCTTTATCCTCAAACAGTCAACAAATAAAATTTGAGTCAAAAATGTTTTCCCTACCGGACTCACTTTTCGTTCTTAAATCCAAATCAGAAGGTAACTATTATCAGTGTCTTGCATTAATTTTTATATTTTTACAAATAAATAATAAACATAAAATATATAAAAGGAAACAAAAAATAATATCAGACATTAAGAATTATATATATCGCAACTTTATTTACGCTCTTCTATGAAAAGTCAAAACGTTTTCTGCACACCGTGATGTTTGTCCTAACGTTCCTGTATCAAAGGTTATTGGCCACTCTCATTGCCGACCTTTGTCGCATGACACATTCCAAAGGTCAAGGGCACTCCCACAGTAGGAAACATCATGGTGTGCAGAACACATTTTTGTATTTCGGTCTTCTGAAGGGGGAAAATCCCTCGGGCGGGGTGATTATAACGTTCGTTGATTTAGGGAGGTAATCCATTAAAATGGGAAAATTAGCAAAAAGGCAGAATGAATGACAATTTCTACGCGAAACAGAAATTTCCATGGGCCTTGAATGCTTTATGTACTAAGAAAAACAGATCTGCAAGAGTTTTTTTTTCTTTTTTGCGAGTCACTAAAATGCCTAAAAAATGGTTGATTCACACGGCAATTGCGAGTAAGCAGTCCGACATCTGAATTGTATCCAATATTTTATTGTATCACAGGTTATCTTATTTATTGGCTTGGGGGGGTTCAGTGCAGCGTGGAAACATTAGAACGGAATTTCCTTTTTTATTTAGCCATCAAAGTAGCAGCTCAAAATAGAGTTGCTAAACAGTTTCCTCCCAAAAAATAGTTAAAAATACTGTCAACATTGTATCACATTTTTACAATATTTTATTTATCACAAGGTTGTCTTATTTATTGACTGGGGGGGGTCTTTCCAGTGCAAGTGGAAAAATGAAAACGGAATGTCCGTTTTTATTTAGCCATCAAAATAGCTTAAAATAGAGTTGCTAAACAAACCCCTAAGTTTCATTGCATTTGTTTTTCACTAATAGAATCAATGTATTGTATCACTTGCCCTCAGAAAACACCCCCCATAAAAAAAAATAATAAATAAAATAAACTTATAACATTGAGTTTACAAATCTTGTTCTATTTACTCAGTACAAATACCTTTTTTTACCATCAAAAATATGTTTCAAATAGTTGGAAAGAGCACAGTTTCATAAGCATCTAAGTACAGGAGATCATCGTCGCGTTAGATAGCACCAGTCCACTAGGCAGTCACGGCAAGGTCTTCCTGTGATGACGTCAAAAACTGGTGCTGCGTCCTTGTTTCAGGGGGTGTTGGCTGAGCTGCCTCTCGACTTCTGCGCACGACACTATCAAACGGCAGTACAGGGAATCATGTGACAAACAGCGTACGAGGAGAAGCTCTGCCTCCGTTGGTGGGGGAAGTCAGAACATCGAAGGCGTATATATAGGGACTACCTATAATGCAAGTTTTTTTTTTTTTTTTTTTAGAGAAAATTGCATGCGTGGGGTTTTCCGTAGTTTTTTACGTGACTTCCGGAAAACCGTAAGGTGGAGTGAAAATCCGTAAAAGTTGGCATCTCTGCATAACCATAATTATATTAAAATTCAATCATTTTTCTTTGAGGAATGTTCAGACCTGTTCATAGATGGCGCGACCTGCCAACCTCCTAGAACCAAAAAACATAACACTCAGATAGAAAACTCTTAACATGATGCATACTGGTAGTTTTTGAAGCCTATTTCAGCCATACAAATTCTTGCTGATAAGAATGTAGGGATTTTTTCCCTACATCAAAATTTTATTGAGAAACTAAATTCCAAATACTTATGTTGTTAATTTTTAGAAAAGAAAAAAAAAGAAAAATAGAAAAGAAAAAAAAATGATTACGGGAGAAATCCTTACTCCGCCTAACTTCCATTTTCGGAAATTTTGAGAGGCGGAAAACGTGCATCTTAGGAGGTCTACAAGATGGTTTAATCGGGTTCTGGGGATGTCGTTTTTGTCTGCAGGACCAAAATAAATCTGCAATGTGCATCGGCAGTAGCCGCGATTCTGCTACAGGGGCGGGTACAAAATACATCTGCGATGTACGTCGGCCGTCCCCGCGATTCTTTTACGGGGATGAGTATAAAGATTAAAATTTTTTCGAGTGGCAAAAATCTAGTGGCTACTTTTCTTACAGCTATTTCGTACTGTATAAACATTTTATCACTGCACTGAATACTTTTCATTTATTTAGACATAGTTAAATTTAAGCTTAGTAGTTACAAGGGCACACCTGTCTATTGTCCAGTGCAATTAAATGAATAAATATAATCTTAACAGTTATATATTTCTTCAACCACATCAACCAAATTTCCAAGACAGTTTTTATTGGAAAGATAATTTAATCATTTTTATTTGGTCTCTCACTACGTTCAAAAAAAAAAAAAAAAAAAAAAAAAACTCTAAAATTGATAGCAGTGGATGGGTCAAATTTTTCAAGGAGTACTTACTTTTGCTTACTTTATTTAACTTGCTGTATTTTCTAAAGTCATTCTTTGCATGAGCATCGTCTTGTCATCAAGAACATTACCCACAATGCTTGCATTCTCTTAACCAGGCCTTGACAAATATGATTCAGATTTAGGAGCCAGGGTTGTAGGGGGTGGGGGGGGATTTATTTTCTTTAAAGTTGATAAAATATCAATAAACAGAAAGGGGAAGACTTAAGGTTTATTTGTTTTTACCTCTTTATTTACTCTCAATTTTAAGAAATCTGGGCAGGATAAAAATATATAATCGAGTAGAATGTATTTTACATACCATTGACAAATAACATGAAACATATCTATAAGAATCATACCTCACGTCTAGGTGCTTGTTGAAATCACAAAGATATTTCAGTTCCAGAACCACAATGTGCAGCAAGTTTGCTGCATGACTCATAATTTCTTTAGAATTATGTCTTTGAATTTATATTTGTCTTTCAATTTACTTATGAACATAAAGCAGGTGATTTTTCACAATTCCTATAATATGCAGACTGTTTATGATATTGCTTTCAATTAAATTATATTAATATTAGCTGATATTGTGCAGCAATTGAAGGATTGAAATGTGGAAACTTTTTTAAACAAATGAAATAAAATTAAATTACTCAGTAAAAGAAAAAAAAAAAAAAAAAAAAAAAAAAAAGAGCATTGTAAGAAAACTAAATCCCAGATGCCCTATTATGGCCATGAATATGTCTTGTGGTTTTAGCACCAAAATACCACCTGTCAATAATAGCCTTTGAAGGGTCAAATTCAGATAAGGAGGGGCCAGTAAAGTTGATCATCATTAAATCATTTAAGCTCTCTGCTTCCATTGACGATCGAAATTTGTTTTTAATAAGGTTCATCAAGCTGAAACACCTCTTTCACAACTTACAGTGGAAACAGGCAATACTGACACTATTGATAAGAGTTTCCCTAAAACTGGAAATCTGTCACTGTTAGACATCACTTTGTTCAACAATTCGCTGAGCTTCATCCCTTGTCCAAGCACCTTAAACTCATACCATTCGTTCTGGAGAAGATTTATGCATGTTTTGATATTCATATCTGGAGATGATAGTTGTTTTTTGAAATGTTGAGCTAGGACTCTTATCTCATCAACTCCAAACTTCTCCAGATCCTTTCCTGTTGGCCACGTGAAGGTATCAAAAACCCTGCAATGTTGAATGATGTTACGATTGTTCAGAAATCTTTCCTGTAAATATTGTGCTCTGCATTGCACCAGGGTTTTTTTTTTTTTTTTTTTTGTCCACTTCAAAGGAAGTCCTTGAACTGGCATTCAGTCCATGCAGTTGCACTTCCTGATAAATGCCTTTCAGTGTTGTGCTACTGATGAACATGTCTTCTTAATGACCAGGAACATCGATCAATGCAGTGAGTGTTGTTACAGTACTTTTTATGTGCAGTTCAACAGCACTCATGAAAAGTTCTTGCCTTTGAAATATGAGAGACAGGTTCTTAAATACAGTAAGATAATCTAACAGAAAGTGTAGCATATGGGCAAACCTGAAATCCTTCAGTTTCTTCAACAGACCCTTTGCAACTGCAGAAGCATCACCTTTCTCATTAGAAATATCTTCAAGATGTACCACCACACATTTACAATCTTTTGCCAAAGCAGCAAGTGCACCAACTTTACTGGCAACCCATCTTACTTTGTAGAGAAATTGAAATTTTAAAAGTTGGCCCTACAAAATTTCAGATACCTGCTTCAGTTGACACATTCTCTTTGGTGATGACAGATAAAATTTGTACAGTTTCTTAAGAACTGTATCATTGTCATCAATGAATTTTACATTTTTTACAGCACTCAACACACTTAAGTTTAATCTGTGTGCAATACAGTGAACACCTACCACATGGCTCAATGTTTGACGAATCTTCTGAACACACCATTCTCAGCAATCATACTGGCTGCTCCATTGGTCCCAATACCAATCAGATTGGAACTTAACCATTCTGACAGTTCTAGTCTTTCAAGTTCACTATAAATTGCTTTCATGTATCCATCTGCAGTTGCACTTTCAAGTGGAATGATGGATAAAAATACTTCTTTTATTCCTTTGTCTTTCAGATACCTTGCATATAATATAAGTTCTTCTACACCTCTTTTGTCTGTTGATCCATCCAGCAATAAACTTACAAAATTTTGATCTTTTAGTTCACAAATCAGCTCATTTCCTATCCCTGCTGCAATATAAGACAAATTCTTTACATCTTTTGTCATTGTTATATTCTTTTCTGACTTCAATACCTAATTTTTCTGCCAATAACAATTGCCCTTCCAAGTCGCTAAAAGGTTTATTATTTTTAGCAATGAAATAGGCAATATTAAAAACAGATTTCATGTGCTCAAACATCTTTTGATCCATTTTTTTTTTTTTTACACACACTGCAATAGGGGTAGTTCTGGATGTAATTTTGCATTTTGTGCTACCATGCATTTCTGATGCTGATATGACTATGTTTTTTAAATGTTTCCAGTTTGAAAGGTTCGACAAAACCCTTTACCACTTTAGAACTGAGATCCGCTATCCCAGGAAATGCAGCACATACTTCACATTGTGCTATACCTGTTCTTTCATTAAAAGTAAGCCACAGTAAATCCTTTAACCATGCTGTTTGAAATTTCCTCCTTTTTCCACTGTATGTCTGACTCAGTGAAGGGGAATGGAGGTTCAGATTTTCTGTACTAACTTCCACCTCAGTTTCTTCTAATGAAATGGAAGGCTCAGGATCTTTCCTGTTTTGTGGAATCACAAAAAAAACTTGTTAAACGGGACTGCTTCCCCTTTTCCAAATATCTGCTTGCAGCTGCTCGTTTCATTTTTTGAAATGAATAAAACACGCAAAGCTGAGGTTAAAAAACACAACAGAATCTTGAAACCAAAATAAAATAAAATGCGTAAGCAAGCGACTGAAGTTGAACTATCACCACAGAAGGGTTCTCTGTTAATGACAACCAGTTTGTAGGTACGCGACCTTTCGTGACGCTATCTGCCTGCAGGGAGAGTAAGGTAGAAGGAGAACAATGAAAGTCGAGCCACAGAAATATATGGAATGTTTTCTGCTGCAACTCACCTCAGGTCAATGGTCAGTCACATGCTTTGTTTTGCCGACTTGCGGCACGCGGGAGAGAAAGGGTGCAAAAGAAACCGGACGGACAAAGGTCAAAACCAGGGTCGTAGCCAGAGGAGAGCCGCCCGACTTCAATGACCTACCGCCCCTCCTAACTTCTCTGCCTGGCTATGGGCCTGGTCAAAACTCTTCTTGCACAACTGAATTTCAGCTAACTTTGAAGCTTAAAAGTTCTGTTACAACATACCAAATCCGAAGGGAAAAAAATGATGTAAAATTCAATCCGCTGAACAAAGGCAGTAGTTGTCGGCAAGCATAATTGCCGAAGCTTCAGCCATCAGCCAGTTCGCTTCCGATAAGTTACGAGTTCCCACTTCCAAGCGCAGAGTGCGCTTCTCCACTAAAGGAGGAATTGCTTTGAGCACGCACATTTGCTATTATTGACGCATGCGTCCCACCTGTAGGATTAAGCGGCGCGGGAGAAGCAGCTTTCCTTTATTTTTGGATGGCCTTAAAACATTTAACAGAAAAAATTAAAGGCAGTTCCTAGCAGAAAATGGAAAGTCATCTGCAGTTGCACTTTCAAATATTAACTTCCAAGAAAAGGCCTGCGGAATGAATACATCAGAGTATGATCCGACAAGGAATCAGTTTCATGTAAAATAATAAACCACAGAAGTATGGTAATAACTTCTGTGGTTTATTATTTTACATTTATAATGAGGAACGTACTCCACTTCAACCTTTCACTAGGCTACGTTGAAGGCATCTAGTTTCTAATATAATCCACTACGCATGCTTTAATACGAAGCAATTTCAGAAGTACTGAAAATATTATCACAACTATTGCTCATAAATAAAGCAGAGGCAACAATTATTAAAATCATAGCAAGATGTAAAAGTGCATTTAAACAGCTGTTTTTTGAAATGTGGAAAGAAATAATAGAAGACGAATAAAAGCCACCTGAGTTACAAATTTATAAGGAGCAAATGGAGGAATAATATGGTATAAAGGCAAGTATTTGTACTGCGCAATTTGGGAAAAAATATGCATATGAGACCGACGAAGGAAAAAAAAACAAAAAAACGCTGAACTTTTTAACAGGGTGAAAAATCAAAATTCGCAGGAAGAATGAGAACTACTTTCCGTTTGTCTTTTGTTGACTGCAGCTGCAGAGCATTCGTTCTGTAATTTTTTTTTTCCTGCTATTGTTCTTTCCCGATTTCTTCATTGTCGCTTTACTTTCTTTTTCAGGGTTCATACCCTTTTTTGAAAATGGAAATTAAGGAGTTCTTAAGGACCTTCAGGCTATTTCTAAGGACCTTTAAATATGTTTTAAGGACTTCATAATCGCTGCATGCAAATATACAAAATGTGAGTTAACTATTACAACATAAATCATTTTAACACAATAAATCAATTTTGTTGAAACTAATGAATATTCCATTGCACAAATATATGAATTAAAATTAGTTCTACTAAAATAAACCTAAATACTCCAACAGAAAAACCAACTAACTTAAAAGTTCCTTATATACATTATTTACTGGTAATACTGGATCCATTATTTGTCCTGAAGCATATCTTTGCATCTACAGAACCAACACTCTGCTTCTTCATATTGTGGTGTGAAGCATAAAATTTATTTACTTTGGAATTTCAATTTTTAACAAATTTTCACCCATTAATTGTGATTATAGGCCCATCTTTGTGGTTTCAGAAACTTTTTAAATTTGCATTTGTTTTTTCTTCAAAGTTTATCCAAATTTATATTTTTTTATTAATTTACAAATTCATTTTAACAAAAACAGTATTACAAATACAGCTTAGAATTTCATATGGCTGTGATTGACAGTCTTTAAAATTTTTGGTATCTTTACCTTTCCATTCAATAACTTAATTCCTTCCATTAGAATTACTTTTACAAATATGTACGGACACAGGCTAAGAAACAATCACTAATTCTGTGGGTGGCATCATTACAAGTGCTGCAGCTGGAAAAATAACACTTTTATAAAAATGCAGCATAGCTTGTTAGACCTGTTTTAGGTTAAAGAAGCAAGTAAACATACTATCTAAATCAAATCGAACCACACAAGTTCATCGTAACTTAAATCATCATATCGGAATTAAAAGAATTAAAAGTTCAATAAAAATGTTTGCATAAATTTTAAAACTACACTGGCAGAATTCAAAGAATCAAAACTGAACAGTGAAGCATTATTATTATTTATGTATTTATTTTTTTATTTACTACACAGCTTTGGAATTCCCAAATCTGGAGAAAAATTTGGTTTTCATAGATTTGGATGAATAACACATTTTTGCTTGTGTAACTGTTGCATTTTATTATTATTATTATTATTATTTTTAATTCTACAGCTGCAGCGCCTGTAGTAACTTCTTCCATACACTTAATATGCAGGTTGATTTTCAACATTTGGCAATAGCAGGGGTGTTAGTGCCCCTACCATGTTTTGGAGCAATTCTTGGAGCAGAAAATTTGCAGGTTTTGGAGCAGCTAATGATAGTATTTTTAATTGCTTTAAGTCCATGCTGTGCTTTAAGTTATGTTTATATACTGAATTACCATTATTTTATGAAATATGAAAAAATTTTATATTTCAGGTTTGTTGACATTTTACTGCTTCTTTTACGACTGTTAATTAGCATTTCTGTCGTTCCTACAGTGAGATAAATAGGAAAACAATTATACTACCCTCGATTTATTGAAAACTACATGACCTGCAATATTTTAAGCGCAACACATTAATATCAGGGATTTTCTTTTTAATGCATTTGTTTCGCCGTAACACAAATAGGATACTGCAACGTCCAAGAACTGTTGCTATTGATACTGAACGCTTGCGAATATACACTTAGGAAGAATAAATAATATGTAATTACTGTTTGTTGTTTGGTTGGTTTTTAGCAGCATATTTTTCAAGATTCATGGCATTCAGATTAAAATTAATTATTTCTGAAACCAACCAACTGGCAAGCCATGCATACGTGGTTTGCGTGTTCATCACTAACTCCTAAGGACTGGTCTGAAGTTCTTTTCAACTGGCAAGCCACACATACGTGGTTTGCGTGTTCATTCTAAACGCCTAAGAACTGGTCCCAAGTTCTTTTCTTTGCATTTTCATCCCCCCTCTAGTTGCAAGATTATATCAAGTCAGTGACGTCTTCATGCACTGTAACATCTCAGGGGTTATTGGCACGGATAGTGGACCACCATATGATTTCACTGTATCATATGTGCTATGTAGAGCAATTAGAGATTTTTCCTGTAGATTTTTAACAAGAATGTTTTTCATGAAAGAAATACGGGATTACGCCATATAATACAAATTTTGAAGATGACAATCCGATTTTTGGTGTAAATGTGACAAGGATGGTAAAGTCAGATAATATCTGAATTATCTGAATTACCATCATTGTCACATTTACGCCAAAAATCGGATTGTCATCTTCAAAATTTGTATTATATGGCGTAATCCCGTATTTCTTTCATGATTTATCTGCTTCTCCGGGCAATCACGGGATAGGATTATTAACCTACAGATTCGCTAAACATGAATGCCGGTTGCTTCGACTAGCGAATCCTTGTGATGGTTAAATTCAAATTGAATGGAAACTTGAAACTTGGTCGTTTTGGGTGGTGTAGTGGTTAGCATACCTAGGCGTTTTCTGGGAGACGCGGGTTTGAGTCCCGCTCCAGGACGATGAAAATTTTCAAGTTTTCAGATATTATCTGACTTACCATCTTTGTCACATTTACGCCAAAAATCGGATTGTCATCTTCAAAATTTGTAAGAATGTTTTTGTTTATTGAAAAACCTGACTGATCAGGCATTGCCATGGGGAAAAGTCATAACGATTCTCACAACTTGCCACAGCTCTTTAAATTCTTCGTTATTCAGGTATTTTGAAGAAAACAGATCTTATCGTGTGTTTTTCGTGCAAAATAAAGATATTTTTTCCACTCTTTTCCCACTTTGTTTGCACATGTTGAAAATTGCTGCTTGGCACGATCCGCTGATAACACTGGTAAAATGTTACTATCATGTAGAAGTTGCAGCAAGTTATCCATTCGTTTTTCACATAGTACAGCATTAGAACATAGTAGATGAGGATCTAAGCAGGACATAGATCTCACGGCTGAAAAGTTTATTTGACTATTTTCAATAATATTGCTGGTCATATTATAACCAGGAAATGTTGACATTCAGTGACAAATTTGTCTTTCTCGCATTCAGAGGCACTTTTTTCATGTAGCTACTGGCAGCAATTCCAATATCAACTTCATTTCTCCTATGGGATTTAATGGAAGACACATCTATCTTCACTAATTTAAAGGGAATGGGAGCTTCCCTTAGTAGTTCATGTTTGACAAATCTTGCCATTGATAGAATAAGAATAACAACGTTTCGCACAATGAAATGTTTATTATTCGTCCTGAGGAAGCAAAGCCAAACGCTTTGCGAAACTATAGTCGATGTATAATAAACATTTCATTGTGCGAAACGTTGCTATTCTTATTCTATTTTAACACCGCAAGCTTTGTAGTCATAAATTAAAAAAAAAAAATCTTGCCATTATTTGCTTTAACAGATCCACCAAGGAGAGCTGTACAGAAAAGGAATCATAGGTGAAGGACTTTGAAACAATTTTAGAAATGCTACAAAAAAAATAGCAGCAACTGATATAAAAAATTATATTTTTGCCGAAATTAACTTATAATTACATGCATCTTCAATGTTTCCAACAGATACGGTATATCAGAAAGACGCCCCAAAATCCGAAGCTTTCCGGGTAAATCGGAAGGATTGGCAGCTATGTCCCCTGTCCTGAGGAGACAGCAGGAAATCTTCGCCTCGGCGCAAACATCATGCACTTTCCCCCGTTTTCTCTCTTAGCAAGAGCGGCACGTGACCTTATTTGTTTCTCCCTTGGACTTCCGGGTTCAGCAGTGAACGGCGATTCGGGTACAAAATCTTAATTGTCAGGTCAGACAAGGGAGCGCCCATTTTCCAGTTTTCGGTGAAAAATAGCAATTTTCCCTGACTTTTTCGGACAAAATCCAATTCCAGGTCTTCCCTGACCCGTGGGAACCCTGAACTGATTTATTTTGGACTACATGCATTACTTATATAACATGTTTCCATAAATATTCTAACTTACATATTCTGTGGAGAAATAAATTGCTCTGAAATAAGTAAAGCAATCATGAATTTAAAATCAAACAGCTTAAAAACAATTTTTGTTTGTAATTTCCTTTTACACAGAATAAAATCTGAAAGCAACTAACCTGTTTTATAAAAGTAGAGGTTGATGAATTCTAAAAGTACATCTTTTTTTGGGAAAACACATCAATTTGTCTGTTTTCCCCCTCCAACATCAGCATAATCAGACTTTCTTTTACACCTTTCATTTTTACTAAGTTCTGGAATCTCTACAAATTTTTTAATGTTACAACGTTCGTTTTTTTTTTTTAAATCCCAGTTTTCAACAGTGCTACTAGATTTTTTAATACTGCTTTGCATATCCATCTTGTAATTGTCCCAACTATTTATCATATTTTGAGAACCAGTTGTACTCGCTCTGAATTATTGTCCCTCGCGCGCATGTCTGAGAATAATTTTAACAGATACATATATTTTTCCGGAATTCCAGATAAAATCGGGACCACGATCACCCCTGATCTACTGAGAGCACAAGACAGATGGTAGTGGAAACACCTGGAAAATTTTTACTTTCCCCTTTTCTTCTTTCTTGTAAAAAATATGCTCTCAATCTGTTTATTTTGCTTGAGCAAGTATGAAAGAATTTTTATGACAAATTGTCTCCCATAAACTCCGCTTTTTTAGGACAACATAAAATATCGCATTTTATTTTAAATTAAACATTAGCATTTCATGCTGTCTTTGAGGCTGAAAAATCACTATTTTTCTGCTAAATGAGCTTTATTTCTCATTCAAAAAATATTTTATGACGTCAGATATTTTTTTTTTTGCTGCAATATCTACAGATATGTGCGCATATTGTGTACGTAATCGATTAGAATCAGGCTCTATGGGTAATTTAACGTAGACCCAACGGCTTCTATTTCTAAAAAACAATGGCTCAGTGTTGGGCCTACGTTAGATTGCAGGGCTGTGCTACCAGGAACGTATTCCAGTGTCCACAAACGTAGGTGTCCAGAACAATGTTAATTTGTAAATTTATTTGTTCCACGAATCCGTAAGTGTCCAGGAAAACATAATTTGTAAATTTATTTGTTCAATGAACAAGTGTCCAGAAAAAGGTTCCAAATAAATTTTCCAGAGCCTACAGTCTTTCAATGTTTTTATATAAATTATTTTAGTGGCTTCACAGTATTTTTGCCACAGGTCTGACTTCTCTCGCTTACAATTTCAGTATTTTTTTTTATTGCTATATCTCTTTAAAAGATTCCAATTACAGCATAAAATAAGAAAATGCATTTTTGTTTGCTCCGATGAAACTGCTGGACACTAGGTGATCAATGTACTCTTAACTATGAATTAATGTGGGAGTGAAAAAGTATTTCATTTATTTCTTCTCTAGTTAGTTTTCTCTTCTCACTCCAGACATACTGAGTAAAAATTAATGCAAAATATCGGAGACAAATGAACCACGCGTCAACATAGTAAGAGTTCTGAGTGATGTCAGAAGGCTGTATGATATTGCCCCGGGACAAACCAACTCCTGGCTCACTTCTTTGTTTAGCGACAACAAAGATGATCGAGGGCTACTCCTGATAATCCCCCAGACGCTGTGAGAACGGGGCACAAAATCCTACTCAAGGTATCGGGTGACCTGGGAGCTTGTGGTTGTCTGAATGTCTAGGTGTCTCGGGCTTGTGGTAACGAAAGGGTTAAGGTAAGTCTGCATTTTGCCATACAGCTATGGACGTGAATGATTCGGAGTTAAGAAGTGCAATGGGTTGTGCAATAAAAATTTTCTATCGTTTAGATAAAACTGCTCCAGAAACAGTTGATTTAATGAAAAAAGCTTACGAAGATAAATACTTGGGCAAGTCAACGATTTTTAGATGGCACCACAATTTCAAAAAAGGGCATTTGTCGGCAGAACTTGCTTTTAAGCCTGGTTGACCTGAAAGTGTTGTTACGGACCATATTGTTAACTATGTTTGGACAACCCTGCAAGAAGACCGACGAATGATGTGTTAAGACATAGCGGCATCAACTAATATTTCAAAAAATGTCGGCATTCCTCATTCTGCACGACAAATTACTGCATGTTCTAGATGGGTACCTTATCACCCAAAGAGAGATTAATTGTTAGCCAGAGTTCAGATGTGTCACGAGTGGAAACAAATGATTGCAAAGGATCCAAACTTTCTAAACACAGTAATAACTGCTGATGATTTTCAAGAGCAGCTGCACAAATAACCTGCTATTCTAGACTTTTCTCTTTACCAAAGCATCCAGTACAGAGACAGTATGGTTCCTCATAATCCTGTACAACTTTCATGAAACTTACTTTTAAACACTCACTGAACAGCAGTCACAGACTTTGTTACGATATACTTTAGTGCATGACATGCCTCCTAGGTTTGGCAAGCCATTTTAAATTCCACAATAACTTGAAACTGGACAGCCAGCGTGGGGAATCACACAAATGCTGCAAATAGCTAACTCGATTATAAGAGTAAATAAATGTCAGAATTTTTTTTTTCCTTGCTAAAGAAAAATATTCCTACAGATTCCTTGTTGTACTAAAATCATAAAACTATATTACCCAACATCACATTTTAAAGAACACTAAGTAAGGATTAAAACTAAGCACATATATCACTACTAGCTTATGGTACATGTTCAAAAGCACAACTTTTAATACTACTTAAGAAGACATACCTGTTTAACTGCATTCTGTGCACCAGTTTTAGTTTTGTAGGTTATAAATGCATAACCCCTATTTTGTCCACTGAGTGGGTCCATCATGAGCCTCAGGTCCCACAAAGGACCACATTTTTCAAATAATGGAATGAGTTCATCTTCAAATATATCTTTGGGAATTTTTCCAACAAATATCTGCACGGAAAAACAAATTTAACAGGAAAAGTTCAAGGCTGGTCAAAGACGATATATATTATGGTAAATAACATGAAAAAACATTCTAGCCAGAAAACACAAGATACACACATACACAAAACTTGCTAGTTGGTGTCCATACATGAACATACGAAGAGATGGTTTTAAATAATTTTACATGCATTACATTGAAAAAACTCAAATATATTCTTATATTTAAGCACATGAATTTTTTTTTTGTAAAACTTCTGCTGTACAATATTATAGAAAAGTAATATAATACTCAGTAACAATACAATGTGTCACAATCAGAGGTCAAAAAATATTTTGAAATTTACGAGCTAGCTGAAAAAATCAGGAGCCAGCCCCTCCTCCCAAAACAAAGTATGCGCTCCTGAAAATCGACATAGAACCAAAAATGCGGAAACAATTTTTCAGGTATGAAGAAGTGCCACCGTTAATTGTTATATATGCTTTTTATGGATCTAAACAATAAATGAGCATGAAATATAAAGCCAAACCTGAGAAATATAATAGGATGAAAATGAGTAGTATTTACACATTTTCCAAAGCGCTTAAATTATAAATCTGGTTATCTGGGGAAACAAGTACAATTTTGGAATCATCAAATGCCAGGAGGTTTAAAATTTATGGGAATAAAAAATAAAAAGGAATGGTATGCTAATGTAATTATGAATAAAAATGAAACTGACTTCTACATAAATCTGTGATATATTTCGTCAAACATTTTTCTAGGAAGGAAGGCATCATATAATAATTATGTATTTGTTGATTGTCCTACTGATAAAATGATAAAAGATTAATAAAGTCTACATAATATTTGACTGTTCTCTCCTGATAAATTCCTACAATACAGAAGATTTATTTTTTTCTAATAATCAGCAGTTCTGCTATGATAAAAATTAAACTTGTACACAGAAGTTTGTATTAATAAGCATTAATGTACTAATAAAAGAAACAGTATTGACTTCAATATTTGTATTTGATTAAAAAATCTGAGAAATTGTGAATATTACCAACAAATTATTTCTTGAAAATATGTTTAGTGGAAAAACTGTTTGTATAACAAAACTTTTATTAATTACATCTTTTAACAGAAAACTATTTACACAAGGAGAGTATCAGTTTCGTACAGACAGTTTCTTAAGGACAGTATCAGTTTCGTGCACAGGTGCACTATTTCCGTGATGTCCTTGAACATGCAGAGTACCTTTTGAAGAAAAATACCAATGTTCCACTGCTTTTGCTGGCTGAAAGTCACGTACAGAAGGACCATTCATGTTTATCATCATCAGGTCACACAACATGTTACAGTCCAATCATGAGCAGAACTTATTCTTAATGAGATTCATTATACTGAATCTCCTTTCACAGCACACTGTTGATGCTGGCAATACAGAAAGTATATGCCGCATTTACTTAATTTGGGGAATCTGTTCCTTTTTAATAATGTTGCTTGGAGAAGTTCTTGGAAATCCAAACGCTGACCGAAAACTTTGAATTCGCACCATTCATCAAGTATGGTTGTACCTTTTTTAAGGACTGGTAAGTAAGTGTCTGGCAAACTTTTGCTGTAAAATTTCTCTAATTTTTGACCAGATGGCCAGCAAAAAGTGTCAAAAACTGACATATTTGTAAGAAGATTGCAGTCTGGATGCTCAATGAAATGTTTCTCCAGAAATTTCACTCCATTATATATCATTACTTCCTTAGCATTTTTGAACATCTCATTGTCCATGTGTGCAAGTTGTATGTCATTGTACTTTCCATAACACAACACTGTCAATAGAGATTTGCTCCATGCTGCTTGGTTGACTTTTTAATTCCTTTAATGAATTTATTGCTTCACAAGGCCTTTTGAAGTGGCTGCTTCAGTGTCTTTTCCTACTGAAATGTGCTCAAGGTACACTACTATGGATTTCCAGTCCTTCAGAATTGCATTCAACACACCTAATTTACTGGCTACCCATCTTACCTTGTGCAGGTACTGAAGTTTAAGAATTTTTTTCTCCAAACTTCCTGATATATCCCTGAATTCTTGCAGATGTTTAGGAGAGTGGGAGTAAAATGTATACAATTTCTGAAGTACAGCATCTACATCAACTACAATTTCAATACCTTTTACAGCAACCAAAACTGCGAGATTGATGCAGTGAGCTATGCATGCAGTGGACTGAAGTTATTTCAGCAACATTTTCTTTCATTTTTGCTGCAAGATCATTAGAACGACCAACCATTACTGCTGCACCATCAGTACCAATTCCTAGAAGACACTTACCATCACGCCACGGTATGCCTAATCGACCCAGTGCTTCTGTAGCTGCATTGAAGTAACCTTTTGCAGTAGCAATTTTTAAAACACCAATAGTCAAGAACACTTCTTTAGCTTTTTCATCTATTACATATCTCATACAGAGAACGAGCTGCTCTACTGATGATGCATCTGCTGAAAAATCAAGCAAAAGACTAACATGGGGGCAATTCTTTATTTCAGCTAAAAGATCTTCTCTTATGATTTGAGCAATATGTTCAATGAACTCTTTGCACTGTTCATCATTAACCACATTCTTCCAAAATATCAATATCAACTTTTTTAAGCAATGGTAGCGAGTCACGTATCTGAAAAAGGCTTGCGTTTTTGCAATATAATATGCTGTATTAAAAAGTGTTTCCATGTGCTGGAACATTTTTGCATTCATTTTTTTTGGAGCATTATGCCAGTGCAGTTTCATGAGGCTTTTATTTTTGCTTCTAAGCATTCCACACATTTTTTATGCATTTGCAAAGCAGTGTGATGTTTGAAAGTTTCAACCTTGAAAGGTGTCACACAACCTTTTACAATTCTAGAGCTTCTATCAGATACAGTGAGGAATTGAGAGCATGGGACACACTTTGCAACACCCAAATTTTTGTCATAGGAAAGCTAACTGAATTCCTCAAGCCATTTTTCCATAAATTTTCGTTTTCGGTCATTATGTGAATCTATCGCATGTGCAGGAGATTCGAAATTCTCATTCGCGCAATTGGAATTTGCAGGTATTTCATTACCACTACTGCAGGGAATTTCCTCATTGTCACTGAAATGTTGCTGTTGTGCTATTTCTATTGAACTCTGCGAAACCGGGTTTTCTTCTGAACAATTCTTCTTAAAAAATGCAGTAAGCGTTCTTTGACTACAGTTTTGTTTACTGATTTTAGGAAACACAAAAGCAAATTAAACAGTACTAGAAACTCTTAACTCCTGAGATGCAATATAGAACTTAAACGGAAGCATATAGAACATAGAAGGCTGCATACTAACTAACAAAGAAGTCAACAGCACAATACACGTGAATGTGGGGTGGAAAGAAGAGGTAAGCTGAAAGCCTCCGTAGTCCATTCTCTGTCTAAAGTAGTCTCGTCATAAATGGCATGCACTTCGTTCGACCTTAGTCTGCTGTGGTTAAAACAATAAATGAGCACTTTCACGGGAAGCGACATAAGTGGGACATCAGCCTATGAGTGTAAACTTTAGCGGAACACCGAGTCCTGCGGCAGCTACGATACTTATCCTCACACTCGCAGGTCACGAGTGCATTAAGCTGAACTCTCTCTCTCTCTCTACTTCCCTTTGCCTTTGTAACGATGCATTCTTGTTGGCAGAGTTCTAAGTCGTTCGTGTTCCCACAGGGATTCTTGTCAGCTTGCTGCAAGGCGACACGAAAAAAAAAAAAAAAAAAAAACGCGGCAAAATTCCTCTGCACTGAGTTTTCCGTGCACCAAATGTTATGCGCCCGTTCCTTATTTCTAGTCGCCCATGGCGACTGGGCGCCAGTAATTTTCGAACCCTGGCCAAAATCATACACTAATTGTACAAATAAAGTAAACAAATTCACCAGTGAAACTCACAAAATACGACAAATCCCTAATAACTCACAAAACATGACAAATCACCAAAACTTTCACAATAAATACAAATTCTGCACAACAACAAAACTCATTCCACTGAAAATTAATATCAATTGTCAATATGAAACAAATATTACATGATAGTAACAATTAAATGTACAGCAAGGGGCCAGAGAAAAAGGCTGAAATACTGCCTGACAAGCCCCTGATCTCCTCTACACAAAAACAAAATATTACAGTCAAAACGACAAAAGCAATTTTACTATTTTTTTTTTTTTTTTTTTTTTTACAAATCAAACAAATAAATTCCAATATTCAATTTCCCGTCAAAAAACTTCTTAGCACTCGCTTAAATACCAGATATCGTGTCTCTGATCTAATAATCAACGGTAATTCATTCCACTCCTGCAATCCCAAAACATTGATATTATTAAACATTAAACCTGTACGAGCCCACGGAACAGAAAAACCCGACCCACCCTGAGTATCATACGAGTGAGTTGTTCGTCGTAATGCAATCAACTTGGAGTATCTTCCTGTAAAAATATGTTCATGGACTATCAGTAGCAATCTGTATCTATGTAGTTGCTCAATAGTTAATAATTAAAATGACGACAAAGAACCTCCGATCCAACCAAATTATTTAACAATTGGACAAACTTCCTCTGCAACACAGATAAACGAAGTATGTTACGCCTTGCAGTCGCACCCCATATTAAAATGCAATACGGCAATACAAGAAAAATAAAAGAATAGTATAAAATTAACAGAATTCTTACTGACAAAAAACCAGAAATCTGTGAAATCATACCAATGTGAGAGCTTAAAAACATTACACAAGCTGATCCACCTGAGAATCTCATCTGGGTCATTCCACACCAAATTATCAGATGCTATCCACTACACCATCTCCGATTCTTACTAATTTTTTTCATGAATAGATCACCCCAATGTATGAAAATCCCGAAAAGTTTCATTTTTTTAATTTCCCATAGATCAGAAGATATTAATTTTCGAATTCTGGTGCATGGCGGGCCTTAATCGTGCAAAAACGCAAATATCTCCGTTGTTTGGATAAAGTACCAAAATCCCCACTACTTCGTAATTTCCCCCAAGGAATTGATTGGTGCCCTGCTCTCTCCAGATGTACATACGTCCAGAATCGCTCGTCAGACTAAATCGGCTCTCATCCGTAAAGAGAACTCGACCCCATTGCTGATGTGTCCAGTTCTTGTGTTCCTGGCACCACAGAAACCAGTCTCCGATGAGCAGGCGTTAATGGCACACACCGTACTGGTCGTCGTACAAATAGACCACCTTTGTGCAGCCTCCTGGCCACGGTAAAACGCGATAACGGACGTCCAGTTGTCTGTTGCATGTGCCTTGCGATTTCTCCCCCGTCTGCCGTCTGTCTTTTCTCGCCTGTAGGACAACATACCGGTCGTCCGCTGCCGTGGTTGCTCGTGGCCGACCACTGCTTAACTCTCGGACAGCTGTTCCTGTTGTTTGAAATGCTCTCCAAGTTCGTGAAACGATGCTGTGAGCGATCCCGAACTCCTTGGCCACACAAGTCACACTTTGACCTTCTTCCAACTTCCCAATGACGCGACCTCAGGTAGAGTCATCCAGATGTCGTCTACTGGATTGTCTGTTGGCCATATCACACGGTGGCAGCAACTCGATGACATTCAAACCGATGTACACTGTGCAATAGCTTTCACCGAATTGCTGGGAGTACACCGCCCGCGTGCTTTACACCCTTACGACCCCCCCCACGTCATGCTGCACATATGCACATGCCCTACTGTACCAGATCCTAGTCTATCTCCCGAGTGGTCTTTCGGTCCGTTCTGCCTGCTCGTTCCGCTGTTATGCTAATTTCTCCTTTTCGTCCTTCAATTTTCGCACACCAGTGTAATAAGAAGTATATGTCACAGAATTATACGTATATGCCTTTATACGTGGAGGATATGAGTTCATTTTTTGAAAAATAAGAATTATACGTCACGGGGGCATCACGATTTTTGAGATGCTTAGGTGGGGCATGGCCAAAAAAAAAAAAAAAGGTTGGGAACCACTGCTTTAGATGTTGAATTTTATTATAATCGCCAAATTTGTTATCGGGAGGGGAAAAAATGCGTTCCACGGAAGCTCAACTTCCTCTTGTCTGATTTGATTAAATATAATCAAAAACTGACATGGAAGTTGATCACAGCATTGTGAGACATCGAAATATAAACATCGTTCATGAACTCATCATGCTTTTTTAAAATAAAAAATTCCTTTCCTTCAAAACGTGAGTTCAACAATACATGCTTCCCCGTGGTGGGGGTGATGGGTGGGATCGCTTCTTGCGTGCGGGAGGAATGCTGTTCTTCTTCTGGTACCAAGTCTCCGCACAGCAGTGGCCACGACGCAGCGTGCTTTGTCGTTGCGCTGTCACTCTGGCAATGCAACGGCCATGCACCGTGGTTAAAAAAAAATTCTGGGCGCTCAGGCAAAAGCCCAAGGGGTTTTTTTTTTCATTTGATAGATTAAACCTTTCTTTGCAAATAATAATACGGCAGCTTTCTAAGTGCTGTACTACATTGCCTTTTTAAGCATTGAAGAAAGGCTCTCTCATTGCTCATAACTCAAAAACTAAAGCAGATATAAACGCGTGCATTGCACCAATGGATTCCTTGGTAAAAATTAATAATAATGATGTATGTATTTCGTTTTATTCTAAATAAAAGAGATATTTGCGTTTTTACGCAAAATATGTCTGCCATGCACCAAAATTCAAAAAAATATATCTTCTAACCTATAGGAAATAAAAAATTGAAACTTTCAGGGTTTTTATAAGTTGGGAGTAGCTACTCATTAAAAACAATCTTAAGAATCGGAGATGTGTTGGTGGAAAATTAATTCAAAATCTGACGATTTCGTGTGGAGTGACCCATCTGAGAGATTCATGCAGAAGTACACCCAAAAATTTCACTGTGGCCTGGAACTTTAATGCTGTATCATTTAAGTAAACAACTCAAGTCACAAGGACAAGGCCTGATGTTGGAAAACAACACGCACCCCGTCTTAGTAACACTTAACGTTAAAACATTACATGCAAAGTAACGACGGTACTCCCTAATTTCGAGATTTACTCGAGGAATCAACTCACTCAGGTTATTCCCTCTGAAAAATAGGCTTACATCATCAGCAAACAACACCAAATGAGCACCAATTGGAATGATTTCAAAGCACTTGCTTGCACCTTACGGCATAATGACAGTATTGTTCATTAAGCAATATACTGAATTTGTATAGACAAAAGTGATTCTTTGCTTTACTCAGATATGTCAAATGGACAATAAATAAATTAAGCTTTAAGGATTTCGTCCCTAAAATTTGCTGCAAATTATTTTTCACTCAGACTTATGTATTTCAATTTTATGTAGTTTTACTTAGTTGTTTCAACCATATTATTTTAGCAAGCAAAATGAATTATTTACAACTCATGCACTTGAAAGAATAAGAATAGCAAAAGTAATATGATTATTTACCCTTTTTAATGCATACACGCATTCCTTTTAATCCTTACCCAGACATCCCACCAAAACGTACAAACAGCGGAAACTCTGCATTAGTGTGACTTCTTCTATATCAGTAATATCCAAGTCACATTTAGTGGCTTCATCTGTGAGGGGTATAAAGGAATTTAAGAGCTCTACCCTATGTCACCCAGTAATTACTCAAAGATACTGTGCATCAGAGCAAATGCTGTAAGACACAGAAGTCAATATTGAGCATATGAAGAGGGCAGTTCCAAATGTTATATGGTCCCTGGACCACAGCTTAAAGACATGGATTAAGGAAAATAGCTTCCTGCTGAGCGTGATTGCAGTAGATGAATACAGGTGTTGCCTGATAGATCCAAAAACCAAAGTATGGAATTACTGTTTTGCCACATCACCCAATAAGACACTGAACTGTACCTTCCACTAATTAAGTTACAGGAACTGTTTTTTGAAACAAAGCTGGTTGGTTTCCTGCCAGAATAGAAGCTAGCAGGGTAATTTGTTACATTCAGACTCAGTAAAGACTGTGGCCAGCAAATGATTGGGACAGGAAGGGGTGGAGGGCTGTGCACACAGGAAATATCACTTTATCTGCTAATACACCAGGCTAGACTCCCTCAACAATAGTGACCAAATGCAGTCACCCCATGCAAATGATGATGCTACCTACAGAGCCATATATGTTGCTGGCTGCAAACAGCTGCCAAAAATTAGGGCATCAGTTGAGAATTTTGCAGATACACGAATGAGCACATCTATGTATTAAAGCTTCCTCAAAATATTCCTGGGTTTTGTTGTCAACTTAGTGGAGCTAATTACATTTGGTATATAGCTTGTAGTTATATAATGCAGATTTAAAATACCTAACATAAAAATGAAAACACCATAAAAATATGGCAAATTGTCTGTTACATCATTGATTATGAGGTACCAAGGTTTTACAATTTCCTCATAAACAACAAAATTTCAAAACACTTCATGGTATGCAATACTCTATCACTTGCATTTTTTTTTCCCTTTTCCAATAGATTAGCAATTAGTCATCTTTTGGCAGTGAGTTATGTATCAAGCTATTAACAGATCTAGTAAACAAACAAAATGTGCAGTAATTAATAACCCAAATGACTACTACTCATATATTAAGCGATTGAATACTGCCATATATTAAGTGATTATATATATGCTTCATATACGTTCATTTTTGAATAACTATAGGACAGTTTATGCCCTTGTTACTTTTTCTCCAGAGTGTGAGCAATTCCACTTCAAGTAGTATGACTGCTCTCTCTTGAAAATTACACTGTACCCTCAGTTAAAATAAGTCTTATGAGCTCCCCCTCCCATCTTGGATTTAGGACCACTACCTCTATTGGCATTGAAAAGTAACCAGAAGTCAGATACAAAATGCTACTATTACGGCATATTGAATTTCTGTTGCATACACAAAGCAACTACCTACTTAGCAACATGAACACTGAAGTACAACTGCAGTTATAATGTGAACTAACAGTTCCCTGATAAAAGGACAATGATTTAATGACCAACCATTAGATGTTAAGCTGCTTTATATTTAACCAAATGCAGGACTTTTTTCATAGCTCACAGAGAAAACAATGTAAGCTGCACATCAACTAAAAGAAAATAACCTTTTAAAGCTTCAATGATCACCAAATTAATAATTATGTATAATACACACAAATTATGCAGTTGTCACTGCTGCTAACATCTTAATACTATGTAAATCACCTATTACAAAAAAATTTAGTTTTGTACCTCGCATCCATTGCCAGGTGGAGGGCCTTGCCAATTTGGAGGAGGCCCACCATACTTCCGCTGTCCTGTTGTGACATCTAACGTATAGCCAGTTCGGTCCAAGATTGCCTAGAGAAAGAATGAAAGTCAATTATCAGAAAGGATATCAAAAAGCAAAAGCAAGCAGGAAAATGTGCCTGACTTCCAAGTTCATAAAATCCCTTTATTCCAGTTCCAGGAGAAGAGGGGATCACAAAGCTTGGGTAAAAATTTAAGCTTGTCACAAGCAGTAAGCAGAACTATGAGAGACAGAGGATATACTTTAAATACCTTTAAAATTTAGTGCATAACTTAAGTCACTCTGTATTCCAAACTTAAAAGTACGCCAAAAATCACAAGCTCTAATTTGAAAACTTATTCACATGTGGAAACTATTCTAACTTTTATGTGAAAAGTTAGAATAGTTTCCATATGTAGTATATATATACATCGTTCTCTGAAGTCAATCATTTTCCTTTTATACTATTTTTATTAACATTTTCTGCACTAAAATTTAAGTTATATGGTGTAATTAAAAAAAAAATCTACAATAGTGTGATATATTTTTATTTGCTTATCAGAAAAGGTTAAAGACTCATTTTGTGGCACATAAAGCCACATGGTTGCATATTTTACTACCATGGTGAATGATTAAATAACAGCTATAAAAAGCAACTTAAACTAAAAACATTAAAACTTAGAAAAGACAGTGAAAAGTGAGCTTTAATGCAATACATTACAAGCACCCTGCATGCACTTTCGGGAGCATGAGTTCCCATTTTCATTGTGAATCATATTCCTCAACTAATGACAAGTTAAACTGCACACACAGACTGAATATTAGGAATGCTTTAAAACAAATGAGCTGCAGTATCTGACATACCTGAAAAATTAAAATTCATAAAAAGCAAAGGAAAATATGTACTTAGTAAAAACTTCATGCAACATTAGTTACCATAATCTCCATTAAGGAAAGGAGGACATTTTACACTTATCAGTCATGAAAAAGGACATAACAGAGGAAGGACACACACACACAAAAAACACACAAGGACATATAGGTAGCAGAAATTTTAATAAATTCAAAGAACTGGAAAGTTCTACAATAAAAATTATATATCATTGATAAAAAAAAAACACTGAATTTCCATTTATTAAGTTATTAGCCATTCCATTTCAAAAAGTTCAACATATTAATCCTACACACATTAAGTCTAGGGCTTGAAAAATATGTGAAAAGTTACATGCCCAGGTAGTAAAAGCTGGATGCCCAGGATAATTTATCTTTTAAAATAAGTCAGAACCTCATTTTTATAAGTTATATATATGATGGACTTTTTTTCACATGTTTTGCATTTCCGTTTTAAGGGTCTATTCAAAATGTTCCATGCACAAAAACGTGCCTCAAGTTTTAAGACGAAGATGCTGAAATTGATATTTGAGAAATTTAGTGATTCTCCCATGTTTCAAAAAGGTTGAAGTTTTTGCTTTTTGTCACTAAATACCGGAGGCTAGTTCCACAAGAAGTATGCATCCAGTCACTGACTGCAAACAACACTTGGAGGAAAACTACATATGTTTCCGATTTCTGAACGTAGAGCATAATATAATTAAAGAAGTGATATTCTTCTGTCCTTGGCACTCAGTGACAATAATACAACTTCCTATGACAGTGAAATGCATATGACATGCGAAGACTGTCTTTTTTTTTTTTTTTTTTTTTTGTAGGAACTTCTATTCTAAACTTTTTTATTTTAAAATTCAGTTGTCCGGAGCGGGCAACTAGATTGCTTTTTTACTTGCCCAGACCAATAATTTACATGTCCTGGGGCAAGGTATTTTTAAAGTTCTGCAGTAAGTCCATCTTCATTTTCTGCAGATAGTATCTTTAAAAAATCTGGGTTTCTTCTCAAATAGGCATGAAATTCAGAGCATGATATTTCTTTGAAGTTATATTGCAGAAATAGAATGCCTTTAATGGAATCTACATTTAACTTGTTTCTTTCCTTCGTCTATTGACTTTACATCAGTGAAAAAAGTCAACGCTGGCATTGTAAGGAGAAACTGAAAAAAAAAAAAAAAGTGCAATCTTCATGAATTCTGAGTGACAGTCAATATTTCTCGACTGTTCAAAAAAATTGGTCTGCTTTTGGTAGTGATGGACAAACAGTATTCATAAATCGAATACGTTATTTTGTGAACCGAGTAATTATTCGGAAACGGAATACTTTATTTGTTAAGAGAAAACAGTTTTCGGAAACAATACATTATTCAGAAACCGAATTATTGATCCAGAAACCAAATAAATGACTCATAAATCAAATGAAAGAAATATTAAGCGAAAGAAAGTGCCCTCAAGAGATGCATATAGCGTATTAAATCAGTTTATTTTTGTGGTGTAGTAAGCACAAAAATTCGCCAAGCTTTCACACTCCATTGGGAGGCTTTTTCAAGGCAATGGTAGACATCATAATGCCCTGTTGATGCCTGAAGCTCAGGACTTCGAATCAGTGGTGTCTCTTTCCATTGCAGCAGTTAAGGCCCTGGAGTCTGCGACGTTACTGCACAGCAGCACAGTGATTAAGCGATGGTACCTCAAGACTACACCCCGCCAGCTTTTTATCGCATCAAACGCAACCTGTGAGGTGGTGGTCATGATGTAGACTGTCAAAATGTCCCCATAATGTCGACAGGGTCCAAAAAATGTCCGCATGGTACTCTTAGACCGTAGACTGTTTTTGGAAGGGGACGGGGCACTGGTTCGAGGGAACCTCATGCCAATTTTTTGTAAAACCTACAGTTTTTAATTTAGAACCACCAAATTTGGTATATTATCTCATGGTACTCCAACTTTGTCCGTAGATGGTTTTTGGAAAGGGTTGGGGCCCGAGGTTAAGGGGCCCCATACAAAATGTTTGTAAAATCTAGTTTTCAATTTAGGACCTACAATCTCGTGGTGCTCTAACTTAGACTGTTTTTTGGAAGGGGTCAGGCCCGGGGTTAAAATTTTAAGAAAGAAAAAAGAAAGGAAGAGGAACGGAAACACTTACCTTCAAGGAGACATCTATAGAACTGCAGTACATCTGGTGTGTACTTGTGAGAATCCCATGACACTGAAATGCAATGTACCTATGCGATGTTGCGTACATGCGACTTGACATTGAGTATAAATAAGGGAAAGACCAAAGTTATGGGTTTTGAGAGAGGAACTGGTAGTACTGAATGTAATGCAAGTCTAAATGACACAGTGATTGACCAGGTGATTGAGTTTGTGTATTTAGGAAGCGTGTTTCACAGAGAGAACAAATTGGATGCTGAAATTAGCGAGTGAATTCTTCATTGAAAGTCACAGCGGCTTTGGAAGGTGTTCACAGGATTTTCTCAAGATCAGGAGTACCCACACGGCTGTGTACGAGAGTTTTTGTCCCTACTCTAATGTATGGCAGTGAAACCTGGATACTGCGGAAAAAAAACATAGGAGTAATTTGTGCGCTGGAAAAATGCGTTACTTACGACACACACATTCTGATTGTGTGAGGAATGAAGATGTGTTTCAGTTGTGTAATGTGAAGCAAAATGTTGTTAGCAAGGTGGAGACAAATATGCTTCGTTGGTTTGGTCACGTTGGAAGAACGAGTGATGAGATGATTACTAAGAAAATCTGTTTAGTCCAAGTGGCAGGAAGGAAAGGCAGAGGAAGGCCAAGGAAGTTGTGGGAGCATCAGATTCAGGAGTGTCTGCATGAGAAAAAGAATATGAGTATGAATTATAGAAGGTCTTGTGTACAGCATGTGATGGATGTCAGTGAAGCTCAAGTTGTATGTCAAGATCAATGTAAATGGAGAAGTTTGATGCAGCAACAGTAAGAAAAAATTATCTGGTAGTTTGTATTTCTTTGTGGAGCTAACCCTCTGAATATCAGAGAACAGCTTAGTTATGTATGTATGTATGTATGTAACTCTCTATTTACATTACATTGTATTTCTTCCTGATGAAGCCATCCGTTGGTGGTGAAAGCTAACGCTTATTCATTTGTGATTTTTAATACACCATTAACCGGATATTTTTGCACTTTATTGTTATATACGGTCTCTAATTTGGACCATGGATCAGGTATTGGAGTACTGAATTGTGTTGCAGTTCTCAAGTGTAAGAAATGGAACTTTTTATGAAAATTTTGCATGGGGGAGCCCCTTCACTTCAACCCCTTCCAAAACCGTTTATGGTCTAAATTTGAGTACCATGAGATATACCAAACTTGGAGTTCCTAAATTGAAAACTGTAGATTTTACAAAAATTCTGTATGAGGGCCACCCCACCCCCATCCCCTGTTCTGTCTACGATATAAGTTAGAGTACCATGAAATAGTATACCAAACTTGGTGGTTCTAAATTGAAAACTAGATTTTACGAAAATTTTTGTATAGGGCCCCTTGACACTGACCCCTTCAGTCTACAGTCTAAGAGTACCATGTGATAGTATAACAAATTTGGTGGTTCTAAATTGAAAACTATAGATTTTACCAAAATTTTGTATCGAGCCCCCTTGACCCCTTCCAAAACCCATCTACGGACAAAGTTGGAGTACCATGCGGACATTTTCTGGAACCTGTCAACATTACGATGGCCAACGCACAGGTTGTGTTCGACGCGATAAAAAGCTGGCGAGGTACCAACACTTAATCACTGTACTGTGCAGTAACTTGTGTCATAAGACTCGAGGGGCCTAACTACTGTGAAGGAAAGAGACACCACCAGGGATGCCAACTTCTTACAGCATTCATGTGTAGTCCAAGCCATAAAAATGCATAGTTTTGAGCTTTCATGTGTAGACACAAGAAATATTACGAAAAAGTATATAAAGATGTTTTAAATTTACTAGACTAGACAGTTATAAAAATAACCAGAAAAAATCAATATTGAGAACTGTATGTGCGGATTTGAGATTTTGATTTAAACAATTAGCGACTTATACACAAATGAATAACATCAGCATTTTATTTTCATGAAAGAGAAGAGCAGCTTAAAAAGGATTATCAGGCATGTGCCATTTGTCACTCGCATCCGAGACCCATGGGGGGGGGGCATTGCGTGGGAGAGACTACCTTAATCTATTATGTGGGTTTCGGTAATGTCTTCCCTTTCATTCATGGCAACCTGCTGGTTACTCCTTCCCTAAGAATAAAAATGCAAAAAAAAAAAAAAATTCCAAATTTTCATTTAATAGAGCTGAATTTTTGACAGATGCCATAACTTGGTCTTATAAGATTACCCCGCAAATTCCGCTTGAATTCGACGTTGGAAACTTTTAAAATTACACACTTTTCTTTTTATTATTAAGACGTTCAGAGAAAGAAAGATCAACGTCACAGGAAAGTGCAGATGACCGAGAACTATGAGCTTTCAACATTCATTTCTCTCCCTCCTTTTACTCTGAGCCCATTTGCCGCCTGCTGTTGTTGTATTGCGTCTTTACTTAACTGAGGATTAAAATGTGAAAAATTACTTTTCCGAATTTTCATTTTAAAAAGCTGATTTTTTTATAGATGTCCTAACTTGGTCAAACAAAGTTATCCTGAAAATTTCGCCTAAATCCGGTGAAAACTTTAAATTAAACAAACAAACACACACACACACACACACACACACACACACACACACACACACACACACACACACACACACACACACACACACACACACACACACACACACAATTGGACACTTAGAGAAAGAGGGATTAATAAGAAAATTGCATTTCTAACACAAAAAGTTTTTAAGTTATCTAAGTGAAATTTTCAGGGTCACTTTGTTTTAATAAATGACTGCATCTGTAAACAGTTCTGTACATTTAACTGAAAATTCGGGAAAAAGATAATCCGCAATTTTGTTTCCCAGTATGTAAAAACATCACACTGCTTGCACTGGGCGGGGATCCCTCACTTCAGTACTTAGCTTGAATCATTCACCTACTACGGACATTGCAGTGTGCTTTCAACAGCTTAAGCCGGTCGAGTGACGCAACTTAAACAAAACCATTACAAAGAAAGCCCGCATGTAAAGCGCGATTTCCTTCTTTCTTTCCTTCTGGCCTTTGTTTTTTTTCCCGGATTTTAACAGTTTCGCAGAAAAATGATTGTGCCAACCCTTTAATTTTTTAACAATACAGAGCAATTATGAAATAAAATGCAGTAAACAATTTTTTTATTTTATTTTATCATATCTACACCAAGATTGGTCATTTTGTCTGAGGTAGGGAGTGGGGTTGTGACATCGCCGAGGATCAGCGTGGAACCTCCAGCCTCGGCGGCGAAGCAGCAGAAGCGCCACCTATCGGCAGTTGCTTTGTTTGAGCAGACGACGCAGGCCAGATACCGAAGTATAGCTGGCAAAACATTGATGGAGATTCTGTATTGCGCTTTTTGACTATTCTTATATGCAACCTGTTATTGAGTTGTCTGAACACACTAAAGCACTTGGGTCCATGACAAACGCTAAGGGGGTCCCCGTCCCCCGCAAATAACACAAAAATTATGCTAAATAAAGTTAGTGGGGGAAGAGGGGAAATGCGGCGTCATAGCAACTAACGCGTAGTATTAAACATATGATGCGTAGTGCATAGTAAAGCTAAAGAAATGCCTAGTTTCTACGCCAAATGCGTAGGGGTTGGCATCCCTGCACCACTGAGTCCAAGTCCTGAGCTTCAGGGGTCAACAGGGCACTTTCTTTCACTTAATATTTCTTTCATTTGGTTTCTGAGGTTTCCGAAATAATAATTTGGTTTCTGAATAATCTATTCTGTTTCCGAATACTTTTTTCTATTAACAAATAAAGTATTCGGTTTCCAAATAAAGTATTCAGTTTCCGAATAACTTTTCAATTTATGAATATTTTTTGCCCATCACTAGCTTTTGGTGATCTAGCGGCTGATTGAGTTCATAATTAATTTCACTTTCTACAAATTTTTTCACATTTAGTTCATCAAAGCATTTAGCATCATCAATTGGGACCCCTTTACCAATTAGACATTATGCAGAGATTTCCACATATTTCCATGTTGGTACTTAGTGTTGGATCATCCATGTGAAACATGAGAGATCTTCCAAAGGTTTCATCTATTTATCCAAATATTCCATAAAACTGCTGTAAAGGCATTTCACATCAGCGCAAAATCTGTCACACAAATTATCAAGTCCCTCCCCACATTTTTCTGCAGCTAACACCTTAACTTTCAAAGGCAGGAATTTGAGACTCAAACGTTCATTAAGAATGCCTCTGACTGATGATGTACATGTTCCACTGATAGCTCTGCGTCCATACTCACTCCATCGAAGAAGGAAATGTTGCCGTAGATCGCCCAAATGGTTATTACCCCACCAACTTGAATACAAATACACCTCATTTTCTGTTTTAAAACTGCAAAAGAGTGGGTGTGCAACCCAAGAAAACATCAGTAACTGCTAATTACCAACACTACACAAAACCCAGTAATCAACAGCTGTGCAAAGTAGAATAAGTGCAAACCAAACCAGCAGTTCTTGTAGACTGTTTATGCTTGTTGCTAAAAAGCCAGACATTTTGCTATTTATGAGAATCTGCTTAGACTCAGTATTGAGGTTAAAAAAAAAAAAAAGATGTGCCCGACTAAAAGAGGCTGTTTGGTAACCCTATGCAGCATGGACTGATATGGTGCTCGTATAAAAAATAACACCTGTGGCTCACTTACTGCCCCATGGCACTACTATTTTAACACTATTTTTGAAAATGTTTGGAGTTTGAAAGTTCCTCAAAATACATGTTAGCAAAAAGGTATAACTGCATTCCAGCCGATGGAATGCATATCTATTTGGACTGTATTATTTTATCGGAGATAAACTTTTTTTTTTTCAGGCTTACCTCTACAAAATACATAGTATGTATCCTCTGAATATATAAGCTAATTTTTATGATTCACCTACAATCCACAATTTTATCTAGTTCTGCTTTTAATTCGTATCTCATAAAAAAGAAAACTGTTCTGAACACAGTCACAGTCTTTATGAGTTGTGTTATATCGTGAATATTCCACAATTTAAAAACAGGAGTAAAAACTTACAAGTTTTACTTCACACAAAAATAATTAATGTGTGCTTCCACAGTAAGTACCTAGAAAATTTGTGTATACGAGTTTCTTGATATAATTTTTTTTTTAATTTCAGGTTTTAATATAAAAGCATGCTATTATCAAAGCAAAATCTTAATTTCAAGTATCACAGAAAAGAGGGGAACGGGTTTAGAACTACACAACTGCAACAAAAAGGATTTAATGCAAGCAAATTATCATTATACACTGCCATGAAGTGTTCAATTATTATTATTAAAAATGCCATGCATTTAACAAATTTCTGTTCATACCTTAATTTTTTCCTCATCAGGACCCTTTGTAGAACCAGAGTTTTGATTACCAGGAACTTTCATTTTCTGACGGTATGTTTTCATAACACCACAAAGATAAGCACTTTTATTTGATACGTGTTCTAAGCTGCTGTCCAAGAACTGTTTCAATACTGTCATAGCACCATCCACTGGAAACTCTTTGATGGCATCTAGTGCCCTCTCATCTAAATCGCTGTACGATAATTTCCCTAAGCAAAAATAAAAATGACACCATAAAAAAATTTTCAAGATCAGCAAGAAACCATTTTTCCCAAAAATATCCTTTACAAAACATGTTACTTTTTTAGAGAGAACTAACTACTAAGCAGCATGGAATAAATAAATTTATATTAACCACTACTTTCAAAACAATGACACCGGTTAACAAGTTTATTCCTACTATCCATAAAACATTCATACTAGAATAAAACTTGGTGTTAAGTGTTTGTATTAATTTACACCATTAAAATTGGATTTGAGACTGCCAGTAGTTTACGTTTGTATCAATCTGTACGTATGGTGTCCACATTACCATTCCCAAAATACCCATTTCTGTAAATTTATTCAAACCTCCTTAAAGCAAGAGAGGTACTGACATGGCATCAATTCTCTGTGCTAAGTAGCAACTCCCTCCAAAATTTTAGTTATTTTTGAAAACATTTTCATATAGTTTGCTATTACCCCCAGTACTGACTGTACAACTGCAATTTATTAAAATCATATATTAGAACACTACCCTTACAGTAATTTTAATTACTAGTTATAAGCTATATTATACAGTGCACATCTAACAAATGTGGAATGCTTTTCCATGGAGTGAAGAAAAACCAAGGATAAAACACTTAAGACTTATTTTTTTTAATTGACTGATTAAAAGTAACATGAATACCATCTACGTTCAAAGGAAATGATAATGTATTACAGAAGATATCTGAGTCCACCCAGAGCATGGCTCTAGAAGAAATATGAAAGGAGCATTGTGGGTATTGGACTGGTCATCTGAAGTTCAAGATTTGCTTTCCAATTTTTTATAGCTTCAAAATCCTCAGGCCACAGACTGCTGACGAAAGGTTTTGCTTGATGAAGGATAATTATACAGAAGTACACAGAATAGCAGAGCAATACAGCTACATAGCCTTGCAACAAAATCATAAGAAACAAAACTTAACTAAAACATGCCCCTCTTGTTCAATGTAAATAACTGATTGTAACTTGCTGTTGTTTCAAATAGGTAATTTTTTTTTTTTTAATCGATGATTGAAAGTCTACAACCTGCCTAAAAACAACTGCAAGTCATCTACATCCTTCAACAGGGCAAACATACTTTTCTCGAGCACTTGCAAATTAAGTTAAAGCTTTAACTGTTAAACCACATCCTGGTAAAACATCAATATACTTAATATGTGTGTGTTGTGGGGTGGGGCAATTCATGCATATGAAAAATAAAAAATCTTCCAAGGAACTAGAGCAATGTTTATGAAAGTTCTAATGTCTTTACAACAACTTCATCACTGCTAAATGTACTTAATGTCTCAGGACTTATACATGCATTCTAAAAAGGACAACTCTTGTAATTTACTTATTTTGTTCTCTGCTTCAAAAACCGGTCCTTGTTTGAAGTTTAACAGATTTCCTCAGTTGTCACAGGCAGTGATTACTCATAAGGATTAAAGCCCCCTTTCCCCCAGCAGTGCGTTTTATCTCATAAAAGCAAAATGATCTTTATGACTTCAGTCCAGGGACCGCGCATTGCCTAGAGGTCAGCGTTCGTGACTGTCACTGAGGAAGGCATTCCAGCCATGCTTATCAGTATACAAATGAAAGGGTAACAAAGAAATGCTGTGCAGAACTACACTTTCTTCAAGGTTTATTACAACAAACTTCACCTTTATGGTACAATAAAAACTGCAATTTAAGCACATTTCTGCAACAGTACTTCAGTTTTTGGTCACCTGGCACACATTTTTGACTAACTCCATATAATGTACTCAATCTTAATACTGCCACCAGAGACAGTTATGAGTTAATCTTATGAAGACAGGCTGCTAACTAAAGTTCAAACCAGGAATACTTGTTCATGAATAAAATTGCTCCCCATATTGTGACAAAAATTTAGTAGTTTTCTTGCCAAATACTGACAACAGTTTTATATAATTTTTCAGCTGGATAAAATTTCCATTCAACAGCCTTCTTTCCAGGGAAAACTGAAACACCATATTCTGAATTATTAACTTCATTGTGAGAACAAACACCAAATGAATCCAGCACAGACGACCTACACTGTTTCATACAAAGAGCAATGCCCAATACTTTGAAGTCACGATTCTTTATCATGCGTAAATAACAAAATGCCCTGCTAGCTATATATGCAAGACAAAAACCTCACTTGCTCCTTTCAAGCACATTTCATAAATAGGATAGCCAACTCGATAGGGGGGGGGGGGAATTGCATGTCTAGCTTGAAGGGAAAAAAAAAATTATGGATTTTGTTAGAAGAAAGATTTTGTTGAAAAAGGTATGAATGTAATGAACACATTTCTTTTTAACTACAATTCTCATCAGTGCAACAAGTTTTCATTGCTGAGGTAACAAGTAAAAGATTTGTTAGGGATCTATGCTGTTAAATCTGTACTCATGTTTGAAATTTTTAAAGTAACTTTAATATATACTTTATCTGATATTCACTACTTTCTTACCTAACTTTTTCCACCTTACAGAAGCATGCGGTCCTTCAGTATTGATACCCAAAGTAAAATTCACTATACACAGCAAATACCCATCACAATTGGAAATAAAGGAAATGCTTAATGGATTCATGCCATAATTTTTTTTTTTAAATAACTGGAAATGACAACTTTCACAGAGATACACATCAACAATTTCACAGGAGATTATTTTTATATAATGTTACCAAAGTTTATTTTACTTGGAAATAAATTCCTTTTGGCACATTTTGTGTGCTTTTAAAAGTAAAAGCAGAAAGAGAACATGCAATTAGAAGGAAAATGGACATCCTAATTTGGATACGAGACTAAACGCATTTTCAAAACTGATGTGGATAAAACATTTAGAATGAATGTTACCAACTGTAATCCAGCTGTTTTTATACATTCATTAACCAACACAAGTTTAGCTTCTCCACAATTTCAATGTAACAAGCAATTTCTGATGGATTTTTGCTATGTTTCAAGACATTATCACAAACTGAATAAAAGGGGCAATTAAGAAACTAAGTTGAACTACTTTAATTTACACTACGCAACTAAGCACCTTGGGAGAGAGTGCTTTTGTTAATTTAAAACTGCAGAACATCAGCACTTTTTTCATAACCATCTAAATAACTTATGAACACATCCAAAGCATATTTCATTCACATAACAGTTCACACATAGCACATAATGTATTCAAACAGAAGGAACGAATAACAAGGTTTCATGTAACCTGATCTCAAAAGAGCATTCATCAAATTTTTAGCTGACTTTTTTAAAATTCTCATATTGTTTATTGTAAAAATACTTATAAGCAACTTCCTTACTCACACATTTCAGAAATTTTACAAACAGCTAGTGATTTTAATGGACATTTTCTATCATAGTGATTTATGTTTGACCACTTCACATTAACTCACTATGTGATATGTGATTATGATCTTAAGATAACTATTGGTACATAAGCCTCAATTTTTTGAACTGATGAAATCACAATTTTAATGCTAGTTATCTCTCTTTTAATGATTACATAGTGATAAGATCAGAAGCTCTATTAATTGACTTTTACAGAGAGGTTTTCATAGCATCTATTTATGACTAGGTAAAATTCTTAGGTATTTTTCACAGCTTACTACTTGTTTCTCAAGACCCTTCACTTTTATCCTTACCCTCGTGTCAGCCCCCCCCCAACTGAAGGTTAATTACTTTAACCTAATTTAAAGAAGTGCCCATTTATCACAATTTGATAATTTGCTTCACTTATTTTACTCACAACAAAACAAATCACACCACACCACCACTCTGTGGATATGTACATCAAGTCAAGTAATGTCGGGATATGGAGAAATCTGTAAATGTGTGGTCGAGTCATACGATTCTTTACCACTGATTCTACATTTGTGGTGGTCATTTTTGACATAAAGTACCAATACTAAAATCATACTCCATATATAAGCAATGCCACAACTTCACAGCACAAAGGTAAGATTTAACTACACAGTGCGAAGCATATTAAAAAGTGACCAGAAAAAGAACAAAGCTAATTATGTAGTCAAGCTTCAACAAGCATTCGTATGCAAAATCTTCTGTAAAGAAAAACTTTCACTAGCTTCAAAATTCATGCACGGACATCTTAAGGATGTCACTTTTATTTTAGCCGAACTCACTGGAAAAAAAAACCCAACAAACTCATGGCACATGCACGATGCTTTATTTTCAGTTTGTTTAGCTGTCACTTTTTCAAACTCCTAACTACAGGTGAATGTTATAAAAATTAGATTGCATAAGAAACTGTCATAAAAAAAGGGAGGAAGAGAGGTTATAGCTATGTTAATTATATCAAAATCTGAACACAAATACTTGAAGGGCCTAATTGCATGCATGGAGGCAAATAAGCCACAATCTTAAGTCATTAGTCTAGTTTTAATTAACATGAAATAAACAGATTCAACAGACTTACTCTACAACTTTTTATTTTGACAACCTGCTGTGTTGAGAATGAGAGGATACTTTAAAAACCAATATAGTGCCTTCATTAATATTAAGTGCTAACATACTGTGACCTTACATATAGTAGTGAATATCCTTGACTTATTAGTCAGATTAATTTTACTGATTACTAGTCTAACTCTGACATGCTAATTGATTCTTTAAAAAGAAATCCAAAATTCTATTTCTTATTTGGCTGTTTGTGTGTGGTTATGAATTCCAGATTAAACACTACTCGTGTTGTACTTGGGTTAAAGCAGCCTGGGATGTGGCAACAAGGGAAGTAGGGAAGGAGTATACTTATATAACTAGTACTTGCACCTGGGAATCATTGGCTTAGCGTGAATTCTGAATCATAGTGGTTGCTAGCAGCAGGGCACAAACTAGGAACTCTGCCAATTCTTTTTATATGAATAAACTTCAGTCCAAACTTTTTCAAAGTGGGTTTACTGTACATAAAATCTTTAGGGTGAAAAGAAATATCAAAATCAGGTCCTTTTAATCAATATCAAGTCATTTTATCAATATAAAGTCCTTCTAATGAAGACAGTTTTTTTTTTTTTTTGTATGTCTTTACAAGGACTCACTGAGCTTGTAGCACATATATGAACAGAAAATTATCCACACTTAAACTTACCTTACTCTCAAGACTATGATGCACATTAAGATGTATGTTTATTAAATGCAGCTACTTTCTGCTAATGTAACTCAACAGAATCTGTAATCAGGGCTTGAAAAATATCTGAAAAGTTACATGCCCAGACGGGCATGTGCAGAAATTATTTGCCCAGGAAAATTTATCTTTTAAGATAAAAAAAAAAAAAAGAGAGTTCTGATTTGTTAAGTTAAAACTGTATTCTACAGTTCAATGCACAAAAGCATGCATCTCAAGTTTTAAGATAATGATGGTGAAATTTGTTTTAAATGGCATGATTATAAAATAAATACGTATTTGTGAAATTTAGTGATTCTGCCATGGTTTTTTTTTTCATGAAGTTTTCCCCCTTTGTCACTAAACACCATCAGAGGCATGGATTGCATCGCTGACTGTAAAACAACATTTGAAGCAGAACTACATGTTTCCAATTTCTGGACCTAGAAGAATAATATAATTAAAGAAGTGATATTCTTCAGTCCTTGGCACTCCGTAACAATAATACAACTTCCGAGGATTAGTAATGAAATGAAACAAGACATGTGACGACAGTCTTTCTTCTTGTAGTAAGAAATTCTATTCCAAACTTTATTTTTAAATTTAGTTGCCTGACCCAGGCAACTAGATTTTTTATTTACCTGCCCATGTCAATAATTTACATGCCCCGGGCATCTTAGACATGGTATTTTTTCAAGCCCTGGTAATGGTTTGTGTTTCATTAGAAACTTTTCAACTCAAACTGCAGGATCGAAATTTATCAAATGCAGAACTGTGTATAGGAAAATTATAATCATGATTAACTACTTGTCCTACCTACATGGTGCAAACTAGCTTATTTTTTTCTAAAATTAGGTCTTAATTGTTTTACCATAGCGGCTGCAATGTATACTAGTGTTTACAACAGGGACCCCTTATTCAAAATTAGTTAACAATCTTTGACAGCACTTGCACAGAAACCAAATGCTGCAATAATGGCCTATAGTCAAAGACATCCAAATAAAATGCTAGATATTCACTATGAGCTGAATAGGGGGCCGGGGAGGGGTTACAACAATCACTTTTTAATGTGCTTGAAACACTTAACGATGCAAAATCAAACTAGTACCACCAGTCTTTTAGTATTGGGGCATCATTTGTAAAGAAAATTATATAAAGAATTCATGACAAATACCTGCCATCAAATGAAACAAGCAATCAAGTCGTAGCCACTTCAAACCAAAGTAAGAAAACTATGGCTTGGGAGCCATACAAAATCTTTTTATGATAAACTACTCATACATGCTCCTGATTGCATTCTTCGCAATTTGCAAGAGGAAAAAAAATAACTTTGGCAATTGATAAAAAGTTTTGTCGAAAATATTGGTGATTACCGTTTTTAATGACGCCCAAGCAAAAACATTTAATTTTTATTTGATTCAGTATTTGAAAAATGAAATTTGAATGTTACTTTTTTCATTGCATGCGAGACAAAGTGATTACGTGAAAAGAGTGACGCAATCGCAGACATAAGACCTGTAAGACCTATGTTTTTATGGTTTTGTAATTCCAATGGAGAGTGAAAAAAATTTAAATTGGTGACTTCAGATTACATTTGGCAAATAAGAATTGAATTTGGTGAATTTTTCAAGATTTCTCACACCTAAAATATGAACTTATCAGGACCACATTTCAAACAAACCCTGATCTTTGAAGAAAAAAATCAAGACCCTTGCAACTCGATGCTCTTTAACTCACAGATTTAGAGCATTACATATGTACTTCATGACTGGCCCAAAATGTTACCAGTTTACTCTTATGACTTAACAAGCCCAAATCAGAACTAAAATAGTAAAATTAGTTTCAAAATAAATTGAGTGAAATTACTAAAACACAATCAACATTATTGTATTACTTCACAAAAATACTATAGTGACATTTCATTGTAACATGCTCATTTAGCTACAGAAGGAAAAAAAAAAATACTGCTGCTTCTCCTTGCTTACAAGAGCTGCTACAAACAAGAAAAGTGAAGCAACTGCTACTGGTAACTCAAGGCTATTCAAGACAGGGTTTGCTTCAACTCTCTTCCCCCACAAGAAAAGAGTCGGGGGGACATCACCATTCAAAAAGGTACATTATAGATACAAACTTAAGTTATCACACAGAGAAAAATTTATAATTTTTAATTCAAACAGAATATAAGACAATGTGAAACCTAAGTTTATGTAAAAGCACATTACAACATGCAGATGAAATGAACAACCATGTAAAAATTAAAATTTTACTTAGGGATTTTAAAAAACGTGAACTGAACATTTTTGTAAGGGGAAGTACAGAGAATATTATATCCCTGAAGATTTTAGCTGCAATTCTTTTTTACGTATAAACTGTTATACCACTAGCATTTCAAATAAATTGCTTCGTTGGGCAAATTAACGCATTGTGGCAACATTCCACCAATTTACTTAAAAAAACAGGGGGGGGGTGAGTATTAAAGACTTTGTTGGAATTTATTAACACTATTTATTCCCTTTAGTCCTGAAAAAAAAAAAAAGATTTTGACGCATTATATCAGAGATGGTACACTCTATAAGAAGATTTTGACGTGCTATTACAGAGACAGATGTATACATCTGGAAAACTATACTATGGTGAGTAAGACAGATGTCTTAATCATCATAGCATATAGTCTCCAAAAGTGCCCACTGAAAATACAGGATGAGCATAACACCTTGCTATTGTTACCTAGGTTCATTAATAATATATTAAAACTAACCAGTCAAACAATCATTTCCATAAAAATGCTCAAAATAAAACCAAAGGAGGCCCATTCCATCTCAATTCAGGCAGAGAATACCAAACATGAGTCAGTTGACCCCCTTAGATTTGTTCCAAAAAATTACAGTAGCTACTCCTACTACAGATATAAGATATTCCAAAGGGATTTGCTCCAAAAAAATTTATATCACCTGCTGAGCCAATTTGAAATTTGGTGAAAAACGCGTTTTTTGAAAGGAATGTCAAAAACGGCATATTTTAAAAATGTTATTGCGTTTAAACTATTTGGGCGATTCAGTTCATTTTTGTTTTGTTTTGTAGCTAATGAATTGATTTTTAACTTGACATACTTTAAATATGCATGTTATAATTATTAGTAATTAAAAAAATCCACTTTTTAGGTACAAAATTTTGGTTTTTCTGACATTTAACGATTTTTTTTCTTACACTAAGAAAAGTTTTTTTTTAAATAAATAAAGATGGCAATGTGTAGTCCACCAATGGTAGTTTTACAGCAAATTTTATTTATTGCCTAACATATATACAGTCTATACAATTCAACTTCAAAATGTGCAAAAGTACGAAAATGCACTATTTTCAAGTAGCAATAACTCAAAAACCCCATTTTTTAAAAATCTTAAAACTTGACCTTATGTTGTCCTATTAGTATATTATCAATTGGTGGGGGCAGAATTGGGTGTTTTTGCCTCGTAAATTTTGAACGTTTTTTTGAAAATGACACTTCTCCAGCATTTGCGGGTCGCAAATAGAAAACAATACAAAAACGTATACAATTGTTCTTTACAATGAAATTTTAAAGCCACCCTGATTTTTAAGCTCCACTGAACACTTTTATAAGTAAACTTAAGTTACTCATTTAGAAAAAAATAATGAAAAAAGAACAAAAAGAAAAACATAGATAATGTGGAAAACTGAGAACTCATTGAACTGTTTGTCTTTTTACAATTTTCTGATTTCTGTAACACTAAAACAAATAATCGTAAACAACTAACTCCATGTTAGCTGAGATCTATAAACATTATACTAAAATAATTACAGAGTAAGTTTACATAAAGTTCAGACACTGCAGATCTGTTGTATATGGTTCAGCTCCTTGGTATCGAAAATGTGGAGTCTAGCGGATTGTCCGCTGGGAGTGGGCTCCTTCACCTTTAAGCACTACATTGTTTAATGGCACTGCACATACATCCTGTCTCTTTCCACATTCCTCTGGCTATTGGAACCCTTTAGCTGGGCTATGGGGATGCATAAACAACACAGTAATGTCTTCGAGTTCTAGAGATATGCTCTTTATCTGTCCCATCCACCAATAATCATTATATACACACCCAACAAATTGACCTACTATGAAATCACTCAAAGAGTACCTGTTTTTTACTTGGCTTGTTATTTCTACTTTCTGCACATTATGTTTAATTGTTCTTGCCATATAAGCTTCATTATTTTGCACCAACCAATAATGCTGAGATTGTAATCCTACAACAGGTTTTAGAGTGATCCATTCTTTTTCTTTACAAGACCTGCATTTTTGAACTTCACTTTTGAGGTGTAGTATTTTCGTATTACGTATAAGATTTGAAATTGTACAAACAAAATGAAACTGCGTCTCTTATAGCTTCCACAGGTTCTTTTTGTAGATTAAATCTTGTAGCATAGTGCTTGCATATGCCACCTATACCATCGCATGCACTCTTACCATGCCCAGTAGCTGAAAATATCCACTTTCTTTCTATAGTTGGATTACCCTTAGACAACTCATGAAGTTATCTATTTTTGAAATGTGCGGCAGCTCCATCTGAAACGTAAACTACTGAGATCTTAGTTTCCAATGGATACGATTTTGAAATGTCATTTTTTATAAGACCTATGGCACAGATAGCATTGAGCTGTGTCATGGGTTATATCATCAGACACTACTGCAAAACTTTCTTTCACTTGACCAATTTGTGCAACACATGTAAACAATGACATTTGTACATTTTGCCAGTGATAGCTTTGTATCTCATCAGGCAATATATAATTGACCAGTTCTCTGCAAAATCAAAATGTAAAACACACACAGAACTCCTTTTCGCAGAGATTTTAGCTTTGGCTATTCCTTCTCTCTGGATTTTTCGGATATAATTATGAGGAATTGCTTTATTAATCCAATGTCTAGCATCTTCGAGGAACCTTTCAGTAGGTACAGTTTTCTTTATAAGGTCATTACGTTCCCAAATAGCATATGTAACTTCTTCATTCAACAAGCCAAGAGTATCAGCTGTCAGTGCATCTGTACCGAGACAGTCACCACACATTTGGAGCCAACAATCTTCATTGTCTGTTTTGTTACACAAACACTTAAGTAAAAGAGCCTCTTCAGTATACTTTTCATTAGTTACATTTTGGAGAGCTATGCTTATTAGTGTAAGATTACTACAGTAAATGCAAGTACAAACTGCTTGTATAGGTTGAATTTTCACCCACTTTGGACATAGTGAATAAAATTTTGAAAGTCCAATTTTTATTCCTTCGTTTTCCTTTTTCAATATACTGTAGTATGTCTCTTTGATTGATCTTGTCATAAATCTTTTTGCCTTGTTAACTTTCTCACCATTACCATCTTTAACACATATAACATCTTTTTTGTTTGGACTTTCTCTTGTGCAGTCTTTGCTGTCATTTAGGTAGTATGACAAAGCAATTGCCTTAGTATCTGCAGACAATGGATGTCCACTGTAGGGATCAGGTTTAGCATAAATTCCTTTTTCTTTTTTAACACTACGTGACTTATCTATGACGTACTTTGATACTGAAGGTAACTTTGCCTCCAGTTGCGTTTTAGTAAAAGTATGTGATAACAGTGTCAACAATTGCACTTTTTCATTGTATTTAGAATTTTGAAGAGCTGTGTTAATGTTAAAAAACCACTGATTGCAAGTATAACAGTCAGGTTTTTCAGCAGAAGGTTCACTTGAAATGTCATCATTGACACTATACACTTCTAATTTCTTCACAGATGCAGTTACTAGTACTTCCTCTAATTTCAACTTTTTTCTTTTTACATAACTTTGCCTCCTCTCAGGCCTAACTTGTGAAGGGGATTTCAATGGCAACATATTTACATCAAGAATGTTAATACTTTTGTTGACAGCATTTACAATCTCCTCACTTGCAATAAAAGGTTCATCAGATGAAATTTCTTGTTCAGGTTTATTTGTAAGTTCCCCAAATTTTTTTTTATAAAAAACAACACAATTACTACACAAACTGTCATTACTTTTTACAATAACAGACCTACCTACAATCCTTTGAATTGAATCAGCTAAATCACCAACACCACATAACCTCACACTCTTTCTTTTGTATACAGTTTTTTTGTGTCTTCTAATATAGTCCACACACTTAATTCTTTCATAACTATGATAATCTGACATTATTAAATAGGCCTATTCAGCAAAAATGTAAAAAACATATCTGAGAAATCACAAACACATATCAAGTGTTACTCTTCCAAACAAAAGAACAGACTGCACAGTAGTTATAGCACAGGTGGGTGTGGTCATGGAGGGGGGGGCTAGTGAGACAGTTGATTAGCTGTGCAGTGAGCAAACACTGGTCATGCATGTGCATGTATGATCCTGTTGATTCAGCATTGCACAGGTGTAGAACAAGCTTATTTGTTGTTTAAGCATTAAGACTAGGTCAGTTCATTTAACAACTGTAACTTTATTACAGAATTTATTATATAATAATTAAAATTATTTTATATTTACTAGATTAATATTTTAAATATTTTTACTTTAAGTATTATAATTAGTCTACTAGCCTATATTTTAACTTTCAGAGCTAATTTAAACCAAAACTTTGTAGTGTTTTTCTGCGACCTGCAAATGCTGGAGAACTGTCATTTTCAAAAAAACGTTCAAAATTTACGAGGCAAAAACACACAATTCTGCCCACACCAATTGATAATATACTAATAGGACAACATAAGGTCAAGTTTTACGATTTTTAAAAAATGGGGTTTTTGAGTTATTGCTACTTGAAAATAGTGCATTTTCGTACTTTTGCACATTTCGAAGTTGAATTGTATAGACTGTATATATATGTTAGGCAATAAATAAAATTTGCTGTAAAACTACCATTGGTGGACTACATATTGCCATCTTTATTTATTTAAAAAAACTTTTCTTAGTGTAAGAAAAAAATCGTTAAATGTCAGAAAAACCAAAATTGTGTACCTAAAAAGTGGATTTTTTTAATTACTAATAAATATAACATGCATATTTAAAGTATGTCAAGTTAAAAATCAATTCATTAGCTACAAAACAAAACAAAAATGAACTGAATCGCCCAAATAGTTTAAACGCAATAACATTTTTAAAATATGCCGTTTTTGACATTCCTTTTAAAAAACGCGTTTTTCACCAAATTTCAAAATGGCGCAGCAAGTGATATAAATTTTTTTGGAGCAAATCCCTTTGGAATATCTTATATCTGTAGTAGGAGTAGCTACTGTAATTTTTTTGGAACAAATCTAAGGGGGTCAACTGACATGCTCTGTCTGAATTGAGATGGAATGGGCCAGGAGGACATTAAGTTTGGAGAGAGAATTAGTGTTCAAAGTTCAAAATGCTCAAAATAAAACCAAAGGAGGACATTAAGTTTGGAGAGAGAATTAGTGTTCAAAATTTCACTAGCATTTCTAAACTTTAGGGGGGGCAATTTGAGAAATTCCAAGCTGAAAGTCTCAAAATATGTTATCACTGTCTTTCAGTATAAATCATAATTATTGATACCAGATTCAAAAAGAACAGTTATCTGGAAGCTGATTCAATTTTCATCAATATCTCTACTGATGAATAGAAATAGTTACCCTCTTCAGAAGGTTAACAGTTCGTTTCTATTCACATAATGCACACACAATTTCACAAATGCCTTAGTTATATGAACTTTTTCTGCTGCTTTTAAAAGCATCTGTACTCTGAAATTCTTTGCAATACAAGGTTTCACTGAGAAGTTTTAAGACTTTGTGTTTTTGAAATAATTATGGCACACACAAATTTTTGCAAGCAGTTTCTTTTTTCTAAGTACAGTTTCCAATGATGTGCAAATGCCTCAAAGTTACTAACATTTCTGGAAATATCAGTTGATATAAATCTTCACCTACGGGCTGGCCAAGTTCTACTTTCACTTTGGGTGGTGTCATCAAATCTTCATCCCTGAAAGCTTCAATTTCATTTGTAGGAAGAAAAAGTGACACGACAAAGGTTAAATGAGCCTGAGGGAGGGGAGATGTTCTTTGAATGGAGAGAGGGCTTTGTGGTTTTGCCTTCATTGTCACAGAGAAAAAACTATACACATGCCCCAAACAGGCAAAACAGTTTTCTCCTCACCCTTTCCTTCAATCAAATTTAAACACTTTTTAATAGGCTTAATTTATAGTCTGACTAACATTTCAAATCATGCTGATGACTTACAATACTCTGAATGTTTATTTTTTTTTCTTAACATTTGATCAAATACCTGTCCTGTTCATTATAGGGAAAAGCTAGAGTTTCATTCGGATCACTGAAATGACTAATTTTGAATAACTGCATGGTTATGTAATTAATGAAATCACGGTTTATTTCTAGATTCCTTTTCAGTTCCTGACACAGCTCTTTAAGACAGTAAACCTCATCAGTCATTGAAACATGGAACAAATACCATGGAAACTCTTGGTACACAACTAAAGTATTCTGTATAAATTCCTTGGATGACTAATCTGATTAAAAGGAACTAATAAATTTAGGTACTTAAATAATCATTTCATGGCCATATAAAACTAAACTTGAATGTGGGTAACCTTTGGTGTAGTCGCCTTGGAAATGTTTTAACCAAAGATGAGTCACAATCTTACTTAAAAACAGCCATTGCTGAATGCAGTTCTGAGCACCTGGATGACCAGCCATATTTCCCCCATTTTTCATTTTAAAGTTGACACACTTCAAATGCTTCTCTTTTATATCCACTACACTGGGACAAGTTAAAATATTGACACAGCATCACACAAAAAAGTGGTGAACACTCAGCAATTTCTAAAATTTTTTTATGGTTTTGGTCACTTACCTCTACCGCAATTTTTACAAAAAAAAAAAAAAAAAAAAAATAAGTGAGGAAGCCTACCTTTGCAAAAAAAAAAAATTCTTACCTTTTTTAACAGGCTTCTAGCTGTTAAATTTACATAGTAACATTGCAAATCTTTACTTAGGCATTTCATTACTGTATTCTCTTTGCTGAATTTTTCAAGTAGAATTAACAAGCATTTACGTATTGGAGGATGGGGCTAAATTGTTTTTAAACTCAAGCTTTAGGCAATAATGCACTTAATGCAGAATTTTTCTGTACTCAAAAAAAGGAAAAGTATTAAATACAAAGAATTAAACAGAAGAATGTCTGTGGATGTCATTTATGCGCAATAATTTCTCTTGTGCTTTTACATGTTTAGCTGATTTGGAAATTAACACTTCAGAGAGAAGCTGATCTTTCATGCAACAATTTCTCAAACAAACCACTACTGCCCTATCCTTTTCATTCTTCAGATCCAGTTATCAGTTTAAGTTACTGCTGTGCAAAGTATGTAACTGGATTTACCTATGAAAAACAACTGCTACAGTACTTCCACAATATCAGACATGTTATTTTGAAAATTACATAAAAAGTGATACCTAATCTATAATGTACACACCTGTAGTTGAAAAGCAATTTCACTTCCATGTACAGTAAAAAAAGGGTGATTATAATTAATATTAACATTTTATTCTGCTCATATGGTGGCAGGATAGATTGACTGCTTTACAGCTAGTTGTCTTTAAAAAATTCTGAATCCCATAAAAGACTATCATAACTTCATCAAAAGGGATCCAAAATATGCAAATGCATAAAAAGTTGACTACTGAGCTCAGTGATGACCCCAGCTGCCAAAACAATTTTTTAAAAACCGCTTAGAAAACAATTGCTTCATTTGAACACTTTAAAAAGCTTCCAATTTTCCCTATGATCAATCATCATTATTGTCCACCATTATCAATCCACTGCTAAACGAAGGTCTCCCCAAGTTTCTTCCACAATGGTCGGTCTTGTGTCAGTCTCCTCCATGCTACTCGCGCATATTTTCGAATTTCATCACATTAAGTTATATATAATTTTGGAAGGTACCAATTCTTACTTTGTTTTAAGCCCACATGCCTTCTTTCTAGCAAGTTTAGATGGCTTAAAACACACAATACTCATTATTCTTCCACAAATGGTCCAACTACTTAATGCATGCCTCAAAAAAATATGGCTGCATTATTATCCCCCTCCACAGTTAGGTTTTCTTCATTAACATAATCTAAATATATAAGCATGTTGTACAATCCTATGTAAGTCATGGTAGTGTACAATTATATACTTGAAGAAAATGGAAGTACCAAAGTTTTAACTTTTCTAATCAATATATTGAAACCAGGAAAAGCATTGTTTCTCAGGATTTAGCATAATGAAATATAGGTTTTATGTAAAAGTAAGCCTAACACAATAATAAAAAAGCAAGTTATATCTGCCATTTATTCTACAGTAACTTGTCCATGAAAAGCAGCTATGTTTACCACCCCTGAACCTGATATTTTAATAGAGAAACTGTCAGCTGTATGTTCTTTTCCTCCAAATTAAAGGAAAATGAGATTCCCTTTCAGATCTCTTACCTGTTTCAAGATTTCTTCCAACTTGCTGACAACTGTGTGGTTCAAACCATAACCAATCAACTTTTTGAATTCTTCAGATTTGCCTGTCAAATCAACATTTTCTGAATGATCCATTGGATCTTGGTTTAGATTTGGGGCAACTCCATTCCCCTCAGCCATTCTGGAAGAATAATAGTGCCTTTAGTTCATTCCCAATCTTTCCCTACCACTAACCAGCCAAAAGGAAAGAAGCTATGCAAGAATTTCATATCTAAACAAATCCAAAAAGTAAACTCAATATGATAAACAAATTATAATGTCACTCAATATTTGGAAGTCTCAATATTTATCAAGGTATGTTGATTAAGTACAAGCACTATATATTTTTATACTAGTCTTCTGAAAAAAAAAAAAAAACAAGATTCCACCTTTGAAACAAAATGCACTGACCAATAAAAACACAGGCTACCAAATTATGATGACAAAGCATCACTAAGATGTAATATACTGCAGTATCAAAACTTGTATCTGTACACCTATTTCAACTGGTACACTTAATAATGTTCAGTAAACATGCTGGTTTCATACACTTAATTTTAATTCTGCTTAAAAACAAAAAATGTTTCTTTAAGATTTCAAACAGCATTTCTAAGGAAATTCCACTGGAAGGAAAGACAAACCCTAATCCAGCAATATCTTCGAAAACAAACCAGTCCTTTAGATACTCTTAAAAGCATCCGAGAAAATTATGCTATTCTGCTTAATGTAAAACAACAGCTCCTATTTTGCTTTGCTAAACGTAAAATAAGGTTACATAAATGCTTTTAAATCAGCGAGTTTACCTACACAGGTTGCTTGTTCAAATTATTGGCATATTTTCTTCCAAGTGTTGAAGAGTTCAGTCTTTAACACTATTTAAAATGTATTTTATAATTTTCTGCAACTCTCCAATCAAACTCAAAGTATCCAGTAGATAACTAATTTCACCAGTGAACATGGTACTGGTAATTATGTACATATTGTTAAGAAGATTCCCACTTCAGTACAACTTATACAAAAATCCAAACTGATCCTACTGTTTTTGGCAACTTTTGCAGTTAAATATTCCGAACTTTTTGTGACAGTAGTAGCTGACAACCACTTTTAAAACTAACTGCTCTTAAAGCTAGTGCAATAATTTCATAAATTCAGAGGGAGAGTCGAAAGTTTTGCGATATTTGAATCACTTTATGTCTTCATACATACCTTTACGATGAAAGCTGACTAGCATTCAACAGAATACTTTTGTGTTAGAAAAAAAAGGCCATCGTGTTGCACCGTCTTTAGCCATCTGTCTGCCAGTTCTTCAATTTTGTAGCGGTACGGTACCAGTTCTTGTCCTTCAAGGCAAACTCCTTCACCCAGCTGCCACCTCCTCCTGGTTGTTGAAGTGCCGCCCGCGAAGGAAGTGGGCCATGGACCGGAACTAGTAATAATCTGACGAGGCAAGGTTCAGACTACATGCTGGGTGCGGCATCCGAGAAAATTATGCCATAAAATTTTGTTTTTAAGCAGAATTAAGATTAAGTGCATGAAACTGGTTGTTTCTGGAGTTTTGCCCCGGTCATTCATGCAGTATGAGGCCGAGCGTTGTTCTGCTGTAGGAGAGTGCGCTTTCTGTTCGTCAGTGCTGAGTACTTATCCAAAACAGCATACATCTGCTCCAGCTGTTCAGAGTAGAGGTTGGCATTGATGGTCACACCATGTGGAAAAAATTCGTAATGGATTATCCCCTCGAAATTCCACTAGATGCAGAGCATCACCTTGTGCTTGAAGCACCCACGTTTGGCAACAGGTTCTGAAAGCTGGCCTGGGCACAACCACAGCTGTTGTGAGTTAGTATAACAAAAATAGACCCACTTTTCATTGCATGGGTTTTCTAGGAGTTTTGTGCACCACTTCCACTTGGTGGTTTTCTTCAGCTGCTGTCAGTTTGTAAGGGACAATGCAGCCAGCATCTCTGGTTGACCATGCCGAGATCCTGAAGGTGGTGAACCACACCACGGTGGTCTGTGATATGCCTAGTTCGCCTGATAATCTCCAAGTGCTGGTTGTCGAATTTGCCTCTATGGCCGGGCATACGGCCTGCGATTCCACAGTTCGCAGCCTACCTGACCGTGGCTGATCGTCAAGGTTTCAGCCACCTGAACAAAATTTCTTGAACCATCTGGTTGCAGTGCTATGGTCTGCAGAACCTCCCCCTCTTGCATGACAAATGTTTCGTGTTTCTTGAGCAGCATTATGGCTGAGTTCAAACTCGTAAAGCAAAAGTTCCCTAATTAACTGGTAGTGGCTGTTCTTCTTTTAGGCGTCCTAACGACAGACAGAGTAATGACATGCAATGCTGTTTCACAGCAATGACTTCCACTTTTACATCCCTTTCGACTGACTGCAGTGCGTGACTTGAACTAGTTTAAACACTACATACCTGCCACAGCACATGCGTTTATGCAAATATTGCAAAACTTTCGACTCACCCTCTGTAGCATCTCTCCCTTATGCCAAGTACATAGAAATTTTGCCATTTAGACTGACAACGTCCCATTTAAACCAATGGAAAAAATTTATTCCACCAGTAATTTTGCTCACTTAAGAAGAACAATTTTGCCATGTAAATTTAAATTTCCTACATCTTATGGAAGAGAAACATCAGACATTGTTAAACAATTTTCACTGCTTTAAAATACAGAAATGTAAAGAATACTTTTCTGGAAGAAAAAAAAAAAAAAAAAACTTCCAGGAACACTTAAGGGCCAGCACATTAAAACACATTTGTTTTTGAAAATGTGATAAAGTTCAGTAAAAAAAAAAAAGTGCTGCATCTTCAACAATTCATTTGTACATCACTTCTCTCCCCCCCTCTTTTGCCTGAAAACAAAATTACTTTTCAAAATTGAAATAAGGATTTCACTGCTTACATGTAGTCTCAAAATGATTTACCATTCTAAAATGTTAATAATGCATTGTTTAAGTCTCCCTCATTCCCATGGGCCATAAATGCAGAACTATGAAAGCTGAATTACTTGGTTATTTGGGGGGGGCATTTTTATAATTTTTGACCCCCTTTACCAACAGCTTTATCACAAACATTTAGAAATTTCTTTCAATTCTGGGGTGAGGTAATGACATTTCTGCATCAAACCAACCAATGAAATAGACATTTTCAGCCCAATCTGTTTTGATTTCCTTAAGATATGGTTTGATTGCTAGACATGAATACTTATACATAAATGCCAAATTTTAGCTCTGCCCACATGGGGGTTTCAAAATGAAAATTAGAAAATCTTGACCGTTGAGCAATCTTTGATCTTATTTTACCTACTTAAACTGAAGTTAAAATTGGTTACTTTCTACAGTATTTTACATGAGCTTTAATATGTGTTAAAAATATAAAAAAAATATGTTGTTCTTTAAGTCATGGAAATAATCCTTGACCTACAATGATTTAAAAAACGAATTTAAATTTTTAACAAACATTACATGCCATCCTTCAAGTTTTGAGTACCAGTATGCCAACACTCAAGGTGGGGCAGCAATGGAATATTTATTTATAAAATATTCAACTGAAGTGAATCTCAACCAAAAATTCTCAACAATTAACTAGCTTAACCTGATTTATTCATAAAATGCAAAGTTTGTCAACCATATGGTACACTAAATACATCTTTTCATTGCAGGTGGTGTGTGTGTGTGTGTGTGTGAGGGTGGAAGACTGCAGAGAGTGAAAGTGTCATGTTAAGGCTAAAATGTTAAAATACAAAAATGGGTGCTTTTGTGATAAACTTGACACCCCCTCACTCATTCCCTTACATTGCATAGGATTATGAATGCCTTGATTTTTCTACATTTACATGCAAAAACACTCTTTTTCTTTTAGGTTTCACTGATTTGTCAGGAACTAATTTTCCCCACTTACATTTCTTTCCTTGGATTTTAAAAATTTAGAGACATCTGAGGAATCAAATTTCAGCTCTACAATGAAGTCAGAGTTTTTTTTTTTTTTTTGCTTTAAGGATTTCTTATTAAGAGATAATGCCTGTACCCAACTGCTCTAACAAAACATTATTTTTGCATCATCAGTAATCTCCCTACAATTTCTTTTAAAGCCGGGGAAAATGGAAGTTTTAGCCGGTTTTGTGTGGTACTTTTAATAATACATTCCCCTCATACCAAAAAGCAAAAAAAAAAAAAAAAAAAAAAAAAAATTGTTTAACTTTTCCACTAAACATGATTTGTGGTATGCATCAAACATGGTTGCAAAACAAATAACATTTAACAATAAAATAAAAAGAAAATACATACTTGCTAACAAATCATATGCGATGTAACTCTACAGAACAGCTTTGGTGGGCCAACCAGTATAGCTAAAAACTGGCCATTAACCCATGATCAAAATCTAATTGCCTCTTGGCTTAGGCTATTAGTATAAACATCATTTCACTGCACTGTACCTTTTGTCATAGACATTGAATAAGTAATTCCTACTGGTTACAGAAGCACATTTAATGCTATACAGTGTAATTAAGTGTGTAACGTAATTGCAAAAGCCCTTTCCTTTACTATAACATATGGCATAATCTACCAAATGCCAAAAAAAAGTGACACTTAATATTCCAGTTTTTTTAGACAAACTATTTTTATTGAAAAATTAGTTCAATTATCTATATTCAAGCTACGTCCTTGGATCAAATCCATTCACCATACACTGACAGCATGTTATCTCAATTGTCATATATTGATGACATAAGGAGGAAACTAAAAACAACAAGAAGCAAGACTCAAGGTGAATGCATTTCTTTATTTAAAACAATAACACAAGAGCAATAAGAACTAACAAAAAAACCTGTTTGACTCCTCCGACAAAGGTCAAATAAAACGTGAGGAACAAAAAATTTGACAGTTCATGTCATAATATCTACCATGCAGATTTTTTTAATCAAAGCACTGCATTTTTTAAAGTAGAGTATTATCCACAGAACTTAACTTTAAATAAAGTCCACAGATTATATAACTGAAAATTACAGCAGTTGTTGTGGATAGGTGATTTTCTATGTCCTTGACCTCTTTCAATTAATTTTTCAACCTTTTTAGTTGCCACCTGGTGAGACCTAGTTTTATCTAGCCTTACCAACTAGCAAAGAGGCTCTAGGGAGAACATCACACAGTTATTTGTTGTGCTACACTGGTCCATTTGAAGGGGAAGGAGACAGACCTGCTTCATCACTGTATGTTGCAAACTTGACATTTAGGTGTCCACTTACACTGCATATTGATTTTAGGTTTTCCTCTATGCTAAAAACTCCACAAAAAGTTTCTGTTGTTGGGATGCTTACTAGTCAACAAATAATGCATCTGGAAAATCACCATAAATATTGCTACAGTTATCCAATATTAAAATAATTTTTCCAATGCCCCAGTGCAACACACTGTTGAATTTTAAATTTATAGCACCCAATGGTAAACATTTCACATCAGAAAAAATTTTTAAAAATTCCTGTGTTTGTTTGTAATTGCAACTCTTATTAAATACTACCTACAACAAAATTAGCTTTTGAAATTAATCTTCTGTCTACAGATGGGAAAGCATATCTACACAGGAAAATACTTTTGTTTATACAAAACAGAACTAAAATCATGACAACTAGATAAAATAGCCCCCTTTTCATCTGAAAAGTATACCAAACAACAAGGCAAGTGTGATTTCTATAAGCCACACCACTACACCAAACTGTTTCTAGCACAAAAACCACTATGGGTTTCCCCTCAACATATCAATTTTACATCCCGCATTTTCACAATAGCTAGGCAAATTACTTTTTTTCCTAACAGCTACATAATGTACACAAGTCTGAATGGATCTTTATACATAAAAAGTTTCGTTTACTCCTGGAGAATTCAAATCTTATTGCCAGGTTCCTCATACTGTTGCCAGTTACTAAACTGGAATGTTTTCATTGCGTATTTTGTGATTCTGTTGTTATTAAGTTGTTTATCACCCCTTATTAGTTTTGAAAACTCATTGATGGCAGTTTTTTTATGTAATAACTTTTTTAATTAGTCTCCTGTTATGAGATTCATAGTCCAAACTTTTAATTTCTTTCCCATAAAGGTTCCATATTTAATTTTCATAAAGGTTTCCTATAAAGGTTCCTTTAGGGGGGGGGGACAATTAAATTTTGGACTATAAATCTCATAAAAGCAAGACTAATAATTAAAAAAGTTATTACATCAAAAAAAGAAAAAAAACGTGCAATCAATGAGCCTTCAAAACTAAGTGGTGTTTTAAACAACTTAATAACAATAGAATCACAAAATACACAATGAAAACATTTTAGTTTAGTAACTGGCAACAGTATGAGGAACCTGGCAATAAGATTTGAATTCTCCAGGAGTAAACAGAACTTTTGATATTCCTTCTATACATTGAGAACAGGCCTTGATTAAAATCTAGAGGCCAGAAACATCTGTAAAACACCAAAGGAACTCAAAGGAAATGAAGATTAAATAAAAATTCTTCAAATAGAACTAGAATTTAAATAAGTATATCTGGGTAAAGCCCTGAGTAAGTGTTTTGACATTACATACGACGGACACTCAAAACTGACTATTTCTTATGTGAAAATGGAGGTAAAAAACTTTTCCAATGTGTAGACAACAGCAAAAAGCACATGGGAACTCGTCAGTTTTTAGTTTCCATTATTCACATTTTTTTTTTTACTTTACTGGCAATTCTTTTATTTTCCACATAACTACCATAACAGTTAGCTACGAAACGCTTCATATGTGTGTATCTCAAGGGAAAATTCAATTATATACATTATATAAATATTATACATATATAGCGGGCGGTCGTAGTGAGCGATGGGTTTGCCTTCTCTGGTCGCTCCGTGGTAACAATGGCACACACAACAGCAACTAGGGCCTCTGTGAATCTTGGAGAGGTGCAAGCTAGTTCTGTGTGACATTGGCGAAAAGACCCCAACTCACTGGGTTTTGTTCCAGAATCCTTAGGTTGAATGACCAACTGGAACCCTCAGCTGTGGGCTAATCCCCCACACTGATGTACTTACCTGATTAAAAAGACAAAAAGAAATATTAAGAATGACTCAAGTGTGGGATATGGTGGACCTACCACACTTGAGAAGGACGGTCCACCACGGAATCAACCTGGACTTTCTAAACGGCGTATGAGAAAGCGATCTCGGCTGAGTGAATGTAAGATTGGTGTATTGAATACTAGAGGTATAAATGGCATGATGAGTGAGGTGATTGAAAAGATAAATAAGTATAGACTGGATGTGCTGTGTGTAAGTGAAACCTGAAACCAAAAAGAAGGAAATTAGGGTAGAAGAAGTGAATGGCACGGTGAGTGTGTGGTCTGGAGTATTGGATAATATGAGAGGACAGGCTGGTGTAGGTGTGATTTTTAAGTGAAAAGATGAAGAACAACTTGATTCACTATAGTTGCATAAGTGAGAGAATTCTCTGGGTTCGTTTGAAAGTGAAACTTCAGAGAATTGTAATTGTGTTAGTGTATGCTCCTTGTGACTCGGAACCTTCTGATAAGAGAGAAGATTTCTGGAATGAGCTAAAAGCTGTTTTGAGCCAGTTTGGTGCTAAAGAGAAAGTTATAATAGCAGGGGATTTCAATGCTAGAGTAGGTGTGCAGAATGTAATTTCTGACAATGTTCTGGGTAAGTTTAATGATCCTTGTGTGAATGATAATGGTGAAAGATTAATTGAACTCTGCATTGAGAATGATTTGTGTGTATCTAATACATTTTTCAACCACAAGTATATACACACATATACTTGGGAAAATCGTACTCTTGGTCAAAAGAGTGAGATAGATTTTGTGGTTTACGATCAGCGTTTGAAACACTTAGTTGTTGACACCCGTGTGGTGAGAGGTGCGGATGTTGGTTCTGATCATTACTTGATAGTGTCACGAGTGAAACTTAATGTTGGTTGGAGGAAAAGGAATAGGAAGAGACCCAGGATAGAAAGAATAAAGGTTTATAGGCTCCTTGAAGATCATCAGCGGTATTCTGACTTACTCAGAGAACGACTGAAGGATCTGAAATCTTGTGAGAGAGGGATGTAGAAAAGAAGTGGGAATGTTTTAAGAACTGTGTTGTTACTGCTGCTAAAGAGGTCTGTGGCACCACAATAGTGGGTAACAATAGAGGTGATGCTTGGTGGAATAGTGGGATTGATGAGGCAGTGAAAAAAAGAAGGAAACCTATTTGGGGATGTTGCAAGGTAGTCTCTGTGGATGAATATCGCTGTAAGAAGCGTGAAGCTGCTAAGTTGGTTCGCCACAGTAAGGCAAAAGATAGGAAAGAGAAAGTGGAAAGGCATGAACTGGCTTTTTGGAAAGATAGAAAGTCCTTCTGGAAGTACATGAGACTCAGGAAAAATAGGGGAAATAAAGTTGTAAGTTGTGTGAAGAATGAGATTGGGGAAATGATATGGGAGCCCAATGAGTTAAGTGACAGATGGGGCGAATACTTCTGTGAGTTATTAGATCAGGAGAGCAAAAATGATTATGAGACAGATGCAGATGATGTCACAATGAGGAATGAAAGCACAGGAGGGATCAAGAGAAGTGTGTAAAGCTCTAAAATCTCTTCAGAATGGTAAGGCTCCAGGAGTTGATGGCATAACTGCAGAGATGTTGAAGTATGGTGGTGACTCTATAATTGACTGGTTAACTGAAATTTGCCAGTTGTGCTGGGAGTTAGGAATGGTCCCTCGGGATTGGAGGGATGCTATCATTGTTCCCTTGTATAAGGAAAAAGGTGATCAGACTGAATGCAAGAACTATCGTGGTATTAGCCTACTGAGTGTGCCAGGGAAAGTGTTTGGTAAGGTTGTTATTGAAAAAGTACGGGGTCTTACATCAGAGAAAGTGTGGGATGTTCAGAGTGGTTTTATGCCTGGTAAAGGCTGCACTAACCAGATTTTTGCATTACGCATGATGATTGAAAAGTATCTGGCTGTTGGGAAGAAAGTTTTTACTGCCTTCATAGATTTAGAGAAAGCTTACGACCAAGTCAATAGGACACTTTTATGGAAGGTATTGAATGAATATGGTGTTACTGGGAATCTACTTAATAGTGTAAAAGTCATGTATGCTGGTAGTAGAGCTTGTGTACGAGTGAATGGTGTTTTATCAAAATGGTTTTCCATTGGTGCAGGAGTTAGACAAGGTTGTGTAATGTCACCATGGCTGTTTAATATATTTACGGAAGCATGCATGCATGATGCCAAAATAGATAATAGTGGTTTATGTCTTGGTGATATCAGTGTGTGCAGATTGCTGTATGCTGATGACACTGTCCTGTTGGCAGAGAGCAAAAGTGAGTTGCAGAGTATGTTGACTCGGATGCACGAAGTTTGCATGAAATTCAAACTGAGTATAAATAAGGGAAAAACCAAAGTTATGGTGTTTGAGAGAGGAATGGGTAGCACTGAATGTAATGTAAGTATAAATGGCACTGTGATTGACCAGGTGAGTGAGTTTGTGTATTTAGGAAGCATGTTTGACAGAGAGAACAAATTGGATGGTGAAATCAGTAGGCGAGTGAATTCTTCTTTGAAAGTCATAGCTGCTCTGGGAGGTTTTCACAGGAATGATGGGTTCTCTAGAGAGTCCCGCATGGCTGTGTATGAAACAGTAACTGTTCCTACTCTGATGTATGGCAGTGAAACCTGGGTACTGCAGAAGAAACATAGGAGTCGTTTGTATGCTGGAGAAATGCATTACTTACGTGGGGTTTGTGGCAAGACACGATCTGATTGTGTGAGGAATGAAGATGTATTGCAGTTGTGTGATGTAAAGCAAAATGTTGTTAGCAAGGTGGAGACCAATATGCTTCGGTGGTTTGGCCATGTTGAAAGAATGAGTGATGAAATGCTTACTAAGAAAATCTTTTCAGCCCAAGTGGCAGGAAGGAAAGGCAGAGGAAGGCCAAGGAAGACATGGGTGGATCAGATTCAGGAGTGTCTGCATGAGAAAAAGATTATGAGTATGAAGTATAAAAGATATTGTGTACACCGTGTAATGGATATCAGTGAAGCACGAGTTGTATGTCAAGATTGCTGTAAATGGCGAAGTTTGATACAATAACAATAAGTAAAAATATCTGGAAGTTTTCATTTCTTTTTGGAGCTAACCTCTGAATCTCAGAGAACAGCTTTGTGATATGTATGTATATATATACGCCCCATCTGTGATTTTGAAAAATTTTCCAGATTTTTTTTTTAATTCATTTTATCTCAACTGATACAGAATACTTTCCAACTGAGATAAATTGAATTAAAAAAAAAGTGACCAAATTTTTTGGAATCACAGATGGGGAATATATCTGTTAAAGATGTTTATCTGTGCTCAAATATCTGAAGACCAAAATGTACAGAACAAATTAACATTGTACATACAGGATACATTTTCCCTTGAGGTACCCTTTAAGGTGGATGTCTAGTGATTTTGGTTCCCATACTTCTAATGGGCAAACTTCTGTGCACATTTTTTCTTCACAATTAATGCATTCCCAAGGATGAACATTTGAACATTGATTAAAATAACCATATTATAACATGGAATACTTAATATTTTCTAAAACATAACCATATTTATATTAAAAATCATTAACTTTTCCTTTGGTGGTTTTGATGACGTCAGTAGACAAGCAAATGTTGGATTGCGTAATTATGGTTATGTTTTAGAAAATATCAAGTATTCAAGTTATAATATGAAGCTATTTTAATCGATGTTCAAAATTTCATCCTTGGGAACGCATTAATTGTGAAAAAAATGTGTACAGAAGTTTGCCCATTGGAAGTATAAGAAGCAAAATCACTAGACGTCCACCTTAATACCAGAAGTTTCGTTTTCATTCAAAAACTAAGATGTCCGACTTCTTCTCTGAACTTTTAAATATTACAGAAGTATTAGGTCACATTTTTTACATTACTTAAAAATCCTTTACATTATTCTTAATCCATTGCATTTTTTACTATCAAAAATCCATAACTCAAACATATGGTAAAATAAACAAAACAGTTTTCAGACGATGTTACATGGATGATTAGTAAGCACTAAAAGCAATTTCAGGATTTATAATCTTACTGCTGTGAATATTCTAGTGAATTCCCATGTATTTAAGAGGAATATTTCTTTTTTTATTGTAAAAGACCAAAGTACTTCAAAATGCAACAATATGGGTTCAGTGTAAAAAGAACATTATTCACACAACTGTTCCTAAGTGCAACTGAAAGGCACTCTGGGTCACTTAGTCCAAAATTTGTTTTACAGCTACCTCAGTGTTTGCCTTAAATATATTAATTAATGAATTTTAATTTTCCCTTGATCTGGAGGGAAAGTGTAATTAACAGTAAAATTACAAATTTTACAAGAACTCATGGGTTTTCTACAGAACATTAATTGCTTTTTATTTGCCAATTCTGGAAGACAACCTTTTGCTTTTGTTCAACCAATGATCATATATGTTCATGGTTTTCTACTGGAAATAGAGCAATTAACCATAATGGTTATAGAGACAGCAAATTGTAGAGTTAAAGGCCTGATTAAGACTAAGTTTATATCTGAAAATTAGTAAATAAACCTATGAAAACTGACAAAACTTTGAAAAATACTGTTAAGAGTACCACTACAGAGAGCAAACACATCATCCCATGTCAAAGCATCTGACATTTATGACATAGTTGTATATTACCCAGATATTAAAAAAAATAATAATAAATAAACAGCCCGTTTTTGAGTTATGTAATTTTTAAAAATGCAAAAATTATTCAAAACTTTGCCGACTGTGTTACCCTTAAATACCTTTCCAGGGACCTATGAAAGCTAGACTCGGGTGAGGTATCATTCTGAAACTTATGAAGAATGGACTTTCATTGGATGTGTAACTTGCCATGTTTTAGATGAAAAAAAGAAAAAGTATGTTTTTTTAAATTTCTCAATTTGTTTCCCAATAAAAAGAAAACTTGTTGGTGCAAATTTACAGAATACGCTGTCCAAATTTCAGTGAGATCTCTATAGCAACCTAGTAAAAAATTAAAAAAAAAAATGTGCAACAATAGTAATTTGAAATTGGATAGTGAGCCAAACCATAACATAACTTGGAGTGAAGTACCTGAACAATGGTCCCAGGTCAATGTGGAACCTAACTGCTAAGATGTGGTGCAGTAGTGCCCATCGTCATCTGGGATGGATTTGTTTTGTTTACTTCTGTTTTAACAGACAAATAAGAGTGTCTTAAACAACTTTAATTATTATAATGAAATGCAGGACTTCTAAAATGAAAGAAAACGAATGGAAGGTGCCACACAAGGTCAAAGTACATTAATACAATGCTTCTAGACTTTTCATATGTTCCAACATTCAATGGGAAAAGCAAGTAATCTCACCCTTTTTAGAGGAGTGCACCTAAAAATAGATCTCACCAGTTGCTTTGACTAAAACCTCTGCCATTACCTTTTTCCGTTACTAATGATGAGTATTTGAGGAGAAACTTTTGAAGATTCAACAAAGCAAAAGTTGTTCCAGGAACACACAAGTTTTATGCTACCCCCTCTCCTCCTAGTATCAACAGAATAAGTAAAGATAAAAGTGCTTTCAGGTTCTAAAAAACAGAACTGTTGTACACTTTTAAAATACAGCAGTGAGGAAGATGAATTCCATTTGACCAAATGACTAAATTTATTGCATATATGTACGGTGATCTGAGGTGGGTAGAATGTGTGCTCTCTAAACATGACTTGAAAAGTGAAGATTTCATTTTTACAACCTGCTCTGGGCCAGTACTTTTCTTGTACCACCATAAACTCAACATTCTTACAGTACCGACAAACTTTATTCTGATCCAGCAATGTAAGTGGATCTAATAACAGCTACATATTGTACATCATGTCAGTTGAGAGAGAGAGAGAGAGAGAGAGAGAGAGAGAGAGAGAGAGAGAGAGAGAGTCCTAGATCTTAGTTGAGAAAAACAAACAGGCTCTTTAACTGTGGGTATGCATGCTGTCCTGTTGTAAACTGTATTACAAGTACAGTAGATTCCAGTTAATTAGGACACATCGGGGTTAGTACACTTTGGCCCAATTAAGCAGCTACCCCAATAATGTGAAGCTTTATCCCAAAGAGCTAATTTGGGATGCTCAACATTTGTCCCAAATAAACAGCTGCCCTAATTAACCCATGGCTTAAACTGTAATTTACTGTATTAAGGACATTTTAGCTCATATTCGAAAGCACGTGGGAGTGACGTGGAGGAGACTAGCTTGAGACAGATGTTTGTGGAAGAAACTTGGGGAGTGGATTGACAATTGTTGAAAATGTTGTTAGGTCATAAAAAAATGATTTTACATTATACTATTAAGATACCACATTGAAATTTGGTATGTATTCTGTATAAACAATTATGATTTTTGAATTTTTTGAAAAATTTTGAGAAATTAAAGTTAAAATATGAAAGACCCCCCCTCCTTTTTTTTTTATCCAAAACATGGCAAGTTATGCATTTAATGAAAGCACATTTTATAAGCTTTAAAACGAACCTCACTAAGGTATGTAGCTTTCACAGATCCTTATAAAATGGCTCTTAAAGGTAACATAGCCAGCAATTTGAGCAAACTTAGCATTTTTTAAAAATTCCTTAACTCAAAAATGGTTTGTCAAAAAAATTAAAGAAAAAAAAAATCCTTATCTCTTGGCAATGTGCAACTATGCCAAAAATAAATAAATTCCATGACAAAGTTTTATGCATTAGTTGATTTGACATGGAATGACCTTAAACAGCTTTGCTACCAATATAAAACTAGGACCAGTTTTTTTACCATCAGTTCCCATGTAAAGCAATACACTACAAGCAATTCTGAATGACCCTTGAAATATAACAAATATGGAGGTAACATTTATAAATAGTAAGTTAACAGTGAGAGACACATAAAAATGGCTGTTCCAGAAAAATCTGAAAGTAAAAGCAGTAAAAGGTAATGCTAGAAGCTGAAAGGGTTTGCCTCCTACTTGGGCAACAATTTTGCTCTTAATTTCTGCGTTAGGGTCATTCATTGTGTCAGATCAACCAATGAAATAGCCATTTTAAACCTGACCCCTTTTGATTTCCTTGAAATTTGATGTGATTGCTAGGCATGTAAACTTATACATAAATCCCAAATTTCAGCACTGTCCACCATCAGTTTCGAATTACATGATCTCTATAAAAAAAAAAAAACCCCCACTAAGTTACCTAATTGGGCTAGAAAGTTGAAATTAATGTTTTTATAGCATTTTATATGAGCTTTTAAGTCATGCACTGCTAAAAAAAAAAAAGGTTGACCTCTCTAAGATCACAGAAATAAAATTTGACCTTTAAAAAAAAAAAAAAAACTAATTTTAAAATCTTGAAAAAATTACATGTCATCCTTAGAGCTTTGTTTACCAGTATGCTAACTTTCAACTTGGGATCACAATGGGATCAATATTTATAAACATTTAACTGATTTGAATCTCCACCAAAAATTCTCAGAAAGTGACAAAATGCCATTTTTGAAATTGTTTGACAATTAACACCTGATATACAGTGAAACCTCGAAAATCCGGCATCGACTGCACCGGATTTATAAAAATTTCGGATGTCTGAAAACATCCAAAAATTGCGTAACGGCATTACGTAAAGCACGTACACATGTAACTTTAACGGAAATTTGTGCGTCTACGACTTATAAATATGTAGGGGTCGCACGCTGCCGATCTTATTCTTCGCAGTTTGTGAAAAAAAAAATAGTTTTGGCGAAGGCGAAAATATTGGCGATTACTGTTTTGTTCTGTTTATCATAAAACTGTCGAAAAAAAGTGAATTTGGCGAATGGTTAGGCAAAAGCTTGGAAAAAAAAAAAGAGCTACCTATTTTTTCATTGCCCCACGAGCAATGCATCACGAAAACCCAATGTGAATTTTACACCGATGTTACCGTGTTTTGACTGACGAAACTATGATACATTGTGAAAGTGATTGCCACGATGCATCGGGAAGGTCGATGCAGATATTACACAATCGAATCCACATACTGCCACCACCAGGCACAGATCACCATCACACATTCAACACGCATTTCAAATGTACACGCCAATTCATCGCCTTATTGGTCCGCAACACTTCAGCGCCGCTTAACGAGATGACTAATTTCCAGATGTTACACGTAGGCGGCCATCAGGAATTTGCACACTGAGATCGGATGATCGTGCGATGTGTTGTTGAGACGGTACATTGTAAGATTTCTATGGTTATTGGTGAAACATCGGATGTCCTGATGAAAACGAAATCAGTAAAGTGCCAGATTTCTGAAGTTGCAGGTTTTCTGGATGCCGGATTTTCGATGTTTTACTGTATTTTTAAAATGCTAAGTTTATCCACCATATGATGCAATAAATACATCCTTCCATTGCAAAGGTGTGTGTGTAAGGGGGGGGGACTGCTGGGAGTAAATAATGAATGAGTTGTAAAAGACCAGAAGATCAAATGTGAAAATTAGTTTTTGTGGCAGTTTCTTTTTGTCTCTCTTAACAGCACAGATCATAAGTTCCCCGATTTTTCCAGGTTTTTAGTGAAAGCATTCGTTTCCTCCCTGAGATCTAATAAATTATTTTGACATCTTTTCCTCCTGAGTTTTTGCTGCTTTCACGGGGTGGCATGTCCTTCAAACCAAAAGCGCCTGCTATCCCTTCCAAACCTTGGATTTTAACCAACAGCAGGTTTAGTTCTCAGTTTGCTTTCGACTTTCATTACCTATTCATATACTGCATGTAAATAAGTAGTTTCTTTAAAAAAAAAAAATAGTGCAGGTATTTTTCTGGGGAAATTGTTGCTGAATCTCCATCCCTTTCAGTGTTAAAATGTCACAGATTTAAGCACTTTGTTTGGACTCTTTTGAAGAAAAGGGATACTATACTTATACGGGTGTCTCAAAAATACACGGTAAAACTGCAAGAATGAGTTCCTCATAGGTAGATAAGAAAAAAACTTTATATCAACATAGGTACGGAAATGCTTGGTTTCTGAGTTATGAAGGTCTGTCTACGACACTTACCTGTTCACATTACCTTATAAGTAATTGCTCAAAATGTCCACCTTCTGCCTCAACACAGGCCTCACATCGATGTATCGTGGACTCGCGAACACGCTGCCAAATTCCTGGCATGTGTCGTACTGTTTCACAACCTGCCACAATTCGATTGCGGAGTTTCCACATCTGCTACTGGAGTCGAATACACCAATGATTTTAAATGGTCCAACAAGAAGAAATCTAAAGGGTTTAAATCTGGTTGGCGTGGAGGCCAGGCAGTTGGTCCACCTCTACCTATCCAACGACTAGAAAACTTTTGATCAAAGTAATTGTGACCTAGATGGCTAAAATGTGCTGGAGCGCCATCGTGCATAAAGTGTGCTTGTTGACGAATGATCAGTGGCGTGGCGTCCCAGAAATCAGGCATGTTGTTTTCCAGAAAGATGTGGTATGCCTGCCCCGTGACTTTGTTGGGAAGTACATGGGACCCAAATAATTATCACCAAAAACTCACGCCCAGATGTTGAGACTGAACCGCTGTTGGTGACGTGATGGAAGAATTGCATGTGGGTTTTCCTCGGCCCATACAGGCTGATTGTGAAAGTTTAGGATTCCGTCGCGTGCAAACTGTGCTTTATCAGTGAATATCACTAAGGCAGGACACTGCTGCAAGAGCTACTGGCAGAACATTGCACTCATAGGGTAATCTGCTGGTGACAAAACCCGCATTCGTTGCAGATGGTACAGATACAGGTGCTGTTCTCGCAACACTCTCCAAATAGACGAACGATGAACAGGAAGTTAGTTGCATTGCTAATCTGCGTGTGCTGATTTCAGGAGTTGCATGCACAACATCCAAAATCTCCGCCTCTACTTCAGGAACCGTAGATCTTGGTCGTCCTCTGTCGGCAACACAAGATGTAAAGGTCTCATGTTCACAAAGGCAGCGATGGATACTTTCAAATGTTTTCCTGTCAGGTCATCTAAGTCCTGGGAACCTTTCAGGGTACAAACGACTAGGCTCCAGAGCATTGCCATCCGCCAAACTGTACATAAAGTGCATATTCACTTGCTCCTGATTTGAGTACATGGTCGGGAAGGAAAACCACCAGATTCTGTCAGTACCTTGTGATAAAGGAATTCACCCACGGGAGATAAAACATTCCGGTGAATAACTAGGAAACCAAGACAGACCAGAGTAAAGATCCAGACTTACAAATTTTGCTAGTAGACATTGGCCACCAAGACAAAAATTGTTAATGGCCATAAAAAAAAAAAAAAAAAATCAAATTGTATATTTCATACTAAATTAATTTTATAAAATTGCTTAGTATAATATCAGTATGTTTTATTTTGCATATTTCAGTTATAGTATTCTTAAAAGTTAAAACTGAAATAATAAAACAATGCAAGAGATTGGGAACATCGCGCAGGGAGGGGAGTGCGCTTACGGGAGAAATCTTTGCACCGTCGGACTTCCAGTTTTAGAAATTTGCCCGCTATTTTCATGCTGAAATACAAATATTTATGCAGTTAAATATTACTGGGCAGAGGCAACATCGCGAGAAAAAAGGAATTACGATTGTGGAAAAAATCTGAACTCCGTCGACCTTCCGTTTTCGAAATCATAAACATGGAATTTCGTCCTCCGACGACCCCCCCCCCCCCCTCCAATTGTGTTCACTGGCTCATTGATCTCCGGAAGTACCAAAATAATAAAAAAAGGCGGAGTTCTTTGATTTCGCAGAAGATTACGGGAAAATTTCTGCGGCGTCTAACCTCCGTTTTCGCACATTGTTGCCTACAGTTTCAAGCTGAAATACTTTTATGTAATAAAATCATATTTAACAATAAAATTTTACACTAAAGCAACATCGGGAGAAAAAAAATCACGATTACTGTAACTACATTTAACTACCGTTTTCGAAAGTTTTGAGACACGAAATAGTCTCCAAACGGAACTCCCAACCACCCACCCGCAAATTGTCTTCAGTTTTACGCTGATCCTAAGAACGATCTAAACGATGAAGGGAGAAAAAAAAAAAAAAAAAAAAAAAGCGGAATTCCGCGAGTCCTCTTAAGAATCTTGTGCATATTGTAAAACTATAAAATATATTTAAAAAATGAAAATTCGTGAGAATCCGTAGTTTCGACAGCGAGGTCGGTCAGCCAACTAAATCCGTAGAAACTACGGACATTCCGTAGTAGTTCGCAGGTATGGAAATATTATTACAGCACAACCTCGAAAATCCAGAATAGTCCGGAAATCCGGACTATGCCGATTCCGAATTTTAGAATTTTCCTATGGAATATGCAGGCTTTCAGCGAACATTCACTAAAAATAATAAAAAGAAACTGCCTAACTTCTAAAGTTTTCATCGGATTTTGACGAAATTTCACATGGGAGTTTATTTTGCTGTGTCTTGGTTACTGTTAAATTTGCATTCAGTTATTTAAAAAATTGGAGAATTTTTTTTAAATAAAAATTTCTCCCACTTGGACTTTTCCGATGCAGACAGTTGAGACACCACCGGCTTTCATCCCCACAGCAACCTCGTTCCCCTACGATAAACCATCTAGCCTTGGCGCATTCTTTGTGATCAGAAACTGACGCCCTCGCCTTTTTTAAACTTTTTGTTTTCTTTTGTGCTGTTCAAGCAGAATGAAAAAGGTGATGGCCGACTTCCGTACAACTCAAATTTTGTGCCATTTTGTGCGATTTCCGTACAATACAAGTTAAATAAAATAAACGTTTTCCTCGTACAGGTCGCCAGAATTGGCGATTTAATCAAACATTTTTAGTCGCCACGACGATGAAGTTTATCGCCAGTGGCGACCGTGAGTCTGGATCTTTAGACTAGAGTCAGGTAGCCGCCAGAGTGACGCATTGGTCTAAGGCGCTGGCCTCTGATCATTCGTTCGTAAGGGGTCCGGGTTCGAATCCCGGTCAGGCATGGATGTTGTGTTTGTCTTACGGCACTGGCTCTCTCCCTTCCCTGGAACCAGTGACCCTAAATTAGGGACGGGCGACTGCTTATAGCCCATTGAGTTGCTCACGTTGGTCGTTAGTTAAACCTCCAATAAAAAAAAAAAAAAAAAAAAAAAAAAAAAAAGTCGGGTAATGTGAACAGTTAAGTGTCATAAACAGACCTTCATATCTCGGAAACCAAGCATTTCCGGACCTATGGTGACAAACCTTTTTCTTATCTATCTATGAGGAACTCATAATTGCGAAGATGAGCTAAGTAAATATTTTTTTTAAAGTATCTTTACTGTCAGCTAGTTGAACTCCTGTAAAACAAAGACTACATGAACAAAAATATCCTCATGCAAATTGAGGAAAATTATGCGTGTTCTACAGAAGATAGTTATGTTAATCTTTCCCTGATACTGAACTCCCAAAATCCAATCTGAAAACAAGATTGCTCAGCTTAAAGAAATGTCAAATGATACAAAATGGAGACCTTAAAAAGCTACAAATTCTTATTCTTACAGTACTACCAAAACGAGTAGTAGTCAAAACTCGAAGGATTCAGAATTTCAAATTACATGGCAAGAAAGGCAAAACCCAATTGTAAAGGGAGGGAGGAGGAGGAGGGGGGGGGGTTATCCCTCTAAACCTAAACCAGGATCGAGACAGCTGATCTGGTTCAAGATTTTTACTGCCGTGTTGGCAGGCCAATGCCTAGGAGGAAGAAGAAATAAAAAAGGTTGTTGTAGATGCAGTAACAACAGCAGCTAGGGGGAAGAAAAAAAAAAAAAAAAAAGACTTCTTATACCAGAAATATTCATATAGCGTAATAAACCTGTTTACTTTTGTGGCGTAATAGCATAACGATTCGTTAAGCTTTTGCACTCCACTGCGAGGCTTTTTCAAGGCAATGGTATAAAAAAAATGACAAACATTTTTATGTCTACCATTGCCTTGAAAAAGTTCCCCAGTGGAGTGTGAAAGCTTGGCAAATCTTTGTGCTCATTATGCCACAAAAATAAACCGATGTAATACGCTATATGCTTTTCTTGAGTATTCACAGTCTGGTGTATTTAAAATAACATTAGGAGACTTCTTGTTAAACAGTCTGAAAGATATTCACGAACGATCTAAGACTGCATACCCAGAGGTAAAAATTTGTCTTCTTAAAGTTCACAGAGCTGCATCCAAAAAACTAACTATCTTTGTTGGTCCAAAAAATACATGTAATATTTATGTATCACAATTCATCAAAATTTTTAGGGTGTTAGATGGAAAAATTAACTACTGAAGATAAACTTCCCATTAACAGCTATAGACTATATTTGAAAGAGTTATATGCAATCCTTTACTTCTCTTGCATGTTACTTCAGTAAATGAATGTCAGTATTGCCCAGGGTCAGATTTACTGAAAAATTAACATTGATTTTGTAGAAAAGGGTGACACTGATTATGTGACATTTCAGCAATGGGTATCTGTCAACCAAACATCTCTTGAAACTGTGGCAAACTAAGAACATTGTAAATTTTTTAACCTTTTTAGTTCAAAAATGATAGTTATTGAAGGCTTACTACTTAGCATATGATATAGATACTTTGTGACTGATGAATCCTGCCAATTTAAATTTGTTATTTAACCATAAAACACTTTCATTATATCACTTTGGAGGCCATTTTTGGTGATGCTGTATTTTATTTTAACATTTTATAAATAATCATCTCATTGTGGTCCCAACTTGAAAGTTGGCAAACTGGTAGTTCAAAATTTTAAAATTAGTTTTTGAAATATTCAAGAGGTAAAGTTTATTTTTGTACCTTGAGGTGGTGAACATAATTTATTTTTCAGCACTTAATTAGAAGCTCATACACAATGCTATAAAAAAAGACAATAATTGCAACCTTCTAGAACAATTACGTAATGAGATACAATTACTTCATTGTCCAGAGGTAACAATTTCCTCATTTTCAAGGTCATGTAATTTGAAAAACCCATGTGTGAACAGAGCTGAAATTTAGGATTTATGCATAAGTCTTGATATGCCTAACAATCACATAAAAATTTCAAGGAAATCAAAAGAGGTCAGGTCTATATTAATTTGACAGGAAAATGATCCAAAAATTAAAATCATAGCCATAATGTTAAAAATTGCAACATTACACACATTTCAGCTGCTGTTAAAAAAGGTAACATGGGTACAAACAACATGTACTTAAACAATTACAGAAAAGATTAAAGCACAGGGCCACAATATGGTATCTGAACAAGTTGTTTTACAGCATGCAGAAGACATCACACTTCAGAAGCAGGACAAACTTTTCTATATAGGAAAAAGAACAGAAACTGCATTAAGTCTATTACTTAAATCCATAATGCAATGACAAAAACTCTATGTTTACCAGCAAAAACATAGAAATTCTTGACATTCTGGGAGAGTCAGAAGTGACAGAGTTTGAAGAAATCTTCCTTCTTCCAAAGGAAACAGATGGCATCATCCAAACAAAGGACTTCCGTTTTTCCCTCAACTCACTTTTCTCACTGCAGAGAAACACTATTGGTGAACTAGTTATCAACTGCAATGGTATTACTATTACCACTATATACAAAACAATATTCAAAAGACAGGACCATATAAATTTAATACATTAAATTTCTGAATTTAGGATCAATGGACTTAAAAAAGCACAGCAGAATTAGAAAACAAAAATTTTAAATCCTTATATAAACTACAAAAACAAACTTCACAACAGAGAAGGGAGGGGGGGGGAGGGGCTAATTTTTTAAAACAAGAATCTGATAACATGGAAAAGATTAAAAAAAATGAAAATAGGATCACAACAACTTTTTCAAAAACTAAGAAAAAAAAACCTGAACTTAAAGGTGAAAAGTATAAAAACAGATGATGCATAAAAATGAAACTTAGGCTCAAAACTGCCACATAAAACTGATTGGAGATGCAACACAATTAAAAAATAATGAACCCAATGAAATGGCAATACAAACAACAGACATGGCTATACAAATTTATGTAAACAAAGTTGATCTTTTCCTCAGTACTGACATGAATAAAAAATAAATCCTCAAATTTCAGTCCAATAACTCAAGATACATTTCTTTGTTTTAAAAGAGAGCGACTATACAATGAGAAAATTTCAACAGGTTTTTACATTAACACACTGCTATCTCACAAAATTTTGAGTTTTAACATCCGCTAACAAAACCAAGCGCTCTCTCTCAACTTTTGTCATCTTCTTGTCAAACCAGGAAGATCAAAAAGGCAATCCAACACTGGCAGGTAATTTGGTAAAGGTGTAGTTTAGCATCCTAAATTATTAGGCTAAGAATTTCAAGAAACTTGCATACATATTTTAAAGTATGTAATTTGATAGAAAAATGTGTGCCAGTGAGATTTCAAGTTTAAACGCACTTTAAAGATTTTTTACTGTAAAATTTACCCTGTAAGCATGAGGACGTGAAAATGTATTCTGGCATCCCCCCCCCCCGTTACATCGACGGCATCCAGGCTCTGCTGAAACAGATCATGGTCGCATTTATTTATTTATTATTATTATTATTATTTTTTTTGTAATCCACTGAGAAACTGAGTTTTAATGCCCTTTCTAGAGACAATCATATTTAGAATTCTTTCCCAGAGCAAAGCAGATTGTTATAAGATGCAAAGTCTCTGTCTCGTAGTAAAAAAAAAAATGGCTGCCACAGCATGACCCAAAGATTATATAGTTTTGGCGGAACATTGGATGATGTCGTGGCAGCGCTCGGGCAGGCTCACAGCAAAATTTGTTGTGCAGGTCAATTTTTTGGTAATTTTTTTTTTAAATGCGCTGTAAAGCTGAAAAATTTCCCATTTTCTATCAAATTACATACTTTAAAACACACAATTTTTTTCTTGAAATTTTTAGCCTAATAATTTAGGATGTCAAACTATACTTTTATTTTACCTACTTGATATTGGATGGTCATAGTTTTAATCTTCCATATTACAAGTTAAATAATCATCCTATCAGAGAGCACTAAAAATTTTTGATTAATTATAAATCTGGCTTCACATACTTTTTTTTTAAATTCTGAATATGGTATGAGACTAATAAATAACAATAATAACAGTATTTCTACAACCCAGATTGTAGGATAAATTGTTGTCAGTACTCTAATTCCATTTTTTGTGTGGAATTTCTTTAGAATTTTTGCATCCTGTATAGGCAGTGTAAAAAGTTCTAAAATAGGCTACAGATACAGAAAATTCAAAGTATGGATGATAATGTATGCACATTTCCAGATACGCTAATCTTCAGTCTGAGGGAATTACATCCATAGTTCAATGACTACACATGAAATATTGGAATGTAAAGGAATGAATAAAAGTATTTAGTTCAGGAAGGGAAAGTTTCCAGGACACATACAAAAAAATTCCAGGAAGATTATTACGCTTTACAGTATCATGATAAAATTACTTTTTAAAAAGTAATTTCGGTTTTAAGTAATACAAATGATTAAAGATGTAAATGGACGAGTAAGCTTTTTTACTCATAACAATTCTCTTTGTTTTTAACGAAGAATTACCCAATAATGCAAAACTGAATCATGGCGGTGCAATTACTACAAGGCCTATCAGAAAATCCTTTCCCTCAATCTGAAAAATGATTAATTCAATCAGTCATTTTAGCTGCATCACTATTCTACACTATCTTCCTATGTAATGTCTCTAATTGATAACAATTGAAATTATAAAATAAAACAAGGGTAGATCCAGAATTTAAGAATGGGGAGGGCACATGTTTAATCAGTTAAAAGAAGAAATATAGGAGGAAACGTCAGTCTACGCCTGTTAGCGGAAGAATTGAGAATGATGGAAAAGTTGAAAAATAGGTAAAAAATATTCTTAATGGAAAAAGTTATGCTCAGCAAAGAGAATATTTTAAAACAAGTCTCCCAGAAACAGAGATAGTGGGGGAAAAAAAGGTTTTTCGAGGTGAGCGGTATCCATCCATCAAAGAATTTAAAACAAAAATACAGCAATGTATTTTTAATTAAATGTGTAAATTATCTGAAATTAGTAAATATAAAAATTTCAACATTTTAACATACCTCATAAACAGGGTTAGCATTTTGTTCAGTTAAATATTCCTAAATTTCAATCTATTTCAATCTTGAAAATACAGTTCACATAAACATATTCCTGGCACATAACTGAAAAATATTAAGTTTTTATATTGTAATTAACTCACTTTGCGGAAAAATCAAGCAGCTAGTGAGAAAAGAAATGAACTTGTGTTAATAAATTTGAGTCTTTCGCAAAACATTCCCAGACGAAATACGACCTTTCCTCCAATTAACACCCCAAAAATTTCTCTTCAGTTTTGCATTGATCGAGCAAGACCCAAATAATGACAAAAATAAAAATAAAAAAAAAAAGGAGAGGAGGGTCTTTGCAAATTCATGGAAGAATCTCACGTACGAATTAACCGCTGAATCGATTTTGAATGTCGTAAGATTACGCTAAAATATTGATGACCGGTAAATTTTAACTTTTGGCTCAAAATTGGAGCAAATTTTGTCAAAATCGCAGTTTAAAAAAAAAGAAAAAAAGAATGGTGCAAGAAGAACGTTTTGGCGTGGGCTGGCAGCCCTGCAATAAGGAAATTAGCAAACAGAGTTTCAGCCTTTGTTAAGAATTCAGAATCAACTTCAAAGAAAGAATTAACTACTTGAGTTTTCAAATCCAGCAGCAAGTTTCTGACGCTTTGGCCAAACAATATGTCGGCGACAATCATCACAACCGCCAAGCGCTACTGAAAAATCACTACTACAAACAATACACTGTGCACTACTAGCTGTTTTTCCTTTTTTCAAACATGGCCATTTTGCACTACATTCCAGTAAGAACTGATTTCTTATTCCCTTTCTTTTAGAAATTAAGTCAGTATTATTATTATTATAAGCAGAGAGCACGAATTAAGAAGAGCTACTTTTCAGTTGAGTTGCCTTACCACAACACGCATGCGCGGTTGCACCAGGGCTCAATTTCGACCAGTAGTTAGTAGCTACAGTTGTGACCTTACGACACAACACGCATGTGCGGTTTGAAGTTCTACCAGGGTTAAATTTTGACCGGTAGTTAGTAGCAAGTTGCTAGCAAGCAAATGCATTTTGCTAGTGATAAAAAGTGGTTCTAGCAAAAGTTGCTAGTGGAAAATCTTTTGAATGTTTTAGTATGAAATATAATCAACTGCATTGCATGTGTGGAATAAAGATCTGCACCGCGGGAAAGAAGTTTGGCAGCGTGCTGTGGGGAAAAATTCAACAGCTGCGCGTTCCTCCCCCAACACTTGTTGAATGACTAACTGTAACTCACTCCTGGGTGAAAGCAGGGAGGCATTTCCAAGCCTGAAATTATTTTCGCTGTCTTGTAAACTAACACTGTCAGATCAGATTTTAATCTATTTATCTACAAATTGATGCTTATCAAGATTAAATGCAAAAACTTATGAAACAGAGGATATTTAACAAAGCAGGAGAGAGGAAACATGGGGCGGAGAGGGTAGCGTTACAGGTTTTCAACAAAATGCAGGTCTATGTTGTGTCCTGTTACTCATGTTCAATCACCTCAGCTGCAGTCTTGTATGCTTGGGCGTAAGGACCGTTAGCCAGAATATCTGCCAAGGCTGTCAATGGCAATTGCTTTAATTCTTTATTTTCATTACGACTAATACATATTATATCAGTAGCTGCTGGGGAATGTAAGAAGTACAACTTTCGCCAGTAAGTGGTAATAAATCCAAGATGTACAGGTGAATCTGTCCCTGAATTTTAAAGAAGTACAGATCATTGCTGGAATCTCCTTTTTTGTGGCTGAGAGGGAAGTGAATGACATTGCAGTATTGTGTTTCCAGATGTGTTGGACAAAATAAGGACTCTTCAGAAGTAAGTTCTTCAACCCCGTATTTATCTGTAGTTCTGGAAAGGAAATAAGGCCATTATGACAATACGAATTTAAATGACCATTCGTTTTCTCATTAGCGAAATGCAAAGTATGGCAGTGCACACTCTCAATATTCATCGCACCCATGATAGCTCATGTATGGCAGTTTCGTCCAATAAAGCTTTTCGGAAAGGTAGGTTGCCATGTGTATTGCCGAGATCATTAAGGGTGCTTCCAAAATTCCTTCACTCGTGTACATTACGAAAAACATACCCTCACTTGGGTGGTGTTTCTCGAATGCTACTCATGACAGAACCCTGTTTACAGCTGAATAGCAGTGGAAGCACGTGCAGCCGATTTGTCCTTTAAAATAGCTAATCAGCTTCTTGCTCACTGTCGCCATCTCTCAAGATCGCACGACCACCCGTCTGCCCCACATTGCGATGACGAAGCCAGACGGTGGTTGTGACACGTATAGCAATCGGCTGATTAAATTTAGCAGAAATTTACCCCCTTCTTGGAACCAAGATTTCTAAAATGAGCCATTTCCCAAGTTTGTACGATGTACCAATGTCCCACAATTTTGTATGACACTACGGATTTATATATAAGATAATCTACAAAACATAAAAAGCCAGTCTGGACTTAAACAATTGCCACTTGAAAAAAAAGGAAAACTTGCAGAAAGGGGACACCACTACATATGACTAGATAAGTTGGTCTTATTTGAATGACAGCAGGAACCTCGTTGATAATTCATTCTAATGCATTGGTGTTAAGTTCAAAACCTGACTTTGACTTCTGAATTACAAAGTGATTTCAAAAAATTATATACAGTGTAACTTGGATTATTCAAAGCTGAAGGGACCACAAAAATAATGCGAATAAGGTAAGTTTGAATATGGGCACATTCAAAAATCACTTCAAGTACTGCAAAAAACAACATATTTATTCAAAACATACAACAAAAAAAGTACAGTACAGTAAATTTACATATTTTTTGTAAAAAAAAAAATGAAATGTTGGCCTGCTTCTTGGAATTTGTGTTATGGATAAGAATAAATTCTCCAAGTTTATCGAGTGAATGAAATAGACAGTCACTTACATTTTGCTATCCCTCAACAAACTTCCTTAACTGTTGAAGGTGAACCAAGGCTTCTACTGAATTTGGAAGGTGCTCTTCAGGAAATTTTGGCCGTTCCAGTTCTTCATCAGAAGATACACAGCAGGTCTTCTTATTCATAACATCAGCCAAGATCTCATCATCTGTGAACTCACCAAAAACAGCTAAATTGTCATTAATGCTCACAAAAGCCTCATACGGAACATCACGGCCTACGTCTTCCCAGTACTCCACAGTGAGTATGATCTCCTCGCCACCAAATACCTTGATGTAGTTGATGAGACTCATCATCAGGGTGCTGGAAGCATTCTTTTCCGAAGCAGTTGGCTATAGTTTCAGGTTTAACTTGTTGCTTCATCCAGAACAGTATGTACCCATTTTAAAAGGTAATTGTTAAAAATACGAGAATACGAAAATGGGGTTTTCTTCGAATTAAACAAAAAAAAGTTTGAATTAAAGGGATTTAACATTATTTTACATAGAAAATTCAAGGGACCAAATAAAAAATTAGAATTAACCAAGAATTCGAATTAGACAAGTTACACTGTACTTATGAATTTTTAGAGCAAAAATGATCAGTCAAAAATATTTTTTAAAATCACTTTATATATAATTAAAAAAAAAGTCACTGTCAATTTTTTGGATTTACCACCCATGCATCAGGCTGAACTCTCAACAAAGTTCCTGCTGCCATTCAGGTAAGATCAACTTATATGGTCATGAAGTACAAAAAGGTACTGTGCGAGATGCGGGCAGAGATTGCTGTGAAGGGAGGCATTTGATAGTCAACAGTAAGCACAATATCTAGTCCCATCAGTTTTAAACTTGATCTGGCAGACATGCTTTCTTTGAAGTGCTAATCTCTGAATCTCAGAACTGCTTAGGAATATGTATGTGGTAATTTCTATGAAAAATATACAACACTTTTTACACGATTTTGCTGACACCCAATTTAGAATGACAACGCAACTAACCGACCCACCTGCGAGGAGAACAGATGTTTATATTTACTGTCATCTTGATGTGAGAGCTTATTATAGTGTTATTTAAAGCTGAGTAAAAATGCCTTCCTCAGAAAGAAATTTGTAACTAATCATGTTAATCAGAGCTTAAGGAACATCAGATTGTAAGTTACCTTACATAAAATTATCTTCAAATAAGGAAATCCAGATTGTACTAAACAACAAAGTGTTACCACTCAAGAATTTCAATCTGTGTATTGATGCCATAAGTGATAACAAGCACTATTACTGTGGTAAACTGGTGCTCTCAAAACAGGAAAGTGCCTCATACTATTTTAATTTAATACACAAACAAAAAATGCAAGGTGGCATTTTCATTGCAAAAACTTACTGAAAATGAAAACATGACTGTAATAAGAGTTACCATCATTTGATACATGTAGAAGCTTTACGAAATATTTAACTTTAATCGACATGTATCACAAAAAGGTTACAACACATCACTGATTGATTTACAGAACTGCCAATCCAGGTTTTTTTTTTTTTTTTTTTTTTTTTTTTTAAATCAGCGATCACCACCAGGAGCAATGTCACACAATTTTCAAAGTTATAAATTAAAATTGCTCAACTTATTTTATTTTGAATCAGCATTTTAGCACACAAGGGTTTTTTGTTGCAAAATGCTGAACTTGGAACAGGAACTTGTTTTTTCTTAATACATTACAAAAAATTTCTAAAACTGAAAATATGTGGCTGTCATATAGGAGTGGCTGCTTGTTCAGCAGTGTCATGCATAGAATTCATCTACAAGACAATGTTGGATAACTTGTGTAGCAGATTGGGTTTTTTGAATTCAGGAATTTCTGCTTTACACATTAATCAGATCTTGGATATGTAATTTAAAACTCATTCTTATTTTCAAACCAAAATATGCTACACAACTTCTTGACATTTATTCACAGCAGACTTTTTTTGGCAGTCATATGAATCAAATGACATGTGAAAGGTAGCTTTCCTGGAGAATAATCCTTTTCTCCAAGTAAGATTTTAAAGAAAGCTCTTTTGTGCTAAAAAGCTCCCGCAAATCCCTACGACCAAATCAACTGTTTCCTCATTTTCACCATAAATTCAGATCCAGCGACAGTTGAATTAATCTGTTTTTCAAACATTTTGCTAACAGACAAAGAGCAAATTGTATTAATGCACGGTATTAAACAAAACAACCTAACCTTGCACGTGCCGTTGAAATAAGCTGGTTCAACTTACCTGTTTCCAGTTTGTAATTAATACAGACACTTGACGTGGATTAGGAACATCATCCAGTTTGTAAATTTGTTACTTCAGAGAAGTTCTTGGTTTTTTACAATTGGCTGCAGAAGATTTATCAAATTTATCAATGAACTGAGTTCTTTTCTAGCAATTTTAAGTTGTCTTTTTGCATTGGGAACTCACAGAACTTAATTCTGTGGCCAATTTAACGTTTTATTTTATACTGACATTCAAGATGTTGCGACACTGCCTCAGGTTCTATGCCGGCTGTTGCAAGGAGTCAAAGCCACAGTTGTTTCATTCTGGCAAATATTGCAGAATGCTGCAGCACTGGAATGCATGTTAAGAAGTTACATATATACTCAACATTACTTTGTCCAAAGAGACCCATTTAAATTCATGGCAGGAAGTGACCACTGTCAATAAACAGCCAGTTGAAGCCTGTACAGGACCACAGCATCAATATCAGCCATCAGCTGGCAATGAGTGTCACAGTTAAATACATCCTTTTCCCCACAGACTACTAAATTCATTTCTTAGAGTGGTTAATGCAGGAAATAAAAGTCAAAGTGAGAGAAATCAGCTTTAGCTCGCCAGCCCCGACATACGAGCTATAGAGGCATTATCAGCGTGGCGGCTAACACCCGACCTATTCGGCAAAAAAGAAATGTCATGCGAGCTATAGAGGCGCCATTGGCATGGAGGGTGCCACCAGACACGTGCGATATTTGGCAAAAAAGAAATGTCTCGCAAGCCCCGACCCACAAGCTATAGAGGTGTAATGAGCACAGAGGATAACACCCGACACGCACTGAATTTGGCAAAAAGAAACTTCTCGCGAGCGCCAACATGCGAGATATAGAGGCATCATTGGCATGGAGGGAGACACGAGAGATATTCGGCGAAAAAGAAATGTCTCGCAAGCCCCATCATACGAGCTATAGAGGCATGGAGGGCGACACCCAAGATATTCGACGAAAAATAAATGTCTCGCAAGCTGCGACATATGAGCTATAGAGGTGTCATAGGCATCGCGGATAACACCCAGTACGCGAGCTGTTCAGTGAAAACGAAATTCCTCGCGAGCGCAGACATGCGAGCCATTGAGGCGTCATCGGCATGGCGGGTGACACCCAGCACACACAGATGGAGTTTCTTTTTCTTTATCCGGTGAAAAGAAACGTCTTGCGAGCCCCAACATGTGAGCTATAGGGGCGTCATCGGCGCGATGAGTGCCACCCGACCTATTCAACGAAAAAGAAATGTCTCGCGAGCACCGACATGCGAGCTATAGGAGTCATCGGCATAGAGGGTGCCACCCGACACGTGCGATATTCGGCGAAAAAATGTCTCGCAAGCCCCGACCCATGAGCTATAGAGGCGTAATGTGTGGCGGATGACACCCGACACGCAAGCTATTCGGCGAAAAAGAAATGTCTCGCGAGCGCCAACATTCCGCCAACATTCGAGATATAGGCATCATTGGCATTGAGGGTGACACCCGAGATATTAGACAAAAAAGAAATGTCTCGCAAGCCCCGACATACGAGCTATATAGGCGTCGCGGATAACACCCGACCTAGCTATTCAGTGAAAACGAAACTCCTCGCGAGGGCCGACATGCGAGCCATAGAGGCGTCATCGGCATGGCGGGCGACACCTGTTTCTTTTAAAAGAAACGTCTCGCGAGCCCTGACATGCGAGCTATAGGTGCGGCATCGGCGTGGCAAGTGACACCCGACCTATTTGACGAAAAATAAATGTCTCGCGGCCACCGACATGCGGTGGCGGCGAGACATTTATCATCGGAGTGGCAGGTGAGCTATTCGGCGATTTCGCAATGTCCGGTGTTACCCGACAGTCTAGTAGAAAGGGTTAAAATGTTTGCACCAAAATTTTCACAAGCGCAAAGCCACATGCAGTCAAAGTAAAGAGTTGGCAAAAGGCGCTGAGCTGTGTTCCCTCTCGACTTTTGCGCACGGTACTCTCAAATGACTGTATGGGGAATCACGTGACAAACTCTGCCTCCGTTGGCGGAGGTAGTCAGAACATTGAAGGCGCATTAGGGACTATCTGTAAAGTGTGTTTTTTCGACCAAAAGACGATAAAAAAAAAATAGAAATTGCGTGCAGGGATCTTGAGAGGGCTTTACCGTAGTTTTTTCAGGTGACATCCGTAAAACCGTAAGATGAAGTGAAAATCCGTAAAAGTTGCCATCTCTGAATACCTATGAATCCTTTAGAAACAGAACCATTGTATCCTGCCACGGGAGAGCCATTTTTAGTCGTCCTCCGCAACAACGAAATAGCTAATGACTGACCTTATGCTGTATTTACGTAATCGCGCACCTCGATCGGAATGAAATAAATGCGCTATCCCAAAGAGCAGGGAACGACATGTAAACAATCTCAATTGCACAGCACTCCAAAAGACCACTAAACTATCAGTAAACAATCTTAATCAAGATTTCATAACGTACTGCGTCGTTTCTCCAACATACCACATGACTACAACAAAACTCCTCCTTCATAAGCAAAAACAATTGAATTTCCTACATCGAGAAAATCGTTGTTTTCGTCACTTTTGTCAAAAAAACAACAAATTATATGGTAAGGTGAAAAACATTACGAAATTTTTGGAATGGCGGTACGGTATGTGTTGATTAAGCGTTGTTTTCACCAAATTACACATAGACCATAAAAAGGCGGCATTCGATTTGACGTTTAAAACGGCACTTTTTGCCGTGAAAACATTTTTTCTGCTCGGCAATTTTTGCTGTGGATTGCCGTTTTGGCGCAGTTGGGCGCAAATATTAAATTTTTTCGTAATTTGTAGCAGTTTGGCGCAAACTTTCCATCACTGAGTGTGGAAACAAATGAACCATCACAGATTGCTGTGTCTATAGGAAGGACTGCTTTATTTAAAAATTATATTTTATTCCCTCACTGTGACTGGCTTGAGAGCTAACAGCTGCAGGTAAAGGTAGGTCATTAACCTGTCTGTCAAATCCACAATGGTTAGCTGCTTGGAAAACAATGGCAATCAGAAGAGCTAAAAAAAGAGCTAAGACTAAGGTTTCTGTGCAGTTTTGTGTAGTGTGAAAAGTGGTCGGTCAGGAGAAAAAATGCTCAAAAATGTGCAGAGTAATGTGCAGAGTAATGCTTGGAACTTGGCAGTATTACACTATTTATCATATCAACACGGGGAAGTGACACTTTGTCTGGATTTCCGAAGTGTTGGGTGCATTTTTCTGCACCAGTTGAAGGGTTTGTTTACATTTGACATTCTCCAAATGCCACTCACTTCACAATATAAATAGTTCCACAATGAAATGCAAGAATATGTGCACGTGTGTAGAATGTCACACTTTCATAGTCAACAATATTTATCATAGGTTTGAACAGTACACAATTTAACACTTTCCTACCTTGCCAGGAAGGAGTCTATCCAGGTTTTTAAAAATACCTAATTTTGCCTATTTTTGTGAAATGCGCCAACTTTTGTGTGTATAGCTATCTTAATTATCTGTAATTATTATGCTGAAAAAACTTTTTTTTCTGTTTTTAATTATTTTAATTTCATTTTATTTTACTGCTAACTGTGCTTCACACTTCTTGGGTTTGCAGCAAGTTTTCTGTTTCGATGACTGTGTATGCCAGGGATGGAAAATTATGTTCCAGATCTAGGAGGAGCAAATCAAATTTTAAATTATAACACACAAATGTAATGTGTGATGATGATGGAACAGAAAGTTATATAGTGCACTTTCTTCCATTTGGTCTATACCCCCCCCCCTTCCTCTGGTTTTTCTATTTTGAGCTCTCAAAAAATAAAAAAATTTAGATTTTCATTTTATTAAAGTATAATTTATTGAAGTTAAATTTTGCACATATAAAGTATTGTATTTTTCTTCCTATAATCCAGGGCAGCATTATAATTCATGAACTTGAAAATTCAGAAAAGAAAGAAAAAAAAAAAAAATGTTGCGAATAATCAGCAGCGGCGTATTGTTATTTTGTAAAATGAAGAAAAAACAGTTTTTTCCATCATCTAATCCACAGCGGCCTGTACACAGATGGTGAAATAAAACATCGGCACCTGTTATGTTGATTTTTTACCATATTTCAGACAAAAAAGCGGAGATTCACACGATGACTTAAAATACAAAAGTAACTCATTTTTAAATACTTTTGTTTTATTTTCAAATGATAAAAAAAAATTCCTAGTTTTTTCAGCATTACCATTATTCATTAATTAGACCTAAAAATTCGTAGAAACTGCAGACAATCCATAATATTTGGCATTTCTGAAAATATTTCCCAAAAACTGAAGGATAAACAAGTCTTAACAGAAATTATTAATGCAACAAAACTAACGAATACAACTTGATAAGTGATTATGCAACTGCAACAATTACGTGGTGTGGAATAGCTCCGCTGGCTTTCCGGATCACTTAGCCTGAAAAGCCCGCCGAGCTAGTCTACACCACGTAATCAAGTGCAAAATATTTTGTCAAAGTGCTCATAAAAAAAATAATAAAACCATATTCCCAGCTCTTTGTGGCTCTCTAACTTTATATTGTGTTACAATTTTTTCTTCTTCCGTTGTTAGCACATTTTCTGTACTTTTCCAATATAACCAGCTCTCATGACAACATGCAGAATGTTTAAAAATTAAAGTAACATAAAAAAATTATGTGGGTTATATTCCATGGAGATTCACTCAGGTGTTGTGCTGCATGATTTTATAAAAATTTGAAACTTTGCTCATTTATTTGTGTGGTTGAATAATGGCCAAAAATAATTTAAAAAATGTTTACCCCCCCCCCTCATAGGTTGCTTCAAAGATGGCGGCCGTTACAATTTTTAGCATATTGAAGCCTTTCCAATATTTCTGATATCTCCTGAACCAATACAGATATTGGAATGATTCAAAAAAGGGGTTTTAAGCATAAACTGAGGACAAATTTTGAAGATGACAATCCGATTAAACTGAGGATTCTGTAACACTATGAAACTGTTCAGGAATCAGCCACATTCTTTACTTAAAGCCCTTTAAACATTGATATCGGATGCTGATTTTAAAAGTCTTACTTTAGTGATATTTTTTAAGAAACACAGGAAACATACACAAAGTTGCAATTCATACTGTAGAAACCTTGTCCCTTGAAACACACACACACACACACACACACACACACACACACACACACACACACAAATCCTGAATTTAGGTACCTCTCGTCGATTTTTATAGCCCTCCTGGACCTGCCACATCCTTTGTGCCTAACAATGATGACAGGATATCAACATGGATACCAAACAGCAAAATCCTGAAGATCTTGACACCATTTGAGTTCTATACTTCAGGTTCTTGCAGAGTACAAAATTGATGAAAAACTGAAGAACGAGATATCTTTTCTCTTCACTGTAAAATCCAGAAGCATTGACTGCTGAGAGTTATAAAGGTATTATAACAGATTTTTCTTGGAGTATTTTATGGCTAACTGTTAACTTTTTCATTTGTGAGCATTTAATAAAAATATAATGTGATATTGATATAATTTAAACAAGTATTACGAATGTACAAATAACAATATTTTTCCTGATAGCAAGCCCTTATATCAAAAACTAGGATGAACACAACCAATTTTTGTGAGTTAATAGCCATCATATACATGGCTATGAGAACAAAAATTCAGATTTTTGTATCTCACCACACCAGAGATATAAGACCTCAAAAATTGGGAAAGTGTTCTAGTTGCACATTATGGTATTAACCAAATTGTGTCATTATATGTGGAGTAAATATATAGTATCTGAAACAATCATGTGATGTTTCTGAATAATTCTGTTTCGCACGTTATTTACAGAACATAATGTGAGGAGCACGAAGGGGTACATAATTTCGGGATTTTTTTTTCATAGGACAAGGTTTCTACAGTATGTATGAATTGCAACTTTGTGTATGTTTCCTGTGCTTCACAAAAAAATCACAAAGACAAAATCAGCATGCGATCATCAATGTTTAAAGGGCATTTAAGTAAAGAATGTGACTGATTTCTGAACATTTTCTTAGAGTTACAGAATCCTCATTTTATGCTTAACAAAATCTTTTTTGAATCATTCCAATACCTGTATTGGTTCAGGAGATATCAGAAATATTGGAAAGCTTTCAATATAAATAATAACACAAGGAACTGTACACCAGCTATACTTAAGACGGTACACAACTATACTAGTTATATCCAAATTTATTGGTGTACATAAAAATCAAGGTTTCCAAGTTTTTCGCCCATCAACCAGATGGCTTTTTCAAGGAAGGTAGACTGCAAACTGGATAATAGAACGTTTTAACAATTTGAATGCGGTGACTTGACTTGACAACAAACGAAGAGATGCAAACGTAATTATTCAATAAAAACATGAGGCATTATGTTCATTTTGCACGTGGAATCCTTGGAAGAAAACAAAAGGCATTCATTATTTGAAGAATTGGTTTCAAATTCGTGGTAATTCTAGCGAGACACTATCATTACATTGCAGGCCACATTGTTGGTAATAGTCTCCAATGTTTCCCAAATGGCAGTGGATTTAAGAGTAGAGAAGGCAGCTAATTTCTTTGTCATCCCACATAAGATCGGCACACTTTAGCTGGACTTCTCTGGATAGGGCTGTGGTTAATTTGCCGTTCTTTATGTCCTTCTTATGCTCATTGACTCTAATTCTAAATGAACGTTTGGTCATCCCAATGTAGTATCCTTTGGAGCCATCCGGATATTGTAGAGGGATGACATAAACACCTTCTTCGTTGGAAAGTGGGAGCTTGTCAGTATTTCGCTTAAGCATATAAAGATGTCGGAGATCTTATGCAGACACCGAGGTTCATCTTTCTGAGCGCGTTCGAGTTTATAGGAAACATTTGGTACGTAAGGAATAGAACCCAGATAGCGTAGCCGCATAAACACCTTCTTCGTTGGAAAGTGGGAGCTTGTCAGTATTTCGCTTAAGCATATAAAGATGTCGGAGATCTTATGCAGACACCGAGGTTCATCTTTCTGAGCGCGTTCGAGTTTATAGGAAACATTTGGTACATAAGGAATAGAACCCAGATAGCGTAGCCGCGTCATAGAAAGATCAGCATGCCTCTTTTTGTTTCTTTTGATATATCTATGTACCATGTTCGGATCGTATCCTGCCTCAGTGGCCAATTCGATAACCCTTTTTAATTTGCTTAGTCTAGAAAGAACATCGGAGAAGATGTCGAATGCTCTTCTGATTCGAGAACGGAAGAAAGCTGTCTTGTAATCAGCGGGGCAGAATGAGCTATGGAGCATCAGGTTGGGAACGGAAGTGGGTCTGTAATAGACTTGTGTACGGAAGCAATTTTCAGGCGATTACTCAGTAAAACATCCAAATAAGGCAATGCATTATTGTGTTCTAACCAGGGTTGGGTTTCTGCCGGCAGAAACTAGTTTTTGCCGTGCCGGTGGCAGAAACTGGATATAACCGGTTTAAACTGGCAGAAACGAAAAAAATAAATTTATAGTAAAGCAGAGATAACAAATATTTTTTTATTACAATAATTTAGTATTATAGTAATTTGTAATAATTAATCATTTCAATAATTAAAATATATTACATACAGCTTATATGCTTCATCCAAAGTACATGGGATCTAAATTGTCACAGGAGCAAGAAGAAAGTGTTGGGAAATTACTTTATGACATCAACCCAAATTTTGTGCCTTACATCAGACAGGGTTCCCACTCAAAAGTAGAAAAAAAATTCCCTGACATTTCCAGGTTTTCCAGGTGGTTCTGAGAGTTTTTCCAGAGCGGCAAATCAAATAACATTGCGACAAATTGTTGCATTTCCTTACATTCTTGCGTTCCTTACGAAAGCATACATTTGTTAATTCTTTAAATAACTGTTCTTTATACAATTACCTGCTTTTTATGAATAACAATTAAATGCATGAGGTATATTATTTTTGGTATTATAATTCCATGATCTTTTCTGAACCTAAGGGGTATACTGCCCATGTACAATTTGTTAATACATTCCCGTAGAAACAGTTCATATGTAAGAAAAAATCTGTATGTTGAATAGTTTGTTTTCCTTTCTTCTATAGCACAGTGTAGATAAGCTTAATGACCGAATGGGCTCCTGCTCAGAGAAATGTCGAAAGAGAATCAACCAACAAAGGGCTTTGATCCATTGTTTAAGTGGTTCTCTTGTGATGTGTTTCTCCAAGCAAGAGTGTACCAGGCCACTGTGCCTAATTGTTCCATGTTACAAAATATGAAGCAAACTATCTGCAGAAATCGAATAAAACCGTAATGTCTACAGGCAATTTTTTAAATTCAGTTTTGATAATTTTTAGAGAACTAAGGAATAATGTAATGTATTGAAAGCAAGATTTACCAAATTCTAGACAGGCTGTAATTGCAAATAATTGCTTACCTGAAATTAATACTGATAATGTTATGTTCATCTCACATATGAGGGAGAATTAAAAGACGCCACATAATGAACGTCCCGATTATACAGTCCATAAAGATAAACAGAAAATATGGAATATAAAGGATAAATAACTTTCATTTTCCCTAATTACTTTATAGTTACAAAAATTTGTGTATTTAACATAAAGTTTACATAATATTTAACAAAATCATGTCTTATTTTTTTGTTTCAGGTTTAACAACAACCATAAGCAACTTGTTGGGCTATATCCGTCCATCCCTAATTTAGGACCATTGGCTTCACGAAGGAGAGCCAGTGCCGTAAGATAAACACACCACCCATACCTCATCTGGGACTTGAATCCAGGCTCACTTGGACGAATAGTCAGAAGCCAGAGCTTAAACCACTGCACCACCGAGGTGGCAAACCATGTATTTACATGTTTTAAAGAATATTTGAACAAAGACTTAATTTAAATTCTACATATAATGAAATATTTCAATCGATTAGGTGAAATTATATAACTGATTTATCTGTATTTTAAGTGCACACAAGTATATAAATAACATTTTAAACGACTCGCAACATTTAGAGTTCCAGTTAGGTTTAAAAATGCAAGCTGGGAGAATGTGACTGAAGAGAATTAATTGCCGTTAAATGATACAATGCTGAAGCTTTAAATCCTTTAAGTGCTTATTTTACATAAATATTAAAGAACACAGAAACTTTTGCTGAAATTGAAGTCTAATGGGAATGATAAAATGGAGAGTGTCTGACAGTCTCTTAACATTTTGTTAGAGCGGTTCTATCAAATCGATCTAACAATTTGTATTTTCTATTGGAATTCACTTAGAATCTTTAAAGACAAAGCAAACTAAAACAGCTATTAAAAAATAAAAAATAAAAAGAGAGAGAGAACGGAAATCATGACAGCATTTCTGTGTCTGAGGAAAAACGTGTGCCAGTACCATCCCAACAATTCTAGCAATCAGGGAAAATACTGCTGACATTTAAAAATCAAAATTGTAATTATTTTAGCTAAAGTTAGTTTTTGCACTTGGCAATGAGAACATCGAATCTATGCTATTTCAGAGGTGCCAACCTTTAGCAGAACATATCAGTAATCAATAGGGAATTTTCAGTAATGTTTCAATAATGTAACACAAACTTTCAGTAATGTAACACACCATTTTTTTAAAAAAGTTAAGGACAATATTATAGTATTACTGTGTAACTTGTAATACTTATATGAGGTGCCTATCGGTAATCACCATAGGTCGTTAACGCGTGAAATGGGTATTTCATGAGAAATTAATGCATGAAATATGTAATAACTTTGCATGTTTACACTATCCTCACAAAAAATATGAAATTAAATTATCAATATTGTACTGACCTCATGTCATTGCTGACATAAAAACTCCCTTGTTGCTTGTTTTGCAGTGGTATATTCTTTTCAGAAAACGTTTTATAACACAGCTCACCTGAGGAAAATGCTTTACTTTTCTGTAAAGAAGGGCACTAAATGTTTTGGTGCTCATTGTTGGGCAAAAGTATGTGAGGTATTTCCTTACTATACTAAATATTCTATACGTAGAGGAATTGCTGTGAGGGATAGTCAATATTACCAACATTAGTTTAGGCAATGTGGAATACTTGGGAAGGCCAGATGAATCCTTTGTCTTAGATATTTCATCCCATGCCACATATGCTCAAGGATATCCATCAGTCTGGGAACATAGCATGAAAGAAGCGACCAGCATGATCACAGCTTGCTATAGGTAGGTTATGCTCCACAACGATTGTAGTAAACAGCAATTCAGCGTTTATCACGCTATTTTCATTCTTTTTTGCAAAAAAATTATCCAAAGGCTTTGATCGAGTCTTTAATTTTACACAATACTGGTGTTTGGTTTGACTGGATATGCCTTCGGCAATCATGTCGTCCTACATGGGCTACTGATTACTCTCATATTAGAAGGCACGCAAGGAAACCTTTATTTCAGCATTTGTAACATTTTCCATTTCCTTGCTCAAGATTTGGGAGAAAGATTTAGATGTTCCTGGAGAAACCTCTTTGCATATTTATTTGTTTCAGAAACGATAATTCCAAGGATGAAATTGGTAAAAAACAAGTAAAAAATATGCAATAGGTGCCACATCAGTTGCCGGAGCATGTTTGGGTCTCCTGCATTTCATGTTAATAAAAAAAGATGCTGAGGTTGTCCATCACTTCTCTCTATTAACATCCTCCCATTCACTTTCAGAACTTTCATGATCTGAAGATTCACTATGAAGATCTTCACCTTCTGAAGAAGATATGGTGTGCGTGGCACGGTGGCTAGTTTTTTGGCTTGATGTTGCTAGGCCAATATCACTCTCAGATGATTCAAAATCATCACCATCACTTGGCAAACTTTCACTCTCACACAAGCCACTTCAAATAACCTTAGAAAACAATTTCACGCAGTGGGAAAAAGCACGTCTCCTAGTCTGAGGAACAAGCTGTCAATAAAATCATCCTCTGCTAACACGAGTTTGGAAAAAGATGGGGATTCGTAATTCACGGAGTTTTGAGATTGTGTCTGTTTGTTTGGGAAAAAGAAATGAATAATGAATGTGAAGAGCTTCTAGTAATAAAACACCGCACTTCGTTCTCCCGCCACGCGAAAGTCCGCAAGAAATATAAACATCCGTCATCACGGGACCACGCGTTGCGACGAGTTGATCGTTACTGCACTTCGAACGGGGCTCGAAAAGTGATTTCCGACAGTACGACATCTTATAATTCACCAACAATGCAAAGTGAACAGCACTGCCTCAACTGCAGCAGGAAAAGTTTTGGCTAAAGTAACCTTTCTCCCGCCACACGGAAAAGTGCGTGGGGAACCGATAGCAAGCGCAAACTCTTTTACGATGACACTTACGGCATATTACCTGTAATTCTAGTCGTATTATCCGCAGACCACGAAATTCATATTAAAAAAAAAAAAAAAAATCCTTCGTATAATCCGCAGACTGTGACACTCAGGAAATAAAAAAATCGCCGTATAATCCGCACATCATAGATGTTGAACCAGAAGCGGAATTTCCGACAGAAAAGTCCGTCACATAAATAAATAAATACATCGCTCTTTCCACGTTCCAGAAACACATAGCAACCGAAAAATTGTTTTCAGCCGCCGCCGAGGAATTGAATCCACGGATCTCTCTCCGCCTAGCGCGTTAGCTTTACACCATGGTGGCCAACAATCCACGGTGCTATGTGTATTTTTAAGTCAGCTTCTGACATCATAAATCCGTAAGATGGGCTCAGCTACTGAGACGTCTCCATCTGGTGGGTATTAACGGCACTGGCTATATATATTATAGCAGTTAAATCCAAAGGGCGAGATCCAAAGTGAAAATCCTCCAAATACGTGGCGTCAGAATATAAATAAATACATCGCTCTTTCCACGTTCCAGAAACACATAATGAGTCCGAAGAAGTAAGAGAGAAAAAAAAAAAAAAGATTTTATTAAATGAAGAAATTCATTTTTAAAGGTAACTGTTTGTTATCTTTTATCTTCGGACAGATAAAGGGTGTGGCATCCATAGATCACGCCAATGCAGCTCCAGAGTATTGTATTACACCTTGCCAATGACGAAAGGCTGATACAGAACAAGTCGTAGAAATATCGTATGTACTCGCGTACAAGTCGAAAGTTTTGGGAGGAATTCCTGCTTTCAGAGTTGAGAGATCGTCTTATACGTGGGCCAATAAAAACCCGTGAATTCTCCCGCGGAATAAACCGACGGATTTGTTTACGTTTTAGATCGCGACACAGAGGCTTTCCGTATGTTGCTGCACGATTGTGTTCTGACCTCAAAACTATCGCGCAGTGACACGATCATATCCTCAATTCTGTCCACCACTTCAAGTTTAAATTCGGCAGTGTAACTGAAACGTTTCCTTTTCAGAGACATCATGATTAGCAATGAAGGAAAACAGCAGCAACGACGTTCGCCAAAACAACGAAAGCAAACTAGACACAAGGTCGCGCACATGAAATCCGAAAGGAGAAACGCATAGGTTCGTGCAGCAAGTGCTGTGCGTACTTCTTTGGCTTTTTGCCAAAAAACAGAGCCGGCACGACAGTCAGAGCTCTCCTCAACGATATCAAAATGACCCCTGTCATCCCTCCCCACAACTTTCCCGATCTTTCGTTACGACATTCCTCCCCCTCCTCCCCCGCTCCGTACAAACTCCTGACTGAGGAAAATTCTTCCGAGGGAGTTCCTTTTCCAATTATTACACCCTTCCCTGCACAATCACGCTGCAGATTTTTTAAAAATCGGAAGGTTGTAATTTTTTTTTTATTTTTTTTTAAATCGGCGTATTAACCGCATCGGTGTATAATCCGCAAAACCTATAATTTTAACTTTTTTAACAGATAATCCGCGGATTATACGAAGAAAATTACGGTACCATTCTTCCGATAATATCGCTGTTCGACGATATGATTCATGGACATTCCATTTTTTTTTTTTTTTTCATTGGAGGTTTAACGACCACCGTGAGCAACTCAATGGGCTATAAGCAGTCGCCCGTCCCTAATTTAGGGTCACTGGTTCCAGGGAAGGGAGAGAGCCAGTGCCTTAAGACAAACACAACATCCATGCCTCAACGGGATTCGAACCCGGACCCCTTACAGACGAATGATCAAAGGCCATCGCTTAAACCACTGCGGGACATTCCATTTCAAAACGATACGATTGATAAATAATATGATCATTGAGACACCGAAATCTGCAGTCTGATTCGGAAAATATGCGGATCAAAATCGAAGGCCGACAAATCGGCAGCGTCGCACTAAAAGGGTTTAACGAAAAAGGATACAAAATTGAGATTCTCCAAAACACACTGAAATCCGTAATTCTTCCAAATTGCCCCTAATTCCGTATTCTGACAGTCGAAACCGTAATAATTACGGACAATTCGTAATAGTTGGCACCTCTGCTATTTGCTTCTAAATAACGCAGCATAGGATATTTAAACATTGTGCAGTTAAATTTCATAACCAATAAGCTGGCACACAGAGATCCTAATGCCATAACGGCAAAAAAAAAAAAAAAAAAAAAAAAAAAAATAAACCCTGAATAAAGAAAAAATAATGGAAGCAACAAGAGAAAACTAACAGTTAATACGGAATACCATTTTGCCTGAGAGGCTACAATTCATACAAGTACTTCCAAAATCCGGAAGTCTTAAAAAATTGATTGGCTACGTTTGTGACACAAACATTAGTACTGAACTTTTCTCGCAGGTCACAGTTCATTTCCACGCTACGTCAAATTACTTGTACAATTAGAGGAAGTTTTGTGGTCATGTGTGCTCATAAAATCCACCTAACACTTTTTTTTTCAACATAATTTTTCATCCTGTGGCGAGTGGCATGTTTATACTTAACAATATCTTTACGAAGGGCAATATATTTTTGTGCGATGTTGATCAGGCAAAGTGCGAGAAAGGTCTGGAGCCCACTCAGGTCATTTGCAGTAACTCCCCACAAATAACGTCATCCAAAACGGAGACGAAGCTTTAGCGCCTGCACTGACAAACCTGAAACCAATAGAGTACGCACGGCAAAGATTTAAATCAGTAGTAACTAGGTAGATTTTTTATATTTTTTCGGCAATGTGAGGGTAAAGATGTGAAATGAAAAATTTATGCAACGCATGAAAAAGAATTTACGATTACAAGAAAATGTCTACCCCGTCTAACTTTTGTTCTCGCAAATTTTTTTTCCCTATGTATAAGCTGAAACCTTAGGAAAAATTACGAGAGAATGATGAATTTTATATTTCTTATTCTAAATAACGGAGATATTCGCGTTTTACGGAAAACGGTTCCACTATGCACAGAAATTCAAAAAATAATATCTTCTAATCTATCAGAAACAAAAAAAGTTGAAACTTTTAGGGTTTTTTATAACTTGGAGGCAGCTACCCGTAAGAATCGGAGATGTGTTGGTGGAAAATTATTTCAATATCTGACGATTTTGCGTGGAATGACCCAGATGTGAAAATCTATGGTTCCGGGCGCCGGACTACCCTATTTTTCGCAACCAGCCAGCTCTTGCAATAATCGGAATATCGCCAAAATAGCTATAAATTAATTTCTTCATGCATTATGAAATAGAAATAAGACAGAATCAAGAAAAATCTCTTTCCGGCCGTAAAACAACGAATCTAGAAAACGGCCGTGAAATCTGGGAAATTTGGTAGGTATGCAATAGTACCGGCTTTATTGCATGGTATTTTTCATACAAAATACTCGTAAGTACTATGAAAAAATTAATCTTTCCCTCTCTTTGAAGAATCTTCCTATTTCATATCTTCCCTGTTCAAACATTTGAAGGTACATACTTTTCCAACTATACCAACTCTGCTACAGAATTACGAAAGTGAAGCTATTTAGTTCATAAGTGATACGAACTTTTTCAAAATAAATTGTGCCCTCAATTTGCAACATTCATCCACACTGCTCTTGAAGGGGGGGGGACGAATTTATTAGGATAACCAACATCCGGCAAAATAAAATGTTTTTGTGCGGTTTGATAAAAGACAAGTGAAACATGAAAAAGGAGAAGAAAAAAAAAAGCGCAACTTCTAAAATTTCCGATGAATTTCGAAATTTAAAATGGAACGTTATTTTCATATATCTTGCCCACTGTAAAAATTTCAGTCGGTTATTTAAAAAATTGAGGAAATAGCTTTTTCATAATTTTTTCCCCAGTCTACACAGAGAACCAGGGCACCACTTAGAACAAGTGACTGCCTCTGCTTGCGAACGCAGCAGATAAGAGCCTGCGAAGTGGGGGTGTGATTAATGGCTTTCTCTCACGCTTTGACGTGTCCGTTTGTTTGGTTGTAGTTTAGAGCATCTGGAGATGGGGGAAACCGCAAAGAGACGCACTCACCAGCACAGCTGCACTTTAATCGGTGGGTGGGTTGCCTCGAAGGATAAAACAACTCGGAATTATTTTAAAACTTAGCAATACAGAAAAAAATATATTCTACAAAAGTCTGAAAGAAAATATTTTTTTGGCAAAATAAAAAATTCCCTGACTTTTCAGTTCCCTGATAAGAAATTCCCTGATTTTTACGGAAAAACACGATTTTCCTCGAGTTTTCCCTGATTTTTGGAACAATTTTCAAATTCCCTGAGAATTCCCGGTTTTCCCGGTTTTCCAGGTGGCGTGGGAACCCTGTCAGAGCTTTTCAAGCAAAATCTGCTCCTTTTCCTGAAACATATTACTACAATGAAGTCTTAGAAAATGTCTGAGCTTCTACATGGTGGTCTAGTTTAAAGAAAACAACTGTAAATGAAGATTTCATAGCTCTTGCTTCCACAATGATGATATTGCCTGCAAGTCGAGCTGGGCTTGAAAGAATATTCTCAAGCTTTTCGTTTATTCACAATAAATTAAGAAATTGTTTGGGTTTGTAAACGAAAAATTTGACTTTTGCTATTGACTATTTCGTGGAAAAAGTGCACTTGAATGGTGAATTTACTGCAATGTAACCTTTGAATAAATCCTGTTAACATTGCAACTGAACTTGTTTTACTTTAAAATGCATTTTCCTATGCTATTATTATGCCATTATATGCCGTTTGTGGTACTTCAGTAATTCACTATATGCTATTTGTGGTACTTCAGTAAGTTTTTATTACAAGACAATCATTTTCTAGGTTTCTGCCAGCTAATGCCACTTTTATGGCACAAACTAGTTTCTGCCATGCCGGTTTTAACCAGTTACAACCAGTGGTTTTAACTGCCTTGGCAGAAACTTGCCAACCCTGGTTCCAACTCCATAGTGAAATTGATCGTAGGGTGTATATCATTGATTTTATCTAGGAAAAGCAGGAGAGTCTCCTTTTCATAAGGCCATATGAAAAATACGTCGTCAGCATATCGGAGCCAAGTGGTAAGTCTTGGGGTGATGCTGGTGAATATGTGCTGCTTGATTGGGCGAAGGATTGCTTCCACGAGAATTGTTGAAAATGAAGATCCCATCGGAGCGCCATTTGTTTGTGTATAGATTTTTCCTTGGAAACTACACTGAAGTGCCAGAAAAACTTGGTCAGACAAGCTTCTGCAAAATACATAGCAAAGCCACCAATGTGCGCACTCGGTTGCGTCTGCCAGTGCATATAATAAAGCAATAGACATTTTTGCCAGCTGTTAGAGCTGTTTTAGGCATGAGAATGACAAGTAATAATGATTTGAGCAAATTTTAGCTTGGTGTCATAGTTGGCGCTTGTGAGATGGGCCATAGTACTTCGGAGGTAGAAATGAAGTTCGAATTTTCACGGACAACCATTGCAAAGGTGTACCGTAACTACAAGAATTCTGGCAAAACCTCCAACCTACGATACCAGTGTGGCCGTAAAAAGACATTGGGTGAACGTGACCATCGTCGGCTGTCAAGAATCGTTTCACGCGATAGGCGTGTAACACTCTCGCAGGCATCATCGAAATTCAATGTTGGAGCCTCAACAAGCATCAGCGTCCGGACTGTGCAAAGTACCCTGTACGATATGGGCTTTGGGAGCCGACGCTCAACTCGAATCTCCTTGATGGGTGCATGACACAGAGTTATGCGCCTCGCTTGGGCACGGCAACACTGCCACTGGACACTTGATGGTGACTGAAAACAAGTAGCCTGGTCTGATGAGTCGCGTTTCCAATTGTATTGGGCAAATGGAAGGATTTGTGTGTCGCACAAACCCCATGAAGCCATGGATCCTGCCTGTCAACAGGGAACTGTTCCAGCTGGTGGAGGGTCCGTAATGGTATGGGGTGTGTTTAGCTGGACTTCACTGGGATCCCTGGTACGTCTACAAACGTCTGTGACCTGCCAACGCTATGTGCACATCCTTTCTGACGAGGTACACCCGTTCATGCCCTGCATTCATGCTGATGGGTTGGGCCAGTTCCAATAGGACAATACACCTCCACACAAGTGTTGGGACGCCACATAATGGTTAGAGGAGCATTCATCTGAGTTTGGGGTGTTGCCATTTCCACCCAAGTCCCCAGATCTGAACGTGATAGAACACATTTGGGATGCCATGCAACGCGCTATTACACAGGAATCCGAGACCTCGGAATACACGCGAATTGTGGAACGCCTGTAGGAAGTAATGGTGTGTATTTCCCACAGCATATTTCCAGAAGCTAGTGGAGTCCATGCCCCATCGTATTTCTGCAGTTCTGCGCTGCCGTGGGGGACCTACCAAGTATTAGACTGGTGTACCACTTTTTCTGGCACTTCAGTTTATAGTAGCTAGAATCTGAGACTAAGTCCATTAATTTGAAGATGCTGCAGCAAGATTTTTGTGAATAAAGTGCTGAATTATATACGTCCTCTTTTAACGTTCTGATGGCTTCCGGCACGGGGACTGAAGGATAAAGAGCAGCCACGTCGAAACTACCGATAATGCCACGCTGTGGGACAGAGATTTACCTGATTTTAGTGATAAAATCTTAAGTAGAAGTTATTATAAAGTCCGATTCAGGGAGGTGATTGGCCAGAAATTTTGCAGAGTGCTTTCTCTAAATGGTACGTTGGTGCAGATGTCTTCGACACGATGGGTCTCAATGGATTATTAGGCTTGAGGTGCTTAAGCCTTCCGAAGAGCTTCCAGATCTGGGGGCCTGGTGGTTATTTGGCTGCTTTCTTGAGATCCTCCGGAATAGCGATCAACCTGGCAGCTCTTTGTACCTGTGCAATCCAACAATTTAAAGGGTTTCTTCGTATTACTATAGATCCAGAAGCGGAGATGAAGTCCTCAAGTTTCTGATTAATGTCCGCAGCATCCATAATCACAATCTGACTGGATTTGTCCGTTAGCGTTAACAGGGCATGAAATTTCCGGTCACCAGCTCACCATTGGCGAGTAAAACTTTTCTCATTGAATTACCGCAATTTCGTTAACAGCCGCGGCTATTATGATGATAAAAGGTTTTTTCTGTTTTTTTTTTAAATATGTGGTGTGCTCCTGATATGCTGAATTTGTTTTCTGTAATTACTTTTTTTTCCCCTCTGAAATTTTCACACTGGTGAGTAAACCTTTTCAAAGCATTTTTTCCCCCTCTTCCATAAACTGCCGGGTTTTCGGTGCTCGTATTGCTCGTTTGAAGTCTGTAAAGATCACTCACTCTGCTGGCTTGTTTATGTGCCACTACTGTTAACTGACTCACTCGAATGAACTTCGACCGTGGGGTTGCGGGGTGGGGTGAATCCCATCAAGAGATGCAGGCAGGCCACAGCAAAGACAATCCGTCAAAGAAAGAAAGAAAAGCAAAAATAAACAAGCTTCCCTCAGATTTATGACATCCGCAATTGAGCTACTAGAAAAAACTTTTAAGCAGGGCGCAAAAACACAAAACACCGGGTCTTTGGCACTGCATTTTTTATTCTTTACTTTTGATAGCAAAAACAACAGAGAAACTTCGTTTACGGGGAAAAAATAAAAAGATGCACTATTTTAATCGTATTTTTAGAAACTGGGAAGAGCAGTGTTTTTTCTTTGCGAAAACAATTTTTGTAAGTATTTTACTGCTAAAAAAAGTGTGAATCACTGTAGATACTAATTTTCTAAGAAAACTGCTCACTGTCAACGGTTGATCGGAGGATTTTTACAGTCATCGTTAAATTCATGAAATGTTTCCCTAATAGAAAAAATATTTGGAAAACGCGAATGAATAATATAAAATTATAGTAGGATTAAAATGTGAATTTAAACAAAGTATTTCTATCCTATGTAACCAAATGGTTTAACTTTAGGGATCGGCTCATAAAATGACTGTTTTCTACGCGTTCCCAGTTTAACAAGGCTACAGCTGTTAACGCGTGTATGGCACATACGGCAACATTTGCTCCCAAGGTGACTAAATTAACACTTCGGCAAAACCTTAAAATTTTATTATATATACCATATATACTCACGTAAAAGCCGAAAGTTTTTTGAAGAAATTCTTTTTTTTAAAGTGAAAGTGTCGGCTTATATGCAGGTCCCGATTTTTTTGCCAATTTCTAGCTGTTGAACTAGGGAGCTCGGTTTATACAGTATGTAAAATGCTGTTTTTTTCCCTTAGCAGCATTCTCCTTTCATGTGATGTCATGATCTTTGATCGGAGATCACAACCTTGGCAAAGCCTTCATGCATTGTGAGGTATCAAAGTTCTTTCTGAATTGGTGAAATCCTTAAAAAAATAAATTAAAAGTGATGTATATTATTGGATTTTTTTTATGAAACCATGCTTGTATAATTGCGTAAACCAATGCTATCTGTCGTTTGGTGGACAAGGGTTCGAAATGCTAAAATACCTGCCAGGTTTTATGATTTACCCGTAAAATTTACAGAAATGCAACTTGCTTTACTGGCAGAGTGTTAATTTTACAGATTTGTTTCTTCCAAATTTTTTTTTTTTCTGATGATTTTGCACCCAGCATTAAGACTTTTTATTTAACATTATCCATTTAAATGAAGCACCGATGTAAGTTACAAATAAACTTTTCAGTTACTTGGGAACATTTGTCTGCAGTTTTCCCACATGTTGTTTTGAGTTGTTTCAAACGTTAAAGAACTTACACCGCGCCTAAACGGTATGTAAACAGCTGCAGCTGGGCTTGTTTATCTCTCGGCGTGTTGACAGGCGGGCGGGCATCCTCCATTGGAACAAGTCTTTATTACTCCTAGTTCGAAATGCTATCTCAGAACGTAGTTATCGTAGAAAAATAATTCAAGCGGATTTTAAATCTGTGGAATTTTTAAGCCCAGAAAGATACCAAACATGACGAAATTAAACAAAAGCTGCCAGTTTTGTGAAATTAAAAATCCATTTGGGGCATGGTTTCGTAACTTCGCTGGCAATAACTAACGAAAGAATGCAGTATTACAAGAAGTAAAAAAAAAAATCCAATGCTCATTCTACCCAGTGCTTCTCCAGCAATGATTTATTTTGCTGGTCCTTTAGTCAGTAAGTTTTCTACGCTTTCCAACCATAGATTGAGGAAGTGTAATATGTTCCAGATTTGTCTGTCCGTACGATAATTTGCATGATGTCTTGGCTGGATTCAACGAAATTAGTATGTTGGGGTCCATTCTAATTCGTCGTATGACATTCTATCTAAACCTTTATTTCTCGATGATAACTTTCAGTTGATCTCTGCTTTCCTAGCAGATCAGCTCGATCGGATAACTTGGTAGTCAGTATCCGTGATGCGAATTCTGCAAAATTCCCGTGTATTACTACTACTACTACTACTACTATCACTAAGCTGTTCTCCGAGATTCAGAGGTTAGCTCCAAAAAGAAATACAAACTTCCAGATATTTTTACTTATTGTTGTCCTATCAAACTTCGCCATTTACAGCGATCTTGACATACAACTCGTGCTTCACTGATATCCATTACACACCATACACAAGATCTTTTATACTTCATACTCATAATCTTTTTCTCATGCAGACACTCCTGAATCTGATCCACCCATGTCTTCCCTTCCTGCCACTTGGGCTGAAAATATTTTCTTAGTAAGCATTTCATCACTCATTCTTTCAACATGGCCAAACCACTGAAGCATATTGGTCTTCACCTTGCTAACAACATTTTGCTTTACATCACACAACTGCAATACATCATTCCTCACACAATCAGATCGATTCTTGCCACAAACCCCACGTAAGTAACGCATTTCTCCAGCACACAAACGACTCCTATGTTTCTTCTGCAGTACCCAGGTTTCACTGCCATACATCAGAGTAGGAACAATTACACTTTCAAACACAGCCATGCGGGACTCTCTAGAGAACCCATCATTCCTGTGAAAACCTCCCAGAGCAGCTATGACTTTCAAAGAAGAATTCACTCGCCTACTGATTTCACCATCCAACTTGTTCTCTGTCAAACATGCTTCCTAAATACACAAACTCACTCACCTGGTCAATCACAGTGCCATTTATACTTACATTACATTCAGTGCTACCCATTCCTCTCTCAAACACCATAACTTTGGTTTTTCCCTTATTTATACTCAGTTTGAATTTCATGCAAACTTCGTGCATCCGAGTCAACATACTCTGCAACTCACTTTTGCTCTCTGCCAACAGGACAGTGTCATCAGCATACAGCAATCTGCACACACAGATATCACCAAGACATAAACCACTATTATCTATTTTGGCCTCACGCATGCATGCGTCCATAAATATATTTAAACAGCCATGGTGACATTACACAACCTTGTCTAACTCCTGCACCAATGGAAAACCATTTTGATAAAACACCATTCACTCGTACACAAGCTCTACTACCAGCATACATGGCTTTTACACTATTAAGTAGATTCCCAGTAACACCATATTCATTCAATACCTTCCACAAAAGTGTCCTATTGACTTGGTCGTAAGTTTTCTCTAAATCTATGAAGGCAGTAAAAACTTTCTTCCCAACAGCCAGATACTTTTCAATCATCATGCGTAATGCAAAAATCTGGTTAGTGCAGCCTTTACACCAGACATAAAACCACTCTGAACATCCCACACTTTCTCTGATGTAAGACCCCGTACTTTTTCAATAACAACCTTACCAAACACTTTCCCTGGCACACTCAGTAGGCTAATACCACGATAGTTCTTGCATTCAGTCTGATCACCTTTTTCCTTATACAAGGGAACAATGATAGCATCCCTCCAATCCCAAGGGACCATTCCTAACTCCCAGCACAACTGGCAAATTTCAGTTAACCAGTCAATTATAGAGTCACCACCATACTTCAACATCTCTGCAGTTATGCCATCAACTCCTGGAGCCTTACCATTCTGAAGAGATTTTAGAGCTTTACACACTTCTCTTGATCCCTCCTGTGCTTTCATTCCTCATTGTGACATCATCTGCATCTGTCTCATAATCATTTTTGCTCTCCTGATCTAATAACTCACAGAAGTATTCGCCCCATCTGTCACTTAACTCATTGGGCTCCCATATCATTTCCCCAATCTCATTCTTCACACAACTTACAACTTTATTTCCCCTATTTTTCCTGAGTCTCATGTACTTCCAGAAGGACTTTCTATCTTTCCAAAAAGCCAGTTCATGCCTTTCCACTTTCTCTTTCCTATCTTTTGCCTTACTGTGGCGAACCAACTTAGCAGCTTCACGCTTCTTACAGCGATATTCATCCACAGAGACTACCTTGCAACATCCCCAAATAGGTTTCCTTCTTTTTTTCACTGCCTCATCAATCTCACTATTCCACCAAGCATCACCTCTATTGTTACCCACTATTGTGGGGCCACAGACCTCTTTAGCAGCAGTAACAACACAGTTCTTAAAACATTCCCACTTCAGTAATATCATTCGACCACGCGAAAAGCTGAAAATACATCGACACGTAGTGCCAAATGCGTACTTTTCATTTTTTGAAGATTTGCCCGTGTATTGCAAAATCTTCAAAAAATGAAAAGTACGCATTTGGCACTACGTGTCGATGTATTTTCAGCTTTTCGCGTGGTGGAATGATATTACTAATCATATTTCTAGTGCCAAGCATAAATCTGATGTCGACTGCGTGGGGAAAAAATACGAAATTAATTTTCTTTGTTAAAAGTTATTATGAACTGGATGCGATTCACGCAAAATGTTCACTTCGTTTTTACTTAAGCATAATTTACCAATTAGTGCCCCTCAGTCATTTATTTATTTCATTTGACTGTCTCATTGTCCATCACTCCGTAAGATAAACCTAGTACAGGGATCATAGCATACTTCTGGAAAATTTTAGGTTGGAATTTTAGGAATTTTAGGAATTTTTAGAAAAATTTTAGGAAAATTTTAGGAGTGTATTTCAATAAAAAACTAGATGTATATTTGTATACATCTAGTAAAACAACTTTGTATACATTGTAAAGAGTTTGCTTCACACCCTTCAACCATATATACTGATAGACTGCGCATGACATCAAAATTTCTGGCTCCAACATAAAATCACATGACAACAGTCAAAAAGATGGGTTACACCTGCTGTGCTTATGGTTGCTCTGACCGATATAGTAAAGAAAGTTCTATGATTTTTCATGGGTAAGAAACGAATTAAATACCTAAGTCAATAAAGTTCAATTACTTAACCAGAAACTTGCAGCTATTGATATAAAAATATAGTAACTTAAGAAAAAAAAAAATGGAATGCATGTTCCAAATTCTTCGCAAATGTTCATCACATTATAAATCACAAAATGTAAACAACCCGTTCATGCATGTATATAGCTCATAAGTAAACTTACCTGAAGAGTTTTCATTATATATGAGGCGCATTCACATAATACACCGAAAACACTGAAGTTCTGCAATGTAAATTAGTAATCATAACAGCATTTTTACACGAAATTTGGAGTCTGATGATGACGTGCCCAATGTTTGAGCCATGGCGGCTTTGATGCAGCTATTGCCAATGCGCAGTCCATTAGTATATATGGTCGAAGTTCACACCCAAATTTTTTGCATAACGTCTAATGTCTAAAGTTTAAGTATGATTTACTTCTAATGTTCAGTTCTTATCTTTTCACGTGTTATCATATTCAAGTATATTTACCACATTCAAGTTTCACTTTGAACATTAATATGCTGTTTAACCAGAAGCAATTCACGATTTTCACAGAAAGTTTTCAGGTTTCACATTAAATTATAATATCCTAAAAAGGTAATTGAAAACCAAGAACTATGTACAATTGTTCACTGAATTACTTTTTTCATATTATTGTTTTAACCTTTTCCTGATACGCCTATCTTTTTCTGCTTCCACCACAACTAATTTACTTTGTTTTCTTTATTTCAGCTGAACCTTGTATGATCAAGTTAGAGGCAACTGCTATTTCAACAGTATTTTGTTTTTCTACAGCTTTTCTCATTCTTTCTGTTCCCTCTTGAATTACTGCTAGGAGGCTTCTTTATCTTTTTTAAGCCTATTTATTTCTGCATCATTTTCTTTTATTTTGTCATCAAACTCAGCTTTTCTTTTTTTCTCTAGCTGCTTTTCCTTATTTTCCCTCTCTTTCTGCTTCCTTTCTTTTACCTTTTTTGATTGTTCTTCCTTCAGCTTATCAACATACTCTTTATAAAATTTATGTGAATCACGAACACTATTTAACAAATTTATTGTTATGGGAATTTCTTGTTATGGGAACTTTTTTTCTTTATGATGCGCTTTTACTTGTGAAAAGCCACTATTAGAAATATTGAAAATTTCTGAACACAATATACACTTAGCAGAAAATATTGTTTCAGTTGCAGAACACCATTCTTTCAACTTCACTCCGTCCAATTCTTTGGCGAGCCACGCATCTTGAAATTTTGTTTTGGATTTAGGCATCTTAAACACTTGTATTACTAACCAGAAAATGAAAGGGAAGTACAAAACACGTTCCAATATTGCAAAACCAGACAACTTCCCGAAATTTGGCTGCGAGGATGTCAGAAGATATGAAAAAAAAAAAAAAAAAGCAGGTCACCACTAGAGAACTGAACCTGCACAGAGAACACCATAAAAGACGTAAAACCAGAAACTATCATACGCATCTCACGCAAGTTCAGTCAAAGCGAGTCGGAGCCGAGATATATTGCGCATCGAAGGTCGCTGTTGCCGACGCATGATCGAAGGTCAATGATCACGTGCTCTACTGCCTGCCAAGATAACTCAGCTACCATCCCATCGTCATTACCGGAGGTTACGGAAGAAGACCACGTTTCCTCTTGCTTCCACCCACCTGCGGTTTACAATAACAAAACATCAGCAGAAAGAGGAGGTTCCACAAGGCATGTACAAAAATAAAGTACGATCTTCTGCGTGCCACGGAGTTCGTCTGCAAAGCGCAAACCAGGGGTGAAAATGACCCCTCCCCTTTTCCCTTAGATCTCTTGTTACTCTCGAAAACTGTTCGAAGGCAAAAAAATGGAACGCCCGCCCCAAGCAAGTGCATCTCGATGGCGTCATTTTTCCCTCCCTTCAGCAGCACAGCATATAGGCTGTGTTTCTACAATAACAGGTCTTTTTACCTTACCGTAATGGTAAATTTATTGGCGTTTAATAACGGTTGTTTTTAATAAAAATAAGCTTACGAAAATTTTAGGATGAATAGCAAATTTTAGGTCTAATTTTAGGAATTTAAGGAGGGTCACAAAATATTAGGAATTTTAGGAATTTTAGGACGAATGCGATCCCTGCTAGTATGAAAATGGTTCGTTTTTGAAAACATTTTAGTTTGTTCCGTGACAGCGTGGGATACAATCCTATTGGATTTAGGGGTTAAAGGGTGGAACTTCCATAAAAATTAGTTTTTATCTGTTTATAGATCAAAATGATAGCATAGTAATGAGAAATTACGTATAGATTCTATTTTAATCGAAATAATCGAAATAAACGTGCCGATAAATTCAAACATCTGTAAACATATTATATCATTAACATATCGTCTTTTAATTGATATGTTCGATATATTTAATCAATATGCACGAGGAGTAATTTCATCGAATATATCGATAATTTTTTTATGGATTTCGGTTTCTGAAAGTTCGCAGGTATGCGCTAAGGAGTGGCGAGTGGGTTTTTTTTTTTTTTTTTTTTTTTTTTGGTGAGTACATTTGATCTCGAAATTTCTCCCCCTGGCGTTAATACTACAGAACGGTCATTTCTAAGGTTCGAAATCGGTTTCAGAATTTTAAATCCATTGAAACATTGTTTTGGATTGTACAGCGATCGAAGCCTAGAGCAACAGAGTTGGTGTAGTTAGTCTTTGTTGTTTTTTGGAACTCGCGATATTCGCTCCAACTCCGAAATGACAGTTTTTTGGATTCGGCCTCGTTCAAAAGGAACCTTTAAAATATTGGATTGCACACGTACAAAGAGCTGCCAGGTTGACCGCTATTCCGGAGGATCTCAAGAAAGCCGCCAAATTACCACCAGGCCCCCAGATCCCGAAGCTCTTCGGAAGACTGCACCACAAGCTTGATAATCCATTGAGAGCTATCGTGTCAAGGGCATCCGCGCCGACGTACCATTTAGAGAAGGCACTCTGCAAAATTTCTGGCCAATCACCTCCCTGAATTGGACTTTATAATAACTTCCACTCAAGCTTTCATCATGAAAATCAAGTAAATCTCTGTCCAACAGGAAGACATTATCGGTAGTTGCGACGTGGTTGCTCTTTATCCTTCAGTCCCCGTGCCGGAAGCCATCAGAACGTTAAAAGAGGACATACATACCTGCCAACATTGACCAGGGCACTGTCAGTAGTAACTCTTACTGTTACGCGTCGTACGTAACAGCTACTTTTGACAGTGATAAAGTAATTCCTTACATGCTTCTCTAAATGGCTTAATTTAACAGGTTTTTTTTTTTTTTTAATCTAACTAATTTACTATTGCTTTTGAGTTATAATTTAATTTACTGCTGCTTTCTCAGCTGGGTGAGAGGTTTATATTTCATGGAATTTATAATTTATATAGTACAATGCTCAAATGGCTCAATGCAACTTTTTATCTAGTGAACTACAGGATTTGAAACAATGAAAATAGCAAACTTTAATGCATAAAGTAAAATTAAAGGAGCTTACCTTATTATTTTTCTGTAGTACTTTGCCAAAATAAGTTCCCTTTTTCGAAACTAAACCAATATAGATGTTTGCCATACAGCGTTGGTGTAAAAATGCACTGTGCTGTTCAATCATACTTATTTCTGAGCATTTCTTAGCATTCCCATTTCACTCATTTTTTATGGCTTTGTATTCAATTGGAAAGAACTATCAGAAATCCAACAGGTAAAGATATATTATTTTGCTATATTTGTTGAATTAATACCAGCATTTCCAAAAAAAAAAAAAAAAGTTGCCTCCCTTTAGCAATAATACATACCAGCATAAAAAAACTTTTCTTGACAACTTTATTCCCTCAGTTTAATGGACAACCAACAACTTTAATATCTGGCTGTTTGCTTTTAATATAAGCTGCTACAACTTTGAAACGGCCAGCCATAGAGCTTGCGTTATCACAACAAAAGGATGCGCAATTATTCCACCCTATGCCCAGTCTCGTTAATTCAGATTCACTTAATTTAAATATTCCTTCTCCAGTATTATCAGAAGAATCTAATAATGAAAGCAAAGTGGTTATGATTTGGCCCTTTTCATGAGCATAATAACTAACAACTAGGGGATATAGCTTTTTGGCCTCGATGACATTGCTGCTATCAGTCGTTAATGCAAATGAATTATTTTAAAGTATATCACAAATCTTAGATTTGCTGGAATCCGCCATTGTGCGAATGATGGCACTTGTTTTTGTGCACCCACTGCTGTATTTCTTAGCAATAATAGAGTCTGGAAACATTTCTGTGAACAATGGTCCTGCATGATCTGCAACCGAAATCGGAATATTATGTTCGATTAGAAATCTTGCAAAAAGACTTTCGGATCGTACAGTACTAAAATCGTCATCTTTAGTACAAAATAATGAAACACTGTGATTTGAGGCTTTACTTTTCACAAATTCCACATGTTTATTGCTTGCAGCGTGGCGCCAACAATCGTCACGTCCTCCGTGAACCACAGAAAAATTCTAAGTACATACCGTATAAAAGAGGTATATCCGTCTTTCTCCAATGATGCAACAATGCAGGGCCACTGTTTGGAATATTCCTTTTTAAATTTCTGGCAATTTTTCAATTTTTTTGGTGGCACAGAAGCTGTTGCTTCATTTTGACGCTTTTTCAGGAAACGATCCATCTTTGTGAAGAAGAAAGGCGCAATACAACAACTGTACACACTAATGAAGCGAACTTAGCATGTGCAAAACTCGAAGTCGATTCACTGAAGTAAACCTAACGTCCTGAGACAACGCGAGCAGAACAGGTAACGCTGCCAGCAAAACTACCACCAGTAACAATCAATCTGATGCGTTCGGAATCCCCCAACGCCTGACCAGAGCGAACTCCAGCACGTGAGCACGCATTTCGCGAGCCTCCACTTATCACATGATAATACTGTTACACCAATTCCAGTTTATGACAAAAAGCATTTATATATATCCTGAAATATTAGCAGAAACACTAATTTTGAAAAACAAAAGGAAAATTCGTGAGACTCGTCTGTAGTTTCCACAAGGTTTCCGTAGTCAGGCGACTGAATCTGTAGAAACTACGGACATTCCGTAGTAGTTGGCAGGTATGGACTTATATAATTCAGCACTTTATTTGCAAGAATCTTGCCACAGCATCAATTAATGGACTTAGTCTCAAATTCTAGCTACTATAGTTTCAGAGGAAAAATCTATAAACAAACAAATCGCGCTCCGATGGGATCTTCACTTTCAACAATTCTCGCGGAAGCAATCCTTCGCCCAATCGAGCAGCACATATTCACCAGCATCACCCCAAGACCTACCACTTGGCTCCGATATGCTGACGATGTATTTTTCATATGGCCTCATGGAAAGGAGACTCTCCCGGTTTTCCTGGATAAAATCAATGATACACACCCTACGATCAATTTCACTATGGAGTTAAGAGCACAATAATGCATTGTCTTATCTGGATGTTTTACTGAGTAAATCGTCTGAAAATCGCTTCTGCACACAAGTCTATTACAGACCCACTTCCATTCCTAACCTGATGCTCCGTAGCTCATTCTGTCCCGCTGATTACAAGACAGCTTTCTTCCATTCTCGAATCAGAAGAGCATTCGACATCTCCGATGTTCCTTCTAGACTAAGCAAATTAAAAAGGGTTATCGAATTGGCCACTGCGGCAGGATATGATCCGAACATGGTATATAGGATATATCGAAAGAAACAAAAAAAGGCATGCCGATCTTTCTATGACGCGGCTACGCTGTCTGGGCTCTATTCCTTACATAGCAAATGTTTCCTATAAACTCAAGAATTCGCTCAGAAAGATGAACCTCGGTGCCTGCATAAGATCTCCAGCATCTTTATATGCTATGCTTAAGCGAAATACTGACGAGCTCCCACTTTCCAACGAAGCAGGTGTTTATGCCATCCCTCTACAATATCCGAATGGCTCCAAGTGATACTACATTGGGATGACCAAACGTTCATTTAGAATTAGAGTCGATGAGCATAAGACGGACATAAAGAACGGCAAATTAACCACGGCCCTATCCAGAGAAGTCCAGCTGAAGTCTGCCGATCCTATGTGGGATGACAAAGAAATTAGCTGCCTTTTTACTCTTAAATCCACTGCCATTTGGGAAACATTGAAGACTATTACCAACAATGTGGCCTGCAATGATAGTGTATCGCTAGAATTACCACGAATTTGGAACTAATTCTTTAAATAATGAATGCCATTTGTTTTCCTCCATGAATTACACATGCAAAACTAACATAATGCCTCGTGTTTTTATTGAATAATTACGTTTGCATATCTTCGTTTGGTGTCAAGTCAGCGCATTCATATTGTTGAAACGTTCTATTATCCAGTTTGCAGTCTACCTTCCTTAAAAAAGCCATCTGGTTGATATGCGAAAACTGGAAACCTTGATTTTATCTACGCCAATAAATTTGGATAACTAGCTTAGACTTCATTATGCTAAAAATTGTGATTGCTGCCATCTTTGAAGCACCCTACAGATTGGGGGGGTGAAAATGTTTTTGAATTATTTTTGGCTATTATTCAACCACACAAATAAATGAGCAAAGCTTAATTTTTTTTCAGAACTATGCAGTTACACACTTTTTCAAAATTGGGTCATTCTGTATGGAATGATCCATGTGGTGTATAATCCACAGAACCTGAAGCTTTATAACTTCTTAACATAATTTGCTGATAATTTGGAAAGTATGATAATTACTGCAAATTATAAAACTTAAAGCAAAAAACATAATTGGGGCGCCAACAGCAAAATTTTAAGTACCTGGTATATTTTCAGTCATAGTGTACGCAGATACATTTATTAATATTTCTTTCATAAGACTAGGAATTACAAGAGTTGATGGACACACACCTCCAGGTTGTATATAAAAAAAAAGTAAATTCAGCAGAGGTCAATAATTCGCTAAGCAAAATATCAAAGAAAATTGCTGCTCCCCACCATGTTCCTCTCCTCATAATAGTATATATGTTTCCCAGAATCCAGGTCGGTACAGCAAAAATTAAACTAGTTGCTATACTTCCCTCGTATGCAAGAACCACCAGAACCGAACATTGTGAAGTGATTAGCAGGAGGGGGTTCGGTTTGGGGTGACAGGCAGAAATCTAGGGTGCAACACATTTAAATCGCTGTGAGGGAGGAAGGACAGAGAAATAATCACATTCTCCATAAAAAGATGCACCCACAATGCTTCTGGATTCTTTTCAGTGAGTGTTGACATAACTATTCAAGATGAATCTTGTGCTACAACATTTTTGTGAAGATACCACTTGAGCAAAATATATTTTTGTGAACATACCATCTAAAAACATCAAATGCCACCTGCATCAATCCTTTCTTGTGTGCATTTAGGAGACAGTGACGTCACTTTTGTTAAGCCAACAGCACTCTTTGTTTGTTTGGTTCAACAAACTTTCCTAAATGAGCAATATATTTATTTCTAAAATAAGTCCTTTCCTTTTTTGTGTTCCAAGCATCACTACAAGATAAAACTGACAGGGTCAAGAACAGCAAAGGATAATAACTGGTACATATGATTATTCTGCTCTGAAGAGATTGTACAGAAATGCCACTCCTCCCATCAGCCAGCGGAGTATGGGCGCTGCAAGAAAACTGATTGAACATCGAAGACAAGAAGAAAATTAAGATTCAAGAGATTTTTCACATTCCACTTTACATATAATTTTACAAGAAAAGTTGGATTTTTTGTTTTTAAGAACACACATTTCAATAAAAACACATTTTACAATATATGTTCTTAAAAATAAGAAATCCAACTTTTCTTTGCATTTTATTGTGGAGTATTCATATATCGAGGGATCTCAGATGCAAACTAAACTGCCTGCAACTGACGTGGAAGGACACACAACACTTCGAATGTTTTTTTAAGTCTTAAGCTTAGCGCACTAATCTGCCACAAGAATAGGAAGCTATTTGCGGTTTCAATGTTAATGAAAAAAGGTAACTGGTTTGGGGCTGATTTGCAATCTGCACTGTATGGAGACATGCTGGTTAGTTAAGAGGGGCTGCTAACTCTTCGATAGTTGAAAGCTACTTTTAAGAAGCTATAGAGCGTTTTTCAAATCTTGCATGTGAACAGAGTTCTAGGCCCAACTCTCTAATGAGCCATTAAAAATTATGAACACATGGTTCTTTAAGATGTCTGACAGTTACACAGAATATGTGTATGTAAAATAAAGCAACTATTAAAACAACATTTTAGACAATCACATGTTTAGATAATGTGAGATTTCCTTTGCTAATGTAGTTGCAGCCCACCTGTGTTATTTAAATATCCTTGGAAATGATACAAAACTTAACAGCTGAAAACAGAATTCTCACAAAAACATTGTTTATATCTGAGTAAGTTATAAGAGGAAAAGTTTAGATCAGCATTTTTGTTACCCAATCAAGTCTTTGGTCTACTGCATCAAGATTTTAATCTATCTATATAAAGTATTGGTGGTCAGTTTTAAGTGTGCTTCTAAAAATATTTTTAAAACTTGCCAGAAAGCAAAAATTCTGAGTTTGTGAATAAAATGATCACTAGAAAAAAATTACCTTGATGTTTTCTTCTGTTTAATAGCAGGACTCATGCCATTTTTGTTCTTATTCCATCACACCACATAATAGAAAGAATCCTCAATCATAGCCAGGTTTTTGGTTAATTTGTATTAATGGAATTTCTGCATTAAAAAATGAACTAGTTTATAATTCCAGAAGTGAAGCACATATTAAAATATTATAATAATCAACTATCTCACTGTAACACATAAATACAAAGAGAAAATAGGCATAATAGGCATTGCAAGCTTCATTGAATATCAAACACTTTTTCTTACAGCTGAACAAGGAACCTTAGTATTAACCTTTAAACGTACATACACCTGATGAAAATCTAAAATCATACAATGAATTCGTGTTTAGAAGGGGAGGTTCTTCCCCATAGCTGCCGTATTATGTAAATGGAGAGGAAAGTCACTCTCTTTCTCTGTCACACACACAATATGAAGAAATACTACAGCAATGCTACTTAATATAGATTTTTTTTTAATTGGTGCAAGAGCCATATTTGGACAAAGGGCACTGAAACATTAAACCATGTACAAAGTTAAGTCTGACTGCAGAGAGGCCAATCTGCATCTTGACATCCTCATTTACACATCCTACTGAAAGGCATACGTAGCCATGATTTTAACGATATCTGTTTGTTCACACTCACAATGTGAAGGCTCCAAGTACCAAGTACTTATTTTTTTCGGAGTTTATTTCCAAAGAGCCACATCTATATTTAGCGTACTGAATGGTCAACAGATAGTACGGGATTGTGGGAGGGGAAGATCCTTTTTTCTGGCAGCCTTTACCATTTTTTTTTTAAATTCATAGTTAGTTAAATGTATCTTCAGTGATAAATGAAAATAAACACACAATAGTGCTTTGCATTAACAGTAATTGTTTGAAAAGAGGCATTTTCTACTTTTCAGGTAATTAAAAGTTTATCAACACATCAATTCAGTGTTGAACTTAAAAAGAAGATCCCTTTTGGCTAGTGCCAAACATACATGCTTTCTGCACAACATCAAAAAACAATTGCAGTTTTCTTGAACTATCACTGCAAGTCATGAATACACATACTATGCCATTAGAACCCACAAAACACATAAGGGTGTTTTCACATCTTGAACTGAGCATTGAAGGCTCACTGCTGATGATGGCATAAATCATTCCATTTTGGGAGTTCAATTCATTATTTATGAATGACGATTCAATTTCCAGGTTCACCACATTGAGGAAATCATTCACAGCACAGCTTTCATGTTTGCGATTAAAGCATTTTTTTTTTTTTTAATTTTTTTTTTGGCAAATTGTCAAAAACAACAACACAAGTTCTTTAGTATTCACCATTCGTGATGATTTGTCAAATAATTCTGTAATTCTGGTACTCACATATCATTCCCATCTGACTGCTTAACGTTCACTCACATAATGGTTGACTTCTTTCTTGAGAATTCGAACCCATTGGAGCGGAAAACAATTCAGTTAGTTTAATCACAATGGATTTACAGATGAATACAAAGAAACACTATGGGAGGAAGATATCTCTGACATAACCCCCACACAATTTACGTACGAGGAATAAGATGAAAAAAACAAACGGTTAAAACTAGAAAAAGTCTATAAAACTTTCAACAAATGCTGAAATGAAAGTACCACATAGTGTTACCATTCTGCTGATTTATTAGTAGATCCACTGATTTTGACTCCTGCCTACTGATAGATTTTCGTAATCTACTGATTTTTCTCAGTTTCATACAAGACACTGACTAAGAAAAAAGCTGAACTTTTTAACCGGGTAAAAAATCAGAACGTTCGGCAAAACAATGTGAGAATACACAGGCGTTTCAAAATAATATGGCCACCTACCTAATAATAGGGATAACCACCCTGGGGTTATCAAAATTTTGGCATTGTCCCAATCAGGGATTAAATCTTCTGAATCAATGCATTTGGGTAAGGGTTGTACAGATATGGCTTGCTTTTAAACTATATGTTCCTGCAGCCTGAGACACAGTTTCCGACGAGTGGAGCCTATGTAATGGTCGATACTCTCATGCGAGTCATTGTCTAATAGATGGCCCGTACGTCGCAAAATTCTGTTACATCGATTGCAATTATGGCGCACTTCAGATATTTATACTGAACGGTTTGCGAGATCCGATAACACCTGATGATGGGGCAACTGTCGCTCTGAAAGTGCTAGTGTGTTTTAGAGTATTTTAATTGTACATATATTTCATATTTTAAGATCATTAAAATCATGAAGACTGTATTCATCCTAATAGTTCATATGCACGAATGTTTTTCTGCATTTAATATTTCATAGATTTTTTATTTCCGTAGTATTATATTCAACGTTTCCCATATTACCCATAGCGATCGACGATTTCCGTAGCTACTTTGGAGAATTCATAGCATTTGGAAGGTCTGAGGTGGGCAAACAGGAAAAGATGACAAATCAAAATTCTACCAAACCTGAATTTTTTTTTTATTTTTATTTTATTTTTTTTTTTTTTTGATTTTTTTCAGGAAACAAACTGACATTGGGTTCGAAAACCGGACAGAATCCAATTGAATCAGGATACTCTGCATGTGTTCGTATTTCGTCATGGCTATTTTTTCAACACCTGTGAAGGTTTATCAATGTTTTTAATGTAATATTTATTAGAGCAACCCAGGAAATCACTGAACTTTTATTTTCTGTTTGTGGTCAGGAATCATTGCGAGTCTGTAAAATAGACCAGGTTGGTAGATCAAATTTCTCCCAATCTCAGCTATGGTCTCTATGGCTATGTATGATTCAGTACTGGCAATATCACAGTACCACAAAACGATTCTGCTATGAGATATGAAATTCATTTCTGAAAGCTATGCAGCCAGTTTTCATTTTGACACTAAGACCCCAACCAAAAATAAATAGAATGAAAAGAAAAGTTTAGCAGAATGAAAGTAGCTTCGAAACATGTCTGAACATTTTTAAACATCAATAACTCACCAAAAACTACTAGAGAAACTAAAAATAAGCAATTTTTAGTGCATAAAGGTCATTGCACAAATTGTTGAAATACTGCTGACCATTACGCCAAGCAATGCAGAAGTTAAGAGAATGCAAGCATTGTGGGCAATCATTATATCTCATGTGATTCTATCATAAAGTTCACATACCATTACGTGACCACAAAGTTCTTCAGGAAGACGCTTGTGACGTCTGTAAATTCTGTTTTACACGTTCTGTAAAGTGGATACAGTCTGTGATGGTGCATTAACTTATTCAATTAAAATATAAATCGGTTAAACAAGTCCTAAAAATGTTACTCACGGAAGTGCGTGTTCAGTCCGACGTCAGTAGTTATTGAGTTTCTTTGTCCAAAGTTGTATCTTGCTTCAATATGGTCAGTTGTTAGAGTTAGGTCGAGAGCCATTTCGTCATAAGTTGTACCTACTTCGGTTATGTCCAGATGTTACGGTTAACTCCGTTCTGGCTCTGTAGACATCATATTGAATGGGTAAAGGTTTCCAGATAATAGTTAAAGATTCCTGAGAGTTACTATTTACATACCACTTGAAGTTCCACGTCGTACTTGGCCATTAGGACTATCTCGTCAACGCTGCACTCTCGTAGAATTGCCGAGGAAGTCTTCAAGTTAGGTCAGGTTCATAAAAAATTTAAAAAGCTTTAAAGGATTCCAGTTAAAATCATTATATACATCACCTCATAACCGCCCACAGTCTCAATCGCCGGACGCGCATTTCACCCTGGCGTTTTCAACGGACGCTTCCAGGGATCATAGCATACTTCTGGAAAATTTTAGGTAGGAATTTTAGGAATTTTTAGAAAAATTTTAGGAAAATTTTAGGAGTGTATTTCAATAAAAACTAGATGTATATTTGTATACATCTAGTAAAACAACTTTGTATACATTGTAAAGAGTTTGCTTCACACCCTTCAACCATATATACTGATAGACTGCGCATGACATCAAAATTTCTGGCTCCAACATAAAATCACATGACAACAGTCAAAAAGATGGGTTACACCTGCTGTGCTTATGGTTGCTCTGAGCGATATAGTAAAGAAAGTTCTATGATTTTTCATGGGTAAGAAACGAATTAAATACCTAAGTCAATAAAGTTCAATTACTTAACCAGAAACTTGCAGCTATTGATATAAAAATATAGTAACTTAAGAAAAAAAAATGGAATGCATGTTCCAAATTCTTCGCAAATGTTCATCACATTATAAATCACAAAATGTAAACAACCCGATCATGCATGTATATAGCCTCATAAGTAAACTTACCTGAAGAGTTTTCATTATATATGAGGCGCATTCACATAATACACCGAAAACACTGAAGTTCTGCAGCGTAAATTAGTATTCATAACAGCATTTTTACACGAAATTTGGAGTCTGATGATGACGTGCCCAATGTTTGAGCCATGGCGGCTTTGATGCAGCTATTGCCAATGTGCAGTCCATTAGTATATATGGTCGAAGCTAACACCCAAATTTTTTGCATAACGTCTAATGTCTAAAGTTTAAGTATGATTTACTTCTAATGTTCAGTTCTTATCTTTTCACGTGTTATTATCATATTCAAGTATATTTACCACATTCAAGTTTCACTTTGAACATTAATATGCTGTTGAACCAGAAGCAATTCACGATTTTCACAGTAAAGTTTTCAGGTTTCACATTAAATTATAATATCCTAAAAAAGGTAATTGAAAACCAAGAACTATGTACAATTGTTCACTGAATTACTTTTTTCATATTATTGTTTTAACCTTTTCCTGATTAGCCTATCTTTTTCTGCTTCTACCACAACTAATTTACTTTCAGTTTTCTTTATTTCAGCTGAACCTTGTATGATCAAGTTAGAGGCAACTGCTATTTCAACAGTATTTTGTTTTTCTACAGCTTTTCTCATTCTTTCTGTTCCCTCTTGAATTATTGCTAGGGAGGCTTCTTTATCGTTTTTAAGTCTATTTATTTCTGCATCATTTTCTTTTATTTTGTCATCAAACTCAGCTTTTCTTTTTTCTCTAGCTGCTTTTCCTTATTTTCCCTCTCTTTCTGCTTCCTTTCTTTTACCTTTTTGGATTCTTCTTCCTTCAGCTTATCAACATACTCTTTATAAAATTTATGTGAATCACAAACACTATTTAACAAATTTCTTGTTATGGGAACTTTACTTACACATCCATAGTGTTTAATGGCCCCTTTAACTATTCTTAATGATGTTATAGTTGAGTCTTTTAAGTTAGCCTTGTCCTTCCTTAACAGAGCAGTGTTAACCGAAAATCCCCTTTCTGCATCAGCATTACCATGAGGTAAAACTAAAATTGACTTTATGAGTTTAGCAAGATTTGAGTATTTTTCTTTTCCGCTAGAGTCTTTAATACTAAATATATTACGCCAGTAATGATCAATCCGCACTGGAATATGCCCTTCCTCTGAAAATTTCACTAGTTCATCTAGAGTTGGCTTATCGCAATTTAAAAGTTTCCACTCTTCTCTTACTCTATCAATTTGTTCCTCAGAAAGATGCAAAACACTTGAAATTCTGGTTATTTCCGAAAGTCCTTCAGTGACTGAAAGTTGAGTTGACTCTTTCTTTGGTTCTTTTACCTTTAAAACTTCTATGTCTCTTAGCTTTTGATTGCAGAATGGCAAATTTGACTTTAAATATTTGTGGTTGCAATTAGTGATGATCTTACATCTAAGAGAAATAATTTCTGCCTGGTCTCCTGAACATTCCTGAGGAGATTTTTTGTCTTCATACCAACTTCTAACTCCCCTAGTTTTTTCCATGAATTTTTGTTTTCAAAATCTACATTCTTTAGGTCTTCTCCAAATTTCCCTGCTATAACATCATCTTGGATAAACTGAGCCATAACATTCCTCATTAAAGTATTTAAATCAGAATATAACTGGTGTATTTTTGGTTCTTCACTCTGATAACATAATGAAAACTTTTCAAAATTTTGGTGTGAAAATGAAATTGATGCTAAATAGCAAGGAGTAAGCTCATTTTTCAGGAAACAGTGAATTCTTTTATACCTTGCCGAATTGCGCAGTTGTTTTTCAAATATTTTTTGAGATGGCAAGAAGTTTAAAAAATATTCTGTAATATTTAGCCATTGATCCAAGAGCCTCTGGGCTACAGAACCAACGGTTAACCATCTGTTGCTGACATGACGCAAAAGAAATTTGGCAGTGACCAATGTTATATCCTCGACAGATTTATAATCCTCTCGTCTTGCAGCACTACTCTTTAAAAAGTAATGCATATCAGTAGCAAATTCGTCAAAATCTATATTTAAGCTTGTCAAAAAAATTTTAAATGCATTACTAACAACATGCAGGTTGCAAAAACCTAGTTCCAAAGATTTCTGGCCTGTTTCTTGTTTTACAACTTAATTGAATTTGCGTAAAAAGCACTTATTTACATTTGGGCTGTCCATGGATACACAAATAATTCTGTTCAACGAAATATTGAAGGATGATAACACATCAAGAATTTCTTTTAGCAAAATATCTGCTGTTGCATGACCCAGAAAAACGCTTGTTAGGTATCGGCAAGAAACTGAATTTATTTCTGAAGACCAGTACCTGAGATACACATCCAACTGCCGTTTCACTTGTGTATTTGTAGTTTCATCAAATGCTATAGTAACCTTTCCTGGGCTACTAGATGCAATGTCTTTTTTCAAATCCTCTTCAAAATATTTTGACAATCCATGTGATATCACATAAGCAACTTTTTTCTTTAAGTTGCATTTTAGCTGCAATAGCAGAATCAGGAAACATTTCTTTGAAAAGTTCAACTGTTTCAGTGCATGAAACAAAAGACATATTGTCCTTAGCAACTTTCATGGCCCATAATGCTTCGGCTTTAGCCAACTGTAAATCATGACTCAGTACTTCACTAATATTTGTTTTGGGCTGAAGATCCCGTCCTCCAAAGGCTTTCACAGGATGGACTTATTTTGAAATTTACTTTGAAATTTCTGCAGATGTTTTTTTTCCTTTATGATGCGCTTTTACTTGTGAAAAGCCACTATTAGAAATGTTGAAAATTTCTGAACACAATATACACTTAGCAGAAAATATTGTTTCAGTTGCAGAACACCATTCTTTCAACTTCACTCCGTCCAATTCTTTGGCGAGCCACGCATCTTGAAATTTCGTTTTGGATTTAGGCATCTTAAACACTTGTATTACTAACTAGAAAATGAAAGGGAAGTACAAAAACACGTTCCAATATTGCAAAACCAGACAACTTCCCGAAATTTGGCTGCGAGGATGTCAGAAGATATGAAAAAAAAAAAAAAAAAAAAAGCAGGTCACCACTAGAGAACTGAACCTGCACACAGCACAGAGAACACCATAAAAGACGTAAAACCAGAAACTATCATACGCATCTCACGCAAGTTCAGTCAAAGCGAGTCGGAGCCGAGATATATTGCGCATCGAAGGCTCGCTGTCGCCGACGCATGATCGAAGGTCAATGATCACGTGCTCTACTGCCTGCCAAGATAATACTCAGCTACCATCCCATCGTCATTACCGGAGGTTACGGAAGGAGACCACATGTTTCCTCTTTGCTTCCACCCACCTGCGGTTTACAATAACAAAACATCAGCAGAAAGAGGAGGTTCCACAAGGCATGTACAAAAATAAAGTACGATCTTCTGCGTGCCACGGAGTTCGTCTGCAAAGCGCAAACCAGGGGTGAAAATGACCCCTCCCCTTTTCCCTTAGATCTCTTGTTACTCTCGAAAACTGTTCGAAGGCAAAAAATGGAACGCCCGCCCCGAAGCAAGTGCATCTCGATGGCGTCATTTTCCCTCCCTTTTTCAGCAGCACAGCACATAGGCTGTGTTTCTACAATAACAGGTCTTTTTACCTTACCGTAATGGTAAATTTATTGGCGTTAATAACGGTTGTGTTTTTAATAAAAATAAGCTCACGAAAATTTTAGGATGAATAGCAAATTTTAGGTCTAATTTTAGGAATTTAAGGAGGGTCACAAAATATTAGGAATTTTAGGAATTTTAGGAGGAATGCGATCCCTGCGCTTCACACCCTCTGTCAAAGTCTGCTATCTGAAAATCTCCTGTCCACAGTGCGCATGTTCCTCATGTAACCCATTGCCAATGCCATCTAGTGTCAGGTCACATCAACTTTATCTTCATCTATGCCATTTTCACCCTTCCTTTTTCTCTTCCTCTCTCTCCTCTCCCTATTCAATTTCTTCTCAGTTTCGATCAGGTTCCTCCAAACGTACGAAAGGTCATATGGACTGCTATTATTGCAGTTAAATGGTTTGGTCTTATTTATTAATACTGCTTCTGCTACTTGTATTGTTCTCATATTATTCTGCTGGTTTAATATTGCAATTTCTTCCCAATAGGGTACACATTGATTATCCAAACAGAAGTCAATAAGTGCTGTTTTATTCTCTCTTCTGCTCCAGTTCATGTGTTCAATCAATCTTATTTTAATATTTCTTTTTGTACTTCCTATATAGTGGTTGAGAATTTTATTTTGATTATTTATTATTGGTATAGAGTAGACACCCACTTTTTGTAAGATTGGGGTCTTTCTGCGATAGTTACTAAGAGATTTCGTTATATCTCTCGTTTGTACACCAAAATCTAGGTCAAATTTTTTATGTTTTCTTCATAATAGTTGTGATCTCCGGTATATATGGTAATGATCCACAAAATTTTATTACCTGTTGAGTCTGTGTACTCCTTTGTTGTTTATTTCTAGGGTTGCATCTATTAATAAGGTTATTTTTTTTCACATCATATCCAAAGTTTATTGCCGTGTTCTTTATCCAATTTAATTCGTTTTTTAGTAGTTGGGCGTTAGATGTATGAGTAAACGCTCTATTAATATATGATCGGAAAGCTGCATATTTGCAAGATGCTGGGTGGTGAGAGTTCTCAGGAATGATATTAATGATGTCAGGTTTTCTATATACTTGGAATTCGATGTTATTTTGTTTATGAGATAGTAATATATATGTCCAAGTATGGTAAGACTCCATCCTTTTCACGCTCCACAGCAACATTGTTTCGTAATAGTTATTATATTCATCTATGTACATCTGTAGCTGGTTAACATCATGCTGCCATACCATAAGGATGTCATCCACGCACCTACAAAACATCGATGGTTGTGATATATCTGTTTTCAGTCTCATAGATTTTTCAATGTTCTGCAAAATCACCTCTGCCAACAAACCCGAAATCGGCGATCCCATCAGTGCTCCCGATAATAGTCGATATATTTTGTCTTCATAAAGGTTTCCACAATTTTGGCCACTACTGTATATACTTGCATGTAAGTTTTTGGAAGAAATTCTGCTTTCAAAATAGGGGAGTCGGCTTACACACAGGTGAGAAAAAAGGGGGACTGTGACTTTCCCGACGGGTTTGTTTATGTTTTAGACCGTGACTTTTCGTGTGTCACTGTGCGCTAGTTTTCTTGACCTTTTGAAAACTATCATGTAGTGACAAAATCATGTTCTCAGCCGTGCCCCCACTTTAAGTTTAAATTTGGCAATGTAACTGAAACGTTTCCTTTTCGAAGACATCATAAATAGCAATGAATGAAAATATGAGAAGCAAAGGCACTGGTCAAAACGGTGAAGCACAGTGCACACAAGATCCAGAACATGGAACTTCGAAATGAGGCTTGCATATGTAGATTCATGCAGAAAGCAAGTGCTGTGCATACATTCTCATTGGCTGATTGACAAATAGAGGGCACAAGAGCGCACACACACACAATCAGTGTTTTGTCTTTCACAACAATACAAAGACCTTTCGCCGTCCCTCTCTACAACATCCTTGGTCTTTCATTATGACACCCCTTCCCCCTCTTCTTTGGTTCATACAAACTCCTGAACTGAGAAAATCTTTTCCAAGAGAGTTCAGTTCCTTTTCCAATTATACCCCCACTCCTGCACAATTACCCTGTGGATTTTTTTAAAAATCAAATGGATGCAAAAAAAGTTTTTTTTTTTTCTTCCTTTTTAATTGCCATTTATTTGAAGATTATGCGACGGAAATTACGGTACATGTTTTTCGGTGATGTTTTCCGTTTCATGGTGGTTTGAACAATATTTTTGGTTGCCCTGGGCGACCAGGTGATTGCATTTTTCGACCCCTGACTATAGAAGTTTCCTTGATATTGTGTTTTAACAAAACTAGGGAAAATTTTTATATAACAAACCAATTAATTATTCTAGATATGCAGTTAACATGCAATGTTTTTTATACTTCTGTTTTTGACCTTTCAATGTCTAACACATATCGACAATGAAGATAAGGCAGCTGCATATAAAAATCCAATTTTATTTATACAGTGAAATGGTATAAAATATTGTATTCTGACATCCTAAACCATTTTGGCTAGAGATTTGGGCAAAAAAAAAAAAATGATGTGCATCCTTAACAGCGTTAAACTGTACACCAATGAGCCATTCTATTACGACCACCCCAGCCTAGAGACTATAGGTGGCGCAGGTGAAGTTCACAGAGCAGTATAAATACAACCTGAGGACCAGTAAAGGACAAATTGTGGTGGCAAGCTGCTTCGGAACTACGATCTCTGAAAATACACAGCTTGTGGGTTATTCACGTGCCGCCGCTGTAGTGAGTACTTATCAAAAGCGGTACACAGATAGCCAAAACGACAGTTGTAGGGCCACGGTGCGACAAATCACCTGCAGTTACAACAGTGGTGATCAGGGCAATGTGATACAGCACACAGTTCATTGCAGCCTTTTGCGCATGGGCCTGCGTAGCCAAAGACCCGGCCGGGTCCCCATGCTCACGACAAGTCATCGCCAACAATGCATGAAATGGGCCCAAGGTAAAGATTAAAATTGGTGATTTTTTCGAGTGGCCATTGGCCAGTGGGTGGACAAAATCTAGTGGCCACTTTCCTTACGGCTATTTCGTGTCGTATACACATTTTATCACTGCACTGAATACCTTTTACTTATTTAGACAGTTAAATTTAAGTTAGTAGTTACAAGGGCCCACTGTCTATTGTCCATTGCCATTAAATGAATAAATATAATCTTAAAAAATATATTTTTCTTCAACCACACCAACCAAATTTTCTAGACAGTTTTTATTGGAAAGATAATTTGATCATTTTTATTTGGTCTCTCGCTATGTTCAAATAAAATCTCTCAATCTCTTCACCATAAATTGATGGAAGTGGATGGGTTAAAATTTTCAAGCAGTACTTACTTTTGCTTACTTTATTTAATTTGCTGTATTTTTTAAAGTCATTCTTTGCATGAGCATTGCCTTGTCATCAAGAACAGTGCTCACAATGCTTGCATTCTCTTAACTTAGCTGCATTGCTTGGCATAATAGTCAGCAGCATTTGAGTATTTCAACAATTTGTGCTATGACCTTCATGTACTAAAAATTGCTTGTTTTTAGTTTCTCTAGCAGTTTTCTGTGAGTTATTGATGGTAAAAAATTTTCAGACATCATGTTTCGAAGCTGCTTCCATTCTGCTAAATTTTTCTTTTCATTCTATTTATTTTGGGTAAGGTTCTTGGTGTCAAAATGAAAACTGGCTGTATAGCTTTCAAAAATGAATTTCATATCTTATAGCAGAATCATTTTGTGGTACAGCTGAGATTGGGAGAAATGTGATACCAACCTGGTCGCTTTATTTTACAGATTCGCAATTATTCCTGACCACCAACAGAAAATATTCAGTAATTTCCTGGGTTGTTCTAATAATATTACATTAAAAACATTGATAAACCTTCACAGGTGTTGAAAAAATAGTCATGTGAAAAAAATAGTCATGACGAAATAAGAACACTTGTAGAATATCCTGATTCCATCAGATTCTGTCCGATTTTCAAACCCAGTAATGATTTGTCATTTTTCCTGTTTGCCCACCACAGACCTTCCAAATACTACGAATTCCCCATAGTCACTACGAAAATCATCTATCGCTGCGGAGTATGGAAAACGTCGAATATACTACGGAAATAAAAAATCCGGTTGTCCGTTTTTTTTCCCCCTTCAGAAAATGTTGTTTTGGTAGAATTTTAATGATGTCATTTTTTCCTGTTTGCCCACCACCTCAGATCTTCCAAATGCTACGAATTCTCCATAGTCACTACGGAAATCGTCGATCGCTACCGAATGCGGGAAACATCAAATATACTACGGAAATAAAAAATCTATGAAATAATGTTATTCAATCATTTATTTCAAAGTTTATTTTCATGTTTTCAAAATTCTAACATTCCTCAAACATTTTAGAAACTGTTTATTGGATGTTTTTAATGTCGCGACATTTGTCCGATATAATTGGGCATCTTTAATGCCGCTCGTCGCCTGAAAATGATTGTAGCATAGATGAAAATGTTTCGTAGTTTTCTAAATTTCGAATTTTTCTTACCCCAAGATGCACTTTCTTTTCACTTTCTGGTTATATTCTTATGTTATATTCTTTCCGATTATGTTTCTCGTTTTTAATAGCTTCAGTAATAGTGAAAAAGAACAACTTCGTATTCTAAAAGTTTTTTCTAGTAAAGCGCAGTTTTTTTTATTTCGAACAGCCTGTTTTTCAAAACCAATCAATACGGAAAGTGTTTTTTTTTATTTCCGCTTTTTTAAAGCCAAATGAAATTTCAAAATCTGTACTTATTCCGCCCGTTATGGAATCAGCCTTTTCCGTAACCCGTAAAAATTACTATCACGGAGTACTGATTTTTTATATATAATTTCGCTGAAAAACTTGTGTTTACCCATTCCTTAGTAGCATTTTACTGCATTAAGGGGCAGACAAGTTTTTTTTTTTATTTTGTTTAAAGCCAACTTCACACGTGCAAAGGAAACGCGACTCTGTGTGGAATGAAAGACTGCGCGCGGCGGCGAAAGTGGTCCCGATTTTCTACCTTTGATTTCTTTTTGTAAACAAAAGGGAAAATGCTTGCCCATTTTATTTGATGATAAGCAAGAAGTGCCTAAGCAATGGAAAATCGTGCATTTTCAAAGAAACCAAACTTTAAAAAACGAGCTGCTGAAGACGAGTTGTGATGCCACAGTCAGTTCCATGTAAAGCCACAGGTGTCCATTCCCGATATGGTTACTTTGTGCACCAACTTAAGTGGAAATACCCCCCGCTCTTGAAGAGTGAACCCTATAAATAGATCGTACCCACTTATTTGCGGAGGAAAGGGCTGTTTTTCACCGCGCGCGAGTTGGCTGATTTGAAAATACATTTCGTATAACAGGAGCGTTTTAAAAATGCAAGCTAATTCTTTAGCAATGAAAAAAGGCAAATTTTCGAGCGTGGCGACTAAAGTTACTTTTTCTACTGGACAATTTATTTTATCCAGTCGCCACGTGGCGACCGCTAATTTTAATCTTTAGCCCAAGGTAGAGATCGGATTGTGAATGATTGGAAGAAAGTGGCCTGGTCTGACGAATCAAGATTTCTGGTGCATCACGTAGACGGCCGAGGATGAATACGCTGATTACCAACGGAGGCTGCACCTGGATGCAATGTTGGGCAGAAGAAGGCTGGCGGCGGCGATGTTATGCTGTGCAATGTTTTCTTGGGACACTTTAGGCACCATTATCCCAATAGCACAATCCCTGACAGCTGTCAGGTATCTGAACATTGTTGCAGACCAAGTTATGGCAACTGTGTTCCCTCCTGGCGATGGCCATTACCAACAGGATAATGTGCCATGCCAAACTGCCATCATCGTCAAGGAGTGGTCCAATGAATAGGCTGGTGACTTTCTGTTAATGCCCTGGCCTCCAAATTCACCTGACATGAACCCAATAGAACATTTGTGGTTCAACTTGGAAAAGTGGGTTGGCGCTAAATCACCACTATTAGGCCTCGCAAATGTCGGCAGCCAGTCACCAAGTGGCGACCAGATATTTCGTAGTGGCTAGAAATGTTTTTAGTATAGTAGCCAGTGATGGTGAGTAGATCCCCCCCCGTGTAAATGCTCACGATGTGATCACCATCACGCGCCACCAAGCACTGTTGTTCCAACCGGTTTTCCCAGTCCGAGACACATGAATATCGGCTGATCCTCATATGCACACGCTCGTCTCTGACATAGTTTCTTGCAGTGTCTTGTTCCTGACGCTACGTTGGGGATTGCTCATTGGAAATTTGCCTGCCAGTCGAGTAATCGTGGACATCGTAGCTTCCCGAGAGATCCCATCACTACGTTTAAACAGGTTTCCCATCAGGCGTCAGCACGTCGACGATGCTATTAAGAGGCTGCGCGTTCCACGCGTTGGATCTCGGAAATTCACCACAGCTTAGGAACAATAGGAAGTATGTGGCAGGGTTTTTTTTGACGTGAATACATCTTTAAAATCAGACCAGTACTAGGTGGCCCGTTCAGAAAGTTGAGCGTTACGAAAAAATGGGCATCGAGTTCGGTCTAATAATTTCTATATTATCAACGTAAACCACACCAACTTAGTGTCATTCAGTAGCTAAGGGAACAAAAACTTGTTAGTGACATTGAGTTCCCGCGCCGTGCAAACTTTTAAAAGCTAACGTCGAGATCTGTCGATTTAAAACACTAGAAGTGAAATGAAAATACAGTGTCGGCTACAAAACTTTATATCGCAGTTGAAAAATTGTAAAAATTTGACAATGTTGGCATATACTTGTCGAAAAGCCAAGCAGAAATACATTGAACGTAGTCTACACGGATGAGCAACTCGTCAGCTTTCGAAAAACGCAGCAATGTCCGCGGCAGAGCGCATAAGAAAGTATTGGGAGCAAAAGAAAATTGCTGCTGTGCAGTGTGCTAACACTTCGGCGGCAGCGACGCACTAGCCCATTGACGTGGAGCATCAGCAATGAACCTCATAAAAACCAGTAATTGGGCATGTCTGAATAGTGACACTTTAAACCACTTAATGGTGATTAGATGCAATGGCACTTCAATTGAAGATTTAGATCCTCAAAATGCTATTCAATTGTGGTGGGCAGATACCTTTGAAGGGAAGATCAGACATCTAGTACATATCAGTGGTAAACTGTATCAACATCATTAGTGCCACTTTTAACATACATATATCCTAGCTTTTGTCCCTTTGTTTTAAATATTAAAAGAAATCAGACATCTAAATTTAATGGCCTCTCAAAAATAAATTGTGTATGTGTAAATTAAGATTGTAAGAGTAATGATATTACTGTACAGCACTGAAAATAAATTATCAAAAGATCAAGCATTTTGGAACAAAAGCATATGCAATATTTGCAGTCAATCTAATGATCCTATGTAGTAACTGCTCTGCGTCTGTTTTTATGAAGTTAATGGGAAAGGTGTCTCTCATTAGAAATAAAAAACATGCACTTATTTAATTTCATAGAAATGTAAGAGAAGTTACTGAATTATAGAAGTTACTAATAGCATACTGTATAAAGCCATTATCCTATGGAATAATCTCCCAGAGAGCATCAGATCTCTGGAAAATATCAAAAAGTTTTCCTTGTCTCTGCGAAATTACATTGTAAATCACTCTGATCTCCATAACGAATCTCAATCCTATCATTAAATTGTAGTTCCAAGCATGCTGCTAACAGTGGTGCTTCTGTTATAACCATCTTACTTGCTTTCATATATGACATATATTTTATTCCTTTTCTTACATCTGATAGGAGGAATTGCCTTACAACCAATGTGTTCAGATTCCTCCTAGTGTATTGCATTTTCATATAAGTTTTAAATCTGTGCAATAAAATAATTGTAAATTGTAAAATGGCCCACAGGTATTTTTTACAAATAAAATAGCAGTCAACTGTTTTTCGTTTCCTTTTTAGGTTGTGAACCAAGACAAAAAGCATCGTACCAACATCACCTTTCGCATTGCAAGGCAAGGCCAACTGTAACTTGCTCCTTTTGTTGTTAAGTAAATTCGCCACAACTCAATTGTTTATCATCACTCAGAATACAGGCGGCTCTGTTGAGGCGAGGGGTTGAAAGACTGAACTGCAAGAAGGCAGGGCAGCTTCCATCTGTCAATCAATTACTGACCTTCCCCGGCATTCTAGTGCCAGACAGGTGAGCTCTTTGCTGAAGGCATTGTATGACAATCAGACTGGGAGAAATTTTTAGAAAGCAAAATTTTTTCAGACCCAGCTCGGGCGACTGGTCCAAAGCCAGTGCTTAGACCACTGAGGCACCGGGGTGGCTTTCTTTTGCAGATAGGAAGAAAAGTACGAAACTGATTACTGTAATGCTGCCTTGCATCGATGCAGAAAGAAAAAAATTCACAGGCGGTTTGAAATCATGGTGATTGATGAAATTTTGACCATCCTAACAGCTAATTCTCAGTGAAAATTGGGAGAATTTGACATTCATCCGGAGGAAGGGCTGAAAATCGGGAGTCTTCCACCTAAATTCGGAGAGTTGGCACGTCTGCATAAATAATAAATGCTGCATAATCCACACTTGCAATGTTGGTCCCAAACTATAATTTCCTAAAAAAATTAAAAAAAATTTCATTGAGACGCGTGAGATGAATCAGCAGTTCAAAAAATCAGGAAGGGGGGGGCTCATTTAGGTGCTTTTGTGTTACTTTTAAGTGAATAAAGTAAAAATCTGGAGCTTTTTCTGCATTGCTGCGCACCCCTATGCACAGATATGTGCTGCCATTTTCCATGTACATTTCTGGCCCCAACCAATACTACTCCAGAAGAGTTCGTTTCCTGCTTTCTTTTTCATTCCAGAAGCTCAGAAATATTTAACTCTTTCAAATTTTATAGTTTTAAATGTAAAAAAGGAAAATGCACTTAGTTACAACAGGCCATAAAGAAAATCTGTGAGACAGGACCATTTCAGCTTTAGAAATAACATTCCTAAGGTGTCCTCAGAATTATCAAACCTGATTTCCCTGACCAAATATATAAGAAATCCCTGACCATACACAAATAGGTTTATTTGAGTTCTTCAATATATGGGCTATTACATGTCAAGTGATCCAATTTTTAATGTATGTTTTACCTCATGTCTTCCAATTGTCATAAAATTTTGTACACTTGTTGAATGATCAAAACTAAGTTTAAATCTAAAATTTTTTATTTCGTCCCATTTTTGAGTTATGAGGGTTTGAAATTTCAAAAAAATGACAATTTTGGCCTTTCTGGACTACACAAAAAACTTAAAAGCTCAGCCCAGTATTGAACTAAAAATACCACTCTTCAGAAATTCATGGGCTTTATTTAATATGATATGCCACATGATGGACTTATTTTAAATTTTAAAACTAAGTTACAAAATTTAAAGTTATTTAAAAAAAATATGAGTAAAATTTTTCAAAAAATTTGTATTGTTTATCATATTTCAAAAAGCTTTCTGCAAAATTTCATCTTGGGATCTCAATGGGATCAGATTTTAAAAAAAATATTTTGTACATACATGTGTGCCTTATTAATTAGGCTTATGTTCAGGATAAATTGGTCTTATTGGAGTGAAATAAAACAAAATAAACAAGACTTCAAACCATAATATCAGTTATTTCAAGAATTCCTTTAAATAGTTATTCAATTAAAAAAAGGTATCTGGAAAGCTATCAGGCTTTTCTTTAAAAAAATGATTTCTATAGTGGAGTGACAGCTTGCTGTTGCATGATAGAACCAGTTTCATCTTGTTTGAACCAGCACTAACTGGCTCTGACTTGTATGGACAAGCTGTTGCTTGTTGTACAGGGCTCAGTGGTGAGTTGAGACTCAGTCTTTCCTTAGCTCTTGTGTTGATCTGTTGGTGTCTTTGTGCTCCAGCTGTTTTATTGGCATTTCGGTGGGAATACACAAGTTAACTAGATTTAGTAAATTTTATTGTAAATCTGAGGTGTACTAATATATTTTCACTAGACTATGGCTGCAACAGAAAAAAATGTCTAATTTAATATATTGCTATAATCCTTTTAATAAAATCGGTCACAAGACTATTAAAAATGTAAGGCCTGTTCAGAATTGGATGTGCGAAATGCAGCCAGAAATTAATCATGGCATGAAGATACGTGACAGTTGCAGAAAACAGTTGCCAAAGGAGAAGACAGAGAAATAATGAGTGAAGACAGCCAGATGTTGAAGCTGAAGTACTGTTTTTAGAATCAAATATGGCAATTGAATATTTGAACAAGTCTTTGTCCTGTATTGAAGAATCACCAATTGCAAAGAAACTGATAATACGTGAACATACGATACTGAAAAAAAAAAAAAAAAAATAAAGATAGAGAATGCGAAGAAGAGTCTTGTTGCTGCATTTGTCAAAGACAAAAGCCTAGAAATCTCAGATATATCTAGTGAAGAATTTGACACAAATTCAGAGATAATCAAACAGCTTAAAGAAAAGTTCAGACACAGATGAGAAGTGAAAAATTTCTTATTTTGACTGTTCTTCCCAAAAGCTGGTCTTGTAAAAGAATTAAAAAGGAATTCTTAGTAAATGACTGAATGGCAAGGAAAGCAAAAGCCTTAGTTAAGGAAAAAGGAATTTTGTATAAACCAGATCCAAAAATAGGCAAAATGTTAGATGTTGAAGTTCAAGACACAGTCAAAACCTTTTATAATAGCGATGAGGTAAGCCGAATGCCTGGAAAGAAGGACACTGTTAAAACAGAAGATGAAACATTCATACGTCTGCAAAAAAGACTTATTTTAGGAAACCTTAAAGAAATATACCAACTGTTTAAAAATCTGCATCACACAATTAAAATTAGCTTTTCAAAATTTGTGGAACTTTGACCAAAGAATTGTATCCTTGCGGGTGCAAGTGGTACTCATTTTGTTTGTGTATGTTATGTACCTACCACCAGAATGTTAAGTTGATAACTGGTGGAAAATTGGAAGACATAACTCTGAACAATGGATCTAAGCTTAATGACTATAAAACATGCATTGATAAAATAATGTGCCAAGTTCCTACTCCTCAGTGTCATTTGGGTAGCTGTAAGAGTTGTCCAGGAATTGAAACCTTAAAGGAACAGCTTGTGAACAATATGGAAGAAGAGATGATAGAAAGCATTACCTACAGTGGGTTTCGGTTGATAGGTGTACATTCGAGACATTAACAAAGCCTGCAGAAGAATTTATTGAAAATTTGTGTGAACAGCTGGTAATGTTAAAAACTCACTCTTTCATTGCACATCAACAAGCAGCATTCTACTCACACCTGAACGCAAACATTCAGGAGAATCAGGCCTTGATAACATTGGACTTTTTAGAGAACTACTCTTTTGTCCTCCAAGATGAAGCCCAGTCATTCCACTGGAACAACAACCAGGCAACAATTTATTTATTTGCTGTATATTATAGTCCAAGAGGGGAGATTAAGTTCAAAAGCTTTGTTGTGATTTCCGAATGCTGAACACACAATACTATAGCTGTTCATACTTTTCAGAATAAGCTGACCTTATTCCTCAAGGAAAATGTTATTCTGTCCTTGGAAAAAATCTTTTATTTTTCTGACGGATCAAGTGCACAATACAAAAATAAGAAAAATTTCTCAAACCTTATGTTACCATAAAGAAGATTTTGGTATTTATGCAGAGTGGCACTTCTATGCAACAGCCCATGGAAAAGGAGTATGCGATGGTTTGGGAGGGACAGCCAAGGCAAGTTTACAGAGACCCTACACAGACCAAATTATCACTGCTGGAACTCTTTCACTGGTGCCAAGATAACATCTCTTCCATCCAGTTACTATTTTCAACAAATGAGAATTACAGAAAAGAAATGTCCCAAAAACGACGCTTTGAAAGAGTGAAAGTGATCAAGGATTTTACTGCTTTATTCCATCTACAACCAGTCCAACAGAAGTTGTGGCTAAGGTGTACGTACTCCTTTAGCAATGAGAGTCAGAAGTTTGACATTGAAGGAGGTACAAAATCTCTGGATATGGTTGAGATAACTGGATATGTAACATGTGAATACAATAAAAAATGGTGGTTGACCTATGTGCCGTCGGTGGACTATGAAAGTGAAGCAACTGTGAGCTTCTTACACCTGCCAGGCCCAGCATCATCATTTGTACTTAAATGTCGTGTGCAACAGATGCTCTTGAAAAGCATCTGGACAAGTATAAATAATGGAAGAATACAAGTTTTCAGACCCATTTGATGTGCAAGGTTGTTATTTTTCTAGTTTTGTTTGATATCTATTTTGTTATAATGTTCATGATATGAAGTACAAAGAATTTTTTTAATACTTAAAAAGGTGTGACAATTTTTTTATTTTCCTCACAAAATAAACCTGATGAAGTAGTAAGAATTCTGAATCATTTCTCTAATGCCCTATTCTGTCGCAATAAAAATTAATATCAAGACACTGCGGTGAGGAGTGCCAGTTATCAATACAATTACACTCATTAAGAACAATGTGCTATTTTTTAAAGTTTAATCCCATTGAGATCCCAAGATCAAATTTTGCAGAGCTTTTAGAAATATGAAATAATAAATTAAAAAAATTACTCATATTTTTAATCACTTTTTTAAATTTTGTAACTTAATGATAAAATTTAAAATAAGTCCATGTGGCATATCATATTAAATAAAGCCCATGAATTTCTGAAGAGAGTGTCATTTTTAGTTTTGAAATATCTCAATTCTGGGCTGAGCTTTTACAGTATTTGTGTAGTCCAGAAAGGTCGAAATTGTCAATTGTTTTTAAATTTCAAACCCTCATAACTCAAAAACCGGATGAGATTAAAAAAAAATTATATCTGGGACCTTTTCTTATACTACTGTTAGAAAACTGAAAATGAAAGCAATATAAAATGGTAAGTAAAAGTCATTGGATCACTTGACATGGAATAAGACCCATATGTGTCATGATAATAAATAAAATTGAATTGGATAATTGAGAAACTTATACACTGCTGGACAATTTCTAAGGAAGGGTCATAAACAGCTATATAGCGCATAAAAAAGTAAGTGTGGTTGGATGCCAAGTGAAATAAAATAATGTCAGAATGCCAGGACATTACAAGAAAGACAATTTATTGTGCTCTCAAATCCAGAAGGCTTTGGAACGTGTTCAAGGGACAAACAGGCCATTTTGTGCAGAATACGTAAACGTGATAAAAATGTAATTACCGTCCGCAGGCGTTCCGGTGTAAGATGTCAATACCGGATATGGCCACCATGGAGGGCGATGCAAGATTCCACACGTCGTGTCATGCTTTGCACAACATTAGCAAGCAGCTGTTGGGGTAATTTATCCCATTCCTCTGTCAGTGCACGGATGAGGGTGTCCTTGTTTATTGGAGGGCATTGGCGACCAGCAAAACTCCTCCCCAAAGCACCCCACACATTTTCAATGGGATTCAGATCTGGAGAACGTGCTGGCCATACGAGGCGTTGAGTATCCTCGCTCTCAAGACACTCCTGGACAGCGACTGTTCGATGACATGTTGCGTTGTCGTCCATGAAAATGAATCTATCACCGACAGCACCACGGGACATGCGAACATGAGGTAGCAGAACATCATTAATGTATCGTTGGCCAGTCATAGTCCCAGTTGGAAGCACATTGAGGGACGTACGGCCATTGATCATAATGCCAGCCCATACCATGACACTACATGTCGGATATCGCTCCCTTTCCTGTATGTTTGCTGGGCAATATGCAGTACCACTATCACGCCAGATCAGTTGTCGTCGACAATCAGATGATAGACTGTATCTACTCTCATCTGAGAAGAGGACAGCAGACCAGTCGTTATCAGTCCAATTGCGATGTTGATGGCACCATTGCAAACTGGCGGTACGGTGACGTCTGGACAATGGGATGCACACAACAGGACGGCGGGCGTATAGTTCTCCTTCATGCAAACGCCTGGCGACAGTTTTTCGGGAGATCCGCTTGCCAGTAGCAGCCATAAACTGATTTGCTACCTCACTAGCTGTGCTGGTGTCTTTTTGTTGATAGCACTATGTACCGATCTTCTGCAGGTGTTGTACTGCGAACACGACCTCCCCCGTGACGTTTGCTACACTCTCCATTTGTTTGAAATGATTTCCAAAGCCTTGAAACAACACTGTGGCTGACGTCGAACTCCCTGGCAACATGTTATTTTTCGCCCTTCTTCAATCTTGCCAATAACACAGCCACGCGTAAAATCATCTAGGTGATGTCGGGAAGACATACTGAAAATTGCAAGTTCGTCAATTGATTCTTTCCCTTTCAACTTTGCATTTGAACAACAACGGTCAAATCCTTTATATCTCTTATCAGCGCTATGACGTCACGAACAATTCGGCAATCCACAATTTGCATACGCACAACACGTCTTACTGTATCCCGCACTTATGCTAATTTCCACATTTTCCTGCCTTCCATTTTATGGTTGCTATCGTTGCTATTGTCATCCGTCCTTAGCAATTGTCCAGCAGTGTATTATTTAAAAGTGTTTCTGTTTGATGTATAAAGTTTCCTAAATAACTGATTCATTTAATTATTATTTAATCGGCCTCCACCTTCCTCATAGCCGTCCAACTCACACTTTTTTAATTTTACTCTTTTTTTCGTGGTTTTACGTTTATTGAAGAAACACTCAAACAAACCCATACACAATATTCAGAACAGTTACTATAAAAATATTACAGGAGGAACACAGTCACTGTTTTTACATTACCACTTTTCTTCTTTTCTCAATCTGAAATCTTTGCCTGCAATGCTGCTTCTTCCAACTCTAGTTCCTTCCGTACTGTCATTTTTCATTCAATTCCTTTAATTCATGATCAATTTTTCCTTCAGTTTTCTTTCTTCTTCGTTTTGAAGAACGCTTTTTTTCTCAAGATAATCCTGATATCTTCGTCTGGAGGCTCTTGCAGAAAGAAGAAGCCTTCTATTGATGGCAATGTGTTCTACTCTTCCCACATTTTTAATGGCATCAAAAACTGTTCTCTGACAAATAAGGGTTTCTTCCAGGACATTTTCCACAAGAAGAGACTTAATGACAGAAAATCCACCTGACTGAAGCATTTCCATGAGACATAATGCGACAAATTTTTATTACATCCCAAAGTTCACCGAATTGTTTTTGGTTGTCAAGTAGAGCACTGTAAAATTTGTCTAATCCAATAGAATCATCACGACTGTCTAAAAATTCATTAAACTGAGACTTTAAAGCAGATTGAGCTTCTACACACAATGAAGTGTACAATTTATTCGCTTTTTCAGCACAGTAATCTGAAACCCTGTGTGCACTAAGTAAAACTTCGAGCACAATTTCCACTCTCTTCTTGCCTAGACACGGCTGCTGCACTATAATATTTGGGTCCAAACAAGTGACCCCACAGACAAACTTAAATTTTAGTGGGCTTTTCTCACAGTTTTTCAATCATACTCACAAGTTTCCTAAATTCAAGCTTACACTCTAATTTCTCACTTTCTGAGCACTTCACTTCTTTTAATAGCTTTTTAGCACTAAATCCAATATCAACTTTCTCAATTGAGAGAAGATTTTCCCTTTTGATGCATCTAAAAAGTTAACAGTTTTGAGACACTATCAGCATCACTTAATATGTCAGGCTTCAAGCTTCGTGCCATCAAATTTTTCATCAGATTCAGCAAATCAGTGTGTAAGAAAGGAATTAAAGGCTTTGGGGTCTGGAACCTCCTCAAAAACGATTCACACTCTGGCAGAGCTATAGTCCTAAATGCAGCCAATTTGCATTTCAACAGTGGACTTTCCATGAATTCGGCAAGAAACATGTGCTGTTTGCTGGAAACCGATGATTCTTGAACATATTTCTTGATATGATCAAAGACAAGCAATGCCCTAGTCAAACAATGCTTTCCAACCACCATACAGTGAAAAATTTTAAAGGGAAATCTTTACATCCAGTAATCATAGTATAATTTGCACGGCGAGTAGGACTATCTTTTAAAAGGTAGTACAAGTTACGCAGAAAGTGATGTATATCCCATTTCACTGCTTCAAGTCCAGTTTTCATAGCTCCATTGACCACGTGAAGACCATTAACTCCAATCTTTCAGCTTTTGAAGAAAGCTGAGATTAATGTTAGGTCCATCCATTGACACTTGTAGCATGTTATCCAAGGGAAGAGGTGCACCTTTAATGAATTTCTTTAAAAGGTCATTAGCTGTTGTCCGTCCTAAAAACACACTACTTAAGTAATCCAGTGGAAACTTTTTGCAGATTGACGTCCCAATAACGAACAAACTGATCCATTTGCCCACGCTGAGCAATTTTGTTTAGTGATTCATTTAAACAAATTACAAAGTCAGTGCACTGCTTCAAATCGTCCATTAAACACTCTTTGAAATGTGGTGCCAATCCATGGTTTATCACATAAGATGCTTTGCTTTTGCCTAAAGTAAATTTTGAAGCTATCGCACTGTCAGGAAACATTAAATGAAATGTTTTGTTAATCTGTATACAAGAGTTCAGAGACATTTGCTTGGACAATACTTCCATGGCCCATATTATTTCTGACTTTGTTACATCATCTTTCACTACATAAGCATCAAGGTCACTGGGCTTCACATCATCTTTCACAACATAAGTATTTGAGTCATTAGACTTAATATTTTCTAGAAGTATTGATTCCACATTTCCTGAGCTTGTTGATGGCAAGAGTTTGTTATTACAAAGAGAGTTTATTTTCACACAGGAAGTGAAAGACATTTAGCACGGATGTTTTTCAAATGATTAGGGCCATTTCTGTGACTGGAGACTGCCCGACACCCCATGTTGCTAAGCTTGAAAGTTTTAGAGCACACTTTACAAAATGCTGATTCATTGTCGCAGTTCACAGCAGCTATCCAACCAGAAAACTCGGGATTTAATTGTTCGTCCAACCATTGTTCATTAAACACACAACGCTTTGACATATCTGCAGTCTTAATTCCCTTTTAACAAGGTATAACTTATACCACAAATTTTCTTCTACTTCTTTGACCTAAAACAAAAAAAAATGTTAAGTAATGTAACACAACTTACAATAATAGGGTGGAAATACAAGGTTACATTAGTAGGAAAGGGAAGTCAGTGGCTGTCTGCAACACCAAGTGCAAGTGTGTTGGGCGATGAGGGCGTCACTCCCTGACGCCAGGTTAAAACTAGTTGTAGTCTAACTGTGAATGAAATTTCCGACTTTTTTTAATATCACCAATTGTTTTTTTATTGGAGATTTAACGTCCACCATGAGAAACTCAATGGGCTACAAGAAGTTGCCCATCCCTAATTTAGGGTAACTGGTTCCAGGGAAGGGAGAGAGCCAGTGCCGTAAGACAAACACAACATCCATGCCTCACCGGGATTCGAACCCAGACCCTTTCAGACGAATGATCAGAAGCCATCGCTTAGACCACTGCGCCACCGGGGCGGCTTACTGATTTCCCCGACTTTCCAGAATGTGGACACCCTGAATGTAATACAACTTACAATAATAGGTAGGAAATACAAGGTTACATTAGTAGGAAGGGGAAGTTAGAGACTGTCTGCAACACCAAGTGCGTTGGGCGATGAGGGCATCACTCCCCGACGCCAGGTTAAAACTAGTTGTAGTCTAACTGTGATTGAAATTTCCCCGACTTTTTTTTAAATATCACTGATTTACCTTGACTTTTACCAACATTTCAGGCATTTCCCTGACTTTCCAGAAGGTGGACACCCTGACATTGGAACCACGCTTATACACTATATTAACAAAAGTCACCTGACACCTAGAAGAAAAACACAACATAGCATTTATTGGCATACATTAGTACAGTGTCAATCCGCCTTTGGCCTTAATGCACGCACTGACCCTTCAAGATATGCTTTCGACAAGGTTTTGGAACACAGCGATAGGTATGCACTTCCATTCAGTACATAATGCTGCTGCTAACTGTTGCTTAGTAGTGGCTTTAGTTCCAAACTTCTTATGCGGCACTCTAATTTATCCCATAGGTGTTCTATGGGATCAAGATCAGGGCTCTGTGCTGGCCAGTCGACATACGATACAGAATTATTGTCCAACCACGCCGTAACAGTCCTTGCTTTATGGATCGGTGCATTATTCTGCTGGTACTAAGGCTCGGTTCCATACTATTGTCGAGAATATCAAGATAGACATGCTGGTTAGCAGGTTTGTCCACGATAACCAATGGGCCAGGAAATACCATGAAAAATGCCCCCACGAGAGTACACTGTGGTAAAAAGCGTTCCCCGGGCTGCCGCCATACCAATACACGGCCATCAGACTGATGGATCATGTATCTGGATTCATCAATCCATAGGACCCATTCTTGTTGATCTAAGGTCTACGATAAATGTTCTTTACATCATGCTAAACGACGAGCAGCCCTTACGAAACTGCTGAAATTTCTACTAGTCAATATGGCTAGTGGAATAAAAATGTTACTAGCCAAATGACAAAATCTACTGGCCATAAAAAATTTAAAAAATAATAATTCAGTAACTTCTCTACTTACTATTAAATTAAATGGGAGCATGTTGTTGTTTTTTGCAACTAGAGGCACCTTCCCCATTAACTTTTGTTCCAAAATGATTGATTTTTTGATAATTTATTTTCAGTGCTGTGATATTACTCTTACTATTTTAATTTACACATACATAATTTATTTTTAAGAGGCCATTGAATTTTTAGATGTTCGATTTCTTTCAATAATATTTAAATCAAAGGAACAAAAGCTAGGATATATATAAAGTGGCACTAATAATGTTGATGCAGTTCAAAACTGATACATACTATGCTATATCAATTGTGGTGGGCAGATACCATCAAAGGTATCTATCTGCCCACCACAACTGATATAGCATGTTGAGGATCAAATCTTCCACTGCATCTAATCATCATTAAGTCGTTTAAAGTGTCACTATTCAGACATGCCCAGTTACTGGTTTTTATGAGATCTGTTGCTGATGCTCCACGTCAATGGGCACGTGCGTCGCTGCCGCCAAAGTACTCGTGAGCTGCGGCGCAGCAATTTTCTTTTGCTCCCAATACTTTCTCGTGTTCTGCCGTGGACATTGCGATGTTTATCTAAAGCTGACGAGTTGCACTTCTGCGTAGACTACAATCGATGTATTTCTGCTTGGCTTTTTGACGAGTATATGACGGCAATTGTGAAATTTTTTCACCTGCGATCCTAAAGTTACACAAGCAACACTGCATTTGATTTCACTTCTAGTATTTGAAATCGACATATCTCGACGTTAGCTTTTGTTCGAGACCAATTTTGATGCCGTAGCGCTTTGCAGTGCTGAGTTATAGTGATTAGAAGTATGCGCAGCTCAAAGCCCCCCCCCCCCCCCCCCATCGTCGCGTGGTAACACAAGGTCACCAACAAGTCTCTGTTCCCTTAGCTATCGAATGACGCTAGGTTGGTTTGGTTTGCGTTGATAATATAGAAATTATTAGACTGAACTAAATGCCCATTTTTTAGTAATGCTCGAGTTTTCGTTCTGGCCACCTAGTACTGGTCTGATTTTAAAGACGTATTCACGTCAAAATAACCATGCCACATATTTCCTATTGTTCCTAAGCTGTGGTGAATTTCTGAGATCCAATGTGTGGAACATGCGGTTTCTTAATAGTATCGTTGACGCATGGATGCCCGATAAAAAAACATGTTTAAACATCGTGATGTTACCCCAACAATGTCCACGATTACTCCCCTGGCAGGCGAATTTTCAACGAGCAATCCCCGATGTAGTGTCTGGAACAACGAGACACCGCGAGAAACTACGTCGGAGACTATCAGCCGATGATATTCAAGTGTCCAAGACTGGGAAAATGGGTTTAAACAACAGTGCTTGGTCACGCTTGGTGGAGCGCAATGGTGATTATATCGCAAGCATGGTGGTGATGAATAGTAGTTTTGTCAGTCGAAACACCGTAACATCAATGTTAAATTCACACCGATTTTTCGCGATGTATCGATACGTTGCCAAGTCCTAGTGAGGGAAAAAGTTGGACAAAATAGCTGCTCACTTGGGGGGAGGGGGATCTACTCGCTATCATTGGCTACTATACAAAAATTTACTAGCCACTACGAAATATCTGGTCGCCATTTGGCGATTGGCAACCAACATTCGCAAGGCCTGACGACGAGTAGCATTCCGAGTGGAAATAAAAAGCTTATGAGCAGCCGCACGACCACAGAAGCCCATGGAATGTAGTTCTCTTCATTTTTACTCACCCGTACACTGAGGTCTTGTGCAGTACTTCGTCGATTAGCTGCAACAACTTTCCTGAGGTTCGACGTCCTCTATCACCGATTTTCTTTGGTCTGCTGATGCGTTTTGCTGCTTCAGGCATGCCATGTGTCTTCCACTTATTCAGTACATCCAAAACAGTTGACTTGAGTATGTTTAAACGCCTCTCAGTTTTTCTTGTGGACAACCCACTAATAAAAAACAACAATCTTTCCTTTCTCCAAGTCAGTTCTCTCCCGCCGCAACATTTTCACTCAACCTCACTGCGAGATACAATCGCATTCAGCTGCAGGCTTGTTTTTAAACCGTTTGCAGCTGTACCATGCATCTTAACAACGCAGCGGATCCATTTATTTGCTTTTGGGGCCGCGGGGATTCTAGTGGGCAACGTTTGTGACTGCCATGGAAAGGGCCTCCGGTTCGATCCACTAAATATCCGTTGTGCGTCGGACTCCGGGTACTGGCACCCCGGTAACAAATAAGGGTGTCTTCCTCCCCCTTTCTACTTCGCTTCCGTGTCACTTTCCTATCGGGCACTCTAGCCCAAATCTCCTAGCTTCCTATTTCTAAGGGTTGTTAAAGACCTGGGGTCAGACACTCCCTTCCTAAAATCCTCTACATATGATCATTTATTTGCTTTTGAAGGGGTGTCCAGTTACTTTTGTCAATGTAGTGTATATTTTCACTTTGTGTAATTCTGAGATAGTCTCTATATTTTACCGTAGTTTTTATAGCCTTTTTCACTCTGGTTATAGGCAATTCATTTATACACTTCTTGCAACCATAAGTGAAATTTTAAATAATAGATTATCAAAAATTTGCATGTAACACGGTACGTTACAACTCTGAGATGTAGTTTTTGGCATCCATGAAATAGATGATGCAACAAAAAATTTACTACAGAATGTTTTCTTCATTTTCTCTGAATCAAAGAGATTTGGAACAACCAAAGATTAGTGAATATTTGACTTGGCACTAATGCTAAGTCAACTAGCGGACAAACTACTTTAAAAAGAGCAATGCTTGTATGCATGATAAGGGTATTGAACATGAAACAAAATCTTATTTCAGATTTACTGCCTAGTATTTTAAAGGCTTTTTTTTTTTTTAATATATCGAAAATATGAAGTAGTACAGAATCCCAAAACTTAGTTTATGCTTTTCAACCGTAGGTTGAAGAAGCGTATATGCTCCAGCTTTGTTCGCGTCTGTCCACACAATAACTCGCATAAAAATGGTTCGATTTTGATGAAATTTTAGTATGTGGTAGGGGACAACCCTATTGAAAATGGGCAAAATGGGGTCAAAGGTCAGGACATAGAAGCAGGATTCATTTTATCGCCCTCATGCAACATAACTTAAGTAAAAATGCTTCGATTGCGACAAAACTTTATCATGTTGTTCCGGAGGTAGACTGAACCAATTCTGTTGAATATCATCCTAATGGGTCAAAGGTCAGGGCACAGGAGCAAGATTTATTCCACAGCCATTATCTTAACTTGAGTAATGATTTCTGGTATGTTGGAAAGTATCATAATCAATGCATTGCATGATTTTACTAACTTGTTTTTATAATGCAATTAAAATAAATTTAGTACAGAAGTTAAAAAGCAGGCATGGGCTTAAGGTAGCAAATATGTCTTACATTACAAATTGGATATAAAATTATGCATTTTCCCCCTCCCTTTTTCTTCTTGGAGGAATTCAAAATTTTACAGTAGTATTTAAGATCTTGAAATTTCATTTATACATTTTTAAGATCCCCTAAAAAAAACGTATAACTGAGGTTTTACTGTATCAAAAATTATATATTGCTTCAGCAGCACTGAAGTAACTAAATTGTTTTGAACTTAAAACAGTGTCCTCTACAAAAACTTATGTGAGCAAAGAACTTAATCCATATGGAATGTTTTACCAGAATTCAGTATTTTTTCACAAGCAAAGTTGATTAAAATGTTAAAAAAAGGTGGTTTCAGCATATGTACTACACTAAGATGAAAGACCTCTCTAACAGATGCTACTTTTTCAGTTAACAAGCTATAAACCAAGATGGCATGTAGGTTGTGTATCTACTGTAACCAAAATTTTCACTAGACAAATAACCAAGCAATGAAAACATAACATAGAAATCTGTATTGATGCATTTTGTTCTACACGTTTACAAAATTTAAAAAAAAAAGAAAAGAGAATTTGTGGTGCTGCACTACAATCTGAACACCCCATTAGCTTAAAAGCAAGAAATCTGGTTTTTCACACACATACAAATGATTTAAATCGCACAGATCAGTTGAAATTCAGATAATTACACCATTAGACTATTCTTGAAAACATACTAAGATCTGCTCACATGTTGTGCAAGAGGTTTTTAAAAAAAGCTGATCAACAGATGTTAACACTTTAACATGGTTTGCAAAAGCCCCAATCAGCTAATATTAGCAATTTATAATAAAGGTGGCAGTTCTCAAAAGGTAAAACATTTTTCATTGAATTGCACTATGTGCAACTAACATTAAATCTTGCTTCAATTGTTTTTTTACATTGGCATTACAGCCACTTTAGGCTGAACACCATGCTGCTATAAAAATGTGAAAAAATGAAAACCAAATTATTACGACATAATCGCATGTGATAACACACCCTTCCCTATTTATTTTTATGTATCTATAAAGGTAACATATTTCACGCCGTTATGTAACCATCACTACTTTGCACACGTTATTTTAATTTTAATCCCATACTGTTACGGTTTTATTTTTCAGGGATACCTTTACCTGTTCCAAATCACGAAACACAAATTCTAGGCTATAAACAAATTTCACCAAAATCTTTTAATTTACTGATCACTCACGTGGCACAACCTTGCCAATCTTTTTGTTTGAATATCGTGCTGCTTTAAGCATTAAAATCAAAACTGTCAACATAATTGTACACATAAATAGTCTGGTACTGTCGTAACTTATACTACATACCATCTTTTTCAGTTAAACGGCTATGGAAAGTCATTGTGTTCTATTACCGTTGAACACAAACGCAAGGTTAGATACCACTTCAAAAAGAACAACGATACCTCGCATTACTCGAACTAAACAAATGCATAAAAATATGTGATCAATAATCCTAATGCACAGAATATCCCAAAATTTAAAAAATGCTGTTAAACGAAGCACTTTCAGAGTTAAAGAATACCGTACGCCTATAAAAATAAACGTTATTTCGGCGGGTGTTCGTGAAACTATCGCCCAGATTTTAAATCTTTAACGAACAGATTTTAGCTAAAGCTAAAAATTGAAAGCAATTTCAAAAGTATAATAATATGAAAAAAGCCCACTTACAGTAAAAGACACATACGAAACAAATTTAACCTTAATTTTACAATTACAACATACTTGGCGTGATTAACAACAGCTAACAGTCGAACGAGCACAACGTGACGGCCGCACTACGGGGCTTACCGGGTTGTACAAAGGGTTACGACAAATACAACAGTCCGGCGATATTCAATGTAAATGTTTACATTTAGGAACTGTTAAATGTTCAAAACCAAAAGACAAAAATAAAAAATACCTCACAGCTATGAATTCAGTTTTCCAAATCGATTTTCTGTGCGAGAACGAATATCATTTATTTTAAACGGCTTCTAATAGAATTACTTTAATACTGTTGCCAGCCAATAAATATAGCGCTTAATTCTAACCAAGCTTGACTTTTTTCACCCTACATTCCAACGTTCCAAAAACCAGTACGCAACATTAACGCCAAATGTGACTTCTCATGGATAATGCTTTACTTGATGACCCTCATTGCAACAACAACAACATAAAATGATTTCACTTAGCTACTTCCCATCTTCCCGAGCCAACCCACACGAAACAATTATGTGCAAGAGCTTACCAACCTCATATTTATTGTTTAAAATGTACGAAATTAGCATGCATTTATTAATTTCATTGAAACACAAAATAGAATTTCTTCCTGATTAGCATAAAAAAATGATAGCACCTATCTACTAAATCCTAAATTTAGAAATCGCATTTTTTTTAGTTACAATGAGAAATGGAAGAACAGCAGGAACATATCAGAAGCAGGAAAGTTACTTGGTCTCAAAACCACGGGAAGGGTGAGGGGAAAGTCTTCTTCTTCTTTTTTTTTTTTTTTTTTGACTGGAGGTTTTTTTTTTGTTTTTTTTTATTGGAGGTTTAACGACCACCGTGACCAACTCAATAGGATATAAGCAGTCGCCCGTCCCTAATTTAGGGTCACTGGTTCCAGGGAAGGGAAAGAGCCAGTGCCGTAAGACAAACACAACATCCATGCCTCACCGGGATTCGAACCCGGACCTCTTTCGGACGAATGATCAGAGGCCATCGCTTAGACCACTGCGCCACCGGGGTGGCGGGAAAGTCTTCGAGGGCTCTGTGTTCATTTACAAATTACATTTCCCCACGATTACAGGTGCAAGTTCTGTTTTGTTTTGTAGCTACTTTTTGATAATTTATTCACTAGCAGATTATTTTTCCATTCTCTGGGCTAAAAAGTAAAAAGCAATAAAATATAATAAAACATGAAGAAAAGGAAAGAATAGAAAGACACAAGAAAGGATAAAAAATATTGAACTTTCTAGAAATACAATAAATACATAAATTACATTCTCTGAATTTTCCTGATGGTGTTTGAATTGCAGATTACTCGTTACTGGAGGAAAATAATTCCCAGCTGAAATGAAAAACTATTAACTTTTTTAGTTTATAATATTGGGTCCCTTTTTCAAGGATCCGCGCAATGGCATCGGGTGTTATTTAAGTCACATTTCTGATTCTTTCTACTGCTCTTCTTCAGTTCCGTTTTTTCTCCAACTTTAAGCGCGCATTCTCGTTCGCTGCTGTTTGAAGATAGCCTCTCCCTACCGAGGTCAATATCTACACTCCTCTCCGTCCAAAACCAAGTTCACCTAGATTCCCGAAAACAAAACCCTTTTCCCCCTACACGAAGCTTCGTAAAACCACTCCTATTGACAGCAAAGCAATGAAGAAGAAGTCGAACGCTCTTCTGAACGAAGATTTCTCTCTAACTCTATTTGCTGTCCCCTATGGATGACTATATATTTACCTAAAACATCCTCATGACAACACTTCTTCGTAGGGTAGACAATTATAACTGCATGAAAGTTTTTCAGCAACAGCTTAGAATCCCATAGAGCACCCTAGTGTTCGAGTGGCACGAAGTGTTGGCTTCTGTTCCTTTGCCCGAGATCGGTCCGAGCCTGAACTCCGAATGAGATGTTTTACTGCCAAGGGCGCCAACTTCACCAAAGCATGAGGGCAGGCGTGAAGAGATCAGACGTAGGAGAGGCACATATCTCTTTCATTATTAGGAGGAAACCAAAGAAAAAAGGCAGAAAGCAGTTTCAGCGTATATTTTAAAACGGAACTGTCATTGCAGAAAAAACAGAAATATTCCTGGGCTGAACATGAATATTTTTTAAAATAAAATTTAGGCTATCATTTTATAAATATTCAGAATGATTTTATTTCTAAACATTTATAAAGCATACGAGATGTGCAAAAAAATAAATAGATAAATAAAGGCTCTAGAGATTATACGTTTCTGCATTTTTATTAATTTATTTTATTTTTTATAATTTTTTTAAATATTTACGACATATCATAAGAACATGTCAAACATAAAAAGAGGCTGGCCAACAAGTTTCTAATCAAATGAGCAATGCTGAATACGAAAAAAGTTTTTACTTATTTTGTCACTTATTAAAGTTTTTTGGAAATAAATCGCTTTGACCACATGAGGTCGAGTTTGGCCCATCTTATAAAGATAAATGCATTTCTCTAAAGGGAAGAAATGCATTTTTTTTTCTATTAGCACAGTACACGATGTACTGAATAGCATGGAAAAATATTTTTTCTCTATAGAAATATTTCAATTCACGCATTTCGAAAACGGCCACCCCGCGCAGTGGTATAAGCGCTGGCTTATGATCATTCGCCCATGAAGGGTCCGAGTTCGAATCCCGTGAGGCATGGATGTTGTGTTCGTCTTACGGCCCTGGCTCTCTCCCTTCCCTGAAACCAATGGCCCTAAATTAGGGATGGGCGACTGCTTATAGCCCATTGGGTTGCTCACGGTGGAGTCGTTAAACCTTCAATAATAATAATTTCGAAAACGATATACGCACATAAAAACAAAAAAAAAATATTTAATTAAACAGGACGAAAAATATTGGGTGGGGCAGGGGACTGCCTCCAGCGTAATTATTAGGGGGGGGGGGCAAGATTCACCTTGCCACCTATAATCGGCGCCTATGCTTACTGCACTGGCTCCGACCTTTCCCTAGTGTCCCTAAATTAGGTATGGAGGTTGCTCACGGTGTTCATTAAACCCCGAAATAAAGTACAACAACAAGAAAAAATCAACTGCCGTTTACCAAGTGACAAAAAGTGTGTCAGACTTCTGTGAAACTCCGCGTCCCCCCCCTCCCCTTTGGTAATGTTCCAAATTTTACGTTTTTCTGAAAAAAAAAGAGGAAGAAGAATTAAGAGAAAAGAATATATATTTTTTTCTCTTCCCTGAAACAACAAAAACACCGCGCACTCGTGGTAGAGAATCATTGGCACAGATGTCCCTACTGACTCACCTCGAGAAGCCATTTCTTTTGAGTCAGGGTCAGGACCTATTTCAAGGTGATGCGAGACGCCCCGTGCTGTGGCACGCAGCACGGGGCGGCAAGTTCTTAGGGATGCGGGTCCGATTATTTTGTGTGTGTGTGTGTGTGTGTGTGAAATAGAAGACTGTATAAAAATGAAAAATACCCTGCTAATATCAAAATTGGAGACGATGAGAGATAAAGATTAGAGACGATGAAAGGTCTCTCTGTCACTGGAACAGTCCAACTCGTAGGAATAGGGAATTGTGAATATTAAGCACAAAAAAGAAGCGTTGTTTCTAGCGTTGACCTTAGGATCAACACGAGCGACGGTCAATTTATAGTGTATATCCTTCATCTGTTATCGAAAAATATACAATCTAGCACACACACACACACACACACACACACACACACACACACAGAAACAAGACTTGTGGAGAAGAGTTAACAAATATTGACGCACCAGGCACCACGAAAGCTAAAGCCGCCCCTGTTTTCAGTTACCATGCTTCGTACTATGCCATTTCAATTTTGCTTTAGAAAAAAACGAATGAATAATGTACAGTAATTATACTTATAATTAAATGTAAAAATAATTTGGCATTAACTATCGAAGAAGTACATTCGCACAACAATTATAATATGACTCTGAATCGCTTTAATTTACCGTTCACCATGCACACCACATCAGAAAACCTGAAGGTACATCGCCCTGGAGAGGTAATTGAACGCGCATCTTCCGATTTCCATTCGAGCAGACTATCCGTTACACCTTCGTGAACAACCAAGTTCCAAATAACTGAAGCTTAGCAATTACCACTTAAGAATCGGAATAACTTCAATTATCATTTCGGAATCTGATTCAGAATTATATTCTGATTGCTATGTGAACAGGAAATCGATTTGAGGACAAAAGGGCGTGGCGTCCCCAAATCTGTAGTTCATTTGGGGACACATACGTACTCGAAATAAATATGCAAATCTTTTTGTCACAAAACTGCATTGCTTCAATGTGTGACATTACACATTAAAATCTGTGTCTTAAAAGGATATATCTTGTAGAATGCTGGTAATTGTATTGACAAAGCAGGACTATGATGGCGAGAACATATTAGCAAAAGTGAAATGCTTTACCTTAGGTACACGCGCTGAATTAAAATTAGGCTGCACACTATAGTAATTGTATGATTACATGGCGAATTTTTCATTTTCCCAAAGTTTTTGGAGAAACTCAGAACAAGTACAGTCGAAATTTGACCGCGCCAGTGGTGCATTGACCTAGTGCTGGCTACTGACCATTCGTACAAGTTGGTACGGATTCGAGTCCCAAATGAGGCACGGGTGGTGTGTTTGTCTTGCAGCACTTGGTATCTCCCTTCCCTAGAACGAATGTCTCCAAATTAGAGACAGGTTACTGCTTCTAGTCCTTAGAGTTACTCGTAGTGGTTGTTAAACCTAGAAAGAAGAATAAAAAGTAAAAATTTGTTTTCACAAGAATCATATCGGAAAATTAGTACAATGGAAACTACTTAAGAAAATATTTCATTGAAAATCTAAAGGGTTAATGAGAAAGTGTAAATTCGAGGACATTTGGGGGCAAACATTAAAATTTGAAGACAATTTGTGTCCCCAAAAACTTCAGACGATTTTGGGGACAGTAAACTAAATTCGAGGACTGTCCTCAAGCATTTGAGACATCTGGACAGCTTACTATTACTGTAAAATGCGAATATTTCAATAGATAGCCGCGAAGTTTTTAATGCAAGCAGTATGACAATTTGCGGATCACTATAGCGTAGCGTTTCCTAAACTGTGGGCCGCAAACCGATTTTTGGTGGGCTTTGAAAAACGTTTTTGAAATGTGAATTTTTTTTTATTTGGCAATAGAAAGTCGAGAAAATATTAGAAAGTAAATCACGAAAAAACAAGTGAAGCAGGGAGGAGGAAAGCAAGGGCATCAGGGGCGGATCGAAATGATAAAACCAGGCCGGAAATTTTAGTCTTGTGGTCCACTACAGAAACACACGTACCCACTGGGAAACACCTCACAAATTCCTTCATGAAAAATATTCTCTTAACTCTTCAATGAAATAACAGACAGGGGCGGATTGGGTTGACGAAACCAGGCCGAAAATTTTAGTATAGTGGTCCACTACAGAAACACACATACCCACCAGCGGCGGTTCGTGGAGTAAAGTTTTGGTGAGGCGAAGATCCAGCCCATAACGTATATGTTATGAAAAATAACTAAAACCAAATTTTATAGAGAAGCGATTTGATGTATATATATGCTTTACTTATACACTGACGGAAAAAAATCCCAACACCACGAAAAAATAGTTGTAGAGGAATGAAATGGCGGCAATACATTTGTATAGGTAACATATTTAATCGATTAAGGTTTAAAGATCACAGCTTATTGTAAGCGCGAGAAGAGCCATTTTAAATGTGAAATGCTGGTACATTAATAACCGGTGTAACCGCCAGAATGTTGAATGCAAGCACGCAAACGTTCATGCATTGTGTCGTTATAACGAAGTAAATTTCTCCGTCATTTCTGTCCACGCCAGGATTCGAACCCGGATCCCCTCATTCCGGAATAAGTCACTCTACCAGTTGAGCTACGCGGACGTTTTATTCTGATTCCTATCTGCCATTATGTCGTGTGCGTCCTTCTGGCAGGTACGTCACATCTCCTGGTACGTTACATCTTACAGTTGTTGGATGTCAGTTTGTGAGATGGAGTTCCATGCCTGTTGCACTTAGTCGGTCAATACAGGGACTGTTAATGCTGGTTGGGGTGACGCTGGAGTTGTCGTCCAATGATGTCCCATACGTGCTCGATTGGTGAAAGATCTGGTGATCTAGCAGGCCACGGCAACATGTCGACACTCTGTAGAGCATGTTGGATTATAACAGCGGTATGCGGGCGAGCGTTAGCCTGTTGGAAAACACTCCCTGGAATGCTGTTCATGAATGGCAGCACAACAGGTTTAATCACCAGACCGACGTACAACTGTGCCGTCAGTGTGCGTGGGATAACCACGAGAGTGTTCCTGCTGTCATAGGAAATTGCTTCCCAGACCATAGCTCCAGGTGTAGGTCCAGTGTGTCTCGGCCGCAGACAGGTTGGTTGCAGGCGCTCACCTGGCCTCCTCCTAAGCAACACACGGCCATCACTGGCACCCAGGCAGAACCGGCTTTCATCAGAAAACGCAACAGATCTCCACAGAATATGGTAAGGTCTTCAGTCATTCACTGACGCCAACTTCTGGGAGTGATATTTTGCGCCATCTATCGCAGAAGAGGTAGCCTAACACTCATTTAAAGACAGCCTTAAGAAATTTTGGCTCAAAAATATGGCAACTTCAATGAAGGAAGAAATATTTTTCATAATACATGGAAAATCGACAGAATATTCAAGCAAAGCAAACGGATTTATTTTTACCACTTAATGGCCATCCATGCAACACTTCTCAGAAAGTGTCGATTTTCAATGTATTATGAAGAATATTTCTTCCTTCATTGATTTATCTGTGGTAGTGGTGACCTCTGACCTACATCCGTCCGGATGGGAATTGGGTCAAAGCGCTATGAGGAAGCATGGATGCTTCGACTAGCGAAAATCTGAGGACTTTCAGATTCCTATGTCTCAGCTGCTTGAAACTTCACTGTCCTGGGTGGTGTAAAGTTTAGCATACTCGACCAGTAATCAGGAGATGCGGGGTTCGATTCCCGCTCCAGGACGATGAGATTTTCAAGTTTTCCGAGAATTGTTACATGGATGACCAGTAAGTGGTACAAGCAAATCCGTTTGCCTTGCTTGAATAATATGGCAACTTCATCAAGGGAAATTTTAAAAAAAAAAGAATTTTTAGGGAAAATTTTAAAATTGAAAAGGAATATCTATTGTTATGTTACTCCACAATTTGAAATACTTCTAGTTTTGCCGGTGTCTAATGTCATTGTAGAGAGGGACTCTTTTCCTACATGAGTTGCATGAAAAGTGACTATCGCAGCTGTCTTAATAAATCTTTGTTGGAAAATTTAATCCGAATATTTGTTGAAGAACCACCATCTATGGAGAAGTCTTCAACCGATGAGGCAGTAAAATTTGTTTCTAAATCACGTAGGCCCAACAAAGCATCCATACATCTAGAGGGGAAAAAAAAGAAAAAGATATGACGTTGTAAAGGAGTAGCATTAAATAAATAAATAATGTACTTAAATTTTTTTCTAGTTTCTTTTCGAGCAAGTACTGGGTACTGCTATGATAGCGTAATGTCATAGTGCTAATCAAAACATTCTCATTGGCACACAAAGCTTACACATTTATGCTGAAACTCATTCATTTTTTTCGCAAATCAAGCCCTGTGTGTGTCTCCCTTCGACGAAGTCTCTGTAGCAATCTTTTTTTTTAGACCAGCGCACCCCCCTACCCTAAGGTAAGCTTCTGGATCTACTCTGACACATATGAAGAATTTTTGTGAATGATTAGTGAATTGTTTGATTCGATATATTATAGTGCAGATGGTCACTTTTAGGAGTGTCTCCTCGGAAGGTAGGGAGGCGGGCAGTCAATAGCATGTTCTGCTTGCAGATCGCTTATAGTCAGGGTCATTTTGTATTAAATGGTAGGTGTAAGGACTCTTGTTATAATAATGTGTTTACTTTTTTTGTATATATTGATGCCAGTTGTACTTTGCATATTCGCTAAGTTTTACTGACGTCAGGGGAGGGCCAGCGCATAGTCGGGTGGTTCCACATGCCCAAGGGGGATGGGGGCCTTAGGGATACTTTTTCGAGTCACTGTAGAAGGAATTCTCACTAATTCCAGACGATATGTGGAACGAAAATCACACATTTTCCGAAGAACTCAAAGGCTAGGAGATTTCTTTTACGTTCGAAAATCTGGTCACCTTAATGTGCTCAGTTAACACAGCAAGAAAACACAGTTGAGCCGCGGATGGCTTAGTGGTTAGGGATTTACAATCGATGCAAGGTCCCCAGGTTCAAGCCTGAGCTGATATTTCGGAGATGGTGTGATTTACTAACAATCGCTGAATATCCGCTGTGCATCGGACGAGCACGTTAAGTGACGGCCCCCAGGCTGGACCCACTGGTTAAATGGGTATCCTTTCCTATGTCCCCCTGAAATTCTCTCAACCCCTCTATGGGCAATATCGTACTTGTAAGGTGGCGCCATCTACTGTACTCTAATCTCACTACAAACTGTTCTGTCAAAGTCGTTAGCCTTGCTCTCATTCCTTCCGTTTCTCTGTCCTGCCCAAAAGGCGATCTCGCTGTAGGTGGCTGGGACCTAAACTCTACTCACTGGGGACGGAAATCCTACAAGGAAATGATAAATACCATGTATGGAAAGAAAACACAGTTTATACAAAATAAAGATTTTCAGCACTTGCTTATATCCGTAGCCAAGAATTTTGATTTCGTTATAAATACATAGTCTATCACGCAGTTCTTTTTCCTAAATCATGGGCGATGACAGTTTCTTTGCTGTAACCGTAAATTTGGTGTTAAAGACTTAGTGACAATCGGGCGCAAATGTTTGTGTATTGGAAGTATATGCCCATCAACAGCGGATCTACTGTGTCATTCAGGCGGGTGCTCCGGTCTAAAAAACAGAGAGAGACTTTGTGACAGGGGCGTACTGATATCCTCCGCAACCCCTGCATTGAGGGGTGTCTCACTGATGAAAGGGCCTCTAGCCTCAGGAAGAGGCCCTTTCATCAGTGAGACAAAAAAAACAGAAACAAATGTCATTTTTTAGAAGAGAATCAAGAGAAAAAAATGCGATGTGCAAAACATTGTGGCATTATTTTACGTGTGTTATTTATACATTCAAGAGCAAATAATTTAATGTATTCTTTTTTTTTTTTGCTTACTTATGTTCGGTATTTTCGTATAAATCGGAAGAGGTCATTAGACACCTTTACACGGCAGTTAGATGTTTTGTGAGGCATTTCAAAGAGGCTGGCCTTAGTTCTCTAAAAGAATAAAATTCGCATGATATGATAAACTTTGGACTACTTTTGTGCCGTTACAAGTATGTCCTTTTTGTAGTACTTTGTAATGGTATAAATCTAGGGCAAAAATTTTAATTACAACGTGCACATTTGTGTTTTATGCAATAAAGTGCAATAATTTTGGTTTTACGAAAAATACTTGTAGGTTCCAAAGAATTTGAATTATTAAAACATCCTTATAAAACCTAGTTAATAATATGGAATTTTAAATTTTCAATAATTGAAAGCTAATGGATTTTCGCAAAGGGCCACGAAGATATTTTTTATGGGTGGGACTCAAGTCTTTCCAGTACGCCACTGTTTTGTGAGGACACACACTATAAATTTGCAGCGCTGCCCCTTCCTGTCATTGCAATAATTTTTAAAATTTTACAATAAAAATTGTTCTAAATTTTTAAATCACAAACCGGAAACGAGAACTGAAACTTCAGCCCTACTTCAATTGTGATGCTTTTAAAATCTCATGTCTGGATAAAATATTGCAAAATAAAGAGTTATCCCCTCTATTCAAATGGGTTAACTTAATAGAAAAATTTCCTGCTGCGAAATTTTTTACTAGTTTTTGTTTATGGCACAATCGAGGCACTTTACTTCGCTTGATCACCCACACAATCTCACACACACTCCAAAGTCTAAGATGACTTTCCCTTCTCCCAGTTACTAGAAAACACTAAAAAAAAAAAAAAACTAAGCTCACCTATTGCTTTTCATAATCAGTCAAAATAAATCTCCTTTCACTTCCGCTCTCATCTTTCTCTATTTCTGAATCTCTAGTTTTTTAGCACGTCTTTCGTAAAAAAAGATCGTGTTTATGTTATCGGTTTGTCCGTCTGCTCGTCCGTCTGTAGACACTACATCTCTGTAACTATAAGTCCGGTTTGAAAAATTCTTTTTTCATTGGGAAGCTTGAAATATGCGAATGATGATCCTTCATTTCGTTTTTTCTTACGATGTACAGTTTCGCCGCTTGAGGCGGTAAATGCAGATGATATCGAACTCAAAATACATTGGTGTTCAAAATTAAGAGAATTTGCACATTTTGTCGATTTTCACAAAAAGTACGGGACCAAAGGTACAAATTATGCCGCCGAATAAGAATGCAAATTTGCAGTGTCGAATACATAAGCGTACACGTGCGTATGGGCGGAGCTGTGACACCGGAGGTCATGAAAAGTACACGTGGCTTTTTTCGCGATTAGTTCGCTCGTACTTCTCGACGACATTCGTTGTGTTTCTTGCGGGAGTTGGTTCAATTTCTTAAACAGTCAGGTAAAATGAGTTGCCACGAACGTATTGATGACGGAATGAGGTGGAGAATCGACGGTAGATTAGAGGCAGGGTAATCGCAAGTGCAGGTTGCTACAGAGCTCAGTGTAAGGCCCAGTGGCGTCTGCAATTTGTAGAAACAGTTTAAGGACACCGGATCTATATTGGGAAGGCCTGGTCAAGGTCGTCCAAGAGTCACGACGGCCAATGAAGATCGTTATTTGGCACTTTCAGCGAGGCACCACAGGACTGCTAAGCTGCACAGCTATCTCGTGAGCTGCATGTCGCCACTGGAACCCGAGTTTCAAGGTTTACTGTTTCCCGAAGGCTTCATGAGAGAGGGCTTTTTGTCAGAAGACCCGCTGTTTGCGTCCCGCTGAATTCAGCACACAAGAGAGCGCGTTTAGCATGGTGCAGACAACATCAGCCTTGGATCAGACTTCATTGGGGTAACGTTCTCTTTACAGACGAGTCGCGATTCAGCCTGGACACTGATTCTCGACGTACCTTCATCTGGAGAGAACCTGGGACCCGATACCTTTCCTCCAACATCCGAGAAAGGGACCGCTATGGCAGCGGAGGTGTCATGGTCTGGGCAGGCATCATGTTGGGCGGCCGCACACCTCTCTATGCGTTTGACAGAGGCTCCCTGACTGCTGAGAGGTATAGGGATGAGATCTTACAGCCCTATGTTTGACTTTTTAGGGGCGCAGTTGGCACTCGGATCCTTTTTTATGGACGACAACGCTCGTTCACATAGGGCTCACCTGGTCGACGATTATCTTGAAAGTGAGGATATTCGCCGGATGGATTGGCCAGACTGGTCGCCAGACCTAAACCCTATCGAACATGTCTGGGACGCTCTTAGGAGGGCAATTGCAGCTCTCCATCCCCCTCCGAGAACCATGCAGGAGCTGACTGCGTTGTTGCAGGAGTGGGACCGACTGCCACAGGGACTCATCAACTACCTCGTTTCAAGTGTGACGTCGCGCTGTGAGAGCTGTATGACTGTGAGAGGAGACCATACCCCATATTAGAGTTATTTTATGTTCGATCTTGCGAAGTAGATTTTGGACATTCTTTGACTATTGTATGGTATAATATTTTCTCTTATATAACTGTGTATTCATACTGAATTTCATTAAAATGTGTCCATTAGTTTTTCAGAAATTCAACAAAATGTGCAAATTCTCTTAATTTGGAACATCAGTGTACATTTTATTCCATGTATTTGCTTCTAAACATCCGATTGAAAAAAATATTTTATCTTTCGATTCCAATTATATCGAAGAGTATTTTAGGTATAGTTACTTTTCCAAGTGACGCATAGATTTTCCGCTAGGGGGCGTAAAAGTAAATTACGTTTTCCCCGATATCTATTCTTCTGAAATTTCGATTTAAAAAAAAAATCTTCAGCGGATACAGCTCTCGATGGAAAATCTTTTGAATATAATTTCTAATTTTTGGTAACGAATACTTTGGCCACCAGAGGGCGTAAGCGTTAATTTTTGCTTCGGATGTATTTGCCATAAAATCTGAGATAAAATTTCAATCGAAAAAATTCGTTCGTGGTCCGATGCCAGGCACGTCAATAAACCTTTTCGAAATATTTTCTTCTAAAAATTATTGTATGGTTTTTCCGCCAGAGGGCGTAGATGTGTATCTCATTTTTGGTCCAACTTGAAAAATTGTTAGATGTATATCTCTAATGGTCCTACTTGAAAAATTATTTCTTTATTGGATAGTTTCCGATGTGACATGCTTTTCATATAATTTCAAAATTTTCAAGTAATTCATAGACTTCGCACTAGGGGCGTTAAGGTAAATTGCATTTCCCCCGATATATCTGCTTCTAAAACTCCGATTTGAAGAATTCTTTCTGCACCGGATACAGCTCCTGATGGGAAATATTTTGCATAAAATGTCTAATTTTTGGTAAAACTGGTTTGGCCACCAGGGGCGTAAGTCTTAATTTCCGCTTCTGATGTATTTGCGGCAAAATCTAAGCTTCTAAAATCTCGACTGAAAGAAATTCGTTTGTGGATCGGTACTACTCACGTCGACAAACCTTTTAATTTTCTTCTTAAAATAATGCATGGTTTCTACTAGGGATGTGCGATAGACCAAATAAAACTATCGATAAACTATCGACTGGTTTGTAAAAACTCTCGACAAACAATCGACAGTTTTTGTAACACATCGAAACTATCGATAGTTTTCACGAATAGTTTTCACGAATAATTTTCTCCTTCAGTTTTTCAAAGCGCTAGTTCAAATTTACCGTTTTTGTGTCACAGTTCTTCACGTTTACTTTACTTTTTCTGCTTTTTTCCTGTTCGATTTTTTAAATTGTCGATTAACGGAGATGGCGACGTTTTCTAAAAAGAAGAAAAAGTAATGTGTGGGAATTTTTCGAGCAGGTTAGTTTAACACAGGTAAAATGTAAGATTTGCGAAAAGCAAATTTCATATTCGCGAAATACCTCAAACTTGTGGGACCACATTAAACGTAAGCACAGAAGCATGTACACCAGTAGTATTGCACCCGATGTTCAGGTACTGAATGATCTTCAATTAAACAGTGAAGTGCCATCAGTTTCTGGGCAATTTAACGAAACTCATTCCAGAGCAAGGCAACCCACAATCTTTGAAACTTTGACCCAGCAGCAAGCAATGACACCTACTGGAGCAGGGTCTCAACGAATAACTGATACTTTGCTGTTTTTTATAGCAAAAGATGCCTTACCCCTGGATGTAGTATCTGGGGAAGGTTTTAAAACATTTGTTAAGGAACTGAATCCCAGGTACAAGGTGCCCTCTCGCAAAACCATCACATTATTGGATAAGAAATATGAGCTGATAAAAATTGGTTTATCTAAGAGACTGGAGGAATCCAAGTGGTTGTGTCTCACAACAGACATATGGACTGATATAAATAGCAAGAGTTATATTGGTGTTACTGCACATTTCATTACCAAATGTAATGCTCAAAGTATGGATTTGGCTGTAAAGCCTCTTAAAGCACCACATACCTCAGAGAACATTGAAAGTGCTCTTCGGGAGGTTATGAATGAATGGCACATCACTAATGAGAAAGTTGTTTGCTGTGTCACTGATGGTGGTGCAAACATTGTGAAAGCAGCTCAGCAGATGTTTTCACAACACAGGCATTTACACTGTGTGGCACATTTGCTAAATCTAGTTGCAGTAGACTCTCTGAATGCTATAGAAATTATAAAAAACTTATTAGGAGAAGTAAAAAGGACAGTTACTTTTTCAAGCATAGTGCAAGTGCAACAGAAAAGCTCCATGCTGAGCAAATGAAGGATGGTGTCGCTGAAGGGCAAACACTAAAACTTACTCAAGAAGTAGGCACCCGTTGGAATAGTACTTTCTATATGTTAGAGAGATTTATACAATTATATGGCTACATAGCAACTGTTTTAACTGTTGTGGATGGACCACCGATCTTGCACAAGAGCCAGATTGATGAATTAAAGAGCATCATGTTAGTTTTAAAGCCTGTGGAAGAAGTGACAAGGGAAATATCTTCACAAAATCATGTAATTGTGAGTGCTTTAATTCCCTTGTTGCGCTGTTGCAAAAAGGCAATTCAAAATGTACCAGTTGCACATGGTGCAGAATTGTTAAAGAAAACATTGCTCGAAAATTTCACTAGACGTTTTGGGGCAGTTGAAAATGTAAAATGCATTGCCATAGCAACAATCTTGGATCCAAGATTTAAGCGATTGCATTTTGAGAATGTTTTGTTCTGCTCACGTGCAATTACTGGCCTTAATTCTTTGTTGCATGAACATGAGAAGGCTACTGAAACACCTGTGTCACCTGTACAAAGCACAGACAGCATATGGGCTTTTCATGACAATCTGGTCAGCACAAATTGTTCAAGCAGTGACACTATGGGTGGCATAAGTGTTTCCTTGAGGCAATATCTGCAACTTCCAGTTATAGATCGCAATGAAAACCCATTGTTGTTCTGGGAAAGGAATAAATATGTATATCCTGGGCTCTATGATCTTGCACAAAAATATTTGTGCATTGTTGGAACTTCAGTTCCATCTGAAAGGCTCTTCTCAAAGTCTGGTAACGTGATGACAGCAAAACGTAACAGACTTCATCCCAAACGGCTAGAGAAGCTGGTTATCATGGCAAATTGTAGTCATCAGGAATGGCAAGAAAAGTAAACATAACAGATATTACATATAAATTTGGGAAATAGTACATATGTAAAATACCTAAAATTTCAAAGTTGTTTTAAAAAAGATACAAACATGCCAAACCTCTTATGATATCAAATAAGCAGAATAGTTTGAAACAACAGGCATCATGCAACATTAACTATGTGAAAAGTAAGTAAAAATACACAAAGTTTTGTATAGTAATTAAATTCATATAAGCAGAAGCTCTTGACTGAGCTATAGTTTTGATCACCTGCGATCAACTGAATCAAAGCACTGGTTGCCAGAAGTACTACTTGAATTGGCGATGCAGAAACAATTATCAGATTTTAGTAGATAGATCTACATAAATGGAATTTGGTGAGCGATACATGAATTGCAGTTCGTAGTCACCAATATTTCAATACTTTCTTGAAAACATAGAGTTGCTTTCTTTATAAAGGTGTCGAGTTTTTTTTATTTTATTTTTCTTTCCAAAGGGGGAGGGGACTGCAGAAATGCCTTCAAGGTTTGGTGCTGATAACCCTATTTTTGAAAGACCATTTAACACATCCTGTTTGTTCTCACACAGGCTTGTGTTGATGTTTTGGTATATTCCCAGTGCATTCCACCACTACTCACAAATTTATTGTTTTAAAATACTAATTGTGCCAGGATTGTCTGCAACAGTGAATCATCCTTCAAACAAGAAGTTGCTACAATTAAGAAAATTTCTGAAGCCCATCAATACCCACCATCTATAATAAACAAAATTCTCTATGATTTCCACATGAAAAACTTCCAACTCTTACACTAACACTAAAATAGAACCCTATTTATTGGTTCAGTCCCTTAGCATTGTTCATTTTCTTATAAGATCTGTAAACTCTCCAGGGCCCATCTTCTTAACCTGTTATTATAAAGTGTCTGCTAAAAAAACAGAGATCCTGTTCTATCCCTAGACACCCCTAAAGTTTATGCCATACCTATTTCATCCCCCTCAGGACTCAGTATACCTTGGTGACTCGTACTGAAGCATCAACACAAGACTGTGTGAACATAAACAGTATGTGCCCAGATGATCTTCCAAAAACAGCATTATCATTACTAACTGAAGACATTTCTGCAGTCCCCTTGGGGAAAAAATTACCTCCTTTATGAACAAAGTATTTCTACATTTTCAAGAAAGTATTGAATTGAAATATTGCTAGCCAAAAACTGCAATTCAGATATCCCTCACCAAATCCCACTTATTTGGATGTCTCCTAAAATCTGGTAACCAGTCCTCTGATTCTGTTGAGGGTGATCAAGACCATACATAGCATGGTCAAAAACTGCTGTTTATATGAATTACTAGACATAAACTCAGTGTATTTTCTTAATTCTCAGGAAATATGCAAAATTTAATCATAGTTTAAACCACTGCAGTAAATAGAGTAATTGTTAAAAGGATTACATAAAAATTGAAAACTCATTGTTAATACAATCCCTGGAAATGTATGTAGTGAGAATAATTATTTTGATGAGATCATATCTTAATCACATGAAACGATAACTTTATGGAATTGGTTGTTCTAAATCAGAGTTATAAATTCAGAATTTTTGTCTGTCAGTACGAATCCTGGCACACACTTTCCACAGCTCCATTTTCATTAAATCCCTGACCAAGTCCTGGCTCCATGATGTTTTCTTGGGAAAGGGAAGCAAAATGTTTTCATTATATATGGCTAACTGATATTATTTCTATTTTGCCAGCTTTCTCCAAAGTTTGAATTCAAAAGGTTACCTGCTGGCAGTGTGCCTAAAAGAAAGCCTTTTTGAGTAAATTTCTATAATTTCACTCCCAGATGTACTATCTACTGTGGATTTCTTTACTTATGTGGGCAGTGTAAGTTTCTTAGACTGAATTTGCAAAATTCTTGATTATGCATTTTTAAGTTTTCTCAACTTGCTACCTACCATAGGGTTAATATTTGATAAAAGAAAAAAGTGTTATAAAACCCAAAAATATTTCTCAGATAAATTGTTCACATCATAACCTTTTTTTATAATAATGGTCAATGTTTTCATTTCAGAGCACTCTCAAAATTCGCTTTATTCGTTACAAAAATACATGAAACACAGTCACGCCAGCAACACAGGCAGTGTGATGGAAGGCAGAAAATAAAACATGAAATGGTAAATACAATGAAGTGTATGTACAAAGGTTGATGATAATAATTACAGTGAATGCTGTAGAACCAGCAGTAGCTTAAGGGAGTAGACCAGTGAAACACGACACTGCAGGAACAGTTCAAAACATGTAGGAAGAAGATGCGGTGGAAGTCTCTGAAACACAATGCGTATGAAAGTCCATGCTGGTACATAGAGAATACAAACTCAGTAAATATGTAACTTCGTTTTCTGTTCATGTGAACTCATTATAGGTAAAAGAAACTTATACAGTTTATCAAACATCACTAACCTACACAAAGGAGATCAGGATCCAGTATGCTTTGATGTAATATTTATTCAAAGTAGTTCACTGTAACCCACAGTAAGCATTTTAGCTATTTAGAAGACAAAAAAATAACAACACAACATGCATTAAGTTTTGTGGTAAAGCCGACAACACATCATCATGACTAAATAACCTAACATGCTCACAGCTCTTCTATACTACAGTGAAACTTGTTCGTCTGGTATAATATGGTCTTACCCAGCAAGGCTGTAGCCAGGAAAGGGCCAAGATGAGCAAAGCCTGAGCTGGGTTTCCTTTTGCCCAACCTAGTGACTCACTAGAGGCGTAAGGGTGGGAAAAATTGACCTGGCCACAGATCAAGAGAAGGTGCAAAAATTACTGCTTGCAATCTGCTTTAATTTATAATTGAAACTTCACCAGTTTCGGGTACACTTACAGTTAAATTTTCTTTCTCAAAATGTTAAGAGGATGCTATTTGCTTACATTCAGAAATGAAGACGTATGACGATGATTGGCAAAACACGTAACAATATTAACAAATAAAGGTAACTTGATCACGCTAGTTACGTTAAATGAAAACTTTTACAAAAGGTTCGTAAGTTGGAAGCTTTCAACCTTATCTTAGGTCTAATATGGTCTTACCCAGCAAGGCTGTAGCCAGGAAAGGGCCAAAATGAGCAAAGCCTGAGCTGGGTTTCCTTTTGCCCAATAAGGTCGAAAGCTTCCAACTTACGAACTTTTTGTAAAAGTTTTCATTTAACGTAACTAGTGTGATCAAGTTACCTTCATTTGTAAATGAAGACGTAGTTGTACAGTTCGTCTAACTAAAGTAGAACCACAGCTTTTGTTCATAAGAATGGTGCCCGCTGTTTTTCTTTAGTTGGATGGATAAGATAAGGATGTCATTCACATTGAAGATTCTCTCGGGGATATTCGATCATTATTGTGGCTACGAGCCATGACTGCCTGATAATTTCGGCCCATTTGATGTGAAATTGAAAACCCGAACTCCGAAACATATATATATATATATATATATCATCACCATTATCAACCCATTGCTGGATGAAGGTTCCCCAGAGTTTATTCCACAACTGTCTGCCTTGAGCCTATCTTCTCCATGTTACTCTGGCATGCTTTTGTATTTCATCCATCCATTTCCTGTGTGGTCTTCTGGATCCTTTTCTGTCCCTTGGAAACCAGTCTAAAATTTCAGTTGTCCATCGGTAGTCTGTTTTTCTTGCAGCATGTCCAGCCCATTGCCATTTCACGGATTCTACCCTGATCACAATGTCTTCCACTCTTGTATATATATATATCATCATCATCATCATCATTGTCAACCATTATCAATCCACTGCTGGACGAAGGTCTCCCCAAGTTTCCTCCACAACGGTCTGTCTTGTGCCAGTCTCCTCCATGTCACCCCTGCATACTTTCGAATTTCATCCACCCATCTCCCATGTGGTCTTCTTCTGGGTCTTTTCCTGTCCCTTGGAATCCAATCTAAAATTTCGGCTGTCCATCGATGATCTGTCCTTCTGGCAGTATGTCCAGCCCATTGCCATTTCAGGGATTTGACTCTGATCATGATGTCTTCCACTCTTGTCATTTTTCGGATCCACGAGCTCCTCTTCTTATCTCTCCTGGTTATACCAAGCATGCACCTCTCCATGCTTCTTTGAGTTGTCTGCAGCCTTTGTATGTCTCTTTTAGTTAAGGTCCACGTCTCTGCACCATACGTAAGCACTGGAAGGATGCATTGATCAAACACTTTTCTTTTAAGACATAATGGCATATTGCTCTTGAAAATTATGCTGTTTCTTCCAAAAGCTCTCCAGGCAAGTTTTGTGTGCCGATTAATTTCTTCATCAATGTGACCCTCACTTGATATCTGCTGTCCAAGATAAACGTACGTGTCTGTTATCTCCAGCTTTTCTCCATCAATCGATAAAACACTCACCAACCCGCTTGGCCAGCGTGGTGAGTTATGGCCAAACCCCTCCAAAATGACTCCACAACTTAAATCTTGGCCCTCAGTCTCCGGCAGCTGGAATGTACCTGGCCAAGGCAGCGGCCAGTGCGACATGAAGGCAGAGGGTGCTAAGAATCCCCGGAGGACCGGACTAGGCTGCCATCTGATGATGACCTTGGCAACGTACAATGGACGCTCCCTATCTTCTGATTCAAGGCTTCTTGAATTGGAAGAGGAACTACAAAGGATCAAGTGGGACATCGTGGGGCTAAGTGAGGTAAGGAGAAAAGGAGAAGATCTCATCGAACTGAAAAGTGGACATCTCTTCTACTATCGTGGGACAGATACTGGCAGAACTAGTGGTGTTGGATTTATAATAAACAAGAAACTGAAGGATAAAGTTGTAGAAGTTGAAAGTTCCTCTGACAGAGCTGCACGACTCGTTATCCAACTATCGAGAAGATACCAGGCTCAGATTATTCAAACTTATGCACCCACCACAAGTCATCCTGAAGAAGAAATTGAAGAATTTTATGAGGAAATTTGTCATCTAAATAATAAAGGTAAGCAGCACTTGAAAATAATTATGGGAGATTTCAATGCAAAAATAGGGCAACGGCAACAGAATGAAACTTCAGTAGGTAAATTCGGTCACGGCAACAGAAACCAGCGTGGAAATACTCTCGTTGAGTTTGCAGAGGCAGAAGGGTTTTTCATCTTGAACTCCTTCTTCAAGAAAAAGCCACACAGGAAATGGACATGGAGACATCCAAATGGGACGACAAGTGAAATTGATTTTATTATGTGTAACAAAAAATTCGTCATAGAAGACTGCAGTGTGCTAAACAAGTTCAACACAGGTAGTGACCATAGATTGGTGAGATGTAAGATGCACCTCAACACTAAACTTGAACGTGGCAAGCTCATAAGACAAACAAAATCTATTGACATAACCAACCTTAAAAAACACCATAATACCTTCAAGTTGGAACTCAAGAACAGGTTCTCTGCTTTAGAAGGCCTAACATCGAAAGAAGTGGACATCTCTGAAGTTAACAGAAAAGTAACCAAAGCTCTTATGGAAACAGCAACAAAATTAGCTGGGTCTAAGAACAAGTTGCATGTAAATAAATTATCAGGAAAAACGAAAATGTTGATGCAAAAAAGGAGAGAGATGAGGACAACTAAAGAAGATGTGACTTCCAAAGTGGAATATATAGAGCTATGCAAGACAGTACGAAAAAGTATCACTGAAGACGTAAGAAAATTCAACTGTGAACTAGTGAGGAAAGCAATTGAAAACAACCAAAGCCTAAAGATAGCAAAGGGACATCTCAGTAAGGGAAGAAAACAGATTATGGCACTGAGAAAAGAAGATGGTTCTGTAACAAGAAATAGAGGTAAAATTTTGACAAGAGTGAAAGATTTCTACTCCAAATTATATGAAAGGGATGATACATGCACTCCAGACATCATGAAAGATACCAGTACCAGAGTTCCTCCAGTCCTTCCAGCAGAAGTTGCACATGCAATCAAGAACATGAAGCGGGGAAAAGCTCCAGGAGAAGATGGAATTACTGTAGACATCATACAAGAAGCAAGTGGAGAAATCGAAACAGTACTCGCCCAAATTTTCACTCGATGCCTTAATGAAGGAAAGATTCCTGAGGATTGGAACACCGCTACAATGATCCTGCTACATAAGAAAGGTGACATTGAGGATCTCGGAAACTACAGACCTATCAGCCTCCTATCAGTAGTTTATAAAATCTTCACTAAAGTTATTTCACACCGCTTGAAGGTAACACTGGACATGGCTCAACCGAGAGAACAAGCTGGATTCAGGAGTGGCTACAGCACAATAAATCATATCCATGTGCTGAGAGAACTAATTGAAAGAGCGAGGGAATATGAACTTCCATTGTGCATGGCTTTTATCGATTATGAAAAAGCCTTTGATTCGGTGAAACCATCAGCAGTTACAATGGCTCTGAAAACCTGCGGTATTGAAGATGCATACATTAATATTATTAATAACATCTATGAAAATGCAAGTGCAAAGATTAGGCTGTTTGAAAATACAACACACATAAAAATTGGAAAGGGAGTGAGACAAGGTGACACCATATCTCCGAAGCTCTTTAATGCCACATTGGAGGGTGTTTTTCAGTCTCTGAGCTATGAAAATATATATATATATATATATATTAATGAGTTCAGTCCAACCACAGATAAATTACAATCCTAATACAGAACCCAATAACAACATCCCTAAACTCCTAACAAGAGGGAATATCCTTCAAAAATCAAATAACCCCCTCCCCCCCCCACTTCATCACCACAAAAAAAACATTTTTTAATAATATATAACTGTACACCAGATCACTCATCAGGGAAAGACATTTGGTACTCTGGGGTAGAGGTTCAGGTTCATTCATGAGAGTGCTAAATTTTGAAGTCAATAGTTAGATATCTTAATTAATTTCTTAAAAATATCTCTTTCATGCACTCTGTCTTCCCTACCTTATGCACTCTGTCTTCACTACAGTTTCATATTATTATTAAAAAATGTTTGGTTTCTTTTGGTGGTGAAGAAGGGGAGGAGGAGAAGGGGGATTATTTGATTTTTGAAGGATATTCCCTCTTGTTAGGAGTTTAGGGATGTTGCTATTGGATTCTGTATTACGATTGTAATTTATCTATGGTTGAACTCATTAATATGCTGATTATGTTTGAAACCTGCAGCATGGTGTGGTTTTGCAGAAATCATATTACATTTGTTTGCAAGTTACAGGTTACAGTTTTTTAAGTTAAGTGATATATATAATGTTTTGGAGTTCGGATCAAGTACTGTATATACATATATAGATATGCATTTGTAGAAAATAGAAAGACAGATTGGGGCGCAATATTTTGCGGTTTACCCCAGGCGCAGAAATCCCTAGATACGCTTCTGTGACTCTCACTACAGTCCACTTCCACAGCTGTTTTATATCCTCTGCCCGACCTCAGTCATCAACTGCCTCCTCTAATTCCTCTGTCTGGCTATGGCCCTGTTACCCAGGTCTGTAATGTGAAACAATATGAGTTGAAAAATCTAGATAAATATTATAAGTACCCATATAAGTTGCACAGAGTGATAGGAGATGAAAACTTCCAACTACCATGAATTAGTTTCCATTTTTAAAAATATTGCCTTAAAAAATGTGTCAGGATAAAGCAGAAATATCAGAAAAAAATATTCCTCTGGCTTAACTTGTACTAATTGCTATGCAGGAAAGCTGCAAAGCATAATTTATCATTTCATCATTTTTTTCCCCTACAAATGGTGGTTATCTGTTAGATTGCTTGTTTCACATATATTGTATATATATATGTACGTATTTGGTGTTGAAATTGTCTGTTTGATTTATAATAACTCTGCATATATTGCATATCTCATTATCAATCCACTGTTTGATGGTCTCCCCAAGTTTCTTCCACAATGGTCTATTTTGTTCCAATCTCCTCCATGTCATGCCCGCATGCATTTGAAATTCATCCGCCTATCTCCTGTGTGGTCTTTTCCTATCCCTTGGAATCTAGTCTAGAATTTCGGTTGTCCTTCAGTGGTCTATTCCTTTGGCAATATGTCCAGCCCATTAGTATTTCAGGAATTTTACTCAGATCATAGTGCCACCCATTCTTGTCACTTTCCTGATCCAAAAGTTCCTCTTATCTTGCCTGGTTACATCACACATGCATCTTTCTATGCTACTTTTAGTTGCTGCAGCCTTTGTATGTGTGTTTTAGTCAAGTCCAAGTCTCTACTCCATATATAAGAACTGAAAGGATGCATTGATTAAACACTTCTCTTTTAAGAATAATAGTAATTAGCATATTGCTCTTGAGAAATGTGTTTCTTCCAAAAGCTGTCCAACCAAGTTATATAAACCGATTAATTTCTTCATCAATGTGACCCTTGCATAATACCTGTTGCCCAAGGTAAATGCAATCATTATCAGTCCACTGCTAAATGAAAGCAAGGCCATCTAGAAAACATAAGCCCATAACATTAGAGAGATAAGTTCTCTCTCCTTTTGATGTTGCACAGAAACCATGGCTACCAATTGGTTTCCAACGCTGTCATGTGTGGCGTCAAACACGACACCAACGCATCAGTCCGTGTAATATGAGAGTGACATCATAAACGGAAGGAACTCATCTCTCAAATGTCATGGCCTTGTGTTTTCTATACGGCCTTGACTAAAGTCTTCCACAACTGTCTATCTTGAGCCAGTTGCCTCAATTTCCCTCCGGCATGCTTTCAAATTTCACCCACCCATCTTCTTTGGTGTGGTCTTCTGTCTTTGGTATTCAGCCTGATGTTTCAGTTATCTATTGGTGGTCAGTTCTATAATATATATGTGTGTGTATTATGGACAATATCTATAGAACTGCCACCGATAAATAACTGGATGAAATATTAGACTGGATACCGAAGGACAGAAGAAGAAGAGCACAGGGAAGATGGGTGGTTGAAATTCAAAAGCATACCAAAGTAATATGGAGCAGAGTGGCTCAACACAGCTTCAGAAGAGACTTGGGGAATCTTTCATTCAGCAGTTGATTGATAATGGTTAACAGTGATGATGATGTTAGTTTTATATTGATTATTGGTTAAAAAGAAATAAAGTAATGTCAGTTTCAAGTCAATGACAGATCTCAGAACATTTGATTACAATAAGCTCTACAGTGAATGTATGGCCCTGTAGAAGTTACCCTTCATTCCGTGAATTATGTAAATCTGATTTGGCATCACATCATATTTTGAAATTTGGTGTCTAGACCATATCTCCTGTTTCATAAGCATCAAAAAAAAATTCTGATTTTTCACAGTGCTTTATATTTTTTATACTAACTATTTTCTGCTAAGAACAAATTATTTGAATATGATCAGTTGGATTGTAAGTAAAATTCTAGCAATTCAATACATTTTTTCATGTCATTTGCAAATGTATGTCTTATGCATTGTAATAAAAAATATTGTACAAATTGTCACACTTTGCAGTGTTGTGATGTAATGTGGGTTTCATATCATTATCACATTTTGAAATATGATTTCTTGATATAAGTTTCATTTCTTATGTATTAAAATGAACAAAGCATTTGATTTCTCCCACATTTTGCATTTTTATATTGCTACATTTTCTGCTGAGAATAAGTAATTAGTTGTTTATTTAAAGATATATTTTGTTTGGTACAATCATCCAAACCGTAAATAAATTGTTTGTAATTGAATATGATTTTCTTACTTTTCATGTAATTTACACTGTATGCCTTTAGTGTTGTAATTGAAAAAATCTTATAAATTGTCACAGTGTTGTGATGAACCACCAGCATAGTGCAGTTGCTTAAGTCACTATGCACTGTCTGGGAGGCACTTTCTGACGGGTGTTCAAATCCCGGTCCTGCCGGCTTTCTGGTCTTTGTTTTCCACAGACTCCCTGTGCTGTGTTTGGGGACCTGAATGTGTGGATGGTTCCCTGTGAAGTTGTCCCTTGGTCCTCCAGGTGTGTGTGAGGGGGGGGGATGTTGGACGTGGGGTTAATGTTACGAAATCTCACAAAAATGCTCATTGAAAAAGCCAGGGCCCACACAAGGCTGTCAATTCATTGAAGAAGTGTGTTGAAATCTGCGGTATTTAATCTCACTATTGAATTCTAAAATTTGATTTCCTGATATCAAAGTTTTAAACTTTTTAAATATAATGTCCTTATTTTTCATATCATTTGCAATGTATGCCTTTTGTACAGTAACTAAAATATAAAAAAAAAAGTCCATGTTGTGATGAAATGTGTGCTTTGAATCTCTTGTTATCATGTTCTAAAGTTTGATCCTTCATTCCTTATATATTATATCAAAATTTGTAACTACAGTCACAAATTGTATATGTTTTTAGTGCAATGTTATGATTTATGGGAGTGAAAAAAACATTTTATTACTGTTGCATCTGTTACTCACATTTAAAATAGTATTGCTCATAGTTTTAGAAGACATGATATTTGGTCACAGAATGTAATGTACAGTGACAACTAGAATTCATTCCTTTTTATTAAAGCAAACAGTATTTGAATTTCTCCAAAATGTGTTTTCATATTGCTACCTTTCTGCTGAGGAGAACATTTAGATGTGGTCTTCTGTCTTTTGGTATTCAGTCTGATGTTTCAGTTATCTATTGGTGGTCACTTTCTGCTGAGGAGAACATTTAAAGTTTATTTTAAGTGTTAGTGTTGTTTGGTACAGATTGTAAACAAAATTTTAATATTTTTCAATTTACTTCCGATATTGGAGGTTATATTATTTAACGTGCATTAATGCATTTGAATTTTTGAACTTCACTTTTAGTTGGTAAAGTTCGATGAACACTTATCGCACGTGGGGCTTGGCTTTCAATTCATATTTCCGTTATGTGGATGCGGCACGGGGGTTTTTCATTTGGCCACGGGTCCGCTTTTTTTTTTTTTCCGTTGGAATTTATTTTGCCTCATCACCAAATGAGTTTTTTTTCCTTTGCGGCGTCCTCATTTACTTCAATATTTATTCATACCCGAGTACTTTCGGTAATACTCCTTTACCGTCTTCGAGGGGACGTTTTGCTCCGACTAGCACGGACCGTGTCAGCTGGGCATTTCGGTGGTTCTCGCGGGCTGCATTTTGTGTTGTAATGGAAAAGAAAGCAAAAATTTATACTTCACAGTATAGGTAAAATTTGTAAATTCGGTATGTTATCCATTTTGATTATACTGCTCATCTGTTAAATAAAAATATGAACTGTCACATTTTAGCTTTTAATTATAAGTAAGGGTAGTAAACATGAAAACTTCCTAGTATTGACATTTTACTTGATTATAAAAAACATTTCTGCAGCAGATAAGATTTTTCAAGTGTTTTATTCATTTAAAAAACTGAAATGGCATCTTGAATACTTCATAAGTGTTCACAGAAAGTAAAAAGATTGACTTCAGTTTGGCCGCCCCGGTGACGCAGTGGTCTAAGCGATAGCCTCTGATCATTCGTCCGTAAGGGGTCCGGGTTCGAATCCCGGTCAGGCATGGATGTTGTGTTTGTCTTACGGCACTGGCTCTCTCCCTTCCCTGGAACCAGTGACCCTAAATTAGGGACGGGCGACTGCTTATAGCCCATTGAGTTGCTCACAGTGGTCGTTAAACCTCCAATCAAAAAAAAAACTTCAGTTTGCTCTATTTTTAATGTATGTCAGTAATATTAATCTTATGTATTAAAGTGATTAAGTACAAAAAGCATTCATGCTATGGTACAATATTAAGAAGTTTTGTGTTTGGAATTATTATGCAGATTTGGTGTTAAAATGGGTTTTTGAAATATAATGACCATCTTAGTGGTATACTAGTCTGCTGGATCTGTGTTTTGAGTTCTGAATGAGGCATGAGTAGTATGTTTGTCTTTCTCTTTCTGCCTTCCATGGAACCAAGTGCCTTAAATTAGGGACAGACAACTGCTTATAACCAATGGATATGCTCGTGGTGATTGTCACACAACACACACACACACACAAATGGTAAACTTACAAATATGAGATATTTTTATTTCCACCTGAAAAGCATTTTTTATTTTACAGAGCAGCTTCTTGTACTTGTGATCCATATTGAAAACAATGTTGCCTGATACAAGTGGACTGATCCAGAGTGATGTACATTTTTGGGTTACTTAATAACCACTGCAGAAGGTATCACTTTGCTATGATTGGTCAAAAAGAAAAAATTGGTATAAAAATTACTGTGGCAAAACTTTTTTTTTTTTTGAATTTTCTAAAGAAACTGTCAGTATGGAATTCAATGGCTGGGGCAAACAATTCCGTGCTGTAACAAAAAAGCAGCACAATAGAAACAACTTCACTGCTGTGATGGTGCAGTGGTCTAAGTGCTGGCTTGTGATCATTCATTGAAGATAGGTTTGGGTTTGAATCCCAGTGAGACATGGATGTTGTGTTCATCTTACAGCACTGGCTTTCTCTCACTCTCTTACCTAAAACCTGTAGCCCTATATTAGGAATAGACAACTGCTTATAGTCCATTAAGTTGCTTATGGTTGTCAAAACACCAACAAGTAAAAAAAAAATATACAGTTTGCGACAAGTAAGAAATATGAGATCAATGAACTTATACCAAATTACTGAAAACATGACTGCCCTGTTGGTGACAGACTAAAAAAATCATAATTAGTATCTAAAGTGTACTATACAGATGATAAAACTATACACACTCTCCACCATTTTCTGAAAAACCATGAAAATGACAGCAAATTAAATGATTTAATTGAACCCATGCATTAAATATCAAACCTTTCATTCAAAGTAGCAAAAAGGATTTAATCACTACACTGGCATCTATTCAATGCCAGCAAACATTATCCTCTGAAGGCAAAAGAAATCTTATAAAGAATTATTATCTTCATGTATAAAAATTAAGCAATTGAAATTGTATAATCATATGTATATACTGTATATTTGTTCAGCATGTATATGATCAGCCACAAATGTTATTTGCAAACAAGTTAATATGGCAATAGCATGTAAGCCTAAAATAAATCAACATATACGTCTTCCTTTTTTTAAGTTGCAAAGTAAAAGGATGCAAATGTAAGCCTGCCGCCCCGGTGGCGCAGTGGTCTAAGGCGCTGGCCTCTGATCATTCGTCCGTAAGGGGTCCGGGTTCGAATCCCGGCAGGCATGGATGTTGTGTTTGTCTTACGGCACTGGCTCTCTCCCTTCCCTGGAACCAGTGACTCTAAATTAGGGACGGGCGACTGCTTATAGCCCATTGAGTTCCTCACGGTGGTCGTTAAACCTCCAATAAAAAAAATGTAAGCCTGAATTCCAGCAAATGAGACATCAATAACACACCATTGGTTTGTAAAGAAATGTAAGACCACAAAAGGCTCAGAAGAATATTTCTGAACTCATCCGAGTGAACAGGTTTAAAATGGTCATTCAGCACTAATTGAAGGTTTTGTTACAAGGAATCTCTGTGCATATGAAGAAGATGCTGTAACAAGAGACTGTATGAATGGATCTAAACTAGGTATTGATTATCTTGCATATAATTGAGAAACGAACCTCCCTGAAGATAGAATTCTTCACAAATGCATGGAAACCAATACAGGAACCGTGGGTTTGATTCTTGCTCCAGTGAAATGTAATCTTCAAGTTTTCTAAACTACATGGACACGGTGAAATTACGGCACTTTTGTGCCACCAATAATATTGGGCAAAGGGCATCGTGTTTTATTCCTAAATGACAAAACAGGCACATTGTTCAAAGTCACACGTTCTCAGTTCTTCCAAGAAACGTAACTATGTTTAAGGCAAAACGTGCTTCCAACATTCTCGCCGGGAATTAGGAACTGGCGTATTAAAAGGGAGGCGGCTTTAACGAAGCTCCCGAAGTGAATGAATCTTAAATACATGCGAAATCAAAACTCCCACCTCACAAACAGGATCAGGATCTATATCATCATCAACCATTATCAATCCACGGCTTGACGAAGGTCTTCGCAAGTTTCTTCCACAACGGTCTGTCTTGTGCCAGTCTCTTCCATGTTACTCCCGCATACTTTCGAATTTCATCCACCCATCTCCCATGAGGTCGGGTCTTTTCCTGTCCCTTGAAATCCAGTCTAAAATTTCGGTTGCCCATCGATGGTCTGTCCTTCTGGCAATATATCCAGCCCATTGTCATTCCAGGGATTTTACTCTGATCATGATGTCTTCCACTCTTGTCATTTTTCTGATCCACAAGTTCCTCTTCTTATCTCTCCTGGTTACACCAAGCATGCACCTCTCCATGCCTCTTTGACTTGTCTGCAGCCTTTGTAGGTCCCTTTTAGTTGAGGTACACGCCGATTAATTTCTTCATATATATATAATCATCAAGCATTATCAATCCATTGCTGGATGAAGGTCTCCTCAAGTTTCTTCCACAATTGTCTGTCTTGAGCCTATCTTCTCCATGTCACACACATATATATATACATATATATTATTACTTCTTCAAGTATGAATACTAAAAAAAGTATGGCTATACTACTTGGATTTAGGTAGTATAGATACTAAAAAGTATTGCTATACTACTTGGAGTTAAGTAGTATAGGCTGTAGCCATACTTATGGACTTGTCTTAAGCCACTGACACCAGGGAAGGCAGAGAGCTAGTGCTGCAAGATTAAAAAACACACTCGTGTCTTACCGGGATTCGAGGCCGGACGAATGGCCACAAGCCAGTGCTTAGACCACTGCATTACCAGGGGCCAGGGCGGCACCGGATGTTGTGCTTGTCTCACTGCTTTGTCTCTACATTATCTGGAACCAATATGAGCCTAAATTCGGGACTGGCAACTGCTTACAGCACATAAAGTTACTCACAGTGATCATTCCCCCACCCTCCTACATAAAAAAAAACCATACACACACGTCTACAGCTTGATATTTTGGGCATTTTTCCAGATACCAAGAAGTGTCATTTTCAGTGAGTATTTTTTTCTGCAGGCATTGTTTCAGGGATTTCTGCCGGTCATTTATGGCAAACTATATCGGTGTTTTCAAAATTCAGAACCATTCGATAGCTAATTTCACTGCATACTAAATGTCGTGTTTTAGAAATGGGAAATTCTTTTTTCGATAGTTGGGCTCATTGTGTGTGAAACTATCGTTTATTTATTTATCGTTATTATTTTCTGAATGCGCAACTATTCCACAATAGATCTCATCGTAAAACCATCAATGTTCTTGAATTGCGTAGTCTTGGACACTCGACGATCGCTCTGTCACATTTAATAAATTACTTGAAAGGAAAAGATTTCATTGTCACTCAGGACAAATTATCAGCATTTCCAAAATTACGAACTATTCGACAGTTGATCTCACAGTGTGTAAAACTACCAGTGTTTTCGAAATGTAGAACCATTCGTTAGATAATTGTCGAACTATCCATACATTTTAAAATGTTCAACGTTTTAGGCAACGATTTTACAACGAATAACATGAACTGTCGATAATTAGATGGTCGATAGTTTCCAAAACCTATCGCGCAGCGTTTTAGGCAACGGTTTTGTAACGAATAACCAAGCGAATAACATAAACAGTCGATAGTTTGCAAAAACTATCGCGATACTATCAGAAGACTAAACTATTCGAAACTGGGCTGTCGATAGTGCTGCAACTATCGATAGTATCGATAGTGCGAATACTATCGCCCATCCCTAGTTTCTACCCCAGGGGCCATAGATGTATATCTTATTTTTGTCAATATTTCCTCTACATGTAGGAGTCCGATTTAAAAAATTCCATCTTTGTCGGATAGCGTTTCCGACGCGAAATGTTTTTCATATAAATTAAAAATTTTCAAGAAATCATAGACTTTCCGCCAGGGGACGCAAAGGTAAATTGCGTTTTTCCCGATATTTCTGCTTCTCAAATCCGATTTGAAAAATTCTTCCTGTATCGCATGCAGCTCCTGATGAAAAATGTTTTTTTTTATATAATTTCTAATATTTAGTAAAGAATGATTTGGCCACCAGGGCATAAGTGTTTATTTCTGCTTCTGGTGTATTTGCAGCAAAATCTGAGCTTATGAAACTCGACTGAAAATGTTTTTTCTTAGATCGATACCGCTCACACCGAAAAAACTTTTGAGAATACCTTCTTCTTTAAAATAATGCATGGTTTTATCTCCAGGGGGCGTAGATGTATATCTTATATTTGTCCATATCTCTGCTTCGAAGAGTCCGATTTGAAAAATTGTTTCTTTGCTGGAGAGCGTTTTCGCTGAGAAATGTTTCTCATATAAATTCAAACTTTTCTTAACAAACAAGTCTGCAAGCAGAGGGCTTAAGTTCACGATTCCGTTTACAGCAAATCTGCGGGATTAAAAACTCGATTGGAAAACTTCTTTCTTCGGTCAGATACCATTTTTTTCCATACCGGTTCCATTGACTTTGAATAGCTTTGATAAATTTAATTTGCGTCAGAACGGATTCAAAAGACGTGCTCATTACCACCCGAAAATTCGGCGTTGTCTTTCTTGTTTGTTTGTTTTTTTGTTTTGTTTTTTCCGCTGAAGGTACATTTTATCTCCGAATTTACAGCAAATTTTAGTTGTCATGCAAACTTTTACGAAAATCCGTGGCTTAATTACTATTATTTTACAAATGCATTAATTATTGATCACTTAAAAAGGAAACACCTGCTTTGAGGGTGGGTCGCCCCCACTAGATCCGCTACTCATGCCCACCCTTATAAAAAACTGAAGTCAGGCGGTCCTACGTCTCCTTGTAAACCTTCACTGCTGTGCCTGCCGGAAATGAAAAATTACAGAGCTGTTTTTCACAATAAGGCACTTTTTCTGTTTCCAAGACCGCACCACAGCTGAAATTGGAAGCCAAATTTGTACGAATCGCTACACGTTTTGATGCTGGGTTTTGGTATAATAAACAACGCCCAAGGTTGCTCAATTTATCAGAATATATACTAACACAATGTGATAATTCTTGTTTCTGGTTAAAAACAAGTAACTGGAGTAAAATGAAGGGAATATACAAATTATTAAATAATCGACAGGTGCTGCTATCTAGGTCACGTAATCTTAACTATATTATCGTTGGAATCAAAATAATTTACCCGTGCTACAGTGTTTGAACGCACGCTTTAAATGGTAACGCCTTCGATACTCAGGACGCCCGCCACTTTACCAATTTATTCCACCGGGAGGAGGAGGAGGAGGGGGGGGGAGAACCACCCCTTCCACACTGTCTGGTAGAAAGTTCTCAAGGAAGACGAAAAAGGTAAACTACCAAGGTTCGACGCATGTTTTAAAACTCCTAAGTTATGTCATTTCACGCATTCCGAAAACGACATAAACTCACACAAGGACTCTCCCAGGCACGCGTCAAGCGGGGGTTCAACGGCTGCGAAGCCAGCTTTAGGGGGCGGCAGGACAGCTCAATCAAATTTAACCGTTGATAAATTAATATCAGTGACTTGAGAGAGAAGTTAAGAAAACGCTTTACTGTGAGAAATCGTAATGCTACGTGGGACGTTTATTTTTTTAGTAAAAATAATTCACTATATAATTTAGTAGAAAATGACTTCAAATCCGAGAAAAAATTTATTGCTTTGTTCAGGAACGGATACCGCGGGCAAAGGACTAACAATTCTTTTTATAGTTCATTTTTATTTTTTTATTTTGAAGATTTCAGCATTCATGATATGCGTGGTCAGCGCTATGACAATGGGGCCAATATGAAGAGAAAACACAATGGACTTCAAAAAACAAAATCTTTCGACATAAACCCCTATGCATTTTATGTACTTTGAGCGGCGCGTACTTTAAATCTGGTCGTAAATAACGACAAAAAAAAAAATCTCTAGAAATTGTGAACATTTTCAGCATTGTTCAAGAGATATATGCCTTCTTTTCTGAATTACCTTACCGTTGGCAAATTCTCAAGAGAGAACTTCTAGCGTTGATCGTAAAATCCTGCTGTGAAACAAGTTCAGAAAATAGATATCGTTGCAATAAGGGTAACTAGGACGGGTACAATTTGGATGTAATCCACGGCACATTATATTAGCACTTTAACGAATCTTTTAGAGACAGTGATACACGAAATTTAACCAATCTTCCTTAGAAAAATTAAAAAAAAAACAGAAAAAAAACATGCAAGTTTATTTGTTCCAGAAAGATTCGATACACGTTTCCTTCAAAATTAATGTTAGTAGCAAATTAATGCCAAAATCCGCTGTAGCTATACCAACCATAATAGAAATGTTAAAAAAAGTAAATGTCTGTTTAAAAGAATGTAGAACACATGGGGGTTTAAAGGCATGTTAGCTGAAGATAAAGCAATTGCCGATGAAATGGATTGCGAAACAGAATTTCCAACTGTTGAACTGGTTAGAACACGTAAGCCAAAAAAAAAATAAAAATAAAAAAAAAATGGAATTTTTGGTACCAAATTACGGATGAGTATTGATCTACCAAAAAGAAATTAAAAAAAAATAACTTTCCTATATTTTGATACAACGATAAGAACGGTTCGAACACCTGAACACGCATAACGAGATTTTTCCAATTTTAAATGACCATTCTTTATTGACACTAAGTAGAGTTATAAAAATAAAATATTTCATGGACTTGCAAATAAAATTTTTAGGTATTGCACAAAAAGAAGACGGTATAGTTGCTTCATATTTGTGTGATTAAATTGAAATTTTTTTGACTTGTGTTAAGCATCACATGAACCCATGAAGTGCTTCAGAATACATATTTTCAAATGACTCATTAATATGTTTTCTAAACAATTCAGTAGCTTTAAGAATAATTTTGATTACGCCTGTAGCAAAATACGGTTGAAAGGGGAGAGGGGGGGGGTCGGGAGACATGTGTCCCATTTTAAATTAAACGAAAAATGTTTTGGATTTTGTGGATTTTTACAATGTCTAAAAAGAAACATCATTCTTTTTCTTAATGTTAAGCTTGAAATCTAAAAAAAAAAAAAAAAAAAATTTTAAAACTACAAGGTCCCCTTTTCCATTACATAAAATTTGATAGCTGTAATGAGGTACATAAAATTCTCTTTTCAAATTTTTACAGGGTGTAACAGTGGCTTACTGGGAAAGATCGCTTTCCAAACTTAAAATCATGAAAAGATACTTTTGATTAAATATGAACAGGAACGACTTTCAAATGTAAGTATCGTAGTATTGGAAACAAAATTGCTACAGACTTAGACAATTCGAACATTGTTAACGAAATTGCTACAGATTTAGACAATTCGAACATTGTTAACAAAATTGTTACTGACTTAGACAATTCGGACATCGTTAAGAAGTTTGTAACAACAACAAAAAAAAAGCTACAAAAGTTAATTTTAGCGGAAACTATGCATTTTTGTTTTCTTTCTTGAAGCATCAATTTTTAGTTTATAGGAAAAAACATTTTTATTTAATACGAAAACCAGTTATTTCGAATTCTGTTTTTAGTTTTATACAACCTATTTGCATATGTACCCATTTGAGAGACCCCCGTCATGTTCAATGTTATATATAAATATTTCTCCTCCTTCCCCTCATGAGGTAAGCTGTAATATGTTTAACATCAAACATGACGAAACTTTTTTTACCGGTCAAGCGAAATTTTGTGTACACTGACAGAGAGGAAGCTGACTTCTTGGATTATTCGCAGCGTCATCTGAACTGGAGTTTCGCAGATTTTTTTTCCCTTCAGTTTTATATGAGACAATTGTGTTTTATGAAAATTCTTAATTTACAGTAAATAGAAAATGATATTGCTAAAGGTATTTATTTCATGTAAAAATGAATAAAATTGAAATACGAGGCATATTCTCATACAAGGGGCGGAAAATATGGATTGCTTCCGGGAGGAAATGCCTTTGACGCGCCCTTGCCCCCCCTCCCCCCAGTAAAACAGACAAAAAAGAAACTTATTTAATTACTCGGGGAAAAAAACTTGACAGTCAGTATTCACCTTGCCCCCCATCGATCAGGAACTAGGAGTTTCCTCAAGGAAGAGTTCCAGTGGTGCAGTCCTGTCGAGAATTGGAAGGACCTGGCACTGCCTGGTTACATTTTACTTAACTGAATCGGTCTTTTTATCGGCATTTTTAACACAATCTCAACCGTTATTTTCTCTTTCTCTCCCCCCCGAATACCTTGCTGAAGTCGATAACGCCTGGGCTGCTGGTCTTCAGAACGTCAGGGCACTTTTTTTTTTTCGCGACTGCACCACCGGAAGGTTCAGTCGAAAAAGAAAGTTAGTCATATACACTGAGTGGCCACTTTATTATGACCACCCCCTCAGTATTTCGTTGGGCCACCTTTTGCCTTTAATACTGCGTCGATTCTTCGTGGCATGAACTCCACGAGATGTTGATAGGTGGTTTGTGGGATCTGAGACCATGCTTGATGAATAGCACTTTCCAGGAGTGTGAGATTGCAATGTTGTGGATCCAGCTGTCTGATGGCTCGTTCAACTTCATCCCACAAATTCTCAATGGGGTTGAGATCTGGAGATTGTAGGGGCCACCTAAGCAAAGTAAACTCACCGGCATGTTCCTGAAACCAATTCTGTACAATACGAGCACTATGGCAGGACGCATTATCTTGTTGAAAGTAGCCATCGCCATTGGGATAAACCATTCACATGACAGGATGCATTTGGTCCGCAACGATATTTAGATATGATGTGCTAGTCAGACGTTGATCAACACGAATTAAAGGGCCCAAAGCATGCCAGAAAAACATTCCCGAAACCATAACGTTGCCTAAACCAGCTTGAAGGGTTGTAGCAATGCCTTTGGGGTCCATGCTTTCGTGCTGTTTCCGCCAAATTCTCACTCGGCCATCGGCATGGTGCAACTGAAAACGTGATTCATCGGACCACATAATTTGTTTCCAATTATCGACTGTCCAATCCTTGTGCTCCTGTGCGAACTAGAGACGTTTTCTCTTGTTAACTGCAGACAGCAAAGGTGTTCGAACGGGCCTTCGGCTGTCATATCCCATCCGATGCAGTGTACGGCGAACAGTGCGTGCAGAGATCATTTGAGGGGATCCTTGATTAAGATGGTCTGTAATTTGCTGCACTGTTGCCCTTCTGTTGTGTGTTACCAGTCTGGACACTCCCCGTTCTGCCCAAGCAGTCACTAGTCAATGACAACCACACGTTGCACGTAGAGACCCAGTTTTTTGGCTGACAGTCCAGTCTTTAAACACTTTAACAACAGCTGCTCTGGAACATTTCACGAATGCGGCGGTTTCGGTGATACTCGCTCCATGGCTCCGAGCTCCTACAATGATCCCACGTTGAAAGTCCATCAAATCGCATTTTTTACCCATCTCGTCACCCAAAAATCACTTCTACTACTGTCGCAAGCACTAAGCTTTCCCTTTTTATGCTAGCCTTGCCCTCTGGCGGCAACAGCGTTCAGCCATAGCCCATTTGCTTAAAACTGTCAGGTGGTCATAATAAAGTGGGCACTCAGTGTATACACGGTCGAGTCACATTATTGTGACCACTAGCTAATATCCAGAATAACCGCCGTGTGCAGCGCGGACAGCAGATAGACGGGCTGGGAGTGACTCAATAAGGTGCTGGAAGGTGTTCACAGGTATGTGGAGCCATGATGACTGCATTGCATCTCACAGCTGCTGGAGGGTGCGTGGTGCAGGATGCATAGAGCGAACAACACGATCGAAGTGGTTCCCCAGATGCTCAATTGGGTTTAATTCTGGGGAATTAGGGGGCCAGGGAAGTACTTTGAATTCTTCATCGTGCTCTACCAACCACTCTCGGACATTTCTAGCTTTGTGACACGTCGCATTGTCGTGCTGGAAGATTCCATCCACCCCAGGGAAGACAATGAGCATGTATGGATGAACGAGGTAAGCAAGGATGGATTCATACCGAATTCGGTTCATAGTGACTTCCACAGGTATGAGTGGACCCAGAGAATGTCACGAAAATATTACCCAGACCATAACGAGACGTATTGAGGCTTTTTCAACTCAATGGTTGACGTATTGAGGCGTATTGAGGCTTTTAGTAGACGTATTGAGGCTTTTTTAAGGCAATGGTTGACATAAAAAGAGACGTTGAAAAAAGCCTCCCAGTGGTGTTCTGCCAGCAATGGTTGAAGAGTGTTCTCCGATGTTTTTCCACTAGAGGCTTTTTCAAGGCAATAGTTGACATAAAAAGAGACGTTGAAAAAGCCCACCAGCTGGTGTTCTGCCAGCAATGGTTGAAGAGTGTTCTCCGATGTTTTTCGCCTTATGCGCCAGCGTCCATTCGTTAGATGATGCAGAAAACATGACTCATCTGAGAATGTAATGCTTTACCAATCAGCGGAGGTCCAATTCCGTTAGTGCCGTGCAAATGTAAGTCTTTTCTGCCGATGCAACTTCGTTAGCATAGGTGCAGTGACCGTCCGTCTGCATCGGAGCCCCATACTCAGCAGGGTTGGCTGAACTGTCGTTTTAGACACACTTCCTGTATCTCCCTGATTCGTTCGGCCAGTGAGTTGCTCCAGTGTAGCGTGTCGATCTGCCTTCACGCACCTTCGAAACCGACGTTCACTCCTCACATCAATCGCACGTGGTGCTCCGCAGTTTCCACCTCGCTTATTCGCAATGGTGCCATTCTCCAATCACGATACACTTTAACCACAGCAGCACACGAACAGTTCACAAACTGCGCTGTTTCAGAAATACTGCCACCCTTGGCCCGAAAGCCGATAATCATACCTTTTTGCAAATCTCATAAAACGCTCAAACGCTCCTTATGTCCATAACAGCAACGAGTGATATGCTTTCAGAATGCCTTCAGCACACCTTATATACCCTCCAAGCCAGCTCGAGACACGTGCCTTGTTACATTGGCTACGCGCTGTTGATGTCAAAAGTAGGAGGTGGTCACAATAACGTGACTCGACTGTTATATATATACTGTATATATATATATATATATATATATATATACTTAAGAGCAAAACTGAAGACTAAGGAAATAATTTTAGAATTTAAAACGAAGGGTGCAAAATAACTTGAAAATCAAAACGCGCAACGCAGCAGTTTTGAAAATTCAGAATTCACATTCTATAAAGATACCTAAGCAAAAAAATACATATATAATTTTGACTCACACCTAGTACAACATAGAAAAGGTTATGTATCTACCTGTGTGAGTAAAAGGAGAAAATAAAAAAAATAAAATAAAACAACTGAATGTAGAAGGTGTCGAGAATACTGAGCCTTGGCTTTATCAAGGACCAGCAAAAACTCTGCATTTTCTCACTTCCACAAAGACCTAGTTGGAAATGGGTTTCTGCAAGGCCATAGATGCAAGTAACATTCCCACCTAAAATAGTTTAAAAAATATATATATAAGTCATGTCCTCCGTAGAGTAGCATGACCTAGCACTAGTTAACAATTTCGCTTGCATCCATTAACCTTCATGGCCCGACCCATGCTCTTCATCTGTTACTATTAAACAGAGAGAAGAAGATTAAAGAGAACTCAAGCTGTGAGAGTGACATAATAAATAGAAATGATTTTCAGCTATAACGAAATTCCAAGTTCGTTTGAGAGAGAATTTAAACCTGAAAAACAAATTTTACATTGCAATTAAAAAAGGAAATGTTAATTTATAACGAACAGATTTTTGAAAGAAAACTTGAGTCTAAAACTCCCTACTCTACAACTTATGACAGCACGAAAACGAGAATAAGTTAAAGATAATAATTAACTAAAGAAAACTTTGTGAAAGTTATATACCTTAAACAGTTAGTTGCAATATGTACAAAGTATTTCAGCAGTGCTTTAAGTGCATAATTAATTAGTTATTAAGAACTTAACTACTTTGAAAAAACAGCGCATAGACAGCGCATAGAAAAGGAACAAGCTTAGCCATCTTCTGTTCCTAGGTACCACAAAAGACGCTCAAAGTTACAAAGAAAAGTAAGAGTTAAAACCCGCATAAATGTTAACAGACAAACCAATGCTTAAAAGCTGAAAAGCTAAAAAACGACAGAGAAAAGGTACATGAAGTACAAACATTGAACTTATAAAACCTAGAACCCAAAAACAAGGAAGAGAGCTTACCTAAGTATTCTCGACACCTTCTACATTCAGTTGTTTTATTTTATTTTTTTTCTTTTCTCCTTTTACTCACACAGGTAGATACATAACCTTTTCTATGTTGTACTAGGTGTGAGTCAAAATTATATATGTATTTTTTGCTTAGGTATCTTTATAGAATATATATATATATATATATATATATATATATATATACTTAAGAGCAAAACTGAAGACTAAGGAAAAACTTTAGAATTTAAAACGAAGTGAGAAAATGCAGAGTTTTTGCTGGTCCTTGATAAAGCCAAGGCTCAGTATTCTCGACACCTTCTACATTCAGTTGTTTTATTTTATTTTTTTATCTTTTCTCCTTTTACTCACACAGGTAGATACATAACCTTTTCTATGTTGTACTAGGTGTGAGTCAAAATTATATATGTATTTTTTTGCTTAGGTATCTTCTTTATAGTATATATATATATATATATATATATATATATATATATATATAAAAATAATATATATATATATATATATATATATATATATAAAAATAAGAAGATACCTAAGCAAAAAATGCAAATATAATTTTGACTCACACCTAGGTGTGAGTCAAAATTATATTTGCATTTTTTTTGCTTAGGTATCTTCTTTATAGAATGTGAAATTCTGAATTTTCAAAACTGCTGCTTTGCGCGTTTTGATTTTCAGGTTTTTTTGCAACCTTCGTTTTAAATTCTAAAGTTTTTCCTTAGTCTTCAGTTTTGCTCTTAAGTATATATATATATATATATATATATATGGGATGTAAGGTCAGGTGATGCGTAACATCACAGCCTCTCCTTGACAAATGTCAACCCCGCCTTCTCGTGGTGCATCCTGTTCCCACTAAAGGGGCTCTGACGACCGCCAATAGCGGTATAACTATACCATCGGGATTAGAGGAAATTCTATCCCACACTCACCAACCCGCTTGGCCAGCGTGGTGAGTTATGGCCAAACCCCTCCAAAATGATTCCACAACTTAAATCTTGGCCCTCAGTCTCCGGCAGCTGGAATGTACCTGGCCAAGGCAGCGGCCAGTGCGACATGAAGGCAGAGGGTGCTAAGAATCCCCGGAGGACCGGACTAGGCTGCCATCTGATGCTGACCTTGGCTACGTACAATGGACGCTCCCTATCTTCTGATTCAAGGCTTCTTGAATTGGAAGAGGAACTACAAAGGATCAACTGGGACATCGTGGGGCTAAGTGAGGTAAGGAGAAAAGGAGAAGATCTCATCGAACTGAAAAGTGGACATCTCTTCTACTATCGTGGGACAGATACTGGCAGAACTAGTGGGGTTGGATTTATAATAAACAAGAAACTGAAGGATAAAGTTGTAGAAGTTGAAAGTTCCTCTGACAGAGCTGCACGACTTGTTATCCAACTCTCGAAAAGATACCAGGCTCAGATTATTCAAACTTATGCACCCACCACAAGTCCTCCTGAAGAAGAAATTGAAGAATTTTATGAGGAAATTTGTCATCTAAATAATAAAGGTAAGCAGCACTTGAAAATAATTATGGGAGATTTCAATGCAAAAATAGGGCAACGGCAACAGAATGAAACTTCAGTAGGTAAATTCGGTCACGGCAACAGAAACCAGCGTGGAAATACTCTCGTTGAGTTTGCAGAGGCAGAAGGGTTTTTCATCTTGAACTCCTTCTTCAAGAAAAAGCCACACAGGAAATGGACATGGAGACATCCAAACGGGACGACAAGTGAAATTGATTTTATTATGTGTAACAAAAAATTCGTCATAGAAGACTGCAGTGTGCTAAACAAGTTCAACACAGGTAGTGACCATAGATTGGTGAGATGTAAGATGCACCTCAACACTAAACTTGAACGTGGCAAGCTCATAAGACAAACAAAATCTATTGACATAACCAACCTTAAAAAACACCATAATACCTTCAAGTTGGAACTGAAGAACAGGTTCTCTGCTTTAGAAGGCCTAACATCAGAAGAAGTGGACATCTCTGAAGTTAACAGAAAAGTAACCAAAGCTCTTATGGAAACAGCAACAAAATTAGCTGGGTCTAAGAACAAGTTGCATCTAAACAAATTATCAGGAAAAACGAAAATGTTGATGCAAAAAAGAAGAGAGATGAGGACAACTAAAGAAGATGTGACTTCCAAAGTGGAATATATAGAGCTATGCAAGACAGTAAGAAAAAGTATAACTGAAGACGTAAGAAAATTCAACTGTGAACTAGTGAGGAAAGCAATTGAAAACAACCAAAGCCTAAAGATAGCAAAGGGACATCTCAGTAAGGGAAGAAAACAGATTATGGCACTGAGAAAAGAAGATGGTTCTGTAACAAGAAATAGAGGCGAAATTTTGACAAGAGTGAAAGATTTCTACTCCAAATTATATGAAAGGGATGATACATGTACTCCAGACATCATGAAAGATACCAGTACCAGAGTTCCTCCAGTCCTTCCAGCAGAAGTTGCACATGCAATCAAGAACATGAAGCGGGGAAAAGCTCCAGGAGAAGATGGAATTACTGTAGACATCATACAAGAAGCAAGTGGAGAAATCGAAACAGTACTCGCCCAAATTTTCACTCGATGCCTTAATGAAGGAAAGATTCCTGAGGATTGGAACACCGCTACAATGATCCTGCTACATAAGAAAAGTGACATTGAGGATCTCGGAAACTACAGACCTATCAGCCTCCTATCAGTAGTTTATAAAATCTTCACTAAAGTTCTTTCACACCGCTTGAAGGTAACACTAGACATGGCTCAACCGAGAGAACAAGCTGGATTCAGGAGTGGCTACAGCACAATAGATCATATCCACGTGCTGAGAGAACTAATTGAAAGAGCGAGGGAATATGAACTTCCATTGTGCATGGCTTTTATTGATTATGAAAAAGCCTTTGATTCGGTGAAACCATCAGCAGTTACAATGGCTCTGAAAACCTGCGGTATTGAAAATGCATACATTAATATTATTAATAACATCTATGAAAATGCAAGTGCAAAGATTAGGCTGTTTGAAAATACAACACACGTAAAAATTGGAAAGGGAGTGAGACAAGGTGACACCATATCTCCGAAGCTCTTTAATGCCACATTGGAGGGTGTTTTTCAGTCGCTGAGCTGGGAAAACAAGGGGATAAAGATTAATGGAGATTATCTAACCCACCTTCGTTTTGCTGATGATGTAGTCATTTTCGCAACTACCCCATCAGAGCTGCAGAGTATGATCCAGGAACTTGCTGACAAGAGTAAAGAAGTGGGATTAAAAATGAACTTTCAGAAGACAAAAGTGATGTTCAATGCTTTTACAAGAAATGAAGATTTATCGATTGATGGAGAAAAGCTGGAGATAACAGACACGTACGTTTATCTTGGACAGCAGATATCAAGTGAGGGTCACATTGGTGAAGAAATTAATCGGCGTACAAAACTTGCCTGGAGAGCTTTTGGAAGAAACAGCATAATTTTCAAGAGCAATATGCCATTATGTCTTAAAAGAAAAGTGTTTGATCAATGCATCCTTCCAGTGCTTACATATGGTGCAGAGACGTGGACCTTAACTAAAAGAGACATACAAAGGCTGCAGACAACTCAAAGAAGCATGGAGAGGTGCATGCTTGGTATAACCAGGAGAGATAAGAAGAGGAACTCGTGGATCCGAAAAATGACAAGAGTGGAAGACATCATGATCAGAGTTAAATCCCTGAAATGGCAATGGGCTGGACATACTGCCAGAAGGACAGATCATCGATGGACAGCCGAAATTTTAGATTGGATTCCAAGGGACAGGAAAAGACCCAGAAGAAGACCACATGGGAGATGGGTGGATGAAATTCGAAAGTATGCAGGGGTGACATGGAGGAGACTGGCACAAGACAGACCGTTGTGGAGGAAACTTGGGGAGACCTTCGTCCAGCAGTGGATTGATAATGGTTGACAATGATGATGATGATGATGATATATATATATATATATATATGGGATGTAAGGTCAGGTGATGCGTAACATCACAGCCTCTCCTTGACAAATGTCAACCCCGCCTTCTCGTGGTGCATCCTGTTCCCACTAAAGGGGCTCTGACGACCGCAAATAGCGGTATAACTATACCATCGGGATCAGAGGAAATGCTATCCCACACTCACCAACCCGCTTGGCCAGCGTGGTGAGTTATGGCCAAACACCTCCAAAATGACTCTACAACTTAAATCTTGGCCCTCAGTCTCCGGCAGCTGGAATGTACCTGGCCAAGGCAGCGGCCAGTGCGACATGAAGGCAGAGGGTGCTAAGAATCCCCGGAGGACCGGACTAGGCTGCCATTTGATGCTGACCTTGGCTACCTACAACGGACGCTCCCTATCTTCTGATTCAAGGCTTCTTGAATTGGAAGAGGAACTACAAAGGATCAAGTGGGACATCGTCGATCTGAGTAAGGTAAGGAGAAAAGGAGAAGATCTCATTGAACTGAAAAGTGGACATCTCTTCTATTATCGTGGGACAGATACTGGCAGAACTAGTGGTGTTGGATTTATAATAAACAAGAAACTGAAGGATAAAGTGGTAGAAGTTGAAAGTTCCTCTGACAGAGCTGCACGACTCGTTATCCAACTATCGAGAAGATACCAGGCTCAGATTATTCAAACTTATGCACCCACCACAAGTCATCCTGAAGAAGAAATTGAAGAATTTTATGAGGAAATTCGTCATCTAAATAATAAAGGTAAGCAGCACTTGAAGATAATTATGGGAGATTTCAATGCAAAAATAGGGCACCGGCAACATAATGAAACTTCAGTAGGTAAATTCGGTCACGGCAACAGAAACCAGCGTGGAAATACTCTCGTAGAGTTTGCAGAGGCAGAAGGATTTTTCATCTTGAATTCCTTTTTCAAGAAAAAGCCACACAGGAAATGGACATGGAGACATCCAATTGGGACGACAAGTGAAATTGATTTTATTATGTGTAACAAAAAATTCGTCATCGAAGACTGCAGTGTGCTAAACAAGTTCAACACAGGTAGTGACCATAGATTGGTGAGATGTAAGATGCACCTCAACACTAAACTGGAACGTGGCAAGCTCATAAGACAAACAAAATGTATTGACATAACCAACCTTAAAAAACACCATAATACTTTCAAGTTGGAACTGAAGAACAGATTCTCTGCTTTAGAAGGCCTAACATCGGAAGAAGTGGATATTTCTGAAGTTAACAGAAAAGTAACCAAAGCTCTTATGGAAACAGCAACAAAATTAGCTGGGTCTAAGAACAAGTTGCATGTAAACAAATTATCAGGAAAAACGAAAATGTTGATGCAAAAAAGAAGAGAGATGAGGACAACTAAAGAAGATGTGACTTCCAAAGTGGAATATATAGAGCTATGCAAGGCAGCACGAAAAAGTATCACTGAAGACGTAAGGAAATTCAACTGTGAGCTAGTGAGGAAAGCAATTGAAAACAACCAAAGCCTAAAGATAGCAAAGGGACATCTCAGTAAGGGAAGAAAACAGATTATGGCTCTGAGAAAAGAAGATGGTTCTATAACAAGAAATAGAGGCGAAATTTTGACAAGAGTGAAAGATTTCTACTCCAAACTATATGAAAGGGATGATACATGTACTCCAGACATCATGAAAGGTACCAGAGTTCTTCCAGTCCTCCCAGCAGAAGTTGCTCATGCAATCAAGAACATGAAGCGGGGGAAAGCTCCAGGAGAAGATGGAATTACTATAGACATCATACAAGAAGCAAGTGGAGAAATTGAAACAGTACTCGCCCAAATTTTCACTCGATGCCTTAATGAAGGGAAGATTCCTGAGGATTGGAACAATGCTACAATGATCCTGCTACATAAAAAAGGTGACATTGAGGATCTCAGGAACTACAGACCTATCAGCCTCCTATCAGTGGTTTATAAAATCTTCACTAAAGTTCTTTCACACCGCTTGAAGGTAACACTGGACATGGCTCAACCGAGAGAACAAGCTGGATTCAGGAGTGGCTACAGCACAATAGATCATATCCATGTACTGAGAGAACTAATTGAAAGAGCGAGGGAATATGAACTTCCATTGTGCATGGCTTTTATCGATTATGAAAAAGCCTTTGATTCGGTGAAACCATCAGCAGTTACCACGGCTTTGAAATCCTGCGGTATTGAAGATGCATACATTAATATTATTAATAACATCTATGAAAATGCAAGTGCAAAGATTCGGCTGTTTGAAAATACAACACACATAAAAATTGGAAAGGGAGTGAGACAAGGTGACACCATATCTCCGAAGCTCTTTAATGCCACATTGGAAAATGTCTTTCAATCACTGAACTGGGAAAACAAAGGGATAAAGATTAATGGAGATTATCTAACCCACCTTCGTTTTGCTGATGACGTAGTCATTTTTGCAACTACCCCATCAGAGCTGCAGAGTATGATCCAGGAACTTGCTGACAAGAGTAAAGAAGTGGGATTAAAAATGAACTTTCAGAAGACGAAAGTGATGTTCAATGCTTTTACAAGAAATGAAGATTTATCGATTGATGGAGAAAAACTGGAGATAACAGATACGTATGTTTATCTTGGACAGCAGATATCAAGTGAGGGTCACATTGATGAAGAAATTAATCGGCGTACAAAACTTGCCTGGAGAGCTTTTGGAAGAAACAGCATAATTTTCAAGGGCAATATGCCATTATGTCTTAAAAGAAAAGTGTTTGATCAATGCATCCTTCCAGTGCTTACGTATGGTGCAGAGACGTGGACCTTAACTAAAAGAGACATACAAAGGCTGCAGACAACTCAAAGAAGCATGGAGAGGTGCATGCTTGGTATAACCAGGAGAGATAAGAAGAGGAACTCGTGGATCCGAAAAATGACGAGAGTGGAAGACATCATGATCAGAGTTAAATCCCTGAAATGGCAATGGGCTGGACATACTGCCAGAAGGACAGACCATAGATGGACAGCCGAAATTTTAGATTGGATTCCAAGGGACAGGAAAAGACCCAGAAGAAGACCACATGGGAGATGGGTGGATGAAATTCGTAAATATGCGGGAGTGACATGGAGGAGACTGGCACAAGACAGACCGTTGTGGAGGAAACTTGGGGAGACCTTCGTCCAGCAGTGGATTGATAATGGTTGACAATGATGATGATATATATATATATATATATATATATATATATACTGAAGAGCAAAGCTGAAAACTAAGGAAAAACTTTTGAATTTAAAACGAAAGTTGCAAAATAACCTGAAGATCAAAACGCGCAACGCAGCAGTTATGAAAATTAAGAATTCACATTCTATTAAGAAGAGACCTAAGCAAAAAAAAAATATATATATATTTTTGACTCATACCAAGTACAACATAGAAAAGGTTATGTATCTACCGGTGTGAGTAAAAGGAGAAAAGATAAAAAATAAAATAAAACAACTGAATGTAGAAAGTGTCGAGAATACTGAGCCTTGGCTTTATCAAGGACCAGCAAAAACTCTGCATTTTCTCACTTCCACAAAGACCTAGTTGGAAATGGGTTTCTGCAAAGCCATATATGCAAGTAATAAGCCCACCAAAAATTGTTTTAAAAAATATATATATGTCATGACCTCCGCAGAGTTGTATGACCTAGCTTTAGTTAACAATTTAGCTTGCATCCATAACTTTCATGGCCCGACCCATGCTCTTCATCTGTTACTAATAAACAGAAAGAAGAAGATTAAAGAGAATTCAAGTTGTGAGAGTGACATAATAATTAGAAATAATGTTCAGCTATAACGAAATGCCAAGTTCGCCTGAGAGAGAATTTAAACCTGAATAGCAATGCAAAAGTATTCCAAATTTTTACATTGCAATTAAAAAAGGAAATATTAATTATTTAAAACTCAGATTTTTGAAAGAAAACTTGATTCTAAAACCCCTACTCCACAACTTCTGACAACACAAAAACGAGAATAAATTAAAGACAATAATTAACTAAAGAAATGCTTTGTGAAAGTTATATGACATAAACAATTAGTTGCAATATGTACAAAGTATTTCAGCAGTGCTTTAAGTGCATAATTAAGTAGTTATTAAGAACTTAACTACTTTGAAAATACAGTGCAATGTAAAGGAACTATGCTTAGCCAGCTGCTGGGCCCAAGTTTCCTAAAAAACGCGCAAAGTTACCAAGAAAAGAAAGAGTTAAAACCCGCAAAAAAGTTAACAGACTAGCCAGTGCCTAAATGCTAAAAAGCAAAAAACAACAGAGAAAAAAAGTACAAGAAGTGCAAACATTGAACTTATAAAACCTAAAACCCAAAGACAATGAAGAGAGCTTACCTCTTATGCAACTAAACGTTCTCCACACAAGAGGAAACATGGCTGACCTTTTCCCCAAACGTCCAAACACCTCTGCCACTCCCTAGTCGCTGGGGGGCAGTGTGGGTGGGGCTGATGGCCTCCTCACACAGAAAGAAACCATCTCGCGGAGATTTTAACCAGAGAAAAAAATATATACTTAAGACTGTGGACCTGTATGATCAGAAAGAGCAGAATTAACTTTCCAGAATACATGAGAAATATTATAAAAGGTGTATTTAATAATCTTTGCATGTATTAAATCACCTTAGTGAGCTTCTATAGATTATTCAGAATCTTATTAATTTTAATGTTAGTTTTACTATTTTTAGTATAGCTATTCTAGTGAGTGAATAACTAGTTTTCTTTTTTATTTGTTTTTATTTTCTTTTATAAACAGATTTTTAAGCTTTTTTGTGATTTTGTCTATATTATTTAATTTTTTATTTTAATAGGACCTTCATATCCATAGCTCTAAGGTTCCTTTTAGTAGTTAATAGGCATCCTCTAGCCAACTTCCAAACGGCTTTGATTGGTCAGAATCATATTATTAACTGTGTAGAAAATTAAAGCAGATCTGCCAACCTTACTCTATTATTCAGAATAATTTTTCTTAAAGTTCTTTTGATGAAAGAAGAAGGAATTTCGTTCTCTAGAAAACTGTCTAATAGTATATTAATGTGGTAATTGAAGTCCAAATTGTTGCTGCAAACAAATGTATTGACATGACATGACCAACCTTAAAAGCATCATAATACCTTTAAAAAAATTGGAACTGAGGAACAGATATTCTGCTTTAGAAGGCCTAACATCGGAAGAAGTGGAAATTTCTGAAGTTAACAGAGAACTCACTAAGGCTCTTATGGAAACAGCAACAAAAATAGGTAGTACTAAGGATTTGTTACATATAAAGAAAAATCAGGAAAAACAAAAATGCTGATGCAAAAGAGAAGGGAGATGAGGACAAATAAAGAAGATGTGCATAACTTTCGAAATGGAATATATAGAGCTATACAAGACAGTATGAAGAAGTATCACTGAAGACACGAGGAAATTCAATTGTGAACTAGTGAAAAAAACAAATGGAAACAACCAAAGACTGAAGAGAGCAAAGGTACATCTCAGTAAGGGAGGAAAACAGATTATGGCACTGAGAAAACAAGATGTTACTGTAACAAGAAATAGAGGCGAAATTTTGACAAGGGTGAAAGATTTCTACTCAAAACTATACGAAAGGAACAATACGTCTACTCCAGACATTTCGACAGCTACTTGTACCAAAGTCCCTCCAGTCCTCCCGGCGCAGTTGCACATGCAATTTAAAAACATGAAACTGGGAAGAGCTCCAGGAGAAGATGGAATTACCGTGGACATTATACAAGAAACAAGAAGAGAAATGGAAAAAGCTATTTTAAATACAATAGACTGTGAATTCTCAAGAAACGCAATAGCGTATTAAATACGTTTATTTTTGTGGTGTAATAAGAACAAAGATTCGCCAAGCTTTCGCACTCCACTGGAGGCTTTTTCAAGGTAATGGTTGACATAAAAAGAGACGTTGAAAAAAGCCTCCCAGTGGTGTGCGAAAGCTTGGCGAATCTTTGTGCTTTCTACACCACAAAAATAACGGGATTTAATACGCTATATGCGTTTCTTCAGGAGAAATTGAAAATACAGTCGCCCCAGTTTTCACTAGACGTCTCAATGAAGGGAAGATTCCTGAGGAATCTTCCCTTCATTGAGACGTCTAGTGAAAACTTTAGATGACTTTACCCGAGGTCGCGTCATTGGGAAGTTGGAAGAAGGTCGAAGTGTGACTAGTGTGGCCGAGGAGTTCGGGATAGCTCACAGCATCGTTTCACGAGCTTGGAGAGCATTTTAAACAACAGGAACAGCTGTCCGAGAGTTTAGCAGTGGTCGTCCACGAGCAACCACGGCGGCGGACGAGGCGGCGGACGACCGGTATATTGTCCTACCGGCGAGAAGAGGCAGACGACAAACAGCGTGAGAAATCGCAAGGCACATGCAACAGAAAACTGGACGTCCGTTAACGCGTTTTACCGTGGCCAGGAGGCTGCAGAAAGGTGGTCTATTTGCACGACGACCAGTACGGTGTGTGCCATTAACGCCAGTTCATCGGAGACGGCGGTTTCTGTGGTTCCAGGAACACAAGAACTGGACACATCAGCAATGGGGTCGAGTTCACTTTACGGATCAGAGCCGATTTAGTCTGACGAGCGATTCTGGACGTAAACACATCTGGAGAGAGCAGGGAACACGGAATCACACCTCCAACATCATCGAAATGGACTGGTTTGGAGGTGGCGGAGTTCTCGTTTGGGGCGGTATCATGCTTGGTAGCCGTACTGACCTCCACATCTTCCAAGGAGGTTCATTCACTGGTGTCCGCTATTGTACCGATGTTTTCCTGCCTCACGTGCGTCTGTTTAGAGGTGCTGTGGGTCCTGAGTTCCTCTTCATGGACGACAATAAAAAACTGTACAGTACTTATTCTACATCGTACAGTGGCTGTCGCAGAGCTGTTGGATAGTAAAGATATTCAACGCATGGATTGGCCCGCAAGGTCCCCGGACCTAAATCCAATCGAACACGTGTGGGACCTTCTCGGGAGACGCTTTGCAGCACGTCACCAGCCGCCAGCAACGATTCCGCAGCTGCGATTGGCGCTGCAAGAGGAATGGGCCGCGATGCCTCAACAGCTCCTTGACAACCTCGTCCTCAGCATGGAAAGACGTTGTAAATCCTGCAACGCAGTCTGGGGTGATCATATCCCCTACTAAAGACTGGGTTTTTCTTGGCAGCCACCTGTCACATGGACGTTTCTGTCTTCTGTCCAGTTGTGCTCGAAGCTACCTTTTCAATAAAGTGCCTTTGTGTCCTTTGGATTCCTTGTTTGGACGGTTTTGCTCACTTGTCCCATATTTTTACATATTGGGGATCTTATGGTATGATTTGAGTCGATTCTGCACGACGTTACATTCGAAAAACCGTCTCTTCCTTAATTTTTGCACGCCAGTGTACATGTAAGACTGTGTGTGTAAATGTCTTCAGCTACTAGCGACCTCCAAGTATCACTGGTGTTACCTCGGGGTTTCTACAATGGTAAGGCCCTAGGTTAGTCAAGAGTGTTAATGTGTAATTAAAAAAGCTGTGAACTAGAATTAAAATTTAGGAAACGTCGGTGGAAATAGACTGGAAATTATTTAACTTAAATTTGATGATAAGAAATTTGAGGTTCTTGATGACATTTTTTGAGTGGTATATATTTTAACGATTCTGTAAAATTGAGAGATAATAATATATCGATGTATTTCTATGGAAACATTTGACGACCAATACGCTACCTTTCCTACGACATTACCTAAAAACAGCTATTCCTAAATTTTAATTCTAGTTCACAGCTTTTTAAATTACACATTAACACTCTTGACTAACCTAGCACCTTACAATTAAAAAAAAAACCCGAGGTAACACCAAGTGCTACTTGGAAGTCCCCAGTAGCTGAAGACATTTACATACACAGTTTTGCATCGAGTATTACGCACACCTTTTTTGGCCTAGTTGGGTCACTTATATTTTTTTGTTTATCCTATTATTTCAATTAACCGCAACTTTTTCCCCGTTATATATTTCTTCCTTCTACTTATAGTACCATTCAAAGTCCAGCTTTCAACCCAGTTGTCAGCCTCAACGAGTTTGTTCTTTCGGTTTGTTTCAGCTATTTCTCTAGTAAGTTTTCCTAGTTGCTACAAGTTTTTTATTGAATTTGTCAGTAAGGTTTGTACTTTCAGCAATCTTTAAATTGTTTATTTTCGTACAGTGTCTTAGATAACATTTGTTAGTCGACATTGGTTAATCCCAGTTGTTTACTGACACCAGAAAAGCCACTTCTCCAGGTTGATGCTCTCCTGAAGAAGGCAACCTGGTTCCAATTTTCTAACTGCGTTTTTCTAATTCTTCTTTTTACAAAGTTTGTGTATTTTTCGAATGTTTGAGTATTTCATCGGAATTTTTTTATTTTTTTATTTTCTTGTAATCAGTACTTTTTTGCTATTTTGCTGACCTATTAATTATGCTGTCAATTGCGCAACCTATATGATAAGCTTTGTCGTATTTTGATTTTTTCAATCATACAATGATTTTCACCAATTTTCATCATGTGTACTTTTATAACTTACGCACGCACGCACGCACGCACGCACGCACGCACACACACACACACACACACTCACACAATACGTGAACCTTAACTAAAAAAGACATACAAAAACTGCAGACAACTGAAAGAAGCATGGACAGATGCAAGGAGGTTATATTACTGGGGACACCACTCCTATCACGCAGCATTGGCCGCCATAAGTCACCGTCCGTGCTGCAAATGACGTCATGGGCAGGCACGACGCAGCCGCAGTAAAGAAGCTGCTTTGAAATCAATGGAACAAAAGCTTCTAAGCGTATTAACAGATAAAATGATTAATTCAATAATCTTTATCAATGATACACAAGCTTACTGTTTCATCAACGGTATAATTTAGTTAATTTTTGCCTGCTTGTGACGTCACACCACAGATTAGCTGTGACCTACGGCGGCAGAGCCAGTTGTGTCTCCAGTAATATAACCTCCTTGCACAGTTGCATGCTTGGTGTAACGAAGAGAGATAAGAAGAGGAACTTGTGGATAAGGAGTATGACAAGAGTGGAAGACATCACGATCAGAGTAAAATCCGTGAAATGGCAATGGGCTGGACATGTTGCCAGAAGAACAGACCACTGACGGACAACCAAAATTTTGGACTGGATTCCAAGGGTCATGAAAGGACCTAGAAGAAGACCACGTGGGAGATGTGTGGCTGAAATTTAAAAACATGTTAGAGTGACATGGGGGTGTCTGGTTCAAGACAGACAGTTGTGGAAGAAACTTGGGGAGACCTTCATTCAGTAGTGGATTGATAATGGTTGACAATGTTGATGATGACATACTGTATATATCATCATCATCATCATTGTCAACCATTATCAATCCACTGCTGGACGAAGGTCTCCCCAAGTTTCCTCCACAACGGTCTGTCTTGTGCCAGTCTCCTCCATGTCACTCCCGCATACTTTCGAATTTCATCCACCCATCTTCCATGTGGTCTTCTTCTGGGTCTTTTCCTGTCCCTTGGAATCCAATCTAAAATTTCGGCTGTCCATCGATGGTCTGTCCTTCTGGCAGTATGTCCAGCCCATTGCCATTTCAGGGATTTAACTCTGATCATGATGTCTTCCACTCTTGTCATTTTTCGGATCCACGTGTTCCTCTTCTTATCTCTCCTGGTTATATACATATATATATATATATAACAGCATCATTTGTTTCCTTCATCTGATGAATGAAGAACAAGGATATGTTCTGTGGGAAAAGGGGACGGGCAGGTCCGGACTCGATGGACTATTGTGTGTGCCACTGCCCTTCACATTCAGTTCTACTAAGCTGGCCAGAAGGGAAAAAAAGAGGAAATAATAAAAGAGGGTAGAAATTAATTACACAGGTCTGCAAAAAAAAATACTTTTGGAAAACTGACCTGGATGTTTCAAGTAATTCACTTGTATTTAGAGTAGCTGAACCGGAAAATGTAGCCCCTTTTGCTCCACCACGCACATATTTCTAGCAAATAAGGACTAAATAACATACTCATACATGTTACGGCACACACACACACACACATACAAATTCAACCAAAATATAAAACATTTAATGTAACTGAAAATTTTAATATCTTGAAACTTGAATTAATTCAATAAAAATCTGTACAGTACTTATTGTTGTTCAGATTTATGAAATTGTATTTTCTTCTCTTGAAAACTTCTGGTGAATTTTCGCTTGTGAGTAGTTTCCTGTTTTTCCCGCAATAGCATCCAGCAGTAGTCACACATCATATTTACATTCCAATTTCCTTGTTACTACGTCTCAAATTTCTAATGTCTTGGTGGAACCTTTCCTCTTGTTCTTTGCTGAAGGCTCCCAAGTTTTCAGGGAAATAGACCACATGGGAATGTAGGAAATGCAGTTTTAAGTTCAACTTGCAACCTTGAGCTTTGAATGCCTTCAGCATACGTTACAGAATGTGCTTGCAGTTTAGATCCTTGATATGGCCTAAAAAAATTTCAATGGCATCCTTGCAGGATAGCCAAGCTATCTTTTCCGTTTCTTTCATGATCTGAGTGAAGTATTTACCAAGAAAAAGTTTTCCGATATCCAGACCTATACGACGATTCCTTCTTTCAGTTCGGCATCAGAAAACTTTGGGAACTTTGAGCACAGGTATTTGAGGCATTCGCTATCTTTAGGGACAGATTTAAACGAATTGTTTTATGAGGCCTAGTTTTATATGCAGGGGCAGTAAAAGGACCCTGTTACTAGGAGCCAAACTTTCCCGGATAACGTTTTTTACCCAAGGCCTGAGAGTGTCTCGAAGTGGCCAGTCTGTTTTATTCCAGTGAGATTGTCTATCACGGCTATCCTCAAAACAAAGGAAGCAGGTGTATTTTGCGTAACCTTATTGCTGGCATAACAGTGTTGCCAATACTTTGAAATGCCCGCATATTAACCACTTGTGGTCATCGTGCCGGATTTTCTCAAGAACCAAAACAAAATTTTCATACGTTTTCTGCAGGATACTGGCATATCCGACCGGCACTGAGGCGTATAATCATTAACTACCATTGTGCAGCAAGACTGCTTTTATGCTCCGTTTTGATGAATCAATGAACAGTCGCCAATCGGATGAATCGTACGGTATTCCAAATTGTTTCATCAACCTGCAAACGTCAGTGCAATAGATTAGGTTTCTCTCTTGTGAGAAAAATGGAACAAACTGTCTGCCACGGTATCTGTAGCATGAGAAAGATGCATCAGGTAATAACTAATAATTTTCTTTGAGCCTGGATCCTAATAACTCAGATGCCTCTTTGGAAAGACCTAGGTCCCTTACTAAATCATTCAGTTCGTTTTGGGAAAAAGTTGAGGTTGTGTTTCACTTTCAAACTCTGGAGCCGCCCCGGTGGCGCAGTGATCTAAGCGATGGCCTCTGATCATTCGTCCGAAAGGGGTCCGGGTTCGAATCCTGGTGAGGCATTAATGTTGTGTTTGTCTTACGGCACTGGCTCTCTCCCTTCCCTGGAGCCAGTGACCCTAAATTAGGGACGGGCGACTGCTTATAGCCCATTGAGTTGCTCACGGTGGTCGTTAAACCTCTAATAAAAAAAACAAAAAACTCTGGACTTGACTCCACAAGAGAAGAACTTTGAATTTCTTCATCTGATTACAAAACAATACCATCTAAGTAATCTGGAGGCTTCGGGACAGGTAATTCACTATTATGCGGGATTGGCTGAATAGCAGATTCAAGTTAGGGTAAGTAACACCTTTCTTATTTTTCCAGCTATACCCCTTCACATAGCATGAACAAAAATAGCAGTCATCTTCGTGATTTTTCTGTTCACGCCACATCACTGGCACGGCAAAGCGGAACGATACGTGGATCATTAACGGGCCAGCGGTATGTGGATGAGATCCTACGGCCCATGTGCTCCCATTCCTGGCCGGGATTCCAATTGCGCTGTACCGGCAGAATAATGTCCGCCCGCACACGGCTCGGGTTGCCCAGGACTGCCTACGTCATATACGGACACTTTCATGGCCTACCCGCTCCCCGGACATGTCCCCTATTGAGCATGTGTGGGGACCAGTTGAAACACCGGCTGCCGCCGTGCCGCGTTATCCGGGATTTCAAGCACACCGTCCAACACGTGTGGGCCAGTCTGCCGGAGGACAACATCAGGCGTCTGTTCGCCTCCATGCCTGACAGTATTGCCGCACGAGGCGCTGCGACGTGTTATTGAAGATGACCGGAGTGCGTGCCACAGATCCCTCTGTAATTGTCCTTCAGCTCTGTGTTTGCCATCATGCGTATCATTCATCTGTATCATTACCTCCATAAAATTTCAGTTCAATCCTATGCTTCCTTCTTGGTGCGCAAATTTCATTGTCCGTGAGTGTACGTTACAAAGATTTCAAGACATTGCTTCAAACACAGGTTTTTTTTTATTTGCTAAAACATCAGCTCAAAGTTTTCTCTTGTGAACAAGCCTTGCTTTCTTCTCAGCAAGTTCCATAGCCATGTTTGTCTTTGGCTGGCTCTGTAGCTGCATAGCATCCAGTTCTTAATTTTTCTTTCTGCTGATATCTTTCCTTTTCCATTTTCTTTATTGTTGCTTTTTTCTTAATGTTCCCAGGTGACAATAATTCCATCCATCATGCCGAAAGAACTTTCAGCCTGAGGATCATGAAGCTTTCACTGTTTTAGATAAATGGCGTAACTCTGAGAGGATGAATACTTTTGAACACCATTCATCAATTCTTACAAGTTTTCCAACTTCGTCCCTTTCGTTTTCGGAAAACTTCCCCTCCCATATGAAACTTCAATCGGAACATTTATGGGGAAGGGAGGGGGGGGGGTTACTTTTAACAACAACACAGGATAGAGGAAGCCATGCCACGAGTTTTACTTCCCGTGATTATACGACCACGGGAAGCCATGCCACGATTTTGTTGATCTCTTAAAATTTCTTAAATTGCTATGTCACTAAAGAGCGAACGTCGCAAGAATTAAAAAAAAAAAAAAAAAAAAACGGTTATAGAAAAAATCTCCACTTCTTCCAATTTCCATTTTCGAATATTTTCCTCCGTTTTCATGCTGGAAAACAAATATTTATCAAATAAAATGTTATTTAATAAGAACACTGGGTAGGGGAAATATCGCAAGAAAAAAGAAATTACAATTACGGGAGAAATCTTTACTCCGCCTGATTTCATTCAGTTTCCGGAAGTTTTGAAAAATGAATACCGACCTCAGACTGAAGGCGGCTCCCATTACCACCAATCACCCAAAAAATCTGTTCAATTTTGCATCGATCGCGAGATCAACCCAAATGATGACGGAAAGGGCAAAATTCCTTGAATACGGGGAAGAATTTCCTTCTTGAAGATCACTTATAGCCCATTGAGCTGCTCACGGTGGTCGTTAAACCCCGAAACAAACAACAACAGTAACAAACAAACAAACAAACAAAAAAAAAAAAAAAAAAAAAAAAAAAGAAACCACATCCTTCTGCTCCGGGCCGAATGCTTTTCCAATTAAGCTACGCCGGTAAGGGCTTATCACTGCTACTTGCTGTCGTGACATGTGCGTCACTTCTGTAGTGTGTCATAATCTTACAAGCAGTGAACCCTACAGGCTGCGGGCATTATATTTCAAATGATTAAAATTTAATGATTTTCTTTATAAACTTTTAAATAGTTTAAAAGTTTATGGATTCTTTCTGAAACTTACACGGCACGTACGCACACAGACATCCACAAAATTGGTTTTCAAGTAAATAAAATATTAATATAGCCTTGTTCCTTTTGGGCTAAACCTGAAAGAAAAATAAAGAAATTGCATTAAATGCTATCAGAGTTATTCGCTCGATTTGAAAGTCACAAGTTACGCAGAATAAAATAAGCGTTAAATAAGACGAAATTTTTATTTTACATTTCTCTTCACAGTAATGCTATAACGACAGACAGAAGACGCATCATCGTGTCTTCAAGTAAAAGTTATTCGAATGAGAGGTATGTACACCATTAGCCAAAGCACTAGAGCGACGAGCACAATAGCCAGAGCAATACTTTTGTACAGTGCCCAGGCTTCTAATCGTACAGCGAACTTTTTAACTCCATCAGCTCCACATCGGCACTGGTTCCCTAACTGGAGGCATGAACACGGCCTTCGATTCGGAGTATCTGCTGGTGGCTTCGGCGGCACCTGGAAAGTAGAACAGAAGCCACTAACATCTGCAATGGTAACACAAAAGGGAAGTCGAGAAACAAATTAATTCAACATTTGAAATTTTATATATAAACACGTAAAGAACCAAAACACCACGGGAAGTCATATCACGATTTTTTCGATTTCTTATATCACGACTTCTTAATAAAACGTGTAGTGATTAAGCTTTTGCAGCTGTAAGTGATTAGTTATGTGTCTCTTCTAACGATCGTAGTAACTTCGTGAACATATACACTGTCGCATCAAAATAATATGACCACCTACCTAATAATGGGAATAACCAGCCTTGGCAGCGGTGAGACGGCGTGGTATGGACGCGATGAGACCCTTGGTAGGTTGCCCGAGGCACACGTGCCCATTCGGACTGCAGCAGAGCACGGAGTTCCCGGAGATGACGTGGTTGTGGGTCGGCACGTCGGACCTGTCGAACCAAATAATCCCACAAGTGCTTTATGGGATTGAGGTCGGGCGATTTCGCCTGCCAAGGGAGAACGGAGATATCGCTGTAGTTTTCCTGGAGCCAGCCACGCACCCCTTAGCGACGTCGCATTGTCCCGTTGGTAGACACCACCACCACCAGGGTGAACGTTAAACATGAAGGGATGCATGTGGTCAGCGAGGATGGAAAGGTAGCCATTGGTGTTCAGGGATTCATCCAGTGGTACCAGCGGTCCCAGGCCATACCAGGAAAACATCCCCCAGACATGCACACTGCCACTGCCGACCTGTACTTGACCGACAAGTGTGTTCGGGTGTTGGTTCTCGGGTGCCTAACGCCGTATTCGCCACCTCCCGTCTCTTCTGTGAAGTAGAAACCTCGATTCGTCGGAGAAGGCAACCTTTTTTCTACTCTTCCATTGTCCAATGAAGGTATGTCCCATGCGAACTGCAGGCGTCGTTGCCGATGGACCTGGGTTAACATGGGCGCCATGATGTAGCCTCGACTCCGGAGACCTATGCGTAACAGGATTCGCTCTACTACTGTTATCGGGGACACGTACCTGTGTTCCCCTGCGTTCATTTGGATGGTTAATTGCTGCACAGTCGCGCATCGATTGCCCTTTACCAGTCGATGGAGGCGACGTTATCCTCTGGGGTCGATGGCTTTTCGGGCTCCACAGTTGTGACTCCAGGAGGTACTATGTGTACCAGCGATCCATTCTTGTACACCCTTACTACAGCACCTCCTCGCGAACAGCCCACGAAATCTGCTGTTTTTGAGATGCTTTCACCATTGGCACGGTAGGCGATGATCATTCCTTTTTGAACGTCCGTGAAATCACTACCTCTGCCCATTGTGCTCATGTAAGGCACTATAGCTCATCTGTCCTGGCCGGTAGCTTATATCTCCGTGTGGTCGACCTTGTCACGTGCACTCTGTAACGTGACTGGACGGGTACACTGTGATTCCGGGGGTGGTCATATTACACTGGCGGAAAGTGAAAAAAGAACACCAAGAAGGAGACGTCTGATACTAACGAAATTTATACAGCATAATAACGGAATACAGAGGATAACGTGATCAAAACATTATGGCAAAATACAGCTGTATTTGCTGGTAAACTGAAAAACAACATTTCCATGTAACATGGTTAGTACGAGGTTGAACCGCCATGAACTGCGTCACACCGTGCAATTCCGGCATGGAGTCTGTTGTACAGATGTTCGATGTAAGTTTGAGGTATTGAGTTCCAAGCATCCTTAACCTGGACGCGTAAATCAGGGATGGTCGTGGCTGGCCATGGAGACCGGATAAGTCGTTGTCCCATAAAATCCCACACGTGCTCAATGGGGGACAAATCCGGTGAACGTGCAGGTCCTGGAAGTTGTCTCACACCCAGAAGTGCATGTTGCGTTGCACGTGCCGTGTGTGGGCGTGCGTTATCTTGCTGGAAACCACCACAATGGACCGACCTTACAAATGGCACAACAACGGGCTGAATGATGTTGTTGATGTAGGAGGTGCTGTTTAACGTACCCGGTACAAACCCTAGTTGTGTACAGGAGCGATAGCTGATCGCTCCCCACACCAGGAGACCAGGTGTAGGACCTGTGTGTCGCTGGCGGATGCAAGAAGGGATGGAGACGCTACCCTGTGCGTCTGCGAACACGCATACGGCCATCGGAGGCTCCCAAGCACAATCTGCTTTCATCGCTGAACATGAGAGATCGCCATTGCGTTCTCCAGTGCAGACGTTGGCGACACCACTGCAGCCGTTCCTGACGGTGGGCTGGAGTCAGAGATACACATGCCAGAGGCACACGTACACGTAGTCCTGCACCCAGTAGACGATCTCGGATTGTTCGCACAGTCACCTCAGGTGCAACGGCAGCTCGGATTTGCGTCGCAGTGGATGTTCTGCTTGACAACGCCGCTCTTCTTGTGCGTCGATCGGTCCGCTCATCAGTCCGTCTGTGACTCCGGGTTCCACGTCTTCTCGTGTGGGAATGTTCCTCGGACCATCTACGCCACCATCGTACCACCACCGATACTTCCCGTCCAATTCGCTCCTCAATACGACGATACGACCACCCGGCCTCGCGGAGTCCGACTAGACGACCTCGCTCAAAGTCCGATAACTGCTGAAACCGTACACGTCTTCCATGTCCAGGCATTGCAGCTTCTTCAGGATCTTCGCACGTGTCCGTACGCCGACGACTGATTACATTCACTTCGCCGTACTCCTTAAATACCACCGACGATAATTTGCATATTATGCCGTGCTGTGGCGTAAGTGCTCACCGGTTGGTCCCGAAATTAACATCACACCTACGTAAACTCGACCCCATTAATATGTAAATTTCACGATCGTCCGCTAATTCCTTCTTGGTGTTCTTTTTTCACTTTCCGCCAGTGTATTCTGATACGACTGTGTATTTTACTAAGATAAGGATCACAGCGGCCAGGGTAAAAGAATCAGCTCTTGCTGTTTTAACGAATTCTTCTTTCATTTGTTTCTCCAACGGGAAGATCCAATCGGCATCAGTACAGACATCAGTGATTATATTAGTTCGTGAATCACATCGATGTCAACAGCTTTTATAACAACGTTTAACAATCAACTCCCCAATAACAACAACTCTCGTACATAAATCTCGACACATAAATCACTATCGTATAGAAATCTCATGAAAACTCATCATCATCTACTAGCTCAACTCTCTGTTTATTACATTCAATGTTGACACGCATTTAACTAGCTCTGACTCACTGTCAGTGTTGCCAATTTGTAAAGTGGTAGTAATGCATCGTTCAAGTAGAAAACGTTTAACCAAGAAATAACTAAATTTATGTGAAAAAACAGAAACTCAAAAGGATGGTTAAATAGAGGTATACGTTATACAGTATGTGGTTATAGTGTCACCTCTTTTTTTGGTTTGTTCTGAAGTTTGACATTCACCATGAGCACATACGGCTATAAGGAGTCGTCTGCCCCTAATTTAGGGCTACTGCTCCCAGGAAAGTTTTCTACGATAGGTCAGCTTTGCTTTATTGGAGGGGTTTTTTTTTTTTGAAGGTTTAATGACCACCGTGAACAACTCAATGGGCTATAAGCAGTCGCCCGTCCCTAATTTAGAGCCACTGGTTTCAGGGAAGGGCGAGGGAGCCAGTGCCATAAGACAAACACAACATCCATTCCTCACCGGGATTCGAACCCGGACTCCTCCCGGACGAATGATCAGAGGCCATCGCTTAGATCACTGAATGATCAGAAGCCATCGCTTTTGCTGCTAGCTCCTTGGAGGTTTATCGACCACAGTCAGCAACTCAATGGGCTATAAGCAGTCGCTAATTACTAATTTAGAGCCACTGGTTCCAGGGAAGGGAGAAAACCAGTGTCGTAAGACAAACACAACATCCATGCCTTTATGGGATTCGAATCCGGACCCATCTCGGACGAATGGTCATAAGCCAGTGCTTAGACCACTGCGCCATCGGGGCTGCCCACGATAGGTCAGAGACGCGGGTTTCTGGGTAGTCGACAGAGCTGGGTTCCGAATCGAGGCATGAGTGGTGGGTTTACCATACGACCCAGGCTCTCTATCCTTCCTGGAGCCATTAGCCCTAAAAAATTAGGGACGTGCGACAACTTATATCCCGCCTAGAGTTATTCATAGTGGTTGTTTGACACCCCCCACCTTTCAAAAAAGAAGGGACATAATCAGCGCCACATCAGAAACACACATTCCATTTATTTTTTCATTCGGGACTCGAACCCGGGCCCATCTCGATCGATTAACTACAAACCCGCCCTTCTGATCACTCGACCACCTTTGTCCGTCCGTCTGTAAGTACGATGCTTTTCGTAAGTAGAAATTACAAAATTCTTTTTATCACCGCATAGGGATTCATGAACTTTTCAATTTCTATTACGCACAGTTTCAGCGTAGATTTTCTTTTTTTTTTTTTTTTTTTTTTCTAATTTTAGTGCGATCTCTCTATTTCTTGCATCTTTTAGAGAAAATTTTACCTTCTGAGTAGAGCAGATGTATGTTTCTGTTAGGTAACTTAATTGTTCTTTTGCGTTTGACACTGTGTCTCCGGTTTAAATCCGCTTTTTTTGAGGGGGGGGGGCTTTACGACCACATTTTTTTCTGGGCTTTACATCCTTTTGGACAATAAGCAGTGTTCCGTCTCTAATTTAGGGCCGCTGGTTCTAGGGAAGAGACGGAACCGTCGGACAAACTCACCACGCATGCTTCAATTGGGACAGGAAGTCGGGCTCATAAAGCTCAGAAACAAGCGCCTAAGACGGCCACCGGGATAGCAAAATCTGGTTTAAAAAATTCTTTTTGTATCTCATAGCTGCAAAGACGAGCAAGATTTTTTTCATGTATTTCTGAATCTTGTGACGTACTACAGAGCACGTGACAGAATGTATCGTTGCAGATGACAATCTGCAGCGATACATTCTGTCGGTGTAGTTTAGTCGGTTAGAACAACTCACCCGGAGCGAGGAGGCGCGATTCCGGTATCGTCACCGACAAATTCCTGTTTTCACAACTTTTTCTGATATAAAATGTTCTCGTTAGATCTCGCAAATTTATATTTCCCTATTCAATGAGATCTGCATTTCTAATTGTCGAATGAGAAGTTCTTTAAACATCTCTAGAAGTACTCGTGATTAATTAAACCATACAGATACTGATTTATTCAGATCAGCTGTTTATTCGCAGACGGATGCTGCGATCATAACCACAGTTTCCAGTTTTTCTAGTGCGACATTTTACTTCTATATAGGTGGTGCAAGTTTCGATGTTTTGTTTTATGGTACCTGACCGTGCACCAGACTGTTGTGAAAAAAATCTTTTAACTTTAAGTAGCTCTAACCTCAATCAGTTTCATCCACACGCACTGGTTTTTCTTTTCTTTTTCTTTTGATGCCCTAATTTTCCACTAGGGTGCTAAGAAACATACACAATATGATAACCTTCTTAACAGCGCAGTGGGAACAAGGCGTGGAATTGACTTCGCTAGACCGCGGAAGGTATACTCAGGTATTCGAATACTAACTGGACAGAATGACGTCTCGAAGCTTGATGCCAGCTTGCACCCAACATGTCATGGACTCCACTAGATAGCGGAAGGTGTCCTTAGGTATTGTGACGTACCTGCCAGCAGGACGCACACGACATAAAGGCAGATAGGAGTCAGAATGAACGTCTGCGTAGCTAAGTTGGTAGAGCGACTTGTTCCGGAATAAGCGGACTCGGGTTCGAATCCCGGCGTAGACCAAAAATGACGGAGAAATTTACTTCGTTATAGTATTCTGTACCAGCTAGACAGAATGACGCCTTGGAGTTCAGTTCCCGCTTGCACCTGTGTCATCGACTCCACTAGACAGAGGATGGTATCCTCAGGTTTTCTATCAGTGGCGACATCGCCGCTCAGAACTGAGTGGGCTGTTAGGGAGGTTAATCCGCTCATGTGCATTTTACCCGACGCTTATAATGTTATCCCTAGTAAAAAAAAAAAAAGTTTTCGAGGGAATACTCTACGTAGTACTAAAGATATATTTGATCTCAAAGACTACAGTCATGTGACGATTATACGTATTAAGATAATACAACGTGGTTTGTCACAAATATTTATTTTTTCAAGTCGACCATGGTTTCGCTGGATTTTGACCTAGCGTCATCAGGACGAATAGCACGTACATATTCAAATTGTATATGATATCATAAACGGTGTTTACAGTCACGTGTTTCGGTTAGATGCTTCCACGCGCTTGATAGAAATGGGGTGGATGCCATGTCATTAACGAGTTGTGAAGACTTCTGATATACAAGTGCGTCAAAGAATTTTTAAGACTGGCGCTAGATTTTGGCCTACGGTGGCGCCACCAGTGTAATCGCGAATGCGTTATAAACCGTGATCATCTGCTTGCTTTCTGCCAAAAGTACTGCGCAGTTGTTTAAGTAACTCAAACGAAACGGCCGTTCATTAGAGAAGTAAAATTTTTTTCATGTAGAATTATTAAGATGGAACAAAGGGCTGTTATTAAATTTAACGCAAAACTTGGTAAAAGTGCCTCGGAAACGTACCAACTGATGAAACAAATTTACGGTGAGTTTTGTTTAAGTAGATCAAATGTTTTCCTGTGGCACAGATGTTTTTTGGACGGAAGAGATACGCTAGAAGATAATAAGCATACCGGAAGACCAAGTTCATCTATGACACCTGAGATTATTGAAAAAGTGCGTGATTTCGGGGAAAACAATCGATGTGCGTCCCTAAGAATGATGGAAGAGTCTTTAAACATCAACAAAGAAAAGAATCGAACCATCCTGCATGAAGATGGAGACAAAACAAAAGTCTGTACTAAATTTGTTCCACACACGTTAACCAATGAACAAAAATCAAGGAGAAGTGCACATTGCAGAGACATCATTTCAGCCGCTGAAAATGATCCAAACTTCTTGAAATCGATTGTTACATGTGATGAAACATGATGTTTTCAATATGATCCTAAAACAAAGCGACAAAGTGCTGAATGGAAGTGAAAAATCTCACCACAAGCCAAAAAAACCAGAAAGGTTCCATCGAAAATCAAAACAATGCTCATCACATTATTCGATAGTAAGGGTATTATCCACAAAGTATTTGTTCCAAGTAGCCAAACAAATACTGGTGAGTTTTATTTAAATGTTTTGAGGCGTTTGATGGGCAGAATTCGTCGCATTCGTCAAGAATATCGGGATGAAAACGGTTGGTATTTGTTGCACGATAATGCACCCAGTCACACCTCACTTCTTGTTTGTAGATGTTTGGCGAAAAATAACGTCTGTGTGTTGAATCATCCACCGTATTTGTCTGATTTAGCACCCTGCGACTTTTCTTTATTCCCAAAACTTAAAATGACGTAAAAGGGTGTTATTTTGATGAAATTTCGACCATACAAACAGCTTCGACGCGTGCTTTGGAGGCAATTCCACAAAGTGAACAGGAACAGGCATTCGAATCATTATTAAATCGCTGTAACAAGTGTATTGAAGCCGGAGGGACTTATTTTGAATAACAAACCAAAACAAATTATAATTTCTTGTTTCTATTTCATTTTACAGACCCAGTCTCAAAAATTCTCTGCCACACTGTGTATATGGAAAGTTTTCAAAATATCAAGTTTGGTGGTTGAATCTGGCTTGTCAATTAGTTTTGCTTCTTCAAAGAGAAATATAGGGTCCTTTTCGTAAGAGTGTTTGGCCATCGATGATTTCTTTAGGTCCCAGTTCCGAATGTAGGTCTTGTGCTCCTTCAATCGAAAACGCAAGGCTCTACGGGTCTGTCCTAAACAGAAAGCGCCACATTCACATGGAATTTGATAAATTCCCCACAAGTTTTTGTCTTCAACATAGTCCTTTGATCCTAAAAAGTTCATTTTGTTTATGGGTTTAAAAATTACTTAAAAATGAAAGGAATTTTGAGAATTTTTGTAATTTTGAAAGCAATGTCACGGGAAAATGGAATAATGGCAGAATTCTCTCGCAATGGGCGCATCACTGGAGTTAACGTGGAGATAGGCTTCGGTTTCTGGAATTTTGTTGGAGCCTTGTCTATAATGGAAGGGTTGTATCCTCGTTGTACTGCAACACGTTTAAGGAAATAAAGTTCTTTTACCAAACTGTCTTTATCTAAACATGTACTGTATATATCGCGCGATATACGCAACTGTAAAAGGCGCCGAGTTTTTATTGCCAAGGGTCTTTAGACTTGGCATGTGGAGGTGAGAAAACAGCGAAAGGCTTCCGATAAATTGTGGTTGCGAGAGATCCATTTGAGCGAGTAACCAGGGCGTCAAGGAATGGTAGGGCATCCGCTATTTTCAGTTTCGTAGCTGAATTGCATGTGAGGATCAATGGAATTTATAAGTTTGATTAATTCCGGAATTTCAGAATTTTTTCATATGAATGTTTTCCATGAATGAATTTTTTCAGCGTGAATGTGGCGCTTCCTGTATAGGACAGACTCGTAGAGCCTTGCGTTTTCGATTGAAGGAGCACAAGACCTTCATTCAAAACTGTGACCTAAAGAAGTCATCGATGGCTAAACAGTGTTACGAAAAAGACCACAAATTTCTCTTTGAAGAAGCAACACTAATTGACAAGCCTTTTCACAACTTGTTAATGACATGGCATCCACCTCAATTCTATCAAGCGCGTGGAAGCAACTTACCAAAACCCGTGACTGTAAACACCGTTTATGATGTCATATACAATTTAAATATTTACGTGCTATTCGTCCTAATGAAGCTAGGTCAATACCCAGCGAAACCATGATCAACTTGAAAAATAAATGTTTGTGACAAACCACGTTGTATTCTCTTAATACGTATTGTACGTAGTATTTATTCACGCACTTGTCCCTTCTCCGTATACAGTAGCGGAATGGCACGCCGGCTGCATTAATTTGCCAGTAACAATCACGGACGCACAGTCGTCTTTGCGGAACTCAACCCGCCATGGGCGGACAAGATGGATGGATGAATGTACTATGGGAACCATGGATATACGAATGTCTGTGGCAAGTTAGTATTTCTTCGCAATTCAAGCATACTGAAATCATTTTGCTTTCATAAGACAGAATTTTAGTTTGAACCTGACAAGGAATCTCTCTCTCTCTCTCTTTCTCTCACATTCATAGTTTAAAAATATAGTAAGAAAAATGACGTGTTTCTACTTCTCTCTTAGAAGTTCATTCAAAGGACTTCCTCCAGTTCCTATAAGTACTAAAACTAAATTTAACAAAGAATAGATATTATATAACAGAATTTCAATGAATTCGGGAAATTCACATACTTTTATCCAAGTTCCTTAGAATCTTAGATGGTTGCCCACGCCATATGTTCCAACTGCTTAAATATTTGAGGGGGAGGGGTAAAGGGTAGGCTTACCCACCAGTAGCGTCGCGTCTGTTTTCTATACCAGCTTGGTGGTATCGTTCTCGTGACAAACGAGACACGGACAGCTTGGTGCCGCAGCGGTGGAGTGCGGAAGTGGGAGTGAGAAGGAGGGGAAGCGACGTTGCTGCAGAGCACGCGTGATTTTCCATCCACTGGAAAGCTTGGTCACTTCTCAAGCAACAGTCCGCCGAAGGCTTCCGCTGCACGCCTGGCTTAGACTCGGTTAATGAAGCAATTCCTTGAGTGGTACGCGTGCGTTTTATTCCACCAACATCTGCATAATAAATACCCTATGCTGCACTTTGCTTCCCTCTGTGGCACCCTAGTCTCGTGCCATGGCGCCCTCTTACGCAATTTTCACCTGTGTCCCCCTTGAAATATTCTGGGCAGTGGCGCCCATATGAGTACTTTTAGGGGGGAGGGGGCGAAGAAAAACCCTTACCTCCTTCAAGGCTGTCAAACATTTTGGTAAATATGTAACATTTGGTACAAGATACTAAAATACAACAAAAATAATTGGTACAATCAATCATTAATATCTTATTATTTTAAAAAAATGTTTTAAAAAAAGATTTCGTCTATTTTAGTTGTTGCCGCGACAATTATTCTAATTTCGGGCACATTGCTTTCAGTATAGAATGCTCCAATTTGGGATTCAAATACAAAATTAATTATTTTTAATTATATAAATTAATTAACATAATTAATTATGTGACTGCTTAATTGGAGTAATTTTTAATTAGGTGCACGAACTATCATCCCAACTCAGGCCGCATAGGGAGTCGCTGGGTTTTTTCCTTCTCTTTTCTCCACTTTCCCTTCCGCGGGGGAAAGGAGATCTAAATTGCAAGCGCCAGGCCATGTGCAAAATTTCGTAAACTAGGCGAAAGGCATTTTCTTACATTCCCGGCATGTGAGAAGCAACAGCATTGCGAATTGCATAATGCTTCCGTAACAACAATGACGTTGCGGTGGCTACACGACGAAAATTTAAGAAAGAAATCTTAAAGCGGTAAGAAGCTAAGGCTAGGCAATAAATGTCACCCAAGAGCGTTGTCGGAGAACATATTTCAGTCGGGCATACGTGACTTCGAGCGGTTTTCAAGTTTTAAAAAGGGTTTGCTCGGAGTCTACTATAATAGAACCCAACAACGGGGTGACAGTTACGGCCAAATAAATTTTTAAAGGAGATGGTCAGCAGGCGCAGGGAACATCTGCCCCAAAGTAGCCACTGGTCAGCCGCAACTGGACAAGCGGTCCACTTGCGTACGAGGGGAGGAAATAAAGAACCAATGGTGGTGCGAGGGACGTTTTCTCGAGGTAAGGAAAAGCCTACCCGCAGGGCGATAAGGGAAAGCGAAAACTAAAATAAAGGCAGAAACTTAAAATTTCACGAGAGAAAAAAAGACACGAGCGAAAAAACTTAAGAGAGAAAGAGAGAGACGGAGAGAGGAGTTGTGTTTGCGAACATGGGGCGTCACAGTAATTTTGGTCGGAAGAGCCAGCGGTAGGCAAAGAAATGCCAAACTATGCGGAGTTCCAGAAGTCCGTCGACTTGAAATCAAGAACTGTAGAACAGTAAAGTTCTGAGAATAACTATAGGCTGTGTTTTTATCCACGGAGGATACCAGCCAAAAAATCACCCACGGCCACCAGACCACCAGCGCTTTCCTCAACCGCCGGATCGATCAGCCCAGCAGAAGTTCCATATAGGGTAAGACATCATCCAATTATTTCAATCCCTTGCATGCTGAGTATTCAGTTAAGTTTTAGAAATGAAACCTTATTGCTCACCCCGTACTGGTTGGATTGTTAGGGATATTGGTAGTTTTTACATTTTCTCAAGTAAACCATAACTTCCTTTCGTAGAGATGTGCTATAATTTAAGCCGGTCCCACCATTTAAATTGTTCTAAAATTAAGCATTATACAGCAAATAAATTTTACATTTGTTTCTTAAATCAATGTGTTTTTCTTCTCGCTGCTCTGCAAATTGGTACGAGTATCTGTGTATTAGTTTAAAATAAGCCACAGTTTTCTTCCTTCACAGATACCCCTATTCAAGCATATAACCGAAATGTTAGTTCTTTTTTAAATTTAATTTCTTTTGCGGCATATGAGTTCTTGCGACAACCTCGTACGGGCTCATATGAAACACAACGCTTTTAAGTCCCAACGATAAGACTGGGTCGCCTATACTAGGAAACCCAATGTCATTGTTGCAAATCTAGATGATCGAGAATCGCTAACAAAATCTATGCCCCTCAAGTTCCCACCGGGACTTGGCGTGGTGACATTAATAATAAAATTTGGTTACTTGCTAAATTTTAGTGTCATTTTTAGTGCCACTATTTCGCGTAATCCAGAAGTAATGGCTGACTACTGTGACCATGGAGTATATTACAAATGGAAATCATTATTTACGATTACACAAATAATTTTTTTAAATGCATTTAGATTGTTCACTCTTTCCACGCTTTGATGGAGGTGTGCATACTTTCATATGGTCCGTTAGACTTTTGGTTCCACAATCTTTTAATACACCGTCGACGTCTTTCTTTGTAATTATACACTTTCCACATTTTGAACAACAAGCAAGACCAAACAACACAGAATTATTCATCGGTTCCTTACTGAGACGAAACAATTTCCAGCATTCACTCTTCCCCTTGTGGTTTTCAATAAGCACGTATTTGTTAGCCTCGGCGCCTTTCCGAACCTCCTTAATATGAAATCCACTCATATTAACAAATAAGGAGTTAATTTCGACATGACATGTCATGGGAATGGGGTGTTAGCACATCAGTCGAAAACCTCTGAATGCTCAATGTAAAAGATGCGATGTGAAAAGTAAATCTTAGTCATACAGTAAACTTCGCACGGAGAGAGTGAATCAGCTGAGAAGCAGGCGAATGGCGTTTGCCTCTACCTTGCCCTGGACAATCTCACTGTAAAATGACACAAAGGAAGTATCTTTTTACGATATGGTGTCGGTATGTCTGACGTCGGTCGATGGAAATCTTCGTTTCTTTAAGAAAGAGACGACAATATTTTTGCATGGCAAATCATTATTCACTCCGTGGGCACCAGCATCGACTACAGAATTCCACAACGCGCATTTTTCTCTTTTCAAAAATAAAACCGGGTCAAGATTGGATTAGGAACACCTTGACCCGACCCGTTGGATTCGCAAGAAATTGTCGACCCGTTGACCCTTTGACCCGTGACCCGTTTCCATCCCTGGTCCTGTATTCTCTGTGTATTTTTCAACTGATATAATTTCAAGCATCCATTTATTCCTTTAGCGCATCATGTGTGTGTGTTATTATGTATACAAGCAAAACTTGAGTTTTAAGCGCAACTTCATCCTTTTATTGGATAACCGTATTAAAAGTGAGTCATTTATCTGCATACAATAGTTTCCGAAGTTTCTATAGCCGTACATTGGAACGTTGCGCTATAAGCTTACCGAAGGCAAGAAGTGCAGGTACATAAACATCCCAATTTTTTTATTACGCTAATAACAACAACAAAATATTATGTCTTAGAAGAGAAGTGTAATTTTGATCAATACATCCTTCCAATTCTTACTTATGGATCAGAGACGTGGACCTGTAACTAAAAAAAGTCATCCATAGAATGTAAACTATTGAAAGAAGAATGGAGAGGTGTATGCTTGGCAAGGAGTTTTGAATAAGATATCTGGAGATGCCCTCATCAATACAGCTGTATTACTTTGCGTGAAGCCTTTAACCACGAGAGGAAGCCATTAAAGTGTGGGAAAGCTGGAGGTTTTCAAAGTTATTGTTGGCCGAAACACATTCTTTCGTCGGAAATCGTCCCTTCTTCCGGATGTGTGAGAAAATGCTAGATTTATAAAATTCTTAATTATTTGGGACACCTTCCCACTTATACAAGTTTCACAACCTAAAAGACACCGTTTAATCAAGCACTTACACAAGTTTGTATTTTAAGTTCACAACCTTAAAGACACCGTTTAATCAAGCCATGTAATGGTGACAGCGAACGTATGCTCAGTGGGTTAGAGATTATCTGAGAGCTCATGCTTCTCTTCCGTTTGGCGCACAAGCACAGTCGACGTGTTCCGTAACCACTTTCAGAAGTGGGAACCCACATTGCTAATGGCGCGCCAATATCTAGTCATTCACAAAGCAGACTGGTGCGGTATATCTTCCCGACGGCCAACATGGAAAGAACTACGTCATAGGTAATTTGCACCTCATTACTCATCACAGGTAATTTGCATTTCATTACTCATCATAGGTAATTTGCACCTCATTGCTCATCACAGGTAATTTGCATCTCATTACTCATCATAGGTAATTTGCATTTCATTATCTCATTACTGTTTCACATTTGAATAAATTATTTTTATTTATTTAAAACTGTTTCCAGTGGTAACACTAGATATTAGCACACTTCGCCTCTGACATTTGCCTATAATCTACACAAGACGCAGACTTTGCTCCATCCGACTATTTCATGTTCCGAAACCTTAAAAAAGTTTCAAAGGGAAGCATTTTTCGTATGATTCGGAGGTGATATCAGCACCAGAGCAGTATTTGAGTGATCAGACTTCAGAACGTTTTTGGAAAGGTTAAAGAAAATCCAGAAACGCTATGCCAAGTGTGTTGAACGTCGGGGTGAATATATGGAATAGTCTGTAAGTTTCATGGCTCTAGTCCATTTCCTTCTTGGTGAGGCCAAGAACTTATCAGCATCTGAAGCTTTGCCGTCTTAAAATGTCCGTCACCTCTGAGACAAGTACGTCGCACATATCACTAGTAGAATCTTATCAACCATTACTTGCATTTCACCAAACAGAAGATGGCGAGTCTGACACCATTTCCTCTTTGATAAACTTCGATCTCTGAGTATATAGTTGCAGATCACCTTTAGAACAATCCGGACAAGAAGGATATTTTACTGAGAACATTTAAAATAAATATATACTGAGTAAAATAAAATCTTTCGGGTATCGGTAGTAAAGTTATGTGAGTGTGGTATTTAGCAGTAGATTCGTGGAACTCTAAACAAAGGGGAAGCCATTTTGTTTAATTCAATATACAAAGGCCGTTCCATAAAAACTGAGATGAATTTTTTTTTGAGTTGGCAACAGCGCGAAGGGGAAAAATAACCACACAAACGACTAACTGAATTAAGGAAGTATATATGGCAACAGTTATTAGCCGAGGCACACTATTCTGGTTTTGTTATTGCGCAGTTATTTAAGGTATGTTTGCATTTCGCCATACAACCATGGCGGAGAGTGATTCAGAGTTAAGAAGTGAAATGCGTTGTGCGATAAAATTTTGCTATCGTTTGGGTAAAACGGCTCCACAAACAGTTGATTGAATAACAAAAGCTTACAAAGATGAATGTTTGGGTGAGTCAACAATTTTTTGATGACACCATGATTTCAAAGAAGGGCGTTTGTCGGCAGAACTCGCTACTAGGCCTGGTCGACCTGAAAGTGTTGTTACGGAGCGAATTATTAATACTGTTTGAGCAATCCTGCAAGAAGATCGACGAATGACTTGTGAAGACATAGCGGCGTCAACTAATATTTCAAAAACGTCCGCATTCCGCATTCTACCCGACAAATTACTGCTGCATCGTGTGTGTTCCAGATGGGTATCTCATCACCTGACTAAAGAACAATAATTAGCCAGAGTTCAGGTGTATCATGAGTGGAAACAAATGATTGCAAAAGATCCAAACTTTCTAAACATAGTGACAACTGCTGATGAAACATGGGTATACTATTTCGACAACCTCATGAAGCGAGCAACGAGTGTTTGGAAACACACAGGCTCGCCTCCTCCGAGAAAAGTCCGTCAAACCAAATCAGCTGGAAAGGCGATGATGATAATTTTCTTTGATCATAAGGGTGTAGTCTACCAGCATGCCGTTCCTCCACAAATTACTGTCAGTGCTGAGTATTACATTTCAGTCTTGAAGCGTCTGAGACGACACATATCGATTAAGCGACCAGAACTGGTGGGCAAGTGGACCCTGCACCATGATAACGCCCGCCCACACATGGCTGCTTGTGTTCAACAGTTTCTTACGAAATGCAGTATTGAAATCATGCCACAGCCTGTCTACAGTCCTGATCTCGCCCCGTGCGATTTCTGGTTGTTTCTAACAATGAAGGAGAAGTTACGTAACGCAACATTCAACACAGATGCTGACGTTATTCATGCTGTACAGGGGTCGCTAAAGCAGCTTCCAAAATGCCTTCACTACGTGCTTTGAGAAGTGGACTTAACGATCGGACCGTTGCATATCATCCGTGGAAAGATACTTTGAGAAAGAATAACATATATTTTGTGTGATTTTACTCTCAGTTTTTATGGAATGGCCGTTGTATATTATTTCGGATACAGAACTCCATAGATTTATTACACGGAATCACCAAAGAATGGAGAGATGAAATATTAAATATATTGCTGAACGTGAGCCAGCGAGACAAATTAAATTTATTACTTAATGGGAGAAGGCACAGAGGGACAGATATTAATTTTTAAAGAAATATTCTCTTTGTTTACAACCAAGTAACTGACGAAAAAACCCCAAAAAACCCGTTAGGGTCAGGAGTTTGGGGAATGTGGAGTTCCAGCTAGCACTCTAAAGATTGTTACTGGAGAAGAAATTTAAAAAGGATTTTGGTAAAACCTTTTTCAGGATTAAGGGAGTTTGTGCTACGTGGTCGAACACCATTATGGAAAAATGCAAAGGAAATAGAAGAAAAACCAGCATGGAAAGGAGGAAAGGCAAAATGTTATCTAAATACTTATGACGTTTCTCAAAAGTAAAAAAAAAGAACAAATAAAGAAAAATATAAGGATGGACCAAAAGAGAGAAGAGACGAGGCTGAGATAAGAGTTGAGGCTGCAAAATGGAGTACTCAGAGGCATTTAATATCATATGGAAGAGGACGGAAAAAAATAAATAAAAGGACACAATGATGGCTTAACGAAAGCATCTACAAGAGGAATTTAAACACGAAAATACTAAAAGCATACTTATCTGTAGATTAGGAGCCATCAAAGATGCTGAAGTTCAACCATACGACAAAAGGAATAAATATTGTCAAGGAGAAATGCATATTTTGAAAAGATACACAACGGAAAACAAAACCTCTCAGAAAAGAAGCTGATGTAACAGAAACAGTAAGTGCAATAAGATTGGCAAGGCAGTGTTGAATTCCTTTCTGTTAGAAATGCGAAAGAATTCAGATCACAAACTTTGAATAGTTAGAATGAAAAAGACATCTTCACTGAGCCTAGAAAGGCAAAAAGATAATAAAAAAAAATTTGAACTGGAACAGTGCTACTTTTACTGTCGTATTTGAAAAAAAGAGAAGGAAAAACGATTGTTGGTGTTAAAAATTAGACTGCCTTATACCATTAATTCCCAACAGCCCTCTACTGATAGTGAATTCGGTCTAACGCAAGTTGTGAAATTCACAAATTTGTCGGTGACGAAGATCGAATTCCGCCTCCTCACTCCGGTGCCGGTTGTTCAAACTGACTAAACTACACCTTTGTATCGCTGCAGAGTTGTCGTCTTGACACGTGCTTCATCTTTGTATAGTGCATCACATTATCTCCCTCTCAATTTCTTTGTTTTGTTTTTGAAGCGAAGAACGAATTTTCATTAATTCTAGACGATGTTTGGACCAAACATCATGCATTTTTCGAAGAACCCAACGGCCAGTAAATCCATTTTCACAATCGGGCGCCAATGTGAAATTCACAAATTTGTCGGTGACGAAGATCGAATTTGCGCCTTCTCACTCCGGAGCCAGTTGTTCAAACCGACTAAACAACACCGACAGAATGTATCGCTGAAGATTTGTCGTCTTGACACGTGCTTCATCTCTTTAGTAGGTCACAAAGCATGACGTCACGGCCCTAACTATAAATATGCTATGATGAGACGAATAGCACGATTGTAAATGCAAGATGCCTCTATCGAACAGTTAACTGATTTCGATGGCGGATTGATAGATATTCAAAACGTCACGTTCGGAGCATGACGTTTCAGCGGTATTGAAGATCCGAAGCCGCCCGGGTGGAGCAGTGGTCTAAGGCGCTGGCTTATGACCAGAACCTCAGGTTCGATCCTCCGCAGGTACGAACGTTCGAACCACTAAGAGCCTTACGGTAATAAATAAGGGCGACTTTCTCCCCCTGTAAATTGATCATTTGGCATGCTGTCAACCATGTATGATTTGTACTTGTTCACAATGTGTTACATGATCAACACTGTCTATATCTGTATAAATTGATCATTTGGCATGCTGTCAACCATGTATGATTTGTACTTGTTCTCAATGTATAACATGATCAACACTGTCTATATCTGTGTAAATTGATCATTTGGCATGCTGTCCAACCGTGTATGATTTGTACTTGTTCACCATGTATTACATGATCAACACTGTCTATATCTGTGTAAATTGATCATTTGGCATGCTGTCAACCATGTATGATTTGTACTTGTTCACAATGTGTTACATGATCAACACTGTCTATATCTGTGTAAATTGATCATTTGGCATGCTGTCCAACCATGTATGATTTTTACTTATTCACAATGTGTTACAGGATCAACACTGTCTATATCTGTGTAAATTGATCATTTGGCATGCTGTCAGCCATGTATGATTTGTACTTGTTCACAATGTGTTACATGATCAACACTGTTTATATCTGTGTAAATTGATCATTTGGTATGCTGTCAACCATGTATGATTTGTACTTGTTCACAATGTGTTACATGATCAACACTGTCTATATCTGTGTAAATTGATCATTTGGCATGCTGTCAACCATGTATGATTTGTACTTGTTCACAATGTATTACATGATCAACACTGTCTATATCTGTGTAAATTGATCATTTGGCATGCTGTCAACCATGTATGATTTGTACTTGTTCACAATGAGTTACATGAACAACACTGTTTATATCTGTGTAAATTGATCATTTGGTATGCTGTCAACCATGTATGATTTGTACTTGTTCACAATGTATTACATGATCAACACTGTCTATATCTGTGTAAATTGATCATTTGGCATGCTGTCAACCATGTATGATTTGTACTTGTTCACAATGTGTTACATGATCAACTCTGTTTATATCTGTGTAAATCGATCATTTGGCATGCTGTCAACCATGTATGATTTGTACTTGTTCACAATGTGTTACATGATCAACTCTGTTTATATCTGTGTAAATTGATCATTTGGCATGCTGTCAACCACGTATAATTTGTACTTGTTGCTGCATAATTTCTGTCTCCTGTTTATGTCTTTGTACCACCAGATCAAATAAACCATTTTCATGTAAATCTACAATAAAAAAAAATCCCACGTCGACGGTTGGAGATGTGATATACAAGTGAGAGCTAACTGGAGCCGAATCGGCCAAGAAACGATCCGGTAAATCTTCGAAACTAACAGAACGCGACAGGAGGCTTTACAAAGGACTGCTCACTCAGAATGCAAATCAACACGGTCTCAAATCATGGAAATACTATGTAAGACCATTTGGAAGTGTTGTTAGGGCCACGGGTGGCCTAGTGGTCAACGTTCGTGACTGCCACGGAGAAGACCTCGGGTTCGATCCCAGGCAGGTACGAACGCTCAAACCACTAAATATCCAAAGTGCAAATCCTCCAAATACGTGGCGTCAGTGAATACACAAATACATCACTCTTTCCACGTTTTACCAACACACAGCAATCGAAAAATTGTTATTCGGTCACCGCCGAGGAAAAACGAAAAGTTGTTATTAGGTTCCCCGGCGGTAACCGAATAACAATTTTTCGGTTGCTGTGTGTTGGTAAAACGTGGAAAGAGCGATGTTTTTGTTTATTCACTAAATATCCACCGTGCGTCGGATGGGCACGTTAAGCCGTCGGGCCCCGGGTACTGGCCCCCCCGGTAGTAAATAAGGGCGTCTTTCTCCCCCTTTCTACCTCGCTTCCGTGTCACTTTCCTATCGGGCACTCTAGCCCAAATCTCATAGCTTTCCTATCTCTAAGGATTGTTTAAGACCTGGGGTCAGACACTCCGTTCCTAAAATCCTCTACATATGATATGATCTGGAGTGTTGTTAGCATCGGTGCAGTGCGCAGGAAGTTATATGACATGGATTACCATTATCGAGCAGACCAGGAGTCGATTTACAGGGAACCCAGCGAAGCCCAGGCGCCGGGCCCCTGGCCCCGTCATGCTGGAAGCTACCCTTTCCCCCTCCCCCACCCAAAGAGGATTTCCGTTTTCTTTTTTCTCGTTTTACTTCTCAGATAACAACCAAAGCATGGAGTTAGATATACAAGTGCGCACATTCACTATGTTCTAGCTTTCAGAACTTGTTTCTGTCCAAACTCGAGGTTTTTCACCTCGAGTTCGGGCCGAAACAGTGTCGAACTCGAGTTGAAAAACTCGAGGCTTTCACCTCGAGGGCTCAAAATAAAGTTGAGTTTGCTGAAGTCCACACTAGTCTCGCGTCTGAGTTTCCAGCATGGTAAAAATATTTATTTATCGTGAAGCGATCTTTTCGATTCAGTATTGAGAGTATAACGAAGTAAATTTCTCCGTCATTTTTTTATCCGCGCCAGGATTCGAACCCGGGTCCCCTCATTCCGGAATAAGTTGCTCTACCAATTGAGCTACGCGGACGTTTGTTCTGACTGCTATCTGCCGTGTGCGTCCTGCTGGCAGGTACGTCCCCCCAAAGAGGGCCGGGGGCATGGCCCACCGGTCAGCCGTGACCATGAATCGTTGCAGGCAGCCATCCGCTGTAGAACGTGCACTCGAGAACTCCCAGTCAATCTAGTGTGTGGAATGCAACATCACACATTTTTATTTTTTGAAGCGCTGGAGAAGGGATTCTCTGATTTTTCCTATCTCGCGGTGTGGAAAGAACATCACATTGTTCTTTCCATTGCGAGATTTTGAACGTTCGGGTCATCCGGAAAGTTCGGGCGCCATTATAACGAAGTAAATTTCTCCGTCATTTTTATCCGCGCCAGGATTCGAACCCGGGTCCTCTCATTCCGGAATAAGTTGCTCTACCAATTGAGCCACGTGGACGTTTGTTCTGACTGCTATCTGCCTTTATATCGTGTGCGTCCTGCTGGCAGGTACGTCACAAGAGATATCCGTGTTCTATGTTATCAGCTTCTATCCCGCTAAAGCTGACGTACATTGTGCATTGATAAATCTTGAATGATCTAAGGAGGTATATCACGTGACAGACTCGTTGCTGTTTACGCTCTGTAATCCTTCTGTTGCCGCGAAAAGCGATGTGCAAGAATTTCCTGTTTGGGAGTTTGGCTACTGGGGAACATGGCAGCGTCTTCCGCAGTTCTCAGTACTAAGACTTCCGGAATGAATTTCGAGAATCATTTTGCTACGTTCTGCTGAATACAGGCACATATCCATTGGGAGGGACCTGGGGTCCGGACCTCCCCCTCTCCGAGATGTTTAAATATGCATCTCAGAGATAGATATTTTTTGCAATCGTACAAACACTACTCTTGAAATATCGCAGAACCAATGCAATTTAAACATGAGCTTTTGCAAATTATTAAATTGATGTAAATATTTATGGTTTGATGTCTAGGTCTGCGCTGATCGGGCTGAATTCGGGTACAAAGAAAGTGAAGTATAATGAACCTTGGTGGAAGACGGAAAGTAGTTTAACGGATGTAGTTTAGTAGTTTAAAATAGCCTTGTAGAAAATTATCAACATTAATTAGATAAGCAGTGCACAAAATTTATATGTAATGATTGATTACTATTAAAAGCAAGAAGTAGTTTTGGCAAATCTTAAGCAACTCTTAAAAGGCGCGAAGAAATAGCTCTTTTTCTCTCTATGTGTTCATGGAATTAGAAGAACAATATATTGCACAGGGATGTACATACATACTGCATGTGCTTTCTGTGTACACACAAACGCGCACCTATACACTCAATGGACAAAACATTAAAGATACCTACCTTATAGCGTGTGGGTACTAGTCTAGCGTGAATAACAGCCTGTACGACTCCACCAGATATTAGAGGATTTCCGGAGGTAATGACAGCCATGCCTGTTGCAGGATTGTCCACAACCTCGCCCGAAACGGTGGTCCAAGGATCATGGATTTCATGTTCCGCTGTACGGCACCCCAAAGAGCTTCCACAGGATTTAATACCGGGGACCTTGGGAGAGGAGGGCACTGAATCGTTCCAAACTCAGATGAGTGTTCCTCGAGCCTTGTCTATGTGGTTGCGTCCCGGTGGAGCGCCGCATCGTCCTTCTGAAACAGACCATCGGCCGCAGAATGCGCGAAGGCCATGAAAGCTTTCAAGTCATCAGCCAGCATTTGCTGGTAGCTCATAACGGATAAGAACGTCTCCAAACACACTAAGGGACCTAATGTGGATCATGAGAAGGCTCTCCAAGCCATCACAGAGCCGCCACCACCACCTTGAAAACAGCCGACGTGGCACGACTGGGCCGTGGTCTCATGCTGTTAACCCCACAACTGCACCCTCCCGTCAGCTTAGTACAGCTGAAACGGGATTCTTCTGACTACGCAACGCGGCGTCACTCTGCAAAGGTCTAGTTTTGATGTTTCCGACACCAGACGAGGCGTAATTTCCAATCACGAGCAGTCAACAGTGGCACAAGAGCAGGGCGTCGGCTCCCGTCGCTCACGGTATGCAACATCGCCCAGTGTATGCAACGTCGCCCTGGGTATGCAACGTCACCCAGGGTATGCAACGTCGTCCAGGGTATATAACGTCGCCCGGAGTATTCAGCGTCGCCCAGGGTATGCAACGTCGCCCAGAGTATTCAATGTCGCCCAGGGTATGCAACGTCGCCCAGAGTATTCAACGTCGCCCAGGGTATGCAATGTCGCCCAGAGTATGTAACGTCGCCCAAAGTATGCAACGTTGCCCATAGTATGCAACTTTGCCCATAGTATTCAACGTCGCTCAGGGTAATAAATGTTGCCCAGGGAATGCAACGTCGCCCAGGGTTTTTGCAACGTCACCCAGGGTACGCAACTTCGCCCAGGGTTTGCAACGTCACCCAGAGTATTCAACGTCGCCCAGAGTATTCAACGTCGCCCAGAGTATTCAACGTCGCCCAGGGTATACAACGTCACCCATGGTATGCAACGTCTCCCAGGGTATGCAACGTCGTCCAGAGTATTCAACGTCGCCCAGGGTATGCAAGGTCGCCCAGAGTATTCAACGTCGCTAAGGGTATTAAATGTTGCCCAGGGAATGCAACGTCGTCCAGGGTATGCAACGTCGCCCATAGTATTCAACGTCGCCCATAGTATTCAACGTCTCCCATAGTATTCAACGTCGCCCATAGTATTCAACGTCGCTCAGGGTATGCAACGTCGCCCAGGGTATTCAACGTCGCCCAGAGTATTCAATGTCGCCCAAGGTATGCAACGTCGCCCAGAGTATGCAATGTCGCCCAGAGTATGCAACGTCGCCCAGGGTATGCAACGTCGCCCATAGTATTCAACGTCGCTCAGAGTATTAAATGTTGCCCAGGGAATGCAACGTCTTCCAGGGTATGCAACGTCGCCCAGAGTATTCAACGTCGCCCAGGGTTTGCAACGTCGCCCAGGGTTTGCAACGTCACCCAGAGTATTCAACGTCGCCCAGAGTATTCAACGCCGCCCAGAGTATTCAACGTCGCCCAGAATATTCAACGTCACCCAGGGTATGCAACGTCACCCAGGGTATGCAACGTCGCCCAGGGTATGCAACGTCGTCCAGAGTATTCAACGTCGCCCAGGGTATTCAACGTCGCCCAGGGTATGCAACGTCGCCCAGGGTATGCAACGTCGCCCAGGGTATGCAACGTCGCCCAGGGTATGCAACGTCGCCCAGGGTATGCAACGTCGCCCAGAGTATTCAAAGTCGCCCAGGGTATGCAACGTCTCCCAGAGTGTTCAATGTCGCCAAGGGTATGCAACGTCGTCCAGAGTATTCAACGTCGCCCAGGGCATGCAACGTCACCCAGGGTATGCAACATCGCCCAGAGTATTCAACGTCGCTCAGGGTATGCAACGTGCGCGTACTGTCCGCTCGCTGACGCTGCTTGGGCCTCCGACATTTAACTGGATGTGATTTGCGCCGCCGTTACCAGGCGGTCGGTATGTACGAGCCTAGATAGACTATGTCGACCCCAGTCATCAACGGCGTGTGGCCGGCCACCGCTTGCTGTCTGGTCCATCGATGGTGTTCTCGCGGTACACATTTGATACGGTTGCCCTGGCGAACCGTAAGGCTCTTAGTACTTGGGTCATTTCTCCTGCGCTTGTCGGCGCTATAGAGAAATGGCCCATTTCTCTAGCGCCGACAATGGGTCAACTGTCAAAGTCGCTCGAGAAATGGCCCATTTCTCTAGCGCCGACAATGGGTCAACTGTCAAAGTCTCTCAAATCACGAGTTCGCCAATTGCAATGCACTGTTGGAAAGCCTTGTTTTCCGCCTATTTATCGCCTGCGTACGGTTTGGGTCCGTACCACTCTTCACAGGGAATGCCCATGTCAACTGCCTATCACCCCTATCGCTAATGTTTTGTCTACTGAGTGCATCCTCATCCTCATGGTCAACCATTATCATTCTACTGCTGAATGAAGATCTCCCCAAGTTTCTTCCACAACGGTCTGTCTTGTGCTAGTCTTCTCCATGTCATTCCGGCATGCTTTCGAATTTCATCCACCCATCTCCCACGCAGTATTAATTTGGGTCTTTTCCTGTCTCTTGAAATCCAGTCTACAATTTTGGTTGTCTTTCTGTAGTCCATTCTTCTAGGAATATATCCAGCCCATTGGCATTTCAGGGATTTTACTTTGAACTTTGATCATGGTGTCTCCCACTTTTGCCATTTTCCTGATCCACAAGTTCCTCTTGTTATTTCTTCCGGTTACATCGAGCACGCATATGTCCATGCTTCTTTCAGCTGTCTTTCTTTTTTAGTTGAGGTCCACGTTTCTGCTCTGTACATAAGCACTGGAAGGATGCATTGATTAAACACTTTTATTTTAAGACATAATGGCATATTGCTCTTAAAAATTGTACTGCTTCTTCCAAAAGCTCTCCAACCAAGTTTTATACGTCGGTTAATTTCTTCATCAATGTAACCTTCCCTTAATATCTGCTCTCCAAGGTAAATGTGGGTATCGGTTATCTCCATCTTTTCTCCGTCAATTAATAAATCTTCATTTCTTGTAAAAGCATTGTACATCAGTTTTGTCTTCGGAAATTTCATTTTTAATTTCTTGTCCACAAGTTACTAGATCATAATCTGCAGCTCTGAAAGGATAGTTGCAAAAATGACTATGCCATCAGCAAAACGAAGGTGAGTTAAATAACCTCCATTGTTTTCCCAGTTCAATGATTGAAAGACATTTTGCAATGTGACATTAAAGACATTGGGAGATATGGTGCCACCTTGTTACTCTCTAATTTTTATTGGTGTTGTAACTTCAAACTGCCGAACCTTTGCACTTGCATTTTCATAGATGTTATTAGTAATATTAATGTATGCATCTTAAATACCGCAGGATTTCAAAGCTATTGTAACTGCTGCTGGTTTCACAGAATCAAAGGCCTTTTCATAATCAGTAAAAGCCATATATAATGGGAGTTCATATTCCCTCGTTCTTTTAATTAGTTTTCTCAATACATGTATACGATCTATAGTGCTGTAGCCACTCCTAAATCTAGCTTGTTCTCTCGGTTGCTCCACGTCCAATGTTACCGATGAGCGATGTCAAAGAACATTAGTGAAGATTTTATAAACCATTGGAAGGAGGCTGATGGGCCTGTAGTTCCTGATATCCTCAATGTCACCTTTTTTTATATAGCAGGATAACTGTAGCATTGTTCCAATCCTCAGGTATCTTCCCTTCATTGGGACATCTAGTAAAAACTTGGGCGAGTGTAGTTTCTATTTCTCCACTTGCTTCTTGTATATAAAATGTCCACGGTAATTTCTTCTCCTGGAGTTCTTCCCTGTTTCATGTTCTTAACTTCATAAAGAACATGTGTGACTTCTGCCGGAAGGACTGGAGGGACTTTGGTACGGAGTAGATGTATCGTCCCTTTCATATAGATTTGAGTAGAAATATTTAACTCTTGTCAAAATTTCGCCTCAATTTTTTGTTACAGTACCATCTTCTTTTATCAGTGCCATTATCTGTTTTTTTCCCTTACCGAAATGTCCCTTTACTTTCTTCAGGCTTTGATCATTTTCAATTGCTTTTCTCTCTAGTTCATCTTAGACAGCAGATATCAAGTGAGGGTCACATTGATGAGGAAATTAATCGGCGTATAAAACTTGCCTGGAGGGCTTTTGGAAGAAACAGTATAATTTTCAAGAGCAATATGCCATTATGTCTTAAAAGAAAAGTGTTGATCAATGCATCCTTCCAGTGCTTACGTATGGTGCAGAGACGTGGACCTTAACTAAAAGAGACATACAAAGGCTGCAGACAACTCAAAAAAGCATGGAGAGGTGCATGCTTGGTGTAACCAGGAGAGATAAGAAGAGGAACTTGTGGATCCGAAAAATGATAAGAGTGGAAGACATCATGATCAGAGTTAAATCTCTGAAATGGCAATGGGCTGGACATACTGCCAGAAGGACAGACCATCGATGGGCAGCCGAAATCTTAGATTGGATTCCAAGGGACAGAAAAAGACCACATGGGAGATGAGTGGATGAAATTCGAAAGTATGCGGAAGTAACATGGAGGAGACTGGCACAAGACAGGCCGTTGTGGAAGAGAGTTGGGGAGACCTTCATCCAGCAGTATATTGATAATGGTTGACAATGATGATGATGACTGACTACGGAAAATCTCTGAAAGTACGGAAGTTGAAAAAAATCTGCCACTTTTAAAAACTGAAATTTAGTTAAAAGACGGACCAGCAACTTTGCTGCACGTTATTTTCAGAAATTTTCCGTTAACTCAAACTACTATTTTTTTTTACAGTGATAGCGTCTCAGAAATTTTCCACGGTTTTTTTCGTGGAAAATTTCTTTCCCGAGTTTCATAACAGCAATTCGGATCTCGTGTGCACTTACCTTCTTTTTGTCTTCAGAGCAACTGTGCTACAGTTTTCATTATTCCACATTTCTATTTTTGTACTTCTGAATTTTGAGTTCCTTACCCTCCTCAAAAAAACCCCTCCATCTCTTTACAATCAATAAGACCTCTAGTTATGCAGCACAAAATTACGTACATATATTTGCTATGTTCGAATTCCCTTCAAGAAGAAGTCGAAGTGCCTATCGTTAGTGTTGTTTTATTTGAATTTGTTTAAACAAAAAGAGTTAATCACATAAACAACTAAGACAAAGCTGGAAGACGTGAATCCCTTTATTGGTGTCAGATAACTTCCGAAAACTTAAAATTTCGTCGTCCTGGAGCAAGAATTGAACCTGCGTCTCCCGGATAGCGCCCGAGTACGCTAACCACAACATCTCCCAGAACGACCAAGCTTCAAGTTTCCGATTAATTTGAATATAACCATCACAGCATTCGCTAGAGGATGCGACCGGCATTCATATATGGCGCATCTGGAGGTTTAGAATCATTCCCGTGATTGCCCGGAGGCGAAGAATCCGGAAGATGCTGGTTCGATTTCAGCTCCAGGACGACGAAATTTTCAAGTTTTCGGATGTTATCTGACTTAACATCCATGCCATATTTACACCAATAAACAGATTCACATCTTCAAAATTTGTATGGTGTAATCCCGTATTTTATTCATTAAGACAAAAGTATTTATGCTTATAAAGAAGTACCAAATGAATGTTCATAAACCACGAAATATAAAATTTCAATGATTCATAACAATACCCATTTTCCAAGGAGGAATCACTTGCCCCGAAGGTCTGGGGGTTTGGCAGTTTACTCAGCTAGAGTAAATTATTCTGCAAAAATTACTCAGCTAGAGAAACCGATTCTGCAAAAATATGCTTTTTCTTGTATTTTCTTAAATTTCTGGTACCAAAATTTCCTTTTTTGTTTCTTTATCAGAAAACCACAACGCAGTTTAAAATTTAAGAAACAAAAGCTTCTTAGAAATACATTTATCATACCATTTTTGAGCCTTTTCTCCAAAAACGCACCCACACCCGTTAATTCGGGGTCATCCTTCGTATTTCATTCGCAACTGAAATTAATAAAATTAAAATATAATTTTTTTTGCAAGTATTGATAGAAAAATGCTTGTTGTTGTACCTATAATTCAATCACGGGTGAACATTCTTCCACAGATTTTCTACAAACATGGTTCTGATAACTGGGCAGGCACCGTATGAGCCTAAGATAATTATTCGTCTTGCAAGAGAAATCACTTGGATTTGTACGCACAGTTAATCAAAATAAATGAAGCATCTATTTTAAACATATATAATTTTCCTCGTAAAATTTCTCACTTGAAAAATAACGTGAGGTACTTACAGGCCCACAGCTGGAGTCCTCGTGGAAGGCATGAATTCCGTGGTCAGCCATATCGAACGAATACATCCGGTCTGTGTTTGCACCACTTCGTATCTGCTGCCTGACCGGAAGTGATACCGCCACGATTAACCATCTTCATAACGGCAATTCACGCGTGGAGTCGGTCACGTGTCTCTCTCCTAAAATAAGCGCTGACGAAAAGAAATTAAAATAACCTTTTGATATGTTCCAGCTCACCCGAAATGGTTGAGTTCAGGAAAGGTCAGCTACCCCACAATTAATATCAACGGTAGTAAAATAAGGGTGTGTGAAACTGCTTTTTGTTCATTCAGGGGCGTACTGATATCCCCGCAACCCAGCAAGGGGGGGGGGAAGGGAGGGTCATGGTCAAAAGGACCTCTAGCCTCAGCAGAAAAACTTTACGATTTTTTTTGCGGAAACTTTGTACGAAACTGGTTAAAGAAATAACCAAGCATTAAGACAGTTTTGAATGAAGTATTATATTAACAAGAAAAGAAATTTTTGCTTTTTTTCTTCAGTTTTAAAATCTTCAGAAATTATTTTCGTTGTTTTAGTTCATAAAAACTGAATGACAGAAAAGAAGCTATTCAAGATAACTTGAGGCCCCTTTTCACAGTCCTTGCAATAGTTTTTGTCAGTGGCGGCTCGTGGTAGGAAAAATAGGTGAAGAGCTGCAAGAGCAATATGAAAAGATATCTACTGTCTTAAATGAAAATCAGTTAATGAGAACTTACCTATTTTTTTATATATTAGATCAATTCTTCTTCCCTTTAAAGCTGGAAATTTGTCGATTATGTCGTCAGAAAATGGGTGTTTCTTCGTGACATCAAGAAAATTTCTTTCTGAATAGAAATATTTGCAAGGAAGCAAGTTTATCTGGAGAAATAGTGTTTCTAGAGTAAGTTTGTATTCTTTTAAGGCAAGAAAAACTTCTTTCCACTGAAACACTTGCAGATGCAATTGTTAAAATCAGGGAAACCAATTTATAAGCTTCTGTAAAAAATGCCTTTATTTCCATGAAGCACTCGAAGAAGTTCATGAGTCGATATATTCCTTAATTTCTCATCAGCATATACAAGACTCAGTTCATCTTTAAGACGCTGGTGTTTAGTAAAAATTTTTCCGTAAAAATGTTGTAGATTTTTAAAAGCGTGAGAGGGAAAGCATGAATTAAATTGGTCGAATTTGGTTGTGTCAGCAAGCCAGGCAAATTGAAGTTTAAGTTTCTCACAGTCTTTAAATCTTATATCCATTTCCATAAGAATGTGGTACAAAATTTCAAAATACAATTGTTTATAATTTTGAAAAATTGTTTCTGGTGTAAGAGCAGCATATTTCCGTTTAGATCTGCTTATTTCTGTGATTTTGCTAGCTTTTCCAAACAGTGTTCCTAATACCTCATCGTTCCTTTTATGGCTCAAAATTTCATAAGTTGTTTTTTCTACAAAATTTCGAATAATAGATCGGTGAAGTCAAATATTTAATTAAATACTATTCCCAAAAATGCAAATTCAAAAGTGTTCATATCATTTAAAAACCCTTGGGCAAGTTGAATTGATTTTTTTCTGATTGGTCACTATTTGTGAGAAATTCGAATACGTCCTTCAATTTATCCCTATCTTCAACTATTACACATACTAACTTCGAAGTGGAGGACCATCGAGTTTCCGTTAGGGTTGGCATGCATCTCGCGGTTGTTGATGTGAGTATATTGTTTTTTCACCACTCAGCGAAGCGATCGCTTCGCTGAGTGGTGAAAAAACAAAGGAATTACACTGAGGCTTGCAAAAAATATTCGACACTTAGAAATTTTAGAAAAACTCTGCTGTAATACAAGGTTCAAACGATGTACTAAGCAATAACAAAAACAGCTTGAGAAGCTTCATGCTTCATTTTTTTCTGGAGTCCAGTCAAGTGTGCAGACATTACGTTTGCCCCATCGTAACATTATTCTCTTCCTGTATGATTGTCCTATTGACTTGTGTTGATAATCACACTATTCCAAAACTTTGTCTAGCATTTTGTATAAAGCTTCTGACGTTCTATCTTCACTCACACCATGGAAACCCAAAAATCGCTCAACCAATACACCTTCCGAATCAACAGATCTTATTATTAAAGAACAGTCGGAAGTCTGGCTATGTCTTCCCATCTACTTGAATATAAAAGCATTGAACTTCATTTATTTCATTTTTGACGTGATCGTTTATATATTCAGAAATACATTCAATTAATTCGTTTTGAATAGTTTTTGAGTCACCTGTGAAGACATTTTTTATCGTTTCGTATTGATTTTGAATTTTTAAAGGAGTTTTTGATATCAACAGTGAAAGCAATTCCTTGAATTTCTACGATTTATCGAGTCAGTGCCTTCGTCATGGTCACGGAATGCTAGTTCTTGTTTACTCAAATACAGTACTGCATCAATCATTGTCTGCAGGAAAAGTCTATTTAAACGAACGCTTTTGCTGAAATGCATTTTAAAAAGCCTAGCATTCTCCCTCGGGGCATCGGCAATGGTATTCTGATTCTTTTCAAAATTATTCAGCATTAATTCGCATTTCAGGTGTTTGCTAGAATCCCCACGTTTGTGAAGTGACCGTTTTATATTTAAGAAATCTGAAAATTGTCTTTATTCCACGCCGAATTTTATTACTAAAAAATAAGCATGGCCAACAAAATAGTTTTTGTAATACAGAAGGGCCGCCCCGGTGGCGCAGTGGTCTAAGGCGTTGGCCTCTGATCATTCGTCCGTAAGGGGTCCGGGTTCGAATCCCGGTCAGGCATGGATGTTGTGTTTGTCTTACGGCACTGGCTCTCTCCCTTCCCTGGAACCAGTGACCCTAAATTAGGGACGGGCGACTGCTTATAGCCCATTGAGTTGCTCACGGTGGTCGTTAAACCTCCAATCAAAAAAAAAAAAAAAAAAAAAAATATAATACAGAAGGGCTGCAAAGCCATTTATATTCAGTAAACCAACAATTTTTAAAATTAATATTGTAAGATTTGCCGCTCTTCTTGATTTCTTTCTTGGCGACAATTGTCAGAGAATCCGTCGGTCGTCGTTGAAGTAAAATGTCTCTTTTATTTTCATCTTTCCACCGATTGAACGGAATTTGCAATAAATTACAGACAATATCGTTCACAGGATACATACTGAAAACTAAAACTATCACTGTCAGTTAAACTGTACACGAAACTAAAGTAATTAATGAAGTTTTTAACAAATAATCACAAAACACGAAAAAACAAATCTCTTTCGGAAAGTATGTACCGAAACATCGCAAAGCCCTAGCTACTGGATTGCCACGGATTCCCGTTCCACTGCGATCTCTTCCGAAGGTCACGACTTCAGGTGCAGAGGCTTGGCGTCTCAAGCTAAAACACTTCACTTGCCCAGCAGATATGGGAGGGTGACGTCACAGTTACCATGGCAACTTGGGCGAAAAGTGCAGACTTCCAAGCATTCTGATTTCAGCTCTTCACTTGAACTGTTTTGCGTATAAGGACTTGTTTTCCGTATTGGACGCGCATTGTGAATTGATATCTAATCAAAATTTTGTGTATTTTAGCACGCAATAAAGGCAAAAAAGGAATATATTATACGGGAATTATTAAATGAAACCGTATTTCAAATAAAATAGCTGAAGAGGCACTTCACCTACTTCACCTGAAAAGCCGCCACTGGTTTTTGTGCATGTTTGTTAACAAGAGAATGTGAAAGAAATGTCAGTTCAATGGGTAGCATTTCATAACAATGAGGATAAGGTGTTATATATTAAAGTTCTTTGCGCATAACTACGCATCTTGCAGAATATAATATAATAAAATGTGTTCTTCGCGGGAACGAAAAATCAGAGACCTGTTCATTTTTTTTTTGTTATGTGCAAAAAAACATTGTGGCATTATGTTAAGTGTGTTTTTTTATATTCCAGAGTACATTATTTAAGCAGTTTTACGTTTTTCGTGCTACATATCTTAATCTTTACTAAGTTATTTGCTTACTTATGTTGTGACATTTCGAATAAATCGGAAGTCATTAGACACGTGTGTGTAATCATGAGGCATTTCAAAGAAGATAGCTTTAGTTCTTTAAAATAATAAATTTTGTATGATGTGATTGAGTTTTACGTAAGTATGTTGTAGTAATTTCTATCGGTATAAAACCAGGGCAATCATTTTAATTACAACGTACACATTTGTGCTTCACGCAATAAGGTGAAATAATTTTGATTTTAAGAAAAATACCAGTAGGTTCCAAAGAATTTGATTTACTAAAACACCCGTAAAGCCTAGTTAATAATATGGAAGTTAAAAAAAACTGAAATGGATTTTCGCAAAAGGGCCTCAAAAATATTTTTCGCTGGGGGGGGGTTCCGGTACGCCACTGTGCTCATTTATTCCACTTTCATGATATCTACATTTTAATTCCTTTGAAACTTCGATGTTTTAAATTCAGTAGAGTGTTGACTTACGTACAAACGTATGTTTTCGGAACGCAGACTTGCATGCAGAGTAACTTTTATACTCGTATAAAAGTTATTTTATGATTTTATGGATTTGTTGAATTGTACTTTTACCTTAACTTCACTTCAAAATACTTAAACCTTAGCACCTTAGCTTGGCTCTTAGACTTCGTGAATTCACTTGAGTACCCGGATAAGTCTCAGTTATTGAAATCTTAATCATATATATGCATATCAATGGAGTCGCGTGCCCATTTAGGTTGGGTGTGCCGTGGGCGCTGTTAAGGGGGAAAACACACACACAAACATTTAAATATGTAACCCGAGCTGAAAAACTCACGCTTTGATTTTGAACATACGAAAGCATTTTTTACGCTTTCCAACCGTAGGTTGAAGAACCGTATAAGCTCCAGCTTTGTCCATCTTTTCGGTCCGATTTCGATGAAATTTTAGTATATAATAGGGGATCACATGGGGGCGAACCCTATTGAAAATGGACGAAATAGGGTCAAAGGTCAGGACATAGGAGCGGGATGCATTCAATTGCCCTTATGCGTCATAACTTGCGTAAATATGGTTCGATTTCGATGAAATCTTAGTATGTGGTAGGGGACCACCTGGGGACGAACCCTATTCAAAATGGGTGAAGTGGGATCAAAGGTCAGGACACAGGAGCGAGATTTGTTCCGCAGCCATTATCCTCATAACTTGAGTAATAACTTTAGTAATGATTTCTGGTATGTTGGAAAGCGTATCATAATCAATGCATTGCATGATTTTACTAACTTGTTTTTTTTATTTAGCGGTCGTTGTATAAAATAAAAAGAGAATGAATTTTTGTTTTGTTATCCCATCCTATATGGATAACAAAACTTTAAATTCTGTTTTTAAATCTGTGCTCAGAAACACCTCGATTAGCACTGCGACGGAAAAACAGAAAACTGCAATTCGTGGCAAAACGTTGAATTCTGTTTATGACTCCACGAGATTTCAATCGGACCCGTATCACCAGTAGTGCTCTTTTAGGCGCGCACACCCTGGAAGTTTAGCCTCTGCGGAAATAAAAACTTGACCTGCAGCTCCATCTGGAGAGCTTTGTATCAGAGTTGCTTTACACGCCTCGGGTGTTCACTGGCCAAATAGCACACCTACGGATGCGAATACTACAAAACTATGTTTTGTTTACTCAACGAAGCAACGAACCTTTCCCATTTTACGAAACATTGCATAAGGAAGTTAATTTTATCCTCCGCGCAAAGCCTTAGGGCAAACTTTGGTGAGTTTTGTTATACAAAGACATAATATAACAGCAACTTGTATTACAACGTTGAATTGCGTTGCTCCATGGGATTGAGAGTGGTGCAGTATTTGGCTAGCACACCATGAGAGATCAGCTGTAATGTTTGAAACCACAGTGAAATAAAAACGTGACCTGCAGCGCCATCTAGGGAGCGCTGGTACCACAGTTGCTTGAGCATCGTCAGATTGCAAGCGGTGCTCTAATTGGCTAGCACCCCCTGAGAGATCAGCTGTAATGTTTGAAACCACAGGGAAATAAAAACGTGACCTGCAGCGCCATCTAGGGAGCGCTTGTAAACCGTTGGATGTCCCGAGGAGTTTGGTACAAATGTGATACTATGCTTAATGAACGAACTTTCTCTTAATGAAAAGTTAAAAACATTGTGTGAAGGAAATTAATTTAAGCCACAACTCGATGCCTTAGGACAAACTCTGGCAAGTTTTAGTAGAAATAAATCCTAAAATGTAACGTCGATAGTATAGGTTAAATAAATTGCGACTACTCTGTGTGGGTGCGCGCCGCACACCTAGCACACACCGAATATTTTCCCCTGATAGGGATAGGCATATATATACTGTAAATATATATATATAAGTCAAATTATCTACACCTTCAAACAAGAACTTCCCGTAGAAATCCCGGAAACCCACTAAATCAACACACCTAAACTAAAACTAAAACTCTCACAATTTACATACAACAATAATAAAAATAATAATGGTAAACACTTGGGGTCGGGGACCAGGAGCCACTCATCAGGGAAAGTGTTATACACCTGGTAGGGAAGACCAAGTGTTTACCATTGTTATGTCTTCCTTAACAGGTGTATAACATTTAGTGTTATACACCTGGTATAACGAAGTAAATTTCTCCGTCATTTTCTGGTCTACGCCGAAATTCGAACCCGAGTTCGCTTATTCCGGAACCAGTCGCTCTACCAACTGAGCTACGCAGACGTTCATTCTGATTGCTATCTGCCTTTATGTCGTGTGCGTCCTGCTGGCAGGAACGTCACACTGGTAGGGAAAATCAAGTGCTTACCATTATTACGTCTTCCCTTAACAGGTGTATAACATTTAGTGTTATACACCTGGTGGGGAAGACCAGGTGTATAACACAAAAAGAAAAAAGAAAAAACAATTACCCCAAGTGTTTACCATTATTATTTTTATTATTGTTGTATGTGAATTGTGAGAGTTTTAGTTTTAGTTTAGGTGTGTTAATTTAGTGGGATTCAGGGATTTCTACGGGAAGTTCTTGATTGAAGGTGTAGAGAATTTGACTTATATACTCTACCAGTGGTTCTTGCTGCAGTGCGCAGTTCCCGGATGAACAAAGCAACTTCGTAGTACACGTTTAAGAAGTTATATATATATATCGCACTCACGATATGCCCTTTATCGAACTCCAAAAAGTCCTTTTTTTGTTTTTCCCGTTGTGATCAATACTGCTGACAATCACTGAAGAACCGAAGTCTTAAATAGTTGCCTAGATCACGTGGTGACGCATGTGACCACGTATTTTGCATAAACGCTGCGTTAAGTGACGTTTACGTACATCTGTAAAAATGTTTCTAATTTAGTGGACGGTGTATATATATATACGTACACCGTATTGGACGGTGTATATATATATATATATATATATATATATATATATTATGGGAGATTTCAATGCAAAAATAGGGCAACGGCAACAGAATGAAACTTCAGTAGGTAAATTCGGTCACGGCAACAGAAACCAGCGTGGAAATACTCTCGTAGAGTTTGCAGAGGCCGAAGGGTTTTTCATCTTGAACTCCTTTTTCAAGAAAAAGCCACACAGGAAATGGACATGGAGACATCCAAATGGGACGACAAGTGAAATTGATTTTATTATGTGTAACAAAAAATTCCTCATAGAAGACTGCAGTGTGCTAAACAAGTTCAACACAGGTAGTGACCATAGATTGGTGAGATGTAGGATGCACCTCAACACTAAACTTGAACGTGGCAAGCTCATAAGACAAACAAAATCTATTGACATAACCAACCTTAAAAAACACCATAATACCTTCAAGTTGGAACTGAAGAACAGATTCTCTGCTTTAGAAGGCCTAACATCGGAAGAAGTGGATATTTCTGAAGTTAACAGAAAAGTAACCAAAGCTCTTATGGAAACAGCAACAAAATTAGCTGGGTCTAAGAACAAGTTGCATGTAAATAAATTATCAGGAAAAACGAAAATGTTGATGCAAAAAAGAAGAGAGATGAGGACAACTAAAGAAGATGTGACTTCCAAAGTGGAATATATAGAGCTATGCAAGACAGTACGAAAAAGTATCACTGAAGACGTAAGGAGATTCAACTGTGAACTAGTAAGGAAAGCAATTGAAAACAACCAAAGCCTAAAGATAGCAAAGGGACATCTCAGTAAGGGAAGAAAACAGATTATGGCACTGAGAAAAGAAGATGGTTCTGTAACAAGAAATAGAGGCGAAATTTTGACAAGAGTGAAAGATTTCTACTCCAAATTATATGAAAGGGATGATACATGTACTCCAGACATCATGAAAGGTACCAGTACCAGAGTTCTCCCAGTCCTTCCAGCAGAAGTTGCACATGCAATCAAGAACATGAAGCTGGGAAAAGCTCCAGGAGAAGATGGAATTACTGTAGACATCATACAAGAAGCAAGTGGAGAAATCGATACAGTACTCGCCCAAAATTTTCACTCGATGCCTTAATGAAGGGAAAATTCTTGAGGATTGGATCAACGCTACAATGATCTTGCTACATAAAAAAGGTGACATTGAGGATCTCAGGAACTACAGACCTATCAGCCTCCTATCAGTGGTTTATAAAATCTTCACTGAAGTTCTTTCACACCGCTTGAAGGTGACACTGGACATGGCTCAACCGAGAGAACAAGCTGGATGCAGGAGTGGGTACAGCTCAATAGATCATATCCACGTACTGAGAGAACTAATTGAAAGAGCGAGGGAATATGAATTTCCATTGTGCATGGCTTTTATCGATTATGAAAAAGCCTTTGATTCGGTGAAACCATCAGCAGTTACAATGTCTCTGAAATCCTGCGGTATTGAAGATTCATACATTAATATTATTAATAACATCTATGAAAATGCAAGTGCAAAGATTCGGCTGTTTGAAAATACAACGCACATAAAAATTGGAAAAGGAGTGAGACAAGGTGACACCATATCTCCGAAGTTCTTTAATGCCACATTGGAAAATGTCTTTCAATCACTGAACTGGGAAAACAAAGGGATAAAGATTAATGGAGATTATCTAACCCACCTTCGTTTTGCTGATGACATAGTCATTTTTGCAACTACCCCATCAGAGCTGCAGAGTATGATCCAGGAACTTGTTGACTAGAGTAAAGAAGTGGGATTAAAAATGAACTTTCAGAAGACAAAAGTGATGTTCAATGCTTTTACAAGAAATGAAGATTTATCGATTGATGGAGAAAAGCTGGAGGTAACAGATACATACGTTTATGTTGGACAGCCGATATCAAGTGAGGGTCACATTGATGAGGAAATTAATCGGCGTATAAATCTTGCCTGGAGAGCTTTTGGAAGAAACAGTATAATTTTCAAGAGCAATATGCCATTATGTCTTAAAAGAAAAGTGTTTGATCAATGCATCCTTCCAGTGCTTACGTATGGTGCAGAGACGTGGACCTTAACTAAAAGAGACATAAAAATTCTGCAGACAACTCAAAAAAGCATGGAGAGGTGCATGCTTGGTTTAGCCAGGAGAGATAAGAAGAGGAACTCCTGGATGAGAAAAATGACAAGAGTGGAAGACATCATGGTCCGAGTTAAATCCCTGAAATGGCAATGGGCTGAACATACTGCCAGAAGGACAGACCATCGATGGGCAGCCGAAATCTTAGATTGGATTCCAAGGGACAAAAAAAGACCACATGGGAGATGGGTGGATGAAATTCGAAAGCATGCGGGAGTGACATTGTAACGTACCAGGAGATGTGACGTACCTGCCAGCAGGACGCACACGACATAAAGGCAGATAGGATTCAGAATAAACGTCCGCGTAGCTCAATTGGTAGAGCAACTTATTCCGGAGTGACGGGATCCGGGTTCGAATCCTGGCGTGGACAGAAATGACGGAGAAATTTACTTCGTTATAATGGCGCCCGAATTATCCGGATGACCCGACCGTTCAAAATCTCGCAAAGGTGTGATGTTATTTCCACACCGCGAGATAGGAAAAATAAGAGAATCCCTTCTCCAGCTCTTCAAAAAAAACAACAATAAATAAGGGTGAGATGATGTAACGTACCAGGAGATGTGACGTACCTGCCAGCAGGACGCACACGACATAAAGGCAGATAGGATTCAGAATAAACGTCCGCGTAGCTCAATTGGTAGAGCAACTTATTCCGGAGTGAGGGGATCCGGGTTCGAATCCTGGCGTGGACAGAAATGACGGAGAAATTTACTTCGTTATAACAAGACAGACCGTTGAGGAGGAAACTTGGGGAGACCTTCGTCCAGCAGTGGATTGATAATGGTTGACAATGATGATGATGATGATGATATATATATATATATATGGGATGTAAGGTCAGGTGATGCGTAACATCACTGCCTCTCCTTGACAAATGTCAACCCCGCCTTCTCGTGGTACATCCTGTTCCCACTAAAGGGGCTCTGACGACCGCCAATAGCGGTATAACTATACCATCGGGATTAGAGGAAATGCTATCCCACACTCACCAACCCGCTTGGCCAGCGTGGTGAGTTATGGCCAAACCCCTCCAAAATGACTCCACAACTTAAATCTTGGCCCTCAGTCTCCGGCAGTTGGAATGTACCTGGCCAAGGCAGCGGCCAGTGCGACATGAAGGCAGAGGGTGCTAAGAATCACCGGAGGACCGGACTAGGCTGCCATCTGATGCTGACCTTGGCTACGTATAACGGACGCTCCCTATCTTCTGATTCAAGGCTTCTTGAATTGGAAGAGGAACTACAAAGGATCAAGTGGGACATCGTCGGGCTAAGTGAGGTAAGAAGAAAAGGAGAAGATCTCATTGAACTGAAAAGTGGACATCTCTTCTACTATCGTGGGACAGATACTGGCAGAACTAGTGGTGTTGGATTTATAATAAACAAGAAACTGAAGGATAAAGTTGTAGAAGTTGAAAGTTCCTCTGACAGAGCTGCACGACTCGTTATCCAACTCTCGAGAAGATACCAGGCTCAGATTATTCAAACTTATGCACCCACCACAAGTCATCCTGAAGAAGAAATTGAAGAATTTTATGAAGAAATTCGTGATCTAAATAATAAAGGTAAGCAGCACTTGAAGATAATTATGGGAGATTTCAATGCAAAAATAGGGCAACTGCAACAGAATGAAACTTCAGTAGGTAAATTCGGTCACGGCAACAGAAACCAGCGTGGAAATACTCTCGTATAGTTTGCAGAGGCAGAAGGGTTTTTCATCTTGAACTCCTTTTTCAAGAAAAAGCCACACACGAAATGGACATGGAGACATCCAAATGGGGCGACAAGTGAAATTGATTTTATTATGTGTAACAAAAAATTCGTCATAGAAGACTGCAGTGTGCTAAACAAGTTCAACACAGGCAGTGACCATATATTTGTGAGATGTAAGATGCACCTCAACACTAAACTCGAACGTAGCAAGCTCATAAGACAAACAAAATGTATTGACATAACCAACCTTAAAAAACACCATAATACTTTCAAATTGGAACTGAAGAACAGATTCTCTGCTTTAGAAGGCCTAACATTGGAAGAAGTGGATATTTCTGAAGTTAACAGAAAAGTAACCAAAGCTCTTATGGAAACAGCAACAAAATTAGCTGGGTCTAAGAACAAATTGTATGTGAACAAATTATCAGGAAAAACCAAAATGTTGATGCAAAAAAGAAGAGAGATGAGGACAACTAAAGAAGATGTGACTTAAAAAGTGGAATATATAGAGCTATGCAAGACAGTACGAAAAAGTATCACTGAAGACGTAAGGAAATTCAACTGTGAACTAGTAAAGGAAAGCAATTGAAAACAACCAAAGCCTAAAGATAGCAAAGGAACATCTCAGTAAGGGGAAAAAACAGATTATGGCACTGAGAAAAGAAGATGGTTCTGTAACAAGAAATAGAGGCGAAATTTTGACAAGAGTGAAAGATTTCTACTCCAAATTATATGAAAGGGATGATACATGTACTCCAGACATCATGAAAGGTACCAGTACCAGAGTTCTCCCAGTCCTTCCAGCAGAAGTTGCACATGCAATCAAGAACATGAAGCTGGGAAAAGCTCCAGGAGAAGATGGAATTACTGTAGACATCATACAAGAAGCAATTGGAGAAATCGAAACAGTACTCGCCCAAATTTTCACTCGATGCCTTAATGAAGGGAAAATTCCTGAGTATTGGATCAACGCTACAATGATCTTGCTACATAAAAAAGGTGACATTGAGGATCTCAGGAACTACAGACCTATCAGCCTCCTATCAGTGGTTTATAAAATCTTCACTAAATATCTTTCACACCGCTTGAAGGTGACACTGGACATGGCTCAACCGAGAGAACAAGCTGGATTCAGGAGTGGCTACAGCACAATAGATCATATCCACGTCCTGAGAGAACTAATTGAAAGAGCGAGGGAATATGAACTTCCATTGTGCATGGCTTTTATCGATTATGAAAAAGACTTTGATTCGGTGAAACCATCAGCAGTTGCAATGGCTCTGAAATCCTGCGGTATTGAAGATGCATACATTAATATTATTAATAACATCTATGAAAATGCAAGTGCAAAGATTCGGCTGTTTGAAAATACAACACACATAAAAATTGGAAAAGGAGTGAGACAAGGTGACACCATATCTCCGAAGCTCTTTAATGCCACATTGGAAAATGTCTTTCAATCACTGAACTGGGAAAACAAAGGGATAAAGATTAATGGAGATTATCTAACCCACCTTCGTTTTGCTGATGACATAGTCATTTTTGCAACTACCCCATCAGAGCTGCAGAGTATAATCCAGGAACTTGCTGACAAGAGTAAAGAAGTGGGATTAAAATTGAACTTTCAGAAGACAAAAGTGATGTTCAATGCTTTTACAAGAAATGAAGATTTATTGATTGATGGAGAAAAGCTGGAGATAACAGACACATACGTTTATCTTGGACAGCAGATATCAAGTGAGGGTCACATTGGTGAAGAAATTAATCGGCGTACAAAACTTGCCTGGAGAGCTTTTGGAAGAAACAGCATAATTTTCGAGAGCAATATGCCATTATGTGTTAAAAGAAAAGTGTTTCATCAATGCATCCTTCCAGTGCTTACGTATGGTGCAGAGACGTGGACCTTAGCTAAAAGAGACATACAAAGGCTGCAGACAACTCAAATAAGCATGGAGAGGTGCATGCTTGGTGTAACCAGGAGAGATAAGAAGAGGAACACGTGGATCCGAAAAATGACAAGAGTGGAAGACATCATGATCAGAGTTAAATCCCTGAAATGGCAATGGGCTGGTCATACTGCCAGAAGAACAGACCATCGATGGACAGCCGAAATTTTAGATTGGATTCCAAGGGACAGGAAAAGACCCAGAAGAAGACCACATGGAAGATGGGTGGAAGAAATTCGAAAGTATGCGGGAGTGACATGGAGGAGACTGGCACAAGACAGACCGTTGTGGAGGAAACTTGGGGAGACCTTCGTCCAGCAGTTGATTGATAATGGTTGACAATGATGATGATGATGATGATATATATATATACACCACGTATTTTGAATATACGTTGCTCCATGGGATGTGTATATATATATAAAAAAACACCGTCCACTAAATTAGGAACCTTTTTACAGATGTACGTAAACGTCACTTAACGCAGCGTATGTGCAAAATACGTAGTCACGTGAGTCACCACGTGATCTAGGCAACTGTTTAAGACTTCGGTTCTTCAGTAATTGTCAGCAGTGTTGATCACAATGGGAAAAACAAAAAAAGGACTTTTTGGAGTTCGATAAAGGGCATATCGTGAGTACGCGTCTGAGTGCCATTTTGAAAACAACAAAGCTGACTGGTCTGTCAAAAGATGAGATATCCCGGGCCTTTAATCAGTGGAAAAATAAGTCACATTGCTTGTTTAAAAGTCGTAACTGTGGTGCAACCAAAATATGTCAAGAACGCGATCGCCGTCGTCTGAGATGGCTTGCACGGAAAAAAAGGATTTAATATGTTCAGCAATTGACCGAAGCATTCAATGAAGGCTGTTCTCGACCCACATCTCAGCGAACTATGTGCACGGAATTGAAGTGGATAGGTACTGGTAGTCGCATACATATAAGGAAACCATTGATTTCGGCAGATAACCGGAAAGTTTGTCTACAGTGGTGTCAGGAATAACGTGACTAGACCCTGGAAGACTGGGAAAAAGTCTTGTGGTTCGACGAGTCAAGGTACAGCTTTCTCTGTACCGACGATAGGCAGAGAGTTTGGAGAGATTCCCTGGAAGACTGGGAAAAAGTCTTGTGGTTCGACGAGTCACGGTACACCTTTCTCTGTACCAACGATAGGCAGAGAGTTTGGAGGGATTCACAGGAAGACTGGGAAAAAGTCTTGTGGTTCAACGAGTCACGGTACACCTTTCTCTGTACCGACGATAGGCAGAGAGTTTGGAGAGATTCCCTGGAAGACTGGGCTTGTGGTTCGACGAGTCACGGTACACCTTTCTCTGTACCGACGACAGGCAGAGAGTTTGGAGAGATTCCCTGGAAGACTGGGAAAAAGTCTTGTGGTTCGACGAGTCACGGTACACCTTTCTCTGTACCAACGATAGGCAGAGAGTTTGGAGGGATTCCCTGGAAGACTGGGAAAAGTCTTGTGGTTCGACGAGTCACGGTATACCTTTCTCTGTACCGACGATAGGCAGAGAGTTTGGAGAGATTCCCTGGAAGAGTGGGAAAAAGTCTTGTGGTTCGACGAGTCACTGTACACCTTTCTCTGTACCGATGATAAGCAGGGAGTTTGGAGAGATTCGCTGGAAGACTGGGAAAAAGTCTTGTGGGTCGACGAGTCACGGTACACCTGTCTCTGTACCGACGACAGGCAGAGAGTTTGGAGAGATTCCCTGGAAGACTGGGAAAAAGTCTTGTGGTTCGACGAGTCACGGTAGACCTTTCTCTTTACCAACGATAGGCAGAGAGTTTAGAGGGATTCCCTGGAAGACTGGGAAAAAGGCTTGTGGTTCGACGAGTCACTGTACACCTTTCTCTGTACCGACGATAGGCAGAGAGTTTGGAGAGATTCCCTGGAAGACTAGGAAAAAGTCTTGTGGTTCGACGAGTCACGGTACACCTTTCTCTGTACCAACGATAGGCAGAGAGTTTGGAGGGATTCCATGGAAGACTGGGAAAAAGTCTTGTGGTTCGACGAGTCACGGTACATCTTTCTCTGTATCGACGATAGGCAGAGAGTTTGGAGAGATTCCCTGGAAGACTGGGAAAAAGTCTTGTGGTTCGGCGAGTCACTGTACACCTTTCTCTGTACCGACGATAGGCAGAGAGTTTGGAGAGATTCCCTGGAAGACTGGGAAAAAGTCTTGTGGTTCGACGAGTCACGGTACACCTTTCTCTGTACCGATGATAAGCAGGAGAGTTTGGAGAGATTCCCTGGAAGACTGGGAAAAAGTCTTGTGGTTCGACGAGTCACGGTACACCTTTCTGTGTACCAACGATAGGCAGAGAGTTTGGAGAGATTCCCTGGAAGACTGGGAAAAAGTCTTGTGGTTCGACGAGTCACTGTACACCTTTCTCTGTACCGACGATAGGCAGAGAGTTTGGAGAGATTCCCTGGAAGACTGGGAAAAAGTCTTGTGGTTCGACGAGTCACGGTACACCTTTCACTGTACCAACGATAGGCAGAGAGTTTGGAGGGATTCCCTGGAAGACTGGAAAAAAGTCTTGTGGTTCGACGAGTCACTGTACACCTTTCTCTGTACCGACGATAGGCAGAGAGTTTGGAGAGATTCCCTGGAAGACTGGGAAAAAGTCTTGTGGTTCGACGAGTCACGGTACACCTTTCACTGTACCAACGATAGGCAGAGAGTTTGGAGAGATTCCCTGGAAGACTGGGAAAAATCTTGTGGTTCGACGAGTCACGGTACACCTTTCTCTGTACCGACGATAGGCAGAGAGTTTGGAGAGTTTCCCTGGAAGACTGGGAAAAAGTCTTGTGGTTCGACGAGTCACTGTACACCTTTCTCTGTACCGACGATAGGCAGAGAGTTTGGAGAGATTCCCTGGAAGACTGGGAAAAAGTCTTGTGGTTCGACGAGTCACGGTACACCTTTCTCTGTACCAACGATAGGCAGAGAGTTTGGAGGGATTCCCTGGAAGACTGGGAAAAGTCTTGTGGTTCGACGAGTCACGGTACACCTTTCTCTGTACCGACGATAGGCAGAGAGTTTGGAGAGATTCCCTGGAAGAGTGGGAAAAAGTCTTGTGGTTCGGCGAGTCACTGTACACCTTTCTCTGTACCGACGATAGGCAGAGAGTTTGGAGGGATTCGCTGGAAGACTGGGAAAAAGTCTTGTGGGTCGACGAGTCACGGTACACCTCTCTCTGTACCAACGATAGGCAGAGAGTTTGGAGGGATTCCCATGAAACAATGAACCCAGCCTGCCTTGTAAACACAACTCGATGTTTTGGAGATGGTGTCATCATGTGGGGTATATTCTGTTGGTACGGTACGGCTCCCCTGATATCACTGGAAGGTTGGGTGCCTTTCAAGGATTATCTGAACATTGTTGCCGATCAAGTCCATCCTGCAATGTTGACTTTTTATTCAGCAGGTCACTACTGTTTCATGGACAACAATGCTACTGAACATCGCGCAAGATGTGTTCAGCAGTGGTTGAGAGAGCAAGACAGCGACTTCCACCATCTTCCCTGGCCACCGCACAGGCGGGATCTGAACTCTATTGAAAACGTATGGGACATGCTAGAAAAACAGATTTGGGAGCAAAGTTCTCTTCCGTCAAATCTGGTCCAGTTGAAGGACTGTGGTCAACGCCTGGTATGCTGTAAAGGTAGATGCGCTCACAGGAAGCAATCCGCACCTGATAATTTCATCGGGTTTTGCAATCTCATAATCACCCATTTTACTTTCACCTGCTTCTGAAGTGCTTGGTTTTTGTAAAATGTCTGCTTCTAAACTTTGATAAGTTGACGTCCTCAACAAATCACCATTCTTAGCATAAGAAATGGCCCTTGAGCTTAATTGACTCAGCGGTTAAAAATACTAGTCAAGTTTTGAAAGTTTCTTCGCATGCTCTCATTCTTCCTTTTTCTTTCGCTGATGCTCCACTTGGAGCTTTTTATGACATTTTGCAAATGGATGTCGTTCGCTTGTTAATTAAAGTTTTGACACAGTGAATGAGATGGCCATATTTACTATAAGGAAGAACTAAAAGCAGTAGCAACGTGTAATTGTTTTGTCCCAAACTAAAATAGACTACTTGAAGAAATTACCCTCTTATACGTTATAGATCTGCGGCTGCTGTGAATAAATGTTGCCGCCTGTCGTGTACGTAATCCTAGGTGACTGACTGTTTTTGCACTTCCCCCACGTGGCTTCGCATTTTTCTTCAACAGCGCAGAGAGAGAGAGAGAGAGAGAGAGAGAGAGGGCGATTGGAGAGCGATCGTATTATTTACAACACATTGCAGGGCGATCGCATTACAACACATTGCAGGGCGATCGCATTACAACACATTGCAGGGCGATCGCATTACAACACATTGCAGGGCGATCGTATTACAACACATTGCAGGGCGATCATATTACAACACATTGCAGGGCGATCGTATTAAAAACCGGAGCCAAAGGGCCGAATATCTTCAATTTGTAGGACATCCAGTGTTTTAAAAGTGAAATTTGACATTTATTTAGACAAAGCTAAATATATCTTAAAGGAAAATGTGAATTTTTAGGCTAACTATATTTGTTTGCTTGTTTTTGTGTGTGTTCGGACTTTTTCATAAAACTGTAACCCAAAACAACTGCAGTACAGCCCTTCGTTACCTGTGCTCCCATCGGCTTGGGTGGGGTGTGTGGTGTGTGTGGGTGGGGGTGGGGAGTGGGGGTGGGGTGGAGGTAGTTACGCCACCGTCTTCTTCTATTCCATCTGATGTTCTCTTTTGTACAACACGTTTGTGAAGCTGCGCACGATCTCAACAATTACCAGTTCCTTCAGCGTCCAACTACTCCGACACTTTACGCCTCACCACTCTGTTGATATTTCTTCGTCCTTTACTAGTGTCACCTTGATCTTCCAGCTATTCACTTCAACAAGCTGATCTCCAACCTGTTTCTCATTTCAAGAGCAGAGTGCTTCCTCGCACTCAAGCCGACCACACAGAAGCCTTACGCACTTCCAAGATCTCTCAGTTCTATGCCAACTGATCGCTTTACTGACAGTGATTCAAAATCACCAATCAACGAATGTCACTTTCAGCGCAATGAGCTACCCTTCCTTTACAACTGTACCATTCGCACCTTAACTTGAACTTGTTTTCATTTGTTCACAATTCTTTTGTGTTCAATGGCATTTTCACAGAGCTGATGTCTTGTTTCTACAATGTATGTAGCCCGTTCAAGAAAGACTTGCGCGTTTTGTTGTTTTTCAATAGTATAACTACATATTGGAGCCAAAACATCATCACAGCATACACCCGACTCCCCTCTGTGTGAATGAACCTTTCCGAGCTGTTGCGTTAAACGCGACCTTGAGTAGAACTCTGTGAAGAAACGTCTGTTTGCGCCCGCCTCTCTGTCGGGTCATGGATATCACAGCGGAACAGCGTGCAGCTTTGGAGTTTTGTGTTCGTTTAGGGAAAACGAATTCGAAAGCGTACCAAATGTTGCTGCAGGCATATGGTAAGATCGTACAGCACAGAGGTGGTTAAAAGAATTTCGCAAAGTCCGCGAATCGTTTCAGAAACAAGGTGGACCTGGGGTGTCCCCAACAGCCATTACTGATCAGATGATTGGCGCTGCAGCCCCAATTATTCATGAGGATGTCGGCTCACAGTCAGACAAATGGCAGAACATTTACAGATTTCAGTTGGAAGTGCCCACACTATACTCAGTGAGAAACTACACATGACGCGAGTCAGTGCCAGATGGATTCCTCGGTTACTGACGCCTGAACAAAAATAAGTACGTGTTGAGGTGTGTAAATTTTTGAAGCAAGACATTGCTTCAAACGAAGACTACCTCAAGTCAGCGATGACAGGCGATGAAACTTTTCTTTATCACTACGATCCAGAGGGCAAACAGCAGAGCTCTGTATGCGAAAACTCCGTCATTTCCAAAGGCAAAGAAAGGCAAGATGTGAAAAGTCTGCCGGAAAGGTAATGATAATCACTTTCTTTGATTACCAAGGAAAGGAGTACCAGAATGTCCTGCCGCCGAATACCACGACTAATGCGGATTATTACGTGTCTGTTTTGACAAAGCTGTTCGTACGCATCCGTAAGAAGCGTAAACACTTTCACCAAAATGAAGCGTCCACACATTCACCAAAATGAAGCTTCCACAAATTCACCGAAATGAAGCGTCCACACATTCACCGAAATGAAGCGTCCGCGCCTTTACCGAAATGAAGCGTCCACGCATTCACTAAAATGAAGCGTCCATACATTCACCAAACTGAAGCGTCCATACATTCACCAAAATGAAGCGTCCATACATTCACCAAACTGAAGCGTCCACACATTCACCGAAATGAAGCGTCCACACATTCACCGAAATGAAGCGTCCACACATTCACCGAAATGAAGCGTCTACACATTCACCGAAATGAAGCGTCCACACATTCGCCCAAAATGAAGCGTCCGCGCATGCACCGAAATGAAGCGTCCACACTTTCACCAAACTAAAGCGTCTACACGTTCACCAAAATGAAGCTTCCACACATTCACCAAAATGAAGCGTCCGCGCATTCACCCAAATGAAGCGTCCACACATTCACCAAAATGAAGCGTCCGCGCATTCACTAAAATGAAGCGTCCACACATTCACCAAAATGAAGCGTCCATACATTCACCAAACTGAAGCGTCCACACATTCACCAAAATGAAGCTTCCACATATTTACCGAAATGAAGCGTCCACACATTCACCGAAATGAAGCGTCCACACATTCACCGAAATGAAGCGTCCACACATTCACCGAAATGAAGCGTCCACACATTCACCAAACTGAAGCGTCCACACATTCACCAAAATGAAGCCTCCACACATTCACCGAAATGAAGCGTCCACACATTCACCAAAATATTTGGAAACCACCATAATAACGCTCGTCCTCACGTGGGTCAGAAAGTCACTACCTTCTTGGCTGAAAAAATATTGGAACGGTTCCACACCCTCCATACAGTCCAGATTTAGCATGTTATGACAGTTTTCTTTCCAAATTCTCAAAAAGAACTTGCAAGGACGTAGGTTTGCGCCAACAAAAGAGGTAGTCAAAGCTTCAGAGGCTACTGTGAACGGGATGCAGGAAGATGGCTTTCAGCAAGTCTTCGAGGAGTGGGAGCCACGTTTGAACAGGTGCATTGCCTCCGGAGGAGAATACTTTGAAAAGCACCACAGCCATATGTAGTTCAGGTTCGTACACGCATATTTATAAATTTCCACGGAAATCTTTCTTCTTGAACGGATCTCGTATCTTCAGCTCCTAATGACTTCTCTTATACACAATTACAATTACTTTGTTTGTGAACTTTTTCTCCAGTTTACAACTGCTATTTGCAGCATTTCGTGCACATATTTCACCATTCATTGTAGTATTCATCATTCTTTTTTTTTCTTCCACAGGTAAATGGCCCGTAATTGTGCAGTTCATGTATTTTAGCTCTGAATCAAGCGATTTTGAAATCTCAAAATCATTGTGATATGAGAATGAAATTTATGCAGCCTCCTGTAATAACGATATGACGGGGAGGGGGGGGCAAAAACTTGGAGTGATATGATGCTTTCTGAATCAGAGCGGCAATCTCGTTTGAGTAAGTAATCCACTTTTGTTATGAAAACAAAAATGCTTAGGTTATTCACAACCGGAATAACTGAGGAGATGTCATTTGTTTGACTGAACAAATAAACAAACGTTGAAATGTTTATTGATGGTCTAAATCGTTTGCAGTTAACGAAATTTCGTCGTGATAAACTACCGTGGGCTTGTGAAGCTCAATTTATTTTAATGTAGGAGTGTTGGCGGTGAATCTGATGTCTGGAGTTATTGGGGAGCAAAATCTGGAAAGAGCTGCGTCGCAATTTCGATGACCAGCGCCACCTGTCGTTATCTCGGAGAAACACATCCGTGAACGGCGAAAATTAATAACCTGAGAAGAGGAGGACGAGAGGTTCGACGAAGTCTGACTGCCCATGATTCTCTCCGACGACACTTACGGGGATCAATTACCGGCCACCAGTTGAGTAAGGATGCCCGGAAATCTAGGTCCTCCTACTCCGCGTCGTCTTCTTCATCACCAGGCATCGCATCTTTTCATCACGTCATCGACATTATTCCAAACAGGTGAGTAATTAACTAGTCTTCCATTTTGAGTTGCCTGCCTTCTTTCTTGATGCAAGCCAAATGGCGGGCACGGGAGTAAAAAAAAAAAAAATAAAAAAAAAATGGTGATTAAAAATTGGCCACCTAATGCGCCAGTTGATTACCAAATCCCTCCTCCGTATCACATGGAGCACTAACTGGTGTTCTTAGTTGCCGTATTCCACTGACCCATATACATCCACCGTAGGGAGGAATAAAAAATATCACTTCTGCTCGGCAGGCAGCAATATGCTGCGATTCTCTTGCCTTATTTATCCAAAGAAATTCACTTTGGAATAACACAAAAATATGCCACTCATTCAGAAGGAAAGTATGACCTCGGCAGAGTTGACTGCATAAATTTAAGCAGCACACGATGTCTCGGTTACGTCACTAGTATTCAACTAAAAATGTACAGTGAAACCTATTTTATACGTTTCCCGGTTATGCATTTTTCATTTCCAAATGAAATTCTGCGTTAATTCCGTTTTTTCACTGTAGTTCCTATCGCTTTTTCAATTCGGTTATACGTAATTCATTCATACGCTTATATGTTAAATTCTGAATTTCAGTTTATCAACAATACACGCTCCTTTGGGTTTTTTTATACGTAATTGTACGTAACCTGGTATTTTCCAACTTTGAAAGAATCGAGTGCTGTGTTCCTTCTTGGTGCTGAACAAATCCCATTAGAGAAGGGTATGTTGTTTCCTTTTGGTTTGGATGAAAAATTGGTTTCGCATTCCACGCTCTGTGTAACGACGTCAGAAAATAAAAAAAAAAAAAACAAGCAAACAAAGATTAGTGAATATTTTATTTGACACTAATGCCAAATAAACTAGTGGACAAATTGCGCTGAAAAGAGCGATGCTTAGAAGTAATGAATGCGTAAGAGGAGTGTTGAATATAAAATAAAATCGTATTCGGCTTTACTACTTAGTTTTTCAAAGGCATGTTTTTTTTCTTTTCATATATTGAAAATATGAAATTGTATTGGATTTCTTAATTTAGTTTTTATAATGAAATTAAAATAAAGGAATAATTAGAACTAATACAAAATTCAACGAAATCTATAAGGAATTAGTAGTTTCAATTAAATAACAAATTTAATAACAAGGAATATTAATATTCAATTGGCAGTTTGCGCTGTCTATACCTTGAAAAAACCATCTGGTTGACGTGCGAAAAATTGGAAACTTTGATTTCTATTTTACACCAAGAAATTTTGATTACTAGTACAGTTATACTCTTTAAGTTTAGCAGTTTCAGTTCGGTATTTATTGGTGTATATAAAGTAGATAAACATATTTACACAACGCCGAGCTTTAGCGCGTCGACCGGAAGGCTTTTCAACTTCAAGCCGTTACATCAAGCCGTAAGACGGATGTATGCGCTAAAATGTAAAAAAAAAAAAAAGTGGTGTGAATACACGGGAAATTTATGAAAAGAACGTGAAGCATAGTTGTCAGAAGATGTCCGCCTTTTAAAGAAATTTGCTTTTCTTCTAACTTCAGTGTTTTGACAGAATTTCCGGAGCCAGTAATACCGTTTATTTCAGAAAAAGCCGCTTTGGGGTTTTCCGTATTTTTACTGAAATTTCGCAATGTTTTCAATTCTGACTTTTTCGGTCAGTTTCTTTCCTTGCCTTCTAAGTTAAGGAGCCCTTCCTTATTCGTTATTGGCGAGATTTGAAACAGCCATCTTCTGAACGGAAATCGCGTGTCATACTGCTGAGCGAGAAATTATCGTTAAGACATCTCTCCCGCGTGTAAGGTACAACTGTAATTGCTCGATGATGAAACTTTTTTTGTTTGTTATTAATTTGGGTGAATTAGTTATTTTATTTTCTGTTGGAGTTTAATAATTTTCTGAATACGTTTGTAATAATTTTATTTTTTTCTGTAGGTGAACTTATTACAAATTACATATTTCTTTCACCGTGATTTTTCGAACCAACAGAATGCTTTGGAACTCGAGATCTTTTTGAACTGACAATGCTTTCTATTACCTTTTAAAAAAGGTCAAATTTTATAGTGTCATTTCACAAAATTCCTAAATATAAAATTTACTTTTGACAGGTATTGTCTTAAGTGGTCTACAGACTGAAACATAGACATTATACAATCAATTTAATAGTTAATCAAACCTTAAGTATTGTCGCAATCATTCCCATTACCGAAAATGTTTCGTCGTATGGATACAGAAAAAGTGAGAACAAAATTATCTGTTAATATACGAAAGGAATTGCGGACAAGTTTCTGAAAATCCAGAATTTTTCGTTAACACCTCTTAGAAACTGCAATTTATCGTCAATATACGAAAGGAATTGCGAAATGTTTTCCAAAAATTCAGAATCTTCCGTTACACCTCTTAAAAATGACCTTTACCGTCAATATACGAGAGGAATTGCGAAAAAGTTTCGAAAAATTTAGAATTTTCCGTAAACACCTCTTAGAAAAGGAAATTTACCGTCAATATGCAAAAGAATTGCGGAAAAGTTTCTGAAACTTCAGAATTTTCCGTGAACACCTCTTAGAAACGGCAATTTACCGTCAATATGCGAAAGGGATTGCGGAGAATTTTCTAAAAATTCAGAATCTTCCGTTACACCTCTAGAAACGGCAATTTACCGCCAATAAACGAAAGGAATTGCGAAAAAGCTTCGCAAAATTCAGAATTTTCCTTTAACACCTCTTAAAAACGGCAACTTACCGTCAATGGAAGAAAAGAATTGCGGAAAGGTTTCCGAAAATTCAGAATTTTCCGGGCGTACAAAAAAAATCGTGAAATTCAGGGGTTTTTCTCCTCATTTCACGGAAAAGGTTGTATTAGAAATATGCTTCCTTAATTTACGAAAGATATCACGGAAAATGGCTCTTAAATTTCAGAAAATTTCTTACAGTGTATCAAATCGTCCAGTCGACGTACGAAACCTCGGCCCAACGTAAATGCATTTACCGACACCATAAAATAAAGGATTGAAATTACCAGTTTCTTATAGATTTCATTACATGACGTATTTTCTCTTTTGATCTACGAAAATCAAAAAAGACATACTCTTAAGGTAACAGACAAATATTATTTATTGTTTGTTACCTAAAGCGTATGTCAATTTTGATTCATTTATGTCTTACATTATGAACTTAGCGTAATCTAAAATTAAGAATTTTACCCCGTGTTTTTTGCATTTCGGAGGCATTCAAAATTTTAAAATAATATTTAACATTTTGGAATTTCTTTCAGGAGCGCACCCAGAAATTCGGAAATTGGGGAGGTTCCGGCTGTACAAGTAATAATGCTCATGTATGTGTACTTGCGCGACGTGACTGCTATAATAAATGTTTTGATCTGTAAAAGATTTGAATACATTGTATGAGTTATCCAGCTGCAAATGGTGTTTTCATTGTTGTTCTTACTTTTATTAAAAATACATATTTCGGAAAAAGAGTTAACTACAAATGTAATTATTTTATCTATTGATATATTATAGCTTCAGAGAATGTATTTTAGAACAAATTCTATAAGGCGTGATTTCAACAATTGTGAAAATTGAAATTCACCAATTAGGAAAATTGGAGAACAGTTAGAGGGTTGGTTAGGAATCTCTCGTGTCGGAATCATATTACAAAACACTCGGCCTCATAGGGGGGGGGTCCCGCACCCGTGCGCTCCTGATTTCTTTTATGCGTTTTTTACATTTATACGTTTCTTTAAGGCCAGCCCTCTAGAAAAACGTATTACCGAGGTTTCACTCTATCGTTAATAATAGATTTTCGCCAAGTTTAAAAAATCAGGGTCGTGCATGGCATTTACTGATTTTTTCCAGAAAGTCCTCGAAAAGGAAGCCTCTCTCACTCTAAGAATTATAGAATCATTTATGAGATTTAGGGATGATCCCCCCTCCGTCCCCTCTTAGGGATGTTTTTAACAGTAGGTCCACCGGTCTGGTGACTGAGTGGTCTGGGTTTTGAATATTCGTTCTAGATAGGCCCGTGTTCAATTCCCGGATGAAGCATGGTGGGTAGTGTGTTCGTGTTACGACGCTGCCTTTGTTAACCAGCGGCCCTAAATCAGGGACGGCAGACTTCTAATAAGCTCAGTTAGTTGCTTATGGTGATTGACAAACTCTGAGAAAAATATAATAGGCCCAAATTTTTTAACAAGTTTCATGATGTTTATTCTAATGTTATGCTGAGCATAATAACGATAATTAAAACAACATAACAAAAACTCATATAATCATATTTACCAATCGTCCAAATACGCTGTTGTATGGTCAAAGACATTAGGAAAGCTGTTATTACAGTAATTGAAAACTACTACTTTGAAGATTTCAGCCAAACTGTACGCCAGTAATCAACAAATATGCGGAACTGGCTACAAAAATTAAGCAGACGCGCACGCTGAAAACAGATCATATATGGCTGCTGGAAGTTCCCACAAAAATTGTAATCCTGCAGACTTTACACTTTAACCAGCTGGAACGAATTAATTCGGGGTTAGCAAAATGGGCTGAAATCAGCTGGAACGAATATATTTTCTGTCTAAGAATTTAACCCTTTAACCGGCTGGAGCGAATGAACTCGGGGTTAGCAAAATGGGCTGAAATCAGCTCGAACGAATATATTCCCTCTTTAAGAAATGGGTCTAATGCGGCTGGAACGGATTAATTCGGGGTATGCTTAGTGGTTTCAACACCACTTGAACATCTGACCTGCAAGACCAGAACATCAAAAAGCGGTGCTTTCATCCTTCGCTTTGTTATTCAACGCTATCAATTAGGGGGATGATTGACACTAATCCTTTGTGTTTGATTACCTGTTGAAAGGAATATAACAATTGCGATGAAAGGAGAAAAAAGGTGTTTAAATGTCATGATGCCCGTGTCTTGGGTACTATTCTTCCTCATTCAGAGCCTTGGGTTATGGAGAGAAATGAATTTAAAGGGAGTACTTATCACTTGTGATAGGGTAACGGTCGGTACTGCTGAAATAAGAGGGGGAAAAGAAATTATTTTGCCGTGAAAGCAAGTAGCTTTCGTTAAACCTGGCCGCTATGGAACCATTTCTGTTTCGGGAATGCACTAAATTTGAAGTGGCTGATTTTGGAGACCATATCGTTCACGTAGATCGGTCGCTTAAGGGGTGAAATCTCAACTAATGCTTTTGTGCTGCAACACTTTAGGTCCAGAGTAAAAGCAGTGCTTCTCGAAATGCGCAACATTAAGAGAAGAAAGGATTCTAAGAATGACAATCTGTATGTTTGTTTTTTGTGGAATGGGGACTAACCACCATCCAGTGAGCATATAAGACTATGAGAAGTCGCTCATTCTCTAATCTGAGGACGGTGATTCCAAGTAAGGGACGACAGAATGAGTGCCATAGAAAAACATATCGCACCAAACCTCTCCGGAATCTGGGTGGTCAGAGGCATAGACTATCACCTTTTGAAGCCGCGGTTGATTTTATGGCGAACACCCATTATTTGTATATGGGTGGATCTTTGGTTCTTGTCCCGATGCCATCAAACACCGCTGTGGTTAAGAAGCCACATTAAGCCTTTGACCCGGGGACTGACACTCTAGCTTACTTACTCGGCGCTGGCAACTCAGTCTGTTTTGCAGGATATGCAGTTTTCACCACCTTTTTTACAATATATATATATAAAAAGCAATCACCTTTAAAATGCCCAAAGAAGGAAAACAAATAAAAATAAAACGAGTGCCCATTCTATTTTTATCGTAAAGGTGAAACCTGAAACGAAATGAACACACGGAGTCATCAACGAAAACACTTTTTTCGTCCCCTCTACTTTTTCTGTTTGACCCATAAATAGTAAGCTGCTTTCGAATGATATAGGTTACTCATTCTCAGCGATCACTAAATGCGTTCAGCCACCTTGAGTGCCGTCGCTTAGTACTAATTGTTTAGTCTGAGTAAAGACGCTTTTTGACGTAGGACTACGTCTAACTCCGCGGATAGTATGGGGCGACTTACGGCCGACAGCCTGTGACAAAAATAGGCCACATCTGAAATTATTATAGCGTTAAAAATACGTGCCACCCACTAATCGTGTTAGCATATCCGTAAACAGCATGGAGTCTAATTTGCATACTGCGCAGTACATCGTGGGCACGACGCTCCCCTCGCTCCCAGTGCGCGGGGGAGATGATGCAATATTTCTGGGCGTGCCGCCGCGTAAGTGGGGCACAACTCTTCCATTTTCAGGAGGAAAATGAAAAAAAAAAGGGTGGCAAAAAGATAAATAAACTAAGAGATTCGACGCATATTTTAAAATGCAACTGTAATTATTCATTGGCGAATGAACAAGGAAACATAAATATCCTTTTGTTGAATATTAATATTTTTAAGAATAAAATTCAGCCTGTGATTTTATAAAACTATCCAGAGATTTTATTTCTAAACGCTTATAAAAATATGAGAAATTAGCGCAGTTACTCAAACAAAGAAAAGGAAGCCCCCCCCCCCAAAAAAAAACAAATAGATAAATAAAGGAGCTCGAGATTATTCGTTTTTTAGCATTATTATTTTCTATTTGTAATAATTGTTTTAAACATTTACCACATATCACGAGGACATGTCAAACACAATACGGTTCTGGTAGTCAAGTTTCTTATCAAATGAACAATGCTGAATATGGGGAAAAGAAAGTTTTTACTTATTTTCTAGTTTATTAATTTTTTGGAAATAAATCGCTCTTTCCTCATAAGTTGGAATTTGGTTCACCTTATAAAGAATAATATATTTCTATAAAGAGAAAAATGCATTTCTTTTGCAATTAGCATAGCACACGATAGCATGGGAAAACATTTTTTCTCTATAGAAATATTTCAACTCACGCATTTCGAAAATGACATGCATATACTTATTTAATTAAGCAGGATGAAAGATAATACAAATTTGGAAGATGTTAATCCGTTTTTTAGTGTAAATATGACAAGGATGGTAAGTCAGATAATATCCGAAAACTTGAAAATTTTGTCCTCCTGGAGCGGGAATTGAACCCGCCCCTCCCAGATAGCGCCCGGGTATGCTAACCGCAATACCACCCAGACCGCCCGCGATGCAAGTTTCCGAATGATTTGAATATAACCACCACAGGATTCGCTAGTCGTGGTTAGCATACTCGGGCGCTATCCGAGAGACGCTGCTTCGAATCTCGCCCCAGGACAACGAAATTTTCGGGTTTTCGGATATTATCTGACTTAACATCCATGCCACATTTACATCAATAAACGGATTCACATCTTTCAAATTTGTATTGTACGTACAATGGTGTAATCCCGTATTTCATTCATTGAAATTCTGCGCCTCCGGGCAATCATGGGAATGAAGTAAAAACCTGCAGATTCGTTATATATGAATACCGGTTGCTTCGACTAGCGAACCCTGATGGTTATATTCAAATGAATCGGAAACTTGAAACTAGGTCGTTCTGTGTGGTGTAGTGGTTTGCATACTCGGGCGCTATCGGAAGACGCGAATTCGGTTCCCGCTCGAGAACAATGAAATTTTGAAGTTTTCGGGTACTGACTTAGCATCCATATCATATTTACACCAATAAACGGATTCACATCTTCCAAATTTCTATTGTACAATGGTGTAATCCCGTATTTCATTCATTGATACGATGAAAGACATTGGGTTGGCACTTTCCCCTCAGTAAAATAACTTGGGGGCAAGATTCGCCTTAGCCCCTATAGTCGGCGCCTATGTAGTAGACACTTCAAAATTTGCCAGATCGTTTTTCATTGTTGTCCAAACTGCAGTGGCCAGTTTCAAGTCCAAATTCCACCAAAATGATGTTGCTACACGATTAAAAGTCTGCATAAGTTTTTTTTTTTTAGGCGGGGGTCTGAATAAGTAAACACATTTATTATTATTATTGTTATTATTATTATTGTTGTTGTTATTATTATTATTATTATTATTATTATTATTATTATTGTTGTTATTATTATTATTATTGTTGTTGTTGTTATTATTATTATTATTACTGTTGAAAATTCTGTGGAACATGGAAAAACCCAATATTCTGTACAATACATTTCAGAGACAGATGTCACATTTCGGAATAACGGCAACTTGTGCAATACGCATGCGCAAATTTTTATGAAATTATGTAATGTTCCAGAGTTTGAAAGACGCGTAGGCATCTTTTTTAGGAACTGTGTAATTAATGTTTCCGTGGTCGGCGTAATATGTTTCAGAATTTCGTTATTTTTATTTTATCTTGTATAAGAAGCTTGAGCAGAATTCTTCAGAATTTGTATGATGTTTCATAGTTGCGAATAAATTTTCACAGAACTTCAATTCATAGGCGCAAGGTTATGAATTGAAGTTCATGCTCAGCCTTTTAGCAAAACGTTTCACAGAAGTTAGGCAACATCAATTTCTTTCACTACGGAATATGCAAAACTTTAATGCAGATTTTTGCACAATATTTCAGAATTTCACTACGCATATGGTTTTCCAGAATTCTTGCAAGTTTGTTTCTTTGATGTAAGATACATATTTGTGTTCTGAAATTTTCAATGTTTATTGTAGAACGTTCCACAAAATCAATAAGGCGAAATGCTTCAGATTTCTTCCTAAGGGTATGGAACATTTGTTGGGATTTCTTCCATAAGGTTTTGTGACATACACTGAAATTACAAATTATTACGTATACCCACCTAATAGCGTGTTGCGCCACCTTCTGCATGCAGGTCAGCATCCAAACGTCGTGGTACGGACGCAATGAGGTTCCGAAACACAGACTCAGGTATCGCTGACCAACAATCTAAGAGTGCTGGGCGTAAAGCAGGCAGAGATGTAGGTGAGGATGGTTGATCACGAACAGCTCGTTCCAATATGTCCCATAAATTCTCTATGGGGTTGATATGCGGTAAACGAGGGATCCATGCTGGTGTGGTAAGCTCACTGCTATGCTCCTGGAGCCAGTCTGTCGTCAGCCGGGACCGATGGGGTGGAGCGTTGTCTTGTTGGAAGATCGGAACTTGGTTCGGACAGAGGCACGTAATGAAACGGTGGAGATGGTCGACTAAAAGCTGCACATACCTATAACCAGTGACGGAAGACTCAAGAGGTACCAAGGGACCCAGGCCGGACCACGTGAAAGCTGCCCAAACAGTTCATCACCTCCACCGACCTGTAGAACCCCAACTTGGCACGCGGTGTCCATAGCTCCGTGTGGTTTACGCCACACACGCTGCCTGCTATCGGCGCGATACAGTGTGAAACGGGACTCGTCAGACCATATGACGCGTTTCCAATCATCCATGCTCCAGTTTCGACGGTCCTTCGCAAACTGCAGCAGAATCATGCGATGCTGTGCCGTTAACATCGAGACACGACGTGGTCGACGACTGCCCTTGCCGAGTTGTGCCATGTGCCGACGGATTGTCTTTGAGCATAGACTTTTGGATGGATGCTCCTTAATTAAATTGTGACGTGATTTGCTGCAAACAAGCCTTCCGATTCGTTTTACGGCCATATTTCATCTGATTGTTAGCGGTTTTGAAGGATTTCACGTTCTCCTGGTACACACTTGCTACGGCTTGTCGCGTAATTCCTAACAGTTTCACGGTTGTGCTGATTAAATATCTGGCCTTCCTGGCTACCACGACTTGACCTCAATCAAATTCCCTTTTCGTCCTCGACCCATGCTGGCACTTGACGGAATGTATTCCTGTACGTATCGATCCACTCTATTTATAGCCCCAAACCAGTTTTCCTACAACCGCTATTTGCTGCTGTCCTTCTGCTTTGCGTGCTTTCTCCGGGGTGTACGTAATAATTTGTCATTTCAGTGTATATTACTAATTTAATCTTCCTTTAGAGTTTCTGTGCTCTCATGTAAATTTGGTTTCTCCTCGTTAATTTTGTATGGAGATTTAACGACGACCACTACCGTGAGGAACTTGATGGGTTATAAGCAGCCGCCCCACCTTAATTTAGGGTCACTGGTCCCAGGGAAGGGCGAGAGCCAGTGCCATAAGACAAACACAACATCATGTCTCACCGGGCTTCGAACCCGGACCCATTTCGGACGAAGGGTCAGAAACCAACGCTTTAACCACTGCTCCATCAAGGTGGCTAATTATTTCCACCTAAACCCTCTGCCCTATATTTCCAATAAGTAAAAACTTCTGTAGGCATTTTATTCGCAATTAATGTATTCCTAACAATGAAAATTTACACATCGATGAAAATAACTTTAAGTTATAGCATATCATACTTAATATTTGCTGAAATTTAACAATAATTGTATTAAAAATCAGAATTTTTTTCTTGGGTAATGTTGAGACCTGCTAACAGATGGCGCGACCTGTACATTGATGACCTCAGTGGACCAACAAATGTTTAATGGCTTATTTCGGAACTAGAAATCAGCGGTACCTACAGCTCTGTTGACATTTTCAGCTAAGTTATTATCATAACATTTAATTTAAGTGGCTCAAATCATTTTAAACATCCCAGACTATCACACAGATAGACTCAAATTTTGCTTCCATTCCGAAAATTAATAAAATTATTGAAAACAAAATCAGCAGTACTACCTCGATGAAAGGTAAACTCGATAACAGTTGCTCATGGAAACCCTAAGGTTCTTACCACTTGGGCGACAGAATGATCCATCTGTCTTGCGTCGACAACGCGTCCACGATCAAAGACGCTCAGATCATCACGTTTGCCCATGTTCGTCGATTGCGATACATTGTTGGGAAGCCCTGCTGTCCACCTATTTATCGGCTGCGTTCAGTTTGGGACTGTTCGGCTCTGCGCGGGGAATGCCCATTGCTCTTATATCTATTGTTTTGCCTACTGAATTGTATTTTGAAAGCTTATTCAAAGGAAATTTCATTTCATACCATAACAGCGTGAAAAGCATTAACTTGAACTTAGATTAGACAACGAGAAAAGGTATATATATATATATATACACGGTCGAGTCACATTATTGCGACCATCAGCTAATATCCAGAGTAACCACCGTGTGCAGCGCGGACAGAAGCTAGACGGGCTGAGAGTGACTCAATAAGGTGTCGGAAGGTGTTAACAGGTATGTGGAGCCATGCTGACTGCAGTGCATTTCACAGCTGTTGGAGGGTACGTAGTGGAGAATCCATAGAGCGAACAACACGATCGAGGTGTCCCACAGATGCTCTATCGTGTCCCACAGATGCTCTGAGGAATTAGGGGGCCAGGGAAGTATTTGAAGTCTTCATCGTGCTCTTTCAACTACTCTCGGACATTTCTAGCTGCGTGACACGTCGCATTGTCGTGTGAAAGATTCCATCCGCCACAGGAAAGACAATCAGCATGTATGGGTGTACGTAGTCTACAAGGATGGATTCATAACGAATTCGGTCCATAGTGCCTTCCACAGGTATGATTGGACCCAGAAAATGCCACGAAAACATTCTCCAGACCATAACGCTGCCTCTACAAGCTTGTGTTCTTCCAGCAATGGTTGAAGAGTGTTTGTTCTCCGATGTTACTCGCCTTATAAGCCAACGTCCATCTGTTCGATGAAGCAGAAAACGTGACTCATCGCAGAAGTTAAGTCTGCCAATGAGCGGAGGTCCAATTCCGATAGTGCCGTGCAAATGCAAACCTTTTCTGCTGATGAACCTTCGTCACCATAGGTGCAGTGACCATCCGTCTGCATCGGAGCCCCATACGCAGCAGGGTTCAGCCGTTTTAGACACACTTCCGGTAGTTCCCTGGTTCATTCGGCCAGTGAGTTGCTCCAGTTTAGCGTGTCGATCGGCCCTCGCGCACCTTCGAAGCCGACGTTCACCTCTCACATCAATAGCACGTGGTGCTCCGCAGTTTCCACCTCGCTTATTTACAATGGTGTCATTTCTCCAATCACGATAAACTTTAACCACAGCAGCACGCGAACAGTTTACAAACTGCGCTGTTTCAGAAATACTGCCACTCTTGGCCCGAAAGCCGATGATCGTCCCTTTTTGCAAATCTGATAAATCGCTCCTTTTATCCATGACAGCAATGAGTGATATGTTTTCAGATTGCCTACAGCACATCTTATATACCCTCCAAGCCAGGTTGCGACATGTGCCTTCATTCAATGGCTACACGCTGTTGACGTCAAAAGTAGGAGGTGGTCACAAAAATGTGACTCGACTGTGTGTGTGTGTTTTGAAAGCGTGCTGGGCCGAGTCAAGGACCACCAAAATTTCATGGCACTCAACAAAATGGGAAATTAAAAACAAAAATAACAACTTTTTCACCATCCTTGTAGCTCAGCTGTATGAGGCGCCGGTTTCTGACCATTTGTACGAGGTGGGCCCAGGTTTGAATCCCGGGGAGGATTATGTGGTGTATTTAGTGATATTCTTTCCTTTTCCAGAACCAGTTGCCATAAATTACGGACGAGGAACTAACTACCCATAGCCCTTAGAGTTGCTCATGGTGGTCGTTAAACTCCGAAAAAAAGTGATGATAATTCAATTACAAGGTCATTTTTACACGTGAAAATTGCATATTTCCATACCATAAAATTAAATGCTACGCATTTCTCACCTTAGTAGGAACATCGTAACAACCTTTTTGACACTACCAAACTCTGGCTCCCAAAAACAGCTGCTCCTCTCTGACCTTCCCATGCTAAACCTCCGGGTACAACAGTACAGGTAGAATAGTACGCAAAAAGGCATAACATTTAGTAGGGAGTACCGGGTAGAATAGTCCACAAAAAGGCATAACATTTAGCCATATTACTTGAACATGATAAAATATTTCAATATGTATCTAAATTTTATTATGACTGAAAAGTTTTGTAGTCTTTTGAAGTTTGTTATAATGAGAGTTGAACTGCCCAAATATTACGGCATGTTCTGAGCTATTCATAGAGCGACTGTTCTATTGGTGGCCAAAATTTGTTTTTCGGAATACTGTTATGACGGATTATTTGCTCATAAATTTGTAGGAAATTGTTTCAAGTTTTTGTTTACCAGCACCGGATTTGTGTATATCAGTCTTCTCTATATATCTGTGGACTAATGTAAAGCTATCTTGATAAAATTAACGTCGAAATTCGAACTCGGAGGAAGAAACAGTATGAATATCTGATCCCTAAAAACGCTTAAGAGGGAAGATTTAACTCTTGGTTCTCTCTTTTTGTTAAATTTCACGAACCAGACGAAGAAAGAAAATTATTTAAGCTACGAGGGAAATATTTTTTGCGTCCTCGTAATGGAAACGTGCGCGAACAATTTGTTCGAAATTGTCAGAGAAGCGTGGAAAATTGCATTCCCTGATGTTTTTCTGAGAATAATCGATTCTCTACACGTGCATATCTAACTTAAGATTCATTGGAAAGGACTGGTTGTTTCTAGATATGATCTCCTAAATTTCGCCGAACGTTTTGTTTGTGAATGCGGAAATATATGTTCACAATTCCCGTTACGAATTTAGAATAACTCTGTTGAGTTTAGTCTCTTAGAGAAAAATAATAACTGAAAATCCCTCCATTCTGGGAACGCGCAGTATATTACTTCGTCATTTTCGAAATGGGCTCATCATTTTGCTTTCCAAAGATCATTTATGTCGACCTCTTCATTGTTTTTCTTCTCGCTAATCAATATTAATTGATATTGATATAATGTATTTTTCTCGCTAATCAGTATTAATCGATGTTGATATAATATATTTTTTCTCGCTAATCAATATTAATTCATATTTAAATTATGTATTTCTTCTCGCTAATCGGTATTAAACAACCGTTTTTCACTTTTTCCTTAACAGCTGGAAAGTTTTTTTTTTTTTCAAATGTTTGTAGAAATTTCCCCTATAACACTATAAAAGACTGGGTACTGTATTATATACTGCACCGTGAGTGAAATCTAGGAGGCATTGCGAAGACAGAAAAGTTTTTCAGCCTGTAACCTATATATACAGTATATGTACATATATATTAGGTTTACAAATAAGTTTGAAAGCGTTTTAAGACAAAGCAACATGTAATTTGAGAAAAAACAACACCTTTAAGAATTAAAATATGCGCCGTCATTAGATAATGACGGCGCATATTCATCAGGGTCTACCCAGTGTTTTTTGTGTTTGGGATTGTCGTACTATATCCACTTTTCGTCGCCCGTAACGATACTCCGTCGTGTGATGCGATGAAGTCGTCAAACCATTTTTGCTCTTCGTCACATATCCGGAACCGCACAGCAGGCAAACCATGTTGCATCGATCAGAACAAATGATAGTCTGAAGGGGCTATGTCGGGACTATACGTCGGGTGCTCCAAAACTTCCCAACCAAGCGTCAATAACGTTTTCTTGACAGATTTCGCGACATGCGGCCTAGCGTTATCATGCAGTAATTTCACGGGGCACAATCCTTTGCCTGTGAATGGACGTTTCCGACAGATTTCCTGGTTCAATCGCAGCAATTGTTGCCTGTAGCGATCAGCAGTAACAGTTTGACCCTGTTCCAATCGCACATAATAGAGCACACCCTTCCTATCCCACCAGATCCACAGCAGAACTTTCTTGGAGTGAATATTGCGTTTCGGTGTCGAAGTCGTTGCTTCACCGGGGTCTACCCAGTGTTTTTTGTGTTTGGGATTGTCGTACTATATCCACTTTTCGTCGCCCGTAACGATTTTGCACAGGAAAGACTTTCTGTGTTGTTTATTTAACAGATTCAAACACTTCATGACGCGCTCAGCCTTGATCCTATGGCTTAGGTGATGTGACACCCATTTTCCTTCCTTCTGAATCTTTCCCATTGCGCGCAAACGATGGGAAATGGTTTGTTGAGTTAACCCCAGTTATTCAGCTAGTTCTTTTTGCGTTTGAGACGAATCTTCATCCAGCAATGCTTGCAGATCCTCATGTGCAACCTCCTGCCGGGCGCCGCTACGTTCTCGATCGCTAACATCAAAATCACATGCTTTAAACAGTCTAAACCAAAACTAACGTGTGCTTTTCAATACAGTATTCTCCCGCAGAACAGAACAGATCGATGCACATGATCTTGAATAACGTTTACCTTGATGAAATTCGGAACGAATGCAGTGTCGAATAAATTCAATATCGCTTTCTATCTCTCACCTACCGATGCGCAAGTGCGTTTGACTGTTGGGCAAACTTCTGTGTCGCATTTTATATTCTAGACCAGTTACGGTCCCATGACAACAACGTGGGGGAATGAGATATGTAAATTAGGGGTATACGTCACACAAGAAACGATTTAAAACTTATTTGTGCACTTAATATACCGCACAGGGCAAGGTCAGGACTGTAGGCAGGCTGTGCCATGCTTTCAATACTGCATTTCGTAAGAAACTGTTGAACACAAGCATTTTTGTGTTAGACACAAAAAACTTTAAACTTTAAGTTTTGTGTTCAACAAAACACTTAAAATTTTAAGTTTTGTTGATCAATCGGACTCAATTCTACAGTCGAAGAATCCGTTGAATAGTATAGTACGGAAAGTTCAAGCTCTACCCAGGGACAAAGATTTACCGGAAACTAGAAGTTCCGCGAAACTTCCTCCAGGCCCTACAATTTCACCACTCTTTGGAGGACTAAGGAATCATAAACCGGGATCTGCCCTTAGACTTATAGTAGCGAAAAACAAATCTCCTACATACATATTAGAAAAATCCGTAGCTGTATTTTTATCTCAACGTTTAAAAATCTTCGATTACGTAATCAAGTCAACAAAGGAATTTGTGGAGCGCACAAGAAAGTTGAATATATTTGACAGTGATATAATGGGAAGTTTCAACATAGTGTCTTTATATCCGTATAATAGTGTCTTTATATAAAAAATAATCGTCACTTCCCGTGAATTTACACCGACCCAAACAAAGAAAATTATCGGTGCCTTAAATCTAGTTACTAACCACAACTATTTCAAAGTGGATGGTGACATCTACAAACAAACAAAAGCAACACCGATGGGTTCCCCTCTGTCAGCAGTACTTGCTGAAGCAGTATTTAAACCGCTAGAAGATCTCATCTTTCTAAAGTGCATCAAGAAACCCCGAGTGTGGATCCGCTACGCTGACGATATATTCTTCATATGGGAACATGGAGTAGACGAATTAAAAGATTTCATGCATAAGATAAACAGTCTACATAATACGATAAAGTTCACCGTGGAGCTTGGAGTAGATGGAACGTTGAATTATCTTGACGTCGCGCTCAAAAGAAATAGAACATCCAGCTCCGATTTTAACGTTTATTATAAACCAACCGCAGTACCGAACCTTGTCCCTCCTGATTCGCACTACCCAAAAGAGTACAAACTTTCTGGTTTTAGAGCATGGTTCTATAGATCGTATACCGTATGCCAATCCGACTACCTAAATAACAAGGAAATTGATAATACACTGCTGGCCACCCAAAATGCAACACCAAGAAGGAAGCATCCGATATGCCTGAAATTCGCAGCATGCGTCGCCCGCGAGAGGACATGCAAACGATTAGCGTTGCAGTGCATATGCAAATTATGTGCGCCCGGCACGCCACCGAAAAGCTCTATAAGAAGGGTGCACAGAAGGCGGGGTGTAAGTAGTGGAAGTCTGTTGTGCTGCCGGACCTGTGCGTAGGAAGCTTCCTGATGCCTCGTCGCAGAATACGGCAGTCATTCCAACACGTTTCGAAGTTCGACATAGGCCGAATAGTGGCTTATCGCGACAGCGGTTTATCGTACCAAGACATCGGCGCCCGTGTGGGACGACATCCAGCCACAGTGAGGCGAGTATGGACTCGGTTGGTGCAGGAGGGACGGACGGACCGACGTGAGTGATTACCGCAGTCGCGGCACACCACCGAAAGAGAGGACCGGCATGTTGTGCGGCGGGCATTGACGGCTTGCACCGCCACATCACGAACGTTAGAGCAGGAATTAGGGTGCGTTGCGCAACAACCTGTGTCAGCACGTACCGTTTGACGTCGTCTGCAGGAGCGGGAACTTGTCGCACGGCGCCCATTGCTCCGATTACCATTGACGTTACACCACCGGCGAGTGCGGCGGCAGTGGGCCGTTGAACGCCGCACCTGGACTACGGAATGCCACAACATTGTCTTCTCCGACGAATCCCGCTTCTGCCTGCTACACCACGATGGTCGGATCCGCGTGTGGCGGCACCATGGCGAGAGACTGTGTGACGCCTGCATTATGCATCGCTATACCAGTCCGTCGCCTGGCGTTATGGTTTGGAGCGCAATTGGATATGACACCCGCACTCCTCTGGTACGCATCGCCGGTACACTCAACAGCCACCGCTGCATCTCCGACGTTTTGGAGCCTGTAGTCCTCCCTTACCTGCAGGACCTGCCAGCGGCCACGTTTCAACAGGACAATGCGCGCCCGCACGTGGCACGCATCGTGCAACAATTCTTCACGGCCCACTAGGTGTCACTGTTGCCGTGGCCCGCCTGTTCTTCCGATATGTAGCCCATCGAACACGTCTGGTCGCTGATCGGTAACCGAGTGGCCCGGTAAACACCACCCGCGGCTATGGCTGATGAACTGTGTCAAGGTGTGGAAGCAGCCTGGACCGACATACTCCAAGCCCACATCCAAAGCCTCTTTCGTTCAATGACGCGGCGTGTAACGGCCGTTATTGCCAGCTATGGGGGGGAGGGCACACGAACTATCGATGTCTGCGCGTTCCGCAAGTCGCATGGGCCTGTAAGCTCAATCGTTTCATCTTTGTATCTGTTGTTATGTGTCCAGTAAATTTGGCTTTGCTATCTCTTGTCCTTCTTGGTGTTGCATTTTGGGTGGCCAGCAGTGTATTTATAGCGAAGGTCTAAAGGCTGGATATAAGAGATATGAAATAGACAGAATACATAGAACTGTAAGAAATCGTATAATGTCAGCAAGAACAAAATCACCTGGTTAGACAATGAAGTACGCAGAATCCATCTCATATATTCCAGTCTTTGCATATTGGTTAGCGAATTTGTTACGTAAATACAAAATATCAATAGCAATGAAGTCCCCGACCCCATTATCACATAAAGTATCAAGCTGCAAGGAGAGACAGTGTGAGAAAGAAAAGGCAGGTGTGTACGCTATACCGTTGGCATATCCTAACAACACGGAAAAGATATATATTGGAATGACAAAGCGATCCTTGGACACTAGATGTAAAGAACACGTGCGAAGTGTCAACCAGGACACGCAGAATACAGCCCTCGCCAGAGCAGTCATGCATTCATCGGCCACTCCAGTATGGAATAATATTAGAAGAATTGCCCCTTACACGAACTTTAAAGAGACTTATAATGAATATCCTTCTACTACTAATGGTTGTTGTGTTTATTAATTATATCATGAATAAACTTTCCTGCTAGTAGTGTAGTAATAATAATGAACAAGCTTTTTTAACTGCTAGTAATGTTGTAGTAGTAATTAAGATGAATAAAGTCTTATGCTGGTTGTTAATAATAATCAACTAATGAAATAAACCTAACAGCCAGACAGAGATCTGACAAAACTATGAACTGAGAAAAACGTACTTACAACAAATTCTTTATTAGTAAAACTTCTGGCTCTCACATAAACGAAGATCTCTTTATACAACAACAGCTTTCTGACACATAAACCACAGCTCACTTCGTACAACAACAGCTCACTTTTACAACAGCTCTCCCTACGCACATCAACAAAAAGCTCTCTCTACGTATCGTTGAACGCGCCTATTTATACTGGCTACCACCACGTCATGACTTACACTCATTGCCAGATCTCATTCAGCGGGTGAAATAACATCTCGTTCAGTAAGAAGATAATTTACATAGTAAAATAAAATAACCAGAGATAGTAAAAATCAAAAGGAAAGTGAATCTAGAGTATACGTTACATCATCTCCCCCTTAATTTTTTTCGAAAAAGCTATCAATTTTGGAGTGTAAGTCTTACACTTCGTTGATTGACGTTTATCGACCTCTTTTTTTGTTTTGTTGTTTGGTGGCAGCAGTATGTACAATCTCAAACTTGGCATGACAAAATCAAGAAATCTGTATTCGTCTGTGAAACACTTTATATACTTGAACAAAACAAACCTGCATCAGCATACCTTCCTTTTATTCTGCCTAGCAGGAATCACTTTTTCAATTTCAAATTACGTTCTCATTATTCGTTGAATACACACCAACTGCATCAGCAGCGAAGATTGCCTGGAGCTGCCTAACAGTAACAATTTTTATTATTTTACCCCTAAGCACATAGATATATAAAAAAATTTGGATTAGTAGATGGACATAGAAGAAATATAAAAAAAACCACATATATATACAAAAAAGAATGCATAGGCCCACACGAAAAAAGAAATTCTGACACGCCAACTGGTAGTGCAGGAAAAACAACAAACGGAGAAAAGAACCTGTCCACGAGAACTTACTTATCTCGAGGACGCATAAAACTCTAGTACGATAACGTTTTCAGGCCTAATCGGACTGGTAAATTCAGGTGGCGTTGAGCGTTTCAAGGATTTGAATGGATCTGGAACATCGGTAGTCTGTCGGTCAAGAAATCCCGGCGGCTGACAGGAACGATCAGGAACGGCTGAAATCCGTCGGTCAGGAACGGCCGAAGTCTGTCGGTCCGGAAATCCCTGCGGCTGACAGAAACGGTCAGGAACGTCTGAAGTCTGTCGGTCCGGAAATCCCCTGCGGCTGACAGGAACGGTCAGGAACGGCTGAAGTCCGTCGGTCCGGAAATCCCTGCGGCTGACGGGAACGGGCTCCCCCAGGCTTTCGATATGTAGTCCCTTTGTGCTGAGGCCCGTGGTATCCTTCCAGCATTCTTTTGGACGGACGTGGCTCCGGCCACATCGTTTGTTTTCGTTTTCTCCCTCGTGGCATGAGAGTAGAAGCAGGCATCGGCCCTGTTTGCCCTGAGCGTAGGTTCCAAGGGCGAAACCCGGGCGGATGCAAGGATCTCTGCCTTCGTCGCTGTTGCGGCGAAGCAGATTGAGAGACAAGTTACGTTTTTTGACCAGCTTTTGGTGTTACTGGACGGTTTGTAATTGGTGTCTGACGTTTAGGAATAGTCAAATTATTGTCCATAACTGATAAATCCGAAATATCTGAAGCCTCTGAGTCGCTGATGTAATTTAGTGGTCGTGCAGGGCGAAGTTTATTTCTGCCTATAGGAATACTTTCTGACGAGGTATTCAAGGAAGTAGGAGCTTGTGTTGGTGCAGAGTTATCAGGAAACGGTGCAAGCAATAGTCTTGGCAATGGTTGGAGGGAAAGGAACGATATTAGTATTTGAAGAACTTGATTCGAGCCTTCGTCTCATGGGAGAATCAGGTTGCGTGTTTGGAAGCCCGTCTTGAGGAGGGAGGGTGAAGAAAAAATCACTGGAGATTCTTCAAAAATGTTTGTTGATTCGTCCAAAATTTCTGGAGGTTGATCGTGAGATTTGGACTCTTGAGTCTGTGGAACAGAAGGTTGAGTAGGGTTGATTATAAAATCGATATTTCGTTCATGATACTTGCGACACTGAGCAACGTGTACGTATTGAAATTGATTGTCAGGTTTTCAAGAACAATGTTATTTTCAAACACATTTGCCACCCGATATGGACCTTCGTAGCTGGGTGCAAATTTCTTCACTAAAGTATGAGAAACAGAAGACTGGAAGTGCGTTTCCACGAGAGTGAGATCTCCAACGACGAGATCTGGTTCCCTACGCCTAGTATTATAGTATCTTGCTTGTGCTCCTAGCATTGCAACACGAGCTTTTACAGCCATGATTCGTACTGATTGCGGAGTTGGTCGCTGGTTTAGTTCGTCGATAATCCCCGTTAAATTTTCAAAAGGGGTTTTAATTTTTGCGACCAGAAAAAGTTCTGCGGGGAGTAATTTTAGTAGATTCGTGAACAGACGAGCGGAGGGCGAACGAAAAAAGCTTAAGATGTTCATCCCATCGCTCGTGATGATCCATGACAAATGTAGCAATCGTTTTCACTAGCGTGCGGTTTACTCGTTCCGCAGGATTACTCTGGGGATGATATGGAGAAATGAATTTATGCTTAATGTGTAGTCTCGCACATTCTTTCAAAAATGTCAGAAATAAATTGGGGACCATTATCCGAAACTACTTTATTAGGTGCACCATATCTACAGAATACTTCATTAATTAATACATTACAAATAACTTCTGCCGTAGCGGCTTTAATGGGAAAAACTTCAACCCATTTAGAAAAATTATCAGTTAATACTAAAACGTAACGAGCTTTGTTTTTAACAGATAAAGGATAAGGTCCCAATAAATATATTGAAATAATATCAAAGACACGAGAACTTGAACTAGATTTCAAGTGACCGGCCGGTCTTACATTACGGTAATTATTAATCTGACACAAGTGACATGATTGAACGTATGCGAGCCACTTTGGTACATGCCAGGCCAATAGGCAACATCGCGCAATTTATAACGGGACTTGCGAATACCTAAATGGCCTGCAAGAGGTTTGTCATGAAATTCGTTTTAAAAAGGGCCATTCTAAGGGTTCGCGGAATACATGGGCGAAACTCTGCCCTAGTAGTCCTAGATTTCGTATAGTAAAGAAGACCCTCTATGACTTCAAAATGCCATGACCTTCCAGCCAGAGAAGGATCACTTTGTAAGGAGCGAACCCGCAAGCAAAAAATTATAGATATCCCCAAAATCTGGATCATTTATTAATTCTGCCATTATCTGCTCTCTGGATGTTATATCAGCTATTAGAAGTAAAGGCTGACATCCAGGAGTAGTTTCTGTGGGGACCCCACTAATCGGAACGCGAGACAATGCGTCCGGTAATTGATTCTTATGACCTGGCTGATACGAAATTTTGATATTGCTCTCTTGTAACTTCAGAGGCCACTTCATAAGTCTTTGAGATAGGTGCTTAGCAGAATTCAAATACTGAAGGGCAGAATAATCCGTAATTATGTTAACTGTCAATTCGTTAAGATAACATTGAAATTTGTCAAGAGCATACACAACAGCAAGACATTCACGTTCCGTAGCTGAATAATTGCGTTCAGCTTTAGCTAAAGTACGAGACGCAAAAGCTATTGGATGCCCAGCTTGTGACAAAACGCAACCAAGACCAACTCCGGATGCGTCAGTATAAATATCAAATTCCTTAGTATGATCCGGGAAAGCCAACACAGGAGGCTGAGTCAACGCAGACTTCAGTGTTTCAAATGCAGCGTTAGCCTCAGGTGTCCAAACAAACTTCTTGTATTTACGTTTCAAAGCATACAATGGCTCACAGATTGTAGCATAAGCGGGGACGAACTGCTGATACCATCCGGTCATTCCCAGAAAGCGTGATAGTTCTTTTGCTGTTTTAGGCCGAGGAAAGTCAACAATAGGCCTAATTTTTTCATTATCCGTAAATAAACCGTGGGGAGTGATTCAACCCCAGATATACAATCTCGTCCCTCGCTATCTGGCATTTACTAGGTTTTAACGTCAAGCCAGCATTGTATATGAGTTGGAACACCTGTTTGAGCAGAGCAAGGTGCTCGTCAAAAGTCTCGGATGTAATAATAATGTCATCCAAATACGTAGGTATTCATAAGCCCCAAAAGGAGTCACAAAGCCTGTTTTATCGACAGAGTCCGGATGTACCGCCACCTGCCAATATCCACTCGCCAAATCCAAGGTTGACATCCATTTAGTTGATGACAGATCATGCAAAATATGCGACACGACAGGTAGTGGATTATTGATCGTTTTTGTGACTTGGTTGAGCTTGCGGAAATCTGTCACGAAACGAAATTCATTGGGTTGTTTCTTTGGAACCAAAAAGGCAGGAGCAGCCCAGGCGCTTGTTGATTCCCCTATTATGCCCTGTTTAATCATTTCAGAAATTTGGCGTTGCATTTCCTGTTTCTTATGGGGAGCATAAGGGTAAGGTTTCGTCGCAATCGGTTTCGAACCCTCAGTGTCAATGACATGATAAACCACCTGTGTGAAACCAGGTTGATCAGAAAATAAACCAGGGCTTTCCTGCAAAAGTAGAAAGCTGGTTTCGTTGCCTCTCATTCAATTGGTTACTCAATAACAAACTCGTTATATCTATAGGATCCGTAGGAATCACTTCGACAGGTTCCGGAAAGGAAATAACATGTTGTACGAAATTCAGAGTTATTTGAAACGTATTAATAAAGTCCATTCCCATTAGACATTTAACAGGTAGTTCGTCTATAAGCAGGAAAGAATGCGTAAAACGAGCCTTTCCCAGCCCTAGAGATAATGTGACAGTTCCTGTGATACTGAAGATTTCGTTATTTGCACCTCGCAAATACTGCGTCGCACTCTGAACGAGTATTGCAGGAAAATTGTCAGTGCAAAACTTCGTATTTAGGGCTGATATTTCAGAACCAGTGTCGAACTTTGTCTCGACAATAATATCTTCAATTGTCAAGAATACATCAGGCAACTGAGGAGTTTGGACAGTCACTAATACTGTTTTAGGGTCAGAATGCTTGGTATCAGGAAGCAGGACCGACCCTTGGTCTACTTCCTTTGGAAGTTTAAAGGATTCCTGGTTGGATTATCATGCGGTCTGAAACCTCGACCGTGCCGGGTATCGGGAAAATTTTCACGATGAGGAAAACTGCGTGAAACCTGCGTCGGGAACTCCGCGTGTCTGTTGACATTGTCATATCTATTACTTCTTCCCTCAGCACGGGCAGAAAAATCATCATTGCCCTGAGCATGAAAACGTTCCGAATGCTGCGGATTGGAACGGGGTCGAGCATACTGTGCATTTGTACGATATTCCGAAGATTGTTCAGAAACTCGCGGTTGGTTTGCCACTCTTCTATGTGGTGGGACGTATGAAGCTTGGGTGTGCACTTGTGTATGCTCGCGTTGAAAGTTATTGAGGCTTATTATGCCGCTGAGGGTTTTCGTAATAAGCCTCGCGGGGTGCCCGAGCATGGTGAGTTGAACCATGTTTGCCGTGTCGCTCTTCATACGTTCGTATGAGGCGAAGGCATTCATGAAGTGTAGCAGGGTGTCGAACCTCAAGAAAATCTTGTAGAAATGGGTCGAGCTGCTGCAATAGGGTATCCAACATGTCGACATGACTGGCATGTGGATCCCATAAGTTATATAAGCGTGTTGTTTCCAACGCAAATGCAACAGGGCTATCGTTGGGTCCTTGCTGACGAGAAAAAAGTTGTTGTGCAAGGCTAGCTCGACTGAGGCCGAAAGGAAAGACGTCCAAAAATTCTGCACGGAAATTCTCATAATGAGAATCCGGGTTCGACACTCTCCACTGCCGATACCAGGTCTTAGCGGTATCCTTCAAGCAAGTGCCTGCGATTTGTACTTTGCAGTCTTCAGGAATATTGTATGGATCAAAATGATCTTCCAGATCTTCGAGGAACTTTAAGGACCCCTCCAAACAATTGAAATGAATTGTTCCTGCATGCGGCACGAAATGGGCAAGCATTCTGCTTCGATGAGAGGATTGAACTCCCTCAGGTACGACCCGCGACTCAGAGTAACAGGAAGCTGGTGAATTACGAAATTGTGAAGAATGCCTGGGTACGTGTAGATCATTCATATCAAAGTGAGACCCACAGGCTTCTTGCAAATTGTCAAAAAAAAAAAAAAACACCATCACCATCGAAACTTGCCTTAGGGTGAAAAATTGAAGTTGTCTCAGGTAAGGAAGACATGTAATAATTGTCAAGATCTCGTGTTCGAGAAAAGTTCGGGCGCCAATTATAATGATAATCCTTCTACTACTAATGGTTGTTGTGTTATTAATTATATCATGAATAAACTTTCCTGCTAGTAGTGTAGTAATAATAATGAACAAGCTTTTAACTGCTAGTAATGTTGTAGTAGTAATTAAGATGAATAAAGTCTTATGCTGGTTGTTAATAATAATCAACTAATGAAATAAACCTAACAGCCAGACAGAGATCTGACAAAACTATGAACTGAGAAAAACGTACTTACAACAAATTCTTTATTAGTGAAACTTCTGGCTCTCACATAAACGAAGATCTCTTTATACAACAACAGCTTTCTGACACATAAACCACAGCTCACTTCGTACAACAACAGCTCACTTCGTACAACAACAGCTCACTTCGTACAACAACAGCTCACTTTTACAACTACAGCTCTCCCTACGCACATCAACAAAAAGCTCTCTCTACGTATCGTTGAACGCGCCTATTTATACTGGCTACCACCACGTCATGACTTACACTCATTGCCAGATCTCATTCAGCGGGTGAAATAACATCTCGTTCAGTAAGAAGATAATTTACATAGTAAAATAAAATAACCAGAGATAGTAAAAATCAAAAGGAAAGTGAATCTAGAGTATACGTTACAGACTGCCATCAAGGAAACTGTCGAAATCCTCTCCAGCAAAGTAGCATGCAATGACATGATCTCTACTAAACTACCAATGGTTTGGCATGCGTTATTAAAAGACGGGAATACGTCGCGGCGCGCCGTGCAATTACGTGCTGAAAAATCTCACGAAATATGTTCGTGATGTCACCCACGTTATTTTCAAAAACCATCTTTGTTCCTTATGTGTTCCAATACCCTGCATTTTTATGTCTACCATTGCCTTGAAAAAGCCTCCCAGTGGAGTGCGAAAGCTTGGCGAATTTCTGTGATTATTACACCATAAAAAATAAACGGATTTAATACGCTATATGCGATTCTTGAGTATAAAGAAATGGGTTCTTTCAACGTCTTAAGCGTTTCCTACATTCGTAACAGTGGAAAAATAATTGTGTAGCCTTTGGATAAAGTTCATACTTTGCCTTATTTTTTTCTTAATTTATTTCCACTGGTGAATTATGAAAACTGATCCGTATTCCGAGTTTGTGCTTTTTAACCGGATGATTAAAGATAAATTCGTCAAACAAAGATTTCTACGAAAGGAGAATGATTCAAACAATATTAAGAGAAAAGGAGGAGAAAAACCAGAAAGGTAATAAAAGGTCCTACTGTATTCATCATATGTAAAACTCGTTTTGTCATAGATTAATTGTGATGCAACCGAATTTTACTGAATGATTATTGAAACTTTCCGTCTCTTCTTTTCTTTTAACTACTTAAATCTTCCTGATTTTCAAGGAAAATCAACTACCCATGGATAGATAACACTTCTTAAAACAAATTTTTATCAAAAATTCATTCTGGAGATATTCCAGCTAATCGATAACAAAGTAAGCCTTAATATCCGGGTGCACAACTGGTAGGGTTTTTTCCGCTTTTAAAAACATTCAAGTAATTACAGAAATGAGCTTTAAGCTGGTTTTGATCTTGTGCTTTAAAGAACGTTCAAGTCAAAAGACGTTCTTTTGGTAAACGGAGTTCACTTAAGATTTACCGAAGTGAACGGGTAAAAGAAAAAGAAATACATTTCCAAAATTCGCTTCTACGCACTACTAATGAGGAAAACGTCGAAAGACATTGAAAGAAACGGATTTCCTTAATTAATTTGGACGATTTGACTTCGTCTAACTTAAGCAGAAATACCGTCAAGTCGATGACCACGTGCTTTCAGTAACGTATCATATTCATTCTAGCAGCATCCTTATGTTCCCTTTCCGCACAACAAAAAACTTACATCGCTCTTTGTTCATGCACAGCAGTTTCAATATACTGTACTGTGGGACGCAGAGGTGACGCATGTGTCGGGACAGCAGCCCTTGCCGACATAACTTAATTGAGAAAACATTCTGCTCCGGAGCAGAAGGCTGTGGGTTCGAGTTCTCCACCGACAGAAAGAGGGTTAAAATTTCGCAAAACACAAAGCAGAATTCTAAATCGTGAATGGAATACGGGATTACACCACAGCATACTCGGGTGCTAACCGGAAGACGCGGTTTCGATTCCCGCTCCAGGACGACGAAATTTTCAAAGTTTTCGGATATTATCTGATTTACCATCCATGCCATATTTACACCTAAAAACGGATTCACATCTTCAAAATTTGTACAGAATTGTAAAATTTGCATGTCTTGCTCAATCATCATATCTAAGTTCCATTTAAAACTGTTGGAGCGAGGCGGAATGTATTTCAAATGAATTGGAAACCTTGGAGGCGGGAGACGTGAGTTATACAGATAAATGCAAACGCAAAGTGTTATAAAGTTTAATACGAGGCCATAGCACTGTAATTCACTACCGATATAGCCAAACGAAACGTGATGTTCTTTACAAATTAGCAAGCCGGTGGACAACCCGTCTTCGAAATTAGACAAACTGTTGTGCAAGGGAAGGAATATATAGAATTTTTAGTTCTAGCAATGCACTTATAAGCGGCTTGGAAATTTATAACATAAATAAATACAGTCGGTTTTAAATAGTAAAACTATACTAGTGATCCGACCTATTGGCGTAGAAATATATAAATAAGCGTTTCCAAGCTTTCACATATCAACCAGATGGCTTTTTTAAGGAAGTTAGACAAAAACTGCAATCTGTATAATGGAACGCTTTAACAATATTTGAACGCGGTGACTTGACTTGACAATAAATAGATACGACTTTATGTTCATTTAAAGATAAGAGGTATCACGTTGGTTGTATACGCGGTATCCTGGTAGGGAGAAAGCGTTACTTGAAGAACTCGCTCCAAATTCTTGGCAACTCGAGTGAGACGCTATCATTGCAGGTATCACTGTTGGTAATGATCTTGAATGTTTCCCGAATATCTGTTCATTTAGGGGTAGAGTAGGTAGCTAATTTCAGTCTGCGGTATTGAAATTGAAACACCCTGAAATAATTTTTAGAAGCGCATGCAAATCAGTTGGTGGCTAAGTTGAGCACAAACAGATGATTGAAATGTTAGACCAAACCAATTGCAGCGTTTACCGATATAAGCCAGAACACCTCTGTCGTCACGTTACAACTAAGATTATTAATATAGACACTCGACGTGGAACAGGAACATCAAACAGAGGTAATCGCTCTTTCCACGTTTATTAGTGAGTCACGGAAAAATTCTCATAGGCCGCGACCAGGAATCAAACCCAGGGTCTTCCACTTACGCGCCGGATATGCTTCCACTGCACCACAGCGGCCTCGAATTCCCGCAGACTCATACACACTAACTGCCAAGACAATTTGGTAGGTAGCTTCTGAGAATTTTTCCGTGACTCACTAATAAACGTGGAAAGAGCGATGACCTCTGTTTGCTGTTCATGGTCCACGTCGAGTGTCTGTATTAATTATTCATTCGCCTTCTAATTATTTGTTCAGTTGCTGCTAACCATCTTTGGTGAATCCCCAGCATTGTGCGGGGCTCCAAGAAGCAACCTGCCAAATTGGCTTGGCAGTTAGTGTGTGTGAGTCTGGGGGAATTCGAGGTCGCTGTGGTGCAGTGGAAGCATATCCGGCGCGTAACTGGAAGACCCTGGGTTCGATTCCCGGTGGCGGCCAATGATAATTTTTCCGTGACTCACTTATAAACGTGGAAAGAGCGATGACCTCTGTTTGATGTTCCTGGTCCACGTCGAGTGTCTGTATTAATTATTCATTCGCCTTCTAATTATTTGTTCAGTTGTTGCTAACCATCTTTGGTGAATCCCCAGCATTGTGCGGGGCTCCAAGAAGCAACCTGCCAAATTGGCTTGGCAGTTAGTGTGTGTGAGTCTGGGGGAATTCGAGGTCGCTGTGGTGCAGTGGAAGCATATCCGGCGCGTAACTGGAAGACCCTGGGTTCGATTCCCGGTGGCGGCCAATGATAATTTTTCCGTGACTCACTTATAAACGTGGAAAGAGCGATGACCTCTGTTTGATGTTCCTGGTCCACGTCGAGTGTCTGTATTAATTATTCATTCGCCTTCTAATTATTTGTTCAGTTGTTGCTAACCATCTTTGGTGAATCCCCAGCATTGTGCGGGGCTCCAAGAAGCAACCTGCCAAATTGGCTTGGCAGTTAGTGTGTGTGAGTCTGGGGGAATTCGAGGTCGCTGTGGTGCAGTAGAAGCATATCCGGCGCGTAACTGGAAGACCCTGGGTTCGATTCCCGGTGGCGGCCAATGATAATTTTTCCGTGACTCACTTATAAACGTGGAAAGAGCGATGACCTCTGTTTGATGTTCCTGGTCCATCTCGAGTGTCTGTATTAATTGTTCATTCGCCTTCTAATTATTTGTTCAGTTGCTGATAACCATCTTTTGCGAATCCCCAGCATTGTGTGGGGCTCCAAGAAGCATCCTGCCAAATTGGCTCGGCAGTTAGTTTGTGTGAGTCTGGGGGAATTCGAAGTCGCTGTGGTGCAGTGGAAGCATATCCGGCGCGTAACTGGAAGACCCTGGGTTCGATTCCCGGTGGCGGCCAATGATAATTTTTCCGTGACTCACTAATAAACGTGGAAAGAGCGATGACCTCTGTTTGAACTAAGATCATTTTCTCGTGAGCGATTTCTAGGAGGATGGGAACTTCTTACAAAATACCAGGGCACTAAATCCGTCCAAAATATCGCCAGTCGAGTGCATTTGCGGAGTGAAGGATTATTGGACGCCGAGACAGTGGATGGTCGACTCGCCGTGTTGTGCAGCACAGTGTAAAAAGTAAGGAGTGTGAATCACGGAAAATTTCTGGAAAGAACGTGCAACAAAGTTGCCGTCTTTTAACGAAATTTCTGTTTTCAAAAGTGCCCGTGTTTTTTTTTTTAATTCCGTATTCTCACAGATTTTCCGTTGTCATATATTCCGTTTATTTTTAGAAAAGTTCGTTTCAGGTTTTTACGTATTTACACAGAAATTTCGTAAAAACGAACACGCTTAATTTTTCAGCCCTTACACCAGAGAATCCTTTCGCAGCGGTGGGAATCGAACTGACGTTTTTCCGGGTTGGTATAACAGAGAACGCGGGTCTCAACCACTGAGCCAGAAAGACCCGGAAGTCGGAATCATATTCATGATAAAACTAATTGCGCGATGATGTTTTTTTTTGTCATTAATGCGAATGATCAAGTCGGTTCTTTTTTCTGTTGGAGCTTATTATTCTTTTGAATATGTTTGTAATAATCTTATTTTTTCCTGTAGGAGGACTTATCACAAATTAAGTATTTTTTCATTGCGATTTTTTGAAGCAACAGAATGCTTCGGAACTTGAGATCTTTTTAAACTATCAATGACTTTCAACTATCTTTAAGAAAAGGTGAAATGTGCTGTTTCATATTATTATTATTTCGCAAAACTCCTAAATATAAAATTTACTTTTGATAGCTATAATAGCTTTTGTCTTAAGGGATCCAAAGACTGACACATAGACATAGTACAATCGCCTGTACAATAAGTTAAGTACCCCGTTTCTTACATTAATACAATATATTAAGTGTACAACTTAATTCTCGGCCACAGGCACAGCACGTTGACAGCAAATTATAGCAAATCGAATTCGTACCTCATCAGGGAAATAATCCCCGTCGTGTTGGATACATTTGAGCCATCGGTCAGGGAGCTGCCGAATGCCACTGCGGAAAAAAGAGGGCTGTTTCGAGTTGATAAAGTCATCAATACTTGTGTGGACCTCCTCGACAGAAGTGAAGTGCGTATCAAAGAGATGATAATCCAACGGGGCGAAGTCTGGAGAATACGCCGGGTGGCACAAAATCTCTCATCCCAGGTCGGTGATCGTGTTTAAAGTCGTTTTCGCGGTATGAGGAAGCGCGTTATCCTGAAGCAACAGGACCGACCTTCTGCCCTTGCCGGTGTATGACATTTTCGCCTCCAGTGCGTCACTCACACGAATGAGTTGCTGACAATAACACTCAATTGACCGTTGATCCCACCATACGCACAGCAACAACTTCCTGGCATGGATATTCGGATTGGCGATACTGGTGGTAGGCTAACCTGGATAAACCCCGATTTGCGCCGCTTAGGATTATCGTAGAGGATCCACTTCTCATTACAGGTCAAAATCTTGTGGAGGAAATCCTTCTCCTTGAATCTGGAGAGCAAGGACACAGCAACATCCTAGCGCCTAGGGGGGCACCCAACGACCCTCCTTGTGAATCCGTCCAAGCTTGGGAAGGCGCTTTGCAATGTCTTGTCGTGGGAGCTCTGACTGTGTGTGACAGGGATCCGCGTCCAACAGTTGTTCCAGTTCCTTATCATCAACTTTCTGTGGCTGTCCCGGATGTTCCGCATCACGGAGATCGAAATTTCCCTGCTTAAACCACTGGAACCACTTCTTACATTTACTGTAGGACACAGCAGCCTCACCCAAAGCAGCACAGATCCTTTGCTGGGCTTCCGCAACACTTTTTTCAGCTGAAATGCGAACAGGAGGCGGTGCCTCAAATGTTGCTTCTCGAACGACATTGCGTTCACCGTCAACTTTCGTCCCTTCTGTCACTACAGCTGTGAGCGGTTACAGTTTGCCTGGAAAGCTGTTGGATGGCGCTGCAATCATCCATTAACGCACACAGCTATTTGCATTTGCCGACGTTCTATGATCGCTTGCTGTTAGGGGCCGAGAATTAAGTTGCACATCTAATATAATAGCTGGTGCACAAAATGGGGAGACGAGAAGAAATCATCCGGTACTACAATAACCAAAATTATTCTTGGGTACAAAATTATTCTTGAGTACAAAATTATTCTTAGGTACTTGTCTGGGTTTCTTTATGCTTCTTTGAGCTTTTGTCTTAAGGTGTCCAAAGACTGATACTTAGACATAGCACAATCACCTGTACAATAAGTTAAGTACCCAGTTTCTTACATTAATACAATATATAATAGCTGGTGCACAAAATGGGGAGAGGAGAAGAAATTATTCGGTACCACAATAACCAAAATTATTCTTGGGTACTTGTCTGGGTTTCTTTATGCTTCTTTGAGCTTTTGTCTTTAGAGGTCCAAAGACTGATACATAGATATACACTAAAGAGCAATTGAATTAGAGACAGCTGGCGTTATGCAAATGTGGCGCTGTGGGCGGCCCTGTAAACGGAAATGACATGACATATGCAGCGATCCGACAATATAAGGAGTGATGCGATGGATGGGAATTTGTAAGAGTCGGACGCAGTATGGGTAAGACGAAGGATATAAGCGCATTTGATTGTGGGCAAATTGTCGGGGCCCGACGAATGGGTCACTCCATCTCGGAAGTCAGGCAGGCACTGGGATTTTCACGAGCCACTGTGTCACGGGTACACCGTGAGTACATCGAATCCGGTAAAACCATCCCTGCAAGGGCCAACTGCCGTGGACAAGAGAGTGTGGATGAGCGGGGTCATCGTCGGCTAGCTCACATTGTAACAGCAAATAGGCGGGCCACAGTGCAAGAAATCACTCGGCAATTTAACGCTGGTGCACAAAAACGTGTAAACAGCCACACCATCCAGAACCATCTCCTCGCTATGTAGTACAGAAGCCATCGTCCCACGAGGGTACCGCTGCTGACCACACATCACAGGGTGCAAAGATTAGCATGGGCGCGGGAACATCGCCAATGGAACCAAGACATGTGGAAAAATGTTGCCTGGACTCATGAGTCGAGATTCACGTTGCTCATGCGGATGGCAGAATACGAGTACGGCGCAAACCACATGAAGCGATGGATCCTTCTTGCCAGCAGAGTACTCTTCAAGCTGGTGGGGGTGGTATTCTCGTCTGGGGACTGTTTAAGTGGACTGAAACGGGACCCCTGGTACGTGTGACATCGTCCCTCACAGGTCAACGTTACCAGGATATCCTGGACGATAATTTTCTCCCGTTTTTGCGTCTTCAACATCCCACTGGGGACCTCATTTTGCAACAAAACAATGCACCGTGCCATCGCTCCCGAATGGTTGGATGAACACTCCACCGACGTGACCTCGTTTCCTTGGCCAGCTAGGTCACCTGACCTCAATCCCATCGAGCACATCTGGGATGCCATCGAGAGAGATGGCATCCCAGATCCATCAAATCTTCGTGAACTGTGAGAACTTGTTCAGGGGTCGTGGATCCGTATGGCTTCCCAACGCTTCCGGTGTCTTGTCGAGTCCATGCCGATACGAATCGCCGCCGTCATCAGGACGAAAGGTGGCGCTACGCGTTACTAGACAGGTATCTCTAATTCAATTGCTCTTCAGTGTAGTACAATCACCTGTACAGTAATTTAAGTACCCGGTTTCTTACATTAATACAATATATAATAGCTGGTGCACAAAATGGGGAGAGGAGAAGAAATTATTCGGTACCATAATAACCAAAATTCGTGCGATATGCTATCCACAATGTCTGATCTCGTGCAGCTGATTCCATATTATATTCATATTCTTGTTTGTTTTCTTTCTCGTTTTGCTAATTATTGAAAGTTCCGTTAAATAGTTATATACAGTGTGAAAACACATGTTTGTCCGTGTCCACTCACTCCGGAGTAAGTCGCTCTCCCAACTGAGCTACGCGGACAGAATGTCACGCTGCAGATTTGTCGTCTTGACACATGTTTTCACCTCTGTAGTACGTCACAACAGTAAAACCAATAGTTTATCAAATTGAGATGTCGAAAAACTGGAGGAAATTACTTCCAACTTCTTATGGCAAGGATGGAGAACCCGTGGCAACCATACCCAAGGTGGCACTCAAAAATGTTTTCTTTCACGCTTCATGCCACTCCATTGATTTTTTAACCCCTTTAAAAACCATACTGCCCAAAACGCCCGTACATGCAAACGACTACGGCCACCCGAATCGCCCGTGTAGAGTAAATAGATTTCCTACTCCCGCATGTTATTTGAATTTACGCGGCATCTGCGGAATTAGCAGAATTCATCCTTAGTCATCAATGTTGTCACTAAACAAATAAGTAAATCAGGAATTTGTTTCTGTCGGGGAGATATCACTCACTCGCATAACATGACATCTCTTCTCCGTGGAAGAATGTAGTGATTGGCCCTGGAAACGTCTGTAGTTCAATGCGTATCGAGTTTACAGACACACACACAGAGAGAGAGAGAGAGAGAGCGCTTTGTGTGTTGATCTAGCACTAATCCATCTTTTGTTAACCTTGAAAACCGGAACAGAAATTTGAAAATAATAAAAGAGATATAACGAAGTGAATTTCTCCGTCATTTTCGGTCTACGCCGGGATTCGAACCCGAGTACGCTTATTCCGGAACAAGCAGCTCTACCAACTGAGCTACGCAGACATGTATTCTGATTCCTATCTGCCTTTATGTCATGTGCGTCCTGCTGGCAGGTACGTCACAGAGAGTTTTGGGCGTTATGGTATTCTGGGCGACACACGATTCTAGATTAATCTACACCCTTAACCCTTTAACCGGTTAGAACGAATTAACTCGGGGTTAGCAAAATGAGCTGAAATTAGCTTGAACGAATATATTCGGTGCCTAATAAATGGGCCGAATGCGGCTGGAAAGAGTAAACCCGCACATAAGAAAGCGTTTCTTCTTCTTTAGCTTCGTTATTCAAAGTGAGCATTAAGGGAGACGATTGACGCCAATCCTTTCTGGTTTATTACCTGCTAGAAGGGCTGTAACGATGACGTATGACGTAGAACCTAATAAAGGAGAGGGGTGTTTAAGTAACTTGTTGCTACTTAGTGGCATGATGTTCGTGTCAGGCAGAGTAGCCCTTCCCCATCATATCTTGGCTCAGGGTTTTATTAGTAGTTACAGGTTCATGGTCGGCGTTGCGAAGATGAGAGAGGGAAAGGTATTGCTCTGTCGTAAATGTCGTAAAATCTGGCAACTATCTGAAATTTCTGTTCGGGGATCGCAGAGAATTTGGGATTTGGTTAATGTAAGTCGGCTGCTGAAAGGGTTAATAAATAAATAAGTATATAATGATTATTATTACTGCCAAATGAAGCTTCTGCTAGTAAGGGATATTTTTGAGTTTTGAATGTCGGGGATAACTTAGAAAATTTCAGTAAGGGGCGAGGAATAGGATGTGTTTCAACTTATAATGCGTCTTCGGAGGAAAGTGCCCTAAAAGAGAACCTTCAGACAAACAGCGAGAAGATGACAGTTGGGTTCGTCAAACAAGGAGCGCGAAAGGATTCTTCCTGGCCGTAACTCGGGGAATATAAGTGTGCAAGCTAAGAGCGGAGGGTTTACATGCGCGTTCATGTCTCTCCCTTCGAACCAGGAAAAATGGGCAGCTGCTGTTTTACCACTACTGCTTTCAGAGTGATGACAACACCAGAGATAAATGTTACCTAAAGGAAGACTTCCAGAAACATGATAAATGCTACTGGAATTGTGTAGGCTGATACGAGAGCAGGGAGAACGTGACATGTTTTTAAATCTGTGAAAACAGAAATTTGTTGGTGACTGGATCGAATCCGCGTCTCCTGGTTCCGGAGCCAGTTGTTCTAACCGACTAAGCTACACCGGCGGAATGTATCGCTGCAGATATTTTCTCTTGATACTTGCTTCACCTCTGTAGTACGTCACACATCTTCGCAGACCCAGTGAACACATCAAAGTTTGGGTAATAACAGAAGCGGTCGGCATTGGCTTTGCTATGCGTGTGTTTTTCTTCTGTTTGTTAATGAATATTGGATAAATAATAAATGATAACTTGCTGCTCAAAATTCCCATGAGCACGCGAGAGAGTTTTTTAGAAGATGGCCGCCATTTTGGGCACTCACTCTCATAAAGGTTTTCCGCCCCGTGCCTTATGGTAATCACCGAATAAATTTATTTCCACTGAAGTGGAAACGTAAAATATATGCAAGGATACTTTTCGTTCTAAAGTGATAGAGTCCGTTGCGTGCCATTTTTGACTTTCATTAATTTAAATAGTTGCGTATACGGTTCCTTTAAAAGCAAGAGAGGAAAATAACATCGGCATGTGACGTGGTATTTCTAATTGCTGAAATCTGAGGTCATCATCGTGCGAAGGAATTCAAGCAGCTGAGATTGACGATCTTTGTTCGCCTCTCACTATGAGTTTCCAGCGCTGATTTGAGGAGCACTAAGCTCTACAGCGGCTGCTCATTATACTCTTTGAACTCGTCTTTCTCCTGCATGCATTTAAATAGCCCCCATCCGGAAGTCAACGAAGCGCTGCAGAACATTATCCCTCTCTTTCAGCGCATGTCTTTATCGCAGTGGGTATAGTTGTAACATTCCAACCTTATGATTTCAAATACTCGCACATTAATGGGGACATAGTGGCATAGAAATATATATATATATATATATATATATATATAAACTATATTTTTTGAGATCTTGAATGCAAAACAGATCTACTTGTGGAGATATCTACAAAACTGTGGTAAAAAATCTCGCGAAAAACTACACTCAAAGGATTTTTTGGAACGTTTTGGATAAGAAATTACAGAAAATAAAAGAAGTTCAAAGAACTGAAACTAGCAACAGCGTGTTAGATGAACACGAAAAAAGCATCTTCTGCAGTTAAATATCATTAGCTAAGAAAGTGGCGCACGTAAATAATCCGTAGATAAAAGGTTATGCTTTTGCTCTTTACGAAGGGAAATTTTCGTATTCTATAATTAAAAAATGCTGTGAAAATCATGGAAAATAGCATTTCTAAATGCAAAATAAGCAATATTATTAATAATAGAGGGGGAAATGTCAAGCACTTCTTTTAACAGGAGAAAGGGCACCAAACGAATATCCAAAGTAAGATTTGTACGAATTTTCAAAAGTAAGATTTGTGGTCTTAAAAGAAATATACTGTCCCAAAGGGGCAATCGCTAAGTCGTTAAAAATCTCTGTATCAACTGTAAACAAAGTAATAAACATAGATTTTAATCAGAAAAAAAAAATGTTCATCTTCTTTTGTTTTGGCACGCGGTTAGCGCAGAACACGGTGTGGAATTCTTTATGAAAATGACTTAACCGGAGACAGATGGAAATTTATTGTTACTATTGATGAAGCATGGATCTACCTAAACGACTGTAACAAAATAAGTCGATTTACTCTCACAAAAAAGCAGAAAACAAACTTGATTACAAGAATCCGAAAGTTTCAGTAAAGGATTCATGATTATTGTTGGTTTCTCGTACAATGGGAAATTAAAGTTAGGAAAAGTTGAAAAGAATGCAAAAATAAATTTTACATTTTACCAAAATGATGTTTTAACTCCTATATTTAAAGAGGAAATACCATTCCTATATCCACAGAGCCTTCAAAGAGCAGAACTCCATCAGGATAAGGCTACCAGTCATACATCCAAATCTACCACTCTATTTTTTGAAAAAAATGTAAAAAGAGACGGGCATCAAGTCTGTACCTTTTGCTCACATTCTTTCAAAGTCCCCTGATATGTCCCCAATGGAACTATTGTGCCTTCGGATTGCTAAAAAGAGCGCTTTCTAAACGCAGACCTAAATCAATGATTGGACTATGGAAATATTTCTTAAAATTGGTAGTGGTATTTTATTTTACTCCTCTTCCACTGCTTTCCATTGTCCAATCATTGTTTTAGGTCTGCGTTTAGAAAGCGCTCTTTTTAGCATATCGAAGGCGCAAAAAGTCCGTTGGTGACACATCAGGGGACTTTGAAGGAACATGAGCAAAAGATACAGACTTGATACCCGTCTCTTTTTTATTTTTTCAAGAAATAGAGTGGTAGATTTGGATGTATGATTGGTAGCCTTATCCTGATGGAGTTCTACTCTTTGAAATTTGTCCATCATAAAAATGATGGAGAAATTTACTTCATCATAGTATTTACTTTTAAAGATCGAACAAAGGATTTCCGAATTTCTTCTCTCTGTCTTTCCAGCCAAACTTGTGTAATCTCAGTAACGTTCTGAGAAACTAGACCAAACTTATGCACTATATAAACGAGACCGCGACGAATTCTCATTACAGTTGAAGCGAACAGCTTATTACGAAGTAAATTTCTCCGTCATTTTTCTCCACGCCAGGCATCGAACCCGAGTCCCCTCATTCCGGAATAAGTCGCTCTCCCAACTGAGCTATGCAGACGTATGCTCTCGTTGCTATCTGCTTTTATCTCATGTGCGTCCTGCGGTGCAGGCACGTCACAAGCTATTTATGCAAAACTTCTAAGTGATTGGTATACAAACTGCTAAAACACGAAGTAGAGTCTGTAGTCGAACGACAGAAAAATGTTTTCCAGAAACAATTCATCCTGTTTAAACTGTGTGTGTGTGCTTGCATGATGTGGGTTCCAAGAATGTTTGAATTTGAATTTAATGAAAATTCTGCCACACAACACAGTACATCAAATTTAACAAAATACAAACATCAAAATTGTCATATGCACTAAACTAAAATTAAATATTAACACAATGTTAGCACAATGTAATGAAAATATGGAATCACAGTAATATCACAAAGTTCAATATAAATTAATAACATTTAGTACTAACTATTTATTCCAAGAGTAAACAAGAGCTCAAACCACCTCAGATATATCTAGCATAATAATCGTAAACATACAAGCACTAAAACTCATTTATAATTGACCAAAAAATCAAATACAAAGTAATTCATCAAAAAAAAAAACAACAACCAAAGATAGCGTAATGTACTATGGAACTGTAGCATGGAGCCAGGGAAAAAGGCTTAAATTTAAGCCTGACGAGCCCCTGACCTCCAAAGGTAGATGAGTCAGGTCAAAACAATAAAAATAGCAACATTAGAAATACGACCGGTGTTGAGCATACCGTGAAAGAAAGAATACAAGAACTCAATCAAACAACAAAAACTCTCGTAGCAGTTTTTTAAATGCCCCAGAGGCCACTATTTCCCTGATGTATAATGGCAGTCTGTTCCACTCACGGGGTCCAGCTGCAATAATACTGTTATGCAGCAATCTGGTGCGCGCCCTAGGAACCACAAAACTTGCATGACCTCGAGTATCATGTGAATGGGAGTAACGCTGTAATTGCAATAGTTCAATATACCTATTCGTATAGACTCTGTCATGCATAAATAATAATAACCTGAAAATGAATATTTTATCGAAGGGAAGTATGTTATAAAGACAATAAATAATACCAGTATTTAAAAATGAATTTAGAAGTCGAATGTATTTTCTCTGAAGAACAAGAATTCTGTTAACGTTACCATCCGTTGTCTGTCCCCAGGCCAAAACACAATAAGACAACATGGGATAGATAAAGGAATTATATGGTACTAATCTGGGTCTGATTGTCAAAAAACTAGAAATCCTAAAAATAGCGCCAATACGAGACTTAAGGAATATTTGCTAAATAACTTATATGGACATCCCAACGCAAAGTCTCATGTAGTATAACACCCAGAAATTTCACAGAAGACCCAAATGCAACAGGATCCCCATTCAAGAAAATACCAGTAGGCGACGACAGCCGAAGACCACTGCCCGAAAAAAAGACATAGGTTGTCTTATTAGTATTAATTGTAAGAGCGTTACAAACAAACCAGCGAGATAACTCCTGAAGGTCACGATTTGCACGGGTCAGTATCTCGGACAACGAATCCCCAGGAAAAAATAAGCTGGTGTCGTCAGCATATAAGACTCGATGAGAAGTAGAAACAACGTTAAATAAATCATTTACATAAATATAAAAAAGAATAGGGCCTAAGACGGAGCCATGAGGAACTCCAAAAGGAACTATTTGAACTGAAGAGAGAATACCCTGTATTTGTGCATATTGTGTCCTGCTAGACAAATAATTCTCGAAAAATGAAAGTGCGACTCCCCTAATCCCAATATGTTGTAATTTAGACAAGAGAATATCATGGCGAACACAGTCGAATGCTCTTGACAAATCGCAAAATATACCCAAAACACACTTTCCACAATCTACATTTGACTGTAAAAAATTCATAGCATCCAATAACGCTGTCTCCGTTGAGTGACCCTTCCGAAAACCGTGTTGATTCCAATGTAAAATTTTATTCAAGTCCAAAAATCCTGACAAGCTATTCAAAACCAGCCTCTCCAGTATTTTAGCGAATACCGAGATATTTGCAACTGGACGGTAATTAGCGACATCAGTTCTATCACCCCTTTTATGGATAGCCGAAACCCTACTTACTGTAAAGGAAGAAGGATCCGGAAACGATGAAACATGGGGTGTATTGCAGAAATCAGTCTTTATTCTGTGTCAGACCAGCTTCATTTCTACAAGGTTCCGTAGTTTACGGCAGTGTTTACAGAGCTTGCTTCTTGCGATATTTCTTATTTTGAAATTAAAAACACTTTCACGGATCGCCGCGAAGGTTTAAGACTTGAACTGTAGTAATTACACTGGTCTACAAAAAATACTCGTACTTTTATTAAAAAATAGTATAAGTATACTGGTAATCCGAATTTATTGGCGTAGAATAGAAGCTTTGCACATCAATCAGATGGCTTTTTCACGGAAGGTATTCCTACGCCAATAAATCGAACTTCAATTTCCTTGAAAAAAGTTTGGAAACGCTTATGTATATATTCCTACGCCAATAAATCGGATCACTAGGATAGCTACTATTTTCTAGTTCCTTATTATTAATACTTTTATTTGTCTCACAATAAATAATATGTGATTTTAATAGCATTTTTTGTGCCGAATTCAAATATGATCTTAGTTTTTTTCCATCACGCAAGGCTTTTTAGTAACATACGGTTTAAGTTTGAATAAACTGCATATTTACATACATTGTAAACCATAAGTAAATTACCTAAAACGTAACAATTGGTGACTTACTGGGACTACACGGTACCGCTTTTCCGTGCTTGAATTATCTTGAAATCTCTCGCCATGTTCGTCGCTGTTAGCGCCTAGATCAGGGGTGGTCAAACGGTCGATCCCGAGCTCTCGTACGGTCGATCGTTTGTTTGTTCGTACGGTCGAGCCTTTTTGAGAATGTGATATCGAGGAAGTTTCATCAAACATTTCCTCCACTTTCCTCTTCAATTCTTTAGATTTAGTATCAGAAATTGGGAAACTTCTATCAGCTATAGTGCTGAAGGTAAGAGCGTCAGATAACACATTTTGGATGCGATTGTCAGAAGAAAAATATCTCTGCTTGAGATCTGTTTCTTTGCGGCTGATTGCTTTCTTTGGATCTACATATCTCTGTGAAGCAGCTTTTTCAGAAATGAAAATAATGAAGTCGAAATAAGGGAGCTACCTGACTGATGCTCATTTAGAAGAGTATCTCCGACTATGCCTCACTGAATATGTGCCTGATTATTCTAAACTTTGTGAGGACATGCAATGCCATGCATCAACATCTAAGAATTAGAAACCGTAAATAAATAATATAATCTGTATGCAAAATTATATAATTTGTTTGCAAAACAGTGTTTCAGAAATAAAAAATGATTTAAATATTATTTTTCTGTATTTGTTTAAAAACTTAGAAAACCACACACACTAAAAGAACACTCGTGATACAGGCTTAGTCCTATTTAAATATGCGTAGTTCACTGCGATAAACCATGGTGAATCACAGTAGGGAATGATAGCTTAAGGTAGATCTTCATTTCTCAAAGTTTGGTCACCCCTGGTTTAGATTCTCAGAAAAGAAATCTAAGTGGGAGTCCAGAAAATGGATTTTCAGGGAGATATTACACCCCATAGCTTTATACGAATCCAAGAGTTTACACCCTAAGTCACGATAGTATTCTGCCTTAAAATTACTCTAAAATATTTTAGTAACCGAATATATGAACACAAATACAATTTAAAGACACATTCATCTGCTACGGCATTAGGCAGATTATGCTCGGAAGGTATTCACGAGCTACTATCCTTTCGGCTCCAACAACACGCTTTGCTACCCTATTCTCTTAAAGCTTATGGATTTACAAGTATGGACCTAAATGTTGCAATGACGACACACCTGTTCACATACCTCTCCCTTGGAAATTTCTTTTAAAACCGGAACCATAACTTCAAGTTGTTCAAAACTTTAATTGATGTGCCCACTGTATGTAAATCTGATTCTTTGACATGCGCAGCGTACTCGTATTATGACATCTTCATTCTGTATTTAAGTCGCCCAACCTCCATTTCTATTACTCAGTGTATATGACCTGATGAAGGGACCGACGCGGTTTTCGAAAGATCTCGTCCCCTTTTAATGCGTTTAACATCATTCTTAAATATTAAAGAGCGGTTTTATCGGAAAAATCGTGAATCAGACGGCTTATTCTGTGACTTCACTTACTTAGCACGAAAACTTCACGACTTTAAGTAACACCTTTGAAAGATTTCCAAGCTGATCTTCTAACTGTAACGAAGTAAATTTCTCCGTCATTTTGGTCCACGCCGGGGATCGAACCCGAGTCTTCTTATTCCGGAACAAGTCGCTCTACCAACTGAGCTACGCAGACGTTCGTTCTCGCTGCTATCTGCCTTTATGTCGTGTGCGTCCTGCGGGGTAGGCACGTCATACAACTTGGCTCAACTTCTCCGTAAATTGTTCAACTCCCTTGCTTGAGGTCTTACAGAAATCCCTTCCTTAATTTTGGCGTTACTAATTTTGGGGAATTTTTCTTTTAAATACGTGAATCCAACACTATTTGGATTCATTGCCTTGACAAAGTTCTTCAGAAGTCCTAGTTTAATGCGTAGGAGGAAGGGGAGTAAGTAAATATTTTCGGGTTGACCACTAGAGGGTTTACGACATTTACCTTTCTTGGAGTTAGTGATTCACGTTTCTGCCAGTCCTTTCTCGGACTGACATCTTTTGTCTCGACTATCACACTCACCTAGGAAACAGTGAAATTTTGTGCATTCGAGCTGCAAACTAAGTAAAAAAGCATTGGATTTCAAATCACCACAGAAGTTCCGAGCACATGTTACACAACAGATATATGCGGTGCCAACTCTTTTCTTGGTCACCCACATTACAAGAAAAATAAGCTCATGGCATTTTTTAATTAATGTGGTAAAGTTTCGTTCCTATGCTACCTTCACCGCACACGCAACAGAAAGTATCAGAGTAATTTAAACACTTCCTTGGCATGGCACGATTTAAAACACAGCACTATTGTACAAGGTATTATTCACTTTGAAAAGATAACACAACGCTCGCAATGCTTACAGAGTGAACGCCAGCTCACCACTGGCAGATCAATGGTATCTCGCACGTTGTCAGGTGGCGTCGGTGCATGAATCGTCCCTGACTATGCCTACGAACATACACTATATTATAAAAAGTATTCGTACACCATAATGTTTTGGGGAAAATGTCTTTATTATCGCAATTGGTAGTTATTCGATCCACCTTTTGCATGTATGACAACTGCTACACACATCGAGGCATACTAACAACCAATTTCCGGTAGGTCTCGACAGGAATGGGTCACCATTCCTCTTGCAAAGCTGCTGTCAGAGTGGACAGCGAAGACGGTTGTTGTCGTCGATTTCGTATCCGTCACTCTAGTTTATCCCAGAGGTGTTCTATGGGATTAAGATCAGGATTCTGAGCAGGCCAATCTAACTATTTCACCTCATTTTCAAGAAGCCGGTCTTGCTCACCCGCACCGTGAAGTGTAGCAGAGAGCTCGATAGTGTTGGAAGAGAGAACTGTCATTTCCATTATACCGCCACATAGGGCAGGATTATAAAGAACGTCGAGGAACACTTCAGAGTTCATGGTTTGTGGTATAATAATCAACGGGCCGGGTCCCATCAACGAAAAACAACTCCATACCATGATGGAGCCTCCTCCGAACTTAACAATTGGAAGAACGCAGTCCTACGAAAATCGTTCGTCGGATTGACGCCAAATCTAAACACACCCATCAGATTGGAAAAGGGGAAATCCTGACTCATCACTCCAAAGAACAGCTTTGCTGCAGTTCACTGTCCAGGAACGACGGGAGACACACCACTCCAAACGGCACTTCGCATTCACGGTAGTGATGTGTGGCTTGAATGCCACTACTCTACCTAATAACCCACACTGCGCAATTCTCTGTGGATAGTTATGTTACTATCCAAGCCGTTACAATCAGTTCCTACCTCAGCAGCGATGGAAACTACAGAGGAAAGATGGGATTTCTTAACATTTCGTACCATGGATCTTCTGTCTGTCACGTTCGTCAGTTTGCGGCCTTGTTAAACGTTTTTTTTTTTGCTGTAGTTCCACCGTCTTGCTTCCATCTCTTCACGAAATCACTTACAACCGATTTTGGCGTGTTAGTTTAGCCGCAATGCTCCGTATGGAAATGTTACTCAAGTGACATCACATCCACGCGACATATCCACTTCAAAGTTAGTGATCTCACGACAGAACATTCTTTTTTACTTCATTCATTCTGAAATATCTTCTTTTGCGATGTTTTTTAGCCCTGCAAGGTAACATCTTTTAACACATCGTTTGATTTTTAAGCCTATGATAGCTACCCCGGTGGCACAGTGGTCTAAGGCGTTGGCCTCTGATCATTCGTCCGAAGGGGTCCGGGTTCGCATCCCGGTGAGGCATGGATGTTGTGTTTGTCTTACGGCACTGGCTTTCTCTCTTCCCTGGAACCAGGGACCCTAAATTAGGGACGGGCGACTGCTTATAGCCTATTGAGTTGCTCACGGTGGTCGTTAAACCTCCAATCAAAAAAAAAAAAAAAAAGCCTAAGATATCTTACCCTATTCCAAGGTACATATCCGTTTTAGTTCATCGTTCAAAATTTGTAAATACTAATCATACAAGATAAGACTATTGTACTTATATTCTTTTTTTGTTCAACAGTTGCAAACAAACACATGTCAATTACTACTAACAGTGTTCTCGCACTTTGTACATGACTATCGTATAATGTTTAGTGTTCAGCTCTTTGATGTTTTTCAATAGATGATATCGTGATTGAATAACAAGGAACTATACACCAACTGCACTTCAGTGGCAGATCCAGAGGGTAGAGACAGAGGCGATCGCCCCCCCCCCCCCCGAACCCTAACGAAGTTTTTGCGTTTAAAGTAGCGAAGAACGTAAATGATTAACTTTGCATATTTTGTTTTCAGTTTTTCTAAAAAAAATTAACAATTAAACTTACTATGGAATTGGATTTAAAATACGTATTACATTGATTTAGCTTCAGTAAAGAGTGAGAGAGGGCGAGAGAGAGAGAGAGAGGGACAGAATTGTAACACACACTGAGTACGCCCGTGCGTCTACCGTCCTTCATTGCAGTTTTCCGTCATGCACGTTAAGTAACTGCTATCAGAACTGCTATCAGAACTGCTTTCTTTTCCATTTTTACGTTAATTTCCAATGGACGTAGAGTTTCATTATTTCATCACCAATGAAAAGAAGTCCAAAATGATTATTTTTGTCGCCGTCAAGCACAGTAAAAACACAACAAAAAAAGTGTGTGTGTGGGGGGGGACAAAATTCCAATTACCGTGTTTTATATTTAGCGATTTTATGACTAAATCGTGCGTTCGTTATGTTTTGGCTGAAATCAGGCGTGTATTTACTTTAATGTATGAGAATATGTCAGGTGGAGACCACAAAATTTTTTTTTATTAAATTAACCAAATCCGAATATAAGGGATTGGACTTTATTTCGAAGGATTTCATTCAGACGTATTATATGCCGATTTGAACTTTAGGCTTTGAAAAAATTTCCAAAGCATAAAGTTTCATTTCTTCGGGAAACGCACAATCGATCGCACTAAAACAATTGTGATTTTTCACCTATTGTTTGCTCTCGTTCAGGTATTTAAGGCGGACGTCAAATAATTTGGCTTCCTATACTTCCAATGGAAAAACTTCTGTACACATTTTCTTCCCAATTAATGCGTTCCCAAGGATGAAAATTTGAACACCGATTAAAATAGCTTCATTTTATAACTTGGAATACTTAATATTTTCTAAAACATAACCATAATTATGCAATCCAACATTTCTTTGTCTACTGACGTCATCAAAGTACAGGTTTCGCCATCTTTTTTCTGTTTTCAACACCACCAAAGGAAATTTTATTGATTTGTAATATAATTATGATTATGTTTTAGAAAATATTAAGTATTCCAAGTTATAATATGAAGTTATTTTAATCGATGTTCAAATTTTCATCCTTGGGAACACACTAATTGTGAAGGAAATGTGTACAAAAGTTTTTCCATTGGAAGTATAGGAAGCAAGATTACTTGACGTCCATCTTAACGATCTAACATTCCTACAGCAAATAAAGTGTTTTGAAGACCTTGCAAAGGAACGCCAGGTTGGAGCGACACCGCCAATATGTATAATGTATATTTAAAAAAACCCTTCCATAATGTCTTCTCCCCTCCCCTTTTGTACTCCAAAACCGCCCCCATACCTAGAGTAAACTTCTGGATCCACCCCTGCTGTACTTACATAGTATAACTATACTAGTGATCCGAAATTTCTTGTGTAGAATAGAAATCAACGTTTCCAAGCTTTCGCACATCATCCAGATGGCATTTTGTTTTCAAACTGTTGAAGTGTTCTATTATTCAGTTTGCAGTTTGCTGTCTACCTTCCTTGAAAAAGCCATCTGGCTGATGTGCGAAAGCTTGGAAACTTTGATTTCTGTTCTACTCCAGGAAATTTCGGATCGCTAGTATAGTTATACTATTTAAGATGATATCGTGCATACGAAGTATAATGGCAAAATAAACAACAGCTGAATTTAGTATATATTAGATGTCACTCATAACAACGATGTATACCTGATGAAGTAAACGGCACGGTGAATTAATTACTTTTTCAACTATTGCTTATTATTATACATTTTTTACTGTTACAACTTTTTGGTGATGTGGTACGAATTCTGCGCTTCTTAAAAATAACGTGTGAAACAGTTTAAATAAACTGCAGATTGTATACGCTGCAATAATATTAAGTTAATCGTATAGTCACGTTGATGAACAACATTTTGATGTTGTTAAAAATAACGACAGAATATCTCAGCTTTATATACGCATCTCCCCACTCAGACTCCATCTTCCTGCGCAACCGCTCCCTTTGCACTTATGCAAATATTTCGTAGTGTACGAATACTTTTGATAATATAATATATACCAACGTTTTTGGATATCTCTTTAGATTGAGCCATTTCGGATACGAGCTGCTATTGGCTGTCGAAATGACGTCACACAGGAAGCAAAGCAGCGAGCAGCGAGAGCCATCACTCGTACAGATTACATGTTAGCAAGGAATGCAAACAACAAATGCGATGGGAAATGTTTGCAAATACTTGCAATTTTAAACTTCAAAGATTGGCATATTTATCAGCGATCTCTTATTCCCTGTTTCATGAAATAATTAATTTTGAAAACAAAACAAATAAATTAACAGCTGTCGAGTAAAGAAATATAAGGTCATTGCTGTAAACAAACATATTGCTTACTTCATAGATCGCAGGATCTTATATTTACAAATGTTTAATGTCAGTGCAAATGCAAATTCTTAAAAATCCAAACTATTTAAGGTGGTTTCACCTAAAATCTCTGTCTTGTTTCCAATGGTAAAAGTTCTTTACGTATTTTCTTCGAAATTAATGTATTCCCAATGATGAAAATTTGCACATCGATGAAACTAACTTTAAGTTATAACATGGGATACTTAATACTTGCTAAAACATAACCATAATTAAGCAATCCATTTGTTTGTGTACTGACGTCATCAATGTACAGGTCGCGCCATCTATTAACAGGTTTGAACATTACTCGAAGAAAAATGATTAATTTTTAATATAATTATGGTTATGTTTTAGCAAATATTAAGTATCCCATGCTATAACTTAAAGTTAGTTTTATTGATGTACAAATGTTCATCCTTGGGAATACATTAATTGCGAAGATAATGTGTAAAGAACTTTTACCATTGGAAACATAAGACAGAGATTTTAGGTGGAGCCACCTTAAACGCCAGTCTTTCGATTATCAGCTCATCAAGTAGTTCCGTTAACGAGCTGAACAAACAAGAAGTAGAAAATGTTATTTATTATTAATTTCTACAAAACAAATCCAAGTAATTCTGACTTTAAGTCACGAATATATGAGAATCCTTGCGCTTTTTACTTTAAAATTATCTTTTCGTTTACATTTCAGTACCGAGATTTTTTTCCAAATCAAGATCTGTAGGAAAACAATGGTAAACAATATCCGAAACACTAGTCTTCCGATTGTAGGATAAACAGCCTGCTACTGCGCACATAGGCATATTGAACTACACTGATATAAGACAATAATAAACTATGAAGAAAAGTAACGAGCTGTGAAGAAACAGTAATGGGGAAACGAATTTCCATACAGGCCTATTCACCGAAGCGAAATGCTTTCCTAAGCATATGAACGAGCTTGCAGCTTCCTTGTGCCACCTATGATTCTGAACAGCGTCGTGCATCCTGTGTGACGTCATGCGCAAATCCGAGAAAAACAACATTGTAACTGCGCATCGAAATGACGCTCCCCTGCTAATGCCTTTATAATCATAGACTGTTTTTTCGCATACTATATCCGAAATACAACAATTAACAATAATTTAAAATCACATTTTACGTACATTATTCCTGCTGACCTAAAAATTCAGTAACCAATACTGAAAAAATCGTTGTCACAGAAAAACTGTGAAAGATAAAAAATAAATAAATTCTGATTACATTTTTGAATTCAGTGTACAAAGTTACGTTAGAAACACAATCAGTGTTCCATGGAACAAAAAAAAAAAAAAAACTGTGTTTACCATGTTATTGGATATGTCAGAAACAGAAAGAGGGAGGAAAAAATATTTATTCACATGACTTCTTCCCTTTTGTTCCAACATTTTTTTTTCTTTTCTTCTTTCTTTCTTTCTTTTTTGTTTAAATACGTATTTCGATTTTTAACGACAGTTTATGTGTTAGTGAGTACTCGCGTATTTCCTGCAAATCGCTCCTTGTACTTTTTTTTTTTTTCGGAATAAGAAGATACACCTCTATGGAACAGCTGGGAGATTTAAAAATCTCACGAGAGTAATCATTACAGACATGTCAACAATGGAAAATAGAAAAAAAAGGATCTTTTCTATGTCTGAAACAATTTTTTCCCTTTTATTTAAAGCTGTTTCAATTTTTTTTCAGTTTTCCATTTCCAACGACAGTATATGAGTCACATATTTCTTGCAATACATATTCTCGGACGCTTTAATAAGGAAAAACGAGGAAGCAGTTTTTTCATTACGTTTGCATATCGAGATCAACTAAGTGAAAATTCGCGAGTGTAGGAAGCATTTAGAGAAGATGTACGTATAACTAGAACACAGCGAGAAGGTAGATCTTCATTTAAATTACAGTCGATTTTGATTATGTGGTTCAGTCATAAAATCTATATAATGGACTTATTCACCTCGCATTGCATCATGGGAAAGCCTTTCCATGGCCGAGGACCAACAACAGTTTGTTTACATGTGTCTTCCCATTGCTTAACATGGCGTTACGTTGCAAGAGTTCAGGAAAATCGCGATTTTCGTAAATGTATTTACGACATGTCTAACTTTTGCTCATCGTATATTTGTGCTAATTAATCCTGCAACCTAAATTGTGAAGACGAAAGAAACACATTCTTTAATTTTCCTCTGAAAACGACGAAATTATTAAAGGAATGGCTGTGTAAAATGAAACGCGGTGATTTCCATTCCGATGTGCACTCTCCAATATGTTTTATCCACTTTAAAGTAAAAGCTTTTGGATATCATGACACTACGAATTTTTGAAATAAACCTCGTAATATTCCTTCGAATTTCAATTTCAAAACAGAAAAAGAAAAAAAAAAACGAAAGAAAGGTAGGAGAAAATTGATGGAATATTAGGATCGGTAAATCACGAATTAAGTTCTACTTTCCTCAAAGAATAAAACAAACATATCTGTAATTTCTCTTTTATTTAATGTTACGCATTCATTTAATTTTTAAGCAGATTGCCTAGCGTGCGAACAAAAGCGTTTCCTTATTACGTATTTGTCTGAGCTAAATGTTTTTGTTTTGCAAAAAAATTACACAAGCTTATGTTTCAGATATTTCGCCAATGTCTGACAATGAGAACATGAGAATTTAATATACCGTGTACGAGAAATACTACATTAAAAACTTCATGATGACTAACGGCGATGCTCTCCTGCGTCATGCGAAATAAACATCGAACACAAAATTGTCTTGGTATATTTTTGCAACCTTGATTTCTTCTTCTAAGAAATTAATTTCTTCTTCTTCGCCCTGTAGCTCTATTAATTCCTTGGCAGAATCCATGACGTTAAGATGGTAAAAATTAGCCAACAGTAAGGGATAATCAAATAGCGAAAACATTGAATCAGCAGCTAGCAATGTTGGTCCACAGAAATCCACTTCTGACGTCACATGAATAAGGTCCATAGGCTACGTCTGTCTCTAACGCTATGAAGTCATTCGGTACTTGCAGCGCCATCTGCTTTTATCCGGTGGCCGAAATTGGAACTAAGCTTACCGCTATCGCACGATACGTAAAATCAAAGATAAACTGACGTCAACGCTCTGACGTAATTCAGTACTTGCACCGCCATCTGCTTTTATCCGGTGGCTGAAATTGGAATTAAGCTTAACGGCTCACCGCCATCGCACGATAAGTAAAATAATGGAGAAATACCGGAAATAAAATAAAATTAATATGACAAATGACTTCATGTGTGGCACATACACGTGCTCGAACAACTGTCTGCGGCGTTTGTTCTGTTACCGTCGTGTTTTATTTCATTTTCTTAGTATTGCCGAGTAATTTCATAAAAAGGAATAAAATTGCAGAATAAGTTCATAAAAAGGAATAAAATTGCAGATAATTTCATAAAACGGAATCAGCGTTATTTTATTTCATAAAAAGGAATCAGCGTTATTTTATTTCATAAAAAAGGAATTCATAAAAAGGAATCAGCGTTATTTTATTTCATAAAACGGAACAAGTAAAATTGTAAAAAAGTAACTGCAAGCGTAGCGTTGATTCACTATGACGGAAATTTAGAAAATTATTGGTTTCGTGGAATTTTTTCTTTGTAGCACAAAATGGAAGAAGATAAAGTTGATAGAATTACGAAAATTTTGTTGGTGGTGACTTATCTCATAGATTGCCCATTAATAATTCAACCGTTTATTACAGTTATGTATATGTATTTTACGATTCGTGTTATAAAAATTTCCACAATAAAACATTTTTCACAATAAAAATTTCCGCCACAGCTTTTGCACCCGTGCATGGCACGAGCTGTGAGCTAGTGGTTAAATAATTGAAGTTAAAGAAAATCTACCAAACCGTTCAAACAGAGCAATGGTAGAAGAAGGTACATGCTCTTGTAAATCCATTCTTTACGCATAAAGCTCTTGAAACATATTCTCCTGATAAGATCTGAGGGTTGAAACTTTTTTCACGACAACGTCGCATAAAAATTTAGTGCAGCTGGTTAGCTCGATAAGTAATTGCACCTCGGAATGCAGTGGGGTTTTTTTTGAAAAATGAAACACTTTGGAAGATCTAAGGCGTTTCGGAATATTGAGGGAGGCTATTTAAAATTTGTTGCTGAAGTTTTAAAGCGATAGCTAAAGTCCCAATTTTTTATGCCTCAAAGTTCTTCATTTTTAAGTTTTAGAAGTGGATGAATTTGGAAAAGGAATTTCGTACCGCTGCAGAAAATGCTTGAGGGGATCCTGTACTTTTTTAATGCATCTTAGTTTCTTCCAAAAGAACTGGAAGAAATGATTTTATTCTTAGCATCTTTTTAAAGATTGGTCTAAAATTTATGGCCCACGGTTGTCATGCAGAAAACGACTTCGAGAAATCTGCAACGACCGCGGATATCCGGGCTTTGTCAGAACAAGGACGTCTTAAAAGGGAAGGGGATTTTTCTTTTAATTTTTTCTTCCCATTCCCCCAGTCTTTCTGTTGAAGGCGTTTTACAAAGGCTAGTAAATATCCCCAAAGCGATCGATAACTTATTTTTTGAAACACCCGCCGACGTCGTAAAAATGGTTTTCGTCGTCTCCGGAAGTTAAGCGTAAGAAATGGCAACGGGAGAAAATGGGCTTGGTTAAGAGAAAAGAAATAGGAACGAAATGGCTTTACGGGATTTTCGTCATTAAAAGCTGATGAAGGCCGACGCAGGATGTTGTTGCTAGCAGCACTTCTTCACTCCAGCTGGGGCTTCTTCAAGTTCAACGCGAAGCTTCTGTCTTCTTTCTATCGCACGCCAAATTTTCTGAAGCAATCCCGCATTTCAGAGAGAAAAAAAGTTAGGGAAAGGAGATTTGATGCATTAAGTTCATCCATCCGCGAAAGAAAGCAATTTTGATAACCTCTTATTGAGAAGATAAACAAAGAAAAAAAACGAATCACAAATGGAGGTGCAGGGGGTTTAAAAACTTAAGAAGCATATCTGCACTGATGCTCGCTTATAGGGAGACGAAGTTCCAACATAGGCTCGAATTATTTATTATCTGAGGGGAAATCTTGGGCAAATGGAAAAAGTAGAAGATGCCTTTTTCAAGACGGAAGTTTAGGACATAGGAACATATAAAGTACGATAATCCAACCACGGAATGTAAGTTGAATCTAACTCTTAGCCTTTTTGCCTGCCCACGAAAATTCCCTTTATTTATTTATTTATTTACTAGAAACATCTCTTTCTGCGTTGATATATTCTCAGATCAAACCGAACTCACTCAATAAGAAAGGAAGAAATTAAGATTTAGGTGTTCCTTGGTGCACAGTTATGCACCGAAGTCGCAAATTATTAGGTGTACAAATAAGTTTTAAAGCGTTTTAAAACAACGCAACATGTAATTTGAGAGAAAACAACAATACATTTACGAATCAAAATATGCGCCGTCATTTTCTATCACCTTCCGCCATCGGTCGGGCAGCTAACGGATTACAGCCTTCGTCGTGTGACGCAATGAAGTCGTCAGCCCATTTTTGCACTTCGTCACATGTCCGGAACCGCACAGCAGGCAAACCATGTTGCATCGATCAGAACAAATGATAGTCTGAAGGGACTATATCGGGAGTATACGCCGGGTGCTCCAAAACTTCCCAACCAAGCGTCAATAACGTTTTCTTGACAGATTTCGCGACATGCGGCCTAGCGTTGTCATGCAGCAATTTCATTGACGCAATTGTTTGCCTGTGAATGGACGTTTCTGACAGATTTCCTGGTTCAATCGCAGCAATTGTTGCTTGTAGCGATCAGCAGTAACATTTTGACTCTGTTCCAGTAGTTCATAATAGAGCACACCCTTTATATTCCACCAGATGCACAGCAGAACTTTCTTGGAGTGAATATTGCCTTTCGGTGTCGAAGTCGTTACTTCACTAGGGTCTACCCAGTGTTTTTTGCTTTTGGAATTGTCGTACCATATCCACTTTTCCTCTACCGTAAGTTTTTGCACAGGAAAGACTTTCTGTGTTGTTTATTCGACAGATTCAAACACTTCATGACATGCTCATCCTTGTTCCTCTGGCTCAGGTCATGTGACATACATTTGCCTTCCTTCTGAATCTTTCCCATAGCGCGTAAACGATTGGAAATGGTATGTTGAATTACCCCTAATTGTTCAGCTAGTTGCTTTCGCGTTTGAGACGAATCTTCATTCAGAAATGCTTGCAGTTCCTCATGTGCAACCATCTGCGGGACGCCGAAACATTGTTGATCGCTAACATCAAAATCACCTGCTTTAAACCGTCTAAACCAACACTCACACGTGCTTTTCGTTACAATATTCTCCCCCAGAATAGAACAGATCGATGCACATGCTTTTGCAGCACTTTTCCTTTGATGAAATTCGTAACGAATGCAGTGTCGAATAAACGAAATATCGTTTGCCATCTCTCACCTACCGATATTCAAGTGCCTTTGACTGTTGGGCAAACTTCTGTGACACATTTCATACTGTGGACCAGTTACGGTCACATGACAACAGCGTGGGGAAATGTCGGGTATGTAAATAAGCAGAATACGTCACACAAAAAACGCTCTAAAACTTATTTGTACACCTAATATGAGGAATACCTACCTAATAAAATGTTGGCCACCATTGGTCCGAGGCCGGCTGGACCAGATGAGCAATCGGGGCGACCCGCGCTTTAAGGGTCCCCGCAGTTTAGAGGAAAAAAAAAAAATCATTTTCGGTACAATTTTTTACAATTATCATTTTTCGTGCGTAAGTTTTGGAGTGCGAGGCCCTTAAAAATATGTTTTTTAAAAGTTTTTTTTTATTTTTTGTTTCCAATCCTCCCATTTTCGAATAGGTTATCGCCCTTCGCCATACAAGTACTGAGATTTGCAGATTTCAAGTGATCATTGTAACCACCTTAATATTTTCCACACTCACCAAGTAGCAAATAAGTTTCATTACTTTGTGGCCCTTACTTTTATACTGTATATTTAACAATCTGCGTGCAAACCAGATACTGAAATTTAAAGCGCCGCCCCGGTGGCGCAGTGGTCTAAGGCGTTGGCCTCTGATCATTCGTCCGTAAGGGGTCCGGGTTCGAATCCCGGTCAGGCATGGATGTTGTGTTTGTCTTACGGCACTGGCTCTCTCCCTTCCCTGGAACCAGTGACCCTAAATTAGGGACGGGCGACTGCTTATAGCCCATTGAGTTGCTCACGGTGGTCGTTAAACCTCCAATAAAAAAAAAAAGAAATTTAAAGAAACAAGTTAGTAAAATCATGCAATGCATTGATTATGATACGCTTTCGAACATACCAGAAATCATTACTCAAGTTATTACTCAAGTTATGAGGATAATGGCTCTCGAATAAATTTCGCTCCTGTGCCCTGACCTTTGACCCTATTTCGATGATATTAAACAGAACCGGTTCAGTATACCTCTGGAACAACATGATAAATGTTTGTCGCAATCGAAGCATTTTTACATAAGTTATGACTCATAAGAGCAATGGAATGTATCCCGCTCCTATGTCCGGACCTTTGACTCCATTTCGCCCATTTTCAATAAGTTTCGTCCCCAGGTTGTCCCATACCACATACTAAAATTTCATGGAATGTCCGCACGATACGTGAGTTATCGTGCGGACAGACATACATACAGACAGACGGACAAAGTTGGAGCATATACGCTTCTTTAACCTAAGGCTGAAAAGCATAAAAAAGTTGGTAAAATCATGCAATGCATTGATTATGAAGCCCTTTCCAACATACCAGAAATCATTACTCAAGTTATGAGGGCCGCCCCGGTGGCGCAGTGGTCTACGGCGCTGGCATCTGATCATTCGTCCGTAAGGGGTCCGGGTTCGAATCCCGGGGAGGCATGGATGTTGTGTTTGTCTTACGGCACTGGCTCTCTCCCTTCCCTGGAACCAGTGACCCTAAATTAGGGACGGGCGACTGCTTATAGCCCATTGAGTTGCTCACGGTGGTCGTTAAATCTCCAATCAAAAAAAAAAAAAAAGAAAAAAAAGTTATGAGGATAATAGCTGTGGAATAAATCTCGCTGCTGTGCCAGGACCTTTGACCCCATTTCGATGATATTCAACAAAACCGGTTCAGTATACCTCCGGAACAACATACTCAAGTTTTGACGCAATAGAAACATTTTTAGTCAAGTTATGAGGATAATGGCTGTGGAATAAATCTCGCTGCTGTGCTCTGATCTTTGACTACATTTCAATGATATTAAACAGAATAGGTTCAGTCTACCTCCGGAACAACATACTCAAATTTTGACGCAATAGAAGCATTTTTAGTCAAGTTGTGAGGATAATGGCTGTGGAATAAATCTCGCTGCTGTGCTCTGACCTTTGACCCCATTTCAATGATATTAAACAGAACCGGTTCAGTATACTTCCAGAACAACTTATTAAAGTTTTGTCGCAATAGAAGCATTTTTAGTCAAGTTATGAGAATAATGGCTGTGGAATAAATCTCGCTCCTGTGCCCTGATCTTTGACGCCATTTCAATGATATTAAACAGAATAGGTTCAGTATACCTCCGGAACAACATACTCAAATTTTGACGCAATAGAAGCATTTTTAGTCAAGTTGTGAGGATAATGGCTGTGGAATAAATCTCGCTGCTGTGCTCTGACCTTTGACCCCATTTCAATGATATTAAACAGAACCGGTTCAGTATACTTCCAGAACAACTTATTAAAGTTTTGTCGCAATAGAAGCATTTTTAGTCAAGTTATGAGAATAATGGCTGTGGAATACATCTCGCTGCTGTGCTCTGACCTTTGACGCCATTTCAATGATATTAAACAGAATAGGTTCAGTATACCTCCGGAACAACATACTCAAATTTTGACGCAATAGAAGCATTTTTAGTCAAGTTGTGAGGATAATGGCTGTGGAATAAATCTCGCTGCTGTGCTCTGACCTTTGACCCCATTTCAATGATATTAAACAGAACCGGTTCAGTATACTTCCAGAACAACTTATTAAAGTTTTGTCGCAATAGAAGCATTTTTAGTCAAGTTATGAGAATAATGGCTGTGGAATACATCTCGCTGCTGTGCTCTGATCTTTGACGCCATTTCAATGATATTAAACAGAATAGGTTCAGTATACCTCCGGAACAACATACTCAAATTTTGACGCAATAGAAGCATTTTTAGTCAAGTTGTGAGGATAATGGCTGTGGAATAAATCTCGCTGCTGTGCTCTGACCTTTGACCCCATTTCAATGATATTAAACAGAACCGGTTCAGTATACTTCCAGAACAACTTATTAAAGTTTTGTCGCAATAGAAGCATTTTTAGTCAAGTTATGAGAATAATGGCTGTGGAATAAATCTCGCTCCTGTGCCCTGACCTTTGACGCCATTTCAATGATATTAAACAGAATAGGTTCAGTATACCTCCGGAACAACATACTCAAGTGTTGACGCAATAGAAGCATTTTTATTCAGGTTATGAGGATAATGGCTGTGGAATAAATCTCGCTGCTGTGCTCTGACCTTTGACCCCATTTCGAGGATATTAAACAGAACCGGTTCAGTATATCTTCGGAACAACTTATGATGAAGTGTTGTCGCAATGGAAGTATTTTTACGTCAAGTTATGACGCATAAGGGCGATGAAATGGGTCTATTCCTATGTTCTGACCTTTGACCTCATTTCGTTCATTTTCAATAGGGTTCCTTCCGAGACTGTCCCCTACCACATACTAAAATTTTATCGAAATCGAGTTATTTGTACGCGAGTTATCGTGCGGACAGACAGACAGACGGACAAGACTGGAGCATATAGGCGTCTTCAACGCACAGTTGGAAAGCGTAAAAAAGAACAATATCAAAGTTATTTTCGGGCTACATATGGAGGTCATTTATTCAGTGACTTTAAAAAAATTACTAGAAATTAAAAAAAAATCATGTACGACCGTGTATAAAAGTTTAGAAACTCACAAATGTGTTACTTACTCTACTTTTATTAAAAATCAATCAATAAAACATGTATCAGGAGAAAAAGACTAAAATGTATTTATACGAATTTGTTATTGTTCCTACACTAAAACATTCGCAATCCAAAAATTTTAGCTACGCATGTACCGTTTTGTCATTTTCTGAGAAAGTTTTGTAAGACTCATAATACAACCTCAACCCCATCTCCCGGAAAGAAAATCGTAGATTTTAACAGTTCTTACTCTCTCTCTCTCTCCCGGAACTTTCAATCCATATGATGATCTTTTTGTAAAGCTTAAGGCTCTACGAGACCCGCCATCTTGTGTTGTGCCTTCTCTTGTTAACCAACGGGCAAGCGTATTTCACAAATTGCTCGGGCTATTTTGCACATTTTGGAACACCGTTTGTGGCTAACGCAAGATATATGATAAAAAGTTCCCTGGTTTCAGATTTTCATTTTGGACTCTTTAAGTATTTTTTAATAATTAATAAAACTATGGAAGACGCCTTGGTACGACTTTCGCTGCAGATACAAAATGAAGGGAAAGGTCAATAACAATTCTGAAACCAGGGAACTCTTTATTTATCATATATCTTGCGTTAGCCACAAACGGTGTTCCAAAATGTGCAAAATTGCCCCAGCAATTTGTGAAATACGCTTACCCGTTGGTTAACAAGAGAAGGCAAGAATACAAGATGGCGGGTCTCGTAGAGCCTTAAGGCAAATACACTCACGGACAATGAAATTTGCGCACCAAGAAGGAAGCATCGGATTGAACTGAAATTTTGTAGACGTAATGATACAGATGAATGATACACATGATGGCAAAAACAGAGCTGCAGGACAATTACAGAGGGATCTGTGGCACGCAGTTCGGTCATCATCAACAACGCGTTGCACCGCCTCGTGCGGCGATACATGCTGCAATACGGTTCGGCATGGAAGCGAACATGCTTCTGATGTTGTCCTGCGACAGACTGGCCCACACGTGTTGGTCGGTGTGCTCCAAATCCCGGGTAGTGCGGAAAGCGGCAGCCGGCTTTTCAACTGGTCCCACACATGCTCGATAGGGGACATGTCAGGGGAGAGGGCAGTTCATGGAAGTGTCTGGACATGACGTAGGTGGTCCTGGGCAACCCGAGCCGTGTGCGGGAGGGTATTATCCTGCTGGTACAGCGCACCTGGAATCCCGGCCAGGAATGGGAACACATGGGGCGGTAGGATCTCATCCACATACCGCTGGCCGGTCAATGATCCACGTACCGCTACTAGAGCTGATCGGCTATCGTAGGCAATGGCTCCCTCGACCATAATGCCTGCAGTGGGGGAGGTGTGGGACTCGATAGCGAGGTTGGGATTGTTCCATTAACCCGGGGACCTCCCCACCTGGACACGATGATCATCTGTCCCCAAAACGAAGCGGCACTCATCGCTAAACAGCACACGTTTCCAGTCTGTGGAGTTCCACGTCGCTCTGGGTTGGCACCACTGCACACGGAGCCGGAGATATTCCCGTGTTAATGGCAGCACTCGTAAGTGGCGCTGGGATTGCAGATTCGCTTCCGCGAGGCATCGAGAAATGGTTCCTGGGCACACAGGACCCGCTACATCTGCCTGTATAGTGGACCGGGTTCCCGTGGGATCCGTTCGTGCCTGGCGCACGATTCGTCGATCCTCTCTACCGGTGGTCCTTCTGATCCGCCCGAAGCCGCTCCGCTGTGTCGCAGTGCCGTCACGTGTTCACTGCTTCCAACACAGTCGGACGGTATGGTCAGAACGATCCAAAGGCGGGCTATACGGTGCGCCTACTACCCTGCGGTTTTCAGCCCGGCGGTCAGGCCTCTCTCAAAGTCCGTAAGTTGCGTAAATCGACGTCTCTGGCATCTACCCTGCATTCTTGTCACTCTGCACTCTTGCTTGCGGTGGCCCATGATTTTCCCTTTCATGGGGCATTGACTATACGCCGGTTTATAAGACTGCCGGTTCGTGCTTGCAGCGCCACCACAGGGTGTGCGATCATGCACACTCAAACCAAAGTTGGATCATTTGCATACCAGCATGCACTCTAGCTATTTGTAAAGTTTCGCTGTTGTAGCATGTTTTCTTCTAGGTGCGCAAATTTAATTGTCCGTGAGTGTACTTATTTGTGATAATCATTTTGTCTTTATGATAGTTTTCGTTATGATGTACTGAAGAGGTGAAGTACATTTCAAGACGGAAAAGTTACAGCGATAAATTCTGTCGATGTAGCTTAATTAGTAAAGCATTCGGTTCTGGTGTAGAGGAATGCGGATTCGTCGTCGTCACTGGGATATTTTTCACGTAATGACGTTCTTAAAATATGAGATGTATTTCCTAGTGCAAACAATGAAATTTTGCTCCGGGGCCCAGCAGTGAAATTTCGTTTCCGGCTCCGCAAAAGTTCCATCCGGCTCTACATTAGCCATCAGAGCAGCTCCGATTCGATGTGGCGTGTATACAAAGAGGTGCTCACATCGTTCTACAGCAGTGTTTCTCAAACTTCCTATAGCTCGCGCACATTGTTTCGCCGTGTGGAATATTATGGCACACCCCCACAGTAGGTTTCAGAACATCTCTCGGTTTTGGTGGATAAACTGCAGCACTACTTTCCTTCCCTCAGTGTGACCGAATACGATTGAGTTCGCAATCCCTTTGCCGTTACTACTGCAGATACAAAACATCTATCGCTTAAAAAAGGCAAAACAGTTGGCAAAACTTCAGGCTGATCGAACTTTTCAACTCAACTTTAGGGAAACAACATTACTTCAATTCTGTAATTTGGCAAAAACAGAGTTCTCAGTGTTATCAGAAGACGCCCTGCACAGTTTCCGACAATCTACTTGTGCGAGCAGGAATTTTCCGTATTGGCCAGCATTAAAAATAAGAAACGGAAGCGGTTTCTTCCTCTTGATAAAAAATTACAGGTGTGTTTGTCTGTGATTCGATCCCGTATTAAACAATTGTGCAAAAGTAAACCAGCTGATACTTCTCATTGAATTATAAAAATGTAATTACTGACTCATTAATTTTAACCATTCCAGTTAGTATACTTACAATTTACTTGTTCCTCTTGTATTAAATAAGTAACGTTGTCGAAAATATTTAATATCTACTTTGTATTTCCTTTTATTTTCCCTATTTAATAAAAATATTTTACAAATTTTGGAGATGACAATCCGTTTTTTTTTGTGTTGTATGGTGTAATCCCGTATTCCATTCATGATATTTTTTGTTGTTTTTTAATCGCGGCATGGACTCGCAATCTTGCAGCAGACTAATGTGCCGCGGCACACCCTTTGAGAATCTCTGTTTTGCAGGTATTGTTCAGCCAAGGGGAATTGATGGATTCCGTCAATTGCCGAATACATGCTGGAGGAAAATCTCTGTTAAGAATGCCTTTTTCAATCTCATCTCACAGATGCTCAATTGAGTTAAGATCTGAGTACTTTGGGCTCCGTTTTTGCACTTCGAAGTCGCTGTCATGTTCCTGGAATCACTGTGAGTGACGATCCGAGCCTTGTAGCATGGCACATTATCCTGTTTGAAGTAGCCCTCTCCATCAGGAAACGCCATGCACATGTACAGGTGTGCCTGATCAGCAGTGACGTTAAGATACCTCGTGCCGTTCAAGTGCTATTCCAGAGGTATTAAAGAGACCAATGCTCACCATTAAAACAGATCCCATACCATTACACCGCCTCCACCAGCTTGCACAGTTAACCTTAGGAAGTAGGGATTCATTAATTCGTGTTGTTGACGCCATACTGTGGCCCGTCTATAGATGTGTGTTAACTAAAAACGTGATTACTCAGACTTTTTCCAGTCCTCATATTTTCTCATAGCAGGCGCGACACTACGGGCGAGCTTTAGCTCAACGCAATTTTCTTTGAGCCCACCCTTTAGCCCCCGCCCCGAAAATTTAGCAGTTAAAACGCATGGTGAGTGCAACGATCTAAGATTTTAGAGAACTTGGATAAACGTATGTGAAGTTGGATGGCTTCAGCCAAAACCCCCTGGTGAGGAAGCCCCAGCGCGTGACCTGCGAAAGGGTGTGACGTCACGGCCAGAGGGCCATCGGAATCCCTCTCTGCAGAAGCAGAAGGATCCGAGGGTCCTGTGTAGGTTTACGTTTAGTGTCACTTTGCTTCGTTACTATCTCAAGCATCAGCTTGATTGTAAAAAAAGTGCAATGGGGAGATTTCAAAAGTATTTTACCACTGATGTGTGAATGTTCTTTAGAAGTTTTCGTTTCTTTCTGCAAGAAGCACATAGGTCATAGGGGGAAAAAAAGGACGTACTTATACTGTGTGTAATGAATGAACACATTTGTTGATGCTTCTCTCTTCGGTTAACCGCGTGTGTGTGTGTGTGTGTGTGTGTGGGTAGGGGGATCTGTTAATGTGTTAATTGATATTTTCAATATCTGCTTCAGCTGAAAAATGACAAAAAAAAGTTTGCATTACGATATACTTATGGAGAAAATTAATATCTTTTGTGTAAGATGTTTTTTTTTACAAAGTTGGAAAGAAAAAAAAGATATGATATTTAGATTTGCAACATAAAGTTTGCGACGTTATGTGCATAAATTCAAAGATACGCAAATTAATACTTTCCATGTACATTCGACAAAGAACTTTTTCCTAAGTGATTTTAATTTATAATTTATTTTACTTCTAGAAGTAGTTGGAAGATTTTAGCCCATATCGTACCGCAATTTCAGGAAATATACTCACCAAATCAGAAATTTTGCTTTCGCGTTCGTTACGTAATTAGAGATCTTTTGCTTTGTTTTGTTTTTAATAAATCGAACACGAAGGGAATTTGTAAAAGTTTTGAGCAAAATGATTATGTTTATAGAGTCCTGCCAATTTGCCATTCACACACATAAAAAAAAAAAAAGTAGTTGCAAAAATGCTTCACGGGGCTTTTGATATTATGCGTAAAAAAACTATTATGTTTGTGTTACTTCAGCCAAATCGAAAACTAAAGGAAACATTTCTTGAAACAAATTTTTGAGACCGGTACATGAAATTCTTTCGCAGCACAAGAGCAAAGCTTTGGAATTCCCCGATTTGTAGAAATCGTTGTAGGTAACTGAGAAAAAATGAAAACTAAGGATGTAATCTTTTGACATTGTCTAAGGAAGAAAAATATAGATAAAAAAAACCGGTTGATTTATAGTGGTGTGTGGGAATTATTTAGTATATCGCACTCGTGAAGATATTTCTCAGCGCAAACACCGCGGTACTCCATCGGCGTTCTCAGGAGCGGCGAGTCTCCAGTCAGCCAGTCGGCTCGCTAGCTCTGACGTCACAGACCAGTTCGGAGGCTTTCTTACTCTTCAGGGGTTTTTGCTTCAGCCTACCCAACGTTTCTTTGAGCCCACCCTTTAGCCCCCATCCCCTAAAAAAATAACAGTTAGAACACATGGTGAGTGCAACGATCTAAGATTTCAGAGATCTTGGATAAATGTATATGTATGTGAATTTTTGGAATTCACAGAAATTTCGTTATACAAAATGTTTTTTTTTTTTTTGTTAAATTTTGTCTTGTGCTATTCTGCGAAATTGAGGTAATCCTCTGAGAAACTACAAGAAAGACACCATTTCGGTAATTATACTTGTAGTTTAATAAGATAAGAGAGAGAGACACAGAAATTACTTGTTAAGCTACCAATCAAACTTCATTACAGCATTCTTCTTGGTTACTCAGTCCAAGGACTGGTTGTTCAGTAGATGTAATCTGTCTCTCCATTCCTCTCTATTCTCCGCCGCTCTCTTCAAATCATAGTATGTCCTAGTATTAGTGTCTTGAAGTAACTGTGCCACAAAACTATTCTTTGGCCATCCTCTTCCTCTCTTGCCTTGAATTTTCCCTTTCAAAACTTTCAGAATCGGGCCTCCATGGCGCAATGTGTGTTATGTTCATAACGTTCACCTTTTTAACATGTTGATCAGATTCCTGGGTTCTCTCACTCTCTACAGGACCTCCTCATTAGTCTTTCTATCAAGCCAACTTATTCTCTCCATTCTTCTATATCTCCACATCTCAAATGCTTCCAGTCTTTTCACTTCCCTCTTGATCAATGTCCACGGTTTAAAACCGTCGAGAGCTACTGGCCAAACACATGTTTTTAAAATGATCTTCCTCAGGTTTAGATCTATATATTTTGGCTGGCAGTAGTCTTTGATTCTCTCTAATAGCCGTTTTTGCCATCCCCAGTCTCATTCTAATTTCCTATTCACATCTCCTTATGACAGCTAATATAATATATATATATATATATATATATAAAAAAAATAGAGACTTGTAAGTGAGCTATAATTGCGACTTGTCGCTTTTTATACACAGTAAGTCCGCGGAGGTTTGCATGCATAGTTCCCAGTACTATAAGGTGACCAGATATCGGAACACTCATTTAAGGACAAAATAACGCTGTGTTCCCAAATCGGCAGCTCATTTGGGGACACATATATGCTCATACAGATTACGCAACAAAAAAGAAATCCAAAATTGTATTCTTTCTGTAAGTGATATATTACATCAAAAATCAAATATATTAAAAGGATATATTTTGAGTTAGGAATAGTCCTTCAGGATTGGAAGGATGCTATCATTGTTCCTTTGTATAAGGGAAAAGGTGATTCGACTGACAGCAAGAAATAACATTGTATTAGCCTACTGAATGTGCCAGGGAAAGTGTTTGGTAAAGTTGTTATTGCAAAAGTACGGGATCTTACATCAGAGAAAGTGTGGGATGTTCAGAGTGGTTTTATGATTGGTAAAAGCTGCACTAATCAAATTTTTGCATTACGCATGATGATTGAAAAGTATCTGGCTGTTTGTAAGAAACTTTTTGCTGCCTTCATAGATTTAGAGAAAGCTTACGACCGAGTAAACAGGATACTTTTGTGGAAGGTATTAAATGAATATGGTGTTACTGCGAATCTACTTAAAAGTGTAAAATCCATGTATGCTGGCAGTAGAGCTTGTGTACGTGTGAATGGTGTTTTATCAAAATAGTTCTCTATTGGTGAAGGAGTCGGACAAGGTTGTGTAATTTATCCTGGCTGTTTAAAATATTTATGGATGCGTGCATGAGTGATGCTAAAATAGATAATACTGGTTTATGTCTTGGTGATATCCGTGGGTGCAGATTGTTGTAAGCTGATGACACTGTCCTGTTGACGGAAAGCAAAAGTGAGTTGCAGAGTATGTTGGCCCGGCTGTACGAAGTTTTATGAGATTCAAACTCAGTATAAATAAGGGAAAACCCAAAGTTATGGTGTTTGAGAGAGGAACTGGTAGCACTGAATGTAATATAAGTCTAAATGGCACAGTGATTGACCAGGGGAGCGGGTTTGTGTATTTAGGAAGCAGGTTTGACAGAAAGAACAAATCGGATGGTGAAATCAGTAGGCGAGTGAATTCTTCATTGAAAGTCATGGCTGCTCTGGGAGGTTTTCACAGGAATGATGGGTTCTCAAGAGAGTCCCGCATGGCTGTGTGTGAAAGTGTAATTGTTCCTATTCTGATGTATGGAAGTGAAACCTGGGTACTGCGGAAGAAACATAGGAGTCGTTTGTGTACTGGAGAAATGCGTTAATTCTGGGGTTGTGGCAAGACACGTTCTGATTGTGTGAGGAATGAAGATGTGTTGCAGTTGTGTGATGTGAAGCAAAATATTGTTAGCAAGGTGGAGACTAATATTCTTCGGTGGTATGGCCATGTTGAAAGAATGAGTGATGAGATGCTTACTAAGAAAATCTTTTTAGCCCAAGTGGCAGGAAGGAAAGGCAGAGGAAGGCCAAGGAAGTCATGGGAGGGTCAGATTCATGAGTGTCTGCATGAGAAAACGATTATGAATATGAAGATTAGAAGATCTTGTGTACGGCGTGTGATGGATGTCAGTGAAGCCCGAGTTGTATGTCGAGATCGCTGTAAATGGAGAAGTTTGATATGTCACCAGTAAGTAAAATTTAGCTGGTAGTTTGCATTTCTTTTTGGTGGTAACCTCTCAATCTCAGAGAACAGCTTATAACGAAGTAAATTTCTCCGTCATTTCTGTCCACGCCAGGATTCGAACCCGGGTCCCCTCATTCCGGAATAAGTTGCTCTACCAATTGAGCTACGCGGACGTTTTATTCTGATTCCTATCTGCCTTTATGTCGTGTGCGTCCTTCTGGCAGGTACGTCACATCTCCTGGTACGTTACATCATCTCCCCCTTATTTTTTTTTTTTTTTTGAAGTGCTGGAGAAAGGATTCTCTTATTTTTCCTATCTCGCTGCGTGGAAATAACATCACACCAATGCGAGATTTTGAACGGTCGGGTCATCCGGATAGTTCGGGCGCCATTATAACGAAGTAAATTTCTCCGTCATTTTTATCTACACCAGGATTCGAACCCGGGTCCCCTCATTCCGGAATAAGTTGCTCTACCAATTGAGCTACGCGGACGTTTTATTCTGATTCCTATCTGCCTTTATGTCGTGTGCGTCCTTCTGGCAGGTACGTCACATCTCCTGGTACGTTACAAGCTTAGTGATATGTATGTATAAATCTTGTATATGTAAAATATTGATAACTTGTAACGACAAAGCAGAGCTGTGATGGAGAAAACATACTCCGCAAAAGTGAAATACTTTACCTTTGCTACACGTGCTGAATTAAGAGTAATTCTTACATTTTTCTGAAGAACGAAATGCATGGAGATTATTCTTATTTTATAAAAGTCAAAATTTTGCCAGCGAGGTGGTCGAAGACCTGGTTTCTGACAGTTTGGCTGAGCGGGTTCGGGTTCGAGTCCCGGATGAGCCATAGGTGGTGTGTTTGCCTTACGGAACTGGCTACCTCCCTTCCCTAGAACTAGTGGCCCTAAATTAGGGACGAGTGAGTGCTGTAGCTCTCTTTTTCGGGTTTAACGAACACTGTGAGAAACTCGATCTGCTATAAGCGCAGTTTCCCGTTCCTAATTAAGGGCCAGTGGTTCCAAAGAAGGGCAAATCAGATCATATGTAGAGGATTTTAGGAAGGGAGTGTCTGACCCCAGGTCTTCAACGACCCTCAGAAGTAGGAAGCTAGGCGATTTGGGCTACAGTACCCGACAGGAAAGTCACACGGAAGCGAAGTAGAAAGGGGAAAGAGCACGGCCTTATTTATAACCGGAGACCAGTACCCAGGGCCCGACGGCTTGACGTGCCCACCCGACGCACGGCGGATATTTAGTGGTCCGAGCGTTCGTACCTGCCATGGATCGAACTTGAGACCTCTCCGTAGCAGTCACGACGTTGACCAGTAAGCCATCCGCTGTCCGGTTCCAAGAATGGGAGAGAGACAGTGCCATAAGACAAACACGACATTCATACCTCACCGAAATTAGATCCCGGACCCATCTGGGACGAATAGCCAGCGCTTAGACCACTGCGTCACCGGAGCGGCGGAAATAGGTACAACGAAATTGAATTTTAAGAACATTGTTCATTACGAGTGTTATGATCTGGTGGTGAAGTCTAAATTTGAGGACATTTGCGAACAAAATTTAAAAATTCGAGGACTGTCCTCAAGAGTTCGGGGCATCTGGTCACACTACACACATTGAATACAAATACTACGTATAGTATGCACCTAGAACTTTTTACATCAAACAAAGATCTTCGCTCTTTCCACGTTTTATAAGTGAGCCACGGAAAAATTCTCATTGGCCGCCACCGGGAGTCGAACCCAGGGTCTTCCAGTTACGCGCCGGATATGCTTCCGCTACACCACAGCGGCCTCGAATTCCTCCAGACTCACACACGCTAACTGCCAAGCCAATTTGGCAGGTTGCTTATTGGAGCTCCGCACAATGCTGGGGATTCACCAAAGATGGTAAGCAGCAACTGAAGAAAGAATTGGAAGGCGAATGAATAATTAATACAGACATTTAACGTGGACCAGGAACATCAGACAAAGATGGCTTGGCAGTTAGCGTGTGTGAGTCTGGAGGAATTCGAGGCCGCTGTGGTGTAGCGGAAGCATATCCGGCGCGTAACTGGAAGACCCTGGGTTCGACTCCCGTTGGCGGCCAATGAGAATTTTTCCGTGGCTCACTTATAAACGTGGAAAGAGCGAAGATCTTTGTTTGATGTTCCTGGTCCACGTTAAATGTCTGTATTAATTAGAACTTTTTATTTTACTGGAAATAACATCATCGGCGTCGGGTAAAAACTACATGAATTTAGCCAATTTCTACCAAGCATTTCTCCATTTGGCCAAATTTCTACCAAGCATTTCAAATTTTTTTTTTTTGATTGGAGGGTTTTTTTTTTTTTTTGATTAGAGATTTAACGACCACCATGAGCAACTCAATGGGCTATAAGCAGTCGTCCGTCCCTAATTTAGGGCCACTGGTTCCAGGGAAGGGAGAGAGCCAGTGCCATAGGACAAACACAACATCCGTTCCTCACGGGATTCGAACCTGGACCCCTTTCGAACGAACGATCAGAAGCCATCGCTTAGACCACTGCACCACATGGGTGGCCAAAATGTTTGTTCACCACCCCAGTACGATGTCTAGCATCCCTAACGCCCCCCCCCCTAGTTCTAAGTTGCTGCGGTTGCCACTGTCTTACAGCCATTCCGTTAAAAAATAAGATCGCCTGGTTCTTTCCCCGCACTTTCTCTCTCTCTCTCTCTCTCTCCGGCAATGGTCGTAAGTTTGTGACGCCATAGTCTGGCACTCGCAACTATGATTGATTGACTCGCACTTTCCACACACACGTCTAGCACTTTTACTTCCTTCACTGTCTACCCTCTATCATATCGCGAGCTTCTAGCTTCCATCTAACGTAACTCCATTTTTCATAAGTAACACTAAACTCCTTTGTGACATAAGAAGCTCCATTTAAATCTTCCCCCGACAAAATATTGTTGAATGACGATAGTGGTGACCTTGATGAATTGCAGACGAATTTTATTCATTTCTAGGTTGATCCACTGGATGAAGATACTTGTCTTTGTAGAATAATAAGGATTTGATGACTGCAAGAAATAAGATTACTCAATGAAACAGGCTACTCGAAGAACTTTACATTCTAATTCGTATCGCTGGTGTAGAAGTTGAAACTGAAAATTTATTAAAGCAATGTAAAAGATGCTTTAAAGTCAACACGGTTCAGGATTCAACAATCATAGAATTCTGTGCTTACAAGTTCAATGTCTCTTATTTCAATCTAAGTATTATCGATGTGTAAAGTACGCAACACATCGATAATACTTAGCCTTATAGCTGATCTCAAGACAGAAAAAGAAAAGCAGAATCGTAAGTGTGTTAGTGAGGGGCATTGGTAATTTTTGGTCTAGGAGATCTACAGATTACACCCTATCGTGTTATACACCATTTTAAAGCTCTCGTCAATAGCAGATAACCCCCTTGGGAAGAGGAGTCGAATGGAGCCAAATTTAAACTAAATAAACTATTGTTGTGTCACTTCATGAGGCTGCCTCCAGCATGATCAGAAAGACCCTAAGAAATGTTTTCGTGCTGTGATTTTTCAAAGAAATCGATGTGAAAGAGGAACAAAGATGCGCCATTAAATTTTGCTGTCGACTTAAGAAGTCTGTGGAAGAGACTTTCCGTCTTTTGCAAGAGGCTTATAGAGATTAATGTCTAGGAAAATCCACAATTTACAAATGGCATAAAGACCTTACGGATGGTCGTAAGTCGGCAGCTTTAATCGCCATGGAGAAAGACCTTCAACGAGTGTTACACAGGTAAGCATCGAAACAATAGGTATTATTATATAGGAAGACAGACACCTATCAATTAGATATATCAAAGATATGGTTCACGTTTCAAAATTATCAATTCACAGAATTTTAACTGAGCATTTTGTAACGTACCAGGAGATGTGACGTACCTGCCAGAAGGACGCACACGACATAAAGGCAGATAGGAATCAGAACGAAATGTCCGCGTAGCTCAACTGGTAGAGTGACTTATTCCGGAATGAGGGGATCCGGGTTCGAATACTGGCGTGGACAGAAATGACGGAGAAATTCACTTCGTTATAATGGCGCCCGAACTATCCGGATGACCCTACCGTTCAAAATCTCGCAATGGTGTGATGTTCTTTCCACACCGCGAGATAGGAAAAATAAGAGAATCGCTTCTCCAGCACTTCGAAAAAAAAAAAAAAAAAAGGGGGGGGAGATGATGTAACGTACCAGGAGATGTGACGTACCTGCCAGAAGGACGCACACGACATAAAGGCAGATAGGAATCAGAATGAAATGTCCGCGTAGCTCAACTGGTAGAGTGACTTCTTCCGGAATGAGGGGATCCGGGTTCGAATACTGGCGTGGACAGAAATGACGGAGAAATTCACTTCGTTATAATTTGGGAATGAAACGAGTTTGCTCAACCTGGGTTCCCTATTTATTTTCATGTCCGGCCCAATGGCCAGAACTGCCGTTTCTTATTTAGAGAAAATGAATATTAAGTTGAAGCCCCAACTTGCATTATAGTCCAGATCCGTCATGTGATTTCTGTTTACTCCCCATTAAAAAAGACATTACGGGGATGACAATTTGAGACTGATCAACAAATTATTAGAGCTTCGCACTTCGCAGGTGTGCTTCAACAGTATTTCAGGAGACAAATTCCAGAAGACATTCAAAAAGTGGGATGAACGTTGGGACGCCTGTATTCGATGCAATGTACAGTGTTTCGAAAAAGAAAACCACTTTCCTGATAATTAAGGTTAGCATTTTCAAAAAGTGGAAGGAACGTTGGGACGCTGCAATGGACAGTATTTTGGAAAATATGACCACTTACTTGATAATTAAGTTGAGCATTTTCAAAAAGTGGTAGGAACGTTGGGATGCCTCTATTCGATGCAATGGACAGTATTTCGAAAAAGATGACCACTTTCTTGATAATTAAGGCGAGCATTTTCAAAAAGTGGGAGGAACGTTGGGATGCCTCTATTCGATGCAATGGACAGTATTTTAAAAAAGATGACCACTTACTTGATAATTAAGTGGAGCATTTTCAAAAAGTGGGATGATCGTTAGGACACCTGTATTCGATGCAATGGATAGTATAACGAAGTGAATTTCTCCGTCATTTTTATCCGCGCCAGGATTCGAACCCGGGTCCCCTCATTCCGGAATAAGTTTCTCTACCAATTGAGCTACGCGGACGTTTTTATTCTGATTCCTATCTGCCTTTATGTCGAGTGCGTCCTTCTGGCAAGTACGTCACATCTCCTGGTACGTTACATCATCTCCCCCTTATTATTTTTTTTTTTCGAAGTGCTGGAGAAGGGATTCTCTTAATTTTCCTATCTCGCGGTGTGGAAATAACATCACACCATTGCGAGATTTTGAACTGCCGGGTCATCCGGATAGTTCGGGCGCCATTATAACGAAGTGCATTTCTCCGTCTTTTTTGGTCTACGCCGGGATTCGAACCCGGGTCCCCTCATTCCGGAATAAGTAGCTCTACCAATTGAGCTACGCGAACGTTTTATTCTGATTCCTATCTGACTTTATGTCGTGTGCGTCCTTCTGGCAGGTACGTCACATCTCCTGGTACGTTACAATAGTATTTCGGAAAAGATGACCACTTACTTGATAATTAAGGTGAGCATTTTCAAAAAGTGGGATGAACGTTGGGACGTTGCAATGGACAGTATTTCGAAAAAGATGACCACTTACTTGATAATTAAGGTGAGCATTTTCAAGAAGTGGGAGGAACGTTGTGACACCTGTATTCGATGCAATGGACAGTATTTCGAAAAAGATGACCACTTACTTGATAATTAAGGTGAGCATTTTCAAAAAGTGGGAGGAACGTTGGGACACTTGTATTCGATGCAATGGACAGCATTTTGAAAAAGATGACCACTTACTTGATAATTAAGGTGAGCATTTTCAAAAAGTGGGAAGAACGTTGGGTCACCTGTATTCGATGCAATGGACAGTATTTCGAAAAAGATGACCACTTTCTTGATAATTAAGGTGAGCATTTTCAAAACGTGCGAGGAACGTTGGGACGTTGCAATGGACAGTATTTCAAAAAGATGACCACTTACTTGATAAATAAGGTGAGCATTTTCAAAAAGTGGGAGGAATGTTGGGTCACCTGTATTCGATGCAATGGACGGTATTTCGAAAAAGATGACCGCTTACTTGATAATTAAGGGGAGCATTTTCAAAACGTGCGAGGAACGTTGGGACGTTGCAATGGACAGTATTTCGAAAAAGATGACCACTTACTTGATAATTAAGGTGAGCATTTTCAAAAAGTGGGAGGAACGTTGGGTCATCTGTATTCGATGCAATGGACAGTATTTCGAAAAAGATGACCACTTACTTGATAATTAAAATGAGCATTTTCAAAAAGTGGGATGAACGTTGGGACACTTGTATTCGATGCAATGGACAGCATTTTGAAAAAAGATGATCACTTACTTGATAAGTAAGGTGAGCATTTTCAAAAAGTGGGAAGAATGTTGGGTCACCTGTATTCGATGCAACGGACAGTATTTCGAAAAAGATGACCACTTACTTGGTAATTAAGGTGAACATTTTTAAAAAGTGGGAGGAACGTTGGGACACCTCTATTCGATGCAATTGACAGTATTTCGAAAAAGATGGCCACTTACTTGATAATTAAGGTGAGCATTTTCAAAAAGTGTGAGGAACGTTGGGACAATTGTATGCGATGCAATGGACAGTATTTCGAAAAAGATGACCGCTTACTTGATAATTAAGGGGAGCATTTTCAAAACGTGCGAGGAACGTTGGGACGTTGCAATGGACAGTATTTCGAAAAAGATGACCACTTACTTGATAATTAAGGTGAGCATTTTCAAAAAGTGGGAGGAACGTTGGGTCACCTGTATTCGATGCAATGGGCAGTATTTCGAAAAAGATGACCACTTACTTGATAATTAAAATGAGCATTTTCAAAAAGTGGGATGAACGTTGGGACACTTGTATTCGATGCAATGGACAGCATTTTGAAAAAAGATGATCACTTACTTGATAAGTAAGGTGAGCATTTTCAAAAAGTGGGAAGAATGTTGGGTCACCTGTATTCGATGCAACGGACAGTATTTCGAAAAAGATGACCACTTACTTGGTAATTAAGGTGAACATTTTTAAAAAGTGGGAGGAACGTTGGGACACCTCTATTCGATGCAATTGACAGTATTTCGAAAAAGATGGCCACTTACTTGATAATTAAGGTGAGCATTTTCAAAAAGTGTGAGGAACGTTGGGACACCTGTATGCGATGCAATGGACAGTATTTCGAAAAAGATGACCACTTACTTGATAATTAAGGAACGCAGATTTTTTTTTTTATAAAAAGCATTCTCAGTTTTTTTTTTGGACAAGCCATGTATATAAGGTGCTATGCAAAGTTGCACTAATATACGCACACATTTTCGTTGCTCGCTCCACATATCATGTCCATCGTTCTTATCCTGCCAAATGTACACACGTCATTCAACCTGACCTCAAGACTGTTGCCACGTAACATTCAGTGAGTGAGAAAAATATAACGTTGCCGCCTGTGATGCAGTGGTCTCAGCGCTGACGTATGGCCATTCGTCCGAGAAGCGCCCGGGTTCGAGTCCCGGTGAGGCATGGATGTTGTGTTTGTCTAACGGCACTGGCTCTCCCCTTTCCTTGAAACCCGTTCCCCGAAATGAAGGACGGGCGACAGCATATAGCACATTAAATTGCTCACAGTGGTCGTGAAACTTTCAATAAAAAAATTACATACAACGTTAAATTTGGAACGCTAAAAGAGAATGAACACAAAATTTGCATAGGAAAAGAACTTAAAAATGAAAGTTGCATTAGAATATACATCATGAAGGGAAAACGATGAGAACGCCAATTAAAAAAATTTGAATTCACGCATGACAAGAATTTAAAATTGTTCTAGTGTTAGAAACAAACTACAAATTACACTGAGAAAAACGTTTTGTTAACTCAGCAAAAAAATTGTTGAATCAACCAAAACATTTTGCCGATATGCAGTCAACAAAAATGTTTGTTGAATTTACAAATGTTGTAACGTACCAGGAGATGTGACGTACCTGCCCAAAGGACGCACACAACATAAAGGCAGATAGGAATCAGAATAAAGCGTCCGCGTAGCTCAATTGGTAGAGCAACTTATTCCGGAATGAGTGGACCCGGGTTCGAATCCTGGCGCGGATAACAATGACGGAGAAATTTACTTCGTTATAATGGCGCCCGAACTATCCGGATGACCCGACCGTTCAAAATCTCGCATTGGTGTGATGTTATTTCCACACCGCGACATAGGAAAAATAAGAGAAGCACTTCGAAAAAAAATAAGGGGGAGATGATGTAACGTACCAGGAGATGTGACGTACCTGCCCAAAGGACGCACACGACATAAAGGCAGATAGGAATCAGAATAAAGCGTCCGCGTAGCTCAATTGGTAGAGCAACTTATTCCGGAATGAGTGGACCCGGGTTCGAATCCTGGCGCGGATAAAAATGACGGAGAAATTTACTTCGTTACAATGTATTTTGCTGAAAATTATTATTGATTCAAAATAATTTATTGTTATCATGACAAAACGTTTTGTTCATTTAACAAAATGCCTAGGTCTATTTTTGGGAATTTGTTTGATCCAACAATATGTATTGTTATCGTGAAAAAAACGTTTAGTTGAATTAACAAAATATAGCTAACGAGCTAATTTTGTGTTGCCAACAAAGCATTCCGATGGAGTTTGGCCAAAGCAACAAAATAAATCGACAAAACAGCTCAACAAAACTATTTTGTTGTTTCAAACAAACTTTTTTCTCAGTAAGATTTAAAAAACAGTGAAAGTTTTCTTTTGAACAAAACAAAAAGTTTTAATTGTTTTCAGATAATTGGATTTCTTTCTTTCACGAACACAAGGGTAACCGAGTTCAAAAATTCTCGCGTATTTTCTTGCAAAAAATTGCTTCTGATAGCAACAAATTCTACATGAAAATCACGAATTTTGGTTAATTCGCGGTTACTCATAGTTAAAAAATGGTAGAAAATGTCATTAAGATACAAATCAAAGCCTTTTAAGAGAAAGGGGGAAAAATGTACCCACAGTCGCAATACTGATTTGGACAAAGAAAAGAAAGATAAAGGTAATATCTAACTATCGGGATCCCACTGTCACATCATTTATCATTCCATTGATCATAAAGACAAATGTAATTTCTTCGGGTCGTTATAGCAGCGGCAGAATAAAGGACTACATAGCTTGAAGATGATTTCTAATGCGAAGGAGAATGGCGACATTGGTAAAAACTTGGGAAGATAAAACCAGCCAATTTTGAGAAAAGCAAACGTGGCTATTACTGAAACTATCTTCTTTCTATGCGAATGAGTTATTTTCATTCTGAATGGATTATTCAGTGCGTCTCCTTAAATAAACGGTTTATCGAAAGTGTATCTGCAGGATAAGTTGTTAAGTATTGCGCGATAAATTTTGCAAAGAGTCATGAGCTAAGAGGAACACCATGGAATGTTCGAGTGTAATAAACACGTCTTTTGATAAGAAAAAATGTGATAACATAGAAAAACATTAACGTTAAGTCATTTATTGACATTTTTAGCACAGGACTCGGCGTTGCCCGGGTTTAACTAAAAATGCACAATTCGGCTTTTAGATCAGAGTTGTCTGGGTTTTCCCTAATGTATCAATCAGATATATATTTTTTACCCAAGCGTTTAATCGCAGTGTTTTTCAATATTCACTAAATAGACAATAATAAAGAACGCAACACCAGAAGTAATGACTCGATTTGAATGCAAATTAGCAGACATGATTGTAACGCGGAGATAAGCAAATAATTTCACGGTCGAACCCATTAGGCAAAAGCTGAAGCTGTTATACCGTAAAAGTCTAAATGAGTAAGATATCGGCGTGTCCTTCTGAGTATCCTGGAGATAAACCATCACGGGTAGAAAGCCGAGAACCAGTAACCACCGTGCTTATCATAATCTAACGGATTTTGAAAGAAGACATGTTATTGGCCTGTATGAAGAAGCCTGGTTTACTCGGTGTATACAAGGGTTGACAAGAATAATGTCAACACCTAGGAAAAGAAGGTTTTACGTACCTTATAGGGTGTGGGATCACCTTTGGCATTTAAAACCGCCTGAATCCTCCTTGGAATAGACGCATATAAATCCTGGATGGTGGTTAGTGGGATGTTACACCATTCTTCATGCAGGAACTGCTCCAGGTCTTTGAGAAATGCAGGAAGAGGATAACGGTATCTTACTCTGTTATCCAACAATGACAACAGTGACTCGACGATGTTTAAGTCTGGTGATTGGGGATGCCAAGGAAGGTGTGAAAGTTCGTCATCATGTTCCTCAAACCATGATTGGACATTGCGAGCTCTGTGAATTGGGGCGTTATCATTTTAATAGATGACATCCCCTGCAGGAAACAATGCCTGAGCCATTGGATGGACTTGGTCGGCCAAAATGGATTCATATGGCCTGTCAGTCATCTGTCCTTTCAAGGTGATCAGGAGATCTGCTGAAAACCACGATATGACCCCCCAGAGCATGACAGAATCACCACCATGCTGCACTGTTGGGAGCAGACAGTCTGAGTTGTACGCTTCTGACGGTGTTCACCTCACATAAACACGTCCAGCGGCGGTGAATAGTGTGAATGTGTATTCATCAGACCACATTACACGCTTTCGTGCATCGGCAGTCCACGTTGTATACTCCAGGCACCACTGCCGTCGCCGTTGTGCTTTCACCCGGGTCACCACAGGTTTTGCAATAGCAGCTCAGCCATGAATATCTTGTTTATGCAGTTCCCTGCACACTGTTTTCGTTGTTACTGCGGTCTGAGGATGCAGATTGAGCTCCGCACTAATTATCAGCTCAGCCATGAATATCTTGTTTATGCAGTTCCCTGCACACTGTTTTCGTTGTTACTGCGGTCTGAAGATGCAGATTGAGCTCCGCACTAATTATCAGCTCAGCCATGAATATCTTGTTTATGCAGTTCCCTGCACACTGTTTTCGTTGTTACTGCGGTCTGAGGATGCAGATTGAGCTCCGCACTAATTATCAGCTCAGCCATGAATATCTTGTTTATGCAGTTCCCTGCACACTGTTTTCGTTGTTACTGCGGTCTGAAGATGCAGATTGAGCTCCGCACTAATTATCAGCTCAGCCATGAATATCTTGTTTATGCAGTTCCCTGCACACTGTTTTCGTTGTTACTGCGGTCTGAGGATGCAGATTGAGCTCCGCACTAATTATCAGCTCAGCCATGAATATCTTGTTTATGCAGTTCCCTGCACACTGTTTTCGTTGTTACTGCGGTCTGAAGATGCAGATTGAGCTCCGCACTAATTATCAGCTCAGCCATGAATATCTTGTTTATGCAGTTCCCTGCACACTGTTTTCGTTGTTACTGCGGTCTGAAGATGCAGATTGAGCTCCGCACTAATTATCAGCTCAGCCATGAATATCTTGTTTATGCAGTTCCCTGCACACTGTTTTCGTTGTTACTGCGGTCTGAAGATGCAGATTGAGCTCCTCACTAATTATCAGCTCAGCCATGAATATCTTGTTTATGCAGTTCCCTGCACACTGTTTTCGTTGTTACTGCGGTCTGAAGATGCAGATTGAGCTCCGCACTAATTATCAGCTCAGCCATGAATATCTTGTTAATGCAGTTCCCTGCACACTGTTTTCGTTGTTACTGCTTTCTGAGGATGCAGATTGAGCTCCGCACTAATTATCAACTCAGCCATGAATATCTTGTTTATGCAGTTCCCTGCACACTGTTTTCGTTGTTACTGCGGTCTGAGGATGCAGATTGAGCTCCGCACTAATTATCAGCTCAGCCATGAATATCTTGTTTATGCAGTTCCCTGCACACTGTTTTCGTTGTTACTGCGGTCTGAAGATGCAGATTGAGCTCCGCACTAATTATCAGCTCAGCCATGAATATCTTGTTTATGCAGTTCCCTGCACACTGTTTCCGTTGTTAATGCGGTCTGAAGATGCAGATTGAGCTCCGCACTAATTATCAGCTCAGCCATGAATATCTTGTCTATGCGGTTCCCTGCACACTGTTTTCGTTGTTAATGCAGTCTGAAGATGCAGATTGAGCTCCGCACTCATTATCAGCTCAGCCATGAATATCTTGTTTATGCAGTTCCCTGCACACTGTTTTCGTTGTTACTGCGGTCTGAAGATGCAGATTGAGCTCCTCACTAATTATCATCTCAGCCATGAATATCTTGTTTATGCAGTTCCCTGCACACTGTTTTCGTTGTTAATGCAGTCTGAAGATGCAGATTGAGCTCCGCACTAATTATCAGCTCAGCCATGAATATCTTGTTTATGCAGTTCCCTGCACACTGTTTTCGTTGTTAATGCGGTCTGAAGATGCAGATTGAGCTCCGCACTCATTATCAGCTCAGCCATGAATATCTTGTTTATGCAGTTCCCTGCACACTGTTTTCGTTGTTACTGCGGTCTGAAGATGCAGATTGAGCTCCGCACTAATTATCAGCTCAGCCATGAATATCTTGTTTATGCAGTTCCCTGCACACTGTTTTCGTTGTTACTGCGGTCTGAAGATGCAGATTGAGCTCCGCACTAATTATCAGCTCAGCCATGAATATCTTGTTTATGCAGTTCCCTGCACACTGTTTTCGTTGTTACTGCGGTCTGAAGATGCAGATTGAGCTCCGCACTAATTATCAGCTCAGCCATGAATATCTTGTTTATGCAGTTCCCTGCACATTGTTTTCGTTGTTACTGCGGTCTGAAGATGCAGATTGAGCTCCGCACTAATTATCAGCTCAGCCATGAATATCTTTTCTATGCGGTTCCCTGCACACTGTTTTCGTTGTTAATGCAGTCTGAAGATGCAGATTGAGCTCCGCACTCATTATCAGCTCAGCCATGAATATCTTGTTTATGCAGTTCCCTGCACACTGTTTTCGTTGTTACTGCGGTCTGAAGATGCAGATTGAGCTCCTCACTAATTATCATCTCAGCCATGAATATCTTGTTTATGCAGTTCCCTGCACACTGTTTTCGTTGTTACTGCGGTCTGAAGATGCAGATTGAGCTCCTCACTAATTATCATCTCAGCCATGAATATCTAGTTTATGCAGTTCCCTGCACACTGTTTTCGTTGTTAATGCAGTCTGAAGATGCAGATTGAGCTCCGCACTAATTATCAGCTCAGCCATGAATATCTTGTTTATGCAGTTCCCTGCACACTGTTTCCGTTGTTAATGCGGTCTGAAGATGCAGATTGAGCTCCGCACTCATTATCAGCTCAACCATGAATATCTTGTTTATGCAGTTCCCTGCACACTGTTTTCGTTGTTACTGCGGTCTGAAGATGCAGATTGAGCTCCGCACTAATTATCAGCTCAGCCATGAATATCTTGTTTATGCAGTTCCCTGCACACTGTTTTCGTTGTTACTGCGGTCTGAAGATGCAGATTGAGCTCCGCACTAATTATCAGCTCAGCCATTAATATCTTGTTTATGCAGTTCCCTGCACACTGTTTTCGTTGTTACTGTGGTCTGAAGATGCAGATTGAGCTCCGCACTAATTATCAGCTCAGCCACGAATATCTTGTTTATGCAGTTCCCTGCACACTGTTGTCGTTGTTACTGCGGTCTGAAGATGCAGATTGAGCTCCGCACTAATTATCAGCTCAGCCATGAATATCTTGTTTATGCAGTTCCCTGCACACTGTTTTCGTTGTTACTGCGGTCTGAAGATGCAGATTGAGTTCCGTACTAATTATCAGCTCAGCCATGAATATCTTGTTTATGCAGTTCCCTGCACACTGTTTTCGTTGTTACTGCGGTCTGAAGATACAGATTGAGCTCCGCACTAATTATCAGCTCAGCCATGAATATCTTGTTTATGCAGTTCCCTGCACTCTGTTTTCGTTGTTACTGCGGTCTGAAGATGCAGATTGAGCTCCTCACTAATTATCAGCTCAGCCATGAATATTTTGTTTATGCAGTTCCCTGCACACTGTTTTCGTTGTTACTGCGGTCTGAAGATACAGATTGAGCTCCGCACTAATTATCAGCTCAGCCATGAATATCTTGTTTATGCAGTTCCCTGCACACTGTTTTCGTTGTTACTGCGGTCTGAAGATGCAGATTGAGCTCCGCACTAATTATCAGCTCAGCCATGAATATCTTGTTTATGCAGTTCCCTGCACACTGTTTTCGTTGTTACTGCGGTCTGAAGATGCAGATTGAGCTCCGCACTAATTATCAGCTCAGCCATGAATATCTTGTTTATGCAGTTCCCTGCACTCTGTTTTCGTTGTTACTGCGGTCTGAAGATGCAGATTGAGCTCCGCAATAATTATCAGCGCCGCCCCGGTGGCGCAGTGGTCTAAGGCGCTGGCCTCTGATCATTCGTCCGTAAGGGGTCCGGGTTCGAATCCCGGTCAGGCATGGATGCTGTGTTTGTCTTACGGCACAAACCGATGAGGCTGGGAAAAACTGCGGTCTTTAACTGGTTGCACCAAACCGGAGGAGACTTTTTCTGTACAGGTATGGAAAAGTTAATCACACGTTCTGATAAATGTTTACGCCGCCCCGGTGGCGCAGTGGTCTAAGGCGTTGGCCTCTGATCCTTCGTCCGTAAGGGGTCCGGGTTCGAATCCCGGTCAGGCATGGATGTTGTGTTTGTCTTACGGCACTGGCTCTCTCCCTTAGGGACGGGCGACTGCTTATAGCCCATTGAGTTGCTCACGGTGGTTGTTAAACCTCCAATCAAAAAAAAAAAATAAATAAATAAATAAATAAATGTTTACAGTCCTTAGGCGACTACGTCGAAAAATGAATAAATGTTGTACCTTTAAACCAACATACATCTCCTGAGTATATCTCTTGCTTTTTTTTTTTTTTTTTTTTCACTGAACAGTGTAACTGACTTTATAACGAAGTGAATTTCTCCGTCATTTTCATCCGCGCCAGGATTCGAACCCGGGTCCACTAATTCCGGAATAAGTTGCTCTACCAATTGAGCTACGCGGACATTTTATTCTGATTCCTATCTGCCTTTATGTCATGTGCGTCCTTCTGGCAGGTACGTCACATCTCCTGGTACGTTACATCATCTCCCCCTTATTTTTTTTTTTTATTTTTTTTTTTTCGAAGTGCTGCTCTTATTTTTCCTATCTCGCGGTGTGGAAATAACATAACACCATTGCGAGATTGTGAACGGTCGGGTCATCCGGATAGTTCGGGCGCCATTGTAACGAAGTGAATTTCTCCGTCATTTCTGTCCACGCCAGGATTCGAACCCGGATCCCCTCATTCCGGAATAAATCACTCTACTAGTTGAGCTACGCGGACATTTTATTCTGATTCCTATCTGCCTTTATGTCGTGTGCGTCCTTCTGGCAGGTACGTCACATCTCCTGGTACGTTACAACTTTTTGATCCGCCCTCGTAAAAAGAAATGCCATATGAGAGACATTCTCTTTTACGCGGCGTGTGTTAAACAATTAACGATACTTTAGGGTAATGGAATCATTTCATGACTATTCGGCACATTTTAATCTCAATGTAGAAGGGTGACATTGGAGAATGTCTCCATACTTTATGAGGGAGAAACGTCGCCCCTGAGTTTGGAGACCCTCAATTAAGGAACCCAACCTCATGGTAGACACCAGTAGACAGGGAAATTAAACGGGGTAGAGTCATGCAAAATTTCTGCCTTTCGATTTCATCCCACTGCAGCGAATAAGATGCACCAGCTGGTTCGCCTTTTACCCCAGCTGACGGGCGGCGGTAATACGCCGGGGCGGCAATGTCCCGTCTTCCTAATCACATGCAATATTTTCGCAAATAATTTCTGACGAGCCACGGAATCTGCGCTACTAATTTCTTGAACCAGGGTAAATCCGCAGGGTTTTAAATGCAATAGTTTTCGTAACAGTCGCCAAGCTGTCGGATGTGAAACACCCATTTCACGAAACGCACGTCGCATTGATTTCGTGGGACTACGAACGAAGCTCTTCCTGATTTATTCCATGACAGCAAAGAGAAACACGCGGGCGACCAGGAAATTTCTAATGGCCAATAGAAAAAACAGTCTGAACAAAATTCTTATGCCAAGAGTAAATTGTAGGTACAGTGGGAGAATCCCTATGATACTGGGTGCGAAATTTCTGCTTAAAAGTTGTTGCGGATTTCGTTCCAAACCAAAACACACAGCGAGCACGTCCCACACCTGTGAAAGCAGCCATTTTGAAATGCACGCCGCTGGAGGTCGCGGTTACAGGATTCAGTGCTACGGCACTACGCGAGGTAAAATATCATGTGTTTTGTTACAGATTAAAGCCTGCAAAATTTTTGTAAGTATTCTGAATAAATTTTAATGCGCTTTCAAAGTTGTAAACTCCTTTTTTGAATGGCTCTGTATATTTTTCGAGTTTCACATATGTTACGAAACTCTCGAAAAATAGTGCCCTTCAGTTCCTCTTTGTTCTGCTGTATGTTACGAACAACGATGAATTGAAGGACGCTTAGATTTCGAAATTGGAGGTACTTCCGAAATAAACTAGTGCTTAAATAATATCTTTTTTTTTCAGCATTGTAGTTCAAGGCAATCAATCTAAAAAAGAATGTTCTTAAGAATTCTTTGAATGAACAACGAAGCAGAGAAAGAGAGATTGTGCAAATGAGGAATCATTGGACTTCTATGAATTAAAGGGCAATTTGTAAATATAACTGAGTAAAGCGACAGTGCTTTACCTCTGAAATGAGACAACTAACACTAGAAGAGCACTAACGAAATATTCGTGCTCTTCTTTTGGTTTGACGAATCCCTTTCTGTACTGACGAAGCATGATAAGTAGGAAGTCACGTGTTCTATCTGTTTTTTGTTTTTTTTTACCCTCTCGTTTTCGTATCTTTTCTTTCTTCTGCGTTCTCTGAAGTTCTGCCCTGACCCTTATTTTATGTATCTAAGAAAAAGAACAAACATAAAAATTCTTGAAGTGCTTCCAAAAAACTAAAGAATAATATAAACATATGCCTGGGATTTTTTTTTCAGGGGGAAGAAAGTCTTTTTCAGATTGCTTTACAAGTAACAGCTTAGCTGAAGGTCATTTCTATCAACAGCGCATAAATCACCTTAAACAGATATGAAGTAGTTCTTTTTTTTTTGTTGGCTTCCTTAAACGAATCAGTACAGTTTAACTTCGTTCTTTGTAATCATTTAGAGCAATGTTTAAGAACATTTCTTTGTCTTTTTTTTTTGCGGATCCCCAGTCTTTTTACCAACAAATATTAATTAATAAATATTGTCAGATTACACATTTTTATTGGATTACTAGCAGGGGTACCCTGTATTTCCCTGGTAATTATTACTATTCGTGGAATCACCAAGTTCAGCGGGTGAAAGATATTTCTGTAATTTTCCAGTAAATTTATTTTAATTCATTTAGGTTATTGCTTTTTGGTAAACAATATTTTTGGTTTTTCCATTGGGAACAAAAATGTAGAGATTTTTATGATTGCCAACCCTTGAGCAGGCGACGTAGAGTTGTCCGTGTGAAAAGCAGGGTTCCTCTAAATTAATGGCAGCCACTGCCAATGACTGGCTGATGCAGTAATATTTCTGCCAAAAAAAAAAAGGGGAGGGGGAGCCGGGATGGCTGCAAATGCGAAAAATAAGAAAAAATTAGTTAGTTAATTTACTTCTACGAAACAAAACAGAATGGAAGAAGAATGGAAATACTTGCCTTCGAGGAGACATCTATAGAACTGCCGTACATCTGGCATGCGCTTCTGAGAATCCCGCGACAATGAAATGCATTGTACCTACAGTATATCATGTCACGTGCATGCGACTTGACATTGGCATTGATCATCCTTTTGTTTACCGCTTTGAATTTTGAATATCTGGAGCTCTCTATTTACATTACATTGTATTTCTTCCTGATGAAGCCGCACGTCGGTGGTGAAAGCTGAGGTTTATTCATTTGTGCTTTTAATACACCATTAAACGGATATTTTTGCATTTTATTATTATCTACGGTCTCTGACTCAAACGGTAGTTCGGGCATTGGAGTGCTGCTTTATGTTACAATTCTTAAAAGCAAAAAATGGAACTTTTCACGAAAATTTTGTATGGGGGCCCCTTGACTCTGAGCTCCGTCCCCTTCCAAAAACCGTCAACGGTTTAACTTAGAGTACCGTGAGATAGTATACCAAATTTTGTGGTTCAGAATTGAAAACTGTAGATTTGTATAGCGGACTTACAAACAAATAAACAAACATTCAATAATATACATTATCTACCAACAAGTAATTGGACACCTGTGATAGCAAAAGAAAACGAAGTTTATTCACCTTCAATAGCTGGTGGAGCCTCCACGAGCGGCAATTACAGCTGCGACCCTCCGGGGCATACTCTAAACCAGGCGTTGTACAACGGCTAAAGGTATTTTCTTCCACTCGGCTTGGAGAAGACAGGTCAGTTCCTTCACCGGTTTCGGAGGGTGGGGGCACCCCTTAAGTCGACGCTCCAACTCGTCCCAGAGGTGCTCGATAGGGTTAAGGTCTAAGCTCTGCGCAGGCCAGTCCATTCGATTAACCCCATTGTTACCACACCAAGCCATGGTAGACCTCGCAACATGACAGGTGGCACTGTCATCCTGAAAGTAACATGGGTCCACCCCGTAAAACTGCCACAACGTAGGAAGCGCATGGTCATCCAAAATGGTGCAGTAGGTCTCGGCGTTGAGTCTACCAGGAATTCCGACCAAGGGTCCCGTGCCATACCAGAATAAACACCCCCATAGCATAATTCCACCGCTGCCGAACTTCACAGTTGGCACAATACATTCCGGCAGGAGGCGTTCTCCAGGCAGACACCAAACCCAGACCCTGCCATCCGAACGGTAGAGGATGAACCTTGATTCGTCGCTCCAGAAAACCTGCTTCCACTGTTCAAAGGTCCACTGTCGACATTCTTTGCACCACGTTAACCGAGCAGCGCTATTGGACTTGGTGATCAAAGGCTTGTGGACGGCAGCACGTCCATGATAACCGAGCAGATGGGCTTCCTTACGGATGGTATTCATCGAAAGAACACTCCCGGATGCCTGCTGAAACTCCTCGCGGATATGGCCCATCGATTTGGTGCGGTTCTTCCAAATTTCTCTGGCCAGCAGCCGTCGGTCTCTAACTCCCAGTTTTGTGGGTCTGCCGGGTCGGGGCACATTCCGACAGTCACCTCTCATCTTACTTGCCAATCACGTAGGCCACTGGCGATTTTGGGTACTTCAACTCGCTGGATATGTCACGTATGGATCGGCCATTTCTGTGATACCCGACGATTACACCTTTCTCGAAATCGGAGAGCTCCGAACTGCGTGGCATCTTGCATGTTACTGGGCGACTGGTTGCGTTGTTGTTTCCCACACGATATTTAACGGCGGCGGCCGTGACGTGTATCAGGACCGCAGATATCGTCGATTGCAGGGGTGTCCAATTACTTGTTGTTAGTGTATATATATATATATATATATTTGAACTGTCTTATATAGCATGTCCAGATAAAAAATAATGACATAAAAATGCATAATAATTTTTTTGTAATTATGGTTTCATAGTAATTTATACCGATCTGAAAATAACTGTGGAATCCCTTATGGAAATTCACAGAATCCAGAGCTGCCTCAGAACTACTAATTTAGCGATTCAGTATTTTTTTGTTCTTCTGGAAAGGAGGGGGGGGGATGGAGGGAAATCTGCTGATTTTGGGTAAGTGGTAAAAACCCACCACCGTAGGAAAAACACATTACCCATGTTTCATCCAGGACGCGAATCTGTGTCCAACCGGATAATTAGCCACAACTTTGAAAACGTTTCGTGTATCAGATCATTACGTAAATAATGACAGATTTTTAGTATGCTCTTTCAAAAAAAAAAAGAAGTCACTATGTCAATTTGTTTATAAACACCATATATAGGGGAGTATGTAAACACCACATATAGGGGAGTTCGTAAACACCAGATATAGGGAGTCTGTAAACACCACATATATGGGAGTCTGTAAACGCCACATATAGGGGAGTCTGTAAACATCACATATAGGAGAGTCTGTAAACACCACATATAGGAGAGTCTGTAAACACCACATATAGGGGAGTCTGTAAACACCGCCCTATGTGAGAAATTGTTTTTGCATTGGATTGTGAGAACAAAGATCCGTAAAGTTTTGATCCTTTCCGATATGTAATGTTGCCACTAGGGGGTGTAAATGAAAATGCGGTTGACCTCAAAATATATTCTAATCTTTACCGTCATCATCAACCATTCTCAATCCGCTGCTGGATGAAGGTCTCCCAAGTCTCTTCCACAAGTCTTATCTTGAGCAATTCTCTTCCATATTCTTCTACCATACTTTCTAATTTCATCCACACAGTTCCCACGTAATCTTCTCCAAGTCTTTTGCTGTCCTTTTTCATCCAATCTTGCATTTCACTCGTGTAACGGTGGTTTGTTCTTGTAGCATATGTCCAACCCAAAGAAGGTCTTCACTTTTATCATGATGTCATCCACTCTTTTTCATTTTCGTGATCAACGATTTCCTTTTCCTCTATTTCTTGGTTACATTAAACATACACCTTTCCCTGCTTCTTTGAGCTGTTCGCAGCCTTCGAATGACTTTTTCAGTTAAGGCCCGTGTCACTTAAACATAAGTTAGAACTGGAAGGATCCATTGATTAAACACTTTTCAAAAAAAAAAAAAAATTGATGTTTCTTCCAAATGTACTCCAGTACAGTTTTACAGTCCAATTAATTTCTTCTTCGATGTGGCCCACGATTGATATACTTATATCAGACCCAGACATCAGTCACTTATAAATTTGCCCCCATCGACCTTCAAATCTTCAGTCCCTGTGAAAGTATTGCACATCATATTGCACAAAACCCGCTATGGGATGTTTTTTTGTTTAGATGCTCCCATGCGCGACTATTCACATAAACGACTCGCCCATTGCTAATTCAAAACTATTTGTCACGGAAAAAGGCTGTGAGACAAACAATTCATCACTAGAACACGGACACAACTTGGACGATTAGATACCATTAGAAGCTACAGCTTCTGACCGCTCTTTCATAAGTGCACCTAGGAAGCGTTTTTTTTTTGTATATTCTATTTTTCTAGCTGTCTGTGCTCCTAAACGCCATATTTGAAAAATTAGTTTTTGCTTTGAATATCATCATCAATTGTGAGGAATATTTTGAGTATTTTTTCTCATATGTTTAATGCACAGTTTTGTCACTAGGGGGAGTAAGGGCGTACTTCGAATTGCGGCTGTATTTTCACTTTTAAAAACCCAACTGGAAAAAAATCTTTTTCTGGTCAGATGCCACTCACCTTGAAAAACAATTTACGATATTTTCTGTTCAAAATAATTCGCATTTTTTCCGCTAAGGGTGTAGATGTACATTTTATTTCCCTTGCCATCTCTGCTTCTAAAAGTTCGATTTGAAAAGTTCTTTTTGTGACGCATACGTTTCAGTCAGAAAAATATTTTGCACATCTATCGTACTTTCTAATATTTCGCATTGCACAGTTCTGCTGCTATAGGTGACGTAAGTGAGTATATTTCTGTTTGGGATTGTGTCTCAGCTTTTAAAAATGGTAGTGTTTTCAAACTGAACAATACTGCAAACTTTAAAATTAATATTAGTCCCATGAAACAAAAGTTTGCCTGTTTCCGCGATTTTGGCAGTCAGAATCAAAGGAATATTAAGGTGCTCTTTGGCTTGATGAAGCAATGCTCGTCTTGGACTTATCTAAGTAGAGTGAACAGAGTTTTCAGCGGAAGGTGATGATGTTATAATGAAGAGCAATAAGAGAAATTTTCAGCGCAAGGATAAGATGTGGCTATGATGAGGAAATGAGGTGATGATGGTTTTGAAGACGAGATAAGTTGTTGCCATAATGAAAAAATGACGGATGAATATTTTTAGGGCGGGATAAGATGTAGCATTGATGAATGGGATCGTTATGAAGGGTCTTAGCACATAGATACACTGCTCAAAACAATTAGGGGATATTGTAGTTTTCTATGAAAACTGTGAGTGAACGGAAGCTTCGGAGCGTGGAATAGGAACTATACAGACATAGTTATCCTATGTGAGAAGAAAAATATGGCCGAAACAGTTGGTAATTTAAATTTAATAATTTTTGAGGAGACGAACGTAAAAATGCATATTTATGAACATATAAAAAATGAAAATAAAAGTAAATGTTTTGCCAGAAAATTGTATTTAATAGGGGGTATGGTTTCCCCTGACAGAAAGCAATATTACACACCTGTAAAGCATGGAGTCAATCAGAGTATTAATGAGAGATTTAGGAATTCCATCCCACTCCTGCAGAAGAGCACTTTCCAATTATTAGACTGTGTGTGGAGGATTTAATCGAGTAGCAATCCTTCTCCCCAGAGCGTTCCAGACATGTTCAATGGAGTTCATGTCTGGGGAACATGCTGGCCATTCCATTCCGATGATTCCCTCGTCAAACAGGAAGTCGTCCACACATCGAGTGCGATGTGGCCTGCAATTATCATCCACGAAAATGAATTAATCTCTGATTGCTGCAGCATAAAGGACGACTAAGGGTCTGAGGATCTCATTTCTATACCGTAGAGCAGTAAGTGTTCTATTTCTGGTAATGCACACGTCGGTTCGACCATTGATAGAGATACCGGTACACACCATCACTCCGCCTCCTCCAAATCGAACACTTTCTTGCAGAAATAACGGGTTATTACGAGTACCTCGTTCCCTCCAAATGATGAGTCGCCTATTGGCAGGATGTACAATAAAGTGCGCTTCGTCTGAGAAGAGAGCATTGCTCCATTCATTTCTTCTCCAATCGGCATGGTCCTGTGCCCAAAGTCTGCGGGCAGCACGGGGGCATGAGGTTAAAGAAACACATACCGTAGGTCGTCGAGCATATAGACCAACACTGTGGAGTCGATTCCGAACAGTTTGAGTTGAAACATTTGTGCCATTAGCCGTATGGAGTTCGCGTTGCAGAAGAGTGGCGTTCATACTCCTGTTTCTCCTGGCAGTTAGTGTTAAAAACCGATCCTCATTTCTTGATGTTGCTCTCCTACGACCTTGCCCTGGTCTTCGCCTCACATTTCCGGTATCCGAAAACCGATTCCAAAGTCTAGAAAACACGCTTTGAGACTCTCCGAAGGCTTCCACTACTTGCAGTTGGGTTTGACCTGTTTCTAAGCGACCGATAGCCCTCCAGGCTACAGATTCTGGTAAATAACGTTGTTCGGACATGTCATTCATCAATAACACACATTCAAAACAGGTGACTCGTTTTTATCCTGGACTAAACGATCGTACGATTCATGTCACTTTTCCTTCGCTGACGGAAGCACGCCATTTTTAACGTCACACAAAAATGTTTGCATACTCAGGTGTTTTTAATTGTGCAAAAGTTTCATTGTAATCACTTTCCTTCAATTTCTCTTAGCATACAAACAGTTAATGTCCGTAGTTCATATCAAAACCACGATATCACCTAATTGTTTTGAGCATTGTATATTAAGATCTGTGGTTAGAGAGTAAGTGAGTGCAAAGATAAGATTTCGCAATGAAAAGAGAGTGAGTAATGAGGAATTTCAGGGCAACGATAAGACGTCATCATCATGGCTGATAAATGATGGCATCATGAGGATTTTCAGCACAGGTTTACTACGTAGTCATGGTGAAGGAGTGCGTGAGTAATGATTATTTTAGGACAGTGCTGTCCAACTGGCGGCCCGCGGAAAGAAATCATGCGGTCCGCAAAGGAATAATAAGACAGATTTCTTTTTTTAAACTGAAGAGAGATGGAATCCAAGCTAAAATGCTGAAATGTTACATAGCACTCTACACGAACAAAATTGTGTGGGTCTTGGCTGGGACTATCATAGATGAAATTAATGCCGACTATTGTGTTTTGATTCTGCACAATCGAATCCGTTCCGTTGGCTGAGTGTTGGGTAATGTTTAGCGATGTTTTTCTAACTTTTGAAAGTTCTTTATCTCCTTTTATTGGAAGAAATGAAATGTGATATTGGATATGGCTTAATACCTCAGTGATGACGCTTTTCTTAGCTCACTAGCATTTCTAACTGATATCACACTACATTTGCATGCTCTACGAGCAAAGACCAAACTACCTATAACCTTTACAGTCATATAGCTGGTTTTCATAGCAAGCTGCCATTGATAAAATAAAATCTAGAAAGAAACTGTTTAACTCACCTCGAAGTATGTAAAATGATTTTTGATGAAATGATAACACCTGATGAAACTATAGATTTTAAAGTACTTGTTCCTGAGCCAGACACTTTTATTAAGAACTTTTATGAAAGGTGTAAACAATTTGATGAACCAAACCAAACATACGTCTGTTCAGCAATCCATTGAATGTTGGCATTGGAAGCACAAACCTCATTTATCAAATGGAATTTTATTAACTTCAGGCAGATGAATTCATTAGAGCTCGATTAGGGACTGGAGCAGAATTGTTTAAAACTTTTGAATACCGAAACATAAGAGATTCGGGATTAAAGGTTTTTTCAAAGTTTAGAAGTACTTGCTTATGCGGAAAGACATTTTCTGAAATTAAATAGATAAATTGAAAACCCAGGAGCAGTATGAATAACCCTAATTTTGAATTATTACTTTAAGTTTCAACGACAAGCATCGGAGTAGACATGCAGCAACGTCTAGTAGAGTTTGATTGTCCACAATGTTCTCATTAAACGTAAGTTGTTGATTTTTTTTTCAATTTTAAATTACAGCTTTTCCATTATTAATTTAAAATTCTTAAAAGTTCAATGAATTAATCAGACATTTTTGTATAATATTTACATCATCTTATATCATCATCATCATCATCATCATCAACCATTATCAATCCACTGCTGGACGAAGGTCTCCCCAAGTTTCCTCCACAACGGTCTGTCTTGTGCCAGTCTCCTCCATGTCATCCCTGCATACTTTCGAATTTCATCCACCCATCTCCCATGTGGTCTTCTTCTGGGTCTTTTCCTGTCCCTTGGAATCCAATCTAAAATTTCGGCTGTCCATCGATGATCTGTCCTTCTGGCAGTATGTCCAGCCCATTGCCATTTCAGGGATTTAACTCTGATCATGATGTCTTCCACTCTTGTCATTTTTCGGATCCACGAGTTCCTCTTCTTATCTCTCCTGGTTACACCAAGTATGCACCTCTCCATGCTTCTTTGAGTGGTCTGCAGCCTTTGTATGTCTCTTTTAGTTAAGGTCCACGTCTCTGCACCATACGTAAGCACTGGAAGGATGCATTGATCAAACACTTTTCTTTTAAGACATAATGGCATATTGCTCTTGAAAATTATGCTGTTTCTTCCAAAAAGCTCTCCATCCAAGTTTTGTACGCCGATTAATTTCTTCATCAATGTGACCCTCACTTGATATCTGCTGTCCAAGATAAACGTACGTGTCTGTTATCTCCAGCTTTTCTCCATCAATCGATAAATCTTCATTTTTTGTAAAAGCATTGAACATCACTTTTGTCTTCTGAAAGTTCATTTTTAATCCCACTTCTTTACTCTTATCAGCAAGTTCCTGGATCATACTCTGCAGCTCTGATGGGGTTGTTGCAAAAATGACTACGTCATCAGCAAAACGAAGGTGGGTTAGATAATCTCCATTAATCTTTATCCCCTTGTTTTCCCAGCTCAGCGACTGAAAAACACCCTCCAATGTGGCATTAAAGAGCTTCGGAGATATGGTGTCACCTTGTCTCACTCCCTTTCCAATTTTTACGTGTGTTGTATTTTCAAACAGCCTAATCTTTGCACTTGCATTTTCATATATGTTATTAATAATATTAATGTATGCATCTTCAATACCGCAGGTTTTCAGAGCCATTGTAACTGCTGATGGTTTCACCGAATCAAAGGCTTTTTCATAATCGATAAAAGCCATGCACAATGGAAGTTCATATTCCCTCGCTCTTTCAATTAGTTCTCTCAGCACGTGGATATGATCTATTGTGCTGTAGCCACTCCTGAATCCAGCTTGTTCTCTCGGTTGAGCCATGTCCAGTGTTACCTTCAAGCGGTGTGAAAGAACTTTAGTGAAGATTTTATAAACTACTGATAGGAGGTATATATATATATATATATATATATATATATATATATTTAAAAACGCACCTGGCCATCTTATTCTTTTGAAAACCTTGACCCGAGGCTCTATACAGGGCGATTCAGCTAAGCGTGTACAAACTTCTGAGAGGGGTAGGTTGCACAAAGACAAATCGGAATCTCATAGCAATGCAGGGTCAGAAACGTTGTCTTCATGTGCTAGTGTACAGAGAGGAAGATAAATCAAAGAGCAGCACGTAAGAGAACAAAATGCTTTTTATTACTCGTAAGACATTTGCGAAATGCATTTAGGTTACAGAAGGTGTTCAAAGTTGCGATCATGAGCTGTAGCACATGCTTGACATCGTCGGCTCATGGAATCACGTATACATTTTGGAAAATTCCTGGCCTGTCTCGGACTTCCGAAGCAGCTACATAGCTGCGTGCTACAAGGTCCTCATCACTTTCAACGAGGGTGTCGTTCACCAGGCCTTTGATGTAACCCCAGAAGAAGTAATCAAGGCATGTTAAGTCCGGCGATCTTGCAGTTCAATGAACAGGATCACCACGCCTGCTCCACTGATGTCCAAATGTCATGTTTAAATGATGAAGAACGTCATTGTTGAAATGGGCGGGGGCCGCATCGTGCTAGAACCACACTCTACGGCGCAGCGACTGAGGGACCTGTTGTTCGTTCAATAGCTCTGGCAAGACGTCTTCCAGAAATATTCGGTAATTCCTTCCATCTAGACTAGGAGGCATGAGGTATGGGCCAATTATGTGGTCCCCGACAATGACGGCCCAAACATTAACAGCAAAACGATTTTGTGCTGCACTTGGTAGTACAGCATGGGGGTTCTCCGACGCTCATACATGCGCGTTATATTCATCAAAGCAACCTTCCTGTGTAAATGGCGGTATCCTGGAAGAACGTATGAGCAGTCTCGCGGCCGAACAACGCCATCTACCGCATGAAGATGACGTTTCCGACCCTGCATTGCTATGTGATTCCAATTTGTCTTTGTGCAACCTACCCCTCTCATAAGTTTGTACAAGCTTAGATGAATCATCCTGTAGAAGCTGGATATCACTGGTTTAGAAGCTAAGATGCAGTCTTGATAAGTGAGTGACGGATGAGAGCCTTTAGTTTAAGACAAAGGTACAATGTAGCCATACTGAGTATGTGAGGAGCTAAGATGCAGACTTGATAAGTAAGTGAGGGCTGAGAGCCTTTAGTTTAAAATAAAGATACAATCCAGCTATAGTGAGTAGTATAACGAAGTAAATTTCTCCGTCATTTTGGTCTACGCCGGGGATCGAACCGGAGTCCTCTTATTCCGAAATAAGTCGCTCTACCAACTGAGCTACGCGGACGTTCGTTCTCGCTACTATCTGCCTTTATATCATGTGCGTCCTGCGGGGCAGGCACGTCACCCCCCCGAAAGAGGGACGGGGGCATGGCCCACGGGTCAGCTGTGACTATGAATCGTTGCAGGAAGCCATCCGCTGTAGAACGTGCACTTGAGAACTCCCAGTCAATCGGGTTTGTGGAATGCAACGTCACACACATTAATTTTTCGAAGCGATGGAGAAGGGATTCCTTTATTTTTTCCTATCTCGCGGTGTGGAAAGAACATCACACCATTGCGAGATCTTTAACGGCATGGTCATCCGGGAAGTTCGGGTGCCATTATAACGAAGTACATTTCTCCGTCATTTTGGTCCACGCCGAGGATCGAACCCGAGTCCTCTTATTCCGAAATAAGTCGCTCTACCAACTGAGCTACGCGGACGTTCGTTCTCGCTACTATCTGCCTTTATGTCGTGTGCGTCCTGCGGGGCAGGCACGTCACGGTAGGTGAGGGTAAGATGAGGACCTACAGTACAACGTTGAGATTAAGATCAAGGTAAGCAATGAGCGACAAAGGTTTTTATAGCAACGGTAAGATGCGGCCATCGCAAATGAGAAAGTGATGAGGTTCTATCGGACAAAGATGTGGATGGGATATAGCCATACTTAGTGAGTAAATGATGGGGATTTTTTTAAAGCAAGGGTAAGAAATTCATGATGAAGGTTTTTAGGGAAATAATAATCTATGATCATGGTGAATGAAAGATTTTGACGCCTATATCAAATGTGTGAACAAGTAAGAAAATTAATGAATCATTGAGCGAGTGAGTGATGAGTGTATGGTGCAAGCACGAGGTACAGCCACAGCGAACAGGTGAGTATCAGAATAGAGAGTGAGAGGTGAGGCTTTGTGCACTAAAGGAAGAAATGTCATAACTAGGCACTAAACCTAGACTGAAATCTGTAAGAAGAAAATTATGTAAGACAAGTATACTGTCAACTCGGGCTCCAGGCTTAGTACTTTGCAATCAAGCAGCATTGCATTAGTGCATACCATATGGACCGTGCTGAGAGTTTCACAAAATGTTCAAAACACACAGCCTAATCTGATGTTCATTTCTTTATCTTGGACTTGAATAACACTTAAAAAGAAGTATTTTGCTTTCTACATGAAATAATACCCTCGATTCTGTTCTGCTATCCATGGGATTTTAAAAATAATTACTTTTCATTTGGGCATTTACATTTCTGTGGTATGTCCCTTATAATGGGAATGTTTTGTTTTATTTTGTTTTGCTAGGAAGATTTTGTTTCAGTGTGACGAAATGTTCCAAACTTACACGAACCTATCCAAGATTAAAGCAGGGCTTCTTGTTTCCAGACAAGTAAAATCAAATCTCATGGGAAAAAAAGAAAGAATTTTGGATATTTTCTTTAAGGGTTTTTGAACGAAAACACAAATGTCGTTCAATAAATACCTTTCAGCTTCCTTTTTCTGAGATAGTGATGTATCCTGTAGCAATGGTATAAGAGGACCGATGAAGTCATGCTGGAAGAGAGTCAGCTTTTCGTTAATGATTCTGAGCTAAGCCTGAAAGACGTTTCGACCAAGGAAAAAAAGATTTATCATCAATATTTGGTTTCATGCTGTTCACAAGAAAATCCATAAAAAAACTGAAATTCCTGTACTCAGGAGGACTATAGGAACATTTGCTGAAACCTAAGTTAAAGCCATTCTTCTTGTCATGCAGACTGGTTACATCAAATTTTGGTGATCTTTGTATGAATAGAAGATTTTCACAAACAGGAGTCAACAGAATGGGCCCGTCGCGAACAGTTCACTACTGACAAACGAATGAGTTGAACAAAAGGCTGTTAGATACGCGGAGTCTTCGTTACACATCAGCTTGAGCTGATGAAAGATTTTATTGGGTTAATTCGAATGAAATGTCCGGCGCGAACGAGCAGTGGAGACTGGCCCCCACCACAGCGGAATGGAACCATCCACAGGTGCTGCGGGTATTACGTCACAGAGTTACTATAAATAGCTAGCACGGGTGTGAAGAACCAGATGAGCCGCGGATGGCTTAGTGGTTAGTGTTTCAGACTATCGATGCTGGGTCCCCAGGTTCTAGCCTGGGCTGATCTTTCAGAGATTATGTGATTTACTAACAATCGCTGAATATCCGCCGTGCATCGGACGAGCACGTAAAGTGACGCCCCCAGGCTGGACCCACTGGTTAAATGGGTATCCTTTCCTATGTCCTCCCTGAAATTCTCTCACCCATCTATGTGCAATACCGTACTTGTACGGTGGCGCCATCTACTGTACTCTAATCTCACTACAAACTGTTCTGTCAAAGTCGCTAGACTTGCTCTCATTCCTTCCGTTTCTGTGTCCTGCCCAAAAGGCGATCTCGCTGTGGGTGGCTGGGACCTAAAATCTACTCCCTGTGGACAGAAGTCCTACGTGAAAATGACAATGCTCAATGAAGAACAAGCTTCTGGTGTGGTTTGTTTGGACGTAACGGGGCTTGCAAAGGAAACATACTGATGCCGGATTTGAGAGTCATTTTTCTGTATGAATTTAAACTGGGCCATTTTGCAAGAATTGCAGCTCGAAACGACATTAACAAAGCGTTGGGGAGAATGCAGCCAACGAACGAACCATTCAGCTATGGCATGAAACCTAATATATACACGTTGTTACCGACCTGTTGTTGTCTCTGACGATGTTCCGTTACTTATGGTTGAAGCATACCCCCGGAAAATGTGTCGTGAGATAGCGGCAGGGGTAGGTATCCACCACAAGACAGTTGTTCGGCGTCTGACTTTGCTGGGTAAGGTAAAAAAATGGACATGTGGCTCCGCATGAGTTCACAAACGCCAACAAGACTAAGTGGCTGGAAGTCTGCACGTCGTTGCTTGCCAGGAATAAACAGGAACTTCTGCTGGATCGAATCGTGACTTGCAACGAGAAGTGGGTCTTTTTTGATAATCGGAAACGATCTGCACAGTGGTCAAGCAAGGCACAGCCTGCTGGATAGCATCATAAGATACCCCTACACACCAAGAAGATGATGCACCCTGTCTGGTGGTCCACAGCCGGGATAATTCATCAGAGTTTCTTGGCAAGAGGCCAAACCATCACTGCAGAACGTTGTTGTGCTGAACTGCACCAGAAGCACCTGAAATTGCAGCAGAAACAACTGGCTTTGGTCAACAGACATGGTGTTCTGCTGCTCCAGGGCAACGCTTGCCCTCATGTCTCACAACAAACGATGCTGACACTGGGATGTGAAGCACTGCCTCATCCTTCCTATTCCCGAACTTGTCTCCGACAGACTATCATATATTTTTGTCGCCTGGATCCCTTCCTGTCAGGGAAACAGCGCACGACAGACAAGGAGGTTCAATATGCAGTTGATGATTTCTTTAGGTTCCAGCCACAAGACGTTTTTCGTTCCAGAATCATGGCTTTGCCGGACAGATGGCAACTATGTGTCGATGCCGAGGGGGATTATTTTGTCTAGGTAAGTTGTCGTACTTTTCCGTTTTCGCCATCCACGGGTGCTGGTCCTTTGCCGGACATTTCATTTGCACCAACCCAATATGAAGACTGCGAATTTCTCCATTACAAATCAATCTTGAACTGATCAAAATCTTCGTGAAGTTCACGTTGTCTTCAATTACGCATCAATCTTGGACTGATAAAGAGCTTTGTGAAGGCCACGATCGATTTCGTCCATTGCACATGAAGTTTAAAGTTATGAAGAACTTTATGAGGTCCATGATCTCTTCCATTACACGTTAAGCTTGAAATGACGAAGCTCTTTGTGAAGACCATTATCTCTTCCATTATTCATCAAGCTTGAAATTACGAAGAGCTTTATGAAGGCCACGATCTCTTCCATTATTCATGAGCTTGGACTGATGAAGAGCTTACTGAAGGCACGATCTCGTCCATATACATCAAGTTTGAAGTGATGAAGAACTTTGTGAAGTCCATGATATCTTCTATTACACAACAAGCTTTAAATGGGGAACAGCTTTGTGAAGGCCATGATCACTTCCAGTAAACATCAGGCCTAAAGTCATGAGCTTTATGAAGGCCGCTATCTCTTCCACTATACAGGGTGATTCATAAAGAAGTATACACTTTCAACGCACTATAAAACAAGAACAATGTAATATATTTTATGTTACCTGTAACAGAATTGTAGGGGAATGTTTCAAGTTTTTTAGAGACAGTCACAGATGTTCTATGTGTGCACCCTTAGTAACACGACACACATCGAGCAGGCAATCCATTTCAGCCCAAACGCGAGGTAAGATATCTGAATCAAGTGTAGTGATAGTGGCTGTGATACGCTGTTTCAGCTCCGCTAGATCAACAGGAAGGGGAGTTTGTGTCCCTCAGTAACGGGACACAAACTTTATGAGTACATCTACCTAACGGTTTGCAGTTGTGGTCCGTGACTTCAACTGTTACTGTTTTACAACATCTGGAAACTGGAAACGGAAATGGATTACCGGCTCGATGTGTGTCGTGTGACTAAGGGTGCACACATAGAACATCTGTGACTGTCTCTTAAAAAACTTGAAACATTCCCCTACAATTCTCTTACAGGTAACATAAAATACCTGACATTGTTCTTGTTTTATAGTGCGTTGAAACTGTGTACTTCTTTATGAATCACCCTGTATAATACATCAAGCTTGGACTGATGAAGACCTTTGTGAAAGCCATGATCTATTTCATAGCATGTCAAGCTTGAAATGATAAAGAACAGTATAAAGACCATGGTCTCTTTCATTACACACTAATCTTAGAGTGAAGAAGAGCTTTGTGAAAGACACGATCTCTTACATTGCAAATATTGCTTGCAGTGATGAAGTCCTGTCAAAGTTATGAATTACTCCACTGCACATCAATCTTGAACTGATGAAGAGTTTTGTGAAGACGATGAACCGCAGTGGGAAATATTTTTCAGTATTTGAAGCAGATGTCTTTACAAATCAGTGAAGCAGATATCAAAAAGGAATTTAATTTTGTGCTCAGATACGTAACCACACAAAAAGATAAGAATTTTGACGAATCGATTGAAGGAACTGAAAAGGAAGTTTTGGAAGTTGTGACGAACTACTGAGGTAATGCGTGAGTCAAAACAGCAAGTTGCAGCCTACTTCAGTTCAAAGAATATCCGACTCCTGAGAAGGAAGACGTACCCTCAAATCCAAGCACCGGCAAAAACGGCATTTCTTTGGATTGGCGTCCGTCCTTTTTTACAGTGAGCTTCTTCAAGCGCGGTCTGTCGGCGGACCTGAAAACTGCGATTTCGTGCCCCCGTCTTTCTCAAAGGGACGGTGTATGTGACGTACTACTGAGGTGACTCATGAGCCAAACGGCCAGTTGCAGTGATAAGATTTGCCGGAGTTTCCAGTTGGGAGAATATACGACTCCGGAGAAGAAAGACGCGTGTTCACAGGGAGAAAAATGCTCGTTTGCGTGAAAGTATTTAAACTGGTTTTTGAAAACCTTATGGGCAACCACACAATATTCAACCACAGACAGTTATTAAGAAGACAACTGAAGCGTACAGCATGATAAGGCGCTGCAGCGTGCTTTTAAAAAGAAATCTACATTCACATCTTAACTCCCCCCCCCCCCCCAAATCTGAGACGTCAGTAACCAGCATGGTGAAGTTCTTTTTACAAAGATATCTCAATCATGAGAGGCCACTATCAATGAAAATTGAGTCGTCGATTTCCTCATGTATTTTTGATCAGGCGCGTCTCCCCAATTTAAGAGGAAGACACGCGCCTGATAAGAAAAACAAAAGGAAATCAAGTGCAAAGGCAGTTTAGTTGGATGAACGTGAAGTTCTGTGAATCATAATTCCTCTAATCTCAGCAAAAAAAAAGGGGGAACCTTTTTCTGTAGTCCAATTTACTTTATGCACTGAATACAATCGGAATTAAAAACAAACGTTCTTTTGAATATTTTTGTTCTTGGTGTGTAATATGAAACCGATAACAATAAAGACTTCTATTAGTCTTAAAAATTAATTCTAACTTTTCTGGTTAAATTCAAAGTCAGCAAACTTAAGCCCATGCAGGTCACCAGAAAGCAAAGGAAAAATGGACAACATTTATTAATTAGAAAATAGCGACCTCCTAAACGAAATTGGATTTCCAAAAGTTGCACATATATTGCATTCAGTTGGGATGAGTGAAATGTTTTCTGCCGTTGAACACTTAGTAATTGTCAGGTTTAATAAAGTTTTGCGCAGGAAAAAGGAAGAAAGAAAGAACAGACATCTTTTCTAAACAGAAGATCAAGCTGGAGATATTTGGATGTATAAATCTAATTATGCCTCCCGTTCTTAAAATTTGGTGAGATATCATTAACTTTGTCGCAAGCCTTATCTGCATAAAGATAAGGTGACAAAAATCCCTTTGTTTTCACGCAGAGTACGTCACGGAAATTAGAGAAAATGAACTCGGTCTTTAAATCAGATAGACGAAAGAAAAAAAAAGCAATTACTTTTCTTGAAGAGCAATTACTTTATCGCAGAAAAGATATTGCTCCAATTTAGTGCAAGCGCACACAAAGGGCTGCTTTTCACTGCAACAACGCAAAAGTTAAGAAAAGAACTATTCTCGGTTAAGTACTTTCGAACGCTGCAACCACTTTAATCCTCGGCTTAAGTGAAAATCCTTTAAGCAGAAAACGTGCTTTAATTCTGATCTCTGAGAGAAGCTGGTGGGTTTTTTTAGCAACCCTGTATTTCCACGTCATTTTCTTGGTCTTATCTTTTGCGATACTTAAATACGCTGCTGATCCTTCCAATTTATTAAGTTTGACGTCAAGTACACGCAGCGGGGTACGTTTCTAATTGTAGTAAGCTTATGTAGAACTAAAGTAAAAGGCACGATTTCAACAGCCGAGATTTGGCAGTTTTGCGGAAGTTCTAACTATTTTTCGATAATTTGATTGAATTCATTTCTCCTCAGTCAGCCTACGACACACGACAAACAGAACAAAAAATCCACAAAAAAAATACCTAAAATTATTGTTTTGGCAGTCATTATTAGGGTGAGTCGAAAGTTTTGCAATATTTCGATCACTTTATGTTTTCATGCGTACTTTTACGACGAAAGCTGACTAGCATTCATAGTATAGGCCATCGTGTTGCACCGTCTTTAGCCATCTGTCTGCCAGTTCTTCGATTCTACAGAGGGTGAGTTCTGCAATATTTGGATCACTTTATGTCTTCATACGTACCCTTACGACGAAAGCCGACTGGCATTCAAAGTATAGGCCATCGTGTCGCACCGTCTTTAGCCATCTGTCTGCCAGTTCTTTGATTCTACAGAGAGTGAGTCGAAAGTTTTACAATATGTTGATCACTTTATGTCTTCATACGTACCTTTACGACGAAAGCTGACTAGCATTCAAAGTATAGGCCATCGTGTCGCACCGTCTTTAGCCATCTGTCTGCCAGTTCTTCGATTCTACAGAGGGTGAGTCGAAAGTTTTGCGATATTTGGATCACTTTATGTCTTCATACGTACCTTTATGACGAAAGCTGACTAGCATTCAAAGTATATGCCATCGTGTTGCACTGTCTTTAGCCATCTGTCTGCCAGTTCTTCGATTCTACAGAGGGTGAGTTCTGCAATATTTGGATCACTTTATGTCTTCATACGTACCTTTATGACGAAAGCTGACTAGCATTCATAGTATAGGCCATCGTGTTGCACCGTCTTTAGCCATCTGTCTGCCAGTTCTTCGATTCTACAGATGGTGAGATCTGCAATATTTGGATCACTTTATGTCTTCATACGTACCCTTACGACGAAAGCCGACTGGCATTCATAGTTTAGGCCATCGTGTTGCACCGTCTTTAGCCATCTGTCTGCCAGTTCTTTGATTCTACAGAGGGTGAGTCGAACGTTCTGCAATATTTGGATCACTTTATGTCTTCATACGTACCTTTACGACGAAAGCTGACTAGCATTCAAAGTATAGGCCATCGTGTCGCACCGTCTTTAGCCATCTGTCTGCCAGTTCTTTGATTCTACAGAGAGTGAGTCGAAAGTTTTACAATATGTTGATCACTTTATGTCTTCATACGTACCTTTACGACGAAAGCTGACTAGCATTCAAAGTATAGGCCATCGTGTCGCACTGTCTTTAGCCATCTGTCTGCCAGTTCTTTGATTCTACAGAGAGTGAGTCGAAAGTTTTACAATATGTTGATCACTTTATGTCTTCATACGTACCTTTACGACGAAAGCTGACTAGCATTCAAAGTATAGGCCATCGTGTCGCACCGTCTTTAGCCATCTGTCTGCCAGTTCTTCGATTCTACAGAGGGTGAGTCGAAAGTTTTGCAATATTTGGATCACTTTATGTTTTCATAAGTACCTTTACGACGAAAGCTGACTAAGATTCAAAGTATAGGCCATCGTGTTGCACTGTCTTTACCCATCTGTCTACCAGTTCTTCGATTCTGCGGGGGTACCAGTTCTTGTCCTTTGAGGCGAAGAACTCCTTCACCCCAGCTGCCACCTCCTCCTGGTTGTTGAAATGCGGCCTGCGAAGGAAGTGGGCTATGGACCGAAACAAGTAATAATCCCATGGGGCAAGATCCGGACTATATGCTGGGCGTGACATCAGTTCGATGTCCTGAAGTTCCTGGAGTTTTGCCCGGGTCGTTCGCACGGTATGAGGCCGGGCGTTGTCCTGCTGTAAGAGAGCGCGCTTTCTTTTCACCAGTGCTGGGTACTTCTCCTCCAAAATGGCATACATCAGCTCCAGCTGTTCACAGTTGAAGTTGGCGTCGATGGTCCGACTGTGTGGAACAAATTCGTAAGGGTTTGGTTCGAAATTTCACCACATGCAGAGCATCACCTTGTGCTCGAAGCGCCAACGTTTGGCAATAGGTTCAGGAAGCAGGCCCGGGCTCAACCATTGCCGTTGTGTGCTAGGATTACGGAAATAGACCCACTTTTCCTCGCACGTAATAATTCTTTTGATGAAGCGTACATCGCGCGGGTTTTCTAGGAGCTTCGTGCACACTTCCACTCGGCGGTTTGCTTCAGCTGGCGCGAGTTCGTGAGGGACAATTCGGCAGCTCTTGTAGACCTTGCCGAGGTCCCGAAGGTGACGAACCACGGTGGTCTGTGATATGCCCAGCTCGCCTGATAATCTCCGAGTGCTGGTTGTCGGATTTGCCTCTACGGCCTGGCGCACGGCATCCAAATCCACGGTTCGCGGCCTACCTGACCTTGGCTGATCGTCGAGGTTTCTGTCACCTGAGTGAAATTTCTTGAACAATCTGGTTGCGGTGCTGTGGGCCCGGAACCTTCCCCTTTCGCATGACAAACGTTTCGTGTTGCTTGTGCAAAGTTGTGGCCGAGTTCAAACTCGTAAAGCAAAAGTTCCCTAACTAGCCGGTTGTGGCTGTTTATCTTTTAGGCGTCTCAACCACAGACCGAATGATGACATGCAATCCTGCTTACAGCAACGACTACCACTTTATATCGCTTTCTACTAACTGCAGTGAGTGACTTGAACTAGTTTAAACACGTGACATACTCGCCGCAGCACATGTGTTTATGCAAATATTGCAAAACTTTCGACTCACTCTCCGTATTAATATCTGCAATGGTGATGAATTCTTTATCGTGCATATATACCGCCGATACGTTTAGAAGCCCTATTGAGTTTCTGTTTTCAACTAGTTTTGAAAACACTGACCTACTAGGGTTTAGCAGTCTGGCTAATTAACGCGTGAATGTTTAGCTAAAAATGAAATCAAATTTTTTTCCCGTCCACATTCATAGGTTTTTTCCCAAACGGTGCTAATATTATAACCTTAAGAATATGAAACACTTGCCCAGCCTGTTAAAAGTAAAGCATAAAAATGGGAATAGTTCAAAAAATAGTCAGCCAACTTACGTCAAACTTCATAGCGTGGGGCAATTATGTATGTGCGTTAGAAGTACGAGGGAATGTGCACACATGTCTTAAAAGGGATTAATCTAAAATACGGAAAGCGTTTGGTATACAAAACCATATACTCAATATGGAATGTTATCTACTCTTGAAATATTGCAGAAGCACTGACGGGTCAAACAGAAAGTATAATGAATATGGAATGTTACCTTCCCTTCTCTTGAAGAATTACAGGCTGTCCACGAGTCATAAAACACGTAGAATGAATATGGGATATTACCTACTCTTGAAATATTGCAGAGGCACCTACAAGTCCCACAGATACTATAATGAATATGGAATGTTACCTTCTCTTGAAGCATTGCAGGCTGGGCACTAATCAAGGAGTCATGGAACATGTAGAGACAATTTGGAATGTTACTTCCTTTTGAAATATTGCAGGCTGGGCCCTGATGAGTCAGAAAAAAGTGAGGAGAATATGGAATGTTACCTTCTCTTGAAATATTGCAGGTTGGACAATAACGAGTCAGAAAAAAGTGTAGTGAAAATGGAATGTTACCTTCTCTTGAAGCATTGCAGGCTGGTCGCTGACGATGAGTCAAAGAACATGTAGAGCCAATATGGAATGTCTCCTTCGGTTGAAATATTGCAGGCTGGACACTATCGAATCGGAACAAAAGTGTAGTGAATAGTGAATGTTACTTCCTCTTGAAGTATTGTAGGCTGGGTGCTAACGACGAGACATAGAACACGTACAGCGAACATGGAATGTTACGTCCTCTTGAAACATTGCAGGCTGGGCACTGACGAGTCAGAAAAAAGTGTAGCGAATATGGAATGTTACGTCCTCCTGAAATATTGCAGGTTGCACACTGACGAGTCAGACAAAAGGTGTGGAGTTTTGTGTTTCGTGGAGTGTAATACTTGTTTACTTGACAATGTTCGAAGGGTGCTCTACACATTATATTGATCGTTCTTATCTTGTCAAACCATACAGACGTCACTCAATCTGACCTCGAGACTGTTGCCACATAACATTCAGTGAGTGAGAAAGATATGATGCTAAGGTTGAATGGTTCAAACTAATACCGCAATACAACTTCACTGTAAAGAACTCTACTTACTAAAGCGTAAACCTGTTGCATTAACTGGCTACCCAGTAAAGTTTACTGAAATGTTCCGGATAGCTTAACATCGTTTTCCGGATAGCTTAATCACACGTGAAAGAGCAAATTAGGCAGAGAATAATAATGGCCAGGTGATTTAAAACTACTTACATGTCCACCAATTCTTTATTGGTCCTTTGCAAATATCTGTCTTCTGTCAACACACACAGTTTAGTTAATAATCTCTATCATAGGAAACATTGAATGCAGAACATAACACCAACTGATAATCAAATATCGCTTCATCATCAAAATAAATCAAGTGTTTGTGACACAGCATCGCCAACGCTCGACAAGCATTTCAAACTATACAACAAGGAAACGTAAACATTCAGCTTAAATGACTCATATAAGATCTCTCATACAAACCAACTTCTGAGATATATCAAGTCGATTTCTCCCGTACATATCAACTTACTCCGATACAGTTCAAAACAGTGCTCTTATTATGACTTTCTGTTGATTTGTCGTCAGGTTACCACTACACAAATTCGTCGATAGAGAAAATGTAGAGCACAGAATATGAAATGCTAAACGAGATTATACCAAAATTTACATCAGAAAACAGGGACTAAACAAGAAAGTAAAAAATTACAGTATACGTCACAGCATCGTTGATTCAAATCAATTGTCGTACAAATCAACTTCTTCCAATACATTTCAAAACAGTGCTCTTATTACCAGCTTTCGCATACGTCATTCTTTTGTCTTGTCGTCATATTGCCACAATACAATTTCGTTGATAGAGAAAATGCTTAACGAGAATGAACCAAAATCTACATAAGAAAACAGGAAGATTAAATTACAGTATAAGTTACAAACGTATAGTGAATATCGAATGTTGCCTACCGTTGACGTATTGTAGGCTGGGCACTCATGAGTCATATAAAATGTATAGTCAATATGGAATGTTACGTCCTCTAGAAGTTGTAACGTACCAGGAGATGTGACGTACCTGCCAGAAGGACGCACACGACACAAAGGCAGATAGGAATCAGAATAAAACGTCCGCGCAGCTCAATTGGTAGAGCAACTTATTCCGGAATGAGGGGATCCGGGTTCGAGCCCAGGCGCGGATAAAAATGACGAAGGAATTCACTTCGTTATAATGGCGCCCGAACTATCCGGATGACCCGACCGTTCAAAATCTCGCATTGGTGTGATGTTATTTCCACACCTCGAGATAGGAAAAATCAGAGAATCCCTTCTCCAGCACTTCGAAAAAAAATAATAATAATAGGGAGATGATGTAACGTACCAGGAGATGTGACGTACCTGCCAGAAGGACGCGCACGACATAAAGGCAGATAGGAATCAGAATAAAACGTCCGCGTAGCTCAATTGGTAGAGCAACTTATTCCGGAATGAGGGGACCCGGGTTCGAATCCTAGCGCGGATAAAAATGACGGAGAAATTTACTTTGTTATAAAGTATAGCAGGCTGGCATGGACAAATTAAATAATTTAAATAAAGATGATTTGGAAGCCGGTATCGACAAATTAAATATTCTCAATATAAATGATTCTCAGGCTAGCATTGATTATTTAAATATTCTCTAGAGGTGATTTTCTGACTCGCATTAACAAATTAAATATTATCAATAAAGGTGATTTGCATTCTTACCTTATTGAGAATGATTTGACATCGCATAACTTCTACTGCTGAGAATATTTTAAACGTTTTCTGCTTCATAATGCACAGTTCGTGGCTAGAAGTTTCAGCTTTTATTTTTATGGGCCAGAGTAAAACCGCTTTTAAAAATCTTATTGAAGAAAACATTTTCTTAGTAGGATACATTTCATCATGAAAAACAGATTAGGCCAATTTGTTTTCTTCAAAAAATGCACGGTTTTCCTTTAGTGGGCGGAAACTTTCATAACGTTTCCTTTCATATCCCTTTTTCTAAATGCTTGATTTAAAAAATTTCATTTGCTTCGAATATATTCCTCTATAAGCAGTGTTTTCAGTAAAATTTGTGATTTATCGCTTTACACATTTCAGCCACTAGTGGGGGTAAGTGGTTATATCTACTTGTGGATATCTCACGGATTCTAGTAATCCGATTGAAAAAATTCTTCTTGTAACTGGTTCCATTGTAAAAACAGGAATTTGTTGGTGACGACGATCGAAACTGCGTCTCCTCGCTCCGGAGTGAATTGCTCTCGCTGCAGATTTGCCGTCTAAGCTACACCGACGGAATGTACTTCTGCAGATTTGTCGGCTTGACACGTGTTTCATTTCATCTCTAGTACATCACATCATCCCTCTCTTAGCCGCCCCGGTGGCGCAGTGGTCTAAGCGATGGCCTCTGATCATTCGTCCGAACGGGGTCCGGGTTCGAATACTGGTGAGGCATGGATGTTGTGTTTGTCTTACGGCACTGGCTCTCTCCCTTCCCTGGAACCAGTGACCCCAAAATAGGGACGGGCGACTGCTTATAGCCCATTGAGTTGCTCACGGTGGTCATTAAACCTCCAATCAAAAAAAAAAATCCCTCTCTTAATTTTTTTTTTTTTTTTTTTGTAGCAAAGAAATAATTTTTAATTAATTTCAGACGATGTGTGGAACGAACATCTCACATTTTTCGAAGAACCCAACGGCCAGTGGATCCATTTTCCCTTTGGGGCGCCAATGTGAAAACAGAAGTTTGTTCGTGACGAGCAAAGTTTCTTATCGCGCGGCAGCGCAGCGACTTAACTTCCTCCGTGCAGCTTAAATATCTTCCGCTTGGTAAGCATTTTAGATTAAAATTCCCAAATCCCTAATTAATTTTCATAAATCGAAAATCAATTACTTGCAAAAATAATAATAATAAATAAAATTCGGGCTCTCAAAAGTCAAAACAGCACTTTTCTTAAATGCCGTTCGCCTCTTTCTAGGTTCGTCTCATTGTCCTCTTCATTCTCAAAGGCTTTATATCGATCTTGAGACAGTCTTCAAGTTTTGGAAAAGTCAAAAAAGCCAAAGACATCAGCCGACAACTTCCCCATAAATGATAAACAGTGTTTTCCGAGTACTCTTAAAGGTGGTCAAGTCCTAAATTCATATGGTCGAGTCTTCGGTTTGGGGGTAAAAATTGAGAGGCGATTTATTCCTTGAAAGAATTGTCCGATCAGAACGACTTTGCACTTGTTTTGTGGTATTGGTCTTACTTAAATATATAAGAGGCTTTGAAGAGATAACTTCGTTAGGATTTATAACACACACTCACAGGCACTCACGAGTACATCCACAGATTTCCATAGTCTCCCCTGCTCTCGTCGGATCACATAAACAAACCTCTTTCTCGGTTTCGAAGGGGGATGTACAGCTCTTCCATTTCTTGTTACATATGAACTTTGTGCAATGTCCTTTGAAACACTAGGAATGCCCTTTGAACACTAGGAGAGTTCTTTGGAACAGTAGGAATGTCCTTTGGAACACTGGGAGAGTCATTTGGAACACCAGGAGAGTCCTTTGGAACAATAGGAGAGTCATTTGGAACACAAAGAATGCCCTTTAGAACACTAGGAACGTCCTTTGGAAAACAAGAATGTCCTTTGGAACACTAGGAATGTCCCTTGGAACACTAAGAATGCCCTTTGGAACACTAGGAGAGTCATTTGGAACACCAGGAATGTCCTTTGAAACACTAAGAATGCCCTTTGGAACACTAGGAGAGTCATTTGGAACACCAGGAATGTCCTTTGAAACATTAGGAATGTCGTGTGGAATACTAGGAGAGTCCTTTGGAACACCAGGAATGTCCTTTGAAAAGCTAGGGATGCCGTTTGGAACACATAAGAATATCTTTTGGAACACCATGAATGTTTTTTCGGAACACTAGGAATAGATTAACCGTAACCGGCAAGGAGGTTTGTCTATGTGCTCCGACGAGAGCAGGGGAGACTATGGGACATACATCTACGACGAGAGCAGGGGAGACTCCCCTGCTCTCGTCGTAGATGTATGCGCGAGTATCTGTGAGACGTGCTGACGTGCTGTAAATCGTAATAAAGTTACGTCTTCAAAGCCTCTGATATCGCATTTAAGTAAGACTTCAGTTCTATTTGAACCAATTATTTTGCATTTAGTTGCTATTTTGTTTCTTATTCTCCTTGGTATTTTGTTATGCAAATAAACTGTGTATTATGCGTAAACATGCTTTTCCTAATTCCCAGTGTTTTTACTGCAGACGTAAGTTTGAGCTTCTCACTTTTTGTGAAATTAAAATTTTAATTAATGAAATGTTTTTAATATTTTTTTAAATTTAAAATCAGTTGCGAAATGAGCGGTGATAAAAATGGGAGGATTACACAAAATAAGGATTCCAATCCAAGTTCCAACTTGTACTGCATTAGTGAGAGAAGCTGAGAAAATACAATTTTTGTCCAAGTGGTTTTGATGCTTGCCCAGCTCATTGGGTTAGGCGCAAATTGCCCATGGCCGCTTAGAGAGAATATTGACACCGTTCACTACGAAAAGTGCACATTTAAAGTAATTCGCTGTTTTTACATACCGGGGCACAAATCATTTTCCTTTTCGCTTATTTTCTCCTTTTCTAGAAACGCTTTTTGAATGTTTTTTATTAGTATCGGTAAGGATTCAAAAGACGTATTTATTACTCCCGAAAATTCCGTGTCCTCTTTCTTGGTTTTTTTCGGTGGTTCTGGAGAAGAGCTGATGTAGATTTCAGGAGGCTAATGCCTCTTTCTGCCGTCATCGCCAAAAAATGAATTGTTGCATAACGATAATCAGAAATTATCAGGGAAATTACCTGCGGCAATCGCACGATTGTACGTAAACAGTTTCTATATATAATTATAGATGCATCAGATTTTTGCGACAAAATTTTGAATAAAATTAAAGGAGAGAAAATAGCCTTCTTACTAACATTGTTTCGTTGAGGAGCCTTTTTTGGGAGGGGGAGGGGAAGAATCGTCATTAAAAAGAAGCTTCTAGCACCCCATTTGATACATGAAGAATATAAATTGGTACTACCGGTACGCGCGCGTTCGTATATCTATGGACACCATAACCGTACACCTATACGCAAAACAAAGCAACTCACCTTCAGTTTTCTGACGATATGGTCACACATAAAAGTACTCCGTCAGGTCTGCAGGGTATGGCTCAACAGCTTTCTAACGAGAGCTGTAACGTATACTCTATATTCACTTTCCTTTTGATTTTACTATCTCTGGTTATTTTATTTTACTATGTAAATTATCTTCCTACTGAACGAAATATTATTTCACCCGCTGAATGAGATCTGGCAATGAGTGTAAGTCATGACGTGGTGGTAGCTAGTATATAGGCGCGTTCATCGAGACTAGTAAGGTGGTGTTGTTGGAGGTTGGAGTTGTGTTGGTTGTGTGCGTACTATAAGAGGAAAGTTTATTCATTATTATGTACAAGATATATGAGTGCCTTAGTTGACCAAGAGTCTGGGAAATAAACAGTTGTTCAGTAAGTTCAGTCTTTCTCAATTCTTAGTTTTGTCAGACCTCTGTCTGGCTGTTAGGTTTATGACTTTGATTACTTAATATAAATAACCAGCGTTGAGACTTTGTTTAAGTTCATAATTAACGAGTAACAACACCCTTTGGGAATTCATTATTTTGAAGCTTAGAGCATTATTCATTCATAATAATTAGCTTAGCAAAAAGATTATAAAGCTAATTCATTATAGAGCACAAAAGCGGGATCAAAGATCAACTTACGGAAAACAAAACTGATGTACAAAAGCCATTCCATAAGCACAGAGAGTAATTTTTTCAGTTGGAAACAGTGCGAAGGGAAAAAATAACCACCCAGACGACTAAGTGAATTAAGAAACTATCTATAGCAACAGTTATTGGCCGCGGCAGACAATTCTGGTTTTATTATTGTGCAGTTGTTTAAGGTACGTCTGCATTTCGCCATACAGCTATGGAGATGAGCGATTCAGAGTTAAGAAGTAAAATGCATTGTGCGATAAAATTTTGCTAACGTTTGGGTACCACCAGAGAGTAATTAGTAGGTTCGAGACTTTTCGTCAAAGAGCGTGCTCAGAATTCTGTGTCATTCTTCTGGATTTATTGAACAGCGAGCATGTCTGTAAAGGATTTATTTTGAATTGTTATGATCAATAAAATCAGTAGCTCAAACAGGTCCACATAATTCTAAAAAATCTCGTTCTCCTGTCAAGTTCACTCTTATTTCATATTTATTTGTGTATCTATCTTCGTATTCGCAAAGAGATGCATAGGTACATTTCGCTTTTCCCAGAGTTTCTGCTTGAATTTGCTCATCGATTGCTTATCTGTAGAGAGTTCTTCATGCTGCTGTTGTTCAAAAGAAATAAAAAAAACATTATATTGTTTGCTTAAATTATTTCTCGCTCATAGGGTTTTCTTTTTCATTTTGGTTTGCAGACCTACTGTTTTCTCCAGCGTGCTCCGTAGAGCATGAATAGTTGATTTATATACTCCCAACAAAGAAATCCTTCATTCAAAAGCAAAATAAACTGGAACAGTAAGATTCTTCTCCAACGAAACGGGATTTTATTTCGCTTTGTGGTCTGACGATCAAAAATGTTAGAATGTCTAGAGTCAAATGTCAGGTTATACAGCACTAATCAGCCGTTCTTCGCGAAAATAAATCGATTCTTTAAATAATGGATTCGGTCAAATAATCATTACACCAAAAGAATTTGTTATTTAAAACCACAAATCCTTTTCTTTTTAATTTAAAGAATGTCTTTCAAACATTGAAGGAGTACCGCTTCGGTAATCTTGCCTTGATAGATAAATTGGTGTTTCCTTTAAATTTTATTAACCTCATTTGAAGTTCTTTTCAAGTTAGGGATACATCTCTATTTTGCGGTCACCAGTTAAAGGTTTCTCATCTTTGATTTAAATTATATATACAAATATCATCTTTAACTTGAATATACATCCTTCTGCATTCGATTTGAAGTTATACGTTTGTAATTTGAGGCAACTATTTAATAAATTTTCACTAGAAAACATAATGAGAAATCTACCGTTTCCTACTTTGGAGTTAAAATCTTGTTAACTTTTTACTACATAAAGTGAGTCGAAAGTTTTGCAATATTTGCATAAACGCATGTGCTGCGGCAGGTATGTCACGTGTTTAAACTAATTCAAGTCAAGCACTGCCGTCAGTCAAAAGGTATATAAAGTGGTAGTCGTTGCTGTGAACAGCATTGCATGCCATCGTTCTGTCTGTGGTTGGGATGCCTAAAAGATGAACAGCCACAACCGGCTAACTAGGGAACTTTTGCTTTACGAGTTTGAACTCGGCCATAACGCTGCTCAAGCAACGCGAAGCGTTTGTCATGCGAAAGGGGAAGATTACGTGGACCACAGCACCGAAACCAGGTGTTTCAAGAAATTTCACTCAGGTAACAGAAACCTTGACGATCAGCGAAGGTCAGGTAGCCCGCGAACCGTAGATTCGGAGACAGTGCGCCAGGCAGCAGAGGTAAATCCGACAACCAGCACTCGGATATTATCAGGCGAGCTGTTAGCGAAATTTGACACCGTTATCTCACAGCATGTCAATAGCATAACAAATATCAACCTGCTAAAAGTGTTACTTAAGCCAAGCTTTTCAAAACGAACCCAGATCTGTTTCAGCAAGTGGCATAAAATCAAAAATCAAGGAATTTGTAAAGAAAGCAAAATGTTTTTCAGTAAATCTCGACTGCACGCCAGATATCAGTCACATTGAACAGATAGCGTTTGTAGTTAGAATTGTAAATATTGGTAATTCTGATGTTGCAGTTAGAGAAATACAGTATTTCTTAGGTTTTATCCAGTTTCATACACTACGGGGGAAGGATTATGTAATTATCTTCTAAGTGAACTCTTAACAGATTATGAACTAGATAGTCAAGATATGCTTGGATAGTGGAACGATAACGGGGCAAGCATAATGGCTTGCAGAACAAAATTAGGAGTATAAATCCTACAGCCATTTTTGTACCTTGTGCATCCCATTCATTAAATTTAGTTGTAAATGATACTGCAACAGTAACATTTGAAACAGTAATTTTTTTTTACATTATCAAAAATTTGTACACATTCTTTTCTGCATCTTCTTACAGGTGGGATATACTAAAGCGTAATATTAGTAGATTAAAACTGAAATCTGTAAGTTATACAAGGTGGGAGAGTAGAGTGAAAGCAGTACGACCTCTGAGATTGCAATTAGGAGAAGTCATGTAAAGTTTAAACGATTTAATAGACGATAATTCCAGATACGTGAAAACAAAACATACAGCTCAATGTTTGTTGGATCGGATTGCGTCTTTTAAGTTCATCTACTCAATCATTATATGGAACGAATTTCTGTCAAACATTAATGTTGTAAGTAAAATGTTTCAGTGCCCTGAATCCAACATAAATGAATCTCTTAATGTTTTGAGTGAGCTTGTTGAATTTCTAAGTGCAGCCAGATCTGATGAGGCATTTAGTAAATATATTAGAGATGCAGACGCTTTAGCTGCAGGAGTAAATGTCGAGGCAGAATTTCCAGTTGTAAGGAGTAGAACTAAAATTCTCCTTTCTGATTATGAAAGTCCTGATGAATCTAGTACAAATACAAAACCACTGTTCAGAATACAATTTTATCTAACGATTATTGATACAGCCTTAAATTCCATTCAGGAAATGTTTGAAAATCTACAGGAACATCATAATGTATTTAAATTTCTTTCTGAATTTTGAGAAATGACTGAAGAGGAAATTAAAAAGCATTACTTTGATTTAAATAGATGTTTCCCTTCTAATTAACAAAGGAAAGGAAAGTTTTAAGGATATTGATGGTCTTGAGCTCCTCAACGAGCTGATAACGAATAGAGTTTTGAGCAGTGGAATTGCAGATAGGGAAGACCCATTAAAAAAAATAACATATATAACAAAAAATAACTTAATATCATTTCCTAATCTGTTAATAGCTTTGAGAACCCTTCTGACATTACCAGTTAGTGTAGTATCAGGTGAAAGGAGTTCTTCGAAACTCAGACTTGTAAAGACATATTTAAGGACGTCAATGATACAAGAGAATTTTTGTTGGCTATAGAGAAGGAATTGTGTGAAAGTTTGGAACTATCAGATGCAATTGACGAATTGGCAAGTAAAAAGGCAAGAAGAGTGCACTTTTAACTCCATGGATACATACATGGATACGTACATACATAGATTTTGCTAAGTTGTGGTACTCGTGTGTAATGTGTCACTGTGTCAGTGTATGTTAGGTTGTGATATTTTTGAATGGTATTGTTTTGAATGCAGATAAAAAAATAAGTGCATAACGTGTTGTGTTATTATTATTATTATTATAGAATATTTATACGTTGTACGCTTGCACCCCTGCCAACTATATAGAACAGCAAAAAAACAAAAAAAACAAAACATACCCCGTGCCGTATGTTAGGTTAGGAATCTAATAGCATATTTATTTGTACTGAATCCGCATTGGCATGGGCGACCAAATATCTATGGCACGCAGGCGGCAAACACCCCAGAACCGGCCTTGTGCACCATGAGGGTCGCATATGTGTTCGTGGTGAACTTCACCTTGCACGTGCATTTCGCAGCGTCATACCGTCCCAACGCCAAGCGTCATGGTCTGGGGCGCCATTGGGTTCAATTCGCGGTCTTTCGTGGTACGAATTGAGGGAACATTCAATAGCCAGTGATACATCAGGGATGTTTTAAAGGGAGGTGATACCCTTTAGTGATGTAGTTCTAATTTAAAAACTGCCTTAGCGGTGAATTGATTCAGCAAAAACGCCTTGGAAAGAAGACTCAAAGTTTTTAAAACCATTGTGAATTCTGATTTGCTATTTTTCTGTTCAGTTCATTTTATGAAATTTTTATCAGTAATTATTTTTTTAAATCGTAATTTTTAATAAAGGAAAAATTTTTTGAAGTCACATCCTAAAAATATGGAGTGTTTTTCTTAAGAAACGCTCTGTCATTTCACATGATTACAAATGTTCAGTGTGATTATTACTTGATTCACACGGAATAGATATAATTAATATATCATGAATAGAATACGGGATTTACCATACAATACAAATTTTGAAAATGGTAATCCGTTTTTTGGTGTAAATAGGACTAGGATGGTAAGTTAGATAATATCCGAAAACTTGAAAATTTTGTCGTCTGGACGACGAACTTTTCAAGTTTTCCGCTATAGGATGACGAAATTTTCAAGTTTTCGGATATTATCTGACTTTCCATCTTGGTCATATTTACACCAAAAAAACGGATTGCCATCTTCAAAAATTGTAAATTATACAGTTACATCTATTCTACAGTGTGGCAAATACGTCCCCCCCCCCTAAGATTCTAGGAGATATCTGTTGTGTTATTCTTAAGGAATAAGAGAAAGAGTAGCTTAGTAAAAATATTTTTCGCACGCATAAGACGCCTGTCACTTAGCCTGAATGGCTGCATAATTTCTCTCTGTAGTTTTTCTTCGAGCAATGAAATAATCTTGAGGACTACCGTCTAGACAATGGACATTATATTCTCCTTACGCAGTCCCGGTGACCAAGTGGTCGGAGGTGTAAGTTTCTGGTTAGTGGTCTGAGCTCCTCATGCATGAAGCATGGGCGGTGCGCCTCCCCCGTCCTAAATCAGGGACGGCCAATAGTACATAGACCTCATAGCAGTTCACGGTGAAAGTCGAACCCAAAAACAAACAAACAAACATTCTTTTTACCCTTATGATCTCTGATATGTCCTATTGTGTCATCCGACGGTTTAATCTCATTCTTGCGATACGAATATTTTGGTTATGATTGCATGTAAAACATAGTATTCGTTATTTTCGAATATATGTTCATCAAAAAAAATTTTTACTCACCTTCTGCGACCGCCTATTTACGAAAAGTACGTTAGCGACGCTAAGCCTATAAAAAGTAACACCTTAGCACCGCTAAGCCTATAAAAATAGTACCTTAGCGCGCTAAGCCTATAAAAGTAGTGCCTTAGCGCCGCTAAGCCTATAGAAGTAGTCCTAAGCGCCGCTAAGCCTATAAAAATAGCACCTTAGCGCCCCTAAGCCTATAAAAATAGTGTCTTAGCGCCACTAAACCTATAAAAATAGTACCTTAGCGCCGCTAAGCCTATAAAAATAGCACCTTAGCGCCGCCAAGCCTATAAAAATAGTACCTTAGCGCCTCAAAGCCTATAAAAATAGTGCCTCAGCGCCGCTAAGCCTATAAAAATAGCACTTTAGCGCCGTTAAGCCGCACTTCTACACCCCTGATACCCTTCTTTCAAAGTTGTCCTGGCGCTACATTACAGCACGACAATACTCGGCCACATTTGGTCGGGAATGTCCAAGAGTGCTTCCATACATTGCAGGTAGTGCTTCTTCTTTGGCCTGCACGTTCGCCGGGTATGTCCTCCATCGAACATGCCTATGTATAACGTAACCTCTTTTTGAGCTTTCACTTTTGTCGTTCTTCTTACGTTATTTTAAAACATAACCATACGATTAAAAAGTTCCTAAATTAAACTTTAACGGCCAGACGAAACATTTAAACAGAAGTCAAACTTACGGAAATTGGCTTTATTCCAGAACTATTTCATCAGCACACCATAGCACTTCACATTTTACTTAACAAATCAGTATCCAGCCACACATCCAACACCCCACACGAGCAACTGTTGTATCGTAGTTTTTATCTATTGTTCTTATCTATACAGTTACACGTCACGTTCATTATGACCTCAATTGTGTTGCCAACAGTATTCGTTTGAGAGAGAAGATATCACGTTAAGTGTGAAGTATAACTCAGAACAAACTCAAAATTTACATAGGGAAAGAAACTAAAAAGGAAAGTTAATTTAGAATATACGTCACATGGGACATGGTAGCTAAGTGACTGGCCCGTCAAACGCCTCCGCCAGTCACCACAAATGAACTCTGGTCTCGCATAGAAGCAGCCTGACGAGCCATTCCCCAGGACGATATCAAAAATTTCTTCAATACCACGCCGCGTAGAAGCTGTTCTTGTTGCTGGAGGTGGTTTCACAAGATACTGAGTTTTTTGAAGCGCAAAAATCTTGTATATATCTAGAAATGTGTAACATGAGAAATCTGTAACGTGAGAAATCATCCTGTAACATGAGAAATCTGTGATATAAAATGCATTTGAATAGCGCGATTCTTTCTTGGTGTTACAATTTGCACAAATAATAGGGTACGTGCTGTGTCACTCTTTTCTTTTCTTTTTTTCTATGATTTGTACAATTTAGGGTTCTCACTGGGCGTTAAGTTTAAAGCTAGTAACGAAGATGAGAGCAAACCAGTGCTTCTGGAGGGGCGTAAGCACCATGAGCACCTCAGTGGCTGCGCCCGTGAACCATCTTACAATTTCATCTTCGGTTTTATCAAATAACCTGCATTTTTATAAATTCTATTTTTTCCATATATTGAAATTTTTCATTACGGTTTCACTTACAAGATGGGGACACGTGTTTTAAAACTCACGCGACTCGTGGTAGGTGGTGTTATGTGCAGCTCGAGTTCGTTAATATTCTCTAAAACTGGACAAGTTCTAACGAAGAACAGAAACAGGTTTATTCCGTCTATCAATTTTTTTTAGTATTAATCTAGAATAATTTTGGGTATAAGCTTTATATTGTAAATATTAATTCGTCACAAGCACCGGCTCGTTATTCCATAGCTGTACCTCGTATATGCTTTAACACGACAGCACAGAGAAAACTTTTTATTTTTAAAATGTTGCTTTACTTTTTATTCACATTTCTGTATGTGTGTTGCCCGCTCAACTTCAGACAGGCAGTGTATATACAAAATGGGATCTGTAGAAGTAACTATCGCAATTTATTTTCATACTTCGAGAACTGGTCGAATTAAAGAAATGACTGAATTTTTCTCACGCTTTATAGTACAAGATCCACTCCATGATTTATTTACCTGGAGAGCGCAAAAGCTTATGAAATTTTTTGTTTATACATATATGTGATATAAGTGTCCCAGAAAAGGGAGTCTTGCAAAATTTCAGTGGTGGGGACTACGTGATGACGTCATCAATATGGCTGCCGCGCTATTATGTAGTTGCCATATTTAAATATGCGTAAATTCTCACCTGTTTATGTTACAGAGATGGATTTTTTTTTCGAAATGTTTCAAATTTAATGACAAATACTTTTTGGTTTAAACCCATGTTATAATATATGTTCTGAATCCTCATTAAAAAATGGAACCTTTTTGTTTGTTCTTGAGTATTCTTTCGAAAGTCGTATAATTTTTGAGTATATCACGGTTCAATGTCACACATAACCAATGTGAAGACTGATTTTCCACGTTCAAATGAAATTATCTCAAAAGCTGATGGAGGTAACAAAAATGTGTAATTACAAAAAGTATGTATCATTAAATTTGAAACGTTTCAGAAAAAATATTAACTCTGTACCATATATTTTTTTTTTGATTGAAGGTTTAACGACCACTGTGAGCAACGCAATGGGCTATAAGCAGTCTCCCGTCCCTAATTTAGGGTAACTGGTTCTAGGGAAGGGAGAGAACCAGTGCCGTGAGACAAATACAACACCCATGCCTCACCGGGATTTGAACCCGGACCCTTCTCGGACGAACAGTTATGAGCCAGCGCTTAGACCACTGCGCCACCGGGGCGGATCCATGTGGCAAGAACGGATGAGAAGTTACGCATATTTAAATCTGGCAACTGCATAATAACGCGGCAGCCATATTGATGACGTCATCACGCAGCCCCCACCACTGGAATTTTGCAAGACTCACTTTTCTGAGACACTTATGTCGTATATGAACAAAAGCTATTCACTAAGCTTTTGCACTCACTGGGGTAAAAATAAGTCCTTCCTGGCTCTTGGACTATTAAAATTCCCGGAGGTTGAGCTATCAGTCTTTTCCACTTCCTACATCCAGGTCACCGTCCTCGTTCAGTTTAGTAACCTGGGGACATTAGCAGAAGAGAGGTCTTTCTTTTGAAAGCATTTGAAGAGAAGATCAAGGTTTTTGATTTTACAAAACGCAATTATCCGCTGTTTTGCCATGGCTGGAAACCAATTAATAATATAAACACCCAGATCCGTCAGTCTCTCTGGAACGCTTGACGTCACACCAACGTATGCATTGTTGCGTCATCACTTATTGATAAATTCGTGTGTGCTCTCTCGATGTCAAAATGATTGCCTGCTATATAATAGCACACGATCACTTTCAGATGTCAAGATGATCGCGTGTTAATTTAAAAACATTGGATTTTCAATTACTTTAGTTCTATTTATCCGATCTACAAAATTCGAATTAAAATCTTAATATCACGGCAAGTTGCGTTTGTATATTAATTTAATTTAGCACAATTCGAATATTAATTTGTACGCTTTAAATATTTTTTACTTTTTTAATTTAACTAACTTTCCGAGTTTAATGCTAATTATACTGAACATTTTGTAAAATATCTGTCTATCTAAACGCTCTAACCTGCAATAAAAACGGAAATCTTGAGATGTCAAAGTGAGCAAAATTGTATCTAAAAGCAGATGTCGCATTATTTTATAGAAACAGGTTCGGTATGAAGTTTCAAACTAACCGTCGAATAGGACAGTCTAAAACAAGCCGTGAAGAGAATAACAAGTGTGCCGGAGAAAAAGTAATTAAACGCGAAAAATCGAAGTAAAAGTTATTACTTTGATTTTTAGACACGAAAATAACTTTCCAAAAGTTAGTGCTGATTATATTACTAAAATATAATCAGCACTAACTTCATTATTTAAGTAAAAGTTATTACTTTTTTTTTACACGAAAACAACTTTTCGAGTTTAGTGCTGATTATACATATTCCACATTTTGCAAAATATCAATCTATCTAAACGCTTTAATCTACAATTGTTAAACAACAACAAATATTTCACACAGAATGTTATTTATCTCGAGATATTTTGAAAAACGGAAATAAATAGCATATAATTTTTAGTTCTAACATGAATGAGTTCTTACTATATAAGTTTTTACTATATTTCCTTACGAAAATTCGGTGTCTATTTTATTTGTTCTCAGTCTGCTTCAATTAAAAATTTAATTCCGGCATAGGACGGGCAACATCCCCTATATATTAATATTTATTTAAAGCTTAAAAACAACCGTCTTAGGACGGGCTTATACACTAGTATATTAAGAAGAAAAATTAAATTCATGTTCATAGATTTCGTTTGACGACATAGGAACCAAATGCGACTGCCAGTTCACTAATTCGACTCAAAACATTTTTGTGATTTATTGCTGCATTTGCTACTGCTTTACAAAATGCTTTAAAATTATCAGCGAACAATTTTTCACCGATAAAAAACCGCCGCTTAGATTATTCGCGATGCAACGCCATTTTATTTCGAAGAGTAAACGCGCCTACTGAAAAGACATGACACTGTGGAATCTCGTTTCTCTAGGCCTTTTCCCTGAAAGACGTCTTCCGTTTTGCTACACGCCGTGTATACCATTCGCGATAAATGATCGCATTATATCATTAATTCCCGCGTGAAAGCTTTCATTCCTTTAGACCTCCAGGGGTTCTTCCATTAAAACTTCCAGAAACCTGACAGCGTTCATTACTTCAGGATCCCTAAGCATTTTACCGGATTTTCATACCGGAAAGAGTGGAACTGTGGGAATACGCTGTTTTCTTCGACGCCGTGAGGCAGTTTTGGAATTTCCAGAACGTTGTTCGCATACCAAAGGCATTTATTAATCAAAGTTTGGAAATTCGATCTGCTCAGAAACCTGTTAAATGAAATAATCACCGCTGGTTTCTAAGGAAAACATTCTTGTACTTCCTTTTACCAGTTATTGTGCAGCAAAAATGGAAATATGTTCCTCAGAATATTAAGACATCAGAGAAATACAGGCACAGATCAAACTTATGTGCCGTTTAAGAGGTTTAATAACACCTTTGGTCTCTATCACAGCAGTTAGATCACGTGGTGAGCATTACATGTACTTCTGATAAGTTTCATTCTCCACACAGGATTGTCAAAAAATTTTTCGTTTCTGTTTTCCTTCACGCACATTTATTTAAATCTAAAAGTCGTTCTTACCTAATTTAGTTTCTAGTTCTGAGGAAGGGAGACAGGGCCATTGATGTTCGCTGCTTTTTGAGATAAACTCTCACACGTCGTCGCATTTCATCTTATAATATTCAATCGGATACAAATCGGGGCGCGGAGTTCAGCATTTCATTGGATGCATGTTAATGTACCCAAATCGAGGCACAGTAGACACGCTTTTGGGCAAGGTATGTTGTCTTATCTCTAACAGATGTGACCCTTTAATATAAACATCGTAACAGCAAAAAGTGCAGCGTTATCTAGAATATTGAAGTTCTTTTAGTTGTTTCGTGGTTTAACGACCATCGTGAGCGTCTAAGGCTATAAAACGTCATCTGTCAAAAACGTTAAGGTCACTGATTCCAGAAAAGGGACGTATCTAGAGCCTTTGGATAACCACACCACCCCATGCGTGATCAGGGACTCGAGTACTGCTATAATTACGCCAAATTGCCAGATGCCTGCGTCTTTGCTAAATCAGCTATTGGGAGGGTAATGTTGTAATACACGTCTACATGTTGGATTGCATTAATAAGTAAACTAAAAAGGTTCCAAGAAAGTACGTCCGTATAATCACGCTTTCGGCCATCAGAGGGAGATTCATCACCTGCAGTGAGTATGGGAGCATCGTGACTAGAAATTGGACAACTGGAAAGAAGTCATTTTGTACTTTCAGCCCAAGTTCCAGCTCCAGCATTAGTCCAAGTTCCAGCTCCGTCATGAGTCCAAGTTCCAACTCTAACACGAGTCCAATTTCCAGCTTTAGCATGAGTCCAAGTTCCAACTCTAACACGAGTTCAATTTCCAGCTTTAACATGAGTCCAAGTTCCAACTCCAACACGAGTTCAATTTCCAGCTTTAACATGAGTCCAAGTTCCAACTCTAACATGAGTCCAAGTTCCAGCTTTAACATGAGTCCAAGTTCCAACTCTAACACGAATCCAATTTCTAGCTTTAACATGAGTCCCAGTTCCAACTCTAACACGAGTCCAATTTCCAGCTTTAACACGAGTCCAAGTTCCAACTCTAAGACGAGTCCAATTTCCAACTTTAACACGAGTCCAAGTTCCAACTGTAACAGGAGTACAAGTTCCAACTCTAACACGAGTCCAATTTCCAACTTTAACATGAGTCCAAGTTCCAACTCTAACACGAGTCCAATTTCCAGCTTTAACATGAGTCCAAGTTCCAACTCTAAAACGAATCAAGTTCCAGCTCTTACACGCCAATAATTGCTTTCATATTCAACGCGGCACGGCTGAACAGCAGCAAACAGACTGCGCACTGTAACGGAATCAATTCGGCATCGGCTGTAATTATGGTATGGAGATTGTTCTTATGGACAACACTGAGGTCCCTCCTCCTCATCCCAAGTAGGACGCACCCTCACAGCTAGATCCTACCTAGACATTGTTTCAGATCAAGCAATACCCTACACGGTGACTGTGAATCCATACCGGGCACTGGACTCTTTCGGAAAGACAACTCCCCGTTTCAAGAGGACTGCGCTGTAAAGGAATGGCTCGAAGATCATATCCAAGCATTTCATATGTTTCCCTGGCCATAGAATTCCCTGACTTGAATCCCTTTGAACATCTGTGGAATGCTGTGTAACGCAGCATTCGACTGTCCACGCAAATGTTTCGTAACGTCGCCGAATTCCTGGCATCCTTCTGTCCAGGTGGTACAGAATACTTGACGACACCTTCCAAGCTCTAGCAAAGTAGATGCTACGTTTAGTGCAAGTACTTATCATGCGAAAAATAGGCCCTACATGATTTTAGGCCGGAGGTTATGATATCATGAGCGTATGCATTTATTCTCATAAACGGAAAACTTGTGTGTTATTCTAAGTAAAAAATCCGCAAAACATTCGCTATGATGAATAGTATCCGCAACACAAAAGGAGTTTCAGCAACCGACTTTCTTTAGATGCAGAGATGCTATCACAAACAGAAATATACATTTATTCCGGTTGTGGAAGAAATACGCATTGAAAAAAAAAGGAAAATGTAAGTATAATAAAAGCTATTTGACGCAAAAAGAATTTTTCAAATCGAACTTTTCGAAACAGAGATAGGAAAACGAAGGGAATATCTGCGTTCCTTAGCATGGAAACTGTGTGTTATATAAAGCAGAAATTTCGCACATACTTATGATGAAGGGTGTCCGGCCAAGAATAGATTTGTCAATTTTGGTTTAAGAAGTAAAAAGAATAAAATCGATGTTAAGGCGAATAGGATATGCATTTATGCTCTCTATTGGCAGGACTGTGCATCGGTAAAAGAACAAAAGAAAGAATAATCGTTGTCAGAGTTCAGCTTATGTAGTTTTTCAAATCTATAGTTTAGATTCCAAGATATCGTGGACGGACGAATTTACCAACTTTTTCATATTTTTTACATGAAAAGACAACTAAAATAAAAAAAATAAAAAAAGAGAAGGCGCTTCTGCAGCTAAAGATTGATTGTTTTATTGGACTTGCTCAGGAAAAGTTGATATAGCATTGCAAAAGAAGAAATATGTTTCTCACTCTTAATAAACTTGAAAAGATTTCATGTAAATACATATATTAAGTGCATGTACACTCACTAGACAAAAATTAGAGACAGAGGCGATAGGCAGTTGATATGGGCATACCCAGCACAGAGTAGAACAAACCCAAACCGAACGCAGGCGATAAATAGGCGGACAGCAGGGCTTCCAAACAGTTTATCACAATTCAACGAACATGAGCAAACGTGGTGATCTGAGCGACTTTGATCTTTGGTCGCATTGTTGACGCAAGACAGATGGGTCATTCTATCGTCCAAGTGATAAGAACCCTAGGGTTTCCGAGGATAACCGTATGGAGGGTGTACCGCGAGTATACCAGAGAGCACGCGGTGGACTACCAAATGCCATTGGTGACCAGGGTTGACCTGGACTATCCAGGCTCCTACAGACAGACCGCTTGGCAATGGCGGCGGAAATCATATCCAGGTTAAGTGTCGGACGCCCAAGCCGGGTCAGGGAATGAACAATACTGCGCACGCTGCTGCCGCCTAACAAGGGCTACGGAAGCCGCCCTCTACTCGTGTGCCACTGTTGATTGCTCGTCATCGGAAATTACACTTCGCCTGGTGGTGCCGGGGACTTCAAAAGTAAACCTCTTTCTTCAGAGTGGCGCCGAGGCTGCAAACTACTGAAAGTGAAAGAAGCGGAGGAGGGGGGAGAAGGGTTGAGGAATACTTAACGTAACTATGAGGGATAGAAGTGGAACTCATATGTCAAGAAAATCACAAGAGTTGATGAACACCATAAAGTCTCTAAAATGGCAATGGGCTAAACATATTGCTCGGATTCACTCATCACCGTTGGACAACTGAAATACTAGACTGGATTTCAAGGGACAAGAAAAGACCCAGAAGAAAAGAATGTGGAAGACGGGTGGATGGAATACGCAAACATGAGAGATGTGACATGGAGGAGACCGGCTCAAGACAGAAAGTTGCGGAAGAAATTACTTTCTGAAGCAGAGAGGGAGAGACAGATCAGATCAGATCACATGTAGAGGATTTTAGGAAGGGTGTGTCTGACCTCAAGTCTTAAACAACCCTTAGAAATAGGAAGCTTGGACTAGAGTGTCCGATAGGAAAGTGACGCGGAAACGAGGTAGAAAGGTGGAGGAAGGCGCCCTATTTATAACCAGGGGGCCAGTACTCGGGGTCCAACGGCTTAACGTGCCCATTCGACGCACGACGGATATTTAGTAGTTCGAGCGTTCGTACCTGCCTGGGATCGAACCCGAGTCCTTCTCCATGGCAGTCACGAACTTTGACCACTAGGCCACCCGCGGCCTTAAAGAGAAAGAAAGAGCGAGTTTATAATTAATCCCATCTTCCAAGTGGGTTACCACAACAAAAAATATTAAGAAGTTTATCAGTCCATTACCCACAAAAAGAAACCGCTTGGCTTTTCCTTCTGTGATCGAGTCATTTCAGGAAGAAGTTGCTGTTGTGTGTAACCGACGGGCTGTCGAGCAGATGTCTTCATCTTTGCCCATGCAATTAAGTTGAGTGGCTTTCCAAAGCACTTTTTTCGTAGTTCGTAGAAAAGTTCCTTCATAAAGATATTGTACCATGAACCAAAATATGAGCGTGCATTTCTTAAAGCCTTTATTTTATTTGATTGTGTGTTGAAGGGAAAACCAAAATAATATTTTCAAAACACCAGCAGAACAATAGGGCTTCCCTTTCGATTGGTACAGCAATTCTTGTTAAACGAAGCTTTAATCGATGGTAGAGAGAGAGAGCACCCTTTTGTGACATTTTTCTCAGATATGGTTCTTTACACTGAGCAGTGAATGTAATCTTACGTAAACGCATATACACACGGGTCTTAATAATCGAACAGTCTAGAGGTGTCGACAGGGTTAAAAAAATCAAAGGGAACAGTAGCGCAACTGTGCCCCAAACTGCAACGATTAACTACGTCAACTGTCACTATTTAATGTCACTATCTCACTAGTTTTACTTCCTTAAAGCATTCGGCGAAGGACAGCTAACGTAGCCCTACGTTGTAGGTTGTGGAACAGTTGCTATGGTGCCCCTTTGATTTCTTTTAGATATAACATTTTTAAGAAATAAAACGAGAGAAGTGCTTTACTTTATTTACTTAAAAGCAACTTATACTATATACAATTTATAGTAACTGATGCTGATAATAAATTAATGTTAGTAGAAGTAGAAGGCGTAGTATCATCGCTGTCAGTAGTTATTGCTAAAATTGTTTCTGAAGAAATCGTTCTTTAGAAAAAAATTTCAAACTCCTTAGTTGCCTTGTTATAAATTTGGCAATACGTCTCGGGCCTAATGAAGTCTTCTTGTTGTTGCTCTTGTTCTTGTCTAGATTCAGAATGCATCGGAGTGTAAAGGTTTGAAACGTAATACATTCAGCGAAGTTGTGAAGAGTGGCGATGTAGACTGGTATTCCATGCTAGGTGTGAAAATTTGAAAATTTGGATAAATGACATCAGTCTCCATCATTTCTTGCTGTTCAGGCTCAATTTATGCAGTTGAGTGGAAGATTGTAGCTCTAGAGTCGAACTCGGGTGAAAAGCATCCAGGCGCGTGGACCTTTAACACTCCCTACATTCTCGCAACCTTTCGGTTGCTGACTTATCGGGTCTTTTCAGATTCCTCTCTTTCTCCTCTAGCTGTATCTTCAACTTTCGTCGGTTCTTATAGGAATGTTTCTTGGATTTTCGCGGTGTTTCTAAATTTTCGTCACCAATATTTTTTATCTAAAAAGTAAATAAATGCCAAATCCACTTTATTTCGGTTTATCACATACGTCCGTTAGCTCTGACCCTCAGCTACGGAACACGGGGCTGAGGTCATCGCTATTATTATCTTTTCACTAGTTATCAACCTTAAAACAGCGTGCGGCGAAACAAAATCACGCGGAATTTAGCTTAATTTTCTAACGCTACTGTCTCGAAGGGTTAAAACTTGTTTTGTTATAAAAGGGACTCTATAAACTATCTAATGATGTACACTATCTACCAACAGGTAATTGGACACCTGTGATAGCAAAGGAAAACGAAGTTTATTCACCTTCAATAGTTGGTGGAGCCTCCACGAGCGACGATTACAGCTGCGACCCTCCGGGGCATACTCTCAACCAGGCGCTGTACGACGGCTAGCGGTATTTTCTTCACCGATTTCGGACGGTGGAGGCATCCCTGAAGTCGACGCTCCAATTCGTCCCAGAGGTGCTCTATAGGGTTAAGGTCCGGGCTCTGCACAGGCCAGTCCATTCAATTAACCCCATTGTCACCATACCAAGCCATGGTGGACCTCACAATATGACAGGTGGCATTGTCATCCTGAAAGTAACATGGGTCCACCCCGTAAAACTGCCACAACGTAAGAAGCGCATGCTCATCCAAAATGATGCAGTAGGTCTCGGCGTTGTGTCTACCAGGAATTGCGACCAAGGGTCCCGTGCCATACCAGGAGAAACACCCCCTAGCATAATTCCACCGCCGCCGAACTTCACAGTTGGCACAATACATTCCGGCAGGAGGCGTTCTCCAGGCATTCACCAAACCCAGACCCTGCCATCCAAACGGTAGAGGGTGAACCTTGATTCGTCGCTCCAGAGAACCTGTTTCCACTGTTCAACGGTCCACTGTCGACATTCTTTGAACCACTTTAGCCGAGCAGCGCTATTGGACTTGGTGATCAAAGGCTTGTGGGCAGTAGCACGTCCATGATAACCGAGCAGATGGGCTTCCTTACGGATGGTATTCATCGAAAGAACACTCCCGGATGCCTGTTGAAACTCCTCGCGGATGTGGCCCATCGATTTGGTGAGGTTCTTCCGAATTTCTCTGGCCAGCACCCGTCGGTCTCTAACTCCCAGTTTTGTGGGTCTGCCGGGTCGAGGCACATTCCGACAGTCACCTCTCATCTTCCACTTGCCAATCACGTAGGCCACTGTCGATTTTGGGTACTTCAACTCGCTGGATATGTCACGTATGGATCGGCCATTTCTGTGATACCCGACGATTACACCTTTCTCGAAATCAGAGAGCTCCGAACTGCGTGGCATCTTGCATGCGACCGGTTGCGTTGTTGTTTCCCACACGATATTTAACGGCGGCGGCCGTGACGTGTAACAGGACCGCAGATATCGTCGATTGCAGGGGTGTCCAATTACTTGTTGGTAGATAGTGTACTATTTATTACTCTACGATTGTTAGTTTCGAAGATATAAGTGTTCAAAGTGTGACATGTTTTTGTTGCATCCTTACTCCCTACCAAGCCGGAGAAAGAAGTGGCTGTTCGTCAAAACAGAGAAAAAAAATGGCTCTCATATTAGCTGAACAGAAGGAAAAAAAGGAGTGAGCGTCATGCTTGTTTGTTTGTTTCGCGGTTCAACGATCTCTATGTACATCTACAGCAAGAAGGGGACACCCATGCCTAATTTAGAGCCACTGGCTCCAGGTAAGGGACAGCCACGGCTTAAAGAAGAAACACAACATCCATCCATTATCCTGATATTTGAACCTAGATTAAGCGCTAACTTCAAAGCCGTATATAAGGGGAGATTTTAGAAGGTTGATCCTCTTCTTGTTTGAAGAAAAAAATCATCATACGTCACATCTAACCAATGATCTTATTACAGACTAAATGAAAGCCTGTCAGTAATGACGGAGAAAAATAAGATATGTTGGGTAATATTTGATGTAGAACTACATCTTTCTCCGCGTTGAGTAGAGGGTAATGTCGGAAGCACGGATGCAACGAAAACAAGTCACACTTTGAACGCTTATATCGTCGAAACTATTAATCGTAGAGTAATAAATAATACACCATTAGATAGTTTATAGTGTCCTATTTGTAATACACCATGTTTCAGCATTCCACCCTTTAACCCTTCGACACAGTAACGTCAGAAATTTAAGCTAAATGTCGCGTGATTTTGTTTCGCCGCACGCCGTTTTAAGGTTGATAACTAGCGAATAGATAATGATAGGGATGACCTCCGCCCCGCATTCTGCAGCTGACAGTAAAAGCTAACGGACGCATGAGATAAACCGAAATAAAGTGAATTTAAAATTTATTTATTTTTTAGGTAAAAAAAAAATTTTGGTTACAAAGTTTAGAAATGCCCCGAAAATCCAGGGAAAATTCCAATAAGAACCGACGAAAGTTGAAGAAACGGCTAGAGCACAACAAGCGGAATCCGAAAAGGCCCGCTAAGTCATCAACCGAAAGGTTACGGGAATGTAAGGAGCGTAAAAAGTCTTCGCTTCAGGATGCATTTCACCCGAGTTCGACTCTAGAGCCACGACCTTCCACTTCAACTGCACAAATTGAGCCTGAACAGTAAAAACAGATGGAGATTGATGTCATCGATCCAAAGTTTTGCACCGAGCATGGAATACCAATGTACATCGCCAGTCTTCACAATTTTTTTCATTTCATTTATTGATCTTGCTGTTACATATTAAAATTAATAATTCTGAATAGTTAAGCATAAACATAAAAATAACAGCAGGGAAGATCAAGGAAAAGACCTCGTGCAGACCTAACCAGCCTTGATCTCCCTAGATTTAAGTCAAGACAAGAACATTGATATAACAGCAACAGAGTCAAAAAAGGAAACAAATATCAAATTAAACGTCTAATCATAATATTGGGTTAGCAGCATATCAAGGGGAAAATAATGTTAAAGTAATGAAAAGCATGATTTGTCCCCCCACCCACCCAATCCTCATTGTATAGATCCCCCGTCCCTTGGTCACTGAATCTTCACCTGGTAAGTCCCTCGCATTTCCCCCTCAATCGAATAATCAAATATAATCACTTCGCTGGGTAATGAATGTATTACGCCTCAAACCTTCACACCGCCTATGCATCTGAATCTAGACAAGAACAAGAGCAACAACAAGAAGAGTACATTAGGCCAGAGGCGCATCGCCGAATTTATAACAAGGCAATTAAAGGAGTTTGAGAAATTGTTTCAGGAGAACGATTTCTTCACAAATAATCTTATCAATAACTTCTGACAACAATGATAGTACGCCTTCTACTTCTACTAACATTAATTTATAATCAGCATAAGTTGCAATGAATTATAAATGGTATAAGTTGCTTTTAAGTAAATAAAGTAAAACACTTCTTTCGTTTTATTTCTTAAAAATTTTATATCTGAAAAATATCAAAGTGGCGCAGTGGTCTAAGCGATGGCTTCTGATCATTCGTCCGAGATGGATCAGGGTTCAAATCCAGTGAGGCATGAACGTTGTTTTTGTCGCCAGTGACCTTAACCCTTTAAGAGGCCGATGTACCTGATCCAAAAGTCGCTCAAACTGCTCCTCAAACAGAAGTGTTCGCCTAGCGACCGGGTTATACGAACGCTACGGGAAAACAATTATTTTTCCTCTTTTATCTCAAGATTAGCGACTATAAATCTGTCGCTGTGCTACCTTACATTCCTTAATCTTACAACATGTAGTCTGATTCTTTTATAGTCCTTTATTCTCTTCAATTACCTAAGCAATGTTTCGAAATGGAATAGTTCCCCCGGATACGGACATCATGCCACTGGGTAGAAACAAGTTACTCAAACATCTTTTGTCTTAGGTTCGTTGCTCCTTTTTATAGCATTATTAGCGGAAAAGGTAATCACATGTAGGATTAATGACAAAAACTAAGGTAAAGACAACGCTTTCTGATGCGCTGGTTCAATCGTTTCTGCCACGTTCGGCCCAGTTCTTAGACAGCGAATATATTTGTTTGAGGTGATTTCATCCTATTTTGTTAACCCCGAGTTAATTCGTTTCAGCCTGTTAAACGGTTAATTTAGGGACGGACGACTACTTATAGCCAATGTTGACAAGGCAATTTACTCGTTACGTATTTTACGTAAATTACGCATAATTACAGGTAATTTACTTGGCGTAGAAAACCAGTTTTTTACGCAGACGTAGTTTTTACGCAGACGTAAAAAACTAATTTTCTTTCATGTGTGTGCATAAATAATATAATATAAAAACCACTTTAATTATATTACATTTTAAACTTAAAACTTCTTGTATATTCCAGTACTAAATCATTATTCTCTTAAGATTGTTCATACAGCTCAGCCACCTATTAACAGATTTCTTTTTAGAAGTTATAATGTACCTGTTCTTTCTTGTATATTAAAAATGGAGAAAATAATCTATCTCTTGCACTAGTATCGATAAAAATCACAATGTATATTGAATAGAATTCAAGATTTTATTCATCATCATTACTGCCAACCATTATCAATCCACTGCTGGACGAAGGTCTCCCCAAGTTTCCTCCACAACGGTCTGTCTTGTGCCAGTCTCCTCCATGTCACCCCTGCATACTTTCGAATTTCATCCACCCATCTCCCATGTGGTCTTCCTCTGGGTCTTTTCCTGTCCCTTGGAATCCAATCTAAAATTTCGGCTGTCCACCGATGATCTGTCCTTCTCGCAGTATGTCCAGCCCATTGCCATTTCAGGGATTTAACTCTGATCATGATGTCTTCCACTCTTGTCATTTTTCGGATCCACGAGTTCCTCTTCTTATCTGTCCTGGTTACACCAAGTATGCACCTCTCCATGCTGCTTTGAGTTGTCTGCAGCCTTTGTATGTCTCTTTTAGTTAAGGTCCACGTCTCTGCACCATACGTAAGCACTGGAAGGATGCATTGATCAAACACTTTTCTTTTAAGACATAATGGCATATTGCTCTTGAAAATTATGCTGTTTCTTCCAAAAGCTCTCCAGGCAAGTTTTGTACGCCGATTAATTTCTTCATCAATGTGACCCTCACTTGATATCTGCTGTCCAAGATAAACGTACGTATCTGTTATCTCCAGCTTTTCTCCATCAATCGATAAATCTTCATTTCTTGTAAAAGCATTGAACATCACTTTTGTCTTCTGAAAGTTCATTTTTAATCCCACTTCTTTACTCTTGTCAGCAAGTTCCTGGATCATACTCTGCAGCTCTGATGGGGTAGTTGCAAAAATGACTACGTCATCAGCAAAACGAAGGTGGGTTAGATAATCTCCATTAATCTTTATCCCCTTGTTTTCCCAGCTCAGTGACTGAAAAACACCCTCCAATGTGGCATTAAAGAGTTTCGGAGATATGGTGTCACCTTGTCTCACTCCCTTTCCAATTTTTATGTGTGTTGTATTTTCAAACAGCCTAATCTTTGCACTTGCATTTTCATAGATGTTATTAATAATATTAATGTATGCATCTTTAATACCACAGGTTTTCAAAGCCATTGTAACTGCTGATGGTTTCACCGAATCAAAGGCTTTTTCATAATCGATAAAAGCCATGCACAATGGAAGTTCATATTCCCTCGCTCTTTCAATTAGTTCTCTCAGCACATGGATATGATCTATTGTGCTGTAGCCACTCCTGAATCCAGCTTGTTCTCTCGGTTGAGCCATGTCCAGTGTTACCTTCAAGCGGTGTGAAAGAACTTTAGTGAAGATTTTATAAACTACTGATAGGAGGCTGATAGGTCTGTAGTTTCCGAGATCCTCAATGTCACCTTTCTTATGTAGCAGGATCATTGTAGCGGTGTTCCAATCCTCAGGAATCTTTCCTTCATTAAGGCATCGAGTGAAAATTTGGGCGAGTACTGTTTCGATTTCTCCACTTGCTTCTTGTATGATGTCTACAGTAATTCCATCTTCTCCTGGAGCTTTTGCCCGCTTCATGTTCTTGATTGCATGTGCAACTTCTGCTGGAAGGACTGGAGGAACTCTGGTACTGGTATCTTTCATGATGTCTGGAGTGCATGTATCATCCCTTTCATATAATTTGGAGTAGAAATCTTTCACTCTTGTCAAAATTTCGCCTCTATTTCTTGTTACAGAACCATCTTCTTTTCTCAGTGCCATAATCTGTTTTCTTCGCTTATTGAGATGTCCCTTTGCTATCTTTAGGCTTTGGTTGTTTTCAATTGCTTTCCTCACTAGTTCACAGTTGAATTTTCTTACGTCTTCAGTGATACTTTTTCGTACTGTCTTGCATAGCTCTATATATTCCACTTTGGAAGTCACATCTTCTTTAGTTGTCCTCATCTCTCTTCTTTTTTGCATCAACATTTTCGTTTTTCCTGATAATTTATTTACATGCAACTTGTTCTTAGACCCAGCTAATTTTGTTGCTGTTTCCATTTTATTAACAGCTTCAAATTCGTCGAGTGTTTTCATATTTATGTAATTCTATAGAATAAACAATTTTATGTTCAGTTTGTTCACCAAAGAGAATATTTTGACATGAATGTCTACGGCATGTCTATAATACAAAATATTGTACATTTTCTTTTAATAATATTTGTGTTTGACATGTTATCCAGGTGTACACTTCGAAATCATAATTTTACCCTTTTAAAACTCTAAACGTTTTTCATATTGATTGTGCTATACTTATACCCTTAAAGTAAAAAACTGTAGATTTGACAGAACATTAAACTACTTGCTTTAAATGTAACTCTTTAAATGTTTATAATTGTCACTCTCAGTTCTCACACACCCTTAGTCACATTAATTAATAATCCTCACTGTTATGATCTTGTAACTTAAGAGTATAATACAATATATTTGAACCAATTTCTTCGAACGTTCGAAGCTGAGCCGGTTTCTTGTAGTATTATGAACAAAAGACCAATAAGAGAAGAGTATTTCAAGTTGAGCTGAAGATGCTGGGATGTTGATTAACTTCAAAGCAACTGCTGACAACTTCTTATGGTGCCGACTGGCGAAGTACCAGAATGTCCGTGGTGATTTAACACCCTTCTTCATAAGCGCTCCAAACTTTCCAGAATTTTCTCGATACTGATAGCAAATTAATTAACAGCACGAAGATTACATAGCGAGTTAATTAACAGCACAAAGCCATGGTTTTTTTTAATTTTGTTACTTATTTTACGCATTTTTTACGTGTTTTACGTTGTCTACGTATTTTACGCGTTTTTTACGTGTAATTTACGTGTCACGTAGAAAACCTTTTTTTACACGTAATTGCACAACGCTGCTTATAGCCCACTGAGTTTCTCACGATGGTAGTTAAGACTTCCCCCCCCCAAAAAAAAAAAACATTTTATATCACATGTTCGATCTGTACTTTGATGATTTCAATGTATTGCATAGTATTTGTGCCATGTGACGCACAATACTGTCTTTGTCTGAATTCGAGATGTATGTGTTAACCACGACCAATGTATGATTTCAAGTTGTATGTGTTAGCAATAAATGCATCTATGAAAATGCAAGTGCAAAGATTCGGCTGTTTGAAAATACAACACACATAAAAATTGGAAAGGGAGTGTGACAAGGTGACACCATATCTCCGAAGCTCTTTAATGCCACATTGAAAAATGTCTTTCAATCACTGAACTGGGAAAACAAGGGGATAAAGATTAATGGAGATTATCTACCCCACCTTCGTTTTTCTAATGACGTAATCATTTTTGCAACTACCCCATCAGAGCTGCAGAGTGTGATCCAGGAACTTGCTGACAAGAGTAAAGAAGTGGGATTAAAAATGAACTTTCAGAAGACAAAAGTGATGTTCAATGCTTTTACAAGAAATGAAGATTTATCGATTGATGGAGAAAAGCTGGAGATGACTGACACGTACGTTTATCTTGGACAGCAGATATCAAGTGAGAGTCACATTGATGAAGAAATTAATCGGCGTACAAAACTTGCCTGGAGAGCTTTTGGAAGAAACAGCATAATTTTCAAGAGCAATATGCCATTATGTCTTAAAAGAAAAGTGTTTGATCAATGCATCCTTCCAGTGCTTACGTATGGTGCAGAGACGTGGACCTTAACTAAAAGAGACATACAAAGGCTGCAGGCAACATTGAGAGGTGCATGCTTGGTGTAACCAGGAGAGATAAGAATAGGAACTCGTGGATCCGAAAAATGACAAGAGTGGAAGATATCATGATCAGAGTTAAATCCTTGAAATGGCAATGGGCTGGACATACTGCCAGAAGGACAGACCATCGATGGACAGCCGAAATTTTATATTGGATTCCAAGGAACAGGGAAAGACCCAGAAGAAGACCACATGGGAGATGGGTGGATGCAATTCGAAAGTATGCGGGAATGACATGGAGGAGACTGGCACAAGACAGACCGTTGTGGAGGAAACTTGGGGAGACCTTCGTCCAGCAGTGGATTGATAATGGTAGACAATGATGATGATTTAAAAAAAAGGTAACTGTACCGCAACCTACAACGCATGGCTACGTCAACTGTCCTCCACTGAATACTTAAAGGACGTAGAACTGTAGTGAGAGAGCGCCATGAAGCAGTGACAGTTGATGTAGTTCTACGTTGTAGGTTGCAGTACAGTTGCTACTGTGCCTCTTTGTTAGATTTTGTTTTTAATAACTAGGTATTCTTTCTGTTTGTGATGTTCAGATGTCTCAAGAGCATTACAACTATAAAAAAAAAGTATTTTAAGGTTGAGGCAGGGATTCGTCGATTAAAACAGGCAAGCGCTCTTTCCACCGTACCACCAAAGTGAGACAAACGTTCAGACAAAGGAAATTGTATTGTTAGTGATGATATTGCAGTTAGTATCACTTCACAAATATTTCAAGGCTCGAAGTGAGTTATAGCAGTAACATTCCACGCTAAACTGTATATGAATAAAAATGGCTTCATAATTCTTTTCCCAAAATATTAATCAATTTTTCTGAAAGTTCTTTTGAATGTGTTGGAGTGAACTTACTTTTCTCATCAATTTTCTGAGTTAATTATGATTTAAGGTATTTTCTTTTTATTTTTAGTTAGCTAGAGTCCATTAAGTATTGAAGATGAAGGTGGACGGTTCTGACCTGATCGTGCCAACGATCGTTGAGGGGACCGCATACAGGTAACAACTGTAACATGCTTGTATCCATAAATGCTTCAGATTTAATTTTGTATTGAAAGGATGCATTGAAAGGTATTTCATGTTTGTGTTTGAAATAATACACGATTCATATTTTGCGACTTGCGGCCTTCTAGGCTATTAAGTGGGGCCTTTTCAGTGAATCTGAAATTTTCAGAACAAATCCTTTGATTTTTATTAAAATGGGTTTTTTTTTCGTCTTTTATTATTTTTATTTTAATCTTAAAATGACGGTACTTAAAGTACCAAAGAGTAAGAGAAGATTCAACGAAATAATGTTCCCCGACTGACTGCCACAATTAAAACATTACTAAGTCATAAGGGCTATTTTGACACCTGCTACGCTCATGATTTCATTCTATGGCTCCTAAAGAACTACAGATGGAATTGATTGAGCTCTCAGAAAATGACATTTTAAAGTCCTTATTTGACGATAAGAAAGATCCAATTGAAATATGGAAAAACGCAATAGAATATCCACGCCTTTGGCAACATGCACGAAAAATGCTTTCTTGCTTTTCAACCACTTATTGCTGCGAACCTACGAGGTGTGTCCGATAAAAGAGTATCCGGATTTTTATTCCTATCTATACAAAACCCTGTGTATGATCGTATGTATGCGTGAAACTACTACGACTACTTTCAGTGAAACGCCGTAAAAGCGGAGCGGCTTGATACTAATGTTAAGTGGCGCTGTCGATCAAAAACAATGGCGGCTACGTTAAGTGTTCAGTTCGAGCAGCGAGCAGTAGTGAAATGTTTTAACGAAGGAAGGCCGTGGCCATTCCGAGAAGACTTCGGGTGGTGTATGGTGACGCGACTATGTCTCGTTCCAGTGTTTATGAATGGACTACGAAGTTCAAAGCTGGCCACGAGAGCCTTGAAGATGAGGCACGGGCACGTAGGCCTAACACGGCGGTTACTGATAAAATGATTAAACGGGTTGAAGAGTTTATTAAAGGTGAAAGATGCATTCGTGTTCGGGATATTGCCACGGAATTGGATATCAGTGAAGATTCTGTTGGACGAATTATTCATGAACATCTCAACTGTAGGAAGATTTGTGCCAGATGCCTACAGCGGTGCGTAAACGCCAAAGGCTAGACATTTGAAATGAACTGGTACAGCGCTACGATGAGGAGAATGACGCATTCCTGGGATGCATAATCACAGGCAGGCGATGAAACGTGGATTCATCATTTCGAACCGGGGACAAAACGGCAAAGTATGCAATGGCGTCATCCGAATTCGCCCCCCATCAAAGATGTTCAAAGTTGGTTCGTCGGCGTCCAAGGTCATGGCTGCTGTCTTCTGGGACAAACACGGTATCCTTCTGGTTGGGTACTTAGAAAAAAATGAAACAATAAATGTGGAGGCCTATGTGAAGACACTGATGAAACTTGCGCAGGGTACCCGGACCAAACGGCCAACATTGAAAAACAATCAAGTGTTGCTCCAGCATGATAACGATCGCGCGCATATCGTTGATCCAGTGCAAGTAGAAATCGCAAGACAGAGGAGGTAGACCGTTCATCCGTACCCTGCTTACAGTCAGGAATTGGCACCTTCCAATTTTCATATTTTCGGTCCCTTGAAGAATAGTCTGCGTGGCCACCACTACAAGAGCATGGACGATCTGCGAGCGGCTGTCCGTCAATGGATTCGCAACACCCTTGCTGATTTCTTCGCTATCGGAATGAATCGACTTGGTGATCAGCGGAGGAAATGCATTGTGCTGAACGGAGAATACGTGGAAAAGGGACTTTAACTGTTCGTTCCCCTGTATTACATATGTGAGTATCATATTTATGCATCCTGTATGTTTTATTTCTCTCCTGTAATTGACAGAAATAAAAATCCGGATACTTTTCGGACACCTCTTGTATATTCTCTTACCTAACTCAAATTAAGACGCCCTTAAGGTCACAAATGACTGATGCCCATCGGCTGAAACTGCGGACATCCATTTCACAACTAAATATTTAAATACTTTCCTACAAAAAGCAGTCACAACAAAGTAATTAAAAGGTTACTTAACTTCAGAATTAATATTTTTTTTTCATTTTTTGAAGTTAGTAAGATTTTTTATACATTTGGAAGTACACTGAAGAGCAATTGATTTAGAGATACCTGTATAGTAACGTGCAGCACCACCTTTCGCCCTGATGACGGCGGCGATTCGCCTCGGCATGGACTCGACAAGACACCGGAAGCGTTGGGAAGCCATACTGATCCACGACCCCTGAACAAGCTCCCACAGTTCACGAAGATTTGATGGAGGGGGGGGGTCGGAGCCCCGAACATCTTTCCGTCTCGATGGCATCCCAGATGTGCTCGATGGGATTGAGGTCAGGTGACATAGCTGGCCAAGGAAGCGAGGTTACGTCTGTGGAGTGTTCATCCAACCATTCGGATACAATTCGGGAGCTGGATTGTCTTGTTGCAGGATGAGGTCCCCAGTGGGATGTTGAAGACGCACAAACGGGAGCAAATGGTCGTACAGGATATCCCGGTAACGTTGACATCTGAGGGACGATGTCACACGCACCAGGGATCCCATTTCAGTCCATGTAAACAGTCCCCAGACGAGAATGCCACCGCCACGAGCTTGAAGAGTACCCTGTTGGCAACAAGAATCCATCGCTTCATGTGGTTTGCACCGTACTCGTATCCTGCCATCCGCATGTACCAACGTGGATCTCGACTCATTAGTGCAGGCAACATTTTTCCACATGTCTAGGGTCCAGTGGCGATGTTCCCGCGCCCATGCTAATCTTTGCACCCTGTAGTGTGCGGTCAGCAGCGGTACCCTCGTGGGACGATGGCTTCTGTACCCCATACCGAGGAGATGGTTCTGGATGGTGTGACTGCTTACACGTTTTTGTGCACCAGCGTTAAATTGCCGAGTGATTTCTTGCACTGTGGCCCGTCTATCCTCTGTTACAATGCGAGCTAGCCGACGATGACCCCGCTCATCCACACTCTCTTGTGCACGGCAGTTGGTCCTTGCAGGGATGGTTTTACCGGATTCGATGTACTCACGGTGCACCCGTGACACAGTGGCTCGTGAAAATCCCAGTGCCTGCAGGACTTCCGAGATGGAGTGACCCATTCGTCGGGTCCTGACAATTTTCCCACGATCAAATGTGCTTAGATCCTTCGTCTTACCCATACTGCGTCCGACTCTTACTGATTCCCATCGCATCACTCCTTATATTGTCGGATCGCTGCATACGTCATGTCGTTTCCGTTTACAGGGCCGCCCACAGCGCCACATTTGCATAACACCAGCTGCCTCTAATTCAATTGCTCTTCAGTGTATACCTAATTGAAGTTTCTTGAATGCGACCTTGTTAGATAACAGTTTACTTAACGCGTCCTTCCAACATGAAAATGTTCCCCACCTCTTGTCTATACCGTATAATGAATTAGCTTTGTTTATCTTTTTGCTAAGCTAATTATTATGAATGAATAATGCTCTAAGCTTCAAAATAATGAATTCCCAAAAGGGTGTTGTTACTCGTTAATTATGAACTTAAACAAAGTCTCAACGCTGGTTATTTATATTAAGTAATCAAAGTCATAAACCTAACAGCCAGACAGAGGTCTGACAAAACTAAGAATTGAGAAAGACTGAACTTACAGAACAACTTGTTTATTATGAAGACTCCTGGTCAACTAAGGCACTCATATATCACTACTACATAACAACACACTGCAGCGCAACACCAACCACCCTCAACTCCAACGCAACAACACAACTACAACGCAACAACACAACACACACACTTCTCGATGAACGCGCCTATATACGAGCTACCACCACGTCATGACTTACACTCATTGCCAGATCTCATTCAGCGGGTGAAATAATATTCCGTTCAGTAGGAAGATAATTTACATAGTAAAATAAAATAACCAGAGATAGTAAAATCAAAAGGAAAGTGAATATAGAGTATACGTTACATCATCTCCCCCTTAATTTTTCTTCTTCTTCTTTTTTTTTTTTTTTTTTTTTTTTTTTCCGAAAAACCTATCAATTTTGGAGTGTAAGTCTTACATTTCGATGATTGACGTTTCTCGATCTTTTTTTTTTTTTGATTTGTTGTTTGGTGGTAGCCGTATTTACATTATCAACTTGGCATAACAATTTACGAATCTGTATTCGACTGTGAAATTTGTAGTGTAGAACAAACCAAACCTGCATCGGCATACTTTCCTTTTATTCTGCCTAGCAGGAATCACTTTTTAATTTCAAATTACGTGCGCCTCATTGGTTGAAATACATAACAACTGTATCAGCAGCGAAGATTGCCTGAAGCTGCCTAACAGTAACAATTTTATTATTTTCATTTCAAATTACGTTTTGCCTCATGCGTTGAAATACAGAACAACTGTATCAGCAGCGAAGATTGCCTGGAGCTGCCTAACAGTAACAATTTTATTATTTTCATTTCAAATTACGTTTGCCTCATGCGTTGAAATACAGAACAACTGTATCAGCAGCGAAATTTACCTGGAGCTGCCTAACAGTAACAATTTTATTATTTTCATTTCAAATTACGTTTGCCTCATGCGTTGAAATACAGAACAACTGTATCAGCAGCGAATTTACCTGGAGCTGCCTAACAGTAACAATTTTATTATTTTACCCCTAAGCACATAGATATATACAAAAAAAAGTGGATTAGTAGATGGACATAGAAGAAATATAAAAAAAAAACACACATATATACACAAAAAGAATGCATAGGCCCACACGAAAAAAAGAAATTCTGACACGCCAACTGGTCGAGCAGGAAAAAACAATAAACTGAGAAAAGAACCTGTCCACGAGAACTTACTTATCTCGAGGACGCATAAAAAATTCTAGTGCGAAAACGTTTTCCAGGCCTAATGGGACTGGGGAAATCAGGTGGCTTGGATCTCTTCCGGGACGGTAATGGAACATCGGTCTGTTGTCGGTCAGGAATCTGGCGGTCTGGAAATCCCTGCGGCTGAGAAGAACGGTCAGGAACGTCAGAAGTCTGGCGGTCCGGAATCCCTTGCGGCTGAGAAGAACGGTCAGGAGTCTGGCGGTCCGGAAATCCCTGCTGCGGCTGATAGGAACGGTCAGGAGTCTGGCGGTCTGGAAATCCCTGCGGCTGAGAAGAACGGTCAGGAACGTCAGAAGTCTGGCGGTCCGGAAATCCCTGCTGCGGCTGATAGGAACGGGCTCCCCCAGGCTTTGGATATGAAGTCCCTTGATGCTGGGGCCCGTTGTGTCCTTCCAGTATCTTTTTGGAGGGACGTGTCTCCGGCCACATCGCTTGTTTTCGTTTACGCCCACGGGGCATGATAGTAGTAGCAGGCATCGGCCCTGTTTGCCCTGAACGGAGGTTCCAGGGGCGAAACCCGGGCGGATGCAAAGATTTCTGCCTTCGTCGCTGTTGCGGCGAAGCAGATTGGGGAGACAAGTGACGTTTGCGCCCAGCTTTTGGTGGTGCTGGACGGTGTGGAATATTAAATGTTGGATTCATAACTGACAAATCCGAAATGTCCGACGCCTCTGAGTCGCTGCTGTATTTCAGCGGTCGTGCAGGGCGATGTTTGGATTTGCCTATAGGAATACTTTCCGATGAGGTATTCAAAGAAGAAGTATCCCGCGTTGGTGCAGAGGTAGCCGGAAACGGCGCAACAATAGTCTTGGCAATGGTTGGAGGGAAAGGAACGATACTAGTATTCGACGAACTCGATTCGAGCCTTGGTCTCACGGGAGAATCAGGTTGCGGTTGTAGAAACTCGTCTGGAGGGGGAGGGTGAAGGAAAAATCACTGGTGATTCGTCAAAAATGTTCGGTGGTTCGTCCACAATTTCTGGCGGTTGAACATGAGATATAGATTCTTGAGTCTGTGGAACAGAAGGTTGAGTAGGACTGATAATGAACTCGATATCCCGTTCGTGATATTTGCGACATTGATCAACATGTACATATTGAAAATTGTTGTTCGGTTTTTCCAGAACAATATTATTGTCAAAGACATTTGCCACCCGATATGGACCTTCGTAGCTGGGTGCAAATTTCTTCACTAAAGTATGCGAAACAGAAGACTGGAAGTGCGTTTCCACGAGAGTGAGATCTCCAACGACAAGATCTGGTTCCCTACGCCTAGAATTATAATATCGTGCTTGAGCCGCTTGTGCTCCTAGCATTGCAACACGAGCTTTTTCTGCCATAATGTGTACTGATTGCGGAGTTGGTCGCTGATTTAGTTCGTCGATAATCCCCGTTAAATTTTCAAAAGGGGTTTTAATTTTGCGACCCAGAAAAAGTTCTGCAGGAGTAATTTTAGTAGACTCGTGGACAGACGAGCGGAGGGCGAACGCAAAAGTTCTAAATGGTCATCCCATCTTTCATGGTGGTCCATTACGAAAGTCGCAATCATTTTCACTAGCGTTCGGTTAACGCGTTCTGCAGGATTACTCTGGGGATGATATGGGGAAATGAATTTATGTTTAATGTGTAATCTCGCACACATTCTTTCAAAAATGTCAGAAATAAATTGAGGACCATTATCCGAAACTACTTTATTAGGTGCACCATATCTAGAAAATACTTCATTAACTAAGACATTACAAATAATCTCAGCCGTAGCGGCTTTAATGGGAAAAACTTCAACCCATTTAGAAAAATTATCAGTTAGTACTAAAACATAACGAGCTTTATTTTTAACAGATAATGGATAAGGTCCCAATAAATCTATGGAAATAATATCAAATACATGAGAACTTGAACTAGATTTCAAGTGACCGGCCGGTCTTACATTACGATAATTATTAATCTGACACAAGTGACATGATTGAACGTATGCGAGCACACTTTGGTACATTCCAGGCCAATAGGCAACATCCCGCAATTTACAACGGGTCTTGCGAATACCTAAATGGCCTGCAAGAGGTTTGTCATGAAATTCATTTAAAAGAGCCATTCTAAGGGTTCGCGGAATACATGGGCGAAACTCTGCCCTAGTAGTCCGAGACTTTGTATAATAAAGAAGACCCTCTATTACTTCAAAATGTTGTGACCTTCCAGCCAGAGAAGGATCACTTGGTAGGGGCGAACCCGCAAGCAAAAAATTGTAAATATCCCCAAAATCTGGATCATTTATTAATTCTGCCATTATCTGCTCTCTGGATGTGATATCAGCTATCAGAAGTAAAGGCTGACATCCAGGAGTAGTTTCGGTGGGGACCCCACTAATCGGAACGCGAGATAATGCGTCCGGTAATTGATTCTTATTACCTGGCTGATACGAAATTTTGATATTGCTCTCTTGTAACTTCAGAGCCCACTTCATAAGTCTTTGAGATAGGTGTTTAGCAGAATTCAAATACTGAAGGGCAGAATGATCCGTAATTATGTTAACTGTCAGTTCATTAAGATAACATTGAAATTTATTCAGTGCATACACAACAGCAAGACATTCACGTTCCGTAGCTGAATAATTGCGTTCAGCTTTGGCTAAAGTACGAGACGCAAAAGCTATTGGATGCCCAGCTTGTGACAAAACGCAACCAAGACCAACTCCGGATGCATCAGTATAAATATCAAATTCTTTAGAATGATCCGGGAAAGCCAACACCGGAGGCTGAGTCAATGCAGACTTCAGTGTTTCGAATGCAGCGTTAGCTTCAGGTGTCCAAATAAACTTCTTGTATTTACGCTTTAAAGCATACAATGGCTCACATATTGTAGCATAAGCGGGGACGAACTGCTGATACCATCCGGTCATTCCGAGAAAGCGGGATAGTTCTTTTGCTGTTTTAGGCCGAGGAAAGTCAGCAATAGGCCTAATTTTTTCATTATCAGTGAATAAGCCGTGGGGAGTAATTTTCAACCCCAGATATACAATCTCGTCCCTCGCTATCTGGCATTTACTAGGTTTTAACGTCAAGCCAGCATTGTATATAAGTTGGAACACCTGTTTGAGCAGAGAAAGGTGCTCGTCAAAAGTCTCTGATGTGATAATAATATCATCCAAATAGACATGCACATGGGGACCCAGGACAGGTCTGAGAACCGTGTCCATAAGCTTTTGGAAAGTAGCAGGTGCAGAAGCTAAACCAAAAGGCATACGTAAATATTCATAGGCCCCAAAAGGAGTCACAAAGCCTGTTTTATCGACCGAGTCCGGATGTACTGCCACCTGCCAATATCCACTCGCCAAATCCAAAGTTGACATCCATTTGGTTGACGACAAGTCATTTAGAATATGTGACATGACAGGTAGGGGATAATTGATTGTTTTTGTGACTTGGTTGAGTTTGCGAAAATCTGTCACGAAACGAAATTCATTTGGTTGTTTCTTTGGAACCAAGAAGGCAGGAGCCGCCCAGGCGCTTGTTGATTCCCTGATTATGCCTTGCTTAATCATTTCCGCAATTTGACGTTGCTTTTCCTGTTTTTTATGTGGAGCACAAGGGTAAGGTTTCGTCGCAATGGGTTTCGAACCATCAGTGTCAATAACATGATAAACCACCTGTGTGAAACCAGGTTGATCCGAAAATAAACCAGGGCTTTCCTGTAAAAGGAGAGAAAGCTGGTCTCGTTGCCCCTCATTCAATTGGTCACTCAACAATAAACTCGTAATATCTACAGGAACCGTCGGAATCATTTCGACAGGTTCCGGAAAGGAAATCACATGTTGTACAAAATTCAAAGTTATTTGAAACTTGTTAATAAAGTCCATACCCATGAGACATTTCACGGGTAGCTCGTCTATAAGCAGGAAAGAATGCGTAAACCGAGCTTTTCCCAGCCCTAAAGATAATGTGACAGTTCCTGAAATACTGAAGATTTCGTTATTTGCACCTCGCAAATACTGCGTTGCAGGCTGAACATGTATTGCAGAAAAACATCATTGCAAAACTTTGTATTTAGGGCTGATATCTCAGACCCAGTGTCGAACTTTGTCTCGACAATAATGTCTTCAAGTGTCAAGAATACATCAGGCAACTGAGGAGTTTGAACAGTCACTAATACTGTTTTAGGGTCAGGATGTTTGGTATCAGGAAGCAGGACCGACCCTTCGTCTACTTCCTGTGGAAGTTTAAAGGAATTCTGGTGGTGTTATCATGTGGTCGGAAACCTCGACCCTGCCGGGTATCGGGAAAATTTTCACGATAAGGAAAATTGCGTGCACCCTGCGTCGGGTACTCCGCGTGTCTGTTGAGATTTTCATTTTCGTTACGTCTGCCCTCAGCACGGGCAGAAAAATTATTATTGCCCTGAGCATGATAACGTTCCGAATGCTGCTGAGTGGAACGGGGTCGAGCATAATGTGCATTATGACGATACCCCGTAGCTTGCTCCGAAACTCGTTGCTGGTTCGCCACTCTTCTGTGTGGTGGAACGTATGAAGCTTGGGTGGGCACGTGTGTATGCTCGCGCTGAAAGTTTTGTCTATTATGCCGCTGAGGGTTTTCGGAATAAGCCTCGCAGGGTGCCCGAGCATGGTGAGTTGCAGCATGTTTGCCATGTCGCTCTTCATACGTGCGTATGAGGCGAAGGCATTCATGAATAGTGGTAGGGTGTCGAACCTCAAGAAAATCTTGCAAGAATGGGTCGAGCTGCTGTACGAGGGTATCCAACATGTCAACATGACTGGCATGTGGATCCCATAGATTATATAGGCGTGTAGTTTCCAACGCAAATGCAACAGGGCTATCATTGGGACCCTGCTGACGAGAAAACAGCTGTTGAGCAAGGCTAGCTCGACTGAGGCCGAAAGGAAAGACCTCCAAGAATTCTGCACGGAAATTCTCATAATGAGAATCCGGGTTCGACCCTCGCCACTGCCGATACCAGGTCTTGGCGGTATCTCTCAAGCAAGTTCCGGCAATTTGGACCTTGCAGTCTTCCGGAATATTATATAAATCAAAATGGTCTTCCAGATCTTCAAGGAACTTTAAAGACCCCTCCAAACCATTGAAATGAATTGTTCCTGCATGCGGCACGAAATGGGCAAGCATTCTGCTTCGCTGAGAGGATTGAATTCCCTCAGCTACGACCCGCGACTCAGAGTGATAAGAAGCTGGTGCATTACGAGATGGTGAAGAATGCTTGGGTATGTGTAGATTATTCATATCCAAGTCAGAGCCACAGGCTTCGTACAAATTGTCCAAACAAACACCATTACCCTCGAGACTTGCCGGAAGGTGGAAATTTGCAGTTGTCTCAGGTAAGGAAGCCATGGGTAATAATAGTCAGGATCTCGTGTTCGAGAAAAGTTCGGGCGCCAATTATAATGAATTAGCTTTGTTTATCTTTTTGCTAAGCTAATTATTATGAATGAATAATGCTCTAAGCTTCAAAATAATGAATTCCCAAAAGGGTGTTGTTACTCGTTAATTATGAACTTAAACAAAGTCTCAACGCTGGTTATTTATATTAAGTAATCAAAGTCATAAACCTAACAGCCAGACAGAGGTCTGACAAAACTAAGAATTGAGAAAGACTGAACTTACAGAACAACTTGTTTATTATGAAGACTCCTGGTCAACTAAGGCACTCATATATCACTACTACATAACAACACACTGCAACGCAACACCAACCACCCTCAACTCCAACGCAACAACACAACTACAACGCAACAACACAACACACACACTTCTCGATGAACGCGCCTATATACGAGCTACCACCACGTCATGACTTACACTCATTGCCAGATCTCATTCAGCGGGTGAAATAATATTCCGTTCAGTAGGAAGATAATTTACATAGTAAAATAAAATAACCAGAGATAGTAAAATCAAAAGGAAAGTGAATATAGAGTATACGTTACAACCGATTCTGTGATCAATTCGTTTTCAGTAACTAGCTTTCGGTCTCTGCAATTTTGTTGCTTTTGTAGTATATCTACTAACATATAGGGCTGTATATATGCAGAAAATCTACGCAGTGGCCGCTCGTCTATATGAGCATATGAGTAGGTGCTTTTCCCAAAGGAAATGTTATTACATTAACGAAAAAATTTACGATTAAAAACAAAGTCTGTGAGTGTGAAGATTATATTGAAAACATATGGAATTAATATACATTGAAGTGCCAAAAAAACTGGTACACCAGTCTAATACTTAGTAGGTCCCCCACGGGAGCGCAGAACTGCAGAAATACGACGGGGCATGGACTCACTAGCTTCAGGAAATATGCTGCAGGCAATGCACACCAGACCTCTTGCAGAGCGTTCCACAAGTCGGGTGTATTCCGAGGTCTCGGATTCCTGTGTTCGATAGCGCATTGCATGGCAACTCAAATGTGTCCTATGACGTTCAGATCTGTGGACTCGGGTGGGAATAGCAACACCCCAAACTCAGATGAATGCTCTTCTAACCATAATGTGGCGTCCCGACACTTGTGTGGAGGTGCACTGTCCTGTTGGAACAGGCCCAACCCATCAGCATGAATGCAGGACATGAACGGGTGTACCTCGTCAAAAAAGATGCGAGCATAGCAATGGCCTGTCACAGGACGTTTGTAGACGTACCAGGGGTCGCAGTGAAGTCCAGCTAAACACACCCCATACCATTACGGACCCTCCCCCCACCAACCGGTACAGTTCCCTGTTGACAGGCGGGATCCATGGCTTCATGGGGTTTGCGCCACACACGAATCCTGTCATCTGCCCGATACAGTTGGAAACGCGACTCGTCACACCAGGCTACTTGTTTCCAATCTTCAAGTGTCCAGTGGCGGTGTTGTCGTGTTCAAGCGAGGCGCATAGCTCTCTGTCGTGCACCCATCAAGGGGACATGAGTTGGGTGTCGGCTCCCAAAGCCCATATCGTGCAGGGTACGTTGCACAGTCCGGACGCTGATGTTTGTTGAGGCTCCAGCATTGAATTCCGATAATATCTGCGAAAGTGTTGCACGTCTATCGCGTGAAACGAATCTTGACAGCCGAAAATAGTCACGTTTACCCAATGTCTTCTAACGGCCATACTGGTATCGTAGGTTGGAGGTTTTGCCGGAATTCTTGTAGTCACGGTACACTCTTGCAATGGTCGCCCGTGAAAATCCGAACTTCGTTTCTACCTCCGAAATACAGTACTATGGCCCATCTCACGAGCGCCAACTATGACACCGCGTTGAAAATCGCTTAAATCGTTTTTACTTGTCATTCTCATGCCGAAAACAGCCCTGACAGCTGGCAAGGATGTCTATCGCTTTATATACGCACTGGCGGACGCAGCCGAGTACGTGCATAGGTGACGTTGCTATGCATTTTGCGTAAGATCGTCTGTACCAGTTTTTCTTGCACTTCAGTGTATTATCATGTGTTCTGCAGAGCTCCGCTAGGGCAGTGAAACTTTCGCATTTCCTTGTAAGTTTTACGTTCAAGGTGGATGTCTGCACGAGTTGGGTCGGACTTTTTTAGTTCGGGGAACAAAGCAACTGGCCACAGAACACATAATAATATTTTAAATTTCTTGACAGCATGGTAACAATAAGAGAAGTTTTCCTTCCATTTTGGTCAACTACCACATCTTGTAGGAATTGTGGGTAAACCGGTTGTCTCTTGCTAGTTCCGTTACGAGAAAGAGGGAGTCAGATCTCACCGTAGTTTGCTGCTGGCTAGCACGTTCAGAAGTTCAGCACGCTGCAAGTTCCTCGTGGACTGTTTGAGAAGTCCCAAGGGATGTGTGGCATAGGCGGCAGAAGAACCACATTGTTGTACCGAAATACAGCACGAAAGACCGAACGGCGAGCATGAGATTTGGGGCCTGGCTAAAAATAAGGTTTTGGGTTGGCAGCAAATCATATGCACGTGCTTTCCGCTACAATAAACGATACGAATCGCAATTCAAAATTTTTTAGCGAGTTACAGCATGGTAGCACTTCGTCAACAGCCGCTACTGCTTCTAATGTGTGAAATATAACAAGGTTCCGTACCTAACAGCCCTTCTTAGTCTAATCTACATGTTTTGTTGTGAAAACACAAGCTTGTCCGTGAGGGAGATCGAAGTCACGCCCCTTCACTCTGGAGTAAGTTGCTCTCCCAAGTAAGATACACGGACGGAATGTACCGCTGTAGATTTGTCGTCTTGATACGCGATTCACCTCTGTAGTACGTCACATCATCGCCCTCTTACCTTTTTTTGTTTTTTGAAGCGAAGTAGGAACTTTTCATTAATTCCAGACGATGTGTGGATCAAACATCAGACATTTTTCGAAGAACCCAACGGCCAGTACATCTATTTTTACGTTCGAACGCCAATGCGAAAACGCAAGTTTGTCCGTTACGCCACTCCGGAGTAAGTTGCTCTCCCAATTAAGCTACACGGACGTAATATATCGCTGCATATTTGTCGTCTTGACACGTGCTTTACCTCCGTGATACGTGACATTATCAGTTAACAAACAAGCGTTTTGTTTGAATGACTTTAAGACCAGTAGATTAATTTTCATTCTCGAGAAAAGTTCGCTAATATACTTAGAAACGTAAAATCTCTTTGGAAAGGAAAGAAACTGTTGAATGACATATTGCCTGGGAGAGTAGTGCGACATGTAAATCATTTCTGGACGACTGCCAAGGTAATGCGCTTGGAGTCATCAGAAATGAGCCAAAAGCTTTCCTGCACAACGCTAGGGTTTCTGTTTGAAGCCTGAACCAACGTCTGAAAAGGAAACGACGCCACAAAAACTCCAGGGACTGCTATCTCAGAAAATAAGCAATCAATCAAACAATGCCACTGAACATTTTTCCCTGAAATGTGCCCAAGGAATAAACTCCTGAGGTTTTTATGCGCCATTCTTTGACTATTATGTGTAAGCACACATCTAGCGTTATGCCTTTCATCGTAACATAAGTAGAGCCAAGTGATTAAGCGTTTCTTTTAAGCGTAACAAAACATAACAGAGCAAAATTATTTTGCAGTGCTCATTAGATGAAAAACCGCAATTTGTTTGCCTTTATAAAAAAACAAGAAGGGGAGTTGTTTAATCAATTCTTGTGAATTCCTTTGCGTGTCTGAACGAGAAACTTTCTGTTCTTTGATAAATTCTGACGACGTGAGCTATCTGCGAATCTTGCAGTTAGAAACGAAAGCGCTGCGATCTTCGTGTTACACGAAAACTAAAAACAGACGAAAATGGGAGAAAATGCGGAAAAGCGATGTCTGCAGGGCTGTTACGTGCAACGGAAATAATTATCATTACTCCAACTTCTTAAATAATTATTTTTCGCTCGTGAGACGTGTGAAGAAATATCGTCTTTCTTGACTGTCTGTAGTTGTGCTTGTTTTGGCACGTAAAGCATTAACAATATGAACAACGCAGATGACACCGATTTCTTGGGTATAACGAAAAGGTCTTATTTCGACACGGAAATAGTTCTTCAAAGTTGATTTTTAGAAAATGCATTTACGCCTCCTAGTGAAGAAACTGCGCATCATTTGCTATACATAAATGTCTGTAGTGTTCTTCAAAATGAACGGAACCATATAAAAAAAGTGGTTTCTGCATTCTGTACAAGCAATCAGTAAACTTGTCCACAAATATAAAAATTTGTTTACCCTCCAGTAGCGGAAAATACGCGCGTTACGAAAAATCAGAAAACGTACACAAAACATTCCCCATAGCGCAAGATGCTGAAGGAATATTTCGAATCAAACAATTAGAAGCACTGAAATCGGGGAAATCGTAATACACTGAGTTAGATTTACATTAGGAACACCCTTCGTTTTACGCACGTGGAGCGATAGCGAAGTACCACGTGATGTCAACGTCATGTGCGTGCGGCTACTATAAATTTTGCACACCCATCCTCTGTACATAATCTATAACGAAGTAAATTTCTCCGTCATTTTTATCCGCGCCGGGGTTTAAACCCGGATCCCCTCATTCCGTAATAAGTTGCTCTACCAATTAAGCTACGCGGACGTTTTATTCTGATTCCTATCTGCTTTTATGTCGTGTGCGTCCTTCTGGCAGGTACGTCACATCTCCTGGTACGTTACAAATCAGTAAGAGTTTGTCAGTACTAGGAAAAAGTGGCGACTTAAGTCAATTTGACCGCAGCCAGATAATTGGTCAGCCACACTCGTTGGCTGCATCCGTACTACCGTATCAAGGGTGTACCAGGATTAGAATAACCATGCACAGGCATCCGGCAGAAAGGCTCACATTGGTCAGCCACCCTTGTTGGCTGCTTCCGTACTACTGTATCAAGGGTGTACCAGGACTGGATTAACCATGCACAGACATCCGGCAGAAGGGCTCACATTGGTCAGCCACACTTGTTGGCTGCTTCCGTACTACTGTATCAAGGGTGTACCAGGACTGGATTAACCATACACAGACATCCGGCAGAAGGGCTCACATTGGTCAGCCACACTTGTTGGCTGCTTCCGTACTACTGTATCAAGGGTGTACCAGGACTGGATTAACCATGCACAGACATCCGGCAGAAGGGCTCGCATTGGTCAGCCACACTTGTCGGCTGCTCCCGTACTACTGTATCAAGGGTGTACCAGGACTGGATTACCCATGCGCAGACATCCCGCAGAAAGGCGCACATTGGTCAGCCATACTTTTTGGTTGCTCCCGTACTTATGTATCAAGGGTGTACCAGTTCTGGACCAATCATGCACATATATCCAGAAGAACGGCTTACATTGGTCAGCCACACTTGTTGGCTGCACCCTTACTACTGTATCAAGTGTGTACCAGGACTGGATTAACCATGCACAGACATCCGGCAGAGGGGCTCACATTGGTCAGCCACACTTGTTGGCTGCTCCCGTACTACTGTGTCAAGGGTGTACCAGGACTGGATTAACCATGCACAGACATCCGACAGAAGAGCTCACATTGTTCAGCCACACTTGTTGGCTGCTCCCGTACTTCTGTATCAAAGGTGTACCAGTCCTGGATTAACCATGCACAGACATCCAGAAGAACGGCTCACATTGGTCAGCCACACTTGTTGGCTGCACCCTTACTACTGTATCAAGTGTGTACCAGGACTGGATTATCCTTGCACAGACATCCAGCAGAACGGCTCAGATTAGTCAGCAACGGGCAGTTGATCCTAAAGGTTAACGTCGGGTTTCGCGACTAGTATCTCAGCAACGACGTGCAACAGTCACACAGATCACCCACCAGCACAACAGTGGTGCAGTTCGACCTATTTCTACATGCACCACGCGCCGTACCTTGCTTCACCTGGGTTTTCACAGCTGGAGACCAACGAGGGTACCCATGACGACGCCCAGTCGTGGCAAACAACGCCTCGCATGGGCCAAAGAACATCGGAAATGGAATCTTGACTGATGGAAAAATGTCGTTTAGAGTAATGAGTCCCGTTTCGTGCTGCACCATGCTGATGACCGGGTTTGCATATGGCGTAAACAGCATGAACCGTATCCTCAGGTTGCACAGCTGGTGCTCAACAGGCCGGTGGAGGTGGTGTTTTGGTCTGTGGAGCTTTTTCCTAGCAAGCTCTAGATCCGTTGGTTACCATTCCACAAACACTGAATGGCGAACGGAACAGGGATCTGTTAGCCGACCATCTCCATTCGTATCTGCCGGAGGTATACCCGTAACACAGTGTCATCTTTCAACAGGACAACGCAGGGTGTCATCGAGCTCGTATAACTACTGAGTGGTTGGAGGAACACGTCAACGAATTCGCTACATTACCTTGGCCCCCAAACTCCCCTGACTGTAACCCAATTGAACATTTGTAGGATATGCTGGAACGGAATGTGAGAACACCTGATCCTCCTCCACGGAATGAGTGCGAACTGACGGAGCTCCTGCAGTGGACATAGGTTAAGTTACGTATGAGGGATGTTCGACACCTTGTAGAACCTATTCCTAGGCGTCTGCGAGCGGTGATTACACAGAAAGGATTGCGTTATTAGGTAGGTGTTCCTAATGCAAAGCTACCTCAGTGTATAACTTTATGTTCCCCCTAGCTGGAAAACTTCGCCCCTTGAAAATAATGGGCTCAGATAGTTCTCCATAGTCAAAAATACCAGACTAAGAAAGGATTTTTTCAATAGGGTTTTTAAAATCGGAGATGCGGTTGTAAATAGAAATGATCACTTATGTTTCCTTGTTTTAGAGCTAGGCATTGTTCTTTCTAGCGGGAGAAATGCGATGGAAAACTTTATTTTCCAAATACAGATGTTAAAAGCAGCGATATAGAGAAAACAGTTTATAAACACATGTCCCATCCTCGGAGATGATGCTCTCAATCTTCACCAAAGCGATTGGCGTTAAATGATTGCCGAATGGCTTTCAAATGGATTTTTAAAAGCAGATGCATAGCTGACAACAGAAATGTACAATTAGCCTCAGAACTGTGCACTATGAAAAATTCCAAAATACACTGTATGTCAAAAAACTAGTTGCACCCAGAAGGAAGCAACCGACAGGAACAACACTTGTTGGTTAGGTTTGACATCGTGAGACATGTAAAATAATTCAAGTATCACTCTCGGCAGCGATGTGACGCAAGCAATATACAGCCGGTCAGCGCTGTGCCTGACCGGCTGTATAAAGTCGTTCCGTTGCGCGATCTTGCCATTCTGACACGTGCTGTTGTGCTGGTTGCATCCTTTGCAAGTGAAGTATGCCTCGGATAAAAGTTCGGAAGCAATACGAGCAGTTGGAGTAGTTCAAGAGGGGCCGCATCGTCTGGTGCCGGGAAGCGGGATGGTCTTATCGCCGTATTACGTGCCATACCGGTCGTACAGATATCCCCATAGCACGCTGTTGGCAGCAGTACAAAGCACGCAGCAGCGACAGGAAGGGTCTTGGGGGATCTAGACGAAACACGGAGAGAGAACACAGACGGGTTGTCCGACGTACGCAGAGTGACCCAACAGCCACGATTTCGGATATTCAGCGAGCAGTGGTGCCCTCCATGCATCGTCCGATTAGTACCAGTACCAGTGGCAGACGGCTGCGCGACGTAGGGCTACACGAGCGCAGACCGTTACGACGACTGACCTTAACACCATTGCGTCGTCGCCAAAGACTGTAATGGTGTCGTTCCAGACTGTCATGGTGTCACTCAGAATGGCAGCGGGTGATCTTCAATGATGAGTCCCGCTTTTGTTTTGGGAGAGACGGCCAACGAATTCGCGTGTGGGGGCACCGTAGTCAGCACCAAGATGAAAGCTTTGTTGTTGAGCGTCACACGTCTAAAAGGACTCGTGTCTTTGTGTGGGTTGCAACTGCCTACGATGCCAGATCAGCTTTGGTGTTTATTACCAGCAGTTTGACAGCCAACGTTATGTTGGTGAGGTCCTGCAACCAGTGACTCTACCTTTTCTGAACGCTCACTCCGGTTGCGATTTTCCAACAGGACACGCTAGTCCGCATACTACTGCTGTCTCGAGAGCTTGTCTTTAAGTCACTGACACTTTGCCATGACCAGCCGTATCGCCAGACCTATCGCCGATTCGAAATGTGTGGGATGCTATCGGACGCGATATCCACACTCCACTCCTACCTCACAATCTGTACGAACTGCGTGAGAAGTTTCAAGCTGCATGGGATGACTTATCACAGGACACCATGAGGAACCTGTAGAACTCCATGCCACGATGTCGGGCATTCTGTATGAGCAAACATGGCGACCCGACGCTATGCTGAGAGACACTACTTATTGGCGTGTAGTTCAATAAATATTGCCCTTATCAGTCTCAATGTTAAATCATTTATTGTTCCTGGTAACCTTTTCATTCCTCCAGAATAGTACTGCAATCCGACACGTCCTTCTGAGTGCAAATATGTTTTTGACGATGAGTGTATACGCATAATGTTTCCATCAGTAAGTTGTATCTGACGTAAGAGTATTGTTTTAGATCAAATTTTTAGAAGGAGAGGCATTAAGAAAACAATTACATATATGCAAGTTCATGACCACTAGCAAGAAAACTGTGTACTATTTTCCCCTAAAAAATACACTGGCGGAAACTGAAAAAAGAACACCAAGAAGGAGACGTCTGATACGAACGAAATTTATACAGCATAATAACGGAATACAGAGGATAACGTGATCAAAACATTATGGCAAAATACAGCTGTATTTGCTGGTAAACTGAAAAATAACATTTTCATGTAACATGGTTAGTACGAGGTTGAACCGCCATGAACTGCGTCACACTGTGCAATTCTGGCATGGAGTCTGTCGTACAGATGTTGGATGTAAGTTTGGGGTATTGAGTACCAAGCATCCTCAACATGGACGCGTAAGTCGGGGATGGTCGTGGCTGGCCGTGGAGACCGGATAAGTCGTTGTCCCATAAAATCCCGCACGTGCTCAATGGGGGACAAATCCGGTAAACGTGCAGGCCATGGAAGTTGTCTCACACCCTGAAGTGCATGTTGCGTTGCACGTTCCGTGTGTGGGCGTGCGTTATCTTGCTGGAAAACACCACGATGAACCGACCTTACAAATGGCACAACAACGGGCTGAATGATGTTGTTGATGTAGGAGGTGCTGTTTAATGTACCCGGTACAAACACAAGTTGTGTACGGGAGTTATAGCTGATCGCTCCGCACACCAGGAGACCAGGTGTAGGCCTTGTGTGTCGCTGGCGGATGCAAGAAGGGTGGAGACGCTCCCCTGTGCGTCTGCGAACACGCATACGGCCATCGGAGACTCCCAAGCAGAATCTGCTTTCATCGCTGAACACGACAGATCGCCATTGCGTTCTCCAGTGCAGACGTTGGCGACACCACTGCAGCCGTTCCTGACAGTGGGCTGTAGACAGAGGTACACATGCCAGAGGCACACGTGCACGTAGTCCTGCATTCAGTAGACGGTTGCGGATTGTTCGCACAGTCGTCTCAAGTGCAACGGCAGCTCGGATTTGCGTCGCAGTGGATGTTCTGCTTGACAACGCCGCTCTTCTTATGCGTCGATCGGTCCGCTCATCAGTCCGTCTGTGACTCCCGGTTCCACGTCTTCTCGAGTGGGAATGTTCCTCGGACCATCTACGCCACCATCGTACCACCACCGATACTTCCCGTCCAATTCGCTCCGCAATACGACGATACGACCACCCGGCCTCGCGGAGTCCGACTAGACGATCTCGCTCAAAGTCCGATAACTTCTGAAATCGTACACGTCTTCCATGTCTAGGCATTGCAGCTTCTTCAGGGTCTTCGCACGTGTCCGTACGCCGACGACTGATTACATTCACTTCGCCGTACTCCTTAAATACTACCGACGAAAATTTGCATATTATGCCGTGCTGTGGCGTAAGCGCTCACCGGTTGGTGCCGAAATTAACATCCCACCTACGTAAACTCGACTCCATTAACATATGTAAATTTCATGATCGTCCGCCAATTCCTTCTTGGAGTTCTTTTTTCACTTTCCGCCAGTGTATTTGCCATAGAGAACGCAACTGACTAAAAGAGAATGTTTTTAATCGGGTTTTTGAAACCAGATTAAAACCTAGTGGGCTGGAAAAACAATATGCGCTCAAAGCCTACTACTAATGGCAAAAATGTGTCTTTTGGAAAATGAGAAATTATGTGCAAAATATCGGACGCCATGATGTCTATGATGAGCCAACAATAAGTTCTAAGCCTGACTTTGAAAGTTGTGATTGGCGGCTGACGCAAGTATTGCATCATCCTTCAGCTATATAATACACACACCACGTCGCTGTGTCAGCATTTGAGACGGCGCCACAGTGCATTGAAGTCTATAAGGTGACAACGGATGAGCGACGGATGAAATTGTGCAACTTTTTACGAAGAAAAGTGAAATACCACGCAGTACTCATGAACGGATGGTCCGTGTGTACGTTGATAGTGCACTTTCATATAACACAGTCAAAAAATGGGCTGCTTACTTTAAACGGGGAAAAACCTCATTAGAAGACGACCCTCGCGAGGGACGCTCAGCGGAAGAAACCACAAGTGAAATGTGCCAGAAAGTAGAGAACTTGATAACGACAAACCGGTCGTGCAGATTTCTGAGGAACTGAGGCTATATACCGGCGGTGTTTGAACCATTTTGCATGAGAGTTTAGAGATATCAAAGGCTTGTGCAGATGTGTTCCTCAAATGTTGACACCTGAGATGAAGACTGATCGTGTTGAAACAAATCGTGTTCAACTTGACAGCATTAACCGCGATCCAGGTGATTTCTATTGCTACGCTGTGACTAGTGATGAGAAGTGGTTTCACCATTGGGACCCTGATACTAAACAAGAGAGCATGTAGGGGAAGCATCATGGATCACTACCATTAAAAATGTTCAAAACACAATCATCTGCAGGGAAGATTATGCCACCAGTTTATGGGACACATAATTGATTACTGGGAATTGTTTTAGATCAAAATTTAGAAAGAGAGGTATTTAAAAGGAGAGTTGTATTTATAAAAGGACTATTAATGCTGTATTATGCTGAGCTGTTGCGACAACTGGTTGAAGCCATCAAGATTAAACGGCGAGGAAAATTGCGACGGGGTGTTCTGCTTCTCCAGAACAATGCTCCAATCCACACCGCAGGTGTTTTCATACAAATTGTGATAGAATGTGGTTTCCAACTGCTTCCCCACCTACCGTACTTAACTGATCCCGTCCATAGTGACTTCTTCCTGTTTAAAAATCTGAAAACAGACCTGTGGGGTAGGAGTTTTACGGATGATTCTAAACTGAAGGAAGCAACGAAGTTAAAATAATGATTCTGAAGTCTTTCTAAATCTAATCCATTAGACAAAAAGGCCGTCTTATGCACGATATAATCTTTTCTAGTTAAAAACACGTAAGTTAAAAACACACAATGAACATTAGATCTTTCGAATTGGCCACCAATTGGTCTTCAGATGTAATTACATATGACGCAAGGGCGAGAAACCCACAAGTATATATACAAAACAAAACACAGCGTGACGTAAGCGGTGTGTGAAATAGACTGATTAATGAATTTTCAAAGATCCACAAACGGTGACACAAAATTAAAAGGAGTTGACCCTAAATCAATGTTCGGATTGTCACTCCCTTTCTTCCACCAAACCCTTCCAGGAGAGAGAGATTACCGAAGGGTAATCGTCATTACCGCATATGGGTTTGAATTTATGTATCATAAGGCTCTCCGCAAACAACAAACACGATTTAAGTCTAGGTGCACAAAGGATCTTGGTCTCATTCCAAAGCGGAAAATGAGTGCCGCTTAGGCATAATCTGGACAAAGCTGTAGAAGCAGAACAAGACTTCACGTTACACTTATGTTCAGTAATCCTGCAACCAAGATTGCGGGATGTAGAGCCCACATAAATCAAATCGCATTTGCCTGGTTCAAGGGCCTTTAGAGAAATGGAATACACCCCATAACAGGATCCCAAAGGCGTTGTATCCCTGTCGGTTTTGATAATAGACAAAATATTGTTGGCGTTAACACCAAAACCAACTCCTTGATTCTTACAGATATTCTTCAAAACATTGTTAACACATGGGGTGTACTGTAAAGAAGTGACATACCTAGTAGAACTGCGTTCCCTAACTAAGGCTGAATCACGAGGAGTCAATAAACGGTTAAATAGCCTATCAACCTTCAAAAAGGGATAACCATACAGAGCAGCCAGTTGTCTGATCCTGCAGAATTCAGCATGACAAAGTTGTAGTGACGAAGAATGGGTAACGGCTCTTCGGATCAAAAAATGCAAAGACAAAAATTTCTGGCTATTAGGGTGAGACGAACTGAAGGGGATCAACGTAGTTTCAGAGGACGGCTTTGTGAATACTGAGTACGTTAGTGCATTGGTGTCGGCGTCCCGTCGAAGCCGGAAATCCAGAAAGGGTAAAGAGAAATTTTTTTCATGTTCAATAGTGAAGGAAATGGACGGATATTTAGCTCAAAGGCAATCAACAAAACTATTGAGTTGTGAAAAGGAGGCAGTCCAAAAAAGCAAGATATCGTCGACGTATTGAAGATACAACAAGGGCTTTACTGGAACTGAATTTAAGACGTCCTCTTCGAGGGTTTGTAACAAAATTTCGGCGAGGGTTGGAGACAATGGGAACCCCATCGGGGTACACTCTAGTTGACGATATATGAGGTTGTTAAACCTAAAATATGACCTAGACTGTACGAGCCGAAGCGTGCACAGAATGGCCTGGATTTCGGTGGGAGAGTATGAACCGAGGGTGGTGAGCTTTGATTCAATAATCTTGTGAACCTCCAAAACGGGAACGCTAGGAAATTGTGAAGCCACGCCAAGAGATATCATAACAAAGGGAAAGGTGATTGGGAGCAAAGACTTGATATGGGTTAACGCTTGAACAGAGCTGGAATTTGAAAACAGAGATGAGGTGGTCAAAGGGGCGAGCAATTTAGCCAAAGCGCCCTCGAGAGGCCTGGTGTGGCTGGAGCGGGAAGACACCAAAGGGCGTACCGGGAAGCCTTCTTTGTGTAATTTGACTTGCCCGAAAAGCTCGGGCACTCTAGGGCCTAAAGAGGGGTGCAAATATGGTACAAGACAAACAGGGAAGGAATCCAAAGTTTTTAGCTTGCGGAGGGCGACAGTGGTAGCTTGGGTAGGATCATTCTTGCATACATTGGTGGGAATGTTCGAAATGGCAGTCATCATTTTTTGATAATAGTCTGATCTGTTCAAAATGATGGCTTAAGCAGTCTTATCAGCACGAACAAATGAAATGTCCGGGTTCTTTCTGAGCAACGTAAGTTGTTTTTGTTCGTTGAATAGTTCTGAGAGATGCTTGTCCGGAATTGTTCTGTATGAGGAAAAAACTTTTGCAACACGGTGACGAGTAAAATCCCGTTCTGAATCGGGCAGGGCTTTTATCACAGTCTCCACTTGCGGAATAATGTAGGTACTATCCAATTTTTTCACAGGATAAGCGAACTTGAGTCTCCTACCAAGGGCCCTTTGCTGACACAGATTTAAGGGAACATCACTGAAGTTAACAAATGAAGGTCTAGGGGTAAAACTGGATCGTCATCCAGTATGCCGATTCAATGTTCTGGAAGAAATCTCTTCTGACACAAGGTGTCGTAACTTTTTAATATGGATATCTTCGGTTCTTTGCTGGCTAGAAATGCAGGTTGCCGTAGTTCTAATTAACAGGCGGTCCAAGGTAATAGGGTGAAGGCATTTGGATAATGTTAAATGAACGTCGTAAGTCCTACTTTGAGAAAATCTAAATATCCTCGTTTTTGCCTAATAACATTAGCAAGACGCTTACCTTCAGCAATGCGCAAGATGCGGGCGTCTCTGTGGGAAAGTGGAACACTCCGGATCTTCAGGAACTTGGGTATAACATTCAACGAACGACAGTTGCAAAGAAATGATAAATGCGCAGTCTGCATACCGAGCTTATGTTTAAGTTTTCCGCTTACGTCACGCTGTGTTTTGTTTTGTATATATACTTGTAAGTTTCTCGCCCTTGGTCATATGTAATTACATCTAAAGACGAATTGGTGGCCAATTCGAAAGATCTAATGTTCATTGTGTGTTTTTAAACTTATGTGTTTTTAACTAGTAAAGATTATATCGTGCATAAGACGGCCTTTTTGTCTCATGGAAGCAACGAAGTGTCGGTTTGAGGACAAATGTAAAACGTTTTTCGCAGCGGCGATTCGCCAACTCTATGATCGATACAAGTGTATCTAAGTCAGGGGAGACTATGTAGAAAAATAAAGGTGCGATTTTGAAAAATAAAATGTCGTTTTATGTTAGACCTAGAACTTATTGAACGCTCTAGGTATGTCACGTAAAAGTAAAAATTTTTAAATTGGACTTTTAGAAGAAGAGATATCGGGAAAAATTCACTTTAAATTTAGGACTCCTAAAGGGGAAAATTATGCATATTTGTGAACAGTTGTAACTAAATGATCTGGTAGGAAACATATATTTTCTTTCAATTAGATTTTTAGAGGCAATAATATGAATGAAATACATTCTGAATTAAATATCACGCTTACCAGTGTAAAATTAATTTTAATAATAGGTTCAGATAATAAAATTTAAAATCTTTAAAAAATAATAGGTTTAGATATATCTCGTCCACAGACGGACAGACACAGCGGTGCTAAACACGGTCGAATCAGAATAATATGACAACCACCGGAATAACAGTGTACCCGCCTAGGAGCGTCACAGAGCGCACGTGACAAGGTCGACCACACGGAGATACAAGCGGCCGGCCGGGACAGATGAGCTATAGTGCATTACATGAGCACAATGGGCAGAGTTAGTGATCGGACGGATGTTCAAATAGGAATGATCATCAACTACCGCGCCAAGGGCGGAAGCATCTCAGAAACAGCAGACTTCGTGGGCTGTTCGCGAGGTGCTGTAGTAAGGGTGTACCAAAAATGAACCTCTGGCACAGCGAGTACCTCTCGACGTCATAACTGCGAAGCCCCAGAGGTGAACGTCTCTTCCGTCGACTGGTAAATGGCAATCGACGCGCAACAGTGCAGAAATTGATCAAGCAAATGAACACTGGAGCAACCAGGTACGTGTCCCCGATAACAGTAGAGCGAACCCTGTTGCGCATGGGTCTCTAAAGTTGACGCTGCGTCAAGGTGCCCACGTTAACCCAGGTCCATCGGCACCCAGCAAAAACACAAGTGCTGGGAAACTGCTGGCCAATAGCTGGCAGTGATGGGTCACTGCTGGCTGAAATGTGCTGCTCACGGCCCGGTAGCGGTCCGTTGGTGGCAGCGCTATCAGTTGGCGATTGATTGATGTCCCTGCAGCATCGCCGTGAATTGTGGGCCCCCAAGCAAGTGCCACTAGTGGCCCGTTGCTGGCAACCAATGCAACCCCAACAGCAGGTGGAAGCAACGGGACTGCGCATGCGCAGAAGCAACTCATGGTACCAGTTAGTTGAAGACGATGCTATCGCCATCGAGCTATTTTAGTGGATGTTAAAAAAATTCATATGTAGCGAGGCGAATTAATTTTCTAATGAAATTCCACGTCGACGAAGATATCAGATTAAACCATGAAATACTAGATTACAGCCATGAAATACACCCTCTCCATTCCCATGAATAACAATTCATGGAATAAAGTGGGTGAATAACAAGAAAAAATTTGAAACCGCTTGAAGCAAATGTCCTGGAAAACCATTAAAACACGTTTGTTGGAAGAAAAAAAAATTATGGGCGTACAAAATTTATTAATTATTTGAAAGAAAAAAAAAGCAACGCTATGTGAATATAATGAACTCATCCATGGGTTGAATACACAAGACTGGGAGGAATTCGCTTCTAAAAATAACGAGAAGTTAAATAAAATATCTTTCCTCTTTAAAACAAATGTAGCTTCGGACAACGGAAAGGAAAGATACAACGTTAAAAATGTAAAAGAATGTGATATAAACCCGGATAAATATATATTAATTCAACAATCTCCTTTCAAGACGACAAGGACAATACAAAACTTTGGAAAGCGACTCTAAATATGTACACTCCTGGAAAATGAGTGAAGTTCCCTAAAGGTAAAAAAAAAAAACCTATCGTTACGTTGAAAAATAAATTTATGAATTATATGAAACTGCCTTTTATGAGAAATACCTCGCAATATTGTAAAATGAAAGCGGGAACCATTCGATTACACATTCTACACAAAACAGACAGCTTCAAGCCCTCGCTTGTGCGTGGCAAATTAGTCCAGTCGGTAGAGAGCTCAGTTCCCACGCCAACGCCCTAGGTTCATATCCACCCAGATTCAAACGGGCGTTTTTCCGTTTGTTGAGAAAATTTCCCCATCGCAGGGCTATAATTCGCAAGTTTCGTAAAGGTAGAAAAAAAAAGTGTAGCTTTGGGAAACTGCGGGTTATCCTTGATTTTTTTTTTACGGCTACAACTGGGAAATTGGCGGACAAGATTCGGCAAGCCACCACTTACGTCACGTGGTTGCTGGCTGCCACTACCGGCAAACTAGCGAACCACATTAAGCTAGCCATCATTTCTGGCACGTGCTTGCAGGGCCGCTTATGGCAGCTACTGCCTGTGATGGACAACTGATGGCCCTGTTGTGGCATATGACAACTGATGGGGTGCCAACTGTTGGCCAGCTGTTGGCCTGAACTGCTGGCCCTTCTGTTGGCCGCCCGGACATTTTATTGACGGTTCGGCAGCGGCAACATAGTTCTGGGCCATTGCTGGCAGTGCTGGCTGCCAGCAATGGCCCAACGACGCCTGCAGTTCGCACGGGACTACCATCATTCGACAGTGGAAGGGTGGGAAAAGGTTGCCCTCTCCGAGGAATCGAGGTTTGTACTCCAGAGAAGGGACGGGCGGTAGTGGATAAGGAGTCAGGCACACGAGATGCGATTTTTGCTTTTGGGAACACGACTCTTATGACGCATTACAGTTCGCTAAGGTTGAAGCTATTCTCGAACATTGTATGACATTGTTCTTTTTATCCTAACACCATACACATACTTTTTAAATTTTGTGTAAAGGCAACAAACATGACTAGAGTATACGTATTTCTTTTAGTCGTGTGGCGAAATGGAATGCTGTCTTACGATTTTTCACATGTTACTGTGTCACCAGAAGTTTTGTTATCTGTGCGGAACTTACAGCAATTTATCTTGCACGTCTTTTGACAAAAAAAAAAAAAAAAAAAAAAAAAAAGATAAAAAAACTTGCATTACGCAGTCGTATCAGAATAATGTGACCACCTACCTAATAATGAGAATAACCACCCTTCCCGGATGACAGCTGCATGGACGCAATGAAGCCCTGGAATGCCCGAAGCACATGTGCCAATTCGGACTACAGCAGAGCACGGAGGTCCCGCAGATGACGTGGTTGTGGGTCGTCACGTCGAACCTGTCGATCCAAATAGTCCCACAAATGCTCTATGAGATTGAAATCGGGTGATTTCACCAGTCAAGGGTAAACGGAGACATCGCTCTCGTGTTCCTGGAACCATTCACGCACCCCTTCAGCGACGTGGAACCAAAGAATATCTAACGAGAAAAAGTTAAGCCTCAGCGAAACGTATCTAGCGCAGCCATATCTTCAGGGAAAACCTGCAGTGCACAGAAACCAAGATACAGGCTGATCGGCTAGTGCCGGAGCATACTGCGCAAGCGTATTTCTGTTGACGTCAGTTCTATGGGTAACGAACAATCAGCCGTCAGCCGAGCTACTCAGACTCACAGCACGAGATTGTAACCTTCTGGGTAGCATAATCACTTCGCAAATCAGATATGTTAGTTTTGTTACGCCAACCGGGTGAGTTAAGGCTTTTATTTGTTCTTCAGTTTTTCAGAAATATTTTCAGTAATGCCAAATATTAGGGAATGTCTGCATTTTGTACGGATCCTTAGGCTTAACTGTAATATTTGCTGAAATTTAATTTAAATAGTAATACTAATGTTATTGCATATTTTTCTCACCAAAATAAAGGAAGGGCGAGATATCAGAAAACAGCAACAACAACAACAAAACTGCCCTAAGCAAATAGTCATCAGATCGAAGGAAACCATCGTGGATCAAAGAAAAGCTTCACTACCGTAGTCCTCTTTAACGTGTATTGCTCCTGAATGTTAACTTTCCCGTAGAGCATATTATTTCTTATGATGTGGTGGCGCTGTTGTCGCCAGTTTTACGTTATCTCTATGAGAGTTGACCTTCTTTAACCGTTAGATATTTTTTGGTGGAACGGTGCATTGTCCTGTTGGTAGACACCATCACCACCAATTATTCAAGTCAATCACTTGACTTGAATAACATCGAACCACTGTAGGAAGTTTTCAAGAGCAGAGTGACAAGCAGATTCCCTCGTCCATCATCTTTGAAACAATTGGCTGATGTTTTGATAGACGAAAGGTGCCACATTCCACTGGAGATTATTCAAAAACTGTTCATATAATGTTGGAAGCTGCACTACGAGGGCTGATCAAAAAGTTTGTTACACTGTTGAATAAAAAACACAAAACGAAGAGATATACACTGAAGAGCAATTGAATTAAAGACACCTGGTGTTATGCAAATGTGGCGCTGTGGGCGGCCCTGTAAACGGAAACGACATGATGTATGCAGCGATCCGACAATATAAGGAGTGAAGTGATGCGACGTGAATCAGTAAGAGTCGAACGCAGTATGGGTAAGATGAAGGATCTAAGAGCATTTGATCGTGGGCAAATTGTCGGGGCCCGACGAACGGGCCACTCCATCCCAGAAGTCGTGCAGGCAGTGGAATTTTCACGAGCCACTGTGTCACGGGTGCACCGTGAGTACATCGAATCCGGTAAAACCATCCCTGCAAGGGCCAACTGCCGTGGACAATAGCACGTGGATGAGCGGGTTCATCGTCGGCAAGCTCGCATTGTAACAGCTGATGGACGGGCCACAGTGCAAGAAATCACTCGGCAATTTAACGCTGGTACACAAAAACGTGTAAGCAGCCACACCATCCGGAACCATCTCCTTGGTATGGGGTACAGAAGCCATCGTCCCTCGAGGGTACCGCTGCTGACCGCCCATCCCAGGGTGTAAAAATTAGGATCGGCGCAGAAACATCGCCACTGGACCCTAAACATGTGGGAAAATGTTGCCTGGACTGATGAGTCGAGATTCACGGTGGTACATGCGGATGGCATGATACGAGTACGGCGCAAACCACATGAAGCGATGGATCCTTCTTGCCAGCAGGGTACTCTTTAAGCTGGTGGAGGAGGCATTCTCGTCTGCGGACTGTTTAAGTGGACTGAAATGGGACCCCTGGTATGTGTGACATCGTCCCTCACAGGTCAACGTTACGGGGATATCCTGGACGATCATTTGCTCCCGTTTGTGCGTCTTCAACATCCCACTGGGGACCTCATCCTGAAACAAGACAATGCAGCTCCCGAATTGTATCCGAATGGTTGGATGAACACTCCACCGACGTGACTTCGCTTCCTTGGCCAGCTAGATCACCTGACCTCAATCTCATCGAGCACGTCTGGAATGCCATCGAGAGAGATGTTCGAAGCTCTGACCCCCCGTCCCTCAAATCTTCGTGAACTGTGGGAGCTTGTTCAGGGGTTGTGGATCCGTATGGCTTCCCAACCCTTCCGATGTTTTGTCGAGTCCATGCCGAGACAAATCGCCGCCGTCATCAGGACGAAAGATGGTGCTGCACGTTACTAGACAGGTATCTCTAATTCAGTTGCTCTTCAGTGTACTTGGTGGATGTATGCTGGTTAGGAGGTACAACATTTATTCATTTTGGAAACAATTACTTAAGGAAAGTAATATTTATCGAAATGTGTGATTAATTTTTCCATACCTCTACAAAAAAGATCTCCTCCAGTTTTGTGCAACCAGTTAAGGAACATCAGTTTTCTCAGCATCATCGATTTGGAATCGTTGTCCACTAAGGTCCTGTTTCATTTTACCGAACAAATGGTAATCGCACGAGGATAACTGGGGCTGTATGGTGGATGTTGCCCCACAAACGTGGCACCAGTGGTCGAAGTGGCCTAGAGCTACTGCCAGTATGGTTTGGACTATAGATATACATAGTATAAATAGGAGATTTCGAAAGAAATACATACCATTCTACATAATTGTTTTTTTTTGTGTATTAAAAATTAATGTACATAATATTAAAAAAAATAATGTAATAATTTAAACGAAAACCCTTCATTGACGGGTTTGTGGTCTCTTTAAATCCCAGCTTCTAAATATTTATCAATTTTATCCGTTAAAAATATCATTTACCGATTTTTGCGTTAAAAGTTGCGCTTTCATTCTAATTTCTTTACGTAGTTTGTGACGGGTTCATAATTTGTTACATACCGGGATGGTAAATAATGTTTTTTGAACTGCTGGTATGCTCACTTCCATTTTTGTTAACTACCGGTATGCCATACCGGCCCACTTCGGACACTGCGTGCCCATTTCGCACACAATTTACGGAATCCCAGCTCCTCATGACTGATGGAATGCACAGTCTCGTACGAAATCTCTAACGTACTGAGAAATTCCTTGATATTGATACTTCTGTAATCCCGTATCATGTCGTCAACGGCGACAACATGTTCCGGAGTGCTGGATATTGATGGTCTGCGTTTGCGGTATTCGCCCATCAAATTTATGCACAATTTCGGCGCTTAGTCCACAAAAAAAAAAAAAAAAAAGAAACGAATGATTCCTCGCACTTCCAATTTAGAGAGAGATTTCAGTTGACGCCCATTACGAACTGCATCGTGCACACTCCTTACGCAGTTACTGAACTAGAACAACTCCCGTCAGCAGCTGTGATGTACTGTCAAAGAATATCTAACGCTTAAAGAAGGTCAACTCTCTAAGAGATAACGTAAAACATGCGACAACAGCGCCACTACATCTTAAGAGGTAATATGCTCTGCGGGAAAGTTAACAATCAGGAGCAAAACACGTTAAGGGGACTACGGCAGTGAAGCTTTTCTTTGATCCACGATGGGTTTTTTTCGCTCCGATGACTATTTGCTTAGATCAGTTTTCTTCTTCTTGTTGTTGGTGTTTTCTGATATCCCGCCCATCCCTTATTTTGGTGAGAAAAATATGCAATAACATTAGTATTACTATTTAAATTAAATTTCAGCAAATATTACAGTTAGGCCTAAGGATCCGTACAAAATGCAGACATTCCCTAGAATTTGGCATTACTGAAAAGGTTTCTGAATAACAAACAGAAGCCTTAACTAACCCGGTTGGCGTAACAAAACTAACATATCCGATTTGCGAAGTGATTATGCTACCGAGAAGGTAACAATCACGTGCTGTGAGTAGCTCGGCTGACTGTTCTTTACCCAAAAGAATTGAAGTCAAAGATTAAAGTCAACAGAAATATGCAAGCGCAGTCTGCTCTGTCTGCTCCGGCATCAGCCTGTATGTTGGCTTCTGTGCACTCCTTTTTTCCCCTGAAGATATGGCGGTGCTAGTTACGTATCGCTGAGCCTTAAGTTCTTCTCGTTAGATATTCTTTGGTACTGTCTACTTCTCTTCCAAGCACACGAGGTCTGACTGCAATCCCCCTCTAGATGGCGCTACGTGTAGCTTACTTTTTGATTCATCTACGTAAATGCAAACGGCGGTTCAACACCTTATTAATAAAGGCATATCGTCTATTTTTCAGTTGTTCACATTATTTTGTCCAACCTCTGTATGTTCACAAAGTTTATTACGAACATTGGTAGAGACAGATAGTTAAGCTCGTAAAGATTTAAGCGTACGGCAATTTAACCTTAACCTCCACAAATCACCGTAACAACTGCTTTGGCATTTATAATGTTTGATCCTCAACAATCTCTAATAATAATCTGCTAGAGCCTTCCTCCTCCGTGCCACTTTTTAAATCGTCATAGCAACAACCGAGAAACAAATGTTTGTGACATCACGCTTAGCTTTTCATGGTTTCGTGTAGGTGACGTCATCACCTACACGCGTATACCACTTTGTTTTGTTGTCATAGCAACAAAGAACACAGCTGCTGGTATAACATCATCTAATCAAAATCATTCTCACATGACGTCAGAGATGCTTTACGTCACACGATCAACTCTAGAGATACGAAAACTTTTTTTTGTTGGAGGTTTAACGACCACCGTGAGCTACTCAGTGGGCTATGAGCAGTCGCCCGTCCCTAATTTAGGGTCACTGGTTCCAGGGAAGAGAGAAAGCCAGTGCCTTAAGATAAACACAACATCCATGCCTCAACAGGATTTGAACCCGGACCCCTTTTGGACGAATGATATCAGCGACCATCGCTTAGACCACTGCGCCACCCGGCTACGAAAAATTTACATCAGGAATTTTGGTTCACTACCTGAACCGGTGTTAAGCCATTTGTATGTGGCAACGTCAAGAGTACGACCAACTGATGACGTCAAGATGAAAATAGTTCACGGAAAAAAACAGGAGACAATCTGAACAAAACAACTTCCGTTTTTGCAAGATATTCAATAAGACATTATTTAGAACCACTGACTTACTAAAATCTTTAATTTACTATTAAAAGACATAAGAATATCGTAGTTTAAAACCATAAGACCTTTCAAGCTCGCTACGAGCTCATCCTGATACCGGATTCACAGTCAGTGTATACGAAAAATGTTGGGTACAAGGAAGTGTTCACGAAATAGGGACTAAAGTCATTACAAAACACATAGCAAACAGACAGCCCATCGTATCAAATTTAATAACCGACTGCTCGGGAAATTTTCAGAAAGCTGTGAGAGAAAGTCGCCATCTATTGACGTGAAACTCAAAAACTCAATAAATAAATGTCAATAATTTCTGTATCATAAATTTTATTTTACCCCGTCATTATTGAAGGGCTTTCGTCTAGTTATTCATATAATTTTAGTATTATATATAAAGCTCTGATCGTTAACGCCAACTTATCTTTACCCTCATGTACATGATAAGGTGTTTTAATAGCAACAGAATTTGAAGTAGTTAAAATGAAAGCTGATTTCATTTTTTAAATTGTTTTTTAAACATAGTTGCATATTTTGAGCCTCGCCGTTTGTAAATGATGCTTTTAAACATTTTCACTACAAAAAGACAGCTAAAGGAAATAAATAAATCATGGCGTAAAATAGACATAGATACAAGATATATGTATAATAACACCAAAAAATGTAAAGCAGCTGAGAACGAAAGAACTGCTGTATCCGTAAGACGAGGTTTTTGAAACATCACAGAAATAATTGCTTTTCCACTTGCAATACTGATGGTTTTCCATGGTATAATTTCCTCTCATCAGCACTTCTAATGAAAATATAGGAATTTCCATTTAATATTTATGTAAGCATACATATTTGTATAAATGTCTTGAAATAACATGTGAATATTTTTTTAATAGATTATAAATTCCTTTAACCCTTATGCTCAGTAACAATGCAGAATACCAAGAAGGAAAGCCAACAAAAGCGAGTAGCAAAAAGGCACGGAAAGACATATATGGTTGGCAGCAAAAGGGATTGCAGTCTTGTATGATCCAAGCAGTGAATATGGGAAAAAGAGAAGGAAAAATGAACTCAGAAAAACGGCGTAGAGAGGTGGCGTCTTTCCTTTTAGATATTCCTTTAGGTCTTCTCCTACGCATGAAAGACCTTTTTCAACTTCACAAATCGTTTCTGGTCCACCACTGTTGTTTTCTTTCAAAAAATCTGCCATCCTCTGGAATAAGTCAAACTGCGCATCAAAAGTCAGACCTCGCCGGCAGGAACCACTGAAAGAATTTTTAGCTGTCATTTTTGTACGGAGTTCTAGAAATTTTTGTGGGCTACGTACTATTTTTTTACGCAAGAAACGCCTCAGCACAATAGAGAAGTTCTCAGATGAGAGAAAACTCCAGTTTGTGGGAAAAGATGATAAATCTACGTGCCACTTTATTTTTCGAAAACAGCCTTTTCAACTGCAGGGTACGTTTTCCGAAGTATTTGTTTCATTTTATCTGTTTTGTAACACCATCTCGCATGAGAACGACTTATGCATTTAAAAATATGCAGAAGTAAGTTCAAAATAACTTCAGGAAGAGAAAATGTTTTTATTTTTACAGTATCATCGGGTATTTGTGATTGTAAATTATCTTCAGAAGCAGAAAAAAAGAAAATATTTTGAAGAATTGCGAGGTTAGTTCAAAACGTTCGTGACATGCATTTAAGGAACAAAAAACACTGCACTAATCTCAATGCAACTTCACTGTCATTCGAAGTACTCTTCAGCAGCATCTGCGTAAATTTTTCCCAACAGTAAGTTGACATTTTTTTTAACACACACACACGCACACGTTCACAGTATAGCAGCCGGCTCGGTGTCCCGAGAGGTACGAATCACCAGTTATCACTAATCATTCGTCCAAGATGGCTTGTAATCCCTGGTGAGGCACTGTCGGTGTGTTTGTCTTACGACACTGGTTCTCTTCCTTCCCTGGAACCAATGACTCTAAATGAGTGACAAGCGACCGCTTACGACACTAGTTCCCTTCCTTCCCTGGAACCAATGGCTCTAAATGAGGGACAAGCGACTGCTTACGACACTGGTTCCCTTCCTTCGCTGGAACCAATGACTCTAAATGAGGGACAAGCGACTGCTTACCACACTGGTTCCCTTCCTTCCCTAGAACCAATGACTCTAAATGAGGGACAAGCGACTGCTTACGACACTGGTTCCCTTCCTTCCCTGGAACCAATGACTCTAAATGAGGAACAAGCGACTGCTTACGACACTGGTTCCCTTCCTTCCCTGGAACCAATGGCTCTAAATGAGGGACAAGCGACTGCTTACGACACTGGTTCCCTTCCTTCCCTGGAACCAATGGCTCTAAATGAGGGACAAGCGACTGCTTACGACACTGGTTCCCTTCCTTCCCTGGAACCAATGGCTCTAAATGAGGGACAAGCGACTGCTTACGACACTGGTTCCCTTCCTTCCCTGGAACCAATGACTCTAAATGAGGGACAAGCGACTGCTTACGACACTGGTTCCCTTCCTTCCCTGGAACCAATGGCTCTAAATGAGGGACAAGCGGCTGCTTATAGGCAGCCCATTGAGTTGCTCATGGTGGTCATTAAACACCCCCACACACACACACAAAAGAGTTGTGTGATGGTAGATTTAGCCGTTTATTGATGAACAAAAATAGCTCGAGCAATGTAACAGCGATTATTGACCTTAAACAATAAACACCAAGTAAATACGATATGTAGAGTAATTTTTTAATAACCAGGTATTCTTTGAGTTTGTGATGTCCAACTGTGAAAGTATGTTACACGAATGTCACAAAAATACAAAAAAGTACATTGGTTAAGACAGGGATTCGGCTATTAAAACAGGCAAGCGCTCTTTCTACTGCGCCACCAAAGTGGGACAAACATTGAGACAAAGGAAATTATATTGTTTGTGATTTGCTGATAATGATTGCATTGCTGCTGTGTGTGTGAGATACTTGGAACCATGCGCGTCCGCAGGGGTTGATTGACCCCCTTCCGGATCAGGCCACTGTAACAGGACGAAACTAAAGAAAAAGTCCCGAAATCAGAAAACGGTCACGAAAGCCACGAAGAAGTAACGAATTTCGTTCAAAGGTCAAGATGTTTGTGTGTGTGTGTGTGTGTGTGTGTGTGTGTTTGCGGCGGTGGTGTCAGTTTTAGTGGAAAATTCTCTAGAGCTGATTTGGCAAGCACTGCGACAAAATTGTCCAGAGCTTATTTGGCAGCTCTGGAGAATTCAAGTTTTTTCGTGAGAGTCCAAAGAGATGTCTTATTCCAGGTGTGCCATTACTATGTGAAACACGCTGGACTGCAAAATATAAAAGTATTAGAGTTTTCTCCCATAACTTTGAAAAGATTTTTGATCAGTTATGTATACTGGCCACTACAGCTTCAAGTAAAACACGCCAAGAAGCTTATCACTTGGAATCTGCTTCAAGTACAGCAACATTTCTCGTCCGTCTGATTATAATTTCAACCTATTCAGCACGACTGGAGTCTGTAACACAAGCTCTCCAAGCTGTTCAGTTTGATGTAATGAAAGTGTATAATCATGTCCAGGAACTCTTTCCCATGACCACAGACAAAAGCAGAACAACAATTCAAGGAAATTGTTTCGAAAGTCGAACAACTGTCAGAAAAATTGGACGTCCATCTAAACCTCTACCCAGACAGTGTGGCCGAAAAAAATTCCGTTCCAATGTTCGTGTCTCAACAATAGAATATTTTCGTAGATCAGTCTATGTGCCATATTTAGACTCCATCATATCATTATTGGAAAGCCGATTTATTGCAAAAAATGGACAAACTTTTAGCCTCTTTTCACTTCATCCACTACAAATGGCGAAGCTTACAAAGGAAGAATTCATGAAGCATCTTGTAAAGATCATTAAGCTATATGAAATTGAGAACTTAGAAGCTGAAGTCGTCACTTGGTTTGAAATGTGGTCAGAAAGGAAGAAACAAGATGATGGATGTGAAGACGGACTTCAACAAGGCTTGCTCAAACACACTTCCTTCTGTTCGACAGGTTATTCTTCTTGCTTTAACATTACCAGTAACAACCTGCACAGTGGAGAGGTCCTTTCAGCACTATGAGAAAGGTAAAAACCTGGTTATGGTCAGCAATGGCAGATGAACGTTTATCTCGACTGTGCATGATGAGTGTTCATCGAGGAAAGGTTTTTTGAGAATAAACATAAACTAATTCAAAATGTGTTTGACAGGTTTGGACAAAACCCAAGACGTTTGCAGTTTTTATTCCATAGTAACTATTCTAAAGTGCAAGCAACAGGAAATTGAAGAGGGTATAAAGAGATCAATGTCTATCGAAAAAAAGGGGTTTATACTTATTCTCAATAAAGGACAATGGAGCAGTACAAATGTTTTATGTAACCGTAAGTTAATGTTTTCATACAAAAAAGACTGTATTAAGTTGATTATTAAAATTAAACTTTTGACTCAGATATGAATAATTAGTGGCCAGTAATTGGTAAGTGACATATTTTGCATCATTGTCCGTTATTTCAATACTAAATATTGGCTATAAAAAGAAAGATGCGTCCAAGTTCCCATTTCATGATATCGCCTACAAATTCCATTTGAAATTGGTATAATTAAAAAAAAAATTCGGAGGGGGGGGGCAACAGTGCTCCCAACCCACCCCTAGCTGTAGGGGCTCGCTGCACTCGCCTGACCTAACCCCCAATATGCCATATAAGGACGCAGGGGTACTATAAATTTAAGAAATAATTATGATAGGGGGAATATACCCGTTTGCCCCCTCCCCTGGAAAAGTTGCAGCGGACGCCCATGCTTGGAACCTAAAAGTACAGAGGTTTAATTGTTGAAGTATTGAGAAGTATGCTGCTGTGATTATCTTTGATGAGTTGTCAAACTGAAGTGCCTTGAAACTCCTAGAATAAAGATCTTTTATTCGTAAGTGATTACAAGACTTCTTTCTTCTAGCCGTTAGGTCCTCTAATATTGCTTATTGTATAATTAAGAATTCTGTGCTAGCTATCCGGAGCATAAAATTAAGAAGTTCCAGTTTTGCAAGGGCCATCGACAGTACGATAGGTAGTGGTTAAGTGAAGTAAACAGATAGATTAAAAAGCATTACGCAACATATAAAACAAGTAGTAAGTCACAGATAAGTGTTTTCGAAAATATTAGAAACACAATTAAAATAAGATGCGCTTTTTTTTAATCAAAACGTGGCGACATTGGAAGTTTTCTGTCGAGGTAGAATTGAAGACACAACGACACACAGTCATTCTCTAAAATCGAGAAATGTAATTAAATATTCGTGGCATTCATGAATTGTACGCAAATTAAAATATGAAAGGGCCGTGTGTACACAACAGAAAAGGGGAGAATTTGATATGAAGTCATTTACCCATAACTATGTCCCGGTACAACAATTAGGTAACTGATTCCGAAAATAAAGTTAATGTACGGTAAGGAATAATTTATTTCTCGAAAGTGATCATACAATGGCTGCATCTTTGTCTGAGGAGATAATAGAGAGCCTGGCGGATGATAAAAAAGAGATCTTTCCTTTGTATGAAGACTATGAGAGCAGCAAAATGAATGCCAGAACGACAGCCGGAAGCGTTGACACCCCGAAAGCAACAATTAGGGCTGATAATTGCGTTTTGAGATAATTATTTTCTCATCGGGAATGTTTACCCACCTCGATCTGCATTGTTATTTCAGTAAACGTCAAGACGCGTGGAAGAAAGCTGATAAAAGCGTGTTGTCAGAAAAATTTCTTCCGCTACAAAATAATTAATTAATTCTCTCGCGAAGAACTGCATGTCGTCTTAGTTTACTTTAAGAAAAATATCTTTTTGCTGCTCGGAATCTGATGGTAGATTTAGCCGTTTCTTGAGAAATGTTTAACGAGAAAAGAAAAATGATATTTTGCAAAGATATTTGTCGTTTTAATAGTACTTCAGCTCGTTTCACCGGAATGTTGAAAAATGGAAAAGAACCGCGAACATTAACATGCACAACTGAACATAAATTCATCTTGAACTTCGGGGGCAAAAAAATTAATCTCGCTATGTGGATAGTTTTATAACAGCTCAGAACAAGACCACATTTACTGAAACCCATATAAATAAGTTAAGAAACGCTAATATAATAAAAGACAAAAATTAATTTATCATTTTTCAAATTCATACATTCCTGGGATGAGTAAAAATAAATAAACATCTTATTCATTAATACACATAATTGACGTGGATTAGGAACATCGAACAGAAATCACCGCTCTTTCCACGCTTAGAAGTGAGTCACGGAAAATTAGCATTGGCCGCCACCGGGAATCGAACCCAGGGGCTTCCAGTTACGCACCAGACATGCTACCACTGCACCATAGCGGCTCGAATTCTCCAGACTCACATACGACTAACTGCCAAACTAACTAACTTATAAACGTGGAAAGAGCGATGACTTCTGTTTGATCTTATTCATTAGTTACTCCTGTATAAGTGAAATTTCTCAAAATACCATAGCAACAGGATGTTCGCCTCTTCCAGTAAATCGGTTTCTCGATTTTAATTCTTCCTTTAATCGTCGGTATTCAGTCATAGAACAAATCATTGTCACCACCTCTATCTCCACGAGTGACGCATCCCATATCATGTAGAAGGGACGTCCACGGACCGGCACGAAGTATATACACTATGAACACAAAAATATTCGGATAACCCCACGTATGCAGATGAAAGTTCATTTTCAGAACAAGCTGCCCACGCGCAGTTTGTGTTAGGTGCTATAAATACAGGAGTTGTACAAAATAAAGGGAACACCTGGGAAATAGGCGATATGTTTTTATTAATAAGGTGTTGGACTATCATTTTCCTATAATACAGCTTAATGAATCTGTTTTCTCCTTGGAACAGATCCATACATATTTTAAATAGTCTCCAGGGGTGGAATGTGGTATCATTCGTCTATCAGAACCTCAGCCAATTGTTTCAGAGATAATGGAGGGGGGGGGGGATCTGCTTCTCACTCTGCTCTCCAAAACTTAAAAAAAAATGTTAAACCTCAGTATAAATCCACTTTGACCCGATTTCTTCAAATTCTCAACGAAACTTGGCGGTTCTCCCATTCATCCCTAAAATGTGTTTCCAAATTTCAAAAATCCTTAAGTCATCAAATTTCAGAGTTATCTTCACTCCCGTATCTAAGATGATTTACTCTGCAAAAAAAAAAAAAAAAAAAAAAAAAAACCCAATTCCTGACATAAATTCTTAGGGAATCTATAGCATCCAGTGATAATGTGGTCTGTCATACATACTAATAGGTCAGACATGTAGAACACTTAAATTCAGATTAAAAGAACACCAATCATATATTTAAAAATGTGAAATCAAAAATCTTCCATAGCCCAACACTGTTGAGAAAATAACCACCAATTTCTGTTTAATGACGCTAAACTGTTAGATAGACATAAATCAATATCTGACCTAGACTTTTTAGAATCCTTTCATATATTTCAAAACCGTAATAACCTGGTAAATCTCCATCTCCATACATATAAAGCGCATGGAAAGCACTAATCAATCTGCAATCTAATGGCCGCACGAGGTGTTTGACTCGTGGAACTGGTTAACATCGTCAGGAGCAAGAAATGAGAACACTTAGTCCTGACGAAGCTGAACCATGCTTTCAGCGAAACTATAGCAGACTTTAAATTGCGAAAATTGTATTCATAAATGTTGATTTCTGAATTAAATGAAATATAATCATGCAATGCCTATAGTTCAACTATTTCAATTAGATTGAACTGTTTTGGCTGCATGTATGGGCGCACTATCACATTGAAAAATGGCATCATTTTAAGGAAACAGCAGTTGGACCATAGGATGTACCTGATTACCTAGTATGTCCAAGTAATAGCTGGACATACTAGGCGATCAGGTACATCCTAGTATGTCCTACTATGTCCAAATAATAGTAACACAACCATTTAGAGTAATGTGGCCAGCCGAATACCAAAACATGGCCCCCCAAATCATCACAGATCAACCCTCAAGTTTGACATTTGGAAGCAGACATCCAAATTGTACACTTCCTTAGGAGTTCTCCATACATAAACCCGACATACTGTTGAGAATAATGTACATGAAGACTTATCGGACCATTTCACACGTTTCCAGTCATCACGCTTCTTTAAGGGTTCTTGGTACATAAATCCGATCTACGGTTGAGAATAATATCGATGAGGACTCTATAACGAAGTAAATTTCTCCTTCATTTCAGTCTACGCCGGGATTCGAACCCGAGTCCGCTTATTCCGGAACAAGTCGCTCTACCAACTGAGCTACGCAGACGTTCATTCTGACTGTTACCTGACTTTATGTCGTGTGCCTCCTGCTGGAAGGTACGTCACATCTCCCCCCCTCCGAAAGAGGGCCGGGGGCATGGCCCTCGGGTCAGCCGTGACCATGAATCGTCGTAGGCAGCCATCCACTGTAGAACGTGCACTTGAGAACTCCCAGTCAATCTGGCGTGTGGAATGCAACATCACACACATTTATTTTTCGAAGCGCTGAAGAAGGGATTCTCTTATTTTTTCTATCTCGCGGTGTGGAAATAACATCACACCATTGCGAGATTTTGAACGGCCGGGTCATCCAGAAAGTTCGGGTGCCATTATAACGAAGTAAATTTCTCTGTCATTTTGGTCTACGCCGGGATTCGAACCCGAGTCCACTTATTCCGGAACAAGTCACTCGACCAACTGAGATAGGCAGACGTTCATTCTGACTGCTACCTGCCTTTATGTCGTGTGCGTCGTGCTGGCAGGTACGTCACAACTCATTGGACCATATAACACGTTTCCAGTTAACACGCTTCCTTACGTGTTCTCCATACATAATCCCGACCTACTGTTGGAGAAAATGTCAATGCGGACTCATCGGACCATGTCACACGTTTCCAGTCATCACGCTTCCTTAGGGGTTCTCTGTACATAAACCCGATCTACGGTTGGGAATAATATCAATGAGGAATCATTGGACCATGTCACACGTTTTCAGTCATCACGCTTCCTTAGGGGTTCTCCATACACAAACCTGACCTACTGTTGGGAATAATGTAAATGAAGACTCATCGGACAATGTCACACGTTTGCAATCATCGCGCTTCATTAGGGGTTCTCCATACAGAAACCCGACATACTGTCGAGAAAAACGTCAATGAGGACTCATTGGACCATGTAACTCGTTTCCAGTTAACACGCTTCCTTAGGTGTTCTCCATACATAAACCCGACCAACTGTTGGAGAACATCTCAATGAGGACTCATCGGACCATGTCACACGTTTCCAGTCATCACGCTTCCTTAGGGGTTCTCCATACACAAACCTGACCTACTGTTGGGAATAACGTAAATGAAGACTCATCGGATCATATCACACGTTTCCAGTCATCACGGTTCCTTATGGGTTCTCCATACACAAACCTGACCTACTGTTGGGAATAATGTAAATGAAGACTTATCGGACCATTTCACACGTTTCCGGTCATCACGCTTCCTTAGGGGTTCTCCATACATAAACCCGACCTATTGTTGGGAATAATATCAATGATGACTCATTGGACCATGTAACACGTTTCCAGTCAACACTTTTCCTTAGGTGTTCTCCATACATAAACCCGACCTACTGTTGGAGAAAATGTCAATGAGGACTTATCGGACCATGTCACACGTTTCCAGTCATTACGCTTCCTTAGGTTCTCCATACAAAAACCTGACCTACTGTTGGGAATAATGTAAATAAAGACTCATCGGACCATGTCACACGTTTCCAGTCATCACGCTTCCTTAGGGGTTCTACATACATAAACCGGACCTACTGTTGGGAATAATGTCAATGAAGACTCATCGAACCATGCCACAGGTTTCCAGTCATTACGCTTTCTTAGGGGTTCTCCATTCATAAACCTGACCTATTGTTGGGAATAATGTAAATGACGACTCATTGGACCATATCACACGTTTCCAATCATCAGCTGTTCAGGTCTTATGCTCATGACACCGTAGCGTTGGCTTCTGTGATTAAAGGTTTACCCCCGCTCTTCGGTGGATGTTGGCTATGTGAAGTTCTCTGCGGACTGTTTTTGGGGTCACAGGATTTCCAGGTGCATATTGAGTCCTGCTGTTACTTTTGATTTGTGTTGTATGGATACAATCTCTGTTAGTATTCGACCGCCTCTCTATTTCAATCTCGGTGATCCGCACAATAGTTTCCTTCGCGGATGAAGTCTTTACATGCTTTTTGTACGAGGTCATAACCATGGAGAATGTTGCTCTTGACACACCAAACAATTTGGCAGTTGTATTGTAGTTACAGACGCTCCTGCTAAACGAGTTTTCACGGTTTGTTCTCTTTGGAAGTTTGACGGGTCACCCATTTCACTGACAGCTAGTTCAAGCCGCTTCTGAACACAATACTGGCATACAAACTAGAAAATATATACGTATATACAAAAAAGTGCGAAAAAGACGTTTTTTTCAGAGTTGCCCACACGAATGAAATTAACCCCTATAATTATGATGCTCACGTTATTTTGTTCAATCCCTATAAATATCAGCGTTATCATACCTGTCGTATCACAAAGGAAGCGGCTCTGCCACGCGCAGATGCCGCTCTTCTGCGATTCCCCAAATCCACTGTCGCTGAAGTTCTTCATCGATGGAAAGCAAATGGCGTCACTACAACTAAGCCGCTTTCTGGAAGGCCGCACAATACGGAATGTAAGAAGGCACGCACGCTTTCCGCCACAGACCTTGCTGGAGATACCACACAAGCCACTGGAATAGCTCTTTGCACCACCACAGTCCGCCCGCAATTCCATGCCACGATTATCATGCTGGGTCAGCTGCAATATTATCACTTCAGGCAATGCCAGACTGCCACTGTAATGGTGCCTCGCTCGCTGTTTAATGACAGCAGAAAAGTGGAAATGGGTCGTCTGGAGTGAGTAAAGGAATCACGCTACTCATTCTTTCTTCGAATTCATGTATTTGTGTGAGAACTTTGCTCGGGGAACGCTGTCAGAAGGACTGCACTGTCTCCGAAAGCAAATTAAAGGAGGATCTGTGACGGGTGATCTTCTTCATGGAAGAATTTGGTCGTTCGGTTGTGGTGCTGTTCAGTCTTACGGCCGCCTGGTACGAAGATATTCTGAACTATTCTGCAGTACCTACGCTGTGGCAGTACACATAATCACAGAACCCTGACTGTTTCAGCAGTAGCTGGTGCCTTGCAACAGTGAAAGGTCCGTACAGATATGGTTTGAGGAGCACGAAGTCTAAGTGTTGGATTGGCCAGCACAGACACCCGATCAAAATCCAAATGAACATCTATGAGACGAACCGGAAGATGGAATCCAGTCTCAGTCGGTAAGATCTTCCCCTACAGTAGCTCTATCAGAAGCTTTGCAGGAAGAATGGAGGAAATTTCATTATGCTGTAATTAAACATGTTAAGTAATGAAAATTTGACTTCAGGAAGGAATGGTGGTCTAAACTGAGGCTGTTATAGATCTGCTAAATACGTATTTTGCAGTGTGAAGCTGAGCAAAATCAACATGGTGCTACATATTTGAAATATCTCACTTTTCATCATAAGGGCTTTATTATAGGGTAAGTGCAAAAGTTCTCGACATTTAGAGTTGTCTCGCAGATAAGCTTTGTATTAGGTTTCCAAACCATGGAGCAGATGGCAACACCTTACAGTTAGCCGACTGGAGCTTTGTTGCCATAGAAACAGAAGCTTTGTTGATTACAGCACCTTTAGTGTGTAGCATTTGAGGTGCTAACATGCATTTTTGTTAAGGTGCACATTCGTCACAGTTTCCTTTTGACGTTCGATAAAAAAAGATACGGTCGCCGAGGCACATAGGGACATATGCGCTGCATATGGAACGGACGGTGTAAGCGAAAGAACATGCTGATCTAGATTCACGAAGTGTCATTCGGCTGGAAGGATGCTTGGAGATAATCCTCATCCTGGATGTCTTTCTGAAGCGTGTATAATGGCAATACGTAATTGAATTTGGTCATCATCAAACCTACGAAGATATTGGCGATAGGAAACATTCAGTTTATTGGATAACTGCCATAAGGGAAATTCAAACTATCGGAATTTTCCCGAAATCTGGATCAATCACATCAATTAATATCGGCTAAGAACTAAATGAACAGATTGACCATAAGTGTATCGCTGCCTGAGGCTTCCTACAAAACGGATCTGTTCTTAGATTGAATGGTTACTGGCGAAGAAAAATTGGTGCTGTATAAGAATGTTAAACGTACTAAATATTTTCACAAATAAGCAGAATTTCCAGGAAAGACTCCAAGTACTGGCCCGCATCGAAAACATATCAGATGTAGAGAATTTTAGGAAGGGTGTGTCTGACCCAGGTCTTTAACAACCCTTAGAATTAGGAAGCTAGGAGATTTGGTCTAGAGTGCTCGATAGGAAAGTGACACGGAAGCGAGGCATAGAAAAGGGGAGGAAGACGCCTTTATTTATTACCGGGGGCCAGTACCCTGGGTCCGACTGCTTAACGTGTCCATCCGACGCACGGTGGATCTTTAGTGGTTCGAGCGTTCGTACCTGCCTGGGATCGAACCTGGGGTTCCTTCGTGGAAGTTACGAACGTTGATCAGTAGGCCATCCGCGGCCCTGAATCCAAAGCTCTACGTTTGGTGGGATGGCATTTCATCATGAGTTCTTGGCACTGAAACAAACGATGATTGAGAGTGTTTATTCTCAGCAACTTGGCAGAGGAAACGAAGCCTTGAAGTATAAGCGTCCCAGTTCTGTGAATCGGAAAGGATCTGTCTTCATCACGATGAGGCCGATTGATTACTGTGAGTCTTTACCTAACAGAATAAAAGAGCAACCTAACAGAGTAAAAGAGTCCTCGAAGTTTAAGTTTGGTGAATCGGAAAGGGGTCTTCATCACGATAAATCCTGATGATCACTGTCAGAACTTTACAGAGTAAACGATACCTTGAAGTCTAAGCATTGAAAGGTGTCTTCATTACAATAAGGACGAATAATCACTGAGAGTCTTTACTCTCAGCAAATTGACAGATCAAAAGAGGCCTCGAAGTCCAGGTGTTACAGTTTGGTAAATCGGATAGGTGTCGTCTTCATCACAATAAAGCCAAATGATCACTTCGAGTCTTTACAGTCAGCAACTTAACAGAGTAAAAGAATCCTCGAAGTTTAAGTTTGGTGAATCGAAAGGCTGTCTTCATCACGATAAGGACTACTGATTCCAGTCAGGCTTCGCTGTCAGCAACTTGACAGAGTAAACGAGGCCTCGAAGTCTAAGCATCACAGTCTAGTGAAACTGAAAGGTATCTTCATTACAATAAGGACGAATAATCACTCAGAGCCTTTACTCTCAGGAAATTGACCGAGCAAAAGAGGCCTCGAAGTCTAAATGTTACAGTTTGGTAAATCAGAAAGGTGTCTTCATCACGATAATGCCGAATGATCACTGTCTGACTTTGCTGTCAGCAACTTGATAGAGTAAACGAGGCCTTGAAGTCAAAGCATAATAGTCTGGTGAAACTGAAAGCTGTCTTTATTACAATAAAGACGAATAATCACTGCGAGTCTTTACTCTCAGCAAATTGACAGAGTAAAAGAGGCCTCGAAGTCTAAGTGTTTCAATTTTATGAATCGGAAAGGTGTCGTCTTCATCACGATAAAACCGAATGATCCCTGCGAGTATTTACTCTCAGCAATTTGACAGAAGAAACACGGCCTTGAAGTCTAAACGACACAGTTTGGTTAATCAGGTCTTCATCACGATAAAACCGAATGATCACTTCGTCTCTTTACTCTCAACAACTTGGCAGAGTAAATGAGGCCTCGAAGTCTAAGCGTAGTGATTCGGAAAAGTGTTTTCTTCCATCACGATAACGCAAGATCACGTGTGTCTGTGGCAACACAGTACAAACTGCAGAAAATTGCCAAGGAATACCCACCGTATTCGCCGAACTTAGAACCAACAGATTTTCACTTGTTCCGGTCACTTCAGTAGCATATGGCTTTTAAAACATGAAAGACCTTTCAGTGATCGGGAAGGCTATTCACGCACTTAAGACCTTTCAGTGATCGGGAAGGCTATTCACGCACTTTTGACTCCAAAGACGCTGTTCTCTTAGATACGGGAATTTAACAGCTAATCAAACAATAGGAGCAGTTCATCCCCGAGACTATGCAACAGATTGAAATAAAATGCCGCTTAAGTACAGTCATTTACAAAAGTTTAAGACCACATGTTGGTATTAGGAAATTTCTGTCGATTGCGTTAGCTACTGTCTGTATTACTCAACTTCCTGTCGGTGATGCATCATCCTACAGCAGCAGCTGTTGATAGAGCTGGAGGGAGCGTGCGAGTGTCAGTTTGCTTCTGGTGTTCATGCTGAGAGATTTTGTACGTATTTTCAATATACGAAAAATAGGAAAAAAAGCGTCATTAAGTGTAACTCAGAGGGCACAAATGGTGACTTTTATATCATGAAGGGTACTCCGAACGTAACATAACATAAAGGTGAATGTGAGCAAGACTGCCATTCATAATACGATCACAAAATATCGAGATACATGTGAATTAAGCGACCGAAAGAGAAGTGGACGTCCAAGGAAAATAACCCCATGTGATGGCAATACCATAAGACGAACAGTTATGCGTTCTCCAAGGAGTTCGTTTAAGGAAATATAAGGCCTTTCTACATTCAAAAGGGTCTAATATTAGTATCAGCATTGTTTACCGACGTCTTAGCAAAGTTTTTGGCTTAAAGTCTTATAAACCTGCACATAAACTTAGACTAACCTATGTAATGAAGAAAAAAAAACCGAACTCCAGTTTACGAAGCGTCATCAATCGTGGACTGCTGAAAATTGGAGCCAAGTTCTTTTTTCCAACCAATCAACTGTGCGTCAATTTGAATCACGTGAAGTACATGCTGGACGACCAAAAGGCAAAAGGTTTGATGAAAAATACACCGTTAGGACCGCAAGACACCCACCTAGTCAGATGCTATGTCAACATCCGGTACTCCTTCATTGTCCTTTTTCCCGACAGGCACTGCCATGACTGGTCCTTTTTATGAGGAAATATTACGTGAGAAGCTGTTAACTCATATGCAAGTGCACAGATGCCCAATCTTTATGCAAGATGGTGCTCCATGCCACAGATCAAAGACAGTAAAGGACTACCTGCACAGGAAAAACATAACTGTGCTTCACTGGTCCGGTAATAGTCCCGACCGTAACCCCATCAAAAGTTTGTGGACCATTTTAAAAGACAAGGTAACAGAAAAACAGCCATCAATTTCCCAAGCTTTGATTGACGCGATAAAATACGTGTGGTGCGAAGACATTTCAAGTGACTACTGCAAATCCCTCATTGAGAGTATCCCACATCGTATTCTGTCCGTTGTTAAAATTAAAGGTGGCCACACAAAGTACTGATTTCGGTCTTCTGGTGTTCTAAAGTATGTAAGTATTCACCTGTGGCGTCATTTTTTCAAATATCTCCGACAAGCAATAAGTTGTTTCTTTGAAAATCTCAATTTTCAGTAAATTGACGTGTAGTCTTAAACTTTTACAAATGTCTGTAAAACACAACTTTGTTTTTCCTGTATGTAAACGGCGATAATTTTTGCACTTAACAAATAAAAACCGCAGATAGTTGAAATAATTTTCAGGCTGAATTAAATAACGATTCAGTTAGGTTCACCAAAGTATTGCCTCGCGCACGGAAATATTAATAGCAAATGAAGAAGTAAAAATACAGTTAATATTTTCCCTTAGAGCTATTTAAAAATATACATAAACTGCTGATGCTTTTAATATTTCTCTTCGCATTACCAAAACGTTAACTTCCTTATTTTGCCTATTTAATTCTCTACCTTATTATGTCATCGCCTTTTTCGAACGGATTCCTACTCTAGAAAATATGCCTGTTTTCCTGTTTGCCTGCAAAATAAATTTGAGGTATGTAATAGCTAACGTTATTACAACATGTTCAAAAGGCTATACAGCTTTTATGGTCCATTAACAGAATGGCTGTTGTTTCGGAGTTAATTCTTTGGTGATATAGCTGTTAGAAGACGGTTTCCTGAGCAAGACAAAGCCTCAGCAGAAAGTAAAGGCTTCCTTACTTAGTCTCCTGCGCTCCCTCGCTGTCGATTTATTCAGTTTGGAAGGAGTAATATGGCTATTTATCACTCCTAACTATCTGGGAGGAACGCTAATCCAACATAACAGCTTCGGAAGTTGGAGAAGTAATTCCACTCCTCCTTCATTCGAGCGGCTTAGAAGGCTCAGTGCTGCTAGTCATAAATTACACACCATTTTAATCTCGCCTGTTTGCGGAATTAATCTTCTGTTAATCGATAATTCCCTCAGTTAATCGAAGAGACGAGAGAAAGTATGAGCTCGTATCGCAAAACGTCGGCAGCTCCGCCTCTCCAGACCGATTAATGACCCATTTTATGAAAAGCTCGTTTCTCCATGTAAAATGCGCAGACGGGAGAAAAAAAAAGAAAAGGCGTTCTGTTAGCCGGAGATTGTGCGTCACTCAAGTCATGAATCTGCTTGACGCAAATGGAAACCTCTTGTTTGAAAATTGCTTTTGCTTGGTGTCAAAAAGTGAAAAAATCTGTACAGACAACCGACAGAATTAAAGAAAAAAAAGCAAAAGAAAGTTATAACAAATTCCAAGGGTATCGAGGCAGTTTTTGTAAAGGGAAGAAATCTGCCGCAGTCGAAGTGATTCTATTGTAAATTTATTTTGATCATTTATTATCAGAACAAGAAATATTTACTTGGTTGTTCGTTTGTAGAGAGAAAGCATGGAAAATGTACGAAAGGAGTTCAAATATAAACGAGAATTCGATTCTAAGAAATTATTCACAACAAAATTCAAAAATCATGCACACTACTTTTAAGCGAAGTCTCCATTACATACAGTGCACTAGTTCAAACATTCCGGAAGGTTCTTAGTTCCAGTTTCAAGAAAGTTTTTAGTTGCTTGTCAATCCAACCTTGCACAGCAGCAAAAGCTCCACCTTCTTGGAGGTAAAGAACTTTTGTGTTTTCCCGGCATACTCACTTTCTTTGACTCAGGAGTGAAGTAGTCAACCCAAGTCTTACCACAGGTAAACCTTAAAACTGGACAACAGTCCAATCGCGATCTAGCGATTTCCCGCATTTAATGCTATATTTTGTAATCCCCAGATTTCCTCTTATATATGTAATGTTAAAAAAATGCATATTCATTTTCGACGTTAACGTTTTCCCGCATCTAACGTTTGCATTTTCAAGGCCATTTTGCATTTTCTGGTTTCCCTTCTTCCCATCACAGGGAGAAAGGGAACAGCATCCTATAAAGCGGCACCATGGGCTTTTTAGCAACACTTTCGGCGTCACAGGCTTGATTTCCCACATTTACACACACATGCGTGTAACACATATACGTGCAAGGATTATCCAAAGAACTGATCACAAGGTATCCTGTGATTAAGAACCTTTTTGGCAAGCTTGTAACGGGAGGTTTTCTTTGGCCAGGTCAGTCTCTGAATCAGAGTAAAACATCGTTAGGTTTTAACTTTAGCGGAAAAGAAAAGATTTTTGAAGAAGTGGACAAATTAAAATATGTTACATGTGTTGAACTTGCAAAGAAAAAAAAAGGTTTAACTTATCATCATTGAAGAGAAAGAATTCATATGTGTTGCCGTAAGGAGCCTTGGAAGAACATGTACTGAGATGGTTTCAAGAAGCATGTGCTGTTAACGTGCGTAATTAATGGAAATTCGTATGTGAAACAGCCGAGAAAATTGGATCGAGTTTAGATACGGGAAATTCACTTCATCTTCTGGTTGCATTGATAGATTTAAATGCTGACATGGATTGGTATACGAGGCGTTCTCTGCAGAATCAGTAAGTGTCGATCCCATGACAGGAAAGTGGGAAAATGGTGAATTGGTGGTATGGGCAACCATCAGAAACATTTTCAAGCGTTACTGTAGTAGAGCTCATCTTAGCAAGCTAGGAAGATTCACATGCGCGTAGGCACACGAATTATGTATTTTTTAATGTACGTACTATTACAACTACATGTTTTCCTGTGGATAACTGCAGTACAATTTTTGTTTTGGCTTGTTTTTGCGTGATAACGTATACAATGAAAAATAATTCGATTGTTGCCATCACATGGCCTTTTATATAGCAATTTTAAACTCAAAAAATTATATTTTCGCGTTTAACGATTTTCCGGATTTAACGTTCATTTTTAGTGTTCCAAAAACATTAGATTGCGACTACTTTCTGGTATCGCTGCAAAAATTGAGTAATGACCACTAAAAGTCTTTCCTTTGCTGTGAAAACATAAACTTTGCCGATGGCGGTACTGGAATCAGCATCCTTCAGTTCCGGAGCGGAATGTTTTCCCAATTAAATTACAGCGACAAGGGCTTATCATTGCTACTTGCCGTCCTGACATGTGCGTCACCTCATGTACGTCACATACACCCCCCCCCCTCTCCCTCTGCTGCCCCCGAGAAAAGCAAGAGCACGAAATGGTAGGTTTCGGATCCGCCACAAACCATTCTTGAAGTAACTCTCTATAGAAGAAGGAATTCTCACTAATTTCAGACGATGTGTGCAAGAAGTATCACACATTTTTTCGAAGAGTTGAGGAAAATCTCATAAATTTGAGATGATGTGTAGGACAAACATCACAAATTTTTCAAAGAACCTAAAGGCCAGTATATCCGTTTTCACATCCGGGCGCTAATGTGAAAACAAAAATTTGACGGCGGCGGGACTTGAACTCACGTCTTTCTGCTCCGGGGCCGAATGCTTTCCCAGTTAAACTACGCCGACTACGGCTTTTCGTTCCTACTTGCCGTCTTGACATGTGCTTCACCTCTGCAGTACGTCACGGGTATCGTTCAGTTGATCGAAAGGTCACTTGACCGAAAATCACTTGATCGAAAGGTACATTTCACCGAAGGGTGACTTGACCGAAAATTTAATTTCACCGAAAGGTCACTTCACCTAAAAGTTCGTTTCATCGAAAGAAAGACATCTGATCGAAAAGTTGATCTTACCGAAGGATTACGTTACCTAGAAGTTCATTATATCGAAAGATCATTTCACCTAATGGTCAGTTTATAGAAAACTTAAAATTTTGTTCTTAGAGATGTGTTGGAGTGTGTAGCGGGTTTTTGAAAAACTGGCACCTACTCATGGAGGTGTGTATTCTTTTGAACTTTAATTCATTGTAAATGGCATCACTTGTGACGGTGACTAAGTGCATTGTGGGTTATCGTATGTGTTATGTAATGGTTGCATCTCTGTGTCTAGTAGCACTTAGCCTAATGATGGGGCCATGAGGCCTCGAAAGATTTCGCATTTTAAGTAGTAAATAAAGTGATTTTAATTTGCAATTTGAAAATGTGGTTTTCACTTATCGTACGTAGATAGCTATTTGGAAAGCGTTATGACCATTCCGTGCGAAAAATTTCTATATTATCATGACTTTTTTGTTTTGTTTATCGTTAAAAATTCACAGTACAGGAGATGATATTTTTAGTATCGTTAATGATTAATTCATAACACACAATTTGGATTGGAAAAAATGTGTCGGAGACAGTACTGACGGTGCGCCAGCTTTGTGTGGGAAAAGAAACTGTTTTGCAGCAAAGGTAAAAGAGTTAGTGCCTGAATGTAGTTCAACTCACTGCTTTATTAACAGAGAACAGTTAGCGGTAAAAGGAATGTCTTCTGAACTGGATCTTGTTCTTGTAATAAAATAAGTAGTTAAAGTGGTTAATTTAGTTAAATCACGGTCATTGAACTCTCGCCTTTTTAGTGTATTGTGCGAAGAAAGGGGAAGTGTGCACAAAAATTTAATTTTCCACACCGAAGTACGGGGGTTGTCAAGGGGGAAAGTGCTTTCAAGAGTTTTCGAGCTGAGGGATAAGATCAAGATCTTCCTTCATCGCACTGATGCAGTAACTAAATCAATTTTCCACGATTTCTAGTGGCTAGCGCAGGTGGCATATCTCAGCGATATTTAACAGCTTAAATATGTCACTTCAGGGGCGCGATGTTACCATTTTTAAAGAGCGAGATAAAATAAAAGCATTTCTACAGAAATGTGAACTTTGGAGTAAACGGCTTGCTCGTGGGGAGTACGACTCATTTTCTGCACTTGATGATTTTTTGCAGTCTTCAGGAGAACTAATCGACGATGAATTAGTGCACTTATTTCAGAACCATATAAAAATTCAGCAAGATAGCATAAAAAATATTTTCCAGAGCTTGATGAAAGTAAGGAATGGATTAGAAATCCTCTCAGTGCTACAACTGTGATTGAGTCCTTTGGCCTTTCAGCTCGTATGTGTGATCAGCTTATTGAATTGGCGTCTGATGAAGAACTAAAAATCATGTTTAGTGAGAAATCCCTCACAAACTCCTGGATCCATGTGAAATCAGAGTACCCTGAACTCGCCAACAGTGCCATCAAGCACCTGCTACCGTTTCCCCCAAGTACAATTGTGAAATAGGATTTTCTGCCTTGGTTGGACTAAAAAGTGTAAAAAGAAACAGTGTAAAGGAACAGTTGAGTTTGACTTAAGACTGAAACTATCTTCCATAGCACCTGATGTAACTAAACTGGTCAAAGATTGCAAGCAACAACCATTCTTCGCATTGAAATGGAGAATAACAAATTTATTCGTTTATTTGCTTTCCTGAAATGTGCTAATACCATTTTAATTCTAAAAATAATTATGCTGTTATTGATTCCTATCCCTTAGTTTTAAACAGTTCCATGAGATTACACAGGATGATTCATGAAGAAGTATATAGTTTCAACGCACTATAAAACAAGAACAATGTAAAATATTTTATGTTACCTGTAACAGAATTGTAGGGGAATGTTTCAAGTTTTTTGAGAGGCAGTCACAGATGTTCTATGTGTGCACCCTTAGTCACACGACACACAACGAGCAGGTAATCCATTTCCGCTCAAACGCGAGGTATCTGAATCAAGTGCAGTGATAGTGGCTGTGATACGCTGTTTCAGCTCCGATAGATCAACAGGAAGGGGAGGGGTTTGTTCTTTACGTATTGAAGTACAAGATATCGACAAAATCGTAATTTTCAAAATGGTGCTGCATTTCGGCACAAAATTTCAAAGCGCTTTGTCTTGTCAAGGTCAGTGAGATTTTGCAACATCTGCACTTTGTATGGAATCATTTTCAGCTTCTTTCTCAAAATTCACTTCCCTCAGTAGCGGTACACAAACTTTATGAGTACATCTGCCTAACGGTTTGCAGTTGTGGTCCGTGTCTTCAACTGTTACTGTTTTACAGCATCTAGAAACTGTATACTTCTTTATTTTCTTTATCACCCCGTATTTTTTTAATTCACTTATTAATTTTTGTTCATCATCTTAAATTATTTTCTCATTAACGCCTATATATTGAAATGTGTGGTTTAGTGTTGATTCTTTTGCATTACATTTTGTGCAGACTTTTGTGCCATCAAGTAGTTTAATTGATTTGAGATGCCTAGTTTTAAATCTTGATGACGCGGTTTGTTCTTTTCTGTTTAATGTTGTGCTCACTGACTTGCCATTTTCTTTTGTGTTTTAAAATATAATAAAAAAACAATACTTTTTATTAATATATTTTAGCCGTTCTAAAATTAACTAACTGTAATATCAATTTTGTTTATGATAATGCATTTTAATGAGTTTTAAATCATTATTCCTACATTTTGTTGCTTGAACGGAAGAGGTTCCGAGGTAGGTAGTCCGTGTTAGGTTGACAGTGCACACCTAGTGCTCCGTGGTAAAGGAAAGTTTGAGAACCACTGTAGGTGGTTGCGGCTTGGATGGTCTGTGCTGCTGAAATAAGCCACGGGCCGCAGGATGCCCGAAGGTTATGAAAGCGTGTAGATGATCATGCTGGTAGAGCGCAGCGGTTACGGACCTCTGCAGACACAATAAGGGACCTAATGTGTCCCATGAGAAGGCTCCCTAACAATTACAGAGATGCCACCGCCTTTAACAGAGCCTACCGAGCACGACGAGGCCATGAGCTCATGGTGTCGATGCGACACCCGCACCCTCTCGTCAGCTGTAGATGGGATTCATCTGACAACACGACGCAGCGCCCCTCTGAAAAGGTCCATTTTTGATGTTCCCAGCAGCAGCTAAGAAGTAATGTACGATGACGAGCAATGAACAGTGGCACGTGGGTTGGGCGTCGGCTCCGTGGCCCAGGGTACCCACAGTGCGCCGGGCCGTCCGCTTGCTGACACTGCTTGGGCCTCCGACATTTAGCCAAAATGTGATTTGCACCACCGTTACCAAGCTGTCGGTATGTACGAGCCTGAGTAATCACCGTGAAGCCAGGTCATCAATAGCGTGTGGTCGGGCACCGCTTGCTCTCTGGGCGCTGGTACGTCCGTCGATGGTATACTCCTGTACATCAGAGCTGAGACGAGCTTAGCCCGAGGCCGAAAGCCCGAAGCAGAACCCGGGCCCGAATCGGGCTTGGGCTGTAGAATATTTACTGCGTTTCGGGCTCGGGCTCTGAGAGAGAAAGAGAGAGAGAAAAAGAGAGAGAGAGAGTGAGAGAGAGAGTGTGTGTGAGAGAGAGAGAGAGAGAGAGAGAAAAAGAGAGAGAGAGAGTGAGAGAGAGAGAGTGTGTGTGAGAGAGAGAGAGAGAGAGAGAGAGAGTGAGAGAGAGTGAGGGAGAGGGTGAGAGAGAGTGATATAGAGAGTCAGAGAGAGAGTGAGAGAGAGAAAGTGAGAGAGAGGGAGAAAGTGAGAGAGAGTGAGAGTGAGAGAGAGAAAGTGAGAGAGAGTGGGAGAGAGAGAGAAAAAGAGAGAGAGAGACAGTGAGAGCGAGAGTGAGAGCGAGAGTGAGAGCGAGAGTGAGAGAGAGAGACAGTGAGAGCGAGAGTGAGAGCGAGAGTGAGAGCGAGAGTGAGAGAGAGAGAGAGAGAAAGTGAGAGAGAGAAAGAGAGAGAGAGAGAAAAAGAGAGAGAGAAAAAAAGAGAGTGAGAGAGAGAATCAGAGAGAGTGAGAGAGAAAGAGTGAGAGAGAGAGAGAGAGAGAAAGAGAAAGAGAGAGAGAGAGAAAGAGAGAGAGTGAGAGAGAAAGAGAGAGTGAGAGTGAAAGAGAGTGAGAGTGAAAGAGAGTGAGAGAGAGAGAGAGAGAATTATATATAAATGCGATTTTATATGATTTAGCAAATGAGACACTTTATAGTTGGTAAAAGGAATTCTTCGGCAAATGGTTCTGGTTGGGGATCGGGCATTCGCGATGGCTATTTATCCTGGGCTTGAGTAGAAAATACTTTAGGCCACGCATTAGTGCGTTTCTGCAGAGAAGAAAAAGCTTCTTCAAGAACTATAGATATTGGATAGTTGATAGCATGCCCACGATAATTTAGCCCCTATCTCCACTCAGTAGCTCCCTGCTAATTCTATTTAGCAACGTACATATTGCAGCGCATTATGGCGCGATAATGTTAGCATTATTTAAGCAACATACATATTGCAGCGCATTATGGCGCGATAATGTTAGCATTATTTAAGCAACATACAATTGCAGCACCGCCCGATCATTTTGGATGTCTGACTTCCCGAAGCACTTCAGGTGGAAACGAACGGTCAAAGAAAATCGCACAGTTACACTATAAAAATAGAGAGAGGTCCCTTCTCTACTCCCCATTTGAGAAATACATTAGTTAAATGCAGGAGGAGGAGGGAGTGGAAGTGTGGAAAAGGAGGTGTTTTTTATTTATTCTTGAACAGGTTACACAGTTTTCGGGCTCGTTCGGGCCCGGGCTCTATCTTCCAATCTAAAATTCGGGCTCGGGTGGGCTCGGGCTGATATATCACGGGCTCGGACAAATTGAGCCCGAACTCAGCTCTGGTGTACACTCGTGATACGGTTACCACCGCTAACTCTAGGGTTGGTTCTTAAACCTTGGGCGATGGAATGACCCATCTGTCTTGCGCAGACAATGTATCCATGATGAAAGTCGCGCTGATCACCACGTTTACCTATTTTCGTTGATTGCGATGCACTGTTAGGAAGCCCCGCTATCCGATTATTTATCGCTTGCATTCGGTTCGAATATGTTTCACTGGGATCGGGGAATGCGCATGTGAACTGCCCATCACCCTTATCTCTCATGTTTTGTCTACTGAGTGTATTATTAGATTTACTACAGCACGTATGTGAAGATCGCCAATTGTCCAACGCTTAGCTATAAAAGTTATTCATTTTCCCTCTCATTGCTGTTATTGTTTTATTTTAATACTTTACGTTTCTTGTGAATGAATGGAAGTGTACAAAATCGGAAATATTTTTTTTTTCATTTTTGGCAATCATTTCAGAGATGCAAGTCGATGGTCGCTCGCTGCTTTCCAGGTGAAGGTTCTTATGTTCATCTTACTGGCTATGTCCATTGTATGCCTAACTCTTACGGGGCTTCTACTGAGTCAAATGAGCAACTGCAAAACACTGATCCGAGGTAGGCGTAACGGTACGGTATCTGTGCTTAATTAACACTTCTTTATTTTCTATGTTATTAACTCATGCATACATGCTTCTATCGTCTCCTGTAGTCTAACTCTGTCTCTCTCTTTTCTTCTTACACACACGTCATAGTTCATGCAGTATTTGTTCCATAGTATGTCAGTATGGATATTAACACGTGTTCACGACTGACTGAATGTTGATTAGAACTATCCCAATTAATATTTTTGTCACGCATTGACTCATCAGAGCTGCTGGTCCCTTTTCTTCAATAGCAAGCGTCGAGTAGGAAGTCAGAATCAGGGACGAACGACCACTCAAGGACATATGTAGATCGCAGTGAATAATGAATTCATCTAGATTTGAAATCGAACTTCACTGAAATGATGAAGCCGTTAATCGTCAATAAAGAGGTAAAACTGAGGAATTGAGAGTATTTGGACGACTGTCAGGAAGTAGATCTAGAAAGCGAAGTCGTCCCGTGATGATGACCAGCTATGATATAATTGATGTATGTTACGAAGTACACACATAAAAACATCAATGTCCTTCTACATAGGTTTAGTTCTGATTTACCTAGGCTTACGTTTCGGACATTACAAAAGAGGACGTTGCAGCCTTCAAGGTTTTTGGTATCGTCCTGCGGAATAACTTGCCAGGCTGCTTCTATGCGAGATCAAAGTTCATTTGTGGTGACTATTGGAGGCGCTTGGCTGGCCAGTCTCTTAGCTACCATGCCTCAGACATGTTCGATAGAGGACATATCCGGCGAGCGTGCAGGTTGGGGAAAGCGTTATCTATGGAAAAGCTCTTGGACATTCCGGGTAGAGCATTGTCCTGTAGGAATATGGCGACAGGACAACTCCGAAGGAAGGGTATCAATTCTGCCTCTAAAACATCCCTGATGTACCGCTGGCTGTTGAGGATATCCTCAGTTCGTATCAGGAGAGATTGCGAATTGAACGCGATGGAGTCCCAAAGCATGACGCTTGGCGTTATGGCGATGGAGCCCCAAACCATGAAGCTTGACGTTATGGCAATGGCGCCCCAAACCGCGACGCTTGGCATTATGGCGATGGAGTCCCGAACCATGACGCTTGGCGTTATGGCGATGGAGGCCCAAACCACGACGCTTGGCTTTATGGCGATGGAGCCCCAAACCACGACGCTTGGCGTTATAGCGATGGAGACCCAAACCATGACGCTTGGCGTTATGAAGCTGAAAGGTGCCGTTCACCATTATGTCTTCGAACACGACTGCGACCATCATGGTGCATCAAGTTGAATCGTGACTCGTCAGAAAACACGACCTGTTTCCAATCAGCGCAACAATGAGGCGTCTGTGTTTGAGGGTCAAGGGAATGCGCAGCTACGGGCTGCTAATGACCTCTCTTAAGCAGATGACGTCGAACTGTGTTGGAGGACAAAGCCTGACCTGTGACAGTGCTCCACTGCTGCACTGACACCATGGATGTCGCTGTGCGGTCCGTCACTACCATGTAATAGAGCTGTCTGTCATCCCGTGCAATGGAGCGATTTTGCGGTCCATTTCCCGGATTTCTGTGCGTTAGAGCGTCATCTGTCCGCTAGCTTCCCGTTTACATCAGTGTACTGGCTTTTCGTACTTACGAGTGGCAATTTCGCGGTAGGAAAATCCAACTTCTCTAATCCCAAAAATCCTTTCTCGCTCGAAGCCGATCAAGTGTTCATAATGCAACCTACTTCGACTACGGGGCATAGTGAGACACATGAAACACCCTTTCGACTCAATATCAGTTCTCAACATCTCGTTTGAGCCAGCTGTTTTTAGCCAAGATCGGACAGTTCAGAGGGCGCTGCTCCGAGATCGCATCCGCAATTTCACTGACATTTCAATCATTTGCATGTCTCAACCAATTCTACATATCCTCGTTCATGGTGCTGCGATTTTCACTAACAGTAGTGTACAATAGCTTGGGCACAAAATGGGGGAGACGGGAAGGAATATCCGGTGCCACAATTACCAAAATTTAATGCGATATGCGATTCATAACGTCCGATCTAGCTATGGAACTTCAAAATCAGATCCTCTGAAAGACGACTGAAATTTACCAGTTAATCAAATCTCAAGTATTCTCGCGAATCGCTACTATTAGAGGAAAATTTCAGTCATATTGATACGAAAAAAATGTGATATGATTACAAAAGAAATTGCGGAAAGGTTTATGAAAATTCAGAATATTCCTGCGTACGAAAAAAAAAAAAATCCGTGAAATTCAAGTTTTTCCCCCTCTTTTCACGGAAAAAGTCGTGTCAGGTATCATCATCATCATTGTCAACCATTATCAATCCACTGCTGGACGAAGGTCTCCCCAAGTTTCCTCCACAACGGTCTGTCTTGTGCCAGTCTCCTCCATGTCACTTCTACATACTTTTGGATTTCATCCACCCATCTCCCGTGTTTTCTTCTTCTAGGTCTTTTCCTGTCCCTAGGAATCCAATCTAAAATTTCGGCTGTCCATCGATGGTCCGTCCTTCTGGCAGTATGTCCAGCCCATTGCCACTTCAGGGATTTAACTCTGATCATGATGTCTTCCACTCTTGTCATTTTTCGGATCCACGAGTTCCTCTTCTTATCTCTCCTGGTTACACCAAGAATGCACCTCTGCATGCTTCTTTGAGTTGTCTGCAGCCTTTGTATGTCTCGTTTAGTTAAGGTCCACGTCTCTGCACCATACGTAAGCACTGGAAGGATGCATTGATCAAACACTTTTCTTTTAAGACATAATGGCATATTGCTCTTGAAAATTATGCTGTTTCTTCCAAAAGCTCTCCAGGCAAGTTTTATACGCCGATTAATTTCTTCATCAATGTGACCCTCACTTGATATCTGCTGTCCAAGATAAACGTACGTGTCTGTTATCTCCAGTTTTTCTCCATCAATCGATAAATCTTCATTTCTTGTAAAAGCATTGAACATCACTTTTGTCTTCTGAAAGTTCATTTTTAATCCCACTTCTTTACTCTTGTCAGCAAGTTCCTGGATCATACTCTGCAGCTCTGATGGGGTAGTTACAAAAATGACTACGTCATCAGCAAAACGAAGGTGGGTTAGATAATCTCCATTAATCTTTATCCCTTTGTTTTCCCAGTTCAGTGATTGAAAGACATTTTCCAATGTGGCATTAAAGAGCTTCGGAGATATGGTGTAACCTTGTCTCACTCCTTTTCCAATTTTTATGTGTGTTGTATTTTCAAACAGCCGAATCTTTGCACTTGCATTTTCATAGATGTTATTAATAATATTAATGTATGCATCTTCAATACCGCAGGATTTCAGAGCCATTGTAACTGCTGAAGGTTTCACCGAATCAAAGGCTTTTTCGTAATCGATAAAAGCCATGCACAATGGAAGTTCATATTCCCTCGCTCTTTCAATTAGTTCTCTCAGTACGTGGATATGATCTATTGTGCTGTAGCTACTCCGGAATCCAGCTTGTTCTCTCGGTTGAGCCATGTCCAGTGATACCTTCAAACGGTGTGAAAGAACTTTAGTGAAGATTTTATAAACCACTGATAGGAGGCTGATAGGTCTGTAGTTCCTGAGATCCTCAATGTCACCTTTTTTATGTAGAAGTATCATTGTAGCGTTGTTCCAATCCTCAGGAATCTTCCCTTCATTAAGGTATCGAGTGAAAATTTGTGCGAGTTCTGTTTCGATTTCTCCACTTGCTTCTTGTATGATGTCTACAGTAATTCCATCTTCTCCTGGAGCTTTTCCCCGCTTCATGTTCCTAATTGCATGTGCAACTTCTGCTGGGAGGACTGGAAGAACTCTGGTACTGGTACCTTTCATGATGTCTGGAGTACATGTATCATCCCTTTCATATAATTTGGAGTAGAAATCATTCACTCTTGTCAAAATTTCGCCTCTATTTCTTGTTACAGAACCATCTTCTTTTCCCAGTGCCATAATCTGTTTTCTTCCCTTACTGAGATGTCCCTTTGCTATCTTTAGGATTTGGTTGTTTTCAATTGCTTTCCTCACTAGTTCACAGTTGAATTTCCTTACGTCTTCAGTGATACTTTTTCGTACTGTCTTGCATAGCTCTATATATTCCACTTTGGAAGTCACATCTTCTTTAGTTGTCCTCATTTCTCTTCTTTTTTGCTTCAACATTTTGGTTTTTCCTGATAATTTGTTCACATGCAACTTGTTCTTAGACCCAGCTAATTTTGTTGCTGTTTCCATAAGAGCTTTGGTTACTTTTCTGTGAACTTCAGAAATATCCACTTCTTCCGATGTTAGGCCTTCTAAAGCAGAGAATCTGTTCTTCAGTTCCAAGTTGAAGGCATTATGGTGTTTTTTAAGGTTGGTTATGTCAATACATTTTGTTTGTCTTATGAGCTTGCTACGTTCGAGTTTAGTGTTCAGGTGCATCTTACATCTCACCAATCTATGGTCACTACCTGTGTTGAACTTGTTTAGCACACTGCAGTCTTCTATGACGAATTTTTTGTTACACATAATAAAATCAATTTCACTTGTCGTCCCATTTGGATGTCTCCATGTCCATTTCCTGTGCGGCTTTTTATGCTCCACTAATTAACGAAAGGAATCATAAAAAGTGGCTCATGAAGTTTAGGAAATTTGTTAGTGTTAGTTCGACCGTTACGAGGAGCACATGTGATGTAACGCCAACTATCTCAAGGAGCCTTAACACATTGAATCCGACGTTAAGAAAATGATTTGGTATACAAAGTTCCCGTCAGAATGCGCACCTATAATGCCATAGGCTGTTGGGCCTTCTATCTCGAAAAACATACAAAATGTTTTTTTTTTTTTTTTTTTTTTTTATAAATAGGACTACGTCTAACTCTGCGGATAGTATGGGGCGACTTACGGCCAACCGCCTGTGACAAAAATAGGTCCCAATTGAAATCATTACACTGTCAAAATTACGTGCCTCACGCTAATCGTGTTAGCATATTCGTAAACAGCATGGAGTCCAATTCGCGTACTGCTCAATATATCACGCGCGGGACAAACCTCTCGCTTCCTGTGCGTTGGGGAGATGATGCAATATTTCTGGGGGTGCCGCCGCGTTTGACGCAGTCTATCTCGGCAACCGTGAGCGCAACACGACTGTGCGTGGTATCGTTTTGAAGCTCTCGACGAGATCTATTTAAATATGCGAATAACATTTCGCAGTGGTTTGAACTGAACATTTAAAAAATTGTTTTCTTGGGAACGGGTCAACACTTTGCACAATATCGCGGTTTATCTGAACAACTATGAGTGCAACACGACTGTGCCTGGTATCGTTTTAAAGCTCTCGACGAGATCTATTCAAATATATAAAGAACATGTCGCAGTGGTTTGAACTAAATTTTTTTAATTGTTTTCGTGTGAACGGTTTAATATTTTTGACAATGCGGCGGAATTCGCAGAATAAACGCAAACGAAAGTGGAGAAATCAAAACGAGAGCAAGAGCAAGTGATGAGGAATGTAAGATGTCCAAGAAGACAGAACACCACATTGGGTGATTCGTGTATCGATCTGCCTTGTGTTCGCAATGTATCCAGCATTATTCGTAAAAATTATGTTAGCTACTTTTCATATCATAGACCTGTGTTGGCTATAGCAAACTAAATACAAGCTTTGAAGCCATACTCGACTAGCTCATTTCAAATCTCCGATCTGCAATTCGTAGTCCTACTTCCCAAACTGACGGCCCAATCAGAACTGAGCTTACTTTTTTTTTTTTTTTTTTTTTTTATTGGGGGCTTAACTATTACCGTGAGCAACTCAGTGGTCTATATATACGCAGCCTCCAGCTTCTAATTTAGGGCCACTGGCGGCAAACACAACGTCCATGCCTCACTGGATTCAAACCCAGACCCTTCTCGGATTCACGATCATAAGCCATCTCTCAGATCACTGCGTCACCGGAACGACTATACAGAAGGTGAGTACGATGTTATGAGGAGAATAGCAACAGTACCCGGTATTGCAGACTGACCTTTGCGAAAAACATTTCGGATGAAAGCATTCCAGGGTTCGTACGAATTTACAGAAAATGGATTTTTTGAGGGTTTTTATTTTTGGCTAAAATCATAGTGCTTTGTTTCATAATTTTGAAAATTCGGTTGAAATTTACTATGCATTTAGAATTCTTATGAAGCCCTGTGGGTTCCACTGTTACAGGGTATGTGTTACATCTTCAATAAAGTGTCAAAATGTTAGCCATTTTGAACTCGTGAGAAGGCTTCCGCACGCTGTTCTAACTCCAATTGCACACAATTGCTATGACATAAACCAAATTGGCTTCAAATATGGCCAAGGACTTTCCAGGCCTGGAAAAGAAGGAAATCAAAGTCCAGGACTTTTCCAGGAGCCATACGAATCCTGCTATTTTTACATGGAACATCTGGAATGTGAATGCGACGTTAGGAGTAGGTTTTGGTATGCAAAGAGGACGTCACAAACAGCAACTAGGATGTACACCGAATAGGCATTACATTATGACCACCTACCTAATAAGCTATATGGCCCCTTTTAGCACGCAAAACAGCGGCCACTCGGCGAGGCATCGATTCGATGAATTGGCGATCGGTATCCTGGGGTATCTGGTACCATAATGTCAACAGCAGGTCTTCCAGTTTCCGTACATTTCGGGGTGGTGGTGATTTAGCGCGAACCCGCTTTTCCAAGTCGAACCACAAATATTCGATCGGGTTCATGTCAGGTGAATTTGGAGGCCAAGGCATTAACAGAAAGTCACCAGCATGTTCCTACAACCACTCCTTGACGATTCTGGCAGTGTGGTATACCCACAGCCTAACACCAAAACCACCGGCCTGTTTCCGCCCAACAGCGCATCCACGTGCCATAGCTTCCATTGGTAATCGGAGTATCCGGGCTCGGCCGTCTACGTGATGCACCGGGAATCTTGATTCGTCATACCAGGGCGCTTTCTTCCAACCATCCATGGTCCAATCTGGATGATCATGGGCCCATTTCATGCTTTGCTGGCGATGACGTGCATTGAGCATGAGGACTCGGCTGGGTCTTCGGTTACGTAGGGCCATGCGCAGAAGCCTGCGATGAGCTTTGTGCTGTGACACATTGCCCTGATCACCACTGTTGTAACTGCGGGTGATTTGTCGCACTGTGACCCTGAGGTTGCTGTTAACAATGCGTGACAGTCTCCGCTCCCCTCTGGCAATCAGTGTGCTGCGGACGCAGTGATGTATTCAGGCATCTTCTCGGGGGTGCTTAGCCCCCCCCCCCAAATAAATCCATGAAAGCCCCCTCGTAGGTTTTTAGGTGATTTCCCCTTGTATTTAGTCTAATTGTTTTCGTTTATAACTGAATATTTGGAGAAATTAATTTTAAAAAAAAACTTAGAAAATGATGCAAAATATTATAATAAAAAAAATCATTCACAAGGACTTTAAACTGAAAGTTTTACCATTTTTCAACAAAACATTAAACAGTCATCTCTGAAGGGCCAATTTTTCAAACACTGTCAATTCGGACTATTTCTGCAATAAAAACCTAATTCCTCAGAGTAGGGATGTTTGCACTGTAATACATCATCATATTTTGGAAGCTGGCATTCAGCTTTATTTTAGTTTTCTGGATGCCGACTTTCCATATAAACAGTTATGCCTCAGTGTAGCTAACGTGACGTTAGTGCTTCCAATACATCAAAATATTTGCTACCTAATTCTTAACAATAGTAACTTATTATTAGAAATCGTTCCCATAAAAAGGGGTCTTTTTCCCTGGCAGGTGGTGGTTTACACTCTGTGAAAAAAAAAATGAAATAAAAAAAATAAATCAAGGCACCTCAAACTGGCATCCAAACAGGTAGTTTTTTTTTACTACTATGTGCTAATCGAAATAATCTAAAGTACTAAGTCGCAAGGGAATAGTTGAAACCATACGTTTTCAGGTTACACTGTAATGGTTTCTTAATAACAAGAAACATGCTTGTTTTAAGGCGCGGACATTTCTAACACTCCTAATGTGCTTTTTTTTTGTGTGTGTGTGTTTTTATTTGGAGGGGGGGGGGATTTTCTCTTGCACAGCGTTATGTTACTAGCATCCTCAATATTTTACCCCACTCCATCGTGAAATCCGTGGTGCATCACTGAATTAAAGAAAGGTATAACATTTTTACATTTTTAATCACTTGTATGTGTAGATTTCTTGGAATTCGCATTTGCGATATGAGCATAAGAAATTTTTATACTCAATTTATAATTTTTAGACGTATTAATGCATATAGAAATAACAAAATTGTGATTATATGTATATAATGAGCCAGCAAGTATGAGCCCCCTCAAAATTTGTAATTGCCCCCACCAGAAAAAAAACTGTCTGAATGCAACGCTGTGCGAACGACACCCGACTGGACGACTGTTCGTCGTTTAGCCAACTGTTCACCACCTTTGATACGTATTCACTACAGCGGCACGTGAACAACCCACAAGCCGCGCCATTTTCGAGATCGTAGTTCCGAGGTGCCTTGCCTTCACAAATTTTCCTTTCATCAAACTCCGATAAATCGGCAGCTTTTCTCATTCTGACTCCGAACACTCTACTAACCGAAAGCCTGTCCTCGGGTTGTATATATACTCTTCTCTGTGAACTTCACTTGCGCCACCGTTCGGTCCCCAGGCGCGCTCATTTCTCTAGGCTGGGGGGGGGGGTCATAATGGAATGGTTAATCGGTGTAAGTTCGTCCGTTACGAGGAGCACCTCCAATGCGAGGCTGATTATTATCACAAGAAACATCTGGAATAAGAGTCTGACGTTACATGAGAGAACTGGTGTACAAAACTAATGTCACTGTGAACACCTGGAAGTGAGAAAAAGAACGTCTGGAATCTCAGTCTGATGTTGCCAACAGCTGAAGTCTCAAGTTCCTGACTCCGAACAAAACATGAATCACCCGCCTCTAGACGATATGATAAACCACCTTAGTTAGAATGACGCCCTGCCGGTTACACAGTATTCAGGAAGAAATGAAGGAAGGTCAGCAGGATCGTAACAACTTTGCGGCACCAGAACGAAAAAGCTATTTTACTCGGGGCAAACTTAACCTGTCATTGGAAGGAAGGCTACAGAGTGTATACTTCCACTGCATAAAATAGTTCCGGTCTAAAAGCTCGTACTCCAGCTTCAACTGGCACCTAAAAAGGACACAAATGTTCATACGTTGTGTGTGTGTTCATTTAAAAAATTCAGATCTCAGTTTCAGCGGCATTTCTAAAAAAAAAATATAGAAATTCGTGTTTTGGTGACGTCACTGATGGTTCTCTGTCACAGCATTCTTGTTTGGGTCAGAGTTAAGCTGTCAATCCAGTGGATATTTATTGCTGTGGGCGGTGGGGGTCATTAGCGGAAAGATGAGGGCGAAAAAAGTGTTTCCGAGGGCATTTCGAGTTTCTCCCCCTGCTTTCTCCTTCTTGATTGTTGTTTTAAAACACTCTTCTGTCTTTTCGAATGGCATCTGCCGGTCACTCGAGTGTATTTCAGCCGAATAAACCATTACGAAGCTCTGCTAAGGTGATCGTTATGAATGTTTTCAATAAATTAATGAAAAAACATTTGCCGAATAAATCGGAAAATGAAATAACAGTTCTTACAGCAGAACTCACTGGTTTTTCAAGTCGCACCATTGCGAGAATGAAGGTTGAATTTAGTATTGAAGTACCTCAGATCCATCGGCAATTTATTTCTTCAAATTAAAATACAATTCTCGCTTGGCTTACATAGAACGTTTTCTTGAAATTAGTTTGGAGTTCCCAATTCAGTTCTCAATATAGGCCAAGGAACGGCTATCTTTTCCTTTTCAACTTTTGTGCGCAGTTGCCTAAACGCGAATGAACCGGCATCAAAATTCAGACAAATGAAAGAGTTCCTTCCCGCCGTTAGGCACTTCAGGAAACTACCACGCATAATTCGGAAACTTGGAAAATTGCCACACATTCAAAGTGTTCCTCAGAGGAACAGCAATTTGTGCCCGGCCCCTCGATGGAAAACATGTGGCAATTTTCCAATGTGTGGCAATTTTCCAAGTTGCTGAAAGATGTGTGGCAGTTTACAGTGAACCCTAAAATATCATTAATCACAGAGACCGGCTCTTGTCCAGTACTTATGGCAACACAGTGTAGTTAAAAAGGCATACACATTTAACGGGTATCTGTTATAAAAAAAAAAATCTAATCAATGCAAAATTTTGGGAAGAACGAAATTTTACGCATAGCTGATGACATGGTAAAAATACTTTGAATTAAATCCCACAGTTGGTAATCTTCAAGCAGTAAGTATAAATAAATGAAATATGTATAAAAAAAAAATAGAAAAATATGTGAAAACAAAATTAGGCCACTTAAGACTTCTTCCCGTGTTTAGCAATTTCAAAAGAAAGAAAAGTTACACGTTCTGTAACATTTCAAAAGAAAAAAAAAAGATAAATAGAGAGAGAGAGAGATAAATTGCTTGTCTACCGGTCAGCGAGGAGCACGCGCGGGGGGTGGGAGGAGTACTGGGGATATGGTCAGGGCTGGGACATGGTGCTAAAATGAGGGGTCAGTCTGTCACCGTGGGCTCCCTCGCAAAACTTCCGAGTGAAGATTAATTACACACCATTAGTGCGGAGTAATACTTGCAACTGGGAGTGCTAAGGATCCGTAGCATTATCCCCATTGCCAGGATAGCTTTGCCCCGAGTATAGATCATCGGTTCCATGGAAGAGTGAGAACCTGTGCCATAAGACAAAACACAAAATCCATGCCTTACGGGACTCGAACCCCAAACCAGCTCGAGCGAATGGTCAGAACACACAACTCTGCGCAACTGGGGCGGTTCAGTTAAATAACATCGTGGCTATCTGAAGTCGTTTTGCAATCCTGTTAGGATTTTTGAATGTTATCACATGAACGCTGTCAGTTCTCGGCAAATGGAGCTGCAATCCCTTATGGCGACAGAAACTGTATTCTTATGCATTTAATGCACATTTCGGATCTGAATTTGATTTACACAGTTACGAAAAATCTAGAGTAGAGTAAGAAATATTTCAATGTATGCAGAAAGGGAAATTAAAAAAATCACTTGCACAAAAAAAAAAAAAAAAAAAAAAAAAAAAATAGTCGGTGTGTTTCCTGCACTTTTTTAGTAACATTCTTTGTAAACAACAATATTGAAGCATTATAATCAGGAGCAGACAAATGCAGCAAAACTCTACGGCTTAAAATCGGAAGAGGCACCTTTTTTACCTATTTTTATCAGCCGTTGTTGCTGAAAATTTTGGAACGGCAACAGGTACTAAAAAAATCTACACTGGAATAAAACATATTTTAATGTACGGAGAAAGGGAGATTGAAAAATCACTTGTACACAAAAAAAAAAAAAAAAAAAGAAAGAAAGAAAGGAAAAGAAAAAATAGGTACAAATTGAGCAAAACTCTACGTCTTAAAATCGGGAGAGAGAGCTTATTATGTTTCTTTAGCAACATTTTTTATCTATTGCTTTTATTGGCTGCTGTTGCTGAAAATCCCTGGAACAGCGACAAGCATAGGCGCCGACTTGAAAAATTATTGGCGGTTCCGGAAATTTTTAATCGAATTACCCATACATTTTTCAAAGTATTTAAGTCTAATTTAAATTTCATTCAGTCAGATTATTTGGCGCAATAAGACGCCTGAAATGCTAAACTGAAGCAAATTATAGTTAATTACAGATTTTTTTTCTAGATAATTATTTATTTCATTTATTTTGCTTTTGTAGGCGCGACATTATTATATACAATACACAGATACTGTGTGAATTTCCAACTCAATTGTCTTATTTTGGTAACCAAGACATGTAACATTTATTTTAAGTGCTTTTTTACCAATTTGAAAAATGCCAAATTTTTTTTTTACTGAATGACTTCTGACCTAAAATAGGAGGTTAAAAGAAGAGGACATGGCATCAGCCGCACGCCCTGCGTTTTACGTGGGCTCAACTTCGTATCAGTTGTGTATGTCCAGTATGCCCAACTGGGGCTGCTTCTGTACTTTTCTATCGGGAAATCGTTGACAAAAGAGGTTTTAGAGGCACTTGTGCTTCATGTACAGTCAGGAAGAAATGAAACCGAAATATGCATGCACATAACTAAAAATTTTCAAAAAGTTACAGAAATACTGTTTAGTATTTTCTAAAAAAATTAAACAAAATTATGCTTCGTCGACCGGAAGTGCATATGCGTATTAACCAATCAAAGCCTTGCTAAAGCTGTGGGAGCTTTGTTGATTTTCAGGGACTGCTGCAGAGAGTAAGAGACGGCAGCTATCAACCTGTGCTCGAGCACAGGTCTTCAGTAAGTGACGTCACGTCACTGAACCCTCCCCACACAGTGGGCGAAGAAACTAGATAATCAGATTTGGCTTCACCAGCCGCTGCTGATGCCATCTCCTCTCTCTCTCTCTTTCTCTTCTAACTTCCTTGGTCCCCGACTGTCCGAAGATAGGGTGGGTCAACTGACTGTACAATATATTTCCGCCTTATCACTATAACCTCGAATAGGTTCTCGTCTCCAAATGTAGAGCTAGACTTTTGTATTTTGTGGGAACCCAGACAAACCGAAGAATTTTATTAATATAAAGGAGGTAGTTTTAAATGCTCTTAAACAACGGTACTTGATGTATTATCTATCGCGTCTAATTTGATGAGCACGAACAAACACTAATTCATTTTTGAGGCACAATAAACAGTCTGAGGGGTAAATTTCTATACACACTTTCTATATATAGCAAACGGGGAATGAATAAAAAACTTGAAGAACTGATAACGAAAAACAAAATTTATGCATATATGCGTACGTGTATTTTTCCCACGAAATACGCGCAAAAATATTAGGGGTTCGAGGAACCCACAACGAAATCATTGGGGGTTCAAAAAGTGTCTCGAACCCACGAAGTCGGCTCCTATGGCGACAGGTACTAAAAAATCTACAATGTAATAAGAAATATTTTTATGTCTGCAGAAAGTGAGTTTAAAAAAATCCACTTTTAAAGTATATACCCTTCATGCATCTCTTAGTAACATTCTTTGTGGACATAACAATATTGAAGCATTTTAATTAGGAGTAGACAAATTGAGCAAAACTCCATGTGTTAAAACTGTGAGAGAGAGAGAGAGAGAGCTCATTCTGTCTCTTCAGCACCTTTTGTTCCCCTATTGTTTATTGGCCGCTGTTGTCTGAAAACCCTGGAAAAGCAACAGGTGCTAAACCAAAACAATGGAGATTAAAATATGGCGCGAAAGAGCTGTCACTTAAATAAATAAGAGTTCTTTTTATTAACTGGTTTAACTGTTCACAAAACTCAAAGTAGGTTATTCATCTAATGCATTAATTACTCCTGGATATGAGTACGGCGTTCTTCAGAATCTGAAGCTGTAATGCAATTCACAAGTCATGGGAAAGTCGATAAATGTTTAACTAAAATAACACAGCTGAAGTAGCATGTGCATGTTAGACGCTGAAAAGAAGATTTTCGGCAATGATTCTGAATTGGAGTCCTGGGGAAAGAACAGGAAGGTAAAGACTGAAAAATGTGAATAAAGGGATAGAATTACAATAAGACGACGAGGCCTTCAGGAAAATATAAACAGTATGCCGAAAAAAAGAGTTTCGCCAAATCTTTGAGTTACGGAAAATCAATGAACAATTTCGAGAAATAAAATTTACCGTCATCCTCACTTTTCCCGCTTGTTATAAAAGTAACGAATAAAATTGGAAAATTCTTACGAAGAAATTTTCCAGTTTCTTTAGTGATTGCACCTCCACGTCATGTGAATAGATTCATTTCATGAATGTACTTTCTGATTTTGTTGTGCTGCCATCTGTCGGACATCAGCAAGTACTGTTGGGCGTTTTTCCGTTCTGTTTCTTATGAATTACATACGAGGCTGCATTGGCAGTTAAAGTGACCCACCATATTCTTTAAAGAGGAGATTCTTTATTACAATAAATTAAAAAAAAATGGTTTTAGCATATCGTGAAATTATAACTGGAAATCAGCACTGGTCTGTTTATGTCTGCTGTATAATAAGAAACAGATACACTGCTCCAAAAAAAAAAAAAAAAAAAAAAAAATAGGGGATATTGCGATGTCAGAATGAAGTGACGAAAAAGTCAATAAGTGACAAGTCTGGGATGAAAGGTCAACTCCTGATCGTCATATGTCAACAAGGTGAATGGGCTCAGAATATGATAATCAGCAGCACTGGCGCACTTTACCTAAGCGCAAAGCACCGAGGCTATAAGTATCGCACTCGCCGAGTCTTTCTCATTCAGTAGGAAGTTGCAGTTACGGGTGTGTTTCAGTTGAACGATGTCTCATCAATGTGACTTGCCAGAATCGACAGCGTAGAGAGCAACCAGAAGGCTGGAAGCTGGCAGGGCACACAAGATAGTGGAAAAAGCGGTTATTTTCTCAAAGCGTCATCGGTAGAGGCGTTTCCAACCGAGATGACCAGGGCAGGGTCTGCCAACATTAACAACTGCACAAGACGGCTGGTATTTAAGATTACTGACTAGTAAGAACCGGAGATAGAGTGTAACTGAACTGAAACGCATGTTTACCGAAGTCAGACCATACCGCATACGCAAAGAAGCGTCTATATCCGACTACTGATGTTGTACGTTCCCTCTCCCTGAGCTACGCCGGAGAGACCGTACAGAGTGGGCTGAAGACTATCGTGGCTGGGATCGTGAATAGTGCACTCCATTCTTTTCACAAATGAGTAGCGGTTCAGTCTGCAGTTCCATAATCTGCGCGATAATCAAGTGCTTATCATCAGATGCCTATCCAATCAGGTGCTCATCCGTGCATGGTCTCTACAGCTACATCCCCTAATTACTATTTTGAGTGGTGTATTTCTGGTCACACACCGATCAGCCAAAATATTAAAACCAGCTCTGCGTTATGCAAATAAGCGCGCGTGCAGCCAATCAGCGTCACGTGCCAAGGTCGCGAATGATATATACACTGATGTTCAAAATTAAGAGAATTTGCACATTTTGTCGAATTTCTGAAAAACAAATGGACACATTTTAATGAAATTTGGTATGGATATACAGTTATATAAGAGAAAAAAATATACAGTACAACAGTCATGGTGTGCACTCATGATCGTCAGTAAGGCTCATCACCGCAGAAATGTCCAAAATCCACGTTGCAAGATCGAACATAAAATGTCTATAATATGGGGCATGGTCCCCTCTCACAGTCATACAGCTCTCACAGGGTGACGTCATACTGGAAACGAGGCAGTTGATGACTCCCTGTGGCAGTCGGTTCCACTCCTGGAGCAACGCAGTTTTCAGTTCCTGGGTGGTTCTCGAAGGGGGATGGCGAGCTGCAATTGCCCTACCAAGAGCATCCCAGACATGTTCAATAAGGTTTAGATCTGGCGATCTGGCTGGCCAATCCATCCGGCAAATATCCTCACTTTCAAGATAATCGTCGACCAGGTGAGCCCTATGTAGACGAGCGTTGTCGTCCATAAAAAGGAACCGAGGGCCGACTGCGCACCTGAAAAGTCGAACATAGGGCTATAAGATCTCATCCCTATACCTCTCAGTAGTCAGGGAGCCTCTGTCAAACACATGGAGAGGTGTGCGGCCGTCCAACATGATGCCTGCCCAGAACATGACACCTCCGCTGCCATAGCGGTCCCTTTCTCGGATGTTGGAGGAAAGGTATCGGGTACCATGTTCTCTCTAGATAAAAGTACGTCGAGAATCAGTGCCCAGGCTGAGTCGCGACTCGTCTCTGAAGAGAACGTTACCCCACTAAAGTCTGGTCCAAGGCTGATGTTGTCTGCACCATGCTAAACGCGTTCTCTTGCGTGCTGAAGTGAGCGGGACGCAAACAGCGGGTCTTCTGGCAAAAAGCCCTCTCTCATGAAGCCTTCGGGAAACAGTAAACCTTGAAACTCGGGTTCCAGTGGCGGCATGCAGCTCACAAGATAGCTGTGCGGCTGTAGCAGTCCTGTGGCGCCTCGCTGAAAGTGCCAAATAACGATCTCCATTGGCCGTCGTGACTCTTGGACGACCTTGCACATGCCTTCTCGATATGGATCCGGTGTCCTTAAACAGTTTCCACAAACTGCAGACGACACTGGGCGTTACACTGAGCTCTGTAGCAACCTGCACTTGCGATGATTGCCTTGCGTCCAATCTACCGACGATTCTACACCTCATTCCGTTATCAATACGTTCGTGGCAACTCATTTTACCTGATTGCTTAAGAAATTGAACCAACTCCCGCAAGAAACACAACGAATGTCGCCGAGGAGTACGAGCGAACTAATCGCGAAAAAAGCCACGCGTGCTTTTCATCACCTCCGCCCACACGCACGTGTACGCTTATGTATTCGACACTGCACATTTGCATTCTTATTCGGCGGCATAATTTGTACCTTTGGTTCCGTACTTTTCGTGAAAATCGACAAATTTGTGCAAATTCTCTTAATTTTGAACACTACTTTATGATACACTGTATAATACTTGGATCGGAGAGCTCTCAGTCAGTATTTCGTTTCGTCTCAACATGGGAAAAGCAAAGGATTTATCTGACTTCAACAAACGCCAGATCGTTATGCCGAGAAGCTTTGGTAAGAGCTTCTCCGAAGCAGCGACACTGGTAAGTGCTCACGACATGCAGTACTTAGTACCTACCAAAGGTGGACAGAAACAGGTGACACTTCGAGTCGTCGACAAGGGGTGACTAGGCCTCGTTTATGCCAGAGGTCAGCGCAGGCTATCTCGTCTTGTCCGCAGCAACAGAAGAACTACTGTGGCTGACATTACCCATAATTTCAATTATGTTGAAGGACCCAATGTGTCCGAACAGACAATTTATCGTATGCTCTTGGATATGGGTCTCCGCAACCGCAGACCCATTCGTGTGTATATGCTCACAGCCGTTCAACGTTGTCAACGCTTGCAGAGCGCACGTAATCATCGACATTAGACTGGCAGAAGGTCTCATGGTCAGACAAATTCCGCCTTCTGTTATACCACGTAGTCGGACGAGCTCGTGTGCGTCGGTTACCCAAGGAAGCCTTCTCACCTCGATGCACTATGGGACGGATCCAGGCAGACGTAGGGAGCGTGATGGTTTGAGAAATATTTCCTTAGAGAACACTTGGACCTATTATTCCCGTAGAGCAAATTCTGACAGCTGTTCCGTACCTGAAGATCGTGACTTACCAGATATACCCCTTAATGGCGACTGTATTCTTTGGTGGAGATGGAGTCTTTCAGCAAGTCAATGATCCATGCCACACTGCGAAGAAAGTTCAGGAATGGTTCCAGGAACATGAAGCTTCGTCGGTGTCGTTTAGTCATGAGAGCAACTGGCTCCAGAGCCAGACCTGCAACATGAATATTCAAAAGTTTTAAGTCATACCCTAAGAAGGAGAATTTTGGAAGCCAAGCTTACCCCAGAAGACATTTATTTCACTGTTCATTTCGGTTTTGGTCCATTCTAAAATATTTTTGTTTCTCAAGCATGCTAACCACAGTGGGAACTGACTTCTTGAACAGATGGCATTTAAAACTGTGACGTACTACAGAGGTGAAAACATGTATCAAGTCGACAAATCTGCAGCGAGACATTCTGTCCGCGTAGCTCTGTTGGGACAGAGACTTATTCCGGAGTGAAGGGGACACGGATTCTATGACCGTCGCGGGCAAACTGTGTTTTCACATTTTCACCCGATTGTAGAAAATGGATCCATTGGCAGTTGGGTTCTTCGAAAAATGTGTGATGTTTGTTCTACACATTGTTTGGAATTAATGAAAAAATTCCTACTTCGTTTCAAAGACAAAAAAAAAAAAAAAAAAAGAAAAAGAAAAAAAAATTAAGAGGGAGATGATGTGGCGTACTACAGAGGTGAAAACATGTGTCAAGACGACAAATTTGCAGCCAGGGCCGTGGGTGGCCTAGTGGGCAACGTTCGTAACTGCCACGGAAAGGACCTCAGGTTCGATCCCAGCAGCTTCGAACGCTCGATCCACTAAATATCCGCCGTGCGTAGGATGTGCCCGTTAAGCCGTCGGACCCCGGGTACTGGCCCCCAGGTAATAAATAAAGGCGTCTTTCTCCCCCTTTCTACTTCGCTTCCGTGTCACTTTCCTATCGGGCACTCTAGCCCAAATATCCTAGCCTCCTATTTCTAAGGGTTGTTTAAGACCTGGGGTCAGACACTCCCTTCCTAAAATCCTCTACATATGATCGTATGATCAAAACTGCAGCCAGACATTCTATCCGCGTAGCTCTGTTGGGAGAGCGACTTACTCCGGAGTGAGGGGACACGGTTTCCATGATCGTCGCGGACAAACTATGTTTTCACATTTTCACCCGATTGTGGAAAATGGATCCACTGGCCGTTGGATTCTTCGAAAAATGTGTGATGTTTGTTCTACACATTGTTTGGAATTAATGAAAAAATTCCTACTTCGCTTTAAATACAAAAAACAAATCAAGAGGGAGATGATGTGACGTTCTACAGAGGTGAAAACATGTGTCAAGACGACAAATCTGCAGCCAGACATTCTATCCGCGTAGCTCTGTTGGGAGAGCGACTTACTCCGGAGTGAGAGGACACGACTTCGATGCTCGTCGCGGACAAACTTGTGTTTTCACAAAACTACATGAAATTACACCGACTCGGCCACTACATGAACTACGGATAATAAATTTGAAGCTCATGAGCTGACAACTTATACAACTTCATGGTTGCAATGTTGCTATTTTTTTCTCTCGACTATAAGTTTTCATTTCTGTATGATTTCATTTCACTTCTTTCGCTGATGTAATTTTTTATTTTGTACAGAAATTGAATGTTTCGCAGTACTTCCTGAAATTGTATAGTACACTTAATTGTTTTTAAAGTGGTTACTGAATGTTTGCTTTATTCCGCAGCGCCTGATTGTAAATCTGATGTGTGTCCCAACAACTCCTGCCTCCCAATTTGTCTTTCTGAGGATTGCGTTAAATCAGGTAAGCTAACATTCTTTTTGTTTTATTATTCTTTTGTCAAAGAAATTAAATGGGATACACAATCACTTAGCTGTACGGCAGGTTATACGTATTTGAAGTGATATATGGCATTCCACGTTTCAAAGACTCACCATAAAGTTTATATCACGATACTACTTCCTATGACGTAGAAGTCTTTTCGTACTTCTACGTTATTTTAAAAGCATAACCATAAGATGAAATAGTTCCTAAATTAAACCTTAACGGCCAGACGAAACATGTAAACAACAGAAGTCAAACTTACGGAAAAGATGCTTTATTCAAGGTTTTCTCCAACACATCGTAACATAGCACTTTGCATTAAACGCTCCACACACCACACAGCTCCACAACACAACGCTTCTCAACATAACGCTCTCCAAGTAACAGTTTACTCGTAGTTTATATCTCTCGTTCTTATCATACCAGGCATACGTCACATTAATTCAACCTCAATTATGTTGCCAACAGTATTCGTTTCAGAGAAAAGATATTACGTTAAGTGTGAAGTATAACTGAGAATAAACTCAAGATTACATAGGGAAAGAAACTAAAAAGGAAAGTTAATTTAGAATATACGTCACATTCCCTAGATTAGTTTTGTTACTTGCGACTATGTAGCACACACACGTAAACCTTTGTATTTTCGGCTTTAGCTGAATGAAACATAAAAACAAGAATAATTTAATTTAGATAAGCATACCATAGCGAAAGATTTTATTATTGTGTTTCATCGCAGTCTACAAATTATCGTGAACTGTGTGGCATATACCTCTATTTAACTTTCCTTTTGAGTTTTTCTCTTCTAAGTAAATTTTCTTACTTCTTAGTTAAACATTTTCTCACTGAATGTCATTTTACTTCCAGGAACGGCTTTGACATTTTAGCAACACTGATAGGGAGTCAGAGCAAAATAAAATAATGAGATTGAATTTGAATAGAAGTGGAGTAGAAGATATCTGACGTTGATATTGGAAAAGAGTTAGCGAGTAGTTTGTTAAACGATGAAGCCATTTTGATATACAGGGGTTGGACAAAATAATGTTAACACCATGATTACAGGGATTAATATTATTCGAGTAATCTTCACTATAAAAAAACAAACGCCGTTTTTATCTTTTGCGTATCTTTTCTATGTATATATTTTCTAGGTTGTATGTCAGGTTGTGTTTAGCAGCGGTTCCTACGAGCGGTCGATGAAATGGCGGACATGCCAGACTTACAAAGAGGAGAGATCGCGGCACCCCGTTTAACAGGAGCGTCTGCAACCATGACAGTAAAATGTTTGCTGTTTAAAAAAGGTCACTGGGATCATGGCTTCATACACTAAGCATGACAAGACTTCGTCGGTGAAGACAGACTACTGGGTGAAAACTGAGATTGAAGGAGAGAGACCGTCGAACACTAACAAGGATTGTTTCCATACAACACAAAAAAGTGACAGCAGAACTCAATATCCTCTGGAAGACCCTGTTTCCACAAAAACAGCCAGCATCCATGGAATAGCTGCAATTGCTAAACCGTTAATTCACAGAAAGTAACGCTACAGTGGGAAAAAGGTGGAGACATGAGTATAAAACTTGGATAGCTGATGACTGGAAATGGTCTGATGAGTCCTCATTTACATTATTCCCAACAGTAGGCCGGGTTTATGTACGGATAACCCCCAAGGAAGCTGATAACTAGTGCTGTAGTCGTAAAATCAGCATTTATCTTGAAAGAAACCGTTGTTTCTTTCAAGATAAATGTGCGTGGCACACATAATTCCGAATATTTCTGCCGGAGAATCGCTTTGCGCTCTGCGCTAGTCCGTGGATAAGGTGATGGGAATGATGGGCCTTGATGATGGGTACTAGTGCCTCTTTCAAAATTGCAAAAAGAGGGTAGGGCATACCGATGACCCTGAGCTCCAAGTCTAACCACCTACGTCTAACTGTAATTAGCTCTAGCTTAATTAATTCATAAACAGCGTAATTAGTCAGGCGGCGCTTTTCGCACATAACTACAGCAAATTTCGCTGAGTCATTTCACTGCAAGCGACCAGCATAAATGGAGGCAACCCTTTTTCTTTCTTTTTTAACTAAGTAAAATTTTAGACAGAAATAAAGATCGAATGAAGTTAACGGTTGTTACTCATCAGTGCCATAATGATTGGTTTGTTCAAAAAAATGCCTACAAAAAGAATACGAGAAAGTGGGCCATTTCTCCATTTTTTCGCCGGAAAATGTCTCGGTGGGCCACTCCACCCCAGCAGTCATCAGGAACCAAAATAATTCCTCATTCTAACTAAATAAACTTGCGTAATCAATAAATACCTGTCTTTCGGCTAGGCTTAACTAAATCTGAATTAGCCGCCCCCGTGGCGCAGTAGTCTAAGCGATGGATTATGATCATTCGTCTAAAATGGGTCCGGGTTCGAATCCCAGTGAGGCATGGATGTTTTCGTTGTCTTACGGCGCTGGCTCTCTCTCTTCCCTGGAACTAGTGGCTCTATATTAGGAACGGGCGACTGCTTATAGCCCACTGAGTTTCTCACGGTGGTCGTTATACCTCGAAACACACAAAAAAATGAATTAGTTTCATCAAAACTCGTAGCTCTGCTACTTTCAGATAAAATAAGAATCCCCGTTAACTTTTGATTAAAACAAAGAAGATACAGAAGCAAATCTACAAATGCTCAAAATAAACACACGGGAAATAAACAAATCCCACGTCTGCTTTATGAAATTGAAAAGACGGCGGGGAAGTTATTTATTAAGTGACTTGGTTGTTAGATATTCAAGTCTCGGATGGGTGTAACTCGCTGTGTGATGCAGCCTCCCTTGACATGCGGCGATTACTCATTTCAGTTTATTGTTACAAATTGGTCTCACTTGTCGACGCCCAAAATGCACCGTTAATACCCTACATCATTAATCCATCAGTGAAGAGACTAGAAAGTTGCGTAAGAAGAGTAATGGCATTGGTTTCGGTCATAAATATCCCTAAACAGTGTTGTAAACAGGTCTCAAAATTTCTTTCTTCGCCTATTTCTAGACCACAGAATATTAGGTGATTTTAAAGATGTCCTGTGATGGCTTCCACCGAGTACTGCTAGAATAAAAATATTCAAAGAATTATATTTCCGAAATGAACGCGCTAGTAATGCCAGAATAAACCTGTGGAAATGTCTTTCTTTTAAAATCATTTCAATACTTACTTAACAACCCATGTCGCTGCAGTGGCCGTGTGGTCAAAGGCGCCGGCATCTGGTTAATCACCCAAATTCGGCCCGTCCTAGAGAAAAAGAAAACCTCATGTATATTGGCAGCACTAATCGCAAAATCCTGGAATCTTGCAAATAGAGAAATAAAAGCTGTCATGAAAATTTAATACCTACAATGTTATGACACTGTACCTTGCCGTAAAGAATGTTGGAAATTTCCAGTATATTCCTGAATGCCGAGACAAAAGCTTGACATTTTGTTAAACTGGGTGTCGGTTGGCAAAGCATTTTGTTTGCAAATCTGCAAAAAATCAAAAGGGCCTAGATATTTCTTTAAATCAAGCGACTATTTCACTAAGAGCTCCCTTCTAAACGCGTTTTGCCAAAAGAGCTGATGTAATCGCTTTGTTTGTCCGCCCATTCTTTGATCCTTGCATATTGAACTTTTTTTTTCGATTTTCAAGAATTCTATTTTGTTGCTGATTAGAAAATCTAGAAATTGTAATTTACGAGGGATGTTCAAAAAGTTATTTTTTTTAAACTACCTGGCTGGTCGTCCAAGGTGGGCCCGCTTTGGAGTCCTGAATGTGACATGGGTAGTTTATCACTTTCCTTGAACCATTGGCCCCAAATTATGGACGGACGACGGTTTATATACTTTAAAGTTTCTTATAGTGGTCGTTAGCACCCTTTCTTCCCTAAAAAAAGAACCAAAGCACATTAAATAAAAAAGATACAGAAACCGAAGATATACAAAAAGGTCCTCACGAACATCAAATTATGAGCGGAGTCACCCAAGACTTTAATTGAGGGAATACGATAGCATATTTATTTGAATGATGGAAGTACCTCTGCTTATTTGAATGATGGAAGTACCTCTGCTTATTTGAATGATGAGAGTACGTAAGGTGTTCTGAAATGTGTTGACACGTGTTTGTTAACACGTTTTGAAGTTAACAAACTACACCTGGTTTACCTCGGAGCTCAAACCATTCTATCCAACACAAAACCAGTGTTTTTCATACGTATGTCTACCGAGCCTAAAGCGTCTGTTCTACAGAAAGAACCAGACTACATCAGACATGTTGCTATCAACAGATGCTTCAAATCCTCATTGGTGGACTGACTGAACTCAGCTATCAAAAAATGAGTTAAACCTCAGCATAAATCCATTTTGACACCTGTTTCTCCAAACACTCACCGAAAATTGGCAGTTCTTCCTTTTGTCTCTGAAATTTGTGTCAAAATATCAAAAATCCTTAGCATTAAATTTCGAAGATATTTTTGCTCCTAAGTCTAAGATGTTTTGCTGTACAAAAAAAAAAAAAAAAAGGATCCAATTCCTGACAAAAAAAAAAAAAATACTCTTGGGAAATCTATCGCATCAATCCAGTGTCGGTGTGGGCTGTCATACATAGGTCAGACACGAAGAACATCAAAATTACGGTTGAAAGAACTTAAAAAATCTTCCATGAACTTAAAAAATCTTCCATAGTCTTGCAAAATAAGCAAATTTTGTTTGATGACGTAAAATTGTTGGATAGACCTAAATCAGTGTCTGGCCTTCACTTTTCAGAAGCATCCCAGCAAAAACAGAAGTTTTGGGAAACTGCTGGCCACCAGCTGGCAGTGATGGGTCACTGCTGGCTAAAATCTGCGCTCACTGTCCGACAGCGGTCCGTTGGTGGCAGCGCCATCAGTTGGCAGCCATTGATGGCGCTTCACAACACCAGGTGGAAGCAACACGATTGCAACCACAACCCCAGGTGGAAGCAACGGGACTGCGCATGCGCAGAAGCAACACGTGCTGTGTCTCTCGTGGTACCAGTTAGTTGAAGACGACGCTATCGCCATTGTGTCATTTTAGTGGATGTTAAAAAAAAAAAACATATGTAGAGAGGCGAATTAATTTCCTATAATGAAATGCCACGTCGACGAAGATATCAGATTAAGCCATGAAATACACCCACTCTATTTCCATGAATAACAAGAAATGATTTTTGCGTAATCTTTCGTTTTAACATAAACTAAACCGCTTGAAACAAAAGTCCCGGAAAAACATTAAACAAACGTTATGTTTGGGGAGGGGGAACAAGAATTATACGCGTACAAAATTTATCAATTATTTGAAAAACAAAAAAGCAATGCTATGTGGATATAATGTACTCATTCATGGGTTGAATACACAAGACTGGAGGAATTCACTTCTAAAAATAATGAGAAGTAAAATAAAATATATTTCCTGTTTAAAACATATGTAGCTTCGGACAGCGGAAAGGAAAGATACAACGTTAAAAATGTAACAGAATATGACATGAACGGGTAAATATATTAACTCAAGTTGAATTTTATTTAACAATCGCCTTTTAAGGTGACAAGGACAGCACGAAACTTTGGAAAGCGACTTTAAGTTGGTACACCCGTTAAAAATGAATGAAGTTTCCTTACGGTAAAAGAAAAAACAATCGTTACGTTGAAAAATAAAATTTATGAATTATATGAAACTGACATTTATGAAAAATATCTCGCAATATTGTAAAATTAAGAAAAGAACCAATCGTTACACATTCCGCAGGAAAGAGGCTCAGCTTCAAGCAAATAATCGCGCGCGGCAAATCAGTTCCGTTGGTAGAGCGCCCGCTTTCCACGCAAACTGTCCTTGGTTCGTTTCCACCCAGATCCAAACAGGCGTTGCCGCCCCGGTGGCGCAGTGGTCTAAGGCGCTGGCCTCTGATCATTCGTCCGTCTGGGGTCCGGGTTCGAATCCCGGTGAGGCATGGATGTTGTGTTTGTCTTACGGCACTGGCTCTCTCCCTTCCCTGGAACCAGTGACCCTAAATTAGGGACGGGCGACTGCTTATAGCCCATTGAGTTGCTCACGGTGGTCGTTAAACCTCCAATCAAAAAAAAAAAAAAAAAAAGAAAAACAGGCGTTTTTCAGGACCTGTTGAGAAAATTTCCCTGCGCCGTGCTGCAATGCAGGAGTTTCGTAAGGTGAAAAAAGAGGTTGTTGTAGCTTTGGGAAACTGCGGTTATCCTTGTGACGTACCTGCCAGCAGGACGCACATGACATAAAGGCAGATAGGAATCAGAATACATGTCTGCGTAGCTCAGTTGGTAGAGCTGCTTGTTCCGGAATAAGCGTACTCGGGTTCGAATCCCGGCGTAGACCAAAAATGACGGAGAAATTTACTTCGTTATATCCTTTATTGTTATTTTTTATGGCTACTACTGGGAAATTGGCTAACAAGATTCTGCAAGCCCTCAGTTACGTCATGTGATTGTCGGCTGCCACTGCCGGGAAACTAGTGGACCACATTAGGTTAGCCATCATTTATGGCACGTGCTTGCAGGGCCGGTGAAGGGCCATTTGTGGCAGCTATTGGTCCACTAAGAGCTGTGAGAACAGCAAAAAAAGGCTGAAGTAGATTCGTCCAAGGAGATGCTGACCATGTTTAAACCTAGTAGTCCAGAACGATTAGCATACATTGCTGTTTGCTAAAATTGCAACACCATGAACGACTGCCGGTATTGGCTGGAAACTGACAGGGTGTGTGCAACTGGTTGAGACATGCAATAGTTTAAAATGCCAGTGAAAATGCGCATGCGATTTCGGACCAGCATCCTCTGAACTGTCCGGTCTTGGGTACAACGAGATGTTGCAATCAGTGAAGAACCAACATTCGAGTCGAAAGGGTGTTTCCTGTGTCTCACTATGACTCTTCGCCGAAGAAGGTCGCATTATGAACACCTGACAGACTTTCAGCGAGTAAGAACGGTTGGGACAAAAGAAGCTGGATTTTCCTACCGTGAAATTGCCACTCGTACGGGAAGAAACGCCAGTACATTGATGCGAGTGTGGATCAATGGATTGATGAATTTTCCTACTGCTAAATTGCCACTCGTTCGGGACGAAACGCCAGTACAGTGATGCGAGTGTGGATCAATGGACTGATGAATTTTCCTACCGCGAAATTGCCACTCGTACGGGACGAAACGCCAGTACATTGATGCGAGTGTGGATCAATGGATTGATGAATTTTCCTACTGCGAAATTGCCACTCGTACGGGACGAAACGCCAGTACAGTGATGCGAGTGTGGATCAATGGACTGATGAATTTTCCTACCGCGAAATTGCCACTCGTACGGGACGAAACGCCAGTACATTGATGCAAGTGTGGATCAATGGACAAATGGATTTTCCTACTGCGAAATTGCCACCCGTGCGGGACGAAACGCCAGTACATTGATGCGAGTGTAGATCAATGGACAGAAGAATTTTCCTACCGCGAAATTGCCACTAGTACGGGACGAAACGCCAGTACATTGATGCGAGCGTGGATCAATGGACAGATGAGGCTCGAATGCACAGAAATCCGAGAAGTGAACCGTAAAATCGCACGACTGCACGGGCTGACAAACACCTCTACCGCATGGCAGTGACCGATCACACAGCGACACCCACGGTGTTAGTTCAGCAGTGGAGCACTATCACATGTCAGGCCCTGTCCTCCAACATAGTTCGACTTTGTCTGCTTAACAGAGGACTAATCTCTAGCAGTCTATTGCTGAGCATTCCTTTGATCCTCAACCACAGACGCCTGAGGCTGCAATTAGCGCGCTGATTGTAAACAAGTCGTGTTTTCTGACGAATCACGATTCAATTTGATGCACCATAATGATCCCATATGCGTTAGAAGACATCGTAGTAACCGGCCCAACTCCAAGCGTTGTGGTTTGAAGTGCGTTTGGGTTCAATTCGCGATCACACCTGATACAAATTTAGCGAACCCTCAACAGCCAGCGATGCATAAGGGATGTTTTAGAGGCAGAGGTGATACCCTTCCTTCAGAGATGTCCTGGCGCTATATTCCAGCAGGACAATGCTCGGCCACATGTGGCTCGGAATGTCCAAGACATCTTCCATGTCCCTTCTTCCCTATCCTGCACGTTGACCGGATATGTTCCCGATCGAACATGTCTGGACATGGGCTTAGCTAAGCGACTGGAACGTCAAGCGTCTCCGCCAGTCACCATAAATGAACTCTGGTCTGACATAGAAGCAGCTTGGCAGGCTCTTCCCCAGGATCATATCAAAAGCCTCTTCCATTCAATACCACACAGTGTAGAGGCTGTATTGTTGTTCGAGGTGACGTCACACGATACTGAGATTTGAACCGAAAAATCTTGTATGGCTCTACAAATATATACAATCGGTAACACGAGGAATATGTGATATAAATTTCATTTGAACAGCGCAATGCTTTCTTGGTGTTGCTTACTTTCATGCACAGCCATTCAGGACTTTCTTTAAAATCCGTCACTCCTGCGAAATCTACCTAAATAAGCTGGCTTTCGAAACCAAATTCACTCACGTACTAATTTTTCAATCGAATTTATTTTCTTTTTTTCTTTTTTTTAATGTCAAGCATGCATACAAAGCACAGAATGAAACCCCTCGCCGTAACACACATAATACGAAAGTAAAAACACAACGTAAATGATGTACGTTAAAATTTTACAAAAAATATGTGCAGAGTTCTTGTGATACAAAACCCAATACATCAGAAATATAAAATCAGCAGGACCGTGAATTGTACACGAGTTATCAAAACCATTTACGGTCATGATTGGCGTTTATATTCCCACGAGGTTCAACACACATACACACACCGAATTTCCCTAAAAATATATGGATGAGTACACCTGGAGTCAGCATTAAGGTAGGGAGAACTATTGGGTGTGTGCATAAGTTCCACCCGTTTTTGTAGGTTACAAAGGAAAGAGAACAAAACAAATAACGTTCCTAGGATTTCACATAATTGACATCCTTCTGTATGGCCTCTTGCCATCCTCCTGCTTGTCCTCTTGCCATCCTCCTGCTTGTCCTCTTGCCATCCTCCTGCTTGTCCTCTTGCCATCCTTCTGCTTGGCCTCTTGCCATCCTTCTGCTTGGCCTCTTGCCATCCTTCTGTATGGCCTCTTGCCATCCTTCTGTATGGTCTCTTGCCATCCTTCTGCTTGGCCTCTTGCCATCCTTCTGTATGGCCTCTTGCCATCATTCTGTATGGCCTCTTGCCATACTTCTATATGGTCTCTTGCCATCCTTCTGCTTGGCCTCCTGCCATCCTTCTGCATAGCCTCTTGCCATCTGTCTATGAGTAGGTGAATCCCACGCCGGAAAAACTCATGTGTTTTAGAGTCAAAAAGTTTGTAATGCCGTTTTCACACCGTCCATATCATCGAAGATTTGGAGAGCGAAGGTATTCTGTAACGATCGAAAGAGGTGGTAATCCGTAGGTGTCAGGTCAGGGAAATGCGCCGGGTGAGGTAGCACTTCCCAACCCAACCAAAGTCCAGTCATTTTTGCCGAGTGAGTAAAGCAACGTAAGGTCTGGCGTTATCATGATGAAGGATCGAGCCTTTGCGTTTCACGAGTATTGGCGGCTTCGATGTCAGTTGTTCTTGCAATCTGTGGTAGTAGAGGTCAGCATTTATCGTTCGGTTAGGTGCCAACACCTCCCAGTGGATTATTCCCTGGACATCCCACCAAACACTCAACAAAATCTTTTGGGATGCATTCCTCCTTTTGAGGTCGATGGAGTAGGCTCCGCACCTTGGCACACAGTCCTTCGACGCTTTACATTACGGCACAGTACCCATTTCTCATTACCCGTTACAATTCGTCCCCAAAACGGTTCATTTCTGTGACGAGAAAGCAAAGAAACACAGGTACCAACTCTCTCCTCACGTTGCTTTGCAGAAAGCTGGTGCGGAACCCAGTTATCGAACTTGGTGATGAACCCAAGGGCATGCATCCGTCTTTCGACTGTTGTTCTGTGTACCGACAACGTTTCCGCTAATTCCTGAATGGTTGGATGTGGATCAGTTGTTATGGTTTGGTCCACATCCTCCTCAGAAACCACGGATGAACGTCCAGGACGTGGTTGATCTTTACAGCTTGTGTCTCCGTCCCAGAATTTCCGAAACGAACGGCGACATGTGCTATCATCAACTGCATTCTCCCCATAGACTTGACAGATATTGCGGCAATCCGCTGCTGCAGTACTGCCTTTATCGAACTCGTACAATAAACAATGTCTAATGTGCTCCTTATCGTATGCCATGTTACACCGCTCGTGATTTCCGTTACGAATGACTTACTCGGACAAACCTAGTACCTCTATATGCTCTACTGCTCCACGCTTTATTGGCCGAAAATTCGGCATCGCAGCGTCATCTGTGACGCAAATACTCCGATCGGAATTTGCATATATTACAAAAACGGGTAGAACTTTTGCACACACCCAATATAAAATGCTCAGCCGAATCAACAAAATTCTTGTTCATAAAGTCATGGTCAAACAAATCAATATACAGTTCAAGACATCCAATTATGCTATAATATCCAAAAAAAAAAAAAAAAGGAAAAGAAAAAAGAATTTTACCAAATAAATAAATAAATAAATGTTTCCCAGTCTAGAATATAAAGTCAGATATCTCACCTGGGGTTCAATTATAGGCATATGACGTGTCTTGTATCGAACTGCAATTATTATCTAGCTGCTGCTGAAATCGTCGCGCTGATGCACATAAAAGGGTTGTAACATTAATGCTCTCATGTGCATCGACGTGAAAATTGCAAATCGATGTTTTCGTGATTATAACTCAAAGGGCTGAAAGGTGTAAAATGATTTTTTCATGATTTTCTTTTCAGCGGCTTCCTTGCTTGGAAGCATGGACACAAGCGTTCCTCCTTGCGAGGATTTCTACCAGTTCTCCTGTGGCAAGTGGCACGAACATCACGACCTTCCAACCGACAGATCTTATTATGACACCTTTTCCCTCGTCAAGGATGAACTGAAAGCCAAACTCAGAGGTCAGAAAGTCGATTGCCTATTTTTATTTGTAAGATTGTTTTTCATGCAATACGGCTTTTTTTTTATGTATGTAACTACCTCATATCACATCGGTTGAACTAAACCAGTTCTTGCATTAAACGAGCCTGTTCATTAGTGAAACCCAAACTTGCCGGTGGCGGCACTCGACTACATCTTTCTGTTCCGGAGACCCGAATGTTTCCCAATTAAGCTACACCGACAAGTGCTCACTACTGCTACTTGCCCCGTCTTGAAATGTGCGTCATCTCGGCAGCACATCACCCCCCCCCCCCCACACACACACATACACACATTCTTGAGAAATCGGGGGTATGAAATCGCAGGTTTCGGGTTCTCCGCTGACCATGCTTGAGGTAACTCTCTGTAGAAGAGGGAATTCTAATTCCAAACGATGTGGAAGAAACATCACACATTTTTTAGAAGCGAAGAAGGAATTCTCATTAATTCCAGACGATGTGTGGAAGAAGCATCACACCGTTTTTAGAAGCGAAGAAGGAATTCTCATTAATTCCAGACGATGTGTGGAAGAAGCATCACACCGTTTTTAGAAGCGAAGAAGGAATTCTCATTAATTCCAGACGATGTGTGGAAGAAGCATCACACCGTTTTTAGAAGCGAAGAAGGAATTCTCATTAATTCCAGACGATGTGTGGAAGAAGCATCACACCGTTTTTAGAAGCAAAGAAGGAATTCTCATTAATTCCAGACGATGTGTGGAAGAAGCATCACACCTTTTTTAGAAGCGAAGAAGGAATTCTCATTAATTCCAGACGATGTGTGGAAGAAGCATCACACCTTTTTTAGAAGCGAAGAAGGAATTCTCATTAATTCCAGACGATGTGTGGAAGAAGTATCACACCGTTTTTAGAAGCAAAGAAGGAATTCTCATTAATTCCAGACGATGTGTGGAAGAAGTATCACACCTTTTTTAGAAGCGAAGAAGGAATTCTCATTAATTCCAGACGGTGTGGAAGAAGCATCACACCGTTTTTAGAAGCAAAGAAGGAATTCTCATTAATTCCAGACGATGTGTGGAAGAAGCATCACACCTTTTTTAGAAGCGAAGAAGGAATTCTCATTAATTCCAGACGACGTGTGGAAGAAGCATCACACCTTTTTTAGAAGCGAAGAAAGAATTCTCATTAATTCCAGATGATGTGTGGAACGAATATCGCACATTTTTCGAGGAACCAAATGGACAGTAGATCCATTTTTACGTTAGGGCGCCAATACGAAAATCAAACTCTCTCTCTCTCTCTCTCTCTGCCGGTGGCGGGACTCGAACCAACATTCTTCTGATCTGGAGCCGAATGCTTTGCCAATTAAGGTACGCCGGCAAGGGCTTGCCACTGTTACTTGCTGCCTTGACATGTACGTCATCTCTGTAGTAAGTCACATATTAGGATTCGGAGTAGGTTTATGGAGGAAATAAAATAAAAAGTGGCAAAATAAATAAATAAATAAAAACTGGCAGTCGAAAGAAACATCACCTGTGTCTACCGAGAAGTAGACTGCGTGTTTGTAAGAGAAGACGTGATATATACTATAGGTCGTCAAGGGCCCTATAGAGCTTGGCTTGCCCTGTACTGGAAGATTTAACATTTGCTCCTGAATTAAAGAAAAACTTTTAATCTCACAAAACAAAGACTGACTTGTTAAATATAATCAGATGGCGCAGATCTCTGAGTGAAACGAAAGACCCCATCCGCCACCACATGCGTTGATGAACTCCAGCTAAAATCGATATGCGGGTCTGTAAAATGAGAGTCTGAAATGTGAAGCTTTATTTGTTTAACATTTATTATAATCTAATTCCGTTTTCACTTCATTGACTTTAGAGATTAAAAAAACTACTCTGAAGAGCCAAAGTCATGGGATAGCAGTATGCAAATTTTTAACTGGTTTAAAGGCTTCGACGCCTTTCATCGTTTAAAGGCTTCGACGCATGCCACGATTTTTATCAGTTGCGAGATGTAATCTCGTGAGTCAAGCTGAACAACAGCCAGTAGGGTTATGGCAAGCCGACGTGAATTATCGGAGTTTGAACGAGGCATGGTAGTGAGAGCCAGACGGATGGGACATTTAATTTCCGAAGTTGTGCGAACATTCAACAATCCTCGGTCCACGGTGTTACGTGTATACCGAGAATTCCTCAAGGAAGGCATTTGTAAATATACTTAACTTGAAATTACTAACTGAGAAAAAGAGCCCATCTTCCCTCATACAAACCTACTAAGCAGGAGAGCAACGAGATTTTGCTACAAAAAGCATGTCGCCAGAACAAAGGCAACTTGCAAACAAGTTTTATAAGAAGGAAAACTTCGCATGTATCAAGAAAAAAAAAAAATACTAACGCATATCGGCAATGACAAAACGTGAAAAATTAACCAAAAAGGAACAAAAGAGAAATTTTAAAACAAAACAACACATCGAGCAGGCAAATCATGTCCGATCTTCACTTAGCGATGGACAAAATGGCCGTTCAAACCTCCCTCCTGACGGGAAGCTCCCTTTGGTGCCGAGCAAGCAGCCTCAGTAACGGAGGACTGTTGTAGCCATCACACTTTTTTAGGTGGTTTCCAGTTTTTCCGCTAGGAGCCTAAAGTTAAATTGCGATTTTGCCGATACCTCTGCTTCTAAAAGACATATTTGAAAAAACCTTCCTACATCGGATAAAGCTACTAGTGAGAAATGTTCAACATATAATTTCTAATTTTGGTAAGAAACAGTTTTGCGACGAGGTGGTGTAAGGGTATGTTTCTATTTCTGACGGTTTTTTTTTTTTTGATTGGAGGTTTAACGACCACCGTGAGCAACTCAATGGGCTATAAGCAGTCGCCCGTCCCTAATTTAGGGTCACTGGTTCCAGGGAAGGGAGAGAGCCAGTGCCGTAAGACAAACACAACATCCATGCCTCACCGGGATTCGAACCCGGACCCCTTTCGGACGAATGATCAGAGGCCAACGCCTTAGACCACTGCGCCACCGGGGCGGCTCTGACGTATTTGCAGCAAATGTGCGGTTCTGAAAACTCGATTAAATTTTTTGAAAATACCTTCTGCTTAAAATAATGCATTGTGTTTCGGCCAGGAGGTGTACTTTTATACCTTATTTTTCTCGATATCTCTAGCTTTGATAGTCAGATATGAAAAATTCTTTTTTTGTCTGAAATCGTTTCTGGTGCGAAATGTTTTGTATATAGATTCAAATATTTCTTAACGCACAAGTCTGCTACGAGAGGGCATAGATTCACGTTTCCATTTACACCACATTTACAGCAATATCAGCGCATCTAAATACCCTATTTAAAAAATCCTTTTTTAGTCAGATACTTCTAACTACAAATATATTTTGTGCGCATTTCCTGCCCAAAAAATTCACATTTTTTTCGCTATGAACACAAATATTTATTCTATTTTGCTCGATATCTCTCTTTCTGGAAGTCCGATTTAAAAAGAAAAATATTTTAAAATCCGAATATCAATAACAACGTGGAACACTTTACATATATTCGTAGCTTTTTAGTTCACAGTTCTGGAACTAGGGGTGTAAGTGTGCGTTTATGGTTGCAAACGTATCTCCACTTCTAAAAATCCTATTGAAATACTATTTTTTACTGTACGCCGTACGCGCGCGCTACTGTAAAGATCGAGAGAATTATCTTCCTTAAATAGTGTACAGTTTTCCTATTAGGGGGCGTAAATGTCAGAACACTTTCCTCGCTATCTTCGCTTTCAAGAGACGTATTTGAAAAATTATTTTCCTTTAACCTAGCTTTTGCTGTGAAAGATACTTTCAGTGTATTTACTATTTTTCCATTATTTAAAATTCTGCCGCCAGGAGCGTCAGCGCATATTTTTATTTGTGAAAGAGTTAATTTGATTCTAAAAATACCTTAAGAAAAAAACATTTTGGTAGAATATTGTGCATTATGAAGTGTATTTTGACTCCATTTTCTTCTTAAGTAACACAAAGCTTTTTCACTAAGGTGTGAAGTTATGTCATGTTTTCCTTTTATCTGTTCTCATAACTATGCGATTTAAAAACCCCTTTGTCTCTGATATCTTCCTTCCGCTATGAGAAACTACTTTCTGTGCATAATTTGTTAATTTTCGTAACATACTTTTCAGCCATTAGTGGGTGTAAGTACTGTAGCTATTTCTATTTCTGGATATTTTATCGATTGTAGAAATCCCGCTGATTTCTTTAACCGGTACCACTGACTCTGAATAACCATGCTCACATTACATGTTTTAAAATACGCGCAGTTTTGCCATAGGCAGTGTAAGTTAATTTTTTTCCTTGCTGAATTTTAAATTTTCTAAAAATATGCTTTGAAATATATTTTTTGTGTCGCAAAGGATTGAAAAAACGTCCTCATTACAACCGAAAATTTGGTGTTATTGTTTTCATTTTTTTCTCTTCACTCTCTGTCAGCGTTACTGAAACGTGCAAGCAAATTCGAGGAAGTGATGTGCTGTTGAGTAGGAAAACTCTAACCAAGAAGTAGCGAAAGTTACATAAGAAATGCAAACTCAAAGAGAAGATTAAATTAGATATATTCATCACACAGTTAATTTATTGATTATTTTTCTTTAGTGTACTTTCGAACAGTAAGCCATCAAAAAGCCATATGAGCTTTGAAAGTTTTCAGTGTAACATTTAAGAAACCACCATGGTGGCGCAGTGATCAAAGCTCTAGTTTCTGGCCAGTCATCCAAGACGGGTCCGGATTCGAATCCCAGGTGAAGCATGGATGTCGTGGTTGTCTTACGGCTTTCGCTCTCTCCCTTCCCCGGAATCAGTGGCCCTAAATTAGGGATGGGTGACTGCTAATAACACAATGAGTTGCTCACGATGATCGTTAAACTGCCAAAACAAACAAGTAACAGTTAAAGGTTCACAGGCCGCCCCGGTGGCACAGCGGTCTAAGCGATAGCTTCTGATCATTTGTCCGAGATGGGTCCGGGTTCGAATCCTGGAGAGGCGTGGATGTTGTGTTTGTTTTACGGCGCTGGCTCTCTCGCTTCCCTCGGACCAGTGGCCCTAAATTAGGGACGGGTGACTGCTTATAACCCACTGAGTTGCTCACGGTGGTCGTTAAACCTACAATAAAAAAAAAGTTCACTCATAAATACAGCCCTTTGTCTCCTTTGAAGCCTGTAACTGCGACCAGAAGAGACTTTGTGAAATCAAATTTCGGCTTGAAAACATAGTCTACTAACTCAAGTTTGGATTTTTCGCCACCTGTTTTCGATACCACGAAGTATATAATTTCTCATAAGAAATTAATGAATTTAGATATAGTGCGAAGAAATTAGAAATTGAGTATGCTGCATTTACTTTGTTTTTCTGTCCATCCGCTCGTCCGTGTATCTGTCCATCGTTTCGATATCACCATTTCTAGAAGTTGAAGTAAAACAATTATTTCTGTGCATTACAGAAGTAATGCGTGTGTTTATCTTACGAAATATTCTCATCTTTTGGCAAAAATTAAATTGTTTCAGCTCAGTCGGTAAACTTCTCATTGACCTCAAGCAAAAATATTGCAGAGAAATTCCATTTTTATCTGCTCTGTAGAATGACGATTATCTTACCGATCTCAGCTAGTCAGCGGAAGAGATATCATTACAACTACGCATAGCCTGAATGGTTGTCCGAACTTGTTAGTAATGTAGGGCTTAAGATCTAAACTAATTTCACATCAGCGGTAATTTTTTTTTATTGGAGTTTTAACGACCACCGTGAGCAACTCAATGGGCTATAAGAAATCGCCCGTCCCTAATTTAGGGCCACTGGTTCCAGGGAAGGGGAGAGTCAGTGCCGTAAGACAAACACAGCATCCATGCCTCACCGGGATTCGAACCTGGACCCATTTTTGACGAATGATCATAATCCAGCGCTTAGACCACGGCGCTACCTGGGCGGCGGCAATTTTTGGAGTTTAATCAGACTGATTTTTATCAAGCAAAGAGAAAAATTACACAGAGACCATTTAATAAATATAAAAGGCACAAACAAATCCGTTTGGTTGCTTAGCTTTCACACTTACAGACCTTTTTTACAATTCTAAGGGCAAAAAGCAGTCTGGTACAGATTCAGTCACGGCCGCACAGGTGGCGCAGTGGTCTAAACGCTGGCTTAAGACCATTCGTCTAAGAGGGGTTCGAATTCAGTGAGGCATGGATGTTTTGCCTTATGACACTGGCTCTCTCCCTTCTCTGGAACCAGCGACCCTAAGTTAGGGACGGGTGACTGCTTATAGCCCATTGAGTTGCTCACAGTGCTCGCTAAACCTTCAATCAAAAAAAAAAAAAAAAAATTAAAGAACTGTCACGTCTACAGGGACGTCGCCAAGGGTGTGCGAGGGTGGGCTCTGAAATTCGTCTTGCCCACCCAGTTCAAAATGTGCCCTTTTTAAAAATATTTAACTTTAAAATATAATCTGGACTCGCCAAGTAATAATAAGTCTTGTGTTTTATTTCGTATAGCCTTACGTATTTTCTCCTAGGAAGTGCGTTATTTACGTCTCCGTATAAAAATGGCATCCTAAGGTCCATGAAAATTCAATTGTTTTCCACTATTCCAATTCCTTAGCTTAAGCCACTTTTTCATGTTTGTATGGTCATGGGGCGAATGAGGTGGGTAGGTAGGAATTCACTGAGTGAGATTATTACTAATTGCTCTGATGTTTGTTTTTTATACAAAATTGGGGATTCCAGCAAGGAAAGAGGAGTCTAAAGCTACACTAGGGTTCGTAAGACTGCCTCGGGACAGTGAGAGTGCAGAAAGCAGCTGACCACTACTTTGCAGGGGAAGTGTGCAATGCAAAGTCGCTGGCTTGAAGGAAGGGAGTTAAGGAGGGAGAGGATTCTATCTGCGTGGCATGACGTTAAGATATGAATTCGATAAACAAAAACGACATTTTCCTTTAAATAAATTGTTCAAGTACAGTATTTTCGTAAGCAAAAATGAAAAATTTTGAAAAGTAATTAAGACAATGCATTCAGAGCAAGCAAAAAGTTGAAGGCCACATTCTAGTAACACTTCTGTCTTACATCAGTGGTATAACTAGTCAGATGTGTGTGTGTGTGTGTGTGTGTGTGTTTGTTCAGGTAAGGGGGATGGGAATTGCACGAATTCCTTTGTAGCCGGTAGGAAAAATCATTAAAAATTCTTTCTTTCAGTGTTTCGCAAATATATTTGCTATCAGACCTGCCCCACCAAAAAAAAAAAAGCTCGCCCACCCGTCGCCCATTCTGATTTCGAAGTCTAGCGACGTCTCTGGACGTCTACCACCTACGTAAACATCAATGCAGACCATATGCATCCTTTCATTGCAACGGTTTTCCCCTCTAGCAGTGCCGTTTTCCAGTAGGATAATACTCCATGCCACACTGCTAAGATTGTTTAAGAATGGTTCGCGGGACATATAGAAGACGTCTAGGTATTTCTCTGGCCTCCAAATTACCCAGATATCAATTCAATCGAGCATGCGTGGTTTGTGTTGGAACAGCAAATGAGATCTGCGACGGCTAAACCACATTCTTCATAAGAATTAAAAGATCTGCTGGTAAGGTATTAGTACCAGATAACACAAGACACCTTTAGACATCTTGTAGTGTCCATGTATCGCTGGGTAAGAGCTGTTCTGTCGGCACGTGGAGGACTAGCATCATATTAGGCAAATGGTCATAATGTTTTGGCTTCTCGGTGTATGTTGTACTGTATGAAAGTACTTTTCTTCCTAGATTTCAGAACAAAAAGTATTTATTACACTTTATTACGCAGAAAACAATTGCTGCTCTCTGTTATTTTAGGCTACCAGAGCTAATTATTTCGCGATGGATTGCTTGGTGTATTCTGAATTTTTGTTTTATAACCGCCATCTGAGATGAAACCTAAGTTTGTGAGTCATGAACATCTTTGTTTTATGTTTTGCACAGAAAAACTCGTAAAAGATAAAGCAGAGCATTTTTCTAGCAGTTTTTTAATATTTTCGATAAACTTAATTTAGTCAGTATGTACGAGTATTTAAAGTATGCGTTCCAAAAAAATTGCTTTGCAGTTGAGAATAATCCTGCTAAAACTTCACTGATTTTAATGGCTTACACTCGATACAAAGATAAAAGTTTTACGAAAGTATTTCTTTCAAATGCAATTAGCGACAGACTTTCAATTTCCAGTTCTCGCTTTCGGGATTACCTTAGTGCATATAGCGGGAAAATGTTGCGATGCGGTTTCATAGAAGACGGGAGCTTCGGCTTTTAATAAAGTCGTAATTATTGATTAAGTGTAGAGACGTAACGAGCACTTGATGATTTTGCCATATCAGCTTCAGTTTCGTAATGAGAGGGCATCAAATTTGTTGCCAAAAGTTTCGTTTATTTACACGCCGTAACTGTTATCCTGAGTTTGTGCAGACATCGACAGTTATTGGGTGAGTACCATTTTAATGCTACTTTTATTTTTTCTGTATGAAACGTACCTTCCAATTTTTACCTTACTCTAAATGTCTTTTTTTTTCTCTTCATAACTCATAAAACCGGTATATGAAAATGTAGCCAAGACGTTTGTTTTAAAAATAGCATAGATTTTTGGGAGGGGGAATGACTAATTACTATTTCCTTAACTTCTTTGAGCATAATGCAAACTGAGATTCTAGTTCTATTAATAGTTTCGTGAAAGTAGTATTTCACTTATCACACGAAATTATCACCAACGCTAGTCCATGTGATTCTCGGAAGTCTTGTCACGTGACCTGCTGTAGCTGAGTAGCTTCAAACCTTACTATTGCCCTCTATTGTGTATACGGTGTATTCCGGCAAACCAGGCTGAAATGATATTATAACTTCCAACCAATCACAAACAGCCAAATGTCCTCACTCACACTGAAGTGTGGAAGAATGGCTGAGGCAGTATTTACATCCGGTATTCTACCATTAATCACGTTCCTAAAATAGTCACTAACGATAATTTTCATATTCCCTGCTACATTTTGCAGCAAACACATCTAACTTTAGATTCTAACATAAAACAGTAAAGCTATTCTAGTAATTCGATTCATTGGCGTAAGAATATGAATCAGCGTTTTCAAGCTTTCTTTCACACATCAACCAGACCGTTGTTTTCTGTCCACCTTCCTTGAGAAAGCTTGGAAACGGCGCTTTATATTTTAATGCCAATAAATCGAACTACAGTAGAACTCCAATTATCCGGATCGTTTGTTCTTCTTTTAAGGCCAAGTAAAATTAAGATTTTTGTTAATTTATTTAAGTGTTTTTTAGTTTTTTCGTTCATCTAAATAATACAAAATGGTAATACAGTACGACATATATTTATTTTTTAACTGTGTAACATTTGTTATTATAAAATACAATAAACGAAAAAATTAAATTCCTCACTTCAATAAATAAATGCGTATTTGGCTTACAGAACAAATACAACCAATTATACGGATTTTCCGAATTTCCGGATGGGCTGTTGTCCGAGTTAATCCGGATAATTGGAGTTCTACTGTACTAGTATAGTTTTACTATTTTATGCATAGTTGGTGGACAGTTCCTCGTTATTACTTTGACTCAAACTATGGCATTCATATTAACAGCGTTTCGATTTTCACTTTAAAACAATGTGGCGTCGTATTATCCCATAGTTGTTTTGACCAGAGTATTTTCTGCTGCTGCATAACGGATGTTACTTCACGACGGTACTCACAGAATAAGGTTATAACTTCGGCCAAATACACCGTCAAATGTGAAGGTTTTTTCTTCGGTTTTTTGTTTGTTTGTTTGTTTGGAATTTCAACGACCACCGTGAGCAACTCAATGGTTTATAAGCAGCCGCGTGTCCTTAATTTAAGGTAACTGGTTCCGGGGAAGGAGGACAGCCAGTGGTCAAGGCAAACAAAACACCCACGTTTCATCCGGGACTCGAACTCAGGCCCACTCGGACGAATGGTCAGAAGCCATCACTTAAATGACTGCGCCACCGGTGAGGCTCAGAATAATTTGATGTCAAGCATTAAAGAGCACTGATAATCTTGATATATAACCTCACTTACATTGCTCATAAGCCTACGATGACAACAGATAAAACCCGTTATAACTGGCATCGCTGATGGCATCATAATGAACAAGAATGCAAAAACACTACTCATCCCTAATGTCGCAGTGGTCTAAGCGCTGGCTTATGACAAGTCGTTTGTGATGGGTCCGGGTTCAAATCCCGGTGAAGCACGGACGTTGTGCTTGTCTTACGGCACTGGCTCTCTCCCTTCCCTGGAACCAGTGGCCCTAAGTTAGGGACGGGTGAATGCTTATAGCCCATCAAGTTGCTCACGGTGGTCGATAAATCTTCAAATAAAAAAAATAAAAGAATCACTACTCATCTTGATAAAGCTCAGCTATGTCACCATCATTAGATTCGCAGTAGAAGTGGGCAATAGCTTGGTGACGTCACGACCTGCGAATGGGATTATTGGTTGATTTTGACCCTTTTGTGCAGGGTTACTAAGAGTCCACCAGTAAGGCAGAAGATCTTGATTGTTTGTCGTGACATTACAAGCAATCTCCCAGGACTACTGATATGCAAGACTGTCTACATCAACAGCGAAGCGGTAAACATCACCAAAAACCAATCGTGCTGATATACCCAAACTATGAACATGCCGTTTTATACACGATAAAAATGACGAAAATGGCATTTAAAAGCCTTTAATGATAAGTTAAAACCAATTTCATGAGTACTTTTAATCCTACTTTAGGACCATTCTCAGATGAAATGAACACGACATAGAGATCACACAGGTTATACGGTAATCTGGCAACGACCTAGAGATCACACAGGTTAATATAGCATGCACATTACCAGATTACCGTATACGGTAGTCTGGCAATGTGCATGTTATATTAGCCTGTGTGATCTCTAGGTCGTGTTCATTTCATCTGAGGATGGTTCTAAAGTAGGATTGAAAATACTCATGAACTTGGTTTTAACTTATAAAGGTTTTTAAATGCCATTTTCGTCATTTTTATCGTGTATAAAACGGCATGTTCATAGTTTGGCGGAGCGGTAGTAAAAGAAGAGTACAGGGCACTGCCACCAAAATGTTGAAAATGTGTACTCCACTTTAATACAGTCACTTTTATTAAAGATCAATTTTGTTTGAAACTTGGTGGTTTCTTGTTCCTTCTTCAACACTGTGTGTCGCAAGAGATTTCAAATAAATTTCAACATGCAAAAACGAATGCATTAATTTTGTTTCTTTTCCAGATTTACTAGCACAACCAATTTCGGAAAGTGACAGTAATGCCACCACAGGGGCAAAAAACCTGTACTCTTCCTGCATGAATGAAGGTGAGAAATGTTTTGCTTTGTTTATTTTAAATGCACCCATACAATGCGTAATTCAGCCACATCTTAAAAAAGAAAGATAAGCCAAAGTCAAGTACTTATGGACGTAGTTGAGTGGTAAAAACTTGCAGTCAAACAGTTTAAAACACCTAACCTCTTTAAAATATCTCTCAACTTTTTTATCGCCTTTCATATCCTTAAAGCTGAACGATAGTTTAAATTGAGTGATGTGCGCAGTCAGACTACTTTTCGTACGCTCTTTTTCTCGTTCAGAAGATGTGTCTGATACCAGGACAGTCACGAAATGGTATGGAATTTATGAAGGTACAAACACTCTTTGAAGTTCGTTTAATGCGCTTTTGGACATTGTACTTCTGTTATATGGCGAGGGAAAATACCATCAAATGGAAGGAAAAATACCATCAACAACAAAACAAGCAGCCAGCGGTCTTCCTTTAAGCGAAACAAACAACGAAACAAGCAGCCAGTGGTCTTCCTTTAAGCGAAACAAACAACAACACAAGCGGCCAGCGGTCTTCCTTTAACCGAAACAAACAACAAAACAAGCAGCCAGCGGTCTTCCTTTAACAAAACGAACAACAAAACAAGCAGCCATCGGTCTTACTTTAGGCAAAACAAACAACAACACAAGCAGCCAGCGGTCTTCCTTTAAGCAAAACAAACAACAAAACAAGCAGCCAGCGGTCTTCCTTTAAGCGAAACAAACAACGAAACAAGCAGCCAGTGGTCTTCCTTTAAGCGAAACAAACAACAACACAAGCAGCCAGCGGTCTTCCTTTAACCGAAACAAACAACAAAACAAGCAGCCAGCGGTCTTCCTTTAACAAAACGAACAACAAAACAAGCAGCCAGCGGTCTTCCTTTAGGCAAAACAAACAACAACACAAGCAGCCAGCGGTCTTCCTTTAAGCAAAACAAACAACAAAACAAGCAGCCAGCGGTCTTCCTTTAAGCGAAACAAACAACGAAACAAGCAGCCAGCGGTCTTCCTTTAACCGAAACAAACAACAAAACAAGCAGCCAGCGGTCTTCCTTTAAGCGAAACAAACAACAACACAAGCAGCCAGCGGTTTTCCTTTAACAAAACAAACAACAAAACAAGCAGCCAGCGGTCTTCCTTTAGGCAAAACAAACAACAACACAAGCAGCCAGCGGTCTTCCTTTAAGCAAAACAAACAACAAAACAAGCAGCCAGCGGTCTTCCTTTAACCGAAACAAACAACAAAACAAGCAGCCAGCGGTCTTCCTTTAAGCGAAACAAACAACAACACAAGCAGCCAGCGGTTTTCCTTTAACAAAACAAACAACAAAACAAGCAGCCAGCGGTCTTCCTTTAAGCGAAACAAACAACAAAACAAGCAACCAGCGGTCTTCCTTTAACAAAACGAACAACAAAACAAGCAGCCAGCGGTCTTCCTTTAAGCGAAAAAAACAACAACACAAGCAGCCAGCGGTTTTCCTTTAACAAAACAAACAACAAAACAAGCAGCCAGCGGTCTTCCTTTAACAAAACGAACAACAAAACAAGCAGCCAGCGGTCTTCCTTTAAGCGAAACAAACAACACAAGCAGCCAGCGGTCTTCCTTTAAGCGAAACAAACAACAACACAAGCAGCCAGCGGTCTTCCTTTAAGCGAAACAAACAACAAATCAAGCAGCCAACGGTTTTGCTTTAAGCGAAACAAACAACACAAGCAGCCAGCGGTCTTCCTTTAAGCGAAACAAACAACAAAACAAGCAGCCAGCGGTCTTCCTTTAAGCGGATATGATTGGTCGATGTTCGAGAACAATGACGACCGCAGAGGACTAAACAAGGTAACAAGCGACCTCCATTGCATCAAGTAACTGCACGGTACAACAGAGGATCGAGAGGAGAATTTCAGCATAAACAACACGCCACACATTGGTGTGAATAGGCTATAACAGAAGATGCCTCCTCCATGTACCATACGTCTCTACTAGAAACAGATAAATTCGTCTGCAGCGGGCTCGGGTGCACCAAAACTGGTCTCTTGAGAACTTGCATAAAAGGCCACGTGCTCCGATAAATAACGTTCTCGGTTAATAAACCGGATGGAGGAGCCAAAATATGACGTAGACAGCAGAAATTGATAGATCTTAACTTCTAGGAGTTAACTGTGCATCCTAGTCGAAGTGGTGTAATGGTCTGAGGCCTCTTTTTGCGGCGACCATTTGGCTCCTTAATACCTTTGAAACAGTTAATACCATGAAATATCGTGACATCACTGCGGACCATCCTGTACATGTGCATGGTGTTTCTTCATAGAAGAGCCGCTTCTAGCCAGATTATGCGCCATGTCACAAGGCTCCGATTGTTGCACAGAGATTCCAGGAGCACGACAGTGACTTCAAAGTGTTAAAATGGCTTCCACAGTTTCCAGATCTCGATCCAATTGCATACCTCTGGGATAATATTGAAAGAGCCATTCCTAACACATATCCTCTTCCAACGAACATTCCGCAGTTGACAGGGGACATTACATACGCTTGTCTGAACATACATCGATGAGCCTTTACATTATTACTACCTACATAATAAGCGTATAAGCTCTCTTTAGGCCGCAAAACAGCAAACACACGGCGAGGCATCGATTTGGTGAGATAGCGATAGCTATTCTGTGGTATCTGGTGCCATAATTTCAACAGCAGGTCGTCCAGTTCCCGTACACTTTTGCGGTTGTGCGATTTAGCGTTAACCCGCTTTTCCAATTCGAATCACAAATGTTTGATTGGGTTCATGTCAGACAACTTTGGAGGCCAGGGCATTAACATAAAGTCGCCAGCATGTTCCTCGAACCACTCCTTGACGATTCTGGCAGTGTTGCATGGCGCATTATCATGTTGGTAATAGCAATCACCAGTAGGGAACACAGTTGTCATGAATGGGTTAACTTGGTCCACAACGATGTTCTGATACCTGACAGCTGTCTGGGATTGTGCTACTGGGATAATGGAGCCTCTAGTGTCCAAAAAAAAAAACATCGCCCACAGCATAACACTGCTGCCGCCTACCTGTGTGTCCAGCTGCAATAGCCTCCGTTGGTAAACGGCGTATCCGAGCTCAGACGTTTAAGTGATACACCAGGAATCTTGATTCGTCAGACCAGGCCACTTTCTTCCAATCATCCACGGTCCAATCTCGATGGTCTTTGGCCCATTTCATGCGTTGTTGGCGATGACGTGCAGTGAACATGGGAACCCAGCTGGGTCTTCGGCTACTCAGGCCCATGCGCAGAAGGCTGCGATGAACTGTGTGCTGTGATGCATTGCGCTGCTCATACCTGTTGCTGCTGCGGGGGATTTGTCGCATTGTGGTCCTGCGGTCGCTGCGAACAATGCGCGACAGTCTCCTCTCCCTTCTATCATCAATGGACTTCGGACAACACACGGCTTGACGACGGTTCGTCGTTTGGCCATCTGTGCACCACTTTTGATACGTACTCACTACAGCGGCACGTGAATAACCCTGAAGCCGCGCCGTTTCGGAGATCGTAGTTCCGAGGAACCGAGCCATCACAATTTGTCCTTTATCAAACTCCGATAAATCGGCAGCTTTTCCCATTCTGACTCTAAACACTCTACTAACTGAAAGCCGGTCCCCGGGTTGTATATATACTGCTCTGTGAACTTCACCTGCGCCACCGTTCGGTCACCAGGCGCGCTTATTTCTGTAGGCTAGGGGTGGTGATAATGTAATAGCTCATCGGTGTACCTTTAGAACAATACCAGCTCCTCGTTCAATCCATGCCACATTGAATCCAGGATGTTTTGAAGGCCATGGACGCATGTAGAAAGTATGTGTTAGTTCAGAACAATTTAGAACAACACCAGCTTCTCGTTGAATATATGCCACATTGAATCTAAGATGTGTTGAAGGCTATAGGCGCCCCAAAACTAACTTACGTGGAAAGCATTTGTCATTTCAGAAAAATTTAGAGCAATACCAGTTTCTCGTTGAATCCATGCCACATTAAATCCAGGATGTTTTGAAGGCTATGGCGCCCCAAAACTATCTTATGTAGAAAGTATTTGTTAGTTCAGTGTAGCTGAAACTATTCTGAATGAAGATAATCGTGATGATAACAATGAAGATAAAGATGACTTTGTTACGGCGGAAAAAGATGCCCTTAAACAACATGTTGAAATCGTGTGAAGGACTTTCTGAAATGCTAGAGGAGTGTACGTTGGTAGCCGAACAAGAAATCGTGGCAACTTATAAAATAGAAAGTATAACTAAAAGGACTACTAATTAAGTAGGAGACTCGAAGAAATGTTTATAAAAGCCATCTATCTCAGTGTACTCTCATCCCGACTCCATCCATGTCCTGGTCCCTCAAAAATTCTGCTGTTCCTTATCCTTGACACCGTTTTTGCTGATAGTTTTCGGTACATTCAACTGTAACTAAATTTGACACTCTTCTTGATTACATTCCAAACTAATATTGAAAATCACATGTCTTTGAATCAAAACATGGTGTTATAGGTGTATTCTGATGTATTACGTTAATGAATAAATGCAAAATGTAGGCTGCTCACAAGTTTTCAAAAATCGTTTGCCCAAATACCTTATTGCTAATAATGGATCTCAACCTGTCTTTTTATTTTCCATTACTGGAGATAGCGGTACTCGTGCAAAGATTCAATCGATATCTTGATTACAAATATCGAATTCCGTTACGGTATCGATTAAAAGTCAAGGCCAATATTCTTCAATTTTCTTCTAAAGGATTCTTAATATAACAACTTAATGGTAATGATCTTAATGATCCGAGGAGATAGCTGGAACTCCAAATTTAAAAACACAAAAAATGCTAAAAACTTTTTTGTATTTAGAAAAGCGTTGATCTGTACAGGTATTATTTTGACTTTCGTAAAAAAAGGCTTTATTCTTATTAAGAACTAGTTGAACTGTACGCGAGACTGCCCGAATATAATGTTTAAGATGAATGATCTGATATTGAAGTGAATGATTTCATTGTAAGTACCACCTCCAGAATCCTCTAACCACGGCAAACATTAGATTTATACAGTGTGTCCGAAAAATAACTTTGCCCTGAAAGTAACACCATATCGAACTGGTTCCTACAGGCTGTTCTGGAAATGGGCCCCGCCTACGTCCAGACATGTCTGCACATGCTTCTGCACGTTGGTGAAAGGTCTTCACCAACATGCACCTTTCTCCGGGTATGTGGCGTGATTTGTTGAATGTGGGTCGTTATTGCAACCTGTAGCTCTTGAAGTGTGCGCTGATTACCTTCTACTTCAGTGCTATCTGCAGAAAACAGTTAAGCAGTGTCAGATCCGGTGACCAGGCAGGCCACAGTCCCAGGGAGATGATGCGATTTCCGAAGAATTTCTGCAGAAGCTGTATTGATACGCCAGAGGTGTGAGCAGTTGCACTGTCTTACTGAAACCATCCTTCGTTGATTTCCCGGTCTGTAAGTTCGGATAATCTGGCAACGGTACCGTTTTGAGTTAATTATTTCACTGAAGAAAATGGGCCCAATAATGAGCGTACGAGTCATGGCACGCCAAACACCGACCTTATGGTTGTGGAGAGGCACTTTCTTAAATTCATAGGGATTTTCAGTACCTCACAGACGAGTGTTTTGTCTGTTAATGTACCCAAACAGTTGGAACCATGCCTCATCTGTAAAGAAAGTCACGTCCAGAATGTCGTCACCTTCTTCAGACAGGAACTCTTGCAACCACCTACAGTACCGAACACGGGTCACGTGGTCTGTTTCTTTCAGCTGATGCACGACAGACACTTTGTACGAGTGGAAACGCAACTACCTTTTCAGAATATGGGCGGAATGAGGTCAAAGGGGAGGACATAAGAGCGGGATACATGTCATTGCCCTTACGTGTCATAACATACGAAAAAATGGTTCGATTTCGCTGAAATTCTAGTATGAGGTAGGGGACCACCTGTGGACGAACCCTATTGAAAGTGGGCGTAATGGGGTCAAAGATGAGGACATAGGAGCGGGATCCATTCCATTGCCTCTACGTGTCATAACTTGCGCAAAAATGGTTCGATTTCGATGCAATTTTAGTATGAGGTATGGGACCAGCTGTAGACGAACCCTATTGAAAATGGGTGAAATGGGGGCAAAGGTATGCTCCAGGAGAGGAATCCACTCCATTGCCCGAATGCGTCATAACTTGCGCAAAAATGGTTCGATTTCGATGAAATTTTAGTATAAGGTATGGGACCACTGTGGACGAACCCTATTGAAAATGTGTGACATGGGGTCAAAGGTCAGGACATTGGAGCTGGATCCATTCCGTTGCCCTTATAGTTCATAACGTGCGTAAAAATGGTTCGATTTCGATTAAATTTTAGTATGTGTTAGGGGACCACCTGGGGACGAACCCTATTGAAAATGGGCGGAATGAGGTCAAAGGTCAGGATATAAGAGTGGGATACATTCCATTGCTTTTACGTGCCATTACTTGCGCAAAAATGGTTCGATTTCGATAGGATAACCTGGGGTCAAACCCTATTGAAAATGGGCAAATGTGGTCAAAGATCTGGTCATAGGAGAAGGATCCATTCCGTCGCACTTACGAGTCATAACTTACGTAAAAATGCTTCGATTCCGACAAAAATTTATCATGTTGTTCCTGAGGTAAAATATACTGAACTGGTTCTGTTGAATATCATCGAAGTGGGGTCAAAAATCAGGGGACAGGTGCGAGATTTATTCCACAGCCATTATCCTCATAACTAGAATAAAAATGGTTCGATTGCGAAGAAATACAATATGTTGTTCCGTAAGGACTTTGGAAGCAGTTCCGCCCAAAATTCTTGTTGTCAGCAATTGCGGGCAGTGCGCATGTATGAGATTCGTTAGCCATTATATTTGCACGATAACTTTCGTGAAAATTTCCCAATTTAGATGGGATTTTTAATTATAAAATGGCTTATGTGTGGTAGCTTTTGATAATAGAAATAGGTAACACGGGCACAAAGAGATTTAATTTTGATATATGTGAACCTCGAACGTTATACCATAGTTTAGTCCCCTCAAAACCACGGCATTTTCCTATGATTTCTGCTATGTTGGAAAGCGTATCATAATCAATGCATTGCACGATTTTACTAACTTGTATTATAATAAATATCTGTATGCTTTTAAAAAATAAGCATTTGCAATCTTTACTGTTTCCTTTCTTTTCATGATTCTTCTTCCAACACCCTTTGTTTGTTGAATTAGAGGCTATTGAAGCCATGAAGGAACGTCCATTGACAGACCTTCTGGAAGAACTCGGTGGATGGCCGGTAGTGGATTCGAACTGGACAGAGGAAGACTTTGATTGGGTGACCCTGGTCGCAAAGCTGAGACAGTACAACAACGACATTCTTATCTCACAGTGGGTCGGTTCAGATGGCACCAACTCTTCTATAAATGTCATACAGGTCAGTGAATTAATGCAAATGTACCTTCAAATTTATGTTTTGCGGTTAAAACTGTCGAAACAAGCTTAGAAATAAAGTGTAATATCATAAGGCAGGACGTTTCTGTACTTATTGCGGGACTCTCCAACATACGTTGATCTGTAACACAGGAGTGCTGTGTTTTGTATTATGATATGTGAACGATATAAAACCTATAAATATCCATTAGTCAATATTTACTTAAATGATATTTCAGGCAGCTTTTTGTCCATGACTTCTCCACGGAAGCAAGCGGAGACGGAGGTTTCATAGCCAGAAGATTTCGCTTTCATACATTACCTCCTCCACCGAAGCAAGTTGGAACACAGGTTTCATATTCGTTTACGGTCCATTTTCTCCTCCACCTAAGCAAAATACGATTGAGTTTTCATAGCCAAGGGATTCCGCTTTTGATTCACTACCTCCTCCACCAAACCAACAGGTTTCATAGCCAGGGAATTTTACTTTCGATCTCCTACCCCTCCACCGAAGCAAGCGGAGACAGAGGTTTCACCGCCATGGAGTTTAATTTTCGATCCACTACTTACTCCACTGAGGTAAGCTGAGGTAAATACACTGCTGGACAATTGCTAAGGACGGATCATAAACGGCTATATAGCGCATAAAAAATTAAGTGTGGTTGGATGCCAAGTGGCATAAAATAATGTCAGAATGCCAGGACATTACAAGAAAGACAATTTATTGTGCTGTGAAATCCAGAAGGCTTTCGAACGTGTTCAAGGGACAAACAGGCCATTTTGTGCAGAATACGTAAACGTGAAAAAAATGCAATTACCGTCCGCAGGCGTTTCGGCGTAAGATGTCAATACGGGATATGGCCACCATGGAGGGCGATGCAAGATTTCACACGTCGTGTCATGCTTTGCACAACATTATCAAGCAGCTGTTGGGGTAATTTATCCCATTCCTCTGTCAGTGCACGGATCAGGGTGTCCTTGTTTATTGGAGGGCATTGGCGACCAGCATCCCACACATCCCACACATTTTCAACGGGGTACAGATATGGAGAACGTGCTGGCCATACGAGGCGTTGAATATCCTCGCTCTCAAGACACTCCTGGACAGCGACTCTTCGATGACATGTTGCCTTGTCGTCCATGAAAATGAATCTATAACCGACAGCACCACGAAACATGCGAACATGAGGTAGCAGAAACATCATTAATGTATCGTTGGCCAGTCATAGTCCCAGTTGGAAGCACATAAAGGGACGTACGGCCATTGATCATGATGCCAGCCCATACCATGACACTCCATGTCGGATATCGGTCCCTTTCCTGTATGTTTGCTGGACAATATGCAGTACCACCATCACGCCAGATCAGTTGTCGTTGACAATCAGACGATAGACTGTATCTACTCTCATCTGAGAAGAGGACAGCAGACCAGTCGTTATCAGTCCAATTGCGATGTTGATGGCACCATTGCAAACGGGCGGTACGGTGACGTCTGGACAATGGGATGCACACAACAGGACGGCGGGCGTATAGTCCTCCTTCATGAAAACGTCTGGCGACAGTTTTTCGGGAGATCCGCCTGCCGGTAGCAGCCATAAACTGATTTGCTACCTCACTAGCTGTGCTGCGTCGGTGTCTTTTTGTTGATAGCACTATGTACCGATCTTCTGCAGGTGTCGTACTTGAAACACGACCTCTCCCGTGACGTTTGCTACACTCTCCATTTGTTTGAAATGATTTCCAAAGCCTTGAAACAACACTGTGGCTGACGTCGAACTCCCTGGCAACATCTGTTATTTTTCGCCCTTCTTCAATCTTGCCAATAATACGGCCACGCGTAAATTCATCTAGGTGATGTCGGGAAGACATACTGAAAATTGTAAGTTCGTCAATTGATTCTTTCCCTTTCAACTTTGCGTTTGAACAACAACGGTCAATACGCTTCAAATCCTTTATATCTCTTATCAGCGCTATGACGTCACGAACAAGTTCGGCAATCCAAAATTTGCATACGCACAACACGTCTTACTGTATCCCGCACTTATGCTAATTTCCACATTTTCCTGCCTTCTATTTTATGGTTGCTATCGTTGCTATTGTCATCCGTCCTTAGCAATTGTCCGGCAGTGTATATCATAGCTGCAGTATTTCAAGATTAGGTAGCTAGCACAAACATGGTTAGATCAGGGGCAAAGTATATCTAATGTCGGCTTTGTGGGTAACCATTCACGTTTCCACGCTCAAGGAGTCTACGGAAAACGGCAGACTAGGTGGACGGCAGACCGGAGATCGAGCTTCCACCAAAAGTAGTGCACGCGTTTGTCAATAGTGCAGTGCCGGTAGTTATTCCGACATTAAATTTCCAAATTTGTTGCTTGTGTTTACACTATATAACTCAAGTGTAGTGTGAGACACCACACGATGTGTATTTTGGTCTGTTGCCACTAGATCGCGCTCGCTGCTGCAACCATTGCTGGACAATAAAAGTTCGGCTGGGGTATCAATCACCCCATCCGAGTGTTAATGTAAAGAATTTCATAAACTTTAATCCCAGAAGTTGCACGGTTTGAAGTGCAGACTTCAGATTTCTCGTCCGAGTTGGGCACCAGTCTCGAGTCCCGGATGAGGTATGGAAGGTGCGCTTGTCCAGATACCTTCCCCGCGCAGACAAGGTCCCTCCACAGACGAACTGCACATATCCCGAGCAAGCACTCCGATGTTAATGGGGGCTCGTGGTGTCATCCGTGGGGCTCCATGGCTTTATGAAAATAAAATAAAATAATCATGAAGTAAAACCATAGTAAATGTGATTATATTTGCCTCCATGTGTTGGGACATATGGTTTATGAAGCAGAGAAAGAGAAGCTGAGGAAGAATGCTTAAGAAATGGAAGAGAATATTATTTTTTTGAAGTGTCCTCAAATTCGTACTCGAATTTTTCTCTCAGAAAAATGACAGCACGCATCAAAGGACATTTTGAAACATTTTGAGACTAGCGAAACACCACGAAAGTGTTTGCTAACAAGTCCAGAACAGTGATTCAAGGGATTTTGTTTTGAAGCTCAAAATATATTGAAATATTGGAGTGTCTGACACTTCACCCACGCCACGGAGAGAAATTTCAAAACTCGAGTCATGCAGGGTTTAAAAATTCGCCAGTTACTTAAACGAATTGATGCTGCAGATGACCTAGTGGTCAAAGTTCGTGACTGCTCCAAAATAGTCACAGGATCGATCCCAGGCACGTAAGAATGCTCGAACCATTAAGAATCCGCCGTGCGTCGAATGGACTCGTTAAGCAGTCGAACCCCATGTACTGGTCCCCCGATTATAACTTAGGGCGTCTTTCTTCCACTTTCTACCTCGCTTCCGTGTGAATCTCCTGTCGCGCACTGTCGTCGAAATCTCCTAGCTTCCTACTTCTAAGGGTTGTTTAAGACCTAGGGTCAGACACTCCCTTCTTAAAATCCTCTACATAAATCTTTAAACGCTTTGAACTTTATCTAAATGTTAAGCAACTGCAAATATCGTCGGAACTGTAGCTCATGAAAAGATATTTCCATGTGTTTAAAAAAGACTCATCGTTCATAACAGTTCAAATGATATTTGCAATTGTGTAATGTTATTCAGACGCTACCCTATAATGGTCATCTGCTTGCAACCTGCCAACAGTGGACACGACACAGCACTCCAGCGACAATACCAGTGACGAAAGGAATGAAATTCAAGCTGGAGCTTCCTACGGTTGCTTCTCATAAAAGAAAACACGTCGTTTCAAGACTTTGTTTTTAAGGCATATGTTTCAGAGCATAGTTCTGAAAAACACTTGGATCTATAATAAGATAAATACCCCGTCAAAACACGTTTTCGTGTGGACAGTGATCTACAGTTCTTCTGACTTTATATTCATGCTAAGAAAGTGGCCCGGCGTTGCCATGGTTTAACAAAAAAATGCATAAATCGGCACTTGCTGCAGCGTTGTTCGATTTTCCCAGAATTACTTAATAGGATATATTACATGGAACCACTTAATTGAAATACACGGTCGAGTCACATCATTGTGACCCCCATCTAATATCGAAAGTAACCGCCGTGTGCAGCGCGGACAACAGCTACACGGGCTGGGAGTGACTCAATAAGGTGCTGGATGGTGTTCACAGGTATGTGGAGCCATGCTGACTGTAGTGCATCTGACAGCTGCTGGAGGTCGCGTGGTGGAGGACCCATAGCGCGAACAACACGATCGAGGTAGTCCCACAGATGCTCAATTGGGTTTTGGTCCGAGAAATTAGGGAGCCAGGGAAGTACTTTGAAGTCTTCATCGTGCTCTTCCAATCACCCTCGGACATCTCTAGCTGTGTGACACGTTGCATTGTTGTGTTGGAAGTTGTCGAATTCGGTCCATAGTGCCTTCCACAGGTATGAGTGGACCCAGAGAATGCCACGAAAACATTCCTCAGACCATAACGCTGCCCTCACCAGCTTGTTTTTCTCCAGAAATGTTTGTAGAATGTTTGTTCTCCGATGCTTCTCGCCTAATACGCCAGCGTCCATCCCTTCGATGAAGCAGAAAACGTGACTCATCGGGGAAGGCACTACTTTGCCAATCAGAGGAGGTCCAATTCCGATACTGCCGTGCAAATGTAAGGCTTTTCTGCCGATGCACCTTTGTCAGCATAAGTGCAGTGACCATCCGTCTGCATCGGAGCCCCATACGCAGCAGTGTTCGCTGAACTGTCGTTTTAGACACACTTCCAGTAGCCCCCTGGTTCATTCGGCCAGGGAGTTGCTCCACTCTAGCGTGTCGATCAACCCTCACGCAACTTCGAAGCGGACGTTCACTTCTCGCATCAATGGCACGTGGTGCTCCGCAGTTTCCTCGTCGCTTATTCGCAATGGTGCCATTTCTCCAATCACGATACACTTTAACCACAGCAGCACGCGAGCAGTTCACAAACTGCGCTGTTTCAGAAATACTGCCACCCTTGACCCGAAAGCCGATAATCATCCCTTTTTGCAAATCTGATAAATCGCTGCTTTTATCCATGACAGCAACGAGTTATATATTTTCAGAATGCCTACAGCACACTTTATATACCTTCCAAGCCAGCTCACGACACGTGCCTTCTTTCCATGGCTACGCGCTGTTGATGTCCAAAGTAGGAGGTGGTCACAATAATGTGACTCGACTGTGTATATCCCTGTAATGAAAAGAAAGGAATTAAAGAAAAGAACAAATGATCATATGTTGAGGATTTTAGGAAGGGAGTGTCTGACCCCAGGTCTTAGACAACCCTTAGAAATAGGAAGCTAGGAGATTTGGGCTAGAGTGCCCGATAGGAAAGTGACACGGAAGCTAAGTAGAAAGGGAGAGGAAGATTCCCTTATTTATTACCGGGGGGCCAGTAACCGGGGTCTGACCGCTTAACGTGCCCATCCGACGCACGGCCGATATTTAGTGGATCGAGCGTTCGTATCTGGCTGGGATCGAACCTGAAGTCCTTTCCGTGGCAGTCACGAACGTTGCCCATTAGGCCACCCGCGGCCCTAAAGAAAAGAACAAAATCTACATTTGTAATTAAATTTGCGATATGAAACACACACACACACACACACACACACACACACACACACATGTCAAAGCGTCTAATCACCACACAAGTCCAAATAAATTAAATAAATTGCCAACATGAGGTGAGAGATTGCGCGAACGGAGGAATAGCAGTGTTAAGTTTTGAAGAAATGATTTGCGCGAAAATTCATATTTTCTCTCATTTCTTTTCTACTATTCTACTTGCATTTCAATGAAATATATTTCCTCTCAAAAATATCGTGAAAATATTTTTCTAAATAGTGGAACTATTTATATACTACATAACAACACACGGAAAGCGACATTCATAAAATGTAATCAAACCGGTGGACATCGGTAGCGAAAGGATACAAGTAACACCGGAAAACCAGTCTAAAGATTTTGACACAAACTTTTAATATTGTCGCTTCTATCAAGTTTGGCGTAAGGTTCTCGCAGTTTCGGCAAAAATGTAATGAAACGCTGTGTGAGCTTACAGCACAGTAAAAAACAACTACAATTTTCAACAATCGTTGAAGCTTTTAAAAATTAATCAAAATTTTGCATATCTAAATTTCAAAAAACTGGGTGGTGGAGGGGTCCGAGGTGCACACGCCCACTTACTTTGCAGGTTTTTGCCAAATTCGAAACCTGTACGTTTAGTGGTCTCCTGTAGGCGCCAGACAGACTTAGAAACTTTATTGCTATGGAAGAATATACATTCCAGTGCTTCACTCGTTATTTGAAAACTGAAAAAGAAAACTTGTTGTATCTCGTTTTGAGTCGTCTCGCGCAATTCTGAGAAATGAACTGAAAAGACTTTCAACACGTTGCCCTAGATTTTTCGCGAACATTCAAAACTGAAATACAGCAAGTTTCTTTCATTTTTTAAAGCACGAAAAAGTAATACAGAATTGTTCCCATTTTGACAGGTTTAGGTTTCCCGTGGGCGTAGTTATTTCTGTTTCATTTCCTTTCACTTCCGTCGCTAAAACATAAGTTAATATTGAATTAAAGCAATGCGTACCGTATGAAGTTCTAAATCAGAACATGCAAAGGGCTTCATCATATTTTCACCAGTGCTTTCTTTATAGGCTTTCTTTTTCTTTCTTTCTTTCTTTCTTTTTTTTTTTTTTTTGAGGATGCTAATGTGATTACGAATTTAGATCCTGTGACGTGCCTGCACCGCAGGACGCACATGAGATAAAGGCAGATAGCAGTGAGAGCACATGTCCGCATAGCCCAATTGGGAGAGCGACTTACTCCGGAGTGAGGGGGACCCGGATTTGATGCCCAGCGCGGACAAACTTGTACGTTATAATCCTTAATAAGATGTTGTTCTTACCTACCGCATTATCTAAAAGGTAAGAATTTTACCAGAATGAGTCAAAAGTTCATCCCGTTTTGAACTACAGGTAATGTCGGGCCTTCATTCCTATGCGGAACGCGCCAGATATCGCCATGACGTGGAACACATAAGATTGATAACGTACATTTGGCATGGAGCCACGTCATCCGGTGAGAAGAGGATCCAGGTCGATAAACGTGCTGTTTGTGTGCTTATACGCCGTTACTGGAAGAAAAGGGTCAAACGCGGCAGCAACAGCAGCGAAAGAAATTTGTGCGGTTGAAGGGGGAATAAAAACAGTGGACACCATCACTATATGAATATTGTTCCAGTGTTTCAAAGGTGTGGAAACCAATCTCGAAGACAAGCCAAGGTGAGGATTCCCACAACCACCTACACTGACACTGTAGTCGAAACTGTGACAACGAACCCCGGGTACCAGTACACGACAACTGGCAGCTAAGGTGGAGTTCTCCGAATTCATCATCGTTCATCCCCTACACAAGCTTAGTTTCTCCTCACGGCGCCATCGAATGGTTCCTCATTAACTGAAACCTCAGCAGGACGAAACAGCGTATCACTCTCTGTCACAAATTGCTGTCAAATCCACAGGAGGATATGACGTCGTATTGATTAAAAGGTAATATTTCCGCGCTATCCTACCCTTTGGAACCGAACCAGTGGCTAAGGCCACACCAGAAATCCCTGCCAGTGGTGACAAAAAGCTGGTTTGAGAGGAAAGACGTGCTGTGCATTTGGTGAAATTGTGAGAGTCATGTGCATTAGGAACTTGTTCCAGATGGTAAGGCTGTAGATGGGAACCTGCATGCCAAACAACTGCAGCGGGTCCATAATGCTCTACGCCACCGCTACCCAGTACTCATCAGTAGGAAGCAGGCATTGCTGCAAGTAAGTAGTGCCCCAAGTCACACTTCCAGAGTGCGTGACGTGCTACAGAGATGAAAAGATGTGTCAAGACGACAAATCTGCAGCGAGACATTCTGTCCGCGTAGCTCAGCTTGGAGAGCGACTTAGTCCGGAATGAGGGGGACAGGAGTTCGATGCCCGTCGTGGACGAACCTGTATTTTCACAAGTGGTTTACAGAAAACTACCGAAATTGGAAGGGGTTGAGATCCTAACCCCATCCTCCATACAGTCCGGATCTTGCAGCATTCGACTACTACTTATATCGCTTCAGTGCCCATTTTACATAAGAAAGGCACTTTATTTCAGTGGTGGATGTGTAATCTGTCATCAGGGAGTTTGTTCTTGAAGCCTGAGTGGTATCATCGTGGGATCGTAGCTCTGGTGGATCATTTGAAAAGGACTATGGAAAACAATGTCTTATTCTTTGCAGAGTGAGGCGAGCGTGTATGGCTATCTTGCATCATTAAACTTTTTAAACTGCAAATAGGAAAAAGCTTTTGATTCACCCTGATATTAAATAAGTAGTCTCGATATCAGTATGGCAGTATTGCTTCTAGAAAGCGCTAAAATGAAGGTAGTTTGTTGTTTCAAAGGAATCTTTTGCGGTTGAAGAAATTGTCTATATATACTGTAGTTGGAGGTCGTCAGCCACTGTTGAAGGTCGTTAGCCACTCACAGATACCCAGTGGTGCATTCAGGCATCTTCTTGGTGGTGCTTACCCCCCCCTCGAAAATACATGAACGCCCCCGTAGGTTTCCTCTTACATTTAGTAAAATTTTTTTCGTTTATAGCTGTATAGCTGTATATTTAAAGAAATTATTAAAAAATAACTTAAAAAAATGAGGAAAAATATTCCAATACTAAACAAGAAGAACCACATGGACTTCAATCTGAAATTTCTATCATCCGTCAATAAATCATTAAACAGTCCTCGCTGAAAGGGTAGTTTTTCAAACACTGACAACTCGGACTACCTCAATAATAAAAACATAATTTCACATAGTAGAGATATTTGTACTTCAACACATCATCATATTTTGGAAGCTGGCATTCAGCTTTATTTCAGTCTTCGGATGCCAACTTACCATGTATACCGTTAAGCATCCGTGTAGCTAACGTGACGTTAGTGCCTCCAATACAATAAAATATTTTATACCTAATTTTTAACAATAGCAAATTATTAGAAATTGTTCCCATTAAAAGTTTTTTCTTCCTGGTGGTGGATGGCTTACACTCTGTGAGAAAGAAAAAAGTCGAGGCACCTCAAACTGCCATCCAAAGAGTTAGTTAGTTTTTTTCATTACTATTTGCCAATCTAAATTATCTAAAGGGGCTGAAACCAAGTGGCAGGGCAATGGTTTACAACATTCGTTTTCAGGTAACCACTCCAAATGCTTTAGGGGGGGGTATCTCCAGCACAGCATTACCTTACTAGCATTCTCAATATTTTACACCACCCCATAGTGAAATCCGTCGTGCATTACTGAATTAAAGCAAAGTACAAGTATGTGTAGATAGATTTCTTGGAATTTGCTTATGCGATGTACAAGCTTAAGAAAAATGTTATACCTCATTTAAAATTTTATATGTATTGATGAACATACACTGACGGGAAAAAAATCCCAACACCACGAAAAAATAGTTGTAGAGGAATGAAATGGCGGCAATACATTTGTATAGGTAACATATTTAATCGATTAAGGTTTCAAGATCACAGCTTAATGTAAGCGCGAGAAGAGCCATTTTGAATGTAAAATGCTGGTACATTAATAACCGGTGTAACCGCCAGAATGTTGAATGCAAGCACGCAAATGTTCATGCATTGTGTCGTACAGATGCTGGATGTCAGTTTGTGGGATGGAGTTCCATGCCTGTTGCACTTGGTCGGTCAATACATGGACGGGTAATGCTGGTTGGGGGTGACGCTGGAGTTGTCGTCCAATGATGTCCCATACGTGCTCGATTGGTGAAAGATCTGGTAATCTAGCAGGCCACGGCAACATGTCGACACTCTGTAGAGCATGTTGGGTTACAACAGCGGTATTCGGACGAGCGTTATCCTGTTGGAAAACACCCCCTGGAATGCTGTTCATGAATGGCAGCACAACAGGTTGAATCACCAGACCGACGTACAACTGTGCCATCAGGGTACGTGGGATAACCACGAGAGTGCTCCTGCTGTCATAGGAAATTGCTCCCCAGACCATAACTCCAGGTGTAGGTCCAGTGTGTCTCGGCCACAGACAGGTTGGTTGCAGGCGCTCACCTGGCCTCCTTCTAACCAACACACGTCCATCACTGGCACCCAGGCAGAACCGGTTTTCATCAGAAAACACAACAGATCTCCACTCCGTCCTCCAATGAGCTCTAGCTCGACACCACTGTCGTCGCAAACGGCAATGGTTTGGGGTAAGTGGAATGCACGCTACAGGGCGTCTGACTCGAAGCTGTCCTTCAAGTAACCGATTTGTAACAGTTCGTTGTGTCACTGTGGTGGCAACTGCAGCTCCAATTGCTGCCGCAGACGCGGTATGATGCGCCACGGCCATACGACGTACACGGCGGTCTTCCCTCTCAGTAGTGCCACTTGGCTGGCCGCAACCCGGTCTTCTTGAGGCAGTACCTTTCCTTGACCACCGCTGCCAACAATCATGTACAGTGGCTACATTCCTCCCAAGTCGTTCTGCAATATTGCGGAACGAAAATCCACCTTCTCGTAGCCCTATTACACGACCTCGTTCAAACTCCGTGAGCTGTTGATAATGGCTTCTTCGTCTTCTTAAAGGCATTCTTGACTAACATCAACACCCTACGTCGAATCTCAACGATAACTAACGCTCACGAACGTCACAGCGCGTATTTGCAGCAAACCTGTTTTGCATGTTCCGAAGGGCGCTACTAGCGCCACACGTATGCGCCGAGCGCGAAATTTGGATAGACGTCATCTTACAGATGTACTCTCACCGCCTACCAACTGTCGTTTATCTAACACAACCCTTTCTTGGTGTTGGGATTTTTTTCCGTCAGTGTATAAATAACAAGCAAAACTGTGATTATAAGTACATAATCAGTCAACAAGTTTCACCCCCCCCCCTCAAAGTTTTTAAATGACCCGCTCTTAAAAAAAAATCTCTGAATGCAACACTGCAGAGACCTAACCCTACAACTGGATTTTCATGAGAAATAATTATACCCGTTGGTTATGTTACTTAACGAAAATTAAAAGTTAACAAGTAAAGCGAATGTCTTAGGTAACTATTTAATATTCTCCCACGAACAAAAGCTCTCTTATGACATTTTTTATTCACTGTTTTGATATTTCCATGTTTCCATGATTAACATGATTAACAGTGAAGGTAATTCTTGATTAAGAAAAAAATTACATTCATGGTCCATCAAGAAACAAAATGGCGACAAGTATCGTGCGTTGAACACAAAGCGCAGAAACATGTCTATCTTCAAAGAGCGACAAACAACAGTTGACTGCGTCATCATCTCTGTCATTCCAGTGCATTGTTTATTCGATGTGCATTAGGCCGTCGGCACGTTGGTCGCGTGAGGTCTGTGTAATCCCATACGGACCAGGGTGAAGGAACTGCACGATGACTTTTAGTCGTTTTGATCGCTTGCTTTTATATACCTCTGATGCACATGTTTTCGCAACTCAAAATTGCTAGGCCAAAAATTGACTTGGATTTCCTCAAAAATGAGAAAATCCAAGACAATTTACTAATTTTTGAGGAAATCAATTTAAAAATTAGAAATAAACTATTCCTTTTACATTGGAGTATTATTTTCACGTGGATATTGCCACGACATATTTTATCCTTTAAATGTCAATGTACACGACATACTATTACCTGACTTGACCTTTGGTTATTTTGACTTATTTGTTTTATCATTATTCCATTGGAGTTTTTTCTGTTTTCTAGGATTTTCTCCAATTATCCCCTCGTTCCCTCCACATAGGTACCAGCTGTACATCTTCTACTTTAGGTGTGGTTTTTCCCCCGTACATGTCTCAACACTTTTTTCCTTTCACGAAGTTTAACTGCCTCTTGAATGACCACAACACCTCGGTACTTTACTAATGAGAGGAGTCATGACTGTTTTGGCATTTTTTAATACACTGGCGGAAAGTGAAAAAAGAACACCAAGAAGGAGACGTCTGATACCAACGAAATTTATACAGCATAATAACGGAATACAGAGGATAACGTGATCAAAACGTTTTGGCAAAATACAGATGTATTTGCTGGTAAACTGAAAAATAACATTTCCATGTAACATGGTTAGTACGAGATTGAACCGCCATGAACTGCGTCACACTGTACAATTCTGGCATGGAGGCTGTCGTACAGATGTTGGATGTAAGTTTAGGGTATTGAGTTCCAAGCATCCTCAACCTGGACGCGTAAATAGGGGATGGTCGTGGCTTGCCTTGGAGACCGGATAAGTCGTTGTCCCATAAAATCCCACACGTGCTCAATGGGGGACAAATCCGGTGAACGTGCAGGCCATGGAAGTTTTCTCACACCCAGAAGTGCATGTTGCGTTGCACGTTCTGTGTGTGGGCGTGCGTTATCTTGCTGGAAAACACCACGATGGACCGACCTTACGAATGGCACAACAACGGGCTGAATGATGTTGTTGATGTAGGAGGTGCTGTGTAACGTACCCGGTACAAACACTAGTTGTGTACGGGAGTGATAGGTGATCGCTCCCCACACCAGGAGACCAGGTGTAGGCCCTGTGTGTCGCTGGAGGATGCAAGAAGGGTGGAGACGCTTCCCTGTGCGTCTGCGAACACGCATACGGCCATCGGAGGCTCCCAAGCAGAATCTGCTTTCATCGCTGAACACGACAGATCGCCATTGCGTTCTCCAGTGCAGACGTTGGCGACACCACTGCAGCCGTTCCTGACGGTGGGCTGGAGTCAGAGGTACACATGCCAGAAGCACACGTGCACGTAGTCCTGCATCCAGTAGAAGGTTGCGGATGTTCACACAGTCACCTCAGGTGCAACGACAGCTCGGATTTGCGTCGCAGTGGATGTTCTGCTTGACAACGCCGCTCTTCTTATGCGTCGATCGGTCCGCTCATCAGTCCGTCTGTGACTCCCGGTTCCACGTCTTCTCGAGTGGGAATGTTCCTCGGACCATCTACGCCACCATCGTACCACCACCGATACTTCCCGTCCAATTCGCTCCGCAATACGACGATACGACCACCCGGCCTCGCGTAGTCCGACTAGACGACCTCGCTCAAAGTCCGATAACTGCTGAAATCGTACACGTCTTCCATGTCCAGGCATTGCAGCTTCTTCAGGGTCTTCGCACGTGTCCGTACGCCGACGACTGATGACATTCACTTCGCCGTAGTCCTTAAATACCACCGACGATAATTTGCATATTATGCCGTGCTGTGGCGTAAGCGCTCACCGGTTGGTCTCGAAATTAACATCACACCTACGTACGTAAACTCGACATCATTAACATATGTAAATTTCATGATCGTCCGCCAATTCCTACTTGGTGTTCTTTTTTCATTTTCCGCCAGTGTATATCCCTTGCAAAATTGGTTAGGTCAAAATGGTTAGGGGTATAGGTTTCCAGAAATTTGTTCAACTTTTCCACCTTTATTTTGAGACTTCTGAGCTCCCAATCTATAAGGAATCAAATGCTTATACACCTCAATAAGCATTTCAAGGAATTGAAATGCTTATACATTTCAAATTCAGTGCAGAGAGCGAATTCGCGATCGTCACTCTTGTGCCGGCTTTTATTATATTTATTAATTTATGTTTTTATGAGGAGTTTTGATGGGAATTATTTTGGGTGGTAGGGGTCCAATATAATTTATTTTAATTTTCTCAATTTTATTTAAAGTCCTCTTAGATTCGATTAGATTCGCACGATGAAAAAACTCTTTGGCTGTCGTTCAATGGCGATTCCTAAAAGAAACCGGCAAGCCATCACCTTTATTAACCAGTTTCTTGCTTTAGCGGATGGCAGACTGAAATTTAGAACATCTGTGAAAAAAATTATGAGAAAATGAGTTAGTGATACTTGTTTTCGCGGCGGACGAGACAAGGTTCTAAGCAATCGATACCTAAACTTAGTTGTGTCAAACATTTTTACTTAGATTTCGAAGAGCTAAATTATTACTAACTAGTTGAAATGTGTGTAACTCTTAAGGTGCCATCTGTATATTATGATTTTTTCTGTAACATATGATTGTGTTTCTCAATTCCATATTAATTAATTCTCTTTAAAGTGTTTTTATTTGCTGCAGTAAAACTAAAAAGAAAAGCAAACACGATCTGTATAATCCCTTATAAACCGCAGGTGATTTCCAATTAACAATGCTCAAATAAGAACAGCTGTTTTGCTTCTGCTGATGCGCACGTTACGGAAATGTTAGGTGCACAAATAAGTTTTAAAACGTGTTTTGGGTAATGTATACCGCTAATTTACATATCCCACATTCCCCCGCATTGTTGTCATGTGACCGTAGCTGGTCCAGAGTGTAAAATGTGACGCAGAAGTTTGCCAAACAGTCAAACGCACTTGCACATCGGTAGGTGAAAGATGGCAAGCGATACCACATTTATTTGACACTGCATTCGTTACGAATTTCATCAAGAAAAAAGTGCTACAAAAGCATGTGCATCGATATGTTCTATTCTGGGGGAGAATATTGTATCGAAAAGCATGTGCTAGTTTTGGTTTAGACGGTTTAAAGCAGGCGATTTTGATTTTGGCGATCGAGAACGTAGCGGCCTCCCGCGGAAGGTTATACATGATGAACTGCTAGCATTGCTTGATGAAGATTCGTCTCAAACGCAAAAAGAACTAGCTAAACAACTCGGGGTAACTCAACAAACAATTTCCAATCGTTTACGCGGAATGGGAAAGATTCAGAAGGAAGGAAAATCGGTGCCACATGACCTGAGCCAGAGATGTAAGGATGAGCGTGTCATGAGGTGTGCGAATCTGTTGAATAAACAACACAGAATGTCTTTTCTGTAGAAAATCGTTACGGGTGATGAAAAGTGGATATAATACGACAATCTCAAACGCAAAAAACACTGGGTAGTCCCCGGTGAAGCAACACCTTCGACACCGAAACGCAATATTCACTCCAAGAAAGTTCTGCTGTGCATCTGGTGGGATACGAAGGGTGTGCTCTATTATGAACTATTGGAACAGGGTCAAACTGTTACTACTGATCGCTACAAGCATCAATTGCTGTAGCGATCAGTAGTAACCAGGAAATCTGTCGGAAACGTACATTCACAGGCAAAGGATTGCGTCCCGTGAAACTACTTGATTGAACCAGGAAATCTGTCGGAAACGTACATTCACAGGCAAAGGATTGCGTCCCGTGAAACTACTTGATTGAACCAGGAAATCTGTCGGAAACGTCCATTCACAGGCAAAGGATTCCGTCCCGTGAAACTCCTTGGTTGAACGAGAAAATCTGTCGGAAACGTCCATTCACAGGCAAAGAATTGCGTCCCGTAAAACTACTTGATTGAACGAGAAAATCTGTCGGAAACGTCCATTCACAGGGAAAGAATTGCGTCCCGTGAAACTACTTGATTGAACCAGGAAATCTGTCGGAAACGTCCATTCACAGGCAAAGGATTCCGTCCCGTGAAACTACTTGATTGAACGAGAAAATCTGTCGGAAACGTCCATTCACAGGCAAAGAATTGCGTCCCGTGAAACTTCTTGATTGAACCAGGAAATCTGTCGGAAACGTCCATTCACAGGCAAAGAATTGCGTCCCGTGAAACTTCTTGATTGAACCAGGAAATCTGTCGGAAACGTCCATTCACAGACAAAGGATTCCGTCCCGTGAAACTACTTGATTGAACGAGAAAATCTGTCGGAAACGTCCATTCACAGGCAAAGAATTGCGTCCCGTGAAACTTCTTGATTGAACCAGGAAATCTGTCGGAAACGTCCATTCACAGGCAAAGAATTGCGTCCCGTGAAACTACTTGATTGAACCAGGAAATCTGTCGGAAACGTCCATTCACAGGCAAAGGATTCCGTCCCGTGAAACTACTTGATTGAACGAGAAAATCTGTCGGAAACGTCCATTCACAGGCAAAGAATTGCGTCCCGTGAAACTACTTGATTGAACCAGGAAATCTGTCGGAAACGTCCATTCACAGGCAAAGGATTCCGTCCCGTGAAACTACTTGATTGAACGAGAAAATCTGTCGGAAACGTCCATTCACAGGCAAAGAATTGCGTCCCGTGAAACTTCTTGATTGAACCAGGAAATCTGTCGGAAACGTCCATTCACAGACAAAGGATTCCCTCCCGTGAAACTACTTGATTGAACCAGGAAATCTGTCGGAAACGTCCATTCACAGGCAAAGGATTTCGTCCTGTGAAACTACTGCATGACAACGCTAAGCCGTATGTCGGGAAATCGGTCAAGGAAACGTTATTGACGCATAGCTGGGAAGTTTTGGAGCACCCGGCGTATATAGTCGTATATAGTCCGATTTGTTCCGATCGATGCAACATGGTTTGTCTGCTGTACAGTTCCGGACATGTGACGAAGTGCAAAAATGGGTTGACGACTTAATCGCGTCACACGACGAAGTATTCTTCATGGCTGGAATCCGTCAGCTGCCCGACCGATGGCGGAAGGTGATAGATAATGACGACGCATATTTTGATTCGTAAAGGTATTGTCGTTTTCTCTCAAATTACATGTTGCGTTGTCTTAAAACTCTTTAAAACTGATTTGTACACCTATAGGTCGGCGCGGATCGCAGCGCCCGAGCATTAACAGCTTGAAGGTGATACACGTTTTTTCAGCTTCTTTCTGGTTCCCGTAGAATTAATATCCTAAATATTTTTGCTTTTTGTCAGCACTCCTTTTGAAATTTCTGTTTGAGACCGTCCTCTGAAACTCGGAGAGCAATGAAAAACAATCTGCCAAATTTCAAAGTGCATGATTTTCCGATGAGTTATGGCACACACACAAACATTCAGATTTATTATTTATTATAGATAATATGCAACCGATCATCAGTTTTCCTGTCATCCTTAACAGTGTGTGGTAAATTTTGAAGAACTCAGTAGCTCCTCAGCTGGCTTAATTATTCTCAATAATCTATTAAGTCCATACATTCCGACTGAAAAATGACATTTAGTACTATGTTTAGGTTAAGAATGAGGTGATATGCTTGAACATCCTGTGATGATTGAAAAGCCAATCACACTCTTAATATCTATTTTGTAGCGAAACAAGCTATCCTTAATCTAATAGCATTCTACAGGAGCATGTTCAAAGTATATGAGTGTCATACCTAAACAATGGGGAAACAATGTTATTCCACAACACACTTCATTTGTAGTTACCTCTGATATTGAATCTGTTCATACCTGTCATTATTGTCATGTTTGAGTACCACTTATGCTTTCATACATTTCCCCCTGCTTTTTTGTATGTGTACCTTTCTTATTTCGCAGTTAGATCAAGCAGAACTCGGTTTAATGAGCAGAGACTATTATATCCAAGGATCTCAACAGCTTAAAGCTTACGGTCGCTTCATGGAGGATATTGCACAACTTCTTGGAGCATCTTCTGATTTAGCTTACGCAGATATGCAAAATGTCCTAGATTTTGAAACAACTTTGGCAAACGTAAGCTATCACTTTTTTATTTAGATATCTTTATTATTTCGTTGTTTCTCTCTTTACCGTTTTTTTTAATGTTTCGAAGCACCATATTTAGTAACCATAAAGTAACTCCCCTGTGGCCGAATAATCTGGGGATACTGGCTTCTGTCTAATCGTTCGAGTTCGGCATGGGCTTGTGTCGAGAATGAAGCTCAGTTCCTCTTCCGGAACCATTGACTCCCGAATTTGGAGATGTCATCTTCTCATAATCACCCCAGATGCACATTGGAGTCGTTAACCCTTAACAAACCAGGTCCGGTCTCACGGGTTTTATTAAGGTAATTTTTATTTGTACTATATTATTTTACAAATAAACTATTCCCCAAAACATTAAAAAACATAAAAAATAAAACGTTAACATGAATTAAACAATAAAAATGTGGCGATCTGAGAGATCGGACGTGGGTTGATATGTGGCAAACATAAGACCTGGGCAGTTAAGGGTTAAACACTTCCTCGCAAGAGAAAAACAGAGGCCTTGTACTGCTTAAAAACATGAAAAATACACTGATTGCTAATTGTTCTCCAAGACATCAGACAAGATTTTTTTTTCGTGAAGCAATCGTTCCTGAACATAATATTCAATTTCGTAATTTTCTGAAACGGGACAAAAAATGTGCATAATTATATATAACATATTTTTATATACATGATAAAAATTTTCAATTTTTTATGATCTCTGAAACTCCGAAATATTTTTTTTATGTTAGTAAACAAATTAATTTATTTCAGTTGTTTTTTTCTAAAGTTGAAATAATTCACGAGCACACTGCTGCCTTTCAGAACTCGCGAGGATAAATATTTCTAACGACCGCAATAACTGGTTTTTAGCATGTCGTCAGCACACAGTACCTGTCTTTCTTTCTCTTTGTTAATCATGGGAAGAAATAAATGACACCTTTTCAGAACGAAATTCTTTACATACTAGTCTCGTTTTCTTTTCTTTATTTCAGGAAACCGTGCCGAGAGAGGAACGGAGAAACTACTCTGCTATATACAAAAAGATAACAGTAGCCAAACTCCAAGAGGAAATACCATTGGTAAGGCAATCTTGGTGGAATGTGGACACCTAATTTTTAAACAGCTGATTTTAGTGACATAAAATCTCAGTTTTACGAGTGAAATGAAGGTCTTACACTGAAGAGCCAAAACATTATGATTACCTGCCATATACAGGATGACCAGATGGCTTTTTGCAATGGGAGAACATTTTAATTAAAAAAGGAGGACATTTTGAGGAAAAGGAGGACATAATAAATTTGTACAAAAATGAATATGAATGCACATACTCTGTAATTAAAATTTTCAGTTTGCGAGTTTATAGATGTAAAACTTTAAAAAAGAAAGGCTTTAGTCTGCTAGACATTTTTACTTATTATTTTTCACTGGAAGAGATTTTCTTCAGTAGATAGGGTTTCTTTAACAAATATCTGTGGAATGCAAAGCATGACATGTCTTTCAAATTGTATTTAACTAGCAGTACAGTATATTCCGTACTGACTGATTAAGAAACTTGAATTGTATATATAAAAAGAAAAACCTCACAGCGATGACTCTCAATTACATGTATAAAAAGAAAAAACTCACAGCAACGACTCTCAATTACATGTATAAAAGAGAAAAACTCACATCAACGACTCTCAATTACATGTATAAAAAGAAAAAAACTCACATCAACGACTCTCAATTACATGTATAAAAAGAAAAAAACTCACATCAACGACTCTCAATTACATGTATAAAAAGAAAAAACTCACATCAACGACTCTCAATTACATGTATAAAAAGAAAAAAACTCACATCAACGACTCTCAATTACATGTATAAAAAGAAAAAAACTCACATCAACGACTCTCAATTACATCTATAAAAAGAAAAAACTCACATCAAGGACTCTCAATTACATGTATAAAAAGAAAAAAACTCACATCAACGACTCTCAATTACATGTATAAAAAGAAAAAACTCACATCAATGACTCTCAATTACATGTATAAAAAGAAAAGAACTCACATCAACGACTCTCAATTACATGTACAAAAAGAAAAAAACTCACATCAACGACTCTCAATTACATGTATAAAAAGAAAAAACTCACAGCAAAGACTCTCAATTACATGTATAAAAAGAAAAAACTCACATCAACGACTCTCAATTACATGTATAAAAAGAAAAAAACTCACATCAACGACTCTCAATTACATGTATAAAAAAACTCACATCAACGACTCTCAATTACATGTATAAAAAGAAAAAAACTCACATCAACGACTCTCAATTACATGTATAAAAAGAAAAAAACTCACATCAACGACTCTCAATTACATGTATAAAAAGAAAAAAAAAACTCACAGCAAAGACTCTCAATTACATGTATAAAAAGAAAAAACTCACATCAACGACTATCAATTACATGTACAAAAAGAAAAAAACTCACATCAACGACTCTCAATTACATGTATAAAAAGAAAAAACTCACAGCAACGACTCTCAATTGCATGTATAAAAAGAAATAACTCCCAGCAACGACTCTCAATTACATGTATAAAAAGAAATAACTCCCAGCAACGACTCTCAACACACAAAACAAGCAGCCCGAGCTGACTATTTACAAGGCTACACCGCACGGCACCTTTCACATGCTATGAGCGACAGACAGACAAAGGTGCACTGGTGGGTTTTCTCTGCGCTGCTGACTTTCAAGTGACACACTGCACGATTGCACGAATAAACAGACCGAGCGAGGAGGGAGGGTGTGAGCGAGAATCCAGTAATGAATGTATAAATTTTAGCGGTGGCTTGATATGATATATGATTACAATAGAAGAATTTGATCAAAATGTACTATATGAGTTATTCTCTATTGAAAACGCCGGACATTTCGGCTATTTTAATCCCTTAATGGCTGGAGAAAAGGGGGACACTTCTTCCAAAAGTCGGACGTCTGGCTCCCTGGCCATATATGACGTTGGTCATCCACGTCCCGCCAAAACAGCTGTTACCAGGCTAGGCACAGACGCTACAAGATTTTGAAAGGTGTCTTATGATATCTGGTACCAGAATGTTACCAGCAGATCCTTTAATTCTTGCAAGTGACCTGGTTGAGCCGCCGCATATCGAATTTGCCTTTCCAACACACAACGCAAATGTTCGATTGGATTAATGTCTGAGGAATTTGGAATACCTGGAAGTCTTCCTCATGTTCTGCGAACCATCCTTGAACAATGCGGGTAGTGTTGTATGGCGTATTATCCTGATTAGAAGACATTAATAAAGGGAAATATCGTTTTGAAGATGACAATCAGTTTTTTGGTGTAAATATGACAAGGATGGTAAGTCTGTGATGATTATATTCAAATTAATCGGAAACTAGAGACTTCGTCGTTCTGGGTGGTGTAGTGGTTGGTATACCTGGGCGCTATCTGGGAGACGCGGATTTGATTTCCGCTATAGGACGACGAAATTTTCAACTTTTCGGATATTTTCTGACTTACCATCCTTGTCATATTTAAACCAAAAAACTTACTGTCATCTTCAAAATTTGTATTGTATGGTGTAATCCCGTATTCCATTCATGGGAATACCGTTGCTATGAAAAAATTTACCTGGTCTGTAATGATGTTTAGATAGGTGGGAGACGTCCTAGTTGATGAGATAAGACACTACTAGAGGGGAATACCGTCTCTATGAAAAGATGTACCTGGTCTGTAATGAGGTTTAGATAGGTGGCAGACGTCATAGTTGATGAAAGAAGACACTACTAGAGGGGAATACCGTTGCTATGAAACGATGTACCTGGTCCGTAATGATGTTCAGATAGGTGGCAGATGTCATTGTTGATAAGAGAAGACACTACTAGAGGGGAATACCGTTGCTATGAAAAGATGTACCTGGTCTGTAATGATGTTCAGATAGGTGGCAGATGTCATTGTTGATAAGAGAAGACACTACTAGAGGGGAATACCGTTGCTATGAAAAGATGTACCTGGTCTGTAATGATGTTTAGATAGGTAGCAGACGTCATAGTTGATGAAAGAAGACACTACTAAAGGGGAATACCGTTGCTATGGAAAGATGTACCTGGTCTGTAATGATGTTTAGATAGGTGGCATAGTTGATAAGAGAAGACACTACTAGAGGGGAATACCGTTGCTATGAAAAGATGTACCTGGTTTGTAATGATGTTTAGATAGGTGGCATAGTTGATAATAGAAGACACTACTAGAGGGAAATACCGTTGCTATGAAAAGATGTACCTGGTCTGTAATGATGTCTAGATAGGTGGCAGATGTCATTGTTGATAAGAGAAGACACTACTAGAGGGGAATACCGTTGCTATGAAAAGATGTACCTGGTCTGTAAGGATGTTTAGATAGATGGCATAGTTGATAAGAGAAGACACTACTAGAGGGGAATAACTTTGCTATGAAGAGATGTACCTGGTCTGTAATGATGTCTAGATAGGTGGAAGACGTCATAGTTGATAAGGAAGGACACTACTAGAAGGGAATATCGTTGCTATGAAAAGATGTACCTGGTCTGTAATGATGTTTAGATAGGTGGCAGACGTCATAGTTTTCTGCACATCAATGTACCTAGGGTTTCGCAGCAGAACACTACCCTAAACATTACATTTCTTACAGCAGTTTGTTTTCGTCCCAAGGTACAAACATTTCCCCAGGCAGACGACACACACGTACCCGGCCGTCCACATTGTGCGACAGGGAACGACCTTCTTTCAATTATTCGAGGTCCAGTTTTGATGCTCGCGTGCCCATTGTAGGGGCTTTAGACGGTAAACCGAGGTTAGCATGAACACTCGGAGCGGCCGCGGCCTGCTGTTGCTCAGCCACATTTTTATCAGAGTTAGATGTGTTTACCGTGTATAGTGAGTGACACATTACTCCCGTCACCACCATTTAAATTCAGGTTGCGCCACAGTATGTCTTCTATTGGCTCGTGCCGTACGAGGTAGCGTTCGATTAAATCTAGCGTCGATACCTTGGCGGCGGTTCGTGGTTTCTCCCCTTTGGCCAGTTTTTGAAGGTATAACCACGGCTGACCCTGAGCCCCCTCCCAACTTTTTTATCGGACGCTTAACGACCACCGTGAGCAACTCAATAGGCTATAAGCAGTCGCCCGTCTCTAATTTTGGGTCACTGGTTCCAGGGAAGGGAGACAGCCAGGTGCCGTAAGACAAACACAATATCCATGCCTCACCGGGATTCAAACCTAGACCCCTTTCGGAAGAATGATCAGAAGCCATCACTTAGACCACTGCGCCACCGGGGCGCCCCTCCCTCCCAATCCTTGCCGTCTCGGAAATGCTCTGGCCCAGTCGTCTGGCCATCACAATTTGGCCTTTGTCAAACTCGCTTAAGTCCGCTGCTTTTCCCATCTGAAGAACAAGAATAACAATAATTAACAGAGTTCAATATCAGATGTTATTTACACTGTTTCATGACCTTCACACGCGCCGTCGTTTACCTGAAGTTGCTTCGATTTTCATAAGAAACCGCGGGTCATCATAATTTTCTGTTGTTGCTTTTTATATTGACGACTTGACGACCACCGTGAGCAGCTCAGTGGGCTATAAGCAGTCGCCCGAACCTAATTTAGGACTGCTGGTTCCAGGGAAGGGAGAGAGCCAGCGCCGTAAGACAGACACAACATCCATGTCTCACCAGGATTCGAACCTAGACCCATCTCGGGCGAATGGTCAGTAGCCATATAACGTAAGCCTTTTTCGTGTGCGAGATTGGTGTTACGCTATGTTTAAAACCATGACTAAGGAAATGTCGAACTAAATGAGAATATGGTGCAATAGATGCACGAAATAGCTCTAAATTGATGATTTACGACCAGACAAAACATATACAGAAGCCAAACTTACGATAACCTTTTATTGGTCCAGGCAACGAATGATGACATCCACAATATAGCACTGCTAGTATTACACTTCGCGTATATTCTAGCTTAACAAAGGTCGAACTTCTCCACACACACACACACATACACTAAGCAACTGCTGTATCTTCCTTTTTATTTAACATTCTTATCACATTCATACGTCACTCTCTCTGACCTCAGAAAAGTTGCCAACCTCATTCATGTGAGAGAGAAGATATTACGTTTAGTTTGAAAAGTGCAAAAGAGAACAAACTCAAATTTACATAGGAAAACGAACTAAAAATGAAAGTTAAAATAGAATATGTGTCACACTATTGCTTAGACCACTGCGCCACAGGAGCGGCTCATCGTGTTTTGGCTTTTTGGTGTATTGATTAATGATTGTACTCATTGTTTGAGGGCATTTTGGAATATTTTGCGAGGGGGGGGTAATTGTTATTTACATGCAAACAGTTTAGCGGAAATGTTATTAATTTCTATTCAGAAATAACAAATATTCCGCGTACATGTGTATTAGCATCCGACAGTTGTTATAATTTCTTCACTTCTTGTCCTTGACGAAATGCAATGTGTCTCTGAAGTCTTTGCGAGTTCGACTCTGAACAATGAAGCATGGCAGGTACACTTGAAAATATTTCAATGAAAATCCAGCAGTGAATGCTGCAGCTATGTTATTGACCAAATACGTAGAGAAATATTGACTGATTAGCAAATATACCGGACTTGCATGCATATTCGGTAGACATGTGTGACGTACTATAGAGGTGAAAACATGTGTCAAAACGACAAATCTGCAGCGAGACATTCTGTCCGCGTAGCTCAGTTAGGAGGGCTACTTATTCCGGAGTGAGAGGACACGGACAAACTTGTGTTTTCATGTTAGAGCCTTTGTGACGTATATTCTAAATTTACTTTCCTTTTTAGTTTCTTTCCCTATGTAAATCTTGAGTTTATTCTGTTATTTTTCACTCTTAACGTAATATCTTTTCTCTCAAACGAATTCGTTTGGCAAAACAATTGAGGTTGAATGCACGTGACGTATGCCTGATATTGATAAGAACAAGAGATAAAAGCGACGACTAAATTGTTGCTTGGCGAGAGTTGGGTTGTAAACTGATTATTGAAAGGAGCGTTGTATTAAGAATTGTGTAGTGTGTGGAGAGTTTAGTGCAATACGCTATGCTACGATGTGTTTGCTACATTCAGAATAAAGCGCATCTTTTCCGTAAGTGGACTTCTGTTGTTTACATGTTTCTTCTGGCCGTTAAGGTTTCTTTCATTTAGGAACTATTTCTTAGTATGTTGATGTTTTAAATTAACGTAGAAGTAAGACAAGACTTCTACGTCATACCTTATTGGGGAAGATGTACCCACTGGCCGTTGGGTTCTTCGAAAAATGTGTGATGCTTGTTCCACACATTGTCTGGAATTAAAGAAAAATTCCTACGTCGCTTCAAAAAAAAAAAAAAAAAAAAAAAAAATAAGAGGGGAATGATGTGACGCACTACAGAAGCGAAAACATGTGTCAAGACGACACATTTGCACCGAGACATTCTGTCATTCTGTCCGCGTAACTCAGTAGGGGGAGCAACCTACTCCGCAGTGAGGGGACACGGACATACTTGGGTTTTCACACATGATTATAATGAGGGACCTCTGGTTCCGGAGAAGGGACAGAGCCAGCTCCTTCAGACAAGCGCCACGCATGCCTTTTCAGGGACTCTTACCAGAGCCCTTTTCAGAAAAGCTGTGAGAGCGCAACGCCTCATACGACTCGACCCATAGGGCTGCCAAGAAGGATTAGAAACTGGATGAAATATTAGGTTAATGCAGATAAAATGTCGAAAATGAGAGTGTCACTTGGAAACTCTCATAAAAATAAGAAGCACCTACCCGCCTAATCAAAGTAGTTCTCCTCTGCATCGACACACTTCTCCTGACAGGACACGAGGATGTGGATCACACGGCGATAAAACTCTGGAGTTTGTGAGGCAGAAAATGTGGAAACGGCTTGATACACAGCTTGGCCGTTTAGGAAGATCTTCTTCGCTAAGATATGGTTCAGATGCCGGAAGAGGGGATACTCCGTGGGAGCAAGGTCTGAGATGAGCAAGATACGACAGAGTGTAATATTCGTGTATATATGGCTGAGTGAACACTACATAAATCAATTCTTAAATATTGGGTTGATGCATACGTTCATGCAGTTTTTTCACCGCAATACAGGAATGTATTACATCAGAAGATAAAACGGAATTAATCAACTATGTATACCTCCCCTCCTTTATTGTTTACGATGGTGTCCCAACATCTGGATAGGTCTACCATGCCATTCTTGAAAAAAGTGCAGGTTTTGCTGCGAAGAAATCATCAAGGAAATTCTGGAGATCAACATCATTGTTGAACGTTCTGCCGCGGACTGCATTCGACAGGCGTCAGAACAGGTGATAGTCTGAAGAGGCGACGTCTGGGGAATAGGCTGGATGGGGAAGGATCTGCCATTTCAAGTCCTGGATGACCATTTTGGTCATGTTTGCACTGTGAAGGCGTGGGTCATCATGTTGGTGCCGATGTGGCCGTTTCTGCTGAATTGCTCCCTCCACACGGCGATGTTACTCACAATATAGTGCAGTGTTGATGGTCCGATTTCTCGGCAGCATTTCCTAGTGAATAATGCCTTCCATGTCCCACCAGACACACAAATGAAGGTCATGTTTTGAACGTGGTGTGGGCGTCTTGTTTGGGCTTAACCATTCCCTCCGATGACTGAAGTTCACGTACAGGTGCCACTTTTCATCTCCAGTAACAATACGGGACTGAAAGGTTTTGTGTTGCGGAGAACATTCGCGATAACGGGCGAGCAAGGAACCACATAGGGCAACACGCTGATTCCTGTTGTCCTCGGTGAGATTGTGATACACCCAACACCCCAATTTCTGGATCTTTCCCATACGTTCCAGGTGTCGCACCACTGTGGCCTGATCACAGCCCATCTCAGTGGCCAAGTCGCGTGTGATTTGATGCGGATCCCAGTGGATGAGATGGTTCAAACGATCCTCATCAAAGTGAGATGAACAACCTGAGCGTTAAGAGTCGTTGAGGTCAAAACTGCCTCCTAGTAATCGCTCAAACCATTTGCGGGATGTCCTCGGAGCAATTAATAGCATCCTCCCCATACACAGCACAAATTTTTCGAGTAGCCTTGGCGGCTGTGGATCCCTTGTTAAACTCGTAGAGGAGCAGATGTCGGAAATGTTCATTCCTCTCTACTTGACACTCCATACTTCCGGACCTGAAAATCAAAAAACCATTAGCCACAATTACACAACGTAATATGATTTAGATACACGATTTTACTGGCTACATTTTGATATACAACTGGCCATCTGCACCGTCACTACTAACCTGGGAAACACTTGTGAAATGAAACGGAATGAACTTATGCATCAACCCAATACTTCAGCTACAGTGAAACAGGAATCATCCAACGAACTTCAAGAAGACAGTTAGTCTTTATTCAGCCAAAACTCCTTTGGTCCCAACTACAACTCATTTAAATTAGTCCAACTAATGTGAGTGAATAATCAGAACACTTGATTAAGGAGAAACACTAAACATATAACACGCAGCCTTTAAACAGATCAAACTTCGATTAAACCAAGCCGCTTCCACGATTATAGCATTATAACATCCACCATCTCCAAACCTTTGCTGCTACTCAAATATTATATAACTTCCAGTTCTCATCAGACACATACACAAGTCATACAATCAGACCTCAAAGTGTTGCCAACAATACTCTTGCGAGAGAGAAGATATAAGGTTAAGTTTGAAAAACGATAAGGAGAATGAACTCAAATTTACATAGAGAAAGTAACTAAAAAGGAAAGTTAAATTATAGTACACGCCACAAGAGTTTCGTAGTTCATCATGTGGATTTGTTGCACGGTCCTTTGCGAAACATGGGAGCACGCTTTGTGGCGCATATGAAGGACCCTATTCCTATTGACCACCAACCTTTAAAAACACCATAATACCTTCAAATTGGAACTGAAGAACAAATTCTCTGCTTTAGAAGGCCTAACATCGGAAGAAGTGGATATTTCAGAAGTTAACAGAAAAGTAACCAAAGCTCTTATGGAAACAGCAACAAAATTAGCTGGGTCTAAGAACAAATTGCATGTGAACAAATTATCAGGAAAAACCAAAATGTTGATGCAAAAAAGAAGAGTGATGAGGACAACTAAAGAAGATGTGACTTCCAAAGTGGAATATATAGAGCTATGCAAGACAGTACGAAAAAGTATCACTGAAGACGTAAGGAAATTCAACTGTGAACTAGTAAGGAAAGCAATTGAAAACAACCAAAGCCTAAAGATAGCAAAGGGACATCTCAGTAAGGGGAAAAAACAGATTATGGCACTGAGAAAAGAAGATGGTTCTGTAACAAGAAATAGAGGAGAAATTTTGACAAGAGTGAAAGATTTCTACTCCAAATTATATGAAAGGGATGATACATGTACTCCAGACATCATGAAAGGTACCGGTACCAGAGTTCTTCCAGTCCTTCCAGCAGAAGTTGCACATGCAATCAAGAACATGAAGCGGGGAAAAGCTCCAGGAGAAGATGGAATTACTATAGACATCATACAAGAAGCAAGTGGAGAAATCGAAACAGTACTCGCCCAAATTTTCACTCGATGCCTTAATGGAGGGAAAATTCCTGAGGATTGGAACAACGCTACAATGATCTTGCTACATAAAAAAGGTGACATTGAGGATCTCAGGAACTACAGACCTATCAGCCTCCTATCAGTGGTTTATAAAATCTTCACTAAAGTTCTTTCACACCGCTTGAAGGTGACACTGGACATGGCTCAACCGAGAGAACAAGCTGGATTCAGGAGTGGCTACAGCACAATAGATCATATCCACGTACTGAGAGAACTAATTGAAAGAGCGAGGGAATATGAGCTTCCATTGTGCATGGCTTTTATCGATTATGAAAAAGCCTTTGATTCGGTGAAACCATCAGCAGTTGCAATGGCTCTGAAATCCTGCGGTATTGAAGATGCATACATTAATATTATTAATAACATCTATGAAAATGCAAGTGCAAAGATTCGGCTGTTTGAAAATACAACACACATAAAAATTGGAAAAGGAGTGAGACAAGGTGACACCATATCTCCGAAGCTCTTTAATGCCACATTGGAAAATGTCTTTCAATCACTGAACTGGGAAAACAAAGGGATAAAGATTAATGGAGATTATCTAACCCACCTTCGTTTTGATGATGACATAGTCATTTTTGCAACTACCCCATCAGAGCTACAGAGTATGATCCAGGAACTTGCTGACAAGAGTAAAGAAGTGGGATTAAAAATGAACTTTCAGAAGACAAAAGTGATGTACAATGCTTTTACAAGAAATGAAGATTTATCGATTGATGGAGAAAAGCTGGAGATAACAGACACGTATGTTTATCTCGGACAGCAGATATCAAGTGAGGGTCACATTGGTGAAGAAATTAATCGGCGTACAAAACTTGCCTGGAGAGCTTTTGGAAGAAACAGCATTATTTTCAAGAGCAATATGCCATTATGTCTTAAAAGAAAAGTGTTTGATCAATGCATCCTTCCAGTGCTTACGTATGGTGCAGAGACGTGGACCTTAACTAAAAGAGACATACAAAGGCTACAGACAACTCAAAGAGACATGGAGAGGTGCATGCTTGGTGTAACCAGGAGAGATAAGAAGAGGAACACGTGGATCCGAAAAATGACAAGAGTGGAAGACATCATGATCAGAGTTAAATCCCTGAAATGGCAATGGGCTGGACATACTGCCAGAAGAACAGACCATCGATGGACAGCCGAAATTTTAGATTGGATTCCAAGGGACAGGAAAAGACCCAGAAGAAGACCACATGGAAGATGGGTGGATGAAATTCGAAAGTATGCGGGAGTGACATGGAGGAGACTGGCACAAGACAGACCGTTGTGGAGGAAACTTGGGGAGACCTTCGTCCAGCAGTGGATTGATAATGGTTGACAATGATGATGATGATGATGATTCCTATTGACCAAAACCGGCTGCTTCGTACGGAACTCTTTCCGCATCTGCGGCATTTCAGCACAATAACGGTCCGCCGAATTGATGATCTGATCTAGTCAGAGAAACGAATGATGGATCAAGCAGGCAGCAGACCACCATTCAAAAACCAGCACTTTCCATGGGTGTATAGGTGACTTTGGACAGCGTTTTAAATGGATCAATGGCATCCAACCACTGCGTTGTTCCGAACGTCGCACTTTTCATCGCAGGTTACGATATGATGCTGTATTTCCTCCGGTCTGGGCCTGCACTGGAAAAACAATATGCGGTGTGAATTCACAGATAATTCCCGAGAATAATGTGCAGCAAAGGTGCTGGTAGAAGTTCGTCTCTTAACAAAAATTTCCGTCCTTAAAAGTTCCAGTTTTTTTTTTTAACTTCCATATTTTCACAGATTTTCTGTAGTCAGTAATTCCGTTTATTTCAGAAAAGTTCGTTTTAGGTTTTTCAGTATTTATGCAGAAATTTTGCAAAATCGAAGAACCTGAATTTTTCAGCCTTTATACCAAAGAATCCTTTCTCGCCAGTGGTACTCGAACGGAGGTAGATCGATTTGGCTCAACAAAAACCTCTGGTCTTAGACACTGAACCAGAAAGATTCAGAAATGACATTCACGTTCAAGGTAAAACTCTAACTGCGCGACGTTTTTTTTTGTTTTTTTTGGTCATTAATGTGAGTGATTTATTCATTTTGTTTTCTTTTATTTTTTTTAATAAGTTTGTAATAATTTTAATTTTTCTGTAAGTGGACTTATCACAAATTAAGTATTCTTTTCATCGTGATTTTTCAAACCAACGACAGAATGCTTTGGAACTTGAGATGTGTTTTAACTGACAATGACTTTCAATTACCTTAAAGAAAAGGTGAAATGCTCTGTTTTGTAGTGTTATTTCACGAAACTTCTAAATATAAAATTTACTTTTGATAGCTGTAATTACTTTTGTTTTAAGGACTCCATAGACATCGTGTAATATCTATACAATAATTTAAGTACCCGGTTTCTTACGGCAACACAATACACAATAGCTGGTACAAAAAATGGGAGAGATGAGAAGAAATATCCTGTGCCACAATAACCAAATTTCATGCGATATGCTATCCACAAGATCCGATCTCGCTACAGAATTTCAAAATCAGTTCCTTCGACAGGCGATTGAAATTTAACAGTTAATCAAACCCCATGTTTTCCCGCGAATTGCTCCTATTACCGAAGTTTTTCGTCAATGGATACGGAAAAAGTGAGAACGGACTTTCTCCGTTAATATGCGAAATGAAGTACGGAAAGGTTTCTGAAAATTCAAAAGTTTCCTGACGCATGAAAAATCCGTCCGTTAAATACAGATTTCTTTCCGTTATTTCATGCAAAAGGTTTTATCAGAAATATGCTTCGTAAAATTCACGAAAAAAATCACGTGGCTCGTGAATTTAAGAAAACCTTTTGCAGTGTGACAAGAAGGACAATGCATACCTCCAGACGACGTGCTTTATTGGCTGCAGTTAATTCGTGTGGCATTCAGGATTTTCACCTACCCAAGGGTCTCCTGGTACCCGACAACCGTCGAATAATACACACAAAATATTATCGCTCGGGTTCCGAATTGGGTTCACCCGGCGTAATATTGGGAGCCAAGGGGGTGTCGGGTGGATTGTGATTATGCGATTCCCTGATTTAGGGCTGACGCAGCTTCAGGATTCACTGACGGGGCGTTGTGATTCACACAGCAGATTTTTCTTTGGGAGTCAAAGGGTCCGCTGTGTGTCGCAATGTTTTCGTGAACGTCTAGTTTAAAAAAAGCATAAGTGAAGTGATTTTCTAAGTCCCTCTCGTAAAATTTTATATTCTCCAAAAATCCAGGAGCACACGTTTTGTAGTTAACGAAACACTCATGACAGAACGTAGACCAATTAACAAAGTAAACAATTTATTGGTTATGATTTGGCATAATATAATAAAGATACACTCATGATACTAGCAAAAATGATTTACCACTCTCTGACAGGAACCTGTACTCAATTAACTACTCGCGTATAAAAAATTTAACTCTATCGGAAGACTTTCGTGTGGGCTGATCCAATAAACATTTTATGAGGGGGGCACCAAAAGAAAGACTAGGATGGATTTCCTACCTTAGCATCCGAATCTGGTCTGGCGATCCCATGGCGGCTGTGGCTTCTTCCAGGGTATGACGTCCTGGCGGTTACACGGAAATGGAAAGTTCTTTGAACGATGTGGGCTATGCCTCTAGGTAGTCGCATCTTAAAGTATCTGGGTTCGCGCCGCTGACCACTCCTGACCCGGTAGAATTCTCATCCGGTGGGTGTTACCTTCCATCCGCAGCTTCAACCGTCGTATGGTCCCTAATGGTCCTTAGTGGGGTTCGCTCATCCGGAAACCTCGGTTGAGATCTTCCATCCGCAGCTTGGAAAATTTGTATGCCGCTTACGGTAGCTTCAGTCCTGCCGTAATATTTGGCAGCTCCTAGGTGACAGTCATGGAGGAAAGTGCAAGTGAAGCACGCCGTGGAAAAAACAAAAAGTGTAGTGTTCCGTGCTGAACGTAAAAGTAAAGTGAAGTGACGAAGTTCTTCTCTTCCCTTGTAAAAATTTCGACGACCCCCAAGAAGACCCACACTATCTCAAAATATCCCATCATCCAATCACAAGCTGGCGAACGCAAGCCTCCCTGAATTAAATTCCCCAGTGTAAATCCTACTGGTCAGAGAATTAAAATTTTGTTCATCCATTCGTAAGGGGATCAAAATTCCTACCCGTTCCCGTGAAAACTCTGAAAACCGCTCAAGTTGCGTTTGCCGCGTGATATAACCACCGGCCATAAATCTTAACCCAATTAAACTGTTAGTTCCGGTTCCAAAAAGTCTACGGTCTACCCAACATGCATTGTGGATGCTAAACACGGTGGACACTTCTATTTTCCCAATAAAACATACCACAAAGTCAGCTCGCTGATGGATGTCGCCAGCGTTGTCTCCTTACAATGTCGGTCCGCCCATGGTGACGCCAACGCTGTCTAGCTAATCTTACGCTATGCGACGCCTTGCGCTGGGAGATGGGGACGGAGATGAATAAAAAAAGAAAAGAATCACCCGAAAGTATATGGCAAAATAAATAAAAAGTAAATAAAACGTTCTCTTTCCTCAATAAATACATGAATTAATAAAAATGAATAAATAAATAAATAAATAAATAAATAAATAAATGAATAAATAAATAAATAATTAAATAAATAAATAAATAATTAAATAAATAAATAAACTAGGAAATTGATTTCCAACCTAAATGTGCAGCGCTCAAGTCTGAGCGTAAATAAATAAACTAGGAAATTGATTTTCAACCTAAATGTGCAGCGCTCAAGTCTGAGCGCTGTCACAAAATCTCTCTTATGATCACACGGACACATTGCCATGGGTCAGTTTCCACGCTATTCTTCATCTGCTCACTTGCTACTGCAACTGGTTGACGACCACGAGGCACATTTGCAAGAGACGTGTCTTTTACTTGAAATTTTGAGAACCATCAGCGAATAGTGCATTCATTCGCAGTATCCTGTTCATTGGCTCATTAATGTTTCAGGCCGCCATACCGTGACTACCGAGATAGGCCTTCTCACCCTCGCCCTTGAGAGCCGTGACGTCATCATACTTGGGGCTACCAACCACGAACGAATAAGAAGTATTCGAGTCAAGCTTGCATTCGTCATTTTTCTAAGAGGCGCAGAGTTTAAGGTAGTACAATTCCATTTTGTAAGCTTGTGGCCATTTCAATATATGACAATGGCAAAAAACTTTAAAGTACCAAAGCGCAACGGAAAATACAGAGCTCTAGTAAAAGTAAGTGCTCCTTCCGCAAAGAGTAATATCTTAGAATAAATGGACACACACGCCGAAGTGACCATGCGACATCACGAAGAATAAGTCAATGATTTTACTATTTGTTTAACATTTCTTCGTCTATTTCGTTTTCAGTTACTGAAATTATTTTAATAAATATACACAAGAGCTTTTTCTAATCTAAAATTAATTTCTGACCCTAGCAAAGACGCAGCCAGCTATAAAAAGTGTTTCTGGAGATAAACAAAATAACAATCCCCACATATCACGATACATTTATAGATTTCTCAGATGCTGATATTTAATCTCATATGAGCTAATGAAATATATGTCGCTAATTAAAATGCACTAGGAAGTTACCGCGATAAGAAGAAAGCGTGTAAAAAATGTTGTTGCCATGTCATCCCACTTGTTCGTGTGCTTAACTAAAGATCATTTTACTCTGTAAATAATGACTATCGTTCATACATGTTAGTGGGTTTTTTTTTTTCTTTTGTATGAATGAAACAAAACCTTAAGCTGACCATTTCGAACTTCACGTAAGCAGCCTAACCAACGAAAGTTAAAAGCAAAGCGGAAGTCACAACCCTTCGCTGTCCGTACTTCGTAGCAAAAGAAGCACCTAAAGTCGATCGTACCAACAGCGGTTGATACGATAGCACGGCGTTTGGTGACGTCACAAACCTCTGCGCAGGCCTTCTAATTCGGTGGCCACGGCCGTACTCACTGAATGTAACTCATACCGAAAAATTACATGCGAACGGTCTGTCTCCATGGTCCATTTTGGCCGAGGCATGTGCACTCGGGTTGTCACGAAATAAGACAGATAGAAAGAAAGAGAGAGAGAGAGAGATTTATGAGAGAGAGAGAGAGATTTATGAGAGAGAGAGAGATTTATGCAGGGGATTTTAGGAAGGGAGTGTCCGACCCCAGGTCTTAAACAACCCTTAGAAGTTGAAAGCTAAGAGATTTGGGCTACAGTGGCAGATAGAAAAGTCATACAGAAGCGAGATAGAGAGGAAGAAACCTTGTTTATAACCGGGCGATCAGTGCCCGAGGTCCGACGAGTTAACGTGCCCATCCAAAGCATGATGGATATTCAGTTGGTCCTAGGGTTCGTACTTGCATGATATCGATCCTGAGACTTCTCCGTGGCAGTCGCGAACATTGACCTCTAGGCCATCCGCGTCCCGAAATAAGATACACAACGTGTACACCAAATTTATAATGACTTTGCGACGTATGCCACGTGACGTGTTGGACGACACCATTCCTCAGGAAGAGTCGAACATGTCCACCCCCTGAAAGCTGACATTTAATCTTTACAAATCCAACACTTTGCTCAACCAAAAAGTACAAAAAAGAGAGAGAGAGAGAGAGAGAGAGAGAATTTTTCCAATCTGGTGTTTGGATACCGAAATGTTGTTTCGAATGCAAGTACACATTCATTAATGCTGCCCTGGGGGTACGTCACTCTCTCAAGGCATTTCTTCGCTACCGGTAATTCGTGTATTCGCATGAGGTGAGTAAGTTATTTTAACCGCAGCTCACGAGGTGTTACATAGAGTGTGCCTGTCAACTAATTTCAAACGCCCCGGTGGCGCAGTGGTCTAAGCGCTGCCTGCTGACCATTCGTCCGGGATGCGTCCGGATTTAAATCCCGTAAAGGCACGGATTCTGTGTTTGTTTTACATCACTGGCTCTCGCCTTATAGCTCACTGAGTTTTTCTTTGGTTTTACCGCTGCAAACGTAAACACAAACAAAAAAGGGTACACTGAAATATTTAAAATCCCATTTTCATTGTTTTCCTTCTTAAAGCTCCGGTATGACAAGAACTTAATTGGAAAGATGAAAGAAATTCATGCCTGCAGCTTGTCTATGGTAAAAAATAAACCAAAAAGGTGTAGAAACGAAATATTTTATATTATCTAATGGAAAGACGATTAACAAGGTCACGAAGAGGTACTATGAACTTATTTATAACTAAAAGTTTTATCGAATTCATGTATTCCAAATATATCACTAAACCACAACGCATATATATAGAAATCGTTAAAAAAAGCAGTATTTTTCGAAAGTTCAGGAGTTGGTACTCACAACACAATTATCCGCTATAGTAAAAACCACAAAAATACGAATCACATCTTTAATGTTATACCCGGGAAACTCCAAGTACAATTCGACTAGTACAAAGTAATGACCATGCTGTTTATTCCTTATGATCTGGCTAGTTACCAGTCGTACACGTTGTTGAGAGTAAAACTCTTTTTTTTTCATTTCAGGTTAACTGGACCCTGTATTTCAGCATTGCAATGCCGCTAGAAATTACTCCAGATGACGAAGTAGTGGTGTATGCAGCTCAGTACCTTAGATCTATGAGTGAACTGGTAGAAGCTACTCCGAAAAGGTGTTTCTTGCTCTTTCCTTCTTTATACTGAAGTAGTCTATTTGTATCGTTTTCGCAGTAATGTGCCTCACTTTAGCTTTATTTGTTTTACCTCCAGAATATTCTACAGTGACTTTTAATGCATGGTCGACTATTTCACTTGCATCTAAACTTCGCCAAACGCAGCAGGGGAACTATTTAAAAGCCCCATGACATAGTGTACGGGACTCGAGAACTCAGTACACTTCTCAAAAGATTAAATGATTATTTTTTATTGCTGGAATTTCAGTTCGTCTTTGTTCTGTGATAGCGTTTTTTTCTTGTCTTTTAAATGCCGAGATAATGCGCTGTTTTTGGCATTAACCTAGTTGGAAGAGAAAGAAAATTTGGAAAACTCAAGAAGAGCGTTGGTAGGCTGGAGGCAATTGGAACCGAAATAAAATACATTTTTTGTAACAAAGGAGAAAAACAAAACGAGGATGTAAATTTCCAAAAAGGAGTGATCAAACGAGTGTGAAATTTTTAATTTTGGAAGAAGATTGAAATCTGAAGAAGTCAACACCAGAGTGGAAGCAGCATAGAATAACGAGACAAACAGCAGGTATACTGTGTGATAGAATGGTTTCCAATGAGGCAGAAAAGTCAGGTCTTCGAGACAGAAATATTAAAGCAGTGAGGCTTGTCAAGTCGATAACATATCTTGAGAATATACAAAACTTCGTGCTGAAATGGAGATGCAGAGGTGTTGTCATCAGAAAGGACAAGGTTAGGAATGAGATTGTTAAGGCTGTTAAAATTGCATAGCTTTCAAAGCAGGTTCAAGAAGCAAGACTGGGCTATTATAGGTAGGTTTTAAAAAAAGGGGCACGGATTGCGTAGAGTTATGGACATAGAGCTTCTTCGAAACCGAACTAGTGGAAGACCTAAGATGATACGGAAGGACTGTATCAACGATGACATCAAACAAAAGAAATTAACACAAGTTACCATAAGACAGAAGAGAGTGGAGGAAGAGGATCTGCGAGAGCGACTCTACTGAGATGCAGACATAATCATGCTGCAGAAAATAAAGAAATATTGTAACAGGGAATGTTTGCAGTTAAGAAATGTGAAAGAAATGTGAAAACGTGACTCTTTAGTTAGAAATGTGAAAAGGTGATTCCTTAGTTAGAAATGTGAAAAGGTGACTCTCTGATTTGTAATCTGTGCGATAAACAACCTTCCTTTCCACGTAGTTTATCGGATGCTATCAATAGACTCAGATGTCAGATTTTAAAGTGATAGTTCTCCGACACGAAACATTTATTTATTTTCGCTTGAAGTTTGACATGCATGCAGCGGTAGTGCGGAGTAGAGCTATGAAGTTGTGTTTGAATGATTTGGACTCGCATTTCTTGGAACTTGGCCGATGATTTAACGACACGTAAGTAAAGATCTTCTTTCTTTAACTAAGCGCATTATTTTCTTTATCAACGAGTTAGATAATAACACTACTGACCAGTAAATAGAACTACTAAAAACAATGTTCAAGTGAAAAAAAAATTCCAGTTGTCTGTTGTTGAAGGCCTGTCACTGTGTTTCTCATCGGTCAAGGCATTGCACCCATAAGCGATTTTAAACACTATTTTAACATGCCCCGAACGCTCATGATTTGAGACTTCTTGCAGTTAGCGATGGATCTATGCTGCCAGCGTTTTCCGTGCCTAGAGAAACCCACTTACCGGCAATACCTCTGAGTGAGACCATGTTTTCAAGCCGGTCATAATGTAAGCAGTCGCCCGTCCCTAATTTAGGGCCAATAGTTCCAGGTAAGGGAGAGAGCCAGTACCGTAAGACAAACACAACATCCATGCCTCATCGGGATTCGAACCCGGACCCTTCTCGGACGAAGGGTCATAAGCCAACGCTTAGACCACTGCTCCACCGGGGCGGCAACGTTCATTTAAATCTGTTCTCCAACACTTTGCCCGTTTATTCAAACTTCTATGCCAAGAAAACGCCTTCTGCTCAGGAAAGTGTAATGGCGTTGGGCGACACCGACTTAGTATCCCTAATACACAGCCAAAGGTAACTGAAAGCTACTTATTGATCAGCTTATGTATATACGTATGTTTTGTGAGAGGAAGATAGACATGAATTTAATTTTTGAACTCAAAAAACTATTTTCGTTCTTCCTAGGAAATATTTGTGTGTAGAGAAGAAACGGTGTACTCGTCCATGGATTACTGCTCCCTGTATATGTATCTTTCTGTCACCCAACGACTTCGCATGTTCTTGTTCAAGAAAAGCAATAAACTAGGCTCAAGTTATCTTCAGAATAGCTCAAATATTCGGATACAACCAGTTACTTGCTCCATCCTGAGACAATATTTAGGCCCATGTAAGTACCCGCTTATATATATAAATGTGACAAAGAAATTTTCATAATAAACTGCTGTCCAAACTTAACGTGACAAACACAAATTCGAGAACATACTGAAAACGAGACGACCGATTGTAAAGATTTTCAAAGCCATGTGCAAGTGGAAATGCTAAGTCGACGTACCCAAGCAACACAGTGCTAGATTCAATGTAAATATGCAAATGACGACCTACGTCATCGAGCTGGCATGCACGCGACTTTGATAAACGTTGTTCCGAGCCGGGTGTGACAATTGAAGCTTAAGTTGGAATATCATTAGAAAAATGGCTCCGCTCTATCGCTTATAAGGCTCTTTGCGATGAAGAGCTATCGGCAGACTGGAAGCATGGCAATCGCAAGCTGAGGTAGCAAGATATCTAAATGTGCAAAGGGAAGTGGTCTCCGATCTCTGGAGACAGTTCCAGAAAACCGTAACAATAACCAGAAGGCCGGGATAAAGACGCTCACGAGCCACAGTCAAGCCAACCGATATTTTTCTAACAGCTTCCCGCCCGCCATAGGTAGTCGACAGCCAGGTAACTCTCGCAGGAGCTCTCCTCCACTACGGGAACCGAGATATTGAGGCTAATAGTTCACAGAAGACTCCACTAGAGAGGTGTGCATTCAAGAAGGCCGATTGTCTGTATTCCATTTGCAGCACCGGCCATAATTAAACCTACTCTAACTTTCTTAGAAGTTTCGACAAAGCCAAAGTGACAGTCCTTTGAACTTGATTTTACGAAGCAAACGGAGTTGGCTCTCAACTCGAAGCTCCTTTCCAGCAAAATGATGCAATATGCCACATGTCAAACGAATCAATGGCGATGATTCAGAGTTCTTTCGAAGATGACCGTAGCTCTCCAAAGGTCAGGAGACGGCACTGACCATTCACACCACCTCAGGTGCCACAGTACTGCCGTAATGAGTGACAGAAAATAAATCTCGACACACCACTGTCTCACTTAATAGAAAACATCCCATCGTTGTAGAATTAAGGGGGAAGTGTCATAAATGTAGAAGCGGTTTACTTTTACATTACAGGTGGTATGTTTCCAAATGGATTTATAGTCAGCTTTTTAGTTGTTGTTTTTTCAATTTTCCCTGAAAGAAGAAGCTTTACCATTGTCGTCTTTGAAGTGAACATCCATGTTGAGGGCATGAAAATGAACTAACGGTTTTACACTTGTTTTAGTAATAAAAGTACTTCACGCTTATTTTAATACAAAATATCTCGTTTTCAATCATTCAACTGTGGCTGTTTTTTTTATACTAAGCAGAAACATTTCACTGGCAGAGTTCATTTTGAAGACAATAAAATTTCTTTTTCTCCCATAAATAGGATTGTGTCAAACTACTTGCTATGGAGATTCGTCTACAATCGTGTGGGGAACCTGGACAAAAGATTTTTAGCAAAGCAGCAGAAGTATTACAGCATCCTGTACGGCACACAGACAATATCACCAAGATGGAAAACATGTACTATTTATGTTACTAAAAATATGGGAATGGCTGTAGGCTCACTTTTCGTCAAGGCGCATTTTAATGAGAAAAGCAAGGAAACGGTGAGTTTTACTATACCCGATGAATCTGAAAGAATTATTTCACTGAAGCGCGTTTTCTTTACAGATTTCTTTCACATATATCTATACTGTATATATATATTCTAAATTCCCTGGATTAGGACTTTATGAATGTACGGATGTTATATACGTATACTCACGAGTTCATTTAAGAAATGAAAAATAATAGGAAACATTGGCGAACTTCTGTGATGTACACCGAAGAGCCAAAACTTCACGAACTGACCTAGTCGTTTTGAAGCAAATCGAAGCAACTGCAGGTTTACGACGACGCGTGTGAAGTTTATGAAATAGTATAAATAGCACCTGATACTAAGCTATGTTAATCAGGGTTATTCTTGTCCTTCAGATGAGAAAGGCTGCTGACTTAAGCGAGTTTGACAAAGTCCAAAATGTAATGGTCAGACGAATGGGTCAGAGTATTTCCGAGATGAGAAGGCTTGAGGGGTGCTCACGGACAGCCGTGGTTAGTACCTCCACAAAAGTGGTCCGAGTACCGCCGGCAATGTGTGGATCGACCGCTGCTCATTGATGCTAGAGATGAGGTGGTCTGTATGGTACGAGCCAACAGAAAAGATACTGTGACCCCACTCGCCGGTAATTTCAATGCTGCGGACGGGAGTGTTTTTCGTCTGATGTCCTCTCTAAAAGATGTTCTGCAGGAATTTTTTTCATCTGATGTTCTCTCTAAATAATGTCCTGCAGGATTTTTCTCACGTCTTCAGGTACACACTACTGTGAACTCACACTATACGATGGCCTTCCACTATTTCTCAGGTCAGATAATGAGTGTGTGTTAAATAAGACATCGCAACCATCCTTTTGAAATCCAAGAGTGGTCTTTTGTACATGAGCATTGACTACACCCATATCCACTGCATTAGTGAAAAATGGAAAATACCCTTTCTTGCCTCTAATTTTTATTCGATGCTTTTGTGTATTCCAGTGAGTCTTATCAACTCCACCCATGAACTTATTCTAATTTGCAATAGCATTAGGCTGCGGAAGTATCCCTTGTTTCTTCTCAGCTCTAGACCATCTTGTCTCCCATCCTAATAGTAGAATTTCCAAATGATTCCATAACATTTTAACAGTGTTGTTACCTTTTCAAACAAGGCCAAATATATATATATATATATATATATATATATATATATTATATTGTGTCAAACCTATAATCAAAAGTCCCACGAAATTTTTTCTTCATTTCCCCATTCGTTTTTATTGGGGAGTTATTCATCCTGTTATATCTCACCGTTCCTGTCGCAGATATATTTCTCTCTTTTAGATGTTTCATCAAATCAAAACTTGTGAAAAAGTTATCGAACTGATTGCAGTGTTCTTCTGATTTGTCTATAGTTGCCATCTTATTCAATATTACTGACATGCCTAACCCATTCGTATCTCTGTCAGAGCTACTCAGCTTACCTTCATAGGTTTCCGCGTCATAGCAATAACCGGTCTCAGCGCAAGACATAGCTCACTCTTTGAAACCGAAGCGAATTTGCTTGCCTTTAATAAATTGCTTCAGATAGTGGTGACCGTAATGACGCACCATTTTTTCATCAATACTAATATGACGCGAAAATACTCCAAATTGCATGAAATTCTTATTTAGCTCATTTACAATTGGTCGAATTTTGAATAACTTGTCTCTGTTTCCATTTATTATTGGTACATCTGTATTATTACTAAAATGTAGGTTTCTCTTTATTTCGATGTAGCGATTTTTCGGCATGCATTTTCGTACAACTCCAATATTTATGCCTTCGTTTTCTGACTAGTACATCTGCTCTTGGGGTAAAGAGTAATATTCAGTTAAAAGTAAAATTCCCAAAAACTTTTTGAAACAGTCTGCAGAGAACGTAAATTGATGACGATTATTTTGAGCTGCATAAGAAACACTATAATATACGATACGCCCTACTTGATCCTCTGCAAATAACATTTCAAATATTTCTACTGGTGTTTTATCTTTTACTTTTTCCATTATGTTTATTTTACGTTGTTTGCATTTTTCTCCATGAGTAGAAATGTTGAAGGATGCTCTTTCTCTCTTCAACTCCGATATGAATTTTTCTTTTTTACGTTTCTTTCTCTTAGCGTCAGAAATTTTTTGCGACTCATGGTTATGCTGGAGCATAAATGGAATAAATGTAACACTATCCCTGAGAATAAAAATTACCATATCAGTAATCACACTGTCAGTTTCGTTATGTCATACTGTAAAAGTGCACATACTACATCATTTTACTTTACGAAAGCCGTGGGCCTGAAATGGGGATCATCATTTTTTCCGATTATCAAGTTATGAAATGAACAATTTCCGTATTATTTTATTCAAAAGACATATGCACATAATCCGTATAAGGGAAAAATATTTATTTCGATATAAGGTATAAAACATTCAATTCAGAAATCGGCATATGTGACAAACCGTTTCTTATCGGCAGAACTTTGAATCAATCTCATATATTTTAATGTCTTTTTAATCGCACTAAAAGCCTTTACTACATAAGCCAGGAACAGACTTTGATGTACACATATAACCTTACAAATCAACACAAAGTTGCAAATTAGTGGCGCTAACATCATAAACTTTGCTGATCCCCAAAGGGGGATCACGGCAGCCCATGGGTTAAAAAATACAATACATTGGAACCCTGCTGAAAATGGGGCTGCGTATCCTCAGGCCGCTCTGAGTGCCCATGCTAACATCGGCTCACTGTCGGAAGCTCCTACAATGGGCACGTCAGCATAAAAGCTGGACCTTGAATGACTGGAAGAAGGTCGTCTAGTCCAATGAATCTCGTTTCCTGTTGTAGCATATGGACGAACGGGTTACTGTGCACCGTTTACCTGCGGATGTGTTGGCCCCTGGATGCACCGCGGGACGAAAACAAGCCGGTGGAGAAAGGGTAATGCTTCGGTTATTGTTCTGCTGGAAAACCCTGGGTTCAGTCATTGATGTGCAGGAAACTATATACCTTACGTCTACCACCTATCTAAACATCATTGCAGACCAGGTACATCCTATCATGGCCACAGCATTCCCCTTTAGTATAATACGCCATTCCACACTGCCCGGATTGTTCGAGAACGGTTTATGGAAGATGAGGAGTATTGCCCTGGCCTCCAAATTCCCCAAATACCAATCCAATCGAGCATTTGTGGTTCGTGTTGGAACAGTAAATCTGATCTGAAGTGACGAAACCACGTTACTTACAAGAGTTATGAGATCTGCTGATAACGTGTTGGAACCAGATAGCACAAGATACTTATAGAAATCTTGTAGCGTCCGTATCTCGCTGGATAAGAGCCGCTTTGGCGGCACGTGAAGCGTCAACATCATATAGACAGGTGGTCATAATGTTTTGCCTCTGCGGTGCATGTACATCTGTATACTCTTCAAAAGGTTTTAGTTGATATATGTGTGCTAAAACAAATTTGATTCCGAGCAACACTTATTGTGTTATTTTTCACTTATCATAGACGCACCTTTTGGGAACTTGTACATTTGCATAAATTTCTGACAAAATCTGCAATCCAAGTTGACTTTTTAGCACGTCTTTTGTAAAAAAAAATCGTGCTTCTGTTATCGGTTTGTCCGTCCGTCCGTTCGTCCGTCAGTCCGTCTGTCCGCCTGTACCCACGATATCTCAGCAACTATTAGTCCGATTTAAAAAATTCTTTTTGCATTTGGAAGCTTGAAATATGCAGATGACGATCCTTTATTTCGTTTTTTTACGATGCACAATTTCGCCGGTAGAGGGCGTAAATGCAGATGATGTCGAATTCAAAAATACGTTTTATTCCACATATTTGCTTCTAAACATCCGATTGAAAAAAAATTATATCTTTCGATTCCATTTATGTCGAAGAGTATTTTAGATATAGTTACTTTTTCAAATTACGCATAGATTTTCCGCTAGGGGGCGTAAAAGTACATTACATTTTCCCCGATAACTCTTCTTCTAAAACTCCGATTTGAAGAATTTTTTCTTCAGCGGATACATCTCCTGATGGAAAATCTTTTGCATATAATTTCAAATTTTTGGTAAAGAATACTTTGGCCACCAGGGGGCGTAAGTGTTAATTTTTGCTTATGATGTATTTGCCATAAAATCGTAGCTTCTAAAATATCGATTCAAAACTTCTTTCGTGGACTGATGCCACTCACATCGATAAACCTTTTCGGAATATTTTCTTCTTAAAATATAGCACAGTTTTTCCGCCAGGGGGCGTAGATGTACATCTTATTTTTGTCAATATCTCTACTTCTAGGAGTCCGATTTGAAAAATTCCTTCTTTGTTGGATAGTGTTTTCCGTGTGACATGTTTTTCATATAATTTCAAAATTTTCAAGTAATTCATAGACTTTCCGCTAGGGGGCGTAGCGGTAAATTGCGTTTCCCCCTATATCTCTGCTTCTAAATCTCCGATTTGAAAACTTCTTTCTGCACCGGATACAGCCTCTGATGGGAAATCGTTTGCACATAATTTCTAATTTGTAAAAAAATAGTTTGGCCACCAGGGGGCGTAAATCTTAATTTCCGCTTCTGTTGTATTTGCAGCAAAATATGAGCTTCTAAATTCTCGATTGAAAAAAACGTCGTTTGTTGACCGATACTACTCATGTTGACAAACCTTTTAGGAAAATTTTCTTCTTGAAAAAATCCATGGTTTCTACGCTAGGGGGCGCAGATGTATATCTTATTTTTGTCAATATCTCTACTTCTAAGAGTACGATTTGAAAAATTTCTTCTTTGTTGGATAGTGTTTCCTAAGCGAAATGTTTTCCCCATAAATTCAAAATTTTCAAGTAAATCATACACTTTCCGATAGTGGGCACAAAGGTAAATTGCGTGTTCTGCGTTATTTCTGCTCCTAAAGCTCTGATTTGAATAATTCTTCCTGTATCGCATACAAGACCTGATGGAAAATATTTTTCACATAATTTCTAATGTTTGGTAAAGAATGGTTTGGCCACCAGGGGGTCATATGTGTTAATTTCTGCTTCTGAAGTATTTGTTGCAAAATCTGGGCTCCTGAAGACTCGACTAATTTTTTTTTTCTTCGACCGATACCGCTTATACGGACAAACCTTTTGAGAATACTTTCTTCCTAAAATAATGCATGGTTTTCTCACCAGGGGACGTAAAGTCACATCTTATTTTTGTTGATATCTCTGTTTCTAAGAGTTCGTAAGCTCACGATTCCGTTTACAGCAATATCTGAGGGATTAAAAACCTGATTGAAAATCTTCTTTCTTTATTCAGATCTATTGTTTTCCATCCCGGTTCCATTGACTTTGAATAGCTTTGATAAATTTAATTTGCGTCAGAACGGACTCAAAAGACGTGCTTATTACACCCGAAAATTCGGTGTCAACTTTCTTGTTCATTGTGTGATGCTATGAAGTTTGGCATAAACTGGTAAAGTACTTTATGAGCCAGGGCCCATTCTCTTGTTACACTTCCATTCGAAGCATTCAAGGAAGGCATAGCCCATGCGCCAGAAATTTTAAATTAACAAATAACCACGTAATGAATTAATACACATTCAGTAGACAAAACAGTAGGGATAGAGACATAAAACCCAAAAGTGAAATTGATTGATTTTTCACTTTTGGGTCACCATTATGACCCAGAAGTGAAAAATCAATCGATGAAATACGGACACTCATCTTCTCCTCGAGTGGAAAAAATTCAAAATTCAAATTTCTGCCGGTAAGTTCATCTTTACTGTGTTCTGCGACAACAGAGGCATCATCCATCAGGAGTACATGGTCAAAGATACGACTATCAACTCTGAGAGTTACGTTTATACCTTAAACAAAGTTAAAGCAAAGAATAAACCGCGTGCATGGGGGAGGGGGTAGCCAGTAATTCTGCAGAATGACAACGCCAAAACCCACGCCAGTGATTTCACTTCAGAGGTCATACGGAAAATCAGGTTTGAAGTTCTTGAACATCCTACCTACAGCACAGATTTGGCGCCGTCCGACTTTTGGCTGTTTTTTGCTACCAAGAGGCATTTGAAAGGAATTCAGTTCACCTATGAAGAAGATGTTCAAGCCGCTACGAGGAAATGGTTTTCAGAACAACCTATAGATTTTTACAGAGACGGGTTTGAGAAACTTGTTAAACGTTGGCGTATTTGTATTGAGTATGAGTGGAACTATGTAGAAAATAAATTGTGTGAATTAAAGTAGAAATTCTGAGCTTGGTTCTTATTTTGTTTCAATTTGGCACCTTGCCACTGGGCTTGCCTGTAATGGTAGTACTACTTTCTGAACACTCTCTGTAGATTGTTGGAAAGGATTTCAACTGTTTTCCTAATGGCAGTCTCTTTGCAGTTCTCTTCTGGTATTATTCCACATAGGAGCAATAAGGACAGGATTCAAGCAGAGGGAAAATAATAAGTTCTTGCGAAATAGAGATAAGAGGCTAAATGTTTTTGTTGTATGAATGGACTTTTTCATTCTGTATATCCTTTTCATTGTACAAATACAAAATGCAAGATTTGTAACCAGTGTTGCTATTCTACTGATTTATCAGTAGAGCTGTTGAATTTGACTTTTGTGTGCTTACTGATATACTGATAGGTTTCCCTAAAGCTCAAAAATCTACTGATTTTGACTCCTGTTCACTGATCTTTTAATAGATTTCCTAAAATACCGGAATTTACTGATTTCGACCACTGCCTACTGATATATTGATAGATTTTCTCATATCACAGGAATGTACTGATTTTGACTCCTCTCTACTAATGTACTGATAGGTTTTCCTAAATCACAGAACTCTACTGACGTCTGTTCTAATTTACTGATAGATATTCCTAAATGGGAGGAATCTACTGATTTTGTCTTCCGTCTACCGATATACACTGCTGGCCACCCAAAATGCAACACCAAGAAGGAAGCATCCGATTGGCCTGAAATTCGCAGCATGCGTCGCTCGCGAGAGGACATGCAAACGATTAGCATTGCAGGGCATATGCAAATCATGTGCGCCCGGCACGCCACCGAGAAGCACTATAAGAAGGGTGCACAGAAGGCGAGGTGTAAGTAGTGTAAGTGTGTTGTTCTGCCGGACCTGTGTGTGGGAAGCTTCCTGATGCCTCGTCGCAGAATACGGCAGTCATTACAGCACGTTTCGGAGTTCGACATAGGACGTATAGTGGCTTATCGCGACAGCGGTTTATCGTACCGAGACATCGGCGCCCGTGTGGGACGACATCCAGCCACAGTGAGGCGAGTATGCATTTGGTGGGTTCAGGAGGGACGGACGGACCGACGTGAACGATTGCCGCAGCCGCGGCGCACCACCGAACGAGAGGACCGGCATGTTGTGCTGCGGGCATTGACGGCTCGCACCGCCACATCACGAACGTTAGCGCAGGAATTAGGGTGTGTTGCGCAACAACCTGTGTCAGCACGTACCGTTCGACGTCGTCTGCAGGAGCGGGTACTTGTCGCACGACGCCTATTGCTCCGATTACCATTGACGTTACACGACCGGCGAGTGCGGCGGCAGTGGTCCGTTGAACGCCGCACCTGGACTACGGAATGGCACGACATTGTCTTCTCCGACGAATCCCGCTTCTGCCTGCAACACCACGATGGTCGAATCCGCGTGTGGCAGCACAGTGGCGAGAGACTGTATGACGCCCGCATTATGCATCGCCATACCGGTCCGTCGCCTGGCGTTATGGTTTGGGGCGCAATTGGATATGACACTCGCACCCCTCTGGTACGCATCGCCGGTACACTCAACAGCCACCGCTACATCTCCGACGTTTTGGAGCCTGTAGTCCTCCCTTACTTGCAGGACCTGCCAGCGGCCACGTTTCAACAGGACAATGCGCGCCCGCACGTGGCAGGCATCATGCAACAATTATTCACGGCCCACCAGGTGTCACTGCTGCCGTGGCCCGCCTGTTCTCCCGATATGTCGCCCATCGGACACGTCTGGTTGCTGATCGACAACCGAGTGGCCCGGCAAAGCACCACGCGCGGCTGCGTCTGATGAACTGTGGCAACGTGTGGAAGCAGCCTGGACCGACATGCCCCAAGCCTGCATCCAAAGCCTCTTTCGTTCGATGCCGCAGCGTGTAGCGGCCGTTACTGCCAGCCATGGGGGCCACACGAACTATTGATGTCTGTGTGTTCCGCAAGTCGCACGGGCCTGTAAGCTCAATTGTTTCATCTTCGTATCTGTTGTTATGTGTCCAGTAAATCTGGCTTTGCTATCTCGTGTCCTTCTTGGTGTTGCATTTTGGGTGGCCAGCAGTGTATATTTATATATAAAGAGAAGTAAAATAGTTTTAGTTTTTTGCCTTGTATGATTTCCACTCCATCACAAACAGTGGCTAGAGACGAACAGATTCCAAGGCAGTGACTCACTAAGGGTGAAGTTTCTATGCCGTTGTGTACAGTAGGGCCGGCGAGACAGTTTCATCTTTTTAAGTACCATCCAATCACACCTCCCTGCTTGCACTTGGAACCGTTAAAGGGTGAAATTCACTGTGCTTTCACATTACATAACAAACTGGATGCACCAATAAAAGTGTACAATGCTAAATTATTAAAACTGCCAAGGCAAAATCTAGAAATTTTAAGCTTTTAACTCATGTTCTTCTGAGAACAGTGGAAAATACAGTGTCTTTTTCTGAAGACTCTGCAGGTATTTTTAGTTCGAAGAATGCGACGTATTAATGATCACAAGCATATTTCTAGTTTCATGTTTTAACGGGATTCAATAATGATTGGTGGTCGTGTGTTCTTTGAGGGCCCACGCAGATGTCTTAGCCTTTGTACCCCACTCAGATGTCTTAGCCTAGGAGCCCACTAAGGCCTTAATCCGGCCCTGATCACCCCCCTTGAGAAGGGCTTGGATGGAATCGTAGGTTTCCGGTTCAGGCGGAAAACCGTGCTTCAAGTAACTCTCTATAGACGTTTTCACTAATATGGAAGAAGTGTCACTCGTTTTCCGAAGCAAAGAAGGAATTCTCATTATTTCCAGACGATATAGGGAAGGAACATGACACATTTTTCGAAGAACCTAACGCCAGTAGATCCATTTTTACGTTCGGGCACCACATCCTTTTGCTCCGGATTTTTACGTTTAAAACCACCTCCTTTTGCTCTGGATTAATTTACGCAGCCAAGGGCTTACCACTGCTACCTGTTGTACTATAGGGGTGACGTGTGCTTCACCTCTGTAGTAGATTACAAATTGATGGATGCAGTTTGGAGATCCATGATCTAAATTGTAAGTGAATTTATATAATTGTATGTTTTACTTTATTTTCAGATTTTGTTTTATAGAGCTGCATCTTTTTTCGTTGTTAGGCCGAAGAGATGATCGAAGACATAAAAGGGGCATTCTTAGAGTTGCTAGCTGAAGTAGATTGGATGGACAATGAAACCAGAATGGCAGCTCAAGAAAAGGTGATGTTTCCCCTTACAAAAGTTCTCTTAGAATTATTACATCCTGCATTGGTTTACATGAAATGGTTCTACAGTTGCTTTTAAAATAGGAACGAATACAGGAAATTTTAGTTTAAAAAATCGTCATTTTTTGCTCTAAATGTATTTACAGCCGATTTAAGGACACAAGACGAAGACGTTTCTAAAGCAATTTTGTTTTCGCGATCGGGAAAACGCTTTGAACAAATGAAAATTCAAAACGTGAAAGTGGGAACACGATAAATTGAAAACTGAATAGCGAAAAACTTTTTTTTTCTTCTCGATCTTGTGTTAGACTCGATGTCTAACACAAGATCGAGAAGAAAAGAAAATCATAAACTAGAAGCGAAATATTTTGCAGACTGATGAAAAAAGACAAGATGAATAGCACCGGAAAATGTAAATGCAAAAATGTAACGTTAAAACCGGATGAAACAATATATCAAAAATGTTTAACTCTTGACCTAAAAATTGTAGCTACTTCTTTTTTTAAAGAAATTATTTGACTGTATGTATTTTCAAGACGAAATAAACATTTTAATGTATTCTATCCGGCTTTCAAAGTAGAAAATAACTGGAAATATTACTGCTGGGACACTTTTTTAATTTTTATTAAACTGTACAGCACAATGCACAGTGCTTCCCGAAAGAGTCTAGCGTGGCACTTTCAGGTTAAGCGATTTTACGGATGCTGGACATCTTAATCCTCTCACCGAGAATAGAGCAGAAAAATGTGTCTTAACAAGAAGGAAAAGCGATCGGCGACATTATGGTGTGCTGAAGGTGTTGAAGCACATGATATCTCAGAAACTTGCTCCTTGCCTAGAAATTTTTCTCTGCAGTTTGGAACCTCAGTTGACACAGCAAGGAAGAAATACTCTTCACACAATACGTGAAAGCACATCCAAATTATCATCAGATGGTTATGAACTGCATGTGTGTGTGTGTTTATTTACTGTTTCTCACGTAACTTCAAGTAATTTTCAGGTTTTCTGATGTGATTGACATTACGTGAGAAACAGTAAATACACACACACATGCAGTTCAGAGCGGTCTACTTTCTGTGTTGATGTGTCAGTTGACACGTTTGTAAAGCCACTTTATTTCCTCATACTCCAATAATATTAGGGTCTAGTGCTAATCACATGATTAAATTTACTGGGGAAAAAATCGTTGCATCATGCTTCGTAGGTTCTCTTGTGAAGATGGAAGTGTTGCCTCGTGGTGGTACAAAAATAAACTTCGTGAAGCGACAATGCTTTTTAAATTAATGCCTTTAATACACCCCCTCCCCCTCCCCCCAGCACACATACGACTTAGGTCGCTTACTGAGAGGACGTACCTTCCGGGGCTACTAGATAATCTCCTGAAGGCATGTGCAAAATTTCAGCTTACTATGCTTTATAGTTTTGGAGTAGTACTCATAAAAATGCGATGCTGAGAGATTTAAATGTCACTGGCATTAAAAGAATGGCTGAACTGGGAATTTAAATCATCTGCAGAGTAGCGGGTAGTGAATACGTTAATTGTTGGAGATGACGTTTAAGTTTGCGCAAGCTGTCTCTTACTGTTATCTTGAACCTCATGGGTTTTAAAAATTCCATTGTTAGAACGCCTCGGATAACCAGAAGCTAATTACAGTTTGTATTTCAAATGGTGCCATCAACATCTTCGTCGATTAGATTTTCGGATGAAGGGTCAATTATTGATCAAGAAACGCATATTAAATCCGTTTATTTTTGCGGTGTAATAAGGACAAAGATTCGCCTTGCTTTCGTACTCCACTGGGAGGCTTTTTCAAGGCAATAGTAGACATAAAAGTGCAGAGAATCGGAACGCGTAAAGAACAAAGATGATTTTTTGACAATAATGTGGGTGACATCACGAGCATATTACATGAATTTTTATCATGTAATTATACTGCACGCCGCGATATGTTTCCATCATTTAATAACGCATGCCAAACCATCGGTAGTTCAGTAGATAGGGTCTCATATCATTGCATACTAATTTGCTGAAGAGGATTTCGTCAGTTTTCCCGAAGGCAGTCCCTTTAAAGTCCGTGTATGGGGACTGTTCCATACAGGAGCGCCCGATGAATGCATGACGCTACTGTATCGAAGGGCCAATTATTGTTGTTATTGTTTCAAATCCTCTCCGCTTCTCTTTCCAATAAAGAACTCAAACGACGTACGATTTCCCTATTGGAATGACATTCAAGCAGGTAGTGCTCAGAGGTCCTGCGCAATGTATTACCTAAAGCACTACATAATCTTTTACCACTGTAGAGAGATTCAAGTGACCAGCTGTGCTCAAGGTGTTTTATTTCAGTGATACCCAATATGATGAAACCGCTGTTCGGTCCTACAACTCCTCACTACTTAGATCGGCATCACGACAGAATAAAACTCCAATTATGCGTTCATTTCATACAGGATGTTTCCGAAAGGTCGGGTCGAACTTTTGGAACGTGTTCTGTTGTGCATAATGACGAAAACGGCTACTATGGACATTGGGCTGGAAACGTTTCCTTTCCAAGTTACAGCACATTTTAAGAGCACAATTAGAAAACCTATCAAAATATAATCTGCCAGGTAAATTTGCATCATTTACATGTATGGGGATGTAAGGTCAGGTGATGCGTAACATCACAGCCTCTCCTTGACAAATGTCTACCCCGCCTTCTCGTGGTGCATCCTGTTCCCACTAAAGGGGCTCTGACGACCGCAAATAGCGGTATAACTATACCATCGGGATCAGAGGAAATGCTATCCCACACTCACCAACCCGCTTGGCCAGCGTGGTGAATTATGGCCAAACACCTCCAAAATGACTCTACAACTAAATCTTGGCCCTCAGTCTCCGGCAGCTGGAATGTACCTGGCCAAGGCAGCGGCCAGTGCGACATGAAGGCAGAGGGTGCTAAGAATCCCCGGAGGACCGGACTAGGCTGCCATTTGATGCTGACCTTGGCTACCTACAACGGACGCTCCCTATCTTCTGATTCAAGGCTTCTTGAATTGGAAGAGGAACTACAAAGGATCAAGTGGGACATCGTCGGGCTAAGTGAGGTAAGGAGAAAAGGAGAAGATCTCATTGAACTGAAAAGTGGACATCTCTTCTATTATCGAGGGACAGATACTGGCAGAACTAGTGGTGTTGGATTTTTAATAAACAAGAAACTGAAGGATAAAGTGGTAAAAGTTGAAAGTTCCTCTGACAGAGCTGCACGACTCGTTATCCAACTATCGAGAAGATACCAGGCTCAGATTATTCAAACTTATGCACCCACCACAAGTCATCCTGAAGAAGAAATTGAAGAATTTTATGAGGAAATTCGTCATCTAAATAATAAAGGTAAGCAGCACTTGAAGATAATTATGGGAGATTTCAATGCAAAAATAGGGCACCGGCAACAGAATGAAACTTCAGTAGGTAAATTCGGTCACGGCAACAGAAACCAGCGTGGAAATACCCTCGTTGAGTTTGCAGAGGCAGAAGGATTTTTCATCTTGAATTCCTTTTTCAAGAAAAGGCCACACAGGAAATGGACATGGAGACATCCAATTGGGACGACAAGTGAAATTGATTTTATTATGTGTAACAAAAAATTCGTCATCGAAGACTGCAGTGTGCTAAACAAGTTCAACACAGGTAGTGACCATAGATTGGTGAGATGTAAGATGCACCTCAACACTAAACTGGAACGTGGCAAGCTCATAAGACAAACCAAATGTATTGACATAACCAACCTTAAAAAACACCATAATACTTTCAAGTTGGAACTGAAGAACAAATTCTCTGCTTTAGATGGCCTAACATCGGAAGAAGTGGATATTTCGGAAGTTAACAGAAAAGTAACCAAAGCTCTTATGGAAACAGCAACAAAATTAGCTGGGTCTAAGAACAAGTTGCATGTAAACAAATTATCAGGAAAAACCAAAATGTTGATGCAAAAAAGAAGAGAGATGAGGACAACTAAAGAAGATGTGACTTCCAAAGTGGAATATATAGAGCTATGCAAGACAGCACGAAAAAGTATCACTGAAGACGTAAGGAAATTCAACTGTGAGCTAGTGAGGAAAGCAATTGAAAACAACCAAAGCCTAAAGATAGCAAAGGGACATCTCAGTAAGGGAAGAAAACAGATTATGGCTCTGAGAAAAGAAGATGGTTCTATAACAAGAAATAGAGGCGAAATTTTGACAAGAGTGAAAGATTTCTACTCCAAATTATATGAAAGGGATGATACATGTACTCCAGACATCATGAAAGGTACCAGAGTTCTTCCAGTCCTCCCAGCAGAAGTTGCTCATGCAATCAAGAACATGAAGCGGGGGAAACCTCCAGGAGAAGATGGAATTACTATAGACATCATACAAGAAGCAAGTGGAGAAATTGAAACAGTACTCGCCCAAATTTTCACTCGATGCCTTAATGAAGGGAAGATTCCTGAGGATTGGAACAATGCTACAATGATCCTGCTACATAAAAAAGGTGACATTGAGGATCTCAGGAACTACAGACCTATCAGCCTCCTATCAGTGGTTTATAAAATCTTCACTAAAGTTCTTTCACACCGCTTGAAGGTAACACTGGACATGGCTCAACCGAGAGAACAAGCTGGATTCAGGAGTGGCTACAGCACAATAGATCATATCCATGTACTGAGAGAACTAATTGAAAGAGCGAGGGAATATGAACTTCCATTGTGCATGGCTTTTATCGATTATGAAAAAGCCTTTGATTCGGTGAAACCATCAGCAGTTACCACGGCTCTGAAATCCTGCGGTATTGAAGATGCATACATTAATATTATTAATAACATCTATGAAAATGCAAGTGCAAAGATTCGGCTGTTTGAAAATACAACACACATCAAAATTGGAAAGGGAGTGAGACAAGGTGACACCATATCTCCAAAGCTCTTTAATGCCACATTGGAAAATGTCTTTCAATCACTGAACTGGGAAAACAAAGGGATAAAGATTAATGGAGATTATCTAACCCACCTTCGTTTTGCTGATGACGTAGTCATTTTTGCAACTACCCCATCAGAGCTGCAGAGTATGATCCAGGAACTTGCTGACAAGAGTAAAGAAGTGGGATTAAAAATGAACTTTCAGAAGACAAAAGTGATGTTCAATGCTTTTACAAGAAATGAAGATTTATCGATTGATGGAGAAAAACTGGAGATAACAGATACGTATGTTTATCTTGGACAGCAGATATCAAGTGAGGGTCACATTGATGAAGAAATTAATCGGCGTACAAAACTTGCCTAGAGAGCTTTTGGAAGAAACAGCATAATTTTCAAGAGCAATATGCCATTATGTCTTAAAAGAAAAGTGTTTGATCAATGCATCCTTCCAGTGCTTACGTATGGTGCAGAGACGTGGACCTTAACTAAAAGAGACATACAACGGCTGCAGACAACTCAAAGAAGCATGGAGAGGTGCATGCTTGGTATAACCAGGAGAGATAAGAAGAGGAACTCGTGGATCCGAAAAATGACGAGAGTGGAAGACATCATGATCAGAGTTAAATCCCTGAAATGGCAATGGGCTGGACATACTGCCAGAAGGACAGACCATAGATGGACAGCCGAAATTTTAGATTGGATTCCAAGGGACAGGAAAAGACCCAGAAAAAGACCACATGGGAGATGGGTGGATGAAATTCGTAAATATGCGGGAGTGACATGGAGGAGACTGGCACAAGACAGACCGTTGTGGAGGAAACTTGGGGAGACCTTCGTCCAGCAGTGGATTGATAATGGTTGACAATGATGATGACATGTATGACGCTATAGCACATGCATGCAAATGTTGGAAAAACTCTAATCATTACTGTTTGAGGTAATACTACAAAAAAAGGGGTTCGCATTTGTTTGGAAGTTACGTTTAAGCGAATCAGTAGCTTTGATGGTGCTGTCAATCCATGTGTTATTTGTGACCTTGATTTTGAATAATGAGCTATCCAACGCTGAGATGACATACATTCATTTCATTTATGGACGAGTGAACGGAAACACTAGTGAAGCTAGTGTCTCTGTAGGATAGTGTTAGCGCAACGCCTATGCCAAACTAAGAAGATTTTGCAGTCATCCATGTGCGTCTTCGAGAGATAGGATGCTTTCTCACTTTTATAGTAGATTGGGGGCGCGCTAGGCGTATTCGAATACCAGCTTTATTAAAACAAGTGCTGGACATTATAGCGGAGGATCTTGAAACAAACACGCGAGCAGCAGTAGCAGATGCTGGTGTTTCATATATAATTGTACGGAGGATTTGTTATCAGCAACAACTGTACTCATATCACGTGCAGCGCGTGCAGTCCCTATCATAAGCTGACTTTCACCCACGATTTGCGTATTCGTGATGGTCTCTACAGCAGTATGTTGCGCCTGGTTTTCCCCATTGTGTGCTTTCCACCGACAAATCGCAAATCACAAGAGATGTCACGTGCATCACAAGAGATGTCATTGTCACGTGCACCGCGAGAATACAGTGGCGGAGATTTTCCGAAAGAAACACTTAAAGCTGGAAATGGAGGAGCAGTGACATATAATGATAAATTTAACCTATCATTTCGCATGACTTGTTCAATTGTTAAAACAGATGAGTTTATCATTTCAATATTTTGAAACGATATGTATGATGTAATCAAATTTAATATTGTGATACAAAAAAAACCCAAAAAAAACAGAACTTTGTCGTACTGTTTTAGGCCGAAGTGATGAGTCAAAGAATCGGTTACCCAGATTATATCATGGACCCAACCGAACTAGACAAGGATTACGAAGGGGTGAGTGTACATACTTTTTATTAATTTAAATGATAGCGATACGTTTGCATAGTGAATAAAGTAAAGCCATAAAGTTCATTTTGTTAATATTTTTAATTCGAATGCTTAAAGTAAATTTTTTCTCCGTCATTTTTTAGTTATTGTACTTTGGCTGAAGTTTCGCCATTTCCTGGAAATTCGATTTGGCTTGCCCCAAACGCCCTGCGAGTTTATTTCCCGTTTGATTTGTTTTGTGCCTTCTTGTTCAGTCCAGGACTGTTCACGCTATTAATGGTAGTTAGGATAGGAGTTCACTTACACAAAAGAAACGGATCTAAGTATATCACGCTTCTTCCTATACTGTTTCATCTGCTGGTACTGTTGACAATTGAAGTTAGCCTGAAAGCGAACAAGATTGAAGAATAGCATGACATAAGTGGACACATAACTAAACCTGCTGTCACATGAATCTGGAAATTTATTTGCATGTTTGGTGGTAAAATTTGTTTTTTGTTTATTTCGGTACAACCCTTTTCCTCCTGAAATCAGTTTCCTCATTTGTTTGAAATAATGAACCTGAAGATATTTACCATGAGGTGGCTCGGAATTCATTCACATGGTACGATAAGCCACTCAGATGAATGAAATGTGGCAAAACTTTCAAGTGTCCTTGAATTTTTTTTTTCAAAATACCAAATTCCTTAATTAAAGCATAAAACATTAGACAATGCTGTAATTCAAAAGAAAACTGAATTAGATGACAGAAGGAACTAAAAAAAAAAGCAATTTCTGCGCCAAAAAATACAGCATTTTTTATCTTAGTGGTTGTGGATGGTTTTCTTTCTCAATGGCAATCGTTTATCTTCCGTGATGTTTGACATTAACATTACGGTTTTTAATAGCAAGGAATTCAAGAGATTTCGAGAAAGATGGGAAAAAGAACACAATGACAAAAGCGGACGACAGCATGATTAAGACATTCAAGTGCCAATAGGCTAGACACATTCCTAGAATAACTGACCGCCGTTGGACAACTGAAATATTATACTAGACTGGATTTCAAGGGATAGAAAAAGACCCAAAAGACGGCGACGTGAGTGGCAGATGGATGAAATTTGAAAGCATATCGGAATGACATAGGATAGTGTAGCTCAAAATAAAGTGTTCTGGAAGAGACTTGGGGGAGGCCTTCATCTAGCAGTGGATTGAGATTGGTTGATGATGACGAGTGAATAGCGCATTAATCATGTAAATTTGAGCAAATCAATTCAATTCATTTATTGATCTTGCACATTCATTTATTGATCTTACATAATAAAGTAATAATTCGAAACAGTTGCATATAAGCCAAAATATAACAGCTGGGGAGATCAAGGAAAAGGACTCGCAGAGACCTGACTTAGCCTTGATCGATCTCCCTAAGTATAGCATTCACATTATAGCAGCAGCAAGGTCAAGAGAAAAAAACAGAAAGCAAAAAAGAGTCGCAGATCTCAACTACAAGATGTTAACTAAGTTAGATATCCAGTGTTATATTCAATAGACAGTAATTAAGGCAAATAAAACATTATGGTATTAAAAAGCTGAGTTATACCGTTATACCCAATCCTTATTGTTAAAGATTCGTCCTCCTCTGGTCATCTACTGTGTGTATAATAATAACGATAATACACTGAAGAGCAATTGAATTAGAGACAGCTGGCGTTATGCAAATGTGGCGCTGTGGGCGGCACTGTGAGCGGAAACGTATGCAGCGATCCGACAATATAAAGAGTGATGCGACGGGATTCAGTAAGAGTCGGACGCAGTATGGGTAAGACGAAGGATCTAAGCGCATTTGATCGTGGGAAAATTGTCGGGTCCCGACGAATGGGTCACTCCATCTCGGAAGTCGTGCAGGCACTGTGATTTTCACGAGCCACTGTGTCACGGGTTCACCGTGAGTACATCAAATCCGGTAAAACCATATCTGCAAGGGCCAAATGCCTTGGACAACACCGTGTGGATGAGCGGGGTCATCGTCGGCAAGCTCGCATTGTAACAGCGGATAGACGGGCCACAGTGCAAGAAATCACTCGGCAATTTAACGCTGTTGCACAACAACGTGTAAGCAACCACACCATCCAGAACCATCTCCCCGCTATGGGGTACAGAAGCCATCGTCCCACAAGGGTACTGCTGCTGACCGCACATCACAGGGTGGAAAGATTAGCATGGGCGCGGGAACATCGCCACTGGACCCTAGACATGTGGAAAAATGTTGCCTGGACTGATGAGTCGAAATTCACGTTGGTACATGGGGATGGCAGGATACGAGTACGGCGCAAACCACATGAAGCGATGGATCCTTCTTGCCAGCAGGGTACTCTTCAAGCTGGTGGGGGTGGCATTCTCGTCTGGGCATTATTTACGTGAACTGAAATGGGACCCCTGGTACGTGTGACATCGTCCCTCACAACTCAACGTTAGCGGGATATCATGGACGACCATTTGCTCCCGTTTGTGCGTCTTCAACATCCCATTGGGGACTTCATCCTGCACAAGACAATGCACCTGCCATCGATTCCGAATTGTATCTGAATGGTTGGATGAACACTCCACCGACGTGATTTCGCTTCCTATGCCAGCTAGGACACCTGACCTCGATCCCATCGAACACATCTGGGATGCCATCGAGAGAGATGTTCGAGGCTCTACACCCCCTCCATCAAATCTTCGTGAACTGTGGGAGCTTGTTCAGGGGTCGTGGATTTGTATGGCTTCCCAACGCTTCCGGTGTCTTGTCGAGTCCATGCCGAGACGAATCGCCGCCGTCATCAGGGCGAAAAGTGGTGCTACACGTTACTAGACATGTATCTCTAATTCAATAGCTCTTCAGTGTAACAATTGTGGAGCTGATGTGAATACATTTTTAACAGAAATGCTGACTCAACCGACATATTTGCCTTGAATGATATTCATACAGCAAATTCTTAAACATATACAAAAAAAAGTCAATTCCTGCTGAATGACTGATTTCAGTTTTATATCTCATAACTGTTTTTGCATTATTAACATACTTCTATGTGAAAAAAATATAGTTTACCTACTACTCAGATAATTTTGTTGTCTCTCTTTGTAGCTAGAATTTAGGCCGGATACGTATTTTGAAAATGTTTTGCTAAACCTGAAGCATTATTCTGCGAGGCAACAAATGAAGTTACGAATGCCTGTGGACCGAACACAGTATGTAACAAGCAGCTTTGCTGCTGTCTTTCTCAATTATTATAGATTTCATTTTTTCTCAGTTATATGTCAAAAGAAGAGGAAGTGGAAACCCTTTTTTAGAAGAAGAAATACCAAATAACATGAGTTATATTTGTATTTTTCCACATCGTGTGCCACAGCCGACCACTAATACTTTTCAGGAGGAACAGAATTTCGATTACCATGACACTTTTCTATGTGTAGTACAGATAATGATGTTGACCTACAATGCTCGGACAAAGAAATCGCGCCGCCCCGGTGGCGCAGTGGTCTAAGGCGTTGGCCTCTGATCATTCGTCCGTAAGGGGTCCGGGTTCGAATCCCGGTCAGGCATGGATGTTGTGTTTGTCTTACGGCACTGGCTCTTTCCCTTCCCTGGAACCAGTGACCCTAAATTAGGGACGGGCGACTGCTTATAGCCCATTGAGTTGCTCACGGTGGTCGTTAAACCTCCAATCAAAAAAAAAAAAAAAAAAAAAGAAATCGCCGCATCAAGAAGTATTTGTCGGTGTACCATACAAATTGGTATGTATGTGTTGACAGCTAGATTATGTAATAATTGCATTTGCGAACCAGTCGCGTGATATGCGAGGAAGATAAAGGGGAAAAACTACTCGGCGAAGCTAAGATCGGTCGTTCTCACCTGAGCGTGTTGATTATTGCATCGGAGTGATATCGATGGCGAAAGCACGTGTAAGGTGTCAGAACGCCTTGTAGGATTTCCGATGACGACGTCATCGGAAATCCTACCATTATACAGAACATTTTTACCAGAGTCTTCATGACAGGACTACGTACGGATCGCCTCGCCTCGCGGCGGAAACGCACCAGTATGCAACGACTGTCGGCCAAATGTGCCTACAGTGGTTGAAGGAAAGTAATGTGCGTCGCCGTAGTAGGATTCGTACTCGTAGGCGGATGCCCAAAAGACTCAATTGCCGCATTCTACTGCAAACCGTAGCAGCCCCATATTCCAACACAGATGACATTCGATTAGATGTGCAGGCAGCTATGGACATCCCCAAATAGACTCGGACTGTGAATAATATAGTGGCTGAGGCAGGTTTGTACTCTCGCCAACCATTGCGATGACTTCCACTCACTTCATCATGTCGTTGAGTAAAGTTGCAGTGGTGCCGTACCAGACATCATGGCGGAATGAATGGGACCATGTCATATTCAACGACGAGTCTCACTTCTGTCTCAGCGCCGATGATCGTTAATTGAGAGTCTGTATAAGACCTAATCACCTGGATGATCTTACTGCCATCCATTGTTTGAGGAGCTATCAAATTCAGCAGCCGTTCACCGCTTGTACGCATAGCGCGTACAATGATAGCACGGTGATTGGTCGATGAAGTGCTGTAGCCGTTTTGTGGTATCGCTGATTCGCAGTTTCAAAAATATAACGCCCTCCCGCACATTGCCAATATCAGCATGCAGTGCCTAAAAAGGTATGCAGATGCTCCACTGGACAGCGCGATTCCCAAACAACTGCACAATAATGAACGTGTGGGACGTCGTTCACAGACGGCTTAACGCCTCTGCACTGTCCTCTCGTAATGTCATTGAATTTTGGACTCAGAAAAACGACGCATGGTCAGCGATTCCTCGGGACACCATCCGGGAAGTTTTCCATTGTATGCTACGCCCCGCTGCTTAATATATACTGCTGTTAATAGAAATTGCAACACCATGAAGAAATGCTTGGATTCGCGCGAAATCTGCAAGGTGGATAGCGCACCATGGGAGACGTAAATGACTGCAATTGCAATGCTGATGCAAATGTGAGGTCCGCGCAACGCCATCGGAAAAGTCACAAGAGAAGGCATACGGAGAGCAGGTTTTTAAACTTGCTATCGCTAAACTCGACCAACACAGTGTTAACATGTACACATGCCGCGTAAGAGGACGAGAGAAACATACGAACACTTGACGGAGTTTGAAAGAGGTAGAATCGTTGGATTCCAGATAGGAGGTTCATCATAACGTGATTTTGCTGCACGCGTTTTGCGTAACACAACTACCGTTATGCGTACATGGCGTCAATGGACAGCAGAAAGTTCTAAGCTTCGTCGAGTAGGGTCTGGAGCTCGAAAACGCACGACCGAGCCGGAAGACAGGTACCTCCACCGTATGGCAGTGACGTCGCGCAGAACACCATCCATGACACTTGCGCAGCAACAGAAGATGGTCGCATATCGTCCGCTATCTGCAAGCACTGTTCGTCACTGGTTGCTGCAGAGAGGCCTCGTTGCACGCCATTCATTGATGCGACTTCCACTGACTCCGAACCATAGGCTCCAGCGATTACAATGGTGCCGCGAACGTCGAAACTGGAGTGCTGAATGAGAGCATATTGTGTTTTCGGACAAGTCCAGATTCAATCTAAGCATCACGACAGGCGAATCCTTGCTGGCAGATACCGTGGTAAACGGTATCTGGAAGGCTGCATTCTGCAGAGCCATACCGGTCCCACGCCCAGCTTGATGGTCTGGGGCGCTATCGCGTTTCATTCACGCACTCGCCTATTAATCATCACAGCTCTCATAAATTTCATTGTGATTGCTTGTTTTTTTTTTTTGGTGCTGCAATTTCTCTTAACAGCAGTGCATATACACAGTCGAGTCACAAGATTGTAACTACCTCCTACTTTTGACATCAACAGCGCCTAGCCCATGAAAGAAGGTATGTTCCGTGAGTTGGCTTAGAGGGTATATAAAGTGTGCGGTAGGCAATATGAAAACATATCACTCATTGCTGTCATGGATAAAAGGAGCTATTCATCACATTTGCAAAAAGGGCTGATTATTGGCATTAGGGCCAAGGGTGGCAGTATTTCTGAAACAGCGCAGTTTGTGAACTATTCGCGCGCTGATGTGGTTAAAATGTATCGTGATTGGCACCATTGAGATTAAGCGACGTGGAAACTGCGGAGCACTACGTGCTATTGATGTGAGAGGTGAGCATCGGCTTCGAAGGTGCGTGAGGGCCGATCGACATGCTACAGTGGAGCAACTCACTCGCCGAATGAACCAAGGAGCTACCTTAAGTGTGTCTAAAACAACAGTTCAGCGAACCCTGCTGCGAATGCGGCTCCGATGCAGACGGATGGTCACTGCGCCTATGCTAACTTAGGTGCATCGGCAGAAAAGGCTTACATTTGCACGGCAGTATCGGAATTGGACCTCTGCTGATTGGCAAAGGATTGCCTTCTCCGATGAGTCACATTTTCTGCTACATCAAACGAATCGACTTTGGCGTATAAGGAGAGCAACATCTGAGAGCAAACACTCTTCAACCATTGCAGGAAGAACACAAGTTGGTGGGAGCAGCGTTATGGTCTGGGGAATGTTTCCGTGGCATTCTCTGAGTCCACTCATACCTGTGGAAAGCACTACGGACCGAATTTGTTATGAATGCATCATTGCAAACACGTACACTCATACATGCTGATTGTGTTCCTGGGATCTTCCAGCACGACAACGCGGCGTGTCACACAGCTAGAAATGTCCAAGAGTGGTTGGAAGAGCACGATTAAGACTTCAAAGTACTTCCCTGGCTCCCTAATTCCCCAGACTTAAACCCAATTGAGAATCTGGGCGACCACCTCGATCGTGTTGTTCGCTCTATGGATCCTCCACCACACACCCTCCAGCAGCTGTAAGATAGACAAACAGTCAGCATGGCTCCACATACCTGTGAACACCTTCCAGCACCTTATTGAGTCACTCCCAGTCGTCTAGCTGCTGTCCGCGCTGCACACTGCGGTCACTTTGGATATTAGCTGGTGGTCACAATAATGTGACACGACCGTGTATATCACAGCAAAGCGGTCATACGAACTACTGACTCAGAAGACATTATACTGTCTGGTTGTCTATCGCATTCAGGTAATATCTCAGGAACTAAATCACTTCTTTGCCACCTACTTGTCTACATGTTTGGAAAGTTTCGTCTCATTTCATGCATTCCTTCGTGGTGTAGCATTTTCTACGTCTTGCACTGCATTTTGCACATATTTCCTACTTTTTCATACTGCACAGTTTCTGTAGCGAGGGATCGTCAGTGTATGTTTCTATTTGCAAAAGTGTTTCAGATCCTAAATGTCCGGCGGAACAAAATCGTTATTTTGGTAGAATACCCTCCCACACTATGAAGAGCACTGCGCTCTCACTTTCGTCCCCCAAAGAGCACACAATTTTCTCACAAGTGATAGTGAAAATTTCTTGCGTTTTCCTCCTAATCTCTGTTTTTAATTGTTGGATTAGAAACATACTTTTGGGTTCGTGTATCTTCTGGTATGAGAAACATTTTGCAAAGAATTTGTGATTTTTTACGCTTCCTAACCGTAGGTTGAAAAAGCGTATATATGCTCCAACTTTGTCAGTCTGTATGTCCCTCCTCACGATAACTCTCGTAAAAATTGTTCGATTTCGATTAAATTTTAGTATGTGGTAGGGGACCAACTGGAGATGAAACCTATTGAAAATGGGCGAATGGGATCAAAGGTCAGGATACAGAAGTGGGATCCATTCGATTGTCCTTATGCGTCATAACTTGCGAAAAAATGTTTCAATTTTGATATTATATTAGTATTGGTAGGGGACTTCCTCAGGACGAACCGTATTGAAAATGGGAGAAATGGGGTTAAAGGTCAGGAGATAGGAGCGGGTTCATTCTATTGACCTTATGCATCATACCTTACGTACAATTGCATAGATTGCGACGAAACTTTATCATGTTCTTACGGAAGTATATTGAGCCGGTTCTGTCGAATATCATCGAAATGGGGTCAAAGGTCAAGACACAGGAGCGTGATTTATTCCACAGTTATTATCAACATAACTTGAATAAAAATGCTTCGATTGCGACACAACTTCAGTATGTTTTTCCAGAGGTATACTGAACCAATTATTTTAATATAATCGAAATGGCGTCAAAGGTTAGGGCACAAGAGCGAGATTTATTCCGTAGCCATTATCCTCATAACTTGAGTAATAACTTGAGTAATGATTTCTGGTATGTTGGAAAGCGTTGCATGATTTTACTAACTTCTTTTCCATAACGTGGATTTCTTCCGCTACTTGATGCATATTGATAAATTTATTTGCAAATGCTTTGCAAAATCTAGGAACCCGGTTGAGAAAATTCTTTTCGCAACTGGTTCAATTCATTGTGAAGAACGATATGAAAACTGTGTATTTTAATTAATGCGCAGTTATTTCTCTAGGAGTCGTAAATGCATCTTCCTTTTTGCTGAAATTTTTTTGAAATCCGTAATGACGAATTATTTTCTGTAGGAAAGTATTCGAGGGCGTACTCAGCACACTAAAGAAATCGGAATCACCTTTCTGTACAGAGCAATACAAACATTGTGTATTTTAATTAATGCGTAAATGCTTTTACAGCTCCTAGAGGAGTCGTTAATGCTTTTACAACTCCTGTAGGAGTTGTAAAAGCATTTTCCTTTTTTTTTCTGATTTCTCGTCTTTTAAAATCCGCTATGAAAAATTATTTTCTGTTTCTGGAAGGATTCACAAGACGTGCTCACTACATTAAAAAATTCAGAGTCAACTTTCTCGCTTATTTTTTTTTCGGAACCACTCAGATGCAACTGAACTCCAGTGGCACAAAATAAGCAGAATGTCACGTACAAAGCCTAACGATCCCACTTTACAGTAAATTGTCTTGTGAATAATTATAAATTGCCCTGTGAATAATTATAAATTGTCTTGTGAATAATTATAAATTGTCATGTGAATAATTATAAATTGCTCTGTGAGTAATTACAGAAAAAAGAAATCTGAAGGAATTAAGTTTTTTCCGGTTAAATCAAGGCCGTGTAGAAAATATATGGCCATGACATTTGAGAGATAAGTTCCCGCTTTTAGTGACGTCACGCGGAAACCAAGGCTTCCGATTGGTTTCCAACGCTGTTGTGCATAACGACAAATACGCCACGTGGCACGAACATATCATGGTCGTACAACATGAGGATGACGCCACGAACGGAAAGAAATCATCTCTCTAATATCATAGCCTTGTCCTTTCTAAACGGCCTTGGTTGAACTTGTTTCGCTATACTTTTAACGAGATGCTATTTCCTGCAAAACTGTTTTTATATAATGTTTTGCTTTGTGTGGTTTTTTTTGCTGTCAGAGCTTTTGCATATGCGCTCTACGTTGGAAGTTTCTTTTTAAATTTTTATTTTTGCTTCATTTCGAAACCAGTAATTTTGTTTTTATTTTCATGTAGGTGGGTTGCATCACCTGCAGACGTCAACGCTTTCTACACAAGATTCATGAATTTTATAAGTAAGAAGATTTATATAAAATTTATACCTACCCACTGATTCATTTCATGAAACATATGCGATAGTGTCAATATGAGATCAAGGCAACAGGAAAATCTCTTTTCTGCGCTCTTTAAAAAGGAGAATTTTCCCAGTACTTAAATCAATAAGTTTTACCTAGTACTAACCTTCAATGTTTTCTTATACTACAGTATTTATAGAATGATATTTTAGGATGAAAATGTCATAATTTTCTGTAGGTAGATTGAGTTTCTAATTTTTTGTTTTTATCAGATACAATAAAGAATGTTGTTTTTTTCACTGAAATCAACGTACAAAGTGATTCAAAATGAACTTCCCCATTAAAGAAATAAGAGAATTTAAAACTAAATAAAATTTACTAGAAAAACAACACTGCAAGAGATTTTTTTAAGTTAAAAAGTTTCAATATATGCTCTATTCTCTGATCTACAGACCCCATAATAGATTCCTGTGTATCGTTTCAATTATGCACGATACGAGGGTTGTAACGTATATTCTATTATAACTTTCATTTGAGTTCCTTTTCTATATAAATTTGAGTTCGTTCTCTTAGACATTTTCAAACCTTAACGCTATGTCTTTTTTCTCAAACGAGAATGATGTTGGCAACATACTGAGGTCGGAACAAGTGGCGTATGTGTGGCCGGATAAGAACGATAGATAAAAAGTCAATGCAGCGGTTGTTTACGGGGATTGGTGTTATTGATGTTAGGTGTGCTGTTATACTGTGCTTGGATATTAAATCACTGATACTGTTTTCAGTACGCCAATAAACAGGATGTGATTGTGGAGTACAACCATGCAAGCAAAATAAACGTATTTGTAAGTACCACAATTGACATCTTTCTTGTAATGCGTATGGGTACCTTCTAACATTACATTGACTTTAGCCCACATAACGTAATTACTGACGTAAGGAATAAGTTACAGCGGAAAGCAAATTACGTTATAGGGTATATCAAAAAAAGTAAAGGCATTTTATGAATTAAACTAACACCACTACCAACAGCAAAAAAACAACGTTAAAACTTCGTAACAGCAGTTAGACTAAGTGGCACTTGCATGGCGCATCGCTACGCATAGTCTGGCTCCAGCGGTGAGTATGTGAACATGAAAACTCCTCCTTCCAATTGCGTCCCGTAACAAGGTTTCTTTGAACAGAAGGGAGCAAGTCTGCTAAAACTCACAGATGAATATATATATATATATGTATTATTTTGCAACCTTCGTTTTAAATTCTAAAGTTTTTCCTTAGTCTTCAGTTTTGCTCTTAAGTATATATATATGTATATATATATATATAAGGTAAGGTAAGGTAAGCAGCACTTGGAAATAATTATGGGAGATTTCAATGCAAAAATAGGGCAACGGCAACAGAATGAGACTTCAGTAGGTAAATTCGGTCATGGCAACAGAAACCAGCGTGGAAATACTCTCGTTGAGTTTGCAGAGGCAGAAGGGTTTTCATCTTGAACTCCTTCTTCAAGAAAAAGCCACACAGGAAATGGACATGGAGACATCCAAATGGGACGACAAGTGAAATTGATTTTATTATGTGTAACAAAAAATTCGTCATAGAAGACTGCAGTGTGCTAAACAAGTTCAACACAGGTAGTGACCATAGATTGGTGAGATGTAAGATGCACCTCAACACTAAACTTGAACGTGGCAAGCTCATAAGACAAACAAAATCTATTGACATAACCAACCTTAAAAAACACCATAATACCTTCAAGTTAGAACTGAAGAACAGGTTCTCTGCTTTAGAAGGCCTAACATCGGAAGAAGTGGACATCTCTGAAGTTAACAGAAAAGTAACCAAAGCTCTTATGGAAACAGCAACAAAATTAGCTGGGTCTAAGAACAAGTTGCATGTGAACAAATTATCAGGAAAAACGAAAATGTTGATGCAAAAAAGAAGAGAGATGAGGACAACTAAAGAAGATGTGACTTCCAAAGTGGAATATATAGAGCTATGCAAGACAGTAAGAAAAAGTATCACTGAAGACGTAAGGAAATTCAACTGTGAACTAGTGAGGAAAGCAATTGAAAACAACCAAAGCCTAAAGATAGCAAAGGGACATCTCAGTAAGGGAAGAAAACAGATTATGGCACTGAGAAAAGAAGATGGTTCTGTAACAAGAAATAGAGGCGAAATTTTGACAAGAGTGAAAGATTTCTACTCCAAATTATATGAAAGGGATGATATATGCACTCCAGACATCATGAAAGATACCAGTACCAGAGTTCCTCCAGTCCTTCCAGCAGAAGTTGCACATGCAATCAAGAACATGAAGCGAGGAAAAGCTCCAGGAGAAGATGGAATTACTGTAGACATCATACAAGAAGCAAGTGGAGAAATCGAAACAGTACTCGCCCAAATTTTCACTCGATGCCTTAATGAAGGAAAGATTCCTGAGGATTGGAACACCGCTACAATGATCCTGCTACATAAGAAAGGTGACATTGAGGATCTCGGAAACTACAGACCTATCAGCCTCCTATCAGTAGTTTATAAAATCTTCACTAAAGTTCTTTCACACCGCTTGAAGGTAACACTGGACATGGCTCAACCGAGAGAACAAGCTGGATTCAGGAGTGGCTACAGCACAATAGATCATATCCACGTGCTGAGAGAACTAATTGAAAGAGCGAGGGAATATGAACTTCCATTGTGCATGGCTTTTATCGATTATGAAAAAGCCTTTGATTCGGTGAAACCATCAGCAGTTACAATGGCTCTGAAAACCTGCGGTATTGAAGATGCATACATTAATATTATTAATAACATCTATGAAAATGCAAGTGCAAAGATTAGGCTGTTTGAAAATACAACACACATAAAAATTGGAAAGGGAGTGAGACAAGGTGACACCATATCTCCGAAGCTCTTTAATGCCACATTGGAGGGTGTTTTTCAGTCGCTGAGCTGGGAAAACAAGGGGATAAAGATTAATGGAGATTATCTAACCCACCTTCGTTTTGCTGATGACGTAGTCATTTTTGCAACTACCCCATCAGAGCTGCAGAGTATGATCCAGGAACTTGCTGACAAGAGTAAAGAAGTGGGATTAAAAATGAACTTTCAGAAGACAAAAGTGATGTTCAATGCGTTTACAAGAAATGAAGATTTATCGATTGATGGAGAAAAGCTGGAGATAACAGACACGTACGTTTATCTTGGACAGCAGATATCAAGTGAGGGTCACATTGATGAAGAAATTAATCGGCGTACAAAACTTGCCTGGAGAGCTTTTGGAAGAAACAGCATAATTTTCAAGAGCAATATGCCATTATGTCTTAAAAGAAAAGTGTTTGATCAATGCATCCTTCCAGTGCTTACGTATGGTGCAGAGACGTGGACCTTAACTAAAAGAGACATACAAAGGCTGCAGACAACTCAAAGAAGCATGGAGAGGTGCATGCTTGGTGTAACCAGGAGAGATAAGAAGAGGAACTCGTGGATCCGAAAAATGACAAGAGTGGAAGACATCATGATCAGAGTTAAATCCCTGAAATGGCAATGGGCTGGACATACTGCCAGAAGGACAGATCATCGATGGACAGCCGAAATTTTAGATTGGATTCCAAGGGACAGGAAAAGACCCAGAAGAAGACCACATGGGAGATGGGTGGATGAAATTCGAAAGTATGCAGGGGTGACATGGAGGAGACTGGCACAAGACAGACCGTTGTGGAGGAAACTTGGGGAGACCTTCGTCCAGCAGTGGATTGATAATGGTTGACAATGATGATGATGATGATATATATATATGTATATATATATATATATATATATATATATAAAGTTTGCCAACAGGTAGAAAGGATTAAACCTGGCAGAACAGTGTAGAGGCTCGATCAGGACGCCTGTCAACGTTGCGAACAAAAGACCATGCCAATAGAGTGCGCTCTCGCATTCCAGAATGCCGACGGAGTATTGTAACTAATGTGTTAAACATAAGTTATGATTCTGCCTATGTAGCGGTGCAAATACCAGAAAGTGTGTACTAGGTGGATCCCGAAAAGACCAACCGATCAACACAAACTACAGCCTGTGGAATTTCCACCCATTTTGGGAGTATTATGAAGATCTGGGTTTACTGAAAAGTCCTGTCACTGTGCACAACACCTAAGGGAAACGTTTTAACTCTGAAATCAGGAGACAAATTATTGAATGGAATCACTTTTCATTCCCAGCAAAAGAGAAATTGAAAAGTGCACCCTCTGTCAAAAATAGCTTGCTAATCTTGTTTTAGGGTATGCATGGGCCTTTTATAGAACGTAATCAGGAACCCCGACAAATTGTTAAAAGTGCAACCGATTCAGCAATACTTAAAGGCAAACTGAAAATTGCAATACGTAATAAAAGAAGAGGACTGTTGTTAAAAACTGCTGTTTTGTGCCTTGACAATGCTCGCCCCTTACAGGGGCTGTAACCATAGAAGCAATCGGATACCTAAAGTTAGACATTCTTCCACTTCCACCTTACAGCTGGAACCTCGCATCAAGTGATTTTCAGGTCTCCCGTCCACTAAAAGAAGCATTACGTGGTCGGCCGTTTGATAGTGGTAAAGAAGTGAAAAAAGCTGTACATAGCTAAGGGAAGCCAAAAAATGTATTTCTTCTCCAATGGGATCAAGACGCTTGAATATGAAAAAAAAAGTGTGTGGTTTGCAAGTGGATTACACTGAAACATAAGGCAACTGTTATGTGAGTTTAACCTTGTTTTAGAGAAATGAAACGAAACTGCCTTTACTTTTTTATTTATGATCGTATTTATAAGAATATAGGGCATCACGTTTTGTTAGAGTTATGAACAATTTTGGCTGTGTTACATTATTTCAGTTCTAGCACGATGTGTCCGTTATTTCGAACTACAGGGAAAGAAAGGACTTCTGATTATAACTGTTGTTGCACTCGTAGACTTCAAAACTAGCCATTTTTCTTTACAAGTACATCCTTTCTTTATAACTTGTACAACATTTGCGAAAGGTGGTGAATCATTCTCGTATTTCAGTTTGAATTCTCGCTGAACAATAACTGCAGATTGCATCTGCTAATGCACTAATAGAAAACACCCTTTCTCAGTTTGAGAATTTGAAAAGTAATTTCTAATTGTTCGGCAGCGTGAAACAGACAGCAAACTCCATCTGTGAACTTAAACGAATACTGTGGGCATCTTGGGGAAAAAGAAAGCTTCTTCAGTATTTCATACCTGATGTAGCTACATCTCTCTCTTTCTCTCTCATGTTCGTTAGATTTTTCATGTTTTTAAAATCAGCGACATTATTTTCAGGTACCCCATATTTCATTTTTCTGTTTAATGGGCATCCCCCACTACACCCACACACTATTTGGAATAGGGACATCAGTGAGTGTTATCAAGGCAGTCATGGCATCAGAGAGATGAGTACCCTGTTTTAGTGACGTATTGGTTTCCAACGTTGTCGTGTGTGACGTCAAACACGACACCGACGTATCAGGCCGTGCATCATGAGAGTGACGTCACAAATGGGAGGAACTCGTATCTCTTTTTTTTTTTTTTTTTTGATTGGAGGTTTAACGACCACCGTGAGCAACTCAATGGGCTATAAGCAGTCGCCCGTCCCTAATTTAGGGTCACTGGTTCCAGGGAAGGGAGAGAGCCAGTGCCGTAAGACAAACACAACATCCATGCCTGACCGGGATTCGAACCCGGACCCATTACGGACGAATGATCAGAGGCCAGCGCCTTAGACCACTGAGCCACCGGGGTGGCCATGTCTTTAATGTCATGGCCTTGTACTTTCTACACGGCCATGGTATTATATAGTACACAGGCTCTACTGTGCTTCAGAAAAAGCTTTATAATGATTTGGCGTTCTTTTAAAAAGGAGTTTTGTTAGTGCATTAAAATGTCAACATGTTTGCTTCTGCAATTCAAAAAAATATTTTTCCTACACTGTTTAGGATTAAGAATTATTAAGCTAGATATGCTTTCTATAGCATTACAATATGTTTTATTAATTTGATCCTAATGTCGAAAATGAAATTCGGCATGTTTCAGTTCCCGTGAAATAAGTCTTATTGTTTTCTCACACTTTAAAAGGGAACCATTGAATTTAGAATATTTGTTTTTGTTTTACTATGGATATGATGTCTTCTGCGTTAAAATTTAAAGTCAATATAATCCATTTCGCTCATTAAACTCAATATATAAGTAATTTTTTTCACTTCAGTAAGCTTTATTCTTTTATCATGAAAAGAAATACGGGATTACACCATATAATACAAATTTTTAAGATGACAATCCGATTTTTGGTGTAAATGTGACAAGGATGGTAAGTCAGATAATATCCGAAAACTTTAAAATTTCGTCGTCGTGGAGCAGGACTCGAATCCGCGTCTTCCAGATAGCGCCCGGGTATGCTATCTGGGAGACGCAGGTTCGAGTCCCGCTCCGGGACGATGAAAATTTTCAAGTTTTCGGATATTATCTGACTTACCATCCTTGTCACATTTACACCAAAAATCGGATTGTCATCTTAAAAATTTGTATTATATGGTGTAATCCCGTATTTCATTCATGATATATCTGCTCCTCTGGGCAATAACAGGATTGGATTCTTAACCTCCAGATTCGCTAAACATGAATGCCGGTTGCTTCGACTAGCGAATCCTGTGATGGTTATAATCAAATTAATCGGAAACTTGAGACTTGATCGTTCTGGGTAGTGTGGTGGTAGCATACGCGGGCGCTCTCTGGGAGACGCGGGTTCGAGTCCCTCTCCAGGACGACGAAATTTTCAAGTTTTCGGATATTATCTGACTTACGATCCTTGTCACATTTACACTAAAAATCGGATTGTCATCTTCAAAATTTATTCTTTTATTTCATTGTTAAGGATAAAACATTTTTTTGAGTGTTAAGGTTACAGGATAACTTATTTTATATTACAGTGAGCTTTCTTTGCGTCCTACGACCATTCTTTAGAATGGGCAATGTCTTTTCGCAGTGTAGTCATGGTTTTTCTGTTCAATAAAACGAAGCTGAATATTTTCCACTACAATTAAAATAGATTATTAAATGTTGTGCCTTAAATTACTAGGTTTATACTTATAGCATTAAAGCTGCATTACTATTTTACCATGATCTTTAAAATAGAATATATGTTTGTGTTCTATAAAACCAAAAATCATGAATTATTGTTTTCAGCTTTTCCTGCTGGAATCCTACAAGCTCCTCTTTATCACCCAAACTATTCAAGGTACGTATAAAGGATACTCATCTTTATAACGTTTATATGTTTAAAATATTAAAAAATGTGTACTCATAACTTGCACTCTGCGCACGTGTACACTGTAAAACCTTCATAACAGAGACTCCTGAATAGCTGACACTTCCATTTAGCGGATAATTTTGGGATCCTCAGTCCCAAGGTACATACGGTTCTGTATATTTACCACGGAACAGCGAACCCTCTGAATATCGGACAGTGATTTGGGGCAAAGAATAGGTGAAGACGCCAACGTTCAGGGAGAAAATCTACAAATTTTTAACTTGAAGAATTTCTTTTGATTTTTTGCACAAAAGCAGGGAGATCTTTTGTCCTCAAGACACCCATTATGAAGCTACTGGTCTGTGGTTTCAGTAGGACCAATCCTTTCTTAGAATTGGACAAATCAGCCCTGTTTGATTCTCACATTAACGCAAACACCACGAAGTACAACTGTATATCCTAAACACCCTTTTCTGCATTGTAAGAAGGACTAAATCCACTTCCCCAAACCCCATTCTTCTTCCTTTTCAAAGTCAGCAAACTACTTTCAATGGGGTTCCACAGTTAATTTGTAAATGTTTTTTACAATTTTTTACGTTATTTGGAGAACAACCAGCATGAGACCTTGAAAATGAAGAATCCAGCCCTTTCTAGAAGGATTGCCAACCACCCCTTTCTGGAAGTGAATCAGTTCACTATTCCTTCAGTTTAATAGTGAGCTTGTGTTTACGTAGCTTGTAGGAAAAATACGCATTTTTTTTTATAACTTGTTGGTTTTGAAAATCGTGACAAATAAAAACCGAATAATGTTGAGAGAAAAATTGAAATTTTCAAATGTGGCTGAAAAAGAAAATATTAAGAGTGCGATTTCTTGCTCAATGCTTCAAAGTAGGCAAAACGCAAATAAGTGAACTCTTGAGAAAGAAGGGAAATCCGCATCAGCGCAAACGATAACAGAAAGAATATTAAAGTTCGTAAAACTGATAGTTGTGTGACTGATTCTACGATTTTAATTGGTCTAATTCAATCTGGTCAACGAAGATTCCTGTTAGCAGCCCTCTGACACAGGACAAGGAATTAAAGTCAGAGTATAACACAGCTAATTGATATGCAGGCATTTTACAGCATGCAGCGAAATACGTGCATTATAAAGTATGTACTGTATTTTAAAACACAAGTACTATGCATGTACAGTATCTACGTACACATGTTGTATTGTTTCTTACTTAAACAACAGCAAAAAAAATGAAACGTTTAATCGAAAAATATAATTCTAATTTCCTGTTTTACGTATATTTAGTATGTAGTTTTTATATTGTGAGCCTAGGTGGACACAAAAGTCCATCTCCCAAAAAGCGGACAAATATGGTCTGAAGATGTCTACTATTAAGAGGTTTTACTGTAATAGTTGCCACTCTTATCACAGTCCTAAAAATCTACGTGGAGGGCTCCGACTGCTCGTACTGCACGTTAGAATCACGGTTCAAATGCCAAGAAGGTACTCAAAACATAGCTGTTTAAGATGCCAGGATTTGAATCTCTGAGGACATATATCAAATCTCTTTGTCGTTCAAGTCAACAAGATTCGAATACATGATAAGATAAATCAAATTACATCCGCTTTTAAGCTAATTACAAGTTTAAGATACCAGTTTCAAATTCCAGACAAAACATGTAAAAGCTTACCAGGGGTAAGATACCACGTACGAGACTAGAATAAAAATGGATTATGTCATCGCTCTGTGCACGTTATTTTATAAACAACGCATAGCAACTGAAACATTGTGTTTCGACACCGCTGGGAACGAATCCCAGATCTCTCGATAACTAGTGGTGTGCGTTCGCATTTACGCTGCTGCGCCAACAATTCTCAGCGTCATGTGTGGTTTATCAGTCAGTATCTGACTACACATATCCATATTGATGGTCTCCCTAACTGAGATGTCGTCGATGACATCGTCCATTTATATTATCTCCAGTTATTTGATATACACTGTTGGCCACCCAAAATACAACACCTAGAAGGAAGCATTCGATTGGTCTGAAATTCGCAGCATGCGTCGCCCGCAAGAGGACATGCAAACGATTAGCATTTCAGGGCATATGCAAATCATATGCGCCCGGCACGCCACCGAGAAGCACTATAAGAAGGGTGCACGGAAGGCAGGGTGTAAGTAGTGGAAGTGTGTTGTAATGCCGGACCTGTGCGTGGGAAGCTTCCTGATGCCTCGTCGCAGAATACGGTAGTCATTCAAGCACGTTTCGGAGTTTCACAGAGGACCAATAGTGGCTTATCGCGACAGCGGTTTATCGTACCGAGACATCGGCGCCCGTGTGGGACGACATCCAGCCACAGTGAGGCGAGTATGGATTCGGTGGGTGCAAGAGGGACGGACGGACCAACGTGAGCGATTGCCGCAGCCGCGGCACACCACCGAACGAGAGGACCGTCATGTTGTGCGGCGGGCATTCACGGCTCGCACCGCCACATCACGAACGTTAGCGCAGGAATTAGGGTGTGTTGCGCAAAAACCTGTGTCAGTACGTGCCGTTTGACGTCGTCTGCAGGAGCAGGGACTTGTCGCACAGCACCCGTTGCTCCGATTACCATTGACGTTTCACCACCGGCGAGTGCGGCGGCAATGTGCCGTTGAACGCCGGACCTGGACTTCGGAATGGCACGACATTGTCTTCTCCGAGGAATCCCGCTTCTGCCTGCGACACCACGATGGTCGGATCCGCGTGTGGTGTAACCGCGGCGAGAGACTGTATGACGCCTGCATTATGCATCGCCATACCGGTCGGTTGTCTGGCGTTATGGTTTGGGGCGCAATTGGATATGACCCCAGTACCTCTATGGTACGCATCGCCGGTACACCCAACAGCCACCGTACCATCTCCGACGTTTGGGAGCCTGTAGTCCTCCCTTACATGCAGGGCCTGCCAGCGGCCACGTTTCAACAGGACAATGCGCGCTCGCACGTGGCACGCGTCGTGCAACAGTTTTTCACGGCCCACCAGGTGTCACTGCTGCCGTGTCCTGCCTGTTCTCCCGATATGTCGCCCATCGAACACGTCTGGTCGCTGATCGGCAACCGAGTGGCCCGGCAAGCACCACCCGCGGCTACGCCTGAAGAACTATGGCAACGTGTGGAAGCAGCCTGGACCGATATACACCAAGCCCACATCCAAAGCCTCTTTCGTTCGATGCCGCGGCGTGTAGCGGCCGTGTTTGCCAGCCATGGGGGCCACACGAACTATTGGTGTCTGCGTGTTCCGCAAGTCGCACGGGCCTGTAAGCTCAATCGTTTCATCTTTGTATCTGTTGTTATCTGTCCAGTAAATCTGGCTTTGCTATCTCGTGTCCTTCTTGGTGTTGCATTTTGGGTGGCCAGCAGTGTATATCCATATTATATTATATTATTGTATATAATATAATATAATATAATATAATATAATATGGATATATTATATTATATATAATATGGATGATGATGAGTCAGATGCTGACTGATAAACCACGCATGGCGCTGAGAATTGTTGGCACAGTAGTGTAAATGCGAACGCACTCAACTGATTATCAAGAGATCTGGTGTTTGATCCCAGCTGTGTGGGAACTGGAAACACAATGTTTCAGTTGCTATGCGTTGTTTATAAAATAACGTTTAACGAGCGATGACATCATCCCTTTACATTATGTCCACGTATTTGACATATATTCACGAGACTAGGATAAGATACGTAAAATCTTGCCAAGGGTAAAATATCACAGTTCGAATCCTCCTTTTAAGACTCCCTTTAAGGTGGTTCCACCTGAAATATCTGCCTTATGTTTGCAATGATAAAACTTCTTTACATATTTTCTTCGCGATTAATGTATTACCAAAGAAGAAAATTTGCATATTGAGCTTTAAGTTATAGCATGGGATACTTAACGCTTGCTAAAAACATAACCATAATTAAGTAATCCAACATTTGTTTGTCTACTGACATCATCATTGTACAGGTCGCGCCATCTATTAACAGGCCTGAACAATACTCAAAGAAAACTGATTGATTTTTAATATAATTATGGTTATGTTTTAGCAAGTATTAAGTATACCGTACTATAACTCAAAGTTAGTTTTATCGATGTGTAAATTCTCATCCTTGGGAATACATTAATTGCGAAGAAAATATGCAAAGAAGTTTTACCATTGTAAACAGAAGGCAGAGATTTTAGGTGGAACCACCTTAAGACACCAAAATTTGAATCCATGGTAGATACATGAATTCAACTCCCTGGTAAGATGTACCAAATCCGGCATGTCTAAGACACACGTTTCGAGTCACTAGTAAAATATTTCAAAACTTACCAGGAGTTCGAGTCCCTGGTAAGATATATCAAATCTTTCGCGCTCAAGATTGCAGAGTTCGAATCCTTGGGAAGATGTATTAAGTTATACCGGTTTAAGATAACGGAGTTCCGATTCCGTGTAAAATGTATCAAATTTTACAGGTTCAAGACAAAAGTTTCGATTCCCTGGTAAAACATGTCAGCACTTTACCAGGTTTAAGATCTAGACCTCTAATTCCGGATAAATTATCTCAAGTTCTGCCAGGGGCGAGACATCAAGGTTCGAATTCCTGATAAGATACATTAAATCGCATCCGTCTAAGAAGCCAGGTGTAAATTAGATATTCCGGAATCGAATACCAGGTAAGATATAAATTTTACCCCCCCCTCCCCCAATGTCAGAGATCAAACTTTGGTAAGATATATCAAGTCACACCCGCTTAAGATACCCGAGTTTGAAATCCGGGTAAAGTGTACCAAATTTTACAGCTTTAATATACCAGTTTCGAATCCCTGGTGACATACGTTAAATAATTCCAAGAGTAAAACGCCAGATTCTCTATGACATGCAAAATCTTACCAGGGGTAAGACGCAGGGTTGGAACCCCTGATAAGATATATCAAATCATATCCGTCTGTAAATTGCGAGATATATGTTAAATATTCACGGATCGATTCGCGAGTGAGATATATAAAATCTTTCTCCTTCAAGATACCAGAGCTTGAATTCAGGGTAAGATATATAAATTCTTACAGGGTTTTTTTTCGAGGGGAGGGTTTTAAGGTTAACGACCACCGTGAGCAACTGGATGGGTTTTAAGCAGTCGCCCGTCTATAATTAGGGCCATTGGTTCCAGGGAAGGAGGAGAGACAGTGTCGTAAGGCACACACAACATCTGTACCTCACCGAGATTCGAACCCGGAACCTTCTCGGGTGAATCGTTAGAAGCCTGCGCTACCACTGCAGCTCTTACGGATTTAAAATACCAGTTTCGAATATCTGTTAAAATTCATAAAATATTACCGGTGGTAGGTCACCAGATTTCGAATCTCAAATAAAACGAGAAATCTAACCAGGGGCAAGCTATCAGTGTTCGAAATCCTAGTATGATATATTAAATATTATTTTAGTTGTCTAAGGTATAAGATATAGATGAGATATTCAAGATTCGAGCTGCGGGCAAGATATAGCAGTCTTTTCTGTTCAAGGTATCAGGGTATAAATCCCTGAGAAGGTGCATCAACTCTCACAGTTTAAATTACCATAGTTCAAATAGCTCGTAAGATGCACCAAATCTAACATGTTTAAGATACAAATTTCGAATCACCAATAAGGTATGTCAAATTTTATTAGGTTCGAATCCTGTGTAAGATATGTAAAATCCTATGAGGGATATGATATCATCATTCGAATCCCTGGTGAGGTATTTCAAATTACATCAATTTCAATTAAGATATTAGATATGAATGAGAGATTCAGGGTTCAAATTCCGAGTAAGATATATATCTAATACATCCGGTTCAAAAATCAAAATGTCAAGGTCGGGATCCAGAATAAGGGATATCAAATCCTTCCTGTTCAAGAACCAAGATATCAATATTTGAATCCTGACTGAAGTATGTAATTTCCTACCGGAGATACGATATCACAGTTCGAAGTCCTGGTAAAATGTATCAAATTTTATCTATTTCGATGCTGAGGGTCGAATTGCGGCTGGTATGTAGTTCAGGGTTTTTACGGCATTGGTAATTCCTCTCTCCTCCTGTACGGGATGAAGTAGTTACCGATTGATCTCTGGGTGGTGTCACCGCGGCTCAATCGGTCAATTTTCTAAACCTATTTGCTTCGTTGTCTGAAGCCTGGAAGTTTTGATTCTTGAGGATTATGGACACTTGTGTCAATAATCTCAAGAATCAAACCATCCAACTCTTCCTTTTGTGGAATCAGTTATCCCTAAACTAAGAAAGAGGTACTTAGCTTTAGATTCGTATACGTGTTCCTAAACTGGAAAAAGAAAGTCAGAATTTGTGAAAAGAGGTGAAATAAAAAATTTGCATCGGACAGCAGTGATAGATCACACAGTAGAGCGCCTTATGTCACTTTTATGGATGCTAAGAGCTTACTAAACGCTATTTAAATATGGACAAGAATTAAAACATATTTAGGTCCAGAAGCTGACTGCCGATTTGCATCGTGAAAGATGATGCCTTTCATAGAGCCAGGTTTAGGAAAGAAAATTGTTTCCCAGACTAGCTTTCGCGAGTCAAAAACTAATATTTTATGTTTAAATAAAAACACTAGTTACTCACAAATTGGATAAGGTTTTTGAATGATCCCTAGCAATACTATAAAGTCACTATGGTTTCATATTTTGTAGGGCTTCCTCTATTTTCTTTTCTTCCTTTTTTTCTCTCTCTCCTTCTCTTTTTTGAAGGGAACTTTGACAATCACCATGAGCAATTCTAGGAGCTGTAAGCTGCCGCGTGTTCATAATTTAAGGCCACTAGTTCAGGGGAAGCGACCGAACCAGTGCTGTCAGACAAATGCATCATCCATTCCTTACCCGGGACTTTAACCCATCTCTAAAGAGTGGTCAGAAGCCAGCGCCTAAATCCACTCAGGCACAGGTAAGGCGCCTCCTCTATATCTTGTTGATTGTGTGCTGAGCAATGTTAGGTTCGGAAGGATTTACGAAAGATTCCAATCACCCACCCCTTATTTCGGGGTTTAGCCGCAACCATGAGTAACTCTTGGGGCAATAAGTAGTAGACCGTTCCTAAATAAGGGCCAATGATTCTCGGAGGAAGGGGGAAACGCCAAAGCCATCAGATAAACACATCACCTTTGCCTCATTTGGGATTCCAGCCACGGCCCGTCTCGGACGAATAACCAGAAAGCAGCGCTTCATACCACTCGGAAACCGGGATGGCTGGCCCTATTTCGGGGGAGTTGACTGACTGCGGCATTCGGAAACTAAACAAAATTTTGCTTCTTTCAGTACGGTCCCGGGAGAGCCACCGCCGCTAAGCCGATGACTGAGTAGTCAGAGGCTCGGTTTTCTGCTCAGTCATCTGAGTTGGGCCCGAGCTTCGATGAGGTACGGGTGCTGCGTCTGTCCCACAGCGCTGGATCTCTCCCTCTGTCTGTAGTCAGTGACCTCAAATCAAGGACCGGCGCCCTACATGTAGCACTAAGATTTTCTCGTAGTAATAGTTAAACCCCGTAACAACAACAAAAAATCGGAAGAGTACCCTGGTGCTAGATGATTTATGCTATGCATCTTTCGCATGCCAAGATCTCTGTAGGTGTTAAACAAGTTAGTAAAATCATGCAATGCATTGGCTATGATACGCTTTCCAACATACCAGAAATCATTACTCAAGTTATGAGGATAATGGCTGTTGAATAAATCTTGCTCCTGTGCCCTGACCTTTGACCCCATTTCGATGATATTCAACAGAACCGGTTCAGTATACCTCCGAAACAACGTACTAAAGTTTTGTTAGTCAAAATCGTTTATTAAGAGCTAAAATAAACAGGCTACAGGTGGCACAGAACATTTAAGGTGCCAATGATACTGTATAATAGATGATATGTACAATGAAAAAACTAAAGTTTTGTCGCAATAGAAGTATTTTTACTCAAGTTATGAGGATAATGGCCATGGAATAAATCTCGCTCCTGTGTCCTGACCTTTGACCCCATTTCGATGATATTCAACAGAATCGGTTCAGTATACCTCCGAAACAACATACTAAAGTTTTGTCGCAATCGAAGTATTTTTACGTAAGTTATGACGCATTAGGGCGATGCAATGTATCCCGCTCCTATGTCCTGACATTTGAACCCACTTCTTACATTTTCAACAGGGTTCCTCCCGAGGTTGTCCCCTACCACATACTAAACTTTCATCGAAATCGAACCATTTTTACGTGAGTTCTCGTGCGGACGGACAGACAGACGGACAGAAAAAGCTGGAGCATATATGCTTCTTCAACCTACGGTTGGCCGTCCCGGTGGCGCAGTGGTCTAAGCGATAGCCTCTGATCATTCGTCCGAAAGGGGTCCGGGTTTGAATCCCGGTGAGGCATGGATGTTGTGTTTGTCTTACGGCACTGGCTCTATCCCTTCCCTGGAACCAGTGACCCTAAATTAGGGACGGGCGACTGCTTATAGCCCATTGAGTTGCTCACGGTGGTCGTTAAAACTCCAATCAAAAAAAAAAAAAAACCTTTGGTTGGAAAGCGTAAATAAAACGAGTAATTCGAGAGTATATATTTATTTTCGTACTACACACAGCATTTAAGCATTTATCCGCGTCACTCACGACCACACCGAGCAGTCTGGTACATACTAAGTGGAATTAAATCATAACAACAAACAATGATGTTTACTAATTTCTGACATTGAACGGTACTTAGGTAGGTGGATCAATAAATGTTATTGTCGTAAAACAAATGAAAGAACATGTGTGAGTCATAAAAGTAAATATTTGCTAAACTATGGCGGCGGAAATAGTATTTCGACTTTCAAAAACAATATTTATTATTATATTATTCAGATTTAGATGACGTAAGAAACGACCCGTTGAAATGTGATGTTGCTGCAAAAGTCTATCTGCGCACGAGCAAGCTAAAATCTGACCTCAAGACAGAAAAAAAAAGCTGAATCTAAGGGATCGGTAACTTTTGATCAGGATACCGAAAGTTACATACACTCCATCGTGTTAAACATCATTTTAAAGCTCTCTTCAATAGCAAAATAACCCTTCCTTGGGGCTACAGAGGAAGCTAAATTTTGCTGCGACGGATATACTTTACTACTCTCAGAAAAGATGCATAGCATTAAAATTCTTTGTCATTTTTTTTCTTGTAGGACTTCCGTCCACAGTGAGTAGAGTTTAGGTACCTGAGATATTGTCACGTTTATGTAAAATGTGATGACATAATGTTCGGCGATAGTTTAGGAAAATATATTGTTGAGTAACAATGAAATTAACTATTGGTGTGTTACTTTATTGGACAGCATTCAAAAATCAAATTTCAACAATGGTTTTCACTACTTCCGTTACCCATTTTCGTTACATCGAAATTTTATGCGTGGTATTTACTAAATTTTCTGCTGTCGGGAAAGATGCATAGCATCAAAAACTGATACTTTTCGTAGGCATAGACATAAAAAAGCTTTAGCAGCCGAGTGTCGATCAAGCGTCAGCGCCGTGTATTTGATACGACCACGCAATTGGTCAGCACTGGGCGCCCAATTAGATACGAATTAGGTAGACGCCTTGTCTGTCACGAGACACCACTACTTCCGTTACCCGTTTCCGTTGCATCAAATTTTTTTGCGTGGGATTTACTTTACTGCTGTCAGGAAAGATGCATAACATAAAAAAAAAAAAAAAAAAAAAGAAGTATCGCTATTGTACATTATAAAGCAACAAGTTAGTAAAATCATGCAATGCATTGATTATGATACGCTTTCCAACATACTAGAAATCATAAAATGGCTGTGGAATAAATCTCACTCCTACGCCCTGACCTTTGATCCCATTTCGATGATATTCAACAGAACTGGTTCAGTATACCTCCGAAATAACATGATAAAGTTTTGTCGCAATCGAAGCAATTTTACGTAAGTTATGATGCATAAGGGCTATGGAATAGACCCCGCTTCTTTGTCCTAACCTTTGACCCATTTCGCCCATTTTCAATAGGATTCGTCCCCAGGCGCAGGCCCCTACAACATACTAACATTTTATCCAAATCGAAACATTTTTACGTAAGTTATGATGCATAATGACGATGGAAGTGATTCCGCTCCTATGTCCTGACCTTTGACCCTCATTTCGCCAATTTTCAATAGGGTTTGTTCCCAGGTGATCCCCTACCAGATACTAATATTTAATCGAAATCGAACCTTTTTTACGTTAGTTATGACGCATAAGAACAGTGGAATGGATCCCGCTCCTATGTCCTCACCTTTGACCCCATTTCGTTCACTTTCAATTGGGTTCCTTCCCAGGTGATTCCCTTCCACATACTAAAATTTCATCGAAATCGAACGATTTTTACGCGAGTTATCGTGCAGACGAACATACGCACACAACGCGTGACGTAATGAGGCAGATGGGAATCGCGGCCATCTGCTAGCAAAAGTGTAACGTCATAAAACTTTAATAGGATTCCGCACATTTGTTTGACTGCTGACGTCATGAAAATACAGGTCGCGCCATCTTTTTTCTTCCCAATTAATGCGTTCCCAAGGATGAAAGTTTGAACATCGATTAAAATAGCTTCATTTTATAACTTGGAATACCTAATATTTTCTAAAACATGACCATAATTATGCAATCCGACATTTGTTTGTCTACAGACGTCATCAAAGTACAGGTCGCGCCATTCTTTTTCTGGTTTCAACACCACCAAAGGAAAAGTTATTGATTTTTAATATAATTATGGTTATGTTTTAGAAAATATTAAGTATTCCAAGTTATAATATAAAGTAATTTTAATCGATGTTAAAATTTTCATCCGTGGAAACACATTAATTGTGAAGGAAATGTGTACAAAAGTTTTTCCATTGGAAGTATAGGAAGCAAAATTACTTGACGTCCACCTTAATAATATGGAATAAGGGCGATGGAATGGATCGCAATCCTATGTCCTGACCTTTGACCCCATTTCGTCTATTTTCAGTAGGGTTCGTCCCCAGGTGGTCCCCTACCACATACTGAAATTTCATCGAAATCGAACCATTTTTACGCACGTTATGGCGCATAAAGGCAATGGAATGCATCCCGCTCTTATGTCCTGATGTTTGACCCCAATTCACCCATTTTGAATAGGGTTCGTCTCCAGGTGGTCCCCTACTACATTGTAAAATTTCATTGAAATCGAACCATATTTACGCAAGTTATGACGTATAAGTGCCATGGAATGAATCCCGCTCCTACGTCGTGACCTTTGACCCCATTTGTCCCATTTTCAATAGGGTTTGTCCCCAGGTGGTCCCCTACCACATACTAAAATTTCATCGAAATCGAACCATTTTTACGCCAGTTATCGTGCGGACGGACGGACAAAGCTGGAGCATATACGCTTCTTCAACCTACGGTTGGAAAGCGTAAAAAAACGCACTTCGTTCATTTTTTGGCGCCTTTGTAAACGATAACAAAGAACGTAAAGAGTGGTGATTTCTATTTCAGTAATTTTTTCTGTCTCATCACGTTTTAGACAGACCTTGAAACTTTTCTTCTGGATCTTTAAAAGTCTTCAGATTGAATGTCATATTTGGAAGCTTACTGAGCTGGGTGAAATTGATCAACCGCAAAAATTTTAGAGCTTGCTTCAGAAAATGGTTGTGCTGTGTGTCAGGTCGGTTACGCTGCCGGGTCATAGACGATTTCTTCTTCCTGCGGTCTCAGAGCTTTGATAGCTAAAACCGTCCAAGAATCGAAACGCTTGATTGCCTTCCGTGAAGATGGGACTGTTGATTCACAAAGGCAGTTAGGTTCTCTATGAGGTTAGAACTGTCTACTAACGCATGAAACGAAGCAGTAATTTGGAGAATCGTAAAAGCAGCTAGATACAGAGTATGCCAGCACTTTTCTCTCAGTCGCTGAAAGGAAGAAATTGCGGAAAACGATATGCGAGACCAGTAGCGTGCGACGGTAACCTGCGGTGAACATCAAGGTGAATTTTATCGTTTTTTATGCCCTTATTTAAAAAAGGAAAATATCGCCGGCGTTTTAGATCAAACGTTCATTTGATTGAAATGCGCGTTTTTGGCACAATGATTTATATTCAAATTCCTAGAAGAAGAAAACACTGATCAAATTACCTCTGCGGACTCATGTCTGTGTGGAAATGCTGTAGCCAGACATTTCCGACAAATTTGGCTTTGTGTTTAACTTTTGCCAAATGTTTTGCGCAAATTTGGGTTCTGTGCTGGAACTTTTAATTCTTCGCGTTCTAGTGGCAAATTTAATTGCATGCTGAAAGCTTTTGATTCAGTTAAATACGAGGGTTGTACCGAAAGTAATGCAAAAGTGGGCATAACATTTTTATTAACTGACAGAGGTCGTCCAGATTGCACATTAGTAGAGTAACTCTTCCTCTATAGTAACCCTTCTTCTTCGTTGCAGATTTGAAAGTGAGAAGGGTAGAAATCTGCTCTGATATGCTGGAAGCGTTTGAAGCCAATGAAGACACGTTTTTGTTTTCGATCTGGTGACAGGGGATGAAACGTGGACGTTTCTTTACGATCCAGAAACGAAGAATCAGTCCATGGAATGACGTCCCACCTCTTTACCAAGGCCTAAGTAGTTCAAGAGCAAGAGATCAGCAAGGAAAGTCAGGGTGACTGTTTTTTGGGATGACAGAAATGTCATTCTCCTTGATTTTCTGGAACGTGGCCGTACCATGACCAGCGAGCAGTACATTGAGACACTCAAAAAGCTTTGAAAAGCCATAAAGAGGAAGATACCGAACAAGTCGAACAAGAATCTGAAAAAAGATCCATATTCACCATGACAATAAGAGACCACACACGTTTTTGGCAACAAATCACGCGATCAGGATATTAGGCTTGCCGGTGGTACCCCATTCACTGTACGTACATCCCAGATCTGGTGCCCTACGACTTCTACCTATTCAGTCCAATGAGGGACAGTCTCCTGGGACAAAGATTTGATGACACAAATGAGCTGAAAGTAGTTGTGAAGAAGTTGGTACAACAGCCACAGCTGATTTTTTTCGAAGAGGATTCGAGAGTTGCGTTCAACGACAAAATGCATCGCTCGTGATGGAGACTATGTTGAGCAGTACATTTGTATAGATAAGGAGTTACTCTACCCATGTGGGCAATTTGACCGATCTTTGTCAGTTAACAAAAAGGTTATGCCAACTTTCGCATTACTTTCGGTACAACCCTCGTATTTTTTATAAACGTACGTCCGGTGTGAAACACAACCAGATATTTTCGGCAAACTTAGATTTTGTATAAAAGTTAAAATATTTTTGGTAAGCTTGAGTTCTGTGCGGTAAAAGTAAATAACGGTCATTACAAAATTAAATTAATAAAATGAACAACATGTGAGAAAAAAAAAGTCCCCTTAAAAAATCACCAAAGGAATACATGCTAATCAAGTGAGCTTTAGAAGGGCGAGAGCAGAAAGCTCTTTGCACGAGGGATATAAAAATTAGGGGTGAGCTCATAATTTCTCAAACAAACAAAAATTATATCCTAAAAACATAAAAACAGGACAGCATAATAAAACTCATTAACAATTTCGACCTATCACGCACAACACACACACACACACACACATTTAGACGAAACCACACGAACCCCTTTTTGGGGGGGATAAGTCTGGGCAGCAGTTGTGAGGTGTTTATGTACGTTAAACGTACAGTAAGTGTATTTACAAGTGACTGAACTATTCGCCTTTAACGTATGTCGGTGTTTTTGTCTTCCAGATTTGCAGAACAAACTGAGTGACATGAAACCCGAGGAGTGCCATCTTCGTCATTGTATGCTGTATGAATTTCACAACGGGAACAATGCAACCGTGGTTACAAATAACATTTGCCCTGTTTATTTATCCGAATGCGTTAAATGTCCGCAAGTGCCCGCGTTGGTTCGCTCAATTCCGGTCAGTCAATTTTGACCTCTCTGATGCCCCTCGTGCAGGAAGGCCCGTGGAGCTGGACAATGGCCTGCTGCGTGCAGCCGTTGAGGCAGATCTTCGTCAAACCATTGATGCATTATCCCAACTTCTTAATGCATCATGGTTTACTGTTCAAGAGCGCCTGCAACTGATAGGGAAGGCCTATAGACAAGGAGTTTGGGTCCCACACCAACTTTCACCTGACAACACAACCCAGCGTTCCACCATCTGCAACTCTTTGCTCAGCCGACAGAAAAAGGGTCCATTTCTTCATCGAATTGTCACTGGAGATAAAAAGTGGTTTCTTTACGTGAACAACAAACGCAAAAACCAGTGGCTGTCCCCAGGTCAGACATCAGTCCCTACGCCAAAACTAGGCCTACACCCCAAAAAGGTTTTGCTCTGTGTTTGGTGGACTACCGCTGGCATACATCACTTTGAACTCTTGTGAACCTAGGCAGACTGTAACGGCTGATCTCTATTGTCAACAACAGGACCGTTTGAAGCAAGCTCTTACTGTGAAACATCGGGCACTGGTCAACAGAAAAGGTGTCATCCTCCAGCATGACAACGCGAGACCTCACACGACGAGACCGACCCGGCAGACGATCAGAGATTTTGGCTGGGAAGTTCTGCCCCATTCCCCATATTCCCCTGACATTGCACCATCTGATTATCATTTGTTCAGATATCTGCAGGACTTTCTTAATGGGAAAAGATTCCACAATATTGATGTCAAAACAGGGCTCTCGGAATTCTTTGCATCACAGCCAACGTCTTTTTACAAAGACGCCATTGAAAGTTTGGTTTCACGATGGGCAAGTGTGATCGCTAACGATGGCGATTATATAATTGATTGAGAAATAAATTTCTTCTGTTACAAAGAGTGTTTCTCTTCTTTTCCAAAAACGACATTACTTTCCTGTCCCCCAATAAGTAAAGAAAAACGTTAAAAGAGCGATGACTTTCTCTATTTATCTTGTCTCCACGTATTTGGAAGATATTCACCATGACAACGAACTTCTAACAAACTCGAACCTCAAAAATAAAAGACTCAAAACATCCGAATAACAACTCCAAGCGGTTAACATGAAACAGCAATTTTAGGTAAATCAACTATAAAGTATTGGACCACAGCTAGCTAGAACTACACGCAGCTCGTAAGCGAGCCTCACAACTCGTAACCCAGCGAACATACATTGTAAACAACCTTCTTATCTCTGCTTTTCACATATGACACTCAACCCCCGACCTCAATTCACGTTGCCAAAAAGCATTCAGTTGGGAGAGAAAATTAAGCGTTAAGTTCGAAACTGTATAAGGAGAATAAACCAAAATTTACGTAGATCCAGGAACTACAACGACCGTTCCATAGTAACTGGGAGTAAAATCACACAAAATGAAGAAATATAACTATATATGTTATTCTTTCTCAAAGTATCAAAATATATGTTATTCTTTCTCAAAGTATCAAAATATATGTTATTCTTTCTCAAAGTATCAAAATATATGTTATTCTTTCTCAAAGTATCTTCCCTCCGATGATATACAATGGTCCCATCATTCAGTAAAATTTTCAAAACATGTGGCAAAGGCATTTTGTGGAAGCTGCTTTAGCGATCCCTGTACAGCCTGAATAACGTCAGCATCTGTGTTGAATGTTGCGCCACGGTACTTCTTCATTGTTGGAAACAACCAGAAATCGCACGGGGTGAGGTCAGTACTGTAAGCAAGCTGTGGCCTAATTGGAATACTGCATTTCGTACGAAACTGTTGAACACAAGCAGCCACATGTGTGTGTGTGTGTGTGGGGGGTATTATCATGGTGTAGGGTCCACTTGCCCACCAGTTTCGGTCGCTTAATTTATATGTGTCTTCGCAGACGCTTCAAGACTGAAATGTAATACTCAACATTGACAGTAATTTGTGGAGGAACGACATACTGGTGGACTACACCTTTATGATCAAAGAAAATTATCATCTTCACTTTCCCAGCTGATTTGGTTTGACTGACTTTTCTCGGAGGAGGCGAGCCTGTGTGTTTCCAAACACTCGTTGCTCGCTTCGTGAGGTTGTCGAAATAGTATACCCATGTTTCATCGGCAGTTGTCACTATGTTTGGAAAGTTTGGATCTTTTGCAATCATTTGTTTCCACTCATGACGCACCTGAACTCTGGCTAATAATTGTTCTTCAGTCAGGTGATGAGGTACCGATCTGGAACACACACGATGCAGTAGTAATTTATCACGTAGAATGCGGAATGCCGACGTTTTTGAAATACAGCTGACGCCGCTATGTCTTCACACGTCATTCCTCGATCTTCTTGCACGATTGCCCAAACCGTGTTAACAATACGCTCCATAACAACGCTTTCAGGTCGTACCAGGCCTAGAAGCGAGTTCTACAGACAAAAGCCCTTTTTTGAAACCATGGTGCCATCTAAAAATCGTTATCTTGTAAGCTTTTGTGCCATCTAAAAATCTTTATCTTGTCGCGCAAACATTTTTTTAAAGCTTTTTTCATTAAATCAACTGTTTCTGGAGCAGTTTTACCCAAACGATAGCAACATTTTATTGTACAACGCATTTCACTTCTTAACTCTGAATCACTCACCTCCGTGGCTATATGACGAAATGCAGACGTACCTTAAATAACTGCGCAATAACAAAACCAGAATCGTCTGCCACGGCTAATAACTGTTGCCATAGATACTTCCTCAATTCAGTTAGTCGTCTGCGTGATTATTTTCTCCCTTCATACTGTTTGCCAACTCAAAAAACATTAAAAACATTACTCTCCATTTTTATGGAACTGTCTTTGTAAAAAGGAAAGTGATATTAGAGTATACATTACAGATCCATTTATTCACCAAATTAATGATAAAAAATCTAATTATTATTTCAAATATCTGTACATATGGTTATGGCGAATCTTAAACTGAGACGCAGAAAAAGTTCAAGGCAGGAAAAGGTGAAAGGAACTAAAGGAGACAGAGACAACTGCAGAGAGAGAGACGAAAGAGTTTTTTCCACGAGTAGACCTAATAAGATAGAGAAGTAAGAAGCACATTCGCGATTCCGAATTTGCATTTTCACTTTATGCTTCAAATGAAAGTTCATAAACTAAATGAAATCAAGAAACTACTGCAGGCACACCTCAAGAGAACGACCTTAATTTAAATCCAGACACTCAGGAAGACGGAGGACAGATTCGTTTATTTCTGATGATTTTAATGTCTTCACACAAAATGGAAGAAAACCAACTTAACATTTTATTACCACCCCAGTGTTTCCAACATGATAATTTTCCTTCCATGATTCCGCGTGCTAAACGAACATGACGCTTCGTATCTTCGATTGAATAAATGAATTCGCATCTGCTCGTTTATTGTCAAGTCAAGTCACCGTGTTCAAATTGATGAAGCATTCTATTATTCAGATTGCAGTTTGCTGTTTACCTTCCTTGAAAAAGCCATCTGGTTGATGTGCGAAAGCTTGGAAATTTTCATTTCTATTCTACACCAAAAAATTTCGAATATCTTATTTAAGTACAGTTGGTGTATAGTTCCTTTTTATTTAATTAAATATTATCTTAAATCTTGTGTCTATTCCTTCAATCACTAAATTGCTTATCTTTAATGTCATTACGAAAATACATGTAGATCTTTTCGTCTTTAAACGATTTTATGGAAATCCATTTCACGGAATTCAAGTTACTATTGAACTAACTTATAATTCAATGGCGCCTTCATATTTTCAGCTACACGATGTACCATACTTGTGTCACTCATTCGCTTATTGCCTTATGTAACGAAAAAACTGTCAAAATCCGAAACATTGAGGTAATTTCTATGATTCCTATATTAAAGGATTTAACATGTGTATCATTCCAGTACAGAAATAGCTCAAACCAAGACTTTGAGCGATTGTAGAATGTTTTAATATTTCAAGTTCTAGTCATCGTTTTAAAACAAATTCTCTTTAAATTTCACACTGAAATGGTTGTTTTTCAGTTCCTTGAGCGTGTCTCCCATGTGGGCTTATTGCAGTGTAATATAGTTTCCTGGAAGCTTAATTTCATCATTAACTGCTACTTCTTTTTCGTTTCAGTTTTATTACGATACTTTAAGGTCTTCTGGCCAAAGGATAATTTGTTATGACTATTATTTTTTCGTCCTGTGGGCAATTCGCCATTTTCATAATTAGCAAAAGTAAAAGTTCGTAAATTACTTTCTATGATGGTCTGCGAGAGACAGTTTTCTGTTTTACTTCATAAACTAAAGGCAATTCCTTAATGTGCCAACTGTGCCACAAACAGAGCCATAAAACGATTTCCGTACTGCATTAAAAATTGAATTCATTTTATTTTAATACTTCATCTATGCAATGCTATGGTGAAAATAAAACCACTATACTGAGATCGTGCTGTTTAAGAAAGGGCGATTGTACTGGAACTGCGTTTTGCTAAACATGAAGCCACGCCTATGATACTGTGCCTTGCTAAAAATAATACCACTGAATTAATAAAATGGTAGGTGAAAGATGAACAAAAACACGAAAGACAGATGATGATATGCCGTCGTTGCGAGCAAACGTGAAGCGCACCCCCCTGCCTTAAAACTAAAGTGCATATGTTTGGAGTTGTAAAATGGAAATCATGTCCATTTGCAGAGTTCCTGAGCCAGAGGTAAGGAATATTTACAACGAACTCAGAACGATACCGCAAGTTCTACTTTAAAAAAATACAACTTATTTTATGAATTACTAAGTGTACCAGTAGTGCAAAGAATGACTTTGGCGAAGACAGCCCTGTACAGCAAAATGCATGTAACAAGTGCGAAGCTAGAACAAAGAATTGTGACGCATGCAGATATTTGTTTTAATATCTATATACTAGCGCGTCCTAGGACGGTTGTTTTTAAGCTTTAAATAAATATTAATATATAGGGGCTGTTGCCCGTCTTATGAGGGAGTGAAATTCTTAATTGAAGCAGATTGAAAACAAATGAAACAGACGTCGGATTCCTCTAAGGAAATATAGTAAACTTATACACTGAGTGGCCACTTTATTATGACCACCCCCTCAGTACTTCGTTGGGCCACCTTTTGCCCTTAATACTGCGTTGATTCTTCGTGGCATGGACTCCACGAGATGTTGATAGGTGGTTTATGGAATCAGACCATGCTTGATGAATAGCACTTTCCAGGAGTGTAAGATTGCAGGGTTGTGGATCCAGCTGTATGATGGCTCGTTCAACTTCGTCCCACAAATTCTCAATGGGGTTGAAATCTGGAGATTGTGGGGGCCACCTAAGCAAAGTAAACTCACCGGCTTGTTCCTGAAACCAATCCTGTACAATACTAGCACTATGGCAGGACGCATTATCTTGTTGAAAGTAGCCATTGCCATTGGGATAAACGATCCACATGACAGGATGCACTTGGTCCGCAACGATGTTTAGATATGATGTGCCAGTCAGACGTTGATCAACACGAATTAAAGGGCCCAACGCATGCCAGAAAAATATTCTCCAAACCATAACGTCGCCTCTACCAGCTTGAAGGCTTGTAGCAATGCATTTGAGGTCCATGCTTTCGTTCTGTTTCCGCCAAATTCTCACTTGGCCATCGGCATGGTGCAATTGAAAACGTGATTCATCGGACTACATAATTTGTTTCCAATTATCAACTGTCCAATCCTTGTGCTCCTGTGCGAACTGGGGACGTTTTCTCTTGTTAACTGCAGACAGCAAAGGTGTTCGAACAGGCCTCCGGCTGCCATATCCCATTCGATGCAGTGTGCGGCGAAAAGCGTGTGCAGATATCATTTGAGGGGGTCTTTGATTAAGATGGTCTGTAATGGGCTGCACTGTTGCCCTTCTGTTGTCTGTTACCAGTCTGGACACTCTCCGTTCCGCCCGAGCAGTCACTAGTCAATGACGACCACACGTTGCACGTAGATACCCAGTTTTTTGGCTGACAGTCTAGTCTTTAAACACTTTAACAACAGATGCTCTGGAACATTTCACGAATGCGGGGGTTTCGGTGATACCCGCTCCATGGCTCCAAACTCCTACAATCATTCAACGTTGAAAGTTCGTCAAATCGCAGTTTTTACCCATCTCGTCACCCAAAACCACTTCTACTACTGTCGCAAGCACTAAGCTTTCCCTTTTTATACTAACCTCGCCCTCTGGCGGCAACAGCGTGCAGCCATAGCTCATTTGCTTAAAACTGTCAGGTGGTCATTATAAAGTGGCCACTCAGTGTATAGTAAGAACTCATTCATGTGAGAACTGAAAATTATATGCTATACGTGTCTTTCCGTTTTTCAAAAGACCTCGATCATTCTGTGTAAAATATGTGGTATTTAACAAGATAGATCGATATTGTGCAAAATGTGTAATATAATCAGCTCAAAACTCTGAAAGTTGTTTTCGTGTAAACTTACCTTAATAACTTTTACTTTTGATTTTTCGCGTTAAATTACTTTTTCCCCGGCACACTTGTTATTCCCTTCACGGCTTGTTTTAGATTGTCCTATTCTACGGTTAGTTTGAAACTTCATACCGAAGCTTTTTCTACAAAATAATGCGCCATCTGGTATTACAAATCGGAATTATCTAAATTCTCGACAATGTGATATTGGGGCGGCGTCTGCTTTTAGATGCAATTTCTCAAGATTTCAGTTTTATCGTAGGTTAGAGCGTTTAGATAGATCGATGTTTTACAAAATGTATAATATAATCAGCATTAAACTCGGAAAGTTAGTTAAATTAAAAAAAATATAAAATAATTAAAGCGTACAAAATAATATTCGATTTGTGTTAAACTAATTTAATATACAAACGTAACTTACCGTGATATTAATAATTCAATTTGAATTTTGTAGATTGGATAAATAGAACGCGAGTCATTTATAATCTAATGTTTTTTAATTAGCACGCGATCACCTTGACATCTCAAAGTGATCGCGTGCTATTATATAGCAGGCAATTACTTTGACATCTCGAGAGCACACACGAATTGATCGATGCATGATTGCGCCCTAATGCAGATGATGCTGGGACGTCAAGCGTTCCAGACTCAAGGAGAGAGTTCTGGTGTTTATATGTATAACATATTTACATACCATTCATCTTAGTGAAGTTGAGCCAGACCACAGCGAAGCAAGAAAATAAAATTCATTGTGACTCTAAACATGTTGAGTTTTTCATTTCTGCATTGTACTTCACAATTTTGTAGTCTATGACGAGTGATATTCATTCAAAGTTCCATTTGAAAACTTTATTAGACAGTTGCATGCTGCGATACTAAGAAAATTATTCGAATGTAGCTGCCTTGTTATGCACGATCTGAAATTGTGGGATCTGGAAAGAGTGTCATTTTAGTTGAATATAGCCATTATGAAACACTATGTACATCTAAATTTCCGCAATTTTGATAAATGTGCCAATAGTGGATTTTAGCTAGAGGAATACCTAGCAACGAATTCTGAAGCCAAGAAATATAACAATAATTTCATGTTCCTGATTTAGGAAGAATTTAAAGAAGTTGCTACTGTTAAAGTAGCAAACTGCGATTTTACCTTAACTTTTATATATGCCTTGATAATTTCAACTTTCTTCTTTTATCATAATGTGCTTCCTATTTTCTCGGCCAGAACCGGTGAGAAAAGGCGGAGATTTTCGTCTCATGCCTAGAAATTCAGGATTTTTTTAGTGACGTGGCAGATCTGTAGATCTGTCGAATGACTGTCTTTTGGATTTTCTGAAGCAGTGTCTGTGGCAATCTCTTGAACAGTACCATGTACCATTGCAAAAATTACAACTGTTGCAATCTGTATTCTATTCTGTTTCAAGATTCTTTGGATTTCTATTCGCAGGTTCACATATTTCGCGATTTTCACAGATACTTTTCTATGAATGTTTTCTGTAAGCGGACCAGCTACATCTATTAGTTGTGTCTTCAGTATTTTGTCTACAATTACAAGGTCAGGCCGGTTATGGAGATTAAGATGAAATTACATTGCCTGACAGAGAAAATGCCACACCACGAAGACGTGAGCGCACCGCCATGCGAATTGCAGGGTGGAGGCGCACGTACAGGTTATGCAAATGATTGCATTTGTTGGCCAATCGCAAGAACGGCGCGCGGGATATAAGCGGGCAACCAGCCCGTGAGGCCATTAGTAGAGCCGCGGATGGCTTAGTGGTTAGCGATTCAGACTATCGATGCAAGGTCCCCAGGTTCGGGCCTGGGCTGATCTTTCGGAGATGGTGTGATTTACTAACAATCGCTGAATATCCGCCGTGCATCGGACGAGCACGTTAAGTGACGGCCCCCAGGCTGGACCCACTGGTTAAATGGGCATCCTTTCCTATGCCCCCCTGAAATTCTCTCACCCATTTATGTGCAATATCGTGTGGCGCCATCTACTGTACTCTAATCTCACTACAAACTGTTCTGTCAAAGTCGCTAGACTTGCTCTCATTCCTTCCGTTTCTATGTCCTGCCCAAAAGGCGATCTCGCTGTAGGTGGTTGGGACCTAAACTATACTCACTGTGGACGGAAGTCCTACAAGAAAAAAATGACAAATACATTGTGAGGCCATTAGTCGAGACCACAGATATCGTATAAGGGACTAGATTGGCTGTCTGCTCTGTTGAGCATGGGCTTGCGCTGTGAGAAGCATGGAGCCACATTGAGCGGGTCAAGATGGCGGCGGAGCATGGCACGTTACGCAGGATGGTTTGGACTTGGTTATTGTATAAATCATGGTGAAAGCTTCCTCAGATAAAAATCTTACGCAGAGAGACGAAAATATAATTGCTGTTACTTATTTGCCTCTTGCCAATGCTGAAAACAATACATATATATATATTAAAATTTAAAGCTGGTATTGTATACAAATATAAAAAATTATTGGAAAACATTTTTAAGAAGGTAATGCGGCAACGATTTAAAATAATGGAAACGCAAATAATTTATTTAAAATCAATAAGTAGCTATTAAATCCAGCAAACTACTTATTTGAACCCGAAAAAAAAAAAGGCTTCCACATGCTTTACATAGAAAAACTGAAATAATGTGAATCTTTTTCCTTGTTGCTATTACCTCTGTCATTCTGATTTATTTATTATGTTTGCTCAAAAAGTTTTGAATTTCACCAAACATTTTGATATTTCGTCTTGTTATGCACTAAGGAAATTTCAGCTTTTAACATTTCATATTATTTATTTGGGCAATATAGCAACGAAATGGCGTATTAAATGGAAGCATTCATTAACAAGAAACGTCAAAATCATATCTCTCAGCAAATTAAAACCAGCGTGATATTTTTTTTATATCGCAGATACCGGAATGTCTTCTCTGGAATTTAAGCCCTGGCCGAATCCGAAATAATTCAATATTTTGCAAGACCCTTGGCATTCTATTTAGCACTAAGGAATATTACTGTTTTTTACTTAAATTTTATAACTTCCGCCGCTAAATGGGTACTGACTGCTTTGAATCTCAATATAAATAGAAAATCACAGTACCAAACTCGTATTTCTTTGACTTAATGCAAAGTAGCCTTGCTTAAATGGATCGTGGTGACCCGCTGAAAATGGCGCCTACCTTCTCACGCCTCATGGGCTGGGTGTCCAATCTAGCTTCTTGTATATGATATCTGTATTCGAGACGTTGTCACAGCCGCGAGAAGTGAGTGGTTCTGCTGTAACCGTGTCCGGAGAACGAACAAGGGGTGTCGATGCCGTTAAGACGCCGTCGTACGCGATTTCGTCAAACGGATGAGTTCACGAGAGGTGTCGTCGTAGGTCTTTGTACCGCCGCATGGTCCTTGCGTCGTATTGCGGAAGAAACGCAAAGTGATGCCACAATCGTTGGTCGCATTTTCAGACAATGATCCCAAAAAGGATCTGCGCAGCGTCGTACGGGGACCGGAACACGGAGACGAACGTCCGAGCGCATCGATCGTCGCATCCGACGTCGTGCAGTAGCGGACCCACAAGCCACAACGGGTGACATTTTGCGGAGTGTACGGGGAGGTTTGGTTTCCCCCGATATCGACGGGACAGGGTCGCGCCGATTGGCTGGGTCTGGTTTGCTGTCCAGCGGTCTATTGCAAAAGCTACCCTTAACAGCGAGCCATCGTCTTCCCCGCTTGGCGTGGTGTCGCCCCAGAGCTGCGTGGGGTGCTGAATAGAACAGTGTGGTGTTCAACGACGAATCGCGGTTCTGTCTCACCACGGATGGTCGCCATGTAAGATGCTGGAGGCTACGTGGCCAACGGGCGGATTTTTCCGCCATTGTGGAGCGCCACACGGCCCGGCAACGTGAAATCATGATGTGAAGTGCTATAAGCGCCAACAGCCGCTCACCGCTGTTAGGCATTACGGGCACATTGACGGCACGCCACTATGTTGACGAGGTGCTGCCGTCAGTGGCACTACAGTATCTGCAGGGCATCCCAAACGCCGTTTTTCAACAGGATAACGCCCGGCTGATTACCGCTCGGATCATCTTAAATGCTTTACACGGTGTGCGGATGCTTCCGTGGCCAGCACGATCCCTCAACCTCTCACCCATCGAGCATCTATGGGACACGATTGGACGTCGGTTGAGTACCTTCCCACCCCAGCAAGGTGTAGATGAACTGTGGACTGTGAATAGAGTCCTGGGGTATCGTGGACACCACATGGTCCACGATACCCCAGGACTCCATTCGGACTCTCGTTGCTTCGATACCACGTCGGATTCAACGCTGTATCACCCAGAATGTGCTCCACACTCCTTATTGATCATCCTGTATATTTTTTCACCGGAGCCTAGTCTGTATGTGACAATTAAATCATTTGTTCAGGAGCTATTTGGTTATCTGTGTGTGCAGTTTGAACTGTTTTCGAGCATTCCTTCATGGTGTGACATTTTCTCTGTCAGGCAGTGTATATAGCTATAGCTTTGAGCTTAGGGTTTAAATGTTTACGCTGATGTTCATAATGAACTTAGTGAACATTGTCAAAACACTCGTAGAAGCAGTATCGAAACAGTCAGATAAAGAATCAACATAACTAACGAGCAGTTCAGTGCCATTATTGTGCCCATCACATGATCGTCAAGTTGCTTATACACTATATTCGCTACTCACATAGATTTCAAAAACAACGACCTTTATACATAGGTTTCGTCACACACACACACACACACACACACATAGTATCGACAATTCCACATCAAATATGTCTCTCAACTCGCTATGTAACTTTACATCTGAACTCTGCCACTCTGTGCATTCACTGTTAACATTATATTCTGCTCCCACTCACTGTCAGAGAAGCCAAAATGAAAAAGCTTTATGTGAAGGGGTATATTGTTCAGTGAGAAACTGTTAACTAGAAGAAACTAAATTTTCAAGAAGGAGCACGAACTCAAAAGAAAAGTTCAATTCTGGTATAGGTCACACGATCTTGTTCGTAATGACAGCTTTGTCCCAGTACATGACGTATTTTAGATTTTTCAGAATAGGTTCTGATTAGTACTTGTAATAAAGTGGAAAATAACCTCGGATTAGGCCGTATTTAACCCCAAACTCTTAATGGTGGATCTTAGTTACTTGATCACGTCTGTAAGGGTTTTGTTTTGATGTGGAGAGAGCAGTCAGCTAAAATGTGTTCCATGGATTCATTGGCTTTTCCAAACATTCCTCAGGCGTTCTCATCTACAACTTTCACTATGCATTTCCTGTAATTCTAATAATATTATCATTATTATTACTATGGATCTTCTTTTTTAATAAATTATAATATGAAATTTGAATCTTTTTTTTTTCAGGTCCCTCAATTATGGTGGTATTGGAGTTGTAATTGGCCACGAGATCACTCATGGATTTGATGATAAAGGTAGCATTTGTTTCTATTTCCCGAGACCTTAATTTACTAGAATATTTATTTATTTATTTATTTATTTATTTATTTATTTATTTATTTATTTATTTATGTATTTATTTATTTATTTATTTATGTATTTATTTATTTATTTATTTATTTATTTATGTATTTATTTATTTATTTATTTATTCGGGTTTTCGTTGGGAACTTCCAATTAAGTTTCACTCCGAAATTTTGTGAAAAGAACTGTCTCGAAAAAATGTCGGTACATATACATAAATAAGAGCATTTTTATTAGCGTTTTTCCAGCCTCTATAGAATAATTTTTAAAGAATACGAACCGAACCGTGAACGACTCAAAGGAATGTTATAAATAAAAAATAAATAAAAAATAAAAAATATTTGGATAAGTTTCTCTCAGAAGTACAATGAAACAATGTTTTTATTTTTATTATTTAATTTTTTCTTGTTTCCTGTCCTTTCCTGTATTGGAGATTTTTATATCAATAAAATAGTTAAAGGACATACACAGTTGAGTCACATTATTGTGACCACCTCCTACTTTTGACGTCAACAGCGCTTAGCCAATGAAAGAAGACACGTGTCGTGAGCTGGCTTGATAGGTATATAAGGTGTGTGCTGTAGGCATTCTGAAAACATATCACTCGTTGCTGTCATGGATGAAAGGAGCGATTTATCAGATTTGCAAAAGATTTGATTATCGGCTTTCGGGCCAAGGATGGCAGTATTTCTGAAAAAGCGCAGTTTGTGAACTGTTCGCGTGCTGCTGTTGTTAAATTGTATCGTGATTGCAGAAATGGCACCATTGCGAATAAGCGATGTGAAAACTGCGGAGCACCACGTGCCATTGATGTGAGAGGTGAACGTCGGCTGCGAAGGTGCGTGAGGGCCGATCAACACGCCACAGTGGAGCAACTCACTGGCCGAATGAACCAGGGGGCTACCGGAAGTGTGTCTAAAACGGCAGTTCAGCAAACCCTGCTGCGTATGGGGCTCCGATGCCGATGAATCACGTTTTCTGCTTCATCGAACGGGTGAACGTTGGCGTATATATAAGGCGGGAACCCTCGAAGAACAAACACTCTTCAACCATTGCTGGAAGAACACAAGCTGATGGTCTGGGGAATGTTTTCGTGGCATTTTCGGGTTCCACTCATACATGTGGAAGGCACTATGGACCAAATTCATTATGAATCTATCCTTGCAGACCACGTACACCCATACATGCTGATTGCCTTCCCTGGGGTAGATGGGATCTTCCAGCATGACAATGTGACATGCCACACAGCTAGAAATGTCCGAGAGTGGTTGGAAGAGCACGATGAAGACTTCAAAGTACTTCCCTGGTCCCCTAATTCCCCAGACTTAAACCCAATTGAGCATCTGTGGAACCACTTTGATCGTGTTGTTCGCTCTATGGATCCTCCACACGCACCTCCCAACAGCTGTCAGATGCACTGCAGTCAGCATGGCTCCACATACCTGTGAACACCTTTCAGCACCTTACTGAGTCACTCTCATCCCGTCTAGCTGCTGTCCGCGATGCACGCGGCGGTTACTCTGGATATTAGCTGGTGTTCACAGTAATGTGGCTCGACCGTATTAAAAAAGAACTGAATTTTAGAGCAAAGTATATTTTATTGAATTTTACAGAGTTTAAAAAGGTCCCTCTTAGGACGGATTGTTTAGAACATAATAGGAGTGTAAATTTTATGGATAAAATAACTCCTGATTTTTTTGCAAGGTAACTTAAAATATATATTTTTTGGAGCGTGTCTGCTACATGACTGGATATGGTTTAGTGTTCATTTAGCCAGCAATTATATTTCTTTGGCATATAAAGATCTCTGACATCTATATACCATGATAAAAAGTAATATTGGTAAGCCCCGTCTTTCCAATGAGGTAGGTGTTTATGCCATCCCTGCATAATATCCGGACGGCTCCGAGCGATACTGCATCGGAATGACAAAGCGTTCGTAAGAATTTGTAAAAACGAGCATTAAAGAAACACAAAGGACAGTAAAGTAGCCACGGCCCCATTCGGAGAAGCCAAGTTCAAGTCAGCTACACCTATAAAGGATGATATAAAGAATTTAGCTTCCTACTCCATTGTAAAATCTACTGCCAATCGAGAAAACTTGGAGATCATTACCAAAAGGGAGGCTTGCAATAGTAGCGTCTCTCTAGAGTTGCCACGAATTTGGAATCCCGTCTTCAAAAAATGTTTTTCTTTTCCTTCCAAGTAACAGCATGCCCAACCAACATTACATCTCGTGTCTTTGTACATTCGCATCTATTCTTTTATTGTCAAGTTACCGCGTCCAACTTGTTGAAGCGTTCTATTATTCAGTTTGCAATTTGCTCTCCACCTTCCTTGAAAAAGCCATCTGGTATGTGCGAAATCTTGGAAACTTTGATTTCAATATTGCGAATAAGAATTCGGATTAGTAGTATTGTTTTACTATTTTGTGTGTATTTGGTATACAGTTCCTCGTTATTAATTAATATTTCTTTGAATACTGTTTGAACGAATAAGCGTTGAAAATGTTATAGATAAAATTCCATATCCTTGAGGTTCCGGCTATTGCTATTTGATGCATTACAGGTTTTTCATAACCCTCCCACCCCGCCTTCCCTTTTTTTTTCTCAGTGTACATTGTTTCGTAGTTAAGGTGGTTCCACCTAAAAAATCTGGCCTATGTTTCCAATGGTAAAAACTTCTGTTGATATTTTTTTCGCAATCACTGTATTCACAGGGACAAAAATTTCCACATCGATAAAAATAAATAAATTATTGCATGGTATACTTAATATTTGCTAAAACTTAACCAAACTTATATTAAATATTAATCATTTTTTCTTGATAATGTTGAGACCTGCTGCTGATGGCATCGGTAGGCAAACAAATGTTTATAAATGTTTTATTTCGGAATTAAAAATCAGAAGTATCTACAGTGCTGTTCTTTATTTTCAATAATTCTGTTAATTTTCTAAATGTAATTAAAATTTGAGTATAACCGTGCGATAGTCTGTAATATTTAGAATGATTTGTGCCACTTAGATTAAACGCTCTGAGAATAATTTAGCTGAAAATGTCGATAGAGCTGTAGATACTGCTGATTTTCAATTCCGAAATGCATTTGTTTGTCAACTGTCATCATCAACGTACTGGCCGCGTCTTCTATTAGAAGGGTCTCAACATTACCCAAGGAAAAATTCCTGATTTTTTATATTAATTATGGTTGAGTTATAGCAAATATTACGTATGCTATGCTACAGTTTAAAGTTATTTTTATCGATGTGCAAATTTTTCTTCCTAGGGAACACATTAATTGCGAAGCAAATGTCTGCAGAAGTTTTTACCGTTGGAAACATAGGGCAGAGTTTTTAGATGGAACCACCTAAAAGGTTAAACTACTACGCAGATATCTTAGAGGGAATTCTAAGCGTTAAGCTACCGAAGTAATATAATGTCTTCGTTAAGGTAAATGGTAACACACAACATTTACCTTTTTTTTTTTTTTCACTCAATATAAAATAGACTGGCATGTTCAAGTTTTTGTTATTCTTCTGTTTAGTAGGCTCTTGATTTTTACTGATTCTGTAGCCCACAGGGTAACACACTATGCCCTGCATTAGAGGTCTGCCCGTATTTTAATTTGAAAACACCCGGCCCAGCCTGACCCGTCTCGTTTCAGACCTTTTTTTTTTTTTTTTTTTTTTTTGTGAAGGTTTAACGACCACCGTGAGCAACTTAATGGGCTGTAAGCAGTTGTCGGCCCCTATTTTAAGGTCACTGGTTCTAGAGAAGGGAGAGAGCCGGTGTAAGACAAACACAAAATTCATGCCTCACTGGGATTCGAACCCTAACCCTTCTGGAACGAATGGTCACTAGCCCAAGCTTAGACCATTCTGCCACCGGGACGGCGTTTCAGATTTTGATCGGGCGTTCTCCGCCAATTACTGCAAAACACACAAGGCTTCAACTAGAGCAGGGGAGTTTTTAATGGCATGTGAGAGATTGTCCACAAAGGAAATTCTGAAATCGCGACAAAAAAACATTTTCGAAGTGATAAAATGAATAACCAGGTACTTTGGGTACATAGATTTTGAATACCCATATCTAATATTAGCTATGCTTCGATGAATCATACATATAATTGAAATTACTATACAGTACTAAGAAATGTAGTCATATCGTACCTACTTCGGAATTCTTTGTAACAAGAGATATCATGTTAACTTCTTTGTTTCTTTTTCCGAAAGTTACATTTTACGAGGGGAAGTCAGAAAGTAACTTTTCCAACATCATATACACTATATTGACCCAAAAGTCACCGGACATCCCTTCAAAAGCAAATGAAAGGATCTGCTGTGTTGTTAAGATTGCGCGGTATCGCTTCAAACGGTATAAAAACAAGCCTGAAGCTGACCGCGGTCATATCGCGCAGTGAGGTTGAGTGAAAATGTCGCAGCGGGTGAGAACTGACTTCGAGAAATGAAACATTGTTGGGTATTATATTAATGGATTGTCCATAAGAGAAACCGAGAGGCGTTTAAACATACCCAAGTCAACTGTTTTGGATGTACTGAATAAGTGGAAGACACATGGCGTGCCTAAAGCAGCAAAACGTACCGGCAGACCAAAGAAAATCAGTGATAGAGGACGTCGAAGCTTCAGGACAGTCGTTACAGCTAATTGACGGAGTACTTCACAAGACCTCAGTGTACAGGTGAGTAAAAATGCTGGAACCTCTGTATGTACACGTACCATTCGTGGAGAACTTCATTCCGTGGGTCACCGTGGTCGTGGGGCTGCTCATAAGTCTTTCATCTCCACTCGGAATGTTACTCGTCGTTTAGCACGGTGTAAAGAACATTTATCGTGGAACGTAGGTCAATGGGAACTTTTCTTCGTGCAAAGAAAATAATTTGCAATAATAAAACAAAAAAAATATTGAAATCGTAGTAAGAAAACATTTGTTTCCTTTTTGTGTTACGAACTACTTTAAAACTTTAGCACTGCTGGATTTTTTACATTCCTCATTCTGTGCCTTTTGAATTGTAGGACGTCAGTTTGACCATTTCGGCAACTTAAAACAATGGTGGAATCCTGAATCTCTGGGAAGATTCCAAGCTAAGGCAGAATGCATGGTAAATCAGTACGGCAACTACGTCATGAGCGACGTCGACATGAAGGTAAGCTACATAGGTTTTTGTTCAGTACAACGATTACAAATATGTCTAACTTCTTTGGACGGTTCTTTGAAAGTTAAACTTCCCCAAATTTCTGCTTTCGTAAAACACATACTGTAGAGTTCTGTTGAAATCCATAAGAACATGCAGCAGAATCGGGACTATCGTTTTTAAGAAACATACGCGCTCGAGTAACTGCTCAGAATTTTTAGTCTTTGAACCCTAGAATTACTGCGACCACCGACATTACGCAGTATGGAAGGCGGACTCTTCTGGTTGGAATTCATGCCCCAGTCTACCGGGCATCCAGTCTGTTGTTGTTTTTTTTTTTTGGGGGGGGGGGGGGTTCCCTAGACTCCGTACGCGTGGGGACGAGAATGAGTGTATGGTTTCTTATGAAGCCGACTGGATGGTTTCTTGTGAAGTTTCTTATATTTCTTATTAAGGAAGCACTTTTCACCAGGATCACCTCAGTTTTAGACTAGCCACTCATTCTGGATCCTTGGCTATGATACTTCAGCCCTTCTGTCGCATCTTACTTCAGTGGTGCTAGTTAAAGACACCGTTTGAAAGCACCCCTCAGAGTGCTAGTTCTGTTGTTCACCGTGGTAAGATTTATTAGAGAATAAGAATCCGCAATTTTTAATTTCAGATGAAAACTAATTTTACCTAACCAAATCAAAACAATTTTAAAATTCGTTATTTTCATAGTTTCATTTTACGTTACAGCTCTACGACATATTTGTGGAACTATCAGAATATCTCGTCCTCAGCTTTAAATAATCTTCACAAAATCTCATGTACAAGTTATTCTTATGATATGTAACTGTATAACGAAGTAAATTTCTCCGGCATTTTTGTCCACGCCGGGGCTCGAATCCGGGTCCTCTCACTCCGGAATAAGTCACTCTACCAATTGAGCTACGCGGACGTTCGTTCTGACTGCTATCTGCCTTGTGCGTCCTGCTGGGCAGGCACGTCACATCTCCCCCTCCCCGAAAGAGGGCCTGGAGCATGGCCCACGGGTCAGCCGTGACCATGAATCGTTGCAGGCAGCCATCCGCTGTAGAACGTGCACTTGATAACTCCCAGTCAATCTGGTGTGTGGAATGCAACGTCACACATTTTTATTTTTCGAAGCGCTGGAGAAGGGATTCTCTTATTTTTCCTATCTCGCAGTGTGGAAATAACATCCCACCATTGCGGGATTTTGAACGGCCGGGTCATCCGGAAAGTTCGGGCGCCATTATAACGAAGTAAATTTCTCATTCATTTTTGTCCACGCCGGGCTCGAACCCGGGCCCCCTCATTCCGGAATAAGTCGCTCTACCAATTGAGCTACGCGGACGTTCGTTCTTACTGCTATCTGCCTTGATGTCGTGTGCGTCCTGCTGGGCAGGCACGTCACAACTGACATTAACTCGTTTGGACCATAAGTTGCGATCAAATTCCTCTGGCAGTCACTGATGTTTCCGTAAATGCTTGAAACGAAAATATTTTCGGTAAACTTGCTCTTGAAATGAATAATTCGGTAAGGTGATCATTTTGATTAAACGAACTCTCTATGAAATTTTTTCGGTGAAGTGGCCTTATATAAAATAATGTTGCGGATTTTGGAGTGCAAAATCTGAGGCAAGGCGCTTTATCTGGCGTACAGATAGAGAGTCTTTCAAATATGCATATTCCTTCAGTTTAGGTGGACGGGGACAGACCGACATGTTTACGATATAGTAAACACGCCGGCACTTTAGACTAAAACGGGGAAATGTGAAAAAGCGGTTAAGGGGCAATACAGTCTGCCTGCTGCATCTCGGACACGGGTGAGAAAGAACGCGCCAGCAAGAGATTTATGATGCACAAAAAGAGCGTTGAAGAAACTAAACAGTTGGCGAAAATCTTCCGAAGGATACAGACCTCTTTGAGTTTTGGAACGGCTGCTCGGGCGCCTAAAAAGAAGGATATCGAAACCTCGCCGTGGGACTGCCCTGCAGCCAGCCGTGTATAAGTCCCCCTCCGAGAAAGAGATAATCTCACCGCCTGTTTGATTCGTGAAAGTGCTACTGCGAATGCTGTGCTGATTCTTTGGATTATGTACTATACACTTAACCCACTTGGATAATGCCCGATTTCACCCAGGATTATTGATGTAAGTAGACTTTCACATATTCCAATTCCTGGGCAGGAAAAACTTTATATGCAAGCTGATGGGCGCCTGTAAGGTTCTCCCCATCCATGCAAAAAGCCGTGTGCAGAAAACGCGACATACTAGCTTTGTAAATAAACGCTGTAAATAGAATTTGCATCCCTTTTCTGCATATTTAGAGTTGGCTGCGGAATTTCCTGAAATAAAGAGAGTTGCTCTAATCCAGACATTCGTTCTCCGCCTGGATTTACATCCGATAACAAATGGTGGCAGAAGTTCTGGTAGTTCTGAGCGATAAGTAACTCGGCCATCCGGTAATAATACTTTTTCGATTAAAGTAACTTTTAGGTGAGCTAAAATTTCGATGAAATAAGCCGTTCGATAACATGGTCTGCCTACGAAATCAATAACTGAGTAAAATAATATTTCGCTAAAGTGAACATTTCAGCGAAGCAATCCTTGGGCGTAAGTAAAGTGATCATTTCGATTAAACGGGCATTCGGTGAAGTGACCCTTCGATGAAATATGAACAGTTCGATAATACGATATGTTTTTAAAATGAACAATTCGGAACTTTTCGGTGAAGCAACCTTTCGTAAAGTGATCATTTCGACAAAACAATGTTTCGGCGAAGAAAGTGGTCTTCGTGGGAATGAACTGCACCTGAACTTGAAACTTTGACGTAATATGATGACCAGTAGCGTAGCTAGTAATGTTGGGACCCTAGTACAGAATCATGCCGTGGGCTTTGCTATTTCGTAGAAATACCGTACAGTTATGTCAGATATGCCTAGGTGAATTGCCGCAAATCTCATTTTACATAGGGCATTTTCTTACATACTATACCACATCATGTAATGGGAAGTATAGATTGCAGAATATATGGTTATCTACTTACTAATATTCGGATCAACACTAAAGAAAGGATCTTGTTTTTTGAACACAGAACGACACACGATTACAAGGATGGAAGTTTGTTATTAATACTGCAAACAGTAGCCCACTGACTATGAAACAGGCTACAATGCATGGCGGTGGTATGTGAATGATCGACGGGACAGAGCGTGAGAACGAAGCATCGTCTCCGACAGTTCTCAAAATTAAAAGCGCGGCATCGCACATCATAAGATTTATCATAGATTACGGCTCAAACGAGGGAAAGGGAAGGCATGAAAAATACACATTCTCGGATTTATTTCGTAGTAATAAAAATAACCGATCCAACCTGACGATCGGCGAGTGTTCAATAAGCGCATTAATGCACGATAAGTAACACTACCGTTGTCTTCCGTTGAGCTATTGTGGAATGCATTTTGTGTTTCGTCTTAGAGAATGTCATGCGAAAGTCTTTCTGCAACCAGACAGAGATTGTGAAGTTATCTCGTATTATCACCAATTTTTCATTGCTACCTTTCGTCCTTTCGTTAGCCGGCAACGGGGCCCCTCAAGCGTCTGGGCCCTAAGGCAACTGCACCACCTCACCCTACGGCAGGTACACCACTGGTGATGACCTCGACTCTCACACGCGCGCGCTTCTTTTATTGCAACGGATGTTTATTTATTTGTCCGTCTATGTAGATTTGAAGCAAAAGGGCAGCTCACGGTAACTGATACATACGTAGTACGAACAGGTAAATGAATATAACTGCACGGGGCTCTGCTTTCTGCATTTAAGTGCAGTTAAAAATGTTAATACCTAAATGTGTTGTTCCTATTCTCGTGCAGTAAAATTATAAGCGATGTATGTCTCTTTTCTTGTCAAATCAGTGTTAGTTAAATCTTGTTGTGACCCACTGAATCGCTTTTGACTTTTTTTTTTTATCCTAGGTGAATGGCATTAATACTCAAGGCGAGAATATAGCAGACAACGGTGGTGTAAAGCAAGCGTTTAGAGTAAGTATAATGAAATCAATGAAATCTATTTCTCTCGCAAACAAGAAAAACACCATTGCACATAGTTTTAACCCTTACATAGGTTATCGATATTACCTCAGTTTATTTTAGAATTTACGACTAGTTCACAATGTGTTCGTTTTGTGGCCAACAATAACTCAATACAAAAAGCGTCCGAATCTCACATTATTTTTTGTTCAGCAACTATATTTTAACAACTGCTGAAAACTAAAATATTGTCGTTGTTGTTTCCCACGTGAAGTAGAATGATGCAAACAGCATTGACATTTTTATGTGGTCTGAGCCAACAACATCGCTGAGTACCAAACTGGTACGCAGTAGTGAGATGACAATGATAATGACGTGGATTGCTTTAAAGGTCTCTATATTTTACGGTAAAAGGCACAGTTTTTTAAGTCAAGAATCATAAAAATCAAAGAACAAAACATTGAAGGACGGAAGTTCTTCTAAAGTTCCGTCGAGTACGAACTCGTGAGTTTCCACTCTCGGCGACTGCATGAACCATCTCGGCTCCTAACAAGATCGAGCTGATCATTGCACCAATTTCCTCGACTCCATCCGCACCATCTCTTGCTTTGTCTTCCTCTTTTCATCTCCTTCCTCCAAGTACCATCGATTTTTCTAATCCTACGTCAGTGCGCAGGACATGTCTAAAACATGTGATATTTTGTTTGTATATTTCTGCTTCAAGAAAGAAACTGGGCCTTGATTTCGTCCAGTAGTGACTGACTTGATTCTTTGGCGTCCATGGATTCTGAGCAATAGTTTCCAAACCAATAGTTCAAAACCATTAGTTTTCTTTCTTGCACAATATAAAACCTTCAGAGCCGTTTATTACTGCAGAGAAGATTAAGGTGTCTTTGCCCTTTACAAATTTCTCTAACTTTCTCTCCAAGCGATACGCTCTTCCCTTACTCTTTAGCACAGAGCCAATCCTTTTCTTCTTGGAGAAAGAGAGGGTCTACAAACTCGTTTCTTCCGGTAGACTGGAAATTATTTGATATTGGAAGCTCACATGGTCTTAGTATTCCCAATGTTCATCATAAAACCAATTTAGAATTCTCAGATTTCTCTCTCTTGACGAGGTTCTGTAGCTCGTTTCTGCTTTCTGCCAAAACAGTTGATTCACTACAAGGATTATAAGATTACCGATAAATCGACCTCCCTCCAATACGAATATCAAACCTTTCTTTCTAAAAGTATAAAACCTATACGGTGAGCTGTACAAGTTTAAAAAATATAGAGACAAAATCCATCACTATCGAACTCCTTTTCCTAATCTGAAACACTCCGCCCCTTCAATTTGATTTCTCGCAGTATCAACTCGCTCACCGTAAAGATTCCTCAGAAGGAAAATCATACGCTCTGACATTTCAACAAATCTCAAAATGTTACATAATTTCGTGTGAATGATACGATGAAAAGCTTTTCTTAGTCAAAAGGCAGTGGTAAACGTCCTTTTGGAATTCTCTTGCTTTTTCCAATTGCCACCTCCTAATGGCAACTTGACCCTTTGTACACTTCTGCTGCATCTAAAGTCAACTTATTCTATAGGCACTTCTCCTTCTAAGCCTGTCTGTAATATACTATTTTTTTTCCGTTTTGTATCGAGGCTTAATGAGTAATTCATGGTGGTAAATGCAGTCGCTCGTCCCTAATTTTGGTCCATCGGTTCCGGGAAAGGGTCCGAGCCAGCGTCATCAGAGATACACTGTATCACCACTCATGTTCCGCAAGGGTAAAGCATGAGCGGTGATCTCGAACGAAGCCCATCTCGAACGATTGGTCAGAGGCCAGCGCCTCGGACCTCTCACCCACCGAAAAGGCCTAACCTTCTTCGAAATATTTTTAGCAAAATTTTACAAGCTTGAGTGATCAGTGTAGTTCTGTAGTTCGTACATTCTCTAGCACCACCATTCCTGAAAATAGTAATAAACACTGATTCCGATCTTAAGGCTATCTAGTCAAATTCCAGATTAGTTGAGACATGAAAAAACTCAATAGCTTACTTTTCTAAAGCCTTAAAAATATGAAATGGAAATAGCACCTGCTTCCTGTACTTTTCTCTTTTCAGACAGTTGCAGTGTTTCTCACATTCTGAGGGTGCTGGTTTCTGAGCAAGATTTCTAAAACAGCTTCCATTAACATACAAACTCGTTTATAAAGGATTATAGATAATATGTCGTTTTAAAAAATGATAAGTTTATAACTGAATTGGAAAAAAAGGATGTGGAAACAATCATACCAAGCATTGTGATTTAAATTTTAAGTCGTTTTGACCAACACTCATTTAAATATGAAGCGTTCTGCATATCATTGACTGCAAAAGCGAGAATCTGCGTTCGATTATCAGTTCCTCAGTCAATTAATAATTTTTTACTTAATGAAACAGGTAACACTATTAAAAAATCAAGAAAATCTTATAATTTTTATTTCAATTTTAAGGAAGATTTATCTTTTTGGGACAAATATTTTACTTTTTCTAACTCAACCTTCATAATCACAACCGAAGCTATCTTCACATGAATTATTGTATTCCTTGTGCATACAAGATTCCGTAAGTCGTTTGGTGCTACTTTTCCTAACGTGTCTACAGTTGTAGCTTGCTGCACGTGAAGTTCGTTTGTTTTGTAGACATAAGTAAGGAGGTTTTTTTCAAGAGCTTTATCTTAAGTATTTTCCGCCGCAACAATACATTAAAAACGGGTCAACGTTTAAATAATTTCTTTAGCATACCTTGTTCATATTTTTTTTTTTTGGATCGGGTTTAAGGTCTACCATTAGCCACTCTAAGTGCTTAATTACCAGTCGCCCTTCCCTAATTTGGGGCCACATGTTCCAGGGAAAGCTAGCATCCTAAGAAAAGCAAACCAGTCAGGTCGTCGGGGTTTCGAGTCTGGACATAGCACAAGCAACTAGCCAGAGAGCTAACTCCTCAGATCACGCAACCACTGGAGCGTCTGAATTCTTCCCAATATCATTCCCTCTCTTTTTCAGCCACATTTGTAGATCCCCCACCATTTCTGATATTGCTCTAATCCGGAAAAGCAACAATCGACTTGCTTTTGCGGTCAGAAAAGCGGTTGTTCTATATGAAAACACAAATTTGTCGGTGACGAAGATCAAACATGCATCCCTTTGCTCCGGAGTCCAACGGTTTTCCAATTAAGCTACACCGACGGAATTTGTCCCTGCAATTTTGCCCACTTGGCATGTGCTTCACCTCTGTATATTGTCACTTATATCCTCCAACTCCCTTGGGAAAGATAGGGGAACGAAATTGCAGGTATCGGGTCCGCCGCAAATCCTACTTGAAGTAACTCTGTGTAGACTTCTCACTAATTCTAGACGATGTGTGGAAGAATCATTACACATTTTTGAAGCGAAGAAGGAATTTCATTAATTCCAGACGATGTGTGGAAAGAATATCACGCATTTTTCGAAGAACCCAACGGCCAGTGGATCCATTTTCACAATTGGCGCCCAATTTGGCGATGCTGGTGACGGCAATCGAACCAGCATCCTTCTACTTCGGAGCAGAATGCTTTCCCAATTAATACACCGACGGAATTTATCGCTGTAACTTTGTCGTCTTGACATGTGCTTTACATCTGTAATGCGTCACAGTTCATAATTTCCAAATGCCGCGTCATTTTGCTTAGCTTTACACCACCTGCTCGCAAAGGACGGCATTTCTTGTCCCCTTAAGTTACGTGCGAAATTATGTTTTGTTTTTGTTTTGGTGTTTAACGACCACCGTGATCAAATCTTAGGGCCGTAATGTCCCACTACCGTACGTGCCATTTCCATACAAAGGGATTTTTATCACATTTTCGTACACACCCAGGTCATTTAGTGCCATTTCCCTACACAGATGTGATGACCGCACGACGCTTTTCTTCACTTTTGTCATCTTAATATCTAGCTTACATGCGTGAGGAGATATACTTACGACGATACCGTCTTTACTTCTCTAAGTACCTCTGCAATTATCAGTTCTTTTTTTTTTTTTATGCATAATCAACTAATGACGTTTGGATTGTTTTTCCTATGTCATCGGTACGAATATGAAAGCAGACTTTTTGTTCGCTCTCGTCTGTATGATTTCCACTTAAATTATAAAAATCAGAAAGTCACATTGTAACGTATACTCTAGATTCACTTTCCTTTTGATTTTACTATCTCTGGTTATTTTATTTTTCTATGTAAATTATCTTCTTACTGAACGAGATGTTATTTCACCCGCTGAATGAGATCTGGCAATGAGTGTAAGTCATGACGTGGTGGTAGCCAGTATAAATAGGCGCGTTCAACGATACCTAGGGAGAGATTTTGTTGTTATAAGGAGAGATTTTGTTGTTATAAGGAGAGATTTTGTTGTTATAGGGAGATCGTTTGTTGTTATACTAGAGGAGCGTTGTTGTTGTGAAGGAGAGAGTTTCGTTCTATGTGATTAGTTTGATTCTTCATTATTGTGAAACAAGTTGTGTGTGTGTGCTTTGGATGACCAAGAGTTACATAATAAAAGAGCTTTGAGTAAGTACGTCTTTCTCAATTAATAGTTTTTGTCAGACCTCTGTCTGGCTGTTAGGTTTATATCATTAGTTTATTACCATTAACAACCAGCGTTAAGACCTTATTCATTCTAATTACTGCTGCAACATTACTACCAGTTATAAGTTTGTTCAATACTATTACTACACTACTAGCAGGAGACTTTATTCATGTTCTTAATTAACTAGTAACAACAACCATTTGAATTCACTATTTGAAGCTTAGTACAAGCATATCATTCAGTAGCAGAAGCATTATACTTAGCTCAGTAGGAAAGCTTCATTATTATCATTAGCTAGCTGGTAGAAAGAGCTTATTCATTATAATTAGCTTAGCGGAAAGCAAATAAAGCTAATTCATTATAACATATGAAATTTCTTCAACTCTGGGATGAATTTAGAACGCCGACTGCGATCCAGACCATCGGTGACTGGTTTGATTAATGCTGTTGTGGCAGAATGGAAGACAATTCCCACAACAACGTACCAAACTCTAATGAAAAACCTTTCCAGCAGAATGAAGGCTGTGCTAGATGCAGAGGACGGACAAACTCGATGTTAATTCCTTTCCTACGACAGGGAGTTTGTGGATAGGCAAGTGTCCCGATACTTTTGATCAGATAGGATATTTTGATTTCAGTCGAGAAAAATGGAGTTCATCACTTTCCGTAAGTTCAAATCTCGTACAAGACCATCAAGTCTGCGTGAACAATTTGTGGAGTGATCTTACTCATCACGATTTCAAATTCTGCTCTTGATTCACTGTTCTCTGCTATGTTATTATCCAGTCCAGATAAAAGACAAGGAATAGAAAGAGTGTCTGCATGAGCCACAGATCTACGAGGTGTGATCGAAAAAGTATCCAGACAGGTTGCATAAGTTCCGAATCGCGAGGCACAACAGGAAGCGGTTGGGCACAGGTTGACCTTGGTCTCCCCTGCTTTTTTTACAGTAATGCTTTGTTCTTACGTGTGTGAAGCTTTTCGTCGAATTTGTCATATCAGAAACAAACTTATCAACGAATTTGCATCAGATTTTGTGAAGAACTTGGTGAAACTTGCAAAGACACGTACTTAAAGTTACAGAAAGTCTACGGGGAGGATTGTGTAAGTAGTGCACATATTTTAACGTGTGGTATAACGTGGTATCACGTTTCAAAGATGGTTGTGAAAGTGTTCAACGGTTTGGGAGGCTCGCAACCAGCAAAAGTGAAATCAACATGGAACTTGTGCCTATACAGCTGTGCGGGAAAATCGTCGAATCACCATTCGTGTGTTATTTGAAGACTTCAACATTAGTTTCGCTTCAGTTTAGTCGATTTTGACTTAATTTGTGCGAAAATTGCTCTCAGCTGAGCAAAAGCAAGCCCGTGTTTCAGCTGCTAGTGACCTACTCGAGTGAGTCGAAAATGACGAAAACTTTTTAAAAAACCATCATAACTGGTAATGAATCATAGGTTTATGGGTATGACTCCGAAACTAAGGCCCAGTCTTCACAGCGCAAGACTCCAACGCCTCCCCCCCTCAAAGCACGACAGAGCCGCAGCAATGTCAAGAAGATATGACTGTTTTCCTTTTCAAGCATGAGGTAACTGTGCATCATGAATACGCTCCGTGCGGCCAGACAATCAACAAGCAATACTGCTGTCAAGTTTTGCTGCGTTTGAGGGAAGCAGTTTGTCGCCAGTTTTGCTGCGTTTGAGGGAAGCAGCTTGTCGCCAGTTTTGCTGCGTTTGAGGGACGCAGTTTGGACAGGCGCGTTGTATGGTGGAGTGGAAACTCCACCATGACAACGCGCCTGTCCATGCTTCTCAACTTGTGCAGCAGTTTCTTGCTAAGCACGGCATTGCACAGGTCCAACAACCACGGTATTCGCCGGAACTACCACTTGAAAGGAGCAAGTTAGTAAAATCATGCAATGCATTGATTATGATACGCTTTCCAACATACTAGAAATCATAACTCAAATTATTACTCAAGCTATGAGGATAATGGCTGTGGAATAAATCTTGCTCCTGTGTCCTGATCTTGGACCCCATTTCGATTATATTCAACAGAACCAGTTTAGTGTATCTTAGAAATAACATACTATAGTTTTGTCGCAATCAAAGCATGTTTACGTAAGTTATGACGCATAAAGGCAATGAAATGGATCCCGCTCCTATGTCCTGACCTTTGACCCCATTTGTCCCATTTTCAATAGGATTCGTCCCCAGGTGGTCCCCTACTACATACTAAAATTTCATCGAAATCGAACCATTTTTACGCGAGTTATCGTGCGGACGGACAGACAGACAGATGGACAAAGTGTTGCATATACGCTTCTTCAATATACGGATGGAAAGCGTAAAAAAGATTTCAAGATATTGAGTAGATTCAGCAGAATGCGAAGAAGTAGCTGTTCGTTATTTCAGAAGATGACTTCAAAAAATGCGTCTGGCAGTGGGAAAAAACATGTGTGGCTTCAGAAGGGGACTACGTTGAAGGCAATTAAGTTTCGAATCTGTAAGTCGTTTTTTTTTTTTTAATAAATCGAGTCTGGATACCTTTTGATCACATATTGTAATTGCAGAAGGAAATCCAATATAAACAATCCATTTTTTTTTAATTTGAAATTTGCCAGCACCGTAGCTGGCAAATTTCAAATTAAAAAAATGCCAGCACCGTAGCTGGCAAATTCTATTTCATAATAATATTTTATTAAGCGAAATAATAGTCACATAAGATTTTAAGCATTCTCTGGACGTTAGGAACTGCACATAACATAGCTGTTTTCTTAAAATGTTTCCAAAATTTTAAACTTTCAGCACAAGTGGGGCATACTTTGTGGGGCCCTAATTGTTTATCAGGATCTTCTCACTTAACTTTAAAATAGATAAAGTACGCTTTTTGCACAATATCTCTAATAATTTGCTTTTGCTAAGTGCATCACAGCTTCCACGTATGCAATAAAATGTCTCAAGATTTTTTTAACACCCGTGGGAAGACAGTTCTGCCAACAATCAGTCTCTCAGTGCTCAGCAGTTAAGTTGTTAGCGCCACGGCTTTAACAAAGTAACTAAAAATTTTACACAGCGGTTTTAACGCGTAGACTAACTTGTTAACACAACAGGTTTAACAAAGAAACCGAGATGTGGAGAAACTGTAGAGAGAATTCGAAGTTAACTGGTCATGTGACAAATACTGCACCGTCTATTGACAAAATTTGGAAAATATAGCCAAAACATTGCTTCTATCGTAAATGTATTTTTGCTAACTTCTTTGAAATAATAAGTACTGAGGGTTTTATAAAATCCTGACGTAATAGGGGAAAAAAGCCGGAATACATTTCTGGAATCAGCAAAAAAAAAAAAAAAAAAAAAAAAGGACCTAGAAACACAGTTTTTATTGAAAACATCAAATTCCACGCTGACCACTATGTGACGTACTATAGAGGTAAAGCACGTGTCAAAACGACAAATCTGCAGCGATACATTTCGTCCATGTAGCTTAGTTAGGAGAGCAACTTACTCCGGAGTGAGAGGGGCTCGGATTCGATCCCCATCACGGACAAATTCGTTATTTCACATTGGAGCCCGAACGCAAAAATGTATGTACTGGCCATTGAGTTCTTTGAAAAATATGTGATATTTGTTACACGTATCGTCTGGAATTAATGAAAAAATTCCTGTTTCGCTTCAAGAAAAAAAAACAATAAGAGGGAGATGATGTGACGTACTACAGAGGTAAAGCACGTGTCAAGACGACAAATCTGCAGCAATACATTCCGTCCGTGCAGCAATACAAACTTACTTCGGAGTGAGGGGGGCGGGAGTTCGATCCCCGTCACGGACAAATTGGTGTTTCCACAATTGTTATTATATACAACATTATACAAATCGCGCAAAAGAATCAAAAATTTAGTAGTGAGTGGAAGAAATTCACGCAGGGAAACAAAGCCAAAGGAGCATTGTTAAGCACAAAATATTAATCGCTAAAAAGTTAATTTGCTACTTCGCAGGTTACTTGGCCACACGATTTTGGAAAACGGCAGAAAATCCTTCGCCCTACACAACTGAGAAATAATAGGAATTGCAGTGGTATCACCCTAATGCTCATCGTTTTTGAGTAACATCACAGTCCGCCAGACCTGTTGAGGTCACTCTGTTAGGAAACTAGTCAAAAAGTTATTGTCATTTATACAAATCAGTCAAAACATTGCGTCTGGCGATAACGTACGTCTTCAACGGCTGTGATTTAAAATAACCAAGTAAATCCTGTTCAGTCCGAGCAATCAAAATATAAAAATATTAGTAATGGAGACCACACTAGGTAATAACGATTTTTCTCTGGAATGTAACATTAAATATTATGTAATGATAAAGGAAAGTATTTCCTTGAAATTCCAACGAATGTTAAGGAAAATATTATTCCCACGGATCTGGGTTGTTCCTATCTGTAGGAAAACTCCTTCGCAACATGTCACGACATGGGAGATATTGTAAACATATCTCTCATGTCGTGACATGTTTGCACACGTTCAACGAAGACGCATCTGCGTGCAACTTCATGAGTTAGCGATTCATCTTTGGCTCATCACCCTTTGCATTGAACTAAAATATGTAAATGTCGAAGGAAAAATTAGGACTGTTATTTAAATTTTCTATTACACTTTTATTTTCCAGGCGTATCGCTCATGGGAGAGCAGAAACGGTCCGGAATCTCTTCTACCAGGCCTCAACCTTACTCATCATCAACTCTTCTTCCTTAAATATGCACAGATCTGGTGTGGGACGATGAGGCCCGAAGCAGCGATCAACATCATTAGGACGGGAATTCACAGTCCAGGGAGATTCAGGTGTGACCACCACTTATGTTATTCTAGACTAAAAAGCTATGCAATACAAGCAAGTCAAAAAAGCCTCCTTTGCCACCTTTTTATTTTATTTTGCATATTTGAAAACAGAATACGAATTTTCAATTTTTTTATGAGTGTATTTGTTATTACAGCATAGCATTCCAAACATGGCATCCTTCCAATTGTTGCATAGTCCTTAAAGGATTTAGATTTTATTTTATTCTGTCGTATTACAACCAAGATTCCGCGATAGTTGATAAATTCCGAATCGCAAAAATTTGAAGCTATATACAACGGCCGCTCCATAAAAACTGAGAATAAAATCACACAAAATGAAGAAATATAGGTACAGCAAAATATATGTTATTTTTTCTCAAAGTATCTTCCCTGGGATGATATGCAACAGTCCCATCGTTCAGTCCACTTTTTAAAGCATGTGGCGAAGGCATTTTGTGGAAGCTGCTTTAGCGATCCCTGTACAGCTTGAACAACGTCAGCATCTGTGTTGAATCTTGCGCCATGGAACTTCTCCTTCATTGTTGCTAACAACCAGAAATAGCACGGGGCGAGATCAGGACTCAAGGCTGGCTGTGGCATGATTTCAATACTGCCTTTCGTAAGGAACTGTTGAACACAACCACATGTGGGCGGGCGTTATCATGGTGTAGGGTCCACTTGCCCACCAGTTCCGGTCGCTTAATCGATACGTGTCGTCACAGACGCTTCAAGACTGAAATGTAATACTCAGCACTGACAGTAATTTGTGGAGGAATGGCATGCTGATGGACTACACCTTTATGATCAAAGAAAATTATCATCATCACCTTCCCAGTTGATTTGGTTTGAAGGACTTTTTTGGAGGACGCGAGCTTGTGTGTTTCCAGACACTCGTTGCGCTGTTCGTGAGTGGGTAGAAATAGTGGATGGAAATAGTACGTCCGTCTATGATATACTTGCAGTGCACCCTTGATAGCGATACCCTCGGAAACCCTTGAGTTTTCACCACTTGGGTGATAGAATGACCCATCTGTTTTCCGCCGACAATACGTCCATTATCAGAATCGCTCAGATCATCACGTTTACCCATGTTCATCGGTTGCGATACCCAGTTGGGAAGCCCTGCTGTTTGCCTATATTGTCTTCTGCGTTCGGTTTGGGTCTGTTCCACTCTGAGCGGGGGATGCCCGTGTCAACTGCACATCACTCCGATCTCTAATATTTTGTCTACTGAGTGTATATAAGAAAAAAAGAAAAATACCCAGCGTACATTGTAATTCGAGACCTCGATGATTAGAAACGTGACTAGAACAATTCCAATTGTCGTAATAGAATATTGCTGCGAAACAAATGTATATAATGTATACAGGGAAAAAAACATTTCCCGCGAGCATTGAAATTCGAGACCACTATGACTAGAAATGTCACCAGAACGTCACAATAAAGTATTATTACAATTAAGCGCTAAAAAAATATTTGTTCTTGGTACTGATTTTGGGATCAACACGCGTAAATATTAATTTATTTTCTAAATTTCTCATATATTTCCGCAGACTCCCTGCGGTTGGAGACGCGAATGCGTAGATGGTTCCCTGTGATCAGCCCCCGACGCACTTTGTCCCCTATCCGTATGCCTCAGAGGAACAGCAAGCCGGCTGCATTAATTTGCCAGTAACCCTCAAGTTATTCAACCCGCAGTGAGCAGACGAGATGGGTGGATGGGGGATTCTCCTATGCGGCTGAAAAACCAAAACAATCTAAGACACGGCCAAAAAAAAAAAAAAAAAAAAACTTCTTTGGGGCCATCAACAAATATTGTTACACCAGCCGCCATGAAAGTTAAAGCCGGACCTGCTTTTGAGACGTCTATGTTTCATCCATATCGGTTTAAATGCATTCCAGTTACTAGAATGAGAGATGAAAGACTGTGATTACCGGTTCCTTCCAGTAAATGACGGAATCGAATTTAGAACAACGATACGCAATTAAGTTTTTCTGTTGTTTAAACAAGTTAGAAAAATCATACAATGCATTGATCATGATACGCTTTCCAGCATACCAGAAATCATTACTCAAGTTATTACTCAAGTTATGCGGATAATGGCTGTGGAATAAATCTCGCTTCTGTGTGCGCTAACCTTTGACCCCATTTCGACGATATTCAACAGAACCGGTTCAGTATACCTCCGGAACAACATACTAAAGTTTTGTCGCATTAAAAGCATTTTTAGTCAAGTTATGAGGATAATGGCTGTGCAATAAATTTCGCTCCTGTGCCCTGACCTTTGACCCCATTTCAATGTTATTTTCAATAGGGTTTGTCCCCAGATACTTCCCTACCATATACTAAAATTTCATTGAAACTGAACCATTTTTACGCAAGTTATGACGCATAATGACAATAGAATGGATCCCTTCCCCATGTCGTGACCTTTGACCCCATTTCGTCCATTTTCAATAGGGTTCGTCCCCAGTGGTCCCCTACCGCATACTAGAATTTCATCGAAATCGAACCATTTTTACGCGAGTTATCGTGCGGACGGACAGACAGACGGACAAAGCTGGAGCATATACGCTTCTTCAACCTATGGCTGGAAAGCGTAAAAAAAAAAAAAAGATTACGAAGGAAACGTTTCACTTATTATAAACACATTTGTAAAGAGTGTAAGCCATGTGCTAGGGCATACTTGTAGTACAAGCATTTCAAGAAGGAAGAGAATGTCGCCGAGGACGAGCAGAGAGCTGGAGACCTTTCGACTTCGCGTAAAACAATAATGATGAACATATCATCAGTTATTGCGCGCGAAGACCGCCGCATTGTGATTTGCGAACTGACAGCAAGATTAAACGCTTCGTACGGTAACTCTTAGGCTATTCTAACGCAAGATTTAGGAAAGGAACGAGAGTCCGGTCGACGGATCCCTCGTCTCTTTTCGCAGTGTCAAATGCAGTACCGCGTAACTGTTTGAGTCTGAACGTGAAGTAATCTGTTTCTTTATTAAACCCTTCCAGTCGAAGAGTCTTAAATATTTCACTTCGACCCTAAAAAGCAGAACTCCCAGAAGTACCCAAGCTCACTTTCTCACAACATATCTGGCAAATTGATGATGATTATCTTCTTTTATCACGAAGGATTCGCTTGCATGTACCCTGAAGAGCAATTGAATTAGAGACAGCTGACGTTATGCAAATGTGACGCTGTGGGCGGCCCTGTAAACGGAAACGACATGACGTATGCAGCGATCCGACAATATAAGGAGTGATGCAACGGGAATCAGTAGGAGTTGGACGCAGTATGGGTAAGACGAAGGATCTAAGCGCATTTGATAGTGGGCAAATTGTCGGGGCCCGACGAATGGGTCACTCCATCTCGGAAGTCGTACAGGCACTGGGATTTTCAGGAGCCACTGTGCCACGGGTGCACCGAGAGTACATCGAATCCGGTAAAACCATCCTTGTAAGGGCTAACTGCCGTGGACAACAGCATGTGGATGAGTGGGGTGGTGTCATCATCGGCTAGCTCGCATTGCAACCGCGGATAGACGGGCCACAGTGCACGAAATCACTCGGAAATTTAACGCTGGTGCACAAAAACGTGTAAGCAGCCACACCATACAGAACCATCCCCTCGCTATGGGGTACAGAAGCCATCGTCCCACGAGGGTACCGCTGCTGACCGCACATCACAGGGTGCAAAGATTAGCATGGGCGCGGGAACATCGCCACTGGACCATAGACATGTGGAAAATGTTGCCTGGACTGATGAGTTGAGATTCACGTTGGTGCAAGTGGATGGAAAGATACGAATACGGCGCATACCACATGAAGCGATGGATCCTTCTTGCCAGCAGGGTACTCTTCAAGCTGGTGGGGCTGGCATTCTCGTCTGGGGACTGTTTACGTGGACTGAAATGGGACCCCTGGTACGTGTGACATCATCTCTCACAGGTCAACGTTACCGGAATATCCTGGAAGACCATTTGCTCCCGTTTGTGCGTCTTCAACATCCCACTGGGACCTCATCTTGCAACAATACAATGCACCATGCCATCGCTTCCGAATTGTATCCGAATGGTTGGATGAACACTCCACCGACGTAACCTCGCTTCCTTGGCCAGCTAGGTCACCTGAACTCAATCCCATCCAGCACATCTGGGATGCCATCGAGAGAGATGTTCGTGGCTCTGACCCCCTCCATCAAATCTTCACGAACTGTAGGAGCTTGTTCAGGGGTCGTGGATCCGTATGGCTTCCCAACGCTTCCAGTGTCTTGTCGAGTCCATGCCGAGACGAATCGCCGCCGTCATCAGGAAGAAAGGTGGTGCTACACGTTACTAGACAGGTATCTCTAATTCAATTGCTCTTCAGTATACAGCCACATGCAACCGTTACTGGTGTATATTGTCTCACAGATTTTAGCGCAGTCCTACTACATTTTCGAAAAAATCGTCGGATAAAGAAAATGGAGCTCCTGTTGCATCACGATAAAGCGCGTCCACACCTTTATTTCGCAACGGACTTATCAAAACAGAAGCCATAGTGTTTACACCCTCCCAACGTACACTGTAAAAAATAAGTTGTGTAAATTCACGGGAAATTCCTGAAAATAACATGCAGCAAAGTTTCCGGTAAGTGTTCGGTTTTTAACGAAATTTTCGTTTGAAAAAGTTCCTCTTTTTCTAACCCGTATTTTCACAGATTTTCTGTAGCCCAGTAATTCCGTTTACTTCAGAAAAGTCCGTATGACGTAGAAGTCTTTTCGTACTTCTACGTTAATTTAAAACATCAACATACTAAGAAATAGTTCCTAAATGAAAGAAACCTTAACGGCCAGACGAAACATTTAAACAACAGAAGTCAAACGTACTGAAAAGATGCTTTATTCAAGGTTGTAGCACGTCCATAACAGAACGATATCAATATTTAAATACACCACACAGCTTCGCAGCTCTTAACACAACGCTCGCTTTACAATGCACTCTTTCAACGCTCGCAATAATCGCTCCTAGTAATCGCTCTTTTACAACAGTTTAGTCGCCGCTTTTATCTCTCGTTCTTATCAAATCAGGCATACATTCATTCAACCTCAATTGTGTTGCCAACAGTATTCGTTTGAGAGAAAAAGATATCACGTTAGGAGTGAAGAATAACTGAGAATAAACTCAAGATTTACATAGGGAAAGAAACTAAAAAGGAAAGTTAATTTAGAATATACGTCACATCCGTTTCGGGTTTTTCCGTATTTTATACAGAAATTTTGCAAAATGGAAGGCTCTGAATTTTTCAGCTCTTACACAAAAGAAACCTTTCGCTTTCTTCCTGGTGGGATTCGATCTAGGGTCGTTCGGGTTGGCTCAACAGAAACTGCGCGTCTTACTGCTGAGCTAGAAAGACTCAGAAATCGCGGTCACGTTCAAGGTAGAACTCTGATTGCGCGATGACAAAATTTATGTTTTTTGTCATTAATGCGAGAGAATTAGTCATTTCATTTTTTGTTGGAGCTTATTATTTCTTTTTGAATTTGTTTGTAATGATTTTATTTTTTTATAGGGCTTATCACAAATTAAGTATTTTTTCATCGCGATTTTTCGAAGCACCAGAATGCCTTGGAACTTAAGATCTTTTTAAACTGACAATGAATTTCAGTTTTCTTTAAGAAAGGTGAAATGTACTGCTTTATAGTTTTTTTACTCCTAAATATAAAATTTACTCTTGATAGCTGTAATAGCTTTTGCCTTAAGTGCTAAACTGATTGATACATGGATATCGTACAACCAACTGTACAATAATTTAAGTACCAGGTTTCTTACGGTACCACGAGAAACAAAAGCAGGTGCACAAAGGGATGGAAAGGAATACCCGATGCCAGAATAAGCAACATTTTATGCCATATGCCATCCATTGTATCTGATCTCGCTACAGAACTTCAAAATAAGATCTCGACAGACGATTGAAATTTAAGTTAATAAAACCTTAAGTATTCCAGCGAATCACTCGTATTACCGGAAATGTTTCGTCATATGACACGGAAAAAGTAAGAGCAGTTTCTCAGTTAATATTCGAAAGGAATTGTGGGAAGGTTTCTGAAAGTTCAGTTTTTCCTGGCCTACGAAAAAACCCAGAAATTCATGTTTTCACGCGTCATTTCACGGAAAGGTTTGTATCAAGAATCATCATCGTCATCATCATCATCATCAACCATTATCAATCCACTGCTGGATGAAGGTCTCCCCTAATTTCTTCCACAATTGTCTGTCTTGGGCCTGTCTCCTCCATGTCATTCCAGCATACTTTCGAATTTCATCCATCCATCTCTCATGGGGTCTTCTTCTGGGTCTTTTCCTGTTCCTCGGAATCTAGTCTAAAATTTCGGTTGTCCATCGGTGGTCCGTTCTTCTAGCAACATGTCCAGCCCATTGCCATTTCAGTGATTTCACTCTGGTCATGATGTCGTTTTCCTTATCCACAAGTTCCTCTTCTTATCTTTCCTGGTTACACCAAGCATGCATCTCTCCATGCCCGCTTTGAGTTGTCTGCAGTCTTTGTATGTCTTTTTTAGTTAAGGTCCATGTTTCTGCTCCATACGTAAGCACTGGCAGGATGCATTGATTAAACACTTTTCTTTTAAGACATAATGGCATACTGCTCTTAAAAATTGTACTGTTTCTTCCAAAAGCTCTCCATCCAAGTTTTATACGCCGATTAATTTCTTCATCAATTTGACCCTCACTTGATATCTTCTGCCCAAGATAAATGTAGGAATCAGTTGTCTCAAGCTTTTCTCCATCAATCGATAAATCTTCGCTTCTTGTAAAAGCATTGTACATCACTTTTGTCTTCTGAAAGTTCATTTTTAATCCCACTTCTTTACTCTTGTCAGCAAGTTCTTGGATCATACTCTGCAGCTCTGAAGGAGTAGTTGCAAAAATGACTACGTCATCAGCAAAGCGAAGGTGTGTTAAGTAACCTCCATTAAACTTTATCCCTTTGTTTTCCCAGTTCAATGATTGAAAAACATTTTGCAATGCGGCATTAAAGAGCTTGGGAGATATGGTGTCACCTTGTCTCACTCCCTTTCCAATTTTTATTTATGTTGTATTTTCAAACAGCTGAATCTTTGCACTTGCATTCCACAGGATTTCAAAGCCATTGTTACTGCTGATGGTTTCACGGAATCGAAAGCCTTTTCATAGTCAATAAAAGCCATGCATAATGGTAGTTGATATTCTCTTGTTCTTTCAATTAGTTCTCTCAGTACATGGATATGATCTATAGTGCTGTAGCCACTCCTGAATCCAGCTTGTTCTCTTGGTTGAGCCATGTCTAGTGTTACCTTCAAGCGATGTGAATATGCTTCGTTAATTCACGAAAGGAATTACGGAAAAGTAGCTCGTGAATTTCAGAAAATATTTTAGAGTACAGTCCAGACCTTACTCCCATGTAATTTCTGTCTCTTCCAGAAAGTGAAAAAAAAATTGTTACGTAGCGGTTTTTCGTCGGATGTTATGCTGATAAAAGTCATTGTTAACGATCTGCAAATGCCTTTGACTTCATGGACTACATTTCGTATTCCAAAGGTGACAATGCAAATGGCAGTCGCCGCCCCGGTGGCGCAGTGGTCTAAGGCGATGGCCTCTGATCGTTCGTCCGTAAGGGGTCCGGGTTCGAATCCCGGTCAGGCATGGATGTTGTGTTTGTCTTACGGCACTGGCTCTCTCCCCTCCCTGGAACCAGTGACCCTAAATTAGGGACGGGCGACTGCTTATAGCCCATTGAGTTGCTCACGGTGGTCGTTAAACCTCCAATAAAAAAAAAATGGCAGTCGTGTGTTACTTACCATGCCGAAGGAATACTTTTAAAAAAGAGCTTGGAATTTTGGACATATAGGTGCATTCTTTTCCATAAGAAATTTTATTTCATAACTTTCTTACATGCCTTCGTAGATTTGTCTTTCGTCAAAAGCATGCTAATTACCTCCGAGAATTTGGTGTTTATCCGTTTAGATAAATAATTCCGTTTCAGTCAAACGGTTTACGATGAGTTAAACAGCTACAAACTCACTGTTTTAGGTGTTTGTGTGACTTTTCATTTCGTCCCTTCTGACCAGGGCCCGATTTAGGTCAGCGGAGGCCCTGCGCACATCCTATGCCTTGGGCTCCCTCAATTAAAATTTTTAGCCAACAGTTGAAAAGAATATTTGTTGGTAATTTTTTTTCAAGCAATTTTTCTAGTACTAAAACATTAAAATACATCCCACATGCTAGTCAACCTTATAGCCCACGTGGCTTGTAACAGACGAGCATTCAAACCACTTGTACTTCCCCGCATCCGCAGAGCTTACATCTGTAACATTAATTACTCTGGAATTCCTTTTTTGTTTTATAGTATCATTTACAAAACAAGTATCTATCCTCCCAGAGATATAATTTAAAACCTCTAGTCTACCATAAATTTAATGGAAATGATGAACCGATGGTGGTAGTAATACCGAAGCTGTAAGAAGTAATCCATCACAAAATGTTACAGCTGATAACAAACATTGCGGGATAAATTATTGCAACAGTCTTTAAATAAAGTAGTGTCATTTGAACTTTTTCCGCATTTTCATTTATGTGAAAATAAACCCTACATAATTATGAATATTGATTCACAAATCTTGTTCTCACAAAACTAATATTAATAAAAATATTTCTACATGTTTTGCTGAAACGCTTTTCATGTATATTATACCGTACTGCTCCGAATATAGGCTTAACCCATGACGAGATCACAAGGAAAAATAAACCATACCTACATGTTATTACAGGAGCGTGAATATAAGTCACACCCCATTTTTAAACAACCATTAAAAATGTTTGAATAAAAATATTTAAAAAATACTAGATAATTTTTAACTGTTGAATTGGCAGTAGGACATCAAAAAATGGCTTTTTTTTCTACCTTTTGTGGCTGCAAAATCAAGAATTATGTCGTCAAAACTTAAATCTGCTGTTACATCACTTTTAATGGACAGTATATGAAAAGGATCAATTGACTCTTCTTTTAAACTTTAATGCTTTGTTCTTGAACCTCAAACGAGCTTTCGTTTGAACAGTTGGAAATTGGTATTGGTAAAAAATTCCTGAGGCATGTGTCAACAATGAGAAAAATATGAACTAAATTCAAGTGCCTTAATTTCCCAAGGCAAGTGAGGAGATCTGTGCTCTCAGTGAATGAATTGTTTCGTCAGGATTCGAAACTGAAGGAACTCTTCAGCAAAATCGTCTTCAACAGAATGTCACATATTACCTAAAAAGTTTGAGTGATGAAGGAATCTCGATTATTAAAAACAACGTCTGGAGTTGATGAATCGTCTAGAAGTCGGTTCTTGGGTATTTTTTTCTTCTTGATAATCCATTTCTCTCCCTAACAACTGGTTGGATTTTTTTCTTGAACAGTTCGAAATTTTTTCTCACGAAATTCAGGATGAAGTCAATAATTGACTCATATAGCGGTAAAACTAACGACAAATTGTCCATGGAAATTGCCCAGAAAACGGAAGTGCTCACTTTGTTTATTCGTTGCAATATTGTCCCAGATAATCGTTAGCAAAGCAGTCTCTTTTGTTATTAATTTGGCATGAAGAGACTAAAAAGTACATTTGGTTTTTGGAGGTAGTTTGGAGGCCCCCCAAGTTCTGAGGCCCTGTGCATGTGCACCGCATGCACGTGCAGAAATCAGGCCCTGCTTCTGACAGTTAAGAAAATAACAGATAGCAGCTCGTTTTTCCTCCAATGGTGCAGTTAATGTGTGCATAGTCACGCACAGCAACAGGACAGACAATGCACTGAACATCATATTGGTAACAAATAATCCAGCTTCGCAACTAGAGCCACAACCAGAAAGAATATGAATTCCAAAAAATATTGTCTGACACATAGATCTACAAAGTGTTGCAAATATTGGAATTCAGTATCAACAGCGGACAGCCCAAATTGCATCGTTTTCTAGAGAGACTTCATGTTTATGGAGTCATTCACTTGTAAGAAAAAAAAAACGGTTTCATTGAACGTCACGTAAAGTGCGAAGTAGCACATATAACAGCAATAATTCCAGTCATGTGGCATAAAATGATACTCACAATGTATGAATAAAACTTTCATATTAATCCATAAGGTAAATAATAAAATCGAACCTTGTTTAAAAGTTTCTAGCAGCAGTCTTTTCTTTCCCTAGCACGCACGCACTAGAATTATCTGACTTAAACAAAACATCAACATCGGCCATCTGCTTCAAGACGTAAATTGTGCTGCGTATTTAGTTAGTTACTGAAATAGCCACGGTGGCGCTGCAGCAACCAGGCTCACAACAAAATGACGTCACGGCCATACATGGTTCAGAGTTTTTCACAACTGATGTAAAACGAGTTACCGAACATTAACAACAACACTGCTGTGGTACTAAAAAGTGCAGGAAATGGCTTTCTATTGCATTGTACGCTTTTCACAACAATGGCATTCTCTGTAATTTCATGCATGATCATGAAAGAATGACTTTTAAAGCATTTCATGCATGATTTTTAAAGTAGTTTTTTTTTTATTTCTTTGATGACATCTCAACAGTTTTGTTTATTTCTAGAGTAATCGGAGCACTTTCCAATTCCAAAGACTTTTCTGAAGCATACGGATGCAGTCTGGGAAGTCCTATGAACCCAGTTCACAAGTGCGAAGTATGGTAGCAAGACCCAGAGAAAGAAAACGTCAACAATTTGAGAAGAAAGAATATTCATTGAATTATGATATTTATTCCTACGCGTGGGTTCTGAAAGCGAAACTGCATCATGCGGGATCGTCAGTGGATACTTTAGTTTCACAGGCATTTGTGTTTCTAAAAAAAGTTCGAACAAACATAGTTACAAAATATGCTATCAGTGTTGATTATCGCAATGTTGTAATTGCAAAAATTATGAAGTAATACTTCGATAAAAGAAATGTTAACTGTAGAATTTGACTTCATCATGAACTAATTACTGCTTCAAGCTTTCTGGATAAATCCACGTTCTTGAAGGATGTTGTTAACATGTGTTACTTCTTCATAAGAAAAATAAATAGAAAATGTTTTGTAGCTGTGTTTCATTTGTAGTTTACACAGTCATGTGTCGTGTTAAATTACTGCAATCACGAAACATTTTTTACACTAATATGCATAAATGCGCGTGTTCCGATGGCTTTCGATATGTTTTAATTCCGAGTATGATTCAATAACGCACGAACGTTAAGAAAGGTGAATCATCCTTTGACAGCATGATAGCATATACTGGATATCAGTTATTGGAGTATATCAACTTGGCAGCCCCGATGGCGCACTGGCTTCTGACCGTTCGATCGAGATGGATCTTGGTGAGGCATGAATGTTGTGTTTGTCTTACGGCACTGTCTCTCTCCCTTCTCCGGAGCCAGTTGCCCTAAATTAGGGAATGGCAACTGCTCACAACACATCGAGTTGCTCTCTGTGGTCATTAAATAAAACAAGTTAGTAAAATCATGCAATGCATTGATTATGATACGCTTTCCAACATACCAAAAATCTTTACTCAAGTTATTACTCAAGTTTTGAGGATAATGGCTGTAGAATAAATCTCGCTCCTCTGACCCGACCTTTGACCCCATTTCGATGATATTCAATAGAACCGGTGAAGTATACTTCCGAAACAAAAGAAAAGTGTTGTCTCAATCGAAGCATTTTTACGTAAGTTATAACGCATAAGGGCAATGGAATGGATCCCGATCCTATGTCATGACCTTTGACCCCATTTCGCCCATTTTCAATAGGGTTCGTCCATAGATGATCTCCTACCACATACTAAAATTTTATCGAAATCGAACCATTTTTAAGCAAGTTATGACGCATAAGGGCAAATATCAGGGACACCGAGCATCGCTCGGGTAAAGGGGGGATGAGGACACACAAAAAAATTATATTTTGATATGTTATTTCCAAGTATTGTAATGCTAAGTCTAAACCATCACGATTATTAATGATAGACGAATTAGAGACAAATGAATTTAGAATAAACCTCAAAACAAAGATGAATGATAATTTTTTATTTGTGTTAGAGTAAGAATTTTTTTAATTGTTTTTATTATTTCCGAACATGAAACACCAAACAATGAATGTTACCATGGGGTTCTTCATCGAACCCCATGGTAACATTGGTTCTTCGTCGTTGTCTATTTATTCGCCGCATTTGATCGAGGTTTTCTTCCGATATAGATTCATTGAGGGTTATAATAACGTCGGACATTATTTCCATGCTCCTCGCCTTAGCTGCTCGAAATGGTCTTTTTTAGGCTGATCTTCTTCCAATGGAATTTCATGTGTTTCCAGATTGGAATGTGATCGGAAACCATCGGCTCTTGAATGTCCGAGCTGTTCCATATTTACTTCTTCCACTAGTTCTTGTTCCAACAGTGTCGTATTCTTCTTATTAAAGTTGAAAAGTGCACGTTTCGTAGGGGGTCGACCAGCCATATTTTTTATATTGTTTTACCATCCACGTGACACTCTGTTAATAGTATTTAATAAAAATGAACTAATAATTATTTAGCACAGCGGATACGCCCGTCATCAAGTGACTATTCAAAAATGTAACAAAAAAAATGTTGTATTAAGTTTAAATTTTGAAGGAAAAAACATGCGAAATCAGCGTTCCGCTGCTTATACTGTATTACGCATCAACTCCAAGTAACTGGCACAACTCACTTTTTGTTCTAGAAGCAAATAGAAGTAATGCGTAATACGCACACAACGTTTGACGTAATGAGTCAGATGGTCGCAAGAGTGTGACTTCATTAAACTTCAATAGGATCCACAAACAAGGCGTGACGTGATGAGGCAGATGGCGTGACCGCGCACCAACATCTCAATCGCGAGTCGATCGCGAGATTGTGACGTCATAAGATTTCTAAGAATGGGAAACATTAATAGGACGACGCCAAAACACTAAAAACGTGGTAACTAGGGGTGGTTATTTAACCCACTAAACGAATTTTTCCAAAGTCGAGATCAAGCTAAATCGATTTCTAGTACCAGAAAACGGTAGGTTAACCACTTTCTTGGCCGTCCCGGTGGCGCAGTGGTCTAAGCGATGGCCTCTGATCATTCGTCCGAAAGGGGTCCGGGTTTGAATCCCGGTGAGGCATGGATGTTGTGTTTGTCTTACGGCACTGGCTCTCTCCCTTCCCTGAAACCAGTGACCCTAAATTAGGGACGGGCGACTGCTTATAGCCCATTGAGTTGCTCACGGTGGTCGTTAAACCTCCAATCAAAAAAAAAAAAAAGTAACCACTTTCATCAAAATCCTTAGAGCCGTTTTCAAAACAAAATTTACATATATACAAGAATTGCTCCTTTAATAAGATGTGATGGAATGCAACACCGCTCCTATGTCCTGAACTTTGATCCTACTTCACCCATTTTCAATAGGGTTTGTCCCCAGGTGGTCCTCTATGACATACTAAATTTTCATCGACATCGAACCATATTTACGCAAGTTATTACGTATAAGGGCAATGGAATGCATCCCGCTCCTATGTCCTGACCTTTGACCCCACTTCACCCATTTTAAATTGGGTTCGTTCCCAGGTGGTCCTCTACGACATACTAAAATTTAATCGAAATCGAACCATATTTACGCAAGTTATGATGCATAAGATAAGGGCAATGGAATGGATCCCGATCCTATGTCGTGACCTTTGACAACATATGTCCCATTTCAATAGGGTTCGTCCCCAGGTGGTTCCCTACCACATGCTAAAATTTCATCGAAATCGAACCATTTTTACGCGAGTTATCGTGCGGACAGACGGAAAAAGCTGGAGCATATACGCTTCTTCAACCTACGGTTGGAAAGCGTAAAAAAGTCATAGCAACTTGATTTTTCAGAACTTTTCTACAGGTAGGGAAATTTGCAACTCTAAAGAAAAGAGCTGTGGCTGAATTTTTAACAAAAGAACAAACTACGCAAACCGAATATTCACGAGCGTATAGTTAAAATTCTTCACTGTTTTATGCTTCCTTCGAGCTTTTTATCGTCTCTGGCGTAGTAGAATGAATTTCAGAGAAGAAAAATTGCCCTAGGAACCCACAAAAGCACGCTTTGTATGTTGTGATAGTCATTTGTAATTAAGGTCTAACTTGACCAAAACAAAGATAGGCTAAGTGTGTTAAAGTTCCCGGGTTGTGTAGAAAGAAATACTACGATGTTGCCCGAACAAGGCTCAGATATGCTAGGCTAACACTGTTTTGAACTCCTCCCTTGTCGTGCCGAAGAAACTCGCTCCCCACCCCAAAAAACAAAAAACAAAAAAATATCTTCGAGACACTTTTGCGAAAATTAATTAGATTTTAATTACTTATTTGTTTTAATTCCATGTAATGAACTAAGCTTTATGGGCCTTTAGATATTTCAATTCTTTGGAAGCTACAGGTATTTTTTGTAAAACCAAAATGATTGCACTTTATTGCGTGTAACACAAATATGTACGTCGCAATCAAAATGATTGCCCTGGTTTTATACCATTACAAAGTACTGCAAATCCTTTACGCTAAAGTTAATCATGTGACGGAAATTTTGTTCTTTTTGGAGAATTAAGGCCAGCTTCTTTGAAATGTCTGCCTCAAAATCACAAAACACGAAACTTCCGTGTGACAGTGTCTAACGACTTTTTCCGACTCATACGAAAATACAGAGCATAAGTCAGCAAATAATAAGTAACTATTAAGAATTGTGTTACAGAAGAAAGGAAAACTGTTTAAATTATTTCCTCTTGAATATAAAAAAAAACATGCAATAATGTTTTACACCGTAAAAATTTTCCTGTTTTGACTCTGTTATAGTAACTCACCCCGACCTACAAAAAAAGATAAATACAGGCGCTGCCTTTCGTAATTCAGATTGCTCCACCTTGTTTATTCTGATTTAAAAATCCAAACGTAGCTTTCAAGCATTATGCGAAGGTTGTACCGAAAGTAATGCGAAAGTGGACATAGCTTTTTTAACTGACAGACGTCGTTCAAATCACATACAGTATGTTGGTAGAGTAACTCTTCTTCCACAGTAACCCTTCTTCTTCATTGCATGTAAGTAATGGACTCCAAGTAGAAGCAACGTGCCATCATTGAGTTCTTGACGAAGGAAGAGTGAATGCTGTCCGACATCCACAGAAGGCTACAGAATGTTTACGGAAATGACACTACTGACACCAGCAATGTGCACAGATGGATGAAGAAGTTTAAAAAAGGATAAACCAGTATTGAAGACAACCCACGCAATCAGAGACCATCATCTGCGACCACTGACACGAATCGTCAGCGAGTGGATGAATTGATTCGCGCAGAGAGACGATCACAATCCATGAGTTTGTTGCACAATAGGACGTGGTCACAATGTCATACAGAAGATAGTGGCGTGTGCAAAATGGGCACCTCGGAAGTTGACACCCGATTTGGAGGAGAGAAGAGCGGAAGTCTGCTCTGATCTGCTGGAAGCATTTGAAGCCAATGAAGACATGTTTTTTTTTCTATCTGGTAACAGGGGATGAAACGTTTGCGTATCTTTACGATCCGGGAACGAAGAATCAATCCATGGAATGGCGTCACACTTTTAACCAAGGCCTAAGAAGTTCACGAGCCAGCGATCAGCACAGAAACTCATGATGACTGTTTTTTGGGATGACTTGGGTGTCATTCTCCTTGATTTTCTGAAACGTGGCCGTACCGTGACAACAGAGTGGTACACTGAGACACTAAAAAAAAATTAGAGAAGCCAAAAGGAGGAAGAGGCCGAAAAAATAATATCAAAAGGATTCACATTCATCATGACAATGCGAGACCACACACATCTTTGGCAACAAATCAGGCAAGCAGCAAATTTGGCTGGTCGGTGGTCCCATATCCACCGTACAGCCCAGATCTGGCGCCCTCCGACTTCCACCTGTTCTGTCTAATTAAGCACAGTCTCAGGGGACAACGATTTGATGATACAGATGAGATGAAAGTGGCTGTGAAGAAGTGGGTACAACAGTCCACACCTGAATTTTTTCAAAGAGGATTCGAGAGTTGGGTTCAGCGATGGCGCATATGCATCGCTTGTGACAGAGACTATGTTGAGTAGTACCTTTGCATAGAGAAAGAGTTACTTTACCAACATGTGCAATTTGAACGACCTCTGCCAGTTAATGAGAAAGTTATGCTCACTTTTGCATTACTTTCGGTACAACCCTCGTATTTGTAACTTCGCAAAACGTAGAAACAATTTTAAAAACGAAATACGGGCACAAGTTCAGGATGTCGTTTGAACGACTCTGCTATGAGTACTAGAAAACGGTTTGTTTTTGAATTTCTGTGTAAGATGTTAGGCTTGTACTGATTCTAGTCCTCTATAAAAAGTGGGAGAAGTGTAATTTTCTTTTGTGGATATAAATGCAGTTGTTATTTAGGTGAAAAGAAGGAAGGAGTTACTGCTCTAAACAGTGCATTTATTTTGTGCGGGGCTTATGTTGAAAGCAATGAAAATAACGTAATAAAGTTATTTAAAAACTGGTGAGAAGGTAAATAATATCGGTGGAATTACATTCCTGACTTAAACTCATGGTGGGATGGAGAAAAGTACTATACACTCGACTAATCAGAAATAAACCTGAGTCAACAGAATTATGATGTGCACTATGGTTTTCACAAAGCCCTGAGCTACAGAAAAGACGGCGAGTTTTGAGGTGGACTTATGGCTTCATTCTTTACAGCCCAGATCTAGCACCTTTTGTCCAGTACATTTCCTCAAGCTTCATGAGCATCACTTTAACAACAGTGAAGATGACTGCGTAGAATGTTTTAACAAAACGAACAATTTTGATTTCTTTTATTGAAAAACATACCACACTCTTATTTATTTCTAAGCCAAACGTGTAAAAAAATACATTGACTGCTTGAAAAATTGGACAACAGTACGTAGTACTCTGTATAAAACTGAGACACTATTTACTTTAAAAAATTAAATGACATAGTAGAACAAATATTTATGAAATTTGGATCTGAATTCCGAATGAAAAAACAAACTATTTCGACATTTGAAGATACATCGTGATGCCCAGACGCAAAATATATATATATATATATATATATATTTTGCAATTTAACAATCTTTTTCAATCCTTTGCTTAATCATATGCAATAAATCAGCAGATGTCACGCTCACAAATCCAGTGAATCTACACCTGCCGTTTCTCCTTAACAGATATGTGCAGATTAACCTTTATCGAAATTCCATGATAAAAAACTTCCTGTTCCACAGAATTCTGAGGTGTTATTTTCTTTTCCCCAGAATACCTGAAATGTGATTTATTACCTCGCGAGTCGTTGTTATCAAAGGAAAAACCCCTTTCTTTTTACTTTTTTTCGTTTGGGACTAAATATATGGAAAAAATGAAAGTGCAGTGAACAACAGATAAAATAACTAGCGATCTTTTGAAGTTACCGGCACGCTCTTTAATAGTTTATTCAGCCAAACGTTTTGCAGAGTACTTAAGCAAAGATGCTCTAGTTTATGAGACATGAGATGTAATGTATAGTATACTCCTCCTACGAGAAATACAGGATCATGCAACATTATTTTTATGATTTATAACAAACAAATAAAAAGACATCATAAAGACAAAATATTATCTTGAAAAAAAAACCCCCGATGTTTTTTGAGCTACTCGCAGAATATGAACCGGTGCTGTTTGCCCAGTTTCAGTTTTCAAGATACACTGTATGACCAAAAGTATCTGGACAACACTTTTGAGTAGTGGATGTGCCCATATACTCTATATTGACAAAAGTCACCAGACACCCCTTCAAAAGCAAATGAACGGATCCACTCCGTTGTTAAGATGCGCGGTACAGATGCAAACGGTATAAAAACAAGCCTGTAGCTGACCGCGATCATATCGCACTGTGAGGTTGAGTGAAAATGTCGCGGCGGGAGAGAACTGGCTTTGAGAAAGGAAAGATTGTTAGTTTTTATATTAGTGGGTTGTCCATAAGAGTAACCGAAAGGCGTTTAAACATACCCAAGTCAACTGTTTTGGATGTACTGAATATGTGGAAGACACATGGCGTACTTGAAACAGCAAAACGTACCGGTAGACCAAAGAAAATCAGTGATAGAGGACGTGGAAGCCTCAGGAGAGTCGTTACAGCTAATCGACGGAGTACTGCAGAAGACCTCAGCGTACAGGTGAGTAAAAATGCTGGAACCTCGGTATGTACACGTACCATTCACAGAGAACTTTATTCCATGGGTTACCGTGGTCGTGCTGCTGCTCATAAGCCTTTCATCTCCACTCAGAATGCTACTCGTCGTTTAGCATGGTGCACAAAAAAATGTATCGTGGACCGTAGATCAATGGAAACGGGTCCTGGGGACTGGTGAATCCAGTTACACGATCCATCAGTCTGATGGCTGTGTGTGGGTATGGCGGCATCCGGGGAAAGCTATTTACCACAGTGTACTGTTCCTACTGTCAAGTTTGGAGCTGGCAGTGTAGTCGTGTGGGGGTGCTTTTCGTGGTATGGTCCCGGCCCATTGGTTATCGTGGACAAACCTATAACTAGCATGTCTACCTTGATATTCTGGACAATTATGCCCTAACAACTCTGTGGCAATACTACGGAACGGAGCGTTGTTGGTACCAAAAGGATAATGCACCGAGCCATAAAGCAAGGACTGTTACGGCGTGGTTTGACGATAATTCCGTATCGTGTGTAGACTGGCCAGCACAGAGATCTGATCTTAATCTCATAGAGCCCTATGGGATGAATTAGAGCGCTGCATAAGAAGTTTGGAATCAAGGCCTACTACTAAGCAACAGTTAGCGGCAGCATTATATACTGAATGGAAGCGCATACCTATCGCTGTGTTCCAAAACCTTGTCGAAAGCCTGTCTGTCTCGAAGTGTCAGTGCATGCGTTAAGGCCAAAGATGGACCAACACCGTAGTAATGCATGTCAATAAATGTTATGTTGTGTTTCGCTACTAGACATCCGGTGATTTTTGTCAATACAGTGTATATATTAAGAAAAGACAACCTTTGTCACAAAGATTTTATTTTTTAAAGTCGAAAAAATTTTGCTGGGCTCTGACCTAGCTTCATCAGGACGAATGGCACGTAAATATTCAAATTGTACATGACATCATAAATGGTGTTACAGTCACGGGTTTTGGTTAGATGCCATGTCGTCAACAAGGTGCGCAAAATTCCGATATATATGGAAAGCTTCCAAAATATCAAGTTTGTTGGTTGAATCTGGCTTGTCGATTAGTTTTGCTTCTTCAAAGAGAAATTTATGGTCCTTTTCGTAACAGTGTTTAGCCATCGATGACTTCTTCAGGGCACAATTCCTAATATAGGTTTTGTGCTCCTACAATCGAAAACGCAAGACGGGTCTGTCCTATATAGGCGATACATATATGTTCGGATAAAGACAGTTTGGAAAAAGAACTTGATTTCCTTAAAGGTGTTGCAATACAGCTCGAATACAACCCTTCCATTATATATAAGGCTCTAACAAAATTCCATTACCGAAGCCTATCTCCACGTTAACTCCTGTGATGCACCCATTACGAGGAATTTTGCAGTTATTCCATTTTCCCGTGACGTTGCCTTCAAAAATCAAATTCCATGTGAATGTGGCACTTCGTATACAGGACATAACGCGGGGTGTCGGCGACACCCAGCGTTATGGTATGGGGTATCATTTCGGCCACATTACCGGCACTTTGAACAGCCATTGTTGCATCACTGAAGTGTTGAAACCTGTGTTTGTACCATATCTTCAGAGACTGCTTAGTACCATTTACGAACAGGATATTGCCCCACCGCATGTGGCATGTAACGTCCAAGACTCCCTGGATCCCCACCATGTGTCACGTCTTTCTTGGCCCTCGCGGTCGCCGGATATGTCGCCTATTGAACACGTGTGGTCCATGAACGCTGGACGACTGGCATGCTAGCGACCATCCCGAGCTACAATGGTGGAACTGTGGTGTCGTATCAAAGCTGCGTGAGCGAACATTCCCCAAACACACATCCAACACCTCTTTCTCTCGATACCCGGACGTGTAGCAGCTGTAGTTGCCGCCCATGGTGGCTACACCAGGTACTGATTGTTATATGTTCCCCTCGTCTCACCGTGGTGTATTTGTAATAGATTAACCCCTTTACCATGTGCTTTCTGCACAACAAATATGGGTTTGATATCTCTTTTCTTACGTAGTGTTGCACTTTTAATGGCTAGCAGTGTAGTTAGAACTAAAAGAAGTTTAAGAATACGTTTGATAGAGCATATGAAAAACTGGAATAAAACAAGGAAACGGAACATTGTTAATAGATCATTGCTTTAAAAATCGAGCATTTTCTAAGTGAAGAAATATTACTATATTAATCCAACATAATGCATGGAGAAACATTTCACTGCAGAGGCAATATAGATCGAAAAGAGGAAGAACTCTAATTGCAATATTAATCCACAATGAAGCGTAGAATATTTCGCCCCTTCTTAAACATGATTAAAAGTCATTGTCAGTTGAAAAAATCTCGTTTCAGAATATTCTGCTGCTTTGAAAATTCATGATGAAAAACAAAAATGTCCTTCTGTAGAAAATAAGAGAAATAAAAAAAAAACTCCTACAGAAAATAAAGTGACTAACCCCCATTCATAGCAAAAAACATTTGATCTTCCCACGATTCCAGAACTCTTCGTTTCTACCTTAAACGTGATCTGGTGGTAAGAGTGTTGCTAGCTCAGTCGGTAGCGCTCTTCACTACGGTGCAAACCACAGGTCGACAATTTCAAGCAGGTCAAACGAGTCGGGTCAAGGTTTTCCTGGCCGGTTTTATTTCCGTTTCACTTTTGAAAAGAAAAAAATCGAACTAAAATGCGCACTATAGAATTTTGTGCTCGATACTGATGCCCGTGGACTGAAAAATGATAATTTGTCATGCAATATGAAGGAAGAGTGTCCTCAGAAGGAAAAGGGTCCCTTCCTTCTGAAGGGCAATGATGAAAACAACATCCACATTTTGGAAACTTCCAACTCATAATAAGCTTGAAAAAATTGATGTTGCTGTGAAATATATTCTGAAGCTGGATATGTTATCAAGGAAACAGCAAAATCTGAAATTAAGCGTACGATAGGTTACTTAAATCAAATATCCTGACTGTAGCGCCATTAAAATTAGGTGGAACAGCCTTAACATTACTGTGGAGTGACTTTTTGACTGTCGCAGATGTATTTGAAAAAATGTGTAAAACAATTAGGTTATGTCTTGCGAATGAAGGCCGACAGTTTCAACACTTCCTGTAAGAGAGTAAATTAGTAAATTATATATATATATATATATATATATATATATATATGTGTATACTGTATATATTATAGTCCGGGTCAGTTACAGATCCAGGTCGGGTTCAATTATGTCACGTCCGGGTCCGGTTTGGGTCCGGGTCCAAAATTTTTGACCCGTTTCCAACTCTGCTGCAAACCATCGCGGGCTCGATCCTCTCCTCGAATAAAAAGGGGAATTTTTTAATTCGTACATCAGGAAAAGTTCTGTATGTGACTGGTACATTTAAGCGTAAAAAAAAGCGGGAACAATAAGTTACTTCTGTATAGAGACTGAAAAAGTCAAAATCGGGAAATTTTTTAATGAAAACAGAAACTGAAACTGTCATTTCTGAAAAAAAGAAAAAGAAAGAAAGAAAAAGGAATAGGTGTTAACGAAAGATCTTTCAAAATGAAGTTTTCCTTATTAGTAACGAAAACTTTTAAAAACGGAAATTTTGCTAACATTCGGAAACCTACTGGCAACTATGCTGCACGTTATTTCCAAGAATTTTCCGTGAATTTACTCCCGTTATTTAATACGTAGTGTATCTGAAAATGCAGGTGTTTAAGAAGTGGATCGAGAGCTACGCGACTTCAAAATTCTCAGACACTGAAGAGCAAAAAGTAATCTTATTACTTTTCGAACGTTGCTCACTTGTGTATTTGCTTGTATAATGAATTTAACTTTTTCTAAATTGCTAAGCTAATTCAATGCTTGTACTAAGCTAATGCTTCTTCTAATGGTTGTTGTTTGTTAATTAAATCATGAATAAACTTTCCTGCTAGTAGTGTAGTAATAATAATGAACTAAACCTAACAGCCAGACAGAGATCTGACAAAAACTATGAACTGAGAAAAACGTACTTACAACAAATTCTTTTATTAGACAACTCTTGAATCATCCAACGCACACACACTAATCGTATCACAATAATGAAGAATCAACCTAATCACATAGAACGAAGCTCTCCCTATCCAACAAGAAACGCTCTGGCTATACAACAACAAACGCTCTCCTTACGTATCGTTGAACGCGCCTATTTATACTGGCTACCACCACGTCATGACTTACACTCATTGCCAGATCTCATTCAGCGGGTGAAATAACATCTCGTTCAATAAGAAGATAATTTACATAGAAAAATAAAATAACCAGAGATAGTAAAAATCAAAAGGAAAGTGAATATAGAGTATACGTTACACTTGTTAGTTTTTCAGCCACCATTTTGTTTGGTTTGTATTACATATGGGAATGTCTTTCAACATCGTGAATTTTTAAGACTATTGCGATTTTGAGGTGAAAAATAGAAATTTTAAAAACATCAGTGTCTTTGAAATTTTGCTCTGAATCATTGCTCCTTTCCAGCAGAGAATACTAAAATGTTACCTAGTGTTCAATACATTGAAACCTCATCAGAAGATCTTACGTGATCTCACCTAGCTGTTAGAGTTATAAAGTTAAGGAATGTTTTCTTATTTCAGACTTCTGAGTTCAACATCAAGATCTTGCCAAAAGGAAAGTCTGAGTTGGACGCTGAAGCCACAGTTTTCTCGGTATGACAAGCGAAGTTCAGCTCATACCTCCTGTAATTAAAGTTCACTTTCTCATCAGCATGCTTTATTTGTAACTGAAATTGCTTCAAGAAAAAAAATCCCTGATACCTTTAGTGCTTACTATACGTATAATGGACACTACTACTGTTGCTTAATGATTTTTTTTTTTTTTTTTTTTTTTTGTGCTGACCTAGTTATAATTTCGCTTTCACTTTCTGTTTCACTCTAGCATCGCTTATCGCACACAAACACATTGGTGGACTGGCAATCCTTAAATGATCCTAAAAGCTATTTTATGCGACCCACTTATGGTAAATTAGCAAGGTATCCCATCCCCCTCCCCCTGCCCCCAAAAAAAGCTTATGTCAGCATCGCCGTTTACTGTGTGTAAACGTCTTTTCAACCCAAGTCTACGAATCATAGAAGTTTTTTGTATTGAGGCAATAATAAGCAATATTTCACCCATTTTCCTGGACCGCAGATCTCTAGTAAACTTTAACGTAAGAACAAAATTACTTCCGTTGCTGAGAAGCAGCAGACGAGGCAAATTCTCCGAGAGAAACGGTCGAAAACTTTATTCCATTCTGATGAATTTCTTTGCGATAATTGAACTCAGAATTTGTAATAGAGCCTTCGCTTTCAATGAGAACGGAAATCCGAATGTGCCGAAAATTAATATATTTTTCAAAACTTACCTATCATAAATAAAATAATTACAGAAAAAAAAACTCTTTAAAAAAATAAATCTCCAGAATTGCAGGAATTTCAGTCCAGTTTATAAAGTAAGAATTCAAAGAATTCGAAAATTCATTTTTATCCGATTTCTTTCAAATGGAAAAGGCATTTTTGCTATGGCTGAAACCCAGACTACTAATGACATACACAGACTACTTATAACATAATAATATATCCCAGACTACTAATAACATACACAGTCGAGTCACGTTATTGTGACCACCTCCTACTTTTGACGTCAACAGCGCGTAGCCAATGAATGAAGGCACGTGTCGTGAGCTGGCTTGTAGGGTATATAAGGTGTGCTGTAGGCATTCTGAAAACATATAACTCAAAGTGAAAATCCTCCAAATACGCGACGTCACTCTAAAATGTGGAAAAAACGATGCGTATTTGTTTATTCAACAAACACTGAAGAGCAATTCAATTAGAGACAGCTGGCGTTATGCAAATGTGGCGCTGTGGGCGGCCCTGTAAACGGAAACGACATGACGTATGCAGCAATCCGACAATATGAGGAGTGATGCGACGGGAAACAGTAAGAGTCGGACGCAGTATGGGTAAGACGAAGGATCTGAGCGCATTTGACCGTGGGCAAATTTTCGGGCCCGACGAATGGGCCCCTCCATCTCGGAAGTCGTGCAGGCACTGGGATTTTCACGAGCCACTGTGTCACGGGTGCACAGTGAGTACATCGAATCCGGTAAAACCATCCCTGCAAGGGCCAACTGCCGTGGACAACAGCGTCGGCTAGCTCGTATTGTAACAGCGGATAGACGGGCTACAGTGCAAGAAATCACTCGGCAATTTAACGCTGGTGCACGAAAACATGTAAGCAGCCACACCATACAGAACCATCTCCTCGCTATGGGGTACAGAAGCCATCGTCCCACGAGGGTGCCGCTGCTGAACGCACATCACAGGGCACAAAGATTAGCATGGCCGCGGGAACATCGCGACTGGACCCTAAACATGTGAGAAAATGTGGCCTGGACTGATGAGTCGAGATTCACCTTGATACATGCGGATGGCAGCATACGAGTACGGCGCATACATGAAGCGATGGATCCTTCTTGCCAGCAGGGTACTCTTCAAGCTGGTGGGGGTGGTATTCTCGTCGGGGGACTGTTTATGTGGTCTGAAATGGGACCCCTGGTACGTGTGACATTGTCCCTCACAGGTCAATGATACCGGGATATCCTGGACGACCATTTGCTCCCGTTTGTGCGTCTTCAACATCCCACTGGGAATCTCATCCTGCAACAAGACAATGCACCGTGCCATCGCTCGCGAATTGTGTCCGAATGGTTGGATGAACACTCCACCGACGTGACCTTGCTTCCTTGGCCAGCTAGGTCACCTGACCTCAATCCCATCGAGCACATCTGGGATGCCATCGAGAGAAATGTTCGAGGCTCTGAACCCCCTCCATCAAATCTTCGTGAACTGTGGGAGCTTGTTCAGGGATCGTGTATCCGTATGGCTTCCCAACGCTTCCGGTGTCTTGTAGAGTCCATGCCGAGACGAATCGCCGCCGTCATCAGGAAGAAAGGTGGTGCTATACGTCACTAGACAGTTATCTCTAATTCAATTGCTCTTCAGTTTATAACTCGTTGCTGTCATTGATGAAAGGAGCGATTTATCAGATTTACAGAAAGGGATGATTATCGGCTTTCGGGCCAAGGGTGGCAGTATTTCTGAAACTGCGCAGTTTGTGAACTGTTCGCGTGCTGCTGTAGTTAAAGTGTATCGTGCTTCGTGAAATGGCACCATTGCGAATAAGCGGCGTGAAAACTACGGAACACCACGTGCCATTGATGTGAGAGCCGAACGTCGGTTGCGAAGGTGAGTGAGTGCCTATCGACACGCTACAGTGGAGCAACTCAATGGCCGAATGAACCAGGGGGCCACCGGAAGTGTGTCTAAAACGACAGTTCAGCGAACCCTGCTGCGTATGGGGCTCCGATGTAGACGCATGGTCAATGCACTTATGCTAACGAAAGTACATCGGCAGAAAAAGCTTACATTTGCACGGCAGTATTGGAATTGGGCCTCCGCTGATTGGAAAAGGAGTGCCTTCTCCGATGAGTCATGTTTTCTGCTTCATTAAACGGATGAACGTTGGCGTATAAGGCGAGAAACATCGGAGAACAAACACTCTTCAACTATTTCTGGAAGAAAACAAGCTAGTGGGGGCAGCGTTATGGTGTGGGGAATGTTTTCCTGGCATTCTTTGGGTTCACTCATACCTGTGTAAGGCATTATGGACCGAATTCGTTATGAATCCATCGTTGCAGACCACGTACACTCATACATGCTGATTGTGTTTCCTGGGGAGGATGGGATCTTCCAGTACGACAATGCGACGTGCCACACAGCTAGAAATGTCCGAGAGTGGTTGGAAAAGCACGATGAAGAATTCAAAGTACTTCTCTGGCCTCCTAATTCCCCAGACCCAAACTCAATTGAGCATCTGTGGGACCACCTCGATCGTGTTGTTCTCTCTATGGATCGCCCACCACTCACCCTCCAACAGCTGTCAAATGCACTGCAGTCAGCATGGCTCCACATACCTGTGAACACTTTCCAGCACATTATTGAGTCACCCCAGCCCGTCTAGCTGCTGTCCGCGCTGCACACGTCTGTTACTCTGGATACTACCTGGTGGTCACAATAATGTGACTCGACCGTGTATTTGATTAGATTGCAGGATTATTTAACTGCAAATGCAATTGGCAAAAGCAGACCCAAAGGGATAGGGTTTAAATTTCAAAATCGAGTAAGGGAAAGGGGAGTGTATCAGAAACAGTGTTTGGCTTAACAGAACATTTGCTACATAGGTTTGTTTCTGTTTTTTATTCCAAAACCTTGAAAGTGGTAATCAAACTTTACCGTTTCAGTAGAACTTGATTTCCTTCTAACTGAAGTACAAATATATACATACTTATTTTCTTCTTGAGTTACCATAAGGCCTACTGGTCCACAATATGTCGGCTTGCCGAGAATTCTCTCGGTGGCCCAGTCCGCAATTACACTTGAAGAAAAGATGAGAAAATAAAACCTATAATCTCAAGAATGTAGGCTCGCAAGAAGAAGGAATCTTGATCCATATTGAATCAAACAATTGTATTTTAGGCTACTGTGACGTAGAATAGAATTTCAACTTAACGGAAATTATGTTAAAAAAAAAAAATAAAAAAAAAATAGATATATTTTTATATCTCTAAGGCCTTCTGACAGATTTTCTAAAAATATCATGTGAATGTTTGGGTGCCGCCCCCGTGGCGCAGTGGTCTAAGCCCTGGGTTATGACAATTCGTCCGAGAAGGGTCCGGGTTCGAATCCCGGTGAGACATGGATGTCGTGTTTGTCTTACGGCACTGGCTCTCTCCTTTCCCTGTAACCAGTGGCTCTAAATTAGAGACGGGCGACTGCTTATAGCCCATTGAGTTGCTCACGGTGGTCGTTAAATCTTCAATTAAAAAAAGAAAAAAAAATGCTTGAGTTTCGCAAAGCTTGCAGATAGCGAAGCCACACACGTTATAAGCAATTTCATTGAAGAAAAGGAAACTTTTTGTATCCCATGAAACGTTATGAAATTTTTCACATTGGTTGCGAGATTTCAAGAATTTTTCATAAGGCAGATCTAAAATTCACTGGATTTTTTTCCCCACTTTATTCATTTGAGAATGATTTTAAACTATATAACGAAGTAAATTTCTCCGTCATTTCTGGTCGAGGCCGCTTATTCCGGAACAAGTTGCTCTACCAACTGAGCTACGCAGACGATTATTCTGATTCCTATCTGCCTTTACGTCGTGTGCGTCCTTCTGGCAGGTATGTCACATCTCCCCCCCCCCCCGAAAGAGGGCCGGGGGCATGGCCCACGGGTCAGCCGTGACCATGAATCGTTGCCGGCAGCCATCCACTGTAGAACGTGCACTTGAGAACTCCCAGTCGATCTGCTGTGTGGAACACAACATCACACATTTTTATTTTTCGAAGCGCTGCTCTGATTTTTCCTGTCTCGCGGTGTGGAAATAACATCACACCAATGCGAGATTTTGAACGGCCGGGTCATCCGGATAGTTCGGGCGCCATTATAACGAAGTAAATTTCTCCGTCATTTTTGGTCTACGCCGGGACTCGAACCCGAGGCCGCTTATTCCGGAACAAGTCGCTCTACCAACTGAGCTACGCAGACGATTATTCTGATTCCTATCTACCTTTATGTCGTGTGCGTCCTTCTGGCAGGTACGTCACAACTACTGTAGTGAAAAGGAACACCGGAACACCATTCAAAAATGGATCCGTTTAGTTGAAATTCGACTATAATGTTAACAGAAAATGTATTCGAAAAATTTGACCTATTATTGAAAGCTGTTTTTGTTTTGTTTTTGTTTTTCAGAGTTTAATGGGCACTGTAAACATCTAAGGTTACAAAATACACCTATCTTTAATTTAGAGACTCTGGCTCTAGGGAAATAGAGAAAAATATAAAGTCGTTTCTCAAGGAATTCTAAGGTTCAAATTATTTCTGTATATATATATCAAAAATGAAAATTGGGATTAAAATATATTGAACTTTCAGGTTAAAGGCGAAAAGAGAAACTACCCAGTACGTACAACTTACAGACCCTAACAGTCATTTGGCCTCAGTGATGGCTGAGTGCCGTTCCGTGGCACAGCTTAAGTAGTCCACTCAGATGTGCCTACAGTTAATCGATTTTGGATACAGTGGTAAGAACAGTCTGCTCTGTGGCCCAGTAGTTAGAGACGCGGGCTATTGGTAAATCAACAGAGTTTGGCCCAATCAGTGTTGTAGCGAAGGAGACTAAGACTGGAGGGCAAAATATATAACTTGCGCCCCTTGGAAAACAACAACACAAGCGATTGAGAAAGTGGTTTCAGAAAGTAACTTGAGTATTGGTAGCACCTATCCAAGTAAAGCTTGTTCTGTTTCTATATTGAATATGTTCTGGGAGTTTATTCACAGCAAATTCAATTTTCTGTCATAACACTCGTGAAAACATTCATTTTAATCTTAATTAGATAGCGAAAACAGAATATATGTCATGAATCAGCGCAGGGATTAAGCAAAGGGCGCCAAAAAACGTATTGCACCAAACAAAAACACAAATAGAAAATTTGTCGCGATGGCTGAGCGGTCTGTGGTGCTGGCTTCTCACCATTTGTCCGGGGTGGCCTCGAATTCAAGTCCCGTGTCAGGAATGGCTGGTGTATTTGTCCCTTTCCCTTCCCTAGAACTATAGTGGCATTTATTAGGGACCGATGACTGTCTTGCAGCCCATAGAAGTGCTCATAGTGGTCCCAAAACTTCAAGAAAAGGGTCAACATTCGATTGCGAGGAACTTTTCTTCACGTGAAAAGCGTATGTTTTCATCCAATAAAGTTTCTTGCCGAGGCACATTTCCATCTTTTATTTGTAACATCATTTCAACCATTTCAGCGCCCCCATAAACTGGAGCCTCGGCACAACTGTCGTTCCTCGTCGGTACGCCTTTGGGTCCAGGTTCGAAACTTCACTGATATGCTTGCCCTACGGCGCTGGCTTGTCCTCTCCCTGGAATCAGTAGCCCTAAATTAGAGACGGACTAACTCCACTAATTGCTTAAATGATTCTGTTAGTGGTTGAAAACTCCCGAAAAGAAACAAAATTTAACGAAAAAGTGTTAAGAGGAAAGCACACACGCTCAAAGACCACGAACTACACCAACGAGAGACACGAGCTATGCGTGAGACCAATAGCTCTGCTGATCAGCACCTTCTGCCCATGTTAGGTGTTACTGTGCCCTATCTTTGTTGTTTCTTTCAAGGTTTAAGGACTACCGTGAGTAACTCGAAGAACCATAAGTAGTCGCCCATTCCTAACTTCCCACCGACTAGTTCTGGGACCAGTCCATTCCTCAGCGGGACTCGAACCCGGACTCACTTGGATAGCCTGTCAGAGGCCATTGCACCACTGGGGTTGCACTTGGTTGCGACTGTTTGCTGAAAAAGGAGCAGAGACAGTGTTGCCTTTGACTCGTCGTCATGAACGTCTAAGGTGGTGCCGTGCATGGGAGGCTGTACTAGCTTTCGGTTAGTGGTCACGTCTTCCTAGGCCCTCTGCTGTTTCTTCTTCCTTCAGATCATCCTTTTTGTACAACATTAATCCCAGGTATTTGAAATTCTACCCCTTTGATCATGCCTACCTGGACCATAGCACATCTGTTCTTTCCTTCTTCCTTGCGATCTCCCTCTTTCTACCACATCAATCCAAGTTATTTGAATTTTCTCAGTCTTTTGATCACGCCTTCCCGGACCTTAACATCTTTGCAGTTTACTTCTTCCTTCAGATCTCCCTCTTTTTACAACATCGGTCTCAGGTATTTGAATGCTCTCACTCTTTTGATCAGGCCTTCCTGGACTTCAACACCTTTGCAGTTTACTTCTTCCTTCAGATCTCCCTCTTTTTACAACATCGATCCCAGGTATTTGAATCTTCTCACTCTTTTGATCACGCCTTCCTGGACCTTAACACCTTTGCAGTTCACTTCTTCCTTCAAATTTCCCTCTTTTTACAACATCAGTCCCAGATATTTGAATTTTCTCACTTTTTTATCACACCTTCCTGGACTTTAATACCTCGGCTGTTTACTTCTTTCTTAATATCTCCCTTTTTCTGCAACATCAGTCCAAGGTATTTGAATTTTCACACTCTTTTGATCACGTCTTCCTGGACCTTAACACCTCTGCTGTTTACTTCTTCCTTGCGATCTCCCTCTTTCTACAACATCAATCCAAGGTATTTGAATTTTCTCACTCTTTTGATCACACCTTCCTGGACTTTAACACCTGCGCAATTCACTTCTTCCTTCAAATCTCCCTCTTTCTACAACATCAATCCAAGGTATTTGAATTTTCTCACTCTTTTGATCACACCTTCCTGGACTTTAACACCTGCGCAATTCACTTCTTCCTTCAAATCTCCCTCTTTCTACAACATCAATCCAAGGTATTTGAATTTTCTCACTCTTTTGATCACACCTTCCTGGACTTTAACACCTGCGCAATTCACTTCTTCCTTCAAATCTCCCTCTTTTTACAACATCAGTCCCAGGTATTTGAATTTTCTCACTTTTTTTATCACACCTTCCTGGACTTTTAATACATCTGCTGTTTACTTCTTTCTTGAGATCTCCCTTTTTCTGCAACATCAATCCAAGGTATTTGAATTTTCACACTCTTTTGATCACGTCTTCCTGGACCTTAACACTTTTGCAGTTTACTTCTTCCTTCAGATCTCCCTCTTTCTACAGCATCAATCCCAGGTATTTTAAATTTCTCACTCTTTTGATCACGCCTTACTGGACCTTAACACCCTAATTTCGATTATCTTCTTTGTTGTATCAATAGTATTTTGTTTTTGCTCTACTTGCCTGCACCTCCATTTCTCCTTACACACTTCATTAGTTGTGTAGTTTTTTTCCTTCAAGCTGCCCTATATAAGTATCATTATTAGCCGAATAGTTTTTGTACAAAGTCCTACTCGTCGACTCCCTCAAAATTTTGAAGCTGAAAAGCTAAAACGGAATATTTAGTTTGTTCCATTTGTAGCTCAGATTCTAGAAACTTCTTTTTATAAATATCGTATATTGTCGGATATATTTTAAACGTAATTCTCTAGTTTCACTCATCGTGTTGCCAATAATATTTTTCGTTTAGAACTATAGTTAATTCTGTATCTTAAAGATTTCAAAATTTTAAATAAAGTTTCCTACCTTAGCGTAACATAAATTATGTTGCAACGTTTCGCTCATTAAAAAGATCTTTCTTATTTTACATGCAAGAAACGATGTAATTCTCACCTTGATTGTAATCATCAGCGGTGTATTTGTATCTGTTTTTTTTTTCACGCCTTAAGGCAATTGTACCGTTTCTTTTGAAAGCATGTCTACTAGGAGGAGGAGGAGGAGAAATTCAGGGGGTAGTTGAATGCATCATCCTCAGCATTGGTCGTAAAGGTTATTATCTCTTGTTCTGCGATTGGTTGTCTCTGTCCACTTATTGTGCTGTTCGCCCTGAGAATCGGGTTTGTGTCGTGCGTTTACCTGCAATCCGGAACATCAAGCTCAGTCCACTGCTTCGACATGGGCACCGTTGGAGTCCTGTCGCTGTTCCTTGCTGTTTTTCAGGCATCTGCCTATATTACCTATATCGAAGTGCGTCTTCCACTCCCGGTAAGACTTCAATTTTTGGATTTAAATTCAATGTTGAAATTCGCGGCACGATTTTCCTTAAGCAGAAGTTAAGCAAATTATATTTTCACCTTTAGAAATGAGGATTGCAGACATATTTTAGAGAAAGTTGTGAAGTTCCGCAACCCCATCCTCTTCCGAAAAATTTCCCCTGTAATTTCATATTGCTTTTACACAGTAAATTCATACCGTAACTCTTTTTATATCATTCCAGCCTGCGCGGACTGAGCCATCGGGACACGGGGTGAAATCCCGGTGAGCCGCTGTATTCTGGGACTATAAGCCGTAGGCCAGGGATTTCGAACCTATGGCACGGGTACCCAGTACAGCACGCGAAAGAATTTTGTTGGCACACGGTTGCCAATGCCGGCCTTTCGGTTTTTCTTGACTACAGAAATATATGACCATTATCATGACTGGGAAATGAAGTATAATACATACCGATTGCATCATCCTCTCACTCCCAAAAAAGGCTGGGTGATTTTGTGCTTTAAAATGTAATTTCACAAAACTGTTTTGAAACTGTTAAGTAGAAACTTTTCTCATCGGTTCAGCAACAGGAGAAGAAAAGGACAGAAGAAGATAGTAATTAACGATATTTTGTCACCTGAAATTTCCACGGGCACGAGCGAAAATATTTTCCGCGATTATCGACAATTTCGGCACGCGATCTTAAATAGGTTTGCCTTCCTTGTCCTAGGCTAACTGTCACCATGCTTATAGAAGAAATTCAAGTTACATTGAAAAGCCGAACAAAGTGTTTGTTTACCACTCTGACTTTGAATAGAAAGCCGACTTACGTAGCATGTTCTATTAAGGGAGTTTTGTAGTGCCAATAGAAATCCATGTTAAATTCGCTATGTACCTTTTTCTCAGAAACCATTCATCAGAAATGAATAATGTTTTCTGATATACATATTTAGCAACTCATCTAACATATTTTTGTCGGAGTGGTTGTGAAAACAAGTTTGTCCGCGACGGGCATCGAACCAGGGTCCCCTCACTCCGGAGCAAATCGCTCTCCCAACTGAGCGGACAGATTGTCTCGCTGCAGATTTGTTGCCAGATTTTCACCTATGTAGTACGTCACATCATCTCCCTCTTAATTTATGTTTTTTTTTATTATTATTATTTTAACCGAAGTAGGAATTTTTCATTAATTCCAAACAATGTGTGGAACATTTTTCGAAGAACCCAACAGCCAGTGGATTCTTTTTCCACTACAGGGCGCCAATGTGAAAACACAAATTTGTCCGCGACGGGCATCAGACCCGTGTCCTTCTCCCTCCGGAGTAAGTCGCTCTCCAAACTGAGCTACGCGGACAGAATGTCTCGCTGCAGATTTGTCGTTTTGACACATGTTTTCACCTCTGTAGTATGTCATGCGGTTTTAAAATGTTTGACTTCAAAAAAAGCTAGAATTTTTTAACATTACCCCATAAAAAAAGGGATTTTTTATCTTTAAAAGTTAGCAAATAAAAGTTTAGGAATAAAATCTCCTACTAATGGGAGTATCTTAATGGGGCATATGACTTTTGAAAACCTCAGAGCAGCACCTTTTATAGTTTCTGAGAAAAAAAGTTCACGAGTTTAAAAAAAAACGATTTTGAGAAAAAACGGCTTTGAAACATAAATTTGCATTCATTACCTGGTTCAAGTGAGTTACACAATCCAGCACCTGAGGAAGGTTCATCATTCATGTAAGATAATACAATCCAGCACTATAGGAAGGTCCATCTACATCCTCTGCTTCTTCGAAATCAGTTCTTATTGTATTTTTCTTTTTTCTCACCACTGAGTCAGAAAGTCACAGGAGTCAGACTCAAGTTCTATGTAAAACTAATTCGGAAATGGTGATTTTTTTCATTAATGCGAATGATTTAGTCATTTTATTTTCTGTTAGAGCTTATTATGTTTTTAATACATTTGTAATAATTTATTTTTTTCTGTAAGAGGTCTTATTACAAATTACGTATATTTTTCATCGCAATTTTTCGAAGCAACAGAATGATTTGGAATTTGAGATCATTTTTTAACTGTCAATAGTAATTATTTTTAAGAGAAGATGCAATGCACTGCTTTATAATATTATTTCACAAGTCTTCTAAATATAAAATTTACTCTCTAACTTTTATTTCGGTTTGCTGCTGCTAATTTCGTCACTGATTCAATTTGTTCATGGCCCTCATGCAATGAACTCCTGGAGTCACACCAACAACTTCCAAAATGCAAGATTTAAGGGTTATCCCTTAAATGTAGAATTTGGGGAAGATTCATAACACCACACAGTGTCGGTTCTGCAGTTTGCAATTTCCCAATGGCACGCAGTGCATGTATGAAGCGTATCATCATCATCATCATTGTCAACCATTATCAATCCACTGCTGGACGAAGGTCTCCCCAAGTTTCCTCCACAGCGGTCTGTCTTGTGCCAGTCTCCTCCATGTCACTCCCGCATATTATTAGCATATAAATGTGATTCCTATTGTCCTCTGACGGGTTATTACACTTTGAACTGTAAAATACACCAGAGTTTGTGCATAAATTACACGTAAAATCACACAGCGTCGGTCCTGCAGTTTGCCCTTTCCCAATGGCACGCAGTGCATGTATGAAGCGTATATTAGCATATAAATGCGATTCCTATTGTCCTTTGACGGGTATTTACACTTTGAATTGTGTAATACAGCAGAGTTTGTGCATAAATTACACGTAAAACCAGTGTTGATGCCAAGCCTGACCATGCCCCGTTGCCAATTTCGCGAGGTAGGATGTTTTTAAAAAAAATAAAAAAAAAAATACTTGTATTTTTTTGTTAATAATAGAAAATGTATCATTTTAACCCTTTAACGACCATAACCCAAAATTCTTGTATCACTCTAAATACCATAAAGCCCGAAACTGTCTCTTGTTTCACTTCTTTGTTTAATAACAACAATAGTGACTGAGGGTGACTCCTGCTGATCCTCATAGGTCGTGCAAATTTGAAAAGCAGGTAAGGGCAGGAAGTCAAACTTACTCTAGACAGGAGATTCGTGCTGTATGGTCGTTTGTATGTACGGACATTTTGGGCGTTATAGTCGTTAAAGGGTTAAAGGTACAATTTCGAAATTTTATGAACACTGAAAATCAAATATCTTTTTAAAAAAATGTTTGCCCTGCAAATATCCTTAAAGAAAGTATATAGAAAATGTTTTGATGAGCCCAACACTTTTTTCATGTACCACTCTCCATGTCTTTTAGACTTAAGCTTTCGTCTGATTTCTGATCACACCCGCTTTCGATAGTTGCAGTTTAATAATCAATGTAATTAAATATACTATCAACATGACATGAAATCAATAAAAGAACTAAATTTTACTTTGTAATCCCACGATTGTATTATTTAAATGGGGGATGGAAACTCAAAATCCGTTGTATCCATTAATTCACTGAGATTCGCTTACGCTAAATTTTAACGTGTTGCTACATTTTGTGCCTTATACGAATTCTTGAACTACAGTTTTGAGAAGCTTCTTTTAGCTACAGTAATAATGCGTTTTCCCATTTGAATACAATTAGATATACATGCATTTCCGCATTGTTTAACTTTTTGTCACTTTATAAATTTGCATTGAAATTCTTGCAATTCTCGAAATTTTCAATTTCCTAAAGATATATTTTTCGTAATTATTTTGTTTATTATAGGTATAATAAGTCTTGAAAAAAAAATAATTTGGGCCCATTTGGATTTCTCTCCTCACTAAAAGCGAAAAAACTTACACAAATTTTGGATTAATCTATCGCAATAAAATTTGTTGCAGTACAGAAAAAAATGGGTAAAATATTAATTATTGCCTGAAGTCAACCACTGCAGCAGACTTGTGTTGATGAGACGTTTAAAGCAAAAATTGTGCGGCTAACATACTGTTCATTTTGGCGTTGAAGTAATTTCATAACTACGAAACGCATATAGCGTATGAAATCCGTTTATTTTCGTGGTGTAGTCAGCACAAATATTCGCCAAGCTTTCGCACTCCACTGGGAGGCTTTTTCAAGGCAATGATAGACACAAAAATGCAGAGAATTGGAACATGTAAAGAACGAAGATGATTTTTGAAAATAACGCGGGTGACATCACGAGCATATTACATGCATTTTTATCACGTAATTATACAGAGCGCCGTGCTGTGTTTCCATCTTTTAATAATGCATGCCAAACCATTGGTAGTTCCGTTGAGATTATATCATTGCATGCCACTTTGTTGGATAGGATTTCCACTGTTTGCCTGATGGCAGTCTCTTTGAAATTCGTGTAAGGGGCAATTCTTCTAATATTATTCCACACAGGAGCGGCCGAGCAATGCATGAGTTCTCTGGCGAGGGCTGTATTCTGCATGCCCTGCTTCACATTATTCAACTCTGGTGTATTTAAAAATAAAGTTAATTTCATAACTTTTTCTTTTTTAAACACAGGAGCGGTTTTGTTGGCGGAATGGTGTGAGCACTGGATTTTGAGCATTCGTCTGACATGGGTCCGTGTTCGAATCCAATGAGGGATGGAAGTTGGGTTTGTCTTACGACACAAGGTTTCTCCCTTCCCTGGAACCGTGACCCTAAATTAGGGATGGGAGACTGCTTATAACCCATCGAGTTGCTCACGGTTATTGCTCATCGAGTTGCTCGCGGTGGTCGTTTACCCCCCCCCAAGCCGTGGGCCGCAAAAAATCCGATTCGAGGATCTTTTACGGGTAGCCAGTCCCACTGCATAATTCTGCAGTTTTTCATATTATTTTTCTCCTCGCGTTTGTAAGATGAATTCTTTCATCAAATTCAGGGTTTTTCGCATATCAGTGTGCGCTGTCTCCCCTAGAGGTTTCTACGGCCCTGCACCAACTAGAAGATTTTTCTCATCAATCTCGTCAATTAAAAGGGGAAAATCTGTGCTCGGGTCGGGCTGGTTAGGAAATTAACCATTTTGCTGCTGTATTAAAGAAAAAAAAATATCGACTGACAAAATGGGGACTGCCTTGTGATGTAATGAGTTGTTCCTTAACAGAGGCGTAACTAGGGAGCAGCTGAAGGGAGGATGCAAAAATCACTGCTTACAATCTGATTAAAATTGATATAGAAACTTTTACACCAGTTTATAATAGTTTTTTCACGCCATACTTTGCTATTATTTCTCCACTGACAGACTTTGCTTATTGCATGCTTCGCCATTTTCGGTAACCTTGCCAATTTAAAATTTGCATTTCGTTCTCAAAATGTTCTGGGGATGTTAACTGCTCACATTCAGAAAGGAAGACGTAATTATATGTTCCTTGCAAGATAAAGATGTCGTTCACGTTGTTGAAGAATCTTTGGGAGCTATCCGATAATTACTGCGGCTGAGACCCACGACTGCCAGCTGCATTCGGCTCATTTGATGTGATACCGAATGTCCAAACTCCCAAGCAGTTTTAAAAAGCTGCACAAACGGTCAGTTTGTACAGTCAGATTGTACCTCACACATAGAGGACGTGACGTTAATTTTTGTGTGTGTAACTTGATGGGGTATACATAGTCCCTTATTTGGGGATTTAGGGACACTGGTTCCAGGAAAGGAGAGAGCCAGTCCCCTGGCTCTCTCCTTTTCTGGAACCATTGGCCCTAAACATCCATGCCTCACCTCAGGATCTATCTCGGATGAATGGTCAAAAACGCCCAAATCACTGCGCCACACCGGGGCGGCAATTTTCTTTTGTCGAACAGTATATATATATGTGTGTACTCTCTTACTCTGTTTTCCAACACCGGCAGTATATATCATCCTCATTGTCAACCATTATCAATCCACTGCTGGACGAAGGTCTCCCCAAGTTTCTTCCACAACGGTCTGTCTTGTGCCGGTCTCCTCCATGTTACTCCCGCATACTGTCGAATTTCATCCACCCATCTCCCATGTGGTCTTCTTCTGGGTCTTTTCCTGTCCCTTGGAATCCAATCTAAAATTTCAGCTGTTCATCGATGGTCTGTCCTTCTGGCAGTATGTCCAGCCCACTGCCATTTCAGGGATTTAATTCTGATCATGATGTCTTTCACACTTGTCATTTTTCGGATCCACGAGTTCCTCGTCTTATATCTTCTGGTTACATCAAGCATGCACCTCTCCATGCTGCTTTGAGTTGTCTGCAGCCTTTGTATGTCTCTTTTAGTGAAGGTCCACGTCTCTGCACCATACGTAAGCACTGGAAGGATGCATTGATCAAACACTTTTCTTTTAAACCTAAAGGTGGAAGAAAACTTGAAATCAGTTGTTTATTTACAAAAAACTGCCAAATGAGTATTTTAGTTGTACAAAGGAAAGAAAAAAGGCAAGCCTAAGCGACTGAAATAAGCCTAATGTTACATGAAACGAGTCTTGCACAACGTCGCACGTTAACTAAAAGCGCTATCCTAAAACGGAGGAGAGAACCAGTCAACAAATTCTAATGAACATTGAACGGAAAAATGTACCTTACTCCTAAAAATTAAAAAAACAACAAAACAATGCAAATTACGTAACAACAACAACAAAAAACCCTTACCAAGTGAAGAATACCTCCACGCATTCCGAACGGAGGTTCAAAATGAGGCTAATGGAGAAGCAACGTTATCAGCGGCATCTGGAATTCAAGAGGGGAACCATCTTTCCTGAATGTTCTGAGGTTGTAGTAAAGGTAAACATTTCCGAACAGTTTTAAAGTTATAATTAACTATACAGAATACTTCAATATTCCAGTTGGTGGCTTCGAGAGTATTAAGATACCCAAAAAAACTAAAACCCTTCCTGCCTTTTAATTAATTAACATATACTATTTTTTCATTATTTTATATATTTATACTTTTTTTGTATTTTTATCCATTTTAAAACTTTTTTGTGGGAATTTTTTGTCAGTTTTAAACTTTTTTGTGGGAATTTTTTGTCAGTTTTAAACTTTTTTTGAATTAAACGAAAAGGGAGAGGCGAGAGCTTGTTGGGTTCCTAATTAAGAGATAGTAACCACATCATCAACTAAACTTCTAGGTTTAGTTGATTCAGTCAGTCACTAGGTTCCTAAATTAGAGTAGGTCTGCAATCCTAACACTATACTTGAGAACAATTTTCCTTAGTGTGGCTTTGAGGAAAGCTCTCGGAACTTGGTTGTCAATAAAGTGACTGATTAGTAAAGGATCTTCTTCCAAGCTGCAAATTCTAGACAACCGTAAGGCCTGCGAGATAAAAACATTCTCGATAACCTTGCTGGATATATTGCTTGACCAATTAATGAATTTGAAAATTTGTGAATTTAAGTTATTTCTCTTATCAAACAGATTAATAACAGGGTCCCTATCATTAAGATTAATAGACAAATCCAAAAAATCTAGTTCTTGGTTATTAGAATTAGTTTTAATTAACTTAAGGCAGCTTGGATAGATTGTCTTGAAGCTGATTTTCCTGCAATCTATCCAAGCTGCCTTAAGCCGATTTACCTGCAATCAATCCAAGCTGCCTTAATTTGTTTCTGATTTTTCTTTGATGCAGCCATTGGCGCTTTAGAAGTTCAAAACTATTTGTTTTTGCATGTTGCCTTTAGTTACAGTTTTTGCATGTTGCCTTTAGTTACAGTTTTTGCATGTTGTCTTTAGTTACAGTTTTCGCATGTTGCCTTTAGTTATAGTTACGCATCTGTTTCTTACATTGCTTCTCATACTATTGATTCAAATTTGCAAATAAAATGAAACCAAATTTCGTTTCGTAGAAGAAACAAAATCAAATTTAATCTAAACTCGAAGGTTTATTTCTTCGAAATACATATATTTTAAGATACATTTCATTTAGATTTTTAACAGAAATGGTGCCGTGTTAGTCTCTCTTCTCCATCACAAGCGATTAAATTCTTTGGCGGTCTGTTAGTCCAAGACCACTAAAACTCGAGTCTATCAAAATCAAAATAACTGTGGTTCGATGGACCAGTCACTCTTTTCAGGAAGCATCATTTATTTCAGAAAAAAGCTACGTCATTTTTTCTGTTAAAAAGAAGTTGCGAAGTATTTTTTCACTCATGACAGATAGCGAATAACTTATTAGTTACTACAGAGGAGGTTCAGAAAGTAAGGCTACATATTTATATACAAGCCCAGTGGCAAAGGTATCAAATTGAAACAAACCAAGAACAAAGCTCAGAAGTTCTACTTTTATTCACAGATTTTATTTTCCTGCATACGAGTAGTCTCCCCTTACGCTCGATGCAGATATGCCAGCGTTTAGCAACTTTTTTAAACCCGTCTCTGTAAAAACGTTCAGGTTGTTCTCGGAATCATTACCTCGCAGCGGTTTGAACATCTTCATCACAGGGTGAACTGAATTCCTTTCAGATGTCTCTTGAGAGCAGAAAACAACCAGAAGTCGGACAGACTGGACATCTTCGTCACAGGTGAACCGAATTGCTTTCAGATGTCTCTTGAGAGCAGAAAACAACCAGAAGTCGGACAGACTGGACACCTTCGTCACAGGTGAACCGAATTGCTTTCAGATGTCTCTTGAGAGCAGAAATCAAACAGAAGTCGGACGGCGTAAAATCTTGGCTGCAGGGTATTCAAAAACTTCAAACCTGATTTTCTGTACTATGGCCTCTGAAGTGAAAGAACTGGCGTGGAGTTTGAGTTTGACGCTGTCGTGTTGCAGAATCATTGCCACCCCCCCCCACCCCCCCCCCCACGTTTTTTTTCTTTAACTTTTTTTTTTTTTTTAAGGTATGCACGTAGCTCTCAGAGTTGATACTAGTACCTTTGACGATGAACTCCTGATGAACAATTCCTCTGTAGTCCAAGAACATAGTTAGCATGCACATAACGGCAGAAATTTGGTGTTTGAATTTTTCTGATCGAAAAGAAGATGCGTGTCGGTATTCGTGCAATTGATTTTTCATTTCTGGGTCATAATGATGAACACAACTCTCATCATCAGTCACAATGCGCTGGAGAAAATCACTTCCATATTTTTCATAGCGAGCAACCAACCTTTGGCATGTTTCCAGTCTTGATTTCTTCACTTCAGTCGTTAGGTGACGAGGTACCCAACGAGCACATACTTCCTTGTATCTTAAAACGTTAACAATGTCATTGACACTACCTAAAATAATGTTCAGCTTACCTGCTATTGTTCTCAGAGTTATTCTTCGATTTTCCCTGGTGAACTCTCTTTGCCCGTTCAAATCGCAAATTGGGATTACGGCACCCCCACTCCGCGGCTGATCCTTTACGGCCAACATTCATCCACTGTCCTACGATTTTCTTTCCCAACGATAAACAGTGCTTGTGTTCAAAATTCCAGAGCCATAAATGCCACTAATCTAACGTGAATTTCTTTGGGTGGTACATATTCTTGAGTTAAGAATATAATTGATCGTTACTTGACACCAACCGGCACAGCTGAAAACGAATCATCCATTTTAAACACAGTTAAATACTAACAAATAGATGTGCGGAGTTCTATTACGCAGTAAAATAAAGCTAATGGCTCAAGGAATCGTTTGCAATCTGACTGGTTGGTAGGGAACAGGTCATGCGTGAAGACATTACTTACTGAACGCGCCTCGTAATATCTCTCTAAAGTCCAGAGGAGGAAGAAATTAAAAATTCAGACAGCTAGTACAGGGTTTTGACTGGATTTTCTTTAAAAATCAAGTGCATTTTTGTAATTTTAAGCCCAGTGAATTGTCATAGGAAGAATTAACTTCACAGTGTCATACTAGAACATGGAAATATTTTGGTTGATATTGATATCAAACGTTCTATTCTGTGCACGTCAGCCGAGTGTAAGCGGAGGTTCAGAAATATGGGAGAATTCAAAGTACGCTGTTGAAACAAACTGAACGCTGAAACTATTTCAGACTTAAATGGAGTATTAGATACCCCATATATTGAACAATTTGATTCACTTCCAGCAACGGCAATTATAGATTCAGTCAGGTGAAAAGAAAACAAAATTGCTGCTAAACCTTACACCCGTCGAGATACCAACTAAAGTGAAATGTAATTTTACATGTTCATTAGTTGGTATACAAAGTGTAATCGGTGTGTGAAAATATTTTGCAGTATACACAACACGGCAATTAATTAATGAGATTGAATTTTTTTGGAAATATGGAAAAGCAGGAAAACTTACGTGAATATAGTTTATTCGCAATATATTCCTCCTGCGTTAATACAAGAAGTAGCACGATCAGCCAACAAAAGGAAGGACTTGCAGAGGTCAAATTTTGGCATGGAGTCAAGTCACAGCTCTTTTTATGTCTTCAATGTCTTGAAAAACTTAAAGCAGCTTTAATTTAGGGAATAGAAAGTCGCCACATTGTGATAAATCTGGAGAATATTCTCATTATGTAATTAAAAATACGCTGTGAAAATCATGGAGATTTCTAAATGTAAGATTACCAATATTATTAATAATAAAGGGGAAGAAAGCGTTGCTTTCAATAGGAAAAAGAACACCAAACGAATATCCAAAGAAGGTACTGTACGTACTTTCACGACTATTTCAAAAGTAAGATGTCTAGTCTTAAAGGAAAATCCACCGACCCAAAAAGCAATCACCAAGTCGTTAAAAATTTCTGTATCAACTGTAAACAAGGTAATAAACAAAGATTTTAATCTGAAAAAAAAAAACGTAATGTTCACCGCCTTTTGTCTAGACATGCGGCTGAGCGCAGGACATGGTGTAGATTTCTTTATGAAATTCACTTAGGCGGAGACAGATGGAAATTTATTGTGACTATTGATAAAGCATGGATCTACCTAAACGACTGTCACAAAAATGTCGATTTACTATCGCAAAAGAGCAGAAAAAGGTTTAAAAACTTGGTTCCAAGAATCCAAAGGAAGTTTCAGTAAAGGATTCAAGATTATTGCGGGTTTCTCTTACAATGGGAAATTAAAGTTCAGAAGAGTTGAAAAGAATGTTAAAATCAATTCCAGGATTATGTTTTAATATTACCAGGATAATGTTTTAATATTACCAGGATAATGTTTTAATATTACCAGGATAATGTTTTAATATTACCAGGATAATGTTATAACTCCTATATTTTAAGAGGAAATACCATTCCTTTATCCGCAGAGCCTTCAAAGAGTAGAACTCCATCAGGATAAGACTACCAGTCATACATCCAAATTTACCACTTTGTTTCTCGAAAAATGAAAAAAGAGACGGGTATCAATTCTTGTACCATTTATTCATATTCCTTCAAAGTCCCCTGATGTGTCACCAATGGACTATTGTGCCTTCGGACTGCTAAATGGTGCGTTTTCTGAAAGCAGGCCTAAAACAATTATTGGACTACGGAAAGCAGTGGAAGAGGAGTGGAATAGAATACCACTACTAATTTTAACAAATGCCGTGTTATCTTGAAAATCCAGATGTAGATTCATAGTCCAGAAAAAGGGCTATCAGATAGAACATTTAAGAAAGAAATAATTTTATTTTAAACATTAATTATATTGCTGGAAAGTCGTTCTAAAAATGTGTGAACATCTTCTGTATACCATGTCTATTGCTTCTCAGCAACGAAAAGAATTGTATTCTTACACTGAATTTTACTAGCGATCTACGATCCAGGAAAATGTGCAAACTATTCTGAAGATGACATTCCGAGTTTTGGCGTAAATGTGACAAGGATGGTAAGTCAGATAATATTCGAAAACTTGAAAATTTTCATTGTCCTGGAGCGGGACGATGAAAATTTCGTGCAAACTATTGTTCATTATTGCCTCAATTCAAAAAACTGCAATGCCTCGCAAGCTTGTATTGTAAAGATGTTTAAACAGTAAACGGTGATACTAACATACCGGTTTTTTTTTTGTTGTTGTTTTTGGAGATGAGGGAACCTCATAATTTTACCCCAAAGTGGGCAGCTCAAAATCAACTTCCAGGACCGTTTATGTATCGCCAGACCACCACTGCAGCCGTATTATGTCCACTTTTTAGACAGCGAACGTATCCGTTTGAACTGATTTTAGTGGCATGTTGCCAACCTCGAATAATTTGTTCCAGCGATTAAAAGTTCAATGTATTGACCAAACAACTAATGAAAAAATGTAATGTTTTTCTAGCTTTGGTAATGAACATTTAAACATTTAAAGTGGAAGTCAAGTAATTTTGCTTCCTATACTTCCAATGGAAAAACTTCTGTACACATTTTCTTCACAATTAATGTGTTCCCAAGGATGAATATTTGAACATCGATTACTTCATATTATAACTTGGAATACTTAATATTTTCTAAAACATAACCATAATTATATTAAAAATCAATAACTTTTCCTTTGATGGTGTTGAAACCAGAAAAAAGATGGCTCGACCTGTACTTTGATGACGTCAGTAGACAAACAAATGTTGGATTGCATAATTATAGTTATGTTTTAGAAAATATTAAGTATTCCAAGTAATAAAATGAAGCTATTTTAATCGAGGTTCAAATTTTCATCCTTGGGAACGCATTAATTGTGAAGAAAATGTGTACAGACGTTTTTCCATTGGAAATATAGGAAGCAAAACTACTTGACGTCCATAGATCGTGAACAGGCAAAGCAGCAGAACAATTCTAAGTTTATCACATTCAAACGTCTTAATTTAAGGAAGCAGTTAATCAAAGAAATGGAAGTTCAAGTTAGCATAGCGGCTGTGCGCCCCAAAGCCATTTTATAAACTTGTGTTTATGAACAGAAAATAAAGAAACAGGATGAAACTGAAATGTGCATCTATTTGTTTCACTTCGCACTGAAAACAACATAATTTAACCTTGAATGGCATGGATTCCCCTTTACCATTTATGTGTCAGATTCCTTGAGCTATCAGAGTATTTGATTTGTAAACTGACGAACCGTTGAACCTAATTAGAACATTCGTTCGGATACATTTATTTCCTCCAACGCCCACTTAATAAAGTGAAATATATTATGCATTTGTCGTTCGCAACTTAAAAAACAAAGAAAAAGAAAACTTGTTTTTCGACAAATTGCGCTTTCTCAGCCAAGGCTTTCCAGTCAATCCGGATGTGTACATATGTGATGAAGCGGAATGAAAGCAATATCTATAAAAAGGGAAATCGGTTTCATAAATATTCGAGGCTGTTTTTTGTCGCATAATAATTAAACTGCAGTTTAAAAATGTTCTTAAGCCACGCTACCTGGGTGATTCGAAAGTCATTGCCTTTTTATGATAGTTGATGAAAACGTGTTTAAACTCATAAACGTAAACGTTTAATCTTCGAAATGGAGTCCATCGTGATGCCACATCTTGAATACCCCTGCGAAAAAATTCTTTTTGATTTCGAGGCGAAAAAGTCTTGGACCTAAGTTCAACATCGTGGATGTTTTGGAAGTGTTTCCCACTTAGAAAATGTGCCATGGACCGGAATAAGTGGTAGTTCAAAGGCGCAAGATCCGAATTATAAGGAGGGTGAGATGTGGCGTGCTTGCACCGCAGGACGCACATGAGATAAAGGCAGACGGCAGTGAGAGCGCATGCCCGCGTAGCTCAGTTGGGAAAGCGACTTACTTCGGAGTGAGGAGAACCGGATTCGGTGTCGGGCGCGGACAAACTTGTACGTTATATTGGCACCCTAACTTCCAGGATGACCCAGCTGTTAAGTTTCTCGCAATGATGTGATCTTCTTTCCACACGGCGAGACAAGAAAAATGAGAATCCCTTCTTCAGTGCTTCGAAAAATAAATCAGTGTGATGTTACGTTCCACACACCAAATTGTCTGGGATTTCTCAAATGCACGTTCTTCATGGGATGACTGCCTAACGCGACACATGGTCCCTGCTGACCTGTGGGCCATGCCCCCGGCCCTCTTTCGGGAGGGGGAGATGTGACGTACCTGCCCCGCAGGACGCACATGATATAAATGCAGATAGCAGTGAGAGCACATGCCAGTGTTCTATAGTGCATAGCACTCGGAGCTTCGGAGCCGAGAGTTGCGAGTTCCAATCCACCCCCTGGCATAAAAATGATGGGGAAATTTATTCATCATACGGACTTTAATTCAAAACCCTTCAGTTTCTGTATATTTTCCCTAGATGATTGAGCAGGAGCATTATTCTGTTGGAGTATAACTCGTTTATGGTTCACCAGAACAATGCGCGTTCGGCGTAAAGCGACATACATCAGCTCCAACTGGCCAAAGTACAGCGGAGAATTAAATCCTCGGCCATCTGGAACCAATTCCTAATGAATAGGGCCCTAAAAGTTCCACTGTACGTATAGTATAACTATCGTCCAATTTCGGGGATTGGTTATGACGGCTTTCTGAGATCTAATCACTGTTTCCTCATGTCAGGATTCCAAAAAGATATCCACTTTTCATCACATGTCGCAATTCGCCTAAAGAACGGTCGTCCTGGGGATTTTTCAGCTATTGGCGACACACATGCATACGTCGCTGAGTTGAGCAACAGTCAGTTTGACAGCTTTTGTTCGTATTGCCGAGTTTGTGAATTTCACGAGCAATTATGGGCTGAGGTATTCTAGCTCACTTGACAGTTGTGTAGTGCTTGTGTACGGATTTGATTATACAGCTTGGCATACAGCTTGAGAATTCACCGTCAAAGATGTCCCAGCACGTGCTTTGTCTTCAAGGCTACGGACGCCATTTTGAAATCGCTGAAACCAAAATCTTGCCGTTTTTTCAGACACTGTTCTTTCATCTTCCACAGCACAAATTTCCCTCGCTGCAGTTGCAGCGGTCAACTTTGACGTAGGACTACTTCTAACTCCGCGGATAGTATGGGGCGACTTACGGCCGACCGCCTGTAACGAAAATAAGTCCCAACTGAAATCATTATAACCTTAAAAATACGGGCCGCACGCTAATCGTGTTAGCATATTCGTAAACCGCATTGAGTCCAATTTGCGTACTGCGCAAAACATCGTGCGCGCGACGCTCCCCTCGCTCCCTGTATGCGGAGGAGAAGATGCAATATTTCTGTCTCGGCAGCCGTGAGCGCAACACGACTGTGCGTAGTATCGTTTTAAAACTCTCGACGAGATTTATTCAAATATGGGAAGAACATTTTGCAGTGGTTTGAACTGAACATTTAAAAAATTGTTTTCTTGTGAACCGGTGGACACTTGATAACATTTCGGTTTATCTGGACAACCGTGAGCGAAAAACGACTGTGCGTGGTATCGTTTTAAAGCTCTGAACGAGATCTATTAAAATATATAAAGAACACATCGCAGTGGTTTAAACTAAAAATTTAAAAAAATTTTCGTGTGAACGGGTTAACATTTTCAATAACGCTGAGGAATTCGCAGAATGAACTATAACGTAATCTTCCTTTCGTACTGAAATCTTGTCGTTCTTACGTTATGTCTATATCATTAGGTATGAATACGATGGAACACTTCCTTAATTAAACCTTAACGGCCAGACGAAACATAAGACAAAGCCAGCTTACGTTAATTGATTTATTCCACCACTATTTCATCAGCACAACATCGTACTTCACATTTTACTTAACAAATCAGTACCCATCACACATCCAACACCTCACACGACCAACTGTTGTATCGTAGTTTTTATCTATTGTTTTTATCTCATACAGTCATACGTCTCGTTCACTCTGACCTCAATTGTGTTGCCAACAGTATTCGTTTGAGAGAGAAGATGTCACGTTAAATTGTGAAGTATAACTGATAACAAACTCAAAATTTACATAGGCAAAGAAACTAAATGTATTGCAACTCCTATTAACGTTATGTTTCAATTTTGTGCGTTATAAAGTCACAAATTTTGCATTTGTCTTACTTCACATGTAATGTCTTGTCTTATTACACAGTGTAATAAGACAAATAGCATTTGTCAGACAAATACAAAGAATGTTCACATTTTAAGACGATTTTCCAGCAATAAAATTAATGTTTAAAATATAATTGTTTCTTTCTAAAATATTCTATCAAATAGCCCTTTCCCTGGACTATGAAACTACATCTAAATTTCTAAGATAACAGGATATTTCTTTCAATTTTGGTACTGGTGTTTTATTTCACTCGTCTTCCACGTCTTTCCGAAGTCCAATAATTTCTTTAGCTCTGCGTTTAGAAAGCGCTGTTTTTAGCAGTCCGAAGGCACAATAGTCCATTGGTGAAACATCAGGGGGCTTTGAAGGAATATGAACAAAAGGTATAAACGTCTCTTTTTTATTTTTTCAACAAACTGTGTGGTAGATTTGGATGTATGACTGGTAGCCTTATTCTGATGGAGTTCTACTCTCTGACGGCTCTGTGGATAAAGGAATGGTATTTCCTCTTTAAATATAAGAATTCAAACATTATTTTGGTAATATGTAGAATTCATTTTAAAAAATTTTTCAACTTTTCTTAACTTTAATTTCCGATTGTACGAGAAACCAGCAATGAACCGTTTACGGAAACTTTCTTTGGATTCTTGGAACCAAGTTTGTAAGTCTTTTTCTGCTCTTTTGCGATAGTAAATCGATATTTTTGTGACAGTCGTTTAGATAGATCCATGTTTCATCAATAGTAACAATAAATTTCCGTGTCTCCGGCTAAGATTTTCATAAAGAAATCTACACCGTGTTCTGCGCTCAGTCGCGTGTCTAGGCACAATGCGGGAAACATTACGTTTTATTTATTTTATTTTTTTTCAGATTAAAATTTTTGCTTATTACCTTGTTAACAGTTGATATATAGATTTTTAACGACTTAGCGATTGCTCTTTGAGTCGTTGGATTTCCTTTTAAGACCAGAGACCTTACTTTTGAAATAGTCGTGAAAGTATACGCACCTTCTTTGGATATTCGTTTGGTGTTCTTTTTCCTGTTAAAAGCAATGCTTCTCAATTCTTCCCATCTATTATTTATAATATTGCTTATTTTACATTTAGAAGTGTTAATTCCATGATTTTTATAGCGTTTTTTAATTACAGAATACGAATATTTTTCTTCGGAAAGAGCAAAAAACATAACCGTCTATATACAGCACGTGCGCCATTTTCTTAGCAGACGACATTTAACTGCAGCAGATGTTTCTTTCGTGTTCATCTAACACGCTATTGCCAGTTTCAATTGTTTGAACTTCCCTTATTTCCTATAATTTCTTATCAAAAACGTTCTAAAAATGTGTGAACATTCTCTGTAGCATATTTCTTATTACACAAGTAAGGATTTGGTCTCATTTTTATTTAATATATATGACTAACTTTACAGAAAAATAAGTCGCCATCAAAATTAAAAATCTGTCAGAATGTTTATCTTTTTCTGCTAGACGAAATTCCACCGTGGCTTATCAGAGCAGGTCGAGTTTTTAACGCTTCAACTATTTTCGATAAAGCTCAAAATCTGTACAATATTCATTACTGTTTCATGGTAACTGCCTGTCCTCCGTAGAAGCAGTCGGACAAAAACTATCGTTTGGAATACTTAGGATGACTTTATTTTTATTTCATACTTTTCAATTTTTTTTATTTTGGAAAGCTGGCTGTAAGATATGTAAGGCAGATACGAAGCTTGCAGTGAAAAGAAATAAAAATTGTGGCACTGTTTCGGCAAAGCGCACCTGCTCTGGCAGAGATAAGCAGGTTTGAAAGAAACAGATAAATCGCCTGTTGTGGCGCAGGTGGTGGAACCACTTAACAACCAAGGTCACGAGTGACTTATATATTTGATTTATTCGGGGGGACACGCTGTCTAGGATTCCATGGGAAATGGGACGAATGGCTTGCTCCGTAAAAATAAATACAGAGAGAGCCAGTACCCCCGAATGTCCATTGTTAGAACCCTGGGGTAATCATTAAGTAGTCTAGTGAACCGTTTAGAATTCCGTGAACCATTTGTTAATCATGACGGGATAATTGGACGGATACTAAAAAAAAATTCGCGCTGAAAAAGGCGAGGAAATGTTAGCCTGTTTTTTTAATGAGACGGCGGCTTATTTCAGCCCTACTTCTGACCGGGCGCGTTGCGCATAAATAAACTCAAAACGAAAAACATGTCCTGATGAACCATAGCACAGTTGATCTCATGTGCAGGTCATTACCACATGACTCCCAAAACTGAAGCCAATAAATCAGTAACATTGCGTTCCCATGCCTTTAATCTAGGTGAGAATAACAACCGTAGATAGGACAGGATTGCTCTGTTCCATACCCGTTTAAATATTCCCTGTCTTAGCTGAGCTTGATGATTTCCCGTCGCGTCGGGACAGTGAAGGCGACGTTGTGTGATAAAACGCAGATCAATATTTCTTCCAATGTAGCAAAGTCCTAAAATTTATTCCTCTTCTGCTCGAGAGAATGACATTCCCTTTGTAGTTTAAAATTGTAGAAAATACTATGAAAGTCCGTCTTGTAGCTTAAAATAGTAGGAATATTTCAACAATCAAAAGAACTTTCTGACAAAATACAGCTCAATACTTTTATTCTTCTATGAGAAAGAAAACATCGCCTAAGTAAAACTAAGCTCTACTTCTAAATGGAAGGCATTCCCTAACAAAGTAGAAGCAACCTCCACCCCCGCCCCCACCCCCCGACCAGAAGTATTACAGGAAGTCTATTTTGTGGCTTAAAATAATAGAAATATTTCAATCAGAAGAACTTTTCTAACAAAATATAGCTATTTTTTTTTCACTTTCTTTTCCATGAAAGAGGACACCCTCAAAATGTAATACTAAGCCTTATTCCACGATACAAAGCACTCCTTAATGAAATAGAGGTCAACTTTTCTATTGTTTTCAGGACAAAAAGTGGAGAGCATTGCAAAAACAAAACTAGATTTCTTAAGAATAATCATTTTTCGTGGACAAATTCTAGTCAAAACGATATTTTTACAACTACGAATATTTCCACAATCAAAACTTTTTCTAAAAAAAAATTAAGTAATAGCTTTCACTCTCCTATGAAGCAAGAATCCCCTAAATAAGTAAAGACTTCCATTCGTTAACCGAAGGCATTCTCTAACAAAACAAAACAAAAGTTGCTTTTTTCTTTTGTCAGAGTAAGAAATTTTCTTTGGACGACTCTTCTGTAGATTAAATTGGCTGGAAGATTTCAACAATCAAGACATTTCTATTAAAACAAAATACACTCAATAGTTTTTCTTCTACGGAAGAAGACATCCTCTAAACATGAAATTAAGCTCTGTTCCGCAACAGAAGGAATTATCTAACAAAATAAATCAATTTTTTTTTAAAGGATAAAAACAATTGAACATTGCAAAAACAAAACTTTACCCTCACAAAAAATAATTTTTTGAGAACTAATGCTAAAAAAGAGTTTTTCAGTTAACCCCACAGATTATCTGTGGAGTTAACTGAAAAACTCTGTTTACAAGAGCAATCCCCATTCTCTGACGGAAGTACAGGAAGCCATCACCGCAGTAATCACCAACATTTCTCCGTTGGACCTGACACTTGTCTTTGAAAACATGTTAAGACGCGTGGATACATGTTTACACACAGGAGGGGGCCATTTCCAGCACTTGTTGTAGCACGTACGCTTGTTATCGCTGTTAAGTGTATTGTCTTGCTAGGTGCACAATGACTTTTGGCTAACCCTATATAATCTCTTGCACCTTTATTTATCTACGTGTATTTATTTTTTGCGCTTCTTGTTGTTTGTATGAGTAACCCAGCTAATTTCTCATATTTTTTTTACAAACGTTTGGAAATAAAATTGTGGATATTTTTGTGAAGTGAAATCACAGGATAAATTTCAATTTTGAATATAGTAATAATATTCAGCAAAAGAATATTTCGTTTTCCTTGTTCATTTGCTGGTGCGCAGTTGTAATTGCGTTCTAAAATATACATTAAATCTCGTAGGGTTTTTTTTTTTTTTTACGTAGGACTACGTCTAACTCCGCGGATAGTATGGTGCGACTTATGGCCAACCGCCTGTGACAAAAATAGGTCCCAATTGAAATCATTATAGCGTTAAAAATACGTGCCGAACACTAATCGTGTTAGCATATTCGTAAACAACATGGAGTCCAATTCACGTACTGCGCAATACATCGTGCGCGCGACGGTCTCCTCGCTCCCTGTGCACGGGGGAGATGATGAAATATTTCTGGGTGTGCCGCCGCATTTGACTCAGTCTATCTCGGCAACTGTGAGCGCAACACGCCTGTGCGTGATATCGTTTTAAAGCTGTCGACGAGATCTATTCAAATATACAAAGAACATTTCGCAGTGGTTTGAACTGAACATTTAAAAAATTGTTTTCTCGTGGACAGGTTAACACTCTTGATAATATCGCGGTTTATCTGGACAAGCATGAGTGCAAAACAACTGTTCGTGGTATCGTTTTAAAGTTATCGACAAGATCTATTCAAATATATAAAGAACACATCGCACTGGTTTAAACTAAAAAAAAATTTTTTTTTAATTTCGTGTAAACGGGTTAACATTTTCGACAATGCCGTTGAATTCGCAGAATGAACGCAAGCAAAAGTGGAGAAAATCAAAACGAGAGGCAAGACAAGTGATGAGGAATGTAAGAAACCCAAGAAGACAGAGCATCACGTTGGGTAATTCGATCTGCTTTGTATTTGCAATGTATCCAGCGTTATTTGTAACAATTATGTAAGCTACTTTTCACATCATAGACCTGTATTGGCTATAACGAATTAAATAAACGCTTTGAAACCATACTCAACTAGCTCATTTCAACTCTCCGATTCACATGTCGTAGTCCTACGTTCCAAACTGACGGCTCAATCAGAATTGAGCCTACCTGTAATTTTTGCCCCCTTTTTTTATTTTCGTCCTGGCAATGGAAGAGATGTGCCCCTCCCACGTCTGATCTCTTCACGCCTGCTCCCCACCCCCAATAATTTGATGAAGTCTGCGGCCCTGCGGGCCTCGAAGTAGACATGAGACTACTTCGAATACTTACTGATTTAAAAAAATAAATGAATTCAAAAGTAGCACAGTAACTTCAATTTAAAAATTAATTCCACTTACCGTCTTCTTGTAATATTGCGATTATGTCGAACCCATATGTCCCAAAATGCTGGTTCTGGGTCAGAAAAGCTCCAAGGAGGTTTGACTATGACGTGGTGATAAAATCGCCTAAATACATCTTCTATGTAATCATACGCCATGATCTCCAACCTATAACACCTGAGTGTGCTGGAGTGCATTCCATCCCCATACTATAACCATGATGGATTCAAGATCTACATAGGAACGACAAAAAGGTCCTTTGCTACAAGGCTTGATGAATACAAAAGGGAAGTCAAGCATGGTAAGCTCACAGCTGCGATGTCAAGAGAAGTATCAAATAATAAAGCAACACCACCCTGAAGCGACATCAAAGATATTGTCCCGTACGCCACCTCAAAAGGAACCTTACTAAGGGAGATCATAAGAATTCTCTCTCACATAGATACATGCAAAGATTTTACCTCGATAGATCTTCCCCGAATGTCTCAGAGTGAGCTTGTTGGTTTATTTCGGAATTAAAATTCAAAAGTAACTATAGTTCTGTTAACATTTTCAGTTAAATTATTGTCAAAAAACGTATTCTAAGTGGCTCAAGTCATTCTGAACATTCCAGACTATTGACGGGATAGACTCAAATTCTGATTCCATTCTGAAAATTAACAAAATTACTGAAAAAATGCGACGTGATTGCATTTAGCAAGTCACATGTACATGTGGCGTCATCTATTAACAGATGTCGACACAACCAAAGGAAAAATTATTGATTATTATAATATAATTATATTAGAAAATATTAAGTATACTTCCCAGCAAAAACACTGTTGCTTAGCCAGCATTCAAGCAGCACTGGCAGCCAGCAGTGGCCCAGCACTATATTGCCGCTGCTCAACCGTCAATAAAATGTCCCGGCGACCACCACATGGGTCAGCAGTTCAGGCCAGCAGCTGGCCAACAGTTGGCAACCCCATCAGTTATCATATGCCAGAGCAGGGCCATCAGTTATCCATCACAGGCAGTGGCTGCCACAAGCTGCCCTTAAGCGGTCCTACAAGCACGTGCCATGAATTATGGCTAGCCTGATGTGGTCTGCTAGTTTCCCGGCAGTGGCAGCCGGTAATCACGTAACGTTATTGATGGATTGCCGAATCTTGTCCGCCAACTTCCCAGTAGTTGCCATTAAAAAATAAGTACGTAAAAGATAGCCACAGTTCCCCAAATGCAAACTCCTCTTTCTGTCCCAACGAAATATTTGCATGACGGCGCGGCGCTGGGGAAGTTTCCTGAATAGATCTTGAAATACGCCAGATGGATCAAGGTAGCATCATCCTGTTCGCGAAGCGGACGCTTCAGCCACTGCACTAGTTTGCCACGCACGTGCGTTTGCTTGAAGGTGAGCGTCTTTCCTACGCGATGTGAAATGAAGGTTTCTCTTTTTAATTTACAATATTGCGAGTTATTTTTCATAAATGTCTGTTTTATATAATTCATAAATTTATTTTTTCAACGTAACGACTTTTTTTATTTAAGGGAAGAAACTTCACTCACTTTCAACGATTGTTTCAACTTAAAGACGTTTTCCAAAGTTTTGTCCTTGTGGTCTTGGAAGGAGATTGTTTTAATTAATATATTTACCCGTTCATGTCACATTCTGTTACATTTTTTACGTTATATCTTTTTTTCCCACGGTCCAAAGCTATATTTGTTCTAAAGAGGAAATATATTTTATTTTACTTGTCATTATTGTTAGCATCGAATTCCTCCAATCTTGTGTATTCAACTCATGGATGAGTACAAAATACCCACATAGCACTGCTTTTTTTTTTTTTTTTTTTTTTTTTTCAAATAATTGATAATTTTTGTTCGCGTATAATTCTAATTTTTTTTTCAACATAACGAGTTTTTAATGTATTTCCGAGACTTTTGTTTGAAGCGGTTTAGTGCATGTTAAAACGAAAGATCATACAGAAATTATTTCTTGTTATTCATTGAAATGCAGTGGATGTGTTTCATGGCTGCCTGCATTCTCGATACGTTGTGTGTTAGTACAGGAATTTAGCTACGAAATGAATTTCTATAAATACATGATAGTAATTGACTATTTCTTACAGTTCATTAATTATTTATATAATTTTCTTCCGACGGTAATCTTCGTCGACGTGGCATTTCATTAAGAAATTAATTTGCCTCTCTACATATGCCTTTTTTTTTCTTAACATCCACTAAAATAACACGATGGCGATGGCGTCGTCTTCATCTAACTGTATCGCGAGAGACTCAGGACGTGTTGCTTGTGCGCGTCCCGCTGCTTCTACCGAACCAACCGGGTTGCTACAGTTGCCAGCTACGGGCCACTAGTGGCGCTTACATGGAGACCCGTAATTAACGGCGATGCTGCATGATCATCAATACCTGCTAACTGATAGCGCTGCCACCAACGGACCGCTACCGTACCGTGAGCGGCATATTTCAGCCCGCAGTGACCCATCACTACCAGCTGGTGGCCAGCAGTTTCCTAACACTTGTGTTTTTGCTGACTAGGCTATAATATAAAGTTATTTTTACCGATGTGAACATTTTCATCTTTCGGAGTACATTAATTGCAAAGAAAATGTTTACAGAAGTTTTTACCATTGTAAACATACTGCAATTTTTTTTTTAACACTTGCTTGTTACGGATCAAATAACGGAGAAATGATGTTTTCCTGGTAACTGAAATGCTTTTCATGCAGGGTGAAAGATCGCCACCTGGGTCTCCATGGCCTCTGCCCAAGTCCTACCGAAGAAGTGACCATGTACTGACCATCAACAAAGAGATGTTTTACATTTCTTCCAACGCAGCAGACTGCGACGTTGTGGACGATGCCATCAGAAGATACAAGAAACTGGTCCTGATTGATCCGAAAGGTACCAAGCACCAATCGCACCCCAGCCTAGAGGGACTTCAGGTGAAAGTAGAAGCCGACTACCAGTGCGGGTATCCTCAACATGGAGAAGATGAGTCATGTGAGTTTTGCTTTTGACATCAATGAAATTTAATTCTATATGTCTACACGAACTGACCGTTTGAGTTCCTGTGTTCTTATGTAAAATTGGTTTCTTCTCGTTAAATACTTTCCGTCCGATGAACGGGATGTTGGCAATCGTGACGGCAGGCTAAAGGACAATCTACGAAGTTAAAGACTCCTGAGATAAGAGCTCAGGGTGCAATCTTACACGGGCATCATTCTATGTTCAATTGTTAAACAAGCTGTGTTGATGTAGAGAGAGAGAGAGAGCTTCACGAATGTGTAGATGTTGAATGATCTATGTACGAAAAACTTGCATTCGATAACACTCTTGAAGGAGGTTTACAGATACAAAGAGTGACCAGTGTCACATATTTTGTACGAAGTTATTGATTTTAAATTATGTGTGTTGTTTCGAGTACGGTCATTGATGTCATTTGGCGACGTGCTTCAAGAATCACAAAAGAATTGGGCTAGTAAGTAAACTTTGTGCTTCATTCAGGGGCGGCGGAAAGTGAGGTTCGTTGACCGGGCCCGATATTTCGAATCGTAGTGCTCCCACCTCCCTTCCCGTTTCCCGGAACAAACAGAAAAAAACAATGCCTAAGGAGCTTTGTTAGGGATTAGGACCATCTGACCAGTACGTCCGTGATTTTTTGCTATTTTTAGACTCGCCCCCCCCCCCCCTCATCCCCATGTTACATTTTGTCCGATTGTTGACAACCCCCCCCCCTAAAAGTATGTCCTAATTCCCGCTACCCCCTTTATTTTTGACAACTGCTTTTGGAAGTCCGTTGAGAAACAGAAAGAAAACATGTAATTATTTAAAGGAATCTTCCATGTATTTACACTTTTCTCCAGAAAATATTTATTATTTAGGCATTAATTTATTCCCAAACGCCACCCGTACTTTATCATTCTGAAATAAAGATCTACAAATGAACGCACGCATTCAACACTCCCGATCATAGCTTCCACAAAACACCATAGATTTGGTAGTACAAATACAAGAACTTAATATTAATTTTCTGATTTAGCTAAATATCAGAAATCTGAAATATTTCATACCTTTTTTTTAACTATTCAAAGAAGAAAACAAGAGAAAACAAAACGAAGACATACCATTCATGATATTTTTGCCGCTGGTCGCCGCAATTATTGCACCTCCCCCCCCCCCCTCTCCCCCATTTCACATTTGGTCCGGTTGTCGGGAACCCCTCCCCCTGTAATCTCGGACGTACTTTATGGACGGCCTACCTAGAGAAACTTTCTAAGGCACATCACAACAAAAAAGCGCACATTTGCCAAATAAAATAAAAAATAGAAATCTTGGCTAAAATTATTGAAATTATTGACCGGGTCCGGCCGGTTCCGCCGCCACTGCCTTCATTGAACTTTGGACGTTAGGCCAAAAGTGCATCTTATGAAAGAATTAAGTCTTTCAACTACAACGAGCAGTGAAGTTATCCCGGATTTACAGTAAATCAAATTGACTAAGGCTACAAGTCGAATTAAACTTTACAAGCTCTAAGCTTTAGTTGTTTTGCTTTAGTTAACGATAAAGATACAAATCGTTTACCCATTTAACTACATTATATTGACAAAATCACCGGGCACCCCTTCAAAAGCAAATGAACGGATCCGCTGCGTTGCTACGATGCGCGGCACAGCTGCAAACGGTATAAGAACAAGCCCGCAGCTGATCGCGATCATATCGCACTGTGAGGTTGAGTGAAAATTTCGCAGAACTGACTTTGAGAAAGGAAAGATTGTTAGGTGTTATATTAGTGGGATGCTCATAAGAGAAAATGAGAGGCGTTTAAACATACCCAAGTCAACTGTTTTGGATATACTGAATAAGTGGAAGACACATGGCGTGCCTGAAGCAGCAAAACGCACCGGCAGACCAAAGAAAATCAGTGATAGAGGACGTCGAAGCTTCAGAAGAGTCGTTACAGCTAATCGACGGAGTGCTGCAGAAGACCTCAATGTACAGGTGAGCAAAAATGCTGGAAACTCGGTATGTACACGTACCATTCGCACAAAACTTCATTCCGTGGGTTACCGTTGTCGTGCGGCTGCTCATAAGCCTTTCATCTCCACTCGAAATGCTCCTCGTCGTTTAGCATGGTGTAGAGAACATTTATCGTGGACCGTAGATCAATGGAACCGGGTCCTATGGACTGATGAATCCAGATACACGATCCATCAGTCTGATGGCCGTGTGTGGGTATGGCGGCAGCCGGGGAAACGCTATTTACCACAGTGTACTGTTCCTACTGTCAAGTTTGGAGCTGGCAGTGTACTCGTGTGGGGTTGTTTTTCGTGGTGTGGTCTTGGCCCATTGGTTATCGTGGGCAAACCTGCTAACCAGCACATCTGCCTCGATATTCTGGACAATAACTACCAACTCTGGGGTAATACTATGGAACCGAGCCTTGTTCGTAGCAGCAGGATAATGCAACGAGCCATAAAACAAGGACTGTTACGGCTCAGTTTGACGATAATTCCGTATCGTGTGAGGACTAGCCAGCACAGAGCTCTGATCTTAATCCCATAGAGCACCTATGGGATGAATTAGAGCGCCGCATAAGAAGTTTGTAACCAAGGCCTACTACTAAGCAACAGTTACCGGCAGCATTATGTACTGAATAGAAGTGCATACCTATCGCTGTGTTCCAAAACCTTGTCGAAAGCATGTCTTGAAGAGTCAGTGCGTGCATTAAGGCCAAAGGAAGTGCCGTCACTGTACTAATGTATGTCAATAAATGCTATGTTGTGTTTCTCTTCTAGGTGTCCGGTGAATTTTGCCAATGTAGTGTGTATATAAACTCTGACTGTACTGCTCTTCGCAATTGCTTGGGAGTTCAGACCTACTGTACCATATCAGATGAACCGAATTTAGCTGGTAGACAACTAAAGAAAAACCGCAGGCCCCATTGTTGTTGGCGAAGGCCGTAGTTCTTCTTCAGTTCTACAGACCATATAACCGCTTTTTCATTCACGTGAACTACTAGAATACTCTAAACATTTTGGGGAAAAAATTCGAATTTTATGTGCACCAGAAACTGGTGTAAAAGTTACAATTCCAATTTTAATCAAACTGCAAACAGTAGTTTTTGTGCCCTCTCTTGAGCTGTGCCGGGTAGCCCCCTATCTGCCCCGCCCAAGTTATGCCTCTCTGCCTTTGTCTCATGTGATTTGCATGTCCCCAAGCCAACTCCTAAGCACTGAGATTTCTGTGTCAAGCAGTGTACCTTGTACTTCGTTGATGTTTAACCATCGTTTCTTGGCTTCCTCAGTACACTTAATTGATCTTCATCCCAGCTGTGTTAGTCCACAACATATCAGGCAAACCACCCCTCTCTTCATCGCTTTCTTGAACTGTTCATCTCTAAAATGTGTTCCACTGCTTCAAAGAAGAACTTCGATATGACATCGAAAGTTGTAGAACCCCAATATGTTAAAGAATTTCAGACCCCCTCGTTGTCTACTTTCGTTAGAAACTTAGCCACGCTCCGATGTTTCGTATTTTGAAATACAAGGAAGAGTTAACTGAAAACCTTAAATAATTTTTTCTCACAATTTATTGAACAAAATTGGTACACACCTGTATCATTTTTCAATGTAATCTCCATTTCGTGCAATACAAGTCCTCCAGTGCTTACAAGGTGCACAGATTCCTGTAGAAAAAAATATTTCGGTCGCCTGTGCAGACATTCATGCATCACCTGTTGCACCTCTTCATCGGACCTGAAAGCCTTTCCTCCCATTGCCTCTTTGGGTGGTCCAAAGATGTGGTAATCATTTGGGACAAGGTCTGGTGAATACGGCGGATGTGGAAGACACTCGAAGTGCAGGTCTCCTATGGTTGCAAGCGTTACACAGGCAGTATGGGGCTGGACGTGGTCATGTTGCAGCAAGACACCAGTACTCAGAAGTCCATGGCATTTGCATTTGATGGCAGATCTAAGATGAATCCTAATAAGATCTGCATACCTGTCACTGGTTACAGTGTTCCCCTCTGGACATGTATTGTTCCAAAATTACGCCTTGTGCATCCCAAAAGAGTCAGCATAACCAGGCTGCGTGCGGAACTTTTCAGGTTTTGGTGAGGAGGGATGGCTCCATTCCTTGCTCGCCCTTTGGATTTCTGGCTGATGATAGTGAAACCAGGTTTCATCTCCAGTAACAATTATCTGTAGCAAGACATCAGAGAATTGTACTTTTGCGGCGCCTTTTGCTTCGAAGAGTCGCAAAAATTCTTGACAGGCATCAACACGTCGTTGTTTCAGAGTTGGTGGGGCACCCACCTTTCAGACACTTTGTTGAATTGGAGTACATCATTGATGATGTGGTACGCTGAACCATGACTGATGTTCAAAAGTTCGGTTATTTTCTCCACCGTCACTCGGCGATTTCCCATCACAATGCCTTCAACTGCTGTAATGGACTCTGGTGCCACTACTCTTTGTGCCTGACCCGGTCGTGGAGAATCTGTAACAGAACTCACGCCGTTTTGGATCTTCCTAGTCCATTCGTACATTTGCTGGAGGGACGTACATACACTGAAGTGCCAGAAAAACCCGTACAGACGAGTTAATGCAAAACACATAGCAACGTCACATGTGCGCGTACTCGGTTGCGTCCGCCAGTGCGTATATAAAGCGATAGACATCCTTGCCAGCTGTCAGAGCTATTTTCGGCATGAGAATGACAAGTAATAACGATTTAAGCGATTTTCAATGCTGTGTCATAGTTGGCGCTCGTGAGATGGGCCATAGTATTTCGGAGGTAGAAACGAAGTTCGGATTTTCACGGACGACCGTTGCAAGGGTGTACCGTGACTACAAGAATTCTGGCAAAACCTCCAACCGACGATACCAGTGTGGCCGTAAAAAGACATTGGGTGAACGTGACACGGCTTTCAAGAATCCTTCCACGCGATAGGCGTGCAACACTCTCGCAGGTATCATCGGAATTCAATGCTGCATCCTTAACAAGCATCAGCTTCCGGACTGTGCAACGTACCCTGCACGATATGTGCTTTGGGAGCCGACGCGCAACTCGAGTCCCTTTGATGGGTGCATGACACAGAGCTATGCACCTCGCTTGAGCACGGCAACACCGCCACTGGACACTTGATAACTGGAAGCAAGTAGGGTCTAACGAGTCGCGTTTCCAACTGTATCGGGTAGATGGAAGGATTCGCGTGTGGCGCAAACCCCATGAAGCCATGGATCCCGCCTGTCAACAGGGAACTGTACCGGATGGTGGGGGGTCTGTAATGGTGTGGGGTGTGTTTAGCTGGACTCCACTGGGACCCCTGGTACGTCTACAGGCGTCTGTGACCGGCCAACGCTATGTGCACATCCTTTCTGACGAGGTACACCGGACACCCGTTCATGTCCTGCATTCATGCTGATGGGTTGGGCCTGTTCCAACAGGACAACACACCTCCACACAAGTGTCGGGACGCCACATTATGGTTAGAGGAGCATTCATCTGAGTTTGGGGTGTTGCCATTCCCACCCAAGTCCCCAGATCTGAACGTGATAGAACACATTTAGGATGCCATGCAACGCGCTATCGAACACAAGAATTCGAGACCTCGGAATGCACCTGAATTGTGGAACGCTCTGCAGGAAGTATGGTATGCATTACCTACAGCATATTTCCAGAAGCTAGTGGAGTCCATGCCCTCCCGTGGGGGACCTACCAAGTATTAGACCGGTGTACCAGTTTTTCTGGTACTTCAGTGTATATCGCTATACGGCAACTTTATTCGACGATGAATTTCAATAGGTTTTACGCTCTCGCTACTCAAAAAACGGATGAGAGAACGTTTTTCCTCTTTGGTGCATGTCTCAAGTGGGGCGGCCATCTTTACATTGCAATTGTGACGTCACTAAGCTTATCTGCCCCGTGCTTCCACCTGTAAGAAAATCTTTTAGTCGTTGGTAATAATATTGCAAATTTATAGGACAACGGCTCTGTATTTTCAATTTTTTATCACCTTTTAAGGTTTTCATTCGACTCATGTGATCTTTCTCGCGAATTACGAACTGAAGTGACGGATCAACCTCCTGAACTCCAACAATGATGCGTTATTGCATTAAAAGTATTATACCCCATGGTCAAGTGGTCAGAGACGCAACCTTAGGTAGAGGCGATTGTTAATGCCCAAAGAATTTGTCATGGTAGTTGTTAAACCTCGAAACAGAAAAAAGAAGTTTGTGAAAATCTTCAGATTAAGAAATCGCTTCTTTTCTTTTTTTCTTTCTTTCTTTCTTTTTTTCAGAAATGTATCTCTCACGAACCAATGATTATTTCTATATCCATGGACAAAGTTTATTATTTTCGATGTTTATGTGCGCGAAGTCGAAAAATTTCTAGATCTGTAGCCTAGGACTTAAGCATCCTCTTATTACATACTTAAGTCTAGACAGTGACTCAAGTGAGGTGAAAGAAAATTCCTTAACATTCAGAATTATGAATGCTAAAATGTGCATTTAAACATACTGAACAGTCAGCAGACTGCAGCAAAAGTAATTACCATTTTACAAAAATAATTAAAAGTTCCTATACTAATATTGAAAAGGTACTGAAAACGTTTTCGCGCATGTAATTGCGTTTTTTAATAATTATTTTTTCTTTCAGATAACCTTACTGTCCCTGAAAAAGGAGTTGCAACTTTACAAAGTCGAACAGTTTGGGGAGCTCTAAAAGGTAAGCTATTTTAATTTCTATGTGAATCCTTGTGGTACAAAAAGAATTGCTTTAAAAAAAAAAAAAAAAGAGCACATGAATTGACATTACTTTATTGTTCACAAAATAATATCTACGCAGTCGAGTCACAGTATTGTGACCACCTCCTGCTTTTGACGTCAACAGCGCGTAGCCAATGAAAGAAGGCACGTGTCGTGAGCTGACTTGGAGGGTATATAAGGTGTGCTGTAGGCATTCTGAAAACATATCACTCGTTGTTGTCATGGATAAAAGGAGCCATTTATCAGATTTGCAAAAAGGGATGACTATCGGCTTTCGGGCCAAGAGTGTCAGTATTTCTGAAACAGCGCAGTTTGTGAACTGTCCGCGTGCTGCTGTGGTTGAAATGCATCGTGATTGGAGAAATGACACCATTGCGAATAAGCGACGTGGAAACTGCGGAGCACCACGTGCTATTGATGTGAGAGGTGAACTTCGGCTGAGTAGGTGCGTGAGGGCCGATCGACATGCCTCAATGGAGCAACTCACTGGCCGAATGAACCAGGGGGCTACCGGAAGTGTGTCTAAAACGACCGTTTAGCGAACCCTACCGCGCATGGGGCTCCGATGCGGACGGATGGTCACTACACTTATGCTAACGAAGGTGCATCGGCAGAAAAGGTTTATATTTGCACGGCAGTAACGGAATTGGACCTCCGCTGATTGGCAAAGGATTGCCTTCTCCGATGAGTCACCTTTTCTGCTTCATCGAACTGATGGACATTGGCGTGTAAGGCGAGAAACATCGGAGAACAAACACTCTTCAACCATTTCTGGAAGAACACAAGCTGGTGGGTGCAGTGTTATGGTCTGGGGAATGTTCTCGTGGCGTTCACTAGGTCTGCTCATACCTGTGGAAGACACTATGGGCCGAATACGTTATGTTTCCATCCTTGCAGACCATGTACACCCATACAAGCTGATTGTCTTCCCTGGGGCGGATGGGATCTTCCAGCACGACAAAGCGGCGTGTCACACAGCTAGAAATGTCCGAGAGTAGTTGCAAGAGCACGATGAAGATTTCAAAGTACTTCACTAACCCCCTAATTCTCCTACGAAGGTACTTAAGTGAGTTTAACAAAGGCTACATTGTTATTATTATCCGCGACGGCAAAGCTTGTGGGGTGTTCACGATCAACCGTAGATAATACCATCAAAAAGTTGTCCGAGGAGGAAAAAACCACGAACATCCGGAAAGGTTTGGGCCGAATACAGCTCATCGATGTTAGAGATGAGCGAAGGCAATCACGTATGGTACGAACCAACAGAAGAGATCTGTGGCGCAACTTGTCGATAATTTGAATGCTAGTGACGGGAGTAATGTGTCACAACACACGATAATTGAATCCTGCTAAAAAACAATGGACCTCTGGCTACGCAGGCCACTCCAAGTGCCGATGCTAACCTCAGTTCACCGTCCAAATCACCTACAGTGGTCATGCGAGCATCAAAACTGGACCTTGAATGATTGGGAGAAGATTGTTTGGACCTGTGAATCTCGTTTCCTGTTGCCCCATGTGGACGACCGGGTACGTGTGCGTCGTTTACCCGGGGAAGTGTTAGAATCAGGATGCACAGTGGGACGACAAAAATCCGGTGGAGGAAGTGTAATGCGCTGGGTAATAATGTTCTGCTGGAAAAGCCTGGGTCCTGTCATTCATGTGCAGGAAACTATGAGGTCGATCACTTACCTAAACCATTGCAGACCAGGTATATCCTTTCATGGCAACATTATTTCTCTCCAGCGATGTCTTTTTTTCAGCAGGAAAATGCTGCATGCTACACTTCCAGGATTGTTCGAGAATGGTTCGCGGAACATGCGGAAGTCTTCCAGATATTGTCCTCTTCTCCATATTCCACAGACAGTAAATGAATCGAGCATCCGTGATTTGTGTTGGAACAGCAAATCCAATCTGGGACGGTTCAACCACATAACTTACAAGTGTTAAGGATCTGCTGGTAACACGTTGGTACAAGATACCACAAGACATCTTTAGAAATTTTGTAGCGTCTATTCTCGCCAGGTAAGAGCTGTTTTGGCGGCACATGCAAGACTTACCATCATATTAGGCAGGTGATTATAATGTTCTGGCTCTTTGGTATACACTATGTTGACAAAAGTCACCGGACATCTCTTCAGAAGCAAATGAACGGATCAGCTGCGTTGTTAAGATGCGCGGTACAGCTGCAAACGGTATGAAAACAAGCCTGCAGCTGACCGCGATCATATCGCACTGTGAGAATGAGTGAAAATGTCGCGGCGGGAGAGAACTGACTTTAAGAAAGGAAATATTGTTGGGTGTTATACACTGGCGTGCAAAAATTAAGGACGGAACGATTTTTCGAATGTAACGTCGTACAGAAGTGCTCCACATCGACTCAAATCATACCATAAGATCCCCAAGATGTAAGAATATGGGACAAGTGAGCAAAACCGTCCAAACAAGGAATCCAAAGGATACAAAGACACTTTATTGAAAAGGTAGCTTCGAGCACAACTGGACAGAAGACAGAAACGTCCATGTGACAGGTGGCTGCCAAGAAAAATCCAGTCTTTAGTAGGGGATATGATCACCCCTGACTGCGTTGCAGGATTTACAACGTCTGTCAATGCTGAGGACGAGTTGTCAAGGAACTGTTGAGGCATCGCGATCCATTCCTCTTGTAGCGCCAATCGCAACTGCCGAATCGTTGCTGGTGGCTGGTGACGTGTTGCCAAGCGTCTCCCGAGAAGGTCCCACTCGTGTTCTGTTGGATTTAGGTCCGGAGACCTTGCGGGCCAATCCATGCGTTGAATATTTTTACTCTCCAACAGCTATGCGACAGCCACTGTACGATGAGGTGCGGCGTTGTCATCCATGAAGAGGAACTCAGGACTCACAGTACATCTAAACAGACGCACGTGAGACAGGAGAACCTCGGTACAATAGCGGACCCCAGTGACTGAACCTCCTTGGAAGATGTGGAGGTCAGTACGGCTACCAAGCATGATACCGCCCCAAACGAGAACTCCTCCACCTCCAAACCGGTCCCTTTCGATGATGTTTGAGGTGTGATTGCGTGTTCCCTGCTCTCTCCAGATGTGTATACGTCCAGAATCGCTCGTCAGACTAAATCGGCTCTCATCCGTAAAGAGAACTCGACCCCATTGCTGATGTGTCCAGTTCTTGTGTTCCTGGCAAATGAGAAACCGCCGTCTCCGATGAGCAGGCGTTAATGGCACACACCGCACTGGTCGTCGTGCAAATAGACCACCTTTGTGCAGCCTCCTGGCCACGGTAAAACGCGATAACGGACGTCCAGTTGTCTGTTGCATGTGCCTTGCGACTTTTCCCGCTGTGTGCCGTCTGTCTCTTCTCGCCTGTTGGACAATATACCGGTCGTCCGCCGCCGTGGTTACTCGTGGACAACCACTGCTAAAATCTTGGACAGCTGTTCTTGTCGTTTGAAATGCTCTCCAAGCTCGTGAAACGATGCTGTGAGCGATCCCGAACTCCTCGGCCACACTAGTCACACTTCGACCTTCTTCCAACTTCCCAATGACGCGACCTCGGGTAAAGTCATCCAGATGTCGTCTACTGGATTGCCTGTTGGCCATATCACACGATGGCAGCAACTCGACGTCGTTCAAACCGATGTACACCGTGCAATAGCTTTCACCGAATTGCTGAGCGTACACCTCCCGTGTGCTTCGTACCCTTCCGACACTCCCCCTCTACGTCATGCTGCATATATGCGCATGCCCTACCGTACCGGACCCTAGTCTATCTTTTGAGTGGTCTTTCGGTCCGTTCTGCCTGCTCGTTCCGCTGTTATGCTAATTTCTTCTCTTCGTCCTTAATGTTTGCACACCAGTGTATTAGTGGGTTGTCCATAAGAAAAATCGAGAGGCGTTTAAACATACCCAAGTCAACTGTTTTGGATGTACCAAATAAGTAGAAGACACATGGGGTGCCTGAAGCAGCAAAACGTACCTGCAGACCAAAGAAAATTAGTGATAGAGGACGTCGAATCCTCAGGAGAGTCGTTACAACTAATCGACGAAGTACTACTGCACAAGACCTCAGTGTACGTGTGAATACAAATGCTGTAACCTCGGTATGTACACGTACCATTCGCAGAGAATTTCATTTCATGGGTTACCGTGGTTGTGTGGTTGCTCATAAGCCTTTCATCTCCACTCGGAATTCTACTCGTCGTTTAGCATGGTGTAAAGAACATTTATCGTGGATCGTATATCAATGGAAACAGGTCATATGGACTGATGAATCCAGATACACGATTCATCAGTCTGATGGCCGTGTGTGGGTATGGCGGTAGCCGGGGAATATTATTTACCACAGTGTACTGTTCCTAAGGTCAAGTTTGGAGCTGACAGTGTAATCGTGTGGGGGTGTTTTCCGTGGTGTGGTTCCGGCTCATTGGTTATCGTGGACAAACTTGTTAACCAGCACGTCTATCTAGATATTCTTGCCAATTATGCCCTACTAACTCTGTGGCAATGTTATGGAACCGAGCCTTGTTGGTACCATCAGGATAATGCACCGAGCCAAAAATCAAGGACTGTTACGGCGTGGTTTGACTATAATTCCGTATCGTGTGTGGACTGGCCAGCACAGAGCCCTGATCTTAATCCCATAGAGCACCTATGGGATGAATTAGAGCGCCGCATAAGAAGTTTTGAACCAAGGCCTACTACTAAGCAACAGTTAGCGGCAGCATTATGTACTGAATGGAAGCACACACCTATACCTATTGTTGTGTTCCAAAACCGTGTGGAAAGCATGTCTCGAAGGGTCAGCGCATGCATTAAGGCCAAAGGTGAACCGACACCGTACGTATGTATGTGAATAAATTATATGTTGTGTTTCTCTTCTAGGTGTCCGGTGACTTTTGTCAATATAGTGTATATTGATTATGCTTTGTTATAGGGAGCTAAAGTCTGAAACTTTTGTCTTGTCGAAGTAGCGAGTTAATGGTTTAAAGTGATTGATTTATATCTTCATCTTGCCATCGGAAAGGGAACTATCTTCAGCGTTGTTCATCTTTACGTACCTATCTATTGAATTAAACTTGGGCATTGAATTTGTAAGTAATCGATTCTGTTGATTCCCAACTTTTGGACAGTTTGCTATAAACGATTACCCAAGTGTGTAATTAAGACTGATGTATAGCAGTATAACTTCTTTAAGCAACGATTTAAATTAAAACCTGGGTTCAGTAAATAGATTTAAATTGAAATGACGCAACCCATATTATTTTGCAGGGGAGAACCCTTATTGTTTCACGATACATGCATATTGCATAAGCAAATGAATTTGAAATTTTGCTCATTTCCTTTTTTTACTTTTTCTGTTAGGCATGGAAACATTTAGCCAACTGGTTTACCAAGACGACAACAAAGCAGTGAGTATTTGTTAGTTTTTCTTACATGCTATAACGTTGTACTGTATATCACACTTGGCACAGAAAGCTATTGAAAGCACTTATTTTGCTACAAAACACGTTTGCAAAAGTGTAAAGTATTTGCACTCTATACGTAAATGCCTGACCCTGGCTAAATTCGTAAATATGCGGGAGTGACATGGAGGAGACTGGCACAAGACAGACCGTTGTGGAGGAAACTTGGGGAGACCTTCGTCCAGCAGTGGATTGATAATGGTTGACAATGATGATGATGATACGTAAATGTGCGACTCCCAGTCTTTTATAGGCGCTGCCTGTGCCGCAAAGTTCTGGAATATTTTTAATTTAATGCTATGTTTTGACCGAATAAACTCACAGCTATTTATATTCTTCATGCTGTACTATGGTGGCGTTCAGACTTTTTGTAAGCTTCTCCCTTAAGGATGTTAGCTGAAGTTTTTGATTAAAGAAAGTAGATTTGTTTCAAGAATTAATGTAAATATCCCATCAAAAAGCGAGACCTTACGAATTATGTATAACTGAATTCTGTAAGGAAGGTATATTCATCTGTCTTGAACTCAATTAATCTTGATGTACCCCGGCCTGGACTCAATTAATCTTGAAGTATCCGGGCCTAGACTCAATTAATCTTGAAGTATTCGGGCCTAGACTCAATTAATCTTGACGTACCCCGGCCTGGACTCAATTAATCTTGAAGTATCCCTGCCTAGACTCAGCTAATCTTGACGTACCTCGGCCTGGACGCAATTAATCTTGAAGTATCCCTGCCTAGACTCAGTTAATCTTGACTTACCCCGGCCTGGATTCAATCTTAACGTCCTCCGGCCTGGACTCAATTAATCATAACCGACCCATTTCGTCGGTTGTCTCGTTTCAAGAAAGAAGAGAGTGAAGTAGACAAATTAATTTCATTCGTTCGTTTTAACATTAATACCGTACACTGAAATATAAACTTCGTGAGTGATTTCGTTTTATTAGTTCTCACTGCATCCTCTTTTATTGCGGCTTTAATTTAACAGCACTTTGCTGGAATATTTCCAGCTGTTCCTCCGAAACTGACTTATCCATATGCAGAGTAGCAGAATGTAGAAGTACGCGCGTACGCAGTAAGCGAATAATAATGATAATGATAATGCCAAATTATAATAATAATGATAATGATGATAATCATTATAATAATTTTTGATAATATAATAATGATAATGCCAAATTATTAGCAGGTTTTGCTGATAATTTTTGCTTGTAGATCAAAAAAAATGTTATGTACAGCAATTAAAAACCCTTACTCAAGGCTTTATTTATTGATATACTTAATTCTGTTTTAACTTACAGAACTTTCAATAATTTCTCACATCTGTGAAAACACAAGTTTGTCCGCGACGGACATCGAAACCATGTCCCCTCACTCCGGAATAAGTCGTTCTCCCAACTGAGCTACGAGGACAGAATGTCTCGCTGAAAATTTGTCGTTTTGACACGTATTTTCACCTCTATAGTACGTCACATCATCTCCCTCTTATTATTATTATTTTCTCTTCTTTTTTTTTTTTTTTTTTTTTTGATTGGTTGTTTAACGACCACCGTGAGCAACTCAGTGGGCTATAAGCAGTCGCCCGTCCCTAATTTAAGGTCACTGGTTCCAGGGATGGGGGAGAGCCAGTGCCGTAAGACAAACACAACATCCATGCCTCACCGGGATTTGAACCCGTACCCCTTTCGGACGAATGATCAGAGGCCATCGCTTAGACCACTGTGCCACCGGGGTGGCTTTTTTCTTTGAAGCGAAGTAGAAATTTTTCATTAATTCCAAACAATGTGTGGAACAAACATCACACATTTTTCGAAGATCCCCACGGTCAGTAGATCCATTTTCCAGAATCGGGGGCCAATATGAAAACACAAGTTTGTCCGCGACGGTCATCGAATCCATGTCCTTTTACTCAAGAACTCTCCCAACTAAGATACGCGGAGAGAATGTCTCGCTGCATATTTGTCGTCTTGATACATGTTTTCACCTCTATAGTACGTCACACATCTGAGTTCTTTTGTTTTTACAGACATTTTTGGCCGCCAGATTTTATCAAGGCCTGTTCTGAATGTATCGGAAATGTATCAACAGTTTCGTTTACACAGAAAGAGTTTAAATTTTATTGCCAGTTTCCTCTTGCAGTTTTCAGCTATTGAATTAAAATCATTTCCTTATGTATTTTGTAAGTCTACTATTTTTGAATTAACTTGTTGAAAATGCTATTTATAATTTTTCAAGATTCATTGATGGAACTGTTTGTCTGTATATAAAAACTTTCTTTAATTAGACTTTTTTGGATGAGGTTCATTAACCAGTATTTTAATATTTGGCCGTAAAAGTCCATTTCACACACGTTACTGCACATTTAATTGTTATGTACTTATTTTGTCCTCATTGGAATCTGTCTTCAAAATTTGTTCTAATAATTATTCATTGTTTTATTAATTTTTCTTTAAATAATCTTATTTTATTGTTATCGTGGTTCGCACCTCGTGGGTTTGCAGCAAGTTTTCTGTTTCAGTGGTTGTGTCGCACATACATTTTATTTTTATACAACTCTGTTCACATATTTGTCAGATAATTCCCCGAACGACGAACAAAAAACGGTGGGCCCCAGGAATTCTTGTGGAGGATTACCCTGTGTGATGTTTTTCCTATGATGTGGTGCTATGTGAGCAAAGCTATCCACAGTACTGTTGGAAACGAGCGCATATTCTTCGCACGACATCTCCGACTTGTCTAAACTACCTATCGGCTCATACTTTTACATGTTTACAAGAAATCGCTCTGCAATTTCGCCATTTTCATAATAATCCTTTTTGATGCAATTTGATCATGCATCTCTTATTTCACCTACCATAGCTCTTTTCCTATACTACAAAAAAAAATCTGAACTTCCTATAAAATATCTTAATTTATGTACCCGCAGGTCGCGTAAACCAGGTATCTGACTTGTCTTCGTATATGTTCAAAATCATTCTTGTTTTGATGAGACAAATGAAAAACATTGTACCTTAAAAAGAGCTCAACTTTTTGTCAACGCCCCGGTGGCCAGAGGTGCTGCTTAGTTTCTGGCTAGTCGACCCAGCTAGGTTCGAGTTCCGGGTGAGGTGTGGGTGGTGTTCTTGTACTACACGGCGCTAGCTCTCTCTCTCTCCTCCCCGGAACCAGTGCCCCAAATTAAGGTCAAGCAACTGCTTATAGCACCGAATCATTATTTTTTTCATTATAACATTTTTTTAACGCGGCAGCATATTTTAACATTTTTTTTTTTTGAAACTCAGTTCCCTTTCTTCCCACTTTGATGCCTCACATGCTGATATTTTCATTAAGGATTTTTCTATTATAATATCTTCTATACTAAAGAGATTTTCCATATCACTATTAGCAAGTCACTAAATTGTGCGTCCGTGATTTGATTGATTGGAGGTTTAACGACCACCGTGCGCAACTCAATGGGCTAAAAGCAGTCGCCCGTCCCTAATTTAGGGTCACTGGTTCCAGGAAAGGGAGAGAGCCAGTGCCGTAAGACAAACACAACATCCATGCCTCACCGGGATTCGAACCCAAACCCCTTACGGACGAATGATCAGAGGCCAAACTCAATGGGCTATAAGCAGTCGCCCGTCCCTAATTTAGGGTCACTGGTTCCAGGAAAGGGAGAGAGCCAGTGCCGTAAGACAAACACAACATCCATGCCTCACCGGGATTCGAACCCAAACCCCTTACGGACGAATGATCAGAGGCCAAACTCAATGGGCTATAAGCAGTCGCCCGTCCCTAATTTAAGGCCACTGGTTCCAGGAAAGGGAGAGAGCCAGTGCCGTAAGACAAACACAACATCCATGCCTCACCGGGATTCGAACCCAAACCCCTTACGGACGAATGATCAGAGGCCAAACTCAATGGGCTATAAGCAGTCGCCCGTCCCTAATTTAAGGCCACAGGTTCCAGGGAAGGGAGAGAGCCAGTGCCGTAAGACAAACACAACATCCATGCCTCACCGGGATTCGAACCCAAACCCCTTACGGACGAATGATCAGAGGCCAAACTCAATGGGCTATAAGCAGTCGCCCGTCCCTAATTTAAGGCCACAGGTTCCAGGGAAGGGAGAGAGCCAGTGCCGTAAGACAAACACAACATCCATGCCTCACCGGGATTCGAACCCAAACCCCTTACGGACGAATGATCAGAGGCCAAACTCAATGGGCTATAAGCAGTCGCCCGTCCCTAATTTAAGGCCACTGGTTCCAGGAAAGGGAGAGAGCCAGTGCCGTAAGACAAACACAACATCCATGCCTCACCGGGATTCGAACCCAAACCCCTTACGGACGAATGATCAGAGGCCAAACTCAATGGGCTATAAGCAGTCGCCCGTCCCTAATTTAAGGCCACAGGTTCCAGGGAAGGGAGAGAGCCAGTGCCGTAAGACAAACACAACATCCATGCCTCACCGGGATTCGAACCCAAACCCCTTACGGACGAATGATCAGAGGCCAAACTCAATGGGCTATAAGCAGTCGCCCGTCCCTAATTTAAGGCCACAGGTTCCAGGGAAGGGAGAGAGCCAGTGCCGTAAGACAAACACAACATCCATGCCTCACCGGGATTCGAACCCAAACCCCTTACGGACGAATGATCAGAGGCCAAACTCAATGGGCTATAAGCAGTCGCCCGTCCCTAATTTAAGGCCACTGGTTCCAGGAAAGGGAGAGAGCCAGTGCCGTAAGACAAACACAACATCCATGTCTCACTGGGATTCGAACCCGGACCCCGTTCGGACGAATGATCAGAGGCCATCGCTTCGACCACTACGCCACCGGGGCGGCTGCGTCCGTGTGGCCATAAGCACGTTCAAGCAGTGATGTATTCAGGTATCTCCTCAGGGATGCTTATCCCCCGAAAATCCATGACCCCCCCATCGCCGTAGGTTTTTGGGCGATCTCCCCTTGTACTTGCGTTCGTTTATATCTGAATTCATGGAGAAATTAATTAAAAAGAAAATTAAGAAAATGTTATTCTTTCTCAAAGTATCTTCCCTCGGATGATATGCAACGGTCCCTTCCACTTACCAAAGCATGTGGCAAAGGCATTTCGTGGAAGCTGCTTTAGCATCCCCTGTGCAGCTTGAGTAACGTCAGCATGTTGAATGTCGCGTTACGGAACTTCTTCATTGTTGGAAACAACCAGAAATCGCACGAGGCGAGCTCAGGACTGTAGGCATGCTGTGGCACGATTTCAATACTGCATTTCGTGGGAAATTGTTGAACACAAGCAGCCACATGTGTGCGGGTGTTATTATGGTGTAGGGTCCACTTCCCCACCAGTTCCGGTCGCTTAAATCGATACTTGTCGTTGCAGACGCTTCAAGACTGAATTGTAGTACCCAGCATTTGTGGAGGGACGGCATGCTGGTAGACTACACCTGTATGATCAAAGAAAATTATCATCACCCTCTCAGCTGATTTGGTTTGCGGACTTTTTTCGGAGGAGTTGAGCCTGTGTGTTTCAAGACATTCGTTGCGCACTTCGTGAGGGGTCAAAATAGTTGACCTATGTTTCATCGGCAGTTATTACTGTGTTTAGAAAGTTTGGATCCTTTGCAATCATTTGTTTCCACTCATGATACACCTGAACTCTGGCTAACCATTTTTCTCTCGTCAGGTGATGAGGTGCCCACCTCGAACATACACGATGCATCTGTAATATGTCGCGTAGAATGCGGAATGCAGACGTTTTTGAAATATTAGTTGACGCCGCTGTGTCTTCACATGTCATTCATCGATCTTCTTGTGGGATTGCCCAAACAGTGTTAACAATACACTCCGTAACAACACTTTCAGGTCAACCAGGCCTAGGAACGGGTTCTGCCGACAAACGCCTTTTTTTTTTTTTTTTTTTTGAAATCATGGTACCATCTAAAAATCGTTGACTCACCCAAACATTTATCTTTGCAAGCTTTTTTCATTAAATCAACTGCTTCTGGAGCCATTTTACCCAAAACGATAGCAAAATTTTATCGCACAATGCATTTCACTTCTTAACTCTGAATCACCTCCATAGCTATATGGCGAAATGCAGACGTACCTTAAACAACTACGCAATAACAAAACCAGAATCGTCTGCTACGACTAATAACTGTTGCCATAGATACTTCCTTAATTCAGTTAGTCATCTGCGTGGTTATTTTTCCCCTTCGCACTGTTGCCAACTCAAAAAAATTACTCTCAGTTTTTATGGAACGGCCTTTGTATGTACTCTCTCTTTATTTAAGTACGGCATTTCGGGGAGGGTTAAAACCCCCCAAACCCCTCTCTGGCTACGGCCCTGTCTGTCACTGTTTCATAGCCCTCTCTCACTAGTTCTACGTCCTTTAATTTAGCAGCTTGTGTCAAAATTTGCTTAATCAGTATTCTTTTATTGCTAAAAGCAACTGCGCCCTTCAAACAACAACAGTTACTACGGTCAAGCTGCCACCCACAAGCCGCTAATCACTTTGACTAATGCTATACGCTGATTAACGTAGTGTCAGGAACGTCGATCTTGGACTGCAGACCAACTGTACATTGCATGGATACAGAGAAAGAGATAGATAGAAAGAGAGAGATACAGAGGACAGACAGACAGAGAAAGAGAGACAGACAGAAAGACACTAAAGATTAAGTATTCAGCGAAGGACAGTTGACGTACCCCTACGTTGTAGGTTGTAGCACAGTTGCTACTGTGCACCTTTGATTTTTCAGATATAAAATTTTTAAGAAATAAGATGAAAGAAATGTTTTACTTTACATATTTACTTAAAAGCAACTTATCTTCTTCTTAATGTGTCATCTCCTAACTAAGGTTGGCGACCACCCTGGCAAAACTTCTGCGATCGGCTGCAGCTCTGAAACGATGTTCATTCCAGTCCACTCCTTAATATTGTCCAACTAGGTTATTCTTCTTCCTTTTCTTCTTCTTTTCCCCTCTATTCTTCATTCAATAATCCCCTGAAAGATTTTATATTCGTTGTTTCTGAATAAATGCAGAAGGTGTGCAGTTTTCCTTCTCTTGATATTTATTAACAATTCGCGGTTTCCCTTTATTTTCTTCAGAACATTTTCATTTGTCACTTTATCCGTCCAAGGGATCCTCAGCATCCTTCTGTAAACCCACATTTCAAATGCTTCTATTTTTTTAATGGTGGTGGATTTTAGGATCCATGTTTCAGCGCCACAGCATCACAGCCCAAATATAGCACTTCATCGTGCGAAAACGAAGATCCAGGTTTAAGTTTCCATTGCATAGCATAGATTTCATTTCAAGGAACTTTGTCTGCCCATTTCTATCCTTGATTTTATTTCCATTTCAGTGTCATTTATCCAGCAACCCAGATATTTACTGACTTTTTCTATTTGTTTTGCATTTAGTATTACGTTTGTTTTTGTAATGCGACCACTGTTGAGAATCATCAGTTTAGTTTTGTTGGTATTTAATATTTTAAGGCCCATTCTTTCACTTTTCTCATTTACTCCATGCAGTAAGGTCTGTAGGTCTTGCATGTTAGTTGCAAACAATGCAGTGGGTGTCATCAGCATACCTCAAGTTATTCATCTTTTCTCCATTAATAGATATTCCTTCTTCTCTGGTGTTCAAAGCTCTTTTGAATATGATGTCAGGGTATGGATTAAACGGGATAGGTGATAGTACAAATCCTTGCCTTACTCCTCTCTTGATGTTGGTATTGTCTGTTTTCATATTTTCAAACCAAACTGATCCGGTTTGTTTCCAATATAAGTTCCTTATTATTCTAATGTCTTTTCTATCGAGATTGATGTTTCAAGTATATGAGTTTTGAATGCTGGACTCTATTGAAGGCCTTCTCAAAGTCTGTGAAACAAATATATACACCTATCTGTTGTTCTTTGCATCTCTGCATCATGACTTTGGCACTTAGTAGCGCTTCCCTTGTTCCTAAGCCTTCTCCAAATCCGAATTGAGTATCATCAATGGACTCCTCACATTTATGGTAGATTCTATTTTGAATCACTTTTTTTATTTTTGCTTCGGTTAGTATTAACATACGGGTACCGTAGTGTGTTCTCACTGTGTATATCAGCCCTGATTTGCTCCAGTTTCTGCCCGAGAAGCAAACTGGAGTAGCTGGCACAGTAAAGGCAAACAGGTCTGGTATTCCAAAATACACTTCCAATAAAATGAAGAAGGGAGACATTGAAACACGGTGCACAGTGACACAATCTTCGCAACCCTTTGGCATGATAAGAGGGTTGTGAGGCTCCTATCAGCTATCCATGAACACCAAATGTGAGAAACCGGAAAGGAGGGCCGGGCTACAAAGCAAAAAGTAGTCAAGCCACTATGTGTCTTGGGTTACAGCAAAAACATGGGGGCCGTGGATCACTCAGACATGAAGATGAGCTTCTCTGAAACTGCCAGAAAGTCGATAAAATGGTTCAAGAAGTTCTTCTTCCACATGTTGGACATATGCCTTTTGAACGGCTGCATCCTTCTCCAGCTAGCCAGAAAGGAAAAAGTCCACCTCTTGGATTTCCGGTTGGCTGTGGCGAAGCACTTGCTGGAAGAGGATTTTGAACCAAGAAAATCACCAATAGGTGGAAGGCCATCCAGCTCCGACGATCCGCTAAGACTTCGAGCTCGTCATTTCCCTGCTCCTGTTCAAACTGCAGAAAAAGGAACTGGAACTCAACGACAGTGCCAAGTGTGCATGCACACAAGAAGAAGGGACCAAAAGAGACAGAGCACAAGTTTCGTGTACACTGACTGTGGTGTTGCGCTGAGTGTTCACCCTTGCTTTGAGGAATACCACACTCTATTGCACTTCTAATCAAATTATAATCAAATACTTTCAGACTGCAAACTGCTATTTCAGGTAAATATACAACTTCAATATTGTATTTTTAAGTTATAATACAATATTTTATCATTTATTGCATTATATTTGTGTTTTTATAAGTTAATTGCAAAATGTGCTAAAAACGAAAAAAAACTCACTCCTGGGGGTGCGCATTTAAAAAAAAAAAAAAAACACTCCTCAAAGGGTTAAGGAATAATTTTAGCATTTGGCTCATTAGACTAATCAGTCTAAAGTCCCCGCGCGTTTTAGCGTTTGGTTTTTTGGGAATGGTGATAAAGGTGGATTCTAGCCAATCTTGAGGAATGTTGCCAGAATCATATTTTTTTTTAAAAAAGATTCACTAATATGTGCAGGTTTTCATTGTCTAATAGTTTAATTATCTCTATTGATATTTCATCCGGTCCTGTGGCCTTTCCATTTTTTGCTGAATCTAATATTTTCTCCACCTCAGATGCTTGGACCTGTTAGTAAGATGCTAGTTTCATTTGAGTCTCGCTCGCTGTCAGCAAAAAAAGGATTCTATATACGTCTTCCATACTTGCAATTTCTCTCCCTCTTCCAGTTTTATTTCTCCAACATTATTCCTGATTGTAGTGGGGTGATTTTTATAACTAATTCCTGATATTTCTTTAATCTTTTTGTGTAGATTAAAATAATCTTGCCTTTCCTGTAGAGTTTCAACTTTTTTATATCTTTGTTTCATCCAGTTTTCTCTGGCCTTTTTAATACTGTTTTTGATTAATTTGTTTATGTGATTATATTTCAATACATCCAGATTTTTGAACATTCTACTTTGTTTCATTAGTGATATACTGTCGTGAGTGATCTAGTCCTTTTTTTCTGATGTTTTTTATAACTTAAAACTTTGGAGCTCGCTTCGTTGATACTTGTTCTTGTACATTTACAGCTTGCTTTATTTTCTCATTGAGTTCTTTAATTTTCCTATTTATTTCTGAATTTTTAGTCCATTCAAGTCAAACTCTTTAGTTAATTTTTTTCTTCTAATAGCTTTTAATCTTAATTTTATTTCTGCAATGACATGATTGAGATCTGAGTCAATATCTGCGCTAAGATATGTCTCGGTATGATATATCCTAGTGCAGATATTGGCTCACATCACAATTCTGTCACTGTCATCAGATTCAATATTTGCACGAAGTTCTTCATTATTACTATATAGTATGCTACTTTTCCTGTGATTTTTAAAGCACCTGATTTTACTGTTATTTGATGTTCAACAATTTAATAATTCATTTCCGTAGATATCTTGATATTTGTCCAGTTGCTATAATGTCACCCCGGTGACGCAGTGGTTTAAGCGCTGGCTTCTGACCATTAGCCCTAGGTGGGTCTGGGTCCTAATTCCGGTGAAGCATGAATGTTGTGTTTGGCTTACGGCACCAGCTCTCTCCCTTCCTTGGAGCCAGCGGCCTTAAATTAGGGACAGGCGACTGGTTATAGCCCATTGGTGGAAATGAGAAATTGCCATTTTCTTATATATATACGATATACACTATATTGACAAAAGTCACCGGACACTCCTTCAAAAGCAAATGAACGGATCCACTGCGTTGTGAAGATGCGCTGCACCGCTGCAAACGGCATAAAAAACAAGCCTGCAGCTGACCGCAATAATATCGCACTATGAAATTGAGTGAAAATGTTGCGGCGGGAGAAAACTGACTTTGAGAAACAAAAGATTGTTAGGTGTTATATTACTGGGTTGTCCATGAAAGAAACAGAAAGGCGTTTAAGCAAGCCAACCGTTTTGGATGGAAGGCACATGGCGTGCCTGAAGCAGCAAAACGTATGGGCAGACCAAAGAAAATCAGTGATAGAGGACGTCGAAGCCTCAGGAGAGTCGTTACAGCTAATCGATGAAGTACTGCAGAAGACCTCAGTATACAGGTGAGTAAAAATGTTGGAATCTCGGTATGTGCAAGTACCATTCGCAGAGAACTTCATTCAATGTGTTACCGTGGTCGTGCAGCTGCTCATAAGCCTTTCATCTCCATTAGGAATGCTACTCATCGTTTAGCATGGTGTAAAGAACATTTATCGTGGACAGTAGATGATTGGAAACGGGTCCTATGGACTGATGAATCCAGATACACGATCAATCAGTCTGATGGCCGTGTGTGGGTATGGCGGAAGCCGGGGAACGCTATTTATCACAGTGTACTGTTCCTACGGTCAAGTTTTGGAGCTGGCAGTGTACTCGTGTGGGGGTGTTTTTCGTGGTATGGTCCCGACCCATTGGTTATCGTGAACAAACCTCTTAAGCAGCACGTCAACCTCGATATTCTGGACAAGTATGCCCTACCAACTCTTTGGCAATACTATGGAACCGAGCCTTGTTGGTACCAGAAGGATAACGCACCGGGCCATAAAGCAAGGACTGTTACGGCGTGGTTTGACGATAATTTCGTATCGTGTGTGAACAGCCCAGCACAGAGCCCTTATATTAACCCCATAGAGCACCTATGGGATGAATTAGAGCGCCGCGTGAGAAGTTTGGAACCAAGGCCTACTACTAAGCAACAGTTAGCGGCTGCATTATGTACTGAATGGAAGCACATACCTATCGCTGTGTTCCAAAACCTTGTCGAAAGCATGTCTCGAATGGTCAGTGCATGTATTCAGGCCAAAGGCGGAGCGACACCGTACTAATGCATGTCAATAAATGCTATGTTGTGTTTCTCTTCTAGGTGTCCGGTGACTTTTGTCAATGTAGTGTATATAACGTAATGTGAGGATGTTTAGGAATTCACGTGTGTGTATACAACGTCATCAATAATTTAAAGGATTTGGTAGGTTTAGTTTATTAAAATATCCAGCTGTTTTGTTTTTCTGTCTACAATATTAAGTATTGTAAAACTACCTAGTTCTTCGCATTTCTGTAAAAAAAAAAAAAAAAAAAAAAAAAAAAAAAGCTTGCAAGTTTGTATCTCCCAACCTATAAGATAATTCTTACACGTTCGCGTGATCTTTCTGTACGTAAGATTTATAAACGGTATTTTTATTTGTTTATTCTGTTGTCTGCAGTCCAAATGTAACTTTCAGTGCGTAAATTAGTTCGAATCCTTCCATTATTTTTTCTGCTTTCAATCTGTAGACCATGTGTTTTAAACTATTTACCACAATCACAGACCTCGAGGTATGTGATCCATATGTCATTGTAAAAAGAAGAATAAGAAATCATATAACTTACGTTCAGTCTCATACACAACGCTTACTATGCACATAACGTATAAACGTCTATGTAAAATGATGAATATATACAAGTACATAGCTGGTAATAATCCTTTTAAAACAATTTTATTTTCAGTATTTAATTAACGCTACCAAAATTGAAGACAGCCCCAGATACAAATACAGAGGAATGCTACTAGATACTTCTCGCCATTTTGTTCCACTCAAGATACTCAAGAAAAATCTGGTAAGTTCTGTCTCTCTTTGAATGTGTGTGTGTGTGTGTGTGTGATCACATTCAGATTACATTCATTTGGTGTGGTGGAGTTCCGTATCGTCATCAGTTACATTGTTATTGTTATCATTACTACAGGGTGAGTCAAAAATCTTAGGACACCTTTCTATTTCAGAAACGGAAGGGAAAATAAATATCTGAAAAATTAGTGGTCTTTCTGGGTGTCGGTTGTTGAAGTCTGCGGCTATGGCACGGCAGTTGCATTCCCCAGACATTAGGGTTACCTCAATCCTCTTCTCTTTCGTCAATGCCATCTTCAGTTACCTGCAACAGACAATGGTTATTTCCTCTTTCTGTGTTGATAACTTATGAACCACAACACATATGTCAAATCTGATTATGGCAATCAATTTCTGAAAAAATTCTGGTCTTGTTTGATATGCAACATGACCCCCTTACCATTTGAAAAATTTGACTTTGATTCAATATGGCGGATTTCAAGATGGCGGCCATGTTCCGGAAACAGCCTAAAAGATAGGCCCCCTGACCGATTCTTAGCAGGGGTATTCAGATATTTCATTTTCTCTCCCGTTTCTGAAATACTGCGACTTTTGACACACCCTGCAGTTTTACTATCACGGTATTATTACTGTTATTAGCTATAGAAGAAGCTCTGGGACTTTAGAACAATTAAAGCTGGACGAAAATCAAAGGTTTTTAATATTCGCACACACACACACACATACTCACAGGCGCGCCAGCCCACACATGCACGCATTTCATAGTACAGTGTATCTGGAATGCGGAAAGCATTCAATGATTACCAAGCGAGAAAATTATACAATTTCTAGATCAGGGGTAGATAACCCTTTTTAGCGCGCGTGCCCGTGGTAATTTTGAGCAGCAGATTATAATTTTTTATTTATCTATTATTAACTCAAACAGTAGAAGAAAAATACAAACAGAGTGAAGCCAACGCCAACCATTTACTTCTATTATTACCTAAACACTGTTGCGTACACTGGGTGTGCTAGGATATCAAAACGTTTTACACGACGTCACATGCTCTCGCAACCGCTCAGCTTAGCGCCAAGTAGGCATGATACGTCTCCTGTGAACACTTTACACTGTTTTCGCCAACGCATGCAAGGAGCCGGGGTAAAACAGCAGTTCACCCTTCCTGGTACGGAGAGAGGGTGATCAGGTATGACGTATACTCTAATTTAACTTTCATTTTTAGTTTCTTTCACTATGTAAAATTGAGTTCATTCTCTTTAAGCGTTTTCTACCTTAACGTTAAATTTCCTCACTCGCTGAATGGTGTTGGCAACAGTCTTGAGGTCAGAGTGCGTGACGTGTGCGTGTTGACAGATAAGAATGAGAGATATATAATATTGAAGCAAGCAGCGAAAGAGTGTGGTGGTGTGGTTTGCGTAGTCGTAATATATGATATGTAGAGTACTGCCGCAAATCGTTGTTGTTGTTAGATGTAAACAAATCGAACCTAAGTTGATAAGGGTTCAGATTGTAACTGATGTGAATGTGATCGTCTTTGATTAATTTGAAGTACCGTGTAGCGTGTTTGTGCTTTTCCTGGAACAACCAATAAAGACCTTTTATGTGAATAAATGAAGTCTTTTCTCTTCTGACCGTTGAGTCGTCTAATTTAGCTCAGTGTGTAATTAAAGATTTTTGTGTGGTGGCTATCCGGTGCTTAAGACTTCGAAGTTACAGTGTTAACAGTTAAATTGACTGATAGTAAGATAGATAATGTTTTAAGTAGCGAAGTAGAGATTATTAAACGAAAAACATTATATGGGGTACTTTCCTTAGCTTTTCGCTTATCCACTAATATCCAGTTATGGCCAGGGAGAATATTTTCGCGCTCTTTCTTAGACGAACCTAGGGTTCTGTCATCTCGCTGTCTGGCTGGAGGCCTTATTTTAGGAAACTTCCTTCCGGAGATGCATTAAGCTGAAACAAATCCCTTTATAAAATGCTCAAAACTACATTCGACATTCAAAACTCGAAAATACTCCAAGTAATAGCTGCTTCATTTGGCAGTAATAATAATCATCGTATACTATTTAATTCATTATGCAAGTGGTTTAAAGAATCAAGGGCCGGCACTGAAATGAAATATATATCACGTGAAATGCAATAATATCCTATTTAATACAACTTCCTTTCTTATACGCAGCACAAAAGCCCCATTGAACATAGGTACTTGCCTCAAAACCTTCCCTGTTGGTGTAAACATTACGAGAAATTGCTTGCGCGAGAACAGCCTAAATAATCAGCTAGAAGTATAAATATATATAGTGCGGACAGCAATTGGAGGGGCTGGGAGTGACTCAATAAGGTGCTGGAAGGTGTTCACGGGTATGTAGAGCCATACTAACTGCAGTACATCTAACATCTGCTGGAGGGTGCGTGGTGGAGGATCCATAAAGCAAACAACATGATCGAAGTGGTCCCACAGATGCTCAATTGGGTTTAAATCTGGGGAATTAGGGGGCCAGAGAAGTACTTTGAAGTCTTCATCGTGCTCTTCTAACCATTCTCTGACATTTCTAGCTGTATGATACGTCGCATTGTCGTTCTGGAAGATCCCATCCGCCCCAGGGAAGACAATCAGCATGTATGGGTGTACGTGGTCTGCAAGAATGGATTCGTAACGAATTCGGTCCATAATGTTTTTCACGGGTATGAGTGTACCCAGGGAATGTCACGAAAACATTTCCTAGACCATAACACTGCCCCAACCAACTAGTATTCTTCCAGCAATGGTTGAAGAGTGTTTGTTCTCCGATGTCCGTTCGATGAAGCAAAAAAACGTGACTCATCGGAGAAGGCAATCCTTTTCCAATCAACGGAGTTGCAATTCCGATACTGCCATGCAAATGTTAGCCTTTTCTGCTGATGCACCTTCGTTAGCATAGGTGCAGTGACCATCCGTCTGCATCGGAGCTCCATACGCAGCAGAGTTAACTGAACTGTCGTTTTAGACACACTTCCTGTAGCCCCCTGGTTCATACGGCCAGTGAGTTGCTCCACCGTAGCGTGCCGATCGGCCTTCACGCACCTTCGAAGCCGACGTTCACCTCTCACATCAATGGCACGTGGTGCTCAGCAGTTCTCACCGCGCTTATTCGCAATGATGGCATTTCTTCAATCACGATATACTTTAACCACAGCAGCACAGAAACAGTTCACAAACTGCGCTGTTTCAGAAATACTGCCACCCTTGTCCCGAAAGCCGATAATCATCCCTTTTTGCAAATCTGATAAATCGCTCCTTTTATCCATATATATATATGCTTCTTCAGTGCGCCACCAGAGTTCACTAGTGCTGACTGGTGGATACGCTTGACGAGCAAATCGCTTAGCTATCATGTCTCAAACATGTCTGATCGGGAACATATAGGGCGAACGTGCAGGCCAGGGAAGAAGCGGTATCCACCGTGCATGGAAGAGGTCTTGAATATCACGGGTCACGTGTAGCCGAGCATTTTCCTGCTGGAATGTAGCACCAGGACAACTTTGAAAGAAGGGGTGGCTCTAAAACATCCCTGATGCATCGCTGGCTGTTGAGGGTTCCCCTAGTTCGTATCTGGAGAGACCACTGATGGAACCCAATGGCGCTCCAAACGGCATGACACTGCAAGGTGCCGTTCACCGCGATGTCTACAAACACGTATGCGACCATCATGGTGCATCAAGTTGATTCGTGACTCGTCAGAAAACACGACCTGTTGCCAATCAGCGGGCCAATGTCTGTGTTCGAGATCCCATTCCAGCATGAGGCGTCTGTGGTTGGGAGTCAAAGGAATGCTCAGCAATGGGGAGATGGCGATCAGTCCTCTGTTAAGGCTCTACGAGACCCGCCATTTTGTATTGCTGCCTTCTCTTGTTAACCAACGGGCATGCGTATTTCACAAATTGCTCGGGCAATTTTGCACAGTTTGGAACACCGTTTGTGGCTAACGCAAGATATATGATAAATAAAGAGTTCCCTGGTTTCAGAATTTTTATTGACGTTTCCCTTCATTTTTTATCTGCAGCGAAAGTCGTACCAAGACGTCTTCCATAGCTTTATTAATTAATAAAAAATACTTAAAGAGTCCAAAATGAAAATCTGAAACCAGGGAACTCTTTATTTATCATATATCTTGCGTTAGCCACAAACGGTGTTCCAAAATGTGCAAAATTACCCGAGCAGTTTGTGAAATACGCTTGCCCGTTGGTTAACAAGAGAAGGCACAATACAAGATGGCGGGTCTCGTAGAGCCTTAAGGAGAAGACGTTGAACTGTGGTGGAGGAAAAAAACCTGACCTGTGACAGTGTTTCACTGCTGCAGCGCCATGGATGTCGGTCATCCCATGTAGTCGTGCGATTTTTGCGGTGTATTTTCAGGATTTCTGTCCGTCCGCGCTTCATCCGTCTCCTGATGCCACGTTCGCATTACTGTACTGACGTTTCTTCCCGTATGAGTGGCGATTTCGCGGTAGAAAAATCCAGCTTCTCTTATCCGAACAATCCTTCCTCGCTCAAAGCCCATCTGGTGTTTATAATGCGAATTTCTTCGGCGACGGGGCTTAGTGAGACACAAGAAACACTCTTTAGACCCAAATGTCAGCTCTTCACTGATTGCGACATCTCGTTTGAGCAGCTCTTTATACCCAAGCTCGGATAGTTCGGAGGGCGTTCCTCCGAAACCAGCGCATTTTCACTGACATTTTAATCATTTGTAAGTCCCAGCCTGTTGTACATATCCTGTAAATTTCAAGATAACACCAGCAGTCTTTCATGGTGTTGCAATTTTAACTAACAGTAGTGTATGTTAACCTACCGTATCAACAAGTAAATATGTATTAAACTAACAATTTTTGTAATGTTCTTTGCTAATACTTTTTTGTCTCATTCTACAGGATGCGATGGCTTACAACAAACTGAATGCTTTCCACTGGCACATAATTGATGATCAGTCCTTCCCATTTGAGAGCAAAATCTTTCCAAATCTCACCCAACTGGTAAATATAACCTTTATCTAGTAATTATTCTTATTTTGATGAAAACTGTTGCTAAATGTTTCAGAAACGAACAGATTATACACGATGTTTCACGAAGGGTGCCGAAAGAAATAGGAAAGTACCGCTTGGTCGTAGCAGTAAAGTGTATAATGCAAAATACGCAGCAAACAGAGTACAATTCAGCTATGATAGTTGCACCTGTGACGTACTATAGAGGTAAAGCACGTGCCAAGACGAGAAATCTGCAGCGATACATTCCGACCATGTAGCTTGGTTGGGAGAGCAACTTACTCCGGAGTGGGGGAGGGGGGCGGCTTTGATCGTCGTCACAGAAAAATTTATGTTTTCACATTGGCGCCCAAACGTAAAAATGTATGCACTGGCGGTTGGGTTCTTCGAAAAATGTGTGATGTTTGTTACACGGATCGTCTGGATTTAATGAAAGTTCGTTCTTCGCCTACAAATAAAAAAAAAAAAATAAATAAAGAGGGAGATGATGTGACGTACTACAGAGGTAAATCAGGTGTCAAGACGACAAATCTGCAGCGATACATTCCATCCGTGTAGCCTAGTTGGGAGAGCAACTTACTCCGGAGTGAGAGGGCGCGGAAAATTAGCGTTTTCACAGACCCCCGAATGGATAATTTCCGAAAAATACGAAAATTAAATATTTATACAGCCCCCACGGAAACCAAAGTCAATTAGTAAAAAACTTTACTTTCCCATTCCTTTCGGACACTCTTCGTGAAACACACTGATAACAGCTCATACATTGCCAGCTCCGCTGTGTCGTAGGGAAAGTCTGTCGACTTACTCAATTCTTGAAAGGGCTTCAAAAGTTAATTATTGAAATAGGGAAACTCAGTGGCGCCGACTCCACAGAATCATTACGATAAAAGAGATTGGGTATGAAATGAAAGTACCATTTCTGCTTCATTATCAGAAGGAAAACAAAAGAAAAATGTAAGAAAGGTAAACTGGGAGATTCGACGTATATTTTAGTATTTAAAACCAGCTATAATTGCTCATACATAAAACAAGAAAACGCGAATACCAATACTAAATATAATATTTTCAAAAACAAAAATTTAAAACAACACCTGAAGATTTCATTTCTAAGTTTTTTAAAACAAAAAATATGGAGCATTAACGAACCTCCTGAACCAAAGAACGGAAATGTAAAAATATAAAAAGATTTATGTGGAACAGGCTTTGAAAGAATGGAAAAGGAAGTGTCGAGCAATGGGATTAATTTAAATGGAACGATGGTATTTACTTTACAATTCGCTGATGATCAGGTACCTCTTGCAGAAGATAAATTTGATTTGGAGTATATGACTAGAAAAATAGAAGAAGAATATGAAAAATGGGGATTAACTATGAATTTAAATAAAACAAAATGTTTATGCATTTGAAGTAATAAAACAAACCTACAGCTAGAAGATAACAAAGAAATTTAAAGATGTGATCTTTATAATTACCTATATGTTAAAATTACACAAGAAGGTAGAGATGCAATGGAATTAAGAAATAGAATTGCACAGGGAAGAAAAGCTGTTAAACGCCTGAGTGGAATCTAGTGGAGTGAAGAAATAACCAGAAAAAGGAAATGGGGTATTTATAATAGTATTGTTAAGAGCATCTTAACATATGGAGCCGAGGCCTGGCGATTAAGAGAAGTGGATAGAAGGAAATATAACAGCCGTAGAGAGGGTTGCTTTAAGAAAATCCTGTAGAGTGTCAAGAAAACAGAAAACAACGAATAAAAGGATTAAATTTAGAATTGATGGAAGTGAAAGAAACAATTTTGGAAGACATACAGAAGAGACAATTACGGTGATTTGGTCATGTAAAAAGAATGACCGCTGAAAGACTGGCCAAATTCGCCATGGAATTTGAACAAAGAGAGCACTTAGTCAAAATGGCCTGATGGAAGAATGGTTCTTAGATAGAGAAAGATGAAAAAACTCTTAAAGATCGGAGGCTACGTCAGACGCCATAAACCGATTATATGTACATGTGGAACTAAAAAAAATAAAGGCGCAGAAGATAAATTCAGATTGATTTTCCAATCTAAAGTCACTCAGAATTTATCTTCTGATTGATTTAAACACCTAACACATTTCCCGACATGTGAAGTATAGTTCGTGATAGCCTTAATACTAGGACGGGGAGAAAGCATTCTGCAGATATTTCAATTCACGTGTCTTGAAGTTTTTTTTTTTTTTTTTTAATGATATTGCACAGAGAAAAAGAAATAAAAGATTACGAAAAATATTGGGTGAGCAATACCCCCCTCTCCGAAAAATGATGAGGGTAAGTTTCACTTTCCCCTCTCTTCCAAATAGTGGGTGCTTGAGAGGCAATGTGACAACGAGAAAAAGAAAAATCTAACAACAGAACGACAGATGATTTCAGAAGTATCTCTCGGGAATGTGGCACCAGAGAAACGTAGGAATGTGATCTTAGCAATCCTGACAACCTAAACTAGTTAGCTTTAACCAGCTGATTCATCTGAACCAAATGGTGCCCAAAATATTAGGTGCTCCCCAAACAGAAGTGTATCCATAGAGGCCAGATTTTACGATGCTACGGCAAAACAATTTTCTCCCTCTCTTACATGAGCAGTATCGACCATAAGCCTGTCACTGGTAATAAGAGCTTGCTTTTGTTCTTTGATCCCTACTCGATGACCCAAAGATTGCTGTAGAAGGGCTAGTACCCCTGACACGGTCATCATCACACTAGATAGGAACAAGTGCCAATAATATGTATCTTCTCTCTCCTTTCTTAGGTTCGTAGCCATCAGTCAGAAAGGATTAGTGTCAATCCTTCCCCTAAATGACCCTTTTGAATAACAAACCAAAGGGGAAAGCAACGGTTTGTGTTCGTCCCGGTGGCGCAGTGATCTAAGCGCTGACTTCTGATCATTCGTCCGAGATGGGTCCGGGTTCGAATCCCGGTGAGGCATGGATGTTGTGTTTGTCTTACGGCACTGGCTCTCTCCCTTAGCTGGAACCAGTATCCCTAAATTAAGACGGGCAACTGCTTATAGCTCAGTGAGTTGCTTACGATGGTCGCTACACCTCCAATCCAAAAAAAAAAAAAAAAGTTTGTGATGTTCAGGTACACTCGTTCTGGACGCGTTCGGCCCACTTCTAAGACAGCGACCGAATATACTCGTTCGAGCTGATTTCAGTCCATTTTGCTAACCCCGAGTTAATTCGTTCCAGCCGGTTGAAGGGCTAAGCATGTTTATTGTACGGACGTTCGTTCTTTGTACATGGTATTTGGTGTCTATGTCAGAACCCAAAGAATGGAAGAACGGAAAAACATAAGTTTTGTGTAAAGCTGAGAAACATGAAATGGTTTTAATATCTCTAGGGAATGAGCTCTATCACAAACACACACATATTTCGATTCTTTAAACGTTCCAAAAAGAGATCAGAAAGCATGCAGTAAAAGATCGTAAAAATGGACGACTTTAAACGTCCTACAATCTGACCTAATGGACAAAATGAGCAATTTCCCACCAAATGACTAGGAATTCTATCAAGTAAGTTAAACGTGAATGAGAAATTGAATGAGAAATGAATGAGAAATGAATGAGAAATCAAGTGAGTTAAACGTGAATGAGAAATCAAGTGAATGAGATAATATATAATACGAGAAATCAAGTGAATGAGATAATATATAATACGAGAAATCAAGTGAATGAGATAATATATAATACGAGAAATCAAGTGAATGAGATAATATATAATACGAGAAATCAAGTGAATGAGATAATATATAATACGAGAAATCAAGTGAATGAGATAATATATAATACGAGAAATCAAGTGAATGAGATAATATATAATACGAGAAATCAAGTGAATGAGATAATATATAATACGAGAAATCAAGTGAATGAGAAATCAAGTGAATGAGATAATATATAATACGAGAAATCAAGTGAATGAGATAATATATAATACGAGAAATCAAGTGAATGAGAAATTAAGTGAGTTAAACGGGAATGAGAAATTGAATGAGAAATGAATGAGAAATCAAGTGAATGAGATAATATATAATACGAGAAATCAAGTAAGTTAAATGTGAATGAGAAATTTCCCACCAAGTGACTGGGAATTCTATCAAGTGAGTTAAACGTGAATGAGAAATTGAATGAGAAATGAATGAAAAATCAAGTGAGTTAAACGTGAATGAGAAATCAAGTGAGTTAAACGTGAATGAGAAATCAAGTGAATTAAACGTGAATGAAAAATCAAGTGAGTTAAACGTGAATGAGAAATCAAGTGAATTAAACGTGAATGAAAAATCAAGTGAGTTAAACGTGAATGAGAAATCAAGTGAGTTAAACGTGAATGAGAAATCAAGTGAGTTAAACGTGAATGAGAAATCAAGTGAATGAGATAATATATAATACGGTAATATATACGTGAATGAGAAATCAAGTGAGTTAAACGTGAAGGAGAAATTTCCCTCCAAGTGACTGGGAGTTCTATCAAGTGAGTTAAACGTGAATGAGAAATCGATAAGATCAATAATCCCCACAGACTTGTTTAGTGGCTGATACATGACAATTGCCGTATGAAAGTGCCATCTTGTCTAATTGACGTAATGACGTGTTAACTTTGATCTTCTACTGTCGCTCACAGATTCCTTTATTTTTTTATTTTTTTTTTGTTTATCCTCAGACAAATTGGGTAATAATTATTGACTATCCTATGCTTTCTTGGTGTTTGTGTACATTACTGCGATGATTATAATAATTTTTGGTTTCATTTTCAGGGTGCTTATAGCCCTAAGCATGTGTATACTCACGGTGAGATCAGGGACATCATCCAGTACGCTCGTAACAGAGGTATAAGAGTGATACCAGAATTCGACACCCCTGGCCATACCCAAGCCTTCGGAAGAGCGTTTCCTTGTAAGTATCGAACCAGTTGAATATCGATACACATATAATAACAGTTTTTATCGTCGTAGCTACCGCACATCATTTAAGACTTCACAGATTTCAGGATACAAACTACAGTATTTCTACCAAGAAAGTGCTGCAACCAGGAGCGGATTGGGTCGACGAAACCAGACCGGGAATTTTAGTCTTGTGACCCATTACAGAAACACAAGTACCCAAACATCTTTTAAATTTCCTCATGAAAAAAATTCTGCTAACTCCTGGAAGAAACAGAGCTGTTGAAATATGCATTGTAAAAATAATTCGTTCGTGATTAAATTTTAGATGCAATTTAGAGGTGAAAGAATTTTAAAAATCTACTCATGGTTGAATGTAGCATATCAAACCATGCTCAAAACGGGGTGTTGTACCAGATATTTAATTATATTTATTTTCTCACTGATTGTCTACTGCGCAACGGTGTTCGTACCACCTCCTTAAGTAGACGCCTTTTTTAAGTCTACCTATTATTTTGACTCCATGAACTACCATTTTGATCCATGAGCCAGTACAGGTAAATCTTTGCTACTTTTAAGATATATGTGAGTGGGACACGGATTTCGGAATATCTCTGACGAAGAATCGCTTTGTACATGGATGATGGGCCATCAGATTTGTTACTAGTCCCTCATTCAAGATTGCAAAAGGTGGGTAGGGCATACCAATGTCCCTTTAACTCCACTATTCTTATTCACAAATATTAAAATAATTTTTCCTTCTTTCCAAACAATTTAGACTAAGAGGATACGAGAAATAGTGGGCCATTTTTTGAGTGGTCCACTGAGAAACATCCCGGTGGGCCAATCCGCCCCTGTCTGCAACATCGTTGAATGTACTAATCCAGACAAAAGAACTGCTTTAGTCTTATCGGAAAGGAAACAGAAGTCAACATATAGACCAACTCGAAGTTGGTCATAAATGCTCTTCAGCTAATTAATTATTTTAAGATTAGAAACAAAGTATTATGTTTTCAAAAAAGGCAATATGTGACATGCTACATGTTTTCCGAAAAACTTTCATTCGTGTGAAGAAGCGAAAACCCGGGAATTTCATAACATTGGCCTAACCTAAACTACGAGGACCTTAGTTTTGGAGAACCTGTCTCAAGTTTCCAACAGATACTCGTGTCAAAATACTATCTGCTTGAAAGGCTGTCTCAAGATCCTGTCCGTCACGCTGTGTTAACTGTAAAGTTGATAATGTTGATAACACAGGGTGGTTCAAATGCCCTATTTTTACAAAGTTATTAAAAAGTTATAATGAAGTAAATTTCTCCGTCATTTTTATCCGCGCCAGGATTCGAACCCGCATCCCTTTATTCCGGAATAAGTCACTCTACCAATTGAGCTACGCGGACGTTTGTTGTGATTGCTATCTGCCTTTATGTCGTGTGCGTCCTTCTGGCAGGTACGGCATATCTCCTGGTACGTTACAAAGTAACTGCACCACTTAGAGATAAGAGGTTTTGTGCGTTTGAAAATTTGCATGATACGAACTAATTAGTGGTGTAGAAGAGCCTTGGCGCGGCTTAGCGACGCTAAGCCATTTTTTTCTCCAGGCTTAGCGACGCTAAGGCTCTTTTTGTGGTTACATGGGAAGAAAAACAGGGCGAAGGATTTTTTTTAGGTGATCATGTATAAGGAACACTGATTTATATAAAAACGTACTCGTATCTTAAGTTAAAGTTCGTGTTGCAAAAATGAGACTAAATGTCGGATTACGCAGGAAGGCGTGATCTGACTCCTAGAAGAAAAAGCAACACAGAAGAGTTAAACATGCATGTACACTGGCGGAAAGTGAAAAAAGAACAACAAGAAAGAATTGGCGGAAGATCATGAAATTTACATATGTTAATGGGATCACGTTTACGTAGGTGTGATGTTAATTTCAGGACCAACCGGTGAGCGCTTATGCCACAGCACGGCATAATATGCAAATTATCGTCGGTAGTATTTAAGGAGTACGGCGAAGTGAATGTAACCATTCGTCGGCGTACGGACACGTACGAAGACCCTGAAGAAGCTGCAATGCCTGGACATGGAAGACGTGTACGATTTCAGCAGTTATCGGACTTTCAGCGAGGTCTTCTAGTCGGACTCCGCGAGGCCGGGTGGTCGTATCGTCGTATTGCGGAGCGAATTGGGCGGGAAGTATCGGTGGTGGTACGATGGTGGCGTAGATGGTCCGAGGAGCATTCCCACACGAGAAGTAGTGGAACCGGGAGTCACAGACGGACTGATGAGCGGACCGATCGACGCATAAGAAGAGCGGCGTTGTCAAGCAGAACATCCACTGCGACGCAAATCCGAGCTGCCGTTGCACCTGAGGTGACTGTGCGAACAATCCGCAACCGTCTACTCGATGCAGGGCTACGGGCACGTGTGCCTGTGGCATGTGTACCTCTGACTGAAGCCCACCGTCAGGAACGGCTGCAGTGGTGTCGCCAACGTCTGCACTGGAGAACACAATGGCGATCTGTCGTGTTCAGCGATGAAAGCAGATTCTGTTTGGGAGCCTCCGATGGCCGTATGCATGTTCGCAGATGCACAGGGGAGCGTCTCCACCCTTCTTGCATCTGACAGCAACACACAGGGCCTACACCTGGTCTCCTGGTGTGGGGAGAGATCAGCTATCGCTGCCGTACACAACTAGGGTTTGTACCGGGTACGTTACACATCAACAACATCATTCAGCCCGTTGTTGTGCCATTTGTAAGGTCGGTCCATCGTGGTGTTTTCCAGCAAGATAACACACGCCCACACACGGCACGTGCAACGCAACATGCACGTCAGAGTGTGAGACAACTTCCATGGCCTGCACGTTCACCGGATTTGTTCCCCATTGAGCACGTGTGGGATTTTATGGGACAACGACTTATCCGGTCTCCACGGCCAGCCACGACCATCCCCGATTTACGCGTCCAGTTTGAGGATGCTTGGAACTCAATACCCCAAACTTACATCCAACATCTGTACGATAGACTCCATGCCAGAATTGCACAGTGTGACGCAGTTCATGGCGGTTCAACCTCGTACTAACCATGTTACATGGAAATGTTATTTTTCAGTTTATCAGCAAATACAGCTGTATTTTGCCATAATGTTTTGATCACGTTATCCTCTGTATTCCGTTATTATGCTGTATAAATTTCGTTGGTATCAGACGTCTCCTTCTTGGTGTTCTTTTTTTACTTTCCGCCATTGTATGTACAGAGTGACAAATGGCCACTACGGTGGCGTAGGCTTCTTACCGTTCATCTGCGTGTGTCTGAGTTCGAGTCCCAGTCGAGGCATGGGTAATATGCTTTTCTTAAAACACTGTTTTTTTTTCCTTCCCTGGAGCCAGTGGCCTTAAATTACGGACGAACGGTTCCTTATACCCCTTAAAGTTTCTCATAGTGGCCATTCATTACCCCTCCCCCAAAGGGTAACAAGTGTTTTATTGTTGAGAAGGGTACTTCAGCTACATTCGCCACCGGATCCAGCAAAAGGAAACCTTTAAGCCCATTATGTGCCAGCAAAAACAGTCTTGTTGAGCCAGCACTATGTTGCCGTTGCATGAACGGTCAATAAAATGTCCCGGCGGCCACCAGATGGGCAAGCAGTTCAGGCCAGCAGCTGGCCAACAATTGGCACCCCATCAGTTGCCATATGTCAGAACAGGGCCAACAGTTATCCATCACAGGCTGTGACTGCCACAAGCGGCCTTTAAGAGGCCCTGCAAATACATGCCTTAAATGATGTCTAGCCTAATGTTGTCCGCCAGTGGCATCCGGCAATCACGTAACGTAACTGATGGCTTGCCGAATCTTGTCGGTCAATTTCCCTGTGGCAGTAATAAAAAAAAAGAGAACCATAGTTCACCGAACACAACTGCTTTTCTTTCCATGGAAACTCCTACGTGATGTCAAGGCACTGAGGAATTTACTCTACAGGTCCGTCAAATCGCCATATGGATCTGACTGGCATCGAACAAAGGGCTGCTTGTATGCGAAGCGAATGCTCTAAGCACTACACTAGTTCTCCACGCATAGTACACGCCGGCTCTGCGCGATGTGAAACTAAAGGTCCTTTTTATTTCGCAACATTGCGCGTCCGTTTTCGTAAATGTACGTTTCATATAATTCATAAATTTATTTTTTCAACGTAACGATTTTTTTCATTTACTTTAAGGGAACTTCACTCACTTTCAACGAGTGTACCAACTTAAAGACGTTTTCCAAAGTTTTGTGCTGCCCTTCTGGTCTTGAAAGGCGATTGTTTAATTAATGTATTTACACATCCATGTCACATAATATTACATTTTTAACGTTGTATCATTTTTTTCCACGATCCGAAGCTACATTTGTTCTAAACAGGAAATATATTATTTCACTTCCGGTTATTTTTAGCAGCGAATTGCTCCAGTCTTGTGCATTCAACGCATGGATGAGTGCATTATATTCACACATAATGTTGCTTTTTCTTTTTTTCAAATACTAGATCCTTTTGTAACTAAAACATCCATTTTGTACTCGTATAATTCTTAATTTTTTCCAACATAAAGATTTCTTAATGTCTTTTCGGGACTTCTGTTTGAAGAGTTTTAGTGTATGAAGATTACACAGAAATTATTTCTTTTTATTCATGGGAAGGGAGTAAGTGTTTCATGGCTGTTTGTATTCTCGATTCTTCGTGCGCTAGTGCAGAATTTTTTTACTGAATGAGTTTCTATAAACACATGAGTTTAATTGATTATTTCTTACAGTTCATTAATTATTTATATAGTTTTCCTCCGACGGTAATCTTCGTCGACGCGGCTATTTATTAGAAAATTAAACCGTCTGTCTATATATATGGCTCTTTATTTTTTTACATCCACTAAAGCAACATGATGGCAAGGGCGTTGTCTTCAACTAACTGGCACCACGAAAGACTGTTCACGCGTTGCTTCAGCGCATGCGCAGTCCAGCTGCTTCCACCTCCGGTTGCGGTTGCTTCGGTTGCCAGCTACGGGCCACTAGTGGCACTTGCGTGGAGGCCCGTAGTTCACGGTGATGCTGCAGGGCCATCAATGGCTGCCACCAACGGATCGCTACCGTACCGTGAGAGCCACATTTCAGCCAGCAGTGACCCATCACTGCCATCTGGTTGCCAGCAGTTTCCCAACACTTGCGTTTTTGCTGGGGTGATTCCTTATGAGATACTCCGGGATTCGAGTGGTCAGAGGCACTGGCTTCTGGCCAATTGTTCAAGCTCCGGTCCAGGCATGACCCTCCAGGAAGCAATGGCTCCAAAGCGAAACACAACGCAAAAGATACCCTCCATTCAAACCCCATAATCTTAACAACAGCGGCATACAAGCTACATTTACTCAGTATGACTGATTCATGTCATTCACACTGAATATTTGGAGCCGTACAAAATGACAGAGCACTATTTATAGGGAAACTTATCATTCTTAGCATCTGAAGCCCACGTAATTTCTATATTTCATTTAAAATTGTTCCAATTAAGCAATTTTAATAAAAGGTGTTAAAAATAATTAATAAAATTTAGATAAAATGCTAACTGATGAAAACAACCAGTCAGATTCTAAATTGCTTTTGAAAATTTTTAGGGCCTTCTTTCCGGTTTATTTCACCTAACCCATTTACCACTAAGGCACTTTTTTTGTTACAACTACATCACTGGAACTAATGCTCTTTTATTTGTACCTGCCTTATTTACAGGGGCGAGTGTCTAACGTGAACTCAATTTTTCGCCATGTCCGTTGAAGTAAATCCATATCAACAGCAGCAATGGTTTCTACGATCCGTTCCCCTTTACGTCCTTTTAAAGAACTCGCCTTTGTTCTGTATACCGTCTTTAAAAAATCCTCATAAAAATCAAATGGGGGTTATGTCAAGATAACGGGCTGGACACACAAACAGGAAAACTCTGCCAATCCAGCGTCCTGGGATAACAGTATCCAAGTAGTCACGAACACTTGCTCCTCAGTGGAAAGGAGCTCCGTCCTGTTGAAAGATGACACCTGGCTCGAGTAGAGGCACGGCAAAATTTTGCAGCTCATGCAAGACATTTACGTTAAACAATAGATTTTTCCACGAAGAAAAAAACAAGGGCCGATGAAGCGGTTGAGCATAAGCCCACAGCAAGCATTAACTTTGGGGCAATCACAAACATAGGCGCCGACTTGAGAAATTATTGGAGGTTCCTGAAATTTTTAATCGAATTACCCATGCATTTTTCAAAGTTTAAGTCTAATTTAAATTTCATTCAGTCAGATTATCTGGCACAATAAGACGCCTGAAATGCTAAAATGAAGCAAAATTATAGTTAATTAAGATTTGTTTTCTCTAGATAATTATTTATTTCATTTATTTTGGTTTTGTAGGCGCGGCATTATTATATACAATACGCAGATACTGTCTGAATTTCCAACTCTTATAAAAGTAACAAAAACATGTAAAATTTAGTTTAGGGTTTTTTTTTTTTTTTTTTACCAATTTTAAAAATGCCAAGAATTTTTTTCTTCAAATGATTTCTGAGTTAAAATAGGAGATTAGAAGGGAGAAGACATGGCATCAGCCGCACGCCCTGCGTTTTCCGTTGGCTCAACTTCATATCAGCTGTGTATGCCCAGTATGCCCAACTTGGGCTGCTTCTGTACTTTTCTATGGGGAAATCGTTGACTTTGAAGAGGTTTTAGAGGCACTTGTGCAGCATGTACAGTCAGGGAAAAATGAGACCGAAATATACATGCACATAACTAAAAGTTTGCAAAAAGTTAGAGAAATGCTGTTAGTATTTTCTAAATAATTTAAACAATATTATGCTTCGTCGAGCGGAAGTGCATATTGCGTATTAACCAATCACGGCCTAGCTGAAGCTTTGGGAGCCTTGTTGAACTTCAGGGACTGCTGCAGAGAATAAGAAACGGCCGCTATCAACCTGTGCTCCTGTACAGGTCTTCAGTAAGTGGCGTCATGCCATTGAACCCTCCCCACCCGGAGGGCAAAAGAAACCAGATGAACAGATTTGGCTTCACCAGCGGCTGATGGTGACATCTTCTTTCTCTTCTAACCTCCCTGGTCCCCGACTGTCCGAAGATAGTGTGGGTCAACTGACTGTACAACATATTTCCCCCTTTATCACTATGACCTCGAATAGGTTCTCGTCTCAGAACGTAGAGCTAGGCTTTTGTATTTTGTGGGAACCCAGTAACACCGAAGAATTTTCTTTTATAAAGGAGGGGGTTTTAAATGCTCTTAAACAACGGTACTTGATGTATTATCTATCGCGTCAAATTTGATGAGCACGAACAAACACTAATTCTTTTTTGAGGCACAATAAACAGTCTAAGGGGTAAATTTCTATACACGCTTTCTATAGTAAATGGGGAATGAATAATAAAAACTTGAAGAATTGATAACAAGAAAAAAAATGTATGCACATATGTGTAAGTGCATTTTTCTCACGAAATACGCGCAAAAATATTAGGGGTTCGAGGAACCCACCACAAAATCATTGGGGGTTCAAAAAGTGTCTCGAGCCCACGAAGTCGGCGATCACGAATATGAGTTTGCGAAACATGTAGGTTCTGCGAGACCCATATGTGGACACTATCCATTAATTGCTCCTAATGCCTGAAATGTCGACTCGTCACCAAAAACACAAGTTCAAGGAAGTTGTTTGTTATTATCTAGGTGATCCATTAAGTTACAGAAAAATTCGAAACGGTGACGCTGATTGTTCTTCTCCAAACGTTGAACAATCTGTTCTCTACATGTATGCGTATAACAGTTTTCTTTATGTTATGCAAAACTTGCGTCACTGTTGCTCTTGGAAATCTCAGTTGTGCAGCAGCTTATATAAATTTATTTTTCTAATGCTAAATTCTTTTAGCATCAGGAGGATTCCTACCGAAGCGTGGACAAAAATTCTTTGTTCTTGGATTACTGATTTCGTTTCAAAAATCAACTCCTCACAAATCGCCTTTTCGGCACATTCGCCATTTTATCTTGTAGCTATGAACGTCATGTATAATTGGGGACGATTGCAGGACACTTCGTGGTAATCGCATATACGGTCCCTTATGTGACGTCTCCCATTCGACCAGAGAGAAGCGTTGTTGGAAAAGGTGTTTCCGCCGACTGTGATTTCTTGTTCCCTGACTAAAAGTGGTTGTTTGTTGATAATTTTACAGCCTTATTCAGTGTTTTAGCTTTGAATATCTCCTTCTTATTTTCAATAATTACTGTTAGAAATTCTGATTCAACAATTCCTCAGTGTTGTTTATGTCAGAAAGATGTTTGATATTGCATGGCTTACATCATCATTCAACAATATCTAAGGATTTTGCATTTAGGCAGTCCAAAATATTGATTATAAAATACCCGAATGCCAGTGGCGGTTCTAGGCCGGAGTTGGGGAAGTCTTGGCCCCCCAAAACATAACCGCATTTTTTTTTCGGAATTATATATTAATTTTAGTTAATTACCGTCACATGCAGGAATTTATGCCCCCCAATTTTTTTTGTCTAGAAGCGCCACTGCCGAATGCTTTTATTGGTGGATGAAAACGGCTTCGTAAAATTCATCATGAGTGCTTAAAATGTGTGTGGTTTGTGACATCGCTAGTCGGTGAATGAAAGGAACTCTCACGAAAGAAGCATGAAATCTCTTGTGCCGCCCCGGTGGCGCAGTGGTCTAAGCGATGGCCTCTGATCATTCGTCCCAAAGGAGTTCGGGTTCGAATCCCGGTGAGGCATGGATGTTGTGTTTGTCTTACGGCACTGGCTCTCTCCCTTCCCTGGAACCAGTGACCGTAAATTAGGGACGGGCGACTGCTTATAGCCCATTGAGTTGCTCACGGTGGTCGTTAAACCTCCAATCAAAAAAAAAAAAAAAAAAAAAAGAAATCTCCTGCAAATGATAAAATCTATAACTCGAAACATGCGCTGAAAAATTGTTCAATCAGAATCTCTAACAATAGTTATCGAAAATAAGAAGAAGATATTCGAAGCTAAAACACTGAATAAGGCTGTAAAATTGTCAACAAACAACCACTTTTCGTCAGCGAACAAGAAATCACAGTCGGAGGAGACACCTTTTCTAACAAAGCTTCTCATTGGTCGAATGGAAGACGTCACATAAGGTACGATTACCGCGGAGTGTCCTGCAACCATCCGAAATTATACATGACCTATTGAGCAAGAACAGCTCAGTGCCATCTACGTGCAATGATAGATAAAAAAAACGTTAGGTGTTTATCTTTCAAAAGCTGTAAATCTTATTTCTGTAAGTTATGTAGTTATTTTTTATTAATTTTCTAAAAATAGGGCAACACTTTGTGACTACCCTGTATTTCACATGAAATACGATTTTCTTTTTGTGCTAAGGTGCTTATTAATAATTTTTTTTCTCCCGTTTCCTAGGGTTGCTCACCCCATGCTACGGGGAAGGACCTGACAAACCATACACGGCTAATCATCCTCAACATGCGACTGCAGAAATCCTGAACCCAATGCTAGATGACACATACAGAGTTTTCAAGGCACTAGTAGAGGAAGTTAAGACAGTCTTCTACGACGAGTACATCCATCTGGGCATGGATGAAGTCTACTATGCTTGCTGGTAAGTAATATTAATAAAAGATCTGAACTTTCAGTAAATGAGTTTGTGAAGTGCGAGGTACGACTATGAAATAAGGAGACGGTGCTTGTTTAGAATGAAACGAGAGGTGCAGGTCTAAAGTGAGTGAAAAGCCATTGACATTGAACTGCCCGTAACCGGAAATTCAAAGTATAGCTCACTCTCTGAATTACATCTATGGCACGTGTCAATGAAAATGGACGTGTTTGTAAAGGGTATGGAAAATGTTGAGTTAGGGAATTGAGTAACAAATAAACGTGAAATTTCTGGTGAAATGAAAGAAAACTCCTACTGAATCGTTTCGTGTGCTAAGTGAGGTGTACGGGAAAGAATGCATGCCACGTGCACGTGTTCTCGACGAACGTCTGGGACGCTCAAGCACTTCAAAAAACGAAGATAAAGTGGGCAAAATCTGCGCAACTGTTAGAAATGATCGATGACTGAGTATTAGAGTGATAGCAGCAATGGTAAACATTGATAAAGTGACTGTTAGGTAGTTTTTACATGTAAATTTTAACATGACAAAAGTTTGTGCCAAGATGGTTCTGAAGCTTTTCACGACTGAACAAAAAAAAAGCGCAAGAAAATTTGTGTCTACATTCTGGGGTAAATTTAAGTGAACCCTAATCTTTTGAAAAGTGTTATCCCTTGTGATGAAACCCGAGTCTTTGAATACGATCCTGAAACGAAAAAAACTGTCGATGCATAGGAAAAGACCGACGTTACTAAGGATACGGAAAACACGGCAAAGCAAGTTCAAGGCCATGTTAATTACCAATTACTTTATATCATCTCATATCAGTCTAAAATCTCCTACCTTAATTGCTTTCCTTGATATTAAGCATGTAGTGTTGGCAGATTGGGTTTCCAATGGAGCAACAGTGAACCAACATTACTGCAAACAGGTCCCAGTGACTTTGAGAGAGCGGCTCTTAAGAACGCTGAAGTAAGAACATTACATTTTTTTTTAATTGCTTACACAGTGTGGCAAAGAATTTTTAAGACTGGGTCTGTAAAATGAAATAGAAACAAGACATTATAATTTGCTTTGGTTTGTTATTCAAAATAAGTACCTCCGGCTTCAATACACTTGTTACAGCGATTTAATAATGATTCGAATGCCTGTTCCAGTTCACTTTGCGGAATTGCCTCCAAAGCACGCGTCGAAGCTGTTTGTATGGACAAAATATCATCAAAATAACACCGTCATTTTAAGTTTTGGGAAGAAGGAAAAGTCGCAGGGTGCTAAATCAGGCAAATACGGTGGATGATTCAACACGCAGACGTTATTTTTCGCCAAAAATCTACGAACAAGAAGTGAGGTGTGACGAGTGCATTATCGTGCAACAAACACCAACTGTTTTCATCCCGATATTCTGGACGAATGCGACGAATTCTGCCCATCAAACGCCTCAAAAAATTTAAATAAAACTCACCACTAATTGTTTGTCTACTTGGAACACATTCTTTGTGGATAATACCCTTACTATCGAAGAATGTAATGAGCATTGTTTTGATTTTCGATGGAACTTTTCTTGTTTTTTTGGCTTGTGGTGAGTTTTTTGACTTCCATTCCGCACTTTGTCGCTTTGTTTTAGGATCACATTGAAAACACCATGTTTCATCACCTGTAACAATCGATTTTAAGAAGTTCGGATCATTTTTAGCGGCTGAAATGATGTCTCTACAATGTGCACTTCTCCTTGATTTTTGTTCATTGGTTAACGTGTGTGGAACAAATTTAGCACAAACTTTTGTTTTGCCCAAATCTTCATGCAGGATGGTTCAAATCGTTTCTTTGTTGATGTTTAAAGACTCTCCCATCATTCTTAGTGACGCACATCGATTGTTTGCCACGAAATCACGCACTTTTTCAATAATCTCAAGTGTCCAAGATGAACTTGGTCTTCCGGTATGCTTATCATCTTCTAGCGTCTCTGTTCCGTCCAAAAAACGTGTGTGCCACAGGAAAACATTTGATCTACTTAAAAAAAACTCACCGTAGACTTGTTTCATCCTTTGGTACGTTTCCGAGGCACTTTTACCAAGTTTTGTGTTAAATTTAATAACAGCCCTTTGTTCCATCTTAATAATTCAACATGAAAAAAATTTTACTTCTCTAATGAACGCCCGTTTCGTTTGAGTTACTTTAACAACTGCGCAGTACTTTTGGCAGAAAGCAAGCAGATGGTCACGGTTTATAACGCACTGGTGGCGCTACCGTAGACTGAAATCTAGCGCCAGTCTTACAAATTCTTTGACGCACTGTATATGTAGCCTTTTCATGTTTGACAGATCGTAAAATGATCTTGATTTTCATACCTTTGAGCTTCCAGTTCTTAAATTTTCAACGAAGTGGGCTGAAATTCCAGCAAATATTTGAGAGAGAGAGAGAGAGAGAGAGAGAACTCCTACTACCAAAATTATGTTTGAGTTGTACCAAAAATCCTTTCGCATAAGACATGATTTTTGAATTTAAATAAATGAAAAAAATACAGAAATTTTACACTGTAAAATTTTCTATTTGTACTGCTTTTTTGTAGTTTTTCTATTGTGGACAATCACAGTTAGAAATTTAAAGATTTTTAAATATCGTGGCGAAAAGATTTTTCATTCAGTGATCATATATTCGCATGTGTTTCAATTACAAAACATGCTTTTACGCTGCGGTTATGTGTTGTAAAGACACCTTACTAAATAACGTAAACAAAACATTTTGCAACTTCATGTTGAAATGATATCTCCGTAAATGCCTTCATCTGCAGCGTTTGTCAGTTATCACAAGGAGCGTAGGCTCTGTAGGTAGAACATTTCGTGGGAAAGGGATCGTATATGAACAACCCCGCAAATAATATTGCAGTTATTTCAAAATAAGTTCTTGATATTATTAGCTTTCACTCTGAAATCTGTATTGTCATATAGTACATCCCATAATAACCATTATCTAGCATTGTTCTGCAACTTTATCAAACATGGGTGAGTATTTTCATTACTTTAACTAAAGTAGTGAATTTTTTTAGCCCTGCTCAACCCCCAACCCAATGCTGTTAACATACGTAGATTGTTGTGCCGCCCGGTTTTTCCTGATGCCGGGCCCCTCGAAACATTTCAGGATGAAATGAATGGTGAAAGGAACTATAGAAATAGATAGACATCCCTTCCCCACTCCGCAGTTGAGAAAGACATCGGTTAATTGTACGGAGAGGAAGGAGTGGAAGTTTGGAAGAGGAGATTTTTTTTAATGCCTGAACAGATTAATCCTAGTTTTCGGGCTCGTTCGGACCCGCGCTCTATCTTGCAATATAAAACTCGGGCTCGAGCGGGCTTGGGCTAACATACTTCGGGCTCGGGATCTTAAAATTGAGCCCGAACTCAGCTCTTATGAGCATAGCACTAATGCCTCCTACAACCAACGGGAGTAAAATCAACTACCCCCACTTCCTTGGGGAATATATGGAACATTTTGTACACCCCCCTTCCCCACCCCCGCCCTCCCGTAACATACGGTACACACATTCTCGTTCCTCAACTACTAAGTGAACCCAGAAAGTTGGGATTTTAGAAGTTGCCTGGTAAGGGGATTTTTTTCCCTAATTCAAAATAGAAGTGGGGGTTTTTTTTCCCCGCTTGGTATGAATAAATTATGTGTATTTCGTTTATAAAAAAAAGTTTTGTGGTTCAGCTGTGTGTTCAAAACAACTGAACTGAAAACGTTTTTAAGAAAGTAAGAAGGAAAGAGACAAAATATACGGAAGGGGCCCACCGGGAAATGTCCCAGTGAGCCAATCCGCCCCTGACTGCAACTGAGTGAGTTCTGCTCCTGTTACTTGTTATCTACTCATTATGGCAGCTGCTACCTCTTCGTGATTTTTCCACAGCGTTGTTTGCCAGTTTTCTTATTTCAATATTATTTTGCTGCCCCCTAAACTTTGCCGCCCTGTGTAACTGCACATGTTGCCCGTGCCTTAATACGGGTCTGATACCAGCTAAACATGCCCTACATCATGCAACAGCCCCTACTGGCTAGATAAATTTCTACCCTTTTCAGGAAGTAAAATGAGCATTATGAACGTTCTACCGAGTAATTTGTAGCTGCACAGTGAACTAGATTATTATTTTCTTCTTCTCTTGGCTGTAAGACATTTTTGGAGAACGAACAAGTTCTGTATTTTCCATCTCGATGCTTTTTAGATACGTGGTAAGGCGTAGCTGTTTTGTTACGTTATTCTCAAAGTTATTATTGTAAAAATTAAAAAATAAATCAGCCTCCCTAAAATTTGCCGACTTTTCTGTGTTACGTAAAACACAATCCTACCTATCACGTGACGTCACTTGTGTTCGATGATACCACTTTAGTTTCAACTAGACGAAACCCCTCGGAATCGACGGTAAGTTTTTTTTTTTTTTTTTTTTTTTTTGGAAATAATAAACTGATATGAAACAACAAATGTAAACTTTATTTGATTGACAAGTAAATTATTCAACCACTTCCGTGAAGACAATAGTCGAGGTTCGTGATTTTTTTTTTTTTTTTTGTGACTGAAGATTTAACGACCACCGTGCGCAACTCAACGGGCTCACTGTGGTCGTTAAACCTCCAAACAAAACAAAAAAAAAAAAAAATTCAACGAGCTATAAGCAGTCGCCCGTCCCTAATTTAGGGTCCGTGGCTCCAGGGAAGGGATAGAGACACTGGCGTAAAACAAACACAACATTCATGCCTCCCCGGGATTCGAACCCGGACCCTTCACGAACGAATGATCATAAGCCAACGCTTGGTCTATAAGCAGTCGCCCGTCCCTAATTTAGTGTCACTGGTTTCAGGGAAGGAAGAGAGCCAGTGCCGTTAGACAAACACAACGATAGACGAAACCCGTTGGAATCGACGATAAGTTTTTTTTTTTTTTTTTTTTTTTTTTTGAAAGAATAAACTCATATGAAACGTTTATTTACATCATTACATAATGGGAAACGTCTTACCTACGTGTGAATAAACTGGATCGAATGAATGTTAAATTGCCCATATACACTGAAGAGCAATTGAATTAGAGATACCTGTCTAGTAACGTGTAGCACCACCTTTCGCCCTGATGACGGCGGCGATTCGTCTCGCCATGGACTCGACATGACACCGGAAGCGTTGGGAAGCCATACGGATCCACGACCCCTGGACAAGCTTCCACAGTTCACGAAGATTTGATGGAGGAAGGGGGTCATCTCTCTCTATGGGATCCCAAATGTGCTCGATGGGATTGAGGTCAGGTGCTACCTAGCTGGCCAAGGAAGTGAGGTCACGTCGGTGGATTGTTCATCCAACCATTCGGATACAATTCGGGAGCGATGGCACGGTGCATTGTCATGTTGCAGGATGAGGTCCCCAGTGGGATGTTGAAGACACACAAACGAGAGCAAATGGTCGTCCAGAATATCCCGGTAACGTTGACCTGTGAGAAGGACGATGTCACACGTACCAGGGGTCCCATTTCAGTCCACGTAAACAGTCCCCAGACGAGAATGCCACCCCCACCAGCTTGAAGAGTACCCTGCTGGCAAGAAGGATCCGTCGCTTCATGTGGTTTGCGCCGTAATCGTATCCTGCCATCCGCATGTATCAACGTGAATCTCGACTCATCAGACCAGGCAACATTTTCCCACATGTCTAGGGTACAGTAGCGATGTTCCCACGCCCATGCTAATCTTTGCACCCTGTGATGTGCGGTCAGCAGCGGTATCCTCGTGGGACGATGGCTTCTGTACCCCATAACGAGGAGATGGTTCTGGATGGTGTGGCTGCTTACACGTTTTTGTACACCAGCGTTAAATTGCCGAGTGATTTCTTGCACTGTGGCCCGTCTATCCGCTGTTGCAATGCGAGCTAGCCGACGATGACCCCGCTCATCCACACGCTGTTGTCCACGACAGTTGGCCCTTGCAGGGATGGTTTTACCATATTCGATGTACTCACGGTGCACCCGTGACACACTGGCTCGTGAAAATCGCAGTGCCTGCACGACTTCCGAGATGGAGGGACCCATTCGTCGGGCCCCGACAATTTGCCCACGATCAAATGCGCTTAGATCCTTTGCCTTACCCATACTGCGTCCGACTCTTACTGATTCCCGTCGCATCACTCCTTATATTGTCGGATCGCTGCACACTTCATGTCGTTTCCGTTTACACGGCCGCCCACAGCGCCACATTTGCATAACGTCAGCTGTCTCTAATTCAATTGCTCTTCAGTGTACATCACACAGTCCAATGGCACAACGCAATCAGGTCTTCGAGTGTTCGCTGTTCCGATAAGAACTTTCAAACAAATTCCTGCTAGCGTTGTTTTGCACAACGGTTCGCTGAGAAAAGGGACTTCGCCTTCAACAGCGCGTGAGTCAACCGCAGGCGATCGATGTCAACCTCACGCTTCTCCCATTGACTTTACATGGGAACTCTGCCGCCCTATAACGCCCAAACCGTTACCCCAATCTCATTTTCTCTTCGACTGGCACATCTACATGGTAAGACCTTGATACCTCAACCATATCTTTACGTTGAGCCGTTCTCTTATAATTGGTCTTACAGTAAAAAACCTTATCGAATTAATATATAGATAATGACGGGAATTTGTCATTTGTATAGTATCACGAAATATTCATTTTTAATTTTCCAGGAAATCTAGTCCAGAGATTAAGAAATTCATGGACGAAAATCACTACACCGATTACCATCAAGTCGAGCAACATTATGTGAGGAAAACGCTGAAGAACGTAAAAGACACAGGGTATAAATACATGATCTGGCAGGACCCTATTGATAACGATGTTGAGGTAAGCATTTCTTTTTATTCATGTTTTCTGTTTAACTAAATTGCAGGAGAACGAATTCTTCAGGATGTAATGGAAAATTTATTACCTGAGAGATTCCTTATCTTATGTGTACTCTGAAATAAAAAGCTCTGTCGTTGATATGCAGTTCAACCTAGCAACATTAGTTGAGTGGCTCATTCACAAAAATGCAGGCATTCCAAGAGTATGATAAACCAAAATGAACGAAATTTTCTTTATTGAAAATAGTAAAACTAAGCTAGTAATCCGATTTATTGGCGTAGTAATATATAAACAATCGTTTCCAAGCTTTCATACATCAACCAGATAGTTTTTCAAGGATGATAGACAGAAATTGCAATCTGAATAACAGAACGCTTTAACAATTTGAACGCGATGACTTGACAATAAATAGATACGACGTAATATTCATTTAAAGACACGAGTCATCGCGTTGGTTGTGCACACGGTGTCCTCGTACGAAGAAGGAGTTACTTGAAGAACTGGCTTCAAATTCGTGGCAACTCCAGTGAGACGCTATCATTGCAAGTATCACTGTTGGTAATAATCTCTAAGGTTTCCCGAATGGCTGTTCATTTAGGGATAGAGTAGGTAGCTAATTTGTTAATATCATCCCACATAGGAGTAGCGGCCTTGAATTTGACTTCTCTGGATAGGGCAGTGGTTACTTTGCCGTATTTTGTGTTCCTTTTATGCTCGTTGACTCTGATTCTAAACGAACGCTTGGTCATTCCAATGTAGTACCGGTTAGAGCCGTCCGGATATTGTAGGGGGATCGCATACGGACCTGCTTTGCTGGAAAGAGGGTTTTTTTAGTATTTCTTTTTAGTACATAAAGCTGCAGGGGACCTTATGCCGACACCGCAGTTCAACTTCTTGAGTTCATCTTCGAGTGCGTTCTTGAGTTTGTAAGACACATTTGGTATGTAGGGAATTGAGCCTAGGTAGCGAAGATGCGGCACAGGAAGATTAGAAAGTTTGACGTTGGCTTTCTGGGTAAAGTTATGAATCTGATTAAATTTGGAGCCAGCAGTTCAAGCAACGCGTTCTTCCTACCAGGATACCGGGTGCCGAACCAACGTGATGCCTCGTGTCTTTAAATGAATATTACGTCGTATTTATTTACTGTCAAGTCAAGTCCCCACTTTCAGTTTGTTAAAGCGTTCTGTTATTCAGATTGCAGTTTCTGTCTACCTTCCTTGAAAAATGTGCGAAAGCTTAGAAATAATTGTTTATATATTCCTACGCCAAAAAATCGGATTACTAGCATAGTTTTACTATTTTCTACATAATTGATGTATAGTCCCTCGTTATTATTTTTTTTTTCATTTATTGGTTTGGGCTGTTCAAGACAGCCATGAGATAAGCTATCAGTTGCTCATGGCTGACTGTCCCTAACTTAGAGCCACTGGTTCGAGGAAAGAAACAGAGACACCTCCATCAGACAAACACACCACTCATGCCACATGCAGGATTCGAAACTGGGCTCAGCTCGGACGACTACCCAGAGACCTAATCCCCTGACTATTCGGTCATCAGGAATGCTAATGAAATTGTAATTGAACTGTTGAATGAAGTCGACGATGATAACGAGTCCCCCCCTATGGCATTTATGGACGAAATAACTTTTGTTGCCCAAGTCCATGTTAACCGCTAAAATGTTTGAATACAGGGTTCTGAGCCTCCAAATCGTGAGGATGAGAGAAAGGGAGCAAAATGCATCAGGTGTGATTTAATCGATAGTATGTTCTATTCTTTTACCACCAAACAGATAATCTCAAAAGCATTTACGTTAATAGGCTGGAGTTGCAACCAGACAGCGTATTCCAACAGACAGTGTATTCCAACAAGTGTCTGACGTCAAGAGACATCAGGCGTGTGTGAATCGTAGTCTCACAGATTTTCGAAAAAATAAAGAATGGAAATGGGCCTATAATTATTCGGATTAAAAGCGTTTCCTTTCTTAAGCTCTGAAATAACTATAGCAATTTTCAAGTCGTCTCAAAGATTTTCGAAAAAATAAAGAATGGAAATGGGCCTATAATTATTCGGATTAAAAGCGTTTCTTTTCTTAAGCTCTGGAATAACTATAGCAATTTTCAAGTCGTCTCAAAGATTTTCGAAAAAATAAAGAATGGAAATGGGCATATAATTATTCGGATTAAAAGCGTTTCTTTTCTTAAGCTCTGAAATAACTATAGCAATTTTCAATTCGTCTCAAAGATTTTCGAAAAAATAAAGAATGGAATGGGCCTATAATTATTCGGATTAAAAGCGTTTCCTTTCTTAAGCTCTGAAATAACTATAGCAATTTTCAAGTCGTCTCAAAGATTTTCGAAAAAATATAGAATGGAATGGGCCTATAATTATTCGGATTAAAAGCGTTTCCTTTCTTAAGCTCTGAAATAACTATAGCAATTTTCAAGTCGTCTCAAAGATTTTCGAAAAAATAAAGAATGGAATGGGCCTATAATTATTCGGATTAAAAGCGTTTCCTTTCTTAAGCTCTGAAATAACTATAGCAATTTTCAAGTCGTCTCAAAGATTTTCGAAAAAATAAAGAATGGAAATGGGCCTATAATTATTCGGATTAAAAGCGTTTCTTTTCTTAAGCTCTGAAATAACTATAGCAATTTTCAAGTCGTCTCAAAGATTTTCGAAAAAATAAAGAATGGAAATGGGCATATAATTATTCGGATTAAAAGCGTTTCTTTTCTTAAGCTCTGAAATAACTATAGCAATTTTCAAGTCGTCTCAAAGATTTTCGAAAAAAATAAAGAATGGAATGGGCCTATAACTATTCGGATTAAAAGCGTTTCCTTTCTTAAGCTCTGAAATAAATATAGCAATTTTCAAGTCGTCTCAAAGATTTTCGAAAAAATAAAGAATGGAATGGGCCTATAATTATTCGGATTAAAAGCGTTTCCTTTCTTAAGCTCTGAAATAACTATAGCAATTTTCAAGTCGTCTCAAAGATTTTCGAAAAAATAAAGAATGGAATGGGCCTATAATTATTCGGATTAAAAGCGTTTCCTTTCTTAAGCTCTGAAATAACTATAGCAATTTTCAAGTCGTCTCAAAGATTTTCAAAAAAATAAAGCATGGAAATGGGCCTGTAATTTTTCGTATTAAAAGTGTTTCCTTTCTTAAGTTCTGAAATAACTATAGCAATTTTCAAGTCGTTTGGAAACACACACCAGTTTCAAGTGAGATACTGATAAGGAATGTTAGAGGTTCAACAAAAACTCTAATTTTTAATAATTTGTGAATTCATACCTTTGTGCCCACACGATTAATTGCTAGACAGTTGAGAAAGGTACAAGCGCAAAGAAACAGGGAAGCCGGTTTAAAAATTAAAAAAAAAATTGACTGACTGGCCACATGCGCAATATTATCCTCGAACTCTAAACTTCGATGGATTGAATTTCGATTTCTTGCTGAAAAATATTCATTGGATTATGTGTCTATATCAGGTTTGTCACCACGTATAGAAACCTGAAAAACTTCTCTCCAAATGACTAAGACTGGTTGCTGATAAAACAAGAGCCTTCTTCCGGCTCTTCGTAACTCAATTAATGTTCGACACAGAAAATGTGAAGAAACTTACCTCAAATAAGTGGGAAAGAAGTGTTTTAATTTCTGAGGGATTACATTAATGCGTTGAGTGAGAGACCATATAACGTGGCCTGAGTCAGTAGGTCGTATGACCACCATGCTGGGCTATACATTCGGTAACAGGGCGTGGCATCGAGTGGAAAAGCTCCGGGTGGTGATCTGAGGTATCGCTGACCATGCGTCATTCACCCGTGTCCAGAATTCTTCGACATTGCGAAAGGGTCGTGCAGAGGCATTAAGTTGTCTGCCAATGGCGTCCCATAAGTTCGATGTTAAGAAGTTTATGGATCGCACTGGCAAGGGCAACACTTTGTCGTCTTGTAGACACTGTCTGCTGATGTTGGTAGGGCAGTGTGCGGACGGGCGTTATCTGCTTGAAACCGGACATCAGGAATGCCACGGAGATTCGGCGACAAAGCGGGCTACGGCATTTCATCGACGTATCGTCATGCTGTCATTGTATTACACCAAGGAAGGGCAAACTACGACCCACCGGTGTGTTCAATTTGGCCCGTATGATAAATAATTTAAAAGGATGACACATCATTTAATCTGGAAAATATTGAATGTTCTGTTTTGAAATGTTCCTTATTAATTTCTGGGCACAGTATCAAGATAGGATCCGTTTCACCTTTCAAAAGTGCCCTTCCCAATTTGTTTACGACACGTGCTGCAAAAGAGGCGCCACAGACTGCCAATGCTGCAATCGGTTGCGCCTATTTCGGTTACCGGGTGTTTCACTGGGTAGTGGCAACTTTCCTGTGGAATAAATCGTTAAATAATAACAAGATGGTGCTGTAAGTCCGAGACATCCATCAGCAGGCGACAGGAATTCGTGAGGAAGTAGAGGGATGGTGGACACGCGATTTTGGACATGCAGCGATATATCACGGAAGAAAAAGTTTTCTTGGTGAAAAATGTGTATGCGGAGGGCGGAAACCCCACAGAGGTGTTACGAATTTGGGGTACAGCGTTTAAGAATCGTCGTAAGCCATCCCGTGCGTACTTGACGAAATTGGTAGCGAAATTTGAACGAACCGGCAATGTCACAGATGACGTGGCAAGCATGGCGACGAAGAGAAGAACAGTGCGGACGGCGGAAAACATCGAAGCCTCACGAGAACTCCTGCACGAAGAAGCCGGTACGTCAACACTAAGACTAGTGCAGCAACTAGACGTTAGCCCAGCGTCCGCATGGCGCATTGTGACGTTGGATTTGTACATGCTTCCCTACAAAATCCAGGTGCATCAGCCTTTGAGCACAACAGCCGTCCAGCAGCGTTATGAATGTGCGAATGACATGTGTTCACTGATCGATGAGCACAACTTTTATATGAAAGGCATTGTCTTCAGCGATGAGATGCACTTCTGGTTGGATGGCTACGTTAACCGGCAAAATTACCGCATCTGGGAAAGCGAGAAGCCGGCGGTGTGTTTTGTGAAGCCTCTCCATCCTCTGAAGCTAACCGTTTGGTGTGCAATGAGTGGTGATGGACTCATTGGGCCATTTTACCTGAAGTCCACAGTTGCCGCTGCCGCCTACAGTGACCTTTTGAATAATTGCTTTTTCCCCCGCTGCAGTCCAGAAAAACTGGATTCACAACCGCACGTTTCAACAGGACGGAGCACCGCCACACTCCACAAATGCTGTTCTTTATTTGCTTCACCAGAAGCATGGCCCACGAGTCATAGCCAGACTATTCCCCCAACGTTTTTCAGCCGGTCTCTCTTGGCCTCTGTACAGCCCCGATTTAACGCCGCTCGGCTTCTTTTTGTGGGGCTATCTGAAAGATCGGGTGTACCAGGACAACCCGCGAACACTGCCTGACCTCCGACGTGCCATCCAACAGGAAATTGCACGGATTCCATCGAACATGTTCCCGTCGGTATTGCCGCACTTCGAAGCACGTATTCGCCACATTGTGACAGTGGATGGTCATCATGTGGAACATGTCATCCATTGATTACCTTTTGCCTACTCTTACTCCTCTAAACGTCTTTTTCCTCTTCCAATAAAGTAAGTTAACTTTATTGTCTCTTTCTTTTGTCACTACCCAGTTAAACACCCGGTAAAAAAAGTCATCCATTCTGAAAACTATGAGAGAAAACTACTGGCTGGATTTGAACAACGTTTTCAAGATTTTAAGATTATTAAGCTCGACCTTAATACTTTAGCATGCGGTTCAATGTGGATTATGAAAAAGTGTGAACGGACTTACAACTGGAATTGATTTAACTGCAGTGCAACTCTCAAATGAAGCAGAATTTTTTAAACACAATAAAACTGGATTTTTTGAAAACCAGGCCGAAATGAACATTTCCAAACTTGGTAAATCATTCCCAAAATATATGACAATGTTTGCATCCTCAGAGTTATGCGGACAAGTGTTTCCAACGACTTAGGGAAAGTGATCTTAAAAACTGACTTACTGATGAGCGTCTATCTTCTCTTTTGAGAATCACCTCCGCACAGTTTAACCCAGGTTATGAAAAAATGCTGGAAGCTGAATAACAATTTCACTCATCTCGTACCCCATCACATAAATCTTCTAAATTAACTTCTAAACAATTTAGTAGGTATATATGATTGTTTTGCATTCTCAATGTATTTAAATTTATTCATGTCAATCTAATATTATATGTGTTTATCGTTTTTTTAAATGAATTTTGAAGAAAAATTTATCAAATAAGTCTTTGCCCCACTATTTTTTGTTGTTGTTGTTTTTCATTTGCCCTCCTGTAAGTAAGTTTGCCCATCCCTACACACTAAGCATACCTGCTCTTAAAATGGATAGCGCCCCAAACCATTACACCAGACTGAGGAGCCGTATGACGCTCACGCATGGCAGCTATAAGGCCTTCTTGAAAACACAAGGCCATGACATTAGAGAGATGAGTTCCCTCCGTTCATGATGTCACGCTCTTGTTACACAGACTGGTACGTCAGTCTCGTGTTGACGTCACACACGACAGCTTTGGAAACCAATTGGAACCCTTGGTTTCCACGTGACGTCACTAAAAGAGGGAACTAATCTCTCTAATGTCATGGCCTTATGTTTTCTAGACGACCTTGGATCAGCCCAGTGACCACGTCGTCTTTAAACTCATAGTCGAGATTCGTCCCTGGCTCCATTCGTTCCACCATGCATGTCTCGTACTGAGCCACTACAACCTTGCGCGACGATGGCTACGGTGAGTGGCAATCGTCACAATGGTTGGCGAGAACGCAAACCTTCCTCAGCCAATCTGCTATCCACAATCCATGTTTATACGTGGACGTCCATCGCTGCATGTACATTTTTAGTTGAATGCCGTCCGCAGTGGATTGTGAGGCTGCTACGTATTGCTGCCGAATTTACTAATCGATGCATTCTGACGTCATTCTACGTGATCAGAACCACTACAGCGACGCACGTTACCTTCCTTCAGCCACTGTTGCCACATATTCCTCTGACAGTTGTTGTATTCCGAAGGGTTTCCGCTCTGAAGTGACGTAGGGAACAAATATCTGTATGCAGCTCTGTGATAAATCTTCTGATATAGGCGTCTGTGTGATTACAGTATCTCTAATGACGTAGTTCAGGCATTCTCACTATTTTCACATATTTTCGGCACAGTGGTCCAAACGCCCGCGCAACGACAACTGATTCTAAACTTAACTACGCCTAGCCGTTTTGCCCTTTCATATCTCTTACCCATCACGTGATAAGTTCGCATCCGCGATCATTTATACACCGGTCACAAATAGTTTATGATTTGCGGTTTCGAAGGGAATACGTCGGATATGCAAATTTAGCAACTACTGCAGATCTGTTATCAGAGTGGATCAAGGAGGTTATATTACTGGAGACACCACTCCTATCACGCAGCATTAGCCGCCATAAGTCACCGTCCGTGCTGCAAATGACGTCATGAGCAAGCACGACGGAGCCGCAGAAAAGAAGCTGCTTTGAAACCAATGGAACAAAAGCTTCTAAGCGTATAAACAGATAAAATGAGTAATTCAATAATCTTTATCAATGATTCACAAGCTTACTGTTTTATCAACGGTATGATTTAGTTCGTTTTTGCCTGCTTGTGACGTCACACCACAGATTATCTATGACCTATGGCGACAGAGCCAGTGGTGTCTCCAGTAATATAACCTCCTTGGAGTGGATAGTACGTCATATGTAAATCAGCATCATGACAACACACCACGTGGCGTGCGAGCTCCGATAAAAGTACACAGCGAGAAGTGCAAAACGGGTCGTTTCACCTCTTGGTTTAGAATTTTGCTGAATATATTGCCTTCAGTGTGGGATTGACCTGAAACGATGTCCAGATGACGTTTAAGCATTGACAACACCAACAGGGCTGCTTACGTGTTACAGGCAGGTGTACGGCAGATCGACTGCTGTTTAGGAGTTTCGAAAAGTGTAGGAAGTAGGCTACACACAAGACTTCTAAGGCATAAAAATGTTGCATATCGGCCCAGGAGTTGTGGTCCGAGGTTAACCACCAGGAGACAAGATCGCTACCAGAGAGTAAGTGCTCCGAGAAGGCCTAGTATCACCAGCAGACAACTACGGGAATCACTTCGAGCTGCTTCTTGTGGCGCAGTATGTATTTAAACAGTACGAAACCGTCTTCACGAGTCGTCTTCACTGAGAGCATAGCATTGACAGCAGCATCATTTACTGAAATGTATAGCATTGACATCAGCTCACCGTGTCAAAGATGTACACGGGTCCAACAGTACATGTCATGGAATACAGAGTGACACCTTGTACTTTTCACAGAGGAGTCCCGTTTCGCTCTTCATCCTGATACTCGACGAGGACACATGTGGAGAAGATCCTGCACATGAATGCAACCACACTACGCGCAATCCGTCCACCCTTACTAGCGGCTGACCGTTCTGGTCTGGGCAAGAGTGTGTTTTAATGACCGTAATTTCGTGTATGATTGTTAAGCCAACACGAATGACTCAGTGTCCCGAAACGAGATCATTGTGTCCATTGTGACACTGTTTCGCGCTGCTGTTGGACATGCATTCCGTTTTCTCGATGACAATGCAACCGGTCGCCGTGTCTGGAGCATGCTTGAAAAGCTGGAAAATCATGGGATTGAATCATTACAGCTGCCTCGGAAGTCTCCTCACCTTAATTCTATTGAGAACATTTGAGACAACGTCTGGATAACCACTTTTCATACCCCACTACACTGGCAGACGTCCGTGACGTGTTTCCTGCAATAAGGGACGAGCTGAACTATACACTCATCAATAATGTCATTGCAAGTATGCCTCGTAGGTGTCGAGACGTTCTTCGGAACAGAGGTGTTACCGTATACTGAAATAAATAGGTATGAACATTTTCTGAATTTAACATTTTGTCTATACTGCAGTATTACTTTATTGTGTGCAGAAATTGCACAATTAATTGTTTTTGTAAAAGCACTCTTTATCATTTGTGTTACATAACCTCACTCATGTTATTTCAATGCATGTTACTTGAGTCAGATACATGCATCCTTCATTTCATGAAATACCCCTAACTTTTTGCGACTAGTGTATCACCCAATTGTCGACACGTACTCACCAATTCACATGGCGCTCCAATATTTCCTGATGTGACAGGAAATATTATGAGCCATCTAATTTCAATTGTCGACACGTACCCACCAATTCACATGGCACTCCAATATTTCCTGATGTGACAGGAAATATTATGAGCCATCTGATTTCAATTGTCGACACGTACCCACCAATTCACATGGCACTCCAATATTTCCTGATGTGACAGGAAATATTATGAGCCATCTAATTTCAATTGTCGACACGTACCCACCAATTCACATGGCACTCCAATATTTCCTGATGTGACAGGAAATATTATGAGCCATCTGATTTCAATTGTCGACACGTACCCACCAATTCACATGGCACTCCAATATTTCCTGATGTGACAGGAAATATTATGAGCCATCTGATTTCAATTGTCGTCACGTACCCACCAATTCACATGGCACTCCAATATTTCCTGATGTGACAGGAAATATTATGAGCCATCTGATTTCAATTGTCGACACGTACCCACCAATTCACATGGCACTTCAATATTTCCTGATGTGACAGGAAATATTATGAGCCATCTAATTTCAATTGTCGACACGTACCCACCAATTCACATGGCACTCCAATATTTCCTGATGTGACAGGAAATATTATGAGCCATCTGATTTCAATTGTCGACACGTACCCACCAATTCACATGGCACTCCAATATTTCCTGATGTGACAGGAAATATTATGAGCCATCTAATTTCCATTGTCGACACGTACCCACCAATTCACATGGCACTCCAATATTTCCTGATGTGACAGGAAATATTATGAGCCATCTAATTTCAATTGTCGACACGTACCCACCAATTTACATGACGCTCCAATATTTCCTGATGTGACAGGAAATACACTGACGGAAAAAAATCCCAACACCACGAAAAAATAGTTGTAGAGGAATGAAATCGCGGCAATACATTTGTATAGGTAACATATTTAATCGATTAAGGTTTCAAGATCACAGCTTAATGTAAGCGCGAGAAGAGCCATTTTAAATGTGAAATGCTGGTACATTAATAACCGGTGTAACCGCCGGAATGTTGAATGCAAGCACGCAAACGTTCTTGCATTGTGTCGTACAGGTGCTGGATGTCAGTTTGTGGGATGGAGTTCCATGCCTGTTGCACTTGGTCGGTCAATACAGGGACTGTTAATGCTGGTTGGGGGTGACGCTGGAGTTGTCGTCCAATGATGTCCCATACGTGCTCGATTGGTGAAAGATCTGGTGGTCTAGCAGGCCACGGCAACATGTCGACACTCTGTAGAGCATGTTGGGTTACAACAGCGTTATGCGGGCGAGCGTTATCCTGTTGGAAAACACCCACTGGCTGTTCATGAATGGCAGCACAACAGGTTGAATCACCAGACCGACGTACAACTGTGCCGTTAGGGTGCGTGGGATAACCACGAGAGTGCTCCTGCTGTCATAGGAAACTGCTCCCCAGACCATAACTCCAGGTGTAGGTCCAGTGTGTCTCGGCCGCAGACAGGTTGGTTGCAGGCGCTCACCTGGCCTCCTTCTAACCAACACACGGCCATCACTGGCACCCAGGCAGAACCGGCTTTCATCAGAAAACACAATAGATCTCCACTCCGTCCTCCAATGAGATCTAGCTTGACACCACTGACGTCGCAAACGGCAGAGGTTTGGAAGTAAGTGGAATTCACGCTACAAGGCGTCTGCCTCGGAGCTGTCCTTCAAGTAACCAATTTGTAACAGTTCGTTGTGTCACTGTGGTGGCAACTGCAGCTCAAATTGCTGCCTCAGACGCGGTACGATGCGCCACAGCCATACGCCGTACACGGCGGTCTTCCCTCTCAGTAGTGCTACGTGGCCTGCTGGAACTCGGTCTTCTTGAGGCAGTACCTTCCCTTGACCACCGCTGCCAACAATCATGCACAGTGGCTACATTCCTGCCAAGTCGTTCTGCAATATTGCGAAACGAAAATCCACCTTCTCGTAGCCCTATTACACGACCTCGTTCCAACTCCGTGAGCTGTTGATAATGGCTTCTTCGTCTTCTTAAAGGCATTATTGACTAACATCAACACACTACGTCGAATCTCAACGTTAACTAACGCTCACGAACGTTAGAGCGCGTATTTACAGCAAACCTGCTTTGCATGTTCCGAGGGGCGCTACTAGCGCCACACGTATGCGCCGAGGGCGAAATTTGCATAGACGTCATCTTACAGATGTACTCTCACCGCCTACCAACTGTCGTTTATCTAACACAACCCCTTCTTGGTGTTGGAATTTTTTTTCCGTCAGTGTATTATGAGCCATCTAATTTCAATTGTCGACACGTACCCACCAATTCACAAGGAGCTCCAATATTTCCTGGTGTGGCATTTTCTATGTCGAGCAATGTAATTTCCAGGTTTCGGATGGATTATGAAAAGCACTTGCAATAAATCTCCTTCTCAAAATAATTCGGTAACGTTATTTTTAATACACAACAATGTGAATAATCAAGAAACGCATATAGCGTATGAAATCCGTTTATTTTTTATGGTGTAATAATCACAGAAATTCGCCAAGCTTCCGCACTCCACTGGAAGGCTTTTTCAAGGCAATGGTAGACATAAAAATGCAGGGAATTGGAACACATAAGGAACAAAGATGGTTTTTGAAAATAACGTGGGTGACATCACGAACATATTTTGTGAGATTTTTCAGCACGTAATTACACGGCGCGCCGCGACGTATTCCCGTCTTTTAATAACGCATGCCAAACCATTGGTAGTTTAGTAGAGATCATGTCATTGCATACTACTTTGCTGGAGAGGATTTCGACAGTTTCCTTGATGGCAGTCTCTTTAAAGTTCGTGTAAGGGGCAATTCTTCTAATATTATTCCATACTGGAGTGACCAATGAATGCATGACTGCTCTGGCGAGGGCTGTATTCTGCATGTCCTGGTTAACACTTCGCACGTGTTCTTTACATCTAGTGTCCAAGGATCGCTTTGTCATTCCGATATATATCTTTTCCGTGTTGTTAGGATATACCAACTGTATAGCGTGCACACCCGCCTTTTCTTTTCTTTTTTTCCACACTGTCTCTCCTTGCAGTTTGATACTATATGTGATAATGGGGTCTGGGACTTCATTGCTATTAATATTTTGCATTTACGTAACAAATTGTTTAACCAATATGCAAAGCCTGGGATATATGAGATGGATCCTGGGTACCTCATTGTCTCACTAGGTGATTTTGTTCTTGCTGACATTATATGCCACCCACGTTATTTTCAAAAATCATCTTTGTTCCTTATGTGTTCCAATTCCCTGCATTATTATGTCTACCATTGCCTTGAAAAAGCCTCCCAGTGGAGTGCGAAAGCTCGACGAATCTCTGTGATTTTTGCACCATAAAAAATAAACGGATTTAATACGCTATAGGCGTTTCTTGAGTATAAAATAAATCGGTTTTGTTCTTCGGAGGAGGGAAGTAAATAAGTTCCTGTGCTTTTTAAACTCCAATAAAAGCTTGGGAAAGTAGCGAGGAAAAGGTATTTAAAATTATCTGAAATGGATACAGTGAGTACATCTTCTCGTAACTGTCACCTTAAAATCTCGACTGTACTGCAGGCAGTTAATTTAGTGGGCTTCTACACGAGCAATCATTTCAGGATTAGAAGTGACCATAGCTTTTCTTTCACTCGCTAATTTCCTCAAGAAAAAGAAATTGCATCATTCGCTTATTTACTAAATTTACACACAATGTGCTACGAAATTTCGCTGATGCTTAAAGATTGTTTATTTTCTCCCCTCAAGGCTGAGAGTGACTCTATAGTGGGAGTGTGGAAGGATACATACCTGGACTCATCAATGGACAAATGGGAAAACTACATTGTACCCATTGCAAAGAAAGGATATCAGATGGTTCTGTCAGCTTGTTGGTACCTAAACTACATCTCCTATGGCCCGGACTGGAAAAAATATTACGAATGCGATCCCAGGAACTTCAATGGTAAGTTAAAGAAAATGGAAAGAATGTTACAAATTTTAAAGATGACAATCCGTTTTTTGGTGTAAAAATGACAATAATGGTTAGTCAGATAATATCCGAAAACTTGAAAATTTCTTCGTCCTGGAGCGGGAATCCGCGTCTCCCAGATAGCGCCCAGGTATGCTAACTACTACACCACCCAGAAGGACCAAGTCTCAAGTTTCCGATTAATTTGAATATAACCATCACAGGATTCGCTAGTCGAAGCAACCAGCATTCATGTTCAGCGAATCTGGACGTTAAGAATCCAATCCCGTGATTGCCCGGAGGAGCAGATAAATCATGAATGAAATACGGGATTACTCAAATATAATACGAATTTTGAAGATGACAATCCGTTTTTTGGTGTAACTATGACAAGGATGGTTAGTCAGATAATACTCGATAACTAAATTTCGTCGTCCTGCAGCGGGATTCGAATCCGCGTCTCCCAGATAGCGCCCGGGTATGCTATCTTCAAAATTTGAATTATATGGTGTAATCCCGTATTTCATTCATAGATAGAATGTTCTTATAATGTTAAGTTTTCTTACTGCAAATAAGAGGTGGGATCAAAAAGATCCAGACTGGTTGCATAAGTTCGGAATCGCGCTACCCAGCAAAAAGCGGCTTGGCACAAGTTTACCTTGGAACCTACTACGCATCTGCTGTGAGTCATGTCTCTCCTGCACTTTCGGTTTTTTACAGTAATGCTGCACTTCTTACGTGTGTGAAGCTGTTGGTAGTATTTGTCATGGCGCAAAAAAAATTGATTAACGAATTTGCATCAGATTTTGTCAAAAACTTGGCGAAACTTGCAAAGACACGTGTTTAAAGGTACAGAAAGTCTATGTGGAGGATTGTATGAATGGTGTAAACGTTTTAAAAACGGTCATGAGAGTGATGAACGGTCTAGGAGGCCTGCTAACAACAATGTCGAACTTGTACGTTTAGCTGTGCAGGAAAATCTTGGAATCACTATTCGTAAGTTATCTTTAGACTTCAACATTAGTTTCGGTTCAGTTCAGTCGGTCTTACGGATGATTTGGGTATGAGACGCGTCTCGGCCAAATTTGCTCTCAGCTGAGCAAAAACAGGCCCGTGTTTCAGCTGTTAGTGACCTGCTTGAGTGCGTCGAAAACAACGAAAACTTTTTAAAAACTATCATAGCCGGTGATGAATCGTGGGTTTATGAGTATGTCCCCGTAGCTAAGGCAGAGTGTTCACAGTGAAAGACCCCAAACTCTCCCAGACCCAAAAAAGCCCGACCGAGTCGCAGCAATTCCCTCATGATTGAAAACAACAGTCAGCAAAATGATGATGACTGTTGTTTTCAATCATGATGGAATTGTGCATCATGAAAACTCTCCATTAGGCCAGACAGTCAACAAGGAGTACTGCTGTCAAGTTTTGCGGCGTTTGAGGGACGCAGTTTGTCGCAGAAGGCCGTAATTGCATGAGAATGGCTAGCAACAACTTCCCCATGACAACGCGCATGCCCATGCAACGCAACTTGTGCAGCAGTTTCTTGCTGAGCACCGCATTGCTCAGGTCCGACAACCACCCTATTCGCCAGATCTCGCTCCCTGGTGCCTTTTTTCTCTCTCCCAAAATCCAAATACCACTTGAAAGGAAAACGATTTCAAGATATTGAGAAGATACAACAGAATGCGACGTAGCAGCTGTTCGCTATTTCAGAAGATGCTTCCAGCAGTGAAATCAGCGCTGAGCTGTCTGGCTTCGGAAGGGGGCTATTTCGAAGGCGATAGTTTCAAATCTGTAAGTCTTGCACATTTTTTATAAATCCAGTCTGGTTACTTCCTAATCACATCTTGTACACGACTTCGGTGAAAATACACGTCGCTTCGAGTCCCGGGTGAGGAATGTCTTTTTTTTTTTTTTTTTTTTATTTGAGGTATAACGACCACCGTGAGCAACTCAGTGGCTAGTGGGCTATAAGCAGTCGCCCGTCCCTAATTTAGAGCCACTGGTTTCAGGGAAGGGAGAGAGCCAGCACCGTAAGACAAACACAATATCCATGCCTCACCGGGATTCGAACCCGGACCCCTCTCGGGCGAATGATCAAAAGCCATCGATTACACCACGGCGCCACCGGAGCGGCTCTCTCTACAAGCTTACTGTAACAAGAAATAAATAAATATATTGTGTTGGTCCATCTTTTGCTGCTTTCACTGTCCCCATTCTGCTGGAGTTCCACTCTTCGTTGATCCACGAAACAGAAACAAACTCACGGTAAAAAGAGGGAAGAGGAATGAAATCAAATGAATAACAATGCTGTTTAAATTTTCTGGAACGTAAAATTTTATTTTTTTGCTAAAGAACGTTACTTGAAAGTCCTCGCGTCTCACCTTTTTCCAGATTTTTATCGCTTCCAACATTTAAGCAGCAACAACACAAAAGCTGCCTCAACACTCACATTATTCTTTTAACCCTTTAAACGGCCGATGTATCTGAAGAAAATTGTAACCAAAATGTTCTGCGCTTCCAAACAGAAATGTTCACATTGAGGCCGAGTGTTACGAAAGCTACGGAATAACACTTCCTTTCCCACTCTCATCTCAACAGTGCCGGCCATAAACCTGGCATTAGTTATACGCTAGCTATATTCTCTTCTCCACGCACAAAGGCATGATGAGGAAGAGCTAGTCCCCTTGACGTTGATACCATATTAAGTTCCTCAACATCATTATAGCCCTTTTAGCAGTTAATCAGTAGGGTAGTAATTTTATCGCGGGGGAAAAGGGCGATATTCGCCGGATGGTCGCGGGGTAAATCTCGAAACTTCGGGATTTACTCCGCGAAATACCGTATTTCCCGAGATACTGTATTCGCCTTTCAAGCTCTTTTCCCACGCTTTGGATGTATGTAAGGTGCGTTGTCTGTCACAAATGCGGTTATATTTGCAAAAGGTATTTCATACTTATTGACGCAATGAAGCATTGCCTCGCTGACTGCTTTAAAATTATGCACTCGAGGAAGATTGCATTCAAAGAGGCTTCAGCATTATAGCTTTCAAATCCGTTTCAGCTGATTAAACAGCAAGAATATTCAAGATGTACCTATCTCATGAATCAGTTGTTTCGTCTGCTACGATGCTTACACCGAATACCGATTTTAACAAATCTTTCACTTGCTGCTTGTCAAAATCATAAATTTTCGGCAAATAACATTTCCGCATCCAATTTGTATTTGGAATAAACTATTTCATTTCAAAATTGAATATACGAGGATGTGAATATATGATTTTCCAAAATATACGAGTATGTAAAAAATTTGCATTTTGGAATAAACTTTTCCATTTCATTTTGAATAAACAATTTCCAATTTCAAAGTGTACCTATTTACTGGATCAGTTACTTCGTCTGCCACGATGCTTACACCTAATACCGATTTTAACAAATCTTTCACTTGCTGCTTGTCAAAATCATATATTTTCGGCAAATAACATTTCCGCATCTTATTTGCATTTGGAATAAACTATTCCATTTCAAAATTGAGTGTACGAGTATGTGAATATACGAGTTTTCAAAATATGCGAGTATGCTGAATATACGAGTTTTCAAAATTGAATATACGAGTAAGTAAAAAATTTGCATTTTAGAATAAACTTTTCCATTTCATTTTGAATAAAAAATTCCATTTTCAAAGTGTATCTATTTACTGGATCAGTTGCTTCTTCTGCTACGATGCTTACACCGAATACCGATTTTAACAAATCTTTCACTTGCTGCATATTAAAATCATATATTTTCGGCAAATAACATTTCCGCATCCAATTTGCATTTGGAATAACACCAATATCTTTCAACGAATTTTCTAATTCCTTAATGTAGGGTTATCCAGTTTGGAAAGTGGGATGTTAGCTGCGCTTTCGAAAGTTCAGTTGAGCAACGGTGTTCTTGTTTAGTTCTTTCCTCAATTAATTCATCAACACATTTATTTCTGTAATATTTTTGGTTGTATGTTCGGACATAAATTTTGTTATTCAGCTTGCTTTCTAAATGCTTTTAAAAACTGTCCTTTCTTGAAAAAACCACTGGTATGTTGCAACATGAACAGGACAATAGATTTTTGTTCACATGAAACGTTCCCTTCTTCTACTGCTTGTTTGCATCTTTCAGATGCACTCATTTTACTCTCGTGGCTCATTCTCAAAATTAACAAACAACATCTAGAACCTTTATAAACTAAATACTCACACGAAAGCACAAAACTTTTCTAAGCTAAGCGTCTGCGAAACTCAAACACTATTTTCATTGAGCTGATTTTCCCAGTTAAAACTGCTAATGCAATTCACGACATCCGGTTTACGGTTTACTAGTGCGGCAAAACGCCAAGGTCATTCAACAGTAGCGGAAGATAGAAATTACGAAAGACCACACGTGCATTCTTCAGCAGAGTGCATGTAGCCTGGAATTACCAGTCAAGCTTGTTCGACAAGAGTCTCTTCATAACGAACAATCTTGAGCGGTAATTCAAGGTTTAAAGTTCTGGCTTTGGACTTTGAAGTAGAATTATTCTGCGGTATATGCTTCGCGTACATTGTAATGAAGGTAGTATTAAAATTATTTAAATATGAAAAATAATCTAAAAATTATGTTAGAAATTAGGCAAAAAAAAAAGGGGGTGGGGGAATCTGAAATTCGCGGATATATTCGATATTCGCGAAATTACAGAAAAACTCATAAAATTCGCACTATGAAAGAATTACTAGCCTAGTAATCAGTCTTCAGAAAGGATAAGGGTCAATCATCATCCTGAATGACTACTTTGAAAACAAAGCAAAAAAAAAAAAAAGAAAGCCATGCTTTCCGATGCGCAGGTTCATTTGATCCACTCTCGTTTCTCCCACTTCTTAGACAGCGAATACACGCGCATTCGTTCGAGCTGATATCATCCTATTTTGCTAACCCCGGGTTAATTCGTTCCAGCTGGTTAAGGGTTAAAAAGAGATATCTTAAACGCGCGGAGCTTGAAATACGAGCTACGATTCCTAAATCTTCCGAAAATCAAAGATCGCTTTCTCGTCTTACTAGAAGAGTTGTTAAAGATTTTCTTAGTCAAGAAGCATATTTATAACGAAGTGAATTTCTCCGTCATTTTTATCCGCGCCAGGATTCGAACCCGGGTCCCCTCATTCCGGAATAAGTTGCTCTACCAATTGAGCTACGCGGACGTTTTATTCTGATTCCTATCTGTCTTTATGTCGTGTGCGTCCTTCTGGCAGGTACGTCACATCTCCTGGTACGTTACATCATCTCCCCCTTATTTTTTTTTGTTTTTTTTTCGAAGTGCTGGAGAAGGGATTATCTTATTTTTCCTATCTCGCGGTGTGGAAATAACAACACACCAATGCGAGATTTTGAACGGTCGGGTCATCCGGATAGTTCGGGCGCCATTATAACGAAGTGAATTTCTCCGTCATTTTTATCCGCGCCAGGATTCGAACCCGGGTCCCCTCATTCCAGAATAAGTCACTCTACCAATTGAGCTACGCGGACGTTTTATTCTGATTCCTATCTGCCTTTATGTCGTGTGCGTCCTTCTGGCAGGTACGTCACATCTCCTGGTACGTTACATCATCTTCCCCTTATTTTTATTTTTCGAAGTGCTGGAGAAGGGATTATCTTATTTTTCCTATCTCGCGGTGTGGAAATAACATCACACCAATGCGAGATTTTGAACGGTCGGGTCATCCGGATAGTTTGGGCGCCATTATAACGAAGTGAATTTCTCCGTCATTTTTATCCGCGCCAGGATTCGAACCCGGGTCCCCTCATTCCGGAATAAGTTGCTCTACCAATTGAGTTACGCGGACGTTTTATTCTGATTCCTATCTGCCTTTATGTCGTGTGCGTCCTTCTGGCAGGTACGTCACATCTCTTGGTACGTTACATATTCACGAACAAGTTTCTCATTCCAAACACGTATTTGTATTGCAGCAGTGTCCTTGAGTATGTGTAACGTTAATGAATTTTTGCTAGATACAGATCATACATATTTAAATATACATATTGTCAATACTCTATCCTTTTCACTTTATCATAGCAGAATACAGTACTGTTTACAAAATCCTTAACGGTACTGTTTTTTCTCCCCTTTTTTTAGGTACTGAGGCTGAAAAGGATCTGGTCATAGGCGGAGAAGTTTGCATGTGGGGAGAATATGTCGATGGCACTAATATGCTATCACGATTATGGTAAGTACATTAACATGTATCGTTGTATTAATTTTTAAATACATTCACTTATAGTGATTAAATGCTATAGTATCAAAGTTTTCAGCACAAAGATATTCCCCATTGCAAGCTTTATAAGCACCTGTAAGAACTTCCAGTTTTCAATGAATTGAACTGATATTAAATTTTGTCAGGGTAAACAAATTTTTCCACCACCTCTTTTCAGAGCAATTTACCACATTGCATTAGATTTTTCTTCAATTTTTTTTGGTAAATATATTATTCACGGTCGTATCAGAATAACGTGACCACCCCAGGAATCATAATGTACTTGCCCAAACGCATTGCAGAGTGCACGTGACAAGGTCGACCACACGGACATATACGCGGCCGGCCAGGACAGGAGAGCCATAGTGCGTTACGTGAGCACGATAAGATGAGGCAGTGATTTAACGGACGTTCAAAAAGGAATGATCATCGGCTACCGCGCCAAGGTGAAAGCATCTCAAAAACAGCAGACTTCGTGAGCTGTTCGCGAGGTGCTGTAGGGAGGGTCTACCAAGAATGGACCGCTGGCACATCGAGTATCTCCCGACGTCATAACTGTGGAACCCCAAAGGCCATCGACCCCAGAGGAGAACGTCACCTCCATCGACTGGTAAAGGGCAATCGATGCGCAACAGTGCAGCAATTGATCACGCAAATGAACGCTAGGGCACTCAGGTACGTGTTTCCGATAGCACTAGAGCGAACCATGGGTCTCATGAGTCGACGCTGCGTCAGGTTCATCTGCAACGACCTCTGCAGTTCGCATGGGACTACCGTCATTGGAGAGTGGACAACGCTGCCTTCTCCGACGAATCGAGGTTTCTACTCCACAGAAGTGATGGGCGGTGGCGGATACGGCGTCAGACACACGAGAACCAACACGCGGACACGCTTGTCGGTCAAGTACAAGCCGGCGGTGGCAGTGTGCATGTCTGGGGGATGTTTTCCTGGTATGACCTGGGACCTCTGGTACCACTGGATTGATCCCTAAACGCCAATGGCTACCATGTCCGTCCCCACTGACCACATGCATTCCTTCACGTTGGACGTTTGGTGGTGATGGTGTCTACCAATAGGACAATGCGCCATGCCATGTCGCTAAGGGGTGCGTGACTGGTTCCAGGGACACGGCAGCGATGTCTCCGTTCTTTCTTGGCCGGCGAAATCGCCAGATCTCAATCCCATAGAGCACTTGAGGGACTATTTTGATCTATGGGTTTGGCGTGCCAACCCACAAACATGTGATCTCCGAGACCTCTGCGCTCTGCTGCAGTCCGAATGGGCACGTGTGTCTCGGGCAACCTTGCAGAGCCTCATTGCGTCCATGCCACTCCGTCCTCGGAGAGCCTTGCAAGGCCTCATTGTGTCCATCTTACTTCGGATGACAGCGGGACAAGGGTGGTTAATCCCATTATTAGGTATGTCGTCATACCATTCTGATACGACTCTGTACACTCAGTAGACAAAACGTTAGAGATAGGAGTGGTGGGCAGTTGACATGGGCATCCCCCGCGCAGAGTGGAACAGACACAAATCGAACGCAGATGATAAATATGCTGACAGCAGAGCTTCTCGATAGTGTATCGCAATCGACGAACATGGGTAAACGCGGTAATCTGATCGACTTTGATCGTGGACGCATTATCGGCACAAGACAGATGGGTCATCCTATCTCCCAACTACTAAGAAGCCTAGGGTTCCCGAGGGCAACTGTATCAAAGGTGTAACCCCTAGTATACCATCGACGGACCGGAAGTACCAGCGTCCAGAGAGCAAGTAATGCCCGACCACATGCCATTGATGACCGGAGTCGACTATAACGTACCAGGAGATGTGACGTACCTGCCAGAAGGACGCACACGACGTAAAGGCAGATAGGAATCAGAATAAAACGTCCGCGTAGCTCAATTGGTAGAGTGACTTATTCCGGAATAAGTCACTCTACCAATTGAGCTACGCGGACGTTTTATTCTGATTCCTATCTGCCTTTACGTCGTGTGCGTCCTTCTGGCAGGTACGTCACATCTCCTGGTACGTTACACGACGTTGACTATCCAGGCTCGTACAGACCGACCGTTTGCCAACGGTGACGCAAATCACATTCAGGTTAAATCTCGGAGGCCCAAGCAGCGTCAGCGAACGAACGATACAGCGCACGCGCATACTCTCGGACACGGAAGACGACGCTCTACTCGTGCGTCACTGTTGGCTGCTCGTCATAGGATATTACTTCTCGCCTGGTGCCGGACACATGAAAACTGGGTCTCTGGAAAGTGGCGCCGCGTCGTGTGATCATATGAATCCCGTCTTCAACTGAACTGAGCTGTACCGAGCTTCTCATCATTCTTTCGAGAAATTTCCGAGTTCGAATCCCGGTGAGGCATGGATGCTGTGTTTGTCTTACGTCACTGGCTCTCTCCCTTCCCTGGAACCAGTGGAACTAAATTAGGGATGGGCGACTACTTATAGCCCATTGAGTTGCTCACGGTGGTCGTGGGCCGCGGGTGGCCTAGTGGGCAACGTTCGTGACTGCTGCGGAAAGGGCCTCAGGTTCGATCCCAGCAGGTACGAACGCTCGATCCACTAAATATCCGCCGTGCGTCGGATGGGCACGTTAAGCCGTTAGACCCCGGGCACTGGCCCCCCGGTAATAAATAAGGGCGTCTTCCTCCCCCTTTCTACTTTGCTTCCGTGTCACTTTCCTATTAGGCGCTGTAGTCCAAATCTCCTGGTTTCCTATTTCTAAGGGTTGTTTAAGACCTGGGGTCAGACACTCCTCTCCTAAAATCATCTAGATATGATCATGATCATGATCACGGTTGTCGTTAAACTCCCAACCAAAATAAATAAAATCACACCAACAAGCGAAGTCTATTCTTTTTCGCAAATCCTGTTTTAATTGGCAAATGATGTACTTCACAGTCAGTTCAACTAATGAAGAAATAGGGGTCACACTCATGTCAATGAGATTTCCGGTTCTTCTGCAGTTTGACGCACTGTATGTCAAAATAACTTACAAACATTTCATGCTTAATATTAAAATTACGTCGTGCAACAATACCCAAGAGCATTACGGGGGGGGGATTAAACACAATTGTCTCGGTGGCGTTGCGATTAGTACCTCCAGTGTTGTCTCCATCCGAGTTGGAAACTGGTCAAAAATTTTGGACGCGGACCCGGTTGTCACATCTTTGGACCCGATTCGGACCTAGCCCGGACAAATCTGCTTTGAGCTCATCATCATCATTGTCAATCATTATCAATCCACTGCTGGATCAAGGTTTTCCTAAGTTTCTTCCAAGATGATCTGTCTGGGGCCAGTCTCCTTCATCCAATCATTTCCCACTTGGTCTTCTTCTGGGTCTTTTCCTGTTTCTTGGAATCCTGTCTAAGATTTCGGTTGACTATCGGTGGTCAGTTCTTCTGAAAATATGTCCAGCCCATTGCCATTTCAGGGATTTTATTCTGATCATGATGTCTTCCACCCTTGTCATTTTCCTTATCCGCAAGTTCCTCTTCTTATCTTTCCTGGTAACACCAAGCATGCATCTCTCCATGCTTCCTTCTGTGTCGCGCCTGCGTGTTCACTGTCCTCTGGAGTTCACTGACCATTCTTCTCATACACCAAAGCAGGTCCATGTCAAATTTCACTGAATTACGTCCATTAGTTTGCAAGTTATAAGGAAAAATCAGGGGCCGAGAGCGAGTGAAACGCCCTGTACGTCGGAATGACCAAACGTTCATTCAGAATTAGAATCAACGAACATAAAAGAGATACAAGGAACGAAAAAATAACCACTTCCCTATCCAGAAAAGTCGAGTTGAAGCCCGCTGATTCTATGAGGAATGATATAAAGAAATTAGCTTCATACTCCACACCCAAATCTACTTCCATTCGCGAAACCTTAGAGATCATACCCAGCAGCGAGGTTTGAAATGATAGCGTCTCTCTGGAGTTGCCACGCACTTGGAATCAATTCTTCAAACAATGCTGCTTTTTCTCCAACGTTCTCAACCAACGTGACTCCTCGTTTTATCGAATAAATAATCACATTTGCGTCTATTCATTTATTGTCTAGTCACGTCACCGCGTTCGAATTGTTGAAGTGTTCTATTATTCAGTTTGCAGTTAGCTGTCTACCTTCCTTGAAATTGAATTCTGGTTGATGTGCGAAAGCTTGGAAACTTTTATTTCTATTCTGCGCCAAAAAATTCGGATCACTAGTATAGTTATACTATTTTAAGTAAAGCTGATGTATAGTTCCTTATTATTAATTACTTCTAAATGTCCATAATAACATTTATGTATGTAATTTCTGCAGTGAATTGTGAATTGAATCAAACTTTCTTGCTTTCCCAAATAGCATCTGTTCACTGCCAACTCCCTTCCCCCCCCCATTCTAGATGGTGCTGCACGCTCAATTGGTCTCCGTCGTTTCATAACCGTTAGCATTACGTTTGCAAGTCTATGCTACTCTAATGTCTTTGGGTTGATTGCTGTATAGGCTGCCCCGGTGGCGCAGTGGTCTAAGCAATGGCTGCAGATTATTCACGCAGGGAGGGGTCTCGGTTCGAATCTCGGGTAAGGCATGGATGTTTGCGTTTGTCTTTCGACACTGCGTCTCAACGTGTTACTTGATCATTTGGCATACTGTATACCATATTCGCTACGTACATTGTGGATGTAAACTGAATGTACTGCCTAAGTCTGCCTACTATACAGTATGTCTGTTTATCCTGTCACTGTATCTGTACCAACAGGTCAAATAAATATTTTTTTGAACCTTCAATCAAAAAAAATTGCTGTATAGTACCTTATACGGGAAAGACGGTCCAAGTTAATGATGAGTACTACTTACTTGTGTTTGCCACTTCGCGTTCGAGGACGACGTAACATCAGTTTTCAAAATGCTTAGCCGCCCGGGTGGCCGAACGGTTTGGGCCACACGTCTCGAAATTTTCATTCGAGGTGGGCCTCGGCTTGAGCCCCAGACGAGGCCTGGATGTGTGTTTGTGTGATTGCACTGGCTGTCGTCACATCCCTGAAACCAGTGGCCCTAAATTAGGAGTGGACAACTGCTCATTGGCTTCTGAGTTTCTCATTAAACCCTCAAACAAAAAGAAAATGCTTAGCAAAATTAGTTTATGAAAATACAAATAGATGGTGACATCGCTCAGTCCACGTCATTATAAAAACAACGCATAGCAACTGAAAAATTGTTCATCCGACACCGCTGGGATCGAACCCCGGAACTCTCGATAACCAGCCGAGTGCGTTCACTTTACGCCACAGTGCCAACAATTGACAGCGCTAGCGCTGTGGCGTAAAGTGAACGCACTCGGCTAGTTATCGAGAGTTCTGGGGTTAGCGATTGTGAATTGTTGGCACTGTGGCGAAGTGAACGCACTCGGCTAGTTATCGAGAGTTCTGGGGTTAGCGATTGTGAATTGTTGGCACTGTGGCGTAAAGTGAACGCACTCGGCTAGTTATCGAGAGTTCTGGGGTTAGCGCTGTGAATTGTTGGCACTGTGGCGAAGTGAACGCACTCGGCTAGTCATCGAGAGTTCTGGGGTTAGCGATTGTGAATTGTTGGCACTGTGGCGTAAAGTGAACGCACTCCGCTAGTTATCGAGAGTTCGCTGTGAATTATTGTCACTGTGGCGTGAAGTGAACGCACTTGGCTAGTTATCAAGAGTTCTGCGGTTAGCGCTGTGAATTGTTGGTACTGTTGCGTAAAGTGAACGCGCTCGGCTAGTTATCGAGAGTTCTAGGGTTAGCGCTGTGAATTATTGGCACTGTTGCGTAAAGTGAACGCACTCGACTAGTTATCGAAAGTTCTGGGTTTAGTGTTGTGAATTGTTGGCACTGTGGCTTAAAGTGAACGCACTCGGCTAGTTATCGAGAGTTCTGGGGTTAGCGCTGTGAAGTGTTGGCACTGTGGCTAAGTGAACGCACTCGGCTATAGTTATCGAGAGTTCTGGGGTGAGCGATTGTGAATTGTTGGCACTGTGGCGTAAAGTGAACGCACTCGGCTAGTTATCGAGAGTTCTGGGGTTAGCGATTGTGAATTGTTGGCACTGTGGCGTAAAGTGAACGCACTCGGCTATTTATCGAGAGTTCTGGGGTTAGCGCTGTGAATTGTTGGCACTGTGGCGAAGTGAACGCACTCGGCTAGTTATCGAGAGTTCTGGGATTAGCGATTGCGAATTGTTGGCACTGTGGCGTAAAGTGAACGCACTCGGCTAGTCATCGAGAGTTCTGGGGTTAGCGCTGTGAATTGTTGGCACTGTGGCGTAAAGTGAACGCGCTCGGCTAGTTATCAAGAGTTCTGGGGTTAGCGCTGTGAATTGTTGGTACTGTTGCGTAAAGTGAACGCACTCGGCTAGTTATCGAGAGTTCTGGGGTTAGCACTGTGAATTGTTGGCACTACGGCGTAAAGTGAACGCCCTCGGCTTGTTATCGAGAGTTCTGGGGTTAGCGCTAGGAATTGTTGGTACTGTGGCGTAAAGTGGACGCACTCGGTTAGCTATCGAGAATTCTGGGGTTAGCGCTGTGAAGTATTGGCAATGTGGCGTAAAGTGTTCACACTCGGCTAGTTATCAAGAATTCTGGGGTTAGTGCTGTGAAGTATTGGCACTGTGGCGTTAAGTGAACACACTCGGCTAGTTATCGAGAATTCTGGGGTTAGCGCTGTGAATTGTTGGCACTGTGGCGTAAAGTGAACGCACTCGGCTAGATATTGAGAGTTCTGAGGTTCGTTCCCAGCGGTGTCGGATGAACAATTTTTCAGTTGCTATGCTTTGTTTATACGTATAATAACGTGGACTGAGCGATGTCATCGTCTATTTGCATTATCTCAACGTCTCCCAAATGTATTCACTAGTTTATGAAAAATCATGCTCCGCAGCGTTAAGTAAGAGACTAGCTAACTTCTGTACGTTTTACTCGTGGTACATTCATGTTTCTTGTTTTTATTATATTTTTTTATTTTTTCAGGCCCAGAGCGTCAGCTGTTGCCGAGCGCTTGTGGAGCCCCGCGGCGTCTACAAGTGACACAGACAGTGCTGCTTTTCGTCTGGACGAGCACAGATGCCGAATGCTAAGGTAAAGCCCACCAAGGAGCAAAATTCACTTAATGAAATTTTTTAAACTACCATTTTCAATCACTCTGCCTTAAACGTGTCGCTTCGATATGGTTCTAACATGTTTTTAAATTTCGTGTACTAAACCCTCATATTGTAGTTTTCTACGTCTTTTTATTTCGTCTAATGCTGTCTAATTAACTTAACTGTGTCTGTTGTCAGTCACTGACTGGTCTATTCTCGTAGTAATACACTGCCCAACCATTTAACACATCCTGCATGTCTACAAGTCTTTATTTACAAAGAATTCAATATTGTGTGCCGAAACTTTTGGTCCTTATGACGGCCTCTAATCTTCGTCGAACAGACTTCACCAGTTTTTTGTGAATGTCCGCCGATTTGTTCCGTCATTCGGCATTCAAAGGAGTGATCATTTCAGCTTTGTTTCTTGAGCGATTTCTTTTAGAAACTAAATGCTCGATCAGAGAAATTGAATGGGCTATCAGAGAAACTGGATGCTCAGTCAAAGCAACTAGAGTTCCAAAGACATAAACAAAAATGCAAAAAAATAACGAGCTGACAACACAGTTGCAGACTCAAATGGAAGACCTAGCCGCACGACTAAAATTAATGGAAACTTAAAGGAAAGTAAAATTAAAGCCCTTCAAAGTAAAATTAAAGCGCGCGACTAAAAGAATGGAAACTCAAAGAGAAGTAAAATTCAAGCAGGCGTTTAAAGACGCGGACCCCTAAAATTGGAAATTGGAAAGAGAAAGTTAGCACTGAAAGTGTGTAACGTACCAGGAGATGTGACGTACTTGCCAGAAGGACGCACACGACATAAAGGCAGATAGGAATCAGAATAAAAGTCCGCGTAGCTCAATTAGTAGAGTGACTTATTCCGGAATGAGGGGATCCGGGTTCGAATCCTGGCGTGGATAGTAATGACGGAGAAATTTACTTCGTTATAATGGCGCCCGAAATATCCGGATGACCCGACCGTTCAAAATCTCGCATTGGTGTGATGTTATTTCCACACCGCGAGATAGGAAAAATAAGAGAATCCCTTCTCCAGCACTTCAAAAAAAAAAAATAAAAATAAATAAAAATAAGGGGGAGATGATGTAACGTACCAGGAGATGTGACGTACCTGCCAGAAGGACGCACACGACATAAAGGCAGATAGGAATCAGAATAAACTGTCCGCGTAGCTCAATTGGTAGAGTGACTTATTCCGGAATGAGGGGATCCGGGTTCGAATCCTGGCGTGGACAGAAATGACGGAGAAATTTACTTCGTTATAAGTGAGATTTAGCATTATGTAGTGCAAGGTGCTTGTCTTGCTGAGCGCGAAGAACTTGCTGAACAGGATGCGAATGTTGATGGCGTTATTCCTGAACAAGAAGGGTCAGATGGGCACCAACAGTAAGGGGTTAAAATTAATGTGGAAAGTGACAGGAATGCAGATGCGGCTGTTGGGAATTGGAATGAAGCTCAGGAACGGGTTAAGAAAGGAATGTCCTGAATGCAGATGGGAAGTTGGGGCCAGCGTAGAAACAGAGGAGCAGACTCCGGGAAGAGTGTCTCCCGTGACGGGGAAGAGAAGCGGACTTATGAAATCATAACTGGAGAAATTGCAACGGATGTTATAGGTGGACAATGGCATGATCACCGCATAGATCGCCATAGTACCGTGAAGGATAACCGTGGGGCGAATGTCAGGAAGGCACGAAGGAAAGTTATGTTTTCGTCCCGTCGAGCCAACGTGAGTAACCCCCTTGAATGGAAAGCAGTAAGGCCAAACTTTCGAAGGTCACACCTAAAGCAATTTTAAGAGGCTCCGCCAGAAAAGCCGTTGGAAGGGTCACAGTAAAAAAGTAATAAAATTTTATGTATCTTACGGAAGCAGACCTGGAAACGGAAATGGATGAAGCTTAAGAAAACTGGTTCGTTTTGGGAAAGAAGCTTAATAGAAAAAGCTTCCTGTAAATACTTGTGTAATTGTTTTCTGTCGTGGTTTAAGTTCATGAGTTGCTCATAGGAGCAGAGAAGAAGAAAAAGAAATGGGTTTTCTTTTTGTTTCTTGTATGAGAAGCATCTGATGTCAGTCACTAAGTCAGAGAAAGAAAGAAATTCAGGAAATGGAAAAAGAAATGGAAATTAGGCGTTCTCTTTTGCAGGATTTTGAAAAGATAATCCGGGAATAGTTAAGGAACATGCTGTGGCCTAATTGGTAAATGGTAGCTGAAGAAGAGCCAGTGTGTGTAACTGAAAGAATTTGTTGTAGAACGCATGAAGTCATTGTGCCGCTCCGGTGGCGCAGTGGTCTAAGGCGCTGGCCTCTGATCATTCGTCCGTAAGGGGTCCGGGTTCGAATCCCGGTCAGGCATGGATGTTGTGTTTGTCTTACGGCACTGGCTCTCTCCCTTCCCTGGAACCAGTGACCCTAAATTAGGGACGGGCGACTGCTTATAGCCCATTGAGTTGCTCACGGTGGTCGTTAAAATTCCAATTAAAAAAAAAAAAAAAAAAAGTCATTGTAGTTATGTAGCGAGAATTAGTTTCGGTTTTGACAAGCAACGAACAGTTATGCGCCGCGTGCCATATTCGCTGTTCGACAGAAATTTTCATGCGTTGGAAATTTGTGTCCCATACGCAAAGATTGCTGAATCGATGTCCTGCCAATGCAAAATAGTTAAGATTTTATCCCCGATGAGATGGCTGGACGCCAGAACCTGTAGCTATGAAAGTCCTATCTGTATGAAATGGGACAGGAGGTTTTCTTTGGGCATAGGACGGTGAGCTGAGGTTTGGAGATAAAGCGAGGATTTTCGAAGTTTGGATTTCTAGCATCTTGGCGTTAGTTATTATAAAATTAAAGATAATCAATGGCGTGTCTGAGCGTACGGCAAAGTTTTCCTCGCCTCAGAGCTCGGTGTCTGAATCATTCCCAACAAAAAGATTTCTTTCCGTGTGCGTGTTCTTTCCATGGATTTCCTTCGTGTCCGTGTAAGGTTTGCACGGATGGCAACGGCTCCCTGTACTGAAGTTTCAGATTGGTCGAATATTTGAGTGTCAGAGACGTGTCGGTTCCCTGGAGTTTTAAGCATTTGCTAGGTGAAAGTTGAAATGTTAGTGCTTTTTTTTTCCGATGACTGGGTAACCAATGGAATAAAGGTTACGGCCCAATGTAGGTGGGCAGTTTCATTTTTGACTGACAATGAGTTTTTTCTATTGTATCATTTTTGTGTTCTTGTGTTGGTGGAACATTTCTTTGCTTTGGACAGTAATTACCGCAAAGTGTTAGTGAAAGATTTTTTGTATTGTGCACTTAGTGTAGTATTAGTGGAAACATTTTTCTTGCAATATGTCATGTGCAGTGTTTGTGGTATCGTGTAGTGTTGTATTTGTGCACTGCCCAACGGGAGCGGCAGGGTAGGTCGTTTATGCAAATGTGCATGAAATGCGGAGGCGGTCTATTAGATTCTATGGGAATCAGGGGCGGTCCGGAAAAGGGAGAGTCAATCGGAGATTTGCTTGAAGCAAGGTAAAAGAGGCCGAATGGTTCCACCTTGATTCGTAAGGTGTATCGAACTAGGATGGTCGTGAATCATAACTTTTCGGAAGTTCGGGAACGAGTTTTTTTCAGGAAAGGGGACAGTGATACGAGATTGGGTGTCCAGAATATTAGTTATCCGAGGGGGCTTAAATTGTGTGATTAAATTATGTCAATAATTTGGTTAAGGATTTGACCAATTACGTGTTTAATTAGGAAATTATTATGCTTAATTGGAGAGGACAGTTAATAGGCCTTTGCAAAAGTAGAAAAAAGGAGGCTAAGGGTTTGTGAGAGGCCCACCCACACCGAGAATGGGGACCACCCGCAGTCCGCGAGTTTGGCGTTGGAAAGCCTAATAAACATGTCTCCTCGTGAAGCATTAACGTCGAAAAAACTCTGGCGGGTGCCACACCTTATGGTTATTTGGGATCAGAAGGGCAAATTCGGGCTTTGAGTCCAAGTGACGAAAACCACGAGGCCCCAATCATGCCTAGCAACCGGGGTAAAGAAAAGTACAAATGATTCTGAAGGTAGTCAAATTCCAATTCTCGAAGGGGTAAGAGCGGTAGACGGCCGCCGAAAGGCTTGGTCCGGTGGTGGTAAGACCGGACAGATATAGTTTCCTGTTGATGGAATACAATAGCCACGAAGGCTGATAACTTGGGTAGCAGCTGTCACTCTACCAAGAGGCAAATTCCAGTTTCCAGACACGATGGATGCTGCGTCGTAAAACCCAAGATCGGTTGTTGTAAGTCCGACTAATGCTAGTTGCCTTCCAATTTAGAAGAGCGGCGCTCTTATTTTTTGGTGCTATAGGCCGCTTAAGTCCTAGTAGCACACCCAAAATTCTACTGAGTCGTATGCATGGATCACAGGACAAACCGTCAGTTATGGAGAGCCCCGTAGCATGATGCTGTCATTAGCAGTAGCTTTGGTAATTATTGCACGCGCCGAGGAAAACACACAAAAGGTGCTTCTTTCATAGATCGAGCGAGCAGAATCCGGCAAGAAAAGGTGTATTCCCCCACCGAAGATCTACGGAGGTCGCTCAGACACCGTGTCACCACGAAGCTGCTTCGAGAGCGACGGAGGAGAGAGGAGCCCCTCCTCCCTTTCTTGAGTCCAGCCATCGTCCTCCTTTTGTGTAGCTCATCTCCATCAATTAGGGCCAGGCGAGCGCAGTCACAAGTGTACGAAGTGTTCGCAAAAGATTACCATGGAGTAGGAAGATCGTTTGTAATATTAATCTGTTAGCTTTGGAAGGGACTCTTATAGCTAACTCTAGAGAAAGTGAACTATGTGGCCAAAGAGTACATGCTAACGAAGAACTTTAATCGGTCCAGGTATGCTGAACTGTGAAGAACTTACCTCCTGAACTGAAAGAGAGAACAAGGATCTGATAGAAGGGGAAATACTCCGCTCCTGCACTTATAAAGTGTAATGATTAGCCTACTGGCCGACAGTGCTTATTGTAAATAAATGTATTTGTGTGTGTATAATTTTTGCTCCCTCATCAATTGGCTGAAATACTAAATTCATGCATTTCTGGCTCATTAGCGCCCGTTTATGATTCATATGCCAGCTCCCAAATATAAAGATCCTCTCGCCGAATAACTTGGAATGACCGCTCGGAAACGTAACATTGCTAACGAGAGGTGGAATCTTTCACTTCGTTCAGCATGACGTATCAATTAGTGGTGCGCGTTAGGAAATTGACGCAATATTTTTATGCCAGTAATAACGAGCTCATGCTTATACCATGTGACCTATAAATTCATTGTTCATTAATTTGACGAAAATTCAAACATTGTTTCTTTCAACAAGTATTTACCAATGACTTGTAAGTTTATAAGAATTTAAAGAAAAATTTCAGATTTCCTTATTGTGGTGCTATTATAATATGTGCTGGAAACAGCAACTATTAAAAAAGATTTTTTAATATGTCAAAATTTTTTTGAAAATCTTCAATATTTGGGTATTTTGTTACCCCCATCCTTTTTCTGAAGAACAATATTATAAATCTTATAAATGAGTGTATTACGGTGAGTGCGTCCTAAACTACTAACGCTGTGTTACTGTTCATTATTTCAGAATTATTTTGTAGGAAAAAATATAAGGACAACGTTTTTGATACATGATTTTTTTCTTAACAGTTGTCTTTGCAAGTCCTTAATGAACTACACTATCTACCAACAGGTAATTGGACACCTGTGATAGCAAAGGAAAACGAAGTTTATTCACCTTCAATAGTTGGTGGAGCCTCCACGAGCGGCGATTACAGCTGCGACCCTCCGGGGCATACTCTCAACTCAACCAGGCGTTGTACGACGGCTAGCAGTATTTTCTTCCACTCGGCTTGGAAAAGACAGGTCAGTTCCTTCACCGATTTCGGACGGTGGGGGCACCCCTTAAGTCGACGCTCCAACTTGTCCCATAGGTGTTTGATAGGGTTAAGGTCCGGCTCTGCGCAGGCCAGTCCATTCGATTAACCCCATTGTCACCATACCAAGCCATGGTGGACCTCGCAGCATGACAGGTGGCATTGTCATCCTGAAAGTAACATCGGTGCACCCCGTAAAACTGCCACAACGTAGGAAGCGCGTGGTCATCCAAAATGGTGCAGTAGGTCTCGGCGTTGAGTCTACCAGGAATTGCGACCAAGGGTCCAGTGCCATACCAGGAGAAACACCCCCACCCATAACATAATTCCACCGGTGCCGAACTTCACAGTTGGCACAATACATTCCGGCAGGAGGCGTTCTCCAGGCAGACGCCAAACCCAGACCCTGCCATCCGAACGGTAGAGGGTGAACCTTGATTCGTCACTCCAGAGAACCTGTTTCCACTGTTTAACGGTCCACTGTCGACGTTCTTTGCACCACGTTAGCCGAGCAGCGCTATTGGACTTGGTGGTCAAAGGCTTGTGGGCGGCAGCACGTCCATGATAACCGAGCAGATGGGCTTCCTTACGGATGATATTCTTCGAAAGAACACTTCCGGATGCCTGTTGAAACTCCTCGCGGATGTGGCCCATCCATTTGGTGCGGTTCTTCTGAATTTCTCTGGCCAGCACCCGTCGGTCTCTAACTCCCAGTTTTGTATGTCTGCCGGGTCGGGGCATATTCCGACAGTCACCTCTCATCTTCCACTTGCCAATCACGTAGGCTACTGTCGATTTTGGGTACTTCAACTCGCTGGATGTGTCACGTATGGATCGGCCATTTCTGTGATACCCGATGATTACACCTTTCTCGAAATCAGAGAGCTCCGAACTGCGTGGCATCTTGCGTGCGACTGGTTGCGTTTTTGTTTCCCACACGATATTTAACGGCGGCGGTCGTGACGTGTATCAGGACCGCAGATATCGTCGATTGCAGGGGTATCCAATTACTTGTTGGTAGATAGTGTATATCTCTACATTTTGATATAAAGATTGCTTGACGCATTCTGCCTTTTTGCAGGACAGGTTCAACAGCATAATGATTTTTTCGTGGTAACTGGCCACTGTCCTTTGTTTTAATTTACTGTTTGCTCGGCCGTGATGCCGTCGACTCTCTTTCTGTCCTCCCAGATTTGGTATTTCCTACCCAATAACATGCTTCGAAACATTCTATACATACAATATTTCTTCTGGATATTTGAAATTTCAATTCCTCGAAGAACAATAGATAGCACAGCACACTCAAAAATTAGAGGCAAATATAAAATACTTACCTTGGTAGGTTACCGCCAAAAATCATTATGCTTCTGGGGATGCCCTCCCCCCCCCCCCCCAAACGACGAAATGTACTGATTCTTCATCTGAACTTGATCGGCAGATTTACAAGGACTTTAAAAGGTAAGCACGCCGGACAAAAAATTAGTCACTCCTAACAGAAACGACAGTAGGAAGTTACCGGTTGCACAGAGAGCGTCGTGATAGCTTTGTTGGGAGATAATTAGCACTGACGTGGTCTACAAGATCACTTCTGTCTCGTGCAGGCAGTGGTGAACAGCAACGTGTGTGTTGAATTTAGTCTGCAATATGGGTCGTGTGTCAGACAGACCTTACTGAGTGGCAAAAAGGAGCCATCGTGTTTGGCCGTGCCCATGGACACTAAGTAAATGAAGACACCCAATTAGTTGGTGTGTATAGAAGTGCACTGTCCTGTGGGTCTACAAACAGTGGTGTAGTTCACAATCAACTGAAAATCGGCGTCATAACTGTGGCCAGAAAACAATTCTCACCAACAGGAACCTCTGCCATGTTTCACGCCTAGTAACTGCAAATCGGTTTCAAACCAGGCAACAATTGCTCCGAACAGTCAAAGAAAGTCCACTCCAAACAATTTCTGAAAGGATATTGCGACGAGAACTGCATGCGACGGACATCTGGAGCAGAATACCACGGAAGAGGCTTCTTTTAACAGCAAGTCACAATGTCGCACGTTATCAATTCGTTCAGAGGCACCAAAACTTTACTGTGGAGGACTGGAAACGAGTAATTTGGTCTGATGAGTCTTGTTTTTGTTTGTAACCTAATGATGGAAGGCGACGAGAGCATCGCAGGCTCAATGAAGCCTTTAATCTTGATTGTATCGAAGGTGTTGTTCAAGCTGGAGGGGGTTCTGTGATGTTTTGCGGATGTTTTTTGTACCACGAAACGGGCCCTCTCGTTGCAGTGACGATTAATTTAAACCAGCATGCGTACCTCCGCATTCTGAATGACGAAGTGTTGCTCTTTGCCCTACATATCCAAAAGCAGAATCACATTGCCACTCCTGTCTTCCAAGACGACAATTGGGGCTAAAACTGTGTCTGAGTGGCACGACGAACAATCAGCAATACTGTATCACCTCGACTGGCCCGCCAAATCCCCAGATTTAAATCCTATTGAAAATCTGTGAGATCATTTGGAACAGAAGGGGAAACGCCGGAAAAGACACGCACGTACTCTGGCGGAACTTCGGGACCAATCGACGCACGAGTGGCTGCAAATCGATGTTCAAAACATCCACAACCTCGTGGAGTCTCTACCACACCGTATTCGTGCTGTTATCAAGGCAACGTCACCAATTATTAGGTAGGTTCTGCCAGGGGTGCCTAATTTTGTGTCCGGTGTGCTTATTAATCATTTAAAATTTTGCTTATCCATGTAAGAGGTCTGGAACTTAGAAAACGCATTCATACAAAACTACTTATCTTATGCAGTGTTTTACACAATAACAAAGTAGCTTCAAAAGCACTTTTTTGTTTCTCCTCATGAGAGATAACACAGAGAACGTATATTGAGAGCGTGTAATTCGAATGCATTCGCGTGGATTCATTTAAACCGATTACATCTGATCGATATTGACACCTTTCAACAAATAGAGTTATAGTGTGTAATTTGGTTTTCGTGTTTGAGAGTACTTTCAGTTATTGTGATAAATAATAATAAACATCCATTTTACTTCTTTTTGCAGAAGAGGCATTCCTGCAGAGCCGATTTTAAATGGCTTCTGCGGAGAATATGAGTGGGGCTTCGACGACATAGTAGCAGCTCCAGAGGTAAACCGTTAACTTCTTTGTTCTCCATTTTGTCATGAAACACTTTCAGAAATGTTTAGTACCATCTTTCTATGTCGTTCCCACAATATTTAACATAGATATACTAATAGACTACTCTGCTAACTCGGCAATCCACAACATTTAAAAAAGGCCTCATAGACAACCAAGATGTGCACCAATATGTATTTTAGTAACTTATTGCCAACACGTGAGGAATATGTGCCCTATGAATGAAAATAAGCCTCATTCATAAAATCTGCAAAGAAAATACTTACACCACTACTTTGCTTTCACGAAGATAGTACGACTGTAGGGGTCACTTTATCCTTGAACCATCTAAAACAAATTTACTCGGCGTCAACAACATGGGCTGATATCAGCTCGAATTAAGATATTCACAGCATAAGAAGCTAGGCCGAACGTGAATGGAATGAGTGTACTTGTGTTTCTGAAGACGTTTTCCTTTAGCTTTGTAATTCAAAGTGGTCATTTGTAACACTAATCCTTTCTGACACTACCTGCTAAATGGACTAAAACAATGATGAACATAAGAGATGTTTCAGTCGCTTGTTCCTACACAATGGCATGATGTTCGTGTAAGTACGGTTAGTACATCCCTATCATGCCTTGGGCCATTGAATAGAGAACAAAGGGCTAGAAGCCAGTGCTTATCACCCGTAACAGGTTTATGGCTTGTACTGCTGAAATATAAGAGTGAATGGAATTGTTTTGCCACAGCTTTCATAAAACAATGCAGTTATGTTAAAATTTCTGTTTGGGGAGCGCAGGAAATTTTGGGCACCATTTGGTTCAGATACGTCAGCCGCTAAAAGGGTTAAAGCATCCAGGCAGGGTATATTAATCATTTCCAGATGTTTTGGAATCACAGCGTTACTCGGTTCGAAATGATTTTGATAATACCATGACTTAAAAGCTACCAATGTGAAGAATTTATAAATTTCTGAAGAGTGTATAACTACACTGGTGTGCAAAAATTAAGGACGAAGAGGAGAAATTAGCATAACAGCGGAACGAGCAGGCAGAACGGACCGAAAGACCACTCAGGAGATAGACTAGGGTCCGGAACAGTAGGGAATGCGCATATATGCAGCATGACGTAGGGGTGGGGGAGAGTGTCGGAAGGGTATAAAGCACACGTGCGGTGTACGCTCAGCAATTCAGTGAAAGCTATTGCACGGTGTACATCGATTTGAACGACGTCGAGTTGCTGCTACCGTGTGATATGGCCAACAGGCAATCCAGTAGACGACATCTGGATGACTTTACCCTAGGTCGCGTCATTGGGAAGTTGGAAGAAGGTCGAAGTGCGACTAGTGTGGCCGAGGAGTTCGGGATCGCTCATAGCATCGCTTCACGAGCTTGGAGAGCATTTCAAATAACAGGAACAGCTGTCCGAGAGTTTAGCAGTGGTCGCCCACGAGCAACCACGGCAGCGGACGACCGGTATATTGTCCTACAGGCGAGAAAAGACAGACGGCAGACAGAGGGAGAAGTCGCAAGGCACATGCAACAGACAACTGGACGTCCGTTATCGCGTTTTACCGTGGCCAGGAGGCTGCACAAAGGTGGTCTATTTGCACGACGACCAGTACGGTGTGTGCCATTAACGCCTGCTCATCGGAGACGGCGGTTTCTCTTTTGCCAGGAACGCAAGAACTGGACACATCAGCAATGGGGTCGAGTTCTCTTTACGGATGAGAGCCGATTTAGTCTGACGAGCGATTCTGGACGTATACACATCTGGAGAGAGCAGGGAACACGCAATCACACCTCCAACATCATCGAAAGGGACCGGTTTGGAGGTGGCGGAGTTCTCGTTTAGAGCGATATCATGCTTGGTAGCCGTACTGACCTCCACATCTTCCAAGGAGGTTCAGTCACTGGTGTCCGCTATTGTACCGAGGTTCTCCTGCCTCACGTGCGTCTGTTTATAGGTGCTGTGGGTCCTGAATTCCTCTTCGTGGACGACAACGCTACACCTCATCGTACTGTGGCTGTCGCCGAGCTGTTGGAGAGTGAAGATATTCAGCGCATGGATTGACCCGCAAGGTCCCCAGACCTAAATCCAATCGAACACGTGTGGGACCTTCTCGGGAGACGCTTGGCAGCACGTCACCAGCCGCCAGCAACGATTCCGCAGCTGCGATTGGCGCTACAGGAGGAATGGGCCGCGATGCCTCAACTGCTCCTTGACAACCTCGTCCTCAACATGAACAGACGTTGTAAATCCTGCAGCGCCGTCAGGGGTCATCATATCCCCTACTAAAGACTGAATTTTTCTTGGCAGCCGCCTATCACATGGACGTTTCTGTCTTCTGTGCAGTTGTGCTCGAAGCTACCTTTTCAATGAAGTGTCTTTGTATCCTTTGGATTCCTTGTTTGGACGGTTTTGCTCACTTGTCCCATATTCTTACATCTTGGGGATCTTATGGTATGATTTGAGTTGATGTGGAGCACTTATGCGCGACGTTACATTCGAAAAACCGTCTCCTCCTTAATTTTTGCAAGCCAGTGCATCTTATTATATAAAAGCAGGGCCGGTTCTGGCAGGTGTGCAGTGCGTGCATTCATGCACGCAGGCGGCCAAATTCTAAGGGCGGCCGGAGCAGTCCATTTCGGTGGTGCATTTGCGGAACCACCATTTTTAGAACTTTTACTCTAGACTCGCGTTGGCAACACGAGTTTTACCTAACAATGAAAAAGTTCAAAGAGCTTGGTTAATCTATTTTACAAAATCCAATAGTGTGTTTTGCTTTCGTTGCAAGTTGTTTGCTTTATAACACAACAAACTAACAGATTGTCAGGGGTTTTCAGATTGGCGACATTTAGCTACTCATTTATCGCGGCATGAAGCGAGTGTAGAACCTAGGAGACTTCTTGCGTAGAACACGTGCAAAACTTCAAAAAGTGGTATGGTTTAAAAACACGCCTCGACAACAGTTGTGCAATTGATAAAGAACAACAACGGTACTTTGAATCTGAAAAAGACGATGGTGAGCCATTATTTTGAGAACCATTGCAATTGTCCAGTTTCTAGCAGTGCAGTGTTTAGCTTTCAGGGGTGAAAATGATAAATTATATGAAGCAAACACTGGGAACTTTTTAAAGGGTATAGAAATGTTAGCAAAATTTGACCCCGTTATCTCACAGCATGTCAATAACATCGCAAAATCTCAACCTGTTAAAAGTTATATGCCTCATTATTTAGGCCACGTTTTTCAAAATGAAATCGTATCTGTTTTAGCAAGTGGCATAAAATCAAAAATCAAGGAATTTGTAAAGAAAGCAAAATATTTTTCGGTAATTCTCGACTGCACGCCAGATGCCAGTCATATTGAACAGATAGCCTTTGCAGTTAGAATTGTAAATATTGGCAATTCTGATGTTGCAGTTAGAGAAATATTTCTTAGGTTTTATCCAGTTTCAGACACTACGGGGGGAAGGATTATGTAATTATATTCTTGGTGAACTCAGAAGTTTATGAACTAGATATTCAAAATATGCGTGGACAGTGGTACGATAACTGGGCAAATATGAGTGATAAGCATAATGGCCAGCAGAAGAAAATTGGGAGTATAAATCCTAGAGCCTTTTTTGTACCTTGTGCATCCCATTCAATGAATTTAATGGAAAATAATGCTGCCAAAGTACAGTAACATTTAAAATAGTTGATTTTTTTAACATTATCGAAAAATTGTACACACTTTTTTCTGCATTCCCTTACAGGTGGGATATACTAAAGCGTAATATTAGTAGATTAACACTGAAATCTGTAAGTTATACAAGCTGGGAGAGTAGAATAAAAGCAGTGCAACCTCTGAGATTGCAATTGTGTGAAGTCCTGAAAAGTTTAAATGATCTAATAGACGACAATTCTAGAGACATGAAAACAAAACATACAGCTCAATGTTTGTTAGATCGGATTGCGCCTTTTAAGTTCATCTCCTCAATCATTATATGGAACGGTTTTCTGTCAGAAATTGATGTTGTAAGTAAAATGTTTCAGTGTCCTCAATCCAACATAAATGAATATCTTAATGTTTTGAGTGAGCTTGCTAAATTTCTAAGTCCAGCCAGATCTGATGAGGCATTTAATAAATATATTAAGGATGCAGAAGCTTTAGCTGCAGAAGTAAATATGTGGAGGCAGAATTTCCAGTTGTAAGGAGTAGGACTGAAGTTCGCCTTTCTGATTATGAGTCCTGATGAATCTATCACAAATCCAGAATTGTTCAGAATACAATTTTATCTAACGATTGTTGATACCACCTTAAATTCCATTTAGGAAAGGCTTGAAAATCTACAGGAATGTCATAATGTATTTAAATTTCTTTCTGAATTTCGAGAAATGACTGAAGAGGAAATTCAAAAAATTTGCTTTGATTTAGATGTTTCCCTTTTAATTAACAAAGGAAGAAAAAGTTTTAAGGGTGTTGACGGTTTTGAGCTCTTCTACGAGCTGATAACGTATAGAGTTTTGAGCAATGGAATTGCAGATGCAGCAGACCCATTAAAAAATTTTTACATATATAACAAAAAATAACTTAATGTCATCATTTCCTAATCTGTTTATAGCTTTGAGAATTCTTCTTACATTTCCAGTTAGTGTAATATCAGGTGAAAGTGTTTTTCGAAATTCAAACTTGTAAAGACGTATTTAAGAACGCCAATGACTCAAGAGAGGTTTAGTGATCTAGGACTGTTTGCTATAGAGAACGAATTGTGTGAAAATTTTGAATTATCAGATGTAATTGACGAATTGGCAAGTAAGAAAGCAAGAAGAGTGCACTTTTAATCCATGGATACATACATACATACATACGCACATTTTGTTAAATTATGGTAATACTTATCTGTAATGTGTCATTGTGTCAGTGTCTGTGTGATTGTGATATTTTTGCACAGTTTTGTTATTGAATACAGATAAAAAAAAATAAGTGTATACGGTGTTGTGTTATCATTATAAAATATTTGTGTGAGGTACGCTTGTACCCTGACAACTACACTCACTAACAATGAAATTTTCACACTTAGAAGAAAACATGCTACAACCGCCAAACTTTGCAAATAGCTAGAGTCCGTGCTGGTATGCAAATGATCTACGTTTGGTGAGAGTGCGTATGACCGCACATCCTGTGGTGGCGCTGCAAGCACGAACCGGCAGCCTTATAAACCGGCGTGTAGTCGATGCCCCATGAAAGCGAAAAGCACCGGCAGACGCAAGCAAGAGTACAGAGGGTCAAGAATGCCAGGTAGACGCCAGAGACGTCGATCTACGCAACTCACGGACTTTGAGTGGCCTGATCATCGAGCTGAAAACCGTAGGTGGTCGGCGCGCCTTATAGCCCGTCACGTAGATCGTTCTAACCATAGCATCCGACTGTGTTGAGAGCAATGGACACGTGACGGCACTGCCACACGGCGGAGCGGGGACCAGGAGGACCACCGGTAGAGGGAAACGACGGGTCGTGAGCCAAGCACGAATGAATTCCACGGGGACCCGGTCCACTATACAGACAGGTGTAGCGCCTCCTTTGTGCACACAAACAACTTCCCGACGCCTCGCAGAAGCGAATCTGCAATCACAGCGCCCCTTAGTGTGTTACCATTAACACCGGAACATCACCGGCTCCGTGTGCAGTGGTGCCTGGCCAGAATAACGTGTAGTGTTTAGCGATGAGAGCCGCTTCGTTTTGGGGGCAGATGATCATCGTGTCCGCATGTGGAGGTCCCCGGCACAATCCTAACCTCGCTATCGAGCGTCTCACCTCCCCCACTGAAGGCAATATGATCCGGGAGCCATTGCCTACGATAGCCAATCAGCTCTAGTAGTGGTACGTGGATCATTGACGGGCCAGCGGTATGTGGATGAGATCCTATGGCCCCATATGCTCCCATTCCTGGCCAGGATTTCAGATGCGCTATACCAGCAGGATAATGCCCATCCGCACACGGCTCTGGCTGCCCAGGACTGCCTACGTCATGTCCAGACACTTCCGTGGCCTTCCCGCTCCTCGGACATGTCTCTTATTGAGCATGTGTGGAACCAGTTGAAACGACGGCTACCGCCGTGCAGCACTATCCGGGATTTGGAGCACACCGTGCAGCACGTGTAGGCCAGTCTGCCACAGGACAACATCAGGCGTCTGTTCACCTCCATGCCGGACCGTATTGCAGTATGTATCACTGAACGAGGCGGTGCGACGCGCTATTGCGAAGATGACAGGACTGCGTGTCACAAACCCGTCTGTAATTGTCCTGCAGCTCTGTTTTTGCCATCATGTGTATCATTCATCTGTATCATTACGTTCAGAAAATTTCAGTTCAATCCGATGCCTCCTTCTTGATGCAAACATTTCATTATCCGGGAGTGTATACAGAACAGTGAAAAAAAAATACCCCGTGCCATGGGTTAGGTTAGGAATCTAATAGCATATTTACTTGTACTCGATCGGCATTGGCATGGGCGGCCAAATATCTGTGGCACGCAGGCGGCTAACACCCCAGAACCGGCCCTGTATAAAAGGCAAGACTTGCGACGACGTGGATCACTGTTTAACCATAAACAAACAACTACGTACGCTGTTTAACAGAAGAAGACGAACGTTTATATTTCGGTGTTCACACCGTGTTATCCATAAATGTTCATATTTTGTTTATATCTTTTTCTTTCCTTCGAAATCAGTTTTTTTAGGTGCGATGGAAGTCGAAGCACAGAGAGGGGTTTTTTTTCGGGTGCGATGGAAGTGGGAGCACACAGTTATAAGATGTTTTAATTTACTGGCGCTGAGTAAGGCAAGGACGAACGTTGCTGTCCTTTGCGAACTTGACTGTTGCTTTAAACTTCGCCTATGCCGCGTCAAAAAAGAATGTTACCTCTTTCATTAGATGAGATTGAAGCTGAACGTCGCAAAGCCGATTGCGATCGAGCAAAGCCGCAACAATGTACTGCAGTCGAAAGACAAAAAGTTAACCGCCGCAGTGCCGAATATACTAGAAAAAAAAGGCAGTGCAGTTGAAAGAAATGCTGATATTCGACGTTTGCGTGATCGTCGAAATAATATGACGCCGCAACATATTGAAGCGGAATCTCAGCGCATGAGAAATGTTCAGATTGCAGAGGCACGGAATATGACCCCCGAACAAAGGAAAGAACGCTACGCTTGAGAGGTTCAGAGGCAATTAATGAACCAACAAAAACAAAGAAATGCTACACGTCATGTGGTTTAAAACGTTACAGAAGATGAAAAGAATGTAGCGAGACACTCGTGTGGCATTTTAGAGCAAATTTGCGAATTTTGCAAACCCAAACACTTTCCTGGAGAGAGAGACTTTTAGATGGTAAATTTTCTGAATGTTGCTCAAAAGGAGCAGTAAAATTAGATCCTATTCGCACTTCCCCATTAATTGAACAACTTATGAACTCTCAGCATGAGCATTCAAAAAACTTTATAGTTAACATACGGTCAATTAATAGTTCTCTTCCTCCACCAGGTTATGGGCCTTATTGTTTTATAATACATGGATCAATCTATCATCGTACAGGAGCATTGCATCATGACAATGGTTAACAGCGGAAATACGCGTAAGTGTACGTATTGGATCCTGATGAAGCTGCTGCCCGAAGAATGCAAACGCTAGGAAATAGTGGGTGCAATGAAGGTCTGTTACAATCACTCAGTACATTCATAACACAAACTAATCCATTTGCGGAAGCATGTAAACTGCTTTATGAAGTTGAGCAAGAGAGTATTCAAGATGCTGAAATGAATAATGCTGTTTCTTCTAAAGTATTTATCATCCGGCAAACGCTTCCATATTTTGTATTTCTATGCATGAACAATGAAGCACATCAAGGGTATGTTTCAATGCACACTCAGCGATGACTCCGAAAAAAATAATAAACGCTTGAATAGCAATAAATTTGCTATGATAAGAATACAACGTGTTTCTAGAACACGTTGTATTCTTATCTCAACAGGATTTACAGCTAGTATATCATAAAATACAAAAACGCCTATGTTGTTATCGACACGGAGAAGTCGTATCATCAAAAAGACTTGAAAATTGCATCTCCCAGACGGGATTCGAACCCGCATCACCAGATTTCTGTTAGAGTATGCTACAATTACAGCACCCGGCGTAACGAAGTTCCAAGTTACTGAAACTACAGCAGTGCCGCAGTGATCTAAGCGCTGGCTTATAACAATTCGTCCGAGATAAGTCCGGTTTCGAATCCCGGTGAGGCATGGATGTTGTGTTTGTCTTACGGCACTGACTCTCTAGGTTATCTTGATAAAACGGGATCCTGTATTAAATGTTCGCTACGTACTTTGAGATTGTAAGTGAAATGCTTAATTGTTATATACTGTGTCATACCATAAAATAAACCTCCAGTCAAAAAAAAAAAAACAATATGCTTCTTTTTTTTATTGGTGGTTTAACGACCACCGTGAGCAACTCAATGGGCTATAAGCAGTCGCGCGTCCCTAATTTAGGGTCACTGGTTCCAGGGAAGGTAGAGAGCCAGTGCTGTAGGACAAACACAACATCCATGCCTCACCGATCTTCGAACCCGGACCCCTTTCGGACGAATGATCAGAGGCCAAATATGATGCTTCCTTGTAGAGTCGACGACCCTTTCTAACCCAGGAGCGGAGATGTAGGTCACACATCAACAAAACGAGATATCTATATACAGTCTGTATATAAAATTGTATGTTTGCTTGTTTGTATGTCCGCTATAAAAATCTAGTTTTCAATTTAGAACCACCAAATTTGGTTTACTATCTCATGGTACTCTAAGTCAGACCGTAGACGGTTTTGGGAAGGGGCCGGGCCCGGGGTCAATGGGCCCCACACAAAATTTTCGTAAAATCTACAGTTTTCAATACAGAACCACCAAATTTGGTATACTATATCATGGTGCCCTAACGTAGACCGTAGACGGTTCTTGGAAGGAGTCGGAGCCTGGGGTCAAGGAGCCGCAAACAAAATTTCCGTAACATCACAAGTTTTCAATTTAGAACCACCAAATTTATATATAAAATTGAACGTTTGTTTGCTTGTTTCCGCTATACAAATCAACAGTTTTCGATTTAGAACCACCAAAATTGGTATATTATCTCGTGATACTCTAAGTTGGACTGTAGACGGTTTTTGGAATGGGTCGGGGCCTGGGGTTAAGGGGACCCTATACAAAATTTCCGTAAAATCAAGTTTTCAATTTAGAACCACCAAATTTGGTATACTATCTCATGGTACCCTAACGTAGACCGTAGACGGTTTTTGGAAGGGGTCGGAACCCGGGATCAAGGGGGCCCCACACAAAATTTCCGTAAAATCAAAAGAACCACCAAATTTGGTATACTATCTCATGCTACCCTAACGTAGACCGTATACGATTTTTGGAAGGGGTCGGAGCCCGGGGTCATGGGGCCCCACACAAAATTTTCGTAAAATCTAGTTTTCGATTTAGAACCATCAAATTTGGTCATACTATCTCATGGTACCCTAACTTAGACCGCTGACGGTTTTTGGAAGGGGGCACCATACAAAATTTTCGTAAAATCTACAGTTTTCAATTTAGAACGACCAAGTTTGGTTACTATCTCATGGCACCCTAACTTAGACCGTAGACGGCTTTTGGAAGGGGTCGGGGCCCATGGTCAAGGGGCCCCCATACTAAATTTTCGTAAAATCTAGTTTTCAATTTAGAACCACCAAATTTGGTATACTATCTCGTGGTACCCTAACTTAGACCGCAGACGGTCTTTAGAAGAAGGGGTCGGTCGGAGCCCGTGGTCAAGAGGCCTCGACACAAAATTTTCGTAAAATCTAGTTTTCAATTTAGAACCACCAAATTTGGTATACTATCTCATGGCACCCTAACTTAGACCGTAGATGGTTTTTGGAAGGGGTCGAGGCCCCAGGGTCGGTCGGAGCCCGGGGTTAAGGGGGGCCCACACAAAATTTCCGTAAAATCTAGTTTTCAATTTACAATCACCAAATTTGTTATACTACGTCATGGTACCCTAATTTCTATCCCAGACTATTGATAGCATATTTGATTATATTTTATTGATTATTCAACTGCAACTGACAAAAACGGACAGAGGTACTGGTACCAGATATCAGCCCAAAGGGCCGGGGCTTAAATTAGAAATTCGAGAAACGGGTAGGGGAATTACAGGATTAAATAGTATTTGACTCGATAGAACATTTGCTAGGTAAGTTTCTTTTCATCGGCCGTCAAAGTTGTAGACAAACTTTTGTCGTTTTAACGTTGCTTGCTTTTCTTCTACAAGAATATTGAAGTGCAGGTATATATTTAATTTTTTTCTTGAGTTTGCATAAAACTACTGGTCCAGAATATGGCGGCCCACCGGGAATTCTTCCTAGCATCCCGGTGGCACAGTCCGCGCCTGTTGCTTGTTAAGCAACGGAAAACGGATGTAAACAAACCATTGCTGGTCCGCTGCCACCGAACATGCTCCCCATGATACAATGCGAGGTCAATAAGGTCCATTCAGTGCTATCCACATACACAGTAGCTATATACGGCAATACTTGGTTCAAAACGATATCTCCGTAGAATCAGGCAGTGAGAGTGTATTCAGTGGGGATGAAGGGACCCAGTGATGTCCATGAGAAGAATCCTCGTGCCATGAAACTACCATGCTGTTTACATCAAATCATACAGCGGTTTCAGTTGTTCAGTCTTGCACCACTGATTGAAACTTTATCAATCAGTATTTGGGACGCCTTTCTAGTCATCCAACATCCAATCATGATGCTTCTGTGCCCACTGCAAACAGAGCTGTCGATGACAGTCAATCAATGATGAACGAACATCATTCTGACTCCTTATGCCAATCTGCAAAAGCATCCACTGGATTGTGAGCTTGAAAATATACGTCTCGATTGTATTGTTATTAATTGTGAAACTGTGTTGTCCTGGATAGCATGAGCCAACTGGTTTTAATTTCAAACAGTAGTAACCCCCTTCCTGGCATGATGGGTAGACAAGTGTTCTTCTGACCATTCCTGCCTCATCTTCATTAGAGTGGCACTCAAACAGCTGATAATGGCTGCAGTTTCTGACCCTTACCTTCCTTAGTCTGATAATAATTGCACTTTAAAACTCCAGTAAGTCCTTCCTTTTCTTCATTGCAGAGGCTTCGTACCGGCAAGCTGACATGCTTGCCGTTTGAATATTTTCTGCAACCATCTGTAACTTTGCTGTGGGACACATCTGCTCTTTGAGACACAGGTGCGTGTGTATCCATAATGATATGGCACAGGAATATATACAGATTTTGAGAAGAATTTAATTTTGCTATTAAATTTTATAACTGTATTGCAGAACAATATAAATACACTTGTACAAATGCGTAATTTTTGTGATGCAAATTAACTGATTCATATTTTTTTTTACAGAAATCCAGTGAGACAAGTGAAAGCACAGATGAAGTTGAATCCACTGTTGATGAGTAAAGCTATACACTAGTGATGATTTATGGTGTCAGAACATAAAAACCATTATTTTAACACATGCAGCTTAAAGCACAAACACATCTTTTGTACCTAAATACTTGCCATATCATGCTATGAATTGTAAGAACTCCATTTCCCATTTTGAAAAAATGAAACAATAAAGAGATGGATTTGTTTTTATCATAGTTATTCTTATTTGTTCTGAATAACTTTACAGTGAAAACCAGCAAGCAAAATACCTGGCTGACATCTGTGTTGTGTAGTAAAACAATTTTTATGTCTAGCAGACAGACACAGGCAAGATCTTTTATCCTTCACCATTTATTTTTAAATACCAAAAGCTCTTATTATCTGTGCCCTGAAGTAAACCTGAATAAAAATTTTATGGCTAGTTTTCTACCAAGAATAACACTGCAACGAAAGTACTTATCTTAAAATAAACGCTGAATTCTTATCTATGAGATTCTGTTTACCACCAATTTCCAAGCCAAATAAATTTTGCAGAAGTGATCATTGATAAAATACCTACAGATTGGTGTTGGTCATTTACATGAACATTTTAAAGAACTATAATTTTTGCTTTAACTTATTATATTAATATTATCACAGATCATGTGCTATTTCAATTTGATACACATCTCATTAAAACTTCAGAAACCAAAAAATTACTTATAGTAGACAGGAAAAACTTAGCAATAAGGCAAGAAAGTACCACCAAGCATCTTAGGGTCCACCCAATTTTTCAAATATAACAGTTTGGCATAACATTTTTAACAGCAGGAAAATCTGCATGATTATTTTTATCAAAGATAGCTAACTTCAAGTATCAAGTTTAATAATTGAAAAATTGTATTCTCCTAGATAGCATGAGCTAACTGGCGTTAATCTCAAATTTTAAACAGTATGGTGGTAACACCCTTTAAATAGTAAGGCCCCAGCCTTGGAATTCCTAAGTCCTAGGGACTTACTTTTTAAAGAGTATCTTAAAGCCCTCCGACAATTTAAGAAACTCGAGCAAAACCATAAAGTTTTCTTTTCTAATCATTAATGTTCGAAACCCTTGAGTTGCCAGGGAATCTTTCATTACTAAATTTAATGAGAACACACTCATGTTATTTGGGGTACATACATGATATGAAATGAAAGATTATCACATCAGATCTTACATGAATCTGAACTAGCCAGTTACAGAGACCAAGGCAAAGGCTTTCAGCAAGACAGATAAATTGTGTTAAATAGGCCTATTAGTGACAGAGATCATAATTTGTCAGAGGCATAAAATCTTGCAAATGACTGAGAGAGATGGAGAAAATTTGCAAGTATTTAGTATTAATTTTTGGTTTTCTATTCTCATAGTTGTGCTTCACCAACCTGAATGTCTCGGGTATGCAAAGGAAATGTGAAAATAAACAGCTGAAGAAATTATTTGAATATGTGAAGGTCCCATATTAAGTGGACATACAGTATGCCAACAATAGGGTAAATGTCAAAATGTACAAATCTAATTTTATTGATGATTAGGCCAACAGCATACCATTGTTATTATGATGTTATTAACTAATGACATCTCCACAAGAAAGTGAAATCTAAACAGACTTAAAAATAATTATCTGATGGCTGAAGTGAAATTACATTTAGACGTTATAAAAACTGCATAATAGTGAAATAGTAAAACTGAACCTGCCTTACATGGAACTCTGTGTAAATCAGAATCCCAGAAAGCACATGCCATTGCACAAAGTGGAATCTGCTTAAAGAGAGACACTTTTTTCCCCACTTCTTCTTAGCCTGTTGATGCCCACTTCAGGTTATAGCCCTCCCTCAGACTTTTCCAAATTCCTTGATCCTTAGCCTCATTCCACCATTTAGCACCTCTAAATTTCTGAAGGTCATCTCTCCACGTTATTCACTAGTGCTCTCTTAGTCTCCTTCTTTCTCTCAGTTGCCATTCTGTTATTAATCTTGTCCACCTTTCAGTCTTCCAACATGTCCAGCCTATCTCCACTTTGATTCTTTTATTACTTTTATATCTGTTATTACTGTTCTTTCTCTTTTAATTTCATTTCTAACTTTATCCCTTCTTGTTATTCCTAACATTCTTCTTTCTTACCAATACTTTTATTTTTTTACATTGTACTCTGCGATACTCCATGTTTCACTTCCATAAGTAAACACGGGGATAATACATGCATTGAAGATTTTTCTTTTTAAACACAATGGAAGATCACTGGCTAAATAGTCTTTAAGTATCCAAAAGATTCTATTACCTTGGATAATTCTTCTATTGATTTCTCTTTTAGTATTTCTTTAAAACTGATTACCGTATTTTTCCGTGTATAAGACGCCCTGATGTATAAGACGACTCCTACTTTTTCTAACCAAAAATTAAAAAATCCATATTTTTATTACAAAAAAGGACACATTTGACATTTTTTAGAAATTAGGTAATATCGTTGAAATACATTTAGAAATTAGGTAATATCACAGACAAAGTCTGTGGTAATACATAAAAAAAAAAAAAAGTTTGAAAATTTACATTATTTAGAAATTAGGTAATATTTTTATGATGCAAATTATGAAATTATGCATCACTTTCTTCAACACTATTAGTTCCAGACATATCACTTTTTTCAACCTCAACTGCATCACTGCTGTCATCTGAGTCACTGTCTATATATATTAGATCATCCTTAGTTCCATCCATGGCATTGCTGATTGCCGCCCCGGTGGCGCAGTGGTCTAAGGCGCTGGCCTCTGATCGTTCGTCCGTAAGGGGTCCGGGTTCGAATCCCGGTGAGGCATGGATGTTGTGTTTGTCTTACGGCACTGGCTCTCTCCCTTCCCTGGAACCAGTGACCCTAAATTAGGGACGGGCGACTGCTTATAGCCCATTGAGTTGCTCACGGTGGTCGTTAAACCTCCAACCAAAATAAAAAAAACAAAATTGCTGATTCCACATTTCCTGAAGGACTTCACAACCGCCTCTTGCTTGACTTCATTCCAGGAGTTTAGGACCCAGTTGCAGACCTCAGTAATGGTTGGTTTTTCCACTCTCCCTATCAGTGTCATTACCAGCTTTTTGCATCCATTTATTCCATTCTTCTTTCATCAGGGCTTTGAAGGGCTTGTTGATGGAAACATCTAGAGGCTGTAGCTGATGTGCAAGTCCACCAGGAATACTGCTTGTAAGTCATAGTAGGGAGAGGGGTAACCACAGGGTTCTCTTAACCAGTTAACCCCCATGTATAAGAAGACTCCAATTTTTGGTCTAAAAATGTTGGGAAAAATATGGCATTTGACCTAATTAGATGTATTAGTCTACTTTTTCAATTTCTTTTCCTTCTATCAAAATCTTTTCTGTATTGTTCATATATTTAGTTTTTGTTTGGTTCATTGTCAGACCTTTTTTAAGACCCCATTCACGAGTCCTTTACCATATTCTGCATTTCTCTATTGTTAGTTGCAATGATGACTATGTCATCAGCAAATCTTAAGTGATTTAGGTACCTTCCATTTATGTTTAATCCCTTTTCTTCCCAGTTTAAATTTCAAAAATATCTTCCAATACAGAGTTAAATAATTTTTGAGATAGTGGATTTCCCTGTCTAACCTCCCTCCACATCTTAAAAACCAATCCCAGGCTCTCCAACTTTATTGTTGCTGTAGCCTTGCTATATATTTTATTTATTAAACTGACATATTTTCCTTCCAATGTTTGCCTTTTTATTAAAGAACTCATCTCCTTTTGATATATAGAATCAAATGCTTTGGTATAGTCTACAAAAACTAAGTGAACTTCTGATATTCATTTGTTTTGTTTTTTTATTAATAGGTTAATTGCATGTTGATGATCTATTTTACAGTAACCAGACCTGAAACCTGCCTGTTCTACCAATTGTGCATCTTCTAAGTTTGAAGTTAATCAAAAGATTAACTTCAAAATTAGAAGATGCAATATTAGAAGAATATCATTTTGTAAAAGTTTATAAACTTGTGACAAAATACTTATAGGTCTATAGTTATTCATAAAAAAGGAAATAAAGATGATATTAACAAGAGTTATAACTGCATTATTCCATTGTTCAGGGATATCTTCCTTTTTAATGACTTCGTTAAATAAAGCTGTCGGGGATTTCCATAAAACTTCTTCTTTTAAGTGTTCTGCTGTTATTCCATCTTGTCCTATACTTTTATTTTTCTTCAGTTCTGAAATAGCCTTTTCTATTTCATCTATTGTTATTTTTGGAATAGCTTCTAAATTTTCTTGGGTTTTTTTTTTGTTTTTTTTGTTTCCCACTAATAAGCGTTAAATTACCTTCTGAAATAGCAACTATAACGTAAAGTGTCTTCAAAACTTAAAAACTTCACTTTGTTTCAAACTATTCTAAAGGTTCCAAGTGTTTAAGTATACTGAAGGCAAATAACCTTGGAATGTCTACCATCCAAAAAGCTAAGTTGTCACCCCACATTCATGCTTTCACATTCACTTCCTTTTGCTAAGGAAAGAAACTACAGCCTGTGCTATCATGAGGGTAATCAAGTAGCCCAGTCCTGTTAATTTCTGCTACCTTGGAGGCAATGGAAAGGGGAATGGGAATAAAGATAAATAGGGAGGGTGGAAGGAGCTAAAAAGGAAGGAACAGAAATTATGTGTGAAATGCTCTTCAATAACCATTTGCAGTAACCTAGTAGACAGTGAAGAAAAGTTTGCTGCCTTTCCTCATTACTAGTTCTCTGGACAGAGAAAGTTGTTTTCAGCCTTTGACAAAGTTTTTCTAATGAACAGTTTTTACACATGTGCATGTTGAAGCTTAGCAGTGTTTGTCAGAGAAGCTTTTTTTTTCTATTTGCTATAAGGTCACCACTTTGTAAAGATGTCAAATAAAAAGAACCATGTGCTATCTCTAAGATAAAGTGAAGATACCCGAGTGAAGAGCTTCCATGAAGGAAATTCGTGAAAAATGTAAATGAAGAAAAAACAAATTGTCTTAAAAAAGGAAAGCAAAGTTACAGACCGAAGGGCTGCAATGAATAGAAGTAGAGAAATAGAAATAGCTGTAGAAAATGAAGGTATTGATGAACTGACTTGGGAGTTTTGTTTTAAATTTAAGTTCAGATTTCCGCCTATCCTAGAGCTCTAGTGCGAGAAACGCAACACAGAAATTGCTGACTGAATTTGAAAAGGTGATTTCAAAGTAACAAATAGATGGCTGGTTAGTTTTAAAACGTGGAATAGCTACTTGGATGAAACAAATCTGTGATGAATCAAAATATGTCAGTGGAAAAAAAGGAACCACACAACAGTAGCTTCCTACACTAACCAGAGGCTGCAAGCTGAAAGATATTTACAATTGTGACAAAAATTGTTTATTTGTAAAGCTCTTCCTAGAAGAACATTCAGGGCAAAATGTGTACAGGATTAAAACATCCCACAAAAATACCATTATAACATGGATAGGGACATCACAAAGCCTTCAGTTATTGGTAACACACAGAAACCAAGGTGTTCAAAGAATACTATTGACAACTAAAGTCTGCTTGTAACTTGGAAGTTAACAAAAAGTCATCAATACCCTCAATTAAAATGTGGAATTGTTTTAGAAATTTAATTTGAAAATTCTGAGGCATCACAACAGAAACTTACTTCTGCCTTTGGATAACACAAGACGCTATCTGAAAATTAAATTGTCCAATGTGAAAATAATATTCCTCTGACTAGCAACAAGACAACTAAAAGTCAGTCGCTAATAAGTCGAGGTATTTTCTACATGCACTACAGGAAATTTCTAGTTCAGTCACTTTTAGAGCAGTAATGGGTACTGCAGAGACCACGTTTGAAATAGTTAAAAACACAACTGTGCTGTTTGCCATGAAACTTATAATTAAAGCATGCAAATATTTTACAGGAAAATGTTAAGATATGTTTGATTAAAACAGGTTTTCTGTCAGAAAAAAAGCAAAAACAAAAAATGGAAGATTTTACAGATGGCAACTGTTCTCAGTTGTAACAAAATCATGGTACAAGGCTTTCTGAAGGCAACAGCAAACTTAGCATGAATGCTTGTCCTGTTCTTTCTGTTGATGAGCTGACTGGACATTGAATGAATAGCATCTGCTGAAAATGAAAAAGTTCTAAGTGACGACGAAAGTGCGAAAGGTAAGGAAAATCAAAATTCTGTTGTTCATATGCAAATCTCTAGAAAGTTTGTAAAAAGATTTATGCAGAAAAACAGTGACAATTTGTTTCCATAGCAAATGACCTTCAGGGTGCAACTAAAAAAGTTGTTCTTCAAAAGTGATGTAAACAGACCTCTAGTCTTATTACTGCAGACAACCTACCTCAAAAATTTATATCATCTGTATCACCAAGTTTAATAAATAATTTGCCCAGTTACTTCAAACATAAAAAAATGTATGTGAAATATTGCCAAAAAGTTTGTTGTGGAATATTCTATAATATACCACAAAAAAAAAATGTGCTGAACGTAAGCATTATTTGCATATACTAAAAAAGTATGCTTTTTAGTATATATATATTCAACAACAGCCCCATGTTATACAAGTCATGAAAACAACAATTAAAAAAAAAACTCACTAGCAACACTCATGTGAAGCAAGGGTCCCCGTAAGTAGTACTTCACGTGGAACGAATGAATCGCCAGCCCCTGTAATACACTGCTGGACAATTGCTAAGGACGGATCATAAACGGCTATATAGCGCATAAAAAGGTAAGTGTGTTTGGATGCCAAGTGAAATAAAATAATGTCAGAATGCTAGAACATTACAAGAAAGACAATTTATTGTGCTCTGAAATCCAGAAGACTTTGGAACGTGTTCAAGGGACAAACAGGCCATTTTGTGCAGAATACGTAAACGTGAAAAAAATGCAATTACCGTCCGTAGGCGTTCCGGCGTAAGATGTCAATACGGGATATGGCCACCATGGAGGGCGATGCAAGATTCCACACGTCGTGTCATGCTTTGCACAACATTATCAAGCAGCTGTTGGGGTAATTTATCCCATTCGTCTGTCAGTGCACGGATGAGGGTGTCCTTGTTTATTGAAGGGCATTGGCGACCAGCAAGACTCCTCCCCAAAGCATCCCACACATTTTCAATGGGATTCAGATCTGGAGAACGTGCTGGCCATATGAGGCGTTGAATATCCTCGCTCTCAAGACACTCCTGGACAGCGACTGTTCGATGACATGTTGCGTTGTCGTCCATGAAAATGAATCTATCACCGACAGCACCACGGAACATGCGAACATGAGGTAGCAGAACATCATTAATGTATCGTTGGCCAGTCATAGTCCCAGTTGGAAGCACATAGAGGGACGTACAGCCATGGATCATGATGCCAGCCCATACCATGACACTACATGTCGGATATTGGTCCCTTTCCTGTATGTTTGCTGGACAATACGCAGTACCATTATCACACCAGATCAGTTGTCGACAATCAGACGATAGACTGTATCTACTTTCATCTGAGAAGAGGACAGCAGACCAGTCGTTATCAGTCCAATTGCGATGTTGATGGCACCATTGCAAACGGGCGGTATGGTGACGTCTGGACAATGGGATGCACACAACAGGACGGCGGGCGTGTAGTCCTCCTTCATGCAAACCTCTGGCAACAGTTTTTCGGGAGATCCGCTTGCCAGTGGCAGCCATAAACTGATTTGCTACCTCACTAGCTGTGCTGCGCCGGTGTCTTTTTGTTGATAGCACTATGTACCGATCTTCTGCAGGTGTCGTACTGCGAACACGACCTCTTCCATGACGTTTGCTACACTCTCCATTTGTTTGAAATGATTTCCAAAGCCTTGAAACAACACTGTGGCTGGCGTCGAACTCCCTGGCAACATCTGTTATTTTTCGCCCTTCTTCAATCTTGCCAATAATACGGCCACGCGTAAAATCATCTAGGTGATGTCGGAAAGACATACTGAAACTTGCAAGGTCGTCAATTCATTCTTTCCCTTTCAACTTTGCGTTTGAACAACAACGGTCAATATGCATCAAATCCTTTATATCTCTTATCAGCGCTATGACGTCACGAACAAGTTCGGCAATCCCAAAATTGCATACGCACAACACGTCTTACTGTATCCCGCACTTATGCTAATTTCCACATTTTCCTGCCTTTCATTTTATGGTTGCTATCATTGCTATTGTCATCCGTCCTTAGCAATTGTCCGCCAGTGTATATCGTGTAATTTATGAATTACAGGATATCAAGCTCAATGGAAGTTAGGCCTTATAAAAATGTAGATATGATTATTTGTGATTGCCTTTTTAATCCAAGTTAGTGATTCATTCATTCCATGTGAAGTACTACTTACGGGGATTCTTACTTCACATGAGTGTTCCAAACGAGTTTTTTTTTATTGTTATTTTCATGACTTATATGACATGAGACTGTCATTGAACACATAAAGTACTCCTTGTTTTAACGTGCACAGAATTTTAAAAGGCACATTTTTTTAGTATATGCAAGTAGTAAAATATTATGTTTTGTACAAATCTTGAAAAATATTCATTATCTAAGACAGTACGATCAGTTACAAGGTATAATAGTACAGATATTTTGAAAACAGTAGCAATATATTTCCATAAAGTTAATCTGCTCTTCACAAAATTTTCTAGGCATCAAAAAGCTCAACAAATCCAGATTACAGAGTCTGATCATACTATAATACACAGTACAAGAATTTATAAGATATCTTTCTCACCACTGCTTCAGCTGCTTGCTTTCCAGAGATGTAAAGTCAAACACAGGCATGTAATTAAAAAACGTTTAGGCATCTCCATTAGAATCTGAATACTTTGCCAGTATTTATCACCTGTGAAGTATTCCCATTACAATGGAGATGCCCTAAGGTATTTTAATTATGGCCTGTGTTTGATCATACATCTCTGGAAAGGAAGCAACTATAGAGGGATCATCTCAGAAGTTCTTCTACTAGATTGTAGTTACTATAACGAATATGATCACATATGCTGTAATTTAGATTCGTAAAACTTTGTAATGACCAAAAATTACATGGACAGATTGACTTTATGAAAATACATTACTGTTTTCAAGACATTTGCAAAAAGTAAAAATCTGTAACTGCAACATGATGTAACAAGCATTTGAGTGGCATAGGAACACTTTTGATTTAGAGGGGTACAAGTTCATGAACCTTACATCTCAAGGATTAAGCCATCTATGGATGACCCCCTCCGAATTTTTTTTGGGGGGTTAGTATATTAGAATTTTTATAAAATACGTATACTGATCAGGAATTCATCCGAATGAACATTGTTATTATATTATTATTAATTATTACCATTATTATTTTTATTGCTGACAAAAAGTTCACATTATTAATTTCTTATCCGAAAATGAATGGAGAAGTTTTTTTTTTTTTTTTGTGTGTGTGTGTTCTCTCTTGTTAATTTTTGTACTTTTTTTTCATTAAAATATTGAGCAGGGACAAGTCAACATTAGGATGAATTTCTGTCAGCAGGGTTTGGAAAAGAGGGATTTCTCAGGAAACATTAATATAACTCTTTACAAGAACGAATTAAATTTCTTATCATTTTTGTTTACGTTAATAAAGTAAAACCGCAGTAAGTTAAAAACTGCTCTACCCACGAAGATAATACCATTGAAGCATTATGAAGTCTATATTAAAAACTTTGAACGATACATAGGCTGACAATTGATGTAAAAAGCACATTGGTCTGGTGCAAAGCTAAATGATGGTGGAGATATCGAGGAATTGGAGTTTTACAAGTGGTATGTGAAATCCGTAATGCACTTGTTGTATTGCTACAGATCTTAAGACAGAAAACAATTTTAGTGCCGGGGCTGCGGGCGCTGAAATGTCCACTTGTGCATTAAATTATTTTTTAAAAGTGCAGAAAGGACGACCTGATCAAGATGCATGGAATTTTAAGAGAAAAGAAACACTGATCACAAGTATGTTATCAAGCCCTAGCCCTACCATATTTGCTGTTTGAAGTTATTAACAAAAACCTCGCACTCGTCGTTTCCCTGCAGAACTAATTTGCTGGTTTCCCAGATGGTTGGCCAGTTTTTGGTGGATGAAAAGCCTCCCACTACAAGCTTTGGATATAAAAAAAAAAAAAAACAGATGACCCGTGATATTTCTTTGAAAAAAAAAAAGAGAATAAAAAATAAGTAGCATATAAATTTTACAGTTCACTCTTTATGAATGATTGGTTTGTGTTTACTCATATCTGGGGGGGTACAGTAGATATTAATGTACCCCTCTCCAAAATTTGGGGGGTACATTGTACCCCTGTACACATCCCCCTCCCTCCCCTTCCTACGCCACTGAGCAAATGTATGGATACTATGTAAAATAAAGACTTTTGTTCATTATAAAAACTGAAAGAAATGTTACTTATTTTCTTAACTTAAAGATTTTTGTTGTTATCTATGCACTTAAATAACCATAATTTCAATAATTAATTATAAGTAAAATGTTTTGCAAATTAAAAGATCAAAATGTTGCATGCTATGACAATTGAATTTGCATCTTTCAATGAGTTCTACAGAAATGATGAAACAAAAGTTTTCATAGTAATACTTTTATACTTGTATATGAAAGAAAGCCAATATGGTATTTTTTACAACTTTGTGTAATTCCAACTGAAATATCACCGTACACACATTATTACAAAGTGGACATGAAACATTAACAGTAAAATTATCATAATGCGCCAAATAAAGTGACAGACACAAGAACGTACAGTGACAGATACAAGCCAAAAGCTGTCAATTAGAAAGTGAGGAGGTGGATAATGCATGGAAACTGAGGAAAAGGATAATGAAATTTTATTTTAACAAGTATTAATATTACAAACTGCTGATATGCTCTGACATAGATGCACATACTCCCAATATGATTTTTATGCAACCCTGGGTTACAGGCTGAACTTCCTTTTCAGTAATTTCCAAATTTTTGCAATTTAACAAGTGCGATCAAGCAGCGAAGAGATATTCTCTCACTGTTTCAAGAGTTGAAAAAACTTTCGATACTCACTTTTAACTCTATTTGTTTTCAGTTAACATGCATGCACCTTTTGATTTTACTCTCTTTTTCAATTTGTTTAATATTTACACCTACCTTACTACTGAATGTCACAAAATCTTAGAAAAAAAAAAAATAATAACAGAAAAAAAAACAAAAAAACAATGGGAACTTTTGCTGTTTCATCTTCATTAGACACTATTAACATTCCACAACTAATGAAAAACAATGGAAGGGAATGCTGCATGGATTAAAATAATGACTTAAAGGTTTCCAGCTTATGTGGGATGTAGCTTTGAACACTCAGAACAAAAGACAGCAAAACTTCAATTTTTGCAAAAAGATAGTTTGCAGAAAAAAGAAATTTAAAAAGATGTACTTTACTGCAGTCATTGATTATTTTTTTTTTAACAGAGGCAGGAAGAATTCACAAGGAAACACTGGAAGAGTCAGATTGTTTTGGGGTTTGTTACAGCACAAAAGCCTAACTTGATCAAGAACAAGCTGAGCCAAGAAAACAGCCTGTGCCACAACGATGCAATCTCAATCAATGGGACAACTAGATGACTTCAGGAGAGGAGTGGGCAGACAGAAACAGCATGAGAAAATATTCAACAAATTACAGACATACTTCTCAATTCCTCCACATAAATTTAATTCATCTGAAAAATTAAAATTTTTAAATATTTGGTCATGCCTCAAAAACAGAATTCATTTGAGAAATTAAAATTTAAAAATATGGTTCACTAAGCTTTCAAAATAATGAACTGAGAACTGATGGCTCATTTTTATCTCTACTGCTGTTAACATCAGCTCCTGAACACACTTCACAGCAGTTTTTGAGTTTGATGGTTCCTTGCAGCACATCATTTGCTTTCATAAAATTCAAATGGCCCACTGGTCAAGAAGCCCTGGTGTACATAATCCATAAAAGGAGGAATCCTACTGGCATTTCTCCTTTTATGTCTAATGTGGCTGTCAGAAAAAAATCAGCTGGTGCTGCATATGGTCACACCTCAAAAACTGAATGAATATTCCTAGGTGTAATCACAACAAACAGGGCAGTAAGTAAAGGATAGATCAACAAGTCATCTCAGGTTGTGGAGTGTCTCTTTTTCCCAACTTCCAAACCAGATCTCCTTGTACATTTGATTTGAAGTACAATCACACAAAAGGAAAAAGAGATAAATGTATAAGTTTCTTGAAAAATCTCCCATGTAAATGATATTTATTGGGAACATTATGCCAAACACAAATTTATTACAGCCCAATCAATGATTGCAATATGCTTTTAAGAAAAAGAAAAAAAGAAAAAAAGGGCCAGATTCAGGAACTCAAAATCATTTTTTTCTTACCAGAGTATGGTTATTTTGAGCCTAAAGGGCAGATTTTATATTTTTAATCCTGTTTTTTTTTACATAACTAAAATATGGTTATGTTGTATCTAAAGGAGAGGTCATATTTTTGGATTCCTGCGTTTATTCAAATTTGGAAGATGTGAATCCATTTAGTGGTGTAAATATGACATGGATGTTAAGTCCAATAATATCCGAAAACTTGAAAATTCTGTCGTTCCAGAACGAGAATCAAACCCATGTCTCCCAGATAGCGCCCGAGTATGCTAACCACTACACCACCCAAAATGGCCAAGTTTCAAGTTTACAATTAATTTGAATATAACCATCACAGGATTTGCTAGTTGAAGCAATCGGCATTCATATATAACGAATCTGGACCTGTGTTTATTTTTTATGGTTATGTTGAACCTAAGGACATGCCTCATATTTTTGGATTCACAGTTGTTGTTTTTTTTCGTCGTCGTTTTTTCCTAAATAGGTTATGGCCATCTTCAGCTTAAAGGACAGGTTTTACAATTTTAGATTCCAGTGTTGTTGTTTTCTAACCATGGTATGGTTTGATGGAACCTAAAGGGTTATAATTTTTGAATTCCTGTGTTGTCCAAATCTAATAAACAACAGATATTAAATTGCAGTGCTTTTGCCAGATTATGGTTGCAGTTTTCCTTCAACTACTTTGTGTGCAATTTGTGGTAAAGATTACTGCATGGGATTTAAAAAAGGAGACAATGCATCCCAGTTAATTAATGCGCTTACTTTTTCATGTGGTGTTTTTCCCTATTTAAAGACAACCGTGATTCTGCATGTTCCTTACGGCATTTGAACAATCCGTCGGCAGCAGTTTTTTTCTCCATCAGGAGCTTGAGTTTGGCCTCACATTTCAGACGCTTCATATCGACTCTAAACAATTTCTTCTTTAGATTTGCAAAAGTCTTTTGTTCTGACAAGAGATCTGCCTGTCTTTCAGCCAGTTCCTTTTTCAAGCTCTTCCTGAACACACTGAGCTGCATTTCAAAATCTTCTTGTCCTTCCAGCAAACACTGAGCTGCATTTTCAACAGGTTGGTGGTTCAGAAACAATTTATGTACAGTGCTTCTGTCACAGGCTTTGTGGCATTGGGGACAAGTCTCATGTTCATCCAAACATTTCAAGATGCAGTTGAGATGATAAACATGTCCACAGGGCAATGCACTAACATCATCAGGCTGCTCCACTGCTTTAGTACATATAGTACAGTAAAACTTCATTGTCAGCCACAAATCAGCTACCAGCCAATGGCACCTGTAAAAAGGAGAAACACTAAGTAAATCTGGATGAATGTACTTAAAAAACACAATAAAAGTACTCAGTAAAATAAAAATGCAGTGAAAAGTAATCATGTAACTACCATTTCTTTTTTTTTTTTTTTTTTTTTTTTTTCAATTCACCAATCCCAGAAGGGTGGATCTTATTTTTCAACTATGGAAATATGATCTTCTTACCCTGTTATTTTGTTCCTTTTTACGAAAAAAAAAAATTCAGGAAAAATATGAGCACAATTGAACAATATTTAGGGGTAACTCAAGCTCAATGATGGTGAAGTTTCTAATGTACATGATGGGTATAGGGCTTGGAACACTAGATTACCCCAACGCCTTTTTAATTTCTTTAAGCTTCACATCAAGGCTCATAGATGGCAGCACGAGACTGTCTGTGCAAACTGCAAAGGACATGGCAAAAGCTAGATCAGCCATTTTGTGCAGATGTCATGTTTTGAGCTCTTCGAAGTAAAATTTAAAGCTGAACTAGTTTCATCTACTAATTCTGAAAACAGTTCAGCAGAAGATGGTGAAAAGATGGAACTGAGGACAATGCAATTGAAGAGGCTGTTGGAGACATCAAATTTGAGGTACAAAGAAAAAAACGGGGTGAAAAATTGCCGTTACTTCAGAACTCGCAACAGCTCTAGATTGAACAAAAGTGTCAGACCGAAAGGCCGTTCTTGTCATAGCAGAAACTGCCGAAAGCTTAGGACAGAACATTGATGAACTTGCTCTAAATAGAAACTCAGTTTGCAGACAAAGAGTCCAGAGATCTGCAAACATAAAGGCCAAGTTTCAAGGTAACATTCCCCTTGTTGTTCACTGGGATGGTAAACTGATCCATGATCTAATTGGGAAAAAAGTCGATCACCTGCCAGTATTAGTTTCTGGGAAAGGAGGAGTTTCTCAGTTACTCACAGTTGCAAAGCTTCCATCTAGAACATACGTGGCTCAGGCTGCTGCTGTTTTTGAAGCTATTAAAGACTGGGGTATAGCCAACAGCATCCATGCTATGTGTTTTGACATGACCAGCTCAAACACTGGTCATATCGCTGGTGCCTGTGTCCTCCTAGAGCAAAATCTTGAGGAGCTCTTGTCACTGGCATGCAGGCATCATATTATGGAACTGATAATTGATGCATTTTTGAAGTGTGTATGGGAGTCACATCTTCTCCTGAGGTTGCACTGTGCAAACACTTGGAATACTGAGGATTCATAGATACTGACAAGTATGAACCAGGGATTGCAGCTAATGTTGTTGCAAATCTCGTAGAAGATAATAAAGTGAGGTACCATCGATTATGCAAACAAGCATCTAGAACAGTCAGCCAAGGGGTGATTATAAAGAATTCTTAGAACTTGTGATCAAGGGGTGATTATAAAGGATTCTTAGAACTTGTGATTATCTTTCATGGTACTGCTCCTGCCAGAGGAGTGCAATTTATGATACCCAGAGCAATGCACCATGCCCACTGGATGTCAAAAGTGATATACAGCCTCAAAATCTGGATGTTCAAAGCTCAATTCAAACTCACTTCTACAGAAGAGGAAGGATTATGTGACGTGTGTGTTTTTGTAGTACATGTCTACCTGAAAGCCTGGATCTCTGCACCTCAAGCTTCAAATGCTCCTTACAATGACCTGTTGCTGTTGAAGTCACTAACTGAATACTCACCAATCCATTCAGCTATTTCAAAGTCAACATCATGTAAGTTTTCCAATCACTTGTGGTATTTGTCACAGGAACTTGGTTTAACTTTCTTTGACAGTCGGGTCAGTTCATCAACCAAAAGACTGATGGTGAGTGCCATGCAGAACAAAGGAGACCAAGACCAAGAAGATCAAAATCATTCCAAGAGAATCACTGTTGCTCTTCATTCATTCAAGAACAAAAACTTGGAAGATTTTGTTACAGCCAAGTCAATGACACTGCTCCAAATGTTAGAACTTCCAGATGGATTTCTTGCGGTTCATCCGGACTTGTGGGAGGTCAGAGATGACTACAAGCAGGCTAAAGAAACAATCAAGTCACTAAAAGTTGATAATGCCCATGCTGAACATGGAGTGGCACTCATTCAGGAGTACAGTGGATTAATAACCCATGATGAAATGCAGCTACAATTCCTGCTGAAAGTTGTTAGGACCATCATAGAGTGTACCCAAACAGCAGGAAAGAGACTGTCTGAGCCTTTGTGAAAACAATAAATTTAGAGTTTGCTACTGTCAGACTAATAATATGAACAATAAACTGAACAAATTATCTAATATTAATGTATTTAAACATATACATTGTTTATATAATATAATAAATTAAAATATACTTATAATTTGTTGATTTTCATAATTTTTGTAACCTTTGACTCACTTGAGCTACCCCTAAACATGAGAATTTATAGCTCAGATTTTTCTTTTTATATAGTATTTTCATATCAAAAGGAACAAATTAGGGGGGGGTGTTAAGGCTTGCAAAAAAAGAAATCTTTTTTTTTTTTAACTTTTAAGCCCTACCCTAAACCCCAGTTCCTTTAATTAAAAATAAATTTGATAGCACCTCCCTTCCCCACTAGGCAGCTTTAAAATTTGCTGTAGCCTCTGGTTTGAAACTCTTAATTTTACATTATTTATCTGAATAAATACATTTTCATGATTTCAACATACAGGGAGATGGCTGAAAAGTTTCTAGGATCTCATAAAATGGATGCTGAAATGTGAAACCCATTAATTTTCAATATAGTCCACCCACAAGTCAACACCCTTTTTAGCATAATCAACACAAACTTTCATAATCAAGTCAAATAAAATTCAAATTTTGAATTAAACTATTCTTTTTCTGCATCCTTCTCGGCATTGTCACTGTTGAATTTATACCCTTTCAGAAATCTCGAAATGGTCCGATGGAGTCAAATATGGTGAGTAATGCAGGTGACATAACAGCTTGAACCTACAATCATGAAGTGTTGCCTGAGTCACTAATGTTGTGTGAGCCTGTGCATTGTCTTGATGTAAGATGATTCCTTTGGGCTTCAAGTCCTTGAAGTCTCACTTTTGCTTCAAATCCTGGAAGTCTGGCTTCAAGTCCTCATGGAAACATCTCTGTAGGCTACATTATACCCTGCATTGATAGTGGCACCTCTTTCCATGAAATCAACCATGATCACTCCTACATCCCAAAAGCAGATGCTGCTCTTCCTAGCTAATTTCTGCACTCAAAACATGTTATGAGGGCAAGGAGAGGGAATCTACAACTGTTTTGATCGTTCTCTTCAATTAACAGTTAAAGTGTTACACTTACATTTTGTCTATGGCAGCATACCATCCCAGAAACTGAGCTTCGCTAGTTTTAAAATGCTGCACAATCTCGTAATACTTTTTTTAGTCCTTTCCACTTCTGATCAACGTTCAGTGTTTCAGATGCCCACCTCAAAGAAACCTTCACTCTAAAACATTCATCACTATTTTGTGAACTTGCACAAGGGAGATGTTGTCCTAATGTGCTTCAATGTCATTTTCTCTTTGCAATCTTGGATAATCAGGTCATGAACAGCATGCACACTTGCAGAAGTCAACATGCAAACAGTCCTCACATTACATGTGTATCTTCTCAGCAGTTGATACAGGTGGCATTTCATGTCATTGTGCTGTAGCTTCACAAAAATATTTTGAACTGGGATGGTATCTTCACAAAATATTTTCAGTAAACTTTATTTTAACAAAAATATTTTAGTATTTAAGAGGCATCTTGAATACTGTCATGCTAAAGTAATGCATCTCTTTTTTTTTTTTTTTTTTTTTTTTTTTGGTTACTTGCTGAAAGCAAAACAGGACAGCTGGTTTGATTATTTTTTTCACATACCTGGCCATTTTTTATTTACATGCCAAGACCAATCATTTTGATGACATTTGCACTTGGGATTATGAAAATCCTGATCTGATGATGATTCTATCGATGAATCCACACCATTTTGAACCTTCGTGTACTTTTTTGTAAAACATTTTTTGGCAAAATTGCTCTAAACACAAAAATTGCTAAATTTCACAAAAATGGGCATCATCTTTAAAAACCTGGATCGACCTCTGCTTCTATACTGTCTCTCCCATGATAAAATTATGCAATCCAGTTTTTGTTTGTTGTTTTTTTACTATGGCATATGAAGGCCAAAATTCTCCTAAAGTTTGTTACTTTAGGAGAATCTTGGCCTTTATGGTAATATTCCCTTTAAGTGGTTGTACTGAATGCTTGCACCAGGCTTGATTTCCTCAAGTTGCCATCATTATTTTAACTTAAATGTCCTCTGTAAAGGAAACAGAAACAGTCACAAAACTGAAATTGTGTGCAATCACACAGGAAGACTCACAGCACAGACTGGCTATATTGTCTTTTACAAAAACCTTCACAATCTATATTGGGCTGAAAACATTTCAATCTCCCTATGGTAGTGAAAAGCCTGTATGTTTTTCAGTCCATCACCGATTATTTGCATATGTCAGAGGGAGTGTCTACATGTAACAGCAGCTGACCCTACTTGCACAGTCAGTCCAAGTCCTATAAGTACAATTTCCATGCATAAAAGCTGGACAGACAAGTACAGACAGTTCCTTTTAATCACATAATGCATAACAGCATATCCAGCTTTCCTACATAAAAATCTTAAATGAACAAAATCTATTTTATTGAGAAGGTTTTACATAATCACAAATTATTTGTGCATGTAGTTTGAGATCTCCTTTTCCAAATATTTTGTACAAACTTTTGTTGTTTTCCATTTACAAAAAAAAAAAAAAAAAAAACTGAAGGGATAAATGTTTTCCTACTTTCTATCTAGCAATACATAAATACACATTTTTTTTTTTTTTTTGATTTTTCAGTTAGCATGAATATTTTCAACTGCAAAATCTTTTGAGCCCCACCCCATAAAGAATAAATAAAACTTAAAGAATTTATAAGTGGGACACACTTGCTTTATGTAATTTTTTTGCAGGAGAATGACTTTTTATGGCAATAGAACACACACCCTTTTTTTTTTTTTTCATTGGAGGTTTAACGACCACCGTGAGCAACTCAATGGGCTATAAGCAGTCGCCCGTCCCTAATTTAGGGTCACTGGTTCCAGGGAAGGGAGAGAACTAGTGCCGTAAGACAAACACAACATCCATGCCTGACCGGGATTCAAACCCGGACCCCGTTCGGACGAATGATCAGAGGCCAGCGCCTTAGACCACTGCGCCACCAGGGCGGCCCACACCCTTTTCATTTCAAACAGCAGAAATCTTTCATGTGGGTGTTTTTTTAAACACATGAATTTGTTATATCATATATCGAGTCCACAACATGTTCAGTGGAAAGCCAATATCCAGTTTGTGTTTCCATTCATCTGACTAATAAAACCATTAACCAACACAGGTATTAGTAATCAATAGTTACAACCCCTTGTTAGGGGGTGGGAGGAAGACATCTGTTATGTACTCATACCTGGCAAAAGATCACAAAACTATCATATGGTTGACTCAGACTGATCCTAACTCATTCTGTCACTTATTATTTCACTGACAACCTGGTTGAATATAGCTTGTCACCATAGGCACTGACTTTTTAGAAACCCACTGGGTAACCTAGCTTTGAAGTCTAATAAGTGCTCAAATTCCAATTAAGTCCCTCTTTTGGAGCTCAGTACAGGAAGTCCAATAGATGCTTGAGCTCTTTACATATGTACACGTACACTGTCGCATCAGAATAATACGACTACCTCTCGAATCACAGTGTACCCACCCAGGGGCATCACAGAATGCATGTGACAAGGTCAACCACACAGATATAAACAGCCAGCCAGGACAGATGAGCCATAGTGCGTAACGTGAGCACAATGGGCAGAGGAAGTGATTTCACGGACGTTCAAAAAGGAATGATCATCGCCTACCGTGCCAATGGTGAAAGCATCTCAAAAACAGCAGACACACACCCCGACATCATAACTATGGAGCCCCAAAGGCAATCGACCCCAGAGGAGGTCGCCTCTGTCAACTGGTAAAGGGCAATCAACATGCAACATTACATCCATTGACCATGCAAATGAACGCTGGGGCACCCAGGTACATGTCCCCGATAACAGTAGAGCAAACCCTGTTACACATGGATCTCCGGAGTCAACACTGTGTCAAGGTGCCAATGTTAACCTAGGTTCATGGGCAACAAGGCCTGCAGTTTGCATGGGACTACCGTCATTGGAGAGTGGAAGATTGGAAAAGGGTTGCCTTCTCCAACGATTCGAGGTTTCTGCTCCACAGAAGGGAAGGGCAGTAGCGGTTGTAACGTTAGACACATGAGAACTAACACCAGGGCACGCTTGTCGTTCAAGTACAGGTAGGCACTGGCAGTGTGCATGTCTGGGAGATGTTTTCTTGGTATGACCGGGCTGGTACCACTGGATGGTTCCCTGAACACCAATGGCTACCTGTCCATACTCGCTGATCATATGCATCCCTTCATATTGGACATTTACTCTGGTGGTGATGGCATCTACCAACAGGAAAATGCACCATACCACATCACTAAGGGGGTGCATGACTAGTTCCAGGAACACGACAGTGATGTCTCCGTTCTCCCCTGGCCAGCGAAATCGCCCGACCTTAATCTCATAGAGCACTTCTGTGACTATTTGGAATGACAGGTTCGACATGCCGACCCACAATCATATTATCTCCAGGATCCCGATGCTCTTCTGTGGTCCGAATGGACACATGTGCCTCTGGCAAACTTCCAGGGCCTCATTGCATCCATGCCATGCCGTCTCGTCACTGTCATTCAGGCCAAGGGTGGTTATTCCCATTATTAGGTAGGTGGTGATATTATTTTGATACGAATGTGTACACAGAGGTATATATTAAATCCCCAAGATTTCCAGACACCAGCTTCTTTTCAGGAGCCAGTACATTTTTTCAAGAGATATGAGGAGAAAACCACAATATATCTAAACAAAAACCACACATACAGAACTGTGACTCATATTCAAAATTAATGTATTATTTCTTAGATATTGTTCAATAATCCAGTGCAACATCCACAACTAAAACTAGAGAACATATTATGCACTTGTATTAAAGGTTACATTTCCAAACAGGGGTTTTTCATTTCAGGAAGTTCAGCTTTGTTTTCTGCTGTATAACATTCAATAAAACCACTAATGAATAAATACACTTATAAGCACCCCCCCCCCCACCAATCAATGCCATAGCTACAGACATCTGATGCTTACTCTGCATGCATGTGCATATCTCTCACTGCCTTTAGTTTCAACATGGAACTTCTGCTTGAATCACCACTGATGATATTGCTGCAGAATTCGTATGCTCCGCTGGTTAAAGTTCCAAAACTAGACAAGTAGCATCTTCATTATTCTGATTTTACGGTAAGTTGTCTACAAAAAATACGCCAACAGAAAAAAAAATCCCTGTAATGTACTTGTTGCTCTTTTAAAGAGATGGAAATCTCATAATATAAATCCAAAATTTTAAAAAGAAAGTTTTCCGAATAGAATTTGAAAACTCCTGCACTTTGGATTTGTTTATCCCTCTACATACATACATAAATCTACAGTGGGATGGTAATTAGGCATACAGTTTAATTGGTGCCCAGGTTTTTAAAACTGGGACAGATTTGTAACTAAGCATACTCTTAATTCTTCTAATGCACTTTTCACAGCTATACATGTTTTAAATTTGGTTCCTTGAAGGACATATAAAAAATGACCCACTGTATTCAAGATCATAGTTTTAAAAAAAAAAAGGTATTTTTTGTCTGCGTCGTTGGCAGAATTGACACTTACGCAAGCGGACTATGATAAAGTGTATGCAAAAAAACGCCTTTGGACAGTTCAGGAATCTTGGATAAAAACATTTAATTGGCTAAAGTCAAATGACGACAAGACTATTATGTGGTGCACTGCTTGCCAAAACCTTCCTAAAATTGCCGATACCACCAGCAATTTTTTCAAGGAATGTGTGTGTGTGTTGGGGGATGGGGGGGGGGGTTCAGGTGATAATATAGTTTAATAACTATAAGTGCACACAACAGTAGTTGAAAATGTAAGGATTGCCGTTGTTTCTAAACAATTCTTGGGATATTTTATGACACAAAATCACTTCTGTTTGCACAAGAGAAAAAGGTAAATAATTTTTACATTCAAAATTGTTAAAAACTACTTAAACTGCTGTACAGTTAAATATGACTATTTTTTTTTTTTTTTTGCAAAGCACAGGATGTATATTAAAAATTCTTGAACATGCCATAATCACTAAATTTCTCAAATGAAATCGATTACCTTTCTTAAAACTTAAGATATGTGCTTTTGTGCACTTTGAACACAGACACTTTAAAATGGCGATGCAAAAGATGTATAAAAAGTTTAGCATAATTTTTAACTTTAAAAAATGAGGCTTCTGTTTTGTTATCTTAAAAGATAAATTTTTCTGGGCATGTAGATTTTACTTCTGGGCAAGTAAATATTTTCTGCACTTGCCCAGCTGGGCATGTAACTTTTCAGATATTTTTCAAGCCTTGTTAAGTGATAAACATAAATGAATGGAATCTGAAGAATAACAACACTCAGTTGTGGCAAGCATGAAATTCAGAGAAAGCTCTTGTTCTATCAATTGGGCAGGCGATGCCAAGCATGAAGTTATTCATGAAAAAGCTAGACAGTTTGAGAAAGAATATCAAATTCAAGAATTCAGCTACAGTAATTGCTGGCTTGAAAAATTCAAAAATTGGCATGGCTATCATTGAAAATACAACACAATGAAGCAACAGAAACCTCTGAAATTTCAGTGGACAAGGCAAGAAAAAATGTGAAATCATATTTGGCTATGAATTAAAATATGTACATAATGTGAATGAACCTGGTTTCTTTTATAGGATCATATCCGATGCGTTCTGAATCCCTACATTCTCAGAACTAGAGATTCAATACATAATAACATGCATTTGATTTATTTCTTCCTGATACTGTCACTCATTCTTTTAACCTCCCCCCCCCCTTTACATCAACTTCTTTAAACCACCACACTTGCTTACCACCAGTTTACAACAACTGAAATTAATAAGTTGGCTTATCCAGAATAAACAATAGGTAATTCACACAGAATTATTCCTTATCTCTGGCCTGTTTAAATTATCTGGAGATACTTTGTGTTCCCTTGATATCCATCAGGGCATGTTATCAATCCTGTACTTCCGCAAGAGTACAGCATTGATAATATGACCTGCTGGATATCAAGGTAACACAAAATGTCTCCAGAAAATTTAAACAGACCAGCAAAACGGAATAATTATGGTTATATTATTTCTGTGTGAATTACTTACCGTCAGTTTAGCACGGGAAACAAAATATAGCAGGTTAACGAGATTCAACAGTATTCAAACGACTGCCTTCACAATAAATTTCAAGTTGACATGAAAAAAACAAAACTAAAATTAACCTATTTTACTTTTCAAAAACTTGATGAGGACAAGGTGATAAAAATTTGAAAACAATTTCAATGAAGATACCAATGTGTAAAGATTTACACCTGAATGTTTCATTTTGGATCTCTGGTTCTATTTAAAAAAAACAGAATAAATGTAAAGTTTTTGCTAAATTTTTGTAATAATTTTGGAAGTCTCATCCCCCCCCCACACACACACACACACACATCACTGCTTTGTTGTGCTGAAAATTTTACCCAGTTTGTACATCTAAGAGTAATTTACTCTGACCAGCCACCCCACATCTTACAGACTACTGCCATAAAAACTGTCACTTCTAAAAAACTTTTTTTTTCATTATATTCTTAAAAAACGAGTTTCATACATAAACTGTTTATATATAAAAATATCTGCATTACAATGAAAAAATCTGTTCTTTGGACATGCAGTTATTTTAATTATTTTAATAAGTATAGCAAAATTTAAAATAAAGAAATAATTTCTAAGGTTAAAAACATGCCTGCTTACAACTGTGACAAGGATTAAAATTCTATGATAAATGTATGCACAATTCTAAAAACATGTAATTTAGTATTATCACAGGATGTAATTGAGAATGATATCATTTTCTCATATTTTTAATAAAAAAAACCAGTCTGCTTTGTCAAGTTCTGTTCCTTTGCTAGAAGTCACTTATTTGTACATTGAGAATTAAAATCTATCATGGCATACTCACATAATGGGTGTAACAGAGTGTCAGGTTTTACTTTATTTTGTGTTGTAATTATCCAACAGAGCTGTTCCCTAAACCATCAGAACTTGAAAAATGTCTCCCCCATTTCATTCGGGCGTACACTCACACACACACACACACCTTACAGCCCTTTCGTAGCTCTGTCGTTTGCCAACCTGGCAGAGCAGGAGTGGGGAATGAGAAAAGAACAACTGTTTGTGTTGAACGGTCAAGGAAAAAAATAATGATAATTAAAGAAAAAAAAACCTAAGTCAGTTTTAAATTAGGATGGATAATTTTTGGAGCAGTAAAAATATGTCCCAGTTTTTTTTTTTTTTTTTTTGAAGTAATTTACATTTTTGATGCCTGAAATATGTCTGTCTAGGCATTACCACAGTCCCTGACCATGACTATTAATTTCATTAAGGTATTTGAATACATGTATGCTATATATGGTTGCCATTTTTTTAAGTATATGTAAATTAAAATTTTACTTAGTTCTTTTAACTGGTGACACCTAGTACTTCACATGCTGCATTCACTGTTTCAGTTACATGTCACTTAGCTTGAATGAAAAAACACTTAACAGACTTTACTCAGATAAAAATAATTAAATTCCACTTTAACTCAAAGAGCTTTCAGATATTTTTCATGTTTTCTGAGTTATGTGCTTTCAGATGTTTCGGACCCCTTGATCTTTATCAAGGCCTATTCTCAATTATCAGAAACTGTATCAAAGGCTTTGTTGACAGAGTATTTAAATTTTAGGAACCCCTCATAACAAAATTCAAAAACTTTCTATGTAAATGAAGCTTTTGATCAGTGGCATAACTAGCACAACCTGCGCCCCCCAGCAAGATTTACTTCAGCACCCGTAAGTAGAGGTCTGCACGGGCCTTAATTTGGAAAGCACGGCCTGGCCCAAGCACGCACGTCCAAGGCCCTGCCCGGCCCATATATTTCTCCTGTTTCCAAGGCTCGGGCTGGCCCATGAAATTTCAACAATTACTAAAACACGAATTTGACACCTGGTGCACTCGGTTATTCGACTCCTGAAGAGTTTTTGTTTTCTTAATTGCTACACGCATTCTATTACAATAAACGTTAATTCAAAATATTTCTGCGACTCTGTATAAGTCATGTGACGTCTAAGGTGGGGGAGGGGGGGGTATTAAAAAAGTATGAAATATCCAGAATTGCGAATCCAATCGTTCTACTTTACACTGTCTACAAGCACATCTTCTTCAGAAGCAATTTTTTCGCGAAAGTCTTTCGCTTTCTTAAACTCCATAATAAGTATGGAAGAGTATTTATCAGCAACACTGAATTAAGCATATGCTAGGGAAAACAACAAAAGACTGCCCAGCTAACCAGTGTCACAGAAGTTTTGAAAATGGCTGGGATGGGATACCTAAGGGTTCATTTGCCATCTACTGACTACCTGAGAATAAAAATGGGAAAAATATGGTACAGATTTATACACAGAAGTAAGTTTCTCCCCCAGCCCATTTCTCCCCCAGCCCATTTCTCCCGTGCCATTTAAGACAACTTAAAAGCTTTTCACACATCTAGAGAATAAAGTGCCGCCGACCAGAACAATAAAAAAGATAGCCTGCGAGCGAGTGGCTTGGTTTATAAATGCTGCAGTTAATAACCTGCCCTGAAGCATGAAAGAGAGAGAGAAGGGACCACATTCACATTGAAAAACTAAGGGAGCTGACCCGCTCCAATTGTTTTGTAGGAGGGGAGTAAAACTTCTATTTTTTCCAATCTTATCCTGCTGCTGTATGGTGTGAGATTTCCAAACAAGAAAAGCACCGTACGGCGATTGTTTTGTTCATAAAAAAAAAAAAAAAAAAACTGCTTGGCCCGTGTCTGTTTTGCATTAAATATTGAAGGCCCGGCCCGTTTTCTCAACTTAGAAAGGAGCAAAGGCCCGACACGGTCGCCGGGCCGGCCCGGGTCCATGCAGACCTGTACTCCTAAGCACAGTAATTTTCCCAAATTTTCAAACGTGAGGGAAGATGTGTTTTTCTCAGTGTGTGTTTCTGGAAAAGTAGGGGGAGGGATACCTGGAGCCCTGTAGTTTTAGCTTTAATTAATTTTTGGAACAGAAGTACATAATGCAAGGTTATCAATCAGCCTATCGGGATTAATATGGTGTGCAGACCAATGCATAAACATGAATATACATTTTATCGCAAGAAATTAATTTGGTAAAACATATTTAAATGGTTAACGTTAATAATTAAAAGACTTTATAACCACCCATTTTACATTCACTTGTTTCTGAAGTGCTTCGTTTGTATAAAATGTTTGCTTCTAAACTTTGAACAGGTGACGTGCCAAACAAATCATTTTTCTTTTCATCAGAAACAGCACTTGAGCTTAACTGATTCTGCAGCAAAAAGAACTGGTCGAGTTTTGGAAGTTTTTTCGAGCACTGTCCTGTTTTCTTTTTGCCGATACTGTGCTCGACTTGGACACTTTTGTGACATTTTGACAAATGGATGTCATTCGCTTTTACATTAGTTTCCACACAGTGAATTAAACAGGCATACTTACTACAGGAAATTGAGCCAAAAGCAATTGTAGAGTGTAATTGTTTTGTTCAAAAATAAAATAAATCACTTGAAAATATCACCGTCTTATACATAGCAGATCTGCGGCTGCCGTGAATAAATGACGGAGAGCGCTCATATTACAACCCTCTGCAGAGCTTTTGTATTACACCCATTTCAAAGTGATTGTATTTTCAAACCCGGAGTGACAGTGCCAAATAGCTTCAATCTGTAAGACATCCAATCCAGTGCTTTAAAAGTGAAACTTCTCTCTTATATAGGCAAAGCTAAATACTTGTATATCTTAAAGGAAAGTTTGAATCTTTGGAAATAATTGATGTTATGGCTATTCCTGGACTTGATACACTATAAATTTCACTAAATTGTGGGTTTTACACAGGAATAAAGGAAATTACTTACAGTCAAAGTTTTGGGTAGCACTCCTACCCTTCCTCAGGACTACACTATAGTGGGTGTTACCATTCATTAGCTAAATTCCAACCTTTCACATCATTTAATGTTGTACCTCTTCTCTCAATTTCCAGTCCTTCTGACAATTTTTTTTTTTTTTTTTTTTTTTGAAAAAGTGCTGTTGATGTGTCAGAACTTCTACGAAAATTTGACTGTAAGTAATATCCTTTATTCCTGTGTAAAACCCATAAATTATTGAAATTTATAGTGAATCTTTGGGTTAAATTTATTTGTTTGTTTGTCTTTGCACGTGTTCAGATTTTTTCATAACTGGCTGCTACTGTACGCCCCCTTAGTTACCTGCGTCACCCACAACTGTGGGAATGGTAGTTACACCACTGCTTTTGATACAGTTTTTTATTGTTGAGAGCAGGCCTTGATAAAAATCAAGAGACCAAAAATGTGTGAAAATAAAAAAAAAAAAAAAAAAAAAAACACCCTCAAAAGATATGAAGAATATTGGAAAGCTCGTCAAGTTAAAGTAGAATTAATGATTTCTCTTACTTAGTATTCTTCTGAACCACTGTCCTCAGAATTTTCATGGTACGCATTTACTTTTGATAAACATTTTGGGCATAAGGACTTACCAGAAATTATATAAAAGTTTGGTGTGTTGTTTTTCACTGCTTTAGTGTGTGTGCACATTTTTTTTTTTTTTTTTTTTGGCTTTGTGAAATCAAAATGTATCACAGCAAGTACATTCAAATAGGTAACTTTATTTCTCAAGATAAATTTTCTCCCTAAATTTCTTCATCAGACATTGAAAGTTTAATTCCAGTTGTTCTACAATAAATAAACTTACGGCATTCAATCAATAACTGACCCACTAGGCAAGATTCCATCACAGTATTAGGCAGACATAAAAGAAAAAACAACTGAAATAAAGGCATTTAGACTGTTCTGTTTTTTACACCAACTGGATGAACAGATGTTAGACCTCCATGCAGGTTTCCTCATTATGAACTGTCACTTAGCAAATGATGCAGCATTTACGGGAGTAGTGGGGACAAAAAACATGTGACAGAAAGAACATCCACTGGTTTGACCAAAATCAGATGGCATAACACATTCCTTCCATAGCTACAGCCTAACACTATGTCTTATCTTTGAATAAAAGGGAGAAAGAAGCCTTCAAAACAATGCCATTGTTGGATGAAAAGCACTTCTGATTGCTCTTTCCCAAATGATTTAACACAAAGAAAACACAGATTTGTTAACATACTACATTTGCAAAGTGTTTTTAGTAGAAACTAACTTTGCATAAACACTTCTTTCTACTTGTTTAAAATTTGATATTGCTATTTAGCCCTTATTTTATTTCTTTAAACTTAATTGTTTTCTTTCAGACATTTTATGATTTAATTATTATATTGAATTTCAGAAGAAAAATTATGCATATTTTTCAAAGACTTGTTTGACATGAAGAATGCCAAGAGTAAGTTTTCTATAGTGTTGATATTTTCAAAGAGTTGAAATGTTTCTGTTGTAAAGCACATGGGTATTATTTAAGGGTATAATCTGCTACACAGAGCAACACCAAAATACATGAGGCTTTTTTAAACAAAAATCCAGTAACTGTGTCTGGCATTAGTAGTACATGAAGCAATTTCTGTTTGTATTTGTCTTTGCACGATATTAAAACTGACTGTTTATAAATTTGGCACCAGTAACAATGTACATGCTAAAAATATGTTCATAAAATTCATGCTGATGGCAAAGAACTCCCAGAAGTACAAACAAGATAAAAATTGTAAGCATAAAAAAGTAATGGACAGCTGGGGGGATGTCACTTCCTAAATCATAAAAATTCAGCTGAATCTTGCCACACATTTTTTATTTTATTTTTTTTTCAAATAGAAACGGTCAATGATGCAAAATGAAACTTACAGATGTAAATCTATACACATTGGTCCCTTCATTGAAACAGTTTTCAAATTTTTATATCACCTTGACCACATAATACTTTTGAGGGGTAAAAACATTTTTTTTTTTTAAATCTGGAAACGGTAAAAGCCAAGAAAACAATGAAATATGAACCTGAAATTAGCTGCGGGGACAAAGTAGTTCTAATACTTCAAATAGGTCAAAGCCTAGGCTGGTTCCATTAGCACATCAGATATAAACTTTTCATTTTTTTTTAAATAAAAAATTTGGCTAAACAAAAATGTTTGCAAATTAAAAAAAAATCAATTTACCAGCTGTTTTACAAATATGGCAGTCTTGTCTTACCTTTAAAGTGACATCTGACTGATTAGTTTATGAAAAATACAAGCAGATTTATTAATAAAACAACGAGCACTTTTTTTCAAAAATATTACCATGAATAAAGAAGATTCAGAGAGCAATCCCCCTGATTGAAAAAAAAATTGAATTTCTGGATTTTGTCTTCTTTGTACAGTGTAGCAATTAAATAATGATGCTGAATTTTTTAAAAAAAAAACAGAAAAGCAGGAAAATTTATGTGATTATATTTTATTTGAAATACAGTCGTGCATTAAACAAGAAGTGGCATGATCAGCCAGCAAAATGGACTTGCAGAGGTCATCTTTTGGTATGGAGTGAAGAGCTGATGTCACAGTTCTTTGTATGTTTTCAATGTTTTGAAGAACTTTTTCTTTTAAAGGTAGCTTTAATTTAGGGAATATGACGTAGTCACATGGTGACAAATCCGGAGAATAGGAGGGATGATTGAGTACACACTTATTTTTGTGCTAGAAATCACTGTTCACAGACTGCTCTGCGTGTGGGTACGTTGTGAAGGAACCAATGCCCATTTTTGTACCAGGCCTGACACGAACAATACTCTACCACAATCTTTCAAAAATGGATGCATATGCATTGCAAGTGATAGTTTTACCTTCAGGAATGAACTCATGATGCAGAATTCCCTTCCTGTCATAACAGCAAACAATCATTATCTTGATTTTGGACTTCTGTAACCTGATTTGGTAAAAAATGATTATATTTAATGAACCACAAATATCACAAAATTATGGGGGTTTTACTAAGGATTAAAAGGATATTTGTACATTCAAATTTTTAAGTAGTGCCTTCCTCAGGACTACAGATCTTTCCTTTGGGTCACTGAGCACTCTGATGCTTCGTTTCAAAATCATAACAAAAACGCCATGTCTCATCACCTGCCACAATGCTTTTGTCTTGATTTTGAACTTTTGTAACCTAATCTTCTTTCCTTTGAGTGGCTGTGGTGACTTTCGTGGAGCACTCTGATGCTTTGTTTCAGAATCATAATGAAAACACCATGTTTCACCACCAGCCACAATGCTTTGAAGAAAATTTTCCGTTGCTTTTGCAGTCCCAAGGAAGTCTTTTGTGTACTCCACTCGTGCATGATTCTAATTGTCTGACAAAGCATGCAAAAAAAAAAAAAAAAAAACGAGAACAAGCCCCCTCCCCAATCTTTCATGAAAATTTGATGAATCCTCATCTTATGAACATTGAGCTCGCATTCCAGCATCCTCAAGGTCACACAATGATCACTATTTATCTTTTCAAGAACTTCCTCAATGAGTTCAAAACGTGGACATCACTGAAATCGGGGTCCAGACCTTTCGTCATTTTCCAAATCTACCAGCATATCCTTGAAACGTGATACTATCAGAATATTTGTGCACAAGATAAGCAATTAGTGCCATACACATCGCACAATTCAACTATCTCAGATGCAATTTTACTGATTTTCAAACAGAACTGGATATTTGCCCTCTGCTCCATGACAGAACAGTGACAGTGTTCTTCCACCAAATGATATCATGCACAGTGTAAATAATCATCTGCGCCATTCTCACACAATAGCTGTTGCCACCGCATAGCTGGTAAATGACTGGTCAAAAAATCATGCCTTCCCAAATTATGTGTTTAACCGAGATTTCATTACCTTTTTGCCACACTGTATATATGTATGTACTCTCAATTAAATTTGTAACAAAATCTATGAGCATGAGGCAACCTCACTTTGTTGATTTGTCATGGAGTGACCCATGTACCTATTTGTTATCTCTTCCAAACAGATATCAAGAGACTTAAAAATAAAGCCTTGTTTACAACATATGCTAGCACTGTAATAGAGTTTTATATACATAGATGAACTGAAAAGTATAAAATCATGGTGTTACTCTTCTAAAAATAAAAAAAATGACTAAAATGTTTTCTGGGGGTAACCTTTTATTGATATTAATAACTTAATGTCCCCGAGCACTGGAGCACCCACATAGTTTGTGCCTATGCTTACCACAATAATGCATTTAGTAGAATAAAAAGCCACTGTAGAAATAACCTTTTTACGGGTCTTATAGAGGTAATAGTGGCATAGTCTTGATGATGAACTAGGCTTTAGTTCAAAAATTTGACCACCAACTTTTTAAAATAATTACCTCTATAAGACCTGTGAAAAAGTTATTTCCACAGTAAACTATGAATAGAGGTGCCATAAATTCATTTTCAACTAAGATTAAAAAGCCACTTCCTGGTTTTCTCTTCATATCGAGTTGCAGTTTTACGACCTTTGTATCAGTTACATCAGTGCTGCACCCTACTTCCTGGTTAGGGAGTCCAGCTACTGAAGATAATCGCCCCATACGAGACATCCCATGGTTTTAGTATCTGCTACAAACCATATGGTTGGTGCCCTGCTGAGTGTGCAGTAGACAAATAGGCATATGCAGTTGCCCGCTTGCCATTGTACCAAAGAAATCGTGCTGGCAACCACAATTTCAGTGCGTCTGTTATTCTGTTTCGCCATAGAACAAGCAGCAGTTAATTTTTTAAGTGTATATACAGTATATATACACTGCTGGCCACCCAAAACGCAACACCAAGAAGGAAGCATCCGATTGGCCTGAAAATCGCAGCATGCGTCGCCCGCGAAAGGACATGCAAACGATTAGCATTGCAGGGCATATGCAAATCATGTATGCCCGGCACGCCACCGAGAAGCACTATAAGAAGGCTGCACAGAAGGCGGAGTGTAAGTAGTGGAAGTGTGTTGTACTGCCGGACCTGTGCGTGGGAAGCTTCCTGATGCCTTGTCGCAGAATACTGCAGTCATTCCAGCACGTTTTGGAGTTTGACAGAGGACGAATAGTGGCTTATCACGACAGCGGTTTATTGTACCGAGACTTCGGCGCCCGTGTGGGACGACATCCAGCCACAGTGAGGTGAGTATGGATTTGGTGGGTGCAGGAGGGACAGGCGGACCAACATGAGCGATTGGCGCAGCCGCGGTACACCACCAAACAAGAGTACCGCCGTGTTCTGTGGCTGGCATTGACGTCTCGCATAGTCACATCACGAACGTTAGCGCAGTAATTAGGGTGTGTTGTGCAACAACCTGTGTCAGCACGTACCGTTCGACATCGTCTGCAGGAGCAGGGACTTGTCGCACGGTGCCCATTGCTCCGATTAGCATTGATGTTACACCACCGGCGAGTGCGGCGGCAGTGGGCCGTTGAACGCCGCACCTGGACTACGGAATAGCACGACATTGTCTTCTCCAATGAATCCCGCTTCTGCTTGCAACACCACGATAGTCGGATCCGCGTGTGGTGGCACCGCGGCGAGAGACTGTATGACGCCTGCATTGTGCATCGCCATACCGGTCCGTCGCCTGGTGTTATGGTTTGGAGGGGCAATTGGATATGACGCCCACACCCCTCTGGTATGCATCGCCGGTACACTCAACAGCCATCGCTACATCTCTGACGTTTTGGAGCCTGTAATCCTCCCTTACCTGCAGGACCTGCCAGCGGCCACGTTTCAACAGGACAATACGCGCCCGTGTGTGGCACGCATCGTGCAACAATTCTTCACGGCCCACCAGGTGTTACTGCTGCCGTGGCCCGCCTGTTCTCACGATATGTCACTCATCGAACACGTCTGATCACTGATCGGCAACCGAGTGGCCTGGAAAGCACCACCCACGGCTACGCCTGATGAACTGTGGCAACGTGTGGAAGCAGCCTGGACCGACATACCCCAAGCCCAAATCCAAACCCTGTTTCGTTCGATGCCGCGGCGTGTAGCGGCAGTTATTGCCAGCCATAGGGGCCACACGAACTATTGATGTCTGCATGTTCCGCAAGTTGCATGGGCCTGTAAGCTCAATCGTTTCATCTTTGTACCTGTTGTTATGTATCCAGTAAATCTGGCTTTGCTATCTCATGTCCTTCTTGGTGTTGCATTTTGGGTGGCCAGCAGTGTATATGAAGAAAGAAATTAAATTTGGTGCAATTGGCTACAAAGAAACAAGCAAAAAAAAAGTTGAAGTAAGGCCATAATAGAGGCAAGGGTGGGAATAGTATGAAATGATGGTCTTCAATTTCCTGAACAGGGCATAAGATGTACAAAGTTGCCAACATACTATCAGCTGTGGATTAATGTGTTGAATGCTGCTGCAATGATAGGGGAAGAGAAGAGGAAAACAGAATGACTAATCAACAAATGTAATATATGGCACAAATGTGCCATATATTTCCACTGTTTCCATGCAGCAACTTCTTCAGAAAACTTGAAAATTACATTGCCCTCAAGCGGGAAAGACTAATCAACAGGTGTGGGCTCTTATTCTAAACACAAGAGAGGAAACAATCAGCTACCGATTGTTTAGTTACTCACTATTATCCACTGTTGGCAACCCACCAAAAGCAAAAAAAAAAAAAAAGCTTCAAAATAGGGACAGGTATCTTTGCTGCATTTTTTTAAAATTAGCTTTGTTTTAAGGTTTAACAAGCAACTTAAACAGGCTATAAACAGTCGCCTGTTCCCAATTTAGGGTCACTAGTTGCAAGGAGGGAAAGCAACCGAAAAGCATAAACACCATCTACGTCTCACCCAGGACCCATCTCAGACAAATGATTGGAAGCCAATGCTACATTCCCCTTGGCCACCAGGACTGCATTCCATTTTTAAATAACACTGCTCTTAATGGTTGCCATGTTCAAGATCTGATTCAGCATTCCAATGTTCCCAAAGGTGTTCCATTGGATTGAGGTCTAGACTTTGAGCTGGCCAGTCCAGCAGTCATTCTTCAAATTTGGTCAGCTCACAGGTCTTTCCGACATTAGGCAATAGATGGCAGCACATCAGCTTTCTATCGAGGGCAATTCATCATGTTGTGGAAGTGCTTTAAAAGGGGCTACAGGAACTGGGCTGGCCTTTCTTTAGCAATGTAAATTGTCACCTGGCACCAAAATATTTTTTTCTGATGGGAAAGTTTTGTTTCCTCATTAATCTTAAGCTTTCAATCTAGCAGCCAAATCAACTAAATTGACTGTCTTCCAGTGAAGAACTGTCTAATTATGACAAAAATGCTTCAAGACAGTCTTCTTAGGAAAGACTAAAGTTTTGTCCAAAAAAATATTCCAGAATGTGTTCTACTGTATATTCTTTCTGATTACATTCCAGGGGATGCTAATTACTCTCTACACCCTGAGTGTGAGCCCCTATAATTTGGTTGATGAAATTTGGAGTAATTTACTTAGAAATGATTAAATCTAATGTTGAGAAAGTTTCTACAGGCAGCTGGCACTGATTGGCCATGGTGGTGGTTTCAGGCTCCATATGCTTCTGGATCAGAAAAAAAAATTGTTTGTTTTAACTTGTATAAAATTGTGTGTATTAAATATGTATTCTTGTCTGCTTGCTTAACTGCCAGAGGCACATTTAAAGGAATGTTTCTGCATATATATATATTCTAGTGGATCTATCGTTTCTTTATAATTCACTCTCACCAAACGTGTGCCTTTTACCAAAACACAAGGCTTTGTGTCAGTACAATGAGGTATTAGCAACCAAACCTTCAGACCAAACCAGTTCAGAATTAAAAAGAATACAATTCCTGGATTTTTTCCCCACGAAATTCAGGAGGCATATGAACCCTGATTTTCTCATCCCTACCTATTTCTTCATTAAAACTACTCCAGCAGTACATCTTCACAGAGCACACAAAACAACAATATGCTTTAAATTTCACTGCATTAAGGCATTAGGCTAAGATAGTGATATAACACACTTTATATCATTAAGGAATAAACAATAAAGTTAGAGCATAATATAATCAGTAACTTAAACAGCTTACATACCTCATGATCACTACTGACCACATAACACAGCGTGTGTCCCACTTATGATTCCTTATAACTCGTGTCATCCTAAAACACTTAAGATCAATAGTTTATATGCTTTGATTAAAAGAGCATTTACCCATTCAAGTAACAAAAAATTTCGAGAGCAAGAAATAAAATGGATAAAAGAAATGTCAAAAATGTATGGGTACTCTACTAAATTAATAGTTCAATTAGAAGATATAAAATTATCTACAGGTAAAACTAATAATGTCAAGGAAAAATACTGATTAATAACCTCTTCTACATATGGGGAATATTAATTAGAAAAATAAAATTGTTAAAAAACACAATCAGAGACTTGGACAGTCAGTCACAACAATAGCTGACATAATAGTTAATGCTAAGAATAAAATACCCATCTAAGATCAGGCAGGTGTGTTTGTCAGATACTTATATACTCCGAGGAGCATGAACAAAATGAAAAAAACATAAGTAGTACCAAACTTAAAGGTTAAATAACATCACTAAAAAAAGAGAATGAGACATCATTAATCCAATACTTGGATGAGCATAAACACCCAAAATTTGAAAATATAAAACTTACTAGTACACTACAGTATTCAGAGGCTGTTGCAATAGAAAAACAAAAACTTAATACTTGTAATAACCCACAATCCACATACCATCCCAGAGCCATGGAAATTTTTAATGAAAACGGAAACAAATTTAAAAAAAGAAAGAAAAAAGAAATGGCTTACTGTGGAATATAACCTTTAATGAAATTGGTCACAGATGACAGAACATGATTGCATTCTGTAGGTGTGATAATGACATCATCAAAGTATCTCCCTGCAGCATGAGGAGAGCCCTGTTACCATTTGTCAGCTGAGGACTTCATATGAATGTGCCCACCACCAAGGGAACTCGTGTAGAAGATGCATGTGCCTATGTGAAAAGCTTTAGCCAGGAGTGGGGTTAATTCAAAGGAATGTACAATTATTATTTTATGTAAATAATGTAGATATTGTACAAGTTTTTAATTTGTAAATATTTTAACTTAATTTTAGTTTAATGTAGTGATGATCACACTAACCAGAGAATGTGTTATGTGGTTGACAGTGATGAGCATGAGGTGTTAAACAGTTTTAGTTACTGGTTATACTTATATCATGCTAACTTTAACGTATATTCCTTAACCACGATGTGCAGCTGATGGGTTTCCACTAAAGGTAACAGAGCACTCAGAAAACACAATATACAGAACTGACTGGTTACCACTCAAGACAGAGTGAGTTCTGACATGCTGCTGTCTGAAGGTCAATCTGCAAGCACTATGGTGAGCGGCTTGAATTCAGAAGTTATGCCCCAATCCATTACACATTGTACAGTGTGGAACATTACTAAACTGAAACAAACAGTTTATAACCAAAATAATGCCACAGCATAGGGAGCACAAAATTGTCCAGAATGTTGAGGTTTCACCCATCATTTCAGATGCGAGAACCAATGAAAAAAGCCATGTAAGATTGTTCTTAAGGTCCATGTGTTTCAGACAATTTTAAATAACATTAAAATAGAAATTAGCATTATGTATTTCATAGTGCATTCACAAGAATGAAAAAAAATGATGAAAATTAATGATGAAAACAGAGGTCTACACAGGCCTGGCCCGACTTTTCACCTCCATCAGTTAAGAAGATAATTCCCAGGCCAGACTTATACTTGTAAGGTTTAGCATTTTTCTCCTGCATTGTAAAAAAATTGTGGCCCACAAAATGAAAACTGACTTATTAAATTATCAGATGCACTGATTAATTACAGCTGAAACAGACAAGTTGGGCTCTAAGATGAGAGTCTGAAATGGAACTATTTATTTCTTTTATGATTGAACTTAAATTCAGTTTTCATTTCATTAACTTTAGCAACTAAAACAAGTGGATCCCCTGCACTACCACCTTCTCCCCTCCCAATGTTTACACACAGAGTTCTTATTCGTTGCTACAGTAGAGATGAAGTTCGAAGTATTTGTTTACACATTTGGAGATCCAGGGGTACCTCGTCTGTTTTTAAGTGTAGAAAAGGAAAAACCTTTTACATTTGCAACAGAAGTATGTGGCCAGGTCTAAATATCACTAGTAGAGGTAATTCCTATATGGAATGGCATGTCTCTCTGAATAATAGGCGCCGGCTCAAAAAATTATTGGGGGTTCCGGAAATTTTTAATCGAATTACCCATGCATTTTTCAAAACATTTAAGTCTACTTTCAATTTCATTCAGTTAGATTATCTGGCACAATAAGATGCTTGAAGTGCTAAAATGAAGCAAATTATAATTAATTACAGAACCTTTTTTTTTTTTCTGGATAATTATTTATTTCATTTATTTTGCTTTTGTAGGCACGACATTATTATATACAATGCACCAATACTGTGTGAATTTCCAACTCAATTGTCTTGTAAAAAGTAACAACAACATGTAAAATTCATTTTAAGGTGGGGTTTTTTTTTACCAATTTAAAAAATGCCAACAGTTTCTTTCTTCAAATGATTTCTGAGTTAAAATAGGAGGTTAGAAGGGAGAGGACATGGCATCAGCCGCACGCCCAGCATTTTCTGTGGTCTCCAACTTTGTATCAGCTATGAATGCCCAGTATGCCCAACTTGGACTGCTTCTGTACTTTCTATGAAGAAATCGTCGACTTTGAAGAGGTTTTAGAGGCACTTGTGCAGCATGTGCAGTCAGGAAAAAATGAGACTGAAATATACAGGCACATGACTAAAAATTTGCAAAAAATTACAGAAATACTGTTTAGTATTATTTTTTTTAAATTAAACAAAATTATGCTTTGTAGAGCGGAAGTGCATATTGCGCATTAGCCAATCATGGCCTTGCTAAATCTGTAGGAGCCTTGTTGACCTTTAGGGATTGCTGCTATCAACCAGATGATCAGATTTGGCTTTACCAGTGGCTGCTGATGCCATCTTCTCTCTCTTCTAACCTCCTTGGTCCCCAACTGTCTGAAGATAGGGTGGGTCAACTGACTGTACAACATATTTCCGCCTTTATCATGACCTCAAATAGGTTCTTGTCTCCGAATGTAAAGCTAGACTTTTGTATTTTGTGGGAACCCAGACAAACTGAAGAATTTTCTTTTATAAAGGATGCAGTTTTAAATGCTCTTAAACAACGATACTTGTGGTATTGTCTGTCGCATCAAATTTGATGAGCGCGAATAAACACTAATTATTTTTTTAGGCACAATAAACAGTCTGAGGGGTAAATTTCTATACACACTTTCTATGTACTGTATATAGTACACGGGGAATGAATAATAAAACACTTGAAGAATTGATAACGAAAAACAAAATTTATACGTATACGCGTACGTGTATTTTTCCCATGAAACAAACAAAAATATTAGGGGTTCGAGGAACACACAACAAAATCATTGGGGGTTCGAAAAGTGTCTCGAACCCACGAAGTCGGCGCCTATGCTCTGAATGATATCCTCTCTACTAAGATAGTTCTCTTCAGTACAGCACTTTTGCCTTTCTATAGCACTGGGTCTAGGACTCGTGGCCCACATGTAAAAAAAAAATGTAAAAATGCATGGCTTTATTAGGAGTATTGATTATTTCAGAGAGGTTTTGAATGTAAAACTTAACTTTTGGAATAAGAAATGATGCAGTTAATATGATATTACAATAAATAGGGGAGAAAGCTTGACGAAAGTCTGAAACAGGTCGGAACAGGAATTTTCCTCCATGCACTTCTAGATGAAAATACACAAAAAAAAAAAAAATTACAGAAAAAAAATCTACAATCTAAAAATCTGCTTTTTTTTATTCTGAAAAAATCATGACAGATTTTCTTTTTTCAACATAACACTGCAAAGCATGTCAACTGCCTCCTTTTTGAGTTCATTTCTGACCTTTAAATCTTTCCAGCATTGCCTGTGCTAGACATACCATTTCTATACTGTTACACTTGACTGTCTTCTTAAGCTTTGCCTTTTCTACAGCAAACAGCTTTTCACAGGCTCTTCTCTCTGTTGCTTCTCTTATTGTCTGATTCTTTTCCACCTATGAATATATTTCCTATCTTCTATTTCTTGAAATAATTGCATTTCTTTAGCTTTTTTTCCCATCATTTTTCTTTTGTTGTCTTTACAGTTCAGTTTCTTCTAGCTCTTTGCAGCACTTTGAGATGGCATTAAATGAACTTGCACGTCAGCAAATGTTACTATCTGTTTTGTTTTTGTTATGCAAAGTGGTCATTTAGGGGGATGATTGACACTAATACTTTCTGACTCGTTCCCTGCTAAATATGCTACAAGAATGTCGATAAACCTATGACGGGAGAGAGAGAGAATATTTGAGGCACTTGTTTCTGTCTGGTTGCATGGTGTCCATGTAAGGGAAATTACCCCTTCCCCATCATGCCTTGAGCCACAGAACAGAGAATAGAAGAATTAAAAAAAAAAATGCCTCAAAACTACTCTCGAATATAAGTGTTTGAAGCATTTGTTTCTGCCTAGTTGCATGGTGTTCATGTCAGGGGAATTACTCTTTTGCCATCAAACCTTGGACCATGGGAAAGAGAATAGTAGAAGGGAGCACTTTTTTTTTCTTTTGTTTGTTTGAGGGTTTAACAATCACTGTGAGCAACTCAATGGGCTGTAAGCAGTCACCCATCCCTAATTTAGGGTCACTAGTTACAGGGAGGGAGAGAGTCAGTGCCATAAGATTAGCACAACATTCATGCCTCACTGGATTTCCAACCAGGATCCATTGTTGATGAATAGTTAGGTCAGACAGTAGCATTTATCACCAGTAACAGATTTATGATCAGTACTGCTGAGTGGGATGAAAAAGGAATTGTTTTGCTATACCTTTCATAAAACCCAGCTACTATATGAGCATTTCTGTTTGGGGAGCAGAGAACATTTGTGGTATCATTTGGTTCAGATACTTTAGCCACTTAGGTTAAATTATGCTCTACTATCAAATGCTTTCTCTAGTTCTTTAGAAATAATTCCAGTTAATACATACTTCGGTTATGCACATGTATACAAATCTGACACCTGATCTTTGGTAAGCACTCTGATCATAAACGCCAAACTATGGGCACTAACTATTGCACAATGAGTCCACGATGTCACTAACACACATGCCAAAGCCTTTCCAATTCCTTAACAGGTAACAACTTAATGTAGGCATATAAAAGTCATCGATTCCACTGGATGGAGCAAATTAAATAGCTCAAGTTCTGATAAATTGTCATCATATGAATTCAAATTAAAAACTCTTACTTTGAAAAAGCATCAGTTAAGGAATTCCTGAGCAGAGAAAATATGATCATTAACATATTTAATAAACACAAATAAAAACTGATCATTACTGATCACTGGTGTCAATTCTGTTTTTCCTCTTCCCTACCCCCATAACTTTCAAGGGAAATGTGATCCTCTATGAGAATATCTAAAAAGATTTATTACTCTGATCCCAAATGCTCTTGCTACTCAGTGGCTCTGAAAGTTATTTCAGACATGAGATCAATAATAAGTAAAAGCTGCCTTAATTATATTACTCTTTTCAACATTCATCAAAATCTCACTTCATTAGCCTTAGATGAAATAGCAAAGGAGTTTGCCTTGAAAGTGGCGATTCCTTTGGGAAACATTTGCATTAATTAAAGGAGGACTGGAATACAGAGGTGTTGATTTGGTACACTATGAGATTCAATTCATAATTTTTTCATAACTGATATCTTTATTGACAATTATAAGCATTTGCATGAGCAAACCTTCAAGAATGTATTTTGAATTGCATACAAATATAGCTGATTTCGAAATAAAACGATAAAAAAACTTCATTTTACACATTTTTTTGTTCTTAAATTTTTCAATGACACCCATAGCAAGGATTTACCTCAGATGGTGAGACACACAAATAACTTACGGCACCACCCCGGTGGCATAATGGTTTACGCAATGGCTAATGATCACTCGTCATCGTGGGTCCAGGTTCGAATCCTGGTGAGGCATAGATGTTGTGTTTGTCCTTTTCATTTTATTGGGGGTTTAACGACCACCGTGGGCAACTGAATGGGACATAAGCAGTCGCCTGTAATTTAGGGCCACTCGTTCCAGGGAAGGGAGTGAGCCAATGCCATAAGACAAACACAACATCCCTGCCTCACCAGAATCTGAACCTGGACCTGGACCCATTTTGGACGAATTGACATAGCCAGCGCTTAAACCACTGCGGTGTCGGGGAGGTGTGTTTGTCTTACGGCGTTAGCTTTTTCCCATCCCTGGAACTAATGGTCCTAAATTAGAGATAAGCGACTGCATACGGCCCATAGAGTTGCTCATGTTGGTCTTTAAACCAAAATAAAAAAGGGGGGGGGGATTACGCCAATTGCGATCCTGTGCACCAAAATGGCTGGTGGATCAAAAGGGTTTAAATAGAGACCGGCAACCTGGCTGTGATGTTCTAGCTCACTTCCGGCTAAGTCTGAAATGTAGCACTTTCGATAATGACCCATTGTACACTAGTGTTGCAATCTATAGTGATTTGCTGCATTCGGGACCGTCTGTTCACTCGCATGATTCTCTCCAGTGTCCTTTGACCCCTCTGACCCACCAGCTGTGTTCTTCCACAGGATCGGCGTTTGCTCGATGCCTTTCATGGTAAACTCTTGCTACGGTTGTGCATAAAAAGCACAGGAGTGTGGCCGTTTGCGAGGTGCTCGAACCGGCAGACTTCACGCCTATTATTATGCGTTATCCAAAGTCGCCCAGAGCACTTGTGTCACCCATCATGATCCTCAATCAAAACGCAACCTGTCGCTCGACGCGTTTGGTCTACCTGATTTATACCGCACATTGCTATCATGGGATGACTTACGTGTTGGAGTGAACAATCAGTGAAGATGACAGATTTTATGTATACTAGCATCTCAGTGTACAAAATATACTTAGAATTATCACAACAATTGAGAACTTACAAGGACATCATTTTTCAGCATAGTCCCCTTCATAGCAATTGAAAAATTGTTATCCGGTTACCACTGGGGATCTGAATCCCAGATCCCTCTATAACTAGCCGAGCGCATTAGCCTTACGCTACGGTGACCAACAATCAATAGTGCTGTGTGTGTTTTTCTGTCAGCTTCTGATATATCATAAATCTATAAGATCGGCTCAGCTACTGAGACGTCTTTATCTGGTGGGCTGTTAGCCACTGTAGCGTAAGACTAACGTGCTCAGCTAAATATTGCGAGATCTGGGATTCGGATCCCCAGCGGTGACCGAACAACAATTTTTCGGTTGCTATGTGTTGCTAAAACGAGGAAAGAGCGATGTCTTTGTTTATTCACTGATGCCACGTATTTGGAGGATTTTCACTTTGGATTTAACTGCTATAAACATATAGCCAGTGCTGTTAATGCCCATTAGATGGAGACATCTCAGTAGCTGAGCCCATCTTGCTGATTTATGATGTCAGAAGATGACAGAAAAACACACACAGCACCGTGGTGTAAGGCTAATGTGCTTGGCTAGATATCAAGAGATCTGGGATTCGTATCCCCAGTGGTGACCAAATAACAATTTTTCGGTTGCTATGTGTTGCTAAAACGTGGAAAGAGCAATGTCTTTGTTTATACACTGACACCACGTATTTGGAGGATTTTCACTTTAGATCTCACTATTTACATGCATTGCATGAGTAAGTCTTTCATTGTAGCATGCAGTGATATAAGCCTTGACACAGTACATGCTGTGTGCTATTCAGCTCATAAAAAGTGAAATTGCTAAGACTTGTCCTTTGGAAGGATTTAAAACAATTGTTTACATCTCAGATGAAGCAGTGGGCCACTTCATAAACAAATATTGGTTCTACAAACTTACGAAGGAAGACCCAAAAGTAACAACGAATTGGATCTTCTACACCACAGGCCATGGCAATAGTGCATGGGATGGTGAGGGTGTCCTGTGCAAACATTTTGCTACTAAATTCAACTTAAAGAAAGAAGCTTCACAAGTCACAAGCTATAAAAGATGCACCTTCATTTGTTGAAATTGTCTCCCCGTTGATCCCAAAGACTAAACTTCTACTCTTTGCAACTGAAGTTCAATCCTACTGAACCAGCAAAGCAGAAGAGTAGGATACAGTAAAATCTGTTGTTGGGATACAGTCACAGCATTCCTGGCTTGTACAAGGAAATATAAACCATCAATGGCCAGAACAGTCCAGCACCAGTGGCGGCCCCAGGTACGGGCATACCGGGCAACCACCCAGAGGGGGCCCTCATTGCCTCCAATTAATTATTAGTTTTCGCATAGCTTCATCTAAAATATTATAGTTGAAGTTCACGATCATATACAAATAAATGACCAATTTTAATATTTCGTCTGCTGAGAGGAGCTTTTCTGAGATGAAGCTCAAGACCTACCTATAACAAACACCACGACTCAAGACCGGCTGTTAGCTCTCGCTCTTCTGTCCATAGAAAATGACGTGGCATCTACTCTGGACTATAGTGATTTGATTGAAGACTAGCCACAAGAAAAGTCTCTGAATTTTTCTTTAAATAATAGGCTTATCTTATTATACAGCTATCCTTGTTTATTTAGTAATAGGTCATTTTGGAACAGGTAATATTTTGGATTCCTAATTATATTAATAAACAATATATTGTATTACATCCTGTTTCTTTCATATAAATCAATACCACAATTCCCTATAAAAAAAATTGGTTTGGAATCACATTCACCCCAAGTGAGGGTTTGTGTGTGAAATAAAAAAAAACAAAAAAACGAGCCACTGGTTTACTGTCAGAGTAAGCAACATGTAATTTTTTTACATATATATTTATATAAATATATATATAAGAGGTTATTTTGATGGTTTCGGGTTATTGCGATTGTCCCGTGAAGAGCTCGCCTGGAGCCCTGCAAGGGCCGCCACTGTCCAGCACCCTCATCAAATAGGGCAATTTTCAAGCCAACAACAATAACAAAAAAGAATCCATTTTCTGTGAATGATTTTCAAGTAGGAGAATTTATAGGACGCATTTATGACAACAACTGGTGGATGGGACAGATTACAAACATATCTAAAGATCCCAAGGATATAACAATATCCTTCATGCACCCTCATGGACCAGGCAGAGGTTTTCAGTGGCCAAAGGAATGTGGCAGGAAGAGAGAAAAGTGTCCAGTGCCCATTAAAAATGTACTTCTAAAGGTTACTGCCACAACTCCTGCCGGACATTCTGAATCACTTCATACTTTGATGAGAAGGAAATCAATAAAATCTGGCAGCTTTTCTCAGCTTGAATAATTTGTAGTTACAATGGTAAGCTTGTAATTTTGTTTTTGAGGCCCTTTTTCTTATGTAAATAGAAACTGAATCTTAACTGCAGCCAAAGTAATGTATTGTATGTGTGTAGATTATGGATTAAATAAGAAATTAAACAAGTAGATATGTGATATTTATTATTAAAAATCATAAAAATAACTTTAAAATATAGATTGACATTTCAATTTGGTATACATACTCAGGTGAACTTATCAAAAATATCTTTCAGTTTCTGTTGTTGTTTTTTTTTAAATAATAATGTGAAGTGCGGGCAGGAGAGAAGCGCATTTTCATAAATTTGTAGGAAAATTTCAAGGAAAAAATCCAATAATTTGATTCCCCCAGTTATTAACCTACCATTGGGACATTAATTGGCCAAAATTTCAGAATTTTTAAAAATGTAGTTTTTGAGATATTGCAATTCAAAAATGTATATTTTTTTTAATTTTGTGTACTTTAAAAATTAATTTCATGAGTTACATGCATCACAGGCTAAAAATAAAATTACTGCTAAGACAATCCTAGAAGAGGTACAGGTTGCCACACTTACCCACCTGATAAGTCTTTTTCTTTAAAAACAAAAATCCAAAATTAGTGGAAAATTCAAATTTGTTGTAATAAATATAGATTTTTTTACATCTGGCAACATTGCTATGATCTGCTGTGAACTCAAAGAAAAGCCAATTCAATAGCTTCAAAATAAATAAAAAATCAAGTCTCTACCTGTTATAGTTCAGGAACAGTGTACATTTAAAAATTTGGTGTTTCACGTGATTTTCACCAAGGCTGTATTTTTTGCCTATTTTCAAAATGCTGTAGCTCAGCCAAAAAAAATTTTAATGAAAAATTCTTTTGCAGTAATTTACATCTCCATTAAGAGTAGCTACCATATTTTTTCAAAAAAATTGGAGGTGATCAACTGACACACCCTGCCTGAATTTAGATGAAAAGGGTCATTCACAAAAACTCACTTTGTTCAGTTCTGTATACAGAATCATAATTTTAAAAGTGCATCCTAATGGTAACTGAACACCTAAGAAATCATGCATACCTTTTCAGTAAACTTGAAAATTATATTGTCCTATATTGGCAATTGAACTCAAATCTCTGGATTTAGGTTTCAGCAGTTGGTATCACTGTTTCACCCTCGAAACTACAGCAATCAGAACCTGTTGCATGTGCTCCAACTGAAACCTTCAATACTTGACTTTTCTGGGGAAACTAAATTTTTCATAGACAACTGGTTGTCATTCCAATTGTTGTTTCAGATGAATCACTGCCTCACAATTGGGATGGCTAGCCGTTTGCCACATTTGTTCGTCCAGTTAAAAGCCCACATGAAACATTACGTTTCACTACAAAATTAAAAGAAAAATAAAAGTTTCCAATGGCCCGAATTGAGTGCACGTTTCAAACAGCAATTTTCCAAGGTATCAAATTTCGTTATCACAGGAACTATGTCAAAAAAAGTGCAGTATGCCTTGCGATAAATATTTTTGTTCTCGAAACTGTGAAAAATGCCGCTTTGATTACTAGTGGGGTTGTTGACAAATGGATTCATTTTTTATTTTATTTTTATTGGAGGTTTAACGACCACTGCGAGCAACTCAATGGGCTATAAGCAGGGCTGTAGTGGAGGGTATACCCTCCGCTTTTTTTACAGAATAGCGTATGCCTTCAATGTCCATATTATCAACAGAACTTCAATCTCGAACATCTGTGTCAAGAGCTGAACATCTAATAAAAAGAATCATAAGAATTATACAGAGCTTTGGAGAAAATCCTGGGGGAAAAACTCATTTAGCATTAGCAGCAAACGAGGAATTATTATTTTAAAATATCCCATCGATTCCTACCAAAATTGTACCTATTAACCAAACCAGTTTATTCAAAGCATGGTTGACAGGAAGAAATCAAGACTGTGTTCAGATTCAAACAGTGAAAATGTACAACTTCTTAAAGAAAAGATATTTTTTCATTAGAGCTGTTAAATATTAAAACAGACAATGTGCGCTATGGAGAACTAGAAACAAGGCGAATCTGTAGACGTTTTAATGTTGATGAAATGCAAGCTATTCAGAGACTGAGAGAATATACTGAAAACGTCCAAATTCTACCAGAAAACTTAAAACCCCTCTTAAGAACGATTTCAAATCTGCCTTGTTCGACAGCTCAATGCGAACGAGGGTTCAGTTTAATAAATAACATTATAACCAATCTCAGAGCATCTTTGTTAATCTCCAATGTATCTAACCTGATGTTCACAAATTCAAATGGACCGCCCATTGAACGATTTAATTCAAAAAAATATGTAATATCTTGGTTGATGAATCATCGTTCAGCAATTGATAGTAGATCAAGTTTCTTCTAGAGAAGAACAGTGCTATAAGGACTTCTCTTGACTGGCTTTTTTTTTTTTTTTGATTGGAGGTTTAACGACCACAGTGAGCAACTCAATGGGCTATAAGCAGTCGCCCATCCCTAATTTAGTGTCACTGGTTTGTGGGAAAGGAGATCCAGTGCCGTAAGACAACTGTCAACACAACATCCGTGCCTCACTGGGATTCGAACCCGGATCACTTTCAGACGAATGATCAGAGGCCATCGCCTTAGACCACTGAGCCACTGTGGCGGCTCAGGCTTTATGGGATATATTTCAATAAAAATTATAATAATCTTGTGCATGCTGTTTAACATGTTATAATTGACAGGAGAGAGGAGAAGATACTTTATTCATATTGGTAAGTGAGCTCATAGTCATAATTGTTAAAAAGGCACAGTATCCTCGAGGGGGCACCCTGCCTTTATTTTATTTTTTATCCATGTAGTATGACCTATGATTTTTTTATTTTTTAGGATTTGCACATAGTATAACTCTCTGCTGATTTTACGACTAGGTAGTCGTCCGTCGCTAATTAAGGGCCACTGGTTCCAGGGAAGGATGAGAGCCAGTGTCGTAAGACAAATCCATGCCTGACCGGGATTCAAACCCGGACCCCTTTAGGACGAATGATCAGAAGCCATCGCTTAGACCACTGCGCCACCAGGGCGGCCAAATGGATTCATTCAAACTGAACTTAAGCTAGGACTAGTGAGTTCGAAAGGCACGTACGAATCCATCGTTCGCGAACGATTCTTTCCTGAAAACCATGAACCTGCTAACTTAATTTCTTCGTCAGTACGCTGTTACCTTGCAATAGAAATGAACATCAATTTAACAACTTCGGCAATCACAAGCGCTGAAAACCGAAATACGATACTGCAAGTTTAAAATAACGCAAAGACAATTATGACTTTAAAAGAAAACATTACTGTACCAGAATTCCGGAAAAGTACTTTCCTTCTGGTTACTTCGTACACTGAAACTTATCCGACGAAAAACTTTACCTGATCTAATTTCCCACAGAACAAGAAGCGGCAAACCACAACACGTCCAATCCAAATGCAATCCAATATCCCTACAGGTCCCCCTGCGAATGAGAAGAAATCGAAAATGAGCCGGGGTTAGAAGACTACGTTGCCAAATTGCTTCGTAAAATTTCCGCTAGAATTTCCAAAAATATCCATTAGATGGCTCTAAATTCCGCCAGAAATGGTTCTCATTCATGTGACGTCTAAAGTGAATTTCAGCTGATTGTTGCTGTTGACTGGGGATTTAACCACCACCATGAGCAACTCAAAGGGCTACAAGCAGTCGCCCGCTCCTAATTTAGGGCCACTGACTCCAGGAAAGAAAGAGAGTCAGTGCCGTAAAACAAACAAAACATCCATGCCTCACGGGATTCGAACCGAGATCCATCGCGGACGAATGATCAGAAGCCATCGCTCAGACCACTACGCCACTGGGGCGGCAATTTCAGCTGACAAACATTGCTGCTGATTCAATATTGTCCCTATTAAATTACCCCTTACTGTTGGCCAATATTTAAAATTATAACTTCTTGGAATATTTGTTTTTAGTTAAGCGACACAATGGGATATAAGCAGTTAAGCGACACAATGGGATATAAGCAGTAGCCCGTCCCTAACAAGGAGGTTAGCATAAGATATCTGGAGATGCCAAACAGTACCGTTAACCGTTTAGCGTGAACCGTGAACCCTATAACCGCGATAGACGGCCGTCAAAGTGTGGGAAAGCTCCTTGGAAAGCTGATGGTTTTCAAAGCTATTCCAATGTATTTTGGGTTGGCTGATTCGCCTTATTTCGTAGCAAATGTTTCCAATGTATTTTGGGTTGGCTGATTCGCCTTCTTTCGTAGCAAATGTTTCCAATTTCGCATCGTAACTTGTTGCCAATGTGTGAGAAAATGCTAAAAAATTTTAATTATTTTGAGGCTCCTTCCCATTTTTATTTTTAATTGAAATACACGAAGTGCAAATTCTAAACAAAACATAACGCTAAAATTGAAAACTTCACTCGTATTAGAAGTATAATTCATTCCGGTTTGATATTAACACGGTTTCTGCAACCCAAAATTACGCTATTATAAAATACACACAGTTGAATTTACACAGGTATCGTGTAAACAACGTCAAATTCCTGCAGTTTGTGGCTTCCTGGTTAAGAAACACAGGGCATCTCCACAGGTATTATTCTACCCTCATTGGTCCCTAATTTAGGAGCACTAGTTCCAGGGGAGGGAGAAAGCCAGCACTGTGAGACAAACGCAGCCGCCCCGGTGGCGCAGTGGTCTAAGCGATGGCTTCTGATCATTCGTCTGAAAGGGTCTGGGTTCGAATCCCGGTGAGGCATGGATGTTGTGTTTGTCTTACGGCACTGGCTCTTTCCCTTCCCTGGAACCAGTGACCCTAAATTAGGGACGAGCAATGCTTATAGCCCATTGAGTTGCTCACGATGGTCGTTAAACCTCCAATAAAAAAACAAAACAAAAAAAACCGCAACATCCATGACTCGCCGGGATTCGAACCTGGACCCACTTGGACGAGTGAATGGTCAAGAACCAGCGTTTAGACCACTATGTCACAAGGGCGGAATCTTGGAGTATGCCAATGATAATAAATGGGTTAAAGTGGGCAGTATATATTCGGTGCTGCCCGTTGGGTTGGCTGCCCCGGTGACACAGTGGTCTAAGCGATGGCTTCTGATCATTTGTCCAAGATGGGTCCGGGTTTGAATCCCGCTGAGGCATGGGTGTTGTGTTTGTCTTATGGCCCTGGCTCTCTCCCTTCCCTAGAACCAATGGCCCCAAATTAGGGACGGGCGACTGCTTATAGCACTCAGAGTTGCTCACGGTGGTCGTTAAACCTCCAATCAATCAATCAGATTGGGTTGGAAATCATCACGTTTCATTTTACTCAGACATTTCTTCAACAGTTCTAGCCTTTTCACAGAAAACTTATGAAAAGTTATCTATTCCTCTATGAGGATGTAGCAGACACGTGACTCTCAGCATGGCAACAAGCTTTAGTAACGTAAGTGAAAGACAACCAGCCCCGTTGAAATCATGGCGTCTCACTTCGAAATTTTAACTTCCGAGTACAAAATGCGGCATTTGGAAAAAATTAAAGAGATTGAAGGAAAAGATCCTGATGTACTGAACGCAAGTATGTTCGAAGGTGATGCGAAAAGCTTTCCGAAAGTGCAAATAGTAAATATTTTCCATTACTTCGTCTTTGGTCGAAGTGCCTTGACCGCAGAACAGTTCGAGGCATATATAAGTTTCGAAGCATGTAACAATTTCTCGTTGTCGGTATTTTTTTACAGGATTATTTAGTACTGTCACAAATTCGTGAGTAATCAGTAATTTATGAAGAAAATAGGTACGCTTCCTTAATAAGTAAGGTTCTCTTCGCTCCCAGGTGCGGAGACCTGAATAAAAAAAGATAGGTTTTTTCTTTCCAGGAATCGCTGATTTTGGATAAAATTCACCCTTGAAAGGTTCTACGCCTTATTTTGAGTTTAACTCTTCAGAAAAAAGTGTCTTTCTAAGCTCTGGGAAGGGATTTCCAAGCCTCAGAAAAATTAGCAGATTTTTTTTTTCGTAAGATTGTGGTAAAAAACCTAAATAATTTTGCTGGGATTTGTGCCCTATAATCTATTTATCCGTAAATAAATTTAGCAGCATAACACCGGCCTATAAAAAGACCTAGACACCAAAAAGGATTTTATTTAGACAATAATTTTAGCCTTTATTTGCATTTTTCCGCAAAAGTGTGCTACAGCTCCAGGTAAAAATCCAGGGCCGCCCGGTGGCGCAGTGGTCTAAGCGATGGCTACTGATCATTCGTCCGAAAGGGGTCTGGGTTCGAATCCCGGTGAATCATGGATGTTGCGTTTGTCTTACGGCACTGGCTCTCTCCCTTCCCTGGAACCAGTGACCCTAAATTAGGGACGGGCGACTGCTTATAGCCCATTGAGTTGCTCACGGTGGTCGTTAAACCTCCAATCAAAAAAAAAATAACCTTAAAAGTGAAAAGCCGAAAACTTGCAAAAAAAGTGAATCGGAGGAACGGCGTGCTCGAGATTTAAAAAATACAGAAGAGCCGAAAATTTGATTCTGACTAAAAGTCAGGTTTGCTAAAAAATTAACTTTTAGCCCTATAAAAAGTTTTGACACCCCCTAGATCAACTAGGAACCTTCTGAAAAGAAGTCCCTGGAGAAGAAATGAAAAAAAAAAAACACTTGCACAGAAATGCCGATTGGGGACCGAAGCGTTTATTTAAGAATATTTTGAGAAAATAGTCAGTAGCAATAAAACCTACGCAAAAGGTGATCCAGTGCGTTGCTCACTCTGGCTGCCTTCTGCTCGGTGATGAGTTGATGGGGCACCCAGCGCGCGACGATTTTTCTTCTTCCCAGTGATTTGGTCAAAATCCGGTGAACAGGCATGGTGTGCAAATTTTCCTGATGAGCAATCTCCTCGACTGTCAAACGGCGATTCTTTTCTCGAAGCGTTGCAACAATGGCGACAGATGTTTTGTCTGTCGCCGTTTGAGGTCGGCCTGAGCAGTGATCATTTTCGATGCTACTTCGGCTCTCGCGAAAGTGCGATGCCCAGCGAGAAGATGCGCTTCGATCAAGAGTTCCTTCCCCACAAACTTCTTGCAAGGCAGTGCGAATCTGTGTCGGAGTTTTTCCCCGCAGAGTTTCTATTTTCACGTACGAGCGCTGGTTTAACGCCTTGACTCGACTTGAGGAGTTGCACTCTTCCATTTCCACACAGCAAATGATAGCGTGTCGTTCTGACACCACTGCGTTGCTGAGAGTCTGACCTTGACATGATTCAATCATTTTCAAAATTGTATCATCTGCTTCTGTTTTAGATTAACGGTGCAGAACTTTTGTTATCACCCTCGTAGCAAACGAAAGAACATCTAAAAAAATGAATTGTAGCTCAGTGTTTGCATAAAATACGTTGAGAACAACCATCCCACGGAAACATTTATTTCTGTTGTAAAAATTCAAAATGGTTTGTCTGAAACAATAGCAAACCTTTAGATTTAGAAATCAGAAAAAAAACTGAATTACGACAATCTTGTTGCGTTTTGGTTTGACGGAGCTTTGAATTTTTCTGATAATACAGCGGGTGTTCGCAGAAAATTGTCTCAGAAAGCTGGCAGGGATATAACTTATATTCACTGTCGGAAAGCTGGTAGGAATATAACTTAAATTCACTGTCGAGCTCAGTATTTTGTCGTCAGCTGTTGCTTGTTGCTGCAACAAAAATCCTAAAGTGAAAATATTTTTTTACGTATTGAAGAATGCATACAAGCTTTTTAGCTAAGGAGCAACTTGGCAATCCCGCTATCTTGTGAAAATATACAGGGTGTTGCAAAATTATCTTTACAACTTTGACCCTCAATAAAACCTAAACGAAATAAGATAACGAAGTTCTGTTTCTTGTACATGTAACAGCAATGCATAAAGTTTTATTGGTATGCAGAAGGTTTTTGTTTACTTTCAGGTACGACCCTGAACTTGTGATGGCTACTCCACAGGAAAAAGCGTAGTGTATGGAATGGTTCATAGAGACGAAGTCAGATACACAAGTCCAAAAGAATTTCCGTACCAAATACCGATATAATCCAGACCCTCAATACGCAAGTGGCACAAGAAGTTCATGGAGATGGTAGTGTGCTTCATAAAAAGGGTGCTGTCATTCCAAGCAGAAGTGAAGAGAATACGGGATATGTTCGACAGTTTCCTACGAAGTCCATTCGTTCGGCCTCCAGGCAGTTGGGGTTACACAGGGTGCTGCACAACGCTTGCACCTGACTGCCTACAAAGTGCATTTGACACAGGTACTGCACCCCGGAATAAACCGAAACGTTACGATTTTGTTGTCCATACGCTCCACAGGATTGATAATGAGGAAGGTTTCCTGAATGGTGTTTTCAACAGGCATAACTGCAGAATTGGGGGTATGAAAACCCACATGCTGCCCGTGATATTGGTCGTGACAGTCCCAAGGTTAACGTCTGGCGCGGTCTCCCGTACAATCGCATCATCGGCCTCTTTTTTTCGCCGACAACACAGTCATATTCAATGTTTATTTGGACATACTGAGTGAGTTTGTTACCACCCAATTGAAGGAACTGCAACTGGCTATCATCTTCCAGCAGGACGATGATAGCAGATGGAATCAGCTACTGAGACGGGCGCTAGCACTTGAGCCAAGTGAACTTTTAGCCCTGCACTAGGCAGTGCCGTCTTAACACTTTTGGGGACCCTGGGCGGTCATATTTTTCAGGACCCCTGATCTTATATATACAGAACATATACAACATATGGTATACCATATGTGGGTTTTTTATTCACATATGGCATTATTACATTATATGTAACATATGGATATACATGTATATACAACGTATGAGAATTGTTATATACACCACCATCACCATGTTATCCCTATGAGAAGAAATATTTAATATCCAGTAACTTTTTAAATACTACTTGAATGAAAAATGGTATATGAGAGAAATTGTAGAACTGCATGAAGTATAAGAAATGCATTCACATTTTGTTGCTTAGAAAATTACAAGAAAATGGGTGCTGAAAGATGTTTCTCCCCCATTCTACAAATTATTCAACGAAAATTAAATTAAAACAGAAGAAATAAATAAACCAACCAGCGCCGTTTCCAGACAATATGACGCACCGGACAGAAATGCCGATATGGAGCCCCCGTCATTGTTATTTGTTTAAACAGTGACGATGGAAAGAATTTATCAATAAGTAGTCCAAGTGAGCAAACCCCAGTGATAAAATAATCATACGTGCACTTCTTCGTGAGGACAACACAAATGACTGTTTAAAAGGGAAAAAATGCGATTTGTGGGTCGCCCTAACGGCTCTCGAGGCTCAAAAGCCTCACTCACACTCGGGATCGGGAGGGAGGTCGGCTTTCTTTGTTTCTTATTTTTTCACGAAAGATCCACCCTAACTCCTAACTTTTCTCCTGCCTCTTCAAGAAATCGAAGCTACGAGCAAGGTTTAAAAAAAAAAAAAGGGAAAAGAAATTCCAACTTTCTGTATTGGTGTTTCTTCTTTTCTTTAAATAAATAAAAAAAACCTGCTGGTGAGTGGTCAAAGACTGACTTTTTGTAAATCCATAAGACTCTTCGGGCGTTGAGCGCCCCAGTTTAGGTGCTTCGGCCTCCACGTTCACCGGAACTTACTCCCCTAGATTTTTCTTTGGGGCTGTGTGAAGGATATTGCGTACTATACAAAGGTTTCGGAGGTGAATGAGCTGAAGCATAGGATTACAGCTTCCATCACAACAATTCCTGAGGACATGTACGAGAGAACATGGCACCAGGTCGAATACCGTCTTGACGTTATTCGTGCAACCAACAATGAGCATTTGCAGCTCTACTAACATCCCAACGAACTTTGGAACGTGCTGTTCAATATACAATCAACCGCTTTTTGTTTTCTTATTCCCTTTCTGTTTTATTGAGGATGAAAGTTTTTTTCTTTTTTTTTTTTTGATTGGAGGTTTAACGACCACCGTGAGCAACTCGATGGGAAATGAGCAGTCGTCCGTCCCTAATTTAAGATCACTGGTTCCAGGGAAGGAAAACAGCCACTGCCGTAAGACAAACACAACATCCATGCCTCACCAGGATTCGAACACGGTCCCATCTCGGACGAATGGTGAGAAGCAAGTGCTTAGACCACTGCGCCACCAGGGCGGCGGGTCAAAGTCGTAAAGATAATTTTTGAACACCCTGTACATATGCAAAGAGCAGATCTTGTATCGTCAACTGGAGTTTATTGCTCGAGATGAGAAATAAGATTTTTTTCATCATCTTAAGGTGCTTCACCTAAAATCTCTGCCTTGTTTCCAATGGTAAAACTTCTTTACACGTTTTCTTCGCAATTAATGTATTCCCAAGGATGAAAATAACAGTACATTGTATCCATTAACGATGAAATGTCGATTAGATTTAATGGCAATGCCAGAAACATTATACGAGGTGCGTCATATTTTGAAAATTTTCTGTAAGTACACTCGTTGTCATAAAAATTCGCGCACCAAGAAGGAGGCGTTGGATTCAAATGAAATTTTAGAAGTGAGATGGTACATAACAAGGACAGAAGTGATTACAATATCACAGAAACAGAACGATTTCCCGCGGACATACGGTACACATTCCGGTCAGTGTTAGTACTGCATTGATCTCGTGCTCGGGTACATACGGTGATACAGTCCGGCATAGAGTCAAAGAGACGCCGTATGTTATCCCGGGACAGATTGGCCCACACTTCTTGCAACTAACGCTCTAAATCACGAACCCTGGGACATGGAGAAAGTTGGCGTCCCATCTGGTCCCACACGTTCTCGATGGGCGAGAGATCAAGCGATCTGACAGGCTACGGAAGCGTCAAAGCATGACGTAAGTAGTCATGGGGAACCCGAACCATGTGTGGATGGTCGTTATCCTGTTGGAAAATAGCTCCGGGCCTCCCCGCTAGGAAAGGCATTACATGAAGTCACATGATCTCCTGTACGTAGCGCTGGGCTAACAATATCCCTTGAATCACTGCGAGGGAAGTCCGGCTGTCATACGCGATGGCTCTCCATACCATCACGCTTGCAGTTCGGGACGTGTGCCGCTGTACAGTGAGGTTGGGATTGTAACGCTCACCTGCGGTCCTCCACACCCTGACACGGTAGTCATCCGTTCCCATACAGAAACGGGATTCGTCGCTGAACATTACACGTCGCCAGTCCGTAGCATTCCATGTTGCTCGCTGCTGACACCACTGCAATCGACGCCGACGATGGTCAGCTGTTAAGGACAGTAAACGTAAGAGCCATCAAGAGTGCATATTCACCTCTGCCAAGCGTCTGTAAATTGTTCTGGAGAACACAATAGTCCATTGTACAGCTGCCACATGTCTCGGTATATTGGACAAGGACGTCGTTGCAACTGTGCGTGCCGCTCTCACGATCCCTAGGTCCTCTCTGCTGGTGGTGTGTCTGGGTCGTCCAGAGCCAGTCCGCCGTGTCTGGGTGCCTTCCCGTGTCCATTGCTCTCAACACGATAACACCGTACTGTCCTACCGGCCCAAATGACGGAGATTCGGTGCACCGACCAACCTGCCTCTCTCATCCCGACGATATGGCCTCGTTCAGGCTCCGTCAGTTGCCCGTACGTACATCTACGGCAGCTCCTCGGCATGTCTATCGCTCAAGGATCTCACTTCACTCTTACAGTGCACTTCGGCACGCATGTGGAGTCTCCAGCGCAGTGCCTTATAAGCCCCAAAGATCGCGATTGCAGCGCCGGTCTTAGACGCGCGGGCATGCTGAATCTCACGAAATTTTAATCATTTGCATGTCTGTCCTCCGGCAGCTATTCGCCAAGTTTCGCTTTAATCGCACGGTTTTTTTTTTTTTTTTTTTTTTTGGTGAGCTGATTTTTATGACAATGAGTGTATTTCAGAGAAACAAGTTCAAAAATATTTTGTAGGAATTGAAGCAGAATCAGTTATGGCTGATATAATGTCATTTCCTTTTTTCATCAAGTCGATGATGAAAAGCGGAAACGAAGGACACAGTGCTAAAGAATCGCCTATTGCTAAACTTTTTCTGGGCATAGGCTATACTAGCTTAACTAGTCTTTGTGAGGCATTACTATGCATGCCTGTTTCCACGGCAAGTGTAGAAAGAACATTTAGTAAAATAAATAGAGTTCTGGCAAAGCTGAGAGCTAGATTAAATGAAGAAACTATGCACCACGCAGGGCCGGATGGGAAACTTTTGCGGGGCCCAGGCGAAATTTCATATAATTCGGATAACTAGTATAGTTGTACTACCTTATTCATAGTTGAGCCCTGAGCAAAATTTCATTATGAACCCTAAGAAACGAATCTTGTAGTTTAGTCAAGTCTTTACCTGAAAAATGAAAACACACGAAAGCTACCACAACGAAAAAATGGTTATCACAATTTGCTGTGAGATTAAGAAAAATACTATAAAAGTAAAAAGTGCTGAAATGTTTAATTTTCTTTACGGAGTGAAAAAAGTTTAGGTAGCATTGCAATTTTTATATAAACTTTCTCACAAAATGATAAAAAGATAACTAACTAATCTGCGTAGCTAATATTTTTGCATAAACATTTTTGTGTTGAGAATAATAAAGATCCTTCTTAAATAAATTCGTTTATATGTATTTTTTCCCTGGTACATGTTTCAGTGATTGATTTTTGATGCAAGGTTTAATAACTGACAAATTAGTGACTTTTCTTAATTTTTATACACGCTCATGTGTGAAATCTTTTTTTTTAATTTCCAGTACTGTTTTTAAAGTCACTGAACAACTGGCCTCCATATGTAGCCCCACAACAACTTTGATATTTTTATTTTTATTTATTTAAATTTAAGTATCTGGTTTACACACAAATTGTTGGATATGTAGCAGGAAGTCACAAAATGATGAAATTTAATTTACTATTTCATGAATGTGGAAAAGTTTAAAGTGGCTATAATAATAATAATAATAATAATAGTGCAACAAAACCAACTTGATGTACATGGATGACATCAAGCTGTACGCATCGTCGCAGAACCAACTCCAGCAACTAATCCGAATCACCGAGCAACTAATCCGAATCATCAATGCCATCGAGATGGAATTCGGCCTACAGAAATGCAAGACACAAAGTATCAATCAAGGAAAGCATGATGCACGTAGTTACCAATTGAAGACCGGAGAACAGATCGTAGCTATGGAGGAAAGAGAAGTCTATAAGTACCTTGGTATGCTTCAAGCACAACGCCTAGAAGAACACAAAGAAATCAGAAACCATCTAGCCGCCAAATACATCGAAAGGCTGAGGAGACAAATGAAGACCAAGCTCAACGTTCGCAACATCACTTGGGCTATCAACACATACGCAGTTCCACTCCTCACGTATTCCTTCGGAATCATCAAGTGGACCACAACAGAGCTTGAGAAAATAACGCGCAATAACAGGACAATCCTCACTAAACATAGCCAGCACCACCCGAAGTCAGCAATAGAAAGGCTGACCATTGGACAGGCAGAAGGAGGACGGGAAATGATTGATCTCATGGAACACAGAGACAAAGAAATCAGCAGCCTCAGAAAATACTTCCATCAAAGCCAGGGATCCCTTCACCAACCGATAAACCAGAGTGACAAGAAGTACATAGCCCTAGACCTCTCTACCCAGAACATCGAGATTGGTATGAAGGAGCCAAAAGAAGAAGCTTGGGGACAAGAAAATCATACACGAAAGGTACTACAACGATCTGCAATGGGACCATGTGGATAAGTCTGCCTCTAATGCACGGCTAGTAAACGGATCACTCTTCCCAGAGACCGAAGGGTTCCTGATGGCTATACAAGATCAAGTTGTAAGCACCAGAAACTACCGGAAGCATATCCTGAAAGACACGTCAGTGGAAAGTGACACATGTCGGCAATGCTATCAAGCGTCAGAAACCATCCAACATATCACAGCAGGGTGCAGAGTTCTCACACAAACAGAGTACACGAACAGGCACATCAAGTCGCCAAGACTGTCCATCAGAAATTGGCAAGAAAGCACCACCTCAGTACAACTGAGCCTGTCCCCTACTACAAGTATGAGCAAACAACGCTTCTAGTCAACAAACCTCATTGACATAGCCGTGCCCATCACGTGCAACATTCAAAAAACGCACGGAGAGAAGATGTCAAAGTACACTGAAGAGCAATTGAATTAGAAACAGCTGGCGTTATGCAAATGTGGCACTGTGGGCGGTCCTGTAAACGGAAACGACATGACGTATGCAGCGATCCGACAATATTAGTAATGATGCGACGGGAATCAGTAAGAGTCGGACGCAGTATGGGTAAGACGAAGGATCTAAGCGCATTTGATCGTGGGCAAATTGTCGGGGCCCGGCGAATGGGTCACTCCATCTCGAAAGTCGTGCAGGCACTGGGATTTTCACGAGCCACTGTGTCACGGGTGCACCGTGAGTACATCGAATCCGGTAAAACCATCCCTGCAAGGGCCAACTGCCGTGAACAACTGCGTGTGGATGAGCGGGGTCATCGTCGGCTAGCTCGCATTGTAACAGCGGATAGACGGGCCACAGTGCAAGAAATCACTCGGCAATTTAACACTGGTGCACAAAAACGTGTAAGCAGCGACACCATCCAGAACCATCTCCTCGCTATGGGGTACAGAAGCCATCGTCCCACGAGGGTACCGCTGCTGACCACACATCACAGGGTGCAAAGATTAGCATGTGCGCGGGAACATCGCCACTGGACCTTAGGCATGTGGGAAAATGTTGCCTGGCCTGATGAGTCGAGATTCACGTTGTTACATGGGGATGGCAGGATACGAGTACGGCGCAAACCACATGAAGCGATGGATCCTTCTTGCCAGCAGGGTACTCTTCAAGCTGGTGGAGGTGGCATTCTCGTCTGGGGACTGTTTACGTGGAATGAAATGGGACCCCTGGTACGTGTGACATCGTCCCTCACAGGTCAACGTAACCGGGATATTCTGGACAACCATTTGCTCCCTTTTGTGCGTCTTCAACATCCCACTGCGGAGCTCATCCTGCAACAACACAATGCACCGTGCCATTGCTCCCGAATTGTATCCGAATGGTTGGATGAACACAATCCACCGACGTGACCTGGCTTCCTTGTCCAGCTAGGTCACCTGACCTCAATCCCATCGAGCACATTTAACATGCCATCGAGAGAGATGTTCAAGGCCCTGACCCCCTCCATCAAATGTTGGTTAACTGTGGGAGCTTGTTCAGGGGTCGTGGATCCGTATGGCTTCCTAATGCTTCCGGTGTCTTGTCGAGTGAGTCCATGCCGAGACGAATCGCCGCCGTCATCAGGGCGAAAGGTGGTGCTACACGTTACTAGACAGGTATCTCTAATTCAATTGCTCTTCAGAATATATATATATATATACACCACCAATAGCGATATATCTATACCATCGGGATTAGAGGAAATGCTATCCCACACTCACCAACCTGCTTGGTCAGCGTGGTGAGTTATGGCCAAACCCCTCCAAAATGATTCCACAACTTAAATCTTGGCCCTCAGTCTCCGGAAGCTGGTATGTACCTGGCCAAGGCAGCAGCCAGTGCGACATGAAGGCAGAGGGTGCTAAGAATCACCGGAGGACCGGACTAGGCTGCCATTTGATGCAGACCTTGGCTACTTACAATGGACGCTCCCTATTTCCTGATTCAAGGCTTCTTGAATTGGAAGAGGAACTACATAAGACCAAGTGGGAAATCGTCGGGCTAAGTGAGGTAAAGAGAAAAGGAGAAGATCTCATTGAACTGAAAAGTGGACATCTCTTCTACTATCGTGGGACAGATACTGTCAGAACTAGTGGTGTTGGATTTATAATAAACAAGAAACTGAAGGATAAAGTTTCAGAAGTTGAAAGTTCCTCCGACAGAGTTGCACGACTCGTTATCCAATCTCGAGAAGATACCAGGTTCAGATTATTCAAGCTTATGCACCCATCACAACTGATCCTGAAGAAGAAATTGAAGAATTTTATGAGGAAATTCGTCATCTAGATAATAAAGGCAAGCAGCACTTGAAGATAATTATGGGAGATTTCAATACAAAAATAGGGCAACAGAACGAAACTTCAGTAGGTAAATTTGGTCACGGCAACAGAAACCAGCGTGGAAATACTCTCGTAGAGTTTGCAGAGGCAGAAAGGGTTTTCATCTTGAACTCCTTTTTCAAGAAAAAGCCGCAAAGAAAATGGACATGGAGGCATCCCAATGGATTGACAAGTGAAATTGATTTTATTATGTGTAACAAGAAATTTGTCATGAAAGACTGCAGTGTGCTGAACAAGTTAAACCCAGGTAGTGACCATAGAATGGTAAGATGTAAGATGCACCTTAATGCTAAACTCGAGCGTGGCAAGTTAATAAAACAAAGTGTATTGACATGACGAACCTTAAAAAGCACCATAATACCTTCAAATTGGAACCGAGGAACAGATTCTCTATTCTAGAAGGTCTAACGTTGGAAGAAGTGGACATCTCTGAAATTAACAAAAAAGTAACCAAAGCTCTTATGGAAACAGCAACAAAACTAGCTGGGTCTAAGAACAAGTTGCATGTGAACAAATTATCAAGAAAAACCAAAATGTTGATGCAAAAAAAAAAAAAACAGATCAGGACAACTATAGAAGATGTGACTTCCAAAGTGGAATTTGTAGAGCTATGCAAGACAGTACGAAAAAGTATCACTGAGGACGTAAGGAAATTCAACTCTGAACTAGTGAGGAAAGCAATTGAAAACAACCAAAGCCTAAAGAGACCAAAGGGACATCTCAGTAAGGGAAGAAAACAGGTTATGGCACTGAGAAAAGAAGATGGTTCTGTAAAGAAATAGAGGCGAAATTTTGACAAGAGTGAAAGATTTCTACTTCAAATTATATGAAAGGGATGATACATGTTCTCCAGACATCATGAAAGGTACCAGTACCAGAGTTACTTCCAGTCCTCCCAGCAGACGTTGCACATGCAATCAAGAACATGAAGCGGGGAAAAGCTCCAGGAGCAGATGGAATTACTGTAGACATCATACAAGCAGCAAGTGGAAAAATCGAAACAGTACTAGCTCAAGTTTTCAGTCGATACCTTAATGAAGGGAAGATTCCTGTGGATTGGAACTATATTACAATGAACCTGCTACATAAAAAAGGCAACATTGAGGATCTCAGGAGCAACAGACCTATTAGCCTCCTATCAGTGGTTTATAAAATCTTCACTAAAGTTCTTTCACACCGCTTGAAGGTAACACTGGACATGGCTCAACCGAGAGAACAAGTTGGATTCAGGAGTGGCTACAGCACTATAGATCATGTCCACGTACTATGAGAACTAATTGAAAGAGCGAGGGAATATGAACTTCCATTATGCATGGCTTTTATCGATTATGAAAAGGTCTTTGAATCAGTGAAACCATCAGCAGTTACAATGGCTTTGAAACCTGCGGTACTAAAGATGCATACATTAATATTATTAATAACATCTATGAAAATGCAAGTGCAAAAATTCGGCTATTTGAGAATACAGCGCACATCAAAATTGGAAAGGGAGTGAGACAAGGGGACACCATATCTCCGAAGCTCTTTAATGCCACTTTGGAAAATGCCTTTCAATCACTGAACTGGGAAAATAAAGGGATAAAGATTAATGGAGATTATCTAACTCACCATCGTTTTGCTGATGACGTAGTCATTTTTGCAACTACCGCTTCAGAGCTGCAGAGTATGATCCAGGAACTTGCGGACAAGAGTAAAGAAGTAGGACTAAAAATGAACTTTCAGAAGACAAAAGTTATGTACAATGCTTTTACAAGAAATGAAGATTTATTGATTGACGGAGAAAAGATGGAGATAGCAGATACCTACGTTTATTTTGGACAGTAGATATCAAACGAGGGTCACTTTTATGAAGTAATTAAACGGCGTATAAAACTTGCCTGGAGAGCTTTTGGAAGAAACAGCATAATTTTAAGAGCAATATCCCATTATGTCTTAAAAGAAAAGTGTTTGATCAATGCATCCTTCCAGTGCTTACGTATGGTGCAGAGACGTGGGCCTTAACTAAAAGAGTCATACAAAGGCTGCAGACAACTCAAAGTAGCATGGAGGGGTGCATGCTTGGTGTAACCAGGAAAGATAAGAAGAGGAACTCGTGGATCCGAAAAATGACAAGAGTGGAAGACATCATGATCAGCGTAAAATCCCTGAAATGGCATTGGCTGGACATACTGCCAGAAGGACAGACCATCGATGGACAGCCGAAATTTAAGATTGGATTCCAAGGGACAGGAAAAGACCCACCCAGAAGCAGACCACATGGGAAATGAGTGGGTGAAATTCGAAATTATGCGGGAGTAACATATAGGAAATTGGCACAAGACAGACGATTGTGGAAGAGGCTTGGAGAGATCTTCGTCCAGCAGTGGATTGATAATGGTTGACAATGATGATATATATATATATATATATATATGGCAAATGGAAAACTTGCCCCCTCTAAGGTTCCATTTAAACCCCCGGCAAGGATGTCCTGAAAGAAACACTGTATAACTCTTAACCACTAAAACTGTAACCCTCTTTATTCACTGAGTGGCCATTTTATTATAACCACCTGATAGTTTTATGCAAATGAGCTATGGCTGCACGCTGTTGCCGCTAGAGGGCGAGGCTAGTATAAAAAGGGAAAGCTTAGAGCTTGCGACAGTAGTAGAAGTGATTTTTGGGTGAAGAGATGGGTAAAAAATGCGATTTGACGGACTTTCAACGTGGGATGATTGCAGGAGCTCGGAGCCATGGAGCGAGTATCACCGAAACCACCGCATTCGTGAAATGTTCTAGAGCAGCTGTTGTTAGAATGTTGAAAGACTGGACTGTCAGCCAAAAAACTGTGTATCTAGCAACGTGTGGTCGTCATCGACTAGTGACTGGTTGGGCGTAACGGAGAGTAGCCAGACTGATAACAGACAACAGAAGAGCAACAGTGCAGCAAACTACAGACCATCTTAATCAAGGATCACCTCAAACGATCTCTGCACGCACTGTTCGCCGAACACTGCATCGGATGGGATATGGCAGCCGAAGACCTGTTCGAACACCTTTGCTGTCTGCAGTTAACAAGAGAAAATGTCTCTAGTTCGCACTAGAGGACAAGGATTGGACAGTCGATAATTGGAAACAAATTATGTGGTCCGATGAATCACGTTTTCAGTTGCACCATGCCGATGGCCGAGTGAGAATTTGGCGGAAACAGCACGAAAGTATGGACACCAAATGCATTGCTACAGCCCTTCAAGCTGGTGGAGGCAACATTATGGTTTGGGGAATGTTTTCCTGGCATGCTTTGGGCCCTTTAATTCGTGCTGATCAACGTCTGACTGGCACATCATATCTAAACATCATTGTGGACCAAGTGCATCCTATCATGTGGATGGTTTACCCCAATGGCGATGGTTACTTTCAACAAGATAATGCGTCCTGCCATAGTGCTCGTATTGTACAGGATTGGTTTCAGGAACATGCCGGTGAGTTTACTTTGCTTAGGTGGCCCCCACAATCTCCAGATCTCAACTCCATTGAGAATTTGTGGGATGAAGTTGAACGAGCCATCAGACAGCTGGATCCACAACCCTGCAATCTCACACTCCTGGAAAGTGCTATTCATCAAGCATGGTCTCAGATTCCGCAAACCACCTATCAACATCTATATTATAGTGGAGTCCATGCCACGAAGAATCGACGCAGTATTAAAGGCAAAAGGTGGCCCAACGAAGTACTGAGGAAGTGGTCACAATAAAGTGGCCACAAATTGTATACTGTATGTGTATACAGAAAGTTAATCTTGCAACTTTTTATAAAACATTTTGTTTCTGAGAGTATAACTCAAACGGGTACGTAGCTCGCTTTTCTTATCTGGGAGGATGAGGCTTGAAATTACGCCTCTTTGAGCTCAAAAAGTTCCTTACTTCCACTCAAATAGAGAGTAAGCAGTTCTTATACTTTCTCATACCTTCGTTATAGGATAATAGGAAAGTATTATAATCGTAAAAAAAATCTGATATCCACTTTTGACATAATTTTACTCAAAATTTAAAAATTAGGAGAATACCCAAGAGTTTAGAGGTTTAAATATCAAGTGAAACGTAGAAGTTATGTGAAGACCGACAAACACAACGCGTGCAGAAACGCAGAATGAAAACAAACCAGCACAGAACGAATGAGTGCTACATAGAAAGCGTAACAATAGGAATATTCTTTCGCAGGAGGGTTTGGAAAAGTTCCGTTCAAGGTTAAATGCTCAGAGGAACTGTCGGCGACATGCGACAGAGCACAAATGACTAATTAGCACTTCATCCGTACGACGTATTCGGAAAAGTCACGGAGGTTAGGCGTATTATTTTGCATACCCCCATCCACTGTTTCGGGCAATTCTATGCATCCATATGAGGTGGTCCACAACTTGCAGTGTAAATTCTGTACGTTGATTAGCTGCGCGCAATAGTGAATGCGGCTAACTAAAGTATTTACAAAGGAAGATATTAAAGTGCATAACTTTGTTCTTGAGTTAAAATGTTCGGCAAATTTATTCACACTCTGTTCATTTCTGTTTTTTATGCTCCTCAAAGTGTAAGATTACGCCCCTGATATGACCACATTCAGGGCCGGTGCTAGGGTGTTTGGTGTCCTAGGCAGTCCATCCGCCTTGCGCCTCCAAAAATTTAATATTCTTTCTGTGGCCAAACATATTGCATTATATTCAATAATTATTTCGAGATGCAAAAATGCGATGTAAACTAAATAGAAACTAATGGAAATTACATCATTTACTTATTGGTCCAATGAAAATGAAAATTATATTAAAATTTCATTTTACGTGCTATATTTTTCGCAAAATTACCAACAAGTGTCTTCAGATCTATGTCACGGGCAATTTTTTGTTCGATCGATAATGCATATAACCCAAAAGATTCTTTCCTGCATCTCCCGATAGAGAAAAAAAAAGGAAAAGAGAAAAGAATTCTAGTGGAATGAATGTAGTAGCAGAGCTTCTCTTACTCTTGCCCCTGTTCTTACTACAAAATAGTCTGAGTGAGACAATTGCTAACCTTTAGGCAAGACGCTCCAATAACGCAGTTGTCTAAACGCGGGCTTTTGACGATTCGTTCGAGATGGGTCCCGGTTCGAATCCCGATTAAGAGTGGATGTTGTGTTTGTCTTACGACACTGGCTCTTCCTCTTCACTGGAACCAGTAGCCCTAAATTAGGTACGGCCGACTGCTTGTAGCCATCTAGTTGCTCAAGGGGGTCGTTAATCCCCCTCCTGTCCCAAAGAACCTTAGACGTTCATCATTGCAACTATTTGTGATGGAAGAAGTGGACGGTTTAGAATAGATATTTGCATTGAAAGCCGGATACCACAGAATCCATTTTCTTTAAAATAATCTTGTGCCCTCCCTGCTGCATGGACTCAAGCTTGGTTTATGGCAGTTTTTCGACAGATGCGTGCTTTCGTGGCAATCTGACTTACCCATTCTATAAGAACAGGTCTCCATTTCTCAATGAATAAGAATTCGGAAGTTATATCAAATGGACAACAGAAAATAAAACTCATTTTGTTTTTACTTTTTTTTTCTCATTTATTAACTTATTTGGTTTTATCAATTCTAAATCTTAGCGCCCCTCAAATGTTAGCGCCCTAGGCAGCTGCCTAGTTCGCCTAATGGTTGAACCGGCCCTGACCGTCCTGGGGCTATGCACTCAAAGAACAAACAAAACTTTTTATTTTTGATCATATAACTCTTAACCAATAAACTGCAATCCTCTTTATACAGGGTGTCTCAAAAATACACAGCAAAACTGCAGGAATGAATTCCTCATAGGTAGATAAGAAAAAAAGTTTGTCAACATAGGTCCGGAAATGCCTCGTTTCCGAGTTATGAAGGTCTGTCTATGACACTTAACTGTTCGCATTACCTGACTCAAGTCTGTCTTGGTTTCCCAGTTATTCATCGGAATGTTTTATCTCCCGCAGGTGAATTCCTTCATCACAAGGTACTGACAGAATCTAATGGTTTTTCTTTCCGATCATGTACTCAAATCAGGAGCAAGCGGATATGCACTTTATGTACAGTTTGGCGGATGGCAATGCTCTGGAGGCTAGTCGTTTGTAACACGAAAGGTTCACAGGACAAAAATGTCCAGACAGAATAATGTTTGAAAGTATCCATCGCCGCCTTTGTGAACATGGTACCTTTACCTCTCGTGCTGCCAACATAGGATAACCAAGATCTACGGCTCCTGAAGTAGAGGCGGAGATTTTGGATGTTGTGCATGCGACTCCTGGAATCAGCACACACAGATTAGTAATGCTACTGCATGCTCATCGTTCGACTATTTGGAGAGTGTTGCGAGAACAACACCTGCATCTGTACCACCTAGAACGGATACAGGCTTTGTCACCAACAGATTACCCTGCACGAGTAATGTTCGGCTAGTGGTTCTTAAAGCAATGTGGTACAACTCCTAACTTTCCTGCTTTAGTGATATTTACCGATGAAGCACAGTTCACACACGACGGAATCCTAAACTTTCACAACCAGCATGTAAGGGCCGAGGAAAACCCAAATGCAATTCTTCCGTCACGTCCCCAACAGCCGTTCAGCCTAAACATCTGGGCGGGTGTTTTTGGTGATAAGCTATTTAAACCCCATGTACTTTCCAACAAACTCACGGGATGGGCATACCATACCTTTCTGGAAAAAAAAATGCCTGATTTCTTGGACGACATGCAACTCATCATTCGTCAACAAGCACACTTTATGCACTATTCCGCTCCCGCACATTTTAGCCACCTATCTCGCAATTACTTGAATCGAAAGTTTTCTAGTCGGTGGATAGGTAGAGGTGGATCAACTGCCTGGCCTCCACGCTCACAAGATTTAAACCCTCTAGATTTCTTTTTGTGAGGCCATTTAAAATCATTGGTGTATTCGAGTCCAGTAGCAGATGTAGAATCTCTCTGCCGTCGAATTGTGGCAGGTTGTGAAACAATACGAAACATGCCAGGAATTTGGCAGCGTGTTCGCGAGTCCATGAGACGTCGATGTGAGGCCTGTATTGAGGCAGAAGGTGGGCATTTTGAACAATTACTATAAGGTAATGTGAACAGTTAAGTGCCATAGACAGACCTTCATAACTTGGAAACCAAGCATTTCCGGACCTATGTAGACATAAACTTTTTTCTTATCTATCTATGAGGAACTCATTCCTGCAGTTTTGCCGTGTATTTTTGAGAAACCCGGTATATATGTATATTAAGGTTATAGTGGCTTGAAGGGATAGTGTGCTGTTCGTATTTACTCTTCGAGAAGCGCAGGGTATCGCCACGAAGATTGCCGTTATAGGTCTCTGTCGGCGCATGTCCGATAAACATTTGAGCTTTTTGAGGTTGTTTTGAATTGTGTGTTGTACCGTGTGTAATATACTCATGTAACGTTTAAGTGTTACACGTGTTTTGGTGAGTTAATTAACGAAACTAATAATTTGATACACGTTAAACGTTTCTTTGATACGCTGATCGAACCAGCAATATTTTATTTTGATATTCTACATCATTATGTCATCAACGACGTCGTGTGCCTCTGCTGCACCAAAAGAAAACGGCAGACACACTATTTTGTTTCGGGATGTCTAAGTGGAATTACTGAATCCCTAGAAAAAATATCACTTTTTCAGGCACCTAAAAATGAAGAACGTCGTAAAACTTGGGAACGTATAATTTCTCGTGCAGATAAAAAACTGGAAGAAGATTGTGGTATTTGTGAAGTCCATTTGTCCATTTTGACCAGCAATTTATTGAAAGAGATTTTTAACACACAATTAAGCCAAAATTATTAATTGACGCAATTCCGACCACATTTCCAAACTTGTCATCATATTTCAATAAGAAATTACCCAAAGGAATCTTTCTGAAACTTATGTTGAAAAAGGCATTAAATTTTTCAGTAGTTGCTCCTCCATTCAGGTGAAAAACCTGACCAGTGTGATGTGTTCTCCCAACAATTTGGTCGGAAAAGTTATCGTTTAAAGCATATGCTTATTCACACAGGTGAAAAGTCACACCAGTGTGACATGTGCTTCAAATCATTCGCTCGGGAAAGTCTTCTTTCAAAGCATATGCTTATTCACACAGGTGAAAAGTCACACCAGTGTGATGCACGCTCCCAATCATTTGCTCGGAAAAGTCTTCTTTCAAAGCATTTGATCCTTCACACAGGAGAAAAGCTCTCACCAACGTAATGTATGTTCCGAACAATTTACTCAGAAAAGTCATTTTATACAGCATATGCTGCTTCACACCGAAGGCAAGCCTCACCAGTGTTATGGGTGCTCCAAACAATTCACCTGGAAAAATCATCTTGCACCTCACATGATCCTTCACACGGTGAAAAGCATCACCACTGCCATATAGGCTCCCAACAATTTGCTCAGAAATGTAAACTTTCAGAGCATATGTTCCTTTACACTGGTAAAAATCTTCACCATTGTGATGTATGCTCCAAACAATTTACTCGGAGAAGTGATCTTTCAAGACATATGATTCTTCACACAAGTGAAAATCTTTACCAGTGTGATGTATGCTCCAAACAGTTTGCTCATAAAAGTAATCTTTCACGGCATGTGCTGCTTCTCACTGGTAAAAAGCCTCACGAATGTAATGTATGATCAAAAACATTTGCTGAAAAAATGAACTTTCAGTGCATATGTTCCTTCACACAGGTGAAAAGCCTTACCAGTGTGATAAGTGCTCTAAACAATTTACTCAGATAAACAGACTTCACAACATGCGCTCATTCACAAAGGTGAATTGGGTCACCAATGTACGCTTGAAACAATTTGATAGAAAAAGTGATCTTTCTAAGCACATGCTCTTTCATGTAGATGAATAACCACAGCTGTACAATATATGTGATTGAAGAAAACCATACTTTGTTAAACCGGACCAGGTAAGTACAAAGAGATTATATGATTAGTTCAGTTTATTATTTTACGTTCATTAAAGGATAGGAATCCCTTGCTACATGAACGAGTTGCTTTCATTCCTGATCTGCAGTAATATATATATTAATCATTGGCAAACCCACGGTGGGGGGCTTTGGGGGCTTAAGCCCCCTCCAAAGAGATTAAGACCGACGTACGTCACAAATCAAACATTCAAAAATATTATTTTACATGTTCAAAAAATTACATTGTGTGTGACATTGTCTTCCATTACATGGTGTCCTTTTCCCAAAGAGATTAAGAGCGACGTACGTCACAAAATAAACATTAAAAAATATTATTTTAAATGTTTAAAAAATTACATAGCGTCTTCTATTACATGGTGTCTTTTTCCCAAAGCCCCAAAGAGATTAAGAGCGACGTACGTCACAAAATAAACATTCAAAAATATTATTTTAAATGTTTAAAAAATTACATAGCGTCTTCTATTACATGGTGTCTTTTTCCCAAAGCCCCAAAGAGATTAAGAGCGACGTACGTCACAAAATAAACATTCAAAAATATTATTTTACACGTTCAAAAATTCTTCTTCCCAAAGAGATTAAGAGCGACGTACGTCACTTGAAGGTAACACTAGACATGGCCCAACCAAGAGAACAAGCTGGATTCAGGAGTGGCTACAGCACTATAGAACATACCCATGTACTGAGAGAACTAATTGAAAGATCAAGAGAATATGAACTCCCATTATGCATGGCTTTTATTGACTATGAAAAGGCCTTCGATTCCTTGAAACCATCGGCGGTAACAATGGATTTGAGATCCTGCGGTATTGAAGATGCATACATTAGCATTATTAATAACATCTATGAAAATGCAAGTGCAAAGGTTCGGATATTTGAGGATACAGCACAAATAAGAATTGGAAAGGAAGTGAAACAATGTGACACCATATCTTCCAAGCTCTTTAACGCCACATTGCAAAATGTCTTTCGATCATTGAACTGGGGAAACAAAGGGATAAAGATTAATGGAGATTACTTAACTCATTTTCATTTTGCTGATGACGTAGTCATCTTTGCAACTACCCCTTCAGAGCTGCGGAGTATGATGCAAGAACTTGCTGACAGGAGTAAAGAAGTGGGATTAAAAATGAACTTTCAGAAGACAAAAGTAATGTTCAATACTTTTACACGAAATGAAGATTTATCGATTGATGGAGATAACAGACACGTACGTTTATCTTGGACAGCAGATATCAAGTGAGGGTCACATTGATGAAGAAATTAATCGGCGTACAAAACTTGCCTGGAGAGCTTTTGGAAGCAACAGTACAATTTTTAAGAGCAGTATGCCACTATGTCTCAAAAGAAAAGTGTTTAATCAACGCATCCTGCCAGTGCTTACGTATGGAGCAGAGACATTGACCTTAACTAAAAAAGACATACAAAGACTGCAGACAACTCAAAGAGGCATGGAGAGGTGCATGCTTGGTGTAACCAGGAAAGATAAGAAGAGGAACTTGTGAATAAGGAAAATGACAGGAGTGGACGACATCATGACCAGAGGGAAATGACTGAAATGGCAATGGGCTGGACATGTTGCCAGAAAAACGAACCACCGATGGACAACCGAAATTTTAGACTGGATTCCGAGGGACAGGAAAAGACCCAGAAGAAGACCCCATGGGAGATGGAAGGATGAAATTCGAAAGTATGCTGGAGACCCAGAAGACCCCATGGGAGATGGAAAGATGAAATTCGAAAGTATGCTGGAGTGACTTGGAGGAGACAGGCAAAAGACAGACAATTGCGAAAGAAATTTGGGGAGACCTTCATCCAACATTGGATTGATAATAGTAAATGATGATGATATACAGCCACCAACAAAAATTCTTGCTATATAAACTATAACTACATATACAGCCCCCTCCAACAAAAATTCCTGGGTGCGCCACTAATATTGATGTACGAATTCCTTGCAGAATTTTAATTTTTCACATCAGCTTATCCAATCTCTCCTGTACGCAATGCAGTTTTTCTTGCTCGAAATGCGCGGCGAGCGACATCTAGTGGTTTCCGTTTTTTTTTTTCGCTTTCCGGGGAACGAACGGCTCACTAACTTCCTTTTCAAGCCACTTTACTTAAGGAAACCAGACGCCCTCATTTTCTGGGGACAGTCCTCAATTTTCATAATTTGTCCTCAATTTCGCAAAAAACTGATTGAGGACATCAAATGTCCTCAATTTCTTATTTTTTTGTCCTAAATTTTTGAAATTTTCCAAAATAATTGAAATAGGAAAAATGTACTGTACGTAGGTCGTAGAACTCAATTGAATCAATCAAATTTAGCATCAATTACTTATTTAATTGCAAGAAAATTAACTCATGAAGATATGGAACTATTTTGTTAAGCGGATGATTTTTTCCTTGAATTTATAAATTATACGATATTAATGGAAGACATGCCGAAGCATCGAACTCGGCCATCTCGATAATCGTGGTATTAATTTCTTCTCTGTTTTAACTGAATTTAACGGAAATATTTTTAGGATGGGGAATAAATTTCATCTTTTTCAGCATCGACTTTCTTGCAATTAATTAAGTAATTGATGCCAAATTTCGTTGCATTCGGTAGATTTCATTGAAAGTTCTACAAATTTTGTTAAGTACTTTTTTCATTAAACTGTTTCTTCAAGCAAAGTTACTGGACTTTGAATACTCCTTCTCGTCCATGGTAATTTTCTGGCTTCAGATATTTTTTCTTGTTGAGAATCAAAATGTACCTTTTTTCATGTGCTGTCCCTATGAATAACATTCAAAATTTATCAGAAGTAATATTCTGCATCATAGTACTCTATTCAGAGACCTTTAAGATACATAGACTGAAAGTTCTTGTGCAAATGAGTGGCAGCAGCTGGTGACATTCTTGCATTTTGATCACAGAGCTTGTACGGATAAAATGGCGTGTGTCCTATGTAAGCAACGTTAATTAAGCTCTTTTACCTGCGCGAAGAAATTTTTTTTACGTTGTTTTAATACTGCGTATTAATTTTTTTCAATGAGGTATTAATTAGACATTGCGCCTTTTAACTTACGATTAAAGAAAACATCATTATCGAAATGTTGGGAGATATGAAATAACTGAAGGGAAACGTCGCTTGTCCTACGTGTAAAATATATTTCGGCTTCAGTTGCTTGCAAACTGCGTGATCTAGTTGCATGAAATTCGTATTTCACGCTCTAAGTAATGTCAAAAAACATTTTAATGTGGCCATTTCTTTATTCTTAAGAGAAGTTGCCGAGAATAAAACTTTTAATTTTGGAAGTTTTTCCCGCAGTATTATGAGTTCGTAATAGCTACTAAACGGGAGAAAAAAATAAAAATAAGTAAAATTAAATACGATAGAAAAAAATTCCCTCATCATATAATTTAAAGTTTAGACAATTAGAAATCTCGAGGATGAAAAGTCTCGGAAAAGAAACACGAGTTAGCAAACCATCTGTAGGTTTAACGAGAAACCTTCACTTTAGAGCCATACATACTCTGGTGAATGACACAAGGATCTAGTAAAAACTAAGTCCCTCAATTTAATATTTAGAAATCAAATAAGTGAACAAGGTTACTAGCTAACAATCTTGCACTTAAAATAACTCTATTATTCCCAGGGAAAGATTAGAAAAGTAGGTGAGAAGCCTAGATTGAATCTGCAAGTCACGGTAAATGTGACAAGGTTCTAGTAAGAACTGAGTCCCTCAACTTAATATTTAAAGATAAAGTGAGTGCAAAAGGTTACTAGCTAATTATCCTGCACTTAAAATACTAAAACTACTCTATTATTTCAAGGGAAAGATAAGAAAAGTAGGTGAGAAGCTTAGATTGAAACTGCAAGTCACGGTAAATGTGACAAGGTTCTAGGAAAAACTGAGTATCTTAACTTAATATTTAAAGAAAAAGTAAGTGCAGAAGATTGCTAGCTAACTATCCTGCACTTAAAATACTAAAACACCTCTATTATATCAAGGAAAACATTAGAAAAGGTGGTGAGAAGCCTAGACCAGATGTGACAGATTCTTGACGTACAGCATTGAACTCCAAATGTCGCCCGATGAACTTACGGTTTTGCAGTCTATGTATCTTAAAGGTCTTTGACTTTATTGCTATTTTATACTCATTTCACATGAAAATTATCCTTCAGATTCACCGTACGTTTTACCATGAAGCTGGACAATTATGGTACAGTTCATAACATTCTTTGCTAATCTTCGGCTTTACCATGTGTCGGACGTTGTCCTCAATTATGTCCACATTTTGAAACGAAATTGTCCTCAATTTTGCATTGAAATTGAAGGCAACTGTCATTTTGTCCTCAATAATCTGGTCACCTTAAAACGGTTCCACCTAAAATCTCTGCCTTATGTTTCCACTTCTTTACATTTTCTTCGCAATTAACGTATTTCCAAGGATGAAAATTTGCACATCGAAAAAACTAACATTAAGTTATAGCATGGAATACTTAATACATGCTAAAACATAACCATAATTATATTAAAAAATCAATCATTTTCCATTGAGTAGTGTTTATATCTGTTAATAGATGGCGCGACCTGTACATGGATGACGTCAGTAGACAAACAAATGTTGGATTGCTTAATTATGGTTATGTTTTAGCAAGTATTAAGTATCCCATGCTATTACTTAAAGTTAGTTTTATCGATATGCAAATTTTCATCCTTGGGAATACATTAATTGCGAATATATTAAGAAATTTTACCATTGGAAACACAAGGCAGAGATTTTAGGTGGAACCACCTTAATGTATACATAAAGTTAATCTTGCAACTTTTGATACAAATTTGTCTTCTTTCATGAAACGACCGTAAACAAAAAAAAAAAAAAAAAAAAATGAAAGACCTAAGAACTGAGGATTTTTAAGATTCACATGCAGTTCATTCGATAAATTATCATCACAAACTCACAATTGCACTCACACAGACCATTTTATGTCAAATCAAATTATGTTTATAAAGTTCAAATCAATACAGCCAGCATAATAGAAAGTATCTGGATTTAACGAGAAATATAGTAAACCAGTCATATTTGTTTGTCGTTCTTTAAAATATCAGCGATTTCAACGACATATTTTGCTTGTAACAGCAAGGGTCTGTCAATCATAGCACCACGAAAAGTAAATGCACCTTTACCATGCTGCTGATGTTCATCGAAAATCTTGATCAACTCTCTAGCCCACTCGATTTTTTCTTGAGACGGTGAAAATGCTTCTTGCACAATGGAAACCTGAGAAGGATGAATAACCTGCTTTCCAGTAAACCCCATGTCAGCACCCTCTTTCGCCTTTCGTTTTAATCCATCAGTGTCCTTATAATTAATGTGCACCATATCTATCGCTTGAATGCGAAATGATTTAGCAATGACGATCACTTGCTGGCGAGCCATTAGGACCTCAAGTGCGTCGGACGTTCTCGTGGCCCCAATATCTGCGCAAAAATCATCGGAGCCAAATACTAATCCATCCAAAACGAACGGGCACGAACTTGACATTTCAACTGCAGTTCTGCATATTTCTCTGAGATCCAAAAGAGACGTGGCACTTTCTACAAATAACACCAAGTTTATCTTTTTTGGCAGGCCGATTCCTTTCAGATGGTGAGAGAACTTTTCTGCTAGCCATTTAATATGATGAACAGTTTCCACTTTAGGGACCATCAGAGTATCCGGAAGTTTTTCAGCTGCTAACAGCGCAGCCAAATCTTTTTCGGCAAATCCACTGTCCACAGAATTGATGCGAGCAGCATACTCTGATCTGCCGAAATCCAAATTCTTGACTGTTTCACAAATCACATTTCGTGCTTCGTCCTTTTTATTATAGGCAACACCATCCTCACAATCAAGAACAGCACAATCAACGTTTAAAGATTTTACTTTTCGTATCTTTCTAAGGTCATGTCCAGGAACATAAAGCATTGCCCTCCTAGGCGTCACAGTACTACTTTTATATCGAGCCGCAACCGCTAGAAATGGACGAACTTTCGACAGTAAACAATTGAGGGCATTCCGTGCAGGTTGTGGCATTGCCTTTGAACTTGCAGATATAACTCGATTCATATTTTTAATTGGTAAGAAAAACAAAAGCATTCAAAAGAACAAATTTTGCGCTTACTTGTTGGGTAGAACTCCAAAGGTAAACACATAAGATGGAACACGCGAACACGGAGCCCTCTCGGAATGGCGACTTCCGTCAACCACTGCTCATGCGTGATCTTATACGTTCGCTGGTCTACGGGGTTTCTTCTATGCGTGCACGAGAACCGCACCCTGTATGGCTGACTGGTGTGTGTGATGTTTGTTTGATACAAAAATTCCTTTTTTACAGACTGTTTATTTCCCACATTCGGTTCGTGCATCTGTAATATAACAATAGGAGGAACCATTTACGAGTTTATAAATCCTGAAGTGAACATTTGGAGGTGCGAGGTATTGCGATGCAGCACAAATCTGTTCAATAGCGAAGCCGCCAGGGACAGATATACCCCCTATATATCTCTGGCGGAATTGCCGGCAGGGAAGCTCTTCTTGAGGTGCTATTCTAGGGTTCAGATTGTTACCGTTCAGCTGTTTATAGCAGGTATATTGCTGTTTTCTAGTATTTAATGTGTTTAAATTTTCGTGTAAAATAGAGCTGGCTCCGGTACTCACTGCCACTTAAAAGGCCTAGGGTGTCAGTTCCTTACTGTCGCATTTGACATTTCCGCTTTTTTTTTCTTGTCAGGAAAGCGTATTTAAAAGACCATAATTTTACTTAGCAGTGTATGTTGAATTTTTTTAAAGTTAAGTAGTTCAATATAGGGTTTTCATGAGTTAACCATGGGAATATATGATTGCTTTTTAAGTGCTTCGTGACCGATTTGCCATGTAAACGAATGCGTCGGGTTACATACTTGAGTAGCAATGCAATGATTGCTTCACTTCAATACGAAGTATGAGCATATAGATTGTTATAAATGATATTGTTTTTTGAGTTGTCATGGGCCGGCAAAATTATAGCATCGTCTGATACACAGTTTCATAATTGAAAAGTATTGTATTTCAGTTATGAATGCAACACAATGGAATAGTCATACATTTCTGTCCAGATGCTGTGAGTTGCTAGTGTGAAGCATGTAAAACAATACGCTTCATGCATTCATTACTTTTCAGTTTATAGGTGTTATTTACCAATGTTGTAGACTTGTAGAGTGATTCCCATCCAGCTTCTGTTGTGCTGTTGCACTTTAATAATTGATTGACTGTTTCTTGCAGTGTTAGATATGAAATATACTCGATTGGTCCTTATGACTGAAGACAGTTAACTTATTTGTCAACAGTTTGTAGTAATATTTTTATGGGAACCAAAAGACAATGCATTTACTTTTTGTTGATTAAAGTACCTGCAGTGTTTTAAATGTTTGATTATAGTCATTTTGTCAAGGAGGTTGTTGCTCATCTGTTTAAATTTTTATCTGCAAGTATATTAGGCTATCAATCAGACCTGCATGCAAATGTATAAAAATTGAGTATTTATTCAGAATGAGGGTGCTACTTACCCCCCCCCCCTTTTTTTTTGTTAAACCACAAAGGTGAAGTTCAAAATAACAAAAAAATATATTTCTGCACAAAGAGACGGAAGCATGAGTGTTTGCATTTCGGATGAATTGTACATAGTGGGTAGCAAAGCAATACACAGGCACATTACTGTACTGAAGTGGAATCAGATATATTTATTTATTTATTGCTTTGTTGCCTGTGTGGTATGGAATTTTACATAGATTTATAAGTTAACATCAATAATCTCTAATAGCACTGTTGAATGATATCAAGGAGTAGACTTTGCATCTGTAATTGCATTGCTGAGTGACATCCAGGCGTTGCTTCGTATTATGTAGTGTATTGCTGATATTAAATGGAATATTATGAAATTAAAACAAGATAAATGCAAAAGGATTTCTATTGCCTGCTACTTAAATTACCATAACATAAATTATGCGTTAGTATTTAAACAGTCTTCTTATAATAGTAGTAAGTAGCTCTTTTTCTCACCAAGAAAAAGAAGGGGGACAGTACTGATCCTATAATATGCTGTCAGGTGTAGGCAGTGTAGCTGTTTCTTTTACACTACTTCCTGCCCTAAATTTATATGGAGCAATTTGTTATAGGTCATTTTCCACCATTTATAGAATTGCCACATGTAAGCAGTAGTGGAGTATCTGATGGGAATTGTACAAACAATTAAGGTGGTCTGTGAAGCACTGGCTTCTGCCCATTGATCCGAGTTGGGATAGGGTTCGAGTCTCTGATGAATCATAGATGGTGTGTTTGCCTGACAATGCTTGCTCTGACTCTTCCCTGGAACCATTTACCCTGAATTATGGAAGGGCTACTGGTTATAGTCTTCAGAATTGCTCATGGTGGTCATTAAACTTCAAAACAAAAGTAATTGATGCAACAGTGGCTGGAGTGTGCAGAAGATAGAAAAGCCATGTTAAGGCTATGTGGAAAAAGAAACAATGAGTGGTATGTTCTTCATTGAACACGTGTGTGATTCCTGGTCTATCTGATGTGAGGTAATGTGACGCACACATCTGAGCTTTGTGCAATTGTTTTAACGGAACTTTTTTTTCTTTGTCTTAAATACTTGTGATCATTTTAGGTTTTGAAAAAGGGTACCATATTAAACTGACATTGAACATTTAAACATGAAAACAAGATATTATATTTATATTTGTTGCCTTTAAATTTAGGGCTAGCCTTCCAATTAGCACTACATAAAGTAGTTCTGCTCTGGGGAATGCTACTAATAGAGAATTTGTAGAAAAAAAAAAGTATTTTAATCGTGAAAGTGAATCTAAGTACTTCTTAACAGGAAAAAAATGTATTTATCACTTCCTTGATTAATTTCTTGGACTTTTTAAGAGGAAGGAATATACAGTATTTACCACTTCCATTTAGGTTGCGCGATTAATTTTTCAGAGTACTTTTCAACAGGAAGAAATATCACTTTCAGGTTGTTTGCTTCATTTTTTGAAATTAGTGCACTTAATAGCGTTGATTAATTCTAGAAATGGATCAGCTTCTTTGGATGCACAACTTTTCAAAACGAGTATTGGATCAGAGATTATCTATCGTAGAACTTTTGCTTCCCAATTTTTGTTTTTGACCCCTCCAGTGTTGAGTTTGTTTCTCCTCTTTTTCCATTTGAATGGGTCTTATAACGGTGGAACATTCTACATTATCTTGCCCCAGTACCTGTATAAAGTTTCATTTAATGGCTTTCTGAACAAATGTTCACTTTAGGGAACAGTTCCTGCTCTTCAGCTCACTTCAAACGCATTTCTGAATCAGTAGTAACATCTCTCAACAAACGTTTAAAATTCGAAACATTCGTACTGATATAGATTAAGATAATATACAATGTAGTTGTCACAAATGTTTATTTTTTTTATTTCTTAAGCCGACCATGGTTTCACTGGGTATTGACCTAGCTTCATCAGGACGAATGGCACGTAAATATTCAAATTGTATATGACATCATAAATGGTGTTTACAGTCACGTGCTTTAGTTAGGTGCTTCCACGCGTTTGATAGAAATGGCGTGGATGCCATGTCATTAACAAGTTGCGAAGACTTCTGATATATATGGAAAGCTTCCAAACTATCAAGTTTGGAGGTTGAATCTGGCTTGTCAATAAGTTTTGCTTCTTCAAAGAGAAATCTGTGGTCCTTTTCGTAACAGTGTTTAGCCATCGATGACTTCTTTAGGTCACAATTCCGAATGTAGGTCTTGTGCTCCTTCAATCGAAAACGCAAAGCTCTTCGGGTCTGTCCTATATACGAAGCGCCACATTCACATGGAATTTGATAAATTCCCCACGAGTTTTTGTCTTCAACACAGTCCTTTGATCCTAAAAATCTCATTTTGTTTATGGGTTTAAAAATCACCTTAAAATTAAAGGTTTTGAGAATTTTTTTAATTTTGAAGGCAATGTCACGGGAAAATGGAATAATGGCAAAATTCTCTCGCAATGGGCGCATCACAGGAGTGTTAATGTGGAGATGAACTTTGGTTTTCGTAATTTTGTCAGAGCCTTGTCTATAATGAAAGGGTTGTATCCTTGCTGTACTGCAACACGTTTAAGGAAATAAAGTTCTTTTTTCTAAACTGTCCTTATCCGAACATATATGTATCGCGCGATATACGCAACTGTAAAAGGCACTGAGTTTTTGTTGATAAGGGTGATTAAACTTGGCATGTGGAGGTGAAAAAATAGCGAAAGGCTTCCGATAAATTATGGTTGCGAGAGATTGATTTAAACAAGCTACCAGGATGTCAAGGAATGGTAGGCATCCATTACTTTCAGTTTTGCAGCTGAATTGAATGTGAGGATCAATGGAATTAATAAGTTTGACTGATTCCGGAATTTCAGAAAGTTTTCCCTTCCATAGAACAAAAGTATCGTCTACGTATCGTATCCATAAGTCAAATTTCACAAGTTTGAATCTAATCACCCTTATCAACAAAAACTCGGTGCCTTTTACAGTTGCGTATATCGCGCGATACATATATGTTCAGATAAGGACAGTTTGGAAAAAGAACTTTATTTCCTTAAACGTGTTGCAGTACAGCGAGGATACAACCCTTCCATTATAGACATGGCTCTGACAAAATTCCGAAAACCAAAGTTCATCTCCACATTAACTCTTGTGATGCGCCCATTGCGAGAGAATTTTGCCATTATTCCATTTTCCTGTGACATTGCCTTCAAAATTAAAAAAAATATTCTCAAAATCTTTAATTTTAAGGTGATTTTTAAACCCATAAACAAAATGAGATTTTTAGGATCAAAGGACTGTGTTGAAGACAAAAACTCTTGGGGAATTTATCAAATTCCATGTGAATGTGGCGCTTCGTATATAGGACAGACCCGTAGAGCCTTGCATTTTCGATTGAAGGAGCACAAGACCTACATTCGGAATTGTGACCTAAAGAAGTCATCGATGGCTAAACACTGTTACGAAAAGGACCACAGATTTCTCTTTGAAGAAGCAAAACTTATTGACAAGCCAGATTCAACCTCCAAACTTGATATTTTGGAAGCTTTCCATATATATATCGGAAGTCTTCGCAACTTGTTAATGACATGGCATCCACGCCATTTCTATCAAACGCGTGGAAGCATCTAACCAAAACATGTGACTGTAAACACCATTTATGATGTCATATACAATTTGAATATTTACGTCCCATTCGTCCTGATGAAGCTAGGTCAATACCCAGGGAAACCATGGTCTGCTTGAGAAATAAAAAAATAAACATTTGTGACAACTACGTTGTATTATCTTAATCTATATATAATCGTCACAAGACTGTAGTTGTTGAGATAAAGAATTCGTACTGATAATGTACAAAAACATTTCCCAAATCACAACCAATTGCAATTATGGGGATATTACAAAATTCTGTTATTACTTAAATTGATCACATCAGCATCACATGAAAGATTAAATTAAAACTTAAAGTAAAACAATAAAATAAACTGTACATATAGAAACATATTAATTATTTAACATTTCATTTTGTGCAACATTTTTACCTTTACAATTCTAAACGCAAACCAAAATTCACATGAAAGGCCGGGTCTGAGGTGTGTAAATAACATGAAACGACTCAGGGAGCATGTCTCCCGGAGCTAAACTACTTGATGCATTGATAATTGGGAGACTAGCCAAATTTAGTAAAACAGAATAGAAGGGGGGGGGGGGTTCAAAGTCTTACGTGTTTTCTGCTGTGGCAGTTGCTGGCCTGTTTGATAGCACTTAAATTTGTGTCTCTGTATGCAAAATGGCCATGGTTTTTAAGAATACATATCAGGGTTTGAAAAAAATACCATGCCTGGGACATATAAATTATTGGCCTGGGCTGGTAAAAAAAAATCTAATTGCCTGGTTTGGGCTGCTAAATTAATAAAAAAAGAGTTTGGAATAGAATTTCTTGCTATAAGAAAAAAAAAAAAAAAAAAAAAAGGCAGTCGTCAGGTGTCCTGTTTCATTTCACTGCTAATCACTAGAAGTTGCATTATTATTATTATTATTATTATTATTATTATTATGTGCCAAAGACAGTAGAATATCACTTCTTTAACTTTTATTATACTCTAGGTCCAGAAATTGGAACTGTATGTAGTTTTGCCCCAAATGTTCATACAATTTTAGCATCTTAAAACTTGAGGTGCACGCTTTTGTGTATTGAACATTTTGAATACAGACCCTTGAAATGGAAATGCAAAATGTGTAAAAAGAAAAAAATCATGTTATTTTTTAACTTAAAAAATTGATTCCAATTTGTTATTTTCAAGGATAAATTTTCCTGGGTATTTTTTTTTTTATTACCTTGTAGCAAATAATTTCTGCACATGCCTAGCTGGTTGTGTAACTTTTCAGATATTTTTCAAGCCCTGCATTTATAATTGCAAAATGGTCTTATTTCTTTAAGAATGCATATTTTCTAATGAAAAGTAAAATATGTGGGATGGAATATGAAAAACATCTCAAATTGCAATTTTATTACCACTTTGGTGTGAAATCAGTATCTCTTCTATGACGTACGCACTCGGTGGAAGGAGTAACATTTCGTCACGTGTTGAAAGCAGAAAAATGATAAATTGTCATGTTGTGTGCTATGAGAGAAATAGTTGTCAAAAGAGCAATGCATTCATGAGACATTAAAGGACACCTAAAGGCCTTAAAGCACTCCTTCAGCACTTCTGTTCTCTCTCCTTGTCTTCACGTGGCATTTGCATAGTCATTGGACGCACGTTTTCTAGAGATTTTTAAAAGTGAGCATGTACCAGGATCTTATTACTTCTTTTGGTGGCGTGCTTTTTGTGGCTGTTTATCACTTTTTTTTTTTCACGATGAAGAAACAGCTATTGCAATTTTGAAACTGGGAGTCAGCCGTCCTTGCTTGCATTTTGCTGTCTGAGGAATGGAGTACATGCCGAGTGTGACTTGTGTGGAATGTGGTGTAGTAAGCTGAATCGTAGTTCTCACTTGCTCCTGCTGACGTTGTCTGCCAAGGAGGAGGCGTACAGGCTGAGAATGACTACTTGCTGAATTGTTCTCCCTTGTTCTTGCTGATGTCGTGTCTGCCAGAGTTGTATAAAAAAAAATTTATCTGCGTACATGACCACTGAAACAGAAAACTTGCTAAGATAAAAAATAAGAGATGAGCACTAAAATACACCAAGTTAATGTTCTTAGAAACAAATCCATAGGTTTTTTTTATTGGTGTAGGAAACAAATTGGTATAGCAGAGCTTTTGCACACAAATGTGTGGCTTTGTCAAGACTGAATAAAATCTGACTAATGTGGAGAGAAACAACTGTGATCATTAACATTTGAAAATATATATACATACATATCCTTACATTGAGTTAAGTTCACATTGTTCAGAGCGGGTAAAGCACGAGACAAAATGTCAACAAGGTAAGTATAAAGCATAATGAAAACTCTGTCTTAACATTTCAAGAAATCCGTCCACAAAGGGTGCAGGTCACAGAAAACAGTATCGTTGCATGTGGACGTCATTGTGAGGATTTCAACTGATTCTCTGTAGGCGGTCTCAAAGTAGGTAGTGTATGGTGCTGTCTATTTGTATCTTGTCCACTGTGGTATTGCATTTCTTAGGCAAACTTTTCTGGAGAGGGCAAAGTTGAGGGCCTCATTTCTCACGTTCCTTTTGTGCTCTGTCACCAAATGCTCTTTTAGTCATCCTTATGTAACACTTTTGCATTCCGTCAGGATATTCTAGTGGAATAGAGTAAACATGAGCTTTCTGGTTAAGGCAAACTTTCTCATGGGGGACAGGATATTCATAACTGAGGTGGTAGTTCTAATGCCAATGTCCATTCCTAGTTTCTTTAAGCCATTTTTTTTTATAAAAAAGCGTGAAGCCTGGGATGTATTGTAGTGATCCTATAAAGTCTAGATGGCGCTCGTGGGTTGGTACATTTTCATTAATGCGGTTCTTTACTTTATCAAGTATCAGGGATTGAATTTATCAGTTCTTTCCTAAAGCCAGCAGATACTGCTTGATTAATGATGTTCCTAATTTCTATTTCTTTGGTTTCATTATCTGAAGAAAACTGGATTGCTCTTCTTAGATGGGTTTGAAATATGCTGGTTTTATATTCCAAAGGTCAAAATGTGTCAGATGCAAGAAAATTTGGAACCACACAGAACCACTGTTATACTTTAGTGTGTAAATTTCCATTTTCTGATCAGTGTAGGAGCACATCAAGATATGGTAATTTACTTTCATTTTAGAGTTCCATGGTGAGGTTACACGACGTATTCCATTAATCCTTCTCAGGAAAGAGTCCAATAAATTTAAAAACTTGCTGCAAACAAAAAAACTTGTTTGCAACAAGAAAATTTGCTGCAAACCCGCGAAGCACGAACAATAGAATAATTTAAAGAAAAGTTAATGAAACAAATAATTATTAGAACATTACAGATTCCAATGAGGACAAAATAGGTACATTACAATTGAATGTGCTGCTGTGTGTGTGAAATGGACCTTTATGGCAAAATAAAAAAATATTTGACTATGAACCTCTTAAAAACAAAGACTAATTAAAGTTAACCTTCAAAAATTACAAATAGCATTTTCAACAACTTAATTCAAAAATAATAGGCTTACAAAATACATAAGGAAAAGATTTTAATTTAACAACTGGCAACTGCAAGAGAAATCTGGCAAAATTTTGTATTCTTTCTCTGTAAACAAAACTTACGATACAGTTCCCATAGATTGAAAACATGCCTTGATAAAATCTAGAGGCAGAAACGTCTGTAAAAATAAAAAAAATTAAAAACTATTAGAAAGTACCAATTACTCACCCTAAAGATCATGGTAATCTCCATCGACAACACACTTCCAACACGTCAATCATCGTAATGTTTCTGGGCTTCCAAGGTTTACAGACATCTTGCTTACGATTCTTACTTCCGGGTGTGAAACATCGTACTTTTTTCATTTTTTTTTTTAGCCTTATGAAATGTAACTATAAAGCAAGTTACATCTCATAAGGCTAAAAAAAATAAAAATAAAAAAAAATACGATGTTTCACACCCGGGAAGTAAGAATCGTAAGCAAGATGTCTGTAAACCTTGGAAGCCCAGAAACATTACGATGATTGACGTGTTGGAAGTGTGTTGTCGATGGAGATTACCATGATCTTTAGGGTGAGTGATTGGTACTTTCTAATAGTTTTTCATTTATGAATTGCACATAAACTATGCACACTTTGCAGGAGTTTAATACCTTAAAAGTGCAAATATAATAAAAAAAATTTAGATGTGAAAAATAATTGAAAGTTCAAGTTAAAATAGAATTAAGTATAATAATCTGAGTAAAGCCTTGAATAGATGTTTTAATTGCTGTAAATAACATTTTTTTTTTAAATCTATGAGTAAAATTTATCTGCAAAACCTGCTAATAATTTGGAAACTATCAGCGTATGCTACTCTGGTGTCTGCAGATAAGTTGCGTGCAGGCTGAGCACGACTCCTTGCTGAACTGTTGTTATCACTTGTTGCTGCTGATTTATGTCTGCAGAGAAGTGGTGTACAAGCTGAACATGACTTCTTGTGGAACTGTTGTTCCTGCTGGCGTTGTGGATACCGAGAAGTAGCATACAGTTTTGAGTGGCTTTGTGCGACTACTTACCAGTTGAGTGCAATGAGGTGACAACTCATTTCTACAGTGTTCTGGCTGTTTTATTTTGATGGAAAACTTATTATTTATAATTTTTCTGATTCTGTGCAAGGCTTCGTACTGCAGAGGTGACTGAGAGACCTTTTTATAAGGTAAACGATTGTTCTCTGATCAGGTGCTAATGTCTTACATAGAAATTAAACAGTTGAGTTCAAAATTTGTGTTAAGATTTTTTTGTGCACTGTCAGTAATTTTAATGTCATTTTTAATGTACAATCCGCACACCAAGAAGGCGGCGTCTGATTGAAATAAGATTTTAGTAGTGAGATGGTACATACCAAGGACAGAAGTGATTACAACATCACAGGAGCAGGACGATTTCCTGCGGACATGAAGTACACATTCCGGTCAGCGTTAGTACCACGTCTGACAGTCTCTTGCTCGGGTACATGCGGTGATACAGTCCGGCATGGAGTCAAAAAGATGCCGTATGTTATCTTGGGACAGATTGGCCCACACTTCTTGCAACTGACGCTCTAAATCATGAGCACTGGGACATGGAGAAAGCTAGCGTCCCATCTGGTCCCATGCGTGCTCGATGGGCGAGAGATCAGGCGATCTAGCAGGCCATGGAAGTGTCAAAGCATGGCATAGACAGTCCTGGGAAACCCGAGCCGTGTGGAGACGGGCGTTATCTTGTTGGAAAATGGCTCCAGGCCACCCAGCCAGGAAAGGCAGCACATAGAGCCACAGGATCTCCTATACATAGCGCTGGGCTGTCAGTGTCCCTTGGATCACTGCGAGGGAAGTCCAGCTGTCATGCGCAATGGCTCCCTGGACCATCATGCCGACAGTTCGGGATGTGTGCCGCTATACAGTGACGTTAGAATGGTAGCACTCACCTGTGGTCTTCCACACTCTGACACTGTAGTAGTTCCTTCCCATACAGAAGCACGATTCGGCGCTGAACACTATACGTCGCCAGTCCGTAGCATTCCATGTTACTTGCTGCTGACACTACTGCAATCGATGGTGATGATGGTCAGGTGTTAATGGCAGAAAGCATAAGGGCTGTTGAGAGTGCAGATTTGCCTCTGCCAGGCATCTGGAAATGTTTCTGGCAAACACAGGAGTCCCTTGTACAGCCAGCCACCACATTTCTCTGGATATTGGACAAAGACGCTCATTGCATCTCTGCGTGCTGCTCTCATAATCCGATGGTCCTTTCTGCTGGTCGTATGTCTGGGTCGTCCGGAGGCAGTACGCCGTGTCTGGGTCCCTTCCTGTGTCCATTGCTCCCAACACGATCGCACTGTACTGTCCGACCGGCGCAAATTCTGGCCGATTCGACGCACCGCCCTCGCTGCCTCTATCATCCCAACGCTACAGCCTCGTTCAACTATGTCAGTTGCCTGTACGCAGATCTACTGCGGCTCCTCAGCGTGTCTGTCACTCAGGGATTTTACCTGACTCTTACCGTGCACTTCGGCACAAATGTGGAGCACCTCCGCACAGCGCCTTATAAGCCCCAAGGATTGCAGCACCAGTCTTGGATGCACATTCATGCTGAATCGCACGAAACTTTAATCATTTGCATATCTGCCCTTCCTGTAGCTATTCGCCGAGTTTTGCGTTAATCGCAGTTTTTTTATTGGGGCACAGATTTTTATGACAATGAGTGTACACGTCAGCTTAGCTTTAGACAGTCCTCTCTGTGGGATTGAGCTATTTGGGCTGGGGTGAAGAGTTATGCAGGGTTGGACTGTCGCAACATGCCATTTATCCATACCTGTGCTCTCCTTTACTATGGGGGAATAAAGCTGAGGATATAACTGATAGAAGGGCTGAAATTTTTGAGGTATCAAAATGCACAAGAGGAAAAGGACTTTTAAAAATAAATTTCAGTCAAACATAAATCTAATACAAAGAAATGAACGTAAAAAAATATCTGAAATGACAATTATATCACGCTCTTTTGCATTTCATTGTGGAGCTATTTATATCTCATAGAGACACATGGAGGGTCACAATGTCAAATGTAACAAACCTGCAGATAACTGCCATGGAAGAAAACATGCAACACTTTCTGAAGTCCAGCAGGAAAAAATGCTGAAATTGTGCACACAGTGTGAAAATGGGAAATCTTCACTTGTATGATGGAACCACTTGGATAGTAAAATCTCTGAGCCAAAATATGATAGACATCCATGGTTTTGTGTGTGATATATTTACTACACCATATAATTATATTAACACACCTTTTTCCTAGTATAAACCTAAAAGTTGTATGTGGCTTAACAGAAAATCGTACTTGCAGAGGTTGAATTAGTTTGTTCTGGAAAATCTTTTTTTTTTTTTTTTTGTAGCTGTTAGAAAAAAAATCACTCATTTGAATTATTAACACAGCAATCAGACAACTCAGAATTGCATGCATTTTATTGTTTCTCACATAGCATTAATCACCTTAGAAAACTTGAAAATTACACTGACCTGGAACGGAAATTGAACCCGCATCTCCCAATTTCTGTTCGAGCATGCTAACTGTTACACTGCCCAGGACAATGAAGTCCCAAGTATGTGAGTGATAAGAACCAGGACAATCTGATTTTCGCCAGCTTGAACAGAAATCAGGAGATGTAGGTTCGATTCCCGCTGCAAGGCAATGCAATTTTCAAGCTTTTTGACGTGATTGTTATGTGAGAAGCAGTAAACATACATACAACTCAGAGTTGTCTGATTGCTGTGTTAATAATTCAGATGCATTTCCACGTGCATGTGAAGAATATTTCTTCCACACTATCTTCACTAACTCATTCCCCCACCGATTCTGAAACAGCTTGCCAACTGTTGTTCTGAGGTATGTCACTTCCCAGTTACAAAAAGCAATTTATACATACACACCATATTGGATATAGATAATCAAATTTCAGAAATTGGGGGTATACTATCAAATTAAAAAAAAACACACATTACGATCAGAAATGTTAATTGTTGCCTCATTTTGTTTGTTCTTTAGTGTCTCCTTGCCTCCGAATAATGAGAACAAACAACTGTTATGTTATAAATGAAATAAAATTTTCCAGTGGTGGTAAAATTAATTTTGCAGAGTGTAGCATTATGGAAAAATATCTAATCGTACAATAAAAGGGGGGATTCATTGGTAAGCTTTTTAAAATTGAGTGTGGCCAATTTCAGGATGGCTATAACTTCAACAATTTGTATGTCAATTCCTCAAAAGATTTTTGTTGCTAAACTATAGTATGTTGACGAATTGAGAACATAAGCCTCAACACACCATTTTTGAACGAAGTTTTGCAATTTTGTGTTATCTTTTAAAACAAATGTGTGCAGAAATTAATGTGCATATAGTTCACTAGGGATAGATTTAAGATATGACTTCAAATGATCTTTTGTCCTAACAATGTGATATGAAATAACATTTTCTCACTTTTTTAACCTTTCTAACGTTGGAATGTCATTTGTGAACATTTAATGCTCACTATTCGGGGGTCAATCCAGGCAGCATTTGGTACAGTTGAATGGTATCTTCACAAAAAATATTTTCTGTAAAATTTTATTTTAAAAACGTTTTGGCATAAGATGCATCATCTTGAGTACTATAATGCTTAATTTGGGGGGGGGGCATTTAGACTATTTTGCTGTGAAAGCAAAACAGTGCAGTTGGGGTTAAAGCATTTTTTTTTTTTTTTACATAGCCAGGCAACTGAATTTTTTTATTCACATGCCCAGATCAATATGTTCATGACCCTTACATCTGGCAAGGGCATTTTGTAAGTTCTGATATAATAATGGTCATTGTATCAATCCACACCATTTTGAATCTTTGTGCACTTGAAGGGTTTTTTTTTTTAAATATTTTTGGCAAAATTGCACTGAACACAAAAATAAACAAATTTGGCAGAATTTTACAAAAATAGTTATGATTTTTAAAACCCTGGATCAACCCCTGGTATTTGTTCTAAAAACAAAAGTAAAAACATATATATTTCTCTTGTATTGTGGGCTTTTTTTTTTTTTTTTATCAAAAACTTTGACATTTATTCATCAAGGCCTCCTTTGGTGCTAAAATCAAATTTATTGTTAGATAAAGCATACTATACATTAAATTAAGTATGGCCATCAAAATTTGCAATTAAATGGTCAGAATTATTGTACCAGAATCATAAAACAGGGCCACCTGCATTATAGCTAAGATAACAGAATGATGTGTAGGTAGTCTTTTAGTGACATGCACTAATGTTTTAACAAATTCTAAGTAAATTAGTGGGCATGGGTACCCATATGGGGAAGGGGTAAAAGGGAGCACTTGCCTTCCCCTGGAAATTTAGCAACGCTCTTTCTGTTCTAAGAAGGTGGTACGGAGATTTTCATGAAAAACACTAATGTTAATTGCTGAATTTTCTGTTGAATTTTTGGATGCATGTGTATGCAGTAAAATTAGAACAAAAAAACATTTGGAATTTCCAGTAGAAAAGTCTGAAAAAGTTGATGCAGAAAGTAAAATTTTCATTACATTTTGGAGAATAGCATACATACGTGTACAGCATGGAAAAGTATAAAAGGCAAAGAAATGACAAAAAATTTGTCATCCTCTGCAGCAGCTATTCGCTGATGGACAAAATCTCAAAAAAAAAAATAATTCAGAAATGTCTTGAGGGAATTTTTTTCATTCTTCATGCCCAATTAGTGGTTTTGTGTTGCATGTGACACAAGTGGCCAAATGGATAAAAAACAAATGACCCCCCCCCCCCAAAAAAAAAAAATCCCTTATTGTCCTAACAGACTTGTCTCATTTTATTTATCCATCTCTTTTATATAGTTTTTGAGTCTTGTTGATTTCCAATTAAATTTTATGTATCTTAAAATAAAATTTAATAGTAGTTTTTAGTCTTGTTGATTTCCAATTAAATTTTATGTATCATGTGGTAAAAACAGTTAGATAACAAGAAGGCACAGGGAAATATGCAAATGATATTTGTACATGTCGTTGTACAATTTATGTTTGACCTCTTGAAGACTAATCAATGGTGCCCATCTTAGTGGGTTTGTTTTGGCATTTTTTACCATTTCATATGATTTACTGTTGGGAAAACTATTTGGGATTAATGAATTATGTTTTTTAGCACTCTTTTTTGTGAGTTTTTTTTTTCTTATCTTGCACTAGGGTGGGTAATTACTTATTGATTCCTTTCTGGCCTTGCACTTGGTATATTGTCAGTGAGGAAAAACCACAAAATTGTAGGCACTTCCACCATCACACGTGTGGAAACCTCCTCGCACATGAAATTAGGGTAGTCTTTCTTTCTAAACACAAACAACTGTAGGTGTCAACCACAGGCTAAACGTCAATAATCACCAACCATTCGGGGTCATTAACATAGGCTCCTGTTGTGAAACACTCGTTTTCACACCTCCCCTTTTGCAAATGAGGTGAGCATTAATGAAAGGTATTTTATCCATTAGAAGGAAGAGTTAAACAGGTACAGCAATGAAGCAGTGGTGATGACTGCCAGTTAAGTTTATTCCTTTCTGCATCTCTACAATGACATATCACCTCTGATGTTATTAGATGTAAGTTGCACTTAAGTGATTCGAAGAATTTTAAAAACAAACAGTTTTCCTAACTCCTCCGTTCATTGTCTTGATCTTTGAAGAAAGTCATACAGTGTACTCTGCTACCATGTTATTGGTGGGTTTGGAACAATAAAATAAAAATTTACTTGTGGCTTTAAACTATACTCGGGGCAAGGCTATCCTGGCAATGGGGATAATGCTACGGATCCTTAGCACTCCCAGTTGCAAGTATTACTCCACACTAATGGTGTGTAATTAATCTTCACTCGGGAGTTTTGCGAGGGAGCCCACGGTGACAGACTGACCCCTCATTTTAGCACCATGTCCCACCCCTGACCATATCCCCAGTACCCCCCCCGCGTGCTCCTCGCTGACCGGTAGACAAGCAATTTATCTCTCTCTCTCTATCTTTTTTTTTTTCTTTTGAAATGTTACAGAACGTGTAATTTTTCTTTCTTTTGAAATTGCTAAACACGGGAAGAAGTCTTAAGTGGACTAATTTTGTTTTCACATATTTTTCTATTTTTTTTTATATATATTTCATTTATTTATACTTACTGCTTGAAGATTACCAACTGTGGGATTTAATTCAAAGTATTTTTACCATGTCATCAGCTATGCGTAAAATTTCGTTCTTCCCAAAATTTTGCATTGATGAGATTTTTTTTTTTATAACAGATACCCGTTAAATGTGTATGCCTTTTTAACTACACTGTGTTGCCATAAGTACTGGACAAGAGCCGGTCTCTGTGATTAATGATATTTTAGGGTTCACTGTAAACTGCCACACATCTTTCAGCAACTTGGAAAATTGCCACACATTGGAAAATTGCCACATGTTTTCCATTGAGGGGCCGGGCACAAATTGCTGTTCCTCTGAGGAACACTTTGAATGTGTGGCAATTTTCCAAGTTTCCGAATTATGTGTGGTAGTTTCCCGAAGTGCCTAATGGCGGGAAGGAACTCTTTCATTTGTCTGAATTTTGATGCCGGTTCATTCGCGTTTAGGCAACTGCGCACAAAAGTTGAAAAGGAAAAGATAGCCGTTCCTTGGCCTATATTGAGAACTGAATTGGGAACTCCAAACTAATTTCAAGAAAACGTTCTATGTAAGCCAAGCGAGAATTGTATTTTAATTTGAAGAAATAAATTGCCGATGGATCTGAGGTACTTCAATACTAAATTCAACCTTCATTCTCGCAATGGTGCGACTTGAAAAACCAGTGAGTTCTGCCGTAAGAACTGTTATTTCATTTTCCGATTTATTCGGCAAATGTTTTTCCATTAATTTATTGAAAACAGTCATAACGATCACCTTAGCAGAGCTTCGTAATGGATTCCCAGTTTTATGCGGCTGAAATACACTCGAGTGACCGGCAGATGCCATTCGAAAAGACAAGAGTGTTTTAAAACAACAATCAAGAAGGAGAAAGCAGGGGAGAAACGCGAAATGCCCTCGGAAACACTTTTTTCGCCCTCATCTTTCCGCTAATGACCCCCACCCCCCACAGCAATAAATATCCACTGGATTGACAGCTTAACTCTGACCCAAACAAGAATGCTGTGACAGAGAACCATCAGTGACGTCACCAAAACACGAATTTCTATATTTTTTTTTTTTTAGAAATGCCGCTGAAACTGAGATCTGAATTTTTTAAATGCACACACACACAACGTATGAACATCTGTGTCCTTTTTAGGTGCCAGTTGAAGCTGGAGTACGAGCTTTTAGACCGGAACTATTTTATGCAGTGGAAGTATACACTCTGTAGCCTTCCTTCCAATGACAGGTTAAGTTTGCCCCGAGTATAGGTGTGGTGTTATTTCCAATAAACCAACAAGATAAATGAAATTGCAGCATTGTTCTCAGAAAATAAGGCACATAATACATTTATAGGAAGATTTAGCAATCGTGTTGTTAATAAACCAAGTGAACACAAGAAAAAGAAAGTATTGGAAGTTGGTACCGAATGATGAATTACAGTGAAGCCATAGTCTATCAGAAATGTCCTCTCCAGAAGATGGTCACTGTTTGTGGTCGAAAAGTGTTACACAAAACAGCCTTCTGGAACTAACCCTAGAAAGTATCCAAGTATATTGACACCCATTTCTGAAAACAGCGATGAAAATTGAAAATAATAAATTATTCTGCAACTGTTGTCCAATTGACAGACCAGTTCCTGTTGGATTTCCATGCAGGAAAAGTCAAACTACCTTGGAACACGTTTTAACTAACATAAGAATTTCCCACTTGTTAAGAATGTAACACATTCCATGAAAGGAACAAAAGGATTTTTATGTGGAGTTTTATGTGTGATGGTCTTCATAATAAATAAGTAGTGCAGATGAAAGCAAGGATAGGGTCAAACTATATATAGGATTGAAGTTGTTACATCAAACATGTTATCAACAGAGGCTTCAAACATTCATTGGTGGACTCTGCTATCAAAATATTTGTTAAACATTAACACAAATCCACCTTGATCACTTCGAATCGTCAACGAAACTTGGCAGTTCTTCCATTCATCCCTGAAATTTGTTTCAAAATATCAAAAATCCTTAGGTCATTAAATTTCAAAGTGATTTTCACTCCTGTATCTAAAATGTTTTACTATACAAAAAAGGACCCAATTCCTGACTCTTGGGGAATCTGTTGCATCCAGTGTGGTGTGGCCTGTCATACATATGTCAGACACAGAGATAACTTAAATTCAGATTAAAAGAACAATCATGTATTAAAAAGTGTGAACTTAAAAAATCTTCCATAGCCCAGCGCTGTTGGGAAAATAACCACCAATTGCTGTTTGATGATGCAAAACTGTTAGACCTAAATCAATATTTGACCTAGCTGTTTTAGAAGCCTTTCAAATTTTTCAAAACCATAATAGCCTGGTAAGTGATTTATCTTCATCTCCATACCCATTGAGCGCATGGAAAGCACTCGCCGAAACCAATGGCTCGAAACGTTTGACGCGTGAAACTGGTGACATCATCACAAACGAGAAATGAAAACGCTTAGTCCTGATGAAACTGAACCATAGTTGTTTCTAGCAAAACTATAGTAGAATTTAAGTTATAAATATTGCATTCATAAATGCTGTTTTCTGAATTAAATGAAATATATATAGATGCCAGATATGTTCTGATATAAGAAATTATCATGGAAATTAAAAAAAATATATATTGCAAAATCATATCTGCTGGTCATATGGTGAGGGTGTCAGACAAGGTAGTGACTGTGTTTAAATTAGAAATGTAGCTTCTCTAATCTCAGGTAAGCGGGTTTTCATGAACTTAATTTGTGGAGGGTCATCTGATCTTGTATTTTCCAAAACTTTCAAAAAAATAAGTTTTAGCAGCTTGGTGTGTTAGTAAAGGGAAGGGGACAAACTGAAGGAACATGATGTAATTTATTTTCATTATGGTGCACTCAATTTCAATGTGATATTCAGTTTGCATAGTCTTTAATTTACTGACAGGCTTTTATGTGGGGAATTGAGTAGTATGTGATATCATTTCCTAGTTTGTTAACTATGTTACTTTATAATTTGGTTGGTTTTAAAGTGCTTTGCTGTTGCGTTGCATAAATATTTTTCTTCTGCTTTAGGGTAAGCCAAGATGAATGAACTAGATAGTCTACGACAAGAAGCAGAAACGCTTAAAAACACAATTAGGGTATGTACCCCTCTCCTCTTTATTTTTCTAAAAATTTATCAGCTGTTAATTTATTTTTATGACAAGGTAGTTTCACAAAATCAATATTTAGTTCTCCCTTCACTTTGTGAGCTGTTCACTTTTTGATGTGTTCAGGCTAAATTGTGTGTGTGATTGGTGGAGGGTATATTGTAGATATATTTTTTTTAACTTTTTTTTTTTTGTCATCTGAGTTTTGTGTGTAACCATGTGATATAATGTTATTAAACTAATAGGACAGTTTTTTAGTATTTGAAAGACACATGTAGTATGTACACCTGTTTTTGAATTATTAAGAACAAATTTCTGTGGTTTTCAGCATATAATTTATTCAGACTTTTCCTTTCTGCCAATGCCAGAGTCTAAAGCTGTTTTATTTGATGTCGTTGGAATCTGATGTTTCCATTGAGCCGATGAAGTAATTTGTTATTAAAATATAGGAATTTAGTTATTTAAAATATACAGCCACACACATGGTCTGTTGGGAGATATTTCTTCAGTGCAATTTGATAACACATGTAATGCATATTTTGCTCATGCATTTAATGATGCATGTAATTTCTTGAGGATGCATATACATGTATATATACACACAGTTTTATGTACACCTTATAGTTTTCATCTGATGTTGTGTCCTATAAACCATTCTAAAGTACTGCTGTACACTGCATCATTTTTGTGTTGTGTTCTTAACGTTTAATTGTTGATAAACCAGAGCTCGATTTTGACCGGTAGTTAGTAGCAAATTGCTAGCAAGCTAATGCATTTTGCTAGTGATAAAAAGTGGTTCTAGCAAAAGTTGCTAGTGGAAAAATTTTTGAATGTTTTAGTGCAAAGTGTAAAATGCCAATGGCATTGTGCGTGTGTCTGCGCTGTGGAAAAAAATTTGGCCTCCTGGTGGGAAAAAAAATCATTCCTTTTTAATTTAAAAAGGAAGTAATGTTTAACTTCCTTTTTTAGGAAGTAAAACAATTGAACTCTATATTTTTTTAAAATAAAAGCATCAATTTTCCCTGGCTTTCAACCGTGTCTACCCAACCTACCAGAATCGCATCTGCTGCTCACTGTGTTTCAGTAGGAATAAAAATGTGGAAATTTAAGAAAAGTATGTGAATTTTTTAAAGACACTATGATTTGCTAAGAAAAGTATGTGAATTTTTTAAAGACACTATGATTTGCTAAGAAAAGCAGATCCCCCAAATTTTGCCAAAATTCACCAATAACTTTCAAAGTTACACCTAATTTTTTTATTAAAAAATTTGTCCTACCGTAATAAAAAAAAATCAGACTTAAGTTTAAAAGTTAACACATTTTTACGAAATTTGGGGTATCTTCTTTTCTCAGCAAATCACAATGTGTGCAAAAACAATTGCACAAGTTGCTTAATTTTTTGGGAAAACAAGTATTCGCACTTTAATTCCCTCCACAAGCTTCCGTTACTAGGATACAAAGCAAAAGGTGGTGGTAGCATCTGACAAACTGAACTTTGTAGCTGTTCAGAGTCTGCTGTAGTTAAAATGTACTGAGAGAATGAAAAAATTGGCAGCACATAATCACCACATGGATGTTGGATGGTGCTGCTTAATTCTTAGAGAAATGGTTCTGTCGTATTGTCCGGAACAGTAGTTGTGCTACCTTAGCACAGCTGACCGTGGTCTTTAACCAGGAAGCTCAGAGAAGTATATCTGCATATACAGTGCAACTATCGATCCACTGTATGGGCCTACAATGTAAACTCATAATCACAGCACCTCTCACCACAGCATGTCATCGGCAACAACTACTGGAGTTTGTTAGGAAACGTCGGAAGGGGATTGTGGAAGACTGGAAGAAATTTGCCTTCTGTGATGAATCGCATTTCCTACTGCATCAAGTACATAGACAGTGGTGGTTAAGGCAAATGGCAGCAGAGAAGATGGTACAAGATGCCATGGGTACAGGCAGGTGAAAGGGGTACAATTCTCTAGGGAATGCTTTCCTGAGACACTCTTGGACCTCTGATAGCAGTGAATGCCCTCTGAATGCTTCTGCACGCCTGTTTCACCATTGCAAACAGAGTTCATCCGTTTATGCTGACAGTATTTTAAGACTGAGGTGGGGGGGGGATTCCAACAGGAGAAGTCTCCATGTCATAAGTCCAGTATCATCTAAGAGTGGTTCAAGTAACATGAGGATAACTCTCATGTTCTCCCATGGCCACCAGTGTCACTCAACACAAGCCCAATTGAACATGTTTGGAACCATATGGATTGGTAGCTGTATAGACCCTCCATCGCAGACACTGGATGAGTTATGGGCAGCACTTATACTGATGTGGTTTGGCATTGCAGTAGATACCTTCTGGTAACATGTGGAGTCCATGTCTCATGGGATGGTGACAGCAGTGGTGGCTCACAGATGACCTACACAATGCTAGTTAGATAAGTGGTCATAATGGTTTATATGTCATGACACCATGGGTATAGAGAAGAGACACAGAAAGCAGCAGTACCAGAAAGAAGATTGTTAATTCACGAATTTGTGTAATATAGAAATGAAAGTTGACAGTGATTGGTTAAGTAAGTAAGTGTATGTGCTTTTTAAGGCAACAGAAAATGGATTTTGCAGGATGAAACTGGGGAAGTTGTACCTTTTACTGTAGAATAGCAGTAACTATGTGGTGCGTACAAACATAAATTTATAATGCAAGAGTTCTTTAAAAGTCGGCTGCAATTTTTTGCAGATAATTGGTCCGGATAGTGACAGTTTTGTATTTATTTGTAGTTCAGTGCTATTCAACTGGTTTATTGCCAATACATATGAGACAACCCAGAGGATTGCCACAATACTTATACATTTGCTTATTTTTTTGCAAAATGTGTATTTATAACCTAAAAGGGTAAAGAGATTTCAGATATAATAAAGTAACATACTGACTTTATTAACTGAAATTTTATGTCAAACTGTAATATCTGTATTTATTATGTATACATATATAACACAAAGCTGTTCAGAGGTGCAGAAGTTTGGGTCTTCAGATAAAGATCATCTGTCAAATTAAAGTTACTGATGGCAGATTTTATTTCCTGCTATTGTATCGAACATCTTTATTTACGGTGATCTTTGCACACAACTGGAGCTTCACTGACCTCAATCACTCTTCTCTCACATGAGACCTATTGTGCTTTGTACTCTTTTATCTTTTTCTCTTACTTGCATTATTGAATCTGGTTCTTCTCTGCCTTTCTCTGCTTTCATGCTATACGGACTGAATAAATTCTCTTAGCACCTCATCACATGCTTTCAACACTGCCACACCAATTCAAAAATATGTGTCCACCCTACTAACAACATCGGTTATTTGGGCTAAAGTGACTAAAGCACTTTAGCCCAAATAACCGATGGCCCAGTTTACCAGAATCTACTGTATTTCTGTGTGTCTTATGTTGTACCCAGGTTCACTACTGTACTTCAGTGTAGGAACAATTACATTTTCACACACTGCCATTTTTCAAAAGACCATCAGTTCTGTAAAATTCTCCTAAAGCTGCTTATGATTTACAAAGCTGATTTTACTTGCCTACTAATATCACCATCTCATCTGTTTTCTCTTTCCCCCAGACATGCTTATTTAGTTCAAACCCCATTCACCTGCTCGGTGTACCATTTAGATTGATTTTGCATTTACTACTAATGGTTTCTTGCTTAAAAACTACAACTCCCCCCCCCTTTTTTTAAATGTATACTTAGTTTGATTTTCATGTACACTTTTAAACATCCAAGATGACATACTCTGCAACTCACTTTTGCTCTCTGCCAGCAGGACAGTACCAATATACAGCAGCCTACACACATGGGAGTTGCCAAGGCATAAACCAGTGCTGTTTACTTTGCCATCATGCATGCATTCATAATTACATTAAACAGCCATGGAAACGTTACGCAACCTTGTCTGACTCGTGCAACCAATATAAAACTATTTCAATAAAATACCGTTCACATGTACACATGCTCTACTGTCAGCATACATAGCTTTCACATGGTCAAGTAGATTCTCAAGTGTACGATAATTATTCAAGACCTTCCACAGAAGCACTCTGTTTACTCCATCATAATCTATCTCCAAATCTACAGAGGCAGCAAAATCTTTCTTACCTCATGATAGATATTCTTCTGTCATTGTACATAATGCAAACATTTTATTAGTGCAGCTCTTACCAAGCATAAAACTACTATGTACATCCCACACCTTCTCTGATCAGATCAGATCAGATCATATGTAGAGGATTTTAGGAAGGGAGTGTCTGACCCCCCCCCCAGGTCTTAAACAACCCTTAGAAATAGGAAGCTAGGAGATTTGGGCTAGAGTGCCCGATAGGAAAGTGACACGGAAGCGAGATAGAAAGGGGGAGGAAGACGCCTTTATTTATTACTGGGGGCCAAGTACCTGGGTTCTGACGGCTTAACGTGCCCATCCAACGCACGGCGGGTATTGAGTGGTTCAAACGTTCGTACCTGCCCAGGATCGAACCTGAGGTTATCTCCATGGCAGTCACGAACGCTGACCACTAGGCCACCCGCGGCCCACACCTTCTCTGATGTGAAGCATCATACCTTATCTATGATCTTTACTCTTTTCCTGATACTCTCTGCAAGCTTGATACCATGATAGTTCTTACATTGACGTGTGATCACCTGTCACGTACAAAGGAACAAGGATAGCATCCCACCAATCCTGAGAGAGACTGACAGACATTAAACAGTCAGTGACTGAGTCACCACTCTGTTTTAACATCTCAACTTTTGTGTTGTTTACTCCCAGGGCTCTATTATTTTGAAGACATTTTGTAGTTTTACAAACCCCTTCCTTTGTGATCTCTGTTTGCTTCTATCTTTGGCGTCATCTGATTCTATCCCCCAAATTACCTTTGCTTTCATGGTTTACTAATTTGCAGAAGTACTCACCACATCTTTCACCTAAGTCATTAGGCTACCATATCATTTCTCTGATCTTATTCTTCATTCAGTTTGTAAAAAGAAATGGGAAATATTCTATCTTGTGTAACTTCCTAATTATTTTGCATCTCTCCAAAAAGTCTTATTTAATGCACATCCTTATTACCTCTCTTACAATTTGTCTTACTCTGATTAATCAGCATTGCTGGTTCATGTTTTTTGCTGCAATATTCATCATCAAATCTACCTTGTAACCTCCCTAGATATGCTTCTTTAATATATGTTTTCCACTATGCATGACATTTAATATTACCTACTGTTGAGAAATACCACAAACCTCCTCAGCGCCAGTGACAAGACAGTTCTTAAAATATGTTCACTTCTTTTCCACCTACCTCCCTCACTTATGAGCCTTTAAGTGACCCGGTCATTTACTGAATGTTTAGGAATAATTCAAGAAGCCTTTCTACTTTTGTTCTCTTCAATCACAGGCATCTTCCTATTCTTCTTTCTCCAAACAACATTTACAAGCTTAACTCTTGACACTAACTATCAGACCCAACATCTCTGTCTTCCGTAACATGAGTGTAAACAACTAAATGCTTCAGGCACTGAACATGGACAACAAAATCTATTACACTTCTCAGCCCAGAGTACAATCTTTCACATATGTGAGAATACTTTTGGTTGAAAAACATTGTACACAGTCCATTCTCAACGCAAACTTCAACTAATTTTTCACCATTAGTGTTCACACAATCAAACTTACCCAAGACATTGTCAGAAATCTGATTATGTATACTTTAACATTGAAATCTGCTGCTAGAGTAGGTGTTCAATCTGAATATATCATGGTAGTTTTTTGATTCAAAGTATCACAAACATTCTTTTTATACTGGTACCTCTATGTATCATGTCACACAGATGAATAACAGTATACAGTATAAATGTTCAGAAAGTGCAGTCTTTTAAATAGTAATCCTATGTGCCACAAACGTAATAGTTTTGCTATCACTGCTTTACTTCTGGTAGTCATACTGCACAGTATAGTAGTGCCAGAATAAAAGGAAGAGCTTACCCAATTTGAAAACAGAACCATTAAATGTTGTTGTAAAATAGCGACTTCTTTCTCTGTAGAAATTTATTACAAGTGGTTAGGAAAATTTATTCTTTTTTGTTGGAAGACATCCACCTATTCTCTCCCCTTTTGATATGTATTTAAAAATACATAAAAAAACCCCATAAAAGGCAAAAATAGTAGTGGGTTTTAAGTTCTTAATGAAAAGTATGTACAGTACTATAAGGGGAAAAATTAACTCAATGTGAGGAGCAAAAGTGCTCATCAAATTTCAAATTAAGAAGCAATTAAGTGACTATGTAAAGGAGATTTACAGTTTTTCCTTAATTTTTCAATACTTTTAATCTGTTACTATTCTTGTACAATCAATAATTGCAGTGCATGATTTCTTCTGTTAATACTATAATTCAAGTTTAAATCTGTCTGTTTTTGTTTTCTCAAATGGAAAAGGAAAGCAAAAAACAACCTTGGTGCATCACCTTGTCTACTCACTCTCGCTATTTGGCAGTTGAATTGTGAATTGCTTTTTGAACAAGATGGAACTTCAATGTCTATTTTGTCAAGCTTGAGTTTTGCTCTTTTTCTGTCAGGCTATTTCATTTTCAGACCAGAGTAACAAATCCCCCCCCCCTCTTTTTTTTTTTTTTGAGGTAGGGTTTTACCATAAGGTATCACATTCACATGTCATGATTTATTTCTGAAGAATAAATACTTGAGATTACATATCTCAAATGCCAAAGCTACACTTAATCTACAATATTTTTTAAACTTAGAAATTCAGTACAGTACGTTTTTTTTTCCCAAGCATTTTTACAACGAATGCCATGGCAAGTGTTAAACATTTCTTAACCAAAATGTCTTAAAAAGCAGTTGCAGTCATTTTGGATTTTTTCTTTTCCCACATTACTAGCTCACAACAACTCACCAAAATGTTCAGTTAAAACTATGATTATGCCTTCACCAAATCTTTCAAAAGCAATTTTGACTGTAGACCATATTTTAGGCTCTAACATTTAGCTGCATTAAAAAAAAAAAATCGTGCAAGTTCCCAAGCCTAAGTTAAACACATTCTTATAGGTCACATAAAAGGGATTCAAATTTTTTTTTTTATATAGTATATCTGCTCTGACATACTAGGTTTAAGCTGAATGTTGTGAAATTGTATAATTGCTAAATTGCAGCACTTGATTTGATACACAAGCTATATTACATCATGCAAAGTTTGGAAAGGTTAACAAAATTTCCTACTCTTGATTACTGTTACTAAACAATAACATCTTTGTATGGCATTTAAAGCACAAATCACATCAGCATCATCTGAATAAAGTGACAAAGGACATAAGATATTGCAAAGCATCTTTACCCAACAGAAAAATTTTATGAACTAGTTTTCTTAAAATACATATCCATTTAGGCTTTTCTCCTTTTATTGAAGTATTGTGTTTTCCCACTGATGCATGACAACAGAGTTGTTCTGAATTAGTGTGTCAAGGGCATGCTGTATATGTAAAATCCATCTAGCACTGTGGCTGGTGTATTTTTGAGAGATTTTAGGTATTGAAAATGCACGAAAGCATCAGAATTGCAGTCTTTTCCTTGTAATACTTATGTCTCCCATTAATTTCAGTATTACCATATCTTTCTTCGTATAATATGCTGACCATGAAATTCAGGAAAAGAAAAAGAATTCCCTTGTATAAATATATGTAAGCCTTGAAATTCCAGGGAGAATCGCCATATTATCAGTACTTGCAATGTTGATCCCAAACCGTTATTTAATACAGAAAAGTTGCAATTCACGGTATGACCTAGCAGTTTAAAGAAATAGGGAGGAAAACAGTCTTCTTATTTTTTAAAGAAAATCTGCTATTTTTTAATGCTTTGTTACTTTCACATAAATAAAGAGCAAACGTTTTGAGTTTTTTAAGTACTACCACTGTTCCGTTATTAGACCTAACAGTTTTGTAGTTACACCTGTGGCACCCACAAACATGTGCGATGCTAAGATTCCCACAGCATGTGATCATCTGTGAGAGCAAAATTATATTGCCTTCATTGAATCATATTTTCTATCCAGGTTTCACATAGCCCCTGGATAAGCTGGAATTTGAGCTCTTTTTTTCCAGGCATTGAAAGTCCTTGATTATTTATCATATTTTTGAGAAAGGTACTAGGATAGTTCTCGAATTTTTCTTCCAGTAAAAAAAAAAAAAAAAAATGGTTGAAAATGTTTGGATTGATTGCATCACTTTGGTTTTAGCTCCCTGTGGCATCTGCTCGTGATGACATCACTTTCTTCGATGGAGTGTAGAGACGTCATGTTACATCTTTCATCTCGTGTGATGCTGCAGTGCAAGATGTTTGAGTGCCATACTTCCAGTGACCTTGGGGTGTGGTATACCAGTTGTGTGCTCTTGGAGTCACAACAGCATGTGGAAACCTTTCCTCGAGTCCAAGATGGCTGTTCCTTCTAGCATGTGCTTTCCTGACTGAAGGAGATTGATATCTGGCCTCCCTGCTGCAGATATGCGTGAGAATAGATAACCCTCAAAAAAGGAATTTTCAGTGCCATGGCAAAATTGTTTTTTTTTTTTTTGTTGTCCTTGTGCTAGGTTCCAGATTGCTTCATATAAGTTTTATACATTGAAGTTTTGCCACTTCATTGAAGATGTAATGCATTCTGATAGCAGAAACCATGGATCTTCATAAAAATTCTAAATGCATAGGGAATTTCACCCCATTTTGCAAAATATAAAACAAAGCTCTGTGATTCTAGAAAAAAATTAAGCTTCTGGAATTTTTTGAACTCCAAGGAAATTCGTGAAATTTACTTTTCTGTAAATGTGCACGAACCATGGTTACATTAAATGGTTGAAATTTATTTGCAGGAAGTGTACTGCGTGTTAAGTGTAAATCTACACAGTAGGAACAGCAGCAACTAAAGAATTGTAGGCATTACATTAATGTATGTTTAAATACTTATTCACTTTTCATACTTGGTGACATATTTTAGTTTTACTGCTAAAACTCTTTTTTTATTTTTTTCCCTCTTATGTTGTTCCTATACCTATTAAAGTACTTTGTTACAGAAAAAAAAAAAGAAAGCTGAGTGCACCGTTGGCACCTTACACCAAAGTAGGTAGCCTTTTTCCAGGTGAATATTCTTCACATCTAAATATGACTCTTCGGTGTAGGTAATTTATAATTCTTCTTATCCGGAGCACTTTGTTCTATTAATCAAGTTCAGGACCAACAGGCCGGACAGTATTCCAAATTTCATGTGCTGTTCATTGATGTAATGTAGACTTAGTGTGATGCAATAGACAAATTATAACACACACACACACTGTTTTTACAAAAGGTGCCACTCACTTCGATAACTCAAAAATGATTTGGAGTAGAAAAAGTCAACACATTAATAAGAGATAAAATGATCTATTTAAAGGATGTGACCCCCAAATTGGGGGGGACTGAAAAGCTGTCTCGTAAATGCAGCAGGCTAGGGTAAAAATTCCAATTACAAAATTGTATAGCATACTCACTTTAGTGTAAATCTGTAGAAAAATTTCCAACAGTTTTCAAAATTTGGGCTGTGCCCTCTTGAGCTATATAGTATATCTACAAGGAAGAGTTTTCTTTGCAAGTATTGAAACATTTCTGCCTTTTTCTGAGCTTCAGAGGGGATAATTTTTGAGAATAAAGTTTAGGATTCTAAAAGCACCAGTAACTGACCCCCCCCCCCCTCCCAGATTCCTCAGTCTTTGCCAAGAAGCTGTAAACATACCTAAAACTGGGCGTAAGATCCTTCCGGGCAGTAAATTTAGGGTTTTGTCTTGTGTATATAGAGCTTCAGAAGGAAATCTCAAGATGAGGTAAAATTATGGCCCTAAGCCTCTGCAAAATAAGCAACTGCACATGATTACCCATTCTAGATATCAACAAATACAAGAATCAACAGATAGTAAATGTGTTCCTATCAGTTGCCTTTCATTTTATGCAGTCATTTAAAATCTGTTCTCCTTGCACATCACCCCCACCCCCCATTTCTTTACTTTTCCTCATGACATCAGAAGAAATGGGTGCTTCAATTCGAAAGTTATGAAATATGGCTTGGTTAAAATTTAAGTAAAACACTGATTTTTTAAATACCTCTAACATTCCGAGCATATAAGGCCAAAAGGTATTTTAAAATGACTATTTACCTTACCTGCTGGTAAAAAATACCTCTTTACCTTACTTCAGTGAGGGGTACATTTGGGACCCTAAGCTTCACCCTTGAAACTCATCCCTTCAGACCACTCCCTCAAGAGAAGGTAGAGATCCCAAGAATTGCAGGGAAAACAACTGTTCCTTGTAGGTATTGTAGCTCAAGAGGGCACAGCCTGAATGTTGAGAGTTGTTGAAAATCTTCTGCATATTTACTGTAAGGTAAATATGCTGTAAAACTTTGTAATTATGATTTTTTTTTTCTAACTTGCTTCGTTTATGAGATAGCTCTCCGGGCCGCCCAGTTAGGGAAATTTTGGGTCATTCACATATCCCTTAAATAGATCACTTGATCTCTTTATTAATACCTGTTAACTGTTTTTTTTTCTCCAAATCATTTTGAGCTATCAAAGTGAACCACAACTTTTGTAAACACCCTGTTTATATTAGGTGTACAAGTAAGTTTTAAAACATTTTAAGACTTTTCAACATGTAATTTGAGAGAAAACAACAATATCTTTGCAAACCAAAATATGCGCCGTCATTTAAAGATTAAAATTAGCGGTTGCCACTCGCCATGTGGTGACTACATAAAATAAAATGTCCAGTAAAAAAAATTACTTTAGTCGCCAAACTCGAAAATTCGCCGTTTTTCATTGCTAAATAATTTATTTGCACTTTTTAAAACACTCCTGTTATAAGAAATGCATTCTCAAATCATCCAACTCATGCGCTGTGAAAAACAGCTCTTTCCTCCGCAAATACGTGGGTACGATCTATTTATAGATTCACTGGGGGCGGCTGTTTGTTTATCCACTTAAAGTTGGTGCACAAAGTAACCATATCGGGATGGACACCTGTGGCTTTAGATGGAACTGTGGCATCACAACTCATCTTTAGCAGCTCGGTTTTTAAAGTTTGGTTTCTCCGAAAATGCACGATTTTCCATTGTGTTGGCAATTCTTGCTCATCATCAAACGAAATGGGCAAGCATTTTCCCTTTTGTTTACAAAAAGAAATCAAAGGTAGAAAATTGGGACTTCACTTTCTACCGCCGCGGGCAGTCTTTCATTCCACCCAGAGTCACGTTTCCTTTGCACGTGTGAAGTTCGCTTTAAACAAAATAAAAAAGCACTTGCTCTGCTCCTCAATACAGTAAAATGTTACTAAGGAATGGGTAAACACAAGTTTTTCAGCGAAATTAAATTTCAAAAATCAGTACTGTGTTGTTCACTCTGCCGTGAGAGTAATTTTACGGGTCACGGAAAAGGCTGATTCCATCGCGGGCGGAATAAGTACCGATTTTGAAATTTAATTTAACTTTAAAAAAGCGGAAAACCAAAAATACTTTCCGTATTGATTGGTTTTGAAGAACAGTTTGTTAGAAATAACAAAAACTGCCCTCACTAGAAAAAACTTTTAAAATACGAAGTTGTTCTTTTCACTATTACTGAAAATATTAAAAACGAGAATTGCAATCAGAAAAAATATAACAAATAAGAATATAACCAGAAAGTGAAAAAAAATCTTATCTTGGGATAAGAAATATTCGAAATTTAGAAAACTACGGAACATTTTCATCCGTGCTAAAACAATCATTTTCAGGCGACGAACGGCATGAAGATGCATGCCCAAATTATATCGAACAAATGTCGCGACATTAAAAACATCCAATAAACAGTCCAAAAAATGTTTGATGAATGCTATAATTTTGAAAACATGGAAATAAACTTTGAACAAAATGCTGCATAACATTATTTTATAGAGATTTTTCTATTTTCGTAGTATATTTGATGTTTCCCGTATTCCATAGCGATCGATGATTTCTGTAGTGACTATGGAGAATTTGTAGCATTTGGAAGATCTAAGGTGGGCAAACAGGAAAAAAATGAGAAATGATAAAAATTCTACCAAAACAACGTTTTCTGTAGGGGGAAAAAAACCCGACAGCAGGATTTTTTTTTTCTGTAGTATATTCGATGTTTTCCGTACTCTGCAGAAATCGACGATTTCCGTACTGACTATGGAGAATTCGTAGCATTTGTAAGGTCTGAAGTGGACAAACAGGAAAAAATGGCAAATCATTAAAATTCTACCAAAACAATGTTTCCTGAAGCACAAAGACAACCAATTTTTATTAATTTTTTTTTATATTTAAAAAAATTTATATATATTTTTTTAAATTTTTCATATTTTCCAGATTTTTACCCCCCCCCCCCCCCCCGACAACCAGGTTTTTTATTTCCATAGTATATTCGATGTTTCCCGTACTCCGCAGCGATCGACTATTTTCGTGGTGACTATGGAGAATTCGTAGTATTTGGAAGGGCTCTGTGGTGGGCAAACAGGAAAACTGACAAATCATTAAAATTCTACAAAAACTCAATGTTTTCTGAAAAAACAACAACCTGACTCTATTTTCGAAAACCGGACAGAATCCGATGGAATCAGGATTCTCTGCAAGTGTTCTTATTTCGTCATGACTATTTTTTTTAACACCTGTGAAGCAGGGTTCCCACGCAACCTGGAAATCAGGGAATTGTCAGGGGAGAAAATATTGGCTCAAAAAGTCAGGGAAAACATGAATTTTCATAAAAAAAAAATCGGGAATTTTGAAATTTTATTTCGTAAGTCAGGGAATTTGGGGAGTTTCTAAAATAAAATACTTTTTCCTCTGTGTTTGATCTTTCTCCGTATTTAACATTTCGTTTAGTTCACTCCCAAGGATCGAACTGTAGGTTAAAGGGGAAGGGAAGTGAAACTAACGTATTTGACAGAGTTCTCCGTCATTGAGCACTAGAAAATGAATTCATTGCAGCCACGTGGGGAGGAAACCCCTACGGTGGCTACTAGGAAATGAAAAGGGTGCGTAGTGTTGGAGTGAGAGTGGAGCCTGTGGAGGGGTTACGATGGAGTGACCAAAGCACTTCCTGCCCCCTTCGTGCCTTTGTTTGACTGCCAGACTGTGGATAAAAATAGTGAAAACTAACTTTTTCTATTCTTCATGAAACTGGCTGAAATTTTTACAAACACCATAATTGGTTAACAGAAGCTGACCTCTAAAATTTCGCGTGAATTGGTAAAGAACTTTTGAAATTATCCTTTAAAAATTTTAATGGGATAAATCTTTAATGTAGCGCTCTTACTGAGGGTTTCTGGTGAGCTTTGCAGTGCCTCAATGCGTTTTAGGCTGGGAGAGCTTACTGGTGAAGGGTCACTAAACGGGCTTTGAGCGGTCGTAATGACTGCGTGTGCCAACAGGAGCCAACTGAATTATTGCCTTCTTTAACGTTCCGAGACTCTTTTCGGAGTAAATGTTTATGTTTCACTGAATATGTTGCAGAATGCTTTTCATTCTTTTTTTTTTACTGCTATTTAGAAAGAAGATGAAGTGTTCATATTCTATTTCCCCCTCTTTTCTCTGCAAGATAAGATTTCGCTTCAAAGTTTGACTTTTAAGTTTGTGTGCTAAATATTTCAATGACTACATCTATTCCTTTTCAAAAATTTTTATTTTGAAATTTATTATAACCGCATAATAAAGTTATGAATTCACTCTCCGCGAGAAACTTGCTGCAGGATGACGACCTTAAAATAAATTTTTTTAAGCTTTTATCCGATTCGCTTGAAATTTAAGGGGCCCGTTCCTGTTAGTGATTTATGGAGTTGATTAAAGGTTCAGCCAGTTTTACGAAAAATCCGCAAAAACATATTTTCAACATTTTTTATTGCAGTCTCAGAACCCCATGTCGGATACTTCGTTATCAAACGAAAGCCTTTATCACTGTCTTGCATGTCAAAACACTGCATTACAAGAGTTAAAGCTAGTTCAATATCCTGTTATGGAATTGCTTATTCACAAGTTTCTGCTCAGCTAACTAAAACAATATTTTAATATCTTGCATGGAAATCTGGGGAAGTATCTAATTAACCAGTATTTTTTTCTCATTATATGTTAAGCATATTTTCAAAACGCTGTTGCAAACACCTGGAATTTTACTCAAAACCACCTGGAAAACCTGGAAAAGTCAGATAATTTGATTTCACTAACTGAGTGGGAACCCTGGTGAAGCTTTATCAATGGTTTTTAATGTAATATTTATTGGAACAACCTAGGAAATTACTGAATATTTTCTGTTAGTGGTCAGGAATCATTGAGAGTCTGTAAAGTAAAGTGACCAGGTTGATATCACATTTCTCCCAATCGTAGCTGTACCACAAAATGATTCTGCTATAAGATATGAAATTCATTTTTGAAAGCTAATACAGCCAGAATGCAAGCATTGTGGGCAATGTTCTTGACAACAAGACAATGCTCATGCAAAGAATGACTTAAGAAAATACAGCAAATTAAATAAAGTATGTCAAAGTAAGCACTGCTTGAAAATTTTGACCCATCCACTGCTATCAATTTATGGTGGAGAAATTGAGAGGCTTTATTTGTGAACATAGCGAGAGACCAAATAAAAATGATTAAATTATCTTTCCAATAAAACCTGTCTAGAAAATTTGGTTGATGTGGTTGAAGAAGCATATAACTTTTAAGATTATATTTATTCATGTAATTGCACTGGACAATAGAGTGGGCTCTTGTAACTACTAAGCTTAAATTTAACTATGTCTAAATAATTGAAAGGTATACAGTGAAGTGATAAAATGTGTATACAACACAAAATAGCTGTAAGGAAAGTGGCCACTAGGTTTTGTCCACCCACTGGCCAATGGCCACTTGAAAAAATCACCAATTTTAATCTTTACAGTCATTATCTATCACCTTCCGCCATTGGTCAGGCAGCTTACTGATTCCAGCCACGAAGAATACTTCGTCGTGCGATGCAATGAAGTCGTCAACCCATTTTTGCACTTCGTCACATGTCCGGAACCGTATAGCAGACAAACCACGTTGCATCGATCGGAACAAGTGATAGTCTGAAGGAACTATGTTGGGTCTATACGCCGTGTGCTCCAAAACTTCCCAGCCAAGTGTCATTAGCATTTCCTTGACCGATTTCGTGACATGCGGCCTAGCGTTGTCATGCAGTAATTTCATGGGACGCAATCCTTTGCCTGTGAATGGACATTTCCGACAGAATTCCTGGTTCAATCATAGCAATTGTTGCTTGTAGTGATCAACAGTAACAGTTTGCCCTTGTTCCAATAGTTCATAATAGACCCTTCATATCCTACCACATGCACAGCAGAACTTTCTTCGAGTGAATATTGCGTTTCATTGTCAAAGTCGTTTCACCGGGGTCTACCCAGTGTTTTTTGCGTTTGGGATTGTTTTACCATATCCGCTTTTCATCATCCGTAACAATTTTGCACAGGAAAGACTGTGTGTTGTTTATTTAGCAGAATCAAACATTTCATGACACACTCATTCTTGTTCCTCTGGCTCAGGTCATGTGGCATCCATTTTCCTTCCTTCTGAATCTTTCCCATTGGGCGTAAACGATTGGAAATGGTTTGTTGAGCTACCCCCAGTTGTTCAGCTAGTTCTTTTGGCATTTGAGACAAACCTTCATCCAGCAATGCTTGCAGTTTCTCATGTGCAACCTTCTGCGGGGTGCCGCTACGTTCTCGATCACTAACATCAAAATCGCCTGCTTTGAACCGTCCAAACCAAAACTCACGTGCTTTTCGATACAATATTCTCCCCCAGAACAGAACAAATCAATTCACATGCTTTTGCAGCACTTTTTCCAGGATAAAATTAGTAACGAATTCAGCGTCGAATAAATGCAGTATCGCTTGTCATCTTTCACCTACCGATGTGCAAGTACGTTTGACTGTTGACAAACTTCTGTGTCTCATTTTATACTCTGGACCAGTTACGGTCACATAACAACGCTGGGGAATGTAGAATAGTAAATTAGCGGTATATGTCACACAAAAAATGCTTTAAAACTTATTTGTGCACCTATTTTCAACACAGGCAGCACCATATTGCCATTTTCACAATAACAGGTGCTGTTGTTTTTTGGGAGTTTAAAATGAGATATAGAATGCTGTGCTGTAACAATATGTGAAAATCCAAGTGCTGGAAATTTGATTAAGCATGGTATTATTACCAAACATGTCAATCACATCTGGTAAAAATGATCTTTTGTATGTTGTAAGTAGAATTTACTTTGGGTGCAATGAATTAGAAAAAAAAAAATGGTCTTAAATTCGTTCTTTCAATCTGGGATGCTTTTGGTAGGGTAATGTATTTTTTATGTTTTTCACCTAATTTTGGTATGCAAATAAGAAATTACATTTGATATATTCACTTGTTTATTGCATTGTACAGGCCTACCCAAAAATGTGTGTTCATCACACACTACATAAAAATACAGAATTGACAACTACAAAACAAAAATTGAATGCTGATTACCTAATGCAGTTTCTCTCTCTTGTTTCACTGCAAGATTTTATGCCACTGACACATTTCTCCCTCTATCACTAAATGGCCAATTTTATGCCTCCAGTCCATCTTGTTGTTTGTTCTTCCCCTTGGTGTGTGGCCAACTCCTGTAGAATGTAACTCCTGTCAAGGGAATCTTTCTTCTCTCATGCAACACACAATGGGCAGTTTTGTATGTCTGACAATGATAGACATTCACTTTGTCTTCCACAAAGGAAATACACAACTCAAATCTGATATCTGCATTACTAATTCTGTCATGTTATTGAACTATGCCCCCTCTCAAATTTCGCTTGCTACTCTCATATCAGCTACTTCTAACCACCCAATGAGACCTTTACTTTGCAACCAACTTTCACTTTTATAGAAAAGGATAAGTTTCAGATAAGCCAGCTTTGGCCAATCTTGGAAATAGGCTTAGGCAGTTGTTATTGTGACCTTTCCTGCTTTGCTGATTCTATAGTCCAATTCCTTATCAAGCTTTCTTGCCTCATCAGTCATTTCACCCAGATATTCTGATATTGTATATATATTTTTATTTAAAGAAAAGTAAAGAAAAGTTATCAAGCATTGTAGTTATTAAAATGTATGCTAAAAATCTGAAATATGTATAGCTGAATTGAACAGTTACTAATTCAAAAGAAGTGGGACAATTTGTTTGTTGTGCATTTTGTGAAATGTCATGTTTTTTTCTCCCTCAGGATGCACGCAAAGCAGCATGTGACACGACCTTGGTCCAAGCCACTGCCAATATGGAACCAGTTGGCCGAATCCAAATGCGCACCCGTAGAACCCTTAGAGGGCATCTAGCAAAAATATATGCCATGCATTGGGGTTCAGATTCGCGGTAAATATAGAATCTCTTTACTGGTTTTCTGCAAGTGATTGTTTTGGTAACCTAATAATAAGTAAATAAATAAAAATTAAGTATTTTAAAGGGAAGAAAGAATATAAATTACTTTTGCTATGTGGTCTCCACACTTAAGCTTGCATTTATGCACTTAATGTTTATGCACTTAAGCTTGCATTTATGCACTTAATGTTTTGCATCAGTAAGGTATTTAAAAATTTGCAGTAGAAATATTTTAAGCATATTATTTATAAGTGTTAGAAGTATTGTATTTAACTGTAAACCAGTTTTTTTTTTTTTAAAGAAAACTTGAAAGTGTTGCACCTTTGTAAAGTGGGTATTAAACCTACGTTTCCCGATTTCTGTCTAAGCATGCTACTGGTGCAGTAGTACCCAAGACAACACATCTCTAAGCAACTGAAGTATGGGGAAACTGAACAAATATCAGCAATAAATTTCCATCTCTAACCAGGGAAGTAAAGCAGAAGCAGGGCATATAAAGGAAATGAGCTGATTGCATAGAGTTTGCCACACTTAGTAAGAAAATGCCGATTAAAAATGCCCAGTCGAACTAGTAAACGCACAAAGCGCTGGCAAAGGTGGATAATTTTAATTAGCAAACCACATCAGAAAGCAATGAAAAAGGACATTATGGAACATAGGCTGAACAAAAATGATATTTCAGCTCTGATGGATGATGTGTAAAAAAATGCTGCAGACAGAGAACGGCTTTGTGCACCAGTCATCGAATGAAGTCAAGACTGGAACAAAGTCGCAGTTTTCGATTCCAAAGTGGAAGGCAAATGTTATGAGTGATGGAAAAGTCAGATTCTGTGTTTGTCCTGTAATCTGTTTTGCACAATCAATGCTGTTCTCAGCGTCTCCGTGGTTTATTCCAGTAGGCTTTCACGAAGTCAAACTTACATTCCGGTGATTACATCCCTTTTCCATCTCCGACATTTGCCTTCCACTTTAGAATTAAAAATTGCGACCTTTGTTCCAGTCTTGCCTTCACTCGATGTCTGTGGTGCACAAAATCCGTTCTGTCTGCAGCATTTGTTTACAAATCATCCATCAGAGCAGAAATATAATTTTTGTTCAGCCTATGTTCCATAACTGTCCTTTTTCATTGCTTTCCGATGTGGTTTGCTAATTAAAATTTTAGACCTTCACATACCTGCCAACTACTATGGAATGTCTGTAGTTTCTACGGATTTAGTTGTCTGACTACAGAACTATGGACATCACTGTCGAAACTACGGATTCTATTAATTTTCATTTTGTTTAGATTTGTTTTCCTTTTTCTAGTATTTCATATAATATGCATGTGATTCATAAGCAGATTCGCAGAATTCCGTTTTTTTTTTTAGTTTTTTTTATGTCGTGCAGATCGTCCTCGAAAGCGGTGTTTAGTGTTTTAAAAATTTTCTGAAACGGTAGGTAAACGGAGTGAAAACTTTTGCCGTAATCAAATTTTTTTCTCTCGATGTTGCCTTTGTGTCCACTTTTCTTGTTAACATCATTTAATTGCATAAATGTCTGTATTTCAGCTTGAAACTGCAGGCAACAATTTGCGAAAACGGAACTTGGAACGCCGCGAAAATTTTCCCGTAATCTTCAGGCATGAGATTCTTCCGCGGATTCGAAGAATTCCACCTTTCGTTATTATTTTGGTCATTTACGAGATCGATACTCAAGTGAAGATAATTTTTCTTGCGGGGTGGGGATTTCGCGTCGGAGGACGGAATTCCATCTTTACAAAACTTTCGAAAATGAAAGGTCAACGGAATTCAGATTTTTTCTGTAATCGTAATTTCTTTTTTCTCTCAATGCTGCCTCTGTCCAGTAATAATGCTAAATATCATTTTACTGCATAAATATTTGCATTTCAGCTATATGGGAAATTTCCAAAACTGGAAGTTGTACGGAGCAAAGATTTTTGCCGTAAATGCTACCCCCACGATGTTTACACTCTTCTGCATTGTTAAATATCCCCCATCTTATAAGTTTTTGAATTTAAGCTTGATAAGGGAGGGGTAAATTCCCCAAAACGGAAGTGACAAAGTTGGAAAATTTATAAAAATAGATGCATAGTGTTCAAAAGTGTTATCAAAGTTACACCATTTATCTGAAATAATTGAAGCTTTGATATCATACACTCATGGTCCTCAGGCTGAAAGTTTTTTCATCATGCTGGAAGAAATTATTGTTATCAGAAGGAATAAAAGAAAAGAAAAGAAAATCAACAATAAAGAAATAGGGAGAGAAAGATATCAGCAGAAAAAAAAATAAGCAATGGATGCTGCGCAGCTGCAGGGTCAACAAAAAACAAACTAACAGTGGTCCGCAGTCTTGCTGTGTGTTTTGATTTTTCACCCAGATAAAGCATCCAGCTTTTTTTTTTTTTTTTTTCCCCTTTGCTTTATCTTGTTATAAACTGCAATTTTTGAGGCAGTATGATCATATGGTGAGTGAAGGTTCGCACGTTCACTTGCTTGGATTTCCCATCTGTCAAGTGTTGTGGAATTCTTAACGCATCCGATTGATTTTTATTGGTGGAAGTTTCAAACTTAAATCTCGCAATGTTACCTATCGTGCCCTTGCCAGCAGGGGAATCAACTTGTCGTTTCACGTGAGTTAAGTTTGTTTCATTAGAGTCCTTGTTTGTTGTAACGTTTTGTTGTGGTGCGTATTTCTTTTTCACAAAGAGATTAATCGTTTCGTAAAAAAGTATGTATACCACGCAATAACACTAATTACTACTGACAAGGCTCTACCCAATGTTGGCAGGTATGCCTTCGCCAGTGCTTTGTGTGTTTACTAGTTCGATTGGGCATTTTCTTACTCAGCGTGGCAAACTCTATATAATTGGCTCATTTTTTCTTTATGGCCTACTTCTGATAGATATACTCCATTCCTTCCTCGGCAAGCAGCTGAAGCATAGTAATTAATTCTTGATAGAAATTAAGAAATGCAAGTTTGATTCCTGTTCCAAGATGATGTAATTTTCAAGTTTTCTGAGAAACTACATAATTTGCAGTTAAATAGGGCTCTTCTACAGCAATTAATCATATGCTGTTTTGCCTTTCATACCTATGAAGATTTATTTTTTGTCAATGTATGAATTATTTTAAGATGGGGATTCAACACTGTTGTTTCAAGATGCTAGGTCTTAGTGAGAAATCTGCATGAAAATACAGAAAGCTTTTGAAAGAGTGGCTTAATCCATTTCTTTATGCAAATTTTTGTTCAAATGTTTATGGTCTCATATGTATCAAGTTTTTTTAAATGTTTTGATTTTAATACACAATTCCAATAGCAAAGTTTGTTCAATCTCAAATTCTTTCCCCTTCCTATGTTATATAAAAAAATATATTCCAGTTATGAGGTTAATCAGGATCAATAAAAAAAAAATTCACAGTGCTGACCATTAATTTTTGTTTTGTTTTGTTGGAACTGTGTTGTTAAGCTGAACACTTAAGAAAAGAATCCTCAACAGTTAGACACTGACAGTGCCCGGAAGATTATTAACCTTTAATCAAAGCACAGAGAGCAAAATGTGTTGATCCTGATTTGTTATAGTTATTCAATAAATGCTTGAAATCTATTGTAGCTGAGAACTGCAAATGCTAGTGCCTTTTGTCAGTTGTGGGTAGCATGAGCATGCACTGTTTTAAAATAAATGTGTGCTCATGTTAATATGAGATAAAACTGCATAGAGATGCATGTACAAAGAGATGTTGCATTAGTAACAAATGGTTAGTTATCAAAGTGATGAGATGTTTTCAGATGTTTTCATCAGTGAGTTGCAAGCAGAAGTGAAATAAGTGTGAAAGAACATTTTGAATCCCCCCCCAAGATACCAGCAGCAGTTTTAGCAGCAGTGATGCATACTTCCGAAGTTTTAGAGGGATTTGCTCCAAGAAAAATATGTCTACTGAGTATTTCAGAGCTACTTAGTTGAGTAAATGTTTTACTTGAATGCTAGTAAAAAGTGAACTGCTAAATGTGTGATTTAAAAAAGTGAACATTGGTAAGAGGGGGGGGGCATATAGAGCTAAAAATTTAATTCAAAATACTGCATGCATTGGGTCTGTCACAAAAGTAATGAGATTGTGTTTTTAAAATGCAGTGTGGCAACACGGGACACAAAACACCTCTATGTGCAGTTTTGACATTGGAACCTTGCCAACATAAGACTCTACATGACTTGATCCTTTTAGTGTAGTGATGACAAGTCATTCATTCTTGGGAGTTCATTCATCATTCTCTCAAGAATCATTCACAAAAGCTCATTCAAGTGAATGATCATTCACTTTGCATCCACTCCCAGCCATTTGTCTCACTACCCTCATCATTCTGTGCTGCAAAAAGAGCCTACGAGGTAAGTGCGGAAATTGGCAAACTACCCAAAAGTGCAGAAAATCACCATCATTCAGTTTCAATTCATGAACCAGTGCATTCACAATTCTTTTAGACAAGCTGCCCAAAAGATCAAGAGCTTAGGGTACCCATTAACTGTTCTTTCATGAATGAATTTAATATCTGCCTGTTGCAAAAAAATTTGCTCACAATTCAAATAAATTGCATTCATGTGCCATTGCCATTCTTAAGTTTCACCATACATCCTAAACAAACGACTGCTCATTTCCCACTCACATAACAGTTGACACTTATTCTCAACATTACTTTTTTGCATTGAGATTTAGTTTCCATACTCATGGTGCCTTAGAAAGTTAAACATGCTGCAACTTCACTGTGTGTTGCAGTATTGGTGAATTGAACGATCACTCACAGCTGTGAGAGTGAACCATTCATGGTGATGAGTCATTTATTATAAACGAATCATTCACGAGTGGTCAGTCACTAATTCAGTGTGCACCAAATAATCGCGAAGAAAAGGATGGTGTGTCGTATACAACTGGGAAACGAATTTCCCCGAAGAAATAATTCTTCATAAATACATAGTAAGCATTGTAATGCTGTTATTCACATATTTTCACTGTGTTCACAGGAGTAACCACTTCAGAAAACTTGAAAATTTTCATCGTCCTGGAGAGGGAATCAAACCCGCACCTTCCGATTTCCGGTCAAGCATGATATTCATTACACTACCCAGGACAAGGAAATTCCAAGCAACTGAACGTAGATATCTAAGAACCTTCAGATTTGCACTAGTCAAAGCTATTCTTGCCCCATTGTAGTATCTCGTGGCCTTTTCTCACATCCAGGGTCGGATGTAGGTCACAAATTCCAGTGATGAAAGTACGTCATATACAATTGGGAAACTAATTTTACTGAAGACATAATTCTTCATAAATAGATGGTAAGTAAGCATTGTAATGCTTACATTGTATGGTGTATTTGTCGATGATATGAAAGCGAAGCACAAAAACATCTAGCAGTGTTATGCCATGAGATTTAGTATCTGACTCCATGAAGATGCAACAGAAACATGTGAAAAGTTGCAAAAAGCTTGCAAAAACCAAACTTGATCCCCAGTGCAAGTTTTTTTTTTTGCATGAGTTTTTTTTTGGAAGGGGGAGGCAAGCAGGTGAAAAAGAACCATACGTGCATAAGAAGATTTGTCACTGCAACAACTTCTGAAAATGTGGGAAGGGTATAGGATCTTGTTGATTCAGAGTGACGTTTGTGTGACTATGAGATTGATAACTAATGAACTCAATACAAGTCACTGAGCTGTCCATGAAATTTTAACAGAATGTTTTGGCATGTGGAAAATTGTGCAAAAAAATCACACCTATGAGCAAAAGAAGTGCAAGAGTGTGTGTGGATCCCCATCAGCATCTTGAACCTGAACCAGAGTTTCTTAAGCAAGTGATAACAGGCAATGAAACCTGATCTGATCATAAATTACATTTTGCTCTTCCCAAAACTCCGGACTACCTCTGAGGATATCATTTTCAGACAATTAACAAGCTACAGAGAGCTGTGACCGACACTGAAAGACATCACAGAAAACTACTTACAGCAATGCATCCAGGAGTAGGACTGCTTTCAACTGTATGTTGCTTCTGAAAGTGATAACATTGAAGTATAAAAATGTGAGTATAGTTTTTGCTGTTATCGGTGTCATTACTTTTGTGGCAGACCTTGTATGTGTGTTTTGTCTTCACACTCCTGTTTACCTGAATCTGTTCAGCTTGGTGAAGCAAAATGTGAAAACAGGAAACTGGGCAGGGTTGTGACAGAACCTGGAAATCAGGGATTTCTCAGGGAGAACTGATTTTCTAGAAATCTCTGAAAACTTAGGAAATTCGTTTCTAAGAAGAGTAAAATCTGGGAAAATAATTGTTCCAGTAATGGCAGTTTGCAAAAACCACTATGGGAATTTATTCAATGAAAAACCGCATTTAGATATCGGATTTAGCTTAGCCATCTACTTCGTGCTGCACAGGCAAAATTGCAGCAGCAAAGCACACCCTTCAGCTTCAACATGGCCATCGTCTACATCTTGAGTGAATAGGAAGACCAATCGGAGGTCATGGCGGCACGTAATGTGAACTCCCAACTGGGTTGTCTGGCAGAGCATTTCCCTCACTTGTGCTTGCAGGCCTATTTGCAGTTGTTGACGTCCTCTTCCACTTGTGCGCTGTTGCATTTTTTTTTTTTTCGTCCTTCTAAAAGGTCACGTGTTGTGGCATTCATCACAGAAAAGGAAAGTAATGTACTCCCCCAAGACGGTCATCCTCGTTTACTCCAAAGATCGAGGACGATTGTATTCTTTAAATTTTTGCTTTTCGTTAATTTTTGCTCATATTTCTGTGAAAGCTTAGCATATATTATAATTGAGACTTGGTTTTTTGTTTCACTTATTCTTTCAACTAATTTCTTCCGTTGTCTCTTGTCTGTTCAGGGATGTAAAGACATAAAAATAGCACCCGCGACCTCTTAGGGCCCAGAAGTGTAGGCATTTATTGTTATTATTTATTATTCAAATATTTAATTTCGGATTGAATTTCTGCTTGGTTTAAAAATTTCAATTAAATTTTGTTTTCTCTGCGTGTGTGTGTGTGAAAGAGAGACGAAAAATTTGACGCTTTTTCGTTCTCGCTTGGGAAATGCGTTAATATGGGGAGAAGATAGCGACATCTTCCGTAGCTTTTATACAAATTCAGCCATAACTTTCGACGAATTATGTTGTTGATTAAACTTACATATTTTTACTGTTTCGCAAAAGTTATTGTATTAAAAAAAAGATAATAATAAATATAAAATTAGCTTACAACTCAGGAGTTTCTTGAACATTAGTATTTGTTTTTCTATGTTCTGCACATTTAGTATTTAAAGATATTGTAATTATTTTTTTTACCACGAGTTGTATGTGGTACGCCGTTGTTATATGTCCCTTGCAACAGTTTCGCAAGGAAAATGGGTGGGATCCAATTTAGTGGCAACTTGAAACCCTTCCTCATAACCAGGGTTGACAAGGTAATTTACTCGTTACATATTTTACGTAAATTACGTGTAATGTAAAAGTAATTTACTTGGGCCGCCCCGGTGGCGCAGTGGTCTAAGCGATGGCCTCTGATCATTCGTCCGAAAGGGGTCCGGGTTCGAAACTAGTGAGGATGAAAAAAAAAATTATATTTAAGAAGAACGGCGGCAGCTTTGAACTGAAGCCAACAGTAAAACCTCCCACATTTAAATAACAGAGATCTTGTGTAGTTCGCATATTTGTTATAGTTTCACCACCGAGTCGAAAAGGGTTGTGCGTGTTGCGACTTTCATCACAGCCGGCGCAATTGAACTTCTGCGTCTGCCCAATGACAGTTCTGCCATAAACAGTTTACAGCAGTGCTCTCATGCCTTTCGGTGTTTCCCATCCTTTCGTTTTTTCTCCATCAGGGAGGGGAAGGATGATCGGATCTCGCCTTTGCTGGTTGATGAAGATCATTGGTTCCCTCCTTTCGCTGTAGATCAGTTTTAAAAGGCGGGTGCTTGCTGTTCGCTGTACCTGTATCATAACTATACTCCGAGTCAACCTAATAGTGTACCACTATGTAGGGTGCGAAACAGCTATCTCAGCTACAAAAAGTAGTCCCTAGAGTTTTGAGCGAAAACCAGTAGAATTATTGCTCAGAATCCATTTTTGTTTGCTCTGCAATTTCTAAGTCAAAATTGCCATCTAAAAAAAAGCTCCAGAAGTTTAGTGCACTTTTGGAAATAAATTTGTTATGAGAAGTTGCTGAATCAAGAGCTTCGCACTTTCGGCGGTTTCTGCCCACTTGGAATATAACTCAGGGAAGGGGTGGATGACCTCTCCCAGCATTAACAACACAGAGACAATAAATTGACAATTGGGGAAACTCAAAGAGCTCTTTACTTAAACACAAGAGGTGGTAGGGGAAGCAGTTCGGCCTCCACCAGACCCCCACGCATAATCCCCACAGCTTGTGAGATGTGTGTGTGTGTGCGTGTGTGTGTGTGTGTGGATCAGAAAGGAAACAGTAGATCACATTAACGCGGATGAATACAATTCTTGGGTTCCACAACGAGTCGTGATAAAATTTTCCCACCTTTGCCAACACACATTTTTAGGGTGAATTGGAGTTATAGCTTTGTCAGCACTAGAGCACATTACATTTCTTTTTCTTTGCAATGCACATTCATCGTACACTTATTCATTTTCCTGAATGCACGAAAAATCCTTGCTTTACTGGATTTCTTTCTTTAGTTATTGTAATTACTTCTGCAAAACAAAGATGTTCTATTTTAAGTGCTCATTTCAGACTGATTAAAAGACAAAGTATTCATGAATTTCTGAAGTGCCATTCAATAAGAGCATGGCTATGCCAGTCGAAGTTTAGTTTGAGTAATATGGTTTACGAGCAGTGACAAGTCATTGACATGGAAAAAAAACATGTAGTAAAAGAAAAATGTGCTTTAACATCAAGAAGTGTTGGAAGATTTCTTTCATCATCATCTAAAAAAATCGACTTCGTCTGATTCTACGGATATACTGGGAAACTGCACGAAAGTCCCAGGTTGTGGGTAGTGAACCTGCAATTGCCCCATCAGCTTCACTTGAGTCAAACAGAATAAGGAGCCATGCAGCATGACCAAATTTCTTTTAAAAGAAAGTGTTACAGAAGCAAAGATAATGTGGTGCTTGCAATCTATAATGACGCACAAATCATTGCGGTCTGCAGAGAAAGATGTACAGTGCTTCACTAGAATGTTCCCGCATTATGATATAGCAAAAAGTATGAAATTGGGCAGGGGGATGAAATGGCATACATAATTGTTCGTGGTATCTCACTTTTATTTGAGAACGCCTTGCTAGAGGAAATTCTTGCTTCTGAACATTTTGTCGTAGAATTTGACGAATCCCTTAATAAAATATCTCAGAAACAGCAGATGGACCTGAATGTGCGGTTTTGGAAAACAGATGAAAGTGAGGTCCAAACTCGTTATTTCATCTCAGTGTTCCTTCAGTGGTATTTCTAAGGGTGGCCTTGCTGGTCTGGCTATTATGAAACAGATGGTCCATTATGCTCGAAATACAAGAGCAAGGTTTGATGAATAAAAAAAACAGCGACTCAAAGAACAGCTGGAAAAAAGCTGCTCTAAAAAGACTAAGGGAAGCAGCATCACAGCTAAAAGAGTTTGTGTCTAGAAAGGCAAAGGTTTTGCAACAAGCACAGGGGGGGGGGTATTATAGAACAGCAGATGGGAGCTATCGGATGCAGCAAAAAGGTTACTGAAATGTTTGCAGTATTTTTTAAAATCTATTTTACCTATATTCAATAAATGTTATATACATTGAAACCATTACGGACAGCTCTCAGTACTTACTGACAGTTTTGAATTCACCATCTGAAATATTATTAAACTAATGGACTTTTATGGATATGGACACTTGACTTATTACAGAATTCTTGAGATTGGAATAAGACTTCTGCACTTTTCCAAAAGTCTGATGCAGAAATATTTCAGAACTCTCAATGAGGATGCATACAGCAGAGAAACTGCAAATTCTTCCATCTCAATATATCATGTTTCAATTAAAAAAAAAATGCATTCATCCAGATAAAACTTGTTGGATGTGTAGTTATTTTGTTTGGAAGTTATTGCATTTGTAGTTGATATTTTTTCGTAGTGTTTTTCTCAACACTTTTCTAGGACTTTGAGGGCATTATTTTCAACGAACCCATGTAAATGTAAATAACAAAGCTTTAAAAATCAGAAATAACAATTGAAGACCCTTTCAGTTTTGAAATGATGGCAGGAAAGTAGTATGGAATCTAGATATGTAAGTTCATTTCTTTTTTTAATTAATTATGCTCATTAAAGTGTATTTAACATTTTTCACTTAGATTCTAATTAGATGCATCATTTAACCTTATCTGAAACTTCATTTTAAATCGTAGCAAAATCTTTGTGAAGTTATGGTGTTTAAATTTTAAATTTTAACGACTAAAGGGAGGCTCCCATTTATTTACAAAAGTTTGTGGCCCATGAGCGTCCATAAATGAGCAGAGGTTTCACTGTACTTTTTACCTCTTTGTAACATTTATCAGTCTAAATGCTTAGGCATTCTAGTGTAAAATTTGACATTCTGGTTAGAAAATTCTACTGGGAATGGATGGAGATGATTAGGGAAATTTCATGATATATGCTCTGGAAATCAGGGAAAACGCAGGGAATTTTTTTTTCACTACTTTCTGTAGCCACCATGCTGGAAAAGGAAAAAATTAAATAAAAATCAAGGCCTGATAGCATATAAATAAATACTCTCCACAACTGTTCAAATTTTTTTTTTTGGTTCTGAAAAATTACTGCCTCTGTTGCTAACATCCCATTTAACAACAGTCCATCTTGCTTCAAGGTAGAAGACCTTGGTCTGCAACCATTATCATTGTTTAAATTGTGCGTAAGACTTCCCGATTATGTTAAGAGTGTGTAATTACTGGCATAAGACCTGTTATAATGCTTTATGGTTTTTATAATTCCTGTGGAGGGTGAAATTTTTTTATTTCACATTACATTTGTCCAAAAATAATAATAAAAAAATGAATTTGGCTAATGGGTTGGCGAAAACTTTTAAAAAAGCCAGAGCAACCTCTGTATGTGGTGTTTGCATTAATACGAGTCCATTAGACTGGGCTTGGTCAGAATCCACACTTGTGAGGTAGCAGTTTTTTCTTTTTCTTTCATTTCTATTAGTTACTCTTTGAAGGTGATGTATGTCTTTAAAATTCAGCTCACACTCCATGCATTTTTGATCGAATTCTTAGAATTGAAAAAAGTTTATTCCTGACATGATTTTTTATTGCTCTCTAAAATATTGCTAAAATTAATTAATGATTGTTAGAATTCAAGTTTTGCATAAATGGTATTACATTTCTGGTATAAATAGGATTACTATCAATTATCTTTGTCTTCTAAACTCATAGTTATTAGTGAACAATGTCTTTTTTTCTTTGCTCATACATTTTTAGTGTTTCATCTTTATTTTGGCTCAGTTTTTTTTTTTTTTTCCCCAGCTACCTGGTTTCTGCTTCACAAGATGGCAAGCTCATAGTCTGGGATGCCTATACAACAAACAAGGTAAATCTCACTTTTTGCAACACAAAATCTACCAAAAGTTGTATTGAAACAGTCTCTTACATTTTTATGGGTTTGTAGAGCATTATTAATATGCATTCAAATTTGTGAAAATCATATCTTTATCAGGCCTTCACCACAACAACACACTGTCACTGTGGTTTCTACACTTAACTATGTTTTGACTACCATTCCAGCTATCATTATTCCATTGAAAATAAGTCGTTGCCACTTCCTTTTTTATGATATTGTACAAGATCCTAATTATAAAATAGAATCCACTACATTTTGTTACCACTTCCTTTTATATATTTCTGACTAAATCACTTTATTAGTAATTGGAAGTATGTCAAAAGGACTGTTTATTAATATACACACCCACTTAATAATGTGAGAGCTCACCTTTTGCCTCGCAACAGCCGCAACACATTATGGCATGGACCTCAGACATGCCCAAGTTCTCTGCTTTAAGTGGAATTGCTCCATTTTCAACAGGTAATGTGTGCTCTGCTCAAGGCTGGTCATTAGAAGTTAATTTTTTTGTTATCCTTTTTATTTTAGTGTTTTTTGAAAGGTTAAATTACAAATTCTTTCAACTGCTTGAAAACACGAGTTTCTCCCCCGCCCTTAGTCTTTCTTCAAACACAGTCCTGTATGTGTGTTTGTAACTGTTGAAAAATGGGATATTTCACTCCTCTTGGCGCTTGCAGTGTTATCAAGGATAATCTGTTTCACTGCGTCTGTGAGTCCTCTCAAGCTAGTTGTTTTTGGGGTTGCAGTGCTTCGGAGAGCTGAAAAGGTCTTGGGGTGGATGGATTACCGTGAAATGGCTTTGGGCATGGCAGGGCTGGACACATTGAAGGGAAGGTGTGTGAAGTCACAGCATAAAAGAATGCAGGGCGGGAAGTATCAGCAGTGGAGACGAGCTTCTCAGTGCACCAACTTTCCGGAGGAATAAAAGGAAATTATGTGACCTGTATCTCGGTGCCGCTTATCCCAGCACGTAGTTGTTTGCAGTTTTCACTTCAGTGTATTGTTTTTAACAAGGTGAATTTCTTTTTTGTGCATTATGTCAAAATGACCACATACCAATGCTTTACAGATGCATACGAGAAGCAATGGCCCGTTTTGAAGCATTCCAAGAAATCGGAAACTCTCGCTTACTGTTCTGTTTGTGATGTCGATTACATTGTCGCACATGATGGTTTAAGTGACTGCAAACACCATGTTTCATGCTGCTGAGATATAGATAATACTAAAATAAAGGCATCTAGTCGAACCCTTACATCTTTGTTTTCATGTCAGAAGATGTCCGGATAATATGTGTGTAGAAACAATCGCAGCTTTTATTATAGAGCATGATTTTCCCATCTCTGTGGCAGACCCTGTCTTGTTTATTAAGATGTTTACGGATTCTGACATCATGCTTTTTAGCATTGATGTGTGTGGACGAAAACAGTTGTTATTAACAGTATGGCTGATGGTACTGCCCATGAAATGGCAGAAATTTTGAAAACTTCAAAATTTAGTGTAGCAGCTAATGGCAGCAACTCTAGTTCTGCAGAGAAAATATTTCCTGTTGTTGTTTCACATTTAGATACAACAGTGGGTAAAATTATTCCCTGGTTATTATTAAGCTTACCAAAGTTGTGTGTGTGGATGGTGATACAACAGGGAAAATATGTTTAAGTTATTGGATACTGAATTGGGTAAAAAATCAATGCCATGGCACAATTGTATTTCATTCTCATCAGATAATGCGTCTTCTATGGTAGGAAAATATGAAGATGTCACTTAAGTTTTTCAAGGGAAAAAAATCTAAATATGGTAGTTCATGGTTGCACCTGCCATTTTATTACATTTAGCTTCCGAAAGGGTGGCTAAGAAACTAAAAATTGATGTTGAAGATTTTGTGGTTTGTGTATACTATTTTTTAAGAGAAAAATACAAAGTGTTATAGAAGCATTTAAAATGTACCAAAAGATTTGTAACCTTGAAAGGGACCAAATTATTAAATACGTGTGTACCAGATGGCTTTCATTGGATTAGGTTATTAATCGTTTTCTTGAGCAATGGGAGTCCTTGGAAAAATATTTTGGAGAGAAAAATATTACTAGGCAAGGTTATGAGAAATACTTTTGTGTTCAGAAGAGTATTGAGTCTCCTACAACAATGTTACCTCCTCTTCCTACAGCAAGCTTTGTCTGTTTTATTCTGTTAGACTACTGTGCTACCCTACAAGAATTTTGTTGCCCTAGCTGGTTGAGAAGGAAAAAATGGAATTTTTGTATATTTCAGAGGAGCAAAAGTGCTTGTAAACTTCAAAGCAATGTTTACTGTGTAGGTATAGAGATTGAGTAATTTATTTTGTCTTTTCTTATATGATGTGCAGTGTCTTTGTAGAAATAAATGGGCATTTGTCCACATGAAAAAGTACCCAGCAGGGTGGGTGTGCAATGCTGCTCCTGACAGCACCCTTTTAAAAGTTGGCAACATTGGATTCTACAAGGTACTAGTAAAGTTCGTGTGGTGTTGTGGCACAATTCCGGAAGAGCTGTCCGTAAAGTGCCGAGAGTTGTGGTTGGTGGGTTTTGGGCTGGAATGCACAATTTTATCCGACATACTCAATTACAAGGGTCGTTCAAAAAGTAACAAGACTGATTTTACACGGGGAAGAAGTGTAATACAGTAAACATGCTTACACTTACGTATTTTTGAAATGTTCTCCCTCTACCTGAATGCGCCAGTCCCACCTTTCTATCCACTTCCAGAAGGTGTGTTCGAAGTTCTTCCTCGACATGTGGTTCAGGATACCCATGACAGGCATTGTTCAGTATTTGATGCAAACCAGTGCCCATGGTTGTTTTTTCACTTCAGGGAATAGGTGGGAGTTGCACAGTGTCAGGTCCGGTGAATACGGAGCGAGTGCCATCAATTCGATGCCTAGATCTTGGATAACCTACTGGAAATGTAAATGGAGAAGTTTGATACGACAACAATAAGTAAAAATATCTGGAAGTTTGTATTTCTTTTTGGAGCTAACCTCTGAATCTCAGAGAACAGCTTAGTGAAATGTATGTATGTATGTAAGCAAAGTACAATGTGCATGTGCATTATCTTGATGCAAAATCCAACCAGTTTGTGCATATTCTGGGCATTTTGGGGATTTTTTTTTCTTTAGAGGACCTTTGAGAACTTCAGATAAAGGCACTGGTAACAGTGAGCAACATGGTCATACACAGTTCTCCTTTTTATAAAAAAAACCAACAGGTTCATGGCCTTCCCTGCATTTGCTTGAGCCTTTGCTTTCTTGGATCAGGGACTCGGTGTGTGTTCTGTTGTTTTGTTTCTGGATTGAAATGGTGAAAAAATGTTTCAACATGTGTGACAACTAGATCCCAAAAGGTGTGGCTCTCACCATAGTTGGCATTTCCATTGGTGACAAGTGAAAACACGGTTTGCCTTATGTTCCTCCGTGAGCAAGTGTGGAATTTACTTCGCAGTGGCTTTTCGGTGCCCCAACCGGTTTCTCACAATGTCGTCAACAGAATCGGCTAACATCTGCATCACATTAGCAACCTCCTCAATCGTCATTCGGCAGTCTTCACATTGGACTGCCTCGATGGTATTAAAATTAACCTCTGTAGCAGATGTTGATGGCCCACTGGAATGTGGCAAATCTTCTAGACACTCTTCACCACTCACAAATTTCTTATGTCTTTTTTAATCATTTTGTGCATTTTTGTGGTGGTTTTATTCAAACGAATGCAAAATTTTATAGCAACTCTTTGCTCTAGTTTTAAATCCAAATACTGGGTTACAGAAACATATCTGAACTCTACACCATTTACTACAAGAATGAAGTGGGAGAGCTCTGTGACGACACATCATCACGTGATTGACCTTGCAGGTGTTCTAACATGGGCAGCTGCATTTTTCTGCATGCGTTTGTCTTGGCGCTATGACGTCAGACTCCTAACTTTTTGAATGACCTACATATTAGGTGCTTGAATTAATTTCCGCTGTTGCCCAATAGAGCTGAGCACAGCAGTGGTGCACTGTGACCCGGGCCACACGTGACCTCCCTTGCGCACGCAAATACCATCCGTAGTCTGGGCGAAGCAGTGCGTGACACGCGATCGGAGGACACAGAACACGAGTTTGTATCACATTCATGATGTCAAGTTTCGTACCAAAAAAGGAGCATTTGCGGGAAGCATTACCCTTCTGCTTTCATCTGAAGAAATCTACAGCAGAAAGTCATCGTTTCCTAGTGTAGGCCTATGGGGAACATGCCCTATCGGAAACAACACGCAGAGAGTGGTTCCAACGCTTCAAAGCCATCGAATATGACGTGAAGGACAAAAAGCGCCCTGGGCAGCCGAAAAAGTTCGAAGATGGCGCATTGGAGGCCTTATTGGACGAGGGTTCATGTCAGATGCTCCACGAGTTGTCTGAAACATTACGAGTTGGTGAGTCAACAGTTAGCAAACGTTTAAAGGCAATGGGAATGATCCAGAAGCTCGGAAACTGGATCCCACATGAATTGCGGGAAAGCAACATCACCAAACATAAAACCACGTGTGAATTGCTGCTGCAACGACATAAACGAAAGTCATTTTTGCATCGAATAGTGACTGGCGATGAAAAATGGATTCGTTACGACAATCCTAAGCGCAAGAAATCATGGGTTCGTCCCGGCGAACCATCAACCTTCACGCCTAAACCGAACATCCATGGCAGGGAGGTGATGCTGTGTATTTGGTGGGATCAAGTCTGTGTTGTGTATTCTGAGCTGCTGCAACCCGGTGAAACAATCAATGCTGAACGGTACCGACGTCAATTACTCGATGTGAAACGTGCACTCACGGAGAAATGGCCGCAATATAATTATTTTTTTCATGGTGATGCCGATTTTAATTGGGGGGTTTGGGAATTGGCTAGTTCCTTGCTTTACATTTTACTGGTGATGTGAGATTATCTTTTTTAGCTGTAGTTCATATTATACATGATGAATACGCCAAAAGACATGACAAGGTTATTCTTCTCCACGACAACGCTAGACCTCGTGTCGCCAAATCAGTGAAGGAACTCTTGGAGGCACTAGGCTGGGTCGTCTTACCCCCACCCGCCTTATTTCCTGGACATTGCTCCCTCGGACTTCCATTTGTTCTGGTCGCTACAACATGGCCTGTCACAGCAGCACTTGCTTTCTGTTGCGGATATCCAAAAATGGCTCGATGAATGGTTCGCCTTGAAAGAACCTGCATTTTCCTACCGCAGAATCAATTTGTTACCCCAACGGTGGGAAAGGGTCGTAGCTGCCAACGGACACTACTTTGAATAGACTATCCTGTACTGTTCTGTGGCAACTCACAGGTGTTTGTGTGGCAAAAAACAGCAGGAATTAATTCAAGCACCTTATAGGTTAAAATCCAGAGAGTGAGAGGACTGTTAATGGATTGCGAACTCTCTGAAATGCTACTCCAACCAGTCCTTCGCCAAACAGGAGCAATAAGACATGGCATTGTCTTTTTGAAGGCATTCTGCTGTAGGGAAAGGATTGTCATGGGTATAGGTGGTTAGCAAGTATGTCAGCTTATCTTGTGCAGTGATTGATGGTGGTCTCAGTAGATACAGGGAGCGGGCTAAGGCACGTTAACGGGTGACCCAGGTAAACATGCCCAAATCCATTACATACCTGCCAAGTTTTAAGGTTTACTTGTGAAAATTATGGAAATTGTACTTGTTTTGATGTTATATTATGGATTTTGTTTTGTTTTATTTCCGAGACAGGTTGGGGCCATATTTTTCAAAGAGAGAATAAGTAGCCCAAAGGACTACACCTTTTTGTTCTGATCCTGCTGATCACAATTTCATTGATTTCTGCTTCCTCGACCCTCTCTGATCTCATCCTATCAGGAGAAACTCAGAAATAAACTTCATAGAATTAAGATTGGTGATAACTGCTAAAAGAGAGTGAGTGAGTGAGTGAGTGCTTTTTTTAAAAAAGGAGTTTTAGCATGCTGACATAAAAATTTAAGTTCAAAACCACTAGTAACTTAAAGTTAAAAGTCACTGCAAATATCATTTATAACTATAATTTCACAGTTACAATCAGTTTGTTTCATGTATCATCATCAACCATTATCAATCCACTGCTGGATGAAAGTAGTCTCAAAGTTTCTTACACAAGTCTATCTTGTGCCAGTCTCCTCTATGTGTATATGTAGCCTAATTGATAGCATACTAATGACTTAATTATATATCAATTGCATTTTAATTGCTATAAGTGTGAAAAAGTGCTAAACATCCTACTTGTATAGCATATGAAATCAATTCATCATTCACACAGTGAATTGGTTTTTAATTGATATGCTCAATATATTTTATCAACTATCGATCTCCTGCAGAAACTGCTCTTATCTTTTATTGGTTCAATCCCCTGCCATCATTCTTTCACTTACAAACTTGTTAAAATAAAATAAAATAAAAAGATTACATTTCAGGCTTGCAATCAATCCTCCTTCCATTACCATCCGATCAATATCTAAAGACAGAGATCCTTTAGACCTTTAGACTGTCTTGATGTATACCCCATCTCTGTGTCTACTTCCTCAGGCAAAAAATGTTATAATGGCAGCATTTTTTGTTCAATCAACTGCAAAAATGTGGAACATAAAAGGGATGTAAGAAAAAAAGCCTTCCTACTTCTGTTCTGACAATTAAAGATACCTCTGCCTCTCCAGACTGGACCAGCATCAAAAGGATTTCACTTTTCTCAAACAAATTTTCCTTACACTACAGGGAAAGCATTGAAATTCTCCAAGTAAAAATTCTTGTAATTCGGATGCACCTTTCTCTATTCCGATTAGTTGGAAATCTCCACTGGCAGCAGTTACAGAAATGATACCCACCATGTGAATACTTGCATCTAGTGTGAACAAGTTTGATGTTTGAGATGAAAGATCTTATGAATTAATCTTTAATATTAAATATGTAATAAATCATAGACATGTAAAATTTTCTTCATTATTGTATGCATTTATTTCATCAGTACGTTAGTCAATCTATTGAGTTGATTAAACTTTTTTTATGGATTTCAATTCTTGAAAGTTGGCAGGTTTGCCATTGTACCACTATCACTGGCCTGTAACACCCTGAACTGACAGCTGGAGTCCATGGCCTTGTGTGTTCTACACCCATGTGCACACTCTGCCATCATCACTTTGTAGTTGGGAGCCTCGATTTGTGTGATGCAATTACCTATTTCCAGTCTTCCACGGTCCAGTCGTGAAGTTCTTGAACCCATGGCAAATGTAAGACTACCCATGATTTTGGGAGGTCTAAATGTGGAAGAAAACCTTGTCTTATATTCAAGTAAATATGGTTGTTGGTGTCAGAAGAGCAGTTGTGGTAGTGACAGTGTGTTGTGATGAGTCCCTGTTGAACACAACCTTTGAAAATCTACACGTGAGCAATAAAACTCTATAAACACCCATAGAATTATAAGTTTTGTTTTAAAATAACATCCCTGAGTTTTTGTAAATTTCACACTATTGCATCAGTCGTGTTGATACGGTGATGGCTTTTTAAATGTTTGTCTGATGTAGAAATTTTATAAACTTGAGTTTCAAGGGAGGAAAACATAAGCTTTGTTAGCATGATTATCCACATCTTATTTTTGTATTCATCACTCATATGCAGCAGTGTTGTTTGCATCTTTTCACCTTTGGGCAGTTAACCAGTTCCCATGATATGCTAGATACTCGTAGAAGCAATTACGGTACAAATCAGAAGTCAGAGCATTTGGTAAACTACTTGTATTGAAAACAGGTTAAACTTTGGGTGTGCTATTTTCAAGAGTTGGAGGTCCAGTTCCACACTGAATACTGTGCCCTCCAGTTCTTGAAATAAGTTGAAATTTCTTGAAATTGTAATTTTGAGTATCAAGAACTCAGTGTACAACCTTTCATTTTGCATTATAGTGAAAATGAACTTGTTGTTCCAGGTTGTAATCTACTTCCGATTGTCTGCTTTTCTGGGAATGTTGATAAATGATGTTTCTGATCGTATTAGTGTGGTCTTAATTAGAAGATCATTATGCATATTCTTGTAAAAGGGAGGACATTTCTATACTTGTGTTCAGTTGGTTAGGTCACTTATGTCCTGTTTGGGCAACTTATGAAAACTGCAGTAAACCAAATTTGTGCTGTGGACTGCTTTAGTGAGCTTTCATGGTACAGAAGTCAAGCACAACCATTGACATTTCACATGTAGGAGAATGGGGTAAACTGCAAAAGTTTGGCCTTAAGTGGTATTGGAGTCTGATCATAATAAATGTAAAATTAAACTCTATAGCGTAGAATTGTTTTTCATATTCACTGAAAATTCATCACGTTGCCCTTCTGCACAAACACCTGTTTTGGTACATGTTTATTGTAACCAAAATGAGTGAACAATTCACAATTCTAAGTCTGTCATGTTACACGTTAATTGTGTTATGATAAAACTGTTTTGTGTTTCTGGGGAGGGGGTAAGCAAAATCTGTAATATTTATTTATTTATTTTTATTTTTTTATTTTCAGGTACATGCTATTCCGCTGCGTTCAAGTTGGGTTATGACCTGTGCCTATGCTCCATCAGGAAGCTATGTAGCCTGTGGAGGTCTTGATAATATATGCTCTATATACAGCCTGAAGACCAGGGAAGGCAATGTTCGTGTGAGTAGGGAACTCCCTGGTCACACTGGATACCTCTCCTGTTGTAGATTCCTGGATGATAACCAGATTGTCACAAGCTCCGGTGATATGACTTGGTAAAGTTGTTTATATAATTGTGTGTGTGTTGTGTGTTGTCATTTTAATCATTTTTTGGGCATGGTAGTTTTATTGGGTTGAATATGTAAATGTAGTTCCATTTTGCCTCCCATAAAAAGTTTTATAATGTATTTGATTTATATTATTGACCCTTTAGAGCAATGTTTTTAAGGTTTTTTTCTGTAAGTACAGAGCCATATTGACTGACATTACTTTGATAAGACTAGCAATGCAAATCTAGAGAATAACTCAGCAATGTTGGAGGAAAAGGAATAGGAAGAGACCCAGGATAGAAAGAATAAAGGTTGATAGGCTCCTTGAAAATCATCAGCATTATTCTGACTTACTCAGAGAATGACTGAAGGAGCTGAAGTGTGGTGAGAGGGATGTAGAAAAGAAGTGGGAATGTTTTAAGAACTGTGTTGTCACTGCTGTTAAAGAGGTCTGTGGCACCAAAATAGTGGGTAACAATAGAGGTGATGCTTGGTGGAATAGTGAGATTGAAGAGGCAGTAAAGAGAAAGAAGGAAGCCTATTTGGGGATGTTGCAAGGTAGTCTCTGTGGATGAATATCGCTGTAAAAAGCGTGAAGCTGGTTCGCCAGAGTAAGGCAAAAGATAGGAAGGAGTGGAAAGGCATGAACTGGCTTTTTGGAAAGATAGGAAGTCTTTCTGGAAGTACATGAGACTCAGGAAAAATTGGGGAAACAAAGCTGTAAGTTGTGTTATTGTTGTTGTTGTTTGTTGATTGAAGGTTTAACGTTAGACCACCATGAGCAACTCAATGGGCTACAAGCAGTCGCCCGTCCCTAATTTAGGGTCACTGGTTCCAGGGAAGGGAGAGAGCCAGTGCCGTAAGACAAACACAACATTCATGCCTCACCGGGATTCGAACCCGGACCCCGTTCGGACGAATGATCAGAGGCCATCGCTTAGACCACTGCGCCACCGGGGCGGCCTGTAAGTTGTGTGAAGAATGAGATCGGGAAAATGATATGGGGGCCCAGTGCGTTAAGTGTAAGATGGAGTGAATACTTCTGTGAGTTATTAGATCAGGAAAGCAAAGATTATTTTGAGACAGGCACAGATGATGTCACAGTGAGGGATGGAAGCACAGGAGGGATCTCAAGAGAAGTGTGTAAAGCTCTAAAATCTCTTCAGAATAGTAAGGTTCCAGGAGTTGATGGCATAACTGCTGAGATGTTGAAATATGGTGGCGACTCTGTAATTGACTGGTTAACTGAAATTTGCCAGTTGTGCTGGGAGTTAGTTAGGAATGGTCCCTCAGGATCGGAGGGATGCTATTATTGTTCCCTTGTATAAGAGAAAAGGTGATCAGACTGAATGCAAGAACTATCCTGGTATTAGCCTACTGAGTGTGCCAGGGAAAGTGTTTGGTAAGGTTGTTATTGAAAAAGTATGGGGTCTTACAACAGAGAAAGTGTGGGATGTTCAGAGTGGTTTTATGCCTGGTAATGGCTGCACTAACCAGATTTTTACATTACGCACAATGATTGAAAAGTATCTGGCTGTTGGTAAGAAAGTTTTTGCTGCCTTCATTGATTTAAACAAAGCTTACGACCGAGTAAATAGGACACTTTTGTGGAAGGTATTGAATGAATATGGTGTTACTGGAAATCTACTTAATAGTGTAAAATCCATGTATGCTAGTAGTAGAGCTTGTGTATGAGCGAGTGTTTTATCAAAATGGTTTTCTATTGGTGCAGGAGTTAGACAAGGTTGTGTAATGTCACTATGACTGTTTAATATATTTATGGACGCGTGCATGAGTGATGCCAAAATAGATAATAGTGGTTTATGTCTTGGTGATATCCGTGTGTGCAGATTGCTGTATGCTGATGACACTGTCCTGTTGGCAGAAAGCAAAAGGGATTTGCAGAGAATGTTGTCTCGGATGTACGAAGTTTGCATGAAATTCAAACTGAGTATAAATAAGGGAAAAAACAAAGTTATGGTGTTTGAGAGAGGAACTGGTAGCACTGTAATGTAAGTATAAATGGCACTGTGATTGACCAGGTGAGTGAGTTTGTGTATTTAGGAAGCATGTTTGACAGAGAGAACAAATTGGATGGTGAAATTAGTAGGCGAGTGAATTCTTCATTGAAAGTCATTGCAGCTCTGGGTGGTTTTCACAGGAATGAGTTCTCTAGAGAGTCCTGCATGGCTGTGTACGAAAGTGTAATGGTTCCTACTCTGATGTATGGCAGTGAAACCTGGGTACTGCAGAAGAAACATAAAAGTTGTTTGTGTGCTGGAGAAATGTGTTGCTTATGTGGGGTTTGTGGCAAGACACTGTCTGATTGTGTGAGGAATGAAGATGTGTTGCAGTTGTGTGATGTGAAGCAAAATGTTGTTAGCAAGGTTTAGACCAATATGCTTCGGTGGTTTGGCCATGTTGAAAGAATGAGTGATGAGATGCTTACTAAGAAAATCTTTTTAGCCCAAGTGGCAGGAAGGCCAAGGAAGACACGGGTAGATCAGATTCAGGAGTGTCTGCATGAAAAAAAGATCGAGTGTGAAGTATAAAAGATCTTGTGTACGGCATGTAATGGATATCAGTGGAGCCCGAGTTGTATGTCAAGATCGCTGTAAATAGAGAAGTTTGATACGACTACAGTAAGAAAAAATATCTGGTAGTTTGTATTTCTTTTTGGAGCTAACCTCTGAATCTCGGAGAAGAGCTTAGTGATATATATGTATGTATGTATGTTTATTCACAATTAAATATTTTAAGATCTACTATAATTTCACTGAGCATTTGGCTCGGCTTCATCAGGACAAATAGTGTAAACATTCAAATCATTGTGACATCAGCGTACTGACTGTCACGAATTTTGGTGAGTTGTTTTCACATGCTTGAAAGAAATGTACGAGATGTCATGTAATTGACAAGCCGTGGAGAGTTGCAGGATATGTGGAAAGCTTCTAATATATTTAGCTTGATAATTGAATCAGGTTTATCAATAAGTTTAACGATTTCAAACAAAAATTTGTGGTTATTTTTGTGGCAGTTTTGGGCTATAGATGACTTATTCAGTTCTCAGTTCCTACGTAAGTCTTGTGTTCCTTCACACTTAAACCTAAAGCGCTGCGGATCTGTCCTGTGTATATAAAAGTCCACATTTATCACAAGGGATCTAATAAATTTCTCAGGAATTTGTCTTCGACATAGTCTTTTGACCTGTAAAAATTCACTTTCTTTATAGGTTTGAAAATAACTTTGAAATTAAAACTTTTTGAGAATTTTTGAAATTCTGAAGAAAATGGGATGACAACCCATTTCTCTCATACTGGGAGGTCTATTGATGTAAGTGTGCAGAGACAGGCTTTGGTTTTCTAAATTTTTGGGCAGCTTCATCTATAATAGAAGGGCTATATCCTCTGTGTGCTGCAATTTCTTTAAGAAAACCGAGCTCTTTCTGCAAGGAATTATCAGTTGAGCATATACACTATATTGACAAAAGTCACCAGACACCTAGAAGAGAAACAACATAGCATTTATTGACATACATTAGTATGGTGTCGGTCCACCTTTGGCCTTAATGCATGCATTTGACCCTTTGAGACATGCTTTCGACAAGGTTTTGGAACACAGCAATAGGTATGTGCTTCCATTCAGTACATAATGCAGCTGCTAACTGTTGCTTAGTAGTAGGCCTTGGCTCCAAACTTCTTATGCAGTGCTCTAATTCATCCAATAGGTGCTCTATGGGATTAAGATCAGGGCTCTGTGCTGTCCAGTCCACACAAGATACAGAATTATCATCAAATCATGCCGTAACAGTCTTTGCATTATGGCTCAGTGCATTATCCTGCTGGTACCAACAAGGCTTGGTTCCATAGTATTGCCACAGAGTTGGTAGGGCATAATTGTCCAGAATATCAAGGTAGATGTGCTGGTTAACAGGTTTGTCCTCAATAACGAATGGGCCGGGACCATACCACGAAAAACACCCCCACACGAGTACACTTCCAGCTCCAAACTTGACCGTAAGAACAGTACACTGTGGTAAATAGCGTTCCCTAGGCTGCTGCCATACCCACACATGGCCATCAGACTCATCAGTTGATAGGACTCTTTTCCATTGATCTAAGGTCCATGATTAATGTTCTTTTACACCATGCTAAACAACGAGTAGCATTCAGAGTAGAGATGAAAGGCTTATGAGCAGCCGCACAACCACAGTAACCCATGGAATGAAGTTCTCTGCGAATGGTACATGTACATTCTGAGGTTCCAGCATTTTTACTCGCATGTACACTGAGGTCTTGTGTATTAGCTGTAATGACTGTCCTGAGGCTTCAATGTCCGCTATCACTGATTTTCTTTGGTCTACCTGTACGTTTTGCTGCTTCAGGCATGCCATGTGTCTTCCACTTATTCAGTACATCCAAAACAGTTGATTTGGGTATGTTTAAACACCTCAGTTTCTCTTATGGACAACCCACTAATATAACACCCAACAATTTTTCCTTTCTCAAAGTCAGTTCTCTCCCTCCGCGACATTTTCACTCAACCTCAAAGTGCGGTATGATCATGGTTAGCTGCAGGCTTGTTTTTGCACTGTTTGCAGCTGGTACCACACATCTTAAAAGACAATGCAGTGGATCCGTTCATTTGCTTTTGAAGAGGTGTCCGGTGACTTTTGTCAATATAGTGTATGTATTGCACAATATATGTATGTGTAGAAAGTATTGGTTTTTTGTTTCCATGGGTGATTTGGCTTTGCATGTATGGATAAGGATGTTTTATGATAAACTGTTTTACTGAAGAATCCTTTACAGCGTGACACAAGGGCAACAAGGAATGGAAAGCAACCATTGTTTTCAGTCTCGCAAGTGAATTGCATATGAGGATCAATTAAATTGATAAGTTCAACCAATTTAGGTGTTTCTGAATTTATGCCATTCCTGAGAACAAAAATATCATCTAACATGTTGAATCCACAGGTTGAGTGTAACAAGCTGGAAGAGTTTCTCCTCAAGGTCATGCATGTAAACTTCACATAAAGTAGGCGACAGTGGGGAAATCACTGGGAAAAATTCTTCCATCTGTTGGGAAAATCTCCCATGAAAAAGGAAACTGTTTTATCTGATACAAAAATTTCCACTAGTCTCAAAATTTCTTCTACTTCCGATTGGCTGTAATGATGTTCCATAAGACTTGCCTTCAATGATTCGAGATTTCCGTTCAGTGGGATACTTGTGAGCGTGGATTTCATATCTAAAGGTAGCATGAACTGATCATTATATGAATTTCGTTTTAGCTGATTGACAAACTCGGTGGACTTTTTTACAGCTGTTTTGTTCGTACTTAAGTTAGATAGTTTCAAAGATAGAAACTTGGTCAACTTATATGAATAATAGCTGAGCCGATATTGCTAACTATTGGACTACGTTGAAGACATAAATTCCTAGGGAATTTATCAGATTGCTTGTGATTGTGCCCTTTCATATGTATTGGGCTGACCTGCTGTTCTTTAAGTTTCCATGTGAAGGAAGACTTGTGCTGGAACTGTGAACTTAAGTCTTCTATAGCCCAACATTATCACGAAAATAACCATAAAATTTTGTTTGAAAATGCTGAACTTTTTGATAAAGCTGATTCGATTATCAAGCTTAATACAGAAGCTTTCCACATATTCTGCAACTCTTTATGGCTTGTCAACGACATGATATCTATTCCATTTCTTTCAAGCACATACAAAGAACTTGCCAACATCCATGACCATCAGAACGCTAATGATATCACGATGAATGATATCACAATGATTTTAATGTTTACGCTTCGTTTGTTCTGAAGAAGCTGAGCCAAATGCTCAGCAAAATTGTAGATCATAAAATAAAATATTTAATTGTGAATAAATGCTGCTAATTTACTCTATCTCAACGTCACCAGCATTGTAGTCATAAAATATATTAATGCAAATCTATATTGAACCCCCCCACACACCACCACCACCACACACTTTTAGCCAGTAGAAGTAGCCCTTTTCTTCATTCAAAACGTAGCTAAAGCCAAGTATTTGACTGATATGGAACCTTTTAAGGAAGAGTTGGTATATATAATCCCTAAACATTTATTTTATGCTTATACAGTGAAACCTATGAATAATGGTCATTGCCAGGACCACCAAAAAATATCTGTTGTTCAGAGGTGGCTGTTGTACGGTTGTTAGGCTTAAATTATTATTGTATGTCAAATTTCCTTTACGTAAGAAAAAATAGTTTATGAAAATTATGTGCATACAGAAATATTTTAGTACCTTTTCAAAATGCTGAGTAAAGCTCTTTTGAAATAATGGCCATATCTATTACAAATTACGTCAATACTGTAACTATTTAACTTACACAGCAGAAAACCACCGATGCTTTCTCTTTAAGACTGTATGTCTCTTTTACTGTTTAGGCAGCCAATATTTTGTTGGATCCAGCACGAAAGAAACGCAGGAGTTTCATCACTGTTAAAAATAGCTTGATTTTCAAGAACAATGTTTTTGCCATTGTTTTCGTACTCATTTATTTGGTTTGGTTAAAATCACAAATTTTAACCAAATCAAAAATAAACTTTCTACAATTGTTGAAGGTTTTCCAACATATTTCTAGGGGTTGCAGCAATTTTTCTTTAAGTTACTTTTATTTGAAGGCCAAACCACACACACATGTTGTAAATATATTACATTTCCAAAAATTAAGAAAATGTTACTTGTCTTTCACTTTATTGCAACTGTTGTAACATGTTCTTTGACATATCAACAATTGCCTCAGTGGTCTAGAAATGTAAGTGCAAAAAGTTTCTGGTTGAAAAAATATTTTATCAAAAACTGTTACATGTTCTTAAGAAATTTGTTTTTTATTGCAGTATATCTGTTGACTTTTTTTTCACCACTTCTGTAAATCAGATTAGAAATGTTCCTTTCATATGAGGTAAAGAAAAGCATTCATAAAATTTTCTGTATAAGTAAATAAGAAGCACAATTTATACACCAGATTGATACAAGCTGTTGCAAAAATCTGTTTTTTATTGGTGTAGAAACTGATGTGTGCTTAGCTTTCGCACACTTACGGGTGGCTTTATCAAGGCAGTCTAATACTGCAAACCTATGCGGTAGAAAATATACAAGAAATCATGAAAGATCGGATTGTCATCTTCAAAAAATTTATACAAGAAATGTTAAAATTTTATACAAGAAATGTTAAAATCATCGGATTGTCATCTTCAAAAAATTTATACAAGAAATGTTAAAATTTGAAAAGGAAATGCCTCAGTTGAGTTAACTTCAAATTGTACAAAAAATTAAAAATTTGCATGGGAAAATAATGAAATGGAACCCTGAACACATCCCTTTCAAGAGAAGCTTATCTCAATGATGCGATGCTTCAGTGGTTAGGATGTACATGCTGTGCCTCATACACTATCCAAATTAGGACTTTTGTTATGGTGACTAGCAATTAGTGATGTCATAAATCATTCCTTCTTGGGTGATCATTCATGCAAAAGTCATTCACAAATGATCCAATTTCCAGGTTGTCACTGAGTAAATTATTGGTTGCAGTGTTGCACATCCCGTGTTGCACTTTCAAGGCCAGTCCTTTTTGACAAATCTGCCTGAAAGAGCACTAGCTCTTCCACCATTCATGATGAATGGTTTCAAGCAAACCATTCAAATTGAATGGCATTCACACATATTCTCACATTCTTACGTTTCGCCATTATTTCCTAGCTGACTGCTCAGCTGCACATGACGGTTGACACTTATTGATTCTCAGTGTTACTTTTCTTGTTGGGTATTAGTTTCTGAACTCATGCTGCCATAAAAAAGTTAAGCTTTCTGCAACTTCAGTGTGATTCACAATAATTACGAATTGAATTATCATCCACAGCTCTTTTTGGCAAACTGCCCATAAGAGCGTGAGCTATTCACAAGCTCACGGGTAATTATTCAGGCACACCATTCAAAGGAATGGCATTCATGTATCATTCCCATTCTTAAGTTTCATATTTTTTTTTTTTAGCTGACTGCTGATTGCTCATCTATGACTTCAGCGTATGTCACAGTAATGGTGGATTGAATGATAATTCACAGCTGTGAGAGCAAACCATTCATGGGGAAGAGTCATTCGTCATGAATGTATCATTCACAAATGGTCCATCTCTAATAGCAGTACTTAACAAGATAGGATGCATGCAATGATTGTTTCACTTGATTTGCATGATCTGTAGATTGATGTCCTGGAACCTTATAGATTAAAAAAAAATTACATGCAAGTTTTAATTTTTGTATAATTTGAAGTTAGCTGAGGTATTTCTTTTTTCAAACTTTTAAGTTTCTTGTATGTTTTCTACCACATAGGTTTGTAGTATTAGTCTTCCTCGTTAAAGCCACCTGTCGATGTGTGGAAGTTTGGCATGTATCAGTCGTTACACCGATAAAGTACTCACTAGCTTGTAATTTTCTGTATGTTTTCTAGCATTTCTTACTTCAGTTTTTCTGCTAGATGTCATACAGATGATATAAATTATATGTACAGTATACACTGATGAGCCATTGTATTATGACCACCCACAGCCTAGAAAAACGAGCACGCCTGGTGACCGAATGGTGGCGCAAGTGAAGTTCACAAAGCAGTATACACAGCCCGAGGACCAGCTTTCGGTTAGTAGAGTGTTCGGAGTCAGAATGGGAAAAGCTGATGATTTATCGGTGTTTGATAAAGGACAGATTGTGATGGCACAGTGCCTCGGAACTACAATCTCTAAAACGGCGCAGCTTGTGGGTTGTTCACATGCTGCTGTAGTCAGTATGTATCAAAAGTGGTGCACAGATGGCCAAACGAGGAACCGTTGTCCAGCCATGTGTTCGCAGCTCATTGATGCCGGAGGGGAGTGGAGGCTGTCGTGCATTGTTCACAGCTACCACAGTGCAACAAATCACCCGCAGCTACAACAATGGTGATCAGGGCAATGTGTCGCAGCACACAGTTCATCACAGCCTCCTGCACATGGGCCTGTGTAGCTGAAGACCCAGCCGGGTCCCCATGCTCACTGCACATCATCGCCAACAATTCATGAAATGGGCCGAAGATCATCCAGTTTGGACTGTGGATGACTGGAAGAAAGTGGCCTGGCCTGACGAATCAAGATTCCTGATGCATCATGTAGATGGCAAAGTGCATATACACCAATTACCAACGGAGGCTATGGCACCTGGATGCACTGTTGGGCGGAACACAGGGCGGTCGGCAGTGTCATGTGGGCAGAGTAGCAGAATGTAGACGTACGCCATACGTAGATAGTTTCCAAATTATTAGCAGATTTTGCAGATAGTTTTTGCTTGTAGATTAAAAAAAATGTTATTTACAGCAATTAAAACACTTTCTCAATATATTAATTTTTACTCAGATTGATATATTTAATTTTATTTTAACTGTTAAATTTTTTTCACATCTTTCGAGTTCTTTTGCTTTTGCAGACATTTCTGGCCTCTAGATTTTATCAAGGCCTGTTCTCAATGTATAGGAACTGTATCAAAAGTTTCACTTACACAGAAATAATTTAAATTTTATTGCCAGGTTCCTCTTAGAGTTGCCAATTATTAAATTAAAAACTTTCCCTTATGTATTTTGTAAGTCTGCTTTTTTGGAATTAAGTTGTTGGAAATGCTATTTATAAATTTTGAAGGCTCATTAATGGAACTGTTTTTCTGGATATAAAAACTTTCTTTAATTAGTCTCTTGTTTTTATGAGGTTCGTAGTCCAATATCTTAATATTTTGCCATAAAGGTCCATATCACATGCATTGCTGCATGTTCAGTTGTAATGTACTTATTATGTCCTCACTGGAATCTGTAACGTTCTAATAATTATTTATTTTATTAATTTCTCTTTATTCTGTTATCGTGATTTGCAGGTTTGCAGCAAGTTTTCTGTTTCAGAGGTTGTGTATGCATGTACATTTTATTTTTATACAACTCTGGCTGTGGGTGATGTTTTCTTGGGACACTTTAGGGCCCATTATCTGAAAAGCACAATCCCTGACAGCTATCAGGTATCTGAACATCATTGCGGACCAAGTTAACCCATTCATGGCAACTGTGTTCCCTGCTAGTGATTACCATTACCAACAGGACAGTGCGCCGTGCCACACAACCAGAATCGCCAAGGAGTGGTTCGAGGAACATGCTGGTGACTTTCTGTTAATGCCCTGGCCTCCAAATTCACCTGACATGAACCCAATTGAACATTTGTGGTTCGACTTCGAAAAGCTGGTTTGCACTAATCACCATCACTCGGAAATATGCGAGAACTGGAGGATCTGCTGTTAACATTATGGTACCAGATACCCCAGAATACCTTTTGCCACCTCATCTCACAATGCTTCACTGAGTGGCCGCTGTTTTGCAGGCTTAAAAGGGGTCCTACAGCTTATTAGGTAGCTGTAGAACCCCTTTTAAGCCTGCAGTCATAATGTAATGGTTCATCGGTGTGTTGCCTTAAGTGAAAAATTTCCCTTTGTGTCAGTAGAGGTCAGTGATTCCCTCTTTTTTTTTTCTTTGTAAATTTGTTTGCAGATCATAGTGTGTAGTGTAATTGAGATGCTACATGACATCAGTGCATGGGAACCTTGTTCCTGAGGGCTGCATACAATTTGTAAATGTTGTAACACGTAAATTTGTGTCTTTCAATATCAGATTGTTGTGCTGGAAGGACAGCATAATTACTTCTTATTTTTGTGTGTATGTAGCTAATGTAGGTTTAATTTCTCAGTTTTTAGTCTATGTTCCCTGAATGATTTCATTTCTTGTAAAAATCATTCATCAAAATTTTTTGTACAAAAAATGAATTTCTAGGTGCATAGATGCCAACCAGTACTGATTTTCCATAATATTGAAATTTTTTTTGGTAAGAATTAAAACCAAGTGTGGACATGATGATGGAATTGTAAAAAATCTTCATTAGCGATGTTTGATTTTTCTTCTTTGGATAGAGAGGGGGGGTGTCAGGTCAGTCTGTCAAAACTTTACGAAGCGGATGTTAGACAGTGAAGATTTCTCCTGTAATGATTTTTTTTTTTGCTAGCGATGTTGCCTTTGCCCAGTAGTGTTAAATATTTGTATTTCAGCTTGAAAATGAAGGAAGCATTTCTGAAAATGGAAGTCTAACAGATCACTCATTTCTTTTGTAATAATTTTTTTATGACATTTTCCACTGTTTTGTATTGTTGTTGTTAAATATGATTTTCTCCTAGAAATGATTGCATTTGAGCTTGATAAGGGAGGGAAAGTTTACCCAAAATGGAAGCAACGAAGTTAGAAAATTTGAAAGAATTGATGCATTGTGTTCAAAAGTATGAAGTGTTTCAAAGTTGCACCATTTGTTTAAAATTGTGAAGTCTTGGTGTTATTTATTATGCATTCATAGTCCTCAGGCTGAAAGTTTTTTTTCAGCATGATGGATGAAATTTTCATAAAGTTAGGAAGAATGGACATTGAAACCTATTTGTCTACACAAGCCTATTTGGTAATTTAGTGAACAGTTCAGTTCTTCAGTAAAATGGATTATATAGAAGTACAGGGATGAAAGACTTTTGCCAAAAGGCGGAATTCGTCCTTTTTGGAAGTTATCTGGGGAGTTCCTGAGATCGATGCAGGAATGCAATAAATTTTGTGTGTGTGTGGTGTTGTCGGGGGGGGGGGGGTTCGTTTAAACTGTCTCACAAAGCTGGAGGCAGATAAAACTATCACAGATCAAAAGGATGAGTCACAACCCTGAGCAACGCCAGCATCAAGTTCTTCAGCCCAGAGAACTTGACTTTGATTGGCTGCAGCATGCCAACTGCAAGGGCAGTAGGTGGGGGTTTTCATGGTGTAGACTTGGTCTTACAGCTGGTTAACGTGATACTAGCATGGATGTGAAGACGTTGCTGACTTAGTGCTGACCGTAGTTTTCCACATGGTTATAGGGGATCAGGTAACTGCTTTTTCAAGATGCAGTACAAAGAGTTTATTAATCGTCATCGTAATCGCTTTGTTTTCTAGTTGGCAGTTCAGTTTGCAACTAGCACGTGTGTTTTTAGAAGTAAATTGGAATTATTGTGTGTGTGTGTGTGTGTGTGTGTGTGTGTGTGTGTGTGTGTGTGTGTGTGTGTGTGTGTGTGTGTGTGTGTTTCAGTTTCCGTTTCCGTTTCAGAGAAAGAAATAACTGATTTAGTTGCAGTAACAGATGAACATAAAGCTCTCAGATGTCTGATTACTGCGTGAAAAACAAGTTCCATTTTGATTGGTTTGAAAAAGTACTGGTTATGGATGTAATTAAATAACTGTTGGAGAAATTCAAGAAAGTGGATGTAAGTGGGAAAGTTTTGTGAAAAAATGAAAGTGGATGTAAGTGGGAAAATTAAATCAGTATAAATATGGGATTGACACTATTGGTTTGGTGCAAGCGCATTGACTAAAATAAAATTCTTATTCATTCCTAAAAAAATATTAGACAATTTTATATAGTAAAACCTCAAAAATGTGGCATCCAGCAAACCGGCAACTTCAGAAATTTGGCACTTTTCTGGTTTTGTTAGAACATCCGATGTTTCACCAATAACCATGGAAATCTCCCGATGTACCCTCTCGACAACACATCATGAGATCATCCAATCTCAGCATGCGAATTGCTGATAGCAGCCTACATGTAACATTGGGAGGTTTCTCAAATTCGTCATCTCATTGGGCCGTGCTGAAGTGACGCAGACCAACGAGGCGATGAATCGCCGAGTATGTTTGAAATGCGTGTCGAAAGTGTGAGGATCTGTGCTTGGTGGTGGCAGTATGTGGATTCGAATCGTGTAAAGACATCTACCTCGATCTTCATGATGCATCGCGATAATAGCCTTCGCGATGTATCGTAGTTTCGCGAGTCGAAAAACCGAAACATCGATGCAAAATTCACATTGGGTTTTCACAATGTATCTATACATCTCCCAGCAGTAGCGGTTGCTTTGGCTTTTTCAAGTTTTTGCTTAACCATTTGCTAAATTCAGGGGTTTTTTTTGACAGTTTTATAATAAATAGTAAAAAAGGTTATCACCAATATTTTCGCCAAAACAATTCTTGTTCTTTTGCAAATTGCGAAGAATGTGATCGGCAGTGCCACCCCTGCATATTTATAAGATGTAGACGCGCAAATTTTTGTTAAAGTGACCTGTTACGTGTAAGCACGTGCTTTACGTAATGTCCGCTACTAAATTTTTAGATAGCTTCATAAATCCGGCACGCATCCGGTCCCGTCGATGTCGGATTTTGGAGGTTTTACTGTATATGCATATATGGTGCTTAGGGTAGTTAATAAATGCTGAAAGGTTAATTATTTTTGCATATTCCTATGTGGGAATAAGTTCATCCTTTCTCTGCCATGACCACTTTCATGCCTGGAAGTAGTTGATTACAACTTTGCTAAAATCTGAGGGCATTGAAAGAAAGAGAGAGAAAGAAAAAATCTGAAAGATTGCTGTAGAGATGGTATTTTTAATTTTACCAGTACCAAATTGCTGTTTAAGGTATTTATTTCCTGTTTTTCTGTAATAATTGTTGTGAAAGACTGGAATTCATTGCTATACCAGATACCTAAATTTGGTGCCATGTGCTTGGATTACTGAAAAGAAAAAAATATATACAGTATTTCTTACTGAAAGCCACTTCTACTCTAGAGGTTAGCATACCTATGAAAATTTTATCTTTTCTCAAGAGTTGTGTGTGCCATGAGTTGGTTTTGATTCAGTACTAAGTAATGCTTGTGTATTTTTTTTTTTTTTTAATAATTGTTACTGTGCTTTGTCTAGTGCCCTGTGGGACATAGAAACTGGGCAGCAGTGCACTTCGTTCACCGGCCACACAGGTGATGTGATGTCACTTTCATTATCGCCGGACATGAGGACATTTGTCTCAGGTGCCTGTGACGCATCTGCGAAGGTACGTAGAATTATTTCAAATAAATATTGGATATTTGTAGTCAGAATTCTGTAACCCCCACCCAACATAGCATATGACGAAAGTCTCAGATTTTATAGTTGAATAGTTTTCTTTGCTTTGGTAGTGCAGAAGTCAGTGTTCAAAATATATGTTTTGTCTATTACATGTTTGACTTTTAAATTCAATTTAGCATAATATATGATCCATAATAATTATAGCATGTAGTTAGGGGTCATCGGATGCCAAATCAAAATCCAGTGATTTATCTTTGTGGCCTCACCTGTTTGGATTTTGTTGGAGGACGGTGAACTTAAAAAAACCCTTAAAAGAAATGGAAATGTTCAGCATTTTGGAAATTTATTTGAAGTTTCATAGAAGTTTCTGACATAAATGAGGAAAGAAAAAAAAAAACTTCATTTGCTGCTGGTGATCAGAAAGTGGATTATGATGATTTGGAAATGAGATATAAAATGATGTTATACATCTAAATGAGCACACACACACAAAGGTTCGTGATTATATACAAAGTACAACCTTTCATTTTTCAGAAGTTAATTTTGAAATTTTGGAATAATAAGAAAAATGTGGGTCTACCATCGCTTAATGTATACTTGAAGTTTGAATCCTAAAAACATCAAAATATTACATTTTGTATACTAAGTCACTTCCAAATGTACTGAAATTCCATGTAACGGCTGTGATGCCTGTGCCAATTGTTTTGAATTACTAAATGCTGCTATTGCAGCAATCATACACAAACACTGGCTTTTAAAGACTTCAATGTGTATTGAAAAGGGACAATTCTTCATAGAAGATTCATGTAAAAGTTACAGCATTGTTCGAATGTGGTGCTCATGTAATCAGGAATTGTTAAATAATATGTATTATTTCCTGTGGTTAGAGGATTGTGCTGCTACGTAGTATAACCTTTGAATCAGTGCATTTTAGGTGGGTAAACACCCTGAAAAAGTCATTTCTGTTTTGAATTTTTTTTTTTTTATCTACATCTACTTTTCTGCTTTTCAAAAAATGTTAAATTTAAGTAAAATGACAGAGGAAATCATAAGATTTGATTTTTTGAAAGTTTGGTTCTTTCAATATTTTCACTGGAAGTGGTCTTCCGTGTGTACTAGAAATTAAACAAATGTTGTCAAATTTGATTGCGATTTTGCTCTTAACTTTGATTTCTTTTATTTAATAAAAAAAAATTATTATTTTTGTTAAATAATAATTTTTTCCTCCTTAACTAGCAACATGACATTTCTAACCATAACTGAGATTTATATACAAAAAAGTGTTCGGACATGTCTCCGTTACTTGAAGAAAGGAAGGCATGTGGGGAAAAGGCTGGTTGACAGATGCTATGATTGACAAAATTAAAAATTATTATGGTATTGTAATTAGGGTAAATGTAAATTATTTAGAAAAATGAGGCAAAATACCAGTGACAAGCTTTTTTCATTATGCATCATGAAAAGAAAAGCTGTGACATGAACAGTGCTCGAAGGGTGAGAACAGCTGCTGTAAAATACTAAAAATTCCTACTTAACCAAACGTCCATTTTAAGGATGAGAACGGTGAGAAGGGTCTTCCAGTGATGTACTTAAATAAAGTGAAAGCTATGTACGTGGAACTCTGCAGTGAAAAATTGGTAGCTAAGTTTCTCCATGGAAAAACTAAAAATGCTAATGATCGTTTTAATGACTTAATATGATTTAATATTTATTTCAGTGGCCTGCCTATACACACTGTGTTTTGTTGTCAGTGTTGCAGTTATCACATTGAGTGAGGATTAGGAATATCTCCAAGAAGCGTTTACAGCATTTGATTACACATATATACATACGTACACACATCATTTAAGCTATTCTCTAAGATTCAGAGGTTAGCTCCACAAAGAAATACAAACTACCAAATACATTTCTAACTGATTATTTACTTACTGTTGCCATATCAAACTTCTCCATTTACAGCGATCTTGACACACAACTCGGCTTTCACTGACATCCATCACACAACATACACTAGACCTTCTATACTTCATACTCATAATCCTTTTCTTATGCAGACACTCGCCGCCCCGGTGGTGCAGTGGTCTAAGCGATGGCCTCTGATCATTCGTCCGAACGGGGTCCGGGTTCGAATCCTGGTGAGGCATGGATGTTGTGTTTGTCTTATGGCACTGGCTCTCTCCCTTCCCTGGAACCAGTGACCCTAAATTAGGGACGGGCGACTGCTTATAGCCCATTGAGTTGCTCACGGTGGTCGTTAAACCTCCAAAAAAAAAATATATATATATATATATGCAGACGCTCCTGAATCTGAACCTCCCATGACTTCCTTGTCCTTCCTCTGCCTTTCCTACCTGCCACCTGGGCTAAAATAATGTTCTTCGTAAGCATCTCATCACTCATTCTTTCAAGATGGTCAAACCACCAAAAATATTAGTATCCACCTTCCTAACAACATTTTGCTTCACCTTGCACAACTGCAACACATCTTCATTCCTCACACGATCAGAACGTGTCTTGCCACCCCCCCCGCCGTAAGTAATGCATTTCTCCAGCACACAAACAACTCCTATGTTTCTTCTGTAGTACCCAGGTTTCACTGCCATACATCAGAGTAGGAACAATTACACTTTCATACACAGTCGTGCTCAGGCCTCTCTTGAGAACTCTTCATTCTGGTCTCAGTGAGAAATGGGTTTGCCTCCTGGGGGCACTCCATGGGCAACAATGGCACACAGAACAGCAACTAGAACCTCTGTGAATCTTGAACTACCAGCTACTTCTGTGTGACATTGGTGAAAAGACCCCAACTCACTGGGGTTTTTTGCAGAATTCTTAGGTTGAATGACCAACTGAAACAGTCAGTTGTGGGCTAATCATCCACACTGGTGTACTCTCCTGATAAATAAAACACAAAGTTTCTAAAGGACTCTGGTGTAGGATATGGTGGACCTACCACACTAGAAGGATGGTTGACCATGAAAATTATATGGAAATGGCAAAAGGTGTATGAGAAAGGGATCTCTGCTGAGTAATTGGTGTATAAATGGCAAGATGAATGAGGTGATTGAAAAGATGAATAAGTATAGATTGGATGTACTGTGTGTTAGTAAAACCAAAAAGAAGGAAATCAGGATAGAAGTGAATGCAGGGATCGCATTCGTCCTAAAATTCCTAAAATTCCTAATATTTTGTGACCCTCCTTAAATTCCTAAAATTAGACCTAAAATTTGCTATTCATCCTAAAATTTTCGTAAGCTTATTTTTATTAAAAACAACAGTTATTAACGCCAATAAATTTACCATTACGGTAAGGTAAAAAGACCTGTTATTGTAGAAACACAGCCTATATGCTGTGCTGCTGAAGGGAGGGAAAAATGACGCCATCGAGATGCACTTGCTTCGGGGCGGGCGTTCCATTTTTTTTTGCCTTCGAACAGTTTTCGAGAGTAACAAGAGATCTAAGGGAAAAGGGGAGGGGTCATTTTCACCCCTGGTTTGCGCTTTGCAGACGAACTCCGTGGGCACGCAGAAGATCGTACTTTATTTTTGTACATGCCTTGTGGAACCTCCTCTTTCTGCTGATGTTTTGTTATTGTAAACCGCAGGTGGGTGGAAGCAAAAGAGGAAACATGTGGTCTTCTTCCGTAACCTCCGGTAATGACGATGGGATGGTAGCTGAGTTATCTTGGCAGGCAGTAGAGCACGTGATCATTGACCTTCGATCATGCGTCGGCGACAGCGACCTTCGATGCGCAATATATCTCGGCTCCGACTCGCTGACTGAACTTGCGTGAGATGCGTATGATAGTTTCTGGTTTTACGTCTTTTATGGTGTTCTCTGTGCAGGTTCAGTTCTCTAGTGGTGACCTGCTTTTTTTTTTTTTTTTTTTTTCATATCTTCTGACATCCTCGCAGCCAAATTTCGGGAAGTTGTCTGGTTTTTGCAATATTGGAACGTGTTTTTGTACTTCCTTTCATTTTCTGGGTTAGTAATACAAGTGTTTAAGATGCCTAAATCCAAAACGAAATTTCAAGATGCGTGGCTCGCCAAAGAATTGGACGGAGTGAAGTTGAAAGAATGGTGTTCTGCAACTGAAATAATATTTTCTGCTAAGTGTATATTGTGTTCAGAAATTTTCAATATTTCTAATAGTGGCTTTTCACAAGTAAAAGCGCATCATAAAGAAAAAAAAGTTCCCATAACAAGAAATTCCCATAACAATAAATTTGTTAAATAGTGTTCCGTGATTCACATAAATTTTATAAAGAGTATGTTGATAAGCTGAAGGAAGAACAATCAAAAAAGGTAAAAAAAAGGAAGCAGAAAGAGAGGGAAAATAAGGAAAAGCAGCTAGAGAAAAAAGAAAAGCTGAGTTTGATGACAAAATAAAAGAAAATGATGCAGAAATAAATAGGCTTAAAAAAGATAAAGAAGCCTCCCTAGCAGTAATTCAAGAGGGAACAGAAAGAATGCGAAAAGCTGTAGAAAAACAAAATACTGTTGAAATAGCAGTTGCCTCTAACTTGATCATACAAGGTTCAGCTGAAATAAAGAAAACAAAGTAAATTAGTTGTGGTGGAAGCAGAAAAAGATAGGCGTATCAGGAAAAGGTTAAAACAATATGAAAAAAGTAATTCAGTGAACAATTGTACATAGTTCTTGGTTTTCAATTACCTTTTTAGGATATTATAATTTAATGTGAAACCTGAAAACTTTCTGTGAAAATCGTGAATTGCTTCTGGTTAAACAGCATATTAATGTTCAAAATGAAACTTGAATGTGGTAAATATACTTGAATATGATAATAACACGTGAAAAGATAAGAACTGAACATTAGAAGTAAATCATACTTAAACTTTAGACATTAGACGTTATGCAAAAAATTTGGGTGTGAACTTCGACCATATATACTAATGGACTGCGCATTGGCAATAGCTGCATCAAAGCCGCCATGGCTCAAACATTGGGCACGTCATCATCAGACTCCAAATTTCGTGTAAAAATGCTGTTATGATTACTAATTTACATTGCAGAACTTCAGTGTTTTCGGTGTATTATGTGAATGCGCCTCATATATAATGAAAACTCTTCAGGTAAGTTTACTTATGAGCTATATACATGCATGAACGGGTTGTTTACATTTTGTGATTTATAATGTGATGAACATTTGCGAAGAATTTGGAACCTGCATTCCATTTTTTTTTCTTAAGTTACTATATTTTTATATCAATAGCTGCAAGTTTCTGGTTAAGTAATTGAACTTTATTGACTTAGGTATTTAATTCGTTTCTTACCCATGAAAAATCATAGAACTTTCTTTACTATATCGCTCAGAGCAACCATAAGCACAGCAGGTGTAACTCATCTTTTTGACTGTATTCATGTGATTTTATGTTGGAGCCAGAAATTTTGATGTCATGCGCAGTCTATCAGTATATATGGTTGAAGGGTGTGAAGCAAACTCTTTACAATGTATACAAAGTTGTTTTACTAGATGTATACAAATATACATCTAGTTTTTATTGAAATACACTCCTAAAATTTTCCTAAAATTTTTCTAAAAATTCCTAAAATTCCTAAAATTCCAACCTAAAATTTTCCAGAAGTATGCTATGATCCCTGTGAATGTAATGGTGAGTGTGTGGTCTGGAGTATTGGATAATGTGAGAGGTCAGACTGGTGTAGGTGTGATTTTAAGTGAAAAAATGAACTTGATTCACTATAGCTGCATAATTGAGAGAATTATTTGGATTCGTTTGAAAGTTAAAATTCGGAGAATAGTAACTGTTGTGTTGCAGTGTATGCTCCTTGTTACTTGGAACCTTCTGATAGGAAGGAAGATTTCTGGAATGTGCTAAATAAGTTGTCTTGAGCCAGTTTGGTGTTAAAGAGAAAGTTACAATAGCAGGGGATTTCAATGCTAGAGTAGGTGTGCAGAATGCAATTTCTGATAATGTTCTGGGTAAGTTTAATGATGCTTGTGTGAATGATAATGGTGAAAGATTAATTGAACTCTGTATTGAGAATGGTTTGTGTGTATCTAACACGTTTTTCAACCACAAGTATATCCACATTTATACTTAGAAAAATCGTACTCTTGGTCAGAAGAGTGTTATAGACTTTGTTGTTTACGATCAGCGTCTGAAACACTTAGTTGTTGACACTTGTGAGATGAGAGGTGCGGATGTTTTGGCTCTGATCATTACTTGGTAGTGTCACGAATGAAACTGAATGTTGGTTGGACGAAAAGGAATTGGAAGTGGCCTAGGATAGAAAGAATAAAGGTTGAAAGGCTCATTGGGGATCATCAGCATTGCTCTAAATTACTTAAGAGAACAACTGAAGGAGTTGAAGTCGTGTGAGAGGGATGTAGAAAAGAAGTGGGAATGTTTTAAGAAATGTGTTGTCACTGATGCTGAAGAGGTCTGTGACACCACAACAGTGGATAACAATAGAGGTGATGCTTGGTGGAATAGTGAGATTGAAGAGGCAGTAAAGAGAAAGCAGGAAGCATATTTGGGGATGTTGCAAGGTAGAGTTTCTTAGGATGAATATCGCAGTAAGAAGTGGGTTCGCCAGAGTAAGGCAAAAGATAGGAAGGAGCGGGTGGAAAGGCATGAATTGACTTTTTGGAAAGTTTGAAAAACTTTCTGAAAGTACTAGAGACTCAGGAAAAATAAGGGAAATAAAGTTTCAAGTTGTGTGAAGATTAAAATTGGAGAAATGATATAGGAGCTCAATGAGGTAACTGAAAGACGGTGTGAATTCTTCTGTGAGTTATTAGATCAAGAAAGCATAAGTGATTCTGAGACAGATGTCAGAGAGATGGAAGCACAGGAGATATCTGAAGAGAAGAGGTGCATAAAGCTCCAAAATCTCTTCAGAATGGTAAGGCTTCAGGAGTTGATGGCATAACTGCTGAGATGTTGAAATATGGTAGTGACTCTGTAATTGACTGGTTAACTGAAATTTGCCAGTTGTGCTGGGAGTTAGGAGTGGTCCCTCGGAATTGGAAGGATACTGTCATTGTTCCCTTGTGCAAGGGAAAAGTTGATCAGACTGACTGCAAGAACTATCGTGGTATTAGCCTACTGAGTGTACTAGGGAAAATGTGGGATGTTCAGAGTGGTTTTATGCCTGAAAAAGAATGCACTAACAAAATTTTTGCATTACGCATGATTATTGAAAAGTATCTGGCTGTTGTTAAGAAAGTTATTGCTGCCTTTATAGATTTAGAGAAATCTTGCAACCGAGTAAATAGGATACTTTTGTGGAAGGTACTGAATAAATATGGTGTTACTGGGAATCTACTTAATAGTGTAAAAGTAATTAATGTATGCTGGCAGTAGAGCTGGTGTATGAGTAAATGGTGTTAAAATGGTTTTCTATTGGTGCAGGAGTCGGACAAGGTTGTGTAATGTCACCATGGCTGTTTAATATATTTATGGTTGCATGCATGCGTGATGCCACAATGGACAATACTGGTTTATGTCTTGGTAATATCCGTGTGTGCAGATTGCTGTATGCTGATGACACAGTCCTGTTGGCAGAGAGCAAAAGTGAGTTGAGAGTAGTTGTCCCAGATGTACGAAGTTTGTATGAAATTCAAACTGTGTATAAATAAGGGAAAACCCAAGGTTATGGTTTTTGAATGAGGAACTGTTAGCAATGAATGTAATATGCATCTAAAATGGCACAGTGTAATGGCACCAGGTGAATGCATACCTGTCAACCTGTACGGTTTGCCCGTACTTTGTATGTTTTTTTTTTTTTACATTTTTGTTCGTGTGAGGCCGTACAAGCGTTTTGTACATTTTTTTTTTATCCCTGAAAAGCTTTTTTGTTAATTATTTACATTACCTGGCCCTATTCCAAAACAGTTTGATGTTCAGTCCATGGCTCGCGCCACCACAGCATAATCGCGGTGACGGGAAATCTGCTTCGCAGATTTTATTTTGGTTCTGCTGACAAAAATGATATCCCCATAACCCAATTCAAGCTTCTCTGGCAGACTCCTGATCATGGATGCAGACCTGCCAACTGTTACGATTTTATAGTATTTAGTACGATAAGTCACGCTGCAGTACGCTAATACATTACATTACATATCCCTAAGCTGTTCTCTGAGATTCAGAAGTTAGCTCTAAAACAAAATACAAACTTCTAGATATTTTTACTTATTGTTGACGTATCAAACTTCTCCATTTACAGCGATCTTGACATACAACTCGTGCTTCACTAATATCCATTACACGCCGTACACAAGATCTTTTATACTTCATACTCATAATCTTTTTCTCTTGCAGACACTCCTGAATCTGATCCACCCATGTCTTTCTTGGTCTTCCTCTGCCTTTCCTTCCTGCCACTTGGGCTGAAAAGATTTTCTTAGTAAGCGTTTCATCACTCATTCTTTCAACATGGCCAAACCACCGAAGCATATTGGTCTCCACCTTGCTAACAACATTTTGCTTCACATCACACAACTGCAATACATCTTCATTTTTCACACAATCATATTGTGTCTTGCCACAAACCTCACGTAAGTAACGCATTTCTCCAGCACACAAACGACTCATATGTTTCTTCTGCAGTACTCAGGTTTCACTGCCATACATCAGAGTAGGAACAATTACAGTTTCATACACAGCCATGTGGGACTCTCTAGAGAATCCATCATTCCTGTGAAAACCTCCCAGAGCAGCTATGACTTTCAAAGAAGAATTCACTCGCCTACTGATTTCACCATCCAACTTGTTCTCTCTGTTAAACATGCTTCCTAAATACACAAACTCACTCACCTGGTCAATCACAGTGCCATTTATACTTACATTACATTCAGTGCTACCCATTCCTCTCTCAAACACCATAACTTTGGTTTTTCCCTTATTTATACTCAGTTTGAATTTCATGCAAACTTCGTGCATCCAAGTCAACATACTCTGCAACTCACTTTTGCTCTCTGCCAACAGGACAGTGTCATCAGCATACAGCAATCTGCACAAATGGATATCACCAAGACATAAACCACTATTATCTATTTTGGCATCATGCATGCATCCATAAATATATTAAACAGCCATGGTGACAATTACACAACCTTGTCTAACTTCTGCACCAATGGAAAACCATTTTGATAAAACACCATTAACTCGTACACAAGCTGTACTACCAGCATACATGGCTTTTGCACTATTAAGTAGATTCTCAGTAACACCTTATTCATTCAATACCTTCCACAAAAGTGTCCTATTCACTCTGTCATAAGCTTTCTCTAAATCTATGAAGGCAGAAAAACTTTCTTCCCAACAGCCAGATACTTTTCAATCGTGCGTAATGCAAAAATCTGGTTAGTGCAGCCTTTACCAGGCATAAAACCACTCTGAACATCCCACACTTTCAGTGATGTAAGACCCCTTACTTTTTCAATAACAACCTTACCAAACACTTTCCCTGGCACACTCAGTAGGCTAATACCACGATAGTTCTTGCATTCAGTCTGATCACCTTTTTCCTTATACAAGGGAACAATGATAGCATCCTTCCAATCCCGAGGGACCATTCCTAACTCCCAGCACAGCTGGCAAATTTCAGTTAACGAGTCAATTATAGAGTCACCACCATATTTCAACATCTCTGCAGTTATGCCATCCACTCCTGAAGCCTTACCATTCTGAAGAGATTTTAGAGCTTTACACACTTCTTCTCTTGAGATCCCTCCTGTGCTTTCATCCCTCATTGTGACATCATCTGAGTCTGTCTCAGAATCGTCTTTGCTTTCCTGATCTAATAACTCACAGAAGTATTCACCCCATCTGTCACTTAACTCATTGGGCTCCCATATCATTTCCCCAATCTCATTCTTCACACAACTTACAACTTTGTTTCCCCTATTTTTCCTGAGTCTTATGTACTTCCAGAAGAACTTCCTATCTTTCCAAAAAGCCAGTTCATGCCTTTCCACTTTCTCCTTCCTATCTTTTGCCTTACTGTGGCGAACCAGCTTAGCAGCTTCATGCTTCTTACAGCGATATTCATCCACAGAGACTCTACCTTGCAACATCCCCAAATAGGCTTCCTTCTTTCTCTTTACTGCCTCTTTAATCTCACTATTCCACCAAGCATCACCTCTATTGTTACCCACTATTTTGGTGCCACAGACCTCTTTAGCAGCAGTGACAACACAGTTCTTAAAACATCCCCACTTCTTTTCTACATCCCTCTCACCAGACTTCAGCTCCTTCAGTCGTTCTCTGAGTAAATCAGAATAACTCTGGTGATCTTCAAGGAGCCTATCAACCTTTATTCTTTCTATCCTGGATCTCTTCCTATTCCTTTTCCTCCAACCAACATTAAGTTTCACTCGTGACACTACCAAGTAATGATCAGACCCAACATCCGCACCTCTCATCACACGGGTGTCAACAACTAAGTGTTTCAAACGCTGATCGTAGACAACAAAATCTATCACACTCTTTTGATGATTTTCCCAAGTATATGTGTGGATATACTTGTGGTTGAAAAATGTATTGGATACACACAAACCATTCTCAATGCAGAGTTCAATTAATCTTTCACCATTATCATTCACACAAAGATCATTAAACTTACCCAGAACATTGTCAGAAATTGCATTCTGCACACCTACTCTAGCATTGAAATCCCCTGCTATTATAACTTTTTCTTTAGCACCAAACTGGCTCAAAACAGCTTCTAGCTCATTCCAGAAATCTTCCTTTTTATCTGAAGGTTCAGAGTCACAAGGAGCATACACTACAACAATTACAATTCTCTGAAGTTTCACTTTCAAACGAATCCAGAGAATTCTCTCACTTACACAACTATAGTGAATCAAGTTGTTCTTCACCTTTTCACTTAAAATCACACCTACACCAGCCTGTCCTCTCACATTATCCAATACTCCAGACCACACACTCACGTGCCATTCACTTCTTCTACCCCAATTTCCTTCTTTTTGGTTTCACTTACACACACAGGGTGCGCACGCGTGCTTGAAAACCTGGAAAGTCCTGGAAAATCATGATTACGTTTTCAAGGCCTGGAATATCCTGGAAAAACGGTATTTTTTTAATGCTGTCTTGAAAAGCCTTGAAATTTGAAATTAGTGCTTAAAAAAATGCCCTTTTAGGAAATCGTGTTACTGACTGTTACCCCTTCATTTTTTTAAGTTCCTCTCCTCTGTTCTCAAAGAAACCGCCGGCAACAGTGGTGTTTCGGATGTGCCCAAATCCTAATTTGGCTGGGGGGGGGGGGGCACTACTTCCAGTGCAATAAAATTGGATGATTACTAGCAGGTCTGTTAGGGAAGGGGAGCTTGATGCATTCTCTAGCCCTGAGCTTGATGTCCGTCCGACAACTACTGAGAACAACAGAAGGGGAAAGAAGAGACATTTAGCATTTGCAAGGAAGGGGGTCGCGTGTTTAACAAGTCAGCTGGCATCCACCAGTGAAGAGTATGCCTGAACAACACATTCATCTGCTCCTTGTTTATTGCATTAAGACGCTTGCTTCCGGCCCACCCCTCAAGAGACTTCGGCTACTTATGATAAAAAATAAGAAAACTATCTTTGCGAATTTTTCACAAAAGTGGCTGAAATTTTTACATTTACTATAATTGGATTACAGAAGCTCACTCCCAAAATTTCATTTGAATCGGTTTAAAACTTAAAAAGTTAGCATTGGAAATTTTTATTATGTGTGCCTCTTTAGACAATGAGCCTTGAGCAGAAAGTGTGTTACCATAGCAACGGTTGATTGACAGCTGGGAGCGCTGATCGAAGCCCTTATTTGGGAAGAAAGCAAACACCTGTTTATCACTTCCACGGCTCAAAAGGACTAAGAGATATTTTCAGAAATCCATTTTCCGGAATTTTGAAAATAACACAGTAAAATTTTTACAGTGGTTAAAATACATCACAATAAAGTTCTAGTGCAAATTTCGCCAAATTCCGTTTGAAACTTTAGCAGATGCAAAAAAAAAAAAAAAAAAGAAATCTTCCGTTGCAAACCGGATTGAAAAAAAAGAAACGGCAATTATAAATTACGGGAAAAGCAAGCAAATTTTTTTTTTAGATGCCATGGTTTATTTAAACAGAGTGATCCTTAAATTTTGTTTCTGTGATGATATGGACTCTATTTTAATTACAAACATACATTTTTATTCAGATGTCTGAGTTACTGTTTTAATAAAAAAAATCTATAATTAAAAAGTTTTCAATGGATTTTGGCGAAATTCAGCAGATAAACGTATTTTAGTAAATTGCAACGTTATGACGTAAATTTGGTCATTTTGTCGAAAATTGGGCAGAATTTTTTTTTACGTTTTCTCCTATAGTTAGGGTCAAGGAGGAAGACACTTCAATGAGCTGCAGGTGGTGATTTATGGCGATGTGCCAAATGAAAAGAAGCCGTTCCATCAGGACATTCCAGAGGTTGAGTGTGCGTGGACGCGTGCTCCTGCTGTTTGAACTTAATCGGAATGTTTTCGGGAGGGAGAAATATCCGTTTCAGCTTTACAGCTTTCAGGCTCCTTTTTTTTTTTTTCTTGGTAATAAATAAAAACCATAGTTGCTGCATTCACCATTGATCCATATTCGCATTTCTTGAATATAAACTGCAGACAGTCGGAAACATGGTGTTGGGTGGGTCTTGATGTTCTTCATTTGTATCTGCTGAATTTTGTTCTGTGGGAATACGGAATGAGTTATACTGTGAATACATACAAAACTACATATTTTTGAGCTGAAAAAATAGGTCTACTTGTACACAGTAGCTAACGTGTGAACTCAAAGACAATCAGACATATGGACGTCTGATTCCATAAAAAAATCAACCCACTTTTATTATACACGACAGGTAAAAAAGAAAAAACATTATAAAGGAAAGTGGATTTTTGAAACACCATGACTTGATGATATTAATTTCTAAAATTTTTTTTTTCGATTTTAATTTCTGAAACCTTTTTTTTTTTTTTCAATTACAATACATTGTAACAGGATACCTGTGTGTTGTATCCCTTAGTTGTATGGCAGATTTTCAGTTGGCCGATATCCGCGATCGTAAGTGGTAGTTACATTGCTATTGTTGATGATGACAAGATAAATACTGGAGTAATGTAGAATGTTGCATAAAGTAAAAAAAAATCGCCCCCCTCCTCCCCCTTCGAACTTTTATGCGGTTATCATAGCTGATCAACCATTTCATCCCATGAACATCAGCACATTTCAATCATTTGACCATTGGGGGTCTGACGGAATTCAGCAGTGCTTAAGCGCCTAGCGCAACGAGAACATGCTAATTATGGACAGTTCTATTCCCTTCCCCCCTATCATCCCTAATAATTGAGAGCGCATACTGTAGTTTCAAATCTGTGTATGAGCTAGTTTTCACGCTGTTCGTTGTGTTTTTATTTTAGAAATTACTAACCCTTTCGAACTGTAGGTTGCAGAAACGTTTATGCTTTGGTTTTTTCCATTTGTCCGTACGATAATTTGCGTAAAAGGGGTTGGATTTTGGCGAAATTTTAGTATGCTGTTAGGTACAACCTAGGAACCTACCCTGTTGAAAATGGTCGAAATTAAATTCAAAGGCATAGATATAAGAGCAGTATTCATTCTCCAAGCTTGAAGCCCTACGTCCACTCTCCAGCTGGGTAAGTATGAAAGATTTGAGACTTGGAGGAGGAGACCCAGTACAAAGTTTTGCTTCCCTCAGGCACTAAGTGTTTGTTAACATTTCCTTTCCTCTGGTTTGGAGCCCAGCTGTAAGAGGTGATGCTTTGTAACAGTCTTTTAGCACAACACTCTGTCTACTGATTGGCAGACAGGTCATAAAACAGTAACTTCACTAAGTGTTGTTTCCTTGTTTTGAATGAAGACTAAATCAATGCCAAAGCATTTGCAACCCAGGCTGCCTAAAGCACAAAGCTAGGGGAGCAGGAAAGAACATAGCAGTAAGACCCCTTTTTCTTTAATTACTTAAAATCTGGCCTATAGTAATTGGTCACATGTGTAGCCCCTTACTCAGGGGAAATTCTCAATTTTTAGTTGTGTGCTTTCCTTTGTGTCAGACAGTCATTCAAATTCAGTGTGGTTCCTGATCTTAGATATTTTTTTGGTTTTCATTTACTGTTTCAGTTGATTTACCCATTTTTTTCATCCCCCTCCCCATTAAATATGGGTAAGTGTACTTTTAGTGATCTTTGGCTAATAAATCCTAAATATGCTGGATGGATTAAAAAAGATGAAAGCAATTGCCATGTTGCAAAATGCATTTTATGCATTAAAATAATAGATATTTCGAATATGGGGGAATCTGCTTTAAGAAGCCACATGAAAGGAAAAAAACATAGTATGTTGACAGAAAGCTGTAAAAATGTTCCACTAACTGTTGATAAATTGCTATGTGCATCAAGTGATAAACAAGTACAGCCTATTGCATCCACATCTAATCCTCTGCATATTCCTCTTGAAAAAAATGCAACCATTAAAGCAGAAGCATTGTGGTGTTTGAAAGTGGTTAAATCCCATTACTCTTACAGGTCTTGTGCAGGTAATGATGTTTTATTCCGCCTAATGTTTTCTGACAGCAGAATTGCTGGAAACTTCAGCTGTGGCGAAAAAAAATGTTCCTACATTTGTTGCTTTGGTTTGGCACCTCACTTTAAATCAGTGTTGGTTCAGAGAAGTCGAAAATGAAAATTTTGTGATTTTGTTTGACGAAAGTTTAAACAAGTTTAGTCAGTCAAAACAAATGGATATACATGTTCGTTTATGGGAAAAAGGAACAGTTTCAACCAGATATTTGTCATCAGTTTTTTTGGGTCATGCTAGTGCAGACATAATGATGGAAAAATTTCTTGAATGCATGGCGTGCCTCCCACTGTGTAACATTGTGCAGTTATCAATGGATGGACCCAATGTTAATTGGAAGTTTTTGATATGCTGCAATCAACACTTAGTGCTGACTCAAATGTCCAACTCCTAAACACAGGGAGCTGTGGACTTCACATTGTAAACAATGCCTTTCGACATGGAGCCTCAGCAACAGGGTGGGAAATTCAAAAGTTGCTTTCATCATTATTTAGGCTTTTTAAAGATTCACCTGCAAGGAGGGAAGATTTTTCTAAAATAATTTTAGCCAGTAAGATGCCATTAAAATTCTGCCCACACAGGTGGCTAGAAAATACTCCTGCCTGCGAGCGAGCATTAGAAATTTGGGCAGACATTGAAAATTATGTTAACCAAGTTGAAAAGAAGTGCATCAAGAATCCCCACACTGTATCATTTGATGCTATCAAAACTTTCACTAAAGATCCTTTTGTTTTGGCTAAACTGCATTTCTTCAATTCAGTTTCAAAACAGCTGGTACCATTTCTCAAGGCATATCAGTCAGATAAGCCAATGAAGCCTTTTATGGCCACAGATCTTGAAAAGATGCTAAGAAATATGATGAATCGCTTTGTTAAAAGAACCGTAATGGCAGAAGCTAACTCTGCCTTAAAGCTGTTACAAGTAGACCTTACAGATGTCACAGACATCACACTTTTTCACTTATGGATTTGCAACTCCACGTTTTGTCTTACATTTGCCCGAACTTTTCAGTGATCCACACAGCAGTACTCAGAACTACTGTTTGTGATGTACTCTGACAGGCAAGCACCCCATCTCCCCCTTATGGGTCCTCCATGTTTTACTACCGTGTTTTTTTGGAGGAAATAAATCTCAGATATTTTTTTACCAGTCTTCTGTTAGATGTGCGCCCTCCCCATTCTTAAATTCTGAATCTGCCCTCACTTTATTTTATAATAATTTCAGTTGTTATCAATAATAGTCTGATTACATGGAAGATAGTGCAGAATAGTGATGCAGCTAAAATGACTGATTGAATTAATCATTTTCTGATTGAGGGAAAGGATTTTCTGAATAGCCTTGTGGTAATTGCATCATGATTCAATTTAGCATTATTGGGTAATTCACCAATTAAAAACATTAAAAAGAAATGTAATGGGTAAAAAAGCACTCATCCATTTGCATCTTTCATCATTTTTATTACTTAAAACTGAAATTGCTTTTAAAAAATAATTTGAGCATGATATTGTAAAGCGTAATAATCATCCTGGAATTTTTTGTATATGGCCTGGAAAAGGCCTGGAAAGTCCTTGAATTTTCCCCCAAAAAGAGTACGAACCCTGCACACAGCACATCCAGTCTATACTTATTCATCTCCTCAAACACCTCACTCATCTTGCCATTTATACATCTAGTATTCCATACACCAATCTTACATTCACTCAGCCGAGGTCTCTTTCTCATACGCCGTTTAGGAAGTCCAGGTCGATTCCTTGGTGGACCGTCCTTCTCAAGTGTAGTAGGCCCACCATATCCCACACTTGAGTCATTCTACGATTTTTAAAAAATCAGCCATGCCCCCCCCTTCCCCTCTTTTCAGACAGAAGCCTTGTAGTAGAATCGCGGTGACGGGCGACCTACGTAGCAGATTTATTTTGGTCTTGCAGACAAAAACGACATTCCCAGAGTCCTATTAAACCATCTTGCAGACTTCCTATCATAGACGCAAGTTTTCCGCCTTTCAAAATTTCAGGAAACGGAAGTTAGGCTTAGTGAGGATTTCTTCCGTAATCGTAATTTTTTTCTCGCGATGGATGACGAACGTCGCAGAATTATTTTGTACTCGTCCCCATAGCAGAATCGCGTTAACAGCCAACGTACATCGCAGGTTTATTTTGTACTCATCCCCGTAAAAGAATTACGGTGATGGCCGGCGTACATCGAAGATTTATTTTGTACTTATCCCCCGTAGAAAAATCGCAGTGATGTACATCACAGCTTTATTTTGTACTCTTCCCCGTAGCAGAATCGCTGCGACGGACAACGTACACCATAGGTTTATTTTGTATTTATTCCTGTAGCAGAATAGCGGCAACGCCCGACGAACATCGCAGATTTATTTTGTTCTCATCCCTGTAGAAGAATTATGGTGGCGTACATCGCAGGTTCATTTCGTACTCATCCCCTTAGCAGAATCGCGACGACGGCCGAAGTACATTGCAGATTCATTTTCTACTAATCCTCGTAGAAGAATTGCGGCAACGGCCGATGCGCATTGCAGATTTATTTTGGTCTTGCGGACAGAAACGACATCCCCAGAACCCGATTAAACCATTTTGCAGACCTCCTAAGATACAAGTTTTCTGCCTCTCAAAATTTCCGAAAACGGAACTTTAGGCGTAGTGAGGATTTCTCCCGTAATGATAATTTGTTTTCTAATAATTAACAACATAAAAGTATTTGCTGATTAGATTTAATTAGCTTCTCAATAAAATTTTGATGTAGGGAAAAAAATCCCTACATTCTCGTCAAGAATTTATATAGCTGAAATAGGCTTCAAAAATTATCAGCATGCGTCGTGTTACGATTTTTCTATCTGAATGTTACGGTTTTTGGTTCTGAGAAGTTGGCAGGTCTGTTAATGCAAGTTTTTTGTCTTTGGACGAAATTCCGTCTTCAAAACTTTCCAGAAACAAAGTGAGACGGAGTGAAGATTTCTTCCATAATGTTTTTTTTGTTTGTTTTCTTGCAATGTTTCCTTTTCCGATATTGCTAAATATAATTTTATTCCATTGTGTTTCAGTCTGAAAACGGAAGTTAGACGCAGCCTTGTAATCTTAAATTCCTTTTCAGTGTTACTCCCTCTGCCCCGTATGGTTAAGTATAATTTTGTTACATAAATGTTTGTATTTAAGACTGGAAACGGAGGAAAATTTTCTGAAAATGGAAGTTGGATGGAACAGAAATGTATTACAAAATCGTAATTTCAAAGCACAAAAAAATTTCGACGAAGGAAGCTAAAAGCAGCGGAGAGTTCTCCCGAATTCGTTTTTTTATGCGGTGTTTTCCCTGCACTGTATTATTGTTTAAATATCATTTAATATATAAGATTGAAGATGAAGAAAAATTTCTCGAAAGTGGAAGTAGGACAGAGTGAAAGATTTTTCCCTTTATCGTAGTTTTTTTTTCTTGCGATGTTTTCTTGTCCTGTATTTTTAAAGAAAATTTTATTCCATATATCTTTTAACATAATTATATTCCACAATCAAACAAGTGCCTAGTTTGAGGCAATCAAATTCAATAATCGCGAGGTGCAGCACGATGACATCACACTAGCAATAATAGGCCTCTCTAACAGAACATTAATGGAAGAAATAGAACTTAATTAATGGTGCAGATAAAAAGTTATTTTTTGCAGATGTGAGAAACGTTTATGTAGCAGTAGTGAGAAACTTTTATGTAGCAGTAGTGAGAATGATAGTGAATAAATTTCCATTTGAAAATCAGGTGCTGAAAGACCTGAAGTACTTGACCCAACCCTCAAAAACAGCCTGAAGTACACACATATTTGTAGATTAGCAGACATCTTTGCTCCACACCTTGATCAGGAAGCTCTAAAAGGTGAGTTTGGTGACTACAATATGATCTGTGATGACTGTGTGCCTGTACAGATAGTCAGCGGCCAGAAAGAGTTTTTGTAGCTACTAGCTGGATATTTATAAGCCTAAGAACAAGTACTGGTGGCATCCGCTTCCCAAATCTTAAGTGAGTATTCAGTGACTACTTACTTTACGTCACAGTAATGCTGAATGTAAAAGATCTTTCTCCATGACGAAGAAAATCCATACAGGCTATAGGAAGTCCCTGAATGCCTGATACACTGACAACTTTTTCGCATTGTAAAATAAACATTAGGGTCATTCCATGCCAAATCAACCAAAAAATTTCAATATTCAACCTGACCATCTCAGATTTCAATGAAACCTTTAGGGGTCATTCTCCCTAAGGATATAAATGAGAATATATTTTATTTTATTTTTTATCTCATTGGATTTTCATGTTATTAATTTTTTAAATTTTGAAAAATCGTCATTTTTTGGCTTGCATAAACTTTTTCAATCTTGAATTTCTCAAGATCTATAAGGCCTAGAGAGTTTGACCCCTCATTTTAAAGAGATTTTTATAAGTTTTAATTTGATATCAACTTGACTATGCTTGGTAAAAGGGGGAACATTAAAAAAAATGTTTTTTGTAATATTATAAGCTTTAAATCCTGAAACTTTTAGAGTGGAATCTCAATGGGATCAGGAGCTATGACAAAAAACTTAAAGTTACTCAGACGTGCCAACTCTCCGGGTTTAGGCCGGTAATGCCGGATTTTATTACACTTCCCGGAATTCCGGATTAGAAATCAATATTGCCGGATTCCATCATGATTTCCGTAGCGTAAATTAAAAAGTAATGAGAAAAGTTCGAAGTTCTCCAAGGTATCGTAGAACTTCGTTGATTAACGTAGCGTAAATTAAAAAGTAACGAGGGGGAAAAAGTTCGAAGTTCTCCGAGGCATCGGTTCGTTAGCGGAGAAGTGACCTTTCCCTTCTAAGTCAGCAGCGAGCAGTTTTGCTCTGCCGTTGCATGGCCGTTGGCAGCAATGTTTACTCTTCTGTCCTCTAATGATCTCTGGCGCTGCAGGCACGGAGTCGGAGTGGGCTTGGCTTTGGCTCACACCGTACGTACTGACACAGATTTCTATCGGAACCGCGCAGTAGTGTTTTGGTTTGTTTTATGTAATTCGTCTGTCTTCACAGGAATTTCTGAGAACTTTTTGTGCACATGTTTAATCAAGCGATGGCTGGTAGACAATATCACTGTTTTTAAGAAGCATACGACAGATTATCCGTGTATAATCGAATCAAGGAAGCGCCAACAATTTGCCTTTTGCTCTATTTGTTGGTGTGATTTTTCCGTTGTCCACGAGGGCAAAGGAGATATCGTTAAATCACATTCGTACGCAAAAACACGTGGACAATTCTAAGTTCGTGGAAAATAACAAAACATTAAATTTTGCTCGAGATAGTTCCTCTTCCGATGCGATTATCCATGCTGAGTGCTTGTTTACTTCATTCCTCGTGTAACATATTTTACCTTTAAGCTGTGCTGACCATGCAAGTGTGCTTTTTAAGAAAATGTTCCCAGATAGTAATATTGCAAAAAAATGTGCATGTGACAGAACAAAAACATCGTGCGTTGTTGCCGAAATGGGGAAATTTTCAAAAATAGTTGCATACTTGCCATCGTTTACGGATTATTCGTAAAATTTACAGATTTCTGCTCAATTTTACTGATTTACAGATAGAGGTCTTTTTTAACAGATTTTTTTAATATTTAGATTGCTCAATCGAAATATTTCAACCCCCTGCAACAACCATCCACTTAGATTTTCTACCAGACCTTACGAGCGCTGTGTCACGCGATGATGTCATCTTTGACTCGCTGGCTTCGTGTCATCGTGCGGTAGCTCTCTCTCTCTCTCCACGGGAGTGTGCTCAAGTGATGTACCGACCAGAGTTCGCCAAAACGCGTAATTGCGCGTTTAGTATGCATCAAAATTTTACAACCGTGTAAGAATACGCCTCGGGAATTTTTTCTCGCGCGTAAAACTATGCTTCGAATAATTTCACCAATTCGTAAAAATGCGCATCGGGACGGTATTTTGCCTTTCAGAAACGGAAGTAAACGAAATAAAGATTTTCTCCGTAATCATAATTCCTTTCTCCTGTGATGTTGCGTCTGTCCAGTATTGTTGTTATATATCATTTTATTCTATAAATATTTGTATTTCAGTTTAAAAATGGAGGAACAATTTCCAAAATCGGAAATTCGGTGGCGAAAAATTTTGCTGTAATCTTTAGGCACGAGAGCACGACGGCGTCGAGGAATTTCTCCTTTTCCGTCATAATTTGGGTTATCCTCCAGGTCGATGCATAACTTAACATAATTTTTTTAAATATTTTTTAACAGAAATTGTTTTACATTTTTATATGCCTTAACGTAACATTAGTGCTTCAAATTATGTCCATTGATATTTCAAACATACGGAAATAAGCTTGCAGGATTTTCATAGAAAATTGCAGGATTTTTCACTTCTTAAGGTTGGCAAGTCTGGTTACTGTACAAGTAATAATGGATTATAATTCTAGTTTTAGTTTGTTTACATGATAACAGACACTGAGTTTTAAAATCTACATCATACTAATACATAGTCAAAGATAAAACAAGGGAAGGATAGTCCCAACAGGCTAAAAGTTTTACCTGGTAAAATTAATAAACATTTTTTTTTTTTAGTTAGCACTCAGAGTTGTAATAGCGACCTCTTAGTTCTTCTTTAATTTAACAAATAATTTCTTGTTTGCCTTTTTCGTTTCTGAGTCTGTAAGTCGATAAACTCTTCCTGTAGCTGTTGTAGGATCAACTTTTGTTAAAACCTCACTTCCATTCCTAACATACAACTTAACCACCACTTGTCTGAATATTGGCATGTAACAAAGTCAATGTCGTTAATGTCCAGATCAACATCAATGTCATCAGCTGAAACTATTTCTACACTTGATTCTTCTGAAAATGAGTAGCTTTTCACGAAAACTGTAGTCTCATTCACAGGACTGTAACTGTGAAATTGTTGAGTACCGTTCATTGTTGTTGCTGCTTCAAACCTACTCTTCAAGGTCTTTTTTTCTGCCTCGTATTTATGTCTGTAGTGGAATGCAAAAAACTGATGTTGACAATATTGTCTTTAGCCCAATCATAAAGTTGGTGACGGGTCATAATTTGATCATTGTAGAAGACCATTCGTAGACTGGCCAATGCCGCTAATTGTTTAACAATTCCTCCGACACCATCACATGCATTTTTTTCATGTGGCGATGCAAAGAAGTTACATTTTGCCTTGATGCCAAAATCTTTCTCATGATGGCAGAGATTGAGAAAGTTTGATTTGTTTTTGTACTGTGATGATGCTCCATCTGAAAAGTAATTCAGCTTTTCGGGTTTATGGGGCAGATTCTGTTTAAGAATGTCAATCATGAGGCGTTGAAACAAATGAACAGCAACTGTATCATGCACCATACAATCAGAAAGAATATCTAAACTCAGGTGCGCTAACTTTTTGGTTTCCTCATCAACCTTATAGCCAATGTATTTTTTTTTATTATTATTTTTTTACCTTACAAAAGTTAAAGTTAGCAATGTAGCCCTAACTGGTATTTAAAACAATACCATTGGTACCATAACTCCTGATCCCATTGAGATCCCACTCTGAAAGTTTCAGGATTTAAAGCTTATAATATTACAAAAAAAAAAGTTTATTTTAATTTTGAAAAAAAAAATCTTAAAAATTAATTTTTTTTTCTATCAAGCATAGTCAAGTTGCATATCAAATTAAAACTTATGAAATTCTCTTTAAAACGAGGGGTCAAACAACTCTCTAGGCCTTATAGAACTTGAGAAATTCAAGATTGAAAAAGTTTATGCAAGCCAAAAAAATGACTATTTTTCAAAATTTTAAAGATTAATTACATGAAAACCCAATGAGATAAAAAAATTATAAAAAATACATTCTCATTTATATCACTAGGGAGAAGGATCCCTGAAGGTTTAATTTGAAATCTAAAATGGTCAGGTTGAGTGACTGGTTGATTTGGCATGGAATCGCCCATTAACACTTGTTTCATTGACTTTAAACCCACTCATTACATTTTGAAAAAAAAAAAAAAAAAAAAAAAAAACATGCATGTGTTGAATATAATACAACACACTCTAAGATTAAATTGCTTAAATATGCAGAAAATTAATGCACATACATCAGTTTCTGTTATAAAACTGTTGAGCTTGTAAAATTTGTGTGAAACATTTTTATGTAAGGGTTATTTAGTCTTTGTAAGGTTTTTATTCGTCCAGTGTACAGATCATCACCTCAAAAGGTTGACAGGTATGTGAATGAGTTTGTGTATTTAGGAAGCATGTTTGACAGAGGAAACAAATTAGATGGTGAAATTTGTAGGCAAGTGAATTCTTCGTTGAAAGTCATTTGGTTACACCCTGAGACATTATAGAACCAAGGTGCTAAGAGGTGTAGGTCCGTTGACATTCAAACGTTTATTCCAAGCCAATATTGCTGCAACACCAGAGGCTAAAAAGGCATAAAAAGTATCTTGCGGACTAAATGAAAGGTAAACTGCACATGCCCTACACAAATGAATGGGAAACCTACAAATTTGGAGGTTTTAAAAATTTTTACATATCCATTGTTTTCAATGAAAATTACTTTTATTTTACTATTTTCTCAAATTTGAAAATTGCTCTGTGTTTTGTGATATGAAAACAGTGATATCTTAATAACCAATGGTTCAACCTCACTTTTTTGGGAGGTATTTAATCTCTGTTATGTTTGTTGTGCAATAAATTTAAAGTTTTTGTTTTAGAGCAAATGCATTCTGAAGATATATTATATTGAATTTAGAATTTGAGTGTCTGTTTCATTATTTTCTCTAAGTTTTCGTAAATTTTATAAGTTAGGAGAATTGTATAAGAAATATGGTTGTAGTTCATTGCATAGTAAATATCTTGATTTATTGTTTAAAAAAAGAATGATTATCCTTCAGACATTCCTGCGCTGTCGGTTGAAACTCTCTTAATATTAGCGACTTAAGCTTATCATAATCTATCCTGCATTTAAAATTTCTCAAGTTATTTGTGTTCTAAACAAAATACCATGAAATTAATTATAAATGTAAAGTAATTAATTGCACATTTTATAACTTTTTTGGCAACTATCTCAAACTGCTAAACTTCTTTCTTGTGGTCTAAATTTTGAATTGATAAAATTATTGGGGTGTCTTTCCCCCTTTAAACTAAGGAAAAGGGGAGGCAGGTAGTTTCTCCATGACAGAAATTTTACTGCTGCATTTTTAAAATCCAATTATCTTGAAATCAGTAGGTGTAAAAACAAGATGTAATTTCTCAAGATAAATTTTACAGGAGAACAGAGGCACATAAAACAGGAGCATATGCTCATTTTTTAGTATTATCACATGGTGCACATGTTAGAAAACATTCTTATAGTGTACAAGGTCCGTACAGTCCTTAAAAGTCCTTAAGAACTCCTTATTTTTTATTTCCATTTCTAAGGCCCTTAAATGTCCTTATTTTTTAAAACAAGTGCTTATTTTTTTCCCTCGTCTTGTTTTTGTACTGCAGTATGGGCATCACAACCCTGCCCCCCGTTTCTGTTTGTGTGTCTGTAAATATGCCCACCCGTTCACCAAGGGAGCTCTAGCTCATTGAAGGGAGATAATCCCTTGGAATGTTCTTAGAAATGATCTTCCTTCACCCCCCCCCCCCCATTGTAGCCTGCATGACTTACCTTGCATGACCTTACGAGTGGGATCAACATCTGTGTTGTGTGTCTTTTCAGGGGTCAGTGGGTCAAAGCAAATGTCAAAGGGGGTGGGGGGTGGTTCTATTTGACCACAATTTATGGTGTCAGTTGTCTCATGTGTTCTGATCTATCTAGTGTCTATTGCTGTACTCAACTCACCTTGCTTCATTGTTGCTGTTCTCCTGCTTGTCCTTTTTTTTTTTTTTTTTTTTTTCATGTGTATTTAATGTTCTTTGTAGGCAAAATAGTTTATATTTGGTGCAAGCCTGGTAAATGGCCACTAGTGCTGTTTAATCCCTTACGTATGTATAAATACACACACACACACACACACACACACACACACTTGGTGATATTCCAGTGACGCAAAATATCAATTGGAGTGTAGGTCCTTAGAAAGTCCTTATTTTTTTTTATTTTTTATTTTTTTCACAGAAAAGGGTATGAACACTGTGTGTAAAATTGTATCTGTGTGCAGAATATTCCCGCTTTCAGAAACAATGTTTTTAAAAAATGGCTTCTACATTGATACAAATGAGCTTGACCAAGACTGCCACTTCTATTTCTTCTCCCTTTTTTCCTTAACTTTTTGAAATTTGGGAAAGGCATTGTAAGCAAATTTAAAAGGAAATGAGGACAAAAAAACCCCTTCCTGCTGCTGCACTGTTTATAAAAAAGTAGTTACATATTATTAGTAGAACTAAAGAAAGAATGGAATCTAATTTTGTAAATAATACACACATCATATTGTGCACCTATAGCTAATATGCAGTTTGGCAGCCATTATTAGACAAACTAAACAACACTTTGCACTGTTCTTTGTAATCCAGTTTGGATGGCACATCTTTGTTCAGTTCTTCTGAGGTATAGTTATGTCATATATCAATATTTAGTTCTATGAAAGCTGCCCTCTAGTTTCTTGTGAAACAAGTCTTCAAGTCATAATCTCCCATAATTTTTCCTGTTGGTTTTAGATTGTGCAGTTGTGCAGCACTTACTTTGCATGTAGCCATTGCAGAAACATTGTAACTGAACAATGGCCACGTTACCACTTTATTAAATGTGTTTTTGCATTTGGGGGATTTTGTAAAACTGTATTGTAATATTTCTTAAGAAAAACTCTTTCTGTCTAATGTGCAACTGATTTGTTCTCTTATTTCACCAAAGTGGTTGCTTATGCTAATTTCAGTATGCTTTTGTTTTTATCTTTTTTTTTTTATCCTTAATAGTTGTCATCCTTGACCTTCCTTGTCTTTGTTTTAAATTCATAATAAAAATCACATCTCATGCACGATCAAAACCCGTTAAAAATAAAACTACAATCTAGAAGTAACGAGTTAAAAACTATTTAATTAAAACTATTTACAAATGGTTAGATCTTTCGGCTTCACTCTGAAGCCATCCTCAGACCAACAGTGTGTATTGAGTGCCAGTGTGTAGATTAAGTACTTCCCAAAGGAAGTACAGTGATAGTTATCATAGTCATGTAAGAGGGTGTTGCCACCATTTGTGTTAATAATACTTTTTCAAAAGTAAAAGAAAAATATAGTCCCTCTGAAATCGGTTCATAAATGGAACACACTGTCACTTATTACACATAAAAAAACCAGGGCTGTTGTTTGTGTTCCGGGTCTAACCCGGATTTCTGGGTTTGGGCGATCTTTCATGCCTGGAATTCCGGATGTTTAGCTTTGAAGACATTTTTAAGACTGTTAAATCTTGAGTTTTAATAAGTGACAAAGCAAACAAAAAAAGAAAAAAATTTAAACGATTCATGGCAAAAGTATTTACTAAAAGAAAATTGCTTTTCACCAATGAATTAATGTGACAATAATATTGTTTTCCTCGCCGATGCAGCTGACTCGAGCTTGACACACGAAGCCGGCAGTTAGTGCTGTGGTTGTCCGTTGTTCTGTAGGTAGGGCATACGCGCAAATTCTCAGTCATTTCGTTTAAGTTAAGTTTGTCATCAATGATGAAATTTTTAACCAAAACTGACGATCTCAAGACATTAGAGGCTTCAGTCAAAAATAAATTCCGGTGGGATTGGCTGCAAAAAAGACACCCAGAAGGAGAAAGCTGGGATATGGTGTCGGAAAATTGATGCAGCTGGGTCATGTTTCTGCATATATAAATGGAGTATGTGCTACAGTTCTGCCTCCAAAACCTGTTGAAGCAATTATAACGGCTACTTGTAATAGTAAAGGTTTTTCTCCTCTTCGGTACACAAACAAGACACTGCAAATGAAGGATGTTGGAAACGTAAGCGTCAGCCTGATAGCGTCTCCGCTAAAAAACAAATGAAGATTGCACACTTTTTTAAGAAATAGTGTTATTTTATTAGTAAATATAACTTTAGATTAAACCACACCAGACTGATGTGGTTTTTTTAATTAATAAATGGAACTTTAGATCAACATCCAATTTGCTAAATATACTGTTATTTTATTAGTGAATAGAACTTGAGGTCAATACCACCTGACTGAAACTTAAAGACTAAAATTTCTGTTAAAAAAACGATCAATATCCTATGAAAAAGAGGAGTTGCCCTTATAGTAACATAAAAACTTGACTGCATATTTTCTTTTATTTATTTGCCAAATGGGTAATTTTGCAATTGGAAAGAAAGGCAAAACTTTTTTAAAAGGTATGTTATGTGTGTAATTGGTTTATTTTATACAAATGCAAAATTTTTATTAACGTTCTTAGTGTGGTATATGTTAAAGACAATAATATCATGTAGTTGTTGAAATCAAAGTTACTTAAATTTCACTGAAGGAATTTATTTTTTTTAGCAACAAATTAATAATGCAAGCTCAACCCCAAAATAATTTACTGTTGTGAGCAAAAGGTATAGGTAGGTAGTAAGTAATTCCCAAAGTGAAACCATTTTATCTTTCGAAGTATCGGTAACAGCTTTGCTGATAAGTATAATAATTAGAGAGGTACTAGTAGTAATGGAAATACTTTTGTTGTCCGGGGGAGGGGGTTACCCTCACATGTTCATTTGTGTCTCGAGTTTATGCATTGGCACCTTTGGGAGACGCCGATGATTTCAGGGTTTCGTGCTTCGCCTTGCAAACACCTCTGAAAAACATCGTATCACATGGTGTATGATAATTTTTCAATGAACAATAAGATGCAAAATTAATCTAAAAAAAGTCCCAAGAATGTCAAAAAGTTAGCATGAAAATCTTCACTTACGTGCGATTGTTAGATTCTGATTTGCCCTCTTCACCCGCAAGAAGAATCTTCCATGGATTGGCAATTCCACAAGGTTCCATAACCATTTGTAAATAGTTTTTAACTTGTTACTTCTAGATCGCAGTTTTATTTTTATCGAGTTCTGATCGTGCACGAGATGTGATTTTTATTACGAATTTGTGCTGGCACGAATAACGCCTTTAAACTGTTTTGTTGTTTCACTTCGAGAATGTCGTGCAGTAATCTTGTTCTCAAGTTAAGAAAGGATTTGTCTTTGGGTAACTAAAAAGCTGCTTAAATTCTCATCACAGTGAAATGTCTCTGCTAAAATAAATGCTGTGAGTAGCATTTTTATATCACCTGTCAGTTTAATTGAAATAATTCTAACATCAGTTGGACTACTGAGCTAAGATCCATGCATTTTTGAAAAGTCTTATTAAATTAGTTTGGGGCTGTTAATTAAATTATTTAGTAAGAAATTTGTAGTGTGAATTTTCTAAACTTATTGTCTCTATTATTACTACAGTAAAATATGAAAACCCTTCAACTTAAATAGTGAAACTACTCCACCTCATAATTTCACGACATGCATTCATTTGTGATAAGCAATATAACCGCAGATTCTGTCTGGTACCACATTGCCCATTCTTTTGTTATATGTTTAAGTAATATTTAGAAAAACTTAAGTTCACAATTACTGATGTGTGTGTGTGTGTGTGTGTGTGTGTGTGTGTGTGTGTGTGACACAAGGTTTCATTGGGCTCTGGTTCAGCTTCTTCAGGACAAATGACATGTAAATATGCAAATCTCACATGTGACATCATCAGTGATGCGTACAGTCATGGGTTTTTATTAGTTGCTTTCCATGCGCTTAACAGAAATGGTGTAGATGCCATGTTGTGGCCCAGCAAAACTATGGTCAACACGGAAAAATAAAATAATTTGAACGAACGTTGGTTTTCTTAATCATCACAATGCTTGTAGTCAATAATTTATAGAATTATATACTGAAGTGTCGGTCAGTTTAATGTTGGCAGTTGTTTCCCATTATGTGCATTATTTAAATTTTCATTTGACATGGGTGGGCTCTTTTCCTACTTCGATTTTTTTTTTATATGGGTGCTTGAAGCTACTCTGAAACTGTAACTAATGAACTGTGAGAAAATGCAATACATACATGGTCATTAAAAATAATGATTTGAGTTGCTAGATAGGTCAAGGGAGAAGATAGACATTTGCTGCCACTAAAAGGGAGGTAAACAAGCTATTGCTGCCACTTCCTCAAATGTCTGTTTTGCTGTCTGTAGCAAAACTAAAAAATTCTGGTAAATAGGTATTATATGTTGTTTATGTGAAAGTTTTGTTAATTTTACTTAGTTTAATTTTTTCCTGTGTTTCACTGTTTTTTCAATTCACACTGAATTTTTCTCTTTGTAGCTCTGGGATATCCGCGATGGGATGTGCAAACAAACCTTTCCTGGTCATGAGTCAGATATCAATGCTGTTACAGTAAGTGTACTTGTTTTCACATTCTTAGTAAATCCTATAAAGAAAATGAAAACTAAGATTTCGGTTTCCTTTACGAAAAGGTGTTTCTCTTAAAATTTTATGTGCATCTTTTTTCTCTTATTGAAAACGAAAGTTTGTTCATCAATTTACTTAACATGTTTCTTCCCATACTTTACTGCTCTACATATTGTTCAGTCTTAAGTTAGCATGTTATGCATTAGGTGATCAAATTTAATGATTCCAGTTTTTTTGGTATATTTTCGGCATCTGTTGTAATTAATTCTATCTTTTACAAACTCATACATTTTTTCTTCTTCTCCTTAATCCCAGAATCAATATGCCACATGTTGGGTTGAGTAGTATCTATAAAATCATTTTTTTGATTGGTGTTGTATTCTGAGTTGCCTGGAATGGAAGTCTGGATATGTTACTCCCACGGTATATGCGAATACTTCAAATAATTATATTTGGTTGTACTCAAATGTTAACTATTATGCCCGTTAAATTTTGAGTACTGCTGTAAAAGTATTTGTTCATTCCAGGTATGTTAAATGCTGTGTAAAGGTGCAGAATCAGAACAAAAAGCAAAACTGTGCAACAAGAAATCGTTTGAGAGAGAGAGTGCTCTGCTTCATAATGATCTCTTTCTGCATGGGAATATTTTATACTAGCATCCCTTCCACTGCTGCAACCACCTTGCCAAAATGAGCTTTTGGAATTGTGAAAAGTTACTGTTGCATTTGTGTGGTTTTGACATTTTTTCTTTTCCAGTAGTTTACAGGGTTTCCACACCTCTTATAAATACTTAAAAAAAGCTTATTTTTTGGTGAGATGTTCAGAAAGCCTTAATTTTTGCTGAAAATGGCAAAAAACAAAACAAAAAAAAAAAAACAACAAAAAAAAAACTTTTTTCCAATTGGCTGTGGAAAATCCAGAAGTTATGATGTAATGTCTAGAACTTTTGCTACTGGATGGATGGCTATGTTGATGATGACATCATGTGACATCAGCTGAAAACCCATGGGAGAGCACTGGGCAGTGTAAGGCAAGTTATTTGCTAAGAAAAGTGGAGGACCATGGGCTAAATTTAACACATCTAGCATATTCTGCCTAACAAAGCCCATCACCATCTCTTGGTACTGATATTTCACTTTTTCCGTCCGTCCGCACGATAGCTGGTGTAAAAGTGGTTAGATTTCGATGAAATTTTAGTATGTGGTAGGGGACCACTTGGGGACGAACCTTATTGAAAATGGGACAAATGGGGTCAAAGGTCACGACGTAGGAGCGAGATCCATTCCATTGCCCTTATGCGTCATAACTTGCGTAAATATGGTTCGATTTCAATGAAATTTTACTATGTGGTAGGGGACAGCCTGGGGACGAAACCTATTCAAAATGGGTGAAGTGCGGTCAAAAGTCAGGACATAAGAGCCAGATGCATTCCATTGCCCTTATATGTCATAACGTGCATAAAAATGGTTCGATTTCTATGAAATTTTAGTATGTGGTAGGGGACCACCTGGAGACAAACCCTATTGAAAATGGACAAAATGGGGTCAAAGGTTAGGACATAGGATTGGGATCCATTCCATTGCTCTTATCCCATACTATTAAGGTGGACGTCAAGTAATTTTGCTTCCTATACTTCCAATGGAAAAACTTTTGTACACATCTCCTTCAAATTAATGTGTTTCCAAAGATGAACATTTAAACATTATCGATTAAAATAACTTCATATTATAACTTGGAATACTTAATATTTTCTAAAACATAACCATAATTATATTAAAAATCAATAACTTTTCCTTTGGTGGTGTTGAAACCAGAAAAAGGATGGCTGACCTGTACTTTGATGACGTCAGTAGACAAACAAATGTTTGATTGCATAATTATGGTTATGGTTTAGAAGATATTAAGTATTCCAAGTTATAAAATGAAGCTATTTTAATCGATGTTCAAATTTTCATCCTTGTGAACGCATTAATTGTCCAGAAAAAAGATGGTGTGATTGTTATGTTTTAGAAAATATTAAGTATTCCAAGTTATATAAAATGAAGATATTTTAATCGATGTTCAAATTTTCATCCTTGGGAATGCATTAATTGGGAAGAAATTGTGTACAGAAATTTTTCCATTTGAAGTACAGGAAGCAAAATTACTTGATCTTAAAGGAGCAATTCTTGTATGTATGTAAATTTTATTTTGAAAATGACTCTAAGGATTTTGATGAAAGTCGTTAACCTACCGTTTTCTGGTACTAGAAATCGATTTAGCCTGATCTCAACTTTAAGGAAAATTTGTTTAGTGGGTTAAATAACCACCCAGAATCACCAAGTTTTTATTGTCATGGCGTCGTCCTATTAATGTTATCCATGCTTAGAATTAGAAATCTTATGACGTCACACGCTCGCAATTCAGATGTTGGCGCGCAGTCACGCCATCTGTCTCATTATGTCACGTGTTGTGTGTGGATCCTACTAAAGTTTTATGACATCACACTCTTGCGAGCAGATGGTCGCGATTCCTATCTGCCTCATTTACGTCACGCGTTGTGTGCATATGTTCGTCCGCACGATAACTCATGTAAAAATCGTTCGATTTCAATTAAAAAATTTAATGTGGTAGGGGAACACCTGGGAAGGAACCCTATTGAAAGTGAACGAAATGGGGTCAAAGGTCAGGACATAGCAGCGGGATCCATTCCACTGCTCTTATGCGTCATAACTAACTTAAAAAAGGTTCGATTTCGATTAAATTTTAGTATGTGGTAGGGGACCACCTGGGGACAGACAAACCCTTTTAAAAATGGGCAAAATGGGGTTCAAAGGTCAGGACATAAAAGCGGAATCACTTCCATCGCCATTATGCGTCATAACTTAAGTAAAAATGTTTCGATTTGGTTGAAATGTTAGTATGTTGTAGGGGCCTGTCTGGAGACAAATCCTATTAAAAATGGGCGAAATGGGGTCAAAGGTTAGGACACAGGAGCGGGATCTATTCCATAGCCCTTGTGCATCATAACTTTCGTAAAATTGCTTCGATTACGACAAAACTTTATCACGTTATTTCGGAGGTATACTGAACCAGTTCTGTTGAATATCATCGAAATGGGATCCAAAGGTCAGGGCACAGGAGCGAGATTTATTCCGCAGCCATTATCCTCATAACTTGAGTAATGATTTCTGGTATGTTGGAAAGCGTATCATAATCAATGCATTGCATGATTTTACTAACTTGTTTGTATTTGTAACATCAATTATTCAGTTATATCATGAGAAAATTGAGTGCTAAACTGAAATCTGGAACGTACATAATTTTGACTTTTGGTTTTGCATTTCAAACAATGAGATGGTTATGTGCAGAATTCAAATACTGAACTCATAGCTTTATCTACAATTTTACTATTTACATTCATTTTATTGTATATGTGATTATTCTCTCAGATAGGAAAACTGATTTGACCAGCAGTCTGTCTTTTTCAATTGCATAAATTATAATTTAGTGCATCCACAAAGCTTGAATTATGTGGGAAAATATTGCAAACTTCATTAGCTTATTTTAATTTGCATTGTTAAGTTGTGCGTAAAAAAGCATATTTGTACACATCATTGTTGCATATGCAGTTGGTAAGGTCCTTAAAAAATATTGTGGGAGTTGTTCACAGAGTCCTTACAAAGTGCTTATTTTTTGTTGGACAAAAAACGTAGGAATCCTGTTAAGGTAAAGTCAGTACAAAAAGTGAAACTGCAAAGAAAGAAATAGTTTGAGGGTTTAATCTGCTTCAAAACGAGTTCCTTTTGCATTGGCATATGCTATACAGCCTCCCACTGCTGTAACCACTTTGCAGAATAAATTTTGGGAATTGTGAAAAGTTGGTGTATTGCATTTTGTGTGGTTTCCACATTGAACAATTTTTGCCTTTTCAAGTCTGGATCAGGAAGAAAGACCAATAAAAGCCATAATTTGTAATTTTTTCTTTCTGCAGCACATTTTAACTGAAAGTGAAAACGTTTTTATTTGTGTTGTGTATGCATATCTAAAACTGCAGAGTATGATACAGGAACTTGCTGATGAGAGTAAAGAAGTGGGATTAAAAATGAACTTTCAAAAGACAAAACTGATGTGCAATGCTTACCTTGGACAGCAGATATCGAGCAAAGGCCACATTGATGAAGAAACTAATCGACATATAAAACTTGGTTGGAGAGCTTTTGGAAGAAACAGTACAGTTTTTAAGAGCAATATACTGTTATGTCTTAAAAGAAAAAGTATTTAATCAATGCATCCTTTCAGTGCTTACCTACGGAGCAGAGACATGGACCTTAACTAAAAAAGACATGCAAGGACTGCAGACAACATGAAAGAAGCATGAAGAGATGCTTGCTTGGTATAACTGGGAGAGATAAGAAGAGGAACTCATATAGATAAGGAAAATGACAAGAGTTGACATGATCCGAATAAAATTCCTGAAATGGCAATGAGCTGGACATACTGCCAGAAGGACAGACCGCCGCCCCGGTGACGCAGTGGTCTGAGGCGCTGATCTCTGATCGTTCGTCCGTAAGGGGTCCGGGTTCAAATCCCGGTCAGGCATGGATGTTGTGTTTGTCTTACGGCACTGGCTCTCTCCATTCCCTGGAACCAGTGACCCTAAATTAGGGACGGGCGACTGCTTATAGCCCATTGAGTTGCTCACGGTGGTCGTTAAACCTCCAATTAAAAAAAAAAAAAAAAAAAGGACAGACCACCGATGGACAACCGAAATTCTAAAGTGGATTCCAAGGGACTGGAAAAGACCCAAAAGAAGACCACTTGGGAGATGGGTGGATGAAATTTGAAAGCATACAGGAGTGACATGGAGGAGACTGGCTGAAGACAGACCATTGTGGAAGAAACTTTAGAGAAACCTTCATCCAGCAGTGTATTTATAATGGTTGACAATGATGATGAATGATGATGATATATGTTTAAATGCCTGTGCAAAGTTGTTTTATTTAATTGCATATTTTTTTCCCCTTTTCAGTTCTTTCCAAGTGGTTATGCTTTCGCTACTGGTTCTGATGATGCCACTTGTCGACTGTTTGATATTCGTGCCGATCAAGAGTTGGCCATGTACTCTCACGATAACATCATTTGTGGTATAACATCCGTGGCATTCTCCAAAAGTGGGAGGTTATTGCTTGCTGGTTATGATGACTTCAACTGTAATGTATGGGATTCCATGAAAGTTGAACGTGCGGGTATGCATATTTTTCTTTTTTTCTTGCCGTTCATTCAGACACTGCTCCTTTACCTTCCACTGCACAAATTTCCCTCCCTGCAATTGTCATTTTTTTAAAGAGACTATAACAGCCCTTGCTTGGATTCTGTATTTCTTGTCCATAGCTTTTGACAGCAGATAATTTTCCACTAAATCACGGCAGCATGTGCTCCTATTTATACCAACTAGATGATACCAGTTTTCTGGTCATGTGTTGCTCTTTTCCACATATGTCCACAGAATAATTGGCTGACATAGACGACTTCAAAACAAGGAGTGACTTGTGAATCACCCTAATATATTTGTGAATATGATTGTTGCCTATGCAATTAGTATGGTCCTTAAAAAAATTTTGGGAGGTGCTTAAAAGTCTTTAAAAGGTGTTTATTTTTTGTGGGAAAAGTAGAAAGCCTGATCAGTGTGAATAAATTGTTTTAGTGAGTTGAATTGGAAGAATTGGTTTGCCCATTGCTACAACAGAATAAGGCATCCTGAGCCCCACCCAGTGTATCTGGGGTCATGCATCATAACTGTTGGGGTGCTCTGAGATCTGCACAATGTCTGCAAACCTTCAGGAATTTTCTATTTATGATGTCATGTCCACACTAAAAAAAATTTCGGATTTTGGAGGTTTTCGATTTGGAGATCTACAGATAAAGAATGCTTAACCTGTAGCATGCTTAGAAGGTATGGGCATTGACAGTACAATCAAGGACAGCAAAGACAGATGCCATTCTTCCACTGTCTGTGTTCAGAACTGCAAAGCCAGGCACTTCACTTTATTCCTAACCTTTTTATGTAGTGGTAGCCATCAGATTTATTCTTTTCCTGTATCTTCTGTGTTTCATATTTGTTGGGGAAAATGTTAAAAAAGTCGAAGTATGCAGTGCAAATGGCACAAAAGCCCTTTACATTTTTCATTACCTCATTTTTTCTTTGAGTTTAGTAAAAACTGATCTGTTCTTTTAAAGCTTAAGTCTGCTGAATAAAAGTGCATTATCTGATAGCGATCACCACCTTGAACATGGTTAATATTGATCAGAAGTTGAGGTTTTAGCATGCACAGTGAGTTATAGCATTGTTTGAATGTGGAATACCGTATATACTCGCGTATAAGTCTACTTCGCATATAAGTCGACCCCCCCACTTTCAGAGGGAAAAAATGGTAAGAAATCGAAAACTCGCGTATAAGTCGATCCCGGAATGAGAAAAAAAAAATTCAATGAATTTATTCAAAAACATTTGAAAACGAAACTAATTATATATATAATACTAAATTTAATTTGCATACCCAAAAACTTCATCAGAACCCTTCAAAATCCAATTCCGAGTCAGACTCTCCAAACAGTTCAAAAAAGTCTTTCTCCGTCATCGGCGCGTCATCATAAACATCAGTATTCCCATCTATGCCTGTGTCATCAGAATCACTGTCATCATCACTCATAAAAATCTCGTCATCCTCTGTGCCATCAAGTTTGTTACTAATGCAACATTTCTTGAATGATTTCACGACCATTTCCGCAGGTATCGCATCCCAAGAATCCTTGACCCATCGCGCAATCAAAACGATATCCGGCTTCTTTAGATTTCCGCCCTTCGTTTCAGTCGACAAATCAGAACTTATCCAATCTTCCCAATACCTCCACACATTGTCCTTGAAGGGCTTATTAAGGCAGACATCTAGTGGTTGAACAGATGTCAACCCACCTGGGATGACAGCAAGAGTTGTTTTTAGAATTTTCTGCAGTTTTTTTCATTTCTGCACAACGGCGTGCAACAAACATATCCCATACCAAAAGAGAAGGTTTCCTCAAAAGTGCACCTGGCCTTTTGTTCCACACATTCTTTAACCAGTCAATTGTTCCGGATTCGTTCATCCATCCTTTTTTATGGGCACGAACGAGCATACCAGACGGAAAGACAACGCTTTTCGGCAGAGTTTTGCGTTTGAAAATAATTACCGGAGGTAGCTTACTGCCGTCGGCCAAACAGGAAAGAACAACCGTGAAACTGGATTTTTCGTGGCCAGTCGTTTTGATCAAGATATTTTTTTCGCCCTTTTGGTTCAACGTCTTATTTCCAGGAAGGTCGAAACACATGGCGGTTTCATTCATGTTCCCTATTTGGGAAAGTTCAAAAGCAGTCTCTTTTCTCTTTTGAATTACATACTTTTGAAATTTCATTATCTTTGCTTCGAGGTCACTTTTGTGCAATTTTGGTGCGCTGGCGTAGACACAACCCATAGCGGTTCATGAACCTTGTGCACCAACCTGGTGAGGCACGAAAAGTGTTATTTGCGGCTGCAAACTTTTCATCTTTTGCGAGCTTCATTGCTCGCAAACGTATACCAGTTCGCGTTACAATGTAACCATTTTGTCTGCAGCCCACAATCCAATCATTCAAGACACTTTCCAGCTCTGGGAAAGATGTCGTTCCACGGCGCAGCGCCTTTTGTGATTTTGGGATTTTCACCAAGTCCGGTTTTTTTACGCCAATCTAGAATCAGTTTTTCGTTAAAGCCAAATTGACGTGAAGCAGCGCAGTTGTTAGTATTTTCTGCAAAAGAAACCACTTTCAACTTGAATCCTGCGTTATAGGACATCCGTTTCTTTACACAATCCGTGTCACCCATAATAGGAGAAGCGAGACACGTGCGGTTAAGAACAAGAAAAACACGTGCGATTAAGAGCAAGCAACACCTAACACTGGCTGTCTGATTGCTCCATTACGTCGAAGATCAGTGCAGTCAACTGGTAGTCGGAAGAGGGAGCTTTCTATGCGCGGCTGTGACTGCGCTGTGGATACGCAAAGCCAGGAAAGAGGAGACTTCTCAAAGCGCAGAGAAATTTGGAGGTTCGCGATTTCGTAATTCTACCACATCGGCGTTTTTTTCTTTCGGAGGGTTGCGATTTCGTAATTAATACCGCATCGGCATTTTTATTTCTTTTGGGATGGATTGCCTTTTGCCTCACGGGAAGAACTTTTGGACTTACGATTTTTTTAGACCCCGCGTATAAGTCGACCCCATTACTTTGAAGCTCTCATTTTTTCCCAAATTTCTCGACTTATACGCGAGTATATACGGTACTTTAAATTATTGATGTAGCTTTGTTTGAATATGGAATACTTTAAATTATTGGGTGTAATTAACAGCAACAAGGGCCTCTGTGAATCTTGGAGAGGTGCCAGCTAGTTCTGTGTGACATTGGCGGAAAGACCCCAACTCACTGGGTTTTGTTCCAGAATCCTTAGGTTGAATTACCAACTGGGACCATCAGCTGTGGGCTAATCCCCCACACTGATGTCCCTTACCTGATTAAAAAGACACAAAGAAATATTAAAAATGACTCAAGTGTGGGATATGGTGGACCTACCACACTTGAGAAGGACGGTCCACCACAGAATCAACCTGGACTTTCTAAACGGCGTATGAGAAAGAGATCTCTGCTGAGTGAGCGTAAGATTAGTGTATGGAATACTAAGAGGTATAAATGGCAAGATGAGTTAGGTGAATGGCAAGATGAGTGAGACTGGATGTGCTGTGGTATTAGCCTACTGAGTGTGCCAGCGAAAGTGTTTGGTAAGGTCGTTATTGGAAAAGTACGGGGTCTTGCATCAGAGAAAGTGTGGGATGATCAGAGTGGTTTTATGCCTGGTAAAGTCTGCACTAACCAAATTTTTGCATTACGCATAATGATTGAAAAGTATTGAAAAGTATCTGGCTGTTGGGAAGAAAGTTTTTGCTGCCTTCATTGATTTAGACAAAGCTTATGACCGAGTGAATAGGACACTTCTGTGGAAGGTATTGAATGAATATGGTGTTACTGGGAATTTACTTAACAGTGTAAAAGCCATGTATGCTGCCAGTAGAGCTTGTGTACGAGTAAATGATGTTTTATCAAAATGGTTTTCTTTTGGTGCAGAAGTCAGACAAGGTTGTATAATGTCACCATGGCTGTTTAATATGTTTATGAATGCATGCATGCGTGGTGCCAAAATAGATAATATTGATTTATGTCTTGGTGATATCCGTGTATGCAGATTGCTCTATGCTGATGACACTGTCCTATTGGTAGAGAGAAAAAGTGAGTTGCTGCATATGTTGTCCCGGATGTACGAAGTTCGCATGAAATTCAAACTGAATATAAATAAAGGAAAAACCAAAGTTATGGTTTTTGAGAGAGGAACTGGTAGTACTGAATGTAATATATGTCTAAATGGCACAGTGATTGACCAGGTGAATGAGTTTGTGTATTTAGGAAGCTTGTTTGACAGAGAGAACAAATTGGACAGTGAAATTAGTAGGAGAGTGAATTCTTCATTGAAAATCATGGCTGCTTTGGGAGGAATGATGGGTTCTCAAGAAAGTCCCGCATGACTGTATATAAATGTGTAATTGTTCCTACTTAGATGTATGGCAGTGAAACCTGGGTAATATAAAAGAAACATAGAAGTCATTTGTGTGCTGGAGAAATGCGTTACTTACGGGGGGGGGGGGGCGACAAAACACGTTCTGATTGTGTGAGGAATAGAGATTTGTTGCAGTTGTGTAATGTGAAGCAAAATGTTGTTAGTAAGGTGGAGACTAATATGCTTCACTGGTTTGGCCATGGTGAAAGAATGAGTGATGAGATGCTTACTAAGAAAATCTTTTTAGCCGAAGTGGCAGGAAGGAAAGGTAGAGGAAGGCCAAGGAAGTCATGGGAGGATCAGATTCATGAGAAACAGATTGAGTATGAAGTATAGAAGAACTTGTGTACGACGTGTGACTGATGTGTCAAGACACTGTAAATGGAGAAGTCTGATGCGGCAACAGTAAGTAAAAATTATCTGGTAGCTTGTATTTTTTTGTGGAGCTAACCTCTGAATATCAGAGAACAGCTTAGTGATATGTATGTATGTATGTATGTATGCAAAAATTAGCACTCCAACGTAATGTGCTGTAAAAGTTAAATGGTTGAATTTTTGTCAAAATTATATGGGGGGGGGGTAAGGTGGCAACACTGCATAGAAAGATGTATTGGACAGCCCACACGTGCAATTTGTTGAGCTAGAACATGCTGCTGGCCAACAAGGTGCATATTGATTACTTCCTGTTGTTCATGTTTAATTTCAACAAAACCACTGCAGAAGTATGAGAGCAGATTTGTTCAGTATACAGTGAGAAATGTTATGTGCAAGCACATGTTGTAAGTGGTTTGTGAAGGTCAGAAGTGGTGACTGCAGTGTGAAGGACAAGCAGCATAGTAGACTGTTGAAGTAGATGCAGAGGGCAGGTTTGCTAGCTTTACTGACAAAGGTGCAGTCTAGTCGACCAGCAGAACTGGGGCAGTACAATTATTCATGAATCGTGGTTCAACAATTTCGTGCTGTGAGAGAGATCAGAAATTGAGTACACACATTTCATTGGTTGCCAGGCATCGGAAAGTCATTACAGGTAGTGAAAAAAGTTTTCACTATGACAAACTGCAATGCGAAAGGTCATGGGCTAGACCCGGTCAGCCAACAACAATAATGCACAAGCCCAACATCCACATTAAAAAAGTTCTCAGTGTCTTGTGGGACATGCAAGTTATGATGTATTATGAGTTTGTGCCATCAGTTCAAACAGTAATTGCAAAACTCTGCAGACATCAATTATTGCCTTTGAATGAGGAACTGCAGTGGAAACTACCATTTCCGGGACATGGGCATCGGAAGGTCACTCTATTGCACTATAATACTTGACTATGTATCGCTGCAAGTATCCAGAAAATCATTTTGCTGCTGGACAGGGAGATTCTCCTTCATGTGGCTTACTCTCCAGACTTGCCCCATCCGTTTTCCTCTTGGCTTCGCTTGATGCAAATACTTCTTGGTCTGCCAGCAGTTGGCCATACTTGACCTTCAAAAATGTGTAAATGACTTAATTGTATTGAAATCACCATTGTTCTTTCATGATGCCATCATTCACGAATTGCTGGGTAGATGGCGCAATTTAATCATTATGTACAGATACACATTTAATCATCTTCCTATCCAGTAGATGGTGATTAAATGTGACATCTATCTGGCACATTTTAATCACCATAGAAAAATGTGCCAACAGGGGCACATGCTTCTATGATGATTAAATAATGCAACCTGCTTTGTGCAAGTATGACATCTACACTCATCGTCAAAAAAAATAGTTGCACCCAAAAGGACGTGTCAGATTGCAATGCTATTCAGGAGGAAGGAAAAAGTTACCAGGAACAATAAATGATTAAACATTGAGCCTGATATGGGCAATATTTATTGAGCTACATGCCAATAAGTAATGTCTCTCAGTATGGCGTCGGGGCCCCTACGTTTGCTCACACAGCATGCCAGGCATCTTGGCATGGAGTTGTACAGGTTCCTAATGGTGTCCTGCGGTAAGCCATCCCATGCAGCTTGAATCTTCTCGCGTACTTTCTGCAGATTGTGGCGGTAGGGGTGGAGTGTAGATAGCGAGTCCAATAGCATCACACACATTTTCAATCTGCAATAGGTCTGGCAATGCGGCTGGCCATGGCAGACTGTCAGTGCCTTGAAAGCAAGCTCTCCAGACAGCAGCAGTATGCGAATGAGCGTAGTCCTGTTGAAAAATCACACCAGAGTGAGTGTTCAGAAAAGGTAGGGCCACTGGTTACAGGACCTCATTAACGTAACATTAGGCTGTCAAAGTGCCTGTAATGAAAACCAAAGGTGATCTGGCATCGTAAGCAATTGCACCCCACACCATGGCACTAGGCCTTCTGGACGTGTGACCAGGGCTTTACAGACAAAAAGGCTAGTCAGTCCCTTTGAGGAACTGAATGCAGACCTGTGTCTGAAAGGGTGGGTGGAAAATTGGTAGGGCACTTGTTTCTACATCATCACGCTGGCCTGCTCTTGGAGCTTTGTTTGTCTGACTTCCCTCCAGACACAATTTTCCTCTGTTATGGTTTTCCATAACATGCTTCCTCCCCCCCCTTTTCTTTTGGTTATCGTATTTGTTTCACTTTGTGTACTGAGTGTTGATTTTTATTTCCATTTTTTAAATGAAAAGATGTCTTGCAGTTGTAATGTGCCAAAATACGCATTTATAAAAATGAAAGGACAGAACATTGTTTTCCACATCTTCGCACAGAATGATCCCATTCTGGTGAAAAAATGGGTGAATAGATGACATAGTGAACGTGAAGTATACCAGGATTTGCAGTGAACACTTTCGTACAAGTGATTACAAAGTTGACATGAATAATCGTTGCTGCGATTTGCGATTACCTTAGAGGAAAATATTAAAACCTTCAGCTTCTCCCACTTTTAATATGACATCTACTATAACTTCAGCAGAAAAAAATTCTGTGAAGCTACATTTAGAACGATTGCGAGAAATAAGCCCTAAAAAGATTTGCTTGCATCTTTTTAGGGCTTATTTCTCGGTCTGCATTCAGTTCCAAGGGGATAACCTTAGTATTTCTGATAACAACAAAAAAGATGTTGAGATATTACATGGTGAAAACTACTCAAAAAATGGAAATTTGTAATGAACACTTGTTGAAAAAATTTCCTCCCTCGATGAGATTGTCGAAAATTTAAACATATAATAAAAGAAATTTTAGGACTTGCGATCCAAGAGATGGGTAATTTTCAAGATCCCTTTTATCTAAAATCAAACAACTGCAAAAAAAAAAAAAAATTAAATATGCTACAAAAAAAAAAAAATAAAAAAAAAAATTAAAGAATTCAGAGAAATTGAAGAAATGCCTTAACAATGTTTTTGCTAAAACCCGAATTGATGCTCTTAGAGAAGAAACAGAGGTAAAGTAGACACCAGGAGATATTTCAAGATGCATTGTAATTTGAGCACTTTCTGTCAAATCCTATAATTTCTAGAGAGACAAATTGGTATTCCATTGCCTATTGCTACAACTTTGAAAGGATGGTACATAAAATTCACATGCAATCCTGGGCTGCAAAAGGATGTCCTTATGCTGTGTGGATTGATCCAGTGAGGAAAAGAAAAATCTGTCTCTCCTAAGTTTTGACGAGATACATATTGATTTAACTAATGTTTAATATGTTTAATAGAGAGGAAAAGGTTTTAAACAACTAACCTCTTCTAGGAAATTACAAAAAAAAAAAAAAAAAAAAAAAAAAGGAAGATACAATGAGTTTTTGACATCAGAAAAATATATAATTAGTACATTAAGCAAAATACTTTTTAAAGAAGTATGCATGACCGAAATTGTTCACTTAAAATTATCACATTTATACTATTACATCAAGGTTTTCTGATTTTAGGACCCCAAATCCTTTATTTTCGAAAAAGTCAATTTCTAATATTTGAGTGCTCAGTTCAATAGACGACACCTTGTAATCTGTTAAATGCAGTAAAAACCTTGACTGAAAGTGTCTTTTTTTGCCTATGATGTTCCGTCAAAGCATAGTTCCCCGTGGCTCTGGAGTTCCGAGAGCCAGCGCAGCTACGTCATCAACTTCGGCTGCGTGTCTCAGGGCTCAAAGACTAGCCCTTACCTCCAAAACTCTGATGTGCGACGCTCGAAAACAAACCATTCTTCTTGGTGCTGACCATGGTGCCTCCACACAGGAATTTGTTGGTCGTCTCCTCCAAGACAAAAGAGGAACTTGTCACTGAAGATTGCCCACTGCCATTCTGCATGGCTTTATGGCAGTCTGGCATGACACCATTGCAGTCTTTGGCGATGATGCTCTGTTGTTAAGGGCAGTTGTAGCGGTCTGCGTGCATGTAGTCCCACGTCGTGCAGCCATCTGCCAATGGTGCTGGCACTAATCAGATTTGCATGGAGGGCACCACTGCTCGGTGAATATCCACAGTCGTGGCTGTTTTGTCACTCCACACATGTTGGACAATCCATTGGCCCTCTCTTTCTATGTGGTTTGTCTAGGTCTCCCAGACCCTTCCTGTCGCTGCTGTGTGCCTTGTTCTATCCACTGACGTCACCAGCATGCTATGGTGATATTCACACGACCGGCAATACGGCCGTAAGACCATCCTGCTTCTCGGAGCCTAACAATGCGGCTCCTCTCGAGCTCCCCCAACTGCTTGAATTGCTTCTGAACTTTTCTCTGAGGCATACTTCACTTGCAAAGGACGCAACCAACACAACAGCACGAGTCAGAATGGCAAGCACACGCTACGGGACGGCCTTATATAGCCGGTCAGGCAAAGCGAAATGACCCCTCCTTGCTTGCATTAGATGTGCGGCTGAGCATGATACTTGAATAATTTGCATGTCTCACAATGTCAAACCCAGAGTTGTATAAAAATAAAATGCATCTGCGTACACAACCACTGAAACAGAAAACTTGCTGCAAACCCAAAAATCACACGATAACAATAGAATAATTTAAAAGAAAAATTAATAAAATAAATAAGTATTAGAGCATTGCAGATTCCATTGAGGACAAAATAAGTGTATTACAACTGAACGTGCAGCAATGTGTGTGAAATGGATCTTTATGGCAAAATATTAAAATATTGGACTATGAACCTTATAAAAACAAGAGACTAATTAATGTAACTTTTTATATCCAGAAAAACTTCTATTAATAAACCTTCAAAATTTATAAATAGCATTTTCAACAACTTAATATAAAAATATTAAGTACACTTACGAAATACACAAGGAAAATTTTTTAATTTAATTACTAGAAAATGCAAGAAGAACCTGGCAATAACGTTTAAGTTCTTTCTAACAGGCTTTGACAAAATCTAGAGGCTAAAACGTCTGTAAAAACAAAAGAACTCAGAAGATGTGAAAAAAGTTGAAAGTTTTTCAAGTCAAAATAGAATTAAGTACATTAATCTGAGTAAAGATTAATATACTTAGTAACTGTTATAATTGCTGTAAATAGCATTTTAATTTTTTTAATGTACAAGCAAAAACTATCTGCAAAATCTGCTAATAATTTGGAAACTATCCGCGTACAGCGTATGTGTGTACGTCTACATTCTGCTACTCTGGTCAAACCTACTTTCCCAAGTTTCATTCCTGTCGGTTGCTTCCTTCTGGGTGCAACTATTTTTTTGACGATGAGTGTATTTGATCATAAAACACTGGAAACTTAAGTATAGGCATACATACATATCATTAAGCTGTTCCCTGAGATTCAGAGGTTAGCTCCACAAAGAAATACAAAGTACCAGATACATTTTTAACTGATTATTTACTTACTGTTGCCATATCAAACTTCTCCATTTACAGCGATCTTGACACACATTTCGGGCTTCACTGACACCCATCACACAACGTACACCTATACTTCATACTCATAATCTTTTTCTCATGCAGACACTTCTGAATCTGATCCTCCTATGACTTCCTTGGCCTTCCTCTGCCTTTTCTTCTTGCCACTTGGACTAATAAAATTTTCTTAGTAAGCATCTCATCACTCATTCTTTCACCATGGCCAAACCAGTGAAGCATATTAGTCTCCACCTTGCTAACAACATTTTGCTTCACATTACACAACTGCAACAAATCTCTATTCCTCACACAATCAGAACGTGTTTTGTCGCTACCCCCCCCCCCCCGTAAGTAACTCAATTCTACAGCACACAAAGAACTCCTATATTTCTTCTGTAGTACCCAGGTTTCACTGCCATACATCAGAGTTGGAACAGTTACACTTTCATACACAGCCATGCGGGACTCTTGAGCATATCATTCCTGTGAAAACTTATCAAAGCAGCTATGACTTTCAATGAAGAATTCACTCTCCTACTAATTTCACTTCTAATTTGTTCTCTTTTTCTAACATGCTTCCTTAAATACGCACACTCATTCATGTGGTCAATCACTGTGCCATTTAGACTTATACTACATTCAGTGCTAACAGTTCCTTGCTCAAAAACCATAATTTTGGTTTTTCCCTTGTTTATACTCAGTTTGAGTTTCATGCAAACTTTGGCCATCCAGGTTTTTTTTTTTTTGAAAAGCAAATTTGTTTATTGCATACATAAAAAAGTGAATTTTTTCGTGTAGCTGTGGACCGGTGGGTTAGTTGGTGCTTTGTACATTATGTATAGTATTCTTTTTAGTTTTAATTGGTTATTACATGATTCATATTTTGCAACTTTGCCGATATTTGGGTTTATATAGTGTTTAACAGCTTGAAGGGACTGTTCAGTATAATGTCGTAGGTTTGTCTAGTGAAATTTTTGGTTTTTGTCTTATAATTTGGGCTTTTGACAATTTTGAATAGTTTTTAGAATTCATTTCATGCTTTATTTGAAGCAATATTCACGAGTTGTCACTTTTAAGTAATTCATGTTCAGGACTTTAGACGAACGTGTACTTCTGTCATCCTCACAGAGGATACTGGTCATAAGGGGCCGTCCATAAAGTATGTCCATGATCCCCCATGTCATATTTTGTCCGATTGTTGACACCCTTCCCCCAAAAAGTACGCCCTAATCCCACAACCCCCTTTATTTTTGACAACTGCTTTTAGAAGTCCGTTGAGAAGCAGAAAGAAAACATGCAATTATTTAAAGCAATTTTCCATATATTTACAGGCTTGCTTCAGAAAATGTTTATTATTTAGGCATTAATTTATTCCCTAATGCTACCCAAACTTCATCATTCTGAAATAAAGATCTACAAATGAACGCATGCATTCAAGGTTGCAACACTCCCAATTATACCATCTACAAAACACAATAGATTTGGTAGTATAAATACGAGAACTAAAGATTAATATTCTGATTTAGCTAAATAGCATGAGAAATCTGAAATATTTCATACCTTTTTTTAACTATTAAAAGAAGAAAAAAGTTATTAAAATCATGCAATGCATTGATTATGATAGACCATTTCCATCTCAGTTCAGGCAGGTGTGACCAACATGTCAGTCGACCACCTCCAATTTTTTTGAAAAAAATTATGGTAGCTACTCCTAGTAGAGATATAAAGTACCGCAAAAGGATTTTTCATAGAAAATATTTTTGGTCGAGCTACAGCATTTTGAAAATAGGTCAAAAAATACACCCGTGACGAAAATCATGTGAAACGCCAAATTTTTAAGTGCACACTGCTCCAGAACTATAACAGGTAGAGACTTTAACTTTTTTTTATTTTGAAGCTATTGCATTGGCCTTTCTTTATGTTCACAGAAATTAGTCAAACGAATGTTGCCAGATGGCAAAAAATATATATATATTTATTACAAAAATTTTTAATTTTCCACAAATTTAGGATTTTTGTTTTTTTTAACGAAAAAGTCTTATCAGGTGGGTAAGTGTGCCAACCTGCACCCCTACTAGGGTTGTCTGAGCAGTAATTTTATTTTTATCCTGTGATGCATGTAACTCATAAAATTAATTTTTAAAGTATACAAAATTTCAAAAAATCAACTTTTTTGAATTGCAATATCTCAAAAACCCCATTTTGAAAATTTCTGAAATTTTGTCCAAATGATGTCCTAATGGTAGGTAGTTTACTAGTGGAGTCAGGTTACTGGATTTTTGCCTTGAAATTTTCTTACATATTTTTTAAAATGACACTTTTTTTTTTCAAATTCTTTTCTTTTCCAATTTTTGAAAAATGGCATTTGTTTTTTCAAACTTTTGAATTCAGTAAAAAAATGAGAACTGTAAACATTATTTAGTAAATTTTTTATAGCAGGCGAACACAATACCCAGCAGGGCTCGTAATAAGCATTCACCGAGTTACCAAATGTGACTAAATCCGAAAATGGCAAGAAGAAATTAGTAATAGTGAAAATGGTGGTGAATGATTTTATGAAACTTAGGCAATTTTTGACTCATAGATAAACTGCAATTTGCGGTAATTTTTGGGCTACACTGCAGCTGATATGATTTCAAAGTTTGATTTTCCAAAGCTGTGGCACTGAAAATGGTACTGCCCAGTGCAATTTTTATGGAGTACTGTGAAACACCTATTAAGGTTGCTTGAGAGTCATTGGGGGAGTCGATGAAAATAAGAGCTACTGAAGGTGGGGGATATTGAGAGGGAAGGCCGCCCCAGTGGCGCAGTGGTCTAAGCGATGGCCTCTGATCATTTGTCCGTAAGGGGTTCGGGTTTGAATCCCGGTGAGGCATGGATGTTGTGTTTGTCTTACGGCACTGGCTCTCTCCCTTCCCTGGAACCAGTGACCCTAAATTATAGACGGGCGACTGCTTATAGCCCATTGAGTTGCTCACGGTGGTCGTTAAATCTCCAATTAAAAAAAAAAAAAAAATTGAGAGGGAAGAAACTCTTCTCTAATTTATAATGAGTGGATCCAGAGAAATGGGATAGCAGAGGTTAAACAGTCTGCAGCACATAGTCCAGTGTTGGTGTTGCACTTTGCTCAGAACTGATCTGTAATTCTACCTGATGAAGTGCAAAGTTACTACTGGCAAACAATGTCCAGATCTCACTCTTTACATGTATTGCACATTTTCCAAATGAGACTAAGTCTTTTGTGGTAGCATGCAATGATATAAGCCCTGACACAGCACATGCTGTGTGCCATTCTGTCCATAAAAAGTGAAATTGCTAACACTTGTCCTTTGGAAGAATTTAAAACAATTGTTTACATCTCAGATGGAGCAGCTGGGCACTTCAAAAACAAATATCTGTTCTATAAACTTGTGAAGGGGGACCCAAATGTAACAAGGAAGTGGATATTCTCAGCTACAGGCCAATGCAAGGGTGCATGTGATGGTGTGGGTGGCCCGTGCAAACATTTTGCCACTAAATTCAGCTTGCAGAAAGAAGCTTCACAAGTTATAAGAGATGCACCTTCATTTGTTGAAACTGTCTTCCCCCTTGATCCCAAAGACTCACTTCTACTCCTCACAACTTATGAAGTGCAATCCTATCGAACCAGCAAAGGAGAAGAGTGGGATACAGTAAAATCTGTTGTTGGAATAGTCACAGCATTACTGGTTAGTAGAAGGAAATAAACCATAAATGGCCATCAAGTATCTACCTGTTATAGTACAGGAGTAGTGTACATTTAAAAATTTGGTGTTTCACATTATTTTCATCACATGTGTATTTTTTGCCTATTTTCAAAATGATGTAGCTCGACCAAAATTTTTTTTTATGAAAAATCCTTTTGCAGTACTTTATACCTCTATTAGGAGTAGCTACCATAATTTTTTCAAAAAAATTGGAGGTGGTCAACTGACACCCCTTGCCTGAATTGAGATGGAAAGGGTCTAACAGTTTCCAACATACCAGAAATCATTGCTCAAGTTATGAGGATAACGGCTGTGCAATAAATCTTGCTCCTGACCTTTGACCCCATTTCAATGATATTAAACAGAATTGGTTCAGTATACCTCCGAAACAACATACTAAAGTTTCGTCACAATAGAAGCATTTCTAGTCAAGTTATGAGGATAATGGCTATTGAATAAATCTCGGTCCTGTGCCCTGACCTTTGAACCCATTTTGATGATATTCAAGAGAACCGGTTCAGTATACCTCCGGAACAACATGAAGTTTTATCGCAATTGATGCATTTTTAGGTAAGTTATGACGCACAAGGGCGATGGAATGGATCTCGCTCCTATGTCCTGACCTTTGACCGCATTTTGCCTATTTTCAATAGGGTTCGTCTCCAGTTGTCCCTTACCACATACTAAAATTTCATCGAAATCGAACCATTTTTACGTGAGTTATCGTGCGGACAGACAGACGCGTAAAACTGAAACATATAGTGTCTTCAACCTACTGTTGGAAAGCGTAAAAAAGAGAAAACATAACGAAGAAATACCATCCGCTATATTTTTGCCGCTGGACGGCCCCTAAGTGTTCTTCTGTATTACGGGTATGCATTATGCTAATATATTAATAAATTTATCTGTCGTCAGTTCTTGTTAAACTTGGTGAAATTGTGGGGTCTTCTCAGAAAATAAGCTGCTCTAAATATTAGGCTTCTGAGATGGAGATTGGAACTTGACAAAAAAAAGTGAATTTGCTGTGAAGAACTTAAAAAGTTACTTGACTTCTTCATGGTGGTTTAAAACTTTGGAAATGGCCTTTATTAGAGATGAAACATGAGCATATTTTCTTCCCCTGAAAAAATTCAAGGTCAGACACTAAACATTGGCCTTCAATTATACTGATTTGGCTGTTGGGGCCATATTTTGGCCCATTCATTGGGGTGTTTTAACTGAAAACATGATTCGTCTGACTGGGCAACCATTTTCCAGCCCTACTTTGTTCAACTTTTGTGCTCCCATGCCCATGAATTTGTCGGTTTGTGGAGGAGACGATTGGTACATAAAAGGGACATCTGCCTTTATGGCAGGCTGTGTATGCTGAAATTCTGCTGTTGAACTGTGTGGAGACTTGATGTAATGGAGCTTGTCTGTTACCTCATACAATCCTCTTCAGTCACTGTTGAACATCAATCAGTAGTTTCCTCCCCCAGGAAGATGGCTGACTGCTTGTTCTGTTGTTTGTGCACCACTCATTGTACACGCTTGATGCAATAATTGTTCTTGCATAACCAAGAATGTTTGCTGTTTTTGGAGATGCTTGCACTTGCCTGGCTAGCACCCATTATCATCTCTCTTTTAAAGTTACTTAAATCCGTAGACAAGACATACCATGTCGTTGCAATCTATGTTTCGTGCATGCTGGAGTCCTAGGCAGTGAATTGTTTACAAAGCTTTCTCAATATCATGCTTGCATTCATAAGTGAGGATGGCATGTGTTGGATTGACATGGGGTGTTCATAATAATTTACTACTTCAGTACATGTGACTTACACTTTTCAATATATTGATTTAGATGTGTCCTCTGGTAAGACTGATCAATTCTTCATCATGAATTTTGACATCCCCATACCTGTCAACCTCTTCAGGTGATACACTGGACCATTAAAAACCTTACAAAGACAAAAAAATATTACATAAATGTTACAAGCCCAGTTTTATAACAGCAACTGATGTCCATGTATTCATTTTTTGCATATTTAAACAATTTAAATTTAGAGGCCGCCTCGGAGGCACATTGGTCTAAGCGATGGCTTCTGATCATTCGTGCAAGATGGGTCAGAGTTTGAATCCCAGTGAGGCATGGATGTTGTGTTTTGTTTTATGGTGCTGGCTTTCTCCCTTCCCTGGACCAACCAGTGGCCCTAAATTAGGTACATTCGACTGCTATAGCCCACTGAGTTGCTCACAGTGATTGTTAAACCTCCAATAACAAAAAATAAAAAATCTTAGTGTTTTGTATTTGTATTCAACACATACATGTTTTTACTTTTTTCAAAAAATAATCAGTGGGTATTGTATTTACTACACTCAATGTGTAGCAGGAAATTACTGTTACATACGTAGTGGTTGTTGGACGAGGATGCGTTTAGGGTTACGCTATTGTTGTATTTGATAAGAAATTCGGACTTACCCCATATGGCCTTGGAAGCTCAGTATTTCTTAGGCAGGATACGAATTGCGTTCGAATCATTGTTCTGCCTTCACTATATAAGCATACATGAGATTCTTCCGCAAATTCGCGGAATTCCGCTTTTTTCGGCATCATTTTGGTCATTCTCGAGGTCATATCAAAAATGAAGACATTTTTCATGATTTTTTTTTTTTGGGGGGGGGTCATTCTATAGAAAAATTAAAAAAAAAGCGGAATTCCGCGATTCCGCTTTTTTGTGGAGTAAAAGAACTAAGCGCTTTCTAGCTAAAAGCGTTGTTTTTGGAGCAGACGTGGGGGTAAGAAGAAATGTTGGAGGGTGGAGTCAGGAGCTCAATTCGTTTACTGCTGTCAACAATGGATGGGATGTCAGTCACTTGAGCATCGCAGCGCAAAGGGTGGAAGTTCCGCATACTTCGTGCTTTAGGGAAACTCCCGCAGCCCTTTCCATGTCTTGCGGGAAATCGCCACTCTGCATTCTATCCGTGACGTCATCGCCAGAAACTCTCTCTCTTGTAATTTGCAAATGTACCCGAATGTGCTCCCGTTTTTCTGAGATCGTTCGAGAAACGAAGCTCTCGTGAATCCTCTTCCTATGGAGGATGCCAAAAATTACGGAATTCTCCCGGGATTACGGGTGACTAACAAAAAAATTATGGATGTTCAGATTTTCGCTGTTATTAAGAAAGTTTTACTGATTTTGTAAATAATCGATGTTAAAGACTCTGAACAAAGTTCGTAACACAGCCCTTTGTCCTTTTTTTTTTTTTTTTTCTCAGGTGGTGGAATTTGTTTTGTTTATTTCAAAGTGTGAACAAAAAAAAATGCCCGTCATGCTTCTTTCGCCGTGGCCCGGGTTTACGTCGACCTGAAGCATATGAATAAAGTTCGTGACGCAGCTTTCTTTTTTAAATTCATTCTACCCCCCCCCCCCCCCCCCAGAAGAGAAGGAATTTGTTTTGCCTGTTTGAAAGCTACGTGGAAAGGAAGCACGGCGCCGTTTGCCGTAATCCGGAATTACGTTGGTTCGGACGTGCTTCTTTTGCCGTGATCCGGAATTACGTTGGTTCGGACGTGCTTCTTTCACTGTTGCCCGGAATTGCGTCTGCCCGATGCCTCTGAACCATGTTAGTGACTAACATCTTTGTTTGTTTTTTTCTAAGGAGGAGGAATGTGTTCTGCTTGTTTGAAAACTTAGTGGAAAGAAAGCACGGCGCCCGGCTAGGATAACGTCTGCCCGAAGCCGCTGAACAAAGTTCGTGACGCAACTCTGTTTCTTTCCTTTCTTTTTTTTTTCTAAGGAAGAATGTGTTTTGCATGTTTGAAAGCTAAGTGGTGGTGGGGGGGGGGGGGAGCACGACGCAGCTTTCCGGTTTTTTTTTTTTCATTCTTTCTTTCTAAGAAGGAATTTGTTTTGCTTGTTTGAAAGCTAAGTGGAAAGAATGTGCCATGAGAGGCTCAAAAACAGGGTTAAAAACAAGAATTCGGCAGAGAAAATCTCCCCTTTTGCTTGACATTGATGGAGATTCGTGTCACCATATTCACAAAGCAAGCAAAAAATTTTGCAAGCCATTTTATAAGGTTACATTGAGAAATACTTTATTGACTTCTTCAATGACTAAAAACTAATCTGTGGATATATGTTTCTAATTCTTGCAAGTTTCTAATTGCTTGACTAAATTCACAAACTTTCCTAGACAAATACTTTCCACCTCAGGATTTAGCTAGTAAAGATTCACATGTAAGTTTTAAATCTGATTTTTAAAAATATTTCATTTTATTTTGTTCTTAAATCCCTACTTTTCTATTGTGAATATAATAATGTGTTTCACTTTAATATTTACTTACATAATTTACAGAAAATAATTCCATATGGCTAGTGTAATCTTAAATATTGTATATATGCTGTATTTGAATTTGCTCACTGCGCGTTCATGTGTCCAAATTTTCCACCCATTTAAAAAATTCAGCTTTTTTTGTCATCGGCCGGTCTCGTGTATGTATAAGTCTTCTTTTGAAAAATCTTGTAGTAAACGAAATTATGAACAATAAAAGCATTTAAGTTTGGAACGTATTGACTGCCGGAAATGAAATATAAGTTAACAATACTCAAAGTCTTGTTAAAAGGAATGAAATTTACAATGAAAGATAAAACCAAATTAAAACCTGAATCCTAAAAGAAACCATAAATATGAAATACTCCTCCAACATCACCACCACAATCCAAACATGTTTCGGCATTAGGCTATGTCTTCTTCAATTCAGTACTTTGGCGTTCGAAATATGTGATCTTTACAGCTCAAAAGGATCACGCAGATTCACTATCCTGCCATGGCCCGCGTCACGTACGTCATAGTCGCAGTATGTATTTGTTCCATCATTCCCGCATCCACTTGTAATGCCATCTGTTGTAGTCCTTATTTCCTAATTGTTCCTATAGATTATTTATGTTTCTTTCGTCTTTCTCTTTTTAATTTTAAACATTTTCATTTTTTTCTTTTTCAAGTAGATGTTTCCATGCATATGGTATTTCTTTCTGTTGGTGTATTATTGTTACAGCATTTTGTTTTAAAATTTTTCAATAGCTAGAAAGCTTCAGCATTTACAATCTGTTTAAGTGTTTTATGTGATGTAATGATCTTAGCATTTTCCCAATTAGGCTGTACATTGTTGTCTAATCAGTATTGTATCAATGATGTTTTGTTGTCTTTCCATGTTCCAGTTATGCATGTGCTCCTGTAATCTTGTACGAAAACACGTCTTTTGGTACTTCCGATATATATGCGATCATGATTGTCGTTGGCTGCAATTGTAGGTATATGTATACCTGCTCTGTCCAATACTGATGTTTTGTTGTTCCATGTTAGTAGCTTGCCATTATCTATGATAGTTTTGGCCAGATGTATGTTATAATCTTTGCATTCCTTTTTAAGTATATTACTTAATGGTGGTAAGAAAGGAAAGGATCTGTATGCTTTTATGCCATTATTTTTGCTGGTATTTCGCTGCATGTTTCTTATATTATTATAGATGGAATCTACCAATTTCGTTCTGTAACCAAATTGTATGGGAGTTTTCTTTATCCAGTCTGTTTCTTTATGTTTCAATTCAGTAGATGCTGTATGTGTTGTTGCACATTTTATATAGTACTGAAAAGCAGCTCTTTTGTATTTCCATGGATGTACCAAATCAGAAGGGATTAATGCTGGAATGTATGTAGGATTTCTGTATACGGTATACTCAATGCTTTGCTCTTTTCTATGTATATTGATGTCCAGAAAATGTAGTTTATTATTATTTTCTTTATCAATTGTTGTTTTGATTGTTGAATAGTAATGATTGAATGTTTCTACGAATCTGTCCAGATCAGTATCAGAATGTGTCCAGAAGATGAGAATATCGTCAACATATCATTTGTAAAGTATCGGTACGGCAAGGTCTGGTTGTAAAAATATTTGCTTTTCGATATCTTGAAGTATGACTTCAGCCATTAGACCTGAGAGGGGCGAACCCATTTGAGCTCCAAAAGTTTGTTTATATATGCTTTTATTGAAAGTGAAATAGTTGTTACTGGTAACAAATTCTAATGTAGATATAATACTGGATCGTTCTTGATCATCCATCTTTGCTGTCTGTAGTCTATTATTAATTAGTTTAATTGCTTGATTAGTAGGTGTATTGGGATATAAAGCTATGATATCCATACTGTACAGGGTGAAAATTGTACAATTTAACTTTTTTATTTCTTTAATGACTTCCATGGAGTTTTAGATGCTATGTTGATAATTGTTGAAGTACGGCCTCAGATATTGATACATCGCTCTGAGACCATACTTTAACAATCATCAACATAGCAATTTGTTACCAGTAACAACTATTTCACTTTCAATAAAAGTATATATAAACAAACTTTTGGAGCTCAAATGGGTTCGCCCTTCTCAGGTCTAATGGCTGAAGTCATACTTCAAGATATCGAAAAGCAAATATTTTTACAACCAGACCTTGCCGTACCGGTACTTTACAAAATGATATGTTGACAATATTCTCATCTTCTGGACACATTCTGATACTGATCTTGACAGATTCGTAGAAACATCCAATCATTACTATTCAAGAATCAAAACAACAATTGATTAAGAAAATAATAATAAACTACATTTTCTGGACATCAATATACATAGAAAAGAGCAAAGCATTGAGTATACCGTATACAGAAATCCTACATACATTCCAGCATTAATCCCTTCTGATTTGGTACATCCATGGAAATACAAAAGGGCTGCTTTTCAGTACTATATAAAATGTGCAACAACACATACAGCATCTACTGAATTGAAACATAAAGAAACAGACTGGATAAAGAAAACTCCCATACAATTTGGTTACAGAACGAAATTGGTAGATTCCATCTATAATAATATAAGAAACATGCAGCGAAAAACCAGCAAAAATAATGGCATAAAAGCATACAGATCCTTTCCTTTCTTACCACCATTAAGTAATATACTTAAAAAGGAATACAAAGATTATAATATACATCTGGCCAAAACTATCATAGATAATGGCAAGCTACTAACATGGAACAACAAAACATCAGTATTGGACAGAGCAGGTATACATATACCTACAATTGCAGCCAACGACAATCATGATCGCATATATATCGGAAGTACCAAAAGACGTGTTTTCGTACAAGATTACAGGAGCACATGCATAACTGGAACATGAAAGACAACAAAACATCATTGATACAATACTGATTAGACAACAATGTACAGCCTAATTGGGAAAATGCTAAGATCATTACATCACATAAAACACTTAAACAGATTGTACTGAAGCTTTAGCTATTGAAAATTTTAAAACAAAAATGCTGTAACAATAATACACCAACAGAAAGAAATACCATATGTATGGAAACATCTACTTCAAAAAGAAAAAACGAGACGTTTAAAAAGAGAAAGACGAAAGAAACATAAATAATCTATGGGAACAATTAGGAAATGAGGGCTACAACAGATGGCATTACAAGTGGACGTGGGAATGACGGAACAAATGGATACTATGACGCGGGCCATGGCGGATAGTGAATCTGCGTGATCATTTTGAGCTGTAAAGATCACATATTTCGAACGCCAAAGTACTCCATTGAAGAAGATATAGCCTAATGTTGAAACATGTTTGGATTGTGGTGGTGATGTTCGAGGAGTATTTCGTTTTTATGGTTTCTTTTTAGGAATCAGGTTTTAATTTGGTTTTATCTTTCATTGATTTTAAGTACCTTTCATTGTAAATTTCATTCCTTTTAACAAGACTTTGAGTATTGTTAACTTATATTGCATTTCTGGCAGTCAAATACGTTCCAAACCTAAATGCTTTTATTGTACATAATTTCGTTTACTACAAGATTTTTCAAAAGACTTAAATAGTGAAGACAGAACAACGATTCAAATGCAATTCGTATCCTGCCCAAGAAATACTGAGCTTCCAAGGCCGTATGGGGTAAGTCCGAATTTCTTATCAAATACAACAATAGCGTAACCCTAAAACATCCTCGTCCGACAACCAACTATGTATGTAGTGGTTGTCGGACGAGGACGGTTTACACATTGAGTGTAGTAAATGCAATAAGTTAACGTACCACATATATTTTTCGTTCAATAGCGAATGTAGCTTTTTGGACTTTGCAATAAATATAAGTAATCAGTGAACTTTTAAAGCCTATGCAACAAGTGTCTGTTTTTATTTTACAATGTAAAAAAGAGGTTAGTGTATTAGTGCTATCTTCTGTATGGATTTTCTTCTTGGAGAATGATCGTTCACAGCATTACTGTGAGGCAAAGTAAGTAGTTACTGAACAATCACTTTAAGATTCTTGAAGTGGATGCCATCAGTACTTGTTCTCAGACTTATAATATCCAACCAGTAGCTACAACATATGTTTTTCTGGCCATTGTCATCAGAGATCATACAATAGTCGTCAGACTCATTTTTTTTTTTTTTCGAGCTTCCTGATCAAGGCGTGGAGCAAAGATATCTGCCAATCTACAAATATGTGTGTACACCATCTTTCTCACTACTGCTACATAAAAGTTTCACATCTGCAAAAAATAACTGTCTGCACCATTAAGTGCCATTTCTTACATTAATGTTCTGGTGGAGAGGCCTACTGCTAGTGTGATGTCATTGTGCTGCAGCTCATGATTATTAAATTTGATCTACACAAATTTAAATATAAACTTCCTGAGTAATCTGTCCATCATGCCACCAGTCTGTGATTTATCTATTTGAAAAAGTTTATTAAACTCATTTAAAAGTGGCAAAACAAAATGAAGAAAATGCATAGTCATCTGGGTCAGTGGTGATTTTAAAAGTTCATAAATGTTTTTTTGCTCTACCAGGCTTTCCAAAGGGCACTGTGGCTCTCAAAATAAGATAAAAGAGCTGGCATACTGGTTGAGAACCCTGTCTACCACTTTGTGCAGTGATAGCCATCAGGTCTGGCAATGTTTCAGTAAGTTCAAGTCATCCACATCAGTAAAAAGTTGAAGATCCTTGTATGTCTTTCGTCATTTAGAACTGTGCCCAAAATGGTAGTAAATGTCTAACAGGTCATTTACTGGCACAGTCAATTGCTTCTGTAAAGCTTGTGCACACAAATTGGCCAGGTGGCAAATAGGAGCATCAGGATTTTTTGCTTCACCCTGGTGAGTACACAGTTTGCCTTCCCCATCATAACACTGCAATTGTCACTAGCAAAGCCAGTGCAGTTACACTCAAGGGATATTTAGCATGGTGTCAATGTCATTGAGAATGTCCTCACTGGTTCCACCACTGCATACTCGCATGTCTAGCAATCTTGTTCTGGGTCCCAAACCATCTTAAAAAATTCTCACCATAATAGCTACTCCCATATCAGTTTTCTTGTCATTTTATTCATCAATCATTAGTGAGAAGAGTGTCTCCCTGCAAAGATTAAAAACTGGTTTTGTCGTATATGGAGCTAAGCAATTTTTGATAATAAGTGTTGTTTGTCTGCTTTAACTGAAACTTCATGGCAATAGCTCTGTCAGGAAACATTTCAGCTGCTAAGTCAGAAAAGGGATATTTAGCACTTCAGCTATAGAAGCAGCTAAATTGTGCTAGGTGACTAAATTGGCAAATAAAACTTAGCCCTTTTAATAAATATTATCTTCCCTCTTTGGTTGAGCAAAGAAAGTCTTGATGGATGCTACCTTTTTCATTACATTACACTAAGCTGTTCTCTGAGATTCAGAGGTTAGCTCCACAAAGAAATACAGACTAGCAGATAAGTTTTTAACTGATTATTTACTTGCTGTTGTCATATCAAACTTCTCCATTTACAGCAATCTTGACATACAACTCGGGCTTTACTGACATCCATCACACGCCGCACACAAGATCTTCTATACTTCATACTCATAATCTTTATCTCATGCAGGCACTCCTGAATCTGATCTCCCATGACTTCCTTGGCCTTCCTCTGCCTTTCCTTCCTGCCACTTGGGCTAAAAATATTTTCTTAGTAAGCATCTCATCACTCATTTTTTAAACATGGCCAAACCACCGAAGCATATTAGTCTCCACCTTGCTAATAACATTTTGCTTCACATCACACAACTGCAACACATCATTCCTCACACAATCAGAACGCATCTTGCCACAAACGACTCCTATGTTTTTTCTGCAGTACCCAGGTTTCACTGTCATACAACAGAGTAGAAACAAATTACGCTCATACACAGCCATGCGGGACTCTCTTGAGAACCCATCATTCCTGTGAAAATCTCCCAAAGTCGCAATGACTTTCAATGAAGAATTCACTTTCCTACTAATTTCACCATCCAATTTGTTCTCTCTGTCAAACATGCTTCCTAAATACACAAAACTCATTCACCTTGTCAACCATTGTGCCATTTAGACTTATGTTACATTCAGTACTATCAGTTCCTTGCTCAAAAATCATACCTTTGGTTTTTCCCTTCTTTATAGTCAGTTTGAATTTCATGCAAACTTTGTACATCTGGGACAACATACTCTGCAACTCAATTTTGCTGTCTGCCAACAGGACAGTGTCATTAACATACAGCAATCTGCACACATGGATATCACTAAGACATGAATCAGTATTATCTATTTTGACATCACGCATGCACGCAGCCATGGTGACATTACACAACCTTTTCCTACTCCTGCACCAATAGAAAACCATTTCGATACAACACCATTCACTCATACAGAAGCTCTACTGTCAGCATACATGGCTTTTACACTATTAAGTAGATTCCCAGTAACACCATATTTATTCAATACCTTCCACAAAAGTGTCCTATTTACTTGGTCATAAGTTTTCTCTAAATCTATGAAGGCAGCAAAAACTTTCTTACCAACAGCCAGATACTTTTCAGTCATCGTGCGTAATGCAAAAAATTTGGCCGTTCCGGTGGTACAGTGGCCTAAGCGATGGCCTCTGATCATTCGTCCAAAAGGGGTCCAGGCTCAAATCCCGGTGAGGCATAGATGTTGTGTTTGTCTTACGGCACTGGCTCTCTCCCTTCCCTGTAACCAGTGACCCTAAATTAGGGACGGGCGACTGCTTATAGGCCATGAGTTGCTGACGGTGGTCGTTAAACCTCCAACCAAAAAAAGAAAAAAAAAAAAAATGGTTAGTGCAGCCTTTACCAGGCATAAAACCACTCTGAACATCACACACTTTCTCTGATGTAAGACCCCTTACTTTTTTAATAATGGCATTACGACACACTCAGTAGCCAAAAAAAAAAAAAAAAATAATAATAATATGTGATAGTTCTTGTAGTCAGTCTGATCAACTTTTCCCTTATACATGGGAACAATGATGACAGCCTTCCAGTTCCAAAGGACCATTCCTAACTCCCAGCACAACTGCAAATTTCAGTTAACCAGTCAATTACAGAGTCATCACCATTTCAGCAGTTATGCTATCAACTCCCAGAGACTTACCATTCTGAAGAGATTTTAGAGCTTTACACTTGGTAGTGTCACAAGGAATAGGAAGAGGCCTAGGATGGAAAGAATAAGGGTTTAAAGGCTCCCTGAAGATCATCAGCATTATTCTAACTTACTCAGAGAACAACTGAAGGAGCTGAAGTCATGTGAGAGGGATGTAGAAAAGAAGTAGGAATGTTTTAAGAAATGTGTTGTCACTGCTGCTGAAGAGGTCTGTGGCATCACAGTAGTGGTTTAGAGGTGATGCTTGGTGGAATTATGAGGTTGAAGAGAAAGAAGGAAGACTATTTGGGGATGTTGCAAGGTAGTATTTCTGTGGATGAATATCACTGTAAGAAGTGTGAAGCAGCTGAACTGGTTCTCCAGAGGAAGGTAGAAAGGCATGAATTGGCTTTTCTTCATGAATTGGGTTGGCTTTTTCTTCATTTCAGATTTCCTTTTCGTTCATAAGCCTGTCTCTTGAATGTCTTGGATGCATATTTTACAAATAGCATGGGTAGATCCTATCTTGGATACATCAATAATGCTAGGGAATAGTTTAATCTAATCAGCCTGAAACTTGCCATGACCTCGGTTTCCATCTCCAAACTTATGTTTGTTTGAATTATCAGCCATTTGATGGGTGAGACATTCAAATAAAGCTGAGAAAAAGTTTAGGCTTACACAAAAATACTGCACTCGCTTTCTACAAAATTGTAATTCCAGCTGAATTAGCACAACATTTTTAAAAACATTGTCACTTTTGTCACAATACGACTCTCGGAATTTCTGAATATAGTTACATTGAGATAACTCTCCGACATTCGGTATGACTCGGGAAAAACGTGGGGTTTGATTATCTGTAGAAATGGGGAAAAAAAGACCCACCCTGTTTTGCCGCTGATAATCGTTTAAACCTAGATGTTGCAGAAGCCAATACATTGAAAAAAACATCAAAATTCCACGACTGATGTTCGAAACTGGTAAAGAATATTTTCTACAAAAAGTGCAATGAATTTCTTTTTGTTCCATTCTTATGAAGAGGAAGGAAATGTCAACTTTCTATTTGCTGATCTGGTTGATGATTTGTTAACGAAAATATTATTTCCCTCGATGCTATGGGAGTCGATACTTTGAAAAAAGAGGTTTTCACCGATGTATCGAGCATTTTAACAAGTATTATTGCTTACTCATGTTGAATTGGTGAGTCATCACGATTATATTGAACAGAGTTTTTACTCACTGATGTGCCCATTTATTGCTGCAGATGGGAAAAGTATGAACTCTTCGGCATATTAACAAAAACATCTAGGTTTTCAGTGATGCATTGGAAATTTCTACTGATACTATGATATTTCAGGAATGAGTAATCACCTATGTCTAACAACAGTGTTTCCTGCCGATGTGCCTATCCCTACTGACATGAGCGTCACTGCCAAATGGGGGGGGGGGGGGTGCAGCGTGCAGTATAATAGTCAATTTCTTTGTTTTTAAAAAGTTTTTTCAAAATGTATCAGGGACTGCATATCTGAATGCATTGCAATATCAGAAATATGGAGAGCATTCAAATATTGGAGGGGACATATCCCCCGCCAGAGACGCGCATGCCTACTGCTAAGGGCGTGTGACTGAGAGGGTGGGACACGATTACAAGGCTGTGTCTAATTTCCATTTTCAAACTGAAACACAAAGGAATAAAATATTGGAAAAAGGAAACACAGCGAAAAAAAAAAAAAAAAGTTACGAGAGAAATCTTCACACTTTCATTTCCAGAAAGTTTTGAAGACTGAATTTTGTCCGAAGACTAGAAACTTGCATCCATGATCAGGAGTCCGCAAGAGGAGCTTTAATTGGGTTCTGGGACGTCGTTTTTGTATGCAGAACCAAAATAAAACCTGCGATGTATATCGCCTCGATTCTGCTATTGTGGTGCAAGCCATGGAATAAACATAAAATGTTTGGTATTATATCTGTAAGAAAAGTTTAAAAATAGGGCCAGTTAATATAAATAATTAACAAAAAAATTTTTCAGGAATAAAAAAACCCTGTACAGAATGTTTGTACGCCCGTACATGAACAAAACGTAAAAAAAAAACTTGCAGAGATGCATCCCATTTTCATTATGTGTGTTAAAGAATCGCTTGCCCAACTGAAAATTCTTGCTGTTAGTCTTACAAAGTTTATGTAACACAATAGATATTAAAGTATGAATAGCCGCCCCGGTGGCGCAGTGGTCTAAGGCGTTGGCCTCTGATCATTCGTCCGAAGGGGTCCGGGTTCGAATCCCGGTGAGGCATGGATGTTGTGTTTGTCTTACGGCGCTGGCTCTCTCCCTTCCCTGGAACCAGTGACCCTAAATTAGGGACGGGCGACTGCTTATAGCCCATTGAGTTGCTCACGGTGGTCGTTAAACCTCCAATCAAAAAAAAAAAAAAAAAAAAGTATGAATACAAGTTTTGTCATCAGTATTTCAATTGAAAAGTACTCACATTTTCCTTCCTTAGAGGTAATGCAGCAAAGCATGATCATATAACTTAAGCAAATGTGCTAGCATGTATGTTAATCATGAAATTAGGTTTTAATGTTATTTATATAGCAGTTGCCTGTGTGTTCTTTATGTTTTGTATGACCAGTCTAAGCACATTTCTTTCATCTTCTAGGTGTGTTAGCTGGGCACGACAACCGAGTGAGCTGTTTGGGAGTTACCGAAGATGGCATGGCAGTTGCAACTGGATCCTGGGATAGTTTCCTCAAAATATGGAATTGAAACTAAAAACAAAAAGTCTTAATTCTTGGACCAGATATTTGTTGTTTATACATATGGACACTGTAGTGTTTGCTTCCTTGCCTTCTTTTGTAACTTTTTGCGTCTAGCACATCTTGGGCCTGGGTACATGTTGTGAGGAAATTTTCCATTTGTACGTGTGATTTAACATTCATAATCAGACAAACATGCATGTTTATATATATTTACACATATATCTGTATGAGTGACTGAAAACAGGGCCCCATTTTTTTTTTAAATTTCATGTGTCTAAATTTCAGTTCTGTGTCAGTTTTCTGGTGCTGAATTTCAGCTCTGTCTAGTCATACTTTGTTGCAAACTGCCTGAAGCACAGTGATAATTGCAGCACGGTGCTTCGTCACTGTGCCCGTAGCTTGCCTAGTATTCACTCGACAGTTAATCGGATATGTGTAAATGTTCAAACCCCACTGTGCTTAAATAAAATTAATCACCTTTTGAAGCACACTTCGACCTTTGCTGTATATAGGACGGTGCTTTTCTGGTTTCGTGAAGGATAAGATATGGTGAATAATCTGTGTGTCTGAGTTGTGCTTGTTGCATGATGGAACAGTAGAGCCCCTCTGTCCATCATGGTCTTCAAGTCACAGCAGTTATTGTATCACTGGGTAAAGCACCACTTTTTATATGCAAGGAAACGGTCGTGCTAATGCTTACAGCACCCATCCTTATACAAGAATATGATTTACTGGAGGCTGGCGTCGTAGGTATAAATAAGTATTTGATACATCTTAAAAATTATTCCAGGCTTACCATAAATATGACTGCCTATTATATTGTCATTTTGTTTTTATTTGTAAACCTGTTAGTGTTTGAGTGCTAGTTGTAGCATCTGTAAATAAAGTGAACTTGTCCCGCATTGTTGATCATGAATTATAAGTTGGTGTAGAATTTGTCTGTTTAAATTTCTCATTTTTACGCGACATCCTGCGGAAAAAAGAAAAAAAAATTAATAATGGAACATTTCAGTCTTGGGTGCATCGGAGTGATGTGAAACTGTTAGGAGCCTATTGTTTTACTCTCTGCTTCTGAAACTTCACGAACAAGAATGGATGGCGAGAACTTTCTGGCAATATTATTGACGACAGTATTCCCAAAAGTGGTCAAATCTTCATCACGGAGCCTGATGGTGGTTTTTCAGGCTTCAAGTGACCTCACAAAGACTTTTCGATAAACTCTTTCACTATACTAATGTGCAGCCCTAAAATATACCTTAATGAAGGATGGAAAAATAAATGACAGTACTGGATTGTACCAGTACAAGAATGACTGTTGTAGATAAATCTGCACCAAGTTTCAAGTGTGAAAAGTGTTTTTATGCATGCCCTGCTCATTTGGATCTAACTTGGTGGCACACATTGGCCTAAATTGTATGTCAAGGGCTGCTAACTGAACTGGTATGTGCTTAATATTACTCTTGTTCACAGTAATCGGGTTGCATCTGTTTCCTGTATGTGTCAAGTCTTTGAGGGATTTGTTGTAAAGAGTTTTGCCTGGCTGCTCTTGATTGTTAAGGGCAGGGTTTCTTTTTTTTTTTTTCTTTCATAAAACGTAATAATGGGAAAAAATTTAAAAAATAATTTATAAGATCTTATGCTATTTGAGTAGTTTGTAGCTTATTAAATGTAGCAGCCACTGTCAGTTTTACATTTTACTTGTTTGATTCTCATTGTTCTTGTTCACAAATTGTTGCAAATAGCTAGAAGCCAGCATGCTTTTGTATTAATTTCCCTCCTTTCTTGTGAATCCGTTTTCAGCCGACAAGAACGTCCCAGACTCAACACTTTGGAGTCTGATGACGCTCTTCACCTCAGGCTGATACTTTGCAGTCTGATAATACTTGTAACTTAAATTGCTGATGCAGAAATGAATTCCTCATCCTGTATACAAATGGGCTGTGCATGTCTGTGTTTCAGACAGCATTGTTTCTTTTGCCAACTTTAGAGTGACCATCAGGTTATAAAAAATCTTGCTGTCTCGTTTGTGAATCAAGAAATTGTGTATGTAATTTAAATTGGTCAATAAAGCTGTTTATCTTTCATTTTTTTCTTGTTTAATGAGCACAGAAGTGACAAAACTAGTAAAATAGTGTTATGTTAAAAAAAACAACACACATTTAGGCAGTTTACATTGTGCCAGTAAAAATGTTAGCGCTGCACAACGTGGTTTTTTTTTTTTTTTTTTTCCCCACTGTTGTGTGCATTACTGCCAGTGCAACAATACACCAGGTAAAGTAAATAATATAGATCATTTGCTAATTTTCACTAGCAGTAGTGTAGTATTAAGTGATGGTAGTGCATGTTACTGAAGTGAGTAAAAGCAATGTCTGCTTTGAAATAAGAGACCGACCAATATATATTTTCCTGGACTAGTAAGAAATTTCACCAAATTAAAAATTCATTAGCCATCTTTCATAAGTGTTAGCCAATATTTGCAGTATGAAAATTTGCACAAAAAATGCTGGTAAAAGAATGCTAACAAAATAGGCACTGGTAGGAATTGAGACAAGTGTGAAGATTGTACTGTCAAGGTACAGAGATGTTCTGCCTTCGAAGAGCATCCCTGTACCTCGGAATGGACTGCCACTGTGCCTTCTCAAGCACAGAGGAGTTTCTTTCCACCTGATCTTTCCCATCCTCAGCAGCCCTAGTAGATTCCCAAGCAACCATATCAGTGTCTTTGGCAGGACCCCATTGCAATCCTACTGTCACACAGTCAGACCAAAATTAGAGGGATTCAACGGCCATAAAACCTTAAAAATAAATAAAATGCAAAAACGTCTATCTCTATATATTGATTTTGAAAATGTCCGAATGCAAACGTCTATCTCTATATATTGATTTTGAAAATGTCCGAATGCAAACGTCTATCTCTATATATTGATTTTGAAAATATTGAAGACGCACACATGACATTATGAAAATGCGAAGGTTTGGCTATCTGAGAATACAGCACCAATAAGAATTGGAAACGGTGTGAGACAAAGTGAACCATATCTCCCAAGCCCTTCAATGGCACATAACAGAATGTCTTTCAATTACTGAACTCTGAAAGCAAAGGGATAAAGATTAATAGATTATTTAACCCACATTTGGTTTGTTGATAATGTAGTCATTTGTAACATGATAAAATTTGGACGCAAGCACGTAACTGTATTTAAATAATAAACATTAAAACTTTAACCTTTTTACATAAATGAAGCATATTTTAATGTAAGGGAGCTTTTGACTGATAACTTCACTCTTCGTCAGCCTTGTGATGAATAGATGATGGTAGTGGTTACCAGTTCCATAATGTTGTATTCATTATTTCTTTTTTAAAATTGATTTAAATATTATTGGAATTATAAAAGAAGGACCAGTAATGCAGTTCTTGGGGCTGAGAAAAATTTCCTGAAGTGTAACAAATAAAAAAAAATACAGGTAGGCTCAGTTCTGATTGAGCAGTCAGTTTGGAACATAGGACTACGACTTGCAGATCAGAAAGTTGAAATGTACTAGTAGAGATGGTTTCAAAGTGTTTGTTTAATCTGTTATAGCCAACACAGGTCTATGATATGAAAAGTAGCTTACATAATTTTTACAAATAATGCTGGATACATTTAGAACACAAAGCAGATCGATTCACGAATTACCCAACGTGGTGCTCTGTCTTCTTGGGCTTCTAACATTCCTTATCACTTGCCTCTCATTTTGATTTGCTCCACTTCATTCTGCAAATTCCACGCCATTGTCGAAAATGTTAACCCATTCACACGAAAACAATTTTTAAAAACTTTAGTTTAAACCACTGCAATATGTTTTTAGATATTTTAATAGATCTCGTTGAGAGCTTTAAAACGAAACCACGCGCAGTCGTTTTGCACTTGCTGTTGTCCAGATAAATCGTGATATTGTCAAAAGTGTGCACCAGTGCACAACAAAACAATTTTTAAATGTTCAGTTCAAACCACTGCGTAATGTTCTTTGTATATATTTGAATGGAACTGGTTCAGAGTTTTAAAATGATACCATGCACAGTCGTGTTGTGCTCATGGTTACCGAGATAGACAAATGCAGCGGCACACCTAGAAATATTGCACCATCTCCCCCGCACACAGGGAGCATTGCACGCACAATGTATTGCGCAGTATGCACATTGGACTCCATACTGTTTACTAATATGTTAACACGATCAGTATGCGGCACATATTTTTAAAGCTATAATGATTTCAATTGGGACCTATTTTTGTCACAAGCGGTCGGCCATAAGTCGACCCATACTATCCGCGGAGTTAAGACTTAGTCCTACGTCAAAACAGTTAACAAATGGGGCAGTTTCTTTGTTGTCAGTTAAAGAGGTTCTCCAAATGCAGAGATGCCAGTGAAGTTTCAGAGAAACAATGTCTATGAAGGAAATTCTGAAACCTCAGTGGCATCTAACTTTGGAGGACACATCTGCTGAACCTCTTTCGATTGACACCAGACGAATTGACCTGTTCGTTAAGTTTTTCGCTACCCTATCAATGAAAATTTGGAAATTTTTCTCGACTCCAAGAACTAAAATTCTGATTTTCCTTTTATCATTCCGTTAATATGGAAATCAATTTTAAAAAAGAAATCATGTATATGCCTTTACGGATCTGGGAACCACTACCATTGTCATCATCCATCCGCTATAAAGCTGATGAAGACTGAAGTTATCAGTTGAAAGCTTCCTTATATTAAACTTTTTACATAACTTAAACTTGTTTTGAAGTTGTAATAATAACTAGTCATTTTTAGAAGCAGCCCCTCAGAGAGGCAGAATATGATCCAGGAACTTGCTGACAAGAGTAAAAAAGTGGGATTAAAGATGAACTTACAGAAACCGAGCTAATGTACAATTATTTTATGAGAACTGAGCATTTAGAGGATCACTGAGCAAATTTAGAAGTAGCTGATACCTACATCTAACCTTGGGTAACAGACATCAAGCAAGGGCAACACCGAAGAAAACAATAGATTCCACGCCATTGTTGAAAATGTTAACCCATTCACATGAAAAGATTTTTTTTAAACTTAGTTTAAACCACTGCAATATGTTTTTAGATATTTGAATAGATCTCTTTGAGAGCTTTGAAACGATACCACACACAGTCTTGGGCAGAGAGCATTTGGACAAAACAGTGCAATTCTCAAGAGCAATTTACCATTATGTCTTAAAAAAAAAAAAAAAAGTGTTTAATCCTTGCATCCTTCCAGTTCTTATGGATCAGAAACATGGACTTCAACTAAAATAAGTACAGATGCTGTAGACAGCTCTAAGAAACGTGGAGAGGTTCGTGCTTTGTGTAATCACCAGAGATAGCTACTGCTATGAATTTTTAGGTCTAACTATGGTAATTCTGAAAAAATAAACTGCGGATATTTGCGCTTTATTCATTTTTTAACCCTAGAACAGTAATTTTAAACAATACACCGATGAGCCGTTACATTATGACCACCTACCTAATAAGCTGTAGCCACTCGCCGAGGCATCTATTTGATGAAGTGGCGGTAGGTATCCTGGGGTATTTGATACCATAATATTAACAGCAGGTCCTCCAAATTTCGGAGTGGTGGCGATTTAGCACGAAGCCACTTTTCCAAGTCTATTCACAAATCTTCAATTGGGTTCATGTCAGGTGAATTTGGAGGCCAGGGCATTAACAGAAAGTCTGCAGCATATTCCTCGAACCACTCCTTGACTATTCCGGCAGTGTGGCATGGCGCATTATCCTATTGGTAATGTACGTGCTTAATCATTATCCTGGTGGTAATGGCCATCACTAGCAAGGAACACAGTTGCCATGAATAGGGTTAACTTGGTGTGCAACAATGTTCAGATCATGCATGAGATTCTTCCGCGGATTAGCGGACTTCCGTGCTTTTGTAGTCGAGATCGATGCAAAACTGAAAGGAAATTTTGGAGGATTAGATTAGTTGGGGGGGGAGGTTGTTTTTTTTATCTGGGGATGGTATTTCGTTTTTCAAAACTTTCGAAAACGAAAGTTAAACGAAGTGAAAGTTTTTCCCCATACTTGTGATTTCTTTTTCTCGCGATGTTTCTTCTGTGCACTATTATTGTTAAATGTAATTTTATTCCATAAATATTTGCATTTCAGTTTGAAAATGGGGGGAAAATTCCAAAAATGGAAGTTTGCGGGAAAATTTCGCTGTGATATTCAGGCACGAGATGGATTCGAAGAATTCCGCCTTTTCCATCGTCATTTCGATGGTTCTCGCGATCGACGCAGAACTGAACAGAAATTTGGGAGGGACTGGTGGTGATAGTGATGCAGGCTTGGAGAAGACAGGTCAGTTCCTTCACCAATTTCGAACGGTGGGGGCAACCCTTAAGTCGACGCTCCAACTCGTCCCAGAGGTGCTCGATAGGGTTAAGGTCCGGGCTCTGCGCAGGCCAGTCCGTTTGATTAACCCCATTGTCACCATACCAAGCCATGGTGAACCTCGCAAAATGACAGGTGGCATTGTCATCCTGAAAGTAACATGGGTCCACCCCATAAAACTGACACAACGTAGGAAGTGCATGGCCTTCCAAAATGGTGCAGTAGGTCTCGCCGTTGAGTCTACCAGGATTTGCGACCAAGGGTCCCGTGCCATACCAGAAGAAACACCCTCGTAGCATAATTCCACCGCCGCCGAACTTCACAGTTGGCACAATACATTCCGGCAGGAGGCGTTCTCCAGGCAGATCCCAGACCCTGCCATCCGAATGGTAGAGGGTAAACCTTGATTCGTCGCTCCAGAGAACCTGTTTCCACTGTTCAACGGTCCACTGTCGACATTCTTTGCACCACGTTAGCCGAGCAGCGCTATTGGACTTGATCAAAGGCTTGTGGGTGGCAGCACGTCCATGATAACCGAGCAGATGGGCTTTCTTACGGATGGTATTAATCGAAAGAACACTCCCGGATGCCTGTTGAAACTCCTCGCAGATGTGGCCCATTGATTTGGTGCGGTTCTTCCGAATTTCTCTGGCCAGCACCCGTCGGTCTCCAACTCCCAGTATTGTGGGTCTGCCGTGTCGGGGCACATTCCGACAGTCACCTCTCATCTTCCACTTGCCAATCAGTTAGGTCACTGTCGATTTTGGGTACTTCAACTCGCTGGATATGTCACGTATGGATCGGCCATTTCTGTGATACCTGACGATTACACCTTTCTCGAAATCGGAGAGCTCTGAACTGTGTGGCATCTTGCATGCGACTGGTTGCGTTGTTGTTTCCCACACGATATTTAACGCCGGCGGCCGTGACGTGTATCGGGACCGCAAATATCGTCGATTGTAGGGGTGTCCAAATTACTTGTTGGTAGATAGTGTCTATTGAATACAGTGATATGCTCCAGCTTAATATTTACATAATAAATTTCAGTGAACAATGTTGTCTTGCTCACTCCGCAATAAATTCACGCTGTTTTGCAGCACATTCTTATTTTTCACCCGTGCTGTTAAAAAGTTCAGCCCCCCCCCCCTTCTTCAGTCTCGTGTATGTCAGATGCCCGACAGCTGTCCGAGATGTACTGAACCGGATCTGTTGAATATCATTGAAATGGGGTTTAAGGTCAGGGCACAGGAGTGAGATTTATTCCACAGCCATTATCCTCATAACCTGACTAAAAATGCTTCTATTGCGACAAAACTTTTGTATGTTGTTCCGGAGGTATACTGAACCAATTCTGTTTAATATCATCTAAATTGGGTCAAAAGCCAGTGCACAGGAGCGAGATTTATTCCACAGTCATTATCCTCATAACTTGAGTAATGATTTCTGGTATGTTGGAAAGCGTATCATAACACTGTCCAACGCACATTTTGGTGCCTTGAAAGTTAAACCTGTTCTTGGATATATTTGGGTTGCTGATTCCACAAATGGCATCAGTTTTGCTCTATCAGCTCTAGTTTTGGAGATAGGGCATAGCCACCTAATATGCTGATTCCATCGGCCAAATTTCAGGATCCTACGTCGCATGATCTGCTATTTTTGACATGATCTTGACAAATATTGATACTATATACATACTATTGAAACAAGCACATATTACTAAATCTGTATATTTCAACACGAGCATATAAAATGATCAGTCATTCAATATACGAGAAATGTCTTTTATATAGGACTATTTTTGACATGATCCTGACAAATATTGATACTAAATAAGATAGTATTGAAACAAGTATTACTAAATCTTTATTTCAACAAAAGAGCATATAAACTGATCAGTCATTCAGATCAGATCATATGTAGAGGATTTTAGGAAGGGAGTGTCTGACCCCAGGTCTTAAACAACCCTTAGAAATAGGAAGCTAAGAGATTTGGGCTAGAGTGCCCGATAGGAAAGTGACATGGAAGCGAGGTAGAAAGGGGGAGGAAGACTCCCTTATTTATTACCGGGGGGGCAGAACCCGGGGTCTGACTGCTTAACGTGCCCATGCGACGCACGGCGGGTATTTAGTGGTTCGAACGTTCGTAACTGCCCAGGATCGAACCGGTGGTTCTCTCCGTGGCAGTCACAAACGCTGACCACTAGGCCACTCGTGGCCCTGATCAGTCATTCAACATATGAGAAACGTGTTGTATAGGAATTTCTAGAGTGAGATCTACAAGGACAGTCCCGCTGAAGGTCCCATCAGTAATCTGCCGTCATGTGGGTATCCCACCTACCCTGGTATCTGTCTTCTACAGTTTTTATGTCCTGGTGAAATCTTTCACCTTGCTCTTTGCTTAAATCACCAAGGTTTTCTGGAAAGCAATTAAAGTGGCTGTGTAGGTAATGGACCTTGATGCTCATATTATAGCTGAGCTTATTAAAATTGGAGAGCATATCCTCAACTAATTCAGAGTAGTTGTCTGTCTTATGTTTGCCAAGAAAATTTTTGACAACTAGAACACATGAAGTCTAAGCACAAGACTCAATGTTTTCCGTTAAATCTATGAAATATGGATCGTTTATAAACTGTCTTATCTGGGGAGCATCGAAAATCCCTGCTTTCAGTTCTTCTGTGCTCATTTCAGGGAATGTACGTGATAAATAGCCAGAGCACAAACCTGTGTTCAACGCCTTTTCAAATTGTTTCATTAGGCCTAGCTTGGTATGTAAAGGTGGCAGGATGATTTTGTCTGCTTTCCAAAGGTTCCTTAATGACATTTTGTTTTCCAACTACCATATCTTTTCTGAGAGGCCACACTTTTCTTATCCAATGGTTGTGTTTAGCTCTGCTGTCCCAAAGACAATAAAGCACGGATATTTTGTGTAGCCACTTTGCTGACCAAGGATAAAGTTCACCATCTTTAGGTCTACACAAATCATTCATTGATGTTCTTGATACTTCAGGTTTTCCAAGACTAGAGAGATTGTCTCGTATGTCTCTGTCATACTGGCTGAGTGACCAATTGGAATTGAGCCATATCTGTTGCCGTTGTGTAAAAGAACACATTTTAAACTCCGCTTGGAGCTATCAATGAAAAGGTGCCATTCATTTGGCATGTATGATGATGGACCCATTTTCCTGAGAAGACCACTGACATCATTGAAGAACACTAGGTTCTTGTCCTTGGAGAAAAAGGGCCGCAAATCTTTTTCTCTGCTACGGTATAACGTAATGTTGGTTCCAGATTGAAGTAAATTCTTTTCATTCAACCTGGAGGCCAACAATTCTGAAAACTCCTTTGAGAGGTTCAGATCTCTGATTAGGTCACTCAGTTCATGTTGGTTAAAGGTTGAGCACTTGATGAAGTTCCAACGAAATCACTGTCACTTTCCCCACTGCTGTTATCTTGTATGTGATCAGACATGCTTGATTCCTCATCTTCTGGCAGCTCTCATAGGTGGATGAAAGATGGAAAGGGTGCCTCATTTGAGTGTGTATAACCAATAACAATCAATCTACTGTTGGTCTCTTTCAGTACTGCTTGCCTTCAGCCAGTCTCCCCCCATGTCACTCCAGTATGCTTTTGAATTTCATTCACCCATCTTCCACATGGTCTTCTTTTGCATCTTTTCTTGTCCCTTGGTATCCAGTCCAACAGTGGTCAGTTCCTTTAGCAATATGTCCAGTAGGGTGCATGAATTTTTTTTTCTATTCTTCAATTCTGATAACGATAAAAGATGTCTAAAAATTGCATATGGAATTTTGTAACAATCGCATATCTTTTTCATCCGGATTGACCTTGAAATTTCATGAAATTGAAAAAAATAGTCTATTTGGTCACGAATGCATGGGACTTTTTTATCCAATATCGGTTTGTAATAGTGACAAAAGGGTGTTAAATAATGTCTTAAAATCACTTATAAAATTCTGTAACAATTGCCTATCATCTTCTGCCTCCAGATTGACCTTGAAATTTCATAAAATTGAGAAAGATAGTCTGTTGTTAAAACCTAAAAGGGAGTATCAAAAACATTTGAAATGAACTAATAATGCAATAAAACATAAAATTCTCTCAACATATATACTGGCGTGCAAAAATTGTGGACGAGACGGTTTTCGAATGTAAAGTCGTGCAGAAGTGCTCCACATCGACTCGAATCATACCATAAGATCCCCAAGATGTAAGAATAATGGGACAAGTGAGCAAAACCATCCAAACAAAGGATACAAAAGCACTTTATTGAAAAGGTAGCTTCGAGCACAACTGGACAGAAGACAGAAACATCCATGTGACAGCCGGCTGCCAAGAAAAATCCAGTCTTTAGTAGGGGATATGATCACCCCTGACTGCGTTGCAGGATTTACAACGTCTGTCCATGCTGAGGACGAGGTTGTCAAAGAGCTGTTGAGGCATTGCGGCCCATTCCTCTTGTAGCGCCAATCGTTGCTGGCGGCTGGTGACGTGCTGCCAAGCGTCTCCAGAGTAGGTCCCACACGTGTTTGATTGGATTTAGGTCCGGAGACCTTGCGGGCCAATCCATGCGTTGAATATCTCCACTCTCCAACAGCTCTGCGACAGCCACTGTACGATGAGGTGTAGCGTTGTCGTCCATGAAGAGGAACTCAGGACCCACAGTACCTCTAAACAGACGCACGTCTGGCAGGAGAACCTCGATACAATAGCGGACACCAGTGACTGAACCTCCTTGGAAGATGTGGAGGGCCGGCGCAGTCGTCTAAGCGATGGCCTCTGATCATTCGTCCGAACGGGGTCCGGGTTCGAATCCCGGTGAGGCATGGATGTTGTGTTTGTCTTACGGCACTGGCTCTCTCCCTTCCCTGGAACCAGTGACCCTAAATTAGGGACAGGCGACTGCTTATAGCCCATTGAGTTGCTCACGGTGGTCGTTAAACCTCCAATCAAAAAAAAAAAAAAAAAAAAAGATGTGGAGGTCAGTACGGCTTCCAAGCATGATACCGCCCCAAACGAGAACTCCACTACCTCCAAACCGGTCCCTTTCGACGATGTTGGAGGTGTGATTGCGTGTTCCCTGCTCTCTCCAGATGTCCAAAATCGCTCGTCAGACTAAATCGGCTCTCATCCGTAAAGAGAACTCGACCCCATTGCTGATGTGTCCAGTTCTTGTGTTCCTGGCACCACAGAAACCGCCGTCTCCGATGAGCAGGCGTTAATGGCACACACCGTACTTGTCGTCGTAGAAATAGGCCACCTTTGTGCAGCCTTCTGGCCACGGTAAAACGCGATAGCTGAAGTCCAGTTGTCTGTTGCATGTGCCTTGCGATTTCTCCCGCTGTCTGCTGTCTGTCTCTTCTCGCCTGTTGGACAATATACTGGTCGTCCGCCGCCGTGGTTGCTCGTGGACGACCACTGCTAAACTCTCGGACAGCTGTTCCTGTCGTTTGAAATGCTCTCCAAGCTCGTGAAACGATGCTGTGAGCGATCCCGAACTCCTCGGCCACACTAGTCACACTTCGACCTTCTTCCAACTTCCCAATGACGCGACCGCGGGTAAAGTCATCCAGATATTGTCTACTGGATTGCCTGTTGGCCATATCACACGGTGGCAGCAACTCGACGTCGTTCAAACCGATGTACACCGTGCAATAGCTTTCACCGAATTGCTGAGCGTACGCCGCCCGTGTGCTTTATACCCTTCCGACACTCCCCCAACCCCCAACGTCATGCTGCATATATGTGCATGCCCTACCGTACCGGACCTTAGTCTATCTCCTGAGTGGTCTTTCGGTCCATTCTGCCTGCTCGTTCCGCTGTTATGCTAATTTCTCCTCTTCGTCCTTAATTTTTCCACACCAGTGTATTTAATTAGCAGCAAAATCCTGCTTACTGTCAAATTTTGGCATTTCTTTGCGAAACTCTTATCTTTGCCTTAATAAAGCCTCCTCTTTCTGATTTTGTGCATAAGCACTCGAGGCTCCTGTCACAGTCTTTACAGCTCTCTCAACTACTTGAGTATGGTATGGCAGATGTAGAAGTGGCAGAAGTAATTCACCTTCCCCTCCTTGTACGACAATTGATTAAAGAACTTCATCGGATACATTCTTCAGTATTGGAGCTTCAGTTACATTTTGCTGCCAATTAATGAGATCATAGTAAGTTGATGCATCAAGGTTTATGTTTGGAAGTTGGAAGAGCCTGGTTTTACTTGGTTTCATGTTGTGAGCTTTCAGACTACGATGCACAGATAATTCTCTGATATGCTTTTGGGGGTTGGTTAACATTGCCAGTAACAAATTCTCGAGGTGTGCGAAGTAACTATTTCTTTCTATGAGAGGATCGATTACGGTTTTGAGTTCGGCTGACAGGTATCTAGACACAGATTAATTTCCATAGATGTCGTGCTCCCTCTTTACAAATGGGATGAATTTTAATGCTGAACCAAGTCGGAGCATAAGCTTTAACAACATAAATTGCTAAAATAATCGGGTTTTCTGAAGGAGCTTCCGTCGAAACATAAAGACAGAGAATTCAGTTAGTAATCGTCAGCCATCTAGCATACGTCATTTTCCCTGGTGATTTGTTGCCTAAGTCTTCAGGAAATGCCCCTGTCGTAATTGCACAGACATAATTGATCTGTATTGATCAGTCTGCGAATATTGCTCTCATTATTATTTTATTTATTTAGCATGATATAATTTTATCTTGGGTTCTGGTCGGTCATTGGAGACTTGTGTTATTTTTATTTTTTTTTTTTTTTGTGAGGGCTGAATTATCTTTGTTTTAATCTTTTGTTTTAAAGATTGTTTCTGTCAATAACTAGTTTATTTTTTTGGAATAAATTGGACTGCCTCATTCCTCAGAAATGTAACAATATTCTACACAGGGCAAAAAGAAAAAAAAAATCTCATGCATTCGTGACCAATAGACTATTTTTCTTAATTTCATGAAATTTCAAGGTCAATCCGGAGGAAGAAGATGATATGCAATTGTTACAAAATTTCATATGATTTTAAGACATCATTTAGCACGCTTTTATTGCTATTAGAATCGAAGAATAGAAAATTTGGCCCACCCTACTGGACATATTGCTAGAAGAACTGACCACTGTTGGATTGGATGCCAAGGGTCTAGAAAAGATGCATAAGAAGACCATATGGGAGATGGGTGAATGAAGTTCAAAAGGCCGCCCCGGTGGCGCAGTGGTCTAAGCGATGGCCTCTGATCATTCGTCCGAAAGGAGTCCGGATTCGAATCCCGGTGAGGCATGGATGTTGTGTTTGTCTTATGGCACTGGCTCTCTCCCTTCCCTGGAACCAGTGACCCTAAATTAGGGACGGGTGACTGCTTATAGCCCATTGAGTTGCTCACGGTGGTCGTTAAACCTCCAATCAAAAAAAAAAAAAGTTCAAAAGCATACTGGAGTGGCATGGGGGAGGCTGGCTCAAGGCAGGAAGTTCTGAAAGAGACCAGCAGTGGATTGGTAATGATTGGTTATATATATATATATATATATACACACACTGAGTGGCCAAATTATTATGACTACTAGAGCATTTTATGTAAAGTATTGAGTTGATGCATAAGTTCATGCCGTTGTTTTCACTGCACTACATGTATTATATCAGAAGGGAAAATGGAATCGATCAACTATGTATCTCCCCCCCCCCCATTGTTGTTTACGATGGTGTCCCAACGTCTGGATAGGTCTGCAATGCCATTCTTGAAAAAAAAAAACGTGCAGGTTTTGCTGCAAAGAAATCATCAAGGAAATTCTGGAGATCAACATCATTGTTGAATGTTCTGCCACGGAGTGCATTCGACAGAGATTGGAACAGGTGATAGTCTGAAGGGGCGACATCTGGGGAATAGGCCGAATGTGGAAGGATCTCCCATTTCATATCCTGAATGGCCAATTTGGTCATATTTGCACTGTGAGGGCGTGCGTTATCATGTTGGAGAAGGACATCATGGCGCCAATGTGGCAGTTTCTGCTGAATGGCTGCCTCCACACGGCGGAGTTGCTCACAATAGAGTGCAGCGTTGATGATCTGATTCCTCGGCAGCATTTCCTAGTTAATGATGCCTTCCATGTCCCACCCCCACACACAATATAGTCTTCGCAGAATGAAGGTCATGTTTCATACGTGGTGTGGGCATCTTGTTTGGGCTTAACCATTCCCTCCAGTGCCTGTAATTCACGTACATGCACCACTTTTCATCTTCAGTAACAATACGTGACAGAAAAGGTTTGTGTTGCTGCTTAGAACATTCGTGATAACGGGAGAGCAAGGAACCACATGTGGCAATACACTGATTCTTGTTGTCCTCGGTAGGAGCATGAGGCACACAAGACACCAATTTCTGAACCTTTCCCATACGTTCCAGGTGTCACACCACTGTGGCCTAATCACAGTTTATCTAAGTGGCCAATTCGCATGTGGTTTGACGCGGATCCAAGTGGATGAGATGGTTCAAACGATTCTCATCAAAGTGAGATGGACGACCTGAGCGTGGAGAGTCGTTGAGGTCAACATTGCCACCTCGGAACTGCTCAAACCATTTGTGGGCTGTCCTTGAAGCAATAGCATCCTCCCCATACACAGCACGAATTTGTCGAGTAGCCTCGGCGGCTGTGGATTCCTTGTTGAACTCGCAGAGGAGCAGATGTGGGAAATGTTCATTCTTCTCTTCTAAACACTCCATACTTCCGGGCATGAAAACCAAAAAAACATTAGCCACAATCACACAATGCAATATGATTTAGATACACGATATTGCTGGCTACATTTTGATATACAACAGGCCATTTGCACCGGTACTACTCACCTGGGAAACACACGTGAAATAAAACAAGTTAGTAAAATCATGCAATGCATTGATTATGATACGCTTTCCAACATACCAGAAATTATAACTCAAGTTATGAGGATAATGGTTGTGGAATAAATCTCGCTCCTGTGTCCTGACCTTTGACCCCATTTCGATGATATTCAACAGAACCGGTTCAGTGCACCTCAAGAATAACATACTAAAGTTTTGTTGCAATAGAAGCAGTTTTACGCAAGTTATGTGAATAATGGCTGTGGAATAAATCTTGCTTTTGTGCAATGATCTTTGACCCATTTCGTTGATATTCAACAGAACCGGTTCACTATACCTCCGGAACAACATGATAACGTTTTGTCGCAATCGAAACTTTTTTGGTAAGTTATGATGCACAAGGGCAATGGAATTGATCCCACTCCAGTGTCCGGACCTTTGACCCCATTTCGCCCATTTTCAATAGGATTCGTCCCCAGTGGCTCCCTACCACATACTAAAATTTCATCAAAATCGAACCAGTTTTACGCAAGTTATGACGCATAAGGGCAATGGAACAAATCCCGCTCTTATGTCCTGCCTGACCTTTGACCCCATTTCGCCCATTTTCAATAGGGTTTGTGCCCAGGTGGTTCCCTACCACATACTAAAATTTCATCAAAATCGAACCATATTTACGCATGTTATGACGCATAAAGGCAATGAAATGGATCCCGCTTTTACGTCCTGACCTTTGACCCCATTCCACCCATTTTCAATAGGTTTCGTTCCCAGGTGGTTCCTTACCACATACCAAAATTTCATCAAAATCGAACCATTTTTACGCAAGTTGTGACGCATAAGGGCAATGGAATAAATCCCGCTCTTATGCCCTGCCTGACCTTTGACCCCAATTTGCCAATTTTCAATAGGGTTCGTGCTCAGGTAGTTTCCTACCACATACTGAAATTTCATCGAAATCAAACCATATTTACGCATGTTATGACGCATAAAGGAAATGAAATGGATCCCGCTCTTAGGGCGTGAACTTTGACCCCACTTCACCCATTTTCAACAGGGTTCGTCCCCTGGTGGTCCCCTACCACATACTAAAATTTCATCGAAATCGAACCATATTTACGCAAGTTATGACACATAAGGGCAATTGAATGGATCCTGCTCTTATGGCGCGACCTTTGACCCCAGTTCACACATTTTCAATAGGATTCGTCCCCTGGTGGTCCCCTACCACATATTAAAATTTCATCGAAATTGAACCATATTTACGCATGTTATGACGCATAAAGGCAATGAAATGGATCCCGCTCTTAGGGCGTGACCTTTGACCCCACTTCACCCATTTTCAACAGGGTTCGTTCCCTGGTGGTCCCCTACCACATACTAAAATTTCATCGAAATCGAACCATATTTACGCAAGTTATGACACATAAGGGCAATTTAATGGATCCTGCTCTTATGGCGCGACCTTTGACCCCAGTTCACACATTTTCAATAGGATTCGTCCCCTGGTGGTCCCCTACCACATATTAAAATTTCATCGAAATTGAACCATATTTACGCATGTTATGACGCATAAAGGCAATGAAATGGATCCCGCTCTTAGGGCGTGACCTTTGACCCCACTTCACCCATTTTCAACAGGGTTCGTTCCTGGTGGACCCCTACCACATACTAAAATTTCATCGAAATCGAACCATATTTACGCAAGTTATGACACATAAGGGAAATTGAAAGGATCCTGCTCTTATGGCGCGACCTTTGACCCCAGTTCACCCATTTTCAATAGGATTGGTCCCCTGGTGGTCCCCTACCACATATTAAAATTTTATCGAAATCGAACCATTTTTACGTGAGTTATCGTGCCGACAGACAGACGGACGGGAATAGCTGCAGCATCTACGCTTCTTCAACCTACGGTTGGAAAGCGTAAAAAAACAACATGAACTTAGGCATCAACCCAATATCTATCTCGCAGATGCTGCTGACACAAGATCGCTGAATTGGTATAAAAAGAGAATGCTGAAGGCATGCAGATACTAAGAAAGTGCATTGCACAAGAAATAATGAGTGAAAGGCACGATCTGGTGGACTTTGAATGTGGAATGATTGTGGGTGCTCGCAGCATTGGTGGGAGCATTAGCAAAATGTCTGCACTTGAGAAATCTTCACGAGCAGCAGTTGTTAAATTCTACAGAGAGTGGACCACCAGTCAAAAATCTGTGTCTGAGCACAAGGCATGTGATGTTTGAGCTGAGTGGAGAGTAGACAGATGTGCAACACATTGTATTACAGATAATCTGAGTCAGGGACCAAGTCTGATGACCTATCAACGTACAATTCACCGCACATTATGCTGTATGGGTTGCAGAAGCAGATGACCTGCCCGTAAGCCATTGCTATCTGCAGCGAACAAGAAGGAAATGCCTCGCGTTCAATCAGCAACACAAGAATTGAACAGTAAATGAATAGAAAAGGGCAATGTGGTTCAATGAAATACATTTTCAGTAAGACTACTTAAATAACAAAAAAAAAAAAAAAAAACACGTTTTCACAAATTTATTGAACAAAATGTAACGTAATGATAATAAGTAGACAAAAGAAAACAAAGACTACAATTGTTTGAAATACACCTCTACTAATGAGAAGAATGGAATTGCTTTTTTGGGATAACATTTCACCAAATTGGGGTTCAAAGTTAATACTTCCTATCATCAAATTTGATTTCAAACGTTCATTTGTTAATGCCCTGTGTTGAGATTTTGCATATTTTATCTTTCAAAATGTCTTTTCACACAGGTAGGTGCTGCCAAACACAGATATACGGAATCCCCGAGAAATATGATCTTAACTGTCCACTTCATCGCTTGGAAGACATTTATAGAATTCTGTTAGATTCTTCTCTTGAATTTTGCCTTTTAGCATGTCATCACTTTGCAAATTAATCACTTCCCATTGAAGGTTAGGTGGAATCTCTTCAATTGTACTGTCGAATGGATTTTGTAATATGGAAATGTCTTTTGCACTTGCACCAAGATCCGAAAAACGCTGCTGGTACTGTAGTTTGAGCTCAGAAAATATATCCACCACGAATTTGAATAAATCCCGTTGTGATGAAATATTCCGTTTTAAAGTTTCCAATTTTTCTGACCTTTGCTTTCCTGTGTGTTGTGAATATTGTGTCGAGTGCTTAGTCGGGTAATGACGACGTATATTGTACTCTTTTAAAACGGCTATAGAGTCTGCACAATAAACACAATGTTTTGCCCTCTAATTCGGTAACAAAATAATTCACACTCCACTCTGCCTTAAAAGCATGATATTCGAAGTCCACATGATGGATATGCAAGGGTAATCAAACTGGAACAAAATATCGCAGAACAGCGATACACACGGCACTAGAAACGCTGTCAAATTGTAATTATGTGACGTCACAGAAGAGGCCACCGAATGCGAAGCTATATGAAGCACCGCATACGGTCGTATCTCACAACTCCTCAACTCGGCGGTCAGCAGTTTCGTTATAGCACGTACTTTGACATTTTAAGGACTGTGAAATTTTAAAGAATTTGACAATGTAAAATCCATTTTTAGAGCTTGCGGGCTGTACAAAAAGAGGTGGCGGGCCATAGTTTGCCAACCCCTGGTTTATCTCAATGGAGATGGATTCTTCTGGCAGAAGAACGCTGCATGTCATAGTGCTCACATTGTACAACAATGGCTGGAGGAGCATCACAGAGACATTTCCCTGATACAGTTGGCCTCCTCAATCACCAGATCTCAATCCAAAGAATCATTTGTGGGATGAGGTCGAAAGGGGCATCAAACAGCTGGATCCAATACCATCAAATCTTCAAGAGCTGGATGGTGCAATTCATTGCTTTTGGGCTAATACCCCAAGCCACTTAACAACATGTGATAGAGTCCATACCAAGACGAATTCAAGCAGTATTAGGAACAAAAGACGACATACTGACCAGGTGGTCATAATAATTTGGCCATTCAGTGTACATAAAATTAACGAATTGTTCACTTGAGAGTCAAAAATCAGCCAAGATTCATAATGACACAGCTTTCTCTAATTCTGATTTAGTTATGTGTCATGAATGCTTAGTGCAAGCCCTGTTTCCTCCTTGGCTGCCACAGTTGCAGAGAGGGCAGAGGTATGTACTTCTGACCTATTGTGCAAGTTGGAATGAAGTTCAAAATCCCAGATGAGACATGGGTGTTGTGTTTGTCCCTACAGCACTGTTCCTTTCTTTTCTGTGAACAGGTGGCAGCCTTAAATTAAGGCAACTGCTTTTAAAGCCTTAGATGCTTATATGGTGGTTATTAAACTCCGAAACAAACGAGAAAATTCTTCTTCCCCCCAATTTTAGCACGTCTTTTGTAAAAAACAATCGTGCTTCTGTTATCGGTTTGTCCTTCCGTCCGTCTGTACCCACGGAATCTGTGCAACTATTAGTCCGATTTGAAAAATTCTTTTTGCATTCGGAAGCTTGAAATATGCAAATGATGATCCTTCATTTCGTTTTTATTTACGATGCACAATTTTGCCGCTAGAGGGCGTAAATGCAGATGATGTCGAATTCAAAATTACGTTTTAATCCACATATTTGCTTCTAAATATCCGATTGAAAAAATTCTTTTATCTTTCGATTCCATTTATGTCGAACAGTGTTTTAGATATAGTTTCATTTTCAAATTACGCATAGATTTTCCGCTAGGGGGCGTAAAAGTAAATTACATTTTTTCCGATAACTCTTCTCCTAAAACTCCGCTTTGAAAAATCTGTTTTTCTGCGGATACATCTCCTAATGGAAAATCTTTTGCATATAATTTCCAAATTTTGGTAAAGAATACTTTGGCCACCAGGTGGCGTAAGTGTTAATTTTTGCTTCTGATGTATTTGCCATAAAATCTGAGCTTCTAAAATATCGATTGAACAAATTCTTTCGTGGACTGATGCACTCACATCGATAAACCTTTTCGGAATACTTTCTTCCTAAAATATCCCACAGTTTCTCCGCCAGTGGGCGTAGATGTAAATCTTATTTTTGTCAATATCTCTACTTCTAGGAGTCCGATTTGAAAAATTCCTTCTTTGTTGGATAGTGTTTTCCGTGTGACATGTTTTTCATATAATTTCAAAATTTTCAAGTAGTTCATAGACTTTCCGCTAGGGCGTAATGGTAAATTGCGTTTTGCCCTATATCTCTGCTTCTAAATCTCCGATTTGAAAAATTCTTTCCGCACCGGATACAACTCCTGATGGGAAATCGTTTGCACATAATTTCTAATTTTTGTAAAAAAATGGTTTGGCCACCAGGGCGTAAATCTTAATTTCCGCTTCTGATGTATTTGCAGCAAAATATGAGCTTCTAAATTCTCGATTAAAAAAAACGTCGTTTGTAGACCGATACTACTCATGTCAACAAACCTTTTAGGAACATTTTCTTCTTAAAATAGTGCAAGGTTGGTACGCCAGGGCGTAGATGTATATCTTATTTTTGTCAATATCTCTACTTCTGGGGGTTCGATTTGAAAAATTCCTTTTTTGTTGGATAGTGTTTCCAGTATGACATGTGCTTCATATAATTTCAAAATTTTCAAGTAATTCTTAGACTTTCCGCTAGGGGCGTAAAGCTAAATTGCGTTTCTCCCTATATCTCTGCTTCTAAATCTCCGATTTGAAAAATTCTTTCTGCACCGGATACAGCTCCTGATGGAAAATCGTTTGCACAAAATTTCTAATTTTTGTAAAAAAAAAAAAAAATGGTTTGGCCACCAGGGGCGTAAACCTTAATTTCAGCTTCTGATGTATTTGCAGCAAAATATGATCTTCTCGATTGAGAAAAACGTCGTTTGTAGACCGAAGTACTCGTGTCGACAAACCTTTAAGAAACATTTTCTTCTTAAAATAGTGCATGGTTTTTGTGCCAGGGCGTAGACGTGTATCTCATTTTTGTCAATATCTCAACTTCTAGGAGTCCGATTTAAAAATTTCTTCTTTGTTGGATAGTGTTTCTAGTGTGACATGTTTTTCCTAAAAATTCAAAATTTTCAAGTAATTCATAGACTTTCCGCTAGGGGCGTAAAGGTAAATTGCGTTTTCTGCTCCTAAAACTCCGATGTGAAAAATTCTTCCTGTATCGCATACAAGACCTGACGGAAAATATTTTTCACATAATTTCTAATGTTTTGTAAAGAATGGTTTAGCCACCAGGGTTCATAAGTGTTAATTTCAGCTTCTGATGCATTTGTAGCAAAATCTGGGCTCCTGAAAACTCGACTAAATTTTTTTTTCTTCGACTGATACCGCTCATATGGATAAACCTTTTGAGAATACTTTCTTCCTAAAATAATGCATGGTTTTCCCACCAGGGAACGTAAAGTCATCTTATTTTTGTCCATAACTCTGTTTCTAAGAGTTCATAAGCTCAAGATTTCGTTTACACCAATATCTGAGGGATTAAAGACCCGATTGAAAAACTTCTTTCTTCCGTCAGATACTATTGTTTTCCATACCGGTTCCATTGCCTTTGAATAGCTTTGATAAATTTAATTTGCGTCAGAACGGATTCAAAAGACGTGCTTATTACACCCGAAAGTTCGGTGTCATCTTTCTTGGTTGTTTTTTTTTTCGGTGTAACTGTGTTGTCTTCATCTGCGGTGTCTTCAGAACAAGCTTATGAAACACACCAGTAAAAAAAGAAAACAAATAGCTAATATATGTGATGTAGGTACATGATATAATGAAAGAACGAGGGAATATGACTGTCATTAGGTATGGCTCTTATCGATTATGAAAAGGACATCGATTCCGTGAAACCATCAGCAGTTACAATGGCTTAGAAATCCTGCAGTATTGAAGACGCATACATTAGTATTATCAGTAACATCTATTAAAAATGCAAGTTATTTGAGGTTACAGCACCAATAAAAATTGGAAAGGGAGTGAGACAAGGTGACACCGTATCTCCCAAACTCTTAAATTCTGACCATTCGTCAGGGAGGGTCCAGGTTCGAATCCCGTGAGGCATTGATGTTGTGTTTGTCTTACAGCACTGACTCTCTCTCTCTTCTCTGGAACCAGTGGCCCTGAATTAGGGACGGGCGACTGCTTATATCCCATTGAGTTGCTCATGATGGTCATTAAACCTTCACTAAAATGCTCTTATATTAATAAGGCAGGGGAAAAAAACATGCACTAAAAATTGTTAAGTTTTGTGTAAACATGCATGTGCATGTTCTTCATTGTCATGAACTTTTTGCGTATGATCGCCTCTGCCGCTCTATGTCCTGTTCGTCATACCTAAATAATTTTTTTTTTTTTTTGGTAAAATCAAAATGCTTACCCGTTCTACTGTTCATTGTCAATTGAATAAAAATTTTTTTTTTTTTTTTTCGTTTTTGGTGGGTGATGGGCACAATGGAAAATGGCTGGTCAAGTAAAGTCACTTTACATCCGTTAAAAAATGTCAAAGTCTGTTGAAAATATATCTCATTGTAACAAAGTTCTCGAAGTAAGAAGTTTTTGTATGAATACTGTACATTATAATCAATGGAAATCTTTACGATAATGAAGCATAAGAAAAAAAAACACAATGGAAGATAGTTGGTCAAGTAAAATTACAATATACTAGTTAAAAATGGCAAAGTCTGTTAAAAAAACGTATCTCATTGTAATAAAGTTCTCAAAATGGATAGTTTTAGTAATGAATACTGTGCATCATGACCAAATAGAAATCTCAACTATAATGAAGTATAAAAAACACGAATGTTAAAAAGACTGGAAGTTACCACACTAATGAAGTATAAAAACACAGATGTTAAAACAAATGAAATGGCCTACCAAAATGGCCTACCAACAGCAGGATATTTTACACCAAAAAAAAAAAAAAAAAATGATATTCAGGCAAGGGCATTGAAACAGTAGAAATTTCACTGAATTCGGTATATCGTCGAAAACCTCCTATGCATTTTGGTGAAATAATTCGTTCACCATCTTCAGGGAGCACACAAAGTCGAGGGTTCCCTGTCACTTCGTCCGTGTTCATTTCGTCCACGCTCACTTCGTCCAGTTCATTTCGTCCAACGTTCACTTTGTCCACTGCTCACTTCGTCCGCTGTTCACTTAGTCCAATGATCACTTCGTCCACCGTTCACTTTGTCCACGTTCATTTCGTCCTCAGAATGAATGGAATACCGTGGAATTGTTTTGTTTTCATGGAGTTTTTGTTATAGGCAGAAGAAAAAGGTCAGTGGACATTGCTTGCATGCAGTTTTTTTTTTCTGTCGGAGTTTCTCGATTAAAATATAACTTTTAAATGTTATTTGTAGTAAAACAAGGAACTTAACTTTGAAGAGCTTTTTAACTCTTTTGTGTGGTACGATGTCAATTACTACAGCATGACTCACGCTATGTTCGGAAAATGACTATAAGGTGGGATTTTTAAATAAAACTGCAATTTTACTTAGGCACTAAATATTATATTTACATAAGATGCCTAATATTTCTCTTTTACTTAGACACTAAATACTAATTACTATGCCTCATGTGTAGGCGCTTTTGACAGTTTTTATTCTGCCGATGTCATATTAAAAACGTTTACGTATCCACTCAAGGTAATCATATTGTGCTTTTACTGAGGCACGAAATATTAATTCATAATCCCCAGGGTTAGGCCGTTTCAACAGTCTTTATTCTACGGATGTCATATTCATAGAGTTTACCTATCAAATCAAAGTAATAATATTGTGCTTTTACTTAGGCACTAAATATTATTTCATATGCCCTACGCCTTTTTCAGTTTTTATTCTCATCACGTCATATTCATAACATTTACATATCAAATCAAGGTAATAATACTGCGCATTTGCTCAGGCACTAAATATTACCTCACGGGCCCTAGGCCTTTTTTACAGTATTTATTCTACGGATGTCATATTCATGATGTTTACGTATCAAGTCAATGTAATAACATTGCGCTTTTGCTCAGCCACTAAATATTATTTCATAGGCCCTAGGCCTAGCCCTTTTTTCACTGTTTTTATTCTAAGTACGTCACATTCTTAACATTTTCATATGAAATTAAGGTAATAATATTGCGCTTTTGCAATAAATATTATTTCATAGTCCCTAGGCTTAGGCCTTTTTCACAGTTTTTATTCTAACCATGTTGTATTCATAACGCTTACATATCAAGTCAAGTTAATAACGTTGCACCTTTACTTTGGCTCCAAACATTAATTACTAAACCTAGGTCTTTTTAACAGTTTTTAATCCATTACACTAAATGTCCATAGCATTTGCATAACATGTCAATTTATTAATATTGATCTTTTACTTAAACATAAAATTTTAATACTTAAACATAAAATTTTAATTACTAGGGCCTAGGACATCGGTACAATAAACACGTTAAAAAGTCCTAGGCCTAAGGCCTATGAATTAATATTTAGTGCCTAATAAAAAAACGGAATATTACTAAATTGTTATGTCATGTAAACGCTTGAATGTGAGATCGGCGGATTAAAAACTGTTAAACCGCCTAGGTCTAAGGCCAGTAAATTAATGTTTGGTGCCTAAAAAACGCAATATTATTACCTTGAGTTGATAGGTAAACGTTATGAATATGACATCCGTAGAATAAAAACTGTAGGAACGGCCTAAGCCTAGGGATTATGAATTAATATTTCGTGCCTCAGTAAAAGCACAATATGATTACCTTGAATGGATATGTAAACGTTTTGAATATGACATCGGCAGAATAAAAGCTGCCAAGAGGGCCAACGCATGAGGCATAGTAATTAGTATTTAGTGCCTAAGTAAGTAAAAGAGAAATATTAATAACTTGACATCTTATGTAAATATTTAGTGCCTAAGTAAAAATGCAGCGTTATTAAAAAATCCCATCTTATAGTCCTTTTCCGAACATAGCGTGAGTCATGCTGTAGTGATTGACATCATACCACATAAAAAGAGTTAAAAAGCTCTTCAAAGTTAAGTTTCTTATTTTACTTTAAATAACATTTAAAATCGTTATATGTTAATCGAGAAACTCCGACAAGGGAAAAAATCGCATGCAAGCAATGTCTGCTGACCTTTTCTTCTGCCTATAACAAAAACTCCATGAAAACAAAACAATTCCACGGTATTCCATTCATTCTGAGGATGAAATGAACGTGGACAAAGTGAACGGTGGACGAAATGAACAGTGGACGAAGTGAGCATTGGACTAAGTGAACAGCGGACGAAGTGAACAGTGGACAAAGTGAACAGTGGACAAAGTGAACAGTGGACAAAGTGAACGTAGGACGAAATGAACTGGACGAAGTGAGCGTGGACGAAATGAACACGGACAAAGTGATCCGTCACCAAAGTCGAGCCCACTGTCTTTCTTGTGGTCTCTCACATCCTGCCAGACCCATCTGGGCCGTTATCACCGCGCATGTACGTACCTTGGACGTCACTGTTTTTTGTGGTTGCCATCTTTGAACAGTTGTGTCGTTGTAAAAGAGTATGTTGAGGTATTATGCAAGGTAATGATGTGGTACTTCCCCGTTGGTCGTCTTCCTTAACCCTTTAACGACCATAACGCCCAAAACGCCAGTGCATACAAACGGATAATCACCCGAAAAGCCTGTCTAGAGTGTGTCAGATTTCTTACCCTTGTCAGTTCTTCAAATTTTCTTGACCTATGATGGATCAGCAGGAGTCACCCTCAGTCACTATTATTATTATTAAACAACGAAGTGAATCAACAGACAGTTTCCGGCGTTATGGTATTTGAAGTGATAAGATTTTTGGGTCATGGTCGTTAAGGGGTTAATCAAAATTTTCCACGGAATTGGAAGGTCAACACCACTGCTAATATTACAATTATTATTTTTCGTTTTTCAATAACGATTGATTCAGCATATCTGATTATTTTTTTGGTAGGTTGTTTAGTAATAATCTTTAATATCTTCAAAGAGGGAAATGTTTTATTCTCAATACAAAACTGTATTGCAGTTTTTTCTTCCTTTTTGTTCCAATTTGTAATATGCTGTTGTAACCTGTTCTTCAAGCGATTCTTTGTACTTCCGATATAAACAGGTTACAACAGCATATTACAAATTGGAACAAAAAGGAAGAAAAAAACTACACTAATACAGTTTTGTATTGTGAATAAAACATTTCCCCTCTTTGAAGATATAAAGATTATTACTATACAACCTACCGAAAAACAATCAGATATGCTGAATCAATCGTTATTGAAAAAACGAAAAATAATAATTGTAATAATAGCAATGGTATTGACCTTCCAATTCCGTGGAAAATTTTGATTAAGGAAGACGACCAATGGGGAAGTACCACACCAAGAATACATCATTACCCTGCATAATACCTCAACATACTCTTTTACAACGAAACAACTGTTCAAAGATGGCAACCACAAAAGACAGTGACGTCCAAGATACGTACATGCGCGGTAAAAACGGCCCAGATGGGTGTGGCAGGATGTGAGAGAACACAAGAAAGACTGTGGGCTCGACTTTGTGTACTCCCTGAAGATGGTGAACGAAATATTTCACCGAAATGCGTAGGTGGTTTTCGATGATATACCGAATTCCGTGAAATTTCTGCTGCTTCTATGCCCTTGTCTGAATATCTTTTTTTGGTGTAAAATATCTTGTTGTATTCGTTTTGGTTGGCCATTTCATTTGTTTTAACATCTGTGTTTTTATATTTCATTAGTGTAGTAACTTCCAGTCTTTTTAACATTCATGCTTTTTATACTTCATTATTCATAATAGTTGAGATTTCCATTGGTCATGATGCCCAGTATTCATTACTAAAACTTTTCATTTTGAGAACTTTATTGCAATGAGATACGTTTTTTCTAACAGACTTTGCCATTTTTAACTAGTATATTGTAATTTTACTTGACCAACTATCTTCCATTGTGTTTTTCTTATGCTTCATTATCGTAAAGATTTCCATTGGTTATAATGTACAGTATTCATACAAAAACTTCTCACTTCGAACTCTTTGTTACAATGAGATATATTTTCAACAGACTTTGACATTTTTTAACGGATGTAAAGTGACTTTACTTGACCAGCCGCTTTCCATTGTGCCCATTACCCACCAAAAACAAAATTTTTTTATTCAATGGACAATGAACAACATTAGAAGTGGTAAGCATTTTGATTTTATAAAAAAAAATTTATATTTTATTTAGGTATGGCGAATAGGACATAGAGCGGCAGAGCCAATAATACACAAAAAGTTCATGACAATGAAGAACATGCACATGCACGTTTGCACGAAACTTAACAATTAAACCTTCAATAAAAAAAAAAAACTGTTTAACACCACATTACAAAATGTCTTTCAATCATTGAACTGGAAAAACAAAGGGATGAAGATTAATGGAAATTATTTAACTCACCTTCATTTTGCTGATGACGTAGCCATTTTTACAACTGCCCCTTAAGAACTGCAGAGAATGATCCAGGAACTTGCTGCCAAAAGTGAAGAAGATTTGTTGATTGATGGGGAAAAGCTGGAGATAACCGATACCTACATTTACCTTGGACTGCAGATATCAAGAAAAGGTCACATTGATGATGAAATTAATCGACATATAAAACTTGGTTGGAGAACTTCTGGAAGAAACAATACAATTTTTAAGAGCAACAGGCCATTAAGTTTTAAAAGAAAAATGTTTAATCAATGCATCCTTCTAGTGCTTGTGTACGGAGCAGAGACATGAACCTTAATTAAAAAATGCGTACAAAGACTGCAGACAACTAAAAGAAGCATGGAGAGATGCATGCTTGGTGCAACTAGGAGATATAAGGAGAGGAACTCATGGAAAAGGAAAATGACAAGAGTGGAAGACATCATGAACAGAATAAAACCCTGAAATGGCAATGAGCTGGACATGCTGCCAGAAGAATCGGACCACTGGTAGACAACCATAGTTCTAGACTGAATTCCAAGGGACAGGAAAAGACCAAGAAGACCGCATGGGAGATGGGTGGAAGAAATTTGAAAGCATGTTTGAGTGACATGGAGGAGACTGGCCCAAAACAGACCGTTGTGGGAGAAACTTGGGGAGACCTTCATCCAGCAGTAGATTGATAATGGTTTACAATGATGACATGAGTATAAATAAAAGCGAGTTCGCATTTTTTTCTCTCGTCATAATTTGATCATAGATAAGCACTATTTCACTTTAAAAAACAGAATTTTTTTCTGGAAAGGTCAATCAAAGTAGGTATGAAAACAGAAATCCAAGTGCAGGAACAAATTTCAGGATGAAAAACAAAATAGTTACTTTCGCCTTTAATTTACCTTAAATTATTACTTTCAACTTCAGTTGTAAGTGATTAGTGATGAATTAATTTTGTTCATTGAAAGAACCAAATTTTTGAACCAAGGTGTGTAACTCGTCGTGATTCAAAAAAGTTGTAGTGTTTGTTGGACTGTTTGCAACATAAGTTCTGAGACTTATGGACTGTTGCATGTTGTGTGTATAGTATTAGCCAACTTTGTGTTTAAATTACATCACATGGTATTTGTACTCATTCACAATATGGCTGTTGTCAGCTCCTCTGCTGATAAACTAAAATGTAAGAAAATGAAAACACTATCAGACAACCCATTGTTGACCAAACTGGCAGATCAGTATTGTGGTAAGGCAAGGAGAATATAATTTTTTCTTCATTTTAAATGTGTCTAGACAAAAGATACGGGTGACACTCTTTCTTTCTCCCCTCCCCCTCCCAATGAAGAACCTCTTCATTGAGAACTATGATGGAAGTCAGTTCCAGGGGTTTTCAAGGAATAACCTTGTTCTGAAGAAAACATTTTTCCAGACCCCAATCTTAGTTTTGAATAATTTGATGCAAAATATGCAAAACCTTCTGGAGAGTACATAGAAAAAAATGAAAAGTGTTATTCATTCTGCCAGTGTGATTTTGTTAAACTGTATAAACTATGTTATGAGTATCCATGTTTGAGAAGCATGCTTTTGAGACAGTGATGATCATGTGCTGTAGTCACTTTTGACTCCTTCGTAGCCTGTGTTTATGATGGCTGCAAAACTGTTTACTTCATAAACAGTGTAATGGTCCATGGCAAACAACTGTGACAGTTTTTATAGCAGAATTGCCACTGAAGTATGTACTGATCTCTGTGAGATACATTGTTACAGTTACTGCATAAAACCAAGTACAAACTGATTTGTAGGGAGCATGGTTATAGCAATTGCAAACAAATAGAGAAGAGTTCGAAAGTTGTTTAAGTTTTGTTTTTGTTTTTTTTTTAGCAAAATTTCACTGCTGTAGTGATTGTGGTAGTTGATAGCTTCACAGATAACAAGCAAATATTTAAACCATTGATGTTGTGTATGGTTTAAGTGCCAAATCTGCTGATGTAAACAACAAAGTGAGTAATGGCTGGATTGAAAATGTATGCCCAGATATAAGAAAAGGTATGTGAAAGTGACGTTTTTAATGTTGATAAAGTTGGTGTTTTATTGACTCGCTCACTACTCGACTCACTGTATACTTCCACTGACATTTGATATGTTCAAGTATGAGCAGGACTCAAATTAGGACTCCTAGTAGTTGGCAAATCAAAAAATTCAAGATATTTTAAAAAACATTAAACTGCTGTTGTACTGAGTTAACTAACAAGGCCTGAATGACATCATCCATTTTTGAAGAAGTTTGTAATTGGGACAAAGTTCAGAAAGGGGGAAAGGAAAATATTTCTGATTTTAGAAAATTACCCATCACATACCATTCTTCTCAAACTAGCCAACATTAGACTTGTATTTGTTACACTGATCTCAATTTTTGTTCTCTAACCTCAGGGTGTTATTAGAAACTAAGTTTAGGGTGTTATCAGAAACGAAATTCCATTTTTTGGACATTTATAATAATGAAAATTATAGAATTCATTGAAAGAAAGGGGCAAATTCAAATTTCGGTTCTTAATGCCATCTGATGCATGGGACAAGCTCACATCAGTAAGGCAGGATGACAATTTTCTGTTATCAGTGTGATTGAAGAATTATAACTTTGATATTGGGGTGGCATGTGTGGACGATACGGTGGACAACAATCATGTGACTGCCTGAAACACTGACAGATGAGTACATTCTTGAAGCTGTTGGAGAAGAAGTGCCCTTCAAAGATGACAGTAGAAAGAACAAGAGAACGGTAAGTGTCTAAGCTATTGTTGTGTTGAGTGTATCTGCACAAATTGCTTGAAAACTCTCCTTTTGTTTTATGAAACCAATGACATTGATCCAAAATTTCTATTTTATCTCAGTTGAACAAAATAAATTACTCATAAATTTGACCTTAAATTTGGAACAGACTACGTAAAAGACTTCTTTTAAGAAATGAAAATACTAAAGGTACTACATTCCATCAAGGCTTAGATGCCAACCAGCAGTGATGGAAATGAGCCGGAATGCAGCGGAACCCCGTTATGGGAGCAAAACCCCATGTTCCGGGAGCAACGCGACACCAAGACAGATAGCATTTAATTTGAATAAAACATATCATAGCATTTCAATTAATGGCGCCATCTTATATGAATTGTTCGTCTCTGAATAAAGCAAACACCTCTGACTTTGGCTAAATGTGAGTGTTTCATTTTAAAGTTTAATAACGGAATTACCTTATGTGGTTTTATGTCTACTGTGAATGGGTTTATGCATATTAAATTTTTATGGCAATCACTTGTACTTTGGGATCCGGCAGCTAATAATTCCCATTTCCACTACTGCCAACCAGTAGGGATTTTCCATGCTATCCCATCAAGGCTTAGATGCCAACCAGTGCATATTTTCCATACTATTCCATCAAGGCTTACATGCCAAGCAGTATGGATTTCCATACTATTACATAATTTTTTGTTGAAATTCTGGAAAGTATGGACATGATGAAATTTCAAAAAATTGCCAGTATCGCCATTTGATTTTTCTGCCTCACTAGATTCTTCCATGGAGTCGAGGAATCATGCTTTTATCATTTATGATAAAGATCGATGCAATGCTGAATACAAATTTGGGGGTGCAGTTCTTTTTCTGTCTCTCATCAAAATTTTCGAAACAAGGGAAGTTAGAGTGAAGATTTTTCTGATAATTGTAATTATTGTAAATTTTTTAACTCAGTGTTGCCTCTGTCCAATATTGTTATTAAATATAATTTTTTTGCATAAATGTATTTAAGCTTGAAAATATAGGCAACAATCTCCAAAGCTGGAAGCTAGACAGAGCGAAAATGTTTTTATGATTTGTAAATTCTGTTTCTTGTGATGTTCCTTATACTCTCTATTGTTATTAAATGTCACTTTATTGAAAAAGGAGGAAAATTTTCCAAAAACAAATTAGACACAGCACAGGTTCTTTCTGTAATTGTTATTTTTTTCCCCATGATGTTTTGACTCTCCTGTATTGTTGATAATATGATTTTCCTCCGTGTATTTCACCTTGAAAAAGGAGGAAAAATTTTCAAAAACAAGTTAGACAGAGCACAGATTTTTCCTGTAATCGTTATTTGTTTTTTTTTTCCCACGATGTTTTGGCTCTCTTGTATTGTTGATAAATATTATTTCCCCCTATAAATGTTTGCTGAGCTTGATAAGGCAGGGAAAGTTTTTCAAAAACAGAAGTGACAAAGTTAGAAAATTTGTAAGAATTGGTGCATGGTGTCAACCGTTTTCATATTCTCCAAGTTACACCGTTTATCTAAAACAGTGAAAGCTTTTTTATTTTGCATCCCTGATACTCAGGCTGAAAACCCTTTCAGCATGATGGATGAAATTATAGAGTCGGGAAGAATAAACATCGAAACCTATTTGGCTATGCAAGCTGTGAACTACAAACACGATAAATCTGCAGTTCAGTTCTTCCTTAAAATGAGCTGTATGGGACAAACAGTTGATATCAACTCTGCCGAAATCTGAGGGCATTAAAAGAGAAGAGAGAGAGAGATAAAAGAAAAAATCTAATAAATTACTAAGTTCGATACTTCTTGCGGACAGCATTTTTAATTTTGCCACTAGCATACTGCTTAATGTATTCATTCTTTTCTTTTTTCATGTAATAATTGTTGTGGCAGACTGGAATTTGTTGACATGCTAAGATACCCAAATTTTCCACTCTATATGCTTGGATTACTCAGAATTACTGAAGGAGAGGGCGGGGGGGGGGGGGGTGTTTATTATTGAAAACAACTTCCTAAGATTGGCATCTCTGTTTCAAAGGCTTTTTTTAATAATAAAATTATGTGTATATGTATTTTTCTTCTGAATTAATTATAAAGTTCATAAATATTGGATGATTCATAAATATCATAAGGATGTTTATTAATTATTTTTGTCCCTTTAACTAAGTATGTAACTGTATGCATATGTGATAAAAATAGTAACAGCAAAGTAACAATTACAATGAGTAACGGTTGTAACAAGCAATATTCGTCTGTCCCTTGGATCTTATTATAACATAGTTCATTGTATTTTGTTTTACATGAACTACGCTATTTCCATACTTGCCAACTTTCACGGATTATCCGTAAAATTTTACGGATTTCTGCTTAATTCTACTGATTTACGGATAGAAGTCTTTTTTATACTGATTTTTTAATATTTCGATTGCTCAATCGAAATATTTCAATCCCCGCAACCATCCACTTCAATTTTCTACTGGAACTTACGAGCTGTTACGCGATGACGTCATGTTCGACTCGCCGGCTTCGTGCGGAGCCATCAAGTACACTGCTGGACAATTGCTAAGGACGGATCATAAACGGCTATATAGCGCATAAAAAAGTAAGTGTGGTTGGATGCCAAGTGAAATAAAATAATGTCAGGACATTACAAGAAAGACACTTTATTGTGCTCTGAAATCCAGAAGGCTTTGGAACGTGTTCAAGGGACAAACAGGCCATTTTGTGCAGAATACGTAAACGTGAAAAAAATGCAATTACCGTCCGCAGGCGTTCCGGCGTAAGATGTCAATACGAAATATGGCCACCATGGAGGGCGATGCAAGATTCCACACGTCGTGTCATGCTTTGCACAACATTATCAAGCAGCTGTTGGGGTAATTTATCCCATTCCTGTGTCAGTGCACGGATGAGGGTGTCCTTGTTTATTGGAAGGCATTGGCGACCAGCAAGACTCCTCCCAAAGCATCCCACACATTTTCAATGGGATTCAGATCTGGAGAACGTGCTGGTCATACGAGGCGTTGAATATCCTAGCTCTCAAGACACTCCTGGACAGCGACTGTTCGATGACATGTTGCGTTGTCGTCCATGAAAATGAATCTATCACCGACATCACCACGGAACATGCGAACATGAGGTAGCAGAACATCATTAATGTATCGTTGGCCAGTCATAGTCCCAGTTGGAAGCCCATAGAGGGACGTACGGCCATTGATCATGATGCCAGCCCATACCATGACACTACATGTCGGATATCGGTCCCTTTCCTGTATGTTTGCTGGACAATATGCAGTACCACTATCACGCCAGATCAGTTGTCGTCGACAATCAGACGATAGACTGTATCTACTCTCATCTGAGAAAAGGACAGCAGACCAGTCGTTATCAGTCCAATTGCGATGTTGATGGCACCATTGCAAACGGGCGGTACGGTGACGTCTGGACAATGGGATGCACACAACAGGACGGCGGGCGTATAGTTCTCCTTCATGCAAACGTCTGGCGACAGTTTTTCGGGAGATCCGCTTGCCAGTAGCAGCCATAAACTGATTTGCTACCTCACTAGCTGTGCTGCGCCTTTGTCTTTTTGTTGATAGCACTATGTAGCGATCTTCTGCAGGTGTCGTACTGCGAACACGACCTCCCCCGTGACGTTTGCTACACTCCATTTGTTTGAAATGATTTCCAAAGCCTTGAAACAACAGTGTGGCTGACGTCGAACTCCCTGGCAACATCTGTTATTTTTCGCCCTTCTTCAATCTTGCCAATAATACGGCCACGCGTAAAATCATCTAGGTGATGTCGGAAAGACATACTGAAAATTGCACGTTCGTCAATTGATTCTTTCCCTTTAAACTTTGCGTTTGAACAACAACGGTCAATACGCGTCAAATCCTTTATATCTCTTATCAGCGCTATGACGTCACGAACAATTTCGGCAATCCAAAATTTGCATACGCACAACACGTCTTACTGTATCCCGCACTTATGCTAATTTCCACATTTTCCTACCTTCCATGTTATGGTTGCTATCGTTGCTATTTTAATCCGTCCTTAGCAATTGTCCGGCAGTGTATAACAATGGTTCCGCTTCGTGACGTCATGCGGTAGCTCTCTCTCCACGGGAGTGCTCAAGTGACGCGCCGACTAGAGTTCTCCAAAATGCGTAATTACGCGTCTAGTACGCATCGAAATTTTACAATTCGTAAAAATACGCATCGGGACGGTATTTTTTTTTTTTTTTTTTTGATGTTTAACGACCACTGTGAGCAACTCAATGGGCTATAAGCAGTCGCCCGTCCCTAATTTAGGGCCACTGGTTCCAGGGAAAGGAGAGAGCCAGTGCCGTAAGACAAACACAACTTCCATGCCTCACTGGGATTCGAACCCAGACCCCGTTCGGACGAATGATCAGAGGCCATCGCTTAGACCACTGCGGCGACGGTATTTCGTCTTTCAGAGATTGAAGTAAACGAAATAAAGATTTTTTTCGTACTCGTAATTTCTTTTACCTGTGATGTTGCCTCTGTCCAGTATTGTTATATATCATTTTATTCCATAAATATTTGTATTTCAGTTTAAAAATGGAGGGAAAATTTCTGAAAACGGAAATTCGACGGCGAAAAAATTTCGCTGTAATCTTTAGGCATGAGAGTGCGATGGCTTCGAGGAATTTCTCCTTTTCAGCCATAATTTGGGATATCCTAGAGATCGATGCATAAGTGAACAGAAATTATGGGGCAATTAGTAGTGGTGGAGGATGTTTTCCGCCTGAAACTTTCTAAACTTTCGAAAGAGGAAGTTTCGTCTTTCAAAACTTTCGAAAACGGAAGTTAGACGCAGTAAAGATTTCTCCCGTAATCGTAATTTTATTTTTCACGTGATGTTTCCTCTGCCTGGTATTGTTGTTAAATATCATTTTATTTCATAAATATTTGTATTTCAACTTGAAAATGGAGGGAAAATTTCCCCCCGTAACTGTAAATTTTTCCCCTCAACGATGATCAGAAATGTATCCTGTATTCTTAAATACCCCCCCCCCCAAAAAAAAAAGGTTTTGCATTTCAGTTTGATAAACGGTGGAAGGGGGGGGTCAGAAAACGAAAGTGACGAAGCTGAAAAATTTGTAAGAATTGATGCATGGTGTTCAAAAGTATTTATATTTTCAAAGTTACACTGTCCATCTTTTGTCTAAAATAGTGAAAGCTGTCATGCATTCATGATGGATAAAATTGTCATCCAAGGCCATTAAAAAAATGACAAAATGGGAAGGGAAACAAAGATACCAGCAAATGAAAATTTTAGTTTAGTATTGAAACATCACAGGTTTGCGAGGCTAACATTGAACAAAATTAAGATTTTACTTTATGTTTTTTTTAATTATTATTTTAAACACAGATAATACTAGTTTAGTTATTGTGGCATATGCAGAGATTTTTACCGCATATTTATTAATATAATTACGTTTTGTTTTGTGGTAAATGGCGTTCACGCAAAAGTTTTACTGATGCACATTTTCCAAAGTTGGCAAGTATTTAATTCACATGCACATTCTTCAGTCTGAATATGTGTATATCATTTCATGGTTTTATAACATATACTGTGATTTCACTCAGATTTGTTTTTAATGCCTAGTTTGATTCCAGTACCAATGAAGAAAAGCATGTGGTGTACTATAATGATAAGTGTGTGGAAGCATGTGCCAACGTTTCAGAAATTGGGGGAGCAAAGTATTTTCCTATTTTCTAAATAAAGCTGTAAAACTATATCAGAACGTCGCGCTCACGTATATATACACTGAGTGGCCACTTTATTATGACCACCCCCTCAGTATTTCGTTGGGCCACCTTCTGCCTTTAATACTGCGTCGATTCTTCGTGGCATGGACTCCACGAGATGTTGATAGGTGGTTTGTGGAATCGGAGACCATGCTTGATGAATAGCACTTTCCAGGAGTGTGAGATTGCAGGGTTGTGGATCCAGCTGTCTGATGGCTCGTTCAACTTCATCCCACAAATTCTCAATGGGGTTGAGATCTGAAGATTGTAGGGGCCACCTAAGCAAAGTAAACTCACCGGCATGTTCCTGAAACCAATTCTGTACAATACGAGCACTATGGCAGGACGCATTATCTTGTTGAAAGTAGCCATCGCCATTGGGATAAACCATCCACATGACATGATGCACTTGGTCCGCAACGATGTTTAGATATGATGTGATAGTCAAACGTTGATCAACACGAATTAAAGGGCCCAAAGCATGCCAGGAAAACATTCTCCAAACCATAACGTTGCCTCCACCAGCTTGAAGCGTTGTAGCAATGCATTTTGGGGTACATGCTTTCATGCTGTTTCCGCCAAATTCTCACTCGGCCATCGGCATGGTGCAACTGAAAACGTGATTCATCGGACCACATAATTTGTTTCCAGTTGTCGACTGTCCAATCCTTGTGCTCCTGTGCGAACTGGAGACGTTTTCTCTTGTTAACTGCAGACAGCAAAGGTGTTCGAACAGGCCTTCGGCTGCCATATCCCCTCCGATGCAGTGTACGGCGAACAGTGCGGGCAGAGATCATTTGAGGGGATCCTTTTTTTTTTTTTTTTTTTTTTTTTTTATTGGAGGTTTAACGACCACCGTGAGCAACTCAATGGGCTATGAGCAGTCGCCCGTCCCTAATTTAGGGTCACTGGTTCCAGGGAAGGGAGAGAGCCAGTGCCGTAAGACAAACACAACATCCATGCCTGACCGGGATTCGAACCCGGACCCCTTTCGGACGAATGATCAGAGGCCATCGCTTAGACCACTGCGCCACCGGGCCGGCTGAGGGGATCCTTGATTAAGATGGTCTGTAATTTGCTGCACTGTTGTATTTCTGTTGTCTGTTACCAGTCTGGACACTCTCCGTTCCGCCCGAGCAGTCACTAGTCGGTGACGACCACACGTTGCATGTAGAGTTCCAGTTTTTTGGCTGACAGTCCAGTCTTTAAACACTTTAACAACAGCTGCTCTGGAGCATTTCACGAATTGGGCGGTTTCGGTGATACTCGCTCCATGGCTCCGAGCTCCTACAATCATCTCACGTTGAAAGCCCGTCAAATCGCATTTTTTACTCATTTCGTCACCTAAAAATCACCTCTACTACTGTCGCAAGCACTAAGCTTTCCCTTTTTATATATATACCTCGCCCTCTGGCGGCAACAGCGTGCAGCCATAGCTCATTTGCTTAAAACTGTCAGGTGGTCATAATAAAGTGAAAAATCACTTCTACTACTGTCTAAAAATCACTTCTACTACTGTCGCAAGCACTAAGCTTTCCCTTTTTATATATATACCTCGCCCTCTGGCGGCAACAGCGTGCAGCCATAGCTCATTTGCTTAAAACTGTCAGGTGGTCATAATAAAGTGGCCTTTCAGTGTATGCATATATATACAGGGTCGAGTCACATTATTCTGACCACTTACGCCGCCAAGCACCTGTTGTCATTTGCACCATACCAGTGCGAATTCCTCACATAACCCACAATCAGTATCACCAATTCACCATGATCTTACAACTCAATTCAAATAATTTGATGTGAAACAAGCCAATGGCGCATTCCCTCCAGAATATCAAATATCTGTTAGAAAGGATTTTTAAAATGGACTTACATTTATTGATTCTGCACCCGTCTCACGTTTCCCTTTGCTTGTAAGTTTCTCCATTCAGCCTTCAAAGATCAAAATTCTTCTCTGATCACGAAAACACTCCAAAAAAAATTGCACTTTTGTAAGCACGCATAAAGCACGGACGTAAAATTGGTGAAGTATCTGAACACCGGCTACACAGTCACAGTAAGAATACGACGATGGACATGGGAGTGAAGATTGGGGTAAAGCATTTCCTCTGCCCCCGGCCACCCACAAACTACAATGAAGATTGTTTCCTTCATGATTCCCAGCCCAGTGGATAGGAAACCCAGACGGGGTAGGAAGCGGGCGCGGCAGTGATGAAAGGTCTTTACACTGGGAAAAAACAGCTCAAGACCCCATCCAGAGTCCGAGAAAGTGTCCCAGTGATGCCACACTTCAAACTATTGCTTTCGGCAGAAACGTACTTTCCGTCTGGTCTTGCCGATTGATGAATTAAGCTAAGAAAAGCGGGATGTTTGATAGGCGATAATACAAAACTAATTGTTCAAGACCAAGATAAACAGGAACCCCCCTACCCCATTGGGAATATACGCTTAGAATGGATTTCAAAATCACTTGAATGCAAAAGGAAAAATGGAGTGGACTGTCCCTGACTCCCTGCCCCCTCTCACATTCACACAACTATTTGTCATTGTATTTGTGTAGGATCATTCTCCCTCACTCTTCCCACCCACACCCATTAACCAGTCGTAGAACTGAGCAGAAAAAATCAGGAGCACAGGGAAGGCTCTTTTCCCATTACTGTTTTGTTTTCTTTTTCTTTCCCTTACCATAAAGGTAAAAATGCTAATTAAAAACTGCTAAAACGCTATAAAAATCACCAGCATTTCGTTTGTTTTTTAACAATTTGAAAGCTTTTTTTTTTTTCTGTTAAATTAAATGAACTTATATTTTGGGTGCTAAAACTGGAGGGGCGAAACATACAGTCTGCCCCTTCACTTAGATTTCTGGGGGGAAGGGGGCTCCCCTCCTGCCCCCTGTTGTCACGTCCCTGTGTAGAAGGTAGCCAAGTGGTCAGAGGCATTGTTTTCTAACTGGTTATCAAAGTTGAGTCCTGGGTGAAGCATCAGTGGTGTGTTTGTCTCCTGAGACTCGTTCCCTTCCCTTGCAACCAAGGACTTTAAGTTAGGGATGGGCAACTGCTTTATAGCTGTTAGTTGTTCTTTATGGTCGTTAATCTCTGAAATCAAAGAAAAATATATATAGATGAGATAACATGTGTCAAAAATCACAATAATGATGAAAATGTAACCCAGAAAGCATGGCAATTTTAGGAGGCTGGGGTGGGGGCTTTCATTATGCAACAATTAATCTCTCAATAAAATTAGTGCATGACAGTGTGATGAGGAACAAAATAAGTTATTCACCATTGCAGCAAAAGATTTTCTTTTATCTGTAAATGTATGAATCCCCCGTCCCCCCCTTTTTTTTTTTTTTTTTTTTGCACTGATAGTTGGCTAATGAACCGATTAAAATTTATAAATCACATACGGAGGTAGTTACTGCATGTGTTGTGTGGGAAATTAAATGTTGGCACTACTAGAATTGATTTCTAAGTAGTTGGATGCCGACCAAAGAACAAAGAAGGTGAACTGATATTGTGAAATGACTGGAAGTGATAGAGGCAGTAATTATGGCAGAGGAAAAAAAAATCCATTAAAATGAAAAAAAGGTGGAGGAAGTTTGTGAGTAATTGGCAGAAATTTTTATTTTATTGTTTTCTGTTGCATACTGTATTTATGTGCTGTGGCCACCAACCTGGATACACAGGTTTGAAATGAATGATTGATTGATTCAAGGAGAATAAACAACATGGAAGACTTTGGAGAACATAGAAATGACAAATTTTAGTTCAGTGATATAAATGGGATTAGAAGCAGAAGTGAATGTAACTAATGTGTCAATATTTGGATTTGTAAAGTATTTGATGAAACAGTTAAAAGGTGATCTGCTTTGATTTGAAAAAGCGATGTATTTTTTACACTGCGTCTTTGGAGATCCTCCAGTGATTGTGGTGTATTGTGCTGACGTGAAATATTTTTTTTTTCGCTGTAAAAGTTATATTTGGTATCCATTGGTAACAAAAGTAACCAATCGCCAATTTTTTTAATAAAATAAGAAGCTGCCACTTACTGTTTTGTAGTGGTTACCGTGGTTACCCATCATGTGCCAGCTTCACCCCAAATATGATATGAAGTATGGATTTTTAATATCTTCAAAACAGGTTTTTGAATGCTACAAAATAGGAAGAAAAAAATTACAAAACTTTTTTTTTACTTTCTAACAATGCACATATTAAAACAGCAAAACTCAGGCTTTTTGTTGTGAAACAGCTACTTGAACTAAGTCATAGTTGGGTTTTTCACATTTTGAACTAAAATGCCACATTTAATAAAGTCGTACTTTTCAGTCTTTGGATTAGTTCCATACTCTCACACTGGTGTCCCAAGAACCAGATACTGCTGCCATTCCATTGTCTGGCATGCTCAAGGAAGTCACCCTGTTTTCATGTCCAGTTATGTTGCCTATAAAGAAGCCAAAAGTCAGTCATGGAATTTTAGAAGTCAGTTTGTCATAAAACTTTTATCTGCAATGTTGAATACTGCATTTTTTTTAAGTAGCTTCTTTAAATTTTAAACCTTGGTACAGCTAAGCAATTTGATGTGACCAAAACAAAAAAGATTTTAGATAAATAGGAACCAGAAAACAAATGCTGGGTCCTGAAAACGAAGCCAACAACAAAAAAACATTAATGCAGGCATGACACACTTTTGCTCTCGCTCAGTTTCACTGCTCTGAGTTGCAAAATAATAAGTTTCCCTTATAATTTCAAAAGGAAATTGTTAAATGTTTTGTATTTGTCCTTGTGTTCAGATTCAGTCTCAAGTCTGGTGGTAGGTGTCAGAAGACATATTAAATTGCACGTAGGCTTTCTAAATGAAAAATCGTAATGTGTAGGGTGTCCGAAAAAATTAGGTGTGCGATTTTTTTGTTTTTTTGGGTGTAACAATGCAAGTCTTTACATACCTAGCGTACATGAGATTCTTCCGCGGATTTGCGGATTTCCGCTTTTTTGTCATCATTTGGTTCATTCTCGAGATCGATGCAGAACTGAAGAGAAATCGGGGGGGGGTTAGGGAGGGGCGTTCCCCGTCTGGGGATGGTATTTCGTCTTTCAAAACTTTCGAAAACTGAAGTTAAACGGAGTGACGATTTTTTCACGTAATCGTAACTTCTTTTTTCTCGCGATGTTGCCTGTTCCCAATATTGTTATTAAATGTCATTTTATTGCCTAAATGTTTGTATTTCAGCATGAATCTGTGGACAACGATTTCTAAAAACGGAAGTTAAGACGGCGGAAAGATTTCCCTGTAGTCTTCAGGCATGAGATTCTTCCGTGGATTCGAAGAATTCCGCCATTTCCGTTATCATTTTGGGCGTTCTCGAGATCAATGCACAACTGAACAGAAATTTTGGGGAGTAATGGTGCTGAGAGGGATTCGTTTTTCGCTTGACGACGGGATTCCGTCTTACGAAACTTTCGAAAGCGGAAGTTAGATGCAGCAAAGACTTCTCCCATAATATTTTTTTCTTTTCTTCCCTCGCGTTCTGCCCAGTATTGTTCCTAAATATCCTTTTATTCTACAAATACTGCATTTCAACCTAAAAATGGAGGAAGGAGGTTTCCGAAAACGGAAGTAGGTCGGAGCGAAGATTTCTCCCGAAATCGCATTTTTTTTTTCTTCCCGCGATGTTCTCACTATCCTGTCTTGTTGCTAAGTGTTGCTTTCCCCCAAAAAATGTCTGCACTTAAGCTTTGATAAGGGAGGGGAAAATTTTCCAAAAACGGAAGTGACAGAGTTTGAAAATTTGTTAGAATTGATGCATGGTGTTCAAAAGTATTCATATTCTGAAAGTCACACCATTTATCTAAAGTAGCGAAAGCTTTAATATCATGCGCGTTCGTGGTCCTCAGGCTGAAAGTTCTTTCAGCATGATGGATAAATTGTCATCTGAGAGAATAAAAGGGGAGGAAGAAAGAAAAGTGGTGAAGAAATAGCAACCGAAAGAAAAACTAAGCAAAGATTGTTGTGGAGCTGCAAAGTCAACAAAAGATAAATATATCCACGGAACTTGCTGAGAAGAAAGCAACACAAGAGTAAAATTGAACTGTTGTTCTAGCAAGTACAAAAAAAAAAAAAAAAAAAAAAAAAAGAGAGAGAGGAGTGTGTTTGAAGCAGTGTTTTTTAAAATCACTTTATTTTGCTTTGAATACAGTGAACAATTCCACCTTGCTTGTGCTGCTTTATATTCACACTTTCTTGCCGCATGTTCTGACTTTTTTCGCCCGATTAAAATGTTCAGCTTTTTTGTTCCTTGGTAAGTCTCATGTATGACCTAGAGACCAGTCATCAGCTTCATCATCATGTTCATTATTTTTTTGCAGAGCCTAGAATATGACTAGGTAAACTAAGGAAATACACTCATCGTCAAAAAAATAGTTGCACCCAGAAGGAAGCAACTGACAGGAATGAAACTTGGTGGGTAGGTTTGACATCGTAAGACATGCAAATAATTCAAGTATCACGCCCGAGTGCGCATGTGACGCAAGCAAGGAAGGGTCGTAGCGATGTGCCTGACCGGCTATATGAGGTCCTCCCGTTGTGTGCGCTTGCCATTCTGACTCGTGCTGTTGTATTAGTTGCATCCCTTGCAAGTGAAGTATGCCTCGGAGAAAAGTTCGGAAGCAATTCAAGCAGTTGGAGGAGTTCGACAGGTGCCGTGTCGTCAGGTTCCGGGAAGTAGAATGATCTTATCGTCGTATTGCACGCCATACTAGTCGTGCGGATATCACCATAGCACGCTGTTGGCGGCAGTGGATAGAACGCGATACTCAGCAGCGACAGGAAAGGTCTGGGAGACCTAAAGGAACCATGGTGAGTGAGGACTAACGGGTTGTCCGTCATACGCGGAGTAACACAACAGCCACGGTTGCAGATATTCAGCGCTCAGTGGTGCCCTCCATGCATCGTCCTTAGTGCCAGCACCATTGGTAGATGGCTGCACGACGTAGGACGACACACACACAGAGACTGTTACAATGACTGCCCTTAACACCATTGCATCGTCACCAAAGACTGCAGTGGTGTCGTGCCAGACTGTCATGGAGCCACTCAGAATGACAGCGGGTGATCTTCAGTGATGAGTCCCGCTTTTGTATTGGAGGAGACGGCCGTCGAATTCGTGTGTGGTGGCACCGTGGTCAGCGCCAAGATGAACGGGTTGTTGTCGAGCGTCACACGTCGAGAAGACCTGGTGTCATGGTGCGGGGTGTAATCGCCTACGATGCTAGATCACCTTTGGTGTTCATTACTGGCACTTTGACAGCCCAACGTTGCGTTAATGAGGTGCTGCAACCAGTGGCCCCACCTTTTCTAAATGCTCACTCCAGTGCGATTTTCCAACAGGACAACGCTTGTCCGCATACTACTGCTGTCTCGTGAGCTTGCCTCCAAGGCTCTGACACTCTGCCATGGCCAGCCGCATCGCAAGACCTATCACCGATTGAAAATGTGTGGATGCTATTGGATGCACTATCCACACTCCACCCATATCGCACAATCAGCAGGAACTGCATGAGAAGATTCAAGCTGTATGGGATGGCTTATTGCAGGACACCATTAGGAACCTGTACTACTCCATGCTGAGACGTCTGGCATGCTGTGTGAGCAAACATCGCTGCCCAACACTATACTGATATACACTAATTGGCGTTTAGCTCAATAAATATTGCCCATATCAGTCTCAGTGTTTAATCATTTATTGTTTCTGGTAATCTTTAATTTCTTCCCCAATAGCATTGCATTCCGACATGTCCTTCTGGGTGCAACTATTTTTTTGACGATGAGTGTGAAAATGGAGAACCAAGAGTTCAGAGATGTGTAAAGTATGTGCATAATAAAGAGTTGAAGCTTTAAAGAAAAAACAGTCCATGAAAAGGTGGTGGCAACACTAAGGAAAGGCGACCCTTCACACAATACTGTAAAGAAGTGGGCAGTGGAAGTCAATGTGCAAGAGAATGAGTGTGGAACATGACACTTACTCAGACACACCTGAGCCCATCAGTCAAGAAAATGTGGACAAGGTGCATGAGCCGCCCCGGTGGCGCAGTGGTCTAAGCGATGGCCTCTGATCATTCGTCCGAAGGGGTCTGGGTTCGAATCCCGGTGAGGCATGGATGTTGTGTTTGTCTTTCGGCACTGGCTCTCTCCCTTCCCTGGAACCAGTGACCCTAAAATTAGGGACGGGCGACTGCTCATAGTCCATTGAGTTGCTCACGGTGGTCGTTAAACCTCCAATCAAAAAAAAAAGTGCATGAAACACTACTGCAAGATAGATGCTGAAAGGTCAGGCAGATTAGTGAGACCATTGCACATTCCAAAACAACAGTTCATCTGGAAGTGACAAAGGTTGTTGCCTATCCCAAAGCTCCTGACACCTGAATAAAAGCTGATCAGAACATGTCGGTGAGACAATCTTGCACTGTTAAGTGTTTGAAGCCAATCCAGAAGAATTTCTGCTTCAAATTGTAACGGTGAATGAAATGTGGGCACATCATTGTGTTCTACAGTCAAAACAATGAAAGAATCGTGGCTCATCCACTCTAAAGAAGGCGAAATCTGTCACTTCTGCTGGAAAGGAGATCGCAACAGTTTCCTGGAAGTTCGTGATGGTGTTAACACCTTGTGAAGGGCCGCATTATTGGCAAGCTTGAAGAATGCAGGACTGTGGCCAATGTCAGAGAATTTAGAGTAGTACACAGCATAGTGTTGTGGCTTTAGTTAGCTTTTAGGAACAGCAGAACTGCTGCTAGATGTTTTGCTGAAGGTCATCCCTACGGTACGAGCCATCAGGATGATCATTACCTAGCCATAATGACAAAATGGAGTGGGAATAGTATTCAATGCCAGTTGGCTAATGGTCTTCAAGCAAGCATGGATGTGTGAATTTCGTGTCAAGACTTTTCTAAATGCAGCAGGACAAGCCTAGAAGCCCGCATCATGTACCGTTATCCAGGATGCATGTCTCATGTTGACTTGTCTTCAGATCAGTGGGCCAAGGTAATGTTCAGATATGAAAACTACTTTAGTCTTTCATTGAATTCCAAGAGGCAGGTGATTTGGGACCACATACGATACTAGGAACATCATTGAATGGAACCAAGTATCGTGCTTACAGTGTGGACCGGGTATCATGGTCAGCAGACATACGACACTGCTGGTGATGCAATTCTTGTTCATGCTCGTTTGTTCCATGGTACTGTGGGCACACATTTCAGTTTTATGGAGGATAATGCCCACCGTGCTCATTTTAGAGCAGCTATTAATGAAGGGTTTGCCAGGGAGAATATTGATCGGATGGAGTGGCCTGTGTGCTCCCCAGATCTCAGATCTCAATCCAACTGAACATGCATGGGATATCCTGAGGATTTATGTTGCATAAAGGAAACCCCCACCATAAACCATTCCAGTACTAATAAGTGCACTTCAGCAGGAGTAGGACAGTTTACCCCAAGAGCTCGTAAACCACTTGGTGCTAAGCATGACATACTGGTGCCAAACATGCAATCAGCAGCATTGTGTTGTGGGCATATCTCTTACTGTGGACTTTTCATCCTGTAGTCTGTTTATGTAGTGCTGATGGCAGGTGAGCTGGTATCTCCATTATAACATTTTGTTCTGTTTCATACACTAAGTTGTTCTCAGATTCAGAGGTTAGCACCACAAAGAAAGAAAATCCACCAAATAAATATTTTAACTACCCACTGTTGCCATATCAAATGTCTCCATTTACAGCGACCTTGACATACACTGAAGAGCAATTGAATTAGAGACAGCTGGCGTTATGCAAATGTGGCGCTGTGGGTGGCCCTGTAAGCGGAAACGACATGACGTATGCAGCGATTCGACAATATAAAGAGTGATGCGACGGGAATCAGTAAGAGTCGGACGCAGTATGGGTAAGACAAAGGATCTAAGTGCATTTGATCGTGGGCAAATTGTCGGGGCCCGACGAATGGGTCACTCCATCTTGGAAGTCGTGCAGGCACTGGCATTTTCATGAGCAACTGTGTCACGGGTGCACCGTGAGTACATTGAATCCTTTAAAACCATCCCTGCAAGGGCCAACTGACGTGGATAACAGCGTGTGGATGAGCGGGGTCATAGTTGGCTAGTTCGCATTGTAACAGCGGATACACGGGCCACAGTGCAAGAAATCACTCGGCAATTTAACGCTGGTGCACAAAAACGTGTAAGCAGCCACACCACCCAGAATCATCTTCTCGCTATGGGGTACAGAAGCCATCGTCCCACGAGGGTACCGCTGCTGACCGCACATCACAGGGTGTAAAGATTAGCATGGGCGCGGGAACATCGCCACTCGACCCTAGATATGTTGGAAAATGTTGCCTGGACTGATGAGTCGAGATTCACGTTGGTACATGCGGATGGCAGGATACGAGTACGGCGCAAACCATATGAAGCGATGGATCCTTCTTGCCAGCAGGGTACTCTTCAAGCTGGTGGGGGTGGCATTCTCGTTTGGGGGCTGTTTACGTGGACTGAAATGGGACCCCTGGTACGTGTGACATCGTCCCTCACAGGTCAACGTTACCGGAATATCCTGGACGACCATTTGCTCCCGTTTGTGCGTCTTCAACATCCCACTGGGGACCTCATCCTGCAACAAGACAATGCACCGTGCCATCGCTCCCGAATTGTATCCGAATGGTTGGATGAACACTCCACCGACGCGACCTCGCTTCCTTGGCCAGCTAGGTCACCTGACCTCAATCCCATCGAGAGAGATGTTCGAGGCTCTGACGCCCGCCCATCAAATCTTCGTGAACTGTGAGAGCTTGTTCAGGGGTCGTGGATCCGTATGGCTTCCCAACGCTTCTGGTGTCTTGTAGAGTCCATGCCGAGACGAATCGCCACCGTCATCAGGGCGAAAGGTGGTGCTACACGTTACTAGACAGGTATCTCTAATTCAGTTGCTCTTCAGTGTATAACTCGGGCTTCACTGACATCCATCACATGATGTACACAAGACCTTCTATACTTCATACTCAATATTTTTCTCATGCAGACACTCCTGAATCTGGTTCTTCCTTTTTAGTGATTTATTTGGCCTTCCTCTACCTTTCTTTCCTGCCACTCTGGCTGAAAGGTTTTTCTTACATCTCACCACTCGTTCTTTCAACATAGCCAAACCACTTAAGAATATTAGTCTCCACCTTATTGACATTTTGCCTCACATTACATATCTACAACACATTTTCTTTCTTCACATCATCAAAGAGTGTCTTGTTTCAACCCCCCCCTCTCATCCCGTAAGTAATCCATTGGTCCAGCACACAAAAGACTCCTATGTCTCTTCTGCAGTACCCAGGTTTCACTGCCATACATCAGAGTTGAAACATTTACACTTTCATGCACAGCCATTTCAGCCTCTTGAGAACCCATCATTCCTATGAAATCTTCCTAAAGCAGCTATGACTGTCAATAAAGAATTCATTTTACTAATTTGACCATCTAATTTGTTATCTCTGTCAAACATGCTTCCTAAATACATAAACTCATTCACCTGGTCAATCACTGTGCCATTTAGGCTTATCTTCCATTCAGTACTAACAGTTTCTCGCTCAAAAACCATAACTTTAGTTTTTCTCTTACTTATATTGTTTGAATTTCATACAAACTTTGTACACAGGGCACAACATACTCTGCAACTCAATTTTGCTCTCTGCCAATAGGGCAGTGTCATCAGCATACAGCAATCTGCACACACAGATTTTACCAGGAAATAAACCAGTATTGTCTGTTTTGTCCTCACGCATGCATGCATCTATTAACATATTAAACAGCCAGGGTGACATTACACAACCTCGTCTGACTCCTGCACCAATAGAAACCCATTTTGATACACCATTCACTCGTACACAAGCTCTACTGCCAGCACACATGGCTTTTACACTATTAAGTAGATTCCCAGTGACACCATGTGTATTCAGTACCTTCCACAGAAGTATCCTCTTTACTCGGTCATAAGCTTTGTATGAATCTACGAAGGCAGCAGAAACTTTCTTACCAACAAACAGATACTTTTCAATCATTATGTGTAATGCAAAAATTTGGTTAATGTAGCCCTTACTAGGCATAAAGCCACTGACACTCTCTGACGTAAGACCTCGTACCTTATCAATAATGACCTTTCCAAACACTTTTCCTGGTACACTCAGCAAGCTAATACCACGGTAGTTCTTGCATTCAGTCTGATCACCTTTTCCTTTATACAAGGGACCACTCCTAACTCCCAGCACAACTGACAATTTCAGTTAACCAGTCAATTACAGTCACCACCATATTTTAACATCTTAGCAGTTATGCCATCTACTCCCGGACCCTTACCATTCTGAAAAGATTTTACTTTACACACCTCTTGCGCTTCCATCTCTCAGTATGACATCTTCTGCTTTAGAATCACCTTTGCTTTCACGATCTAATAACTCACAGAAGTATTCACCCCATCTTTCACCTGACACATTTGGCTCCCGTATCATTTCTCCAGTCCTATTCTTCACACAACTTAAAAAATTATTTACCCTGTTTTTCCTATGTCTAATGTACTTCCAGAAAGTTTTCCTATCATTCCAAAAAGTCAATTGATGCCTTTACACTTTTTCCTTTCTATGCCTTACTCTGGCAAATCAGCTTAGCTGTCTCACACTTCTTACAGCAATGTTTATCCTCAGAAACTATCTTGCAACATCTCCAAATATGCTGCCTTCTCTTTCTGTTTACTGCTTCTTTAATCTCACTGCTCTACCAAGCATCACATCTAATGCTACCCACTATTGTTGTACCACAGACCTCTTCAACATCAGTGACAACACAGTTCTTAAAACATGTCCACTTCTTTTCTACATCCCTCTCACATGACTTCGACACATCCTATTGTTCTTTGAGTAAATTACAGTAACGCTGATGGTCTTCAGGGAGCCTTTCAACCTTTGTTCTTTTCATCATGGGCCTCTTCCTATTGCTTTTTCTCCAACCAACCTTTAATTTCACTCGTGACACTAAAAAGTAATGATCAGAGCCAACATCAGCCCTTCTCATCACACGAGTGTCAACAACTAAGTGTTTCAGATGTTGATTGTAAACAACAAAATCTATTACGATCCATGTGTTTTCCACTTCATGCAGTTTGAATGGTAGTGAATACACGTGTGATGTCCCATTTTACTTCATCCCACAGAAGTTCCTACGTGGCAAATGAAGTGGGGAGGAAATTCTCCATGTAACTGAAACCACTCCCAAGACTGTTTAGGTATTTTGGCGTGGATGTTGATACTGCTCTTAACTGAAAAGTTTTGACTAATGTCACCTGTGACTTACAGTTACTTGGTTTTCAAACCTGTCTTTAATTTGAAAAGGTTGAATATAAATTTTCTTTTGTAAGGTAATCTCTAATTTCAAGTTATTGGTGCACTGTTCTTCTGGAAGTAAACATCACAAACCCACACATGATATACAGTATATACACTCTACGTCAAAAAAATACTTGCACCCAGGAGGACGTATAAGATTGCAATGCTATTAGAGAGGAAGGAAGGTAAAGGTTACCAGGAACAATAAATGATTAAACATTGAGACTGATATGGGCAATATTTATTGAGCTACACGCGAATAAGTAGTGACTCTCAGTATGGCGTCGGGCCGCCATGTTTGCTCACACTGCATGCCAGACGTCTCGGCATGGAGTTGTACAGGATAATGGTGTCCTGCGGTAAGCCATCCCATGCAGCTTGAATCTTCTCATGCAGTTCCTGCTGATTGTGCGGTAGGAGTGGAGTGTGGATAGTGTGTCCAACAGCATCCCTTACATTTTCAATCGGCGACAGGTCTGGAGATGCGACTGGCCATGGCAGAGTGTCAGTGCCTTGAAGACAAGCTCTCGAGACAGCAGCAACATGCGGACGTGCGTTGTCTTGTTGGAAAATCGGACTGGAGTGAGCGTTCAGAAAAGGTAGGACCACTTGTTGCAGGAACTCATTAACGTAACGTTGGGCTGTTAAAGTGCCTGTAATAAATACCAAAGGTGATCTGGTGTAGGCAATTGCACTCCACACCATGATACCAGGCCTTCTGGATGTGTGATGCTCGACAACAAACATTTCATCTTGGCGCTGAACACGAAGCCTCCACACACGGATTCGGTGGTTGTCTCCTCCAAAACAAAAGCGGGACTCGTCACTGTAGATCACCCGCTGCCATTATGAGTGGCTCCGTAACAGTCTGGCACGACACCATTGCAGTCTTTGGCGACGATGCACTGTTTTTAAGGGCAGTTGTCGTAACAGTCTGCGTGCATGTAGTCCTACGTCGTGCAGCCGTCTGCCAATGGTGCTAGCACTAATTGGACGATGCATGGAGGGCACCACTGCGCGCTGAATATCCGCAATCGTGGCTGTTGGGTCACTCCGCTCACGTCGGACAATCCGTTGGTCCTCACTCACCGTGGTTCGTCTAGGTCTCCCACACCCTGCCGCTGCTGCGTGTCGTGTTCTATCCACTGCCGCTAACAGAGTGCTATATTGATATCCGCACGACTAGTATGGCGCGCAATACGGTGATAAGACTTTCCCGAAGCCCGACGATGCGTCCCCTCTAGAACTCCTCCTACTGCTGGTATGGCTTCCGAACTTTTTTGCGAGACATACTTCACTTGTAAAGGATGCAAGCAACACAACAGCACGAGTCTGAATGGCAAGCACGCGCAAAGGGACGACCTTATATAGCCGGTCAGGCACAACCAGGTACGACCCCTCCTTGTCTGCGTCACATGCGCGGCCGAGCATGATACTTGAATCATTTACATGTGTCACAATGTCAAACCTACCCACCAAGTTTCATTCCTGTCTGTTGCTTCCTTCTGGATGCAACTATTTTTTTGACATAAAGTGTATATATAGAGATATAGACATTCATATGTGGGTCCACCTAAAACGTTCCTAAAATATCTCGCGAGAACATAGACCATACCATTGCACTACCTCTACTAACCTGTCGAGTCATGACCATACACAATATGGATCAATTCTCTCACGCACGCACACTATGCCCTTCCATCAGCAGAATGAGGATTGGAGACAGTGGTGCATCAGACCACATGACCCTTTTCTAATCATTTAGGTTTCATCTGTTCTGTGGAGACACAATGTCGTGTGCAGACAGCAATGTTGTGTGGGCAGGTCTGCAGTTGTAGCACAGACAATGTAATGTACAGCGTGTCATGTTCTGAAATGCCATTAGGCATCATTTCCAATTTAAATCCTCTGTTGTTTTGCTCAACGTTGCATGCCTATTGGCTCATGCAAAGCCGTTATCCTCCACCTACATCCAGAGCCAACTACATACTTCCTACCACAGGGAAGTGTTTACCGCTACTCTTTCACTAACATAACTGAGTAGTGAACTACTCTTTTACTACCATTTACTCTTTCATTACTACTCTTCATAAGTCTTTCACTTCTCTACCAGAGCCAACTACATATTTCCAACCACAGGTACTACTGTTGAAAAATTTGTGGTAGGTTGCACATGAAAGTGGTGCTACTACAGCTGCACCACTTTCTGAGAAACGAAACACCATTCTGTGGTGCAAAATAAACCCAACAACATTGCGCAACCTTGTGTGCAACCTTGTACCGTAACGTGATAAAAAGGTGAACCACGTTGTTGGGTTTTGTTTGCAAAACACGATGGTGTATCTTTTCTCAGAAAGTGGTGATGCTGGAGTAGCATCACTTTTTGATTGAAACTACCTGAAAATTTTTAACAGTGTAGCTCTACTCTTTCACATTCCATAACTGCATCAGTTTTATCAGTGAATGAGATGTTTTATCAAAACCTCCAGATTCGCTATATATGAATGCCGGTTGCTTTGACTAGCGAATCCTGTGATGTTTATATTCAAATTAATCGGAAACTTAGTCGTTCTAGGTGCTGGTGTGGCTAGCATACTGTGACGCTATACGGGAGACGCGGTTTCAATTCCCGCTCCAGGACGACGAAGTTTTTGGATATTATCTGACTTAACATCCAAATCATATTTACGCTAATAAACGGATTCTCATTTTCCAAATATGTATTGCATCAGTTTTGCTGATACTTATATCCTTCTTTGGAACACTTATTGTCCCATGCTCAACGTTTGTTAGATCATGTTGCTTTCCTCATTACACCTTCAGTAACATTCTGAACAACCACTGGAGTGTTCTAGTATTTCTTAAGAATTAAGAAGTGCTCTTAATTGATGCAGTCAATTTTCTTGTGTACTGGTTTTAATAAGTTGGATGGCAACTGAAACACATAACTCAATTGCAGAAATATATCTCCAGAAAACAGCTTTATTGAAAGGCAATGTGTTCCTGTGAGGCTAATGAATGCTATCAACAATGGGTTTTATTTCACATTTGCAAATCAATCAACACTGTACCTAATACTGTTATCTCATAGTATTTCTTAACTCCTGGGAGCCATGTAGGTATTGTAGCTTTGTGCAGTAGAGTTCACCTTTTTCAGGAGCTATATTCTCCATGAACTGCATGTACATAGTGATAGTAATTATTTTTTCTGGCGATTAGGGATTGCAGTAAGGTGATTTTTACCAGTTATTACCATGAGATACGTTCCTCATTACTTCATCTTAGCCATTCACAGACCTCAACAAGCTTATGATAACCCGAGGGCAACAACTCCAGTGCTGATTTTATGGATCCATTCATATTAACAACATTTGTGGAAACACTGAACTGAATGGTGGTCTGCTATGGGGTTTGAACCTCCAACACTGCCTTCCATACAGCCGTGTGATTTTGCCAACTGCATTATGCATGAAGTTCATCCATCTCAAGAATTCATGCCATACAACTTATTAATACCGGTACTCAGTAACAGTAATTTCTGGAGTATGAAATGTGAATTACCAACCTGGATGACAGAGTCGCACCAGGAAGGACATCATCCCTCAGATTTCCATAATACCAACAACCTTTTGCTTCATTTTGGCCACATACAATTTCTCAACAGAATGAAATGAACATTAAGAAAGGTTAAGGTCATTTACCAAGTTGTGCGTGATTTAAGAAAACCGTTTTTGTCTCGTAAGAACTTGTTGTTATGCGTTCTAGAGTTATACGTTAGAGGGCGTTACTCTGTATCGTCAAAATAGTTACATGCTATTTACAGGTGTTCTCAGCAACAGCCATAAGCAGGAAAAAGGTAGTAAATAGTTTAGTTTATATTAGACAAAAATTCTTAGTCATGCTGTTACAGAAAAAGAAAAATGTCTTTTTCAAAAAGGAAAATTCCTTTGACCCAGACTGGGGGGTGATAGTAGTATCCCAGATAAGACTTAGATACCCTATTTACCTTCCCGTACTCTTCTCTATGGTTGATGAGTATGTTTAAAAAAAAGAAGCTTTTGGTGAACTGTAGTATTCATTGGTTAGTCGTCTTAATTGGTGAGTGATGTGAGTAAACTCGTACTCTTTTCTACTTGTTTTGCCAACAAAGGGGAAGATAATTTTTCTATTTGAGGTTACCTGAAAATTCAGCTTAAAAAGAATTAGTTGAGATAGGATACCAGTTGCACAGTAAGCCTCTGCAATAATATCGTGACGTCTCAAACATGATATCTTGTGGTGGGCTGAAAAATGTGAGCCATTCATCCTATTTCTGAGCCGCCTCGGTGGCCCAGTGGTTTAAGTGCTGGCGCCTGACCATTCTGAGATTGGTACTGGTTCAAATCCCGGTGAGGCATGAATGTTGTGCTTGTCTTACGGCACTGACTGTTTCCTTTCACTGGAACCAGTGGCCTTAAATTAGGGACCAGCGACTGCTTATAGTCCATAGAGTTACTCATGGTGACCCCCCCACACACACATATACACGAATTCTATTTCTGCCACATCACTGGCTAAAGAAGCTAGTATCCAAACTATGGCCCGCGAATCAGTTTCCTGTTTAGCTTAGGCTCGTATGTCGAAAGAGCTGCGAACGGGTTGTTGACGCGAATAATTCCCCTGTAATAAGCAGAGCTTCAAGCTTCTAAAGAAACTAAATATATATTTTCTTATTGTAATGATAGGCCGTTATTGCTTATGTGTTTATTTTATTCTACTCTCAACGGCCCTTGTGCAGGTTCCAATTCTTTAAAAGGTCATGTTTAAATAACAAGTTCAAGAAAACTATATTTCGCAGCACCCCCCCCCCCTCGTTTTTTTAGGTCATATCTCATTTCGACTTCGACGTTCCTCCAGTTGATTAGGATTTCGATCGGACTATTGCACATTTGTGCGATACGTTTCGGCACTCTGGTTAAATATGGCCCTAGTGCCAGCAATAGTGACAAACATTTCGACTAATTTAACTAATTCTTTAAGTTTACGAACAGTAGGTCGGGTAAGAACATATGGAGCCGTCCCGGTTTTCGAAGGGTTAGAGGCGCAGGTTTCTGGCCAGTCCCTACTGATCCCGAGTTTAGGGCGCTGATGAGGTATGAGTGGGTGTTTGTCGTACTGCGCTGCCTCTCCTTTCCCTGGAAGCAGCGGTCTCAAGTCAGGGACGGTCGATGCTTATATCCCCTAAGAGTTGCTCGTTAATAATCTCATACATCACGGGTTCAAATCTGTCTGGACGTAATTCCGTCTTTCGAAACGGAAGTTAAAAATATATGTCTCCTGTAATGTTTCCCCTCCCCCGTGATGTGCTCGCTGTCCAGTTGTGTGTTGTTAAATATCATGTTACTGCATAAATGTTAATATTTCAGCTTGGAAACTGAGGCAACGATATCCGAAAACGAAAGTTAGACGAAGTGAAAATTCTTTTTCTCGCGATGTTCCTTTGTTTACCAGTATTGATAAATTTCATTATCGCATAAATGTTCATATTTAAACTTCAAAATGGAGGCAATTTGTGCTTGTGTGTGTGTGTATGGGGGGGGGGTAACGACTACCGGGAGCCACTTTTTCCAGGGAAGGGAGAGAGGGCCGGTATCGTGAAACAAGCATCCAGTGGGGACTGGAATCCGGCCCACTCAGACGAACGGTCAGAAGCCAGCGGTCAAAATTTTCCGAAACGAAAATTAGTGCAATAATTTCTCCGGAAATAGTTTTCTTTTTTCCCGTCCGTAGTGATTTGTCACGTATTGTTGAACATCATTTTATTCCAGAAACGTTGGAATTTCAGCATGATGGTAAGTCGAAAGACCGAGCGTTGGAACGTATAAAAAAACTTATGCCCTGTGCTTTCACGCTGCTGTCAGTCACTGATAACCGTAATTAAAATCGTCCGACTAGTACCTTCAGGAAAAGTCATGTTGAAGTTCGATGGTGTGAAACCTCTAAACATTTTTTGATTTGGCTGAAAATGTTCACGCGCGCGCGCGCGCGTGTTTGTGTGTTTATGTGTACGCGTTATGGTTAGAAACAAATTTAGACAGTGGTACCTGAAAATTTTTGAAATTTATTTTTTTCTTTAGAGTTACCTTTCTAATATACTGTGCATTTATTTATGTACTAGCTTGTAGCCCGTCCTAGGACGTTTGTTTTTAAGCTTTAAATAAATATTAATATATAAGGGTTGTTACCAGTCATATGACGGAGTGAAATTTTTAATTGAAGCAGATTGAAAACATATCAAATAGACGCCGGATTTCTGTAAGGAGATAGAGTAAAAACTTATACAGTAAGAACTCATTCATGTTAGAACTGAAAATTATGCTATTTATTTCCTATTTTTCAAAAGACCTCGCGATAAATAAACATTCTGTGCAAAATATTTGTTGTTTAACAATTTTCCTTGTAGTCCAGTTGTTTTCGCGTGAACTTACCTCAACTTTTGCTTTGGTTTTTCGCGTTAAATTACTTTTTCTCCGGCACACATGTTATTCCGTTCACGGCTTGTTTTAGACTGTCATATTCGAAGGTTAGTTTGAAACTTCATACCGAAACTTTTTCTACAAAATAATGCGACATCTGGCATTACAAATCGGAACTAACAAAATTATCGACAATGTGCTGTTGGGAGGGGGGGGAGAGCCGTTATTAGATGTAATTTTGCTCACTTCAACATCGCAAGATTTCAGTTTTTACTGTAGGTTAGGACGTTTAGACAGATCGATATTTTGCAAAATGTCTAATAAAATCAGCACTCAACTCGGAAAGTTAATTTAAATAAAGTAAAAACTAAAGCATACAAATTAATATTCGAATTGCGCTAAATTAAATTAATATACAAACGCAACTTGCCGTGATATTAAGATTTTAATTCGAATTTTGTAGATCGAATAAATAGAACTTGAGTCTTTAATAATCCAATGTTTTTAAATTAGCACGCGATCACCTTGACATCTAAAAGCGATCGCGTGCCATTATATAACAGGCAACCATTTTGAAATCGCGAGAGCACACACAAATATATCAATAAGTGATGACACAACATTGCAGACGTTGTGTGACGTCAAGCGTTCCAGAGAGACAGACGGATCTGGGTGCTTATATTATTAATATGTAAACGCATGTATAAATAAGTGGCAGTACGTTCAAAAATGAAGATAAAGGCCAGTTCGAAATGGGGAGAGTTTTCACTATCGGCAATGCCTTCTATTTTGTTTTTAGATATGTATTATTAATTTACCTGTCTTTTATCTGAATGGTAATAGAACCATATGATGTGTGTGTGTATCAGCGGGTGCATGGGTGCAGTCAGATTTCTTAGGGGCAGGCGGGGGAGGAGAGCTGAGGATTAAGTTTTCTTTAGGATTTTGATTTTGCATCATAAATAAGTACTGAAAATAGTAAAAAGACGTATAATGGAATTCTAGGGGCTTCCTGCGCCTATAAAATACTACATTTTCAGTCTTGGGCCAACTTTCTTGCTTTCACCCATGCTATATACAGGGTGATTGTAAACTCCTTCAACAAAACAAAAGGGGCGATAGTACACATCAAGATGAACAATATTTGCAATGGAACCTAGGGTAGCATTCCATTCCTAGTGCCAGAAAAGAGCACGTTCGAAAAACGTCCAGCAGGCACACGGAGTTCCAACAAGTGCATGAGAAGCACAAGATGCAAATCAGGTGGCCTGAACACGTGCGTAGACCATGAAGAGCAAACATTTAAAAACGCAGCCGAACCCGTTCAGAGATATTACCGTGTGAACGTTACATGAGAATTGACGGATACGTCAGATCGGCACAGCGTACCGTGTGTTCCTGGAGAAAGTGCTTCCCGGTCTGTTGCAGGATGTTCCGCTCACCACACGGAGGGACATGTGGTTTATGCAGGATGGGGCCTCAGCACACTTTGCCACCGAGGTCAGATACTTCCTAAATGCGACATATCCCGGGCGGTGGACCCGTGGCTTGGCCTCCACGCTTCCCGGGCCTTAATCCACTAATTGGTGTACGAGACACATGTGGACTCCCTGGAAGATCTCGTCGCGCAAATCGCTGTAGCTGCGCACAATATCAACACCACACAGGGATTCTACGAGAGTCCTTCATCGCCAGTGTGGGCTGTGCAACGACGCCGCCCTTGGACGCCAGTTTGAGCAGCTCCTTTAAGTCTTTTTCTGATGCGATTGGAATTGTGCAACTCATAAATTAGGTATGTCTCTTTGTTTTAACTGTTGAAGGCTCAACGTGGATATGGGCCGCCCCGGTGGCGCAGTGGTCTAAGCGATGGCCTCTGATCACTCGTCCGAACGGGGTCCGGGTTCGAATCCCGGTGAGGCATGGATGTTGTGTTTGTCTTACGGCACTGGCTCTCTCCCTTCCCTGGAACCAGTGACCCTAAATTAGGGACGGGCGACTGCTTATAGCCCATTGAGTTGCTCACGGTGGTCGTTTAAACCTCCAATAAAAAAAAAACGTGGATATGTGCTTTTCCTCTTTTCTGGCACTGGAACGCGGCCTTAGGTTCCATTGCAGATATTGTTCGTTTTGATGTGCACTATCCCCCTCTTGTTTTGTTGAAGAAGTTTTTTTGTTTTTTTTGGGGGTTGGAGGTTTAAACGACCACCGTGAGCAACTCAATGGGCTATAAGCAGTCGCCCGTCCCTAATTTAGGGTCACTGGTTCCAGGGAAGGGAGAGAGCCAGTGCCGTAAGACAAACACAACATCCATGCCTCACCGGGATTCGAACCCGGACCCCTTACGGACGAATGATCAGAGGCCAGCGCCTTAGACCACTGCGCCACCGGGGCGGCATTGAAGAAGTTTACAGTTACCCTGTATATTGTGTTCGTTCTGAAAATCCTGGCACACATTCTTCCGCTTATTGATATTAGGGGTCACTTAAAAAAAACCGTCCTGTTGGCAGAATGATAAAAGATTTGTCTTCGAATCATCATCCCAGATGGATGCAGTTGTGACACTGGCTCTCTCCCTTCTTCCCGAGTTGCTTTCGGCGGTCGTTAAGCTGCGGATTAAAAAACATTGATTGACAAAGTCTCCATTTTGATCCGTTGCCAAATTAATCGGAAATCATAAAAGTATAAGGTTCATCCAAAAATATTGCGTGATGATTAAACTCTTGTATTTATAAGAATTTTGCATGTTTCAAAATAAGTTGATATGACCTTCCAATGCGAAAACTGCAGTTATTTTTTAATCCCCCAGCAGTAACTTTTAAAACGATTCATTTCTCCCGCCTGATAATAACAGTTTTTTTAAATCGCATGTTAGGATAGTTACTCCTGTCAGAAATTAATATATTGTGTTGACAGGTATGCAGACATTTACAAGCGGTATGTCGTACAAATCTCAGCATTTTCCCCCACTTAATCAAGCGGTATGACGTACAAATCTTAGCATTTTGCCCGCTTAAGAGAATTGAATGGAACGAAGCATCGCATCTGAAAATTTTCAATGGGATACACGCAGGAAACGGCGGATACTGATAAGCTTTATCGGTCATTTAACTCTGTGGTGAAAAAGATAAAAGCCCTTTGCGTGCGCATTGTTATATTTTTATGCTATCAGGCTAAAGTAGCTTTATGGTTGAAGACCCTTTCTATGTCTCTTATCACTCCTGGAGACCATTGAAACGAAAAATAAAATCGGCGAGTTAGTACTCGTCAAGCTGACTGAAAATTTTCGAGGAATTCTGTTCGCTTCTACCGTTATGACGTCAATATTCCAAGCCATTTGTTTTAGATATAGTTTCTGGAAGATAAAAATTAAAGTACATTCCTTGTTTTACTTACGGGAAGGTAAGTTCAGGATCCGATGAATTCATTCTTGGATTTATCTGTCTTGCCCACAGTGGCGTCTGAATGAGGGGACAGCTGCCGCCCCCCTGAACTCATTTGCGTGCAGGGGCAAAACATCTCATTTGTCCCTTCACTTTTCCGTCGGTCATCAGAAATGAAATTAATATTTGGAGTTTCTTTTATTTTTTACCATTTACAATTACTTCTGGCAAAAGAAAATATGATAATCATCTCACGTGTACTTCTAGAAATCCCTGAAAGATATTTCGTTTTTTTAAAAAAGAGCAAGAACATTTCCTATTTTTTTTAAGTATAATAAAATCAGTCTTTCTTTAAAGAAAAAAAATTGAATAGGGAGAAAGGAATCGGATATATTTTTCTACTTTTTTCTTTTGATGTTATAAAGGACTACGGTGCTTTTTGAATTCATACTAATGTGGAGATGTACAAATCAATATCGTTTAACATCGTTTATACGATGTTAAACTACATTGATAGAATACCGTAATATGAATAAAACGATTTATACCGAAAAATCTCATAACATCGATATAAAATTCAAGGTTTATGTTAATTTAGATTTTATCGATGCAATTGTTTTATCTGTAGCATTTTCAATTCAAATGACATCATCACGTCCTGATTTACAAAAAAGCACAATAAACTTTATGATCTGACTAAAAATTACATATCCTGATATCTTGCCCCCCATTTTCCAAAAGTAGTTGCGATACCCATGCTTGCCCATCTAGGGTTGTGGTCCTGATTTGGGGGGGGGGGGGGCTGTTAGACAAATGCGCCGCCGAAGAATCAAGAGCGATTGGTTTGCGGCTCGCTCCTTGGTCTACGAAGTAAAAGGAACCACTCCCACGCTAAGTGTTTTGTGTAAAAATGCCGGTGATCCGAAAAAAGCTGGGAGGCAAGTCGGGTCATCCCAAAAACCGGGTCAAAATAATTCTTGTAGACAGTTGATACACTTTATTAACAAAGTCAAGGACTTGCTTCCAAGCTACGCTGTTGGCAGCTTCAAGTGGTTATTACACTTAATCAGGGAGTAAAACAAACTAAGGGATATGCTTACAATTGGGTTTTGCTTTAAAAGGATCGTAACTAACAAAACTATACCATAGATAGATTTATCGTCGGATTTCGGGCCGCATGTGCGGGTCCCATATTTTTTGAGACCCACTTTTGCAATGGTTCACGAAACGCAGATTGATGAGTACTACAACGCTTATTTCGGTTGAACGATTTTCGCTTTTCAAAAAATAATTCTTGTTGCGGACAGACACAGAGCAGTTCGGATTTTTATTGTTGACGGGCAATGAACTTCTTGGATTTTGATTTAAAACGTCCTCGTGGTTGCTCTTAATGAAATCACGAAAATTTCTGGAACATCAGATGGTATGGTCATTGAGGTGTTTCATAATTTTCTGTTTTAATTACTGTTACTTATTTAAAGCATAACAGCTGCGTGTTGCTACCTTTATTTTAAATACACCAGACTGAATATTCATGAAATGCATATAGCGTATTAAATCAGTTTATTTTTGTGGTGTAGCGTTTTTATGTCTACCATTGCCTTGAAAAAGCCTCGCAGGGGAGTGCGAGAGCTTGGCGAATCTCTGTGCTTCTTACTACACCACAAAAATAAACGGATTTAATACGCTATATGCGTTTCATGAGAATACGTGTTGCTGCTTCTGCCAGTAAAATATAGAAGAACAAACTAACGAACAAAAAAAAAAAAACAACCTCGGTACCTAACCTACACAAACTGACCGTTATGTTCGACGATAGTCTGTAATATCGGCGACAGGGCGGCAATAAAAGTAAGCGATCAGAGTAAATATTATTAGGTGTGCAACTTAATTCTAGGCCACAGGCACGACACGTTGACAGCAAATTATAGCAAATCGAATACGTACCTAATCAAGGAAATAATCCCGTCATGTTGGATACATTTGAGCTATCGGTCAGGGAGCTGCCGAATGCCACTGCGGAAAAAAGATGGCAGTTTCGAGTTGATAAAGTCATCAATACTTGTGTGGACCTCCTCGACAGAAGTGAAATGCGTATCAATCAGGTGATGTTGCAGGGAGCGAAGGAGGTGATAATCCGACTGGGCGAAGTCTGGAGAATACGTCGGGTGGAACAAAATCTCCCATCCCAGGTCGGTGATCGTGTTTAAAGTCATTTGCGCGGTGTGAGGACGCGCGTTATCCTGAAGCAACAGGACCGACCTTTTGCCCTTGCCGGTGTATGGCCTTTTTGCTTCCATTGCGTCAACTCACACGAATGAGTTGCTGACAATAACGCTCAGCATTGACCATTTCACCAGGTTTGAGCAACTCATAGTGTACGACACCGTGCACCATATGCACAGCAACAACTTCCTGGCATGGATATTCGGTATGGCGGTACTGGTGGTAGGCTGACCTGGATAAACCCACGATTTGTGCCGCTTAGGATTATCGTAGAGGATCCACTTCTCATCACAGGTCAAAATCTTGTGGAGGAAATCCTTCTTCTTGAATCTGGAGAGCAAGGACACAGCAACATCGTAGCGCCTAGACTTGTTCGCAGCTGTGAGTTCGTGGGGCACCCAACGGCTGTACTTGTGAATCCGTCCAAGCTTGTGCAGGCGCTTTGCAATGGCTTGCCGTGTTACTCCGAGTTTCTGGGCGAGCTCTGACTGTGTGAGACAGGGATCCGCGTCCAACAGTTGTTCCAGTTCCTCATCGTCAACCTTCTGTAGCTGTGCCGGACGTTCTGCATCACGGAGATCGAAATTTCCCTGCTTAAACCGCTGGAACCACTTCTTACACGTACTGTAGGACACAGCAGCTTCACCTAAAGCAGCGCAGATCATTAGCCGGGCTTCCGCGGCACTTTTTTCAACTGAAACGCGAACAGGAGGCAGTGCCTTAAATGTTGCTTCTCGGACGACATTGCTTTCACCGTCAACTTTCGTCCATTCTGTCACTACAGCTGTGAGCGGTTACGGTTGCCTGGAAAGCTGTTGGATGGCGCTGCAATCAGCCATTATCGCACACAGCTATTTGCATTTGCCGACGTTCTACGATCGTTTGCGGTTAGGGGCCGAGATTTAAGTTACACACCTAATATTTTACGGTATGCACTCCGTAAAACAAATTGCAACCACCAAAACCGGAGGGGAAATTCCAGTGACATTCACGGATGAAGCAGTACAGGAGACGAAAAAGACTTAAGTTTTAAATAGTGACACTGTACTAGTGATCCGATTTATTGGCGTAGGAATGTATAAATAGGCGCTTCCAAGCTTTCGCACTTCAACCAGATGGCTTTTTCAAGGAAGTTAGACAGAAACTGCAACTGAAAAATAGATAGAACGCGTTAACAATTTGAACGCGGAAACTAACGCTAACGTGTCTACTTCCTACGCCAATAAATCGGATCACTAGTACAGTGTTACTATTTAGTACTTAATTATTGTACTGTTCCTCGTTATCAAATTGACTTAAGTTTAAAAAACTAGTGTACAATTTCATTACCTGAAAATAACGCACATCACTAAAATATACAACTACCTCTACTGGCAATGCATTCAGCAATGCGTCGTGGCATTGAGTCATAAATACGTCTAATGGCTTCCTGCAGCACTCACTGTCCGTCACACTTTCTTTACCTGGTCTAGTAGGCGGTCTTTGTATGCACTGGCTGTGTGCAAGCATTTTTTACGCTTTCCAACCGTAGGTTGAAGAAGCGTATATGCTCCAGCTTTTTCCGTCCGTCTGTCGGTGCGATAACTCATGTAAAAATGGATCGATTTCGACGAAATTTTAATATGTGGTAGGGGACCACCAGGGGACGAACCCTATTGAAAATGGGTGAAGTGGGGTTAAAGTTCACTCCATAAGAGCGGGATCCATTTAATTGCCCTTATGCGTCATAACTTGCGTAAATATGGTTCGCTTTCAATGAAATTTTAGTATGTGGTAGGGGACCTTATGGGGACGAACCCTATTGAAAATGGGTGAAGTGGAGTCAAAGGTCAGGACATAGGAGCAGGATGCATTCCATTGCCCTTATGCGTCAAAAGGTGCGTAAAAATGGTTCGATTTCGATGAAATTTTAGTATGTGGTGGGGGACCACCTGGAGAGTAACCCTATTGAAAATGGGACAAATAGAGTCAAAGGTCAGGACACAGGATCGGGATCCTTTCCATCGCCCTTATCCCACATTATTAAGGTGGACGTCAAGTAATTTTGCTTCCTATATTTCCAATGGAAAACCTTTTGTACACATTTCCTTCACAATTAGTGTGTTCCCAAGGATGGAAATTTGAACATCGATTAAAATAACTTCATACTATAACTTGGAATACTTAACATTTTCTAAAACATAAGCATAATTATATTAAAAAACAATAACGTTTCTTTTGGTTGTGTTGAAACCAGAAAAAAGATGGCGCGACCTGTACTTTGATGACGTCAGTGGACAAATAAATGTTGGATTGCATAATTACGGTTATGGTTTAGAAAATATAATTACGGTTATGGTTTAGAAAATATTAAGTATTCCAAATTATGAAATGAAGCTATTTTAATCGATGTTCAAATTTTCATTCTTGGGAACGCATTAATTGTGAAGAAAATGTGTACAGAAGTTTTTCCATTGGAAATATAGGAAGCAAAATTACTTGACGTCCACCTTAAAGTAGCAATTCTTGTTGTATGTATGTATGTACATTTTATTTTGAAAACTGCTCTAAAAATTTTGATGAAAGTCGTTACCCTACCGTTTCCTGGTACTAGAAATTAGTGGGTTAAATAACCACCCCGAATTATAACGTTTTTACTGTCATGGCGTCGTTCCGTTAATGTTTCCAATGCTTAAAAATCTTATGACGTTACAATCTCGCATTTGAGAATGTTGGCGCGCGGTCGCGCCATCTGTCTCATTACGTCACGCGTTGTGTGTGGATCCTATTAAAGTTTTATGCCGTCATACTCTTGCGAGCACATGGCCGCTATCCCCATCTGCTTCATTACGTCACGGGTTGTGTGCGTATGTCCATCCGCACGATAACTCGAGTAACAATCGTTCGATTTCGATGGAATTTTAGTATCTGGTAGGGTATCACCTGGGAAGGAATCTTATTTAAAGTGGACGAAATGGGGTGAAAGGTCAGTACATAGGAGCGGAATACATTCCACTGCTGTTATGAGTCATAACTAGCGTAAAAAAGGTTCGATTTCGATGAAATTTTAGTATGTGGTAGGGGCCTGCCTGGAGACGAATTCTATTGAAAATGGGCGAAATGGGGTCAAAGGTTAGGACACAGGAGCGGGATCTATTCCATAGCAGGTATGCATCATAACTTACGTAAAAATGCTTCGATTGCAACAAAACTTTGTCATGTTATTTTGGAGGTATACCGAATCGGTTCTGTTGAATATCATCGATATGGGATCAAGAGTCAGGGCACAGGACCGAGATTTATTCCATAGCCATTATTCGCATAACTTGAGTGATAACATGAGTAATGATTTCTGGTATGTTGGAAAGCGTATTATAATCTATGCATTGCATGATTTTACAAACTTGTTTTGTTTTAATTGAAGGTTTAATGACCACCGTGAGAAACTCCATGGGCTATAAAAAGTCGTCCGTTTCTAATTTAAGGCCACTAGTTCCAGGGAAGGGAGAGGGCCAGTGCCGTAAGACAAATACAACATCCATGTCTTACCAGGATTCGAACCCGGACCCATCTCGGTCGAATGATCAGAAGCCAGCGCTTGGACCATTACGACACCGGGGCGGCTGCGTGTGAGTATTGAGATACCGTTCGACTATGTCCCACAGATGTTCTACTGTATTGGGAACAGATCTGGGAACTTTGCTGGCCACTCCAGAACGTCAACGTACTCTGGAGATGTTTTTCAGTATGCGAACACGCATCTTGCGGAAACGAAAGAGACGTTTCAAGCGGCAATTCCTGCAGAATGACCCAGTTTAAATTCATACAGAAAGTTGACTCAAATCCGGCGTCTGCATGTTTCCTTTGCAAGTCACGTTACATCCAAACAAACCACGCCTGAACCTTGTCCTTCACATTCGTGCTAGCTATTTATATTAACTCTGTGACGTAATACCGCACCACCTGTGGGTGGTCCCATTCCGCTGTGGTGGTGGGCCTGTATTCACTGTTCGTTCGCGCCGGACATTTCATTCGCACTAAGGTTTCGGAAAACCTTCGTTAATGAAGTGGAATCCAGAACACAGGGTTGTAGAAACTAGCGCATCGTTAAACAGCGAAAGTGAGGAAAACTGAAACGCGGGACCTCTGAAAATGTTAACGTCCTGGCTCGAATATGATGGTGGTCGCTTGAAGACTGAAATAGAAGGGGGAAACCCCTCGAGAGAGAACTTAGGCCAAGGAAAACTCTAACATGGCAGAGACCACTGTTGCTTCAGAGAAATATCATTATAAGATTTTTTGGTGTGGCCGCCTGCTTCGCCTTTGTGTTCGTGCGCACGCGCGCGCGTGTGTGTGTTTGTGGTTCACGTAAATTAAGACGTACTCATGCGCTTGTCCATATAGTGCGCCTATGAAACCGGGTTGCTTACCCAGTTTCACAGGCGCACTCGGGGGGGGGGGGGCTTTTTTGGTCCTGTTTAAATAAGTTTTGTTTTTGTGCGCGTATGTCATTTTTCGAAATGCGTGAGTTGAAATAATTTTACAGAGAAAAAATGCTTTCCCATGCTACTGAGGCTATCGTATGCTGTGCTAAATGCAAACAATACATTTCTTTCCTTTATAGAATTATATTATTCTTTATAAGATGGACCAAGCTCCAACTTATGAGGAAAAAGCGATTTATTTCCAAAATAATAATAAATAAAAAAATAGGTTGTCTCGTTTCCCCATTTTCAGCATAGCTCATTTGTTAAGAAACTTGATTGCCTACCCCGTATTGTGTTCGACATGTTCTCGTGATATGTGGTAAATGCTTAAAGACAATTATCAAAAATAAAATTAATAGATAAAAATATAGAAAGGCATAATCTGTAGTGCCTTTATTTGAGTAATCGCGCTAATTTCTCATTCTTTATGACCGTTTGGAAATAAAATATCTCTGGATATTTTCATAAAATCACAAGCTAAATTATATTTTTTAAAAATATTAATATTCAACTAAAGAATGTTTCTGTTGCTTTGTTAATTTGCTGATGAGCAATTACAATTGTATTTTAAAATATACGTCAAATCTCGTTTATCTTTTTACCCTTTTTTTTCGTTCTGACAATATGGAGAGACGTGTCCTCCGGCGTCTGATCTCTTCATTCCTGCCCCCCCCCCCATAATTTGGCCAAGTCGGCTTCCCTGCCTCTGAAGCGGACCGTTTTGTAAGTATTTTGTTTCAGTTCTATTGTGTCTAAGAGCCGAGGCGGATCCAGAGGGGAGGCGCGTACGGCGCCTCTCCTCAGGAACCAAGGAAAAGCTTCGGTTAAGTTTTAATAACAAATTGAATATTTTTGTCGTGAAAGAAAGTATTACCTAAAAGTATATTACTTTCGTTAATTAATTGGAAGAATTTATATACTCACTAAGAACACTTTTTCATTTGCGGGAAAATATCAGAAAAGTCCCCGTTTATTCCCGACACTTGCGCCCCCCCTCTTCACGAAAATCCTGGATCTGCCCCTGTCCAAGAGTAGGATTTTTTAGAAGAGACTCAAGATCTCGCTTACCAAACTGCTTGTTTGACGCGAACTGAACTGAACTGAACTCGAGCCGTCCAGCTCTTCCGAACTGTGCGTAATTCCGGCTCAAAGTGAGTCAAAGCTGAATAAGAAATCAGATATCTCTCAATTTGTATTCTAATATTCTTAGTACAGTTAATTGTTTACACGCTCTTAGTGAATAAATTTATTTGTGTGCCAAAAATTTAGCGTCCTCTACCTGGCGCTGAAAGTTAATTTATGCGGGCCTAGCTCATTAGCGATAGTTAATGCCGCACTTACCAGTTTCCGCGAATAGGAATTCGCGACTATTCCATCTTACTAGAGGAAACAGCTCGATACACATCGAAATAGTGACCGCGGTGCAATAAAAGGCGGTCGCATCAATATACTTAACATTTGACTCTCACGAGGCATTCTTTCTCTTACTTAAAATTGCTCAAATTATGCACTTTTGAAAAATAATTAATAACAAAAATTTATTCGAATTGCTGAATAAAACCGAAAAGATAAATAAAATTTCCTTGGGGGGGGGGGGGCTGAAGACCACTGTGAGCTACTCGATGGGCTATAAGCTGTCTCTCGTCGTTAATTTAGGGTCACTGGTTCCAGGGAAGAGAGAGACAGTGCCGTAACAAGAACACAACATTCATGCCTTACCGGGATTCAAACCCAGACCCATCTCCGATGAATGGTCAGAAGCTAAGGCTTAGCCCACTGCGCTGCCGAGACGGCAAATCAAATTTCACATTGCTTTTAAAAATTCTGAGTCTTCTTTCCCGGTAGTTTTTCATCTAATCCCTTCACCGCTAAGGTATTTTTTTTTTTTTCATTTGGAATTACTATCACTTTTAATACACTGTCGTGTGGTTCGTGAAGCCTTGCCTTCACTTGTAAAACAGTTCTGGGGTTTTAGCTCTAAATGAAAACTCGCTCTTCTGCACCGGTGCTCTCTATTGAATGCTGTTATGGGAAAGTCACGTTTCAGCATTATCTTGATTTCTCGATTGTTCATTATATTATTTACACATTGATCTTTTCTTGCTATTTCTATCAGGCTTCTTCCTCGGTTATCTCGCTGCTAAATTTTTCTTTCCAAACTTAATTTTTTCTGATTCAATCATCGGACATTCTGACCACCTCTGTTTTTTTCCTGGATGCAGAAATCTTTCCTACTATCCCTTCAAATGCCACATCAAGACATTTCTTTTCAGACCACCAGGTCTGCTCCATGTCACTTTCCTCTCTCTCACCTCTTCATTAGCAGCTTACTTTAAACGTTTATGGTTCCTGTTATGAGTGAACCATTGTTTGTTCCACAACTTTCCCCAAAAGATAATAAATCCCGAAAACTGTAAACAAAGTTGTACAGCTATTTCCAGAGCAGTAAAGTAATACGAACCGATCCCCATGAAGAGCAAATTCAGGAAGAACGACCAGTAGTGATGTTCTAGAAGAGCAGGGAGTGGTTCTCTCCACTCTCGTTAATAAGGGTTGGCAGAAAACTAGAGAAAAAGGACGGTTTCAATATCTCCGCAAAAGCACTAACGAATAAGGGAAATGATTTTAACTATAAGGCAATATTTAAGATGGTTATTAACGTTAACTTCCGCTGAAATTAATATGCCAAGGACTGCACTACATTTTTAAAGAGGGCCCCAAATTGTCCAGTCGGTCCATGTCCTGGGCCAGGGCCGTAGCTACGGGGACGGCGGTTACCCTCTCAGAATGGTCATTCCAGGGGCGTAAATTCATGCTCCGAGGGATGTAAAAAATACAAATTGTAGCTAAAAATGAAAGATACACCCTTCGGTATTTTTCTTTTAAAGACTTTGGTTAGTCTCATACAGTATTCCATGCAGTTAACTACAGTACAGGGTAACATTCACTATGAGATGTGAATCTCATATCCATGAAGGGAATTTTCCAAACAAGTGAATAGAAAAATAGAAAACAATATATTGATATGTCTAACCTCCATGAGTTTTCCGAACACGTCGGGCATAACATTTGACACTCAAGAGACGCATATAGCGTATTAAATCCGTTTATTTTTGTGGCGTAGTAAGTACTAGGAAGACGATGAGATTCGCGGGATCCATCACATATGTTCCAGACTTTACATCTTGGTTAAAGAATTTATTACGTAAATACAACATATTGATAGCACTGAAGTCCCCGACCCCGTTAGCACATTATGCTATCAAGTTGCAAGGAGAGACAATGTGAGAAAGAAAAGGCAGGTGTGTACGCTATATCACTGGTATATCTTGACAACACGGAATCGGAATGCCAAAGCGATCCTTGGACACTAGATGTAAAGAACACGTGCGAAGTGTCAAACAGGACATGAAAAATACAGCCCTCGTCAGAGAAGTCATGCATTCATCGGCTGCTCCACTATGGAATAGTGTTAGAAAAATTGCCCCATACACGAACTTTAAAGAGGCTTCCATCAGGGAAACAGTCGAAATACTATCCAGCAAACTAGCGTGCAATGATATAGTTTCTACTGAACTACCAAGAGCTTAGCATGCGTTATTAAAAGATGGAAACACATCACGACACAGCGTATAATTGCGGGATAAAAATTCGTGTAATATGCTCGTGATGTCCCCCTCGTTGTTTTCAAAAATCATCTTTGTTCCTTACGTGTTCCAATTCCCTGCATTTTTATGTCTACCATTGCCTTGAGAAAGCCTCCCAGTGGAGTGCGAAAGCTTGGCGAATCTTTGTACTTACTACGCCACAAAAATAAACGGATTTAATACGCCTCTTGAGTGTTCACAGTGTGGTGTATTTATAATTACATAACATTTGACTCTATCGAGGCTGAAGGATTAATTAATCATCTGTGCTCTCTGTCGCAGAAAGTTCTTTGAGCGTGTAACCTAGAACGGAATTTTTCCAAGCCTTACCTCTAAAGCTTCTTCCTATTGTTACGTTCACTATCCGATACTCATTCGTTCTGGTCTGGTCTGTTTTTCTTTTTGTATTTCTGTGGAGTGTTGTGTTGTCGGCGTTCACATGATTGGTATTTACAGCCTGTGGTTCTTGGGTATTTACTTAGTTTTTTTTCATTTTTAATAAAATTATCTCAAAAATCTGAAATGCGATTTTTGAACGATCATAATACTTTCCTATAACGGTGGTGTGTGAGAAAGTAAAAACCACGTATTATCTGAGTGGAACTCGAAGGGGTATAACTTTGAACTCCAATGGGTGTAATTTCAAGTCTCGCCCTCCCAGATAAGAAAAGCTTGCCATGGTCCTGTCCTAGGCTGTTATTACATTTGGTCAAAAAGTATGTGCGGTTACTTACCATTATGTTTCGCTTTGAGCGTGTCCCAGCTGTGAACGGAGAAATCATCGGAGCCACAGAGAATGACTCTTCCGCTGGTGGAGAGACAGCAAGACGTAAAACCGCTTTTGTTCGCTTGTGTCTGGTATAACCCGATTTGCTGATCAGCTCGGATGTCGAAAAGCCGAGCGGTCTTGTCATCAGACCCGGTTCCGAAGTAAAAACCACTTGTGTGGAACTGAAAAAAAAAGGAGAGAACGGAAAGTTTTAAAGAAGTTACAGTATAAGCCAAATAATGTGTTGTGACAGAAACTGTCAAATAAAACAACTGGGAAGTACTGAAAAACGACAAAAGAAACATGTATAATAAAGCAGTAGAACCGAAGAAGAAAAAAATGTTACCAAACAATGGAAATTTATTGAACAACAGAGCTAATAGAAAGTATGTGCGAATTAGGAAATCCGTAAAGGGAAAAAAATCCAGTATGGGTAGCAGAGGCGGATTAGGATGACCAAACCAAACCGGGAATATTAGTCTATGAAAACACACGTATGTAGAGTGGAATGCCTCATAAATTCCTTCATGAAAGAAAAACTAAGATCTTGGATGAAAGAGAGCTGTTGAAATGTACATTCTAAAACGAATTCACTCGTGTACAAATTTTTAACATCAATTTAACAGTGTAAGAATTTTAGAAATCCGCTCGTGATTGGGATATAGCATCAAACCCACTCTCAAAGCGGAGCGTTTCACAAGATAACTATTTTCCTTAAAAAAAATATTTTGACACACACGTGTCTCTTGAATACTTCATTTCCAAATAAATCACCAAAAAGAACATACCGAAAGGAGAAATGTGCGCAAGCTACACAGAAATTTTCCTATGCAATTAACTTTTATATTTACTTAGTCACTGACTGCTTACTGCGCAATGGTATTTGTATCTCCCCTTGAGTATATACTGTTTATAAGTTTGCCCATTATTTTGGCCAATGAACCAACTGTAAGTACGAGTGTTTCTCCTACTTACAGTTGGTTCATTGGTGATATGATTAAATCCATGCAATTTGAGTTGTTATCGCTGTAGCACAACGTTGAAATGTTGGAGCAATTAATGCAGAGCGAACCGCTGATATAAGACGAATCGCAAACCACAACAAATAAACAGCAATCACTCGTGTTGCTTGCTGGTTCTTGACAATTCCTCGCCGATGGTCTTCTCCGTTTTCCGGGAGGGGGTGTTTTCTAGACGGCCTTGGATGAACACACACACACACTCAGGACCTCTAGTCTTCCTTGCTTCTTCAAAGACGAAAAGAAAGCGGTCTCTTGGTTTTCTTAAGCACCTCAGTAGTCTAGCCACACTGTCTTTGGCATCAAACCGCCGCTGCTTAAAAACAGCATGTCCTTCCATCCCGAACTTTCCCGAGAATAGACTTTTTTTTTCTCAGGATTTTTCACGTACAGGCCAAGTTAAACCTAGCATGATAATTTTCTGCTTGCCAAAGGTGAGTCTTTTCACCTTGCCCAGTGGTAAATTACTGGCTACCAGCGAATTCTCAGCCACCCGATCTTTCGTGTTTATCTACCCAAACAGTACTTCTTTTTTTTTTTTTTTTTTTTGATTGGAGGTTTAACGATCACCGTGAGCTACTCAATGGGCTATAAGCAGTCTCCCGTCCCTAATTTAGGGTCACTGGTTCCAGAGAAGGGAGAGAGCCAGTGCCGTAAGACAAACAACATCCATACCTCACCGGGATTCGAACCCGGACCCCTTTCGGACGAATGATCAGAGGCCATCGCTTAGGCCACTGACTGGGGCGGCCTTCTCCTTTTTATGGCTAGCCGGAGGACTCCTAGTCTATACTTCATAGACGCATACCAACTTCACTTGGTTTGAGAAAATGGTTCCAACTTCACTTGGTCTAAGAAAATGGTTCCAACTTCACTTGGTCTAAGAAAATGGTTTTCCAAGGCGATTTCTCCCCAAGCTATCCCTACCAACAGCTCCGCTTTTGGCCAGACTTCGCCTACTGCCGTCGAAACATTGCAGGGTTGCCAAGACCTGCAACCAAGTCTTCACTCTCAGAGGTTTTCTCCAAGACTGCCCTTTCCACGCATTTCTCTCGTTGCTCCTACATATTTTCGCACGAGTCAAATTTACGGCAAAAGGCTTTTAGTAAAAATATTACATGTGCAAGCAGCGCACGACAAGTTTAGGGCATTATCCTCTGCTCTTTTTGGCAGAATTCACATAACTTTGAAAGACTTTCTTTGTCTTGTCATCTTGACGTGTTTTTGTTTCTTCCAACGCTGTAGTTAAAGCTCCGCTCCTTCCCCTCTTCACAAAAGTTCAGTTTATTACTTCGGAATGCCGGCTACTATTTATCGAAACCTCTTACGTTGACACTTTATTTTTTACTTGCTTTCTGGGGCACCAGCTAACACTTAATTTGATTCTCATAATGCTCGAACAATTAGTCTTTTACCAAAACAAATATAAAACAATCCGTATTTATTGGTGTAGGAAAAAATATAATCTTCCCGCAAGCTTTTCCCCGTCAATGGACGGCTTCTTCAAAACAGAATCAAACTAACTGATTAATACGCATACACATAAATAAATAAATAAATATGATATGTAGAACACTACGCTCGCGCATGCCAAACACGCGGGTAACAACAGATATGCTACAGTATATGATCAAAACGTAATAAATTGTTAATATATACAGGATCATTGCATCCTATTTATTATGCCAAGCAGATGGCTCCAGGCCACAGGGAGCTCAATTGAGACTTGTGTGCTGCACACATCATGACGTGTTAATGCCTCAATAGTTTCTCTAATTGCTGCCGTTCTGTAATCTCTGTATGGAGCAATCTTGCGGATGTTCTGCTGCGCTCCCTGAATAGCTATAGCTACTTCCCTGGCAAGCGATGTGGTAAGTTTATTTTGCTTTACGTCCCTTTTGTGTTCTGCCATTCTCACACTAAATGACCTTTTAGTGAGTCCCACATATTGTTTCGTGGAAGAGTCCGTGTGCTGTAGTGGAGTGCTATAGATACCTGCGTCCATAATTCTTCTGGAGTCACATTTTTCGGTGCCGAGTCTTTTAATTAATCTACCAATAATTACATCTCATTCACTTTATTTACGGGTATTTTCATACTTTGCCTACATCTCCGCCCTCCTGGCTAATTAATCAAGCAACCCCCAAAAATTATGCATCAATATTAATACCATTCTCGACACAAAATAGCCTTATTTTCTAGAGATTCGTTTCTCAGTAATATCTGGGCAAGCAAGCAAGTATGAGTCATTTTCTTTTAGGACTTCCGTCCACAGTGAGTAGATTTTAGGTCCCAGCCACCTACAGCGAGTTCGCCTTTTGGGTAGGACACAGAAACGGAAGTAATGAGAGCAAGTCTAGCGACTTTGACAGAACAGTTTGTAGTGAGATTAGAGTACAGTAGATGGCGCCACCGTACAAGTACGATGTTGCACATAGAGGGGTGAGAGAATTTATGGGGAGGCATAGGAAAGGATACCCATTTAACCAGGGGGTCCAACCTGGGGGCCGTCACTTAACGTGCTCGTCCGATGCACGGCGAATATTCAGTGATTGTTAGCAAATCACACCACCTCCACAAGATCAGCCCAGGAACGAACCTGAGGACCTTGCATTGGTAGTCTGAACTGCTAACCACCCAGCCATTCGCGGCTGCAGTAATATCTGGGTTGAAAACATTGCATTTTTATCTCAACTTTTTTTAATGAAAAGCAAAAGAGAAAACCACTGATTTTTTTTTTCTCTCGCTTTTTGTTGAGCATTAAACTCATATGGTAAACAGTTATTCAGGCCTACCCGGTTGCGCAGTGGTTTTAAGTCCTGTCTTCTGAGCATTCGTCCGAGATGGGTTGGGGTTCGAATCCCTATGAGGCATGGGTGGCGTGCCTATCGGATGCCGCTGGCTCTGTCACTTTCCTGTAACCAGTGGCCCTAATTTAGAGACGAGCTACTGCTTATGGAACTAAGAATTCTCACGGTGGTCGTTACCCCCCCCCCTCACCAAAAAAATCCCACAAAAAAAAAAAAAAGAAAGATGACACTAAATTTTCGGTTGTAATAAGCATGTCTTTTGAATGCTTTTAGACACGAATAAAATATTTCAAATTTATTCATAGTCAGTGGAACCCATTACAAAGAATACATAAACATCAACAGTTTCTGCAATCAATAACACATCTACAAACAGAAACTTTCCCTCAGTAGCGGTTGAAACGTCTGTCACGGAAATTAACAAATTGTACTCAAATTTGTTTTCTTAACTGATGGAACATACCTGAGGCAAAACGATTGTTATAAGCACACCGGACAAAAAATTAGTCACCTCTAACAGAAATGACAGTAGGAAGTTACTGGTTGCACAGAGAGCGCCGTGATAGCATTGCACTGACGTGGTTTACAGGATCATTTCTGTCTCGTGCAGTGGTGAACAGCAACATGTACGTTGAATTTAGTCTGTAATATGAGTCGTAAGACAGACGTTACTGAGTGAAAAAAGTAGCCATCGTATTTGGCCGTGTCCACGGACACAAAGTGAATGAAGTCGCCCAATTTGTTGGTGTGTCGAAGCGTACTGTCCAGTGGGTCTACAAACAGTGGTGTATTTCGCAGTCAATTGAAAATCGGCGACGTAACAAACGATTCTCGCCAACAGGGACTGCCGCTATGCTTCGCGCCTAGTAACTGCAAATCGGTTTCAAACCAGGCAACAATTGCTCCAAATAGTCAACGAAAGTTCACTCCAACCAATTTCTGAAAGGACATTGCGACGAGAACTGCATGCGACGGATATCTGGAGCAGAATATCACGGAAGATGCTTCTTTTAACAGCAAGTCACAATGTCGCACGTTATCAATTCGTTCAGAGGCACCAAAACTTTACTGTGGAGGACTGGAAACGAGTAATTTGGTCTGATGAGTCTCGTTTTTGTTTGTACTCCATTGATGGGAGTCGACGAGTGCATCGCAGGCCCAATGAAGCATTTAATCCTGATTGTGTCGAAGGTGTTTTTCAAGCTGGAGGGGGTTCTGTAATGTTTTGGGGATGTCTTTCGTACTACGAAATGGGCCCTTTCGTTGCAGTGACGATGAATATGAACCAGCATGCCTACCTTCGCATTCTGAATGAGGAAGTGTTGCCCTTTTCCCTACATCTCAAGGAACAGTATCACTTTGCCACTCCTGTCTTCCAAGATGAAAATTGCAGTGTACACAGAGCTAAAACTGTGTCTGAGTGGCACGACGAACAATCTGCAACACTGTCTCACCTCGACTGGCCCGCCAAATTCCCAGATTTAAATCCTATTGATAATCTGTGGGATCATTTGGAACAGAAGGTGAAACGCTGGAATAAACACCCACGTACTCTGGCGAAACTTCGGGACCAATTGATGCACGAGTGGCTGCAAATCGATGTTCAATAGATCCACAACCTCGTGGAGTCTCTACCTACACCGGATTCATGCTGTTATCAAGACAAGAGGCACCAGTCACTCGTTAGTAGGTAAGTTCTGACAGGGGTGACTAATGTTTTGTCCGGTGTGTTTATCAAACAGTTAGAAGAACAACAGATATAGAGGAAAACATAATCTGACTTTACTTCCTCTAGCTGAATAATTTTGAATAATTGAAAAGCAGAAAATATGTGAAAGGTACGGCAAAAGTTATATTAAGGAAAAAGAATTAATCAAATACGTCTCTTGGAAGCAGAAATAGCGAGAAAAAGATTTTGACATTTCTGTCCCCTAGCGGGTAACCTATGAACTATTTTGAAAATATAATATTCTCATCTTTACTATAACGAACGGCATACAGTAAAAAAAGGAATTTTTCCAAAGGATTTTTAGAATCCAAGATGCACATCAAACAAAAATACACAGTAACAGCACCTAGCGCCAGAACTGTGAACTACCAAACCCGCAAGTAGAGGCAAAGGGCTCCACAAAGTAAATAGCATACGGCTTTCAAAGAACTTTTTAAATCGGACTTTTAAAAGCAGAGATGTTAACAAAAACCGATAAGACATTTGCGTCCCTAGTGGGAAAATTGCGCATTATTGTGGGCAGTAAATTTACACAAAATATTTTGGCAGTTAGTACTATATGACCGAAAAATGATTTTTTCAATCGGGTTTTTACACGCGCAGATGTTGCTGCTAATATGCTGCAAACAGAAACGTGAACTTATGCCCTCTTAGTAGCAGCCACCGCACACTTGAGCGTTAAGAAACATTTGAAATTATATGAAAATATTTCGCACCCGAAACGCTCTCAGGCAAAGAAAAACAAAATCAAATCAGACATATCCACAAAAATAAGATATACATCTACGCCCCCCGGCGGGGACATTATGCACTATTTTCAGTTGAAGGTATTCTATAAAAGCTTGTCGTGGTGAGTAGTATCTGACCGCGAAATAATTTTTTAAATTGAGTTTTCAGAAGCACAGGTATTGCTGCAAATATATCAGAAACAAAAATATATACTTACGCCCCTAGTGGCCAAACCGATTTTTGCGAAAATTCGAAATTATATGCAGAACATTTCCCACCAGGAGCTGTATCCGATACAAAAATAATTTTTCAAATCGGACTTTTAGAAGCAGATATAGCGGAGGAAATCGCAAATTAACTTTACACCTCCTAGCGAAAAAATTATGCATTACTTCGAAAAGAAAATGTATCCAAAATAATCGTCGTTATATATCGTATCGAATGTAAGAAAGAACGTTTTTAATCGGATGTTTAGAAGTAATTATATTGAATAAAATGTATTTTGAAGTCGGTAGCATATGCGTTTACGCTCTCTGGTGGCGGCTATGCATCGTAGAAAAACCGGAAAGCGAAGGTTTTATCATTCTCATATTTCAAGCTTTCAAATGCAAAAATAATTTTCCAAATCGAATTATTAGTTGCAGAGATATGTACCCACAGACGGACGGACAAAGTTTTAACATAAGCACGATTTTTTTTTTGCAGAAGACGTGCGAAAAACTACAACAAAATGCATGCCGGAGTGACATGGAGACAGTAATATATTTTCCCCTTTCTTAAGCACATGCAACTAAATATATAAAACGAGTTTTTCTTAAAAAAAAAAAAAAAAAAAAAAAAACTCCACTTCCATATATTCACAGTCCTCTTTCTCTCTCACAAGAAATTCAACTTTATATCTTTAAGCACAATGTTAAAGTTTCCTCTTAACAGATTTATAATTACACGTAACCGTAGCTGATGAGAGATAACCATAGCTACTTTCGACCTTTGCAGTAGAGTGGAGGCACATGCTTTAGCTGGAAATCGAACCTGCAGACATTTCCAATGAGGTTATATTACTGGAGACACCACTCCTATCCCCGCAGCATTGGCCGCCATAAGTCCCCGTCTGTGCTGCAAATGACGTCATGAGCAGGCACGACGCAGCCGCAGAAGAGAAGCTGCTTGGAAACCAATAGAACAAAAGCTTCTAAGCGTATAAACAGATAAAATGATTAATTCAATAATCTTTATCAATGATACACAAGCTTACTGTTTCATCAACGGTATAATTTAGTTCATTTTTGCCTGCTTGTGACGTCACACCACAGATTAGCTGTGACCTATGGCGGCAGAGCCAGTGGTGTCTCCAGTAATACAGAACTTCCTTGGACATTTCACGTGAAACGAATGCCACAACGATCACCGACGGTGAAAAGTTTCAGTGCCGCCCCGGTGGCGCAGTGGTCTAAGGCGCTGGCCTATGATCATTCGTCCGTAAGGGGTCCGGGTTCGAATCCCGGTCAGGCATGGATGTTGTGTTTGTCTTGCGGCACTGGCTCTCTCCCTTCCCTGGAACCAGTGACCCTAAATTAGGGACGGGCGACTGCTTATAGCCCATTGAGTTGCTCACGGTGGTCGTTAAACCTCCAATCAAAAAAAAAAAAAAAAAAAAAAAAAGTTTCAGTAGATTTTCAGTGTCAAAGAATATCTAACTGATAAGAAGGTAAGGCTCAGCGAGACGTAACTAGCGCCACTATATTATGCGGCAAAGAATTACTACACAGAAGCCAACATTACAGGCTGATGCCGCAGGATGCCGAGCAGACTGAGTTAGACTGAGCATGCGTGTTTGTGTTCAAAGAATATAAACGCTTGTTTGTGTTGGCGTTTTGTTCAAAGGTTTTGTTGTTCTCATCTAGATCTGCGTTTATATTACAGCCATGAAATACACCCACTCCATTCCGACGAATAACAATTCATGGAATGGAGTGGATGAATAACAAGAACAAATTTGAAACCGTTTGAAACAAATATCCTGGAAAACCATTAAAACAACGTTTGCTGAAAAAAAAGCTATCGTTACGTTGAAAAAATTAATTTATCAATTATATGAAACTGACTTTTATGAAAAATACCTCGTAATATTGTAAAATGAAAGAGGGAAGCATTCGATTACACAATGCATACCAAACAGACAGCTTTAAGCATACACTCAATCGTGGCGAGTTAGTCCGGTCGGTAGAGAGCTCAGCTATCACGCCAGCGGCCCAGGTTCGAACCTACTCAGATACGAACGGATGTTTTTCCGATCTGTTGAGAAAATTTCTCCAGCGCAGTGCGTTTAATTTACAAACTTCGGAAGGGTAGAAAAAAAAATTGTAGCTTTGGGAAACTGCGGTTGTCTTTGCTTTTTTTTTTTTTTTTTTTATTATTATGGCTGCTACTGGGAAACCAGCCTCAGCATTTTTGACATTTAAGGTATATTGTAAATATGAAATTCATGCCAAGCAACCTGGTATTACTACGGTGCTTAAAGTGAGAATAAAACTGCTAAAATTTCCTTAAAATAATATTAATTGCTAATGTATATATTTGTTTCACCAAAAGAAGGGACAGGTGGGATACTCAGAAAAGAACAACAACAAAAAAAAATGCTTTAGTAGACCCAATGAGACCGAAGGAAACAGTCGCAGATCAAAGCTTAGCTTCCTTTCCGTGAAATAGGCTTCCCGTCCCGTGTCTCCTACGCTTTTTGCGCCTGAATGTTAACTTTCCCGCAGAGCATCTGCTGCCGCATTACATGGTGGCGCTGCTGTCGCCTGTTTTACATTATCTCTACGAGAGTTGAGCTTCTTCACGCGAAGTGTTTATATTCTTTGTCAGTGTGCCTTTTACAAGCTGAAATTGGAGCAAAGCGATAGGTAAACGAAAAAATGTGAATGGAATACGGGATTACACCGTACAATACAAATTTTGAAGATGACAATCCGTTTTTTGGTGCAAATATGACAAGGATGGTAAGTGATAATATAATATTGGAAAACTTGAAAATTTCCTCGTTCTGGACCGGGAATTGAACCCGTGTCTCCCAGAGCTCCAGGACGAGGAAATTTTCAAGTTTTCGAATATTATCTGACACCATCCTTGTCATATTTGCACCAAAAAACGGATTGTTATCTTCAAAATTTGTATTGCATTACGTAATCCCGCATTCCATTCATGATTTATGTGCTCCTCCTGGCAATCACGGGATATTATTCTTAACCTTCAAATTCGCTAAACATGAATGCCGGTTGCTTCGACTAGCGAATCCTGTGATGATTATATTCAAATTAACGGAAACTTGAGACTTAGTCGTTCTGGGTGGTGTAGTGGTTAGCATTCCCGGGCGGTCTGGGAGAAGCGGGTTCGATTCCCGTTCCAGGACGATGAAGTTTTCAAGTTTTCGAATATTATCTGACTTACCATCCTTGCCATATTTACACCAAAAAACGGATTGTCATCTTCAAAATTTTTAACGAAAAAGTTCGTTTAAGCAAGACCGCCGGATGAACTGATGGCTGTCACAAATAGAAAATTTAAGGGATATTTTATACCCTTTTTTTAATTTCAAATATTTGAATTCAATACTCACGCAAACAGAATTAACATCCGATTCGTGTCCCCAAAATGTTTGCTTGCATTCACCATCTCGAATATCCCACAGCTGAAAAAGACAATAAAAACAACGAAAAATCATGCTTGTGTATGAAATTAATCATAAATGAAAAATTACTTTCTGCTGATTAAAAACACTAAGGAAATTAATTAACATAGACAAATTATTTTATGTGTGTGCATCTAGACGTTATATTTATCTAAAGTACGAACCTACTGGGCTTTTCCATAATGATGGGAGAAAACGTGGATTATATTCCGTCTGCGAAGCAACACAGTTATCCAGCCAGCTTGATGCAATGGCAGCAGTTTTGTCATGGGAACAACGAGCATCTCGTTGCATGGGAAGCGTAAGAACTAGCAAGCGGTTTTAAAGGTGTCTTTCATTGAAGTTTAGTGAAGGAAATAAGTGCAGGAGGAGTCTTCTATTCTCAGTTTAGGATTGCTAGATCTAGGAAGGGAAGCTAGAGATAAAGAACCAGGACAGAAGACATGACCCAGAAACTAATATCAAAACCACTCTTTAAGGTGGACGTCAAGTAATTTTGCTTCCCATACTTCCAATGGAAAACCTTCTGTACACATTTTCTTCACAATTAATGCGTTCCCAAGGATGAAAATTTGAGCATCGATTAAAATAGCTTCCTTTTTATAACTTGGAATACTTAATGTTTTCTAAAACATAACCATAATTATGCAATCCAAAATTTGTTTGTTTACTCATTAAAGTACCTATCGTGCCATATTTTTTCTGGTTTCAACACCAAAGGAAAAGTTGATTTTTAATATAATTATGGTTATGTTTTAGAAAATATTAAGTATTCCAAGTTATTATATGAAGTTATTTTTATCGATAATACAAATTTTGGATTGACATCTTCAAAATGTTTATTATATGGTGTAATCCCGTATTTCTTTCACTTCATCTGATGTTGTTCGACTACAAAATTACTGATATTTGTTATTCACTTGTTACGGTGGACGTCAAGTAATTTTGCTTCCTATACTTCCAATGGAAAAACTTTTGTACACATTTCCTTCACAATTAGTGTGTTCCCAAGGATGAAAATTTGAACATCGATTAAAATAACTTCATATTATAACTTAGAATACTTAATGTTTTCTAAAACATAACCATAATTATATTAAAAAATCAATAACTTTTCCTTTGGTGGTGTTGAGACCAGAAAAAAGATGGCGCGACCTGTATATTGATGACGTCAGTAGACAAACAAATGTTGGATTGCTTAATTATGGTTATGTTTTAGAAAATATTAGGTATTCCAAGTTATAATATGAAGCTATTTTAATCGATGTTCAAATTTTCATCCTTGGGAACGCATTAATTTTAAAGAAAATGTGTACAGAAGTTTGCCTATTGGAAGTATAGGAAGCAAAATCACTAGACGTCCACCTTAAGAATTCCCTGTTGTTTTTGAGTTCCAATGCATAGTTAGAGTCTTTGAGCATTAACAATCTTGCAAAACAAGCTCACAATCTTATGCATCGACCATGGCACAGCCATCAGATAATAGAGAAGTTTGTATTCTAGTCACGGATTGCGGAACGGCATTTAGGCCAAATAATATTAGATTTCTACCCAGAAAACTGTTTGCCGTAATTCAAAAAGTTTGTTTTGCAATTGCAGAGATACTCAGTCATACCAATGATACTTTTATGTCACCATTACTCTTCAGACCATAATTACGCCAGTCCAGTGGCTGAGTTCATAGAAACTCGGGCTTGAGTCTCGAACGAGGCTTCGGTGGTGTGATAGCCCCTATGGATCTGGTTTTGTACCTTCTCTAGAATCAGAGGAACTTTAGGGATCCATGGTTGCTTATAGCCTTAGATGTTCATGAGAGCCTTTAAACTTCGTCCGGAAAGAAGAAGAACATAATTCCGAATGCCCTTCCCAAGACCACAATCATGACGTCACTTCCTGAAACATCATTACTAGCGTCCCTGTTAAATGACGCATGTTTCCAGTACAGAGTTATTTTTTTTTTTTTTTTTTTTTATTGGAGGTTTAACGACCACCGTGAGCAACTCAATGGGCTATAAGCAGTCGCCCGTCCCTAATTTAGGGTCACTGGTTCCAGGGAAGGGAGAGAGCCAGCGCCGTAAGACAAACACAACATCCATGCCTCACCGGGATTCGAACCCGGACCCCTTCGGACGAATGATCACAGGCCAACGCCTTAGACCACTGCGCCACCGGGGCGGCAGTACAGAGTTACTATGGATAATGTCCCAGATAAGACACGGCAGTGTTTATCTATGGAGAATGCCCAAGATAAAACACAGCTGTGTTTGTCCTATGTGTTCGGAATGACGTCACCACTCACAGGTTTCTGGACGTTCGTTCTGGATGACGTCATTTGGCCTAGATTAATCTTGTCAAACTCATCAGATGATCAATGCTTCATTTAGTTAATAAGCCTTTCAAGAGGATTGTAATACCTAACATTAAGATATTCTTTATCATTCAATTTTATAAATAAATAAACTCCTTCATTTGCCACCTGAATGGTGAGAGGCGCTGTCTTTTGAATAATCCCCCTAGGTGTCCACAGGTTCGAATCCCAGATAAGACACAGCAGTGTTTTTGTCCTAGGGAGTAGGTTCTGTTGCTTTCCTGGAAATAGTGGCCACCAAATTTCGGTCGGAGGAATCTTCACATCCTTAAATACTCATAGAGACGCGTTTGTCGCCCCGGTGGCGCAGTGGCCTAAGCGATGGCCTCTGATCATTCGTCCGAAAGGGGTCCGGGTTCGAATCCCGGTGAGGCATGGATGTTGTGTTTGTCTTGCGGCATTGGCTCTCTCCCTTCCCTGGAACCAGTAACCCTAAATTAGGGACGGGCGACTGCTTATAGCCCATTGAGTTGCTCACAGTGGTCGTTAAACCTCCTATAAAAAAATCATAGGGCCGCTCCGGTGGGCGAGCGGTCTGTGGCGCAGGCTTCGAATCAGTAGTAGCAGATGGACCCGGGTCTAAGTCCCAAATGAGGCACGGGTTGCGTGCCTTTCGGATTGCGCCGGTGTTGTCTTTTCCCTGGAACCAATGACCCTAAATCAGGGACGGATGACTGCTTATGGTCCTAAGAGTACTCACAGTGGTTGTTAAACCCCCTTCCCTCCCCCCCAAAAAGAACGGGATAAAAATGTTTTTAGGAGCACGACTAGAAGCATAATTCCATGGCAATACCAAATGCAAACCAGTAATTGCTCTGCTCAGAGGTCAGGATGGGTAGCGTTAGAGAGAGAGAGTTGTGCTGGACGACCCCGTAAGCGCCCCCATAAGGATGGAAACAAAAAATAGAACGTCGCCCCCATTTTTGTTCATGTGACTGTTTGCGACAAGATTTAATAAGTTCGAGTTTAAAATTCCTAGCTAAGCAGCTATTTACAAAATACTATATATACAATATGTATAAGATAGAGAAGAGTTGACAGAGACGGCGTACCGTCAAAATAACCGGGAAAAAATAACCCGGTTCGTAATAACCTGGTCAAAACAACCCGGTGTCACGATAATACTGCGTGAAAAAAACCAGTTACAAAATAACCCAGCATCACAGTAACCCATAGTGAGTAAAACCCGATACAAAATAACCCTGCGTCATAATAACCCCAGATCACAATTATTGTACGTCAGAATAACCCTCGTCATAATAACATACGACTTAATAACTAGCGTTAAATTAGAAACAGGAGACTGCTTATAGTCCATTGAGTTGCTCACGGTGGTCGTTAAACCTAAAATCAAAAGGAAATATATAAACTATATTTACAAAAGTCACCGGACAACCATTCAAAAGAAAATTAACGGATCCGCTTCGTTGTTAAGATACGCGGCGCAGCTGCAAACGCTATAAAAACAAGCCTGCAGCTGACCGCGATCATATTGCACTGTGAGGTTCAGTGAAAATGTCGCGGCGGGAGAGAACTGACTTTGAGAAAGGAAAGATTGTTGGGTGTTATATTAGAGGGTTGTCCATAAGAGGAACTGAGAGGCGTTTGAACATACCCAAGACAACTGTTTTGGATGTACTGAATAAGTGGAAGACACATGGCGTGCCTGAAGTAGCAAAACGTACCGGCAGACCAAAGGAAATCAGTGATAGAGGACGTCTAAGCCTTAGGAGAGTTGTTACAGCTAAACGGCGAAGTACTGCACAGGATCTCAGTGTACAGGTGAGTAAAAATGCTGGAACCTCGGTATGTACACGTACCATTCGCAGATAACTTCATTCCATGGGTTACCGTGGTCGTGCGGCTGCTCATAAGCCTTTCATCTCCACTCGGAATGCTACTCGTAGTTTAGCATGGTGTAAAGGACACTTATCGTGGACCGTAGATCAATGGAAACGGGTCCTATGGACTTATGAATCCAGATACACGATCCATCAGTCTGATGTTGTGTGTGGGTATGCCGGCAGCCGGAAAACGCCATTTACCACAGTGTACTGTTCCTACGGTCAAGTTTGGAGCTGGCAGTGTACTCGTGTTTTTCGTGGTATGGTCCCGGCCCATTGGTTATCGTGGACAAACCTGTTAGCCAGCACGTCTACCTCGATATTCTGGACAATTATGCCCTACCAACTCTGTGGCAATACTATGAAACCGAGCCTTGTTGGTACCAGCAGGATAATGCACTGAGCCATAAAGCAAAACTGTTATGGCGTGGTTTGACGATTATTCCGTATCGTGTGTGGACTGGCCAGCACAGAGCCCTGATCTTAATCTCATAGAGCACCTAAGGGGTGAATTAGAGCGCCGCATAAGAAGTTTGGAACCAAGGCCTATTACTAAGCAACAGTTAGCGGCAGCATTATGTACTGAATGGAAGCGCATACCTATCGTTGTGTTCAAAAACCTTCTCGAAAGCCTGTCTCGAAGGGTCAGTGCATGCATTAAGGCCAAAGGTGGACCGACACCGTATTAATATATGTCAATAAGTGCTATGTTGTGTTTCTCTGCTAGGTGTGCGGTGACGTTTGTCAATATAGTGTATATTGTAACGTTTGTACAACTGCGCCTTCATTTTTTAATGTGAGCAACTAACATCCCCTGAACATTTTGAAGAAGAAATGCTAATATTAGCTGTTAAGGCTACCAAAACTGGAGAAAAATAAGCAAATTCTGTGAATAGACAAATGACAAGATACGGTCCGAAAAATCTGTATCAGAAACTGGTGCGAAAGTTCCAGTTTCAATTTTAATCATATTATAAGCAGTAAGTTTTGCGCCCTCTTTGAGCTGCGCCCGGGGCAATCGACCCGTCTGCCCCGCCCTAATTACGCCTCTGCTTTGTGACTTCACGATTAAGTGACCCAGGGCATCTCCAGAAGTCTTATTTTAACCTCCTTGATCAGAACGCGGGCTAGGGATGGGGGTTTCCAGATTTGAGCTCCGCTGCCGCATAGCATTCTAAGTTGGTATGAAATCGTGTTAAGCCGTTGGTTATGGCTTACAGACTCCTTGTTCTGAAAAAATCCTCCTACACTTCTTTAAAAATTATAATTTTGAGTATTTTGCTTTGAACATTTTCCAATCAGTGTGCCGTACGTTGCATCTCATTACTTTGATTTCTCCGGCACAAAAATATCCATGAGATTTCGGAATTAAACCTTCGTTCTGGTTAGCTCAGCACTTGCGTGCTTGACAGTTGTGATTCAGGAAATCTCTCTCATATATCTCTTTCTGTAGACAACAGGAAGTATTTCTCCCTGAACTGGTGCTGAGAATCGCACACAACTGTCTAGGACGCAGGTGTTGAGCTTACAAGGACGACGTCATCAATAGGAAAATGAGACATCCTTGTTTTGAAGTTTACCACACACAAAAGCACTACTTCATTTTTTGTTTATTGTGTTTGCGTTTTATTCCCCATATTCTGTATTTATTTATTTATTAGGTTCCTGGCCAGGAATCTGTGTAACCACCTTTCAGGTAAACAGAGTTGTTACGCAGTATCAAACACAACGTCCCTGTTTGCACGAATATTATTACTCCTTTCAATGAAAATAAATGTAGATAACTATTCTGATTTCGTGAGACTGGGGGAACCTTGGATAGCATTAATGTCAGTACGAGACGCCAGTGAATTTTTTAAAGTAATTTTCTCATAACTGTCACCTAGATTAAATACAAATCTGAAAATAGCCTATTTTTCCGTAAATCACAGCCTTCACTTAGTTTTTTTTTGAGGGGAGGGGGTATATCACCATGAGGCACTCTGAGGGCTGTAAGTAGTCACCTGTTTCCGATTCAGTGCTTCTAGTTTCAGGAAAGGTCAGAGCCATCTCAATCGGACAAGCGTAACACCCATAACTCATCCGGGACTATAGCTCAGGCTCATCACAGACGATTGGTCGGAGTCCAACGTCACAGACGACTAGGCCTTCGGAATAGCCATTAAATAATATTCCAATTTGAGTTTTCCAGAGTTGTGTGACGTATATATCTCATTTAACCTTCCTTTTGAGTTTAGGCGTTTCAACTTGGCTTCTTCATGTTAAATATTTTCTGACTTAACGCCACAAAATTTTTCTCCTGACAAGTGTGACGTATATTCTAATTTAACTTTCATTTTTAGTTCCTTTTCCTATGTAAATTTGAGTTTGTTCTCTTTTGCACTTTCCAAACTTAGCGCGCTATCTTCTCTCTCACATGAATGAGGCTGGCAACACTTTTGAGGTCGGAGAGAGTGACGTATGAATGTGATAATAAAGTTAGATAAAAAGGACGATACAACAGTTGCTTTGTGTGTATATGTGTGGAGATGCTCGATTGCTGTTAAGATAAACTATACGATAGATAATTAAGGCATTATGTGTGAAGTGTAAAACTCGCAGTGCTATGTTTTAGATTTCATCAAATATTGCTGAACCAATAAAAGGTTATCGTAAGTTTGACTTCTATAAATGTTTCGTCTGGTCGTAAAACCTTAACTTGAGCTATCCCGTGCAACTATTGCATCGTATTCACAATTAGTTTAGCATTTCCTCTGTCATGGTTTTAGACATAGTGTAACACCAATCTCGCACACGAAAAGTGGTTACTTATACAAGCTTATTATAAAAAAGCTTGTACAAGCTATCAAAAGATTCGTCGTTAGTTTGAATTCAAGTAGCTGAGTTGTGTGACGTATATCCCTAATTTAACCTTCCTTTTTCAGGTTACGTGTTCTTGCGTAAACTTGGTTTCTTCTAGTCAAATATTTTCCGACTTAACGCCACAATCGTCCAACTGATTCACAAACTCGTGGAAGATTTTCATGTAGACTGCGGTATCCACCATTGTATGAAAGAAGATTATGCCAATAATGCCACGCCGCGGGAGAGCACACCACACCAATTTTTTCATCATGAAGAGGTGTCTCACGCACGGTGTTAGTGTTAGGCTTCTCGCTAGCCCAAATACGGCTATTCTTGGAATTGACGTGCCCACTTAGGTAGAACCACGCCTCGTAGCCTGTGTGTCGCGTCTGCATGAAGTGAAGGCCGATTGCGTGTTCACTGTTCTCTGCAGTTCGCTGACCATGCTTCTCATACAAACAAGGTAGGTCCATGTCAAATTCCACTGAATTAAATCCATTAGTTTGCAAGTTATAAGGGGGAAATCATGGCCCGAGAACGAGTGAAACACCTTGAATAAGATAGAAAGACAAATGGGGGCGCAATATTTTGTGGTTTGGCCAGGGCACAGAAACGCCTCTGATGGTTACAATAGTATTTGATACGCTCAGTGGCCACCTAGTAACCAGAATTTAAGCCCCATCAAACATCTTTTGGATACCGTCGAACAGGCTGTTCGGGCACTTGTTCCATCGACTACGAACGCGAACAAATTATGGACAGCTTTGGAAAAGGCATGGCTGGCGATGCCTGAGGAACATTTTCGTATGTTCGTGGAGTCCATGCTACGTCGTGTATTCTCTGTCATTAGGACAAGACGTGGCCCATCGCATTACTCATCAGGTATCTCTAATTCAATGGATTTTTAGTATAATGTGCTCTCTACTGCCTTTATTCCAGTTACTCATTGTCTTTTTTTACCATAAAAGAAGGTAACACATACGCAAATTACTCTCAACAGTTTATTTTGTACATTAAAACTGCCTGAAACCTAAGATAAAACGATAATAAAATCTGTATACCAGGCTATCCCAGTATTATGACCTGCATATAATTAACGTGTAATTTAACTTAAGATTTTCACAACTTTGCAATCTCTGTGAGAAGAGTTGTTGCACTATGCAAACAAATGGTTGACCATTTGTTTGCAGGGTACAATAATCGGAAGGCTCGAATCAGGACAGTCGTAGACTGCGGTCTCCAGAGCACTGAATGTGTCGCCAAGTGTCATCTCTAGGCTTTGGAGAAGGTTCCAAGACATAGGAAAGGTTAGGCGCCAACCAGTACAAGGTAATCCAAGAATCACAAACCCTCAGCAGGACCTGTGTCTTGCATTAACTGCACGACGTCATAGGACGATGTCTGCCAGACAACTCTCTACAGAGCTTGCAGCAGCCTCAGGACCAAGAGTTTCAAGACAAACTGTTACAGGATACTCAGAGCAGCTGGTCTCTATGCCAGACGTCCAGTAGTTTGTCCTTCTCACCCCTGAGAACAAGAGGGCCCGTTTAAACTGGAGTCGGGAACATCGAAACTGGACAATTGAGTCCAGAAATGTGCTCTTCACTGATGAGTTCAGATTCAGTTCACAGACTGATTCTCGAAGAACTTCTCTCTGGAGAGAACGGACAACCCGTTACAATCCCTGTAACATCAGGGAAAGGGACCAGTTTGGTTGCGGTGGAGTCATGGCATAGGCAGGCATCATGTTGATGGGGCGCATGGATCTCCGCATCGTCCACATGTAACGTACCAGGAGATGTGACGTACCTGCCAGAAGGACGCACACGACATAAAGGCAGATAGCAATTAGAATCAATGTCCGCGTAGCTTAATTGGTAGAGCAACTTATTCCGGAATGAGTGGACCCGGGTTCGAACCCGGCGCGGATAAAAATGACGGAGAAATTCACTTCGTTATAATGGCGCCCGAACTATCCGGATGACCCGACCGTTCAAAATCTCGCATTGGTGTGATGTTATTTCCACACCGCGAGATAGGAAAAATATGAGCAGCACTTCGAAAGAAAAGAAAAATAAGGGGGAGATGATGTAACGTACCAGGAGATGTGACGTACCTGCCAGAAGGACGCACACGACATAAAGGCAGATAGCAATTAGAATCAATGTCCGCGTAGCTTAATTGGTAGAGCAACTTATTCCGGAATGAGTGGACCCGGGTTCGAACCCCGGCGCGGATAAAAATGACGGAGAAATTCACTTCGTTATACACAGAGGTACCCGTTAATGCTCTGAGTTACAGAGACGACATACTGGAACCTCATGTGAGACTATTCTGAGGTGCCGTGGGTCAAGAGCTGGTATTTATGGACGATAATAGACAACCCCACAGAGCTCAGCTGGTGGATGAGTTTCTCCAAAGTGTAGGTATCTAGCACGTGGAGTGGCCATCAAAGTCCCCTGATATGATTTCGATAGAGAATGCATGGGATGCACTAGGGAGGCGAATTGCATCCCATCAGCCTCCACCAAGGGTCGGCCATTCCCGAGCTCCGAACTGCTCTTCGTCAGGTGTTGAACTTGTTACCCACAGAGCTCTTGGACAACCTGATAAACAGCATGAGAAGTCGATGCGAGGCTTGCGTGGCTGCAAAGGGTCACCACATCCCTTATTAATCATTATGTACCAGCCTTATCTCAATTTTATGTACTCAACACGAAAATAGCTGTGTTGTTGATTTTTGTAAATTTGCATAAGTAATGCAATAAACTTTGTTTCATAACTTGTTTTGTCTGTCGTACTTGCAATATGTAATTACACCAGCATATCCAGTTTCGAGCCTTTCCGATGATTGGTCCTTGAAATTTTCACAAGTACACTGTATGCTTAACTTTTGGAAATGAGTGTATGCTAACAATCATATATAGGTGTGAAATTAATACCAGGAACAGGGTCATTCTGACTAATTACCTGAGATTATTCTAATTAAATATTAAAACAATTGTGGGGTAATAGTTGTTTGTAGAGCAATATTTGTTTTAACTTGTTATTGGTTTGAACTAATACCCGTACATGAACTTCAGTGTAAAACACAGATTAGTGTTTTACTGGTTAAAGCTTTAAATCTGATTAAAGAAATGGCCTCACTGTAGAGCTTTCAGTATTATCTTATCCCGCATAGTTTAACTTGGTCAAGCTTTTCATTGACAAGAATCAACAATTACACACTAGAAACCATAACGGCCTGAATAATGGCAACGAAATGTAACAGCTTCAGTCTCTTTATTCGTCCAGAAGGAGTCGTATGACAAAAACAGTGTACTCAATCAAATAACATATACAACATACAGTCGAATTCCTCGTACAAATCCAGTACAAATCAAATCAGCAATTCTTATCGTCAGCTATACGCCATGACATTACACTTTTAACCTTTTGCCAGGTTGCCAAACACAAATTCACCGAGGGAGAAAATGTAGCGTTCAGATGCAAAATGCTTAACGAGAATAACCCAAAATTTACATTAGGGGACAGGAACTAAAAGAGAAGGTTAAATTAGAGTATACGCCACACAATATGATTCGGATCTGATCCACTCAATTCCGGTTCACTATACAGGGTGATTCATAAAGAAGTATACAGTTTCAACGAACGATAAAACAAGAAAAATGTAAGACATTTTATGTTACCTGTAACAGAATTATAGGGGAATGTTTCAAGTTTTTTTAGAGACAGTCACAGATGTTCTATGTGTGCACGCTTAGTCACACGACACACATCGAGCCGGTAATCCATTTCCGTTTCCAGATGCTGTAAAACAGTAACAGTTGAAGACACGGACCACAATTGCGAACCGTTAGGTAAATGTACTCATAAAGTTTGTGTCCCGCTACTGAGGGACACAAACTCCCCTTCCTGTTGATCTAGCGGAGCTGAAACAGCGTATCACAGCCATTATCACTGCACTTGATTTAGATATCTTACCTCGCGTTTGGCGGAAATGGATTACCGACTCGATGTGTGTCGTGTGACTAAGAGTGCGCACATAGAACATCTGTGACTGTCTCAAAAAACTTGAAACATTCCCCTACAATTCTGTTACAGGTAACATAAAATATCTTACATTGTTCTTGTTTCATAGTGCGTTGAAACTGTATACTTCTTTATGAATCACCCTGTATTTTGATACGTTTCTGTGTTGCAGTTTCAGGGAATTTTCCAGAACAAAGACCTTGCACAATATCATGAATGTGTTTAATTTAGATAAGGTCGTAAAACATTGGTGTTTGAAATCGAAAGCTTTGCATACTGGCATATACTTGTTATTTGTAGAGAATCACAAAACTGGAATACACTCTTCTATGCCGCCCCGGTGGCGCAGTGGTCTAAGCGATGGCCTCTGATCATTCGCCCGGAAGGGGTCCGGGTTCGAATCCCGGTGAGGCAGGGATGTTGTGTCTGTCTTACGGCACTGGCTGTATCCCTTCCCTGGAACCAGTGACCCTAAATTAGGGACGGGCGACTGCTTATAGCCCATTGAGTTGCTCACGGTAGTCGTTAAACGTCCAATCAAAAAAAAAACCTCTTCTGTATTATTGTGACGCAGTGGTTTTTGTTTGGGCATATTCTTAAATACGAATACAAATATTTTCGTACCTTTACACTTCGATCCACAGATCCAGTGACAAAAGTATTGTTATCAGGATGAAGCGACATGCTCATAACATCTCCGCCGTGGCCTTCAAATTCTTGGTCTTTTACTCCTTTTTCTAGATCCCATAAGATGCTAAAAGTAGAAGAAAAAAAGAAAGTTTTTGTGGAAAACTTATCGAGAAGGTAAGAATTAGATTTAAGTAGACGCCCTTTTCAATAGAGCAGTACCATTTTGCGTGAAGCTTTCAACCGCGAGCGACAGCCATTAAAGTGTGGGAAAAAACTGTTGGTTATCAAAAGGCATGTTGTGTAGGTCAAACCGCATTCGTTCGTCGTAAACATTTCTATTTTTGCTACGATATTTCTTCCCGATGTGTGCGAAAATGCTGGATTTTCTGAATTCTTAGATATTTTGAGGTACCTTTCCGTTACTATTTTAAATTGGAATATAGTGGAAGCTCAAAACAAAACATTTAAATGGAAAATTTCAATCGCCTGTAGAGCGTAACTCTCTCAAGTTTAGTACTAACACGGTTCATGCAACCGTACACCACGCAATTTAAAAGCACAGCTGTAACACTATAAAAATATCACGCAGCTAGAACTGCATCAACTCTGTCGAATACATTAGAATTCCTCCACTTTAATGGTGGTTCTGGCTTCACGGTTAAGAGACTTATATTATTTTCAAAAGTTTTATTCTTACCTCCTTCAAACTCGTACATATGAGGGTCATTCTGATAAGATGTGAACGAAATACTATGTCAGACGTTGGCAACCATAAGCGTAGCCAAGGAAGGCGGGGGCGTCCTCGGGTCCGAACCCCCACCCCATTGAGAGGGACTGAGTACGAATTTAAAGCGATATATACACAAGGGTTGGACAGAAAATGTGAACACCACGCTCAGAGACGTGACTTTTAATGTAACTGCGTACGTCGCAATACGCAAAGGCATCCACCACTTTTTTTGTTGTAATAGCTTTATTTAGAACCTCAAGGTACTGTTTAAGTGCATTTAAAGTGTCTTGTTGCAAAATTTCTTTCAGGGTGATGACGAAATGAGAGACATAACGGACTTTGAAAGAGAGCTAATTGTTGGTTGCTGGCTGGCTGGTGCCTCTGTGACAGCATTCGCCAGGGTAGTGAAGGTATCGAGAGCTACTGTGTTTAGAGTCACGGCAGCATACCGTGTTCGTGGCAAACCCTCGTTTGCGAAACACAAAAGCGCTCAGAAAACGATCCTGACTGATAGAGACAGGATAGCATTAAAGAGGATTGTTACCCCCAACAGAAAGACCACGACGCTGAAAATTAGTGCGGAGCTCAATCTGCATCTCCAGACCCGAGTATCAACAAAAACAGTGCGCAGGGAACTGCATAAACAAGATATTCATGGCAGAGCTGCTATTGAAAAACCTCTGGTGACCAGGGTGAATGCACAACGGCGACGGTAGTGGTGCCAGGAGTATACAACGTGGACTGCCGATGCACGGAAGCGTGTAATATGGTCGGGTGAATCCACATTCACACTATTCCCCACCACAGAACGTGTTTACGTGTAGAGAACACCGTCAGAAGCGTACAACCCAAACTGTCTGCTCCCAACAGTGCAGCATAGTGATGGTTCTGTCATGCTCTGGGTGGTCATATCGTGGTTTTCAGCAGATCCTCTGATCACCTTGAAAGGACGGATGACTGGCAGGGCGAATGAAACCATTTTGGTGGACCAAGTCCATCCAATGGCTGAGACATTGTTTCCTGCAGGGGATGCCATCTATCAAGATGATAACGCCCCAATTCACGGAGCTTAGAATGTCCAATCATTGTTTGAGGAACATGAGGACCAACTTTCACACCTTCCTTGGCCTCCTCAATCACCAGATTTAGACATTATCGGGATACTGCGGTTTGTGTTGGAAACAGTAAGATCCCTCTTCTTGCATCTCTCAAGGACCTGGAGCAGTTTTGCATGAAGAATGGTGTAACATTCCACTAACCACCATCCAGGATTTGTATGCGTCCATTCCAAGGAGGATTCAGGTGGTTTTGAATGCCAAAGGTGATCCCACACCCTATTAGGTACGTAAAATCTTTTCCTAGGTGTTCACATTATTCTGTCCAATAAAAAAAGTTTTTTTTCTGTACTTTTTTTTTCACTTTTTGTCTGTTAAAGATTTTCTGTTTACTCCCACTTGGAGTATATTTTTCCGGGACGCTTTCACCGATGAACCAAATCCATGGAGCCCTCCCCCTCTTAAGAAATTTCTGGCTACGCCACTGGTGGCGACAGAGTACCAACGAAGCAGACGACTTTTGCACGAAGTCAGGAGAGAGCATGCGCTCTCACCGATGAAGCCACCTGAGTTGCGTGGTCGCCATGTTGTGTTACCCTAAGCTGTTCATTTGTGCATTCTAAGATATGGGAGTGAACGGTAACTAGCATAGTTCGAGTTTATTGTTTTTTCAGTTTTGTTTATGTTATTTTTGCTATGTAGGAGCTTCTTAGAAATGCCAGCGTGCGCAGCCGTATGCTGCACCAATAAAACAAATAAAAATCTGCGTAGAATCACGTTTCACAGGTGAGTCATCCATCTAATATTCTGATTTCAAGTTTAATGCAAAACCGTGGACGCCCATAGGGAGGAGCAAGAGGAAACACTTACCCTCTCCTGGAAATCTGACTGTTATTCCACTTCTTGGGAGACACTACAAAGATTTCCGCCATAACATTTATTCTGATTGATAATTTTTTTTTTGAACTTTAGTACAAAATGTGAATTCGCAGTAGAAAGTAATGATATTGAAATGTGCCGCTGCGTGTTGGACCACAGCATACCTGAGTACAGTGCAGCGTAGTGGGAAAGACAAAGAAGTAAAAAACTTTTTTCTACAACGGCCGTTTTCGTGAACAAAGATTTCGGCAAGTTTTTTTCCAGAACTTTGTCTTGGGGGTGTTTTTTTCCCTTCTTGATGATCAATTGAATGATCAATGGAGGTCTGTGCTCCATGGGACACAAGTGGCCAAAAGGCACCGATCTCAGAAGAACAAAGAAGATTTTTCATTGTTCCAACATGCTGTAGAATTTCATCTATATCAGTCATTTCTTTGGGCAGTTTTGGGTCGTCTTGTTTTCAATTAAATTTATCGAGGCGTGTGTGGTAAAAATTGTTAAAGGATACACATGGCACAGTGAAGTTTGCATATGCTTGTTTATCCTATTTGTGCTTGCAGTTTCTAAAGATAGAGAGAGCTATGGAGCCCATATGCAATACGTAAACAAACATGAAATCAATAAGCACACCGGACAAAAAACCAGTCACTCCTATTAGAAATGACAGTAGGAAGTTACCGATTGACAGAGGGAGCCGTGATAGAATTGTTGGGAGATAAATAGCACTGGCGTGGTCTACAGGATCATTTCTGTAGCGTGCAGTGGTGAAGAGCAACGTGATTGTTGAATTTAGTCTGCAATACGGGTCGTAGGACAGACGTCACTGAGTGGCAAAAGGGAGCCATCGTGTTTAGCCGTGCCCACAGATACAAATTGAATGAAGCCGCCCAATTTGTTAGTGTGTCGAAGGGTACTGTCCAGCGGGTCAACAAACAGTAATATAATCCGCAGTCAACTGAAAATCGGCGACGTAACTGTGGCCGGTAAACAATTCTCATCAACAGGGACCGTCGCCATGTTTCGCGCCTAGTAACTGCATATCGGTTTCAAACCAGGCAACAACTGCTCCAAACAGTCAATGAAAGTCCACTCCAATCAATTTCCGAAAGGACATTGTGACGAGAACTGCATGCGATGGACATCTGGAGCAGAGTGCCATGGAAGTAGCCTCTTTTATTAACAGCAAGTCACAAAGTCGCACGTTATCAATCGGCTCAGAGGCACGAAAACTTTACTGTGGAGGATTGGGAACGAGTAATGTGGTCTGATTAGTCTCGTTTTTGTTTGTATTCTAATGATGGGAGGCGACGAGCGCATCGCAGGCCCAATGAAGCATTTAATCCTGATTGTGTCGAAGGTGTTTTTCAAGCTGGAGGGGGTTCTGTAATGTTTTTTGGACGTTTTTCCTACCACGAAATGGGCCCTCTCATTGTAGTGACAATGAAGTTGAACCAGCATGTTTACCTCCACATTCTTAATGACGAAGTGTTGCCCTTTGCCCTACATCTCCAGGAACAGCATCGCTTTGCCACTCCTGTCTTCCAAGATGACAATTGCCGTGTGAACAGGGCTAAAACTGTGTCCGAGTGGCACCACGAACAATCAGCAACACTGTCTCACCTCGATTGGCCCGCCAAATACCCAGATTTGAATTATATTGAAAATCTGTGGGATCGTTTGGAACAGAAGATGAAACGCCGGAATAGACACCCACGTACTCTGGCGGAACTTCGGGACCAATTGATGCACGAGTGGCTGCAAATCGATGTTCAATACATCCACAACTTCAGGGAGTCTCTACCACACCGGATTTATGTTGTTATTAAGGCAAAAGGCGCCGTCACCCGTTATAAGATAAGTTCTGACAGGGGTGACTAATTTTTTTGCACGGTGTGCTTATAAGGCCATGTCACTTCTAACAGATTGTTAGTTATTTTATAAACTAAAAAACAAAGTCAAGCAATTAACAGAGGCAATTCAAGACACCCAGTTTCAGTGCGCACGTCTGAACTCGTTGAGAAACTTCGCGAAAGAATAAAAAGTGATCGTCATGTGACCTTGAGGATGCTGGAATGTGAGCTCGGTGTTAATAAAGGGGACGATTCGTAAAATTTTAGTGCAAGATTTGGGAGGGAATGATTTGTTTCGTATGTTTTTCAGACGATTAGAATCATGCACGAGTAGAATACACAAAAGACATCCTGGAGAAACAATTCAAAATTATCTCCAAGTTATTGTGGCAGATGACGAGACAGTGTTTCCGTTATGATCCCGAAACGAAGCGTCAGAGTGCTCATTGGAAGCCGCCACAGTCAGCCAAAGGAAAGAAGATCAGGTTACAGAAGTCCAAGATGAGGACAATATTTGAATGCTTTTACGACAGCAAGGGAATTCTGCATCACGAGTTCATTCCTGAAGGCACAACTGTCATCCTGCAATGCTTGCACATCCATTTTGGAAGGACTGTGGAAGAGGATTGTTTGTGTCAGACCTGAGTACAAAAACGGGCACTGGTGGCAGCGTTATGGTCTGGAGAATGTTTTCTTAGCATTCTCTGGGTCCACTTATACCTGTGGAAAGCACTATGGACCGAATTCTTTGTGAATACATCCTTGCAGACCACGTACACCCATATGATTTTTTTCACTGAGGCGGATGGAATCTTCCAGCATGACGTGTCACACTGCTAGAAATGTGCGAGAGTGGTTGGAAGAGCACGATGAAGATTTCAAAGTACTTCCCTGACCCCCTAATTCCCCAGACTTAAACCCAATTGAGCATCTGTGGGACCACCTCGATCATGTTGTTCGCTCTATTGATCCTCTACCACGCACCCTCTAGCAGCTGTGAGATGCCCTGTAGTCAGCATGTCTCCACATACCTATGAACACCTTCTAGCACATTACTGAGTTAGCTGCTGTCCGCGCTGGACACGGCGGTTTTTCTGGGTATTAGCTGGTGGTCACAAAAATGTGACTCGACCGTGTATATATATATATGCAAAAATAGCAAAAATAGAATGCCATGATCTCGCGCTCTGCTGCAGGGGTCAATGTCCCCTGAAATAAAATACATAAATAACGCAGACACTACAAGCACAATAGATCTCAATTAAATATGTGACAACCAGAAATAATACAAGGTCAGCCACCGGGTGCCAATCTTCAGGGGAGGATGCACTCGACAGCTGAGCTTCTGACAGGTTTCATGCGGACGTCCTGATTTAGCAACCCCGATCGAATAAAAATAAACTGGACATCCCATCCTCCCTACCTGTCAGGAAATAAACTTTAAAATCAACTTAAGTAACAAATTTAAACATTCAAATTAAACCTACCTTAACCCTGAATGGTGCCCGCTACCGGAAATTATGATAAAAAAGAGCTGTTTAATTTTAAAGCAAAAATATACCGTCATTGGACCTCCAACCTTTCAAAAAGTATTTTCTGTAATTTGATTATTTCACAAATCTTGCGAATTACGCGAACATGTAATAAAAAGCATATTATTAAGCAACTAAGAAGATTATATTAGAGATGTTTAAATAATGAATATCTAGAGGCTTCCTGTAACTATCGTTTCAGTAAACTATTAGAAACACATGAACTACTTACTTCATTACGATTAAGATTTTGTAAGATCAATAAACCAGAAGCACATCCTTACTGACTTTCAGGGCTTCATAAACAATTTTATTTTCTTCCGAGTTGCCCCGGAGCATTTAACCATTCTTTCCTAGCATACATGGTATATTTTACAGTGGGAAAGGACAACTACGCTATTCTGTATAATTATGAACGTACCCTTTACCTACGCATTAACCTAATGATGCACTCTACAGGTGGAAGGTCACGGTAAATTGTGTTTACCTGTCGTGGACACCAGTCAGGGTTAAGGTAGGTCTATTTTGAATGTTTAAATTTGTTACTTAAGTTGATTTTAAAGTTTATTTCTTGACAAGTAGGGAGGATGGGATGTCCAGTTTATTTCTATTCGGTCGGGGCTGCTAAATCAGGACGTCCGCATGAGACCTGTCAGAAGCTCAGCCGTCGGGTGCATCCTCCCCTGAAGATTGGCACCAGGTGGCTGACCTTGTATTATTTATGGTTGTCACATATTTAATTGAGTTCTATTGTGCTTGCTTTTAGTGTCTGCGTTATTTATGCATTATATATATATATATATATATATATATATATATATATATATATATATATATATATATATATATATATATTTACTGACATAACCAACCTTAAAAAGCACCATAATACCTTCAAGTTAGAACTGAAGGACAGGTTCTCTGCTTTAGAAGGCCTAACATCGGAAGAAGTGGACATCTCTGAAGTTAACAGAAAAGTAACCAAAGCTCTTATGGAAACAGCAACAAAATTAGCTGGGTCTAAGAACAAGTTGCATGTGAACAAATTATCAGGAGAAACCAAAATGTTGATGCAAAAAAGAAGAGAGATGAGGACAACTAAAGAAGATGTTACTTCCAAAGTGGAATATATAGAGCTATGCAAGACAGTAAGAAAAAGTATCACTGAAGACGTAAGGAAATTCAACTGTGAACTAGTGAGGAAAGCAATTGAAAACAACCAAAGCCTAAAGATAGCAAAGGGACATCTCAGTAAGGGAAGAAAACAGATTATGGCACTGAGAAAAGAAGATGGTTCTGTAACAAGAAATAGAGGCGAAATTTTGACAAGAGTGAAAGATTTCTACTCAAAATTATATGAAAGGGATGATATATGCACTCCAGACATCATGAAAGATACCAGTACCAGAGTTCCTCCAGTCCTTCCAGCAGAAGTTGCACATGCAATCAAGAACATGAAGCGAGGAAAAGCTCCAGGAGAAGATGGAATTACTGTAGACATCATACAAGAAGCAAGTGGAGAAATCGAAACAGTACTCGCCCAAATTTTCACTCGATGCCTTAATGAAGGAAAGATTCCTGAGGATTGGAACACCGCTACAATGATCCTGCTACATAAGAAAGGTGACATTGAGGATCTCGGAAACTACAGACCTATCAGCCTCCTATCAGTAGTTTATAAAATCTTCACTAAAGTTCTTTCACACCGCTTGAAGGTAACACTGGACATGGCTCAACCGAGAGAACAAGCTGGATTCAGGAGTGGCTACAGCACAATAGATCATATCCACGTGCTGAGAGAACTAATTGAAAGAGCGAGGGAATATGAACTTCCATTGTGCATGGCTTTTATCGATTATGAAAAAGCCTTTGATTCGGTGAAACCATCAGCAGTTACAATGGCTCTGAAAACCTGCGGTATTGAAGATGCATACATTAATATTATTAATAACATCTATGAAAATGCAAGTGCAAAGATTAGGCTGTTTGAAAATACAACACACGTAAAAATTGGAAAGGGAGTGAGACAAGGTGACACCATATCTCCGAAGCTCTTTAATGCCACATTGGAGGGTGTTTTTCAGTCGCTGAGCTGGGAAAACAAGGGGATAAAGATTAATGGAGATTATCTAACCCACCTTCGTTTTGCTGATGACGTAGTCATTTTTGCAACTAGCCCATCAGAGCTGCAGAGTATGATCCAGGAACTTGCTGACAAGAGTAAAGAAGTGGGATTAAAAATGAACTTTCAGTAGACAAAAGTGATGTTCAATGCTTTTACAAGAAATGAAGATTTATCGATTGATGGAGAAAAGCTGGAGATAACAGACACGTACGTTTATCTTGGACAGCAGATATCAAGTGAGGGTCACATTGATGAAGAAATTAATCGGCGTACAAAACTTGCCTGGAGAGCTTTTGGAAGAAACAGCATAATTTTCAAGAGCAATATGCCATTATGTCTTAAAAGAAAAGTGTTTGATCAATGCATCCTTCCAGTGCTTACGTATGGTGCGGAGACGTGGACCTTAACTAAAAGAGACATACAAAGGCTGCAGACAACTCAAGGGAGCATGGAGAGGTGCATGCTTGGTGTAACCAGGAGAGATAAGAAGAGGAACTCGTGGATCCGAAAAATGACAAGAGTGGAAGACATCATGATCAGAGTTAAATCCCTGAAATGGCAATGGGCTGGACATACTGCCAGAAGGACAGATCATCGATGGACAGCCGAAATTTTAGATTGGATTCCAAGGGACAGGAAAAGACCCAGAAGAAGACCACATGGGAGATGGGTGGATGAAATTCGAAAGTATGCAGGGGTGACATGGAGGAGACTGGCACAAGACAGACCGTTGTGGAGGAAACTTGGGGAGACCTTCGTCCAGCAGTGGATTGATAATGGTTGACAATGATGATGATGATGATATATAATAGGGCGAATGTAGTACTGTTGAAGAGCAATTTTAGAAGTAAAAGCTATAATTAAAACTGGTGGAATAGTAGGCAGATGCTTAATGATTTAAAACAACCACATGCGTCTATTAAAAGAAGAAGCGATTACTTAGAGTTAAAGCAATCAGATGAACTTTTACTAGATGGTGGGGGAGGGTGGGGGTTAAATAGCAATGCTGAGACTTCAATTATGCTCAGCATAAGTGTAGGGGAGAAATCGATATAAACATTATTGCACTTTGCAAATTACTGATGAAACTTAACTTACATCTTCATGTCTGCAGATCCGGTAATTAGTTTGTTGTCGTCTAGGAATCTGCAGCAAGACAGGAATCCTTCGAAGCCCATCATTTCCCTACGAATCTTAGCCGTTCCTGTGGTTCCTCTGGCGTTGACGTCATAGACGGTGCACATATTATCCATTCCTCCACACGCAAGGAAATTGCCTGACGAAGAGTAGGCAGCTGTCATCACCCAACTTGATTGAAGAGGAATGATTTGCACCTGGTTGTATTCAAAACACAAGAAAACTCATTTTTACATCACGCTTATATGGTAAGTGTATAATCGCAGCATTAAAATTGTACTTTGACATAAATAAAGTGTTTCAGCATACCCACAAACGGAGTTGGGTTTAATTCTTGGAAGTGTTTCATACAAGGCGTGTTTAGTAAATAATGCCTCGGCGCATGTTTCTCACATATGACTTGTTGCCTTGCAACCATTCAGACGGCAAACGTTTCTTTTTGCCATTAGCTTAATTTTACTGCGTAATAGAACTCCGTACATCTATTTGTTCGTATTTAACAGCGTTTAAAATGGATGATTCTTTTTAAACTGTGTCAGCGGGTGTCAAATAACCATCCAGGGGCGTAAGTAGGCATTTCTGCGCCCTTGACAAACCACAAAATATTGCTCCCCTACTGTCTTTCACACACAGAGAGATGTACTGTATATATATATATACCGTATATTCTATAAAGATACCTAAGCAAAAAAATACATATATAATTTTGACTCACACCTAGTACAACATAGAAAAGGTTATGTATCTACCTGTGTGAGTAAAAGGAGAAAAGAAAAAATAAATAAAATAAAACAACTGAATGTAGAAGGTTTCGAGAATACTGAGCCTTGGCTTTATCAAGGACCAGCAAAAACTCTGCATTTTCTCACTTCCACAAAGACCTAGTTGGAAATGGGTTTCTGCAAGGCCATAGATGCAAGTAACATTCCCACCTAAAATAGTTTAAAAAATATATATATAAGTCATGTCCTCCGTAGAGTAGCATGACCTAGCACTAGTTAACAATTTCGGTTGCATCCATTAACCTTCATGGCCCGACCCATGCTCTTCATCTGTTACTATTAAACAGAGAGAAGAAGATTAAAGAGAACTCAAGCTGTGAGAGTGACATAATAAATAGAATTGATTTTCAGCTATAACGAAATTCCAAGTTCGTTTGAGAGAGAATTTAAACCTGAAAAACAAATTTTACATTGCAATTAAAAAAGGAAATGTTAATTTATAACGAACAGATTTTTGAAAGAAAACTTGAGTCTAAAACCCCTACTCTACAACTTATGACAGCACGAAAACGAGAATAAGTTAAAGATAATAATTAACTAAAGAAAACTTTGTGAAAGTTATATACCTTAAACAGTAAGTTGCAATATGTACAAAGTATTTCAGCAGTGCTTTAAGTGCATAATTAATTAGTTAATAAGAACTTAACTACTTTGAAAAAACAGCGCATAGACAGCGCATAGAAAAGGAACAAGCTTAGCCATCTTCTGTTCCCAATGCTTAAAAGCTGAAAATCTAAAAAACGACAGAGAAAAGGTACATGAAGTACAAACATTGAACTTATAAAACCTAGAACCCAAAAACAAGGAAGAGAGCTTACCTCTTGTGTTACAAAAACTTTTCTCCTCACAAGAGGAGAACATGGCTGACCTCTTCCGCCACTCCCTAGACGCTGGGGGGCAGTGAGGGTGGGGCTGATGGCCTCCTCATACAGCAAGAAACCAACGCGCGGAGATTTTAACCAGAGAAAAAATATATAAACTTAAGACTGTGGATCTGTACGATCAGAATGAGCAGAATTAACTCTCCAGAATACATGAGAAATATTATAAAATACACGAGCAGTTTATTTAATAATCTTTGCATGTATTAAATCACCTTAGTGAGCTTCTATAGATTAATCAGAATCTTATTAATTTTAATGTTGGTTTTACTATTTTTAGTATAGCTATCCTGGTGATGAATAACTAGTTTTCTTTTTTATTTGTTTTTATTTTCTTTTATAAACACCTTAGTGCTATGGATATGACGGTCCTATTAAAACAAAAAAATAAATAATATAAACAAAATCACAAAAAAAGCTTAAAAATCTGTTTATAAAAGAAAATAAAAACAAATAAAAAAGAAAACTAGTTATTCATCACCAGGATAGCTATACTAAAAATAGTAAAACCAACATTAAAATTAATAAGATTCTGATTAATCTATAGAAGCTCACTAAGGTGATTTAATACATGCAAAGATTATTAAATAAACTGCTCGTGTATTTTATAATATTTCTCATGTATTCTGGAGAGTTAATTCTGCTCATTCTGATCATACAGATCCACAGTCTTAAGTTTATATATTTTTTTCTCTGGTTAAAATCTCCGCGCGTTGGTTTCTTGCTGTATGAGGAGGCCATCAGCCCCACCCTCACTGCCCCCCAGCGTCTAGGGAGTGGCGGAAGAGGTCAGCCATGTTCTCCTCTTGTGAGGAGAAAAGTTTTTGTAACACAAGAGGTAAGCTCTCTTCCTTGTTTTTGGGTTCTAGGCTTTATAAGTTCAATGTTTGTACTTCATGTACCTTTTCTCTGTCGTTTTTTAGATTTTCAGCTTTTAAGCATTGGTTTGTCTGTTAACATTTATGCGGGTTTTAACTCTTACTTTTCTTTGTAACTTTGAGCGTCTTTTGTGGTACCTAGGAACAGAAGATGGCTAAGCTTGTTCCTTTTCTATGCGCTGTCTATGCGCTGTTTTTTCAAAGTAGTTAAGTTCTTATTAACTAATTAATTATGCACTTAAAGCACTGCTGAAATACTTTGTACATATTGCAACTTACTGTTTAAGGTATATAACTTTCACAAAGTTTTCTTTAGTTAATTATTATCTTTAACTTATTCTCGTTTTCGTGCTGTCATAAGTTGTAGAGTAGGGGGTTTTAGACTCAAGTTTTCTTTCAAAAATCTGTTCGTTATAAATTAACATTTCCTTTTTTAATTGCAATGTAAAATTTGTTTTTCAGGTTTAAATTCTCTCTCAAACGAACTTGGAATTTCGTTATAGCTGAAAATCAATTCTATTTATTATGTCACTCTCACAGCTTGAGTTCTCTTTAATCTTCTTCTCTCTGTTTAATAGTAACAGATGAAGAGCATGGGTCGGGCCATGAAGGTTAATGGATGCAAGCGAAATTGTTAACTAGTGCTAGGTCATGCTACTCTACGGAGGACATGACTTATATATATATTTTTTAAACTATTTTAGGTGGGAATGTTACTTGCATCTATGGCCTTGCAGAAACCCATTTCCAACTAGGTCTTTGTGGAAGTGAGAAAATGCAGAGTTTTTGCTGGTCCTTGATAAAGCCAAGGCTCAGTATTCTCGAAACCTTCTACATTCAGTTGTTTTATTTTATTTTTTTCTTTTCTCCTTTTACTCACACAGGTAGATACATAACCTTTTCTATGTTGTACTAGGTGTGAGTCAAAATTATATATGTATTTTTTTGCTTAGGTATCTTTATAGAATGTGAATTCTGAATTTTCAAAACTGCTGCGTTGCGCGTTTTGATTTTCAGGCTATTTTGCACCCTTCGTTTTAAATTCTAAAATTTTTTCCTTAGTCTTCAGTTTTGCTCTTAAGTATATACCGTATATATTTAAGTTAAATTAAAACATACACATTTAATTTAAGTTTAATTTATATATACTTTTGCAGTCATTGGTGCCCAGTTATGTTTCGTAAAACCGATTTTAGTTCTCACCATCAGAAATGAAAAAAAAAAAAATCACCAGCATTTATTTGCCATTAAGACTGGGAATGGGAACTAACTGTGAACTTTTAATAGCTTCCAAATACTTAAAATTCATGTTATGTAATTAACATCGGGTGGGTATAAATTTTTTGGAATTTTTTTCTGTTTCCATTTCTCACACCACATAAGATATGACTTTCTATTGTACGAATCACATATTTTCAAAAGAAGACTGCAAGTGATGCAGTAAATTAACTTTTTGAGGCAATACTTTATAGTCCCTACTGCACAGAGATCGTCGTGTTCTCGTCTGTCTGTCTATCTAATTATCTATCTCCCCCACCTCCTGTGCGCGAAGTTAACACACAAAAGGCGTGACGATCAGAGGGAAAATGTTGAAGGTATTAATATAACATAATGTACGTGTATTAAAATAAAGTTGTAAGAACTTCAGCTAATCTGATCAACTATATAAATGTAAAGATAAAAACAACGCACAAACTGCATATAATTACGTTGTAAAAAGTACTATTTTGAAATGACTGTATGAAAACAAACAAAATAGTGCAGGCGAAAAACTTCGGTAGGGGGTCCGGATCAAGCTGAGAGGGTCCTAAAACATCCTCGAATATATAAGAACTTTCTGGAAATAGACAAATGACGGAATATGGAGAGGTGAAAGCTGTACCAGAAACTGGTGCTAAAGTTTCAAACCCAATTTTAGTTAGATTCTACATAATGATTTTTGTGCCCTCCCTTGAGCTGCGCCCGGGGCAACCGCCCCGCTCTAGTTACCCCTGTGCAACAACCATCAGTTAAATCTGTTCTTTACTCATGAAAATGTACCTCCCAAAGAAATTCACGCTAGATTAGTAGCAGTTTATGGCTCTGGGACTTTGGGCATAAGCATTTTTCGTCGTTGGGTAAGAAAATCAAAGTGGAGGAAAGATGGCCGTAAAGGATCAGCAGCGGAGTGGGAAGCCCGTAATCGCAACTTGCGATTGGAACAGGTAAAGAGTCTGTGAGCTCGTCAAGGAAAATCGAAAAATAACTCAGAGAACCACAGCAGGCAAGCCGAACATTATTTTAGGTAGTGCCAATGACGTTGTTGGCGTTTTAGGATGCAACAAAGTGTGTGCTCGTTGTGTACCGCGTCACCTAAAGACTGAAATGAAGGAATCTGTACTTTAAACATGACAGAGGTTACTTGCTCGCTATGAAAAATATGGGAGTGATTTTCTCCAAAGCATTGGGTCTGGAGATGAGGGTTGGGTCCACCATTATGATTCAGAAATGAAAAATCAATCGCTGGAATACCGATACCCGTCTTCTCCTCGAGCGAAAAAAATCCATATTCAAATTTCTGCCGGTAAGTGCATGCTTACTGTGTTCTGGAAATACAGAGGCATTATTCTTCATCAGAATTACATGGTCAAAGGAATCAACTCTATCAACTCTGAGAGCTATTACGTTCATACACACAAGTCAGTAAAATCATGCAATGCGTTGATTATGATACTTTCCAGCATACCAGAGATCATTACACAAGTTATGAGGATACTGGATGTGGAATAAATCTCATTCCTGTGCCCTGAGCTTTGACCCCATTTCGATGTAATTAAACGGAATTGGTTCAGTATACCTCCAGAACAACAGACTAAAGTTTTGTTGCAGTAGAAGCATTTTTAGTCAAGTTATGAGGATAATGGCCGTGGAATAAATCTCACTCCTGTGCCCTGACCTTTGACCCCATTTCCATGGTATTCAACAGAATCGGTTCAGTATACCTCCGGAACAACATACCAAAGTTTTGTTGCAATGGAAGCATTTTTAGTCAAGTTAGGAGGATAATAGTTGTGGAATAAATATCGCTCCTGTGCCCTGACCTTTGACCCCATTTCGATTATATTAAACAGAATTGCTTCAGTATACTTTCGGAAGAACATACTAAAGTTTTGTCGCAATAGAAGCATTTTTTGTCAAGTTATGAAGATAATGGCTGTGGAATAAATCTCGCTCCTTTGACGCCATTTGGATGATATTCACCAGAACCGGTTCAGTATACCTCCGGAACAACATGATAAAGTTTTGTCGCAATCGAAGCATTTTTTGTCAAGTTATGAAGATAATGGCTGTGGAATAAATCTCGCTCCTTTGACCCCATTTGGATGATATTCACCAGAACCGGTTCAGTATACCTCCGGAACAACATGATAAAGTTTTGTCGCAATCGAAGCATTTTTACGTAAGTTATGACGCTTGAAAACAATGGAATGGATCCAGCTCCTATGTCCTGACCTTTGATCCCATTTCGTCCATTTTCAATTGGGTTCGTCCCAAGGTGGTCCCCTACCCCATACTAAAATTTAATTGAAATCGAACCGTTTTTACGTGAGTTATCGTGCGGACAGACAGACAGACAAAGACGGAGCATATACGCTTCTTCAACTTACGGTTGGAAAGCGTAAAAAAGTTAAAGTAAAGAATAAACAGCATGCGTGGAGGAAGGGGAGAACCAATGATTCTGCAACACGATAATGCCAAACCCCACGTCAGTGCTTTCACTTCAAAGGTCATACGGAAAATCAGGTTTGAAATTTTTGAATATCTACTTACAGCCCAGATTTGGCGCCGTCGGACTTCTGGTTGTTTTCTGCACTGAAGAGTCATCAGAAAGGAATTCAGCTCTTCTTGACGAAGATGATCAAGCCACTTTGAGGTATCCAATATATAAACTGAGTTACGTACTAACGGAGAGCTGGGCACAATGATGTCCAATATATAAACTGAGTTACGTACTAACGGGGAGCTGGGCACAATGATGTCCAATATATAAACTGAGTTACTCACTAACGGGGAGCTGGGCACAATGATATCCAATATATGAACTGAGTTACGTACTAACGGGGAGTGGCAGTAGCATTTCTCGTTGACAGCGCGTCTTTAAAGCGTTCCGGTGGCTGCAGATGCTATCCTTGTCTCATACATGTGTGTCCGAAGCTGCGTGGTTGCGAACGATAGGACGATTAGAAGCAGGCCAGTCTCAGGCCCAAGACACAAGGGACTTGTATCTAATCGATAGGACGATTAGATACAAGCCTGCATATAATCGATAAGACGATTAGAAGCAGGCCAGTCTCAGGCCCAGGACACAAGGGACTTTAATATCAACCCCAAAATGGTTTCACTGTAATGGCAGCAATTAAACAACTTTGATGGAATGTCCCGAAGACGTGGAAAAGATCGTTCGAGGTTTACACCTCGTGAGGACGCTTATGTCGTTTAACCGCACTGCGTCATAGGCCCTGTAAAGGAAGGCAATCGTCTTCGGAGCCCTCCGCTGCCACTGCAACTACGATACCAGGGCAAAAGTTATATTGAAGGTTTAAGACAACTGGCCTCTATCCCAGGAGACCCACGGTTTGTGTTCCTCTAATCGCTTCTCACGGGAGACCTTGCTTGAACTGGTGCAGGCATCATTATTCCTGAAGCCCAGAGATGTGGACCAGAGTTCTTTTTAGACAAGTCCAGATTCATTCAGTCTACAAATGGATTCTCGTTGGCATTTTATCTGGAGGGAACTCGTAATGATCCTGAAAACGTCTGCGAACGAGACTCCTTCGGAGGGTGGTCTGATCGTGTAAGGTGACAGAATGTTCAATGGCCGCACACCACTCCATGTGATTACAGGAGGCAATGTGAATGCTGAGCGCTGTAGAGACGAGATCCTAGAGCCCTATAAGCACACTTTTTCGGGGAGCTGTTGGCCCCCAGTTCCTTTTAATCGATAATAACGCTTGCTCCCCCCCCAATGACTCAGCTTGTCGATGACTTCCTGCAGAACAAGGATAGTCAGCTTATAACGAAGTAAATTTCTCCGTCATTTTTATCCGCGCCGGGGTTCGAACCCGGGTCCACTCATTCCGGAATAAGTTGCTCTACCAGTTGAGCTACGCGGACGATTACTCTGATTCCTATCTGCCTTTATGTCGTGTGCGTCCTTCTGGCAGATACGTCACATCTCCTGGTACGTTACAAGCTTATGGGCTGGCCAGCCATGGCTCCGGACATGAACCCTATAGAGCATGTCTGGGACGGCACGTAGCAGCTCGTCAGCCTCACCCCGAACCCTTCCCGAGCTATACACCGCACTCATCAAGGAATAGAATTGTTCTGCTCCAGAGCTCATCAACAACTTAGTGATGAGTATGTATCGTCGTTGTGAGAGTTGCCTGTCCGTACGAGGTGATCACATTCCTTATCAAGACATTTTACGTTACATTCTTACATCTCGCCTTGATCACATTTGCGGATGTGCCCCTGTATACCCAAACTGTGTAGATATTTGACTGTTGTTATAAAATGTTCATTACCTTTATGATTGTATTTGTTTACATGCCGAACGTTTCTCCTTCTTATTCCTGCAAATGCCTTCCGGACAGTGTACACCAATGGTGTTTTGGACACCAGTGCACATGTTGCAAGTAGACTGCTTCGGACTTTCATCTCAAATACAGGATTTCTGTAACCGTCGCCGCAACGGAGAATACAATTCCGACGCCACGTCAAGAGAAAGAAGTCAGAAGTGAAAATTATGTAAAAAGAAATTTGCTATAAAATTCTGAGAAATCAAGGAAGCGGAAAGGAGAATCTTAATTAATGAAGCCCCTATCGAAACATATGCGTAAAAGTAAGTGAGCATAATATAAGCAATACAAGTGAAAGCAGATTTTATACGGAACAATATTCTGGTACTGAATTAAATACGACAGACGCATATTAAAATTGATGGATCGGTCTAGAATTGAAGACTCATAAAAATTGAAGCACCTGAAGTATTAAAAATGTTAGTAGCTTCAGTTACACCAGAAACACGCGAGATTAAAGAAACTATATCGGAGAATGGAATTCTATTCTTATCTTCTGGGCATGGACGTTACTGTTTTCAAACACGTGGTCAAATTTACCGCACGATGCTCTCATTTTACGCAAAACCTACGATACTCAGACCATGATACAGAGAGCCGTTCCTTCAGCAATAGCTGAAGGAACGCGCTGGAAGGTGTTCACAGGTATTTGGAACCATGATGACTGCGGTGCATCTGACAGCTGCTGGACGGTGCGTGGTGGAGGATCCATAGAGCGGACAACACGATCGAGGTGGTCTCACAGATGCTCAATTGGGTTTAAGTCTGGGAAATTAGGGGGCCAAGGAAGTACATTGAAGTCTTCGTCGTGTTCTTCCAACCACTCTAGGACATTTCTAGCTACGTGACACGTCGCATTGTCATTCCGGAAGATCCCATCCACGCCAGGGAATATAATCAACATGTATGGGTCTACGTGGTCTGCAAGGATGGATTCATAACGAATTCCATCCATAGTGCCTTCCACAGGTATGAGTGGACCCAAGGAATGCCACGAAAACATTCCGCAGACCATAACGCTGCCCCCACTAGCTTGTGTTCTTCCAACAATGGTTGAAGAGTGTTTGTTCTCTAATGTTTCTCGCCTTATACGACAACGTCCATCTGTTCGAAGAAGCAGAAAACGTGACTCATCGGAGAAGGTAATCCTTTGTCAATCAGCGGAGGTCCGATTCCGATAGTGCCGTGCAAATGTAAGCCTTTTCTGCCGATGCACCTTCGTTAGCATTAGTGCAGTGACCATCCGTCTGCATCGGAGTCCCATACGCAGCAGGGTTTACTGAACTGTGGTTTTAGACACACTTCCGGTAGCTCCCTGGTTCATTCGGCCAGTGAGTTGCTCCACTGTAGCGTGCCGATCGACCCTCACGCACCTTCGAAGCCGACGTTCACCTCTCACATCAATGGCACGTTGTGCTCCGCAGTTTCCACTTCGCTTATTCGCAATAGTGCCATTTCTCCAATCACGATACACTTTAATAACCACGGCAGCACGCGAAGAGTTCACAAACTGCGCTGTTTCAGAAATACTGCCACTCTTGGCCCAAAAGCCAATAATCATCCCTTTTTGCAAATCTGATAAATCGCTCTTTTTATCCATTACAGCAACGAGTGATATGTTCATACCAGATCAGATCATACGTACAGGATTTTAGGAAGGGAGTGTATGACCCCAGGTCTTAAACAACCCTTAGAAATAGGAAGCTAGGTGGTTTGTGATAGAGTGCCCGATAGGAAAGTGACACGGAAGCGAGGAAGAAAGCGGCGGAGGAAGACGCGCTTATATATTACCGGTGGGCCAGTACCCGGGGTCCGACGACTTAACGTGCCCATCCGACGCACGGCGGATATTTAGTGGTTCGAGCGTTCGCACCTGCCCGGGATCGAACCTGAGGTTTTTCCGTAGCAGTCACGAACGTTGACCACTAGGCCATCCGCTGCCCAATATGTTTTCAGAATGCCGACAGAACACTTTATATACCCTCCAAGACAGCTCACGACACGTGCCTTCTTTTATTGGCTACGCGCGCTGTTGACGTCAAAGTAGGAGGTGTTCACCAAAATAACATGCGTGATTTTTTTTTTTCAGTTTAGTGCTGTGGTCTCTTTTTCATGGAACTACGCAATGTCATTGGGGATTTGCTGTTGTTATACTTCAATTTTCTCTACGACTGTTCTTCAGTTTCACTTTTCCTCAAACTTTTATCGCGTATTCTTCTCCTTCGTTGGTGCTCGGTGGCAGCCACTCCTTACAGTGGTAATGTATCCATATCTCATTTTCATTTTAAGAACCTAGAGCATCAGAATCCAGCCCCCCCCCTCCCCCTCCTCGAAAAAAAAAGAACACTTTTCTCCAGCATAAGCTTCATAAAATCACTTCTACTGGACGGAAAACAATGAGCAAGATGTTGAAAGCACTTTCTCTCTCCCGCACGCGCAAGGATTTTCCCTTACACTATTTTCGCCGCCCCGGTGGCGCAGTGGTCTAAGGCGCTGGCCTCTGATCATTCGTCCGTAAGGGGTCCGGGTTCGAATCCCGGTCAGGCATGGATGTTGTGTTTGTCTTACGGCACTGGCTCTCTCCCTTCCCTGGGACCAGTGACCCTAAATTAGGGACGGGCGACTGCTTATAGCCCATTGAGTTGCTCACGGTGGTCGTTAAACCTCCAATTAAAAAAAAAAAAAAATACACTATTTTCCAGCGCGTAGAGGGATGCATTCAATAGTTCAAAAGTTCCCACGACCTTGTAGACAACGAACTAACTGGAAGCCTTTAAACAGCAGCTTAGCATTTCATAGTCACTTACATTGGCGCAGACTTCTGAAAATTTCGAGGGATGCTGAAATTCAAAAGGCAGGTACCGTTTCCTGTGTTGAAATTTTAGATGTTTAAACAGACTTTGTCTTCAGTGTAAACGCAAACAAACCGATACATGATTTCATGATAAAGATATTACATTTTTTTATAGCAACCAAATTCTTGAACCCCGTTTTAATTCTTCCGATTTAATTTTCTGTAATGTGCGCACAAGAGCTCCTATAATTTTTTGTTCTTTTGGACAAAATTTGAGCATTTTGTTGGGGACTACCGAGAAAACCAAACCTGTTGGAAAAGGCTAAGAATGGCAGTGTATATCATTAGTCAAAACAGACAGAAGGCTAATAGCGATATCTTTGAGGAGCTCGCTCTAACAGTAGCAAACAAACTGGCGTGTTCAGCGTTGGAATGGAACGCGCTTCATAATCATTGCACTGTATCATTTTCCTTACTTTTTATTGTTAGCATTTAGCGTATAACGCAGCGTATATCACAATGAAATTTTTGCTTTGATCAACAAGTTTATCTTTGAAATCTCTACCCCCACCCCGTCATCATTCATCTTGCAGCCCATGTGAACCGGTTGTTATCGATTTGGCATATTACCCCTGTGTGGATTGATTGGAGTTATTATTGGTGGCTGCTTATATGTTTTATAAAGCTAGGGAGAAAAAAAGCCTCAACATAATTATGTCAAACAAACAAACAACTACAACAACAGCTAAAAAAGCGAAACCCCTTCAAAATTATTCTTTGAGCGAAAAAAGATCGTTCTCAGTCTCGCTGTGTGTTTTCTGCTCTCTGACGGCCATTCATTACTCTCGCTCTGACATTTATGGTTTTATGACTCTACTGAAGCTCAATGCGTAAATGGTGAGCTGCTGACAACTTACTGATGTGTAAGGTACGCGATTGCGAAAAAAAAAATATCGGTAGCGTTAAACAATTAGGATGGTAGGGTACAAACCACATCCCACACCCCCGATTTCTCGCTTGCTTGGTTGTCTTATTTCTTAAGTGTTTATTCGGTATCGGTAGTTAAAACACGATTTTTTGAAGATATTTTTTTTTTATAGAAACCGAATATTTGCGCTATATTCCGATTATTTTATTTAATTTTATGTAAAGTGGAACTAAATATTTGAGTTTGAATCCAGTACATATAACAAAAATTCGGATTGCTGCGGAGTACCCCCCCCCCCAACTGATTTCAAGGGATGCTCACGCCCCTGAGCACCCCCGTAGTGGGCGCCACTGGTCAATTACCAAATGACCAACTACGCCTCCACCTTCTGTCACTCTTTCTTTTTATATATTTTCTTTTTTCTTTTCCTTCTTTTTCTTTTGGTAATGCTAAAACCAAGAAAGATGACATCGGATTTTCGGTTGTAATGAGCACGTCTTTTTAATCCGTTCTGACGCAAATTAAATTTATCAAAGCTATTCATAGTCAATGGAACCTGAACGGGGGAAAAAAGTTATATCTGACCGAACGAGGAAAGGTTTTTCAAATCAGGTTTTTAATCCCGTTGATATTGCTGTAAACGAAAGCGTGAGCTTACGCCCTCTGGTGGTAGATTTGTGCGTTAAGAAAAATTTGAAATCATATGAGAAACATTTCGCAGCGGAAACGCATTCCAACCAAGAATGAATTTTTCGAATCGGACTCTTAGAATCAGAGATATCGACAAATATAAGTGATGCATCTACCCCCCCCCCCCTCTTCCCCCCGACGAGGAAAACCATGCATTATTTTAAGAAGAAAGTATTCTCAAAAAGTTTTTAAAAGAATTTTCCAGTGAAGCTGTCAGTAGCTCAGAATTTGCTGCGAATACACTGCTGGACACCCAAAATGCAACACCAAGAAGGACACGCGATAGCAAAGCCAGATTTACTGGACACATAGCAACAAATACAAAGATGAAACGATTGAGCTTACAGGCCTGTGCGACTTGCGGAACACGTAGACATCAATAGTTTGTGTGGCCCCCCATGGCTGGCAATAACCGCCGCTACACGCCGCGGCATCGAACGAAAGAGGCTTTGGATGTGGGCTTGGGGTATGTCAGTCCAGGCTGCTTCCACACGTTGCCACAGTTCATCAGGCGTAGCCGCGGGTGGTGCTTGCCGGACCACTCGGTTGCCGATCAGCGACCAGACGTGTTCGATGGGCGACATATCGAGAGAACTGGCGGGCCACGGCAGTAGTGACACCAGGTGGGCCGTGAAGAATTGTTGCACGATGCGTGCCACGTGCGGGCGCGCATTGTCCTGTTAAAACGTGGCCGCTGGCAGGACCTGCAGGTAAGGGAGGACTGCAGGCTCCAAAACGTCGGAGATGTATAGCGGTGGCTGTTGAGTGTACCGGCGATGCGTACCAGAGGGGTGCGGGTGTCATATCCAATTGTGTCCCAAACCATAACGCCAGGCGACGGACCGGTATGCCGATGCATAATGCAGGCGTCCTACAGTCTCTCGCCGCGGTGCCGCCACACGCGGATCCGACCATCGTGGTGTTGCAGGCAATAGCGGGATTCGTCGGAGAAGACAATGTCGTGCCATTCCGTAGTCCAGGTGCGGCGTTCAACGGCCCACTGCCGCCGCACTCTCCGGTGGTGTAACGTCAATGGTAATCGGAGCAATTGGGCGCCGTGCAATAAGTCCCCGTTTCTGCAGACGACGTCGAACGGTACGTGATGATACAAGTTGTTGCGCAACACACCCTAATTCCTGCGCTAACGTTCGTGACGTGGCGGTGCGAGCCGTCAATTCCTGCCGCACAACATGCCGGTTCTCTAGTTCTGTGGTGTGCCGCGGCTGCAGTAATCACTCACGTCGGTCCGTCCGTCTCTCCTGCACCCACCGAATCCATACTCGCCTCACTGTGGCTGTATGTCGTCCAACACGGGCGCCGATGTCTCGGTACGATAAACCGCTGTCGCGATAAGCCACTATTCGTCCTCTGTCGAAATCCGAAACGTGCTGGAATGACTGCCGTATTCTACGACGAGGCATCAGGAAGCTTCCCACGAACAGGTCCGGCAGCACAACACACTTCCACTACTTACACCCCACCTTCTGTGCACCCTTCTTATAGTGCTTCTTGGTGGCGTGCCGGGCGCACATGATTTGCATATGCCCTGCATTGCTAATCGTTTGCATGTCCTCTCGCGGGCGATGCATGCTGCGAATTTCAGGCCAATCGGATGCTTCCTTCTTGGTGTTGCATTTTGGGTGGCCAGCAGTGTACATCAGAAGGATATATCCATGCCGCTTCTTTACATTTACTCATTGCTGCTTCTGAACATTCCTGCAAGACTCTTCCAACCAATGTTAGTCGCAAAGTGAAAGATGACGTTCCCTCATGTGGCTGAATGCCAAAACAAACTGAAAATTAGCCGCATAATCTGCTACACATGCTGCGCACAGCAATAGAATTATATTTAAATACTTTGTATTGTTCGATCGCATATATAATTTGCTTTTGTGAGTTCGAGATGAGAAAAAAAAAAGATCTGCTTTAGGAGAGCTTAATTTGTTCAACATTTAGACCAATAGCTGCTCCCCGGTGTGTTCCTGCAGTGTCGTAATTAATTCTACATTCAGCCTCTACCAAAAAAATAAATAAATAAATAAATAAAAAAAATAGCGCAGAGATTCCACAGCTTGCCTTAACGTTAGGAGGCCCCTTATTCTCGTGTACTCGCTTCGTCAAAAACAGATTTTGTTAAAAAGATATTTCTACAGATAATAATAAAAAAAAAAAAACGAACAAAATAGAAGAAAAGGAGGAACATCGCATGCCCTAATTTTTTTTTTTTTTTTTTTTTTTTTTTTACGGTGAACTGAGAATCAGATTTCTGTTACTCACCTTATTTCCAGACCACGTGTCCCAGATAATGAGCTTCCCATCAAGTGATCCAGAAACCAGATGCCTGAAATAAAATTAAGACGTTTATCGCCACGAAAAGATTTACATACAGAATGTAACATTCAGAGTCCTGAATTCAGCTTCTGTCATTATTTCTGCCCTTCTTATTTTTTATTTTACATGTATCGGATCGAAAGTAATACGCTTACTGTTTATGAAAATCGCAACACCAAGAAACAATCGCGCTATTCAAATTAAATTTTATATCACAGGTTCCTCATGTTACAGGAGATAACTAATTGCAGAGCTATACACGATCTTTTCGCTTCAGACTCACTATCGTGTGAAGCACCTCGTAGCAACCTCTACCAGAGATGGGAACGGGTCACGGGACAGCGGGTCGACAATTTCTTGCTGGTCAAACGGGTCGGGTCAAGGTGTTCCTGACCGGATTTTGACCTGGTTTTACTCCCGTTTTATTTTTGAAAAAAGAAAAATGCGAGTTGTGGAATTCTGTAGTCGATAGCGGTGAATAATGATTTGCCATGCAAAAATATTGTCGTCTTTTTCTTAAAGCAACGAAGATTTCCACCGACCGACGTTATTGTAAAAAGATACTTCCTTTGCGTTCTTTTACAGTGCGATTGTTCAGGGCAAGGTAGAGGCAAACGTCATTCGCCTGCTTCTCAGCTGATTCACTCTCTCCGTGCGAAGTTTACTGTATGACTAAGAGTTACTTTTAACATCACATCTTTTACATCGAGCATTCACAGGTTTTCGATTGATGTGCTAACATCCCGTTTCCATGACATGTCATGTCAAAATTAAATCCTAATTTGTTAATATGGATGGATTTAATATCCATCCATATTAACAAATATGGATGGATATTAAATCCATCCATCCGACGCCAAGGCTAACAAATACATGCTTGTTGAAAACCTCAAGAGGAAGAGTGAATGCTCGAAATTGTTTCGTCTCATTAAGGAACCGGTGAATAATTCTGTGTTGTTTGATCTTGCTTGTTGTTCAAAATGTGGAAAGTGTATAATTACAAAGAAAGATGTTGACGGTGTAATAAAAGATTATGGAACCAAAAATCTAACGGACCATATGAAAGTATGCGCACCTCCATCAAAGCGTGGGAAGAGTGAACAGTCTAAACACATTTAAAAAAAATACATTCGTGTAATCGTAAATAATGATTTCGATTTGTAATATACTCCATGCTCACGGTCATAGTCAGCCATTACTTCTTTATTACGCAAAATAGTGGCACTAAAAATGGCACAAAAATTTAGCAAGTAACCAAAATTTATTATTAAAAAAGGATTTCAGTTATTAAATATCAAGCAGTTATTGGGGTGAATATGTATATTACGTTTATATGTATGTATACATTAACTGAGTTTTGAATTTATACACTGACGGAAAAAAAATCCCAACACCACAAAAAAATAGTTGTAGAGGAATGAAATGGCAGCAATACATTTGTATAGGTAACATATTTAATCGATTAAGGTTTCAAGATCAGAGCTTATTGTAAGCGCGAGAAGAGCCATTTTAAATGTGAAATGCTGGTACATTAGTAACCGGTGTAACCGCCAGAATGTTGAATACAAGCACGCAAACGTTCATGCATTGTGTCGTACAGGTGCTGGATGTCAGTTTGTGGGATGGAGTTCCATGCCTGTTGCACTTGGTCGGTCAATACAGGGACGGTTAATGCTGGTTGGGGATGACACTGGAGTTGTCGTCCAATGATGTCCCATACGTGCTCGATTGGTGAAAGACCTGGTGATCTAGCAGGCCACAGCAACATGTCGACACTCTGTAGAGCATGTTGGGTTACAACAGCGGTATGCGGGCGAGCGTTATCCTGTTGGAAAACACCCCCTGGAATGCTGTTCATGAATGGCAGCACAACAGGTTGAATCACCAGACCGACGTACAACTGTGCCGTCAGGGTGCGTGGGATAACCACGAGAGTGCTCCTGCTGTCATAGGAAATTGCTCCCCAGACCATAACTCCAGGTGTAGGTCCAGTGTGTCTCCGCCGCAGACAGGTTGGTTGCAGGCGCTCACCTGGCCTCCTTCTACCCAACACACGGCCATCACTGGCACCCAGGCAGAACCGGCTTTCATCAGAAAACACAACAGATCTCCACTCCGTCCTCCAATGAGCTCTAGCTTGACACCACTGACGTCGCAAACGGCAGTGGTTTAGAATAAGCGGAAAGCACGCTACAGGGCGTCTGGCTTGGAGCTGTCCTTCAAGTAACCGATTTGTAACAGTTCGTTGTGTCACTGTGGTGGCAACTGCAGCTCGAATTGCTGCCGCAGACGCAGTACGATGCGCCACGGCCATACGCCGTACACGGCGGTCTTCCCTCTCAGTAGTGCTACGTGGCCGGACGGAACCCGGTCTTCTTGAGGCAGTACCTTCCCTTGACCACCGCTGCCAACAATCATGCACAGTGGCTACATTCCTACCAAGTCGTTCTGCAATATTGCGGAAAGAAAATCCACCTTCTCGTAGCCCTATTACACGACCTCGTTCAAACTTTGTGAGCTGTTGATAATGGCTTCTTCGTCTTCTTAAAGGCATACTTGACTAACATCAACACACTACGTCGAATCTCAACGATAACTAACGCTCACGAACGTTACAGCGCGTATTTACAGCAAACCTGCTTTGCATGTTCCGAGGGGCGCTACTAGCGCCACACGTATGCGCCGAGCGCGAAATTTGCATAGACGTCATCTTACAGATGTACCCTCACCGCCTACCAACTGTCGTTTATCTAACACAACCCCTTCTTGATGTTGGGAATTTTTTTTCGTCAGTGTAGTTCAAAGCAGATTTGTCCAGGTCAGTTATGAGTCCGGATCGGGTCCAGTTATGGGACGTCTGGGTCCGACATTTTTGACCAGTTTACAACTCTGGCCTCCACACGGTGTGACATTGAATGGAAGAGGTTTTTGATATCGTCCTGGGAAATAACCTGCCAGGCTGTTTCAATGCGAGACCAGAGTTCATTTGTGGTGACTGCTGCAGGCGCTTGACAGGACAATCGCTTAGCTACCATGTCCAACACATGTTCGATCGGGGACATATCCGGCGCACGCCAAGGACAACTGGTATCTGCCTTGCACGGAAGAAGCCTTGCACATTCTGGGCTACATGTGGTGGTGCATTGTCCTGCTGGAATATAGGACAACTCTGACAAACAACTCTGAAGGAAAGACACAAAGCATCCCTGATGTATTATATGTCCCTCTGCACATAAAACATCCCTGATGTATCGCTGGCTGTTGAGTGTTCCCTCGATTCGCATCAAACGGGAACACGAACTGAACCCAATGGCATCCCAAACTAGGACGCTTGGTGTTGGGCCGGTATGACGCTGCAAAATGCACGCTGCGAGGTACCGTTCACCACGATATCTTCGAACACGTATGCGACCATCATGGTGCATCAAGTTGAATCGTGACTCGTCAGAAAGCACGACCTGTTGTCAATCAGCGCCCCAATATCTGTGTCTGAGACCCCATTGCAGCCTGAGGTGTCCGTGGCTGAGGGTCAGAGGAATGTGCAGCGATGGACTGCTAGCGACCAGATCCTCTGTTAAGAAAACGACGTCGAACTGTGCTGAAAGATGAAGCCTGACCTGTGAGAGAGATCCACTGCTGCTGTAACACCATGGATGTCGCTGTGCGATCAGTCACTACCATGCGGTTGAGGTGTCTGTCCTCACGTGTAGTAGTGTGATTTTTTGGTCCATTTCCCGGATTTCTGGACATCTCAGTCTCATTTCTCCTCTGACGCTACGTTCGCATCACTTTACTGGCATTTTGTTCGCATCACTGTACTGGCATTTCGTTCGCATCACTGTACTGGCATTTTGTTCGCATCACTGTACTGGCATTTTGTTCGCATCACTGTACTGGCATTTCGTACCGTCCGAGCGGCAGTTTCGCGGTAGGAAAATCAAGCTTCTCTGATCTTAACAATCCGTCCTCGCTCAAAGTCAATCAGGTGTTCATAACGCGACCTTCTTCGGCGACGGGGCTGAGTGTGACACAAGAAACACCCTTTCGACGCAATGTTGACTCTTCACTGATTGCAGCATCTCGTCTCAGCCATCTCTTTTATACCCAAGACCGGACAGTTCAGAAGGCGCTGTTCCGAAACTGCAGGCGCATCTTCACTGACATTTTAACCATCAGCATGTCCCAAGACCGGACAGTTCAGAAGGCGCTGTTCCGAAACTGCAGGCGCGTCTTCACTGACATTTTAACCATCAGCATGTCCCAAACCCGTTGTGTATATCCTGTAACTTTCAAGCTAATATCAGCAGTACTTCATGGTGTTGCAATTATCACAAACCCTAGTGTAATTAATGCGGCACGGTGATCTAAGCGAAGGCTTCTGACCATTCGTCCGAGATGAGTCCGGGTTCATAAGGTTTGTTTTCACGTATTTATAACAGCCTCTGTGTAATGGTTTTTACATTTGATGATGGATCTTTTTAAAGGTCCGAAAGATCTTATGATATTGTATATTTTGAACGTAATAAATTTTAACCTTGAGTCTTAGGTTTTAATGTTTCATGCATTAAGATGGTTCCACTTCAAATCTCTGCCTTATGTTTCTAATGGTAAAACTTCCTTACATATTTTCTTCGCAATTAATGTATTTCCAAGAATAAAAATTTGCACATCGATAAAACTTAATAAGTTATAGCATGGAATACTTGGTAAAAGATAACCATAATTATATTAAAAATCAATCATTTTTGCTTTGAGTAATGTTCAGATCTGTTAATAGATGGCGCGACCTGTACGTTGATGACGTTAATACACAAACAAATGTTGGTTTCGAATTCATCGGCGAAGAATAGAAATCAAATTTTTCAAGCTTTCGCGCATCAACAAAATGACTTTTTCGAGGAAGGCAGTTTGCTGTCTACCTTCCTTGAAAAAACCATCTGTTTGATGTACGGAAATTTTGGAGACTTTGACTTCTGTTCTTTGGTAATAAATTAGAATTACTACGTAGTATAGTTATTCATAGGAAACGTTCTCAAGACCGAACGTCAATGCAGTATAGCCTTACAATACTGCAGTGCAGTAGCCATGTGCAGTATTGTAAGCGGCGATGGCAATCTACAGATTGCAGCTATTGGACCCTTGAGCAATGTACTGGTGGAGGCCTTCGTCATGAAGAATATGGGGTACGGAGGTGTGAGTAACTTTCGCTCTCTTGCGATACTCTTAATGTCATTCTTTGTGTTCACGATCCATCCTTTTTCTTTCTTCTTTTCCTTCGGATGGACTCCTACACTCTTCCCTCTACTAACCTTCCGCCTATTCTTTCTGAAGCTCTAGCGTTTTCCCGGTCTCTTCCTGTCTCGTGCTCCTCCGTCCACCATCCCTCGATCTTCTCGCGGAACCTCTTTTCTTTTCCTCTCTTATTCAACCTCCTGACCAACACTTCTTTATCTTTCCCTCCTAGGTGCAGTCTTGCATTTTAACTGTCCAAGCTCTGACTAACTCTGATTTATCCTGGAAACCTCTCACCTCCCTTTTTAATACCCCCACTCCCACACTCGAGGCGGACTACGTCCTTCTCCGATCTTTCCTTCTTTCTCTTTTCCCTTCTCTGGTTTCTGATGACGGCTTCCTCTTCGTTTCTGGCCCTAGTCTTCCTCTTCCTTTTTTTCTCCCTCTTCGAGACTCTATCGCCCCGGTTTCTTCTTTTTACACTGCCTCCCTCTACGTCTTCTCCGTGCACCCTTCGCCCTTCCCCATCCTATCTCCGACGCTTCTCCTCTTTCCGTGGCCATTTGGTCGGCTTCTTCTTCTCTTCTATCCTCTCCGATAGAGCGTAACATTAACTGGCGTTTCCTTCACCGTCGGCTTCCTGTACCCTTTCTTCTTTCTCGCATGTCTCTTGTCTCTTCTCCACTCTGTTCGTATTGTGGCTCAGACGGTGACGTTGACCATATGTATTGCCATTGCCCCATCTTACTTCCACTTCTGAACATTGCATTTCGTCTGGCTAGCCTCATCTGCTCTAGGGATCTCCCTTTCATCGCCTACTCATGGCTTATCCTCACCAAGTATCCACCAGCTCGTCTCCCAGACGCTTGTGCCTACCTATTTCTCCTCGCTAAATAGGTTATGCATCACTTCCATCTTTCTCAGCGGTCTGTGACAACTCCATCAACTCTTCTGGAAGCCGGTGACGCGCTGCGACTGAGCTTTCGAGCCCTGCTCAAGGCCCGCCTCCGTCTTGAACATTCTGCTGCTACCTCATCTCACTCTCTCGCCACGTTCCGGAACACCTGGGCTCAGGGTAATGGGTGGTTCGTTGTGAATGGGTCTAAGATCCAACTTTTGTATTAACCATTGTTTCTGTTTTCTACTGTACCTCATGCTACGTGCCTTAGACGGCCCTGTACCTTACTAGTACTGGGTTCTAGGAGCCACTGTATTTACACTGATTTTCCTTTGCTTGTGTTTTCTCGCCCAGAGGGGGTTACCCTAGTGTGAATGGCGCTCTGTATTTTATTGTATGTCTCCTGCGGCCTGCCCCACCCCTCAGTGTTTGCCCTCTGTTTCTCACTATTTATGACTTTTACGTTGTTGTTGTTTTTTTTTTGGAGAACCGTTGGCTTTCTCCCCATGTGTTGTCTGTACATAGTCTGTGTTACTCTACTTTGGGTTTCACTGTGGATGTTTCCTGCTTGCAGATGCTTTTCGCATTGCTACACTTGTGTATTTCATTTGGCTGTGTACTTTCCCTGTGGATCTTTAATGTTTGCACTCATTCATGTAATCATCATCATCATCATTGTCAACCATTATCAATCCACTGCTGGACGAAGGTCTCCCCAAGTTTCCTCCACAACGGTCTGTCTTGTGCCAGTCTCCTCCATGTCACGAATACATCACTGTAAATATCTCATGTGCCTTATTCACTGTTCCTTTTGTATTTGTGCATTCATTGTTTTACTGCATTTATCACGTGTCCGTACTTATATTATATCTTGTACTCTTCTTGACAGAGGTGTTTTGTTCTCTACGTTCTTTCTGTTTTTTGTGCTATATCATCTCTGTTCTGTACTATTGTTTGCGCGAGTGTAATTCTATTGTCTGCCATATCAATTATGTTCTCTCTTGTCCCTTACATGCACCATTCTTTACGCACATGCATGTTTTTCATCTAGTTCTCATTTATACTGTTGCAATCATGGTGTACCCTTGCAGCCCTGTGTCTGTTCCGTTGGCGTACCAGTACCTTGCTTACTGAGTTATTTTACTTATTTATTTTTGTTCTGCTTAGGCAGGCTGTAATTTTGCATGTAAATATGTATAGTTTGTTACTTGCTCTTCACTTTTCTTGTTTTCATGCATTGTACACTGAAAAGCAATTGAATTAGAGACAGCTGGCGTTATGCAAATATGGCGCTGTAGGCGGCCCTGTCAACGGAAACGACATGACGTATGCAGCGATCCGATAATGTAAGAAGTGATGCGACGGAAATAAGTAAGAGTCGGACGGAGTATGGGTAAGACGAAGGATCTAAGCGCATTTGATCGTGGGCAAATTGTCGGGGCCCGACGAATGAGTCACTCCATCTCTGAGGTCGTGCAGGCACTGGGATTTTCACGAGCCACTGTGTCACGGGTGCACCGTGAGTACATCGAATCCGGTAAAACCATCCCTGCAAGGGCCAACTGCCGTGGACAACAGCGTGTGGATGAGCGGGGCCATCGTCGGCTAGCTCGCATTGTAATAGCGGATAGACGGGCCACAGTGCAAGAAATCACTCGGCAATTTAATGCTGGTGCACAAAATCATGTAAGCAGCCACACCATCTAGAACCATCTCCTCGCTATGGGGTACAGAAGCCATCGTCCCACGAAGGTACCGCTGCTGACCGCACATCACAGGGTGCAAAGATTAGCATGGGCGCGGAAACATCGCCACTGGACCCTAGACATGTGGGAAAATGTTGCCTGGACTGATGAGTCGAGATTCACGTTGGTACATGCGGATGGCAGGATACGAGTACGGCGCAAACCACATGAAGCGATGGATCCTTCTTGCCAGCAGGGTACTCTTCAAGCTGGTCGGGGTGGCATTCTCGTCTGGGGACTGTTTACGTGGACTAACCCCTGGTACATGTGACATCGTCCCTCACAAGTCAACGTTGCCAGGATATCCTGGAGGACCATTTGCTCCCGTTTGTGAGTCTTCAACATCCCACTGGGGACCTCATCCTGCAGCAAGACAATACACCGTGCCATCGCTCCCGAATTGTATCCGAATGGTTGGATGAACACTTCACCGACGTGACTTCGGTTCCTTGGCCAGCTAGGTCACTTGATCTCAATCCTATCGAGCACATCTGGGATGCCATCGAGAGAGATGTTCGAGGCTCTGACTCTCCTCCATCAAATCTTCGTGAACTGTGGAAGCTTGTTCAAGGGTCGTGGATCCGTAGGGCTTCCCAACTTTTCCGGTGTCTTGTCAAGTTCATGCCGAGACGAATCGCCGCCGTCATCAGGGCGAAAGGTGGTGCTACACGTTACTAGACAGATATCTCTAATTCAATTGCTATTCAGTGTATATTAAAAGTCTTCTGTATTACATTGTGATCTTATGATATGTCTCATGTTTTACGCAATGTGCTCCTATCTAGCACTAAGTTCAATTCTTTATCTTCACTGTTTATTTATGTTCATCCTGTATTTTTGAATTGTTCATCCTGAATTTTTTTTAATGTACTGTCACGCTCTATGTATTGAATTCCGGGTCATTGACCTAGTGTATCTTGCATGTGTTCAGTGTCACACATCTTTCCCCGTCGTGGGTTTTTAGCAGTTTGTAGTTATACTTTTGGATGGCTATGTCCTTCATGTATATATCATTTCACGTTTCATTCACATTTTTCTCTTTATTCTTTCCTCGTAAAGTTTGACGATGTGTATCGTACCTTTTGTCAATAAAAATTGTTGGAAATGCAATACGTGCTACGATGCCCGTTTTCCTCATCCGCTGGTCCAGCTGTCGTATGACATTTCCACCGGAATGTAGTCTTTCAGGGTGCTCTTCGGTTTACGTGCGAGCGATAGCAGGCTCATTGCCTCTACATTCACGGAGAATCATGCACATGTAGTACCCTCCCTTGGTGTATACCATTCAGTTATATTAATTTCGCAAATGCTGCAAGGAGTCAAGATTTCTCGTGACGCAATGACAAAATAAACAGAATCGTATTCACATTAATTGCTGAATCACGACGCAGTCAGCAACAGCGCTCTTCGTTCTTCTAAAGTTGCGAGCACAGCAAGCTTAAGTCTCCCATAGTCCCTCTGTTGTATTCTTTTCATGTTATTTCAGTTACCAAGAAGCATTTTGTTTGAATAACTCCAAGCCCTGTGCAGCAATTTATACAATCTTTGCAACTTGGCATTGGAAGTTGCTTATTGTGATCAGCCCTTTCATCACATCTTCGAAACGAACCTGCCCACGAACTTCGTAGGAAACGCATCTCACCTGCTCACAAATGACTCCTTTCTCTCCTCTACAGGACCCACGTCCCGAATGTAATTAGATCTGGAGCAACAAAAATTAATTATCGGGAACTATAAACCACATAACACATCCTACACTGAGTGGCCACTTTTTTATGACCACCTGACAGTTTTAAGCAAATGAGCTATGGCCGCACGCTGCTGCCGCCTGAGGGCGAGGCTAGTATAAAAAGGGAAAGCTTAGTGCTTGCGACAGTAGTAGAAGTGATTTTTGGGTGACGAAATGGGTAAAAAATGCGATTTGACAGACTTTCAACATAGGATGATTGTAGGAGCTCGGAGCCATGGAGCGAGTATCACCGAAACCGCCGCATTCGTGAAATGTTCCAGAGCAGCTGTTGTTAAAGTGTTTAAAGACTGGACTGTCAGCCAAAAAACTGGGTCTCTACGTGCAACGTGTGATCATCATAGACTAGTGACTGCTCGGACTGAACGGAGAGTGTCCAGACTGGTAGCAGACAACAGAAGGGCAACAGTGCAGCAAATTACAGACCATCTTAATCAAGGATCCCCTCAAATGATCTCTGCACGCACTGTTTGCCGTACACTGCATCGGATGGGATATGGCAGCCGAAGGCCTGTTCGAACACTTTTGCTGTCTGCAGTTAACAAGAGAAAACGTCTCCAGTTCGCACAAGAGCACAAGGATTAGACAGTCGATAATTGGAAACAAATTATGTGGTCCGATGAATCACGTTTTCAGTTGCACCATGCCGATGGCCGAGTGAGAACTTTGCGCAAACAGCACAAAAGCATGGACCCCAAATGCATTGCTACAACCCTTCAAGCTGGTGGAGGCAACGTTATGGCTTGAGGAATGTTTTCCTGGCATGCTTTGGGCCCTTTAATTCGTGTTGATCAACGTTTGACTGGCACATCATATCTAAATATGGTTGCGGACCAAGTGCATCCTGTCATGTGGATGGTTTATCCCAATGGCAATGGCTACTTTCAACAAGACAATGCGTCCTGTCATAGTGCTCGTATTGTACAGGATTGGTTTCAGGAACATGCCGGGGAGTTTACTTTGCTTAGGTGGCCCCCACAATCTCCAGATCACAACCCCATTGAGAATTTGTGGAATGAAGTTGAACGAGCCATCAGACAGCTGGATCCACAACCCTGCAATCTCACACTCCTGGAAAGTGCTATTCATCAAGCATGGTCTCAGATTCCACAAACCACCTATCAACATCTCGTGGAGTCCATCTCACGAAGAATTGACGCAGTATTAAAGGCAAAAGGTGGCCCAACGAAGTACTGAGGGGGTGGTCATAATAAAGGGGCCACTAAGTGTATTCTCATCTTTTGGTACCGCTAAAGTAGCATTAGGGTCTTTATGGGTATCAGATTGTGGAGGCAAAAATCTGCCCACGAAGATTTGGATCCTCATGAGATCAGGATGTAGTACTTACTCACGTGTCAAGGCAGGGCCCAATGTAGAAATACCCTTGTATGCTTATGAAAAAACACCGTTTGCAATATATAATAGGATTACTGTTTTATTTAGTAAATGCATTAAATTAGAAATAAGTTTTTTTATTTCATAGGGAAACTTACTGTTCGATCTGCTTTCTATATAACACGCTAAATCTTTGTGAGCAGTATTGTTCTAGGGCTTCAAAAATATACTTCGTAGTCCCGAAAACAGACTGGTACGAATCCTTGGTTTCTAACTGTTTGGCCGAGATGGGGTTCGGGTTCGAATCTCTTGAGGCATGGGCATGCCTTACAGCACCGGCCCTCTCCCTTCCCTAGAACCAGCGACTACTTATTGCTCATTGAGTTACTCACAGTGGTCGTTAACTCCCCCTCTCTTCCCCTCACAAATACTTCAGCAATAATCGCTGCGAAGGTTGATGATAGGGACGTATATAGAATTTTTTTTCGGGGGTTGACGAAAAATGGAAGTTTTTGAAATCCACCAGAATAAAATAAAAGTTAAGGAAAAATAAAATAAAAAATTAAAGCATTTTTTTTTTCTAATGTAAGCAAATGCATTTTTACTAAATTAAAGCATTTTTTCTAATGTAAGTCGCATTTTAATCAAAAACATTAAAAAATGAAACACTTTCGTGGAGCTAAGGAGGCCTTCCCCCTCAATAAACGTCTCTGGTTGATAATAATTCTACTGCTTATATGTAGGGTATTTCACACCGAGAAACGAAGTAAAATTTTTAATTCAATATTGTCACCAAAACTGAACTATAAAATATAATTGCTTGCCTGTTGTCCCCACAGTAGTGCACACAAGTGACTTTGGAGAGGTGACCTTTTAAAATCTTCTTGGTTCTCCATGCAATTTTGGGAATGTCAGACATATCTCCGCACAAGTCGGCAAGAGTCTTGTCAGCTACGGCCTCCTGGGCTTTCTGAGGAAGAGAAAATTAATAAGGTATGAATGAAACTCCAGATTTCTGACCGGATACTTCGGCATGAAATAAAAAGAAAATGGTAAGGAAAGATGAAACACGCAAGAACTGAGCGTCTCACAACGAAGCAGATACATTTACGTCTGGTCTTGAGAAAAATTTTCTAATCGTGATTGAAAGTGACGGAAAGTGTAGGGAATGTCTTTATTTGTCATCTCCCTCCTCGAAAGGAGAAGCAAACGCCTTACTCTTTCTGTGAGATATTGAAAACTGAAACAGGAGACTTCATGCATAATTAGATATTTATTTTCATATCCACTATAGTTTCACAAAGCGTTTGGTTCGGCATCATCAGGAAAAATTGAGCATAAACATTCAAAGGGTTTGGTCCATTTCACCGAAAACCACTTGACCGAAGGGTCGTTTCACCGAAAAGTTCATTTCATCGAAAGGTCGTTTCATCGAAAAGTTCATTTCACCGAAACGTTCATTTCGCCGAAAGGTTGTTTCACCGAAAAGTTCACTTCATGGAAAGTTTATTTCATCGAAAAGTTCATTTCGCCGAAAGATCACTTTGTCGAATGTTCACTTCATCGAAAGATCGTTTTAACCAGCTGCTAATTTCGATCGAAAGGCAATATTTTTTTAATTTGAAACTCAAATTTATTTATTTATTTTCGTGAGATGCAACCTAATGTCGATCTCATCCACAGATTTGTCTTCTAATACCTCAAATATTAATACTACTCTATAAACGTGTATTTCAGTAAACTTTCCCGTGTGGAACATTTGCACATATTTCATCTTATGAAGACTAAATTACATAGGTTTTTATATATATTGAACTAATTTAGCGCACTAAGTCTAAAGTCTAATAAACCGAAGTCTGTAGGTAGAGTCTCACATTGAACCTTTAGATGATATGGAACGTTATTGAACTCCCCCCCCCTTTTTTTTTAAAGTGAAGGTTTAACGACCACCGTGTGCAACTCAATGGGCTATAAAAAGTCATCCGTTCCTAATTTAGGGCCCCGCACGGGGATGGCTGGTTTTCCAGTTGTTTGGGGAGCGGCGCCCCCACGGCCCGAGCTGACCTTGTGACTGGTCAACATCTGATGTCATGCCACCGCTTGTTTTTTTATTTCGGTGCTGTTGGAGTTTGCAGGGACGGCTGTTCGTCCGGCTGTTGGGGAGTCGCGGCCCCACGATCCCGAGCTGGTCTTGTGTCTCGCTTTTTCGTTTTTATTTATTTTCTCCACTGACTAGTTGCCCGTGTTGTATACTCTACCTAATCGCTACCAAGCTATGTACTAACACCCCGGTCTTGTGGTTTTGTTACCCTCCACCACTAACTGTTTTATATTAACCGCTCAGTTCGTAGGTTGCTGAGATTCCGTTTAGGTTAACTTCCAGGGTTTGTCTTCCTTGGATTACTTTTTTCCTTTTAGCTGGTTTGGGTGCTAGACCGACCTGCATGTTTGCCGCGTGCGGAGACCCGTGAGGCGGAAATGGGATGTCTGGCGGCTGAGGTCGCAGGAGACCGGAGAAGTGCCTCCTGTGTACCAACACTCCTCTTCGACCCCGGCTTCGCTGTAAACGGGAGGCTAGAGACTAACCCACCTCTAGTCAGAAGTCTTGTACCAAGTTGTGTACAGGGCTTTAGCGGCTTTTTTGTCGTATAGCACGGCAGGGTAAGCCCGGGGGCTGTGGGATCATGCCAAAGGCGTTGGCATGACGGTACCCGGAGGCCGAAGTGTCCGCCGAGTGCGTGTGATCACAGCCAACGGACTATATCTGCAACGTATAAGCTCCAGAACTGTGTCCAGCGTCATTTTCTTGGCTTGCAGACCTCCAGTTCTCCCTTGTAGGGCTCGGTGGTGGGTGGAGTAGTCTGCAGACGAATCTCCTCCTTTTTTGTCATGGGTAAAAACAAAAACAAAAACAAAAACTCCAAATTCAAGTCACCTGAGAAAATGATAGTTGACAACGACTCTCCTTCGTCTTTTCAACCTACCAAGTCTCATAACCTTAAACGATCTTTAGACCATGACCTGGACCAAGAATGTGGAACCTCTTCTTCGGCAGCTGTACCAGTCGCTCCGAAGCGTCGTCTCCCCTCGATTGCTGTGAATACGCATGCTACACACTTAGTTGTAGAATCCATCGATCCGAATGAGAGACTGTCCACCAGATCTCCCTTTTTCATTTCTAAAGCTTTGGACGCTGCGGTTGGCCCCTTGAAGTCTGTGAGGAAGCTTCGCTCTGGGGACCTGCTTGTCCAAACTTGCAGTGTTTTTCAGAGTAACACTCTTCTGCACCTCACTAGTCTTCAAGGCATTCCTGTCAAAGTGACACCTCACCCGTTTCTTAACACCTCTCGGGGTGTTATTTCGGAGTTTGATCTCTTGCCATGCAGTGAGGACGAATTGGTGACTGAACTTACAGATCAGGGTGTTATTGCTGCACGTCGTATGATGTTCCGGCGCGATGGTTCTTTGATTAAGTCTAAAAATGTAATCTTGACTTTTAACTCCCCGAAAGTTCCGACCAAAATCAAGGCTGGCTACTTGGTCTGTGGAGTTCGCCCGTACATTCCCAGTCCTCTGCGCTGTTTCAGGTGCCAGAGGTACGGGCATTCACAACGTTCATGTAACAGTTCCGCTCGTTGCGCAAATTGTGGCTCCAGTGAACATGACGGGGAAGGTTGCACTTCTGCGGCCTGCTGTGTTAACTGTGGTGAGGCCCATGCAGCTTATTCCCGCAACTGTATGAAATGGAAGGACGAGATGGCGATCCAGCGCCTCAAGACCCTGGAAGGCCTCTCGTACCCTGCTGCCAAGGCCAAATTGGGTATTCCCAACAACCGACAGCGTACTTTTGCCGCAGTAGTTCAGTCTCTGCCACAACCCGTGCAGCCCTTTGTCCCGCGCCCTGTAGCTCTCGCCGCACTTGCCAAGAGATCTACAGCTGAACAAGCGACACAGGTGGATTTCACCGAGCTCCAGCTTATTCGACCAGCTGAGTCTGCGCCTTCTCTTTTGAAGACGACCGACTCTTCCAGTTCCCAGCAGAAAGCCTGCATGTGTGGAAGACCCGACCCCAAATCCGCAAAGGTGTGCAGTGTCCATCCAACTGTCGCGGTGCAACTGACCAACATTGCAACTGTCTCAGACTCAGCGAGGTCCCCACCCTCAACCAACATTATAGAGGAACATAGGGGGAGGAGAGTGACAGTTCGTCCCCATCCTCAACCAACATTATAGAGAAACATAGGGGAGGAGAGTGACAGTTCGTCTCCCTCCTGTGACTCATCCTATGTGTAGTTGTGTTCGTTTTCGTGATGTGTTTTATCATTCTCATTCCTCAGTTTTACTTAATCGGCTAGTGTCTAACCATTGTACCATGTTTTTAATACTGTTTGTTTCATTGTCTTTTTTGGCCCTTCCATCATTCTCATGGTTCGGTTTTACTTGGTCAGCCAGATTTGGGGATTTATGCCACGTTTTTTAATACTGTTTGTTTGTCTTGTGTCTGGCGCTCTTTGGCCAAACATGGCCCTTGCGCCATAAAAATCAACCAACCAACCAACCTAATTTAGGGTCACTGGTTCCAGGAAAGGGAGAGAGCCAGTGCTGTAAAACAAACACAATATCCAATTGCGGTATATGTGGAAAGCTTCTAATATATGTTAAGCGAGATAGTCGAATCAGGTTTGCCAATAAGCGTAGCGTTTTTAAACAAAGATTTATGATTATTTTTGTGACAATATTGGGTTATAGACGACTTCTTCAGTTCACAATTCCGTACACTCTTGTGTTCCTTCACATGGAAACTTAAAGCCCTGAGGGTCTGTCATATATATATATATATATATATATATAGGGACAGGAAAAGACCCAGAAGAAGACCACATAGGAGATGGGTGGATGAAACTCGAAAGTATGCAGGGGTGACATGGAGGAGACTGGCACAAGACAGACCGTTGTGGAGGAAACTTGGGGAGACCTTCGTCCAGCAGTGGATTGATAATGGTTGACAATGATGATGATGATGATATATATATATATATATATATATATATATACATATATATATATATATATATGATGCGTAACATCACAGCCTCTCCTTGACAAATGTCAACCCCGCCTTCTCGTGGTGCATCCTGTTCCCACTAAAGGGGCTCTGACGACCGCCAATAGCGGTATAACTATACCATCGGGATTAGAGGAAATTCTATCCCACACTCACCAACCCGCTTGGCCAGCGTGGTGAGTTATGGCCAAACCCCTCCAAAATGATTCCACAACTTAAATCTTGGCCCTCAGTCTCCGGCAGCTGGAATGTACCTGGCCAAGGCAGCGGCCAGTGCGACATGAAGGCAGAGGGTGCTAAGAATCCCCGGAGGACCGGACTAGGCTGCCATCTGATGCTGACCTTGGCAACGTACAATGGACGCTCCCTATCTTCTGATTCAAGGCTTCTTGAATTGGAAGAGGAAACTACAAAGGATCAAGTGGGACATCGTGGGGCTAAGTGAGGTAAGGAGAAAAGGAGAAGATCTCATCGAACTGAAAAGTGGACATCTCTTCTACTATCGTGGGACAGATACTGGCAGAACTAGTGGTGTTGGATTTATAATAAACAAGAAACTGAAGGATAAAGTTGTAGAAGTTGAAAGTTCCTCTGACAGAGCTGCACGACTTGTTATCCAACTCTCGAAAAGATACCAGGCTCAGATTATTCAAACTTATGCACCCACCACAAGTCATCCTGAAGAAGAAATTGAAGAATTTTATGAGGAAATTCGTGATCTAAATAATAAAGGTAAGCAGCACTTGAAGATAATTATGGGAGATTTCAATGCAAAAATAGGGCAACGGCAACAGAATGAAACTTCAGTAGGTAAATTCGGTCACGGCAACAGAAACCAGCGTGGAAATACTCTCGTTGAGTTTGCAGAGGCAGAAGGGTTTTTCATCTTGAACTCCTTCTTCAAGAAAAAGCCACACAGGAAATGGACTTGGAGACATCCAAATGGGACGACAAGTGAAATTGATTTTATTATGTGTAACAAAAAATTCGTCATAGAAGACTGCAGTGTGCTAAACAAGTTCAACACAGGTAGTGACCATAGATTGGTGAGATGTAAGATGCACCTCAACACTAAACTTGAACGTGGCAAGCTCATAAGACAAACAAAATGTATCGACATAACCAACCTTAAAAAACACCATAATACCTTCAAGTTGGAACTGAAGAACAGGTTCTCTGCTTTAGAAGGCCTAACATCAGAAGAAGTGGACATCTCTGAAGTTAACAGAAAAGTAACCAAAGCTCTTATGGAAACAGCAACAAAATTAGCTGGGTCTAAGAACAAGTTGCATGTAAACAAATTATCAGGAAAAACGAAAATGTTGATGCAAAAAAGAAGAGAGATGAGGACAACTAAAGAAGATGTGACTTCCAAAGTGGAATATATAGAGCTATGCAAGACAGTAAGAAAAAGTATCACTGAAGACGTAAGAAAATTCAACTGTGAACTAGTGAGGAAAGCAATTGAAAACAACCAAAGCCTAAAGATAGCAAAGGGACATCTCAGTAAGGGAAGAAAACAGATTATGGCACTGAAAGAAGATGGTTCTGTAACAAGAAATAGAGGCGAAATTTTGACAAGAGTGAAAGATTTCTACTCCAAATTATATGAAAGGGATGATACATGCACTCCAGACATCATGAAAGATACCAGTACCAGAGTTCCTCCAGTCCTTCCAGCAGAAGTTGCACATGCAATCAAGAACATGAAGCGGGGAAAAGCTCCAGGAGAAGATGGAATTACTGTAGACATCATACAAGAAGCAAGTGGAGAAATCGAAACAGTACTCGCCCAAATTTTCACTCGATGCCTTAATGAAGGAAAGATTCCTGAGGATTGGAACACCGCTACAATGATCCTGCTACATAAGAAAGGTGACATTGAGGATCTCGGAAACTACAGACCTATCAGCCTCCTATCAGTAGTTTATAAAATCTTCACTAAAATTCTTTCATACCGTTTGAAGGTAACACTGGACATGGCTCAACCGAGAGAACAAGCTGGATTCAGGAGTGGCTACAGCACAATAGATCATATCCACGTGCTGAGAGAACTAATTGAAAGAGCGAGGGAATATGAACTTCCATTGTGCATGGCTTTTATCGATTATGAAAAAGCCTTTGATTCGGTGAAACCATCAGCAGTTACAATGGCTCTGAAAACCTGCGGTATTGAAGATGCATACATTAATATTATTAATAACATCTATGAAAATGCAAGTGCAAAGATTAGGCTGTTTGAAAATACAACACACATAAAAATTGGAAAGGGAGTGAGACAAGGTGACACCATATCTCCGAAGCTCTTTAATGCCACATTGGAGGGTGTTTTTCAGTCGCTGAGCTGGGAAAACAAGGGGATAAAGATTAATGGAGATTATCTAACCCACCTTCGTTTTGCTGATGATGTAGTCATTTTTGCAACTACCCCATCAGAGCTGCAGAGTATGATCCAGGAACTTGCTGACAAGAGTAAAGAAGTGGGATTAAAAATGAACTTTCAGAAGACAAAAGTGATGTTCAATGCTTTTACAAGAAATGAAGATTTATCGATTGATGGAGAAAAGCTGGAGATAACAGACACGTACGTTTATCTTGGACAGCAGATATCAAGTGAGGGTCACATTGATGAAGAAATTAATCGGCGTACAAAACTTGCCTGGAGAGCTTTTGGAAGAAACAGCATAATTTTCAAGAGCAATATGCCATTATGTCTTAAAAGAAAAGTGTTTGATCAATGCATCCTTCCAGTGCTTACGTATGGTGCAGAGACGTGGACCTTAACTAAAAGAGACATACAAAGGCTGCAGACAACTCAAAGAAGCATGGAGGAGGTGTATGCTTGGTGTAACCAGGAGAGATAAGAAGAGGAACTCGTGGATCCGAAAAATGACAAGAGTGGAAGACATCATGATCAGAGTTAAATCCCTGAAATGGCAATGGGCTGGACATACTGCCAGAAGGACAGATCATCGATGGACAGCCGAAATTTTAGATTGGATTCCAAGGGACAGGAAAAGACCCAGAAGAAGACCACATGGGAGATGGGTGGATGAAATTCGAAAGTATGCAGGGGTGACATGGAGGAGACTGGCACAAGACAGACCGTTGTGGAGGAAACTTGGGGAGACCTTCGTCCAGCAGTGGATTGATAATGGTTGACAATGATGATGATGATGATATATATATATCCGAAAGGCCACGTTCACAAGGGATCTGATAAATTCCCCAAGAATTTATGTCTTCGATATGGTCTTTTGATCCGTAAAAATTCACCTTTGTTTATAGGTTTGAAAATAACTTTGAAATTAAATTTTATAGAATTTTTGAAATTCTGATGCAAATCTGAGGAACAAATGGGATAACAGTCCAATTCTCTTGTACTAGGAGGTCTATTGGGGTGAGAGAATAAGACCTTCCAGTACGGTTTTTTTTTATAACTACAAAACTAAAACTATGTCAAAGACATAAATTTCTGGGAATTTATCAGATCTCATGTGAATGTAGCCTTTCATATAGTGTATATAAGACAGACCCGCAGGGCTTTAAGTTTTCCACGTGAAGGAACACAAGACCAACGTTCGGAACTGTGAACTGAAGAAGTCGTATAAGCCCAACATTGTCACGAAAATAACCATATATTTTTTGTTTGAAAATGCTACACTTTTTGATAAACCTGATTTGACTGTCAAACTTAATATATTAAAAGCTTTCCACATATACCGCAATTCTTCACGGCTTGTCCACGACATGACATCTACTCCATTTCTTTCAAGCGCGTGGAAACAACTCACCAAAATCTGTGACCGTCAGAACGCTGATGATGTCACAATGATTTGAATGTTTATGCTTTATTTGTCCTGATGATGCCATGCCAAACGCTGTGGAAATTATAGTAGATGTGAAAATAAATATTTAATTGTGAATAAACGTTACTATTTTATTCTGTCTGAAAATAGCAAGTTTTGGAGTCATAAAATATAATCACTTCATTCGTTGTTGAAATTGATGAAGAGAAGCAAATGCATTTTCTCGTGATCAAAAATATTAAATACTGAAACCAGGTAGTCGGTAGACCTTTTCGGATGAAAGGGGGTTTCGTTTAAGTAAAAAAACAAAAAAGAAATTCCTAAGTCTTTACTAAGTTTGGAATATTATTATTTTAATAAGAAAGAACACATGAAAGTTAATGACAAATTCGCATTTCACCATCATATACAAGGGGTGATCAAAAAGTATTTATCGTAGACTGCGTGCATAACTGTTAAATGCAGCTGCGGAGCAGAATACCGTTTGGTAGGCTGTGACCTTGGAACCTACACACACGTGCGCTTGCCGAGAGAAAACTGTCGGTGCAGCGCCTTATGTGCTGTGGCCAATTGGTTTGAGTCTAGTCTGATCGCCGTGTCGTATTAAGTAAGGATGTCTGGCGAGCTTCCTTGGGTCTTGGTGAACTGCGGGTCTTCCACTGGGAAGACCGAGCTCTTGTTTCTGGGTCATATCCATAAACCCATGTTTCGTCGCCAGTAACAAACATTTTCATAAAGTTGTTGCCCTTTCTGGCCACTTCTAACAAGTCAATGGCTGCAGACAGTCGAGTTTTGTTTTGCTCATCTGAGAGAACTTTTGCAACAAATTTTGCAGACACCGTCTCATCCCCAAATCTTCAGTAAGCATTGCCTGTACTGATCCAAAACTAAGGCCTAAGTCGCCAGCAAGTTATCTGATAGTAATTCTGCGATTTTCCTTCACAGCTGAACGAACGTCTTGGACGTTTCTTTCATTCCTGCTGTTGAAGGACTTCCACAACGATCGTCACTTTGGACACTTTCAGGGCTATTTTCGAAACGTTTGTACCAGTCGTACACTCGTGGACGACTCATGCAGTCCTCACTATACGCTCTTAGTAACTTGTCATAAGTTTATTTGCAAGAATCCCCAAGTTTCTGACAGAATTTGACGCAAATGCGTTCCTCAACTTTCTCAGACATCGTTAATACGACACGACGATCAGACTGGACTCCAAACAATTAGCGACAGCACAAGAGATGCTGCTGCCGACAGCATTCTCTCGGAAGGTGCATGTGCACTAGATTCCAAGGTCACAGCGTGCCAAACGGATCTCTGCTCCGCTGCTGCATTTAACAGTTATGCACGCAGTCTGTATACCTTTTGATCACCCCTCGTACTACAGAAGGACTCATAAGAAACCGTCTCTTGCTTAAGGACATGATCCTAGGATCGTCGGGGCATATCCTTACGCAATAACACGGTTTGTAAATCCTTTTTTTGTTAACGCTTTCCAACCATAGGTTGAAGAAGTGTATATGCTCCCGCTTTGTCAGTCTGTCTGTCCGCACGATAATTCACGTAAAAATAGTTCGATTCCGATGCAATTTTAGTATGTGGTAGGGAAGAACCTGGGGACGAACCCTATTGAAAATTAACGAAATGGGGTCAAAGGTCAGGACATAGGAGCGGATCAATTCCATCGCCCTTATGCGTCATAACTTACGTAAAAATGCTTCGACTGCGACAAAGCTTTATTCATGTTCCGGAGGTATACTGAACCGGTTCTGTTTAATATCATCAAAATGGGGACAAAGGTCAGGGTACAGGAGCGAGATTTATTCCACAGCCGTTATCCTCATAACTTGACTAAAAATGCTTCTATTGCGACAAAACTTTGGTATGTTGTTCCGGAGGTATACTGAACGAATCAATATAGTCAGGGTAGGAAGGAGGGTTTTGTCTGCGCGCGATAATCAAGGCATTGCATGATTTCACTAACTTGCTACTCTTTAGTCATAGGTTCTTTTCAAAAATTGACAAAACTGTATGCTCCCGGTGGACGTGAACAAAAACAGTCTTAAATCGGACGCTCAGAAATTTTGGATACCGTACGTTGAATTTGATCTTACAGAACTATATTTCTTGCCGCGCAGTGGGTCTCTCTTTATTACTCTTAATTGTCTTTAACTTAGGATGCTCTGTCTCAGACGCAATCTGTATATTCCGGTTTTTAGCACAGTAAATGATTGTATTCCTTAGTGCTATAATAAATGGACTGCTTGTTTTCATATTTTCATCTGTAATATTAAAGAGAAAATAATTTGACAAACACAACCTGTGAAGTCCTTTATGATCCTTAGGTAAACTAATTTACCCAACTCAAGTAAATCTGTGAAAGATCCCTAGTGTAGCACTACATCAACAGAGTGGCGCAGATTTGTCGCCACCAAACATTGCAACCGCCTCCGGAATAACAGGGCCAAAATAATTAAAGCAGTTTAGAGGTCTGCATGGGCCTTAATTTGGAAAGCCCGGCCCCATCCCGAACTCTAGGAAGCCTGGCCGGGCTGAAGGTTTCCAGTTTACGGTCCGGCCCTCTCCCGAACTCTGTGACGTACTACAGAGGTGAATCACATGTCAAGACGACAACTCTGCAGCGACACATTCCTCAAGTGCAGCTTAGTCTGTTAGAACAAGAGGTTCTCAGTGTAGCTTAGTCGGTTAGAACAAGATGTTCTCAGTGTAGCTTAGTCGGTTAGAACAACAGGGTTTCGATCTCCGTCCTATTTTCACAACTTTAGGGAGTCTGGCCGGGCTCAAAGTTTCCAGTTTATGGCCTGGTCATATCAAGAACTCTAGAAAACCTGTGGCGCACTACAGAGGCGAACCGCGTGTCAAGAAGACAAATATTCAGCGATACATTCAGTCAGTGTAGCTTAGTCGGTTAGAACAACGGGTTCTTAGTGTAGCTTAGTCGGTTAGAACAAGAGGTTCTCAATGTAGCTTAGTCGGTTAGAACAAGAGGTTCTCAGTGTAGCATAGTCGGTTAGAACGACAGGTTCTCAGTGTAGCTTAGTCGGTTAGAACAACAGGGTTTCGATTCCCGTCCTATTTTCACAACTCTAGGGAGTCTGGCCGGGCTCAGAGTTTCCAGTTTATGGCCCGGTCCTATCAAGAACTCTAGGAAACCTGTGACGCACTACAGAGGTGAATCGTGTGTCTAGACGACAAATATGCAGCGATACATTCCGTCAGTGTATAGCTTAGTCGGTTAGAACAACGGGTTCTCAGTGTAGCTTAGTCGGTTAGAGCAACGGGTTCTCAGTGTAGCTTAGTCGGTTAGAACAAGAGGTTCTCAGTGTAGCTTAGTCGGTTAGAACAAGAGGTTCTCAGTGTAGCTTAGTCGGTTAGAACAAGAGGTTCTCAGTGTAGCTTAGTCGGTTAGAACAAGAGGTTCTCGGTGTAGCTTAGTCGGTCAGAACAACAGAGTTCGATTCCCGTCACTGACAACCTCCTGTTTTCACAACTCTAGAGAGTCTGGCCGGGCTCAGAGTTTCCAGTTTATGGCCTGGTCCTATCAAGAACTCTAGGAAACCTGTGACGCACTACAGAGGTGAATCGTGTGTCAAGAGGACAAATATTCAGCGATACATTCCGTCATTTTAGCTTAGTCGGTTAGAACAACGGGTTCTTAGTGTAGCTTAGTCGGTTAGAACAAGAGGTTTTCAGTGTAGCTTAGTTGGTTAGAACAGGAGGTTCTCTGTGTAGCTTAGTCGGTTAGAACAAGAGGTTCTCGGTGTAGCTTAGTCGGTTAGAACAACAGGGTTTCGATCCCCGTCCTATTTTCACAACTCTAGGGAGTCTGGCCGGGCTCAGAGTTTCCAGTTTATGGCCCGGTCCTATCAAGAACTCTAGGAAACCTGTGACGCACTACACAGGTGAATCGTGTGTCTAGACGACAAATATGCAGCGATACATTCCGTCAGTGTAGCTTAGTCGGTTAGAATAACGGGTTCTCAGTATCGCTTAGTCGGTTAGAACAACGGGTTCTCAGTGTAGCTTAGTCGGTTAGAACAAGAGGTTCTCAGTGTAGCTTAGTCGGTTAGAACAAGAGGTTCTCAGTGTAGCTTAGTCGGTTAGAACAAGAGGTTCTCAGTGTAGCTTAGTCGGTTAGAACAAGAGGTTCTCAGTGTAGCTTAGTCGGTTAGAACAAGAGGTTCTCAGTGTAGCTTAGTCGGTTAGAACAAGAGGTTCTCAGTGTAGCTTAGTCGGTTAGAACAAGAGGTTCTCAGTGTAGCTTAGTCGGTTAGAACAAGAGGTTCTCAGTGTAGCTTAGTCGGTTAGAACAAGAGGTTCTCAGTGTAGCTTAGTCGGTTAGAACAAGAGGTTCTCAGTGTAGCTTAGTCGGTTAGAACAAGAGGTTCTCGGTGTAGCTTAGTCGGTTATAACAACAGAGTTCGATCTCCGTCACTGACAACCTCCTGTTTTCACAGCTCTAGGGAGTCTAGCCGAGCTCAGAGTTTCCAGTTTATGGCCCGGCCCTATCAAGAACTCTAAGGAGCCTGGCCAGACTCAGATTCCAATTCATGCCCTATCAAGAATTCTAGGAAGCCTGGCCGGGCTCAGAGTTACCAGTTTGTGACCCGGCCAGAGCAGTTTGAAACTTTCATCACGCGTTCTCCTCCACTTATTGCCAATAACGCAAGGCTATATCTATATCAAAGGTCTTCAACTCGTGTCCGGCGGGCAAATAGCGCCCCGCAGAGCACTTTTTAATAACTCACGAGATGTTGTCCACAAAGGAAATTTCAAAATTAAAAATAATGCATTTCGAAACGGAAAAAGGAATATCCATGTGGTACCTTTGATACAAGGACATCAAATCCCAGGTCTGCCATAAACCATGCTGCAATAAATTATGTAACTGAAATTTTTAAAGAGTACTAAAAATTTTAAACATACTGTATCTGGTACCTACTTCGAACTTCTTTGTAACATATAGGTAACATGTTAAATTCCGGAAAAAGAATCGATGCAGTTAAGTACTAGGATTCAAAACTTCTTTGAGTGTTTGTGATTGGGGGGTTAACGACTACCTTGAGCAACGCGACGGGCTATGAGCAGTCTCCCATCCCTAATTTAGGGTCACTTTCTCCAGGAAAGAGAGAGAGCCAGCCAATGCCGTAAAACAAACACACATCCATGCCTCACCGGGATTTGAACCGAGACCCATGACGTACGAAGTGTCACAAGCCACCGCTTAGACCACTACGCCACCTGGGTGGCCAAAACTTCTCTGAAATAATCGATATTCATAACAAAACCAAACATTTTTATTCTTTTTCATGCTGCCTGCGGGTCTGCGATTCAGAAAACACGCTGAAGACTCCCCGCTCTAGGGAAAGAAAGCTGCTCTACTGAACTAAACTACCTCAGTAGTAAAGGGGATATAACGCAGGGAGACGTGATATTTCTCGCATGAATTCCTCCGACAGATTAGGTTTAGACCTGACTACACACTTCTGTTACAAATGCAAACGTGTTTCTTCTTCTACACTTAAGTATGTGAACAAGGTAGCCTCCATCTCCAAATATTTAAATAAATACTTTGAACCTTCACTCCGTTGTAGAAACGAATCGCGCCAGAAAGTAGTTTTGGCTTCGTGAAGCTGAGTTTATGTAAATATTTCTCGTATGAGAGAGAGAGAGAGAGGAGAGAGCCATGCGTTTTAGTCACTAAAACCAACAAATTGAAAATGGAACATGATTTCAACCTTTCAAAAAATAAACCGTTCATTTCAGACTTTCATCTTACAGCCCGGTTTGTTGATTTCTCTTGTAATTAATCATGGATAAGAAGGAAAAGTGAAAATTTTGGCATTCTAGGTCATATTTTTTGAGTAATTAGGCAGGTGTTCCCAGACTTCTTTCTCAAAACGAAAACAATTTCATTAGCATGTTCATTTCGAAAAACGTATAGTAATGTTTGCTGTGTTTTCTTTCACAAGCAATTTGTCAAGGGTCGCATTTTCGCTCTGTTTGCTTTCTAAAGAACGAATGTAATGGCACTTTTCGGTGGCGTTTGTTGCAATGTTTCTGAAAATATTACTTAAAGATTATTTAAAATTTTAGATATTTGAATTGCAAAAAAGGAGAGTGGTCTCGAGTGCTCAGGTGTTACTGCGAGTTCATATCCTAAACTTTAAACCTCTGCGTTAAATATCTTCTTCTGCAGGCAACCGACAGACAGACAAACCATTTTATTAATTAACGAATAATGACTGATGTTTAGCACATGCCAAATCAATCATTATAAATGCTTAGCACATTTCGAAAAAAATCCCTATCAAAATAATCAGTCAGTACCAGATGAATTGCTGTTTGTGTTGAACGAATTCCCAGCTTTAGAATATCTAAGATATTTTTGTTGCTTTTAATTTTGTTAGAGTGTTACAGGACCTGGGGATTTCAATCCCCTATTCGGCAATTTGAACTGTTAATTGTTCTTTTAATGATGAAATAAAAAGAACAGTAAAGAATGTGAAAGAAAAGAAAAAAGTGGAAATAGAAAAGGCAAGAAACACCTAAGTATAACCACCCAGATGTGAAAAACAAGGGGGCAATATTTTTGTCAGTCGGAGATTGCCACAACGCATAAATCTGGCATGTAGACTAAATACTTCAGCAGGCTTCTGTTGTTTTTTGTTGTTGTTTCTTTTTTTATTAGAGGTTTAACGACCACCGTGAGCAACTCAGTGGACTATAAGCAGTCACCCGTCCCTAATTTAGGTCCACTGGTTCCAGAAAAGGGAGCGAGCCAGAGCAGTAAGACAAACACAACATCCATACGTCACCGGGATTTGAACCCGGATCCATCTCGGACGAAGCCATCGCTTAGACCACTGCGCCACCGGGGCGGCTCAGCAGCTTCACCGATATTGTTTTCCCAGTACTACACATCAGTACTACGCGGGAAATGTAGAAGGGCATAAGGGAATGAACTCTAAGCGGTTTTGTGCTTTCCTCTTTCTTTCCTAAAGAAACTGAAGGAATCCTTCGTAGAGTCCTGTCAGAACGCACCAGACAGACAAAGGGAAATGAGAGAAACAAAAAAGAAAAAAAAGGAGGAGGGTTCAGAAAAGTTACTTCGAACATTTCCTAAACGTTGGAGAAATATGACAGAATGCAATGAAGATACACAAGGAGTTGAAGTTTGGCTGGAAGGAGAAAAAGACGCTGCTGTAAAATGTCCATTCGGAGGTGGAAATATCGTACATTTTTGGGAGACCCATAAGACCAACAGTCCGTAGAGTGGCCCCTAATCAAAACATCCGCCGAAGGAGCTACGCGCTCTTTGTAAACGAAGAAGCATCCGAATATATTGCCCACCGCGAATATCATGAAAGAGGAATATTCGATGCTGTGTATCAAGGCACTTCGCCTGTGTTGGTGGTACAAAGTGTCAACCGAGTGCTACAAATCGAATCATCAACCTCAATGTGTTGGTTATACAAAGCGTTTACCAAGTATTACGAATCAGATCATCAGCTCAAAGAAAGGGCGTATGTATAAAACCAAAATCAGTGCTGCTACACGCGTGTATTGAACCAGATGAGATTTCAGCTCAAAATATCAACGAAAATAAGAGCCTAAGCGACGGCTAGTCGAACTGCACAGCATTAGCGGCCGCACATAAATGCTAACATTTTAGCTAGGTCAGTATTATCAGTGCAATGAAAAAAATTATAGCTTAGTGTACATAGGCCATTTCATATGTTGTGACGTGCCTGCACAGCAGGACGCACATGAGATAAAGGCAGATAGAAGCGATACATTATGTCCACGTAGCTCAATTGGGAGAGCGACTTTCTCCGGAGTGAGGGGACCCGGTTTCGATGCCCGGCGCGGACAAACATGTTCGTTATATTAACGCCCAAACTTCCAGGATAACCCGGCTGTTAAGTTTCTCGCAATGATGTAATGTTCTTTCCGCACGGCGAGACAAGAAAAATGAGAATTCCTTCTTCAGTACTTCGAAGAAAAAAAAAATCAGTGTGATGTTACATTCCACACACCCAATTGTCTAGGATTTCTCAAATGCACGTTCTTCATCGGATGACTGCCTACAGCAATACATGGTCCCGGCTGACCCGTAAGCCATGCCCACTGCCCTCTTTCGGTGGGTGGGGGAGATGTGACGTGCCTGCACCGCAGGACGCACGTGAGATAAAGGCAGATAGCAGCGAGGCATTCTGTCCGCGTAGCTCAATTGGGAGTGCGACTTACTCCGGAGTGAGGGGACCCGGATCCGGAGCGGAGAAACTTGTACTTTATAATGTAATGTACACAATATTTTTTAATCATACCGGAAGTGTCTTAGGCGACGTCTCTCTACATTCCTTCTATGTAGTCTCACTGCTTCTGAATTATGGCATCCCAACGTTTTGGAAAGTCCACAATTCCCGTCAGCTCCCCTCTTTTTCTCACGCGCTGGGTAACTTCTGCAGAAAGGTCCTCCAGGGAGGAAAATCACTGTCCAGGAATGGATTGTTTGAGCCTGGGGAACAATTTTCTTTTTTTTTTTTTTTTTTGATTGGAGGTTTAATGACCACCGTGAGCAACTCAATGGGCTATAAGCAGTCGCCCGTCCCTAATTTAGGGTCACTGGTTCCAGTGAAGGGAGAGCCAGTGCCATAAGACAAACACAACATCCATGCCTCACCGGGATTCGAAACCGAACCCATCTCGGGCGAATGGTCACAAGTCTGGGCTTAGATCACTGCGCCACCGGGGCGGCGAGCGTGGTGAACAAGTCAAAGTCAAGTGGACTCATGTCAGGACTATAAGGTGCGTGAGGTAATATTTCCCACGTGTACTTCTTCAGCAAAGCTGTGGCCACCTTCCACGTGTGTGGTCTTGCATTGTTGTGCAGAATGTGAGGCCCATCTCTGAGAGCTAGTCAGCTCGGTTGCTGTGCATTGTTCTGCGCAAGTTTTGCAGGAAGTCATGGTAATAGGCTGCTGTGAAACTTTCTCCATATGGTACTCTATCCGTTATGATGACGCCAAGATGATCACACGCGAAGATAGTTATTTGCTTGAACTTCGATTGCGCCCGTCGGTTTTTTTTTTTTTTTTTTGGTTCGTGGGAAGCATGAACTTCTCCATTCACTCGACTGCGATTTCAACTCAGGTTAGACGTCTTTAACCCGCGTTTCATCAATAACAACAATTCGTAACAGGAAGGCGTCACTTTCAGCCACAAATTGCTTTAGCAATGTTGCATTGTCCACAAGAGTCTGTTTCTGTGCAGTAGCCAAGTCATGAGTAACCCATTTGACCGAAATTTTTCTTTTCTGCATATCGTTCGTCAAAATACAGAATACTGATGCTGCTGAAATTCCTGTAGCTTCTACAGTTTCCTCGCATGTTGCTCGGCAGTATTCTTGTTGGACACAATCCGCGACAAGTTTCACACTTCGCTCATCCGTTACAGTTTTCGGCCTACCTGACTTCGTGTTGTTGTTTATGCTTAAACGTCCTTTACGAAAGCGAATAGCTCAGACGGAAATTGTACTCCGGTCTGCTGTTTTAACACCACAAACCTCACGCAAAACATTGTGAGTGTCAGTTGGATTTTTGCCACGTAAAGTTTCAATCTTCATGTTCCACTGTTGATCTTCACGCGTCATAGTACCTAAAGAATGGGCCATTTCTAACCCTTGTCAACCCACAACGTCACGCAGTGCGAGAGTAATGAGGCCACGTGACACTTCCTCAGGTCCCACACTACAACTGATGAAAAAATTGTTGGCCATCCTGGTGACGCAGTGGTTTGAGTGATGGCCTCAGATCATTCGTCCAAAAGTAATGCGGGTTCGAATCCCGATGAGGCATAGGCGTTGTGTTTGTCTTACGGAACTGGCTCTCTACCTTCCCTGGAGCCAGTGACCCTAAATTATTAGGGACAGGCGACTATAGTCGTTAAACCTCCAACCCCCCCCCCCCCCCAAAAAAAAAAAAAACATTGTTGAAATTGCGTCTTCAACTTCTCGGCGCTGCCACATTGTGCATTTCATATGATCATATGAAATAACCCATGTGTACTGTATAAAAAACACCCTTTCCTCACCTTTCGGTTTCCATAGCCGCGTGAGGAGGAGCGTATCTGATTTATTTTGTGTTCTCACATTATAATTGGCTAGCGCTAGCAAGAAAATTTCTTTAATGTACACTGGCGTGCAAAAATTAAGGACGAAACGGGTTCTCGAGTGTAACGTCATGCAGAAAAGCTCCACATCGACTCAAATCATACCATAAGATCCCAAGATGTAAGAATATGGGACAAGTGAGCAAAACCGTCCAAACAAGGAATCCGAACGATACAAAGGCACTTTATTGAAAATGTAGCTTCGAGCACAACTGGACAGAAGACAGAAACGTCCATGTGATAGGCGGCTGCCAAGAAAATCCAGTCTTTAGTAGGGGATATGATCACCCCTGACTGCGTTGCAGGATTTACAACGTCTGTCCATGCTGAGGACGAGGTTGTCAAGAAGCTGTTGAGTCATGGCGGCCCATTCCTCTTGTAGCGCCAATCGCAGCTGCGGAATCGTTGCTGGAGGCTGGTGACGTGCTGCCCAGCGTCTCCCGAGAAGATCCCACACGTGTTGGATTTAGGTCCAGGGATCTTGCAGGCCAATCCATGCGTTGAATATCTTCACTCTCCTACAGCTCTGTGACAGCCATTGTACGATGAGTTGTAGCGTTGTCGTCCATGAAGAGGAACTCAGGACTCGCAGCACCTCTAAACAGACGCACGTGAGGCTGGAGAACCTCGGTACAATAGCGGACACCAATGACTGAACCTCCTTGGAAGATGTGGAGGTCAGTACGGCTACCAAGCATGATACCGCCACAAACGAGAACTCCGCCACCTCCAAACCGTTCCCTTTCGATGATGTTGGAAGTGTGATCGCGTGTTCTCTGCTCTGTCCAGATGTGTATACGTCCAGAATCGCTCGTCAGACTAAATCGGCTATCATCCGTAAAGAGAACTCGACCCCATTGCTGATGTGTCCAGTTCTTGTGTTCCTGGCACCACAGAAACCTCCGTCTTCGAAGAGCAGGCGTTAATGGCACACACCGTACTGGTCGTCGTGCAAATAGACCACCTTTGTGCAGCCTCTTGGCCACGGTAAAACGCGATAACGGACGTCCAGTTTTCTGTTGCATGTGCCTTGCGATTTCTCCCGCTGTCTGCCGTCTGTCTCTTTTCGCCTGTAGGACAATATACCAGTCGTCCGCCTCCGTGGTTGCTCGTGGACGACCACTGCTAAACACTCGAACAGCTGTTTCTGTCGTTTGAAATGCTCTCCAAGCTCGTGAAACGATGCTGTGAACGATCCCGAACTAATCGGCCATACTAGTCTATACTTCAACCTTCTTCCAACTTCCCAATGACGCGACGTCGGGTAAAGTCATCCAGATGTCGTCTAATGGATTGCCTGTTGGTCATATCACACGGTGGCAGCAACTCTACGTCGTTCAAACTGAAGTCCACCGTGCAATAGCTTTCACCGAATTGCTGAGCGTACACCGCCAGTGTGCTTTATACCCTTCCCACACTCCCCCAAACCCCTACGTCATGCTGCACATATGCGCATGCCCTACCGTACCGGACCCTAGTCTATCTCCTGAGTGGTCTTTCGGTTCGTTCTGCCTGCTCGTTCCGCTGTTATGTTAATTTCTCCTCTTCGTCCTTAATTTTTGCACACCAGTGTATTTTAGTGTGTGTGTGTGTGTGTGTGTGTGTGTGTGTGTGTGTGTGTGTGTGTGTAAAATAGTACAGTATTTTCTCTTTAGATTTATGTGTAGAATGTGGGTGTCGTCATTCGTCCATAGAAATTTAACCTACAAACTGATGATTGAAGCTATCTCCCAAATTTCTGGGGAGAGAACAAAAAGAGATTTAGCAAAGCTCAGGTTCACTGGTGAAATTTACCTTATGTAGCAGAATAAATTCTTTTGTTGGTTATAATAAATCTGAACCTGGCCTCATCTGTGGTTCGAGTGAGTTATTTCTCGCACGACACAGTGATTTCTGCAGTAGTTAAATCCTTGTAAAATCAGAATCCGATTGTCGTGGAAAGTGTGGCCTAGACCCAATTTTGAACTCAAGGGTTTGGGGTACCTTACTTCTAAAATTAGATGGCAGAGAAGAGAAGGCCAAAATTGAACAAAAAGAATCACGCAGCGCGCTGTCGCCTGAAGTACGAGCCCAGTAACATAACAGCTAGAATCTTTTGGATTCGAAGTTTCGAATATACACCGATGATCGATTACATTATGACCACCCCAAGCCTAGAAAAATGAGCGCGCCTGGAGAACGAATGGTGGCGCAGATGAAGTTCGTAGAGCAGTCTATATACAACCCGAGGACAGGCTTTCGGTTAGTAGAGTGTTCGGAGTCAGAATGGGAAAAGCTGCCGATTTATCGGAGTTTGATAAAGGACAAATTGTGATAGCACAGAGCCTAGGAACTACGATCTGGGAAACGGTGCGGCTTGTGGGTTGTTAACGTGCCGCTGTAGTGAGTGCGTATAAAAAGTGGTGAACAGGTGGACAAAAAAGGAACCGTCGTCCAGCAGTGTGTCGCCCACCACTCGGAGACTGCCGCGCATTGTTCACAGCGACGCAGGGTCACAGTGCAACAAATCACCAGCAGCTACAACAGTGGTGATCATGGCAATGTGCCACAGCACACAGTTCATTGCAGCCTTCTGCGCATGGGCCTGCGTAGACGAAAACCCAGCCGGGTCCCCATGCTCACTGCACGCCATCGCCAACAGCGCATGAAATGGGCCCAATATCATCAAGATTGGACTGTGGATGATTGGAAGGAAGTGGCCTGATATGACTTATTAAGATTCCTGGTTCATCACGTAGACGGCCAAGCGCGGATACGCCGATTACCAACGAAGGCTATGGCATCTGGATGTACTGTTGGGCGGAAACAGGCCAGCGGCGTCGGTGTTATGCAGTGGGTGATGTTTTCTTGGGACACTTTAGGTCCCATTATCCCAATAGCACAGTTCCTGACAGCTGTCAGGTATGTGAACATTGTTGCGGACCAAGTTCACCCGTTCATGGCAACTGTGTTCCCTGCTGGTGATGGCCATTACCAACAGATAATGTGCTATGCCACACTGCCAGAATCGTCAAGGAGTGATTCGAGGAACATACTGGTAACTTTCTGTTAATGCTCTAGCGTCCAAATTCACCTGACATGAACCCAATCGAACATTTGTGGTTGGACGTGGAAAAGCGGATTCGCGCTAAATCACCACCACCCCGAAATGTACAGGAACTGGAGGACCTGCTGTTGACATTATGGTACCAGATACCCCAGGATACCTATCTCCACCTCATCGAATCAATGCCTCGCCGAGTGGCTGCTGTTTTGCGGACTAAAGGGGGTCCTACAGCTTATTAGGTAGATGGTCATAATGTAATGGTTCATCGGTGTATAATAAATACGCGTGGAACACTGTTTCAAATACGCAATTTCGGAAATGAAAGAAAATGTTTTACCTTGAATTTGTCAATGATTCCATCAAGTTCCTCTTTAAGCTTTTGCACGTCCGGTTCACTTTCTTGCTCCTGAGGTATCAAAAAATACAAAAAAAAAAAATTTACATCTAAGAATTATACAAAATTTGCATTATACCTTAATCATAATATTGGCCAAAATTTTCATTAACAGCTGAAGATATATTTAATGTTTATTGATTTAGCGTAATAGACCAGTAAAAATAGGACTCGACCCAGACAAAATTAGGAGAAAGCTGAAAATTGGAATACAAGTAAAACCCATCATCCGGAGTAACATATCAAAAGTCCCCAACTTTCTGCCATTGCTTTCGTCGCCATCTTGAAAAATGGGCGCCGTTCGCACATTGTACAAAAAAATGAATAACTGGGTTTCCAATCAATCATTTATTGTACAACTCATTATCTTTATTTTGGCACTAAAATAAAGATAATGAGTTGTACAATAAATGAACTAATTGTTTGATATGTGTTAATGTTATTAAATCGCTAACTTGCGAGAATGCAACCCAACCATTGGGAAAAGACCTATTTTGCTGTTAAAATGAATTATATTATAAACATAGTTTCTTTATTATATGCAATGTAGTTATGAAAAAACCGGTTGTTGAATTCCTCCAATTGGTTAATAAATCAATGTATGGCACATACTGTAATCCGTTGTGGCGCCCCGTTGAACAATAAAAGAATGTATGGCACATACTGTAATCAGTTGTGGTGCCCCGTTGAACAATAAATCAATCCATGGCACATACTGTAATCAGTTGTGACGCCCCGTTGAACAATAAATCAATGTATGGCATATACTGTAACCAGTTGTGGCGCCCCGTTGAACAATAAATCAATGCATGGCACATACTGTAATTCGTTGTGGCGCCCCGTTGAACAATAAATCAATGTATGGTACATACTGTAATCAGTTGTGGCGCCCAGTTGAACATCTTGTAGTTTTTGCATCATAAGGCCGTTTTACGGGGAATGCCAGTTCATAAAAATCGGTAGAGCTATCCTTGACTGAGATAAACGATTCTTCTTCTGTTTCATCATCAGAAAGGTCAAAGGTAAGTTTGGGTGAGTTTGTGCAAGATACACCACTACGATGGACACACATTGCAGAACACATCAGTCCAGTCTTTCGGCACCCACATGCTTGCTTGCAGCCTTGCTGGCAGTTACACGATATCCTGGTCATAATTTCTGGTGGCGCTGGTACCAAATAAGTTAGCACTGCTCTGAAGATTCCATCATGAAGCACCCATGCCCATTTAGTTGGATCTAGTTCAAGTCCAAGCCAATGATGAACCTGATTGTACACCCGAAAGAACGTTTTTCGGCAGCAGCTGTTGTTGGTTGAGGACTGGCAAGCTGGAAGTTTGGTTTCACAGACATTTTTGCAATTGACCGATTATATTCAAAGTATTTATGTTTGTCAAATGTTTGGTTTGTTGGTGCACCATACAGGCTAAGTATAAATCCCTCTCCTGCCTTTATTATTTCATGTTTACTGGCCCCAGATTTTGAGAATATTTCGGCAACCTCTTAGAGAGTTGTTTGTTTTGAACGCGTTGGAACGCTTTTCTCTTTCCTTTTCGGTACAATGCTGATGTAGTATCACACCCACTTACAGCGTGTGCAAATAGTAAAAACCTGCGGCTTTCTCCCAGATGCTCAATAAGCTTTTGCCTGTAGAATACAATAGTCGGCGTTTTCCCACTGCCAGCTTTCATAAATTGGACGTTGTCTTTATCTATATAGGCTGCTGTCATCAAAATGAGGTCGGTATCTGGTCCAACAATGGTAACAGACGGCTTCCTTTTTGCAAATTATAAAGCGGCATACCTAATTTCCGTGTCTTCATCATTTTCTGCTTGAAATGCAGTAATACCATTGACCGCAAATTGTTGCAATAATGCAATTAGTAGTCTGTTTTTGTTTCGAGGATTAGCGTGGAAATCTTCTTGTGCAGTAGTTACTATCATGTTCGGCTCCACAATAACATCTGCAGATGTCCTCTTGGATGCTCTACGTCATTACTCTGAGCCCTTGATAGTAGGCGTGTCTGGGTAACCATCAAATACAATTGTAACATTCTTATAATGTTTAACGATATGTGTTATGTATGACTCCAGATGGTCCTTGAACATTGCAGGCTTTGGCCAAATGACCTTATGAAGCAAATAACCTCTATGACAAATTCGGTATCGGGTGGAACCTGCTCGAGTTCCAATGGTGCTGATTCCAGTAAGGAAGCTAGCGATGGTTCCGTTCCTTTCTGCATTGACACGCCATGAAACAGAGATGGTGTTTTTTTAGCTAGTTCATATCTGAAGTATGATTTAAGTTGTGCTGACATTTTGCTTACAACAAATGTTTGTATCAATTGTCCCGACATTTGTTTTATATTAACGACTCCGACCTCAACAGCTGTATCACAGCTCACTGTTTTTGTCTGCTTCAAGTCCTGTAGAAATGCATACCTACACTTCTATCGTCTGCTCCAGTGGATTATGCTGTTGGAACCAGTCAGTAAATAGTTGGAGATGTTTCTTATCTTTACTTTGCCGCCCTCATCCAAGCTCCACATGCTGTTCTGAAGTGCTCACGGTAACTCCACAGAACTCGTGAATAGCTTTGGCTACTTCAACACATGCAGGAGCTGCAGATATCTATGTTTCCACTGTATGTTCATTGATTCCACGGCAGTGTGTTAACCCACCAGTTGTTTTTAATGATCTCATTAGAACTTATTCAATGCACATGTCATTCCGTATGCCAGACTAAAATCTTCCTTGTACACCTGACAGTGAAGAACCCTTTATTGGTGAATTTCTGTTAACGTTTCCGACCTCAAGAAACTCTTTACTGGTGAATTTCTCATAATCTGCTGCAAAAGGTTTCGTAGGCAGTTCGATCATTTGTTACGCATAAAGGTAAGTGGATTTGGCATACAAGGAATGCCCTGCTGCATGGAAGTGTGGTAGCATGGAAACAACAGTGCATAGATCAAGATCTCAGTCACCGGTTCTTTCAGCTCTGATGAACTGCAACATGATATTGATTTGCTGAATGTACTGCCTCCAGAGTTTATATGTACGGCTGTGCTTTTTCAGGTCTTCGACGGTATGTTTGAAAATGACAGTCAAGTGTTCTATGGTACCAGATGTATATACTTCATCTACTGCAATCTGATTTGTGAATATGTCTTTGTACAATGTCTTAATATCCGATGATATACGCTTATTCATGTCAGGCTACGTATGTATCAGTGTCTTTGTTACGACTTGGTATCTCAGCAGGAAAGCATGTGTGGTATGGTGGATGTCCCGTACACAACTTCCCATAGTTCTTCAATTCCGCTCCCAGCCATTACATTGCTAATCGCTCCTCAATAGGACATCAATAGATTAAATCCTCCCAGGCATAACACAATTGAAGACATCGCAGAACTGGGAGATGCTGCAATTATCTCTGATGCTTTGATGAACAGTGGTTGATCAAACGTGACTACACACGGAATCCTGTTTTTCCTACACAGTTCAGTTGCAAAGTGTAGGGCGGAATTTATGGATGTCATATTTCCCGGTTCCGATTGATGAATGGAAGTGCCAAAATGCAAATAGTGTCATAGAAACTTTGCTTCTTCCAGACTTGTCTGCATGTTGCGATTCCAGTTGGAATAATATTCTTCGGCATCAATGGGCCCAAGTAGCCACAGCATATCTAGATGACATGCTTGCTTCACTGCCAGGTCTACGGCTTCCTCACTTAACTTCAAATCTTTAATGACGATCTTTCTTAGTCCTGGAACTTGAGACTTCACGTATGAAATAAGATGAATTTGATTTGCAGATCTAGTTGATATAGCACTCCTGTTCGTCACTCTCTTCGTTGCAATGTTCGTCGATACAGAAGATGACGGGGTAACTCATATTATTCCAACCATTGCATGAAATGTTCCCAAGCCATCCAGTGTCCTCACGTTGACATCGGAATTCTCAAAGAAGAACAGGGTAAATGCATCGTCTTCGATCTCTGGTTGTGTGCCTAAAACTGAAGAAATCTGGTAATTACGGGGCTCGTTATAGAATGCACAGAATCCCATAGCTGAAAGTACGTCGATGAGATGTCTCGAACCGTAACGTCTATGCAAGTAAGGAGATATGACAACTTGGAGAGGTGAGATGAAAGATCGTGGCTTGCATGCAGCAATCAATGCATGATTAGTCGCAACTTATTTGCATTTGTTCGAGGTATTTCTTTCAGTTTACGTTAGTTTGAGTGAATAGTTGTAGAGTTTCTAGAACAAGATTAGGTAAACCTGTATTTATTTCTTCCACACTGGCGTAATTAGTACAGTCATACACTTGAGATCGAATGTCTTCCTTTATGATGGCTGCTGGGGCTTTAACTACACTGCTGGCCACCCAAAACGCAACACCAAGAAGGAAACGAGATAGCAAAGCCAGATTTACTGGACACATAACAACAGATACAAAGATGAAACGATTGAGCTTACAGGCCCGTGCGACTTGCGGAACATGCAGACATCAATAGTGCGTGTGGCCCCCGTGGCGGGCAATAACGGCCGCCACACGCCGCAGCATAGAACGAAAGAGGCTTTCGATGTGGGCTTGGGGCATGTCGGTCCAGGCTGCTTGCACACGTTGCCACAGTTCATCAGGCGTAGCCGCGGGTAGTGCTTGCCGGACCACTCGGTTGCCGATCAGCGACCAGAGGTGTTCGATGGGAGACATATCGGGAGAACAGGCGGGCCACGGCAGCAGTGACACCAGGTGGGCCGTGAAGAATTGTTGCACGATGGGTGCCATGTGCGGGCGCGCATTGTCCGGTTGAAACGTGGCCACTGGCAGGTCCTGCTGGTAAGGGAGGGCTACAGGCTCCAAAACGTCGGAGATGGTGCGGTGGCTGTTGAGTTTACCGGCGATGCGTACCAGAGGTGTGTGGGTGTCATATCCAATTGCGCCCCAAACCATAACGCCAGGCGACGGACCGGTATGGCGATGCATAATTCAGACCATACAGTCTCTCGCCGCGGTGCCACCACACACTGATCCGACCATCGTGGTGTTGCAGGCAGAAGCGGGAATCGGCGGAGAAGACAATGTCGTGCCATTCCGTAGTCCAGGTGCGACGTTCAACGGCTCACTGCCGCCGCACTCGCCGGTGATGTAACGACAATGGTATTCGGAGCAATGGGCGCAGTGCGACAAGTCTCCGCTCCTACAGACGACGTCGAACGGTACGTGCTGACACAGGTTGTTGCGCAACACACCCTAATTCCTGCGCTAAAGTTCGTGATGTGGCGGTGAGAGTCGTCAATGCCCGCCGCACAACATACCGGTACTCTCGGTTGGTGGTGCGCCGCGGCAATCGCTCACGTCGGTCCGTCTGTCCCTCCTGCACCCACCGAATCCATACTCGCCTCACTGTGGCTGGATGTCATCCCACACGGGCGCCGATGTCTCGGTACGATAAACCGCTGTCGCGATAAGCCACTATTCGTCCTCTGTCGAACTCCGAAACGTGCTGGAATGACTGCCGTATTCTACGACGAGGCATCAGGAAGCTTTTTCTACTTCTTACACCAAGCCTTCTGTGCACCCTTCTTACAGTGCTTCTCGGTGGCGTGCCGGACGCACATGATTTGCATATGCCCTGCAATGCTAATCGTTTGCATGTCCTCTCGCGGGCGAAGCATGCTGCGAATTTCGGGCCAATCTGATGCTTCCTTCTTGGTATTGCATTTTGGGTGGCCAACAGTGTATATATTTACTGAATAACGTAAGCCTTTTTCTTGTGCGAGATTGTTGTTACGCTATGCCTAAAACCATGACTAAGGAAATGTTGAACTAAATGAGAATAGTCTACGGCCAGACGAAACAAACAGAAGTCAACGTATTGGTCAAGCAAAATGAAGACATCCACAATATAGCCACACATAATATCGTGTCATCCAGGTTTTACACAGATCGAACATCTCCACACGCACACACATAGCATCTGCTGTATCGTCCTTTTTATCTATCATTCTTATCACGTTCATAAGTAACTCTCTGACCTCAAAAGTGTTGCCAACCTCATTCTTGTGAGAGAGAAGATATCACGTTAAGTTTGGAAAGTGCAAAAGAGAACAAACTCAAATTTGTATAGGAAAAGGAACTAAAAATGAAAGTTAAATTAGAATATACGTCATAAACGTTCACAGCAGTTATCTTTTGTTTCTGAATTCAAGAAATTTGCAAAAAAACAAAGATTAATGAATGTTTTACTCGGCACTAATGCTGAATCAATTTGTGAACAAACTACTTTGAAAAGAGAGATGTTTGTATATTAAGAATGTGTAATAGGGACAATGAATAAATATAAGAAAATCGTATCGGGTTTAAAAACAGTGGACCAAACATTAGAGATACCTACCTAATAGAGTGTTGGTCCTCCTTCAGTGCTAATAACAGTCTATTCACGCCGAGGCATCGACTCCACCAGATGCCGGAAGGTTTTCGAAGTAATGCCAGCCATGCGTGTTGCAGCATTATCCATAACACCGCCCAATACGTCGGTACAGGATCTATGGATCTGATGCTCCTCTTCACGGTATCCCAGGAATCTTCTACAGGGTTGCAATCCGGAGACCTTGGGTGCCAGTGAATGGTTCCAAATTCGGATGAGTGTTCCTGGAGCCATGTCTGAGTTTTTGCTGCCCAATCGGGTGGCGCATTGTCCTATGAAGCAGACCCTCGGCCGCATGATGCACGAAGGTCATGAAAGCATAATGTGTCCCATGAGAAAGCTCCAGAAACTATCACAAACCCACCACCGCCTTGAATCACGACGGGGCCATGGCCTCATGCTGTCGACGCCACACCCACACCATCCCGTCATCTCGGCAAAGCTGAAAACGGGATTCGTCTGCCCACACGACACAGCGCCCCTTCTGCAGAAGTCCAGTTTTGATGTTCTCGCCACCAGGCGAGGAGTAATGTCCGAGGACGAGCAATCAACAGTGGCACAGGAGTAGGGCGTCGCCTCCCGTAGCCCAGGGTGCGCAGCGTGTGCCGCACCGTTCGCTCGCTGACGCTCCTTGGGCCTTCGACATTTAAACTGTATGTGCTTTGTGTCGCTCCTTGGGCCTACGACATTTAAACTGTATGTGCTTTGTGTTGCTCCTTGGGCCTACGACATTTAAACTGTATGTGCTTTGTGTCGCTCCTTGGGCCTACGACATTTAAACTGTATGTGCTTTGTGTCGCTGTGGCCAAGCGGCCAGACTGTACTAGCCTGGATAATCTACGTCGACCCCAGTCATCAATGGCGTGTGGTCGGCCACCGATTTCTCTCTTGGCGCTGGCACGTCAGTTGATGGTATAGTGCGATACATTTTTGATACTTTTGCCCTTAGGAACCCTATAGTTTTTATCACTTGTGCGGTAGAATGACCCATCTGTCATGTGCCGACAATGCGTCCACGATCCCCACGTTTATCCATGTTCATCTATTGCGATACACTACTGAGAAGCCCCTCTGCCCTTATATTCATCAGGTGCGTTTGGTTTGTATCTGTTCCACTCCGCGCGGCGGATGTCCATGATAACTGCCCATCACCCTATCTCTAACGTTTTGTCTAGTGAGTGTATATGGCGCAGTGATCTAAGCGCTTGCTTCTGACCATTCGTCCAAAATGGGTTGGAATCCCGGTGAGACACGAATGTTGAGTTTGTCTTATGGCACTGGCTCTCCCACTTCCCTCGAACCAGTGGCTCTAAATTAAGAACGAGCGACTGCCCATTGAATTCTTCATGGCGGTCACCAAATCTCTAAATAAAAAAATGTAAAACATATATAACATACACTATATTGACAAAAGTCACCGGACACCCCTTCAAAAGCAAATGAACGAATCCACTGCGTTGTTCAGATGCACAGTACAGCTGCAAACGATATAAAAACAAGCCTGCAGCTGACCGCGTACAGCTGCAAACGGTATAAAAACAAGCCTGCAGCTGACGGCTATCGTACCGCACTCTGAGGTTCAGTGAAAATGTCGCGGCTGGAGAGAATTGACTTTGAGAAAGAAAAGATTGTTGGGTGTTATATTAGTGGGTTGTCTATAAGAGAAACCGAGAGGAGCTTAAACATACCCAAGTCAACTGTTTTGGATGTACTGAATATGTGGAAGACACATGGCGTGCCTGAAGCTGCAAAACGTACCGGCAGACCAAAGAAAATCGGTGATAGAGGACGTCCAAGCCTCAGGAGAGTCGTTACAGCTAATAGACGGAGTACTCAGTATACAGGTGAGAAAAAATGCTGAAACCTCGTTATATACACGTGCCATGCGCAGAGAACTTCATTCCATAGGTTACCGTGGTCGTGCGGCTGCTCACCAAGCCTTTCGTCTCCACTCGGAATGCTAATCGTCGTTTAGCATGGTGTAAAGAACATTTATCGAGGACCGTAGATCAATGGAAACTGGTCTTATGGACTGATGAATCCAGATACACGACCCATCAGTCTGATGGCCGTGTGTGGGTATGGCGGCAGCCGGAAGAACGCTATTTACCGCAGTGTACTGTTCCTACGGTCAAGTTTGGAGCTGGCAGTGTACTCGTGTGGGAGTGTTTTTCGTGGTATGGTCCCGGCCCATTGGTTATCGTGGACAAACCTTTAAGCAGCACGTCTACCTCGATATTCTGGACAGTTATGCCCTACCAACTCTGTGGCAATACTATGGAAACGAGCCTTGCTGGTACCAACAGGATAATGCACCGATCCATAAAGCAATGACTGTTACGCCGTGGTTTGACGATAATTCCGTATCGTGTGTAGACTGGCCAGCACAGAGCCCTGATCGTAATTCCATAGAGCACCTATGGGATGAATTAGGGCACCGCATAAGAAATTTGGAACCAAGGCCTACTACTAGGCAACAGTTAGCGGCAGCATTATGTTCTGAATGGAAGCGCATGCCTATCGCTGTGTTCCAAAACCTTGTCGAAAGCATGTCTCGAAGGGTCAGTTTTCACACAGTATTTATTAGAAGAAAGATACAGGAGATGTGCTTGAATAAATCATCTCAAATGATGTATGACAAAAAAAATATTTACAGATGCTTGTAGCTTACGCTACTGCTTATTTACACGGTTCTGTACATTGATGATAGTAAAAAAACAGTTAATTACACTCGAGTGTCTGGTGAGGCAACAAAAGTCTCTGACAAAGCAAAGAATAGGAACAATTCAGCTTGAAGAGCGTTATACAATATTAATTTTGCACAGTATTGATGCAAGGAATAATACAGAATTCGAGCTTGCAGACATAGATTCAAAAGACAGGTGATGAGAAATTAACAGAATGTGCAGCTTGCGCTACGTTAATTACAGGATTCGGTGCAACGTTTGCATGACAACAGTTAAGTGCAGTAGAAATCTGGCGAGGCAATATGAATCTCTGGTAATACAGAGAGTAAAATCAATCCAGAATGATGAGCACTATAGAGTATAAATTTTACACAATATTGATGAAAAAAAAAAAAGTTCTGACCAAAAGGTGATACATTGTGGGTGACCTGGAAAACCAGGAGGTTGCAGGTGATCAAGGGACAAACATGAAATCGAAAGTTCGAAAGACAGATGATGAAAAATTTACAGATGAATGTGGCTCGCGGTACTACATGTTACATACAACGGTGATATGAAAAATAGTTATATACAATAATTTTCCTGAGAATACAAAGGAAAAATAATCTCTGAAAATACAGAGAGAAGACACAACTCATCACAGTGAGTATTGGAGAACACAAATTTACACAGTTGAAAAGTAAAATTACACTGTTGAATCAGGAATTGAAGATAAGAATATACTGTAAAAACGACAAAGTTTACAGATGTCTGTGGTTCGTGAAACGACCTATATACATGATTCTGTACAACGAGAAGTTACAATTTATATATATTGGTTTGTCAGAGGTGGTAAAAAGAAATAGTCTCTGACATCGCAGAGAGAATACATAATTCAGCAAGATGAGTAATGAAAAACAAAAAAATTTACACATGAGTTATGCACGAAATGATACATGTGAAGAGGATGAGAACAGAGTCTTAAAAAAAGCGTGAAAAGAAATTGACAATTATAAGTAGCTCATGCTTCGAACAATTCATAGGATTCTATACAATAATTGATCTACTAAAAGTGATGTACAATAGTGAGACAAGCAAAAAAATTCTGATAAAATAGAGAGTACAAATAATATAGTACAGTGAATGTTGAGGAACAAGATTGCACTCAGTTGCGGAGCAAGAAAAAAAAACAGGAAATGTGTATAGAAAAATCGTCTCAAAATGACATATGAAAAGAAGATTTACAGGTGCTTGTAGCTGACGCAACAACCTATTCACAAAACTCAATATAGTGGTGAGAGAATACAGTTTATGTATGATAATTTGTCGGAAAAGACAAAAAATGGTCTCTGATGAAGCAGAGATTGAAGACAAATCAGCATGGCAAAAATTGTATCTATCAGGAGGTAGGTGAAACAAAAGTTCCGACTGTAAGGTGAAGCGTTGTGGGCGACCCTGCAAACCAAGTGGTTGCTGGTGACCAAGTTGATAGGAACTGTGGTTCACTGCAGCGTGCAACTGCAGTGGTAAGTTCTAGTCGAAGGCGGGAGAGTAGGCGATTACGAAAATGACAAAGTAACGCAGTACTGACTTTATTTATGTCAGTAGAAGCTTCGGGGGGACGCTGAAGATGATACACGTGAATTATATGTTTTACAAGTACGAAGATGTAGGAGAAGACTGCCGGAAGGTGAATAGGGCGAGAAGAGTTCAGAAGTAGTGTTCGGTTGGCGCTGAAGGTGAGGACGGTCTCACAGGATCGTTGCGCTAGCGTGAAAGCGAGATGGAGTATTGGCAATAATACTGTGCAATACATGAAGACATGCTGGACGTCAGCCTCCTCGCCACAATACGGACAGGAGGGTGAAGATAAAATGGTCATGCGATGTAAAATCGACGGCACAGGGAGGCGGTTGTGTAAGAAAAGCCAATGTGAATTGACTTCAAGGGGTGCTGAAAGTGGGGAAAGCGCAGCGGACCACACTGCGGAGGTAGAACAGAGTGGAATACCAGAAATGGGAAGAGGTGCGGAAGAGCGAGAGAGAAAACGGTAGAGATCAGCTGTTGAGAAAGAGACAAGAGGAAGAGGTGGACCAATGGACGACAGAAAAAATGGGAGAAGGAGAGAGGCAGAGTGAACAGAAATGAGACCTGAGGGAGTAGCAAGCTCAGGGAACAGGGAGATTATAGTAGAAATAAGAGAGTTGTGAACAAAGTGAGCGTTGACATTGAAACGGAGAGCAGAGGGTAGAGAAGAGAAGGGGAGCCAGGAAAGATCGGTGTTAACAAGATCGCTGACAGTAACGACTCCAGCTCTGAGCCATGAAGGAAAAGCAAAACATGGGAGATGGGGAGGGTGTAGCAGAGAAGAAAAAAAGAGGTTCGGAAAGTAAGTCATTTGTGGAGGCAGGGAGAGAGCGAGAAAGAGGGAGGGAACGAAGAAAGGAGATAGCCTCTTTGTAGACAGGAGGGAAAAGTGTGAGAAGGGGACAGTGGTCCATGAGTAAGAACGAAAGGAGAGTAAAGCGTGGGTTATGCGGAGAGACTATGACATCACGAGCAGCAACTGCAGAGGGAGCAGGTGCTGCAAGTGATCGTAAAAACGTAGACACACGATAAGCCTTGTAATAGGATCTGACGTCGGGTAGACTAATGCCTCCGTTGGAAGGAGACAGGCTGAGTTGAGGTGCTCCGACCCAGTGATGGCCGGGCCAGATAACCTGAGTTTGACAGCGGGTGAGTTCAAGAAGACGTAGTGCTGGTTGCTTCGAAGCCAACCAGGAATACGTGCACATTGAAAGCAGGTAAGTGTGCGTTAGACGTGCTCTTTGAAAGACGGAGGTGCAGAATTGTGCGCGCCACCAGATTGCGACCGAGCGATGTAGGCGTGGCCGGAGAGTCATCCAGGTGACGAGTGAAGCAGTTGCTGGTTTTCCAAGGTGGACTCCTAGGAATCGTTGAGAGGTGTTGGACCACTCTGCTCCCCAAGGAGAGTCAGTGCGGTTAGTCCACGAACCGGTCCATAGGCCTGTGCTTTTCGTTGTGTTTAGCGCTGCTCCGGAACATGAGGCGTAGGTATTGTAGAGATTGTGGAGATCGTGAAATTGTGAGTCTTGCCGAATGCAGAATGTAATATCGTCGGCGTAGGCAACATAGGTAGCAACATGATGACGTGTGCTGGCTACCACCGGTGGTAGTGAAGCAAAGAAGGATCGATGGACTGCGCGTAAAAAGGTTCTATTGCGAGGGCGAAGAGCTGCCCGGATAAGGGGCAACCCTGACGCACGCCGCGACGAAAGGGTATGGGAGCTGTGAGAAGGTTGAGCAGCTTGATGTGGAAAACTGCGTCCCGGTAGAGGGAGATGAGAAGAGAAGCAAAGGAAGAAGGAAAGCCGAAATTTAGTAATGTAGCAAGAAGGTAATCATGAGAAATATTATCGAACGCTGAGCGTTGATCGAGGGAAAGAAGAGCAAGGGGTTCTGAGCGAGAGCGGGCGAGGTGAATTAGATCATTAAGAAGCTGAATATTATGGGAGATGGAGCGCCCGGGTACAGTATAGGTTTGATTAGTGGAGAGAATATGAGGGAGTATGGGGTTAAGCCGGCGGGACAGAAATTTAGTATAGAGTTTATAATCAGTATTTAAGAGTGAGATGGGACGCCAATTCTCCAAGTCAAGCGGATCACCCTTCTTGGGGAAAAGTACAACATGTGCGAGCGTGAAACTCCTTGGAAGAGATGTAAGATGCATGGCAGTAGAAAAGGCACAGAGGAGAAATGGAAGGAGGGCAGGAAGAAAAGCCTTATAGAAAGAAACAGGGAGACCGTCCGGGCCAGGTGAAGCCCGGGGTTGAGGGACGAGAAAGTGTCAGAGAGCTCAGTTAAAGTGGGAGGATGGAGGAGGCTGACTGAAAGATGAGAAGGGACCTGAGGCAAAGAAGAGAACAGAAGAGCAGAAGCTGTAGGGGAGGGAGGAGGAGTTTCACAAAATTTTGAAATGTAGTAATTACGTACCATAGAACAAATTGGAACTGGTTCGGATGAAACTACTCCAGTTGGAAGACGAAGGTGCTGTAGAACAGAAGAGGATCGGCGAGTTGACTCAAGTGACGTAAGGAATTCGTACGAACAAGCATCAGGTTTCAGGTGTTGTAGTTTAAGGCGTTGAAGGGCTTGTTTTGCAAGTGGCACCAAAAGTGAATGTAATTCTGCCTGGTAGACTTGAAATAGGGGATCAGCAAGATTGAGCAAAGAAAGCATTTGCCTAGTATGATCAAGTCGCATCCTCCGTTGTGTCATGATCGAGTATGACAGGTTTCGTACCAGTAGTATGAGGTGGCGTTTTACTTCCAACCAAACGTTGAGGGGGCACGGTGCAGAATGAAGCCTTGTACGCCAATCCGCAAGAAAATCTCGCACCGATGAGCAGAAGGCTGAGTCATCTAAAAGAGTGTCGTCAAAAGTCCAAGGCCGGATTGTACGTGGCTGTGTTGAAGTAGCAAAAACTGTTATGGCAATGGCACAATGATCCGAGGAAGCTGTGGGTGTACAGCATGAATCTGATATTGCTGGTAGAAGAAGAGAAGTTGCATAAAAGCGATCCAATCTTGCTGTAGGAGGATCAATGGCTCTTGGTGCACGCCATGTATGTGTAGTCTGGGTTGGTGACAAATGGCGTTGAGCATCTACGAGTGAGAAGTCTGAAGTGATAGACTGTAAGAGATGTACTACTTCCGTACGGTGTTCTCTGGAAGAAGAAGAGCGATCAGTTAGGGGATGTAGAGTGCAATTGTAGTCACCTCCGATAAGTACCCGGTCGGTGATGGGAATACGTGACAGAGCCCGTCGAAGTTTTGCAAACAACTCTGGCACGTGAGTAGGAGTGCAAGGAACATAAATGTTGAATACATGACATTTTTCAGCTGCGACGGTGAAAGAGACTCGTTGTAATAAGTCTCGACATAAGTTTTTCACTGAGAAGGAGGAAAGAGTTGAACGAAAACGTGAGTGAACACCAACTGCCATGCCACCACGCGACAGTTGGCTGTAGGCGTGATGGAAAGTATGATCCCACTGACGCCATTGATGAAATTGAGTGGTGGAAGTACAGTTTGTTTCCTGCAGAAGTAATGTATCAGCATTCAGCGGAGCAAGATCCTCTCGTACCAGCGCATTCGCAAGAGGTGTCGCAAAACCGCGACAATTAAGTGACACCACCTTGAATGTCTAGGTTAGTTGTGGGATGCAGTAGGAATTGACTGGCTGTAGTGATGGAGTGGAGTCGACGGAGAAAACAAGCACTCCACGGGACCTCGTCCGCAGTGCGCCGAAGAGTGTTTTCAAGTGAGTGTAATTGAACCAGCACTTGTGGAAGAGCTGCTTCATACTGCTGAATGGAAGTGCGTGCTGAGGAAGGGCTAGAGGACCCTAAAAGGCAATCTAGCACGTCCTCGTATGGCAGAGGCTCAGCAGGGAAAGCATTTTCAGCAAGAAAAGTTGTGAATTCTTCTAGTGAGGGAAAGGCACCCGCACATGCTGTCTCAGAGGAAGTGTGTAGAGGCGACCTGGAGAACGGTCGTCGAGAGCTGACGGAGCGAGTGGATGAGCGGGTAGAAGAGCGAGATGATCTTCGGGACGCCAGAGTCTTTGACTTCTTCGTCTTGGAGCGAGTAGCACCACTGCGTTTTCCAGCAACCACTAAAGCTTCATGATCGTCTGGAGAGTCTGAACCCGAAGCGTTACCTGTGACTCGTGTCATGGAGCCAACGGTAAAAGCTGAGGAGTGGTCAACATGTACATCAGCAGTGGTTGTAAAAGTACAAGGGGAGTCGATTTTGGAAGCCTGGGAAAATTCTTAGAATCAGCAGGAGGTGGAGGCATCAAAGTCGTTTGTTGACCAATGGCAGTAAGCTGACTTTTGGAAGATCTTGATTCCGCGACTTTCCTCGAATAGGAAGAAGTCTGTGAAGCGTTGGTGGACAAAGTAGAAGAAGATGTAGTGTGTGGAGCTGTTTGCAGGGAGGCACGTGGGCACTGAGCCCTTATGTGACTTTCGCTCTGACATATAGTGCAATACTGTGAAGTGATTATCTCAACTCTTCGGCGTTGCTGTCCACAGCGGATGTGCAAAACATTCGGAACCGCTTTCAGCTGAGCATCAGATGAAAAGAGGACTCGAGCAGTGCGGCGAAAACCTCGAATCGATTTGTCTTCAGGGTCTCTGGGAGCCGCAGAGAGAGTTGTTATGGAGCCAACAACTCTGCCGTACCTGCTGAGCAAGGTGCAAAGTGCAGCGTCGGATACTTCTGGTGGTACGGGGTAGAAGGTCACCTGCACCGGGCGGTGCGCAACCGGTTGTGCTAACAGATGCACGTCATTGATGGTTAGACCTTCCGTAAGGACCTGGTCATCATGCGCTTTATCCTTAAAATAGACCAAGACAGATCCGGGTTTTCGAGCTACAAAGTCTATTGCATCCTTTGGTAAGATAGTTTTGAGGGCTTGGCTATATTGCCACAGCTTAGTGTCGGGAAGCGCATCAAAATAGACGCCCCGTTCCATAGTGGAGGAAAAAAGGTGACCAGCTCGGGAATCCTCTGGTATGTCAATTGTAGCAGTAGAACCGACGACAGTGACATAGGATTCAGGAAAAGGCATAGCAGATGAAACTGGGGGTGTGAGGACCCCAGAAGTTACAGAAGCATAGGATGCTTGGGCAGGCATGGGTCGAGAATTCGATGAAGCGGCTCCTAGCAGTGAGGGCGGATCAGAAAGTTGATGAAAAGTAGAAGCTATGAGCTCAGTATTGCTGATAACGGATACGTCATCATCTGCTGAGATGTAGATAGGAGACTTGGCACCACCGCACTTGGTGGGAGTAATAGCTGGAGAAGAAGAGGTGCCCATGACGTCGCAATGACGCTCGGGAGCCACCTCATTAAGCTGAGTGGTAGAAGAAGAAGAGGAAGCTGGCTGATCTGCCAAGATAAGGATGTGGGCGTCACCCTTGTCTGCCTCCGCCATCGAAGCAATGGCGAGACTTTAACGAAAAAAGACCAGCTTGGTTGAAAAATAAAACAGTGAATAATGAAAAAATATGGCACTCACCAACCTGGGAGATACACGAACGTAAAGCGTAGAACTTCAACTTGAAGATACACGCAACCACAGAAACTAAAGCACTCAATAAACACCTTATAGCAACGAAAATCACGGAGCTCAAAACCCAACCACTTCGAGCTTCGAAGGGTCAGTGCATGCATTAAGGCCGAAGGTGGGCAGATACCGTACTAATATATGTCAATAAATGCTATGTTGTGTTTCTCTTCTAGGTGTCCGGTGACTTGTCAGTATAGTGTATATGAATGCACGCATGTTTTAAAATGTATTTTTCTCAGGTAAAAAAATAACTTTTTTGAATAGGTAAGACAAATTTTATAATTATTTTAAGACCGTAAGATGTACAAGAAAAATAACAAAAACTAGAACTAAGACGGAAATCGGCAAGTTCTTCGGAAATGAAATTTTAGAAATCAGTTTTTCGAACTTAATTCTTGGAATAGGAAGTTTTTCGAACAGTGAATTTTTCGAATTACATCTTTTTTCGAACATCAATTTTTCGGGATCGGAAAAACGCTCGACAACATTGCAGAGATTTTTCGAAATAAGTTTCGAACAGCGAGTTTTTAGAATGGCAAATGTACTGAACAACAATTTCTGAAATGGCAAATTTAGTGAATTTTTCGAATGGCAAATTCTTCGAAAAACTTTTCGAAATCACTCCACACAAGGTCTTTGTTTTCCCGGATCATTAGTAATCAATATTGTGTGCAACTGCACGCAAGTAGTCACAAACACATTCCGTTCCCAACCGCAAAAACCCAACTCAACCTTTCTGTAGAATATCGATATATCTTTGACGAAGTGGTTCCTGATCATTCGCATGTGCGTACCTCATTCGGGCTCTGTTCCTTCTTGGTTCCTGAAATAAAGTTTCAAATACTAGGATGGCTTACAGAGATCTGTTGATGGAATGCTCGGTTCCATCCTTCGATGATGTTGATCTTGGGCAGCCCCTGACGCACGCCATTGTAGCAATTCAACATTCTATGAGCAAAAATTGGAGAACGGCAACCCTGATGATGGCCTGGACGCACAATCCATGTGTACTTGAAGTAATCGACGACTGGCTGTGCTTTCTTGCTTTCGCAGAGAGCATCAAACGTATCAACGACTTCTGCAGTTGGAACAAAAGCCAGAGCGGGAAGCATTCAAAGCTTTAAAGTATAATCGGCATCATTCTCGTACAGCTCTTTCAATCCATTTACTTGTGTTTTCCGCCAAATACACTGGAAAAAATAGAAAAAAAAAAAAAAAAACAGCCACGAGGACTCACAAGTGGGTATTTACTATTGACCGTGTTAATCATTGGCATCTGGAAGTCAATCATAATGGTCCGAGAATAAGTAATAGGCTCTAACTAACTCCTTCAACAAAGGGCGAATACGTTTCGTTTTGTTTCCTAGGAGCACATACATCAAAGGCACGGAGTAGTTAGCTTCCATTCCATGAATGGTGTAAAGCTGCTCAAATAGCGGTGGAACGGTGTTAAAGGTGCCACGGTGTTAAAGGTGCCATCGGCATACCACTGCTCGGAACCTCCAAGAAGCTGCAAGTTCCTCCGAGTAGAACATATGAGTATGCGGTCGTCTTGAGGTCGAGAGCCGTTCAGTAGGAAGTCTTTTTCTCTTTCAGTTTGTTTGTACTCCACAGGAAACACAATATCACGGAGGAACATTGGGACGGCTGGTCCGACATTGTCTTACACACGCATATTTCGTATTTTTAGTTTCGGGTTCTGTGAAAACATAAATTTGTCCGTGATGGAATCGAAAACGCGCCACCTCACTCCGGAGTAAGTTGCTCTCCCAACTAAGCTACATAGACGGAATGTATCGATGCGGATTTGTCGTCTTGACACGTGTTTTACCTCTGTATTACGTCCCACCATCTCCTTAATTTTCTTTTTGGGTATCTGGTACCATAATGTCAACAGCAGGTCCTCCAGTTCCCGTAACTTTCGGGGTGGTGGTGATTTAGCGCGAACCCGCTTTTCGAACCACAAATGTTTGATTGGGTTCATGCCAGGTGAATTTGGAAACCAGGGAATTAACAGAAAGTCACCAGCATGTCCCTCGAACCATTCCTTCACGATTGTGGCAATGTGGCATGGCGCATTATCCCGTTGCTAATGGCCATCACCAGCAGGGAACACAGTTGCCTTGAATGGGTGAACTTGGTTCGCAACAATGTTCAGATACCTGACAGCTGCCAGGGATGGTGCTATTGGGATAATGGGGTCTAAAGTATCCCAAGGAAACATCGCCCAAGCATAACACAACCGCCGCCGGCCTGTTTCCTCCCAACAGTGCATCCAAGTGCCATATTCTCAGTTGGTAATCGGCGTATCTGCGCTCGTCCGTCTACGTGATGAACCAGGAATCTTGATTCATCCGACCAGGTCACTTTCAATCATTCACGGTCCAATCTCGATGACCTTGGGCACAGTTCATGTGTTCTTGGCGATGACGTGCAGTGAGCATGGGGACCCGGCTGGGTCTTCGGCTACACAGGCCCATGTTCAGAAGGCTGCGATAAAATGTGTGATCACCACTGTTGTAGCTGCGGGTGATTTCTCGCACTGTGGCGCTGCGGTCGCTGTGAACAATGCGCGACAGTCTCCGCTCCCCTCTGGCATCATTGAGCTGCGGACGACACACGGCTGGACAACGGTTCGTCGTTTCACCATCTTTGCACCACTTTTGATACGTACTCCCAACAGAGGCACGTGAACAAGCCGCGCCGTTTCAGTAATCTTATTTCCGAGGCGCCGTGCTTTCCCAATTTGTCCTTAATCAAACTCCGATAAATCGGCAGCTTTTCCCCTTGACTCCGAACAATCTACTAACCGAAAGCCAGTCCTCGAGTTGTATATATAATGCTCTGTGAACTTCACCTGCGCCGCCGTTCGGTCTCTATGCGCGCTCATTTGTTTTGGCTGGGGATGGTCATAATGGAATGACTAATCGGTGTATAAGTAGACGTAGATGGTTGAACTTTGAGCCCAGAATCATTGTGATGCCTACCCTCCTATCACCTTTTAGAATCTTGAAAGATACACTGGTACCCATTCGAATGGCCCATCAACCCATTCCTTTACCCGCTGGCTGACACAGAGTACACACCTGTTCTCCGGCAGAAATATTCAAAATTCCGTGTAAAGCCCATAGTTATCTTAAAAGCAACAACGATTTGGAAGTACAAGTTAATGTGTCAAAATGGTGATTCATTGGTCAATATAATGGATTGACTTAAAGAAGGCTTCTACTCAATGAAAAATACCAATATCATCGTGCAGTAGGCGCTCAATGACCAAATAAATATACAAATTAATTGCGTAGGAAAATTGCGGTTAGGTTTGTGTGTGCACATTTCAACGTTCAGAATGATATTAATATACACTATATTGACAAAGGTCACAGGGACATCTATAGAAAAGAAACACAACACAGCATTTATTGACTTATTTTACGGTGTCGGTCCACTTTTGGCCTTAATGCATGCACTGACCCTTCCAGACATGCTTTCCATAATGTTTTGGAACACAGTGATAGGTGTGCGCTTCCATTCAATATATAGTGCTGCAACTAACTGTTGCTTAGTATTAGGCCTTGCTTCCAAACTTCTAATGCGGCGCTCTAGTTCATCCCATAGGTGCTCTATGGTATTAAGATCAGGTCTCTGTGCTGGCCAGTCCACACACGATACGGAATTATAGTCCAACCACGCCGTTACAGTCCTTGCTTTATGGCTCGGTGCATTATCTTGCTGGTACCAACAAAGCTCGGTTTCATAGCATTACCACAGAGTTAGTAGGGCATACTTGTCCAGAATATCAAAGGAGATGTGCTGGTTAACAGATTTGTCCACGATAACCATTGGGCCGGGATCATACCACGAAAAATGCCCCCACGCGAGTACACTGCCAGCTAGAAACTTCACCGTACACTGTGGTAAATAGCGTCCCCCGGCTACCGCCATACCAACACACGGCCACCAGATTGATGGATCGTGTACCTGGATTCATCCGTCCATAGGACCCTTTTCCATTGATCTACGGTCCACGATGAATGTTCTTTACACCATGCTAAACGACGACTATCATTCCGAGTGGAGGTGAAAGGCTTATGAGCAACCACACGAGCAGGGTAACCCAAGGAATGAAGTTCTCTGCGAATGGTACGTGCACATACCGAGGTCCAGCATTTTTACTCACCGGTACACTGAGGTCTTGTGCAGTACTCTGTCGATTAGCTGTAAGGACTGTCCTGAGACACCGACGTCCTCTATCACTGATTTTCTTTGGTCTGCCAGTAACGTTTCGCAGCTTCAGGCAGGCTATGTGTCTTCCACTTATTCAGTACATCCAAAACAGTTGACTTGGGTATGTTTAAGCTCCTCTCGGTTTCTCCTATGGAGAACCCACTAATATAACACCCAACAGTCAATTCTCTCCCGCCGCAACATTTTTACTCAACCTCACAGTGAGATATGATCGCGGTCAGCTGTAGTCTTGTTTTTATACCGTTTGCAGCTGTACCGCGCATCTGAACTACGCAGCGGATCCGTTTATTTGCGTTTGAAGGGGTGTCCCGCGACTTTTGTCAATATTTGGCAAATGGAATTTTCAATGGACACGCGATTTCATTTTCCTGTCAAAGTCAAAAGAAAATAATTTGCTGGATCAACACCCCGTTCAGAGCGTGTTTGATGTTATATTCAATCATGAGCAGATTTTTAAAATTCTTTCACCGTTAAATTCATATTAAAATTTATTCACGACTGAACACGCTTTACAATGTAACTAATGAAAAGTTCTCCTGCATTCCGAATCTAACAGATTTTGTTCATGAGGGAATTTATAAAGTGGTCTTCTGCAGGTATGTGCGTCTTATAGTAGACCGCAAAACGAAAATTCCCGGCCTGGTTCGGTTGTCCCAGTCCGCCCCCTGACTGTGGGGCTCCGAGTTTAAGGTCTGGTCATCTTTCCGCTGCTCCGGTCCCACTTGCATTTCTACAGGCAAAGATCATCACACCAGATCATATGTAGAGGATTTTAGGAAGGGAGTGTATGACCCACACTGTAAAAAATTACAGGGTCAAATTACGGTAGATACACCAGCAGCTGAGTGGCCAGTCAATAAACCGTAATTTTACAGCACCATACCGTAATGTTCATTAACAGACTAACGACCGGAAAACGAAAACGTGTTGCCCACAGAAGTGTTGCCAGTCGATTGATTGCACGTGAAAGAACAGGTATTTAACCACATTAAGAAAAACGTTGCCAGATTGTGAAGGTTAAAATACAATAAAAGTTCAAACAGTTTAAAAACCGTGAACATGTTGTTTATCTACCGATATTTTATGCTTGGCCGCCAGGTGGCGTGCTTACGATCTGTAAACCGTCTTAATCCGGGTCAAACACTGATTATTCACGGCAATTTTTTAGAGAGCAGGTCTTAAACAACATATAGAAATAGGAATCTAGGCGATTTGGGCTAGAGTGCCCGATAGAAAAGTGACATAGAAGCGAGGTAGAAATTAATTTAAACACTCGACGTGGATCAGGAACAACAAACAGAAATAATCGCTCTTTCCACGTTAATAAGTGAGTGTTGGAAAAATAATTTTCTCGGAATTTCCACGTTAATGAGTGAGTCTCCCGGTGCGTAACTGGAAGACCCTGGGTTCGATTCCCGGTGGTGGTCGATGAGTATTTTTCCGTGATTTACTTATTAACGTGGGAAGTGCGAAGATTTCTGTTTGGCGTTTCTGATCCACGTCGAGTGTTTGAATTAATTATCCATTCGCCGCCTAGTTATTTGTTCAGTTGCTGCTTTCCATCTCTGGTGAATCCCCAGCATTGTGCGGGGCTCCATTAAGCAAACTGCCATGTAGTTTGGCAGTTATCTCATGTGAGTCTGGAGAATTAGAGGCCTCTGTGGTAGCCTGTCCGGCGCGTAAGTGGAAGACCCTGGGTTCGATTCCCGGTGGCGGCCGATGATAATTTTTCCGAGACTCTCTTATTAACGTGGAAAGAGCGATGATTTCTGTTTGGCGAGGTAGAAAGACGCCCTTATTTATTACCAGGGGGATCATTACCCGGTGTCCGATGGCCTAACGTGCCCATCCGAAGCACGGCGGATAATGAATGGTTCGAGCGTTCGCGCCTGCATGGGGATTGAACCTGAAGTTCCTCCTTGGCAGTCACCAACGTCGACTATTAGGCCATGAGCGACTCGCATTTCTACAAGCAATCTCATTGGTGCCCACTGCCCATACAAGTAAAAACGATAAGAACCCGATTTGGCGGCACGTGTTCTGTGGTGCACCCCCCCCCCCCCCCCCCCGCCTCGGTTGCTTCTTCCTTTTGTTTAACGTAGTTTGTTTTCATGCTCAGTTGCTCATAAAAAGCTTGCATTTATGTATTCTGACCTTCACTTTCGTTTTTCGTCAAAAACAATTTTGAGAGATCTTAGAGATATTTGCATATTTACGTCAAGGTTAAACTGCGTAACAAAATTCACAATAGCATATATCCTTTTTTTATTTCTTCATAACACCGTGGTGCATTTTTATATTTTAAATTTGCCGTGCTATTTAGAGTATATATATATATATATATGTTTATTTATCCTGTTCCTGTTTATTCACACGATTTACGAAAACTGTTTGTTCTCAGGCGAGAGTTTCCGATATCGTGCCTTCCTTGCGGAAGAAGGCATTGGAATCACTGAACCGTAAAGGATAATAAAAAGAGAAAGAGATGTGGCGAAGCAGCTAAGAAGCCTTTGACTAGAAGTGCTGACCGTAACCACTAGCCGCCATCTTCAAAACCTATTGTTTCTTGTTGCTATATTCATTCGCAAGGCCAGCAGTACTTCCTTGAAGCTGTTCAGTGGAACGAGTAGGGAAATGCGCTCTTTCCCACCGATTCCATGGAATAGCTTTGTTCGTCATTATTAGATTGTAACGGGTTGTATAATGTGCACGAATGCTCTCAGTAAGAGCGCGAATTTTCCCGGTTAGTCTTGAGATCACGACGTTCTATAAATATATTCATATTGTGATATCCCGATTTGCTATATCACGGTCTAATGCTCAAAGCTATGCTAGTACAGTAATTTTACTGGTATATAGACACACAAAATCTTCAAACAGAAGTTTGAGATTTCATATTCCGTGTTTTGAGTAATTTAAAAAAGTTTCGGCTTGAACCAGAGGAGTAATATCTTTTCGACGTATTCAATTTGACCGTCATCTTTTTTCTTTTTTCCAGATTTATGAAAATTTATTATTACTTTGAAAATGTAAGATTGCCACTGATTTCAAGACGAATATCTACTTCGGGTCTAGGTAAATGTTTCGAAATCAGTTTTCAAAACTCAGTTCTTCTAATGGCAAATTTTTCAAACACAGTTTTTTGAACAGCGATTTTTCGAATGACGTGTTTTTCGAACATCAGTTTTTCGAAATCGAAAAAAAGCGCTTCACAACATATGCAGTAGTTAGGTCTATGTCTGATATACACAGTCGGGTCACATTACTGTGACCATCTCCTACTTTTGACATCAACAGCGCGTAGCCAATGAAAGAAGACACGTGTCGTGAGCTGGCTTGGAGGGTATATAAGGTGTGCTCTAGGTATTCTGAAAACAAGGGCCGCGGATGGCCTAGTGGGCAACGTTCGTGACTGTCGCGGAAAGGACCTCAGGTTCGATCCTAGGCAGGTACGAGCGCTGGATCCACTAAATATCCGCCGTGCGTTGGATGGGCACGTTAAGCCGTCGGACCCTGGGTACTGGCCCCCTGGTAATAAATAAGGGAGTTTTCCTCCTCCTTTCTACTTCGCTTCCGTGTCACTTTCCCATCGGACACTCTAGCCCAAATCTCCTAGCTTCCTATTTCTAAGGGTTGTTTAAGACCTGGGGTCAGACACTCTCTTCCTAAAATCCTCTACATATGATCATTTGATCATTCTGAAAACATATCACTCGTTGCTGTCATGGATAAAAGGAGCGATTTATCAGATTTGCAAAAAGGGATGATTATCGGCTTTCGGGTCAAGGGTGGCAGTATTTCTGAAACAGCTCAGTTTGTGAACAGTTCGCGTACTGCTGTGGTTAAAGTGTATCGTGATTGGCCAAATGTCACCATTGAGAACAAGCAATGTGGAAACTCCGGAGCACCACGTGCCACTGATGAGAGAGGTGAACGTCGGCTTCGAAGGGGGCATGAGGGCCGATCGGCACGCTACAGTGGAGCAACTCACTTGCCGAATGAACCAAGGGGCTACCAGAAGTGTCTGAAACAACAGTTCAGTGAACCTTGCTGCGTAATCGGCTCCGATGCAGACGGATGGTCACTGCACCTGTGCTAACGAAGGTGCATCTGCAGAAAAGGCTTACATTTGCACGGCAGTATCGGAATTGGGCCTCCGCTGAGTGGCAAGGGATTGCTTTCTCCGAAGAGTCACGTTTTCTGCTTCATCGAACGGATGGATGTTGGTGTATAAGGCCAGAAACATCGGAAGAACAAACATTCTTCAACCATTGTTGGCAGAACACAAGCTGGTGGCGGCAGCGTTATGGTCTGGGGAATGTTTTCGTAGCATTCTCTGGTTGTTTACCAGTGGAAGGCACTATGGACCGAATTCGTTATGAATCGGTTGTTGCGGGTAATGTACAGCCATACATGCTGCTTGTCTTGTCTTGTCTTGTCTTGTCTTCCCTCGGGCGGAAGGGATCTCTCAGAACGACAATCCGACGTGTCACACAGCTAGAAATGTCCAGAGTAGTTGAAAGAGCACGATGAAGACTTCAAAGTACTTCCCTGGCCCCACTAATTCCCCAGATTTAAACCCAATTGAGGATCTGTGGCACCACCTCGATCGTGTTGGTCGCTGTATGGATCCTCCACCACACATTTTCCAGCAGCTGTCAGATGCACTGCAGTCAGTATGGCCCCACATACCTGCGAACACTTTCAGGCACCTTATTGAGACACTCCCAGCTCGTCTAGCTGCTGTTTGCCTTACACACGGCGGTTACGCTGGATGTTAGCTGCTGGTCACAATAATGTAACTCTACCGTGTTTAAGTAAGTCTTGACACTCTTTAGGCTGACGTCTCAATCGATCATCTTTGGGGGGGGGGGGGAGTTCAGAAAATTGATTTCGAAATACCAATTTTGAAAAAATGATTTTCGAGCAATTAACCTAGACTCTTTTTGGTGGGTAGGTGATCCAGACAGAAGTGTAAACATGGAAAATAATTTGTCTTTCTTTTGATGGAGACGTTATCCTGGGATAAGCTTGGGATTAGTCGAAACACCTACACTGTTAGAAATTCTGTGGTAGGTCGCATCAAAAAGTTGTGCAGCACCACTTTCTGGGAAAATATAATTGTTTGGTTTCGTTCTCACGACACATGGTTCCACTTTGTATCACGTTATGGTACAAGGTTGCTCCACTTTATAGTGCAAGGTTGCACCATGTTGTTGAGTTTTGTTTGCGCGACACAATGGTGTATCTTTTTCCATAAGTGGTTCAGCTGGTGCAACACCACTTTTTGGTGCCCTACCAAAATTTTTAACAGTGTACTTCCACCTCGCTGCGTCGTGGAGTGCATTAAAATTATTTTCTCTGCTGAGAACTTGTCTTACGGTAACCCATGAATGATGAGCTCATTTGCATAATAAGAACATTAAATAAAACATCAAATGTAATAATGTGAAACACGCACGTTTTCGGCTGTAATCAACAATGGCAAAGGGGCTAGGGACTCTTTCCGGCTGCATTCACAAATAGCAAAAACCGTTTACCCCACGCACGTTTGGGCACAGTCCCGAAAAAATGCTCTTTTTTTTTTTACGCTTTCCAACCGTAGGTTGAAGAAGCGTATATGCTCCAGCTTTTTCCGTCCGTCTGTCGGCAAGATAACTCGCGTAAAAATGTTTCGATTTCGATGAAATTTTAGTATGTGGTAGGGGACCACCTGGGGACGAACCCTATTGAAAATGGACGAAATGGGGCCAAAGGTCAGGACATAGGATCGGGATTCATTCCATCGCCCTTATCCCATACTATTAAGGTGGACGTCAAGCAGTTTTGCTACCTATACTTCCAATGGAAAAACTTTTGTACGCTTTTCCTTCACAATTAGCGTGTTCCGAAGGATGGAAATTTTAACATCGGTTAAAATAACTTCATATTATAACTTGGAATACTTAACATTTTCTAAAACATAACCATAATTTTACTAAAAAACAACGTTTCCTTTGGTATTGTTGAAACCAGAAAAAAGATGGCGCGACCTGTACTTTGATAACGTCAGTAGACAAATAAATGTTGGATTGCATAACTATGGTTATGTTTTAGAAAATATTATGTATTCCAAGTTATAAAATGAAGCTATTTTAAATGATGTTCAAATTTTCATTCTAGGGAAAGCAATAATTGTGAAGAAAATGTGTACAGAAGTTTTTCCATTGGAAGTATAGGACGCAAAATTACTTGACGTCCACCTTAAAGGAGCAATTCTTGTATCGAAGTAAATTTTATTTTGAAAAAGACACTAAGGATTTTAATGAAAGTCGTTAACCTACCGTTTTCTGGTACTAGAAATCGATTTACCTTGATCTCGACTTTGGGAAAATTCGTTTAGTGGGTTAAATAACCACCCCGAATTGCCATGTTTTTAGTGTCATGGCGTCGTCCTATTAATGTTATCCATGCTTAGAAATCCTATGACGTCACACGCTCGCGATTCAGATGTTGGCGCGCGGTCACGCCATCTGCCTCATTACGTCACGCGTTGTGTGCATGTTACGCTTTACTTCTATTTTCTTCTAGAACAAAAAGTTAGTTGTGCCAAGTCCATCTTTGAACCTCACCAGGCCTGCAACAAGGTCACATGACTTTCCCGTGACGGCACAATCGTAGGGCTACTCTTTTTCAGTAGACCTACAGATTTGACTCGTTTCGTAGTTTGTTTACGCGTTCCAACCGTAGGTTGAAGAACCGTCTATGCTCCAGCTTTGTCCGTCTGTCAGCACGATAACTCGCGTAAAAATGATTCGATTTCGATGAAATTTTAGTATGTGGTAGGGGGACCACCTAGGAACTAACCCTACTGAAAAAGGACGAAATGGGGTCAAAGGTCACGACATAGGAGCGAGATGCATTCCATTGCCCTTATGCGTCATAACTTGCAAAAATATAGTTTGATTTCAAGAAATTTTAGTATGTCTTAGGGGATCACCTGGGGACGAACCTTTTTGAAAATAGGTTAAGTGGGGTCAAAGGTCAGGACATAGGATCGGGATCCATTCCATCGCCCTTATGCGTTATAACTCACGTAAAAAAGCTTCGATTGAGACAAATCTTTATCATGTTGTTCCGGAAAAGTATACTTTACCGGTTCTGTTCAATATCATCGAAATGGGGTCAAAGGTCAGGACACAGGAGCGAGATTTGTTCTACAGTTGTTATCCTCATAACTTGAGTAAGGATTTCCGGTATGTTGGAAAGCGTATCATAATCAATGCATTGCATGATTTTACTAACTTTTTTTTTTTTTTCAGCAGAGGTCTTTTGGGGAGCGCGTACAGCGCCAACTGGCGACACAAAACCCATAGAAATATTTTTATAAATCGAAAATGGAAATTACTACAGCACCCACTCCCCATCCACCGTGAATACCTTTTTTTCAGGATAGGTCTTTTGGGGAGCGCGTACAGCGCCAACTGGCGACACAAAATCCATAAAAATACTTTAATACATCGAAAATGGAAATTACTACACCCACTACCCATACACCGTGAATACCACTATTTTTTTTTCAGGAGAGGTCTTTTGGGGAGCGCGTACAACCCCAACTGGCGACACAAAATCCATAGAAATACTTATTACATCGAAAATGGAAATTACTACACCCACTCCCCATCCACCGTGAATACCCTTTTTTTCAAGAGAGGTCTTTTGGGGAGCGCGTACAACGCCAACTGGCGACACAAAATCCATAGAAATACCTTACATCGAAAATGGATATTACTGCACCCATTCCCCATTCACCGTGAATACCTTTGTTTATTTTTTTTTTTTTCAGGAGAGGTCTTTTGGGGATCGCGTACAGCGCCAACTGGCGACGCAAAATCCATAGAAATAATTTAATACGTTGTGACGTATATTCTAAATCAACTTTCCTTTTTAGTTTCTTTCCCTATGCAAATCTTGAGTTTGTTCTCAGTTATATTTCACACTTAACGTGATATCTTTTCTCTCAAACGAATACTGTTGGCAACATAATTGATGTTGAATGAACGTGACGTATGCCTGATTTGATAAGAACGAGAGATATAAACTACGAGTAAACTGTTGCTAAAAAAGCGTTGTGTTGGAGAGCGATTAATGTGGAACTTAGCGTTGTTGATGTGTGGTGTGTTTAATGTTGATACCGATTTGTTATGGAAGTGCTACATCGAGAAATAAAGCATCTTTTCCGTAAGTTTGACTTCTGCTTTCTAAATGTTTCGTCTGGCCGTTAGGGTTTAATTTAGGAACTATTTCATAGTATGCTGATGTTTTAACATAACGTAACAGTACGACAAGACTTTTACGTTATAACATCGAAAATGGAAATTACTACAACACCCACTCCCCATCCACCGTGAATAACTATTTTTTTTTTTTTTTTTTTTTTTATTGAGATGTTATCCTTAGGTCAACCTGAAATTGTCAGCTTCTAAGATCGGTGTCGTCCCGGTGGTACAGTAGTCTAGGTATAAGCGATGACTTCTGACAATTCGTCTAACAAGATGGGTTCAGGTTCGAATCCCGGTGAGGCATTGATGTTGTGTTTCTAAGTCACTCGTCAGTAGATGGCGCAACGTCCCGACTCCTTTCTTTTGCCCTCGCTGTTTTCGCTTAACGTTTCAGCCTGGTAGGTAGTCAAGTTCAACCTTGGCTGTGGCAAACCGATGTTATGCAACGAAATGCGTCATGATTTTGGTTCTCCTACTCACACTCCAGCGGCGGCGGCGGCGGCACCATCTATGTGACTTTCCTTGTAAGGAGTGGCTGTTAATCTCTAAGATACTGTTCTGTCTGTTCAAAAAGCCAGTAATATTACTACCGGCTTATTGAACCGACGGAATAGTATGTTATTTCTGGCTCTTGTCCAATGGAAATTTCCATCAGGCGGACACTTTCAATCAGTAGCGGATCCAGAAGCTCATCTTGGGGTGGGTGGGGGTTGGGAGAGAACCGCTTTTTGAGGAGCTCAACTTGATGCCTTTTAAATCACACGTCTGGATAAAATCTCTCAAAATAAAGTTTGATCTCTTTTATTCAGATGGGTGAATTTAATAGAAAAAATTTCCAGCTTGGAAATTTGTTGCTAGTTTTTGTTTATGGCCCAATCGAGAAATGTACTTTGCTCTGTCTCACCCACAGTATCTCGTACACAATTCAAAGTCTATCGCACACGGCGACTGATCCCAATTACTAATGATGCCAAACAATACTAACAAAAATTGAACAAAGCTCACCCATTGCTTATAATTATCAGTCAAAATCTCTTCCTTCTTCCCTTCCGCTGCTTCTGAAACTCTAGTTTCTTTGTGTGTGCGGTTTTTTTTCCTGCTGAAACTAGAACAGAATATTTTACCTCCAAATTTACAGCAAAGTTTAGCTTTATGAAAACTTTTGCAAAACCTTGTGGATTTATTACTTTAATTTTACAAAAACAAATTTATTTTTTATTTAGATATTGGCTGTTTAAAAATGAAAAACTGCTTTAGGGGGCGATCGCTACAGTCACCCCCCGCTGAATCCGCTACTGCTTTCAATCAAAAGTGGTAGCGTTATACATGAAGCTACCCAGAAGTCCCCAATTCTTGAGGACAGTCCTCGAATTCAGTTTACTGTCCCCAAAAATGTCTGATGCCTTTGGGGACGCAAATTGTCCTCAAATTTTGATGTTTGTCCTCGAATTTACACTTCCTCATTAGCTCGTTAGATTTCTAATGAAAAACGTTATTAAAGCTTTCGTTGTGCTAATTTTCCAACATGCTTCTTGTGAAAACAAATTTTGACTTCTTTTTTTCTTCTTTCCGAGTTTATCGACCACCGAGAGCAATTCTAAGGACTATAAGCAGTCACCTGTCTCTAACTTAGAGACATTCGTTCTAGGAAAGAGAGAGAGAGAGAGTGCTATAAGGCAAACACAGCATCCATGTCTCTGTTGGGACTCGAACCCGTGTCCACTTGCACCAGTGGCCAGCACTAGGACACTGAACAACTGGTGCGGTCAAATTTCGACTGTACTTTATCTAAGTTTCTCCAAAGACTTTGGCAAAATAAAAAATTCGCCATGTAATTAGTTTGGTGTGCAGCTTGATTTTAATTCGGCACATGTACAAGGTAAAGCATTTCACTTTTGCGAATATGTTCTCGCCATCATAATCCTACTTGGTCAATACAAATTACCTACATTCTACAAGATATATCCTTTTAAGACACAAATTTTCATATGTAATATCACAAGTATTGAAGCAATGCAGTTGTGTGACAAAAAGATTTGCATATTTATTTTGAGTACGTATATGTCCCCAAATGAACTGCCGATTTGGGGACGCCACGCGCTTTTGTCCTCAAATCAGTCTTCCGATATCTGGTCACCTTATTATACATATATGTAGGATTTCCGTTTATTCAGATAGACTAACTGCCTTTAATGACAATTATGCCTCACAGATGGCGGCACAGTACCTCTACACATTACGTACTAGTTGAAGAGAAGAGACGACGCCCAGAGCAGGGCAGAAAAGAGAAAGAGGAAAGGGAGAAAGTTATTGGCCGTAGTTGTTGTGTGGAATGAATTAGTTTAAATTGTTAATTATTGCCTTGTGTTACTTGTGTTGTGTGTTCGGATAAAGTGTTAAGAAAATGATGGCTGCCTGTGGTCGTAGTACAAGATGGAATTCCCCTAGACGCCACGAGCCCTACATATACACTTAGTGGCCACTTTATTGTGACCTCCTGACAGTTTTAAGCAAATGAGCTATGGCTGCACGCTGTTGCCGTCAGAGGGCGATGCTAGTATAAAAAGAGAAGCTTAGTGCTTGCGACAGTAGTAGAAGTGATTTTTGGGTGACGAGATGGGTAAAAAAATGCGATTTGACGGACTTTCAACGTTTGATGATTGTAGGAGCTCGGAGCCATGGAGCGAGTATCACCGAAACTGCCGCATTCGTCAAATGTTCCAGAGCAGCTGTTGTTAAAGTGCTTAAAGACTGGACTGCCAGCCGAAAAACTGGGTCTCTACGTGCAACGTATGGTCGTCATCGACTAGTGACTGCCCGGGCGGAACGGAGAGTGTCCAGTTTGGTAACAAACAACAGAAGGGCAACAGTGCAGCAAATTACAGACCATCTTAATCAAGGATCCACTCAAATGATCTCTGCACGCACTGTTCACCGTACACTGCATCAGATGGGATATGGCAGCCGAAGGCCTGTTCGAACACCTTTGCTGTCTGCAGTTAACAAGAAAAAACGTCTCCAGTTCGCACAAGAGCACAAGGATTGGACAGTCGATAATTGGAAACAAATTATGTGGTCCGATGAATCACGTTTTCAGTTGCACCATGCCGATGGCAGAGTGAGAATTTGGCGGAAACAGCACGAAAGCGTGGACCCCAAATGCATTGCAACAACTCCTCAAGCTAGTGGAGGCAACGTTATGGTTTGGGGAATGTTTTCCTGGCATGCTTTGGGCCCTTTAATTCGTGTTGATCGACGTCTGACTGGCACATCATATCTAAACATCGTTGCGGACCAAGTGCACCCTGTCATGTGGATGGTTTATCCCAATGGCGATGGCTACTTTCAACAAGATAATGCGTCCTGCCATAGTGCTCGTATTGTACAGGATTGGTTTCAGGAACATGCCGGTGAGTTTACTTTGCTTAGGTGGCCCCCATAATCTCCAGATCTCTACCCCGTTGAGAATTTGTGGGATGAAGTTGAACGAGCCATCAGACAGCACCCCAACCCTGCAATCTCACACTCCTGGAAAGTGCCATTCATCAAGCATGGTCTCAGATTCCACAAACCACCTATCAACATCTCGTGGAGTCCATGCCACGAAAAATCGACGCAGTATTAAAAGCAAAAGGTGGCCCAACGAAGTACTGAGGGGGTGGTCATAATAAAGTGGCCACTCAGTGTGTGTGTGTGTATATATATATATACAGTATATGGCGTTCAAAAAGTTTCTCCGCAGTGATTATCGTAGGTTATATGGGAATTAAACAAATGCATTACGGGAACATATGATTTACTCACTTACAGGAACTATTGAGACTATTGTCCTTCATTTCTAAGACATAATTTAACCGTTTTACACATGTTTTTAAAAACATTTGCGAGAGTCAAAAAGGCTTTCCACAGTCATTTTCAGGCTGTTCGGCCTAATTTTGGCGGCGCTACAGTTAAACATTTTGAAATAAGTAACATGTATGTTTAATTTCAGTTGTTTTTTTCTTGATAACATATCAAGCTTCAGAATATGTTTCACAGAAACACCAATTTTCACAAGCTTGTGACGAGTAGAAAGTTTCCAAAATGTAGATGTTAATTTCATCATTGCCTCTAAGAAGGAAGGGACACTCGACACAACATACCCTGGAAACGGATGTTAGCACTTCACACACAACCCTCTGAATGCTCAATGCAAAAGATGGGATGTGAAAAAATAACTGTCAGTCTTACAATGTGACACGCGGGGTGTGAGAGAGTGAGTCAGCAGAGAAGCAGGCGACAGGCGTTTAGCCTCTATCTTGCTTCGGACAAAACAAACACAAAGGAAGTATCGTTTTATGATATGGTGTCGATGTGTCTAACATCGGCGTCGAATCGTCGGTCGGTGGAAATCTTCGTTGCTTTAAGAAAGAGACAATATGTTTGCATTAAAATCATTTTCACTCTGGGGGCACCAGTATTGAGCACAGCGTGCATTTTTCTTTGATTTTTTTTGTTTTCTGCTTTTCAAAAATAAAACGGAAATGAAATAGGGTCGAAAACACCGAGCCGCGGATGGCTTAGTGGTTAGCAAGTCAGACCTCAGGTTCGAACCTGGGCTGATCTTCAGAGATGGTGTGATTTATTAACAATCGCTGAATATCGGACGAGCACGTTAAGTGACGACCCCAGGCTGGACCCACTGGTTAAATGGGTATCCTTTCCTATGCTCCCCTGAAATTCTCTCACCCCTCTGTGTGCAACATCGTACTTGTACGGTGGCGCCATCTACTGTCCTCTAATCTCACTACAAACTGTTCTGTTCTGTCAAAGTCGCTAGACTTGCTCTTATTCCTTCCGTTTCTATGTCCTGCCCAAAGGATGCCGATCTTGCTGTAAGTGGCTGGGACCTAAACTCTACTCACTGTGGACGGAAGTCCTACAAGAAAATGACAAATACTGTGTGTGTGTGTGTGTGTGTGTGTGTGTGTGTGTGTGTGTGTGGTCGGAAACACTTTGACCCGAACCGTTTGACCCGCAAGAAATTGTCGACCCTTTGACCAGTGACTCGTTTCCATCTTTGGCCACGACTATACTTATAATGAATCAGCTTTTTCTTATGTGGTTCGGAATATTCGAATGTCTCTCTCACGTTCTCTCCTGAATGAGAAATTAATCTGAATGCTGTTCAGAAGAAAAGCTCGTAGAACGCTCACGCCATTTGCGAACCCGTTGGCTTCTTTTAAACAGTCATATCAATTTTCAGACTGGTGGGCAGTTTTCCTAATTAATTTCTAACCTTTTTACTCAAGTTTTTCTTGCCATTTTATTGAATAAACATGATCACTGTGTTTCAAGTATCCACTGAATACTTGTGATTTACGCTAAATTACTTTAAGAAATTAACATCACCAGCAAACAGCGAGTAAATCAGTGCTTCAGCTGTACTGTCCTTTTGACAGATATGTTCCTTTAGATCCATACTTTAATAAAAATGCGTTGTCTTTTTTTTTAACTAATGAATTGCAGAGGAAGGAATGCTAGTGGAAAATATTAGCAAATGCCTCCTAAAATTTATTCTGACAACCAAGGATTACAGATGTTCTCTCGTTTCTTATTGAACCAGGGGGGAGAGAAAGAGAGTGTGTTCAATAACATACAGAAACTACGCTTTTCACCAAATTTCGTACAAATGAAATCACATCACATTCATTAGAGATAAAAGCGTAATGCATGAAATTACTTTCATTAGATAGGTGAACAATCAAATTGCTTTCATTAAAAAGGGTAAGTACGCAGAGCGCATTTATGGAGACAGGGGGCCCGGCGGCTGGACAGTATTTTGGGGCCCCAGTATTAGTGGCATATCTAGGATTTCACTATGGGTGGATGAATAAAAAAACCCAGGAGAAAACGTTCCCAAAATATGATTAGAAAGCCATAAAAATATCCCCATTGTATTGAAGTGTGTAGAAAATATAAAACTGCATGGTTGAAAAATGGATACCAGTAGTTTTACTTTAACCCCCTCCCCCTCCCAGGGTTCATCTTATTGAAATTATATCGAAGTAGTGGGCAAAATAAAAATAATATGATCCAAATATCACGATTCAAACGAATTCTTAATGTATAGAAATTTCCTCCAATTACAGATATGTACAAAAAAACATCTGTAATGCTTTCGAAAGATTTGAAGATTGACTGGGGGCTTCTATACTTTTCGCGATGTCTTCAATAAAAAGGCGGAAAAAAATAAAAAATTAAATGTTTCAAAAGTTTCTTATAATTTTCGCTGTGCTATCTTGCAAAAAAATAAAAAACTGTAGAACTCTGTCAGTTCTTCAAGCATCCTGCATAACTCTGCGGCACCTTGAAAATGCGGGGCCAGGGGATGCAGTGCCCCCTCCCCTCTTAAATGGGCTCTGCAAGTATGTATCAAATTGCTTTCATTAGAGACGCATATCGAAGTTTTATTTCGAGATGTGAGAAACACTTAACTGAAATTCTCGCATCTCTTGACTAAACTGATGCACACTCTCACACATTTTTAGAAAAACCTGTTGCTACTATATGGCACTATTTGATGATCAGCTATGCTCCGTACTCGTAGAAGCGAAACCTATAAAACCAAGAAATAAGCAGATATTTTCATCTTTCTAAACTAATTCTCAGAAAAAAATTTCGTAGTCTGCTGTGCGTGAAGGAGGCTGGATAGGGAGAATCTCTGCCTTGAGTATAGAACTCATGAACGTCTGACATCCTTAATTCACGGTCGTACAGGAGAGAATGAGCTACAGAAGATTAAACACAGCTGTTCCAAACTCCGCACGTCTTTCAGTGGCTGGCGCTCAGAAATATCCATTACACAAGCACATATTTGCTGGCCGGTATGTAGACCTCAATCATCTTTCACCTCTGAGTTAGTCATATTTGCATGAAACGGATTCACCAACTGTTTATTTACAAAGCAGCTCGTTGCCTATTAATAACCGCAATAAAAAAGTCCAAACGTTCTCTTTGAAAAAAAAAAAAAGTCATGGAAAGTTGGGAATTGGGATTATTACAATTTGTACCAGACGACGATTGTAATACTGTGGAGCTCGTATATAAAGGAAGTTCAAGGGAGAGTCAAATACTATATAACGAAAGATGAAGGGAGAGTTCAAAAACTATATAACGAAAGTTGAAGGAAGAGTCAAAAACTATATAACGAAATTTGACGGGAGAGTAAAAGCTATATAACGAAAGCTAAAGGGAAAGTAAAAACTATAACGAAAGTTGAAGGGAGAGTCAAAAATCATATAAAGAAAGTTGAAGGGAGAATGAAAAACATTCAATATAAACGAACTTCGTTATAACCGGACAGATAAAAAAAGGAATATTTTTGGTATATTACATTATGTCAGGTTAAAACTAGTCAATCATAAATTATTTATCAATTAATCGAAGGTAAATAACACTTGTTAATTGAAAACTGTAGCTAGCCAAATAATGTGAGTGTAGGGTCTCGCCAAGCTGGGGTTCAACGAGTGCAGTCCCAGTTCAAATTTTACGCTAAATACATTAATATTAAGTATCAAACGCGTGGAAAAAGTTTCTTAAAAAAAGTTTTTTTGTGAGAAATCGCAATACTTTGTGGTACGTTTATTTTTAAAAAAATCATTACACTGGCGTGCAAAAATTAAGGACGAGACGGTTTTTCGAATGTAACGTCGTGCAGAAGTGCTCCACATCGACTCAAATCATACCATAAGATCCCCAAGATGTAAGAATATGGGGAAAGTGAGCAAAACCGTCCAAACAAGGAATCCAAAGGATACAAAGGCACTTTATTGAAAAGGCAGCTTCCAGCACAACTGGACAGAAGACAGAAACGTCCATGTGACAGGCGGCTGCCAAGAAAATCCAGTCTTTAGTAGGGGATATGATCACCCCTGACTGCGTTGCAGGATTTACAACGTCTGTCCATGCTGAGGACGAGGTTGTCAAGAAGCTGTTGAAGCATCGCGGCTCATTCCTCTAGTAACGCCAATCGCAGCTGCGTAATCGTTGCTGGCGGCTGGTGACGTGCTGCCAAGCGTCTCCCGAGAAGGTCCCACACGTGTTCGATTGGATTTAGGTCCGGGGATCTTGCGGGCCAATCCATGCATTGAATATCTTCACTCTCCAACAGCTCTGTGACAGCCACTGTACAATGAGGTGTAGCACTGTCGTACATGAAGAGGAATTCAGGACCCACATCACCTCTGTACAGACGCACATGAGGCAGGAGAACCTCGGTACAATAGCGGACACCAGTGACTGAACCTCCTTGGAAAATGTGGAGATCAGTACTGCTATACCAAGCATGATACCGCCCCAAACAAGAACTCCGCCACCTCCAAACCGGTCCCTTTCGATGATATTGTAGGTGTGATTGCGTGTTCCCTGCTCTCTCCAGATGTGTATACTCGTCCAGAATCGCCCGTCAGACTAAATCGGCTCTCATCCGTAAAGAGAACTTGACCCCATTGCTGATGTGTCCAGTTCTTGTGTTCCTGGCACCACAGAAAACGCCATCTCTGATGAGCAGGCGTTAATGGCACACGCCTTACTGGTCGTTATGCAAATAGACCACCTTTGTGCAGCCTCCTGGCCACAGTAAAACGCGATAACGGACGTCCAGTTGTCTGTTGCATGTGCCTTGTGATTTATCCTGCTGTCTGCCGTCTGTCTCTTCTCGCCTGTAGGACAATATACCGGTCATCCGCCCCCGTGGTTGCTAGTGGACGACCACTTCTAAACTCTCGGACAGCTGTTCCTGTTGTTTGAAATGCTCTCCAAGCTCGTGAAATGATGCTGTGAGCGACCCCGAACTCCTCGGCCACACTAGTCACACTTCGACCTTCTTACAACTTCTCAATGACGCGATCTCGGGTAAAGTCATCCAGATGTCGTCTACTGGATTGCCTGTTGGCCATATCACACGATGGCAGCAACTCGACGTCGTTCAAACCGATGTACACCGTGCAATAGCTTTCACCGAATTGCTGAGCGTACACCACCCGTGTGCTTTATGCCCTTCCGACACTCGCCCTCCCCCCCCTGCGTCATGCTGCATATATGCGCATGCCCTACCGTACCGAACCCTAGTCTATCTCCTGAGTGGTCTTTCGGTCCGTTCTGCCTGCTCGTTCCGCTGTTATGCTAATTTCACCTCTTCGTCCTTAATTTTTGCACACCAGTGTATATGAAAGTCAGTTACCATGATTTCTTTCCCTTGGTGCAACAGTTCACCACGGTGGGAGTGAACCAATATGTATGGGAGATTTAGGAAGCTTTATACAAAACTGCTGTATTTATGATCAACACAACTGCACTCTCTGCGGCGTGTCGCCCGTGGCCAGTTGGAATAGCCACGTCCCTTGTCAAACACCCTTGATTCTGAGGCCAGTTCTCCGCTTTGTCTTTGGCCCGAAAATCATGGAAAAGTCTATGAAAATGAAATACCAAAAAAAAATATTTTCTTGCTCAAGTAGTGGGAAATCTGGCCACACGATATTTGTTTATGCAGAACAATTTTATGCCACTGAAATTCCAATGTGTTCAAGTCTCCGGTGACCACTTCTTCGTGTGTCCAGTTCTCCGGTAGCTACTTCTCCGTACCCGGGAGAAAACATCTCCCAAAATATTGAGAAGCGATAAAAATATATCCCCCATATTAAAGTGCGTTTTCAATGATTCTTAAAATATATATTTAAAACCATGTACAAATATACACTGCTGTCCATGTACAAAGTATACAGATATATTTAAAAATTAGCAGCCAATAACGAAGGACCATGTTATAATTTATTGGAAGGGCCCGGGTTCTCCCCCTTCCCTTGAGTACGCCACTGGTTTGTCACGATTCTCTTCCCTCCTTTCCGGTAGAGGCAGCTGTGACATATTTCATATCGGACATGATGTTTTAAAGTTTTCCCCGCAAATCGGACATCCGCAAATCGATAGAATGGAAGATTTTACGGTCGCGTTTATGAAACCAGTTTCGAAGATTTTTTTTTTTTTTTCGATATTTATAAGAGGCATTTGTGTTTTATGGAAACTGTAAATTTAAAGATAACAGAAAATTATGTTCTTGAAGGTATTTACTTCTTACACTTTTTAAAATAAAGAATAAAAATTTGGAATTTTTTCACTCATTGGGGGGCGGCAAGTGCGCTCGGCGCGCCCCTAGTGAGCTCTATTACAAGAAAAACATTTAACAAATGTAAAAATTAAAGTTATTAGTGGAAATTCGAAAGTTCACCTGTTACGTCGGATACATGAGCCAGTTCTTGCTGGTTTTCTGCTTATCATGATTGCTGCTTCAAATCTTTTTCAACGTCCTCCGACGCGGGGATTAAGATGTTTCTAGATGCAAGATAAACTCTAAGGTTTTTCAAACAGCCAGATCTTGCATTATATCTTTGGTTATATACGTGTAGGGATTAAGTGATAGCGAGGAGAGGGAATAAAAGACAGCATTTGCCCAATTGATGTATGTTTGGTAAGCGTGAAGGGGGAGTAGTAAAAAGTAAAAAAGCAACTGAAACATTCTTGTTTTCATGCGAACTGACCTATTGAATATGTGTAACGGGAACAACTGGGTTTCGTCAACAGCAGGCAATTTCTTGTTTTCCAGTGAAAGAGGAAAGTTTTAAAAACTGGGTGGATGCTTCTCATTTTCTTTGCTGCTAATAACCCTGATGAACTTCGATATATGCGGTTTCTCCTAAAATTGTTCGTAACATGCACTTAAAATTACCAGGGAGAATATTACGAAGTTCAAGGGATCTAGAAATACTTCGATTTATGCGGAACTTCGCATTTTGCGAATTCGTTATATGTGGGTTTGAGTGTAATTTTAATCATTTGATTCCCGAAGCAAACTGGCCACCTTCGACGCATTGGCCAATAGATTACTTTGCAATATATCGTCTAACATTGATATTACTTTCAATAAAAGCCCTTTTGCCAACTCCATTAAAACCCATGCATTCCCAAATCATTACATGACCACGGCCATGTTTTATAGTTGGTTTTAATTTTTTTTTCTTCAAGGGAAGATTTTGGCTTTCACCACACATACCCAGTGCGTCAAAGAATTTTTAATACTGGGTCTGTAAAATGAAATAGAAACAAGACATTATAATTTGTTTTGGTTTGTTATTCAAAATAAGTCCCTCCGGCTTCAATGCACTTGTTACAGCGATTTAATAATGATTCGAATGCCTGTTCCAGTTCACTTTGCGGAATTGCCTCCAAAGCACGCGTCGAAGCTGTTTGTATGGTCGAAATATCATCAAAATAACACCTCTTTTAACGTCATTTTAAGTTTTGGGAACAAAGAAAAGTCGCAGGGTGCTAAATCAGGCGAATACGGTGGATAATTCAACACAGACGTTATTTTTTGCCAAAAATCTACGAACAAGAAGTGAGGTGTGACTGGGTGCATTATCGTGCAACAAACACAAACTGTTTTCATCTCGATATTTTGAACGAATGCGACGAATTCTGCCCATCAAACGCCTCAAAACATTTAAATAAAACTCACCAGTAATTGTTTGTCCACTTGGAACAAATTCTTTGTGGATAGTACCCTTACTATCGAAGAATGTAATGAACATTGTTTTGATTTTCGATGGAACTTTTCTTGTTTTTTTGGCTTGTGGCGAGTTTTTTGACTTTCATTCTGCACTTTGTCGCTTTGTTTTAGGATCATATTGAAAACGCCATGTTTCATCACCAGTAACAATCGTTTTAAGAAGTTTGGATCATTTTCAGCGGCTGAAATGATGTCTCTGCAATGTGCACTTCTCCTTGATTTTTGTTCATTGGTTAACGTGTGTAGAACAAATTTAGCACAGACTTTTGTTTAGCTCAAACCTTCATGCAGGATGGTTCGAATCGTTTCTTTGTTGATGTTTAAAGACTCTTCCATCATTCTTAGTGACGCACATCGATTGTTTGCCACGAAATCACGCACTTTTTCAATAATCTCAGGTGTCTGAGATAAACTTGGTCTTCCGGTATGCTTATCATCTTCTAGAGTCTCTCTTCCGCCCAAAAAACGTTTGTGCCACAAGAAAACATTTGATCTACTTAAACAAAACTCACCGTAAACTTGTTTCATCATTTGGTACGTTTCCGAGGCACTTTTACCAAGTTTTGCGTTAAATTTAATGACAGCCCTTTGTTCCATCTTAATAATTCAACGTGAAAAAATTTTTACTTCTCTAATGAACGCCTGTTTCGTTTGAGTTACTTTAACAACTGCGCAGTACTTTTGGCAGAAAGCAAGCAGATGGTCACGGTATATAACGCATTCGCGGTAGGCTGAAATCTAGCGCCAGTCTTAAAAATTCTTTGACGCACTTTTATTTCTTTCCATCCGAACCGAAAATATTAAACTTGTTTTCGTCGGAAAATATCACATTTTACCAAAACTCTGCTGGTTTGGTGACATAAGCTTTGGCAAACTCAAGTCTTTTCTGCCTATTTGTTTCACTGATAAGGTTTTTTTCTGGGTGTCCTGCTTTGAATATGTGCACCGTGAAGAATATTACGGATAGTTTCAGACCTTACTATGGTCTACGGGTGTAGAAGCGACATCAGTAGCCAGTTCTCGAGCACTTACGGAGGGGTTTTTTCGATACTATATCAATGATGTCCTCCCGCTGCCTTGCATTTAATTTCGTCGGACCCCGGATCGCAATTTTTTCTCTTTACCACTCTCTTTTTTTTTTTTTTTTTATTACGTACTGAACCAAGAAAAAGTTCAACTTGAACTTCTTACCAATTTCGCGATAGCTTAAGGTGGTTCCACTTGAAATCTCTGCCTTATGTTTCCAATGGTAAAACTTCTTTACATATTTTCTTCACAATTAATGTATTCCCAAGGGTGAAAGTTTGCACATCGATAAAACTGACTACGTTATACATGGGATACTTAATACTTGCTAAAACATAACCATAATGAAGCAGTCCAACATATGTTTGTATACTGACGTCCAAATGCGTCGGAACTATATTTTGACAACGGGGGTGAGAAATCAAGTCATACATTTTTTTGTTGAAATCATAAAACGCTTTGTAAAACAGGTCGACATGACGTCATTTGGACATGCTAGAAATAAAACGATTATAGCAATAAAATCTATTTTGTTTTATTGGAGGCTTAACGACCGCCATGAGCAACTCAGTAAGGCTACAAGCAGTTTTCCTTCCCTAATTTAGGGCCACTGGTTACAGGGAAGGGAGAGGGCCAGCGCCGTGAGACAAACACAGCATCCATGCCTTACCGGAATCAAAACCTGGACCCATCTCGGACGAATGATCAGAAGTGATCGCTTACACCACTGGGCCACCGGGGTGGCATAATCTAAATTAATGCAAACCTTGAAGTTTGTATATCTTATATATTGTAGGATTTTTCGAGATAATACGTTTAACTCATAATTTAACATTAACCATGTTGTTTGGAACACCTCCACGGTGGCGCAGTGGTCTAAGCGATGGCCTCTGATCATTCGTCCGAAAGAGGTCCGGGTTCGAATCCCGGTGAAGCATGGATCTTGTGTTTGTCTTACGACCCTGGCTCTCTTCCTTCTCTGGAACCAGGGACCCTAAATTAGGGACGGGCGCCTGCTTATAGCCCATTGAGTTGCTCACGGTGGTCGTTAAACCTCCAATAAAGATAGAAAAAAAACCCACCTCCACAGTAGTATATGAATTCCATAAAGTATAATTCCACAACATTATACATCAAACAAAATTATAAAAATACATCTCATTCCTTTTTTCCTCTCCCCTTCTATTTTCTCTTTAAAGAAAGGCTGCTTTTATTATACTTAAACGAAATAAAAATGTTTCCGCTTTTTATTTATAAAAACATAAAAACTTTCAGGAATTTCAGAGTTAATGCTTTTTAACGAAGCGGCTTCGTGAAACATTTTTGTTCTCACACTGGACAAGCGAGTAGTTTCACCCTTTTCTTAGGAATGGCAATAAAAAATTCGGTGTTTGATAATTAAAATCGAAAATAATATTTTGTTTTATCACGAGAAATTTTAAATGGCAGGAAATAAAAATCTAAATATTAATCCGATTTCTGGTTATTGACATAATTAAAAAGGAAGAAAAGGGAGGAGCAAATGAGTTGTTTCGCCCCTGCACTCAAATGAGTACGGCGGCAGCTGCCCCAGTGGTTCTGACGCCGCTGCTGACGTCATCAATATACAGGTCGTGCAATCTATTAACAGGTCTGAACATTACTCAAAGAAAAATGATTGATTTTTAATATAATTATCATTATGTTTTAACAAGTATTAAGTATCCAATGCTATAACTTAAGGTTAGTTTTATCGATGTGCAAATTTTCATCCTTGGGAATACATTAATTGTAAAGAAAATATGTGAAGAAGTTTTCCATTGGAAACATTTTTTTTTTTTTTTTTTGATTGAAGGTTTAACGACCACCGTGAGCAACTCAATGGGCTATAAGCAGTCGCCCGTCCCTAATTTAGGGTCACTGGTTCCAGGGAAGGGAGAGAGCCAGCGCCGTAAGACAAACACAACATCCATGCCTGACCGGGATTCGAACCCGGACCCCTTAGGACGAATGATCAGAGGCCAACGCCTTAGACCACTGCGCCACCGAGGCGGCCCCATTGGAAACATAAGGCAGATAGATATTATTTTTTTGGTTTGAGGTTTATCGACCACCGTGAGCAACTCAATCGCTCGTCCCTAATTTAGGATCACTGGTTCCAGGGAAGGCAGAGAGCCAGTGCCGTAAGACAAACACAAGATCCATGCCTCACTGGAATTCGAACCCGGACCCCTTTCGGACGAATGATAAGAGGCCATCGCTTAGACCACTGCGCCGCGCCACCGGGGCGGCACAGATTTTAGGTGGAACCACCTTAAACCACAGTCATGAGGAACCATAATCCTCTCCCGCATTGCAATGGAAAACTTTCACTTTTTCTGAGCTATGACAGCTGAAACTAAATTGCCGCTCTAAAGATCTTATAAAATGTAATTTAAACAATGCGAGGCTTTCATTTGTTGTCATTTTTGCAAAATGTAATGTTTAACTTCTTTAAAACAGAACATTGTTAGGTGCGCATATATATATATATATTTTTTTTTGTCATGAAACAATAAGACTTCCATTTGTTATATGCATACTTCTGATTAGTAAAAAAAAGAAGCGTGTGTGTGTGTGTTTATTGCAAAAGTAATTCGATGGTTAAAAATATTTCATCATAATTGCTTTCCACGTTTATTTATGCAAAGTAATGTATAAGTGCAAATACTTTTTTGCCCACTGTATTAAGCAAGGCTAATAAAACAAAGTATTTTAAATCAGATTGAACTGCCTTCTTTGTGAGACAAGAAATTATTTTTTTGCTTTTCATTTTCCAGGACTAATAAAATGTTACTATACCGGAAAGAAGGAGCAGGGAAACAACGGAAGAAGCAAAGGTCGCAAATATAACAAAGGATGTGTCTTTGAGCGAAATATTTATGCCTCTCTGTCCGCTTTTTTATTTCTTTTATTTTTTTTTTTCAGTTGGAAGGACGACACGATGACGGAAAGGATTTTCCTTGGCATTGGAATTACTCACGCTTAGGTAAAAAAGGCGTGGCTGGCGGCAGTTGTTTCTGTAAGTATGTCATTGACAAACATATTTTGAATACGTTTTTGGAAGGTTTCTGACAATCAAGGTCAAATGGAAGCCAGATTTTTGCAAAACAGAAGAACATATTTTTACATAATGACATTTCGAATGTTCAGTAAAAATTACGGAATAGTTGTGAGTGCTATTCCCACCATTTTTTTTTTCTTGATGTCCTTCAGCATACCCTTTATTTATTTTGATGTTTGTGTGCGTTAGTCTGTTTTGCAAGCAACAGCTGAGATGACTTTTCATCGTGGATATGTCATCCATCCGTAAGACGATATCTCCTGTGAAAATTGTGCAGTTTCAGTCAACTTTTTCTTTTTTAACAGGTGTTTTGATGGATTCCAAGGAGAAACATCCTCAAGCATACTTAAAAATATGCTACCGATCTGTTATTTCGTCTGCCGTTTGGTCTGCACGAGCTTCCAGGAATTCTAGTGGATCCTGCGTAAAATGATGATAAAAATATATAACTCATTCTCTTATGCTTCCTCCATTGGTGCAGTCCTGAAGGAAAAAAGTGGCCTGGCGCTCTGAAGACCGGCCCAGGCGTCTTAAACTACAGCAGATGTGTGTGTGGAAGGGGAAGGGGGGCAAGAAATATTTTAAATTGGATATATATTGTATATATATGATATAAATATACAGGGTAAATGGAAAGTCCATTTAGCCTGGAATAACTTGCGAACGGAGAGAGGTACAGTTATGCAAGTGAGATAACGGTAGACTAAAGCGACTACGCCCGATCGAATGCAACCGATAGCAGCGCCCCTAGTGGCGAAATGCAGAAGTTAGCCATTGCAAATCGAAAACGAAACAAGATAGAGCAAAATTTCCAAATACAAAGTTGTTGAGCATCAATTAATTAGTACAAAACAACATTTGTTTCACACGGATAAGATAAATTGTCGCCTGAATGCCCTAAAATGTCCGAAATAAATGCGCGACCTTTTGTGTGAACGTTTGAAGGGAACAGGCATAGGTATGAGCAAATACACACAATTTAATGCATAAATGCGTACTTATGTCAATACAGTTTTATGACGTCAGACGAAACAAAACAAAAAAGGTAAACTGGCGCGCAGTGATAAAAACTTTATGTCGAATATGTTCGAAGAGTTCGCCATTGCCCACGATACACATTTGTATTCGTGAAAGTAACTCTGCATGCACATTCCTCAGCATGGAAGGTGTCACACTATTGCAAGCATCTGTAACACGACGACGTAGATCCATAAGACTTGTAGGCGCTGTTGCATACACCTGATTTTTTACGTAACCCCAGAAATCCAAGCTCGCCATTCTCACACAGCGTATGTAGACCTAAACTTCTGATCAGGATACATCCTGCTACTGGTTTTTATATCGTAGGTACGGTACAACGTCACAATCTGCATTTGCATACTGCTACATTTGCGAAATGTGAATATGCAGATTCGAATCGTCGCGCATCGATTTTGGACATTGTAGGATATTCAGGCGACAATTTAACTTATCCGTGTGAAACAAATGTGGTTTTGTACTAATTAATTGATGCTCTACAATTTGTAATTGGAAATTTTACTCTATCTCTTTTCGTTTTCGATTTGCAATGGCTAACTTCCGCATTTCGCCACTAGGGTCGCTGCTATTTGTTGCATTCGATTGGGCGTATTCGCTTTACTATACCGTTATCTCACTTGCATAATCGTGTCTCTCTCCGTTCACAAGTTATTCCAAGCTAAAGGGACTTTCCTATGCACCCTGTATACACTGTTTATCTGCCCGTGTGCACTATAACTGGCGTAAGCATTGTACGATTTCAATGAAATTTTAGTATGTTGTTTGGAACAACCTGGGCACAAACTCTATTGAAAAAAGGTCGAAATGGGGTCAAAGGTCAGGACACAAGTGTGGAAGTTTTCTCCCCAACGTGATTGCTTGAGGAGAAATGCATCGATTGCTTTCAAATTTTTGTATGTTCCGAACCGACATTGGGGGAATTTTTATGGGTGACTGTTGAATAAATAAATTTAAAAAAAGGCCGATTCAGATAGGTAAAAAAGTAGCTAGGCCCCAACAGGCCTCGACTACACCTCTGGATTTCTCCCATACAAAACGTTTTCTTTCACACATATTTGGATTTTTATATGAATCAAGAAGTAAGAACTGGAATAACAGCTAATGATTCTCAAAAATACAATTTTTTAAGGCTAAGAGGGCAGTGCTCGGTTGGTTGTTAGGGTTCCGTAACGCAAGGATGTCGGTTGGTTAAAACACACCAAGAAAGTGCTGCAGTATGAATTTTATGCCCCAGTCGTAAAGTGTAATTAGAGCCCGAAGTACGTAGGTTGATCTCTAAATAACTTCCGGTTACCTTTAGCAGCAGGTTAGGGATGTGTAAATCGGTGTCTCTCAACTGATTACACTCTGTTTAATATAGGGCGTTGTTCAGCACAGGAGTTTGAATAAAAAGGCAACTTACCAGATTCAAGTAAAAATGGCTACTGGGCTGGATATATGGTCTCACTCGGGGAGGTACGCTGCTCAATGATTAGGATTCTCTGAGCACGGAGAAAAAAAAATCTCTTTTGAAAACAGAGCAGTCAGAATGATGACGGCTTTAGATGGTAGTACCTCTAACCATGAAATCAGAAATTTACACAATGTAAGTGTTATTCAATACGCTACGTATGAACTAGCAAAAAAAGGTACTGCGAAAAAGCCAAGGATCACCCAAATCCATTAGTCAGAGAGGCTCTTAACTCTGATGTTAAGGTCCCAGTAAAATATACGTGTAAAATGCCAAAAAACTTGCCCAAGAAACCCAGCAGCTAATTGGGATTAAATTAATTTTTTTAGGAATTCCATCTACTAAAATAGAAATCAGTGGGGGGGGGGGGGTTGATTTGTGTGGAGAAAATGCTGGAAAAATGTCTTAGTCCAAAACTCAAAACTCAGAAATTTCCTGTTGCGATGGCGTCCACAACTGCGTTTGCGCACATGGTGAACAAAAGTGGCAGAAGTTTTGTGGCACCAGTTTCCAGGCAGGTAAGTGTGTTAGGGCAGCTTATAACTTGAGCACTTAACAGAAAGTCGTATACCCTTAAAACCATAATTTTTTCCTTGCTTTCAACTTTATGATTAGAGCATCCTGTTTTTGCACCTACTCTATCTCTTTCTTTCTTTCTTTTCCCCTTTCAAAAGATTCAGCGAATGACTAGTTACAATTCTGATTCTAGCTCATGTGCCAAATAACGCCTTCTAATCAGCAGAGTGTAATGACGTTGGGAGAAAGCCATATGCATGTCCCAAATCCGCCGCCATAGGTCATCGGGAATTACTTATTGATTAGCCCTTGTAAAAAAAAAACAAAAAAAAACTAGATTTCGGCATCAGCTCTATCAAATTAATAATAAATAGCTTCTACCAGCAATATACTGTTAAGTCCTGCGAATATTTCACAACGAAGGTCATGTCGCAGGATCGCTGAATTTATTGACATAACTGTCGCTCTAGTCCAGCGATTCCCATTTAGTGGTCGCGAAGACGCTCCAAGGGGTTCGCGGTAAAAATTCTGTAATGACGTCTCCATAAAATTAGAATAAAGTATCTTTTAAAACCGAAAGTAAGCTGAAATGCATTAACAGTTTCATTATTCTTTGTAGATGTCTGAGATTCGCGTTCTTACCCAGCCAGTATGCATGAAAGGGTAATTGTGCTGTATTACGTTTCAAAAACATTCGTGTGCGACGGACACCCGCAACGAGGGAAAACCTTCTCCCTGGCATCACAAGGTCACGGAATAGAACGTTCTTCCTGATTCTGACGTAGAAAGAAACAGGTTAGTTTTTAGCTTGTGGGATGGCTTCGCGGAGTGCGCACGTGTTGTTCACCGGAACTCTCAGAGCATCAAAAGTCTGTGCATTGTTAAGGTATCATTGGGATTGTAGGAGCTAGTGAAACCTTTGAACTTCAAGGCGAAAATACCTGCTATTAATAATTTTTTACTGTGAAATCATGGATCCCTGGATGAAGACTGGAAGCATGGTAAAATGCGGTAATGCGGAGCAAGAAAATGAAATTCTTTCTTCAAATATACCGCAAGATGAACTTCTGAAATCCCGTAAAACGCATTCAACTTACAAAAATTCAGAAACATTGCTTAAAGATGTTCAAGATATTGATATTTTATCAAGTACTAAAAAATAAGGAAATACAGTGAAGATTATATTAAATTTGGCTTTTCATTTACGGAAAATAAGAACTATACACGCTCAGAAGGTGTCATTTGTGGAGACGTCCTCAGGTTTGGGGTAACAATATAATGCTGAAAGGGGTTCGCGAGTCAAAAATGGTTGGGAACCGCTGCTCTAGTCGATATCTATGACATGAGCTACATAAGTTCTACTGTGCGAACACCCTAAATTTCTAATATGCGTGTTCTGTGTATTCTGGAAATGCTGTATCATCACTTTTTGACTTAACACCTTGCATTTAGCACAACTGTATACCAGCTGTTTTTTTTTATTTTTTTTTATTTTTTTGTAATAAAAGTCTTTATTATGTTCATGCATCTCTACGATTTCAAAGACTGAAGAGCTCCAAGAAAACTAAGGATATCAAAGAATCCGGATAGACTCGTAAATAATGCCTCGCTACGACATCGAGATATCAAAGAATCTTGAAAAACTACGGACATCAAAGAATCTTGATAGACTCGTAAATACTGATTTGCGCACTTTCTTTACTCATTAAAAATTCAACCACTGCTTTGCGTTTTACATTTACAGATATGTTCTTTCACACCATTACTTTCTGAGTACATAGAGCTAATATCCAGAAGTTGCTTTACCATAGCGCTACATATCTGCTATTTGGATACGAAAAGTAATGGTTCGATTATTTGATGGAAGTGTTTGTAGGTTCAATTATTGGTTAGTAGTTTTAATACGACATACCTTCCACAAAAATTTGTGGAAATAGTATTTTTGTGACCGATCTGTGCTTTTCACAAAGCATTATTAATCCAGTTCAGAAACTTTTTGTCAGCGAATCTCACGAGGCCAAACCTTTTCGGCGGGGTTCGCATTTCACCACTTAACTGCTTTTTTTTCGTAAACCCCCAAACAATTCATGCTCTCGCCGGAATATCTTACTTTGTGCGCCTACCTCAGCCGGAATATCTTACTCTTTTCGCCTACCTCAAGCTCTATCGGTTACGAAATCTTAATCCTTTTCATTTGTCATGTTATCTCGGCACATGACTTCCGAAGACCTACACCAACAAATCTTCTCTCTTGCCGCCCTGGTGGCGCAGTGGTCTAAGCGATGGCCTCTGATCATTCGTCCGAACGGGGTCCGGGTTCGAATCCCGGTGAGGCATGGATGTTGTGTTTGTCTTATGGCACTGGCTCTCTCCCTTCCCTGGAACTAGTGACCCTAAATTAGGGACGGGTGACTGCTTATAGCCCATTGAGTTGCTCACGGTGGTCGTTAAACCTCCAAAAAAAAAAAAAATCTTCTCAACAGACATTTCCTTCAACTACAATTCACTCCACTTCATCATTTCTGTTTTCTTTAGGGGTCTAACGACTACCATGAGCAACTCTGAGGACTACAGTAAGAAGTCTTTCAGTTTGCTATCTACCTTCCTTAAAAAAGCCGCCTGGTTGATGTGCGAAAGCTTTAAACTTTGATTTATAATCTACGCCAAGAAATTTGGATTGCTAGTATAGTTACACTAAAATTTCCCTAGCGTCGTGACGTCACACCGTAAAATTTCCTGCTGGGGAAAAACAAAATGGCGTACAAAAGATATCAGTGAGACCATGTGGGTAGGTAAAAAAAAAATTGTTCGGTAGGATCACGTGGCACACCAAATGTTATAGTTGAACACAAAGAGAAAATGGCGGACAAAAGTTGGTCGGGAAGATCACGTAGAAAAAAATGGTTACGACTGACGTCATCATGATTGGTGCAGTTCGTCCTACAAAAAAATATAAGAAATATGCAGCGTGCTTTTATATATAATTCAGCACTTGTGTCTAAAATAAAGTACTTAATTTTTGCTGAATATGTTCTCTCCAATACAGCTAGCCACCCCGGTGGCGCAGTGGTCTAAGGCGCTGGCCTCTGATCATTCGTCCGTAAGGGGTCTGGGTTCGAATCCCGGTGAGGCATGGATGTTGTGTTTGTCTTACGGCACTGGCTCTTTCCCTTCCCTGGAACCAGTGACCCTAAATTAGGGACGGGCGACTGCTTATAGCCCATTGAGTTGCTCACGGTGGTCGTTAAACCTCCAATCCAAAAAAAAATACAGCTATGCTTGGTCGGTACAAATTACCAACATTCTACAAAATGCGTATATCAGATAGAAATTTTCAGATGAAATATCACACTAAAACAATAGTTTTGTGACAATGTCTGCATACTTCGAGTATGTACGAGTCTCCAAGTGATCTGCTGATTCGGCAACACCGTTATATTTTGTCGTCACAGCGGTGTTCTCCAATATCGGTTATCTTACCCATACCTCTTCCGGGGGTCGCGGGTGGCCTATTGGTCATCGTTCGTGACCGCCACGGAGAGAAATCCTCAGGTTCGATCTCAAGCAGGTACGAATCGCAGCAGAAACAGTCTTGCTGGCCCAGCACTATCTTGCCTCTGCCGAGCCGTCAATAAAATGTCCGAGCGGCCAACAGAAGGGCCAGCAGTTCAGGCCAACAGCTGGCACCCCCATCAGTTTTCATATGCCACAACAAGGCCATCCGTTATCCATCACAGGCAGCAGCTGCCGCAAGGGGCCCTTCAGCGGCCCTGCAAGTACGTGCCAGAAATTATGGCTAGCCTAATGTGGTCCGCTAGTTTCCCGGCAGTGGCAGCCAGCAATCACGTGAAGTAACTGATGGCTTGCCGAATCTTGTCCGCTAATTTTACAATATTGCGAGGTATTTTTCATAAATGTCAGTTTCATATAAATTCATAAATTTATTTTTTCAACGTAACGACGGTTTTTTTTTTTTTTTTTTTTTTTTTGGTTTTTTTACCTTAAGGGAACTTCGCTCATTTTTAAGGAGTGTACCAACTTAAAGGCGCTTTCCAAAATTTTGTGCTGTCCTTGTCTTGAAACGCGATTGTTGAATTAATATATTTAGTCGTTCATGTCACATTCTGTTACATTTTTAACGTTGTATCTTTCCTTTACATTTGTTTTAAAGAGGAAAGATATTTTATTTTACTTGTCGTTATTTTTAGGAGCGAAAGAAGCGAATTTCTCCAGTCTTGTGTATTCAACCCATAGATCAGTACATTATATCCACATAGCGTTGCTTTTTTTTTTTTTTTTTTTTCAAATAATTGATAAATTTTGTACGCGTGTAATTTCTTTTTTTTTTTTCCAACAAACTTTTAATGTTTTTCCAGGACTGTTGTTTCAAGCGGTTTCAAATTATTTCTTGTTATTCATGGGAATGGAGTGGGTGTACTTCATGGCTGTAATCTAGTATTTCATGGCATAATCTGATATCTTCGTCGACTTGGCATTTCATTAGGAAATTAATTAGCCTATCTACATATCGTTATTTTTTTCTTAACAACCACTAAAATAACACGATGCGATAGCGTCGTCTTCAACTAACTGGTACCACGAGAGATACAGCACTTGTTGCTTTTGCGCATGCGCAGTCCCGTTGCTTCCACCTGGTATTGGGGTTTCATCGGTTGCCAGCTACGGGCCACTAGTGGCGCTTGCTTGGTGGCCCACAATTCACAGCGATGCTGCGGGCCATCAACGGCTTCCCAACTGATGGCGCTGCCATCCACGGACCGCAACTGGGTAGTGAACGGCAGATTTCAGCCAGCAGTGACCCATCACTGCCAGCTGCTGGCCAGCAGTTTCCCAACACTTATGTTTTTGCTGGGAATGCTCGAACCAGTAAATATCCGCCGTACGTCGGATGGGCACGTTAAGTCGTCGGACCCCGGGTACTGGCCCCCCGGTAATAAATAAGGGCTGCTTCCTGCCCCTTTCTACCTCGCTTCCGTGTCACTTTCCTATCGGGCACTATAGCCCAAATATCCTAGCTTCCTATTTCTAAGGGTTGTTTAAGACCTGGAGTCAGACACTCCCTTCCTAAAATCCTCTATATATCATATGATCTGATACCTCTTCCGGGATTCCCGGCTGGCCAGTGACTTATCACGCAGCCATGTTTCTCTTTTAACCCTGCAACAAAATGCTAAATCTTCTAGCCATGGCTTTACCCGTCCTCTGAGTTTTTCCTTTAATTAATAAAAACAGGAAGCCTGGACATTCGTGTGCTGTGGACTTCGGAACCAATATTTTTATGAAACATTGATTCTGTCATTCCCGCGAATTTTGATTGCCCCTCCAGCGGCAGAGCGGTTTAGAAGGGCGGTCTTCTGGCAAATCATCAAACTTACCCCTGATTCGAGTACCGAATGAGAAATGGGTGGTATATTAAAGTAGCTGTGCCCTAACCCTTGACCCAGTGGCTGTAAATCAGAGTTCGACCATCTATATAGCCTAAGAACTCACGTGGGTGGTTAAACTTCCACTCCTCTCCAAATAAAAAGAAATTGATAATTGTACGTTCGCAAGTCCGACCCCGATAAAGTTAGAGTAACAGAGTTTTCTCAGACTACTTTTAAAGGCTAGTCTTCGCAATAAAATTCCTAATAGACTTTTGGTGTTGCGTTTTCTTTAGCGTATTCAGTTCGATAAGTCAGCTAAATTGCCTGTTGCTATTTTTGTCACGACATAGAATTCTGAACGCTAGTACTTCTGCCTCCTTAAATTTCAATCAAAGTGTAGAAGTAAGGTGGTTGGCGTTCATCCGACCTTTCAGTTGGTTTATTCCTAACCTAATTCTGACGTTCAAGTAACAGAAAAAGCTACCATTAACCCTGGAAGGGAAACGCGGGGCAATGAGTGCCCCATGTGAATTAGTTTCGGCCGGGGCACAAGCAACGAATAATTAATTACTCCTTAAAGTTTTTATTTTATGTGTTATTAAGCAAATATTCAATTAAATGTTTTGAAATCCAGTTTTTTATTGGGCTACTCACGTTTCCCTTCAGGGTTAAGTACGTTCCTCCGGTATTTCTCAAGTTTTGTGGGTACGGGAAGGAGCACTTCAAGTTTCATTGGCTGTCTCGGTGGTCGAGAGGTCAGAGGCGCAGACTTCTGGCTAATCGGACGAGTTGGATCCTAGTTCGAGTCCCAGAAGGGGCATGGGCGGTGTGTTTGTCAAGTGGTGTTAGTTTAGAGCCATTGGGTCCAAAGCCCTCTAATTTGGAGAACGTGGAACCATTAAGAATGACGACTGTACTACAGCTTTTGATTTTTTTATTTGAATTGAACGACTACCGTGAGCAACTCAGTAAGCTACGTATAAGCAGTTCTCCTTCTCTAATTTGGAGCCACTGGCTTCAAGTAGGACAGAAAGTCTGCACCGCAAGACTAGCACACCATCCATGCCTCGCTCAGGATTCGAACACAGACCGATATCGAACGAATGGTCATAGGCCAGCGCTTAAACGAAACCGCCATAGGGGTTGCTACAGCTTCAGACACTTATAGAGAGAGTTGACCCCTTTCCAAAAACATCCATTAGCGCATTATACTCAGATTTCGAGTCGTTGCTGTAGCTATGTATCCCGTAATAGTATAGAACTATTTAGGAAACCGAATTAGTTAAGGGCTTACTATCTTACGATGCAAGTGAGGTTTAAAGAGAAAAAGAAATGAAGAAATTGAAAATGCCGAGATATCTGACATTGATAACTAGGGATAAAGAAAAAATTAACCTCGTATCTGAGGTGTTTGCCTGTTTGACAACGAAGGACACTTGTTTCTGTTTCCCTCATTCACAATCGTCAGTTAATAGTGAATGCTATATTTCTTTCAACAACCATCGTTTCAGGAGTAATTTTGTTTTGGGCCAACCGAGGGGAGGGGGATAGGAGTGGTCTAAGCGCTAGCTTTTGACTATTCGTCCGAGATGAGCCTGGGTTTGAATCCCCATAAGGCACGGGTGCTGAATTTGTGTAATTGCGCTGGCTCTGTCACTTAACTGAGACCAGTGGCCTTAAATTAGGGACAAACGACCGCTTATGTCCATAAGTGTTGCTCACGGTGGCTTTTAAAGCCCTCCAAACAAACAAAGCGTTCATTCATTTTTCTAATCTGTTGTAATAGATTCAATGCAGTAGTTTTCTGTTTGCAGTTACTCTACGATTTCAAAGTGTCTGTAACCCACTGTTTGTACTTCTTATTACCATATATGAGTTGCAGAATCCTCTGTTTTTAATACGAGTGCGCAGTGCATTGTAAATTAACTCAGTATAAATAAATAAGGGATGTAAGGTCAGGTGATGCGTAACATCACAGCCTCTCCTTGACAAATGTCAACCCCGCCTTCTCGTGGTGCATCCTGTTCCCACTAAAGGGGCTCTGACGACCGCAAATAGCGGTATAACTATACCATCGGGATCAGAGGAAATGCTATCCCACACTCACCAACCCGCTTGGCCAGCGTGGTGAGTTATGGCCAAACACCTCCAAAATGACTCTACAACTTAAATCTTGGCCCTCAGTCTCCGGCAGCTGGAATGTACCTGGCCAAGGCAGCGGCCAGTGCGACATGAAGGCAGAGGGTGCTAAGAATCCCCGGAGGACCGGACTAGGCTGCCATTTGATGCTGACCTTGGCTACCTACAACGGACGCTCCCTATCTTCTGATTCAAGGCTTCTTGAATTGGAAGAGGAACTACAAAGGATCAAGTGGGACATCGTTGGGCTGAGTGAGGTAAGGAGAAAAGGATAAGATCTCATTGAACTGAAAACTGGACATCTCTTCTATTATCGTGGGACAGATACTGGCAGAACTAGTGGTGTTGGATTTATAATAAACAAGAAACTGAAGGATAAAGTGGTAGAAGTTGAAAGTTCCTCTGACAGAGCTGCACGACTCGTTATCCAACTATCGAGAAGATACCAGGCTCAGATTATTCAAACTTATGCACCCACCACAAGTCATCCTGAAGAAGAAATTGAAGAATTTTATGAGGAAATTCGTCATCTAAATAATAAAGGTAAGCAGCACTTGAAGATAATTATGGGAGATTTCAATGCAAAAATAGGGCACCGGCAACAGAATGAAACTTCAGTAGGTAAATTCGGTCACGGCAACAGAAACCAGCGTGGAAATACTCTCGTTGAGTTTGCAGAGGCAGAAGGATTTTTCATCTTGAATTCCTTTTTCAAGAAAAAGCCACACAGGAAATGGACATGGAGACATCCAATTGGGACGACAAGTGAAATTGATTTTATTATGTGTAACAAAAAATTCGTCATCGAAGACTGCAGTGTGCTAAACAAGTTCAACACAGGTAGTGACCATAGATTGGTGAGATGTAAGATGCACCTCAACACTAAACTGGAACGTGGCAAGCTCATAAGACAAACAAAATGTATTGACATAACCAACCTTAAAAAACACCATAATACTTTCAAGTTGGAACTGAAGAACAGATTCTCTGCTTTAGAAGGCCTAACATCGGAAGAAGTGGATATTTCGGAAGTTAACAGAAAGGTAACCAAAGCTCTTATGGAAACAGCAACAAAATTAGCTGGGTCTAAGAACAAGTTGCATGTAAACAAATTATCAGGAAAAACCAAAATGTTGATGCAAAAAAGAAGAGAGATGAGGACAACTGAAGAAGATGTGACTTCCAAAGTGGAATATATAGAGCTATGCAAGACAGCACGAAAAAGTATCACTGAAGACGTAAGGAAATTCAACTGTGAGCTAGTGAGGAAAGCAATTGAAAACAACCAAAGCCTAAAGATAGCAAAGGGACATCTCAGTAAGGGAAGAAAACAGATTATGGCTCTGAGAAAAGAAGATGGTTCTATAACAAGAAATAGAGGCGAAATTTTGACAAGAGTGAAAGATTTCTACTCCAAATTATATGAAAGGGATGATACATGTACTCCAGACATCATGAAAGGTACCAGAGTTCTTCCAGTCCTTCCAGCAGAAGTTGCTCATGCAATCAAGAACATGAAGCGGGGGAAAGCTCCAGGAGAAGATGGAATTACTATAGACATCATACAAGAAGCAAGTGGAGAAATTGAAACAGTACTCGCCCAAATTTTCACTCGATGCCTTAATGAAGGGAAGATTCCTGAGGATTGGAACAATGCTACAATGATCCTGCTACATAAAAAAGGTGACATTGAGGATCTCAGGAACTACAGACCTATCAGCCTCCTATCAGTGGTTTATAAAATCTTCACTAAAGTTCTTTCACACCGCTTGAAGGTAACACTGGACATGGCTCAACCGAGAGAACAAGCTGGATTCAGGAGTGGCTACAGCACAATAGATCATATCCACGTACTGAGAGAACTAATTGAAAGAGCGAGGGAATATGAACTTCCATTGTGCATGGCTTTTATCGATTATGAAAAAGCCTTTGATTCGGTGAAACCATCAGCAGTTACCACGGCTCTGAAATCCTGCGGTATTGAAGATGCATACATTAATATTATTAATAACATCTATGAAAATGCAAGTGCAAAGATTCGGCTGTTTGAAAATACAACACACATAAAAATTGGAAAGGGAGTGAGACAAGGTGACACCATATCTCCGAAGCTCTTTAATGCCACATTGGAAAATGTCTTTCAATCACTGAACTGGGAAAACAAAGGGATAAAGATTAATGGAGATTATCTAACCCACCTTCGTTTTGCTGATGACGTAGTCATTTTTGCAACTACCCCATCAGAGCTGCAGGGTATGATCCAGGAACTTGCTGACAAGAGTAAAGAAGTGGGATTAAAAATGAACTTTCAGAAGACAAAAGTGATGTTCAATGCTTTTACAAGAAATGAAGATTTATCGATTGATGGAGAAAAACTGGAGATAACAGATACGTATGTTTATCTTGGACAGCAGATATCAAGTGAGGGTCACATTGATGAAGAAATTAATCGGCGTACAAAACTTGCCTGGAGAGCTTTTGGAAGAAACAGCATAATTTTCAAGAGCAATATGCCATTATGTCTTAAAAGAAAAGTGTTTGATCAATGCATCCTTCCAGTGCTTACGTATGGTGCAGAGACGTGGACCTTAACTAAAAGAGACATACAAAGGCTGCAGACAACTCAAAGCAGCATGGAGAGGTGCATGCTTGGTATAACCAGGAGAGATAAGAAGAGGAACTCCTGGATCCGAAAAATGACGAGAGTGGAAGACATCATGATCAGAGTTAAATCCCTGAAATGGCAATGGGCTGGACATACTGCCAGAAGGACAGACCATAGATGGACAGCCGAAATTTTAGATTGGATTCCAAGGGACAGGAAAAGACCCAGAAAAAGACCACATGGGAGATGGGTGGATGAAATTCGTAAATATGCGGGAGTGACATGGAGGAGACTGGCACAAGACAGACCGTTGTGGAGGAAACTTGGGGAGACCTTCGTCCAGCAGTGGATTGATAATGGTTGACAATGATGATGATGATGAAATAAATAAATATAATTCTTTTTCCTAATAAGGACCACCGTGAGCAACTCTAAGGGTTATAAAGCAGGTGCTCGTCCCTAATTTAGGGTCACTGATTCCAGGGATATCAGAGAGCCAGAACCAGAACCGTGGCTCATTCGGGACTTGAACCCGTTCTCACTCGAATGAATGGCCAGTGGCCAGCTCTTAAACCACTGTGCTACCGGGGCTGCCTGAGCATTTCATGATTTTTAATCAACAAAATTATCGGTATCCTGTTTTATTTATGCAACTTCTTTAAAATAATTTGTGAAGCATCTCGTTTGGGACGACTAATAATTGAAATGCTCTTCTGGTACTCGATGCATTACAAATGCACTCTCTCACAAGGTAAGTTCTACGTTTTGCGTATGCACTGCATTTTTTTTTTTTTTTTTTTTTTTTGAGGTAAATGGGTTCCAAAAATGACATCTTAGATTTGCGCAGGTCTTTAAAGATTCAAAAAGATTATGTACTATGTCTCAAAAAGTTCCAGAAACTGTTTTTGAAATTTAAAAAAGAATTAAAACGATCGAAGTAAACAAAATTGAAAAACTGAATTCATTTTTAAATCAGTAAGTTGGGAAAAGTGGTCCCTTTGTTGAAATTACTTAATTGCAGTGATGTAAGAAAGAACAAATGTAAGCCTACTTACTTTCATCTCGGAAGCCTATTAGTTCGAGGCAGACAAAGCAGATACGTAGCAAAAACGAAGATCCCTTTATCACGAGACAAACAGGCAGATTCAACTTCTGCGGATTGACTCTCGTGAAGCCACACTGGAACACAACACGTGACTGGAGGAAGAAGCCTTACCAACAGAGATTTTCTGCATTCCAATAAAGAACAACAGGCCACGCCGATGAATTTACACGCATCTCTTCGTCAAGCACAAATCAGAAGCTTTCTTTCTGATGAATAAATGATGCACTTAAAAATGCGAATCGGAAGGGTAAGAATACTACTTTTGAGATTCCCACAGATCTCATAATACAGGATGAATATTAAAAAAAAGTAAAGACAATTCCGTCGTATTTACCAAAAATTAAGTGAAGCTTACATTACTGTAATATTATTTTTCAATGCAGTCTCCCTGCAATTCCATACACGTTTTGCAACAGCCCACAGGCTCTGTATTCCATCGGAGAAGGTTTTCTGCTGTCCCTGAAACTATGAATGCACCTCTTACCTAATCACTGACCACGCAATCTTTAAAAGGACCGAAGAGATCCTAATCGTTTGGTGCGAGGTTCGGGCTGTAAGGTTTACATACACACATACATATCACAAAGCTGTTCTCTGAGATTCAGAGGTTAGCTACACAGAGAAATACAAACTACCAGATTAATTTTTAACTTATTATTTACTTACTGTTGCCGTATCAAGCTTCTCCATTTACAGCGATCTTGACACACAACTCGGGCTTCACTGACATCCATCACACGACGTACATAAGATCTTCATACTCATAATCTTTTTCTCATGCAGACACTCTTGAATCTGATCCTCCCATGACTTCTTTGGCCTTCCTCTGCCTTTCTTCCCGGCCACTTGGGCTGAAAATGTTTTCTTAGTAAGAATCTCATCACTCATTCTTTCAACATCGCCAAACCACCAAAGAATATTGGTCTCCACCTTACTAACAACATTTTACCTCACATTACACAACTGCAGCACATCTTCATTCCTTACACGATTAGGTGTCTTGCCACAACCCCCCCCCGTAAATAACGCTTTTCTCCAGCACAAAAACGACTCCTACAGTATGTTTCTTCTGTAGTACCCAGGTTTCACTGCCATGCATCAGAGTAGGAACAATTACACTTTCATACACAGCCATGCGGGACTCTCTTAAGAATCCATCATTAATGTGAAAACCTCCCAAAGCAGCTATGACTTTCAATGAAGAATTCACTCGCCTACTAATTTCACCATCCAACTTATTCTGTCTGCCAGACATGCTTCCTAAATACACAAACTCATTGTGCTATTCAGACTTATATTACATTCAGTACTAACAGCTTCGCTCAAAAACCATAATTTTGGTTTTTCCCTTATTTATACTTACAATAGTTTGAATTTCATGCAAACTTCGTACATCCAGGACAACATACTCTGCAACTCAATTTTGCTCTCTGCCAACAGGACTGTGTCATCAGCATATAGCAGACTGCACACACGGATATTATTACCAAGACGTGAGATTACCAGTATTGTTCATCTTGGCATCACGCATGAACGCATCCATAAATACCGGGTGATCCACAAGTAACAGAAAATTTTAAAACTCAATAATTCGCAAAGTGCTTACAGTAATCAGATGCGGTTTTAACAGAAATGCACAGAAAGACGTGGCGTTTTTTGGTCATAATGCAAAAATTTAATACCAGAATATTTGCATTTCCGACCACCAAATGGCGCCACAGGTTATTGCTTAGTTGGGGTTGTGATGTAGTACAGTCCACACTGAAGACACGGTTGCACCAGATGTTCGTGGTCTTCCGCTTCTTGGACTTGCTGCCAAAGAGCCCGCGTCCTCAAACTTTTTCATCATCTGCTTCAGTGCTGAACAAGACATTGGTCCCTTTCCACGTTTCATACCCCGCATTGAACAAAAAGAGCGCAATGCTGCACCTGCACCGTGTGAGCTCTGATAAAACAGTTTAACTAACAGTGATTTATCACGTAATGACAACATGCTTATGCGAAGCAGTAGCAAATTACCTGACACCCATTGTTCCCTATAACATGCAGCTCGCCGTTTTTCACCAACAGCAGGAACTTTACTCACAGCCCAATCATTCACACAACATTGATAACTCACTATACCCACAGGGCGGGTCTACGCACGGGCCATAGGTAGGTAATTAGAGAACACACACTGTTAATGATCTTATCATGATCTTATGTAGAGGATTTTTAGGAAGGGAGTGTCTGGCCCCAGGTCTTAAACAACCCTTGAAAATAGGAAGCTAGGAGATTTGGGCTAGAGTGCCGATATGAAAGTGACACGGAAGCGAAGTAGAAAGGGGAAGAAAGGCGCCCTTATTTATTACCGGGGGCCAGTACCCGGGGTCCGACGGCTTAACGTGCCCATCCGACGCACGGCGGATATTTAGTGGATCGAGCGTTCGTACCTGCCTGGGATCGAACGTGATGTCTTTTCCGTGGCAGTCACGAACGTTGCCCACTAGGCCACCCGCGGCCCCCCACACTGATTAGTCACACACACCGCATTTGTCATTTTCTTGTAGGACTTCCGTCCACAGTGAGTAGAGTTTAGGTACCAGCCACCTGCAGCGAGATCGCCTTTTGGGCAGGACACAGAAACGGAAGGAATGAGAGCAAGTCTAGCGACTCTGACGACACAGTTTGTAAGTGAGATTAGAGTACAGTAGATGGCGCCACTGTACAAGTACGATGTTGCACATAGAGGGGTGAGAATTTCATGGGGGCCATAGGAAAGGATACCCATTTAACCAGTGGGTCCAGCCTGGGGGCAGTCACTTAACGTGCTCGTCCGATGCACGGCGGATATTCAGCGATTGTTAGTAAATCACACCATCTCTGAAAGATCAGCCCAGGAACGAACCAGAGGACCTTGCATTGATAGTCTGACGCGCTAACCACTAAGCCATCCACGGCTCTCACACTGATAAGTCGGTCGGAGATTTATTTAAATACCGCCGTTAAGTAGCTCTCGGACCCCATACAGCGCCCTCTGATGGTTAGAAATGTAACTATTCTGGTATTGAATTTCTGCATTATGCACTAAAATTCCACATCTTTCTGCGCATTTCTGTGAAAACCGCATCTGATTACTGTAAATACTTTGCGAATTATTGATTTTTAAAATTTTCTATTACTTTTGGATCACCTGGTATATTAAACAGCCATGGTGACATTACACAACCCTGTCTGACTCTTGCACCAATAGAGTAAGGGATAGATGTGGAAGAATCTCAAACTTGAGGTTTTGAATTGCCATGTTGTAGTTGCCGTATGGAGGAGAGTAATGTGGTGCGAAAAAAAAAAAAAAAAACTTTGACAACAATCTTCTTTTATAGAGAATTTCAGGTTTCAGCTTGTCTAACTCTTTAAGCGGCCGATGTACCTTGAACCAAATGGTGCCTAAAATCTTCAGCGCTTCCCAAACGGAAATGTTTGCATATCTACCAGGTTTGACGGTAGCTACAGTAATATTTTTCTGCCTCTCATCTGAGGTAAGCACCACCCGCGGCTACGCCTGATGAACTGTGGCAACGTGTGGAAGCAGCCTGGACCGACATACCCCAAGCCCACATACAAAGCCTCTTTCGTTCGATGTCGCGGCGTGTAGAAGCCGTTATTGCCAGCCATGGGGGCCACACGAACTATTGATGTCTGCGTGTTGCGCAAGTCGCACGGGCCTGTGTAAGCTCAATCGTTTCATCTTTGTATCTGTTGTTATGTGTCCAGTAGATCTGGCTTTGCTATCTCGTGCCGTTCTTGGTGTTGCATTTTGGGTGGCCAGCAGTGTATTTAAAAACATTATAAAATCTGATCGGATGCACCTGGGTATTATTTTGTCCAGCTCCCCATACGTTTCATCCGCTGTAGAGACATTTCATCTGCTGCCTGTTCATTCGTCATACAGGTGTTAAGAGAACTGTATCCAAATTTTGTTCGATATTATTAACAAGTTGCTACACACAAGCGCACTGCTAATATTTTGTGCATGGCCATTTCCGCTTAACTCACTACACAGATACTGTTTCTTTTGCACATGTGTTATTATCAATTGCGACGCCAGAAATTCAGAACTGGGAGGGGGATATCAAGGGGAATAAGTATATTACGGAAGTGGGGGTGGTCAAATTTTTGAGTGCTTGGTAGAAATTTTACCAAAAAATTTCGTTTATGTAAATTTTATTCAACGCTGATTATGTAAATAAAATATTTCAGGTACATATTGTACACTATCTACCAACAAGTAATTGGACACCTGTGATAGCAAAGGAAAACGAAGTTTATTCACCTTCAATAGTTGGTGGAGCCTCCACGAGCGGCGATTACAGCTGCGACCCTACGGGGCATACTCTCAACCAGGCGTTGTACGACGGCTAGCGGTATTTTCTTCCACTAGGCTTTGAGAAGACAGGTCAGTTCCTTCATCGATTTCGGACGGTGGGGGCACCCCTTAAGTCGACGCTCCAACTCGTCCCAGAGGTGCTCGATAGGGTTAAGGTCCGGGCTCTGCGCAGTCCAGTCCATTCGATTAACCCCATTGTCATCATACCAAGCCATGGTGAACCTCGCAACATGACAGGTGGCATTGTCATCCTGAAAGTAACATGGGTCCACCCCGTAAAACTGCCACAACGTAGGAAGCGCATGGTCATCCAAAATGGTGCAGTAGGTCTCGGCGTTGAGTCCACCAGGAATTACGACCAAGAGTCCCGTGCCATACCAGGAGAAACAGCTCCATAGCATAATTCCACCGCCGCCGAACTTCACAGTTGGCACAATACATTCCGGCAGGAGGCGTTCTCCAGGCAGACGCCAAACCCAGACCCTGCCATCCGAACGGTAGAGGGTGAACCTTGATTCGTCACTCCAGAGAACCTGTTTCCACTGTTCAACGGTCCACTGTCGACGTTCTTTTCACCACGTTAGCCGAGCAGCGCTATTGGATTTTGTGATCAAAGGCTTGTGGGCAGCATCACGTCCATGATAACCGAGCAGATGGGCTTCCTTACGGATGGTATTCATTGAAAGAACACTCCCGGATGCCAGTTGAAACTCCTCGCGGATGTGGCCCATCAATTTGATTCGGTTCTTCCGAATTTCTCTGGCCAGCACCCGTCGGCCTCTAACTCCCAGTTTTGTGGGTCTGCCGAGTCGGGGCACATTCCGACAGTCACCTCTCATCTTCCACTTGCCAATCACGTAGGCCACTGTCGATTTTGAGTACTTCAACTCGCTGGATATGTCACGTATGGATCGGCCATTTCTGTGATACCCGACGATTACACCTTTCTCGAAATCAGAGAGCTCCGAACTGCGTGGCATCTTGCATACGACTGGTTGCGTTGTTGTTTTCCACACGATATTTAACGGCGGCGGCCATGACATGTGTCAGGACCGCAGATATCGTCGATTGCAGTGGTGTCCAATTACTTGTTGGTAGATAGTGTATGTAGTACTGGAAACCATCGACACGAAGCTCCAGTTACTAGTTACTATTTCTTCGCAGCAAGTACAAGTTACTATTTCTTCGCAATTTAAGCTTACTCATATTATGTTTCTTAATCTTTTCTTAAATATTTGATGTCATAGTCTATTTATGAATTTTAATTTTTAACCTGACAAGGAATATATATATTCTCTTCTTTTAATCCATGTGACGTACTGCGGAGGTGACACACATGTCAAGACGGCAAGTAGCAGTGATAAGCCTTAGCCTGCGTAGCTTAAATGGGAAAATATTCAGCTTCGGAGCAGAAGGCTGCTAGTTCGAGTTCCGCCACCTGCGAATTTGGTTTTCACATTGGCGCCCGAACATAAAAATGGATCTACTGCTAGTTAGATTCTTCGAAATATGTGTGATGCTTCTTCCACACATCGTCCGGAATTATTTAGGATTCCTTCTTCTACAGAGAGTTACTTCAATCAAGGTTTGCGGCGAACCCGAAACCTGCAAATTCGTGCCACGACCTTTCTCAAGGAGGGATATATGTGACGTACTACAGAGGTGATGCACATGTCAAGACGGTAAGTAGCAGTGATAAGCTCTTCCCAGTCGTAGCTAAATTGGGAAAGCTTTCGGCTCAGGAGCAGAAGAATGCGTGTTCGAGTTCGCCACATGCAAATTTCGGTTTCACAACTATAATTACGAGTATGATGTCTTTTTAGTACTATTTTAGACATTTGCTCAGATGATTCCATCTATTTCACAGATTACTGCACTAAATTTAACAAAAAAATAATTTTATATAAGAGAATTTTCGTGAATTCGAAAAATTCACATACGTTTATCCGAGTTCCTTAAAATCCTCAGATGGTTGCATTCGTTATGTGTTCTAACTGCTTAAAAGAATTCGTGGATGGGTTAAATCCCACCCTAACACATCCGTAGTGTCGCTCGTGGTTATTATGCACTTTCTGCCACTCCGGTGACGCGGGCTTTTGACCGTTCATTCGAGCAGCACCTAATAAGGCATGAGTGATATGTTTATCTTTCGGCACCAGCTCTCTGCCTTCCCTGGAACTTGTACCTCTACATTACGGATAGACGACTGCTTATGGCTCATTGAGTTGCTCTTCTTAACCCTTCCTCTCCCTTCCCTCCAAATGTACACTTTAGGGCTTGCTATATTAAATTGAGAAATTAAGAAGTCTATTCATGCACCTACGCAAAATTCTGCGCAAGAGCTCACATTTAATTCCTGAGGGTTTTATCCCATACTGCAAATGTAAAATAGGATTAAAATAATTAAAAACCCATAAATTGCTTGCTGTTATCTTTGCCTCCCCCCCTCCGAAATCGAACTTCATTTTTTTTTTCTACCCAGTGCGAAGCAACACTAGGTTTTACTCTATCAAATCGAGAAATTAGGAAGTATATTCATGCATGAACGCAAAATTTTGTGCAAGAGCTCGCATTTAATTTCTGAGGGTTTCATCCCACATTGCAAATATAAAATAGGATTAAAAAAGTTAAAACCCACAAATTACTTGCTGTTATCTCCCCCAGCGCGAAGCAACGCATCAGTTAATCATTTTCATATTAAAATAAATGTCAATATTTTCCCACGTGAACTATGTAATAAAATATACGCGAGTCGCATCATTTATATCCGAATCGCTGCCTCCTTTACGAAAATCGCGAATTATTGGTAATGATGCCACTAAATGCAGCCAAGCAGAATAAAAGAAATGCCGATGTTTGACGTCCATCAAAAAAATAGGAAACCTCTGAAATAAGCAGTCTGTGACAAGTTACTCAGGAGGTGGTCTTCAAAGGGGAAAATCTTGTTTACGTGACCCGTTCGCAAAGTTAAACCAGGTCATTGAGTAAGTCACGCATTTGATTGAAACTGGGTGCTTTATTCTTCACTCTGCCATTTCATTAACGAGGTTAAGAAGTATCCCACGATGTCCGAATCGCCTTCGTTTTAAAAGTACACATATTTTTATCATTTTATCCTTGTAGAGTCATGTCTCAGTTAACTATACCTCTACTAACGACATTCCTCTTTTACGACCGCCAATCAATAACGTAGAGTGCGCGAATTTGATTGTAGTCGAAAATTCCCTGAAACAGCGACACAACAATAAACGTTTTTATATAATTTATGACTACAAAACTTTTTATTTTTTTTTTATTGGAGATTTAACGACCACCGTGAGCAACTCAACGGGCTATAAGCAGTCGCCCGTCCCTAATTTAGAGTCACTGGTTCTAGGGAAGGGAGAGAGCCAGTGCTGTAAGACAAACACAACATCCATGCCTCACCGGGATTCGAAACCGGACCCCTTTCGGACGAATGATCAGAGACCATCGCTTAGACCATATTGAATAAAAATAGCACCGTTTATTCACATTTAAATGTTTATTTAACATAGACTAGTTTCGCAGAGCGTTTGGCTCGGCATTATCAGCAGAGCAAAATGCTCTGCGAAACTAGTCGATGCTAAATAAACATTTAATTGTGAATAAACATTGCTGTTTTTATTCTAAATAAACGTTTCATTTTTTACTCTAGAAAACGAAAACCATGTTTCACTAAAGGAAATTTTTAAAATCTGAAATAAGTGAAGTGCGTTATTAATATGCTGTTCCTCGTTATAATTCCATAGTTTCATTTTCGTGCGTCTTTTTTGTAAAAACAAAAGTACCAGGTTATAATAGTAGCACTTTTTCTGTCCATCTGTAGACAACATATCACTGTAACTGTTCTTCCGCTTTGAAAAATTATCTTTGCATTGGGAAGTTCGGAATGAGAGAATGGCGATCCTTGCTTTACGGTCCTTTTCAGTTGCATAACTTTGCCGCTAGACGGCGTAAATGCAGTAGCTATAGAATTCAAAATGCATTCATTCCATAGCATTATTTCTAAAGATCCAATTAAAAAAATTCTTCCCTTCCTTCGATACCATTTATAACGAAGACTACAGAGCATGTTCAAACATTTTAGAACGTTTTTGATAAAAAATTACAGAAAGTAAAAGAAGTTCAAAGAATTGAAACTGGCAACCGCGTGTTAGATGAACACGAAAGAAACATCTGCTGCAGTTAAATATAGTCTGTTAAGAAAATGGAACACGTAAACAAGCTGTGGATAGAAGGTTATGTTTTTGCTCTTTACGAAGAGAAATATTCATACTTTGTAATTAAAAAAACCGCTGTGAAAATCATGGAATTATCATTCCTAAAGGTAAAATAAGCAATGTTATTAATAATAAATGGAAAATTGTCAAGCATAGTTTTTAAGAGGAAAAAGAACACCAAACGAATATCCAATGGTGCGTACTTTTACAGCTATTTCAAATGTAAGGTCTCTTTCCACATACACAAAGATCAATAGCTAAGTTGTTAAAAATCTCTGTATTAACTATAACCAATGTAATAAACAAAGATTTGAATCTTAAAAAAAAACCAGAATTCTCACCGCCTTTTGCTTAGGTACGTGGCTGAGCACAGAACGCGGTGCAGACTTCTCTATGAAAATCATTACCCGGAGACAGATGGAAATTTACTGTGACTATTGGCGAAGCATGGATCTATCTAAACGACTGTTACAAAAAAAAGGTCGATTTACTATCACAAAAGAGAAAAAAGAGACTTACAAACTTGATTCCAAGAATCCAAAGAAAGTTTTAGTAAATGATTAATGATTCTTGCTGATTTCTCGTACAATAGGAAATTAAAGTTGAGAAAAGTTGAAAAGAATGTTAAAATCAATTCTACATATTACCAAAATAATGCTTTAACTTCTATATTTTGTGACGTATACTCTAATTTAACTTTCCTTTTTAGTTTCTTTCTCTATGTAAATTAGAGTTCGTTCTCCTTAACATTTTTCAAACTCAATGTGATATCTTATCTCTCGCAAGAGTATGGTTGGCAACACCCCTAAGGTCGGAACGATTGGCGTGTGGATGTCTGAGAGAGAACTGAACGATGTAAATAATGTTTTGAGAAGCAGCAGAAATGTGGGTGTGTGTAGAAATTGATGGTGGAAATTCATGCTAAATGTGGATACGATATTGTTTAATTGCCGTTTGAGTTATTAATACTTGCTAAAACATAAGCATAATTTTATTAAAAATCAATCATGTTTGAGTAATGTTCAGACCTGTTAATAGATGGCGCAACCTGTACGTTGATGACGTCAGTAGACAAATGTTGGATTGCTTAATTATGGTTATGTTTTAGCAAGTATTAAGTATCCCATGCCATAACTTAAATCGATAAAATAACATCACATCGATAAAATAATATATAACTCACATCGATAAAATAACTTTAGTTAGTTTTATCGATGTTCAAGTTTTCATCCTTGGGAATACATTAATTGCGAAGAAAATATGTCAAGAAGTTTTACCATTGGAAACATAAAGCAGAGATATTTGGTGCAACCACCTTAAGTGCTGAAGGATATTTAGCTGAATAAAGACTAACCGTAAGTAACCTTTTCTGAAGTTATTTGAGTGACTCCTCATTCGCTTAAAATAGACGTCATTAAGAACTGATTTGTGTAGTGTTCCGACAGCGCTATATTCCACGAACATTGCAATTTAAAGAGGAAACACCATTCTTTTATCCACAGAGCATTCAAAGAGTAGAACTCCGTCAGGATAAGACTACCAGTCATACATCCAAATCTACCAGTCTATTTCTTGAAAAATGAAAAAAGAGACGGGTATCACGTCTATACCTTTTGCTCATATTCTTTCAAAGTTCCCTGATGTGTCACCAATGGACTATTGTGCCTTCGGACTGTTAAAGAGACTGGTAAAAAAGATTGGTATCAAGTCTACCTTTTGCTCATATTCCTTCAAAGTCCCCTCATGTGTCACCAATGGACTATTGTGCTTTCAAACTCCTAAAAAGACTAGTAAAAAAACTGGTATCAAGTCTATACCTTTGCTCATATTCCTTCAAAGCCTCCTGATGTGTCATCAATGGACTATTGTGCCTTCGGACTGTCAAAAAGACTAGTATCAAGTCTATACCTTTAGCTCATATTCCTTCAAAGTCTCCTGATGTGTCACCAATGGACTATTGTGCTTTCGGACTGCTAAAAAGACTGGTAAAAAAAAGATTTATCAAGTCTATACCTTTTGCTCATGCTCCTTCAAAGTCCCCTGATATGTCATCAATGGACTATTGTGCCTTCGGACTGCTAAACATACTGGTAAAAAATACTGGTATCAAGTCTATACCTTTTGCTCATATTCCTTCAAAGTCTCCTGATGTGTCACCAATGGACTATTGTGCCTTCGGACTGCTAAAAAGACTGGTATCAAGTCTCTACCTTTTGCTCATATTCCTTCAAAGTCCCCTGGTGTGTCACCAATGGACTATGGTGCCTTCGGATTGCAAAAAAGAGCGCTTTCTAAACTCAGACCTAAAATAATGATTGGACAATGGAAAGCAGTAGAAGTGGAGTGGAATAAATACCAATTTTAAGAAATGTCCTGTTGCCTTGGAAATTGAGATGTAGGTTCATAGTCGAGAGAAAGGCTATCAGACAAAACATTTAAGAAAGAAATAGTTTTATTTTAAACATAAATTGTATTGCTGGAAAGTCATTCTAAAAATATCTGAACAACCGCTGTATTTTGGGCGGAGCTTCTAATTCAAGTAATGCACAGTTTTTCCGCTAGGAGACGTAAAGGTAAATTGGGATTTTCTCTATATTTCTGCTTCTAAATGTCCAATTTGAAAAATCCGTTTGCGTCGGATAGAGTTCCTGGTGGAAAATGTTTTGCGTATAAATTCTTATTTTTGGTAAGAAAATGTTTTGCCACTTGGCGGCGTAAGGGTATATTTTTGTTTCCGATATATTTGCAGTATTATCTGCAATTCTGAAAGCTCGATGCAAAAAGATTCCTCTGCAGACAGATACCGCTCACCATGGAAAATCTTTTTTTGCATGTACACGGTCGAGTCACATTGTTGTGAAAACCAGCTAATATCCAGAGTAACCGCCGTGTGCAGCGCGGACACTAGCTAAACGGGCTGGGAGTGACACAATAAGGTGCTGGAAGGTGTTCAGAGGTATGTGGAGCCATGCTGACTGCAGTGCATCTGACAGCTGCTGGAGGGTGCGCGGTGGAGGATCGATAGAGCGAACAACACGATCGAGGTCGTCCCACAGATGCTCAATTGGGTTTAAGTCTGGGGAATTAGGGGACCAGGATAATACTTTGAAGTCTTCATCGTTCTCTGCCAACCACTCTCAGACATTTCTAGCTGTGTGACACGTCGCATTGTGGTTCTGAAAGATCCCATCCGCCCCAGGGAAGACAAGACAATCAGCGTGTATGGCTGTACATGGCCTGCAACAACCGATTCATAACGAATTCGGTCCATAGTGCCTTTCACAGGTAAACAACCAGAGAATGCTACGAAAACATTCCCCAGACCATAACGCTGCCCCCACCAGCTTGTGTTCTGCCAACAATGGTTGAAGAATGTTTGTTCTTCCGATGTTTCTGGCCTTATACACCAACATCCATCCGTTCGATGAAGCAGAAAACGTGACTCTTCGGAGAAGGCAATCCCTTGCCACTCAGCGGAGGTCCAATTCCGATACTGCCGTGCAAATGTAAGCCTTTTCTGTAGATGCACCTTCGTTAACATAGGTGCAGTAACCATCGGTCGGCATCGGAGCCCCATACGCAGCATGGTTCGCTGAATTTAGATACACTTCCGGTAGCCCCCTGGTTCATTCGGGCAGTGAGTTGCTCCACTGTAGCGTGTCCATCGGCCCTCACGCACCTTCACAGCCGATGTTCACCTCTCACATCAATGGCGCCATTTCTCCAATCACGATAAACTTTAACCACAGCAGCACGCGAATAGTTCACAAATTGCGCTGTTTCAGAAATACTGCCACCCTTGGTCCGAAAGCCGATAATCATCCCTTTTTGCGAATATGATAAATCGCTCCTTTTATCCATGATAGCAACGACTGATATGTTTTCAGATCATGATCTTATGTAGAGGATTTTAGGAAGGGAGTGTCTGACCCCAGGTCTTAAACTACCCTTAGAAATAGGAAGCTAGGAGATTTGGGCTAGAGTGTCCGATAGGAAAGTGACACGGAAACGAAGTAGAAAGGGGGAGGAAGACGCCCTTATTAATTACCGGGAGGCAGTACCGGGGTTCGACAGCTTAACGTGCCGATCCGACGCACGGCGGATATTTAGTGAATCGAGCGTTCGTACCTGCCTGGGATCGAACCTGAGGTCCTTCCCGTGGCAATCACGAACGTTGCCCACTAGACCGCCCGCGGCCCCATGTTTTCAGAATGCCTACAGCACACCTTATATACTTTCCAAGCCAGCTCAGGACACAATCTTCTTTCATTGGTTACGCATTGTTGACGTCAAAAGTAGGAGGTGGTGATAATAATGTAACTTGACTGTGTATTTTCTGTTTACAAAAATGCAGAGTTTTTCCACCAGGGGTTCGTAGATATATAAATCTGAGTTTTCTCGATATTTCTGCTTCTAAAAGTTCGATTTGAAAATTTCTTTCTTTGTCGGATAGCGTTTCTAGCGCGAAATGTTTTGCACATAATTTCAGATTTTTCTTAAGGCACTAGTTTTCCACTTGAGGACTAAGTTCATTTTTCCGTTTACAGCAATATCTGCACTTGTAAAAACTCGATTGAAAAAAATACTTTACCCGTCACACACTACTAACTGCGCAATCATTTTTCCCGCATTTCTTTGCCCAAGATGATACACAATTTCCCCGTTAGGGAGTACAAATATTTAATCTGTTTTCCTTGATATCTCTTCTCCTAAAAATACGAATTTTTGCAGCCACGGTTGCGCAGCGGTCTAAGTGCTGGCTTATGAGCATTCGTCCGAGATGGGTCCGGGTTCGAATCCAGTGAGGCATAGATGCTGTTTGTCTTGCGGCACTATAGCTCTCTCTCCTTTCCTTGGAGTCAGTGGCCCTAAATTAGGGACGGGCGTCTGCTTATAGCCCATTGAGTTGTTCATGGTGGTCGTTAAACCTCCAATAAAAAAAAATGAATTAAGATTTAAAAAATTCTTTTAACGCCGGATACGATTCACTTGTGGAACATTTGGCATGCAACCCTGAGTTGTTGTTTTTTTTATTCACAATTCTGGCGCTAGATGTTTGTGGGTAATTTTGTTTAAAACTGTATCTCCATTTCCAAAAATACTATAGAATTTTTTTATTGTATGCTATTTGCGACAGTAAAAATTGGTAACATTATCCTCTTTAATTAACGCAGTTTTCCTGCTAGGGACGTAAATGGAAAAACATTTTTTCTCGCTATATCTGCTTTCAGAAGACGTATTTGAATACTTTTTTCTTCGGCATGGCGCTTTTTCCGTGAATAATACTTTTCGGATATTTTCTACTTTTCCATTATTGAAAATTGCTCCGCTAGGGAGCTTCAGCTTATAATTTATATTTGAAAGAGTTTATTCCATTCTAAAAATCCCTTAGAAAAATCATTTTTTCTTAGGATACTCTTCATTACGAAGAGTGTTGTGCACCCATTTCCTTCTGCCAGTAACGCACAGCTTTCCTTTCCCGCCAGGGGTGGTAATCTCTTCTAATTTTTCGATTTAAAAATCTCTTTTGCCTTTGATATCTTTCTCTATGAGAAACTTTATGCACAATTTGCTAATTTTTGTAATACACTTTTCAACTGCGAGTGGCAGTAAGTAGTTATTTGTATTTATGGGTGTTTTATCGATTCCAGAAATCCGGTTAATATTCTTTAGAACCTGTCCCAATCGCTATGAATAATCCAACTCACACTGAATATTTTAAATTATGCAAAGTTTTTCCCTGGTAGTGTAAGTTTATTCTCTCTCTCTCTCTCTCTCTCTCTCTCTCTCTCTCTCTCTTTTTGTGCCGGATTTTTAGATTTTTTTTAAAATCTACTAGGAAATATTGTTTTCGTGTTGGAAATAAATGATTCAAAAGGCGTACTCATTACAATTCATAATTCGGTGTCATCTTTCTTGTTTATTCTGCAAATGAAATTTCTTTCCAACTTTTTTTTTTTTTTTTATTTATTTATTATTTATGATATCCAGTAATTGTTCCAATTGGATTGCAAATTATTTCCTGTTTACAGTGATCTGTGAATTTCGAAACAATCAAGCACAAAATTTCACGCAAAAATTGCAGTTGAGGATCTGAGATCTAAGGAATCGGAAAGGCAGAGACGTAGAATATGAAATGTGGGAGGAGCAGAGAAAGATTTAGGGCTTTCACGTCCCCTAGGCCTAGACAAATTTGCCGCCGCTACTCCGTTAAAATAAAAAATTTGATGGCTATAAAACTATTCTGATCAGTTTTTTTCTTCAAGTACTTTCTTCGTAGCATTTAAGGCATCAACATCAACTGAAATGATTTCTTCGTTGGTCGCTGTAGTTGATCCAACACATTTAACAGTGAAATGTTTATCAATTTTTTGACATTTTAGTAATTCTTCACCAATTTTCACTTTTTAGCAGCAGCTATTTTTTTGCACTGAGCTCCACTCAGTACCTCCCTTCCATCCCTTATAGTTAGATTAGTCTTGAAAAAAGAAAATTATCTTTTTCTTCTACAGTAAACAAACTATTTAGTATTCTATACATCAACTGTGGGAATTAGAAGGAGCGGCAGAAAACAGCATCGGAAGTTTTGGGATCTGCGATTGTCATTGTAAGAAGGGGAGGGCATGAGCCAATCATAGCCATGAGCATGGGCCATGAGCCAATCCCTTTAACTTTTCTTTGAATTTTTATGTGATGCCTGCAACTTCTAATGAAGCAGTTGTACACAGAAAAGCGAAGTGGTCGAGAGTCGCCTTCACTGAGGTCGGAGTTAGGGGAACAAAATAGATGATGGTGCTAAAATTCATCCCTTGCCCTGCCCTCTGCGATTGTATTCATTCTGAGAGCAGATTAGATAGCTTGGCATGAATATCCTGCAAATGTCACCCTCTAAAGCCCAAAGCTATCTTCCTTTATCTAAGCCAGAAAACGTTTTTCGAACTCCAAAGAGCAATGTCAACACCCCACTTGTTCCCCCACCACCCGTTCGTATTCATTTTAGTTTTGTTTTTTTTAATTCGAGGTTTAACGACCACCGTGAGCTACTCAATGGGCTATAAGCAGTCGCCCGTCCCTAATTTAGGGTCACTAGTTCCAGGGAAGTGACAGAGCCAGTGCCGTAAGACAAACACAACATCCATGCCTCACCGGGATTCGAACCCGGACCCCTTTCGGACGAATGATCAGAGGCCATCGCCTTAGACCACTGCGCCACCGGGGCGGCCTCATTTTAGTTTTGAAGCTAGTCAAACGGATAAACACATGTGTAACGTATACTCTATATTCACTTTCCTTTTGATTTTACTATCTCTGGTTATTTTATTTTACTATGTAAATTATCTTCTTACTGAACGAAATATTATTTCACCCGCTGAATGAGATCTGGCAATGAGTGTAAGTCATGACGTGGTGGTAGCCAGTATAAATAGGCGCGTTCAACGATAGCCAAAGAGAGCTTTTGTTGTTATAGGGAGAGCGTTTGTTGTTGTATAGCCAGAGCGTTTGTTGTTGGATAGGGAGAGCTTCGTTCTATGTGATTAGGTTGATTCTTTATTATTGTTATTTGAGTAGCTGTGTGTGATGATTCCAGTAGAAGGTCATAATAAATGGTTTACGTAAGTAAGTCTTTCTCAGTTCATAGTACTGTCAGACCTCTGTCTGGCTGTTAGGTTTATTTCAATTAATATTACTAGTAACAACCAGCATAAGACTTTATTCATCTTAATTACTGCTACAACATTACTACCAGTTACAAGTTTGTTCAATACTATTACTACACTACTAGCAGGAGACTTTATTCATGTTCTTAATTAACTAGTAACAACAACCATTTGAATTCACTATTTGAAGTTTAGTACAAGCATATAATTCAGTAGCAGAAGCATTATACTTAGCTTAGTTGAAAGCTTTATTCATTATCATTAGCTTAGCTGGTACAAAAGGTTATTCATTATAATTAGCTTAGCGGAAAGCAAATAAAGCTAATTCATTATACATGTTTTTATATACTATAGTTTCTCAAGTCGAAGAGGAAGTGGATTACGAAAATTTGGAAACAAAAACTTGTATACAGCAGTATTCGGACTAAATGTTAGTTTCCACTTTCATTTTATCTCTCGTTATTTTTATGGGATTTTTACAAATTATAAATTTTTACTACCACTAAAATTTGCCGCCCTAGGCCTAGGGGTCGTCTGCCTATTGGAAAATCCATCTCTGCGCAGGATGATAGAATAGTAAGTTGAAGTGCTATGCTGCAGAAGAACGATGGTTAAAGGTCAGTTCACTGGAGTACTTTCAGTGCCCTGTCGCCTGGGCTCGTTAGGCCTTCACTTGATAAATTAAGCAGTTCGGGGGTTTAGCTATTTTACCCCGATGAGGAGAAGAACGAATTCCTAGCGAGATCAGAACTCAGTCTCCCGCAGTGGTGTTCTTTGTGCAATGCAGTATATGGAGGAGGTCACGAACTTGCTTGTCCGAATTTCTATATTACTCCTGTACCAATGTTTCTATTGTTTATAGATTGATCCGTTCCTGCTTATTCTATTTGTCGTTTTTTTTTAGGTTACCTTGCTGCCAAATTCCTACTTTCAACTTAATTTCTACCTTCGGTCTTCCATTTCGGTACCGGACATTAAAAATCTCTATTTTCCCTCGTCTTACCACGCTCTTATCAAACGCTGTCGCACTTCTGTTGTCCTTTTTCATTCCCCAGCCAAAAAAAAAAAAAAACGCGGAGTATCTTTTATCCTTCAACCACGCTTATTTTCCTTTGTCTTCCTTCCGAGAGAGAGGAACCTCTTCTGTCGCTGCAGCCCAATGCGGAAATGTCAGGGTTCGCTGTGATCTCGATACTCAATGTGAGATATCAAGATGCATTTTCAGCTGGGAAAAGACAGACACCCCACAAAGTAGGATATAACAACGCCATCCCAGTCGACACACTCATTTTATCGCATTATACGAATAACGTCCTCTCGCACTGGGGTGAACAAAGATTATAAGTAGATGTAACGTACGAAAACTGTTTATTGGTATAACTGCATGCAGTGGCGTAGGAACGGGTGGGGGTACAATGTACCCCCCAAATTTTGGAGAGGGGTACATTAATATCTACTGTACCCCCCCAGATATGAGCAAACACAAACCAATCATTCATAAAGAGTGAACTGTAAAATTCATATGCTACTTTTTTTTTTATTCTCTTTTTTTTTTTTTTCAAAGAAATATCACGGGTCATCTGTTGTTGTTTTTTTATATCCGAAGCTTGTAGTGGGAGGCTTTTCATCCACCAAAAACTGGCCAACCATCTGGAAAACTTCAGCAAATTAGTTCTGCAGGGAAAACGACGAGTGCGAGGTTTTTGTTAATAACTTCAAACAGCATATGGTAGGGCTAGGGCTTGATAACATACTTGTGATCAGTGTTTCTTTTTCTCTTAAAATTCCATGCATCTTGATCAGGTCGTCCTTTCTGCACTTTAAAAAAAAATTAATGCACATTTCAGCGCCCGCAGCCCCGGCACTAAAATTGTTTTCTGTCTTAAGATCTGTAGCAATACAACAAGTGCATTACGGATTTCACATACCACTCATAGAACTCCAATTATTCAATATCTCCACCATCATTTAGCTTTGCACCAAACCAATGTGCTTTTTACATCAATTGTCAGCCTATGTATCGTTCAAAGTTTTTAATATAGACTTCATAATGCTTCACTGGTACTATCTTCGCGGGTAGAGCAGTTTTTATTTTACTGCGGTTTTACTTCATTAACGTAAACAAAAATGATAAGAAATTTAATTCGTTCTTGTAAAGAGTTACATATAACATTTCCTGAGAAATCCCTCTTTTCCAAACCCTGCTGACAGAAATTCATCCTAATGTTGACTTGTCCCTGCCCAATATTTTAATGGAAAAAAAAAGTACAAAAATGAACAAGAGAAAACACACACAAAAAAAAAAAAAAAAAAAAAAACTTACATTCATTTTCTGATAAGAAATTGATAATGTGAACTTTTTGTCAGCAATAAAAATAATAATGGTAATAATTGATAATAATATGATGATAACAATGTTCATTCGGATGAATTCCTGATCAGTATACGTATTTTATAAAAACTCTAATATACTACCCCCCAAAAAAAAATTCGGAGGGGGTCATCCATAGATGGCTTAATCCTTGAGATGTAAGGTTCATGAGCTTGTACCCCCTAAATCCAAAAGCGTTCCTACGCCACTGACTGCATGTATATAAACGTGCGAGCTTTCACCGTCAGAAGGATGGCTTCATCAGGAAACAGTTCAGTCTGAAGAGAGGTTCTAATTAAAATTCAAAAACAAACAATATTGAGATGTGATAAATGCTAAGGGTGTAAGGTCTAACACATGCCCAAAAGAAGAATGGCTGGGGTGGGGGATGGAATGGGGGAGTTAAAGGCAAGAGTGAGCATCTGAAACTGTAAGCAGTCTCCTGTCTCCAATATGGGGACTCTGGGTTTAGGAAGAGACCAGCTCCGTGGAACACACAGATTATCCACGTCTCATCAGACTCCCGAACCAGCGCCTCCGACAGCTCATCCACAGGGGTCACCGAAGTGGTGGTGCCTCCTGTTACTTCAGAGTGCGGTGAGAAACGGTAAAATGAACTTTCAGCAGAGGATGAAATGGGAACACAATCTACAAGGCTGGGTTTAACAACTGCCTTCTCAGTCAACATATTCGTTTGATCGCATAACACGAATAAGTCCTATTGCATTGTTCCTGGAACCTCGAAACGGAATACTTTAAGATTAAAAAAAATAGATCAAGCAAATTTTTTACTAAAAAATCATCATGAGGTCCATAGATTCATTTTTTACAGCGGAAACGGTGCGGGCAAGAAGCGTCATCATCGTGTTTCAAAAATCGTTTGGGTCTCTGACAAACGTGAGAGGTCTATATATTCTTCTAAACAGTATACAACCAAAGTGACCCTCTCAGCTTTTAAAACATTTTTTCAGGGTTCAACAACCCCCAAAAGCAGCTCAGGGTCCAGTGTCCCTAATTTAGAGATACTGGCCCGTGAAGACCACAACGACAAACACTTCAAAGGCAAGCACGCTTGCACATTTTGTTCGCCTTGTCAGAAACCACGAATCTTGGAATTCACGTTTGGATGTTCAAGGATCAGTGGCAGCAACTTTATAGACTATAAGCTACCTTCGGTCTCTAACTTAGGGCCACTGGTTCCAGGAAAGGGAGGCCCGTGCCGTAAGACAAACACAACATCAATGCCTCACCAGTATTCGAACCCGGCCCATCTCGAAAGAATGGTCCGAAGTCTGCGACACCGGAGTGACCACTTGAAGTGCGTCAGATGCTTATCTAATTGTAGGTCTTATCACCTATCCTGGGGCCAGTGTCCCTAATTTATGGATACTGGCCCCATCATAGAGGGAGAGTCAGCACCACGGGGCAAAACAAACCATCCATGCTTCCATTTGAGACTCGAACAAAAGCCCAGCTAGGATGAATGAACAGAAGCCAACGTCTCAAAATACTGCTCCACCAGGTTGGCGAGAGATCTTGTTCCTCAGTGATGACGACGCAGTTCAGCAGGACAATTTGCTCGCAATGTGCAAACGTAGGGCGACGAATATTCGACAAATTTTAGTGTAATTAACCTCCATGCAAAGTTACTAAGTTTGGATCTTTTCAAGCATCTGTGAGAATCAGCGCAAACAAATTCTCCCGACCTGTCGGTACACCTCGTCTCCAGTAAAACATCCTGACAGAATTCGCAGAGGTTTTTGTTGTTGTTTTGTTTCGGGATTTAATTACCACTGTGAACATCTAACAACTATGTGCAGCAATCATATCCCAAATTCTGGAACACTGATTCCGGGGAAGAAACGGTCTTGGGACCGGCTTTGTACACATGCCATCATCCGGGACCCGAACCCTGGCCCAGTTGGGGCAATTAACCAAAACCCCGGGCATCTGACCACACGACCTCCCTGAGTGGCATTTTCTAGTTTATATATTTTCCACAAATATGTAACTTTCACGATAAGAAATATTGAGATATAGTGAGAAGAAATAGTAAATGCTTGGCATACAGGATAAGAAGGAAAAGGGGAGAATTGAACAATTCAATTCCTAATTACTGAAAGTTAATAGAATAATATCCTGTCTTCATTTTTTTTTACTTCATGCATTTCAGGGGAGTATATGTAATTTTTTTCAGTGGGGAGGGAAGGGGAATAGAAAATAGAAGGTTTCTGAAATCCATCAGGACAAAGTAAAAGTTAATAAAAACAGAAGAAAAGAATGTAATAATTTTTTTCTAATATAAGTTGATGCATTTTTATTAAATTAAAGCATTTTACTAATGTATGTCACATTTTAGCAAAAAAAGAAAAAACTACTTCCGGAGGGAGTGGCAAGGACCATTGGTATTCCCTCTAAATACGTCCCTGATGCGCTTCTTTCCTGACATTAGTAGTTTTGAACGAAATTCTGCTTCGTGGAGGATGTACTTCGTTTCGTTTTCCTTAATTCCAACAAAAGTTTCAATAGAACCAGAAGTTTTATATTGCTGGATCAAGACCGCAACTAGACGATAGTTTCAGGGCGGGGGGGGGGGGTAAGATATTCCACAGAAAAATGTAATCTATATCTATTTGTCTATCTACATATCTACATCTATAAGGGCCATAACCACTTTTGTTTCAGGGTTTGTTTGTTTTTTAAACTATTCCACAGCAAAAATCTATGTACCTATCTAATCATTTAACAAAAAATAAACTCTTCAGTTTTTAGTATATTAGTATATACCCGGCTGTAATACTAGCTCTAGAAAATTTGGAAGCTTCAGTTAACTCAGACACTGCTCAGAGTGCAAGTCAACTGTTGTGTTCTATACGGAGTGCTAAATTTGTGAAACCTCTTTTTATCACAGAAAACATTTTTCAAGTTTTCGGATATTATATTATCTGACTTACCATCCTTGTCACATTTACGCCAAAAATCGGATTGTCATCTTCAAAATTTGTATTATATGGCGTAATCCCGTATTTCTTTCATGATATTTCTTTACAAGTTAATGCTGATTTAAGTTAATGATCGCGCTAAATCAGCATTAACTACAAGTTAATGCTGATTTAGCGCGATCATGTGGATGGCTTTCTTGATGGCTTGCGAGAGAATTCAGACAAGGATTTTCATTATAGGTTTGAAGCAACCACTGTTTTAGTGTCAGAAAATGGTGGATAGAGTCTGGGATTTTCCGAAAACGACAGGAAAACAAACGCACAGAGGAAATATTCTCACCAAAAATTGTGAAGAATATTATAAATTGAATCTCTACCTTCCGATTTAAAAACAGATTAGAGTGCAACTGTGTGAAAGATTCAAAAATCACAAACATTTAATTTTGTCTATAGAAAAAGTAAGTCAAGATGTAACGTACCAGGAGATGTGACGTAGTTGCCAGAAGGACGCACACGACATAAAGGCAGATAGGAATCAGAATAAAACGTACGCGTAGCTCAATTGGTAGAGTGACTTATTCCGGAATGAGGGGATCCGGGTTGGAATCCTGGCGCGGATAGAAATGACGGAGAAATATACTTCGTTATAATGGCGCCCGAACTATCCGGATGACCCGACCGTTCAAAATCTCGCATTGGTGTGATGTTATTTCCACACCGTGAGATAGGAAAAGTAAGAGAATCCATTCTCCAGCACTTCAAAAAAAAAAAATAAAAAAAATAAAAAATAAGGGGGAGATGATGTAACGTACCAGGAGATGTGACGTAGCTGCCAGAAGGACGCACACGACATAAAGGCAGATAGGAATCAGAATAAAACGTCCGCGTAGCTCAATTGGTAGAGTGACTTATTCCGGAATGAGGGGATCCGGGTTCGAATCCTGGCGTGGACAGAAATGACGGAGAAATTTACTTCGTTATAAAGAGGATTTGGAAAAGTGCTTCACTTTTTACAGCAAACTTCTTCCGCATGCAGCTACATTAGGCGCCGAATTTTCTGTCTAGCAATCTAAATTGTGGAAAGAAACTGAACTACTCAAATGTGCCACTGAAGGGTGTTTTAAATTCCAGGCAACGTTGTTTCCGAACATAAGCAAATTGCTGCACATCCTCACTACGCTGCCTCTACAGCAACACCTGAAAGAACATTCCAGATCATACGTAGAGGATTTTAGAAAGGGAGTGTCTGACCCCCAGGTCAACCCTTAGAAACATGAAGCTAGGAGATTTGGGCTAGAATGCCCAAGAGGAAAGCGACACGGAAGCGTGGTAGAAAGGGGGAGGAAGACGCCCTTATTTATTACCGGGGGCCAGTGCCCGGGCTCCGAAGGCTTAACGTGCCCATCCGACGCACGGCGGATATTTAGTGGTTCGAGCGTTCGTACCTGCCTGGGATCGAACCTGAGGTCTACCTGTGAAAGTCACGAACTTTGACCACTAGGCCATCCGCGGCCCTGTGAAAATGTTCTTTCCAGTCTTAGACTGGTTTTAAACGTCTAAGACTGAAAAGAACATTTTCCAGTCTTAGACGTTTAAAACCGTATTTGCGCAATTCAACCAGCGAAACTCGTCTGAATGGGCTGGCCTTGATGTTCAGATGATGTCATCCAACGATTCGAAAAGTCTGAAAAATCGTCGCATTATTTTGAAACGACATACGCTGTATTGGCAAAAGTCACCGGACACCTAGAAGAAGAACACAATATAGCATTTATTGACATAACATTAGTACGGTGTCGGCCCACCTTTGGCCTTAATGCATGCACTGACGCTTGGAGACATGCTTTCGACAAGGTTTTGGAACACAACAACAGGTATACGCTTCCATTCAGTACATAATGCTGCAGCTAACTGCTGCTTAGTAGTAGGCTTTGGTTCCAAACTTCTTATGCGGCGCTCTAATTCATCCCATAGGTGGTCTATGGGATTAAGATCAGGGCTCTGTGCTGTCCAGTCTACACACGATACGGAATTATCGTCAAACCATGCCGTAACAGTCCTTGCTTTATAGCTCGGTGCATTATTCTACTGGCACCAACAAGGCTCGGTTCCATAGTATTGCCGCAGAGTTGGTAGGACACAATAGTCCAGAATTTTGAAGTAGACGTGCTGATTAACAGGTTTGTCCATGATAACCAATGGGCCGGGACCATACCACGAAAAACACCCCCACACGAGTACACTGCCAGCTCCAAACTTGACCGTAGGAACAGTACACTGTGGTAAATAGCGTTCCCCCGGCTGCCGCCATACCCACACACAGCATCAGACTGGTGGATCGTGTATCTGAATTCATCAGTCCATAGGACCTGTTTCCATTGATCTACGATCCACGATAAGTGTTCTTTACACCATGCTAAACGACGAGTAGCATTCAGAGTAGAGATGAAAGGCTTATGAGCAGCCGCACGGCCACGGTAACTCATGGAATGAGTTCTCTGCGAATGGTTTGTGTACATACCGAGGCTCCAGCATTTTTACTCACCTGTACACTGAGGTCTTGTGCAGTACTCCGTCGATTAGCTGTAACGATTCTCCTGAGTCTTCGACGTCCTCTATCACTCATTTTCTTAGGTCTGCCGATACGTATATTCCATGTGTCTTCCACTTATTCAGTACATCCAAAATAGTTAATTTGGGCATATTTAAACGCTTCTCAGTTTCTTTTGTGGACAACCCACTAATATAGCACCCAACAATCTTTTCTTTCTCCATTCTCAAAGTAATTTCCTTCCCGCCGCGACATTTTCACTCAACCTTACAGTGCGATATGATCGCAGTCAGCTGCAGGCTTGTTTTTATACCGTTTGCAGCTGTACCGCGCATCTTAACAACGCAGCGGATCCGTCCATTTGCTTTTGAAGGGGTGCCTGGTGACTTTTGTCAATATAGTGTATATTCAACAGTTTTGTGGTTCCTTTATATTATTTCTTCCTTTTTTTTTTACTTTTATTGTTTCAGCTTTTTAAATAAAAGCAATCCCATTTTGTTCTACAAGTTAATATTTTAGGGTATCATTTTCTTATCAGATTTCGACAAGTACAGTAGACTCTGTGCTAACCGGCATCGACGCGGGAAATGGCTGTTGATACCAAGGAAAGACTGACCCCCCTGAAAAAGGTCGTGGCTCCGAGAAAGAAAAAAGTTTGAAACGGCAGTACAGTAATGATAGGTTTATGGCTGTCTTAAACTTGTTTTTACTCATGAAGTGATGGTTAATTTCATTCTTTCCCTACCTCCATCCCTACGCACGTCGCAAGGAGCAAACTAACCTCCACCAAGTACGAGGAAATAAGTGAGAACCTTCCCAACTTAAACATATGATTTATGCTTTCATTTCGCAATTTGCACCCCAATTTCCTTCTCAAAATGACAAGCTAATTGAAGTTCGCAAATCTCATTCCTCACCCATGTCAACAGGCAACAGGCCACCAGATTTTGGATGTCATTGTAATTCATCATCTATCGACGCCACTTCCTCCCCTTTACACTTCCGGCCCTCTCCGGCTATTTAGACCGAAAGCAAAACCAGAGCAGCATTTACCTAAGCATTCGATCTCCGGCTTTCCTGGCACCGCTTTGGACCCTGTGGTATGTGAAATTTCGAATTCAAGATGCAATCACTCACTGCGCTCTAACATTTCTGAACACAACCCATCCTAGTCTGGCATCTTGATGTTATAAAGAAAAAAAAAACTACGATTCCAACTGCTATTTTTTTTCTTCTCTCTTAACACAATGAAGAAATAAATGAGCGATCTCAAATATACCTGATAATAGAACAATTCCGATTAATGAAGTGCCAGACACAGAGTTGCCTGTACTTCTATAAATTTGTTACTGCTGGTATAGTGAAAAAAAAATGTCCTTCTGATGTAAGATTTGTCAAAGGAAATAACAGAAACAATTTGTAAAAAAAATGGAAGATAATGGCAACCCCTGTTGATCTAATAACTCACGATAAACAAGCAAAACAAAGTTTGCCCAAAAACATTTCCAGGTTTGGACCCTAAAAACCCCTCCCCTGGATACGACCATGTGCTGGATATACAGTAATGTTCTTCGAATAAACGATAAAAGGGAAAAGTGGAGACACAAAGAAGAAAGAAAAAGGAAAAATGGCACGTTATCTCACTTCCTTAAATCCCTAGTGGCTGTTGTCCTGTATTCCAAGCTTCTACCGGAAGTGACGCATTTATTCTACTGGAAACACAAAAGAGGAAAAAAAATCTATTGTTTGGAAGATGGACCGGCTACGTGTTCACCTTCGCCCACTTAGCGCATTAAGAAAGCAGATGGGAAATCGCGAGCATGAAATAGATACTGTTTTACGAATGCACGTAAAAACTTTCATACGATACGATCATTTTTCCGCTTGCTGATTTGATCGATTGATTCTTTCGCAGTATTTATTCTCAACAAAAGACGGAAACAAAAAGCGGAAATCTTTGTTCGAAGCACTAGCTGGTTGTTTACTCCTGACCTCATTTCTAATTGCGTGCTTGGTCAGTCGTCTTCCAACCAAAATGGTGATCGTAAGTTGTAAAACACGATGTTCTCACATTTATCGGATCGCAGATGCGTTAAACTTCTTTTAACACACGTCGAACACTGAGCGAACGACTAAAACCTAATTCTTAATCCTCTGTCATGAGTAAATCACTGATATCTTTAAAATGGTAATCTAAGAAACAATGCATCGGCGTTCAGACACAGCTTGATATTCATTGTTCAGAGTGAGCTATACCGGAGCTAGAGAATGTTCTTTCGTGAACTGTGATCATATGGACACACTGTAAATCAGTTACGAATTCAATCAGTGAGCATAGCAAGTTCGGTAATGAACCAACCGGGGACTTTGTCTTGAGAGACAAAACAGGGCAGCTAATTGTGAGAGTTATCAGATCTTTGCAAGTTTCAGAAAATTCTGGTGCCCGAAAAGCCTTCGCGGGGATGAAAATCAAAACACGCAACTGCACGTAGAGACATTTGGCTGGTAAAGAGGTACAATCATAAAGGTAATTAACATTTGATAACAGACAATTATGTACACATTTTACATATACAGGGTCACATCTGCAAATGTCACCAGAGTAAGATGTAAGAGTGTTACCTAAAAATGTCTTAATAAGGAATGTGATCACTTCATACCGACACACAACGATGATACATACTCATCACCAGGTTGTTGATGAACTCTGAAGCCAAAGAATTTCATTCCTCGATGAGGGCGATGCATAGGTCGGAAAGGGTTCTGAAAGGAGGCTGACGAGCAGCTACGTGTCATCATCCTAGACATGCTCTATAGAGTTAAAATCCCGAGACCTGGCTGACCAGTTCATAAGCCAAACACTCTTGCTCGGCAGAAAATCATCGACAAGCTGAACCCTGTGCGGATGCGAGCGTTATCATCCATTAAGAGGAAGTGAGGGCCAACAAATCCCCGAAAAGGTCTGATATAGGGCTCTAGGATCTCGTCTCTACAAGCTCAGCATTCACATTGCCTTCTGCGAACACATGGTGTGGTGTGCGGGCGTTTAACATAATGGCACTCACACGAACAGACCACCGCCTCAGAAAGAGTCTGGTTCGTGGACGTTTTGTAGGATCAATACGTGTTCCCTGTTTCCTCCAAATGAAATGCCGACGAGAATCAGTTTGTAGACTGAATCTTGACTCGTCCGTAAAATGAACACCGGCACACTTTTCTTAGCTCCAGGAGTGATGTCGCTTGCACCAGGTCAAGAGGAGCTCGGTCAAGATGAGATTCGGTTACGGGACACAAGCAATGGGTCTCCTGGCATATAGACTAATTGCATTTATCCTTCGATATATTGTTTGCCTTGATGCCATAGTCCCAGTGGCAGCTCAAAGATAATTGCCAGGCTGTGTGGAATCTATGACGCCGGGCCTTTAAAGTAACATAACATAGGACATATGCATAACGGCAGGGCCACAGCTACTGGGAGGGCGTTTGTCCTCCCAATAGTTCAGCTTGTCGATGATGGCGTTTGCCCTCCCAGAATGGTCATTCCAAGGCCATAAATTTATGTTTTGGGGATGTAAAAAAGTAGTTGTAACCATGGGCAGCGGAACCTGATAATTTCAGGGGAGGGAGGGTGGGGGGCGAATTTCTCAGAGAGTTAAAACAATTAAAGAGAGAGAAACCGTGGGTTATAAATGCAAGTACTCTAACAGGTCATCGTCAGCTATTATCATTCCACTGCTGGATGAAGGCCTCTTCCATAACTTTTTGACTTGAACTTATCATTTCCAAGCCACTCCAGCATACTTTTGAATTTCATCCACCCATCTCCAAGGTGATCTGCTTCTGGGTCTTCTTCTGCCCCTTGGTCAAATCCAATGTAATATTCGGTTGTTTAACGGTGGTCAATCATTACCACTTGGGAATTCTTTAGCGATCTTCATTAAAGTAAAAAAATACAACGGTAAGTTAACTTTTCAACTTATTTGTGCAAAAACAATTTTCAAAGTTGTACTTGAAGCGTTTTCCAAAAAAAACTGCAAAACGTGGTGGCGGTCTTACGAAAATTTTCATAAAAAAAGAAAAGAAAGTTACACACTTCAGTATTTTCTTTTTAAAGACTTTAGTTAGTCTCATACAGTATTCCATGCAGTTAGCAGGGGTACAGAGTATCATACACTATGAGGTTTGAACATCTGATATCCACGAAGGGAATTTTCCAAAACAGTGAATGGAGAGATAGAAAACAATATGCTGGTATGCCGAACAAGTCGTTGGAATGAAGAACTAATTAATCACTTGTACTCTGTCGCAGAAAGTTCTCTGAGCGTTTAACATTGAACAGAATTTTTCCAAGCCCTATACGTTTTGATCCGATACTCATTCGTTCTGCATTTCTGTAGAGTGTTGTGTTGTCGGCGTTCACATAACGTTTACTCTTTATTTGGTATTTACAACCTGCGGTTTGGGGGTATTAAAATTGTTATTACATTTTTAATAAAATTGTCAAAATCTGAAGTTCGATTTTTTTTTTTTGATTGGAGGTTTAACGACTACCGTGAGCAACTCAATGGGCTATAAGCAGTCGCCCGTCCCTAATTTAGGGTCACTGGTTCCAGGGAAGGGAGAGAGCCAGTGCCGTAAGACAAACACAACATCCATGCCTAACCGGGATTAGAACCCGGACCCCTTTCGGACGAGTGATCAGAGGCCATCGCTTAGACCACTGCGCCACCGAGGCGGCCAAATATGCGATTTTTTGAACGATTATAATACTCTCCTATAACGACCAGTGTGAGAAAGTAAAAACCACGTATTATTTGAGTGGAACTCGAAGGGGCGTAATTTTGATCTCGAAGGTGAGTAATTTCAAGCCTCGCCCTCCCAGATAAGAAAAGCCTGCTGCGGTTTTGAATAGCGGTCCAGTGAGACGCCCAATACTGTACGTCTCCCTTTTATGTTTTCTTATGATAAATAATAATAAAGCGATTTTGAAACCTTACCAGGACATTACGAAAAGCTTTCTACGGTCTTGAATAATGGTCCTTATCAGGTGTCGTACGCCGTGGACGACATTTGTCAGGACGCCCCACTGGTGTTGTTGAATTGCTGCTATATCCATGAAACCATTCTTGAGTTGATATTAAAGTCCCTTGCGGCTTAAGCCTGAGACTGCCTGCTTTTAGTAGTCCTGTTGCTCGCCATCCTACAGAGTTGAGTACACATAAGGAAAGTATTTGCAGCTACCGGAACGCTTTTTATACAAGCTGTCAACAAGAAATGCCACTCCCGTTCCCCACTGGTTTTAAGTTTTAAGTATGTAACTCAATTTACATATTGGATAACATTTTGCTCAATGATATGCGTATTTCACTACGGGCATTTGTTTCTTGTGTCTATTTGCACATGTCCTATGAACACCGAAACACTCCTTAAGCGCTTTGGATTATATTTGTCCGCTATTACCTTCCGGACTTGAATTTTGGGAACCAATGTGTTAAGCTAGACGAGTTAGACGGCGCTTAGGATCCGGGCTGTTTTATCACATTTAGGGCTCTTTCCACACTAGCGATTTAGTTTCTCTATTTCATGTTTTTATAACAACTTTTTGTTTCAGACTACAGTTTAAAATGTTTCAATGTTGTAAAAATCAGTTTATTAATTACCAAATTACTCACTGTAAAAAATAAGTGGTGTGAATTCACGAAAAATTTCTGAAAATAACGTGCAGCACGGTTGCAGGTAAGTGTCCGTCTTTCAACGGAATTTCAGTTTTAAAAAGTTCTCGTTTTTTTTTTTTTAACTTCCGTATTTTCACAGATTTTCCGTGGTCAGTAATTCCGTTTATTTCAAAAAAGTCCGTTTCAAGGTTTTTCCGTATTTAGACAGAAATTTCGAAAAATCCAACACGATGCATATTTCATCCCTTACACAGGAGAATCCTTTTGCCCAGGTGATCGAGCCCATTCCTTTGGGTTAAACACGCGCGTCTTCACCACTGAGCCAGAAAGTCACAGGAATCACACTCACTTTCGAGGGAAAACTAATTGGGCGATGATGAATCTCTTTTCGTTTCATTAATGCGAGTGATTCAGTCCTTTTATTTTTGAATACGTTTGTAATAATTTTATTTTTTCTGCAGCAGGTCTTATTACAAATTACATATTTTTTTCATCGTGATTTTTCAAAGTGAAATGAATTATTTGGAGTTTAAGATCTTTTTTTCAACTAACAATAACTTTCAATTACCTTTAAGAGAGGGTGCAATGTACTGTTTTATAATATTATTTCACAAAACTTCTAAATATAAAATTTACTTTTGATAGCTACATGTATATATAGGTTTTGTTTAAAGGACCCCACAGACTTATATAGACATCGTGCAATCGCCTGTTTAATAAATTAAGTACCCAGTTTCTTACGGTAACAATATACACTGGTGTGCAAAAATTAAGGACGAAGAGGAGAAATTAGCATAACAGCGGAACGAGCAGGCAGAACGGACCGAAAGACCACTCAGGAGATAGACTAGGGTCCGGTACGGTAGGGAATGCGCATATATGCAGCATGACGTAGGGGGGGGGGCGAGTGACGGAAGGATATAAAGCACACGAGCGGCGTACGCTCAGCAATTCGGTGAAAGCTATTGCACGGTGTACATCGGTTTGAACGACGTCGAGTTGCTGCCACCGTGTGATATGGCCAACAGGCAATCCAGTACACGACATCTGGATGACTTTCACCCGAGGTCGCGTCTTTGGGAAGTTGGAAGAAGTTCGAAGTGTGACTAGTTTGGCCGAGGAGTTCGGGATCACTCACAGCATCGTTTCACGAGCTTGGTGAGCATTTCAAACGACAGGAACAGCTGTCCGAGAGTTTAGCAGTGGTCGTCCACGAGCAACCACGACAGCGGACGACCGGTATATTGTCCTACAGGTGAGAAGAGACAGACGGCAGACAGCAGGAGAAATCGCAAGGCACATGCAACAGACAACTGGACGTCCGTCATCGCGTTTAACCGTGGCCAGGAGGCTGCACAAAGGTGGTCTATTTGCACGACGACCAGTACGGTGTGTGCTTTTAACGCCTGCTCATCGGAGACTGCGGTTTCTGTGGTGCCAGGAACACAAGAACTGGACACATCAGCAATAGGGTAGAGTTCTCTTTACGGATGAGAGCCGATTTAGTCTGGCGAGCGATTCTGGACGTATACACATCTGGAGAGAGCAGGGAACACGCAATCACACCTCCAACATCATCGAAAGGGACCGGTTTGGAGGTGGCGGAGTTCTCGTTTGGGGCGGTATCATGCTTGGTAGCCGTACTGACCTCCACATCTTCCAAGGAAGGTTCAGTCACTGGTGTCCGCTACTGTACTGAGGTTCTTCTGCCTCACGTACGTCTGTTTAGAGGTGCTGTGGGTCCTCAGTTCCTCTTCATGGACGAAAACGCTACACCTCATCGTACAGTGGCTGTCGCAGAGCTGTTAGAGAGTGAAGTTATTCAACACATGGATTGGCCCGCAAGGTCTCCGTACCAAAATCCAATCGAACACGGGTGGGACCTTCTCTGGAGATGCTTGGCAGCACGTCACCAGCCGCCAGCAACGATTCCGCAGCTGCGATTGGCGCTGCAAGAGGAATGGGCCGCGATGCCTCAACAGCTCCTTGACAACCTCGTTCTCAGCATGGAAAGACATTTTAAATCCTGCAACGCAGTCAGTGGTGATCATATCCCCTACTAAAGACTGGATTTTCTTGGCAGCCGCCTGTCACATGGACGTTTCTGTCTTTTGTGCAGTTGTGCTCGAAGCTGCCTTTTCAATAAAGTACCCTTTGTATCCTTTGGATTACTTGTTTGGACGGTTTTGCTCACTTATCCCATATTCTTACATCTTGGGGATTTAATGGTATGATTTGAGTCGATGTGAAGCACTTCTGCACGACGTTACATTCGAAAAACCGTCTCGTCCTTAAGTTTTGCACGCCAGTGTATAACAGCTGGTACACAAAATAAGGAAGAGGAGAAGAAATATCCGGTGTAACAATAACCAAAATTCATGCACTATCATCATCATCATCATTGTCAACCATTATCAATCCACTGCTGGACGAAGGTCTCCCCAAGTTTCCTCCACAACGATCTGTCTTGTGCCAGTCTCCTCCATGTCACTCCCGCATATTTACGAATTTCATCCACCCATCTCCCATGTGGCCTTTTTCTGGGTCTTTTCCTGTCCCTTGGAATCCAATCTAAAATTTCGGCTGTCCATCGATGGTCTGTCCTTCTGGCAGTATGTCCAGCCCATTGCCATTTCAGGGATTTAACCCTGATCATGATGTCTTCCACTCTCGTCATTTTTCGGATCCACGAGTTTCTCTTCTTATCTCTCCTGGTTACACCAAGTATGCACCTCTCCATGCTACTTTGAGTTGTCTGCAGCCTTTGTATGTCTCTTTTAGTTAAGGTCCACGTCTCTGCACCATACGTAAGCACTGGAAGGATGCATTGATCAAACACTTTTCTTTTAAGACATAACGGCATATTGCTCTTGAAAATTATGCTGTTTCTTCCAAAAGCTCTCCAGGCAAGTTTTGTACGCCGATTAATTTCTTCATCAATGTGACCCTCACTTGATATCTGCTGTCCAAGATAAAGGTACGTATCTGTTATCTCCAGTTTTTCTCCATCAATCGATAAATCTTCATTTCTTGTAAAAGCATTGAACATCACTTTTGTCTTCTGAAAGTTCATTTTTAATCCCACTTCTTTACTCTTGTCAGCAAGTTCCTGGATCATACTCTGCAGCTCTGATGGGGTAGTTGCAAAAATGACTACGTCATCAGCAAAACGAAGGTGGGTTAGATAATCTCCATTAATCTTTATCCCTTTGTTTTCCCAGTTCAGTGATTGAAAGGCATTTTCCAATGTGGCATTAAAGAGCTTCGGAGATATGGTGTCACCTTGTCTCACTCCCTTTCCAATTTTTATGTGTGTTGTATTTTCAAACAGCCGAATCTTTGCACTTGCATTTTCATAGATGTTATTAATAATATTAATGTATGCATCTTCAATACCGCAGGATTTCAGAGCCGTGGTAACTGCTGATGATTTCACTGAATCAAAGGCTTTTTCATAATCGATAAAAGCCATGCACAATGGAAGTTCATATTCCCTCGCTCTTTCAATTAGTTCTCTCAGTACGTGGATATGATCTATTGTGCTGTAGCCACTCCTGAATCCAGCTTGTTCTCTCGGTTGAGCCATGTCCAGTGTTACCTTTAAGCGGTGTGAAAGAACTTTAGTGAAGATTTTATAAACCATTGATAGGAGGCTGATAGGTCTGTAGTTCCTGAGATCCTCAATGTCACCTTTTTTATGTAGCAGGATCATTGTAGCATTGTTCCAATCCTCAGGAATCTTCCCTTCATTAAGGCATCGAGTGAAAATTTGGGCGAGTACTGTTTCGATTTCTCCACTTGCTTCTTGTATGATGTCTATAGTAATTCCATCTTCTCCTGGAGCTTTCCCCCGCTTCATGTTCTTGATTGCATGAGCAACTTCTGCTGGGAGGACTGGAAGAACTCTGGTACCTTTCATGATGTCTGGAGTACATGTATCATCCTTTTCATATAATTTGGAGTAGAAATCTTTCACTCTTGTCAAACTTTCGCCTCTATTTCTTGTTATAGAACCATCTTCTTTTCTCAGAGCCATAATCTGTTTTCTTCCCTTACTGAGATGTCCCTTTGCTATCTTAAGGCTTTGGTTGTTTTCAATTGCTTTCCTCACTAGCTCACAGTTGAATTTCCTTACGTCTTCAGTGATACTTTTTCGTGTTGTCTTGCATAGCTCTATATATTCCACTTTGGAAGTCACATCTTCTTTAGTTGTCCTCATCACTCTTCTTTTTTGCATCAACATTTTGGTTTTTCCTGATAATTTGTTCACATGCAACTTGTTCTTAGACCCAGCCAATTTTGTTGCTGTTTCCATTAGAAGCTTTGGTTACTTTTCTGTTAACTTCCGAAATATCCACTTCTTCCGATGTTAGACCTTCTAAAGCAGAGAATCTGTTCTTCAGTTCCAACTTGAAAGTATTATGGTGTTTTTTAAGGTTGGTTATGTCAATACATTTTGTTTGTCTTATGAGCTTGCCACGTTCAAGTTTAGTGTTGAGGTGCATCTTACATCTCACCAATCTATGGTCACTACCTGTGTTGAACTTGTTCAGCACACTGCAGTCTTCGATGACGAATTTTTTGTTACACATAATAAAATCAATTTCACTTGTCGTTCCAATTGGATGTCTCCATGTCCATTTCCTGTGTGGCTTTTTCTTGAAAAAGGAGTTCAAGATGAAAAATCCTTCTGCCTCTGCAAACTCAACGAGAGTATTTCCACGCTGGTTTCTGTTGCCGTGACCGAATTTACCTACTGAAGTTTCATTCTGTTGCCGTTGCCCTATTTTTGCATTGAAATCTCCCATAATTATCTTCAAGTGCTGCTTACCTTTATTATTTAGATGACGAATTTCCTCATAAAATTCTTCAATTTCTTCTTCAGGATGACTTGTGGTGGGTGCATAAGTTTGAATAATCTGAGCCTGGTATCTTCTCGATAGTTGGATAACGAGTCGTGCAGCTCTGTCAGAGGAACTTTCAACTTCTACCACTTTATCCTTCAGTTTCTTGTTTATTATAAATCCAACACCACTAGTTCTGCCAGTATCTGTCCCACGATAATAGAAGAGATGTCCACTTTTCAGTTCAATGAGATCTTCTCCTTTTCTCCTTACCTCACTTAGCCCGACGATGTCCCACTTGATCCTTTGTAGTTCCTCTTCCAATTCAAGAAGCCTTGAATCAGAAGATAGGGAGCGTCCGTTATAGGTAGCCAAGGTCAGCATCAAATGGCAGCCTAGTCCGGTCCTCCGGGGATTCTTAGCACCCTCTGCCTTCATGTCGCACTGGCCGCTGCCTTGGCCAGGTACATTCCAGCTGCCGGAGACTGAGGGCCAAGATTTAAGTTGTAGAGTCATTTTGGAGGTGTTTGGCCATAACTCACCACGCTGGCCAAGCGGGTTGGTGAGTGTGGGATAGCATTTCCTCTGATCCCGATGGTATAGTTATACCGCTATTGGCGGTCGTCAGAGCCCCTTTAGTGGGAACAGGATGCACCACGAGAAGGCGGGGTTGACATTTGTCAAGGAGAGGCTGTGATGTTACGCATCACCTGATGCGCTATACTATCCACAATATCCGATCTCGCGCTATACTATCCACAATATCCGATCTCGCTACAGAACTTTAAAATCAAATACTTCGACAGACAACTGAAATTTCAAAATTTGATCAAACCCCCAAGTATTCCCATGAATCTCTCCTATTAGCGGAAAATTTTTTGTCATATGGATACGGGAAAACTGAGAACGGATTTTTTCCGTTCATATATAAAAAAATTGCGAAAAGGTTTCTGAAAATTCAGAATTTTCCGTTATCACATCTTGAAAACGGTAATTTGCGGTCAACATCAGAAAGAAATTGCGAAAAGGTTTCTGAAAATTCAGAATTTTCCGTTATCACATCTTGAAAACGGTAATTTACGGTCAACATAAGAAAGGAATTACGGAAAGGTTTCTGAAAATTCAGAATTTTCCTGCATCACATCTTGAAAACGGCGATTTACCGTCAATATAAGAAAAGAATTGCAGAAAGGTTTCTGAGAATTCTTCTGCCGTACGAAAATTCCGTGAAATTCAGGATTTCTTCTGTCATTTTACGGAAAAAGTTGTATCAGAAATATGCTTCGTTAATTTATGAAAGAAATCACGGAAAGTGGCTCGTGAATTTCAGAAAAAAAGTTTACAGTGCTTATTGAACAAATATCTTGGGTTGTGACGTACTACAAAGATGAAGCACGTATCAAGATGACAAATCTGCACCGATACATTCCATCGATGTAGTTTAGTCGGTTATATCAACAGGCTCGGGAGCGAGGAGCAGCAGGTTCGAACCACGTCAACGACAAACTCCTGTTTTCACATTAACGCAAGATTGTGGAAAATGGATCTACTGGCCGTTGGATTCTTCTAAAAAAATGTGTGATGTTTGTTCCACACATGGTCTGGAATTAATAAAAAAGTTTCTTCTTCGCTTCAAAAAAAAAAAAAAAGAAAAAAAAAGTAGGGAAGGATGATGTGACGTACTACAGAGGTGGTACTACGTGCTTCACCACTGCAGTACCACCTCTGTATTGTAGTATATATCGACGATACATTCCGTCGGTGTAGTTTAGAACAACTGGCTCCGGAGCGAGGAGGCGCAAGTTCGATCCACGTGACTGACAAATTTGTGTTTTCACAGGGTCAAACAAAAAAAGAGCCACCAAGTTTTACATGAAAAAGAACAATTTACTTTAAAATCCAAGTGATTTTACTGTCCAAATATAGAAGGCACACGATTAAGGAACTTGCTATAACATGAATAGTAAACAGCAGCAGTCACATATACGCGTTACACTTTCGAAGCATCCAGAAAACAATGATAATCAATTAATCCTTTGACGATAGTATCATCACAATCTTACAATCTCTGTAACCCCCACGAATATATTGCTCTTAGCGACGTTTTATTTACTCTTTGACTCACGTCAGTGTTGCGAGAATGAATTAAGAAATTAGGGGAAGAAATGAGCCGTTCAGGAGGAAAATCAAAGCGGAGAAGTAACAAAATTTACATAAGAATGGGGAAACTAAAAAGGAAGGTTAAATTAGAGCTATATGTGTCAAAAGTTTTTAAGGGGACACAATGTGCCATAAAAAATAAAATGTGTTGATAAACAAGTTAAACTCTTCTCAAAAGAAAAATAAAAGCGGGGGGGGGAAGCAACTGCAGTTTTAAAACAGTAATTGAAACTAAAATTAACACAAATTTGATCCACAGAAAAATAGGATCTAATAAGAGAAATTTGTTCACTAAACGTAGGATTTACTCATTTACCATATCAGCAAAAGAAATTATCAGGTTGCAAAGAAAGTTTCCAGAAAAATCGTATGTGGCGTGTGCAATGCAAAATACTGAGGCCTGCGATGCGGTGGCGTAAATATCCCAGAGTGCTGTGCGTGAAAGAATAGTTTCTAAGGACAAAACGTACGCTGTTGTGGTGAAGATTAGTTGCACGTGGTGACGATACTATGGCGATATCAAAGAAAGGTGTGCGTGCAATATTGCTCTGTGAATATTTGAATGACGTGAAAGTTACGGAAGCACTTGAAAAATTGCGAAACGCATTTGGTGACAATATTATTGGCAGAGTATTTGTTATATCTGGTACAGGAAATTCGACACTGGTGTACGAGATCTGTCTGATGCGTCCAGAAGTTGCAGACCCAATAAGGTTGAAGATGATACACTCACTGCAACACGTGCTGTAGATCAAGCTTGATGCTACACTACGGGAACTGGCAGATGAACAGAAGATCTACCATACGACCATCAACACCTGACTTCGGAAGTTGGGATATTCATGTAAACCTGACCTGGAAGTTAGAGAATCTTGCAGGCACCGAAGAGTATTTTTGACTGAAAAGCATGCTTGGTCCTTCATGGTTAAAATATCAGTTTTCAGATTTGAGAAGCACATTTTTTCCCCCAATGACACGTATCTAAAATGGAAAAAAATAAATAAAAATAAACTAAGGATATAAGCTTTCACTTAAATGTACGATGGTTCTGTCGAAAGTAATGCAAAAGTGGGCATAACTTTTTTTATTTACTGACAGGTCGTTCAAATTGCACATGCTGGTAGAGTAACTCTTCCTCTATAGTAACACGTCTTCACTGCAGGCAAATAATGGAATCCAAGCAGAAGCAACGTGTCGTCATTGAGTTCTTGACGAAGGAAGGGTACAGGCTGTCCGACATCCACAGAACCCTTCAGGTGCCGCCCCGGTGGCGCAGTGGTCTAAGGCGCTGGCCTCTGATCATTCGTCCGTAAGGGGTCCGGGTTCGAATCCCGGTGAGGCATGGATGATGTGTTTGTCTTACGGCACTGGCTCTCTCCCTTCCCTGGAACCAGTGACCCTAAATTAGGGACGGGCGACACTTATAAGCCCATTGAGTTGCTCACGGTGGTCGTTAAACCTCCAATAAAAAAAAAAAAAAAAAAAGAAAAGAACCCTTCAGAATGTTTACGGAGATGACACCATTGACAAGAGCAATGTGCACAGATGGGTGAAGAAGTTTAACGAAGGGGAAACCAGCATTGAAGACAAGCCACGCAGTGACGGACCATCATCTGCGACCAGTGACACTAATCATCAGCGAGTGGATGAATTGATTCGCGCGGACAGATGAGTCACAATCCGTGAGTTTGTTGCACAACTGGACTGTGATCACAATGCCATGCAGAAGAAGGTGGGGGACTTAGAGTATCTGAAAGTGTTTGCTAAGTGGGCACCTCGGCAGTTGACACCCGATTTGAAGGAGAAAAGGGTAGAAGACTGCTTTGATCCGCTGAAAGCGTTTGAAGCCAATGAAGATTTTTTCGATCTGCTGACAGGGGATAAAACGTGTGCGTACCTTTACGATCCGGAAACGAAAACCAATCCATGGAATGGCGTTACACCTCTTCACCAAGGCCTAAGAAGTTCAAGAGCCAGCGATCAGCACAGAAAACCATGATGACTGTTTTTTGAGGTGACAGAGGTGTCATTCTCCTTGATTTTCTGGAACGAGGCCATACCGTGACAAGCGAGCGGTACGTTGAGACACTCAAGAAGTTTAGAGGAACCATAAGGAGGAAGAGACCGAACAAGAATCTGAAAAAATCCACATTCACCATGACAATGCGAGACCACACACATCATTGGCAACAAATCAGGCGATCAGCAAATTAGGCTGGTCGGTGGTTCCCCATCCACCGTACAGCCCAGATCTGGCACCCTCCGACTTCCACCTGTTCGATCCAATAAAGGATTGTCTCCGGGTACAAAGATTTGATGACACAGACGAGGTGAAAGTGGCTGTGAAGAAATGGGCACAACAGCCCACACGTGAATTTTTTCAAAGAGGATTCGAGAGTTGGGTTCAACGATGGCGCAAATGCATCGCTTGTGATGTGATGGAGACTATGTTGAGTAGTACCTTTGTATGGAGGAAGAGTTACTCTACCAACACATGCAATTTGAACAACCTCTGTCTGTTAATTAAAAAGTTATGCTCACTTTTGCATTACTTTCGGTACAACCCTCGTATATTTTTAGATTTGTCCTTGTGAAAGCGATTAATTATGAATTATATTAATTTCTGTTTTTATGTGTGAAACTTTTCGAGTTGTATTATATTTAAGCAAAGAAGTCTTTCTTCCACTTATAAGAATTGCATTGCTTGTTTCATTTTGTGTTAGTATGTTATTTATTTGCATTTGTATGTCTGAGTGAATTGGGTAATTGTTTGTTGGTGCTTCCTGTTCAAAGAATGTTTACCAGAGTGAGTCCACCTCTCATTTTGGTACAAGATTATCCAGAAGAGGGACGTAGTGGAGGAAACATAACCGCAGCTATCGCTTCAGGGATTTCATGAAGCGCATGGTACAAGGGCGTTCAGGCATTTCGGATATGCTCCGACAATCTTACAAGGATCAGTACAATAACAAGCTGGTAAAACAAACTGCTCGTTTAATGTTCTCGTCCTTGTGTTCTTCGCGTTTACATAAACCGACACGCGCAATCTACCTGAACAACTGTGGTCTTTCTCTCTCTCTCTCTCTCACTCTCTTTCTATTTTGTCAGAACATTTGTAGTTTTGTTTACACATTCAACAATGAGTTACCACACAGGAGTTATCGTTAAGAATCATGAGCTCCCACAAATCCTTTAGTATGCATGAATAGATATTAATTCAAATAACACTGGGCAAGCCTGAACATCGAAAAGGAAATCATTTACATGTATATAATAAATCAGTGAAAAACTACAAAAAAAAGGGGGGGGGCAAAGAAAAAAATAGACAGGCAGGTACATGGAAAGTGGCAGCGTAACAATTCGCTTTTTATTGAGCTGGCAGAAATAAGTGGTCATTCGAGTTCTGAGGGAAGCAGCACATCTAAAAAAATTTAGAAAGACGATTTTTAGATATATCTTAAAACTCAATGCATCTAAACCATTGGCAGATCCTGAAATTAATTGGAGGAAGGGGAAGATGCTGCATCTGAGCAAATATATATATATATATATAAAGAGAGGGTAGACGATGGAAAGATGAACTATTTAATTATCTTTTTTTTTGGTTGCTTTATATACACCGATGAGACACTACATTATGACCACCTACCTAATAAGATGTAAGACCGAGCCCCTTTAGCCCGCAAAACAGCGGCCACTCGGCGAGGCATCGATTCGATGAGGTGGCGATACGTATCCTGGGGTATCTGCTACCATAATGTTAACAGCAGGTCCTCAAGTTTCCGTACATTTCGGGGTGGTGGTGATTTAGCGCGAACCCGCTTTTCCAAGTCGAACCACAAATGTTCGATTAGGTTCACATCAGGTGAATTTGGAGGCCAGAGCATTAACAGAAAATCACCAGCATGTTCTCCGAACCACTCCTTGACGATTCTGGCAGTGTGGCATGGCGCATTATTTTGTTTGTTATGGCCATCACCAGCAGGGAACACAGTTGTCATGAACGGGTGAACTTGGTCCGGAACGATGTTCAGATACCTGACAACTGTCAGGGATTGTGTTCTGTTTGGATAATGAGGCCTAAAGTGTCCCAAGAAAACATCGCCCACAGGATAACACCGCCGCCGCCAGCCTGTTTCCTCACAAAAGTGCATCCAGGTGTCATAGTCTCCGTTGGTAATAGGCGTATCCACGCTCGGCCGTCTACGTGATGCACAAGGAACCATGATTCGTCAGACCTGGCCACTTTCTTGGGTATTCTATTGTGTTTTGGGTATTCTGGCACTGGTTACTTGGTTTCGTTAAGATGAGACTGTCAATGTACAACGCTGCCAGGCAATTTTGCAACAGCATTTTCTGCCTTCTGTGGTCCGCTTTCGTTCGCAGGGGAGATACGATCTTCCAGCAAGACCTCAACAAGCCGCATACTTCTTGCTCCATCACTGATTGGCTTCACCAAAATGAGGACTAAGTCCTGGCCTGGGTCACAAATTCGTTCGATCTGAACCCAATCTAGACATAAGGCGTGTCTTCAAGAAAGAGGTGCAAAAACTCAAGCCCCGAGAAAAAGATCAGCTGAAAACTGTTTTTCAAGAAGCGTGGGCCAACATTTCCACAAGACCTTTATCGTGCCTACGTCAAATCGATGCCAAGGTAAGTTGCCGGTGTATGATGCAAAAGGAGGACGCACAAAGCAGTACGCGATAGCTGGATGAGCATAAATTTATTGCCTCCGAGTTCTGGGAGGACTTATGCTTCTAGCCACAAATAGAGATGCCTGTTACAGTGTTTGTACCGATTTTTGTTGTAAACCATAGCTCAAGTGAAGCACTTTGTTTTTTAAACAGGATTCCCACAAAAGCAAACTAGTTCGCTTTTCTTACCGTTTCTGACGACCACACATGGGGTGCGCGTACATATTTATTGCCACTTACTAAAACGTTCTCCTTTATTCTTCAAAGTGCTTACTAAAAGAAGTTCTCCTTTATTCTTCAGTTGTCGATGTACAGCTCGACACGTATAACACTTCAACACCAACCATTTAACAACACCGGTCGTAATATACTATAACACACCAACAAGGTATCGCAATTCATATAATAATAATTAACCTTCGTTAAATCTACAGTTCGTTGGGTAATCGTCAACTGTTTTTCACTCTGAAAATATCCTTCTATCTTCCTTTTTACTGTGTACGTACTACAGAGATGAAGCACATGTCAAGACAACAAATCTGATGCGATACATTTCCATCGGTGTAGCTTAGTCGGTCAAGCAACTCACTCCGGAGCAAAGTGACGCGATTCCGTCACCGAAAAATTCCTTTTTTTTTTACATTGGCGCCCGAACGTAAAACTGGATCTACTGGGAGTTGGGTTCTTCGAAAAATGTGTGATGTTTGTTCTACACATCGTCTGGAATTAATAAAAGGTTCCTTCTTCGCATTTAAAAAAAATATATTAAGAGGGAGACGATGTGACGGAGGTGAAGCACGTGTTAAAACAACAAATCTGCAGCAATACATTCCGTCGGTGTAGCTTAGTCGGTTACAAGAACTCACTCCGGAGCGAGGAGAAGCGGTTCGATCGCTGTCACCGACAAATTTCTGTTTTGACAACTAGCTTGCGGTTGTCGCCAAGACTCGCGTAGAAATTTTGAGGTGTAACGTGCTGTTCAGAAAGAAAATGGAACAAAGGACCAATGTAATTTACATAGAAGAAAGGAATTAAAAAGGAAGGTTGAATAGAGACATACATCTCACACCCCTTCTTTGGCTTGTAAATGAATGTACCCAGATCTCTACTTGCATGAAGGAAACTTAGCCTTGAAGGGAAATCATCTCACCCAGCTAACACCTGCCCGTTATCAAACGTTTGCATGATATATTTCGCAAAGTGGTCTTCCGGACACAAGGGAAAACCTTTCTCTTCTGCTCATCCAAATCGAGCCTGCCTGGTGTTTACTAATGCAGGTACTTCGTGTATAAACAGAAATCACTTGGAGACTGCAGAAATAATCTGTATCGACAGGTGAGCAAGCACGGCAGGTTTTCGAAGTAAATCTCAGTAATATCGACAGGTCTAGACATCATAATGCATTTACATATCTATTTTCAAAGGTGCTCGTGTGCACGATTTCGATTTGGTTAGGGAATAACACATCGTACTGCTGCATTCTCGATGAAGTCGTGTAAAGTAATTCCATAAGAAAAAGTTTAAGCTTGGGCTGCTCCAGCTCGCTGGTGGATCCAGCGGGGAGCGACAGGGGCGATCACCCCCTAAACCCTTACGAAGTTTTTACGTTTAAAGTACCGAAGATCGTAAATGATTAACTCTGCATATTTTGTTTTCAGTTTTTCTAAAAAAAATTACAATTAAACTTAGTACGGAGGATTTAAAATACTTATTACATTGATTTAGGTTCAGTAAAATCAGAAAGAGAAGGGAATAAAAGAGAAAGAAAGAAAGAGAGCGCATAAAATAAAGGAAAAACAGGGACAGCGGGGTTAAAAAACATGGGCATATTCTTAGTTAGTTCTTTGGATCTGTAACGTCTCAAAACAAGGTAAGACAGAGTTTGGTACTGAAATCAGTAGGTGGGAGAAACTGTGAATAAGAAAGATACGTACGTACTTGTCTACGTACGTATCTTAATTGGGCCATAAAGTCCCCACGGCTTCCTTCCAGATGGTCCTTTTAGGACTTCTTTCTTTTTTCTTATTTTTCCTGCTCCCTCACGCTTCACGGGCGCTTCCCGTTTTTCCACCCACTCCGAAGTCAATCACCACTTGGGTGGGGTTGGCTGGGAGGAAGGCAGCGTATCTAATACGGGGTAATTTTCCGCATCTCCTGCAACTAACATTATATATATATATATATACACTGAAGTGCCAGAAATACTGGTACATCAGTCTAATACTCGGTAGATCCCCCACGGGAGCGCAGGACTGCAGAAATACGACGGCGCATGAACTCCACTAGCTTCTGGAAATATGCTGCACGCAATACACACCATACTTTCAGCAGAGCGTTCCACAATTCGGGTGTATTCCTAGGTCTCGGATTCCTATGTTCGATAGCGCGTTGCATGGCATCCCAAATGTGTTCTATCACGCTCAGATCTGGGGACTTGGGTGGGATTGGCAGCACCTCAAACTCAAATGAATGCTCCTCTAACCATAATGTGGCGTCCCGACACTTGTGTGGAGGTACATTGTCCTGTTGGAACAGGCCCAACCCATTAGCATGAATGCAGAACATGAACGGGTGTACCTCGTCAGAAAGGATGAGCACATAGCGTTGCCCAGTCACAGACGTTTGTAGACGTACCAGGGGTCCCAGTGAAGTCCAGCTAAACACACCCCATACCATTACGGACCCCCCCCCTTCCCCCCAAACACACACTAGCCGGTACAGTTCCCTGTTGACGGGCGGGATCCATGGCTTCATGGGGTTTGCGCCACACACGAATCCTTCAATCTGTTCGATGAAACTTCAGTAGGTAAATTCGGTCACATCAATAGAAACCAGCGTGGAAATACTCTCGTTAAGTTTGCAGAAGCAGAAGGGTTTTTTCATCATGAACTCCTTTTTCAAGAAAAAGCCACGCAGGAAATTGACATGGAGACATCCAAATGAGACGACAAGTGAAATTGATTTTATTATGCGTAACAAAAAAATTCCTCATAGAAGACTGCAGTGTGCTAAACAAGTTCAACACAGGTAGCGACCATAGATTGGTGAGATGTAAGATGCACCTCAACACTAAACTCGAACGTGGCAAGCTCATAAGAGAAACAAAATATATTGACATAACGAACCTTTAAAAACACCATAATACCTTCAAGTTGGAACTGAAGAACAGATTCTCTGCTTTAGAAGGCCTAACATCGGAAGAAGTGGATATTTCTGAAGTTAACAGAAAAGTAACCAAAGCTCTTATGGAAACAGCAACAAAATTAGCTGGGTATAAGAACAAGTTGCATGTGAACAAATTATCAGGAAAAACCAAAATGTTGATGCAAAAAAAAAGAGAGATGAGGACAACTAAAGAAGATGTGACTTCCAAAGTGGAATATATAGAGCTATGCAAGACAGTACGAAAAAGTATCACTGAAGACGTAAGGAAATTCAACAGTGAACTAGTGAGGAAAGCAATTGAAAACAACCAAAGCCTAAAGATAGCAAAGGGACATCTCAGTAAGGGAAGAAAACAGATTATGGCACTGAGAAAAGAAGATGGTTCTGTAACAAGAAATAGAGGCGAAATTTTGACAAGAGTGAAGGATTTCTACTCCAAATTATATGAAAGGGATGATACGTGTACTCCAGACATCATGAAAAGGTACCAGTACCAGAGTTCTTCCAGTCCTCCCAGCAGAAGTTGCACATGCAATCAAGAACTTGAAGCGGGGAAAAGCTCCAGGAGAAGATGGAATTACTGTAGACATCATACAAGAAGCAAGTGGAGAAATCGAAACAGTACTCGCCCAAATTTTCACTCGATGTCTTAATGAAGGGAAGATTCCTGAGGATTGGAACAATGCTATAATGATCCTGCTACATAAAAAAGGTGACATTGAGGATCTCAGGAACTACAGACCTATCAGCCTCCTATCAGTGGTTTATAAAATCTTCACTAAAGTTCTTTCACACCGTTTGAAGGTAACACTGGACATGGCTCAGCCGAGAGAATAAGCTGGATTCAGGAGTGGCTACAGCACAATAGATCATATCCACGTACTGAGAGAACTAATTGAAAGAGCGAGGGAATATGAACTTCCATTGTGCATGGCTTATCGATTATGAAAAAGCCTTTGATTCGGTGAAACCATCAGCAGTTACAATGGCTCCGAAATCCTGCGGTATTGAAGATGCATACATTAATATTATTAATAACATCTATGAAAATGCAAGTGCAAAGATTCGGCTGTTTGAAAATACAACACACATAAAAATTGGAAAGGGAGTGAGACAAGGTGACACCATATCTCCGAAGCTCTTTAATGCCACATTGGAAAATGTCTTTCAATCACTGAACTGGGAAAACAAAGGGATAAAGATTAATGGAGATTATCTAACCCACTTTCGTTTTGCTGATGACGTAGTCATTTTTGCAACTACTCCATCAGAGCTGCAGAGTATGATCCAGGAACTTGCTGACAAGAGTAAAGAAGTGGGATTAAAAATGAACTTTCAGAAGACAAAAGTGATGTTCAATGCTTTTACAAGAAATGAAGATTTATCGATTGATGGAGAAAAGCTGGAGATAACAGACACGTACGTTTTTCTTGGACAGCAGATATCAAGTGAGGGTCACATTGATGAAGAAATTAATCGGCGTACAAAACTTGCCTGGAGAGCTTTTGGAAGAAACAGCATGATTTTCAAGAGCAATATGCCATTATGTCTTAAAAGAAAAGTGTTTGATTAATGCATCCTTCCAGTGCTTACGTATGGTGCAGAGACGTGGACCTTAACTAAAAGAGAAATACAAAGGCTGGAGACAACTCAAAGAGGCATGCAGAGGTGCATGCTTAGTGTAACCAGGAGAGATAAGAGGAGGAACTCGTGGATCCGAAAAATGACAAGAATGGAAGACATCATGATCAGAGTTAAATCCCTGAAATGGCAATGGGCTGAACATACTGCCAGAAGGACAGACCATCGATGGACAGCCGAAATTTTAGATTGGATTTCAAGGGACAGGAAAAGACCCAGAAGAAGACCACATGGGAGATGGGTGGATGAAATTCGAAAGTATGCGGGAGTGACATGGAGGAGACTGGCACAAGACAGACCGTTGTGGAAGAAACTTGGGGAGACCTTCGTCCAGCAGTGGATTGATAATGGTTGACAATGATGATATATATCATCATATACATAATGGATTTTGCCCCCCTTTTTGTACCTGAACTCCTCCTCCCTATAGAGTAAACTTCTGGATCCGCCACTGCTCCAGCTAGCCGCAAATTTTACACGTACTGTGACGAGAGGGCTTTATAATTACAGGTGTGATGGTGAACTGTGTGTGGGCTACGCCTAAAAAGTGTATGTAGTCTAATTACTGCCAAATAAAGATAATATTTTCTGTAATGTCCTTCTGTGTCTGTTTCAAAACACAAATACCCATTTTTTTCTGGGATTTAACGATCACCAAGTGTTACTCTGTGGGTTATATGCAACCGCCCGTCCCTAATTTAGCGCAAATGGTTCCAGGGGCTGGGCAGAGATAAAGACTTTAGACGAACACATGTGACGTACTACAAAAGTGAAGTACGTGTCAACACGACAAGTCTGCAGCAATACATTCCGCTTAGAACAACTCACTCCGGAGCCAGGAGACGCGGTTGCTATTTTCGTCACCGACAAGTTTGTGAACACATGCCTTATTCGGGATTCGAACCAGGTCCCACCTCTGACAAACGGTCAGAAGCCAGTGTCTCAGAACACTCGGCCACCGCTGCAGCAAAACACATACATACCTGTGGCCAGGCCCGCGGAAAGGATGCTGGGTTTCAGGAACATTTTTAACAAGGGCCCGTCGTGGTCTGTAATATATGTTACCCACTGGTCTGTATTATATGACCTTTATCGAATTTCTGAAGTACTTCAGACAACGATGATATCTTAAACATTCAATTCTGTTATTGAAAGCAAAGAATTCGCTTTGGAATGACTTCAGACCTTTCCACTTTTCGAGTTTTTTACCCACGAAAATGGATCGCATTACTCCTCAAAACTGGCAAATCAGCTAGCCTATCCTGAAAAACTGCTGATCGTTAGAAATTCTTGATCAACATCTTCCTGAAACTTCTCTCATCTATAAAAGGCTCACACGAATCCTGAATACAATCAGAAATGGCGACATTTGGACCCTTTAACTAACGAACAAATTATTTTTGAAGAAAATACGCTTAGAAAGCGTTCTGTGAAAATCAAACCCACTTTTTGCCGGTGGGCGAGACTTGAAATACTTCCTTCTGCTCCGGAGGCAAATGCTTTTCCATTTAAGTTACGCCGGCAAGGGCTTATCACTGATACCTGCCGTCTTGAGATGGGCGTCACCTCTGTAGTACATCACATATAACCCCCTCCCCCGAGAAATGGCGGGGACGGAATCGTAGGTTTCCGGGTCAGCCTACAAACTATACTTGAAGGAGCTCAATACAGAAGAAAGAATTCTGACTAATTCCAGACGAAGTGTGGAAGGAACATCACACATTTTTCGAAGTGAAGGAATTCTCATTAATTCTAGACGATGTGTGGAAGGAACGTCACACATTTTTCGAAGCGAAGAAGGAATTCTCATTAATTCCAGATGATATGTCAAAGGAACATCATAACCCAGCGACAAGGAGATTAACTTTTACGCCCGTGCGCAGATATGAAATGGGACTCGAACCCACATCCTTCTGCTTCGGAGCTGAATACTTTCCAGTTTAAGCAATGCCGGCAAGGGCTTATCACCGTGGGTGTCCATAACTTAGTATTCTGGAGGGGTCAAAGAGAAATCGTAACTACGAATCACATGTACAAACACCATATGTAAATTTACACTGTGCTTTCTTGTTATCTAACCGTTTCTAGTGTAACACTCAACATATAAATTTAATTGGAAACCGGAGAACCCAAAAACTACATAAAAAAAATGAATAAATAAAACTACACAGACAGCATGATAGGACAGTAAGAAAATTTCTTTGTCGCTATTTTCTTGTTTTTGGCAGCTTGCGTCACGTGCACCACGAAACCCCAGAGATCAATTTCAGTTGGTCACAAGAAATGAGAAACAGTCTCAAGACAAATTTCTGGAAAATTTTTGAACTATATCCAGGAGCATGGGACAATGCCAGCCACCCAGAACTGGGTGGGCTATTAAGGAGACTAAGCTAGATGGGGGGGGGGATAAATTTTCAAGTGTTTGACAGAAATTTTGGCAAAAAATTCCGTTCATGCGGATTTTACCCGACGCTGATAATGTTATCATTAGTCGAAAAAAGTTTTCAGGTGCATACTGTACATAGTATTTATTCAACGTATGTAGTATTGGAACCATGGATACGATCCTCGATGGCAAATCAGCATTTCTTCGCAATTTCAGCTTACTTACGTAGTTTTTCTTTCTTCCTTTTTTTCTCTGCCATAAGGCTGTTTATAGATTTTATTTTAGTCTTTTAAACTATAATTATAAAAGTGGTATGTTTCGACTACTCTTAGAAATTCGCTCAAGGGCTCCCTCCATTTCCCAGAACCACAAACACTAAATTTAACAAAAAAAATAAAAAAAAATGTATACAACAAAATTTCTGTGATTTCTTAAAATTCAGGTACGTTTATCGAAGTTCCCTAACATCTTCGAAGGTTCCACAGTTATATGTTCTAACAATTTAAATATTTGGGGGGACGGGGGTGTGAAAACACAAATTCGTCCGTGAAGGAGATCGAATACGCGCCCCCTCACTCTGGAGTACGTTGTTCTCGCAACTAAGCTACACGGACGGAATGTATCGCCGCAGATTTGTCGTCGTGACACGTGCTTTTCCTCTGTGGTACGTCACAGGGGATCCAAAGGAAAAGTTGGTTGGCCTGAAGGTCACGCCAGCCCACTCGTAGCGTCGCGCCTGTGCAGCAGAATAGCTGCTGCACAGGATTACTGATTTTTCATTTCTTAGCCTTTCATGCTTTTTCCATACTGTACGTATGTATGTACATTGTTCTCCAACACTCAATAAAAAATATCATTACTTTCTACTGTACAGTTTCGCTTTTTATTTTTACTGATAACTCCCAGTGTTTTTACTGAGTACACACGCATACAGAAGTTCTACAGAAAAATTAGCAATCAGAATCAGTGTTATAACGGAAATCTCTATAGTATCTTTCAAGAAAAGAAGGGCTTGGTTCGATTTCCAGGGAAAGGAAAATGCCCCCTCTTGTCCTCCCTCCCTATACGATCGCCAATGTTTATCACTGCTGCTGTTATTTAAGCTACTCCGTCACATTATACTACATAGGTGACAAGTTTGTCACCTCTGTAGTATAATATGTAAATGAAACATGATAAACATGATAAACGCCATACTATGAAAATATAGAAGTTTTTCATCTTTCTGGAAAACATGGGCTATCCGTTTAATGTCGGGATTCAGCGGAATTATCTGCATCTAGATCATCCTCAGTGTGACCTTCCAAAGTTCCAGGTACGATTAACGAGGGATTGATAAATCGCAAATGAGCTCGCAACATAACCGTGTTTTTGAATGGAACACTTCAGTGATCTTCAGTTTTCTGGTATTCTTAAAATTTCAGCTAAATCACATAGTTACTGTTAAAACACAAATTTGTCTGTGACGGAGATCGAAATCCGCCCTCCCTCACTCCGGAGTAAGTTGCTCGCCCAACTAAGCTACACGGACGGAAAATATCGCACCAGATTTGTCGTCTTGACAAGTGTTTCACCTCTGTAGTACGTCACATCATCTCCTTAATTTCTTTTTTTTTTTTTTTTTTTTGTAAGCGAAAAACGAACTTTTATTAATTTTAGACAATGTGTGGTACAAACATCACACATTTTTCGAAGAACCCAACGGCCAGTGCATCCATGATAAGATTAAAAACTCCGTGCCAATAATGATCTAGATAATATCGAAATTAACAATCGTCTACGCATGATTAAAAACACATCCGATTCAAGAATTAAGACTTTAATAGCATTACATTCTAAAAAAACAGACATTAGATCTTTCGGATCGTTACGTACGATGCATCATCAGATGTATGACAATACGAGGTTGAATCTGCCTTATACATGTACACTATCTACATTTGGGCAACCCAAGTAATTTTGGGCACCCCATTTTGGCACAAATCTTTAGACGATATCTGCGGTCCTGACACATGTCATGGCCGCAAACGCCAATTAAATATCGAATTTAAAACAACAATGCAACCAGTCGTATGCAAGATGCCAATACGCAGTTCTGGAGCTCTCCGATTTCGAGAAACTAGACAATTTCGTCATCCTGGATCGGGTATCAATCAGAAATGGCCGATTAAATCCATACGTGACATATCCAGCCCCCCCCCGCCAGTTGAAGTACCCAAAATCGACAGTGGCCTACGTGATTTACAAGTGGAAGATGAGATGTTTGACAGCGTCAGAAGGTGATTTTTGCCCCCCCGCAGACCCACAAAACTGGGAGTTAGAGAACGAGCGCTCAGATGATGCTGGCCAGTTGTAGAAATTGTAAGAACCGCACCAAATCGATGGGCCACATCCGCGAGAGAAAGTTTCATAACAGGCTTTTATTATTAACCGGGAGTGTTCTTTCGATGAATACCATCCGTAAGATAAGCCCATCTGTAGTTATAAATGGGCGAAAATGCTGCCGTCCACAAGAAATTCTTGATCACTTTTGATAGTCCAATAGCGCTGCTCAGCTAGGCACGTGCCCTGCAAAGAACATCGACAGTGGACCTTGTAACATGTTGGAAACAGGTTCTCAGGAGCGACGAATCAATTCACCCTCTACAAAAACGTTCGGATGGCTAGGGTCTGGGTTTGGCGGCTGCTTGGAGAATGCCTCCTGCCGCAATGCTATTGTGCCAACTTGTGAAGTTCGGCGGCGGTGGACTCAATGGGCTATAAGCAGTGTTTCTCCTTTTATAGCACCGGACCCTTGGTCGCAATTCCTGATAAGACTCAACGCCGAGATTCGAACGGACCCCATTTCGGACGAATGACCATGCGCCTTAGACCACTACGTTGTGGCAAACTTGATTTGATACGGGGTTATGGATCCATGTTACTTTCAGGATGACAATGCCACCTGTCATGTTGCGAGGCCACCATGGCTTGGTATGGTGACAATGGGGTTAATCGAATGGACTGACCTGCGCAGAGCCCGGACCTTAACCCTATTGAGCACCTCTTACTATTGGGAGCGTCGATTGTTATACGGCCCCCACCGTCCGAAATCCGGTGAAGGAACTGACCTGTCTTCTCCAGAGTCGAGAATGGAAGTAAATATACCGCTAGCCGTTGTACAACGCCTGGTTGAGATATATGCCCCGGATTTTTGTCGCAGCTGTAATCGCCGCTCGTGGAGGCTCCACCAACTATTGAAGGTGAATAAACTTCGTTTTCCTTTGCTATCACAGGTGTCCAATTACTTGTTGGTAGATGTGTATGATAGAATCGCGTTGGGGTCAGTCTTGCAAAAGTGGGAATGTTCCTTGTATGCCAATGTCAAACGCGAATGGAAAATGTTTTGCAGCACTACACCTCTTGGGCTATCAACTGGAGGAATGTGAAATTGTCAGACAGCGTCTATGTAGATGTGGAGGATACCGATTTACGAGCTAGTAGGTTGATTTCAGGATTGTGCAAAGTTATCTGATGCCGTCCGTGTAGAAGCGGGAAGCACTGCTTTCCACGGAATTGGGATCACTTCAGGGATGTTATTGTTATACATGTTTTTGTCCGCTGGAGTATATGAACAGACTGAACCTGAGTTGTGATCTTGAAATCGGTACACTGAGGATATATATTTGGTCCCACACAGGAACGTGTGAACCTTTGTTGACTAGGAGTGACATCGCTGTAGCATTAGATTTCATTTTGACATCAAACTTCTGTTCTGCAATCCTGGTGCTGAGAGCCCGGAAAGTCGATCCTATAGATCTTGTCATTTTCTATAGGTTCGTCAGCACAGCCATGGAGCCACAGAACTTCTGCAATTTACTTTCTTTTAAGAAGAGCGTTTACGCATTCGTCAAACCAATACTTACGTCGTCAAGAAATTAACATAATTTTTGATATTACGGCACAACATGGCTATTTTTTATTTATTTATTTTTTTTTATTGGAGGTTTAACGACCACCGTGAGCAACTCAATGGGCTGTAAGCAGTCGCCTGTCCTTAAATTAGGGCCACTGGTTCCAGGGAATGGAGAGAGCCAGTGCCGTAAGACAAACACAACATCCATACCTCACCGGGATTAGAACCCGGACCCCTCCCAGACGAATGAACAGAAGCCACCGCTTAGACCACTGCGCCACCGGGGCGGCCAACATGGCAATCGCACTCGAGTGGTGGTTGGCATTCTTAAAAGACTCAAAATATAGGTTTACTCACCTACAACCCATTACCAGACAGAGTAGGAGGTTTGTGGGATCCGTAGTGTATGATCCAAGAGTAACACGCCTCCTACAAAAGATATGCAAGAAATATCTAGTTGATTTCGGGGAAAATACCAAGAATTTGTTGTCACTGATTAGGAACGACCTGGAGGACACAGTCGATCAAATGCAAAAACATGGAATTTACTGGATTCCGTTGCAGGTCACTCAACCTATAGAAAATGACAAGATCTATATATAGGATCGACTTTCCGGGGTCTCAGCACCAGGATTGCAGAACAGAAGTTTGATGTCAAAATGAAATCTAATGCTACAGCGATGTCACACGCCTAGTCAACAAAGGTTTACACGTTCCTGTGTAGGACCAAATATCTATCCTCAGTGTACCGATTTCAAGATCACAACTCCGGTTCACCGAAAGTCTGTTCATACACTACAGCGGACGAAAAGCATGTTACGATAACATCCCTGAAGTGATCCCCGATTCCGTGGAAAGCAGTACTTCCCGCTTCTACACAGACGGCATCAGATAACTATGCACAATCCTGAAATCAACCTACTAGCTCGGAAATCGGTATCCTCCACATCTATATAGACGCTATCGGACAATTTCACATTCCGGTTGACAGCCCAAGAGGTGTAGTGCTGCAGAACATTTTCCATTCGGGTTCGACATTGGCTTACAAGGAACCCTCCCACTCTTGCGTCACTGATCCCAACGCGATTCTATTATATACGGCAGGTTCAAGCTCATATTGTCATACAGGCCGCGGATGGCCGAGTGGGCAACGTTCGTGACTGCCACGGAAAGGACCTCAGGTTCGATCCCAGGCAGGTACGAACGCTCGATCCACTAAATATCCACCGTGCGTCGGATGGGCACGTTAAGCCGTCGGACCCCGGGTACTGGCCCCCGGTAATAAATAAGAGCTTCTTCCTCCCCTTTCTACTTCGCTTCCGTGTCACTTTCCTATCGGGCACACTAACCCAAATCTCCTAGCTTCCTATTTCCAAGGGTTGTTTAAGACCTACGGTCAGATACTCCCTTCCTAAAATCCTCTACATATTATCACATGATCACATATTGTCATACATCTGATGATGGATCGTACGTTACGATCCGGAAGATCTGATGTCTGGTTTTTTAGAATGTAATGCTATTAAAGTCTTAATTCTTGAATCGGATGTGTTTTAATCGTGCGTAGACGGTTGTTGATTTCGATTTTATCCAGTACATCCATTTTTACTTTCGGACGTTAATGTGGAAACGCAAATTTGTCCGTGACGAGGATCGACACCGCGCCCCTCACTCCTGAGTAAGTTGCTCTCCCAACTAAGCTACACGGACGGAATGTATCGCTGCAGATTTGTCGTCTTGACACGTGATTCACCTCTGTACTACGTCACAGTACTTTAACCTGAAAGACCATATAATCATACAATTTTTCTTTTTCGTTTTATGGTTAAGAGCTCTATAAAAAAAAAAAAAAAAAAAGAAAACTTCGGCTTTAGGTGAAACATTCCAACACCACTTCCATTCCCACAGAATAACCGAAAATGAAACTGAAATTTTCGCAATTACAATTTAATACGCTAATAACAATTTCAAGATCGAAAGTAAAATATTTTATGAAATAAATACGGGATTACGCCATATAATACAAATTTTGAAGATGACAATCCGATTTTTGGCGTAAATGTGACAAGTATGGTAAGTCAGATAAAATCCGAAAACTTGAAATTTTTCATCGTCCTGGAGCGGGACTCGAATCCGCGTCTTCCAGAAAACGACCGGGTATGCTAACCACTACACCACCCAAGTTTCCGATCAATTTGAATATAACCATCACCATGTTTACCATCCATGTCACATTTACGCCAAAAATCGGATTGTCATCTTCAAAATTTGTATTATATGGCGTTAATCCCGTATTTCTTTCATGATTTATCTGCTTCTCCTGGCAAACACGGGATAAGATTCTTAATCTCCAGATTCGCTAAACATGAATGCCGGTTGCTTCGACTAGCGAATCCTGTGATGGTTATATTCAAATTGATCGGAAACTTGGAACTTGGTCGTTTTGGGTGGTATAGTAGTTAGCATACCCGGGCCTTTTTCTGGGAGACGCGGGTTTGAGTCCCGCTCCAGGACGATGAAAATTTTCAAGTTTTCGGATTTTATCTGACTTACCATCCTTGTCACATTTACGCCAAAAATCGGATCGTTATCTTCAAAATTTGTAAAACATTTTGTTCTTTATTTTAATTCAAATATGGCGTGCATTATTTACTAAGTGACATTCTGGCATTCGCTACATAAAATTTTTTGTTTGTTTTACTCAATGGTTTTCGCTCTTAATTAGTTAAAAGGAGGGAAGCCTTTGTCTGTCAAAAAGACGAAACTGTGTTTCCATACAATTATATTTTTCTTTCCCATTTGCCTCCCAGAATGCGCAACGAGTCCATTGTCGTTTAGTAGGACATTCCCGTTGTCTCCACCCTACGTAGCCTCCCAGTGCCGTAGCTCATTAACTTATCACCGTTCGCTTTTTTGTCAGGTCATGGAACCACACCCAGTGTCCGAAGTGGCTTCAGCATCCGGGGCCTTCTGCTGACAGACACGGGTAGCGCGCTCTATTTCTGCGCCCCCATCAAACGGGAGTTTTAGTGTATTTAGTGTACCACTCAGCAGTTTTACGACGCATGATAAATGACAGGATTTTGCACAAAAAACGTAAATTACCCCATTTGACGACATTGTTGGCTCTTTTATTCTAAGAAACTACCTGAACTGGCAATGGGAGAACCAGAAATTTTTAAGAGGCGGGGGAATCAGCGGTTTTTTTAGGAGGGAGGGTAAGAACTACCATGCGCAACACTGATAGCTATTAGTAAGGCCTGACTAAGACATCCGAGGAACCGGGGTTTTTTTGGGGGGGGTTGGGGGGGTTAAAAACCAAAACCATCATGAGCAACACTGATGGCTATAAAGGCCTGACTACGACATCCAGGGGAACTGGGATTTGGGGAAGGGGGAGCTAAGGACCCCTACGACTACGAGCAACACTGATAGCTGTAAGACCTGACTAAGATATCCGGGGTCCCAGGGCCACGAAAATGGCGAGATCCCTTATCGAAACAAAATCTTTCAATAATGCATAACGCTGGAGATGTCACGTGATACACTCGATACAATACATACGCGCGCGCGCGCGTGTGTGTGTGTGTGTGTATGGAGACTCATATCTCCTATATTAGCTGGGCCGCGGATGGCCTAGTGGTCAACGTTCGTGACTACCACGGAGCAATCTCAGGTTCGATCCCAAGCAGGTACGAACGCTCGAACCACTAAATATCCGCCGTGCGTCAGACGGGCACGTTAAGCCGTTGGACCCCGGGCACTGGTCCCCGATTATAAATAAAGGCTTCTTCCTCCCCCTTTCTACCTCGCTTCTGTGTGACTTTCCTGTCGGGCACTCTAGCCCAAATCTCCTAGCTTCCTACTCCTAAGGGTTGATTATGACCTGGGGTCAGACACTCCCTTCCTAAAATCCTCTGTATATGATCTGACCTATATAACCTTTGCATCAAATGAGGGAGCTGTTTCATCTTTCATAGCAAATTTGATTGTGTGATAGTTGAAGGGCTGTAGAGTTTTATTAATAAATAATTAATCTACGAATTTGTAATAAATTTTTTTAATAATCTTAGAAGTTGAGAAAAAGTCTAAAGTAAAATTGATTGTGATCGTGAAGCAGCAATTTTGGAGAAGGGTAACAAAGGGGCTGTATGAAAATTGAAACTTCTTTTAATGGAAAATTGGAAATTGACAGATAAGAGGGTTTGGAAAAACTTCATAAAAATACTTTCACAATAATAATAATAATAATGAAAATAAAAATAATAATAATAATGAAAAGAAGTTTAATAATGATTGATTCAGTTCAAGAAAAAATAAATATTCAAAAATGGGGGCACCTGTTAAACAAGAGGCCCAGGGCCTGGGCCCCGAGGACCCGTGTGATAATCAGGTCCTGGCTATAAATACTTGCCCGTCCCTAATTTAGGGCCACTTTTTCCTGGAAGGGTCCACGCCGCGAGGCAGACACACCACCCATGTTTCGTTCGGGGCTCGGGTCCTAACATGGCTCTGACGACTGCCAGAAGCTTGAGCCTCTGACCACTCGAGTGAGTTTAAGCACCTTTAAAAAAATGTTAAGCGTCACAGAACGACATGACGTTAACTTTATTGATATATATGAAACAGAACAGGTGGAATTAATCACAATGGTAAACATTGTAACCATTTTTTTTTTTAGTTGGGAGTTTAACGACCATCGTGAGCAACACAGTAAGCTATAAGAAGTCGCCCAACCCTAATTTTGGGCCACTGGTTCTAGGTAAGGGAAAGAGAGCTAGTGTCGTAAAATATACACAACATGCACGTCTCACCGGGACTCGAACCCATGCTTAGACCACTGCGCCGCAGGTGCGGCTTAACTATCTTTAATAAAATGCCTTGTAGGAACAACACGTTTAGACCACCCACATGGTGCTGTGCAGAAAATTGCAACGAAGGTTAAGAAAAATATTATTTACAGGAATCTCGAGGCCCCTTGCTACGACATTATATCTACTTAAAATTACGGTTTGGACACACGCAAGAGCTAATATAAAAGTGATTAAAAAAAACCGAGCCTGGTATTTTTGGCACACTCTCTGATACCGTGCCCCCGCGTTCAACAGGCTTTCTACAATGTGTTGACGCCATCAGTGTTCTTTCACTTTTGAATTTTTTCGGGGGGGTTGACGACTGCCGTGAGCAACTCAATGTTTAATAAACAGTCGCTCATCCCTCATTTAGGGTAACCTGTTCCAAGGAGGAGGGAGATATAGTGTCGTAAGGCAAACACACCGTCCATGCTTCGCTCAGGTTTTTTTTTTTTTTTTTTTTGATTGGAGGTTTAACGACCACCGTGAGCAACTCAATGGGCTATAAGCAGTCGCCCGTCCCTAATTTGGGGTCACTGGTTCCAGGGAAGGGAGAGAGCCAGTGCCGTAAGACAAACACAACATCCATGCCTGACCGGGATTCGAACCCGGACCCATTACGGACGAATGATCAGAGGCCAGCGCCTTAGACCACTGCGCCACCGGGGCGGCCGCTCAGGTTTCGAATCCGAACCCATCTCTGACGAATGATTTGAAGCCAAGGCTTCGCACTTCTCGCCCACAGGGGGAATCTTTTGAAGTTCGCATCAATGGCGATGTTTTGACTGGAATGGATAAGAAACGAATTCAAAGGAAATATGGTTCATCTGTGTTAAAGAACAATAGAAAAATTAATGAAGTGACAGTGAAATTGACATGGGTGGTTTTTCATTGAACACATTAAAACTATGCATAAAGACTTTATGATTATTCAGAGTTCCACAGAATGCTAATAGAAAGACATACAGTCAATATTTTACTTACAGCCGTCGGAGTAGCTGACTTATCTCTTGAGTATAGGACAACAGAGGACTTAACACCGCTATAAACTGGAGCGCAAACTCACACTTGACAGTATACAGTATAATGGAACACATTCATAAGTGTTTTAAACACTGAAGTAAGCAAAGTGCGTAATTTCGAGTTGCATGGTGACTGTATTTCTACCAATAATAATGTCTTGACGACTGTTAGCCTAAAAGATGAAAGGCTCATAAGAGTTCAGACGTAAAGAGAGCTCAGTATGCAAAACACAACGAGAAGCAATCATAATTTACATAAGTTCAATAAAAACGGAGGATTAAAAAGGAAGTATACGTCACAATGCCTAGATTCCAGAGATCTTTTTATTTTTATTTACTTCGGGGTTTAACTACCACTGTGAGCAGCTCTATGGAGAGTCATCCGTCTCTAATTTTGGGCCACTCGTTCCATATAGAGGAGAGAGAGAGAGAGAGAGAGCAGTCCCGGAAGACAAGCCTACTACTATCCATGCCTCATCGGGACTCGAATCCGGGTCTATCTCGGACGAATGGTCACAAGCCAGCGCTTAAACCACAGGGGAGACTACTTGAATAGATCCGTTTTGGCTATTTCACCACTGCCATTCTTTTGTACTGAACCACGACGATCCAATTTCATTGAATAAAAGCTTCATATACAAATAGGCACACAGTGTTGAGTACTCAGGAACTGGTAACATAACCGGCTTAGTACGGAACAAAATTTAAGTTACAAAGGAAAAAATAAAATGTATTCGAGTACATGATTTCTGATTTTTACTGGGAAACATTTTCATCACGAAGTGTTTTGAGAATTTACTGTTCCTGATCTCATACCATTTGTCACAAGAATATAACAGCTTTCTCGTTTCTTTTCTTCTGCGGGGAGGAGGAGGGGGGGGGCGGTCGTTTGAAGGTTTAATGGCCGCCCCGGTGGCGCAGTGGTCTAAGCGACGGCCTCTGATCATTCGTCCGAACGGGGTCCGGGTTCGAATTCCGGTGAGGCATGGACGTTGTGTTTGTCTTACTGCACTGGCTCTCTCCCTTCCCTGGAACCAATGACCCTAAATTAGGGACGGGCGACTGCTTATAGCCCATTGAGTTGCTCACGGTGGTCGTTAAACCTCCAATCCAATAAATAAATAAATAAATAAAAAATCTACAGCATGACTTATAAAGATCAAAAACCATATATTTTTGACTGTAGATCACGAATGGATGGGCGAAATGTGGCGATACTGAATGGACACATACCTTTCTTCAAGCTAAAAAAAGTGATGTCACACCATTCTCTGAAAGTGTCCATCGTGCTCCGGCAAGCACATCTGGAAGCCGCACTTCATGTTGCCGGTGGTGCGTCTTAGCATCACTTTCTCAGTTTACCTGATTTCTTTTGCAGTATTTTCTTTCAATGATGTAACTGTGTGGAGTTTGCTACATAACACCCGCTCGTTAAGATAACTCTCTGAAAGAAATCAGGAGGCGCTAAATCGAGTGACCGTGGTGGCTACAGATCTCTAAAATTACCTCGATCGTAGAAAAAACATTTCTCCGTGGATTCTCTTAGCGTGTGACATGTTGCACTATCTTGCTGGAAATAACATTGAGCAATTTCACCATGGTATTTCTGTTTTACAATTTTTTTTTCAATTTTTTTTTTTTTTTTTTTGATTGGAGGTTTAACGACAACCGTGAGCAACTCAGTGGACTATAAGCAGTCACCCGTCCCTAATTTAGGGTCACTGGTTCCAGGGAAGGGAGAGAATCAGTGCTTCAAGTCAAACCCAAATCCATGCCTCAGCCCCTTTTGGACGAATGATCAGAGGATTAGACCACTGCTTTTTTTTTTAGATTGAAGGGCGGCTTTTTTTTAGATTGAAGGTTTTTTTTTTTTTTTTTTTTATTAGAGGTTTAACGACCACCGTGAGCAACTCAATGGGCTATAAGCAGTCGCCCGTCCCTAATTTAGGGTCACTGGTTCCAGGGAAGGGAGAGAGCCAGTGCTGTAAGACAAACAAAACATGCATGCCTCACCGGGATTCGAACCCGGACCCCTTTCGGACGAATGATCAGAGGCCATCGCTTAGACCACTGCGCCACCGGGGCGGCGGGATTGAAGGTTTAACGACCACAATGAGCAACACAATGGGATATAAGCAGTCGCCCGTTCCTAATTTAGGGCCGCCGGCACAGTGGTACAGTGCTCTAAGCGCAGGCAGCAGGCTTATGACCATTCGTCCGAGAAGAGTCCGGGTTTGAATCCCAGTGAGGCATGGATGTTGTGTTTGCCTTAAGGCACTGGCTCTCTCCTTTCCCTGGAACCAGTGACTCTAAATTAGGGACGGACGACTGCTCATAGCCCACTGAGTTGCTCACGATTGTAGTTAAACCTTCAATAAAAAAAAATGAAAAAAATTAGGGTCACCAATTCCAGGGAAGGGAAGGAACCAATGCCGAACGACAAACACAACATGCATGCCTCACGGGATTCGAACCCAGACCCATCACGGACGAATGATCATAAGCCTGCTCTTAGACCATTGCGCCACTGGTGTGTGGTTTCACGAATAATGAGAAATCTTGCTAATTTACGGTGGTCATCATCATCAGCACCATCATCATTGTCAACCATTATCAATCCACTGCTGGACGAAGGTCTCCCCAAGATTCTTCCACAACGGTCTGTCTTGTGCCAGTCTCCTGCATGTTACTCTCGCATACTTTCGAATTTCATCCACCCATCTTCCATGTGGTCTTCTTCTGTCCCTTGGAATCCAATCTATCCGCAATTATTTCGACAAAAATGGGACCGATATGGTTCTTTGACCACACTCTACACTTCTTTTTTTTTTTTTTTTTTTTTTTGTTGGAGGTTTAACGACCACCGTGAGCAACTCAATGGGCTATAAGCAGTCGCCCGTCCCTAATTTAGGGTCACTGGTTCCAGGGAAGGGAGAGAGCCAGTGCCGTGAGACAAGCACAACATCCATGCCTCACCGGGATTCGAACCCGGACTCCTTACTGACGAATGATCAGAAGCCAGCGCCTTAGACCACTGCGCCACCGGGGCGGCACTCTACACTTCCACTCACTTTGAATGCAATAGTTTTTCGTGATTCACGTAAGGATTTTCGGCAGCTCATACCTTGCGTTTTTCTGGGAGCTCACTTACCCAGGGAAATAGAACCAAGCCTCATTTGTAAATCTTTTTTTTTTTTTTTTTTTCTTTTATTGGTGGTTTAACGACCGCCGCGAGCAACTCAATAATCTATAAGCAGTCGCCCATCTTTAATTTCAGGCCACTAACTCCAGGGAAGGGAGAGAGCTAGTGCCGTAAAACAAACACAACATCCGTGCTTCACTGGGACTCGAACCCGGACCCATCTCGGACGAATGATCAGAAGCCAGCGCTTAGACTACTGCGCCACCGGGACGGCCAAATCACGAGATATCGAGCATTCTCGGAAAACTGCAAACTAGGTCCTGAAACTATTGGCAGTAGCGAACTCGATTCTCCTTATTTGTTTCGAGCTACAAGTCGGGCTGCTATTACCCTGAATGGCCAAAGCTGATTTTTTTTTTTTTTTTTTTTTTTTTATTGGGGGTTTAACGACCACTATGAGAAACTCATTGAGCTATAAGCAGTCGACCATCCCTGGTTTCAGAGAAGGGAGAGAGCCAGTGGAGCAAGACAAGTACAACATCCATGCCTCACCGGGATTCGAACCCGGACCCATCTCGGACGAATATTCAAAAGCTAGCGTTTACACCACTGCACCACCGGGGCGGCGCTGAACTTTCTTGGTGTCTCTCTTACATATGGAGCAAGAATAACCAAATTCCTGAGACAATATCCGCAGGGATTTTCTAAGAAATTGCTTAAACCTAATAGGTACACCGCTGCTGTAGCCACGGGTATCTTCATACGTTTTTAAACCTGTACGTCGAATAAAATACGCTGTCTGTTTTAATGGATGTAGGTAAAAGCACCCCCAGGAAAAATACCCCCGGAGAAAATACCCCGAAAATTGAAAAGCGGAAAAAATGCCCCCGGAAAAAATACCCCCAGAACAAACGGTTCACTGTAAACTGCCACACAGGAACACTGATGTGTGGTAGTGTTCCGGTGTGGCAATTTACCGGCAACCCTGCCACACATCTTCAGCAACTTGGCTACAAAAGTTCAAGGGAAGGGGGCTGTATAAAGATTGCCGTGCCTGGGCCTACATTGATAACTGAATTGGGAAACGAAGAATTTCGGGAAAACGTTCCATGTAAGCCAAGCGAGAATTGTACTTTTATTTGAAGAAATAAATTGCCGAGGATCCGAGGTACACTTGGTGGGGAGGGAGGGGGCTCTGCCCCGAACTTCCGAACTTCCGTAATAATATATTCTGGGTCGCTGGAGTCTGTCAGTGTATCCAGGAAGTGCCCCTTGAAGTGTCCGCGAGGTCCATGAGCTGGGGGGCTTTCCCCCAAAATGTTAAAATGCACGTAGAGCTGTACACATTAGTGCCATGTTTTATATAATGATTCTGTACACGACCACGAATTTTCAGGAGGGTGGGGTACACCCCCTCCCGTTTCTAAGAGCTATTCAGGGGTAACATCGAGGATACACTGACCGACTCTAGAGGTCCACAATATAAAATTACGGAAGTTGGGAGTAGAGCCCTTCAAACCAAGCACCTCGTATCCCTCTCACAGGCTTCACCAAATTTCTGGGGGAGGGGGAAGGGCATGCATAGTTTACCATCAAACACAACATGAAGCATAGAAATTACGAGCAAATCCCTTACCTTTAAGACTTGCAACCCCACTCTCCTGAAAATTCGTGGTCGTGTAGAGAATCATTATGTAAAGCATGCTTCTAATGTTTACAGCTCTACGGCCATTTCAACATTTTAGGGACCCCCCCCAAAGCTCACGGACCTCGCGGGCGCTTCAAGGGCAACAGCCTGGATACACTGACAGACTCCAGCGGCCCAGAATCTAATATTACGGAAGTTGGGGGTTGAGCCCCCCCCCCCGGGTACCTCGGATCCTCGGCAATTTATTTCTTCAAATTAAAGTACAATTCTCGCTTGGCTTACATGGAAAGTTTTCCCGAAATTCGTTTCGCAGTTCAGTTATCAATGTAGGCCCAGAAACGGCAATCTTTATAGCTCCCCCCCCTTTGAAATTTTGTAGCCAAGTTGCTGAAAAATGTGTGGCAGGGTTGTCGGTAAATTGCCACACCGGAACAGTGCCACACATCAGTGTTCCTGTGTGGCAGTTTACAGTGAACCGTTTGTTCTGGGGGTATTTCTTCCGGGGGCATTTTTTCCGCTTTTCAGTTTTCGGGGTATTTTCTCCGGGGGCATTTTTTCCGCTTTTCAGTTTTCGGGGTATTTTCTCCGGGGGCATTTTTTCCGCTTTTCAGTTTTCGGGGGTATTTTCTCTGGGGGTATTTTTACCGTTTACCTGCTTTAATATCAAATTATATTGGATTTAGTTGGATCATCGTGACTACCATATTTCTCCATGAATTAAGCACGCGACACTCGTTATCAGCCAGCAGGTGCGTCCGTATGAGTGGGGTAGTGTCACCCAACTTTTCTTTGGGTTCCCCTTTAGCTCCCTCCCCCTTCAAAAAATATTTAAGCGACTAGAACCCATGACGATTGCAACCATAAAATATTTTGGAGAACTTGGATAAACGTATGAGAATTTTTCAAATTCACAGAAATTTTGTTATGTGAAATTAATTCTTTCTTAAATTTAGTGTTGTGCTATTCCGTGAAATGGAGGGAGTCCCTTGAACGAATGTCAAAGAGAGTAGTTTGTTTGTTTATTTCGGGGTTTAACGACCGCCGAGAGCAACTCAATTGACAGTCCCTAATTTAGGGCCACTGGTTCCACGGAAAGGAGGGAGCCAGTGCCGTAAGACAAACACAACATCCATGCCTCACCGGGATTCGAACCCGGACCCATCTCGGACGAATGGTCATAAGCCATCGCTTAGACCACTGCATCACCAGGACGGTTTCAAGAGAATAGTAGAAAGACACAATTTTCGTAACTATTGTTTAAAAAGAGAAGGAGGGGGGGGGCAGTTCTTGTTAGGTTACAAACTGAAATTCATGAACTGCCTTATGACAGCAAATGGTGAAAACGGATAAAAAAATTACATAAGTGAACTAAAATTGCAAAGAAACAGTAACTTATTAAAACTACGTGCATTACATACCTGAAAACGCTTTTTTTTACTGGGAATAACATCATCAGCGTCGGGCGGAATCTACATGAACGGTGGTTTTTGGCAAAATTTCTGCCAAGCACTTCAAAATTTGTGCCCCCCACCTTCCCCACGCTCCCCCAAGATACTTAGCTCGCCTAATAGCCCCTTTGGTTTTGAGCTGATGGCGTTGCCACTGTGAACCGGAAACCCAGTAAGTTCGAACAAGAAACACACTCTCCTGAAACGAATACGACATGATGTAACAACGGCCGACGCGCGGGATCTGAAAGCCGCCCTAACCTGCTATATAGTGTGAATGCGACGCATGATTCGTGTGTGCTGAACGACTCGACAAGAAATTTCAGCAAATTTAAAAGTAATTTGCTGGCAATCATCGGATTATTAACACACGGATTGCTTCGGCTGGCGCACATCCGGGTCGTTGTTCGGATTCCTAAGCTACACCTACTTAGCTTCAATTTCTTGTAACTTCGTTGTCCTACATGGTGTAACGGTAGCATACTCGAACGTAAATCGGGAGATGAGGATTCGATTCCTGTGATGCAATTTTCCCGTTTGATGATGACCAAGGTGATGCAATTTTCACGTTTTTTGAAGAATGGCTGCATAGGAAGCAGTGAAAAAAGTACGGCCTATACACTGAGTGGCCACTTTATTATGACCACCAGACAGTTTTTAAGCAAATGAGCTATGGCTGCACGCTGTTGCCGCCGGATAGGGCGAGGCTAGAATAAAAAGGGAAAGCTTAGTGCTTGCGACAGTAGTAGAAGTGATTTTTGGGTGACGAGATGGGTAAAAAATGCGATTTGACGGAGTTTTAACGTGGGATGATCGTAGGAGCTCGGAGCCATGGAGCGAGTATCACCTAAACCTCCGCATTCGTGAAATGTTCCAGAGCAGCTGTTGTTAAAGTGTTTAAAGACTGGACTGTCAGCCAAAAAACTGTGTCTCTACGTGTAACGTATGGTCGTCATCGACTACTGACTGCTCGGGCGGAACGGAGAGTGTCCAGACTGGTAACACACAACAGAAGGGCAACAGTGCAGCAAATTACAGACCATCTTAATCAAGGATCCCCTCAAATGATCTCTGCACGCAATGTTCGCCGTACACTGCATCGGATGGGATATGGCAGCCGAAGGCCTGTTCGAACATCTTTGCTGTCTGCAGTTAACAAGAGAAAACGTCTCCAGTTCGCACAAGAGCACAAGGATTCGACAGTCGATAATTGGAAACAAATTATGTGGTCCGATGGATCACGTTTTCAGTTGCATCATGCCAATGGCCGAGTGAGAATTAGGCGGAAACAGCACGAAAGCATGGACCCCAAATGCATTGCTACAACCCTTTAAGCTAGTGGAGGCAACGTTATGATTTGGGGAATGTTTTCCTGGCATGCTTTGGGCCCTTTAATTCGTGTTGATCAACGTCTGACTGGCACATCATATCTAAACATCGTTGCGAACCAAGTGCATCCTGTCATGCGGATGGTTTATCCCAATGGCGATGGCTACTTTCAACAAGATAATGCGTCCTGCCATAGTTTTCGTATCGTACAGGATTGGTTTCAGGGGCATGCCGGTGAGTTTACTTTGCTTAGGTGGCCCCCACAATCTCCAGATCTCAACCCGATTGAGAATTTGTGGGATGAAGTTGAACGAGCCATCAGACAGCTGGATCCACAAATCTGCAATCTCACACTCCTGGAAAGTGCTATTCATCAAGCATGGTCTCCGATTCCACAAACCACCTATCAACATCTCGTGGAGTCCATGCCACGAAGAATCGACGCAGTATTAAAGGCAAAAGGTGGCCCAACGAAGTACTGAGAGGGGTGGTGGTAATAAAGTGGCCACTCAGTGTATAATGATATTCATAACTATATTACTGTGATTGGACATATAAGCACATGTGTGAAGTTTTTCGTTTATCGGGTGTGTGGTTCTGAAGATCTGTTGCTGCCGCCCGGGTGGGCGAAAGTACGAAGTGTTGGTTTCGAAACATTCTTCCGAGATGGGTCAGGGTTCGAATCCCAGGTGAGGCATAGATGGTGCGTTTGGCTTACGGCATCGGCTCTCTGCCTTCCCTGAAACCAGTGGCCCGAAATTAAGAACAGGAGACTGCTTATGTCCTATTGAGTTGCTCACGGTGGTCGTTAAATCCCGAAAAACATCTGTTGCTGCACTGACTGAGAACAGATCTCAGGAAACTGTGTTGTGACAAAAATATTGTTCTTGAGATAATTATGTTTGCCGATCACTTAGCAGTTCTTTACATATGACAGTTGCATACTTTGCAGTAGCTTATGAAAATGGTTTTATAGCAGTGATTAAAGCAGACAGGGCTGAGCATGCCGCCAGTGTAAATGACAAGGTGCAGGCGCGGACTGGGCCGCCGGCACACTGGAAAAATTCCCGGTGGGCAGCCGTCTTCTGGGCCAGCAGGCCACATGCTAAGCAACTAAAAAAATTTTTGATTGCTTTGTACTTCGCTATGCTTGTAGAAGAAATTAAGTTATGCTGAAAGCGTTAAGGCATTAAGGTTCACCTATGCAAAGTTTCTTGGTTGTTCAATGTATAAACGTATGTTCTTACTGGATCTGCATTTGATTTACTGCTTTACGGGATTTACAGTGACACGAATTCTTGAACTGCAGTTTTAAAAAGTTTGTTACAACTGCACCAAGAAAGTTTTTTTTTTCTTGCCATTTTCAAGTAATTAAATAAACCATAATTTTTGAACTCTTGAATTTCTGTCATTTCGTTAACAACTTTTTTTTTTTGAAATCCTTGCAGTTTTTAGAAATGTGTAGAGAGTTTTTTCGAAATTATTTTGTTTATGATAGGTAAGTCATGAAAAAAATCTTTATTTTGGCTCATTTGGATTTCCTTTTTTTACTGAAAACGAAGACACTTTCTCAATACTAAATCCAACTGCATCAGCGAAATCCTTAGGAGTGGAATGAAATCTTCTGCAACTTGACTAAGAGAAGGTAGCATTTCCATACTACAGCAGCGAAAGTAATATATTTAATATAAAATTTCATTGGGGATACCTAATACTGCACTGGAAAAATTGGTAAGATATAATTTACTGATTATTGTTAACACAAGCGCTGTAGCAATTCTTAGAACTGTATTGAAAAGACGTTTAAAAACGAAATGATGATGGTGATATACCGCTATTAAGATAGATACAGTATACCGTAATAATTCTTTGAAAATCTTGGGCCTCAAAAAATTCGTTTCCAGGACCGTTTATAGTTCGCCAGTCCGCCACTGCAGACCACTTAAAACAATTTTCGTTACTTCTGATTTTTGGGTCAAATAGAATGTGTTTAACCCATCTCTAACTCCCCATTCCATAAGGCGTAGTAGCTGTATGTGACATATTTCCAGCGAAAACTGCCTTCGAAATTCGAAAACAAATCCTCCCAATTTCCTTTTAAGCCATTTGCACTTTCGCAATTTTGATGACACATTTGTTATTTATCTTCTTTCATAGATCGCCACTTTTTCAAAGTACTTGGTTTTACAATAAAGAACAGCACACAAGCGGTATATTTTTATGTTCAGATCACTCAGCTCTTTTTTGTCGCTTCTGTCGGTGTTGAGTGCTGACAGTATCTCAATTTTTTAATGAGTGATTCAAAAGTACTACGTATCTGCATCAAGTTTTACGCAAAGCTCCGAAAAATAGCTTCAGAAATAGAAATCGTGCAAACACTACCTTCGTAGAGAATGCTTTGTAAAAAGCACGAAGGTAGGTGCAAGTGGAATTTGCGCGACTTAACCAACCTTCTGTGGGGAGTGAACAACGTTCTGGGCGATCATTAAGGTTTCAAAACAGCAATTCAGTTTCACTGAAATTTCCAAATGGCTTCACTGCAAAACATTTGAAGTCGTAGAAACAGCAGAATCGCAGAGTAATGGCATTTTTAGGATGTCTTTTGAAAAAAAAAAGGGGGGGGGTTGCTTATGTTGTCACTACGTCCGTCCGTCTGCGTTTGGACACCATCTCTCTGTAACTATTTGTCCTGTTTCCAAAATTCTTTTGGGAAAGCTAAATGATGATCCTTGCTTTTTTTTCTTTTCTTCCGATGCACAGCTTTGTTGCTAGGGGCGTAAATGCAAATGCTGTCGAATTCAAAATATATTTTTTTCCATATTTTTACTTCAACAAATTCTATTGAAACAATTCTTTTTTTCTTTCTATACCTTTTAGAACGAAGTTCATTTGTGTGCACTTTCTTTCTCAAATAATGCATAGTTTTGCCGCCAGGTGAGTAAAAGTATTTTACATTTGCCCTAGTTCTAAAAGTCTTATTTCAGAAATTCTTTTTGCATCGGATGGAGTTCGTGGAGAAGAATGTTTCCATATATATTTTTTTAATTTTTCGTGAGGAACAATTTTGCCACTTGGGGTCGTAAGTTCGTATTTCTTTTTCCGATATATTTGCTGCATTGTCTAAGCTTCTAAAGACTCGATTGAAAAATTTCTTTTCAGCTCTGATACAGTTCGCGACGGAGAAAAAATTTGTGTATATTTGCTACTCATAAAAATGCACGGGTTTTCCGCCAAGGGGATAGTAGATGTATGTCATATTGTTCACGATATCTCTGTTTCTAACACTCAGATTTGCAAAATTATTTTTGTTGGGCATCGTTTCCGGTGAAGAATATTTTGCGTATAATTTATAACTATTTAACGCACAGTTTTGCCATAAGAGGGCGTAAGAGCATATTAGTGTTTTCAAAATATTTGCACCAGCATCTGAGCACCAGGATAACGTATTCAAGAAAAAAAAATTTCGGTAAGATACCACTTACTACGAAAACATAACTTATTATGCTTATTTTCTGATCCTAATAACACACAATTTACCCGCTAGGGGCGCAAATGTAAATATATTTTTCTACGCATCTCTGTCAAAAACATTTTACAAAATCTTTTGCGAAACTTCATATGAATAAAGACATAACCAGCAATTTTTTTCGGCAGCTTTGAAAGAAGTATTAAAAAGAAAAGTAATTTTTGGTTGTTTTTTTCGCAGTTAAAATTTATTAAAACTGGATGATGATGACGGAAAAGTAGTTATTTCAGAAGATCTGAGGCCCCATTTTTGTAGTCATAGCAATAATTTCTGTACATGTTTATTAAAGAGAATGTGAAAGGAATATCAGTTCAATGAATGAAAAGTTTTTACCAATAAGGATAAGGTATTACGTATTACATTTGTTTGCACGTAACTATATGCATGTTTCAGAATAAAATGAACCGAAAGGTGTTATACGTGGGGAGAAACAGAGGACTGCGTCGTTTTTTTCGTAAAAGAGTCAAGAGCAAAATTTTTACATCATTATTCCAAAAAATTTACGGCACTCGTCCGAAGTGAGTGTTATGTTTGCCCAATAGCTCTGTTTCTGTCTTTTCCCTGGAGACAGTGGCGCACACACGGGAGTGTCGCCGGCTCCAGATCCCCCCCCCCCCCCAAGAATTTCCTTGCACTTTATTTATCAGATGACTGAAACAATGCATGTTCTTTTAAAATATCTTATTCGGATAAATTAAAAAAAATATTTCTCTATGTCTTTTCATAATCTCAATATTTTCGTTCTGATCGATTATTTTCCGTACGTCCTAATTCCACTGTTCTTAGTACTCGTTATTTTTCTGTAATTCAAAAGAGCAACTTTTTAAATCTGACTGCACATCATTGTTGATTTATGACAACTTTCATTTTAAAAATACATGCATTTGTAACGTACCAGGAGATGTGACGTACCTGCCAGAAGGACGCACACGACATAAAGGCAGATAGCAATTAGAATCCATGTCCGCGTAGCTTAATTGGTAGAGCAACTTATTCCGGAATGAGTGGACCCGGGTTCGAACCCCGGCGCGGATAAAAATGACGGAGAAATTCACTTCGTTATACATTCACATACACACACAGAGAAGGCAACTGGGACATGGGTGGATGAAATTCGAAAGTATGTATATATATATATATATAGTGGTCTATTTGTCCGAGATGGGCCCGGGTTCGAATCCCGGTCAGGAATGTATGTTGTGTTTGTCTTACGGCGCTGGCTCTCTCCCTTCCCTGCAAGGGCGCCCACAAGAGGAAGCGGGGGGGGGGGTGCTCGAGCCCCCTCTAGCCGTTGGCATAGCCAATTTTTTGATAAATTTAAAGCACTAAAATAGACGAAACCTTTTTTTAAAGCATTTTTAAAAATAATAAGATATTAATGATTGATTGCAATTATCACACTTCTTTATTTTAAGATCAGTTATAACCTCTGCGTTGACAACAAAAAAATTGCTACAAACTTTTAATTCACTTGAAATGTAGTTTTCACATACCATCATCACACATGTAATACGAAGTTGCAATGACAATTTTTAAAATCAGCTAAAACATTTATTGGTTCAGTTTTTTTTTTGTAACTTTATAAATAAATATAATGAACAGAACAGAAAAAAAATATGAGTTTTTAATGGACCTTTCACATTTTAAAATAAGATGCTTGCTAGCTATTTACTAATTGTCAAACAGTATCAATTATTTATGTTGTATTTTAGTATGTTGTATATTTACTAAATTGCTTGACAGCCTTGAAGGAGATAAGGATTTTTCTTAGACCCCCCCCCCCCATAAAAGTACTCATATGGGCGCCCCTGCTTCCCTGGAACCAGTGACCCTAAATTAGGGACGGGTGACTGCTTATAGCTCACTGAATTGCTTACGGTGGTCATTAAGACCTCAATAAAAAAAAAAAAAAAAAAAGAGTAAAACAAAGAAGAAGAATTATGGCTGGATAATATTATCAAACTGAAAGCTCCTGACAAATACTAGCATGTAAAATTCTAAAAAAAAAAAAAAAAGGACTGGCATCTTTGAATAGCACAGCTAGGTCCCAGAACCAGGAAGTGAGGGAGTCATTTGTAGGTCACTGCATTCAAGTACAAAAAGATCTTGCAAAAATACAGATGCAAGTGTTCCTTTGTTTTTTCACTCCTTTTGTAAATTTACTACACTAGCATATAATTTCTACATGCCAAAAATTAAAAAATAATTAAATACGACACAAAATATGAAAAGTAGGGGGAAAAGAAAACTGAAATCTCTGGAATATAAAAATAAATCGCGTTTTCAAAATTTGCTTGATAGCGGTTGAGTTGGGGGTTCCACATTGATGGAGGCAAAATATCTCCCTGAAACTAGCATGAAAATACTACTTATTTTTTAATTCACTATTCTGGTCCCTTTCTGTGGATATATGCAATAGCATCAAAGAGTTACTGATGTTGTATTTCCACTCTTTCTACTCCTGTCCTTCAGTTTTACTTTTTTCTCCATCTTTAACTGCACATCCTCCTTTGCTGGTGATCAGAGGTAGCTTCCTTTTATCAAGGTCAACAGCCAAGCAGATTCCCACCAACCAACACACCTTTTTCCAACAAAAGAGTCGTAAAACAGCTTCTACCGACAGCAAAACAATTAAGAGGAAGAAGATGAAAGCTCTCTTCCTCTCAGGGATTTCCCTTTAGCACTATTTTCCAATGCCTAGAGGGATAGATTTGGCTAAAACATCACCATGACATCTTTTTGCAGGTAATTAATTACCTGGAAGTTTCTTAACAGCAGCTTAGCGTCCCATAGTAACCTGCCAAGTGACCAGGGGTGTACTGATAGCCCCCGCATGCAGGGGGGGGCTCACAGCTAAGAGGGTCCCAGCCTCAACAAAACCATTTTAGAACATTTTTTGCTGAAATTTCATATAAACCTGGTTAGGAAAATAACTGGAAATGTTGACGGCAGCTCTGAATGAAGTATTAAAAGAAAAGCAACTTTTTTTTTAATAAATAAGTAAAATATATAAAAATAATTTTTGCGGTTTTAATTCATAAAAACTGTATGACAGGAAAGCAGCTACTTGAGATGACTTGAACTACCTTTTCTCAGCCACAGCAACAGTTCCTATACATATATTAACAAGATAATAAGATAATGTGAAAGAAACATCAGGTCAAAAAATGAAATTTTTATACCAATGAAAATAAGGAGTTATACAATCATTTGCATACAAGTATGCAACCTTCAAAATATAATGAACTAAAACATGTTCTTCGCTGGGACTTTTAATACGTGCAAAATATTGTGACATGATATCAAAGATGTTTTTTTATGTTCAAGAGTAAATAACATAAGAAGTTCTGCTTTTTTTTTTTTTGTACCACAGTTGTTAATGGTTACTTATTTACTGTATTTACTTATGTTCTGTATTTCTGTATAAATCGGGAAAGGCACTTAGACACTGTTACATAGGATTATGTGTTTTATGTCTGATTTTTTTTTTATTTTAAGATTTAACGACTACCGTGAACAACTCAATGGGCTATAAGCAGTCGCCCGTCCCTAATTTAGGGTCACTGGTTCCAGGGAAGGAAGAGAACCAGTGCCGTAAGACAAACACAACATCCATGCTTCACCAGGATTCGAACCCGGACCCCTTTCAGACAAATGATCTTAAGCCATCGCTTAGAACACTGCGCCACCAGGGCGGCATTTTCATGTGTGTGACAGTGAGGCATTTCAAACAGGCTGGCCTTAGTTCCCTAAAAGAATAGAATTTGCAAATGGTTGACTTAGGCATACGCATTTTGTAGTACTTTGTATATAACTAGGGTCATCAGTTTAATTACAAAACACATATTTGTGTTACACACAATAAAGTGCAATAATGTTGGTTTTACGGAAAATACCTGTAAGTTCCAAAGAATTTGAATTATTCAAATGTGTATAAAACCTAGTTCATAATAAATAATTTACGAGGAATTTTTATAAATTAAAAATTTCAGTAGTACTTTGAAGCTAATAGATTTTGGAAAAAGGGCGCTGAAGATAATTTTTGCAGGGGGCTGCAAGATTTTCTGGTATGCCACTGCAAGTGACAAGCAATGTTTTAATCTTCAGCACACTACACTTCCACTCTACCACTCAATTTTTTCTATTTTGTAATGCTCTACCAAATTTTACATTTCTCCAATAAAAGAAGAGCAGCAGACATTTCTCTCTTCCCCGACCCTCAACGGCAGCAAGACCTGTGCCCATGCAGTACAAATTCACTGGCAGAACTGTTCTTACTTATTTATTTTGAGAAATGATTTCTTTTGAATAAACATAATGATCCGATTTATTGGTGTAAAAGTAAGAAATCACACAAATTTGTCTGTTGATGGGGAAAGCTTGCGGTGTGAAATTCGTGTGATTTCTTACTTTCCCCATGTCCCATGTGGTCTTCTTCTGGGTCTTTTCCTGTCCCTTGGAATCCAATCTAAAATTTCGGCTGTCCATCGATGATCTGTCCTTCTGGCAGTATGTCCAGCCCATTGCCATTTCAGGGATTTAACTCTGATCATGATGTCTTCCACTCTTGGCATTTTTCGGATCCACGAGTTCCTCTTCTTATCTCTCCTGGTTACACCAAGCATGCACCTCTCCATGCTACTTTGAGTTGTCTGCAGCCTTTGTATGTCTCTTTTAGCTAAGGTCCACGTCTCTGCACCATACGTAAGCACTGGAAGGATGCATTGATCAAACACTTTTCTTTTAAGACATAATGGCATATTGCTCTTGAAAATTAGGCTGTTTCTTCCAAAAGCTCTCCAGGCAAGTTTTGTACGCCGATTAATTTCTTCATCAATGCGACCCTCACTTGATATCTGCTGTCCAAGATAAACGTACGTGTCTGTTATCTCCAGCTTTTCTCCATCAATCGATAAATCTTCATTTCTTGTAAAAGCATTGAACATCACTTTTGTCTTCTGAAAGTTCATTTTTAATCCCACTTCTTTACTCTTGTCAGCAAGTTCCTGGATCATACTCTTCTGCTCTGATGGGGTAGTTGCAAAAATGACTACGTCATCAGCAAAACGAAGGGGAGTTAGATAATCTCCAATAATCTTTATACCTTTGTTTTCCCAGTTCAGTGATTGAAAGACATTTTCCAATGTGGCATTAAAGAGCATGGGAGATATGGTGTCACCTTGTCTCACTCCCTTTCCAATTTTTATGTGTGTTGTATTTTCAAACAGCCGAATCTTGCATTTTCATAGATGTTATTAATAATATTTATATATATATATATATATAACGAGTGCCCTCATATTATTTTTATATATACACATAACATCTTATATGTAATATGACGCACTTCGTTTGTCCTGCTGATTTCTTGCCCCCCCCCCCCCAAGAAAATTTTAAAGCCATTGGCCCTAAATTAGGGAAGGGCAACTACTTACAGCCCTCAGAGTTGTTCTTGGTAGTCCTTAAATTCTGAAACAAGTAGAAAAGAAAAGGATTGAGACTTTTACACTGGACAGTCGTCAGATTGTTTGTGAAGATCTGCGCTCCTGAATAAGTAAAGTTATTTAGTACGGCGAAAAGTTGTGCGTGTTTAATGCTAAGTATAATACAATTTATGAACATTTAAGTTAAAATTCCAGTTCTTCGGAATTGGAAATTGAGCTTTGATTTTTTTCTAAATAAGTAAATTTTTTCAAAGGTATTTTTTCTTTTTGTTTGCTGGTTATTTTTTTTTTTTTACAAGGATTAGCGTTTCCATGAGTATCGATCGCCTAAGCTGTAAGGAGTCGCACGCGACTAAGGCTGATATAAAACCATTCCGGGTAGAGAACAAACAGCTCTGGAAAGACGAACGTATCGCTTCTGCCTCTGGCATTCTAGATTGGGACCGATCTGTGCGATAAGCCCGAAGCCCACGCCTCTGACCTCTCTCCATCACGATGGTCTTTTTGCAACTTAGATCAAAACAAATCACCCGGTGTCTAAGTTTTCCATCAAGGTAAGCTTTCTGGTTCTACTTTTCTTCCTTTCTTAGAGCCACTCAAGTCACTCTTCCTCTGAGCCTTTGATGTTCAATAAATCGTTAACCTACAAATAATAGTAATGAAAAATGGAATTTAAATCTTGTCAAAAAGCATAAATTGAAAAAATAAGCAAAACAAAACGTAACAGTAAATTAGCCTTTGTTATTAGAGTGAAACCCCGAATTACTTCTGTTGCTTTAATACAAAGTAAACAATAAGCCCAGTTAAGACTCATCGCGAAGAAGCTGTTAAAAAACAACAACAACAACAAAAAAACATGCCGCATTAATAATTTTTATTCGCTCACTCTGCTAACCCAGACATTTTGTAAACATACATCTAGCTCCATCTTTTCGAGACATAAAAAAAAAAAAAAAAAGTTGAAAGAAAGAACGAAAATTCTCCAGCGCCTATTCAGATTTCCGCGGACACCCTCATATCGCTTTGTATGTTATCCTATTAGCTTCATGTGAGAACTCGCGAAACGCAGATTAATATTTAACATACATTTGTCCTTACTGGTGAACTTTTATCAAGATTCTCTTGAAGAATGCACTTCCCTCTCCTAGACCTTGCTTTCTAGGGTAATCGTAAGTCACGCCTTGTAGTTAGCTTAATTCGCCAAGGAGACGCTATCTGACAAAGATACCCACTGGTTCCGGGGTGCTCCGTTAGTCGCCGAATTTTTATTTTTTTTCATTTCGTTTTTTTTTTTTTTTTCTCCACGCTGACATATCGAAACCATGTGCGTTCTTGCGAGGAGAAGGCACTCGATGAGTAAAAAAAGCGTCTGCTAGTGTGTGAAATGTAGGGGGAAAATAGTCCATGGTTCACAGCTGCCTCCGAGTAGTGACGTCACGATGATGCGGCCAATGGATTGCTCTGGAAACTCTATCTCCGAGAGTGACCTCCCTTCTCCGAAGTACGTGCTACCGCTGGACGAGCATCCGAAGCCCGTTGCCCGTCGACAAGCCACCCGTGGGTTAGCAGACGGCGACTGACATGGCGAATCTGTTGTGTTTGCCGAAAATGTGCTCAGCTAAAACTCTTTCCATCTGGTTAATATTTGTCATCCTGTGTAGTTTTGTGAAATCTACAATCTCCAGTAAAGGAAATGGTAGGTACCGGCTTGGCTTTTAGCTCATGGTAGTAAACAAAAGCCAGGATTTAAAATTTGGACTTGGACATCCTTGTTTACTTTGAGGCGAGGTTGGGGGACACTGCCACGCTTTCGGCTTTTCTGTATCTTTTGCTTGTTTTTTTTTTTTTTTTTTGAATCGGGGTTTCTGCATCTTCTTTCTATTTTGTTCTTTCATTACAGCTAGTTTTTAAATTTCTAAAGAAACCTTTTATTGAAATGATGTATGATTTAACCAGTGCTTTGCGGGGTTGATAAGTAGTTCGGTTATGATGGATGTAAAACAGGATCTAGTATTGGATGTGTTATATAGATTCAGTGTTACATTTTTAGAAAGTGATTTGCATTAAGTAGTTATAGTATCTTGTTAAATCGATGTTAGGATTTTCATCACGCTTCTTTTAACAGTTCGCTTTCAGGAGAAGGTTATCGTCAAGTATTTGCGTGGGCGTTTGAAAGGCCATTATCTGCATCTATTCTTAATTTGTATGTGAGATCTTAGTTACCGAGTGCTGTCCTGTTGATTTCCGTGAAGTAAATCGTTGAAATGAACATTTTGCTGGATGTGAACAGTATCTTTTTTTTTTTTTTTTTACCCGAAAAAAGAACGTTGTGACTTATTTTCAGTTGTGGGCAGTGCAGTGTTCTAAATGAAAGTGCACCAAAAATTTAGCTTAACCATTACACCAGCTTCTGTTATTTATTTAAAGAATTAAGTTTTATGTTGCTTAGAAACTAAATGGTGAATGCGTATATTATCTGATTATTGATTGAAATGTTTTTTGTTGAGTTAACCTTTTGTGTTCTGGAGGATACAGTGCAGGAAAGCATTTCAAATACTTTGCTATTCTAGTGCTGTAGGTATCAAGGGACTAGAGGGAACTACCCCCCCCCCCGAAAGGCAAGCAAGCCCCCTTCCAATAAAAATGGACTTTGTAAATTTTCTGAGCTTTTTTTATTGGTGATTTATGAGAATTACTTTTGTATTTCATAAACAAATACTTTACCTTATTTATTCCTGCATTGCATGTTTTTTAAAAAAGCAAAATTTGTATGATACAGCATGGATGATGGATAACTCAAAAGAAATCCTTTCTCAAAATAAATATGTAAGAACAGTTCTGCTAGTGAATTTGTACAACATGGGCACAGGTCTTGTTGCCGTTCAGGGTTTGTGGAAGAGAGAAATGTCTGCTCTGCTCTTTTTTTATTGGAAAAATGTAATAATTTGGAAGAGCATTACAAAATAGAAAAAATAGAGTGGAAGTGTAGTGTGCTGAAGATTAAAACATTGCTTGTCACTTGTAGTGGCGTACCAGAAAATCTTGCAGCCCCCTGCAAAATATTATCTTCAGTGCCCTTTTTCCAAAATCTATTAGCTATAAAGTACTACTGAAATTTTTAAATATTATAAAAAAATCTTCGTAAATTATATAGTATTAACTAGGTTTTATGCACATTTGAATAATTCAAATTCTTTGGAACTTACAGGTGTTTTCGTAAAACCAACATTATTGCACTTTATTGTGTGTAACACAAATATGTGTTTTGTAATTAAACTGATGACCCTAGTTATGTACAAAGTACTACAAAATGCTTACGCCTAAGTCAATCATTTGCAAATTCTATTCTTTTAGGGAACTAAGGCCATCCTGTTTGAAATGCCTCACTGTCACACACATAAAACACATAATCCTATGTGACAGTGTCTAAGTGCCTTTTCCTATTTATACAGAAATACAGAACACAAGTAAATAAGTAAACATTAAGAATTGTGGTACAAAAAAAAAGCAAAACTTCTTATGTTATTTACTCTTGAACATAAAAAACCTTTGATATCATGTCACAATATTTTTCAAGTAGTAAAAAGTCTCAGGGAAGAACATCTTTTAGTTCATTATATTTTGAAGGTTGCATACTTGTATGCAAATGATTGTATAACTCCTTATCTTCATTGGTATAAAAATTTCATTCTTTGACCTGATGTTCCTTTCACATTTTCTTGTTAATATATGTATAGGAACTGTTGCTGTGGCTTAGAAAAAGGGGTTCAAGTCATCTCAAGTAGCTGCTTTCCTTTCATACAGTCTTTATGAATTAAAACTGCAAAAATTGTTTTTATATATTTTACATATTTATTAAAAAAAGTTGCTTTTCTTTTAATACTTCATTCAGAGCTGCCGTCAACATTTCCAGTTATTTTCTTAACCAGGTTTATATGAAATTTCAGCAAAAAATTTTCTAAAATGGTTTTGTTGAGGCTGGGACCCTCTTAGCCGTGAGCCTCCCCCTTCTCTGCAGTGCAGGGGCTATCAGTACGCCCCTGGTCACTTGACAGGTTACTATGGGACGCTAAGCTGCTGTTAAGAAACTTCCAGGTAGTTAATTACCTACAAAAAGATGTCATGGTGATGTTTTAGCCAAATCTATCCCTCTAGGCATTGGAAAATAGTGCTAAAGAGAAATCCCTGAGAGGGAGAGAGCTTTCATCTTCTTCCTCTTAATTGTTTTGCTGTTGGTAGAAGCTGTTTTACGATTCTTTTGTTGGAAAAATGTGTGTTGTTGGTGGTAATCTGAGTGATCTTGGTTTTTGAGTGAGGAAGGGAGGGTGCTTGGCTGTTGACCATCATAAAAGGAAGCTACCTCTGATCACCAGCAAAGGAGAATGTGCTGTTAAAGATGGAGAAAAAGTAAAACTGAAGGACAGGAGTAGAAAGAATGGAAATGCAACATCAGTAACTCCTTGATGCTATTTCATAAATCCACAGAAAGGGACCAGAATAGTAAATTAAAAAAATAAGTAGTATTTTCATGCTAGTTCCAGGGAGATATTTTGCCTCCATCAATGTGGAACCCCCAACTCAACCACTATCAAGCAAATTTTGGGAATGCAATTTATTTTTATATTTCAGTTTTCTTCCCCCTTTTCCATATTTTGTATTGTATTTAATTATAGACCCAGGATAGAAAGAATAAAGGTTGATAGACTCCTTGAAGATCATCAGCGGTACTCTGACTTACTCAGAGAATGACTGAAGGATCTGAAATCTTGTGAGAGGGATGTAGAAAAGAAGTGGGAATGTTTTAAGAACTGTGTTGTCACTGCTGCTAAAGAGGTCTGTGGCACCACAATAGTGGGTAACAATAGAGGTGATGCTTGGTGGAATAGTGAGATTGATGAGGCAGTAAAGAAAAAGAAGGAAGCCTATTTGGGGATGTTGCAAGGTAGAGTCTCTGTGGATGAATATCGCTGTAAGAAGCAGTGAAGCTGGTTCCCCACAGTAAGGCAAAAGATAGGAAGGAGAAAGTGGAAAGGCATGAACTGGCTTTTTGGAAAGATAGAAAGTCCTTCTGGAAGTACATAAGACTCAGGAAAAATAGGGGAAACAAAGTTGTAAGTTGTGTGAAGAATGAGATCGGGGAAATGATATGGGAGCCCAATGAGTTAAGTGAAAGATGGGGTGAATACTTCTGTGAGTTATTAGATCAGGAGAGCAAAAATGATTCTGAGACAGAGGCAGATGATGTCACAATGAGGGATGAAAGCACAATAGGGATCTCAAGAGAAGAAGTGTGTAAAGCTCTAAAATCTCTTCAGAATGGTAAGGCTCCAGGAGTTGATGGCATAACTGCAGAGATGTTGAAGTATGGTGGTGACTCTATAATTGACTGGTTAACTGAAATTTGCGAGTTGTGCCAGGAGTTAGGAATGGTCCCTTGGGATTGGAAGGATGCTATTATTGTTCCTTTGTATAAGGGAAAAGGTGATTAGACTGAATGCAAGAACTATCGTGGTATTAGCCTACTGAGTGTGCCAGGGAAAGTGTTTGGTAAGGTTGTTATTGAAAAAGTACGAGGTCTTACATCATTGAGAGTGTGGGATGTTCAAAGTGGTTTTATGCCTGGTAAAAGGCTGTACTAACCAGATTTTTGCATTACGCATGATGATTGAAAAGTATCTGGCTGTTGGGAAGAAAGTTTTTACTGCCTTCATAGATTTAGAGAAAGCTTACGACCGAGTGAATAGGACACTTTTGTGGAAGGTATTGAATGAATATGGTGTTACTGGGAATCTACTTAATAGTGTAAAAGCCATGTATGCTGGTAGTAGAGCTGGTGTACGAGTGAATGGTGTTTTATCAAAATGGTTTTCCATTGGTGCAGGAGTTAGACAAGGTTGTGTAATGTCACCATGGCTGTTTAATATATTTATGGACGCATGCATGCGTGAGGCCAAAATAGATAATAGTGGTTTATGTCTTGGTGATATCCATGTGTGCAGATTGCTGTATGCTGATGACACTGTCCTGTTGGCAGAGAGCAAAAGTGAGTTGCAGAGTATGTTGACTCAGATGCACGAAGTTTGCATGAAATTCAAACAGTATAAATAAGGGAAAAACCAAAGTTATGGTGTTTGAGAGAGGAATGGGTAGCACTGAATGTAATGTAAGTATAAATGGCACTGTGATTGACCAGGTGAGTGAGTTTGTGTATTTAGGAAGCATGTTTGACAGAGAGAACAAGTTGGATGGTGAAATCAGTAGGCGAGTGAATTCTTTTTGAAAGTCATAGCTGCTCTGGGAGGTTTTCACAGGAATGATGGGTTCTCTAGAGAGTCCCGCATGGCTGTGTATGAAACAGTAATTGTTCCTTCTCGGATGTGTGGCAGTGAAACCTGGGTACTGCAGAAGAAGCATAGGAGTCGTTTGTGTGATGGAGAAATGCGTTACTTATGTGGGGTTTGTGGCAAGACACAATCTGATTGTGTGAGGAATGAAGATGTATTGCAGTTGTGTGATGTAAAGCAAAATGTTGTTAGCAAGGTGGAGACCAATATGCTTCGATGGTTTGGCCATGTTGAAAGAATGAGTGATGAAATGCTTACTAAGAAAATATTTTCAGCCCAAGTGGCAGGAAGGAAAGGCAGAGGAAGGCCAAGGAAGACATGGGTTGATCAGATTCAGGAGTGTCTGCATGAGAAAAAGATTATGAGTATGAAGTATAAAAGATCTTGTGTACGGCGTGTAATGGATATCAGTGAAGCACGAGTTGTATGTCAAGATCGCTGTAAATGGCGAAGTTTGATACAACAACAATAAGTAAAAATATCTGGAAGTTTGTATTTCTTTTTGGAACTAACCTCTGAATCTCAGAGAACAGCTTAGTGATATGTATGTATGTATGTATTTAATTATTTTTTACTTTTTGGCATGTAGAAATTATATGCTAGTGCAGTAAATTTACGAAAGGAGTGAAAAAACAAAGGAACACTTGCATCTGTATTTTTGCAAGATCTTTTTTTGTACTTGAATGCAGTGACCTACAAATGACTTCATCACTTCCTGGTTCTGGGACCTAGCTGTGCTATTCAAAGATGCCAGTCCTTTTTTTATTTTAGAATTTTACATGCTAGTATTTGTCAGGAGCTTGTGTAACTCCTTTTTTTTTTTTTTTTTTTTGATTGAGGTCTTAATGACCATCGTAAGCAATTCAGTGAGCTATAAGCAGTCACCCGACCCTAATTTAGGGCCACTGGTTCCAGGTAAGGGAGAGAGCCAGTGGTGTAAAACAAACTCAACAACCATGCCTCACTGGGATTCAAACACGGACCCATCCTGGACGAATGATCTACTACTCTATTTGAATATGTATAAGGCCGGATTTCTTTTTGCAGAAGTGTAACCAGGTAGTGGCACTGTTCCATTTAATCAGCCAGGGGTATATGTAGAAACTTTTTCCGGGGTGAGGGGCAACAAAAATGGAAGTTTTTGAAATCCACCAGGACTATATACAAGTTAAGAAAAATAAAAGTAAAAATTGATACTTTTTTTTTTCCAATGTAAGTTGGTGCATTTTTATTAAATTACAGCATTTTTTTCTAATGTAAGTCACATTTTAACAAAAAAAAAAAAAAAAAAAAGGAACACTTTTGGGGGAGGGCTGTGTCCACCTATAAATAAGGCCCCGAGACAAAAAATAATATTGCAATCAAACTGGCATTGTATATAATAGGAAAATAAGTAGAAGTACAGATAAATAACATATTCTATAATTTTCTGCAAACCATGTGGTATTTATTTAATTCTGTGTGGGCATGAATTTCTTGAGTATTAATATTAAAGATATTTTTGAAAGTAGTGTATTACAGTCCAATAGTTTCTCTTTAATTTTTTTAGTTTATTATTATTAGTACAGTCACTTTTCAAATATCAGATTTCATAAATAATTGTTATGTTATTAATTACCATAAAAACTGCCCTAATTCTAATTTGATTCACTTAATACCAAACAGATCATAAAACATATTTTTTAAGATACAAATACTAAGTTTTCATTATGGTGTTATACACCTTAGCTTGTACTGAAGAAGTGTGGTTATTGATGAGGCTAAGCTTGAATAAGCAGTTAGATGAAAAAATTTCCCTTCAACTAAATTTCACTTCAGCAAAGAAGGAAAAGGCTTTTAATATGTATAAGACTATTTTCATTAAAAAAGGAGGTTTTCTTGAGGAAACTAAACACTGTACACATTAGTATTTTAGACTTGCCTTCTTTTTGGTAGTGAGAGCTAGGGCTGTTGCTAGACCATGTTAGGAGAACACTGAAGCCCCACCAGTTGTATCTGAATCTTTCCTTCTTCCTCCCCCCCCCCAAATAATCTTACAATAATCTCCAAATAAGTTTTTTGTTAAAGTAAAAAAAGATAAATTTTCAAACCTTCACAAAGTTTGAAATATTATTATTATTATTTTAAAGCAGTGATCAAGACAAAAAAAAGTGAATGGCAAATTTACATTTAGCCATTATATCCTACCAAAGGATGCATAAGGACCGGATCTTGTTTAAGAACATGTCCCGTGGATGGTTGGGTGTGTAATGCAGTCCTTTTATTTACTGCTCAGCCATAGGTTCTTTTCAGGAGTTCACAACACTGTATGCTCCTAGTGGATGTGAAGATCAGTTAGATGCTCAAAGATTTTGGGCCTCATACACTGAATTTGGTGTTACAGGGCTAGTTTGCTTGGTTTTGGTGGCTCTGTCTGTCTATCTATCTAGTCCAGTCCAATCTAATCTAATCTATTTATTTATTGCTGGTAATTGCTTTTAACCCCACTGCAGCACTGGTGGTGTACACACACACACACCTCATCACAAATATCTTCCTAAACATAAGAAATGTCAAAACAAGAGCCCCCTAAACATCTCCTAAACACAAGAGCCCCCTGCAGCACTGCTTAATACTTTCCACAGCAAAGCAACTGGGGGGCCATCTCCAACCCACCGAAGATTGGGAAAAGTTCAACTTTAAATAATATTAATGCTGTGCTAAAATTAATCCTAAAACTAGATATCTTGTGGCTACATTTGTTGTAAGGAAGATTAATTAATTAAATTATTTTAAATTTAAAATGCAATTAAATTAAAAGTAGCAATTATCAGTTTTTAAATTCTGCAGTCTTTAATTCTTTTCCATTATAGAAAGGGGAGATGGGTGTGATTACATGGTAATGAAAATCATTAAGTCCTATTCTGCCCCCCCACACACACATGCTACCAGTCTAGTGACAATCCTGGTGACAGCTATATGTAAAACTATGGCTCTCATTAAAAAAGATTAGAAGCTGCTGCCTTGCTTGAGAGTGGTATGATCAGGAAAAAAATAGGTGAATACAATAGCACAACAGAATTAGTGATGCAGACATTAGAACTGAGCTGGGTACTTATGCTAAAGCAAAAATAATGAGCATGAAAATGTATTGAGGTTTAGACAGGTGTCACATGGAAGAAGAAAGATTACCATGGTGGCTTTCACATTCTGCATTTGCAGACTTCACATGAAGAATTAACATGGAATAAGATGGATTGAAGTTGTAAAATTAAATGTTATTGGTTGAGGAAGTGACATGTTAGAAGCAATAAGTCATGCAGTTCACAGAAAGAGATGGAGAAGTTTGTTGTGAACTAGCAGAAAATTTCATATTTCTAGTAGTTGTGCTAGCTAGCACCATAACTAAACACCAGATTGATAAGTCTTATTTAAAATATATTTCATTTTTTATGAAATATGTTAGCTGATGTGTAATGTGGAATATGTATAGATAGATAGATATCAATCCCTAGTTCCCATCCATGATTATACAATATATCATCAAAATACTAAGGTTTTTTGAACTCTTGTTTATGTCTCTTTTGCCATCTGGAAAGTTTATTTTGCTTGAACAATCACTGTTGAACTTGCTGTGAATGAATCAAAGTAAAAACTTAATTGTACTCACAGCAAAAGAATCATTGTTGCATGTGCTGAATAATGCATGTTTGATCAAACTTAATGAGGAATAACTCACAAGGTCAGTCTCTTTGTAAATGAAAAACAGAAAAAAAAGTAAAAAAATAACTATTATTTAAAAAAAATATTATTTGCAAAAGAAATGTTCACTTTTAGCAATTGCAACGTTGCCTGTTATGATTCATTTAATGCAAGTGCCACAACGATTGTTTAAACAAAGCTCGCTTGCAGGACAAGAGAAGAAATACAAATATAAGTTTAAAAACTCCTTATTGTGATTTTGACGATTTATTGCATAATCATGGAAAAGATCTAGGATGTATGTATAGCAAAATGGATGTAGAGGCTTGTGAAGGTGTGTACTAAGTTTTGAAACTATAAAAATATATTTGCCCTACAATTGTGGAGTGTGTGTACTGTCACTAATAACATTTTCAAAAAATTGTATTTAATGTTGGAATGTGGTAAGTTAATACCATTGTACTTAACCTAGTGTCAACTCTTGTTGCAACTAAAATGTTCATATGATGACCTGTTTTGTTTTTTTATTTTCTCTAAATTTGTACCAAGTCTGTAAGGCACCAACATTACCACTTCTACCCATGAGTGTCTTATGTTTCATAAGGTTCGAGCTTTTTAGTAATATCTGTATTCAGCCATTTTGCGAAAGTTTGAAATGAATAGCTATTTAGACTAAACACATCTTGTACGTTTGCTAATATTTTGGCACTAGTGTAAAAGGTAATATCTTAAACAAAAACTTACTAGTTGTAAATGAATTTATGGCACCTCTATTCATATTGTACTGTGGAATTAACTTTTTTACGGGTCTTATAGAGGTTATTATTCAAAAAGTTGGTGGTCAAATTTTCGAACTAAAGCCTAGTTTGTCATCAGGACTACGTCACTGGAGTAGTTGCTGCCACTCAGTTGGAAGAGTCACACCGCAATTATCATTAATTGTGGTACTACTTCTTTTTGCTATTTCAATCCCTTCTTCTAGTTTCCTCTTTACTAAGTTTGACTGGTGGGTGATTATTCTTACTGAGTCCCAATTTATGGAGTGTCCACTTGCTTGTATATGTCTGTCTAGCCCTGTTTTGTTACTAATGTTCTTAATAGCTGCTTGGTGTTCTTTCATTCAGACTTTAATACTTCTCCCTGTTTCTCCTATATAGCTGAGTCCGCAGTTACAGTCGATGCAATATATTACTCCTTCTTGCAATTGGATGTCCACTTCTTTCTGCTTTAAAGCTGGCAGGAATTTCTTTAATTTGTTACTTAGATCTGGAGCAAGCCTGATATTATATTTTGCTCCGATCCTCTTCAGTTTTTCGAAAAGTCCCTTGTGGTACATAATTTTGCTGGTGAATTTGAAGTTGTTTATTTCCTGCTGCTTTTTTGGCACTTGTCTGAATAATTTCTTAACATAAGGGGAGGGGTAATTGTTTTCTGCCAATATTTCTTCTAATTCTTCTCTGTAAAGATCTTTTTGAGCATCTGAAGAGACCACGATCCAAAAATTGGATTGCCATATTCGATTTAATATAATCAGGGTGGAATGAGTAGAAGTCTAACATCTTCCCTGTGTTAGTAGGTTTTCTAAAAAGCTGAGTGAATATTCTCCTCTCTCTTGAGGTCAAGTTTAAATCAAGGAAATTGATACTATGGTCTTTTTCCAGTTCCAGGGTGTACTACAAGGTATTTTCTAGTGAGTTTAATTCTGCTAGAATTTGAGAGGGTAGAGATTGGTTCTCAGTATCTACTGTAAATAGGACATCATCCATGTATCTTACATAGCAAATATTGAAGGTTGTACAAGGATTTTTGCCTCTAGTTTATTTACATAATAATTTGCAAGCAGAGGTGCTAGTGGAGAACCCATTGCAAGACCTGAAGTTTGCCTGTAATATTTCTTTCCAAACTGGAAGAAATTATTCTTGAAAGAAAACATGAGCAGTTCATATATGCCAAGTAGTATTTCTCTATTGTGATTATGGAAGACTATTTTTTCCGCCAGGTCATCCGCAATGAATTCCAGCAAGAGGTCCAGGTTAATGTTGGTATACATAGATACTATATCCAGGCTTGCCATTACTGGATGAATTCATTCTGGCAAGTTGTCTAGTTTTTCTTTCAGCTGCATGGAATTTTTTAGAAGGTAGGGTGGAGAAGGGAAAATATCTCTGAGGTAAGTAAATAATAATTAATGTTGGAGAGTGGTGAATTTCTAGTGTCTATTATAGGTCTTATTGGATGGCCTTCTTTGTGAATTTTTATTGTACCATAGATCTATGGAACTCTTGACTGGATTTTGGAGAAGCTTTTGAAGAGCTCATTTAGCTGATTTTTACTTTTTAAAGAGCTGATTAATTTCTTAATATCTTAGACAGTTTGATCAATAGGGTTAGCAGTGAGTTCTTCATAATAAGGCTTGCTAAATTCAGCTTCCATTTTATTGTAATACTGATTTTTTTCCAGCAATACCAAAACTTTGCTTTTATCTGCTTTATCTGCTTTTGACCTTAAAAAATTCAAAACCAATGATAAAGTAGTAGCACTGAAAGCAGATAAAAGCAAAGTTTTTTTTTTTTTTTTTTTTTGCAATATAAGGAATTTTGGAGATTTGTTAAATTTCAACTGGTAGTTCCTACCTAATAAACAAATTTAACTTTCCGATTACAATTTGCATGGACATCAAATTTTGTTTACATGTATATGCATTAATGTTCGGTCGTTTTATGCACTTTTGATTTAATAATGAATTTATGTCTTGAGTGTGCATGGTGGTGGTGGTGGTGGTGGGGAGGGGGGAGGGGTTATTCAAAATATTTTCAGTCTTGGCCACATCTCACAACTTGCACCCATGGGCCCATCCCAAACCATGAAAAACAACCCCATGAGCCTCCTCTGCCAAACTCCACAGTTTTCACAATGCAGCCTGGCAGGTAGTGTTCACCTGGCATCCCCCACACCCAGACTCATCCATCGAACTGCCAGATGGTGAAGTGTGATTCATCACTCCAGAGAACACATTTCCACCGCTCTGCTCTGGCACCGAGCTTTACACCTCTCCAACCGATGCTTGGCATTGCTGATATTGGGCTTGTGTTGCAGCTGCTTGGCTATAGAAACCCAGTCCTTTCAGCTCTCAATGAACTGTTATGGTGCTGGTATTGCTTCTAGAAGCAATTTGGAACTCAGTGGTGAGTGTAGCAATCAAGAACAGGCAATTTTGTCACACTACCCACTTCAACACTTGGTGGTCCTGCTCTGTCATTTTACATGACGTACCAGGAAGCGACTGCACACTTGTTGATCCTAGGCATTTCCACTTCACAATTACACAACTTACAGTTGATTGAGACAGCTGCAGTAGGATAAAAATTTTCCAAACTGACTTGTTGCTAAGATGGCATCCTCTGACCGTGCAACATTGAAGGTCACTGAATTCTGCCATATAGCCCATTCTACTTTGATGCTTGCCAGGTCATGCGCATCTTTTTATAGCTGTATGGGCTATGGCTGTGGCTATGGGATTCACTACTCAAAAGGATTGTCTGGATACTTTTGATCATGTAGTGTATATTTGGGGGGATATCCAGAGGAGAGTACAGGGACGCCCTCCCAGGAACCAAAGGAAAGCTTCAATTTGTTAGGTTTTAATAATAAATTTAATATTTTTTTTGTGAAAGTATTATTTAAAAGTATATTACTTTCATTAATTAATTAGAAGAATTTATTGACATACTAGGAACACTTTTTCATTTTTCAGGAAAATATCAGAAAGGTCCCCGGTTATTTCTGACACTTGCGCCCCACCCCCACCCCCACGACGTTCTTAATAGTATAGTCATTGCAATTCATTTTTGTGTAGGTATCTAAAACATTATTTCACATCGATGACAATGATAATATCAATTGTCATTAAAAATTATTATGCACATATTTCTCGATGTATCAAGATTAAAAAAAAACGTGTTTTCCATACGTTATATTTTCAGGTAGAATCATTTAATGGTGGTTTTAACTGCTGTAACTTTTTACAGTGGAAAGCAATTTCTCGGTTGGAAGTTATTAATATCCGCTGCGAATATGTATCGTGGTAATCGAATGCGATTCAAGGAAAAATCTTTCACGTACCTCTCGGTTGTAGTTCGTCGATGTTCAAATTTTTGCACTGTTGTTTTCATCAGGTTCTCGGGTGTAGGCATTTTTTGACTAACTTCAAAAAGTCCGCACGTTTCTTGAGTAGGATATAATTTTTAGTTGAACTATGGGAGGCACATGAAGACAAAGGAGATGTGAAAATTACATTGGAAAACTTGAAAAACAGAAAAATGAATCACTCGCAAAAATATTCGCATGAGGAATTGCAATCACCAAAAATCTTATGAGTGATTCATTTGTCCGTTTTTCAAGTTTTACAATGTAATTTTCACATCTCCTTTGTCTTCATGTGCCTCCTGTAGTTCAACTAAAAAGTATATCCAACTCAAGAAACGTGCAGACTTTTTGAAGTTAGTCAAAAAATGCCTACACCCGAGAACCTGATGAGAACAACAGTGCAAAGATTTGAACATCGACCAACTACAACCGAGAGGTACGTGAAAGTTTTTTCCTTGAATCGCATTTGATTACTGCAATATATATTCACAGCGAATATTAATAACTTCCAACCAAGAAATTGCTTTACACTCAAAGGAAATGTAACATGTAAAAAGTTACAGCAGTTAAAACCACCATTAAATTGTTCTACCTGAAAAAATAACTTATTAAAAATTATGTAGCAGTTAAAGTGAAATGTAGGTACTGATACTATATCAATTTTAAGTATGAGAGAATTTTTGTGATTTATTCATGTTACTCAGGTGTAAAAGAATATATAGTTCCTACACTCTTTAAAATCCCATTTTGAAAGTCGATGCATATATTGAGTGACATTTGGGGAAATATTAAAAAAAAAAAGTTAGTTTTCTTATTCAAGGTCAAAGTTTGTTGTTTGACCTTAAAAGTTTTAAGAATTTTTTTATGGAAAATCCAGTAATGTATCAGATGAAAAGTCATTTCAAAAGCTTTCAAATGCCATCAGAATTAACTTTGTGTGTCAGTTTGGCAGGAAGTTGTGCTATGTTTTTGTGTGATAAAAAAGCAAAACAAAAACAAAACAAAAAACTTGTATTTTGGGCCTTTTTTTAACACAGTGTACATTTGAACCACAAAGTGAAATAAGCTAAAGTTTTCCACATTTTGATTTCTCATGCAGGCCTAGTCTTTTGCCAATTTTTTATAAAACTTCTGATGGTGAGGTAATTTTTTTTTATTGTTGTTGTTGATTTGATGTGGGGCTACTAAAAGAAAAGTTTAAAAACATAACTTTGTAAGGGCCCTATTCTTCTGATTACCTTTGGGAAGGGGAGATACCAAGCCAAATTTTGTAAGGTACTTTTCTGATTTTACCATGTAGTTTTGTAGCTTGCCATTGTTAATTTTGTTTCATTTTTTTTTTCTGTACTTGATAATTTCCAGGATATCTCTTCCATGATAGAATATTCAAAGCAATCAGAAATATGTATTGAGTTGTCTATGGTTTACTGGCCTTCATGTAACATCCCCTCAGAAAACTTGAAAATTACATCGCCCTGGAATGGAAATGGAACCCGCATCTTCTGCTTTGTATTGCATACTTGGAAAGGAAATCGAGAGATGCGGGTTCAATTCCTTCTCCAGGACGATGTAATTTTCAAGTTTTCTGAGGCGATGTTACACGGAAGACCAGTAAACCACAGACAGTTCAGGATATATTTCTGATTGCTTTGAATATTCTGGTATGTTTCCATGTATTTCTGAGGGATATTTCTTCCATAATAGATTTTGAAGGCTGATAGTTTTCCTTTTAAGTTCTTTAGGGTTATTATGCATATTTTTTTTTCTATTTTTCCAGTTTCTAATAGTAGTTTATGTTGTTTGAGTTCTTGAGGTTTCTTCATTTTATCCATTACGTATATCAGACAGTCTTGAAGTTTTTACTCTTTCACCTGTGTGAATACTTTTACTACATGATAATTAAGATTATATCAGCTTTTCAAAAACTGCTCTTAAAAGAGAATTAGGTCTAGAAGATTAGGCTATTATCTTGTAGTTTCAATATGAATTTCAGGGATTTTTTTCATTATTATTGAAGTGTGCCTTTAAAATTATGAAAAGTGCTTTATGAAATCAGATTTTGTTAAATGAAGAGTCATTGAGATAATTTCATTCTCTTTGTTATTGTTTTGCATTCATTTATCTGTGCTGCATATTTCAACACTTGATATAGCAATAGTATTGCAACAGATCTGCAAAAGATGAAATGAATGTTGTTTAATGGATCAATCAAAAATAATCAAAAATTTAAAAGTCTGGAATTCTTGGAGATGGTACAGTTCTCAGTTTGACATTTATACTTTTGTATTCATTATTACTGTTTTGGCAACATATGTACTGTGCAAAATTTTGGGACAAAAAGTTATTTGTTTGGTAGTCATTAAAAATTTTGCATTGCAGAAGGTCTAAAACTTTTTTTTTCCTCTTGATAAGTTTTAGTAAATGATTATGCAAATTGCCAAATTTTAAGGCAACGAGTGCATTGCCATAGATATTTATTGTTTTTTTTTTACTCCATTTCTGTGCTTATTAAAAAATAATCCTTTACAGCTAAAATATCTAGTAGAAAATCAGTTGTGACACTTCTTGTAGTAGGTTTGTGTGGTTCCAATTTTTTCCCCTCCTTAAAGTCTACCATTTCCCCACCTTAAAGTCTACCATTTCCCCACCTTAAAGTCTACCATAAATTAAAGTAGAAAGTTGACAAGTATCATTTCCACACCTTTGGTTCTTTTAGGGGTTTGAAGTCTGGGCCATAAATGCGCAACAAAACAAATATCAAACTAAGAAGACCATTACACCGTTTTCTCTAGTTTTTCCATTAATTGTGTATTGATTGCAGGGTTTCAGTTCTATACTAAGTGTGATGTCATCTTGTCAATTTTTTATTTATTGTTTTAAATCATAAGTGTTTCAGTAGGAAAAACCTGTGAAATTTTGCTAGGCAGTTTTTCACATTTTTTGAGACTACTAATTTACTACACACATACACACAAGTATGTACATATGTGTAGCACAATAATTAACAAAGTTGTGTTAAGTAGTCAGGCCTGTATTTTTTGCAATAGCTCAGGCATATCTTCAGAAAAGTCACTGTGCCTTCCCTGAAGATTAAGAATGAAGAATACATATAATTACATTTTTGAATTATACAATTAATAGGTACTAGGTCATAAAATAAAATATTTAGGCAGTGTAGTTTACTTGTAGACATACCTGAAGTTTTATTTGTGAATGAAACATAAATTCACTTCTGAGCACTGAAGATTTCCTCAGTTGACTCATGCTGTGGAACCTTGCAGTTTTACATATTAGTACTAGTGTATCATCATCATCATCAATGTCAACCATTATCAATCCACTGCTGGACGAAGGTCTCCCCAAGTTTCCTCCACAACGGTTTGTCTTGTGCCAGTCTCCTCCATGTCACTCCCGCATACTTTCGAATTTCATCCACCCATCTTCCACGTGGTCTTCTTCTGGGTCTTTTCCTGTCCCTTGGAATCCAATCTAAAATTTCGGCTGTCCATCGATGGTCTGTCCTTCTGGCAGTATGTCCAGCCCATTGCTATTTCAGGGATTTAACTCTGATCATGATGTCTTCCACTCTTGTCATTTTTCGGATCCACGTGTTCCTCTTCTTATCTCTCCTGGTTACACCAAGCATGCACCTCTCCATGCTACTTTGAGTTGTCTGCAGCCTTTGTATGTCTCTTTTAGCTAAGGTCCACGTCTCTGCACCATACGTAAGCACTGGAAGGATGCATTGATCAAACACTTTTCTTTTAAGACATAATGGCATATTGCTCTTGAAAATTATGCTGTTTCTTCCAAAAGCTCTCCAGGCAAGTTTTGTACGCCGATTAATTTCTTTATCAATGTGACCCTCACTTGATATCTGCTGTCCAAGATAAACGTACGTGTCTGTTATCTCCAGCTTTTCTCCATCAATCGATAAATCTTCATTTCTTGTAAAAGCATTGTACATCACTTTTGTCTTCTGAAAGTTCATTTTTAATCCCACTTCTTTACTCTTGTCAGCAAGTTCCTGGATCATACTCTGTAGCTCTGATGGGGTAGTTGCAAAAATGACTATGTCATCAGCAAAACGAAGGTGGGTTAGATAATCTCCATTAATCTTTATCCCTTTGTTTTCCCAGTTCAGTGATTGAAAGACATTTTCCAATGTGGCATTAAAGAGCTTCGGAGATATGGTGTCACCTTGTCTCACTCCTTTTCCAATTTTTATGTGTGTTGTATTTTCAAACAGCCGAATCTTTGCACTTGCATTTTCATAGATGTTATTAATAATATTAATGTATGTATCTTCAATACTGCAGGATTTCAGAGCCATTGCAACTGCTGATGGTTTCACCGAATCAAAGGCTTTTTCATAAATGATAAAAGCCATGCACAATGGAAGTTCATATTCCCTCGCTCTTTCAATTAGTTCTCTCAGTACGTGGATATGATCTATTGTGCTGTAGCCACTCCTGAATCCAGCTTGTTCTCTCGGTTGATCCATGTCCAGTGTCACCTTCAAGCGGTGTGAAAGAACTTTAGTGAAGATTTTATAAACCACTGATAGGAGGCTGATAGGTCTGTAGTTCCTGAGATCCTCAATGTCACCTTTTTTATGTAGCAAGATCATTGTAGCGTTGTTCCAATCCTCAGGAATTTTCCCTTCATTAAGGCATCGAGTGAAAATTTGGGCGAGTACTGTTTCGATTTCTCCACTTGCTTCTTGTATGATGTCTACAGTAATTCCATCTTCTCCTGGAGCTTTTCCCCGCTTCATGTTCTTGATTGCATGTGCAACTTCTGCTGGAAGGACTGGGAGAACTCTGGTACTGGTACCTTTCATGATGTCTGGAGTACATGTATCATCCCTTTCATATAATTTGGAGTAGAAATCTTTCACTCTTGTGAAAATTTCGCCTCTATTTCTTGTTACAGAACCATCTTCTTTTCTCAGTGCCATAATCTGTTTAAAAACAGATTATGGCACTAGTGTATATACAGCAATAAGTTGCACAGTGATGATGCAAATGCTTAAGGTCTAGCTAGTTTATGGCCCATGTTGCACACACATACACAATTATACATGTTCACAACTTTTTGTAAAATATATTGCAGTAAGTATGCTATAGGTTTCATCATTTTTCATATAGAAATTTTTTAGTTATATGTGCTAAATGACCACAAATATTCTTTGATTCTCATTTGAAAAATCTGCTCTTGGTATATACAGCTTCAGGGTTTGAAAAATAGCATGCTGGAAATGCCTGGGGCATGTAAATTATTGTACTGCTCAAGCAAATAAAAAATCCAGTTGCCTGGTCTGGGCAACTAAATTTTAAAATAAAAAAGTTTGGAATAGAATTTCCTACTACACAAAAAAGAGACAATCATTACATGATGTGCTTCATTTCACTGCTAAGCACTGGAAATTGTATTATTGTTACGGAGTGCCAAGGACAGAACAATAGCACTTCTTTAATTATATTATGCTCTAGTTCCAGAAATTGGAATTATATGTAGTTTTGCTCCAAATGTTGTTTATAATCAGCGACGGGATACGTGCCTATGATGGAACTAGGCTCTGGTGTTTAGTGACAAAGGGTGAAAACTTTAACGAAAGGAACATGGCAGAATTATAAATTTCTCAAATACCAATTTCATCATCATACCATTGCATACCAGTTTCAGCATCATCCTCTTAAAACTTGAGATACACGCTTTTGTGTATTGAACACTTTGAATACAGACCCTTAAAATGGAAATGCAAAACATGTAAAAAAAAGTTCATATTTTTAACTTGAAAAAAATTGAGGGTCCTGATTTTTTTATCTTAAAATATAAGTTTTCCTGGGCATCTATCTAACTTTTACTACCTAGGCAGGTAAATAATTTCTGCACATGCCCAGCTGTGCATGTAACTTTTGAAATATTTTTCAAGCCCTGCAGTTTGCTTTGTTATTTGTGCTATTCATAAAGGCACATTAGTATCATGGTAAACATGATACTGCTTAATAGTTCTTAGGAATTTTTTTTTTTTATATATACTTACGTTTTAATGCTTTACCATAGGGAAGCTATTAGTCATCACAGTTGCCACAGAGGAAACCGATGGATTTAAGAGGTTTATGCGGTCTGCTAAAGTATATGGATTGAAGGTTGAAGTAAGTGTGAAGTTATGCTCATTTAGTTTTAATACCTTTATTTCATTCTGGCAAGGTGACTTTCAAATATAAAATACATAATTTTGTATAAAAAGTTTTTAGTTATGCTATGCACTAGTGTACAGAAGTAGAGTTTGAAGATGAAGAAATATGCGAGCATATATGCATCTGATTATATGTATGTGCACTAATATGAGTGGGTCTGTGACTGTGTGGTTATATTGATACTGCATGTCTTATTACCACAAAAATGTGTTCTCACTCCATACTTATCTGGTTTAGAACTTACAGACACATTTCAACCAGAGAATAGAAAATCCCATCAGTCAATCATTACTTAATTCTTCACCTTTATTGTAGCTGATAACAGTGTGCATTAAACTAACACCATCTTGTTTCCATTTTTTGTTTTGTTTCTGTCACCTCACTTCTACTTCATCAAATCTGTATTTGTATTTGGTAGAAAGTGAATTGGCAGAGGTTGAGCATTGCTATAACCACTGTTGTAATTTTATTTATTTAGAATGCATGTTGGTCTTCTAAATCTATTCATTTTGAAAACCATAGCCACTGTTTTAATTTTATTTGTTTACAAGGCATGTTGCTGAATTCATGTAACACTTAATAGAGAAATCTGCAAGTCTGTAAAAAGCATTGGATAGAAACTATCATGCCGTGGAGGTTTGTTTAAACATAAATTAAATGTTTATTGTGGTCCATTATTACAGACTTATAGTTGTTTGGATTTAGATTTCATCATGATTGTGCCTTTGAAGATGTATTTCTATTGCATTGAAGCACTCACAAGAACCTTCATAATTTCATAAACAGCAACATTACTCATTAAAATCAACAATATTTGCATTCATTTCAGATGTGTTCATTATATTTTGATGCATACATCGATGAGCCATTCCATTATGGTCACCCCAGCCTAGAGAAATGAGAATGCCTGGAGACCGAACAGTGGCGCAGGTGAAGTTCACAGAGCAGTATATATACAACCCAAGGATCAGCTTTCGGTTAGTAGAGTGTTCGGAGTCAAAATGGGAAAAGCTGTCCATTTATAGGAGTTTGATAAAGGACAAATTCTGATGGCATGGCGCATCAGAACTGCAATCTCAGAAACGGTGCAGCTTGTGGGTTGTTTATGTGTCGCTGTAGTGAATACATATCAAAAGTGGTGCACAGATGGCCAAAGACAAACCATTGTCCAGCCGTGTGTTGTCCATAGCTCATTGATGCATGAGGAGAGCGGATACTGTCGCGCATTGTTCACAGTGACCGCAGGGCCACAGTGCGACAAATCGCTCGCAGCTACAACGGTGGTGATTAGGCCAATGTGTCACAGCACACAGTTCATCGCAGCCTCCTGTGCATGGGCCTACATAGCCTAGGACCCATAAATACGATATCCGAACCAACAGGAATAATACAGCTTTATCAAGGAATGTGGTAAACGGAATTCTACAACCAGACTGGGAAAACATTAGACTATTGGACACTCCAACATACATACATTCGCTGCATTTTGTTGAAAGTATGTACATCGAAGCTTTAAGGGACAAATGCTGTAATGACTACTTGCCTGTGGACATATCAAGAATTTGGAAAGAGCGTATTACCAACCTGAACTTTAAATTATAGTAATATATATTTACAATTCCAACAATATATAATATTGATCATAACTTTGTATTTGTAATGAATTCTTGTATTGATATGTTAAACTAATAACTTGTGAAATTATACCCTTTACACTGTTATAATGACAACAGTCATGACCCATGCGACGTTTGATGACTTACACCCATAATGCATCGTTGCACTAATATATAAAGGAGTACTACATTGCCTTGTTCCACCTGATGATGGGGTAAATGTTTCCCCAAAAGTGCTAGTGGGGTATTTTAACTGTAAATATCTTTCATATTTTATTAAATATCGTACATAGACGGTGAGGTTTTTATTTCATTTGATAATTTGTATTGTTTATTATATAGTACCTCAGTGGGTTGATATTTATAGTATGGTACTTCTGACACTGATAGTTCTGTATCATGCGCTAATTGTTGATTTATGATCTTAGCAAAATTATTATGTCACTGCATATAAACAATGTTTGCTATGATGGTGCATCCTCCGCAGATGTGTTCAATGGTCTCACTGCACATACCACATCTTCTACATTTGTCACTTTGCAGATCCTCCTTTAAAATGTATTTTCTGTAATTTTTGGTTGCAATCACTTTGTCTTGAATAGCCATCATAAACCCAATAGTCTCTCCATATAATTTTCCTCACATCAACCACTGATTTGAGGCTTTTTTGTCAACTTCTGGCCTGTCTAACTGGTTTGGATGTGCCCCATGAAGTTCCTTTTGCTTCCATTTTCGAATCTGGTCTTCCATAGACGATTCTTCTATTTTAGTACCTGGGTTACTTAACATCAGTGGAGTCTCTCTTTGTCTGCAGCACATATGACATCAAACATATTATTTTCATTGCATTTAAAGTGAAAGTATTTCCACAGTGAGGAAATTTTACGCTTCGTGAAGGCGTTTTGTATCAAGGATACCTAATCCTCCTTCTTGTGGGAGTGTGATGCGCTCTACAGCTGCCTTTGGGTGTCTCATTCGATGTTGGGTCATACTTGATCTCACAGCTCTGTTAAATTTCTCGAGATCTGTTTTCGACCATCTGATAATACCAAAAGAATGAGTTAGAACTGGGAACACAAAGGTATTAATTGCTTTCACCTATTAGCTGTGTTTAGGTATGTCTTTAGAATCATTTTAAGTCGATGCTGGAACTTATCTTTTATATTATTTTTAATTTTACTGTGTTTAATGCCATGTACTTGTAAAAATCCCAAGTACTTGTATCCATTTTCTGCATGTACATCTTCAATTATTTCATTGTTGTCTAAAGAGAAACCTTCAGATTTAACCAGAACTCCTCTTTCTAAATGCACCACTTTACTGTTGTCCAAGCTAAATTGATCTGCTAAATGTGGCCAGTGTTGCCACATATGAGTACTTGGGGGGGGGGCTAAGAAAAATCCTTATCTCCTTCAAGGGTGTCAAAAACTTTAGTAAATGTACAAGATACTAAAACACAACAAAAATAATTGATACAATCAATCATTAATATCTTATTATTTAAAAAAATGTTTAAAATTTTTTTTCGTCTATTTTAGTGTTTTAAATTTATCAAATATTTAGCTATACCAACGGCTAAGCGGGGCTCGAGCCACCCCCTCCCCGCCCCTCCCTTATGGGCACCCTTGAATGTGGCAGTAATCTGTAGAAACTTATTCAATTGTGTTTTGGAATTGCTGTATATCTTAAGGTCATCCATATATAATAAATGATTGATTGTATGACTTTGTGTTCTAGTACCGTTTATACTGAATCCATATTTCATGCTGCCTAGTATGTGACTGAGAGGATTAAGGCCTATGCAAAACCAAAGAGCTCTGAGAGAGTTCTCTTGAAAAATAACTTTCCTGATTATGATATTTCTAGAATTAATCATTTTTGTTCCATCTAATATTATTATTGTTATTATTGTTGTTATTATTGTTCTCATTGACTTTCTGGGCCAGGGCAAGTGAGCAAAAGGTGGAAGTATCAATATTCATCTCAAGCCCAAAAATTTAGGAATTTTCTAGTGAAATAGCAGATTTATAAAATGACTGCCTTTTGGTTTGGGCAGAGCAGTCTCTGTGGCAGTCCTAATTCCTCGAGACTTTTCAGGAAGTTATTTGGTACCATTGAGGTTGCCAGAATGGCAGTTGGTGTGATATGTGTTATCTTTGTTTCCAGATCCTTTGGATTTCCATTTGCAGGTTCTCATATTTTGAGACTTTCTTGTATATTGTTATTTGGATATTTTCTGTGAGTGGATTATTATTATTATTTTCTTTATTCGAAATATATGAATCACAGCCTCTGACAAACAAAATAAACAGCAAATTATCATTGACTGGTATTGTTGAATTGATACGAGTTTCCACCTGAGACCTAGGTATCAGTCAAGAATCGGCGTAAAATATATGATGTCCCAAGTAAAGCTGTCTTCTGCAGTTCTGTAGGTGGCATATCAGAAAGCTGCAATTTTTCAAAATGATTCATAAAATTTTTTGACATTGTTCCAAGTGCCCCGATGACAATGGGGACTACCGTTGTGTGTTTAGTCCATAACCGGGTAACTTTTATGGCCAGGTCTCTATATTTAGTCATTTTTCCCAATTCTTTTTCATTGACTCTGGCATCTCCAGGGATCGCTATATCAATTAGCCAGACTTTCCAATTTTCTATGACTGTTATGTCTGGTATATTATGTTCTATGTGTCGATCGGTTTGAATTCTGAAATCCCACAAGATCTTGACTTCATTATTTTCTATGACTTTCTCAGCCTTGTGTTCCCATGAGTTTTTCGATGCTGGCAGATTGTGCTTTCTGCATAATGACCAATGAATCAAATGTGCAACCCTGTCATGTCTAACTTTGTAATCTGTCTGTGCAATTTTGCTACATTCACTTATTAGATGAGACACAGTTTCATCTTTTTCTTGACAAAGTCGACACTTTGGATTATCACTGACTTTCTGGATTTTAGCCTTCATAACATTTGTGTGCAATGCCTGTTCTTGTGCAGCAAAAATCAGACCTTCTGTTTCTTTCGTGATGGAATCTGATTTCAGCCATGCCCAAGTCAAGTTGTTGTCACTTTTCCCATCAATATTCTTTAGAAATTGTCCATGCAGTGGCTTGTTCTTCCAGCCGTCTAATCTGCTTTCAAACCGTTTCCTCTTGTATTCAGCCTTGTTTTCTGTTGTTTTAAAGATATTTTCATTATTCACTGCCTGAAGTAGCTTTTCTCTGCTTCTGTTGATGTAATCATCCAGGCTTCTTTTTTCTTCCTCTACTACCTGTTGTACTTGTAGTAGCCCTCTGCCTCCAATCTTCTGAGGTAAATACAATCTGTCAACATCACTTTTTGGATGGAGTGCATGATGCATGTTCAATAACTTTCGAGTTTTCCAATCCAGTATTTCTAATTCACTTTGGGTCCAATCAATTATTCCAGCTGGGTATCTAATTACTGGAATGGCCCATGCATTTATGGCTTTGATTGTATTTCCACCATTTAGTTTTGATTTCAATATTTTTCTTGCTCTCTTGATATACTCACTCTGAGTCAGACCTTTGACTTTTGTATGTAAGATGTTATCTGATTCAAGAATTCCAAGGTATTTATAATTTTCATTATCTGACAATGATTTCATTATATTACCATTTTCTAGTTCTATTCCATCTATATTCTGCACTTTTCCCCCGGCGCATGGATAGTACTGCACATTTTTCCAGTCCAAATTCCATCTGTATATCATCACTAAATATTTGCACTGTATGCAGCAATGTTTCAAGTTCAACGGAACTTTTTGCCTACAATTTAAGGTCATCCATGTACAGCAGATGGTTTATTTTTCCATGTTGGTCCGAAATGTGGTAGCCCATTTTTGTTTTGTTCAAAATCATTGACAATGGAATTAATGAGATATTAAACAATAAAGGCGACAAAGAATCCCCTTGAAATATTCCTCTATATATTAACTTCTCCAAGTTCTTCACCATATGCATGTAACACTGTTTTCCAGTTTTTCATATTTTCTTTGAGGAATCGGCAGTTGTTTTTGCTAACTCCAAATAGTTTCAAACAAGTGTTAATCCAGCTGTGGGGCAATGAATCAAAGGCCTTTTTATAATCTATCCATGCCATATTCAAATTCGTTTTTCTTCTTTTGGAGTTTTTTAGTACCATTTTGTCAATTAGCAGCTGGTCTTTTGTGCCTCTTGACCTTTTGAAATTCCCCTTCTGTTCTATGGGGTACAAATTGTTTCCCCATAAGTAGTCATATATTGATCTTGCTAGTACTCTTGTGAAAAGTTTGAATGTTGTTGGGAGGCATGTAATTGGACGATAGTTAGTAGGTTCATTGCCTTTTTCTTGATCTTTCATTATAAGGAATGTGCGACCTGTTGTCATCCAATCTTCTGTGGCAGAATTCTGTAGCATTATATTGAACTGCATAGCTATTCGTTGATGAAGACTTGTAAGATACTTCAACCAAAATCCATGCAACTCATCTGGCCCAGGAGCGCTCCAGGCTTTCACATTCTTTACTTGCTGTGTAATCATATCAGTTGTTATCATCAGATTATCCATGTGTATTCCTTTCAAATCTTTACGAACATCGTTGATCCACAAGGCATTTTTATTATGTTCAACTGGGCTTTCCCAAATTCCTTTCCAAAATGTCAAGGCATCTTTCTTGCATGGGCTGATGTTTGTTTGGATTGCGTTTTGTCTCAATGATTTATAAAATACTTGTTGCTGATTCTGAAATTGCGTATTTTCTTTGTACTGTTTATGCGCCCGTCATATCTTTCAATTTTCTTTGCGGTAGCTGCTACTCGTTGTTTTAATTCTTCCATAATTTCAACAATTCGTTTTTTTTCCAGGTCGTATTTTTTGCAGATGCCATCTTTTATTTTTCTACTTTTAAGCTTCCCATCTTTCAGGCATTTTAAGTTACTAATGTCACTACAGAGTTTATTTATTTTATTTTCTAGCCGAATTTTGCACTTGGGAGTGCCAGGCATTTTCTTCTTTGGCATCTTGTAACCAAGTTCCATGGTTACTATGGCAGCTGTACTGTACATGAGCTGGTTTGTTTCCTTTAAAGTATGAGTTGGAATTTTGTCCACGACAACATTTGCAGTTTTTAACAAATGTTTCACTTGTTTGCTTCGTATTTGGTGAATTACAGGAAGTCTTTGTCGTTCCTCACCTTGCATCATATGGATTAAAATTTTCTCTTTTAGGAGATTTTGCTGTTGTATCAATTCATGGTTGTCATGTTGTTTCACAGATTGTTCTTCAGGTAAAGTACTTTCTACTACTTGATCTTCAGGATTTGCCAGCACAAAGTTTTCCACAACGTGGTCCTTATTTTGTGTTGGTCCTTCTTTTGCCAATTTCTCCATCTTTTGCAATTCCAGTTCTGTAAATACCTTGTTCCTGATGATAAACCTTCTTTAATTCATTATTCTTTGTTCTGTTATTCCATTGTCTGGATGTTTTCCTTTCCAAATTTGCATCATTCTTTTTGAAAACTGGGGGCTGATGGATTTGCCTGCTAAAAGCATTTCATGATTTCTCAATTTTCAGCAACTGTCCAAGTTTTCCGTTTCTTTTGTTCCAGTAGCAATGCAGCAGCCTGTCCTGGTCCCTCAACAGGATCTGCTGAGCCCTGAAGCCCATTTGTCGACAGGTGTCCAGGAACCAAAGCACCTGACGTGGTCCTTGTTGACCCGGGCGACAACCGATCCGGTATGGAATTCTTTTTCTTTCGTCTCATCATGATTGATGGTTGTTGGGTACTCTTAGTCTGGCTCCTCAGTCAACAGTCAAGACCTGTCTGGCTTGGGTGGCCCTGCTGGTAGCGATGCTACCGCCAGCATAGCTCTCAACCTCATCGGGACACACAAGCCCCACCACCGCGACAAGGTGGCACCCTTGGTGGGGATTATTATTATTATTATTATTATTATTATTATTTTAATAAGTCATTTCTTTTGAGCTTTTCTGTCTGTACATATACAAAATGTTTGCACTTTTGTGTAGACTTATTTAATTTCATCTTAGAAGAGCAAATATAATTTTGTGTGTGTCCAAGTTTTCAGTGCATGTCTTGTGTGTTTATGTGTCCATTATGAATATATGTGCATATTTTTAATAATTATATAAATTCATATTATGCTTAGCTAGGAGGCTATGCTTTTTGTGCTTTGTAGATTTTCATTTCCTGCTGTTGATACATACATCATTTGTGTGCTTTATCTGGTTTTGTGATCTGATATTCAACTGGGTGAAGAGGAAGTATTTTGCTCCCACTAGAAAACCTGCAGCCACAAAACTGACGGTTTATATGTCATTAACACATATTAATTTTTAAAGGTACTTGGACCTGTATCTGTGTTCAGAGTGAAAAGAAAAAACTGTATATAATATTCAGCTGTTGCTCTGGCTTTTTTAAAGTTTTCACCAAATTACATTTTTTTTTCGCCAAACATAATCTGAAGTCGCCATTTTTTTTCACCCTCCACTGGAATTATGAAAACCATAAAAATATGTTATAATAGTTCTTACGTCAGCGATTGCATCACTCTTTTCATGTAATTTCTTTCCATTTTACGTACAATGTAAACAATGAATGTTAGTTCAAAGTACAACAGACTGTGCACAATCAAAAAGTGCTTATAACATAATAAAATCCATTTATTTACTGGTGTAAGACGTATATAGATTCTCCAAGCTTTCGTTCTCCACTGGGAGGCTTTTTCAGGCAATGGGTAGACATTTTAGTATTTTTCAAGGAACAGAAAGACATAAATTTCAAGGCAATAGGTAAACATTTTATGTCTACCTATTACCTTGAAAAAGCCTCCCAGTGGAAAACAAAAGCTTGGTGAATCTATATATGTCTTACACCAGTAAATAAACGGGTTTCACTATGCTATAAGTGCTTTTTGATTGTAAACAATGAAAAAAAGTAACAAACATTCAAATGTCATTTTTCAAATACCAAATCAAATAAAAATTAAAGATTGTTTTTGCTCCGATATCATTAAACAAGTTAGTAAAATCATGCAATGCATTGATTATAATATGCTTTCCAACATACCAGAAATCATTACTCAAGTTATATCTCAAGTTAGGAGGATAATGGCTGTGGAAAAAATCTTGTTCCTGTGCCCTGACTTTTGACACCATTACGGTGATATTCAACAGAACCGGTTCAGTTTACCTCCAAAATAACATGATAAAGTTTTGTCGCAATTGAAGCATTTTTATGTAAGTTATGATGCATAAGGGCTATGGAATAGATCCATCCCGCTCCTGTGTCCTAACCTTTGACCCCATTTCGTCCATTCTCAATAGGATTCATCCCCAGGCAGGCCCCTACAACATACTAACATTTCATCCAAATCGAAGAATGTTTACGTAAGTTATGACGCATAATGGCGATGGAAGTGATTCCGCTCCTATGTCCTGACCTTTGACCCCATTTCGCCCATTTTCAATAGGGTTTGTCCCCTGGTGGTCTCCTACCACATATTAAAATTTTATTGAAATCAAACCTTTTTTACGTTTGTTATGACACATAAGAGAAGTGGAATGGATCCCGCTCCTATGTCCTGACCTTTGACCCCATTTCGTTCCCTTTCAATAGGGTTCCTTCCCAGGTGTTCCCCTACCAAATACTAAAATTTCATCGAAATTGAACGATTTTTAAGCGAGTTATCGTGCGGGCGGACACACTCACACAACGCATGACGTAATGAGGCAGATGGTAATCGCGACCATCTGCTCGCAAAAGTGTGCGTCATAAAACTTTAATAGGATCCACACAAAACGAGTGACGTAATGAGATAGATGGCGTGACCGCACGCCAACATCTCAATCGCGAGATTGTGGCGTCATAAGATTTCTTTCTAAGCATGGCTAACATTAATGGGACGACACCATGACTCTAAAAACGTGGTAATTCGGGGTGGTTATTTAACGCACTAAACGAATTTTCCTAAAGTCGAGATCAAGCTAAATCAATTTCTAGTACTAGAAAACGGTAGGTTAACAACTTTCATCAAAATCCTTTGAGTTGTTTTCAAAATAAAATTTACATACATACAAGAATTGCTCCTTTAATAGTATGGGATAAGGGCGATGGAATGGATCCCGATCTGATGTCCTGACCTTTGACCCCATTTCGTCCATTTTCAATAGGGTTTGTCCCCAGGTGGTTCCCTACCACATAATAAAATTTCATCGAAATTGAACCATTTTTACGCACATTATGACGTATAAAGGCAATGGAATGCATCCCACTCCTATGTCCTGACCTTTGACCCCATTTCACCCATTTTCAATAATGTTCATTCCCAGGTGGTCCATTACAATATGCTAAAATTTCATCTACATTGAACCATATTTACGTGAGTTATCGTGCAGACATACGGACAGACGGACGGACAAAGCTGGAGCATATACGCTTCTTCAACCTACGGTTGGAAAGCGTAAAAGAAGGTAATCACCAATATTTTCACCAAAACATTTTATCAGTTGCCAAAACGATTATTTTTTTTGCAAATTGTGAAGATTGCAATTGGCAGCATGACCCCAATCTTTATCATGATCATCAACAACAATTTTCAATCTGCTGCTGGATGAAGGTCTCAGGTCATTACATGTCACCCACCGACTCGGATTTTAATGAAACTTGTCAGGTAGATATACCCAATAAAGATATTGGGAAATCCTAAGTTTCAGTTTTTTAAACCGCATAGTTTTTAAAATACAGTGCTCCAAAATTTAGCCGAACACCCACTTTTGCAGCTGTGCAGTAGCATGCCACTTTTTACATAACATGCTGTATGTAGTTTGTGTGCTACTGAATTTAGGAGAATGAAACTTTGGAATCACATGAAAAAGGTTCCCTACATATTGAAAACACTTTTAATTTTAACTGAAACACCAGTTAAGTGAGTGCCACATAGTGATGAAGTGAAAAATTACAGCAAAATTTATACATTTTATAGGAGGCTCTGTAGAATATTGCTCTGGCATGAGGGAGATAATTTTGTATGGTATTGATGTTTAACACATCCTATAACATATTTGAAAAAAGAATAGTGGTTATCAGCATATTTTCTCAGATGGTTAAAATTATCTGAATTTCATAGAGGGTTCTCCTTCAACAGTTCAGCCATTTGGTTCTACAAACCTGACCCACCGTTTTGGATTTTGCTGAAAATTAGCATGTAGGTTTACCTAACAAAGCTGCAAAACACTGCAAATTTTTTATCTTCCACATTCCATAATTTCCAAGATACAGCACTCAAAAGTTAGGCCTAACCACTCGTTCAACAGCAAACTGATCCTGTTGCAAATGATGAAGCATATCATGTGGCAGCTTTTCAACTTAAATCTTTGTGCATGTGTATGCACACCTGCATGCATGTCTGTGTGTGGAGAGAGAGAGAGAGAGAGAGAGACTGTGTGTGTGTGTGTGTGTGTGTGTGTGTTCACAAGATATAGTTATTCTCGCATGCTAAAGGGTAAAGAACCTCTGCAAAAATGATGCAAAGAAATAGTTTGTTCATTTTTTACATAAAATTTCAACTTTCCAATTTGGTACCCTGTAGCAAACCTTGAGAATAATCAAACATGTAATTTTGATAATAAATTGCTAGCTAGGTAGCAACAAGATCCAAAAAAAAAAAAAAAAAAGGGAATTTCTTGTGTACCATGATTACAAGGATTTTTTCCAGTTTTGGTAAATTTTCAAATCAAATTTAGAGGCTAACTATTTTTAAATGTTGAAAAAAATAAATTCCTTAATTCTTAATAGTTGAAAAAAATAAATTCCTTAATTCTTAATAGTTGAAAAAAATAAATTCCTTAATTCTTAATAGTTGAAAAAAATAAATTCCTTAATTCTTAATAACTAATAATTTGGACTCAATCTGCAGTTTTTTTGCTCCATTTTTTACAATTGACAAAGTGAAGCAAAATCAAATAGAAATTTTTAAGCACTAATTTTTAACTACTTTAAAACATTATGTGAAATAAAATTTTCAGAGTATCAGTGCACAAAGCATCAACAGGAGTAACCATTTTTAGCATTGCATAGAACACATTTCAACATATCACAAGTTTGCTTTATCAGCTGATTTAATCATCACAAGGGGATGTGGGTAGAGAAAATGTTGAAAGATAAGAACTTTCTGAAATATGTTTCAGCGAATGGAGTTTTATTTTGGGTTTTAAACTTTGAGTCAGTGACGATAGGGTTTTAAACTGACAGGCAATGTTTATTTTTGGTTTGGCTTTCAACTGACAGGCAATTTTTATATTTGGTTTGGTTTTCAACTGCCAATCAATGTTTAGTTTTGGTTTGGTTTCCAATCTGCTAATAAACGTTTAGTTTTGGTTTGGTTTCCAACTGCTAATAAATGTTTAGTTTTGGTTAGGTTTTTCCAACTGCCAATCAAAGTTTAGTTTTGGTTTAGGTTTCAGCTAACAAGCCAATGAGGTTTTACTTTGATCTTCTTTTGTTTTGGTTTGTTTCACTAGTACCCTGGTCATGACCAACCCCTTTTGGTTTGCCTTTCAGTTAAGAGTTTTAGCTTGCTGAGAGAGAGAGAGAGTAAGATTTAAGTTAACTATTACTGTTCTTTTGCTGAGAGGGGAAGTTTTCTTAGTTTGTACATATTCTCTTACCACTTACTTCCTTAGTAATGGATCAACAAAACCTCTGCTGTGTTGGGCAGTTGACCCAAACACCTTGTCACAAAACATGCTATGTGTTGCAAAGAGGACTGAAAACGGTTGAGGAGATAAGTGAAGTTGATAATGAAATACTGTGTTTAAGAGCTGAAATAGCAGACTGTAGAAGTATTGTGACATGTTTTCATCATGAATACTACTATATAACAAAATTGGAGGAACAACAAAAATCATGCTGCAATCCATTTCAAGTTCATAAAAAATCTGTTAGAAGCTCTCTAAGGATGGTCAGTCAACAATTAGCAAAGGAATTAATGCAAAAACATGTTAATGTCAAACCTGGGAAGAAGATCTGGTGTAACTGTAAAAATAAGGCTATGAGACTAGAGGAAGCAAGCTCTGAATCTGGTTTAGACATCACAGCTGCACAGTATGAAAGTGAAAGCACAAGTAACAATGAATTAATGTTACTACAAGAATCAGTAGAAAAAGAAAAAACACTGGACAAAATCAATATGGGCATGAGTAATATTGGCTGTTTTCCTTTGAAGCTGCACTCTGTACCACAGCACAGAAGATTGTCATATGGAAAAAGGAAAATAAAACAAATACAATCAAGTGTTAAACATAAAGTTGCCTGTGTACTGCAACATGATTTATCAAGCTCTGAAAATAAAGATACTCCTGAGACCACTGCAACAAAGCAAAAGGCCAAAGATTTAGATAAGCTTGTGGCTCTGATGAAAGAGAAACTTCCCACATTGAACAGACAAAAAAAAAAAAAATCCAAATGCTCCATCCTGGTCCTAAAAGATGATTATTGAAACATTTCAGGTGTCAGAATATCTAGTGCGACAATCTAAAAAACTGATTAAGAAAACAGGAATTATGTCACTACCAGAACCAAGGATAGGGAGAACACTCAACAATGAAACATTGCAATTAATTCAGGGATTTTATGAAGATGACACTTCTTCTTGGCAGATGTCAGGAAAGAAGGATTTTGTAAGCATCAGAAGAAATCAGCATGTGCAGAAGAGGCTAATTTTGTGCAATCTTAAATAACTGTATAGCTCTTTTAAACAGCAATATCCTGACAGAAAGGTTGGATTTTCAAAATTTTGCAGTGTAAGACCAAAATGGTGTGTTTTAGCTGGTGCTGCTGGTACTCATTCTGTATGTGTGTGCACTATACATCAAAAAGTTATATTACTTCTGAATACTGCTCAGTTCAAGGAATCATATGAAACACTAATGGGTTGCATGGTTTGTGACTTGGAAGATCATAACTGCATGCTCAGACACTGCAAAAACTGCCCATCTACAGATAACTTAGGAAATTTTTTGAAAACAAAATTTGAAGACTATGATAAAAATGATACCATAGAATTCAGTCAGTGGGTATCAAGTGGAAGAACAGAATTAATTAAACAAGCTTTAACAATGGAAGATTTTATGCAAATACTATTGTTGAAGATGGAAAAACTGATCCCACATGCATACATTGTGAAGGAACAATCCAGGTTTCTAAAGGAACTCAAAGAAATGCTTACACGCCAGACATGGCAATTGTTCTTATGGACTTCAGTGAGAACTACTCATTTGTCATACAAGATGAGGCACAAGGCTATCATTGGACATCAGAGACATGCACAGTTCACCCAGTTATTATGTACATAAGAGGTGAGACACAGTTGCTTGAAATCTCCAATCACTGCTTCTTTTCTGATGATCTGGACCATGATGCTTGTTTGGTGTACAGAATTCAACAAACAACAATGCAGTACATCAAGAATAAATATTCAGAAGTTGTGAAGGTTCACTATTTTACAGATGGGTGTGCAGCACAATATAAAAATCACAAGAATTTTTTGAATTTGTGCAAGCATGAGAATGATTCTGCAATATCTGCATCATGGTCATTTTTTGCCACTAGCCACAGGAAATCAGCTTGCGATGGTATTGGTGGTACAGTGAAGCAAATTGTAAGCAGAGCAAGCCTGCAACAACCTATCAAAAATCTAATCACAAAACCGATGGATGCCTTTAATTTTTATGTTGTAAACGTAAAAAACATTTGAGTTCTACTCTATATCAAAGCCTGAAATTGAAATTGTACAAAACAACCTATGGGAACATTTTTTTAGAAACATCAGTTATTCCAGGAACCAGGAGTTTTCACTATTTTTGTCCACTTTCATCAAATACCATAGGAATGAAGAGGATAAGTAGATATGACAAATATTGTTTGATATTTAACTTTAAAAGTAGCACTGAACTTATAAATCGGCCACAGTTGCACATTCAATGCTATGTAACATGCATATATGATAATAACTGTTTTTTTTGGTATGTCCACATGGTCCTGCAAAGTCATTTTACTGGCCACTTCATGATGATATATGCTATGTGCCTATGCAGCATATATTGTGTGCAGTGCCACCCCCAATGACGACAGGCACAGCCTGAGCATATTATTTTCGTAAAGACACGATAGCTGTTCAGATTAAGTGGTGTGCAGCACAGAAAAGTTCCCTACAGTTAGAAAAACTCCCACTGAGGCATGCATTGGAATAAACTGTAGAACAACATCTGTTATACGTGTAACTGAATATTATTAACATTCAAGCCAGGAATGAATAGCAGCTTAATATTAATATGCAGGTAATTATTACTTATTCTACCACTGATTCAGGATAATGCAAATTGTAGTTAATTTTTAAAAACAACTGATTTTTTCCTGTGTTTTTTTACAGGTACTTGAAAAATGGCACTTATTTTAAACATATGATTTTATTTCTTACTAATCACTTCAGTTTAATTAACTGTTAATAACAGCATTTATTCATACTGAGCACTGTGGTTACAGGACCAAGCTCTTTATGGATCTTACGCTTAAATAAAAAGTATTTAAATGTTTGGATCTATGAGCCAGCACTGCACTCAGTAACTGTTCATGTACACATGTTTTCAACTTAAAAGGTACCATATAATAGACTCCACAAGTTGAAACAGGATCAGTTTGCTGTTAAACAAGTGGTTAGGCCTAACTTTCTAGTGCTGTATCTCAGAAACTATGGAATGCGGAAGATAAAAAATTTGCAGTGTTTTGCAGCTTTGTTAGGTAAACTTACATGCTAATTTTCAGCAAAATCCGAAACGGTGGGTCAGGTTTGTAGAACAAAATGGCTGAACTGTCGAAGGAGAGCCCTCTATGAAATTCAGATAATTTTAACCATCTGAGAAAATATGCTGATAACCACCATTCTTTTTTCAAATATGTTATAGGATGTGTTAAACATCAATACGATAAAAAAGTATCTCCCTCGTGCCAGAGCAATATTCTACAGTGCCTCTCATAAAATGGCTAAATTTTGCTGTAATTTTTCACAGGTAAAATTAAAAGTGTTTTCAATATGTAGGGAACCTTTTCCATGTGATTCCAAAGTTTCATTCTCCTAAATTCAGTAGCACACAAACTACAGCTTGTTATGTAAAAAGTGGCATGCTACTGCACAGCTGCAAAAGTGGGTGTTCGGCTAAATTTTGGAGCACTGTATTGTAAAAACTACGAGGTTTAAAAAACCAAAACTTAGGATTTTCCCATATCTTTATCGGGTATATCTACCTGCCAAGTTTCATTAAAATCCGAGTTGCTGGGTTACATTTTGCAAAAAATCGGTGATTTGACATGGAATGGTCCGCTCCGTAAGACTCCTCTAGAACTTTCTGTTGTGAGCCAGTCTCTTCCAAGTCACTCCAGCATGCCTTTGAATTTTATTCATGCATTTTCCATATGGTCTTTTTCTGTACCCTTGTATCCAGCCAAGCATTTCAATTGTCCAACAGTGGCCAATTCTTCCAGCCAAGAATTTCAATTGTCCAACAGTGGCCAATTCTTCCAGCCAAGCATTTCATTGTCCAATAGTGGCCAACTCTTCTAGCTACCTGTCCAGCCCATTGAGATTTTAGGATCTTCACTTTGATCATGATGTCATCAACTCTTGCCATTTTCCTGATCCAGTAGCTCCTCTTCGTATTTTTCCTGGTTACACCAGGTATTCATCCATTACTGCTTCTTTCAGTTGTTCACATTTTGTGTTTGTCTGATCCATAAGTAAGAATTTGAAGAATGCATTGATTAAACACCTTTCTGTTAAGACATAATGGCAAATTGTTCTGTTTTTTCCAAAGGCTTTCCAACCAAGTTCTGTATGTCTATTTATTTTTTCTTTGATGTTGCCTTTGCTTGATATCTGTTGTCCAAGGTAAATGTAGGCTTTAGTTCCTTGTAGATTTGCTTCATCAGCTTCTAAATCTTCAGTTCTTGTAAAAGCATTGTTCATCAATTTGTTTTCTAGAAGTTTACTTTAATTCCGCTTCTTGATTCTTGTCAGCAAGCTCCAGGATCGTATTCTAATGGGGTAAATACTTGCAGAAAAGCCTATGTTGTTAGCAAAATGAAGGTGAGTTAAACAATCCTCTTTAATATTTATTCTTTGGCTTCCCAGTTCAATGACTGAAAGATGTTCTGTAGTGTGGCATTAAATGATAGAAGAGTTTGGGAGATATGGTGTCTCCTTGTCTTGCTCCCTTTCCAATTTTTATGAGTATTATGTCCTCAAATAGTCAAACCTTTGTACTATATATGTATGGGAGTTTGGGACACACACACACACACACACAAGCGCACACGAAAAATTAGAACAGATATATAATTATATACATTCTTAATTTTCCATATGCACATTTTACAGTAATGCACTATTGCAGTTATGTTGTTTTTATGTGGAGGTGGAACATATATTGTTATCAATTACTTAATGGGTGCCCTGAGTCCTACAGCACAGCACCCATGTAGTTTGCATCTGTGAAGGACAGTCTCACTACATTTCTTTATAATGGGACAGGGTGCTCCTGCTAAAATTCTGTTAACCAGAGATTTTTTGCTAATCTTAAAAAAAATCAAAATTGGTGAATTAAAAGAGTATTTTTTTATGTTCTTTTTCTTCTAAACTTACATTTATTACAGTTTTTCAATGGGTGCTTGAGCCCTGGAGCACCTACTTAGTCAGTCAGCATGTGTATATATACATTCTTTGCAAAGTCTTATGATCAACTTTGTTTTGTTTTTTTCCTTTCTGTCCTCAACTGTGTGCTAAAAATGAAAAACCTGTATACAAATGTATGGTAAATTTTGTCTAATGATTACAGGTGTTTGTGCAATAAGGTCTTACAGGGATCGCATTTCTCCTAAAATTCCTAAAATTCCTAATATTTTGTGACCCTCCTTAAATTCCTAAAATTATAACTAAAATTTGCTATTCTTCCTAAAATTTTCGTGTTTATTTTTTAAAAATACAACCCTTATTAACGCCAATAAATTTACCATTACAGTAAGGTAAAAAGACCTGTTATTGTAGAAACACAGCCTATATGCTGTGCTGCTGAAGGGAGGGAAAATGACGCCATCGAGATGCGCTTGCTTCGGGCGGGCGCTCCACTTTTGTGCCTTCGGACAGTTTTCGAGAGTAACAAGAGATCTAAGGAAAAGGGGAGGGGTAATTTTCACCCCTGGTTTGCGCTTTGCAGAGGAACTCAGTGGCATGTAGAAGATCGTACTTTATTTTTGGACATGCCTCGTGGAACCTCCTCTTTCTGCTGATGTTTTGTTATTGTAAACCGCAGGTGGGTGGAAGCAAAGAGGAAACATGTGGTCTCCTTCCGTAACCTCCGGTAATGACGATGGGATGATAGCTGAGTGTTATCGTGGCAGGCAGTAGAGCACGTGATCATTAACCTTCCATCGCGCGTCGGCGACAGCGACCTTCGATACGCAATATATCTCAGCTCCGACTCGCTTTGACTGAACTTGCGTGAGATGCGTATGATAGTTTCTGCTTTTGTGTCTTTTATGGTGTTCTCTGTGCTGTGTGCAGGTTCAGTTCTCTAGTGGTGACTTGCTTTTTTTTTTTTTTTCTATCTTCTGACATCCTCGCAGCCAAACTTCAGGAAGTTGTCTGGTTTTGCAATATTGGAACGTGTTTTTGTACTTCCCTTTCATTTTCTGGTTAGTAATACAAGTGTTTAAGATGCCTAAATCCAAAACGAAATTTCAAGATGCGTGGCTCGCCAAAGAATTGGACGGAGTGAAGTTGAAAGAATGGTGTTCTGCAACTGAAACAATATTTTCTGCTAAGTGTATATTGTGTTCAGAAATTTTCAATATTTCTAATAGTGGCTTTTCACAAGTAAAAGCGCATCATAAAGGAAAAAACATTTGCAGAAATTTCAAAGTAAATTTCAAAATAAGTCCATCCTGAAAGCCTTTGGAGGACGGGATCTTCAGCCCAAAACAAATATTAGTGAAGTACTGAGTCATGATTTACAGTTGGCTAAAGCCGAAGCATTATGGGCCATGAAAGTTGCTAAGGACAATATGTCTTTTGTTTCATGCACTGAAACAGTTGAACTTTTCAAAGAAATGTTGCCTGATTCTGCTATTGCAGCCAAAATGCAACTTAAAGAAAAAAGTTGCTTATGTGATATCACATGGATTGTCAAAATATTTTGAAGAGGATTTGAAAAAAGACATTGCATCTAGTAGCCCAGGAAAGGTTACTATAGCATTTTGATGAAACTACAAATGCACAAGCGAAACGGCAGTTGGATGTGTATCTCAGGTACTGGTCTTCAGAAATAAATTCAGTTTCTTGCCGATACCTAACAAGCATTTTTCTGGGTCATGCAACAGCAGATATTTTGCTAAAAGAAATTCTTGATGTGTTATCATCCTTCAATATTTCGTTGAACAGAATTATTTGTGTATCCATGGACAGCCCAAATGTAAATAAGTGCTTTTTACACAAATTCAATGAAGTTGTAAAACAAGAAACAGGCCAAAAATCTTTGGAACTAGGTTTTTGCAACCTGCGTGTTGTTAGTAATGCATTTAAAATTTTTTTGACAAGCTTAAATATAGATTTTGACGAATTTGCTACTGATATGCATTACTTTTTAAAGAGTAGTGCTGCAAGACGAGAGGGTTATAAATCTGTCGAGGATATAACATTGGTCACAGCCAAATTTCTTTGCGTCATGTCAGCAACAGATGGTTAACCGTTGGTTCTGTAGCCCAGAGGCTCTTGGATCAATGGCTAAATATTACAGAATATTTTTTAAACTTCTTGCCATCTCAAAAAATATTTGAAAAACAGCTACACAATTTGGCAAGGTATAAAAGAATTCACTGTTTCCTGAAAAATGAGTTAACTCCTTGCTATTTAGCATTAATTTCATTTTCACACCAAAATTTTGGAAAGTTTTCATTATGTTATCAGAGTGAAAAACCAAAAATACACCACTTATATTCTGATTTAAATACTTTAATGAGGAATGTTATGGCTCAGTTTATCCAAGATGACGTTATTGCAGGGAAATTTGGAGAAGACCTAAAGAATGTAGATTTTGAAAACAAAAATTCATGGAAAAAACTAGGGGAGTTAGAAGTTGGTATGAAGACAAAAATCTCCTCAGGAATGTTCAGGAGATCAGGCAGAAATTATTTCTCTTAGATGTAAGATCATCACTAATTGCAATCACAAAATATTTAAAGTCAAATTTGCCATTCTGCAATCAAAAGCTAAGAGACATGGAAGTTTTAACGGTAAAAGAACCAAAGAAAGAGTCAACTCAACTTTCAGTCACTGAAGGACTTTCAGAAATAACCAGAATTTCAAGTGTTTTGCATCTTTCTGAGGAACAAATTGATAGAGTAAGAGAAGACTGGAAACTTTTAAATTGCGATAAGCCAACTCTAGATGAACTAGGGAAATTTTCAGCGGAAGGGCATATTCCAGTGCTGGTTGATCATTACTGGCGTAATATATTTAGTATTAAAGACTAGCAGAAAAGAAAAATACTCAAATCTTGCTAAACTCATCAAGTCAATTTTAGTTTTACTCTCATGGTAATATGCTGATGCAAAAAGGGGATTTTCGGTTAACACTGCTCTGTTAAGGAAGGACAAGGCTAACTTAAAAGACTCAACTATAACATCATTAAGAATAGTTAAAGGGGCCATTAAACACTATGGATGTGTAAGTAAAGTTCCCATAACAAGAAATTTGTTAAATAGTGTTCGCGATTCACATAAATTTTATAAAGAGTATGTTGATAAGCTGAAGGAAGAAGAATAAAAAAAGGTAAAAGAAAGAAAGCAGAAAGAGAAGGAAAATAAGGAAAAGCAGCTAGAGAAAAAAAGAAAAGCTGAGTTTGTGAGTTTGATGACAAAATAAAAGAAAATGATGCAGAAATAAATAGGCTTAAAAAAAGATAAAGAAGCCTCCCTAGCAGTAATTCAAGAGGGAACAGAAATAATGAGAAAAGCTGTAGAAAAACAAAATACTGTTGAAATAGCAGTTGCCTCTAACTTGATCATACAAGGTTCAGCTGAAATAAAGAAAACTGAAAAGAAATTAGTTGTGGTGGAAGCAGAAAAAGATAGGCTTATCAGGAAAAGGTTGAAACAATAATATGAAAAAAGTAATTCAGTTAACAATTATACATAGTTCTTGGTTTTTAATTACCTTTTTAGGATATTATAATTTAATGTGAAACCTGAAAACTTTACTGTGAAAATCGTGAATTGCTTCTGGTTCAACAGCATATTAATGTTCAAAGTGAAACTTGAATGTGGTAAATGTACTTGAATATGATAATAACATGTGAAAAGATAAGAACTGAACATTACAAGTAAATCATACTTAAACTTTAGACATTAGACGTTATGCAAAATTTGGGTGTGAACTTCGACCATATATACTAATGGACTGCGCATTGGCAATAGCTGCATCAAAGCCGCCATGGCTCCAACATTGGGCACGTCATCATCAGACTCCAAATTTCGTGTAAAAATGCTGTTATGATTACTAATTTACACTGCAGAACTTCAGTGTTTTCGGTGTATTATGTGAATGCGCCTCATATATAATGAAAACTCTTCAGATAAGTTTACTTATGAGCTATATACATGCATGATCGGGTTGTTTACATTTCCTGATTTATAATGTGATGAACATTTGCGAAGAATTTGGAACATGCATTCCATTTTTTTTTCTTAAGTTACTATATTTTTATATCAATAGCTGCAAGTTTCTGGTTAAGTAATTGAACTTTATTGACTTAGGTATTTAATTCGTTTCTTACCCATGAAAAATCATAGAACTTCCTTTACTATATCACTCAGAGCAACCATAAGCACAGCAGGCGTAACCCATCTTTATGACTGATGTCATGTGATTTTATGTTGGAGCCAGAAATTTTGATGTCATGAGCAGTCTATCAGTATATATGGTTGAAGGGTGTAAAGCAAACTCTTTACAATGCATACGAAGTTGTTTTACTAGATGTATACAAATATACACCTAGTTTTTATTGAAATACACTCCTAAAATTTTCCTAAAATTTTTCCAAAAATTCCTAAAATTCCTACCTAAAATTTTCCAGAAGTATGCTATGATCCCTGGACGGTCTAAAACTATATTGCTTTTACTACTGCAGTTGCTTAAATACCAGAAATTCCATTTTTTTTAAATGGTAGATGGTTCACCATTCAGACCACAGACTCCTGCTATATTTTCTTTTGCAGTGCAGGCAGAAGCATTGTCTTGGTGCAACAAATTACCATTCTGCAGTAATCGTACTATGTTTTGCTATCACATTCCTTGCGACATGTGCACAGGCAGAAAAAAATGAGGTCACCGTCTTTCATCCAACACTTCACAGGCAGATTGTCGTTTGCAAACACCTAGACCACCAACTGAAACTTCATTTTGGGGTCATGTTGGTATATCCAGTTTTTGTCTCCTGCAACAATGCCAAGGTCACTGTGAGAGTTCCCATCTGCAAAGCCATGGGTCATTTCATGACACCACTCCACTTTGGCTTCCATTTACATTTTTGTGAGAGTTTTGGGCATGCAATGACAGCAGAGTTTCTATGCATGAAAGGTCTAAGATTTTTGTAATCTGTGGCAAATGATTGCCCAGTTTGCTGTATCTCTTTATAAGTTACCTGAAAGTCATTCTTTATCAAAGCTTCCATATACTTCCATGACTGCTGTAGCTGGGAGATTTACGCTCTACACCTTTCAGTAGTTTTCTACCTGGACAAAATTTCACAAACCATCATACATAAACAGTAATGTGAGATGATCAAAAGAGACAGGCTGTCTGCAGTCTTTCTGGTACTCCTGTTAAGTCAGTCTGCACATAAAATCATGGCCCAGAAATACCCATGTGGCACTTTCGTGATTATATTATACAATAACAATGTGTAGGACAACTGAATATGACTGCTGCTTTCCCATAACTGAACCTGGCATGCCATCTTTGGCCTCCTCTATAAAGAAAAGTTGTTCTTTCAGTTTTCTTTGAATCCACAAAATTTAACAATCACTTTCATATTAAACACCTTACAGGTTAACAGCTGCAAACAGACTGCACAATTGGACAGAAACGGGAAGGCAGCAGTGATGTCATAGTATGGAGATTTCCCTCATAGACAACACTGTGTCCCCTTATATCCACTAAATGCAGCCTTACCTCCAGATCCTGCCTAGGCCTTGTCTTGCACTTAGTGTTGCCATACATGGTGACCATGTATGCAGATGACACTGGACTCCTTCAGTGAGATAACACCCCATGCCAGAATGAGAATGTCTACATTGTGGAGGTCTGGTTTGAGGATTGTGTCTAAGCTTTTTGTGTGCTTGTTTGGTCATCAAATTCCCTCAACTTGAATCTCACTGCACATTTGTGTGATACAATGAAACATAGGATTCACACTCATCCATGCCAACACTTTGCTCTGTCACCAAAGTCTTGGATGTTATTCTGTCCAGCTGTTTCAGAATACCTGAAAACATCCTCCACAGTTTAGTGAATTTGGTGCCATGCCAGGTGCAGGTGGAAAGGTGGCCCAACATCCTGTAGGTAGGGGCTCCAACATGCTGTTAGAAGGTGGCCCAACATGCAACTAGGCAGGTGGCCCAACATGCTATTGGTGTTAAATAAACAAATCTCCTAAAAATATGAGTATAACTCACCTTCTTGTTGATCTGTTCATTTTTTCTCATTTATAGCATGTTACTTCCTCTGACTGTTCATCAGTTTTTTTTTTTTTTTTGGTAAATGTGTAGGTTAGCGTCCTAAATTATTTTGTCGGAAAAATATCAGTACCCGGAAAAAGTGCGACATACAGATTTTAGAGTATGAAAATTAATGGCAAACGGTGCAGAAATTTCATATTTTAAATGTGTTTTAAAGATTTTTATTGTACTATTGACCTGTGAGTGCGATGCTGTGAAGAGATGCTGTGGTAGGCCTAACATATCGCTATGGCAACGATGTGAAGCTTTGCTTCGTTTAAAGGCAGATTCGCTGCGGCGTGTAGTTCACGCATGGATGACTACAAGTCCAAGCGCATACCTTCTTGCCAGGAGAGCAAACCATGTTGTACCCATATGCTACAGAATAAAGTTCATTCATGTTTTGTCATTGTTTGTGAAGCAGATGTTGATATTTTTTTCTTTCTTTCTCTTGTGATTCCCTGATTCTAAATAGAAAGTACTAATATGCTTTTCTATGTTGTACAGAAAACTGGGGAAATATAACTTTCAGTTCTGGTTTGAACGGCTTCCATTTGTAGCAGATTTGCTATGCCAGTGCACTTTTGGTTCTCCTGTTAATAGCTTGTTCACAGGTCAGTTTCTATTTTACTCATCCATATCTTTTGCAAATCGAAGAGGTTTTATCCATTTTTTCCTGCCAACAACGTACAGGATACAACAAAATAAAGGGTGGATGATGTGGACCTATTTTCTGTACCGTATGACTGCAACATCTATCGCTCTCCTCCCAACAACATAACCCCTTTCTCTTGTACTCTTCCGCCCGTCATTTCGGCACAGCAACGAGCCTCCCTTTTAATGGACCAAAGCTTCACATCTTCGCCAGAGCGATGCGTTAGGCCTACTGCAGCTTCTCTTCACAGCTTCGGACTTAGAGGTCAATATTACGATAACATTCTTTAAAACGCATTTAAAATATGAAATTTCTGCACTGTTTGCCATTAATTTCCATACTCTAAAATCTGTAGGTCACACTTTTTCCAGGTACTAACAATTTTCCGATGAAATAACTTAGGACGCTAATCTACACATTTACCGTTTTTTTATGACATTGTATAGTCGGAGGAAGTAACATGCTATAAATGTGGAAAAATGAATGGATTAATAAGAAAGTGAGTTACACTCACATTCTTCGTCATACTTTATGATCTACAAACACTTCAAATCAAGAGGCACACACACACAGTGGATAAGGATTTAATACTTTATTATGCTATCGATATAACTTTTATCTTATACAGAATTAATCGCACACACAGTGTTGCTACCTTAACAGCCCAAACTCCCAAGCTGCCGTCGGTCATGGTTAACACCCAGCAGTCACTGAACCATGTGACACTTACGAGATTTGTTTAATTAATTTTGATTTGACACATTTTTACTTAAAAATCTATTAAGAATGTTTTTGACATTTTTGTAGGTAGTTGTGAGGCTATTAGTAGATGACCCCCAACATGCTATTAGGTAGATGCCATAATATGCTACTAGATAGGCTGTCATAATGTTATGGCTGATGAATACATTAAGTCCATGATAACTGATCATGTTATTCTGATACTGTATATTCAGTTGAGGAAGTTCCTTCATTTTCTTTTGAGTTTTTGTTAATCAGTAAATGTTTCTGGCTTTTTGATGATTGTCAAGGCCTTTGTGTATTTAGGAAGCATGTTTGAATGAGAGAACAAATTGGATGGTGAAATTAGTAGGCGAATGAATTCTTCATTGAAAGTCATGGCTGCTCTGGGAGGTTTTCACAGGAATGATGGGTTCTCAAGAGAGTCCCGCATGGCTGTGTATGAGAGTGTAATTGCTCCTCTCATGTATGGCAGTGAAACCTGGGTACTGCAGAAGAAACATAGGAGTCGTTTGTGTGTTGGAGAAATGCATTACTTACGGGGTGTTTGTGGCAAGACATGTTCTGATTGTGTGAGGAATGAAGATGTGTTGCAGTTGTGTGATGTGAAGAAAAATGTTGTTAGCAAGGTGGAGACTAATATTCTTTAGTGGTTTGTCCATGTTGAACGAATAAGTGATGAAGATGCTTACTAAGAAAATCTTGTTAGCCCAAGTGGTAGGAAGGAAAGGCAGAGGAAGGCCAAGGAAGTCATGGGAGGATCAGATTCAGGAGTGTCTGCATGAGAAAAAAATTATGAGTATGAAGTATAGAAGATCTTGTGTATGACGTGTAATGGATGTCAGTGAAGCCCGAGTTGCATGTCAAGATCACTGTTAATGGAGAAGTTTGATAAAACAACAGTAAGTAAAAATTATCTGGTACTTTGTATTTCTTTTTTGAGCTAACCTCCGAATCTCAGAGAACAGCTTAGTGATATGTGTGTGATGTGTGTGTCAAGGCCTGTTCTCAGTCCTTGAAGTTTGTTGACATTGAATAGAATTTGGCTTCTGTTTTCAGATTCCACTTACATACACTGACCATACTAAATAGAAATTCAGAGCTGTTCTCTGAGATTCCTGAATGCTAGTTGATGTTATTAAATTATTTGTTAAAAACTGAGTTCTAGTTGATTTTATTAAATAATTTCTTAAAAATTGAGCTCTAGTTGATTTTATTAAATAATTCTTTAAAAATAGGACTTAAAAGTTTTTATAGGACCACTAGCAGATATTTTGTCCCTGATTAGTAGTAGCTCTCATTGTTAAGTCTCCTATTGTTTTGAGATTCATAATCAAAATTTGTGTGGTGCCCCAAAGTGGTTTGCATTTGCATATGACTCAACATTTATTTTGTGGTACTTTTGTACATAAATTGGAGAGCAAAAATATATTTCAGATCTCTAAAATGTCTGGTCACACATTCTTGTAAACTTACCCTTGCATATCATATTTAATGACAGGTGCTTAGAAGTGTGAAAAACTTGTATGGTAGATCTTATGTATGAGGAAGGAAAAATTTGAAGTTAAGAAATAAAGTTTTGTGTTGTTTGTGTATGGTTGAATTTCAACACACATGATAAATATTCATGTAGCATATTTCTGTGTAACATTTGTTTTTTTCTTTTTTTCTTCCTTAACTTAGGTTTTAGGAATGAATGAGCAATGGGAAGGTGGTGATGTGCGACTTTATTCTGGTGGAGGGCACAAAGTTAACCTCCTTCAGAAGGAAATGAAGAAATATTGGGATCAACCTGAGCTTGTTGTCATGTTTGTAGATAGGTGAGTTTATTTACATTCTGCTGAAGTAGTGCTTAGGTTGCTAGAAAAAGTATCTCATGCTAAAGAAGTGCTTATTATTTACATATGAAATTTTTTTGATATTTTTAAAAGAGGTAGTTAAATCTATAAGAAACTGGTAGCTTCAATCTGTTTTTTTTTTTTAAATGTTGTAAGTAAACATGTACATATAATATCATGCTTTCGTACATCGGCCAGATGGCTTTGTCAAGAATACAAACTTAACTGCATGTTAAACCATGCAGAACAAACTAAACAGAAAATTATTTACATATTCACTTTTGAAAATATTCATTAGCTTTAAAGCATGTGCTATTGTGTCAGTGAATTCCACATGCATATGTGTTTCTGCTAAGTGTCAAAAAGGACATGCAGAAATAACTAGAATTTTAGGGGGAAAGCAAAAACTTTTTCAAGTTTCCAACTCTGATGTTGGTGGGGACAGGTGAGTTTTAACTATTCTAGCACCTATTCTTGTAACTTAATCAAGTGAATGAAGGGTGAACTAAATGAGGATGCTGACTATTTTGATGGTGGCTATCCTGACTTCCTGATCAAGTAATCCAATTGGGCAGATTAAAGTTGAACACAAATTATGATGGTGAATGTTTTAATTCAGACTATCCTGGTTCCCTGATTTAGCAACCTAATTAGGTGGATGAAAGTGAACTAAATCATAGCGATGGCTTGCAATCTGTCCTACTGCATATGCCAATTGATGTAGGCATTGTTCTGTGAAATAAACACCAGAAAACATGTTTGTACATGCCATAAGGTCATGAATGCCCTGTGAATTGAGAGTTTTGTTCACCATTGCTTTAAATAGTCCTTGGATATGTATCAGATACACTTTTGTGTGTTGTCGGAAAGTAAACAGTTACCTCGGTAGAAAGGCCATTTCACATACTATGATGCAAACAATAATGAAGAAAAAACTTTCATGAATGATTTATTACATATTAAACATTAATAATAGTAAGATCTGTCAGCTGAAACATCAGCCGTGTTCACACTATCAGCAAGCATTCATGTGGTTGACATCATTTCTGTAGGTGTTGGCAGTAGAGATTTCCAAATAATTGGAATAATGAAGGGTGTGTCCAAATTATATGAGTTTTTACTGAAGAGAATTTTGGTGCTTCCTCTGTAGCATAATGAAAATTTGTTTAAGAAAGGTGGAATCCTTTTGGTGCTGGTCTGGTTTGGAAAAGCAGAAGAATCTTCAATTCTGAGAAGAGAAAGTGCAGAAGTAGGAAAGCTTTTTCAGACATCCTTTTTATGTTCCATAATTCTGCAGTTTATTGTATGAAAGGTACTACCAATATAAAGTTTTTCGCCTGAGGAAGTAGACACAGGGATGAGGTATACCCCAGGACGATCTAAAGGATCTCTGTCTTTAGATGTTGATTGGATTGTAATAGGGGTAGTATTGATTGCAAGCCTGTAACCTAAATTTTTAAAAATCTTGACAAGTTTGTTAGTTAAAGAAAGATGGTTGAGAATTGAATCAATAAAAGATAGGGATGGTTTCTGCAGAGGAGAAAGGTGGCAGACATTGTTTGGCATCAAACTTTTTGAATAGTTTGGTGACAACTGCCAACAGCTACAGAAATGATGTTAACCATGTGAGTGCTTATCGTTAGTGTGAACAAGGCTGATATTTCAGCCAAAAGATCTTACTGTTATTAATGTTTAATATGTAATAAATCATACGTGAAATTTTTTTCTTCATTAATGTAAACAGTTACCTTAGCTGAATTCAAGTATTATAGTTGTTGGTTCAACTATTTTGTTTGTTACCCTTAAGTAGGGACTTTATACAATTTTAAACACTTCAAGCAGAACCTTCCTTATAAGATGTAAGTCTGTTGTTTTCATGCACTTTTTCAGAAACACTGTAAGGGTCGCCCGCAATCAAATTGTCAATTATGAATTTATGTACTTTTAATATTGTGATGAACACGTGCGGATGGACGTTTCATTCCGCCATTTTGTTGTTTCAGATAAGAACTGATATTCTTCACCACCCACGTGGTACAATTTTAATCCTATGTGGGATTAAGAGAGGGGTGCATGAACACCTGGGGCATCTGACCTTGAAGAGTCAGCTGCTCGAGTGCTTCTGTCAAACAAGTTGTCATACTGCTTTTGTATACGTGCAAGGTTGTAATCCCCTGCGGGTATCCGACGACATTCCTGAGTACAGGTATTTCGCGTGCTGACCGGGAAAACCAGTTTTTCTTGCGCATGCATGGTAGAGGACAGAAAGGGCGAGGAGAATTGGAGTGAGACAGTTAAGCTTCGGTCGTCAAGTAGAGAGGGTCGTGGTTTGGACACCGGTTTCTGATGGAAGGACTGCGGTTCTCGCAGACGTGCAGCGTGGTGAACGGGAAGGAGGATTCCTTCGTCCACCGGGTATCGCGGAAAGAATTGTGGAAAGGTAGCACGTGGTCAGCACGGGAACCCGAGCGGTAAATCATCGGAAACCCGTGAAGCAAATGTTATCGGAATAATAAAGTCTTGTTGTTGTTTTTATTTCCGTGTACTGGAATGAGTTTGTCGAGGTAATTATTCTTCTACACAAGGACGCCTTCAGCCGCCTTGATAGCCAGATCGTATAGTAAAGGCGATGCGGTAGTCTAAGAATTGATATGTCTGGCCCTACAAACATGTAACAAACAAAAGTAGGGGATTGTATGAATATAAGATGCTCAGTTCATATAATGTGGTGTATGTTCTGAAGGCAATTAATTTACAATAAAAATCAGAATGTTACATTTTGAATGAGTTCCTGGGGAAATTTTAGAGTTTGTGTGTGTGTGTGTGTGTGTGTGTGTGTGTGTGTGTGAGAGAGAGAGAGAGAGAGAGAGAGAGAGAGAGAGAGAGAGAGAGAGAGAGAGAGAGAGAGATCTGAATAAAGGTGACGTGGCATGGGAGAATTATTAATATATGTGTTACCACACTAAGTAATGAATTTCCAGAGGAGAACTGCTGCTGCTGCTGGTGGTCATAGTGATTTCCAGTAGCCTAAGCCCTGTGAAGATAATCTACAAAACATGTGGTAGTAGTATTCAGGAAAAAAGAAGACTGCATCTAGACTGTGGATGGTTGATTGGAAGAAACAATTATCTGGTTACCCTTTTTCTTTAGACGTATTTTTCTTTTTTTTTTTTTCTTCATTTACAACAGTGGTCATCAACCTGGTCCCTACAGCCCACAAGTGGGCGATTCAAGCTTTCATGGTGGGCGGTGGGAGGTTTTGTCCATTGTTACAAATTTTGTTCTTCCGCCATATATTGAATGCATTGCTAACAACTTCGCAAGTTTGATTTTTTAAAATATGCTTTTTCAATTTACTTTTGAATTCCATCTCTTAACTTTGAACATAGATAATAATTAAAACAAGGTAATCCGTAAATACTATCGTGGATTTGTTGCTTATTTGAAGGAAGAAGTGCCAAACGTTTTGTGTATTCATTGTGTGATGCACAGACAACATCTTGTAGGAAAACATTTAAGTACAAGTCTCCAGTCATCATTAAATATAATAATTGGAGCTGTAAATAAGGTAAAATCTAATGCCAAAGATGATAGAATGTTTCTACAGCTGTGTTAGGACAGTAATGAGCAATTTATTAGGCTACTTTTATGCACAGTTGACAGCTGTGCTAGGACAATAATGAGCAATTTATTAGGTTACTTTTACGCACAGAAGTTCGATGGCTCTCAAAGGGTACATGCTTGTCTCTTTTTGTAGTATTGTACACAGTTATTTAAAAATAATAATGAGGCTAGTCTCTACCAACAATTAAAAACAGTAAAGAATGATGCCTTTTATTTGGCAGATATTTTCAAGAGATTTAATGAAATTAATTTGCAGCTTCAAGGAGCCAATATAACTGTTATCAGTTGCAAAAATATTGTGTCCTTATTTATCGGAAAACTTGATCTTCTCCGTCATAATCTTATGAAGAGAGAATTTCATCAGTTTCCCGAATTGTCATCTATAAAAGATGATGTAACTCCAGAAGAGATTGAAAGGTTCAGTAGCCACCTCAACAAACTATAAATTGGTTATGAAAAAATGATTTAAAGATATTTTGAACTTGAAGGTGTATGACTGAATGATAAAGCCTTTTACTGCAAGTTTTTCTAAAGTTGATATAACTTGCCTAGAAGAACTATTAGAACTTAAATATGATGAAGGGAGCAAATATAATATCGATAGTGGTGATAATAAATAAATACATCGCTTTTTCCACGCTCCAGAAACACACAGCATCCGAAAAATTGCTTTTCAGCTGCCGCTGTGGAATTGAACCAACAGAACTCTCGATATCTAGCCTAGCGCGTTACATATACGCCACGGTGGCCAACAATCCACGGTGCTATGTGTATTTTTTTTTTTTTTTTTTTTTTTTTTTTACATACATAAAGCATAAATAAAATTTTTCGGATGCTGTGTGTTTCTGGAGCGTGGAAAGAGAGATGTATTTATTTATTAACTGTCACCACGTATTTGGAGTATTTTCACCTCGATAGTGGTGGATACCAAAAACTCTGGCAAAGTAAAAAATGCATTATATCTAAATATGTGGAAAATGATATTTAATTTTTTGATACCTTTCCCTACCTCATATCTTGTAGAATCAGGCTTTAGTGCTGTTAATCATGTTATCACCGCATAAAGAAACCGTCTGAATATCACTGAAAGAGGGGACCTTCATTCGTTGCTTACGAAAATCGAACCAGATATCAAATATTTAGTCTCGCACCATCAGCCTCAAGGATCTCATTAATCATTAGTTAAAGGTAATTTCAATAAACTTTATTGTTTTCACATTTAACTTTCATTTTCTTCAATTTAAGCAGCTTCTGTACTAGTAGGCGCTGTATCGATGGAGATGCAGAAATTCCTTAAATTGAAATTATCTATGTATAAACATACGTAAAGTATAAATAAAAAGAGAAATTTAAGTACATATTTTTTACAAACCCTCCCCTCTAAAAACGATTTTGCACTTGCACTAAATTCAGTTACTGCGGCCCCGGTGGGCGGTAAGGAAATTTTACCATCAACACAGATACAAAAATGGGCGGTAGGTATTAAAAGGTTGACGACCCCTGATTTACAACTAACATATTTTACTAAATGTTTTGTTGGGATATTTTACTCTTCATCATATTTAAAACTTTCTACGTCACTTGCCAAAGAAGTAGTTAACCATCAAACTCAACCCCAATGGCACAATATCTTGAAGATCGCACCATATGGAGATGCAAGAACAGCTGCCATAAGGAAAACAGTGGAGATATTAACGAGGCAGGATGTATGCAACACCGATGTCTCTTTCGAACTACCGGTAGCTTGGAACCATCTGCTAGGCATCGCAAGATGGACTTCATGATTCTAGTTTCTTCCTAAAGTTTACATTATTTGCTTTTGCATTAACTTTTAAGATATTGTATTCACCACGTTCGTGGTTATTTATGCGCGCGGTCTTCACGCATGATTTCATTTGTCATATTAGAATTAACGTTCTGTCTACAATTTTGATTCTATATTCTCTATGTAACCGCCTTATGAAGCCGTCCGTTGATGGAGAAAGCTTGCGGAGTGAAATTCGTGTGATTTCTTACTTTAGACACCAATAAATCGGATCATTATATTTATAAAGAAAGGAATTTCACATTTCACAGTATAATCTGCAATCCAAAACAACAGTGTACCTTCTTTTCTTTTTTCTTTTTTTTTTTTTTTTAATACTGGCATCTATCTATGTCTTCATTATCATCACCAAAAAAAAAAAAATATTGTTGGAACGATATTCAATTTTTTGTAACTATATGTTAAGCTATTTGTTCATTTTTTAGTGGGAGCTCTTGAATGTCAAAATTCATGTTTCACTTATTTTGGTATTATCCATAGGTACATAAGGACTTCCACTGTCATTCTCATAGAATGGTCTGATTATAAGAATTTGTGTTATAAATTTCATGCATAAAAATACACCTTTTGTGTATTGAATTCAGCTTTCTGTCTGTGTGTGTTTCCATGTGATTAGTTCCTGTGTGCTACCTGCTAGCCTTGTGTGTATATTTTGCTGAAGTTTGCGTAAGTTTCCTATCACTAAGGTAAAGAAAATGATGTTTGAACTTTTTAAATGCCAAAGTAAGAGTTTAGTTTTTAATGGCACTTCAGAAACTCCCACATCTTACTGCCAGAATAACATAAATGGTAGCTCACTGCATTCATTTAGGTAAGGGGCCTGACATTTCTGTCTGGCATTGAATTGTGAAGATAATTATCCAGATACTTTGTTATACATGTAAATGTAGAAGACAGTTTTACAGAGCAGAACAAACTAGAATGTACCAGGCGTGTTTGTTTTAGTGGGCTTAGGTTTGTGTTGTTTCATAGTGCATACTGCCAATGATGCAATGATGTCAAGAGTAAAGATTTTAAGGTTGATTTCTGTTCTTAGTTGTTTTTTTTTTTTTTTTTTTTTGCTCAGAGTGTTTCTGAATAGTATTTTGATCCTGAAGCATTTCCGTGTGAAGGTGTAAGTATTGAATATAGTCTCAGTTGAGTTTAGAGCTGATCCAGTCATGCTTTTATGTAATTCTGGGCACAAATGCAGTCATGTACTCAGATGTTATGAAAAATGAATATTATATATTATTTTTCTGAATGTATCATTTCACCACAACTGTAATTTACACTGAGTAGTTGATGTACAAATTTTCTTTTTGTAGCTATGATGTGATTTTCATGGCTGCTGCAGAAGAAATTCTGAAGAAATTTCAAAAGACAAAATCGAAAGTTTTATTTTCTGCAGAAGGCTATTGCTGGCCAGATTCATCTTTAGCTGTAAGTGAATCTCCTTTATTCAAAAGTGTCTTATTGCATAATATATTTTATTGGATATTACATGGCTTACTTGTTGTTCATAAATGAGTGGTAGGCAATGCACGTAACTAACAAACAAATTAAGAAGAAGGTAGTGTAGAACACGCTAAGTTATGTATTAAAAAGTTTAAGGCAAATATATTTCAGCCATTACTATGGCCTTCATCAGAGCGACTACGATTGGTTTTCGTTGCCAGATTGGAAAAGTAAGTTTTGTAATGGTAACTCCAGGTGATGTGATGCAATGAGGGATTTCCAGATGTAAGGAATGAAAATGGGGAGCTCAGAGTTGCAATTTTTGGAAAATAAAATTTCCAAACTTTCTCTAAACCTCAGAGCATACCGATTTTGGAAGGGAGCCAACTTTTTGGTATCGGACCAAAGTGGAATAGCAGAAGTGTCAGCCATGGTAAGAAGAGACAAGGAAGATGAAAATTTTCCAAATTTCACATCAGATTTGTGTTCCTGAAGTCTTGAGAGAATTGTCTTCCTGAAGTCTTGAAAGAATTGCCTTCCTGAAGTCTTGAGAGAATTGTCTTCCTGAAGTCTTGAGAGAAATCTCCGGAAAATCTCTCAAGACTTCAGGAACACAGATCTTATGTGTAATTTGGAAAACCTTCATCTTCCTTGTCTATTCTTACCATGGCTGACACTTCTGCTATTCCACTTTGGTCCGATTCGAAAAAGTTGGCTCCCTTCCAAAATCAGTATGCTCTGAGGTTTATAGAAAGTTTGGAAATTTTATTTTCCGAAAATTGCAACTCTGAGCTCCCCATTTTCATTCCTTACATCTGGAAATCCCTCATTGCATCGCGTCACCCGGAGTTACCATTACAAAACTTACCTTTCCAATCTGGCAACGAAAACCAATCATAGTCGCACTGATGAAGGTCATAGCAATGGCTGAAATGTATTTGCCTTAAACTTTTTATACGCAACTTAGCATGTTCTACACTACCTTCTTCTTAATTTACTTGTTGTTATTATTAATGTTGCTTACTCTTTGGACTTGTCAAATTTTTGTGCTGCTCCCTATGTTATTGTTGGGATTATGCCAATGAAGTAGCTGTTGCCACTTAGGTTGCAATGTCCAATCCTTATGGCCTTAAATGAAGAACTGTTCCTCTTGTCAATCTCTTGTAATTCCTGTAATTTTCTTTTAAAGCATGTGATTGATGTGCTATGACACTAATAGAGTTCCAACTAATTTTGTGGCTGTATTTCGGCATCCAATCACATGTTTTATTTGAAATATTTTTAATTGTTGCTTTACGTTCAGCTTTTTTGATCCTGAAGCATTCCCGTCATGGTAAGAAGAGACAAGCTTTTTGATCCTGAAGCATTCCTGTTTGTAGATAATACACCATCTTTTAGTAATATATCATTTTTATTTTTTTTTTTTAATATCTGAAAAAAAAATGTTTTCAATTTTTGATATAAGTCTGGAGCAAGTCTTATTGGAATTTTTAAAATTTCTATAAAGACGTTCAAACAGTCTTTTATGAATTTATTTATCTTTCTATTGAAAATAATTTTTTTGCACTCCCCTTCAGTTTTTCAAAAAAATATTAATTACTTCAGCAGAGAAGTCTGAAATTTTTTGCAGAGAAGAAATGGGAAGACAGCTTAGACCTTAATGCAGGAAGATATAAACGGAAATGTCTTTCAAGCAAGGAGGCACATCTCCACACTACCACAATGAGGTCAGACTTTTCCTTTCTCAGGAGGTGAATCTTTGGATTTGTCTGGGAAGTCCTATTTCATGGCCTCCATGGTTTCTAGGCTTAGCATCACTTGATTTCTATCTATGAAGTCACATGAAGGATGCTATTTATGCCCCCATCCCTCTTTCTGCCACCTCAGATGAGTTACATGCACAGGTATTGGATGCAAATATGCTTCAGCAGATTTGGGGCAAAATATGTTGCAGGTGTGATACCTGTGGACTTATAAAGGGAAGTCACATAGGGTATTTGTGATTGAAACCTGAAGTTGCATGTATTATTGAAAACTCACTTTTTATATTTATCACATTTTGTTCAGAAGTTATGAAAATCTCTTTTTGTCCAACTAACACATAATAATCCTGTATATTTCTCCTCTGCTTGAACTCATACTTTTAGTTGTAAATGCATTTATGGCACCTCTATTCATAGTGATTGTGGAATAACTTTTTTTTTTTTTTTTTACGGGTCTTTTAGAGGTTATTTTTAATGAAAGTTGGTTGTCAAATTTTCGAACTAAAGCCTAGTTCGTCATCAGGACTATGTCACTGGAGTAGTTGCTGCCACTCAATTGGAAGAGACCATCCGCAATTATCGTTAATTGTGGTACTTCTTCTTCTTGCTATTTCGATCCCTTCTTCTAGTTTTCTCTTTACTAAGTTTGACTGGTGGGCTAGACAGACATGTACAAGCAAGTGGACACTCCATAAATTGGGACTCATTGAAAATAATCGCCCACCAGTCAAACTTAGTAGAGAGAAAACTAGAAGAAGGGATCGAAATAGCAAGAAGAAGAAGTACCACAATTAACGATAATTGCGGATGGTCTCTTCCAATTGAGTGGCAGCAACTACTCCAGTGACATAGTCCTGATGACGAACTAGGCTTTAGTTCGAAAATTTGACAACCAACTTTCATTAAAAATAACCTCTAAAAGACCCGTAAAAAAAAAAAAAAGTTATTCCACAAACTCATACTTTTTACATTCATAGGCGTAGCTGGGGAGAGGGGGGGGGGCTTAGGTCCTGACCCCCTCACCCTTGTGGGAGATTGAGTATAAATTTAAAGTGATATATTTGTATATCATCATCATCATCATCATTGTCAACCATTATCAATCCACTGCTGGACGAAGGTCTCCCCAAGTTTCCTCCACAACGGTCTGTCTTGTGCCAGTCTCCTCCATGTCACCCCTGCATACTTTCGAATTTCATCCACCCATCTCCCATGTGGTCTTCTTCTGGGTCTTTTCCTGTCCCTTGGAATCCAATCTAAAATTTCGGCTGTCCATCGATGATCTGTCCTTCTGGCAGTATGTCCAGCCCATTGCCATTTCAGGGATTTAACTCTGATCATGATGTCTTCCACTCTTGTCATTTTTCGGATCCACGAGTTCCTCTTCTTATCTCTCCTGTTTACACCACGCATGCACCTCTCCATGCTTATTTGAGTTGTCTGCAGCCTTTGTATGTCTCTTTTAGTTAAGGTCCACGTCTCTGCACCATACGTAAGCACTGGAAGGATGCATTGATCAAACACTTTTCTTTTAAGACATAATGGCATATTGCTCTTGAAAATTATGCTGTTTCTTCCAAAAGCTCTCCAGGCAAGTTTTGTACGCCGATTAATTTCTTCATCAATGTGACCCTCACTTGATATCTGCTGTCCAAGATAAACGTACGTGTCTGTTATCTCCAGCTTTTCTCCATCAATCGATAAATCTTCATTTCTTGTAAAAGCATTGAACATCACTTTTGTCTTCTGAAAGTTCATTTTTAATCCCACTTCTTTACTCTTGTCAGCAAGTTCCTGGATCATACTCTGCAGCTCTGATGGGGTAGTTGCAAAAATGACTACATCATCAGCAAAACGAAGGTGGGTTAGATAATCTCCATTAATCTTTATCCCCTTGTTTTCCCAGCTCAGCGACTGAAAAACACCCTCCAATGTGGCATTAAAGAGCTTCGGAGATATGGTGTCACCTTGTCTCACTCCCTTTTCAATTTTTACGTGTGTTGTATTTTCAAACAGCCTAATCTTTGCACTTGCATTTTCATAGATGTTATTAATAATATTAATGTATGCATCTTCAATACCGCAGGTTTTCAGAGCCATTGTAACTGCTGATGGTTTCACCGAATCAAAGGCTTTTTCATAATCGATAAAAGCCATGCACAATGGAAGTTCATATTCCCTCGCTCTTTCAATTAGTTCTCTCAGCACGTGGATATGATCTATTGTGCTGTAGCCACTCCTGAATCCAGCTTGTTCTCTCGGTTGAGCCATGTCCAGTGTTACCTTCAAGCGGTGTGAAAGAACTTTAGTGAAGATTTTATAAACTACTGATAGGAGGCTGATAGGTCTGTAGTTTCCGAGATCCTCAATGTCACCTTTCTTATGTAGCAGGATCATTGTAGCGGTGTTCCAATCCTCAGGAATCTTTCCTTCATTAAGGCATCGAGTGAAAATTTGGGCGAGTACTGTTTCGATTTCTCCACTTGCTTCTTGTATGATGTCTACAGTAATTCCATCTTCTCCTGGAGCTTTTCCCCGCTTCATGTTCTTGATTGCATGTGCAACTTCTGCTGGAAGGACTGGAGGAACTCTGGTACTGGTATCTTTCATGATGTCTGGAGTGCATGTATCATCCCTTTCATATAATTTGGAGTAGAAATCTTTCACTCTTGTCAAAATTTCGCCTCTATTTCTTGTTACAGAACCATCTCCTTTTCTCAGTGCCATAATCTGTTTTCTTCCCTTACTGAGATGTCCCTTTGCTATCTTTAGGCTTTGGTTGTTTTCAATTGCTTTCCTCACTAGTTCACAGTTGAATTTTCTTACGTCTTCAGTGATACTTTTTCTTACTGTCTTGCATAGCTCTATATATTCCACTTTGGAAGTCACATCTTCTTTAGTTGTCCTCATCTCTCTTCTTTTTTGCATCAACATTTTCGTTTTTCCTGATAATTTATTTACATGCAACTTGTTCTTAGACCCAGCTAATTTTGTTGCTGTTTCCATAAGAGCTTTGGTTACTTATATATATATATATTTAAAAAGTTTTTTCTCAGTAATGTTTTTTCTCATTTTTTTTACTTTTAAAGATTTTGGGCTTATTCCCACTAGGAGTATTTTTTTCTGGGAGACTTTCACTGAAGAACGAAATCCATGGGACCCCTCCCTTAAGAAAAGAAATTTCTGTCTACATTGTTCACATTTATCCACATTTGATATTATTATAGTGACACATGATGTCATTTAGAAAAAAGGACTGTCCTGTATGTAAGATGTATCTTGTTCTTTTAAATCATTAAACTTTTGAATAAAGCTCATGCTAAAAACTGCCTTCCTAGTTACTTAAATTAAATACTTAATCAAACATCTAATATATTTTTTCTTCTAGGAAAATTATTTAATTAAAAAACGCAAATTTTCAAAGAAAACTTCTCCTTCTTCAGGCCATCTTAAGTTGTCTTTTTCCATCCCTATCACAGTTATAGTTGACTCCAACGGTTACTGTTATTTTTTTACCAAATCTTGCCAGATGTTAAGCAGGGACAAACCTCGGCAGTCATCGATGATAGAAATCTGATTTTTCTCAATTTCTGTTCCTCCTTTTAATTTTCTTTTTTGATAATTGCCCTGGAAACTGATGACTTTTAGTGAATTCCAGTTCATGTTTTCTCCAGTTTCTGTAACACGCCTATCTAAATTACTCCAACAAGACAGGATTAGATAGGCATGTTACAGAAACTGGACATGATATGGACTGGAATTCTCTTAAAGTCATCAGTTTCCAGGGCAATTATCAAAAAATAAAATAAGAAGAAGGAATAGAAATTGAGAAAAATCAGACTTCAATCATCAATGACTGCAGAGGTTTGTCCCTGCCTAACATCTGGTAAGATTTGTTAAAAATAACCGTAACCGTCAAAGTTAACTGTAACCACGATAGTGGTGGAAAAAGAGTGACAGTAAAAGACTGCCTGAAGAAGAAGAATTTTTTCCAAAAATTTGGGGTTTTTAATTAAATTATTTTCCTAGAAGAAAATATTTGATTAAGTGTATCATTAAACTGTTTGACTTATTGCGTGTATATTAACAGCTATATTATTTGCTTATTATATTTTGGGGTTTTGAGACTAGAGAAAAATAAAAAGAAATGGTGTTATGAATGCACTTTTTGTGTGTGTGTGTGTGTGTGTGTGTGTTCAGAAGGATTAATGTTTACAGAACTTATAAAGCACAATCATGGCATACAATAAAATTTAATTTTCAGTACTAAACCAAATGTCTTCGAATATTTTGTAAGTTTCATTTGCACATACACACAACATAGCATACCAAGACTGTAGTCAGTGCTATTGAGATACAAGGGCTAAGCCTTCTGTTTATGGTGCCTGCGCTAGTCCCCAATGGGGCAGATTTTGTAGCTTCTATGACATCACCAAGGTGCCAGACAAGAGAGTTTCAGGTTTTGAGTTCCGTTGTAAGCTCATGGAGACAGACCATTTTTAATGTTTTTTGAATTGTTGCTAAATACATACCTCTTACTTTTTCTTTAAATTTTTTTTGTAAAGCAAACAGGTCTTTTTGGGCTCACTAAAATGTTTTGACATAAATCAAGGACTTTGGTTAAAAGAGAAAAATGGCAAGTTGGAAAAATTAGGTGAAGGTATCTATTATATTTTTACTGACACCCAAGTAAGTGCCCTTGTTGAAAGAAAGAAAGGTGTAATGGACAGGACACTTGCAGATATGTCAAAATTCACCACAACCATAATTATTCCTACAATTTTTTTGTAGGACTTCTGAAGATAAAAAAAATCACGATCCTATGATGCATATAGTTCACCTGTAATCCAGAAATTCAGTAGGATGTGTATTGATGAAGAGAAAAAAAGTGAAAATTTAAGTCCTTTCATAAAGTTTTGCATTTGAAACTTTGAAAATCCACTTTAGTTTATGTTGACACCAGAATAGACCAAATTTTTTAGCCCTTTCAAGAAAAAGCATTTCTTTAATCGTTGTAGTTTCAATGTATCTGTAGAGATCACTGGGGTAAATATGAGCTTTCCGCTTTTAATCTCACCCTCTTCCACTTTGCACAGTACAACAAACAGAAATACGGAAGCATGAAATTCCTTTCTTGGAGAGATGTCACTTTGGCTGTGTCACAGGCTTCAATGTCAGGGAGCCAGGTGCACTTCACTCAGAACCAGCCCTTGTGTTCTCAGTAACCCTGGACTATAGTAAATCTCAGACAGGTAGTGGGAAACTTGTATTTCATAATCAAAAGCTACAGCTAATGTAATAAAGAAAAAGAATTGCAAAAAATATTGTGTCTTTTCAGAAGTATGCTGATAAACTGAAGATGGTGAATGTTAAATATTTGTTGTGGAATAAGAACAGGTGGGGATATTCTAGCCAGTATTATGTGCAAATGAGTTTGCTGAACTTTTCACTTATTTACTGTTTTTATTAACATCCACAATCATTAGTTCGATTACACTGTTCATTTTATGCATATGTTTCTTTTTAGGATAAATATCCAAAAGTTGATAAAGGGAAAAGGTTCTTAAACTCTGGTGGTAAGTGCCTTACTTTCTGAATTATTTCAATTCACTTATCTTTAAGATGAAAGCTTTTGTTTTCCATAAATTTTGTGTTATATGTAATAAAAAAAAGTTTTGACTATGTTCCAAATTTGTATGCTAAATGTTTTGGAAGTCTGTAATATGTTGTGTAATTTAGTTTTTTTAGTTAATGTAAAGTAAAACTTAAATTTATGAGTAAATGAAAGAGTATTCATAGAGTTGAAGTATTTTTTTGTAATATTAATGAAATTTTCATTCTCATGGCACAAGATATGGTCTTAGTAACAAGTAAAACAATAGTAAAATTCTCTCCTTTTTAAATCAATCATATCTATAAATTGTACTTTAAATCCTTTGTTGATACATTAATTTCCTTTAGTGCATGTGTAACATTTATATGAGTACACACATATCCATGTATATGTAGATATATTTTGTAAGTGAATTATTTTTTGCAAATGATGTTTTCAAGTACCTATGCAGGGGCTGCTCTGGCTTTTCTAAAGTTTTCGCCAATTTAGTCGCCAGATTTAACTTGTTTTCCGCAAAGTGTATAACACTATGAAATGGTAATCGCCAAAGCTTTTTTTTCCATCGCCAAAGTAATTTCGTTTTCGCAAATTGCGAAGTTGGCGATCGGCAACGCGACCCCTGCCTATGTACTGTTGATATTATAGATGCATGGCTGGATGTTTAACATTTATCAGTACACATAAGCAGTGAGAGATTTTTTCAAGTAACTGCATGATATTGATGCAGTTATACATGTGAGGGATAAATGTAATATGCATGATCAGATGTATTAATGAAGTTGACATATAATTTTATAGCTGCTCTCTGATAGCAAATATTTTAGTGTCAGATGTTTTGTCAAGTGCGTCAACTTCTCTTTAATGTATATCCATATTCTATCGATTTCTCATGTATTATGAGGAATATTTCTTCCTTCATTGATTTATCTGTGGTACTGATGATTTTCGACCTACATCCGTTTCTGGATGGGAGATGAGTCAAAACGCTATGAGGAAGCTAGGATACTTCAACTAGCGAAAATCTGAGGATGTTCAGATTCCTAAGCTAAGTTTTCTTAGTCTCAGTTGCTGGAACTTCACTGTCCTGGGTGGTGTAATGGATAGCATACTCAAACGGAAATCGGGAGATACGGGTTCGATTCTCGCTTCAGGGCGATGAAATTTTCAGGTTTTCTGAGAGATGTTACATGGATGACCAGTAAGTAAGTGTTACAAACAAATTCAGAATTTATATTCTGTTTGTTTTGAATATTCTATCGATTTTCCTTGTATTATAAGGAATGTTTCTTCCTTCATTGATTTGTCTTTAATGTGTTATATCATTGAATTAAATATCCAAAGATTCTCATATTGCCCTATTATACCTACACTGCAGTTAATTGTCAATTTTTTTATTACAAGCTTATATGCTGAATGAATTAAATGCAAGGTCACTTTCAAAAATTTATTGTTGATCAGCATAATATGCCATTAGTAACATGTTGCACATTTCAACTTATCAGTACCGTTGTTGCACATTTCAAAAATGAGCTCAAAAATTCCTTATTGGGCAAACTGTGCTATTCGTGGCTTAATACATGGGCATTACTTTAGTAGGTAAGAATGCTAATTTTGTAAATATTCTTATATAAGTTGGATGTAAAATGTGGGCTAATTTATGTATTATGGTGATAGTATAACCATAATCAGTAAAACCTGCCTGACAGAACCTGCATAAAAAGGAAACCTGCCCAAAATATTTTGTTTTAATCCTGAAATGAAAGATAGACATTTATGTACTATTTAACCTACTTAAAATGGAACCTGCCTAATGCAGAAACGGAAATGGCAGGAGAGTAAATGAACCGTGTAAAATGAAAAATTCCCGAATGTTCCCATGCAGTCAAGTATTTTAATTGAATACATATCAATAAAGTGTGATGATGAATTCACACAAAAAAAATTTGCTTAAGGTTGATGATAGCATAACAAACGTTGAAGGTCAAAGTCAAAAATCTTTGCAGCAGGCTGTTTCGTACAAATTTTAACAAAGATTCTCCAATTTTATTTTCTAACATTTATTCACTGAGATGATGCAGTTCTTTGCTTGATGTTGTAATCCTTTGCTTGTTGCAACTTACAACAAGCAAAGGATTGCAATATCAATGTTAGATCAAGTTGCAACATCAATGTTGGAATATTTTTTAAAATAGGAGATTTTTTGGTGATTGAGGCACATATGAGCATTAATTCTCTTTAAAATCATTAATTATGTAGAATCTATAAGTAGCATGGAAAAAATCAAATGCTTGTGTTTCAGTGGCTTCCATGAGTAGTGAGTGAGACACCTTGTAGATCAATGCATAGAATGGAAACCAGTCTAAAACAGAGAGTAGTTTCAGTCCCTTAGATTCTGTCTTTGACAGGTTTCATTGATCTACAAGGTGTCCCAGTCACTACTTACCCAAGTTCTTGTTAATAACATCATGAATAAATACAATAATTGAAGGATATTTGGTAAGAACATACCTTCAGCCATGGAAAAGAGGACCACATCATACAAGATGTTGAAAGTATCCACCCTGTGCATTGAGACAGGCTTGAACACGAGACTCCATGTTTCAGAAAGTTTGCACCAGTTGCTCTGGTGTAATTGCTGCCACTGCCTCACAGACGTTATTCTTGAATGTCTGTTGGTGCACTCATTGTGACATTGTACATCACGCATGTTAGATTCATGATTCCTCAGGGTTAGTTCAGTTGTTTGTTTGTCGCAAGGCTGATCGTATACGTTGAAGATGTCCTCCTGGTTAACCACACCCAAGCATGTTTCTTGTCCGTATTTATTGGGAGAGTAAGTCGATAAAGAAGTGACGGTGTGAATTTCGTAGGAAATTCGGATGTCGGACAGCACCAAATATACCGTGTATTCTGCAACTGGTTAAGAAGCTGGAGACCCATGGAATGTTACAGGATTTGCATGGAGGGGGCCATCCCAAAATGTCAGAAATAGTAGTGCAGGATGTCCAACAAAGATTTCTTGCTTCACCATGGAAATCTTTGCATAGACTTGCCCAGGAAACAGGTAAGTCAAAGAGTGCGTGTCATAGAGCAGTGAAGAAGGCTGCAATGCTTCAGTACCATTTTTCTGCTGTTCATGAACTGAAAGCACCATACAAGAGAAAAGAATGCAGTGCTGCCAGTGGTTTCAGGCATTTGCTGCAGAAGGACCAGACCTTTTTCCCCGACTAAACATGGATTCACTTATCGAGATACATAAATGCACAAAGCATACATACCAAGGCAGCTGCAAATCCTCACGCATTTATCAAGAAAACACTTCATGCACAAAACATTGGATTGTGGTGCACACTGTCACATTGGTGGATCATTGGGCCCATCTTCTTTCAGGATGCGGTCACAACAGACAGCTGTTCAATTCCCGACAAGCAACTCCAGGACTACACACATGCGAGGAACCCTCGTGTAGAAGTAGAGGCCCGACGATGGTAATATGATTTTACCGAAAGCGCTCACCGTAACGTGGTGACAACGAACCCCGTGTGAGACGTCTCCTGACCCGATAAGTATAACTCTTTCTACTAAAATCTGTTAACTAAGGTAAATTTAAAATGTTTGATGTAAGAATGAATGAATATAGAACTGAAAATATATAACCTAATTGTTCTATTTCTAAAAAAAAAAATTTTATAACTAACCAAAAACCCATAACAAAAGGACCACTCGGGCTGGGAGCACGTGCCTCACGGAGCAACAACGTGCAAAATACTTTGACAATATCAGATAAATAATACTTTAGATATTATGTATTTTTTTCTTATGATATGGTTCTATTTTCCATGGATGAAGGTATGTTCTTACCAAATATCATTCAATTACTGTAATTATTCACCATGTGATTAATAAAAACTTCGGTAAAGTAGCAGGTGGGACACCCTGTAGTTCTTATACGGTGACAGAGCATGTGTATGTGTAAATCATCATTATCATCAATTATATCAATCCATTGCTGAGTGAAGGTCTCCCTAGGTCGCTTCAATAACTACCTGTCTTGAGCAATCTCTTCCATGTCACTCTGGCATAGTTTCGAATTTCATGAACCCATCTCCAACATGGCATTCTTCTGGGTCTTTTCTTGTCTCTTATTAACCAGTCTAATATCTCAGGAGATCAATTCATTTAGCAATATGTCCAGTCCATTGCCACTTGAGGCTCTTTACTGTTATCATGATGTTATTCACTCTTGTCATTTTCCTGAACCATGTGAGTTTTTTTGTCCCATCTTTCTTGATTATATGAAGCATGTATTTCTCCATGCTTCTTTGAACATACATGAGGTTCTTCTGTAGATTTGCAGAATTCCGCTCTTTTTGTCGTCATTTGAGCTATCCTTGAGATCGATGCTGAACTGGAGATATTGTTTTGAGGTTAGGGAGGGGTCTTTTTCTGTCTGGGGATTGTATTTCGTTTTTCAAAACTTTCAGAAACGGAAGTTAAACAGAGTGAAGATTTTGCTGCAATCATAATTTTTTTTTCTCACAATGTTATCTGTGTTCAGTATTGTTGTTAAATATAATTTTATTGCATAAATGTATGTATTTCAGCATGGAACTGTGAGCAACGATTTCCAAAAACGGAAGTTAAGACCAGTGTAAAAATTTCCCTGTAGTCTTCAGGCATGAGATTCTTCTGTGGATTCGAAGAATTCCGCCATTTCTGTTAACATTTTGTGCATTCTCAAGATCAATGCACAACTAAACAGAAATTTTGCTTGGATTGGTAGGAGGAGGGGGGGGATTCGTTTTCCGTTTGAAGATGGAATTACTTCCTTTTTTTCTCGCATGATGTTCCTTCTGCCCGGTATTGCTCTTAAATATCCTTTTATTTTACAAATAACTGCATTTCTGTTTAAAAATGGTGGAAAAAGTTTCCGGAAATGGAAGTCGGTCAAAGCGAAGATTTCTCCCATAATCATAATTTTTTTTCTTCCCGGGATGTTTTCACTACCCTGTGTTGTTGTTAAATGTTATCCCCCCTCCCCCCAGAAATGACTGCACTTAAGCTCGATAACGGCTGGAAAAATTTCCAAAAGCGGAAATGACGAACTTTGAAATTTCTTTTGTTAGAATTGATGCATGGTGTTCAAAAGTATTTTCTTTCAGCATGATGGATAGATTATTGTCATCTGAGGGAATAGAAGGGGGGGGGGGGAATGGCAAGGTAATGATGTCAACAAAAAGAAAAACTAAGCAAAGATTGCTGTGCAGATGCAGAATCAACAGAAGATAAATATAGCCATGGAACTTGCTTCTTTAAAAGGAAAGCAATACAAAAAGGAAAATTGAACTGATGTTCTAGCCAGCACGAAAAAAATAAACAAATAAATAAATAAAAGCTGTGTTTGAAACAATGTCTTTTAAAGCAATTTTGTTTTGTTTTGAATTCAGTAATTTTATATTGTAAATACAGTGATGTGTACCAGTTTCATGTTTACATAAATAAATTACAGTGAGCAGTTTCATCTTGCTCATGCTGTGTTATATTCACACTTTCTCACTCCGTGTTCTGATTTTTCACCTGGTAAAAAAGTTCAGCTTTTTTGTTCCTTGGTCGATCTCACATATGTTTGAGTTGTCTGCAGCCTCTGTATGCCTTTTTAGTTAAGGTTCATGTCTGTGATCAATAGGTAAGAACTGGAAGGATGCATTTTGATTAAACAGTTTTCTTTTATAAGGCATCATAGTCAGTTATAGTTGACTATTTTACAGTTTCTTGCAAATAAATGCACTCCATCCAAGTTTTATACACCTATTAATTTCTTGTTTGATGTGGGCCTTTCTTAATGTCTGTTGTCCAAAGTAATTGTAGGTATCAGTTACTTCTAAATTTGCACCATCAGCCTCTAAATCATCAGTTCTTGTAAAAGCAGTGTACATCATTTTGCTTTCTGTAAGTTCATCTTTAATCTACTTTTTTACTTTTGTCAGAAAGTTATTGGGTCATACTCTGCAGTTCTGAGGGTGTACTTGCAAAAATGACTATGCCATTAACAAGATGAAGATGGATTAAATAATCTCCATTAATCTTTATTTCTTTGTCTTCCAATTTCATTGATTGAAAGACATTCTGCAATGTGGCATTGAAGAGCTTGGGAGATATGGCGTCATATTATATGGTAATAAAATATGCATATATAGGTAGTATATTGCAGTGATGGAATATGTATGCCTTGTTTTTCCATGCATCCCTAATGAGCATGTTAGACAACAAGCCTGCAGGAGTAGTTGTGCTGGAAATGCTGAGTGCTGCTATATTAGAAGAATGTTCCCCATGACATGATCATTAGAAGGCTTTGTGATTCTACTGAAAGCTGGATACTGCTTTTTACATAAAAACATGTGTTTTTACATTTCTGACCTAGTTCCTGTCACTATTCTGTGATGGTATCCCACATATGTAAATGTAATTTGGTTGGTTCCCCTCATCACAATTCCAATTTACATTATTTTTTATTCATTTTTTTAATGGGTGCATATTCCTTTCATAAAAGGTGCTTTGTAAAGAAGGACATTTTACTAGGACATCTCTATTGGTTGTGCCTTCAAGTACTTGGGCAAAATAACAAATTTACTACATTTCAATATGGGAAAACAAGGAAACATGCAATTTATTTGAAATTATTTTGAATAGTAAATGCTGTTCATTCTCTTTTCTGTAATGTTTTCTGAGGGAGAACAAATATTGTCATTAGTTAATAATTGTCATGAATTAACAGTTCTGTAAATATTAAGGTGAAATGTTTTCATGTGATATTTATTGAAATCAAGTAAACTTTAAAACTCCTAGTTAAACTTACAGATGTTACTATAATAACTATATGTAAGCATTTAATTAATTTACTTAAACATACAAATCTTAGTTGAATTATTTATTTAGTGATAATAGGTGTTATTGAACTTTATTATTAATTTTGATTCTTATATTCATTGTCTTAAAAGTAATGTAATTAATTTTAAAGTTATAATTAAGAACACTGATAAATTTTCTTAGATAAACATAGAAAACGAGCGAAAACACACAGAGTCATGCATGGTAAAAGATTCATTTAGTGGTAGCTTTCGGTCATCCTACGACCTTGAGCACTCGCGATCGACTGGATGGGCTGGTTGCCAGAACTACAATTTTAGTTCTAGCAACCAGCCCATCCAATCGATCGCGGGTGATGAAGGTCGTAGGATGACTGAAAGCTACCGCTAAACGAGCCTTTTACATACGTGACTCTGTGTGTTTTTGCTCATTTTCTATGTTTATGTGTTATTGTTGTGTGAAGCCTGAGTTTTAAACCAATTTTCCTAGATGTATTCAGAAATTTCAGGTAAGCAGCTGTGTTCATGATTTTAAAATGACAGAATTTAGTGTTAGATGCTGTGTTAGGTATCATTTCTTAAGGATAGTTTTATATTTCCCGAAGTCAGCAATTGATTTCTTCTAATTCCTTTTACCTAACTTTAAAGTTTGTTTCAATTCTGATGCTTTAACATACATATGTTAGAAATTTCATTAGTTTATTAATTTCCCTTCATGTTCAGAAAACAAAATATCTTGGTAATAACTGATGACATGACTATTCCTAGATTTAATGAACTACAAATATCTCAAAATGATGGGTTTTTACTAAGGAATAAAAGTATATTTATGCATCCAATTTTTGGGTAGTGCCCCTTCTCTTCCTTAGGACTACAACTGTAGTAGGTATTTAGCTACTATTGCTGTAGTTCTGCGGAGTGGTAGGGGTACTACCCAAAACTTTGACATATAAATATTCTTTTATTTCTTAGTAAAAACCCATAATTTTGAGATATTTGTAGTTCAAAATATCTTGCCAAGAACACTGCTATTTTTAGTGACAGAATGAAAAAGTTTTCATTTATGATTGAGTCACATTTACTGCCTCTTCTTTCCTCTTCAACCATTTTTTCTGACATGCATTTGTTTGTTTAAACTTTTTGTGTAATGCATATTTGCTTCATTTGTATTAACATACTGTGCTTGCATACTTTCATTATTTGTGATAACATTTATGCATTTGTTTGTTTGGCTTCTGTTACACATACATATAAGGTTATGATTTATTCTGATTTGTGCCAACTTAATCATATGCCTTGCCTGATTCTGTCAAATTATTCCTTAACTGATGCATGTTCGCTTTTTCACGTAAATAACAAATTTTACTGAATGCTAGTTCACACTCTTTATGCAATCTGGCAAAATCTTATATTAAAGCTTGGTACATATCACAAATGCTTCAATTAACAGTAAAGATCTTGATATTTACAAAAAAGGGTAAAAGTATTATTTATTTATTTTTTGTTAAAAGTGAACAAAGTTTTTTTTTTCTAGTTTGAAAATAACTTTTATATGCTGAACCCAGGTTGCTGTTTTCAGTTTTTTTTTTTTTTTTTTTTTGAGATTAAATAATTTAAGAATTTTGAAATATTGCAAATGTACAGAGACATATTGGGTAGATAATTTCAAACAATGTCTTTGTAATTAAAATTCACTGTTATAACACTGAGTGCAATGAAAATTGAAAAATAGTGAGCATGTTCCATATACTACAATTTAATTTGTTTATAATTTTTAAACAATTTTCTGAATATGAATTATTGATCTTTAGAAAAGGTAACATTGGTTGATTGAAGATTTATAATTTTAACATTTCAAAGAATTTTATAAATTCTCATGATGCAGCATTTTTCTTTTTTATTGTGCTTACTGCCCACAAACACACTCTTTGTTCTTATAATGGAAGTTATTCTTCAATTTCCATTATATAACAATTTCTATGTAAACTAGTAGACAATTTAGGACCCATGTAGCAACCACAAAAAAAAAAAAAAAAAAAAAGTTACCACCAAAACAGGACTTGACAGACACATTCAAAATATCAGACATTCAATTAACTGAGGCTCTGTAAAACTTATCTCCACAGCAGCACTTGTGGAAAAGAAATTGGAATGTGTGGGAATTTAAATAAGAAGAGGTGCTGCAATTAACAACCAAAAAGAGTGGTCATTACCACACAAGTGGCGACACCTACTTGCTTGAGTCAGTCCAAATGATGTGTTGAAGTTCATCCCAAAAATTTGTTGAATGATAATGAATCATAATAATCTCTGTAAAACTGAACTCCAAATTATGGGGTGATATTTTCACTTTGTTTGCCATGACTTCATTAATTCAAAAGTATAATTTAGTTTAATGGTTACCATTGTCAGTCAGCTACTCTTATACTTCATTTGTACTTGCCAAGATGGCATCAGGTATTTATTATTTTTCATCCTAATTTGATCTGATGGCATTTATTGTTTTTCCATCCTTTCACATTAGTTCTTTTCACATGCCCATGTGAGATAGAATGAACATAAATGAGTGGTAGGCAATGCACGTAACTAACAAACTAATTAAGAAGGTAGTGTAGAACACGCTAAATTACGTATAAAAGTTTAATGCAAATATATTTCAGCCATTACTATGGCCTTCATCAGTGCGACTACGATTGGTTTACGTTGCCAGATCTGATGTGAAATTTGGAAAACCTTCATCTGCCTTATCTCTTCTTACCATGGCTGACACTTCTGCTATTCCACTTTGGTCCAATACTAAAAAGTTGGCTCCCTTCCAAAATCGATATGCTCTGAGGTTTAGAGAAAGTTTGGAAATTTTATTTTCCAAAATTGCAACTCTGAGCTTCCCATTTTCGTTCCTTACATCTGGAAATCCCTCGTTGCATTACGTCACCCTGAGTTACCATTACAAAACTTACCTTTCCAATCTGGCAACGTAAACCAATTGTAGTCGCACTGATGAAGGCCATAGTAATGGCTGAAATATATTTGTATTAAACTTTTATACGTAACTTAGCGTGTTCTACACTACCTTCTTAATTAGATAGAATGAATACTTGGTCCTCTGATCCACTCACCTTCTGTGTTTAGCAAATGCAACAGTGCTACATGGCTCTGTCTTTGAAGTAATAAAATTATGTCACATTTTTATTTCATTGCACTTTGTTTTTAAATAACTGGCATAAAGGATGTTGGGTTAAAAGTTTAGAACCTTCCACATTGTGACCCATTAAGAATAGTATATTTTGCTCATGCACCTGATTTGTTTATGTCTTGGTGATATCTGAGTGTGCAGATTGCTGTATGCTGATGAAACTGTCCGATTGGCAGGGAGGAAAAGTGAGTTGCAGCGTATGTTGTCCCGTATATACGAAGTTTGCATGAAATTCAAACTGAGTATAAATAAGGAAAAACCAAAGTTATGTTTTTTGAGAGGAACTGGTAGCACTGAATGTAATGCAAGTCTAAATGGCACAGTGATTGACCAGCTGTGTGAGTTTGTGTATTTAGGAAGCATGTTTGACAGAGAAAACAAATTCGATGGTGAAATTAGTAGGCGAGTGAATTCTTCATTGAAAGTCATGGCTGCTCAGGGAGGTTTTCACAGGAATGATGGGTTCTCAAGAGAATCCCTCATGGCTGTGTGTGAGAGTGTAATTGCTCCTACTCTGATGTATGACAGTGAAACCTGGGTACTGCAGAAGAAACATAGTAGTTGTTTGTGTGCTGGACAAATGCATCATTTACAGGGGGTTTGTGGCAAGACACGTTTTGATTGTGTGAGGAATGAAGATGTGTTGCAGTTGTGTGATGCGAAGCAAAATGTTGTTAGTAAGGTGGAGGCTAATATTCTTAGGTGGCTTGGCCATGTTGAAAGAATGATTGATGAGATGCTTACTAAGAAATTTTTTTAGCCCAAGTGGCCAGAAGGAAAGGCAGAGGAAGGCCAAGGAAGTCATGGGAGGATCAGATTCAGGAGTGTCTGCATGAGAAAAACATTATGAGTATGAAGTATAGAAGATCTTGTGTAAGGTGTGTGATGGATGTCAGTGAAGCCTGAGATGTATATCAAGATCGCTGTAAATGGAGAAGTTTGATATGGCAACAATAAGTAAAAATTATCTGGTATTCTTTTTGGAGCTAACCTCTGAATCTCAGAGAATAGCTTAGTGATATGTATGTATGTACCTGATTTGCAGTATTTAGAACATGTTAAGCCCTACTGTAAGTGTATCATGTAAGGTGGTTCTGTATACATCAGTGGTAAGGTATCTCATTTTACAATGTTATCGAAGATATGTTAATATTATCGCAGTGGTTGTCCCAGAAAATAAAATCAATAAATGAGAAGGTAGTTGTTATTATTATGGGTAACATAATAAATGTAAATCAAGCATGCGCTGCATGAAACATATGATTTTGATCAGGGTTTTTTTCAAGTGTTATCACTTCAATCCAAATAAGTCCTCTCATCAATATATAAATATTTTGCTCTATTATTTTATTTCATTACAGTGTATTCAGAGTTCATGAACCTCTTGTCATGTGATTAGCAAACTAGTTACTTGGTCTTGCAGTTTTTTACTGATCAATCAATATAAACTGTTCAATTTTGTTTCTTTCTTTTCAATCTCTCTTTCCCTCCCTCTCTGTCTTTTCATTTTTTGTCAGCTATTTAGTATATTAGATTTCTGCTTTCCATACATGTTTATTATAGACTTATTCTTCTTTCTATCTTTTTTGTATATGGATGTGCTTGTGTGTGTGTTGCATCATCTTGATTTTCAAGATTTCAATAGTTTCTATATGTTTATTATAAACTGGTTCTGTTCTCTGTGAACTTTCTGCTTCCTTTTGTTATCTCTTTGTGTTTTTGACATTTATATGTTAGTCACAAACTGGTTCTATTTATTTGGTGTCGTGATCTGTTATGAATTCTTGTGTCTGGGTTATAGTACTTACCTTATGCTTTTCTCAGATTTTTCTCATCCATTTTGAAGAACCTGTACTACTTGATATTTGTTATTGATACCCTTTTTCTTGATTCTTGTTGACTCCTCTGATCCGTGTGGTGTAAATTACCTTTGATTTTTGAAGTTGTCTAAGTATGTCATTGTTACTGCCTGTTAATTTGATTTTCCACTTATTTGTGTTATACAATTTGTTAATTTCATTGGCATTAATGCTTTATTGCCCCTGTGGCTGAGTGGTCTGAGGTGCTGGCTTTGGATCATTCACCTGAGATGGGCCCAGGTTTGAATCCAGTAAGGCAATGTAGTGTTCGTTTTACGGTACTGGCTCTCTCTCCCTTCCCTGGAACCAGTGGCTCTAAATTAGGGACAGGTGGCTGCTTATAGCCCTACAATTTGCTTGTGTCTGTCATTAAACACAGAAACAAACCAACAAAAAATTAATTAATGCTTAAATAATTTTTTTTTTTTACCTTTTTTTTACCTTTTTACTTTGTCAGTACATGATGAAAGTTAACTTTTTAACATGATTTAATGAAGTAAAATAAAGTTTGTTGAACAAAATAATGAAACACTTTCTATATGTTGATTAACATGTTTAATGTTTTGGGGTGGGTTATGACACTGGGAATAAATATTCAGTTTTCCACTTTTATTGAAGTATTTTAAATTTCTTCTGTTGCTTAACATCTGTTAATCACTTCTACTGCAGTGAAACAAATGCTTTTGCACTGTGTGTTTATTGTTGTGGCTATGTGACTAATAATTTCATTGAGTATAACAATTAATGCATTGACTCATAATCATAAACTTAGAAATAGATAAAAATTAATCCACTTTAACGTTGGTGTTTTATGCTCTCCCTATTTCTTGCTGTACCTGTATCTTTGTGATTTTGTGGTGACTGGCAGACTGTCCTGACTTCTCTTATACAGGTAAGAGATCACAAGTGCATTAAGATTTTCCAAGCCTTACTTTGATCTGATAAAATTATTTACACTCTGTTTCTATAGCATGAATAGTAAAGTAAACATAAAAAAAAATACTTTTATATTATATTATAGAAAATGTATTTTATTTATGTGAATGTTATAATTTTTGTGTACAAAGTATGTCTAAGCATGCTTGCCTGGCTCTTCATGGATGGTACAATTGCATTTCTGCGTTATTGATTGCAGTTGTTCAGTATTCCCACTAAAAGAACTATATGATCACAAGGGGGAAATTACCATGAGCTTGATATATATATATATATATATATATACACACACTGATAAACAGAAAGAGATAAAATGGCATGGTTGTGGTAGTTGTGTAGTGAAGAAAATAGCTGTCATTTTAGCAGTGCCCCAGTATAAGTAGGAACATAGATGAAACATCAGTTCAACAAAAGGCTTAGATTAGATTCCTGTAATCTTTTTGCAAAAACCATATTTTACACGATCTTTATTTTCATTTTAAGACCATATGTTCTGTGGTGGTGCTCTTTTTGGCTTTGTATCGTTCAAAATTATTGAAGGGGAAAAAAGAAAAATAGCTGCAGCTGTGCTGTATTGTTACGAATTGGGCAGTTTATTGTGTGTCCCACGTAAGTATGTATCAATATTTTACTATTGTTTCATGGTTTTTTTTTTTTGGATGCTATTTTTTCACCTGCATGAAGTTTTTACAAAAGATTGCTGCTTTTGTTGTAATGCTTGGTGTTTTTTTGTAATATTAACAAGATATGTTGTATCAGTCTTTCATGCTTGTGATACAGAATATTAGTAATTTTTTAAAGTATCCCAAGTTTCTTTCCTTAATAAAATGTCATAAATTTAAATTACTTATCTTCATTGGTAGATTATTCAAATCATGCCTGTACACTGTGTCTGTGTTAATTAGCCACCTCAGCAGTTCAGTGGTCTAAGCGTTGGCTTCTGACCATTCAGCTGAAATGAGTCTGTGTTCGAGTCCTGGGTGAGGCATAGATCGTGTGCTTGTCTTACAGCACTGGCTCTCTCTCTAACCTGGAAGTAGTTGCACTAAATTAGGGACAGGCAACTGCGTATAGCGTATTGAGTAGTCATTAATCCCCCCCCCCCCCAAAATCTTCGTTAATGTAAGGTAATTTAAAAATTACTGAAACTGGGGGAAATACCATGCATTGCAGAGTTTAGAAAACCTATCAGTGAAGATAAGTACTTTTAATTTACAGTAGTTTATTATGGAAAGGAATTTGGATATTTTAACATTAAGGAATTATATCAATAATGAGTACTACAAGTATGAAAGACTGAAACAACCTTCCATGTAATGTTATGAAGAGTAATGGAATATTATGAAAAAGTAACAATCTTAATTGAAAAACTTCATACAGCTGAAAAGTAGTACACAAAAAAAAAAAATGAAATAATAGTCAAATCAAGAATGCACAGTGAAATACTTAATTTGGGTAATAATAATACTTACCAAGCATGTGCAGTGAACTACTTACTGTATTTTTTCGTGTATAAGGCGCCTCCATGTATAAGACGACCCCTACTTTTTTTAACTGAAAATTAAGAAATCAATATTTTTATTACAAAAAAGGACACATTTGATATTTTTTTGTAAATTAGGTAATATCATTGAAGTACATTTAGAAATTAGGTAATATCACAGACAAAGTCTGTGGTAATATATGAAAAAAAAGAAGTTTGGAAATTTATAATTTTTAGGAATATAGGTAATATTTTTAAGATACAAACTATGAAATTATTCAATCGATTGAATTCTCAAAGGCTGATGATTGCAGGAAGCTTAACAAAAATAGCTGTGACTCAGTGCACTGGTGACTCAGTAGATTTGTAAATTGTTGTGAGGAGAGGGGATAAGAGGTACTGGCAGTTTTGCCGTGGTAACCACAGGGTTCTCTCAACCGGTTACCCCCCATGTATAAGACAACCCCCAATTTTTGGTCTAAAAATTTTGGAAAAAATATCATCTTATATTTGGAACAATTCATCATCACTGAAGTTTTTTTTTTTTTTTTAAAGATTTTGAAAAACACTTTCTACACAAAGTCAAAGAAAACACCATAGAAGGTGCACTGTACACAATATTGATGCTATGATCATAATATGCTTCCAATATGGAAACAAGTAATATGGTCTTTATTTTCAGTTACTCCAACAGTTTTTAACTCCTCTTTTCGTGTAGTGGTCTAAATAGTTTTGAGAAAAATATTTTTGCATTTTATATTGCTGTTCATCTGGGTACAGAGTGCTGTAGTCTTTAAGTAGTAGTTGCTTTATGTTTATTTCATTGCTTGTCTCAATTTAATTACTGAGTCACAATGTAAGCCATGTGGACTGCATGCTTTCTAATTAAACCACTGTATGAACTACCTGTCATCCATTTGTGTAATGAATTGTTGAGCATTTTTCTAAGCATTTCCTTAATTCACAAATATTTTTACTTACTAAGTGTTTAGTTTTATTTTAGTGTCCTATGTTGCAAAGTCTTGCACAATTAATTAGAGAAAACATTTATTTCTTCCTTGGCCACTGCAATTGTTATGAATTTATGTGGTCTTGTGTGCTAGTCATTGAAATAAAACCACTTCTATGCTAAATTAAAGTCATGTTACTTCTCTGTCAAGTACTACAAAAAATTAAGTTGTAAAAAAACTTGGACAACTCTGGGTCCAGATAACAAACTGAACATGATATGCTATCTAACACAGAAACAGTACATATGGAAATAATTAATTACAAGTATCAGTTACAAGTAGTGTCATTAACAGTTATTGTATTAGTTCTGTTCAAGCCTTCATGGAAACATCCTAGTTAAATGCAGCAAAGTGTTTTGGGAAGGCAGAAAAGACTATATGTCATGTTTACTAAGTCATGAGAGAGTTCCATAGTGGGTATTGTTAGGTACAACAGCAGTGCATATTTGACATATGAAATTTTGCTGAAAAACTTAATCAATTGAGAATAATAAGTGACTAGGTTGATTCCATCATGATGTCATATGTAGAGAGATGAATTGTTTCCAAGGTGAATGATAATCAGTGATAGATGTGTAAACCTTTTTGTTTACATTTGATGAAAGAGTGTAGTTTTCATCAACGGTGTAGTCTCACACACACATCCTCACTAATTATTACTTAAGCACAGATTATAAAGTTATAGTTGGTTAAGATGCTGTTGCAAAATGGTGCAGGTGGTTCCATAACCAACACAACACTGCATTGATAACAACTGGTTCATATTGACAGCAGCATGAATGATGGTAATGGGGAGGTTCAAGTCGTGTTTGTTGATCTAAGTAAAATTTTTATCTGTAGCACATGATTTTTCATATGCTGAATGTTAACACCAACAAAGAAGGGCAGTCAAATGATGTATTGATTATTAAACACATTCAGACACAACAGTTGTTTGTCTATGATAATGTGAGCATCTCAAAGATAGTTTCTTTAACTTACCATAAGTTGTGACTAATGACCATGTAACCTTTAAATTAGAAGAATCCCTAACATCCCCTTATCACACATTGTTATGTTATGGAACTGTAAATGGTGGAACATTTTGGTAGTTGACTTCTACCTTCCTCCGCCGTGGAATGAAACGCATGGAATGAACTATGTGGTGTTTGTGAAAGAGTGTAGTTTTCATCAGTCACCACATGGTTCATTTCACGGGTCTCATTCCACAGCTGAGGAAGGTAGAAGTCAACTACTAAAATGTTCCACCATTTACAGTTCCATAACATAACAATGTGTGATAAGAGGATATTAGGGATTCTTCTAATTTTTAGCATGTTACGTGCTTCACTGCCAATCCTTCTCACTATAACTATGTGAACTGATAATCTTATCCATTTTCAGCCAGTTTGACCTCCTGGTGACCAATGGATATTCAGGAAGGGGTGTATTTGCCCCTCCCCCTTAAAAAATTCCCAGTGTCCTGATATTTAATTGCATGTGCATCATCCTATTTCCCATTTTCCCAAATTTAAAAAAAAAAACTATAAAATAATAGAAGAATCTTATTTCAAATTTCATCTATATAGCTTAGATGTAATGTTGTTAAGATAAGGAAAATGCTTATAAGCTGTGTGTAGGAATTCTCCTTGTCTGACAGGTGCTTTATCATTGAATTGTAAGTGTTCTTTTACCCATTGTTGGCTGTATTTTATTTCACTGGAATTCCAATAGTGTGGGAGGCCAATGGAGTTTTATTAGGGGTATTTTGCTCAGCGAGGCATTTGAACTTTTCATCAGATTGGAAAATGAATCTCTAATCTTATGACAGGGCTATGCCCAGGAAAGATTTTGTTTTCTTGAGTGGAAAGCGATGCAAGCCACATTGGAAGTAATGTTTTTATATGAAAACCAGTTTTTTTATTGTCAAAACCTTATAAATACTTATACTATGATTAATAACAATAGAAAGTTATTAATTAAAGCTTTAATCAATTAAAATTGGTTATTTCATTGATTATATGTTAAAAAAGATGCACTTCCAAAAATAGTTTATTCGTTGTGCACCTCTGTTGGTAAAAAGTTGCTCACAAAATACCCAAATTCCATCAAAATCAGAGAAAAAAAAAACATGGGAGGTATTTTGCAGAGCTGTAAGTGAACAGATTTCTCCCTCCTATACTGGAAATATTTATGTGATTTTGATAGTTTTCAACAGGCTAAGTATATGCAATATTGATGTTCTGTTCCTGTCTTCCTGGAACAGAACATAAATATTGCATCCTGTTGAACGATGAGACAATGAAAAAAAAAAGGCTCAATACTGAACTGGCGAATGTCTGCGATAGTGTTTTTCTTCCAAATTGTGAATTCAACAAACTGTTCCACCCAACTGATGTAATTTTAACAAATGGTTCATGCAAACTGGACCAAATGTCCAAATGTTGCATAGCACTTCAGACAATAACCTTTGCCATCTGTGAGGCTCTTTGGCCATACTTGGCCCTTGTGCCATTAAAATCAGCTAACTAACTAACTAACCAACTAACCATCTGTGAGGATTCCATTCCTGAAAGGTTTTGTGCCTGGAAAATTCATGGTTGCTAAACTTCAGATCTTGTGGAAGTAATAGAATTAGGAGAACTGAAATCATAACATATCCTGTTACAATCCTGTGTTAAAGTAAAACAAATGTAGGATTGTAATAGGATGAAACACCAGAGGGAGTTTCATGGCCGGCGGATTGTTCAAACGGCAATTTTGTCATTTCTGCCGTCTCTTAGAAATGTATACATATATATATATATATATATATATTAGTAAATGCTAAAAGTCTATCGTACGAAAGGTCACTAAAGTAATTCACCGATGCTGTCACACGTACGGTCATTCACAAACATAATTTTCAAATTGTAGGTCAAGATTAAAAACACTTTATTTACAATTAAAAATTAATATTTACACGCGAGATCTTTCGGGGCTGAACATAGCACCCATCATCAGGCTCAAGCACCATGAAACACAGGAGCAGACATTATATACTGTCAAACACGACCCACAATTCACTCAGTTTTCTCAATCACCGGTGATGCCATAAAAAAATCGTTAAAGTCCAAAAAATCAAGTCTTAATATCTTATCCTATAAAGTCCTCTTCTTCAGAGTTGTGTGAGGAGGGGCAACCATCTTTCTCCACTGTCTTGGAACAAATGTCGGGAGTTCAATGTTACAGCATGTTTCCCCATATGCAAGAACGAAGAGGCTTTCCGTAAGGAAAACAGAACGTTTATTAACACTTGAGTTAAGTACCCTAACATTTTTCCAATCTGGGGAGTAACCTCCCTGGTTAACAGCTTGAGTGAAAGCTGTGGAAACCGTTCCAGAACAAAGAGCGTATTTATGTTCACCCATTCTGACATTAACGGTTCTTAGGGTAGAACCTATATAGTATTTAACTGCAGTATCTGAATCCTCATGAATTAATGGTATGCAGTAGATGCCTGGTTTGTTAAGTGCTGGGACTCTATCTCTATCATTTCTTATCATGGAAAAAGGTTTCTGGTGGACACTCCAAACATTAGATTGTGTTTGTAACAGGCTTTTCTTAAGATAGACACAAGAGGTGGAATGAAATCAACTTTGCCGATGACTTTGTCCACAGAGAAAAACCTACTAAGTATATCGGCAAAGTTGATTTCATTCCACCTCTTGTGTCTATCTTAAGAAAAGCCTGTTACAAACACAATCTAATGTTTGGAGTGTCCACCAGAAACCTTTTTTCCATGATAAGAAATGATAGAGATAGAGTCCCAGCACTTAACAAACCAGGCATCTACTGCATACCATTAATTCATGAGGATTCAGATACTGCAGTTAAATACTATGTAGGTTCCACCCTAAGAACCGTTAATGTCAGAATGGGTGAACATAAATACGCTCTTTGTTCTGGAACGGTTTCCACAGCTTTCACTCAAGCTGTTAACCAGGGAGGTTACTCCCCAGATTGGAAAAATGTTAGGGTACTTAACTCAAGTGTTAATAAACGTACTGTCTTCCTTACGAAAGCCTCTTCATTCTTGCATATGGGGAAACATGCTGTAACATTGAACTCCCGACATTTGTTCCAAGACAGTGGAGAAAGATGGTTGCCCCCTCCTCACACAACTCTGAAGAAGAGGACTTTATAGGATAAGATATTAAGACTTGATTTTTTGGACTTTAACGATTTGTTGATGGCATCACCGGTGATTGAGAAAACCGAGTGAATTGTGGGTCGTGTTTGACAGTATATAATGTCTTCTCCTGTGTTTCGTGGCGCTTGAGCCTGATGATGGGTGCTATGTTCAGCCCCGAAAGATCTTGCGTGTAAATATTAGTTTTTAATTGTAAATAAAGTGTTTTTAATCTTGACCTACAATTTGAAAATTATGTTTGTGAATGACCGTGCGTGTGACAGCATCGGTGAATTACTTTAGTATATATATTAGTGTTGGTGATTGGACATTTTGTTTGATTTGTGTTTCGTATGACAATAGTATATATATATATATATATAAAACCAAGTTGCTTGAAAATAAATGTCCTGGATAATGTGGCAGAAAGTAACAAAATTGGTTGTAGACTTCATGACCCAAGTCCAAATATTGACTGAGAATAGCAGCAAATTTTCAAAATTTCATGAAAAATTCTTAACAAGGATTACAGTTGTGTTAGGATTTTTTTACAGATAGTACTGTGCTTTGTAAACTGAAGATATTATTACTTTGTTTTGTTTATGTGTAGACCGTGTTGAATGAATTTCCATGTCAGTAAGAAATTGGTAAAAAAATATTATATTTAGGGTGAGTCAAAAGTTGCACGATACCCTTGTATTTCAGAAACAGGAGGGAAAATGAAATATCTGAATACCCCAGCAATGAATCAGTGAGGGGTGCCTATCATTTAGGCTATTTCCTAAACATGGCCACCATCTTGAAATTCGCCATATTGGATTAAGGTCAAATTTTTCAAATCGTAAGGGGAGTCATGTTGTGTATCAAACAAGACCAGAATTTACTCAGAAATTGATTGTCGTTATCAGACTTGACAGATGTGTTGTGGTTCACAAGTTATCAACACAGAAAGTTGAAATAACATTCTCTAAAGTATCCTGTGATGCACAGCTATTTGATGTGTTCAATGTGTTGTCCCAGTTGCTGAACACAGAACTGAAGGCACTTGATCCAGTCGTTATTCATCCGCACGAGAATATCAGGAGAAATGCGGTTACAGGCCTCTAGGATGCGTTGCTGAAGGTGGTGTTTGTCACATATTTTCTCAGCATACACCAGGTGTTTCAGATGACCCCACAGATAAAAGTCTAGTGGTGTGAGATCAGGGGATATGGGTGGCCATTCCACAGGACCACGCCGGCCAATCCAAGGACCTGGGAATTGAACATCTAGCCATTGACGAACAGTTGCTCCATAGTGTGGTCTTTCTGGGTGTCAGTTGTTGAAGTCTGTGGCTATGATACGGCAGCTCTGTTCCCTGGATGTTAGGATCCCCTCAATCATCTCCACTTTCATCAATGCCATCTTCAGTTACCTGCAACAAACAGATAAAAAAGAAATATGAAGAGAATTTTTGCTTTTACAAAAAAGGAGAAAAGCAAAAATAGCATTCAGTTTTTGTTCTTCAGTGAGTCGCTATAGAAGCAGCTCACATCCTGAGTAGCGAGAGTGATGCCGCCAAGCTCCTTCCCCAGGAACTACACCGGTGAACAATTACATTATGGCCACCACGAGCCTAGAGAAATGAGCCTGCCTGAAAACCGAACGGTGGCACAGGTGAAGTTCACAGAGCAGTATATATACAACCCAAGGACTGGCTTTCGGTTAGTAGAGTGTTTGGAGTCAGAATGGGAAAAGCTAACGATTTATCGAAGTTTGATAAAGGACAAATTGTGATGGCACGGTGCCACAGAACTATGATCTTGGAAACGGTGTGGCTTGAGGGTTGTTCACATGCCGCTGTAGTATGTATCAAAAGTGGTGCACAGATGGCCAAACGATGAACCATCATCCAGCCATGTGTTGTCCGCATCTCAATGATGCCAGAGGGGAGCAGAGAATATCTTGCGTTGTCCACAGTGACCGCAGAGCCCCAGTACGACAAATCACCTGCAGCTACAACAGGCGCCAATGTGTCACAGCACACCATTCATCGCAGCCTTTTGCGCATGGGCCTGCGTAGCCGAAGACCCAGCCGGGTCCCTATGCTCACTGCACATCAATGCATGAAAATGGGCCCAAGATCATCGAGATTGGACCGTGGATGATTGGAACAAAGTGGCCTGGTCTGACGAATCAAGATTCCTGGTGCATCAGATAGACTGCTCAGCATGGATACGCTGATTACCAATGGAGGCTATGGCACCTGGATGCACTGTTGGGGGGAAACAGGCTGGTGGTGGCGGCGGTGTTATGCTGTGGGCGATGCTTTCTTGGGACACTTTAGACCCCATTATCTCAATAGCATAATCCCTGACAGCTGTCAGCAGGTATCTGTACATCGTTCCGGACCAAGTTCACCCGTTCATGACAACTGTGTTTCCCTGCTGGTGATGGCCATTACCAACAGGAAAATGCGGCATGCCACCCTGCCAAAATTGTCAAGGAGTGGCTCGAGGAACATGCTGGAGACTTTCTGTTAATTCCCTGGCCTCTAAATTCATCTGCCATGAACTCAACGAACATTTGTGGTTCAATCGAACATTTGTGTTCTGAAAAATTTTCCCTATCTAATACCTATCGCCACATCATAGAATTGATGCCTCACTGAGTGGCCGCTGTTTTGCGGGCTAAAGGGGTTCCTATGGCTTATTAGGTAGGTGGTCATAATGTAATGGATCATCAGTGTACACTCAGCATCAAGCAGCCATAGTGTTGAATTGTGTCTGTGAGTATCTGTGCTTTATCTCGATTTATTTAGTTCATCTGTTAGCAAGATATGTCCTAAGGTATCAGAAAAGCCTAGGAGAGCTCTGGATGTAATTAAGCATTTCGATCATGCTGAACAAAATAAAGGCATTGGGCATGTGTTGGACTTGACTACATCCACCATTTGTATGATTTATACTCGGAGAGAAAGAATCTTGAAATCTGCCAAAGTTGCTATTGGTTCTGCTAGTTGCAAAGTGGTGTCTTTTAGTTGGCATCCAGTAATGGATGAAATGGAAGTCTATTGTGTGAGTGGATTGATTGGTGTACATGCATTATTTCTACTTCATAAAGGCTGTGTATTTATCATATAATTCCTGCTTGTGCTATGTATTAGTGCTATTTTAGGTTTTATGTGTTATTTGGTATGATTTGTAAATTATTTTTGGGGTTTGGGAGCTCTCAACAATTTTTCCCATATATTTAATGGTAATTGTTTCTTTGCTTTACACCATTTTGGCTTACGAAAGGTTTCACAGGAATGCTCTGCTTTCAGATAGCAGGGGAAACCTGTGTGCTACGTAAGTGACATTTATGTACATCTGCATAAAGATTTCTAATTTACTTATGCACGATTTCTGCAAATGCTCACACTTTTACTTATGCACGATTTCTGCAAATGTTACTTCAGTATTCAATTTCAGGTGGCTCACCTTTGTTGAAAATGGTAGCAATGATCCTTTTAGGAACCCTTTCAATAAAATTACAGTAAATGATAATAACTCGCACTTCTCTGAATGCTTTTGATTAAGTAGTAGGTGTAGAATAATATCATCATGGCATTAATTCATTAAATCACCTGTATGTTTTTCAGAGTGTCATCTTGTAATTTAATGTATTATCATCATGACTTCCCATAAACAGAGGTCTCAGCTTTGCTTTCCAGGAAAAACTTTCAAAACAGACAATTTTTTTTGTTCATCAATATTATTTATTTGCAATTGTGAAGTAATAGAGTTTCTTGTAATTTACCTTCCACGATCTTTTAACATTAACTCTAAGGCCCGAAAGTATTAATTGTCTTCATTGTCTAACAGATTTAGATACTTGCATCTGAAGCTTGAACTTTCAATTAAGTATTATTGCTAAAGCACTGCTGATTAATTTCTGGTGCCTTAAATACCTGATCACTAGAGGTGATTCTTGTGTCAGTTCTTAGTATCTTCCTGTATTCTCATTTATCATTTAACTCCCTTGCCTTTGCTATATTAAGATACTTGTATGGTTATTTTGCATGTATGTGTTCATTTTAACATATTTTCCTTGCTTTCAATGATCTTATATGATATCATTATTATGAATTATCTTCATTTTGAGGTGTTAATCATGTATTTACACACTTTTACAGTTATGTTTACCTTTGTTTTCTTTCCCCAATTTTGTCAAAGTCTGGGCATTGATGATCACTGTAAGATATTTTCATATGCTTTCAATGATCTTGTATATTATTTCATTATTACACTGCCGGACAATTGCTAAGGACGGATGACAATAGCAACGATAGCAACCATAAAATGGAAAGCAGGAAAATGTGGAAATTAGCATAAGTGCGGGATACAGTAAGACGTGTTGTGCGTATGCAAATTTTGGATTGCGGAACTTGTTCGTGACGTCATAGCGCTGATAAGTAATATAAAGGATTTGACGCGTATTGACCGTTGTTGTTCAAACGCAAAGTTGAAAGGGAAAGAATCAATTGACAAACTTCCAATTTTCAGTATGTCTTCCCGACATCACCTAGATGATTTTACGCGTGGCCGTATTATTGGCAAGATTGAAGAAGAGCGAAAAATAACAGATGTTGCCAGGGAGTTCGACGTCAGCCACAGTGTTGTTTCAAGGCTTTGGAAATCATTTCAAACAAATGGAGAGTGTAGCAAACGTCACGGGGGAGGTCGTGTTCGCAGTACGACAGCTGCAGAAGATCGGTACATAGTGCTATCAACAAAAAGACACCGGCGCAGCACAGCCAGTGAGGTAGCAAATCAGTTTATGGCTGCTACTTTCAAGCGGATCTCCCGAAAAACTGTCGCCAGACATTTGCATGAAGGAGGACTATACGCCCGCCGTCCTGTTGTGTGCATCCCATTGTCCAGACGTCACCGTACCGCCCGTTTGCAATGGCGCCATCAACATCGCAATTGGACTGATAACGACTGGTCTGCTGTCCTCTTCTCAGATGAGAGTAGATACAGTCTATCGTCTGATTGTCGACGACAACTGATCTGGCGTGATAGTGGTACTGCATATTGTCCAGCAAACATACAGGAAAGGGACCGATATCCGACATGTAGTGTCATGGTATGGGCTGGCATCATGATCAATGGCCGTACGTCCCTCTATGTGCTTCCAACTGGGACTATGACTGGCCAACGATACATTAATGATGTTCTGCTACCTCATGTTCGCATGTTCCGTGGTGCTGTCGGTGATAGATTCATTTTCATGGACGACAACGCAACATGTCATCAACAGTCGCTGTCCAGGAGTGTTTTGAGAGCGAGGATATTCAACGCCTCGTATGGCCAGCACGTTCTCCAGATCTGAATCCCAATGAAAATGTGTGGGGTGCTTTGGGGAGGAGTCTTGCTGGTCGCCAATGCCCTCCAATAAACAAGGACACCCTCATCCGTGCACTGACATAGGAATGGGAAAAATTACCCCAACAGCTGCTCGATAATGTTGTGCAAAGCATGACACGACGTGTGGAATCTTGCATCGCCCTCCATGGTGGCCATATCCCGTATTGACATCTTACGCCGGAACGCCTGCGGACGGTAATTGCATTTTTTTCACGTTTACGTATTCTGCACAAAATGGCCTGTTTGTCCCTTGAACACGTTCCAAAGCCTTCTGGATTTCAGAGCACAATAAATTGTCTTTCTTGTAATGTCCTGGCATTCTGACACTATTTTATTTCACTTGGCATCCAACCACACTTACTTTTTATGCGCTATATAGCCGTTTATGATCCGTCCTTAGCAATTGTCCAGCAGTGTATGAATTCTTTTTGTTTTAAAGTGCTAATTGTGTATTTACACATTTTTACAGTTATCTTCATTTTCTTTCTCTAATTTTGTCATTTACAGTGGTTTGTTGGAGCTTAGTTAAATTATGGCTTAACTTGTTGTCATGAAGACAATTATATCTGCTTGCTCCATAATGCATGTACACAGGATATATATCACATGGAAACAAATAATTTTATGTTTGCTCAAATTATGTAGTTCAGGGCTTTAGAAACAGACTGCAGAAGAATATCAGTTCAGCGCAACTATTTTCATACTGAACTTTAATTGAAGCTTTCATGTAGTCATCACATTCTTACTGATGGGAAGCACAAAAAAAATTGCATTGCTTTTGTTTGTTAAAAAAAAACCTGGATGGAGTTACATATCTACATTTAACTCTTTTGTATTCCAAGTGCCATCCCCCCCTTCTGTGGCTTCTGAAGTTATATGTTTATGTGTTTGTTTAGTGTGTTTCGTGTTTTGGCATCATATTAAATTAACAAATCAAATGATGAAAACACATGTGTATACATTTATACAACATAAGAAAACCCTCATAAAATAAGCTCTGTAGTTTTAACTCTCTCTCTCTCTCTCTCTCTCTCACACACACACACACACACTAACTAACTAACTAACTAATATCACATCTGCAAAGTAAGTGTTTAAAATTGAAAACATATGATACTAGATTGTAGTTTATGTCGATGTATCAAATGTCACCATTTACACAGATCTAGGTACACGAGCTTTACTGGCATTTATTGCATGTCTCACACAAGACCTTTCATACTTCATATTCATGTTCTTTTTCTCATGCAGACCTGAATCTGACCCCCTTCCCCATGATTTCCTTGGCCTTTCTCTACATTTCTTTTCTGCAACTTGGGCTTAGTAAATTATCTTAGTATCTGCACATTCATTTTTTTCAAATGTGCAGACCACCTCAGAATAATTGTCTCCACCTTACAAACAACATCTTGCTTTCCATTACACATCTGCAACACATCTTGTTTCCTCACATGATCAGAATGTGTATTGCCACAAACCCCCTTTAAGTAATACATCTCTCAGCACACAAGCTACTCCTATATGTCTCTTCTGCAATACCCAGGTTTCACCACCATACATAAGAGTAGGAACAATTACACTTTCCTACACAGCCATTTAGGAACTTTTTAGAAATCCATCATTCCTGTGAAATCCTCGTAAGGCACTATGACTTTCAATGAAGAATTCACTTGATTCATCATCTGATCTGTTTTCTGTGTCAAACATGTTTCCTACATATGCAAATTCACTCGTCTAATTTATTTTATAATAATTATGATTCAGATTCATAAATGAACTGATGTCTTATAAAATCAGCTCTTTAATTATTATTTTTTTCAATTGGAGACATACAGTGGTAGTTTGTACTGGATCTTATTTGAAGGAGCAGTCAATAATTTTCACACTACTAGATTCATTGTTTGCCATCCTTATTAAGTTTAAAACATAACAGTTTCTTAAAGATGTGATTTGTTTTCTAGGATTCATGGGATATGCCCCTGTGATTCATGAACTTGTGACAAGCTCAGACATAAAAAATGAAGATGACGATCAGTTGTTTTATACAAAGATATATCTGAATGAAGATTTAAGGGTAAGTAGCTATTTGTTTTCTAATTTGCCTGTTCTGTGTTCTCAGTTTTTTACCATCACATAGTGCTCACCTTGTTATGTAAATTCTGGTAGTTCATAAAGATGAAGGGAAATAATAGTATTGTAAAGGAAATAAAAAGTTATGCAAAAATTACTAATGGCATTTAAGACACAGAAAATCTTTGAGCTAAATATCAAATCTGATTTTGTTTTAGCCCAGTTTTCCTTGTATTGTGAGTGTTATTATAGTTGGAAGGCAGCTTTGTAGATTTTGTAGCATTCATACAATTTTTATTCTTTGAGTCTTTGTAATCAGGGAAGTACTTCAGTGCGGGGATTAGCCCACAGTTGACGATTCCAGTTGGTCATTCCACCTAAGGAGCTAACCTCTGAATCTCAGAGAACAGCTTAATGATATGTATGTATGTATGTATGTATGTATGTATGTATGTATGTATGTATGTATGTATGTATGTATGTATGTATGTATGTATGTATGTATGTATGTATGTATGTATGTATGTATGTATGTATGTATGTATGTGTGCATGCACACATACATACATGCAATTTTTATTGCAGTGCATATAATTTTTATTGCACTTATAAAATATGGTTTCTTTTAGTGATGGCATAAATCATTCCTTCATGTAAGAGAGTCTTTCATGCTAAAGAGTCACTCAAATGAATGGTCATTCACTTTTAACTCCCAGTTTTCTTCCTACACTCACTGAGCAAATCATTCTTTGTTCCTAGACACCTGCAAGGCTAGAGCAATTTTTTTTATGTATTTCATCAGTTTGTTTTTAGTCACTCAGATTTTATAATCTCACTTCACAGAAAAGGGAGGGAAGGAGGGAGGGGGTGGGGTGTAGGTAGGAACGAGGAATATCGGCCGCAATTTGTGAATCTCTACCTGGCAGTATTTATTATTATAAAACAACACCTCTTGATTTTGTCATGTTTTCCTTTCCAAAGGTAATTAAAAATTCATCTTTCACCTTTTTTCATAGTTTTTGGAGCAAGAGATGTATGATGATAATAAAATTTTGAGAGGTATTTAATATTTATAATATCATCAAGAGTTTTATAATATTTGCATGCTTCTATTTTTTTAAGCTGTCATTTAATACACCATTCATCCGTATACCTTTATTTGAAATAGGAACTTCTAGAATTTTTATTTCTTCATTTATAAGTTTGAAATAGGTTTGATTAATCTTTTCCCATTTCTCCAATAAAATTCCTTTGCTTTTTTTATTTATTTATTTAAAGCTGCACCTACAATTTTAATGTAAATATTGTGCCATTTAGACTGATTTTACATTTGGCACTAACAGACCAGGTAAATGAGTCTGTGTATTTTGAAAGTATGTTTGACAGAGAAAACAAATTAAAGATTGAAATCAGTAGGCCATCCCGGTGGTACTGTGGTCTAAGCGATGGCTTCTGATCATTTGTCCGAGATGGGTCCAGGCTCAAATCCCAGTGAGGCGTAGATGTTGTTTTTGTCTTACAGTCCTGGCTCTCTCCTTTCTCTGGAACCAGTGGTGGCCCCAAATTAGGGACGAGCAATTGCTTATAGCCTACTAAGTTGCTTACGGTGGTCGTTAAACCTCAAAAAAATAGGGGGAAAAAAAAAAAAAGGTAAAGAAATCAGTAAGCAATTGAATTCATCTTTGAAAGTCATAACTGATTTAGGAGGATTTCACAGGAACATCAAACAAAGATCTTCGCTCTTTCCACGTTTATAAGTGAGTCACAGAAAAATTCTCATTGGCCGCCACCGGGAGTCGAACCCAGGGTCTTCCAGTTACGCGCCGGATGTGCTTCCACTTCACCACAGTGGCCTCGAATTCCTCCAGACTCACACACGCTAACTGCCAAGCCAATTTGGCAGGTTGCTTCTTGCAGCCCCGCACAATGCTGGGGATTCACCAAAGATGGTAAGCAGCAACTGAAGAAATAATTAGAAGGCGAATGAATAATTAATACAGACATTTAACATGGACCAGGAACATCAAACAAAGATCTTCGCTCTTTCTGCGTTTATAAGTGAGTCACGGAAAAATTCTCATTGGCCGCCACCGAGAGTCAAACCTAGGGTCTTCCAGTTACGCGCCGGATATGCTTCCGCTACACCACAGCGGCCTCGAATTCCTTCAGACTCACACACGCTAACTGCCAAGCCAATTTGGCAGGTTGCTTCTTGGAGCCCTGCACAATGCTGGGGATTCACCAAAGATGGTAAGCAGCAACTGAAGAAATAATTAGAAGGCGAATGAATAATTAATACAGACATTTAACGTGGACCAGGAACATCAAACAAAGATCTTCGCTCTTTCCACGTTTATAAGTGAGTCATGGAAAAATTCTCATTGGCCGCCACTGGGAGTCGAACCCAGGGTCTTCCAGTTACGCGCCAGATATGCTTCCACTACACCACAGCGGCCTCGAATTCCTCCAGACTCACACACGCTAACTGCCAAGCCAATTTGGCAGGTTGCTTCTTGGAGCCCCACACAATGCTGGGGATTCACCAAAGATGGTAAGCAGCAACTGAAGAAATAATTAGAAGGCGAATGAATAATTAATACAGACATTTAACGTGGACCAGGAACATCAAACAAAGATCTTCGCTCTTTCCCACGTTTAGGATTTCACAGGACTAATGGGTTCTTTAAAAAAATTCCAAATGGCTGTTTATGAAAGTGCAATTATTCCTACTCTTAATGTGTTGTAGTGAAGCCTGGTTACTGCAGCAGAGACACAAAAGTTATTTGTGTGCTGGAGTTATGGGGGTTTTGTTGCAAAACCTGTTTTGATCACATGTACAGAACGAATAATATGTGTTGCAGATATGTAATGTGAAGCAAAATGTTGTTAACAGTCTGAAGACAAATATTTTGAGATGGTTTGGCCATGTTGAAATAATAAGTGAGGTGGTGCTAACTAAAAGAATTTGTTCAGCCCAAGTGGCAGGAAAGAAAGGTACAGGAGGGCTGAGGAAATCATGGGAGGCCCAGATCAGTGATGTATTCAGGCATCTTCTCGGGGGTGCTTAGCCCCCCCCCCACCGAAACTCCATGAACGCCCCCTGTAGGTTTTTGGGTGATCTCTCCTTGTGTTTAGTAAAATTGTTTTCGTTTATAGCTGAATAATTGGAGAAATTAATTAAAAAAATTATTAAAACGAGGCAAAATTTATAATAATAATAAAAAAAAACCACATGGACTTCAATCTGAAATTTCTATCATCCTCCAATAAAACATTAAATAGTCCTCGCTGAAGTGGTGAATTTTCAAGCACTGACAACTCAGAGTACTTCAGCAATAAAAACCTAATTCCACAGAGTAGCGATGTTTGCAAACCCATCATCATGTCTTGGAAGCTGGCATTCAGCTTTATTTCAGACTTCTGGATGCCGACTTTCCATGTATATGGTTAAGCCTTAGTGTAGCCAATGTGATGTTAGTGCATCCAATACAACAAAATATTTGCTACTTAATTTTTAACAATAGCAAATTATTAGAAATTGTTCCTATAAAAAAAATTTCTCCTGGTGGTGAGTGGTTTACACTCTGTAGCAAAAAAATCTAGGTGCATCCAAATGGTTAGTGAGTTTTTTTTTTTACTACTTTGTACTAATCTAAATAATCTAAAGGGGCTGAAACCAAATGGCAGGGCAATGGCTTACACCATACGTTTTCAGGTAACATTGTAATGATTTCTTAATAATAAGAAACAGGCTTGCAGTAAGGTAAAGACATTTTTACCACTTCTAATGTTTTAGGGGGGGGGTTCTCCAGCACAGCGTTATCTTACTAGCATCCTCAATATTTTACACCACCCCACGGTGAAATCCGTGGTGCACTACTGAATTAAAGCAAAGGTATAGCATTTTTACATTTTTATTTACTTGTATTTGTAGATTACTTAGATTTTGCATTTGTGATATACGAACATAAGACAATTTTTATACTCTATTTAACATTTTTATATATATTAATGTATATATACATAAAAAATGGTTTAACATTTTTATATATATTAATGTATATATACATAAAAAATGGTATTATATGTATATAATCAGTCAAACAAATTTCTGCCCCTCAAAATTTGTAACTGCCCCCAACCGGAAGAAACTCTCTGAATGCAACACTAGCCCAGATCCAGGAACGTCTGATAAAGAAAACAATCATGATCATTTTCTTCCTCAGGAGTATGAAGTACAAATGATCTTGTGTGAGAAGTGTGATGGATGTCAGTGACCCCCTTCCAGTTATGTCACAAGATCACTGTTAATGGAGGTGTTTTATTTATCAACATCATGAGTAGCTTTGTTTTGACAGATGACCTTGTTATGCGGAGCTAACCTCTGAAACTCAGAGGACAGTCGAGCGGTAAATATGTTTGTACTTGTAGCTTTGAAAGTTTTCAGTTACAAATGCTGGAGATAACAGCACAATGATACAATATTGAAGTGCATTCAGGTTAGTGTGTTTTTGTGGTAAGGTCATTAGTCAGGAAAATGGTTGGTGAAAATAAAAATGAAGAGAAGAAAAGACTTGGGAGCAGTGAATATTTTTAGTGAGATTTTAATCTAGATTGATACATTTTTAATGACTAATTATGCTAGAACTGGTTCAAAAATATTCATCACCATAAAGTATGAATATTTAGATAAATATTCATTGAAACTGTCAAAGTATGAGAGCTATTCAACAAAAACTGCAAAAATAAAACCAGATTATTATTTTTTTTTAGGATTTATAGAAGCATTCTTGTTCAAATGAGACTGTTCTGAATTCTACATTTGCCCCGGAATGATTGGCAAGAAGATATTTCCATGATAAAAAATGTTAAACATTCAATATTTCACCTTCTCAGTTGAAATCAAAATTTATATAAGTGATTTGAATATTGAACTTTAAGGTAAATGAAGCTAGTAATGCCCATGTATGCTAGAAAAACTCTCCAAACAAATTTTCACCTGTGAGAAATATAAGTGAAGAATGGTATCATCATGGAAATTAAGAATTATTCTTCTTAAACACATGGGAAGTTCAGAAAAACATTATTTTCAGCTATCAGATTTTGGTACTGAATTTCTTTTTGTTCACTGTTCTCCATGTAAAATCTCAGAAAACTTCAAAATTACATCACTCTGGGGCTAAAATCAAACCAGGAGATGCATGGAAATGGAAATTAGGAGATTCATGCTACCACAGTATGTTCTCAAATGAAAATTGGGAGATGCAGGCCTGATGGAAATTGGAGCATGCATAAGAACATAAATTTATATGGTGGATACTTCACCAATCAAACAACCAGCTCCTGCAGAAACTCCAATGTTTTCATTGCAGTGTGGGAAGAGTCTTGGTGCAACAAGATTCAGCAGATTCATGTTTTGGGGCCTTCTCTCACTTATCACTTCAGCAGACATATAGTAGTATAGCATTCTGCTGTAATAATCTTTTCAACATGTCCGCTGGCAGAGAAAAATGAGGTCACCATATTTCAGTCAACAGGCCTGGGATGCTTGACTTTCACAGGAAGATGTCATTTGGAAACATTGAGACTGCCAACTGATGCTTTGTCTCTCTGTTATATTGGTATATCCAGCTTGAAACCTATAGTATGCTGAAATTCAGTCAGTAACGGAAGAAACCACAGTTTTTTTTTTCATTCAGTAATGGAAGAAACACAGATGTTTTTCAGAAGAAACCACAGTTGTTTTTCAGTTGTGAAATTCAGTCAGTGACCAAAGAAACTACAGTTGTTTTTCAGTTGTGAAATTCAGTCAGTAACCGAAGAAACCACAGTTGCTTTTCAGTCAGTAGTGGAAGAAACCACAGTTGTTTTTCAGTTGTGAAATTCAGTCAGTAATGGAAGAAACCACAGTTGTTTTTATTTTCACCTGGGCTACCACCTCTTGAGATATGTATTTTGAGAATAAAGTTGCAAGTCTTAATTTTTCCAATAAAAGGTATGTGAAGGATAGTTGTATCAGGCAATATTATCAATTTTTGGGTGTTATACTAGTCTTTTTCTTTTTTTTATGAACACATAAAATCTAATTTTTGATCATTCTCCTTGGAGTATAATAGGTATTTTTTAGTTCAAAGGCCAGTGTACCATCTGATTTCTATGGTCACAAAATAAATTTCGTCTTTCATGTGATTCAAGGCTTCCTTGTAGCATTGGTGTCCTTTTAAATATTTCTTAATTTCTCTGATGAAATCTGATTCACTGGTGATTTGTGACCTATATCCATTCCTGGATTTAAAAAAAGTTGTGGATGCTACAAGGAAGCCTTGGATTGCTTTGACTGTTTCAGATCTGAAGTTGCTCAGATTTCTAAGCTGAGTAACTTATCTTCAGTTACTTGGGACTTCATTTTTGTAGGCTGTGTAGTGGTAACATACATACTCAAATGGGAATTAGGAGGTGCAAGTTCAGTTACCACTCCTGGGCAGTGGTGAAACTGTAAACTGAAATCAATTCAGTACCAGAATTTGACTGCTGAAAATAACATAATTGTGAAAAATATTTCTTCCTTAATTTCTTTGTAAATAAAATCATCACATGGAAAGTTTTGTTAGTGACTGCTAGCTTTCATGGCTAAAGAACGTAGTGGTCGCTATCAAAACTGGGCTTTTCTTTTTAAGTGCATGTAAAGCAAAAATTAATGCTGAAAAGTTTTGTATGAACCAAAAATGAATGCTGCAAAGTGCTAATTTTGAAAAGTGAAACACTAAAACTGTGGCTGTATATTCTCATATAAGCGAACTCCCTACTTCAACAGCTAAAAATTTATGAAAAAATTTCTCCTACATATAAGCTGGCCTTAAATTTCAAGATTTTAGAAAACATGTTTATATACACTGAAGAGCAATTGAATTAGAGATACCTGTCTTGTAACGTGTAGCACCACCTTTCGCCCTGATGACGGTGGCGATTTGTCTCGGCATGGATTCGACAAGACACCGGAAGCGTTGGGAAGCCATACGGATCCACAACCCCTGAACAAGCTCTCACAGTTCACAAAGATTTGATGGAGGGGGGTCAGAGCCTTGAACATCTCTCTCAATGGCATCCCAGATGTGCTTGATGGGATTGAGGTCAGGTGACCTAGCTGGCCAAGGAAGCAAGGTCACGTCGGTGGAGTGTTCATCCAACCATTTGGATACAATTTGGGAGCAATGGCACGGTGCATTGTCTTGTTGAAGGATGAGGTCCCCAGTGGGAAGTTGAAGACGCACAAACGGGAACAAATGGTCTTTCAGGATATCCCGGTAACATTGACCTGTGAAGGACGATGTCACATGTACCAGGGGTCCCATTTAAGTCCACGTAAATAGTCCCCAGACGAGAATGCCACCCCCACCAGCTTGAAGAGTACCCTGCTGGCAAGAAGGATCCATCGCTTCATGAGGTTTGTGCCATTCTGGTATCCTGCCATCTGCATGTACCAACGTGAATCTCGACTCATCAGTCCAGGCAACATTTTCCCACATGTCTAGGGTCCAGTGGCGATGTTCCCACGCCCATGCTAATCTTTGCACCCTGTGATGTGCGGTCAGCAGTGGTACCCTCGTGGGACGATGGCTTTTGTACCCCATAGCGAGGAGATGGTTCTGGTAAATTGGTGAGTGATTTCTTGCACTGTGGCATGTCTATCCACTGTTACAATGCTAGCTAGCCGACGATGACCCCGCTCATCCACACGCTGTTGTCCACGGCAGTTGGCCCTTGCAGGGATGGTTTTACCGGATTCGATGTACTCGCGGTGCACCCGTGACACAGTGGCTTGTGAAAATCCCAGTGCCTGCACGACTTCCAAGATGGAGTGACCCATTCGTTGGGCCCCAACAATTTGCCCACGATCAAATGTGCTTAAATCCTTTGTCTTACCCATACTGCGTCCGACTCTTACTGATTCCCGTCGCATCACTCCTTATATTGTCGGATTGCTGCATGCATCATGTCGTTTCCGTTTACAGGGTCGCCCACAGCGCCACATTTGCATAACGCCAGCTGTCTCTAATTCAGTTGCTCTTCAGTGTATATTGAAATGAATTATGCAGATTTCTAAGATTATCTTCTGTAAAATCCTTCAAAGCATGATTCACTATCAGAGTTTCCAAATATTTTAGCTCCCATAACATCCATGGCATTACACATGCAGCATTTTTGAAAAACTTTATAACCATTTCTGGTGAAATTGCATTCCACACTTTTTTCACCCAAGAAGTAAGAAGACCAGTGTTAGCCCTTTTTCAAGTTACCACCTTTCATAAAACCCTTTGCCTTTGCTCTGATACGTGAGAGCAAGGCCAGGAGATGCCCTTAGCTTGCTGTGAAAACTCAGAAGAAGAGAGGTGTCTGATTGTTGTACCCCTCCTTAAAAGCCAAGTGATTTATCTGGTGGGTATGTGACTCACTGCATCACCAGTTTCAAAGATGATGTGCTATGGTCCAACAAGGGAAATAATGATGGGATTCCATAATGTTTGGAAGCAAGAGATTCCATGGTCTCAATTTGGAATGAGATTAGGTTTTGAACTTATCAGTTAGCGGCACCTATTCCCATAGAAGCCCTACTCTGGGTGATAATTTTTTTTTTTTCTATATTTTGAAGCACTTCTCCCGCTGCCATTGCAGGCGATTTTATTATAATTGATATTGTGGCTCTCCATGCGCCACTACATGATATCAGTGGCGGCTCATGGCAACTGAAACAGGTGGGGCCAGTAGCTGAAGTTAAACAATGAAATAAAAAAAACTGTCATTATTAGGCCAACAATTTTTAGCTTAAAATATATGAGCATTAATATATGTAGTTGTGCTTTGTGTTTCTTTAGATCTCAACTGTGTAATAATCACAGGATAAAAAAGTATAGTTACAAAATAACTCCAAATATATGCAGGAGGGAATGTTTCATGAATTTCGTTCCATATAGAATGAGTACGATTCACTACCATTTGTGTTATTTGAAAGGTTTAACCTTTTTTTTAAGAACTTGTGAAGCCTGAAAGCATATATGTACTCATGTGCAAACTATACTTACAGGCTTTCTCATTTATTTTTAACATAGAACATCATCTTAGTTAAAACTGAAATTAGTTCTGCAAAGCGCATTGTAAACTTCAAACAATATGAAAGAGAAATCAATTGAATTTTTCACTTCGTACTATAGTATTAAAATGCAATACATGGAAATATTATGAAGAAGAGTCATAACTTTTTGTACAGATATTCTCCTCTTCTATGTTTGAGAGTGGCAAATTTTTCTATGACTTTTTGATTAAAAAGTGGGATTTCTTGAATACAATCTTTATGTACAGAGAGAACAGCGAGTGCGTTTAACCGTTCTTGTGTCATAGTGTTTCTTAAAAATGTTTTTATGCGATTCAAGGTGCTGAAACAACGTTCTGCTTCAGCGGTAGTTATTGGTGTCACTAAAACTATTTCTAATAATTTAGAGACTTCAGAAAATGTATCTAAAAGTTCATTAGAATGGAGAAATGACATTAATGCACTTACGTTCGGTATGCCGTCGAAGGTTTCGTTAGCATAAAGTACTGATAATTCATTTTCAAGTTTTTCTTTATTCAGCATTACATATGTAGTTGCTAATAAATTTGTATGGTGTGACGGAAAATGCTGCTTATGATTCTTAAAAATGATGGAAAATGCTGCTAATGAGTGAAATAAGACAGATTTTTCAAACCTGTCCCTTATTTGATTTACGATTATGTCGCATGCTTCTTTTGCATCATTTTCTACCATACTGAAGTCAACTTTAGCTCTTTTTCGCAAAGGTTGACATTCATCACTTCCATTTTGATTGTTGTATTTTGTACTTTGCCGAACATAATTTACAGCTGATTCAAACTTCTTTAGAGCTCGATTACAATCAACACTGGTTGATTTTCTGGACTGTAGTATATTGTACAATATATCAACATGTTAGGATATGTGAGAAAAGAAAGACAATAAGAAAAGGAATTCCTCATTTCGTAACAACTTCACAAATCCAGTTGATTCACATATACTCGTGTCATCCCAACCACTTTCGTTTAGAATTCTGTTGAAGCACTCCAAGAGTTCACTTTTGTTTTCTGAAACACAATTTATGATCCTGGGTTGAAAATTCCATCTTGTTTCTGAAACTGTAGGTACTTGTTTTCGACAAATATCTCGCAATAAACCACTACGTTTAGGTGATACTGTGAAAAAGGAGCCAATTCCACTGATATTTGCAAAAAATATTCTTACCCTTTTAATTGTTGATCACACCTTCTTTAATATTAAATTCAACTGATGAGCATAACAGTGCACATACTGAGCGTGCTGATAATGCTCTTTCATGCGTATTTGCACACCACCACGAGTTCCGCTCATAACAGCTGCCCCATCATATGTCTGAGCAACAAGTTTGTTTTGCAAACCAAACTTTTCCAACTCATCTTTGAGTACAGATGCAAGACCGTCTGCTGTTCTGTTTTCGATTTCAACAAACGATAAAAATCTTTCCACGACATGGCTGTTAATCATATATCGCAATATGATAACAAATTGCGAACGGAAGGATATGTCGGTCATTTCGCCCGCTTGCACGGATGTGTAATTGGCCTTTTCAATTTCGCTTTTAACTTCATCCAGGTACACCTGATACATGCAATCCAAAATTTCATTTTGAATTATTTTTGATGTATTTTTTGTAACTTTAGATTTGTCCAGATTGTCTTGTAAGACACTGTCCAAACTAGCTATATATGAGATCATATCCAGAAACACTCCTTTGTTATGTGAAGACTGTGTTTCATCATGTCCACGTAAAGGCAATTCATGTACACCACAAAATTTTATGCAGTCTATAATGCGTGTTAGAACGTGTCTATTTTTATCAACAAGTTCATTGTGCTTTCTAACCGCAGAGTGATAACCGTCATCTAATTGTGACATAATATTGACATTACCAAAAATTTTGAATTTTAAAGCATTATTAATATGCACTGTACTGCATTCATGTTTTTTAATCCTTTCGGACAAATGTTTCATATCTTTGCAGCCAATTTTGGTCCACAGTGGCTCTCTGCCAAATAGCAAACAATAAAAACAAAATAACGAGTTTTTTTCATCTCTTACAGTTAGCCAAGCCTTTTTTTCAAACCACTGAACAGAAAATGTTCGAAGTTTTGTTCCGTCTTTCTGACTTACCTGGAAATTCTTGGGTTGATAAGCACCAAGTTTTTTTAAGTGAAGCTTTTCTTCCAGATTTAAAGCACAGAATGGAGATTTTAGCAAAATATCCACTCTATTCATTGTACACGACAAGCAAAAAAGTCACGACACAAAGGAACAACACATCACCGAGAGACACAGAGAAAAAACAACTAACTGAACTTTCCTAGGACATTTGAACCTCCACGCCACCCTTGAGCTTGCTTGGGGTAAGCTTCTCTGTCAACTCACGGCGTTAAGGAAACGGACACTCTCCCAGCCAATCAAATTAGCGCAGGGCCAGGTACACCTGGCACCACAGCTTTATTGCACACGCGGTTAAGGCAGTGTTGTATGTAGGTCATCATACTGAATGAGACGGGGAGGAAAACGTTGTCTCCTCTTGCTTGCGTGGTGATATTACTGGGGCCTGTTGGAGCTGGCCCCAATAACCTCACACTCTGAACCTCTTTCCTCAGGGAACAGTTTATCGTTTTTGAAGAGAACTTTTTTTCCCTTGGGGAATGGTTTATGAAGGGGAAGGTTTGTCACCATTCAGTTAAGAGAGAGAATAAGAATCAGGGAAAAAATATTTATAGAAATAGAAATTTTTTGGTGGGGCCCGGCCCTTCTGGCCCCTAATGACGAACCGCCCCTGCATGATATACGTAATGAAAGGCAAAGCAGGGTCAGATTTTTTAAGAATGCATATATATATTTGTTTCAATGAACACAAGTAAAATATGCACAATAAAACGTGAAAAATGTCTGTAATTGTAATTTTCTTCTTACTTTGGTGTAAAAACAATGTCTCCTGCATCATGTGTACGCCATTGGCTGATGGAAGGAGTGCCGTTTCTCTGCGATGTTTTGTGAGCAGAATGACCATACCTGCAAATTATTATCCATAGCTGTTCCCCTCCCCCAAAGTGGATGGGGGGGGGGCACAGCTAAGGATATAACTGACAAAGGTCAGAAAACTATCACATAGTGACACACAGAGCGCTGCTGTCTAAAACATAAACCAAACCAGCCAGCAAACGCAGCGGAGAGATTCCCGTAACACTTCAGAAGTCCAGCCCTATATTTTACTGACCCATAAAAAAGTGCCCCTGCGCCTCCTTTGAAGGCAATATTTCTTTTCTGCTCGTATGCGAGTATATACGGTAGTTCAAAAGTAATCCTGTCATGTTGCCCTAGATGTTTTATTTGGATGATTTCCTTTGATAGTTTAAGTGAACTTAATACAGCTCATGGGATATATTCGGAAATATAGAGGCTTTAATCTTGATTGATTAGGATGTACAAAAGTGATCCAACATTGGCACATGCAGCGCACACACACATACTCTCTCTCTCTCTCTCTCTCTCTCTCTCTCTCTAAAAAACAGAAACTCACAATATAACAAATGCAGATTGATAGTAAATGTTTTACCCATCATTTGTAAACTATAGATGTGGATGACAATGACTCTAGTGAAATAGCATTTAACTGTTGCCATTTTATATTTAGGTATTCTGCATTTAAACCTAACATGTAATAGTTTTACAAATAATGCCAAAGATTTAATACGTTTTTAGATACTTGAACAAAGTTTTGAGCATTAATTTTTTGATTATTTATTTCAGAAAAAGTGGTCAATAAAATTGGATCATAAGGCTGAAATATTTCAAAATCTTAATGGAGCTGTTGGTAAGAAAAATGAGTTTTTTTTTCTTCTAATTAAAGATGTCATGGCAACCTCTGTTTAAGATAATTTAATTAACAGGTTCTCATGGCTGTTAAAAAAGGGAAATGGGAATTGTTTTAAATACCTCAAATTTTTTAATGTAGCCCTCATTCGCCATCAGGAGTAACTCCAGAGAACTAGCGAATACGTAGGTTGGATTTCCCAACCTGCATAATCGTCACCAGTTTTAGATTGTAAAATTTCAAGTGATTCCTAGAGCTTTCGGATAATTAGGCTGGCTTGATGCTTGATTATTTTAAGAGAGCCCCAGTCAATTTTGTAGCTAGTTCTTCTCGATGGTGACCTGCGAAATTCGTGCCCATTCTGGAGACAGCTGGTCGAACTTCTGGGCCCTATTCCGGCAGGTTTTCTTCGCACATCGTCTCTCCAGCTCCTCCCATATGTGCTCGATGGGGTTGAGGTCTGGAGATTGGCTTGGCCAGTCTAGAAGTGTGACCTGTTGCTGCTGGACGGCTGCCTTCACTACTCTGGAGGTGTGCTTCGGGTCGTTGTCTTGCTGCATGATCCATCCAGGTGGCATGCTCTGGTTTGCCCATGGGAAGACATCGTTGATGAGCATGTTCATGTAGCTCTGGCCGGTCATTATTCCGTCAATCTTGATGATGGGGCCCATTCCATTGCGAGAGAAGGCGCCGTAAACCATAAGCGATCCTCCTCCGTGCTTGACAGTCGGCTGAATGAACTGGGAATTGAATCTTTGGCCACGCGGACGTCGTACGTATCGGATGCCATCACTTCCGAACAAGTTGAACTTGCTCTCATCGGTGAAAAGCACCTTACTCCAGTCCACCGCAGTCCGGTGTCGATGATAGCGCGTGAACACGACTCTGGCTCATCGATTCTTGACTCTGATGAGTGGTTTCTTGGCAGAGTGTCTTCCATTCAATCCACCAGCAATTAGATGACGGGAGATGGTCATTCGACTGACGTTCAGGTCGTTGCTGTCACGGAATTCGGTGGCGATGTCCACAGCAGTCAAGGTGGGATCAGCACGAGATCGACGGAGGATGCGTCTATCCTGACGCAACGTAGTGGAACGAGACCTACCACATCGCGGACTGTTCTCGACGGTCCCAGTTTTCTTATAACGTTCCAGGATAGCTGAAATGGACTGGTGTCGGATCTTCAGGGCCCTCGCAATGTCGGTGACGCGCATTCCAGATTCCATCATGTTCACGGCCGCCTGGCGAGCTCCAACAGAGATCTCTGCCTTTTTACCCATTTCTGAAAACCTAAGATTGACTTATTATCACACTACACATCACAAAGCCCACAAAAATTTCAAGAAAAACATTAATACATGCAGCAAACAAATGGGTAATAATTGGCGACTCTTGAATATGGCCAATTTCGAACGACAAATTCGCTCTGAGCGAAATACATACTATGCAGTATTGTAACCCACGAATCAACACATATCATATCCCAAAATGACCCGATTTGGTCCAGCAAAAAAATTATGGTCGAAAAAGTGTTTCACCAAATACTTTTGTTCGCTACTGTATATCCTGCATCCTGTTTCACCTATGCAGGGTAAATCACAGAAGCATTTCATACTATAAATGACTTCTACTTGGAGTAATATGTCTTTCTCTGATTGCTTGAAAGGTATTTATTTATTTATCTTTTTTGTTTAAGCCTGAAGCTATTCTAACATTGTTTTTTTTGTTTTGTTTTTTTACATACAGTCAGGTAGTGTGACATTAGCAATCAGACTGTGGTGGATTGGTGGCTTCCGTAATGTAGTTAAAGATCGCTTATTGGTCTAGGTGGAGACTTTTCTGATACCTCTCCCTCATTACAGTCGCTGGTGATTCGTGCCACGGTTGCTCTGTGGTTGATTGAAACTATGCAAGAAAGGCGTTGATGGCCATGTTCATCCACCACATTTCTCTGTGCACAGCACACTTCACAATGTGATGTTATTCTAGAAATGGCATATTTCTGTATGCTCTTGATACTGTCAAATGGGAATACTGCAATTCCTGTACCATCTTCATGATAAAGTGACCCAACCTATTGGGTGCCCACTATTATTCCTCTTTCAAATTCTGTTAACTCACAATGTTTATTCACACGGATATCGAATTACCAGCTATGTGAATGCAGTGATGACCTCCTACCTATATACCTGCCGAACAATGGGTTCGTCCACTAGCAAGAGGGTGACAGCATTGCATTGCTCAGGAACCAGGTATACCATGATTTCTGTCCTCTCAGTGTATATGTTCAGTTCAGCAAAAATTGGATTTTCATCCTGTGTGTTATTGAAGTCATGGCAAAAAATCTTGTAATGAGATATCTTAAAAGTATAATTTTGTAATACAGGAATTACTAGGATGACTTACATTTTACTTGTTTGTCAAATTTTCGGGTTGCACACCAACCTGTCATCGGGACTGACTCAAGAGAGTAGGCACTGCCACTCAGGCGATAATACCCAACCTTTCTGTTTGTTAATCCTGGCACCTCTTCTTTTGATTTGTTGACTGCTCCATTTTAAAAAGTGCTGTTGGTGTGAGAGAATTTTTAAAAGTCCCAGTTAATCGAATGTCCGGTACTTTGTATGTGTTGAAGTAGATTGGTCATCTTTATGTAGTTTGATCATATCATATATTTGGAGAATTTTATATTGAATTTACAAGTATTGCTTGTAATTTTGTGGAAGTTGATTTTTTTTTTCTGTTGTTATTGAAGGCCGTATATGCTTGCATATAAGCCGATCTTGTGTATAAGCCAACCCCCTACTTCAAGAGCTAAAAATTTGTGAAAAATCTTGACTCACATATAAGCCAATGTTAAATTTCAAGAGTTTGGAAAATACAGGGTGTCCATAAAGTCTTTCCCACATCAAAAAAATTAATATAAAAAAATCTATGTAAGTTAAAATAAAATGGTTGGCAACATAATATAGCAGCACTCATAAAGTTTTTTTTTTCCTGTTCTTTAGATGAGCACTACTGCTGAATAAGAGGTGCATTTCATCGATAATGGCTTCCATGCAAGAAAAAGCGGTGTGTGTGTTGTGGTTTCTTGAGACCAAATTGGTGGTTACTGTCCAGCGTCATTTCAGAAAAGAGTACAGACAATCACCACTGGACCAAAGCAGCATTAAATCTTGGTATGAAAAGTTTAAAGCGACGGGTAGTGTCGGCAATCTCCCCGAGCGGGCCGAATAACGATTACACAAGAGATAGCTGCAGCTGTTCAGGAAACATTTCTGCAAAGCCCCAGGAAATCCATTCATCATGCTTCACTGGAAACTGGAATTCTCCATGCCATAGCTCACAAAATTTTACACAAACATCTTCATCTGTATGCTTATAAGGTACAGATCGTTCAAGTTCTTCATCCTGATGACTGGCTTCGCCATGCTGCATTTGCGATTATGACGGAGATGTTTTAGCACCACTCATGATAGTGATTATCTGCACTGTGTCTGTTTCTCAGATGAAGCCACATTCTATGTCTCTGGTACAGTAAATAGGCACAATGTGCAAATCTGATACCTTCAAACAACAGAGGGATAGCCTGAACGTGAATGTATGGTGCTGCCTGATGCATGACAGAATCATCGGATCCTTCTCTTTAAAGAGACCACTGTTACATGTACCTGGACAGGCTGGAACTTTTTGTAGCCCCTCAGTTGCATGCACACCAACCTTCAGTTATTTTCCAACAAGACAGTGTCCCACCACATTGGTCAATAATGGCTCATGGGTTCCTGAATGCCACATTACCAGACAGATGAATTGGCTGTGACAGTCCCATGACACGGCCACCTCAATCACCCGACATAACACCTCTAGACTTTTTCCTGTGGGGTTATGTGAAAGACCAAGTTTACTCTATCAGTGTTCTGGATGTCGAGATGTTGAAGAGCAGAGTAATGGACGTCATTGGTTTTGTCTCTGCTGAGATGTTAAACAAAACATGGCATGAAATCGAATATCGCTTAGATGTCCTCTAGGCCACAAATGGTGCCCATGTGGAGGTGTACTGACACTGGAAAAAAAAAACTTTACTTGTGCTCCATCATTGTCATGCAATCCCTTTCTTGTACCTGTAATATATTTTTTTATATTCATTTTTGTAATGTGGGAAAGACTTTATGGATACCCTGTATATTTATAGAATTGAAATATGCAGATTTTGGAGATTATCTTCTGTGAAAATCTTCCAAGTATGATTCACTGTTGGAGTTTCCAAATAACTCCAGTAACATCCATTGAATTATTTTTTCTTCTTGGTTACTCAGTCCAAGGACTGGTTGTTCACTAGATGTAATCTGTCTCTCCATCCCTCTCTATTCTCTGCCGTTCTCTTCAAGTCATAGTACATTGAAAAGCAATTAAATTAGAGACAGCTGGCGTTATGCAAATGTGGTGCTGTGGGCTGCCCTGTAAACGGAAACGACATGACGTATGCAGCGATCCGACAATATAAGGAGTGATGTGACGAGAATCAGTAAGAGTCGGATGCAGTATGGGTAAGACAAAGGATCTAAGTGCATTTGATCGTGGGCAAATTGTCAGGGCCCGACGAATGGGTCACTCCTTCTCAGAAGTCGTGCAGGCACTGGGATTTTCACAAGCCACTGTGTCACGGGTGCACCGTGAGTACATCGAATCCGGTAAAACCAACCCTGCAAGGGCCAACTGCCGTGGACAACAGCGTGTGGATGAGCGGGGTCATCATCGGCTAGCTCGCATTGTAACAGTGGATAGACGGGCCACAGTGCAAGAAATCAATCTGCAATTTAACGCTGGTGCACAAAAACGTGTAAGCAGCCACAACATCCAGAACCATCTCCTTCCTATGGGGTACAGAAGCCATTGTCCCACGAGAATATTGCTGCTGACCGCACATCACAGGATGCAAAGATTAGCATGGGTGCAGAAACATCGCCACTGGACCCTAGACATGTGGGAAAAATGTTGCCTGGACTGATGAGTCGAAATTCACGTTGGTACATGCGGATGGCAGGATTCGAGTACGGCGCAAACCACATGAAGCGATGGATCCTTCTTGCCAGCAGGGTACTCTTCAAGCTGGTGGGGGTGGCATTCTCATCTGGGGACTGTTTACGTGGATTGAAATGGGACCCCTGATACATGTGACATTGTCCCTCACAGGTCAATGTTACCGGGATATCCTGAATGACCATTTGCTCCCGTTTGTGCATCTTCAACATCCCACTGGGGACCTCATCCTGCAACAAGACTATGCACCGTGCCATCGCTCCCAAATTGTATCCGAATGGTTGGATGAACACTCCACCGACGTGACCTTGCTTCCTTGGCCAGCTAGGTCACCTGACCTCAATCCCATTGAGCACATCTGGGATGCCATCGAGAGAGATGTTCGAGGCACTGACCCTCCTCCATCAAATCTTCTTGAACTGTGGGAGCTTGTTCAGGGGTCGTGGATCCATATGGCTTCCCAACGCTTCTGGTGTCTTGTCGAGTCCATTCCGAGACGAATTGCCGCCGTCATCAGGGCAAAAGGTGGTGCTATACGTTACTAGGCAGGTATCTCTAATTCAATTGCTCTTCAGTGTATGTCCTAGTATTAGTGTCTTGGAGTAACTGTGTCACAAAACCATTCCTTGTCCATCCTCTTCCTCTCTTGCCTTGAATTTTCCCTTCCAAAACTTTCAGAATTAGGCCTCCATGGCGTAATGTGTGTCCCATCCATAACATTCTTCTTCTTTTTAGCATTTTCATCAGATTCCTGGGTTCTCCCACTCTCTCCAGAACCTCCTCATTAGTCTTTCTATCAAGCCAGCTTATTCTCTCCATTCTTCTCTAGCTCCACATCTCAAATGCTTACAGCCTTTTCACTTCCCTCTTGGTCAATGCCCATATCTCAGAACCATAAAAAGCTACTGGCTAAACACACGCGTTTAAAATTGCATTACTTATTCAGCATTTTTGAGGGACTTTATAATAATTTCTGGTAAAATTATTGAATCCCACAGTGCTTTCACTCAAAAAGTAACAAGGCCTAGTCAGCCTTTTTTTTTTTTTTTTTTCAAATTTTACCATATTTCATATAGCAGTGTGTCTTTGCTGTTTGATAGTGTGAATGGCTTTTTCCAGCTCAGAGTGGAAGACACGCATGCCCACGCTTGCCTTGAAAACTCGAGAGAGGAGAGAGATGCTTGATTGTCTGTGGCCCACCCAAACAACTAAGTGATTTACGTGGTATCTGGCTCATTGCATGTCCAGTTTGAAAGATGGTGTTATGCAGTTGCATACAGGAAGTATTGAGGTATTCTATTCCAAGTTTGGAAGCGAAAAATTTCAGTCTCAACTTGAAGCTGGATTAGGTTTTTTGTTTATTATATCAGCGCCATTTATTCCTCTAGAAATCCTACCCTAAGTAGAAAAATATTTCATATTTTTTTTTTTTAAGTACTTTTGAAGAACACTCGAACAGCTGCGGTCGAAAACAGATTTGTTTATGTTTTTGACATGCAGAAACCTGTGATCTAAAACATAAACAAATTCATCAGTAAATTCCATGGGAGAATTCGTGGAAGTCCAGCCATATTTTTTACTGACCCGCATGTAAGCCAGCCCCCAACTTTGAAAGCTGGATTTCTTCCAAAAACTTTTGGCTTATATGCAAGTCACCAATAGCGGTAACTATACCACCAGATTAGAGGAAATGCTATCCCACACTTACCAACCTGGTTGGCCAACATGGTGAGTTATGGCCAACTCCCCCCCCCCCCCCCTCCCAAATGATTCCACAACTTAAACCTTAGCCCTCAGTCTCTGGCAGCTGGAATGTACCTCGCCCAGGCAACAAGAGTGAAAGGCATCGTGATCAAAGTAAAATCCCTGAAATGGTAATGGGCTACACATATTGCCAGAAGGATGGACCACAGATGGACAACCGACATTTAAGACTGGATTCCAAGGGATAAGAAAATACTTAGAAGAAGATCACATGGGAAATGGGTGGATGAAATTCAAAAGCATGTGGGAGTGACATGGAGGAGACTGGCACAAAACAGACCTTTGTGGAAGAAACTTCATCCAGCAGTGAAATGATAATGGGCCGCCCGGTGACGCAGTGGTCTAAGCGATGGCCTCTGATCATTCGTCCGAAAGGGGTCCGGGTTCGAATCCCGGTGAGGCATGGATGTTGTGTTTGTCTTGCGGCACTGGCTCTCTCCCTTCCCTGGAACCAGTGACCCTAAATTAGGGACGGGCAACTGCTTATAGCCCGTTGAGTTGCTCACTGGGGTCGTTAAACCTTCAATCAAAAAAAAAAAAAATGATAATGGTTGACAATGATGATGATGATGATATGATAATTAATTTTCTCCTACTTCTTAATAAATTGTCTTTTTAATTCTTTTATGTTTCTAATGTAATCTTTTTATCTATAATAGTTATAATTTTACTGTTATCTGTTTCTGTTTAAAAAACTTGCCTGCAAAATCCCATATTCGTCCAGAATACGAAATGTGATAATAAGGATACTGTATATGCCGTTCATGTATTTGTGAAGAATTATTCTTTATGGGATTTGCTTTCCATTGATTTGTATTATCCAAAATCACTTACAAAACATCACTATGAAAACACTGTGAGTTTCATATTTCTTTTATTTTTTCCTTTTATTTGTTATTTCTTATTTCATTTTTATTATTTTTATTTTCAGGAGATGTAGAATTAAGGTTTTCTGATGAAGATAGCTATCTTCACAATACTGCTTATGCCACAAATCCTCTAGTTGTTCATGGGAATGGAGCAAGCAAAGTGAGTTAATGGTGTACTAAAGAATCTTGCTCTTTAGTTGCCATTTTTATGTTGAATGTGTGTCATAAAAAATATAAATAAAGTGATGTGTTAACAGGTTTGTGCCTAAATGGCAGGTCTTTAAATCCATATTTGTTTAGCTGAGCATTATCATTTAATGTCCAGAAGATGAGTTATGGAACATGCAGTGCATAATGTGTTTGAGCAGAAATGAAAAGTTCTTGTGTGTGTCTGAATCTGGAACAAGAAGCAACATTATTTCGAGATTATAAAGATACTATTCTCAGACAGAAAGCAAGAGATGTGCGTTCAACCTCTTGTCAAGGAAATTGTATTTTCATGTTTTCCGTGGATTTTCCTAAATTTCTGAGGAAACATGAAACTGTTTTGTGTAATGCAAATTTCAGTAAGTCCCAACATTTCTTCCATTTCCAGTTAACTGTAATGATCAATGAGACTTGTTCTTAGCCATTCCAGATTTCCTTTCTGTGGGATGCTTGTGAACACAGATTTCACATCTACAGATAGCATGAACTGATCATTATATAGATGTTGTTTTAACCAGAGAACAAACTTGGTGAGATTTTTTTGCAGCAGTTTTGTTCAAAATTGCTGAGGTGGATGGTTTAAAAGATAAAAACTTGGCCAATATGTGTATAGCTGAGCCAATGTTGCTGACTGTAGGATGTCGAAGGGAATGCCAAACTTATGTTATCTTAGGGAGCACCCAGAAATGCAGACAGGAAGCATATGTGTGCTTCAGACTACCTTTTAAGCTTTGGTTAAGGGTAACACAACTTGTTATAACTTTTCATTTATCCAGGGATCGCATTCCTCCTAAAATTCCTAAAATTCCTAATATTTTGTGACCCTCCTTAAATTCCTAAAATTAGACCTAAAATTTGCTATTCATCCTAAAATTTTCGTAAGCTTATTTTTATTAAAAACACAACCGTTATTAATGCCAATAAATTTACCATTACGGTAAGGTAAAAAGACCTGTTATTGTAGAAACACAGCCTATATGCTGTGCTGCTGAAGGGAGGGAAAAATGACGCCATCGAGATGCACTTGCTTCGGGGCGGGCGTTCCATTTTTTTGCCTTCGAACAGTTTTTCGAGAGTAACAAGAGATCTAAGGGAAAGGGGGGGGGTCATTTTCACCCCTGGTTTGCGCTTTGCAGACGAACTCCGTGGCACGCAGAAGATCGTACTTTATTTTTGTACATGCCTTGTGGAACCTCCTCTTTCTGCTGATGTTTTGTTATTGTAAACCGCAGGTGGGTGGAAGCAAAGAGGAAACATGTGGTCTCCTTCCGTAACCTCCGGTAATGACGATGGGATGGTAGCTGAGTATTATCTTGGCAGGCAGTAGAGCACGTGATCATTGACCTTCGATCATGCGTCGGCGACAGCGACCTTCGATGCGCAATATATCTCGGCTCCGACTCGCTTTGACTGAACTTGCGTGAGATGCGTATGATAGTTTCTGGTTTTACGTCTTTTATGGTGTTCTCTGTGCTGTGTGCAGGTTCAGTTCTCTAGTGGTGACCTGCTTTTTTTTTTTTTTTTTTTTTCATATCTTCTGACATCCTCGCAGCCAAATTTCGGGAAGTTGTCTGGTTTTGCAATATTGGAACGTGTTTTTGTACTTCCCTTTCATTTTCTGGTTAGTAATACAAGTGTTTAAGATGCCTAAATCCAAAACGAAATTTCAAGATCCGTGGCTCGCCAAAGAATTGGACGGAGTGAAGTTGAAAGAATGGTGTTCTGCAACTGAAACAATATTTTCTGCTGAGTGTATATTGTGTTCAGAAATTTTCAACATTTCTAATAGTGGCTTTTCACAAGTAAAAGCGCATCATAAAGGAAAAAAACATTTGCAGAAATTTCAAAGTAAATTTCAAAATAAGTCCATCCTGAAAGCCTTTGGAGGACGGGATCTTCAGCCCAAAACAAATATTAGTGAAGTACTGAGTCATGATTTACAGTTGGCTAAAGCCGAAGCATTATGGGCCATGAAAGTTGCTAAGGACAATATGTCTTTTGTTTCATGCACTGAAACAGTTGAACTTTTCAAAGAAATGTTTCCTGATTCTGCTATTGCAGCCAAAATGCAACTTAAAGAAAAAAGTTGCTTATGTGATATCACATGGATTGTCAAAATATTTTGAAGAGGATTTGAAAAAGACATTGCATCTAGTAGCCCAGGAAAGGTTACTATAGCATTTGATGAAACTACAAATACACAAGTGAAACGGCAGTTGGATGTGTATCTCAGGTACTGGTCTTCAGAAATAAATTCAGTTTCTTGCCGATACCTAACAAGCGTTTTTCTGGGTCATGCAACAGCAGATATTTTGCTAAAAGAAATTCTTGATGTGTTATCATCCTTCAATATTTCATTGAACAGAATTATTTGTGTATCCATGGACAGCCCAAATGTAAATAAGTGCTTTTTACGCAAATTCAATGAAGTTGTAAAACAAGAAACAGGCCAGAAATCTTTGGAACTAGGTTTTTGCAACCTGCATGTTGTTAAGTAATGCATTTAAAATTTTTTTGACAAGCTTAAATATAGATTTTGACGAATTTGCTACTGATATGCATTACTTTTTAAAGAGTAGTGCTGCAAGACGAGAGGATTATAAATCTGTCGAGGATATAACATTGGTCACTGCCAAATTTCTTTTGCGTCATGTCAGCAACAGATGGTTAACCGTTGGTTCTGTAGCCCAGAGGCTCTTGGATCAATGGCTAAATATTACAGAATATTTTTTAAACTTCTTGCCATCTCAAAAAATATTTGAAAAACAACTGCGCAATTCGGCAAGGTATAAAAGAATTCACTGTTTCCTGAAAAATGAGCTTACTCCTTTGCTATTTAGCATTAATTTCATTTTCACACCAAAATTTTGAAAAGTTTTCATTATGTTATCAGAGTGAAGAACCAAAAATACACCAGTTATATTCTGATTTAAATACTTTAATGAGGAATGTTATGGCTCAGTTTATCCAAGATGATGTTATAGCAGGGAAATTTGGAGAAGACCTAAAGAATGTAGATTTTGAAAACAAAAATTCATGGAAAAAACTAGGGGAGTTAGAAGTTGGTATGAAGACAAAAAATCTCCTCAGGAATGTTCAGGAGACCAGGCAGAAATTATTTCTCTTAGATGTAAGATCATCACTAATTGCAACCACAAAATATTTAAAGTCAAATTTGCCATTCTGCAATCAAAAGCTAAGAGGCATAGAAGTTTTAAAGGTAAAAGAACCAAAGAAAGAGTCAACTCAACTTTCAGTCACTGAAGGACTTTCGGAAATAACCAGAATTTCAAGTGTTTTGCATCTTTCTGAGGAACAAATTGATAGAGTAAGAGAAGAGTGGAAACTTTTAAATTGCGATAAGCCAACTCTAGATGAACTAGTGAAATTTTCAGAGGAAGGGCATATTCCAGTGCGGATTGATCATTACTGGCGTAATATATTTAGTATTAAAGACTCTAGCGGAAAAGAAAAATACTCAAATCTTGCTAAACTCATAAAGTCAATTTTAGTTTTACCTCATGGTAATGCTGATGCAGAAAGGGGATTTTCGGTTAACACTGCTCTGTTAAGGAAGGACAAGGCTAACTTAAAAGACTCAACTATAACATCATTAAGAATAGTTAAAGGGGCCATTAAACACTATGGATGTGTGTAAGTAAAGTTCCCATAACAAGAAATTTGTTAAATAGTGTTTGTGATTCACATAAATTTTATAAAGAGTATGTTGATAAGCTGAAGGAAGAAGAATCAAAAAAGGTAAAAGAAAGGAAGCAGAAAGAGAGGGAAAATAAGGAAAAGCAGCTAGAGAAAAAAAGAAAAGCTGAGTTTGATGACAAAATAAAAGAAAATGATGCAGAAATAAATAGACTTAAAAATGATAAAGAAGCCTCCCTAGCAATAATTCAAGAGGGAACAGAAAGAATGAGAAAAGCTGTAGAAAAACAAAATACTGTTGAAATAGCAGTTGCCTCTAACTTGATCATACAAGGTTCAGCTGAAATAAAGAAAACTGAAAGTAAATTAGTTGTGGTAGAAGCAGAAAAAGATAGGCTAATCAGGAAAAGGTTAAAACAATAATATGAAAAAAGTAATTCAGTGAACAATTGTACATAGTTCTTGGTTTTCAATTACCTTTTTAGGATATTATAATTTAATGTGAAACCTGAAAACTTTACTGTGAAAATTGTGAATTGCTTCTGGTTCAACAGCATATTAATGTTCAAAGTGAAACTTGAATGTGGTAAATATACTTGAATATGATAATAACACGTGAAAAGATAAGAACTGAACATTAGAAGTAAATCATACTTAAACTTTAGACATTAGACGTTATGCAAAAAATTTGGGTGTTAACTTCGACCATATATACTAATGGACTGCACATTGGCAATAGCTGCATCAAAGCAGCCATGGCTCAAACATTGGGCACGTCATCATCAGACTCCAAATTTCGTGTAAAAATGCTGTTATGATTACTAATTTACGCTGCAGAACTTCAGTGTTTTCGGTGTATTATGTGAATGCGCCTCATATATAATGAAAACTCTTCAGGTAAGTTTACTTATGAGCTATATACATGCATGATCGGGTTGTTTACATTTTGTGATTTATAATGTGATGAACATTTGCGAAGAATTTGGAACATGCATTCCATTTTTTTTTCTTAAGTTACTATATTTTTATATCAATAGCTGCAAGTTTCTGGTTAAGTAATTGAACTTTATTGACTTAGGTATTTAATTCGTTTCTTACCCATGAAAAATCATAGAACTTTCTTTACTATATCGCTCAGAGCAACCATAAGCATAGCAGGTGTAACCCATCTTTTTGACTGTTGTCATGTGATTTTATGTTGGAGCCAGAAATTTTGATGTCATGCGCAGTCTATCAGTATATATGGTTGAAGGGTGTGAAGCAAACTCTTTACAATGTATACAAAGTTGTTTTACTAGATGTATACAAATATACATCTAGTTTTTATTGAAATACACTCCTAAAATTTTCCTAAAATTTTTCTAAAAATTCCTAAAATTCCTAAAATTCCTACCTAAAATTTTCCAGAAGTATGCTATGATCCCTGTTTATCTTTTAATTGTTTTTATCTTCAAAACTATCTACCTAAGTGACTCCAAGCCAAACTGCTGTAAATAATTACATTAAGTTTGTCAACTAAATAGACATTCATTCAATAGTTAGTTCATGTTATCTTTAAATGTGAAATCCATGTTCACAAGAATCCCATTGCAAGGAGCTCTGGAACTGCCAAAAGCACTTCTCATTCAACATCATTACAGCCCACCAGAAGTGAAATAAAGGTTGAGGCTTGTGGAAATCTGCACCAGACAAAACAGTTTTGGTTTTTGTGAAAGATTTTATGGACAAATAGGAAGTGTTTACATGGGCAGCCCACTGTTGCCTATTTTATGTGAAATATTTGTGCCATTTTGAAGAAAAACTCTTCCAGCTTGTGACATTGGACCTGTGGATTCCATACATAAATGATACATTTGTTCTTTGGAATGATGATAATTTGGAAACACCCAAAAAATTATCAATTCAATTAATTCCTTCTACATAGTATCAGTATCTTCTACACAAAAGTATATCATACGATACATATATGCTCAACTGAAGATTCTTTATAAAAAGAGGTTGATTTTCTTAAAGGTATTGCAGCATACAGAGATATAGCGCTTCTGTTATAGACAAAGCTGTCCAAAAATTGAGGAAACCAAAATCTGTCTGCATGTTATGCCTGTAATCTGCTCAGTATGAGAGAATTGGGCTGCTATCCTATTTGCTCCATATGTTTGCCTCAAAATTTCTAAAATTCTCAGAAGTTTTAATTTCAAAGTTATTTTCAAACCCATAAATGAAAGGAAGTTTTGCATATCAAAAGACTATGTTGAAGATATAATTTCCTGGGGAATTTATCAGATCCTGTGTGAATGCAGACTTTCATATGTAGGCCAGCCCCATAAGGTCTTACATTTTCATTTGAAAGACTTTCAAATTGAACTGTGAATTGAAGAAGGCATCTGTAGCTCAACATTGTCATGAAAATAGCATTAATTTCTTTTTAAGAATGCTGAACTTATTAAACTTAGTTCAGCTAGCAAACTTGATATTTTAGCTTTCCATATACATATGTTGCACACTACTTGTCAGTGACATGACATCACCTCCTTTTCTTTCAAGCATGTGGAAACAACTCACCAGAAATCTGTGATTTTCAGAATGCTGATGATGTCACAGTGATTTAAATATTTGTGCTCCATTTGTCCTTACAAAGCTGAGCCAAATGCTCAGCAAAACTATAGTAGGTCTTAAAATATAATTGCAAATAAACATTGTTGGTTTAACCTATCTCAATATCACAATGATTGTAGTTTAAGAATTTTTACTTATATCAAGTATTATACAGTTGAAAACTTCTCATGAGCTAATTCCTCAACTAAATAATACTTGCAATAACAATATTAACATGTAGTTTTGCATATTATTTTCTAAATGCAGGCATGTTTATTTTTATGTTTTCCATGTAATCATCAACCTCAGAAAACTCAAAAATAAATTTCCCTGTGTCCTGAAAATAATATGCTTCTATATCTGCCATTTACAGGGGAAAAATATTTGCTAATTAATTTCTGTGATGTAATCCTGTTTTTAGAACACTTTATTGTTGACATTCTACATTGGTGTCACAATGTATTCATTACACTAACAGCAAAAATATATATTTAGTTACTTAGAATTCTCACCATTGCAATTTTTTCATTGTCAGTCATTAACTATGCTTGATGTTTCACAGGTTGCTCTGAACTCTCTTGGTAATTACTTAGCAAAATCTTGGGTACCTAAGCTTGGTTGCCTTAGCTGTCAAGAAGATACAATATCTTTAGACAAATTTAAAGTAGGTTTAAAATTTGGTATTTTTCCTTTCAATTAACATTTGTTTATGCAGTATTGTAAATTCTGGCACGTCACATTCTATACAGATACCATTGTTGAAATTTACTATAGCCTTGCGTTTGTGTCAAATATTGGAGATGGCCTTTTAAAATTACCCTGTATTATTGCAAGGTACAGAATTTTTTTCTGGGTTCATGTTACCTTCGTATGCTATTCTTTAGTTTCAGTTCATTTGAAATATTGGCCCCCAAGATTTAAGAAAATGTACTGTTGTTTTAATTGCAGGTAGGGAAAAAGAAAATTCTGTGTGTATATACAATTGAACACCAACTTGCAAACACAGTGTTCTTTGAAATGTGTTTTTAAGTTGAAGGGTTCATAAGTTGAATTTATTTATTTATTTTTTGTAAGATATAGTGTTAAATTTGTTAATGTGTTTCTGGAATAAATGAACTTTATACAAAGATACTACAAATGCACAATTCAAAAAGAATTAATTTATGTGAGAATTATTAACACAGCAATCGGACATCCCTGAATTTCCTGTATTTACTGTTCATCATGTAACATTAATTACACCAGAAATCTCCTGATTTCTGTTTGAGCATGCTGTCCATTACACCACCCAGAACAATGAAGTCCCAAGTATCTGAGTGTTAAGAATCAGAACGTTCTCTGATTTTTGTCAGTTGAAGCAAATTGTGCTTCTTCATAGCATAGTTAAGTAAATCACCAGTCTCTCAGGAAAATTGTGTGGAAGAAACACAGAATTTTACTACGAGGAAGTAGAATTTGCTTCGACTGGCAAAAATCAGAGAATGTTCTGATTTTAACCCTCAGATACTTGGGACTTCATTGTTCTGGGTGATGTAATGGACAGCATGCTCGAACAGAAATCAGGAGGTGCGGGTTCGATTCCCACTTCATGGCAATGTAATTTTCAAGTTTTCTGATATGATTGTTACATGACGAACAGTAAATACAGGCAATTCAGAAATTTCTGATTGCTGTGTTAATAATTCTGACATATTTCCATGTATTATGAGAAGAATGTTTCTTCCACAGAATTTTTAATTTATGTGTTATAGTAAAGTTTATTATAAAAATATATAATTTGAAAATAAAAATGGAATACAGCAATTTCTCACTTATACATGATCTCTGTTATGTATCTCTCTTCCAAAAACAACTCTAAAAGAGATTTTGAAAAACAAAGATGCCATTAGAATAACCCATAGTGAATGTGGAATTCATTCAAAGGAATGAAGCAGAATACAAAGTGGGAAGTTCTACCAACTAGAATGTGCTTTAGTGCAATGGTTTAAAGAAGTTCATGGCTCCAATCTACCTCTCAACTGAAAGTTACTAAGAGAGAAAGCAGTAACCTTTGCACAGACTTTCAGAGTAGAACATTTTTCTGTGTCATATGGATGGATTGAAAAACTTAAAAAAAGGCATTGGTTATGTACTCGCATCATAAGTGGTGAAAGTGCAAGTGTTGAAGAAGGTAGTGTTGAACAATGGATAACTGATTTGCCAAATTTAGTGAAAGATTACAAGCCTACAGACATCTTCAACTGCAATGAAACGACTTTTTTTTTTTTTTTTTAGAATGATGCCTGAGAAAACTTTAGCTTTCAAGAGTGAACAGTGGCACGGTGAGGAAAAAGTAAAGAGAGACTTACGGTTCTATTTTGCTGCAATGCCAATCGCTCTAAAAATTATCCTCTTCAGTCATCAGTAAATCGAAAGTCCTCGTTGCTTCAAAAACATGAAAAAATTGCTGTGTGAATATGCTAAGAGCAAAACATCATGGATGACTTCGAACATCTTTTTGAAATTCCTTCAGAAGTTTAATAGGAAAATGGAAAGAGAGAAACGGCAAGTGCTTTTGTTCATGGACGAGCATTCTGCTCACCCCCTGACTTCCCATTGCTCAGCAATACGAAAGTGATGTTTCCCCCTGCAAATTGCATGAGTCAGCTTCACTGCTAGATTTAGGGATTATTTGTTAAGTGTGAAAGTTCATTACAGGAAAACTTAGGTTTGGAGAATTCTCACTGCTCTTGAACTGAAACACATATCAAGTGAACTGAAACAAGTGTCCATCCTTGATGCTTTTCATATGCTCTGTACATCATGAAAATATATCACTAAAACTTGTATTACGAATTGTTTCAAGGAAGCAGTCTTTTTTCTGTCAGAAAATGAAAATGAAGAATCATCTGCCAATGAGATGAACAAGTGAAGGATGAAGATTGGAGTGCCATTTCAGGTTGCAATTCAGATGCACTCTTCAATATTCTGATAATTCGGAAATCTCTACTGGTAACAGCTAAAGAAACTATGTCAACCATGTAAGTGCTTGCTTTTAGTGTGAACAAGGCTGATGCTGCAGCCGAAAAATCTTACAAATCTGACTATTCCTAAAGTTTAGTAAGTGATAAATCATGCATGAAATTTTCTTCATTATTGAGTTTGTGGATATCGACAAAAATGCAGTAATGGTGGAATTGAGGGACATTAAAAAAATACCAGTGAAATTCAGGATGATAATGACGATGAAGAGACAGGTAATGAAGATTTAACAAAAGATCCCCCAACTTTCACGAAAGCAGTATAAGCTTTGGAAACTCATCACTACATACAACTTACCAATGCATCTAATGCCACACATTACCATTTCAGTGAACCTGAAAAAGTTATTTTCAAAGAGAGGCAAGCAGCAGAAACAATCTTCAATTTTACGCTACTTTAAAAAGCAGTAAATGTAAGTAAGGTATGTAATTAAAATTTTGAGATTATGTACTTAACATTTTTGAGTAATTTAAGCTTTTAAATGTTAAATTTAACTAAGTAGATCCAATCATTGATGTTTTTCTTATTCTGCATGTTATTCTTGTGTTAATTACATTTTAAACTTAATTTTGGCTTGAATTACACTAACTTTCATTTATGTGTCATTCTCATTTATGTGTTGTTTTCGGTCGGTCCCTTATGCTGACATATAAGTGAAATAGTACTGTATTGTTTTACACATGTCTACATTAGGTAGTGTTGCTCATAGAACTGGACCCTGTGTTATAAAGATCCAGGGTTCTTCTCTACTTTCTTGAAGGAAGTCTGAAATGACACAGATTTTTTTTTTCTTTTTGTCATTTCTTCATACAGTTGTTTGCAGAAGGCCAACTCTCTGTTAATAACTTTGCAGACTGTAGAACTTCTTTAGGCATGTAGATCATTGTTCTTCTTTGGTGCCTCTAAGGCCACCTCAATTTCATTTAATGAATGTGCAAGAAGTTTGACTGCCAAAACCTTTGTGGGAGGATTCATGCTATTTTCATTGTCTTCATCATCTGTGTCTTCTCTGAATTCCTTCTCCATTTCCATTAGCTCATCATTTGTTACTTCAACTCAATGAGATTCTATTAACTTTTCTACATCTGAAGGGATATCTTTCCAAGTCCAATCTCAATCCAAATTCTCCAACTTCACTGGGCGATTTAGTCTTCAGTTGCTTCAAAATCCGGCAAAACGGAAACAAACTGCTGGCAAAGTAAAATATCATAAAATATCAATGAACTTTGGGCATCGTAAAACATTCATAACTGTGGGGTTCTGTGTTAGTTAAATGAATTAGGGGTGGCAAGCCACAAGCACGTGACATTCCTGATGCCATGCGTAAGACATTTTCTCAATGTATTAATGATCTGAATTCTTATACTGCAGAGCATTGTTCCAAATTGTTAATTGTTCATATTTAGAATTTATTCTTTGAAAATATTGCCTGATGAAGAGTGAAAGCTTAGCATTTCAATGTTAATCCAACACCAATAAAACAGACTTATCTGATTGTGTGGAAACCTCTGAACTGTGAGAATCGCTTGTGGTATTTGCTCATGTAGTAGATGAATAATCTTTTACTTTAGCTGTGTTGTACCATGAGTAATTCATTGCATCAAGTGTATTCATATCTAATTGCTGATAATGTGCTATTTTTTGTGTTGGAACAATTTGTGCTGTTGACGGCATCATACATGATGTCATTGTCGGCACAGAGGTGCCATATTTTCCACAGTTTTCTATGTAGTCATTCTTTAGAAAACTTGAAATTGCATTGCATCTTGAAGCAGAAATTAAACCCATATTTCCCTATTTCTATTTAGCATTCATCATGGCAATAAAGGCATTCATATTTTCCTTCCATGAAGTAGCAATATATTATTTCTTCATGAACACTCATTTCTCATCAATATATGTGAACATTTATGATGTTGTCATGTTTTAGATTAGCTTCCAGCTTTTCCACAGGTGAGTCTCATGTTAGCCTTCCTGTGTAGGTGTTTAGAGTGTAACTGGATAAGGAATATAGTTTTTTCCCCCTGTGAATAAGGGAAAACCCAAAGTCACATGAATAAGGGAACTGAGAGCAACTTCACTGCCAAGTTGAGAGAATCACTATTAATATTGGTGTGAAGAGCAACCTGAGAAGCTCACCTCATCAGTGATCCAATAAAGGTGGTTGAAAGGGTTCTGACTCCCACGAGAATGAGTGGTTTTGAACTGGTTTTGTACTTTACATGTCAGATGCAGTGATATAATGCAGAGTTTATACACCTTCTGGAATTTAAGAGCTCTTTAAATGGGTCTTTTTCATAGTGAGAAGAATTGGCAGGAAAACACGTAACACACAAAACATTAAAAAATTCTTGAAATCATCATCACATGCGTAAATTACGTTGAAAAATTATAAGCAGGCCGTTTCGATAGCAACTTCTACCTTCATCAGCCATGGAATGAGACACGTGGTAAAAGCGTCAGTTGTTGCCAGATTTCAAAATCGCTTTCCAAATAATAGGGATGTTAAAAGGTGCGTCAGTATTGCAGGTGTTAGGGGTAAGGTCTCATTCCATGGCTGATGAAGGTAGAAGTCGCTATCGAAACATCCCGCTCATAATTTTTCAACGTAACTTACGCGTGTGATGACGATTTCAAGAATTCTTTTAAGGGTCCGTTTCTCCTTATACTCCTGGAAAAGTCCTTAAATTTAACTTTGACTCCTAGAAATAATTGTACTTCAGACTGTTTCAGTGTCTTGCATTGCTTATTAAGGGGTGGGAGGTGAACTATTTATTATTATCTTTTTTAAGTTCACGTGTCCTTTTGTCTGCTGGAAGCCATTTTAAGTTCACCTTTCCCAGCTGACATGCACTCAGTCCTTTCCTGATGAGTGAGCAAGAGGCGTGATTGGATAAACTTCATTACCTGCCTTGTGATTGCTTTAGGGAAGACTCATACACTTCAATTACAATGGATTCTTTGTAGTCACTACAGAAATTGTTGGTCTGCTATGGAGCATGGGAAACAGAATATACTATGAAAATTGAAAGTGTGTCTCAGTGAAATAATATTTCAACATCTGTGTAATGTTTATTTTCAAGTGTTAACATTTATTAAACATTTTTGGGATTGTTTAATAGATGTTTTTAATGCTGTGACATGTGTTAAATTTTTTGGGGAGGGGAGGAGTACTTTTTAGATGTCTTCATGCCATCCACTGAGCAAAAAATTTTTCACTGTTGGAAATTATTGTTCTAGTAGGGATGAGAATGTTTCGTGATTTTCAGAATTTGAAATTCTGAAATTTCTCCTGGTTGATTCTTTTTTTTTTATCTCTTTCTTTGTTTTTCTGAATCAGAGTTTTTTCACATTTTCAGAAATTTGCTATGATTGTTGTGTTATGTTGTGGATTTTTCTTATATGCAACCACTGGTGCTTTGGAATTTCAAATACTGTATAATAAATTAATGATTATCTTTTAATTTGCCTTACATATATGTATATATATATATCTTGTAATTGTAACAATGGGGGTACAATGACCTAGCACTGCGACCTGAGGTCTATTGTGCGTCTGTATATATCTTTGTAACAATGAAAAAGAGCAACTTTCTATTTGTTTTTGAGAATTTTTCCTAATGAAATCCACGTTTTACTATTTCTAATATATCTTCTTCAAATCCAATCTGTCGAGCAAGCGTATTTGTCCCCTTTTCATTTTTAAAGCAAAGCTAAATTTCAAAATCTGTATTTAATCTGCCAGTGATAGAATCCGAGTCATTTCCGTGACCTGTAAAATTTGTTTTCAATGAACAACGCAGTACCAACTTTTGATTTTTAAGTTCACTTAAAACATGTGGGTAGGCATATTTTCTTTTGTTTAAAGCCAATTTTTTTTTAGAAATTGTACTGTGTGCCAGTATGCAAAGAAAACAACTTTATGGGAACAAAAGACTGGCAAAGGGTTGAACTTGCAATTTTAAAAACAAATTTATAGACAAGAGAAAAAATGGCTGCTCTTTTTGTCTGTTATTATAGAAAGAAGTGATTAAGTAATGAGAAACCATGCACTTTTGGAGAAATTAAACTTTAAAAAGTTTTGAAAAGCTCTAATCAACTCTTGGAAAATAGGTTTTGGGCACCTGGAAAACTCCTTGAAAATGGACTTCCAAACGTCAGTATGAAATCTATGTAATGGATAAATGGAAGGCCAGAGATAATCCTGTGATCCATCACATTGCAAGGAATTTCCGTTGAAGAGTGTTTCAGTGAAACTATCTAAAATCAGCTTTTTGTTAGCTGATAGTTTTCTAGTTTATTTGAATTTCCTGGCAAATGTGCCATGGTTGTTCACAGGACACAATATATTTGCAAAAAGTCAGCGCAAGCTGTGGGATGCTATCCTAAATTCAGTCAATAAACTAGCTGGTCCCTTTGATCTTTATTTGCAAATGTCATTTGTTGGATCAAGAATTCTGACATGATTTATTGTACTTTTTATAAATAAATTGTTCAGATACTTTTATGTCTTGTATATCTTGCTAACTGTCATACAGAAGGTAAAACCAAAAATACTTCATCTCTCACACCAGTTATATATGGAATCTTTAATCAATTCAGTATAAGATGTTTCTCTCCAGTCTGCTAACTTGACATTACATTCATACCAACATGAATATCCCATAAAATATCTACATTTTTTTAACCCAACTCATATAATACCAAATTAATAACATCACATTCTACACATAAAAAATTCTTATGGCTGAAGCAGTCATGATTGAAAAGACTAGGAATATTAAGTGTAACTCAAATACGCCGCTCGAACTTTCATATCATAATATTTGCCCTTTTTAGGTATCAATCACCAGCAAAGTGCGTATATTTACGTGCAATTCATTAATGATATACTATAAAACAACCATTCACTTACCCGAAAGATCTTGGTCATTTTTTTCTTGTAACACTTCAAGCACGTCCTTTCATATGCTTGGAGATATATGATTCAGCAAGAGAGTGAAAGGAAGAAGCAGAGTAGAAAAGCAATTTGTAAAACAGATGTCAAAATGCACAACACCTGATGGCGCCACTGGACCTATATATCAAGACGTCTATGACATCGCAGGCACGCGGGGCAGATGTGGTTGGCGATCCACAGAGTAGTAGCATATGAGCTGTAACACCATGAGCTGTACCTTTGATAATGGCCACTATCAGGTGGACCAAAACAAGTCAGAACATTAGCACTTGACTTTTGTTAGCAACATTCAGTTCACCTAAGTTCTTGTGTACTTTGGTTTCTGGAGTTTGTTTTTATGTTTATTCCTTTTACGGATTTGAATGCTTTTTAGCTATTCATTTTATTCAATATTCTTTCACTTTTAACTAAAATCTTGTCATTTCGTTTTGCAATCCCCAAATCATCAGTGTTACCTTATTATGGCAATACACCCTCCAATAATGTATCTCAAGAGATTTTGAACATTACTACAATATACATCCTACCATATCATGCGGGATGCCGCATTAGCAACTACACCATTGGAGAAACAGGGAGAAGTATTAAGGTCCAAATGAAAGAACACCAAGCAGCTACTAGGAACATTGGGAACAAAACAGGGCTAGACAGACATATACAAGCAAGTGGACACTCCATAAATTGGGACTCAGTGAAATTAATCGCCCACCAGTCAAACTTAGTAAAGAGGAAACTAGAAGAAGGGATCGAAATAGCAAGAAGAAGAAGTACCACAATTAACGATAATTGCGGATGGACTCTTCCAATTGAGTGGCAGCAACTACTCCAGTGACATAGTCCTGATGACGAACTAGGCTTTAGTTCGAAAATTTGACAACCAACTTTCATGAAAAATAACCTCTATAAGACCCGTAAAAAAGTTATTCCACAATCACTATGAATAGAGGTGCCATAAATGCATTTACAACTGGGGTTAGATTTTTTTTACTTGTGTTTTCATCGGTGATATTTCTTGAGTTGGTCAATGGAAGTCGAAGTTTGTTGGTTTTTTAATGCGAATGTTAACATGTGAAACAGAAGTAACGTAGATATTTCATGGAATATTTATGTTGGTATGAATGTATATTATTCCACATAGTGCTATTCAATATATATCAATTTTGGCATTGTGAACTATTTACATATTCACATTACATATCTGCAGTATATCATTTTTGCACAGCATGATATACCTGTAAACAATATAATTCATGCATAAATACTAGTATTAAAAGAAATCCGTCTTGTTGCACGATGATATTTATTCAGCTAAAAAATGAAATCTATGTACAGGTTAAAAAACATGAGCACTTTCGGTGTCACAGTGACACTTTCATCAGATGTGATTTCCATCATGTGGTTACATGCTGGTCTTAAATACGTGGAGCAGATGCATCATGGGAAAAGTAATGTCAGTGTCACATGATATACCAGATAACAAGACAGTCGAAAAAGCATAATTAGCCAACGAAAATTACTCAATAGAAACAGTAGTTATTGTGCTGTCTTCCCAAATCGGATTGCTCCAGGCTTCAGGTAAAACACAAGGATAATAGTCATTACAGGATAATAGTCTGGTGAACTAAATAATCATTATGTGGGTTCAACCAAAATAAATTTGGATTTGAGATTAAATGAACACAGGTATAATTTAAAAATGAATCACCAAAGCACCTCTTTTGCAAGAACTGTAAGTGCTGGAAATTCCATCCCAGACTGGGACAACGCTAAGATCATAAACACACTTAACTCTGTTTATTCCTTGTTATTTACAGAAAGCATCTATATTTCGGCTTATAATACACACTGCTGTAATGACTATTATCCTTGTATTTTACCTGAACCCTGGAGCAATCTGATTAGGGAGGACAGCACAATAACTATTGTTTCTGTTGAGTAATTTCCGTTGGCTAATTATGCTTTTTCGACTGTCTTGTTTTCTGGTATATCATGTGACACTGACATTACTTTTCCCATGATGCATCTGCTCCACGTATTTAAGACCAGCATGTAACCACATGATGGAAATCACATCTGATGAAGGTGTCACTGTGACACTGAAAGTGCTCATGTTTTTTAACCTGTACATAGATTCCGTTTTTTAGTTGAATAAATATCATCGTGCAACAAGACGGATTTCTTTTAATACTACTATGATATACCTGAAGAAACACCACAATCATCTGCAAGGTATCTGACTAGTCACTCCCTATTCTGAAATTATTTATATAACCCCTTTAATTTTTAACTAATTTTGGACTGTGGATTGAAGATGCTACTTGCTAAGGACCATCTTCAACTCACTGTCTAGCTTCAGTATGTAGATGACATATTTGTTGTCTAGACTCGTTCTTCTCAAGATTTACTTGAGCTCACCTCAAGAGTCACAGAACTTTTTTCTTCCATCAAACTTACTGTCTACTAAGAAGTCAACAACACCATTAATTTTCATGGATGCCTTGCAAAAATTGGAAGCAAGATATAAGCATTCTATTTTCCATAAACCTATTGCTGCCTACCAATATAATATGCCCTTCACTTTACACACCTTTGGTGCCTACAAGTTTTCTACTTACATTCCTTTTATTGCTTGTTCCAACATCATCTGCAATAACCCAGCATCTCTTCTGCTTGAATAAAATAATATTGGAACCAAATTCGATGTTTTTTTCTTTTGGTATGGTAAAGGTGGCAGCTCTTAACCTGGGAAATATAGTGTGTTTTTCATGATTATTGTCTCTGTTACTGAAAGTATGTTAGACAGATTACTTTAATTTTCATAAATAAAATAGCGTTGAAGAAGCATATATGCTCCAGCTGTGTCCATCTGTCTGTCCGTCCTTCCATCCGCACCATAACCCGCATAAAAATGGTTCGATTTTGATGAAATTTTATTATGTGGTAGGGGACCACCAGGGGACGAACCCTATTGAAAATGGGTGAAATGGGGTCAAAGGTCAGGACATAGGAGCAGGATTCATTCCATTGCCCTTATGCGTCATAACTTGCGTAAAAATGCTTCGATTGCGACAAAACTTTAACATGTTGTTTCGGAGGTATACTGAACTAGTTCTGTTGAATATCAACGAATTGGGGTCAAAGGTCAGGACTCGGGAGCAAGATTTATTCCACAGCCATTATCCTCATAACTTGACTAAAAATGCTTCTGTTGTGACAAAACTTTAATATGTTGTTCCGGAGATATACTGAACCGGTTCTGTTAAATATAATCGAAATGGGGTCAAAAGGTCAGGGCACAGGAGCGAGATTTATTCCACAGCCATTATCCTCATAACTTGATTAAAAATGTTTCTATTACCACAAGACTTTAGTATGTTGTTCTGGGGGTATACTGAACCAATTCTGTTTAATATAATCGAAGTGGGATCAAAGGTCAGGACACAGGAGCGAGATTTATTCCACAGCCATTATCCTCATAACTTGAGTAATGATTTCTGGTATGTTGGAAAGTGTATCACAATCAATGCATTGCATGATTTTACTAACTTGTTTTTTCTGAAGTGAAATCTCTCAAAGTTAAGATTTGTGTGTCATCTGTGTGTTTGTAGGTTCAGCAAAAACCACGTATCATTTTGGCCATCTTTGTTGAACGTGCTACTCCATTTATTGAAGAATTTTTGGAGCGACTACTTTCCTTATCATACCCTAAAGAAAAATGGATCTCTTCATTCACAACAGTGTAAGTAAAGTATTTTTCCGTAAAAAAAAAATTAATTTAATTTAATTGGTATCTGAGTGGTCTAAGGGAGCTGCAGGTATCAGATCTCTTATCTGAGGTGGGTGTGGGTTCAAGTACCAGTGTTAGCATGTGTGGTGAGTTTGCCTTTCCCCATCTGCAGCTTCCTTAATGTCTGTTAACAGAATTTTGTGCCACAAGATATCTCAACATCACTGCTGACCAGGCATGCCCATACACAATTATTCCAGGAGGACAATAATGACTTCAAAGTGCTAAAATGGTCCCCACAGTCTCCAGAGCTTGACCCAATTGAACCCTTGTGAGATGAAATTGAAAACACTATTTGAAACAGAGATTGTCCTGCAGTGAATATTCATCGTTCCAGGATTACAAAATAAAATTAGTAACTACCTTCCAAAATTAATGCAAAAGAAGAAAGCATCCTGTTACAGGAAGGAGTGGTCTACAACATGAAGTGTGATCTCAGCTATGTGGGAGAAACAGGCAGACAGCTTAAGACCAGATTAGCAAAACATAAAGCTGCAATTAGAAATTTGGCAAACAAAACAGGTTTGGACAGACATGTTCAAAATACAGGACATAAAGTGATTTGGGACTCTGTAGTTCTGACACATCAACAGCATTTTGTCAAGAGAAAATTGACAGAAGGACTGGAAATTGAGAGAAGAAGAGGTACAACAATAAATGATGTGAAAGGTTGGAATTTAGCTAATAAATGGCAACACCTACAATAATAATGTAGTCCTGAGGAAGCGTAGGTGTGCTACCCAAAAATCTGACTGTAAGTAATTTCCTTTATTGCTGTGTGAAACTCATAATTTAGTGAAATTTATTGTGTACCATTACATCTGTTTGGCTGAACATGTACCTGTAGAGTGGTATCAGCACCATGCTGAATCAAGGCTGTTTTGAAGGCCTAGGGTTACCCAACATCTTTGTGTGTGTGTGTGTGTGTGTGTGTGTGTGTGTGTACTCTGGTTATTCAAGTACCATATATACTCATGTATAAGTTGACTTCGCGTATAAGTCAACCCCCCACTTTCAGAGGAAAAAATCGTAAGAAATCGGAAACTCGCGTATAAGTCTATCCCGGAATGAGAAAAAAAATTTCAATGAATTTATTCAAAAACATTTGAAAACGAAAAAAATATATATATATATAATACTAAATTTAATTTGCATACCCAAAAACTTCATCGGAACCCTTCAAAATCCGATTCCGAGTCAGACTCGCCAAACAGTTCAAAAAAGTCTTTCTCCGTCATCGGCGCATCATCATAAACATCAGTATTCCCATCTATGCCTGTGTCATCAGAATCACTGTCATCATCACTCATAAAAATCTCACCATCCTCTGTGCCATCAAGTTTGTTACTAATGCAACATTTCTTGAATGATTTCACGACCATTTCCGCAGGTATCGCATCCCAAGAATCCTTGACCCATCGCGCAATCAAAACGATATCCGGCTTCTTTAGATTTCTGCCCTTGGTTTCAGTCGGCAAATCGGAACTTATCCAATCTTCCCAATACCTCCGCACATTGTCCTTGAAGGGCTTATTAAGGCAGACATCTAGTGGTTGAAGAACAGATGTCAACCCACCTGGGATGACAGCAAGAGTTGTTTATGAATTTTCTGCAGTTTTTTTCACTTCTGCACAACGGTGTGCAACAAACATATCCCACACCAAAAGAGAAGGTTTTCTCAAAAGTGCACCTGGCCTTTTGTTCCACACATTCTTTAACCAGTCAGTTGTTCCGGATTCGTTCATCCATCCTTTTTCATGGGCACGAACGAGCACACCAGACGGAAGGACAACGCTTTTCAGCAGAGTTTTGCGTTTGAAAATAATTACCGGAGGTAGCTTACTGCTGTTGGCCAAACAGGAAAGAACAACCGTGAAACTGGATTTTTCGTGGCCAGTCGTTTTGATCAAGATATTTTTTTCGCCCTTCTGGTTCACTGTCTTATTTCCAGGAAGGTCGAAACACATGGCGGTTTCATCCATGTTCCCTATTTGGGAAAGTTCAAAAGCAATCTCTTTTCTCTTTTGAATTACATAATTTTGAAATTCCATTATCTTTGCTTCGAGATCACGAGGTAACTTTTGTGCAATTTTGGTGCGCTGGCATAGACAACCCATAGCGGTTCATGAACCTTGTGCACCAACCTGGTGAGGCACGAAAAGTGTTATTTGTGGCTGCAAACTTTTTCATCTTTTGTGAGCTTCATTGCTCACAAACGTATACCAGTTCATGTTACAATGTAACCATTTTGTCTGCAGCCTGCAATCCAATCATTCAAGACACTTTCCAGCTCTGGGAAAGATGTCGTTCCACGGCACAGCGCCTTTTGCGATTTTGAGATTTTCACCAAGTCCATTTTTTTTTACGCCAATCTCGAATCAGTTTTTCTTTAATGCCAAATTGACATGAAGCAGCACAGTTGTTAGTATTTTCTGCAAAAGAAACCACTTTCAACTTGAATCTTGCGTTATAGGACATCTGTTTCTTTACACAATCCGTGTCACCCATAATAGGAGAAGCGAGACACGTGTGATTAAGAACAAGAAAAAACACGTGCAATTAAGAACAAGCAACACCTAACACTGGCTGTTGCATGGCTCTGTTACGTCAAAGGTCAGCGCAATCAACTGGTAGTCGGAAGGACGGAGCTTTCTATGCGCGGCTGTGACTGCGCTGTGGATTCGCAAAGCCAGGAGAGAGGAGACTTTTCAAAGCACGGAGAAATTCGAAGAGTTGCGATTTCGTAATTCTACCACATCAGTGTTTTTTCTTTCTTTCTTTCTTTTTTTTTTCTTTCGGAGGGTTGCGATTTCGTAATTAATACCGCATCGGCATTTTTATTTCTTTTGGGATGGATTGCCTTTAGCCTCACGGGAAGAACTTTTGGACTTAAGATTTTTTAGACCCCGCGTATAAGTCGACCCCATTACATTGAAGCTCTCATTTTGTCCCAAATTTCTCGACTTATATGCGAGTATATATAATCAGTTTGAACAGTTTTTTTTTGGTGGGAAGGGGTGTATTACTAGAAGAGAACCCTGGTTTCATCTTCTGACACTGTTGTTTGTTATAAAAATGTGCAATGCTATTTTTCATTCCAAAAGAAACATGAAATGCTTTTTTTTAAACGTGTGAATTTTTTATTTTTACGGGTAACAAAAGAAAGGATTTTTTTAATTGTTCTCATAGTTATTTGCTTTTAGCTTTTTAACTTCTCAAAATCTACTTGAATTCATGTGAGCATTGAATACAGTTACTGAATATACTGACATACTTATGTTGCATGCCTTAGAGTATAGTGTTGCAGTTTTTAATGCTGTAGTTTCCCAGAACCTTTTGAATGATATATTGGCACATAAAGCAAGTTTTTGCAGTTCAATGTAAATGAACTGATGTTTTTTTTTGTTTTTTTTAAGTTCTTGTTTTGTGACATCTTTTAAATATTATAGCACCACTAAAGGTGGCTTTATACTGAGATAACCACAAGCTAGTTCTTGTTTTGTGACATCTTGCAAATATTGTAGCTCCACTAAAGGTGGCTTTGCACTAAGGCAAATACAGGCAAGTTCTTTTGTGACATCTTGCAAATATTATATAGCACCACTAAAGGTTGCTTCATGCTGAGGCAACCACAGGCAGTTTTGTCACATACAGTGTGATCCCATGCTGCAGGCTGCTCACTTTCAAAAGGTGGCAGCACTGTTGCATGCTGCTTGCAGCACCAATCTAGTGGTTGCTCTAGGCCACAGGTATTCCCAACACAGATGGGTTCACTTGTGTAGTCTCATGTGGAACGATAACTTGGGACACTGGGAAAACAAAATTACTACTCGAAGAATACCACAAAAGACATATTTTGTGGAATTTGCAGAACCTGAACTACAAAGACAATGGGGAAAAGGTCAAAGTTTGGAAAGAACTGGCTTTGAAATTTGATTGTTTTGGTAAAGGAAATGATAGACAAAGTGAAAAATTTAAGAATGACCTTCCACAAGCGAGGTACATTACTATTTACAAAAAGCTTTCTGCACCACATCTTCCTCCGATTATGTTTCTTTTTCCTGTTCAAAAGGATAAAGTGAGCCATGACAGCAACCATCTGTTGCTGTCATGGCTTACCAATATATCTACAAAAACTGGCTTGAAAATTGAAGGGGCCAGTTGCAATAGGTGTGAGCGGGTTGGCTGCATGGTGCGTGTGAACCAGCGTAGTAACCAACATTTGCTTGCTGCAGGCAGCTAGGTTGCCACTAGTTTCCTCTGTGTAAAGCCATCTTAATACTCTATTATTTGAAATTTGTTCTTGTAAGATATGACATTTACTAGTTTAATAATACTTATAATGCAGATTATTAATACCCAGTTGGGTGCTTTGTCATAAAAATTTCTTTGAATGTGGACTTCAGAGGTAGTGACATTGTCTTCACCTCTATTCCCTTATATTGTGCTATAAAAAGTCCCATCTCAATAAAGAAGAGTTTGGGAGAAAGAAATAAGTTTATGAAATTGTTGTTCTGTGTTTTTTATAGTAGCTATTCAGTAATTATTTGTTTTTAAGAGATGAAATCTGTGCTTAAATTGGTGTTATTAGGCCATGTTCCAAAAGTTAAAGGGTAAGTCTTCTGGACTTGAAAATGAAATAAGAAAGGGAAAAGGAGAAGAAAAGGCTACGTAAATATAAAATACAACTGAAGTACTGATCTACAGAAAAGCAACAGGTGAAAAAAAAAGTACTTTGGCTAATAGCTGAATAACAATAGGAAGAAATGGAATGATTGGGGGTCGCACAGCAAAAAAAAAAATCCTAATAAATCATAAAGTTTGAGTAAATGTTAATTGAGCATATAACCTAAAGAATGTACAAATTATGTTTTGGGAAAATGGAATGTCATGTAGCCTGAAAGTCATTTGTACAAGTTCAGAGCAGCAATGTAGCTGACACACAGCATCCATGATGAAATTTCAGTGAATTTTTCATATACACCTCCAAATAGCAGCCACTGCCCAGACTGGGAAAAAGTGACCATTGTTAGGAGGTGACTGTTGTTTGGAAATTAGGCCTAAGTGAACATTGCTAATATGTTGCATTTGTACAAAAGCAGAATAAGTGCATGAACCTTATGCACAAAGAAAATTACTGTAGTATTTTCTTCAAATGCTGAATGAAACTCAATATAATAATTAAGTAAACAAATTGTTGTGTAGAGGATGTTAGGAAAGCAGTGTCTGACTTCTGATCTTAAACAGCTCTTAGGAATAGCAGGCTAGGACATTAGGGTTAGGGTACACTATAGGAAAGGAAAAAGAGAGAAAGAAAGTGTTAAGACACTGAAGTGTAACTGCACAGTTATCTGGCCACATGCCAGAAACCAGGAAAGAAACCCACAGAGACCATACCCCCACCAACAGGGCAATATTTCAGGCATCGGAACTACCCCCACAAGCATTGAGACATGACTGAAACATGCACACAAACTGGAGCTTGCCATGCGTAGAACTGAACTTTAACTCCTTTCTTGTTACTTAACTATTGTACACCATTGTACTGCTGTAATCCAATTCATGCTGACCAAGACACAGTTTATTTTTTTTTTCACAATTTATTTTGTTCTTATCTTACTGCTCTCACGAATGAACCGAAGAAACTACATAAAATCCAAAGGAGCAAGATGTCTGTTAGATCTCATTCGAGACTGACAGGGGTGTCTGTTGACCGCTGTTAAAAGGTTCCATTGTTAGAGTGCTATTCCTAATGTTAATCCTACGGGAACTGTTCTGTACCAAACAACACTTGCCTTTGCTCTGAGATTACCATTTTTCAGAGATGTCCATTAATGGAGGTTTCAGTGTAGTTTGCTTGTCTTTGTATTTCAGGTTTTGGTTCTTTATTTATTTTTTATTAATTAATTATCATTAGTGTTATTCAATGTGTTCAGTACCTCAGATATTGCAACTTAGGGTTTGGTCCATCAGTTAAATTCTATCCGAGAATCTAAGAATCAGTGAGGAATCTTCAAATGATGTAGCAAGTTCCAAGAAATGCCATTTTTCATAATTATGCTGTTGTTAACCTGTTAGTTCCAATCTCTTCAAAGTGTTTCCTCAGTTTTCTTGCATCAACCACCACTGGTAAAAAATGTTGCTATTTTCTCATCCTGAGAGGTGCTGATTTTAAATTTGAAAATCTCAATGTTTTGTAAATCTTTTGTAATTCTTTTCCCCCTAATTTTTCCATCTCCTAGAATTGCCACGTCTATTATTGTAGTTCCTCGGTTTTTCAGTAAAGAACTGTTAGTACTGAATGCAAGATAAGTCTAAATGGCACAGTGATTCGGAAGTATGTATTTGTGTATTGAGGAAGCATGTTTGACAGAGAGAACAAATTAAATGGTGAAATTAGTAGGTGAGTGAATTCTTCATTGAAAGTCATAGATGCTTGAGGAGGTTTTCACAGGAATGATGCGTTCTCAAGAGAGTCCCAAATGGCTGTGTATGAAAGTGTAATTGTTCCTATTCTGATGCATGGCAGTGAAACCTGGGTATTGTAGAAGAGACATAGGAATCGTTTGTGTGCTGGAGAGATGCATTACTTATGAGGAGTTTGTGGCAAGACACTCTCAGATCTTGTGAGGAATGAAGATGTGCTGCAGTTGTGTAATGTGAGGAAAAATAATGTTAGTAAGGTGGAGACTAATATTATTAGGTGGTTTGGCCATGTTGAAAGAATGAGTGATGAGATTCTTACTAAGAATTTTTTTTTAACCCAAGTGGCAGGAAAGAGAGGCAGAGGAAGGCCAAAGAAGTCATGAGAGGATCAGATTCAGAAGTGTTCTGCATGAGAAAAAGATAATGAATAGGAAGTATGGAAGATCTAGTGTATGTCATGTGATGGATGTCAGTTAAGCACGAGTTGTGTGTCAAGATCGCTGTAAATGGAGGTTTGATATGGCAACAGTAAGTAAATAATCAGTTAAAAAATTTATCTGATAGTTTGAATTTCTTTGTGGAGCTAACCTCTGAATCTCAGAGAACAGCTTAATGATATTTATGTATGTATTATTGTAGCTTTGTTAGTCACTGTAACACAATTGTATTGTAATCTAATTTTTTGTCTGTTTAAATGTTAAAATCCCATTAAATTTTTGCATTAGCATTTACCAGTGTTGAAAAGTTTATGTTTTTACCAATTTCTTGCAGAAGATAAATACCACTGGTAAAAAATGTTAAGTGTTCATCGAACTTTACCAACTAAAAGTGAAGTTCAAAAATGCAGAAGATAAATAATTGTTTTTTACATATGCTCCAATGTAGCTGTTCAGCAACTTTGTTGTCATTTCTAGTATTCTATTGGAGCTATTTTGCTGCATAAGTTAAATTATGTGGTCTTATTATTATTGTCATTTTATTTTTTATTAATGTTATTTTAAATGGATGTGAACTATACATTACGTTCTGTTGATGGATGGCATGTTTCAGCTTTTGTTTTTAGTCAACTGTCTCAAATTTTAGCTATGTCATTGAAGACTATTCATAGCATTCATACTCAAAATATTGGTTTCAAATTTTTGGACAACAACCAGTGATCGAAATTTATTAATTACACAGGCCGGCAACAATTTTGTTGTTCGAGATTTGTTGACTGTCTGTAATTAATTTCGATGTGCTGATTTCAAATGTGATACTTTAATTTGTCTATCATGTATAGTTTTTCTGCAAAAGGAAATTTTGAAAAATCATCTGTTTAACCAAAAAATAAAGGTTGTATAGGTTACTTAATTATTTCCAGTTGCCTAAAAAAATTATGTTATCATTCAAACTTGTTGCGCAAAAGATCTGAATATGAATCTAGCACTATTTGGGGAGGGGAGAAGGAAGTACTGAGGGAGAAGAGTAAGTAACAGGGCAACAAAACACACAAGCACACACAGACAATCGCGCGCGCAAAAACAGGGTTCAAATATGTTTCAACTTGTACTTGAGTTCATCTCAACCTTTCTGAATGGCTGAAAGCTGGCAGTTGGAGTTGTGTTTCTGCAATGAACAGTTGTGTCTATTAGTAATCTATTGTATTTTGTATTGTATGGTAGTTTTTGTTACATTGACTTCACAAGGGTGCAGTAACCGTTTGGACAGTCTCTGTTTGATTTCTGAGAAGTTTGTCATTAAAAAGCAATAGAGTAATATTACAGGCTGTGTTAAAAATACTTACTATGCATGCGTTAGAGTGAAACATGGGGTCAATGACAAATCATGGACTTCTTATAAAGTCTGTGCTGTTTGTGTTGAAGAACTGAGGCAAATAAGCAAATGATAGGGGGAAATGCATTCCGTTTTGTGTGCTAGTGATCTGGAGGGCATCGATGAATCACAATGATGACTGCTAGATTTGCTCTGGGGATGTACAAAGATACAACATTAAAAATAGTAAAAAAACCATACTGCTGGACATTGCTGCACAAATGGATGCCACCAGAAACACATAAATGAAAATGTAAGTACAGTTTTGAAAGGAGAAGACATATTTTACAAGGAGTGTGATGTATACTATCTATCTAACCTTCCGTTTTTGTTTACTTTCTATTATGTAAATTTTGGTTACCTTCTCCTTTTTATTTTCTGTACCGAACACATAGGAACTCCCAAAAGTTTACTTCTTCAGTCACACTGTTAGTCAATCAAGGCCAGCAGACTTAGGTAAAACACAACCATGCAGCTGAATGAGTGTGCTAGATGTGAGATGCATCAAAGAGATCCAGGTATTCAATGGATAGGTTAATGTTCTTATGTTGCTGTCATTACGTTTGAAAGCTATTAGTTATTGTGAATTTTGGAGTAACTACTTTATTAGATTCATGTATTACCATTTGTGTTTGATCAACAATGATGGTGGAATTATCTTCAGTTGCTGTTTCATGGTGTACTTTTGTTGAACCATCGTAATAAACGCACTCAACTTTAAAAAATAACTGTAAGTCTTCATCATTTCATTTCCCATTCCTTTTAAGTGTGTAAACCATGTACTCAACTTAGAACATTAACTGTAAGTCTTCATCTTTTCATTACCATTCCTTTTAGGTGTTTTGTTTTGAATTTTATACACATTTTCTTCTGCCTCAATAATTCAACAAATATGGACATGGGCTGTTTTGTTGAAATAATTTATTAAAATGAATCCAACAGAACTACCAATTTATCAATTATTTTAATGTTTTTCAGGCAGAGTATCACAAAGACCATATGGATTCTTTTGTTTCTGTGCACAAACATAAGTACAATAGTGTAACTTACCTGCGATTTGAAGATGGCTTCAAGGAGTGGCATGCAAGAAATCTTGGATTGTAAGTAAGGGTATTTTTCTTTTCAGTGTGTACTTAATTTTGGGGGGCAAGCAGAAAATTTCACTAAACTGTAATGTATTTTTTATGATTTCCCTTTTTAATTTTTGTGCCAAGGACATGAATACTTTTGTGATTTGCCGTAAGATAGAAGGTTTGGAATTTTGAAGTGAGTATTTCTGTGTGCTTATTTGTGTCACATGATCACCAAGAACAAATCAATAAGTTTCCCATAAGAAAAAATTGAGTTTGTTGTTTGAAGTAAAATCTCTGTTTTTGAACTCTACAATTTTTTATTTCGTCTGTGTGTTGTTGTATAGTGTTTTAAGTATGTTATACATGTATATAAGATGATAGTTTCTGCAGAGAAATATGGGTGTGGATCAGAAAGTTCCTTTTGCTGGTTTACTGTACTGATGGACCGTTTATGAACAATTCTTTCACAATGAATAACTCTTCACCATAAATGGTTTACTCTTGCTGCTGTAAATGATCATTCATTCTACCATTACTGTGACACTCACTGAAGTTGCAGCATGTTGACTTTCTTCTGCCCCATGAGTCCAGAAATGAATTCCTAATAAGGAAAGTAATGTAGGGAATTAAGTGTCAACTGTTATGTGAGTGAGCTAGGAAACATAGTGAAACTTAAGAATGGGAATGAAACCTTAATGACATTCACTCGAATGGTGTGAGCAATTTGTTAATGATGAGCAGCGATTCATTTGTGAATAGTGAATGTGCCTCCAAAGCCCTTGCTCTTTTTGGTAATTTACCAAAAAGAGCTGTGAATGATCATTCAAAATACCATTACTGCAACTCTCACTGAAGTCACATTGCATTTTTAACTTTCTTCCATCCCCATAAGTTCAGAAATGTATTCCCAACCCTTTCCGCTCAACTGTCGGGTGACATTTGACATTATGAAATCGCTGAATAGCTCGTGTGTTGGGTATCGTCTGCCATGCTGATGACACCTTTATAGCTCGCATGTCGACGCTCATGAGGCATTTCATTTTTGTCGAATAGAGATGAAGAAATGACATTGGCATGTCGGGTGTCACCCGCCATGCCGATGACACCTCTATAGCTCGCATATCGGCGCTCACGAGACATTTCTTTTTCACCGAATAGTTTGCATATTGGGTGTCACCTGCCATGCCAATGATGCCTTTATAGCTTGCATGTTGGCGTTCACAAGACATTTCTTTTTCACCGAATAGCTCGTGTGTCGGGTGTCACCCACCTCGCCAATGATGCCTCTGTAGCTCGTGTGTCGGGGCTGGAGAGCCAAAGCTGAACTTTCACTGCTAAGTTGTGGCCTCTACTGCAGGAGAAAAAAACGAGTGCTTGGTGAGTATGGGTGAAAAGTTATTCGAGTAGAAAGGGTTAATAAGTGTCAACTGCTATGTAAACAGAGGCATAGCAGGGGGGGTCCTGGGTCCAAACCCCTCCCTTCAGGAGGGATTGAGTATGGATTTGAAGTAATATATATATAAGACTTTTATCAATGAACTAAATCCATGTACACCCTCTTAAGAAATTTCTGGCTATGTCACTGTATGTAAATGAATAATGAGCTAGGAAATATGGTGAAACTGAGGAATGGGAGTGAAATGTAAATGCCAGTCATTTGAATGGTGTGAGTAAATTGTACACAACAAGCAGAGGATTCATTGTGTGTGGTGGATGGGTCTCCTAAGTTCTTGCTCTTTTGGGCAGTTGGCCAATTTCTACTTTGCTTTGCAGGTGCTTTGGTCATAAACTCAGGGATCTCTGCAAAGCACAAAGAATGATTTGCCCAGTGAGTAGTGTAGTGGAATAACTGGAGTGGAAAGTGAATGATCATTCACAAATGACTCTTTTGCATGAATGATGAATGAACTCCTAAGATGGAATGCCTTATGCCATCACTAGTTCACTGGAAATGTGGTTGTGTCAGAAAAATCTGATTGGAAAATAAGATGAGATTCACTTGGCAGTTGTTACGTAGCAGCAGCCACATCAACAGACATATGAGAAATGCAACTTACACATAACAAATAAATGTTGGTTATAAGAACTAAGCATGCTTTAGTTACATTAAGAAAATTAGAAACAGTAGTGCTTTCAACCCCACTGGGGTCTTGACCACCTGTAAACAAACGGAGTGAGACTGGTTGTCAGTATTTCATTTCCAAGTTCTTTGTTTTGGTTGTTGCCAAATGATAGGGGCAACTTTCAGATGATGGGGGTAAAATACAGACTGCTGATATATATATTTCAATGCTTTCACAAAAATGTAAAGCCTGTTTGTTGACAAAAGGAGCAATTTTTGTAGCATTTGTTCTGAAGTATCTGAGAAACTTAGTAAAGCCAATGCGGAGTTAGATCTACCTTGGGTGACATTGTTTTTGTGTTCAGCCAAGCTTTTAGTAATAGTAGTGATAGTAGGTGCTGCCACTCAAGAAATTATACCTGAAGTATCTGAGAGACTTAGTAAAGCCAATGAGGAATTAGATCTACCTTGGGTGACACCGTTTTTGTGGTCAGCCAATCTTTTAGTATGCTGCAAATTTGTACTGCTGACGTAAACTGTAGTACCAGTTGAAATAGAAATAGGAATTTTGTTGTTCACACCTGGAGCATTGAGGTCTTCAACTCTATCTCTGTCCCATAGGATAAGTTTTATGGTGGTAGGATTGGATTGGATACCAATCAAATAAGCATGAGAATCAAAATTTTGATGCAACTGGTAAATAGACTTGTCAAGAAAAGGAATTCAGCCAGCAAATTGAAATTGTCTGTTAACCTCTGAAGAACAAAGAGTAGTGGAATTTTAGTTTGAAGTCAAGAATTCAAGCCTTTTAATGAGTTTGTTTACCAAACCACTAGGGATTTGATGGGGAGCAACTATAGTTTTAATATTCTTATATTCAAGGACGAGAGAAGCTGGTTTATTTCAGATGATAGTTAACTTTCCCAAACTGGTGATGCCATTATGGTAGTAGTCCATTTGGAAGGTTATTATTATTCTAAAAGTACAATTATGCAATACAGGGATTACTAGGATGCCATAAAAATTACTTTTTGTCAAATTTTTGGGTTGCACACCAACCCGTCTTCGGGACTGACCCAAGAGAGTAGGTGCTGCCACTCAAGCAGTGATACCAAGTTTTTCTTTTCGTTAATTGTGGCACCTCTTCTTCTCTCAATTTGTAGACGTTCTTCCAATTTCCATTTTACACAGTGCTGTTGATGTATGAGAGAACTTTTAAAGAGTTAATCGAATGTCCAGTAATCTGTATGTGTTTATCAAGGCCTGTCTTGCTGGAAACGTTCCTAATAGCTGCTTTATGTTCAGCCACACTGGTGCGAAGTTGTCTCCCAGTTTCTCCTACATATGTGTACCACAATGATGGGGTGTGCAACCCAAAAATTTGACAAAAGGTAATTTTTATGTCATCCTAGTAATCCCAGTAGTGCATAATTGTACTTTTAAGGTATTTCATCACTAGGATTTTGCCATGATAAAGCGTAGATGGCATGACATTCTAGAAAGTCAACCCATAAGTTTCAGGATTATAGATGTTCCATATACTTCTCACTTCTGAATACAATTTATATTGAACATAGAAATAAGTGCATGAAGTCGCTCATGCTGCCCAGTGGCTAAATTTATGAGAATTGTTAGCTGCTCTCAGCACTCCAATTACATTTTGAGGGTGGGCAAGCAGTTAAGAGTATGGTGAACAGATAGTGCAGACCTTCATAAGTAACATCAATAGGCTGGTAGGCTGTTAAGAATTATTGTTTCAGTGTACCATGCTATGATGCAGAAAAATGTGAAATTGTGGACCTCATTATTTTTGTATATGGAAATGCCTAAATCAATGGTGCCATTTTAAAAGAGTAGAAGATTGATTATTTGGATTTTCACAAATCATGCAGATTCTCCCCCCCCCTCCCCAAATGTAGGATGTATATTTACAAAATTTTAACCTTGAAAATAGGAGTAGAAAAATAAATGTATGTATCTCAATTTTCACATTTGAGACTATAATAACAATGATCTCAAACTCTTTTATTTATTCAAATTTGTGCTACTGCACATGCTGTTGTATAATTCTGCTCTCTGTGTTGATTTGTATTATTTTTATTTCCTCTGGGGTATGTGTGTGTGTGTGTCTTTACATAACCTATGTTAATGAAGGTGTCACATGCTGAGATTGAAATATGTGTATCCTTCTTTTCACTCCTATTTCCAAGCTTACAAAATTGTTGTATGTGCCCTACATCTCTGAAGGAAATTCTATGCAATTAGTGAACATTCGAACAATTACTCTCCTACTCTTAAATGGCACCATCCATTAACAAAACTTTTTTGCAAGAAGAATGTAGAAGAAAGAATTGGTATATCCTTATAATCGTGGACTATGTCAATAAACCCTCAGTGGGCATTGAAGTAACTTTATACACAAGGAACAAATGAATAGATTATTATTATGTACTTATTACTCATATATTGTTTTTATCATGTTGTTACAAAAACAATATGGCCCAAGCTGTATTTTTGGGACGCTTTTTAAGAGCTCTGGGTTAGTGCAAGGAAACACATCCTGCGAACAAAGTCCCCAATTTTCACCCCTTCACCCAGACAAAAATGCGTCTGGAACTCTGTCCCTAGACCACAGATGGTGTGGCCAGATGCTACTAAACCAATTCTCAGGTGGTTTGTTTTTATGGGTCAGGAAGTCAAGGGTGAGAACAGAGAAGAAAAGTCAGTTGCTGGCCACCGTCGAATAGACCAGGCATCCAAGAAAAGAGAGGGAGCTTGCTGGCCCTCGATTGTTGAAACCACTCAGATGAGAGTTGGTTCCTATACATAACAGAGAAAACGTGCCATGTCTGGTCTCATTGTCACATGGAGCTGATGATGACCAAAAATTAGAGAAAAAAAATATAGGAGGAACACGGGAAGGCTCAGTGATCAGAAAGGAAAGGTTTGTTTTTTTTTTTTTTGCCGATACGAATCTTTGAGGCAGAACCCGTCAAAAGCATGCAGACAACTACTGTTGGAGCCTCCCAGCTTCTTCACAGGCACTCCAACAGCATCAACAAGTGACCCGACTGGACATTGCTGCTGAGGAGGAACGATTTGGGAACCGGCACCATCTTGTTCACGGGATGGCTTCCTTTTTCCCCCACCAAACAAGGAGCGGTGTTAAGACTGAGAGATCCCATCCTGGTGAAGTGTTGGCAGTAATGATGACGTGCGGGAGATCAGCTGCTGATTATCATCAGTGGTGTGATCACAGTGCTTGTGTTTCACATGGGTGAGCGGCGGGAAAGAGTGCATTAAAAGCCTGCTCTCCCCGGATAAATGCCGAAGAATGGTGGATTATAAAAAAAAAACTCCAAGAGTCCAAGTGAGTAAGCTGTTTGTCATCCTGAACTTTCTAGAATGCAGGGGCAGAAGTCAGGAACTCTAATTTGCATGAGTTAGTGATTGGCTGGTGAGTCCAACTAGGAATGTTGAATAGCCAAAAATCCAGCCCAACATTACTTAAATTTACATCCAAGCACAAAGTGGCATAGCTTATGTTAATTATTTTACCATCTACCAATGAGTTTATTTTAATAATTGTCTGTATTAAAAGTCTGTGCTTGTCTTAAACGCTACCAGTTTTCTTTGGACTGGCCTAAGTCATTTATTCAGTCCTCTCGCCTGCAGTATCCATAAAAGAACCCGGAGTGTGACCAGTTCGCAGTCCCGGTCGTAACAATGTATTAGCTCAAGTTTTATATCACTGAGCTCATGGTTGCCTTAATTAACATTGTAGAATACAGGTGATTCATGTAATAATAATAAATTGAAAGTTAATGTTGGAAATAGATCTTTCCCTGCTAAGTACTTAACAGTGTATAATATATAATTAATAACTGGCAGATCTCTGTTTTTTTAACCATCTTGTGGCTGAGCTGAGGAAATTAAGGCACGGGTATTTGAATTTTCATCAAGGAGATAGTATTTCCGAGGAGGGGGCGGGGGGCATAGGTAATTTTTTTTTTATTATTATTATTTTTCTCAATCAGAATTATTTGTACAGAAAGTTCAAGATCAAGAAATTAGATCTTTAGGAATTGAAGCTTTCACTCCTGGATTTTTGATGTATCAAAATCAATAATAAGCATGATTTTAGCAGTTCAAATGAATGAAACTTCCTCTTTATTGTACCCTAATCATCACTAAAGTTAGATGACCTGCAGCTAAGTTCTAACACCTTTCTTTTTCATTTAAACTTACTTCCATATTTCACCAAACTCTAATCCAACCTGCTGAAGGCAGCATTTCTTTAGCAAATTTTTTTATCCCTGACTTCCCTCTTCCACTGAAATACCTCATATGAGTAGGCAGTTCATTTCCTAACCTGACAAATAAGTCAAAAGTTTGCTTACAAGGTGACCATTGGACCTGCTTGAGGATTTACTGAAGTGTTTGTTGATTGTTGTAAGATGTTTGGCTGTTTGAAAAATAGCATTAATGTAAACCTATCCGAGCGCTTCTGTGCCAACCTAAACTTGCCATGTTTCAAGATTACTGCTGTTGGGAGATGTCTGTTATTGGAGGTTTCACTGTATTCTAATTTTTTTATGTGCATGATAATTATGCTTTGTCAGTTATAATGGATGAAAAATATAGGTTACAAACAGTATTTCAAATGAAATAATGCTTCTCTGCTTTTTTTGGGGGGGGGGAGGGTTTTAACTTTCTCTAGTGGACATATGAAGAAAAAATTAAAGACTCCCCCCCCCCCAAAAGGCTAACCAACCTTAAACTGCACACAATGAAAAGTCATTTATTAATTCTTATGCATTGAATGTTGCTTGCACATGTACTGTATTGCAGATCTTCATAGGTGTTTAAATTTGCTCAAAATAATATCTGCATAGCTTTCCCTAAAATAAAATATGTTCTTTTCCAGAGAAGAATGTTTGAAACTGAATTGTGACTATTACTTCTCGGTGGATTCAAATACTCAGATAACAAACCCAGATGCACTTCGTCTTCTCATTGAGCAGAACAAGTAACTTTTTTTTTTAAATTTGATATTCATTGAATTTCTAAATGAAATCTTTTGTTAGTTCATTTAATGTCTCTTTGTTTATTAACGAATTCACTTAATTGCTGAATTTCAACATTTTGTTCAGTAAAGCAATCAGCAGTCACTAATTACTCAGATAAATAAAATGTTGCCAACAAAAAAAAAAACTTGTGAAACTTCAGAAGTTCAAGGAAATTATCCATTTGTGCTTCATCTTATATGAAAATGGCTGTGGGGAAAAAATTAAAGATGTGGGGGCAGAAGTAATTGTATAGGTGTAAATTAAGGATTTTCATGTCTGTACCATTTTCCGAGATGATTTGCAAGTTTGCAAATCACATAACGTCGGTTCATCTTGACCAAAAAGAATAATTTCTGGCAGCAAAAGAGCCGTACTGTTGTTATCTTAAACATAATTCATTTTCTGCATATTTTTTTTTTTTTTTGTAGATTTGTAAAGCACATCAGTGGCATTGGGTCATTATGGGCATCCAGGGCTAAGCCCCACATGAAAAGAAAAAAAAAATGTTTCTTCTTTTAATTGGAAAAATTTCAAAAAAAAAAAATGGTATTAGTAGCCAGTCCCCAGATTTCCTGAATGCAAATTTGAACCATTACAGTAGTTGAGTAACTGCATAACATGGTATGGCCTACCATATCCATTTATTAGAGTGTGCAGAATCATGGCCATGACTGAGTACTGCATGTTTGGGTGAGGCAACTCCAGTCAACTCGTTGTGTTGTCGAAGCTTCAGAGAACATTAATGAATAAGCAGATGCGCGCTGAACTGCTCACACATAAAACTGTCTTTCAGGGCTGGTCGCCCTTCTGTTTAACAGCAGCAATTTTGCTTTCACGTCATCCCACAGTGAGCAGCTGTTTTTCGTTTGTGGAATTAAGCTGTTAGATTCGCTCGTGTAATATACTGATTTCATTGTCCCGTTCCGCCAATCTGTCTTGGCTCCACGGGGACTTATTGAGCACCTTGGATGTTATTTTGATATGTTGCGACGATTATCCTGCCTTGAGACGCGGTTCGGACCCTGGCCACCCCAATGGCCCAGAGACCAGCCCGTGGTGACGTGCTGGCAGGCGACATAGAATACCTTGTCTGGGTTCCCGCTCTGTCTGGCGGGATAGGTCGTTTCTTACTTTATCGTTGACTGGAAGATTCCTTGCCCTCAAACTTTTTTTGGGGAATAATTTCCCTTTATTTTCTTTTTCAAAACATCTACACACATGTATGCACTGTCCTCATGCTTAGGACTTACAACATCAAGAGATAGCAAAAAATTTATTTACAGAATATTTACATTGGTGGTCTCTTCGTCTGCTTTCCCACAGACTTCTACCCTCATTCATCTTCCGAATCGCTTTCGGTGTGCACGTTCACCTCCTGCGAAGTAAAATGAACAAAGTGGATATTTTATTGGAAACACCCTTTTAGTTTATTAAGGGGTGAAGACAAAAATGTTAAAAGACTTGGGCCCACATCAACCAAATACTGTATTTGCTTGGTGCAAAAACATAAGAATCAGTCTAGAACTCTACTTTGAAGTGTGTAAAAACTTGCTTGCATAATACAATGGGGCAAGAATAGTTAAATGTCTTAACTGTTTTATCTATTGAGGAAAAGTTCATTTCAGAAACTGACAATTTTAAAACGAAAGTCATCAAAAATTTGCCGAGCAAAAAAAGAACATCTCAGTTTCTTTATAAAAGAAGTAAGGCAAAAATGTAAACTTTTATTTTGTGTTATGCAAGCACTGCATATATATAAATAAAATTCCTACCTGATTATACGTGGTTAAGTATGATTTCAGCAGTTTGTGTTTGGAAACCTCGCACAATCTACTGAAATTATATTTCACCATACAGAAGGAGGTTGAGAATGATTTTTAAAATATTTAGCCCCTGATGAATTTTAAGTCACCCTATGCCACAGAAGCACATAGAATCAGTTTAGTTTAGCCAAAAAAATTCTTACAGCAGAAGTAAGCTGTCATATCACTATTTTTAAACATAATTCAGTTGGAATTATTTCATTTCAAAAAAAAAAAAAAAAAAAAAGAAAAGAAATTGCAGCAATACTTTTTGAATGTGAGTTATATGTAATCACTGCATTCTGACAAAAACATTATTTACAATGGCAACAAGAAAGATGACACCAAATTTTCGATTGTAATGAGCACACCTTTTGAATCCTTTCTGCCACGAATTTAATTTATCAAAGTTATTCAAAGTCAGTGGAACCAGTTAGGAAAACAATCAACTGGGTTTCTACAATTGATAAAACTTCCAGAATTAGAAACAGCTGCTTACTTCCACCAGCAGCTAAAAAGTATATTACGAAAATTAACAAATGGTGCACCAAAGGTTTTTGTGGTACAAGGAAGGTATCAGAGACAGAGATTTTCAAATCAGACAGTTAAAAGAAGAAATATACATGTTGAAGGAAACATGATGCCTTCTAGCAAAAGAATTTTGCATAACAAAAGATTTGAAAATAGGCAAAAAATATTTTTCATGGAGAAAGCTATGCTAACAAAAAAGAACTTTTCAAATATGTCTCCCAGAAGCACAGATAGCTAGAAAAAGGTTTCGACCTTTATACCTCCTAGCAGGAAATCTGTGCATTGCTTAAATATGTTCCACATCTCTATTGTAGTGAATGGTATACAGTAAAGAAGAAATTTTTCAGTATGGTTTTTAGAAGCGGAGATAAAACTGCAAACTGAAGCACAAAAACACCACTTAGTGACAGAACTATAAACTATAAAACTCCTCATATAATGACCTAGAGTGTACTACAAGGCAAGTGGCATCCGATGGTAAAAGAATTTTTTAAATTGCACATGTAAAAGCAGAGATATTGAGCATTTGCACCACCTAGCAGCGAAATTGTGCATTATTTTGGGAAGAAAATACACACACAGAGTTTTCATATTAGTATATGACCGAAAAAAAAAAAAATTATCAGGTTTTTGGTCCTGCAGAAGTAAGTGGGTGTAAGTTCAAATTTCCATTTGAACTTACAACCTCTGGTGGCAGACTTGTGAGTTAAGAAAAATTTGAAATTATATGAGAAACATTTCACACTAGAAACACTCTTCAACAAAGAAAGAATTTCTCAAATCAGACTCTTAGAAGCAGAGATATCAACAAAAATAAGATATGCGTCTACGCCCATTGGCGGAAAAACTATGCGCTATTTTAAGCAGGAGGTATTTTCGAAAGGTTTACCAACATGAGCAGTATTGGTCTGTGAAAGAATTTTTTTAATCAAGCTTTTAGAAGCTCAGATTTTTCTGCAAATACATCAGAAGCAGAAGTTAACACCTATTCTCCCTGGAAGCCAAACTATTGTTTACTAAAAACATTGAAAATATGGAAAACATTTCCCATCAGGAGCTGTATCCAGTGTAAGAAGAATTTTTGAAATTGGAGATTTAGAAGCAGATATATCGGGGAAAACACAATTTACCTTTACGCCCCTAACAGAAAATCTATGCATATGCATTACCTGAAGAAGAAACTGTACCTAAAATGGTCTTCATTATAAATGGCATGGACAGGAAGAAACAATTTTTTTCAATCGGATATTTAGAAGCAAATATGTGCAATAAAATGTGTTTTAAATTCGATATCATCTGCATTTACGCTATCTAATGGCGAAGTTGTACAACAGAAGAAAACCGGAATGCAAGGATCATCATTCTCATATTTCAAGCTTCACAATGCAAAAATAATATTTCAAATCGGACTAACAGTTATAGAGATATGGTGTCCACTGACAGACAGGTGGATGGGCAAACAAACCGATAACATAAGCATGATCTTTTCTACAAAAGATGTGCTAAAAAAAGAAGTAATGGGATCTCTCTATATTCTTTCAAGAACAGCATTTATCATAATCTTTTCACATTAGTACACCAATATGGTGTTCATGCATGGTATTGGCACAAAATGTAAGAACATGCATGCATACACACACACAAAAAAGCAAATTCTGGTCACTCGTGACTAATCTCACATGTTCAGTCCATTTTATTCTAAATCCATCCCTTGGTTTGTGGTATGTTATCTTAAAATGAGCCATTTATGTGTTTAATTTCATATTACATTCAGTATTTGTCCAATCCACCGCAATAGATTTTTATTAACATTTACCTCATTCAAAGAAATACCTAGTTCAGTTCTAATGTCTTTACCAACTTATAGTATCACTGAATCCACCTATTTCCTTCAAGTTTTTTCTTTTTGCCCTTCAGATCCCTTTACTTTGCATCCAACTTTCGTTAATACAAAAATCGGTAGGTCTAAATACTTCACTGTATATAAAAAGTTGTGTTCACATTCAAGCATCTTTCTTAATTTAATGTAAATAATTTTGTGCAAGTGATACGACATTTACCTACTGTGCTGATTCTCTTGTGTAATTCCTTATTATCCTTTCTAGTCTCTTTGTTGATCACACCCAAATAATTAAAATCTGTTATCCACTCTAGCCTTTGCCTCTGTATTATACTATATAACTAATGATTCAAACTGTTGATTTAGACTCATCAGCATTTATCTTCACAAATTTTCACAAGTATTATGTATCTTCTTATATTTCCATGCACAAAAAAAGGCATATGGAGCGATATTATGTGGCCAAAGACTTCAATGTAGAACTGCTATTAAAAGCAGCAACAATACTGTTTGTCACATATATTTTGTTTAAGCATGCAGGTTGGAGTAGTTAGGTCCATATAATGATATGAAAATACAAAACGAACATTAATGGTGAAAAAAAAATTTACTTGTAATAATTTTGGCAATTTTAGTCATTGTGGCAAAGCTTCTGCTCGATAGAACGGACATTTGCTTATTTAGATGAGATCCAAGTTCTGCCTGAACGAAAGATTCATGGATTAAAAAACACTATTTCGAGTTAAAATTCTATACCCTTGTATAGGTGTCTGCAAGGAATGATGATTAAAAATGTGAAAGTCAAAAACTTTGCCAAATGAATAAAAAGGACACAAAGGAATAAAAGATGGACCCAAACTTAATTCACCACCGCAACACACTTCCAAACATGTTTTGGCAAGAATTTTGCCTTCCTCAGTGGAAACATTAAGGTGTACGTGGGCACCAAGTCCTCGTCGACGATCCTCGAAAGACTGATGTAATGTCTTGTATCGCTCTGCCTTCAGCCTTCGTCGTCGCAGACCATGGACAACTGCGTATCACTGCGTATCTGGCGGCATCTATGGCACTGTGTTTTTCTTGGTCTACTTTTCCCATTCCACACCTGTGATCTTTGAACCTGTGTTTATTAGCCCTTTGAAATTGATTGTATTCCTGTTCGATCAGATATCGCCTGGCATGAGGTAATTCAATTGGTGAATTAGACTTGCAGCATTTATTTTCAAATTTCTCAATGACCACCGCTTCCGATGTTATGATCTGTCTATGAGTCTTGTGTGATGTCAAATGTCTAATATTCTCCCAGTCGGGCTTCGATTGATTTTCTATGCAGTATTGTATCAGTGCCGTTCTTGGTCTTTTCTTTTGCCAATCTTGAATATGTTCTTTCAATCTTGTAATCATACGTCTTTTTGTACTTCCGATATAAATGAAATCTTGTTGATCATTGTCTGTCTTGGTTGGAATGGCATATACTCCTGCTCAATCCAGGATGGATTTTTTATTATTACCAGAAGTTAGTAATGAGCCATTATCAGTGATGGTTTCTGCAAAATTTATTTCATTCAAAACACATTCTTTCTTTAATATGTTACTTAATGGTGGTAAGTATGGAAAGGAGATGTAAGATTTATATATATTCTTTTGTTTCGTCTGGTTTTTATTATTCTTAAGATTGTTGTATATTGAATTAATCAAACGTTTATTGTATCTAAAATGTTCAGCTATATTTTCAATCCATTGTATTTTTGTAAGTTCGAACTCTGCCATAGAGGAATGCGTTATAGCTCTGTTAATGTAATATTGGAATGCAGTTGTCTTATATCTCCATGGGTATGCGGAATGCGATGGTATTAATGCAGGCAAAAAACATGGTTTTCGATAAACAGTGTAATCTATGGAATCATGCCTTCTGAATAAATTAAGGTCTAAATAATGAAGATTTTTGTTAACCTTTTCTTCAAGCGTTGTCTTTATGGTTGGGTAAGTATTATTGAACGTTTGTAGAACATATCTAGTTTGTCCTTAGTATGTTGCCAAAAAATCAAGATATCATCAACATGGCATAGATATAAAATTGGCAAATCAAGGCCAGAGTTCTGGAATAACATTTGTTCAATATTCTGTATGACAACTTCTGCTAGAAGACAGGAGAGTGGTGATCCCATGGGTGCACCAAATACTTGTTTGTATATAATACTATCATTTGAGAAATAATTGCTGTTGGTTATAAATCATAATGCATGTATAATACTTGTTCGTTGTTTTTCATCAATGTTTTCATTTATAAGTTTTGTATTAATTAGTTCAATTGCTTCTGTAACAAGAGTGTTCAGATATAATGATATTATGTGCATACTACACATTGTGAAGTTACATTCCTGCAAAGATTGAATTATACTTATTAGTTCTTTAGAATTTGAAATATTAAATTTATGGTTGCTATAAAGCGGCTTTAGGTAGTTATATATTGCTTTCTCAAGATTGATTGTGGGAGCATTTCATTTGTTCACAATAAGGCGTATCGGATGATTATCTTTATGCGTCTTTACTTTACCAAAAACAGCCGGTGTGCATGCTCCAATCAGCGGGTAAGCCTTTTGTTTTATTATCGGTGGGAGGTCACTATGATTCTTTAGAATTGCAACTTGCCGAATTATATTATCAATGGGATCCTTGTCAATTTTTTCTACCTTCAATTCTGTAATGGCCTTATTCATTTTCAACTGATAGTCATTGTTGTTCATAATCACAATCTGCTTGCTCTTGTTAGCCATTATGCATTTGATATTGTAGTCATTCATCAATGCCAACAAAGATTTACGTTCATATTTAATTGGTGTATTATTTGTCTGACAGTACATTTTATTATATGTTCTAACCATTTTATATTGAACTGGGTTCTTTTTGTTAACTGGTAATACTCATATTATTTCTTCTATTTGTGGTATAAGATCTTCAGGCTTAGGTTTAGGTCATTCATATGCATACTGAATTCCTTCCTCTAATGCTTTAACCTGCAAGCCTGAAAGTTTGATATCAGACATATTAATAAACTTGTTCATGTTGTTAGGCTTATTATTATTATTTTTATTATTTGTCCTGTAATGCTTTTTGTCCAACAGGTTTTCGAACTTTTGCATATGTTTATTACGTAGTTTCAATCTCACATGGTCTAACGTAGCATATAATTTGATGAATTCCGTATTTTGGACAATTTCTTGTTGAACAAGATTCATACATGTGTTGTACAACTTATAGTTCACAATACTGAGTTTGTTCAAAGTTTTCCTTTTATCACGAATGACTGTTCTTAGCCTTTTATTTTTACAAGTATTTATAATATTCTTGTCTTTGCAATTTAGTATTTTAATTTTAATTCTTAGGAAACGCGGAATGATGTTGTTACTTTTGCATAATGTCAGAAACTGCAAATGTTCAACGTCTTTAGATAGTGTAATTCTAGTTTGAAGTCAAGAATCAAAATTTTAATGCAACTGGTAAATTCCATAGATTACGCTGTTTATCGAAAACCATGTTTTGTGCCTGCATTAATACCATCGGATTCTGCACACCCATGTAGATATAAGACAACTGCATTCCAATATAACATTAACAGAGCTATAGCATATGCCTCTACGGCAGAGTTCGAACTTACAAAAATACAATGGATTGAAAATATAGCTGAACATTTTGGATACAATAAACGTTTGATTAATTCAATATATAACAATCTTAAGAATAATCAAAACCAGACGAAACAAAAGAATATATATAAATCTTACATTTCCTTTCCATACTTACCACCATTAAGTAACATATTAAAGAAAGAATGCGTTTCGAATGAAATAAATCTTGCAGAAACCATCTTTGATAATGGCTCATTACTAACTTCTGGTAATAACAAAAAATCCATCCTAGATCGAGCAGAAGTATATGTCATTCCAACCAAGACAGACAATAATCAACAAGATTCCATTTATATCAGAAGTACAAAAAGACGTATGATTATGAGATTGAAAGAATATATTCAAGATTGGCAAAAGAAAAGACCAAGAATGGCTCTGATACAACACTGCATAGAAAATCAATCGGAGCCCAACTGGGAGAATATTAGACATTTGACATCACACAAGACTCATAGACAGATCATAACATCGGAAGCGGTGGTCATTGAGAAATTTGGAAATAAATGCTGCAACACTAATTCACCAATTGAATTACCTCATGCCTGACGATATCTGATCGAACAGGAAAACAATCGATTTCAAAGGGCTAATAAACACAGGTTCAAAGATCACAGGTGCGGAATGGCAAAAGTAGACCAAGAAGAACACAATGCCATAGATGCCACCACTAACAGCTTGCGCAGTGATACGCAGATGTCCATGGTCTGCGACAACGAAGGCTGAAGGTAGAGCGATACAAGACATTACATCAGTCTTTCGAGGATCGTTGACGAGTACTTGGTGCCCACGTACACCTTAATGTTTCCTCTGAGAAAGGCAAAATTCTTGCCAAAACATGTTTGGAAATGTGTTGCGGTGGTGAATTAAGTTTGGGTCCATCTTTTATTCCTTTGTGTTCTTTTTATTCATTTGGGTTTTTTAACTCACGTTTTTAATCATCATTCCTTGCAAACACCTATACAAGGGTATAGAATTTTAACTCGAAATAGTGTTTTTTAATCCATGAATCTTCCGTTCAGGCAGAACTTGGATTTCATCTAAATAAGCAAATGCCCATTCTATCGAGCAGAAGCTTTGCCACAGTGACTAAAAATGCTGAAATTTGCCACAGTGACTAAAAATGCTGAAATTATTATGAGTAAGTAAAAATGTTTACCATTAATGTTCGTTTTGTATTTTCATATCATTATATGGACCTAACTACTCCACCCTGCATACTTAAACAAAATATACATGACAAACAGTATTGTCGCTGCTTTTAATAGCAGTTCTACATTGAAATCTTATGTATCTGATTGGAAAATCATACTTAACATTTTTATATTCCCAGAAATAGCACTAAGGCATTAGCACAGAGCAAGCGTTTTATACCAGAACCCACTACTTCAGCATCTGAGTTCAGTCAGTTTGCCAATATATAAAGCAAAAACTTAAAGTAGAAACTGCCTACATTTCTTTCTCACCCCATAATTAATCTCAAACCAATTAACAGTACTTGTCTTCATCCTTGTGTTGCACAATTTTTATTGTATAGGCTTGTTATGGACTCTTATAGCTTCGCTTTCATGTTGTAAAATTTTAACACATGAAACTAAACATGCTGTTAGGTACTACGTCAAAAAAAATGCTCTTTGTTTGTTTGGTTTGTGGGTTTAACTACCACCGTGAGCAACTCGATGGGTTGTAAGCAGTTTAAGGCACTGGTTCAAGAGAAGGGAGAGAGCCAGTGCCATATGACAAACACAACATGTGTGCTTTGCTGGGATTCGAACCCAGACCCATCTCAGACGAATGGTCAGCAAAAGTCTTTTCAGAGTCAATGAACATCATATGTGTATAAATCCTGATTTGGTATATGAAGCTTTTAAAAAAATTGCTTGTGCACAGGTACATTATCCTGGCATTCACTTTCCAGAAGCCACACTGTCCTTCACTCCATTGATTTTGCAACACCTTTGTGATTTGTTTTACTCAGTATGCTTGAGTAAATCTTTCAAAGAATACTAGGAGATGCCGCAGAACTGTTCCTTTCCTTGACCCTTCTTAATGCTAAAGTAACCATGCTAAACATACCACCAAAACCATAATTCTGTGACATGTGCATTTTTGGTCACTAATACCTACCACATTTTGGTTGAGTATGCTGCCAATTGTGTTCATTGATATGTTATTTTAGAATTAGTGTCTCTCAAGAACAACAATTGAATGGAGAAAATTTAATATCATCCTTTGTTAATTTTGTAGGAGTGTGGAAGGTTGATTATGGTAGAATTTCACAAGGTTTCCCACAAAAACCACTCAGAACACCATTTTGCCTATTTTTACCATTCAGCTCTCAGCACAGTGCTGTACACTTTGGTTTGTTCATAGTTGTGGTACATAAGTGGCTTGGCACAAGTTTATCTTAGACCAGTAAACCAGCTAGTTTTATTGCCCCCTCCCTTTACCCTCCGGCTTGACACAGAGCATTATCTCTATGACAAGTGAACTAGGATGTTAAATGATATGCCCCTCCAATTCCACAGGCCTTTCTACGTAGCCCATGTAGGTCTCCTTCTAGTTTGAGGATCTATTAACTCTTAACAGAATGGCAATTACTTACTACTGTTTACTGATGATAACATCATCAGTAAATAATAGTAAGGCTGATTTATGACCAAATTTACTGGTGACTTTTTACAATATTCTTGTAGTTGTATGGTACTAATATTTCGCACAAAAGTAAGACTGGCTTTCCATTAAACCCAAATATTGTTTTCAAATGTAATTGTTGGCACAAATGTGCCATATTTTCACTTTTCCATGTAGCAACTCCTTCAGAAAACTTGAAAATTTCATTGTCCTGGAGCGGGAATCGAACCCGCATCTCCCGATTTCCGTTTGAGCATGCTATCCGTTACACTACCAAGGAAGTTTCAAGCAACTGAAGCTAAACAGATGTGGCTTAGAAATCTGAGAATTGTTCAAATTTGCATTAGTCGAAGCTATTCCGTGCTTCCTCGTAGCATCATCCAAACTTTTCTCACATCTGAGGTCGGATGTAGGTCACAAATCATTGTTTTCAATTCAACATTGAGTTTTTAAACAACTTCAGGGGTTAATGGTTGTTGGTAGCTGTTTCATGGTTGACTTTATATTCTTTCTTAGATGAGATAAAATCACTGTAGGTAACATTTGCACATTCAGTGAAGGGCAATTGGTACTGGAGAAACATCTGTATATGAATTCTGCCAATTCTATGTTTTCATTTTGTATGATGAAAGCTATTATCTAGTTGAAAATTCTTGTAATTTATTCTTCATTTTTTAATGTGCTGCATACTTAAAACATATTAAAAGTTTTGCCATCAATATTTTAATATGCATTGTAAAGTTGGTACAGAGAAACCTCTGAATAACGGCTTGGACCAGAAAAAAATGCCTGTTGTTGAAAAGTGGCTGTTATTCAGAGGTTAGGCCTAAATTGTTCATCAGTTTGGACTGAGAAAATTCGTGAAATCAGTGTAGAATTAAAGACCAATGTGGTCAGCAGTTGTAGCAATATGGAAATCAGAATGCAAACAAGCCAACAGAAAAGTGTACTCAGTTCAAGAGTGAAAATGTCCAGATTTAGGACATGGCACTGGCTCTCTCCCTTCCTGCAGTAGAGTTTGTGAACTAGCAATAGCAATTGAAACATAAGAGATTTTCTCATTATCTCCACCTATTGCTTGCAAGAACTGAACAACCTATAGGCTAAACTTTAACGATTATTTATGATGTAAAGGATTTAAGGAAAGCAATATCTGATCTGTGATCTTAAGCAGCCGTTAAAAATAGCAAGCTAGAAGATCAGGGTTAGGTTACCTGACAGGAAAGAAAAACAAAAGTTTTCGCGACAGTCACGTGTAACAGTAGAGTTAGGTGGTAACGCACAGGAAAGCAGGAACTGAACCCACACCAAACCAAGAGACTCCTCCAACTACCAGTATTCCAAGCACCAATGTTCACTCCTGCCAGCCGTCGCGGTGACCGAGACATTCACAAAAACTGGTGCTCACCTCAAGTAATTAGTGTTACATGCCAGACTAAATTTTACATTCTTTTTTCTCACTTAAGTATCCATTGTTTCATCTGTTATGCAGCCAATCGTACCCAAGGCACAGTTTCTATAGCAACATTCTTTGTCCCCTTCTTATTCATTTGTCAAAATATGGAAGGAGCTAAGTAAAATCCTAAGAAACAAAGTGTGCATTAATTACACCTTCTTCTGGACTGTCTATATGATGTCCATTAACCACTATTAAGAGCTTCCATTGCCCGGGCTTGAAAAATACCATTCCCGAGATGCCTGAAGCATGTAAATTATTGGCCTGGGCAGGTAAATAAAAAAACTGGTTGCCCGGAATGGGCAACCAAATTTAAAACTAAAAAAGTTTGGAATAGAATTTCCTACTACTAGAAAAGATAGTCATTGCATGTCGTGTTTCATTTCACTGCTAATCACTGGAAGTTGTATTATTGTTACGGAGTGCCAAGGACAGAAGAATATTACTACTTTAATTATATTATACTCTAGGTCCAGAAATTGGAACTAGCTGCCCCGTTGGTGCAGTGGTCTAAGCAATGGTTTTGAATCATTCGTCCGAGATGGGTCCAGGTTCGAATCCCGGTGAGGCATGGATGTTGTGTTTGTCTTATGGCACTGGCTGTCTCCCTTCCCTGGTACCAGTGGCTCTAAATTAGGGATGGGCTGCTGCTTCTGGCCCAATGAAGTGCACATGGTGGTCATTAAACCTCCAATCAAAAAAAAAATGGGACTATAGGTAGTTTTGCTCAAAATGTTGTTTATATATAGTCAGCGACAAAATGCATGCCTCTGACGGAACAAAAGACGAGAACTTTAGCAAAAGGAACATGGCAGAATCACTAAATTTCTCAAATACCAATTTTATCATGATAGCCTACCATTTCGTACCAGTTTCAGTATCGTCATTTTAAAACTTGAGATGCATGCCTTTGTGCATTGAACATTTTGAATATAGACCCTTAAAAACAGAAAGGCAGAACATGGAAAAAGAGTTCACATTTGTTAATTTAAAAAAAAAAAAATGAGAATTCTGATTTGTTATTGTAAAAGATAAATTTTTCTGAACATCCAGCTTTTACTACCTGGGCAAGTAAATAATCTCTGAGCATGCCCAGTCAGGCATGTAACTTTTCAGATATTTTTCAAGTCCTGCAATGCTCAGAGGTTATCATTAATGCTAATCCTACCACAACTGTTGTATACCAACCAAAACTTGCCATTGCTTGAGGTTACTATTGTTCAGAGGTGTCTGTTAATAGAGGTTTCACTGCACAGTAGACTCTGGTTAATTGGGCCACCAGTTAATCCACACAGCCATTTATTTGAGGCAGTTCTTGTAGAACATCCAAAATTAGCTCTTTGGAATAAAGCTTCACATAGTTAGGGCAGTTGCTTAATTGGGCCATAGTGTTCTAGCCATGATGTGTCCCAATTAACCAGAATCTACTGTATATGGAATCATGTCTTGCATGATTTAACATCATGCAAGACATGCAAGGCATGATGTTGTACGAGTATCATAACAAAAGTTCTGCACATGTTAATCTAAAATGGAAGCGGATGATACAATTGGGAAAATGATTGTGCCATATCAAGGTCAGACTCTCAGCAACACAGTGGTGTCAGAATGATGTGCTATCATTTGCTGTGTGGATGTGGGAGGTTTTGGAAATGGAACGTGCAGTTCCTCAGGTCGAGTCACGGCGTTAGACCAGCGCTCGTACGTGAAAAAGAAACTCTGCGGGGAAAAATTCCGACACAGATCCACACTGCCTTGTAAAAAGTTTGTGGGGAAGGAACTCTTGATCAAAGCACAATTTCTCGCTGAGCATCGTGCTTTCGGGAGGGCCAAGCAGCATCGAAGAGGATCACCACTCAGGCAGACCTCAAACGGTGACAGACAAAACATCTGTCACCATTTTTGCAACGATTCTCGAAGAGAATCGTCATTTGACAGTTGAGGAGATTTCTCATCAGGCAAATTTGTCAACCATGTCTGTTCACCGGATTTTGACCTCTTCACTGGGAAAAAAAAAAAAATTCTGCATGCTGGGTGCTCCATCAACTCACCCCCAAGCAGAAGTTAGCCAGAGTTCAGAGCAAGCATTGCACAGGATTACTTCCACAGGTTCAAAAGGGAGGGAGACAGCTTCCTGAACAGAATTGTTGCAATTGATGAGACTTGGACCCCTGATTTTGAGCCAGAACTGAAGTCACAATCAGCTGAATGGAGGCATCCAAGTTCCTCACGCCCCTCAAAGTGTCGTCGGCAACAATCCAAAGTGAAACAAATGTTGGTTTTTGTGTACAATGCCCTGGGTGTTGTGGTCTCTGATCGAGTGCCGGTAGGGCAAAATGTAAATGCACAATATTATCATGACTTTTTGAGGACAAAGTTGAGACTGAAAATTCGTCAAAGTTGCCCTAACTTGTTGGAAGCGGGAGCGATCTTGCTGCATGACAATGCATCGTGTCATGGTGCAGCGTCAGTACACGGTCTTTTGTCGAAATATGGCTGGGAAACTTTATCCCACCCACCGTACAGCCATGATCTCAGTCCACCCGACTTTAATCTTTTCCCAAAGTTAAGAAATTGGTTCCGTGCCATCCGCTACGAATCGCTGGACAAACTGACATTGGACGTGACCCGAGTAATGCAACAACTGAACAAAGATGGCATACTGCGGGGCATCCAGGACTTATCTCACCGCCGGCAAGCTGTCATTAGCAGTGGAAGGTAGTACATTGAACGGCAATAAGGTGAGTTTTCTCCGTTACTTCTCAATTTTCTCAAAAATGGATAGTATGCAGAACTTTTATTAGGTCCCTCGTGCAAAAAACATGTCCATTATGATGTCCTAATGTTGTTGCATGTGCCTTGGAAATGTAACTGATATTGTATAACTTTTTAAAACCAAAATAATTTGAATTTGTATTTTTATCTTTCTAGACGTGTCATAGCTCCTGTATTGGTACGCCCTACTCGTTTGTGGTCCAATTTTTGGGGTGCCCTCTCTTCAGATGGATTTTATGCCCGCTCAGTGGATTATGTAGATATTGTGAAGAATAAAAGAAGGTAAGTTTTCTTCGTTCTATATTGTTTGCATAATAAATGAATATTCATTATTGAGTCACATCTGTGTATTCAACAGTGAATGTTGAGGTTGATGAGGCCCAGCACATAATTACAGACTATCAAAACAACCGTGAAAGTTTAGGTTGATGAGGCCCAGCACATAATTGCAGACTATCAGAACAGAAAATTAAAAATTTTAAACAATAAAAATTAAAATACAAAAAATGATAAGCCTTACTTACTAAATCGTGGTAGCTCATCTTTCAATAACATTAATTCAGATTACCTACAAACTTTCTCCATCTTTCTCATTCCATTACAAGATTTTTTGCCAATAATAATAATAAATGGCCACCATCATCAATCCATCTTGTTTTAGGTCTTCCTCCTGATCTGCGACTGGCTGATTTAGAATGTAACATCAATCCTGGAAATCTGAAATATCCTTAAGCAACTTAACACATATGCCCAAGTCACCTCCGTGTGTTTGGCAGTTCAACCTTAAACTATAGGTTTTGTGTTCTACAGAAGAGATACCCAATTTAGATATGATATCTTGTCATCAAATCCATCTGTTTTGTCGTGACGTTCCTGTTGTTACCATTCTCATGTTAGCCATATCTGATTGCCCAACTCTCTGTGCTATGGAAGAGGGTAGGCCCAAATACTATACTGTAAAAGTCAGCTCTGCTCTTTGGTTAACCTCCTTAGTGAAAACAATCATATACAACTGATATGAGGCCTTTATTACTTTGCCAACTCTGTTTTATAATTCTGTAACATATCAAGCTTTCCTAGGTTCATCAATACACCTGAATAGTTAAAATTTGATACCTGCTTAGACACTTTTTCCGTGAACTGCAAAATTAGTTTTTATTAGTTTGACCCAAAAGCATATGTTTAAACTTCTTAACATGTATCCTTATTCTAAATATTTCACAAGTCATACTCAAATATTTAAGATTATACTGCAAGTTACTTAGCATTTCTGTGGTCATACATCTTTAGCCTTAGCATCATGCACTGGATATCTGAAATTCTGTTAACACTTTTTCATTACAAGCATCTGTTGGTGGTAATATATCACTTCACTTTCTCTAATGCTGTTCCTTCGTTTTCCATTTGGCATTTGGTCAATGTATGCAAAGATGTAAACCACTTCCATTGTCATCTCAACAACTTGAAGTTCACCCTTTCTTACAAAAGGCTTAAAGACATGCTCCATTGCTGCTCCAACAACCTGCAGTGTGTCAAGTGTTGAGCATGTAATTTACCTTCTTCAGATTCTTTATTTACTCCACTTCTTTATTTTGACCTTCAAGTCTTTATTTCCTGATGTGCCGTTCTGGAGGAGTGTACCTGCAAAAATACCACTTTCTTTATCTTAGTTAAATGATCTGTTCATGTGATGTTATCTCTACTTACTGTATTTCCAGTTTTTATACTTGCATGACATTGCATAATAAACTACTGTTTGTGAAAATTGCAACACCATAATGGAATATTGGTAATCATGTGAAAATTGCTGGATGTGTAGAGCAGGATAGGGCATGCAAATGATTGGAAGTGCAGAGTCATTGGGCATGTCTGGTCTCAGCAGCTCCCTTTGGGCAGTCAAGTGAGGGGTATAAAGAGAGGGCTGTTTAGGATACACGTCAGTAGTGCATCATAGACAGCGAGCTGTAAAAGGGTCTCCAGGATTCAATAATGTCTTGGCGACAATAAAGGGTGCAATATCACCATATGACAGAGTTTGAACGTGGACGAATGATTGGTTGTAAAAGGGTCTCCAGGATTCAATAATGTCTTGGCGACAATAAAAGGTGCAATATCACCATATGACAGAGTTTGAACGTGGACGAATGATTGGTCTGCGTGAAGGTGCATTTTCGTACCACAACATTGCTGCTCGGATGGGACATAACACCATGACAGTGATGTTCATGTGGCAGCAGTGGACTGAGGAGAACCAGGTGCATCGACAATTTGGCAGTGGACTGAGGAGAACCAGGTGCATCGACAATTTGGCAGTGGACTGAGAAATGTGATGACACCGCTAAATGACCGACACCTCATCCACATGGCAGTGATGAACTGTTCCGCATCTTTGCAAGTGTTAGCACAACAATGGAGCACTGCAACAGGTGTGGCATTGTCTGCCACCAGTTTGACGCCATCTTCTGCACAGAGGACTGGTTGCACTCATCTCTTTGCAGCAGATTCCTTTGACCCTTAACCATGGACGCCTCAGGCTGGAATGGGGTTTTCAGTACAGGCAATGGCGTGCTGATTAACAACATGTTGTATTTTCGGACGAGTCTTGATTCGACTTGGACTACCATGATGGCCGCACATGCATTAGATGGTATTGTGGTGAGCGTTGTGTGAAGATTAGATACGGGAAATGATATGGGAGCCCAATGAGTTAAGTGAAAGATGGGGTGAATATTTCTGTGAGTTATTAAATCAGGAAAGCAAAGATAATTCTGAGACAGATGCAGATGATGGCATAGTGGAGGATGAAAGCACAGGAGGGATCTCAAGAGAAGAAGTGTGTAAAGCTCTAAAATCTGTTCAGAATAGTAAGGCTCTGAGAGTTGATGGCATAACTGCCGAGATGTTGAAATATGGTGGTGACTCTCTAATTGATTGGTTAACTGAAATTTGCCAGTTGTGCTGGGAGTTAGGAATGGTCCCTCGGGATTGGGGAAATACTATCATTACTCCCTTGTATAAGGGAAAAGGTGATCAGACTGACTGCAAGAACTATCGTGGTATTAGCCTACTGAGTGTGCCAGGTAAAGTGTTTGGTAAGGTTGTTATTGAAAAAATATATGGTCTTACATCACAGAAAGTGTGGGATGTTCAGAGTAGTTTTATGCCTGGTAAAGGCTGCACTAACCAAATTTTTGCATTACGCATGATGATTGAGAAGTATCTGGCTGTTGGTAAGAAAGTTTTTGCTGCCTTCATAGAGTTAGAGAAAACTTATGACCGAGTAAATAGAACACTTTTGTGGAAGGTATTGAATGAATATGGTGTTACTGGGAATCTACTTAATAGTGTAAAAACCATGTATGCTGACAGTAGAACCTGTGTACGAGTGAATGGTGTTTTATCAAAATGATTTTCTATTGGTGCAGGAGTCTGGTAAGGTTGTGTAATGTCATCCTGGTTGTTTAATATATTTATGGAGGCGTGCATGCATGATGCCAAAATAGATAATACTGGTTTATGTTGATATCCGTGTGTGCAGATTGCTGCATGCTGATGACACTGTCCTGTTGGCAGAGAGTTGCAGAGTATGTTGACTCGGATGTACGAAGTTTGCATGAAATTCAAACTGAGTATAAATAAGGGAAAACCCAAAGTTATGGTTTTTGAGAGAGGAACTGGTAGCACTGAATGTAATGTAAGTGTAAATAGCACAGTGATTGACCAGACGAGTGAGTTTGTGTATTTAGGAAGCATGTTTGACATAGAGAATTAATTGGATGGTGAAATTAGTAGGCGAGTGAATTCTTCATTGAAAGTCATGGCTGCTCTGAGAGGTTTTCACAGGAATGATGGGTTTTCAAGAGAGTCACGCATGGCTGTGTATGAGAGTATAATTGTTCCTACTCTGATGTATGGCAGTGAAACCTGGGTATTGCAGAGGAAACATAGGAGTCGTTTGTGTGCTAAAGAAATGCGTTACTTACAGGGGGGGCAAGGCACGTTCTGATTGTGTGAGGAATGAAGATGTGTTGCAGTTGTGTGATGTGAAGCAAAATGTTGTTAGCAAGGTGGAGGCTAATATGCTTCGGTGGTTTGGCCATGTTGAAAGAATGAGTGATGAGATGCTTACTTAGAAAATGTTTTTAGCCCAAGTGGCAGGAAAGAAGGCCAAGGAAGTCATGGGAGGATCAGATTCAGGAGTGTCTGCATGAGAAACAAATTATGAGTATGAAGTATAGAAGAGCTTGTGTACGGCGTGTAATGAATGTCAGTGAAGCCTGAGTTGTATGTCAAGATCGCTGTAAATGGAGAAATTTGGTATGGTGACAGTAAGTAAAAACTATTTCTTTTTGGAGCTAACATCTGAATCTCAGAGAACAGCTTAGGGATATGTATGTGTATTCCTTCTTCCAACATGCAGTGCCGAGTGTCTTACTGGCCGAACGCCAAGTGTGATGGTTTGGAGTGCCATTGGGTATTATACCATTCACGATCTCGGCTGCTATGACTTGAGGGCAATCTCAACAGCGACCACTACATCAGGGACGTTGTACAGGCAGAAGTCATACCCATCCTTCAAAGCACTTCTGGTGCTGTTTTCGAGCAGGACAATACCTGACCACATGTTGCCGGGAATGTTCAAGCCGTCTTTGCAGCACAGCAGATACTGCTTCTTCCCTGGCCTTCACGTTTGCCAAACATGTTTGGGATATGGTCACTCGGCAATGGACCCATCAAAGTCCTCCAGCAGTCAGTACCAATAATCTGTGGACTCTCATGCATGCCGCGTGGCAAACAATTACCCAGGACACCATCTAATGCCTTTTCGATTCAATGCCATGCTGTTTAGAAGCTCTTATTGCAGCTCATGGAGGCTTCACATGATACTGATTTTTGCAGGTAAAAATTGTTATATTGTTCTGAATATTAAATCCCTTATGTGCAGTCATGTCAGTAATCTGTGGTATAAATTTTATTCGAATTGCATGGTTCCTTTTCAGTGTCACAATTTTCACAAACAGTAGTGTATATTTAAAAGCAAAACTTTAGGATTACTTATGTTGCCAGAAAATTATCATATTCACATCACAGTTTTTATCCTTGTGTTGCTTAACTATTCCATCTTCCTCTTTTTACACATTTCCTTAAATTTTTTGTGTTGCATTTGGAAAATGACTTTTGATTGAAGGCTAACAGATTCTGTAAATATGATTTTACAGGCTCAATGCTTTGAGGAAAGTTGGTAGATTTGATATCAGTATACATCTTGTGTAATGTCGTTTGTCTACAGCATAATATGTTACGTTCAAATTCCTAACTTTCATATACACTGAAGTGCCAGAAAAACTGGTACAGACGAGCTTATACAAAATACATAGCAACATCACCCATACGCGTATTTGGTTGCGTCCGCCAGTGCATATATAAAACAATGGACATCCTTGCCAGCTGTCAGAGCTGTTTTCGGCTTGAGAATGACAAGTAATAACGATTTAAGTGATTTTCAACGCAGTGTCATAGTTGGCCCTCGTGAGATGGGCCATAGTATTTCGGAGGTAGACACGAAGTTAGAATTTTCACGGACAACCATTGCAAGGGTTTACCGTGACTACAAGAATTCCGACAAAACCTCCAACCTATGATACCAGTTGGGCCGTAAAAAGACATTGGGTGAACGTGACCATCATCAGCCGTCAAGAATCTTTTCAAACGATAGGCGTGCAACACTCTCGCAGGTATCATCAAAATTCAATGCTGGAGCCTCAACAAGCATCAGCGTCCGGACTGTGCAACGTACCCTGCACAATATGGGCTTTGGGAGCCGACGCCCAACTTGAGTCCCATTGATGGGTGCACGACACAGAGCTATGCGCCTCGCTTGATCACGGCAACAACACCACTGGACACTTGATGACTGGAAACAAGTAGCCTGGTCTGACAAGCCGCGTTTCCAATTGTATCCGGCAGATGGAAGGATTCGTGTGTGGCGCAAACCCCATGAAGCCATGGATCCCGCCTGTCAACAGGAACCTGTACCAGCTGGTGGGGGGGGGGGGGTCCGTAATGGTATGGGGTGTGTTTAGCTGGACTTCACTGGGGCCCCCTGGTACATCTACAAGCATCTGTGACCGGCCAACACTATGAGCGCATTTTTTCTGACGAGGTACACCCGTTCATGTCCTGCATTCATGCTGATGGGTTGGGCCTGTTCCAACAGGATAATGCACCTCCACACAAGTGTCAGGATGTCACATTATGGTTAGAGGAGCATTCATCTGAGTTTGGGGTGTTGCCATTCCCACCCAAGTCCCCAGATCTGAACATGATAGAATGCATTTGGGATGCCATGCAACGCGCTGTCGAACACAGGAACCCGAGACCTCAGAATACACCTGAATTGTGGAATGCTCTGCAGGAAGTATGGTGTGCATTGCTTACAGCATATTTCCAGGAGCTAGTGGAGTCCATGCCCTGTCGGTTTTCTGCAGTCCTGCGCACCCGTGGTGGACCTACCAAGTATTAGACTAGTGTACCAGTTTTTCTGGCAGTTCAGTTTATATATATACTGATGTGGATATTTGGGTTGAAATCTTTTTTCATTGTTACCATTCATTTTTTTTATCTTTATTTTTTCAGTTATGCTCCCTTGATTGCCATTTTAAATTAGGCAATTTCCATAACCGTCATGTGCATAAAGCTGACGCTGCCATAACAATGTAAAAATAAAACTATAGATGTCTTTTACTTTTGCTGTTGGGAATTTGCCCCCCCCCCCCTTTTTCTGGAATGCAGTAAAATATTTTTTTTAAAAAGTCATAACAAAAATCTGTAATGTTTCTTTCTTTATACCAAAAGAATGTTCACCTGATAACCAGTGTGGCAGAAATGAACGTGTTGAGAGAGAAACTGTGATTTCTGTAATGCCCTGAGTTGTTTTATTTAAGGTAGACATTTCAGGTTTCTGGAAGTTTGTCGAGTTTTCTGTCATCAGTGCTTCACAAAGCTAATTTAATTAAAGATTTTAAATAAAACAACTCATCTTATTACAGAAAATTTTGTTTATCTTCCCGTCCCATTTTTGAAAAAAAAAAATGTAATGCTTGCCTATAAGTAAAGCCAAGTAAAGGAGATGTTTAATTTCAGTATGTCTATATACATTGTAAATGCTATTAAAAGTGTATATAATTAAACCACAACTATTAGTACTTCCATATTAAAAATAGGAGCTGTTATTTGGCATAAAAATTTCAGTAAAATTATCTGTTGATATTAGATTAAAAAATATTCTACCAAATTAAAGAATTTTGAGTTTTAATAAATCTATTGAAAGCTTAGTGGCAGCAGGAACAACAAAGCAAACTACACAAAGTCATAACTTCACGAACTGAGAATATGAAAATCAAAATTCCATTTTCTGTATTTCTGTGCTAAAACATTTTATTGTGTTCAGTTTCAGTCTACCCAACTGCTCATAAAATAAGTGTTTAATGGATATTTTCATAAAGATGGTCACACACATAATTTAATTGGCAACTGTAATCCTGTAATAAATAATCGGCTGGGTTACCTTTTTTTTTTTTTTTTTTTTAGCCATCTCTAGGCATGACTGCTTTATAAAGATAATTTTTATATTTTTAGTTGTAGTTGTGTTTTATTTTAGTGTGACATTACACTAATGAATTCATCAAATATAATGTGTGTGTGTGTGTGTGTGTGTGGATAAACAAAAAAAATGAATTTAAGGAATGAAACATATGTAAACTGTGTTTTATAATTTTTTTATTATTTTTCGAAGAAGTAATGGGGAAAGTAAATACTATATACGAGGTGATTCATAAAGAAGTATACAGTTTCCAGATGCTGTAAAACAGTAACAGTTGAAGACACGGACCACAACTGTGAACCGTTAGGTATATGTACTCATAAAGTTTGTGTCCCGCTACTGAGGGAAGTGACGTAGACGATAGCGTGCGTGTCACGTGACTAGTCAGTCAAAATGGCAGCATCTGCAGTGGAGAAGTCATTTTGTGTTCTTGAATTAAGCAAAACGGAATCTGTAACTGTTGTGCAATGGCATTTTCGATCACGATTCGGAAAAGAACCTCCAACCATAAAATCTATCTACGATTCGCATAAAAAATTTTAAACTGTGGGTTGTTTGTGCAAACTTAAAAGTCCTGGACTACCGCGTCTATCGGAAGAAGTTGTTGATAGTGTTTGCACCGCCATTCAATGAAGCCTGGAAAAATCAACTCGGAGGGTGAGTTGTGAAGTGCAGATTTTGCAGCCCACTGTCTGGAGAAATTTGAGAAAGAAGCTGAAAATGATTCCATACAGAGTGCAGATGTTGCAAAATTTTACTGTGCTTGACAAGACAAAGCGCTTTAAATTTTGTGCCGAAATGCAGCACCATTTTGAAAATGATGATTTTGCCGATCACTTGGTTTTCACTGATGAAGCTACATTTCACGTGAGTGGTCAAGTAAACAAGCACAAGGTTCGTTTTTGGGGAACGAAGAATCCCAGATTTATAGTGCAACACATGTGAGATTCCCCTAAGGTAAATGTGTTCTGTGCTGTGTCCAAAAAGAAAGTGTACGGCCCTTTCTTTTTTCACGAGAAAACTGTCACAGGAGGCTCTTTTCTAGATACGTTAAGTTTTTGTTTGATGCCACTGTTGCAGGATGACAGTGACAACTTTATTCTCCAATTGGATGGTGCACCACCGCACTGGTCAGGCAACGTGCGAGATTATCTCGATGAACATCTTCCTCACCGATGGATTGGACGAGCCGTGGACTACAACATGCCACTGACCCAATGGCCACCCAGAAGTCCTGACTTAACACCTTGTGACTTTTTCCTGTCGGGTTACGTAAAGGACAAGGTATTTGCCCCTCCTTCATGTTGATCTAGCGGAGCTGAAACAGCGTATCACAGCCACTATGACTGCACTTGATTCAAATATCTTACCTCGCATTTGGGCAGAAATGGATTGCTGGCTGGATGTGTGTCGTGTGACTAAGGGTGCACAGATAGAACATCTGTGACTGTCTCTGAAAAAACTTGAAACATTCCCCTACAATTCTGTTACAGGTAACATAAAATATCTTACATTGTTCTTGTTTTATAGTGCGTTGAAACTGTATACTTCTTTATGAATCACTCTGTATTAATACGTTCAAAAAGTTCAGGAACTTTTTATATTAAAAAAGAATGAGTACAGATAATACCTGTTTATGCGGTGTTTCCTTCGAAGTAGTTATCCTGTGCAACTATGCATTTTTGCCAGCACTGATACAAAGATTTAAATTGCAAGCCTTCTTTTGCCACATTCTTCAGGGCCTTCGTGCAGCTCATTGCATTTCTTCAGATCTTGAGAAGCATCGCCCCTTAAGCAAATTCTTCATCCGGGGAAAAAGGAAAAAGTCACATGGGGCGAGATCAGGGGAATAAGCTGGTTGTGGAAGAACGGGAATGTGATGTTTGGACAGGTAATCGGACACCAGGAGGGATCTGTGAGCCGCCGCATTATCGTGATGGAGCACTCACGAGTTGGTCTTCCAAAGATCGGGTCGCTTGCGTCTCACTGATTCTCGGAGACATTTCAGGACGTTGACATACTCTTCTTTAGTGACTGTCCGACCATGTTAAAGGAATTCCTTGTGTACAACCCCCTTGCAGTCGAAGAAAACTGTTAAGAAGACCTTTCCTTTGGAGCGGTCAGCCTTGAACTTTTTGGTCGTGGTGACAATGGTGACTTCCATACTTTTGACTGTTGGTTGGATTGGGGGTCGTACAGAAAGCACCAAGTCTCATCCCCAGTAATCAATCGATTCAGGAGATCGGGATGTGAATCCACTGCATCGATGTTATCCCCGCAAACTTGCGTGCACTCATCCATTTTTTCTTGTGTCAGGTTTTTGAGAACAATTTGTTGACACACATGCCCAGTTTCTCTGTTACAATGGCATGGCAACTTTCAACTGAGATGCAGGCAACTTCTGCAATCGCTGCGATTGCAGAAGTTGCCGGCATCACAATTCTTTGACAATAGCGATTTGTCGGCATCACAATTTCTTTGAAAATGGCGATTTGTTCATCCGTTGTGGTTGTTGAAGGTCGTCCTGACCTCTCATTATCCTCGATACTCTGTCACCCATTTTCGAATCATCGATGCCACTCATAAACTCTAGTTCGACTCAATGCACTCTCACCGTACACCGACTTAATCATTTAAAAAGTCTCAGAGAAAGATTTTCCGAGCAGAACACAAAATTTTACACTTAAACAACTGTTCAAAATTTAACATCGTTGTCCTCGTAACAAAGAGCCTCGAATGCCTGTAATCATGAACTACGCGTGTACGCTGTACGTGTTGGATCTGCATCAAACCGGTTCTGGCTGGTTGGTCACATCATGCTCTTCGCTTGCTCAGTGAGGAATGACGTAATTCACTGACATTTGGCAAATATTCAAAAAGTTCCGGAACTTTTTGAATGTAGTAGTATGTTGATTGATATGAAATGTTAAATAAAGTTCTTAACAGCTGGTTCAGTAGCTGTAAATCTTTATTGAAAAAGCATTAGGGTGTTACAATGTAAGACTGGCATTTTAATAATGCAATACATATCAAAATCAGTTTAACTGAATAGTAAATATAAGTGTATCTCACAATTACAGTACATTTTTCAAGTATTTTGTTAATCAAATTTTATCATATGAAGTACATGCTATAGCACATAAAAGTTTTTTGAGAAGTATTTCCTTTAAAATGTATGCACAATATAATTAACAAAACAGGACCTAATATAGGTTAATGCTTTATGAGCTTATAAGCCCACTTTATGTGTAGTACTCTTATAGATGGCATATTAATGCATCAGGTGAGGGCAGTACATGCAGCCAAATTAATTTCTGTCATATATGCACTCATTTTGCATTACTTTGTTGTACATTATATTTCTGTTGCTAGTTGCATCATGCAATTGAATATATGTCATTTAGTAATGGCTGCTTGATACTGTCTCTTGTCCAGATAAAGCTAGTGGAGGAAATGTAACCTCCATGAGAAACTTCAAATGCTAATATAAGTATATAGGTTTAACCATGAAAATGAAATTTTTTTAACACAATTGCTTATCACTATTTTGTTTTACTTTTTGCCTGCCAATGTTTTAGCATTGTTAGTTGTCCCCCGATTTTTTTTAGTAAATGAAAAGTATATGAAACAAGTTTTTTTTTTTTTTTTGCTGATGCCTATGCGGTACCCACATGGACGAAGTTTTTTGGGTATGTCGTGTGTTAGAAACTTTGTTTTTCTTTCTTTCTTTTTTTTTTTTTTTATTTTTACTGGGAAGTTGAGTATTTTTATAATCTGGAAATTTGATGGCTAAAGAATTAGACATTATCTCTGGGACATACACACACCCATAAACAAACCAGTATGTTTCTTTCATTGCTGTGACTGCAAAGGTGAGTAATAATATATTACTAAATTTTTTGGATGTTTCAGTGAAATTGATAGTTTCACTTTTAAATATCTTGGGTTTCATATTATATACAGTAAAAAAAAGTGGTTATGTCAAGTATTAAACCAATGTATTATTTTTGATTATTTTTCTATACCAGTGTACTGTATCCTCTAATCTCTTGTCATAGATTTAAAGTACATGTAGCAAAAAAGGTTATATCTTCACCTAAATTTTGTGACTTCTCGAAATGGGCGTACAAGGTTTAACATAGATCCTAGTGGTGTAATTTAATTTTTTTCTCACATAGCACTAGGTTTGGCTTATAATTACTTAGTCCTGTAAAAGTAAACCTCTTTCAGTAAAATAATAAATGGATCCTACAAGAGTTGTACTTTTAGTTAAAATGAAGTACACTTCAATTGTTTCATTGCCATTAGCAGAAATTTCTTCTATCACACTTTTCACAGTGAAGACTGTTGAAAGAAATTTTCACTCACATGCTTGAACAGGTTGATATCCTATTTAGTACACAAAACTAACTTTTCCTATTAGTAGTTCTAATTCTGACTATTAGATGGCTCTAATCATTCTACTATTCTCTTTTATGTGCGATATTTCAAAGTAACTTGTACAATATTCTAGAGGATAATGCTTACCTTGGCATTCCTTGCTAGCGACGAGAACATTTCACACACGTGTTTTCCGGTCTTTGTTGATGTTATTGTCCTAAAGTCCGTTGTATGAGATGAATAGCTTTACTTCCCACACTTTTCGCTAGGTATACTCATTGGATTTTCGCTTTAGGATTCACACACATCAATTTTTACCGTTCTTTATACTCGAAATTTTTTTCGCCCATTCTCTGGGCATCCTCAGGAGCGTGGCGACTTTTCCACCAATGTTCGTGGTTGACTTCACGCAATGGAGTCCGATACTCCCTGTTGCCATTCGTCGGATATACTTTTTGGATATATTTCGTTATCAAGCCCGGCTGGCGCCATCTATGTCTCATTAAAACAATTTTTTTTTTTTTTAATTTCTTTTCCTATTTTGGTTTTCTTGTCTTTTTCGTCGGGTTTTCTTTTGTTGTTCTTTTCTTTGTCTTATTAGTTCTTTCCACAGGCCAGATAATGTGCTAGGGTCGTTTTGGTTACATACCCTTGCTTTATTTTTATAGATTAAGATTGCTTCTTCCCTTCTTATTTGCCTTTCAGATTTTTTATTCTTTTTTAGCATTTTAATTTCATCGAATTTTGGGAAAGTCCGGTTTTCTATGCAGAATTGCACTAAAGAAGCGGAAAAAAAAAAAAAAAAAAGCCAAAACTGCTTTAGTGCAATTCTGCATAGAAATCCGGACCTTCCCAAAATTCGAGGAAATTAAAATGCTAAATAAGAATAAAAAATCTGAAAGGCTAATGAGGAGGGAAGAAGCAATCTTAATCTATAAAAATAAAGCAAGGGTATGTAACCAAAACGACCCTAGCACATTATCTGGCCTGTGGAAAGAACTAATAAGACAAGAAAAAGAACAACAGAAGAAAACCCGACGAAAAAGACAAGAAACCAAAATAGGAAAAGAAATTTAAAAAAAAAAAATGTGTTTTAATGAGACATAGATGGCGCCAGCCGGGCTTGATAACGAAATATGTCCAAGAAAGTATATCCGACGAATGGCAACAAGGAGTATCGGACTCCATTAGCGCGAAGTTAACCACGAACATCGGTGGAAAAGTCGCCACGCTCCTGAGGATGCCCAGAGGATGGGCAAAAATTTCGAGTGTAAAGAACGGTAAAAATTGATGTGTGTGAATCCTAAAGCGAAAATCCAATTAGTATACCCAGCGAAAAGTGTGGGAAGTAAAGCTATTCATCTCATACAACGGACTTTAGGACAATAACATCAACAAAGACCGGAAAACACGTGTGTGAAATGTTCTCGTCGCTAGCAAGGAATGCCAAGGTAAGCATTATCCTCTAGAATATTGTACAAATTACTTTAAAATTAACTTTTGTAAAAATGGGAAATTTTATTATGTGAATTACACCCTTTTTTATTTGAATATTTGCCTGTAATTTTAAGAAATGTAAAATACATGATTTAAAAATTTACAATTACAAACCAAATATTGGAAAATGCTGAGTATTAAATTTGTTGCTTCATTCATTTTCTTTTGATTATTGATTCTATGTGCCTTACTCTTTTTCTGATTAGAAAATTGCAATTTTTATGGTGATTAAGCTTTTTTTTTTTTTTTTTGGTCAATTTTAATATGCCAAATTTTTGATCAAACCGATCATAAAGAACTACTTTATTCAAGAAGGTGTTACTACCATGGTCATATTGTCAAACCTTTATAGTTGTTGTTATACTTGTTTTCAATATTTAATCCTTCTTGTTAGCATGTGAATTAACAAAACTTACCTCCACCTTAACATATGTAGCACATTATGAACATGCTACATATGTTAAGGTGTTGGAGGTAAGTTTTGTTATCTCCGATGCTAATAATTGTTCTAAATGCACGTTAAACATGAAGTTATTAAATCTGGTGACTTTCATGATATGTATATACCTCCTCCTTATTTTATTTTTAGTGAACATTTTTGATAAAAAATTTTAATTTTATTTTTCATTATCCATAACTTTAGGTTTAGTGTTCTCCCTAAAGCCCTTTTCCTTTTACTGGGCAGCCCAGCAGCTAATTTTCTTTGCTGCCTAGCTAAATTTCTTGTAATGAATGTTTTCACAACACACATAATAGTAAGAGTGGAAAACTTACTCCCACATACGCCATGAATATTGGTGAAAACGACTGAACTCTGCATTGAACATGATTTATCAGTAAGCATTTAATAAGTACAATCACGCTAAGCAAAGCAACATCCTTTCTTTTTTTTTCGATTGAGGAAGGGGTCGTTTAAAGTACCACCCAGCTAAAAAATTTTGTCACCCAGCTGTAAAAAAACTCTAGGAATTACACTAATGTTAATATGGTTTTCTTAAATAATACATTTTCCATTGATTTAGGTTAATGTTGTTTTCTTAAATATTACATTTCCATTGTTTCATTTTTATATACTCAAGAAAAAAATCTTTGAAGTATTAATGTTTTTTTTTTTTTTTTGTTTTTTTTTCACTTTACTTTTCAGCCAAACTAGAATACAATTTGCAAATTCTATGTTTTTAAAAGGTGCCGTCTGAAAAAACCATAAAACAATTTTCAAAATGTGTGTATATTTATTTATTTATTTATTTATAGCTTCTCCTTTTTCTTGTAAAAAAAATTTAAAATATGTAGTATACTACACTAGGGTTGTCCTTATTTAAATAGCAATTTTTTTTTTAATTTTTCATGGTCTTACCCCCTAATATTGTTGTGTCTGTGGAAAAACCGTTACATAAAAAATTTGGGGATGATTAGAGATTATTATGACGTGTCGCACCGAATCCAAATTTCGTAAGTAGGTTGCATCGGCAGTTAACATAAGGAATTTAAGGATATGACAACACTCGCAAAATTTAAACGCACACGGAAGACGAAAAAGAAGTACACAGGAAACATCCATCTTTCCTGCTTTATAACCCTGCAAGCACACCCTTCTCCGTAGATTTGTGCAAGCGCCATTGGAACGTAGTATGGGAATTTCCCTTATGTGATTGCACACTCTGCAGCAATTGAACATGCTGGTCTCCAGTCACCAGTAAGTTAGTGTAACGTAAGAACAATACAAGTGTGAACAATGAATATGGCTTCAGCTTCACACGCTTCAGTTGTAACTCGTAAAAACTCCGAAGTCTGGCTGGTCAGGCAACCAATTGATATTATTCCGGATAAGAAGCTCCCGTTGAAAGGAGAGGTTCTGCGTCATTTGTTCTTCCTTATAAGAACAGAAAAGAACACAGTTAAGAATGCTTCAAGCATTATTGCGCAAGAGCTTCTGTCAGTCTGGCGAAAAGCCCGAATACCTACCATGGCTGACTACAACGCCATCCCAAAGGTTCAGCAGATAGATAAGGGAAAACTCTTCACCGAGGAATTGGCCAATCTTTTCAATATCGCCCATGCTAACGCCCTTGACGTGATTACCATTTTTAAAGACAAAGAGTTTCTAGGACCCAAAGAGAAAAGGGAAAGGAAAGGATACATTTGTGAGGAAGACAAAAAGTTAGCAAGGCAGGAAGCCCGAAAGAGAGAGAGAGAGAGAGAAGGAAGACAATTTCAAGCGACTGAAACGAAAACACGCGGAACAAAGGGATCGGTTATTTGCAAAGGTTGAACTAGCCTGATCGAGTACCAGCAACACTGAAGAGGAAGATCGCAAAGCAACCACAGCAACTGCAGGTTCTCTAAAGAAAATGAAACAAGCAAGGAAGAATATTGTTTAACCAGCGCTTGCCTCAGCATTTGATCGCACTAAGATGAGCGACCGAAATGCAGTTTACGTGCTCTCAGCAACTGCTGCCACTCTGGAACATAATGTAGAATAATTTTTGATCAACCGTAGCACCATACGTAGATCAAGACGGGTACCCATACTCTTGTGCTAAAAAATCAAGAGCTAGAGTTTATCTCGAAAATAGCACAAGAGTATGGGTACCCGAGCAAGCTAATTAATAAATGGATACATGAGAGTAAAATGCATATGACTCAGAGTAAAGAAGGCCAAGAAGTGCACAACCAAAGGAAGATGAGGAAGAAAAAATTTAAATACATTGGAGCTTTCCCATACTTGGAAGGAGTGAGTAATGAAATCAATAGGCACTGTGCTAAATATGACTTACAACTAGGAAGCTCAGTGCACACCGTGAAAAGTATGACTGTCAACAAAAAAACAGAGGAAAAAATGCTAGAAGAATCAGGAACCTACGAAATTCCAATTGCACACATACCCCCAATATCGTACATTGGAAGTACGAAAAACAGATTAAAAAAAGACTTAAACAACACATATCTAATTGGCAAAAAAAGAAGCCAAAACTGCTTTAGTGCAATTCTGCATGGAAAACTGGACACTCTCAAAATTCGACGAAATTAAAATGCTAAAAAAGAATAAAAAATCGGAAAGGCAAATGAGGAGGGAAGAAGTAATATTAATCTACAAAAATAAAGCAAGGGTATGTAACCAGAACGACCCTAGCACATTATCGGGCCTGTGGAAAGAACTAATAAGACAAGAAAAACAACAACAAGGGGAAAACCGGCAAAAAAGGCAAGAAAACCAGGATAGGAGAAGAAATAAAAAAAAAAAAAAAGTTGTTTTAATGAAACATAGATGGCGCCAGCCAGGCTTGATAACGAAATATGTTCAGGAAAGTATATCCGACGAATGGCAACAAGGAGTATCTGACTCCATTAGCGCGAAGTTAACCACGAACATCGGTGGTAAAGTCCCCACGATCGTGAGGATGCACAGAGGATGGGCGAAAATTTCGAGTATAAAGAACGGTAAAAATTGATGTGTTTGGAATCCTAAGGCAAAGATCCAATGAGTATCTTTGCCTGAATCCTAAGGCAAAGATTAAAAAAAAAAAAAAAAAAAGTGTGAGAAGTAAAGCCAGTCATCGTATACAACAGACTTTAGGACAATAACATCAACAAAGACCGGAAAACATTTGCGTGAAATGTTCCCATCGCTAGAAAGGAATGCCAAGGTAAGCATTATCTGCTAGAATTTTGTACAAGTTACGTCGTTCTGTTCTGTCAGGGTCTCATAGTAACTTCCATTATTCTGCAAACTTTTGTTATTATGCTTTTTAAAAAGTAATTAAAAAAATGGTTTTGTAATACAATCCTATTAATATATTCTCAACTATTCTAGTATTCCCAAATTTTACTTTGCAGTAAATGTGAAATACCCCCCCCCTCCTCTGCTACGTAATTAAATTCTGCTTACATGTGTAAGGTATCCATCCCATCTGTCTTTAAAAAAAAGAAGAAGAAGAAGCTCTCCATAAATACCTGAATGAAAAATTTCTTCCAACACAGGTTTTTTCTAACAAATTCAGTTGCTTATTTTTGTACAAATTCCTACAGCACCTCTTGAACAGCTTCTATTATATCAAAACAAGTCTTGTTGGAGCTAGCTGTGACTCTTTTAATAACTTCGCACATAGGAATGTTTTTTCTGCATAGCCTTATAGAGCAGTAGCATTTGTCAATTTTTGGTTTCAAATAAAATATGTTTTTCCTCACATTTTTCTTATTATTTATCTTTCTTTATTAATATTAATGTGGCCAGTAATTCTATTGTATGACTTATATAGTATTGCAATCATTTGTTTCTTTTTCTTGATCCCTATATCACTTTCATGCATCAAAATACTTTCATTTCCATGTAGATTTGATATTTAATTTTTTCAAATGTGAAACTAATATGTTTTTATTATGTAACTGTATTAGTGCAGTGGTACTGTATTCTGAGCCCTGGATTCCTTTTTTAACAGGGTCCCCCTTTTAAAAATTGTTTCTAGAAATGACCTGACTTTGTTGAACTTCCTTTGATTATTATTTTATTATTATTATTATTACTACTACTATTACTATTATTATTATTTCTCTTGTTGACTTTTTTGGCCATAGCCAGTGAGCAAAAGGTGGAGATATCTCAAGCCTGAAAATTCAGAAATTTACTAGTGACATGGCAGTTTGTAGAATGACTGCCTTTTAGATTCAGTGAAACAGTCTCTGTGGCAATCCTAATCCCTCAAGATTATTTTTCAGAAAGTTATTTGGTTGCTGAGAGGATGACTGGTTATTATTACTACTACTACTACTAAACAAAACCCGTCAGAATTGACCGTTATTTTTTTTTTTTTTTTTTTTAAGAATAAACTCATGTGAAACAACAAATGTAAACTTTATTTGATTGGCAAATTCATTCAACCACTTCATTAAAGAAAATAGTCCAGGTTCATGATTTTTTTTTTACTGAAGGTTTAACGACCACCATGAGCACATGAGCAACTCAATGGGCTATAAGCAGTCGCCCATCCCTAATTTAGGGTCACTGGTTCCAGAGAAGGGAGAGAGCCAGTGCCGTAAGACAAACACAACATCCATGCATCACTGGGATTCAGACCCGGACCATTCATGAACAAGTCATCACAAGCCAGCGCTTAGACCACTGCACCACCAGGGTGGCCAAGTTTGTGATGAGCATCACGACTGCACCCTTTTTCAGTCGTAAAATGTGAGGCGGAAGTCTACTCATCTCGATCATGTGCAAAAATTCAACTGGATAGCACACTCTTTCACTCTGATCTTCAGTCACAACTTTGTTTGTAAATGTTGTTGGAATGAGATTTGCGTTGCAAATACTCTTCATTTTATCTTGTCTGAGACATATAGTTACGACTCATTGATTGCTCATGCCTTCCAGTAAGGCTCTTACGTTTCATTTTTTTTTTCTGTGGGAGAGACATTCTGTTAAGGGTAAGTATGCAATAAAGTATTTACTTACTTTAGGACTGATCATAGAACACCATGCACACACCAAGTCTGACACTGAACTGAGTGCCTGATGTAGATAAAGGCAGCACGCCTCTTCCATAGACTTTACATGGGAAATTTGCCACCCCACTACGCCTGAACCGTTGCCCCAATCTGTTTTCTCTTCGATTGGCACATCTACATGGTAAGATCTTTATTTTGATACCTGAACCATATTTTTACATTCAGCCGTTCTCTCAAAATAGGTCTCACAGTAAAAAACCTTAAGAATGAAGATATAGATGGTGCAACTCAATACATACATTCTAAATATTTTCACTAACAATGGTCAACGGAATGTTTATTTACATCTTTATATAATGGGAAACGTCTTACCTATGTGAATAAACTGGATCGAATGAATATTAAATTGTATATATATATCACACAGTCCTACGGCATGATACAATCAGGTCTTCAAGAGTGTTCGCTGTTTCGATGAGAAGAACTTTGATACGAATGCCTGCTAGCGTTGCTTTGCGCAACGGTTCACTCAGAAAAGGGAAGACTTCGGACTAACTCAGGCCCTCCATGCTTCCACCTTCAACAGTGTGTGAGTCAACTGCAGGCGATCGAATGTCAACCACACGCTTCCCCCATAGACTTTACATGGGAATTTTGCCGCCCCACAATGCCCGAACCGTTGCCCCAATCTTATTTTTCTCTTCGACTGGCTCATCTACATGGTAAGACCTTTATTTTTATACCTCAACCATATCTTTATGTTCAGCTGTTCTCTCAAAATAGGACTCACAGTAAAAAACCTTATAGAATTAATGTATAGATTATTATTATTATTATTATTATTATTATTATTATTATTATTATGAAAGTAATATTTTGTGGGGTTTTATTGTACCTTCTTATCAGTCAATCTCCAATGCTTTCATTGAAGGATCACTCTCAATTTTCAGAAAATACTTTGTTACACTTCTCTGGAATTGCTGCTACACTTAAGATCATAGTTAATTTTGCTTTAGAATTTATTACAAATTCTGAGATTATTAAAAAATATTATTGTAGATTCAAAGAATATTAATAAAAAAATTCTATGACTTTTCAACTGTTACACAATCAAATTTGCTATGTAGGATGAAATATGAAATAGCTCCCTCATTTGGTGAAAACTTAAATAGAAGGAAATATGAGTGCATATTGTTACATTGCTTCTTTTAAGGCACTAAATTTCCGTAAGTATATACAAATATTGTGTCATGTGTATCAAATGACATTGCCAGTGCATTGCTAAAAAAATTGTTTTGATGGGAGCATACTTTTTTTTTCTGGCCCTGTACCCCCAGTACCCCCAGATATCTTAGTCAGGCCCTGGCTGTGTTTACTCATTTATGACTCCAATCATTGATATATTGATTTAACTGATACTTGAAACAGTTTCCTGTACTTCCATTGTAACTGACAGTTTAATCTTCTTTTTTATTTTGTTAGAATACATGTTTTTCTGGCAGTTTTGTTTTCTCATTATGTTTTGAGAAAGTAATTTCTTCAGTTTCAGCAGTTTTTGAAGCTGCTAACATTTGGATGGGGAGGGGATGAAATTATATACCAAAATGTAGTTGAAAAATCTTCTGAGATAGAGAATTTGGAAAGCAATACGCCAGGGGAAAAAAAAACAAAAAAAAACGTAATAAGCTTTTGAAAGAATTAAAAGATAATTATTTTGGGGGTACTTCAATATTTATAATGTTCATTTTTTAGTATTCTTACACTGATTTCATTGTTAGTTTCAAATCCCTTGGGAAATAATTCATTATTTTATATTTTTACAAACTTAAATTTAGATATAAAACTCATTTTATTTTGCTATTTTTATTCTCAAAGTACAGAATTATTAAATTTAGATGTAGATTTTACATTTTTTACATGCAGTTTGCAATGGGATTTCACACCCTTTTTATTAACTGTCTTTATTGATCTTTTTTTCTTTGTAATCAACATTTAAAAGAGATTTTTTGATTTATGAATTCAAACATTTTCTAATTTGAAATGAATATAATTATCTGATGTTACAAAATAAAATGAAAATCAAAGGTGCAGCATAATCATTTGCTGATTGTGCTGAAGTCGGCTTTGAAGCTGCGTCTGTCCACTGCATATTTGTTGTTGGCTTCACAGTCATATGTTCCAGAATCCATTTGCCTTGCTGGAGTGATTTCCAACTTGCTTTTCAGCTGATCATTACCAAAATGGTATTCTGTTATCTGTTCATCAATGGAAAAGCACATTGTGAGTTGTTTATAGTTTTAGACATATGGTACAGACATCATATATTTCACTGGGCTGTAATTAAAAAAAAAAAACTAAATGCAGCATTATTTAGGGGTTTTGTTAGCTTACTCATTGTAGGGTACAAGCACAGAGTATAGATGGCTGGTTTCTATCTTCATTTTTTGAAAATGGTGTGAAATTTTTTCCACACCTGAAAGTATTAGTGTAACAGAATTGGAAACTGGAACACCTTTAAAAAATAGTAGTCCAGTTTTAACAAAATTGGTAATAACTTGTAATAAAGTGAATTTTACGTGGCAATTTCTAGTATTTCTAATTCTGATTTTAAAAACAAGTTTTATGAGGTTTTACTAGAAAAAAATGTTTAATATTTTGGAAATTTTGAGATGGTAACTTATCTCTTTTGTAAGGCTTATTCAAAGGAAGTCTCTTTTCTGTTGAAATGTCATTATTGGCCCAAAAGTGCAGTATTTTCACTATTTTACATATACCAACTCTTCAGGGAACTTACAAAGTACATCACCCTGTAACAGAAATTGAACACACATCTCTCAATTTAAGCTTGAGTATGCTACTGTTATACCAGGAGAACAAAGCTCCAAGCAACTGAAGCTAAGCAGATATATCTTAGAAATCTGAATACCATTCAGATGTGGGGTCTGTATGCTGATGACATTTGTATGTGCCTTCTATATATTTTTGAAAAATTATTTCTTCAAAGGATTCGTTTACCACTGATAACTAAGTTTTTCACTATTGGTTATTCGCCTACAGTTATCTCCTCCTAAACCGCACCCATTGCTTGAAATGGAAATTTTGAAGTGTTGGTATGCTCATATTTTGCCAAAAATCATCCGAAAAAAAGACATTCACCAGAAAATCTCCAAAGCTTAAAAAGTAAATAAAATCCCTAGAAGAAAAACTCCTTTGTTTGAAAATGTAATTGACAATTCTGTGGAATACTATTGCACCATAAGTCAGAAACGATGGCAGTCGTTTTCAGTTGGTTGCTTTGTGGACTGAGCGGACATTATTTATACTACACCGAGGACTGGGGTAGACTTACTTTTAATGAGGAGTCTCTACCCCGGGACCAACAAATTAACGAGGCATTCGAACCTCGGCTAATTGATCAGCTGGACTTGAACCCAGAACTTTAAAGTCCTGAGCCAAGAAGACAGCGTCCTTCCGATAGGGACTTTATGAAGTAAATAGGCGGGCAGTTAGAATCCCCACAATCAGAATGAATATCCGGTCTTAAATTAGTAGCAATCTCCCCACCCTTTAAAACAAAAGAAGAAGAAGAAGAAGAAGAACGAATTAAAAAAAGTTTATACTCATTGCTGCAAAACTAAAATTTGTATTTCATCTATCACTCTCGATTCTTCATTCTATGAAGAAACTCTTCAAATTGAATATATTAAATTAATGATGTAATGAAAATTACAGATATCTTTAGTGGGATGATCTGGGGCTTGGGCAAGATGTGACCATGCACTATGCTAGCTTCATTTCTATCCTTTTGAAAAATTGAACTTGTAGCTCATGTGTACACCACTCCTCTACCCTTTATGGTTCCCACACAGCTATTTTTTAAGGGTACGAGGCACATGAGGTTTCTATGTTTAAGAATGTGTGCCCATAAGTCAGGGACAGAAAAAAAAAATTCATTTCTGCAGTTCCCACCACTAAAATTAATGCTGGTATGTAAATTCCACGTGAAAAAACATTCAGGTATACCATATTGGCGTCTACTGGCCCATTTCGAGCCCTGACTGTGCCCGATTCTTGGAAGAAAATTTCCCATGACATCATTGATGATGGACTTATTTTATTTCAAGTCTTTATATTCTTCTTTTGATTAAGTTGCTCTGTTAGCTAATGGTTTTTTGTGTATCCCAGTTCATGTCATGAACAAGTTCTCAAATATACGTTCCTAATCCAGTTTTACTCAAATGATTTCTTCTAACATCGTTTTTTTGCCACCCAAGTCTTGGCCTGTGAACTGTTTCTCTGCCATCATTATGTGGTGCTAATTTTAAATTTGTTTGTTCCAGAACAAATAAATTTAAAATTAGTGCCAAGTAATGCTGGGCCCTGTCATTTTTAGTTTTGTTTTCCTAACTTATGAAACCAAAATCTGTGGCACTGAATTATTCAGATAGTTTCAAATGTGAATTTTCTGTAAAAGAAAAGAAAATCAAAGTAATAATATGTTTTCTGTATGTATTTATTATCAAAATGTCAAAAACGACCTTCCCTTGGCAAAAGTAGGTACACCAAGACCTTTCACTGCTGTCTCAGCTGTTTTGGCATTTCTAGCAATCTGCATCCTGGTTTCAGAAGTGCTGTGGGAAGACTGTTTTCTGGATTTTCATTTTATTTAGTCATTGTCTGCTCTTTGGTTAGACCTAGTAACTTATAGTAAAAAAAGTAAGATGCATCTAATAAGCAGTGTGAATAATACAGGGGCCCTAACAAAAGTTCTGCGCACTGTTCATTTTTGAGAAAAATGTGAAGTAACGGAGAAAACTTACCTTATTACCATTCAATATACTCCTCTCCGCTGCTAATGACAGCTTGCCGGCGGTGAGCAGGTCCTCGATGCCACATAGTACGCCATCTTTTTTCAGCTGTCGCATTACTTGGGTCACGTTCACTGAAAGTTCGTCCAGCAATTCATAGCGGATGCCACAGAGCCAATTTTTTAACTTTGGGAAAAGGTCAAAGTCTGGTGGACTGAGATCAGGGCTGTATGGTGGGTGGGATAAAGTTTCCCTGCCATGTTTCAACAAAAGTCCGTTTCCTGATGCCGCACCATGACACAATGCGTTGTCATGTAGCAAGATTGCTCCTGCTTCTAATAAGTTGCAGCGAATTTGGCGAATTTTCGGTTTCAACTTTGTCCTCAGAAAGTCACGATATATTGTACATTTACATTTTACCCTACCGGCACTCGATCAGAGACCACAACACCCTGGGCATCATACGCAAAAATCATCATTTGTTTCACTTTGGATTGTTGCCGACGACTCTGAGGGCGTGGGGAACTTGGATGTCTCCATTCCGCTGATTGTGACTACAGTTCCGACTCAAAATCATGGATCCAAGTCTCATCAATTGCGACAGTTCTGTTCAGGAAGATGTTGCCCTCCCTTTCGAACGTGTGGAGGTGATCCTGTGTGATGCTCACTCTGGCTGCCTTCTGCTCGGGGGTGAGTTAAAGGGGTACCCAGTGCATGGCGATTTCCCTTTTTCCCAGTGAGTCTGTCAAAATCTGGTGAGCAGATATGGTGAACAAATTTGCCTGGTGAGCAATCTTCTTGACTGTTAAACTGATTCTCTTCAAGAAGCGTTGCAACAATGGTGATAGATGCTTTGTCACCATTTGAGGTCGGCCTGAGCAGTGATCATCTTTAATGCTGCTTCAGCCCTTCCAAAAGCATGATACCCAGCAAGAAATTATGTTTTGATCAAGAGTTCCTTTCCCCACAAACTTCTTGCAATGCAGTGTAGATCTGTTTCGGAGTTTTCCCCCGCAGAGTTTCTATTTTCACGTACGAGCGCTGGTCTAACGCCGTGACTCGACTTGAGGAGCTGCACGTTCCATTTCCAAACCCTCCCACGTCCACACAGCAAATGCATAGATGCCAACCATTATGGATTATCTGTAATCATTATGGATTTCTCCCTGCAATTACGGAATTATGGATGACTAAACAAAAATTACGGATATTCAGATTTTTGCTGTTATTAAGAATTTTTTACTGGTTTTGTAATTGATCAATGTAAAAGCCTCTGTACAAAGTTCATATCGCAGCTCTTTGTTTCTTTCTTTTTCTTTTTTTTTTTTTCTCCGAGGAGGAGGAATGTGTTTTGCTTGTTTGCCTTGGAAGTTAAGTGGGAAGTGGGAAGAAAACCTGGCACTGGGCCTAGATTGCATTGGGTGGATCATCTGCCATCAGTTAGATGCAAGTTAGCCTCACGATGCCAAGATGTGTACAAGAGATAAGAACTTGGCAGGAAGTGAGGGGTCGCTCTGGTTTTGTCGATATATATGCCCTCCGCTGAACTGAAGCAGTGTGGCGCTGGCCCGAGAGCTGCTTTAATCTTGCTGTGCCAAGTTTGCCTTTTTGGCAGTTTCTACTCCACATTATGTTGAAACGGCGCCCCGATTGTAATTTTGAAGTAGTAATAAGGAAACTCAAAGTTTTTGCAGTGAGTATAAAGTGGAATTTCCATGCTTGGATGTGTCGACAGTTTCGGAAAAGCATGCATTTTGTACTATGTTGTTGCAGAAGGAAGCTCCTTGCATCCATATTTTAAGAAGGCAATATTTGCAGCTACTTATTGATATCATGGTCAGGTTTGTGAAGCCTTCTGCTGTTTCAAAGCATGCTGCTTCCCCAACTGATAAAGAATTTCTAAATTGGAACAAGCAATAAGATGATGTGGATTTAATCATTGGTGCCAAAGCAAGATTGCTCTTAAATGACAAAAAAACACAATTTGTCAGTGATACAAGTGCAGCAATTTTACCAGGAGGTTCAAAACTTTTACAGTACCTCATGTTACTATATTTTGAAGAAATTTCCACTGGAAAGTGAATTCTTGCTGCACGCAGAAGTTGCTGATGTAGGAATTAGGAAGAAAGCTTCCTTTTCTTCTGTAATGTACTTTACAAATAATTTCCCAACTGTTGGTGTTAGTGATGGTGATCTGGACAAGTTGGAATTGGAGTTTGCTTTGTACCGTATGATGAATTGGAAAAAGGTATTTTGAATAGCCCTAGAATTGATACCGCTTGGTCAAACATTTTCGAAAATGACTAGTTCAAGTGGTGCTAAAAACTATGAAGTTTTGCCATGCCTGATGCAGGCTATTCTTGTTGTGCCACACAGTAATGCAACTGCAGAAAATATTTTTAGCATTGTCCGTAAGAAACAAGCAGAGTTTAGGCCCAACCTAGCCACCAAAACTTTAGAGGCATTGTTAGCCTTAAAAGTGAAGATGGCATCATTTTCAGAGGTTTGCCATTCTGCTGCATTTTGAGAAAAAGAATTGGCTGCTGCAAAGCATGCCACAGTGGCTGCACTGAAAGGCAACCAAGGCAGCCAACTAGTTTAGAGAAATTTGGCTTAAAGGCTTATAAATATGTGTAGAATTTTGAAATAGAATGTGTAAATATGTACTTAGTTTCAGTTGCCATTTATAAACTGTCAGCGTACAAGAACATAATTTTTGATTAGTATTGTAGTGAAACAAAGCATATGTAAGGCAAGGCAAAACTGACAGGTAAACCTAACGTAATTATTATTTTTTAGTTTCTTTTCCATCATACTGGTAACATCATTTATGAATATTGGGGGAAAGAGGGTTGTGTGAAGTTGGTTTTTCTTTTTATAAGTATACATTAATTTCTAACCACACTTCTAATTTTGAAAAAGAAATTTATGTGATAGTAAAAGATTTGTTAAAAACATTCTCGTAATTGTGCTGTTAAAAGAAGAAATTTATATGATAGTAAAAGATTTGTGAAATACACAGCCATTATATAATCTTAGATTTATTAATTTAAATTTTCTGTATTAATATAATTTCTGTTTAACAGTATCCATCAAATTGTCGAATTTAGAAACAAAGAAAAATTCATTAAAGCAGGATTATAACGGAATATTTTATGATAGTGTCCTGTAATTCATGTGAAAGTAAGTTACTATGATATACAAGTTACAGGTTATACATTAGTACTATAATATTGTCCTTAACTTTGAAAAAAAAATGGTGTGTTACAATACTGAAAATATTACTGAAAGCTTGTGTTCCATTACTGAAACATTACTGAAAAATCCCCTATTGATTATTGATAAGTTCTGCTAGAGGTTGGTGTCTCTGCAAATGCTAGCATGTCGTTCTGATACCACTGTGTTGCTGAGAGTCTGAATTTGACATGATGCGATCATTTTCCCAATTGCATCATCCGCTTCTATTTTAGATGAACGTGTGCAGAACTTTTGTTATCACCCTCGTAATCCTGTCTCAGATCCTCACTTATGCTTAGTGTCAGCAACTGACCCCACAAGTAATGGGTAGACTTATAAGCCTAACTATAAGAGTAAAGACATTCATCGCCTCACCTCGTATCAGGTGTGTTGAGTCCCAGCATCCAGAAATAATGCCATTGAGATCGCAGGCAATTTTTTTTGACAAAAATCCTCATAAAACATATTATTGTAGTTTTCTTTTGCAATAAATTCATATAATCTGTTTTCATGGAAGATTATTCATATCTCCCATAATCTTTTAAACATTCATAGCATTTTTTCTGCTGTGCATGGAAAGCGGGAACTTTCATGCATGTATAATATTGCTTCATTTTACTTTAAAGTGATAAAACCCCTATTTACAATGATAAAAACAGTATTTGCACTGGTTAAGATGTAGTTAAAAATGCTCTAAAATATGATTTGATAAAAATACTTCTTTCAAAAGAAAAAAGTTATTGTCTTTAAAAAAATCTTACCTCTCTGAAAGATTGTAGGCAACATTACTTCCACAGTCTTTTGTGAAAACCACACCTTTTCAACTCCAAAGTCAAATTTTTAATAATCTAACTTAAGTTTCTTAGCTCAGTGGAGCCACATTTTTAAAGGGATAGTTTAAGACTGAAACCAGAAAGAAAGGAAATACCTTCCTCCCATGGGTCCCTATGGAAGAAAATGTTTCCTTTCTTTCTCTCTTTATCACTTATTTACAACAAAGTAAGTAAGTGTCATTCTAGTAATCTCCATGTTACTAACTTATATTTTTAAGTTATTTCAACTCTAGGATTTGCTATGACTTAATTAATACACATGATTAAAACCCTATTATGGTTCAACAATATGGCAAGCAATTTAAAAACTTCAGAGAAGTAAAGTTAAAGATGGAAGTAAGTCCCAACTCCTTTTTCTTAAAAAGTGCAAAGAAGCAGACTTTGTTCCACCATCTCTTAAATTAAGGGAAAGTATGACAAAATTGCTGTTGAAAATTTTTGTAAAAAAAAAAAAGTAGAGCAAAAAACCATAATTGGAGCTGTATGAGAAAAATATGAAGAAGAAGAGGTGCCACCATTAACAAATAGAAAGGCAAAGTATTACTGAAAGAGTGGGTGCACTTACTGTCTTGAGTCACTCCCAAAAACAGGTTGGTGTGCAACCCAAAAATTTGACAACAAAGTAAATAAGTGCCATCCTTGTAATCCTCATATTACTAAGTTATATTTTTAAGAGATCGTTTCTTCTTCAAGTTATACACAGTTTTCCTACTAGAGGGCATAAACGTATATTGTATTTTTTTTGGTATTGTAAATTTTGAAAGTATGATTTGAGAAAATCTTTTTGTGCATGATCGTATTCATGGTAAAGAATATTTTTCATACATATTGTAATTTCCTTCATGCTCTATTTGGTTGCTGGTGCATATCTATATTTGTAACCTTATTATAGCAGATCCAATTCATACTATTTGTTTGTCTTGTTTCTGGCGCTCTTTGGCCAACCATGGCCCTTGCGCCATAAAAATCGAACAACCAACCAACCAAGATCCAATTCAATAAAAAAATTCATGCATGTTTCCTGCTCAAAATAATGTAGTTCTCCCATTAGAAGGTATAAATGTATATGTTATTTTTCTTGATATATCACCTTCTAACAGTCTGATTTGAAAAATTATTTTTGTATTGGATTCCATTCTCTATAGAGAACATTTTGCATGTATTTTTGAATTTCTCATTTTTTCTACAATTAGGTGTCATAACTTTGAGTTTTGGTTTGTTACTACATGTTTGCTGTTAAAATTCCAGTTGCAAAAATTCTCTTTGCACTGTATGCCATTCACTGTGATAAGGAATATTATTACTTTAAATAATGCATAGTTTTCTCACCATGAGGCATATGTGTATAAAGTTTTTTTTTTTTTCTATTCCTTCTTAGGAAAGTCATTAAAAAAAAATTCATCACACAGCTGTGAAGAATGTTTTGCATATATTTTCTACTTTTTCATAATGCACAGTTCTGTCACTAGTAAAATCAAGTGTATTTCTACACTCAATGGACAAAACATTAGAGATACCTACCTAATAGCATATTGGCCCTCCTGTAGCACAAATAACAGCCTGTAGATGCTGAGGCATCGACTCCACCAGATGCTGAATTGTCCACAACTCCAATATAGATGTTGTTCCAGGATCCATGGATATGATGTTCCACATCATGGCAATATAGATGTTGCAGCATTGTCCACAACTCCAATATATAGATGTTGTTCCAGGATCCATGGATCTGATGTTCCACTCCATGGTGTCCCAGAGAGTTTCCACAGAGTTTAAATCCAAGAACCTTGGGCACCACTGGATAGTTCCAAACCCAGATTATTGTTCCTTGAGCCATGCCTGGGTGGTTGCAACCCATTGGGGTGGTGCATTGTCCTGCTGGAACAGACTATGGGGCACAGGATCCATGCCATGAAAGCATGTAGGTGATCAGTCAGTACATGTTAGTAGCATGCAACGGTTAAGGACCTCTCCCGACACACTAAGGGACATAATGTGTCCCACAAGAAAGATTCCCAAACCATCACAGAGCCACCACCATCCTGAACAGAGCCAACCTGGCATGATAGGGCCATGGCCTTGTGCTGTTGATGCCACACCCGCACCCTCCTGTCAGCTCGATACAGCTGAAAGCAGGATTCATCTTACCACACAATGCAGTGCCACTCTGCAGATGTCCAGTTTTGATGTTCCTGGCACCAGGTGAGGAATAATTTCCAGCAGCGAGCAGTCAACATCAGAGTTGTATAAAAACAAAATGTATCTGCGTGCACAACCACTGAAACAGAAAACTTGCTGCAAACCCGCGAATCACGATAACAAATAGAATAAAGTAATCTATAGAAAAGTTAATAAAACAATAAATAATTATTAGAACATCATAGATTCCAGTGAGGACAAAATAAGAACATTACAACTGAATGGGCAGCAATGTGTGTGAAATGGACCTTTAGGGCAAAACATTAAAATATTGTATGAACCTCATAAAAGCAATAGACTAATTAAAGAAAGCTGTTATATCCAGAAAAAAGAAAAAGTCCCATCAATAAACCTTCAAAAATTATAAAAAGCATTTTCAACATCTTAATTCAAAAATCGCAGACTTACAAAATACATAAGGAAAATATTTTAATTTAATAACTGGCAACTGCAAGAGGAACCTGGCAAAAACGAAACTTTTGATACAGTTTAAACAAAACTTTTTATACAGTTCCGAAACTTTTGATACAGTTTAAACAAAACTTTTTATACAGTTCCGAAACTTTTGATACAGTTTAAACGAAACTTTTGATACAGTTCCTATACATTGAGAACAGGCCTTGATAAAATCTAAATGCCAGAAACGTGTGTAACAAAGAAAGGTGACTTGATCACGCTAGTTACGTTAACTAAAACTTTTTACAAAAAGTTCGTAAGTTGGAAAGCTTTCGACCTTATCTTAGGTCTTCATCACGCCAATGGAGGACTAAGATTGTTGCCAGATTCTACATTTGAATTTTTCCTATTTTTGTTGCCAAAACTTAGAATTGATCTCCAGATCAACGGAATGTAGAGAGGAGATTCGGAGTTGCAAGTCATTGAGTTGAAAATAATTTCTATGCTTTCACGGTAACGGAGGGCAAAACGATTGTCAAACGAAGCAATTCGTTTTGCTTCGTTCCAGTGGGGAACTGCGGATGTGTCTTCCATTGTCAAAATAGACAAGGCAGTGTTGGGATTGCCTTTCGAAACATCTTTTCTATGTTCTAAAATTCTATGGTTAATGCTCCTGTATGTGCTTCCAATGTATAAGTTATCCCCAGTAGAAGAAGAGATAGGAATGCAGTAAACTCCTGGGAGGTTCAGGCTTTCAACTTTGTCCCTATCCCTTTGTAGAAGTTTCAAGATGTTTGGGGTAGATTTAATGGCAAGATGGTAACCAAAACTCTAAAAGAATCTGTAACTTATAAGCATAGGAAGGATGGTAAGGAACAGAACCACAGAATTTCAGGTCTTCTTTCTTGTGAGAGGAGGCATTCGATTTTCGAATGGTTTTCATATTTCTTTATGAGGGAGTTGACTGTAACAGCAGGGAAACCATGAGAGAGGGCTATTGCAGAAATTTTGGAGAGTTCTTCTTGAAAGAGAGTTGGCTGTTGCAAATGATATGAGCCCTGTGGATGTAGGACTTCAATGCTGCAAGCTTGTAGAGATGCAGGGTGCAAGATTTGTAGGGAATGATGTTAGTGGCTGCAGAAGGTTTTCGATAGACGGAACGAGTAATGGAGAGATCAGCGTTTCTGCAGATAGATACATCAGGAAATCAATTTTGTGATTTACTTCCTTAGATATAGTGAGCTTAATGGAAGGAAATTTTTCTGTAATGGAGTTGATCAGTATCTGTAGCTCAGACTCGGAATGTGGCCAGCTAATGAAAATGTCGTCTACATATCTTAACCATAGGGAAGGTTGAAAAGGGTGTAGAGGAATTATGGAAACTTCAATATGTTGCATGTAGATTTCAGCAAGCAGAGGGGAAAGAGGTGAGCCCATGGGGAGACCAGATTGTTGCCTATACACAATTTTGTTGAAAACAAAACAACTATGTTGATGAATAGTGTGGAAACAATCATAAAGATCTTTGATAAGAGGACCGGGGGTTTAAAATGAAGAATCAATTTCTTCATGAGGAGCATGTAGGAATCAAAATATGGTACAGAGGGAAACAAAGATTCTACATCAAGAGTATACAGATTATCACAAGGAGGAAAGGAATTAGGAAGGTTGTGGATGAAGTTTGAAGTAGAGACAACTGTATGAGGATGGTTGGCTGCCATGGATTTGCATTTGAGGACCAATCTCTTTTCAAGGTTTACTGCTGGAGAAAAAGAATATTCCACTAAAGGTCTGATGGGGTTACCAGCTTTATGCAGTTTCACTTGCAGGAAGAGCCTGGGAGTTCTAAAGTAAGGAGGGGTGATATATCACCAAGGAAGGATTGAAGAGTTTCTTTCTTAGCTAATCTGTCAACTGAGTTTTTGAGTGAGTTGGTGGTGTCTGACTGTAAAGGGATGCAGTTAGCAGATGTAAGAAAAGAAAGCACTTTTTGGTTTAGAGTTTCTTTACCAATGATGACTGGGCAACCAACTTTATCTGCTTTGCATACGGCTAGGTCATTTTCTTGAATAAATGACCTGAATTCTTTTAAACAAGAAGAAGAGTACTTGATTGGCACAGAATTTTGCTTGGATAAGATAACAGCAGCGTTGGCACGAAGGATAGGCTGCTGAACAGTCTCAGTTCTGTGGATGGCTGATTCTATAACAGAAACAGTTTGTGGAAGATTGATAGGAAGAGCAGGTGAAAATTTTGGGCCTAATGATAAGAATTTATCCAAGCTAGGAGGAATAGTGACAGAAGAAAGATTTACATACTTTGGCTTGTCAGTAGAGGCTGATGACGGAGATGTTGCTTGACTTTTTTGCTTGGAGAGTAGAAAATTGAATTTCTTTGTATGGCGAGCATATTCATTTACTTCAATTGTTGAGAGGGTTTGGTTGATGCGAACCAAACCCTCTCAACAATTGAAGTAAATGAATATGCTCACCTTACAAAGAAATTCAATTTTCTACTCTCCAAGCAAAAAAGTCAAGCAACATCTCCGATCATCAGCCTCTACTGACAAGCCAAAGTATGTAAATCTTTCTTCTGTCACTATTCCTCCTAGCTTGGATAAATTCTTATCATTAGGCCCAAAATTTTCACCTGCTCTTCCTATCAATCTTCCACAAACTGTTTCTGTTATAGAATCAGCCATCCACAGAACTGAGACTGTTCAGCAGCTATCCTTCGTGCCAACGCTGCTGTTATCTTATCCAAGCAAAATTCTGTGCCAATCAAGTACTCTTCTTCTTGTTTAAAAGAATTCAGGTCATTTATTCAAGAAAATGACCTAGCCGTATGCAAAGCAGATAAAGTTGGTTGCCCAGTCATCATTGGTAAAGAAACTCTAAACCAAAAGTGCTTTCTTTTCTTACATCTGCTAACTGCATCCCTTTACAGTCAGACACCACCAACTCACTCAAACTCAGTTGACAGATTAGCTAAGAAAGAAACTCTTCAATCCTTCCTTGGTGATATATCACCCCCTCTTACTTTAGAACTCCCAGGCTCTTCCTGCAAGTGAAACTGCATAAACTGGTAACCCCATCAGACCTTTAGTGGAATATTCTTTTTCTCCAGCAGTAAAACCTTGAAAAAGATTGGTCCTCAAATGCAAATCCATGGCAGCCAACCATCCTCATACAGTTGTCTCTACTTCAAACTTCATCCACAACCTTCCTAATTCCTTTCTCACTTGTGATAATCTGTATACTCTTGATGTAGAATCTTTGTTTCCCTCTGTACCATATTTTGATTCCTACATGCTCCTCATGAAAATTGATTCTTCATTTTAAACCCCCGGTCCTCTTATCAAGATCTTTATGATTGTTTCCACACTATTCATCAACATAGTTGTTTTGTTTTCAACAAAATTGTGTATAGGCAACAATCTGGTCTCCCCATGGGCTCACCTCTTCCCCTGCTTGCTGAAATCTACATGCAACATATTGAAGTTTCCATAATTCCCTCTACACCCTTTCAACCTTCCTATGGTTAAGATATGTAGGCGACATTTTCATTAGCTGGCCACATTCAGTCTGAGCTACAGATACTGATCAACTCCATTACAGAAAATTTCCTTCCATTAACTCACTATATCTAAGGAAGTAAATCACAAAATTGATTTCCTGGATGTATCTATCTGCAGAAACGCTGATCTCTCCATTACTCGTTCACGTCAATCGAAACCTTCTGCAGCCACTAACATCATTCCCTACAAATCTTGCACCCTGCATCTCTACAAGCTTGCAGCATTGAAGTCCTACACAGGGCTCATATCATTTGCAACAGCCAACTCTCTCTTCAGAAGAACTCTCCAAAATTTCTGCAATAGCCCTCTCTCATGGTTTCCCTGCTTTGTTACAGTCAACTCCCTCATAAAGAAATATGAAAACCATTCGAAAATCAGAATGCCTCCTTCCTCACAGAAAGAAGACCTGAAATTCTGTGGTTCTGTTCCTTACCATCCTTCCTATGCTTATAAGTTACAGATTCTTTTTAGAAGTTTTGGTTACCATCTTGCCATTAAATCACCCCAAACATCTTGAAACTTCTACAAAGGGATAGGGACAAAGTTGAAAGCCTGAACCTCCCAGGAGTTTACTGCATTCCTATCTCTTCTTCTACTGGGGATAACTTATACATTGGAAGCACATACAGGAGCATTAGCCATAGAATTTTAGAACATAGAAAAGATGTTTCGAAAGGCAATCCCAACACTGCCTTGTCTATTTTGACAATGGAAGACACATCCGCAGTTCCCCCACTGGAACGGCAAAGCGAATTGCTTCGTTTGACAATCGTTTTGCCCTCCGTACCGTGAAAGCATAGAAATTATTTTCAACTCAATGACTTGCAACTCCGAATCTCCTCTCTACATTCGTTGATCTGGAGATCAATTCTAAGTTTTGGCAACAAAAATAGGAAAAATTCAAATGTAGAATCTGGCAACAATCTTAGTCCTCCATTGGCATGATGAAGACCTAAGATAAGGTCGAAGCTTCCAACTTACGAACTTTTTGTAAAAGTTTTAGTTAACGAATTAGCGTGATCAAGTCACCTTTCTTTGTTAATATTGTTACGTGTTTTGCCCATAATCGTCAACGTGTGTAACATCAAAAGAACTCAGAAGATGTGAAAAATAATTGAAAATTCTTCAAATTAAAATATAATTAAATATATTAATCTCAGTAAAGACTTCAGTAAGTGTTTTAACTCCAGTAAATAACATTGTTTTTTAATCTACAAGCGAAAACTATCTGCTAAATCTGCTAGTAATTTGAAAACTATCCGCGTGTACGTCTACATTCTGTAACTCTGGTCAACAGTGTTACATGAGTAGGGCATCAGCTCCTGTAGCCCAAGCTATGCAGCATGCACTGTACTTTTCACTCACTGATGCTGCTAGGGCCTCCAACATTTAAACTGGATGTGATTTGCACCACCATTGCTGAGCAGCCACTCTGTATGAGGTTTTAAACTCATTTACTGTCCAATTCTTGTGTTCCTGAGTGAACTGGAGGCATTTCTTCTTGTTTGCTGCAGATAGCAATGGCTTACAGACAGACCATCTGTTTGTGTAGCCCATACAATGTAACATGAGGTGAACTGTACACTGAGAGGCTCTGTATGAGCTTGAACAGTCTACTTCGACCTCAGTCATCAATCGCATGTGGCCGGCCACTGTTTGCTCTCTGGACTCTGGTACGTTCGTCAACGGTATACTCACGTTACACCCTTGATATGGTTGCCCTCAGGAACCCTAGCGATCTTCCCACTCCCACTTAGGTGATAGAATTACCAATCTGTCTTGTGCCTATAATGCTTCTGAACATTTACCCATGTTCATTGATTGTGATACACTGTTGGGAAGCCCTGTATTTGGTTTGGATCTGTCCCACTATGCCTGGGGATGCCCATGTTAATTGCCCATCACCCCTATCACTAATGTTTTGTCTTCTAAGTGTATTTGCAAGAGTATTTCGACTTCTAAAAATCCAATTCAAAAATCCTTTTCTTGGTAAAATATGTTTGACTATGAAAAACATTCTATGTCTGTTTTGTTCTTCAGATAATGAGAAGGCCAATAAATGTTTGGCATTTATTGCATTTTATATTAGCACACATTTTTCTGATTCAAAAAAGACACACTTATTACACCTAAAAATTGGTATCATCTTTCTTGTTATTGTTTGTTTGTTTATTTCTTTTTTTCTGCACCTGCCGAAGCTGAAAACTTTCACCAACTGTTTATTCTTTGGTGCAAGTAAGTGTATTTTCACATATTAGCCTAGTGTGCTCAAAATGTGAAGTTAAATGTGTAATTTGAAATAGTCATTCAGACACGCTGTTCAAGCTCCACAAGCACACAAATCTGCAGTGAGAATCAGAAGGATAGGATTTCCAGTAGGAAGAAAAAGTAAAAGAAAGCTAGTGTTTTAATCTTTAAAATCACACGTTTTGAATGTTTGGGTTGTTGGCCAAGATATTTTCTTTTTCAGAAATAAGAATTATGTCTGGTGAATATCTTTTTAGCAAAGTAGGATAAAATTTGGGGGACAGGGTAGAACTTGTTGTTATGTTGAAGAGCACACATACCGTTTCATCATCATCATTGTCAACCATTATCAATCCACTGCTGGACGAAGGTCTCCCCAAGTTTCCTCCACAACGGTCTGTCTTGTGCCAGTCTCCTCCATGTCACTCCTGCATACTTTCGAATTTCATCCACCCATCTCCCATGTGGTCTTCTTCTGGGTCATTTCCTGTCCCTTGGAATCCAATCTAAAATTTCGGCTGTCCATCGATGATCTGTCCTTCTGGCAGTATGTCCAGCCCATTGCCATTTCAGGGATTTAACTCTGATCATGATGTCTTCCACTCTTGTCATTTTTCGGATCCACAAGTTCCTCTTCTTATCTCTCGTGGTTACACCAAGCATGCACCTCTGCATGCTTCTTTGAGTTGTCTGCAGCCTTTGTATCTCTTTTAGTTAAGGTCCACGTCTCTGCACCATACGTAAGCAGTGGAAGGATGCATTGATCAAATGCTTTTCTTTTAAGACATAATGGCATATTGCTCTTGAAAATTATGCTGTTTCTTCCAAAAGCTCTCCAGGCAAGTTTTGTACGCCGATTAATTTCTTCATCAATGTGACCCACACTTGATATCTGCTGTCCAAGATAAACATACGTGCCTGTTATCTCCAGCTTTTCTCCATCAATCGATAAATCTTCATTTCGTGTAAAAGCATTGAACATCACTTTTGTCTTCTGAAAGTTCATTTTTAATCCCACTTCTTTACTCTTGTCAGCAAGTTCCTGGACCATACTCTGCAGCTCTGATGGAGCAGTTGCAAAAATGACTACGTCATCAGCAAAACGAAGGTGGGTTAGATAATCTCCATTAATCTTTATCCCCTTGTTTTCCCAGCTCAGCGACTGAAAGACACCCTCCAATGTGGCATTAAAGAGCTTCGGAGATATGGTGTCACCTTGTTTCACTCACTTTCCAATTTTTATGTGTGTTGTAATTTCAAACAGCCGAATCTTTGCACTTGCATTTTCATAGATGCTATTAATAATATTAATGTATGCATCTTCAATACCACAGGATTTCAGAGCCATTGTAACTGCTGATGGTTTCACTGAATCAAAGGCTTTTTCATAATCGATAAAAGTCATGCACAATGGAAGTTCATATTCCCTTGCTCTTTTAATTAGTTCTCTCAATACGTGGATGTGATCTATTGTGCTGTAGCCACTCCTGAATCCAGCTTGTTCTCTCGGTTGAGCCATGTCCAGTGTTACCGTCAAGTGGTGAGAAAGAACTTTAGTGAAGATTTTATAAACCACTGGTAGGAGGCTGATAGGTCTGTAGTTCCCGAGATCCTCTATGTCACCTTTTTTACGTAGCAGGATCATTGTAGCGTTGTTCCAATCCTCAGGAATCTTCCTTTCATTAAGGCATCGAGTGAAAATTTGGACGAGTACTGTTTCGATTTCTCCACTTGCTTCTTGTATGATATCTATAGTAATTCCATCTTCTCCTGGAGCTTTTCCCCGCTTCATGTTCTTGATTGCATGTGCAATTTCTGCTGGGAGGACTGGAAGAACTGTTTACACTCACATATAAGCTGAAAGTTTTTGGAAAAATCCTGCTTTCAAAGTTGGGGGTCGGCTTATATGCGGGTTAGTAAAAAATAGGACTGGACTTCCGTGAATTCTTCCCTCCGAATTTACTGAGGATTTGTTTACATTTTAGATCTCAGCTTTCCGCATGTCAAAAACGTAAAAAATCCGTTTTCAACTGCGGCTTTCTTGTATTATTTGAAAGTATTTCCAAAAAATAAAAAGCAGTAAGAATTATGAAATATTTTTCCACCCAGAGTAGGATTCCTACTGGAATAAATGCCGCTAATATTATAAGCCAAAAACCTAATCCCATTTCAAGTTGAGATCGTGAAATTTCTTGCTTCCAAACATGGAATAGAAGACCTCATTACTTTCTGTATGCAACCGCATAACACTGTCTTTCACACTAGACACACAATGAGTGAGACACCGCGTAAATTGCTTAGCTGTTCAGGTGGGCCACAGCAAATCAGGCATCTCTCTCCTCTTTCGAGGTTTCACATCAAGTGTGCGTGTCTTCCGCTCCACACTTGCGAAAGCCATTTCCACTATCAAACAGCAAAGACACATTGCTTTAAGAAAGATGGTAAAACTTAAAAATAGGGGCCGACTTGGCCTTGTTACTTCTTGAGTGAAAGAACTGTGGGATGCAGTTTCACCAGAAATGGGAATTATATTCTACTATCATTACACCAAAAAGGAACTTACCTTAAAATCTTGTAGATTTTTCACTCACATTTTTTTTTTTTTTTTTTATGTACGTTTTCGGCACCTGCTCGTTTTCTCGTACCAAATATGAACATATTCTTTTTAGACAACTCGTTTTGAATACCTACTTATGCACTAAGTGGCCAAATTATTATGATCATCAGACCATTTTATGGAAAGTAGTCATGCCACTGATGCAAGATGGCTGAATCGGCATGAAAAGGGAAAATTGAAGCCATGCAGAAACTAATGAAGTGCATTGCACAAGAAATAATAGGTAAAAGAAGTGATCTGACAGACTTTGAATGTTGAATGATCATGGGTGCTCGAAGCAGTGGTATGAACGTTAGCAAAACGACTGCACTTGTGAAATGTTCAAGTGCTGCAATTATTAAAATTAGCTGAGAGTTGACCACCAGTCAAAAAACGTAGTCTGAGTGCAAGGTGTGTGGTCATTAATGGCTACTGGGTGCTTGAACTAGGCAGAGTTGGTCAGTCTAAATACAGGCAACATTTCATCAGATTACAAATAATCTGAATCAGGGACCAAGTGCAATGGCCTCTCAGTGTACAGTTCACCTCACGTTACATTGTATGTACTACAGAAACAGATAGCCGGTCTGTAAGCCATTGCTATCTGCAGCAAACAAGAAGAAACACCTCCAGTTCACTCAGGAACACAAGAATTGGGCCGTAAATGAGTGGAAAAGAGTAATGTGTGCTGGCAAATCACATTTTCAACTACACCATGAAGATGCAAGGGCAAGGATATGGAGATAGCAGCACGAAAGCATGGACCCATCTTGCATTGTCACTACTCTTCAAGCTGGGAGAGGAAACATTATGGTCTGGGGAATTTTTTTGTGGGAGTGTTTGGGTCCTTTGATTCATGTGGAGCAAAGTCTGATCGCCCAAAGGTATTTAAGTATCATTGCCAATCAAGTCCACTTAGTTATGTTGATCGTTTATTCCAATGAAGATGAATACTTCCAGCAGGACAATGTCCCATGCCATAGTGCTCACATTGTACGTGAATGGTTTGAGGAGTATCACAGAGACTTTTCCGTACTACATTAGCCTCCTCAATCTCCGGATCTCAATCCAATGGAGCATTTGTAGGATGAAGTTGGGCAACAGACAGATCTGCTGCTATCATATCTTCAAGAGCTGGAAGGTGCAATTCATTACATTTGGGCTAATATACCCCAAGCCACTTACCGACATTTAATAGAGTCCATACCAAAATGAATTCAAGCAGTATTAAAGACCAAAGGTGGCCCAACAATGAACTAACCAGGTGGTCATAATAATTTGGCCATTCAGTGTATTTTGCATTGCTTTATTAATACAATAGATAGAAGACTTAAAAGAATAAAATGATAATTTAGAAATTCAAGTTTGAAATACTTATGAGAAGTAGTTTCCAAGAAGAACCCCTTGGGCACCTTGAAATAATCCCACTCCTAATGGTTACAGGTGATTGATAATAATTCATTGAACTAAGCCAGTTGAAAGCTTCTGTGTTTCTAGAATTTTTTAACATTACTAATGTGCTTCTCCCACAACCTAGGGGGCGGTCGTAGTGAGCGATGGGTTTGCCTCCTCGGGGCACTCCGTGGTAACAATGGCACACACAACAGCAACTAGGCCTCTGTGAATCTTGGAGAGGTGCGAGCTAGTTCTGTGTGACATTGGCAAAAAGACCCCAACTCACTGGGTTTTGTTCCAGAATCCTTAGGTTGAATGACTAACTGGAACCCTCAGCTGTGGGCTAATCCCCCACACTGATGTACTTACCTGATTAAAAAGACAAAAAGAAATATTAAGAATGACTCAAGTGTGGGATATGGTGGACCTACCACACTTGAGAAGGACGGTCCACCACGGAATCAACCTGGACTTTCTAAACGGCGTATGAGAAAGAGATCTCGGCTGAGTGAATGTAAGATTGGTGTATGGAATACTAGAGGTATAAATGGCAAGATGAGTGAGGTGATTGAGGAGATGAAGAAGTATAGACTGGATGTGCTGTGTGTAAGTGAAACCAAGAAGAAGGAAATTGGGGTAGAAGAAGTGAATGGCACAGTGAGTGTGTGGTGTGGAGTATTGGATAATATGAGAGGACAGGCTAGTGTAGGTGTGATTTTAAGGGAAAAGATGAAGAACAACTTGATTCACTATAGTTGCGTAAGTGAGAGAATTCTCTGGATTCGTTTGAAAGTGAAACTTCAGAGAATTGTAATTGTTGTAGTGTATGCTCCCTGTGACTCGGAACCTGCTGATAAGAAAGAAGATTTCTGGAATGAGCTAAAAGCTATTTTGAGCCAGTTTGGTGCTAAAGAAAAAGTTATAATAGCAGGGGATTTCAATGCTAGAGTAGGTGTGCAGAATGCAATTTCTGACAATGTTCTGGGTAAGTTTAATGATCCTTGTGTGAATGATAATGGTGAAAGATTAATTGAACTCTGCATTGAGAATGGTTTGTGTGTATCTAATACATTTTTCAACCACAAGTATATACACACATATACTTGGGAAAATCGTACTCTTGGTCAAAAGAGTGTGATAGATTTTGTTGTTTACGATCAGCGTTTGAAACACTTAGTTGTTGACACCCGTGTGATGAGAGGTGCGGATGTTGGTTCTGATCATTACTTGGTAGTGTCACGAGTGAAACTTAATGTTGGTTGGAGGAAAAGGAATAGGAAGAGACCCAGGATAGAAAGAATAAAGGTTGATAGGCTCCTTGAAGATCATCAGCGGTATTCTGACTTACTCAGAGAATGACTGAAGGATCTGAAATCTTGTGAGAGGGATGTAGAAAAGAAGTGGGAATGTTTTAAGAACTGTGTTGTCACTGCTGCTAAAGAGGTCTGTGGCTCCACAATAGTGGGTAACAATAGAGGTGATGCTTGGTGGAATAGTGAGATTGATGAGGCAGTAAAGAGAAAGAAGGAAGCCTATTTGGGGATGTTGCAAGGGAGAGTCTCTGTGGATGAATATCGCTGTAAGAAGTGTGAAGCTGCTAAGCTGGTTCGCCACAGTAAGGCAAAAGGTAGGAAGGAGAAAGTGGAAAGGCATGAACTGGCTTTTTGGAAAGATAGGAGGTCCTTTTGGAAGTACATGAGACTCAGGAAAAAAAGGGGAAACAAAGTTGTAAGTTGTGTGAATAATGAGATTGGGGAAATGTTATGGGAGCCCAATGAGTTAAGTGACAGATGGGGTGAATACTTCTGTGAGTTATTAGATCAGGAGAGCAAAAACGAGTCTGAGACAGATGCAGATGATGTCACGATGAGGGATGAAAGCACAGGAGGGATCTCAAGAGAAGAAGTGTGTAAAGCTCTAAAATCTCTTCAGAATGGTAAGGCTCCAGGAGTTGATGGCATAACTGCAGAGATGTTGAAGTATGGTGGTGACTCTATAATTGACTGGTTAACTGAAATTTGCCAGTTGTGCTGGTAGTTAGGAATGGTCCCTCGGGATTGGAAGGATGCAATTATTGTTCCCTTGTATAAGGGAAAGGGTGATCAGACTGAATGCAAGAACTATCGTGGTATTAGCCTACTGAGTGTGCCAGGGAAAATGTTTGGTAAGGTTGTTATTGAAAAAGTACGGGGTCTTACATCATTGAAAGTGTGGGATGTTCAGAGTGGTTTTATGCCTGGTAAAGGCTGCACTAACCAGATTTTTGCATTACGCACGATGATCGGAAAGTATCTGGCTGTTGGGAAGAAAGTTTTTACTGCCTTCATAGATTTAGAGAAAGCTTACGACCGAGTCAATAGGACACTTTTGTGGAAGGTATTGAATGAATATGGTGTTACTGGGAATCTACTTAATAGTGTAAAAGCCATGTATGCTGGTAGTAGAGCTTGTGTACGAGTGAATGGTGTTTTATCAAAATGGTTTTCCATTGGTGCAGGAGTTAGACAAGGTTGTGTAATGTCACCATGGCTGTTTAATATATTTATGGACGCATGCATGCGTGAGGCCAAAATAGATAATAGTGGTTTATGTCTTGGTGATATCAGTGTGTGCAGATTGCTGTATGCTGATGACACTGTCCTGTTGGCAGAGAGCAAAAGTGAGTTGCAGGGTATGTTGACTCGGATGCACGAAGTTTGCATGAAATTCAAACTGAGTATAAATAAGGGAAAAACCAAAGTTATGGAGTTTGAGAAAGGAATGGGTAGCACTGAATGTAATGTAAGTATAAATGGCACTGTGATTGACCAGGTGAGTGAGTTTGTGTATTTATTAAGCATGTTTGACAGAGAGAACAAGTTGGATGGTGAAATCAGTAGGCGAGTGAATTCTTCTTTGAAAGTCATAGCTGCTCTGGGAGGTTTTCACAGGAATGATGGGTTCTCTAGAGAGTCCCGCATGGCTGTGTATGAAACGGTAATTGTTCCTACTCTGATGTATGGCAGTGAAACCTGGGTACTGCAAAAGAAGCATAGGAGTCGTTTGTGTGCTGGAGAAATGTGTTACTTATGTGGGGTTTGTGGCAAGACACGATCTGATTGTGTGAGGAATGAAGATGTTTTGCAGTTGTGTGATGTAAAGCAAAATGTTGTTAGCAAGGTGGAGACCAATATGCTTCAGTGGTTTGGCCATGTTGAAAGAATGAGTGATGAAATGCTTACTAAGAAAATCTTTTCAGCCCAAGTGGCAGGAAGGGAAGGCCAAGGAAGACATGGGTGGATCAGATTCAGGAGTGTCTGCATGAGAAAAAGATTATGAGTATGAAGTATAAAAGATCTTGTGTACGGCGTGTAATGGATATCAGTGAAGTACGAGTTGTGTGTCAAGATCGCTGTAAATGGCGAAGTTTGATACGACAACAAGTAAAAATATCTGGAAGTTTGTATTTCTTTTTGGAGCTAACCTCTGAATCTCAGAGAACAGCTTAGTGATATGTATGTATGTATGTACTAAGCCAGTTGAAAGCTTCTGTGTTTCTAGAATTTTTTATCATTACTAATGTGCTTCTCCCACAACCTACATTTTTGTGTTGCATGGGTATTGCATTCTTTTTGTTTCTATTTCTTGAAACACCAATTTGAAGACATCAACTACTATTCAGCCCTTAAAACTTACCATTCAGAATTAAAAATTAAGTTAAACTAAATCCAACACAAGAGCCCAATGCAGGTTTCCGTCTATGAAAAGTCAAATAATACGCTGCTTTCTTTGATGATGATGTCAAAAATGTAAATAGATAGTGAAGGAAAGCAATGCATTATTTTGCTTTTTCTTTTCTTTCTTTAAAGTTTTAACCATCATCAATAGAACATGAAGATTAAAATGTGTAATGATTACTTGCATAGTATCTTCTACCACACCCCAAGGATGAATGAAAAAGACTGCACCATTACATTCAGTGTGTTGACCTTAATGGTAAACAACGATGCTCTGAAGACATCTAGAGTTTGGATGAAAGTCTTAACAGTAGAATTAAGGTTCCAGCAGGATATGGGCTATGTCATTTTATATACTTATCATTTTAAAATTTCCTTTTAATGGGATAGATGTATCAGGTTAAATAGTAGATTGAAACTATACTGGAAGAATACTTTGCAGCCACATAGTTTGGTATATTTCAATACTTGTGATGTATGAGTCAAATGGGCAGTTCAAATTCCACTGTTGACAAAAGAAAGGTTATATTGATGCCTGAATGAAAAAGGATTTCATGACTGTGAGGATTGTAAAAAAAATATTGTGTGATGGTTCTTCCATCCAACATACATAAATACTGAACAAATACTTCTGCAATGAAATGGTCACTGAGTGTTACTATCAGCTGAACCGAAATCTCAATGATTTCGTACTCCTGTCTTTCTTAAGGGAGAGATGATGTGATTTATAAGTCAAATGGACAATGAACTAGCAAAAATCCTGCCAGCACAGTTCAATTGGAAGAACAGCCTCTCCAGAGTAGGAAGATGTAGGTTTGAATGATGCTGCAGCAAAAGAAAGATTATATACTGCAGATGTACATAAAGGGGTTTTTAACATTCATAGCTTTTAAAACTGTTTCAAATGTATTTTTTAATTAATGATTAATTTACAGTGTTTAATAAATGAATTGAATTGTACAACATGGATAATGTTGGTGACGAATAAATGCATTTGCAATTGCTCACCTTCCGTCTAGGAATAGAGTAAGTTTTTAATGCTAACTTAGGATTTTGAATTGAAATTGTACCACATGTTTACAAATATTTCTATATATATAGAGCCTAAATATTATTTTTAAAGGATTCATAAATATGCATGGAATCCCTTTCTAAAACAGATAGTTTGTCTATCAAATAAGATACCTCTGTCTTTTGGAATTTTGCAGAAGGTTTCATATCATTCTGGCACGTTTTAAGTTTTATGGCATTTCTTTAAAAAAATGTGTTCATTACCACTGAGAACTCAGTGATATTTGTTACTGTTGATGTCTGCACATGATTCATTGCTGAAGATATGTGAGCACATTGCTGAATGAAATAGTCATAAGTCTCTTTCTTTCATCACTTTGTGGTTTCCAGTTTTTGCCTTCTCTCCTTCCCCAAAAATTACAAAATATTTTATGCAGTTCATTGTGTGTATGTGTGCATACACACGCAGGGCAGTGAAATTGACACAATTCCTAAATCAAAACTCCAAATGCCCAATAAAGGTGTGTCATTTACATAAGAGAAACTATCATAGTACTGCAACTTTACGTAATGACAAAAAGTGAACAAGGTGTATGAAACTAGAAGAAATATTTTGGCAAAAATTTCTCTGTTACTAGTTTTTAATTTTGTCATGATATTTCTGGCCTTTTCATGACTATGGAACCCAATTGAGGGAAACTGTTAAACTTGCAGGAGAGGTTATAACCATTTAACACCATTTAATAACAGTTCTTGACAGTCACCAACAGGCCAGAATCTCAAGACATAATAAATATGTGACAATAATAGAACTAAATATCTCCTCTGATTTCATAAGTAAATATAAATTACTAACTTGCATTGATAAACTTTTTAAAAAAAACTGCTTACCTGTAAATAAGGGTGGGAGAACAGTTCAATGCCATCCTTAAACCACTGTATTCGTGGACGAGGTTGTCCTTTAGCAACACATATATAAACAATTTTGTGTCCAAGTATGAATTCATAATCAAAATGAGATGCCTTTGTGATCTGTGCACCCTAGGGGAGAAAATAAAAAAGATGCAATGGGTTACTTTTTTGTCATTAAAAAGAAATTGATGTATCAGCTTGAATTGATATGTAATTGTATTGCATCACATTCACACAGCTCACTAACTTTGGATACTATAATTCAGGTGAAACTTTGAGGAACTTATCACCCCCAGTGAGAAACACTAATACATAAGACAGAAAAAAAATTATAATTAATGAGAATAGCACCACCCGAACTGGTTGTGGCTGCTTGTTACTTTTATTGCTTACATTATAGCTGAATGTGCTTTTTGCCTAAGTCAGTGGCTGGAATGAAACTAGGGATTCCAATGCTTAAAGAAAAAAGAATAGAAGATCCATTAGTTCATTCATCATTGAGCACTAGAAACAAATATTTAGGAAAAAAAAAAGTTGCAGAACCTCTGGGCAAAATTTTGTGCATTGATTTTAAATAAACATTTTCACTTTACTTAGACAATGAAGAATGTATAGAACTGAATTTAACTTCAAAATTTGTTTAGCAGGAGTAAATGGATCAAGGATCAAAGATTCAAAATTTTGAAGCACACATTCCAATAACTTCAATAACGTCTTCTGATTACTGGTTTCGTAAAAAGTTTAGTCGCCACCTTCAAAAACTTTATATACTATTAATAGCCATGGTATTGTTCAGGGCAGATAGTATATAAAGAATTCTACTGCCAAGTCTACATCTTTTGCACTAAAAGCAGTGATTAACGACATCATGGAACCTCTAATTATCTGTCTTACATTGAAAGAGTTGAAGATATGGATTTTATATGTAGTATTGATGATGAACTAGGGTATAGAGTTTGAAAATCTGACTATCAAATATAAAGCAAGTTACCTCCATAAAACCCATAAATTCAATGCTTTCAATGCCAGCTAAAACAGTATTTATGCATGCACTGACAGATTACCTTCCCTGTTTGTTTGTTTTTTATTTTTAGTTATAAGGGAATAAAAGCATAACAATCTCCAGTTGTTAAAATATATATTAACTTGCAGTCAAAGACCTTAAAAGAGAAAATAATTGTTAGTTATTTTGAGAATTTCAGGTGGCACACGGCCTGTTATCAATTATAATAGCTGGGAATTTCCTGTTACCCAAAATATCACAGTTAGTAATATGCCAGGAAATAGTAGCTAATTTTGTTTCATTTTGTGAATTATTTTGTGTCATTTCTCACATGCATTCATGCAACATTAAAAGTTTAAACAGTTAAATGTCAAGTCATATTCCAGCTATAATTAACTCCAGAGTTTAATGTCATTTGGAGTTCAAACTTAGAATTATTTATTCAGGCTTTTCAGAATGTGTTATTTTAAATCCTCTGCACAGGTCACATCCCTTTAATTAAAAATATTCTGCAAGCTATTAACACTTGCTATTGTTAACAGATTTGCATGAAAAGTGCATGTATATGCGAAGCATAGATTTTCATGTCTCACTTTTGTAAGTAGAATAAATAAATCACGAATAAAGAAAAATTGAAAAATTAATGAGCTAATGTTCTTTAAACACTGTCGGTCATAACATCCTCCCTGCTCCACTTCCTTATTTCATGTGTTTCTTCTTCTTTTTTTTTTTTTTTTCAATCTTGGTTTGCATATAAGGCATATGATGTAAGAGTAATAAACAGGTACAAAAATGAAAAATCTGTGCTTCTTTCTGTGTTATATAAATCATTATTACCTAATTTTTAACTCTTATAAATTAAATGGTAGATATAGATAAAGAAAAAATATTTTTCTTCCTGGTATTTTAAAAGAAATCTGGAAATACTTTTGTGTTGATAAGTCATCCATAATAATTACCTTTTTGGAGGAAATATAGATGTAACTTACTAATTTTATTGTATAATTTTTGCAGAATTTGTGCACTGTTGCACGTCAGTCTAAAATAAACAAAGAATAACTTACATTTGCATTGTTGTAATATTCACGTCTCTTTGGGTCAGTAATAAAAATAACCCTTGGTGAGCCAGGCTTTCGAACTTTTTACCTCTTCCTCTCCCTCTTTTGGCTTCATTGAAGTTCAGTAAAAATATTACACATAATACAGCAATGAACAGAATGCGGAGCTGCATTGTTTGCTAGGTATATGTGTGAGTGCATGTGTAGCTACAGAATGACTGTAATTCTAGCCAGTGGTGACCTTTGGGCTCTCCAGGATGGGTAATTGCAGTGTACTGGAGCAGGAAACAAATTGATTGATGAGTAATAATTGCACGTGGAAGGTCAATCATACCATGGGATGCAATTCATTTGGATGTTACAATCTTGTGAAGTGTCATGCAATGAAGTGCCCAGCAGTGGTGTGTTTATTATCGCCATAAATTCAGTAATGCTTTTTGATTCCATCTTATAATTAAACTTCATTTCAATCTAAACTTTAATGTATAATTTTTCAATAATGCAGCTGAGTGGAATATGTTCAGATTTTGTGTGTTTTGTGTTTATTCTTAATTTAATTCCAGTTTTATTTTATAAAGTATTCCACTGTTTGATTATATATAGATAAAAGTTTTCCATAACAGTATTATAATTTTTAATATACTATATAATAGGCATTTTTGAGTTTTGCTTTTTTTTTCCTTTTTCAAATTTTAAGAAATTAACCTTCTTACACCCTCCATGTTTTTATTTCTGTTATTATTTTTAAAAATCAGGAAAAAATTTGTTCACTGTACTCACCATAGTGACTCTTACCATAGTGACTGATCTACTAGATGTAAACAGTTGAAAATTAGTTATTGAAGGATATCATTTACAATGTAGTATTTCCAAAATTTATTACTCTAATGCTAAAAGAAGCTTTAAATTTCTAATTTAGAAGAGTCACTACCTAAAATTGTCTTCATAATTTTTTTAAGTTTAAACATGACAGAAGACCAAAAAGACATTCATACACAAATTGGGTTGTAATATTTGTTCTGTCTTGTATTCAGTAGTTTTGCTGCTGTTGTATTTTTAGTATGACTGCATAGCTATGTAGGCCAAAGAATTTTTACATATGTATCTAAATTAATATTTAAAAGCTCATTTTATAATATTTTATTTTTCATGCTGCTGTAAACCCATCTGTTCAAGTGAATAATTTGATTACACATGTTGGGGTAAACTACATGCATTAGTTTAGTGTGTGCTGCTAGCAGAAATGATAGTTCTGATTAGGGGTTTTATATTGGTTTTATACAATATATATAGTGGGTATAATTAACTGCATGGAACTGCCCTTTTGGAAAGAAGCAGCCCATGTGAAGATCATTGGTGATCAGTTATTTTTATTGTTAAAATCCTGCTTTCAGTTTTGTTTTTCTGATTCCTGTTTGTGACTCATAATCTTAAGTGAATCCATTCTGTCACCCTTTTTTTTATTAACAAAGGTGATAGTGTATAGTGCACAAAAAGCAGTTGTACAAAAATAGCATATAAGTATTTTTTTTCTTTTCTTTTTTGTTTTTTGTTTTTGTTTGTTTGTTTTAGGGATTCCCATATGTTTAAATTATTAACACTGATTTCATATATATTAACTTGTTATGTCGGATGTGATGTAGGATGATATTGCATCTAAGCATAAGTCACCTTACTGCAATAGCATGTATGTAGATTCTGTGAATAAATGACTGATAGTCTCATCCATGTACCTTGCAGTGGTGTCTTATACGCATCATATTAATTTGCCTGATAGTGTGTATAGAAATGGAAATCAATTTTTGTCTGCAGTATCTGTGTCACTTCATAAAATATGGGCTGTGAGAAAGTACAATGCATTTCATTTAGGAAATTGCTTTATAATGTAGGTATTTATGTATTTGTTCTTGTGTACTCATTCACTGTGTGTAGATAAATCTCTTACTACATATAAAGCCATTGCTACATTTTTTGATGTAGGAAACAAAGTGCTGTTTATAGAACTCCATGCAAAAGATAATATAGAAACAGCTGAAAATTTTGGAGAGCTGTTCAGAATAGAACATTTGACTGGAACTTATGTATCATAAACATAGAAATTGAGCGAAAACACACAGTCATGTGTGGTAAAAGGTTCGTTTAGCGGTAGCTTTCGTTTATCCTACGACCTTGATCACCTTCGATGGACTGGATGGGCTGGTTGCCAGAACTACAATTTGAAGTTGGGGTGTTGGAAATTTGCACCATACGTGACTCTGTGTGTTTTCGCTCGATTTCTATGTTTATGTGTTATTGTTGCATGAAGCCTGAGTTTTAAACCATTATTATGTATCATATATGTTTTACACAAGATGAATGCCATCTTGTGCTAGGTGTAGCAAAGAGAAAACATAACTGTAAAGCATTAGCAGAATTCAGGTAAAGACATAAAATTCTGAAGATATCATATTAAAGACTGATAAACATTCTTATTGAAATGAGTTTGTTTCTATCAGAAATATCTAAGATATACATGATGAAATTGTGTATGTAGTAACAAATCTGTTAAGTTTGAATTGCTCTTAAAAAAGTAATATTTAAAAAAAACTGCCATATTATCTTGCATTTTATATACTTTAATTGGTGTATTATTTCTTGTACTGAAAAGTCATGTTCCGGGACTTTTGAACTAGTACGTTCAAAAAGTTCCGGAACTTTTTGAATATTTGCCAGATGTCAGTGAATTACGTCATTCTTTGCTGAGCAAGCGAGGAGCATCATGTGACCGACCAGCCAGAACTGGTTTGATCCAGATCCAATACGTACAGCGTATGTGCGTAGTTCGTGATTACAGGCATTCGAGGCTCTCCATCGCGAGGACAACAATGTTGAATTTTGAACAGCGTTCAAGTGTAGAATTTTGTGTTCTTCTCGGAAATCTTTCGCTGAGACTTTTCAAATGATTAAGTCAGTGTACGGTGAAAGTGCAATGAGTCACACTAAAGTTTATGAGTGGCATCGACGATTGAAAACGGGCGACAGAGTATCGAGGATGATAAGAGATCAGGACGACCTTCAACATCCACAACGGATGAACAAATCGCCATTGTCAAAGAAATTGTAAAAAATGACCATCGAAAAACTGTTGCAGTGATTGCAGAAGTTGCCATGCCATTTTAACTGAGAAACTGGGCATGTATCACGTGTGCCAACAAATTGTTCCCAAAAACCTGACACAAGAAAAAATTAATGAGCACATGCAAGTTTGCGGTAATAACATCAATGCAGTGGTTTCAGATCCCGATCTCTTGAATTGATTGATCACTGGCGATGAGACTTAGTGCTTTCTGTACGACTCCCAATCCAACCGACGTCAAAAGTGTGGAAATCAGCATTGTCACCACGACCAAAAAAGTTCAAGGCTGACCGCTCCAAAAGAAAGGTCTTGTTAACAGTTTTCTTCGACTGTAAGGGGGTCGTACACAAAGAATTCCTTCAACATGGTTGTACAGTCACTAAAGAAGAGTACATCAGCGTCCTGAAACATCTCCGAGAATCAGTAAGACGCAAGCGACCCGATCTTTGGAAGACCAACTCGTGGGTGCTCCATCACGATAATGCGCCGGCTCACAGAGCTCTCCTGGTGTCCGATTACCTGTCTAAACATCGCATTCCCGTTCTTCCACAACCAGCTTATTCTCCTGAGCTTGCCCCGTGTGACTTTTCCCCGGATGAAGAATTTGCTTAAGGGGTGACGCATCAGCTCTCCTGGTGTCCGATTACCTGTCCAAACATCACATTCCCGTTCTTCCACAACCAGCTTATTCTCCTGAACTTGCCCCATGTGACTTTTTTCCTTTTTTCCCGGATGAAGAATTTGCTTAAGGGGTGATGCATCTCAAGTTCTGAAGAAGTGCAATGAGCTGTGATGGAGGCACTGGAGGATGTGGCAAAAGAAGGCTTGCAATCTGCATTTAAGTCTTTGTATGAGCACTGGCAAAAATGCATAGTTGCACAGGGTAACTACTTCGAAGGAAACACAGCATAAACAAGTATTATCTGTACTCATTCATTTTTATTATAAAAAGTTCCGGAACTTTTTAACGTACTGGTATATACCTTGTCCTATTGTACTTTTAGAGCTGGTTTCTGTTGTGAGAGACTGGTAAGCTTGGTTGCCTTCATCTGTTGTTGATGGCTTGAACTAATATGGAAGGGATTGTTATGTTGTTAGAAATCAATTATCCACTGCTTTTATGGTATAAATAAGTTCATGAAAAAGCAGTATTTTGATGAAGTTATCCATAAAAAAGTAGATAATTTACTTCTAATAGTATTTTTTACATTGGTTCAAGCTGTCAACAATAAATAGATCAAGCTACCCCAGCCTATCAGCCTCTGACAATGAGTGGTGTACCCAGAAATTTCTTAAGAGACGAGGGGAGGGCAGGGGAATCCATGGATTTGGTTCATTGGTGAAAGCCTCTCAGAAAAAAACACTCGTAAGTGGGAATAAGACCAAAATCTTATTCCCACTTGTACTCAATCCCCATCAAGCAGGGATCCAAACTCGATGACCCCCCCCCCCCCCCCAAGCTACACCTCTGCTGACAACAGAAACCAGCCTTAAATGAAGCCAAGGTATATAAACACAAGCCTCCCACAACAGATATAATACACCATTACAGAATGTGAAAATACAAGATTATGTGGCAACTGTTAGAAATATTACTGCTTTAAGAGCAATTCAAACTTAACAAACATGTGTATAGTAATTACTTATGAGGGACTGTACACCAAGTATATTTAAAATAGTAAAACTATACTAGTAATCAGAATTTATTGTCATAAAATGGAATTCAGAGTTTCCAAGCTTTCACACATGAGCCAGTTGACTTTTTCTGGGAAGGTTATTTGCAAACTGAAAAATAGAACACTTCAATAATTTGAATGCAGTGACTTGACTTGACAATAAACAAATAGATGCAAATGTAATTAGTCATTTAAAGACATGATCCATCATGTTGGTTTAGCTCACTCTGTCCTGAAAAAAAAAAAAAAGGCATTCATTATTTGAAGAAGTGGTTCCAAATTTGTTGATTTGTAGCAACTCTAGCAAGATGCTATCTTCGCATGATACACTGTTGGCAATGATCTTTTCAATGAGGTAGTTGTTTATGTCATCCCTCTACAATATCCAGATGGCTCCAAACATTCATACATTAGAATGGCCAAACATTCATTTAGAATTAGAATCAATGAGCATAAGAGACACAAAGAATGGTAAAGTAACCACAGCCCTATCCAGAGAAGTCAAGTTCAAGTCTGCTGCTCCTATGTTGGATGATATATGCTTCCTACTCCACCCCCTAAATCCACCGCCATTTGAGAAACCTTGGAGATCATTACGAATAGTGTGACCTACAATGATAGCATTGCACTAGAGTTACCGCAAATTTGGAACCAGTTCTTCAAATAATGAGTTCATTTTGTTTTCCTTCCTGGATGAATCATTGCATTTTGCATCTATTCATTTATTGTCAAGTCACTGCATTCAAATTGCTGAAGGTTTCTATTATTCAGTTTGCTGTGTACCTTCCTTGCAAAAGCTTAGTTGATATGCCAAAGCTTGGAAACTTTGAATTCTATTTCATTCCAATAAATTTGAATTATTAATGTAGTGAATAAACAGATTTATTCACTACATTAGTAATTCGTATTTAGAAAATAAGTTTTTAACAAAACATATTTAGAGGATTTTTGGTATTATAGTTTTACTATTTAAAAAAAATGTTTACAGTAGGCAAAATCGAAAAAAGTGAAGTTGTTGTTTACCTCTTCTAATACATTCTGTCTTTCTATAGCAGTCATTGATGTAGAGAAAAGAATGAAAAGTAACACAGTAACACAGTAGATTTTATTTACATAAAAATAAAATCATAATGTATGTAACAAAAACTTTTGGTCCTGTCAAAATCATGTGCATTGAAGAGATTTCTGAAAATTGTTGTAAGTCTTCCTTTTCTTCATCACTGACTCCTGATTTCAGACTGATTCACTGAAAATATATGTAATTATTTATATTTTAAGTAATGGTTCATGGTTTTCAAACAATTTTGCCATTGTGAAATATGAAACATCTTTGTGATTGCAAGAAAGGGTGATTTTTAAATGTTTTTGAATCATTTTTGAATTGTAAGAATTGTGAAATAGAACCTAGAATTGAGATAGCAGAAACATATTGCCATTGTTCAGTTAAATCAACAGTTCAAGGCATGTGGGTCAAAAGTTTTGTTAAAAACTCAATCTAATCTGCATGTATATTTAAAAACATGCATGAGAATTGCAGATGTGCTTGCTGTGTTTCACACATGAGCATGCTATTCTTTCTTAAAGCATTTTCTTATATTAAATCCATAATCACTGTCAAGGTAGTAGTGGAATTTTCTGCTTTGCTTATAGAGATCGTCTTCATTGAAATGCCATTGAAAACTGATGTATAATGGAACCTCGATTATACATTTCTCAGTTTATAAGGTTTTCACTTTTATATGTAATTCTGTGTTAGTCCCAATATTTTACTGTAGTTTCTAAAACTTTAACTCAATTATGCATAATTAATTTATATGTTTCTTGCAATTACTGTATTTTTCCGTGTATAAGATGACCCTTACTTTTTCAAACCAAAAATTAAGAAAACAATATTTTTATTACAAAAAAGGACACATTTGATAATTTTTAGAAATTAGGTAATATCATTGAAGTACATTTAGAAATTAGGTAATATCATTGAAGTATGTTTAGAAATTAGGTAATATCATTGAAGTACATTTAGAAATTAGGTAATATCATTGAAGTATGTTTAGAAATTAGGTAATATCATTGAAGTACATTTAGAAATTAGGTAATATCACAGACAAAGTGTGTGGTAATAAATAAAAAAAAGAAGTTAGGAAATTTATGTTATTTAGAAATTAGGTAATATCACAAAGTTTGTGGTAATATATAAAAAAAAAGTTAGGAAATTTATATTATTTAGAAATTAGGTAATATTTTAAAGATACAAACTATAAAATTGTGCATCACTTTCAGGAAGCTTAACACAAATAGCTGTGACTCAGTAGATTTGTAAGTCGTGGTGGAGAAAGGGGATAAGAGGTACTGGCAGTTTCGCCATGGTAACTGCAGGGTTCTCTCAACCAGTTACCCTCTGTGTATAAGATGAACCCCAATCTTTTTTCTAAAAATTTTGGAAAAAAATATCATCTTATACATGGAAAAATATGGTATATGTTAAAATTTAAATTTCAGATTAGCAAAAGTACATGGTTCTTTGATACTTTTACTCGTAACACGGTATGTTACAACTTTGAGAAAAGTGGGACAGTGTTTTTGTGTTAATTCTTGATGCAGCTAAAGTTGAAAATTGATCCCATTAGAGAAAGGTATATTATTTACCTTTGGTTTGGGTTAAATTGGCTTCACATTCATGACAGGCACACATGTACTCTATTTAAAAATTGATAAATCTCTGGGACATAACTCTGTGGCCCCACTGTTTCATGGCATAATTGAATAGAATCGTAAACGTACCACCAGTATTCAACATTCTGGTTTCAAATGAATGCACCTAGCGTTGGCATTAAAAAAAGCTTCTTTAACTTTTTTATATGATTTTTCTAGATAAAGTTACAAATTTTCTGCAAATTTTCAGAGAAAACTCTTCTCCTTCGCCAGGCAGTCTTTCAATCTAATCTCCGTCACTGTAAAAAAAAAAAAGCTGTTAATTCATGAGTTCGATACTGGCACTGGTCTCAGATTCTTAGTTGTCAGGATTTCACTTAATGTGGAATTAGGATTTTTATAAACAGGCAGAGCTGTAGAAAAAGGAAGTTTGAATTTCATAGGTTTAATAATTTTTGCAATGCAATGCAATGGAATACTGTGTATTATATTTTGTAATGCTTTTTTTTTTTCCACCAACAATTTGATTTTGAGTAAATCCTTATTAGGAAGCACCTTGTACTCCTTTAAAGCATGAATTTTACAACAGTATTTAACATTTTGAAATTTTGTTACATTTATACATTTTAAGGCCATCTCCTACAAAAACGCATATCCGAGGTTTCACTGTATATGCACTATATTGACAAAAATCACTGGACACCTAGAAGAGAAACACAACATAGCATTTATTGACATACATTAGTACAGTGTCGGTCCACCTTTGGCCTTAATGCATGCACTGACCCTTCGAGACATGCTTTCGACAAGGTTTTGGAACACAGCGATAGGCATGCGCTTCCATCCAGTACATAATGCTGCCGCTAATTGTTGCTTAGTTGTAGGCCTAGGTTCCAAACTTCTGATGCATCGCTCTAATTCATCCCATAGGTCCTTTATGGGATTAAGATCAGGCCTCTGTGCTGGCCAGTCCACACACGATACAGAATTATCAAACCACGCTGCAACAGTCCTTGCTTTATGGCTCGGTGCATTATCCTGCTGATACCAACAAGGCTCGGTTCCATAGTATTGCCACAGAGTTGGTAGGGCATAATTGTCCAGAATATCGAGGTAGACGTGCTGGTTAACAGGTTTGTCCACAATAACCAGTGGGCCGGGACCATACCATGAAAACCACCCCCACATGAGTACACTGCCAGTTCCAAACTTGACTGCAGGAACAGTACACTGTGGTAAATAGCGTTTCCCCGGCTGCCACCATACCCACACTCGGCCATCAGACTGATGTATCATTTATCTGGATTCATCAGTCCATAGGACCTGTTTCCATTGATCTACGGTCACCGATAAATGTTCTTTACACCATGCTAAATGACAAGTAGCATTCCGAGTGGAGATGAAAGGCTTTTGAGCAGCCACATAACCATGATATCCCATAGAATGAAATTCTCTGCGAATGGTATGTGTACATACCGAGGTTCCAGCATTTTTACTCACCTGTACACTAAGGTCTTCTGCAGCACTCCACCGATTAGCTGTAACAACTCTCCTGAGGCTTTGACGTCCTCTATCAATGATTTTCTTTGGTCTGCGGTACGTTTTTCTGCTTCAGGCATGTCATGTGTCTTCCACTATTCAGTACATCAAAAACAGTTGACTTGGGTATGTTTAAAGGCCTCTCGGTTTCTCTTATGTACAACCCACTAATATAACACCCAACAATCTTTCCTTTCTCAAAGTCAGTTCTCTCCCGCCGTGACATTTTCACTCAACCTCACAGTGCGATATGATTCCAGTCAGTTGCAGGCTTGTTTGCAGCTGTACTTCACATCTTAACAACGCAGCAGATCTGTTCATTTGTTTTTGAAGGGCTGTCCGGTTACTTTTGTCAATATAGTGTATATACAGGGTGCATAGGGAAGTCCCTTTAGCCTGGAATAACTTGCGAATGGAGAGAGGTACAGTTATGCAAGTGAGATAACAGTATAGTAAAGCAACAACGCCCAATCGAATGCAACCGATGGCAGTGCCTCTAGTGGCGAAATGCGGAAGTTAGCCATTGCAAATCGAAAACGAAAAGAGATAGAGCAAAATTTCCACTTACAAAGTTGTAGAGCATCAATTAATTAGCATCAATTAATTAGTACAAAACGACATTTGTTTCACACGGATAAGATAAATTGTCGCCTGAATACCCTAAAATGTCTGAAATCGATGCACAACCTTTTGTGTGAACGTTTAAAAAGAACAGGCATAGGTATGAGCAAATACACACAATTTATTGCATAAATGCGTACTTATGTCAATACAGTTTGATGACGTCAGACAAAACAAAAACAAAAAAGGCAAATTGGCGCACAGTGATAAAAAGTTAATGTAGATTAGTATGTTCGAAGCCATTGCCCACGATACACTTTTGTATTCATGAAAGTAACTCTGCATGCACATTCCTCAGCATGGAAGGTGTCACACTATTGCAAGCATCTGTAACACGACGACGTAGATCCAGCAGACTTGTAGGCACTGTTGCATACACCTGATTTTTTTACGTAATCCCAGAAATCCAAGCTCATCATTCTCACACAGCGTACGTAGACCTAAACATCTGATCAGGGTACTACATCCTGCTACTGGTTTTTATATGATAGGTATGGTACAACGTCACAATCTGCATTTGCATATGGCTACATTTGCGAAATATGAATATGCAGATTCGAATTGTCGTGCATCGATTTCGGACATTGTAGGGTATTCAGGCGACAATTTATCTTATCCGTGTGAAACAAATGTCATTTTGTACTAATTAATTATGCTCTACAACTTTGTGAATGAAAATTTTGCTCCATCTCTTTTCGTCTTCGATTTGCAATGGCTAACTTCCGCATCTCGCCACTAGGGGTGTTGCTATCAGTTGCATTCGATTGGGCGTAGTCACTTTACTATGCCGTTATCTCACTTGCATAACTATACCTCTCTCCATTCGCAAGTTATTCCAGGCTAAAGAGACTTTCCTATGCACCCTGAATATATGAAGCAGGAAATGTTGATTATTATGTGGACCTTGTCACCTTGTTATGTCATGAAAGATGCACTGATATCTAGACTATTTTGTGTTGCTGAAATTAGATGTATGAAAGGAAACTAGCACATTCAGTACTACTGTCTACATATTAAATTTTACTGTGTACTAGTAAAATATTTTAACCAGGGGAGAGGGGAAGTTTGAAAGGCTTTCAAATTCTTGAGTTGCATTGGAGTAGTTAGTAGTAGTCCCATAAACATTATGTATGAAAGTGTCTTATATGCACCATTTGAGCATCATCCCTTTCCTGTCTTCTGTCAGAAAGCTTTCAACTCTGTAATTTGCCGCCCCAGTGGCACAGTGGTCTAAGCTATAGTTTCTCATCATTCATCCGAGATGGGTCCGGGTTCAAATCCCGATGAGGCATGGATGTTGTGTTTGTCATATGGCACTGGCTTTCTCCCTTCCCTGGGACCAGTGGCCCTAAATTAGAGACAGGCTACTGCTTATTGCCCATTGAGTTGCTTACGATGGTTGTTAAACCCCCAATCAAAAAAATAAATAAATAAACTCTGTAATTTTCTCCTTGTTTGGCAATGTGACAAACCAGAGGATTTTTAAATGGTGCATTTTCTTCCACAATCTCCATGTAACAAACCAGCCTCACAGGATTTGTTTTTCACCAAAACATGTAAGTCATCCCATAAGTTTTAATCCCAAATATGATGTACTCTTGATAGGTCAGTACTGCATATTGTTTGGTAGTATAAAATGACTACACAGCCTGTGTGTACTTGATGTAGTCTGGTATATTGACTTCTTATATCAGTGAGCAACAGCTGGAAAAAACTATAAAAGTTCAGCTCTCAGCAGTGAAGGAAGAAATTATTTCATCTATTCATTATTCATGGGTATATTGTTGGTGCCTGCAGAGATTCTGTACCATCATGTGGTACTTTTAAAGCTTTGCACTGTCTGTGAAAAACACTTCATATATGATTAAACACTCCAGAAGTCTCTAGTGGTGTGGTTTAAATATCCTTACAAAGATTTGTGTTACCTAGGGCTAATATAGCTAGGACAAAGATGTAGTAAATACATCAAACAGAGGTCATCGCTCTTTCCACATTTATAAGTGAGTCACGGAAAAATTCTCATTAGCCGCCACTGGGAATCGAACCCAGGGTCTTCCAGTTCCTCTGTTTGATGTTCCTGGTCCACGTCAAGTGTCTGTATTGATGTAGTAAATACATTGCGATTAGTGGGGACTTCAAAATACAGTATGTAAAGGTACCATGTTGCCAGATTTCAGGGCACAGATATTTTTTACCTAGAACTAATTGAATGCATTTTATCTTATACACTGATGAGCCCTTACATTATGACCACCGCAAGCCTAGAGAAATTAACTCACCTGGAGACTGAACGGTGGCTCAGGTGAAGTTCACAGAGCAGTATATATACAACCCGAGGACCGGTTTTTGGCTAGTAGAGTGGTCAGAATCAGAAAGGTTACCGCATAGTTTGATAAAGGGCAAATTGTGTTGGCATGCCACTTCAGAACTACGATCTCAGAAACGGCGCGGCTTGTGGGTTGTTCACATGCTGCTGTAGTGAGTACTACTTAAAAGTGGTGCACAGATGGCCAAACGAAAAACCATCATCTAGCCATGTGTCCTCTGCAGCTCATTGATGCCAGATGGAAATGGAGACTGTCACATATTGTTCACAGCGACCGCAGGGCTACAGTGCGACACACCTGCAGCTACAACAGTGGTTATCAGGGCCAAAGACCCAGCCGTGTCCCCATGCACACAGTTCATCGCAGCCTTCTGCTCATGGACTTGCTTAGCCGAAGACCAAGCCAGGTCCACATGCTCACTGCACATCGTTGTTAACAACGCATGAAATGGGCCTTAGATCATTGAGATTGGACCTTGGATGATTGGAAGAAAGTGGCCTGGTCTGACGAATCAAGATTCCTGGTGCATCACGTAGACAGCCGAGCATGGATACGCCGATTACCAATGGAGGCTATGGCACCTGGATTCACTGTTGGGCGGAAACAGGCCGCCGCCAGCTATGGAACCTGGATGCGCTGTTGGGCGGAAACAGGTCACCGCCGGCTATGGCACCTGGATGCACTGTTGGGCAGAAACAGGCCACCGCCGGCTATGGCACCTGGATGCACTGTTGGGCGGAAACAGGCCACCGCCGGCTATGGCACCTGGATGCACTGTTGGGCGGAAACAGGCCGGCGCCGGCTATGGCACGTGGATGCACTGTTGGGCGGAAACAGGCCGCCGCCGGCTATGGCACCTGGATGCACTGTTGGGCAGAAACAGGCCGCCAGCGGCAGTGTTATGCTGTCTGGTATCTGAACATCGTTGCGAACAAAGTTCACCCATTCATGGCAACTGTGTTCCCTGCTGGTGATGGCCATTATGAAGAGGATAATGCACCATGCCACACTGACAGAATCGTCAAGGAGTGGTTCTAGAAATATGCTGGTGACTTTTTGTTAATGCCCTGTCCTCCAAATTCACCTGACATGAATGCAATCGAACATTTGTGGTTCGACTTGGAAAAGTGGGTTTGCGCTAAATCTCCACCACCCCGAAATGTACGGGAACTGGAAAACCTGCTGTTGACATTATGGCACCAGATACCCCAGGATACCTATCGCCACCTCATTGAATCGATGCCTCACCAAGTGGCTGCTGTTTTGCAGGCTAAAGGTGTCCTACAGCTTATTAGGTAGGTGGTCATAATGTAATGGTTCATCGGTGTATATAACATGCTTGTAGTGGACTATATGCGTAACACATTTGTATATTTTAGCCTTTAAATTTAATTTTAAGCACACTTTATTTGTACCTAGTAAGGGTGAGGTTGGAAACGGGGAAAAAAATGGATAGGAAGAGTTAGTAAAAGAAGGGCTCATAGATGTTAGAAATCAGCTAGATACTTTTCACTTTTAGAAACAGATAACAGTAGATGGCAAGAGGTCCTATCTCTGGATGGGGGAAATTCTCTTAAATGCCACCAGAGACATAAAGAGCAATTTAGACATAGATCACTTCAGCTATCGATTTATACTGAGTGATTTGGTAGTACTAGTTTATGTCTAGTGAATTTTTATCTGGGTTTATATATGCTGATGAGAGACATAATCCTGTTGTCTGAGAACAAAAGTAAATTGTAGAATATATACAAATTTTGAAGATGACAATCCGATTTTTGGCGTAAATGTGACAAGGATGGTAAGTCAGATAATATGCGAAAACTTGAAAATTTTCATCGTCCTGGAGCGGGACTCGAACCCGCGTCTCCCAGAAAAACGCCTAGGTATGCTAACCACTACACCACCCAGAACGACCAAGTCTCAAGTTTCCGATCAATTTGAATTTAACCATCACAGGATTCGCTAGTCGAAGCAACCGGCATTCATGTTTAGCGAATCTGGAGGTTAACAATCCTATCCCGTGATTGCCCGGAGAAGCAGATAAATCATGAAAGAAATGGCGTAATCCCGTATTTCTTTCATGATTCTTTCATGATGTAGAATATATTGTTAGGTTTGAAAAAGTATCTATGAAATTCAAACTGAGCATGAAAAAAGGAAAGTTGTGGCTTTTGAGCGAAGAGCTCGCATCTTCATTCCGTGCATGATCAGATTCAGTCTTCCCACAATGAGTTATGCATCTGTTCAGAGCACAGATTACTTCTGTGTCTTTTGTAGTACCCAGGTTTCACTACTTTCATACACTGCCTTTCAGGACCTTTGGACAACGCGTAAGTCCTGTGAAAACTGTCTACAGCAGCTAAGACTTTTAAACCTGAATTCACTCATTTACTAATTTTATTATCTACTCTGTTTTCTTTGTCAATCATGCTTCCTAAATGCACAAGCATTTATCCTGTCCTACTCTGTACAATTTAGACCAATCTTGCATCCTAACAGTTCCTCATCTAAAAACCGTGATTTTGGTTTCTGTTTTATTTATACTCAGTATTTGAATTTCATGTACACATCATTCATTCTGGGTAACACACTCTACAACTCACTTTTTCTCTCAGACATGTAGACTGTGTTGTGAGCATACAGCGATCTGCACACAGGGAACTTCCTAAAATATAAACCAGTAGTGTCTATTTTAGCATCACATATGCATGCATCCATAAAAAATACGAACTGTATATGAATAAATCCACTTAACTCAGTGTATAACTCTGTTTTTCGTTCACTATTATCTTTTGGTTATTGCAGTAAAACCAAAATCACTAGTGTGAAAAATTTCACATTCATTGCTTTTTTTTCAAAAGAAAGTTCAAATGCTAAAATGTGTACAAGGGTGAGATAAACAAAAAATAATGGCCACTTGTTAATAAAAAACTTGCAATGAGAGCTCTAAATGTAAAATTTAAGATACCTGGATTTTGATGTACAAAACAGATGCATATTACTGTTCTACATACTGGTATTGCTATTTATACAATGGAAAATTTACACAAATACAGAAACCACATTTGATAATTTCACTTTCTGTTCATTGAACTATTTTTTAATGGTCATCTATTGTTCCACATCATCAGTACAATGGTTTTACTTTATGAAGGCCTTCAAACATTTAAATAAAAATAAAATCAGAAGAGGGCAATGTCCCGGCCGTGTGGAGCCTGTGGTAATATTGTCAGCCCAAATGAAGCAATTTTGTTGACAATGAGGTAGAAAGCATGAGGTCTTGCATTGTCGTAGTGAATTGTCAGGCTCTCTATTTTATCGTTTTTTTTTTTTGTTTTTTTTTGTTGTTTTTTTCTGTTGTTTCACAGCATTTTTCTTTCCTTATTCTTTCACCTTGAGGAAGGAAAGTTGAAAGCACTCCTTTTGGACCCCAAAAGACAGTGGCCAAAATTTCTCTCCCATTGATTTGGTCATCTTTTTCCTTTTTTTTTTTTTTTTCTTTTAGAGGCATATGAACTTTATGATGCCATTCCAAAGATTTTTCATCTGGATCTCACCACCAGTCATTCCTTTGTTTAAAAAGTGCCAAGCTTCTGTTTCTTCATCAGGAAGTCTTGGAAACAATTTGGAGCTTATCTTTTTATATCTTAAATCAGTTACTGTTACTTGTGCACTTCTCTAAGAGAATTTCAGGGTACATCTGTCATTTCTGCTGTTGTTTGATCCTTTTCTTTTTGTTGTCATTGGTGTTCTTCAAATTGACAGCAGTGGCAACATCCTTAGTCTTTCATTTCCCCACCCCCTCTATTTGTGTTTCCATTTCTTATTTTGGAAACTTATCTTTAGATATTGCTGTTATCTCTTATTTCTTGTTAACCCACAAGATTTGATTTTTCATTAATTTTTGCTGCATTTTCTGTTTTAGACTTATTTAGGGATTTGATTACAGGATAGTTCAAAATTAGTTCATCATAAAAAAACCTACAAAATGAAAACATCATTTAATAAACCTAGCCAATAGCCAAAAAAGGTACAGAAATCAGAGCAGCTGAATTTTATGTTTTGATGGAAGTTAAACCCGAATGTGTTAATAAAAAGTTTCAGTTGGCTCTACTTTTCAAGATCCTGTAGCAACCCTTTTAGTGGGTATGGTGAGAAATTCAATGCAATTTCCATCCCTATTTTTCATCAGTCAAGGGATATCGTTTAGTTTCTACTGGGTCTTGTCAACAACAGTAAAGGAGCTGGAATAATGAAATGTAGGGGAGAGCAAAGACTAATTTTAGTTTCCCCTCTGAATGTAATTTTTTTTAATATTGCAACTATTGCATCATCCATGCTATTCTTGATAAAGAACTTATGTAGAAAAGTTAATTGTTTATTTCTAAAACCATTCACTAATATATATATATATATATATATATATTCATTCCAAATGTATACTGTTAGTTCTGAAGAAAAGGAAAATAAGCAAAAAGGTGTCATTCTTATTCTCATAAAGCCTAAACCCTCCCTTGCCCCCCCCTTTCCTCCTCCCCATGCCAGGCATTTTTTTGTTGATGTGTAGTACGAGATGGAGATTGCATCATATTGAGTCATTCCATTGGAGCAACTAATAAAAAGCCTTTCGTTGGTATTGCATTATACGAAGTGAAGTGCTGCATCATATTGAGTCATTCCATTGGAACAACTAATAAAAAGTATTTCCTTGGTATTGCATACAAAGTGGAGATTGCATCATGCTGATTCATTAAGTTAAAATTCTAGTTAGTACGTTTCTCAAGTTCCTGAAATGTTCACTCTCTGCTAGGCAAGTCTTTCTTCATACGTATTAGCAGAATTAATGTAAAGTTGAAGAAATGCTTCATGGGTATATAAACAACGTTAATAATTTCTGCTTTATATGTTGGTGAAATAACTTTCACTGCGCAAAAGTAAAATATCACTCCAGTCATAAAGAAGGCTTGTTACCTTTATTTTGGATGCCACATTGAAGACTTAGATAAACCATATGACCCCAAGATATGTTTGCAATTATTGTTCAAGAATCTGTGTCAGTGGTTGAATCACAAGAAGCTTTCAGTCTCGTTATGCAGTTGGTATAATATGGAGGAAACCAACTAACCATACAAATAACTGTTATTTTTATATGGTGCCTCCAATCTGGAAAGGTGTTTCCAAAAAGAAGCAGCACATAGTAAACTACCCAAATATTCTATCTGCTATTCGATCCTGCTACATAAAAAAGGGGAAATTGAGGATCTCAGGAACTAAAAAATATTGTATCTGCTATTTGATCTTGCTACATAGAAAAGGTGACATTGAGGAACTCAGGAACTACAGGCCCATCAGCCTCCTTTCAGTGGTTTATAAAATCTTCTCCAAGATTCTTTCACGTCGCTTGATGGTAACACTGGACATGGCTCAACCAATAGAACAATCTGGATTCAGAAGTGGCTACAGCACCATGGATCATATTCGTGTACTGAGAGAATTAATTAAAATAACAAGGGAATATGAACTCCCATTATTCATGGTTTCATCAATTATGAAAAGGCCTTTGATACCATGAAACCATCAGAAATTACAATAGCTTTGAAATCCTGTGGTATTGAAGATGCTTACATTAGCATTATTAATAACATCTATAAAAATGCAAGTGCAAAGGTTCAGTCGGTTATTTGAGGATACAGCACCAATAAAAATTGGAAAGGGAGTGAGACAAAGTGACACCGTTTCTCCCAAACTCTTCAATGCCACATTGCAAAATCTTTCAATCATTGAACTGGAAAAACAAAGGGATAAAGATTAATCGAGATTATTTAACTCACCTTCATTTTGCTGAAGACGTAATCATTTTTGCAGCTACCTCTTCAGAGCTGCTGAGTATGATCCAGGAACTTGCTGACAAGAGTAAAGAAGTGGGATTAAAAATGAACTTTCAGAAGACAAAAGTAATATATAATGCGTTTACAAGAAATGAAGATTTGTCAGTTGATGGGGAAAAGCTGGAGATAACCAATATCTGCATTTACCTTGGACAGCTGATATCAAGCAAGGGCCACATTGATGAGGAAATTAATCGGTATATAAAACTTGGATGGAGAGTTTTTGGAAGAAACAGTACAATTTTTAAGAGCAGTATACCATTAGGTCTTAAAAGGAAAGTGTTTAATCAATGCATCTTGCCAGTGTTTACGTATGGAGCTGAGACATGGACCTTAACTAAAAAATATACAAAGACTGCAGACAACTCAAAGAAGCATTCTTAATGTAACCAGGAAAGATAAGAAGAGGAACTTGTGGATAAGGAAAATGACAAGAGTGGACAACGTCATGACTAGAGTAAAATCACCGAAATGGCAATGGGCTGCACATGTTGCCAGAAGAACGGACCACCAATGGACAACCAAAATTTTAGAATGGATTCCAAGAGACAAAGACCCAAAAGAAGACCTCATGGAAGATGGATGGATGAAATTCGAAATCATGCCAGAGTGACATGGAGGAAACAGGCTCAAGACAGACAATTGTGGAAGAAACTTGGCGACCTTCATCCAGAAATGAATTGATAATTGGTGACAATGACGATGATGATATATATATATATATATATATATCAGCAGGTATATAGCTGCTGATGTATGTAAAATAATTCACTACTGAAAGTTGGCAAACGTGCAAAGACTATCCTGTATTTACTTTTGCCTCAGATAAGCTGGAATATGCGAATTAGGATTGCATTAAAAAGACATATGTCTATTTGAAACCGATAGGTGTTCTAATCAACTCTTGCTTTTACTTCTGTGGCACATCGAGCTGTTTATGTCCCAAAAACATTGTATGGATGATTTTCAGCTGTAGAGAGCAATTGTTAGGATGGAAGCTGGTCAGTCCCAGACGAAGTTTCTCAAAACAGGCAGAACATCTTCAACAGACAGAAGATGTTCATCGTTAACCAGGACAAGGCTGTCCCAGAGCCACAACTGCTGCAGTTGATTGCTACCATAAGTCTGATTTCCAGGTGGAACAGAGAGGTGTCTGCTAGGCAACTCTCTTTGAAACTTGCAGCAGTTAAAGGAATGAGGGTTTCAAAGGTTATTTATATAAGACTTTTTGAGCAGTGCCTTTATACAACAAAACCAGTTATTTGTGTCCCTATAACTTCCACCACCTGGTGAGCTTGTTTAACGTGGAGTTGCCAACATCACACTTGAAGGCCAGACCAGTGGATGAATGTACTTTTCACAGGGGAATCGCGATTTAGATTAAGTACTGATTTGCGATGTATTCTCGTCTGGAGTGAACCGCAGGCCACAACAGTCCCTCTTAACATGAGAGAAAGGGACTATTCTGGTGGTGGTTTTGTGATGATCTGGGCAGAAATTGTGGCAAACAGGCCACAGACCTGCATATCTTTCAGTGTCACTTTGTTATTGCCCTGAGATACAGAGACGAGATCCTGAACTTGTATGTCAAGCCATTCAGGGGAGCCATCAGCACAGATTTTACACTCATGAATTTAGTAATAATTTATGACATGGTTATTCCTAGACTTAATGCATTACACCTATTTTAAAATTATGGGTTTTTACTAAAGAATAAAGGAGATTTTTAAGTCAAATTTGTGGGTAGTACCCCTACCCTTCCTCAGCTACAGTAGACCTACTATAGCTGTAGTCCTGAGGAAGGGTAGGGGTACTACTCAAAAATTTGACTGAAAAATCTCCTTTATTAACCTAGAAAAAACCCATAATTTTTAAATTGTTGTAACTGATGAACTTATTATGATTTTCAAGTCTGAAACAAAGTCAGTTTTCATTTTAAATGAATTATTTAATTTTTATGGATATCATACCATGATATCTTCTTATGCTGTTTTACAGTATGCAACATTTTTATATTTTGCTTGTAAATTACATTTCAAAGTTAAGTAATAGCAGAGTATTTATTATACTTTTATATTGAGTTTCCCTTGTATAAGGAAAGGGTGATCAGACTGACTGCAAGAACTATTGTGGTATTAGCCTACTGAGTGTGCCAGGGAAAGTGTTTGGTAAGATCATTATTGAAAAAGTATGAGGTCTTACATCAAAGAAAGTGTGGAGTGTTCAGAGTGGTTTTATGCCTGGTAAAGGCTGCACCAACCAGATTTTTGCATTACGCATGATGATTGAAAAGTATCTGGCTGTTGGTAAGAAAGTTCTTGCTGCCTTCATAGATTTAGAGAAAGCTTACCACTGAGTAAATGGGATACTTTTGTGGAAGGTATTGAATAAATATGGTGTTACTGGAAATCTACTTAATACTGTAAAAGCCATGTATGCTGGCAGTAGTGCTTGTGTGCGAGTGAATGATGTTTTATCAAAATGGTTTTCTATTGGTGCAGGAGTCAGACAAGGCTGTGTAATGTCACCATGGCTGTTTAATATATGTATGGATGAGTGCATGTGTGATACCAAGATGGGCAATAATGGTTTATGTCTTGGTAATATCTGTGTGTGCAGATTGCTGTGTGCTGATGACACAGTCCTGTAGCAGAGAGCAAAGGTGAGTTGCAGATTATGTTGTCCCGGATGTACAAAGTTTGCATGAAATTTAAACAGTATAAATAAGAGAAAAATCAAAGTTATGGTTTTTGAGTGCAGAACTGTTAGCACTGAATGCAATATAAGTCCAAATGGCCCCATGATTGACCAGATGAATGATTTTGTGTATTTAAAAATCATGTTTGACAGAGAGAACAAATTAGATGGTGAAATTAGTAGGCAAGTGAATTCTTCATTGAAAGTCATAGTTGCCTTAGAAGGATTTCACAGGAATGATGGGTTCTCAAGAAAGTCCTGAATGGCTGTATGTGAAAGTGTAATTGTTCCTACTCTGATGTATGGCAGTGAAATGTGGGTACTGCAGAAGAGACACAGGAGTTATTTTTGTGCTGGAGAGATGCATTACTTACGTTGAGTTTGTGGCAAGACACTCTCTGATCATGTGAGGAATGAAGATGTGTTGCAGTTATGTATAATGTGTGGCAAAATGTTGTCAGTGTACTAATGTTCTTAGGTGGTTTGGCCATGTTGAAAGAATGAGTGATTAGATACTTATTAAGAAAAAAATTTCAGCCCAGGTGGCAGAAAATAAAAGTAAAGGAAGGATAAGAAAATCATGGAAGGACCAGATTCAGGAGTGTCTGAATGAGAAAATGATTATGAATATGAAGTATAGAAGGTCTTGTATATGTCACATGATGGATGTAAGGGAAGCTTGAGTTGTGTGTCAAGATGGCTGTAAATGGAGAAGTTTGATATGGCAACAGTAAGTAAATAATCAGTTAAAAATTTATCTGGTAGTTTGTATTTCTTTGTGGAGCTAACCTCTGTGTCTCAGAGAACAGCTTAGTAGTCTCCTTTCTCTAATGCCTATTGACTGATATTATTTTTTGTTATAACAAAAAATAATATCAGTCAATAGGCATTAGTTTTTAATTCATCCTTGTATAAGGAGAAATGCTTTTGTGCTTCACATTTTGGAAGACTGAAAATCTGAGAAAGTTAGTGGCTACATGCTTCTTCAAAGTACTTTATTTTGAAAATACTGGAAAAAAATCTGTTTGACTTTGCTACTTCTTCAAGAACTGTTTATTGCACTAACATGACTTTTCAAATATCATGCAGATTTTCTTATAAGGTCTACAAAAATTTGAAAAGACCTAAATATCATTGATTTTTAAATGAAAAGTCAAATTTTTTTAAATTGCGTTGTAACACATATCTCAGCTGTAGAAAAAACTTTGAAGTTTAAAAAATAACATAGAAATTAATTTATATTTAATCCCCAAAGCAAATGGCTATTGCTACACGAAAACTGACTTGCTTTGGAATATGTCAAACTCTAGAAGAATTCCGAATTGTTGAACAGCACTAGTATTGTTATACTGTTTAATTCAGAAGGCATGATATGCTCTTTGTCTCAGTGGTAGAAAGCTATTTTTTTCTTCTCTTCTTTCTAATTGAAATGTTTCAAAACATTTATCAGTGAGTTTATTTTTATATGTATTGTATTGTAAACATGTGACAAGATATCACACTAAAATTTTTGAATTTCATGTTACAGTAGATAAGACTTACATAATTTGAAAATGATTTATGATAATCATAATGTAAGAATAAAATGAGTTTTATCTTGCTGTGAAATTCATTTAAGGAAGGGAATTTTATCACCAATTGGGAACAATGTTATTGTTGCTGCAAAGTATCAAAAACCAATCCCTTCCTTAATAAACTTCATACTACAGTTTATCACCTGGGATGTTTTTCTCAAATTTTAGGTCATCTTCTTAATATTTTGAGAACATGGAAGTTGCAAAAGGTTAAATTGCAGTCAGTGATACTTGTAAATATCAACTGTAGAACTGATATGCAGGATTTTTGTTGAATGGAGTTAGTTCTGAAAAAGTGCTCCATACTGGTTCAGTTCCATTACTAGTTTAACTGATGCTTGTATTGATATGACAGGGTTCCCACTCAACCTGGAAAACAGGGAAAACCTGGAATTCTCAGGGAATTTGAAAATGGTTCCAAAAATCATGGAAAACTCAGGGAAAATTACCCTTTTTGTAAAAATCAGGGAAAATTACCCCTTTTTTGTAAAAATCAGGGAAAATTAAACCCTTTTTTTGTAAAAATCAATGGATACTTTATTTTGCCAAAAAAAAAACCCCTATTTTTTCATGATTTCAAACTTTTGCTAGCAATTACTGCCTGCCTAGAATTTGGTAGATCTTACTTTCAGTTATATTAAGTATTTCCTTTATTTCTCTAAAAAAAGATGCAAAATTGAATTTTTAAAATTGCCAGTTATTAAGCTTTTGTTCAATTTCTGCAGGCAGTTGTTATTATAACATGGTACAATTAGGCACAATGGCTCCTGCTTGAAGAAACACTTCACAAGAGAACCAACCAAATGATGGATCAAAGTCCTTTGTCTGTTGGTTCTCTTGAAATATGTTTCTTTGAACAGAGCCATTCCATCATTAAGCTTAGCTGCATTGTGTTATAGAAAAACTGAAACTATTCAACTGACAGATTTTTTCTTACAAATCACCTGTTTCTATGGAAATGCATTTAGAAATTCCGTGTGGGTAGTATTCACAAAATTTTACAGAACTCTGGTACAGAAAATAATGTGCACAGTTAGTTGTTATTAATGAAAAGCAGGTAATTTTATAAAGACAAATTACTTAAAGAATTTACAAATGTGTGCTTTGGTGAGAAAAATGAATGGAATGGAATGAAATGTAACACTTCTTTGCAACATGCCACTCTAGAAAACTTTAAAAACCACCTGGAGAACCTGGAAAAGTCAGGGAATTTTTTTATTACTTTTGAGTGGGAACCCTGTATGACCATTTAAATTGCAAGCAGTATGCAAAAAAAAAAAAAAAATACTAAAGCATTAGGTGTTATTGTGGATGGAAAATTATATCTCATTTCTGAACATCATTACAAAGTGCATTCAAACCAAAAAGTCTTCAAAAATTAATTGAGTTTCCTTTTTGTCTTAATTATATTTACCTGTAGTTTTTATGTTGTTGTTTCCTTTTGTTTTTCAATAGAATCATTTTTTTTAAACTTACTAATTTTCTCAGACAATTGTTATTGTCCTTGAAAACTAACAAGTTTTAAAAAATTGATTATAATGAAAATAAAAGCATTTAAGCATTTAAACTCCAGACAGCTACTAGAAACAGCCATTTATTTTATTACTAGAGTCAATAATGTTTGGAGATTTTGAAAGCGCTTCCTTCTTAAAAACAACATAATCAGATTTCATTACATTGTTGCAGAAAAATTTCATAACTCCAAATGAGCAATTAATTCACTGATACAAATAATGAAGTAGAGATTATTACCTTACATTTTCTTATGATGTAAATCAGGAAAAAAGCCTTGCCTACACTACTAAAAAAAAAAGGAAGATGTGAAACTGTTGCTTATTAAATTGTGCTGAAATCAGCTTTGAAGCTACGCCTGTCCACAGCATATTTGTTGTTTGCTTCACAGTCATATGTTCCAGAATCCATTTGCCTTGCAGGAGTGATTTCCAGTTTGCTTTTGATTTCAGTATCTCCTTGCTGAAACTCTGTTATCTGTTTAACAGGGAAAAAAAATAAGCTGTAATTATCTTTGAGTACATGATATTAACAAGACATATGCAAATAAAAGACCTGTTATGCAAATAAAAGACCTGTTGCAAAATAGTGGCAATAAATTTTATTGTTATTGAAGAATTTCATGTACTATATCCATTTGCTTGTTTGTTTGCCTACTGACAAATAAGTTGCAGTTATTGTATTTGACACTCTGGTTTATGATAACCCCTGGCTTTATCATAGTGAGAAGAATTGGCAGTGAAACACGTAACACACAAAACATTAGAATAATTCTTGATATCCTCATATCAGGCATAAGGTGCATTAAAAATTATAAGTGATGGGACGTTTCGGTAGTGACTTCTACCTTCATCAGCCATGGAATGAAACATTCGGGTACCACGAAAACATTGAAATCTACCTTACCCCTAACACCTGCAATACAGACACACCTTTTGAAGGTAGAAGTCACTACCGAAACGTCCCACCACTTATAATTTTTAACGTAATTTATACATGGTATGAGGATATCAAGAATTATTCTAATACCCTGGCTTTATGAATCCTTTTATGGCATATGTTAATACTCTAATATTAGGGCTTCAAACAATGCTTTTATACTGAAAATTTTCATAAATATGGTGTAGTAACAAAGTCTTTGTCCTCATATACAAGGTGTGTTCAGAAAGTACTGAGACTACAGCTATAGTTCTTGTACTGAGTGTGTGACACTGAAGTCCTATTTATACACTAGTGCTCAAAATTAAAGCAACAACCTCAGAAACTTAGTTAACTTAACTGACAAAGTAATGAACATAAGGGAAGGAACTTTATTTTATGTATTCTTTGTGGTACAGTGTTTCACACTTGTGAACACAAAAGAACTAAGATGTGACTACAAATCTGAGTTTGCCATTTCTGTTTTTGAAAGACATTGCAAATATTTTAGTGATAACACTAATTTTAATTGCTAATTTTTCTGTTGAAGTTCTGGGTGTGTATGTGTGTGCAGTAAAAATGGGAAAAACATTGTACAGGAGGAAATAATAATATGGAATTTTTGCATTGAATGTTGAAACACAGCATATGTGCATACAGTGTAAAAAAGTATGAAATGCAAAAGATTGAAAAATATGTATCATCCTTTCAGCAGCCATTCATTTCTGGGCAAAGATCTCAACGTTTTTTCCAGAACTTTGCCTTGAGGCTAATTTTTTCTTTTTGATGACCAACTGAGTGATTGCTGGGAACTCATGGGATACAAGTTGTTAAAAGATGAAAGGCTCAGAAAAACAAGAAGATATTATTTATTGCCCCAACGAGCTAATTTAGTTTATTTTGGGGTCTTTTGGTTTTCAGTTAAACTTATATGTTGAGTATGTGGAAAAAATTGCTAGATAGCAAGAAGCACATTACAAATTTGTATATGGCATTTGTGTATGTTAATTTTAGTTACAATTTCTGTTTGCTCCATCCTGAAAACTAAGCTGTGGAATCTCATGTTGAGTGTTGCTGTAATTTGGTGGAATTTGAGTGAGTGGGATTATTCATCAAGTTTTGCCCAAAGCTTTAAAAAACTGCCTCAGAAGAATTTGAAAGATTACGAACAGCTTTTGGAAAAGAAGCTGTAAACTGTTCTAAAAGTATTGAATGGTTTAAGAGATTTGATGAAAGTCAAACATTGATTGAAGATAACCCTCACTATGGGCACCCATCATATTCAAGAATAGACAATTTCGTTGCCCATGTGAATAATGTAATCAGAAGTGACAGATGATTGACTGACATGAAGGTTACTAAGGAAACTAATGTCTGAATTGGGTTATGTTGTGCAATTTTAATGCAGGATTTGTGCATGAGAGGAATGACTGTGAAGTTTGTGTTAGGCCAGTGGTGGATCCAGTGTGAGGCAATTAGGGCAATCACTAACACCCCCCCCCCCCTCCCACACACACACACAGGTTTTTTTTAGTTTTTTAAAAAATGAAAAGCTCTGAATATTTGTTTGCAAAACTATGTGGATAAAATATTTTATTTTCCTGATAAAATTAAATTGAAACAAGTTTTTGTTTTGCCTGATAAAATTTAATTGAAACAAGTTGTTATTAATGTAATATTAAAAAGAGCAAACATAATTATGTTCGGTAATACAAAACTAATTGACATAGTTGTAAGCAGTGACCAATCTTGGCAAAGTCATAAATATATCATCATCATCATCATTGTCAACCATTATCAATCCACTGCTGGACGAAGGTCTCCCCAAGTTTCCTCCACAACGGTCTGTCTTGTGCCAGTCTCCTCCATGTCACTCCCGCATATTTACGAATTTCATCCACCCATCTCCCATGTGGTCTTTTTCTGGGTCTTTTCCTGTCCCTTGGAATCCAATCTAAAATTTCGGCTGTCCATCTATGGTCTTTCCTTCTGGCAGTATGTCCAGCCCATTGCCATTTCAGGGATTTAACTCTGATCATGATGTCTTCCACTCTCGTCATTTTTCGGATCCACGAGTTCCTCTTCTTATCTCTCCTGGTTATACCAAGCATGCACCTCTCCATGCTTCTTTGAGTTGTCTGCAGCCTTTGTATGTCTCTTTTAGTTAAGGTCCACGTCTCTGCACCATACGTAAGCACTGGAAGGATGCATTGATCAAACACTTTTCTTTTAAGACATAATGGCATATTGCTCTTGAAAATTATGCTGTTTCTTCCAAAAGCTCTCCAGGCAAGTTTTGTACGCCGATTAATTTCTTCATCAATGTGACCCTCACTTGATATCTGCTGTCCAAGATAAACATACGTATCTGTTATCTCCAGTTTTTCTCCATCAATCGATAAATCTTCATTTCTTGTAAAAGCATTGAACATCACTTTTGTCTTCTGAAAGTTCATTTTTAATCCCACTTCTTTACTCTTGTCAGCAAGTTCCTGGATCATACTCTGCAGCTCTGATGGGGTAGTTGCAAAAATGACTACGTCATCAGCAAAACGAAGGTGGGTTAGATAATCTCCATTAATCTTTATCCCTTTGTTTTCCCAGTTCAGTGATTGAAAGACATTTTCCAATGTGGCATTAAAGAGCTTCGGAGATATGGTGTCACCTTGTCTCACTCCCTTTCCAATTTTTATGTGTGTTGTATTTTCAAACAGCCGAATAAATATATATATGTGTTTATATCTTCATCATTATCAAAGATTATCAGTACACTGCTGCATAAAAGGCTCACCAAATCTCCTATTCAAGGGTCTGTCTTGAGCCAATCTCCTCCATGTCACTCCTGCATACTTTGGAATTTAATCCACCCATCTCCGTGTGGTCTTCTGGGACCTTTGCTGTCTCTTGGTATCCAGTCTGATATTTCAGTTGTCCATCAATTCTCTTTTCTAGCAATATATCCAGCCCATTGCCATTTCAGCAATTTTACTGTGATCATGATGTCTTCCACTTGTTATTTTCCTGATCCATGAGCTTCTCTTCTTATCTTTCCTGGTTACACCATGCGGTGTGTGTGTGTGGGGGGGGGGGGGTGTAAGGTCAAATGATGCACAAACATATAGTTTCTCCTTGACAAATGCCGACCCTGCCTTCTCGCTGTGCATCTCTCACAAAAGGGGCTCTGACGACCGACAAATAGCAGTACAACTATACCACTGGGATTAGAGGAAATGCTATCCCACACTCACCAACCCGCTTGGCCAGCATGGTGAGTTATGGCCAACCCCCCAAAGATGACTTCACAACATAAGTTTTGGCCCTCGGTCTCCGGCAGCTGGAATGTACGTGGCCAAGGCAGCGGGCAGTGTTTCATGAAGGCAGAAGGAGCTAAGAATCACTAGAAGATCAGACTAGGCTGCCATCTGATACTGACCTTGGCTACGTTTGGATGATCTCTATCTTGTGATTCAAGGTTCCTTGAGTTGGAGTAAGAACTCCAAAGGATCAATTGGGACATTATTGGGATAAGTGAGGAAAGAAGAAAAGGAGAAGATCTCATTGAACTGAAAAGCGGACATCTGTTCTACTATTGCAGGACAGATACTAGCAGAACTAGTGGTGTTGGATTTATAGTAAACGAGAAACTGAAGGACAATGTTCTGGAAGTTGAAAGTTCCTCAGACAAAGCTGCATAACTCATTATCCGTCTCTCAAAAAGATACCAGACTCAGATTATTCAAGCTTGTGATTGTTCATCTTCTTCCTCAAGCCACAACAAATCATCCTGAGCAAGAAGTTGAGGAATTTTATTAAGAAATTTGGCATCTAAATAATAAATGCAAGCAGCACTTGAAAATCATTATGGGTGATTTCAATGTAAAAATAGGGCAACAGCAACAGAATGAAACTTCAGTAGGTAAATTTGGACAATGGTACAGAAGCCAACGAGGAAATACTCTCGTAGAATTTGCAGAGGCAGAAAGGTTTTTTTTTTAATCATGAACTCTTTTTTTCAAGAAAAAACCACATAGGAAATGGACATGGAAGCATCCCAATAGAATGACAAGTGAAACTGATTTTATTATGAAAAAACCATGAGGAATAACCACTCACCATAAAGATCATGGTAACCTCCAATGGACCACACACTTCCAACACGTCATTCATCGTGATGTAACTGGGCTTCCACAGGTTTACAGACTTCTTGCTTACGCTTCTTATTTTTGCTTACGCTTCTTATTATATATCCTCATGGTTTTTTCATTTATGAATTGCACGTAAACTATGCGCACTTTGCAAGAGGTTAATACCTTAAAAGTGCAAATATAATAATTGATTTTATTATGTGTAACAAGAAATTTGTCATTGAAGACTGCAGTGTGCTGATCATAGAATGGTGAGATGTAAGATGCACCTCAATACTAAACTCAAACTTGGCAAGCTCATAAAACAAATAAAATGTATTGACATGACCAACCTTAAAAAGCATCATAATATTTTCAAATTAGAACTGAAGAACAGATTCTCTGCTCTAGAAGATCTAACATCAGAAGAAGTGGACAGAAGATCTAACATCAGAAGAAATGGACAGAAGATCTAACATCAGAAGAAGTGGACAGAAGATCTAACATCAGAAGAAGTGGACAGAAGATCTAACATCAGAAGAAGTGGAAGATCTAACATCAGAAGAAGTGGACAGAAGATCTACCATCAGAAGAAGTGGACAGAAGATCTAACATCAGAAGAAGTGGACAGAAGATCTAACATCTCTGAAGTTAACAGAAACCTAACCATGGCTCTTATGGAGACAGCAAAAAAAATAGGTGGTTCTAAGAACAAGTTGCATATGATGAAAATATCAGAAAAAAATGCTGATGCAAAAAGAAGGGAAATGAGGACAAATAAAGAAGATGTCGCTTCCAAAGTGGAATATATGAAGCTATGTAAGATAGTATGATCACTGAAGACGTAAGGAAACTCAACTGTGAACTAGTGAGAAAAGCAATTTAAAATAGCCAAAGCCTGAAGAAATCAAAGGGACATCTCAGTAAGGGAAGAAAACAGATTACAGCACTGAGAAAAGAAGATGGCACTGTAACAAAAAATAGAGGGGGAATTTTTGACAAGAATGAAAGATTTCTGCACAAAACTATATGAAAGAGATGATACATCTACTCTAGACATTACGAAAGATAACAGTACCCAAGTCCCTCCATTCCTCCCGGCAGAAGTTTGAAATGCAATTAAGAACATGAAACAGGGAAAAGCTCCAGGAGAATATGAAATTACCATGGACATTATACAAGAAGCAAGTAAAGAAATTGAAACTAGACTTGCCCAAGTTTTTGCCAGATATCTCTATGAAGGGGAGGTTCCTGAGGATTGGAACAATGCTACAATGATCCTGCTACATAAAAAGAGTGACATTTAGGATATCAGGAACTACAGGCCCATTAGCATGTACTACCAAAAAGAGACATATGAAACATAGTTTGTTTGATGCTATGTGCCAAAAAACCTAAAATTAAGATTGCTCCATGCATTGAAAGTTTCAGTAGGTCAAGGACAAAAAGACCCAGAAAATAATATTTATTTATTTATTTGCCATGTCACCTGCAGTTAATTCCATAGCAACATAGCAGGTGAAAAGGCTAATATTTGCCTGACTAGCCCCTGGCCCCTAAAATAAGAAAAATATTGAGTCAACTAATTACATTTTTTTCAACCCATATGCACACATTTACGATATAACTAAAATTAATCAAATTTAGCTATTTACATAATATTCCTTTAGTGCTTTTTAAATGATACAAAACTGGCTAGTGATGTTATGTGAATCAGCAGCCCATTCCAGAGCTACGGGCAATGAGCATTGATATTGAAATAAAGTTTATTAGTACGAGCTTTTGGAATTAAAAAGTTATCACACCCACAAGTTGGATAACTATGTGCAAGATAACTTAAATGAATGAAATTGAGATGTTTGTTGGCATAGGTATACTCTTGCATTTCAGTCGATAACTATATAATTTTTCAAAGATCAATAATAATTTATAATGACTGAACAGGATTTCCACATTTTCCAGTGGATTCAACAAAGGAACAAACTTTTTTTGTAAAGAAGAAATGCCATTAATGTTACATTTAGTTGTCCTACCCCAGGCAAGCAGACAATAAGACAGGTAGGAATAAATAAAATAATGATAAAGTGTTAATTTAATATTTAATTGCAATAGACTGAGATAAAACTCCTATTCAAAACTTCAAGTCTCTCGAAATAACTTCAACATGGGCATCCCACTTTAAATTCTCCTGAAACAAAACATCTATGAACGTAACCCTATCTTGACAAATCAAAGGAGTATCATTCAGAAACACTTCCGGCAGAGCCTAAACTCGAGCTCTTCCACCAGAAAAAAGCGTACACTTAGTTTTTGTGGAATTAAGAGCTAACAAATTGCAATGAAACCAAGTCTGAAATTCCTGTAAGGCGTGGTTAACACGGGGTATTAAGTCAGACACCACATGACTGGAAAAAAATACTCATGTCATCAGCAAAAAGGAGCGTGTACACATAGGAACGAACATGAAAAATATCATTAACACAAATTAAAAATAGTAATGGCCCTAATAATGAGCCCTGTGGAACACCATAAAGAACAGTTTTAATACTAGTATGAACATTTCGAAATTGAACAAACTGCCTCCTCCCAATTAAATAATTTTCAAAAAGAGTTCTTGTGACTCCCCTAATACCAATGTGTTTGAGTTTAGAAATGAGGATGCTATATAACAAACAGTATCGAAGGCACGAGATAAGTCACAAAAAACTCCCACTACCCCCAAGCCTTTAGCAATATTAGTTTGTAAATAATTTAGTACATCAAGAGTATCTGTCTTCGTAGAACTACCACAATGAAATCCATATTGCTTTTAATTTAAGTAAATTATTAGTTTCAATTTTAGATAACAACCGACTATGAATCAACTTCTTAAATATTTTTTTTGCAAATACAGAAATGACAGAAATAGAACAATAATTAGAAACCTCGCTCCTTGATCCCATTTTGTGAATTACACGGATTCTACTGAGTTTCAGTGGTTCAGGAATAATACCCGTACTTAGAACACTGTTAAAAATATGTGTTAATGGAATTAGCAATTCAGAAGATACAAATTTCACTACCCTTGGGTGAACATCATCAGGTCTGACACACTTAGAAGGATTTAAGTCATTCATTATGAACAATAAATCATCCCTAATAAGGCTAAGGAAAAATGAAGAAGAAGGGGGAGATGGCAAGTAATCACTGTAACTTTTTAGAACAAGTAGGTATATCAGAAATCAAGTTACCTGGTAGTTCAATAAAATAATCATTGAAAATATCAACAACCACGACATCACTTGACAAGCGAATCCCATTATGCTTAATTGAAGTTGGTGTATCATCACTTCTGAAATTTTTCAATAGCCCATTGATGGAATGCCATATCCTATTGCTGTCAGTAGTCAAAGCAAAGTAATTGTAATAAAAAAATCTTTCTTGGCATGCTTCAATTTAGAATTTAACCAATTATGATATCTATGAAAGTCAGCAAGGTCACTCTGATCTCTAGTATGAAGAAATATTTTAAAGAGTTTGTTTTTCTGGTTTATGTACCTTAAAAGGTTAGTAGTCAGCCAAGGCTTTCTACAGCGTGCACTACGACAAACAGTTCGCAGAGGAAAATGTCTCTCATACAGACCCGAGAAAATCTCCCAAAACACATCATAGGATTCAATAGGGTTACCTAGTACAAGAATGGATGTCCAATCAATGGAATGCAGAGCAATCCTTATAGGCCTGGAGATCATTGTGACCAAAATTTCTCATTAAAAGAGATTCAGAAACAGATCCTACTCTTATGTTCAGGACCAGTTACCAAATTAAATATCAGTAAGTGATCACTAAAATCATAAGATAGCACTCTAGAACATGAGTTATGAATATTAGTGATGCACAAATCTAATATAGATGAGGAATTAAAACTATATGGTTTTGAGAAATATGGTTTTAGTTTTTTTTTAACTAAATATGGTTTTGAGAATGCCACACTCAACCAAATGTAAGCTGACTGTGTTCAATCCACATGTTTCCAGGGAAAGAGGGACAATTTATGTATGGTTTCATATATTATACAATGTATTAATAGTTATTATATTATATAATGTACTATTACAAAATGTAATAATAAAGTTAACAAGTATTGATGAAAAATTTATTAAAATAAGAGTTTGCTAAAAAAAAGTTCTTTTTAAAAAAAGACTAACAATTAGACCTTTTTGTGAATTAATGAAGACATGGCAAATCCTAGTGAAGAATTATTGTAGTTAATTGTGCATTACTAGGATATAAGTTTTCACTTTGTCAAATTTTCGGGTTGTACCCCAACCCTTCTTCAGGACTGACTATGATAGAAGGTGCTGCCACTTCTATCTTAGTCAGTCCTGACTAAGATAGAAGGGCAGCACCTTCTGGCAGCACCTTTCCCGTTCTATCTTAGTCATCACTGACTAAGATAGAAGTCCTGACTTCTATCTTAGTCAGTCCTGACTAAGATAGAAGGGCAGCACCTTCTGTCTTAGTCAGTCCTGAAGAAATGTTGGGGTACAACCCGAAAATTTGACAAAGTGAAAACTTATATCCTAGTAATCCCTGTAATGCACAGTTAACTACAATTGGACCTTTGTTAAAAATTGATTATAAAATTAATAAACATAAAAATATCATAATCCAAATTTATCAAGCATGTATTTACTAATTAATGTATATAAGGCTGTCCCTCCCCAATGTAAAAACGAATGGGCAGTCAGAGGAAATAATGTGCTATAAATGTGGGAAAATGAATAGATCAAGAAGAAGGTGAGTTATGCCCATATTCTTATGAGATTATTTATTTAATTAGGTATATGTGGTACAGACTGTGATTATCTATACTTCAAAAATGCCCTAAACATTATATCCATACTATATTTACATCTTATAATGTATTTAAATTTTAAATCATTCTACGTGTACTATAATGTAGTCAGCCATTTTTGAGTAAACTCACAGAATAGTAAATTTTTGCAGTTCTTTAAACACTTATTGGTATCAGCATAATTACCTGCAAAAATGGATGTGATAAAAGTTCAATGCCATCTTTAAACCATGTAATCCGTGGTCTGGGTTCTCCTTTGGCCACACATATATAAACAATTTTGTGCCCGAGGAAGAATTCATAATCAAAATGAGATGCCTTTGTGATCTGTGCTCCCTAGAAAAATAAAAGAATTATAAATATAATTAACTAAATTCTCACTACTTAATGTTTAAGGAAATGATTGATGCATTCAACAATAAATATCGAGAATAGAAATATCTGAAAGTATCAACATACACTCTTTCAATTTTCAACATAATAATGTGGGCTTGCAGATTTTCTGCAATATTTAATGTTGTAAATGAAACCATTAATAGCACTATAAAACTGTGTAATTTAGGCTTTTTCGTACCCAGTAGTGCACATTAGATACTCATAATAACTAGTAATTGGAATTTTTTTTCACTGATGTAATTAATACTTTTTACTGGTAAGTACCCTTTATAATGCTCATTCCGTACAAAAAAAAAGTTGTTACTTTAGAAGGCTGGAAATTTCTTTTTCGTGTTTTTTAATGAATAAAATGGGAAATGACAAACAAATTGATACAGAATATATGGGAGAAAAAAAGCTGCATGCACAAATAATTTATCAAATTATGCAGGTAAGTCCATTCAGTAAAATACACAGTCGAGTCACATTATTGTGACCACCTCCTACTTTTGACGTCAACAGTGTGTCGCCAACGATAGAAGGCGTGTGTCATGAGCTGGCATGGTGGGTATGTAAGGTGTGCTGTAGGCATTCTGAAAACATATCACTCATTGCTTTCATGGATAAAAGGAATGATTTGTCAATTTGCAAAAAGGGATGATTATCGGCTTTCGGGCCAAGGGTGGCAGTATTTTTTAAATAGCGCAATTTGTGAACTGTTTGCGTGCTGCTGTGGTTAAAGTGTATTGTGATTGGAGCATACCATTGCAAATAAGCGATGTGGAAACTGCAGAGCACCACTTGCCATTGATGTGAGAGGTGAACGTCGGTTGTGAAAGTGTGTGAGGGCCGATCGACACGCTACAGTAGAACAACTCACTGGCTGAAGTAACCAGGGAGCTACTGGAAGTGTGTCTAAAACGACAGTTCAGCAAACCCTGCTGTGTATGGGGCTCCGATGCAGACAGGTGGTTACTGCACCTATGCTAATGAAGGTTCATCAGCAGAAAAGGCTTACATTTGCACGGCAGTATTAGAATTGGACCTCTGTTGATTGGCAAAGGATTGCCTTCTCTGATGAGTTACGTTTTCTGCTTCATCGAACAGATAGACGTTGGTGTATAAGGCGAGAAATGTCAGAGAACAAACACTCTTCAACCATTGCTGGAAGAACACAAGCTGGTGGGGCAGCATTATGGTTTGAGGAATGTTTTCGTGGCATTCCTTGGGTCCACTCATACCTGTGGAAGGCACTATGGACCGAATTTGTTATGAATCCATCCTTGCAGACCACATACACCCATACATTCTGATTGTCTTCCCTGGGACGAATGGGATCTTCCAGTGCGACGTGTTACACAGATAGAAATGTTCGAGAGCAGTTGGAAGAGCATGATGAAGACTTCAAAGTACTTCCCTGGCCTCCTAATTCCCAAGGTGTTTTTGTAAATGTATTTAATATGTTTCTGTCTTAGCTCATGAAATTGCATTATCTCAATGTAATTCCAATGCTTCCCATTATAGTCACCAATTGGGGTAATTCTCACAGTGTGAAAGAGTTCTGACGTTTTGGAAGTCATCTGGGGAGTTCCTGAGATTGAAAAAAAAAAACTGTCTATAAAAAAAAATAGCTCATATGTTGTACATATGTCCATAGGTGTCAGACATTCAGAACTTGTTCCTGCATCATGTAAATTTTTGTGCCTGTCAACTATCTAATTACTCAATTCTGAAAAAAAGAACAAATTAGATCAGTATAAATATGGGATTGACATTATTGGTTTGGTGTGAGCACATTGACTAAAATAAAATTTTTATTCATTCCTAAAGAAATGTTAGACAATTTTATGGCTTTTGTATGTGCATAAATGGTGCTTAGGGTGTTTAATAAATGCCAAAAGGTTAATTAATTATTTTTGCATATTCCTATGTGGGAAAAGTTTCACCTTTTTCTGCCATGACCACTTTCATGCTTGTTTTCAAGAACTGATCAGTGTTGCTAAGATGCTTATACCATTCTACAATGGAATTAAAGAATTGAAATCCCCAAGAAACTCAGCATTTTCCACTCAACCTGAGTTCCCCAATCATCATGGCAACCATAAACCTTGGAAATGCTCACATCCTTTGTTCTCTTTTCTTGGTAAGGTGATAGAAAAACTCTCAAGCTATTGAAGCAACTTCTTAATAAAGAAGGTGCCAATACACTCATTTGTTTTTCATTTTTGTTTAAAGAAACACCTACTGGGACTTTTTTCATATTTTCCTTCCTTCTTCATGGGACAGATTTACATATTCTTCTTAGCCATATATACATTTTGTCTAAAGTTGGCCTTCTGGTTAGCTAGCACCTTCGGTTGTGGTAAAATGAACAACTTCAGATTTTTGGGACATACTGAGCGTATGTACAGTATGTAGTTCAATTTCAGCTGACATATTAAGTGCTCAAATAATCATCTGAGATGTGAGACCAACCTTCACTAAGGAGATATGTAGTGACTAAAACATGTGTATGTAGCATAGGTGTGTTATCTTTTAGATGTTGTCCTCCTTAGATGCCAGGGGTGGATCCAGCAGGGAGTGACTGGGCGATTGCCACCTCCCGAGCAGGTTTTTCCTTTTTAAATGGCCAATGTCATAAATAAAATATTTTTTGTAAAATCATAGCAATAAATGAAAAGTTTTCATAACTAAAATTTGTTGAAAATTTGGAGATAAATGCTCTTCAGCAAAAAAAAAAAAAAAAAAAAAAAGAGGTTCAGAATCCAAGAAAGCTGAGAACGGAAGCAAAAAGATTTTTTGGCTTATCATGAAAAGCAATGGGTGTGCTTTGTTCTGTTCTTAGTATTGCCTGGTATCATTAGTAATTGGAAGCAGAGAAAGTCACCATGTGGGGTAGACTTTGGAGTGTATAAGAGATACTGTGGATGACAGGGTGTATCCCAATAGAGCCATAAATAAAAACTCATAAAAATTTCCAAAATGGAATTTTTCTTATTAAATTAAACCATCGAAATGGAAAAGATAAAACTTTATTTTGAAAGATTTTATCCAAATGTGAAATTTAAAAAGCTTTCAGCTGGTTTTCTCAAAAAAAAAAAAAAAAAAAAAAAAAGCAGAAATTGAACTCCACAAAAATAGTGCCAATGTTTCAGTTCTTGTTTCTAGTTTGTGATTTAAAAATTTAGAAATTTTTTTTTATGGAAAATGTTTAAAAAGCCTTGCATTGACACAATTGACAGCACTGCATGTTTTTTTTTTTTTTTTTTTTTTTGTGTGTGTGTGTGTGTGTGAGCACATGCGCGTGTGCCAATTGCCTTCACAAAGATCCCCCTCTGCTTCTGGATCTGCCCCTGAGTGATGCTTGGTGTGGAAGAACAAGTCATAGTTTTGATCTCTTGATTGATGAGCATTACCATAAAAATTAATTATTACTTAATTTCTTACGTGTGTTCGTAATTTATGAAGTGCTATTTTAGGAATGACAATGCCATTAGCTGTGTTACTCCTACAGCAAACGAAAAATAAAAAAAAATCACTATCTGGAAGTAGATGAAAAGAAAAAATGATATTGCAGGCTGGAAAGGAATTAGACAAGTCCCCATTCGTGGGCAGCCCTAATGTCATTAATATGAGATCTATCAGTGAAGAACTAATATAAAAGCTTATGTGATGAACGTGTGTGTTTCATCAGTTACATTCCCTCTTTGCACTTTCTGCTTTAGAATGGAGCATTTATTTCTCATTCAGAAGCTTTTTTGTACATATGATGGGTGAATGTAAAAGGGGAAAAATAACTGTCTCATAACTGACCACATTGAAACATACACCAGTGAGCCTTACATTATGACCACACCCAGGCTAGAGAAATGAGCGCACCTGGAGACCGAACGGGGCGCAGGTGACATTCACAGAGCAGTATATATACAACCCAAGGACCAACTTTCGGTTAGTAGATTGTTCGAAGTCAGAATGGGAAAAGCTGCCGATTTATTGGAGTTTGATAAAGGACAAATTGTGATGGCACCGTGCCTCCAAGCTACGATCTCTAAAACGGTGCAGCTCGTGGGTTGTTCACATGCCACTGTAGTGAGTACGTAACAAAAGTGGTGCACAGATGGCCAAACGACGAACCGTCATCCGGCCATGTGTCATCTGCAGCTCATTGATGCCAGAGGGGAATGCAGACTGTCGAATATTGTTCACAGCTACCGCAGGGCCACAGTGTGACAGATCACCCACAGCTACAACAGTGGTGATCAGGGCAATGTGTCACGGCACACAGTTCATCGCAGCCTTCTGCACATGGGCCTCCGTTGCCGAAGACCCAACCGGGTCCTCATGCTCACTGCATGTTATCTCCAACAATGCATGAAATGGGCCCAAGATCATCAAGATTGGACCGTGGATGATTGGAAGAAAGTGGCCTTGTCTGACGAATCAAGATTCCTGGTATATCATGTAGACGGCCGAGCACAGATACACCTATTACCAACAGAGGCTATGGCACCTGGACGCATTGTTGGGCGGAAACAGGCCGGTAACGGTGGTGTTATGCTGTGGGCAATGTTTTCTTGAGACCCTTTAGGCCTCATTATTCCAATAGCATAATCTCTGTCAGGTATCTGAACATCATTGTAGACCAAGATCACCCATTCACTGTAACTGTATTCCCTGCTGGTGATGGCCATTACCAACAGGATAATGCACCATGCCATGTTGCCAGAATTGTCAAGGAGTGGTTCGAGGAACCTGCTGTTGACATTATGGTACCAGATACCCCAGGATACCCATTGTCACCTCATCAAATCGATGCCTCACCTTATGGCTGCTGTTTTGCAGGCCAAAGGGGGTCCTACATCTTATTAGGTAGGTGGTCATTATCTAATGGCTCATCGGTGTAAGTAGCATTTTATTTAAATAGTCAAAATTTCTTTCAAATTTATTTATAAACAAAAAGTTTTATCTCTGAAGTGATACATAAACTGGATAAATTGGCAATGAAATTTATTGTCAGAAGAAAGTCTGAAGATGCATCATTTTTTTTTAACTCTTACTGTGTGAATTAAACACAGTTTTACAGGTGTTAATCTTAAAAAATAGATAGCACAACAAACACCTTCATTTAATTTATTTCATATAATGAAAATCAGTACTTAAAAAAAATAAAAAAGAAGACTCTCCTAGATTGTACAGCAAGGATGAAATGCTTTTCCAATCAGTGGTAACTGGGGTAGCAGTTTTGTAAATGGGAAAGAATATTTTAAACCCCCAGCCTGAGTATTTGTATCTTTATACAAAGTTGCCATTTAAAAGGTAAACTGTGTTTCCCATTTTTCTTCCATGTTTTCTTGGTTTTATGCAGTATTTCATTTTAGAATTTCATTACCTTAAGCCATTTTGCAGTGTGAATTAGTCCAGTAATGTTTGTTGCTGTCTAAGTACTTTTTATGTAATAAATACTTCATAGAACTATCTTCCAAGAAAAAGACAGGCTCATTATCTTTTGGCATGAAAATGCGGTTATCAGCTGCCATCTGTGCATACGAATATAATTTCAGCTGTGAGGTAATCATTGTTTAAGGAGTTAAAAATTGCTTTCAAATTCATTTAGAAAGAAATTATTTCTCTGGTGTTACACAGAAAATGGATAAATTGGCAATAAAATCAATTTACTTTATTGCTTATGTAACTGTTTTTATGTATAGGTTCATTAGCAATAAATAAAATAAATGGAAAAAGTAGCTCTCGTATGCCTCTAAGGGATTATCACAGAGGTATATTATAGAATTTGGGGGGGGGGGGTAGGACGAAAAAATGAAAGTCTTTGAAATCCACCAGAACAAAATAAAGATTAATGAAAAACAGAAAAAAAATTAAAGCATTTTTTTCTAATGTAAGTTACATTTAAATCAGAAACATAAAAAAAATTAAACACTTAAAAAAAATCATTCCCTCTAAATATGCCGCTGGATCATCATTTAAGTGTTAGAGACCAAAGAATTTGTAAAGTAAAATGTAGCATGCAAATTCAAACAGAGCTTCCATCTATCTTACTGTAATGTATATTTTATGTTATAATTCAGAAGAAAAACCAGATTTTACTTACATTTTCATTATCATAATATTCACGTCGTTTGGGATGTGTATAAAAGATGAGAACAGGTGAGCCCTGCTTCTTCATTTTATTTGGACGTCTTCTTCCACCCCCTACTCTCTTGGCAACATTTGTATCCAGTAGTAGCATCAGGCAAAATACTGAAATGAGCAGCACATGCAGCTGCATTGTTTGTTGTCAAGTGTGTGTGTATGTGCGTGTTTATAGGATCTGTGCCACAACAGTTCTAGCAAGTGGTGACCTCTGGACTCTGAGAGCCAAGAATAATTGCAGTGTACTAAAGCAGGAAACTAGTTGTTGATGGCAGATCATTGCACATGAAAAGCCAATCACAGAGCATGGGATACACTTCAGATAGAAACACAATCTCAGGGAACATGAAGTAATTGAAGTGCTTGAGAAGAGGATTTGTAGCTCCCAATTGAGGCCTGTTGTGTCACACTGTTAGCCAAGGATATTGGTGACAATTATTTTGTTATCAGCAGATGATGAGTACTTGAAATGTATGCTGAAACAAAAAGTGTGAGAGTAACCCCATGTTTGAAATGTTATTTAATTAAAAGATTGTTAAGTCTAAAATTTTGATGCCTTGTATAGGTTGCTAGAAAGTAATAAAAAAGCAAAAGCATGCAGAGGCAGCATAAAACTTTTAATCATTTGAAGCTGTTATTTGATCAGAATAGAGTGTAGATTGCATTCTCTGAAGGAGAGTTTCTTCATGTTTTTTTTTTTTTGGGGGGGGGGTCCCATTTATGGCCATGCCTATTGTAGAGGTGAAAAACCCATATTAGATGTTTGATTAAGTGTTTAATTTAAGTAACTAGGAAGCCAGTTTTCATCATGAGCTTTATTCAAAAGATAATTCCAACTAACTACAAAAGTTAGTGTACATTTGGCAAAACCTGTTGTCATTTTCATGGTTTTAAGCTTTCATCATATAGGGAGAGAAAAATTGTGCTCATATTTTTCGTTCTGATGTTTTAGCAATATTTGAATGCATTGCAGTCTGTAGTGTTTAAACATAGATGCAAAATTGGACTATTTCTTATGGGATCCTTTAAAGTAGCTTGCCACGACACTCACACACGCATGCACACAAATTTTTAGGCTAAATTCTAGTCCATTGTTTAAATAATTACATAAGTAGATGTTGCTACTCATGATGTGTTGACCAACCTTTGTAGTTATGTGTATTGTAACTCTCTTTCTCTTTGCAGTTTCCAGTACTTTTTATTTTATTTTATTTTATTTTATTTATTTATTTATTTATTTTCAAAGATCCCAAATTTTTAGTGTTCAGTTTCTTGAAGATGTCTGTCCTGTCCAGTTTTATTTTTAATTTCTGCAGAGTTTCAACTGCTTTCCCATTTCTTTTATTTATGGAAATACTGTATGAGCATTGTACACTATGAATTACTCCTTCCTACACTAACATCTGGGTTTCTTGTTGTTTGGTATTGTGTAGGAATTTTTTCATTTTATTGTTAAGCGTGGCACAAATCTGACCTTGAACTTCTTACTGTTATAGTTTTTTAAAAGTCCTTGGTGGTAGGTGATGCTTCTACCAGAGGCTTAGCTGGGAGGGGGGGGGGCTAGAGGGGCACTTCATGGGGGTACTGGAAATATTAAAATGATGTTGCTGTTGAAGTTGGAAATGCACCACCCAAGTAGTTTTATACTGTGAAAACATACATTTTTCACTCGTAGAAACATTCCTTACAGTTGAGAGATCGCCTCATCCTAATTTGTTTAATATGTTAGAAAGGTATGCTGCATCATTTCCATTTCTAATCAGTGCATGTTATTAAATCAGCTGAATTAAGTTTCGAACATTTCTTGAAGATTTGCAGTGCCAATTGACAGCACATAACTTCTTTTTTCTGTCATTGGTGGTTTGGAAAGCATATCAGCAGTCATGTTTGAGATACTTCTCTGCAATGCATACAGCAAGTGTAATCACCCGTGTAATGTGATCCACTTCCATTAGAAAATGATGACTTATTTAGTCAACTGCTAGTTGTTTAGTAATTTCCAAAATTTATTAAGAAAGAGGATGAACTTTCTCAACCCTCTCCATGTTAATATATATTTGTATTTGATTAATGACAACCTTTCATTTTCACCCCATCTGAATTTTCTGCGAAATTGATCCTGATAACAGCCACATCATTTTCCTTTCATTTGAGGTCAACTCATTTAAAAATACTTTTGCGGTTGGTGATTTAGAAATAATACTTTTTATTTATTTTTTTCTGAAAACTCTTTTGATAATTCAACAAATGTAGGTTATCTGATATAATAAACTGTCTTTGAAAACCTTGTGCATGAACTTGAAGTACCCTTACATGTTTCAGAAGCATTTTTGAAATATTTTTATTTCAGAAATTAAATGAATTCTGTTGTATAGAATATTCTGTTGTATTTCTATATGCTGTTGCATAGCTTATAAAATTTTTCTGTTCAGTGTAAGCTTGCGTAAAGTCAGTGTGGTCATTTGTTGCCGTGATTTCTACACCTGAAGCAAAGTAGACTTTCTGTGCTGTAGTAGGACATTAGGATCGAGCTTAAAGTGATGTAAGATTAAATGTCTTAGTTGTGGATGATCTCTAATTACTTAAAATAATAGGTTTTCTTAGGAACAAGCTTAAATTTTTCTCTGTCCTAAGACAATAATGCTAACTTTTAGTGCAAAAGTTTAAAATATCGTTCAAATATTTGTAGTACTTCAACAAAATTATAAAAATGCAATCTGTATTTCAGTTAACAAAAATCAGAATAATGATTTGTAGATGGAATACAAATCAACACAATTAGAGTTAATTTACCTCCTAATGATTGATGATGCTTCTGCATGTAAAGTTCACATTTGTGTTCCAGCAGTCAATGTTGCATATAATGATTGGTGTTCTAATTTGCATCAAAGGTTTTTCATGCTTCTTTAGAATTAATTTTTGCACGGTATTTTGCTCAATTTTGTGTGTGGGAAAATTTAACCATATGAGCATGGGAAACTGGATAAATGTCCATTCTTATAAATATAAATTTTATATTTTTGATTTTTATTTGCCACTTTGTTAGGTGCAATGCAATTCTAGCACCTCTTGTTTCAGCCCTGCACTGATTCATAGCATTCACTCTTTTTAGGCTGTGTAATCTGGGTTGGAGTTAATGCTTTTAAGTATATTATGATATGAAATCCAGTTTTGCTTTGGATAAATCTCAGAATATATTCAATACAGAAATAGAACAAAGTTTTCTTAGGTAGGTGCTTAATGTTACATAACTCACTTTATGAAACCACTTTCTTAATTATCTGTGTTGTTGTATCCCTAGGAGTGCAAATTTTATAACTCTTCCCCTGAGCATCAGTCACCTGTAATACACTGCTGCCTTTCACTCAACTTTTTTTTACATAGGTTCAAAAAATAACCAGAAAGGTTGATCAGCACATCAAGAATGGCAACACATACTTTCTGATACCTTAGTCATTCTGATGTAAATTTTGTTCCCTCAGTTTGGTTATTTGGCAAAAGCTTTATAGAACGTTGTTTGAAATGACCAAAGCCAATTTTGTTTCAAGTCTTCCTTTAACTCATATGTTCTGCCAAAAAGTCCAAAACATCTGAAATGGCCCCAGTAGCCAAATGGTGTATGAGGGTCATTGGCTTCTAATTATTCATACAAGATTAGTCCAGGTTTAAATCCTGTGTGAGGCTTAAGTGTTGTGTTTATCTTACTCTCTCTTCCCTAAAACTAATGTCCCCATATCAGGGATGGGCGACCACTATGAATTTCTACCCTAACAGTTTCTCATAACAATCATTAAATCCAGGCAAAACAAAAAAGACCGGCTGCTTTTTGTAGTGCTGATACCAAAATTCAAATCACGTTATTAATTGGGCAATTGCATTTGCCAATTGAAAAATTCATTATATTATTTATAGAGTTTTGTAAGCTTTAGGTGAGATCACCAAAGACTATTCTCAGTGCTTTCACTTACTACTGTTTCATATGCAAAGAATAATAAGTGTTTAGTTGATAGTTCTTACCAGAGTAATTTTTTTGTTTTTGTACTTCAAATCTGCAGATGATTGGCCAACTATTTATTGAGAATGTAGCAGAGATTTGTGTGTACTCCTTGACTAATACATTCTGTGTGTATGTGCATGTGTTGAAGCTTTCTTTAATAGGTCTTATAATTGTGGTGAAGTTCAAAATCAGACATTCAAACGTAATCTAAAAGTGGCTTGCACTTGTGTATTTTTATATTTGTCTCTACGGTATGTTGCTTAGTTTGGGATTCCTTTTCTTTCTTTCTTTCTTCCTTCCTTCTTTCTTTTAGTAGCTGTCAAGTTTTCTTTAATGCTCTGTTTTAATATAGAGGCAGTATATCCAGTTTAGTAATTACTGCAGTCCAATAGTATTTGATATGCAATTATTCCAGGCCTAAGTAAGTAACGAATCCTCAAGAAGAAATACTTCTTTGCTATTAAATGGTAGGCGTATAAGAATGTCATTATCAGCACAAAGGCACCATGTTTACTACAGTTTTCCATCTCTTCAGAAAACTTGAAAATTGTATTGCTCTGGAGTTGGAATTGAATCTACATGTCCTGATTTCCATTTCAGCATGCTCCTGTTACACACCCAGTACAATAAAGTTCCAAGTAACTGAAGTTAAGCCATTATGGCTTAGGCATCTGAACAACTTTTAGTTTATCCAGAATTTAGGCTTTAAACTTAGATTTGAAAGTGGGAAAAACTTCAAATATGAAGAATTGTTGACCCCCCCCCAGTTCGGAATTCTTTAGTCTGGGAATCCTTTTTCCAAAACTACATATGGTTATTTTGTTTTTGTATCATTTTTATTTCATCTGTCATATCTAAATGACAGATGAAATAAAAATGACTGACTTTAAACTATCAAGTGAGGGTCACATTGATGAAGAAATTAATCGGCGTACAAAACTTGCCTGGAGAGCTTTTGGAAGAAACAGCATAATTTTCAAGAGCAATATGCCATTATGTCTTAAAAGAAAAGTGTTTGATCAATGCATCCTTCCAGTGCTTACGTATGGTGCAGAGACGTGGACCTTAACTAAAAGAGACATACAAAGGCTGCAGACAACTCAAAGAAGCATGCAGAGGTGCATGCTTGGTGTAACCAGGAGAGATAAGAAGAGGAACTCGTGGATCAGAAAAATGACAAGAGTGAAAGACATCATGGTCAGAGTTAAATCCCTGAAATGGCAATGGGCTGGACATACTGCCAGAAGGACAGACCATCGATGGACAGCCGAAATTTTAGATTGGATTCCAAGGGACAGGAAAAGACCCAGAAGAAGACCACATGGGAGATGGGTGGATGAAATTCGAAAGTATGCGGGAGTGACATGGAGGAGACTGGCACAAGACAGACCGTTGTGGAGGAAACTTGGGGAGACCTTCGTCCAGCAGGGGATCGATAATGGTTGACAATGATGATGATGATCTAAATATTCCCATAAACCAGGCTAAAGCAAAGAAATATTAACATGGGTTCCTGAAACAACAGATACTGATGTTTTCTCAAATGTTCCGCATGCTAAAATGATTCAGAAGTACATCTGCAAAAATTTTAACAAACATAAATGAAGATATACATATGTTTTGTGGCTGCAGTGACTGACTTTAAAGTTATGCTTTACACAACAAAAACTTAAAAGAAGATAGAAACATTAGGCTGCTTTATACATAGACTTCAAGTTAAGAAAAACTTGAAAATTATTGCATTATGGTAAAAAAAAATCTGAAAAATCTGAAAAAAAAAATCTTTCATGTAAATGCTAACTGCTGTGAACAAGAGTGTTATATGATAATAGAAAATATGAATTCTTAAAAATTAGAAAGTAAACTGTAAAAGACCAATGTTTCTAAGTTTTCCTGAACAAATAAATCATTACCACAGCTGTAATGGTTTCATGTTAAATTCAGTCACATTTAACGTGATTTATATTTTTAGTTTTACACCTTCAAATTAGGGTAGGACATTGAGATTTTTTTATGGGGGTGTCTGAAGTAATTTTGGGGTGATTTAGGGATGTGTGTGTGTAAATCTCTGAATCTGATGCTTCCTCATAGTGCCAGTGGCAGTTTCTTATTCAGGTATGGATACAGATCAAAAATCACCAGTGTTTCAGATAATATCATAGGTTTTTATGAAAAACGAAACCTAATGAAGAAATAATTCTTCACTTCTGAATGGTAGGCACATGTGAATGTTGTGAATGCCACTAAGGTGACATATTTTAAACTGTTTCCAATGTTGCCATCTCTTAAGATGCACGTTAGTCACTTGAAACTTCATTTTCCTGGGTGGCCTTCTGGAATGGAAATTAGTATGTGCAGGCTCAATTCGTGCTCCAGTTTGATGAAGTTTTCAAGGTTTCTGAAAAGATGGCTACATGAGAATCAGTGGGAAATATTACACCTCTCTTCCAGTAATGTTTATCATTTTAGTTAAGTACAGCATGATTTGAAATTTGATCTAAAGTGGCCACCAAAATTGTGTGATATGTACTGACTGTTGTTCAGAACCTTCCTTTCTAGATTGTACATTGTTACACTCTAAAAATTATATTATGTCATAATCCATATAAATAGCACATACAAATTAAAAGAAGTTTTCTGTGTGAGAAAGATTTATTTAAAACTTGATTTGCTTATAACTTGAAAAAATGCATTGATTTTTCTTCACAATACATATAAAATTCATAAATGATACAAGTTTTATAAAGGAGTTGTATTACAATCTGATTGTAGAAGCAAATGCATTAAATTACTGAGTTTTCCAGTCAACATTTGTTACTCATAAAAATTTGCAAAAATTCTACTGATACAACAACTAGTACAAATGTAGTATTCTACTGATAAAATGGCTAGTATTAATATAACTTAGTTAATGATATTTTAAAATTTAATTTCATCTACATTTAAAATTTTCTTTCATGAAGTGTTTAAAGCAGTGCCAGGTACAAAACTTCTCAAGATTGAGCTTAAGAAAGTTGGTCTCTCTGATCTAATGCAGTATACAGGAGGGGGCTGGGAGGGGGGGCAGATGATCTAATAAATTATGAGATTTTTTGTGCAGTATTGGCAATGTAACAGATGTTCAGCTAGATGGCTTTGTGGGTGTGCTGTATTTGGTAATATTGTTATGTGGAGTATTTTACATAGACGGGTTGCAGTAAGTATTAAATTGGAGTGAAGTGAGGAGAAAATGGCATTGCTATATGTAGTATGCTATGATAATTTTATGGAGTGAAATACTTTGCAGAGCATAACTTGTGCATGTGCAGTTGTTTTAAGCTGAAGAACATCTACAGGAAATTATAGATAACTAGACCATTCAGTGTCTTCCATTTATTTAAATATGAAAAAAAAAATAATAATAACTATACCTGAAAGTGTGAGTGGGGGGGGGGAAGGGAATTAGATGCACATGCACAAAAAAATCATTCCTTTTATTCTGAAGTTTCTGTTATTTGGTAATGAGAATACTGTGGACCTGGTAGCTATGTTCATTCAAACTTTGTGCATAGAGAGTTTTGATATAAGGATTATCTTCTGCCCCTGGAAATTTTGTTTGGGTGCATATACAAATTGGCATTTTGACTGAGATGGTGAGAAATGTTTAATGACTGGCAAGTGGAAGTTACAGAAAAAAGTGAGCATGAGTGCCAAAATTGCTTAACTGATTTTGTGTGAAGTTCAAAACGTTAAAAATTTATGTGCCAAAATAGTACCAGAATTCTTAGTGGATTGCCTTTCCACGTGGCTTATTTTTCATCACGAGCTCTGCACAAAAAACAACCAATGCTGGAACATTCATTTGAATAATGACATCCCCAGTGATTGCAAAGCTACTTTTTAAAAGCAGCTTGCTACAGCTGCAACTACTTTTTCTGAAAAATAGCTAGCTACACTTTTTTTTTTTTAAAGTAGCAAGTTTTGCTTTTCAGCTACTTTTTTACATTTAGATTTAAATTAAAAGTGCAAATCTGAGGATGATATTTACATCTACATTAATCATATGGTATTCAGAGTTAAAAACCAAGGTAAATTACACAAGTAACACAAGTAATTTATTTTTGTATTTACCTTAGCTCTGATCATCATATGTAACACATTTTGACACATTCAGTAGCACATATTTCAAGCTAGATAGACTAGCTGAGAAGTCCAGGGAATTCAATTAAAAACCATATATCATTCTATATCTGCAAATTAATTTTCTTTGGCCAAAAGAATCGAATCTCGCAATCAAGGAATGATGGTCTTCAGTAAAACTATTAGTGGCATCCCCATGGACAGTGATCTAAGCACTGATTTCTGACCATTCATCCAGGTTCGAATCCCAGTGAGACATGAATGTTGTGTTTGTCTTTCTCCATTTCCTGGAACCAGTAGCCCTAAATTAGGGATGGGCGACTGGTTAGAGCCCATTGAGTTGTTCAGTGGGGTCGTTAACCTCCCAACGAATGCCCCTCCCCCTCCACCCCCAAGAAAACCTCTAGTGTGATCGCCTGGTACTGGCTGTCTTCACAGGATAATTGAGATTTCCCAGGTAACAATTTCGCAAGCCTTCACTATGTTAAGTTAAGTCAGGTACATTATCGTAGGCAATGCACACTTTGACTACCAGTTACAGCTAATTACGCATCAGGAAATCTGGAAAGGTCTGCGATTTGAAGAATATCTTTTTAACCACTTTTTAAAAGTGGCACAATCTGTAGTATAATTTTCCTGTACAAGCTACTTTATTTTGTAGCGTGCTACTGATGCGATTACTTTTTCGTATTTGTAGTGATGCTTCATGTCATGCTACTCTAAAAGTAGCGTGCTACAGTAGCAGCACTACTTGTGGCATGCTACTTCCATTTACTGGGCATCCCCATGTATTTGAAAACTGAAAATACCATGAAAAGGTCATGTTTTGGATAATTTAAAACTGAAAATACCATGAAAAAGTCATGTTTTGAATAATTTAAAACTGAAAATACCATGAAAAGGTCATGTTTTGAATAATTTGAAGGCATTTGGAGGCAGTGAGGTGACAATGAAGCTCTGTTGACAGAAGGACTAAAATTTCTACCAGCATCTTTTTTAAAGTGTAGTAAGGATATTTTAAGATGTGGCGGAGATTACTCAACTGTTGTACTAAGATTTTCTTTGTATGCTAAAAGTAAGTGTAAAAACCATTGTCAACTAATTATATCCACTAAAGATTAGTAATTAAGTATTTTTTCTTATGAAATCAATGTGGTTTTTTATTTTAAGCTTTTGCGTGCATACATGCATGTACAAAATCACATTAACAGTAGTAATATATTAGGAGGAAAATATTTATTATTAAAGAAAGGGTACAATTGTTAAGATAGATCGGGAACGGGATATTTATTATATGTACGACTAAATTGTTCATAATGCTGTAAACATCACATATCAACATAGGCGCCGACGTGGGGAGGGGGAATCTTGCCCCCTCCTGATAATTTTGCTGGGGTGGCAGAGCCTACCCAATATTTTTCATCCTGTTTAATTAAATAAATTTGTGTGTCATTTTTGAAATGTGTAAGTAGAAGTATTTCTACGGAGAAAAAATTTTTCCCATGCTATTCAGGTAATCCTTTAAATGAGTGGTAGGCAATGCACGTCACTAACAAATAAATTTAGAAGAAGGTAGTGTAGAACACGCTAAGTTACGTATAAAAAAGTTTAATGCAAATATATTTCAGCCATTACATGGCCTTCATCAGTGTGACTACGATTGGTTTTCGTTGCCAGATTTGAGAGGTAAGTTTTGTAATGGTAACTCCGGGTGATGTGATGCAATGAGAGATTTCCAGATGTAAAGAATGAAAATGGGGACTAACGTTGGATTAACCGCGTACATAGGAAGTTCATTCCATAAAATTCTCTCAAGACTTCAGGAACACAAATCTGATGTGAAATTTGGAAAACCTTCATCTTCCTTGTCTCTTCTTACCATGGCTGACACTTCTGCTATTCCACTTTGGTTCGATACTAAAAAGTTGGCTCCCTTCCAAAATCAGTATGCTCTGAGGTTTAGAGAAAGTTTGGAAATTGTATTTTCCAAAAATTGCAACTCTGAGCTCCTCATTTTCATTCCTTACATCTGGAAATCCCTCGTTGCATCATGTCACCCGGAGTTACCATTACAAAACTCACCTTTCCAATCTGGCAACGAAAACCAAACGTAGTCGCACTGATGAAGGCCATAGTAATGGCTGAAATTTATTTGCATTAAACTTTTTTTTATACGTAACTTAGCGGGTTCTACACTACCTTCTTCTTAGTAGGTAATCTTGTGTCGTGCTAATAAAAAAAATGCATTTATTTCCTTTATAGCATTGTATTATTATTCTTTATGAGATGTACCAAGCTCCATCCACCTTATGAGGCCAAAACAATTTATTTCAAAAAAAAAAAAAAAAAAAAAGTAAAAACTTTTTTCCCATATTCAGCATTGCTCATTTGATAAAAAGCGTGATTACCAGCCCCATATTGTGTTGTGTTTGACATGTTCTCATGATATGGGGTAAATGTCTAAAGCAATTAATTATCAAAAATAAAATAAATAAATAAAAATACAGAAACGAATACGAATAATCTCTAGCGTCTTTATGTATCTATTTTTGCGCTTCTCATTCTTTGTTTGAGTAACCGTGCTAATTTCTCATATTTTTATAAACATTTTGAAACAAAAATTTTCTGGATATTTTTTATAAAATCACAGGCTGAATTTTATTTTTAAAATATTAATATTCAGCAAAATATTTCTATTTCCTTGTTCATTTTCCAATGAGTAATTACAATTGCATATTAACATATATGTCAAATCTTGTAGTTTATCTTTTTGCCTTTTCCCCCCTCCTGACATTGGAAGAGATGTGCCCCTTCCATGTCTGATCACTTCATACCTGCCCCCCCCCAATAATTTGGTGAAGTCATAACCAAATTGTTGAAACTGGGTGGAGGGGATTGTTCTAAAGTTCAGGGCTCTTATCTAGTGCACCTGCCTTTTTGTGTGGCACTGGTTTAAACATTTGCAACATACATTCAAAACACTGCTCAATACAGTTTTTCACATCACTGTAAAACACATTACATTTAACCAACATTTTTCTACTATTTTTATTCAACACACTGCACAGTACAAACAGTACAAATATCAGCATTTTAGACTTTATTTGACCATCCTGTTACACATAAAATGTACTACAAAGAGGTATGTAAAAAAATGGGATTATAAAATGTGTTCAGTATAAACATTTCTTAAAATAAATAAATTTCATTGTTGCAATGTATAAAAAAAAATTTAATTTGTTTATAAAAGGTATAAAAATCAAAATTTCCAGAGGTAAATTTCACTTAGATTGTGGTGCTTTTGATACATATAATCCACTTTTAATTTTCTTTTCAAAGATTTTGCTGTCTATACTACATACACATGCTTCACTTATTGAAAACATTCAACACCAAGTATCATGCAAAGGCAATGAAATCCTTATGTTTCAAGGTTTATATAATGAAATATAAATGTTGCAGTGGTGTGTGTCATAGTGGTATGCATTTAATGTGTTTACAGTTGTGGCTAAAACAGATGGAAAAAATAGCATAAAGTCTTAACTTGTACTTCAATCATCAACAAATTATGCTAAATTACTGCTGGGTGGCAATGTAATCAGTATTATTAAAATCGTGAACTAGAAGTAGAAATTAGGTTTGAGTTTTGTCATTATAATGGCATAATTCTCTTTCTGATTTGGAGGTATGCTTATTAGATGGCTATATATAAAACTGTGTTATTCTATATGGATATAGTATATGTTATGCAGCTTTACTATTCAATGACTATGTTGATGTTTGCATAGAAAAAGAATCCAGAAATACTGGTTAAAATGCTTTTATGACCTCACAGAATAAGTGACAAGGACAAGCTTCTGTGAAGTGTGTGTAGTGTCTGTATACTGAGTTGCACTGACCACCCAGCATTATATCGTGGTGATTGTCGGAACACATTGCAACTTTTTTTTCATTAAAGTCATTAATTAAAACTGTATTGAGTACACTGTTGTTATGAGATGCCAATATCATGAAGCCATATATACGTATTATGCTGTGGACTGTTGTTCATTAATTTAGTTTATTAAAATTAGTATTACATCATACTGCTGTGGTGAAAAGAAATTGTAAGAGAGTTGTATTGCTAAAGTTGAAAATTATATTGAAAACTTTTTTTCGCAAAAAAACTCTTAGAAAAAAGAATGGTGTTGCCATTTCCATTCTCAGTTGTGATTGTAAGGCAGCAATCATTATGCATAGATCGTTTTGAATCATAAAGATTATGATTCAAAAACGATTATGCCAGATAAACTTCATTGTGCCAGATAAAACTGTAACTCCTGTGCTGCTTGTGGAATGTATTTTAAACTTCGCTCATTTTTAACTTTTGGAAGAACTCGGGGGAGACTGGGGTTTTCAACCCCTACCCCATCCCACACCCTGCAGCTGAGTTACTTTCTTGAGTGTCAGTGGTGTGATACTTGGTTACCAGTTCTACTTTGTAGGGAGAATACCAGTAGCAAAGAACAAACATGACACCCAGAACCTGAACCCAAGCTTTTCGTTCCAGTCATTGGTAACTGATAGATTTCCAGGATCAGTAAATGCATACAAACTGAGAAAGACTGTCGAACTATTGAGTTGAGATTTTCTATGAAAGAAGTTAGCATGCTAACTTACAGGGACTATCCATTAGTTGGACAGAGATTTTTGGTGCCAGAAGGTGGTTTTCTGGTGAGTACCAACCTGTGGTTGAAATGAGAGTTTCAGTGCCAGAAGGTTTTTTGCTAACTGGTAGAGAGAAAGACCATTCAATGGCTGGACTGAGATTTTTTAATTTTTTAATTAGAGAGATCATCAAGTATCTGAACTGAGAGTTTTGGTAGTGTGCTAGTTCACAGGAAGTACCAAATCATTGGAGTGAGACATTTGTATGCCTAACTAAGCATGAAGACTGACAGAGACCAGCCAACCATTCTACTCAAATGCTGATTTGTGAAAATGTGTTTATGATGTCAGTAGTGAGATTCATCTTCTTACAGAGACCTGTGCATTTTCCAATGTTCATGTAATTTAGAAACTGCATTAAAATTCTTTTAAGACAACCTCTATGGTCGATACTCACCATAACAAAAGTGATTTCACATCACTTTAACAAGTCTCGCTGATGATGGCTGGTCGGACCCAGTAGAAATGCGTAGTAACATTTGAAGTTTAACAAGTCTGGAGCGTAACGTGTAATAGCAACTGACAAAATATCCTGATTATAATGGAGGTGCACAAACTTTTTTTAATTACAAGCTTTATTTTGACCTTACAAGTGTAAAATTTTGTGTTCTGCTTGGAAAATCTTTCGCTGAGACTTTTCAAATGATTAAAGTACGGTGAGAGTGCAATGAGTCGAACTAGAGTTTATGAGCAGCATCGATGATTCGAAAATGGGCAACAGAGTATCGAGGATGATGAGAGGTCAGGACGACCTTCAACATCCACAACGGATGAACAAATCGCCATTGTCAGTGAAATTGTGAAAAATGACCGTCGAAAAACTGTTGTAGCGATTGCAGAAGTTGCTGGTATCTCAGTTGGAAGTTGCCATGCCATTTTAACAGAGAAACTGGGCATGCATCATGTGTGCCAACAAATTGTTCCCAAAAACCTGACACAAGAAAAAATGCATGAGCGAATGCAAGTTTCCGGGGATAACGTCGATGCAGTGGATTCAGATCCTGATCTCTTGAATCGATTGATCACTGGCGATGAGACTTGGTGCTTTCTGTACGATGCCCAATCCAACCGACAGTCAAAAGTGTGGAAATCACCGTCGTCACCACGACCAAAAAAGTTCAAGGCTGACCTCTCCTAAGGAAAGGTCTTGTTACCAGTTTCTTTCGATTGCAAAGGGGTCGTACACAAGGAATTCCTTCAACATGGTTGTACAGTCACTAAAGAAGAGTACATCAACGTCCTGAAACGTCTCCGAGAATCAGTTTGATGCAGGCGATCCGATCTTTGGAAGACCAACTCGTGGGTGCTTCATCACGATAATGCGCTGGCTCATAGAACCTGCCTTGTGTCCAATTACCTGTGCAAACATCACATTCCCATTCTTCCACAACCAGCTTATTCCCCTGAGCTTGCCCCGTGTGACTTTTTCCTTTTTCCCCGGATGAAGAATTTGCTTAAGGGGCATTGTTTCTCAAGTTCCGAAGAAGTGCAACGAGCTGCAATGGAGGCACTGGAGGATGTGGCAAAATAAGGCTTGCAATCTGCAAAAATGCATAGTTACACAGGGTAACTACTTCGAAGGAAACACCGCATAAACAGGTATTATCTGTACTCATTCTTTTTTTGTATAAAAAGTTCTGGAACTTTTTGAACGTAGTAATCTTTTTAAAATGCAAAATGTTGTGTATGAAGTAAAATGTAGTTGTGGGCTATCTTACATAGGTGAGGTAGGTTGCAGACTAGAAACTCATATAACAGGGCATAAAGCTGCTATAAAAAAAATTGCTCCAACAAGACTGGTTTAGATAGGCATGTTAGAGAAACTGGTCACAGCATGGATTAGAATTCTCTTAAAGTCATCAGTTTCCAAAGCAATTTTCAAAAAGAAAGCTAAAAGAAGGAATTGAAATTGAGAAAACTCAGAATACCATCATCAATGACTGCAGAGGATTGTCCCTGCCTATAATGTCTGGCAGGATTTGATGAAAAATAACCATAACCACGATAGTGATGGGAAAAAGTGACAGCAATAGACAGCCTGAAGAAGGAGAAGAGTTTCTCCAAAAATTTGCAATTAAATTAAAAAAATTCCTAGTAAGAATTCCCATAATAGTAGTTTTTGATTAGTAAATGAATTAATAAACTAGGAAGCCAATTCTCCACATTGACTTTATTCAAAGAATTAGTATGACTTGGTATTTAATTTTAACTGTATGACTAATTTTACAGCAGACATTCCTATATATGAAACTTGGTAGAACTGCAAGCATAAAACTTATTAAAAACTTGATAGATGGTTTTCTTGATTCACAAAGGAATAACATCCCTTTTTTATAAATTTTTGTGGTGATGTAGATATTCTTAAGGTGTGGGTACTCACATTGTCACATTTAGTGAGATCATTTACAAAATGCTTTAAGTTTGCATTAACAGCCGTGTTAATGCTGCAGGAATCTATCTCTGAATTCTTATTGACACACTTGTGTCTTGACAACATAGTATGTTCCACAGTATTATGAATAATGCTGTATATCTTTAATATTTAATAGTTTGTGCAAAATTGTCATAGGCTTTTTAAATTGATGAACAATAATTTTGGTTATACACTCATCGTCAAAAAAATAGTTGCACCCAGAAGGAAGCAACCGACAGGAATGAAACTTCGTGGGTAGGTTTGACATTGTGAGACATGCAAATTATTCAAGTATCACGCTGAGCCGCGAGTGCGACGCAAGCAAGGAGGGATCATATTGCTGTGCCTGATTGAAAGATCATCCCATTACATGTGCTTGCGATTCTGACTTGTTCTGTTGTGTTGGTTGCATCCTTTGCAAGTGATGTATGCCTCAGAGAAAAGTTCAGAAGCAATTCGAGCAGTTGGGGGAATTCGAGAGGGGCAGCATCGCTGGGCTCAAGGGAAGTGGGATGGTTTTATCCCCGTATGGCACACCATACTGGTCGTGCGGATATCACCATAGCACGCTGTTGACGGCAGTGGATAGAACAAGGCACACAGCAGCGACAGGAAGGGTCTGGGAGACCTAGACGAAACACGGAGAGAGAGGACCTACAGGTTATCCTACATGTCTGAAGTGACCCAATAGCCATGATTAAGATATTCAGCAAGCAGTGGTGCCCTCCATGCATCGTCCGATTAGTGCCAGCACCATTGGCAGACGGCTGCACAACATAGGACTACATGCACTCAGACCGTTATGACGACTGCCCTTAACACCATTGCATCGTATCCAAAGACTGCAATGGTGTCATGCCAGACTGTCATGGAGCCACTCAGAATGGTAGCAGGTGATCTTCAGTGACAAGTCCCGCTTTTGTCTTGGAGGAGACGTCCACCGAAACTGTGTGTGGAGGCACCGTGCTCAGCACAATGATGAATGGTTTGTTATCGAGCATCACACGTCCAGAAGGCCTGGTGTCATGGTGTGGGGTGCAATTCCCTACAATGCCAGATCACCTTTAGTGTTCATTACAGGCACATTGACAGCCCAATGTTACATTAATGAGGTTCTGCAACCAGTGGCCCTACATTTTTTGAACGCTCACTCCGGTGTGATTTTCCATCAGGATAACGCACATCCGCATACTGCTGTTGTCTCGAGAGCTGGCCTTCAAGGCACTGATACTTTGTCATGGCCAGCTGCATCACCAGACCTGTCGCCAATTAAAAATGGATGCTGTTGGATGTGCTATCCACACTACACCCCTACAGCACAATCTGCAGAAACTGTATGAGAAGATTCAAGTTTCATAGGATGACTTATCGTAGGACATCATTAGGAAACTCCATGCTGAGACATCTGGCATGCTGTGTGAGCAAACATGGTGGCCCGACTCCATACTGAGAGACACTACTTATTGGTGTGTAGCTCAATAAATATTGCCCATATTAGTCTCAACGTTTAATTATTTATTTTTCCTGGTAATCTTTAACTTCCTCCCGAATAGCATTGCAATCTGACACATCCTTCTGGGTGCAACTATTTTTTTAACGATGAGTGTTTATGCATGTTTAAACAGATCAGTGTTCTTTGGCATGAAATACTGTGATCATCAATCAATATAAGGCAAATAAAAAAATGTGAATATGTGAACAAATCAGGCTTCAGTTATTTGCTGATTGTGCTGAAATCCGCTTTGAAGCTTCGTTTGTCCACTGCATACTTATTATTGGCCTCACAGTCATATGTTCCAGAATCCATCTGTCGAGCTGGAGTGATTTCCAGTTTGCTCTTAATTTGGTCTTTTCCTGTACTGTATTCAGTTATCTGTGAGGGAGAAGGAAAAATCTTTGAATTCGTTCATTTCTTCAGTGCCAAAAATTTACATTGAGTTAATAAAGTAAAAGTCCAATATTTCGAGATCTAGCAAAAATCAGAAAAATTGGCATTACAATAGACTTCTCATTATAGTCGAATCATACAAATACTATGTACTACTGTACATACTACATAACACATAAAAGTAACAGTACTACATAATAAAAAAAGTGATCAAAACAATACAAGTTATATACCTGATTTCTGCAAAGCCGCCTCCTCTTTGTTCTTTAAAATTGTGAACAATCATTGATGATGCAAGACTAAATTTTCTTGCGATCTCACTTTTCAACTTCAAACTTTCTCACATTCATACAAAACTTTTAACTTTTTTTCCAAAGTCAAACCTTTCCTTTTATTCTTCATTTAGAAAAAGAAAACACACAACGTACACACATAAAAATATTTTGACTTCCCAGTGTTGTAGAGATGAGTAGAAGAAAGCGGAGGACAGCATCCAAACAGTCAAACAAACTAACCACTGGTGCCTTATTGCATCAAAATGTTCCGCCTTCCCACCGTTGTGTAGAGGGGTGGAAGAAAGGGGGTACAGCATCCAAAGAGCCAAGCAGATTAACCGCAGGTGACTCATCTCTGTGTGCAGCTGTACGCATTTATCTCCCTACCACTTCCTGGATTTTCAGGGAAAGAATTTGTTAGAAATCTTTAAAAGGAGAAAGATTGGCCATGAAAGCCTCTCGTTACAGCGGGAGCTCCTTAGATTTATCACTCATAATACACGAAGATTTTTTCCTATCTTTAACATTAACAAATTGACGATGCATTTTGAATCTCTCGTAGCAGTGAGATTCTCGCTATGAGCCGTACTCATAATATCGGACTGTATTAAAGTTTCTGAAATTTGTGTTTACCCATTGCATAGGTCATGGCTTGTTGACTTCTTACAATAAACAAACACAAATGCCAATAGCATTAGGAATATTAAAAATCAATTTAAATGAAAGATAACAAAATGCATTATAGTATGTGTTTACATATAGCAGAAGTTCCTAAACTTTTTCCATTCCACAATTCAAAATCCCAAAAATTTTAATCAGTTTTGACTTGCAACCCATTGTTATTAGTGCTAAGAAAATAGCAGTTTTTGCATTTGATCTGCAACATGATACCAAGGGAAATATTTGCAGAACAAACTAAGTAGAATTATTAGTTTCTTCAAAGCTTCATAGTGTTCTGAAAGCAGTGTATTACTGAATTTATGGTGTTGAATGAAAAATTTGTGTTGATAATCAGTAAGTGAAAACAATTACTGATGATTTTATTCAGAATTTATTTGCTTATCAGTATCACAGGTTATTCCATTGTGTGGCTACAAAGTATACTTTGAAGATCCCAGTAATTGACTAAACTTGAATTGAAACCTCAGATATGGAAATTGGTTCCACAACTTGCCTTATACAGTCAGCAAGAATGTATGCAAATGAAAGAAACATATACAAGGTAGCACACGAAAAAGTAGCCCCACTCTCATTTTAGCAGCAGCAAGTGTAGGTAGTCATGTGATTATGGTACTCCCTTGGCCAGATGAGATGCCCAGGATCTTTCTGCAAGTGTTTTGTTAGTTTATCTGTGTGCTTGCTGTAAATTCGACATGTCATATTCATTTTAAATAGTGTATTTCAGATGTTGAGCTGTATGTTTGTACAGGATCCTACATGTTGACATATGGGGGATTCATGGAACAATATCTCATTCCTAGTGTTCCTACAAAATTCAGCACTTGGTGGAAAAGAAGTGTACTGTCCATTGCATGTGAGCATTGCTCCAAAACTAAGAAACCCTTCCGTTTCTACCCCAGTGATTGTCGCTGACATTGTGGGTCATATGGAAAAAAGTCCTCATAAATCGATGCAGCAACTATCGCAGCAGAGAAGCATATACTCCATGATTTGCCACTGAAACTCTACCGAGTCAGTGTTCTACAGGAACTAGTGGCAAATGTGGCATACTGTTAATGGTTCTTGAAAACAGTTGCAGGTAGAGCTCTCCAAATCTATTCATCTTGTGATTCTTAAGTCTGCGACTCGTTTAAAAAGGAAAAAAAAAACTTTCATGAACAAACCATGAGCCTTAAAAGAGTTGAAGGGTGCCATATGCCAGGAGATAAACTACATCTCAGCCGTTGAACTGAGGTCTGTTTTCATGTACATGTTATGACTTAAAGAACTTTGCATTAAACTATGTTGGAATATAATGCCAATATTCACTTTTTCAACATTCTTGACATTTTTCAAACTCCTTTTTGGATATGAGACAATAGTTGTTGATATTTTGATTATTTATTATGTAAAGTGCTGCTTGTTCCTAAATTTATTTATAAATATTGTCTTCATAGGATTCTTTTAAAAGTTGAAAGTTCTTAGAAACTGTAAACATATTATTCCAAAATAGTATAGCTATACTAAAAAATCTGAAATTTTTTATCATAGAATACAAATAAAACTTTCCAAGCCTTGCACACATCGACCAGATGGTTTTTTCAAGGAAGGTAAACAGTTAATTGCAAACTGGATAATAGCATGTTTCAACAATTTGAACACGGTGACTTGACTAGACAATAAATGAATAAGAGCAAACGTGATATTTCGAAGAAACGCGGTCACGTTGATTGGGCACACGATATTATGGTAGGAAACAGAGCATTATTTGAAGAACTGATTCCAAATACGTGGCAACTCCAGAGAGACGCTATCATTGCACGCCTCACAGCTGGCCAAGATTTTCCAAGGTTCCACGAATGGCAGTAGATTTGGGTGTGGAGTATGAAGCTAATTTCTTTACATCACTCCATATAGGATTGGCGGACTTGAACTTGACTTCTCTTGATAGGGCAGTTGTTATTTTTCCATCTCTTGTATCCCTTTTATGTTCACTGATTCTAATTCCAAACGAACGTTTGGTCATTTCGATGTAGTATCACCTGGAGCCTTCCGGATATGCCATTCGCGAAACCTTGGAAATCTTGACCAGCTGCGAGGCTTGCAATGATAGCATCTCTCTGGAGTTGCCACGTATTTGGAATTAATTCTTCAAATAATGCTGCATTTTCTACCATAGTACCGTGTGCCCAATCAACGTGACCTCGTTTCTTCGAAATATCACATTTTCTCCTATTCATTTATTGTCTAGTCAAGTCACTGCTTTCAAATTGTTGAACCATTCTATTATCCAGTTTGCAGTTAACTGTCTACCTTCCTTCAAAAAGCAATCTGGTCGATGTTCGAAAGCTTGGAAAGTTTTATTTGTATTCTACGCTAAGACATTTTGGATTTTTAGTATAGTTATACTATTTTGAGTATAATTGGTGTACAGTTCCTACTTATTGAACTTATTATTACAATTAACACTTGTCTGTCTCTTTTGATGAAGTATTCTTTTAAGTTATTCCTGATGTTGTTCTTTTGATGGTCAAGTATCTTTTTAAGTTCTTTTTGATGCTGCTTTTGTTCACACAATCCAAAAAGAGTTCATTTAAGAGTTTTTAGAAAACTGACTTAAGTTTCTGGACTCACTGAAATCCCATTTTCAAAGATCTGAATGAAGTCAACAAATGAAAACTTCCTTTGCTGGATGTCTTGTCTCCATTGAGTTAAGTATCACATCATTGGTCAAACTGTCTGTGACTTAAATAAATAAATACATCGCTCTTAACCATGTTCTAGAAACACACAGCAACCGAAAAATTGTTTTTCAGCCGCCGTATTTCTAAAATGTGGTTAAGAGCGATGTATTTATTTATTTACTTTCACCACGTATTTGGAGTATTGTCTGTGACTTCACTTTCTTTATTTGTTGACTTCACTCAGATCTTTGAAAATGGGATTCCAGTGAGTCCAGAAACTCACTAAAAACTCGTAATGAACTCTTTTTTGGATTGTGTGAACAAGTGCAGCATCAAAAAGAACTTAAAAAGATACTTGATCATCAAAAGAACAACATCAGGAAGAACTTAAAAGGATATTTCATGAAAAGAGACAGATAAGTGTTAATTGGAATAATATGTTTACAGTTTTTAAGAACTTTCTACTTTTAAAAAAATTCTATGAAAACAACATTTGTAAATAAATTTAGCAACAAGCGGCAATTTGAATAATAAATAATCAAAATATCACGAACTAGTGTCTCATATCCAAAAAGGAGTTTGAAAAATGTGAAGAATGTTGAAAAAGTGAATAATGGCATTACATTCCAACAGTTTTATGAAACAGACTCACGTTAAAATACATAGGTTTTTTACCAAAATACATATTGTGGTAAAAATATTTTTTTTGCATTTTTGAACTTCACTTTTAGTTGGTAAAGTTCGATGAACACTTACCGCACGTGGGGCTTGGCTTTCAATTCATATTTCCGTTATGTGGATGCGGCACGGGGGTTTTTCATTTGGCCACGGGTCCGCTTCTTTTTTTTTTCCGTTGGAATTTATTTTGTCTCATCACCAAATGAGTTTTTTCCTTTGCTGCATCCTCATTTACTTCAATATTTATTCATACCCGAGAACTTTCAGTAAAATTCCTTTACCGTCTTCGAGGGGACGTTTTGCTCCGACTAGCACGGACCGTGTCAGCTGGGCATTTCGGTGGTTCTCGCGGGCTGCTTCTGTCATCGGCTATCGCTTCTTCTTGGGCGTTGTGGCGCCATCTCTTGTTGGTCAGTGATCTCACTTTTCGAACTTTTTCATTTTTTTGCTCAATTTTAATTAAATTTTTCCAGCTGTTTCTCAAATTATTAGGGTCATTATGGTTGCAAACTTTTGTCCTATTTTTTTCAATCATTACCGACTCTGCTATTCTGAGGTGTTTTTCGGATTTACAGCTTTTAATTAACCGTAACCGTCAAGGTAAACCGTAACCATGATAGTGACAAGCAAAAAGTGACAACAACAAGAGAGCCTGAAGAAGGAGAAGAGTTTTCTCCGAAAATTTGCTATAAATAAAAAAAAATTCCTAGTAAATTCCCATAAGTTGCTTTAGATTATTAAGCTTTTAATGATTTTTATATTTTCGAATTTAGGATATTTTTGGTTATCCAGACAGTATTGGATAAGTGCTGTTTTTTCTTCTTTTTTCTGCCAGTTTTTTACGTGTTGTTTTAATCTGTGTTTAAGCTTATTTTTGGTACTTCCTATATAAGCCATTGGAGGATTTTCAGTAATAGGAATTGAGTAAATACCTGCTTTTTCTAACATTTTTATTTTTTCATTTTTTATTACTATATTTTTGATGGTATTTACTTTTCCTCCAATTTGAATGTTATGCTTTTTACAAATGTTATTAATTTCATTGGTAGTACCTTTTATGTAAGGAAAACCATTTAAATATTTGACTTCTTTTTATTTACTACAGCATTATTTTTTATTTTCTTTATTACTTCAGTGTCCCATTTTTTTATTAAATGGTTAGGATAACCAAAGCTGCCTGCAATTTTTTTTATGAATTTGATTTCTTCATTGATGAACTGACTATTTTCAGAATGCGTATATGCTCTTTTAATTAAGGTTTTTATACTATTGCATTTTTGAGGATAAGGATGTGCTGAATTGTACGGGATTAGGACCGGAATGAATGAACTTTTCCGATAAACCCTGTATAGTAACTTATCTGTGGATTTGATAACCTGTACATAATAAAAAAATGGGACACTGAAGTAATGAAGAAAATAAAAAATAATGCTGTAGTAAATAAAAAGAAGTCAAATATTTAAATGGTTTTCCTTACATAAAAGGTACTACCAATGAAATTAATAACATTTGTAAAAGCATAACATTCAAATTGGAGGAAAAGTAAATACCATCAAAAATATAGTAATAAAAAATGAAAAAATAAAAATGTTAGAAAAAGCAGGTATTTACTCAATTCCTATTACTGAAAATCCTCCAATGGCTTATATAGGAAGTACCAAAAATAAGCTTAAACACAGATTAAAACAACACGTAAAAAACTGGCAGAAAAAAGAAGAAAAAACAGCACTTATCCAATACTGTCTGGATAACCAAAAATATCCTAAATTCGAAAATATAAAAATCATTAAAAGCTGTAAATCCGAAAAACACCTCAGAATAGCAGAGTCGGTAATGATTGAAAAAAATAGGACAAAAGTTTGCAACTATAATGACCCTAATAATTTGAGAAACAGCTGGAAAAATTTAATTAAAATTGAGCAAAAAAATGAAAAAGTTCGAAAAGTGAGATCACTGACCAACAAGAGATGGCGCCACAACGCCCAAGAAGAAGCGATAGCCGATGACAGAAGCAGCCCGCGAGAACCATCGAAATGCCCAGCTGACACGGTCCGTGCTAGTCGGAGCAAAACGTCCCCTCGAAGACGGTAAAGGAATTTTACTGAAAGTACGGGTATGAATGAATATTGAAGTAAATGAGGATGCAGCAAAGGAAAAAAACTCATTTGGTGATGAGACAAAATAAATTCCAACGGGAAAAAAAAAAAAAAGAAGCGGACCTGTGGCCAAATGAAAAACCCCGTGCTGCATCCACATAACGGAAATATGAATTGAAAGCCAAGCCCCACGTGCGGTAAGTGTTCATCGAACTTTACCAACTAAAAGTGAAGTTCAAAAATGCAAATGCATTAATGCACGTTAAATAATATAACCTCCAATATCGGAAGTAAATTGAAAAAGTGGTAAAAATAGTTGAATTTGAACTTTGCAATGTTGCTGATGGAGAGTCATTTTCAACATAACCTTTAAAATGGCAAATAAAATTATTTAATAATAAAAAATCAGTTTTTAAATGTAATATATTATCTGTTATTTCCCTTTATCACTAATAAAACTGTTATTGATATCTAAGACTGGGCTACTTTTCTGTGCATACACGTGCACAATTCTATATCAAGTTCATATTTCAGGAGTGATTTTAGTGATTCCAGTGGCTCCACAGTTTTTTCACTCATGAGAAAGTGTTATGACAGTTCCAGTTGGGAATATAGGTGTGCTTTTAAGATTCCAGTGACTGTCTCAAGCTTGAATTGAAACTTGTGACATATAGCAAAGGTTACGGTTACTGTATTTGCTACAAATAATGCAGCACCATGTATAATGCTGCAGTTCAGTTTCATTTATCTCCTTAATTTATTATCAGAAATGACACCATACCCAGTTTAAAGAGCCATAGATACATATACCACAAAGGAATGTCACTCTATTATTCTAACCCCCCCCCCCCTCCCACACACACACACACACACACTCCACCAGTATGGTAGCAGTACCTTGAGTGACTTATATCAAAGATAAGTGATGCAATGAAGTGGGATGTTAGGAAACTGGTTTCCTTTTGATACACTTTGAATTGCCTGCACAACTTACATCAAATAACATTAGAGGTGAAAATGCTGTAGATGCACAGAAAGTTATGCACTAAATAGAAGTTGTCACCATTGATTCATTGCTGTACTTGTGTAGCTCTTCCTCCTAATGGGGAAAATACCTGTTTACGAGAGGGGGTTGTGAAGAACCATTAATCTTTCACAGCATGGCATTTGTTATCTACCCAGTGCAGTGGAAGGTGAATGTCATTTAGCTTGTGGTTGACACTTGTAGGTGTTTGTGTGTTCAGAAAGAGGGAGACATCACTCTAGTTTCACTATGTGAGGAAGTATGCAATAGTAGAAGCATGCACACAATTTTGTGGTTTTCCTTGTTAAAGAGATCACTTACCCTACTCCGCGCAAGGCCAAAAATAAATTAACCTTTTGCCGTCCTTTGTGCAAGGTAAGAAGAGAACAAAAAAACTGACTAAAAGGGGGGGGCTCTGAAGCATAATTTATTAATCCTGAATAAAAATTTTCAAATTGTTGGTCATAAACCTCTCTTCTTTCTATTCTGTTTTCCATTGGTATGGAAGTAGATCTTGAAATGTGGCCAATGAAACTGGTTATCATTCATAAACCTCCCAATTGTGGTTGAAAATGATTTAAAATGCTTACAAAAAAGCTTCCAATTAAATTATTAACACTTTATACAACTTAAGTATATGTTCTCAGTTTGTTAGTTTTCAAAATATTCATTGTTTTCACTCAAAACCCTCCACACTCCAAGTGCAATCAAAAAGTGTATTGGTTTAATAAAATCCCAGTTCTGTAAATACCAATAAATATCTGTGACATAGAATGTGTTTCTTAAGCATGATGTGTTAACCAATGCAAGGTACTTAGGGCTCTCCAGGATCATAGCCTTCATTTATTAATTATGGTATCACATGAGACAGTAAAGTAGCAAATTATTAGGAACACCTACTCAGCACCATGTTTGGATGCCCTTTGCCTTGATTTGATGTGGCATGTATTGAATGAGGTGCTCACAGGTATGCTCAGCCAAGTGGATGGGATAGTACCCGTCAGTTGCCAGATGTTCTTTGGAGAAAGATCTCTTACAAATGGTACTCAGTCTCATCCCACAGATGTTCAACTGGGTTGAAATCTGGTGATCATGAAGGCCATTTTAGCACTTTGAAGTCACTGTCATTTTCTTTGAACCGCTGTGTGACAATCCAAGATTTGTGGCATGGTGCATCATCCTGCTCAAAATATAGCCTTTTCCATCAGGAAACAACACACACACACACACACACACACACACACGCACACGCACACCACACACACACACACCCTACCTACCTACCTGGTCCAGAATTATGTTAAGGTACCTTGTGGCATCCAAATGCTGTTCCAGAGGTATTTAAGAACCCAATGCCTATCATAAAAACAGACCCCAGACCATTACACTGCCTCCATCAGTTTGTACAGTTTAAGGCTAGGCAGCTGAGATCCATCAATTCATTCTGTTGACACCATATTCTGTACTGAAAATATGATTCATCACACCAGGCAAGCTTTTCCCAGTCCTCAAAGGTCCAGTTTTGGTGGTCCTATGACCATAGCTAATGAATTCATGTGTTTTTAGCAGTTATGAGTGGTGCATGAAGGGGATGTCCACTGTTACAGCTCATTTGCATCAACATGTGGCATGCTGTGTATGCTGATATCTTCTACTCAATACTGCTGTTGTACTGTACTGTTAAATAATGTAGTGGAACTTGTCTGTTACCTTACACAATCCTCTCTGCTTGCCATTACTCTTGAACATCAGCAGTGGTTCCTGCTTGTAGGAAGACCTCTGATTGCTACTTTTGTTGTTTAGTCTCTTCCTAGAACAACTGCATCACCTTCGATACAGTTGTTCTTGTACATGAGTTAACAAAAATATGATTATGTTTAGGACTTCTAAACAGGTGTAGCTTTTTATTGTGTTTAAAGTACTTAAAATAGTGACCTTCATTTGTAATGACCTTTTATTTTTCAGTAAAGTAGCAGTATTGAATTCATTGTATATCAGTGGTTATTCATAATTACTCGCATATTACCTGTAAAAAAGGATGGGAAAGAAGCTCAACACCATCTTTAAACCATGTGATCCGTGGGCGAGGTTCACCTTTAGCTGCACACATGAAAGCAATCTTATGACCAAGCAGAAATTCGAGATCAAAGTGAGATGCTTTTATTATTTGGGCTCCCTGAAAAGTGTAAAACATGGGTAATTGTAGGCTGTTCATCAAATGTTCTCAATTATATACATGTAAGTTGGGTTCTATCATCATATACAGTATTTATAAAACATGGAAGAAAAGAAAAGTCGTATTTATAAGTTTGCATTTTTGAACTTCACTTTTAGTTGGTAAAGTTCGATGAACACTTACCGCACGTGGGGCTTGGCTTTCAATCCATATTTCCGTTACGTGGATGCGGCACGGGATTTTTTCATTTGGCCACGGGTCTGCTTCTTCTTTTTTTTTTTTTTTTTTTTTTTCTCCGTTGGAATTTATTTTGTCTCATCACCAAATGAGTTTTTCCTTTGCTGCATCCTCATTTACTTCAATATTTATTCATACCCGAGTACTTTCGGTACTACTACTATACCGTCTTCGAGGGGACATTTTGCTCCAACTAGCACGGACCGTGTCAGCTGGGCATTTCGGTGGTTCTCGCGGGCTGCTTCTGTCATCTGCTATCGCTTCTTCTTGGGCGTTGTGGCGCCATCTCTTGTTGGTCAGTGATCTCCTTTTTCGAACTTTTTCTTTTTTATGCTCAATTTTAATTAAATTTCTCCAGCTGTTTCTCAAATTATTAGGGTCATTGTGGTTGCAAACTTTTGTCCTATTTTTTTCAATCATTACCGACTCTGCTATTCTGAGGTGTTTTTCGGATTTACAGCTTTTAATGATTTTTATATTTTCGAATTTTGGATATTTTTGGTTATCCAGACAGTATTGAATCAGTGCTGTTTTTTCTTCTTTTTTCTGCCAGTTTTTTATGTGTTGTTTTAATCTGTGTTTAAGCTTATTTTTGGTACTTCCTATATAAGCCATTGGAGGATTTTCAGTAATAGGAATTGAATAAATACCTGCTTTTTCTAACATTCTTATTTTATCATTATTTTTTGTTACTATATTTTTGATGGTATTTACTTTTCCTCCAATTTGAATGTTATGCTTTTTACAAATATTATTAATTTCATTGGTAGTGCCTTTAATGTAAGGAAAACCATTTAAATATTTGATTTCTTTTTTAATTACTACAGCATTATTTTTTTTTATTTTCTTTATTACTTCTGTGTCCCATTTTTTTATTAATTTTTTTTTTTATTTTCTTTATTACTTCTGTGTCCCATTTTTTTATTATTGTGAAACTGAATATACAGCATTATTGCTAAGTGCACTTTCAATGAGAAAATGTAAAGCAATAAATTATACATGTTTGTTGTTGTTGTTGTTTGTTTATGATTTGACAACTTCCATGAGCTTCTATGGCTATAATAAGTCATCTGTCTCTAATTTAGAACCACTGGTTCCAGGAAAAAGAGAGAACTAACTCTAAGAGAGGATACACACAACATGTGTCCTGCACAGGAATTCAAACCCAGACCTAGCAGTGCAAAACATCAGAATCCCACTTCATAGACAACTTGACTACTGGTCCACATATGCACTGAAAAAAGTGTTTGGATCCTGGTTCCAGGAAAGAGAAAAACTTATTCCAAATGGACAAACACAATCTCCATGTCCTGCACAATTATTCTAGTGTTCTCTCTAGAGCTTTTTTACTGGGCGGCCCGCCCAGTTAATTTTGTCTGCCGCCCAGCTATATTCCTTTAATGAATGTTTTCACAATGCATATAATAGTAAGAATGGAAAACTTATTCGCACATGCGCCATCAGTGTTGATGGAAACTGGCTGAAATCTGTGTCACCACCCTGGTGGTGCAGTGGTCGAAGCTCTGGCGTATGACCATTCGTCCAAGAAGGGTCTAGGTTCGAATCCCGGTGAGGCATAGATGTTGTGTTTGCCTTACGGCACTGGTTCTCTCCCTTCCCTGGAACCAGTGGCCCTAAATTAGAGACAAGCAACTGCTTATAGCCTAATGAGTTGCTCACGGTGGTCGTTAAACCTTCAATCTGTAAAAAAAAAAAAAAAAGGAGGAATCTGTGTCTAATATAATTTGTTAGTAAACACTCATTTTTAAAATCATTTTTGTACAATTTTCTAACTTTGTTTATCATGTTTTGTAGCATTAAAGCCTACCACACCACTAAAAATGTTTAATAAGTATAATAATGTTAAGCAAAACATTTTTTTCCCCTAATTGGGGAAAGGCTCAGCATTTTTTTTTTTTTTTATATGATTAGGGAAAGCCAGCAGTATGTGTGTATCTTTTCTTAACACATCAAAAAAATTACATCAATTTATTCTCCATTCAAAAATTTAAAACGAAAGTAGAATATAATTTGTGTACTTATATAGTTTTCTTAAAATAATTTATATGTGCTTTCTGAGACACAATCCATACGGCATAGAATTGTAATAAATTAAGAACTTACATTTTCATTGTCATAATAATCTTGTCGCCGTGGGTGTGTGTAGAATATAAAGCGTGGAGATCCAGGCTTCTTCATTTTTCCTCTGCGTCTGCCTCCTCTCTTTGCTTCAGGAAAATCCATGAAAATTGCAATACAGCAAATAGTAATAAGTAAAATATATAGCTTCATTTCTTGCAGGACTAGCTGGAGTAACTTTTTTTAACTGTGATCATCAAAAGCACTAGGATTGCACTGTTCTGGAACAAAAAAAAATATACAAATTTGTCATAATTTATTTTAAACTGATCACACCAGCAATACTAAATGGATCTGGAAAAATTACCCTAACATTACTCATACACAGATGTGATGTTGTAGTTGATTATGTGTATTAACAAAACCAACCAAGATTTATATATAATTTATGACTGTAAAACTTGTGATGTTGAGAAAGAATAAATTAGCAATGTTTATTTAGCATTAACTATAGTTTCTGAATGACCCTTTAGCACAACAGTTTATCGAAAAACATTTGCTGTCTCCTTACCCCCACATGCCAAAATCAAACCACCCATGGAAACAAAAAATCTCTTTTCCGCACTTAACATATATGCTTTATTGAGGATTCCTTACCGAAAGATCTTGATTTTCTCAAACGAATTGCAGTACACAGAGGATATAGCCCTTCTGTTATAGACAAAGCAGTCCAAAAATTTAAGAAACTGAAGCCTGTCTGCTCACTCACACCAATAGACCTCCCAGTATGAAAAAATTGGGTGGTTACCCCATTTGCTCCTCAGATTTATTTTGGAATTTCAAAAATTAACAAAAGTTTGAATTTCAAAGTGATTTTCAAACCCATAAACAAGGTGAATTTTTAGAGATCAAAAGACTATGTTGAAAACATAAATTCCTGGGGAATTTATCAGATACCTTGTGAATGTGGAATTTCATATATAGGACAGACCCGCAGGGCTTTAAGTTTCCATGTGAAGGAACACGAGACTTACATACGGAGCTGTGAACTGAAGATGTCATCTATAGCACAACATTGTCATGAAAATAACCATAAGTTTTGATTGAAAATGCTACACTTATTGATATACCTGATTTGACTATGAAGCTTAATATATTAGAAGCTTTCCACATATACCACAACTCTTCATGGCTTGTCAATAACATGACGTCTACTCCATTTCTTTCAAGCACATGGAAACAACTCACCAAAATCCATGATCATCAGAACTCTGATGATAGCACAATAATTTGAATGTTTACGCTCCATTTGTCCTAATGATGCCAAGCCAAATGCTCTGCAAAACTATAGTCGATGTTAAATAAACATTGCCAATTTATTCTATCCAACCAAGATATGTTCAAGGATAAGAAGTGGGGTTTTTCATTTCTTCTTCATACAGATCTAACATAAGGGGATAAATATCATAAATTTGAGAGCAGGATAGCATAGTTATTATTCTGGTTTTAAGACACTTTGATATTTATAGTGTAATTTTAATAATAAGTTTGTAAATCCATGTTCTTCCCGCAAAATGAATTAGGATTCACTTAAAGTTGTTAGTCATCAATAAGACATTGTAAAAACAAAATTTAAAGGAAGACCGGAAATTGTGAAGACGGGGGAAAAAATTGCATTGCCTATTATCACCCTGGAGCTGCTCAGAACCAAGAGTTAACTGTAACTTATTGTAGTGACAGTACATTTGTAGCTATTAGGACTTGCAAAAGATGGTGGTTTATATAGATAAGATACTTATCATATGTAAAATGATAGTGTTCAAGTATTACATGGTACTGAAAATAAATGTATAAGTATAAAGATTTAATCCAAAAATTTTCTGTTTGACCTATGTCAGAAACAGCATATGAGAACATAGAAGTTAGTGTAGTGCAAGCCAAGGAATCTAAAATTCACTAAAAATTAAAAAAGTTTTCAATTCAGAACCAAGAGTTAATTGTAACTGTTGTAGTGACAATACATTTGTAGCTATTAGGACTTGCAAAAGATGGTGGTTTATATAAATAAGATACTTATCATATGTAAAATGATAATGTTCAAGTATTACATGGTACTGAAAATAGATGTATAAGTATAAAGATTTAATCCAAAAATTTTCTGTTCAACCCATGTCAGAAACAGCATATGAGAACATAGAAGCTAGTGTAGTGCAAGCCAAAGAATCTAAAATTCACTAAAAATTGAAAAAGTTTTCAAGTCAGATCAAAGTAAAATGCCCAATTCATTTAAAAACATACTTTATGTAATTCATAGGGTTGTTGTATTTGTCATGTTGAATAAAAATTTTGCAGTATTTTTATAAAGAAGTTTCTAAACTGTAGTATGGTGTTTCTCTGTATAACACTAAGAGTCTACACTTGCAGTTGGATTAGGCCTATTACACAGCATTGTAAGATACTGCAGAAAAAGTTTTTCAGTGGTACTTAAAAATATGCTTTGCTGTTTTTTTTTTTTTCACAGAAAAGTCAAAAAATACAGCAAAGCATTTTTTTTAAGTACCACTGAAAAATTTTTTCTGTCGTATCTTACAATGCTATGTAATAGGCCTAACCCAACTGCAAGTGTAGATTCTTAGTGTTATACACTATAGAGAAACCATACTACAGTTTAGAAACTTCTGTATAAAAATACTGCAAACTTTTTTATTCAACATGGCAAATACAACAACCCTAAAATGCTTTGCTGTATTTTTTTACTTTTCTGTGCAATATCCCAGTAGCTCTCAATAGCACATGGTCCATCATGTACGTCTTCCAGTTCGCACCACCCGTCCACGAGTTCAAACCTGTGGCTCCTCTATCCAGGATATTACTGCAACGTTTACTCAAATAAACATGACCAGAGACGTCCATGAATCCCTGTAAAGCCTAATAGAGGCAGAACAGGATTATGATCATCAGAACTTTACTTTTCTGTGGAAAAACTTTACCTGCAGTACCTAACAATTTATGTGTTAGTAGTGCTAACTCAATTGCTGCAGGTGTGGACTCTTAGTGTTATACAGAGAAATCATACCACACTTTAGAAGATTTTATACAAATACTGTGGAACTTTTACTCAACATAGCAAATACAACAATTTTATAAAATTATTAGGGTGAGTTAAATGAAAGAGAACCAGGGCAATTATGTTGGGAAGCATTACCTTTATGTCAAAAAAAGTCATCACACCAGCATTGAAGCATTTGTCCCACTGACTAACAAACCTGGTGATTCCATGCTCATAGAAGTCCCTTGGTTGCTGCATCAGAATTAATGTAATTGCCTCCTGTACTTCTGCATTCGATGCAAATCAGTGACCCTTTAGCTTCTTCAATTCATCGAAAATATGAAAGTCACAAGGCGAAAGGTCCAGACTGTAGGGAGGGTGTGAAAGAGTTTCATACTTGAACTTCCGTCGCATTTCCATGGTAATATTAGGTATATGGAGTCATACGTGTTATGCAACAAGATGATAACCACACACACACACACACACACCGACAATAAGCTATGGCACTTTTTCTTGGTTGCCCTGCACAGGCATTGTAGCATGGCACAATAGTGGTCAGCATTGACAGTCTCCCCATGTTCGGCATATTTGAACAGTAATGGCCCCTCACGGTAAAAAAATATGTCAACATCACCTTTTCAATGTTCTTCTTGGCCTTCTTTGGGGGTGGCGATTGAGGGTGCTTTCACTGCAAGTTTTGCGATTATGTTTCAGGCTTGCACCATGATTCATCTCCGGTAGCAATGTGATCCAAGAACTCATTTCCTTCACTGTGATACCACAGCAGATGTATCAGTATGACACCTAGTCTCTGCTTCTTTTGGTCATCACTGAGAAACTTTGGAATCCAATGAGCACAAGGCAGCCAATAATTATGATGTTTATTAATAATGGTGTGCGCTGAGCCATGACTGATGTTCACACTTGCGGCCAACTCATCAATCAATCCCCCCTCTCCGAATCTTGTCTGATCAACACATGCATCTGCGCTAATGCGTTTAGCATGATGGCATTATCCCAGTGTCAAGTCAGCGCTACAGCTTTCATGACCTTCCTTGAATTGATGCATCTGCTCCATCACTTCACTGTGGCCAATGAAATGCCATGCTCACTGTAAACTATAGACATGCAGTGATAAATATTGTGTTGTAAAACAGCTTCGAGTGTTAAAAATAAATCTAACCACACTATGCTGTTCTTCTACTGGAGCATCCATTACAGTGCAGGCCAATGCAACTCAGATTCCACAGTACCTCTCCTCACAACCATGTCAAAGTCAGTGGGCACAACCATTCAGGCTCAGGGAAGGCTGGCTCACTCTCTTGTGACTTATGCTTATATATAAGGTATACTCTTTTAATGAATTGGGTTTTTTGCTTTGATTTTACCTGAAAATCTTTTAGTTTTTAGTGAATCTTAGGTTCTTCAGCTTGTGTTACACTAGCTTCTACACAGTCATATCAGAATAATATGACCACCCCCGGAATCACAGTGTACCTGCATCGTCTCATAGAATGCACATGACAAGGTCGACCACACAGAGATTTAAGCAGCTGGCCAGGACAGATGAGTCATAGTGTGTCACGTGAGCACAAGGAGCAGAGGTAGTGATTCAACAGATGTTCAAAAAGAAGTTATCATTGGCTACTGCGTCAAAGGTGGGAAGCATCTCAGAAACAGCAGACTTTGTGGACTGCTTGTAAGGTGCTTTAGTAATTGTGTACCAAGAATGGACCACTGGCACACTGAGTACCTGTCAATGTCATAACTGTGGAGCCCCAAAGGCCATTTACCCCAGAGGAGAACGTCGCCTCCGTCAAATGGTAAAGAGCAATCGACACACAACAGTGCAGCAATTGACCATGCAAATGAATGCTGGGGAACCCAGGTACTTGCCCCTTGATAACAGTAGAGCAAACCCTGTTATGCATGGGTCTCCAGAGTCGATGCTGCGTCAAGGTGCCCATGTTAACCCAGGTCCATCGGCAACGACGCCTGCAGTTCGCATGGGACTACCGTCATTGGACAGTGGAAGAGTGGGAAAAGGTTAATTTCTCCGATGAATCGAGGTTTCTATTCCACAGAAGTGATTGGCAGTGGTGGATACGGTGTCAGACACACAAGAACCAACACCCGGACACGCCTGTTGATCAAGTACAGGCTGGCAGTGTGCATGTCTGGGGGATGTTTTCATGGTATGACCTGGGACCATTGGAAGGGTCCCTGAATGCCAATAGCTACCTGTCCATCCTTGCTGACCACATGCATCCCCTCATGTTGGATGTTTACCATGGTGGTGATAGTGTCTTCCAACAGGACAAGGCACCCACCATGTCGCTTAGTGGGTGCGTGACTCATTCCAAGAACATGACAGCGATGTCTCCATTCCACTTTGGCTGGCAAAACCCCCGACCTTAATCCCATAGAGCACTTGTGGGACTATGTGGTTCGACATGCCGACACACGACCATGTCATCTCCAGGACCTCCATGTTCTACTGCAGGCCGAATGGGCAAGTGTGCCTCGGGCAACCTTCCAGGGCCTCATTGTGTTCATGCCACACTGTCTTGCCACTGTCATCCAGGCCAAAGATGGTTATTCCCATTATTAGGTAGGTGGTCATATTATTCTGATACAGCCTTTATTCTGATACAGCCTTGTATGTTCCCATATGTTGTTTCTTTTATTTGTTCAAAAAAAATTTGGTACAAATCTTCATTTTTACTTGTACATCTATCTATAGGGTGGTTTATTCTCAAACATTTTCCATAGAAAACCAGTGCTCTCAGGGCTTGAAAAATATCTGAAAAGTTACATGCCCAGCTGGGCATGTGCAGAAATTATTTACCTGCCCAGGTAGTAAAAGCTGGAAGCCCAGGAAATTTTTTCTTTTAAGATAGAAAAAAATCAGTGATTTGATTTTTTAAGTTCACAAAATATGAACTTTTTTTACATACTTAGCATTTCTGTTTTAAGAGTCTGTATTCAAACTGCTCAATGCACAAAAACATGTATCCCACATTGTAAGATGATGCTGAAATTGGTATGAAATGGTATGATGATGAAATTGGCATTTGAGTTTCTGTCATGTTCCTTTCATTAAAGTTTTCACCCTTTGTCACTAAACACCAAAGGCTAGCTTCATCAGAGGCATGGATCCCATCGCTAACTATTAGCAATGTTCGGAGTAAAAAAGTAATCGAATTTCTGGACCTAGAGAATAATATAATTAAAGAAGTGATATTTTTCTACCCTTGGCACTCTGTAAGAATAATAAGACTATCGGTGATTAGCAGTGAAATGAAACATGACAAACTACTACTGTCTTTTTTTAGTAGGCGATTCTAATCCAAACTTTTTTATTTTAAAATTCATTTGCCCGGACCAGACAACTAGATTTTTTATTTACCTGCCCGGACCAATAATTTTCATGCCCCAGGCATCTCGGGCGTGGTATTTTTCAAGCCCTAGCTCTGATATAAAAATTCTACCAATTCAGGAAAGTTTTCATGTTTTTAAATTTTCATATTTTTCATTTTTTAAGTTTTTGTGTTTTTCATATTTTAAATATTTTTAGCATGTTGATTTCCATAGAACTTCCATGTGATGCAGAGTGAATACTTCATACTTATTCACAAATGGTTATTCTACTTACTTCTTCGTGTATTTTTCTACAGAAATTCCTGAACTTGAAAAGAACACTATTTCAGGATACATGTAGGCAATTTTCTCAAGGCTGTGTGCCCTACCATCTCCATGCTAAAATGTAGCATTCTAGTTTTAAAGAATGCGGCCACCCTTCTGGTCCTGAAACTGTGTTACATGATTTCATATTGCTATGTGCAAATTCATTCGTTTAAATATATAAATAAACTGAAATGGAGTACTAACATCTTTTTGAGTTTAGAAATGTGACCCCCTTCTTTTTTAATCTTAGTAATCCACTCCAGTATGATTTTAGAGTGAACTGTAGCTATTTGTGTCACTGGTACTTAAAATATTTATTGATCAGACACTAGTCACCTTATTGCATAGCTCAAGTCATAGCCTAAAAGGTTGAGGGAAGGGATTTCAGAAATATTGAGTTACCCAATGGTCAAGCAGTTAGGATGCTAGTTTTTTCCAAGAAGCCTAATGCAAGCTAGCATATTAACTGTTGGATTACAGGTTTTGTTAAAGGTAGACTGGCTTGTTCCCTTTAATTGTAAATAAGGCATAAATGTAAAATAATTGCCTATTTTTCTGTAATTTCTTATGATCTTGTGTTACGAATTTTAAAAAATTATAATAATCAAAGAAAAAGAGGAAATTGTGTAGAATAGCATCACTCCATTCTACCTGCCTAGCACCTTCCTTCTGCATACCAACGTACTTCATGTAAATGACGAGAAAATTTATGTTTGTTGTATTTCCATGCAATCAATTCTTAAATTAATGTTGCAGTTGTAAAATAGTTGTGATTCTGAAAACAAGGCAGTCTTTTTGTTAAAATAATACATGCAGAAGTCTTTTTTGTTAGTTTAAGATATGATAGCTTAGATAATATGAATAAGGTAAATATTTTATGTCCATCTTTTTCCATATTTTTATCATCATGTGAAGGACTGAACAATATGAACAATATATATCTTCTATATTGTTTAATTAATGTGGGCTTTTCAAGAGAAAAATGTTTAACAAGTAGATTTAAACAGACTTACATATGATTATAGTTGTACATAGTTAGTCATGTTCTATTATCTCTTTTATTTAACCCTTTGAAAGATAGATTGATTTTTTTTTTTTTTTTTTTTTTTTTTTGTGTGTGTGTGACACGTTTGTGCACTTCACATGTGACTATATTTATAGCTATTAAGGAAAAGCCCTAAAGTTTAAGTATCTTTCTGTTCATGTTTTACTAACATATTATTGTAGAAAAAATGAAGAAAAACAAAGTGAAATAAAAAAAATTAAATAATACATAATACAGGTTTTAAAACAGTAGTTACTACTTACTGTGCTATCAGTTTTGAATGCCTTTGGATATATTTCTTCTTGAATGAGAGGATGAATTTTAAATGTATGCCTCTTTCATGCACTGTCAGCCCTGAATGCCTTGTGGAAAGATTTCTTACCTTTCTGAAAGGGGTTTGTGTATTGATTGAAACAGGGGTCCTGAGTTAATTTCCTCTAAGCACAGCTGTGCTTCCTCCCACTTCCCTGAGATAAAAGTGATGCTTGTCTCTGCTCCAGTGGCCTCTTTCCCCTCTTTCTGTTATTGATTAAGGGGGATTTTATCTCCTGCTGATGAGCCCTCTCAGCAGTGCTTTAACCTGCGGTGAAACACCACCTGTACTTAACATTTTCTCTTGATGCTGAAGTAAATATCTTGACTGTGGTTGTCATGGATATGCCTATGTATGAGCTGTAATGCATTGGAAATAAAAATAAATAAATAAATAAATAAATAAATAAAGGAATGTATGTTAAAAATATAGTATGACTAATGAAGCATTGATGTATGAAGTTTATTAACATAATCTCAAATATGATGTTTGAAAATATCTGAGTTATAACATTCAGAACTGTGGAGAATATGCATTTGCAAAGTGGGTTTGGGAATGGATAGTGCACCAGTCAGGCCATCTTGGAAACTTCAAAAAAAATTTAATATGTTATTTTGCATCATAAATGTAAGTTATTTTATATCAGAATTGCTTATTATTATTGATGGTTAAGTTGTCTTGTGTAATGTGAAAAGGCAGTCTCAAATTTATGTATTTAGTGACAAATTTATGATTAACCTCAGTGCAAAAAATAAAAAAGTCTCAAATTCAGTACTACTTTTCTGTTATGTAAATACTAGAAAAGAAATTGTATAAATCTAAGAAAATAATAAATTTATGGTTTTTCCAGTGTTATCGGTAAACAAAACTTCTTTAAGGAAAAAACTAAGTCATACATTCTGGACATGTGATATGCATTTTAGATTTGATTTAGTTGTATTATCATTTATTGATGCTGTAAAGATGTAATGTTGTTTTCATCATTTTTGTGTGTAGGTTTTTTTTCATGTTTGTTTCTGTTTTTGTCACAGCAGTGACATAAAAATTAATTGTTTAATATCACAAACACATGAATTTCCATAGAGTAATATGATTGGCCATAGTAATGCGTTCACTACTTGATCCATTTGAAGAACTAAGGTTACTTGCAGGCTGTATCATCATGGAACAGGAATCATATTCAGATATCCTTGTTTCTAATTCTCTTATAGTTTCTGTATTTTTTTATTTTTTTTACTCTGACTGGTTCTTTAGATTGTGTTACTTAGGTATATGACTAATTGGACTTTAAACTATATATATATACATATAAGAAGAGTGCTGACTCTTATGTTATTATCTGGCTTTACCATGGTGAGTTTTATTATATACTTTCCATTTTTTCAGATTTTATGCTCTCTTCAGCCCGGAGTAAGGAATTTTCACCATATTTATGTGCTACATATGTTCCAGTGTTTTATGTATTTTTATTCAGATTCTGTTCTTTGGTGTTGGTTGAGTTACAAGTGAAATATATATATACACGCACACGTAAAGGAGACTGGTGCAAGATATATATATATATATATACACATGAAGGAGACTGGTGCAAGATAGACCATTTTGGAAGAAACTTGGAGAGACCTTCATCCAGCAGTGGATTGATAATGGTTGATGATGATATAATGTATATCATCATCATCATTGTCAACCATTATCAATTCACTGCTGGACGAAGGTCTCCCCAACTTTCTTCCACATTGGTCTGTCTTGTGCCAGTCTCCTCCATGTTACTCCCACATACTTTCGAATTTCATCCACCCATCTCCCATGTGGTCTTCTTCTGGGTCTTTTCCTCTCCCTTGGAATCCAGTCTAAAATTTCAGCTGTCTGTAATGTATATATATGAAAAAGTATGTGAAAGAAATTTAATGAAGTTTATTTTCTTTTCATTTCAGGGGTGTATGGAATGTGCCATACCTTAGCCAAGCCTACTTGATTGAGGGATCACTTCTTAAATCTGGAAAGGAATATATATCCTTTATTAGTGGCCTTTTGGATCCTGATATGGCTTTCTGTAAAAACATGAGAGACAATGTAAGTTCTCATTTCAGAGCTGTTTGTGATTTTTGAGAAAAACAATTCATTGTCAAAACATTGATGTGCACTATGATAATACAGTCATGGCAAGCCATGCCCACATTCACTTCTGAATTAACAAATTCTGTTTTCAAAATTAACCATGTTGATTGAAAGTTTTTTTTTTTTTTTTTTTTCGTGGGTTAGAAAACTTTTGCTGCGTATGAGAGTTTAGAAAAGGGTTGTGATGTACCATCAGCGATGTTGACATAAAAGAATCTAAAATTAAATGGTGTAAGTGGGAAGTACTTGTAATTTAATTATGTAACACCTTTGTGTGTTAGTTTTCAAACTTCCATGGTACCGATGTATGAGACTTGACTTGTTATGTCTCTTTTTATGCCTGTATTGTTATATGTCACACCCAAAAAATGAAAAAAATATATATTTGTGCTCATCTTAGCAAAAGTACCATGATTCATCTCATATGCCCTGCCCTACCATTAATACTGAGACACCTGCATGTCTACAAATAATCTTTATTTACAGAAAATTTAATATTATGTGCTGAAATCTTTGGCCCTTATGATGGCCTCTAGTCTTCATGGAATACCTTCCATCAGTTTTTTGCAAATATCTGCTGTTATGTTCCACCTGTCAGCCTTCAAAGCAGTGTTTGTTGTTCAATCTCTCCTTCCATGCACCCAGCTATCCAATTCGTCTTAGATATTCTCTGTATGGTTTAGGTCAGGACTTTGAGCTGGCCAGTTCAACTTTTTGACACCAGTGTCCTCAAACCAACTTGTAACAATGTGAGAAGTATGATATGGTACATTGTCCTACTAAGAAAGGTATGAGCCTTCTTCAAATTACTGCCACAACATTGGTATACCTGAGATTCTTCCGTCGATTCATGAAATTCAGCTTTTTTGTCATCATTTGAATCATACTTGAGATCGATGCAAAGCTGAAGAAAACTTTGGGAGGGCAGGGGGTTCTGTCTGGAGATGGTATTTCGTCTTTTAAAACTTTCAAAAACAGAACTTAAATGGAGCAAGTAATCGTAACTTTTTTTTTTTCATGATGCTTTTTTTCATCTGGCCACTAATGTTAAATATCCTTTTTTTTTTTTTTTTGCATAAATGTTTGTATTTCAACTTGAAACTGTGGGCAACAGTTACTTACGGAAGTTAGACAGCATGAAAATTTCCCTGAAATCTTCAAGCATGAGATTCTTCAGCAGATTCGAGAATTCCTGCCTTTACCGTTATCATATAGGTCATTCTCAAGATAGATGCACAACATAACAGAGTTTTTAGGGAGATTGGTGGCGGGGGGGGGTCACTTTCCGTCAGATTGACAAATTCCATCCTCCAAAACTTTCAAAAACTGAAGGTAGACGGAGTGAAAATTTCTCCTGTAGACACATGTTTTTTCTTCTCACTATGTTTCTTCTGCCCAGTATTGCTGCTAGATATAATTTAATTCCATAAATATTTGTATTTCATCTTGAAAATGTTGGAAAATTTTCCGAAAATGGAAGTCGGACGGAGTGGATACTTCTCCCATAATTGTAATATTTTTTCCAGCGATATTCCAACTCTCCTGTATTGTTGTTAAATATTATTTTCCCTCATAAATGTGTAGATTTAAGCTTGATAATGGAGAGGAAAATTTACAAAAATGGAAGTGACAAAGTTGGAAAGTTTTTGAGAATAGATGCGTAATGTTCAGAAGTATTCATATTCTCCAAAGTTACACAATTTATCTAAAGCAGTAAAAGCTTTGATATCAGCATTCATTGTTATCAGGCTGAAAGTTCTTTCAGCATGATGGATGAAATTAATCTGAGAAAATGAAAGGAAAGAAAAAGCTACAAGGAAGAAATGGGGAGAGATATCAGCAGAAAAGAAAAATTATTTTGCAATGGATGCTGTGTAGCTGCATAGTCAATGTAAGACAAACATAGCTGTGAACCTTGCTGAGAAGAAGGCAAGGCTTGCCATCTCAAGAGGAAACTTGAGCTGATGTTTTAGCAAGTGAAACAAAACAAGAAAAAAAAACTGTTTGAAGCAGTATCTTTTAAAACCAGGGTTTGAAAAAATCCTTTTTTTTTTAATTAAAAAAGTAGGATTTATTTTATTTAAATTACTGTTGTGTTTCAGTTCAACTTTAAAATACCTCTTTATTCTTCAGTGTAAACATGAAACATAACATTCTTCTCCATAATTGACTTGATGGTATATATTTTTAAAATTTAAGTGACACTGCATAACAGATAATAAATGAGAATGTAATAAGGAGAGAATAGTATTTCTTAATGCTGTGCATTATCTTTAATGTACTGATTTGTGTCTACTAAACTTCTTAATAATTACTGAAATGCAAATCACATTTTGTATTCAAAAACATTTATTTTTCATACATTTAAAAATAAACCTGAATCACCAGACAGAGAGAGAGAGAGAGAGAGAGAGAGAGAGAGAGAGAGAGAGAGAGAGAGAGAGAGTTTCTCAAGTGAATTCTGTGGATGGAATATTATCATAACTTGTAAAACTAGGTTTGTGTGAAAGAAATATTATGTGGAAACAGGTCTTCAGACAATGTAATTTTCAAGTTTTCTGATGTGATTAATATTATGTGATGAACAGTTAATGCAGGCAAATCAGAGGTGTCCGATTGCTGTGTTAATAATTCTGATAAATCTGAATGTGCACAACATGCATAAAACAGAAAAAGTGTTAGTCATTATATTACTGGTGTAGTTTTAAAAAAAACAACAACTTACCCATTAAATTTGAATCGTAAAAGCTTCAAAATAATATATTGATTGAAAAACAGCAATTCCTGAGTAAATTTTAATTGAATTAAAAAAAAAAAAAAGCATGAGTTGAGAGAAACTATTTATTCAGCAGTTTGAACAAAAATACTAGTTTTGGTGCTTTTTGAATTCCTAGCCTATTTCTTAACTTAGAATGCACAATGTTAAATGTTGAGAAAATTCTTTCAATTCCAGCTGAAGCAGATGTTGTTTAGTAATTGCCAAATACTGTACTTTGCAGTTGCTCTTTTTTTCTTTTTTTTTTTTTTCCTGTTGACTCTTTCACAATGGAAAAAGAATTTCACCAGTCGAAATAATTAACTGCAAGCTGCACTTTTTCTTCCATCATCGTTCCAGTGAATGGTGCAGATTTTGTCAGAAGCTTAATGAGAATAGTCAGGAATGTGTCGCCATATTTTTTGCTGGCAAATTGTAAAGTAACTTCTTTTTCTTCAGGCATATAGTGTCACATCCATGTTTTTGCTTAAACTAACGAGAACAATGGGAAAGATGTATGATAGGCCAACAGACGCTCGTATTAAATACGAAAGAGAAGCATTAATGGATCTAAAAAACAATCCAAATATCACATGTATTGATTGAGGCAGACAAAGCTAAACAGATTGTCATATTGGACTCTGAGGTTTATAACAATAAAATGATTAATGCTATTAAAGACCTTCAAGTTACGGAAGTTATATGTGACCCTACAGATTCCATACTCAGACTAATGTCTAAATTTAAGAACCATAGTGACCTACGTAAAGAGATTAGAATGAGAACTGTACCATCTAATGGAGCCACTACACCATTTGTTTTTGGCAAGCTAAAGATACATAAAACTAAAGAACCTATTCGCCTCATTGTCAATAGATGTTTGGCCTCAACTATCAATATGGAGAGAGCTCTGTTTAGATATTTAATGCCCTTATATGCAGAACATGGACATTGTGTCAAGAACTCTACAGAGGTAATTAGACAGATAAAAATGGTAAACTCATCTGAATTTATAATGCTAAGTTTGGACGTTGTATCTCTGTATCCAAACACGCCTACTGTAGTAGTTATTGAACTTAATAATGACAGACTTAAACAGTTGGATATTAAAGAAACAGAGAGGAACAGCATTATTTTGCTCTACATTTCATTAATACAAATAATTACTTCAAATATGATAAAACTACCTTTAAACAACAGTTTGGTGCCCCAATGGGCTCCCTCTTGTCTGGTTTGCTCGCTGGAGTAATATTACAATCCATTGAAAAAGATATTGTGTCACCAAACAATACATGCTTCCCAATATTATTTTGCCGATATGTAGATGATATTATAATCTTCTGGAACCATCCTGAAAACAAACTTGGAGTTCATAAATAAATACAATAGTTATTACCCAACGATAAAAGCAGTTGAAAAAGAAACCAACCACAGGATTAATTGTCTTGATATTTCTTTATTCAGAGACACAGTGAAAAATTGTATTGAAACCACAATATATCGGAAATCAACTTACATCCCGGCCATCATACCGCACAATTGTACTCACCCTTGGCGGTATAAGACCGCCACCTTCTCGTTCTTCATTAAAAGAGCAATTAATATTTCTTCTACTAATGAGGTGGAAACAAAAGAAATTGAGTGAATTGAGTCTGTTGCACATGAATTTGGTTACAGCAGGAAGTTAATAAAATCATTGTATTTAGATAAAACTCGGAAAACATGGGGATATCATAAAAGAAAATAAGAAATCCCATATTTGTCATCATTAAGTGATGTGCTCAAGAAAGAATGTGCAGCATATGGCATCACATTAGCAGAGTCTGTATGTGACAGTGGGAAAATATTAACCAACAAGAATAATAAATCCATCCTAGAAACAGCTGGCTTATATATACTCCATACCTACTATTATTGCAGAAGGAGTAAACAGAAAATCGCACATCGGCAGTACTAGGCACCATTTCCAATGTAGATTAAATGAACATATGAAAAATTGGCACAATAAAGTGATGAAGACATCACTGATACAATATTGTTATGAAAATAATTTAACTCCTGACTGGGCTAATATAAAATTAATAACAGCTCACAAACAGTATGAACAACAATTTATATCTATATAACAACAATTGTTTCTGAGGGAAGAGAGGTCCGTGATTGTTGAATATAGTGGTTGTGTCAGGTATTTGGGTTTATTTTAATTGGGCACTGATGTGCAATTGTAAATAATTTTGGGTTACAGCTTTTTAACTTTGACATTTTAGGAAATGTGTAAATAGGTTTTTATTGATTGAGGTTTTAATTAGATTAATGTGTTTTAGGGAGTTCAATTGTGTATATTTGTGGTAGATTATTTTGAATCTGAATTTGGTCATAGGGAAAAGAAGGGAAGGGAGTAAAGTTTGCATGAGTTGAAAATGATTTTTTTTTGGGGGGGGGGGCTTGAACCACGATGTAAATAAGAAAAATATGTGTTGGAAATGTGTAGAGACGAAAACCTCCTAAAAGATTTAGGGAATAAAGGTGAGTAACCTCAAAATATAGACTGTCTAAATAGCACGTGAATAATTAAGCAGCTAGATGACATTTGACATTTGCAATGCTGTATGAATATATGATCGAAATCAGTAGTTATCAAAAAACTAAAGACAAGAACTGTAATGATAACATTTCAAGGGAGTTACATTATGTGTGGAAGCACTTTTTGAGATTGAAAAGAAAATGAAAAAATGGTATCTAAATAAATGTGAGAAATCACAAGATATAGGAGAAAATCTGATTCAAATACAAGTTCTTAAATGAACGATAGAGAGCGCCAGTAATGATGCACAGCATGGATCCTGTGATGCATCGCACTGCGATAAGAAAGGGTGTGGCCGATGTATCAAGCCTATGTGTTGCATTGTTGAGGGTTCACTCTAGTGAAGATAACCAAGCATAATACCACTGAAGATGTCATAACAAATGCTGAAACTGGTCTGGTTGTGAAAGAGGTTGAGCGACATGAACCAGGATTGATTGCATGGTTTTTACTCCATTTCATTTATTTATTCTTAAATTTTACCTCTATCAGGCTCCGACGTGAAGTCTTGATGCTTCAGATATTTTAACCTTCATACTGTTTCATATATCAGGTTCCAACATGAAGTCTAGATGCTTCAGATATTTAACCTTCATATGGTTTCATATATCAGGTTCCAACATGAGCTCTAGATGTTATAAAAATAATATATCAGGTTTCTGATGTGAAGTCTATAATATATCAGGTTTCCGATGTGAAGTCTAGATGTTATGATATTTAACCTTCATATGGTTTCATATATCAGGTTCTGACTTGGTCTAGATGATTCAGTTATTTTAACCTTCATATTGTAAATACATTCAATGTTCACATTTTTGCTCAACTGCTGCGCAACATAATCTATCTAGCAAAGTTGTATATGGGACGAGATATAATTCTGAAGAATCCAAAGACTCGTATACCAGAAGAAAGGACGTGGCCACAGACAGAGTGAGTATGGATATGTAATAATACCGTTAATAGATGTTAGTTTGTTATGAACATACTTTAATTATTATTGGTCCTGATCGCGTCTCGTCGAATCTCTACGCTAATGTAGAATAACGTGTTGAACAGTTAAGGACTAACATTAAAGAGTCAATGAAAGCGTGCCATTAGCCACGTAACATAACTACTTCAACTACAGCACTTCAGTGCTTATATTTGAATATTGTGTTCAATTCATTGCATGTGTTATTAAACAAACATGCATAAATATTTATGTACCTTTATTAAACTGCACACATAATACAGTATATTAAGTTTCTATATGAATTAATTAATTTGGTGGAAGTTGAGTTGTTGCTATTTGCTTCCAAAGCAAGCATGAAAGATGCAGTACATATCTTCAAGAATACACTGTGTCCTCAGTTTGTTTCTAAAAACCACTATAATTAACATATGCATAGTACAGCTATGAAATAATCAGACTGTGCTTGTGACGAATAAAGTGTACAGTGCAGGCCAAAAGTAAGTTGGAGGCCATTGATCATGAACTGTCCATAACCGGAAATGCAAAGTTTACCTCACTTTCTGCATTAGTTCAGTGACGCATATCAATGAAAGTAGGCCTGTTAAAATCCTCCAAATAGCCAGTGCCGTTAATGATCACCAGATGGAGACGTCTCAGTAACTGAGCACATCTTACGGATTTATAATGTCAGATGTTGACAGAAAAACGCACATAGTGCCGTGGATTGTTGGCCACCATGGTGTAAGGCTAGCGCGCTCGGCTAGATATTGAGAGATCCGGGGTTCAAATCTCCGGTGGTGGCTGAATAAAATTTTTTCGGTTGCTGTGCATTGCTAAATGTGGAAAGAGTGATGTCTTTGTTTATTTAGTAGGCCTGTTGTTTGTCATGGGTCAGGAAAGTGCTGAGTTGAAGAACTGAGCAATAGGTAACCATGAAATTTATGGTGAAATTGAAAAATATGCCTACCAAATCTTTTCCTATGTTAAGTGAGGCACACAGGAAAGAATGCATGCCACATGCACATTTTTGAGTAGCATATAAAATTCAGTGAAGGTCTGGAGGTCACTAAAGACGACGAACATCCAGGGAGCACTAGTACTTCAAAAACAGAAGATAATGTGGACAAAATGAAATGATCAACGACTGAGTATTAGAATGATAGTAGAAATAGTAAACATCAGTAAAGAGATTGTTAGGCAAATTTTACATGAAAATCTAAACATGACGAAGGTTTGTGCCAAGGTGGTTCCAAAGCTTCTCACCTGAATAAAAGAAAACTGCTAGATAATTTGTACCAATATTCTGGGATAAATTCAGGCAAACCCCAACCTTTTAGAAAGTGCTTTCACTTGTGATGAAACTTGGATTTTCCAATACGGCCCTCATGTCACCAAGGATAAAGAAAACCCGGGAAAGCAAATCCAAGTTCATGGCCATGTTAATTGTATTCTTTGACATTAAGAGTGTAATTTTGATGGAGTGGCTTCCTTATGGAGCAACAGTGAACCAGCATTACTGCAGACAGGTTCTATTGACTTTGAGAGATTGAATCAGAAGAAAGTGGCCAGAGTTGTATGTGAAAATGGCTTCACAAGGACAACCCTTCAGCTTATTCAGTGCTCTCAGTGAAGCAGGTTTTGGTCAAGAAATGCATCACAGTGCTTGAACATCTTGCCTACTTGCCAGATTTGGCCCCATGCTTCTTCTTTTCAATAAAAATCAAATCTGTACTCAAGAGGGCCCATTTTGAGTCAGTTATTGTGGTAAGAAGAAGAGAACAACCAAACTTATCAAAGAGATCACATAAGATGAGCTGCAGCTCTGCTTTGCCCAGTGGAAGGTCAGAATGCAGGTGTGTGTTGATGTGGGAGGGAGTACATTGAAGGTGATAAGAGTTTAAAATGTAAGTTTCTTATTTAACTAAAGTTATGCATCAGTCTCATTGTTTAATAGCCATACCTTGTATGTTAGTTTTGTCAGCATCCCTTGTTTTTCAGTGTCTCACTGAAATTACAGGAGTCTGCTTGACAATACAGCCAGAGAAAGAAAGAATGGGGAGAGCACATACCTTACACTCTCCATTGTGCTGTGGGAAAACCTATTAGCAGTTACCATGGGGATTCTGTAGCAGATAGCAAGTAGAACTTTCTCAAAGTTTCCATCTTAGGACAGTGGCATAACAACCACCCCCACAGCTACGGGGGGGGGGCACGAGTAACAAAGGGGCATACTGCAGCTGCCAGTTATAGCTTTATGGAAAAATCTTAACACACACAAAAAGAAACAAACAAATGCAGAGATTCATATTTTCCTTAAGATATAATGTATTTCATCATCATCATCATTGTCAACCATTATCAATCCACTGCTGGACGAAGGTCTCCCCAAGTTTCCTCCACAACGGTCTGTCTTGTGCCAGTCTCCTCCATGTCACTCCTGCATACTTTCGAATTTCATCCACCCATCTTCCATGTGGTCTTCTTCTGGGTCTTTTCCTGTCCCTTGGAATCCAATCTAAAATTTCGCTGTCCATCGATGGTCTGTTCTTCTGGCAGTATGTCCAGCCCATTGCCATTTCAGGGATTTAACTCTGATCATGATGTCTTCCACTCTTGTCATTTTTCGGATCCACGTGTTCCTCTTCTTATCTCTCCTGGTTACACCAAGCATGCACCTCTCCATGCTTCTTTGAGTTGTCTGCAGCCTTTGTATGTCTCTTTTAGCTAAGGTCCACGTCTCTGCACCATACGTAAGCACTGGAAGGATGCATTGATCAAACACTTTTCTTTTAAGACATAATGGCATATTGCTCTTGAAAATTATGCTGTTTCTTCCAAAGCTCTCCAGGCAAGTTTTGTACGCCGATTAATTTCTTCACCAATGTGACCCTCACTTGATATCTGCTGTCCAAGATAAACGTACGTGTCTGTTATCTCCAGCTTTTCTCCATCAATCGATAAATCTTCATTTCTTGTAAAAGCATTGTACATCACTTTTGTCTTCTGAAAGTTCATTTTTAATTCCACTTCTTTACTCTTGTCAGCAAGTTCCTGGATCATACTCTGCAGCTCTGATGGGGTAGTTGCAAAAATGACTATGTCATCAGCAAAACGAAGGTGGGTTAGATAATCTCCATTAATCTTTATCCCTTTGTTTTCCCAGTTCAGTGATTGAAAGACATTTTCCAATGTGGCATTAAAGAGCTTCGGAGATATGGTGTCACCTTGTCTCACTCCTTTTCCAATTTTTATGTGTGTTGTATTTTCAAACAGCCAGAATCTTTGCACTTGCATTTTCATAGATGTTATTAATAATATTAATGTATGCATCTTCAATACCGCAGGATTTCAGAGCCGTGGTAACTGCTGATGGTTTCACCGAATCAAAGGCTTTTTCATAATCGATAAAAGCCATGCACAATGGAAGTTCATATTCTCTCGCTCTTTCAATTAGTTCTCTCAGTACGTGGATATGATCTATTGTGCTGTAGCCACTCCTGAATCCAGCTTGTTCTCTCGGTTGAGCCATGTCCAGTGTCACCTTAAAGCGGTGTGAAAGAACTTTAGTGAAGATTTTATAAACCACTGATAGGAGGCTGATAGGTCTGTAGTTCCTGAGATCCTCAATGTCACCTTTTTTATGTAGCAAGATCATTGTAGCGTTGTTCCAATCCTCAGGAATTTTCCCTTCATTAAGGCATCGAGTGAAAATTTGGGCGAGTACTGTTTCGATTTCTCCACTTGCTTCTTGTATGATGTCTACAGTAATTCCATCTTCTCCTGGAGCTTTTCCCCGCTTCATGTTCTTGATTGCACGTGCAACTTCTGCTGGAAGGACTGGAAGAACTCTGGTACTGGTACCTTTCATGATGTCTGGAGTACATGTATCATCCCTTTCATATAGTTTGGAGTAGAAATCTTTCACTCTTGTCAAAATTTCGCCTCTATTTCTTGTTATAGAACCATCTTCTTTTCTCAGTGCCATAATCTGTTTTCTTCCCTTACTGAGATGTCCCTTTGCTATCTTTAGGCTTTGGTTGTTTTCAATTGCTTTCCTTACTAGTTCACAGTTGAATTTCCTTACGTCTTCGGTGATACTTTTTCGTACTGTCTTGCATAGCTCTATATATTCCACTTTGGAAGTCACATCTTCTTTAGTTGTCCTCATCTCTCTTCTTTTTTGCATCAACATTTTGGTTTTTCCTGATAATTTGTTCACATGCAATTTGTTCTTAGACCCAGCTAATTTTGTTGCTGTTTCCATAAGAGCTATGGTTACTTTTCTGTTAACTTCAGAAATATCCACTTCTTCCGATGTTAGGCCTTCTAAAGCAGAGAATCTGTTCTTCAGTTCCAATTTGAAGGTATTATGGTGTTTTTTAAGGTTGGTTATGTCAATACATTTTGTTTGTCTTATGAGCTTGCTACGTTCAAGTTTAGTGTTGAGGTGCATCTTACATCTCACCAATCTATGGTCACTGCCTGTGTTGAACTTGTTTAGCACACTGCAGTCTTCTATGACGAATTTTTTGTTACACATAATAAAATCAATTTCACTTGTCATCCCATTTGGATGTCTCCATGTCCATTTCCTGTGTGGCTTTTTCTTGAAAAAGGAGTTCAAGATGAAAAACCCTTCTGCCTCTGCAAACTCTACGAGAGTATTTCCACGCTGGTTTCTGTTGCCGTGACCAAATTTACCTACTGAAGTTTCATTCTGTTGCCGTTGCCCTATTTTTGCATTGAAATCTCCCATAATTATCTTCACGTGCTGCTTACCTTTATTATTTAGATCACGAATTTCCTCATAAAATTCTTCAATTTCTTCTTCAGGATGACTTGTGGTGGGTGCATAAGTTTGAATAATCTGAGCCTGGTATCTTCTCGAGAGTTGGATAACGAGTCTTGCAGCTCTGTCAGAGGAACTTTCAACTTCTACAACTTTATTTTTCAGTTTCTTGTTTATTATAAATCCAACACCACTAGTTCTGCCAGTATCTGTCCCACGATAGTAGAAGAGATGTCCACTTTTCAGTTCAATGAGATCTTCTCCTTTTCTCCTTACCTCACTTAGCCCGACGATGTCCCACTTGATCCTTTGTAGTTCCTCTTCCAATTCAAGAAGCCTTGAATCAGAAGATAGGAGCGTCCGTTGTACGTAGCCAAGGTCAGCATCAGATGGCAGCCTAGTCCGGTCCTCCGGGATTCTTAGCACCCTCTGCCTTCATGTCGCACTGGCCGCTGCCTTGGCCAGGTACATTCCAGCTGCCGGAGACTGAGGGCCAAGATTTAAGTTGTGGAGTCATTTTGGAGGGGTTTGGCCATAACTCACCACGCTGGCCAAGCGGGTTGGTGAGTGTGGGATAGCATTTCCTCTAATCCCGATGGTATAGTTATACCGCTATTGGCGGTCGTCAGAGCCCCTTTAGTGGGAACAGGATGTACCACGAGAAGGCGGGGTTGACATTTGTCAAGGAGAGGTTGTGATGTTACGCATCACCTGACCTTACATCCCAATGTATTTAGCTTTGCCTTATAAATAAATGTCAAGTTTCATTTTTAAAACACTGGATGTCCTACAGATTGAAGCTATTTGGCCCTTTGGCTCCTGGTTGTAATATGATCGCTCCGCAGTGAGTGCAATACGATCGCTCTGCAATGGGTTTTAAATGCATAACACAATCTCTCTCTTTCTCCTCTATCTGCACTGCTAGGAAAAGTGTGAAGCCATATGGGAATTCCCTGTGGAGGATGTATTTGCCAAAATGCAGGCTAGAAAGAAACACTTAGGCCTAAAAACATGAAAATTTCTCCTTATCATATAAAATAATATTTATTTTATTTGTATTGTAATCATGTCATTGTAATTTATATAACATATCTATAGTTAGTAGCTACATCTTATAGAACAGGGTGTTTCACTCACTCTCGGCCCCTAAATTTCCCTTATAACTTGCAAATTAATGAACGTAATTCAGTGAATTTGACATGAACCTACCTTGGTGTATGAGAAGCATGATAATCTCAGAGCAAGTGTTGAAAGTGGTCGCCATCAGCATTAAGGCATGCCTGCACATGCCTCTTCGTGTTACAAAAGGTATTCACTAACACATCGGAAGTCACAGCCTCAATCTCCCACCGAATGTTTTCCTGCAGTTCCATGAGAGTCCATGGCTGGTTGCAATACACTTTCCCTTTCAGCATGCCCCATAGGAAGAAATCTGATGGGGTAAAGTGAGGCGACCTTGGTGGACAAAGTCCCTTAGAAAAGACCTGATCTTCAAAGAAGGAAACAATTTCAGCCTTGCTGACATTGGAGGTGTGGCAGATGGCACCATCCTGCTGAAAATAGCCAGTACGGAGTTCCACGTCATCCAACTGATTCACAAACTCGTGGAAGATTTCTATGTAGGCTGCAATATCCATCGTTGTATGGAAGAAGATTGGGCCAACAATGCAGCGCCATGACAGAGCACACCACACTCCAATTTTTTCATCATGAAGAGATGTCTCCTGCACAGTGTTAGGATTCTCATTAGCCCAAATGTGGCTACTCTGGAAATTGGCATGCCCACTTAAATGGAACCATACCTTGTCGGAGAACCACGTGTAGTCCAGTATTCCCGGACGTGCATTGACAAACTGCTGGAATTAATGAACATAATTCAGTTTCTTCTGTTTGTCAGGAGGTCAGCAAGTCTGTTTTTCACTCCCTGCACCGTGGCTTCTGGCAGTTTAGAACGTCCTCTTCCATGGACATCCAACAATGTTCCCATAGTTTCTTCACCAGATACTGAATGGAGGCTTTTGCCGGTGGTTTCCAAACCCCAAACTACACAATAAATTGTTTTTGGCACTCCTTTATCGACACAGTTTTCCAGCATGTGCAGGCAATAAACACGCACTGTTCCACTGTGTACCGGTTCATGCTGTAATTGCTCGTAACACAAAGGCATGATGACTGTTGATGATCCTATAACAATAGCACAGTCAGATGCTTCACACCAACTGCCGAGGACAGCGAACACGCAATCAGCTTTCACTTCACGCAGGCACGATACATGGGCTAGAAAGTGGTGCCGCTACTCTCTAGTCCATGTGTCACGCCTGCATGAAGTGAAGGCCGATCGCGCGTCCGCTGTCCTCAGAAGTTCACTGACCATGTTCTCATACACCATGGTAGGTCCTTGTGAAATTTCTCTGAATTATGTTCATTAGTTTGCAAGTTATAAGGGAAAATCAGGGGCCAAGAGCGAGTGAAACACCCTATATATTTGTTGTACATATCTCATAATACACATTGTATTTATACGCCCACCATTTTTTTCCTGGTCTGCATTGCTGAAGTTTTGCTGTACATGCAGATACACTGGTGGAAAGTGAAAAAAGAACACCAAGAAGGAATTGGTGGACGATCGTGAAATTTACATATGTTAATGGGGTCAAGTTTACGTAGGTGTGATGTTAATTTCGGGACCAACCGGTGAGCGCTTACGCCACAGCACGGCATAATATGCAAATTATCATCGGTGGTATTTAAGGAGTACGGCGAAGTGAATGTAATCAGTTGTTGGCGTACGGACACGTGCGAAGACCCTAAAAAAGCTGCAATGCCTGGACATGGAAGACGTGTACGATTTCAGCAGTTATCGGACTTTGAGCGAGGTCGTCTAGTCAGACACCGCGAGGCTGGGTGGTCGTATCGTCGTATTGCTGAGCAAATTGTACAGGAAGTATCGGTGGTGGTACGATGGTGGGTCCGAGGAACATTCCCACACGAGAGGACATGGAACCGCGAGTCACAGACAGACTGATGAGCGGACCGATCGACGCATAAGAAGAGCTGCGTTGTCAAGCAGAACATCCACTGTGACACAAATCCGAGCTGCCGTTGCACCTGAGGTGACTGTGCGAACAATCCGCAACCGTCTACTCGATGCAGGGCTACGGGCACGTGTGCCTCTGGCATGTGTACCTCTGACTGAAGCCCACCGTCAGGGACGGCTGCAGTGGTGTCGCCAACGTCTGCACTGGAGAACACAATGGCGATCTGTCGTGTTCAGCGATGAAAGCAGATTCTGTTTGGGAGCCTCCGATGGCCGTATGCATGTTCGCAGATGCACAGGGGAGCGTCTCCACCCTTCTTGCATCTGACAGCGACACACAGGGCCTACACCTGGTCTGCTGGTGTGGGGAGTGATCAGCTATCACTCCCGTACACAACTAGTGTTTGTATCAGGTACGTTAAACAGCACCTCCTACATCAACAACATCATTCAGCCCATTGTTGTGCCATTTGTAAGGTCGGTCCATCGTGGTGTTTTCCAGCAAGATAACGCATGCCCACACACGGCATGTGCAATGCAACATGCACTTCAGGGTGTGAGACAACTTCCATGGCCTGCACGTTCACCGGATTTGTCTCCCATTGAGCACGTGTGGGATTTTATGGGACAACAACTTATCCGGTCTCCACGGCCAGCCACGACCATCCCCGATTTACGCGTCCAGGTTGAGGATGCTTGGAACTCAATACCCCAAACTTACATTCAACATCTGTACGACAGACTCTGTGCCAGAATTACACAGTGTGACGCAGTTCATGGCGGTTCAACCTCGTACTAACCATGTTACATGGAAATGTTATTTTTCAGTTTACCAGCAAATACAGCTGTATTTTGCCATAATGTTTTGATCACGTTGTCCTCTGTATTCCGTTATTATGGTGTATAAATTTCGTTGGTATCAGACGTCTCCTTCTTGGTGTTCTTTTTTCACTTTCCGCCAGTGTAAATACCTGTAGTAGCTATGTAAGTCTATACTGCATTCTTACGGTATAGAACACTGAATTATCTATTTGTATGCAACCATATCCAGTAATGATCACTATAGGCTTATAGTTATTAACCTTAACGATTTAAATATATTTTACCGAATTTGTTTCTTGCAATAAAATGTATATTTATGTTCATGTATTAGTCCGTGCACTGTGTTAATCCTGATTGATAGCCTTGCATTATGTACTTCTCATCCAAAATTTACTTAAAAAGTTAAAACTACAAGGGTTTTTAGGTATCTCACTTACTTTTACAGACACTCTCCCTTCCCATCATCATCACCACCACTGCACTCACTGGTAAAAACACATCCTTCCTCCTTTTTTACACATCCTTCCTCCTTTTTTACACATCCTTCCTCCTTTTCTACACATCCTTCCTCCTTTTTTACACATCCTTCCTCCTGTACAAAATCCTGGGGAAATTACTGTGCTTAGGGGTGCTGAAGTGAACTTTGCAGAGAGGGGAGGAGCACATTGTGCTAGTTATGCCACTGTCTTAGGATGCATATGTGAAACAAAATCAAAATGTGTGACTTGTTTGTAAGTTATCTATGCATTTATTTCTATTTACCAAATGACTTTAAATGACAAATAAAGCTACATACGTGATGCCTGACGAAATAAAAATTTCAGGTAGATTTCTTTATTATAGTGTAGCTGTCGGCTGTTTTTGTTTAAAAATGTTGTCTGAATCTTTTAACTTCAGCAATTTGATGCTAAATACTGTGTGAGATATTCATTCATTTATCTTTGCTATTAATGCATACTAAAGGAAGTATTTTGCTTATTACTGATATTCATGTTTCTGTTTTCCATTTCCACTTATAGAAAAAAAAAAAGTTCATTTGTCTCCAGTGAGTTCATTCTAGAATGTGTTATTGTTTCATATTATCTTACCATTTACTACAATAATTTATTCAAAGCAATTCTGTTTGGGATATGAATTTTCTGCAACAAGCATGATCATCTTGCATTATTCATAAAATTATGAACTTGATAATGTATTTATTTTAAAAAAAGTTCTTCCTTCTAAAATTATTGATATTTTGAACCATCAAACTCTAAAAATGACAACACACACAAAAAAAAACCCAGCTTATTTTGTCTGTTTTAAGCAGCTAAAAAGGATGTATTGTAAATTAAATTTAAAATTATGTGTGTTATACAGGCTTTATTAAAGTTATTCTTTGTGTAATTAGTGCTATTATTTTATTGCTAAAATTTTATTGATAAACATATAGAAGCACAGCGTAATAATTTATGTATTTCTTGTTAGCATGATTTGATATAAATATTATTTTTCACAGGGTATCTTCATGTATGTAACAAACATGCAAGACCTAGGACATCTTGTCAATTCTGATTCCTTTGATACTAGCCATGTTCATAATGAGCTTCATGAAATTTACACAAATCAAGTGGTAAGTGTTAATTTTCAAATAATTTATTTTCATATTTATAGCATTTTTTATTTCATTAAATACCTGGCAGAATATTTTATCAATATTTTTCTTGATTTAAATTAAAATGGATTGCACACAATCTGAAGAAAACTAAAGTTTAAGGTTGCATATTTTCATTTTATTTTTAATCTGTGCTTTGGAATTGATGACAAGAATCAAATTCCAATAAACCACAGCTGTGCAACCAATGTTATTCAAAGGAAAACCATCCAAAATAATGTTTCTTCTTGATTTAAATTGTCAAATAGCATGATGTTCAAAGCTAGGGAAAGAACCTGAGAATTCCAGATTTCTGTGTAGTGAAAATTAACAAGTTAATGAAGTGATCATTGCAGTATGTGTTTTGTTGAATACCATATGAATATTAAGTTATTGTGTTCCGTACACTGTAAAGAAATATAAGTACTAGGACAATGATTTGGAAAACCTAAATAAACTTTCAGTGTTAAACTTGTGAGGATGTCTGATAAGCTACGTAGATTGTGTGTAATACTAATTCTCCTATACTAAAGGTAATAATTAAGACAATTTTGTACCTGTAACAGTGTAAAAATTTTATGCGGTTTTTAGCTGTATCCATATATTTTTATAACCATATTATAGTATTTCAAAAGATGTTCTCAAGAACTCATCTACTACATTACCAGGAATGTCATTAATATTGTTGTTAACTTTGCAAAATAATCTTTGATTTTTTTATTTATTTATTTATGAATTTTTCCATGCCTCTAGCCCAATGCCACTTGTCTCTGAAACAGATTGAAAGCAGGTGCATGTCAGTGCTTGTTTGCCCACTCACCCTCTGTGAAAGTTGTTATAAAACCATAGATAGGATAAACAGTTTATGCAAAATGTGATGGTGCCTCATCTTGCAAGAAAAGTAATTCTACTGCATTTTCCACTTTCAAAAATTATAGCAGGATTCCCATAGTCTTTATCAATCCTTAAGTCTTTAAAAAATGCTTAATTTTTTAGAGTGCTTAAAAGTCCTTAATTTTTGACAAAAATTCCAAAAAGTACTTAAAAAGTGTTTATTTTTGCCTAACTGACTGCATGAAATCCAGTAGCTGCAATATAATGTAGTGCCTAGAACTTCTCTTTCTGATTGGGTATGTTGATGTCAACTGAAAGTCTGTGGAAAAGCACAGGACAGTGTGAGATAAGTAATTTGTTGAAATAAATGAAGAAACATGGGCTCTCTAAATGATACATATCCAGCAGGTTCTGGATTTGTTGTTTGCCCAAATCCCATCACCATCTCTTGGAACTGACAACTTGCTTTTGTATTTTCCCATTTTGTATATGCAAGTAACAATTATTCAGTTATACCAAAAGAAAATTAAGTGCAAAATTAAAATGTTCAACTCATAAATTTGACTGTGGTTTTGCAATTTAAACTATGAGATTGAGTGCAAAATTCAAATCTTGAACTCATAACTTTAACTGCAGTTTTATAATTTACATTCCCTTTATTGCATATGTGGTTATTCCCTCACATAGGAAAATTTATTTGACCATCGGAACTCTCTTTTAAAGGGCATAAGTTCAACTTTATTACATCCTCTAACTTAAATTATATGGAAAAATATTGCTAACTTCATCGGCATACTTCAATTTGCATAGTTAAGTCATGTGTAAAAGTGTTTGGGTATATATCTTTGTTGTGTATGCAGTTGGTAAGGTCCTTAAAAGTCCTTATTTTTTGTGGAAGAAAAAGAGTGGGAACCCTGTATAGGCAACATGAAAATTGGAAGAATTGCAGAGCATCACTTACTGTTTCATTTTGGATTTTTGTAATCTTTTTGTTCATTTTTGACATGCAAAAGAAATATGGACAGTGAACAGGCTTTAAAAAAGGTATGAACAGTTTTTTTTTGTTTTTTTTTACTTTAGAAGGAATAATTTTAAAGTTAGGACTGACTTATCAGACACATTTCACATTAAACTACACACGTGAAGCAAATAAGATATTTATTTGTTTATTTGAATCTCTTGACATGAGGATCATATTTAGCCCAAAGAGTGCCGGAACACAACATAAATCATTCTCTGTTCATTGCTGGATGAAGATCTCCCCAAGTTTCTCCCACAGCTCTCTGTCTTGAGCCGTTCTCTTCCATGTCACTCTGACTAGTATATTTTCATATTTCTTCCAACCATGTCCCACATGGTCTTCTCCTTCTGGGTCTTCAATCTAGTATTTCAGTTCTCCAACGGCAGTCAGTTCTAGCAATGTGTCCAGCCCATTGCTATTTCAGTAATTTTACTTTGATGATGATGTTATCTACTCCCGTCATTTCCTGATTCACGAGTTCTTCTTCCTATCCTACTTGATGCATGCACCACTCCATACTTTTTTCAGTAGTTTGCAGCCTCAGAATGTCTTTTTTAGTTAAGATCCATGTTTGTGCTCATAAGTAAGAACTGGAAAGATGCATTGATACTTTCTTTTAAGACATAATGGTAAATTGTCCTTGAAAAATGTACAATTTCTTCCAAATGCTCTCCATCCAAGTTTTATATGCTTGTTTATTTCTTTTTCAGTGTGGCCTTTGCTAGTTATCTGTTGTCCAAGGTAAATGTAGGCATCAAATTGCTTTAATATTTATGCATAAATTGTAGTTTGCTGTTGATATACTAAGTCATACATTGAATATTAGTTAACATTATTTTACTGTGATAAATAACTATCTGATCATAGGTATAGTGAGACCAAAAAATTGGGTGTTGGTTGAATAAGTGCAAACTGATGTTATGGGAAGTGCGGGTGCAAATAAAAATGTAAACTGGTGATTTCATTTTGGGAGGAGGCAATTTTTAGAAACAGTCTCTGTAAATATCACAAAATTTAGTGTTTTTGCATTCACAACAAACTTTTTTGTTATGCATAACTGTTCAACAACTGCTGATGATGAATGATGGCGAGTAGTCCAAGCTGTATTTTTGGCAAGATGCTAAGTTTTCTGAAAATTAAGTCCATTATTTATTACAAATCCTTTTAAATATCACACATCTTTTTGCTGATACATGCATAATGTTATAAAATGAGTTCTCTACATTGATATTCCGCCATGGTTTTACTTCCTCAAAAAAAAAAAAAAAAAACAGATCACAGCCAAATCTAAAAGATGAGTATAACAGTGTGCATGTATGTGTTTATGATTTTTTTTTCTTGGTTTCACCTGTTTGAATTCCTTAGCAGCTCAATTAAGCCTCACATTCATATTTGCCACCCCATCATAGGCTTGCCATCATGTTTACATTTTCTAAGTGGGGCACATGCCCTCTCCTGACACTACATGTTTTCATCTGATCTGCCATTTTCATGCTGTGTCACAATACATGTTGTACAGAATATTTAAGGAAATTTTTGTTCATTGTAAAATTCATAAATGCTTTACACTAAAATGTAGGATGGTTGTTATTATTTTATCAGCAGAATGTTCAGATTTTTTAGTTCTTTCTAAGTGTTATTTGAGCTTGAAAATGGAGGGGAAAAATTTCCGAAAACGGAACTAACGAAGATTTCGCCCGCAATCACTCTTTTTTGCCCCACAGCGTTTTCTCTCTCCTGTGTTGTTGTTAAATGTCAGTAATTTTATATTTTGAACAGAGTGATGTGCTCCAGTTCAATATTTAGATAAATAAATTAACATGAATAATTCTGTCTTGCTCGTACTGCATCTTATTCACACGATCTTGCTGTGTGTTCTATTTTTTTTTTTACGTGGTTAAAAAGTTCAGCTTTTTTCCTTTGTCAGTCTCATGTATGTATGTTTTCTGCAGTAAAACTGTGTTTCTATACTGACATAATGTTGTTTCTTTTCAGTTTTATGGTGACTCTCTAAGACATTTCTTCCTCTGATATTTGTATTTCATTTGTATTTCAGAAAAACAAATTTATCTCTTTTTTTTTTTTTTCAGGATTGGGAGCATCGTTATATTCATGAAAATTATACCAAAGTTTTGGAGCCAGACTATCAAATTGACATGGTAGGCTTTTTTTTTTTTTAATTTATTGCTACTCAAGTGTATTTACTGTATTAGATTTTTTTAATTTAATATAGAAGCAGTTATAGCTTGGTGACATGTATATGTTTGTTATATAGAAAGATAGAGATCTGTTCATATTTTAGAAAATTGAACTAAGCAAATAAGTTTGTGCACCTGGACAGATAATGAACTGCTATGATTTGATGATATCACCTTTCTATTTTCATATCACTACAGGCAATTTTTCAGCTACCGGAATGTTACACAAAATTTGTACAAGGGGCATTCCAAAAGTAATGTCTGTTAGGTCGTAACACTTTTGTTGGAATGGACAGAAGGCTCAAAACTCATATATATGTATGTCAAACATTTCTCAACACAGAGTTGCTGTTAAGAATTACCCTCTTCGACATGAGAATCATCATGAAAACGAAATTACCTATTCTTAACTAATTTTAGGATGTCGAAGAGAAAAATGTCATGAAAATTGTGAAGTGGCTCTTTGTTTTCAAGTTACAGAAGGATTCCCATATCAACGGGATAATCTTGTGTAAGTGGTTAAGGCTTTTGGAACTGAGATGTGGCAGCACCGCATTTGAAGGCACAATGCTTTTAGCTTAACGTGATCAGGTACATGTTTTGCAGTGTTTCATTGGAATTCTACGAATCTACTTAAGCACTCTGGGATTTCAGGTGGCGATTGTTCTTGGTGAACCTTTGACAGCCTTTGGTTTAAGCCAGATAAATATGAACCATAAGTTTGTGTGTGTGTGTGTGTGTGTGTGTGTGTGTGTGTGTGTGTGTGTGTGTGTGTGTGTGTGTGTGTGTGTGTGATAACTTTTGCTACGTGTGTGGAGAAGTCATGTTTGCTTCCAGGAAGTGTGCTTGTACCCTAGTGATTAAAACAGCTGTATTTCTACTATAAAGTAGGAAACCACAGTGAGAGCTAAGCTCAGCATGTTTGTTGCTTACCGTGCTCATCAAAGCCCAAGTTGTGGGTGAATCACAAGAGGTGTTCCATGCCTTTTGCAGTGCCCGTGATATGGAGGGAGCTGACAGATCACATCACAGAGTGTTACTTCTGTATGGTGCCTGCTATTCAAGAAGAAATCGAGAGAAAAAGATTGACAGCTATACACTGAAGTGCCAAAAAAACTGAGATACCTCTTTAATACTGCATTGGTCCTCCTCGCGATCGGATAATGGCAGCAATGTGACAGGGCATGGAGACACATTTCCTTGAAGCACTGTGAAAACGGTGCACACCATGCATCCTGAAGAGCATCCCACAATTCTGTAATAATTGCCAGTGGGGGGGGGGGGATTCATGGCATTAATGGCATGTTGAACAGCATCCAAATCTATACAGAGTGGAAGAAAAATTCTTCTCATAATACGTGGCAAATACGTCATGATAATTAGCATAGCAAACAAACATTGCTGCATTGATAGTAATTACTGTTTCACAAGTGAATTCAATCACATCAGAAAACTTGAAAATTTCATCGCCATGGAGCGGGAATCGAACCCGCATCTCCCGATTACTGTTCCAGCATGCTATCCATTGCGCCACCCATGACGGCAAATTGGCAAACATCTGGGTATTAAAAGCATCCGAATATTCTCCAACCTTGTTCTTAATCAATGCAAATTCTGCTGCCATCAAGTGTTGTTAAGTAAATCTCCAGTTGTTCAGGTATACAGATTGGAAGAAAACACTCAGACGCTATCGAATTTGCTGTCGTGGGCGGTGCAATGGATAGCATGCTTGAACAGTAATCGGGAGATGCAGGTTTGATTCCCGCTTCATAGCGATGAAATTTTCAAGTTTTCTGATGTGATTGAATTCACGTGTGAAACAGTAATTACAGTCAATCCAGCGATGTCTGATTGCTATGTTAATTATCATGTAGGATCCAAATGTGTTCGATGGCATTTAAATCCGGTGAATTAGGGAGGCCAAGTCAGGATGCCAAACTCTGTGGAATGTTCCTTCAGCCAGAATTGGGCAACTGTAGATGTGTACGGTGACACATTATCATGTTGAAAGTGGTTGCATGACACAAACAGGTGCAAATGATCCCCAAGAATGGTTATGTAGTCTCTACTTTTCAGGAGCTGTGTGCAGATGTATGAGAGGTCATAATGTGTGCCAGCCAAAAACACCCCACACCATAACCAAACCAGTGCCGGCCTGCACTGTCTCTTGTAGGCATGAGGGATCTGTTGTCTCATAGGGTTGTTGCCACACCTGGAGTCGGCCATCTGCCTAAAACAGTTGGTACCGCGATTTGTCGGACCAGGCTACAAGTTTCCAGTCATCTTGCATGCAATGGCTGTGTTCCTGAGCCCAGGCGAGGCACACAGCCTTGTGTTGTCGGACCAGGCTACATGTTTCCAGTCATTTTGCATGCAATGGCTGTGTTCCTGAGCCCAGGAGAGGTGCACAGACTTGTGTCGTCGGACCAGGCTACAGGTTTCCAGTCATCTTGCATGCAATGGCTGTGTTCCTGAGCCCAGGTGTGGCGCACAGCCTTGTGTTGTCGGACCAGGCTACATGTTTCCAGTCATTTTGCATGCAATGGCTGTGTTCCTGAGCCCAGGAGAGGTGCACAGACTTGTGTCGTCGGACCAGGCTACATGTTTCCAGTCATCTTGCATCGAATGGCAGTGTTCCTGAGCCCAGGAGAGGCACACAGCCTTGTGTCTGCAAACCAGGCTACACGTTTCCAGTCATCTTACATGCAATGGCAGTGTTCCTTAGCCCAAGACAGGCACACAGCCTTGTGTCAGCAGACAAGGCTGCACGTTTGCAGTCATCTTGCATGCAATGGCTGTGTTCCTGAGCCCAGGCGTGGCGCACAGCCTCTTTGTGGTCGTCGGACCAGGCTACACGTTTCCAGTCATCTTGTATCCAATGGCAGTGTTCCTGAGCCCAGGAGAGGTGCATAGCCTTATGTCGTTGGACCAGGCTACACATTTCCAGTCATCTTGTATCCAATGGCGGGGTTCCCGAGCTCAGGCGAGACACACAGCCTTGTGTCATTGGACCAGGCTACACATTTCCAGTCATCTTGCATCCAATGGCAGTGTTCCTGAGCCCAGGCGAGGTGCACAGCCTTGTGATGTTGGACCAGGCTACATGTTTGCAGTCATCTTGCATCCAACGGCAGTGTTCCTGAGCCCAGGCAAGGCACACAGTCTTGTGTCAGTGGGTTAGCAACAGCACATAGGTGAGCCGTCGGCTCCAGAACTCCATAGAACACAGGGAACGTTGCACTGCTCGAACGCCGATTCTACTACTGACCCAGCATTGAATTGTGCTGCGATTTGTGGCAATGTTGCATGCTGAGCAGATGTCACGATGCATGCCAGGGGCTGCTGTCCACGATTGTCCAGGACTTTTCTACAGCCACACCAGTCTTGTGATGTAGATTTTCCCCTGCGTTTGTCTAATCCAGGTACACCCATGAAATTGTTGACCATGTACATCCAAATTTCATAGTGATTTCCGAAATGGAGTGACCCATCTCCCGGGAGCCGGCTATCATACCACGTTCAAAATCCCTTAAATCCTGGTAAGCTGCCAACTAAAGTGCAAATGCTACTACTTGAGCTTGCAGAGATATCTGCCTCTCTATATATGTCGTTTGTGGAAGATACTATTTACCACATGGGTGTGATGGCATGTAATGGAAATTGTAGTGTCCTTCCCAGTTTTTTTGGCACCTCAGTGTATACCAAAATGTACCATCTGCTCTGTTCCCAGTGCCTCACAGTAAAGGACTGCCTGTTCCCAAACCTTCTCACAGTTTTTCCATTGACTGTGATGAGAAGAAGCATGATATGCCTGAAAAAAAAACACAGCTATCTACTTGAAGAGATCAAGAATGTTGTCCAAATTTGGCCTCTGCTTGAACCACACAGGATCACAGGAAAAGCCCTGGGATCTCATCAAGAATCTGCATTGCCAAAGAATAGGGCAGAATTGGATTAAAAGCTGTAGTAATGGAATCTTCTTGAGAGCACTGTGAAAATGACTGCATTTTGCTCCTGACGAAGAGATGTGTTCTTCTTTTGCTTGTGTGGATGTGAATGATCTTACAGCAACAATGAACATCAGGCACAATCCAGAAAAGTGGCGATTCTTTGTAGTCTTTTCTAAAGTTGGCCTAAAAGCCATGCTATGCCATAGTGGAAATGTATTGCCTTCAATTCCTGTTTCCAATGCCATCCATACAAAGTAAATGTATGTAAACATGAAGAACATTCTCAGATGTGTGAACTACAAAAAATACTAATGGTTTATTTGTAGTGATTTCAATGTATCCACTAGCTCGTTGGGGCTGCGAAAGGGTTACATAAAGTAATGTGGCTTTCTATGTGAGTGGGAACTAATTAAATTGGTATCCACTGTAAGAAGAAGAATTATCCACACCATAAATCACATCTGGAAGGGAAAATGTGGCTCCACATATTAAATGTTACAGTGCCTGCAAATTTAGAGACATCATAGGGTAATTTTTTGTTTAGCTTTGAATTTTGCTTCTGTCTTTCTAATTTTTCAGAAAGAAAAAGAATCAGTCAAACTCAGAATTGTGTCCAGGTCACTCTTTCCACCATGATGAGATACTCACATTATGAGGATTTATTAACTCCTGCAGAAACTTTTGTGTCATGTGAGGAGTAATTCACTCAAACCTCAGAAAATGTTGGTACTGCCAGCTAACACAAAAAAGTTGTATTAGACTATTATATATATTGGTGGTTACCATTTACCACTGAATTAAATCATTTGTTTCTCTAATTTTTGAGACTGCCAAACAAAAAATCAATTGAAGGGGAATGTTTTCCAGCACCTGGCAATCCTACACACATACACCCTCAAGAAAAAACGTGGACATCAGTACTCTGAAATATATACAAATATATCTATCAGCAAGTGTATGTGCAGGTGCTATATATAAAACTGCAACTATACATGAACACAACACAATGAAATATGTTCCTCCTCTTGGGGCTGTATAAACCAAAGTGCGAGAAGGAGGTGGTATATGTATTTCCATTGGGCTTTTTTCCTAGTATAGTGAGTTTAGTAACTGAATTTCTTAAAGTTGAAGCTTGGCTGTTTTTATTGTTAAGTTCAACTATATGCTGTCACTTAGGCCTCTATTCTCGGAAATTGTGTGTGTGTGTGTGTGTGTGTGTGTTTTAAGTTGTGACCTCACCAGGTTGAATGGAATACCCACTTAAGTGATATGCTCTATGCACCACCTTTTTTTTTCTCTCTCTCTCTCTCTCTCTCTCTCTTTCTCTATCTGTGAACTTCAGAGCATTTTCACATGCAGGTAACTTCAGCACGCTTACAAAGGCAATGCACTTCAGCAGACTTCCATAGGCTATGTACAGCAGAGCTGAGTTTGGGCTCAATTTTTGGAGCCCGAGCCCATGGTATATCAGCTCGAGCCCGTGGTATATCAGCCCAAGCCCACCCGAGCCCGAGTTTTATTTTGCAAGATAGAGCCCGGGCCCGAACGAGCCCGAAAATTGACTAACCTGTTCAAACATTAATAAAAAACATCTGCTTTCCCACACTGTCACTCTCTCATCCTCCTGCAATTAACCAATGTATTTCTCAAATGGGCGAATGGGGAAGGGACTTCTATCTATTTTTATAGTGTAACTGCACGATTTTCTTGGATCATGTGTTTCCACCTGAAGTGCTTCGGGTGGCCGGGACTCCAAAATGATTGCGCAGTGCTGCAATTGTATGCTGCTCAAATAATGCTAATATTATCATGCCATAATGCGCTGCAATATGTATGTTGCTAAACAGAATTAGCCGGGAGCTTCTGCATGGAGATAGGGGTTAAATTATCGTCGGCAAGCAATCGATTATCCAATATCTATAGTTCTTGAAAAAGCTTTTTCTTCTCTGCAGGAACACACTAATGTGCGGCCTATGGCATTTTCTACTCATGCCCCAAATAAATAGCCATCTCGAATGCCCGCTCGCCAACTAGAACCAATTGCCGAAGAATTCCCTTTACCAACTGTAAAATGTCTCATTTGCTAAATCATTAAATCACATTTATATATAAAAAAATTATCTCCTTCTCCCTCAGAGCCCGAGCCCGAACTGCAGTAAATATTCTACAGCCCATCTCAGCTCTAACGTACAGCCATGTGTGCTGGCAGTAGAGCTTGTGTATGAGTGAATGGTGATGTATGAAATGGTTTTCTGTTGGTGCGGGAGTCAGACAAGTTTGTTTAATGTTACTATAGCTGTTTAATATATTTATGGATGTGTGCACGCGTGATGATGCCAAGATGGACAATACTGGTTTATGTCTTGGTAATATCCTTGTGTGCAGATTGCAGTATGCTGATGATACAATACAGTCCAGTGGGAGAAAGCAAAATTGAGTTGCAGAGTATGTTGTCCCAGATGTACGAAGTTTGTATGAAATTCAAACTTAGTATAAATAAGGAAAACTAAAGTTATTGTTTTTGAGCGAGGAACTGTTAGTACTGAATGCAAGATAAGTCTAAATGGCACAGTAATTGACCAGGTGAATGAGTTTTGTGTATTTAGGAAGCATGTTTGACAGAGAGAACAAATTAGATAGGGAAATTAGTAGGTGAGTGAATTCTTCATTGAAAGTCATAGCTGCTTTAGGAGGTTTTCACAGGAATGATGGGTTCTCAAGAGAGTCCTGAATGGCTGTGTATGAAAGTGTAATTGTTCCTACCCTGATGTATGGCAGTGAAACCTGGGTATTGCAGAGGAGACATGGGAGTTGTTTGTGTGCTGGAGAGATGCGTTACTTACACGGAGTTTGTGGCAAGACACTCTGATCGTGTGAGGAATGACGATGTGCTGCAGTTGTGTAATGTGAGGCAAAATGTTGTCAGTAAGGTGGAGACCAATATTCTTAGGTGGTTTGACCGTGCTGAAAGAATGAGTGATGAGATGCTTACTAAGAAAAAAATTTCAGCCTGAGTGGCAGGAAAGAGAGGCAGAGGAAGGCCAAGGAAGTCATGAGAGGATAAGATTCAGGAGTTTTTGCATGAGAAAAAGATTATGAGTATGAAGTATAGAAGATCTTGTGTACGTCGTGTGATGAATGTCAGTGAAGCTCGAGTTGTGTGTCAAGATTGCTGTAAATGGAGAAGTTTGATATGGCAACAGTAAGTAAATAATCAGTTAAATATTTATCTGGTGGTTTGTATTTCTTTATGGAGCTAACCTCTGAATCTCAGACAATGGCTTAATGATGTGTATGTATGTACTTACAAGTTTGGCTCGTGCACATATTTACTTAAGGCTGTAGATCAAGCAGTGAGATATTTCTGAATGGCAGTGTACAGTTGGCCAGCCAAAGAACTTGGTTCTTTTTTTTTTTTTTCCCCTTTATTTTTTTCACTCTTGGTTCTGCTTTCTGGGGAGTGGGCAGGGACAATTGAAAATGGAAACTGTTCAGGGATTTCCCATTGAGTCAGGTTGGGAACCATTTATGTTGTATTCTTCAATAAAGATCTCCTAGCATTCATCGTTCTTTCTTTTCTTTTTTTTTTTTTTTTTTTCCTTTCTGAACAAGAGTCATCTCTCTCTCTCTCTCTCTCTCTCTCTCTCTCTCTCTCTCTCTCTCTCTCTCTCTCTCTCTCTCTCTCTCTCTCTCTCACACACACACACACACACACACACACACACACACACACACACACACACAAAGTTGAAATATAATCTCCGCTCGGTCGGTCATTTCCCAAGCAGGCCAGATCCTGGGTGTCACGTGATATTGGCAATCTATCGTGGTTGTTTACTCATGCTGCTAGTTTGAGTCTGACACGTTTTCCAACTACCAACCAAGTGCCTTATGGCACAAATATTGTCCCTTGGCTTCCACTTTTATGAGGCTATGCTTGTTTTTTTTTTTGTTTTTTTTTTGTGCTTTCTTTGTGTGCTTTTCCAGTACCATTAATTGAATTGCAAAAATAGTTAACAAGATTCCGAATAGCCAACTGAAATCCTCTGGTCACTAACGTAAACTGGGTCTTGTTAAGTATTTCATAAATTGAATGAACAGGAATCAAACAGATCTGTATTTATGTACTTGTGTGAGAAATTCTCAAGACTTAGGATGAAGATCAGGGCTGGAGTACTTATTGGTCCACAGATACACTGTGTGGTCAAAGTATCCAGACACTTGCCTATCGACAAACTTCCCATAATAGGAAAGAAACTAATATCGAGTTGGCCCACCTTTTGCTATCACAGCCTCCATTCTACTGTTCAAGCTTGTCTATGTTTGCTAAGCCATGTGCATTTTTTTATACCTGTATGGATCATAGCTGTGATGTATATGGGCAAATCCACTATTCAAAAGGGGCGTCAGAATACTTTTGTTCATGCAGTGTATGCCAACTCTTCAAAGTCCAGCAGTTTGATCTCATTATCACTGAGGAAAAGAAGACAGCTTGGAATGCCTTCCAACATGTTTCAATTGCTTTTCTAGGAAACTAAAAGATGACGATTTGAGGGAGCTTGTGGAGGATCTCGTGGTTTCGTACAAGAATCTGAACTGCAACATATCACTGAAAATGCATTTCTTAAATTTACACATGAATTGCTACCTGGCTAACTGCTCATGATTATTGATGAAAAAGATGTGGAAAGCTTTTATTATTTCAAACATTTGTGAAGGTATTTTTTTTTTTATCACAGAATATTTTTAAACTCTGTGCCATATTCATGCCACTTACATGCCAACTGCACAAATGTTATTAATTTGTAAACTGCAGAAACGCAAAAAATTTAATTAAAGTTTCACAAATGAATGCAATGGAATAAATTGGGGTATTTTTATTTCATTTGAATGAATGTTTTGTACATGCTAATTTTTTTATATTGTCATTAATATTTTATTTGATATGTTTTATTTTTATTGCATTAGCCTTGCCCTGATGTGTACTGGTTTCCAGTAGCATCTCCAGTGTTCTGTAAGCATTTAATAGATGAAGCAGAAGGTTTTGGACAATGGTCGGATGGAACTAATAAGGTAAACACTAAAGTTTTAATTTTAAAGTTCTTCCAAAACAATTGCACTTACATTGTAGTGTTTTCTTCATAATATTGATTGCTAAATTTTAATTTTTGTTAAGATTCAGTTAATTGACCAATAAGGTCTCAGACCATTTAGTGTTTGAGATTCCACATGAAAAATACTACACATTTTTGTGTTTCCACTACATTAAATATGTGTGGAGGTCATCGGGAAGGACGTGTGAGTAAAATGTGCAGAAACTTATGAATGCATCGTGTAAATCCATCACATGGTTGAAAATAACTACGGAAATTTCAATATTATTATGTAATTAATATTCTAATGTATTGGTAAGGTTATAATATAGTTGTTTAAAATTCATTTTTATTGCCTTGTTTTTCTTGCTGTATGTTGTGTTTGTGTATATTTTGCATCTCATTATTTTACTCATTACCAGGATCCACGCCTTGCTGGTGGTTATGAAAATGTTCCCACACGAGACATTCATATGAATCAGATAGGATTAGAACAACAATGGCTGTACTTCCTAAGGGAATATATTAGACCTGTTCAAGAGAAACTGTATACTGGATATTTCCATGACGTATGTTCTCTAAATATATCGTTATGACATGATTTTGTTATTATTTTAGCAGTCTGTTTTTCATGGTACAAATTAGTGTTGCTTGTTGTTCATATTCTATAGCATTTACATGTTTTGTTTTAATTTTAGCAAGAATTTCATGTTTTCTTTAATCCTGTGACCACTTTTTTTTTGTTTTGTTTTCCCTGTAATTGGTGGTTGTTAAGTGGTTCCATCTCCTACTAGTTCTGTATGCCAAACCTCCAATGCATTAGATTAGCACTGTGCATCTTACTAGGGTATTACATCAATGAGCCATTACATTATGACTAGGACAGTAATTCTTTCTCGGTGCAAATTTCCGCGATTTTTTTTCGCAAATTTTCAGGGGTTTTCTGTAATTTCATGAATATCAAATACATCTACAAATTTCAGATTTTTTACTTTTTTTTTACCTATGTTTGCCTAATTTCTATTATAATTTTTTGATTACTGTATTTTTCATAATTAAATAATTTTAATACTGTCTTCATCAGAATTTACGCAAGAAATATACTGTAAAGTAATCCTACTCGAAAGTCCCCTCTAGACCTTGAATTACCTCTCAAGATTGTTCGTTACGAAGATACTTTTTTCGAACAAGCCTGGCTGGTAATTCAAGGTCACATGCACTCTGCTGAAGAGTGCACACATGGTCCTACGTGATCCCCCCCCCGCTACTGTTGAATGACCTTTGTGACTTGCTGGACTAGTAAACTGGATGTCATTAGTTGTGTTAGTAATTTTAGCTGGGAAAGCAGCTCACAGAAAAGATTGTTTCGCAGATGCTTAGTTTAGAAAATGTGTGCTTTTGTGTGAGTAATATATATGAAGTTTCTAGATATTGTTTTTTTTATTTTGAGGACAATTATTGTTCTGTTCGTGATGCAACATACCAGTGGATTTTTCAAGAAAGCACAGTTGTGAAAAGCATTTAGCAAGCAAGCTGCATAAAAAAGGTGTGTCTGAACAGTCAACCAAAAATAATGCAGAAATGTGTTAATTAATTAATTAAAAAAGAACTGCACAAGAACATCATCGCTCAATGGAACTTTCAAAATTAACTGGCGCCTTTTATGCAGCTAACATCCCACTTTCCCAACTGGATAACCCTACATTAAAAAATTACTTGGAAAATTTGTTGAAAGATATTGGTGTTATTCCAAATGCAAATTGGATGCAGATATGTTATTTGGGGAAAATATATGATATTCACAAGCAACAAGTGAAAGATTTTTTTAAATCAGTATCCAGTGTAAACATCATAGCAGATGAAACAACTGATTCAGAAGATAGGTACATTTTGAATACTCTTGCTGTTCCATCAGCTGAGCTGAATATTGAAATCTGCAATGATGAAACCTCTTTGAATGCAATCTTCCTTGAGTTAATCACTTTGGAATCTGTAAATTTTAAAGCAGTCAGCGAGGCAATACTTCAGTGCTTTAAGAAGTATGAAATACCTTTTGCTAATATAACAGCCTTTGTGACAGAGAATGAATCTTACATGTCCAAAGCATGGGAAAAGAGCCTGAAAGCCATATTTTTTTAATGGTGTTTACGTCACCTGCAATGCACATCTTTTAACACTTTCACTGCCGTGCGACGCCGAACGGCGTCATACGATACTTGGCCCAGGTGCCGACAACGCTGAACGGCGGCGTAATTATGCCTTCATATTTCGCTTCCTAAAACCTTCGGCACTTGAAGAGAGTTATCTACTTTGTTACTGGCACTGAGAATGAGCCTCCAACTGTCGCTGAACGGTGTCATAATTAAGCCTTCATATTTCGCTTCCTAAAACCTTCGGCACTTGAAGAGAGTTATCTACTTTGCTACTGGCACTGAGAATGAGTCTCCAACTATCGCTGAACGGCGTCGTAATTATGCCTTCATATTTCGCTTCCTAAAACCTTCGGCACTTGAAGAGAGTTATCTACTTTGTTACTGGCACTGAGAATGAGTCTCCAACTATCGCTGAACGGCGTCATAATTATGCCTTCATATTTCGCTTCCTAAAACCTTCGGCACTTGAAGAGAGTTATCTACTTTGTTACTGGCACTGAGAATGAGTCCCCAACTGTGTAAAAGTGACCGCGGTTTTGGGATAGTGGATTTTTCCCCATATGGTTTAGGGAAGGGAAAGTAAGTTGACTTCCCATAGACTTAACACAGTGCACGCTTTTCACTGCAATGTTTATTTTCCTTTGAACGTCACTGGTTTTGCATTGAAGGCAGATATCAATAAATAAATGCTTGTGTGGCAATAAAAAGCATTTGCTACTTATAGTTTATATGTCACAGGGAGGCTTGTTGAGGAGGCTAAAGGAATTTCAAAGAGACCCATATTCACTTCAATACTTAATTTTACGGAAACAATGGATACATTCGGACGCGCTATCGCCGGTCCACCTCAACCAAAAGTTCCTCGGCGGGCTCATTCTTCCATGAAAATAGGAGATGATGCCAATAATCTGTCATCAAGTACAGAAACGTATTCTTTTTCTAGCTGTGATGCAACCAGCAGTGAAAGTGAGAATGAAGAATGCCACATTCTTTCTCATTCTCCGCCTCAACGGATTTTGGATACACATTGGTGGGATGATCCCGACATCATGAGAAGAATTCTGTTCACTAGTGTACCAGGACTGAAAATTAATATGATAGGAACTGAGCCAATCGATTTTTTAAATATTTTAGCAAATGTGGAATTTTATAATCTATTAGTAAGGAAAGTAGTACATATGCTGTAGAAGTGTTTATCTCGGGAGTTACTGAAGGTTCACGAATAAATGAATGGAAGGATGTGTCGGTAGATGAGATTAAAGTTTTTCTAAGTCTTCTGTTTCATATGGGCATTGTACAAATGCCCCATCTCCAAGATTACTGGAAAACAGATCCATTATTCAAATTGAACTGCTTTTCTTCAAATATGAGCAGGAATCGTTTCCTTCTGATCATGCGGTGCCTTCATTTTTCAAGAAATCCTCAACCTGGCGAAGTGATTACAACCAACCGCCTTGCAAAAATAATGCCTTTACTGGATTTATTTAATGATACCATAGAGAGTGTATACTACCCTGGAAAAGAACTTAGGATTGATGAATCAATAGTTTTATGGAGAGCTCATTTGATTTTCAAACAGTACATGAAAGGAAAACGGCATAAATATGGGGTGAAACTTTATATGCTAACAGAACCAAATGCTATGATTCTAAAAGCTTTGGTTTACACAGGGCAACTGGACTCCCTGGGGGGGGGGAGGTCATGCTGCTAATGTAGTTTTAAAATTGATGGAAGGGAAGCTAAATGTTGGTCATGCTATTTATATGGATAATTTTTATAATAGTTACAATCTTGCATTGCAGTTGTTGAACAATGACACTTATTGCACTGGAACTCTCTGTGCAGACCGACTAGATCTTCCTAAGGATGTCACGAAAGCTAAACTTTTGAAAGGGGAACGGAAATGCCAATATTCCAATGCTGTTGCAGTGTGCAAATGGAAAGATAAAAGGGATCCTCTCTTCATTACCACGGAGTTTGAGGACGATTTAGTTCAAACTGTAAATAAAAGGGGACAGATAAAAGAAAAACCAAAGGCTATTATCAACTATAAGACATTTATGTCAGGGGTAGATCGTCAAGATCAAATGCTAACGTACTATCCTTGTGAAAGGAAAGCCATAAGATGGTACAAGAAGCTAGGAATACATATATTTCATATGATGATAATCACTTCCCACAACTTGTATAATAAATTCTCAGGGAAGAAAATAAGCCTCTACGATTTTCGGCTATCCATTGTACGTCAACTTCTGAATCAAGAGCCATCAACTTCCCGAGCAAAGACATCTAAATCATTAAAAGTACGTGGCCATCTTCAAGTCAAAAAAACAAAACAAAACGAAAAGGGACGTTTTTTGAGGAGACGATGCAAAATGTGCTCTGCCAAAGGGATTCGCAGGGACACTCTCTATTACGGCGCCCAGTGCCCAGAAAATCCTTCACTGTGCTTTCAGCCATGCTTCGAATTGTGTCATCGTAAATTAGGAAATATTTTGTCTTCCTATTTTGCTAAAAAAAAATATGTTCCAAGTTGAACTGCATGTTTGTGTGTCTGTGGGATTTTTACCCTACCCAAATCAAAATGTATGTATTTTGTATTTATCCAGTTATGCATCATGGCACTATTTATGGAATTTTTTGGCATCTGTAAGTATTATTTCTCTTGTTTTACATGCACCAATGTTTGAAATATGTATCCAGTAAATGTCTACTTCAGTATCGGGATAATATTTTATTGCTGGTAGAATTATAATTACGAATATCAATTATGGATAAATTTTCTCTTATTTTAGAATTGCTAAGTCATGCAAAGCTATGAGATGCGAATACATGGCTGGTTGGTCCAAACTCATAAAAGCTCAATCGTGGTGACGCGTGACGCCTTGTGGCGTCATGGGAGATTTGCACGGGTTTCATTCCGGCACCGCGTGCTTGCCGCTGATATAGTACAGCGGCAGCAAACGTGTTGAATCTTCTGGGCGAAATTTGGCAGAATGAATTTGAAAATGTAAACTTTTTAGTAGTTGCTTTTAAACGTGCCTTCACAGCTTGTGCCTCCAGTGAAGGACGTTTTTGACTATTTTTGGAAGAGAAGAGCAAAATACCTTGCTTACCACCAGTACTTGTGCAGACTAGGTGAAACAGTTGGCTTGAATGATCCATTTCTAAATTTAAAAATGTGTTACAGGACAACAGACATAGCATTACAGAAGAAAATCTGTGTATGTACAATAAAATGCCATCCACTTAATGGAAATCTTGATCTCGTGTAACGGTGTTGATAACATTGCCAAAATTTGAATGGTTTGTAAATGTAAGTATCAATTTTAAAAACTTATAAAGTTATAATGCTTATTTAGTTATGTACTAGTCATTTGTATTACTGCTTCGTAACTTGGTAGACTTTTTTTTTTTTTTTGAAATGTTAGTGTATATTATCGGCCGCGAACTTTTCACGAAATTTCATAATTTACCCCGCTACCACCCCGCGAATTTTGCCTTTTTTTCCCGCAGTAAAATTACTGCCCTAATTATGACCACCTACCTAATGAGCTATAGGACTCCCTTTATCCCGCATAACAGCGACCACTCGGCGAGGCATCGATGCGATGAGGTGGCGATATATCCTGGGGTATTTGGTACCGTAATGTCAACAGCAGGTCCTCCAGTTCCCATTCATTTCTTCGGGGGGGGGGATGTAGCACGAACTCGCTTTTCCAAGTTTAACCACAAATGTTCGATTGTGTTCATGGCAGGTGAATTTGGAGGCCAGGGCATTAACAGAAAGTCACCAACATGTTCCTCGAACCACTCCTTGATGATTCTAGCAGTGTGGTATGGCACATTATTCTGTTGGTAATGGCCATCACCAGCAGGGTAACACAGTTGCCATGAATGGGTGAACTTGGTTTGCAACGATGTTCAGATACTGACAGCTGTCAGGGATTGTGCTATTGGGATAATGGGGCCTAAAGTGTCTCTGTCTCAAGAAAACATCGCCCGCATCATAACACCACTGCCACCAGCCTGTTCCTCCTAACAGTGTATCCAGGTACCATAGTGTCAGTTAGTAATCGGAGTATCCATGCTCAGCCATCTATGTGATGCACCAGGAATCTTTTGTTTGTCAGATCAGACCACTTTCTTTCAAACTTCCACGGTCCAATCTCGATGATCTTGGGCCTGTTTCGTGCATTGTTGGCGATGACGTGCAGTGAGCATGGGGACCCAGCTGGATCTTTGGCTATGCAGGCCCATGCGCAGAAGGCTGCGATGAACTGTGTGCTGTGACACATTGCCCTTACCACCACTGTAGTAGCTGCAGGTGATTTGTTGCACTGTGCCCTGCGGTCGCTGTGAACAATGCGCGACAGTCTCCGCTTCCCTCTGGCATCAATGAGCTATGGATGACAAACGGTTGGGCACAGTTCATCGGTTGGCCATCTGTGCACCACTTTTGATAAGTATGCACTACAGCGGCATGTGAACAACCCACAAGCCACACCGTTTTTGAGATCGTAGTTCTGAGGCACCATGCTGTCACAATTTTTCCTTTATCAAACTCCGATAAATCAGCAGCTTTTCTCATTCTGACTCTGAACACTCCACTAATGGAAAGCCAGTCCTCCGGTTGTATATGTACTGCTCTGTGAACTTCACCTGAGCCACCATTCGGTCTCCAGGGGCGCTCGTTTATCTAGGCTGGGGGTGGTCATAATATAATGGCTCTTCGGTGTATATCATACCTTATTTAGGCAAGAAGCAACTTCAGTTAAAACTGTTTTCACATCAGCTGTCTTATATGTCTATACATGTGTCACAAACTAATGTGATAGTATTGCTGCCAAGCTGGAGTGAGAGTTGTGTCTTTCTTGCATTATGCATTTCATCCACTACCAGAACATGTTCTGAAATAAATACATATACAGCCAAACCTTGATACTCTCCCACCCCCCTCCATGCACACACACACACACACACACACACACACCTTCCTCCCATTGTGTGTGCTCATGGGTTACAAATCTTATCCTATTGTACTAAATGGAAGGACATTCTAGCGACATTTTGGTGTTTTTTTCTCAGAGAAATGACTCCCCAAATATTCATTAGTGACAGGCACTCCAAATCACCCACACTATCTTCTTAAGCATGCTCATACCTGCAAAGTTTTATGATTTACCCGTAAAATTTGCGGAAATGTGACTTGTTTTACGTTTTTATGGGCAGAATGTTTATTTTACGGATTTGGTGATTTCCTGAGATTTATTTTCCTTTTCCTGATGATTTTGAACCCGATATTAAAACTTTTTTTATTTAACTTAATCCATTCAAAGTAAAGCCCGAATGTAAGTTACGAATAAATTTTCAGTTATTATAATAAGCTTATTCGTAATGTGTTTATGTGGGAACACTTGCAGCAGTTTTCCCACATGTTAGGTTTTGCCTTGTTTCAAACACTAAAACTTGTGCCGCGCGTAAACTGATAAGGATAACACTTGTTTAACCTTGGGCTTGGTTCTCTCTCTCTCTCTCTCTCTCTCTCTCTCTCTCTCTCTCTCTCACTGCCCCCCACCCCCTCTCCTTTTCAGGTAATGCATTGTTCATCCTTCGTTCCCCGGGTCGCAACTTCTCAGTAGGCCAAAGTGGGGCGTGACTTGCATTGGAGCACACACTTGGGAGCACGTGTCTTTACTACTCCCAGTTCGAAATGCGATCTCAGAACGTAGTTATCATAGAAAAAAAAATCAAACGGATTTTAAATCTGTGTAATTTTTAAGCCCTGATCGATACCCAACTTGACAAAATTAAGCAAAAGCTGTCAGTTTTGTGAAATTAAAAATGCATTGGGGCATGGTTTTGTAACTTCTTCTCTGGTAATAAATTTGACCTAACGAAAGAATGCTACTATAAGAAGAAGTTAAAAGAAAAAAAAAGTAAGTCCAATGTTCAGTCGAGCCAGTGCTTCTCCTGCAGTGATTTATTTTGCTCGTCCGTTAGTAAGTTTGTACGCTTTCCAACCACGCTTTGTTCGTCTCTCGATAAAGTGCACAAAAATATCTTGACTTGATTCAACCAAATTAATATGTCAGGGTACTATTTTTACCTCTGCAAATTGCATCTCTTTAAACTGTTACTGTTTTACTATAGCAGTTTTACTTGCATTTTTTTTTCAGGTGTCAATAAATTTAGTATTAGGGATTCGTTATGAGCAGCAATATAAAGAGGGGGGTGGGAGTACTATAAAACTTTCTGTGATGCGTATTCTGCGGAGTTTTCTGTGTTTTGCAAAATCTTCAAAAAATGAAAAATATGCATTTTGCACTATGTGTCGATGTAATTTCAGCATTTCACATGGTGAAAGGAATGATATTACTAATCATATAGCGCCAAGCATAAATCTAATGTTGACTGCATGGGGGAAAAAAATACAAAATTAACTTCCTTTGTTAAAAGTTATAATGAACTGGATGCGATTCGTGCAAAGTGTTTATTCACTTCGTTTTTAGTTTAGCATCACTCATTATTTCATTTGACTATCTCATCGTCCGTCTCTCCGTAAAATATTCCTAGCATAAAAATTGTTCATTTTTGAAAGCTTTTTAGTTTGTTCCATGACTGCATGGGATATGATCCTATTGGATTTAGGGGAACATCCTTCCATGAGATGCAAATTTTAGAACATACTTCCCTTGAGATGCAAGCCTCTATGAAAATAAATTTTTATCTCTTTATAGATCATAATGATAGCATAGAAATGAGAAATTATGTATTTATGTATAGATTCTATTTTAATCGAAATAAACGTGCCGATAAATTCAAACATCTGTAGTCATATCAATTAAAAGTTGATACTTGTTTAGGTAACATATCATTTTTTAATCGATATGTTCAGTACATTTAATCAATATGCACGACAAGTAATTTCATTGAATATATCGATTAAAATTTTCATCGAACATATCGATTAATTTTTTTATGGATTTCGGTGTCTGAAAGTTGGCAGGTATGCATGCTCCAAAAGCATGTTAGATGAGTCCTCCTCAAAAAAGTTTTGTGGAATGGATGAGATACAGCCACCATCACTCCCACTTCCCTGAAAAAGAATGATGCAGTTAGCAAAGTGTGGTTAGTTGCCAAAAATCAAGGGCAGACTGTGATTTATTGCATGTAACAGAAGTGAGATGACTGATGTGTGTATCCAGTTAAGTATCAAAGTTTACTAAATAGAGAGGCACAGACTAATTGGCGTGCTCATATGGTTCCCTTTACGATTTGACCGAATGACAATAGCTTAACTGCTGCATCTTACATCCATAGAGGCTATATACTCCCTTAGAAAATGTCACTTCCTGTCTCACATTTCACATTTTGGATTCTAAAACATCTAGTTATCCAATGCCTTTGATGGTCATTGTTTCTTACACGGACTACTTGTTTGTGGGCTTTTTTTTTCATGCATCAGATTTTATTTATTTTAAAGCATCCTGAAATGTAACTTGTACAAAAAAACTAGCGGATAATGCTTACCTTGGCATTCCTTTCTAGCTACGGGAACATTTCACGCACGTGTTTTCCGGTCCTTTGTTGATGTTATTGTCCTAAAGTCCGTTGTATGCGATGTCTGGCTTTACTTCTCACACTTTTCGCTGGGTATACTCATTGGATCTTTGCCTTAGGATTCAAACATCAATTTTTACCGTTCTTTATACTCGAAATTTTCGCCCATACTCTGGGCATCTTCAGGAGCGTGGCGACTTTACCACCGATGTTCGTGGTTAACTTCGCGCTAATGGAGTCCGATACTCCTTGTTGCCATTCGTCGGAAAAACTTTCCTGGATATATTTCATTATCAAGCCCGGCTGGCGCCATGTATGTTTCGTTAAGAACACTTTTTTTTTCCCCGTATTTTTTTTTTTTTAATTTTCTTCTCCTATCCTGGTTTTCTTGTCTTTTTTTGCCTGTTTTTCTTTTGTTGTTGTTTTTCTTGTCTTATTAGTTCTTTCCACAGGCCCGATAATGTGCTAGGGTCGTTCTGGTTACATACCCTTGCTTTATTTTTGTAGATTAATATTGCTTCTTCCCTCCTCATTTGCCTTTCCGATTTTTTATTCTTTTTAGCATTTTAATTTCATCGAACTTTGGGAATGTTCGGTTTTCCAAGCAGAATTGCACTAAAGCAACTAGTTTTGGCTTCTTTTTTTGCCAGTTAGATATGTGTTGTTTAAGTCTTTTTTTAATCTGTTTTTCGTACTTCCAATGTACGATATTGGGGGTATGTGTGCTATTGGAATTTCGTAGGTTCCTGATTCTTCTAGCATTTTTTCCTCTGTTTTTTTGTTGACAGTCATACTTTTCACGGTGTGCACTGAGCTTCCTAGTTGTAAGTCATATTTAGCACAGTGCCTATTGATTTCTTTTCTCACTCCTTCCAGGTATGGGAAAGCTCCAATGTATTTCAATTTATTATTTCTCATCTTCCTTTGGTTGTGCACTTCTTGGCCTTCTTTACTCTGAGTCATATGCTTTTTACTCTCATGTATCCATTTATTAATTAGCTTGCTCGGGTACCCATACTCTTGTGATATTTTCGAGATAAACTCTAGCTCTTGATTTTTTAGCCTGTTGTTAGATGTGTGTGTGTGTACGCTCGCCGTATCAAGTTTACTATGCTGTTTTTTATGTATCACTGGATGGTGCGACGAGTATGGTATCAGTACAGGTATGTAAGTTGCTTTTCTGAACACAGAGTATTCAAAACTATTTTTGTTTTTCTTTAGTTGAATGTCCAGGAAGGATAGGCAATTATCCTCTTCAAACTCAATAGTTAGCTCTATGGTGTTACAGATTTTGCTAAACTGCTGTGCTAGATCTTGTAGCTCGGCTTTGTTAAGTTTAGACATTATAATAATGTCGTCTACATATCGAGCATAAAGTATTGGTTTTTCAGGTATTCAAAATTATTCAAAATTTACCTGAAAAACCAATACTTTATGCTCGATATATAGACGACATTATTATAATGTCTAAACTTAACAAAGCCGAGCTACAAGATCTAGCACAGCAGTTTAGCAAAATCTGTAACACCATAGAGCTAACTATTGAGTTTGAAGAGGATAATTGCCTATCCTTCCTGGACATTCAACTAAAGAAAAACAAAAATAGTTTTGAATACTCTGTGTTCAGAAAAGCAACTTACATACCTGTACTGATACCATACTCGTCGCACCATCCAGTGATACATAAAAAAACAGCATAGTAAACTTGATACGGCGAGCGTACACACACACATCTAACAACAGGCTAAAAAATCAAGAGCTAGAGTTTATCTCGAAAATATCACAAGAGTATGGGTACCCGAGCAAGCTAATTAATAAATGGATACATGAGAGTAAAAAGCATATGACTCAGAGTAAAGAAGGCCAAGAAGTGCACAACCAAAGGAAGATGAGAAATAATAAATTGAAATACATTGGAGCTTTCCCATACCTGGAAGGAGTGAGTAAAGAAATCAATAGGCACTGTGCTAAGTATGACTGTCAACAAAAAAACAGAGGAAAAAATGCTAGAAGAATCAGGAACCTACGAAATTCCAATAGCACACATACCCCCAATATCGTACATTGGAAGTACGAAAAACAGATTAAAAAAAAGACTTAAACAACACATATCTAACTGGCAAAAAAAAGAAGCCAAAACTGCTTTAGTGCAATTCTGCTTGGAAAACCGAACATTCCCAAAGTTCGATGAAATTAAAATGCTAAAGAAGAATAAAAAATCGGAAAGGCAAATGAGGAGGGAAGAAGCAATATTAATCTACAAAAATAAAGCAAGGGTATGTAACCAGAACGACCCTAGCACATTATCGAGCCTGTGGAAAGAACTAATAAGACAAGAAAAACAACAACAAAAGAAAAACAGGCAAAAAAGACAAGAAAACCAGGATAGGAGAAGAAAATAAAAAAAAAAAAAATACGGGAAAAAAAGTGTTCTTAACGAAACATAGATGGCGCCAGCCGGGCTTGATAACGAAATATATCCAGGAAAGTTTTTCCGACGAATGGCAACAAGGAGTATCGGACTCCATTAGCGCAAAGTTAACCACGAACATCGGTGGTAAAGTCGCCACGCTCCTGAAGATGCCCAGAGTATGGGCGAAAATTTTGAGTATAAAGAACGGTAAAAATTGATGTTTGAATCCTAAGGCAAAGATCCAATGAGTATACCCAGCGAAAAGTGTGAGAAGTAAAGCCAGACATCGCATACAACGGACTTTAGGACAATAACATCAACAAAGGACCGGAAAACATGTGCGTGAAATGTTCCCGTCGCTAGAAAGGAATGCCAAGGTAAGCATTATCCGCTAGTTTTTTGTACAAGTTACGTTGAAATATCGCACGTAAAAGAGAATAGTACAATAATTAGAGCTATATAATAGTCAGAATTAGAACTACTAAGTGGAATTGCATCCTGAAATGAGCAAAATGTTGTTGGATGTTCATGAGAAAATTATGATATGCGAATTCAAAGATCATAAACTTGGATCTAGTCATCAGGCATTTTAGAAAATCACTTTTCCCATGTTTTTGACAAATCAGTTAGCAGAAGAACAGTAGCAGACATATTAGCAATAAACATAAATGGATGGGATCTGGAAAACAACTGCACCCAGTAGAAAAAAATTTAAAGTAGCAAACACAAAATAAAAAAAAAGCTCTTGTTCAATGAATTGGCCTGGTAAATGCTAAGCATGGAGTTATTACCAATTAAGTTATTTTTCTAAAAGTGAGACAGTTTGGAGGAAAATACCAAACTTAAGAATTCAGCTACAGTAATTGTTGACTTCAAAGATTCAAAAAGTGACAGGAATTATCATTGAGAAAACGGAACAGTAGAACAGTCGAAACCTTTGAAGGTTCAGTAGATGAGGCAAGAAAAAAATGTAAGAAATCATATTTAGCTATGAATTTAAAAGATGTGTATAACATGAATGAATTTAGTTTGGTTTCTAGGATGTAACCTGATAAATCGATTTCAAACAAAAATGAAAAAAGAGTGAATACAGAACAACAACAAATTCTGTGGAAGAAATATTCTACACACAAAATGTGGAGATAGGTCAGAATTGTCAGTACAGAAATCAGACATCTCTGAATTGCCTGTAGTTACTGTTCTTCGTGTAACATTAATCACATCATAAAACTTCAAAATTACATCATCCTGGAATAGGGGGGACACACTACAAGGAAGCAGAATTTGCTTCAAGTGGCAAAACTCAAAGAATGTTCTGATACTTAAAACTCAGATACTTTGGATTTGATCATCCTCGGTGGTACAACGGATAGCATTCTCAAACGGAAATCAGAAGATGCAGGTTCTATTCCTGCTCCATGATGATGTAATTTTCAAGTTTTCTGATGTGATTAATGTTACATGAAAAATTGTGATTACAGGCAATTCAGAGATGTCTGATTGTTGTACTAACGATTCTGAGAATAACAGTTCACTGTGTAAATACTAATGATACTGATAAACAAAGTATTGGTTGTTATAGGAAAATGTAAAAATCTATGTTGTTTTAAAATTTTTCATTTTGAAGTTTACATAGTCACTGTGTTTTCAATCCCTACATTCTCACAATTAGAGATCCGACAAATAAGAACATATGTTTGTTTTATTTCTTCCTTTTACTCTTATTCAATTAATTTCACCCTTTTTTCTTACACGAACCTCTTCCTCGCTTACCGCCAGTTTAGCATGACGAACAAAATATAGCAGTTTAACCAGGTTCAACTGTTGTCTTTTTATCTTTCTAATCAGCAAGTCCTTTACCAGGTGAGCGAGTTTGTATATTTAGGAAGCATGTTTGACTGAGAGAACAAATTTGATGGTGAAATTAGTAGGCAAGTGAACTCTTCATTGAAAGTCATGGCTGCTTTGGGAGGATTTCACAGGAATGACTGGTTCTCAAGAGAGTCCCGCATGGCTGTGTATGAAAGTGTTATTGTTCCTACTCTGACATATGGCAGTGAAACCTGGATACTACAGAAGAAACAGGAGTCATTTGTGTTCTTGAGAAATGCGTTACTCATGGGGGGTTTGTGGCAAGACACGTTCTGATTGTGTGAGGAACGAAGATGTGTTGCAGTTGTGTGATGTGAAGCTAAATGTTGTTAGCAAGGTGGAGACTAATATGCTTCAGTGGTTTGGCCATGTTGAAAGAATGAGTGATGAGATACTTGCTAAAAGAATCTTTTTAGCCCAAGTGGCAGGAAGGAAAGGCAGAGGAAGGCCAAGGAAGTCATGGGAGAATCAGATTCAGGAGTGTCTGCATGAGAAAAAGATTATGAGTATGAAGTATAGAAGATCTTGTGTACAGCGTGTGATGGATGTCGATGAAGCCCGAGTTGTATGTCAAAGTCGCTGTAAATGGTGAAGTTTGATACAGCAACAGTAAGTAAAAATTATCAAATTATCTGGTAGTTTGTATTTCTTTTTGGAGCTAACCTCTGAATCTCAGAGAACAGCTTAGTGATATGTATGTATGTATGTAACTCTTGTCTTGAAAATTCAGTAGATATGATCTTCACCTCAATGGCCTGCCTTGTCTTCATTTATTTTTTTCTGCATGACTACTCTTTATGCATTATAAGAACATTTTATTTTGCTTTGCAATCTTGATGTCTTGTGTATTTCAATGGTATCATGAATGAGATAAGCATTATAAAAAAAAACTATTTTCTGGCTAATAAAAACACCATTTACTCATTGGCATTTTGGACAACAACTCATAATTAACAAATTAAGGAGTAATTTTATTTTTGTTCATTTCCCATTTAATTTATCATGGTACTATTTTTGAAAATGAGCCTAGCAAGTGAAATAGCAGCTACTGATTGATGCAAACAGTATTCAGGAAGGTATTATAAGTAAAGTACTGAAAAATCATATTAAACGTGTATTTGATTGCTTGCTTGCTTACTTTCAAATGAATGAGCTAGTAAGTGAAAGCCTGAGAGAGTAGAAGAAAAGGAGAAGAGAGAAAGAGAAAGGGAGAATTGTGTGTGTGTGTGGGGGGGATGCACAAGAGTGAAAAGAAAAGAAAGTTTCTTCACCTCCTCTCACTTTCTCCTTTATCTCCTTCCTGCTTTCATTTCTTTTTGTTTCTCATTTTTCTTTCTTGTCACACAAAATGCCTGAATTTGTAATGAATACTTTTATAAGGGAACTCTGATGTGTTTGCAATCACTAAACAGTGTGAAATGTTGGCCAGAACCTGTCTTTCATGGTTAAAGTGCTTTGGTGCCAGGTAAAAGTGGAAAATATTAAAGATTCATTGTAGATGAATTCTGAAATTCAGTTTAGCTGCGATAATTTTGAAACAGATTCGTACATGTATTCATTGGATGCACATCCATTACAAATTCATCTAATACTGATTTAATATATATCAAATACGTGGAGACAATGTAAATGGACGATGTAATCACTCTTTCCACGTTATTTTTTAAACAACGCATAGCGACTGAAAAATTGTATTTCGGCACTGCTGGGATCGAACCCCAGAACTCTCGATAACTAGTCGAGTGCGTTCGAATTTACGCTACAGCGCCAACAATTCTCAGCGAAATGCGAGGTTTATCAGTCAGCATCTGACTATACGAATGCGTATTGATGGTCTCAGACCATCAATACGCATTCGTATAGTCACCATCAATACGCATTCGTATAGTCAGATGCTGACTGATAAACCTCGCATTGCGCTGAGAATTGTTGGCGCTGTAGCGTAAATTCGAACGCACTCCACTAGTTATCGAGAGTTCTGGGGTTCGATCCCAGCAGTGCCGAAATACAATTTTTCAGTCGCTATGCGTTGTTTAAAAATAACGTGGAAAGAGTGATTACATCGTCCATTTACATCTAATACTGATTTATCATGGATTCTCTCTAGGACAGTTTTTTTAATGGAGGTGTAAAATTTATGAACTGAGTGGAAGCTATATTTACTTACTGCACTAGCCTCATGAAACAAAGTCGATGTATTGCCACAACAATTAGTCATCTCCATCTAAATCTGTCCAGGTAAGCTCTAAAGTCAATTTATAGTCTCATCCAAATCTCATTCTATATGATTCTGCCACCTCAGTTTTGGTCTTCCACATGGTCTTTTCCCTACAACCTTTTTCTCCATGGTGTCTTTAATTTTCTCATCCTTCCCCCTCAGTGGCACCCATATGAGCACTTTTGGTGAGGGGGAGGGGGCTAAGAAAAATCCTTACCTCCTTCAAAGCTGTCAAACATTTTAGTAAATGTACAAGATACTAAAATAAAACAAAAATAATTGATAAATCAATCATTAATATCTTATTATTTTTAAAAATACTTTAAAAAAAGGTTTCGTCTATTTTAGTGTTTTAAATTTATCGAAAATTTGGCTATACCAACGGCTGGGGGGCCTCAACAACCACCCCCTACCCCACCCCCGCCTCCCCTATGGGTGCCCTTGTTCCTCCTTATCACATGACCATACCAGAGCAATCTTCTGCCTCTTCAGCATTGCTATTGTGTCAGGCTCTGTAAAGAATTTTCGCAATTCCTTATTTTTCCTTTTCTATTCACCATTTTCTCTTGTTGTGGCTCGTGAGTGTGATTGTCCCAGCCTTTTGCTTATTGTTCCGGTTTCCTGGAACTATTTCCAGAGTTACATTATAAATAACTTTCAACCATATAGTTGTGATATTTCATTATACTGTTTCTCACATTGTATCAATATTGAAATGTTTCCAAGAAACTCGCACTGCCTTGTCAGACACTGAACTGTCGCTGTTGGAAGCTATTGAATATTTAAAAAATCTAAAGTTAAGTATTATATATGTAAGTGAAAATTGTTACTCACTGCTTCATTTTCACCGGTAAACTTCTGAATATTGCACAATCTTCTTGTGTTTCATCGACATGCTCGATAGACCATAAGCAAAAAATTTGCATTGAATTGTAAAAATTTGTAAAAATTCAAAAAGTCAATTTACGAAGATGCACAAAATGTTGAATTGATATATAGGTGGGTAATTTACCTTGTTTTTGAGTCATGAATCTAATCAGCGATTTAATCCAACTTCTCCATTTTGCGATTAACAATTCACCATTTTGTGCATCTTTGTAAATTGACTTCTTGAAACTTTAACAGATGACTTCAATACAAATTTTTTGCTTATGGCTTTTTAAGCATGTTGACAAAAAACAAGAAGATTTTGCAATATCCACAGGTTTACCGTTGAAAATGAAGCAGTGAGTAACAATTTTCATTTATATATACACTGACGGAAAAAAAAAATCACAACACCAAGAAGGGGTTTTGTTAGATAAACGACAGTTGGTAGGCGGTGAGAGTACTTCTGTAAGATGACGTCTATGCAAATTTCGCGCTCGGCGCATACGTGTGGCGCTAGTATCGCCTCGGAACATGCAAAGCAGGTTTGCTGTAAATACGCGCTGTAACGTTCGTGAGTGTTAGTTATCGTTGAGATTTGACGTAGTGTGTTGATGTTAGTCAAGAATGCCTTTAAGAAGACGAAGAAGCCATTATCAACAGCTCACGGAGTTTGAACGAGGTCTTGTAATAGGGCTACGAGAAGGTGGATTTTCGTTCTGCAATATTGCAGAATGACTTGGCAGGAATGCAGCCACTGTGCATGATTGTTGGCAGCGGTGGTCAAGGGAAGGTACTGCCTCAAGAAGACCGGGTTCCGGCCAGCCACGTGGCACTACTGAGAGAGAAGACCGCCGTGTACGGCGTATGGCAGTGGCGCATCGTTCCGCTTCTGCGGCAGCAATTCGAGCTGCAGTTGCCACCACAGTGATACAACGAACTGTTACAAATCGGTTACTCGAAGGACAGCTCCGAGCCAGAGGACCTGTAGCGTGCATTCCACTTACTCCAAACCACTGCCGTTTGCAACATCAGTGGTGTCAAGCTACAGCTCATTGGAGGACGGAGTGGAGATCTGTTGTGTTTTCTGATGAAAGCCGGTTCTGCCTAGGTGCCAGTGATGGCCGTGTGTTGGTTAGAAGGAGGCCAGGTGAGCGCCTGCAACCAACCTGTCTGTGGCCGAGACACACTGGACCTACACCTGGAGTTATGGTCTGGGGAGCAATTTCCTATGACAGCAGGAGCACTCTCTTGGTTATCCCACGCACCCTGATGGCACAGTTGTATGTCGGTCTGGTAATTCAACCTGTTGTGCTGCCATTCATGAACAGCATTCCAGGGGGTGTTTTCCAACAGGATAACGCTCGCCCGCATACCAGTGTTGTAACTCAACATGCTCTACAAAGTGTCGACATGTTGCCGTGGCCTGCTAGATCACCAGATCTTTCACCAATTGAGCACGTATGGGACATCATTGGATGACAACTCCAGCGTCACCCCCAACCAGCATTAACCGTCCCTGTATTGACCGACCAAGTGCAACAGGCATAGAATTCCATCCCACAAACTGACATCCAGCACCTGTACGACACAATGCATGAACGTTTGCGTGCTTGCATTCAACATTCTGGCGGTTACACCGGTTATTAATGTACCAGCATTTCACATTTAAAATGGCTCTTCTCGCGCTTACATTAAGCTGTGATCTTGAAACCTTAATCGATTAAATATGTTACCTATACAAATGTATTGCCGCCATTTCATTCCTCTACAACTATTTTTTCGTGGTGTTGGGATTTTTTTCCGTCAGTGTATAATACTTAACCTTAGATTTTTTTTAATATTCAGTAGCTTTCAACAGTGTCAGTTCAGTGTCTGACAAGGCAGTGTGAGTTTCCTGTGAACATTTTAATATTGATACAACATGTGAAATGGTATAACGAAATATTGCAACTGTATGGTTGAAAGCTATTTGTAGTGTAATCATTTAACCACGTAAACGAAGCTCAGCACCAAAGAGTGTAAGATAAACTAATATACTGTTTCCATAGGTTAGAGACCACTTGCCTTGACATGTTCAGCCATGTTGCTACCTGAGCTTCTGGTTGCATTGCTTCTAACTTACTGATCACTCATCATACATACATACATATCACTAAGCTGTTCTCTGAGATTCAGAGGTTAGCTCCACAAAGAAATACAAACTACCAGATAATTTTTACTTACTGTTGCCATATCAAACTTCTCCATTTACAGTGATCATGACACACAACTCAAGCTTAACTGACATCCATCACACGCTGTACACAAGATCTTCTATACTTCTTACTCATAATCTTTTTCTCATGCAGACACTCCTGAATCTGATCCTCCCATGACTTCCTTGGCCTTCCTCTGCCTTTCCTTCCTGCCGCTTGGTCTAGGAAGATTATCTTAGTAAGCATCTCATCACTCATTCTTTCAACATGGCCAAACCACCGAAGCATATTAATCTCCACCTTGCTAACAACCTTTTGCTCACATTACACAACTGCAACACCTCTTCATTCCTCACACAATCAGAATGAGTCTTGCCACAAACCCCCCATGAGTAACGCATTTCTCCAGCACACAAACGACTCCTGTTTCTTCTGTAGTACCCAGGTTTTACTGCCATACATCAGAGTAGGAACAATTACACTTTCATACACAGCCATGTGGGACTCTCTTGAGAACCCATCGTTCCTGTGAAATCCTCCCAAAGCAGCCATGACTTTCAATGAAGAGTTCACTTTGCCTACTAATTTCACCATCCAATTTGTTCTCTCTGTAAAACATGCATCCTTAAATACACAAGCTCATTCACCTGGTCAATCACTGTGCCATTTAGACTTGCATTGCATTCAGTGCTACCAGTTCCTCTCTCAAAAACCATAACTTTGGTTTTTCCCTTATTTATACTCAGTTTGAATTTCATGCAAACTCCGTGCATCCGGGACAACATACTCTGCAAATCACTTTTGCTCTCTGCCAACAGTACAGTGTCATCAGCATACAGCAATCTGCACACACAAATATTACCAAGACATAAACCAGTATTATCTATTTCGGCATCACGCATGTACTCATCCATAAATATATTAAACAGCCATGGTGACATTACACAACCTTGTCTAACTCCTGCACTAATAGGAAACCACTGATCACTCTCCATGGTAAAAAAGTCTTCTAAGCAACGGTGTGCAACTATTCTTCCACTAACAGTCCAACTCAAGCTTCAATCGCCACACCCTGCTCAGAACAATGCTGATCAACATCACATGCCTTTCAGCTTGGTGGCATGTGGTCATCATTTGTATATTTCCATAGGAGCTGGCACAATGTTGCTTAGGTACATCGACTTAATATTTCCCCTTGCACATGGCTGTCAAAATTCTTTACAATCAGGCATCTCATTTTGGACATATTCTTAAATATGTATTTGTCGCATTAATTCTGGGCACCAGTGTATGTACTTTAAGTTCCATAAAATAATATTATTACATACATACATACATATCACTAAGCTGTTCTATGAGATTCAGAGGTTAGCTCCAAAAAGAAATACAAACTACCCGATATTTTTACTTACTGTTGCTGTATCAAACTTCTCCATTTACAGCGATCTTGACATACAACTTGGGCTTCACTGATTTCCATCACACGCCGTACACAAGATCTTTTATACTTCATACTAATAATCTTTTTCTCATGCAGACACTTCTGAATCTGATCCACCCATGTTTTCCTTGGCCTTCCTCTGCCTTTCCTTCCTGCCACTTGGGTTAAAAAGATTTTCTTAGTAAGCATCTCATCACTCATTCTTTCAACGTGGCCAAACCACCAAAGCATATTAGTCTCCAGCTTGCTAACAACATTTTGCTTCACATCACACAACTGCAACACATCTTCATTCCTCACACAATCAAACGGGGTCTTGCCACAATCCCCCTGTAATTAACGCATTTCTCCAGCACACAAATGACTTCTATGTTTTTTCTGTAGTACTCAGGTTTCACTGCTATACATCAGAGTAGGAACAATTACACTTTCATACACAGCCATGCGTGACTCTCTTGAGAACCCATCATTCTTGTGAAAACCTCCCAGAGCATCTATGACTTTCAATGAAGAATTCACTCGCCTACTAATTTCGCCATCCAATTTGTTCTCTCTGTCAAGCATGCTTCCTAAATACACAAACTCACTCACCTGGTCAATCACATTGCCATTTATACCTATATTACATTCAGTGCTACCAATTCCTATCTCAAAGACCATAACTTTGGTTTTTCCCTTATTTATACTCAGTTTGAATTTCATGCAAACTCCGTGCATCCGAGTCAACATACTCTGCAACTCACTATTGCTCTCTGCCAACAGGACAGTGTCATCAGCATACAGCAATCTGCATGCACAGATATCACCAAGACATAAACCACTATTATCTATTTTGGCATCACGCATGCATGCGTCCATAAATATATTAAACAGCCATGGTGACATTACACAACCTTGTCTAACTCCTGCACCAATAGAAAACCATTTTGATAAAACACCATTCACTCGTACACAAGCTCTACTACCAGCATACATGGCTTTTACACTATTAAGTAGATTCCCAGTAACACCATATTCATTCAATACCTTCCACAAAAGTGTCCTATTCACTCGGTCGTAAGCTTTCTCTAAATCTATGAAGGCAGTAAAAACTTTCTTCCCAACAGCCAGATACTTTCCGATCATCGTGCGTAATGCAAAAATCTGGTTAGTGCAGCCTTTACCAGGCATAAAACCACTCTGAACATCCCACACTTTCTCTGATGTAAGACCCCGTACTTTTTCAATAACAACCTTACCAAACACTTTCCCTGGCACACTCAGTAGGCTAATACCACGATAGTTCTTGCATTCAGTCTGATCACCTTTTCCCTTATGCAAGGGAATAATGATAGCATCCTTCCAATCCTGAGGGACCATTCCTAACTCCCAGCACAACTGGCAAATTTCAGTTAACCAGTCAATTACAGAGTAACCACCATATTTCAACATCTCTGCAGTTATGCCATCAACTCCCGGAGCCTTACCATTCTGAAGAGATTTTAGAGCTTTACACACTTCTCATCCCTCATTGTGACATCATCTGCATCTGTCTCAGAATCATCTTTGCTTTCCTGATCTAATAACTCACAGAAGTATTCACCCCATCTGTCACTTAACTCATTGGGCTCCCATATTATTTTCCCAATCTCATTCTTTACACAACTTACAACTTTGTTTCCCCTATTTTTCCTGAGTTTCATGTACTTCCAGAAGGACTTCCTATCTTTCCAAAAAGCCAGTTCATACCTTTCCACTCTCTCCTTCCTATCTTTTGCCTTACTGTGGCGAACCAGCTTAGCAGCTTCACGCTTCTTACAGCGATATTCATCCACAGAGATTCTACCTTGTAACATCCCCAAATAGGCTTCCTTCTTTTTCTTTACTGCCTCATCAATCTCACTATTCCACCAAGCATCACCTCTATTTGTTACCCACTATTGTGGTGCCACAGACCTCTTTAGCAGCAGTGACAACACAGTTCTTGAAACATTCCCACTTCTTTTCTACATCCCTCTCACAAGATTTCAGATCCTTCAGTCGTTCTCTGAGTAAGTCAGAGTACCGCTGATGATCTTCAAGGAGCCTATCAACCTTTATTCTTTCTATCCTGGGTCTCTTCCTATTCCTTTTCCTCCAACCAATATTCAGTTTCACTCGTGACACTACCAAGTAATGATCAGAACCAACATCCGCACTTCTCATCACACGGGTGTCAACAACTAAGTGTTTCAAACGCTGATTGTAGACAACAAAATCTATCACACTCTTTTGACCAAGAGTACGATTTTTCCAAGTATATGTGTGGATATACTTGTGGTTGAAAAATGTATTAGATACAAACAAACCATTCTTAATGCAGAGTTCAATTAATCTTTCACCATTATCATTCACACAAGGATCATTAAACTTACCCAGAACATTGTCAGAAATTGCATTCTGCACACCTACTCTAGCATTGAAATCCCCTGCTATTATAACTTTTTCTTTAGCACCAAACTGGCTCAAAACAACTTTTAGCTCATTCCAGAAATCTTCTTTCTTATCAGAAGGTTCCGAGTCACAGGGAGCCTACACTACAACAGTTACAATTCTCTGAAGTTTCACTTTCAAACAAATCCAGAAAATTCTCTCACTTACACAACTATAGTGAATCAAGTTGTTCTTCATCTTTTCACTTAAAATCACACCTACACCAGCCTGTCCTCTCATATTATCCAATACTCCAGACCACACACTCACCGTGCCATTCACTTCTTCTACCCCAATTTCCTTCTTTTTGGTTTCACTTACGCACAGCACATCCAGTCTTTACTTCTTCATCTCCTCAATCACTTCACTCATATTGCCATTTATACCTCTAGTATTCCATACACCAATCTTACATTCACTCAGCCAAGATCTCTTTCTCATACGCCGTTTAGAAAGTCCAGGTTGATTCCGTGGTGGGGACCGTCCTTCTCAAGTGTGGTAGGTCCACCATATCCCACACTTGAGTCATTCTTAATATTTCTTTTTGTCATTTTAATTAGGTAAGTACATCAGTGTGGGGGATTAGCCCACAGCTGAGGGTTCCAGTTGGTCATTCAACCTAAGGATTCTGGAACAAAACCCAGTGAGTTGGGGTCTTTTCTCCAATGTAACACAGAACTAGCTTGCACCTCTCCAAGATTCACAGAGGCCCTAGTTGCTGTTGTGTGTGCCATTGTTACCACGGAGTGCCCCGAGGAGGCAAACCTATCGCTCACTACGACTTACTGTAGGAAAACTTGCATTAGACAAAAATCTGTTAATGTCATTTGTGGTTCTATACTATTTAGGGTTAATGAAATTTGTGGTTTATTTTTCAGTTGTTCCATGAAATAAAATGTAATATGATTTTTACTGCAGTTTTCAGTTTGTGGAGTTTCATTATTTGTAATTTCATATTAATGCTATCTTTTCAGCCTCCAAAAGCCATGATGAATTTTATAGTTCGATATCGCCCAGATGAACAGCCTTCATTGCGTCCTCATCATGACTCATCAACTTATACAATTAACATAGCCTTAAATAGTCCAAACATTGACTATGAGGTTTGTATTTCATCTTAATTTACTAATTGCTTGTTGATACTTGTGTTTCAAAGAAAATTTCTAAAAGCTTTATGTAAAAATATTGTAATTGGCCCCAGACTACGGGAGCCTTGGTGTGAGAATTATTCCCACCCCGGAACACCAAAATGGGGGCCTGGGCTCCAAACCACTGCATGAACTTCCCGAGCATGGATTCAAACACTGAACCCATAGGTATTTGAGCAATCAGAGCCCGCAGACACTGTAAAAATTCAGCTGCACACAGAGTTCGCTGAAAAAATAATTTAAAGGAGTATTTTTACTCCTTTGAAAAAATTTAGGAGTCATTTTTAAAAGTGACGTGTATTTTAGAAAAATTAAGGAGTGGAAAAAAAAAACTTGCAAAAACACCAGGAAATTATAAAACACCAATCCTGTTGGGGGTTTTTTCATATTAAAAAAAAGTTCACTACTACTGAATGTATTTGGACGTTTTGCTTCTTTTTTTAGTTATAATATATATATATATATATATATAATGCATAAATAATGTAAACACTACAAGCACTACAGAACTCATAATAACCTTGTGACAGCGATAAATTATACATGGTCAGCCATCGGGTGCCAACCTTCAGAAGAGGACGCATCCGACAGCTGAACCTGATTAGAAACCTTTATACGGATGTACGTAAACACCATTTGCACAGTGTATATGCAAAATATGTGGTCACATGATCTAGGCAACTATTTAAAACTGCTGCTGGTTAATAATTGCTGGTGGTGTTGATCACAAAGGGAAAAACAAAGGATATTTTTGAATTCAATAAAGGGCTTATTGAGGGTGCCTATCTGGATGGGCGACAGTTTTGAAAACAGCAGAGTTGACGGGTTTCTCAAAAGGTAAAGCATCTCAGCTCCTTAATCACATTTCTTGTCTAAGAAGCATAACAGCAGTGCAAAGACAATCTGTTAGGAACAAGATCGCTGTTCCCTGAGAAGACTTGTACAGAGAAACAGGACTTCCTGTGTGCAGCAATTGACCGAAGCATTCAACAGAGTCTGTTCCTGATCCATATCTCAGTGAACTATGTGCAGGGAATTGAAGAGTATCAGTACTGGCAGTCGCATGCCTATAGGGAAACCACTGATTTCTGGGAAGAACTGGAAAGTTCATCTACGGTGGTGTCAGGGACACTGACTGTACACTGGGAAACAATATGTTCTTGATTGTTCTCCTACACAAAACAGAGGGGCTTTTTTCCCTTCAAAAAATGTTCATCATTGTGTGTGTGTGTGGTTTTTTTTTTTTTTTTTTTTTTTTTTAGTTTTCAAATTTACAGTGGTGTCAGGAACACTGTGACTGTACACTGGTAAACAATATGTTATCAATTGTTCTCCTACACAAAACAGAGGTTTTTTTCTCTTCAAAAAATGTTCATCATTGTGTGTGTCTAAACAGAAATAATTGCTCTTTCCATGTTAATAAGTGAGTCTTGAAAAAGTTCTCATCGGCCGCCACCGGGAATCGAACCCAGGGTGTTCCAGTTTCGTGCCGGACATGCTGCCACTGCACCACAGCGGCCTCGAATTCTTCAGAATCACATGTGATTAACTGTCAAACTACATGGCAGGTTGCTTCATGGAGCCCCGCACAATGCTGGGGATTCACCAAAGATGGAAAGCAGCAACTGAACAAATAACTAGGAGGCGAATGGATAATTAATTCAAACACTCAACGTGGATCAGGGACACCAAACAGAAATTGTTGCTCTTTCCACATTAATAAGTGAGTCATGGAAAAAATCTCATCGGCCGCCACCGGGAATCGAACCCAGGGTCTTCCAGTTATGCGCTGGACATGCTGGCGTGTAACAGGAAGACCCTGGGTTCGATTACCGGTGGCGGCCGATGAGAATTTTTCCATGACTCACTTATTAACATGGAAAGAACAATGATTTCTGTTTGGTGTTTCTGATGATCCACGTCGAGTCGAGTGTTTGAATTCATTGTGTGTCTTTTTTTTTTTTTTAGTTTTCAAAATTGACTAGTGATCATTGTGCAACTTTACAATATAAATTTCTTGCTGGTTGCATTATACCTCTATTATTTATTCATTATCATCTCACACCTCTGTACCTGTTTGGCATCCAGGTATGTTTTTGAAAAATACATAATAAAAAATTTTTAAATACAGTATATTCATGGCAGAAAATGTTTCTTCCATCTTTTTCTGTCTATTTCCTGATTTTCTACCTGTACCATATTGCTCTCTCAATTACTAAAGACTGATCGCACCTACAATCCCCCTTTGTCAAGGTCTACCACTTTGTGTGCAGCCTGGCATCGCAGGATATAACACTGCTGTTTGGGTAGTATTTCATTTCCCACTCAAAGCACATTTCCATCACATTGTAAAATGCTTTTACTAACTTTTTCTTCCACAGAAGAAATATTCAGCTCAGTTCTAATGTCTGACATGCCTATACCATCTTAAAATGTTCTTGCAAACTTTTTCTTTCACAGAAGAATTACTCATCTCAGTTCTAATGTCTCACATGTCCATACCATCTTAAAGTACCCTTAATAACTTTTTCTTCAGCAGAAGAAATACACCAATGAGCCATTACATTATGACCACCCCCAGCCTAGAGAAATGTGAGAGTCTGGAGATCAAACGGTGATGCAGGTGTTCACAGAGCAGTATATATACTACCTGAGGACGAGGTTTTCAGTTAGTAGAGTGTTCACAGTCAGAATGGGAAAAGCTACCAATTTATCCGAGTTTTGATAAAAGGACAAATTGTGGTAGCACGGTGCCTCAGAACTACGATCTTGAAAACAGCATGGCTTGTGGGTTGTTCACGTGCCACTGTAGTGAGTACATATCAGAAGTGGTGCACAGATAGCCAAATGATGAACCGTCGTCCGCAGCTCATTGATGCCAGAGGGGAGCGGAGACTGTCGCACATTGTTCACAAGGCCACAGTGTGACAAATCACCCACAGCTACAACAGTGGTGTTTAGGGCAATGTGTCACCACACACAGTTCATTGCAGCTTCTGTGCATGGGCCTGAGTAGCCAAAAACCCAGCCAGGTCCCCATGCTCACTGCACGTCATTTCCAACAATGCATGAAATGGGCCCAAGATCATCGAGATTGGACCATGGATGATTGGAAGAAAATGGCCTGGTCTGATGAATCAAGATTCCTGGTGCATCAGGTATACGGCCGAGCATGGAAACAGGTCGGCGGCAGTGGTGTTATGCTGTGGCCGATGTTTTCTTGGGACACTTTAATCCCCATTATCTCAATAGCACAATCCCCGACAGCTGTCAGGTATCTGAACATTGTTGCGTACCAAGTTTACCCATTCATGGCAACTGTGTTCCCTGCTGGTGATGGCCATGTCACACTGCCAGAATCGTCAAAGAGTGGTTCGAGGAACATGCTGGTGACTTTCTGTTAATGCCCTGGCCTCCAAATTCACTTGACATGAACCCAATCCAACATTTGTGGTTCAGCTTGGAAAAACGGGTTCGCGCTAAATCATCACCACCCTGAAATGTATGGGAACTGAAGGGCCTGCTGTTGACATTATGGTACCAGATACCCCAGGATACCTATCACCACCTCATCGAATCGATGCCTCGCCGAATGGTCGCTATTTTGCTGGCTAAAGGGGGTCCTACAGCTTATTAAGTAGGTGGTCATAATGTAATGGATCATCGGTGTACACAGCCCAGTTCTAACAGTTCTAATATCTGACATGTCCACATCATTTTAAAATACTCTTACTTTTTCTTCCATAGAAAAAAAATGCTCAGCCCAGTTCTAATGTCTGACTTGTGATTGATTTCAATAATCTGCCTTTCACTCCATCAATAAAGTTTTAGCACTCTGAGCAATTTGTTCCTACATCTCAGTCAAAATCCTTTCCCAAGTCAGTTAACACCATACACAAATTCACATTCACCTCATGAGACTTGAAGCCAAACTGATAGCCATCCTCTAGTAGCCATAGCCATACTGATAGCCATCCTCTAGTAGCCATAGCTATACTGATAGCCATCCTCTAGTAGCCATAGCCATACTGATAGCCATCCTCTAGTAGCCATAGCTATACTGATAGCCATCCTCTAGTAGCCATAGCCATACTGATAGCCATCCTCTCTTAAACCATACTAAGTCAATTTTACACCACGGTCATTAGCTTGTTTCTCAAATAATGAAGTAAACTTTGCAAGGAACACTAATTAAAGAGAAATTCTTTGGAAGTTGAGTAATCTGTTCCCTTTCTTATATAGTTGCATAGGGACTGACTTTTGCCAGATTTTACAGTGTTGTTTTTCAACAAAAATTTTCAAATGATTACTGTGTAATTTCTTCCTTTTGTGAGAACTGTAGATAACCTTTTTTTTTCTTTTTTCTGTATGAAACAAGATTTTTTTTTTTTTTTTTTTTACAATTCTTCATCTTTATGTGGCCCCCATTTTCTTAATGACCAAGCTCTGAAATGAAATTGTGAGAAAATTAAAGCACTGTTAAAGATGTAGAACCATTCATTTGAATACATGTATAGTTTGGGAGTCAGCAAGAAGAAACTAAGTTTACTACAGCAACCATATCATAGGTGCCAACTATGGGTCAGGTGTGGGTGGGGTGCTAAGGTGAGTCTTGACCCTCCAATAATTTCACTGGGGCCACCCAATATTTTTTGTCCTGTTTAATGAATTAATTGCTTTGGCTTCATAAGGTAGATCAAGCTTCACCTTATGATGCCAAAGCGATTTATTTCCAAAAATCAATAAATAACAAAATAAGTAAACACTTTGTTCCCCCCATATTCAGCATTGCTCATTTGATAAGAAACTGGATTGCCACCCACCCCCACCCCACCCCACCCCACCCCACCCGTGTTCTGTTTGAAATATTCTCGTGTTATGTGATAAATGTTTAAAACAATTATCAAACAAAAAATAAATAAAAATACAGAAACATATAAACTACAGTGCCTTTATTTATCTTTTTTTTTTTTTTTTTTTTTTCACTTCTCATTCTTTGAGTAGCCACTCTAATATTTCTCATGTTTTTTTATAAACGTTTGAAAATAAAATCTCTCTGGATATTTTTAAAAAATCACAGGCTGATTTTATTTTTAAAAAGATTAATATTCAGCAGAAGAATATTTATTTCCTTGTTCATTTGCTGATGAGAAATTACAATTGCATTTTAAAATTATACGTCGAATATTGTTGTTTATCTTTTTGCCCTTTTTATTTTCCTCTTGACAATGTAAAAGTTGTGCCCCTCCCACATCTAAACTCTTCATATCTGCCCCCCCCCCCCCCCAGTAATTTGGTAAAGTCGGCACTTCTGAACCACAGTGTATCATATCATGAGTTCAGATAATTATTAAGTGTAGTAAGGCAACTTGTAAATGAAAAGTACAGGGTGAACCAAAATTAGCTGCCAATTTATCATAACTTAGGAATGAACACAATTTGCATAAAACAAATGATCTTGTATTGGTGCAAACCTTAATTTTTTTTTTTTGCAAGTGTTAATTTTATAAGTGCTGTATGTGGTTGCTACATGTAACTTGGCATGTGTCCCACCTACAACAAATTTCAGCCCATATCCTTTAGCAGAATTATTACTACAATTTTTAGCAATGATATATTGCATATTGATGACATAACTTTTTCCAAATTCGCTATTTTGGCGCCTAAGAACGAGCACTGTGATGAAATTAATAACAAAATTGTATCTCTTCTTTCAGGGGATGCTGCTGAGTGTTTAAGTGTCAATACATTGATATCTGGAAACGACAATGACGTTATACAATTCCCAACAGAGTTTCTTGACAGTTTACAACATAGTGGAATTCCCCCACACAGTTTCAAATTAAAAATTGGTGCAATTGTAATCCTGTTGCAAAATTTTAACATTTCTTCTGGTTTAATAAATGGCACAAGTTTAATAGTACGAAAACTACACCACAATTGTTTAGATTTAAAAGTAAATAATGGCAAAGCTATTGGTAAAAGGGTTTTGTTACCATGCATAGATTTAACACCTGACACTGCACTTCCTTTTTTATTTTGTAGAAGGCAGTTTCCCATTCATTTGGCTTTTGCTATGACAATTAATAAGCCCCAAGGACAAACTCTAGATAGAGTTGGAATATATTTACCACAACCCGTTTTTAGTCACGGACAATTATATGTTGCCATGTCACGTGTTCGTAGCTTTCAAAATTTGAAAATACAAATTTTTCCATTTGGTGCAACAAAAACATCAAACATTGTACATAGAGAAATTTTATAACTTACAACCAGTTCAGCTACATTTATTGTATATTTCTTTCTATTTTCATAAATTAATATATTTTTCTATTGGGTTTATAAATAAGTTTTGAGGTATTTGAGGTGAACAAAACATGTTGTTGGAGAACAGAAACAATATTTTAATATTAATCGAAGTATGCTCCCTCTGAAGCTACAACTTTACCCCATCTTTCGGGCAGGGAACGTATGCCCTGAAGGAAGAATTCCGGTTCCTTGGAAGAGATCCAGTTGTCCAGCCAATTTTTGATGTCTTCATAAGAAATAAGCCGTTATCCAGAAAGTGCTGACTGCATCGACCGGAACAAATGGTAATTCGATGGTGCAATATCAGGCGAATATGGCGGGCGGGGTAGAACTTCCCAGTCGGATCCTTCTAAGTACTTTTTCACAGGTCGAGAAACATGTGGTCTTGCATTGTCATGCTATAAGATGACTTTGTTGTGTCTATTTCCCATTCTGGCCGTTTTTGCATGAGAGCTCGTTTTAAACGCATTAATTGGGTTCGATACCGATCACCAGTAATAGTTTCTGACGGTTTCAGCAGTTCGTAGTGGATCACACCCTTCTGGTCCCACCAGATACACAGTATTACCTTTGAACCATGGATATCGCGTTTTGGCGTTGAAGGACCTGGTTCACCTGGCTTCACCCACGCTTTCTGCCATTAAGGGTTATCATACGATATCCATTTCTCGTCGCCAGTAATAATACGATGCAAAAAACTCTTTCTTTTTTGCCTTTGAAGCAGCAATTCTCAATTGGTTTTTCGACCTTTAAGGTCTCTTTCCCGCGAAGCATGTGGAACCCAATTCCCTTCTTTTTGCACCACTCCCATGGCAGCTAAACGTTGTGAAATTCATGGTTGACTAACATTTAATGCTGCTGCTAGTTTTTTTGGGGTCTGGCACAGATCCTTGTCGAGTAAAGCTTCCAATTCGGCATCAGCAATTTTTTTGGGTGGTTCAAAAAAATTGCTGATGTTCTTTATCACTGACATCGAAATCGTTCCTTTTGAATCGCCTAAACCAATACTCATATCTTTTAATGGATGGGGAATGTTCACCATAGATTTCTGACATTAAGCGATAGCTGTCAGCAGCACTTTTCTTGACAATAAAGTAATGCACTAACACTTCCCGCAAATGCTGTTTCGTCGAGATGAAAGTTGCCATTTTTCCATCGAGTAAAACAAATATGTCTTCGCACCTCGATCGAACATCGTATACTGACTCTGACAGCTGGCGTCTCATACTGCGATGTTGCAGTGTTGCCACCTTAAAATACATGCAAGCAGTAATAAGTACGACACTGAACGGAAATCCCTCAAAACTTGTTTATATACCCAATATTTTCAGAAATTAATGAAATATGTTAATAAATATTTAAATAGATACAAAGATTACTTATCTGATATTTCATATTTTCTACAATACTTTCTTTGTGTTCTTTAATGGTAGTTGGTAGATGATAAGATGCATGCTTGGTCTTTAATGTAGCCCCTTAAGAAAAATTGGGTGGCATCAAATCTGACTACCTTGGAAGCTGCCCAAATCAGAAAGCATTGCTTTCATCTTTGCTTCGTTATTCAGAGTGGTGATTTAGAAGGATGATTTATATTATACTTTTCTGGCTGATTACCTGACAAAAGGGGTATAACTTTTTTTTTTTTTTTTATATTTTTTTCGCAAACCTAAGTAAGGGGAGAGAAAGTTTTTGAGTCACTTGTTTCTACCTAGTGGCATGATGTCCAAGTCAGTAGACTTGCCTTTCTCCATCATCATGCCTTGGGTCTTGGAGCAAAGAATAAGGGGGCTGCCCCGGTGGGGCAGTAGTCTAAGCGATGGCTTCTGATCATTCATCCGAGATGGGTCTGGGTTCGAATCCCAGTGAGGCATGAATGTTGTGTTTGCCTTAAGGCACTGGCTTTCTCCCTTCCCTGGAACCAGTGGCCCTAAATGAGGGATGGGAGACTGCTTATAGCCCACTGAGTTGGTCACGGTGGTCGTTAAACCTCCAATCAAAAAAAAAAAAAAAAAAAGAATAAGGACTAGAAAGGGCATGCTTATCAATGGTGACAGATTTATAGTCATTTCTCCTGAGATGAGAGAGAAGGAGAAGTTGTTTTGCTGTAGCTTTCATAAAACCCGGCCATTATGTGAACACTTCTGTTTGGGGAGCACAGAAAGTTTGAGACAGCATTTGGTTTAGGTACATTGGCTGCTTAAAGGGTTAAAAAGCCACTGTACGACAGTTACAGAATGATTTTCGTTATACCACAAAACACATACTGCTCATTTGCTACCAATAAAGTATGACATTTTGGATTTCTGACTGCACTAGTACTATCTGTAGAACCTAACTGGGTTGTCAAAAAAATAAAGGTTTCTACCAATAAAATATTATTTGTTTTGTGGTAATTGCTGAATTCATTCCTAAGTTATGAACTTTTTTTTCATTGGTGGCTAATTTTGGTCCACCCTGTACTACTAATTTTGCTCCACCCAGTGTACTACTAAAGCTGTATTACGTATCATCATCAACCATTATCAGTCCACTGCTGGATGAAGATCTCCCCAAGTTTCTTCCACAATGGTCTGTCTATCTTATGTCAGTCTTCTCCATGTCACTCCCACATGCTTTCGATTCCATCCACCCATCTCCCATGTGGTCTTCTTCTGGATCTTTTCCTGTCCCTTGGAATCTGGTCTAGAATTTTGGTTGTCCATCGGTGGACCATTCTTCTGGCAACATGTCCAGCCCATTGCCATTTCAAGGATTTTGCTCTGATCATGATATCTTTTGGAGAGGTTTGACCATAACTCACCACGCTGGCCAAGTAGGTAGGCGAGTGTGGAATAGCATTTCCTCTAATCTCAATACCACTATTTGTTGGTTGTCAGAGCTCCTTTAGGTAGGAACAGGATGCACCACGAGAATGCGAGGTTGGCATTTCTCAAGGGAGAGGCTATATATTGCACATCACCTGACCTTGCGTCCCATTACGTATAGAGAATTATAAAAACATATCATATGTGCCAAAAGATATGACTGTATTTAAGGTTAGTCAAGAAATTGTGATGCTATCAAAAACAGAACTGTGCCTCCAATATGCACGTGCATGCACAATATGATCAAAAGTATCAGGACACCCCTTTGGAATATAGAATTTGCCCATAATTACAGCAGTACAGATGTAAAAAAAGATGCTCATAGCCTGGTAAACATTATAGACAAGCATGAAAGGTAGAATTGGATGGTACAACAGAGCTCAGTGACTTTCAATGTGGTACAGTTGTAGGATGCCATCTTAGCAACAAATCAGTTTGGGAAATTTCTGCCTTGTTGCAGCTGTCCTAATCAACTGTAAGTGATGTTATTGTGAAGTAGATATGCCTAGGAGCAACAACAGTGCAATCGTGACCTGGTAGGCCACCTAAAATTACAGAACAGGGCTGCCGAGCACTGAAGGGAGTGGTGAGACAAAATGGCATGTCCTTGGTTGCAGCCCTCACCACTGAGTTTCAAAACGCCTGTGAAAGCAATGCCATTGCCATAAAGGTTTCACAAGAACTAAAGGAAATGGGTTTCCATGGGACTGAAGAACCGCATATAAGCCTAACATTAGCCAAATCAGCCCAAAGTATTGGTTGGAGTGGTGTAAATCAAAACATTTTCTCTGAAGTGATGAATCATGCTTCACCATCTGGCGGTCCAGCAGACAAGTCTGGATGTAGAGGATGCCAAGTTAATACTACGTACCCAAATGTGTTGTTCCAACTGTGAAGTTTGGTGAAGGAGGCGTTGTGCCCTGGAGCTGAATTTCATGGTTTGGACTGGGCTTCTTAGTTCTCATTCCCGGGGACCTTAACACTGCAGTCCATAATGACATTCTCGACAGTTCTGTGCTCCCAACATTGTGGCATTAGTTTGGTGAAGGCCGTTTACCAACAGCATGCTACTGCCGTCCACAAAGCAAGGTATGTGCAGAAATGGGTTTCATGTGATCAGTGTAAAACTTGACTGACCTGCACAGAGACCAGATCTCAACCCCATGGAACATTTTTGGAATGAATTGGAGCGCCACATGTGAACTAGGCTAAACCACACGACATTGGTCACCTATCTGAGTAATGCTCTTGTGGCGGAATGGAAAGCAATTTCCTCAGCAACATACCAAAATCTAGCAGAAAGCCTTCCCAGCAGAATGGATGTTGTGATAGCAACAAAAGGTGGACCAAATTGATATTAATTCCTTTCCTGTTACAGGAAGTTTGTGGATGAGTATGTGTTCTGATACTTTCGATCTGATAGTGTGTGTGTGTGTGTGTGTGTGTGTGTGTGTGTGTGTGTGTGTGTGTGTGTGTGTACACTGCTGGCCACCCAAAATGCAACACCAAGAAGGAAGCATCCGATTGGCCTGAAATTCGCAACATGCGTATTCTCGCCACCGAGAAGCACTATAAGAAGGGTGCACAGAAGGGGGGTGTAAATAGTGGAAATGTGTTGTTCTGCCGGACCTGTGTGCGGGAAACTTCCTGATGCCTCGTCGCAGAATATGGCAGTCATTCCAGCACATTTCGGAGTTGACAGAGGACAAATAGAGGCTTATCACGACAGCGGTTTATCGTACTGAGACATCGCCACCTGTGTGGGACGACATGCAACCACAGTGAGGCGAGTATGGATTCGGTGGGTGCAGGAGGGATGGACGGACCGACATGAGCGATTGCCGCAGCCACGGCACACCACCGAACGAGAGAGGACCGGCATGTAATGCGGCGGCCATTGACGGCTTGCACCGCCACATCACGAACGTTAGCGCAGGAATTAGGGTGTGTTGCGCAACAACCTGTGTCAGCACGTACCGTTCGACGTCGTCTGCAGGAGCGGGGACTTGTCGCACAGCGCCCATTGCTCCGATTACCATTGACGTTACACCACCGGCGAGTTCGGCAGCAGTGGGCCGTTAGCACGTCACACTTGGACTACGGAATGGCACGACATTGTCTTCTCCGACGAATCCCGCTTCTGCCTGCAACACCACGATGGTCGGATACGCGTGGGGCGACACCACGGCAAGAGACTGTATGATGCCTGCATTATGCATCGCCATACCGGCCCGTCGCCTGGTGTTATGGTTTGGGGTGCAATTGAATATGACACCCGCACCCCTCTGGTATGCATCACCAATACACTCAACAGCCAACACTACATCTCTGACGTTTTGGAGCTTGTAGTCCTCCCTTACCTGCAGGACCTGCCAGCGGCCACGTTTCAACAGGACAATGCGGGCGCGCATCATGCAACAATTCTTCACAGCCCACCAGGTGTCACTGCTGCCGTGACTCGCTCGTTCTCCCAATATGTAGCCCACTGAACACGTCTAGTCGCTGATCAGCAACCGAGTGGCCCGGCAAGCACCACTCGCAGCTACTCCTGATGAACTGTGGCAACGTGTGGAAGCCGCGTGGATCGACATACCCCAAGCCCACATCCAAAGCCTGTTTCGTTCGATGCTGCGGCGTGTAGCAGCCGTTATTGCCAGCCATGTGGGCCACACGAACTATTGATGTCTGCGTGTTCCGCAAGTCGCACGCGCCTGTAAGCTCAATCGTTTCATCTTTGTATATGTTGTTATGTGTCCAGTAAATCTGGCTTTGCTATCTCGTGTCCTTCTTGGTGTTACATTTTGGGTGGCCAGCAGTTTATAATTTTTTTATGAATGTATTGACTTTTTATATATATTATAAATTATTATCTTTTTAATTTGATTACAGTACTTTGTATGTTTCCTGATTTTTGGATTTTCATCTTTGCACAGTGGAACTGTTATGGATACCTCATTTCTACCAGTACTGTTTTTTTTTTTTTTTTTTTTTTTTTTTTTTTTTTTTTTTGCTTCTAAGAAAAATGCAGTAGGTGTAACATACATTAGCACAGCATCTTGTATTTTATGTAATACAGTGAACATAATTTATTTTAAAATATTGATCTGGGATTAAGTGGAGTTTACTGTGAGTTTTTTCTTAATGACTGTTTCAGGGTGGAGGCTGCAGATTCATACGTTACAACTGCAGTGTAGTTGATCTTCGACTTGGTTGGTCCCTCATGCATCCTGGAAGACTGACCCATTATCATGAAGGACTTAAAGTCACAAATGGAACACGTTACATCATGATTTCTTTTGTTGACCCATGATTCTTATTCTTAGTTTGTTATGCTATTGTTATACTGTAAGGACTGTGTGTGAATAAGGCTGTGGTTATGCAGGGTTCATACAATCAAAATGCTTGAAAGCACGACTGTTAAAAGTTCATTAGAACTAAAAGTATCGGTACCAGTACATGTAGTTAAACTGAAGGATGATGTGCAATTTATATCAACACAAAGTAAAAGCTGCTCTTCAAAAATGAAAATTTCATTGATAATTGCTTGAAATTTCATAAAACTGCATATTGCAGAAGCAAAATGACTGAATTATGAGCATTTCTTCCAGATGTAAGAAGTGATGTGATTGTACCAGAATATTTCATAGGCGTGCAACTTTTGGTGTGATGACTAAAACAGAATGAAAAAGTTGCTTACATGTATCATAACATATTACAAATATCCAGAACTTAATAATGTTTTTAATGCAAAGTTTGTTATGTGCTAATATATAACAGTGAATTTTTGTGAGGTGTGTTAAGTACAACACTGTTTTACAGTATGAATTGTTCCAACATGCTACACTGTTTTAGATGGATTTTACAATAATTTTATGTTATGACCAGGCAGAATTCTGCTTAATAATGATGAAACCATTCTATTACTGGTGCAAGCTGACATCAGCATCATTTCTTTTTAATTTTACTGCTCTCATTTTTCTAATAAGTCACTTGAGTATCAAAACTTTTAAATTCAAGCAGTAAATAAGATGATCCTGCATAATTCAATCTTACCTGTTCATCTTCATTATGGACTTATATTTAGGATGCTATTGTGTGTGTGTGTGAGAGAGAGAGAGAGAAAAAAAGAAACACAAACACCCCTGAAATACATACATCAGTATAATAATTCTGTATAACAAAAAAAAACTAATTTATTATAAGAATCATAATTTTAATCTCCCATATCCAATTTAGATAATATATAGTGTTTATTGTCTCATAGTGTTTTATTGTCGAGACTAATCATCTGAATTTTTGCCATCAGTAATTTTAAAATTCACAAATGAAAATTCTCTGCTTAAAATAAATGCATCGGTTAATTTTCTGTTTGAATCCTCAATGTAGTGTAAGTGCAGTGATTGCATTGTGATATGTATATTGCACTCCTGAACACTATGCATATGTGCATCAGTATGAGAAAACATATAACAAAAAACCTAATTTAATATAAGGATCAAAATTTTAATTTCCCATATCCAATTTAGATAATACAGGGTGATTCATAATTGTTGTCGTGGTTTCAGTGGCATATGATTGGGAAATGGAAAACAACGAACTAAAACCACAAACAGTATATGACAGATGACAACTAAAAGTTTTATTGCCTGTAGAATCGAGACATCAGATTGCTAAACCACTTCGACATGCGCGCCTTTTGTGGTACGTAAGATATGCAAGCGTTAATAAATTTCCCACCGGGTGTTCGCCAGCATTCGCAGCATTACTGTTGCTATCGCAGCACCAATTCAGGTCTTCAGGTCATCGAGGGAGGTCACAGGGGTTTGGTAAATGATGTTTTTCACGTATCCACACAGGAAGAAATCCAGTGGTGTAATATCAGGTGAGGCCGGAGGCCACAGAATGGGTCCACCACTCCCAACCCAGCGCCCAGAAAAATGCAGGTCAAGAAATTCTCGGACAATAATAGCCCAATGAGGTGGTGTGCCATCGTGCTGGAACACCACATTAGGCTGCCGATCTTCCAACTGAAGTAACAGATACAGCTGTAGCATGTACAGACAGATCACTGCTGTCACAGTTTTTTTCACAAAGAAAAAGGGCTCCAACACTTCTGAACATTACAAAGCACACCAGACGTTCAACTTTTGACTATCTCGTTTGACTTATCGAATGGTGTGAGGATTTTTAGAGCCCCATATTCTGCAGATAAGCTGACTTACCCTACCTAAGACGAAAAACGTTGCTTCATCACTAAATATCCATGTCCGCAGGTAATATTCAACAGCTTCGACTTTGAACAAAATGTCTTGGGCAAATTGGAAATGGTGGGGTTTATCGTCCCACTGTAAAGCCAACAATCTGCAGTTTGCACGCACAAAGTTGTAAGCAGTTATGCAGAACCTTCCAAACAGTTGTTTGTGGCATACCTTTAATTGCAACACGGCTCGTCTCGTTGACTTTTGAGGGCTTCGAGAAAAGGCTTCCTGGATGCAATCAACATCGTCCTGTGAAGTGTTCGGTCTTCCTGCTCCTTTTTGATGCTGCACACTACCAGTCTTTTGAAACTGCTTTAACCAATGTTGGGTAGCACTATCAGAAAGTGAAACTCTGCCCGTTCTGTAACAATGTTGCGTTGTGCTGACTTTGTTTCGAAGAGCCAGAGTGTGCACATTGCTTTTTCTTGAACAGTCGCTATTTTGAAATATGACATCAGTTCAGTGTGCTGTGTTGCCACATAAAACTTTTCACAGTGAACTTGTTTATGCTGTAGGCAATTTTATTTGATCAGTTACGGTTTGACCGTGTCAGGCCACAGAAACCCCCAACAATAATTATGAATCACACTATTGTTTATAGTGTTTTATTGGTGAGACTAATCATCTGAATTTTTAGCATCAGTAATTTTAAAATTAACAAATGAAATTTTCTTCTAATGTCTACTAATAACACACTTTTTTCACTTTCTGGTATAAAACCATAGGCTTAGCTGATTACCCTGTTTGACCTCCAGGCAATGTGTCACGGTGAAATATTTAGCCCACGGAAAAAAACCTGCCAGAACATCTGACTTGAAGAGTTGTGCAATTCTTCTGCTGTGTGTGAAAGTGGTAAATAAAAGCAGGTGCAGCCAATAGCAAAAGGATTGCATATTTGATAGCAGATAACTACAACCTTTTCTCCTTTTATTTATATATATATATTATGAATGTTCTGGCAAAGATTTTTAGGATAGAGGAAATTCTGTGGCAGCAATTTTCTTTCAGCAAATTTCTTTATAATCCAAGATAATTAAGGAAACATTTTTCTGTGTTGTCCTGGAAGAGTAAGTTCATGAGATTCATACATGTGTTGGAGTCTTTTTACATGAAACCAATTAAATTATATGTAACATTATATTCCAGTGGTAGTGAAATAGTTTTATGATTTGTTTAAAGTAAAAAGTTTTGCAATGATGCAGCATAATGATCACCCATGAAGATTACTCTTTTGTGATAATCTTTCATTTCTAAAATGTAGCTCACAAACTTTTTGTGGTTTATAGAATAATTTAAAGATTGTTTTTCAAAATTTCTTCACTTTTCCTCTTTCTTTCTGGAAAATGTATCGCAATGATCCCTGTTGTGATTGGAACAATGCTTCTGCTTGTGGAAGGTTGTAAATTGCAGTGTAAGGGTAGCTTCACATTTCAAACCAGAGAAGTGGTAGTGCTAGGAAAGGAAGAATTACTAAAGGTTAGCAAAAGTACTTGTATTTTCAACCCTAGTATATTTTTCTCTTTCTGACCCTCCCTGGCTGTAAGGTTAAAGCTCATTCATGTGATGGAGGTTGGAAGAAATGCCTGCTGTTGAGTTAGTTAATGCTGAACGGGAGAAGTGATGATCAGAATTCCACGACTGCTGGGTTGAGCAAAGTTTTATATTTGGTTAATACATAATCAGAAGTAACTTGAACAGCAAGGATAAATCGTAGGAGGTGGTGATAGTGACATGCTTAGGTTTTTATATCATATATATATATATATATATATGATGTTCCAGGGAAGGGAGAGAGCCAGTGCCGTATATATATATATATAGTTTCTTCCACAATTGTCTGTCTTGAGCCTGTCTCCTCCATGTAACTCCGGCATGCTTTCAAATTTCATCCATCCATCTCCCACGGGGTCTTCTTCTGGGTCTTTTCCTGTCCCTTGTAATCCCGTCTAAAATTGCAGTTGTCCATCGGTGGTCAGTTCTTCTGGCAATATGTCCAGCCCATTGCCATCTCAGTTAATTTCACTCTGGTCATGATGTCGTCCACTCCTGTCATTTTCCTTATCCACAAGTTCCTGTTCTTATCTTTCCTGGTTACACCAAGCATGCATCTCTCCATGCTTCTTTGTGTGTGTGTGTGTATATATATATATATATATACACACACACAAAGTTTGCCTATATATATATATATGGCTTTTCTTCTTTTGCTTTGTGACATGCATATTTTTCATCATTCATCTATTTACTTTTTTTTTTATATATAAACATTCTTTTATAAGAAATAACTTGTTTGGGTAATTTTTTCATCTTAAAATATCACTAATCCTTCCTAGTATGAAAGCAGTGTCTATGAGTTGGAACTCATATCCTCTAAAAAAAGGGGGGGGAGAAAGAAGAAATGGATATTTAATTTAACTATATTACTATTAATTGCTGAGAATAACTTGAAAGGCACTGGGAAATTACAGAATAACTTTCAAATATACGTAAATTTTAGATAATGATTCAAATATTTTGTGATGTATTTTGTCTAAGATCTTACATAAATAGCTAACAGACTGAACAAATTTGCCATGCATCTGTTGTAATGAATTTGTTTTCTAAATAGCAATTTTTCTGTGTTATAGCTCTAATTCCAATGTGATACTTAACCTGAAAATTTGGTATTTTTTTTTTTGATGAATGTGATACAGATTTCAAAAAGGCAGAATATTGATTTTGATATCATCTATCCTTGATATTAAAAGGAAAGTCTGTGTAAATTTTCTTTATACTGAAAGGAAAGTCTGTGTAAATTTTCTATATTCCAGGAGAATCCTATAGCTATAATAAGTAATTAGCAATTATTGTTAGTTATTGTGTGCCCAGAGCTCTTTGTTGTCACTGTAAATGCATTTCGGTTTGACATCACATTTCAGAGATGTTTTTTTTTTTTTTTTTATTGGAGGTTTAACGACCACCGTGAGCAACTCAATGGGCTATGAGCAGTCGCCCGTCCCTAATTTAGGGTCACTGGTTCCAGGGAAGGGAGAGAGCCAGTGCCGTAAGACAAACACAACATCCATGCCTGACCGGGATTCGAACCCGGACCCCTTACGGACGAATGATCAGAGGCCAGCGCCTTAGACCACTGCGCCACCGGGGCGGCCATTTCAGAGATGTCTACCATGTTTTCAAATCACACTTCAAGCATCTGAGTTTTTATAAATATTTGCTTAGTTTGTCTACAGTAAAATAGTAGTAAGGAAAACCAGTGCAAATTTTAACTATTGAAAAAAAATGTTAGGTAAATTGGATATATTTTTTATCTGATTCAATTGTTTTAGTTTTTCTGCTGCACCACATATAGTCGTACCACAAATTGTCACATGGTAGCCAAGTGACTATGGCTTGAATTAAAGTCAATACAAAAGGGAACCAGGGCTCAATACCAATTCCTTCTCGGATTGGTATCAAGCTCTGGTTCTTTCCTTTCCCTGCAGTCAACAACATTTTAACTAAAAACAGATTACTCCTTTTAGCTTAAAATGCTCACGAAAGCCATTAAACTATAGAAAAAAAGAGACTTATTCCATTTGGGATGGGAATTTTTCCAGGCTTGTTTTGTGTTTGGGTATATGAGCAATTTATGGTGATTATTTTGCCCTTCTTCCAAACTGATGCATCCTTGTCTTACTGTAATAAATGAATTTCAAGCAGCAAATGAACTCATTTTACATAATAGTAGAATCTGTAGTAATCTTAATGACAGTCCAAATTTAAATATGTTTGTATATATATTGTACTCATATTATCTGTTGCTGTGTGGGACACTGGATTTTGCATCCTAAATTCTAAAACTTTTTCTTGATGAGGTTGTGAATTCACCTTCATAAAAATAGTTTTATACATAAAACATACATAATAAATCCCTCCCAAGTTTAGTGTACAAAATCCATGTATTATAATCCACATAACTTCCCCTGTGGTGGCCTGTCACAGAACATATTTTCCAGCTTCATCGTGTAATTAGCTGTCAAGAAATGCCAATGTTTAACATTTATGTTTGATGTTATTTATTTATTTTACCTTCATGTGTTGTTCTAGTTAATTATTTTTTTACAATATGAGAACATGTTATGCATGATTTTCATTGTTTGTGAAGTGTTTGTTCTGTCACCATCAAGCCACAGCCCACAAGCCAGTGTTAGAGGTAAAGCACTGGAATTTTCAATCCAGATTTTTTCATGTGATTATGTGTGATACATGTTTTTGAATGGTTTAAGATTATAAAACCAGTGATATGATCATGTAACTTTCAAAATATTGGAATTCACTAATTTAGAGTGCACAGCAATGTACTCTGTATTTGGCTTTAGATTTTTGCTAATTATAGTGGTCTTTTCAAAAGTAGTTTAGAAGTCTTACCTAATAAAACTGGCCAACTGATTGAGGTTGTAATTTAGTGTAGTAGTATAGCAGTAAATCTTCTCATTTTTGTGTCTGTATCTCTGCCTCATACAGTCTTACATCCTCTTAACTATTCCTGCATCTTATCTTTCTTTTTGAATAATAGTAAGCATCTTAATTTCCATTTCATTGTTGTGTGCATTAAATATTTGTGCACAAGTTCTTTTTGAACATACAGAGTAAGAAAAACAAAAGAGTTTTCAGTGTTCTTTTAAGATATACATGTTGAGAGCTGGATAAATTGCAAAAATGTTTTCTTTTATTGCAAGTTCTGTATCACTGAAAAGTCCTGTCACATAGTGGTGTGACTGAATATGGGTACATGCTTTGCCCATGCTGAAAATTCCTGTCAAACAGTAGTGACTGAACCTTAGTACATGTTTTGCTCTCGCTAAAAAGTCCTATCACACAGCAGTGTGACTGAACATGGGTGCATGTTTTGCTCTCGCTAAAAAGTCCTATCACACAGCAGTGTGACTGAACATGGGTGCATGTTTTGCTCTCACTGAAAATTCCTGTCAAACAGCAGTGTGACTGGACATTAGTACATGTTTCACCCTTGCCGAAAATTCCTGTCACACAGCAGTGTGATTGAACATGGGTACATACACTGACGGGGAAAAAAATTCCAACACCACGAAAAAATAGTTGTAGAGGAATGAAATGGCAGCAATACATTTGTATAGGTAACATATTTAATCGATTAAGGTTTCAAGATCACAGCTTAATGTAAGCGCAAGAAGAGCCATTTTAAATGTGAAATGCTGGTATATTAATAACCGGTGTAACCGCCAGAATGTTGAATGCAAGCACGCAAACGTTCATGCATTGTGTCGTACAGGTGCTGGATGTCAGTTTGTGGGATGGAATTCTATGCCTGTTGCACTTGGTCGGTCAATACAGGGACGGTTAATGCTGGTTGGGGGTGACGCTGGAGTTGTCGTCCAATGATGTCCCATACGTGCTCGATTGGTGAAAGATCTGGTGATCTAGCAGGCCACGGCAACATGTCGGCACTCTGTAGAGCATGTTGGATTACAACAGCGGTATGCGGGCGAGCGTTATCCTGTTGGAAAACACCCCCTGGAATGCTGTTCATGAATGGCAGCACAACAGGTTGAATCACCAGACCGATGTACAACTGTGCCATCAGGGTGCATGGGATAACCACGAGAGTGCTCCTGCTGTCATAGGAAATTGCTCCCCAGACCATAACTTCAGGTGTAGGTCCAGTGTGTCTCGGCCGCAGACAGGTTGGTTGCAGGCGCTCACCTGGCCTCCTTCTAACCAACACACGGCCATCACTGGCACCCAGGCAGAACCGGCTTTCATCAGAAAACACAACAGATCTCCACTCCGTCCTCCAATGAGCTCTAGCTTGACATCACCGACGTCGCAAATGGCAGTGGTTTGGAGTAAGTGGAATCCACGCTACAGGGCATCTGGCTCAGAGCTGTCCTTCAAGTAACCGATTTGTAACAGTTCGTTGTGTCACTGTAGTGGCAACTGTAGCTTGAATTGCTGCCGCAGACGCGGTACGATGCGCCACGGCCATACGCCGTACACGGCGGTAGTGCCACGTGGCCGGCCGGAACCCGGTCTTCTTGAGGCAGTACCTTCTCTTGACCACCGCTATCAACAATCATGCACAGTAGCTACATTCCTGCCAAGTCGTTCTGCAATATTGCGGAACGAAAATCCACCTTCTCGTAGCCCTATTACACAACCTTGTTCAAACGCCGTGAGCTGTTGATAATGGCTTCTTTGTCTTCTTAAAGGCATTCTTGACTAACATCAACACCCTACGTCAAATCTCAACGATAACTAACGCTCACGAACGTTACAGCGCGTATTTACAGCAAACCTGCTTTGCATGTTCCGAGAAGCGCTACTAGCGCCACACGTATGCGCCGAGCGCGAAATTTGCATAGACGTCATCTTACAGATGTACTCTCACCGCCTACCAACTGTCGTTTATCTAACACAACCCGTTCTTGGTGTTGGGATTTTTTTTTTCCGTCAGTGTATATATTGCCCTCGTTGAAAAGTCCTGTCACACAGCAGTATGACTGAACATGGGTACATGTTTTGCCCTTGCTGAAAGTTCCTGTCAAACAGCAGTGTGACTGAACATGACTACATGTCTTGCCTTCACTGAAAATTGGAAATTCTGGTCACATAGCAGTGTGGCTGAACATAAGTGCATGTTTTACCCTCGCTGAAAAGTCCTGTCACACAGCAGTATGAATGAACATGGGTACATGTTTTACTCTCACTGAAAATTCCTGTCAAACAGTATTGTGATTGAACATGGGTACCTATATTTCCCTTGCTGAAAAGTCCTGTCACACAGCAGTATGACTGAACATAGGTACATGTTTTGCTATTGCTGAAAATTCCTGTCAAACAGCAGTACAACCAAACATGACATGTCTCGCCCTCGCTGAAAAGCCCTGTCACACAGCAAAAGGGGAGGGGAAGACTAGGATGCCTCAGGTTAATAAAATATAGTCTTACCACAAATTGTCACATGGTAGCCAAGTAACTAAAGCTTGAATTGAAGTCAATACAAAAGGGAACCTGGGCTCAATAACAATTCCTTCTCGGATTGGTATTGAGCTCTGGTTCTTTCCTTTCCCTGCAGTCAACAACATTTTAACTAAAAACAGATTACTCCTTTTTGCCTAAAATGCTCATGAAAGCCATTAAACTATAGAAAAAAAGAAACTTATTCCATTTTGGGTGGGAATTTTCCAGGCTTTTTTTTGTGTTTGGGTGTATAATCAATTTATGGTGATTATTTTGCCCTTATTCCAAACCAAGAAGAACCATATACTTAATTTTAACTATATTTACTATTAATTGCTGAGAATAACTTGAAAGGCACTGGGAAATTAAAGAATAACTTTCAAATATACGTAAGTTTTGGATAATGATTCAAATATTTTGTCTGAGATCTTACATCAATGGCTAACAGACTGAAAAATATTGTGATGAATTTGTTTCCTAAATAGTGGTTTTTCTGTGTTGTAGCTCTAATGCCAATGTGATACTTAATCTGAAAATTTGGTACTTTCTTCTTGATGAATGTGATACAGACTTCAAAAAGGCAGAATATTGATTTTGATATTATCTGTCCTTGATATTGAAAGGAAAGTCTGTAAATTTTCTTTATATTGAAAGAAAAGTCTATGTAAATTTTCTTTATACTGAAAGGAAAGTCTATGTAAATTTTCTATATTTCAGGAGAATCCTATAGCTATAATAAGTAATTAGCAATTATTGTTATCTGTTGTGTGGATAATTAAAGTGACATGGTAAATTTGAACACATGAACATAACAGTGAATCAAAAAGTATCAAAACTGCAAACAACATGCTTAAATTACATAAAACATTTATTAAGCGAGCTTTCAACTTATCACTGCAGTCTCTTTCAACCTTAGAAAGGATGGACGATGAATAATTTTGTCAGATCTATGTCATATTCAGTTTTTCTTGTAAACTTGATTTCCATATTGATGAAATAAAAAACAGAATTGAAGATTTTGAGTGAGATGGAGATTTTAAAATTTTCTTGATAATACAATGCAAAACAACTGATGAACAGAACAATTTATTTATTTGGTGTTATTTCACTAGGGTTCAGGGAGTGTAATAGCATAAAACTTGATTTATAACTCCATAAATAAAACCCTTTTCCAGTGCTCTGTTAATTCAAGGATGTTAGGCTTGTATGAATTTTTTGGTCTTGAGAGATCCAGAATGCTGCTGCCACTCCATGGATTCTTGTTTGGTCTCTAAATCATAGTGGTGAACCCAAGTTTTGTCCATATTCACAAGTCATCTCACAAAATTGGAAGAAGCCTGCACAAAAGGGTCAAAAAGAAGCTTTTGCATAATCAACTGTCTCCCATTTCTGTTGTGGTGTCAAATATTTTGGTATCCATTTTGTACTCATCCATAGAACAAGTTCAGAGGTTCAGTGATAATATGGACCTTCCACCATGAGGTGCATCTTGTGTGGACACCTGACCCCTAAATTCAGCCACCTAGTTTTTAACCATGCTGTAGGATGGACAGTCATCAGAGATTGTTACCTTTATGTCCTCATGGATTTCCTTTGTGGGCTCAATCCTTTAACAAAAATGTACTTCATTATGGCACTCTTCTCTTCTCCCTCAAAATTCATGTCTCCACATACTTTTGCTTCTTCACAACTTAAAAACAAGCACAGCCATTAATGATACAAACATCATATTTTGTCCTTTTAGGTATGAAAAGAATAAGCTTTTACATGAGTGGGTTACAATCATTCATGATCAACCATAAACTTTATTGATACCTCTCGTATATGTGGAGTAGCTCATGCTGAAACCATGCAGTCACTTTGGTTCCACTTGAAGAATCAACTCAAATTTCTTCTGGAAGAAGCTGGATTTTCATTTTCCAGTCAAAATGTCCGTAAAGATGTTTTGTTGATCATGCATTGAGAATACTGTAAAATTATTCTACAAAATATGGTTGTGAATGCTAAATTTGAACATTTTAACAGATGTGAAAACCAGAGTAATTCAATGTAAAACATTTTTCTGAACCAAATTGCTAAAAGGTGCAATGTGACGTTTTTAAGCCAACAAAAAGTTTTTAATAACTTTAGGGCCAGTTATATTCTTTCAGTAATGCTAAAGCAAATTTATTTTATATTTTTTCAATATTTGCATAAACGCATGTGCTCCTAACAAAGTCTGTCGTATTGTTGACTTACTGTAGAAGTATTCGTATGTACTACATATAATGTATAACAGAACTGCAAGTACAAATCCTGAGTTACTGAGAGAAGTACATTCATAAAATATGCATTATAAATCCAAAGAAATAATTTGAAGCTGAAAAATGATAGTTAACGCTGGAGAGGAAAAATATTTACATTGATTTGATGCATAGCAACTATTAATTTAAGTGATAGGTAATGCTAGAAGAGAAAAATATTTACATTGATTTGATGCATAGCAACAATTAATTTATTTCATGTATTTAATAAAAACAGTGTAGATACCCACACACACATATACCAAAATTAGATTTTGTTGTTAAATTGAAGAAACAGCATTATTACCGTTTTAATTTTGGTCAAATTTTGGAAAGTTTGTGAAAACATTTCTGCAGTTTGAGGTTTTCAGTGTAACAGGAACCTCAAGAAGAGTGTTTTTCAGGCAGCTATAAATGTATTGACCCACAGATATGTGCAGTGTACACATATATCTTAGTCATTCAGTTATTATGTTACTTTTGCTAATATTGTAATGAATGGAATGTTTGGTGATACTTCAAAATTAACAGAATTTTTTCCACTTGCATTGCTCACAAACTCTGCACAATGACCTTCTTCATAGCAACTGAGAACATTTGCATTGATTTTTGTCATACTTCTGTGTTTTCCTAACGTTTTACAAGTTGATAATACATTAAAATATGTAGATGCTTCTCTGTATTGTGTCCTTGGCTTTCAAAAGGACTGTACTCCCCGTGTATTTTCTTAATATTATTTTATGTTTGTAAATAACACACTTTATGTGAATGACTTAAAACCAAGGTTTTCAAAATAACAGTTTATGAGTTTCCAGGAAACAACTGTGTAACACTGACAAATATGGAAATAGCAGATTGAAATTATGCACATGCATACGAGTTCAATGTTTCAAAAAATGTCAGTTAATTCACTTTTATTAAATATCCCCAAGTGATGCACTCTGTAAGATGTATGATTTTTTTTACGAAGTCATACACTGAATTCTATAAATTCACTTTCACTTTAACACATTCGTATAAAACTTGTTTTCTTAACAGACATGCAGATAACGTGAAGAGCACATATGAGAAATGTCATGTGAGTGTGAATCATTTATATTCTTTTAATATGCTATCATTATCGTTATTATTATCACAATTTTCGTGTTTATTGGGGTGGTATGCTGGTTCGTTATACCCCACTTTGCAAAATTTATGTGTTTTAAACTTCATTGATTATTCATGTAATGACAGCATTTTTCATTTAATGAGAAAGTTGAATCAAGTTTCAATCAGTTATTATCAAACTCTGGAATTGTCTTATATGCACAAGTAAATGTGTAACATTTTCTGACAATTTCAAATTGTTTGATGACCTATCATGTGTATAGCTATCTACAAACTGGGAAATAATGCCTATTTTGTTATGCTCTCAAAATCCTGAATCCCATAAAACAGTCTGTCTTCCTAGTGATTTTAATAACATTCATGAAACAAAGTTAGTAAATATCTGCTGGTGTATTGTTTGTGGTTGTTATGCAGAATTCATGAGATCTTATACATTTATCCAAAAGTCATGTGTTCTCTTGATTTTTTATTATTTCTTCAAATTCAGCTTTTAAAAAGAAGAAAATGTGTTTTATGATGTTATTAACACAAGCTGTATGGTATTTCATGGTATTCAAGTAGATATTCCTGCTGGCTACTTTAAATGACTGTGGGCATGCAATTAAAGCTGTGATTTATATCATTATTCTTCCCATTTTTGGCAGCTGGACATTAATTAATTTGCACAACAACACAAGGTTATGCAATAATTTTTTTATCATTGTATTGGGCGTAAAAAAAATTTAGAGTTGCAGTGTTTGTATTTTTAATAATGCTTTGAAATGCTGATCAATTTTAATAAAGCTAATGCATTTTTTTATCCATTGTGCTGAAATTTTTTGTCTCTTTCAGTTACCATACCTAACATGTACATGTTCACAACAAAACCTTATTTGCAACTAAGTTCATGCAGTTTTGTGTGTGTGTGTGTGTGTGTGATATGTGAGCATCTGCTTGATGTTGTGTTGGAACCTAGTAACTGTTTTCACATATTTAGTTTCTATAGAAATATATTAAATATCTGAGAGCCAATTCTTTAGTCTTTTTGCAGATGTTTTCCACATAGCCTATTAAGTATTAGATTATGAAATTATTGTCTTCTTTTTGCTTCATTATAATTTTTTTTTTATTTTCTAAGGTGTCCTAGAATCATATAATTCATGTTCTCTGTATGTATTCATGTAATTTATATTTTTCTAGTGAAGTTTTTTTTTTTTTTGTTTGTCAACAATACTCACAGGATGATTAATGTATGCTAAATGGTATGTTTTTAAGGGAGGTTGGAACAAGTATACATCAGGTGTTGGTCTAAGTGCCATATTAAGACAAGACAGTTAGTTATCCCTCCCATACCATATGTTTCTAGAACTCTTTCAAATGCTGAGTAATTATTCAACAGCAGAATGTGAATGTCTGCCTTTTTTTTTTTTTTTTTTTTTTTTTTGGCGTTGTAAAAATATAGATGTTATCTTAATCAGTTAAAAGTAATGATAGTAACTGATCTTCTACCCTCCAACATTTGGGCACAGGAAAAAATTTGTCCAATAGACTTCTCTGTTGGGCATTGAAATTGCAAGAATTTAACATTAATATTAAAAGTAGAATCTCTCTCTCTCATGCCATGTCATGCCAAGATGCCCATGTTCAATGGATCAAGAAAATTTAAATGATAAACCTGTTATTATTTCTAATTGCCAAAATTACCTCACAGCAACAGACTGTACAAGCATTGCTCAATAATCCGAGCTTTGGAGAGATTTATACAGAGGGCGAGTCGAAAGTTTTACAATATTTGCATAAACGCATGTGCTGCGGCCAGTATATCACGTGTTTAAACTAAACTAGTTCAAGTTGTGCACTGCAGTCAGTCGAAAGCGATATAAAGTGGCAGTCACACTGTGAACAGCATCAGGGTGTCCACAGAATTATCAAACCTGATTTCCCTGACCAAATATATAAGAAATCCCTGACCTTACACAAACAGGTTTATTCAAGTTTTTCAATATATGTGCCATGATAATAAATAAAATTGAATTGGATAATTGAGAAACTTATATTATTGAAAAGTGTTTCTGTTTGACATATAAAGTTTCCCAAATAACTTATTCATTTATTATCAGCCTCCACCTTCCCCATAGCCATCCAACTCACACCTTTTTAATTTTAAGTTTACTCTTTTTTTCATGGTTTTACATTTATTGAAGAAACACTCAAACAAACCCATACACAATATTCAGAACAGTTACTATAAAAATATTACAGTAGGAACAGTCACTGTTTTTATATTACACACCACTTTTCTTCTTTTCCCAATCTGAAATCTTCACCTGCAATGCTGCTTCTTTCAACTCTAGTTCCTTCCGTACTCTTTGTCTTTTTTCCTTCAATTCCTTTATTTCATGATTAATTTTTCTTTTTTCCTTCAGTGTTCTTTCTTCTTTGTTTTGAAGAACACTTTTTTTCTCAAGATAATCCTTATATCTTCGTCTGGAGGCTCTTACAAAAAGAAGAAGCCTTCTATTGATGGCAATGTGTTCTACTCCTCACACATTTTTAATGGCATCAAAAACTGTTCTCTGACAAATCAGGGATTCTTCCAGGAGATTTTCCACAAGAAGAGACGTATTGACAGAAAATCCACCTTCCACTGAAGCATTTCCATGAGACATAATGAGACAAATTTTTATTACATCCTAAAGTTCACCGAATTGTTTTTGGTTGTCAAGTAGAGCACTGTAAAATTTGTCTAATCCAATGGAATCATCATGACTGTCTAAAAATTCATCAAACTGAGACTTTAAAGCAGATTGAGCTTCTACACACAATGAAGCGTACTGTTTATTAACTTTTCCAGCACAGTCATCTGAAATCCTGTTTGCACTAAGTAAAACTTTGAGCACAATTTCCACTCTCTTCTTGCCTAGACTCAGCTGCTGCACTATAATATTTGGGTCCAAACAAGTTACCCCACGGACAAACTTAAATTTTAGTGGGCTTTTCTCACGAAGTTTTTCAATCAAACTGGTCACAAGTTTCCTAAATTCAAGCTTAAACTCTAATTTCTCCCTTTCTGAGCACTTCACTTCTTTTAATAGCTTTTTAGCATTAAATCCAATATCAACTTTCTCAATTGAGAGAAGATTTTCACTTTTTGATACATCTAAAGTTAACAGTTTTGAGAGACTTATCAGCTTCACTTAATTTGTCAGGCTTCAAGCTTCATGCCATCAAATTTTTCATCAGATCCAGCAAATCAGTGTGTAAGAAAGGAATTAAAGGCTTTGGGCTCTGGAACCTTCTCAAAAAAGATTCACACTCTGAAGCTATAGTTCTAAATGCAGCCAATTTGCATTTCAATAGTGGACTTTCCATGAATTCTGCAAGAAACATGTGCTGTTTGCTGGAAATCGATGATTCTTTAACATATTTCTTGATATGATCATAGACAAGCTAGTCAAACAATTAACATTTTCGAACCACCTTACAGTGCAAAATTTCAAAGGGAAATCTTTACATCCAGTAATCATAGTATAATTTGCACAGCGAGCAGGACTATCTTTCAAAAGGTAGTACAAGTTACGCAGAAAGTGATGTATATCCCATTTCACTGCTTCAAGTCCAGTTTTCATAGCTCCATTGACCACGTGAAGACCACATACTCCAATGTCAACTAATAATTTACCATCTGGATTTTCAGTTCTAAGTTTATCTTTCAGCTTTTGAAGAAAGCTAAAATTAACGTTAGGTCCATCCATTGACACTTGTAGCATGTTATCCAAAGGAAGAGGTGCACCTTTAATGAATTTCTCTAAAAGATCATTAGCTGTTGCCCATCCTAAAAACACACTAAAGTATCTAGTGGAAACTTTTTGCAGATCGACGTCCCAATAACGAACAAACTGATTCATTTGCCCACGCTGAGCAATTTTGTTTAGTGATTCATCAAAACAAATTACAAAGTCAGTGCACTGCTTCAAATCGTCCATTAAACACTCTTTGAAATGTGGTGCCAATCCATAGTTTATCACATAAGATGCTTTGCTTTTGCCTAAAGTAAATTTTGAAGCTATCGCACTGTCAGGAAACATTAAATGAAATGTTTTGTTAATCTGTGTACAAGAGTTCAGAGACATTTGCTTGGACAATACTTCCATGGCCCATATTATTTCCGACTTTGTTACATCATCTTTCACTACATAAGCATCAAGGTCATTGGGCTTCACATCATCTTTCACAACATAAGTATTTGAGTCATTAGACTTAATATTTTCTAGAAGTACTGATTCCACATTTCCTGTGCTTGTTGATGATGGCAAGAGTTCGTTATTTAAAAAAGAGTTCTTTTTCACAGAGGAAGTGAAAGAAGCAATACTGGGCTGAGACATTTTAGCACGGATGTTTTTCAAATGATTAGGGCCATTTCCGTGGCTGGAGACTGCCCGACGCCCCATGTTGCTAAGCTTGAAAGTTTTAGAGCACACTTTACAAAATGCTGATTCATTCTCACCATTCACAGCAGCTATCCGACCAGAAAACTCAGGATTTAATTGTTCGTCCAACCATTGTTCATTAAACGCACAATGATTTGACATTGCTGCAGTCTTAATTGCCTTTTAAAAAGGTATAACTTATATCACAAATTTTCTTCTACTCCTTTGACCTAAAAACAAAAAGAGAAATGTTAACAAGTAATGTAACACAACTTACAATAATAGGTAGGAAATACAAGGTTACATTAGTAGGAAGGGGAAGTTAGTGACTGTTTGCAACACCAAGGGCAAGTGTGTTGGGCGATGAGGGCGTCATTCCCCTATGCCGGGTTAAAACTAGTTGTAGCCTAACTGTGATTGAAATTTCCCTGACTTTTTTTTAAATATCACCGATTTTCCCTGACTTTTACCAACATTTCAGGCATTTCCCTGACCAATTTTCATTTCCCTGATTTTCCAGAATGTGGACACCCTGAGCATTGCAGGTCGTCATTCTGTCTGTGGTTGGGACGCCTAAAAGATCAACAGCTACAACTGGCTAATTAGGAAACTTTTGCTTTACTAGTTTGAACTCTGCCATAACATTGCTCAAGCAACACGAAACATTTGTCATGCGAAAGGGAAAGGTTCTGTGGACCACAGCACTGCAACCAGGTTTAGGAAATTTTGCTCAGGTGACAGAAACCTCGATGATCAGCCAAAGTCAGGTAGGCCATAAACCGTGGATTCGGAGGCTGTGCGCCAGGCCATAGAGGCAAATCTGATAACCAGCGATCGGAGATTAACAGGCGAGCTAGGCATATCACTGGCCACCGTGGTTCGTCACCTTCAGGACCTCAGCAAGGTCTACAGGAGCCGCCGCATTGTTTCTCACGAACTGACGCCAGCTGAAGCAAACAGCTGAGTGGAAGTGTGCACGAAACTCCTAGAAAACCAGCGCGATATACGTTTCATCCAGATAATTGTTACATGCGATGAAAGGTGGGTTTATTTCCGTAATCATAACACACAACAAAAGTGGTTGAGCCTGGGCCAGCTTCCTGAACATGTTGCCAAACATGGGCGCTTCGAGCAAAAGGTGATGCTCCGAGTCTGATGGAATTTCGAGGGGATAATCCATTACAAATTTGTTCCAGACGGTCAGACCATCAACGCTGACCTGTACTCTGAACAGCTGGAGCGGATGTATGCCGTTTTGGAGGAGAAAAACCCTGCACTAGGGAACAGAAAGTGTGCTCTCCTACAGCAGGGCAACACTCTGCCTCATACCGCACGAACGACCCAGGCAAAACTCCAGGAACTTGAGGGCATCGAACTGATGCGACACCCAGCATATAGTCCGGACCTTTCCCCGTCGGATTATTACCTGTTCCGGTCCATGGCCCACTTCCTTTGCGGGCGGCACTTCAACAACCAGGAGGAGGTCGTAGCTGTGGTGAAAAAGTTCTTCACCTCGAAGGACAAGAACTAGTACCGCTGTGGAATCGAAGCTCTGGCAGACAGATGGATAAAGACGGTGCAACACGATGACCTAGACTTTGAATGCTAGTCGGCTTTCGTCAAAAAGGTACGTGTGAAAACATAGTGATCCAAATATTTCAAAATTTTCGACTCGCCCTCTGTAAGTACTTGTTAAATGGAACTGAAGATGATAATTTAGACATCTCATTACAGGGCAGTAGTCAGAGTTGCACAAAACAGCCAGGATGGTATATACACTATATTATTAAAAGTATTCGATCACTACCAAATATTTGCATAAGTGCAAAGAACTGTTGCACAGAAAGGTGAGTGGAGAGGTAAGTGTACAGGGTGCATAGGAAAGTCCATTTAGCCTGAAATAACTTACGAACAGAGAGAGGTAAGGTGACTACGCCCGATTGAATGCAACCAATAGCAGCGCACCTAGTGCCGAAATGCGGAAGTTAGCCATTGCAAATCAGAAGTGAAAAGAGATAGAACAAAGTTTCCAATTACAAAGTTGTAGAGCATCAATTAATTAGTACAAAACGACATTTGTTTCACACGGATAAGATAAATTGTCACCTGAACACCCTAAAATGTCCGATATCGATGTGCGACCTTTTGTGTGAACGCTTGAAGGGACAGGCATAGGTATCATATGAGCAAATACACACAATTTATTGCATAAATGCATACTTATGTCAATACAGTTTGGTGACGTCAGACAAAACAAAAAAGGCATACTGGCGCACAGTGATAAAAAGTTAATGCCGAGTATGTTCGAAGAGTTCGCCATTGCCCACAATACACATTTGTATTCGTGAAAGTAAATCTGCATGCACATTCCTCAGCATGGAAGGTGTCACACTACTGCAAGCATCTGTAACACAACGGCATGTTACAGATGCTTGCAGTAGTGTATAAAGCTGAGATATTCTGTCCTGTTATCAGTAACCTTGAGGTGGATGTGTCGCATGAACGTAAACTTTCAGAGTTCCAACGTGGGTTGGTAATAGGATGTCGTTTGAGTGATGTTTCCATATGGAGTATTGTAGTTAAACTATACATACCAAAATCAAATGTAAGTGATGTCATCATGAAGGGATGAAAACAGGACAGTGCAGCTATAGCAAAAAACGTTCAGGAAGGCAGCACATACTGACATAACATGACAGAAGTAAGAAATGTTGAGAAATCCATTACTGCTGAAGTAGAAAATACTTGTAATGGCTTGCTTAGTACCATAACTATCCACAGAAAGTTACACAGTGTTGGTTATTATGATAGAACAGTGTCACATAAGCCACACATCACTGCCGTCAATGCGAAGTGCTGTTTGGAGCATAGGCGTAGCCTAGGGGTCCTCGGGTCCGGAATGCGAATTTAAAGTGATATATATGTATATTAAAAACAAGTTTTTTCTCAGTAATGTTGTTTGTTTTTTGTTTTTTTTTCATTTTTTGACTTTTACAGATTTTGGGCTTATTTTTACTTGGTTTTTTTTCCACAAGGCTTTCCCCAATGAACCAAATCCATGAACTGATGTATGTCATGTAAAAAAAGAAAGCCCTCATCCTCTCAACACTCTATGCTCCAGCCTTTTTGTCACTAGCCTTTGTTTTTTTAATAACACATATCTTTACTCATGTAATTTGTGCCCCAGAAGTCCCTGATGGATACTAAAAATATTCAGAGATTTTTAATGAGGTAAAAATGTCATTAAAAACTATATGAATCTCTCGTAGTTTTATTTTTCTTATATTAACAAAGAATTGATCAGCTAATGTGTGAAAATTACATTTATTTTCACCCTTAGCCCTGATCTTTCCTGCAGTTCTTGTTTTCTTTAAAAATTACTGGAATAGATTTTGTGTGGAGCAAGCTTTTTCAATGCTTTTTCTCTTCTGTGCGATATGGATCACTGTAGCAGTGCCTATGTGTTCATAGGTGTACAATAAATGTTCAACCCCCCCCCTTCCTTTTTATGATGCTATGAGGTTGTTATGAGGTCTGATCATTTATGCCTTGTTGCAACTCACTGTGAAAAATATGGTAGGAAATGAATAGTTGTGAAAGTTGTAGTCTCAAATCGTTTATGAACTTATCCCTTATATGTACATGTCGTCCCGGAATCGTAGAATGAATAAGAAAGAAAAAAATTTTTCGTTCTTTCTTATTCATTCTACGATTCTACCCAACATTTTATTACATTTTTCCTCTCAGTCCACAGACCCAAAAATCCTTTCTCAAAGCAACTTCTGTCCCCTTCCGAAGTTCTTAGCTTGACCTCCTTGTCATCTAGTGTCTATTGCAGCTCGGAGGGCTCGGCAGCTAACATCTCTGATGCAATAAAGCAAGCAAGCCCATTCCGATTCATCTTGGATCACAATGTACACGATTGCAGCATAGACCAATAAAACAATTTAAGCACTTACGAAAGGTTTCCCGTGAATACTGCTTTACTACCTTTAATTACCCTTACCACCTTTGAAAACGTTCCCAAACACACCCTATGCAGGTTGAGCTTGCTTGAAAATTTTAATTACTACTAAAATCTTTTAAAATCTCCAAAATCCCTATAGCAATGATATAAGAGATATGTTAGACTAAAATGCTAATTTCGGAAATTTGGCATTCATTTCCCTTTTTCCTTAGAAATAATCTAACGGTTTTTCTTTCTTTTTTTTTTTTTTTCAAGAATTTCAAAAGGAATACTAGTATATTTGTTGTTACTGATAACTTATCTAAGTGTAGGTAGAAGTAAATTTTGTTACTTCTCGGATTTTTCCTTCGGAACAGCTCATCACTTTTCCCAATTACCTTATCTGTTTAGGCAACAATGACAGTGAGTGAAAGTGTAAATAAAAATGACATTGAGAGCAGAAAGTGGGTGGTGGTGGTGGTGAGCGTGATGGTAGTAGTACAACAAATGATGATTAACTGAGTTTATTTTGATGCACACTATCTTGAATATATGTATGTGAAAATCATTTTGTATATGAATATGCTGTTGTGATACCAATAAATATTTGTGAAATGTGAAAATAGGTACTGCTACTAGATTTTATAGTGACAACCACACTATTTAAAAATTGTAAGTTACATTTCTTGCTTATCGATCTCTGGGCCGATACTATAGCGTTATACTAATTACCTTATAGAAATGTTTCGTTCAGGGCCAGATGGAACTATCGTGGGGACCCTGGGGTGAAATTTCATTGCAGGGCCTGGAGCAAATTTTTATTGCAGGCAGAATATAAATCTCATATTTTAATAAAATAGTTAAGTGAAAATTGTCAGTACAGCACATGCAAGAAAAATATATTGAAAAAAATATTTCAAATTGCTGTTATCTTAAGAAAATGTTCATAATGTGCATTGAAAGTTTAGAGACAGAGAATAAAAAGTAACAAAATCTACGATTTTCTCTTGGGGGTTGAAGTTGTGTTGCGATTCTTATAAAAACTTCCTCACAAAATGATAAAAAGGTAACTTCAACTAATTTGCGTAGTGAATATTTTTGTGTAGCGAATAATAAGAATCCCTCTAAAATAGATTCGTTTAAAAAGTTTTTTTTTTTTTCCTGATACGCGATGTTGTGATTTATTTTTGATGCAAGGTGGAATGACTGACCAATTAGTGACTTTTTTTTCATTTTTATACCCACTCATTAACGAAGATTGCTTTTTTTTTTTTTTAGATCCAATACTATTTTTAAAGTCGCTGATTTGAAGTCTTCCTCCACATATAGCCCAAAAACAACTTGGATATTGTTCTTATTTTAAATTTAGGTACCTGGCGTATACACAAATTGTTGAGTATATAAAAGTAGGGAGCCAAAAACTGATGAACTTTAATTTTCTATTTCATGAATGTGGAAAAGTTTAAGGTGGTTATAATAATCACTTGAAATATGGAAATTTCAGTGTTAGTATAACAAAAGGGGATAACCTATGTGAAACTGATGAGGAGATTGAGAAAACTACAGAAAAAATGGTACTTGTGCATTAGTCAGGCACCAGTAGAAATATATCAGTAAATGTCACAACTGTCGATAGATGGCGCCACGTGAATGGCCATTTCTTGTTTTTAATTTAGCTGCAATGAACGACGTGATGAGTTTATTTTTGGTAAATACAATTTATGAAGGAAATATATAGCAAAAATGACAGTAACATTGCGATTTTTTTTTATCTGGAGGTAACGTACATGCATGCGAAGCTGTACATGGCGCTACATCAGTACCGCAGATGTCTCATCATTTGTATTATTGACAATGTGATTCTCATGTCACTCGGTTATCTGTTTCTGTAGTGTTGAACAATATGAAAATTTGAGATTTACCTCGAGATGAAGGAAGTGCTGTCATTTCTTCAAAGTAAAGGAATTCTGCCGTGTGAAAGATCTGTAAATTGGGCCATAATATGAAGCTATACTTTGGAAGTGAAAGTATTCAATGGTGGTGCAACATTAGAACATGCAGGTCTAAGGTAGGCTTACGCATTGGAAATTGGTTTCAGAGTAGTCGGCTTCCTTTTTTAACTGCTGTTCAATTTATTAATAGCTGGAGTGAGAATTTAACTTCTATTAAATGGTGTTAACAACAGTTGGATATGTCAAGTCACACAACTGTTGATTGGAATAACTATATTATGAATAACAACTGGAATTACAGAATAATAATGTTTTGCACAATAAAATGTTTATTAAACATCGACTATAGTTTCGCAGAGCGTTTGGCTCAGCTTCCTTAGGACGAATGGAGCGTAAACATTCAAATCATTGTGACATCATCAGAATTCTGACGGTCACAGGTTTTGGCGAGTTGTTTCCACGCACTTGAAAGAAATGGAGTCGATGTCATGTTGTTGACAAGCCATGACGAGTTCCGGTATATGTGGAAAGCTTCTAATATATTAAGCTTGATAGTAGAGTCCGGTTTATCAATAAGCGTAGCATTTCCAAACAAAAATTTATAGTTATTTTCATGACGTTGAGCTATAGACGACTTCTTCAGTTCATAGTTCCGTACATAGGTCTTGTGTTCCTTCACACGGACACTTAAAAGCCCTGCGGGTCTGTCCTATATATGAAAGACCACATTCACAAGGTATCTGATAAATTACCCAGGAGTTTATGTCTTCGACGTAGTCTTTTGATCCGTAAAAATTCACCTTGTTTATGGGTTTGAAAATAACTTTTAAATTAAAACTTTTAAGGATTTTTGAAATTCCGAAGCAAATCTGAGGAGCAGATAGGATAAATGCCCAATTCTTTCGTATTGGGAGGTCTATCGGTGTGAGCGTGCAGACAGTCTTTGGTTTCCTAAATTTTTGAACAGCTCTGTTTGTAACGGAAGGGCTGTATCCTCTGTGTACTGCAATTCGTTTAAGAAAATCAAGCTCTTTCTGTAAGGAATCCTCAGTTGAGCAGATATGTATTGCACGATATACGTATATGAAGAAGGCAGAGCTCTTTTGTTTTCATGGATGATTTGATTTTGCATGAGGTGGTAAGGAAACAGCAAATGGTTTTCGATAAACTGTTGTACTAAAGGATCCTTCAGAGCGTGACACAAGGACATCAAGGAATGGTAAGCAACCATTATTTTCAGTCTCATATATGAACTGTATATGAACAACCTCCAGAATTTGATTGTTGGAACAACCTCCAGAATTTGATTGTTGGAACAACCTCCAGAATTTGATTGTTGGAACAACCTCCAGAATTTGATTCATATTTCCCAATATGAACATCTATACAGTTTATGGCCCATCCACTCCCATATCGTACAAAGTTGTCTACTGAATTTAAAATTTTCTCACATTAAATAAAAAAAGCTTTTCATTTATTTGGTAGGTTGACATAAGTTGTTTTGCAAACGAACAAAAATAAAAATCTTGATACACTGATGTGTCATCCCTGTACTTCATAAAAGTTATGCCTAAGCAAATTATGTCTTACTCTTAACGAAAGATTCTTGTTAAATAATATAGAGAAATGAGTGGTCTTACATCATTTAGCAGAACCACTGGATCGGAATAATCTGAGCTTACTTTAGCAGTATGTGTTTGTGCATTGCATTACCTTTAAATGATGAGGATCGTTTATGAAACTTCCATTCTGTTACATGTTGTACAAATATATCATAAAATACATATATAATTATTATATGCGAGATATGTATTCAGTATGTTTTCTTTCTTACCAAAAAAAAAAAAAACGTTTGACAAGGGGTAAAAAAATCATTTTACAATGATTTTTTTACCCCTTTTTGAGCAGTTCTACATTTTTAAAACGTGCACATCATAGCTTTAAACACTGCTACAGAGGGTTTTTTTTAAATCATTTACACGTAGTCCTTTAGGTATAGTAGTTAAGCTTCAGTAGCTTTTTGTAAGGCAGCCAACTGGTCCAACTGAATGTTGAATCTGTTCTTGATCTCTCCGTCTACAATTTTAGAGAAACACATAAAAGTTCTTCCTGTATTCTCTAATTTCCAAAGCCACGCCTTTACCAGTGTACACTGAGTACGGCAGAATAAGTTAGCATTTTGAGCAGTTATACGGGTTTTTTTTTTTAAATATGCACATCATAGCTTTAAACTGTGCTACAGTTGTTTTTATCATTTACATGCCCTTTAGGTATAGCAGTAAAGCTTCAGTAGCTTTTTTTAAGGCAGCTAACTGGTCCAACTGAATGTTGAATCTGTTCTTCATCTCTCCGGCTACAGTTTTGGAGAAACACGCATAAAAGTTTTTCCTGTGTTCTTTAATTTCCAAAGCCAGACCTTTACCAACGTACACTGAATACGGTGGAATAAGTTTGTTGTTGGTCCCGTCTTCTACCAGAATTAAATCATAACCCCCGTTGGACCTTTTTTTGCTGGGTTTCTTTCTTTTGATAAGATGTTCTGGATTTCTTTATCGGCTGCTCAGAATCATCATCAGAGATATCTCGAAGGGGGATTTTTTTTTAAAGATCTTTTTCAATATCTAAAAAACAAGAAAAAAATAAATTTTTTAAAAGTATGCTCAAAATGATAAATGAATGCTGTGGTTTAAAGACGGTTCTAGATTAAATGCGTGGGGATAACGTTGTGATGTAGTACAGAGATAACGCACATGTCAAGCTGATAAATCTGCAACGATATCTACTGTCTGCGTAGCTTAGTTGGTTAGAGCAACTCACTCCGGAGCGAGAGAATGCAGGTTCGATCCTTGCTACAGACGAATTTGTGCTTTTACAATGTCAGTAATCTAATTTTTTAGAACTTTTTTTCATAATTTTTTGGTGCACTCATTAAAAATGAATTGTTACTTCTTGGAATAGATAATCATTATTTCTGCATCATTTTTTCACAAAAGGTAGATACTGATTTCTAGAACCATCTTCCACTGCATTATCATAATTTTCTTAAATCAATATTTCAAAAAAAGATAAAACAGGGTCTCCAATAATTCTGGAAACTTGTCGTAATCAATTACTGAAAAGAAAAGTGTAAAAATAACTGAAAATTCTTATCGAAAGAAAAATGTAATGCCGAAATAAAAGTTAATACCGAAGTACACTAAATGTTAAACTAACATTTCATTATTTGTTCTTAATATATTATATCCCATTTTCTCAGTTATAGCTGCTCATTTGATTGTAGATTTTTTTTTCTCTCTATTGGAAATCTCACCCACAAAATCTTTTTAGTCAGAGAACTTTTGCCTCATATTAAAAATAATAGCTCGCCCTAACTATGATTTCTTATCTCACTCTGATAAAAACTTCCTTTGCTAATGTCAAAGATTTAACAACCTAAAGTTCCTGACACCATTGAGAAACATTCAGTTGATATCTAAAGTAGATTTAAAGAGGATAAACACTTAACTGAAAAATATGAATTCCTAAACCTACACTGCATCGCAAACTCTGAGATGTTGCGGTTAACTTTCGTACGCATCAGAAAAAAAAAAAAAGTAAATGAAAGAAAAACTCGCCAGAAAATGATGGCATCTTTTCTTCATATGGGACCAACCTGGATCCGAAGCTGGTAGTGGTTGTGGAGAACTTGAGTGAAATTCGCTGCGAGTATTTATATGCAAGCTGCTCTGTTTTTTTACTTCGTATGAAGCACAAATTAATTTCGAAATGTGTTGTTTCTCCGAACATGAAGCCGGGGATGCTTTTGAGGCTTTGTGTCAAGGCTGATGGGTTTCAAGGCCAACAGTTAATAGCAGGTTGACATTGATATATTTAGCGGATTTTTTTTCATTACAGATAAAAGTAGATGTGTGGTTTTTAGAAGTCAATGAACCTTTAAATCCCTCACCACAATTTCAGGAAAAGAGAAAAAATATGTTGTTTGAAGCTTTTGAAGAATTTCAACCATTTAGTGCCGAATGATGGAATGAACATTTGTTAGCCTGCATTATTTTTTAATTTTTTTCACACGGAGAAAGAGCAAATGAGGCGACATCCCTTACTGCGCGAGGGCTGTAGAGCTAAAAGTTGATAGAAAGTTTGACTTTGATATGTTTCATCAAATATCGCTGTTTTTTCCTTTTTTTTTTTTTTTTTTTTTACAGGAAAAAAACAGCTTCGGAATTTCAGAGGGTTTTTTTGGAAGCAGGCGTGGTCACGTCTTTAAAAATCCCCCATCATTATTATTTGACGTTGAGATACGAAAAAAAGTATGCTGACTTAAGCTTTAGTGAAATAATTCAGCCCCATTCAGTAAAGAATGCAGACCTCTCTGTTTCCTTATTTCCCATTTTAAAAAAAAAAAAAAAAAAAGAGAGAGAGAGAGAGAGCATATACCTTCATGAAACAGATTTCATGAGGTTGAAGTTGATTGAAGTTCAAAAGAGGGTCAAAAAGTTGATGGGAGATTTGACTTTGATACATTTTAGCTAGATATTTTCTTTTTACTTACACCTAAAATCAAAATGTGTAGTTTTTGGAAGTGAATATTTTTCTACATTTAAAATATGAAATGCAAACTCAAAAATTATAATCAGCTTTACATTCTAAATTTTGTGAGAATGAAGCGATACTGAAGAAAATAAGTTACTCTATTTATTACCTGTTACCTGAACAGATCCTAATTTATCACACCATCAAGGAGGAAATAAGGTATTTATTTTCAGTCCACCAATTTTTGTCTATGATTGTGATTATCATCACCAGTACGAATCCAGGCAATGGAGATCTGTTTAGCCCAGATATGATCATTAGGGTGGAGCATTAAAAAAAAAAAATTCAAATTTCGATGTGTCCTAGTGCAGAAAAGTTGTGTATTGCTCCGTAAACCATGTGCAAAAAATTTCACAGAATTGAATAATATCTTATGGTTCCACTTTGCAACCCAAATTTCCATATTTGGGCAAAATCGTCACATTTTCATGTCCGTTGTGAGAAACGAACAGTTTTCGTTACAGACTTTCCCTAGTGTGCATATACACTGAAGAGGAATTAAATTAGAGATACCTGTCTAGTAATGTGTAGCACCACATTTCGGCCTGATGACGGCGGCGATTCGTCTCAGCATGGACTCGACAAGACACCGGAAGCGTTGGGAAGCCATTCGAATCCACGACACCTGAACAAGCTCCCACAGTTCACAAAGATTTGATGGAGGGGGATCAGAGCCTCGAACATCTCTCTCGATGGCATCCCAGATGTGCTCGATGGGATTGAGATCAAGTGACCTAGCTGGCCAAGGAAGCGAGGTCACGTCGGTGGAGTGTTCATCCAACCATTCGGATACAATTCAGGATCGATGGCACGGTGCATTGTCTTGTTGCAGGATGAGGTCCCCAGTGGGATGTTGAAGATGCACAAACGGGAACAAATGGTTTCCAGGTTATCTCGGTAACATTGACCTGTGAGGGACGATCTCACGCGTACCAGGGGTCCCATTTTAGTCCAGATAAACAGTCCCCAGATAAGAATGCCACCCCCCACCCCCACCAGTTTGAAGAGTGCCCTGCTGGCAAGAAGGGTCCATTGCTTCATGTGGTTTGCACCGTACTCATATCCTGCCATCTGCATGTACCAACGTGAATCTCGACTCATCAGTCCAGGCAACATTTTCCCACATATCTAGGGTCCAGTAGCATCCTGTGATGTGCGGTCAGCAGCGGTACCCTCGTGGGACGATGGCTTCTGTACCCCATAGCAAGGAGATGGTTCTGGATGGTGTGGCTGCTTACACGTTTTTGTGCACCAGTGTTCAATTGCCGAGTGATTTCTTGCACTGTGGCCCGTCTGTCCGCTGTTACAATGCAAGCTAGCCAACGATGACCCCGCTCATCCATACGCTGTTGTCCATGGCAGTTGGCCCTTGCAGGGATGGTTTTACCGGATTCAATGTACTCACAGTGCACCCGTGACACAGTGGCTCGTGAAAATCCGAGTACCTGTACGACTTCCGAGATGGAGTGACCCATTCTTCTGGCCCCGACAATTTGCCCACGATCAAATGTGCTTAGATCATTTGTCTTACCCATACTGCGTTCGACTCTTACCGATTCCCGTCGCATCACTCCTTATATTGTCGGATCGCTGCATACGTCATGTCATTTCCATTTACAGGGCCGCCCACAGCGCCACATTTGCATAACGCCAGCTGTCTCTAATTCAATTGCTCTTCAGTGTACTATCTATTGGTATCTAATCTTTTTTCAAGCAAAGAAACTAATATCTTATGGTTCCAATTTAATACGAAAGTTTCATAATTGTTCGGAAACATTAGTATATTTTTCCTTTATTTTTCATGATGCAACTTAAAGTTAAAATTGCAATGTTTTAATATCTCAATTAAAAGTAGCTGCTTGCTTGTTATTCTCTATCAACTGATGGAGCGCGCATCCCGCATATATTAACCGGAAGTGAAAAGGCAAAATCCTTCAGGGAATTTCCCGCCGGAACATTCCAGTGAATGCTTTGCTTACAGTTTTGCCGCTACAGTTATCCGCAATTTCTGAGTGAGTAGACGTATCTGAGCTACTGTTTTTATTTTTTGCATTCTAAACGTTTAGTGCATTGTTCTTTTGTGTTTAATTTAACGGTTAGTACTACTAACATCGTTGTTTAGTTTACAGTTGTAATGCTCAGCCAAAGCAAAACGCCTAAAATGCTCGTTTTAAGAGTGTTGTTAGACAAGCACTTTTTGTCCAGTGTTTGGAAATCTGTTGTCACCTTTGTGTAGTCGCATTTTACCAACACATGGAGACGTAATGAGGTATTTCTTGTTGGTTAGATGTGACTTAAGGGAGAAGTCGAAACATTTTGATCCTGCTGTCAGAGAAATTGCTAATATAGTGGCAGAACATTTAGAAGAGATCTGGATTACTGCCTCGCTTCCTGTTGTATCCTAACAAAGAATTGTGGCAATGATTCGCGCATATAACAAAAAGTACAAAAGCTTGAAAAAATTTCTTATGAAATGAACAGAAAGTGCGAACATGAAAGTTCTTGATTTCTAAATCGAGACAAACCACCAACTTTTATATTTCCTCATGCAAATGTAAATCATTTGAGAAATGTATTTGCCCTAAATCAAGAAAAGTGCCAGAAATTGAAAAAGCATTTCTGCTAGACCAACGGGCATGTCGGAAAATGGGCATTGGAACTTTTGATGTAAAAACCACAAAGAAAATAAAGAACCAAGAGTATAGGAGGCGTCAAGAAGAAGCGGAACGCCACAATAATACGAAGACAGTAACAGAAAACTTATCTGGAATAGAGTCACAAGAAGTTTCATCATCATCATCTAGTGAGTCTGATGTAGATGTTGAAACCGACTCTGATTATTTCAAAAAACCATCTACATTTTCACAGTCTGAAATTATAGCAAAGAAAATTCCATGATCAACCACCCTCTCAGCACTTGCTCGAGCATGCGATAGAACAGGAGTTTCGGATAGGGCGGCAGCCATCCTTGCAAGTGCACTTTTCGAAGATGTTGGAATGATAAAGATGTCAATTTAATACTTTAAATGTTATAGATAGGCACAAAATTAGTAGACAGAGAAAAAAACAGAGAAAACATCTTCAAAACGGTAATCTGACTGGACGTAAAGTTATTAAAGGGCTATATTTTGACGGGCCTAAGGACCAAACCATAATGTATGAAGAAAGGGAAGGAAAGTGGTTCAAAAAACTATTAATGAAGAACACGCAACTATGCTGGAAGAAACTGGAAGTAAATATCTTGGGCATATCACTCCTACATCTTCCACCGTAAAGGACATTGCCAAGGGTTTGGATTTCTTACATGCCAAGAATATTGAAGTAAACTGTTGGTGATAGACTGCGAAGGAACCGTTGTTAATACTGGGTTTAAAGGAAGTGCAGTCCACATTCTAGAGCTAGCCTGCCAAAAACCTCTGCTGTGGAGCATATGCCAGTTGCATGGAAACGAGCTGACACTCACTCAGTCACTTAATTCAACATTTGGATGGCCAAACGAGTGGCCCAAAAACATTTTCAGGGAAAATCGGCAAACAGCTGGAAAGCTGCAAAAATCTACCAGTTTTGAAATTTTAAGCAATTTTTTTCTGAACGTGATGAAAAAATTGTGAGGGATCTTAAAACAGATCAGAAATACCTGTGGGACATTAGCTACTCTGCGACAACAGATATGTGCTCATCAAGCCTGGCACATAAGTACCTGGGGGGAGGGGGATGAGCCATGCACGGTGGCTAACGATGGCTAATCATATTTTGCACCTTTATATTAGTACTTCGCAGCCTTTCATTTCACTGAAAATTCTGGCAACCTTTGTTGCGAAGGTTTATGTGCCCATGTGATTCACTATATGATTACACCCTCATTGCCATGATGGAGCATGGAATCTGTGGAAGGCCATCCAGATATCTCACCCAGGATTTGAAGAGCATTCTGGACCATGTAATCCAGAGGAATGGCTATTTTGGCCATCCAGAATCAATACTTCTGGCTATGATCACGGACAAGAGGAAACATATCGGAGAACTTGGCTTCCGCAGGATCCTTCGAGCAAGGGCACAAAACTACGATGCAATCCGTGTATTCGAAATTCCTCTGTTCAATTTCAAGGGGGAACTTAAAGACTCATAACTGGCCATTATGCGTCTTAAGCAAACCGCCATTGATTGCTCTTTAACCAACGATGAAATAATGAATCTATGCAACAGTGACTGTAAGAACATTGTTGAGTAATTGGGCTCACAAAACTTCCCTTGTCGCAATCAGGAAGTGGAGCGATGCGTTAAGTTGACAACAGAAGCATCTGCTGCTGTTTGCGCAGAAGAACAAAGGGATGGATTTATTAGAGTATGGTTGGAAGCATGGCAAATAATGCCAGCCTTCAAAAGTAAATCAGATTACAGAGTAAAAATTAATAAAGAAAAAAACAGGAAATTTAAGATTAAAAAGGAAGAACAGAAAATTGATTTGCCCTAACCGATGGGTGTGGAACATTAGCCACTCTGCGACAATGCAGAGGGTTGGTCACGGGTGGAACTCGCTGTGCAGCCATCTCCTTCAGGGGAGTTCTGGGATTTTTCTGAAACATGAAAAATGCGAAGAGCTGCACCGTGTGCAGTATGCAATACTGCACATTTGCACAATATTTTGTGCTTTCAATGTGGTAGTGCACACATTAACACAACAGGAAACAAATCACATGGTGAACACTAGGTGTCAAGGTATTGCAATTTTCCTTAAACATGAAGTATTGTTGCATTAAATTGGAACCATAAGATTTAGTTGCTTTGCCTGAAAAATTGCGAACATGTTTTAGGTACCAATAGATAGTCTTTGTGCATTAGGGAAAGTCTGTAACAAACACTATTCTTTTCTCACAATCGACATGAAAATGTGACGATTTTGCCCAAATAAGAAAATTTTGGAGGTAAAGTGGAACCATAAGATATAATTTGAATTTCGTGAAATTTTTTTGCACAACTTTTCCACACTAGGGTAATACACAACTTTTCTGCACTACGCGGCATATTGAAATTTGAAAAAAAAAAAAAAATTACGCTCCGCCCACTGCACATACCTGCCAACTCTTCCGGATTTTGCAGAAGTTTTCCGATTTTTTATACAATCTTCCAGTTTTCCGGCTGGAAGAACTTTTCTTTCGGATTTTGAAATTTTCCGTATTTTTTTCTTTTTTCTAAAAATACCCCTACAAACAAAGTATATATCAGAGATTGGAATTCTGAGCCAGAACCCCCATCATCATCGTCGGGACTTCGTCACAGTAAATTCTCCGTGCTCACCGTTCCGCTTGACGCTGAATAAGATCATACATTGGGAAGAAAGACCGACTCCAAGTACTGCAGATTTTACGTAGTTACTATGGAAATCGCCGATCCTCTACAGACGACGGAAAATATTGAGTACGCTATGGAAATGGTCGCTCCACAACGGACGACGGGAAACGAGTATGCTATGGAAATCGTCGGTCCACTACAGACAAAGGAAAACATCGAGTATGCTATGGAAATCAAAAATCTCAGTGAAATAACCTTATTAAACATCTGTGTAAAGTTTATTTTCATGTTTTCAAGATCCTAACACTTGGTAATGGGTTCTAAAGACCACCATGAGCTACTCCCAGTCTGTGTAGGCACTTACATTTACTGAAGAATTTTTATTGGTGTTTGAGGAAAACTAGAAAAAGAGAAAATGTTAGCTCCACTTAGTGTTTCTGTACTTTAAAAGCAGGTCTGTGTCCCTTCCCTGATAATGTTAAATAAAGCAGAAGAAAACAGTACAGCTTTGAAAAAAAAAATGTGGACATTGAAAGTGGCCAAATACTTCTTAAGGAATCAAAAACAAAAATTGTTGGACATCCTGGCACGTATTGGGGGAAATTTCAGACAAAGAGCGGCAAAAAAAAAATATATATATATATATATATATGAAATTCTGCATAGGTATCCAAAAGGATAGAATTTTCTTGCTGACTTGTATGGATGGAGTGTTTCAAATTTTAGTAAATTATGCATAATGGATTTCTTTAATAATCTTTCCCTTGTTTTGTTGAAGTGTATATAAAAATTTGTGTGTAACTATTGCAAAACAAGATATGCAGTTTTAGCTCCTTGTGGACATTTTATATTGTGTAACATACTAACATCAGAAAAATCTTTCTCATTGCTATGCAATCTTCTGGATTTTTTTTTTTTTTTTTTTTTTGGCAATCTTCTGGTTTTTCATCAAATTTAGTTGGCAGCTATGACTGTAGAACGCATATCAGTTACAATTGTTTTATTCTGTAAGAGGTTAGTATTCATGTGTTGCTGTAGATGTCAGTCTGAAAAATTATTACAGGTCAACAAAATTGTTGCATATTAAACATTTGTTATTTTGCCAGATGTTGCACATATTTGCTGTGATTATTGAAAAATGTTTTAGTTATATTCTATCACAAATTTTTAACACAAAATGATGGAGCACTGAGGACACAGAAAGCATAAAATAGTGGGTCATTTAATAGGAAAATGTTGAAATTTTTCATTTTGTGAAGTTACACCATCACACTTAAACATTTTTTTTTTTTTTACATCTGAGTTTTGGATTCCTTGTCTTTCTCCTTCAAAACTGGGCTTATTCTTCCATTTATGTGTTTCTTGTGTGTGGTGCCTTCCAGTGCAATATCCAGTATTAACTGATCATTATTTTTGGCATTTTTTATATTTCTCTGCCGTATCTATCTCTTACCTCTCTCAGTACTTTCTGCCTCCCCTCCCTATTTATTAATTAATTCCCTAATTATGTCGCTGTTCAAACTTGTGTATCTGTTACCAGATACACAAGTTTGAACAGCGACATAATTGGTAACTTATAAAACTTTTTTTTGTAGATTGGATTTACTCTTGATCAGTTCACGAAAGACAGCAGACAGTTCTTTGTCCCTGACACCAAAATGCGTAGGATTGAACAACACATGCTAGTCCATCCTTTTAACGTTTTGGGATCATTTATTTCCATTTTTAAGTGTAACATTTCAGTCACCTTCAAAATGCACTGCATTGATTAAACAAAGACATTGCTCTTTTCATGTTTTATCAACACACAGCAACTGAAAAATTGCTACCTGGTCACCACTGGGAATCCGAATCCCAGATCTCTCGACATCTAGCCGAGCATGTTAACCTTACGCTACGGTGGCCAACAATCAACGGCGCTATGTGTGTTTTTCTGTCAGCTTCTGACATCATAAATCCGTAAGATGAGCTCAGCTACCGAGACTTCTCCATCTGGTGGGCATTAACGGTACTGGCTATTTATTAATTATAGCCATTAAATCCAAAGGGCAAGATCCAAAGAGAAAATTCTCCAAATATTTACGTATTTGGAGGATTTTCACTTTTTTTTTTTTTTTGTACTGCATTGATTAACGTTCATGAACTACTTTGTTGATTTCAAGCAGATTTTATTCAACTGCATTTTAATCCACCATTTTATTAAAACAACTGGTATTCCACAGTTTTTCCTTTACTTGTGTTCTTGTTCTGCTCATTTCCAGTGTATTTGGGTGAGCAGTAACAGTTCCTCGAGAATTTTTCTTTTGTCGCCGTGGTTCTGGCACAGAACTTGGCTAGACTCTATGCTGTGCCTTCTAGTTGTTTGTCAAATGTTAAGTACACACCCTAGTCTTATTTTTCATTTTTAATGTTTAGTTGTTTTCAAGAAATTACTTCGAATTCTGCTCTCTCTTGTAAAATACCAGCCTAAATGGCACTGACATATTCTTCCAAAGGCCAGAACGTGCAAAAAGTATGATGATCTCCTTAGAAATTTTCAACAACCTATTAACTTAATTTTTTTTTTTTTTTTTTTTTTGATGAGCTCAATGAATTAAAGATTGGATTTTCTGATAAAAATGTTATGTGATAGCCAAATTACGGCATTTTTTAAATCAACTCATGGAAATTATTAAGGAACAGACAAAAAAAAATAATAATAATAAATAAAACTATTGCAGACCTATGTATATTTTTTTATATATATGCTACCGCTAAAGCTCGAAAGCCGTTAATGTGCACATTACCTAGCTAATCTGCAGATTAACTGATTTGCTCCGTCAACGTGCAGAATCAAGTTTTCCGCATTTTGCCTAGGTAATGTGCACATTAACGGCTTCTGTATCGTTAAAGTTCAAAAGTTTGTTTCTCTCATTTCCTTTCCCTACACCTTCCCCCTCTCCCTCCACTTTTAGTTTGGTTTCGTGTTATATGTTTGTTCACATAATTTGTGGTGAAATAGATCCTAAAGAGAAAGGGTATGGTAAGAATGTATTGTGCAACATCTGTAAAAAGAATATGGATCAGAAAATACAGCGTGATGAAGCCAAGAAAGGTTTAGAAAAGCAAGCAAAGAAAATGTTAGCAGTTTCTAATGCAAAGCACCCAAATGTCGATGAAGGTGTCACTGTGAGAATTAAAGTACCCGAAGTAGACAGAGCAAAAACTGATGCCCGCTCGATTTTAGCTGTGGTTCTTAGTAAAACAGAGGATGGCTTTTATAAACTTGGTACTAAAACGGGTATTTTAAAACAATTGTATGCAAAATCTGAATTCAGTGTTTGCAAAGAGAGATTTTTAACGAAAGAAGATGTCCCTGCTGTAGAAATATCTTTACGTCAAACAGCAATAAAACAATCCCTTGGTACTGGGCAGGGTTTCAGAAAATGTGACTGCAAATCTAAATGTACCACAAATAGGTGTGCTTGTCGCAAAAACCAATTGCTATGTAATTCAAAGTGTCACCAATCTTTAGATTGCACTAATAAGTATGCATAATTTTATCATATGTTTTGCAAATTCATTTCCTTAATTATAATAATATTTTAAACAGTTTGATTCTTTCTATTACAGTTTTCTTAATTGATTGATGATTGATTCTATCAACTAATTTGTTGATTGTATTAACTTGATTCTTTATATATCAAAAAATAAATAAATAACATTATGTTAATTTAAGTGTACAGAAACGTTGCTGCTGTTCCAGCAAAGATCTTGTTTTCACTTTAACGAGTGCCTAGTAGGTAATGTGCAGATTATCTAGTTAATTTGCAGATTACCTAAGTAATTTGAGAAATGAAACAGTTTTCGGCACTTTAACGGATCACCCTAGTTAATCTGCACATTACCTAGATAATCTGTAGAATAACTGATTTCTGCACTTTAGCGGTAACATATACATACACTCAGTAGACAGAACATTATAGATACGGGTGATGGGCATCACCTGTGCAGAGCGAAACACACCCAAACCCAATGCAGGGGATAAATAGGCAGGCAGCAGGGCTTCCCAACAGTAGGTCGCAATCGATAAATGTGGTCATATGAGTGCAGGTAAAAATTTTTTTTTTTTTTTTGTTAAAATTTTTTACCTGCATTGTAAAAATTTATCTTGTTCAATTTTGTCTGGTGGAGATTTTACAATATCATGAATTTTAATCTAAACTTCACAATTGAAAAAAGTTCACATTCTTTGAAGACATACATATGAAGCCCTGACAGCCACTACGAATATTGTAAGTACAGATACTTATTATTTTTCTTGATTTCAATTGCCAATACTATGTTAACATCATTTAGCAATCTCCCGATTGCTGAACTTGCATAACGTGCGAAACAGTAATTACAGGCATTTAATGTCAATCAAATTAAAATATTGTAGCCACGTAAAAAGTATGCTCATCGCAAATTGGCGAAAATTGAACAACGATATATTATAATATTAATAGTTTACAGTATCTATTTTTTTCCTAGTTAAAAAATTCATACTACAATATTAATAGTTTTTTCTCTTTTCAAAAAATGAAGCTGTATCACAGCATACTTTTTTTTTTAACCAAACTTCTAATTATTTGAAAGAATCTATAGTTCGTGTTTTACTTATATTGTCACTTGCAAATGAAGTAAGAAAGAAATTAAACCACACTTTATTGGACATGACCTTGTTATAAAACAAAATATAAAACAACCTTTAAAAATCTTCACAAACATTTTCTTCACTTTAGGGTATTTTGACACAGCCAGCAGTCAAAAATTACTTCATAAAGAGCATCAATGAAGAAAATAAACATAACAATTTGTGAGGCACAGGACCTGTTTATAAAATACATATATTACATCCTCACTGAACGTTTTCAGTAACAAAATAAAATTCTAACATACCGTCAGCTACAGCAGAGTAATATTTGGAAACTAGAAAAAGAAAGTCCAAAACATACAAGAAAATAAATATTTAAAGACAAAGAATACAAACAGCAGAAAGTTCCCTTTCTATAACACAAAAGACTAAATATTTTGTTAGTATATAAAATGTCAGTTAAGATTACCATTTGCACAAGTGAGATTCTAATGTTAACTGCTACATTTCTTTCTTTTTAAACTTCTTACATTTCATGCATACTTTACAATCCCAATATTTTGTCAAAAAAAAAAAAAAAAAAAGCATGACTTCAGGTAATATTTTTGGTCATTTTTTTCAAACTTGCAGCACAAACATTTCCTCTTACTTTTGAATGGTAAAAATGCTGTAATACAAAGTTGTGTGCATTTTATGCACATTCACAGGAGCTGGCCTCTCTGGAAAAGTTTGTTGATAGTCAAGAAGACAATATTGGCCGTTAATTGCTGAAACTTATTTATGAATCAAAATATATCTATTCATACTTAAATGATTTTGTAAATTAAATAATAGATAAAGTAAAATATCTGAGCTCTGTTTCAAAATAATTCTGTCATATGCTTTTCAACTGCATTATTGGCCACTTTCTGGAGTGGTGGAGTGGGCCTCTTCAGTGGATGACATTTCATATGTAACATATTGTGCTGTACTGACTCATCAATATGGTGGAGAGGTGTTTTTAGGGCCCATTAAGTAATTGGTAAAGAAGAAAAAAAAGTTGGGGGGGGGGGTACTTTTTAATTTCCTTTTTTCTATTTCCATAAAATTCATTTCACAGCAAATGTATGTTGTGAACAAAACTTATGCTTGTCTGTTGATATTCATATGTGGTTCATGTGTCATAAGCAGCTTAAACTCTGACTGTACCTCCAAAATCCAGTTTCAGAATCGTACATTAAAAGTGAAGGAGCAGAATGGAAATAATTTTATTTTTAGAAACATGCTAACACATCTATTAAGACCATAAAAGTAACAAAAGAGTGTGCAGAATTATATATCCATTCCAGTTTTTTTAAACACCCATCACCATATGCAAATTTATGTCTACTAGATGTGTGTGTGTGTGTACATATATAAAGAGCTAGAGCACCCATTGGGACTTCACGCCCTGCGCTCTAATACCAAAAATGACTTATTCAGTGCTTCAGCACTTATTGTACTTCTCATTCATGCTCAAACACCCATTGTATTTCTGGAAAGTCAGTGCCTCTTTCCATGATGATATATGAGTTACATATTTGACAGCATAGAGACATCTCTTTGTGTTGTCTTGTAAATAGTTTTATGACATTTTCTTTATTTTGAGAGTTGTCCTCCAAACCTTTTTGTTTAGTTATCTCCCGAGTTAAGGTAAAGTTATTACGGTTGGGCAAGAGCATATAATTTAACTAACTTCTAATTATATATCTACAAATCAAACAGGATTTTCCTCTCATTTTTTCTGCCAGTTCGTAATATGTTGTGTACTAACTGTGCTTTTATATTTGTTTTCAGTGTTTCTGATAGAGCATATACAGTTGAACCCACATAAATCGAAGCTTTTATAGATCCCTTGCACTTCGTAATATTCTTCCTTGTTTTACAAAAATTATTTTTAGAGAAACTGAATATATCGAAATTCAGCATGGTTATCAGCAAACAAAATAAGTGGCATTCTCACTTAATTTTGGAACTTTCCTCTCACTGGAAATCAAGGAATTACCTGCTTTTGACATCACCTTCTGGTGTCGTCAAAAGCAGGGAATTCCTTGTTAGGTCAGTTCGCATGAAGACAAGAATGTTTCACTTATTTTTTTCACTACTTCCACTCCCCACATACTACATCTCCTGGGCAAATGCTGTCTTTTATCCACTCCCCTGACTGCCTTTCAATCTCTGTTTAGGAAAGTTTAGAGTTTATTTTGCATTTAGAAACATCTTAACCACCATGTCAGAGGAAGTTGAAAAACAGCTATCATGATAAGCACAAAATAAGCAAGAATTGGCTCATACATCCAATGTAATAGGTGAAATTTCAAAATTTTGCAGTCACTTTAATTTTTACATTCATTTAATGTTTTGCTTATTACAGATCTCATTGGTATTATTTTTCTAACCATAGGTTGCAATTAACAAGTATTATTTATCTTTCATTAGTTGATAAGTAGTTTATGATTAGCTAGTTTTAATCTGACATAATATGTCACAAATAGCCACCTCCTTTTTTGTCAGGCTATATCAAATGTTTTTGGCTCTCCCTTCCACTTTGTTATATACAGTTTTGACTGTACATACACATAACTTTTCATTTGTTTGTTCTTAATTAAGCGAAGCAGAATGAATAACATCAATGTGACTCATCCACTAAAGATGGCTGCTAATGTGACAGAAAAACTTTTGGCACACCACTGAATCTGCTATAATATGTGTAAGAAAAACGTTACAAAAAGAATTCATATTTTCAGATGTACGGTAAAAAAATTTTGCCCCCAACATCAGTGCACAAATAAATTTTAGTGAAAATTTACAAAGACATTTGGCAGCAGATAGGATGAATTTTTTTAAGATCAAATCCAGAGAATACGCTAAAAACATTCATCATCATTGTGTCTACTGCATACCCTATGATTTTTAGGTTGGTAATACACAGACTTTAAAAAATAAAAACAAATTAATGCTGATTACCTACAAACTTTCTTCACTTTTCTTATTCCACTGCTGGATTTCGCTTCTGTGAAAAAAATACTGTTAGTTCACTAACAGCCAATTTTACACCATCAATCCATCTTCACAACTACACCTTCCTATTGCAGAAACACTTCTTTTTCCAACCTACCTAAATATATTTTCACACATTAACATTGCCTTCCACACAGTAGATAGACACACCCTACTTAGATGCAATATGTGCATTTTGAGTTCTGTCTCATCACTAAATCCATTTTTTTTTCTGGATATTCCTCTTACAATTCTTATATCAGCTACATCTAACTGCCTGAATGAGACATTTGCTTTGCACCCAATGCTCTCTGCCTAAAAGAGGTTAGTTTCAAATACTTCACTGTAAACAGCCAACTTTATTCTTGAGACAATCTCCTTCATAAAAAGGGTTTTCTATAACTAAAAAGAAACTGTCTTGGCTTTACTATGATATGACTGCTTATTTGACTTCCCTGCCTCAACAGTCACTATATTCAAAGAGTTAAAACCAGCTACCTGTTCAAGTACTCTCTCCTAAACTACATGATTAATGTCTTCAGCAGCCTTAAAAACACAGATTTACCCTCCACAAGTCCTACTCGGCTGATTAAAATACTACAAGCTACTAACTTCCCAAGATATTAAAACAACCATGCCAATGACATAACAGCTGCCTATTTTTTTTTTAACAAACCTGTCTACATAAATTAAAAACAAATTGAGAAAATTTAAATCCCTGGTTCAGTCCAGGGTTAATCCCAAACCACTGCAAGACTGTCAACTGATTTTAGCAACTTGCCGTTCATACCCAATGTAGAACTAGAACTTGTCTCTAGGGGGCTCTGTCAAATGCTTTTAAAAGTTTACAAACACTATACACAAATCTTGGTTTACCTCAAGAACTTTACAGAAAGCTAAGCACAAATATGTTATGCTCACACCCCTACCAATCTTGAAGATACACTGTCCTTTCACGCCTTTTTAGTTTCGTATCTAACACGCCTACGCAAACTTTGCATGAGACACTAATTGAAGAGATTCTATAGTTCTTTTCTAGTAAACTCACTACTGCCGGTCATCTTGAAAAGTTTTTTATTCCAAGCTGTATAAAACTATGTAACAAAAACCAAAGAAAAACTTATAAACTCACACAACCAGAAAATTCTCCAATATTCAGTTTCTCAACTTTAAGGCATGTTTAGCACTTAACTCAGGTGGCTCCTGAAAATATCAACTATATAGTTTGCGTTTCTTTTTCCCTATCAAGTAAACTCATGAATATTTTTATGAGGATATTTGCTGAACAGTTTTTTTTTTTTTTTAATTTACTCCATACATCGTCAATTTCCCTCTTGTCACTTTCAACTCTATTATTCAAAAGCTCAAGAAGTATACTTTATTTTTGCTATTTAGTTTTAGCTACTGCTTCTTCCCAACCAGAGCCTTCTACAGACCACAAAAACTTTTAAAAACAATGCTACACAGTTTAGAAACAGATCAGAGAATTTGTTGACTCATAGGTTCCCTAATCAGTTTGGCAGTCATTGTACTTTGTATAAAGTACTAATGCCACATATGTGAGAAAGTGAAATCACCTTGTATTACAACTTTTTCACCATCAAAAGGCAAACCAAACATATGTTTCCATTTGTCAAAAGCCAAATGCTTAAAATTGTAAAACCACATTTACAAACATTATATGCACACAAACTACAAATTTAATATTAAAAATGGATATGAAGAATATAGTAAAATTTTTGATTTGCTGAAAAACAAATTTCAGTATCATTTTCATGTTTTTGTGAAGTACTACAGAAATAACAGTGTACAACTTGGTGTATTTTTGAAGCAGTCTGATCTACGTTAATTCTGTCATACCCCAGTTTGGAGTTACTAATTTCATTTGTAAATCAAAGCATTAATTGCTAAAGAATTCTAAATCTGTTCCATTATATAAAATATAATGGAACAGATTTAGAATTCACAACAGCTTGTCAGCTTTTCAAGAAACAAGAATTCTGTGACTTTTTAAAGCACTAATAAATAACCCTTGTTACTTTCAGTTCCCTGTAAAAACACTACTGAAAAGCATTGCCTCAAAGTATTTCAGAACAACTTCAAAATAGATTTCACTAAATTGGTGTAGAATGACAGAAGAAGAATATCCAACCAAGCCTGTCATTTGGCAGGCTTGGTTGGATTTTCACGAACAGCTGTTATTCTGCTCTTAACCTAACACATCAGAACAACCACAATGAACTTTTTAAAACATAATTTCACTTCATTTTTTTTTCTTCTATAATGTAGTAGGTGAGCCACCACATTGGAATTGCTTGGGACTCGCTGTTAATCAAAGGATCATTATGGGTGAGATCTTATTGCATGTTGGAAAATTGAAGTGATTCTATACACCCTGAAGTAGCAAATTACTATGAACACTCAGTAGCAATCAAACACATGTTATCCTCGCTTATGATGTGAGATGGCTTTATAAACAGCTCACTTCAAAGGATTCAGTCATGTATAACATTTAAATAGCTACAATATGGTAAAGATCCTTGATTTAAGGAACTTTGAAAGAGGCATTATAGTGGAAGCAAGGTGGTTAGGAGCAAGCACTTCCGAAACAGCAAACCTTCTTGGCTATAGAACAACTGTATCAAGGGTGTACAAAGAGTGGTGCACAAACAGTGTCTTCCTGTGAGCAGAAACAACAGGGCAATGGTGGCTGGTGAGGATTTTATGAGGTAACAGAAGAGCTCCACTGTATAAAGTAACCACTTGCCTCTGGTAAAAACTGACAAATTTGTCTGCAGTGGGCACTGAGTGCCAAAACTGGACATTTGTGGACTAGAAAAATGTTGCTTGATCTGGTGAATCATATTTTCGGTTGATACTGGGCTAGAATATGGCGTCAACAGCATGAATCAATGGATTTCAGCTGCCAAACATTAATTGTACAAATTGGTGGAAGTGTAATGGTCTGGGAGTCTGTTCCCGTGGCAAGCATTGGGTTCTTTAATACCTCTGGAACAGCATTTGGATGCCATAAGGTATCTTAACATCACTATGGAGCAGGCACAATGGTACATGTGAATGGTTTGATGAGGGGGAATACTTCCAATGAGACAATATATCATGGCACAAGGCTTGGATTGTCACACAGTAGTTCTTGGAGCATGGCAGTGGCCTCAAAATACTAAAATAGGCTCCACTGTTCCCAGATCTAAACCCAATTGAGCACCTGTGGGATGAAACTGAGTGAGCCATTTGTAACAGAGATCCCTTCCCTTCCAGCAAACATTGGGCAATTGATGGAAACCATCACATCCACTTGGCTACACATACCTGTTGAATCAAGGCTGTTTTGTAGATCAAACACATAATTAGGTAGATGTTCCTAATAATTTGCTACTTTAGTGTACTTTAGCACTATGTTAGATGTTTTCCATAGAAACTCATGAGTTACCATGTTACACACAATGAATTTTTGAAAACACTGGTCATCTGTGAAACTATGAAACCACAGTCATATCTTTGCATTCTCTACAGAATGCTTCGAACGTGACACATCACATAGCATGGTATAACTGTAAATACAGAGCATCACAAAACTGAGATAAATATACGCTGAAGTACAAACATTTTTTTTTTTTTTTTAGACTTATGACATTCAATCACCTAATAACACTTTCCTGATGGGCACTGCCTTTAAAATAGTACACACACACAATTAAAAGATTATCTGGACTATGGCAATATCATGCAGGTTCTACAAATAAAATGGAAAAAATTTTAAGCATCTCTGTTTGGACTCTGATGAACACACCAAAATGATGTGTTTATCAGTGAACACAAAAGATGCCACCGACACACCCAACAATGCCACTAACACACTCAACTTCTTTAAGTTGGGTGTGTTAGTGGCACTGTTGGGTGTGTCACTGACACACCCAACTTTTTTCATTCATTTTATGTCAGTGATGCTCAGTTTCCTACCCCTACAAGGCACATATCTTGATATGATAATCAAATGAATAAGTATCAACTAAAACTGGGATAAAAATCCAAAACATTTGTCTTTAATCTAGAACACACAATAAATTTGAACAGATTAAAAACATTCTTCCTATAATGATAATAAATGAAGCAAAAATTACTGAAGTTAGTCAATTTATTCTCTAATTATAAGATTTACTAAATCAGGTATTACTGCTATTTGAAACCTAGTGTTCTCCCTAGACTTTTTTTACAGCTGTGTGGTACATTTAACAACCCCTTCTCCAACGATAAAAAAAAAAAAATGTTGTTTCGCTTAACATTATTATACTTATTAAACATCCTTAGTGGTGCACATGCATACATATCATTAAGCTGTTCTCTGGGATTCAAAGGTCAGCTCCTCAAAGATAGACCATGTGCCAAGTACATATTTAGCTGATAGAACTAAAATTTACTTACTGTTGGTGTATCAAATGTCTCCATTTGTAACGATCTCGGCACACCGCTCGAACTTCATTAACATCCATCACACGCTGCACACAAGACCTTTTGTACTTCACACTAATATTCTTTGTCTCAGCGACATTCCTGAATCTGGTCCTCCCATAATTTTCTTGGCCTTCCTCTACCTTTCCTTCCTGCCACTTGGGCTGGAAAAATTCTCTTAAGTCAGCACCTCATCACTAATTCTTTCAACATGGCCAAACCACCTAAGAATATTAGTCTCCACCTTACTAACAACATTTTGCCTCACATTAGACATCTGCAACACATCTTCATTCCTCACATGATTAGTGCGTGTCTTACCACAAACCCCCCATAAGTTACGTATCTTCCCAGCACTCAAATGACTCCTATCTTTTCTGCAGTACCCAGCTTTCACTGCCATACGTCAGAGTAGGAACAATTACACTTTCATACACAGCCATTCGGGACTTTCTTAAGAACCCATCATTCCTATGAAAACCTCCTAAAGCAGCTATGACTGTCAATGAAGAATTCACTCGGCTATTAATTTCGCTACCTAATTTGTTCAGCTGTCAAACATATTTACTAAATATACAAACTCATTCACCTAGCCAAACTGTGCCATTAAGGCTTATCTTGCATTCAGTGCGAACAGTTCCTTGATCAAAAACCATAACTTCGGTTTTTCCCTTATTTATGCTCAGTTTGAATTATTATATACTTATTAAACCCTAGATTTTTTTACAGCCGGGTGGCATAAAATTTTAGCTGGGTGGTACTTTTAACAACTTCTTCTGAAATTGATAAAAAAAAAATGTTGTTTTGCTTAACATTATTATACTTATTAAACATCCTTAGCAGTGTGGCCATTCGGAACTTCCTTAGAACCCATTAATGTAACATAACATGATAAAGTTAGGAAACTGTACAAAAATGATTAAAAAAAAAAAAAGTACTATATTTACTAATAAATCATATTCGACACAGATTTCTTTTCCTTTTTTTTTTTATAGATTGAAGGTTTAACCACCACCATGAGCAGTTCAATAAACTATAAGCAGCCGCTCGCCCCTAATTTAGGGCCACTGGTTCCAGGGACGGGAGAGATCCAGTGCCATACGACAAACACAACATCCATGCCTCACTGGGATTCAAACCTGGACCCTTCTCGGACGAATGGCCATAAGCCAGCGCTTAGACCACTGTGCCACCGGGACGGTGACGCAGATTTCAGCCAGTTTTCATCAACACTGATGGTGTATGTGGGAATAAGTTTCCCATTCTTATTATGTGCATTGTAAAAGCATTCATTAAAGGAAATATAGCTGGGTGGCAGACAAAATTAACTGGGCAGGCCCCAGTAAAAAAGCTCTAGGGAGATTACCAGAATCCTGAATTCAGTACTGAATTTTGCAAGAGAGTGGAACAGGAGTGATAAACTGAAACTTTTGTGCATACATACTGAACCTTTTTCAGACTTGTTCCAAACTAGAAGGCACTAAATCTTGTCCAAAATGAAAAATACTTATTACATATGAAAAAAAAAAAATAGTGCATCATATTACACCATTATATCAGAATGCATAAAACATTTTTTTCTTGCTGTTTAACTATAAAAGGTTGTAAGATAAGAAACTGATACAAAACAGGCAGTACACTCGGTCAGAATACATCCTCAGAACTGAATACTGACAAGCAGATACATAAAAAGAAGTCTCTCAGCAAAGGTACACAATAAGCCTGCAAATCTGCCTAGTACATATACTGAAATGGAGAGCCAGTCATTTTGATAGTTTTAAAATAAAACACCGCAGAAGGCATGAAATTTCATCTGCCATGCCGTTTCAAGGGCATGAATACATGAAGATTACATTCACTTTTGCTACTCTCACCACGAGCACAGGCATACATACTTACACTTCCTTTACTGGATGCTTTACTTCTGACAGTAAAAAAAAAAAAAAAAAAAAAAAACCTACAGTTAAGCAGTGGTTCCTATATTTTGCTTAAAAACAAAACAGATATTAATAAAACTTTAAAAACTGCCCTGTCATAGAACTCTGTAGTATACCTACATTCTTTACTATTTTGGTATCCGTTTGGCTGTCATGTTACAGCCTTCTTCTTAGATAGCTGTACATTAACAGCAGTAAAGACAAATTGGAACAGATGTACACAACCTGAAAAGAATAACTACAAAAGGTAAACAGAAACCAAAATGCATTTAAATGAGATCACACACAAACACACACACACACACACACAAACACACGCACACGCACAAATCTGTATTTTTAAATAAATGATTTTTGTTTGGCTTTTACACTCTAATTCTGTGAAACCCAAAACAAGAAATTGGATTGTATATTATTCTTATTTCACTGCTAAATTTCCAGTTGTAGCAGTAAAATTTCATGGCAAATAGTTTTTGGAGGGAAGATTTCACAACATAATTACAGAAACAATAAAACACTGTTTACATCAAAAGAAAAAAAATACTAATCCATGCAAATGCACCTATAAAACCATTAGACTAACAAATGGAAGTACATAATCTCGCATTATTCTACTTGTGAATACAAAAACAATGATTTTATATACATAGGATTTAAAGCCTACGTTCACATTTACCATTTAGATAAAATCTTAAATTTTCTGCATATATAGCTTTATGCACTTATATAATGAGTAAAGCTAAAATTATACACAACAAATGCACACTGTATTATGAATATTTGCTATAAATGAAACCAGTATGGTGTGATCTGAAACCATAAACTGGATTTTAAAACAGCACTGTACGATGTACAGCAACATTTTAAACATATTTAATAAGTACAGTTATCACTCACATTTTCATTTTCGGCTACACGATATGAAAAATGCAAACTTGAAGACCAGATATTTCAATAAATATATATCAATGCTTTAACCAGAATCAATGAAAAGTTGAATAAACCACAATAAGTTATGAAAAAAAAGCTCTAATATATTTTAAACAATATTTACTAATAAAATCTATTACATTTTCAAAGCAAAGTAAATATTCTGGTATTATTCTACTTGTAAATACAAAATATTTGTAAATACAAAAATAGGGCTCACACCAGGTTTTTCAGTAGACAAGAGACAACCTTTTAAATGAAAGTGCAACAGTGTTGACCAGCTGCTGTTTTCATCACTATAATAAAATGAACTCATATTATTTCACAATTCCAATTGAGCACTTCAATAAACTTAATCTCTTCACCAGAATAAGAGCAATATTATTTTTTTTAATCTAGTTCTATGCCTGTGTGTGGCGCACAGTTATTGCACCTTTTTATTTAAAGAAAATATTATTGTCTTCCAATAAACTAAACACATTAAACAAATGATAACAAAAGCACAGAGAAAGATTTATTATGATTAGTGATTTTGGAAGTATTCAGAATCAGAAATTTGTACAAAAAACTGACAAAATGGAAGACAGATCTGTATCTGGGAGAAAGGACATTTTTAGAAAATATCACTACCAAACTATGCTCGTGATAATAATATTCCCACTTGCTAGTGATAGGGAATGAGGTTTTTTTGTTGTTTTTTTTTCTTTTGGTCATTTGGTCAATGAATTAACCCCAATGCAATACTTTATTTAATGTCCACAGATAACCCTCACACTCCTCTCAGCTGCTTCATAAATGACATTATGCTGTACAAACTAAGTCACTGTAAACACAGAACACTGCTCATAAATTTTGAAGTCTGATTTTTACTATAGGCCTATTTGAAATGACAGGATGAATATGCTTTGGACCGAAATTTTCAGGTCTCCGAACACCTGCAAGCAGTGTGCATCTTACCTTTATTCAGCAGTCTCTCCCTGTGATGCTATGCTATGATCAAAACATTTTAGTTTGGTTTTATGTATGGAATGCAAACAAACAGGGCATCGGATTTAATTGCAAATGAATGGAATTAAAAGTAATTATAAGAAAGATGTCAAGCGGAAGGAACTTCAGAATATTTTGAGGGACCAGAAAGTGGATGCTTTAGGGATGAGGATACACACACCACCACCTTCCAGCAATTTCTTGTAGGGTTTACACCCTCAGGGAAGATTTAGATGCAATTGCCTATGCCTCATTGGACTTTAGTGCTGCATATCGGAAATAAAGTTACATTGAACCTAGAAGCCCAAACACATGACAAAAGTGTGAGTCCACATATTTGGGAGTGCCAGACTATGATGCCACAACAAGGAGAGAGGGAGGGAGGGAGGGGGAGAGAGAGAGAGAGAGAGAATAGTTGGAAGTGCCAGACTATGATGTCACAACAAGCACTTAGAGAGAGAGAGAACAAGGGCAGGATACAGGAATAGATGAACAGAGTAAGGTATAGATGATGCAATATTGGTGTCCGATACCCCAGGACTGATGGCTTAACATGCTCATCCGATGCATGATGAGTATTCAGCAGTTCCAAGTAGCTCGATCAACTTGGGATCGATCCTGTGACGATCTGGTCAGAAAGTGTTTGCTCTAACAACTAGGCCACTACCACCTAGGATGAGGATGCACTACACTAGATGGCTTTTTCAAGCATTTCTTCAATAATAACCTACATTATTAGCAGCAGTGTCCCTTTTAATTTTTGTATGCTGACACAATTTTTCATTCCTCTTGTACCAATTAAGTCCACCACAGATTTTCATATCATCTATGGGCACTTTTTTCACCTGACATCATCTTCAGTGTTACCTACACAATTACCTTAATTTAGAACCATTTCAGCTGCATTCATTAAACCACAGAGTGGAATTTTACACTGGTGCATCATGTCAGTGCTAGAAAATAAGCATGATTTTCAAGATTTTAGATAATGCATGCTCAGTTCATATATGCATTCTATTTAACATATCTCCAAGATGCTGTTGAACACAGATCTCAATTAATTTATATATATATATATATATATATATATATATATATATATATATATTCTATAAAGAAGATACCTAAGCAAAAAAATTATGCACTTAAAGCACTGCTGAAATACTTTGTACATATTGCAACTAACTGTTTAAGGTATATAACTTTCACAAAGTTTTCTTTAGTTAATTATTATCTTTAACTTATTCTCGTTTTCGTGCTGTCATAAGTTGTAGAGTAGGGGTTTTAGACTCAAGTTTTCTTTCAAAAATCTGTTCGTTAAAAATTAATATTTCCTTTTTTAATTGCAATGTAAAAATTTGGATTTCTTTTGCATTGATTTTCAGGTTTAAATTCTCTCTCAAACGAACTTGGCATTTCGTTATGGCTGAAAATCATTTCTAATTATTATGTCACTCTCACAGCTTGAGTTCTCTTTAATCTTCTTCTCTCTGTTTAATAGTAACAGATGAAGAGCATGGGTCGGGCCAGGAAGGTTAATGGATGCAAGCGAAATTGTTAACTAGTGCTAGGTCATGCAACTCTACGGAGGACATGACATATATATATATTTTAAACTATTTTAGGTGGGAATGTTACTTGCATCTATGGCCTTGCAGAAACCCATTTCCAACTAGGTCTTTGTGGAAGTGAGAAAATGCAGAGTTTTTGCTGGTCCTTGATAAAGCCAAGGCTCAGTATTCTCGACACCTTCTACATTCAGTAGTTTTATTTTATTTTTTTATCTTTTCTCCTTTTACTCACACAGGTAGATACATAACCTTTTCTATGTTGTACTAGGTGTGAGTCAAAATTATATATGTATTTTTTTGCTTAGGTATCTTCTTTATAGAATGTGAATTCTGAATTTTCAAAACTGCTGCGTTGCGCGTTTTGATCTTCAGGTTATTTTGCAACCTTCGTTTTAAATTCTAAAGGTTTTCCTTAGTCTTCAGTTTTGCTCTTAAGTATATATATATATATATATATATATATATATATATATATATATATATAAATGCATTTTTTCACTGTGAAAATACTGCACCTTTTGTTTTACCAGAAATAAATATATGTCCAATATTTTTATTACAGAGTTTTTGTTACATTATAAAGAAACTGAGGTGTTCTACAGTAAAACTGACCTACTACTAAACTGAAGTTCTGTGGCTCATTAAGCATTCTTTAGGTATTCTAAAAGCATAACTTTGCCATATTTTTTTAGGTTGGCCAAAAAAAAATGAAATCATATGTTTAATATATTCTTAGGATCTTATTCTTAAATAGATTTATTTTTTTTTAACATGCACAGCTTTTTCCAATCTGTAAATATACACTGATTACGTTTTACCTTACTGCTACCAATGAATTAAAAACCATTCTTAGCAACAGTTGGTGTTTTCACTTTGTGGTGAGAGCCCTAGTTACTATAAAAAACTTCTGGGCACACATATGTTCATTAAAACAAACCTATACATAATTGCTTTATAAAGAAATTTCAGCTGGACCCTTAAAATCACCATAAAATGCTGTTCACATTTCAATCAACTTCATATTGATACTCATATAACAAACAATAAAATAATTATTTTACAAAGTTACAAGCATGTGACTGCAAAGCACCACAAGAATTGTAGGTTTCTAGATAAAAATATGGTACATACATATATTATTAGAAGACAAAGTAGCACATTGCTATTTGTCTACAACACTATGCCTACACACAAAAATAAACAAAATCACAAAATAAAATTTACGGCAAAACAGCAAAATAATCTAAATACACACACAATAAAAACTCTACAGTTCACATTGGGATAAAAACAGGAAAATCTGGTTACGTATAAGAGGGAGGGGGAGAATAACCAGGAATGAAATGACAACCAATTCAATCATAACTACAATTGGCTTTTTAACACAAGGTCTAACAAAAGCTGAAGTACTGATGGGGATGTTCAATCTGGAACACAGAATAAATCCACGACTAGCAAAATCATCCCATGTATATATAAAATTACAACAGCATATATTCAAGACATTGGCACTTACTTCGGAAAAAGTGCCACATGATGGCAAAATTGCATCAATAAACAAGGTGCAGGATGCATACGAAAAAGAAAATGTACTGTCTTTTTTTTTTTTTTTTTTGAGGTTTAAAAGGAATGAGAAAAAAGGTTTAAAGTTCAGTAGTCATACTGGATGTGAGAGCTTGGACTCGCTTGGCATTACAGCTGCGGCACAAGATGTGATCGTCTAAAGGATAACAGCTACTGCCCTCAGTTTCTGAAGACAAGCGAAGACCACAATCCTAAAGAATTAAAGGAAGCAAAAAAATACGGACATTTAATCTCACATAAAAACATTTAAAAGAATTCCTTTACAATAAAAATCGCATCATTTTTCAAAAATCTTGAATACACATGCACTGTGTGTTCAAATTCATGCAGTTTAATTTATTTTCACTTTCCCTTCAGAATAGAGAGGTCAGTTGTAACAGCATGAATTAGATATATTAATCTTACAAGTTGCTCTCATTTGCCAGGCAATATGCTGTTGAACTATTAATAGGGGCAATACCTACTTGTGAAAATCTGACTGAATACAATTGCCTAGAATTCATCTTCCACCTTTTGTCACCTTTTCTAGTCATAATGACGGATTGTGCAATGGTTCAAGCTGAGTTGCTGAAAAAGTTTTCTCACTGTTGTTCTACAACTCACTTTTACACTGTTGATCTAATACAGGAACAGCACATCAACTATACGTCCTGCTATAGCAATAGCAACTAATTTATTTAATCCCAAATGCATTATAGCACATGGTGAAATATTATGTGGCTATTGACATTTAAGCACAACTGCCATCAAGAGCAGTAACAATACAGTTCTTCCCGTATATTCTTGTACATGTATGCAGGATGAAGCAGTTAGGCCCAAATAATGGCATAAAATATATACAGAATGAACATTAATGGTAAAAAAAACTCACCTTACTCAACAGCAAATTAGGCCTATTACATATGCAGGTATATTCTGCCACAGTGGTAAAGTACTTGCACAATAGAATGGATGACAACATATTTAAATTAAATCCAAATTAGTTTACCTGCCTGAGCAGAAGATTCACAGATTGAATAAAATAATACTTCAAAGTTTCAATTTACTTCCGATATTGGAGGTTAATTATTTAATTTTAAATAACACACAAATTCAAGAATTCAAAAAGTTTTAGTTTATTTATATGAAAATAATATTTTTACTTACAAGAACAAAATATTCAAACAAAATTCAGGAGGCCCAATGGGCTCACCATTATCAACTCTATATGCTGAGGTTGTGATGAACGAAATTGAAGAAAATGTCCTACATCATATGGAAGAAAAACCAGAAGTGTACTGTCGATACGTAGATGACATTTTCATTCTATCAAAACTGAACGAAGAAGAATTAAAAAAATTAACAAAACGTTACAGCGCATTATATCCAACTATAGAACTCACGGTTGAAATGGAAAAAAATAATGCAATAGCCTTTTTGGATGTACATGTTATCAAATCCACAGATAAGTTACTATACAGAGTTTATCGGAAAAGTTCATTTGTTCCGGTCCTAATCCCATACAATTCAGCACATCCATATCCTCAAAAATGCAATAGTATAAAAACCTTAATTAAAAGAGCATATACGCATTCTGAAAATAGTCAGTTCATCAATGAAGAAATCAAATTCATAAAAAAAATTGCAAGCAGCTTTGGTTATCCTAACCATTTAATAAAAAAATGGGACACAGAAGTAATAAAGAAAATAAAAAAAAATAATGCTGTAGTAATTAAAAAAGAAATCAAATATTTAAATGGTTTTCCTTACATTAAAGGCACTACCAATGAAATTAATAATATTTGTAAAAAGCATAACATTCAAATTGGAGGAAAAGTAAATACCATCAAAAATATAGTAACAAAAAATAATGATAAAATAAGAATGTTAGAAAAAGCAGGTATTTATTCAATTCCTATTACTGAAAATCCTCCAATGGCTTATATAGGAAGTACCAAAAATAAGCTTAAACACAGATTAAAACAACACATAAAAAACTGGCAGAAAAAAGAAGAAAAAACAGCACTGATTCAATACTGTCTGGATAACCAAAAATATCCAAAATTCGAAAATATAAAAATCATTAAAAGCTGTAAATCCGAAAAACACCTCAGAATAGCAGAGTCGGTAATGATTGAAAAAAATAGGACAAAAGTTTGCAACCACAATGACCCTAATAATTTGAGAAACAGCTGGAGAAATTTAATTAAAATTGAGCAAAAAAAAGAAAAAGTTCGAAAAAGGAGATCACTGACCAACAAGAGATGGCGCCACAACGCCCAAGAAGAAGCGATAGCAGATGACAGAAGCAGCCCGCGAGAACCACCGAAATGCCCAGCTGACACGGTCCGTGCTAGTTGGAGCAAAATGTCCCCTCGAAGACGGTATAGTAGTAGTACCGAAAGTACTCGGGTATGAATAAATATTGAAGTAAATGAGGATGCAGCAAAGGAAAAACTCATTTGGTGATAAGACAAAATAAATTCCAACGGAGAAAAAAAAAAAAAAAAAAGAAGAAGCAGACCCGTGGCCAAATGAAAAAATCCCGTGCCGCATCCACGTAACGGAAATATGGATTGAAAGCCAAGCCCCACGTGCGGTAAGTGTTCATCGAACTTTACCAACTAAAAGTGAAGTTCAAAAATGCATAATACTTCAAGTTAAAATTCTATACCTATGTACGGATGTTCACTAGAAATGATGATTAAAACATGAAAATTAAAACCCAAATGAATAAAAAGGATAAAAGAAGGACCAAAACACAATTCACCACCGCAACGCACTTCCAAACATGTTTCGGCAAGAACTTTTCCTTCTTCAGTGGAAACACTGAGGTATACATGGACACCAAGTCCTCGTTGGTGATCTTCAAAAGACTGATATACAATCTTGTGTCGTACTTATAGAAGCAAACTAGAATATTAGTTAAGTGGCCAGTGGCTGATAAGTCCAAAAAAGTTAATGACCAAAAGGAATTCTCCAACAAAAAAAGGAGGGGGGGATCAGTACGAACTTTAATGTGAGTAACTGCTTTATTTACATGGATGGCTTTATCTGAACATAAAAAGCCACTCACCGTGCAAAATGAAAACATTTTCTAAATCTTCTTTTTCCTCTGGGTTTACTCATTCCCAAAACATTGATAGCAACGGTGGAAATTTACATGTGTCAGTGAAAACCTCGATGTTTTTCTTAATAAGCCGATGAATTTGTACTTTTCCATCTCCAGAAGTAAATGGGCACAACAGTGGGCAAAATCTCTGTTCAATAAAATGGTGATTATTCATCTAATCAAATCGAGTAACCTGTTAAAACGCTCGAAGTATTGGTGGAAACCTCGATGTTTTATTGATGTATAGGTTCCTGTAGCATCGAGGAACGATCAAACATCGCCCAATACAGTCCGTTCACGACATAAAAATATGGTATTACCTTTCTCATTACAAGAATGCAACAAAACGAAATTCATTTACTTTAAGAAGAAAATATTTTTTGCTAATTTCAAACATCGGTAATGAAACCTCGATGTTTTTTGATGTATCAGCTTCCGAAACATAGAGGTTGAAGAAACACTTTTAGTGCTACATGTAACGTGTGTGAATATGCCAGAAATGCTAAGCCAGTTTTTCCTTAGTTTTCAGCTTTGCTCTTCAGCCATATATATATATATATATATATATATATATATATATATAATACATAAATAATGCAGACACTACAAGCAAGCACAATAGAACTCAATTAAATATGTGAAAACCATAAATAATACAATGTCATCCACCAGGTGCCAGTCTTCAGAGGAAAATGCACCCGACAGCTGAGCTTCTGACAGGTTTCATGCGGACGTCTTAATTTAGCAACCCCGACCAAATAAGAATAAACTGGACATCCCATCCTCCCTACCTGTCAGGAAATAAACTTTAAAATCAACTTAAGTAACACATTTAAACATTCAAAATAGACCTACCTTAACCCTGACTGATGCCCACAACCTTGGTAAACACAATTTACCGTCACCATGCACCTATAGAGTTTATCATTAGGTTAATGCGTAGGTAAAGGGTATGTTTAGAATTATATAGAATAGTGTAGTTGTCCTTCCCCACTGTAAAATATACCATGTATGCTAAGAAAGAATGGTTAAATGCTCCTGGGCAACTCGGAAGAAAATACAGTTTTTTATGTAGCCCTGAAAGTTAGTAAGGATGGGCTTCTGGTTTATTGATCTTACAAAATCTTAATCGTAATGAAGTGGTTCACATGTTTCTAAAGTTTGCTGAAATGATAGTTACAGAAGTTATCTGGATATTCATTATTTAAACAACTCCAATATAATCTTCTTAGTTGCTTAATAATATTATGCTTTTTATTACATCAGGGGTAGGAGCGATAAAAAAAAAATTCATGATGCAATATTTCTTAAATTTCAGGACAATTTCAGGACATATTTTGGCAGACATGGCACGTAAATTAAATCAAATATTGGTATAAATGCAGAAATGTTATTCTTTTTCTAAAAATCTATCTAAATTATTGCCCAGTTGCTAGCAGGAATTTTTTCACTTTTAAAGCTAACAACACCCCTAAAGTTTCAGTGGCTAGGTTTGGTCTAAATTCTGTTTGACTCTCACAGACAATGCTAAAAATTCTTTCTGCAGCTGCATTACTGTGTGGCACAACAAGAATAGTATGTATCAGGTGTGGTAAAACTTCATACTTTTTAGCACCAATTGCACCAGTCAATTTTAAAATGCTTGACCATGTGGCATCAATTGTAGGACTACTCGAAACACCTTCTTCCAATTCATCAATTTGATATAAGGCTAACTCCAATTCCACCTTGTCCAGACCATTGTCACTAACAACAGCAGCTGGGAAAATATTTGCCAAGCATTTTTTTTTTTTTTTTTTTTTTCCAGTTTTAACAACCACAGTGAGCAACTCAGTGGGCTGAAAGCAGTCACTCGTCCCTAATTTAGGGCCACTGATTTCAGGGAAGGGCCATTCCGTAAGACCACAACATCCATGCTTCACCGGGATTCGGACCCAGACCCATCTTGGACGAATGATCAGAAGATTGCTAAGTACATTGCTGAAGAAAAGGAAGCTTCTTCCATCCTAATTCCTATATTAGCAACTTCTGCGTGCAGCAGAAATTCACTTTTCAGTCAGAATTTCTTCAAAATATAGTCATATGTAACACTTAACATAAGGTCAGGTGATGCGCAACATACTACAGCCTCTCCTTGACAAATGTCAACCCCGCCTTTTCTTTTCGTGGTGCATCCTGTTCCCACTAAAGGGGCTCTGACTACTGCCAATAGCGGTATAACTAAACCATCGGGATAAGAGGAAATACTGTCCCACACTCACCAACCCGCTTGGCCAGCGTGGTGAGTTATGGCCAAACCCCTCCAAAATGACTCCACAACTTAAATCTTGGCCCTCAGGCAGCGGCCAGTGCGACATGAAGGCAGAGGGTGCTCAGAATCACCGGAGGACCAGACTAGGCTGCCATCCGATGCTGACCTTGGCTACATACAATGGACGCTCTTTATCTTCTGATTCAAGGCTCTTTGAATTGGAAGACGAACTACAAAGGATCAAGTGGGAGATCGTCGGGCTAAGTGAGGTAAGGAGAAAAGGAGAAGATCTCATTGAACTGAAAAGTGGACATCTCTTCTACTATCATGGGACAGATACTGGCAGAACTAGTGGTGTTGGATTTATAATAAACAAGAAACTGAAGGATAAAGTTGTAGAAGTTGAAAGTTCCTCTGACAGAGCTGCACGACTTGTTATTCATCTCTCGAGAAGATACCAGTCGCAGATTATTCAAGCTTATGCACACACCACAAGTCATCCTGAAGAAGAGATTGAAGAATTTTATGAGGAAATTAGTCATCTAAATAATAAAGGCAAGCAGCACTTGAAGATCATTATGGAAGATTTCAATGCGAAAATAGGGCAACGGCGGCAGAACGAAACTTCAGTAGGTAAATTTGGTCACAGTAACAGAAACCAGCGTGGAAATACTCTCGTAGAGTTTGCAGAGGCAGAAGGGTTTTTCATCATGAACTCCTTTTTCAAGAAAAAGCTGCAAAGTAAATGGACATGGAGGCATTCCAATGGATTGACAAGTGAAATTGATTTTATTATGTGTAACAAGAAATTTGTCATGGAAGACTACAGTGTGCTGAACAAGTTCAACACAGGTAGTGACCATAGAATGGTAAGATGCAAGATGCACCTCAGTGCTAAACTCGAGCGTGGCAAGCTCATAAAACAAAGTGTATTGACCTGACCAACTCTAAAAAACATCATAATACCTTCAAATTGGAACTGAAGAACAGATTCTTTGCTCTAAAAGGTCTAACGTCGGAAGAAGTGGACATCTCTGAAGTTAACAGAAAACTAACCAAGGCTCTTATGGAAACAGCAACAAAAATAGCTGGTACTAAAAACAAGTTGCATATGAACAAATTATCAGAAAAAAAAATTCTGATGCAAATAAGAAGAGAGATGAGAACAACTAAAGGAGATATGACTTCCAGAGTGGAATATATAGAGCTACGCAAGACAGTACGAAAAAGGATCGCTGAAGACGTGCGGAAATTCAACTGGGAACTAGTGAGGAAAGCAATTGAAAACAAACAAAGCCTGAAGAGACAAAAGGGACATCTGAGTAAGGGAAGAAAACAGATTATGGCTCTGAGAAAAGAAGATGGTTCTGTAACAAGAAATAGAGGCGGAATTTTGACAAGAGTGAAAGATTTCTACCCAAAACTATATGAAAGGGATGATACATGCAATCCAGACATCATGAAAGGTACCAGTACAAGAGTTCTTCCAGTCCTCATAGCAGAAGTTGCACATGCAATGAAGAACATGAAACAGGGAAAAGATCCAGGAGAAGATGGAATTACTGTGGATATCATACAAGAAGCAAGTGGAGAAATTGAAACAGTACTCGCCCAAGTTTTCACTCGATGCCTTAATGAAGAGAAGATTCCTGAGGATTGGAACAATGCTACAATGATCCTGCTACATAAAAAAGGGGACATTGAGGATCTCAGGAACTACAGACCTATCAGCCTCCTATCAGTGGTTTATAAAATCTTCAATAAAGTTCTTTCACACCGCTTGAAGGTAACACTGGACATGGCTCAACCGAGAGAACAAGCTGGATTCAGAAGTGCAGGGATCATAGCATACTTCTGGAAAATTTTAGGTAGGAATTTTAGGACTTTTTAGAAAAATTTTAGGAAAATTTTAGGAGTGTATTTCAATAAAAACTAGATGTATATTTGTATACATCTAGTAAAACAACTTTGTATACATTGTAAAGAGTTTGCTTCACACCCTTCAACCATATACACTGATAGACTGCGCATGACATCAAAATTTCTGGCTCCAACATAAAATCACATGACAACAGTCAAAAAGATGGGTTACACCTGCTGTGCTTATGGTTGCTCTGAGCGATATAGTAAAGAAAGTTCTATGATTTTTCATGGGTAAGAAACGAATTAAATACCTAAGTCAATAAAGTTCAATTACTTAACCAGAAACTTGCAGCTATTGATATAAAAATATAGTAACTTAAGAAAAAAATGGAATGCATGTTCCGAATTCTTCGCAAATGTTCATCACATTATAAATCACAAAATGTAAACAACCCGATCATGCATGTATATAGCTCATAAGTAAACTTACCTGAAGAGTTTTCATTATATATGAGGCGCATTCACATAATACACCGAAAACACTGAAGTTCTGCAGCGTAAATTAGTAATCATAACACAGGGTTCGTACTCTTTTTTGGGGGAAAAAATTCAAGGACTTTCCAGGCCTTTTCCAGGCCAATATACAAAAATTCCAGGATGATTACTACGCTTTACAGTATCATGCTCAAATTAGTTTTTAAAAGCAATTTCAGTTTTAAGTAATAAAAATGATGAAAGATGCAAATGGATTAGGGATGATAGGGGGAAGGGAATAGAACTGTCCATAATTAGCATGTTCTCGTTGCGCTAGGCGCTTAAGCACTGCTGAATTCCGTCAGACCCCCAATGGTCAAATGATTGAAATGTGCTGATGTTCATGGAATGAAATGGTTGATCAGCTATGATAACCGCATAAAAGTTCGAAGGGGGCGATTTCTTTTTTACGTTATGCAACATTCTACATTACTCCAGTATTTATCTTGTCATCATCAACAATAAGCAATGTAACTACCACTTACGATCGCGGATATCGGCCAACTGAAAATCTGCCATACAACTAAGGGATACAACACACAGGTATCATGTTACAGTGTATTGTAATTGAAAAAAAAAAAAAAAAAAAAAAGATTTCAGAAATTAAAATCGAAAAAAAAAAAACTTTCAGAAATTAATATCATCAAGTCATGGTGTTTCAAAAATCCGCTTTCCTTTATAATGTTTAAAAACATGTAATGTTTTTTCTTTTTTACCTGTCGTGTATAATAAAATGGGTTGATTTTTTTATGGAATCAGACGTCCATATGTCCGATTGTCTTCGTCTGAGTTCACACGTTAGCTACTGTGTACAAGTAGACATATTTTTTCAGCTCAAAAATATGTAGTTTTGTATGTATTCACAGTATAACTCATTCCGTATTCCCACAGAACAAAATTCAGCAGATACAAATGAAGAACATCAAGACCCACCCAACACCATGTTTCCGATTGTCTGCTGTTTATATTCAAGAAAATGCGAATATGGATCAATGGTGAATGCAGCAACTATGGTTTTTATTTATTACCAAGAAAAAAAAAAGGAGCCTGAAAGCTGTAAAGCTGAAACGGATATTTCTCCCCCTCCCGAAAACATTCCGATTAAGTTCAAACAGCAGGAGCACGCGTCCACGCACACTCAACCTCTGGAATGTCCTGATGGAACGGCTTCTTTTCATTTGGCACATCGCCATAAATCACCACCTGCAGCTCACTGAAGTGTCTTCCTCCTTCACCCTAACTATAGAAGAAAACGTAAAAAAAAAAAAAAAATGCTGCCCAATTTTCGACAAAATGACCAAATTTACGTCATAACGTTGCAATTTACTAAAATACGTTTATCTGCTGAATTTCGCCTAAATCCATTGAAAACTTTTTAATTATAGATTTTTTTTATTAAAACAGTAACTCAGACATCTGAATAAAAATGTATGTTTGTAATTAAAATAGAGTCCATATCATCACAGAAACAAAATTTAAGGATCACTCTGTTTAAATAAACCATGGCATCTAAAAAAAAATAATTTGCTTGCTTTTCCCGTAATTTATAATTGCCGTTTCTTTTTTTTTTTTTTTGAATCCGATTTTGCAACGGAAGATTTTTTTTTTTTTTTTTTTTTGCATCTGCTAAAGTTTCAAACGGAATTCGGCGAAATTTGCACTAGAACTTTATTGTGATGTATTTTAACCACTGTAAAAATTTTACTGTGTTATTTTCAAAATTCCGGAAAATGGATTTCTGAAAATATCTCTTAGTCCTTTTGAGCCGTGGAAGTGATAAACAGGTGTTTGCTTTCTTCCCAACCAAGGGCTTCGGATCAGCGCTCCCAGCTGTCAATCAACCGTTGCTATGGTAACACCCTTTCTGCTCAAGGCTCACTGTCTAAAGAGGCACACATAATAAAAATTTCCAATGCTAACTTTTTAAGTTTTAAACCGATTCAAATGGAATTTTGGGAGTGAGCTTCTGTAATCCAATTATAGTAAATGTAAAAATTTCAGCCACTTTTGTGAAAAATTCGCAAAGATAGTTTTCTTATTTTTTATCATAAGTAGCCGAAGTCTCTTGAGGGGTGGGCCGGAAGCAAGCGTCTTAATGCAATAAACAAGGAGCAAAAGAATGTGTTGTTCAGGCATACTCTTCACTGGTGGATGCCAGCTGACTTGGTAAACACGAGACCCCCTTGCAAATGCTAAATGTCTCTTCTTTCCCCTTCTGTTGTTCTCAGTAGTTGTCGGACGGACATCAAGCTCAGGGCTAGAGAATGCATCAAGCTCCCCTTCCGTAACAGACCTGCTAGTAATCATCCAATTTTATTGCACTGGAAGTAGTGCTCCCCCCCCTAGCGAAATTAGGATTTGGGCACATCCGAAACACCACTGTAGCCGGCGGTTTCTTTGAGAACAGAGGAGAGGAACTTAAAAAAAATTAAGGGGTAACAGTCAGTAACACGATTTCCTAAAAGGGCATTTTTTTTAAGCACTAATTTCAAATTTCAAGGCTTTTCAAGACAGCATTAAAAAAATACCGTTTTTCCAGGATATTCCAGGCCTTGAAAACGTAATCATGATTTTCCAGGACTTTCCAGGTTTTCAAGCACGCGTGCGCACCCTGATAACAGCATTTTTACACGAAATTTGGAGTCTGATGATGACGTGCCCAATGTTTGAGCCATGGCGGCTTTGATGCAGCTATTGCCAATGCGCAGTCCATTAGTATATATGGTCGAAGTTCACACCCAAATTTTTTGCATAACGTCTAATGTCTAAAGTTTAAGTATGATTTACTTCTAATGTTCAGTTCTTATCTTTTCACGTGTTATTATCATATTCAAGTATATTTACCACATTCAAGTTTCACTCTGAACATTAATATGCTGTTGAACCAGAAGCAATTCACGATTTTCACAGTAAAGTTTTCAGGTTTCACATTAAATTATAATATCCTAAAAAGGTAATTGAAAACCAAGAACTATGTACAATTGTTCACTGAATTACTTTTTTCATATTATTGTTTTAACCTTTTCCTGATTAGCCTATCTTTTTCTGCTTCCACCACAACTAATTTACTTTCAGTTTTCTTTATTTCAGCTGAACCTTGTATGATCAAGTTAGAGACAACTGCTATTTCAACAGTATTTTGTTTTTCTACAGCTTTTCTCATTCTTTCTGTTCCCTCTTGAATTACTGCTAGGGAGGCTTCTTTATCTTTTTTAAGCCTATTTATTTCTGCATCATTTTCTTTTATTTTGTCATCAAACTCAGCTTTTCTTTTTTTCTCTAGCTGCTTTTCTTTATTTTCCCTCTCTTTCTGCTTCCTTTCTTTTACCTTTTTTGATTCTTCTTCCTTCAGCTTATCAACATACTCTTTATAAAATTTATGTGAATCACGAACTCTATTTAACAAATTTCTTGTTATGGGAACTTTACTTACACATCCATAGTGTTTAATGGCCCCTTTTAACTATTCTTAATGATGTTATAGTTGAGTCTTTTAAGTTAGCCTTGTCCTTCCTTAACAGAGCAGTGTTAACCGAAAATCCCCTTTCTGCATCAGCATTACCATGAGGTAAAACTAATATTGACTTGATGAGTTTAGCAAGATTTGAGTATTTTTCTTTTCCGCTAGAGTCTTTAATACTAAATATATTACGCCAGTAATGATCAATACACACTGGAATATGCCCTTCCTCTGAAAATTTCACTAGTTCATCTAGAGTTGGCTTATCGCAATTTAAAAGTTTCCACTCTTCTCTTACTCTATCAATTTGTTCCTCAGAAAGATGCAAAACACTTGAAATTCTGGTTATTTCCGAAAGTCCTTCAGTGACTGAAAGTTGAGTTGACTCTTTCTTTGGTTCTTTTACCTTTAAAACTTCTATGTCTCTTAGCTTTTGATTGCAGAATGGCAAATTTGACTTTAAATATTTTGTGGTTGCAATTAGTGATGATCTTGCATCTAAGAGAAATAATTTCTGCCTGGTCTCCTGAACATTCCTGAGGAGATTTTTTGTCTTCATACCAACTTCTAACTCCCCTAGTTTTTTCCATGAATTTTTGTTTTCAAAATCTACATTCTTTAGGTCTTCTCCAAATTTCCCTGCAATAACGTCATCTTGGATAAACTGAGCCATAACATTCCTCATTAAAGTATTTAAATCAGAATATAACTGGTGTATTTTTGGTTCTTCACTCTGATAACATAATGAAAACTTTTCAAAATTTTGGTGTGAAAATGAAATTAATGCTAAATAGCAAGGAGTTAGCTCATTTTTCAGGAAACAGTGAATTCTTTTATACCTTGCCGAATTGCATAGTTGTTTTTCAAATATTTTTTGAGATGGCAAGAAGTTTAAAAAATATTCTGTAATATTTAGCCATTGATCCAAGAGCCTCTGGGCTACAGAACCAACGGTTAACCATCTGTTGCTGACATGACGCAAAAGAAATTTGGCTGTGACCAATGTTATATCCTCGACAGATTTATAATCCTCTCGTCTTGCAGCACTATTCTTTATAAAGTAATGCATATCAGTAGCAAATTCGTCAAAATCTATATTTAAGCTTGTCAAAAAAATTTTAAATGCATTACTAACAACATGCAGGTTGCAAAAACCTAGTTCCAAAGATTTCTGGCCTGTTTGTTTTACAACTTCATTGAATTTGCATAAAAAGCACTTATTTACATTTGGGCTGTCCATGGATACACAAATAATTCTGTTCAACGAAATATTGAAGGATGATAACACATCAAGAATTTCTTTTAGCAAAATATCTGCCGTTGCATGACCCAGAAAAACGCTTGTTAGGTATCGGCAAGAAACTGAATTTATTTCTGAAGACTAGTACCTGAGATACACATTCAACTGCCGTTTCACTTGTGTATTTGTAGTTTCATCAAATGCTATAGTAACCTTTCCTGGGTTACTAGATGCAATGTCTTTTTTCAAATCCTCTTCAAAATATTTTGACAATCCATGTGATATCACATAAGCAACATTTTTTTCTTTAAGTTGCATTTTGGCTGCAATAGCAGAATCAGGAAACATTTCTTTGAAAAGTTAAACTGTTTCAGTGCATGAAACAAAAGACATATTGTCCTTAGCAACTTTCATGGCCCATAATGCTCCGGCTTTAGCCAACTGTAAATCATGACTCAGTACTTCACTAATATTTGTTTTGGGCTGAAGATCCCGTCCTCCAAAGGCTTTAAGGATGGACTTATTTTGAAATTTACTTTGAAATTTCTGCAAATGTTTTTTTTCCTTTATGATGCGCTTTTACTTGTGAAAAGCCACTATTAGAAATGTTGAAAATTTCTGAACACAATATACACTTAGCAGAAAATATTGTTTCAGTTGCAGAACACCATTCTTTCAACTTCACTCCGTCCAATTCTTTGGCGAGCCACGCATCTTGAAATTTCGTTTTGGATTTAGGCATCTTAAACACTTGTATTACTAACCAGAAAATGAAAGGGAAGTACAAAAACACGTTCCAATATTGCAAAACCAGACAACTTCCCGAAATTTGGCTGCGAGGATGTCAGAAGATAGAAAAAAAAAAAAAAAAAAAAAGCAGGTCACCACTAGAGAACTGAACCTGCACACAGCACAGAGAACAAACACCATAAAAGACGCAGAACCAGAAACTATCATACGCATCTCACGCAAGTTCAGTCAAAGCGAGTCGGAGCAGAGATATATTGCGCATCGAAGGTCGCTGTCGCCGACGCACGATCGAAGGTCAATGATCACGTGCTCTACTGCCTGCCACGATAACACTCAGCTATAATCCCATCGTCATTACCGGAGGTTACGGAAGGAGACCACGTTTCCTCTTTGCTTCCACCCACCTGCGGTTTACAATAACAAAACATCAGCAGAAAGAGGAGGTTCCACAAGGCATGTACAAAAATAAAGTACGATCTTCTGCGTGCCACGGAGTTCGTCTGCAAAGCGCAAACCAGGGGTGAAAATGACCCCTCCCCTTTTCCCTTAGATCTCTTGTTATTCTCAAAAACTGTCCGAAGGCAAAAAAGTGGAGCGCCCGCCCTGAAGCAAGTGCATCTCGATGGCGTCATTTTCCCTCCCTTCAGCAGCACAGCATATAGGCTGTGTTTCTACAATAACAGGTCTTTTTACCTTACCGTAATGGTAAATTTATTGGCGTTAATAACGGTTGTATTTTTAATAAATAAGCTTACGAAAAATTTTAGGAAGAATAGCAAATTTTAGGTATAATTTTAGGAATTTAAGGAGGGTCACAAAATATTAGGAATTTTAGGAGGAATGCGATCCCTGGAAGTGGCTACAGCACTATAGATCGTATCCACGTACTGAGAGAACTAATTGAAAGAGCGAGGGAATGTGAACTTCCATTATGCATGGCTTTTATCAATTATGAAAAGGCCTTTGATTCGGTGAAACCATCAGCAGTTACAATGGCTCTGAAATCCTGCGGTATTGAAGATGCATACATTAATATTATTTATAACATCTATGAAAATGCAAGCGCAAAGATTCGGCTATTTAAGAATACAGCATCAATAAAAATTGGAAAGGGAGTGAGACAAGGTGACACTATATCTCCCAAACTCTTTAAAGCCATATACGAAAATGTCTTTCAATCACTGAACTGGGAAAACAATGGAATAAAGATTAATGGAGATTATCTAACTCACTTTCATTTTGCTGATGACAGTCGATTTTGCAACTACCCCATCAGAGCTGCAGAGTATGATCCTGGAACTTGCCGAGAAAAGTAAAGAAGTGGGATTAAAAATGAACTTTCAGAAGACAAAAGTGATGTACAATGCTTTTACAAGAAATGAAGATTTATCGACTGATGGGGAAAAGCTGGAGATAACCAATACCTACATTTATCTTGGACAGCAGATATCAAATGAAAGTCACATTGATGAAAAAATTAATCGGCATACAAAACTTGCCTGGAGAGCTTTTGGAATAAACAGCATAATTTTCAAGAGCAATATGCCGTTATGTCTTAAAAGAAAAGTGTTTGATCAATGCATCCTTCCAGTGCTTAGGTATGGTGCCGAGACATGGACCTTAACTAAAAGAGACATACAAAGACTGCAGACAACTCAAAGTAGCATGGAGAAGTGCATGCTTGGTGTAACCAGGAGAGATAAGAAGAGGAACTCATGGATCAGAAAAATGACAAGAGTGGAAGACATCATGATCAGAGTTAAATCCCTGAAATGGCAATGGGCCGGACATAATACCAGAAGGACAGACCATCGATGGACAGCTGAAATTTTAGACTGGATTCCAAGGGACAGGAAAAGACGCAGGAGAAGACCACATGAGAGATGGGTGGATGAAATTCGAAAGTATGCGGGAATAACATGGAGGAGACTGGCACAAGATGGACCATTGTGGACGAAAAACTTGGGGAAACCTTCCTCTAGCAGTGGATTGATAATGGTTGGCAATGATGATGATGAACACTTAACAACAACACAGGATAGTCAGAAAATCGTGGGGGGGGTATGATTACAAGAAAAATCTTCGCTTCGACCGTCTTCTATTTTGGGAAAGTCTTTCCTCCATTTTTGTGCTGAAATGTAAGTATTTATGGAATAAATGGATACTTAGGAAATACACTGGGCAGAAGGAACATCGTGAGAAAATATATTACGATTACAGGAGAAATCTTCACTCCAACTACACTGGCGTGCAAAAATTAAGGATGAGAAGGTTTTTTGAATCTAATGTCGTGCAGAAGTGCTCCACATCGACTCAAATCATACCACAAGATCCCCAAGATGTAAGAATATGGGACAAGTGAGCAAAACCGTCCAAACAAGGAATCCAAAGGATACAAAGGCACTTTATTGAAAAGGTAGTTTTGAGCACAACAAGACAGAAGACAGAAACGTCCATGTGACAGGCGGCTGCCAAGAAAAATACAGTCTTTAGTAGGGGATATGATGACCCCTGACTGCATTGCAGGATTTACAACATCTGTCCATGCTGAGGACGAGGTTGTAAAGGAGCTGTTGAGGCATCGTTGCTGGCGGCTGATGACGTGCTGCCAAGCGTCTCCCGAGAAGGACCCACACGTGTTCGATTGGATTTAGGTCCGGGGATCTTGCGGGCCAATCCATGCATTGAATATCTTCACTCTCCAACAGCTCTGCGACAGCCACTGTACGATGAGGTGTAGCATTGTCGTCCATGAAGAGGAACTCAGGACCCATATCACCTCTATACAGACGCACATGAGGCAGGAGAACCTCGGTACAATAGCGGACACCAGTGACTGAACCTCCTTGGAAAATGTGGAGATCAGTACGGCTACCAAGCATGATACCGCCCCAAACAAGAACTCCGCCACCTCCAAACCGGTCCCTTTCGATGATATTGTAGGTGTGATTGCGTGTTCCCTGCTCTCTCCAGATGTGTATACACGTCCAGAATCGCCCGTCAGACTAAATCGGCTCTCATCTGTAAAGAGAACTTGACCCCATTGCTGATGTGTCCAGTTCTTGTGTTCCTAGCACCACAGAAACCGCCATCTCTGATGAGCAGGCGTTAATGGCACACGCCTTACTGGTCGTTGTGCAAATAGACCACCTTTGTGCAGCCTCCTGGCCACGGTAAAACACGATAACGGACGTCCAGTTGTCTGTTGCATGTGCCTTGCGATTTATCCTGCTGTCTGCCGTCTGTCTCTTCTCGCCTGTAGGACAATATACCGGTCGTCCGCCGCCGTGGTTGCTAGTGGACGACCACTGCTAAACTCTCGGACAGCTGTTCCTGTTGTTTGAAATGCTCTCCAAGCTCGTGAAACGATGCTGTGAGCGACCCCGAACTCCTCAGCAACACTAGTCACACTTCGACCTTCTTACAACTTCTCAATGAAGCGATCTCGGGTAAAGTCATCCAGATGTCGCCTACTGAATTGTCTGTTGGCCATATCACACGATGGCAGCAACTCGACATCGTTTAAACCGATGTACACCGTGCAATAGCTTTCACCGAATTGCTGAGCATACACCACCCGTGTGCTTTATGCCCTTCCGACACTCCCCCCCCCGTCATGCTGCATATATGCGCATGCCCTACCGTTTCGGACCCTAGTCTATCTCCTGAGTGGTCTTTCGGTCCGTTGTGCCTGCTCGTTCCGCTGTTATGCTAATTTCTCCTCTTCGTCCTTAATTTTTGCACACCAGTGTATTTCTGCTCATGTTGTGCATCGATCACGAGAAAGCCCCAAATGATAATGGCTGACGTAATCCCGGGGCCCGGCACCATGCATTCTCTTTGCACTTAGCTATCAAACAAGCAAAACAAATTCCTCCTCCTCAGAAAAAAAAAAAAAAAAAAAAAAGTGGCGTCACGACGAACTTTGTTCAGGAGTTTCGGGCCGACGTTATCCTGGCCCGGTGCTGTGCTTTCTTTCCACTTAGTTTTCAAACAAGCAAAACACATTCCTCCTCCTCAGATAAAAAGAAACAAAGAAGTCCGTCACGAACTTGGTTCAGAGGCATCGGGCCGACACAATCCCAGGCCACGGTGAAAGAAGCACGCCGTGCTTTCTTTCTACTTAGCTTTCAAAGAAGCAAAAAAAATTCTTTCCCCTCGGAAAAGGAGAGAAAAAAAGAAAGAAAGAGCTGTGTCACAAACTTTATTCAGAACCTTCGGACCGACGTAATCCCGGGCCACGGTGAAAGAAGCACGCCGGGCCGACGTAATCCCCAGTCATGGCAAAAGAAGCACGCCGGGCCCACGTAATCTCCAGTCATGGCAAAAGAAGCACGCCGGGCCCACGTAATCATCTCAGCCCGGCGCCATGCTCTTTTTTTTTTTTTTTTTGGTGAGTATTCTTTCAAACAAGCAAAACAAATTTCTCCTCCTAAGAAAGAAAAAAAAAAGAAACAAAGAGCTGTGTTACGAACTTTGTTCAGAGGATTATACATTGATTAATCACAAAACCAGTAAAAATTTCTTAACAGCAAAAATCTGAATATCCGTAATTTTTCGTTAGTCATCCGCAATTCCGGGGAATATCCGTAATAATTACGGAGATTCCGTTATGGTTGGCATCTGCGCATCTTCCGTAAGAAGCGGCTTCGCAGCAGCTTCGATTCTCGAACGATCTCACAAACGCGGGAACATGTTCGTGTACATCGCAAATTACAAGAGTGAGAGCTCTTGGCGATGATGTCACAAAGATACAGTATTCTCTCTCTCTCTCGTTTCATTTTTTTATTTATGCGGTACTTGTAAACGCTAGATGATGAATCACTATACACAGTTTACCATTTATTTTTTTAATTTCAGGATTTAGAACAAAAATACGGACATTTCAGGACAAAAAAATAAAAATCAGGAATTTCAAAACAACTCCGACCCCTGTTACATATTCACGTAATTCGCAAGATTTATGAAATAATCAAATTACGGAAAATACTTCTTGAAAGGTTGGAGGTCTGTCTAATGACTGTATATTTTTGCTTTAAAATTAAACAGCTCTTTTTTATCATAAATACCTACTTCTGGTTGACCTCTCTTGAACTCTATCTGCAAATCAAGAAAATTAATCTTGTTTATATCTGTATTTGTTTTAAGTAAATTTAGACCCCTGGGATAGGTATCTTCAGGTCTAAAGTCTGCAATATTGGTTTTAAAATAGATCAAATCATCAGCATAGCAAAAACATCTGACTTCGAAATGGTGGTATTTTTCTTCATAAGCATGTAGGTACAAGTTGGCCAATAAACTTGAAAAATTGGTGCCCATAGGGACACCCATAATTTGTACCAGAATATTCTTCCGATCATATATACATAGTTGGTAAATATACAGTCTGTAAAGAACATCCCAATAATTTTTTTTTATAATTAATAGTTTTGTCAAAACGCATATAATAATGGTCGAGAACAGTACGGAGATCTTCCAAATCAATTGTAGTAAATAAATTAGTAAAATCATAAGTTTCAACATTTTTCAAAGTGTCATTAACTTTAATAAAGTTGAGAATTTTTCTATTATCATTTATTTATCGACGTTGAATCTTTTATATTGTTGAAGATGATTTGTAGCTTATCCTGAAATACTTTTCCAGCTTTTTTTATTAATATATATATATATAATACCTTTTAGATAACTGAATTTTGTTTTAAAAATAACTTTATGTGAAATATTTTTTTGGAAATAGAAATTACAAATACAAAACAAATTTACAAAGAGTCATTTCTTCTAAAAAAATGAAATATAATGATATCTCCTTTAATTTTGAATATACTCTTACAAATTGATGTTATTCTCAATAGATTCAAAATTATCACTATCACTTGGCAAACCTTCACTCTCATTACAACTAACCATTTCAAGATTTCTTTACAGGCTGATATTATTCTAAGGTGATTCAAAATGCACGTCTGCAAATACTGAAGAACAAGCCGTCAATAAAGTTCATCCTCAGCTAGCACACGAATTTGGAAAAAAAGATGTGGGGGATTCATAATTCGCTGAGTTTTGTGATTGTGTCAGTTTGTTTGGGAAAAAAGAAATGAATAATGTGTAGAGTTCCTAGTAATAAAACGTATTTCATTCTCCTGCGCAGCAAAGTTCGCAAGAAAAATAAACACCTTGTTGTCACTGTACCACAAGTTGAGCGTTATTGCACTTTGAATGGGGCTCAAAAAAGTTATTTCCGACAGTGTAACGTTCTATAATTCACCTACAATCCCATGTGAACAGCCCTCCACAACTGTTGTACGAAAAGTTTAAGCTAAAATTAGCCTTCCTATCGTCACATGGCGAAAGTGTGTCGAGAGACTATAGCGAACACGAACTTACGATATGATTCTTACACACTATATATTCTCATGATTTTTCCAGTAATGTTGGTGTTTGATGGCATAATTCATGGAGATTTCATTTCAAAACAATATGATTAATATTAGGTGTGCAACTTAATTCTCGGCCCCTAACCAGCAAGCGATCATAGAACGTCTGCAAATGCAAATAGCTGTGTGCGATAATGGCTGATTGCAGCGCCATCCAACAGCTTTCCAAGCAACTGTAACCACTCACAGATGTAGTGACAGAAGGGACGAAAGTTGACAGTGAAAGCAATGTCGTTCGAGAAGCAACATTTTAGGCAATGCCTCCTGTTCGCGTTTCAGCTGAAAAAAACTGCTGCAGAAGCCCAGCAAATGATCTGTGCTGCTTTGGGTGAGGCTGCTGTGTCCTACAGTACATGTAAGAAGTGATTCCAGCAGTTTAAGCAGAGAAATTTCGATCTCGGTGATGCAAAACATCCACGACCGCCATAGAAAGTTGACGATGAGGAACTGGAACAACTGTTGGACGTGGATCCCTGTTGCCCACAGTTAGAGCTCGCCCAGGAACTAGGAGTAACACGGCAAGCCATTGCAAAGTGCCTGCACAAGCTTGGACGGATTCACAAGGAGGGCCGTTGGGTGCGTCACCAACTCACAGCTGCAAGCAAGTCTAGTCGCTACGATGTTGCTGTATCCTTGCTCTCCAGATTCAAGAATAAAGATTTCCTACACAAGATTTTGATCTGTGATGAGAAGTGGATCCTCTACGATAATCCTAAGTGGTGCAAATCGTGGGTTTATCCAGGTCAGCCTACCACCAGTACCACCAAACCAAATATCCATGCCAGGAAGTTGTTGCTGTGCATATGGTGGGACCAGCGCGGTGCCGTACACTATGAGTTGCTCAAACCTGGTGAAACGGTCAATGCTGAGCGTTATTGTCAGCAACTCATTCGTGTGAGTGACGCAATGGAGGCGAAAAGGCCATACACCGGCAAGGGCAGGAGGTCAGTCCTGTTGCTTCAGGATAACGCGCATCCTCACACCGCAGAAATGACTTTAAACACGATCACTGACTTGGGATAGGAGATTTTGTCCCACTCGGCGTATTCTCCAGACTTTGCCCCGTCGGATTATTACCTCTTTCGCTCCCTGCAACATCACCTGAGTGATACGCACTTCATTTCTATCGAGGAGGTCTACAAAAGTATTGATGACTTTATCGACTCAAAACAGCCCTCTTTTTTCCTCAGTAGCATTTGGCAGCTCCCTGACCGAAGGCTCAAATGTATCCAACACGACGGGGATTATTTCCCTGATTAGGTATGTATTCGATTTGCTATAATTTGCTGTCAACGTGTCGTGCCTGTGGCCGAGAATTAAGTAGCACACCTAATAAATAATATGATCATTCACGCTGATGTCTGCTGTATGATTTAGGAACTACTCAAGTCAAAATCGAGGGCTGATCATTCAGCTAATTTCGCTTTTAGCACAACACTTCAAACCAATGAATCGATCGCAGTTGCATTAAACGGGTTTCTGCAACATCGAGGTTTAAACATCGATTTATCTGTGGCAAAACTTTGATGTTAAAAAAAAAAAAAAAGAGGTTTTTTGCCATCTTTAGTTAGGATTGGTTTCACTTTCTTTTACTTTTAGTTCTGAATTATAGTATAATACTTTTGTAAATTGGCCCTAAAAATAAATGCCCAAACTGGCGACCACTAATATAAATTTAATCGCCAAAGTTGCCAGATAATTGCCGAGTGGAGAGTGCTAATTTGCACCTATAGTCGTACTGCCTTCAACCCTCATTGTCATAGACAATGGATAATTTCACGTCATTGCACAAGTCCTTAGAGGCGACATCTATGGTATTATGTTCTTCTTGATCAACTTTTGCAACTCTAAGTTCACAACCTTTGAACCTGTGTTTATTGAATTTTTGAAATTGACTGTTTTCATATTTCGATCCAATATCACCAAGCATGAGGTAATTCAAGTGGCAAATTAGTGTTGCAGCATTTATTTATTTATTTATTTATTTATTTATTTCTCAATGACTAGGGCCTCCAATGTTATAATTTGCCTATGGAGTCATGTGAGATGTCAATAGTTTAATATTTTCCCAATCAGGCTGTGATTGATTTTCTATGTAGTGTTGTATTAAAGCTGTTTTGGGTTTTTTCTTTTGCCAATCATGAATATGCTCTTTCAATCTCGTAATCAGACGTCTTTTTTCACTTCCTATATAAATTGAATCCTGTTGATTAACATGTCTTGGTTGGAATGGCATATACTCCTGATCAATCCAAGATGGATTTTTTGTTATTACCTGATGTTGGTAATGAGCCATTATCAACAATGGTTTCTGCAAGATTTATTTCATTCAAAATGCATTCTTTCTTTAGTATGTTACTCAATGGTGGTAAGTGTGGGCAAGAGACATAAGATTTATATATGTTCTTTTATTTCGTCTGGTTTTGATTATTCTTAATATTGTTATATATTGAATTAATCAAACGTTTATTGTATCCAAAATGTTCTGCAGTATTTTTAAGTCACTGTATTTCTGTGAGTTTGAACTCTGCTGTGGAGGAATGCATTATTGCTCTGTTAATGTAATAATAGAAAGCAGTCTTCTATATCTCCCTGTGTGTGCGGAATCCGATGGGATTAATGCAGGTACAAAACATGGTTTTTGATAAACAGCGTAATCAATGGAATCATGCTTTCTGAATAAATTTAGGTCTAAATAATGGAGACTTTTATCTACTTCTTCCTCGAGAGTTGTCTTGATGGTTGGGTAAGTATTATTAAAGGCCTGTATAAACATATCAAGTTTGTCCTTCGTAAGTTGCCAGAAAATCAAGATGTCAACATAGCGTAAATATAAAATTGGCAAATCAAGGTTTAGGTTCTGGAATAATGTCTGTTCAATATTCTGTGTGACAACTTCTGCCAGAAGACAGGAGAGTGGTGATCCCATGGGTGCACTAAATATTTGTTTATATATAATACCAGGATTTGAGAAATAATATATTAGATGATTATATTTAATACCATCACTTGTTTATATATAATACCATCATTTGAGATATAATATACTCAAATGATTATATTTAATACCATCATTTGAGATATAATATACTCAAATGATTATATTTAATACCATCATTTGAGAAATAATATATTATATTAGATGCAATAGCAGCTCTGCCATGCAACTAATTTAGTTTGTTCCAAGTTGACTGTCAACGAGATACACTGTTCACTTTGATTTTACATGAAATGGGGATCATTTAATTAACACTGCATAATTTTTATGAAATTAAATGACTGATGCTCTACTATAAATCTGTCTTATGCAATGTTACACTTAAAAATACTACAGAAGCTGATCAACAACAACAAAACTTACCTCACAGCGATAGCACTGAACATGAAAACTACGATCCAGTGCTACAACTCTGACAGTTTCTTCCTGACCAGACTCTGGCATTATAGGCTGCTTACACACACAACATCGTGGGGCAAATTTCCTGCAATGAAAGAATTTCTTTTATAGGTCACAACATTACACTACATTTTGAAGTTAACATTTTACATAGTTGAGAGCTAAAATTACTTAGTAGTCAAATGGTTCAAGTCATATTTGCAGGCTTCTCACAAGGGTTTGAATTCCAAAAATAACAGAAATTTTGTGCTTGTCTCTTCTTCTAAATCAACAATCACCTCTCAGGTGATATGTACACCGTCCCAAGTCTCCACTGAGTTCATCCCATTTCATTGAAGGAATGAACTCAGTGGAAGACTTGAGATTCATTGTGGTGGACTTCCACTTGGGCTAATTAGTCTTCTGACTGATGGAGAGAGTTGAATTATTCATTATCATTGTCTCCTAATGCTCATGTACCAGTACAGCATTCAGCCATGTACCGGGGTTAGACAGAATTATGAGGACACCCAGGAAAAGAAGTTTTTACATACCTAGTAGGGTGTGGGACCACCTTTGGCATTCAAAACTGCATGAATCCTCCTTGGAATAGAAGCATACAAATCCTGGATGGTGGTTAGTGGGATGTTACACCATTCTTCATGCAGAAACTGCTTTAGGTTCTTAAGAGATGCAGGAGGAGGATAACAGGATCTTACTCTGTTTTCCAACACAAACCAAAGTGGCTTGATGATATTTAAGTCTGGTGATTGGGGAGCCCAAGGAAGGTGTGAAAGTTGGTCTTCGTGTACCTCAAACCATGATTGCACATTCCCAGCTCTGTGAATTGGGGCTTTATCATTTTGATACATGGCATCCCCTGAAGGAAACAATGCCTGATCCATTGGATGAACTTGGTCAGCCAAAATGGTTTCACATGCCCTGTCAGTCATCCGTCCTTTTACAGTGATCAGGGGACCTGCTGAAAACCACAATATGACCGCCCAGAGCATGACAAAACCTTCACCATGCTGCACTGTTGGAAGCAGACTGTCTGGGTTGTACGATTCTGATGGTGTTCTCCACATGTAAACATGTCCTGTGGTGGGGAATAGTGTGAATGTGGATTCGTCTGACCACTTTACATACCTCCATGCATTGGCAGTCCATTTTGTATGCTCCTGGCACCACTCCTGTCACCATTGTGCAATCAGCTGGGTCTCCAGAGGTTTAGCAATAGCAGCTCTGCCATGAATATCTTGTTTATGCAATTACGTGCACACTGTTTTCGTTGATACTGGGGTCTGGAGATGCAGATTGAGCTCTGCACTAATTTTCAGTGCTGTGGCCTTCTTATTATGGGTAACAACCCTCTTTAATGCTCTCCTGTCTCTATCAGTCAGGGTTATTTTCCGGCCGCTCGTGTTTCGCAGAAGAGGTTTTGCCATGAACACTGTATGCTGTCATGACGCTAGACACAGTACTCTCAATACCCCCACTACCCTGGCGACTATTGTCACGGAGGCACCAACTAGCTGGCCACCAACAATTAGCCCTCTTTCAAAGTCCATTAGGTTCCTCATTTTGTTGTCACCCTGAAAGAAATTTTGCAATAAGACTTTAAATGCACTTAAACAGGACCTTGAGGTTCTAAACAAAGCTATTACAACCAAAAAAGTGGTGGATACCTTTGCGTATTGCGACGTACGCAGCTGCATTACAAGTCACGTCTCTGAGCATGGTGTTCACATTATTCTGTCCAGCCCCTGTATTTAGCATACAACCACACTGAAGAAATAAAAAAAAATGTTTGTGATAAATTTTCTTCCTCTTTCCCTGATTACTGTAAGATGTTCTGCCCCCTTAGAGCTTTTTTCTTTCATCAACGATTGATTCCACACCTTCAGTCCATCTTGTTCTAGGTCTTCCTTTTGGTGTGTGGCATGGTAGAGAAATAGAAAAACACACATTTCATTGGAAAAGCTTTTAAAACATACAAAGTCACTCATTTTCACTGTTACCAAATATATTAAAAATGAGGAACAAAGCCAGAAAAATATTTAAAAAAAAAAAGATTATAATCAGGAAGAGCAATGATAGAAAATGGAAAGCAGGCGGAAGCCTGCTAAAAAAAAAAAAGCACATAGAAAACAAACAAAAAAAAATCCAAAGCACAATAATTTTCTAGAGCCAAAAATTAAATTTAAGGACTTTCCCAGGAGTTTGAGGAGAAATAAGAAGAAATAAAGTCCATTTAAATTCTTAAATTCCATGAGGCATATGAACCCTGCAAATATATTTCTGGATAATGAGTTTTTCCATAATTTGGAGAACAATGCCTAACATCTGATAAAAACATTAAAAAATTAAAAAAGAACTTTTCTGCCTTTTATAGAAAGGTGTATTTGGTTAGTTAACAATAATTACAAATCATTTAACATTAACCACAATTCATGTACAACATTAATTGTAAGTCATTATATTATTAATTATATGTTCCATGAGATATCATCAGGTACATCTGGTGAAGATGGGCTAGCTGCAGAAACATAAATGCCACAAGTTAAAAGTTGAGGTTCAGAAGATTTTTTTTTTTTTTTGGAACACTTTTTGCAATGTAAGTTCTTTTAGAAAGGAGCTGTTCTTGAATCTTATTCGTATATATTGACATTATTTGTTCCTCTGATATGAAGCTTCTCAGTTCCATACCACAAATCAGTTCATCATTTAGGGCTTATCACCCTGTCAATGGGAATTTTTTTCCCCGCATTGACACTTGGTTGATTGTTATGACTGTGTCATCATCTGAGTTTTCATTTACAATCTTACTACATATTTCAATGTTTGTCATTTGGAGAGTTACTGGAGCATTCCTGTGAATACTGAGGCACTCTTCCACTGCCTCCACATCCAGTAACTGAGCTTCAGGACAGGACAGACCTTCGGTATAGTTCATCAGCTGTGTTACAATTAGTTTTTCACTTGACACCATGAAGACAAAAATATCAGGTTCTTGTTCATTCTCACCATATAAAAATAGTGTCGATGGCTACTAAGTTGTGTCATCCACTAATCAGTGTCTTCTTTATCAACTTTTTTCCATGTTTTTGCGACACTTCATATGGCATCCTTGATGTTGAAATTCCTTTAGTACAACTTCTTTATTGAAATCTGTCAGCATTTTATGTAGGAAATCACTTATGATGTGACCTGAATGACTGCAGAATGCCTTAGTCAAGAGGGATAAAAGATGTACAGTTAGGTGGCAAGTACACAGCAAACACATTGACTTTGACAAGATCTGGATTAGGGTGTGCCAAACAATTATCCAAAATAAACATCAGTCTTGTGATCATAAGGAAGTCCTGCTGATGTGCAGTGTACCCTATTCTCAAGAACAAAATGGTTTCCAAACCAGTCTAGAAAGACTGATCTTGTAATCTATGCTCTCTTATTGTTTGTATCAGTGGCGTATATTCGAGGCTAGCTGCGAAGCCCAGAGAATGCGCAAATAAAAGTCAATTAAATATACACAAGTAAAAGTCAATTATCAATGGTATTAAAATATGTCAATGTTTTCGCTGCAAAAAAACATGTGTGGATTCGCTTCTTTGGCTCAGTCTGGCAAGCAAAGCCAATGGCATAACACAAGTGGCTCTTCTAAAATATATTTGCTGTTCTGTTCGAAGACCTTCAATACGATCGCCTTCTAGCGTTTCCATGACAACATGAATGAGCTTATGGAGGGGAATGGACCATTGCTTTGCGCAACGGTTCGCTCAGAAAAGAGAAGACTTCAACTACCTCAGTAGCCCGCATGCTTCCGCCTGTAGCAGCACGTATTTCGCAAGAGTTGTTTCACTTTGTGTGAAGTGTCAATGAATTAAAATCAGTGATACTATATCTTAAATTCGTGGCTTTGTTGGATTCAAACTGTTTTAATAAATTTTGTGAAAGCTTCCCTGAACATCTACTGTCAAAACTTCAAGAACTCTATGCATCAAATTTTGATACAGCTCGACTAAAAAATGAACTGAAGGTGTTTTATTCCCTTGATAAATTCAAAAGCAAATCAGTAAGGGACATTACATGTTACATAAAGTTGAATAAATTCGAGATAGTGTTTAGTCAGGTGTACAAATTAGCAGACCTAATATTATAGTTTCCATCAACAACTGCAACTGCTGAAAGAAGTTTTCCTGCATTAAAAAGAGTCAAGATACACTGGCGGAAAGTGAAAAAAGAACACCAAGAAGGAATTGGCGGACAACCATGAAATCTACATATGTTAATGAGGCCGAGTTTACGTAGGTGTGATGTTAATTTCGGGACCAACCGGTGAGCGCTTACGCCACAGTACGGCATAATATGCAAATTATCGTCGGTGGTATTTAAGGAGTACGGCAAAGTGAATGTAATCAGTCATCGGCGTACGGACACGTGCGAAGACCCTGAAGAAGCTGCAATGCCTGGACATGGAAGACGTGTACGATTTCAGCAGTTATCGGACTTTGAGCGAGGTTGTCTAGTCGGACTCCGCGAGGCTGGGTGGTCGTATCATTGTATTGCAAAGCGAATTGGACGGGAAGTATCGGTGGTGATACGATGGTGGCGTAGATGGTCTGAGGAACATTCCCACACCAGAAGACGTGGAACCGGGAGTCATAGACGGACTGATGAGCAGACCGATCGACGCATAAGAAGAGCGGCGTTATGTTGTCAAGCAGAACATCCACTGCGACGCAAATCCGAGCTGCCGTTGCACCTGAGGTGACTGTGTGAACAATCCGCAACCGTCTACTGGATGCAGGACTACGTGCACGTGTGCCTCTGGCATGTGTACCTCTGACTCCAGCCCACCGTCAGGAACGGCTGCAGTGATGTCGCCAACGTCTGCAACCTCGTACTAACCATGTTCCATGGAAATGTTATTTTTCAGTTTACCAGCAAATACAGCTGTATTTTGCCATAATGTTTTGATCACGTTATCCTTTGTATTCCATTATTATGCTGTATAAAAAATTCCGTTGGTATCAGAAGTCCCCTTCTTGGTGTTCTTTTTTCACTTTCCGCCAATGTATATTTTAGAGCCACACAACGACATGTACATTCGAACAACTTGGCAGATTTGTCAATAGAGAAAAACATTCTTTTTAAATATGAAACACTACTTGGAAGAAACTTTTAATGAAAATGTAACACTCAAGTCCACACAAAAGGAAAGAAGAATGGAGTTCATGCACAAATAAATAATTCAAATCCTAATTATCATAATTATTTGATATCATGTTAGCACATGTACCTAAAATAAGTTACATCTATTACTTAACTAACAATTAAAAATTAAACTTCGCAATTTTTTTAAAACCAGTTCTGTGAAGAGGGGGTGAGATTGCCCAGGTCTCGGGCCCAAGAGACGCCACTGGTTTGTATATGTAATAACTTTAGACAACCTTCAAAGCACTAGAGTTTTTGCTTTTACCAATAACAAACAATCTTGCTTCATGTGTCCCTGCTGAATTACAACATGCATGCACAGTTAATCTTTCTTCAGTCCAACATACAAAAAATGGCTTCTTCAGAAAAAAAATTCTTGGGAGTAGTACGAATATTCGACCTCTGAGTGTCAGCAAAAACCCCACTTCCAATCTAAAATACAAATATTCATGGAATAAAACTATATTTACCAACAATACTGGGCAGAAAGATCATTGCAAAAAAAAAAAAATGGTTATGGGAAAAATCTTCACTTTGGCAACCTTCTGTTCATGAAAGTTTTGTAAAGATGGAATTCTGTACTCTAATGAACGAACCCCACCCGCAACAACCGCCCGAAAACTTTTGTTCAGTTGTGCATGGATTTTTTTTTTTTAATTGGAGGTTTAACGACCACCATAGAGGTGATGCTTGGTGGAATAGTGAGATTGATGAGGTAGTAAAGAAAAAGAAGGAAGCCTATTTGGGGATGTTACAAGGTAGAGTCTCTGTGGATGAATATCGCTGTAAGAAGCGTGAAGCTGCTAAGCTGGTTCGCCACAGTAAGGCAAAAGATAGGAAGGAGAAAGTGGAAAGGCGTGAACTGGCTTTTTGGAAAGATAGGAAGTCCTTTTGGAAGTACATGAGACTCAGGAAAAATAGGGGAAACACAGTTGTAAGTTGTGTGAATAATGAGATTGGGGAAATGTTATGGGAGCCCAATGAGTTAAGTGACAGATGGGGTGAATACTTCTGTGAGTTATTAGATCAGGAAAGCAAAGATGATTCTGAGACAGACACAGATGATGTCACAATGAGGGATGAAAGCACAGGAGGGATCTCAAGAGAAGAAGTGTGTAAAGCTCTAAAATCTCTTCAGAATGGTAAGGCTCCGGGAGTTGATGGCATAACTGCAGAGATATGCTAGCGGTCGTAGTGAGCGATGGGTTTGCCTCCTCGGGGCGCTCCGTGGTAACAATGGCACACACAACAGCAATTAGCGCCTCTGTGAATTTTGGAGAGGTGCAAGCTAGTTCTGTGTGACATTGGCAAAAAGACCCCAACTCACTGGGTTTTGTTCCAGAATCCTTAGGTTGAATGACCAACTGGAACCCTCAGCTGTGGGCTAATCCCCCACACTGATGTACTTAACTGATTAAAAAGACAAAAAGAAATATTAAGAATGACTCAAGTGTGGGATATGGTGGACCTACCACACTTGAGAAGGATGGTCCACCACGGAATCGACCTGGTCTTTCTAAACGGCGTATGAGAAAGAGATCTCGGCTGAGTAAATGTAAGATTGGTGTATGGAATACTAGAGGTATAAATGGCAAGATGAGTGAGGTGATTGAGGAGATGAAGAAGTATAGACTGGATGTGCTGTGTGTGAGTGAAACCAAAAAGAAGGAAATTGGGGTAGAAGAAGTAAATGGCACGGTGAGTGTGTGGTCTGGAGTACTGGATAATATTAGAGGACAGGCGGGTGTAGGTGTGATTTTAAGTGAAAAGATGAAGAACAACTTGATTCACTATAGTTGCGTAAGTGAGAGAATTCTCTGGATTCGTTTGAAAGTGAAACTTCAGAGAATTGTAATTGTTGTAGTGTATGCTCCTTGTGACTCGGAACCTTCTGATAAGAAGGAAGATTTCTGGAATGAGTTAAAAGCTGTTTTGTGCTAAAGAAAAAGTTATAATAGCAGGGGATTTCAATGCTAGAGTAGGTGTGCAGAATGCAATTTCTGACAATGTTCTGGGTAAGTTTAATGATCCTTGTGTGAATGATAATGGTGAAAGATTAATTGAACTCTGCATTGAGAATGGTTTGTGTGTATCTAATACATTTTTCAACCACAAGTTTATCCACACATATACTTGGGAAAATCGTACTCTTGGTCAAAAGAGTGTGATAGATTTTGTTGTCTACGATCAGCGTTTGAAACACTTAGTTGTTGACACCCGTGTGATGAGAGGTGCAGATGTTGGTTCTGATCATTACTTGGTAGTGTCACGAGTGAAACTGAATATTGGTTGGAGGAAAAGGAATAGGAAGAGACCCAGGATAGAAAGAATAAAGGTTGATAGGCTCCTTGAAGATCATCAGCAGTATTCTGACTTACTCAGAGAATGACTGAAGGATCTGAAGTCTGGTGAGAGGGATGTAGAAAAGAAGTGGGAATGTTTTAAGAACTGTGTTGTCACTGCTGCTAAAGAGGTCTGTGGCACCACAATAGTGGGTAACCATAGAGGTGATGCTTGGTGGAATAGTGAGATTGATGAGGCAGTAAAGAAAAAGAAGGAAGCCTATTTGGGGATGTTACAAGGTAGAGTCTCTGTGGATGAATATTGCTGTAAGAAGCGTGAAGCTGCTAAGCTGGTTCGCCACAGTAAGGCAAAAGATAGGAAGGAGAAAGTGGAAAGGCAGTAAGTCCTTTTGGAAGTACATGAGACTCAGAAAAAATAGGGGAAACAAAGTTGTAAGTTGTGTGAATAATGAGATTGGGGAAATGTTATGGGAGCCCAATGAGTTAAGTGACAGATGGGGTGAATACTTCTGTGAGTTATTAGATCAGGAAAGCAAAGATGATTCTGAGGCAGACTCAGATGATGTCACAATGAGGGATGAAAGCACAGGAGGGATCTCAAGAGAAGAAGTGTGTAAAGCTCTAAAATCTCTTCAGAATGGTAAGGCTCTGGGAGTTGATGGCATAACTGCAGAGATATGCGAGCGGTCGTAGTGAGCGATGGGTTTGCCTCCTCGGGGCGCTCCGTGGTAACAATGGCACACACAACAGCAACTAGCGCCTCTGTGAATTTTGGAGAGGTGCAAGCTAGTTCTGTGTGACATTGGAAAAAAGACCCCAACTCACTGGGTTTTGTTCCAGAATCCTTAGGTTGAATGACCAACTGGAACCCTCAGCTGTGGGCTAATCCCCCACACTGATGTACTTACCTGATTAAAAAGACAAAAAGAAATATTAAGAATGACTCAAGTGTGGGATATGGTGGACCTACCACACTTGAGAAGGACGGTCCACCACGGAATCGACCTCGACTTTCTAAACGGCGTATGAGAAAGAGATCTCGGCTGAGTGAATGTAAGATTGGTGTATGGAATACTAGAGGTATAAATGGCAAGATGAAAGAGGTGATTGAGGAGATGAAGAAGTATAGACTGGATGTGCTGTGTGTAAGTGAAACCAAAAAGAAGGAAATTGGGGTAGAAGAAGTGAATGGCATGGTGAGTGTGTGGTCTGGAGTATTGGATAATATGAGAGGTTGGTTGGTTGGTTAATTGATGTTAATGGCGCAAGGGCCATGGTTGGCCAAAGAGCGCCAAACAAAAGACATCAAAACAGAACAAAATCAATAAAAAACGTACACAAGGTTAAAAACAGGCTGATGTGGTAAAAATGAAATATGATAGTGAACAAGTTAAAAGCTAGATAAGTTTAAAAAAGTCAATATCTTGTAAAAACGAAAACACTGCTTTCATGTCGCAGGCTTCGCCAATAATGGTTTGCAGCGTAGCTGCTCCTTCGTCCAACAGATGAGAGTGAAAATGACGAAAACGATGATCACAAAACCGAACACAAGTACACAAAACATGAAGGACAGTGAGACGACAGTCGCACGCCTCACACACCGGGACACTCTCGCCACACAGCAAAAAGCGGTGAGTAAAACGACAGTGCCCAATGCGGAGACGTGCAAGAACAACTTCCTCACGACGGTTCCTCCGCAAACTAGACTTCCATAGTCCGATCTGTGGTTTTATAGAATGCAGCTTATTGCTGCCCTGCTGAGACCACAGGGACTGCCACTCATCCATAACAAATTTCCGGATCAACGGCCGATAATCTCGGAAAGACAGTGGCAGCCGAGCTGGCGACATGGAGGAAACAGACCTGGCAGAGAGATCTGCCAGCTCGTTACCCCGGATCCCAACATGGCCAGGAACCCAACAGAATCGGACCAGGAAGCCATCACCCTCCAAAGTTCCAAGAAGACGACGGACATCACGGATGACAGGTGAGTCCGTGTCCTCCGGAGAAGATAAAACTTGGATGACGGACTGGGAATCGGAGCAAATCAAAGCGCGATGATGAGATCTAGACCGTATGTGACACAAAGCAAGGTGTACCGCACGCATCTCTGCCGAAAAGACAGTAGATTCAGGCGGAAGCCTCTCAGCATGGGAGGCATCGCCACACACGAAAGCGGAACCAACAACCTCACCGGATTTCGACCCGTCAGTAAAGACAGGCACGAAATCCGGGAAGAGAGACTGTATCTCGGCAAAGAGCTGCTGGTACACCAGAGCAGGAGTGGAAGACTTTGGCCACACACAAAGGGAAAGGTCAGCCGTTGCTTGAACTGGCCGCCAAGGCGGTTCATTGTAGAACCGGGTCAAACCAATCCTTGACAAGTCTAGACCAGCATCGCGCACTAAGGTCGACAACCGAATCCCAAACGTCGGAACACAGGAAGGCCGGTGTGAGAATAGGCGGACACATTGCGGTTGGAAAATAGATCCATGCAGTGGATGATCAGGAAGAGACTTCAATTTGGTGAAGAATTGAAGAGACAGCTGCTTACGTCGAACGCACAACGGCGGTTCATGGGCCTCGACATACAGGCTATGCACGGGAGAGGTACGGAAAGCACCAGTGCATAGCCGCAGAGCCTGGTGATGGACAGGATCCAGAGGCCGCAACACGGAAGGACGTGCCGAACCGTACGTTATGCAACCGAAGTCTAACTTTGACCGAATCAGAGAATGGTAAATGCGAAGCATTGAGCACCTGTCAGCCCCCCAAGATGTTCGAGAGAGGACCTTCAGGATACTCAATGACTTCGTGCACTTCACCTTTAAAGACTGGATGTGAGGTCGGAAGGTGAGTGCTCGGTCAAATGTTAGCCCAAGGAACTTGACTTCTGACACCACAGGGATGGTAGAACACCCCAGACGAAGGCTGGGGTCAGGGTGAAGGCCCCGTTTGCGGCAAAAATGCACGCAAACGGTCTTCTGGGTCGAGAAGCCAAATCCATTGTGGGAGGCGCAGGTAGAGATCTTATTAATGGCCGTCTGCAGCTGCCGCTCAATAGTGCGCATGTTGACAGATGCGCAAGAGATCTGCAGATCATCCACGTACATGGTGCCACGGACCGTCGGAGGAAGTAGGGTGAAAAGATGATTAACACGAAGGATGAACAATGTCACAGAAAGAATGGAGCCCTGAGGGACACCCTGCTCTTGTGGGTATAACGCAGAGAAGGTCGACCCGACGCGCACACGGAAACTCTGGTCCTGGAGAAATCCGGCGATGAAAGATGGTAGGTTTCCCCGCAATCCGCACTCGTGCAGATCACGGAGAATGCCGTATCTCCAGGTGCGGTCGTAAGCTTTCTCCATATCGAAGAACACGGAGACCATGTGCTGACGCCGGACAAACGCCTCTCTGACAGATGTCTCAAGGCGTAGATGATGATCTGAGGTGGATCGGAATTTCCGAAATCCACTCTGATGAGGTGAAAGAAGGTGACGTGATTCCAAATAAAAAACTAAACGAAAATTGATGATGCGCTCTAGAACTTTGCAGAGGCAGCTCGTCATAGCGATTGGTCGGTAGTTCAACGGGTTAGCGGGATCCTTACCAGGTTTGAGAACAGGAACGACAATGGCAGAGCGCCAAGATTCGGGAAAGTCACGCTCGCGCCAGATCCTGTTAAACAGGACCAGCAGACAGTCAAGAGAGGACGGAGAAAGGTGCTTCAGCATGTCATAATGGATGTTATCCGGTCCGACAGATGTTCGGCCGGACCGATTCAGGGCAATCTTCAGTTCGACGGCAGTCAGCGGGCTGTTATAATCGGCAGCGGAAAACGGTCCAAAGGAAACCTTGGACCGTTCAAGCCGCGGCTGTACCTGCCGGAACGAAGCAGCATAATTGCGGCTGCTGGACACCGAAGAAAATGCGGCGCCCAGACAGTCAGCAATACCCTGAGCGTCAGCAACCGTTCCCCCACCACTCTCAAGAATGGAGATTTCCCCAGAAGGGTACTTACCCCGAATCTTGCGGATCCTGTCCCAAACGATCTTAGAGCTGGTAGTGGTGTTAATCCCGGATACGTATCGTATCCAAGATTCCCGTTGGCTACGACGACGTACCAAACGCGCGTAAGATTTGGCTCTCTTGAAAGCAAGTAGGTTCGCGTCGGTGGGGTACCGACGAAACCTACCCCAAGCCCGATGTTGGGCCTGACGAGCTGCCTTGCAAGTGGAATTCCACCAAGGTCGCGGATAACGTGGAAGATTAGTCGAAGACTTAGGGATGGTAAAATCTTCCGCTTGCACAATACAATCCGTAACCGCCGCAACAGCATCATCGATCGTACCCGAGGTCACCATGGCTGGAGTAATGGTCGCTGAAGCCGTGAATGAGTCCCACTTGGCGCGATCGATAGCCCATCTAGCAGGGCGAGTAGGATGACGGTACCCGGCACCTGCTAGACGGAGAAAGATGGGAAAGTGATCACTGCCAAGGGGATCATCAGACACGCTCCAGGACCAGTCAGGATAGAAGGATGGCGAACTCAAGGACAGATCAATGGCTGAGTACGAGCGGGTGGGTTCATGAAAGTAAGTGACTGCTCCGGTGTTGTGGAGACAGAGGGACGTGTTGGAGAGAAGGGACTCAACAACACGGCCCCTGGAGTCACGAGTGGCAGAACCCCACAACGGACTGTGTGCATTGAAATCCCCTAAGATGAAGAAAGGAGGCGGCAGCTGGGCAACTAAATCTTCCAGATCCGAAAGGCTTACAGCTTCAGTTGGTGGAATGTAGATGGAACACACCGTGAGCAGAGTGTTCACAGATAGTCGCACTGCCACCGCCTGCAAAGTCGTCCGAAGGGCAACCGCAGTGACAGGGACACCATGAGGAACAACGACGGCCACTCCCCCGCAGGCAATTACGCCGTCCTGGTGATCTTTGCGGAAAAAAGAATGTCTCCGCAGCGAAGGAGTGTCCGTCATGCGAAGCTTTGTCTCCTGGAGACACACGCACACAGGTGTGTGCGAAGACAGTAAGCCCTTTAAATCGTCAATGCGTGAACGCAAACCTCGGCAATTCCACTGAATGAGCGTGGCCAGAATAAAAAACGAAATGAAAGAAAGGAAAAGACAGACGACTAGAAGGTCTCAGTGTCGTCCATCACCTCCAACCCATCGGCAGGGTCTGGAGGTAACACAGGGCTGTGTTTACCCCCTGTGTTGAGAGGCTGTTTTTGCTTGCTCTGTTTCGGGGATGATGAGCCGGGTTTCACCTTTTCTGGCTTCTTCTTTGCAGTGCCCTGGGTCCCTGTGCTGGTAGATGTTTTCGGCGAAGAAGGTTTAGGCGACGATGTAGATGTCGCCTTGGATGCAATGCGGCGAGACTGCAGTGCTTCCATTCCAGCAGCGACGATGTCCTCAAAATCATAAGGACAACGCGCCGGGATGGTCGCCTCAGTCTGAACCGCAACAGTAGCCTTCTGCACCACAACCGAGGCATAGGAGCGTCGGCTGGAAGGAAGAGGAGCAATCCGCCGCCTGGCCTCAGGGTAGGACAGATGTTCAGTGGTCTTCAGGCGCTGGATAGCCTACTCCTCGATCCACTTGGGACACTGCTTAGAAGACGCAGAGTGGGAACCCTCACAATTCACACAGTGATCCACTTCAGCGGAGCAGTCCGCCAAAGAGTGTTCAGTTGAACCACAGCGCCCACACTTTGCTACATTACGGCAAGACTGCTGGGAGTGACCGTAATGCTGGCACTTAAAACATCTCAGGGGGTTCGGGATGTAGGGCCGAACATCGAGACGCAAGTACCCCGCCTTGATGGAAGTTGGCAGGGTAGATGAGTCAAAGGTCAGGACGATGTTCCGGGAGGGAATAGACTTCCCATCCCGCCTGAAAAGGATACGCCGAACCCCAGTGACATGTTGGTCCCCAAGTTCAACCAACAATTCCTCATCACTGCATTCGAGCAGGTCGCGGGAGTTGACCACACCGCGAGAGGAATTGAGGTATCCATGGGGTGAGATCTGCACAGGAATGTCCAGCAGAACGGTCGTCTCCAGCAGGGTGGCACTGTGACGTGGATGAGATGTCTCCACAAGAAGATCCCCTGACGGGAGCTTCTTAACACTCTTTGGAGAGCCCGCAACAGCCTGAAGAGCCTTATTAATCCAGAAAGGACTCTTCGAACTGAGAGACTGAGCCGGATCAACTGAGTGAATCAGAAGAAACAGAGCATTGCAGTTCGTACTTAGAAGTTTCTTAGTGGAGGAGGGTGACCAGTCCTCCACACGGCGCTTCAAATTTACAGCGTGGGAAACACTTTGTGTCGCCATGAGGGAGAAAAAGATTCGTCCGCCAACCTCCCCACCCACTACCGAGCCCAACGAGGGAGAACCGGAGGTCCGCAAGCCCAAGAGGACGCAGGACACGGCTCTAGGGATAGTCAGCGGATATAGCAAGTTGGTAGGGCAGACACACGCTCAGCGTGCACCCAGACTTTCCCGTGCCCGGAGAACACCCCTTTGGCATGCCCACCCTACCCCCCAACTCACCCAGCCGAACAGAACGACAAGCCGCTAGAAGTCCGGACGCAACTCGGCCACAGACTTCCTGACCAGGAGTGGGTTAGCTCCCAGCCTCCCGTTTAGGGTGAAGCAGAGGGCAAAGAGGAGTGTTGGCATCTGGAGACACTACAACCCGGCCCCCAAATACCTCAGCCTCCAGCATCCTCATTTCCACCTGTACGGGTCACCGCACACGGCAAACATGCAGGTAGGTCTAAGCTAACCAGCTCCGGAAAAACAGAAAATGTAACATAAAAGAGAAAAGACAGGGAAGAGAACGAGGAACAAAACCCGGAGCTGGCGCCTCATCACAACCTCAGCAGCCTACAACTGAGGCGGGTACATGTCAATATATGAACTGAAGACGAAAAAGGAAAACAATAAGAGAAAATCGGCTCTGGCCGTGGGGACGCCATCCCCCATCAGCTGGATGAACAGCTGTCCCTTCGGTGATGTTATCGTTCCAGAGTAAACGAAAGGTATTACGTCACAAGGTGAGCTCGGGCCGTGGGGGCGCTCGCTCCCCAAATAACTGGAAAACCAGTTATCCCCGTGCGGGGTAATATGAGAGGACAGGCGGGTGTAGGTGTGGTGGAACCATCACAGGAAATAAAAATTATGATTACAGGAGAATCGTTGCTCCATCCTACTTCTGTTTTCAGGCCCTGCTCCCCATTTTCAAAGGTGCAAAGCCAACTTAAACCTCAATATGCCTGACAAGATTTAGTTCCATGATGTTCTATACATAAAAATGGCACTCGCCTGTCAGATATGCATAATGAAAGATCATTAGATGGTATGCAACTTTAAACAGCAATTGATACAAATCTTGTTTTCTAAATAAAAATTCATTGCACCTGACCCTACAAGCTAGATAAAACTTCAATGAACAATGCAGCCATAGCATTTACTGTCCCTCCACAATCGAGATTACAATAGCGACTGTAACATGCCATCAAGTAATTTTGTCATTTACTGCTACAAAGACGGGGGCAGTGAGCATACGATGAGCTTGTTGGTTAATTCATCATCAATGATGTGAATGACAAAAACTGCCTAAAGCATGCTTAAAAATGTGGAAATACAGTTATAAAAAACAACTTGTGCATTATAAAACAATTACATAGAGAAAATTAATACATTTCAAATGTACAGTGACATACTTGTGGAAATCATCAATACAGTGAATTTGATTTGTTGCATCCACAGTAAAGGGAATTCCATCTAAGCCTTTGCCACAAACAATGCAAGTAAAACAACTTGGATGATATGGTTTTCCTGTAGCTCTCAAAATCTGTAAAAAAAAAAAAAAAAAATATGAAAATGGCTCATAAAATGTTTTTAAATCAATATAAGGAGCAGCTTATAACAGTGGTATTGCACTGAAATTGAAACTTTAAATTTCCAAAGCAAAACTTACACACCTCTGAAAGCAAAAAAAAAAAAAAAACTGGAAAAGGGATTTGAAATTTTCACAGCTAGTAGCAACAAACTTGTATGTATGTATGTATGTATGTACACACACACACACACACACACACACACACACACACACACACACACACACACACACACACACACCTGATCAGAAGTATCCAGAAGTATTGCCTTCCATTCTGCCAAAAGAAAAATTAGTCAGGTTGGTCACCAATGTCAGGCAGTTCACCCTGGCTTGTAGTAGGCATTCCAATTCATCCCAAAGGTATTCCATGGGGTTGAGATTGGAGCAATCTTGCACAAGCCTTGGCTCTGTGGACAAGCACATTGTCCTGTTGGTAAAGAAAAGGGCCTTCCCTCAACTGTTGCCATAATGGGAGTACAGAATTGTTGAGAATGTCATTACAGGCGATAGGGTCAAGATTCTCAGGTACTGGAACTAGGAGGCTCAGCCCAAACTATGAAAAACAGCCCCCAGAGCTCCTCCACCAAACTTCACAGTTGGCACAACACAGTCTGAAAGGCAGTGTTCACCTGGCTTCCTCTACTCCCAGACTTTTCATTGGACTGACAGATGGTGAATCTGCTTCATCACTCCAGAAAAAGTGTTTTCAGTGCTCTAGATTCCACTAGTGCCGAGCTTTATACCACTCTAATCGATGCTGAGCATTGTAGTAATGCTTGTGTGTGGCTGCTCAGCCATGGAAACCCATTCTCTTCAGCTGTCGGCAAACCGTTATAGTGCTGTAGTTGCTTCCTGAGGCACTTTGAAACTCGGTGGTGAGTGCTGCAATTAAGGACAGATTTTGTTGCACCACCTGCTTCAGCACTCGATAGACCCACTCCGTCATTTTATACGGCCTACCAGGTCACATTTGCTCCGATTTCCACCAATGAATTTTCACTTCACAATCATTTACAGTCGATTGGACAGCTGCAGCCAGGCAGAAATTTCCCAAACTCACTTGTTGCTGTGGAGAGAGAGAGAGAGAGAGAGAGAGAGAGAGAGAGAGAGAGAGAGAGAGAGAGAGAGAGAGAGAGAGAGAGAGAGAGAGAGTGTGTGTGTGTGTGTGTGTGTGTGTGTGTGTGTGTGTGTGTGTGTGTGTGTGTGTGTCAAAAATTAGTAAATATATAAAAATGTTGCGAACTTAAAAGTCTTTGAAATAAAATCATTATTTGGAAAACCAAAACAGCTAATAGCTGCTGAGAAGGATTTCACCAAAAATATTTTAAAAAAGGGCAAAAAGTTGTATTATTGCCAAAATATAATAAGCAGTTAAGAATGAAGGTTAGGAGTTATTTTGCATACCCAGGAGATAACATAATAATAATAATAATAAAGGTTAACTAGTGGTCTGAGGATCACTGGAAAACAGAAAATCTATACTAAGGGACAGAGAGATGCAATTGTTGGGAATTTAGCTAAGCTATGAGCAATAAAAATTGGTAAAAAAACTGAAAAAAATGTAAAAGCAGAAATATAAGGAGCAAACCTAAATAGCATTTTCAAGGGCAAGGCATGTAAGATATTTCTCCTATCCCTACAATTTTATTGTGCCTGTGCCCTTTTCTAATTATTAAAAATGGTTTGTAACATTTAAAAGACAGTATTATGGAACTGGAAGCTGCAGGTCTAAATGAAAGAAGAAGGAACAAAATTTAAGAAGCCTGAAATTATATTAAAAGTTGCAATGAGCTTGAAATCTTGTAAAGCAGAAGTGGGAAATAGGTAAAAACCACAGCACTGCCTGACAGAGCTGAGACAGGCTGAGCCCGGGCCCGAAAGCCTGAAGAAGAGCCCGGGCCCAAATCGGACTCTGGCTGCAGAATATTTACTGCGGTTCGAGCTCAGGCTCTTAGAGAAAGAGAGAGAGCAAGAAAATTTTTTCATATAAAAATGGCATTTTATATGATTTAGCAAATGAGACACTTTATAGTTGGTAAAGGGAATTCTTCAGCAACTGGTTCTGGTTAGGGAGCAGGCATTCGAGATGGCTATTTATTCCACACTTGGGTAGAAAATGCCATAGGCTGCGCATTAGTGTGTTTCTTCAGGGAAGAAAAAGCTTTTGAAGAACTATAGATATTGTATAATTGATAACCTGCCAACGATAATTTACCCCCTATCTCCACGCAGTAGCTCCCTGCTAATTCTATTTAGCAACATACATATTGCAGATTTATGTCTTAAAAGAAAAGTGTTTGATCAATGCATCCTTCCAGTGCTTACGTATGGTGCAGAGACGTGGACCTTAACTAAAAGAGACATACAAAAGCTGCAGACAACTCAAACAAGCATGGAGAGGTGCATGCTTGGTATAACCAGGAGAGATAAGAAGAGGAACTCGTGGATCCGAAAAATGACGAGAGTGGAAGACATCATGATCAGAGTTAAATCCCTGAAATGGCAATGGGCTGGACATACTGCCAGAAGGACAGACCATAGATGGACAGCCGAAATTTTAGATTGGATTCCAAGGGACAGGAAAAGACCCAGAAAAAGACCACATGGGAGATGGGTGGATGAAATTCGTAAATATGCGGGAGTGACATGGAGGAGACTGGCACAAGACAGACCGTTGTGGAGGAAACTTGGGGAGACCTTCGTCCAGCAGTGGATTGATAATGGTTGACAATGATGATGATGATGATGATGATATTGCAGATAATTATGGCATGATGATATTAACATTATTTGAGCAACATATAATTGCAACACCGCTCGATCATTTTGGATGCCCGGCCGCCCGAAGTACTTCAGGTGAAAACGAACAGTCAAAGAAAATCGTACAGTTACACTATAAAAATATATAGAGGTCCCTTCCCCACTCCCCATTTGAGAAATACACTGGTTAATTGCAGGAGGAGGAGGAGAGAGTGGAAGTGTGGAAAAGGACATGTTTTTCATTAATGGTTGAACAGGTTACCCAGTTTTCAGACTCGTTCGGGCCCGGGCTCTATCTTGCAATATAAAATTAGGGCTCGGACGGGCTTGGGCTCCAAAAATTGAGCCAGAACTCTGCTCTGCTGCCTGACTCAAAAAAAGCCCCACACACAAATTTAATTATGCACAAATTGGACAGGAGAAAACAATTATACAAATGTTAGAACAAAAATAGGTAAAAAAAGTATGCAAAAAGTTTATTAGTTGCTAATTTAAAAAGATATTGAAATTTTATTAGTGACCTGATCTAAAAAAAAAAATGAGCAAATTTGTTAAAAGTTGGAAAGAAAAAAAAAGAAGTTTTGGAAATCCAATACTTTTTTCCACGTGAAGTAAAAGGTTTAGATTTCTGAGAGAACGAAGGGCAAAACTTATTGAATTTAGCAACAGGGGGCAAGGAAAAACAAGGAAACTGAAAAAAAAGTTTAATGAATTAATTTAACTTGTGCTTGATAATGTGAAAATTAAAATAAAAAAATATTTACAATTTGTACATATATTAGAAACTGTTCTGAGAAATTATTCCAGCATGACTAGCTGCTTAACTGAAATTAAATACAAAGAGGCTTAACTGAAACAAAACACAAAGAAAAAGAACAGTGAAATCCTAGTTGTAAAAACAATGGAAGCTTTAAAGACAGTGACATAATCAGCAATCTTAAATAAACAAATTAACTGAAGAAAAGACGGGCAACTATTAAAACAAGGACCAAAAAAAAAAATCTTACCAAGAAGTACAGGCATCCTTGTTCCAGAAGGGCATTGGAAACAAAGGAACAGCAGAAAGGTTGACTTTGTGATTGGAGGAGTGCCAGCTGGAGAATTGAACTGAGAGAAAGAATGGCTGAACTGGTTTAGTAAGATTGTACTCCATAACTAGATGCTTTCCAGATAATTTGGAAAACCCCAACAACACCTTTCACCTTTAATGCTCGCCAGAGATCGCTAGTGATGGGCTATCCCTCTCTCCTTGATGTTATGTATTAGCATGTGTAAGTCAAATTTGGCAGGCGTTACATTTGTGCTGTGATTACGCCATTAGAATTTGCTTACTTTTAGATATTATCTTCAGACTAATTATTTTATCTGTGGATATAACCAGCATACATGAGACCCGCAAAGAAAAAAATGCTGAACTTTTTAACCAGGTGAAAAATATGAACCAATATAATGCAGCATGAGCAAGACAGAACTGCTCACTATAATTTATTTATGCAAATATTAAACTGGAGCACACCACTCTATTCACATTACAAAATTACTGAATTAAAAAATATATAATGGTTTTAAAAGACATTGCGTTAAACACAGTTTTGTATTTTTCTTGTTTTGACTCTGCAGCTGCACAGCTTCTATTTGCTTTACTTTTCTTTCTGCTAATGTCTGATGCTTCCTATGTCTAAATTGTGCCTTTTTTTTTTTATACTGACAGAAAAAATAATTTCATCCATCATGCTGAAAGAACTTTCAACCTGAGGACTGTGAATGCATGATATCAAAGCTTTCACTATTTTAGATAAATGGTGTGACTTTGAGAATACGAATACTTCTTAACATTATGCATCAATTCTTACAAATTTTCCAACTTCGTCAATGCCATTTTCGGAAGCTTTACCCTCACTATCAAATTCACATGCAAACATTTAAGGGGAGGGGGACAGCATTCAAAAACAACAAAGGATATAGGGAACATAACATCATAGGGGGGGGGGAATATGATTACAGGCGAAATCTTCAATCACTCCGACTTACGTTTTCGGACATTCTCCTTCCATTTTCAAAATGAAATACAAATATTTATGGAATAAAATATTTAACAATACTGGGCAGGATGAACACCATAAGAAAAAAACTATGACTATAGAAGATAATCTTGACTGCAATTAACTTCAGTTTTCAAAAGTTTTGAAAATTGGAATTCCATCCTCAGATGGGAAAACAACCCCCACCCTCCAATAATTTTTCTCTTCAACTGAGCATCGATCTCATGAATGACTCAAATGACAATCGAAAAAATTTAAATTCCTCAAATCTGTGAAAGATTCTCATGCCTGAATATTACAAGGAAATTTTCCCAACATCTAAAATTTCCATTTTCAAAAATTTTCCCTTCATTTTTAAGCTGAAATACAAATGTTTATCGAATAAAATGATATTTAACAACAGTACTGAGCAGAACAAACTTCGTAAGAAAAAAATTATGATTACATGAAAAATCCTTACTTCGTTTAACTCCCGTTTTCGAAAGTTTATGAAAGATGAAATACCGTCTCCAGACAGAACACGAGTCCCTCCCACTAATCCCCCCCTTTTCTTCAGCTTTGCATTGATCTCAAGAATGTTTCAATTGACAATGAAAAAAGCAGATTTCTGCAAATCCGTGGCAGAACCTCATGTATGAACCAGGTGATTTATCAGACAAGACTTCTATGACTACCTTCTATGAATTATGTCTAAACAAGGTATGTATAATTACATAACTGTAAAGAGAATCTTTCTTTCACACATGCTGGTTTTATGTAACAAAAATTTTTGATGAAGTTTACTGGTACCAGGTAATCTGAATTCACAATTCCTGATTATTAGAATTCACAAAATCTCCTGTAAAGCAAGTATAGTGGCTGTTAAGACAAAAGCTGAACTTAGTAAATGAACAGAAAAGTTATATATTTTTATGATATGCTGCCTATGAAAATATTATTGAGAATAATATTTTAAAGTACAGTAAACCCTCATTAATCTGGACCCCATTAAGCTGGACTTCGCTTAATCAGGACAGCCTTTTTCAAAAAAATAAAACACTAACAAATGTGGATAAAAAGCTGAGTTACGGGAGTGAGACTGCAAACTACGCATTTATCATGCAGGTGCACCTGCTGTGACTCAACCGGTTTCTCTACCCCTCCCCAAGGCTACTCTATTGTTTGTGTGAGAAGGTGGGTCAGTCAATCAGTTGCTTTGCCTGATACACTGCGCATCATGTCTTGTATTACACCGTATCTTTATTTATTGTGATTTAAAAAGTTTTACAATATTTTCATTTGCGTGCAGTGATGTCGTTAAGTAAAAATAATGAAGGTAAAAAAAATAAACACAAGGCTGTGACATCTTCACGACTCATAAACAAGGCTCACCGATGTCTTAATTCAACTTACAACACAACATTTTAATTAATTAAATATACACCGAAATATGCTTATATGCTCAGTCGAACTTGCTACAATTTCAAAACAACTTCGCTCTCCACACAACGCACTCTCACGTCTGTGCTGTCTCGAAATCTCCATGCTATCATGTAAGTTCTGATGTCAGCTACGCAGGACTGGGAATGGCACAAGGCGCTCTCTCTCTCTCTCTCTCTCTCTCTCTCTCTCTCTCTCTCTCTCTCTCTCTCTCTCTTCGCGATAAACTATGCATGATAGAAAAACTCGAAAAGGGAACATCTGTGGCAAGCATTTGTGTGGAATATGGGATACCCAGACTGTTTCAGACATAAGGAAGAAAAAAGACGACCTACAAAAATTTGTCCTGAAGTTTAATGTAGAAAAGGAAGCAAGTGTTGTGAAAAGAATGCTGATGCCTACAGATCAATCCCTGGACGATGCGGTTTATAAATGGTTTTCTCAGCTTCATTCTTCTGGAATGGTTGTGCGAGGGATTGGAATTCAGACTGCAGCAGACAGATTATCTAAACAGTTGGGCATTAGCAAATTTAAAGCCAGTTTGGGTTGGATGTTTAGCTGATGCCTACAGATCAATCCCTGGATGATGCTGTTTATAAAATGGTTTTCTCAGCTTCATTCTTCTGGAATGGTTGTGCGAGGGATTGAAATTCAGACTGCAGCAGACAGATTATTTTATCTAAACAGTTGGGCATTAACGAATTTAAAGCTAGTTTGGGTTGGATGTTTAGGTTCAGCAGGTGTCATAACATAACAAACAAAAAACTATGTGGTGAAAGTCTAGTGCAGACGTTGAAGCTGTTGAGCCCTTCAGGAAAAAAATTGGACGATTTTTTAAAAGAGGGAAAAATACAGCCTTCACAGCTATATAATTATGATGAGATGGGCTTATATTAGAGAGCCTTACCCAACAACACCCAAGCATCTACGGCTGAAAAAAACACCTGGAAGGAAGATTAGTAAGGAACAAGTTTCCACATTGCTATGCACAAATGCTGATGGAAGCCACATGTTGAAGTCTGTGATTGTGGGCAAAAGCAAAAAGCCACGGACAATAAAAAATATAATGGACAATTTACCAATCCACTACTACAGCTCAAAAACTACATGGTTCACTTCAGATATCACAATGGATTGGTTTTGCAAAAAAGCAGTTCTGGAAATCAGAAGATACCAAACTCAGGTTTTAAAAACTCCTGAAGATGAAGTGAAAGCCCTTGTTTTACTTGACAATCCTCCAGCACATTCAGATGCAGAAAAGCTGACAAGTGATGATAATAAGATTATGGGTATGCTCATGCCACCAAACACAACCTATCTGATCCAGCCAATGGACCAACTCATCATCTACGTCAACACAAAAGAAAATGGACCAACTCATCATCTACGTCAACACAAAAGAAAGCTTTTAAAGGAAGTTCTAGAAGTCTAGGAACCGGCTGCAGGAGAATACACAAGAGGGCACACTTTACAGAATCTTAAAGCTTACAATCTGAGATCTATAATTTTTAATTTTGCAGCTGCTGTGAATGATATAAAACCCTCAACTTTGGTTAAATCGTGGAAAAAACTTCTGATAAATGAGGAGGTTGAACCAGATACAGCTGGGTTTGAAACAGATTTTCACGACATACTCCGCCAAGGTGGTGAAAATGCGGTACCAATGGAAGACATTGAGTTGTGGCTAGAAGAAGACAAAGAAGATCCAGATTATCATTTTTTGACAGAGGAGGAGATTGTTGAAAGTGTGATGGCAGCACAAAGTTCTGAAGAGGATGAAGACAACCACTATGAAGCAGACGATATTAGTGAACTAAGGCCAAAACTTGATTAAATCAAAGGACACTTGAATTTCGTGATCAAATACGTCAAAGACAGCAAAAATGAAAACTTATCTGGATATTACGAACACTTGAGGCACCTGCATGAATTAATAGTTCAAGAAATTAGCTCTAAAAGGTAGACAACAGAAGTTTAGTAGTTTCTTCAAACCAGTGAGCATGTCAAGTGACGTGAGTGTGGATGAGCCTCGACCGTCATGTTCTAAGTAGTAACTTAAAGTTAGATTGCAGGACCTAAATATCATGTAAGTTATGTATTGATTTCTTTCCAGTGGATTAATTTACCTTTTGTATTACTTCAAGTATAAAATAAATGTTTTTTGTTATTGTTCAAGGTGTTTTAACTATACCTTGGCTTCAGTGGTGTATATTCGAGGCTAGCTAGGCTAGCTGTGAAGCCCAGAGAATGCACAAATAAAAGTCAATTATCAACGGTATTAAGATATGTTGATGCTTTCACTGTGAGAAAACACATGCGGATTCGCTTCTTTTCAGACTCAGTCTGGCGAGCGAAAACCAATGGCGTAACGCAACCAGCTCTTTCAGTCTTCACTGTTCTGATTTGAAGACCTTCAATATGATCACCTGCTAGCGTTTCCATGACAACATGAATGAGCGGGTGGAGAGGAATGGGCCATTGCTTTGGGCAACGGTTTGCTCAGAAAAGACTTAGACTACCTCAGTCACTCGCATGCTCCCACGCATAACAGCATGTGTTTCGCAAGAGTTGTTTCGGTTTGTGTGAAGTGTCACTGAATTAAAATCAGTGATATTATATCTTAAATTCGTGGCTTTGTTGGATTCGAACTGTTTTGATAAATTTTGTGAAAGCTTCCCTGAACATCTACTGTCAGAACTTCAAGGACTCTATGCTTCAAATTTTGATACAGCTCGACTAAAAAATGAACTGAAGGTGTTTTATTCCCTTGATGAGTACAAAAACAAATCAGTAAGATACATTACATGTTACATAAAGCTGAATAAATTGGAGATAGTGTTTAGTCAGGTGTACAAATTAGCAGACCTAATATTAAAGTTTCCATTAACAACTGCAACTGCCGAAAGAAGGTTTTCTGCATGAAAAAGAATCAAGATATATCTTAGAGCCACACAAGGACATGCACATTAAAAAAACTTGGCTGTTTTGTCAATACAGAAAAACATTCTTTTTAAATATGAAAAAGTACTCGGATGAAACTTTTTAAGAAAACGTAACATTCAAGTTCACACAAAAGGAAAGAAGAATGGAGTTGGTGTACAAATAAGTGTTCAAATCCTAATCCTCATAATTATTTGGTATCATGTTAGCAATAGCATGATGTACCTAAAATTTAGAAAAAAATTACTTCTATCACTTAAAAGTTAAACTTTGCAATTTAAAAAAAAAACAGTACTGTGTGTGTGGGGGGGGGTGAGATAGCACAGGTCTCAGACCCAAGATACGCCACCGCTTGGTTCATTTTATAGGTTATTTTTTTTTATCCGGACTTTCATTACTCCAAATGACTTAGAGCCCCAATTAGTCAGGATTAATGAGATTCTACTGTAGATAAAATGTTTGCAAGTCAGCAGGTAAACCTAAAAACGTACTTTTGTACATACATTGTCAAAATCATTTTTTTATGTCTCTTGAAAGGCATATTAAAGGGAAACAAATTTTAGCTTTTTTTATGAATAAAATTTATGTATGATATATCCAAACATGACATCAATTATTTGTTAAGTTACAAAAACATCAAAACTTAGATGTTCCAGATGTACCTTTACTTCCACTATCTGAATCCTGCATATTAAAAACTACATATTAAATTAAAATAAAAGTCTACATATTACGAATTGCTGCCAATTTCTAAATTATAATAATAGTTAAGCAATTTGCGTTAGTTAAAAGCAATTCACCTCTTACATCAATTAAAGAGTGTCCACTGTTATCATAGGTAATTGTTTATTTATCAATTGCATTTGTACAGTAAGATTTATTCATTGCAAAAAGTGTTACATTCAAAGAATTGATGACCCTGAAACATCATAATGCCACAATTAATCAAATTAATATATACATCTTGGCTTTAAAAAAATGTTTTCTGAGCTGTTTACTTGAAGAGGAAATGGTGTTTGGTTTAACACTTAAAAGGCACATATTTGTAATAATAGTACCCAAAAATAAGCAATTACTTGTTTGATCTTTTGTAGGTTCAATAGCTACATATTCCTTTTTCTTTTCCTTTTTTTACAATCTGACAGGATAGTTAAAATTAATTATTTTCTTTGTTCCATGTTTGTACAATATTTTGAAAGATGTACACAAAATTTCACAAAAAAACTGTTTATCATGTTCTGCTTTTGATATACACTTAGGTGTTTTCAATTGTCTGTTATCTTGAGGAGTGTTTAAATTGCACTGAGTAACTTACGACCTAATTGTTATTCAATATGTTGACAACTGAATTCATCTAAACATCAGGGTATCTTTTGCGTGTGTGTGTGTGTGTGTGTGTGTGTGTGTGTGTTGTGTGTGTGTGTGTGTGTGTGTGTGTGTGTGTGTGTGTGTGTGTGTGTGTGTGTGTGAATTAGAGTACCGATACAGCCTTGCTGCAAGGTAGGATTTGGAAGATATTATCTATGAACACCTTAAATTATGTATGGACATGTTCACCATTAATTTCATCAGCACACAAACTGTTATTCTATGTTTAGAAAAACTAAAATGCAAACTGATCAGAAATGTGCAAACACCACACAGCTTTGATTATGACAAAACAGAAAATCAAATTTGGAAAATTAATACATACACGATCAAGGATTCTTGCACCACAAACACAGCATTTTTCCAGTGTGTTCTACACAAAAGAAAAACAATTTTGTAGAATACTAGACTTTCAAAACAAAAATGTTTATGCACATGACATATAAATACTTCCAAAATTATTAATATTCATGTTATTCAATCAATAATACATACATAAGAAGAAACTGGAATACCTATTTAATAATGTATAAGGGTCATTCAAATGAAAATGAGCCAATGGACATAGCAAACTGCCAAATGGGTTAACTGTGGCAGCATCAACATAAAACATAGGTGGCACCACTGTAGTATTATGATGCAGCAAAATATGGCACTATGATCATGCAACGATGGAAGCAGTGGGCCTTTGTACAGGACCTTGTGCAGGTGTTTGGTCCAACCACTCGTGATTGAAGCAATGGACACTGAACAAAGAGCAGTTATCCATGGAAGGTGGAAGGAGTACAGAAATTCATTGCTACAAACGTGTTAAAGACTGGAGCAAACAGTTCTGAGAGGAACGGTCATCATTGACTGATGATCTGAGGCCAGGGCAAGCACATAGTGTGATCACTGATGTTTTCGTCTCTAAGTAGATAGTCTCATTCAGGAAGACAGAACAGTCACGGTGGAAGCACTTGTGGAAAAAGTTGGAATTAGTGTAGAGAGTGTGCACATCGTTATCCAGGATCATCTGCAGTACCGATAGAATTGTGCGCAGTGGGTGCCACACAACTTGCAGTCTGTGCAGAAAGACATTCGCATGGGTGTGTCCTTAGAGCATTTACTGCGGTATCATGAAACTTGAAAGCAAAAGACAAAGCAGCCAATGGAAGCACATGTCTTATCCACTGCCAAAGATGTTTAAGGGAATGCAGACAAGTCCATGAAAAGTCAGGTCAACCTTTTTGACCACAAGAGCCTCCAGTTGATTTTTTTTATCACTGGAAACACTCCCCGGTATGCTGACACACTCAAACACTCAGGCCCTGCTGCTCATCACAGAAGTCATTCTTCTTCATGACAACACCTGCCCCCACACTCTAAAAATTCGTCCAGGATTACCTTTCCAAATTCAGGTGGGAAACACTCCAGATTCCATTACACAGCCCAGATTTGTACTCCTGTGACTTTCACATTTTTGAGTAGCTGAAGAAGCGTCTGCGGGGTCACAGGGACAAAGAAATGCAGAACACTGTTCGAGAATGATTCCGCCAGCAACCCACCACCTTCTACACATCAGAAATTGAACATCTAGTGTCACAGTGGGATAAGTACCTTAATAGCCATGGAGATTATTTTTAAGGTAAGTCACAATATCTTTCTCATGCCCTTTGACTTGTTTTCATTTGAAGGACCCTTCTACCATATGTAAATGAAAACGTAAATCAGCATGCATTATTGTTTGAATAGAAATGCTGTACCCAACTCCTCAAAAAATAAAAAACTGTATAGTCATGGAATGTGAACTGAACTCAAGTTTCACAATTTCTGTCTGAGTATGTTACTGTAACACCATCCAGATTAATATATTATTTCAAAGTAAATGCACTACTGCATTAGAATGTTCATCACTATTAGCAGACTCTGGATGCTATGACTACAATAACCTGACTTTTGTTCAAATTTCTAAACTTCAGTTACTTGAAATCTGATTAGTTTACAGTGGTGTACTGATTATCGTACTTAGATGGAAATTGTATGATAAGTGCATCAAATATGGCTTCAATTCCATCATGACATCAGGTCTAAAACCATAAGTGTTATAAAAACTTGTGAACTCTACTCCAATTGCACCAGAACCTATGCTGGTTACATTCCTGCACCAAGACTACACAATATTTTAGTTATCTGAGGAGTTGGCTACATTGTGGCAGTTGAAATAGCAATTATCAAGCAGTAATATGCTTGCAAGCCTGTTATGAATTTTCAAAGTATTTTTCATTAACATCAATGATAAACAATAGAAGATAAGCCAGCCCAGGGGTATTTTAGACACTGAATAGCTAGTAATCTGTAATCTTTCTCACTCAAATACATTTCCTTTTGACTCATGGGATCCCTACTAGCTGTTATTTCATTTTCAGTTCAGAATCATTTAAAATATTTCAAGTGTGTTTCAAAAGAGTTAACTAAGGAAATGTACTGCTAAATTATATTGCAAAAATGATAAATACGACAAGCATAGCATCAATTGAAAGAACTGTCCTCTTTACTTTGAATAAAGTGCAACAAGTTATTGTAGAAGCAAAAGCTGGAACTATAAATCATAACTATACTACAGCAGAGACAAACAACATGTCACTTTCACTAATAACTATTAGTAATATAAATATAATTGTGGAAAAAGCTTTAATGAAATCCCTGAGTGTGAGAACAGACACACAGTTGAAATAGGATGACATGTACAAACAAGAGCAATATCATAAAAATTTTTAAAAGTTGAAACATCTTGCATTAAAAAAAAGAAACTTTAAATTTTGAGAAAATATTTAATATATTCATGGTATAAAACATGTGGAATGCATTGCCAGTTATGATATCAAAAACACAGATAAAATCAAAAACATGTTTGAAAACTCTTCTGAATTAAAAGATCTGGGCACATGCACAAATTACCTGGGGATGGAAATCAAATATATAATTGATGCAAGTTTATATATAGTCCTCCATCAAACTACAATGATGAAAGAACGAATTGAAACATTTGATGAGGAAAACGAAAAGCTATACAATCATCATTACACTTTTCTTGAAAAGTAAACAAGAAAATCAAATGTTCAATGACAATTCAACCTACTATGAAGCAGTGGCAATGTCAGCTGTACCTGACAAAGATACAACTGTTGTAAAGGAGTGGAAAATCCTACATTACATGACTGAAAAACAAAAGGCTTATCCATTATCTCAAGACAATGACTGATTTAAAATTTTGTACAAGTGATAGGCTTATACTGAAAGATATGCACACAAATACTGGGCTGGAGGAACAATTGATAGAAAATGTAACAATGTTTATATTTTTCAACTTCAAAACAGTACCATTTCCTGGTCTAGTAGGAAAACATTGAGCCACATTATTGACAGCTGATGCTGAGTACATATCAATGTCACAAACTTGACACGAGATGTGGTTAAGAAACATCCTAAAAGACTTGCACTATAAACAAAAGCATTAAACAACCACAAATGAAGATAACATAGTCTGCATAGCAATAATAAAATGTGAAATAATAGCTGCCCGGGTGAAACACACAGCAGTAAAGCACCATTTCACCAAGGTGAATGTATGTCTCAGTGAATATAATACTGCAGCTGCCAAGAAATGCTGATGGACATTTCAATCAAACCCTAAAATCAATTTGAATTCTGACGATCAACTCTGCGACTGCTTCATAAGCACCTGTGAATGGGAGAATTGTTGAGAGAACTGTTCTGCATGGACATATGCCTTATTCAACAAGCTCTTAGCAATAGCATAAATGCACTTGGAGTGAGGATCATGGAAATGACGCCACAGTACGCTGATTGAAGGTCGTTGTAAGATTATCTGACTCCATTCAGGACTAATTATTATAAATGTTTTAATATTTACATTCATTTGTGAAATTTTTATGTTTGCACCATTTTCAGCAATATCTTTCAACAAGCATGCTCTTGAACCAGATTGGTATCAAACTACATGGATTAGCTGACATGGCAAACCGGTGAACAATGTTGGGTTCACGATGAGATTAGAAGTACGCTAACTTTTTTTTTCTTTTTTCACGTATTATACCAATGCTGATGGCAGATGCTTATCACTCTGTGTGGGTAAATCGAGAAAATGTACTTAGTGCCAATTTTCAAGTAGCAGAAAGAAAAGGCTTAAGTTCTAAACACAGCTAGTAAAATGGAGATTCAGTGCTCCTGGGCTTCAGAAAAGTATAAAATCACTGTTTGGTACGGTTAAAGGGGTTATTGCCTTTTAGACTGTGGTGGTGGCAAAAGTGTGGGAGAGGCATCATGAACCCTTCCCTTGTCAAGGAGGTTTGTGTTTACACATAGCAATAAGGCATTTTCTAGGGACTTACAAAAGAGCGGTGTGGTGGACAAGTGAAATCACACATTAGGAGACAGTCTGGGTCCGTAAGATTTCTAACAGAGGGAGACAGATCAACAGAAATTCCTACATTCACTGACAGAATGAATGATAAGCATGTCACCAAATGAATTGAAACTTTCATTAAACAGTATTTTTAAGTTTGAGAAAAAGAAATTCAGACTTATTACTCTACGAGTATGGTCTAGTTTGACAAACAACATTACCTCCCTTGATGGACTAACATGTTTTCATAGAGGGAACAGACCTGTTTAAAATGTGATAATGCTCGCTGGATCCCAAGAATAAGTTTAATACTCACGCTAAGTGGCAGAAAAGTGTGAGGGTCGTTATAGGCATTGTTATGATGTCACAGAGCTCAGAGAGAGGAAGAGACTCTGTACATTAGTTACCATGCTTAGTTAAGTTCTACTCTGTGAGCCATATTGCATATGTGTGTGCTGGCATATTCATCTCTGCTTCCCAAAGTAATTAAGCTTCATTCTCTATTGTGTTCTTTTATGAAACACTGCTGGCATACACATTTTATGTGACCTCAGCAAGTTATTCATTTTGTATTTTTGCATCTTTATAATTAATCGATAGCAGAGTGGCACTCTTTGCTTTTTTGCTTACTTCTCAAATACCTGGAATGATAAGATATTGAGCATCACATCCTGCAGCACCATGTGTTGATACATCAGATATTTTCTTTGAAACCTAAATCCAAGATAAAAAATGAAGGTATATTACTGAAGAAATTACTTACTGAAAGAAATTGAAGGTCTTGTGAGAGTATTATAATTTCTAATTACTTAAAATAAGGGTACTGGAGTTTTATTATAGGCGTGACTACGTACTATTTATGGTGCTGTCTAACAGAGTAAAAAGGAATGCATATAACACTTATAGCACAACAAATACAATGATACAATTTTTCCTTTTAACTTCACAAACTGTGCAGTGATTTCCATGAAATGATTCCAACTTCTTCACTACGACTACAATATATATAGCATGAGATGTGCTGACATGGTAGCCAAAAGCAATATGAAATACTTTACTCTAAGCGCAGCATAAGTATGCAGAACTTTACTAGAATTTCTCAATATTAAATGTACCACTTTACTATAAAATCAAAAGGATTGCACGATGAACAGATACAATGAAGCATAAAAGCTATATACCAGCAAGAGCATTAGGCTTTAGACAACAAATTTTAGAGTCATGGTATTTTGGACATAGCACTACAAACAATGCAGAAAATCATCTTACCAAGTAATCTTCTTCACAAAAAGGTTTACCATCTTTTGCATAGAATGGCTTTCCTCTAAGCTCTTTGTCTACAGAATACAAACACAAAATAAAGTAATTTGGGTATCAAAGCAAAAACACCAGTTAGAACTATACACACACTGCAAGAAAACAATAGCATACAGAGAAAATGTGAAATGAAAAACTAACAATTTTTAAAAATACGGGTAAAACAACAATATTACAGAGAGGGGAAAAGATCACAAATATAATTCAACTCTTTCTTTTCTTAGTGTACATTGAGTTCCTTTTTTTTTTTTTTTTTTTTTTCATCTAAGCAAAAATCATTTGTAAGATAAATTAATTTTATATTCTGTGACTGAGAATTTCTTTGGCGATTGTATGCTTGAAATCAAAAACACAGAATGGTCATGTTGTACTATTTATCTAAAAAAGGATTAATACTTTCATTTTGATTAAATATAAGCATCTGCTGCTCAAGAGAAGTTGTCATCCCCATGAATCGCAGGCACTGGTTCCATGAAAGGGAAACAGCAAGTGCATCACAAATATACACACAACACAAATACTGTATGGAAATTTTTATCCAGAACCCTTGGAACCTGAGGTTTTCTGGAAATATTAGGCATGCGGTCCAAATTATGGTAAAAAAAAAAAAAAATTTACCATAATTTGGACTGGCATGCCTAATATCTGCTAAAATACATTAAAACAAAGACTGCTAAAACTTAGAATTTAAGATTACACGGAAATATTCGCTCCATCTAACTTCCATTTTTGGAAATTATTGCCCACATTTTCAAGCTGAAATGCAAACATTTATGCAATAAAATTATACCCAAAAATAACACTGTACAGAGGGAAGATCATGAGGGAAATATATTGTGATTACAGAAGAAATTTTGACTTCCTTTAACTTGAATTTTTGAAAGTTTTGAAAGATCGAAAATGACCCCCCCCCCCCCCCCCCAACTAATCCCGCCAAATTTTTTCTTCAGTTTTGCATCAATCTTGTGAATGACCCAAACAAATTATGACAAAAAAAGAAAAAGAAAAAAAAAGTGGAATTCTGTGAAACTGTGGAAGAACCTCATGCTTGTATATTATGAAAAGCGATGTTTTTGGTAATACAGTCAACCCTTGATGTACCTCCACAGTTTGTTCCCTTACATTGTGGTGTTATATCAAATTTGCCAATTATTTTTAAGTAACCCAAATTTTATTAATTATAATTTCTTGAAAATCATAATTAGCATTAAATTAAAAACATATTAATTAGAAAAATTTGACAAAAAAAGAAAAAGAAAAAAAAAAGATTAAAAAGAAAAAGAAAAAAACATATTAATTAGAAAAAAAATGCAGTTGTATGTTGTGTACCTAGTACACACTGTAATTCGGAGTGTCCGTTTTGATCTCAGAAGCTTCTAGTGCACATTAAATGCGGAAATTCACTTTGCGTAGTATAGACAAAATTAACATTTCAATTATAAGGCAATGAATAAAAAATCATACTACTAAAACTTTATAAAGTGGACATTAATAGCATTACACAAAATTGTCTAACATACCTCAGTTTCTTTTTAAAAAAAACTATTTTCATCTGTGTTTTTGATTTCAAATTTTATTTGCAATATTCACAAATTTCAGTCTTCCGCTTTAAGGTAAGGACTATTCTTTTCGACACCCCCCCCCCCCACACACACACACACACACACATAGCAAACAACAACAAAAAAAAACTTTTTTTTTTTTTTTTTTTTTGCTTCTGAGTTTGATGCTTGTAAACAGTTGTGCACTGATTTGCCAGCAAACATGTTGTGGGGTAAGAGAAGCATTATGTCCCCCTGGAAAAAGGTGTTGACTCATTAATCATCTTAATTGTCAATTGGTAGAGGGTAAAGAATGGAAGCACTTCTCTTCCACCAAAGAGGACAGGGTGGGAGTGAGAAGAAAACCACACCTGAACCCTCAAGACAGCCACTCGAGTCACGGGCGACAAGGCTCACCACAGGGACTCTTCTCTGTGCACAAAAGGAGGACATGGATAAGAGGTCACGAGACATACATTAGGTCCTAATAAATAGAAATAGATTACCCCCCCCCAATCGTAATAAATCCAGGCCGTAACGACATCCCAAGTAAAGCTCTGTGAGTTATTCCTCTTCTTTTGACTACTGTGCCACTCTATGAAAGCTGGAGCAGTCCAGATAGACTCCCTCATTGTGACACGTTTTCAGAAAGAGCAACTGACTTTTGCCCCAGGCAACATTTGCCTTTTTTCTGCCAAAAGGTTTGCCACAATTGAATTATGGTGGAAAAAAACAGGAAGACAATTCACACACATCTTGCAAGTGGCAGTATATCAAGTATCTTTTGTGTTGGAACAGGCAGGTTGGTGTAGTAATATATATTGGGAGTTTGTGGATGCCAAAGGTGTGGCAGTATATCAAGGGATGTTTTATATAGAGCACATCTGTTCAGACCCAAGGGTGGCATTATGCAAGGATGGTGCACTTGTGAATATTATCTGCCACCCTTAAGGAGTCGACCCCAGCTTTCTGGGACTCAAGAGTACCTGATCTGCAGGGAAGCAGTGAACAAAGTTCCTTTCCTGACTTACGCTTAGGGTCAGCAGTTGACCTCTCCATGCATATGCAAGGCTTGGAAACAGGGTTACTGTTCAGATGGATCTTACTTTTCACTATAAGTTACTAGATCCAACCAAACAGTAATTATATAAATTGAATGTTGAAATAAACTGAATAATTTAGCACCACAGTTTTTGGTTCCATAATTTAAGAAGTCAAAATCAAGGACAAGTGGCTCTAGCATTACCTCTCACTAATTTTAAATTCATTTGTTCCAGAACACTGCTGGTTTTAAGAGTTCCACACACTGGGATGCCAGGCAAAAGATTCAATGTTGTACCTTACCTCAGACTGAAGCCCAACCCCAGTAGCACAAGGATTTTGAGCCCCACACTCTTCAGCCACTGGATGATAAGACTGATGCTTGAGAAATTAAACAAGTCATGGGAAAAAAAGAAAATATCAATGTTTTGGCACCACTAAATTTGAAACATATAATAATTATCTTTGAGTATTATAAATATTTAACGGGAATTATAGTGGATAAATTTATTAAGGGTACATTACCTCTCAAATTTTCGATCTATACACTAGATCATCATCAGGAGTTCTTGCGTCTTACTACATCCACAGGGCTGGCGACCAAGCCTGTTGAATTTTCCATTCAGCATGATCGTTCATGTTACCAACTTGGCTCTCTAATTTCCTCAATTTACCAAAAATTAGAGGAATCCCTGGAAATTTACAATACACAAGGTGGCAACATCAACGACCATGCTGGATGGAAAATCCACCAGGCTTGGTCGCCAGACCTGTGGAAGTAGTAAGACGCAAGAACTCCTGACGATGATCTAGTGTATAGATCAAAAATTTGAGAGGTAATGTACCTTAATAAATTTATCCTCTATAATTCCTGTTAAATATTATAATGGGAAAAAAAGAAATATTATAATACTGAAAGTAATTAGAGGAAGCCATGAAGTCATTAATTTTTATAATAACTCTGTCTTAGAATATGCAAAAGCTCTTATAGTTCCTAATGCTCAAAGTTTAATGACAAACTTTAATAGGTTAATATTAACTCTACAAACATCTAAGTGATATTCTATTCCTGTTCAAGCATGGGAAACATGTCAAAGGTCAGTGTGACTACAAATGCTGTGATTTTTTCTGTAGATAGCCCATGCCAAGAACTTTTTCAGAACACTAGTTTTTTCTCATACCACAAAAAAAAATCCTGTGACATTTGATAGGGACCACTCGGAGTCCACAGCTATTTGATCATTTTCCCAATCTACCAATTTCAAAATCTATTACTCAGAACATGGCAAGCCTCTGGAATAAAATGCAGTGGAGCATCATCTTGTTGGAAAACACCAGTTGCATTTTCATCACTATCAGGAAAAACAAACTGCTCAAAGGCATTTAGGTAGATGTTCCCAGTAATTTTTTTTTCCATGGTTTTGGGAGGTTATACCACATGGCCATGCAGTAGTTCACACCACACATTCACTTCTGATATAGAACACATACTCAAAAATTTATTTTCTGTTCTGATCCCCAAATTTTGCACCTATAACAACTGAAACAGGACAGGCATGGATGTGAAAAGTTGCTTTGTCTATTAGCATTATCCATTTTAAGGAGTCTTCACTGTCATTAATTTTCATTAATTTTGCTTCTCATGATACTAATAAATTTAACACATTCTGAACAAACAATAACTCTACTTTTATGTCTTAGTCAAACTTCTTGTGCCTGTAACTTTAGGCACTTCGGCTGTTCACTCTGGATGATAGTCTTAAGAACACCAAGTTCCATACTGTGGTGAGCAATACTTTTTGGGGGCTACACAATCAATTACATATAGGGTATATTCCACAGTCTCCATCAGTTTTTTGTGGTGTTTCTGAAGATTTCTGCTTTTCAACTCTTTGTTTCTAAAAGATGAGTACACCACTGAGTAATTTTGTCAATAGGTGTTTCTGTTCTGCATGTGTGTCAAAAATGTCTTTGAATGGTCACAACTGACTTGAAGTGTATGTATCATGACATAGTATTCAGCTATTAGCTGAACTGATATCATTTTACCTACTGGAGTTCTCTGTTAGAATGGGCTAAAGTAATTGTTTGGTGACATCACAGTTTGCAATCTGACAGTTGTAGTAGTAATAAAGAGGGATTTAATGATAATAGGGCATAACTCACTGAAGAAGATTGATATCAGGCAGCAGGGTGGCCAGATATCAATCTCCTTCAGTGGGCTTGAGGAAAAGTACAGCTGAGTGTGTTATGGATACACACAAAAGACGACATATGGAGATTTAAGAAATTATGTGCAAAATATCCTTCAAAATTACCAAAAGTGTTAAGGAGCCTTGTCAAATGCATGAAAAAGGGGCAAAAACACCTGCAACATAGGGAGTACCAGAAAAAGATGGACAGCTTCTCACAATGGCAGAAGATATATTAAATAGACAAAGTGATTTTCTTCACAGAATATCTAGTGAACAATTATGAAAGTCAGCAAGGTGTACACATAAAAATTCTACACAAAAATATTGGAAGTTGAAATAGGCCTGATTACGAATTTTGGGCTTGATCAGGGTACTGCAATTTAGTTTCCACAGGCATCACTAAAGTCACCTGGATTTCCTGAGACAATTGAAATTTATTGTTGAAAGTTTTAAGCACTATGATAAATTTGGATATAAGAATGTAACTACAACATTTTGAAAGTTTCCTTATTTAAATGATTTTTACATAACTTAAAGAGAGTTTTCACAGTTTTAATACTTTTCAACACTGTTTCAAAGTATAACATAAAAGTTTAGACTTAAACTGTATCATTTACACAAAACACCTAGTTTAATATCTCAAAATACATACTGATCTATAGGGGGAAGCACAGTCTGCACATGATGTGAAAACTTTCCAAATGCATGTTTTACAAAAATAGTGTTTTCCTAGCTAAATGTCATGGGCCTGGGAAGTCTGTCAAAGCATGCATCCTGCACTCTCAATTAAGATCATTTACATTTTAACTTAGATTTTTGAATCTCATTTGTTCTGCAATTCAGCTAGTTAAATTCTCTCTTAAACCCATCACATTGGGTTTAAGAGAGAATTAAGATTCATGTTGTCTATAAGTTCATGCCACCTGTGCCTCCTTAGACCAAACAATATTTTAGTGACTAATAATGACTAAAACGTCCAGTATTTATAAATCTTCAGGTACTTGGAGAACTTTCTGAGACTAGGGCTTGTGCTAATCAGAACCCCCCCCCCCCCCCAAATTAAACACCTAAGCACTCCCTAACTGCAGTATAGCACAAACTGTCTGCCAAACAGTCATATCCACTGCTGAAAGAACTTGAGGCTTCACATCATGTAAGGCACATCACTTTGTGTATGTTGTTCCTGACTGGTGCCATTTCTTTGCTTTCTGTGAAGGGACAGAACCAATGGATCTGAAACAATATTCAAAACTTGTACATTACCTCACAACTTGCCCTAAATTTTATCATTACAAAACAGCACTAAACTGGCTAGAGTTTACAAAGTCATTCCATTTCGTTTCAGAATGCAACTCACGTAAACAGACTGCTGAGAGAAGTTGCTGATGAATGTCACCTTATCTGAACAGTCTTAATTCCACACACAATTTATAAGTTTCCAGTAATTTAATAAATTTATCAAAATAACTGTAAAATCGCATTGAAGTAACTTGATCTTACAGTTCACAGATATACTTTCTGATGTTATCATTACATTAACTTTACCACCATTGAAGCATTGTCATTAATGCATTAGGACATGACACAAAATAAGCCTTCCTTGAATATTCTTTGTTCTAGTCAAGGTTTAATGACCCCATGAGTTTCTTATGCTAAAAGAGGTCACCCATCCCTAATTGAGGGCCACGATTTCCAAGGAAGTGATGGAACCTGGATTACAACCAAGATCTGCAAGTTCACACAGACAAAAGTTCATGTCCTGTTTTACATAATTTGAATTATACATTTTGGGTATTAAAAAAGTAGTTTATAAATAAATTCTTTCAGTGGTGAAATGCCGACTAAGGGAATTTATTCAGCCCAAGTGGCAGGAAAGGTGGAGGAAGGCCAAGGATATCATGGGAGGACCAGATTCAGGAATATCTGCACGAGAAAAAGATAATGGGTATAAAGTACAAAAGATCTTATGTGAGACGTGATGGATGAAGCTCGAGTTGTGTGTAGAGATTGCTGTAAATGGACACGTTTGATATATCAACAAGTAAAATCTAGTTCCATCAGTTTTAAACTTTAATCTGGCAGACAAACTTTCTTTCAGGAGCTAACCTCTGAATTTCAGATAACAGCTTAGTGATATGTATGTTGTAGTGAGAAGGATTGGCAGTGAAGTACGTAACACGCTAAAAAAGGGTTTCTTCTAACTGATATACACTACATTGACAAAAGTCATCAGACACCTAGAAGAGAAACAACATAGCATTTATTGACATACATTAGTACAGTGTCGGTTCACCTTTGGCCTTAATGCACACACTGACCCTTCGAGACATGATTTCGACAAGGTTTTGGAACACATCAATAGGAATGTGCTTCCATTCAGTACAGAATGCTGCTGCTAACTGTTGCTTAGTAGTAGGCCTTGGTTCCAAATTTCTTATGCGGCACTTTTAATTCATCCCATAGGTGCTCTATGGGATTAAGATCAGAGCTCTGTGCTGGCCAGTCCACACACAATACGGAATTATTGTCAATCCACGCTCTAACAGTTCTTGCTTTATGGCTTGGTGTATTATCCTGCTGGTACCAACAAGGCTCGGTTCCATAGTATTGCCACAGAGTTCGCAGGGCATAATTGTCCAGAGTATCGAGGTAGATGTGCTGGTCAACAGGTTTGTCCATGACAACCAATGGGCTGGGAAAACACCCCCACGCGAATACACTGCCAGCTCCAAACTTGACCGTAGGAAAAGTACACTGTGGTAAACAGCGTTCGCCCGGCGATCACCATACCCACACATGGCCATCAGACTGATGGATTGTGTATCTGGATTCATCAGTCCATAGGACCTAATTTCCATTGATCTACGGTCCACAATAAATTTTCTTTATACCATGCTAAACGACGAGTAGCATTCTGAGTAGAGATGAAAGGCTTATGAGCAGCAGCACGACCACGGTAACCCATGGAATGAAGTTCTCTGTGAATGGTACATACCGAGGTTCCAGCATTTTTACTCACCTGTACACTTAGGTCTTGTGCAGTACTCCATCGATTAGCTGTAACGACTCTCCTGAGGCTTTGACCTCTCTATCACTGATTTCCTTTGGTCTGCTGGTACGTTTTGCTGCTTAGGCACGCCATGTGTCTTCCACTTATTCAGTACATCCAAAACAGTTGACTTGGGTATGCTTAAATGCCTCTTGGCTTCTCTTATGGACAACCCACTAATATAACACCCAACAATCTTTCCTTTCTTAAAGTCAGTTCTCTCCTGCCACGATATTTTCACTCAACCTCACAGTGCAATATGATCGCGGTCAGCTGCAGGCTTGTTTTTATACCATTTGCAGCTGTACAGCGCATCTTAACAATGCAGCGGATCCATTCATTTGGTTTTGAAGGGGTGTCTGGTAATTTTTATCAATATAGTGTATGTATGTAAAAAGTAGTTAATGTGCACATACATGCTGATACATAATTCAAATAAAATGGTGTCTTCAGCTTTAAAAACAAAACACTGGACTCACGGCACACATGGCAAGTGAAGCACGAAATGTGATAGACATGATCCATTGCAGTGCAGCCACTACCTTCTCCAAGAACTTTTTCACCACATTTGTAGCACATACCTTAAAAAGAAAAATTAAGCCATCAGCAACACCAAATGCAAAGGAAGTTTGAATATTAAATATGCAGAAATATGGAAAAACATTAAATAACCCAAGCTACACACAATATATATTTATTAAAAAGAAAAACTACAATGATGTTACACTTAGTTTCAACTTTGTTAAGGGAAAAATACTGTCAACATTTCATCATCAAAATCTGCAAAAGCACCTTATACATATTAGGGTATATTTTTGTTCAAATCATTACATGAAATTGTATTAGTTGATATATTTACAACTTGAAATCCTTATGTACTTTTAAAGTAAGGTTCTTGTTGAAGATATGGGGTTCGTCACAGATCAAGCTGCCTGGCTTCCCACAATATATATCAAATAAAGAGAGGAGATATTTACAGTGAATATCTGATGGTAATTTCAAAAATTCTGCTTCAGTGACATGATCCTTCAACAGAAATCAGTCCAGCCAATCACTCAATGACATTTTAAGTATGCCAATTTCCTCAAATCCATGTTATGCCATTCAGAAACTTGCACAGAGTGTCAATATAGATATTACAAACATCTGCTATCACCTGAAGCTAACAAGAAAGGTGTAAAAGATGGAGAAATGTGTTCTGTCTAGTAACAAAAAAAAATGGCTTAGGAATTTGATCATCAACTTATTATCACTTTTCAAAAAGAAAATAGCCCTTCCTTGATCAAAACATGATGTCCACCAGAAACTCGAGATAGGGTTTGCACACCTTTACAGAAAATACATTCCAGAAGCTTAAATGTTAGCTAGAATATTTGAGCTTTGTTTTATATTTTGCAATACAGGGTGAATTTACTAAACATTTAGAACATTAGAACATTTAGAATTTACGGGATCAATGAGTTTGTGAAAAGGTCCCAAATGGCTGTGTAGTATTGCATTTTATATATCACATCCACAGAAAGCTAAGTGCCACACTATTCAGAATGTGTAATAGAACTGAATGTGGTAAATGATTTTTTAGCATGTCTTTTGTAAAAAAAAAAAAGCGTCGTGCTTATATTATCACTTTGTCCGTTCGTCTGCCTATGGACACTATATCTCTGCAACTACCTGTGAGATTTGAAAAATTATCTTTTTGCATTGGGAAGCTTGAAATGTGAGAATGATGATCCTTGCATTCTAGTTTTTCGAACGTACAACTTTGCCACTAAGCGGCGTAAAAAACAAAAATTCAGATATTGAATTCAAAATACATTTTATTCCATATATTCGCTTCTAAACATCTGATTGAAAAAGTTATTTTTCTTTTAGATGCTATTTATATCGAAGACCATTTTAGGTACAGCCTCTTTTTTCAAGTAATGCATAGATTTTCATAAGGGGGAGTAAAGATAAATTGTGTTTTTCCCAATATCAATATCTTCTTGCTTCTAAAAGTTCGATTTGAAACATTCTTTTGCATCAGATACAGCTCCTGATGGGAAACGTTTGCATATAATTTATAGTTTTTGGTAAGGAATGGTTTGGCCACCAGGAAGCATAAATGTTTATTTCTGCTTCTGAAGTATTTGCAGCAAAATCTGAGCTTCTGAAAACTCGACTGATAAAATTTTTTCATGGACCGACACTGCTCAACCTCAGAAAACCTTTTGAGAATACCTCCTGCCTAAAATAGTGCACAGTTTTTCTGCCAGGGAGCATAGATGTATAGCTTATTTTTGTTGATATCTCTGCTTCAAAAGGTCTTATTTGAAAAAAAATTTCCCTTGTTGGAGAGTGTTTCTGGTGCTAAGTGCTTTTCATATAATTTCAATTTTTTTTTTTTTAACACACAAGTAATTGTGCCACTTGAGGATATAAGTTCACATTTCCATTTACAACAATATTTCTGGTACTAAAAACCTGATTGAAAAACTTCTTTTTCAGTCAGAAACTACTAGCTATGAACTCTTTCTTTGTGTGTATTTTCTTTCCAAAATAAAGCACAATTTTTCCACTGGGGTGCACAAATGTTTAATCTGCTTTTCTCAATATCTCTGCTTCTAAATGTGTGACTTAAAAAAGTTATTTTAACACTAGATACCATTTGCCTTGTGAAACACTTTAGCTTTGTATTTGAAGAGTTTTGCAGTTCACAGTTCTGTCGTTAGGTGGTGTTTGTGCACTGTTTCTGCAGTTGTATCTCTGCTTCTAAAAACCCTATTGAGAAATTTCTATTTTAACTGTGTGCCATTCACTACAATAATGATGGGGAGCATTATTCTCTTTAAATAATGCACAGCTTTCCTACTAAGGGGCACAAAGATCAAAACATTTTTCTTGCTATCTCTGCTTCTGGTAGACATATTTGTAAAGTTCTCTCTCATGAACTTGCCATGCTCTCTCATGCTTTTGCCATGAACACTTTTCGCCATATTTCCAACTTTTCCATTATGCAAAATTCTTCTGCTAGAAGACGTAAAGTTATATGTTTCTTCTACGTGTATATTTCTTTTTTAACTGTTCAATTTGAAAATCTTTGTTTTTGATGTCTTCCTTCTGCTATGAGAAACTTTTTGTGCACCATTTGTTAATTTTTGTAGAATACTTTTTAGCCGCTGGTGGAAGTTAGTAGCTGCTTCTATTTCTGGATGTTTTATTGATTGTAGAAATCCAGTTGATTTTTTTTTTTTTTTTCTAACCAGTTCCATTGACTTTCAATAACTCTGCTAAATTTTATTCACATCGGAAAGTATTTAAAAGACGTGCTCATTAGAACCAAAAATTTGGTGTCATCTTTCTTTTTGTGTCGGGTACACAATATCACAAAATGAAACAAACTTCATAAGGCCCACAATATGAAGGAACTGGTGCACAAAGGGGACACTGTCAATGTGCAGCACAGCATGAATTAAAGACTGTGAAAGGAGAATCAGAACATCAAAAGATTATCTGCAAAGACTTAACATTCACACTGATGTAAAATGTATATTGAAAAATATGTTATTTTTTGCAGCTTTCATTTTTTCCATCAAATGACATAAATGCACGGACTATTTCAATGTTTAGTGAAACTGTTCTTGTGTTACTTCATGATATGAATAAAAAACAATGTAAAGCAGAACCATATTAAGTGGAAAACCATTGTATAAACTATGCAACAAATAATGAACTTTATGGGTGGGTTGTTACAATGTGTTTGTGTAATTATAAATACCAAAAGAAAAGCCAACATAGGATTTCAGTTTTTAACTAGAAATTAAAGACTTCCACATTCACATCAGCAACAAAAATATTTATGAACTTTCTATGTAGATCTCTGGCCGTCTTAACACGATCTTATTGGATTCAAAGCAATTGACTGTTTAAATAATTTAATGTGATGGTTAATATTAATATATACCGTAAACATTAGACCTTTCAGGTCCGCAACGGACCCACCTTCAGATGACCTGAAAGGTCTAATGTTTACAGTATATATTAATATTAACCTTCATCACATTAAATTATTTAATTGTATTATTTGAATCCAATAAGATTGTGTTAAGACGGCCAGAGATCTACACAGAAAGTCAATGCAAACACCATTGAACCTTTATTTAGTTTAGATTTATGAACGTTACACAAAAATATACTGAGCAACATACAGTGATCAGAAGTCTACTAAAGTTCACTTTCAGTAGACTTATTCCATGGCAAAAGTGAACTTTGTAGGACTGAACATTCAGGAAATGTTTCCCAGATTACTGTCAACAATAAAATGATAGAAAAGTGCATTTTTAACTATGCATAAGCTATGTGCAAATTCTGTTTTGTTTGACCAGGATCTTAGCTGAATTGAGTTATGAATCTTGATATATAATCAATAAAGATTTTCTTTGTTTAAATTCTTCACACCACTTTTTTTTTTTATGTTGAAAAGTTGGTAAAAACAAAACAGAATTTAAACAATATACACTGGCGGAAAGTGAAAAAAGAACACCAAGAAGGAATTGGCGCACGATCATGAAATTTACATATGTTGATGGGGTCGAGTTTACGTAGGTGAAATGTTAATTTCGGGACCAACCGGTGAGCGCTTACGTCACAGCACGGCATAATATGCAAATTATCGTGGTTGTATTTAAGGAGTACGGCGAAGTGAATGTAATCAGTCGTCGGCGTACGGACACGTGCGAAGACCCTGAAGAAGCTGCAATGCCTGGACATGGAAAACATGTACGATTTTAGCAGTTATCGGACTTTGAGCGAGGTTGTCCAGTCGGACTCTGCGAGGCCGGGTGGTTGTATCGTCTATATTGCGGAGCGAATTGGACGGGAAGTATCGGTGGTGGTACGATGGTGGCGTAGATGGTCCGAGGAACATTCCCACACGAGAAGACGTGGAACCGGGAGTCACAGATAGACTGATGAGCGGACCGATCGACGCATAAGAAGAGCGGGGTTGTCAAGCAGAACATCCACTGTGACACAAATCCGAGCTGCTGTTGCACCTGTGGTGACTGTGCGAACAATCCGCAACCATCTACTGGATGCAAGACTACGTCCACGTGTGCCTCTGGCATGTGTACCTCTGACTCCAGCCCACCGTCAGGAACGGCTGCAGTGATGTCGCCAACGTCTGCACTGGAGAACGCAATGGCGATCTGTTGTGTTCAGCGATGAAAGCAGATTCTGCTTGAGAGCCTCCGATGGCCATGTGCGTGTTCACAGACGCACAGGGGAGCGTCTCCACCCTTCTTGCATCCGCCAGCGACACACAGGCCCTAAACCTGGTCTCCTGGTGTGGAGAGCGATCAGCCATCGCTCCCGTACACAACTAGTGTTTGTACCGGGTATGTTACACAGCACCTCCTACATCAACAACATCATTCAGCCCGTTGTTGTGCCATTTGTAAGGTAGGTCCATCGTGGTGTTTTCCAGCAAGATAATGCACGCCCACACACGGCACGTGCAATGCAACATGTACTTCAGGGTGTGAGACAACTTCCATGGCCTGCATGTTCACCGGACTTGTCCCCCAATGAGCACGTGTGGGATTTTATGGGACAACGACTTATCCGGTCGCCACGGCCAGCCACGACCATCCCAGATTTCTGCGTCCAGGTTGAGGATGCTTGGAACTCAATACCCCAAACTTGCATCCAACATCTGTACGACAGACTCCATGCCAGAATTGCACAGTGTGACGCAGTTCATGGCGGTTTAACCTCGTACTACCATGTTACATGGAAATGTTATTTTTCAGTTTACCAGCAAATACAGCTGTATTTTGCCATAATGTTTTGATCACGTTATCCTCTGTATTCCGTTATTATGCTGTATAAATTTCGTTGGTATCAGACGTCTCTTTCTTGGTGTTATTTTTTCACTTTCCGCCAGTGTATGTAAAATAATGAAAAACAACAACTTACTTACAGTAATGCTACAAGAGTATACCTTCGGAAGATTTAGCTCTTCAGTTCTTTGCTATTAATCATATAAAATTAATATCACTTCTTTTTTTATTAAATGAAGTTAATAACACACATATTTACATACACATTTCTGGTAACTGTTACCCAAATTTCCCTTCCTGTTACTGCTGAAAAATGAATGAAAGCCGCTTCCTGAACAGCAGTCACAATGCACAGCACTGATAAAAGTCACTGAATTAAGTAATTCACCATTTGCAGAGCTTGATATGTGCAAGATGCACTTAGCATGTATGATACAGAATAAAACTGATAAAAGCTACAGGGTGATCCATTTAAACCAGTACCATGTGATTTACTTATAAATTTTTTATAAATAACAACAAAATCATACAGTAAGTTGAGAATTATACATGTGGTATTGGAGAATCATTTTATCAAAGCAAATGTTGGAATTGTCCTCCATTTTCTTGTAAACACAGTTGAACACGCCGCACCATATTCAGTGATGTCTCATGTAGAGTACGAGCAGTAACATTGCCAATTTCAGTTGTGATTGTTTCACGCAATGCATCCAATGTTTTTGGGATGGGTTTTGTAAACTCTATCCTTTAAGTAGCCCCATAAAAAAAAGTCAGGGGAAGTTAAGTCCAAAGATCGGGGAGGCCATGTGTTTTTTGAAATTAATCTGTCATCAAAGAAGCTGGTTATGAGTTCCATTAAGACTTTTGATGTGTGACACGTAGCGCCATCCTGCTGAAAGTAGCCCTCTGTCAATTCAATGTCATCAAGTTGTTCCACAAATTCATTGAATATGCAGCAATAAACGTTAGTGTTGATAGTCTCAGAGAAAAAAACTGGGGCCAATAATTTTCGTAGACGAAACCGCACACCATACACCAACCTTTTGTGAATGCATCGGTGTTTCACACATAACGTGTGGGTTTTCGGTAGCCCAGTATCTGCTGTTTTGCGAATTGACGTAGCCTGACAGAAGAAACCAGTCTTCATCCGTAAACCATGTAATGGAGAGAATATCAGATCGCAAATTAAGAAAATTTTGAAACCATTTGCAGTAACTTACTCTTTCCCTTGTCCGGTTCCTGCAGCTGATGGATTACGTGCACTTTAAATGGTCGAATATTCGTTTTTTGTTTTTGTTTTTGCTGCCCTTTGACAAGTTCCGTATGAATATCCTGTCTGTTGGCTTAATCTGCGCAACGATTTCGTCGGAGATTGAAGTAAACATTGCCGAACATCCTCCACACGCGTTTGGGGCATCGGAGGATGATGTCTACCGCTGAGAAGAGAACCAGTTTGCTCCAGTTTTTTTGCCATCGACAGAATTGTAGACTTGCTTGGCACTTTTCGAACTCCAAACTCTCTTCGAAATGCTTGTTGCGTTTTGATGACAGAATTGGTTACCCAATACGATTTCACTAAAAAAGCACGCTCTAGAACAGAGTATGCATGTTTCCGAATGCACGCAAGTGAATGACAACGCAACAACAAACAAATCACGAGCTGAGTTACAGTTACGGTTAACAATCTTCTTCACGGTGGTGGTTTTCATTCCCCAGGAGTTGCTGCTTCTGTTGAAAAAAGAAGTTCCTTGTGCGATCCCTTGCAAAAATGTAAGGTTTTTTCAGGGTACTGGTTTAAATGGATCACCCTGTATTTGTGTGCACACTAGATTCCTACAATAAAAAAAATCGTGTCTTGCAGGACACAAAAATAATCAAGACCTCGTTTTAGATATGACCACGTGGATGCCATTTTGGAAACAAACAACCGTCCATGTGAAAAGTACAGAAAAGAGAAATAACTGGGTTATCCCTACCTACACTATTATTTTTACTGAATTTATTTAAGTGGTGAGAAAATCATGATTGTCATTTGATTAAACAGCTATTCTGTGTATCTAAAAGGAATAAAAAAAGAACCTTAAGAATTACATAATAATCACTACAATAATTTTACATGAAATGCTGAGTTGGTAGTTTAGAGTTTCTTTTTTTTTTTTTTTTCCCCTTTCTTTTTCTCTCCTTTTTTTTTTCTTTTGAATGATTTAATTGGATTTATTATTGACCATCAATGCTAAATTGTCAAATGAACTGATTTTGATACAAAAAAATAATGACAGATATTTCATGCCAATAATTTACAACACTTGATTTTAATAAAAAATATACATGTTTTTGGCATGAAAGATCTATCACAATTAGTTTTCTGTTTGAAATTATTACATGAATAATTGTCCTTGCTTGATAATGATTATAATATTTTACTACCTGTATTGTAATAATATGAATTCACATAAAAAAAATCATTAAACCCCAGTTTGAGCCTGAAAATAACATTATTAAGTGTGTTATTATACATTGATCATCTAGGCCTTAGTAAATAAAAAGTTTTTGAAAGTTTATAACATGTCACTAGTATATAATCTGACTCCTATGGTTCTGCTTTTTGAAAGTATGATAATAGAATAATGAAAACATTTCTTCTTTTTTATCTTTGAAGTGTCATTATGTCTAAAGTTTACAGGTTAGTTGAATTTTTCTGTTTTTGCTATAGAGTTGTATTCCACAGCTTTCCTCCAGTTATCAACTCTACAAAGTCACAAGATAGTTTTTGTTTGGAATAGATTCCAGGGGTGATTCAAGCTATTCAGTTTCCTATAACACTTTCCACAACACAGTCTGCACCTTTGGTTATTAACCTCTCTAACATATTTTATTGGGCCATTTCACATCATAGCAGCAGAAGCTGCCCATCATGTCATCACCGATTCTCACCGCACTTTTTTTCACAACAGATACTTTCAATACATAGAAATCATCAAAGTTCCAATTTTTAATTCCTTATAATAGATCAGCAGATATGAATTTTTGAAATTTGGTGAAATGTGGGACATTTTTTCCAAGAAAAAATAGCGACAGTTATCGTTTTCATTTAAAATGCAGGAAATACAAAACTCGCTATTCCTTAGCAATTTTTCGTCAGAGATCCATTCGTGCAAGTCACAAGTCAATATCCACTTTGGTGTTTTTTGAATTATAGGCATTGTGACAGCCTTTTTTCAAAAGAAAAAAAAACACATTGTTGTGCGGCACATAAAACTGAAATAGCCGTCGACAAAAGTTTGAACCAACACATGAAAAAATAAAAGGGTACGCTTTTGCCTCTGTGCTGAGCAATGAATTTTAAGATATACTTCAGAAAACTAGAAGTTTCGATCTGTAAATTTATTGGTGTAAAAATATAACATACACAAACAACACTGAGCTTTCGCACCAATAAATTTATGGATCGAAACTTCTAGTTTTCCGAAGTACGCAGTAGGATCCAAAAGTTCGGGGACAGTGCCTACCCATGACAATGCAGGCATGTAGTTAAAGTTACGGTGTCTGAAGAAAAAACATCCCGCCATCCATCCCCTTTGTAGTCAGAATGGTTTGGCTCATGGAAAATGATTGGATTGTGCATGCAGACGTTTGCTGCTGCGGTTAGTCGTCTGTCTTCCGCGATGTGAGAAACATGGCTTCTGAAGAGCAACATTGTAAAATTAAATTTTGTCAATGTTTGGGTAAAACAGCTGCAGAGACCTTAGTAATCCTTTCGAAGGTGTATAAGTCACTCTACGATGGTGAAATCGAAGGTGTGTGGGTGGTATCGGCATTTCAAAGAGGGCCCAGAATTCATTGCAGATAATGAGCGCTGTGGTCCACCTGTGACTGCACGGAGTGAGGAAAACATTACGGTGGTGGCGCAGTGTGTTTGTCAGGATCGTCGCCGAACCATCGAGAAAATTGCTAACGCAACTAAGTTATCGGAGACCACATGCCTACGCATTTTGACGAAGGATCTTAACATGCACCGCACGTCAGCACATTGTCCTTCGCCTTTTGATCTCCGAACAAAAGGATGAAAGGATGCGGAAATCGAGTGAATTAATTGACGAAGCCGATAGCGATCCTATGTTTTTTAATAACATCATCACAGATGATGAGACGTGCTACATGCTTGATATTCAGTCAAAGCGTGCTTCTTCAACATTGAAATCATCATCTTGACTGCGATCAAAGAAATTCAGGCAGGATTGCAGCAAAGGGAAAGTCATGTTGGAGGTGTTTTTTGTCCATTCCAAATTTATTCCTGAGGACACAACAGTTAACAAGGAATGTTATCTGGACACTTTATGTCACTTATGGGAGCCAATCCATCGTAAACAGCCGGAGATGTGGCGAAGTGGACAATGGTACCTTCTCCATGACAACACGCTTGCACATTGGTCCCTACTGGTCACGGAGTTTCTCGCTAGAAATCGTACTAATGTGCTTCCACATCCCGCCTATTCACCTGACTTAGCCCCCTGGGATTTTTACTTCTTTCCACTGATGAAACAAAATCTGCAGGGACATCATTTTGTGGCAACAAATGAGGTAAAAACAGCAACGGAGGAGGCATTACAAGGAGTTGCGAAACATGGCTTTCAGCAATGCTTCCAGAAGCTTTACGAGCACTGGCAAAAGTGCAGCATCGCCCAAGGGGATTGTTTTGAAGGCGGTTGTGTATCGGTGTTTTAAAGTATTCAAAGTAAGGAACTATACGCCAAGTCCCCGAACTTTTGGATCCTACCTCGTATATCTTGGTGTATTTTTGCTTTTGAAATGCATTTTAAGATATGATGCACAGTCTGTGCATTGCCACTGAAGAACAGCTGGCAGAATGTACTGTGCTGAAGATTAGCAAAGATAACATAATTGCCTTTTAGGCTGGCAGCTAACAGAGATTCTTGATTCAACTGCAACCAGAGGCATAATTAGGCATTTCCGAGCCTGGGGAAAACCACAAAATAGGAAACACATAAATATATGCTGCTTGGCAAAACAAAATTAATGTCATACCCCGATGTTATTTCTATGCTGAAAACAATAAAACTGTGACTCTTTGTACAGCTTTTCCCCATTTGCTTCAGAATCCAGACCTTCAGTGCCACATCAAACAGACCAAATACAGCTGGCAGTTGTGGCTCTCAGGCCTCAGTATTGATCAAAAAATAAATAAATAAAAAGCCAGAGAATCTTAAATAATGTGAACAACATCCTTATCTTGCAATATGTGTATATTTTATCTGACTGAAGAAAAACTGCAGGCTACATTGTTATCAATGAAGACGGTGGCTCTTCTTTGGTTGAACAGACTACACAACAGTGCCTTTATTTCCAAAACTAACACCCCCTGCACATTTTGAGGAAGAAATGCAAATTTTAAGCTACCAAGGTTGTCGAAACTAGCAAAAAACATTATAAACAATTTCTGTAAATGGATAACAACAAAGTATGGCAAGAAAAAAAGAAAACTGTAGCTGAAACTGGTGCAAAAGTTTCAATACAAATTTTAATCAGAATAGTAAACAGTGATCTTTGCATCCTCTCTTGAGCTGTACCCCAGTTATGCCTCTGATTGACATACAAAATGCTCGAGTCACATTCTGAAGGGTGGGTTATGTTATGCTTATTTGCATTTCAAACAATGAAAGTCTGAAATAGTGCTCGGCATAATTAGCAGTGTCTCAGATAAAGAAACTGCCAAGTATTAAGAGTTTGGCCACTTGCTGGCAAAGAAAACAGAATTAATAAAGCTTATTGATGCAGGCTTTGATGCAGGCTTTCATATGTAATGTTATTGAAAATGTACGACTGAAGAAATGTGAGAAAGTTTATTTGTGTGAGGCATTATTGAAATGGTTCACTTATTCAGCAGAACTTTAGCTTTGCCATAAATGGGCTGATAATGAAAATTTAAGCCAAGGAATGTGCAGTTCAACTCAACTGAGAAGATTTTTCATGTTCCAATGAGTGGCTGGATATTTGGAAAAAACTATAGTGACAATGACATTTGTAATGTGGATGAAGCAAATGTGCTTTATAAACTGACGCCTAACCAGACAATGAAATTTAAAGGCAAGAAATGTACAAGGGAAAAACTAAAGATCCAGACTCATGATTGCCACTGGCGATAAACTTCATCGTCGTGGCGACTAAAAATGTTCGATTGAATAGCCAATTCTGGCGAACAATTGACAGGAATTTACAGGCGCTGCAATTGCTCATCTCTGCCAACATAAATGGAAAGGGCAATTTAGGAAAGGTGCAAAAGCAGACTCTTGGTTGAGCCCTGGAAAAAATACCCCAAAATTATGGCTTGAGATTTTATTCAATGGGGGCATATTACATGCAATAAAATATTGTTCTTTTCATAACACTGTTGCCGTATACTGATGATAAAGACGGCATTTGGTACATTAAAGTTTTAGCCCTACCCACAGTGTTTTTAACAAAATTTGTTATATTTTAGTTTAATATTAAACCATATATTGCGAAAAGTTACTTTCGTCACATGTACCGGAAGTTCGTTTGTGCTTCCACAAACATGGCTGCCACTTGTTCCGGTGGTGTCATCCATTCCCTCACGGTGATGCAAGCACACTATGTACTTCTATTATAGTTGCTAGAAGAGATTGTGTGCTGTGTGTTAATACCTTACTGTTTAAATGTTAGTTCCCTCTTTTCATGAAACCACGAGATGGTACTCCTGCGAGTTTCGCTGTTGTGATTTTGAAACATTAGCATGTTTTTCTATGGTGTGTTTAATGGATGGCGATCAAAAACGTAATTTATTTGTTAGATCGATCATGAAAAGAAGTAGTAATACGTGTGTAACGTTGAGAATATGTTTCGTACCTGGATTTAACAGTAGTTACAGATCTTGTAAATAAAAACTAACTCTGTGTTCTGTGTTGAAAGATGAGACAAGGCGAAAGGAATGGAGCAAGGCAATTCCTCGTGCTAACAAACTGCTAGAACAGAAGTTTGTGGTATGTGAACGTCATTTTGATGAATGTTTTATGGAAATAAATTTTTAAACCCTTTCCATAAATGTGATTCAGCTATTGCTGAGATTATATTTAATAATTTCTTTTGGCATATTTCACATCGCTGTGGGTTTCTCTGTGGTTCATTTCAGGAGCGTGTATGGAAATCTTTTTCGGGAAAGGGGGGCGAAAGAGGGGAAGTGTCTAAAATCCACCTGTACAAAATAAAAATTTAAAAAAAAAAACGAATTTTTTTTTGCAACAGAAGGAGATTGTTTCATTTGGACACTGCTTTGAGGAACACAAAATTATGAATTTTCTCATGTTTTATCCATATTATGATCTCCGATTTCATGATTTTAAGAACCTGTTTGCAGAAGCGCACTGCATACTATCTCTTCTAGCCACTATACTTCTACCTCGTTAATACCACAAACACAGATACGGATTAGAACCGATGACCAGTTAGGACAAACAACTGCATGATGTTGCACGTCATTGATAAGGTTCAAATAGTTCAGCGGATTTTTTGCTGTTTTTTTTTTTATTTTTCCAGTGGTTTTGGGGGGCTTGTCACACTTATGTCAGCTGTAACTTCACTCTTTAAGTTCATTGGCAGCAGGCCGCTTTCAGAGCTTAGAGCGTGATTTCTTTCTCCTATTTTCAATGTTGAATCATGGCCAGCATAAGCAAAAAACAAAAACTAAATGCTACAAGGAGTTTCAGAACTATTTCATCGTTCTTCACTACTTTGCGTGAAAAGCATCTAGAAATTTCTCTAAATAACTGGTAAGTTTTGATTTTTATTATATTATAGGCTGTCTGTGTGAATCATTTTTACTGTAAAACTAACCATGTGTGATCCTGCTTGTTCGACTATTTCATTGTTTTCTCACATGGATGATTCAGTTTATTAGTTTATGTGTATGTATTTTGTTTATTATTAGTATTCCTGTGCAGAAGTACTTTTTTTTTTTTTTTTTTTACGCCAGTTCTGATGTTCATGAGATTGGAGAAAAATTTTCTTTTTAATGTGTTAGACTACTTTTTTCACCTTACCATCAGATAGATGATTTAGTTCAAGTTTTGTCTGTTAGTGTTGTTTCTGTAATACTGTTCATCCAGTTCAAATACAATTTGTGTGGCTTTTAAAAATACTATTGTCTGCAGATGGGAAAACTCAGGAATTTAATGTGACAAAATGAGTGGTAACCCCAAATAACTAATAATGTGGATGTTTTTCCTGATTTATATCGATGACTTATCACGGTCAGCAAAAAGCAAATACTTTTTTTCATATTACCTGCCTTCTAAAGTACTTTTTACTGTAATCAGTGTGCTTTTAACAGTACCTCAAGAAAAACAACCCACTTCCTAATTTGCATGAAGGACAAAGTTTCTTAGATGTGGTTAAACACTCTTAAACCGCAAAACAGCCAGCAGCACACACAAAAAAAAAAAACATTAATGAAACCCATAAAAAATTTTCTATGATCATTTTTGGGATTTTTGGACATAATTTCATGTGTTGCTGAATGTTCCAGGAAGCTGGAAAAAGCTGGTGTGGACATCTGTAGTGCTTTGGGCTATGTTACTGAACTAGACTTGGCTGTTTTAAAACCTGCAGATGAAGGGGCAAATTGGTCCTTTTTTTAAGCAACCTTTGTTTCAAAATGATGACACGCCATCAACATTTCAAGTCACTAAATCAGCACTGCATGCGATCTGCAAAGATGTGTTGCAGATGATGAAGATATGAGACTAGGTTTGTTTGGTTTTTTATTGGAGGTTTGACAACCACTGTGAGCAACTCAGTGGGCTATAAGCATTTACCCATCCCTAATTTAGGGCCACTGGTTCCTGGGAAAGGAGAGAGCCACAGCCGTAAGACAAATACAACATACATGCTTCAGTGGAATTCAAACCCGGCCCCATCTCAGATGAATGATCAGAAGCCATCACTTAGACCATAGCACCACCAGGGCGGCGGACTAGGTTCTACAGAAAATAGCATTGATTTATTGAGAAAAGAGTAACACAAAAACTTGAAAAAAGAAAATATTTAAAAATGTCCAAACATCTGTTTTATGCAAATGTGTCCCCTCTTTAGATGAAGTGCTATTTCACAAATTTTCTGAAGGCCTAAACAATCATGATAATGATGCAATAACTGAAATATGCAAAGTTTTAAACTTGAACCCTGTTTGTGCTTTGGAGAGTGGCTTCCACTCAAGAAGATTCTCATTAGTGTAAATCCAAACAGAATTTCATCTAATTTAAAAGATTTCTTACACAAATTAGAGAATTCAGATAATCTAAAGCCTTTTGAAATCATGAGAGATCTAGTAACTGTGCTTTTAATGGTACTGCTGTCGAATGCATGATGTAGAACGTCTTTCGTCAGCAGTTTAACATATTAGGTAAAAGAAGCCTTCTAATGAAAAATAACACACTTGAAAATCGCATTAGGATCTAAACATCAGGAGTAAAAAATGAATAATTTTGACACTGAAGATGCAATAAAACTATGGTGGGAGAATAGCATGAAACCTCACCAACCAAACTACAAAGATTAATTCATGTATTTTATTACTTTTAACTTTTAAGCATACTATAATTGAAATATGCAAAATAAAACATACTGATATTATAGTAAGCAATTTTATGAAAATAAATAGTATGAAATATGCAATTTGATTTTTTTCAAAGTTTGGCCACTGATTTTTTTTTTTTTTTTTATGGCCATATTAACAATTTTGATTTTGGTGGACAATGTCTACTAGCAAAATTTCTAAGTCTAAATCTTTAGGAAAGACTTCTAAAGAATCATTTGACTGTGTTAGTATGTACCAATATGTCTGGCAAGGACAAAAGAAAATTGTTATTGACAGGAAAATCTACAAAACCACAGTGTTTTAAAAATGTGAAATGTTTTCTGATTTCCCACAAGTCCAACACAAAAGCATGAATGACATCAGACAGCTTTTCAGTCTATGTTAGGGAGTGGGGACAAGGAATTTTGAAAGAAAACCCAAAAAAATTTGCTTGCTATAGGCAACTGTCCAGCAAATTGACACACTAAAACCCTTACTAACATCAAGCTTGTCTTCTTGTCTACAAACTCAGTCCATAGAAGGAGTGATCTGAAACCTAAAATGCCACTACTGATGGGAACTGATTCTAACACTGTCAGAAAGAATGGAGAAAAAGATCAAAATAAAAAAATCCTTTATACCATTTGATTCATAGTTGATTCTTGGAGACACGTATCCCAATCTTGCATCCAAAACTGCTTAAGAAAAACTGTATAGCACAGCCAACTTTGATGATGAAATGGATGATCTTCCAATATGTGAGTTGCAACATTAGAACAAAACACATTTTGATGACATTCCTACAACTGATAACTTCATTAGTGTACATGCTGTCACCACATCTGGCATCCTTTCTGCAAACAATAGCGTAGAGGCTGTTAAGTTGTTAGAAACTGCTGAGGTGAGTGAAGAAAGCGAAGGGAAGAACACCCAGTAACCATTGTATATAACCAAATCTTGATTTAGTTTTATTTTTTTAGCAGTAGCAACACTTGCTAGTGGCCTTATTTTTACTAATAAACTGCATTATCTACTAGTGAAAGTTTATTAACATTATACAAAAGAAACTTGAACATGTCCCCACCTCATAACAAATTTCGTTTCACCCTGTAACTGTCACAATTTAATGCTGAAAAAATTACAAATATTTAGATATAACTCACCTTTTCATGACCTGACAGATTAATTCTAACAATTTAATTTGAATGCAAATATTTAAAAAACAATTTTTTTTTATTTAACTTCATTCACAAAATTCAAGAACACTATTCAAAATCTTAAGTTACCTTCCGTATGGTTTACGATCTGGGTTTCGGGTCTTTTCATCATACCACTTTAAAACAGCAGGTCTGGGGTCAAACTTGTCTTTGGACAGACCGTCAACCTTGATACTCATGAGACCATTCAATGTTTGTAAGTTTTTATTCTGCCCCTCCCATCACACCCTGGATTCTCTTCATGAAACTGAACCCAACCTCAGATGCAGAAGTAGATAAGGGAAATATACTGGATACTTCTACTGGTGCCAAAAATGTTTTTATAATATTTGTACTTTTCAAGAAACATTCATTTCCAGAAAGCAGTTGTTCCTTTTTGTATGTATCTAAAATATTCCATACGCGCAACGCAGTGGCGCTTTACAGTTCATACTAAAACATTCAAAATTTTTCAACTAGCAACTTTGGCTGGAACCACTTTACATCAGTAGCAAAATGCATTTGCTTATTAACAATTTGCTACTAACTACCAGTTGAAATCGAGCCCTGTGTGCAACAGGTGCTTATTGTGTGGAAAATCTCCAAAGTTTTTTTAGAAGCAACAGACTACAGACAGATAACAAAATATTTAATACAGTAAGTGTTATTCAGCAAAAATTAAAGGTTTGTGGAAAAAAATTATTTAAAAACAAAACAAAAAAACATTAGATTCTTTTTTTTAATCTGTTTCCACATGGTGTATGTTTCAGGATTTGCTGCTACTATGTATTAATGTAAGTGCCTATTTTATTTTGATTTGTTCTGCTATAGTTAATTAATTAAATCTTTCAAGTACACCCAACTGTTACGTATATGCAATACAAACCTATATGAATATTATCACACACGCATATTTTTATGTGATGGGATTTTTCACACCAAAATGGATTCAGCGAGAATTTCTATTGCTCCCAAGCTCCTTGTTATAAGCAGGTTCTGCTGCATTTCTTTTACCTATTTATTCATTAACCTCCATAGAATTTTGTGGTCAACAGGCAAAAGCTTAGACACATTAAGAATGCAAGCATAATCACAAAAGGCAGTTCTCCCACCCCAATTCCCAAATAACATGAACTACTAAAGTCCAAATATGGGGCATCATGTAAAAACATAGAACAAAGCACATAATAACATATTAGATACTTTACCTATAACAGGTATTTCCTCCTCCTCTTCCTCTTCTATCAGCAGCATGTAGATAAAAACATTGTAATATATAGCGATGAAAATGAACACAGGTATGAAAATTGTCTAATTCTTAACAGTACTGTCTCAGAGATTTGCATGCCAGTTTCATTTATGATGCTACTAAGTTATTTACACTACTGCATTTTTCAAAAAAGGCTGACAATTTTTTTTTTTTTTTTTTTGCTATTAAAGTATTTGGAAAGGCTTATGCCTTTCCAAATACTTAATGCACTTGATATGCACACCTCAACTTTTAAAATAACACTGTTCAATTATACAGAGCAGAAGAAATACCATAGGCATCAATGTTCAGCATCTCAATCTATTGTGAAATAGAACTGTTTTCATTAGATATTCTTTTCACTAATTTGGGATAATAAGAACATTTTTAAGAATTCTGAATATTCAATGCAAATATAAAACTTTGTGTACAGAGGTCTGACTTAAAATTGGCTAATATGGATATGGAAAAACAAAACAAAATAAAAAAATAAAATATTAGCTGGTTTTTTTTTTTTTTAGCTGTTGCACTGGGAAACAATTATTTGTAATAAGGAGAAAAAAAATCTAATTATGTGCTAAGCTGTCAAGAGATGGAGAAAAGAGAAAGAGAGAGAGAGAAGGGGGAGAGACCTTACAGCACACACAAGCTTGTGCTCACATTTTAAGCAACATATACTTAGCAATTTATGATAGACATGGACAGTCCTTTAAATGATAGTCTAAAACTTAGCTCTGCTAGACCAACAAGTTTAGCCTAGTCAAAAAGGAATAATGGAGAGTTGCATTTTGTTATTGTTTTTATAAAGTGCATTGAAATTACAGTTGGTTGTAAAAATGTAAAATTTCACAGCAAGTTTAACTAATAAGAGTACACCTCTTCATTAATCATGTTTCTGTTAAGAAAGTACATAGTTGAACATGTCCCCTTCTTTAACTAAGCCATACAGTCACATACCTGATGATTCAAAACTCTACACAACCATTAAGTGAACCTGAGAGAATTTGAAAAGATGGGTTATCTTCCTATGCTTTAATCAAATACATTAGAAGCGATATAAAATGTATCCTAATATTTGCCACCAACTCCATAAAGATATTAATAACAAATGGATTTTATTATTAAGACACATAAAAATGAGGTAGCATTAACTCTAGCAAGTTTGTATGCTGGAGGAACAAAACACTGCAACTGTATAGCTGTCACTGATTACCAAAAAAATCTGGACTTTCAATGCCCAGTAAGGTGGTGGATCCAACTATTACAGAGATGATGTGTGATGCATTATCATCTCTCATTTGAGGTACATCTACAATGTTCTGAAACCCTTCTTAATAAATTATTTTCTAGTGGGAGGAGGACTGTCTATATGTGGAATCATGAATGATACCACATCACTACAGGCATAGAATTGTTACGAGGATGGGGGATATATATCCCCCTCAACTTTTCTTAAGTAAGGACAGTCCCCCTTCCCAACTTTTGGCTGTAGTTCATCACCCAACATACTATGCTTCCCTAAATATTTTAATTTCAAAAATTCATTATTTCTAGAACTTAAATTAAAATTCAGAATAATTGAGTACTACATTTTTTAAGATCCATTGTATTGTTGTGTGTGAGGTTATTTTTGAAGTCATACCAATGTGTATAAGGAAATTGCAAGGAAACTGGATTTGCTGGATGATGTATGTGGGCAGGCTATGGTCAAAGCTCTAAGCCTCCACCCTTCGGCACTGTACTCCTCCTAATCTTCCTTGCTTGCTCCAGATATCTTATGCAATCTGCAGTCCCAGAGTGTTCCTGTTTTATGGCATGTCATTCAGTAACTCCTCCGTTTGATGATAATCTCAGTGTTAACCACAGCGAGAATGACCACAGTCTGCAGTAGACATTTTCACTCCTTAGAGGTGGTCAAGTTTGAAGTTGCTTTTACTGTCTCTTACTTTATGGCATGTCAGTCGTTGGATAGCTGCTCCATTCTCTGATCTTCCAATTGGTAATTGAATAATTTTATCATAACTACTCAAGTTCTCACTGCATTTCCACTTCTATGTTATTGTAGGTCCACTATGATGCAAAAGAGGCTGCATAACACTATCATACATGTCAAGAAAAAACTGGATATGTTGAGTGCAGTGGAAATATCTCAGAAGTTTAAGCTGTAAAAAGAGACTATCAACTTTCGGAATTCTTTCATATGAGAATGTATATACATTATTTTCATAAATGTTTTTAATTTTAACTTTTACCTTGTGGTTCAGAAATTTATGCTCCTAGTTGTCTTCTGAATGAAACAAAATATTGCACCGATTTCTTATTAAAATTATAGTAATTACAGTAATTCTTTAACAAAAAAAGCAATTATTTATGTATGCGTGTGGGTTTTAATGTTTCTAAGATATATATATACAGGGTATCTCAAAAATACACGGCAAAACTGCAGGATGCAGGAATGAGTTCCTCATAGGTAAATAAGAAAAAAGTTTATATCAACATAAGGCCCGAAATGCTTGGTTTCCGAGTTATGAAGGTCTATCTATAAAACTTAACTGTTCATATTACCCGACTCAGGTCTGTCTTAGTTTCCCAGTTATTCATCGGAATGTTTTATCTCCTGCAGGTGAATTCCTTCATCACAAGGTACGGACAGAATCTGGTGGTTTTCCTTTCCGACCATGTACTCAAATCAGGAGCAAGCAGATATGCACTTTATGTATGGTTTAGCGGATGGCAATGCTCTGGAGGCTAGTCATTTGTACCACGAAAGGTTCCCAGGATGAAAATGTCCAGACAGAAAAACGTTTGAAAGTATCCATCACCACCTTTGTGAACATGGGACCTTTACACCTTGTGCTGCTCAGAGGATGGCCAAGATCTAAGACTCCTGAAGTAGAGGCGGAGATTTTGGATTTTGTGCATGCGACTCCTGGAATCAGCACACGTAGATTAGCAATGCAACTGCCTGTTCACTGTTCGACTATTTGGAGAGTGTTGAGAGAACAACACCTGTATCCATACCATCTGCAACGGGTACAGGCCTTGTCACCAGCAGATTACCCTGCACGAGTAATGTTCTGCCAGTGGTTCTTGCAGCAGTGTGGTACAACTCCTAACTTTCCTGCCTTAGTGATGTTCACCAATGAAGCACAGTTCACACGCGACAGAATCCTAAACTTTCACAATCAGCATGTATGAGCCGAGGGAAACCCACATGCAATTCTTCCATCATGTCACCAACAGCGGTTCAGCGTAAACATCTGAGCAGGTGTTTTTGGTGATAAGTTATTCGGGCCCCATATACTTCCCAACAAACTCACGGGGCGGGCATACCACACCTTTCTGGAAAACAACATGCCCGATTTCTTGGACCACACGCCACTGATCATTCTTCAACAAGCATGCTTTAAGCACGATGGCGCTTCTGCAAATTTTAGCCACCTAGCTCGCAATTACTTGAATCGAAAGTTCTCTAGTTGGTGGATAGGTAGAGGTGGACCAACTGCCTGGCCTCCATGCTACCCAGATTTAAACCCTTTAGATTTCTTTTTATGGGGCCATTTAAAATCATTGGTGTATTCGACTCCAGTAGCAGATGTGGTAACTCTCCACAATCGAATTGCAGCTGGTTGTAAAACAATACGACACATGCCAGGAATTCGGCAGCGTGTTCGCCAGTCCATGAGACATTGATGCAAGGCCTGTATTGAGGCAGAAGGTGGACATTTTGAACAATTACTATAAAGTAATGTGAACAGTTAAGTGTCATGGACAGACCTTCATAACTCAGAAACCAAGTATTTCCAGACCTATGTTGACAAACTTTTTTTCTTATCTACCTATGAGGAACTCATTTCTGCAATTTTGCCGTGTATTTTTGAGACACCCTGTATATGTGTGTGGCTGAAGCATACCTGACCAAGGTAGTCGCCAGTGCAAGATGATGGCAGAGTGTGATAAGGATCATCAAAGGATAAGACTAGGCTGCCATCTGACGCTGACCCTGGTTTTCTGTAATAGGATCTCAATTCAAGGCTCATTGAATTAGAGGTGGAACTCAAGAGAATCAAGTGAGATATTGTTGGGCTTAGTGAAGTTAGAAGAAACAGAAAGGATCTCACTGAACTGAAAAGTGGACATATCTTCTAATACCATGGGAGAGATACTGGCTGAACTAGTGGTATTGGATTTACAATAAATAAGAAACTGAAAGACGATGTTCTAGAAATTAAAAGTTCCTCAGACAGAGCTGCACAACTCATTATCTAATTCAAACAGATACCAGATTCATATCATTCATGCCTATGCACCCACTACAAGTCATCCTGACGAAGAAATTGAAGAGTTTTACAAGAAAATTTTACTTCTAAACATACACGAGACTAATGATGAAAGAAAAAAGCTGAACTTTTTCACCGGGTGAAAAATCGGAACGTGCAGCAAGAAGGTATGAATATAACGCAGCATGAGCAAGACAGAATTGTTCACTGAAGTTTATTTATATAAATATTAAAATGAAGCACATTAAATGCAACATTACTGACACTTAACAAAAAAGAACACAGGCCAGAGAAACATTGGGGGGGGGATACGATTACAGGCGAAATATTCGCCCCTTCCGACTTCCGTTTTCAGAAATTTTTACTTCATTTTCAAGCTGAAATACAAATATTGATGGACTAAAATGGTATTTAACAACAATTCTGGGTAGAAGTAACATCGTGAGGAAAAAAATTATGATTACAGGAGAAATCTTCACTCTGTCCAACTTCCATTTGCAAAGGTTTTGAAAGCTGGAATTCTGCCTTCAGATGGAAAATGACCCCCACCATCACCACCACCAATCCCTCAAAAATTGCTGTTCAGTTATGCATCGATCTCAAGAACCACTGGAATGATCATGGAAATGGCAGAATTTCTCGAATTCTCAGAAGAATCTCATGCCTGAAGATTACAGGGAAATTTTAGCGCTGTCTAACTTCCGTTTTTGAAAAAAATTTCCTCCAATTTTTCAAAATAAAATAAAATTATATTTAACAACAATACTGGACAGGGAAACATCACGAATAAAAGAAATTATGATTATGGGGGAAATCTTCACTCTGTTTAGCTTCCATTTTTGTAAGTTTTGAAATATCAAAACCCATACCCTGCCAAAACAAAAACCGACATCCCCAACTAATATACCCCCCCCCATTCTCTTCAGTTTTGCATCGATCTTGAGTATGACCCAAATGATCACAAAATAAGCGGAATTCCGCGAATCCGCGGAAGAATCTCACGTATGCTTCTAAATAGCAAGCGTAAACCAGCCCTTGAAGATCATTATGAGTAATTTCAATGTGAAAATAGAACAATAGCAACAGAATGAAACTTCGGTAGGTAAATTTAGCCATGGCAACAGAAAACAGCATGGAAAAACTCTTGTAGAGTTTGCAGAAGCAGAAAAGATTTTTCATCATGAACTATTTTTTCAAGAAAAAGCCACACAGGAAATGGACATGGAGGCATTCCAATGGGGTAACAAGTGAAATTGATTTTGTGTGTAACAAGAAATTCTGTTATCAAACACTGCAGTATGCTTAACAGGTTCAACACAGGTAATGACAACAGAATGGCGAGATATAAGATGCACCTCAACACAAAGTTTGAAAGTGGCAAACTCATAAAGGAAACAAAATGTATTGACATGACGAACCTTAAAAAGCATCATAATATCTTCAAACTGGAACTGAGGAACAGATTCTATGCTCTTGAAGGTATAACCTCAAAAGAAGTAGACATCTCTGAAGTTGAAACCTAACCAAGGCTCTTTCAAAAACAACAACAAAAACAGTTGGTACTAAGGACATATAGCATTTGAACAAAATGTCAGGAAAAACATAAATGATAATGCAAAGGAGAACAGAGAAGAAAAATAAAGAAAATGTAACTTCCAAAGTAGAACATTTAGAGCTATCCAAGACAGTACAAAAAAAATCACTGAAGACATAAGGAAATTCAATCTTGAACTAGTGAGAAATGCAACTGAAAAAACCAAAGCCTGAAGAAAGCAAAGGGACATCTCAGTAATAGATGAAATCAGATTATAGCACTGAGAAAAGAAGATGGTATACTGTAACAAGAAACACAGGTGAAAATTTTTGACTAAAATTAAAGTTTTACCCAGAACTATTTGAAAGGGATAATACATCTATTCCAGACAAAAAGAAGTGTCCCAGCACCCATGTTCCTCCAGTCCTCCTGGAAGAAGTTGCATGTGCAATTAAGAACATGAAACAGAGAAGAGCTCCAAGCAGAGATGGGATCACTGTGGACATTACACAAGAAGCCACTGGAGAAACAGAAACTACACTCACTCAAGTTTTCATTAGATGTATCAATGAAAGGATGATTCCTGCTGATTAGAACAATGTTACAGTGATCCAGTTACATAAAAAGGGGTTACTGAGGATCTCAGGAACAACAGACCCATCAGCCTCCTATCAGTGGCTTACAAAATCTTTACTAAAGTACTAGTCACATTGAAAGTAATGCTACACATGGTTCAACCAAGAGAACAAGCTGGATTCAGAAGTGGCTACAGCACTATAGATCATTTTATTCAATTTTCTTAGCACCTGGGTATACGTGAAAATACAAGAAGCGAATACAAGAGTATATGAAATAAGACGACTGTTCCGTTTGAACAGAGAATCACAAGCCTTGCTTTCTCCATGGGAAGTACCACTGTCTCATGACTGTTTTTTGTTACTTTTTAAAGACAAATATCACCCAGCTTAAAATCACCAAAAACTACACACCCTCACAAACTAGAGTGCATTCCCTACAAATGCTTTCAATCACAAAGAATCAACAAACAATATATAATCCCACTACACTCAATGACAAGATTTTTTTCAGTATAAAAATGGTTCTCCTGATAAAAGATACCCCAATGTATACAGTTTGCAACAGAAGAAGATTGTTTCATGTGGACACTGCTTTGAGAAACACAAAAGTATGAATTTTCTTAGTTTTTTATCCACATCATGCTAGGCTAGCATTGATGGTGAAGTTGATTATTTGGACAAATTAGCATTAACAAGAGTGGTTTTCACATAAAACTATGATTTATTCACATTCACTGCCTATAACATATCTTACATTAGATATCTACCAGCAAAGTTAATGTCAAACACAATGTTCAGGATTCTCCTAATCTCTGGAACTAGATGCAATCACAAGAAAAGCCCCAAACCAAAAAATTGCTTCTCATCATTAGAAAGTGTAAGAAAATAGAAGAAGCCTAACACTACCTTTGAGTTCCAAAAACACCTCTGGTTAAAATCCTTTAACCAGAGGAAAACACCTCTGGTTAAATTCCTTTCTAAAGTACATTTTCTTCCAAAATGGTTCATTTTTTAACTCTTAGGTTCAAACTCATTTAACTAAAAGATTAGTAATTACAAACAAACAGAAAAACAATTGTGCACTTCTCTTGCTTAATTTTACAACTGAGCAATGTGCTTACATTAGCTCACACTTCAGAAATTGAGACATTTGTCACAACTGATATGAAAATCTGCACTGAACTGAAAATCATAAATATTACAAAGAACTTAGGACTTAACCAATCACATACAGTTGCTAGAAATCAGCTTGTGATAAAGTTCTAGCAACATTTTCCCAATGTAATGATAAATATTATTACATTTTAGGAACATAATATTGATTATCAAATTAGAAAAAATTCAGCAGTCTTATAGCTAATGTTTATACAGTAAAAATTGGCAATGAGTTAATAACTATAAAAAAAAAGTGTAGCACTAAAATAAAATAAAATAAAATAAAATACAGAAAACCAGAACACATAAATGCTTACCATAAAAGTCTGGATCACTGGAATTTTCCATACTTTGAACCATTAAATCTGTAAGGCGATCTACTTCAGCTTCTTTCCCCATATTCCTACCAGTAGTAGCAGTTTTGCCACGTCCTGAAGCAGGGTAATATGAAGAATAAAGGGAGGAGCCACCACTCCCAATGCTGTATGTAGAACGTGTAGACATTTGACTAGGAGGACGAGGTGTTATAGGTTCATATATTGAACTGGTGTCATAAGAACTCTGAAAATATGACAAACGACTTTAATTGTTTTTATCCAAGACAAAAATTCAGGGAAAAAAGAATATGAAAACAATATTTTATTTCAGTTAAAACTAAATATAAAACAAATCAGATCTGCTAGAGGTCACTGCCTTGCAACCAGAGGAGGTTTACTCATTTTAGCTGAACACTTCCATCTAATTCTGTAGCAGAAAATAGTTGTAGATCGCATACACATTCTTAACTTCAACACTAAATTAATATGAAACAGAAGTCAAAATTAACAACAATTTAGAGGACATGATAAAATGCATTTATGATTCAAACATCACAAAAACAGTAATGTATTTTCATAAAGTTATTCTGTTCTTCACATATTTTCTAGGCATTAAAAAAGCTTGACTAGTCCAGATTACAGTATCTGCATTAATAATCCTTGTAATAATTACACACACAAACCACTGAATTAGAAATCTTTATAAGGATCTATATCATCACTTACGCAGTGTATATGCAAAATACATGGTCGCATGTGTCATCACATGATCTAGGCAATGATTTAAGAACACTCCTCATCAGTAGTGCTGATCACAATGGGAAAAATAAAGGATCTTTCAGAGTTCAATAAAGGGTTTATTGTGGGTGCCTGTCTGGCTGGGGAGGGACAATTTTGAAAACAGCGAAGCTGACTAATTTCTCAAAACGTGAGATATCCCAGATCTTTAATCGGTGGAAAAATAGCCCACATTGCTTATCTAAGAGGCATAACTGTGGTGCGATGACAATCTGTAAGAACGAGATTGAAGTCATCTGAGAAGGCTTGTATGAAGAAACAGGACTGCCTGTGTGAAGCCATTAACCAAAGCATTCAATGAAGGCAGTTAACGACCTATATTTCAGCACTCTATGTGCAGGGAATTGAAGAGAATCAGTACTGGAAGTCACATGCCTATATGAAAACCAATTATTTCTGTGAAGAACAGGAAAGTTTGTCTACAGCGGTGTGAGGAACACCATGACTGGACACTGGAAGACAAGAAAAAAGTCATGTGATCAGACAAGTCATGGTACACCTCGTTCTGTACCAATGGTAGGCAGAGGGTTTGACCAGAGACCCATGAACATGGTTCATACGCTTTTTCAATCACAAAATTCCAGGAATTTTGGATTTTTTTCCAGGACATATAATCCAAATGTTCTTACTTAAAATATAGTGAAACCATAGGTCTGTTCAACCTGTAACCTACCAAACAACTTCTACATGCTTGGGCAAACTTAATGCAGAATGTTAAAAATGATGTCCACTGCAGCTAATCAGAAACTTGGGTTTCCAGTGCTGCAGATATTGCTGTAAATGGAAAAGTGAACTTATGCCCTCTAGTGGTGCACTTGTGCGTTAAGAAATATTTGAAATTATATGAGAAACATTTTGCACCGAAAATGTTCTCCAACAAAGAATTTTCCAAATCGGACTCCTATAAACAGAGATATGGACAAAAATACGATATATGTGTATGCCCCCTGGTGGAAAAATTATGCACTATTTTAAGCAGGAGGTATTCTCAAAAAGTTTTCCGAGGTGAGCGGTATCCGTTCACGAAGGAATTTTTTCCAATTGAGTTTCCAGCTCAGGTTTTGTTGCAAATACGTCAGAAGCAAAAATAAACACTTACGCCCCCTGGTGGCCAAACCATTCTTTACCAAAGTAACATATATGTAGGAGAAACTGGAAGACAACTCCGCACCCGAGTAACAGAACACAAAGCTGCAATTAGGAACATTACAAGCAAAACAGGCATTGATAAACATGTACAAAGTACTGGACATTGAATGGACTGGGAATCTTTAAAAATTCTTGCACACCAACAACACTACCCTAAAACGGAAACTTGAAGAAAATCTACACATTGAGAGAAGAAGAGGTTTCACGATTAACGAACATAGCGGTATGACATAACCACTTGAGTGGCAGCACCTTCTGTCTTAGTCAGTCCTGACGAAGGGTTGGGGTACAACCCGAAAATTTGACAAGTTGAAAACTTATATCCTAGTAATCCCCGTAATGCACAATTTAACTACAATGAGAAATTATATGCAAAATATTTCCCCTCAAGAGCTGTATCTGATGCAGGAAGAATTTTTGAAATCACACTTTTAAAAGCGGAGATATTGGAAAAATCGTGATTTACCGTTATGCCCCTAGCGGAAAATTTAGGCATTATTTGAAAAAGGAAGTGTAACTAAAATAGTCTTCGATATGTCATCGAAAGGAAAAATATTATTTTTTCAACTGGATGTTTAGAAACAAATATATGAAATAAAATGCATTTTAAAATTTGATACGATCTTCATTTGCACCCTCTAGCGGCGATGTTGTGCATCGAAAAAAAAAAAATGAAACACATGGATCATCATTTTTACATTTTAAGCTTCCCAATACAAAAAAAATTTTACAAATCGAACTAATATTTGCAGAGATATGGTCACCCCGGCCGTACAAAGTGATAACATAAGCACGATGCAAAAGATGCTAACGCAGCTTCAGTCCTGAAAAGTAAGAAAAACAACAGCCCCCCCCGCATTTTGTAGGAGGTGGGGAGGGAAATTTGTCAGACATAAGTAACATCATGCAGGGACAAAAAGCCAGGAATGGATAAAATTCCAGGGCATGTAACAGAATTTTAGGACATATCCAGGACTTTTTCAGGACAAAATGGAATTCCTGGACACGTACAAACCATGCATGAAGCAATGGACCCAGCTTGCCTTGTAAACACAACTCAAGGTTCTGAAGATGGTGTCATGGTGTGGGACATATTCTGTTGGTATCGAATGGGTCCCCAGTGGCATCAGAAATGCAGGAGTAACCCCCCCCCCTCTCACATGCACACACCACACCCCCGCCATTTGTATGCAGAGACGAGACTCACTCATCTTCCTTTTTAATTATTTCCGTAATTAGAAAACAGATTAATACTTGAATTTATTTTTTATTTTTTGCCATGTCTTTCTAATAAAACAAAATATTGGTCATGATAATTAACACAGCAATCGGACATCTCCGAATTGACTGTAATTACTGTTTCACACGTGAATTAAATCACATCGCCTTGGACCAGGAATTGAACCCGCATCTCCTGATTACCGTTCAAACGCGCTATCCATTGCACCACCCACGACGGCGAATTCGCAAGTATGTGTGTGTTAAGAGCATCGCGATATTCTCCGATCGCGTTCAAATTCAATGCAGATTCTGCTGTCATCTAGCATTGTTAAGTAAATCTCCAGTTGTTTAGGTATTCAGAGTTGAAGAAATATTCTTCATATAATATGTGGTAAATACGTCATGATGATTATCACAGCAATCGGACATCGATTCAGAAAGAAAGAACCTGAATATGATGCACATAATAATATAATTCTCTCTCTCTCCCATTCTTTGGGGGGGGGAGGGGTCGACATTTATGGGAAGCCCTAACATTCTTATTTGATGATGAAAACATAAATAGGAGTAAAACAATATCCTTCATTTTTCCCTTATTCACATAGGGGAAATTTGCACAAATGTTCAAACCCGGGCCAGTCATAAATAATGATATAGCGGGCCTGGGCCGGACCCCAGCCTTAAAACAGGAACACGTGCTCATCTCTGCATCACACAAGCACTCCCACTGTCGATGTGTTGTAATTGAAAATTTGATTCTTTCGGCAAAACTACCCATTTCCAGTTGTTAACACAGGCACTTGGTGAGGGCAACAGGTGTAATAGCCCATTACACCTGTTGCCCTCACCAACAGGTGTAATAGCCCTGTCAATATGCAAGGAATGCTTATAGCAACTGAACTCTGGATGGCTTGACTGAATGCTAGCCCAGTCAAGCCATCCAGAGCTTGTATTGATTTGGGGGATCCGTTTAAGGAATATAACAAAAGGGGTAAAGCAAAACTGCTAATGACATTTTAATAGGCACAGAACATTTATGAATCAAATGATTTCACTTCCAAATGCCAGTAAAGCTATAAGCTGGTACCATGGTTTCAGCCAAGTGGGTTCTCATCAGCCATTACAACACGTACGTTGTAATAATCTTTGTTTTAGAAATGGCTTTTGCTTCATTTCAAACATGTGTAAATCCATCATCAATAACTGTTTTTACCAGATCTGTAGTTTTTTGTGAATACTTAAAATAAACAAAATGTTAAATATTGATTGCTACCTATTAAGCTCCTAGATGCCATCATTTAATAGCATGAAACATTGTTGTGAGAGGTGATCACATTCCCTACTTAAGTAATCTGACTATTTCATTTTAACACCTTATTTTCCACCTGGTTCTGTATGTGGTCATTTTTGTCAGAATGAAGCGTTTTTGCGAAATGTTCCAATGAACAATATGATACAGGTTTTCACCAAATTTCACACTTGCATGAATACATATCACTAAGCTGTTACCTGAGATTTAGTTCGCTTGCAATTTTCTTTTTTAAATTAAAACTTTACTAGTAATCTAAATTTATTGGCATAAAATAGAATTCAAATAAAATTCAAAGTTTCCAAACTTGCACACATCAACCAGATGGCTTTTTCAAGGAAAGCAGACAGCAAACTGCAAACTGAATGATAGAACACATCAACAATTTGAACATGGACTTGACAATAACTGTGAATGTATTTATTCATTCAAAGACATGAGACATCATGTCGGTTTGGCATGCAGTACCCTAGAAGGGAAACAAACAAAAGGCATTCGTTATATGAAGAACTTGGTTCCAAATTCATGGCAACTCTAACAAGACACTATCATTGCAGGTCTCACTGTTGGTAATGATTTCCAAGGTTTCACAAATGACAGTAGATTTAGGAGTGGAGCAGGAAGCTAATTTCTTTATGCCATTCCACATAGGAGCAGTGGACTTGAACTTGACTTCTCTAGATAAGGCCACGGTTATTTTATCTTTCTTTGTGGGATGAAAAAGAAATTAGCTTTCTACTCCACCTCTAAATCAACTGTTAATCGAGAAACCTTGGAAATCATTACCAACAGTGAGTCCTGCAATGATAGCCAGTGGTGTAGCCAGAAATTTCTCAAAAGGGAGGGAGGTTCCATGGGTTTGGTTCATTGGTGAAAGCCTTGTATACACATATATATTGCTTTAAATTCGTGCTCAATCTCCCTTCAATGGGGGTTCAACCCCCCTCCCCGGCTATGCCACTGATAATAGCATTTTGCTAGAGATGTCACGAATTTGGAACCAGTTCTTCAAATAATAAATGCCTTTTGTTTTCCTTCCACGATACTGTGTGATAAACCAACATGACGTCTTGCATCTCTGAATGAATAATTACATTCACATCTATTTGTTTATTGTCAAGCAAAGCCACTATGTTCAAATTGTTGAAGTGTTCTATTATTCAGTTTGCTGTCAACCTTCCTTGAAAAGACCATCTGATTGATGTGCAAAAGCTCGGAAACTTTGAATTCTATTTTATGTCAATAAATTCGGATTACTAGTATAGTTTTACTATTTTAAATATAGTTGGTGTACAGTTACTTGCCATTTATTAGCTCACATTTTTTCTGTTTTTTCCTTTTTATGGAAACCAGTGCAGCTTCCAGCAAATGAAGAGAAATCAAAAATTTTGAGGAGGGGAGGGGGAATAGTAAAAATCACCTCCTACTTGCTAAATGAGCAATTAGAAGGGAATGAAAACGTATAAAGTACAATAATTTCCAGGAGCCAAAACTAAACTTTAGTTTTCCAGGAATCTAAGGGAAAATAATCTTGAGAAAGTGTTTTTAAGGTTTGCTCTTTAAATTCATGGAGGCATACAAACCCTGTGCCATTGTACATCAAATGGTCTTTGCACAAAGAGTCATAGGTGCCCCATTGTTGCATGCTGTTATCCTCTCCATTGCATGCCCTCCATTTTAATTTTGCAATATGTAGGCGGAGTTCACATCAAATAACAAAGCCCTGTTTATGATTACATTTTCCCTGACAGCTGTCAAGTTGTGTTGGTTTCGATGCATACCTGCCAACTAAATTTAACGAATATGCAGAAGAATGCTTTGAAAAATTCAGAAGATTGTATAAAAATTCAGATTTTTTTACATCCATTTGTCACACAATAAAGTGATTTAGAACTCATACTGCTTAAACAAAAAAGGAATACGTGACACTTACCTTTATTTTTTTGTGTGTTTTTATTGAAGGGGACTTTTATTTATAGTAATTTAACAGTTAGCTGAACTTTTTACAGTGGCCTTTTTGCCTTTTTTTAAGAATTCTTTGGAGTACTCTTTTTGAAAACAAAGTAAATTTTCTTTACATTTAATTAACAGAAGACTCTCAAGCGATTCACCTGGCATTAATGATCGAAACATTGTGCAATTTTTTTAACCAAAGAAAAAATTATTTTGCATTATTAATTAAATAGCAAATAGTTAATACACCCTATAATTATTATTGCACTTTGGTGTTCTTTCAAATGACAAGCAACACCATTTTTCTCTCCTATAATTACTGGAGCATTGTCTACTCCAAAAGCAATGCAATTTTTGAAAGGTATCCTGTGCTTACTAAAAACATCAACTGTAGCTGAGAACCATAAATTCTGATATCAGAGCTTTCACTATTTTAAATAAATGGTGTAATTTTCAGAGAATGAATACTTTTTTTTTAACACCATGCATCAATTCTTACAAATTTCCAAACTTTGTCATTTCCATTTTGGAAATGCCTCCCACCCTTATCAAGCTAAAATGCACACACATTTATGAGGGTGATGACATTTAACAACTACATAGGAGTGGGGATCACATCGCGGGGAGGGGGGGAATACAATTACTGAAGAAATCTTTGTTCTGTCTTCAGAAATTTATCCAACATTTTTAAGCTGAAATACAAATATTTATGGAATAAAATTATATCTAATAATACTGGGAAGAGGAAACATCGTGAGAAAAAAATTACGATTACGAGAAAAATCTTACCTCTGTTTACTTTTCGTTTTCGAAGGATGAAATTCCATCCTCCGACGGGAAGACGCCCCCCACAAATCCTCCCAAAATTTCAATTCAGTTGTGAATCGATCTCGTGAATGGTCCAAATGATAACAAAAAAGACGGAATTCCTTGAATCAGCGTAAGAATCTCATGGCCGAAGATTACAGTGAAATTTTCGGGCGGCCTAACTTCCGTTTTCGGAAATCATTGCCTACAATTTCAAGCTCAAATTATGTGCAATGAAATTATATTTAACAACAATACTGAACAGAAGCACCATCGCGAGAGAAAAAAAAATACCATTACGAGAAAAATCTTGCACTCCGTTTATAGCTTCCGTTTCCGAACGTTTAAAAAAACGAAACGACGTCCCCAGACGAAATACGAGCCCCCGCCCTAACTACATACATATACATACATACATAAATATCACTAAGCTGTTCTCTGAGATTCAGAGGTTAGCTCCAAAAAGTAATACAAACTACCAGATATTTTTACTTATTGTTGTCGTATCAAACTTCCTAACTAATTACCCCAAAAATTTATTCATTTTTGCATCGATCTCAAAAATGACAAAAAAGGGGGGGGTATGAATTATCCGCTGAATCGATTTTGAATGGCATAAGATTACGCTAAAATATCGATGACCGGTAAATTTTAACTTTTGGCGCAAAATTAGTGGATTTCATCAAAATTTCAATTTTTTAGCAAAATGGTGCAAGAACAACGTCTTGACGCATGCTGGCGCAATTGGTGTAGGTCTGGCAGCCCTGAGATTATTAAGACTAGTAAGTTATTGCTGCGCTTTTTAACTTTTTTTTTTTTTGACTTACAAAAATTAATGAAACATTATTTTTCGCAAAAAACACAGAAATTTTTCGAACGGCAGAAGAACGCAAGTTTGGTCAGAAGATCGGAAGAATGTATAAAAATCTGAATACTTCTGCCAAAATTGGAAGAGTTGGCAGGTATGTCGATGTAGTCCTGGTGTACACGTGCAGTGGTCGCATGCGGAAATCCCAGACATTCTGCAGTTGTGGAGATAGAGCCGCTCACCTTCCTCATCTTCCTCGAACACCGGCTATCTGTCCACAATCAAAACTTGTTCAGGTAGCCAGTCAGGTTTGCCCATTATGACAGTTGCAGGAATGCTACACAGCAGGCATCTGACCAATTTAAAGCCCACAGGGGAGGGGGGTCAGCTGACAGCATAATTGTGGCGATGTACAGGTTTGTGGGTGGGTGTGGCATATATAATAGATTGTGCTTTTAGTGCATTTAATATATCCAATCATAATGTAGTATACAATTAATACACTCACAGCAGATGACTGAGGGCGGAAGGTGGCATATCCAGACTGAGTTTCATAACCAAGGCTTGCAGCAGGAGAAGACACTTTAGGCAACGTGTCAGGTGGTGGTGGAGGAGGATAAGGCTGACTTGAGTAAATTACTGACTGAGGAGGTGGCGGCGGAGGCGGTGGTGGCAAGTCATCTGGTAAATAATTGCTGTAGATCGGATCACCTAAGGAAATTAAAACAGGAATCAGACCAGACTCAAGAACTTTTCATGACGAAACTGCAAACATGTATTGTAAACCTGTTAAAATAACAATGCATATCACATTCGACTTTTTCTACCTGCTATTGCTGATCTAAAAGAGAAAGAAACAGATGATATTTCAGCCCCTAAAATACACAAGGAGACTGGGAAGGGTGTGAACTTTATTTATCACAGTGTTGTGTCAAAATGCATGGGAAATACAGTAGAATAAGAACAGTAAAATTAAGTTATGCCAAAGTTAACGTAAAAACTGTATAATTTAAAGCAATTTAACATATTGGCTAGTATTATCAGTAAAATAATTTTAAAATCATTCATGTGGTGAAACATGTACGGTCTTTATTATTTATTATATATCTAAGATTACTAAACTATTTCCATGATATTGCACATCAAAAATTGCTTACTTAGAAGGCACCACTCCATCTAACAGCATATTTGGTCTAATAACACACCACAATCCTTGTGTGTTGTTGGATAACAGAGTTCTGCATTCCTAATTGCAGCTTTATAACGGTACTGTATTTAGCATGAATCCACATTTAACCAAGGAAACAGGAACATGATTTTAATTCACGGCTAATTTGATCGTTTATAGCACAGAAAACTTAATGAACTACTTGGATTCAACAAGGGACAGAAGCTGAGCTAATCATTTTTAATGAAAAAAATCAAATTTATTTAAATTTCATATTTAACAAGCACGAAAATATCTACTGTGTACTGACATGGCAGATGTAGGAGTTAGAAATGCTGGCATGTGCAATAAAATTAGCACAGAATCTGCAGAGTTAAAAGTAAACGATCTGCTGACAAACAAAGTGAAGGCAGTTGGGGTGTATAATGTGTATGTAAGCAAATTTCTGGACAATGATTGGAGACAGCAAAAGGATGGATAGGAGGGAAGGAATGCAATTTTAACCAGATGGTAAACAGTAGATATCATGTTACTGTGGGATATCAGTTTACAGATTTTGGAAGGTTATGTCACCTACCACATTTTGTACTCCTGTTTTAAATGTTCTAGCATTCCATATAGTTTGAGACCTACAGCAAATGATTTTCATATTCAGTATTAGTAAAAAAGTTGTTCATTCCACTCAACTCAGTCTTGCTTGGTTGACACTGGGTTCACCACTCTTATCATTCAATGAACTTTGTAGAATATAACCATTTTAATTTAAAAACAACATTAAGAACTGCAAAACTGAATACCAAGAGGTGCCCAAATAATTTCTTCTCCAAAATATTCAACCTGACCATCATTTCCTAATCTTACCACACTACAATGCATTTTTGTACATCTATATTCACAAACAGATTCAGCTACTCAACTTCACTCATGCTGAGCTTTCAGTAACACAAGGTGTCTACTCACATCACTGTCTTCCCAATTCTCATTGGTTACTTGATTTATGATGTTACCTCTTCTGTTACCATCTATCAGATTTGAGTTAGAGGTTTTGCATTTTTTTTTTTTTTTTATTTTCTCTTTCTCAGTTTTTCTTCTTGTTTATTTTTTCACATACCATGCACAAAACGTCACTTGCCATAGGTCTCAAACTAATGTGGAACACTAGAATAATTAAGAATTACAAAGCAAGTGCAGAATTTGGAGGATGACATAATCATTACCCCATGAGTCATCTAGTCAGAATGAGCCAGTGTTGCCCAATTAAAGGGTAAGCATTTTGGTCATCTCACTGTTTAACCTAACCAGAGTGAACCTATGTCTCCCAGTTAAGATGGAAACATTTTGTTAAGCAAGGAATAAGTATAGGAATAAGCCTGTGTGATAAGAAAGCATTCCTGTTGTCCATGAGCAGCATCAATCTTGAATAAATTATGAGTTTATTAAAACAGTATTCCCTCAAAAAAGTATAACTATACTAAAAATTCGAAATTTCTTGGCGTAGAATACAAATAAAATTTTCCAAGCTTTCGCACATCAACCAGATGGCTTTCTTAAGGAAGGTAGACAGCTAACTGCAAACTGGATAATAGAACGTTTCAACACTTTGAACGTGGTGACTTGACTAGACAATAAATTAATAGGAGCAAACGTGATATTTCGAAGAAATGAGGTCACATTGGTTGGGCATGCGGTACTATGGTAGAAAACTCAGCATTATTCGAAGGATTGATTCCAAATATGTGGCAACTCCAGAGAGATGCTATCATTGCAAGCCTTGCAGCTGGTCAAGATTTCCAAGATTTCGTGAATGGCGGTAGATTTGGGTGTGGAGTATGAAGCTAATTTCTTTACATCACTCCATATAGGATCGGCAGACTTGAACTTAACTTCTCTTGATAGGGCAGTGGTTATTTTCCCGTCTCTTGTATCCCTTTTATGTTTGCCGATTCTAATTCCAAATGAACGTTTGGTCATTCCGATGTAGTATCGCTCGGAGCCGTCCGAATATTTTAATGGGATGGCACAAATACCTGCCTCATTGAGAAGAGGGGGCTTGTCAATATTTCTCTTAAGCATCGTATATAAAGATGCCAGAGACCTTATGCCGACACTGAAGTTCATCCTCCTGAGCGCGTTTTTGAGTTCATAGGAAACATTTGGTATGTAGGGAATATAGCACAGGTAGCGAAGTTGCGGCACAGAAATATTATTAGCACCTCTGGTTCTGGCTTTCTCGATAAAGTTATGCATCTGGTTCGAAGTATATCCTGCATCAGTGGCCAATTCGACGATGTTTCTTAGTTCGGATTGTCTAGAACGGACATCGGATGAGACAGCGAAGGCTCTTCTAACTCGAGAATGGAATAAGGCAGTCTTGTAATCATCAGGGCAGAATGAACTGCGGAACATCAGGTTGGGAACAGAGGTGGGTTTATAATAGACTTCTATACGAAGGCTGTTGTCATGCGATTTGCTCACTGAGACATCGAGATAAAGTAAGGTACCATAGTGTTCAAGCTCCATGGTGAAATTGATCGTAGAGTGTATATAATTTACTTTATAGGGGGAAAACGGGAGAGTCTCCTTTCCGTGTGGCCATATGAAGAATATGTCGTCTGCATATTGTAGCCAGGTGGTAGGTCTTGGGACGATGTTGGTGAATATATGTTGCTCAATGGGGTGAAGTATTGCTTCCGCAAGGACGGCTGAAAGCGAAGATCACATCGGAGCGCCATTTACTTGTTTATAAATTTGCCCTCGAAAACTGAAGTAGCTGGAATTTGAGACCAAGTCTATTAATTTGAAGATGCTGAAGCAAGACTGCTGAGAATATACTGATGAATTAGATATAGGCTCTTTTAATGTTCTGATGGTTTCCGGTACAGGGATCGATGGATAAAGAGAAACTATGTCGAAATTGCCGATGATGTAGTGTTGTTGAACAGTGAGCTGCTTGATTTTCGTGATAAAATCTAGAGTGGAAGTTATTATAAAGTCTCACTCCGGTAGATGATTAGTTAGGAATTTGGTAAATGCTTCCTCTAGGTGGTACGTCGGTGCGGATCTTCTGGACACGATCGGTCTCAATGGATTGCCGGTCTTGTGGTGTTTAAGTCTGCCAAAGAGTTTTTGGGATCTGAGGGCCAGGCGGTAATTTGGCGGAATTCTTGAGATCATCTGGAATATCAGTTGACCTTGCAGTTCTTTTAACCTGTGCAATCCAAGAATTTAGATGATTCCTTCGTAAGATTATAGATCCAGAATCGTATATAAATTCTTCTAGTTTTTTATTGTAATCCACTGCGTCCATTATCGCTATTTAGCCGGATTTGTCCATTAACGTCAGTATTATGGAGTGGTCATTTCTAAGGTTCGAAATCGTCCTTGAAATTTTGAAATTAATAAACGATTGCTTCTGATTGTACCACGATTTTAACCTAGAGAAACACAATTGACGTAGTTCGTCTTTGTTGTCTTCTGGAATTTGCGATATTATGGTCTCAAACTCAGAAACGACGCTTTTGGGTTCCGTCTTGATCGGAAGCAGAAATTTGGTCCAAGTTCCAAAACTTTAGTTTCCTCTCAGGTGAGCGTTCGGTTAGAAATATTGACGAAGGGAATGGTGAAATCTTTAGGTTTAGGTGTCTGGAAAGATTTCAGGTAATCCAGTTTCTTGCTGTGTCTGGATGAAAAGGAGGACTGGAGTCGTTCGACTAACATATCCACCCGGAGGGTAAGGTTGTTGAAGGTAATAGGCTAGCAAAGACTATGAAAGTTCATATATAGGTTATAGCACCTGATTTCTAATGACATGACGTCCTTTCTTCTCAGGTTCAATATCCTTGACAAGGTCTGGCATAGAAATTTGCCCTTTTCCTTCTTGAACCATGATCCTTTTATGTCTTGCAAGCGGTTAGGAAGTCTTGCAAGTGGTGTCTTGCAAGCGGTTAGGAAGTCTTGCAAGTGGTGTCTTGCAAGCGGTTATTTGCCCTATTCTTCTTGAACCATGATTTTTTATGTCTTGCAAGCGGTTAGGAAGTCGAGATGGGACCGTTCCTTCTCCAGTTTGAGTCTAAGCTGTCGAAATAATTTAAAAGTGTTCCACATTGCTCGGAGACTGCAACAAGTTCAATAAAATATTGCCAATATATCAACCAACAGCCAATGCTCTTAATAGAGTCCAGAGGAACGAATGCAAAATTTCTGAGGCAGTTGTACTATGGAAAAGGTTTGAAATTGTATTAAATGACATCTTAGATGAAAATCGATTGGAGTTGTTTCATAAAAAATATGGTCAAGCTTTATCTTCAGCTCATTTTTGGCCTTTCTTGTTGATCTTCACTTTCAAGCAAAAAAACATGGATGTGACTATTATGCCTGAAGAAACAGAAGTTGCTTTACAATTTGCCAGCAAAAAATATGGAGACACATTCCTGACTATTATCATTAAGCTTCTGACAAAATCTGCACCATTCACTAGAATGATGATGGAAGAAAAAGTGCAGCTTGCAGTAAACTATTTAGACAGGTGAAATTCCTTTTCCATAGTGAAAGAGTCAACAGCAAAAAAACTACAAAGTACAGTATTTGGCAGTTACTAACAACATCTGCTTCAGCTGGAATTGAAAGAATTTTCTCAACATTTAACATTGTGCATTCTAAGTTAAGAAATAGGCTAGGAATTCAAAAAGCAGCAAAACTAGTATTTTTGTTCAAACTGCTGAATAAATAGTTTCTCTCAACTCATGCTTTTTTTTTTTTTATTCAATTAAAATTTACTCAGGAATTGCTGTTTTTCAATCAATATATTATTTTGAAGCTTTTACGATTCAAATTTAATGGGTAAGTTGTCATTTTTTTAACTACACCAGTAAATATAATGACTAACACTTTTTCATGTTGTGCACATTCAGATTTATCAGAATTATTAACACAGCAATCAGACATCTCTGATTTGCCTGCATTAACTGTTCATCACATAATATTAATCACATCAGAAAATTTGAAAATTACATTGCATGAAGACCTGTTTCCACATATTATGAGAATATTTCTTTCACACAAACCTATTTTTACATGTTATGATAATATTCCTTCCACAGAATTCACTTGAGAAACTCTCTCTGTCTGGTGATTCAAATTTATTTTTAAATGTATGAAAAATAAATGTTTTTGAATACATTAAAATATGATTTGCATTTCAGTAATTATTAAGAGTTTAGTAGACACAAATCAGTACATTAAAGATAATGCACAGCATTAAGAAATACTATTCTCTCCTAATTACATTCTCATTCATTATGTGTTATGTAGTGTCAGTTAAATTTTAAAAATATATATCATCAAGTTAATCATGGAGAAGAATGTTATGTTTCATGTTTACATTGAAGAATAAAGAGGTATTTTAAAGTTGAACTGAAACACAACAGTAATTTAAATAAAATAAATCTGATTTAAATCAAAAAAGTCCAATTTAAATCAAATAAATCCGATTTTTTTATTTATTTTTTTAAATCATGATTTTTTCAAACTCTGATGAGCGCTGCTTCCAAACTATTTAATCTATTCAGTTTTTTTTTTTATTTTGTAGCTATTGAATTGAATTTTACCTTGGCATAGTTTGAATAAGCTTGATGACATTTACTGTAATTTTCGGGTAAATAAGCCGCACTGGCGTATACACCGCAGTGATAAAAAAAGTTTCGGAATGAAAAAAAAATCACCAGAAACGCCGCACCTCCGAATACGCCACACCTTCGCAGTAAAGTGGGATAGTACCACCACGGAATTTTGAAAACATTATGTAGATAAAAATATGGTACCTGATCTTTCAAATAATAAATAGAAATATCAATTAAACAAGATTCAATCTTAAGGGTAACACTTACCGTACTACCTATTTTATAAAAATTTACTTGAAGAATTCATAAGGCGGTTAAACCAATTATAACTCAATAATTTAAAAAATACACACACAGCATTTTGAAAATATATGGTACACATAGTTTTTCAATCAAATCCATCAAAATCGGAAACTTCGCTGTCCGAATTAAAAAGTTTTAAAAGCTCATCATCTAAAAAACTTCAGGGTCGTCCGCATCACTTTCGCTGCCTTCTGGCGTTTCGCCGCAGTTTTTAGAAATAATGTTTGCTTCAGTGAAGCCCGAAATAATTGTCGAAGTTTTGATGTTTTTCCAGGATTCAGAAAAACATATTTATTTACCATTAGCTTAAAACTAGAAGTAAAACTTTTGTGTTTCTTCATTTTACTTTCCATGATAAGGTAGAACTATGTGTACTCGAGAAAATGCAATTTGGAGAACTGAATGGAACGAACGCCCACGTCACTGACAAAATGTGCATGTGCTGTCCTTGAGTCATTGACTAATGACAATCGATCTTGGATGGTAGTCAGATATCCCATTTCAAGAGGGCAGAGAGAGCATTAGCCTCGGAGCGAAGCTGATGACGTCATGAGTTCAAAGAGAGTTAGTTGCTCGGAGCATGAAACAAGGGCGATTCCCTGTGAAGTTTACCCCTGCCACGGATTTTTTCCAAGTTTTATCGGAGTCACCTCTCTCTTACCTGTCCCACCTCAATCCTATAACCCAGTGGTTCCCAAACTTTTTCGATTCTCGGCGCCCTTGCTGAATCTAGGTTTTCCCAAGGCGCCTAACAAGTACACTTAGGTAAAAATAAATAAAATGTATTGAAGATCACAAAAAAATGTAATTGAAAAAAATTAACTAATTATAATTAGTGGGATGGATAAGCCTGTTGATCCCCGCACATTTTCTAAAATCTTGGAATCAAACTGGACACAGCAACCCTCATTTCCTTCTCCACATTGATTTTTGGGCGATACTTAGATTTTATCACAGCGACCGATGTGATAAAAAACTAAGTAAATGGATCGGTTTTTACCGTTTGGTAAAAACCGATCCCTTTTTATAAATACATACGAGAAGAAAACTTCAAAAACTTCACTTCACTTAGTCACAACAATATTCAGTTGATACGCCGAAAGCTTACAAATGCCAAAACTCAGCGACAGAGCATCAACATAACAGACTGATAACCGCCAAATGAGTCACAAATGGCAAGGGATGAGCATATTTAAAGGATCTGGTGACCTCGAAAAATCTGGACTGAGAGTCTCATTTTTAGATGCGCGGAGAACGAGGGAGGAATGTTTATCAAAAGCTCCGAGGCTGGTATGAAAGCTAAGGGTACTTCCGGTAGCGGCCACGTGGAATACACATGTACACCGTCAGGCTGCAATTGTGGGGGGGAAGCTCACGCTTGCAACATTATTGTAGAGTGCCATGTAGTAACCATTTGTAGAGGCTTCTGTAAACAGTTATTACTAAGTGAGTTACTGGTTTGCACCAGGTCCGCTAGATGTCGCGATGTCACGTCCTATCACACTGAATTGAAAATGGAAATAATATTCTGAAAATTTTGTAATATTTCGCGCCGCCCCTGTGAGGAAGCCGCGACTTTCCAGGTCGCCACTGTGCACACTTTGGGAACCACTGCTATAACCTATTATATTCATGTCTTGTTTTAAGAGGGGGTTGGGGTGGAATTTATTCAATGCGGCTGTAACATTGTTATTCTGTTCCCTCTCTATTGAGATATCTTCCCGTGGGAAAAAGAATGGAACAAGCCAAAACATTTTTTGTTACATAATTTCGCTCTGCCAAAAAAAAAAAAAAAAAAAAAAGTCGTATACGCCAAGATGATGTATAAGCTGCATGGGAGGAAAATTTTATTTTGATCTCATATACGCTGCTGCTTATCTACCCGAAGTAATAAGGGGGGAGGGGGTTTCATCTTAAAAGATTTGCCTTTTTTTTGTAATTTCTGAATTTTTTTCTCACATTAAGTAGTTATTTTTCAGTAAGTAAGGATGGCAATCTAAAGTCCTTCTACATGGTAGTTTTACAGCAAATTTTATTTTAAACCCAGGATGCATGCAGTCCCTAAAATTCAATTTTAAGTTATGCGGAAGTTCAAAAATGCTCAATTTTTGAATGGCAGTTACTCAAAAACCTCATTTTCTAGAAATCTGAAAATTTTTCCATTTGATGCCCTATCAGTTGTTAATAAATTGTCCATTGTATAATAGTGTGTTTTTGCATAGCAAATTTTATATATTTTTTTCTAAATTACACATTTTCAGCATTTCAGCGTTGTTGCGTAATACAGCACAAAATCCATATTTGACTGAAAACATCATTTAATCAGTTTTCAAAGTTTAAACATAGGTTACTGGTGTTTGATTAGTACAATTACATTATATATTTAAGTCCAGCACAAAAACATTCAATAAAAAAAAAAAATTTAAATGTGCAGAACATGTCAGTATATTTTTTGCTGGTTTCATTTCTTTTTCAGGTGAATTATTTGCAACCTCATACTTCACTAAAGTTCTGCTCTGTTTGTACTACATTTCAAAGTCCAGCAAAATAAAAATTTTAATAGTTTTGCTAGAAAATTTCTGGAAAGTATCAATATATTTCTTGCAGAAAAATTGTATGTGAATAAATTGTGTATTTTGTTAAACTTGTTGATTTTGTAACCATCCACTGTTGTATTGATACTCCTCATAAATTTATAGCATTTTGTGATGAAACTGCACAAGCCGGAATGCTGAAACAACAGGTTATGACATACTTTTGCAAGTACAAACATGTCCACTGATTGGTCACTGAATGGCCAATCAGACACTGTCATTTCCTTCATTTACTAATTCCCCACCTTTCTCCTACTCCAGTTTGCTCTTGTCTGTTGATGAGTGATGTTCAGCTAACATAGTGTATAATTTACAATGCCTGATCATCATAGTTCTGAGAGAGTTAGATGTGTGGACTACATTAAAAGACACAAAAGACTTGTGCACAAAACTAAGTGTGTTAGGTTACGTGGTGTTGGCGATTTAGCTGATGAAATTCAAAGTATTGTTGGCCCATCTGTCTCTGTAAATAGAAATGATAATTTGTGTAGCAATTGTGTGGCTTTTTACAAAAGATAAATTTTGGAACATGCAAATGAAACTAGAAAAGAAATTCCCACATCTGAGTATTTTTTCATTCCCAGGGATGAGATTGTGGATGTTTTAAATAGCAGTATTTCAACTCTTGATGTTAAATATGTCACCATTTAAAGCCCCTTCACAAGTTAGGGAGGATAGAAGAGAAGGTTATTATCCTAGTTGTAAATGCATTTATGGCACCTCTATTCATAGTGATTGTGGAATAACTTTTTTACGGGTCTTATAGAGGTTATTTTTCATGAAAGTTGGTTGTCAAATTTTCGAACTAAAGCCTAGTTCGTCATCAGGACTATGTCACTGGAGTAGTTGCTGCCACTCAATTGGAAGAGTCCATCCACAATTATCGTTAATTGTGGTACTTCTTCTTGTTTGCTATTTCGATCCCTTCTTCTAGTTTATGTCAAGAGGAAAAAGTTGAAATTAGAGGAAACAATTACAACTTAAGCTGTGAAAAAATTAGAAGACATATATGGAGTTGGTGTTTCAAATAAGTCATCTCTTGTAAAGCCCGAGTGTTCTACTTGTAATCAGTGGTTTCTGAATATTAATACAGCTCTTCATACTTGTAACTACACTGAAAAAGTGCATTTACTGACGTTTCTACCAGAGACTGTTACTAAAACTGAATTAAAGGGAAAGTTAGCTGCAATATCAAAGTACCTCCTAGATAAATCATGCAAGGTTAGAAAAGAAAAAGGAATCTATGTTCAACCTTACCCCAGTAGTGTACATCAATTGTCTACAGAAGCTTCGATTTCTGGCATTATCATACTACCTAGATAGATGATAGCAGAGAGTGCACTAGGGATAGTCCAAACAAAAATGTTGTCGTCTGGGTTGCAGATGATAATGGTGAGAAAATTAAAAAGATTTATAACAAGATAAATCAAAGAGGCATACAGGCTAATGAAAAAATGCAACCAAAATATAAAAATTGGTCTTTCGAAGTTTTACCTCTACGTCTAAGGTGGATGCAAATTCAGCCAATACAAGCAGTATGCACTTGCATTTATTGCAGTAATCTGAAACTTATATGTGCAAACACACAAATTGAGGAAGAAGTTCTTTTACAGTCTTTTACAGCAAGTGTTTATGTGACAAAATAAGCAATGATGATTGTTCGCTCCAAGAGTGTGGTGACTGCCCCGGCACAGGAGCACTGACAGTTGAAACTCTTTAACTTGAATGAAGAAGTTACATTTGCTATTTGGGAAGGGGGTGACCTCATCAGAAAATCTGTATCTGTCAAAAAGTTTCTGCAAGATGTAAGACATTGGATGAAGAAAGCAATTTCTCATAGCACAATCACAAAAATCCAAAGAGAAGGAATAGCTGAAGCAAATGTCTCTGTGAAAGAAAGTTCTGTTCTAGTTTTACATTTTGATTTTGCTGAGGATTAGACCATAGGTAAAAGTAAGCTAAATCTCCATGACGGAACTTTTATGGGTGCACATAGATACAATTTTTAGCGGGGAGGGGGAGGGGTAGTGACATATATGAATACTAATTTTTCAGTAGACTAAATTTTTTTAAGGAACAGAAAAAGTGAGCACCCAAAATATGGAAAATGAACCAATACAAACGAATAACTTATTCTTCTCACGGAAGAGCAGCAGCAAGCAGGACCAACAGGAATGCACAATTTTTCATTCACGTCTTCCATTTCATTCATAGTCCTGTGGGCCAGCTGCTGAGTTGCTGCCTCCTTCCCTAACAAAGGATAAAAATGCAAAAAAAATAATTTTCCGAATTTTCATTTCATAGAGCTGAATTTTTGACAGATTCCATAACTTGGTCTTATAAGGTTACCCTGCAAATTTTACTTGAATCCAATGAAAACTTTTTAAATTGTGCACTTTTTTTATTATTAAGACGCTAACAGAAAAAATGTCAACTTCACCAGAAAGTGCAGATGACAGAGACCTATGGGCATGCAACATTATCACTTCCCTCCCCCTTTGCCACCTGCTGCTGCACTGCCTCTTCGCTTAACTGAGGATAAAAATGTTGAAAAATTAATTTTCCAAATTTTCATTTAAAAAAGCTGATTTTTTTATAGATGCCCTAACTTGGTCAAATTAAGTTACCAGAAAAAGTTTTGCTTGAATCCAGTGAAAACTTTTTAAATCACACACACACACACACACACACACACACACACACACACACACACACACACACACACACATTAGGACACTTAGAGAAAGAGGTATTAATAAAAAATGCATTTCTAACTCAAAAAGTTTTTATATTATCAAGCTGAAATTTTCAGGGTCACTTTGTTTTAATAAATGATGGCATCTGTAAAAAGTTCTGTACAATTAACTGAAAATTCGAGAAAAGATAATATGTATTTTTATTTCCCAGTATGTAAAACTCAAAAACATCACACTGCACTGGGCGGGCATCCCTCACTTCAGTACTAATTTTGAGGTCATCTACTACGGACATTGCAACACGCTTCCATCATCTGCAAGCCAGCAGAGTCACAAAACTTAAATAAAAACATTAGGAAGAATGCCAGCATATACAGTATAGTAGATAACTTGTTTACATTTCTGATGAGGCTGCCGTACATTTCAAAAATAAATACCAACTTTATGAACTATCTAAAAATAATCAAATTGTGGAAAAAAAGTGGATTTTTTCAGCTACTGGGGGTAGTAAAAGTGCATGTGATGCTATAGGTGGCCTACGTAAGCATTATGCAACAAAGTTTAATCTCCAAAGGGAGTCTGTGCAAGCCATACGAGATACAGCTTCATTTGTTGCTGCATTTTCTAATCTAGTACAAAATATAACACTACTGATTCTTGAAAGTAAAACTGTTCAAGCCTACAGGTCTTGTAAAGAAGAAGAATGGGCTAATGTAAAACCTGTTGTAGGAATAATATAAAAACATTACTGGCTGGTTAAAAATAATAAGGCTTATATGGCATGTAAAACTAAACATCAAGTTGAAAAAGTTCAAACATCCAGCCTGGTGGAAAAAAATAACTCAGTAAGTTATTTCCAAGCAGGTGAGTTTGTTGGGTGTGTTTATGACAATAATTGGTGGATGGGGCAGATTACAGGTATACCTCGAGGGCTCAAGGACGTTACTGTATCATTTATGCACCTCCACGGTCCAGCTAAAGGGTTCTAGTGACCCGAAGAATCAGGATAGAAGAAAGATGAATGTCCAGTGCCATTAGAAAATGTGCTGCTAAAAGTAAGGAATCCTACTCCACTTGGACTATCTGCCAGACTCCACACTTTTGACCAAAGGGAGCTGAGAAATATCCAACAGATCTACTGCACCTAATTATTCTATAAACCTATTGGTAACTTTACAGATATACTACTAATGACAAAATCTCCATTCTGGCAGCTGACAAATCACACCAAACAGTACTATTGAATAGAACATCATATCAGGATAAGATGCTTGAAGCCATTTCATCCATTCCGCACATAGTGGTAGAGCGAGATCCCACAAAAGCAACGTGTTCAGCACTTAACAGATTAAAAAAAGCTCACACATTCCCAGATAGTTTCTCAAAAGCCTTCACCCCCACCCCCTGTCATGTGCCCGATATCTTTGGGCGTCTGAAACTACATAAGGAGGGGCATCCTATTAGGCCACTAGTCGCTAGTTATATTAACCCGACTCGACCCCTTGAAAAAGCTCTTGCTCAGTATTTAGCAAATTTTGCTGTGAACTCCCCTTATTCTGTGAAAAGTTCTACCGTAGCAATTGAAAAATTTAGAATGTTTCAGCCACATTCTAAACCTTTCACCCTTGCCTCCCTAGATGTTGTTTCACTGTACTCTAATGTACCAGTGGATGCCACCCACCTCATTATAGAGGCCAAACTTGCTGAGTCCCAAGTCCCCACATCTGAAATTTTAGCCATTATGAACGCTCTTAGATTTGTTAAGCAGCGTTCATACTTCAAATTCGATAATCGAATCTACAAGCAAGTGGAGGGCTGACCCATGGGTTCTCCACTTTCAGCCGTACTTGCAGAAATTCTGCTTTAACACATTGAGAACAAAGTTCTCAATGAGTTTCCCCTTCCCCCTAGTATGTATAACAGGTACGTCGACAGCATCCTTATATTTTGGTCTCATACACAGGATGATTTAGCTAAGTTCGCAGACGCGCTTTCATCTGTTTTTCCCACTATTGGGCTCATGATAGAAACTTAATCAAACTATTCTCTACCATTCTTGGACTTTCAAATCACCTGTAACCCAGTAACATGCAACCTTTCTTACTCTGTATATCGAAAACCTACTGCTGGCAGTAGTCTAATCCCTTTTAACTCTTCACATCCATTACCACATAAGCTATCCGCTATCTACTTTTTAATCAAAAGAGCTTTCTCACACTCATCTGCTAACAGTTTGCTTAAACTTGAAATATATTTCATTTTTGATTTAGCCGCCAAACATGGTTATCCCTAATATATGATCAACCGAATCTATCGAAGAATCTTAAACGATAGATCTACATGTTTGACCAAAGAACAAAAACCAGCAAAGCGTTTTGTTGGTACAATACAGCAGTACCCAAGCATTACTAATGTACTGACATGCGCATGTATGAAATATGATACTCATTTTGGCATTAGATCCAGAAATCTATTTTCACTTATCAAAAAAGATAGGGAATCACCTGATATTTTGTGTAAATGGGGTGTATATAATATACCAATAATAGATGTCTCCAATGGTGAACAAGTAAGCAACTATGTAGGTTCTACAAAACGTAGCCTTGAAACTCGAATGCAGGAACATAAATATGACATTCGCGTCAATCATAGTAACACAGCGCTCGCCAGATATGTGGCACAAGGAACTGTTCAACCGGATTGGAAAAACATTAAGTTGCTACATACACCCACCTCTGTATACTCGTTGCATATAACTGAAAGTTTATACATCGAGGCCTTCGGGGACGGATGCTGTAACGATAATTCCCCAATTGAATTACACAGAATTTAGAAGAGACTCATTACAGCCATGAACTTACATAACATTTCTTGTTAAATATGTGAGTTATAACATATATATATGTTATGCACCCTGTTTATCATATTTCCACATGGACCTCATCTGATTCGTGATTTAGCAATGAAATGATGGCAACAGAGTGACACCCTTGCGACGTTATTCAATGCCTCGTACGTCATCATACTCGGACATATATATGGGAGCACATGTGCAGCAGCGGATCTCCTCCATCTGAAGACGGGTCTACCCGAAAGTACTAATGGGTTTTTAATCTTGTAAATATCTGTCATTTTTTTAATTAAACATATCGTGCAAAGACGGTGTAAGCTCTTTAATGTAGTGTATATGCACGACTTTGGTTGTTTTCAATTGCTTTCCTCACTAGTTCACAGTTGAATTTCCTTAAGTCTTCAGTGATACTTTTTTGTACTGTCTTGCATAGCTCTATATATTCCACTTTGGAAGTCACATCTTCTTTAGTTGTCCTCATCTCTCTTCTTTTTTGCATCAACATTTTGGTTTTTCCTGATAATTTGTTCACATGCAATTTGTTCTTAGACCCAGCTAATTTTGTTGCTGTTTCCATAAGAGCTTTGGTTACTTTTCTTCAGAAATATCCACTTCTTCCGATGTTAGCCATTCTAAAGCAGAGAATCTGTTCTTCAGTTCCAACTTGAAGGCATTACAGTGTTTTTTAAGGTTGGTTATGTTAATACATTTTGTTTGTCTTATGAGCTTGCCACGTTCGAGTTTAGTGTTGAGGTGCAAGAGTGAAAGATTTCTACTCCAAATTATATGAAAGGGATGATACATGTACTCCAGACATCATGAAAGGTACCAGTACCAGAGTTCTTCCAGTCCTCCCAGCAGAAGTTGCACATGCAATCAAGAACATGAAGCTTGGGAAAGCTCCAGGAGAAGATGGAATTACTGTAGACATCATACAAGAAGCAAGTGGAGAAATTGAAACGGTACTCGCTTAAATTTTCACTCGATGCCTTAATGAAGGAAAGATTCCTGAGGATTGGAACAATGCTAAAATGATCCTGCTACATAAAAAAGGTGACATTGAGGATCTCAGGAACTACAGACCTATCAGCCTCCTATCAGTGGTTTATAAAATCTTCACTATAGTTCTTTCACACTGCTTGAAGGTAACACTGGACATGGCTCAACAGAGAGAACAAGTTGGATTCAAGAATGGCTACAGCACAATAGATCATATCCACGTACTGAGAGAACTAATTGAAAAAGCGAGGGAATATAATCTTCCATTGTGCATGGCTTTTATCGATTATGAAAAGGCCTTTGATTTGGTGAAACCATCAGCAGTTACAATGGCTTTGAAATCCTGTGGTATTGAAGATGCATACATTAATATTATTAATAACATCAATGAAAATGCAAGTGCAAAGATTCAGCTGTTTGAAAATACAACACACATAAAAATTGGAAAGGGAGTGGGACAAGGTGACATCATATCTCCGAAGCTCTTTAATGCCACATTGGAAAATGTCTTTCAATCACTAAACTGGGAAAACAAAGGGATAAAGATTAATGGAGATTATCTAACCCACCTTCGTTTTGCTGATGACATAGTCATTTTTGCAACTACCCCATAAGAGCTGCAGAGTATGATCCAGGAACTTGCTGACAAAAGTAAAGAAGTAGGATTAAAAATGAACTTCCAGAACACAAAAGTGATGTTCAATGCTTTTACAAGAAACAAAGATTTATCGATTGATGGAGAAAAGCTGGAGATAACAGACACATGCGTTAATCTTAGACAGCAGATATCAAGTGAGGGTCACATTGATGAAGAAATTAATCGGCGTACAAAACTTGCCTGGAGAGCTTTTGGAATAAACAGCATAATTTTCAAGAGCAATATGCCATTATGTCTTAAAAGAAAAGTGTTTGATCAATGCATCCTTCCAGTGCTTACATATGGTGCAGAGACGTGGACCTGAACTAAAAGAGACATACAGAAGCTGCAGACAACTCAAAGCAGCATGGAGAGGTGCATGCTTGGTGTAACCAGGAGAGATAAGAAGAGGAACTCATGGATCCGAAAAATGACAAGAGTAGAAGATATCATGATCAGAGTTAAATCCCTAAAATGGCAATGGGTTACACATACTGCCAGAAGGACAGATCATCGATGGACAGCTGAAATTTTAGATTGGATTCCTTGGAACAGGAAAAGACCCAGAAGAAGACCACATGGGAGATGGGTGGGTGAAATTCGAAAGTATGCGGGAGTAACATGGAGGAGACTGGCACAAGACAGACTGTTGTGGAAGAAACTTGGGGAGACCTTCGTTCAGCAGTGGATTGATAATGGTTGTCAATGATGATGATATGCATGACATCTTCATTAAGACTAAGGAATTGTTTATTATCTAAAAGGCTAATTGCCAAAATTATTTTTTTATGAAAATAAAATGAATAAAAAAGTTTGCAATAATACCAATTGCAAAAAAAAATTGTGTTACTGAAATACAGTGATGCTGTAGTATAATAAGGTTATGTTTGTAATGTGTACTAGCTAAAAAATATAATTTGGAATGAGCACAGTAGAACATTAGCAAAGCATGAGGTTGCAAATATTTCACCTGAAAAAGAAATGAACCCAGCAAAAATATACTGACATGTTTTTTTTTTGTTTTTTTTCAATTAAATGTTCTTGTGCTGGACTTCAAAATATAATGTAATTGTACTAATCAAACACCAGTAACCTATATTGAAACTTTGAAAATTGATTAAATGATGTTTTCAGTCAAATATGGACACTATTGGATTTTGTGCTGTATTATTTATGTTGCAACGCGGAAATGTTGGAAACGTGTAATTTCCAAAAAATATATAAAATTTACCAGGCAAAAACACACTATTATACAATGAGCAATTTACTAACAACTGATAGGGCATCAGACACACACATTTTCAGATTTTTAAAAAATGGTGTTTTTGAGTAACTGCCATTCAAAACTCAAGCATTTTTGAACTTCTGCATAACTTAAAATTGAATTTTATGGATTGCATGCATCCCGGGTTTGAAATAAAATTTGCTGTGAAACTACCATAGAGAGACTTCAGATTGCCATCCTTACTTACCTGAAAAATAATTATCTAGAGTGAGAAAAAAATTCTCAAAAAAAAAAAAAAAAAAAATTATGAAATTTTTTTCTTTATTAATAATTAATGTCATCAGGCTTATTCAAACTATGCCGAGTTAAAATTCAATTCAATAGCTACAAAATAAAAAAAAATGAATAGATTAAATAGTTTGGAAGCAGCACTCATTTTTCAAAGATAGCTAGATTTTAGCCAAACTTCAAAACATACAGCAAGAGAAAAAAATTTTTGGAGGAAAATCCTTTCAGGATATTTTATATGTCTCCAGTAGTTGTAACTACTGTAATTTTTTGGAAAAAATCTAAAATGGTCACCTGACGCAAGTTGGTTACTCTCTGCCTGAACAGATATGGAATGACTTAGATGCAGAATTTGAGGAGCAACCATACATAACTGTTACAGCACTGCTTCATAATGATGGGTAGGCACCAACTGTTTTTTTTTTTTTTTCGATTTCATCAAAGCTGAAGATGCACGAATGATACAATGTTGAAAAGAGTATTTTTTTTTCTGTGATTAGGAGAAGATTACCTTCAAAATGTTTTCCAAAAAGAGTAGGAATCCACATTTTAAAGATAGAAAGTACCTTTTTCAAAATAAAGAACATTTTGAAGGTAATCTAATCACAACTAGAATAGTGTACCTTAATTACAGCTTTCGCTTCCTACCCTACCTGCCCTTCCCAGATTCTCTTGTACAAGGGGATCCCTTCATCTGGCATTCTGACATCGTAATTAGGTCCGAAGATTTCCTGAGATTGCATGTACAGCCACTGACCTGATCTACAGCAAATGATAGTAAGTTACTAATAACTAAAGCCCGGAAGTTGAGGCAGTAAAAAGGTTAAAAATAGGCATTTATAGAAGTGGTCGAAAAATTCTGAATCATACACAGATGTTAAGCTGAATTGGCAAAATCATTTATCAGACTATCATTTACTTATTTTTGCGGTTACACATAAGTACTAGGTGTTTTTAAATGTTCGAACATGAAACTCTGCCTTCTGTCACTTAGGATATGTTTTAGAAGCGAAAATTATCTTTCAGCTTCTACAGAGGTAATGGGAGCGTATTTGAAACATGAGGCAGTAGTAGGGTCTATTTCAATAGAAGTTGAACTTTCACCTTGGAGTATTTCAGCGATGACTTTGATTTTCTCAAAGTCATTATTTGCTGAAAGAACTCGTTGACATTTTTCACTCACAAGTTTGACCCTTTCTCCCGGGAACACATTTAATTGTACTAACTACATCATTTAATATTTTCAAGGCATTCACTAACGTTTCGTTCCTTTTTTCCAGCAAAGTAATCATATCGAGCAACTGTGAAAAGTGTGTTTGAATAAAAGTTAAATCGTTACGAATGGAATCTTTAGCTAGTATCTGTTGAGCATTGTGTATTGTGCAGGACTCATCCTCTTGAAAACTTAACAATTTCAGCAATCTTGTTCAAATTATTTGCGTAATATACAGCGGCTGATATCCATGTTCCCCATCTTGTAAAAATTGGTTTAGGCGGAAAAGCTAGATTTGGTTACATCTCTTTGAATAAGTGAACTCGATGAGGAGCTTTAAGCAAAATTTTCTTCACATTACTTACTAACACATCAATATCCGGAAATAACCCACGTACTTCCTCCGCGACTCTGTGGAGAGCATGAACCAAACAAGTTAAATGAAGCATTTTGGGAAAGAGAACTTTCAGGCTGTAAGCAGCCTTTTTCATATAAGGAGCTGCGTCTGTTATAAACAATAGTATATTTTCATACTTTATTCCGCCAGGCCAAAGCAGAGCTAATGAAGAAGCAAAAAGCTGAGAAATCGTGCTACTATTTGTTTTTGGAAGTTGTTCTGATGTAAGTAAATAGATAGTTGAGAGCTGAGCAGGTTCCATTGTACCTATAACATTTGCGTCTGTTGTCTCATCGATACTGATCCAGATATTTTTATCCCCGACATCTTCTCGTATTTCTTTCATTATACCGACGTAGCAGGAAGCACTAGTTGTATGTCAAGATCGCTGTAAATGGTGAAGTTTGATACGACAACAATAGGTAAAAATATCTGGAAGTTTGTATTTCTTTTTGGAGCTAACCTCTGAATCTCAGAGAACAGCTTAGTGATATGTATGTATAAAAGCATGGCACAAATCACTTGAAAACTGTGACTGCTTGCTCAAAGTAGAAGCGAATGACGAAATCAAACATGTCTTTTTTTCACCAATCTTCCGAATAACAGCAGCTTTATGATTAGCTGTTGCCAAATGTTGTGAAATGAAGAATTTCTTTTCGTAATTCAGTTTCGTACCGCATATTTTACAAAACAACACCATTCCATCAGTGGACAAGATATCATTTCCATACTCTTGAACATACCGACTTAATTTAGCACTGGTTGAAGAAGCAGTTTTCGGTATTATTGTTTCACTTGGACGCAAGGCGAGATCTATTAAGGGTAGCGAACTAACAGAATCTTCCTACTTTGTTTTGCACTTACGTTCAAGGTCTTATGTGTGTACGTGCATTCTTGGCTTTCACTCTAGCTTGAGTGGTTACAATGTTATCTGACTGGATTCGGCTACTTCCACCATGCGCAGAAACTATCATCTAGGATTCTAGGGAGAGCAAAACATAAAATGAGATGCCAACCATCGCAGATTCTGCGCATGCGTCTGCCACCGCTGCTTAAATTGGAGCACCTCATTTTGAATGTACCAATTGTACTCGTGTTTACTTTCAGATGTCTGCCGACTGTGATTTTGTTTTAGAGAAAATGCCACCTACCTTATGGTTTGTACACCTATACCCTAAAAAAGAGTTTGTAAAAGAAATGAATAACTTAAAAAAAATTACTTGTTTACCCGGAAACATTACGTACTGCATGCTAGATTGTTATCAAAACTTAGATTTTATCACATTCTTAAGAAGAAATCATTTTTTAATAGGGCATTTGTTGAGTATAGGCAAAAAAAAAGGCATTAAAAACATAAAAAGGCATTTTCTTCAAATATGAACCGAAAAGGCAAAAAAAGCATTTTAAGGCATTTTGCCTCAACTTCCGGGCTTTACTAACAAAATTTCATGATTTATTGGTTTACTAAGCTTAGGCTTTGAGGACTAATTGTGAAAGGGGTTGACACTAACACATGCCTGCAACTAGTTGGGAATTACCTTTCCTCCATCAATAATGATCCTACAACTAAGCCACTGTCAAATTCCGATGAGATTTATTTTTTGCATTTTGTATTTCAAGAGAATTCAGTTCTCCCCCCCCCTTTCATGTTGTGAATCTTTTTCTTTTTTTGGCGGGAGGGGGGCATGGAGAAATCGTTCGCTAGTAAAGTGAATTCACAAAAGGAACAAAAATACAAAGCAAAACTTGCACCTGAATTCATAGATACATATAAGTTTGTCATTTACAGAGCCCCCATACCAGATGTCTTCAGCCCCCAGTTCTCAGGTTCTCAGACCTAGCTACATACAGCCCTGCCCCAATAAAATGTGAAATACAACACTAATAGAGAATGAGATTCACACAGTGGTTATAAAAACTTTCCACATCATGTAGAGAGTTACACTAATGAAACCATGAGATATAATGAATACATAGGGTGAGTCATAATAGTCTCCAGGATTTTAGTGTACCACTACATCGGAACGGAAAGGGATAGGGTAACATAGTTGATGGTAATGGAAAGAGAAATGTTCAAAGTTTTTTACAGACCTTACAAATGCTGGAAGTGTTTGCCCTTCGTGACAAATGTCTATCCTATAAACCAATTCGGCCCATACTCATACCATCATTGCCTGGTTCACCTGAGTGATAGCCATGGGAATGCATTGTTCCAATTCCATTAAATCTAGGGGCAGGGGTGGCACAAACACCTGGTTCTTAGTGTAGCCCCAGAGGAAGAAATCACACGGCATTAAGTCCAGTGATCGAGGCGGCCAAGCAAGATGTGGTCGGTCGTCGGCAACTGCAGAGCCAATCCATCTGTTGGGTAACTTCTCATTAAGATAGGCATGGACATCCCTTTGAAAATAGGATGAAGCATGAAGTCAGCACTATCATCTTGAAGTTGTGGTATCAGCCACAACTGAAGCATATCAAGGAAGATGCTGCCGTTGATGAATCCTTGAACAAAGAAAAACGGGCTATACATCATGTAGCATGACATGGTGCAGAACACATTTACATTTGGAGAGTCATAGAGATGTTTCATGGTGGCATGTGGATTATCCAATCCCCATATGCTGTATGTTGGTTAACTTTACCAGACAAGTAGAACATGGCTTTGTCACTTAGCATGAGTAGCTTGATGAAACCGTTTGTCTCCATGTGTTCCTGCATGTCATTGCAAAATTGGAACCAGCAATTGTGATCACCTGATGATTAGCTTGCACTAACTGCAATCTATACGGGTTCACACAGGTTACGCAAGATACGCCATACTCTTTTCTGTGGTATTTTCAGCTGCTGACTGGCACACCTAGTTGATTTTGCAGGGACTGCATTGAAAGGCCTCCCTCACTCAGTCGACAGTTTACTGCAACGAACCTGATTGGCCCTGGCTTTTGCCTGAGCACAGGCATCTGGTGTTCTGGAATTTATCATATCACTGGCATATTATTTTATCTGTCGGTGCATCCTTCCTAAATCAAGCACGAAAGTGCCATTGAACTGGAATAATGGACTCGGTTTTTGCATACTCCAAAACACAGAAGCCTTCTGCGCATGTGAGACCATCCTGACTGACATGAACACCCCCTACAGGCCAAGGATGAACCGATTTCCCGGGGCACGCATATACAAAACTTGGAGACTTTCTCTTTCTATCACCATGCGCTTTGTTTCATATTCCTCACTGTTACAGTGTTATGGCTCGCCAAAATCCCGAAAACCATCATGACTCACCCTGTGTTAGTGTTTTCTCTAACTTGAAAGTGTTGAATTATGTTAAAACAAAAGTTTTTATCAATTTGATAAAATACACCTTTTTATTTGAAAGACTCAAAATTCCATGTTTTAAAACTCAGCTCACATCTTTTATTGCAGGTGTGGGAAATCTCTAACACTGGAATTCCTAATGCTGTTTTAGGTTGTCACTAAAACAGCAATGCAGTTAATACAAAACTAGAGCTAGAAAAAAACAGCACATTAGGCACCAGTTTACAAGCAGGGATAGACAAAACATTAGATTTTTCAGGTACCAGCTCCTTTTCTTTAAGAGGTACAAGGAGAAAACCGCAATTGAACTTTAAACAAAAAACACATATAGCCTACAGAATTGACTAATAGTCAAAACTAATTTATTATTTGATAATCCAGTGCAATATCCACAAGGAAAACAAGGGAACATTTTCATTTCATTTCATTTCATTTATTGCATTTTAGTTGTTACAGACATGGTATTACGTAATCATAAATATATAGCACACATTATATTTTTGTAACAACAGGAAATGAGGAGGGAAAAGGCCTGATAGGCCTGACGTGCCCTCTTCTCCCAAAGCATCAAAATTTTCATGAAAATTAAAAAAATTAAAAAAAAAAACATAAACAAGTCAAGTTCACACATAATATCAAACACAGCTAGGGTGGTACTATAAATTAATAAAAGTAATAATACATTATGGGCTTTTGGTCAATAAGAAATATTTAAGTTTTCGTTTAAATATATTAATATTATTAAGTGATACAATATCAGTAGGAAATGTATTCCATAATGCCGAACCATATAATTAACAAATGATCTAAAACGTTCTGTTAGTGGAAACATGGGGATTAGTGTTGTTTTTTGTCTCGTGGAATAATCATGACCACGAGTACTTATTGAAATTAAATCTTGGTAGTAACCATTTTTTATTCTCAAAAACATCAGTTTATTTATACTATAGATATGCAATTGCTGAATCGTTAGTATATTAAAATCATTTGGACTGTTATATACATGTATTAGGAGTTGCATTTCCAAATAGGTTTTCATTCCAGAAAGTTCAGCTTTGTCTTCTGGTGTATAACATTCAATGAAACCACTAATGAAATAAATACACTTATAAGCACCCAATGCAAAATCAGTGTCACAACTACTGACAATCTGATGCTTACTCTGCATTCGCGTGCACATATCTGTCTTAGGTTGCACCATGGAACTATAGCCTGAATCACTACTTCAAATATTGCTGAAGAATGCATAATTCTGCAGTTGATAGTGCAAAAAACAGATATTGGAAACTTCATTATTCTGATTTTACTGTAAGTAGCCTACAAAAGCATGTAGACAGAAAAATCCATATACCGTATTTGTTGCTTTATTAAGGAGATGGAAGTTTCATAAGAGAATCCAGATTTTGAAAAGCAAAGTTTTTATAACAGAATTTGAAAGCTCAGACAGGGTTCCCACTCAGTTAGTGAAATCAAATTCCCTGACTTTTCCAGGTTTTCCAGGTGGTTTTGAGTAAAATTCCAGGTGTTTGCAACAGCGTTTTCAAAATATGCTTAACATATAATGAGAAAAAATACTGGTTAATTAGATACTTCCCCAGATTTCCATGCAAGATATTAAAATATTGTTTTAGTTAGCTGAGCAGAAACTTGTGAATAAGCAATTCCATAACAGGATATTGAACTAGCTTTAACTCTTGTAATGCAGTGTTTTGACATGCAAGACAGTGATAAAGGCTTTCGTTTGATAACGAAGTATCCGACATGGGGTTCTGAGACTGCAATAAAAAATGTTGAAAATATGTTTTTGCGGATTTTTTGCAAAACTGACTGAACCTTTAATCAACTCCATAAATCACTAACAGGAACGGGCCCCTTAAATTTCAAGCGAATCGGATAAAAGCTTAAAAAATTTATTTTAAGCTCGTCATCCTGCAGCAAGTTTCTCGCGGAGAGTGAATTCATAACTTTATTATGCGGTTATAATAAATTTCAAAATAAAAAAATTTGAAAAGGAATAGATGTAGTCATTGAAATATTTAGCACGCAAACTTAAAAGTCAAACTTTGAAGCGAAATCTAATCTTGCAGAGAAAAGAGGGGGGAAAAATAGAATATGAACACTTCATCTTCTTTCTAAATAGCAGTAAAAAAAGAATGAAAAGCATTCTGCAACATATTCAGTGAAACATAAACATTTACTCCGAAAAGAGTCTCGGAACGTTAAAGAAGGCAATAATTCAGTTGGCTCTTGTTGGCACACGCAGTCATTGCGACCGCTCAAAGCCCGTTTAGTGACCCTTCACCAGTAAGCTCTCCCAGCCTAAAACGCATTGAGGCACTGCAAAGCTCACCAGAAACCCTCAGTAAGAGAGCTACATTAAAGATTTATCCCATTAAAAATTTTAAAGGATAATTTCAAAAGTTCTTTACCGATTCATGCGAAATTTTAGAGGTCAGCTACTGTTAACCAATTATGGTGTATGTAAAAATTTCAGCCAGTTCCATGAAGAATAGAAAAAGTTAGTTTTCACTATTTTTATCCCCAGTCTGGCAGTCAAACAAAGGCATGAAGGGGGGCAGGAAGTGCTTTGGTCACTCCATCGTAACCCCTCCACAGGCTCCACTCTCACTCCAACACTACGCACCCTTTTCATTTCCTAGTAGCCACCGTAGGGGTTTCCTCCCCACGTGGCTGCAATGAATTCCTTTTCTAGTGCTCAATGACGGAGAACTCTGCCAAATACATTAGTTTCACCCCCTTCCCCTTTAACCTACAGTTCGGTCCTTGGGAGTGAACTAAACGAAATGATAAATACGGAGAAAGATCAAACACAGAGGAAAAAGTATTTTATTTTAGAAACTCCCCAAATTCCCTGACTTACGAAATAAAATTTCAAAATTCCCTGATTTTTTTACGAAAATTCATGTTTTCTCTGACTTTTTGAGCCAATATTTTTTTCCCTGACAATTCCCTGATTTCCAGGTTGCGTGGGAACCCTGTCAGATGCCAGATGAAAATTTTCAGGCACCATGATAACTGGGCACCTTGGATTTATCTACCCTTGTTTAGAAGTATTAGCTTACCTAAAACATAGTAGTAACAAACATATATCATACATGATTAAGTCCTCTGGATTACCATTTCTTCTTAACATTAGACATCAAATAAATAAACAGCTTACCAGTACAGTATGATCCAGATTCAGTAGGAGGTGGTGGTGGCGGAGGAGGCTGCGAAGAAGAGTGATAAGTACCATTAGTTTTAGGACCAACTACTGCATAGATATCCCCTTTGGGTTTTGGAGGAACAACTGGTGCCACTTTTTTCCCGCTGGGTGAGTAATGTTGAGGGGAACTATTAGATATTTTCAAATGATTAAGGTCCCTAATTAGCATATCTTGATTGGATGTCATTTTGGTTCAATCACACCTACCTAAAAATAAAAAATGATACTTTAAATGCAGATAAAAAAAAATAAAGAAACTTGCACAGATATATACAATGTCAGTAAAAATTCTTGATAAATTTTGGCACAATATCAAGCACAAGACCAAAAATGAACTCATACCACCAGATCAAATGAAACTACGAAAACATCAACACTTAAATGTTGGCTCATTTTTTATCACACAAACATACACTATTTAATTTCTTATAATCATCAACATTCATTATAAAACCTTTTGCATAGCACATAATAACTTTCAGGGTATTACTAATTAATACTTAGGCTTTTTCCAACACTTATTTGCACTGAAGACAGAACATACAGTTTATGGAAAAATCTTCATTAAGCCTCTCAGCAAATTAATTATCTCACACATGGTTATAAACAAAATATAAATGATATCACACAACCTGTCATTCAAACACACGTTGTAGATACTTTTACGCTGGGTACTGCAAGATCCGGCAAGTCCTTAACACTCTTAGAACACATATACTCACAAAAGCCCCCATTCTTGTATCTTCAATAACAACAACCTCACTTTTTTTCTGCTGCTCTAAAATCCTCAGTAATAAGTACAAGAAAACAAAAAGGAGAAGCCATAACCTTGCATACTTGTAGAAAAAGCTACACACTGCCTTGCAGCACCAAAATGAGCAAAAACATGAGTCGAGAGTATGTCACATGTTCATTTTTATTTTTACTTTCTCCACAAGCAAATAAACAGTGTGTCCAAAAACAAAAACATCTCTTTTTATTGTTCCTCTTCACCACAGAAAAACAACTTAATGAATAGAAATTGATAAACATTTACAACACTGCCTTTTTGTCAAAGAACTTTTTTCTTCATCAGAAAGGCGCAGTGAAAGCTTTAGGAATTTTTTCCCCCTCTTCTCATTTGCAACACTGACTAAAACATGTCTTAAACAAAATACAACCACTGTAATTAACACAGCAATCAGACAACTCTGAATTGTCCAGAATTTACTGTTTCTCACATGACAATCACATCAGAAAACTTGAAAATCACATCACCCTGGGGTGAGAATTGAACCCATATTTCCTGATTTCCCTACGAGAGATGTGGGTTTGCTTCTCGCTCCAGGGCGATGTAACTTCCGAGTTTTCAGATGTGATTAATGTTACATGAGAAAGAGTAATTACAGACAATTCAGAGTTTTCTGATTGCTGTGTTAATTATAGTGATGTACACTGAAGTGCCAGAAAAACTGGTACACCAGTCTAATACTTGGTAGGTCCCCCACAGCAGAAATATGACAGGGCATGAACTCCACTACCTTCTGGAAATAAGCTGTAGGCAATGCAGTCTTGGATTCCTGTGTTCAATAGCACGTTGCATGGCATCTCAAATGTGTTCTATCACATTCAGATCTGGGGACTTGGGTGGTAATGGCAACACCCCAAACTCAGATGAATGCTCCTCTAACCATAATGTGGTGTCCCAACACTTGTGTGGAGGTGCATTGTCCTGTTGGAATAGGCCCAACCCATCAGCATGCAGGACATGAACAGGTGTACCTCGTCAGAAAGGATGCACACATAGCATTGGCCGGTCACAGAGATTTGTAGACGTGCCAAGGGTCCCAGTGAAATCCAGCTAAACACACCCCACACCATTACTGAACCCCCACCAGCTGGTACAGTTCCCTGTTGATAGGCGCATAGCTCTGAGTTGTGCAACCATCAAGGGGACTCGAGTTGGGCGTCGGCTCCCAAAGCCCATATCGTGCAGGGTACGTTGCACAGTCTGGATGCTGATGCTTGTTGAGCCTCCAGCATTGAATTCCAATTATACCTGTGAGAGTGTTGTACGCTTATCGTGTGAAACGATTCTTGGCAGCCAACGATGGTCACGTTCGCCCAATGTCTTTTTACGGCCACACTGGTATCGTAGGTTGGAGGTTTTGCTGGAATTCTTGTAGTCACGGTACACCCTTGCAATGGTCATCCGTGAAAATCTTAACTTCGTTTCTACCTCCGAAATACTATGGCCCATCTCACGAGCGCCAACTATGACACCAAGTTGAAAATCGCTTAAATTGTTATAACTTGTCATTCTCATGCCAAAAACAGCTCTAACAGCTGGCAAGGATATCTATCACTTTATATACACACTGGCGGATGCAACCAAGTACGCATATAGGTGACGTTGCTATGTATTTTGCATAAGCTCGTCTGTACCAGTTTTTCTGGCACTTCAGTGTATTTCTCATGTATAATGAAAAGAATATTTCTTCCCCACAATACAAATATGTTATTGCACTGCTATGGGGTCTCGTCCGGCAAACTGGATAACTATGGTTGCTAATTGCTGTACTAGACTCTGTAAATCAAGTTGTTCCACAATTTCAAAAGGGCCTTCTCGCACTCATTGTAGCTTAGGAGATTAACCATTTCCCTGATGTAGATTGTACAGCCACACTAGATCTCCTTCATTAAAAGCTTCAACCTTTAGACTGTGTCATCTGTTTTCATGCACTCAGTTGAGATCTTAACATTTTCCCTAGCAAACTGAACTGTCTGTAATTTTTCAAGCAACTTGTGTAATTACGAGGGTTGTACTGAAAGTAAGGCAAAAGTGGGCATAACTTTTTTATTGACTGCCAGAGGTTGTTCAAATTGCACATGTTGGTAGATTAACTCTTCCTCCATAGCAAGGTACTGCTCATCATAGTCTCCATCACAAACGATGCATTTGCGCCATCAAAGAACCCAACTCTTGAATCCTCTTTGAAAAAATTCAGGTGTGGACTGTTGTACCCACTTCTTGATAGCCACTTTCACCTAATCATGTTTCATTAAATCGTTGTCCCCGGAGACTGTCCTTCATTGGACCGAACAGGTGGAAGTTGGAGGGCGCCAAATCTGGGCTGTACGGTGGATGGGAGACCACTGTACAGCCCACATCTGGCGATTGGGCACCAGATCAGCCCAGATCTGGTCGCCTGATTAGTTGCCAAGATGTGTGTGGTCTCGCATTGTCATAGTGAATGTGGAACCTCTTCAGATTCTTGTTCGGTCTCTTCCTTCTTATGGTTTCTCTAAGCTTCTTGAGTATCTCAACGTACCGCTCGCTGGTCATGGTATGGCCATGTTTCAGAAAATCAAGGAGAATGACACCCCTGGCATCCCAAAAAACAGCTACCATGACTTTTTGTGATTTTTGGCTCTTGAACATCTTAGGCCTTGGTGAAGAGGTGTGATGCCATTCCACGGATTTGCTTCAAATGCATCCAGCAGATCCCAGCAGACTTCCACCCTTCTTTCCTATAAAGCGGGTGTCAACTGTCGAGGTACCAACTCTGCACAACTTTTCGATATCGCAAGTCTCCCACTATCTTCTGTATGGCATTGTGACCACAGTCTAGTTGTGCAACAAGCTCACAGATTGTGACTCATTTCTTCATACAAATCAATTCATCCACTTGCTGACAATTTGTGCCAATGGTCCCAGATGATGGTCTCCAGGGTTCGCCAAAATGTGTAATTACGCGTCTAATACGCATAAAAAAGTGTGTTTATGCATTGAAATTTTACCAAGGCATAAAAATATGCATCGAAATTTTGCCAACACGTAAAAATATGCATCGAAATTTTGCCAACACGTAAAAATATGCATCGAAATTTTGCCAACACGTAAAAGTACGAATCGAGAATTTTAAGCTGAAAAATGTTTATTTTCAAATTTTTATTCGATTTTTTTATTTCAAACATATGATCGGCTGTATCCTTTGTTACCTCAGGCCAGATCTCGTGTACGTGATCCATACCTGGCTGTGGTTTGCTTGGCGCGACCGGAGTTATGGCGGCGGTTCCCGCCAGCCAGACGGGCGTGACCTTCGGTCAAGGAGACATCGTTCCTTACCTTGACACCATCGGGAGTGCAATCGCATGGACTACAGCTCGCAAATCTACTGTCATTACTGCTACAGCTCATGCTCGAACAGCTAAGAGAAGTATGCTTTTGCAATCGCAATTCCGGAGCGCCTCGTGGTCGTGGAGTCGTGACTTGTAGAGAATGAAACAGCTCTATCAGACTGTAGTGTTGAATGATATGTCGAAACAGCGTACTTTAAAGTCTTTTTTTTTTTCGGCAAGACTTTGTCCAATGGTGTAGAAAAGAAACAAAAGGCAGAGGAAGGAAACAACGAAAGCTGCAAAAAAAAAAAAAAAAAAGCGTTGGAAATACTAAAGCAGCCAACGAACATGGACACTTCATTAGAAAACGAAGAATGCGTTGACAAAGGTGATGTTTCCTATGTTACATCGATGTCAAAGTCGGAAATTCGTTCTTGTTTTTTACCAAAATGGTATAGAGAATTTCCAGGGATTACTTTCGATGTGCTTGTAGTGTTAATGTTATTTATGTATTATATATATACATATTTTTTAACTAAAAAAGAAGCAAAATGTTCAAATACATTCAGTAATAATAAAGTATTTTTAATATGAAAAAAACAGATTTTTTTATAATTTTCCAGTGTTTTTGCAAGTTTTTTTTACTTCACTCGTTAATTTTTCTAAAATACTCCTCACTTTTAAAAATTACTCCCTAAATTTTTTCAAACGAGTAAAAATACTCCTTTAAATTATTTTTTCGGCAAACTCTGATGGTCTCCCATTGCATGGTTTGTCTTTAATGCTGGTTTCCCCTTCTTTAACTTTCTTCATTCATCTGTGCACATTGCTCTTGTCAATGGTGTCATCTCCGTAAATATTCTGTAGCCTTCTGCGGATGTCGGACAGCCTGCACTTTTTCTTCATCACAAACTCAATGACAGCACGTTGCTTCTGCTTGGAATCCATTATCATTATTTACCTGCAATGAAGAAGTAGGGTTACTATAGAGGAAGAGTTACTCTACCAACATGTGCAATTTGAACAACCTCTGTCAGTTAATAGAAAAGTTATGCCCACTTTTGCCTTACTTTCAGTATAACCCTCGTATGTAGTTACATGACTGAGCATTAGATCAAGTGGGAGCCTCAGATCTGTTATCAGAGACAGTAGAGCATTCAAGATCCTGTAGAGAATTTCTTTCAAAATTACAGCAGGCCTGATAACATCTTCCAACTGAGCTTGTATTAAAACTTTGGTAACCCAATGTACTATCAGCTATGCGATTACTTGGCATGATACTGGGCCTCCCACCAGATAGTGATTTTTCACAGTGTATAAACAAGCTGGGATGTTGACTTTCCTGCTAAGCATGTTGTGATTCATCAAAATATGTATAACAAATCTGTATATATAGCAGACATTCAACAAATAATAATGAATGCAGATGGAAAAGAACACTAATCCCATTTAGAAACTAGTATGCTTTCCAACCTACAAGTCTATGATATAAAAATAACAATAAAAAGCATAACCCTCACAAGCAGTATCTACTTTTGCAAACCATAAGATAAAGGAATTCCAAATCTGATGCAGTAGAAATTATAAAAAAAGTTACTGTAGAAATTACACTTCTTAAATAATGCTTGATTACTCAAAACGAACATGGGGGTTCCCGTAAGTACTACAACTTTATTTTTGACACACACATGCACAAAACCTTTTTGTCAATATATAACTTTCCTTTTCCAACTGAACTAGTAGTAATGTTAAATTTTGCTACTTCATATGAGTATTAATTTACAAAATGCACAACTGTTTGTGGCACCAAAGAATATTTGTCAATTCCTTAACCTATAGGACCAAACTTTTAGTAATTCAGTTCACAATTCAGAAAAGCAATAGAAGTGAATTTTTAAACACTTTCTTACTCTCCAGCAACATGCCAAATTTTAAAATTAACTGATTCTATAAACATTAGCTGGACTTGTTGGAGTTGAAGAACACACTGAATTCATTTACTGAAAAAAAAAACAGAAACACAACTGTTCTTCAAAATTTACATTTTTTTTTTTTTTTTAATTTAAACAGAAGGGTAGCCAAATAGAATGCATATGTGCCAATACCGTTGTCAAATGGGCACTGCCTTGGGAACAGGTTTTCTGAAGTATGATGCATTGTCTAACAGTTAAATGAAATATTGCGTTGGGTATATTATCTTTCCCATTTGGTACTATAAATCGGTAAGGCATACAGATGACAATTTGTATCTCACTGAAAGTTAAATATTAGCATCAGAAGGGCAACAAATCATATAATGTAAGCTTTCCCCATCAGCAAAGAACGTATATATATATATATATAAGCACATATTACTGAAAAAATTCATCTTGTAAAACATAAGCGTTCTGTATTGTGCTTTGCAGACCTTAATTTTGTCAGCTAAGTTCACGTAATTTGGTTTCTGTTTTGAAACAATTAAAATGCAACCAAAGACGGGAGCAATTATGCCCTTTTAAAACTAGTATTTCACTTCAGTTTAGATTTCGTCAAAAACCATTTCTTCGTCAGTTTTCTCGGAAACACTCTTCATTTTCTTACACCACCTCAACCACTTCCCAAGTACAAATAATGACTCAATCATATCGGACTTCAAGGAATGTGACTTGAGCATGGATTTCACTTGACGTATAGTCAATGACAACATCATCAATCAACAGAGAAATGTAGTTCCTTAGTACGAAACTAATCAAACATCAGACAACACACATATCAGAATCAACACTACCAATTACAGGATAACAATATAATAAACTTACAAATTTTTGAGTTAGTATGCGAAACAAACAAACTGACACAAAACACCCAGCTGTAAAAATACCTCACAACGTAAAAAGCCTGATACTAGATGGCGCTCCACATCATAACACTGTAAAATTGCCAGACCACTGATCATAGAATGAACCTTGCGCTTGTGGTCATATAAACACTTGATTGATTAAGGTGGTGTGCCCAAAGACCTTAGAGGAGAATTGACTGGCTAACGTAATAGCTCTTGGAAGGCAACGAGCAGCAATTGAGATAGTAGCGTCATCTGTAACCGCGAGGACTTCGTGAGAAATAAATAGCTATTGGAAAGGCACGCACAATGTTTGATTCAACGCATAATATATCGTATAAATAGCCCAGAAGCAATATTCGGGTGCGAATGCGAACCAACAAATGTCTAGATAAAAATTTAATTAGCAAGTTCTCAATTTCGATGAAAATCAGCTATGTAATAGAAAATACGTTGCTACATACAACGAACACCTGATACGTGAAGTTGCAGCAATGCGATTTAAATATACCGCATTATCGTTCCTTCATATCACCCTTAATCACCCGATTTTGTTCCTCAAATTGTTTTATTGAAAAATAATTTTGACACATGAGCTCATGAAAAATGAATATCGCATAAAACAAACAAGGGGATCTACAGATATCATGTTTACAAAACTATCATGGCTTTTTCTCAGACATGCAAAACTCTTTATATCTATTATTAATTGCAGTGCTGTATTCATACTCAAAAAAATTATTTTAAAAGCTATTCCTACGTATAATTTGAAAGAATAACACGCCGCCCCGGTGGCGCAGTGGTCTAAGGCGTTGGCCTCTGATCATTCGTCCGAAGGGGTCCGGGTTCGAATCCCGGTGAGGCATGGGTGTTGTGTTTGTCTTATGGCACTGGCTCTCTCCCTTCCCTGGAACCAGTGACCCTAAATTAGGGACGGGCGACTGCTTATAGCCCATTGAGTTGCTTGCGGTGGTCGTTAAAACCTCCAATAAAAAAAAAAAAAAAAACCTCCAATCAACAAAAAAAAAAAAAAAGAAGGAAAGAATAACACAGCACTTTATCTCATCTAATTTTCTAACCAAGCACTTCTAGGCCTCAGGAAAAACTGTATGTTCTTATGAAGCAAATGAACAATTAATACATCACTCCCTCTAACTGATACATGCATACAAAAATCCTTTTCTTACCTTTTTTTTTTCTTTGACTACAGACCAATGTGAATTTTTTTTTTTTTTTTTTTGCTAAATAAAGATGACTATATAAACATGTTTTCAAATTATCACTTCGCCAAGTTCTTACCCATTGGCGCCTTTTATGCTGTAAGCAAGTACAGCATAGCTGTGTTTATCACAACCACAGCAAAGTTAATGAATGAAAATACAAAAATTAATTTCACCCAGCAGTGACCGAATAAAATGAGAATTGTGTAACAGTTTGACATGAACACATCTTCCATTTGAAATTGTTCTGGTTGTTATACAACACAAAATTCACTTCACAAAGCAGTGATCGAAAAAAATAAAAATTACATGACCACCTGACACTTTGATATGAGCAAACCTTCCATTTGAAATTGTTCTGTTAACACATTGACACCTTGATATTGTGCAGTGGCTCAGCGTTACTTAATAACCATGTCACATGGACTTACAAACTTGACATACTGGGTTATTAAACCAAATAATATTGCACGTCACATAAGAATTAGCTTTCAGGGGTCACAAATGCTGTGTACTTCTAACTTCCGAGAGGAGACGAACTTTGAAATGTTCAATGAACGTTGTTCATACTCTGTCCAGAAAAGCGGAGAAAGTTCCCGAATGTTTTTCACCATGTTTCTGGCAATTTATTTCAAAATATGATTAAAATTTCTGATTCCATAATTCATATTAGTTTCCAACTGGTGTGTTTCACTAAATTAAAGAAAAGTAGGGTAATAATTTATATAATCTTTTCAAAAGAGCTGGAGCGTACAAAATATGTTTACGCAGAAAGCCTTGGAGGCTTTTCATCAGGTTTTGGGCAATCTTATTCATAAAATGTGATTGAAAATTTAAGTCCATAGGAGACATTTGTTTTCAACTAGTGTTTTTCAGCAAATTAAAAAAATGTAAGGCAATTATTTATATAATCTTTCCAAAAGAGCCGGAGCGTACAAAAAATGTTTACGCAGAGAGCCTTGGATGTTTTTGGGTAATCTTATTAAAAAAAGTATGATCAAACATTTACATCCACGGGAGAAAATATTTTCAAACAGGTGTTTTTCAGCAAATTTAAAAAAATGTAAGGCAATAAATATATTTTATCTTTCCACAGGGTAGAAACAGGATATCACTTTTCACAGGGGTGATTGTCGAGCAACTGTACTTGCAATTCTAGTGCTCCCAGGCACAATTTAGAAATTCTGAAGATTCGAAGCACACAGTTTTTGATATTTTCAGTATTCCATGTTCGAAAACCGAAATGGCAAACAGTCCTTAGGCGCCAAATGTGACTTTTTGGATGCCAAACATGTGTTTCGAGGTTTGATTTTTTGAACATGGAATAGAAGAAATTGAAGTGAACAAGAAAGGGTGTTTAAAAATTGTTTATCAGTCCTATTTTCAAACAAAAAAACATTGTTCTATAGATAATTCTTATATTTTGAACATGATGTAATGTCCATATATTCCTTCATACTTAAAACATATATATTCCTTCGTACTGGTAAAAACGATCATTATGCAATTACAGCTAAAGACATTATGAACAGTAAGGAGCAAAACATTTAACTTACTTGTAAAATTATATCCGTTCTTTGGGTCGGCCGCATTCGCCTTAGTGTTATAACTAAATCTGACACAGTACCTGGCCCAAACCTGACCATATTTACTATTTATAAAAACTATTTAAAGCACGATTTGCAACACGCACGCAACCGGCAGATACTTGTGAACAGATTCCAGTCCTTGCTAATGGCGGAACATCCATTTTTCAAACACTGACGGAATTAGCTACGTATTTGCCAGTCTCTTCTCTTCCAAGGTCTTTGCGCAAATCATTGATTCTGTTAGTCACGTGACATAGGACCGAATGGTTGACGGGCCGCTTTGGTCTTTTTTTTTTTTTTTTTTTTTGATTGGAGGTTTAACGACCATCGTGAGCAACTCAATGGGCTATAAGCAGTCGCCCGTCCCTAATTTAGGGTCACTGGCTCCAGGGAAGGGAGAGAGCCAGTGCCGTAAGACAAACACAACATCCATGCCTCACCGGGATTCGAACCCGGACCCCTTTCGGACGAATGATCAGAGGCCAACGCCTTAGACCACTGCGCCACCGGGGCGGCAAGGTGTATTCGGAGCCCCTCCTAGACATGTATTAGTTAAGGATTCCCATTACAGCATTGTTCAGTTCAGTATTTGACGCAAAACGACCCCCACAAAGTTGTTTCTTTACTTCAGGGAATAGGTGGAAGTCATACGGTGCCAAGTCCAGTGAATACGGAGAGTGCGTTATCATATTGATGCCCAGTTCTTGAATAATCTGCTGGATAAGCAAAGCACGATGTGCAGAAGCATTATCTTAATGCAAAATCTAACCAGTCTGTACCTACTTCGGGGAGCTATGGGAATTTCTTTTTTCTTTAGAGGACCTTTAAAATTTTCAGAATAACAAGCACCAGTAACAGTTTTCCCTTGTGTTACAGCATGGTCATACACAATTCCCTTTATATATATATATATATCAAAAAACAGATGCACGCCCTTCTCTGCACTTGCTTAAACCTTTGCTTTCTTGGATCGAGGACTGTGGGTGTTTCCATTGGGTAGTCTGTTGTTTCGTTTTGGGATCAAAATGGTGAAAAACGTTTTAACCATATATGACGACTCGATCCAAAATGTGTGGCTCACGTCGTAGCCGACAAGGCGACAAGTGATAATACGCCATTGGACAAGTGATAACACGATTTGTCTTGTGTTCATCCATGAGCAAGTGCAGAATCCCCTTTGCGTCGACTTTCAGTACCCCAAATCGGTTTCTCACAATGTCATCAACGGAACCATTGGATATCTGCATCACATTAGAAACCTCCTCAAATGTCATTCGGCGGTCTTCGCGCAGGAGTTCCTCGACGGTATGGACATTAATCTCCGTAGTCGATATCGAGGGCATCTTGGTGCGTACCGCCCTTTCCAGACACTCTTCACCATTCACAAATTTCTTGTGCCACTAAAAAACTATTACACGGAACAAAGCATCTTCCTAACATATAAAGAATGCCGTTTCGGTACCTCTGAGGATTGAGGTTTCCATGTGGCAACACATAGAGCTGGGTACGGCTGCCTAACGATGTGCCTGCCAACACCAAAACACCACCTCCACCATAAGTGTCCCTTTCCTGGATATAAGAGGGAAGATAGAGAGTACCGGCAGCTCTCCAGATGTAAACTCGGCGAGAATCACTCTGCAAACAGTATCGCGACTCATCAGTGAACAGAACGGACCTCCACTGATTTTGAGTCCAGTTCACATATATTCGTGCACAATTGAAACGTTCCCTCCGGTGGCGGGGGGCTGCGAGGCACGCATAATACCGGTCGCCGAGCATACAGTCCTCTTGCATGTAACCTTCTGAGTACAGTCGAAGCTAATACCGTCCGTCCTGTGGCTGCCGCAAGCACAGATCTGAGATGAGTCAGTGTAGCCGTCCTGTTCTGCCATGCCGAAAGTCGGAAATACCAATCATCCGCGGAGGTTGTCGCCCTTGGTTTACCTTCGCTGCACATTCGGGAAACTGCACTCGAGGCTTGGAACTGCTGCCTCATCCTGCTGACCACAGAAAGATCGACGTTGAGACATCTTGCGACGTCCTCCTGCCGTTGCCCTGCTTCGAGTCGGCATATCGCTCTGTAGCGTAACTCCTCTGGTAAATGACGTCTCGAAGCCATGTTAACAAAATCACTATCTCAAAACCTTGTCATTCATCGCCGCACATGAATTGGCGACTCCCTCCGAAACAGCTGGTTTTAAGCTATTGCGCATGTGCATAAAGCGCTGCTAACGCCACTCACTTGCCTCCGTACATCGATGCTATATGCCTTCGCCCGTAACATACGCAAATTTCGTGCAATTTGAACTATTTTTCACCCAATTATCGCAATTTTTCGGTTTGTTGCTTAATTTATGGAAGCAGTGTGTGTGTGTGTGTGTGTGTGTGTGTGTGTGTGTGTGTGTGTGCGTGCAATTATATATATATACAATAAAATTCCAAATGTCATGGGATAGCAGTATGCAAATTTTTATCTAGCGCTGCCGTCGTACAAAAGCTTCGACGCACCCCACGATTTTTATCAGTTGTGATGTGTAATCTCGTGAGTTAGGTTGAACCGCCAGTAGGATTATTGCAAGCCGACTTGAATTATCGGAATTTGAACGAGGCATGGCAGTGGGAGCCAGACGTGTGGAACATATAATCTCCGAAGTTGTGCTAACATTCAGCATTCCTCCATCCGCGTTATCACGTGTGTACAGAGAAAGCTTTACCACCCACCGTAGACAGCGCAGTGGCCGACCACAGGTAATACCTCATGGAAAGCTTTACCACACACCGTAGACAGCGCAGTGGCCGACCACAGGTGCTAAGTGATCGCGACTAGCGACGTCTGACCAGAATTGTCCGATGTCCATGGTAACAGACGAACGATACTGGCTCAAATAACATCACATTCAATGCAGGAGTACAAGAGGTACCAGAGACATATCCACCAGGTCAGTGCTGTAATTTAGCGTCCATGGGGTATCAGAGCACAAGACCCACCAGAGAGCCTTTGTTAACACCACGACATCGGACACAGCGCCTCAACTGTACTCGTGAACACGGTAATTGGACCCTGGAAAACTGGCAACATGTGGCGTGGTCTGATGAGTCACGCTACAAGTTGTTACGCGCTGATAGTAGGGTTCGGGTGTGGCGCAGACCCCATGAAGCCATGGACCGAAGCTGTTAACAAGGCACTGGGCTTCGTTGCTCTTCTGGGTGACCAGTTTCAGCCCTTCATGGACTTCATGTACCCCAACAACGATGGGATTTTCCAGGCGGAGCACCATGTCATCGGGACTAAGTTGTCCAACATTGGTTCAACGAGCATTCTGGAGAGTTCCGACGGATCGTGTGGCACCACGTTCGCCCGACAAGAACCCAATAGAGCACTTATGGGACGTGGTAGAAAAGTCCATTCGCAACCAATATTCTGCACCTACAAGTACCAGAGAACTGTGGGCTGGCCGCCCCGGTGGCGCAGTGGTCTAAGCGATGGCCTCTGATCATTCGTCCGAACGGGGTTCGGGTTCGAATCCCGGTGAGGCATGGATGTTGTGTTTGTCTTACGGCACTGGCTCTCTCCCTTCCCTGGAACCAGTGACCCTAAATTAGGGACGGGCGACTGCTTATAGCCCATTGAGTTGCTCACGGTGGTCGTTAAACCTCCGACCAAAAAAAAAACTGTGGGCTGCCGTTCAGACGGCATTGCTCAATATCTCTCCAGAAATCTTCCGGCCACTTGTGGAATCGATGCCACGTCGAGTTGCTGCACTTCGCCGAGCTAGAGGAGGTCCTGCACGATACTAGGTATGTATCTTATGCATGACTTTTGACACTTCAATGTGTGTGTGTGTGTGTGTGCAGCAAATGGAATACTTGCCCCGTCTAAGGTTCCATTTGCCACCTCCCCCGGTCAAGAAGTCCTGAAAGAAACACTGGCAGCACAGTATGTTGGGTTTGTTCACCAAGTAGTCTTTGGGATGTTGTTTTTGCATTCCCTATGGGTCTCGTGGCTTTGAAACCGCATTCAGCGAGGCTTTTCGTTTTGACCAGCTTATTTTGCCGATACAGAAAAGCCACTTCGCCCAACCAGCGTTCTCCTGAAGACATTGGTTGGGATTGGTTGCATAGTATTCAGGCCTCGTGTCAACTAAAATACAGAACATCGAGGTTTAAATACTTTGTTTCCGATAAGTTATGAGTTATGGTATGCTGTTGAATTTTCCTGTTATTTTATTGCTTGTGTGGTACGAGTTTGAAGCTTAATGGTACTATACCTATGTGGATTTCAGGGTTTTTTTATACCATTTTTCGGTATACAACTCATATGGGTTATATACGCATGTACACTATATTGAAAAAAGTCACCGGACACCTAGAAGAGAAACACAATATAGCATTTATTGACATACAATAGAACGGTGTCGGTCTACCTTTGGCCTTAATGCATGCACTGACCGTTCGAGACATGCTTTCGACAAGGTTTTGGAACACAGCAATAGGTACACGCTTCCATTCGGTACATAATGCTGCCGCTAACTGTTGTTTAGCAATAGGACTTGATTCCCCACTTATGCGCTCTATGGGATTAAGATCAGGGCTCTGTGCTGGCCAGTCCACACACGATGCGGAATTATCGTCAAAACACGACGTAACAGTCCTTGCTTTATGGCTCGGTGCATTATCCTGCTAGTACCAACAAGGCTCGGTTCAATAGTATTGCCACAGTGTTGGTATGGTATAATTGCCCAGAATATCGAGGTGGACGTGCTGGTTAACAGGTTTGTAAACGATAACCAATGGGCCAGGACCATATCACGAGAAACAACCCCACACGAGTACACTGCCAGCTCTAAACTTGACCGTAGGAACAGTACACTATGGTAAATAGCGTTTCCCCGGCTGCCGCCATACCCACACATGGCCATCAGACTGATGAATCATGTATCTGGATTCATCAGTCCATAGGACCCGTTTCCATTGGTCTACGGTCCACGATAAATGTTTTTTACACCATGTTAAACGAGTAGCATTCCGAGAGATGAAAGGCTTATGAGCAGCCGCATAACCACGGTAACTTATGGAACGAAGTTCTCTGTGAATGCTACGTGCACATACCGAGGTTCCAGCATTTTTACTTACATGTACACTGAGGTCTTGTGAAGTACTCCGTGGATTAGCTGTAACAACTGTCCTGAGGCTTCGACGTTATCTATCACTGATTTTCTTTCGTCTGCCGGTACGTTTTGCTGCTTTAGGCACGCCATGTGTCTTCCACTTATTCAGCACATCCAAAACAGTTGACGTGGGTATGTCTAAACGCCTCTCGGTTTCTCTTATGGACAACCCACTAATGTAACACCCAACAATATTTCCTTTCTCAAAGCCAGTTCTCTTTCTGCCGGACATTTTTGCTCAGCTTCACAGGGCAATATGATCGCGGTATGCTGCAGGCTTTTTTATACCGTTTGCAGCTGTACCACGCATCTTATCAACGCAGCGATCCGTTCATTTGCTTTTGAAAGGGTATATATATATATATATCAGTATATACATGTATATATATATATATATATATATATACATACACATGTCAATATAGTGAGTATATACCAGATACTAGTATATATACACTGACGGAAAAAAATCCCAACACCACGAAAAAATAGTTGTAGAGGAATGAAATGGCGGCAATACATTCGTATAGGTAACATATTTAATCGATTAAGGTTTCAAGATCACAGCTTATTGTAAGCGCGAGAAGAGCCATTTTAAATGTGAAATGCTGGTACATTAATAACCGGTGTAACCGCCAGAATGTTGAATGCAAGCACAAAAACGTTCATGCATTGTGTCGTACAGGTGCTGGATGTCAGTTTGTGGGATGGGGTTCCATGCCTGTTGCAATTGGTCGGTCAATACAGGGACGGTTAATGCTGGTTGGGGTGACGTTGGAGTTGTCGTCCAATGATGTCCCATACGTGCTCGATTGGTGAAAGATCTGGTGATCTAGCAGGCCAAGGCAACATGTCGACACTCTGTAGAACATGTTGGGTTACAACAGCGGTTTGCGGGCGAGCGTTATCCTGTTGGAAAACACCCCTGGAATGCTGTTCATGAATGGCAGCACAACAGGTTGAATCAATAGACTGACGTACAACTGTGCCGTCAGGGTGCGTAGGATAACCACGAGAGTGCTCCTGCTTTCATAGAAAATTGCTCCCCATACCATAACTCCAGGTGTAGGTCCAGTGTGCCTCGGCCGCAGACAGCTTGGTTGCAGGCGCTCACCTGGCCTCCTTCTAACCAACACACGGCCATCACTGGTACTCAGGCAGAACCGGCTTTCATCAGAAAACACAACAGATCTCCACTCCATCCTCCAATGAGCTCTAGCATGACACCACTGACGTCGCAAACGGCAGTGGTTTGGAGTAAGTGGAATGCACGCTACAGGGCGTCTGGCTCTGAGCTGTTCTTCAAGTAACCGATTTGTAACAGTTCGTTGTGTCACTGTGGTGGCAACTGCAGCTCGAATTGCTGCCGCAGACGCGGTGCGATGCGCCACGGCCATACGCCGTACACGGCGGTCTTCCCTCTCAGTAGTGCCACGTGGCCGGCCGGAACCCGGTCTTCTTGAGGCAGTACTTTCCCTTGACCACCGCTGCCAACAATCATGCACAGTGGCTACATTCCTGCCAAGTCGTTCTGCAATATTGCGGAAAGAAGATCCACCTTCTCGTAGCCCTATTACACGACCTCGTTCAAACTCGTGAGCTGTTGATAATGGCTTCTTCGTCTTCTTAAAGGCATTCTTGACTAACATCAACACCCTACGTCGAATTTCAACGATAACTAACACTCACGAACGTTACAGCGCGTATTTACAGCAAACCTGCTTTGCATGTTCCGAGGGGCGCTACTAGCGCCACACGTATGCGCCGAGCTCGAAATTTGCATAGATGTCATCTTACAGATGTACTCTCACCGTCTACCAACTGTCGTTTATCTACAACAACCCCTTCTTTGTGTTGGGATTTTTTTCCGTCAGTGTATATATATTCCGGTGTCTTGTCGAGTCAATGCCGACCCCTGAACAAGCTCCCACAGTTCACGAAGATTTGATGGAGGGGGTCAGAGCCTCGAACATATCTATCGATGGCATCCCAGATGTGCTCGATGGGATTGAAGTCAGGTGACCTAACTGGCCAAGGTAGCCAGATCACGTCAGTGGAGTGTTCATCTAACCATTCGGATACAATTCAGGAGCGATGGAACGGTGCAATGTCTTCTTGCAGGATGAGGTCCCCAGTGGGATGTCGAAGACGCACAAACGGGAGCAAATGGTTGTCCAGGATATCCCGGTAACGTTGACATGTGAGGGACGATGTCACACGTACCAGGGGTGCCATTTCAGTACACGTAAACAGTCCCCAGCCAAGAATGCCACCCCCACCAGCTTGAAGAGTACCCTGCTGGCAAGAAGGATCCATCGCTTCATGTGGTTTGGGCCTTACTCGTATCCTGCCATCCGCATGTACCAACGTGAATCTCGACTCATCAGTCAAGGCAACATTTTCCCACATGTGTAGGGTCCAGTGGCGATGTTTCCGCGCCCATGCTAATCTTTGCACCATGTGATGTGCGGTCAGCAGCGGTATCCTCGGGGGACGATGGCTTCTGTACCCCATAGCAAGGAGATGGTTCTGGATGGTGTGGCTGCTTACACGTTTTTGTGCACCAGCGTTAAATTGCCGAGTAATTTCTTGCACTGTGGCCCGCCTATCCGCTGTTACAATGCAAGCTAGCCGACGTTGACCCCGCTCATCCACACGCTGTTGTCCACGGCAGTTGGCCCTTGCAGCGATGGTTTTATCGGATTCGATGTACTCACGGTGCACCCGTGACACAGTGGCCGTGAAAATCCCAGTGCTTTCACGACTTCCGAGATGGAGTGACCAATTCGTCGGGCCCCGACAATTTGCCCACGATCAAATGCGCTTAGATTCTTCGTCTCACCGTCTTACCCATATTGCGTCCCGTCGTATCACTCCTTACATTGATTACCGTCGTATCACTCCTTATATTGTCAGATCACTGCATACGCCATGTCGTTTCCGTTTACAGGGCTGCCCACAGCGCTACACTTGCATAACGCCAGCTGTCTCTAATTCAATTGCTCTTCAGGGTATATATACACACACACACGCACATGGAGTGAAAACTGAATTATGAACTCCCCTATCAAAAGTGGATGCCTCCCGTTTACTACCTGATTACGAAAACGGCGGGATCAGTAGACCGGCGTAGAATATACACTAGTGTGCAAAAATTAAGGACGAAGAGGAGAAATTAGCATAATAGCGGAACGAGCAGGCAGAACGGACCGAAAGACCACTCAGGAGATAGACTAGGGTCCGGTGCGGCAGGGCATGCGCATATATGCAGCATGACGTGGGGGGGGGAGTGTCGGAAGGGTATAAAGCACACGGGTGGTGTACGCTCAGCAATTCGGTGAAAGCTATTGCACGGTGTACATCGGTTTGAACGACGTCGAGTTGCTGCCACCGTGTGATATGGCCAACAGGCAATCCAGTAGACGACATCTGGAAGACTTTACCCGAGGTCGCGTGATAAGAAAGTTGGAAGAAGGTCGAAGTGTGATTAGTGTGGCCGAGGAGTTCGGGATCGCTCACAGCATCGTTTCACGATCTTGGAGAGCATTTCAAACAACAGGAACAAGTGTTAATAAACTACTGTCTTCCTTACGGAAAGCCTTTTCATTATTGCATATGGGGAAACATGCTGTAACATTGAACTCCCGACATTTGTTCCAAGACAGTGGAGAACTATGGTTGCCCCTCCGCACACAACTCTGAAGAAGAGGATTGTATCTGATAAGAAATTAAGACTTGATTTTTGGACTTTAACGATTTGTTGATGGCATCACCGGTGATTGAGAATGTCTGATCCTGTGTTTCGTGGCTTGATGATGGGTGCTATGTACAGCCCCGAAAGATCTCGCGTGCAAATATTAATTTTAGTTGTAAATAAAATGTTTTAATCTTGACTGGCCATTTGGAAATTATGTTTGTGAATGAACGTACGTGCGATAGCAACGGTGAATATTTTATAGGAACAGCTGTCCGATAGTTTAGCAGTGGTCGTCCACGAGCAACCACGGCGGCGGACGACCGGTATATTGTCCTATAGGCGAGAAGAGACAGACGGCAGACAGCGGGAGAAATCGCAAGGCACATGCAACAGACAACTGGACGTCCGTTATCGCGTTTTACCGTGGTCAGGAGGCTGCACAAAGGTGGTCTATTTGCACGACGACCAGTACGGTGTATGCCATTAACGCCTGCTCATCGGAGACGGCGGCTTCTGTGGTGCCAGGAATACAAGAACTGGACACATCAGCAATGGGGTCGAGTTCTCTTTACGGATGAGAGCCGATTTTGTCTGACGAGCGATTCTGGACTATACACATCTGGAGAGAGCAGGGAACACGCAATCACACCTCCAACATCATCGAAAGGGACCGGTTTGAAGGTGGCGGAGTTCTTGTTAGGGGCGGTATCATGCTTGGTAGTCATACTTACTTCCACATCTTTCAAGGAGGTTGTCCTGCCTCACGTGCGTCTGTTTAGAGGTGATGTGGGTTCCGAGTTCTTCTTCATGGACAACAACGCTACACCTCATCGTTCAGTGGCTGTCGCAGAGCTGTTGAAGAGTGAAGATATTCAACGCATGGATTGGCCCGCAAGGTCCCCGGACCTAAAACCAATCGAACACGCGTGTGACCTTCTCGGGAGACGCTTGGCAGCACGTCACCAGCCGCCAGCAACGCTACAAGAGGAATGGGCCGCGATGACTCAACAGCTCCTTGACAACCTCGTTTTCAGCATGGACAAACGTTGTAAATCCTGCAACGCAGTCAGGGGTGATCATATCCCCTACTAAAGACTGGATTTTTCTTGGCAGCCGCCTATCACGTGAACGTTTGTCTTCTGTCCAGTTGTGCCCGAAGCTACCTTTTTCAATAAAGTGCCTTTGTATCATTTGGATTCCTTATTTGGACGGTTTTGCTCCCTTGTCTCATATTCTTACATCTTGGGGATTTTTTTTTATTGGATTGGAGGTTTAACGACCACCGTGAGCAACTCAATGGGCTATAAGCAGTCGCCCGTCCCTAATTTAGGGTCACTGGTTCCAGGGAAGGGAGAGAGCCAGTGCCGTAAGACAAACAACATCCATGCCTGACCGGGATTCGAACCCGGACCCCTTACTGACGAATGATCAGAGGCCAGCGCCTTAGACCACTGCGCCCATCTTGGGGATCTTATGGTATGATTTGAGTCGATGTGGAGCACGTCTGCACGACGTTACATTCAAAAAACCGTCTCGTCCTTAATTTTTGCACACCATTGTATAAGGTGTGAGTAATAGGTAGGAAAATAAAGTGGAACGTGATGGGTAAATACAAGGATTTACCGGATTTTGAGAAAGGGCAGATTGGGGGAGCTGGGAAAGAGGGTGCGTCGATTTTCCAAACGGCTGAACTGGTGAGTTGTTCGCGATCCTCCGTAGTTAAAGTGCAACAGGAGAGGCGTGAAAATGGTCAAACAACGACCCGCAGGCAAAACTGCACAGGGCATTGCAAGGTTGATGTGAGTTGAGCGCCGGGCCCGACTACTCGTACAGGCCAACAGACTATTCAACAGTTGACTACCTAATACAACAGACGCCAACCCGGAACAGTATCTGTCATGCCCATGTCTCGCACGCTTGCACGTATGGACACTAAATGCAGACGACCCCGACGACATCCTTTTCTAAACACGGTATCTGCGCAAAAGACTCGCCTGGTGCAGAGATCTTGCAAGTTGGACGTCGGATGACTAAAATATAGTGTGCTGGTCTCACGAGTTGCGTTTTCTACTCCACTCTGTGGATTGTCGTTGACGTATTTGGCGTAAACAGCATGACGCACTCGATCCATCCTGCATGGCCTATACAATCCAAGCCGGTGGAAGCAGTTGTACAGTGTGGGACATGTTTACCTGGCAGGAGCTTGGACCCGTGGAACAACGTAGGACTAATGCCCACCGTCGTAAATTGCTTGCAGACTCTGTACACCCAGTATTTTTACCCGAATGGAGACGAAGTCTTCCTAGATGACAATGCGCCTAACCACTGGTACAATGTTAGGCAGGGGAAAGAATTGGAAAAATTTAGTAGCTTGATTCAATTCCAATACAACGCAAGTTATCACACACTGTGTTGACGAATTTATAAGTAATAATAAGTTCAGTTCGAAACAAAGTGAAGAAATTTTTTAAAATATGAAATTCAAGCAGCACTGTATTATTCAATAATTGTATATTCGACTTCTGATATCCCCCACACGGTTCAATTCACTTTAATCTTAAGATTTGTTGACAAAAAAATATATAGAAGAAATGTTTTTGGTTTTCATCAAATCGAGAATCATGATTCCGAATATTTTTTTTTTTTTTTTTTTTTTGGATTGGAGGTTTAACGACCACCGTGAGCAACTCAATGGGCTATAAGCAGTCGCCCGTCCCTAATTTAGGGTCACTGGTTCCAGGGGAGGGAGAGAGCCAGTGCCGTAAGACAAACACAACATCCATGCCTGACGGGATTCGAACCCGGACCCCTTACGGACGAATGATCAGAGGCCAGCGCCTTAGACCACTGCGCCACCCCGAATATTTAGAAACGATTGTATTGGAATCATTACAGGATCATCTATTGACATCAAAAACTGTACAGACCAAACATACAATAATACTGCAAACTTGTCGAATAATTACAGTGGATTACAAGCGACGCTGAAAAATAGTATTGAAAAAGCAACTTATGCACCATGTGCTAGTTTTTTTTTTTTTTAACAAGCATTGCATTATTTTAACTCTATTCAGAATTTATACGTATATTTCCCTTTGTCCTCTTGACGATGGAATATTCTTATAAATATTTTGCTGGATTCTCAATCCAAACATACAAGGAGAATAGGAGACACCAGATGGGCAGCAAGAGCTGACAGCAGTTTCAGCTTTAAGATGGAATTACAAGATCAAGGAAGCGTTAATTCAAATTAGTACGAAAGGCAATGAAAACGAATGGGTAAATTAGAGGCAGAAAAATTATCACAATATTTTAATGAATATGAAATAGCTTTATTAACAGTTTCATAGGGAAAACTGTTACGACGAATAAACAATAAGAGTTAATCGTTACAAGATATACATACAATCCAATTTAATACGAGGAACAATTCTCAATACTCTTTCTGAATTCATAATGGCTGCCAGAAGCAACATATAATATATTGATAACGACGCAAATCGACTTACAGAAAATCGGAACTGCAAAGACAGCTGAATGAAGACAAGGAAAAAATAAAAAATTTTAAACAATACCTTTTTGTAATGCTAACAGTGAACCCTCATTTTTTGTACTTAAACGGGTTAATTATTACACTGGCGGAAGTGAAAAAAGAACACCAAGAAGGAAACGTCTGATACCAACGAAATTTATACAGCATAATAACGGAATTCAGAGGATAACGTGATCAAAACATTATGGCAAAATACAGCTGTATTTGCTGGTAAACTGAAAAATAGCATTTCCATGTAACATGGTTAGTACGAGGTTGAACCGCCATGAACTACGTCACACAGTGCAATTCTGGCATGGAGTCTGTCGTACAGATGTTGGATGTAAGTTTGGGGTATTGAGTTCCAAGCATCCTCAACCTGGACGCGTAAATCGGGGATGGTGGTGGAGACAGGATAAGTCGTTGTCCCATAAAATCCCACACGTGCTCAATGGGGGGGAATCCGGTGAACGTGCAGGCCATGGATGTTGTCTCACACCCTGAAGTGCATGCTGCGTTGCACGTGCGTTATCTTGCTGGAAAACACCACGATAGACCGACCTTACAAATGGCACAACGGGCTGAATGATGTTGATGTAGGAGGTGCTGTTTAACGTACCCGGTACAAACACTAGTTGTGTACGGGAGTGATAGCTGATCGCTCCCCACACCAGGAGACCAGGTGTAGGGCCTGTGTGTCGCTGGCGGATGCAAGAAGGGTTGAGACTCTCCCCTGTGCGTCTGCGAACACGCATACAGCCATCGAAGGCTCCCAAGCAGAACCTGCTTTCATCGCTAAACACGACAGATCGCCATTGCGTTCTCCAGTGCAGACGTTGGTGACACCACTGCAGCCGTTCATGACGGTGGGCTGGAGTCAGAGGTACACATGCACGTAGTCCTGCATCCAGTAGACGGTTGCGGATTGTTCGCACACTCACCTCAGGTGCAACGGCAGCTCGGATTTGCGTCGCAGTGGATGTTCTACTTGACAACGCAGCTCTTCTTATGCGTCGATCGGTCCGCTCATCAGTCCGTCTGCGACTCCCGGTTCCACGTCTTTTTTTTTTTTTTATTGGAGGTTTAACGACCACCGTGAGCAACTCAATGGGCTATAAGCAGTCGCCCGTCCCTAATTTAGGGTCACTGGTTCCAGCGAAGGGAGAGATCCAGTGCCGTAAGACAAACACAACATCCATGCCTCACCGGGATTCGAACCCGGACCCCGTTCGGACGAATGATCAGAGGCCATCGCTTAGACCACAGCGCCACCGGGGCGGCTTCCGTCTTCTCGTGTGGGAATGTTCCTCGGACCATCCACGCCACCATCGTACCACCACAGATACTTTCCGTCCAATTCGCTCCGCAATACGACCACCCGGCCTCGCGGGGTCCGACTAGACGACCTCGCTCAAAGTCCGATAACTGCTGAAATCGTACAAGTCTTCCATGTCCAGGTATTGCAGCTTCTTCAGTCTTCGCACGTGTCCGTACGCCGGCGACTGATTACATTCACTTCGCCGTACTCCTTAAATACCACCGACGATAATTTGCATATTATGCCGTGCTGTGGCGTAAGCGCTCACCGGTTGGTCCCGAAATTAACATCACACCTACGTAAACTCGACCCCATTAACATGTAAATTTCATGATCGTCCGCCAATTCCTTCTTGGTGTTCTTTTCTCACTTTCCGCCAGTGTATATACATAATGCCGAGCTCCCGTGTGTTGACCGGATTGCATTTTTAAGGCTATTAACTAATCACAGGATAAACAATGCAGAAAAAAAAACTGAAATTTGCTCAGATATTCATGTTTTAAGCAAACTAATTTCAGTTCTGCACTGTTTATCGAAAAATCAAGTTGAAAACCCAGAAAAGGCTTTTCGGTCGACACGCGAGAGCTTTTTTTTTTTTTTTTTTTTTTGTTTGATTGGAGGTTTAACGACCACCGTGAGCAACTCAATGGGCTATAAGCAGTCTCCCGTCCCTAATTTAGGGTCGCTGGTTCCAGGGAAGGGAGAGAGCCAGTGCCGTAAGACAAACACAACATCCATGCCTCACCGGGATTCGAACCCGGACGAATGATCATAAGCCACCGCTTATACCATTGCGTCACCGGGAGGGGGCGGCTCGGCGCAATGGCTTATGACCATTCGTCCGGGTTTGAATCCCGCTGTTTATCTACGCCAATAAATAACGGATTGAAACTATTAGTTTCATATGGATTTCATTACATGGTGTATTTCCTCTTTTAAAATTCTCTCTACTTATGCGAAAAAAATGCCACAAGACCAAGGGTGCTGTTATAAATTAACCTCAAGCTAACTATTGTTAGACAGTCGAACTTTAAGCCTACAGTCATGTGTATGCCCTACCTCGCTACTATAATCTTCAAGGAGTCACTTGTACCCATTCTGATGGTCAACTATCGCTACTCTCTTTATCGACAGACTGGCGTAAAGCGTTTCTACCGCAAAGACATCACGAAATCCGTGCGATTTGCCAGTACGGGTTTATGGTCAAAGTGGTGGTTCATTTGTCAAAATAATGGGTAGACTTAAAAAAGGAGTCTACTCAAGGAAGAAATAAAAATACTACTGCTCCATAAGCGATCAGTGACAAAAATAAATAAAATAAAAATTACGTAGGAAAATTGCTGTTAAATACGTACATACATACGCTGAAGAGCAATTGAATTAGAGACAGCTGGCGTTATGCAAATGTGGCGCTGTGGGCGGCCCTGTAAACGGAAACAAGATGTATGCAGCGATCCGACAATATAAGGAGTGATGCGACGGGAATCGGGAGGAGGGCGGCCGCGGGTGGCCTAGTGATCAGCGTTCGTGACTGCCATGGAGATAACCTCAGGTTCGATCCTGAGCAGGTACGAACGCTCGAACCACTAAATACCCGCCGTGCGTCGGATGATCACGTTAAGCCGTCGGACCCCGGAAATAAATAAGGGCGTCTTCCTCCCCCTTTCTACCTCGCTTCCGTATCACTTTCCTATCAGGCACTCTAGCCCAAATCTCATAGCTTCCTATTTCTAAGGGTTGTTTAAGACTTGGGGTCAGACACTCCCTTCCTAAAATCCTTTACATATGATCTGATCTGAATCAGTAGGAGTAAGGGCCTAGTGGTCAGCGTTCGTGACTGCCACGGAGAAGACCTCGGGTTCGATCCCAAGCACAGGGACAAACGCTCGAACCACTAAATATCCGCTGTGCGTCGGATGGGCACGTTAAGCCGTCGGGCCCCGGGTACTGGTTCCCCGGTAATAAATAAGGGAGTCTTCCTCCCCATTTCTACCTAGCTTCCGTGTGACTTTCCTATCGGGCACTCTAGACCAAATCTCCTAGCTTCCTATTTCTAAGGGTTGTTAAAGACCTGGGGTCAGACACTCCCTTCCTAAAATCCTCTACATATGATCTGAATCAGTAGGAGTCGGACGCAGTATGGGTAAGACGAAGGAGATAAGCGCATTTGATCTTGCGCAAATTGTCGGGGCCCAACGAATGGGTCACTCCGTCTCGAAAGTCGTGCAGGCACTGGGATTTTAATGAGCCACTGTCTCACGGGTGCACCGAGAGTACATCGAATCCGGTAAAACCATCCCTGCAAGGGCCAACTGCCGTGGACAACAGCGTGTGGATGAGCGGGGTCATCGTATCGGCTAGCTCGTATTGTAACAGCGGATAGACGGGCCACAGTGCAAGAAATCACTCGGCAATTTAACGCTGGTGCACAAAAACGTGTAAGTAGCCGCACCATCTCCTCGCTATGGTGAACAGAAGCCATCGTCCCACGAGGGTACCGCTGCTGACCGCACATCACAGGGTGCAAAGATTAACATGGGCGCGGGAGCATCGCCACTGGACCCTAGACATGTGGAAAAACGTTGCCTGGACTGAGGAGTCGAGATTCACGTTGGTACATGCGGATGGCAGGTTATAAGTACGGCGCAAACCACATGAAGCAATGGATCCTTCTTGCAAGCAGGGTACTCTTCAAGCTGGTGGAGGTGGCATTCTCGTCTGGGGACTGTTTACGTGGACTGAAATGGCACCCCTGGTACGTGTGACATCGTCCCTCACATGTCAACGTTACCGGGATATCCTGGACGACCATTTGCTCTCGTTTGTGCGTCTTCAACATCCCACTGGGGACCTCATCCTGCCACAAGATATTGCACCGTGCCATCGTACCCGAATTGTTGGATGAACACTCCACCGACGCGACCTCGCTTCCTTGACCAGCTAGGTCACCTGACTTCAATCCCATCGAGCACATCTGGGATGCCATCGAGAGAGATGTTCGAGGCTCTGACCCCCGTCCATCAAATCTTCGTGAACTGTGGGAGTTTGTTCAGGGGTCGTGGATCCGTATGGCTTCCCAACGCTTCCGGTGTCTTGTAGAGTCCATGCCGAGACGAATCGCCGCCGTCATTAGGGTGAAAGGTGGTGCTACACGTTACTAGACAGGTATCTCTAATTCAATTGCTCTTCAGTGTACATACACGCATTTCAACTTTCGGAATGATCTTCATGGTCAGTGTTGCACTCAGACTTGTTATTAATATATGCATTAATACATATAACAATATTTTTAATAGAGTATAAAAATTTTATGCTCGTGTATCACAAATTAGAAGAAATCTACACATACAAGTGATTAAAAATGCTATACCTTCATTTAAATTCAGTAATGCACCACGGATTTCACAATGCAGTGGTGTAAAATATTATGGATGATAATGCTGTGCTGGAGGACACCCCCCCCCCCCCCAACATTAAGAGTGGCAAAATTATCTTCGTCTTACTACAAGTATGTTTCTAATTAAGGAATCATTACAATGTTACCTGAAAACGTATGCTGTCAACCATTTCCCTGCCACTTGGTTTCAGCCCTTTTAGTTAGCACACAGTAGTAAAAAAAAACTAATTAATAGAAATTTTGAAGATGACAATCTGATTTTTTGGTGTAAATGTGACAAGGATGTTAAGTCAGATAATATCCGAAAACTTGAAAATTTCATCGTCCTTGGTCGTCCTGGGTGGTGTAGTGGTTAGTACATGCGAGCGCTATCTGGGAGATGTGGGTTCGTGTCCCGCTCCAGGACGATGAAATTTTCAAGTTTTCGGATATTGTCTGACTTAACATCCTTGTCACATTTACCCCCCCCCCAAATCGGATTGTCATCAAAATTTGTATTACATGGTGTACTCCCGTATTTATTTCATGACTAATTAGTTTGAAATTCCTGGATTTTCTTTTTTTTTTTCAGAGTGTAAACCACATACATACCACCAGGAGGGAAAAAAACACCTTTTTATGAGAATAATTTTTAATAATTTGCTATCGTTAAAAATTAGGTAGCGCAAATATTTTGTTGTATTGGAAGCCCTAATGTCATGTTAGCTGCACTGAAATGCAGCTGAATGCCAACTTAAAAAATATGACGATGTATTGCAGTGCAAACAGTATGCCGTTGGTGAGTGCAAATCCACAGTAAACTTATCTACCAAATAAAAAAGGCTTTAAAAATTTACAGAATTGTGAAACAATACTTGGTTTTCTTGTTTGCCCCTCTTGCATATATGATCGAGATGAACTGCTCTTCTACCCTCCTGATTTTTATACAGAGAAAGTATTAAGTAATTTTGGTAGCACTTCATAATAGATTTTTAACATGGACAATTGTTCCATTTAATAAACAAACTTACAAAAGCATTCTCATCTAGAGCAACAAATTTTGCTCTAGAGTACATATATTTTCATAACTACTTTGAAATCAGAGCTACATTTAACCATTTAATGACCATAACGTCCGTACATACAGACGATCATAGCTGACTGAAACGCCTGTCTAGAATGTGCCAGAATTCCTACCCTTACCTGTTCTTTAAATTTGCACGACCTACGAGGGATGGATCAGCAGGAGTCTCCATCAGTCACCGTTGTTGTTACTAAACAAAGAAGTGAAACAACATACAGTTTTGGGTGTTATGGTATTTAGAGGGATACCAGATTTTAAAGTCATGGTCATTTATTTTAATTTTTTGTCGAAGTTCTGTATACATTACTGGCTGCATTGACTAGTCAAATGTGGAAAACGTAAATATACACGCCGATGGCAGTTTTAGTTTCAGTGTATAAAACAAAGAAATTAATTTAAAACTTTAAATAATCTTAATGCTTCTATGTGAACATATTTTTTTTATAATATTTTCCCTCATTTTCTGAAGTTTTTAAATTAATTTCTACAAATATTCATCTATAAACAAAAGTAATTACACTAAATATAAGGGGGTGATCACCAAAAACCTAAGGGGAGGCAGCCATGAATGGGGGGGGGCTAAGTACTCCCAAAAGAAGTCTGAATACATCACTATTCGTGGTGATGTAGTTGAGGAAATTGGGTCTTCAAGAAGCTCACTATATTTATTTTTTATTTTTTTCAAATCAAATATTTTAAAGGGTAATTTTACGCATATTTGATACATTCAATGAGAGTATTTCTAAAAAACATTGTTAAAAATCTGTTTGTGATTGAATTCCTTTTACAAAACATATTTCTATGGTTCTCTTTCATCCAGAATCGCACATTTTTTTATTATTTTTTTCACAAAAGAATTCATGAGCTTATTCCCCTGTAGGTACATGCATTTTTATACTGGGCCGTACGAATAATCTTCCCAGCCTAATTTGGCTGTCCCAATCCGCCACTGATGAGCTTCTAGATATCAGGACATGTATCATATTTCCATTTCCATGAATTAAAATCATGATCAAAAACATTTGGATTTTCAATTGAACTGATCCCTGATCATGAATTCATGGACTCCTAACCTTTTGGTGCTTCTCTGATGCCGAAGCACCCACAGAATCAAGTGAATAATTTTTATTTTAACAGATCAACGTATGTTTAACCCTTTTAAAAACTTGTTCTCTCCTCACGAGAGGGGCATTTGGCATCTAGTGCATAAAAATTTGTTCCACAGACCTGACATACCCATTTAATGAATGTCATGACTTTGTATTGGTTACTGTACAATCATTTTTCCAAAGGGGTGGGGTGTTTATAAGTCATCTGCCTATTAACATTCATCTGATGATTTTTGTTTTTTATAAGGAAGAATATTGTCTTCTGATTTGGTTACAGAACATTCTAGGAAATACACTGTATTGACAAAAGTCACCACAACACCACTTCCAAAGCAAATGAACGGATCCGCTGCGTTAAGATTCGCGGAACAGCTGCAAATGGTATAAAAACAAGCCTGCAGCTGACCACAATCATATCGCACTGTGAGGTTGAGTGAAAACGTTGCGGCGGGAGAGAACAGACTTTGAGAAAGGTAAGATCGTTGGGTGTTATATTAGTGGGTTGTCCATAAGAGAAACCGAGAGGCTTTTAAACATACCAAAGTCAACTGTTTTGGATGTACTGAATAAGTGGAAGACACATGGCGTGCCTGAAGCAGCAAAACATACAGGCAGACCAAAGAAAATCAGTGATGGAGGACGTCGAAGCCTCAGGAGAGTCGCTACAGCTAATTGATGGAGTACTGCACAAAACCTTAGTGTACAGGTGAATAAAAATGCTGGAACTCGGTATGTACACGTACCATTTGCAGAGAACTTCATTCCATGGGTTACTGTGGTCGGCCGGCTGCTCATAAGCCTTTAATCTCCACTTGGAATGCTACTCGTCGTTTAGCATGGTGTAAAGAACATTTATTGTGGACCGTAGACCAATGGAAACGGGTCCTATGGACTGATTAATCCAGATACATGATCCATCAGTCTGATTGCCATGTGTGGGTAAGGCGGCAGCCGGAGGAATGCTATTTACCACAGTGTACTGTTCCTATGATCAAGTTCGGAGCTGGCAGTGTACTCTTGTAGGGGTGTTTTTCGTGGTATGGTCCCGGCCCATTGGTTATCGTGGACAAACCTGTTAACCAGCAAGTCTACCTCGATATTCTGGACAATTATGCCCTACCAACTCTGTGGCAAAACTATGGAACCGAGCCTTGTTGGTACCAGCAGGATAATGCACCGAGCCATAAAACAAGGACTGTTACGTCGTGGTTTGACAATAATTCCGTATTGTGTGTGGACTGGCCAGCACATAACCTTGATCTTAATCCCATTCAGCACCTATGAGATGAATTAAATCACCACATAAGAAGTTTAGAACCAAGGCCTACTACTAAGCAACAGTTAGTGGCAGTTTGTTCCAAAACCTTGTCAAAAGCATGTGTCGAAGGGTCAGTGCATGCATTAAGGCCAAAAGTGGAATGTATGTCAATAAATGCTATGTTGCGTTTCTCTTCTAGATGTCCGGTGACTTTTGTCACTGTAGTGTATATGAGAAAATCCAGAACATGGGCCTAAATTTAGATCTACAGAAAAAATAAATAAGTGGCATGAACCATTACAGCTCACTGTAGTGTGATCTGGCATAATTTACAGTACACCTGTGAATAGTTTTGAAGAGTATGGACAGAATAGTTATAAGTTTATCTCCCATCATTTGCATCCAATCTTGATATTACTGAAATTATTGAGGAACAAGCACAACCAGAGGATTAATACCGCAATGGTGTGAATTCTCTATCAGTTGCACCACTACAAGTAAAAAATACATTAGCTGAAAGATCATATCAAGAAAAATGGAGAACACATTTGATTCAGATACACTCCTTTTGTTGGCAACTGCTATTTCTGCAGATAAGATTCATGTAATTCATTTGCTCTAAATGGATTTTTCCAGAAGATAAAAAGATCCCTACGGTTTTAAAATTCTCAACAAAATTGCATTCTATTGTTCAGCATTGAATGTTTGATAAAGCAACCAGATATTGGAACACTGCTTTGCTGAGAACAAAATAGAGTTTTTTCCACGATTCAGTAAATCATTTGGAAACATACACATATTCTAACTAAATACACAAAACATTTTGTCAATAAAATTGCACTGTTTCTGTAAGTGTGATATTGCATCTGAACATTTGTATCTTAAAAAGCTGTGTGTTGTACAATTTTTGTGATCTGCAAAGACAAGAGCTGTGATGAAGAGAATATACTCAGCAAAAGTGAAATACTTTGCCTTGATACACATGCTGAATCAAGAACAAGCTGCAGATATTTTTTAAAATATTTTTTCTGAAGAAATACATAAGGATTGTGAGAAACTACATAGAGGGATTACAAGAAACGAATTGCGTAGAGAATTTTCTTACTTTGTAAGTCTTTGGTGAAACTCAGAACAAGTACAATCAAAATTTGTTTCTACAATAAGCATGTTGGAAGGTAGGTACAACACAAACAATTTGTAAGCACGTTTTTCTTAGAATGGTAACAAGCAAGTGATAAAATCTAAATCTGAAGACATCTGAGGGGGATCGAGAACAGTTTGCATTTAAAGACTTTAAATTTTTTCAGGGTCAGCAAACTAAATTTGAAGACTGGCTTTAGGAACTCAGGATCTCTGGTCAGTACAATGTTGTTGTTTTTTCGTAATGTTTGAAGGGTTAGTGACCATACAAGGAAGAATGTGAATGCACACCTTTTATCTAATGGCTTTTACACCTTCTCCACACCAATGTTTTTTTTTTTTTTTGCAACAATAAATTAAACACATTTTAATATATCGGAAGATATACCCTGGCAGGGTTCGTACTCTTTTGGGGGAAAAAATTCAAGGACTTTCCAGGCCTTTTCCAGGCCATATACAAAAAATTCCAGGATGATTACTGCGCTTTACAGTATCATGCTCAAATTAGTTTTTAAAAGCAATTTCAGTTTTAAGTAATAAAAATGATGAAAGATGCAAATGGATTAGGGATGATAGGGGGGAAGGGAATAGAACTGTCCATAATTAGCATGTTCTCGCTTGCGCTAGGCGCTTAAGCACTGCTGAATTCCGTCAGACCCCCAATGGTCAAATGATTGAAATGTGCTGATGTTCATGGAATGAAATGGTTGATCAGCTATGATAACCGCATAAAAGTTCGAAGGGGGCGATTTCTTTTTTACGTTATGCAACATTCTACATTACTCCAGTATTTATCTTGTCATCATCAACAATAGCAATGTAACTACCACTTACGATCGCGGATATCGGCCAACTGAAAATCTGCCATACAACTAAGGGATACAACACACAGGTATCATGTTACAGTGTATTGTAATTGAAAAAAAAAAAAGATTTCAGAAATTAAAATCGAAAAAAAAAAAACTTTCAGAAATTAATATCATCAAGTCATGGTGTTTCAAAAATCCGCTTTCCTTTATAATGTTTAAAAACATGTAATGTTTTTTCTTTTTTACCTGTCGTGTATAATAAAATGGGTTGATTTTTTTATGGAATCAGACGTCCATATGTCCGATTGTCTTCGTCTGAGTTCACACGTTAGCTACTGTGTACAAGTAGACATATTTTTTCAGCTCAAAAATATGTAGTTTTGTATGTATTCACAGTATAACTCATTCCGTATTCCCACAGAACAAAATTCAGCAGATACAAATGAAGAACATCAAGACCCACCCAACACCATGTTTCCGATTGTCTGCTGTTTATATTCAAGAAATGCGAATATGGATCAATGGTGAATGCAGCAACTATGGTTTTTATTTATTACCAAGAAAAAAAAAAGGAGCCTGAAAGCTGTAAAGCTGAAACGGATATTTCTCCCCTCCCGAAAACATTCCGATTAAGTTCAAACAGCAGGAGCACGCGTCCACGCACACTCAACCTCTGGAATGTCCTGATGGAACGGCTTCTTTCATTTGGCACATCGCCATAAATCACCACCTGCAGCTCACTGAAGTGTCTTCCTCCTTCACCCTAACTATAGGAGAAAACGTAAAAAAAAAATGCTGCCCAATTTTCGACAAAATGACCAAATTTACGTCATAACGTTGCAATTTACTAAAATACGTTTATCTGCTGAATTTCGCCTAAATCCATTGAAAACTTTTTAATTATAGATTTTTTTATTAAAACAGTAACTCAGACATCTGAATAAAAATGTATGTTTGTAATTAAAATAGAGTCCATATCATCACAGAAACAAAATTTCAAAATTTAAGGATCACTCTGTTTAAATAAACCATGGCATCTAAAAAAAATAATTTGCTTGCTTTTCCCGTAATTTATAATTGCCGTTTCTTTTTTTTTGAATCCGATTTTGCAACGGAAGATTTTTTTTTTTTGCATCTGCTAAAGTTTCAAACGGAATTCGGCGAAATTTGCACTAGAATTTTATTGTGATGTATTTTAACCACTGTAAAAATTTTACTGTTATTTTCAAAATTCCGGAAAATGGATTTCTGAAAATATCTCTTAGTCCTTTTGAGCCGTGGAAGTGATAAACAGGTGTTTGCTTTCTTCCCAACCAAGGGCTTCGGATCAGCGCTCCCAGCTGTCAATCAACCGTTGCTATGGTAACACCCTTTCTGCTCAAGGCTCACTGTCTAAAGAGGCACACATAATAAAAATTTCCAATGCTAACTTTTTAAGTTTTAAACCGATTCAAATGGAATTTTGGGAGTGAGCTTCTGTAATCCAATTATAGTAAGTGTAAAAATTTCAGCCACTTTTGTGAAAAATTCGCAAAGATAGTTTTCTTATTTTTTATCATAAGTAGCCGAAGTCTCTTGAGGGGTGGGCCGGAAGCAAGCGTCTTAATGCAATAAACAAGGAGCAGATGAATGTGTTGTTCAGGCATACTCTTCACTGGTGGATGCCAGCTGACTTGGTAAACACGCGACCCCTTGCAAATGCTAAATGTCTCTTCTTTCCCTTCTGTTGTTCTCAGTAGTTGTCTGACGGACATCAAGCTCAGGGCTAGAGAATGCATCAAGCTCCCCTTCCCTAACAGACCTGCTAGTAATCATCCAATTTTATTGCACTGGAAGTATGCTTTCCCCCCCCCCAGCCAAATTAGGATTTGGGCACATCCGAAACACCACTGTAGCCGGCGGTTTCTTTGAGAACAGAGGAGAGGAACTTAAAAAAATTAAGGGGTAACAGTCAGTAACACGATTTCCTAAAACGGCATTTTTTTTAAGCACTAATTTCAAATTTCAAGGCTTTTCAAGACAGCATTAAAAAAATACCGTTTTTCCAGGATATTCCAGGCCTTGAAAACGTAATCATGATTTTCCAGGACTTTCCAGGTTTTCAAGCACGCGTGCGCACCCTGCCTGGGTACTTCTGAGAAAGTTAGAGATATGCGACTGTATTCTTGGTAAAATCTGGCATAATCTTACAATGGCAAAAGATGGGTAAACTTAAAGCAAAAAAAAAAATGTTTTTTTGTATGAAATACACCAGTTGATTTAACAGTCAAAACTAGGTATGTGCCTCTCTCACATAAATGGGTCCAAAACACATGGTTGTAAGTTTTATAGCTCCCTCCCTCAACACAAAGTAAGTCTAAAAATTTTATATTTTCTGTAGTTATGCCATTTATTCAGAGAACCACTCTAGATGTTTAAGGAACTATGTGGCAACCAGAAAGCACTGCATGCACTTTAACATTAATAAATAGTTCCTATTATGTTTCATTGAACTGTTATAGATGTTTTGCTTTGTATGATTTGTTTTTGTGCCACGCACTGCTATGTACATTGTGTATATCCCAGCCAACTTGAAAATAATCATAACTTTGTATACAGTCCTCAATAAACATTGTTTGAGGCTATGATACCACAACTTTAGGCCATATACAACCACTGTACTCTAAAATACCCTGAGCAAACAGAACAGCAACATACCTGGAGTACTACTATTGCAAAGATGCTTCCCCACCACAGACAAATATATGGTACTTGAGTATTTCTGCAAGTTTTATGTTGCGCTTAAATGTTGTGTTCATGTTGTCTACATTCTTATGTACACTGAAATAAGTGAAACATTGGAACATGCCGCATGTCAACCAATGAGTTGCTGCCCCATTTTTTTTAACTGCGTGTTTGTATATATATATACAGCCAAACCTTGAAAATCCGTCATCAATGGGACCGTTGGAGTGCCGAATTTATGAAAATTCCAGATTTCTGAAGCTATCCAAAAATTGCGTAATGAACGTTTCGTAAAGCATGTACTTACACATAACAGGTCATTTTAACAAAAATGTGCGTGTCTATGCTTTATAAATTTACAGAGGTCATGCTACCGATCGCATTCTTCACAATTTGCAAAAAATTCATTTTGGAGATGGAAAAATTTTTTTGGCAAAAATAATGGCGATTACTGTTTTGTACTATTTATTATGAAACTGGAAAATTTTTTATTTGGCCAATGGTTACACAAAAACTTGAAAAAAGCAAGAGCAACCACTAGGGCTGGGCAATGTATCGATACATTGCAAAAACCCGATGTGAATTTTACATCGATGTTACGGTTTTCAGCTGAATAACTACGATACTTTGCGAAGGCAATCACTGCGATGCATCATGAAGGCCGATGTAGATGTCATTACACAATCGAATCTACATCCTGCCACCACCAAGCAAAGATCATCATTACACATTCGACACTCACTTCAAACGTACACGCTGATTTGTCGCCTCATTAGTCAGCATCACTTCACGCAGCCCAATGAGATGACGAATTTGAGAAAACTCTCGATGTTACACTTTAGGTGGCTATCGGAAATTTTCAAGCTGAGATTGGATGATCTCGTGATGAGTTGTTGAGATGGTACATTGGGAGATATCCATGGTTATTGGTGAAACACCGAATGTTCTCACGAAAATGAAATCAGAAAAATGCCGGATTTCTGAAGTTGCCGGTTTTCAGGGTGCCGGATGTTCGAAGTTTTACTGTATATATATTTTCTGCACTCGTGTGTTTTGAAATTTGCTGCTTTAATAACCTGTTGATTATTTATTAATATCTAGAAAAATAAAATAAATAAATTTTATAAATTTAATACCGTAAAAAAATCTTAGAATTCTTCATAAAAAGATAAAATTGTCCCTTTAAAAGCTACGCAGTGCGTATATGAATTAGTGACAAACACTTGCAGCTTAATCTGCAGTGATTTGGGAGCTGAAATCCCACTGCCTAGACTGAGTTATAAGTTCGACTCTAATAAAAAAAAAGTTGTAGATGGCAAAAGGAAAACTTTTTGAAGAAATATGCGACAGTTCAAAAGGAATTTATTCTAAATTGAAAAAAAAAAAAAAAAAAAAAAAAGAAAGAATGCGGAGGAAATACGGCACATTTGGTTTGCTCCTTTAATTGTAATGGAAACTATTCACACACACGCATGAGTGGTGTGTGTGATCTCATATACCACTTCCTATATTTCTAATTTATTTAATCACATGTTCTAAACTACCAATTTCCTGTCATTTCATTACACAAATAAAGAATACTACTACACTAAACAAATTTTTTTAGAAAAAATGATGCACTGACAAATTTGCAATTATTCAAAATAGTTTTTGAGCATCTCTTAAATAAAATGCAGTCTAGAATTAGTTACCATCCTTCAAGGTCAACCAACCCTACTTGAAACATGAAATACTTACCATATATGATGACATCTATACAGGGTTATTGTGGTAAATGTGGAATGGTTTTAGATACTTATATCTCAAAGACTATTTAACCTAGAAAAGTTAAGAAACCATCATTTGAACGCTCAGTTTATTAACTTTCCAGGTAAATCATTGATAGTACCATTGTGATGAACATCACTGTCATAGAAGAAATTTTATTTATTTAGCTCTCAGCACCATAAGAACCCCAAAGGAAATTGCCAAGTTCTACAAATTTTCTTTGTCCTTTGTCTACAAGAGAACAAGGTTGACAATGCAGAGTACCCCGACGACTTCCACACCAAGCATAAGGAGCATGGCCACAGCTCTGAAACCATCAGGATGCCCATGTTTGTCACCAAGGTGCATGGGATGTTAGACACCAACCCCAGGAAATTAATGAACACTTTATCCAAGGAGCCGGGTGTTGCTTATGGTACCATCCACCACATCATCTACGAGGACCTTCGCTACAGCTCCTACATTCTTAAGAGAGGTCAGTTCATGACCCAGGCCATGCAGGAAGGGCATCTGATGAAAGCAAAGAAACTGTTCAACAAAATCAAGCACCTCAGAACAACTCAAAAATCCCAACAACGTGACCCGTATGGTCCTCGGGGTTACCTCCATGATGGTCCTCGGGGTAATTTTAGTGAGAGAGATGTCATGCCTCTTTACTTCTTTGAAAAGGGGTTTAAGGGCCAACACAGACGCAAAGTGCTGAGAGATGTAGTGAAGAACTGGATGGATACGATTGCTGATGGGAGGCCTCATATCTTCCATGACTCTGCCCCAGCCCACACCAGAGCAACTCAGAAATGGCTTGAAGAGAATGTGCCCTACCACTGGTCTCCAGACACACACACACCCCTCCCGTGACTTGAATCCCTTGGCTAACTGTATGTGGGGAGCATAGCTGAAAGAGGGACTAACAAGAATTTCCATAACACCCTAGACTCTGCCAGGAATACCATCACTAATGTCATGATGTACATGAACAAGATCCAGATTGCCAAGGCTTGCGACTGATTCCACTCAAGGTTTGAGGCCACCATCACTAGCAATGGAAGGTTTATTGGAAAATTATGGTGTTTGTGCATCAACTATTGCAGAAGATTTGCTTCAATGAAATGTACAAACACATTTCAATTAATTGTTTTATTATATACATAAATTTTCCACATTTACCATGATAACCCTACACATATGAATACACCCAAGTGATCTTTCGCTTGCCCACAATTTACAATGCTTCTGAAGACACCCTAATGTTAGCATAAAGTAGATTGTACTATATACATATAAATCTTACTTCAAAATATTTCACTGTCCATTCAGACCAAACTTATTTTAAATAACCTGTTTACCTGCTAAAGTTAAACAAGCCAATTTCAAAATACTGAACATTCTGTTTACATAACACCAACCTTTTCAAAATATTTTACTATCCATCAAGGATAAACAAACTCATTTAGAAAATGTGCTACTTAAAAAATCTGAATTGTATAAGACCTCAAGGAAATAATTACTGTTAAACACTGTTTTGATTTTTCTGACAGCTTCAGTAAGCTTCCAACATACAGTACTAATCATTAACAAAATAAATAAAGGAAATTACATTCTAATTATTATTATCCAGGTTATTCATAAAAATGTGTGTAGTAACATTTGAAAACTTCCAATTAAAATGCTTTCTTCCTCAGTTTCTAGGATATATTATTGCTGATTCAAAGAAGTATATATATAACACATTTAAAATCACAAAATTTACAGCAGTTTATACAAATGTTTATATCATATAACCATACAAAACTACATAAAAGATTTTACAAAATTATATATTGTACAGACATCAGAAACATTAAATTGTATGGAAAAAGTTGTATGAATAAAATATACAGCAAACAACATTTGAATACCCTGAACACACTCAATCTCAGAGAGCTTAAACAGAGAAGCAGCTCTACGAAACACTTTGCACAAGAGTCATCTGGTGGAATTTTAAGAAATAAATTTATATATTGGCAAAGTCTTTACTTCTTCAGAAGTTGCTTTAAATGCAACTAAGCATCTCGTGAAAATTGCATGTTTTTAATTCACTAGTAAGATAGACCCACACACTGCCTGAAACAAAGAAAAATTGAAGCTTAATGTAAAAGCACTACATTTAATAACATTTTTCAATAGAAAACTGTCAGCTCTGATCAGGATGAACAAGTTTTCAAGCACACGCCCGCACGCGCACACACATTTTCTTCCATTTAAGTCACAGACCATGAAATTAAACGGAAAAAATCCTTTATATAATAATGAATTAAAAAAAAACAAAAATAGATGAAGTATAAAGCACCTGAGTAGTTCGTGGGAAAAGGATTAGAGATATCAAGATTCCCACGCAAAAATTGCGATTCATATGATGATCTAGAACTCCAAAGAAATAAGAGTAAAAAAATCTTATTAAATAATGCAACAATAAGCAAAAAATATTTTAAGCGAACAAAAAGTAAAAATCAATAGTTTTTTAAAAATGAAATAAAGCTGCCTCGCACGGGGGGGGGGGGGTGTAGACAGTGATCAACCTATCTAAGCTTCCTTTTGCCTGTCCTAGTAATTCACACATACAATCCAGTGCAGGGACTCTTATATCTTTTGCTAGACAACTTTCATATTTTTTGCCCAACCTCAAGAATCAGCCACCCATACTAACTTCTTCGTCTGGCTATAAGCATGGAATAAAGAATAAAAATCCACAGTGTTTTTTCGGAATTACCATAACTCAATAGTTAGATCCAAAAATCCGTAGAAACTGCAGATAACTTGTCATTACTGAAAATGTTTCAACTGAACAGCTAACAAAAACCTCAATAATGTATTATTACAGCAGAATCTGACAAATGAGATTTGTGAATTGGTTGCTGACAAAAGACACAATGATTATGTGCTGCAGGAACCTCAGTCCTCAGTAGTACCCAGGAACATGCTAGCTACTGAGCAGTATGTCATCATGTGTGAGTGCAAATACTAGCTCCTTTGTTGCATCACATTTTCTATCAAAATAAATGTAAATGTGTGTGTGTGTATATATATATATATATATATATATATATATATATATATATTCTATAAAGAAGATACCTAAGCAAAAAAATGCATATATAATTTTGACTCACACCTAGTACAACATAGAAAAGGTTATGTATCTACCTGTGTGAGTAAAAGGAGAAAAGACAAAAAAATAAAACAACTGAATGTAGAAGGTGTCGAGAATACTGAGCCTTGGCTTTATCAAGGACCAGCAAAAACTCTGCATTTTCTCACTTCCACAAAGACCTAGTTGGAAATGGGTTTCTGCAAGGCCATAGATGCAAGTAACATTCCCACCTAAAATAGTTTAAAAAATATATATATAAGTCATGTCCTCCGTAGAGTTGCATGACCTAGCACTAGTTAACAATTTCGCTTGCATCCATTAACCTTCCTGGCCCGACCCATGCTCTTCATCTGTTACTATTAAACAGAGAGAAGAAGATTAAAGAGAACTCAAGCTGTGAGAGTGACATAATAATTAGAAATGATTTTCAGCCATAACGAAATTCCAAGTTCGTTTGAGAGAGAATTTAAACCTGAAAATCAATGCAAAAGAATTCCAAATTTTACATTGCAATTAAAAAAGGAAATGTTAATTTTTAACGAACAGATTTTTGAAAGAAAACTTGAGTCTAAAACCCCTACTCTACAACTTATGACAGCACGAAAACGAGAATAAGTTAAAGATAATAATTAACTAAAGAAAACTTTGTGAAAGTTATATACCTTAAACAGTTAGTTGCAATATGTACAAAGTATTTCAGCAGTGCTTTAAAAGTGCATAATTAATTAGTTATTAAGAACTTAACTACTTTGAAAAAACAGCACAGAGACAGCGCATAGAAAAGGAACAAGCTTAGCCATCTTCTGTTCCTAGGTACCCCAAAAGACGCTCAAAGTTACAAAGAAAAGAAAGAGTTAAAACCCGCAAAAATGTTAACAGACAAACCAATGCCTAAAAGCTGAAAAGCTAAAAAACGACAGAGAAAAAGTACATGAAATACAAACATTGAACTTATAAAACCTAGAACCCAAAAACAAGGAAGAGAGCTTACCTCTTGTGTGACAAATACTTTTCTCCTCACAAGAGAAGAACATGGCTGACCTCTTCCGCCACTCCCTAGACGCTGGGGGCAGTGAGGGTGGGGCTGATGGCCTCCTCATACAGCAAGAAACCAACGCGCGGAGATTTTAACCAGAGAAAAAAAATATATATATATATAAACTTAAGACTGTGGATCTGTATGATCAGAAAGAGCAGAATTAACTCTCCAGAATACATGAGAAATATTATAAAATACACGAGCCCGTAAGTTATTCTACCAAGCAGTTAGAAAATCGGTTTAAGGCATTCTTCAAGAAACTTAAAATTCCACAAACTAGAAGATATGAGCCTGAATTTCCATTTCTTTTTGCAACGGTTAAGTTTCATAAGGATCCTGTGAAGTTCAGGTTCATAGCTAGTGGAGTAAGGAGTCATAAAAAGAAAATAGATCTTGCTTTTGAAGATGTCTTAAAGAAGGTTTTGAAACACATTAGAAACTGTTCTAACTTGATGAACAGAGATTTTTGGATAATTAATAATAATGCAGAAGTAATTTCTACTATACTCAAAGTTTGTCCCCTAGATATTAATAGTTATGATTTTGAAAACCTATATACTAATCTGCCTCTATCAGATATAATCACTACCTTTAAAGAGCTGTATGCAGAATTTAAACTTAACCAATTTGTTGATGTAGGAACTTGGAACTCTTATCTCAATTGCTGCATAAAAAATAACCATATCTTATATAATAATACTCTCTATAAGCAAGTGAACGGTATTCCAATGGGAACATCAACGTCCACGAATATCGCTAATCTATTCCTGTTCTTTAAGGAATATAAATTCATTAAAAATCACCCCACCTGCTCAGATAACTACCTTTACACTTTTAGATATATTGATGATCTGCTGTGTATCAATAATTCAGAAGTTATAGAGAGTGATTTTGATAATATCTATCCTAGCTCTCTTAACTTATGTAAAACCAACCACAGTAATCAGGAACTTGAGTTCCTAGACTTAAGCATTAAGCTCAACAGAGGTAACCCATCTATTAGCCTCTTTGATAAAAGAGTTAATTTTCCTTTCAAAGTAATTAAATATCTACACTGGAATAATAACATTTCAACCAAAGTAATTGAGAATGTACTAATTTCTCAGGTCCCAAGAATTTCAAGAATTTGCAGCAACAATTTGTACTTCAATTACCACATTAATATACTATTAGAAAGTTTTCTAGAGAACGAAATTCCTTCTTCTTTCATCAAAAGAACTTTAAGAAAAATTATTCTGAATAATAGAGTAAGGTTGGCAGATCTGCTTTAATTTTCTACACAGTTAATAATATGATTCTGACCAATCAAAGCCGTTAGGAAGTTGGCTAGAGGATGCCTATTAACTACCTAAAGGAACCTTAGTGCTATGGATATGACGGTCCTATTAAAACAAAAAATTAAATAATATAAACAAAATCACAAAAAAAGCTTAAAAATCTGTTTATAAAAGAAAATAAAAACAAATAAAAAAATAAAAAAGAAAACTAGTTATTCATGACTAGGATAGCTATACTAAAAATAGTAAAACCAACATTAAAATTAATAAGATTCTGATTAATCTATAGAAGCTCACTAAGATGATTTAATACATGCAAAGATTATTAAATAAACTGCTCGTGTATTTTATAATATTTCTCATGTATTCTGGAGAGTTAATTCTGCTCTTTCTGATCATACAGATCCACAGTCTTAAGTTTATATATATATATTTTTTTTTCTCTGGTTAAAATCTCCGCACGTTGGTTTCTTGCTGTATGAGGAGGCCATCAGCCCCACCCTCACTGCCCCCAGCGTCTAGGGAGTGGCGGAAGAGGTCAGCCATGTTCTTCTCTTGTGAGGAGAAAAGTTTTTGTCACACAAGAGGTAAGCTCTCTTCCTTGTTTTTGGGTTCTAGGTTTTATAAGTTCAATGTTTGTACTTCATGTACTTTTTCTCTGTCGTTTTTTAGCTTTTCAGCTTTTAGGCATTGGTTTGTCTGTTAACATTTTTGCGGGTTTTAACTCTTTCTTTTCTTTGTAACTTTGAGCGTCTTTTGGGGTACCTAGGAACAGAAGATGGCTAAGCTTGTTCCTTTTCTATGCGCTGTCTCTGCGCTGTTTTTTCAAAGTAGTTAAGTTCTTAATAACTAATTAATTATGCACTTAAAGCACTGCTGAAATACTTTGTACATATTGCAACTAACTGTTTAAGGTATATAACTTTCACAAAGTTTTCTTTAGTTAATTATTATCTTTAACTTATTCTCGTTTTCGTGCTGTCATAAGTTGTAGAGTAGGGGGTTTTAGACTCAAGTTTTCTTTCAAAAATCTGTTCGTTAAAAATTAACATTTCCTTTTTTAATTGCAATGTAAAATTTGGAATTCTTTTGCATTGATTTTCAGGTTTAAATTCTCTCTCAAACGAACTTGGAATTTCGTTATGGCTGAAAATCATTTCTAATTATTATGTCACTCTCACAGCTTGAGTTCTCTTTAATCTTCTTCTCTCTGTTTAATAGTAACAGATGAAGAGCATGGGTCGGGCCAGGAACGTTAATGGATGCAAGCGAAATTGTTAACTAGTGCTAGGTCATGCAACTCTACGGAGGACATGACTTATATATATATATTTTAAACTATTTTAGGTGGAAATGTTACTTGCATCTATGGCCTTGCAGAAACCCATTTCCAACTAGGTCTTTGTGGAAGTGAGAAAATGCAGAGTTTTTGCTGGTCCTTGATAAAGCCAAGGCTCAGTATTCTCGACACCTTCTACATTCAGTTGTTTTATTTTTTTGTCTTTTCTCCTTTTACTCACACAGGTAGATACATAACCTTTTCTATGTTGTACTAGGTGTGAGTCAAAATTATATATGCATTTTTTTGCTTAGGTATCTTCTTTATAGAATGTGAATTCTGAATTTTCAAAACTGCTGCGTTGCGCGTTTTGATTTTCAGGTTATTTTGCAACCTTCGTTTTAAATTCTAAAGTTTTTCCTTAGTCTTGTAATAGAGGACAGAGGTTATTTCGCACATCAAGCAAAGTTGATTTTGCTAACTTGCTAAAAACTCTGGAAAGCTTTAAAACTGGCACTAATTTTGTTAAAAATACTTACAAAATTCTCAAGTCCTTCAAGCACTCTGTCCTTAAATGTTTTTTCAAATTCTGGAATGAAACTGCTGACCATGTTGATAAGCATGTTTTTGCTTTGGTTCTGGACATTCTTAAACATATTCTTAAAGATAAAATTTCTCTTAAAGAATTTTCCAGTAATTTTGTTACCATCAGGTTCCTAAATAAAGCCTACGATAATCTCAATGTAAGGAAGCTGTTCTACAATAATGCAATTTTTTTCCCATCCACAGGCACCAGTCTATTGTAAGTTTTAAATATGTTAAGACCTTAGGGTCAATAGTTAAAAACTACAAACTTAACTCTTCGAGCTACATTCCTGTAATTACTACTTGTTCTTGTGATGAACATAAAGAAACAGTTCACTATGATAAGAATTACAACCATATTATCACCGGAAACTTGAGTTATGTTGAAAATGAAAAGCTTAGGAATTTATTAGAGTATGGCTCTAAATTCAGACCTTCCTTCACAATTTCCAAAGAAAGGATTCTTGAGAGCTTCACTCAAGATGTAAATAAGTACATCGTAAAAACCAGTTTAACGTACAATCAGCCTATTGAGGCCTTCGCAGAATGGAAATATAATATAATCAATAGCTTCACCGGTGAGTTGGCAGGTCTGGACTTTTGTTTCGACAGAAATCTCTTTTTCTCTGGAGAAGCTAAAAGGTCACTCTCCAAACTACAAGACCAATTTATTTTTACCACTACGGATAAAGCTAGCAATAATTTTGCAATTATCTGTAAGAAGTTCTATTTTGAATTGTTAACTATGGAACTCAATAATAGAGTAACATACGAGCCCGTAAGTTATTCTACCAAGCAGTTAGAAAATCGGTTTAAGGCATTCTTCAAGAAACTTAAAATTCCACAAACTAGAAGATATGGGCCTGAATTTCCATTTCTTTTTGCAACGGTTAAGTTTCATAAGGATCCTGTGAAGTTCAGGTTCATAGCTAGTGGAGTAAGGAGTCATAAAAGAAAATAGATCTTGCTTTTGAAGATGTCTTAAAGAAGGTTTTGAAACACATTAGAAACTGTTCTAACTTGATGTACAGAGATTTTTGGATAATTAATAATAATGCAGAAGTAATTTCTACTATACTCAAAGTTTGTCCCCTAGATATTAATAGTTATGATTTTGAAAACCTGTATACTAATCTGCCTCTATCAGATATAATCACTACCTTTAAAGAGCTGTATGCAGAATTTAAACTTAACCAATTTGTTGATGTAGGAACTTGGAACTCTTATCTCAATTGCTGCATAAAAAATAACCATATCTTATATAATAATACTCTCTATAAGCAAGTGAACGGTATTCCAATGGGAACATCAACGTCCACAAATATCGCTAATCTATTCCTGTTCTTTAAGGAATATAAATTCATTAAAAATCACCCCACCTGCTCAGATAACTACCTTTACACTTTTAGATATATTGATGATCTGCTGTGTATCAATAATTCAGAAGTTATAGAGAGTGATTTTGATAATATCTATCCTAGCTCTCTTAACTTATGTAAAACCAACCACAGTAATCAGGAACTTGAGTTCCTAGACTTAAGCATTAAGCTCAACAGAGGTAACCCATCTATTAGCCTCTTTGATAAAAGAGTTAATTTTCCTTTCAAAGTAATTAAATATCTACACTGGAATAATAACATTTCAACCAAAGTAATTGAGAATGTACTAATTTCTCAGGTCCTAAGAATTTCAAGAATTTGCAGCAACGATTTGGATTTCAATTACCACATTAATATACTATTAGAAAGTTTTCTAGAGAACGAAATTCCTTCTTCTTTCATCAAAAGAACTTTAAGAAAAATTATTCTGAATAATGGAGTAAGGTTGGCAGATCTGCTTTAATTTTCTACACAGTTAATAATATGATTCTGACCAATCAAAGCCGTAAGGAAGTTGGCTAGAGGATGCCTATTAACTACCTAAAGGAACCTTAGTGCTATGGATATGACGGTCCTATTAAAACAAAAAATTAAATAATATAAACAAAATCACAAAAAAAGCTTAAAAATCTGTTTATAAAAGAAAATAAAAACAAATAAAAAAGAAAACTAGTTATTCATCACTAGGATAGCTATACTAAAAATAGTAAAACCAACATTAAAATTAATAAGATTCTGATTAATCTATAGAAGCTCACTAAGGTGATTTAATACATGCAAAGATTATTAAATAAACTGCTCGTGTATTTTATAATATTTCTCATGTATTCTGGAGAGTTAATTCTGCTCATTCTGATCATACAGATCCACAGTCTTAAGTTTATATATTTTTTCTCTGGTTAAAATCTCAACGCGTTGGTTTCTTGCTGTATGAGGAGGCCATCAGCCCCACCCTCACTGCCCCCCAGCGTCTAGGGAGTGGCGGAAGGGGTCAGCCATGTTCTCTTGTGAGGAGAAAAGTTTTTGTCACACAAGAGGTAAGCTCTCTTCCTTGTTTTCGGGTTCTAGGTTTTATAAGTTCAATGTTTGTACTTTATGTACCTTTTCTCTGTCGTTTTTTAGCTTTTCAGCTTTTAAGCATTGGTTTGTCTGTTAACATTTATGCGGGTTTTAACTCTTATTTTTCTTTGTAACTTTGAGCGTCTTTTGGGGTACCTAGGAACAGAAGAAGGCTAAGCTTGTTCCTTTTCTATGCGCTGTCTATGCGCTGTTTTTTCAAAGTAGTTAAGTTCTTAATAACTAATTAATTATGCACTTAAAGCACTGCTGAAATACTTTGTACATATTGCAACTAACTGTTTAAGGTATATAACTTTCACAAAGTTTTCTTTTTAGTTAATTATTATCTTTAACTTATTCTCGTTTTCGTGCTGTCATAAGTTGTAGAGTAGGGGGTTTTAGACTCAAGTTTTCTTTCAAAAATCTGTTCGTTATAAATTAACATTTCCTTTTTCAATTGCAATGTAAAATTTGGTTTTCTTTTGCATTGTTTTTCAGGTTTAAATTCTCTCTCAAACGAACTTGAAATTTCGTTATAGCTGAAAATCATTTCTATTTATTATGTCACTCTCACAGCTTGAGTTCTCTTTAATCTTCATCTCTCTGTTTAATAGTAACAGATGAAGAGCATGGGTCGTGGCCATGAAGGTTAATGGATGCAAGCGAAATTGTTAACTAGTGCTAGGTCATGCTACTCTACGGAGGACATGACTTATATATATATTTTTTAAACTATTTTAGGTGGGAATGTTACTTGCATCTATGGCCTTGCAGAAACCCATTTCCAACTAGGTCTTTGTGGAAGTGAGAAAATGCAGAGTTTTTGCTGGTCCTTGATAAAGCCAAGGCTCAGTATTCTCGACACCTTCTACATTCAGTTGTTTTATTTTATTTTTTTATCTTTTCTCCTTTTACTCACACAGGTAGATACATAACCTTTTCTATGTTGTACTAGGTGTGAGTCAAAATTATATATGTATTTTTTTGCTTAGGTATCTTCTTTATAGAATGTGAATTCTGAATTTTCAAAACTGCTGCGTTGCGCGTTTTGATTTTCAGGTTATTTTGCACCCTTCGTTTTAAATTCTAAAATTTTTTCCTTAGTCTTCAGTTTTGCTCTTAAGTATATATATATATATATATATATATATATATATATATATATATACACACTGAAGTGCCAGAAAAACTGGTACACCAATTTAATACTTGGTACGTTCCCCACGAGAGTGCAGGACTACAGAAATATGACAGGGCATGGACTCCACTAGCTTCTGGAAATATGCTGTAGGCAATGCCCACCGTACTTCCTGCAGAGAGTTCCACAATTCGGGTGTATTCCGAGGTCTCGGATTCTTGTGTTCGACAGCGCGTTGCATGACATCCCAAATGTGTTCTATCACGTTCAGATCTGGGGACTTGGGTGGGAATGGCAACACCCCAAACTCAGATGAATGCTCGTCTAACCATAATGTGGTATCCTGACACTTGTGTGGAGGTGCATTGTCCTGTTGGAACAGGCCCAACCCATCAGCATGAATGCAGGACATGAACTGGCGTACCTCGTCAGAAATCAGAAAGGATGCACACATAGCGCTGGCTGGTCACAGACGTTTGTAGACGTACCAGGGGTTCCAGTGAAGTCCAGATAAACACACCCCATACCATTACGGACCCCTTACCAGCCGGTAGAGTTCCCTGTTGACAGGCGGGATCCATGGCTCCATGGGGTTTGCATCGCACACGAATCCTTCCATCAGCCTGATACAGTTGGAAACGCGACTTGTCAGACCAGGCTACTTGTTTCCAGTGATCAAGTGTAAAGTGGCGGTGTTGCCGTGACCAAGCGAGGCGCATAGCTCTGTGTCGTGCACCTATCAAGGAGACTCTAGTTGGGCGTCGGCTCCCAAAGCCCATATCGTGCAGGGTACGTTGCACAGTCCGGACACTGATGCTTGTTGAGGCTCCAGCATTGAATTCCGACGATACCTGTGAGAGTGTTGCATGCCTATCGCATGAAACGATTCTTGACAGCCGACGATGGTCACGTTCACCCAACATCTTTTTACGGCCACACTGGTATCATAGGTTGGACGCTTTCCCGGAATTCTTGTAGTCACGGTATAACCTTGCAGTAGTCGTCCGTGAAAATCATAACTTTGTTTCTACCTCCGAAATACAATGGCCCATTTCACGAGCACCAACTATGACACCGCGTTGAAAATTGCTTAAATCGTTATTACTTGTCATTCTCATGCCGAAAACAGCTCTGACAACCGGCAAGGATGTCTATCGCTTTATATACACACTGGCGGATGCAATTGAGTACGCGCATAGTTGACTTTGCTATGTATTTTGCATAAGCTCATCTGTACCAATTTTTCTGGCACTTCAGTGTATATATGTACAGGGTGCATAGGAAAGTCCCTTTAGCCTGGAATAACTTGTGAATGGAGAGAGGTACAGTTATGCAAGTGAGATAACGGTACAGTAAAGTGACTACATCCGATCATATGCAACCGATAGCAGCGTCCCTAGTGGCGAAATGCGGAAGTAAGCCATTGCAAATCAAAAACGAAAACAGATAGAGCAAAATTCCCAATTACAAAGTTGTAGAGCATCAATTAATTAGTACAAAATGACATTTGTTTCACACGGATAAGATAAATTGTCGCCTGAATACCCTAAAATTTACGAAATCGATGTGCGACCTTTTGTGTGAACGTTTGAAGGGAACAGACATAGGTGTGAGCAAATACACACAATTTATTGCATAAATGTGTACTTATGTCAATACAGTTTGATGATGTCAGGCAAAACAAAAACAAAAAAGGCAAACTGGCGCACAGTGATAAAAAGTTAATGTCGAGTATGATAGAAGAGTTCGCCATTGCCCACGATACACATTTGTATTCGTGAAAGTAACTCTGCATGCACATTCCTCAGCATGGAAGGTGTCGCACTATTGCAAGCATCAGTAACACAGCGACGTAGATCCAGCAGACTTGTAGGTGCTGTTGCATCATCATCATCATCATCATCGTCAACCATTATCAATCCACTGCTGGACGAAGGTCTCCCCAAGTTTCCTCCACAACGGTCTGTCTTGTGCCAGTCTCCTCCATGTCACCCCTGCATACTTTCGAATTTCATCCACCCATCTCCCATGTGGTCTTCTTCTGGGTCTTTTCCTGTCCCTTGGAATCCAATCTAAAATTTCAGCTGTCCATCGATGATCTGTCCTTCTGGCAGTATGTCCAGCCCATTGCCATTTCAGGGATTTAACTCTGATCATGATGTCTTCCACTCTTGTCATTTTCCGGATCCACGAGTTCCTCTTCTTATCTCTTCTGGTTACACCAAGTATGCACCTCTCCATGCCTCTTTGAGTTGTCTGCAGCCTTTGTATGTCTCTTTTAGTTAAGGTCCACGTCTCTGCACCATACGTAAGCACTGGAAGGATGCATTGATCAAACACTTTTCTTTTAAGACATAATGGCATATTGCTCTTGAAAATTATGCTGTTTCTTCCAAAAGCTCTCCAGGCAAGTTTTGTACGCCGATTAATTTCTTCATCAATGTGACCCTCACTTGATATCTGCTGTCCAAGATAAACGTACGTATCTGTTATCTCTAGCTTTTCTCCATCAATCGATAAATCTTCATTTCTTGTAAAAGCATTGAACATCACTTTTGTCTTCTGAAAGTTCATTTTTAATCCCACTTCTTTACTCTTGTCAGCAAGTTCCTGGATCATACTCTGCAGCTCTGATGGGGTAGTTGCAAAAATGACTACGTCATCAGCAAAACGAAGGTGGGTTAGATAATCTCCATTAATCTTTATCCCCTTGTTTTCCCAGCTCAGCGACTGAAAAACACCCTCCAATGTGGCATTAAAGAGCTTCGGAGATATGGTGTCACCTTGTCTCACTCCTTTTCCAATTTTTATGTGTGTTGTATTTTCAAACAGCCTAATCTTTGCACTTGCATTTTCATAGATGTTATTAATAATATTAATGTATGCATCTTCAATACCGCAGGTTTTCAGAGCCATTGTAACTGCTGATGGTTTCACCGAATCAAAGGCTTTTTCATAATCGATAAAAGCCATGCACAATGGAAGTTCATATTCCCTCGCTCTTTCAATTAGTTCTCTCAGCACGTGGATATGATCTATTGTGCTGTAGCCACTCCTGAATCCAGCTTGTTCTCTCGGTTGAGCCATGTCCAGTGTTACCTTCAAGCGGTGTGAAAGAACTTTAGTGAAGATTTTATAAACTACTGATAGGAGGCTGATAGGTCTGTAGTTTCCGAGATCCTCAATGTCACCTTTCTTATGTAGCAGGATCATTGTAGCGGTGTTCCAATCCTCAGGAATCTTTCCTTCATTAAGGCATCGAGTGAAAATTTGGGCGAGTACTGTTTCGATTTCTCCACTTGCTTCTTGTATGATGTCTACAGTAATTCCCTCTTCTCCTGGAGCTTTTCCCCGCTTCATGTTGCATACACCTGATGTATGCAACAATCAGGTGTATGCTGTTGCATACACCTGATTTTCCACATAATCCCAGAAATCCAAGCTCACCATTCTCACACAGCGTACGTAGACCTTAAACTTCTGATCAGGGTACATACATCCTGCTACTGGCTTTTATATCGTAGGTATGGTACAACGTCACAATCTGCATTTGCATACGGCTACATTTGCGAAATGTGAATATGAAGATTCAAATCATTGCGCATCGATTTCGGACATTGTAGAGTATTTAGGCGACAATTTATCTTATCCATGTGAAACAAATGTCACTTTGTACTAATTAATTGATGCTCTACAACTTTGTAATTGGAAATTTTGCTCTATCTCTTTTCGTTTTCGATTTGCAATGGCTAACTTCCGCATTTCACCACTAGGGGCACTGCTATTGGTTGCATTCGATCAGGCGTAGTTGCTTTACTATACCGTTATCTCACTTGCATAACTGTACCTCTCTTCATTTGCAAGTTATTCCAGGCTAAAGGGACTTTCCTATGCACCTTGTATATATCGAAGTACCACAAAAATGGCATTTTTTTTAAGCAGCCTAGTTTCTGCAGAGCCTAAATTTATAACTTTAACAATCAGCTTATTAAACAGAAATCAAGATAGTGAATTTTTAACATTTTCCCAGCAGAAAGAAAATTTCAAAAGGTTCTTAGGTAAAAGCTACAGCCAAGTTTGACCACTGTGTTTAATACCATTTCTGTTGCTTCATTTATCAAAATGAAGGAGGCAAATTATAATTACTTTACTAACATTTCCATATTTTTGAAAAGTTTGTGCATACTTAATTTTCAAACACATTTTATATGCTGCATGTTTGTGCATGCCAGTGATAGCTATATGCATAAGACACCTGTATTTTCAGAGCTGCAAATCTCTAAGAATAAGCACATACAGTTCCAATTGCAAAAAAAAACACGTGGTTTTGTGTGTTATGTGTAGCCGTCACAACCGTTATTATCATAGCTGAACAAAGTTATTTCTTTGCTGCAGGAATTATATAAACAAGTGGTGATTCAGCAAGAGGAGTAAAGCACATAATGATTTTAATTCCAGCTCAGCATTAGAAAAAAAAATAGTTTTTTAAAACCCTGTACTTTTTACATGTTCAAAAATTTCTAGATCTACCCCTGGAGGTGAAACACCTGATGACTTGTTTTGCATTAAGTTATCAAAAAATTGCAGCAAATGAGAGAGTGAGAGTGAGAGAGAGAGAGTGAGTGTGTGTGTGTGTGTGTGTGTGTGTGTGTGTGTGTGTGTGTGTGTGTGTGTGTGTGTAAAACAGATTTTTTACTCATGTTCAAACACTTTAAACCCCAAGAACTGCTACTGAGTGCCTTTGAATAATCCCAGAAACAGAATAGCCACAGGTGTGCACACTATTTTATAATAATGAACATATACATACATAATTTTCTATTTCACATATGTTCTACCAGCAATAGAAGGTATTTTTATGAAACTAGCAAGTTCTTGTAACATCAGTAAAAAATTAGCAGAGATTACAGATTTCTTGGACATTATCCTCAATGAAATAAAACATTACCTGGATAGAGATTGTGTTAGACATCAGATAGTTGAATGTTTCAGGTCTCATAGCATATTTTGAGTGTCAAAAAGTAGGACATTTTGACAAAAAACTAGGACTGTCACTTTGACAAAAAACTAGGATGATGAAATAAAAACTTTAATATTAAGATAGATTTCGACTTGAAGGACACTAACCAAATCATCAATTACAATCAGTACTTGAATAGTCAGCCATGTTCAGTTCTATTTAGTACTTGTTTCCAAGGTTGTGGAATATTAATTGGTGGTACTTCATCATTACAGAGGTTCGAAAAGCTATAGATAAATAAACTTTCCATAAATAACATCTCAAATTTAGTATGAGGTGAAGCTAGTATGTAGAATCAGTCCAGACAGGGTAGTAGTAAGTTCCTAGGTTTGAAAGACTTGATAAAGCGGTAGTCTGCAAATGCAATTTCACATTATATTGGTGTTCCTTTAACCTTGCATTCAATGTGCGCGTAGTAGAGCCAATGTATATTAAATCAGTGTTAGATGCATCTACTGGTTTTAGGGGGACCGTGTATACTCCACATTTTTTTACTGCTTCTACCTGATCACTGTCATTCTTAACCATAGATAATATGCAGAGGTGATTGCAAGACAAAGTTCAAAACCCTGAAAATCTCTAGGGGGTAGGGGGAAGGGCACACCATCACCAAACTTTTATTTTAAATGAAAAATTTCTTAATTAGAGCAGAAAAGTGACTTCAAAATTTCCTAATAAAATACACTTTCACTTATTCCTTATAGTACTTTCCTCTATACCAATTAGACTGCAGATGGCCTAGTGGTCAGCATTCGTGACTGCCACAGAGAGACCACACATTCGATTCCAGGAAGGTATGAATGTTCGAACCACTAACTATCAGTCGTGCATCGGATGGACACGTTGAGCCGTCGGACCCTGGGTACTAGGCCCTCCAGTAATAAACAAGAGCATCTTCCTCACCCTTTTTACCTCGCTTCCGTGTCACTTTCCTATCGGGCACTCTAACTCAAATTCTAAGGGTTGTTTAAGGCCTGGGTTCAGACACTCCCTTCCTAAAATCCTCTATGTATGATCCGATCTTTCTATACACTCATTGTCATAAAAATCCGCACACCAAGGTGGTGAAGTCGGATTAAAATGAGATTTTAGTAGTGAGATGGTACATACCAAGGACAGAAGTAATTACAATATCACAGCAGCAGGACGGTTTCCCGCAGACGTACAGTACACATTCTGGTCAGCGTTAGTGCCTTGTCAGACCATCTCTTGCTCGGATACATCTGGTGATACGGTCCAGCATGGAGTCAAAGAGACGCTGTACGTTATTCTGGACAGATTGGCTTACACTTCTTGCAACTAATGCTCTAAATAACGAACACTGGGACATGAAGAAACCTGGCGTCCTATCTGGTCTCATATGCGCTCGATGGGCAAAAAGATCAGGTAGGCCACGGAAGTGCCAAAGCATGATGTAGACAGTCCTGGGAAATCCGAGCCGTGTGCGGGCGGACATTGCCATGTTGAAAAATAGCTCCGGGCCGCCCCGCCAGCACATGGGGCCACAGGATTTCCTGTACATAGTGCTGGGCTATCAACGTTCCTCAGATCACTGCGAGGAAAATCCAGCTGTCATATGCGATGGCTACCCAGACCATCACGCCTGCAGTTCGAGACGTGTGCCATTGTACAGTGAGGTTGGGATTGTAGCGTTCACCTGCGGTCCTCCACACTCTGACGCGGTGGTCGCTCGTTCCCATACAGGAGCGGGATTCATCGCTGAACACCATACGTTGCCAGTCCGTAGCATTCCACGTTGCTGACACCATTGCAATTGACGCCAACGATAGTCAGGTGTTAATGGCAGAAAACGTAAGGGCAGTCGAGAGTGCAGATCCACTTCTGCTAGGAGTCTTTAAATGGTTCTGGCAGACACAGAAGTCCCTTGTACAGCCGCCACATGTTTCTGGATATTGGACAAGGACGTTGTTACAGCTGTGCGTGCCTCTCTCATGATCCTCTCTGCTGGTGTTTTGTCTGGGTCGTCCAGAGCCAGTCCACCATGTCTGTGTGCCTTCCCGTGTCCATTGCTCCCAACACGATCGCACCATACTGTCCGACCGTCCCAAATGGCGGCAGATGCTGCGCGCCTGCGCACCCTGCCTCTTTTATCCCGACAATACGGCCCCGTTTAAACTCCGTTGCCCGTACGCACATCTACAGCGGATACTTGGCATGTCTATCACTCAAGGATCTCGCTCGACTCTCACCTTGCACTTTAGCACGAATGTGGAGTCCCCCTGCATGTCGTCTTATAAGCCCCAATGATTGCGATTGCAGCGCCGGTCTTGGACGTGCAGGCAGAAGGAGTCACACGAAACTTTAATCATTTGCATGTCTGCCCTCCCCGTAGCTATTGACAGAGTTTCGCGTTAATCGCACGGTTTTTTTTCTTGGTGCGCGGATTTTTATGACAATGAGTATCAATCAATGGAACAAATATTCTTAGTTTTATTAAGGCAAATTGTTAGTTACCTTGTCCTTGCTGGAAATTGCACCTTTTCCATGACCTGTATAGTAGTTTTCAAGGTAGAGTAAGGAGCAGCATTATTCCTTTTTAAACTTTAATTTCGCAGAAAATGCAAAATTTTCCATCACTTCTTGTTAAATAAAGACACAAAGAGCTCTCTCTCTCTCTTTTTTTTTTTTTAAGAAAATGTTCACAATCGGAGCTTCAACTCTTTCTTGCGGTCTTTCGTTCCCTGTGGTCTTTTTCTGTGCACACATAAAACGTTTTGGAACCTCAATTTCATTTAAACAAAAGAAAAAATGCTTGCTGTGTCCCTTTGATGTAGCGTGAAGTGACTAAGAAAAAGGAAAACACACATTTTAAACAAAATTAAATGCGAAAAATTGGTACTGTATTGCTCATTCTGCCGTGAAACAATTTTACGAGTAACGAAAATGGTGCAGATTCCACCACTGACAGATCAAGTACTGATGTTGAGATTTATTTTCGTTTACAAAAGGGAAAAATTGGCAAATATGCTGGCCCTTTACTGATTACTTTGGAAGAAGATACTATTAGAAATATTTATTACTATATTTTTGATATTATTACTTTTCCTCCAATTTGAATGTTATGCTTTTTACAAATATTATTAATTTCATTAGTAGTACCTTAATGAAATTAATAATATTTGTAAAAAGCATAACATTCAAATTGGAGGAAAAGTAAATAATATCAAAAATATAGTAATAAAATATAATGAAAAAATAAAGATGTTAGAAAAAGCAGGTATTTACTCAATTCCTATTACAGAAAATCCTCCAATGGCATATATAGGAAGTACCAAAAATAAGCTTAAACACAGGTTAAAACATGTAAAAAATTGGCAGAAAAAAGAAGAAAAACTGCACTTATTCAATATTGTCTGGCTAACCAAAAATATCCTAAATTTGAAAATATAAAAATCATAAAAAGCTGTAGATCCAAAAAACACCTCCGAATAGCAGAGTCGGTAATGATAGAAAAAAATAGAGCAAACGTTTGCAACCATAATGACCCTAATATTTTAAGAAACAGTTGGAGGAATTTAATTAAAATTGAGCAAAAAAATGGAAAATTTCGAAAAATGAGATCATTGACCAACAAGAGATGGCGCCACAACGCCCAAGAGGAAGCGATAGCCATTAACAGATGCAGCCCGCGAGAACCACCCAAAAGCTCTACTGACACAGTCTGTGCTGGTTGGAGCAAACGTCCCCTAGATGACGGTAACGGAGTGTTACCGAAAGTACTCGGGTAAAAAAACGTATAGAAGTATATGTGGAAGCGGCAAAGGAAAAAATTCATTTAGTAACGAGGCCAATTAAAAACCAACAAGAAAAAACTGAAGAGGACCAGCAACTGAATGAAAAAAACCCCATGTTGCATCTACATAACAGAAATACGGGGGAAAAAACCAAGATCAACGTACTGGAAGTGTTCAACTTGGAACTTCACCAATATAACGGTAAGTCCAAAATGCAATTGCATTAATGCACGTCAAAAAAATTAACCTTCAATAGCGGACTTTTACTAAAGAAATCCAAGATTAGAAGTACTTGAAAAATTGGAAAATAAGGCTTCTACATCCAGGGAAGCCATGAAGAAATTTTTCCCTTTGGTAGTTAAAGTTCTAATCCTGTTGAGTACCTGAACTGAATTCAGAACAGAATATTGGGAGCCTGTAATCAGTGGTTTTAAATAGTTTTTTTTTTTAATTGTACTACTCAGTGTTTTAAATAGGCCTTTTCAGGTGGATGAGTTGGTGAATGACTACTGGAAACCAAAGGGCATAAAGAGGCTGTCCCTTCTTGTGCACCTTGACTTTACCGAACATCTAAGGTATACGAGGACCCATAGGTGGGTGCGTACAGGACGTAATACAGTATGGTAAAGACCTATGGTTTTTTAGTTTGTTGACAGCTGTAACAGATGCTCCAATGGGGTCATTTGAAATCTCCTTGTGTGGTATATTTTCAATAGCTTTAAGCATCCTGGAATTGTACTCTTGTTTGTTCATTATAATAATTTGGGATGATTTGTCTGCTGTAGTAATCTTCAGATTTGGGTCCTTGCAGAGATAATGTTGCAGCATTTAGAAGACATGGTCATAGAAAGTTTCCCTATTAAACCACTCTTATACATCTGCTATATGGACGATGTTTTGTTATTCTGGCCTTCGACACATGAAGATCTGGATTTATTTGCAACAGCCTTGTCTTCCAAATTTCCAGCCCTCAAAATTTACAACAGAAATTTGAACATGAATACTCATTACCGTTTCTGGATATCCAACTATTTAGAAACCCAGCTACTCAAGTTATTACCACTTCAGTATACCAAAAACCTTCATCTACCCCCATTATGACCTCAACACATCCTTTTCAATACAAACTAGCCTCCATTCGTTTCCCAATTTGGAGGGCATTCACGCGTTCATCCTCCTTCAACATGCGCCACAAGGTGATCACAGTGATTCATGACATTGCTAGTGCTTTTGGCTATCCTACTTCCATAGTTCACAGAGTGTTAAGGCACGAAGAAAATGTTGGCACTCTCAACTTCGCAACAAGAAAGCCGGCCAACCAAATCTGTGGGATCAATGGATTTTGTACCAGAACTTACTAATACCTTAAAAAACGTCTGTTACAAAAATAAATTGGATTTTGGAGTGCAAAATTCTAACATATTATCTATCATTAAGAATGACAGTGATCAGGCAGAAGCAGCAAAAAAATGTGGGATATACTTAATCCCCTAAACCAGTGGATGCATCTAGCACTGATTTAGTATACATTGACTCTACTACACGCACATTGAATGTGAGATTACAGGAACACCAATATAATGTGAAATCGCATTTGCAGACACTACTGCTTTATCATGTCTTTCAAACCTAGAAACTTACTACTCTGTCTGGACTGATTCCTACATACTAGCTTCACCTCGTACTAAATTTGAGATGTTATTTATGAAAAGTTTATTTATCTACAGCTTTGCAAACTTCTGCTGTAATGATGAAGTACCAATTAATATTCCACAACCTTGGAAACAAGTACTAAAGAGAACTGAACTTGGTGAACATGGATGACTATTCACATACTGATCATAATTGATTATTTGGTTAGTGTTCTTCAGTCACCTAAAAAAAAAAAAAAAAAAAAAAGCTATTCACTGTTTTTCTTGATGCACTTGGTAATGTAACACTGTGCTATATCTTGGTACCTGTGATTAAGTAACATTACAAACTCCTGCAGTTCGCCATTATGACGTCATTCATTATCGTTATATATATGGCAATGTAACCCAGGAGCTCTTTCCATTGCATTCGTGTCTGAGGATGAGCCTAGTCGGCTCGAAAAATCTTACGTGTTTTAGTGTAAACTATATTTTAACTATGCTAAATCCGCAATTAAAAGTTTTTAATCTATCTTAGCTTTTAGTGATTTTATGACTCTTTAGATTGTAATGACTGTCTTCTTGTGTACCTTTCTCAATATTTAAGTTCATCTATAGATTTGTCTTTGATCATTTCAGGCTTCACAAACCGGCCAAGCAGTCTCCAGGAGAAGACACCAATGTCCATGAAGAACATGGATTAGGGGCTCTTCCCACTGAAAGTGGTTCATAAACTTCTCAAACATTTTGCTCACAGCTGGAACTTGATTGTTGAAAATGGTGTTTTCAAACACATCACAATTCTTCTGTATCTTGGATTGTCTTGAATTTTTATCCCTTTTCGGAAGTTCTTTAAGGAAATATTCTTTGAGAACAGTCCATTGGACTTGTTCAATTGCTGGGGCCAATGTAAGACACCTGCCCTAAAGATGTTTCAAAAACTGTAACTGAAAGACACCAACCAAGCTCACTTTGTAGATCTTGGTATTCCTCCATTCTTACAGGTGAAAGTTTAAAAAATATACATGTAGATCAACAACTAAGTCCACTACTTCCTTTCCAAACAAACTATTTCTTTCCCAAATCCACCATGAACAACATGCAAAGTACATCCCTACGTGTAAAAGTGCAGGGAGGTCTTGGTTTTCCTTTGCTTCACTAACTGTACGAAAAACTTATTGGCATTTGGTGGCCCATTACTTCCGAGTGTTATTAGATCTTTCAGGGAGTTAGCACCATTCATTGATTTCATTATTTTATCTGAAATGTCTTTACCTCTTGCTTGCTCCATAAGGTAGGAATCCAGATGATGCACACACACACATGGAAGTTTTCTCATTTGTCCAATATTGGATCTTAAAGTCTAGCTGTTTTTTGACCTGTTTGTTAGTTCATCACAACAGATGGAAAATCGTGACAATGATTTGTTCATAATAAATACACCTCATAGAAGTAAGAACCTGTTGCCTCAGAAATGAGATGAGATAATTTAGAAGGTCCATACACATGTCTAAAAATTAAGAACCACTTATGTTTTCATAGCATACTTTTACTGCAATAGAATATGGATGAAAATATTTTAATAAGGAGAAAACAAAGATGAAAAGGACATGTAAACACAAAAATTAGAATGAATTTGCACTTATTAATAGAGAAAATTGGTAAATGAGCAAAACATACCATACCAGGAGCTCTGTATGCCCATTGATCATAATCCGAGACCAGACTATTACTCCATTATCCCTATAATGGTCATCCGTGATGGAATAGTTTTGCATGGTTGACCACTTCTAAATCTTCTGGTAGCTATTCCATGTTCGGATAATTGTTTCCAGATCTGTCAGACTAAGTTCTGGACAATTCCAAACTCCTTCGCTATGTCTCTCATTGTCCGCCCTTCTTTCAGTTTATCAATAATACACCCATGAGTAAAATCATCCAGATGAGTTCTTTCAGATGTACTACAAGTTGCCATAACAAAAAAGGCAGATCTACACTACAACACCTACAAAACAAATCATTTTTGCCCATTCACGTTTCAGCTTTTATTGCTAATAGGCAGTGCACAGTGGTCACTTAATTCCTGACAATTTGCATATGACTAAACACTCTCACATAGTTTGGTCTCATGTTTTGATGACAGCAGAATGTTTTGACCACTAACCAACAATTTGCGAGTAAGGAATTTAGCCTTTTGTCATTGACCCTTAATTTTTGGACATGTGTCGTGTGTAACCAACTTTATTAAATTCTATGTGCAGCAAGATATATTTAAATAAAAGTTACAATTACATTTTTAAAACAAAGAAAACATACCTCTGTAGGCTGATGTTAAGGTAAGGATTTTCCTACTTTCCTACTGGATAGTAATAATAGTAGGGGGAAATGAGCACTCATGTTTTGAAGCTTGAAACTGCTCTTTGGAAAATTTCCTTTATTAGCATAGTTGATTGATATTCAACCCATCTTACTTTCTTCAGCTAAAACAGAATTTAAAGTGTTTCACTATTTAAACTTGCTGAGAACTCTCAAATGTTTCCTAACAGTGCTGAAAGCTCTTTAAGACATAGCATTGCTGTGAGGCACAAGTGCAGCAGTTAGTATCACTTTAGGAAGAAATAAGAAAGATGACAAAAAATTTCTAGTTGTAATGAGCACAGCTTTTGAATCCTTTCTGACAAGAATAATGTTAAAGTCATTCAAATTCAATGGAACTGGTTAGAATAAAAAAACTGGATTTCTACAATCAATAAAACATCCACAAATAGAATCAGCTACTTACTTACAACAACAGCTGTGAAGTATGTTATGAAAATTACCAAATGGTGCACAAAAAGTTTCTCATTGCAGAAGAAAGGTATCAGAGAGACAAAAGAGATTTTCAAATCAAACACTTAAAAGAAGTAATATAGAAGGAAACAGGATATAACTCTACACCTTCTAGAGGAAGAATTTTACAAAAAAGGAAAAGCTGAAAATAGGCGAAAAATACTCTTCACGAAAAAAGCTATGCTAAGAAAAAAGAACTTTTCAAATATGTCTCCCGGAAGCAAGAGATAGTGACAAAAATGTTTTTACCATTACGCCCCTCAAGGAAAATCTGTGCATCCTTATTTAAAGAGGATAATGCTCCACATCTCTATTGTAGCAAAAAGGCATATAGTAAAAAAAAAAAAATTGTTTTCACATGGGCATAGCTTGGGGATGATGCAAAAAATAAAATAAAATAAAATAAATAAAATCATGCCAATTTATCACAAGTACATGGGGATCAAAACTGTTTATATCACACTGTTACAAGATGGATACACAAATTCAGAGAAGGATGGACAGTTCTGAAGATTTCCATTATATGCAGGAAGATCAAAGGTGGCTGTGAATGAGAGAACCACTATGGCTGTTTGTCAACTCATTAAGAAAAACACACATTACCATTTACATGCCTGCCAACTTTCAGGAACTGAAATCCGTAAAAAAAAAAAAAAAAAAGATATATTTGATGAAAAATGTAATCGATAATTTTGATTAAATTAGTTATCCAGCATAATGATTAAATGTAGAACATTAAAAGCCAATGTTACACAAATCAAGTATAAACTTTTAATTGTTACTTTACTATAGAACATTATTTTTGCACATGTTAATTTCTAACCAAAAAAGTTACCACACATGCATCATTTTATAATTAAGAATTACATTCAAATCAGTCAATTTCTAATTAACAAATCTTGTGCATGTGAGCACTGTCCCCACAAGTGCTGATAATAACCATTTTTAATATGATTGATCCACTATGCGTCCTGAACAGCGTACCGAAATTTCATCAAATGATATTTTGATTTTACATGTCATCATGCACAAGGGCAGAATGGATCCTGCACCTATGTTCTCATCTTTGACCTCATTTCAATGATTTTCAATCCACTATCATTCTGAAACGATATACTAAAATTTCATCGCAATTGGCTATTATGCACGGTAAGTAATTATGCAGAAGGGCAGTAGAATGAATTCCACTCCTATATCCTGACCTTTGACCATTTTCAACAGGGTTTGTCCCCAGGTTATACCCATCATACTAATTTCATCAAATCAAGCTGAGCCATTTTATGCAAGTTATTGTGTGGACAGTCAAAGCTGGAGCACATACACTTCCTGAACCTATGGTTGGAAAGCATAGAAAACTTATTAATGAACCAGCAAAATAAATCATCGCTAGAGAAGAACCGGGTTGAATGAACACTGGATTTAGACAAATCCAAAGCTGGAAGAGTTCAGTTTACGCACGGTGTAAGCTTTAGTGTTTAAAATAACGCAAAATAACCTAAAACATGTGGGAAAACTACATAAACACATGTAGCTGGAAAGCAGTTTATTTGTAACTTACATTTGTGCTTTATTTTAAACGGATTCAAGTTGAATAAAAAAATAGTTTTAATGATGGGTGCAAAATCATCAGGGAAAATAAATCTGGAAGAAATGCTAAATCCATTAAATTAAAATTGACATTTTGCCAGTAAAAGAAATCGCATTTCTGTAAATTTTACAAGTAAATCGTAAAACTTGGCAGGCCTGCATTTAGTTAAGTTTAGATATCAGGGTATTGATTGATAGTGTGGAAACAATAATAATTCATCAACATTTAAAAATATGCAAGATCTGTGCCAAATGGGTATTTGAACAACCTAATTCTCCCATACAATTAACTGACAATCATATTGAGGAAGAGTAACAGAGGAGTAACTAGGCATTTCTGCGCTCAGGGGCAAACAGCAAGATATTGCGGCCCTCCCTCAGGTTGTTAAGACAAAAGTCCTATACTACTTGAAATATAATAATAATGCTTGTTGCACAAGTTTTTAGGATAGTAAAGTTAGTCTTGTGGGCTGATTACACACAAATTTGCATTATTTATTGGGTATATAAATAAGTTTTGAGGGATTTGAGGTGACAAAACACGTTGTTGGAGAACAGAAACAATATTTTAATATTAATCGAAGTATGCTCCCTCTGAAGCTACAACTTTACCCCATCTTTCGGGCAGTGAACGTATGCCCCGAAGGAAGAATTCCGGTTCCTTGGAAGAGATCCAGTTGTCTAGCCAATTTTTGATATCTTCATAAGAACTGAACCGTTCTCCAGAAAGTGCTGACTGCATCGACCGGAACAAATGGTAATCCGATGGCGCAATATCTGGCGAATATGGCGGGTGGGGTAGAACTTCCCAGTCGAATCCTTCAAGTACTTTTTCACAGGTCGAGAAACATGTGGTCTTGCGTTGTCATGCTATAAGATGACTTTGTTGTGTCTATTCTCCCATTCCGGCCATTTTTGCATGAGAGCTCCTTTTAAATGCATTAATTGGGTTCGATACCGATCACCAGTAATAGTTTCTGATCGTTTCAGCAGTTCATAGTAGATCACGCCCTTCTGGTCCCACCAGATACACAGCATTACCTTTGAACCATGGATATTGCGTTTTGGCGTTGAAGGACCTGGTTCACCTGGCTTCACCCGTGCTTTCTACCGTTTAGGGTTATCGTACCATATCCTCTTCTTGTCGGCAGTAACAATATGATGCAAAAAAAAACCTTTCTTTTTTGCCTTTGAAGCAGCAATTCATAAATGGTTTTTCGACGTTCAAGGTCTCTTTCCCGCAAAGCATGTGGAACCCAATTCCCTTCTTTTTGCACCATTCCCATGGCAGCTAAAAGTTGTGAAATGCATGGTTGATTAACATTTAATGCTGCTGCTAGTTTTTTTTTGGGGGGGGGGGGTCTGGCACGGATCCTCGTCGAGTAGAGCTTCCAATTCGGCATCAGCAAATTTTTGGGGTGGTCCAGAACATTCTTTATCACTGACATCAAAATTGTTCCTTTTGAATCATCTAAACCAATACTCACATGTTTTTATGGATGGGGAATGTTCACCATAGATTTCTGACATTAAGCGATAGCTGTCGGCAGCACTTTTCTTCACAATAAAGTAATGCACTAACACTTCCCGCAAATGCTGTTTTGTCGGAACGAAAGTTGCCATTTTCCATCGGGTAAAACAAATACATCTTCACACCTCAATCAAACCTTGTATACTGACTCTGACAGCTGGCGTCTCATACTGCGATGTCGCAGTGTTGCCACCTTAAAATACATGCGAGCAGTAATAAGTATGACACCGAACGGAAATCCCTCAAAACTTATTTATATACCCAATAGTAGGCACACACACGTGCAATAACAATTAAAAAAAAAACTAACACTAATCACCGGGAGCTGACTGACATTTTGCTTCACACTGAAATTTTCTCTTATAGTTAACTGATAACTAATAATCACTATCGGTTGTGCAATAGATTTTAAGAAACTAGTTTTTTGGCGGACCTGTAGAAGACCTTTGCGAAGTTATTGCCATTTAGATTGTAGTTTACCAACCTACCTTTTACATATTTTTATTGGGGTATGACACTGCAAATAGGGTATTAGGAAACCAGATATCTTTTCTTATCCCAAACATGAACAGCATTTTACTCTCATTAATTGAAGCGGAAAAAGTTAGGAAATGGTGGATAGCGCTCATCAGAAGAGTTTCCTGCATTTCTTTTACTCACATCAAGGATGTTCTGAGCAGTGAAGCTGTACTGGACATGGAACGCCATTTTCGGCTGTAAAATATAAAAAGAACAGTGAGATTCCCAACTGCTCCGGAGTTCCATTCTTTGGTACCACATTAAACGGACTGAATGTAGCTTACAGTAGTGGCAGTAATGATCAAATTGTCCCAAGAGAATCTTCAAAGTTTCAAAGTTGTTAATGACATTCTTTTCTTGTAGTGTATGAACAACTGTGCTGTCATTTCTGATTATGAACAACTTATATCCCCTGCACATTTTGAGGAAGAAATGTGAATTTTAAGATGCCAAGATACTGCAACTGGCAAAAAATTTATAGGTTAGGTTATTCTATACCAGAAACTGGTGCGAAAGTTTCAATTTTAACCAGATTGTATGCAGTGATTTTTGTGCCCTCTTTTGAGCTGTGCCTGGGGCAGCAGCTCCGCCTGGCCCGCCCTAGTTATGCCTCTGAAGATGAACCACATCTTCAAATTCCCTGACAAGGTTTTTGCCCAAGGAAGAGAACATTCACAATTTTTTTTTTCAATTCCCAAGGAGTGGCAGCCATGCACACCTTACTAGAAAAAAATTATTGCAAATGACAAACACTGCACCAACATTGTTTTGCCTCAAATACTTAAGGGGACGAAGGAGCACATTCTAACAACACACACATCAAGGGTTTTTCTCCTTCATGACAATGGGAGGGCTCACAAAACCTGGACTAGCACAAAAAACTCAAGCATCTAAACCATATTCTCCAGATATTGCACCATGCGATTTTTGGCTGTTTTCAAAAATCGAAAAAACAAAAGTTCATTCAGAGCTGCAGAGTATTCTCTAACAAGAGTACCACCAAGCATTTAAGAATTGAAGCAGATGTCTGCAAACTTTGCATACCTAGATGCTGGTGGGAAGAGATGCCAACCTCTAGCAGAACTTATTAGTACTCAATAGGGAAATTTTCAGTAATGTTTCAGTAATGGAACACAATCTTTCAGTAATATTTTAAGTAATGTAACATGGCAATTTTGTGCAAAGTTAAGCACAATATTATAGTACTACTGTGTAACCTGTAATACTTGAATATTATAGTAAATTACTTTCACATGAATTACAGGCCACTATCATAAAATATTCCATTATAGTCCTGTTTTAATGAATTTTTCTTTGTTTCTAAATTCAGCAATTTGATTGGTACTATTAAATAGAAAATATATTAATACAGAAGTTTTAAACTAATAAATCTAGGAATATTATGACTGTATTTTAACAAATCCTGTATTGTTCCATAAATTTTTTCTTTCAACAGCACAATTATGAGAATGTATTTAAAAAATTCTTTACTATCGTGTAAATTTCTTCTTTAAAATATAATTAGGTTTACCTGTCTGTTTTGCCTGGAGCTTCAGTTTTGCTTTGCGTTACACAAATGCTTTCTCTCACTTCAATAGAAATCAAAAATTTTGTCCCTGTATGCTGACAGTTTACAAATGGCAACTTTTCCTATGAACATATTTATACATTCTATATCAAAATTCTTTACAGGGTCATTCCACAAGAAATCACCAGATTTAAAAACAACTGTAGTTGTAGGTTTTTTGATTTTCCATATTTTTTTATATGTTACAGTACAACATAAAAGTACCCTGAAAACAAAGTTTGGGATTTATTTCCCCAACCCCTTTGGAGATATGGGTCCTCAAATCCCAAAATGAGCTAATATAAGGATAATTGTTAATTAACACAAATTGAGTAATTGTGTAGATAATGACACTTAATGGGTGCCAAAATAGAGGTAATAACTTGAACATTCATGTGTAATAACCTCATTTCCATAGCATAATAATTTGTCAGGTTGTCGGAGGGTCAAAGTTCAAGCTCACGGTGCCTATTTCACCACATTTTGGCAGCATTTTTATACCAGAAGGGTACTTAAACACAAAGTGAATATTTTTTCAGGCAGTTCTCATAAGTTGCTAAGAATGTTAAAGCATATTTCAACTTGTGTTATGTTTCCCTTTTTTAATCAGAAAATATTATGTAACTGCAACATTGCCAAAATTTCCATTTTTGGGATACAATAAATCAAAAGGGGTAGCAGATAAACACCTTATTTTTTTTTTTTTTATGATGACTGTCTTCTATTGCATATCTAAATATTCCACAGTTTTTTTTTTTTTTTTTTTTTTTTGTGTTTCACAATAGTTTCTAAAAATATGATAATGCAAATTTGCCCTTCAATGTATGGTCCATATTGACATACTTTTAGCATTTAATCTAACATGAAATAGTTAGTAATACATGCATTTAATAAATATGTTTACTTTAATACATTAAAAATGTATATAATTGTGTTGCAAAATAATAAGGCCGGTCATTGTTACTATGCAACTGCAATACCCCCTCCCCCATTTGTTTCCAGAAAATGTTCCAAACAAATTCTTATTTGTATTCATGTTGTAGGTCTTTTTGGTAAAATTTAATGTCCTTGCCCAGTTTTAAGGGTTTTAGAAAAGTGATGCAATAATAAATTAACATGTCATCATGTATGGCAGTCTGATATGTCCATTTGAAGGACTTTAGGTGTTGGATGATGCAATACAATCAGATGTTGCATCATCCACCTCAAGTAGTAAAACTCAACTCCACTGTCAGTTCAGTCAGCTTAGAACCTATGAGGGTGAAACATCCAAGTCTCTTAGCTTTGTTTCATATTTATAATATAAGTGTTGTAAATATGTATAATTTCTATGCAAATCAGATTTGTTGAATTAGTTTTAAAGTTGTGTAATCCAGTTTTTTTATTAATACTACAAATTCAGAAATTATTATAAGTGTATTCAGTAATGCAGTGTTGTGTTGGTGTCTTGACTGAAGATTGTACTAATGCATCATACAGCTCTTTAAGAAAAGTGACTAAAATTTGTAGAGTATTCACCTTAGCAACAGAAATTATTAAAAATGAGAATTAAAGACAATATTCAAAATGTATGTGAGCACCATAAAATTAAATATTTTGATAAATACCATCACTAATGTGGAAATGCATGTTGTGATCCATACAGTATCCATAAAAAAATAATAAATAAATCACTGCATGAGATAACCATCAGCTTTGCTGAAGAACACTCACATCTGGAACTACAGCTTGTGCCTGGAAAATCTCTATGTTCTAACTGTCAAAAAATGGTCACTAAGAGTGACAAGACTCATCATAGAACAGGAAAATGCAAGAAAGTAAATTACAAGGAATCATACTCTGAATGTGATATTTCAGACCATGATGCTGAAACTGATGAGAATTGCTTGTATGAACTAAAACATGTTATATTGGAATCAGTTAATCAAGCATATAGCATTTTAGGAATTTCTTCACTGAAATCTCAAACTTTGCCAGCACAGACGAGATATGCTGCCATAGAAAAAAAGTTACCCCAAATCTGGTAATGATTCACATAAACTGTATGACTGGTTTGAGGTATATCATGAACCCAGTACTTCAAAATCAAAGGAGACAAAACAACAGAATGAATATGAAACATTAATTTCAAACCTTAAAACAACGATAAATAATGTTACTAGTTTTGAAGAAAAGGTCAGGATTATTAGCTTGCTTTCACAATCATGGTCAAACTCCAAAATTTGTGCGCAATTTGAAGTCAATTAATGCCTCATACGAACAAGAGGAAGAATTGTACAAAACAATGGTGTATTACCAAGTTTCACTCACCAAAAACAAAGTGACAAGAAGATTTCAGATAATACCTTATCTCAAGTAATCAGTTTTTATGAGGATGATTAATGCAGCAGACTCTGTCCAGGAATAAAAGAGTTTGTCACCATAAAAAACAACTTGGGAGAAAAAAATGGCTAGCACTTTGCAACTTAAAAGAACTGTATGAAAGGTTTAAAAGAATTGCATTCAGAGGCGAAGATTGGATTTTCCGAATTCTGTGAATTGCGTCCAAAATGGTGTGTGCTAGCTGGGGCACCAGGCACACATTCAGTATGTGTGTGCTGTATACATCAGAATATCAAGATGATGATTAATGGGGAAAAACTTACTTATACTTACAAGGAACTGCTTTCACAGATGGTTTGTAGCATTAAGTGTATATGCTTCACAGATGTCCACTCTACCCTAGTCAAGATTTTGTTTTAGAATGCTTGGATTCATTACAAGATGATATATTCCAAATATCCTACAAACAGTGGGTTACAACAGATCCATGCACTTTAGTGACAATTGTAGAGCCATATGCAGAATTCAAGGAAAATTTACTCAGGAAACTTAATACTTTGAAAAAACATTATTACATAGCAACAGAGCAATCATGTTTCCTTAAGACCAAGAAAGCACTCCTAAATTCTGATAACTGCATACTACTTTGCAACTTTTCGGAAAACTTTACTTTTGTGGTACAAGATGAAATTCAATCGTGCCACTGAGTAAATAAGCCAAGCTACTCTTCACCCATTTGTTTGTTATTTTAAAGCTGATGACAAATTACAGCAAGTAAGTTTGTTTATATATTCGTTTTTAGTTAATATCCATTTAATGATAATGGCTTAACTGTTGTAACTTTTTGCATGTTATTTTTCTTTTGCGTCAAATGCATTTCTCGATTGGAAAATGCTAGAATTAAATGCAAAAAATTTAGATAGACAAAATTCGTAATAGTTGTTGGCCTAGTCATCAGTGTGTTATCTTTCACTCGGTTCTTGAGTTCAAAGACTCCAAAAAAACAGTAGGTATATTCTTCACGTAGGTGTCCGTATTCATTGATTACAAGATTTAAAAAAGAGGGGAGGATGGTGGAGATTTCTTCAAGTCTACTTTGGACCACAATACTTTTAAAGTCTGAAATTTCAAAGGCCAACAGGGGTGAGGAGGCTCAGAAATCCATTAGACCAGCATAAGGACGTCTCTTTTAAAAAAACAATTACTCCAAGAAGGGCAGTCACGACAAAAAAACACGAAAAGTAGTCATGACAAGGACTAAAATGAACTGTAAAACGTTAAAATACCTTAGGACAGAATATACAAGTAAGAGTCTTTTGAAAAATTTCTGCACGAGAAAACGCAAGTCACCAAAAATATCGCTGGACTTCTTGGCTGTATTGTCCAATGCATTACAGCAACCTTGGTTGCCATCTCCTGGAACTTTGGTTCGTCCGTTCCTTCCGCAGTCCACACTGGCTATGCCACATATTCAGACCACGAATCTCTGCCTTCAGATGTTATGACACATCACCGATCATTTGACATAAAAGAAAAATAACAGGTAAAAAGTTACAACAGTTAAACCATTATCTTTAAATAGATATTAACTAAAGACGAATACGTTTTTCAACATTTTTTTCCCATCTCGATATGTCGAGAAATACTTATATTTAAAGTTTGTGCGTAATTAGTGATTCAATGGCACACAATGCAACATCAATGCATACATTTCTTCGAAAACTTTTACCCATCTTAAAAGACCATCTTCCCAATGTGAAAAGGGTAATTTATTTTACAGATGGTGCTGGAGGACATAAAGAAAAAAAAATTTGTTTTAACCTAGTTCACCGTAAGAAAGATTTCCACCTAGCAGCTGAATGGCATTTCTTTGCCACTTCTCATGGAAAAGAGTCATGTGATGGAACAGGGGGTACTGTGAAGCAACATGCAACAAGGGAATCCTTACAACTTATTGACAAACATATTTTTACACCAGAAGACATGTTCAAATACTATACAGAAAAAATAAAAGGAATACAATTCCTTTTTGTAACACAAAAATATATTGATAAAGAAAATGTCATACTTGCAGATAGATATGCTTCTGCTTTAAAAATAGCAAACACTAGAATTCTTCATTGCTTTATTCCAATGGAGAACAATAGATTAAGAATTCAACTTGTGTCAAAGCAGCAAGAAATATGAAGTTATTTTTGCAAATACAGAACTTGCAGAGGAATCCAAAAAAATTGGTGATTACATTGCATGTGTGTATGAATCAAAATGGTGGCTTGGCATTATCAAAGAATGTTCTGAAGAACACAGAGATTTCAAAATTCAGTTTTTTCATCCACCAGGGCCAGGAACATTTTTTTTTTTTTTTTTTTTTGTCAACTAATGGCCAAGCATGGATTCTACAGGCCAATGATTTAAAGGTCCTCACACAACTGCAATTAACCACTGCTACTGGAAGAGGACACATTATCCCAAAACTATCTTTGATGCAATTGTTAGTAGGCAATTTAAAACACATCTGAAATAATGTTCTAATTTGCTGTCCCATAATTGTATTTTTCATATTAACTTTGTACTATAGATGTTGTACAAATCCCTTCTATGGTGGGCATATGCATTCTTGTAGACTGAAATGGGTCAATCTGTATTATCATTATTTTGAAAACTATTGTGAAACACAAAACAAAACTTTGAGAATATTTAGATATGCAATAGAAGATAATCCTCAGAAAAAAATAAGGTGTTTATCTGCTACCCCTTCCAATTTATTGTATCCCCAAAACAGAAATCTTAGCAATATTGCAGTTATACAAAACTAAACAGTATTCAACACTAGAAGACAGCATTTTTCAACTTGTGTTGTTGAAAACAACACAAACTGAAATATGCTTTAACATTCTTAGCAACATATGAGGATTGCCTGAAAAAATATTCACTGTGTGTTGCAAAGTGGCAAAATTGGCACTGTGACCTTGAACTTTTGAACCCTCCCCCCTACCCCTACAACCTGACAAATTATTATGCTATGGAAATGATGTTATTACATATGAATGTACAGGTATTATGGAAATGAGGCCTCTATTTAGACACCCATTAAGTGTCATTATCTTCACAATTACTCAATTTGTGCTAATTAACAACAACCTTATTTTAGTTCATTTGAGGACCCATATCTCCAAATGGGTTGGGAAAATAAATCCCAAACTTTGTTTTCAGGGTACTTTTATGTTGTCCTGTAACATATAAAAAAATGAGGAAAATCAAAAAACCCACAACAACAAGCACCTGGTGATTTCATATGGAATGACCATACATATTTACAGGCTTCTAAAGCAAACTAGTTAGCTGCCTGCAAGTGCTGCCACTGTGACATGCTTTGCATCATCCAATTCTTTTTCTGAGAATGTGACAAAATAAGAAACTTCTGAAAATGATGCCAACATCAATTTTAAGGCTAATAATGCCCAGTTTAACAGAACAGAGATGCACACGTGTATGTTGTATGTGGATAGTTTCCAAATTATTAGCAGATTTTGCAGATAGTTTTTGATTGAAGATTAAAAAAATTAAAATCAAAATGTTATTTACAGCAGTTAAAACACTTACTCAGTAAATCAAACTCATCTTTGTTCTGTGGCTTCCTAGATTATTATATTCAGACTAATTAACTTTTTTATGGGATTTATCTAGGTAAATTCTTAAAATTTCTGCAAATTTTTGGAGAGAACTCTCCTTCATCAGGCAGTCTTTCGTTCAATCTCAATCATGGTCTTCGGTTACGGTTAATCTTGACGGTTACAGTGATTTTGCAAAATCTCTTGCCAGATGTTAGGCAGTGAAAACCCCTTACGGTCATTAATGATGAAGTTCTGGTATTTCCCAATTTCAAGCCCCTCTTTCAATTTTCGCTTCAGGAAGTTGGATTTATGTCCAATGACAGTCAAAGAGTCCCAAGTGTATGCAGTGTCCAGTTTCTCTAACGTGTCTGTCTAATCCTGTCTTGTTTGAACAATATTTTATCGCCGCCTTGTGTTCCGCGATACGAGTTTCCAGCCTACAACCTGTTTCTCCTATGTAGTATTTTCCACAGCTGCAGGCTACTTTATAAATGAATCCTTGCATTTTTAACAAGTTTTCTTCTTTTTTAACCAAGCTAGGGCAAAAACATTTTAAGCTTGTTGTCTAAACTGGGAGCTAATCTAATATATTTACTGCTTATTCTCTTTAAAGATTCAAAGAAACCTTTTTGATACATAATTTTTCTTGTGAACCTGAACTCCTGCTTGCTTGTATTTTTTTTTTTTTTTAATTTGTTTGAGTAATTTATCTATTTCCTTTTTTGGGTAGTTATTTTCTGTTAGCATTACTTCCAGATCATCCATGTGGGCTTTTTTCATATCTTCTGAGGAGACCAAATTATTTATTTTTTCTAAAAATTGGTTTGCAACATTTTTCTTCATTGAATATGGATGAGAAGAGTTAAAATCTAGTATTTTGTTTGTATCCAAAGGTTTTTTGTACATTTTTGTGAGGAACTTATCTTCCTGGATGGTCAAATCCAAGAAGTTTAATTTTCCTTCAGTTTGAACCTCCAAAGTGAACTTAAGGGAATCATCTAATTCATTAAAGCACCTTAGAATTTTTTTCTGGAAGATTTTCATCCTTGTTATCTAAAATGAATAGATATCATCCATATATCTGTGATAAAGGCAAAAGTATGAGGGCTGAACCAGTATCTTTTCTTCCAGCTTTCCTATATATTAATTTGCCTAAAGTGGAGAGAGTGGGGAGCCTATTGCTATTTACTCAGATTAATATACTTAATTCTATTTTAACATGAAGAACTTTCAATTACTTTTCACATCTGAGATCTTTTGTTTTTACAAACGCTTCTGTCCTCAAGATTTTATCAAGGTCTATTTTCAATGCATAGGAACTGTATTAAAAGTTTTGTTTACACAGAAAAACATAAAATGTTATTGCCAGGTACCTCTTGCAGTTGCCAGTCATTCAATTAAAATATTTTAATTATGCATTTTGAAAGTCTACTTAGTTTTATATTAAATTGTTGAAAATGTTATTTATAATTTTTGAAGGTTCATTGACAAAACTTTTTTCTTAAAATAAAAGCTTTCTTCAATTACCGTATATACTTGCGTATAAGTCGACCCCCCCCCCCACTTTCAGAGGAAAAAATCGTAAGAAATCGGAAACTCGCGTATAAGTCGATCCCGGAATGAGAAAAAAAAAATTCAATGAATTTATTCAAAAACATTTGAAAACGAAAAAAATTATATATATAATACTAAATTTAATTTGCATACCCAAAAACTTCATCGGAACCCTTCAAAATCCGATTCCGAGTTAGACTCGCCAAACACAGTTCAAAAAAGTATTTTTCCGTCATCGGCGCGTCATCATTATTCCAATCTATGCCTGTGTCATCAGAATCAGTCATCACTCATAAAAATCTCATCATCCTCTGTGCCATCAAGTTTGCTACTAATGCAGCATTTCTTGAATGATTTCACGACCATTTCCGCAGGTATCGCATCCCAAGCATCCTTGACCCATCGCGCAATCAAAACGATATCCGGCTTCTTTAGATTTCCGCCCTTCGTTTCAGTCGGCAAATCGGAACTTATCCAATCTGCCGAATACCTCCGCACATTGTCCTTGAAGGGCTTATTAAGGCAGACATCTAGTGGTTGAAGAACAGATGTCAACCCACCTGGGAAGACAGCAAGAGTTGTTTTTGAATTTTCTGCAGTTTTTTTCACTTCTGCACAATGGTGTGCAACAAACATATCCCACACCAAAAGAGAAGGTTTCCTCAAAAGTGCACCTGGCCTTTTGTTCCACACATTCTTTAACCAGTCAATTGTTCCGGATTTGTTCATCCATCCTTTTTCATGGGCACGAACGAGCACACCAGACGGAAAGACAACGCTTTTCGGCAGAGTTTTGCGTTTGAAAATAATTACCGGAGGTAGCTTACTGCCGTCGGCCAAACAGGAAAGAACAACCGTGAAACTGGATTTTTCGTGGCCAGTCGTTTTGATCAAGATATTTTTTCGCCCTTTTGATACATCGTCTTATTTCCAGGAAGGTCGAAACACATGGCGGTTTCATCCATGTTCCCTATTTGGGAAAGTTCAAAAGCAGTCTCTTTTCTCTTTTGAATTACATACTTTTGAAATTCCATTATCTTTGCTTCGAGGTCATGAGGTAACTTTTGTGCAATTTTGGTGCGCTGGCGTAGACACAACCCATAGCGGTTCATGAACCTTGTGCACCAACCTGGTGAGGCACGAAAAGTGTTATTTGCGGCTGCAAACTTTTCATCTTTTGCGAGCTTCATTGTTCACAAACGTATAAAAGTTCGCATTACAATGTAACCATTTTGCCTGCAGCCCACAATCCAATCATTCAAGACACTTTCCAGCTCTGGGAAAGATGTCGTTCCACGGCGCAGCACCTTTCACCAAGTCCGGTTTTTTTTTTACACCAATCTCGAATCAGTTTTTCGTTAATGCCAAATTGACGTGAAGCAGCACAGTTGTTAGTATTTTCTGCAAAAGAAACCACTTTCAACTTGAATCCTGCGTTATAGGACATCCGTTTCTTTACGCAATCCGTGTCACCCATAATTGGAGAAGCGAGACATGTGCGATTAAGAACAAGCAACACCTAACACTGGCTGACGCATGGCTACGTTACGTCGAAGGTCAGCACAATCAACTGGTAGTCGGAAGGGCGGATACGCAAAGCCAGGAGAGAGGAGATTTTTCAAAGCACGGAGAAATTTGGAGGGTTGCGATTTCGTAATTCTACCACATCGGTGTTTTTTTCTTTTCTTTCGGAGGGTTGCAATTTCATAATTAATATCGCATCGGCATTTTTATTTCTTTTGGGATGGATTGCCTTTTGCCTCACGGGAAGAACTTTTGGACTTGCGATTTTTTTAGACCCCGCGTATAAGTAGACCCCATTAATTTGAAGCTCTCATTTTGTCCTTAATTTCTCGACTTATACGCAAGTATATACGGTAGTCTTGTTTTTATGTGGTATTTCAATATTTTTCCATAAAGGTTCATTTCACACAAATTGCTGCACATTGATTGTAATGTACTTATTTTGTTCTTGTTAGAATATGTAATGTTCTAATAAATATTGATTGTTTTATTAAGTTTTCTTTAAATGATTTCATTCCATTTGTTATCATGATTCATGGTTTGTAGCAAGTTTTCTGTTTCAATGGTTGTGTACACAGATACATTTTATTTTTGTACAACTCTGACAATGCCCCTAAAGTTTTGGTGGCTAGGTTTGGCCTAAATTCTGTTTGACTCTCACAGACAATGCTAAAAATTCTTTCTGCAATTGCATTACTGTGTGGCACAACAAAAATAGCATATATTAGACGTGGCAAAACTTCATTCTTTTTATCACCAATTGCACCAGTCATTTTCAAAACGTTTGACCATGTGGTATCAATTGTAGGACTATTCGAAATGCCTTCCAATTCATCAACTTAATATCAAGAAAACTCCAATTTCAACTTTTCCAGATCACTGCGTCTAACTGCAGCAGCTGAGCTGGGAAAATATTTGCCAAGTACTGTACATTACTGAAGAAAAGGAAGCTTTCTTCCTAATTCCTATATCAGCAACTTCTGCGTGCAACAGAAATTCAATTTTTAAGTCAAAAGTTTTTCAGAATATTGTCACATGTAACATTTAACAACACAGGATAGTGAGAACATCAAGGGAAGAAAAAGTATGATTACGGGAGAAATCTTTGCTTCGACAGTCTTCCATTTTTAATGCTAAAATGTAAATATTTATGGAATAAAAAGATATTTAAGAAAAATACTGGGCAGAAGGAACATCACGAGAAAATATTACGATAATGGGAGAAATCTTCATTCCATCTAACTTCCATTTCCGAAAGACGGAATTCTATCCTCAAATAGAAAACGACCCCCCCTCCCCCACCAGATTTCTGTTCAATTTGTGCCCCGATCTCGAAAAGCCCCAAATGATAACAAGCCGATGTAATCTTGGCCTGGTGCCGTGCATTCTTTCCACTTAGCTTTCAAACAAGCAAAACACATTTCTCCTCCTCAGAAAAAAAAAAAAAAAAAAAAAAGAAACAGAGCTTCATGTTCAGAGGCTTTTACATTGATTCATTACAAAACCAGTAAAACATTCTTAATAATAGCAAAAATCTGAATTTCCATAATATTTTGTTAGTCATCTGTAATCCCGGAGGGAAATCCGTAATGGTTGGCATCTCTAGGAGGGCAGTACTTTGATGAAAAGTTTTATTAAGGTAAGTGCATTGGCTTTTCTGCTGCAGATGCACATAAGGGACTTTCTGAATGCCCTCTCTATTGTTACATCAAACCAGGGGCAGGGATCCCACTTCCGATCGCATTCTTTGCAGTTTGCAGGGGAAAAAATTGTTTTGGGGAAAATATTGGCAATACTTTAGATTACATTTGGCGAAAAATAACTGAATTCAGCAAAAACTTTTAAAAAGCCAATAACCGGTGAGGGGTTCACAAATACAAGGTACCCAGAAATTTTCAAATTTTATTTTTTAAAATTTGGGATTTCACTGAAGTTTCCATGTCTTTAACAGATTTTTTCTGTTTGTGTCTTTTTTGTAGACTACCTACTATAAAAATCAGAGTAATGAAGATGCCAATATCAATTTTTGACAATATCACTAGCAGAGTTACACATTCTACAAAAATATTGGTAATAGTGATTCAGGTTGAAGTTTCATAGTTCAATAAAAAAAAAAAAACCTCAAAGATGTTGTAGCTAAGGGCATTGATTTTGTGTAGGGTGCTTATAAGTGTATTTATTGATTAGTGGTTTTATTGAATATCATGCACCAGAAAACAAAGCTGAACTTTCTGAAATAAAAAGCTATTTTAAGATGCAACTAATATTACAAAAGTGTATAATAAGTTCCTTAGTTATAGCTTTGGATATTACACCGAGTTATTGAACAGTATCTAAGGAATAATAAATTAATTTTGACTGTTGAAGGTCACAATTCTATATCTGTAGTTTTACGTTATATTAATCATGGTTTTCCCCTTTTCTCTCTTAAAAAAAATATGCTGGCTCTTGAAAAAACAGCTGCAGCCTGAAAATTTGGGGGTTTTATCTACCTCTGCTTGGAACATATAAAAATCAGTTAGGAAATTTTGTATGTGCACCACTACTAATTAATCATTAACATAAAAAGCATAAATAAATTTTTTGACACTTGAATTAATACCTTTTTCTCTTCCTTTCATCTTTCCTTGTTCTTTTCTTTCCACCAACTTTTAAAACAGAATTATTATCAATTATTTCAATGTCAGATATTTCATCAATTTCTTTGAATTCAGGAATTTTATCAATGACCTGAAATTCTGTAAGTTCATCAATCACTTCAAACTCATGATCGGAGTCAAGAGTGACAACTGGAATGGCAGGTTTGTCCTCTGGTGCATCAAGAACTACAATACTTTCATCTAAGGGCTTCACATCATTATTGCACAACAGAAATTTTTCTTTGTATGCTTCTTGTAGCCAAGATATCAGGACAGAGATGGCTTCCTTAGGAAAAAGCTCAAGTGCGTGAACATCAACTTCACAGCCTTTACACAGTCTAACAGCAGAACTCAGTTCTTCCATTGATTGTGATTCACCATCTGCAGAATACTTTCCTTTGAACTTCTTGTATTCAGAGTTCAACTGTTCCATTGCAGAAATTGCAGAAGTTGCTGACAAAACAGTTCCACTAACACTTAGAGAAGTTTCATCAATAGAGATAAAAACTGCATAGATGTCCTCTAGAACTTCCATCCACAGTCTGTTACAAAAAACAGACTTTAAATTTTTTCCAAAATGAAATGTTGCTACAAATTGTGGATGAACAAATACCTCATCAACATATTTCTGTAAAGAAATGCAATTATGAAACAAAGTGAAATAAAGTATATGTAAATTCAATAACACAATAATCAAATCTATTATGATTTTATGAAAACATACAAATGTTAAAAACATGCACAAATATGACTGGTCCAGGAATTTGAATGCAAAGTGGAGAAACAGCATATAATAATAATAATAATAATAATAATAATAACTTAATCAAAATTTGTTATGTAATTATTACATAAAAATTTCTTAAATTTATATTGTCAATTTTTTTCATTCAAATTTTAAAACAGTGCATTCCTAACAAAGGACTAGCTAGGGTTCTAGTGACAGATTTCTTTCACACAGTATCAGTTGACAAAATGCTATATTTTCTATCTCAAAATTTAAATAATTATCTAATTATCTCAGAAAACACAAGATTATTTCTTTGCAATGAAATACACTTATTTCCCATATACCAGCACTGTACGTGCAGTGGAAGCAGGACATAACGTGGTCGGTTATACAGTGGAATCAGAACTAATGCGGGTTCAATCAAGTCCCCAAAACAAAATACATACACAGAAAATCCTACTTTAAATGTACAACAGATACAGTATATCGTGGGTATGTCTATAATGTGGTTATCACCTTGTCCCCATATGCCTGCATTATAACAGGCTTTCACTGTACTTACAAACATTTGCTTACATCATGAGCACTGGTTATATGCACTTATAAAATATGCATTTTGGAATAAGCTCATTCACACATAAAGCAATCCCTCAAGTTAAACAATTGAAAATTGCATCCATAGATATCGACCGTAGTTTACCTCTCCAAGATTATCCTGAAAACACATTTATGACACACATACACTGCTGGCCACCCAAAATGCAACACCAAGAAGGAAGCATCCAATCGGCCTGAAATTCGCAGCATGCGTCGCCCGCGAGAGGACATGTACACATCATGTGTGCCCGGCACGCCACCGAGAAGCACTATACGAAGGGTGCACAGAAGGCGGGGTGTAAGTAGTGGAAGTGTGTTGTGCTGCCGAACCTATGTGTGTGGGAAGCTTCCTGATGCCTCGTCGCAGAATACGGCAGTCATTCCAGCATGTTTTGGAGTTCAACAGAGGACGAATAGTGGCTTATCGCGACATCGGTTTATCGTACCGAGACATCGGCGCCCGTGTGGGACGACATCCAGCCACAGTGAGGCGAGTATCGATTTGGCGAATGCAGGAGGGACGGACGGACGTACCGACGTGAGCGATTGCTGCAGCCTTGGCACACCACTGAACGAGAGGACCAGCATGTTGTGCGGTGGGCATTGACTGTGTGCACCATCCACATCACAAACGTTAGCGCAGGAATTAGGGTATGTTGCGCAACAACCTGTGTCAGCACGTACCGTTTGACATCGTCTGCAGGAGCGGGGACTTGTCGCACGGCGCACATTGCTCCGATTACCATTGACGTTAGAACACCGGCGAATGCGGCGGCAGTGGGCCGTTGAACGTTGCACCTGGACTATGGAATGGCACAACATTGTCTTCTCCGACGAATCCCGCTTCAGCCTGCAACACCACGATGGTCGGATCCGCGTGTGGCAGCATCGCGGCGAGACTTTATGACGCCTGCATTATGCATCGCCATACCGGTCCGTCGCCTGGCGTTATGGTTTGGGGCACAATTGTATATGACACCCGCATTCCTCTGGTACGTATCGCCAGTACACTCAACAGTCACCGCTACATCTCCAACGTTTTGGAGCCTGTAGTCTTCCCTTACCTGCAGGACCTGCCAGCGGCCACGTTTAAACAGAACAATGTGCGTCCACAAGTGGCACACATCATGCAACAATTCTTCACAACCCACCAGGTGTCACTGCTGCCGTGGCACGCCTGTTCTCCCAATATGTCGCCCATCGAACATGTCTGGTCGCTGATCGGCAACCGAGTGGCCCGGCAAGCACCACCCGCGGCTACACCTGATGAACTGTGGCAACGTGTGGAAGCAGCCTGGGCCGACATACCCCAAGCCCACATCCAAAGCCTCTTTCGTTCGATGCCACGGCGTGTAGCGGCCGTTATTGCCAGCCATGGGGGCCACACGAACTATTGATGTCTGTGTGTTCTGCAAGTCACACGGGCCTGTAAGCTCAATTCGCTTCATCTTTGTATTTGTTATGTGTCCAGTAAATCTGGCTTTGCCATCTCGTGCCCTTCTCGGTGTTACATTTTGGGTGGCCAGCAGTGTATTTGAAAGATTGACTTCGACTCAGGTCACCACCCTTTATTCTCATTTTAACATATCAAGTAAATACCCTACAGCAAACCCTAACCTCATTCAGCCAGCCACAAACAATCCCCAAGCGCTTCAACAGCTACTCTGTCATCCTCAGGAGATCGATGTATCCCTCTGCTCTGCTAACCACAGATCAAGTGAGCAAATACGTCAAGGTCCCGGCTTCAGTTGCGAACTATGTATCGTTGTATCTCTGGCGTCATCTATTGTCACTCCTGTTCTTTTTTTTTCTCCCTTAATTGTTGTTCTACTTTAATTAAGGCCAATGGTCATTTAAGTTGTTTGGGTTGTTAATATTACATACTCTTGATCTGTTTTTTTTTCGAAAAAAAAAAACAGATCAAGAGTATGTAATATTAACCGTTTCAGCAACTCTCAACTGCCTTTCGTTTTTACAGCTCTTAATAATTTTAATATCTTCGAATTTCGGACATTGACGATTTTCTAGACAATACTGGGTAATGCTGTTTTAGCTTCTTTTTATTCCAATTACTCATATGTTGGTGTAATCTATATTTTAACTTGTTCTTGACAAAGTTATATACACTGACGGAAAAAAATCCTAACACCACGAAAAAATAGTTTTAGAGGAATGAAATGACGGCAATACATTTGTACAGGTAACATATTTTATCGATTAAGGTTTCAAGATCACAGCTTAATGCAAGTGCAAGAAGAGCCATTTCAAATGTGAAATGCTGGTACATTAATAACCGGTGTAACCACCAGAATGTTAAATGCAAGCACGCAAACGTTCATGCATTGTGTCGTACAGGTGCTGGATGTCAGTTTGTGGGATGGAGTTCCATGCCTGTTGCACTTGGTCGGTCAATACAGGGACGGTTAATGCTGGTTGGGGGTGACGCTGGAGTTGTCGTCCAATGATGTCCCATACGTGCTCGATTGGTGAAAGATCTGGTGATCTAGCAGGCCTTGGCAACATGTCGACACTCTGTAGAGCATGTTGGGTTACAACAGTGGTATGCGGGCGAGCGTTATCCTGTTGGAAAACACCCCCTGGAATACTGTTCATGAATGGCAGCACAACAGGTTGAATCACCAGACCGACGTACAACTGTGCCGTCAGGGTGCGTGGGATAACCACGAGAGTGCTCCTGCTGTCATAGGAAATTGCTCCCCAGACCGTAGGTCCAGTGTGTCTCGGCCACAGACAGGTTGGTTGCAGGCGCTCACCTGGCCTCCTTCTAACCAACACACGGCCATCACTGGCACCCAGGCAGAACCGGCTTTCATCAGAAAACATAACAGATCTCCACTCCGTCCTCCAATGAGCTCTAGCTTGACACCACTGATGTCGCAAACGGCAGTGGTTTGGAGTAAGTGGAATGCACGCTACAGGGCGTCTGGCTCGGAGCTGTCATTGAACTAACCGATTTGTAACAGTTTGTTGTGTCACTGTGGTGGCAACTGCAGCTCGAATTGCTGCCGCAGACGCTGTACGATGCGCCACGGCCTAACGCCGTACACGGCGGTCTTCCCTCTCAGTAGTGCCACGTGGCCAGTCGCGACCCGGTCTTCTTCAGGCAGTACCTTCCCTTGACCACAGCTGCCAACAATCATGCACAGTGGCTACATTCCTGCCAAGTCGTTCTGCAATATTGCGGAAAGAAATTCCACCTTCTCGTAGCCCTATTACACGACCTCGTTCAAACTCCGTGAGCTGTTGATAATGGCTTCTTCGTCTTCTTAAAGGCATTCTTGACTAACATCAACACACTACGTTGAATCTCGACGATAACTAACGCTCACGAACGTTACAGCGCGTATTTTCAGCAAACCTGCTTTGCATGCTCCGAGGCGCTACTATAGCGCCACACGTATGTGCCGAGCGCGAAATTTGCATGGACATCATCTTACAGATGTACTCTCACCGCCTACTAACTGTCGTTTACCTAACACAACCCCTTCTTGGTGTTGGGATTTTTTTCCCCATCAGTGTATATATGACAAAGGTGGTTTCTGATTTATAGGAATCTCATACACACCAGCTCTATCAAGTTAGCTGATCTTTTCATTTTTTATTACTATATTTTTTATAGTATATACTTGATTTCCTACTTGTATGTCATATTTGCCACAAACCTTATTAATTTCAGCAGAAATACCTTCAACATATGGAATCGCTCCTATATATTTTAATAGTTTTTTACTATTTGTACCTTTATTATTTGCTAGAGTTATTACTTCATTAATCCATTTCCTTTAAACCTGTTTAGGGTAACCAAAATCATGTGCAATTTTTTCAATATATTCAATTTCATCTTGTTGATATTGTTCTTTTGACGAGTGTGTTATACTTCTTTTAATTAGTGTTTTAATACTATTTATTTTATGCATTATTGGGTGCGACGACTGAAAAGGTATTAATTAAGACAGGAATATATATGATGATTTTTGATTCACTCTATATTGTATATTATCATTTGTTTTGATTACCATAATATCCAAAAATGCCAATGTGTTATTTTGTTCTTGTTCCACTGTCAATTCTATGGATGGATAGATATCTTTATATTTTTTTGTAGTCTTCTAGTTCTTCATTTTTTAGCCTGGACAATAGAAAAATATCATCTACATACCTGCAGTATATCAGTGGTGGATCTTCCAGTTTACTAATTATTTTTGTTTCTATGTCACTCATTTATTATTTCAGCAAACAAGGTTGATAATGGTGACCCCCGTAGGTCCACAATAATTTTGTTTGTAGATCTTGTCATTGAACATAAAAATGTTATTTTCATATATGTAAAATAAAATTTCTTTTAATTCTTCATTTTGTACTTCATTCATTGTATGCAACTGATATAATTTTTCAACAATTATGTCCATTTCCTGAGGTACTGGGGTGCTAGGAAACGGAGCAAGAACATCCATATTAGCCATATGATATTCACTTAAATCTTGTTTAATCTCTTTAATTTTTTCAATGGATTCATAAGTGTTCTTTACAGTGAATTTGGTCTTAAGTATAAACATGGGTGCCAAATACTTGTAAATATTTTTTTCCAACTTTATTAATGGGAAATTACTTTTTGATACTATCACTCTCATTGGTGTATCAGGCTTATGAGTTTTTATTTTTGCAAACATTTTTGGAATCCCTGTACCCATAGGTGGGTATGCCTTCTTTATTTCTTCAGGCAAAGTGCTGTGATTTCTTATTCTAGCCAAGTATCTCACTTGAGATTCAGTTGGGTCCCTTGTCAGAATGCTACAATTCAACTCTTCAATTGCTAGATTCATTTTTTGATTATATTCAGTTTTGCTTAGAATCACTATTGGTCCTGTTTTATCAGCTTCACGGAATTTAATTGTTGGGTCTACTCTTAGTTTTATCAGATCTTTTTCATATTGAATTTTATCTAAATGATATGTTTTTTATTACTTTTTTCATTAAATTCTTTCAAAACAATTCTATACAATTTACTTCTAAATTCTTCACAGTCTTCTGTAGGTACACAATGTGTCATATCATCAAGATTAGGTATTAATTCTTCTGTCTTCGATAAGCCACGCGGAAACGCAAATTTCTTTCCCCTCTGCAAAACAGCTCTCTGTGAGAAGTTCAAGGCCATATTGGATTTACTCTGATAAATTTCATATTTATTCTCTTGTTGTTCATGTACATTTTGGCTATCCATCATCGCATGTAACTTTTTTGCCATGACTATCTTTGAACTTTTTCTTTCGTATTCTGCTAAAGTCACCTATTTGTCTCAAGGTTACATCTAAAACCTCATCTTTCCAGGAACCATAGAAATTTCTATATTCTTTATTATATATTATATTCAACAAATGTAAGCATGTCTTATTCAAATTAATTTTCTTTTATTTATGATTACAGCTCAATCTCTTTTTTTGGCATTCATGGATGATTTTACTATCTTTTTTATTGACTGGGTAATTCTTTATTTTCAAATATTTAGGTGTTAGTTCAAGATCTCGGCACATCACGAAAAATTCCTCTTGATTTTCTGACTTTAATAATTTAATTTTTGCTTTCTTATATGCCGTAATGTCTCACAACTCGAAGCTGTGAAACAGACTTCTATAGCACATATTATCAGAATACCAACACGACTGAAATCCACTCACCTCGAATTAGTCTGCTCAGAATTATGCGTGTAATTCTCAATCATATTATTTGCATCTTCATAGGCAATAAGCACCAACAAAGTGCACTATTTGCATGCAAGTCATTAACGACTTAACAATCAGAAAGGCCAAACACTTACTTAAAAGTTCTTGGCTTCATTCCTGTTATACACTTCGTGCACATCAATGAGAACATCCTGTTATGCAATTATGACTAAGAGATGACTCAGTGATTAAATTCTGTGAAGCTGATAAAACAGGACAAATAGTGATTCTAAACATAACTGAATATAATCAGAAAATGAATCTAGCAATTGAAGAGTTGAATCGTAGCATTCTGACAAGGGACCCAACTGAATCTCAAGTGAGATACTTGGCTAGAATAAAAAATCACAGCACTTTGCCTGAAGAAATAAAGAAGGCATACCCACCTATGGGTACAGGGATTCCAAAAATGTTTGCAAAAATAAAAACTCATAAGCCTGATACACCTATGAGAGTGATAGTATCAAAAAAGAATTCTCCATTAATAAAGTTGGAAAAAAATATTTACAAGTATTTGGCACCCATGTTTATACTTAAGACCAAATTCACTGTAAAGAACACTTATGTATTCATTGAAAAAATTAAAGAGATTAAACAAGATTTAAGTGAATATCATATGGCTAGTATAGATGTTCATGCTCTGTTTCCTAGCACCCCAGTACCTCAGGCAATTGACATAATTGTTGAAAATTTATATCAGTTGCATACAATGAATGAAGTACAAATTGAAGAATTAAAAGAAATTTTATTTTACATATATGAAAATAACATTTTAATGTTCAATGACAAGATCTACAAACAATATTATGGTGGACCTATGGGGGTCACCATTATCAACCTTGTTTGCTGAAATAATGAGTGACATAGAAACAAAAATAATTAGTAAACTGGAAGATCCACCACTGATATACTGCAGGTATGTAGATGATTTTTTTCTGTTGTCCAGGCTAAAAAATGAAGAACTAGAAAACTTGACAAAAAATATAAAGATATCTATCCATCCATAGAATTGACAGTGGAACAAGAACAAAAAAACACATTGGCATTTTTGGATATTATGGTAATCAAAACAAATGATAATATACAATATAGAGTGCATAAAAAATTATCATATATTCCTGCCTTAATACCTTTTCAGTCGTCACACCCAATAACGCATAAAAGAAATAGTATTAAAACACTAGTTAAAAGAAATATAACACACTCATCAAAAGAACAATATCAAAAAGATGAAAAAGAATATATTGAAAAAATTGCACATGATTTTGGTTACCCTAAACAGGTTTAAAGGAAATGGATTAATGAAGTAACTCTAGCAAACAATAAAGGTACAAATAGTAAAAAACCGTTAAAATATGTAGGAGTGATTCCATATGTTGAAGGTATTTCTGCTGAAATTAATATGGTTTGTGGCAAATATGACAAGTAGAAAATCAAGTACATACTATAAAAAAATATAGTAATAAAAAATGAAGTTGCTGAATCGGTGTTAATCGAAAAAAACAGATCAAGAGTATGCAATATTAACGACTCAAACAACTTAAATTACCACTGGAAAGCCTTAATTAAAGTAGAACAACAGTTAAAGGAGAAAAAAAGAGAACAGCACTGACAATAGATGGCGCCAGAGATAGAGTTTGCGACTGAAGCCGGAACACCTTGATGAGTTTGCTCACTTGATCTGTGGTTAACAGAGCAGAGGGATACATCGATCTCCTGAAGACGACAGAGTAGCTGTTGAAAGTGCTTGGGGAATGTTTGTGGCTGGCCGAATGAGGTTAGGGTTTGCTGCGGGGTATTTAAGTTGTTTGAGTCGTTAAATGAGGCAAATGAAGCGTTATATAAATCACAGTTGACAGTGGTTTGACTGCAGTAAAATGTATGAGGCAAATGAAGCGTTATATAAATCACAGTTGACAGTGGTTTGACTGCAGTAAAATGTAAATAGTGTAATTATGTAGATAGTGGTTTTTAATTGAGTGTATGAAAGTGTTGTATATATTGTACGTAAATGTGTTAGTATGAGGTATGTAAATTGTATGATGTGAAGTAGGTATTGAATTGAATATGGGTGTGATGTGAGTATTTATTAGGTGTATGGGGTGTGTTTTAGAATTGAGTACCATTTTTTGGAATTGTGAATTTTAAGAGCAAGTTGCTGAGGAAAGAGTGAAGGAAGGAGAAAAATACAATAAAAAAAAAGGGGGGGGGGGGGAAATGGGCATAAAGTCGACAACACTCATGTAATAGAGAATAAGCGTCTAGTGTTGACGAGCTATCACGCATGTCAGACAGCAGTCAGAATTCAGCATTTTTTACTGTCCTGTGAATGAAAATATGAATGTTTCATGACCTGAGGAATTATAATAACAACCTATAAGCAGACAAGATGAAAGTTTCAACCTTAAGAGGCCAGCTGCAAAACAGGATGTTCTCTTCGACGTGCACAAAGTGTATAACAGGAATAAAGCCAATAACTTTTAGGTAAGTGCTTGGCCTTTCTGATTGTTAAGTCATTAATGACTTGCACATTAATAGTGAACTTTGTTGGTGCTTATTGCCTATAAAGATGCAAATAATATGTTTGTTCAGAATAACAAATGCTTGCAAAAGCAATGTAAAATCATCAAGCATTCAGACCAATGCGCATTGATTTCCTTTATTTTTTGTTTTACAACTTTAGTTTTGTGCTCTCAAGGCACCTCCTTAACACAAGCATTAATTTCATAGAAAGAGTTCTAGTCCTTTATTAACTATTTTACACGCCATTCAGTTGCTTCCTTTGCATGCATTGCTTCATTCCTCTTAATGAGTATGGACAATTCCAGATGGAGTGTATTTTGAAATGTTTTTACATTTAAAAGTAATAGTGAGAAAAAGCTTGTTTCCATATTTATTTTTTTTTCCAAACATGGTATTACCAAAAAAAAAGTTTTACATGTCTAGTTGTTTTAATTAGTATTGTTTCTTAAAATAGTAGAACTACACTAGAAATCCAAATTTATTGGCATAAAACAGAATTAAAACTTTTCAAGCTTTCACACATCAACTAGATGGCTTTTTTAAGGAAAGCAGATAGTTTGCTTTCTTACTTTCCTTAAAAAAGCCATACATAGTTAATGTGTGAAAACTTGGGATTTGCTTTCTATTTTATGCTAATAAATTCAGATTACTGGTATAGTTTTACTATTTTAAGGACAGTTGGTGTAGAGTTCCTCACTATAAATTAGAATTCTTTCTTAATGTAGTTTTATTAATGGTGGCTATCCAGTTTCCCTCCACATTTGCAGTGTCAGACAATTCAAAATTACCCCATCTTCCCCAAAGTGCACAATTATGTGTTTTTGAAAAAATACAATTTTTAAACCTTTAGCAGTTTTACAGCAATTTTTGATTGCTAATGCAGGTAAATTCTGAATCAACTCATAAATCTTGTACACTTACTAGTCAATGCTACATGCTGTTTGCTTTTGGGTCATTCCATGTCAAATCAACAAGGTTCACAACCCGACCCCTGTTGATTTCCTTGAAATTTGGTGTGATTGTTAGGCATGTAGACTTATGCATAAATCCCAAATTTTAGACCTGTCGACCCACGGGGTTTCGAATTACATGACCTTGAAAATTAGAAAATCATGACCCTCCACACAATCTCCGAGTAGCTGTATCTTGTTACTTAATTGGGCTAGAAGGTTGAAATTAGTGCCTTTTTATAGCATTTTATACGAGCTTTTAAATCATCTGCTGAAAAATAAAAAAAAATTAGGTTGACCTTTTCAAGGTCACCAAAATAACCTTTGACCTTGAATATTTAAAAAGAAAAACAATTTTAAAATTCTGAAAAAAATTACATGGTATTGTTAGAATTTTGTTTACTAGTATGCCAACTTTCAAGTTGGGACCGCAATGGGATCATTATTTATAAAATATTAAAATGAAATATAGTCACCAAAAATGGCCTTAAAATGACATAACGAAAATGCAAGTGTTTTAGGGTTAAATAGCCACTTTAAATTGGGAGGATTCATAAGTGAAAAGGTATCTCCATGATATGCTAAGTAGTAAATTTTTAATAACTATAATTTTTTGAACTGAAATGTTGTAAAAAGAAAAAAAGAAATAATACAGCAATGCCTTTAAGTCGCAAAAGATTTTTAAAAAATCAAACTTTTCTGATGATTTTGTCACAGATTCAGATGTTTGGTTAATACTACAGATACTCACTGCTTAAATGTCACAGAATCAATATTATTCTTTTCACGAGATCAATAATGAAACTTACCAAAAGTAAATCTGATCCTCAGGTGAAATTGGAATTTACTAAAGTATTATTAGGTGTACAAATAAGTTTTAAAGCTGTAATTTGATTGACATTAAATGTTCGTCATTACTGTTTCACAAGTTATGGAGTTCTGCAATCGGGAGATTATTAAATGATGTTAGATACGTATGGGTCACAGTATCAGCAATTAAAATCAAGAAACAATGAACTGTATAGGTACTTACAATATCCGTAGTGGCTGTCAGGGCTTCATATGTACGCCTGTAATGTATCTACTCACAAGACATTGCCGTAAGTATCCGACTCATTCAAAGAATGTGAGCTTTTTGCAATTGTGAAGTTTAGAAAAATAAAATTCATGATATTGTAAAATCTGCACCAGATAAAATTAAACAAGATGAATTTTTATAATGAAGGTATATAAATTCTTAACAACAAAATATGAAAACGAATTAAAACCTTGCCAAATTTTTTTAAAAACGAACTAAAAATCTTGAAGAGGAAATCATCTTGACTGCGAATCACAAAGAAATAAATCTCTTGATTGCGAAGCACCATGACAACAACGAAACATGAAAACGAATTATAACTTAGCCGAAATTTTAAAAAATGAAGTCTTAAAGAAGAAATAATCATCTTGATTGTGAAAGCATGAAGAAATAAATCTCCCAACTGCAAAGCACCAAACTAGTTTCAGCTAATATTCATAGCTATCATCAGTGGTAGGTGCACGGACGTTATAATTACCACACTCACATGCAACCCGAATGCATGTTCAGACCTGTCGTGTAGATATTTGCGCATCATGGTTTGGGTTTTACTGCGCACATCTATGGTGTCGCCATCTGTAGTTAAACAAAATAATCAAGCAGCATTTATGGAGTAGAAATATGCACTTGTATTTTTAAGCAATATTTGATGTAAGCTGTTTTATGTTATTGTTTTTCTTCTTGAAATGTTTTTTCTCCTGTTCAGTAAGGTATCTTCATGCAAACAGATGCTCTACTGGACTATTAACATTACAGTTGTATCTTTTGATTTTCTCAATGACTACAGCCTCAGAAGTCAGAATCTATATAATTTTTGTTAGTCCAATCAGGAGTTACATGATTTCTGATACAATGTTGTATCAATGAAGTTTGAAGTTTTTTCATCTCTTCTTGTCTAATTCGTAATATGTTCATTTAATCTAGTCAAAAATCTTCTACGTGTACTTCAGATATATACTGTCTTTTTGGTTATCATCTTTAACTGTTGGAATGACAAACACCAGATTTATTTAGAACTGATCTATTAGTAGTAAGTACACCTCCATTATCAATGACTGTTTCTGCAATGTTAATAATGTGGTTGTAACATTCTTTTTTTTTGAAATAGTACTAATAGGAGGTAAGTATGGAAATTTTCCATAATATTGCTTTTTTCTTTTTCAATAATATTTTTGGAACGATGTATACTGGCTGTAATGTTGTTATATAAAGATTTGACTAATCCTTTATTATATCCAAACTCTTCTGCAGTCTTTTCAATCCATTTTAGTTCTTTAATCTCTGATATTTTATTGGATGAGTGTGTAATGGCTCCTTTAATATAAAAGCAGAATGCTGCAGTCTTGTATTTCCAAGGGTGTGTAGAATTCTTTGGGATAATTGCCTGTACATATGACAGCTTCCAGTAAACTGAATATTCAATAATTCCGTTATCCTTGTGTATAGAGATATCCAAGAAGTTTAGCTGGCCATTAACTTCAATTTCTTTACTAACCTGTATTGATGGATAATAACTGCTAAATTTATTAATGAAGTTATCCAGTTCAAGATTGGAGTGCTGCCAAATAGTAAAATATAATTTCTACTCCATAAATGCTACTTGATTATTTTGTTTAACTACAGATGGTGACACCATAGATGTGCGAAGTAAAACCCAAACCATGATGCGCAAATATCTACACAACAGGGCTGAACATGCATTCAGGTTGAGCAGCATACCCGAGCGTGTGAGTGCGGTAATTGCAACGTCCGTGCACCTGCCACTGATGATAGCTATGAATATTAGAAGAAACTAGTTTGGTGCTTCGCAGTCGGGAGATTTATTTCTTTATGCTTTGCAATCAAGATGATTATTTCTTGACGATTATGGGCAAAACACGTAACAATATTAACAAATAAAGGTAACTTGATCACGCTAGTTACGTTAACTGAAACTTTTACAAAAGTTCGTAAGTTGGAAGCTTTCGACCTTATCTTAGGTCTTCATCACGCCAATGGAGGACTAAGATTGTTGCCAGATTCTACACTTGAATTTTTCTTATTTTTGTTGCCAAAACTTAGAATTGATCTCCAGATCAACGGAATGTAGAGAGGAGATTCGGAGTTGCAAGTCATTGAGTTGAACAAAATTTCTATGCTTTCACGGTAACGGAGGGCAAAACGATTGTCAAAAGAAGCAATTCGTTTTGCTTCGTTCCAGTGGGGACGTTGCTACGTTCTCGATCAACCTTCTGTGGGGCGCTGCTACGTTCTCAATCACTAACATCAAAATCACCTACTTTAAACAGTCTAAAACAAAACTCTTAAGTGCTTTTTGGAACAATATTCTCCCCCAGAACTTTTTGTAAAAGTTTCAGTTAACGTAACTAGCGTGATCAAGTTACCTTTATTTGTGATTATTTCTTCTTCAAGACTGTTCGTTTTTTAAAATTTCAGCTAAGTTGTAATTCGTTTTCACGTTTCGTTGTTGTGTCGTGGTGCTTCGCAATCGAGAGATTTATTTCTTTGTGCTTTACAGTCAAGATGATTTCCTCTTCAAGATTTTTAGTTAGTTTTTTAAAAAATTCGGCAAGGTTTTAATTCGTTTTCATATTTCATTGTTGTTAAGGATTTATTTACCTTCATTGTAAAAATTCATCTTGTTTAATTTTATCTGGTGCAAACTTTACAATATCATGAATTTTATTTTTCTAAACTTCACAATTGCAAAAAGCTCACATTCTTTGAATGAGTCGGATACTTACGACAATGCCTTGCGAGTAGATACATTACAGGCGTACATATGAAGCCCTGACAGCCACTACGGATATTGTAAGTACCTATACAGTTCATTGTTTCTTGATTTTAATTGCTGATACTGTGCCCCATATGTATCTAACATCATTTTATAATCTCCCGATTGCAGAACTTGCATAACATGTGAAACAGTAATGACTGACATTTAATGTCAATCAAGTTACATTATCGGGGCCACATAAAAAGTATGTTAATCGCAAATTGGCGAAATTTTAACAACGATATATTTTAAGTTTTAAAGCATTTTAAGACAATGGAACATGTAATTTGAGAGAAAGCAACAATACCTTTATGAATCAAAATATGCGCCGTCATTGTCTATCACCTTCCGTTATTGGTCGGGCAGCTGACAGATTCCAGCCACGACGAATACTTTGTCGTGTGACGCGCTGACGTTGTCAACCCATGCACTTAGTCACATGTCCGGAACCGTACAGCAGACAAACCATGTTGCATCGATCAGAACAAATGACAGTCTGAAGGGGCTATGTCGCAACTATACGCTAGGTGCTCCAAAACGTCCAAGCCAAGAGTCAATAATGTTTCCTTGACCGATTTTGCGACATGTGGCCTAGCATTGTGATGCAGTAATTTCACAGGAAGCAATCCTTTGCCTATGAATGGAAGTTTCCGACAAATTTCCTGTTTCAATCGCAGAAATTGTTGCTTGTAGCAATTAGCAGTATCACCCTGTTCCAATAGTTCATAATAGAGCACACCCTTTATATCCCACCACCAGATGCACAGCAGAACTTTCTTGGAGTGAATATTGCACTTTGGTGACGAAGTCATTGCTTCACCGGGGCCAACCCAGTGTTTTTTGCGTTCGGGATTGTTGTACTATATCCACTTTTCATCACTTGTAACGATCTTTCACAGGAAAGACTTTCTGTGTTGTTTATTTAACAGATTCAAACACTTCATGACACGCTCATCCTTGTTCCTCTGGCTCAGGTCATGTGGCATCCATTTTCCTTCCTTCTGAATCTTTCCCATTGCACATAAACGATTGGAAATGGTTTGTTGAGTTAGCCCCAGTTGTTCAGCTAGTTCTTTTTGCATTTGAGATGAATCTTCATCTAGCAATGCCTGCAGTTTCTCATGTGCAACCTTCTGTGGGGCGCTGCTACGTTCTCGATCACTAACATCAAAATCACCTGCTTTAAACTGTCTAAAACAAAACTCTTAAGTGCTTTTTGGAACAATATTCTCCCCCAGAACAGAATGATGCACATGCTTTTGCAGCACATTTTCCTTGATCAAATTTATAAAGCTTTTGCAAGCACTTTTCCTTGATGAAATTTGTAACAAATGTAGTGTCGAATAATTGCAGTATCACTTGCCATCTTTCACCTACTGATGTGCACATGCGTTTGGCTGTTGGGCTAACTTCTATGTCACATTTCATACTCTGGACTAGTTATGGTCTCATGACAATGTGGGGGAATGTTGGATATGTAAATTAGCAGTATATGTCACACAAAAATGCTTTAAAACTTATTTGTGCACCTAATAGCATGCAGGAAGTAAAGGATTACATATTGCTCTTGCAATGCAGTCTTTATAGCTGTTAAAATGGGGAGTTCATGATCAGTAGTTAATTCTGCCATATGACACTCTAAAAACATGACTTTAAAGTTTTGATAAATTGTGCTGCACTTATGTATACTAGGGTGCTCCAAAAAAAAAACTTTTTTTTTTTCAAAACCATGCTCCCTGACCATTTTTCCATTTCTATAGCGTATATAAGACCCACAAAAAATTTGAATGGAATCGGACCATTTTAAGCCTTGCCGCCAGTATGTCACTAATTTCCAAAAATGTTCACACTCCGTGAATGGCTTTGATAGGTAGAAATGAAACAAAAATGCAAATTAGTAAATTATAATTGTTTAATTAATTGAATAGTCGATACAACACAAATGAAACTAAAGCTTCTTAAATCTTTTTCAAAGTCTTCTTTTTAAAATCAGGGATATTCTGACGGTGATTTTCACCCACATGAAGAAGAAACTGTCATTGTTCTTCATCCTTTGTGATGCTTTTGGCAAAATCTTGGATCAGCTGTACTAATCTTTCTGCGAGATCATTCACGACCTTAACGTGACGTACAAACGCTTCGGCTTCTAAATAATCAGGATCCAGACTCCACTGACTTTGGTGTCTTATTCAACCAATGAGAATTCAAACCAAGCGCTTGGAAAATGAACCACGACTTCGGGCCGATTAGGGACACCAACCTAGTAGATGAGTTGAGTGTTGGGAAAACAGGAACTCCTCTTTCCAATAGATGATCTGATTTTACTTTGCCAAGTTCCCAAGAAATTTGAAGCTTTTCAGCTTGGGACAGGCTATTTGTAAATGATAAGAATAGAGCTCTCTCTTCAGTCAAATACCAAAAATGTATTTCCAAAGCCGTGATAGCAGCAGCAGCAACGTCTGGATAAACTTCGCGGTAATCATTCAGATCATGCCACAGTTGAGGATCGTTAACTGGAGCATTTACCCCAATAGAAGCTGATAACCATGCTTTTACATAAAAAACGCATTGAAGAGACATGTGCGTTTCAGCAATTTCATTTTGATGGCATCATACTTCAGTTGATGCCCAAATGCATACATCTTTGCTGCATAGAAGACATGCTCGCTGGATGTAAACCATGTTTTTGTACAATTCTTCTTGTTTGTAGGAGGCATTCACTGACTTCAAATTGTGCACAAAGTTTGGAAATTGACCATGATTGTGAAAGCAAGCTAATAATCCTGACATTTTCTTCAAAACTAGTAACATTTTTTATTTATCTTTGTTTTAATGTTTGAAATTAATGTTTCATATTCATTCTGTTGTTTTGTCTCCTTTGATTCATGCAGTTTTTGTGAAACATTACCAGATATTTGGGTAACTTTTTTTCTATGGCAGCATATCTCGTCTGTGCTGGCAAAGTTTAAGATTTCACTGAAGAAATTCCTAAAATGCTACATGCTTGATTAACTGATTCCAATTTAACATGTATTGGTTCATACAAATCTATTCTCATCAGTTTCAGCATCATGGTCTGAAATATCAGATTCAGAGACAGTATTCCTTGTAATTTACTTTCTTGCATTTTCCTGTTCTATGACGAGTCTTGTCACTCTTAGTGACCATTTTTTGACAGTTAGAACATAAGAGATTTCCCAGGCACAAGCTGTAGTTCCAGATGCGAGTGTTCATCAGCAATGCTGATGATTATTGCACGCAATGATTTATTATTTTTTTATGGATACTGTATGGATCACAACATGTATTTCCATATAAGTGGTGGTATTTATCGAAACATTTAATTTTACGGTGCTCACATACACTTTGACTATTGTCTTTAATCCTCATTTTTAATCATTTCTGTTGCTCAGGTGAATACTTAAATTTTAGTCACTTTTCTTAAAGAGCTGTATGATGCATTAATAGTCTTCCTCAGTCAAGACACCAACACAACACTGCATTACTGAATACACTTATAATACAAATAATTCTGAATTTGTAGTATTAATCAAAAATCTGGATTACACAACTTTAAATCTAATTCAGCAAAACTGATTTGCATAGAAATTATACATATTTACAACACTGATATTATAAATTTGAAATAAAGCTAAGAGACTTGGATGTTTTACCCTCAAAGGTTCTTAGCAAACTGAATTGACAGTGGAGTTGAGTTCTGCTATTTGAGGTGGATGATGCAACATCTGATTGTATTGCATCATCCAACACTAAAAGTTCTTCAGATGAACATATCAGACTGCCAAGGAATGATGATATGTCAGTTTATGATTGCATCACTTTTCTAAAACCCTTAAAACTGGGCAAGGACATTATATTTTAGCAAAAAGACCTACAACATGAATGCAAATAAGAATTTGTTTGGAACATTTTCTGGAAACAAATGGGGGAGGGGGTATATTGCAGTTGCATAGTAAGAATGACCGACCTTATTACTTTGCAAAACAATTATGTACATTTTAAATGTATTAAAGTAAACATTTATTAAATGCATGTATTACTAACTATTTCATGTTAGATTAAATGCTAAAAGTATGACCATATTGCATACCATGAAGGGCAAATTTGCATTATCATTATTTTGGAAACTATTGTGAAACACAAAACAAAACTTTGAGAATATTTAGATATGCAATAGAATATAGTCCTTAGAGAAAATAAGGTGTTTATCTGCTACTTCTTTTAATTTATTGTATCCCAAAAACGGAAATTTTGGCAATGTTACAGTTATAAAATATTTTCTGATTAAAAAAGGGAAACATAACACAAGTTGAAAATGCTTTAACATTCTTAGCAACATGAGGATTGCCAAAAAACTATTCACTTTGTGTTTAAGTACCTTTCTGGTATAAAAATGCTGCTGAAAAGTGGTGAAATTGGCACTATGGGCTTGAACTTTTGGTATATGTGTACTTTAGCGTCTTAAATTATTTCGTCAGAAAAATGTAACTGTGTGAGAAGAGTGCAACGTACAATTTTTTAAGCATGCAAAATAATGTGGAAAGGTGAAAAAATATAGTATTTGTAGATAAAAGGAAATAATTTTTCCGAAGTATTAACCTGCGAGTACGATGGTTTGGAAGAGTATGTGCGGTAGGCCTAAGACGACGTAGCGGCGACGGCGTCAAGGTGTAGACTAGTGAATGGAAGCTTCGTAAAGAAAGGCAAGTAATGGGCAGAAGAATACAGAAGGAAGCGTTTGAGCAAAACGTAGTCATCGAAGCGTCTTGTAGGAATACATGGAAGGAAAGAGGTCGGTCTTGCGCAGGATTGTAAGGTTTTTTGTTTTTTAAAGGGTAATTTTGAGAAAGCGTAAGTACAAAATAGTCAGTCTCCACACTTAATTTCAGATTTCATCAGGGCTTAAAATTTTATTAACCACCACAATACAAGAAGCTGTAGGCCTTCCTGCCATAGTACAATATCTGAATTGAAGAAGATTGTTTATTTTGAAAAATATCTGTTTCACGAGGAATAAATGTTAGCTACAATGTACGGAATAACAGCAGAACTACAAATGAAGTGCTTGAAGAAATCACTTACCCCTGCACATCTTCCAAACCATAACTTCTTCCTCAAAACTTCTGTCGTACATAAATTCATTTACATTCCTTATTTTCTTTCCATTCGGAGACATTGTGAAACTAATAACAATGACATTCTGCACATAACTTTATCAAAAAAAAAAAAAAAAAAACAGGTTTGGACTACTTCTACTTGCGCACGATTATATGATGTATCACTCTTCCAAAAAATACACCCCACTCCTGTTGTATTCTTCCACGCATTCACTACCAACTCGTAATCCGTTCCGACACATGGAACCTTCACATGGTGGCCGTTAGCATCGCTTCAGCCTCCTGCACCAACTGCTGCAAACCATCGTACTCGCAGGTTAACACTTCGGAAAAATTATTTCTTTTTATCTACAAATACTATATTTTTGCACCTTTCCCCATTATTTTGTACGCTTAAAAAATTGTACATCGCACTTTTCCCACACAGTTACATTTTTCCGACGAAATAATTTAGGACGCTAAAGTACACATTTACCGAACTTTGACACCCCCTACAACCTGATGAATTATTATGCTATGGAAATGAGGTTATTACATATGAATGAACAGGTTTTCAGCAGCATTTTTATACCAATCTGTTAACAGACCTCTATTTAGGCACCCATTAAGTGCCCTGATCTCCACAACTAATTAACAATTACCCTTATTTTAGCTCATTTTGGGGGTTTGAGAACCCACATCTCCAAAGGGGTTAGGAAAATAAATCCCAAACTGTTTTCAGGGTACTTTTATGTTGAACTGTAACATATAAAAAAATGAGGAAAATAAAAAAACCTACAATTTTTTTTTTTTTTTAAATCTGGTGATTTCATTTGGAATGACCCTTCTTTTAGAAACTACCTTTCTTGTAAATGCAAAAACTACACTTTCAGATTTCAACTGGCATTTATCAAGCCAACAAAATAAATCAGGAGAAATGAAAATATTATAGTTGAACAGAATGTATGAATATTACACTATAGGTCCTGTTCTCTTTTCTTATGTCAAAAATATTGGTCAATATCGTAGATGAATAACAGTGGTAAAAAAAACCACTGGTCAATATCGTAGATGCAAATTCTGTTTCCAACATTGTATATATTATTAGGATGGGGAGTGGAAGGTAACCTCATATGTTGTTATGTATTATTAGGATGGGGAGTATATACACATGAGAAACAGAATATGCAAGATGATCTGTTATGCATTTACGATATTGCAAGTTTTTACCCACATATTTCTGAACTGAGCTTGAATTTAAGGTTATGTGCTATGAATGAAAAACACTTGTATTTTATTGAATATCTACAGTAGAGTAAGCATATACGTTTGAATAAAGGACTGGACTAATTGAAATGACCCTCTAACTGAAATGGCAGTTTTGTAGAAGCTGTTCCTCTACAGGATAGTTTGTAAGATTCTGTTCTACTAATTGTTCCTTCAGAAATGCTTAAATTTGGTCCAATTAAATACACAATAGTATTCAACATTTTGTAAAGCAAATGCAAATTGTATTGAAAGAGCAAAGTACAAATTCTCCCATGTGGCAAAGTCCACCAAATACTTGAAAATGCCTAATCTAAAACTGAGAATAAGAATGAATTACAGCAGAATATATACATGTCCTAATGTGTGTAACCTCCTTCCCTCCTTTAAAGCACTGGCGACACATTCACAAGTGCAGCTATTATTTGACATGCCTAAATCATATTTAAAATACCAAAGGAATTGCTTTGGTCGTGTTTTACGCAATTTTTTTAATTTCACGATAAACCTGGTCTCCATTAGTATTCATACGACATGAAGCTGCAACAGTCGAAATAATAAGAGGGGGAGGGTTACAGAACACCCATACAACCAACTGTTCAGCCAGGTAACATGCTGAATAGCAGATTTCACATACGAAATAAAATAAGTTAACAGCATTATATTCGGTTGGAAACTTACTTTAAATTCCTCGACGTTAGGTGCCTTGCCTTCAACTAGTATACTGTATAAGTCTACCTCCTTTAATGAAATACCTGACAAAATTTTACTCACTCTTGATTTGCCCTCAAAATAAGGGGAAAAAATGCGAACATTGAGTCTCGATTCAATTGCCTTTTTCCTCTTCCAAATTTCTTCATGCTTATATTTTGATAATTTTACTTCATGATTCATAATGCTGTCAATAGAATTATTTTGAACTTGAGCTGGTATCTCAACAGCCAAATCTGTTAACAGAAGAAACAAAGCTCAAGATAGCTGAGAAAGGTTTTGGTTTCCTTACGAACAATTTTGAATTTAAAGTTCGTACCACAGAGATTCGTACATTCCAGCATTTAATTACTGCAGCAGTTACGGCTTTGCTAACAGCAGTTATAGCCGCGGCGGGAAAAAGATTCGGGGCCTGAAATTCACGTGACTGCGGAGCCTTAAAGGCATGGGTAAGGTGACCAGATATCGTAACACCGATTTGAGGACAAAAGGGCGTGGCGTCCCCAAATCGGTAGTTCATTTGGGAAGACATACGTACTCAAAATAAATATGCAAATCTTTTTGTCACAAAACTGCATTGCTTTAATAAGTGTGATATTACACATTAAAATCTGTGTCTTAAAAGGATATATCTTGTAGAATGTTGGTAATTTGTATTGACAAAGCAGAACTATGATGGCGAGAACATATTAGCAAAACTGAAATGCTTTACCTTAGGCACATGCGCTGAATTAAAATTTAGCTGCACACCATAGTAATTGCATGGCGAATTTTTCATTTTGCCAAAGTTTTTGGAGAAACTCAGGACTAGTATAGTCGAAATTTGACAGCGCCAGTGGTGCATTGACCTAGTGCTGACTACTGACCATTCGTACAAGTTGGTACGGATTCGAGTGCCGAATGAAGCACGGGTGGTGTATTTCTTACAGCACTTGGTATCTCCCTTCCATAGAACGAATGTCTCCAAATTAGAGACAGACTACTGCTTATAGTCCTTATAGTTGCTCGTAGTGGTCGTTAAACCCAGAAAGAAGGGGATATAAAGTCAAAATTTGTTTTCACAAGAAGCATGTTGGAAAATTAGGGCAACGGAAACTACTTTTAAGAACATTTTTCTTTGGAAAATCTAAAGTGTTAATGAGGAAGTGTAAATTCGAGGACATCTGGGACAAACATTAAAAATTGAGGACAATTTGCGTTCCCAAAGGCTGCAGATGTTTCTAGGGACAGTAAACTAAATTCGAGGCCTGTCCTCAAGAATTTTTTTTTTTTTTTTTGATTGGAGGTTTAACGACCACCGTGAGCAACTCAGTGGGCTATAAGCAGTCGCCCGTCCCTAATTTAGGGTCACTGGTTCCAGGGAAGGGAGAGAACCAGTGCCGTAAGACAAACACAACATCCATGCCTCACCGGGATTCGAACCCGGACCCCTTACGGACGAATGATCAGAAGCCAGCGCCTTAGACCACTGCGCCACCGGGGCGGCCCTCAAGAATTGAGGACGTCTGGTTAGCTTAGGCATGGGTCTAAGTTCTCCCGGTGGTGCAGTGGTCTAAGCGCTGGCCTCTGACCATTCGTCCCTTGGTGGGTCCGAGTTCGAATCTCGGTGAAGCAGGCCTGGAAGTTGTGTTTGACTTACAGCACGGGCTCTTTGTCCCGTCCCTGAAACCAGTGGCCCCAAGGATATTAAAATATATATATATATGGAGATGTCCTGGTCTCTCAACCGTAAAGCGGGGAAATTGGTTTGTTTACATTATACCCGTGCCGGTTGTCCCGGTGGCGCAGTGGTCTAAGCGATGGCCTCTGATCATTCGTCCGAACAGGGTCCGGGTTCGAATCCCGGTGAGGCATGGATGTTGTGTTTGTCTTACGGCACTGGCTCCCTGGAACCGGTGACCCTAAATTAGGGACGGGCGACTGCTTATAGCCCATTGAGTTGCTCACGGTGGTCGTTAAACCTCCAATCAAAAAAAAGAAAAAAAACGTTGTTGTTATGAGAATGTAGCACGTGACGTCATCGAGAAGTTTCAGTTAAGTGGCAACAGTCCTTGCAATTTACTGAAGGCCAAACACAGCGGTCTGTCCTGCAGTTATTGTGTAAATGCGATCAATGTTAACAAAAATATTGAAGAGTTAGACTGTTCAAAGAAAAAAAATCTTTTGAAGGTTATTTTTATCTATAAGTCAGTGATTTCTGGTAAGGCTGGGAACCTATCCTTTACTTGTTCAAATGCTGTTGGCGTGCAGTGCTTGTACTTATTGGGCCAGTCGTTTCACTTGTTGATTGGAAGTTTTCAAGTTGAATTTAAAAGGTGTTGGCTTTTGTTTTGCGTAGGTTTTATTGCTGCTGACTATTTTCTGATAGAACACCCTTCAGAGTTTGTCTCTTAATCAACGCTTCCGTATCCAATCTGCACTTCTGTGCTCTTGGGTTTTTCACCTTCAGGGATCTCTATTGAGATGGTTCCTGACTGATCAAGGAGGTGTTGGAACTTTTTATAGAGCTGAAAGTTAATTTGTTAGCCAATCTGACTGTTAGTCAGAATCAAATCTCTTCGGCTGTTCTGGATTCTTTAGGAGAACTTGACTCACTTTTTTGCGAATTTTCGGCTTTTTACTTAGTATTTTCGCTTTTAAGATTATTTGGCTCTCAGTGTTGGGAGATTTTTGTTTTCTACTTTAATATTTCGTTCTATACATTTCCTCCCCAAACCACCTTTGATTTTATTTTTAGTAACCTGGATTTTTAACTGAGCTGAACAACACTTTTGTGGAAAAATGCAAATAATGGATAAAATTATTTCCAAATGAAATTTTTTTTTAGTGTCTAGGTCTGTTTACAGACTGGGATTATGCTGCTAAATTTATTTACGGATAAATAACGTAGGACGCAAATCAAAATTACTGGGGTTTTTTTCACCACAAATTTGCGTGGAAAAACAGATTTTGTTCTAAATTTTTCTAAGTCTTGGAAAACGTTTCCCAGAACTAAGAGAAACACTTTTTATTGAAGAGTTCGTAATTACTCACTAATTAGTGATCACACTAAATTACCATGTAAAAGAGTATCCACGATAATAAAATGTTATTTGCTTCAAGACTTTTATATGCCTCGAGCTGTTGTATGGTAAAGGCGGTTCGACCAAAACAAAGTAATAGAAAATATTTACTATTTGTACTTTCGGAAAACTTTCGCGTCACCTTCGAAGATACTTGCATTCAGCACATACAGATATTTTCCTTCAATCTCTTAAATTTTTTCCAAATACCGCATTTTGTACTCGGAAGTTAAGCTTTCAAAGTAAGACGCCATCATTTCAACAGGGACTGGTTGTCCTTCTCTTACGTTACTGAGGCTCGTTGCCATGCTAAACTCACGTGTCTGCTACAACCTCATTGCTACTACATTTCATGATCGATCTAACAAATAAATCGCCTTTTTAATGGCTATCCATCAAACACGCGATAGAAAAGCATGCTAATGTTTAGAAATCATAGGATCGAAACTCTCAGGAGCGCCATCTCGCGGTTTCATGAAAAGAGGGAACTAAAATTTAAACAGCGAGGTACTAACGCACGCCCACTATCTCTTCTAGTCACTATACTTATAGTCGGGGCAAAGCTATCCTGGCAGTGATGCCGAAGCTACGGTGACCTTTTCATTCCCAGTATTACTCCGCACTAATGGTGTGTAATTACCCTTCACTTCAAAAACTTCTCCCACAAGCCCCCAGGGCTGGCTGTCTGTCACCGTGATTGGATACCGAACCCCTCTAATTTAACACCATGTCCCTAATAGTCCCCCTACCACCCACCCCACACCCGCGCGCGTTGTGGACCGGTAGACAAGCAGTTTATTGCTCTCTCTCTATTTATCTTTTTTTCTGTTTTTTTTTGTTAAGTGCTACAGAATGTGTAACTTTTCCTTCTTTTAAAATGAAATATTCTTTGCTAAACACAGGAAGAAGTCTTAAGTGGCCTAATTTTGTTTTCACATATTTTTCTATTTTTTTTTTTTTACGCACTGGTTTCTGGATGTATCGAGATTTAAAAAAACATGTTTTCCATACGTTATTTTTTCAGGTAGAACCATTTAATGGTGGTTTTAACTGCTGTAACTTTACATGTTATGTTTCCTTTGAGTGGAAAGCAATTTCTCGGTTGGAAGTTATTAATACTCGCTGCGAATATATATCGCGGTAATCGAATGTGATTCAAAGAAAAATCTTTCACGTACCTCTCGGTTGTAGGTGGTCGATGTTCAAATCCTTGCACTGTTGTTCTCATCAGGTTCTTGGGTGTTGGCTTTTTTGACTAACTTCAAAAAGTCCGCACGTTTCTTGAGTAGGATATACTGTTTTAGTTGAAGTACGGGAGGCACATCTAGACAAAGGAGATGTGAAAATTACGTTGGAACACTTGAAAAACGGAAAAATGAATCACTTGTAAAAATATTCGCATGAGGAATTGCAATCACCAAAAAACTTCGTCAGACTTCTTGGATGTATTGTCCGATGCATTTCGGCAGATCTGTCTGTCATCTTCTGGGACCTCTGGACGTGCGTTCCCTCTGCATTTTACTTTGAATACGGGACGTGCTCAGTTTGAGAATCTTTGTGTGTTATACGTCATCGGATGTGTTGTGTTGCCACTCCTGTGATTTGAGTAGCGACTAAGGACATTCGAAACAAGCTTCATGAGCTCAACTTTTAACAAGTCCGAATCTCACGGAATCTGTTTTGCAGTCAACTACTCCTGGGTGTCGGATTTCTTCGTTGATTTTGTCGGTATACTTTCAACGTGGACGCTGTGATAAGGGGCGTTATCCAAAACAATAATGCTGTTTGGTTCGATATTTGGTAATAATTTGTTGATGAACCGGTTTTCATAATGTTCGCCATTCATTTCACCGTGGTAGTCTCCTGTGTTTTTTTAAGCAGGGAAAATTTTACGTGCATTGCCCACAAATCCTTTTTCATTACCAGCATGAATAATTATTAGCCTCTGGTCTTTTCGAGAAGGAGCTTTTAAGCCAGGTGAAAGGCCGCGGAGAAATGCCTCTTCGCTGGATTTAACAGTTGTGTATTGTGTTTTTCGTGTGTCCAAAATTTACCCATGTTTCATCGGTGTAATATAGGGACCTACCCTGAGAACGATGATACCCAATTTCTCTTATAAATCTCCGACGTCATTCCTGTATATCGTCACACTCGATCAACATTGATATCCGTCCCCGCTTGCTATACTTGAATCCCAAGTCTTTCATAATGTTCCTCCCTGTTCTAAAACAAACTGTAGGCAGCTCATCATCTTCATTAACAGCCGACATAACTTTGATTGCTGTTGGAATTTCATTCCGGAAGAAGAAACTGTGTACTTTCTGACGAACTGCGGTTAAAGTAAATTCGACGTACCCTTCCAGCCGTGTTTGGGTTTTAGCCCTTAACGGACGTGTTTTTCCCCTGGAGAAAAAAGCGCACCGTTGCGCCTAAATTCAACCTTCATTCTCGCAATGGTGCGACTTGAAACACCAGTGAGTTATGCCGTAAGAACTGTTATTTCATTTTGCGATTTATGCGGCGAATGTTTTTCCATCAATTTAGTGAAAACATTGATAACGATCACCTTAGCAGAGCTTCGTAATGGTTTTCCAGCTTTATGCGGCTGAAATAAACTCCAGTGACCGGCAGATGCCATTGGAAAAACGAAAAGACAGAAGAGTGTTTTAAAACAACAATCAAGGAGGAAAAACGCGAAATGTCCTCTGAAACACTTTTCTCGCCCTCATCCTTCCGCTAATGACCCCCCCCTCCACAGCAATAAATATCCCCTGGCTTAACTCTAACCCAAACAAGAATGCTGTGACGGTGAAACATCAGTGACGTCACCAAAACACGAATATCTGTATTTTTTAGAAATGCGGCTGAAACTGAGATCTGAGTTCTCTAAATACACACACACACACAACGTATTGAACATCTGTGTCCTTTTTAAGTGCCAGTTGAAGCTGCAGTACGAGATTTTAAACCGGAATTATTTTATGCAGTGGAAGTATACACTCTGTAGCATTCCTTCCAATGAAGGTTAAGTTTGCCCCGAGTATAGAGTATGAGGTTGTAGCAGACACGTTAGTTTAGCATGGCAACGAGCCTTAGTAACGTAAGTGAAGGACAACCAGTCCTTGTTGAAATGATGGTGTCCTACTTTGAAAGTTTAACTTCCGAGTACAAAATGCGGTATTTGGAAAAAATTTAAGAGATTGAAGGAAAATATCTGTATGTGCTGAATGCAAGTATCTTCGAAAGTGACGCGAAAGTTTTCCGAAAGTACAAATAGTAAATATTTTCTATTACTTTGTTTTGGTCGAACCGCCTTTACCATACAACAGCTCGAGGCATATAAAAGTCTTGAAGCAAATAACATTTTATTATTGTGGATATTCTTTTACATGGTAATTTAGTGTGATCACTAATTAGTGAGTAATTACGAACTCTTCAATAAAAAGTGTTTCTCTTAGTTCTGGGAAACGTTTTCCAAGACTTAGAAAAATTTAGAGCAAAATCTGTTTTTTCCACGCAAAATTGTGGTGAAAAAAACCCCAGTAATTTTGATTTGCGCCCTACGTTATTTATCCGTAAATAAATTTAGCAGCATAATCCCAGTCTGTAAACAGACCTAGACACTAAAAAAATTTCATTTGGAAATAATTTTATCCATTATTTGCATTTTTCCACAAAAGTGTTGTTCAGCTCAGTTAAAAATCCAGGTTACTAAAAATAAAATCAAAGGTGGTTTGGGGAGGAAATGTATAGAACGAAATATTGAAGTAGAAAACAAAAATCTCCCAACACTGAGAGCCAAATAATCTTAAAAGCGAAAATACTAAGTAAAAAGCCGAAAATTCGCAAAAAAGTGAGTCAAGTTCTCCTAAAGAATCCAGAACAGCCGAAGAGATTTGATTCTGACTAACAGTCAGATTGGCTAACAAATTAACTTTCAGCTCTATAAAAAGTTCCAACACCTCCTTGATCAGTCAGGAACCATCTCAATAGAGATCCCTGAAGGTGAAAAACCCAAGAGCACAGAAGTGCAGATTGGATACGGAAGCGTTGATTTAGGAATTTTTTTGACTAAGAGAGAAACTCTGAAGGGTGTTCTATCAGAAAATAGTCAGCAGCAATAAAACCTACGCAAAACAAAAGCCAACACCTTTTAAATTCAACTTGAAAACTTCCAATCAACAAGTGAAACGACTGGCCCAATAAGTACAAGCACTGCACGCCAATAGCATTTGAACAAGTAAAGGATAGGTTCCCAGCCTTACCAGAAATCACTGACTTATAGATAAAACTAACCTTTAAAAGATTTTTTACCTTTGAAGAGTCGATCACTCTTCAATATTTTTGTTAATTTTTTTGATTGGAGGTTTAACGACCACCGTGAGAACTCAATGGGCTATTAGCAACATCCATGCCTGACCGGGATTCGAACCCGGACCCCTTACGGACGAATGATCAGAGGCCAGCGGTTTAGACCACTGCGCCACCGGTGCGGCATATTTTTGTTAACATCGATCGCTAATGATCGCATTTTACACAATAACTGCAATAATTGCAGGACAGCCAGCTGTGTCTGTCCTTCAGGAACTTGCAAGGACTGTTGCCACTTAGCTAAAACTTCTCGAAGACGTCACGTGCTACATCCTTCTAGTGGCTAGAAGAGATATTGTGCCGTACGTTAATACCTCACTGTTTAAATTTCAGTTCCCTCTTTCATGTAACCGCTAGATGGCGATCCCGCGAGCTTGGATGCTATGTTTGGAAACGTTAAAATGCTTTTTTATGGCGTGATTGGTGGATAGCGAGTAAAAAAGTAATTTATTTGTTAGATCGATCATGAAAAGAAGTAATAACAAGCGTGTAACGTTGAGAACGTGTTTTGTACCTGGATGTAACAGTAGTTGCAGATTTTGTAAACAAAAAGTAACTCTGTTTTCCGTGCCGAAAAATGAGGCAAGGCGGGAGAAATGGAGCAAAGCAATTCATCGTGGTGACAAACAGCTAGAACGGAAGTGTGTGGTATGTGAACGTCGTTTTGACGAACGTTTTATTGAAAGAAATTTTAAAACGCTTATAAATGGTGAAATAATATTAACGATCTGAGCTCGGCCAGTATTTTAGAAAATGCTGTGCCCACAATTTTCCCAAATAAATGCTGTGCCTACAATTTTCCAAGTACAAAATAAAAATGAAAAAAAAAGAACGAAATTTCTTTCGTTTTATCTAATGTAAGTTGGTGAGTCCATGTTTTTTCATGTTATTTAAACAATAATAAAAAAACTCAAATTTTCGGGGGTGAGGGCTCCATGCTCCAAAGTAGAGGAAAAAGAGAGAGTTCTAACGCAGGGACAGCCCCCATAGAATTAACACTGGATTTTCCCGACTGTCCCCGTGGCTGTCCACTTGTCAGATTTTATCTCACGTGATCATCCCCCATGATGTGCTGCCCCTTGTGGTGCTTCTTGGAACGTTCGGTGGATCTTTGATTTTGAGGGATGGCAACGACCGTGTGTGGAATGGGGTGGACATAGAGGGATATGTACTTGATGTGCTGCTCTAGCGGTGCTTCTTGGAACTTCTTTCTTTCTTTTCTTTCTTTGATTGGAGGTTTAACGACCACCGTGAGCAACTCAATGGGCTATAAGCAGTCGCCCGTCCCTAATTTAGGGTCACTGGCTCCATGGAAGGTAGAGAGCCAGCACCGTAAGACAAACACAACATCCATGCCTCACCGGGATTCGAACCGGGACCCATCGCAGACGAATGATCAGAAGTCACCGCTTAGACCACTGCGCCACCGGGGCGGCCTTGAAACTTCTAATTGATCTTTAATTTTGAGAAATGGCAACGGCCGAGTGGGAAAAGGGATGTCTACTCGATGTTCTGCCCCCTAGCGGTGCTTCTTGGAACTTTATTACTTCGATGGATCTTTGATTTTGGGGAATGGCAACGACCGAGTGGGGAATGGGCGATGCGTAGGTGTTAGATTTGATGGTGCTTCTTGGAACTTTATTTTTTCGATGGATCTTCGATTTTGAGGGATGGCAAGGACAGGGTGGGGTCCGTTGGTATTTTTTTTATTTATTCCTGTGGTTTTCAAGCGGGATTTTTCCCCCTCTTTGATGCTATTTTTTCCCGGAGGAAATTTTTATGTAACGATGCTGGGGAATTTTCTTTCCAAGGAATAAAAATGCTCTGATGGTCTTAGCGAGATTCTAACTCACGATGATTTGGTTTCAAAAAATGGTCGGGTGGTCAAATGGTTTTCGTGTACTACGTATTCACTCTATTTTTCTTTTTTTGTAATTACTTTTACGTTATTTCTTCGTGTGTTTTTATATATTTTTCGTTTATTTTGAGAGAGTTTTTTCGCGTAGATGTACTGAATTTTCTTGGGAACTTTTTTTTTTTCCTCCATTTAATTTTATTTCAGACCATGAGACGAGGAAATGCTTCTTTAGAAACGATTTATTCCTGTTCGCAGTAACTATTGGACTTTGACAAAATTTTTGGGAAATCAAGCGGAAATGTAGACATGTTAATTCTGAGTCTTTCGCCCTTCCAATATTTTTTTTCTAGTCATAATGCTTTCGTGTACTATGTATTCCCTCACTTGTTTATAAGTTTTACGTTATTTCTACATGTATTTTTTATATTTGTTATATGTTTTGAGGGAGTTTTTTCGTGTAGATGTAATGAATTTTCTAGGGACCTTTTCTTTTCCTCCATTCAATTTTATTTCAGACCATGAGACGAGGAAATGCTTCTTTAGAAACGATTTCGTTCCTGTTCGCAGTAATTATTGGACAATGACTTAATGTTAAATCTGAGTCCTTCGCCCCTACAATATTATTTTCTCGTAATTTTTTCGTATGTTCAAGAACTCTACAGATCTTACCCAGTTAAAATTCTGCTGAAACAATATTTTATTACTTTATTTCGCATATCATTATAGCTTCCCAATTTTCGCTTTTTTCTTCATCCATCTTTGAAATTTCGTTAAACTTCTCAATAGGTTAGGATTCTTTTTTTTTTTTTTACTTGGTCAAACTTATGAGTCCTTTTATTCAGACTATTTTTTTTTCATTTCATTTCAGCAAAAGATTATTTTAGATGTAACAAATCAGATTTTTGTTTCCTCATATAGCATATTTTCCAACTTGCTTAAAAATATTCCTCAAAGCTTGCATGTATGTCAAATATGCATTTTTTTTATTCTTTCCTAGTTTGCTATACTTTTCGTGGACTGCCCCGACAGGAAAGCATTTATTGTCAAGACATGCAATCTAAAACCTTTTTTTTCTTAGGATAAAATTTGTATTCTTTGGGCTGTATATTTCCTGTCTCGTCCAAAAAAACATTCATTCTGGAGGCAAAGCGACCAAGTCCGTACTTCCTCTAAGCATTATTTTTGTACGTTTTACTAATTCGTCAGAAAAGCAGTTGTTTCCAAACACAAACAGTGAAAATATCGTATTCCCCTTATTTTATTTATTATATTTTTCCTTCTGCTCAGTGTTGTGTGATTCTTCAAACTTTGGTTTATTTTTATGAAACTTCTTTTTTTTTCTTAGTTTTTTTTTCTAATTCAAACTATCAATCTTTTCCTATCGATTTAATTGCTCTTATTTTTCCATTCGACTTTACTTTTTGAACAAAAATGTATCTAAAAGCTTCAGATGTGTTTTAGTCTCTAGTGCCGATTCTTCCCTATTTCAAATAGTCATTGTAGGATTTTTAGTGTAAATGCCCTTAAATCTTTAGAACTTACTTCCTTTTCATAGTTAGATACTAATTCCTCTTGGTTTACATTAAAACATGAAAGAAGAGTGTGCCGCCCCGGTGGCGCAGTGGTCTAAGGCGTTGGCCTCTGATCATTCGTCCGTAAGGGGTCCGGGTTCTAATCCCGGTCAGGCATGGATGTTGTGTTTGTCTTACGGCACTGGCTCTCTCCCATCCCCAGAACCAGTGATCCTAAATTAGGGACGGGCGACTGCTTATAGCCCATTGAGTTGCTCACGGTGGTCGTTAAACCTCCAATCAAAAAAAAAAAAAAAAAAAAAAAAAAGAAGAGTGTTTTTACGCTCTCTCCAGTGTGTGAGCTTTCCCCAAGAAATTAACTTTCAAATCCACCCTCTTTCTACCGGAAACCGACTATCTTCTGCGACTGTTTTCGCGCGTCTACTTCTTGTTGGAAAACCTCATATGACGTGAAATCACTTTTTGCTTGGGAGGTTTAACTAAATTCTGGTTTTGAATTTTGAACACAAACTCAAGCTCGCAAAAGCACAGTTTTCTGAGCGAACTTAAATTGTCTAAGATGACAAAAATCTAAAACTGATGACTCAATGGGACAGAGCCTTTGAACTTTGCCGTTCGTTCCCCATTTAAGAGATCCGTCGTGAACCACTAGAAGGGAAAATAAGCAGACCCTGATTTAGTCCATTGTTTCCAACGAAGGTAGAAAGTTAGTGTCGTAATACAAAAGCTCATAACTCAAACCTCTCCAGGATTCAATTTCGGACGGACGAATAGTCAGATGTCAATGCTTAGACATTGAAAAATTACTTCAGGCAAATATTTTCATACTGAAAAGTGCTTCAAGTCAAAATTTGCTTTACATAAGATTTCCCTTCGTCAATATTTTTTCTACCTTAAAAACTTCTAAAGGGTTGATTTTTGAAAAAAACGAGTTCTCACAAAAACGCAAAATTTCCCCAGAATTGTATGAGGAACCAAAAAAAATTGATGAAGCTTGAATGTTAACTCTTTCAACCCATTTCTTTCTCTTCATGTTTAATTCCATAAACTTTCTTCAAGTTCCTATATCTCCAAGAATTTTGTTCAATTTCGACTCCCCCAGAAATTTTCTGAAAATGATAGTTTCTCTTTTTAAAAAAATCCAGAATAAGATTCCCTTCACTGAAACAAGAAATTCCTATTCAAAGCATTCCATCCCTCTTTCTACTTCAAATACACTATGTGTAAATCTAAGGAACTGTTGTTTTTTATATTCTTATAGTTTCCCCTCTAACTTTAGAAGATATTTTCCCAAAATGTATGTTTTTTTCGTTTTTTTTTATTGGAGGTCTAACGACCACCGTGAGCAACTCAATGGGCTATAAGCAGTCGCCCGTCCCTAATTTAGGGTAACTGGTTCCTGGGAAGGGAGAGAGCCAGTGCCGTAAGAAAAACACAACATCCATGCCTCACCGGGATTCGAACACAGACCCCGTTCGGACGAATGATCAGAGGCCATCGCTTAAACCACTGCGCCACCGGGCGGCCCAAAATGTATGTACACATTACAATAGTAAAACATCTTACAACTGCTTGATGCTCAATTCACTTCACACTGTCTTAAGGAAATTTTTTCATTTTCTCATATCACATCGACATGTTATTTTTCTTCCCATTCATTTCAAAGGCTTGAGATCAACTTAATGGAGTCCTTTGAGAAAAGCTTTCATGGGAAAGCATAAATTTACTGAAAATGTCAGTTTTTCTTAAAGAAATCATAAGAATAAGAAATTTTTCACTGAAACAAGTTTCCCCTATTCAAAGCATTAAGTGGCTCTTTTCGCATCAAATTCTGTATTTCCTCATGTGAACTTTATTTTTTTCTACTTCATTTCGTCTTTCGTTTCTTGTTTTTCCCTATGTAACTTAAAACTTCTTTTCTTAATCTATTTTTCATAAAGTATCATTCCTTTGAGTTGATTTTTTCTCTTTTTTTTTAAATGTATTCTTTTTCTATAAGTTAATATTGAGAAGGGTTTAAATTTTGATTGAAAGATGTTTGCAAAGATCGTTTTCGGAAAAGTTGAAAATAGATAAGATTCGTTTCGGAAAAGTTCATTATTTCCTAGGGCAGAGCCGTAGCGAGGGGGGGGGCAGCAGGGGCGGTCGCCCTGTGCGCCAAGCTGCAGAGGGGCGCCATCGAGGCGTAGATTTTTTTATATAAATGCAAAAAATGTGAAATTAATTTATACGCGTAATTAAAAAAATGTATAAAATTTAAACTTCTTTATGCTTTAAGAATAAAATGGCGACCAGATGAAACCAAAATTAAAGGAGAACTCCAATCGTCCGAACGCCAAATATTCGGATCGATTTGGCTTGGGTGTGACAGTACATTTTAGTTGCTATGTTTATGAAACATTTGAGACGCGTGCGCAGCGGCTAGTGTATGCCAGGACTTTAGAGGGGAAGGGCTAGTACGCCCCTTTGAAGTGCTGAACACCGACCCGTGTCTGAAAGGTTGGGTAAGAAATGGGTAGAGTACTTGTATCTACGTCATCACGCTGGCCTTCTGGCTCAGCTCAGTTCCCTCCAGGACAGAACTTCCCTCAGTTATGACGGTGTTTTATGCCAGCACTTTTCTTGGTGTATCATATTTGTTTCACATTGTATTTTATTTAAGTTGTACATTGAAAACCCAAACTGATGCTCTTAGCGAGAAGAAACAGATTTTAAAATGGACACCAGAAGACATATCAAGATGCATTGTAATTCCAGCACTTTACCTCAAATCATATGATTTTTGATTTTGAGATCAGAAAAGTATATTTGCTGTATTAAGCAAAATGCTTTTTAAAGAAAGAGCATGCATAACAGAAAATGTTCATTTAAAATTATCCAATTTATACTATAACATCAATGTTTTCCGATTTTTAGGCCCCAAAAAATCATGAACTTTTGTTTTCCAAAAAGATAATTTTTGATATTTGAGTGCGCCTTGCAGTAGATGAGACACTGTAATCGGGTAAATACGGTAGTAACTTTGACTGAAAGTGCCTTTCATGTGATGCTCTGACAGAAAGCTCCCAGGCTTTTGGCCAGGGCAGGTACGTCATCGACCACGGCTGCATGTCTCAGGGGGTGAAATGTAGGCGACGGGTGCTGTGACCTTCACGGCCTCCTCTGTCCATGATCCATCACTCCTTACGTGTATTGAGAACGAAAGACGGATGGCGACGATTCGTCGACAGGGAAGCCTACAGTGCGCATGCGCGGAACAAACATTGCTCAGTTAAGGCTGCGACAGTTTAAATGCAATATTTGCCGTGACACTGTAACGACATTTGTTTGCTTAACGTTGTCTGTATAGCTTGATTGATTGAGTAGCGCGCTTAATTATTGCACTGTGCCACGTGACGTGCGTGTGTGTGTCGAAATGGGACCTACAAAGTTGTCTGGAGCACAAGGCAGAAAACGAAAAAAACAACAACAGGCGGATAACGCAGTCCAAGCCAAGCAGTGGCAAAAACTGGGATGGGTAAAGAAGGTGGATCCCTCAACCGCTGCGCTCCCACTACAGCAAGTGATTGAAAGTAAGCCATCTACATCAACACTTTTAGAAAATGAAAACGTTATTGAAGTAACTGAGAATATAACTGGTAGTGCTAGTGTGCATTCAGATGATTCTACACCTTATTTTAACCCGTCCTTTCCAACATTGAGTCCTTATGAAGGCGTACAGGAACAGGATTTGAAAGATGAACAAACCAAAATGCAACTTAATTTTAATGATCCCACAACATGCCCTGATTTGAATGACCATGTGAGGAGCTTATTAGTTGAACACGGTCCAGAACAAAATAAAATTGGTAATTTTCTTTTATCAATTAATGCAGAAAAAAGGCATTTTACGGGAAATTGGTTCCACAAAAAACTTTTGAATGGAGAAAATGTAGAGCGCGATTGGTTAATTTACAGTGAAGCAACAAAAGTTATTTATTGTTTCCCTTGTATGCTATTTGGAAAGCATTTGAAATCACGTTTGGCAAATCCAAAAGTGGGATTTTCTGAGTGGAAAAAATTACACCCTCGAATTCCAGAGTATGAAAATTCTGTAGAGCACCGTGAGCGCTATGTTTTCTGGAAAAGCTTTGAAAAAAGGATTAAAGAGGGCTGTGCAATTGATACTGAACTACAGCAAATGATTACAAAAGAAAAAGAGAAATGGCGGCACATTCTCAGAATCATTGTCGATTGCATTTTGTTTTGTTCAGTCAACAACTTGGCCTTTCGAGGTTCAAGTACAAAGATAGGTGAAGACAAATGTGGAATTTTTTTACATTTGTTAGAGTTTGTTTCTCATTATGATAAACAGCTAAAAGAGTATATTACCATAGCCAAAGAAAAACCAGGAATTCCAAATTACCTTTCCCCAACAATTCAAAACGTGTTCATCAATTTAATAAGTGACACTGTACGCCAGGAAATACTAAAAGACATAAGAGAGGCAAAATATTTCTCAATTTCATTTGATTGTACACCAGATGTAGCCCATCAGGAACAAATGTGCCAGATTATTAGGTACGTGAAAGTTTCAGAGGATGTTTGCTCTATTGAAGAAAGTTTCAGAGGATGTTTGCTCTATTGAAGAAAGTTTCATCGATTTCATAAAAGCTACTGAAATGACTGGGCTGGTTTAACAGAAGAAATTCTACAAAAAATAGAAGCCGATGGGCTTGACATTCGTAATTGCCGAGGGCAAGCATACGATAATGGTTCAAACATGGCGGGGAAGTATTCAAGAGTCCAGGCCCGTATACAAGCAATTTGCAGCCATGCACGTTTTATGCCATGTGCTGCTCATTCATTGAACTTGGTTGGTGTTCACGCTGCTGGAGTCTCTTCAGATATTATCACATTTTTCGGCACAGTGCAAGAACTGTACAAAATATTTGCTCACAATGTCAAAATGTGGCAAATATTATCCAACAAACTTTCTACCACTCTCAAGCGTCACTGTGATACAAGATGGGCATCCAAATACTCTGCTGTTCATGCACTTTATTCACAGCTTGATAAAGTCCTCGAAACCTTAGAGGAAATTTCTGACAACCCTCAATTCCATGATGACTGTTTATCAGTGGTTAAAAATCTTCTGAAACAAATTAATTATAAGTTTGTTTGTTACTCTGTTATGTGGGACAAAATACTAAATCAGATCTCCCGCGTGAATGAACAACTACAGCACAAAGATGTGACCTTGGACTGTGCAGTTAGTCACTTGACAGGATTGAAAGCTGCTTTACAAGACATCCGGGATACAGGGTTTGATCTTATACTGGGCGAAGCATCGGACATCTGTGCCGCAACATCTCTTGACGGCTTCTTCGAGTAGAAAAGGGCAAGGAAGAGGAAACGACTGACATTGGAAGAAAGTGAGGACACTGTTTTGACAGGAAAACAAAGGTTCAGTATGGACTTTTATGCTGTTTTGGACAAATTCTTAGAACAAATGGAATGGCGTTATAAATGTTTGATTGAAGTGTTAGATGACTTTAATTTCTTAACGGGCAAGTCTTTGCAATCTATGACCGTAGAAGAGTTAAAGGCTAGTGCAATGCGCTTAGCAAATAAATATGATAAGGATCTGGATGCTACTGAAATAGAGGGGGAAATAGCTAGTTTTAAGTTTCAGGCTACTTCTTTATTTTAAAAAAATCAGGATTTTTCAAAAGCAACCTCTCTTGACCTATTAAATTTAATCCACCAAATGTCTCTTGCTACATCTTATCCAAACTTAGTAATTGCTTTCAGATTATTCTTAACATTACCAATTACTAATGCGTCTAGTGAAAGAGGTTTTAGTAAGCTGAAAATAATAAAAAATTACTTAAGGTCATCAATGGGACAATAGAGGTTAACGCACCTGGCAATTCTGTCAATAGAAAAAGATATTGCTAAAACTATTAATTATGATCAAATAATAAATGATTTTGCTGCTGTTAAAGTTTGAAAGGTACATTTGTAAATACAAAATCATTCTGTTAAGGCTTAAGCATAATTTTAAACAAATGCTACTTGTACTTATTTTTTCAGTTGTTCATAAGCACTTGAGGTAGCAATTAATTATAAATAAAAAGTATTCTTCATTCAAACTATGTTCAATGTTTTTTCTTTCTTCAACAATCCCTATTGAAGCTCACATAGTCACCACAGGCTATTGAATAGGATTACCAATATAAGTTATTTAAAAAAAAATTATATTAGGAGCAATATTTTATACAAAAAAATTTACATTTTATTACTATTTCATACAATTAGCAAATTATATACGGGACAATAATCAAATAACAATAAAAATCGCAATATTTTTTATACAGGTATTGTACTATATCTGCAAACAAGTATATAATGAACTCTGACACCATCGCCTGTTCCAGTTGGACTGAGGCAGGGGGCGCCAATTTTACTGCTTGCCCCGGGTGCCAATACTTCTAGCTACGGCCCTGCCTAAAGGTAAAAATGTAACACTTCATTTTTCTTAGGGGACAGTTTTGAGAAAACACGTTTTATTCAAAGCTGGGAAATTCCCATAGAATAACATGAGAAAACTGGCATGCATGAAAAGACTGTTTCGAAACAAGTAAAAATCTGTTGAAGATCGTTTTCGGAAAAGTTGAAAATAGATAAGATACGTTTCGGAAAAGTTCATTCTTTCCTAGGGTTAAAAATGGAACATCTCATTTTTCTTAGGGGACAATTTTGATGAAACACGTTTTATTAAAAGCTGGGAAATTCCCATAGAATAACATGGGAAAACTAGCATGCATAAAAAGACTGTTTCGAAACGAGTAAAAATCTGTTGAAGATCGTTTTCGAAAAAATTGAAAACAGATCAGGTAGAAAATGGAATGGAGTCAAAACAGTCACAGGAAGTTCCTGAAAGTTGAAAATAGATGAGGTTGAAAATAGATGAGGTTGAAAATAGAATGTACTAAAAATGTCTAAGGAAAGAAATTTTTATGAAACATAGACTGTTTAGTTTTTTTTTCGGGCTAGGGGTTTTCTGTGAAAGCGCTGCTTCTTTTCAACTCAAAGAAGCGAGTCAGTTTGAAAATTTTCAAACTCCCCGAAATTAGTCCGTGTACTCTGGTTTCGGCTCAATACTGTAAAGCATTGCTCTCAGACCAGTCGGAATTCCGCCCCGATTGGTCGCCTAATGGAAAACATCAGGCCCCTTTCCAATAACTATTCCCAAATAACCTTAAGAAAAGTCTAGCAAAAAAAAGCGCTGGTTCCCCATTAAAACAATTGCATTCATTCTGTTACTGTTTTAAACATTTCAAAAAAGAAATTTATATTCTCACTTTTACTTTAAAAATCTTGAAACTTAATATTTTGATTCATTTCAATAAAAAAAATAATTTCACTTAAAATTTAATTTAAAAAAATAATAATTACTCTTTAAATTTATGCCTTAAAACTAAAAAATATTTACGTTTAATATTTCAATAAATAATAAATATTCACAAACTCACCTTCTACCTTGCCCATTAAAAAAAAACTACATTCATTTCTGAATTTATATAATCGAAATCATTATTTCTCCAAGTAGTTCTTTTCCCCTGATTGTAGAGAAGAACTCTTCTGAAATCTTTACTTTTCCACATATGTTCATAAAAGCTTGAGCTACTTCCTTAGGATTCAACAAGGCCACAGCGTTCTCGAAACTTGAAATCGCTTTCCTGTTCCACTCAGTGGTTAAGCATGGAGGATGCATCTGAACAGGTGGAAGTAATTCAGAAATGCATATTCGCGACATCTACATACCTTCAGGATGCTCTCCCTGATTAAATTTTTTAAACATTCAATTAAATTGTGTCTAAGTTCACACTCCTCAATCGATGTATTTTGAAACTTTCGGGATTCTCCGAGTACGATTTTCTGGAATTCTGAATCCATTAGCAATTCCCGGATGCTGTCCCACACGCCATCCAAAACAATTTAGAGTTTAAACTGCTTTCTGGTTAATGCAACTCCTGTTGTTAAGTGGAAAATCCCGCTAGCATCAGATAACTGCTTCAGGAATCGATGGAATTCGCCGTCTCGAGAAGTTGAGAAAAAGAGTTCACTTCCAATGCTGTAAGTTTTTCCAGTCTCTCCCAGTTGAAAAACACGACTCCTCAAGTCAAAGAAGCAACTTGAACTCATCGTAATCCCACATGCAGAGGGGTGAACAATTCTCCAGTCCACTTGAATTCCCTAACACGAACTTTGATTACAGAAGAAAATACGGAAACAGTCATAAAAAGATTTCCTCCTAAATGAAAATAATGTTCTGGAATTGATTCCAGCCTGAACCCAATGGAACAACTTTTCTCAGGTTGAACCTCCGGAACATAAGTGGAGACGAATGAAAACTCATCACAATTTTCAGATGGAATCAAAGCATTTGAACAGCTGGGGGAACCGACACACTGATTCTTAGCGTAAGAAACAGAAACGTCTGGAAGATTCATACTGCTTCTTTCACAATGACTAAATGTGGGGAAAAACATAACGTTAGCGAGCTGACGGAGACAGAATTTGAAAGACTTGAAGACGTCTTACTTTATTCAAACTTAGAACAGAACTAAAATTCACTCAGAGTTTCCTTTGCATACTGTAACCAACGCATGACCTTTATCACCGCACGTGCTGATGTGTCACCATGCGTCAGCACGTGGGACGTTTCAAAACAGTAACTTCATGGTGACTATTTCCTTATCTGGTTATCTCGCAACGAACACGTTGCTGATGAATCACTATAGGACTCTAATCAGACAAAGCGAACTTCAGCTCAGGGCTTTTCTTAAGGCAAATTCTTAGCAAAAAATAAACGAAAGGATTTCATTAAACCTTACAAAATTAATTTTCATATCTTGCTTGAGAGAATAAACTAAAAAAATTCTTCATAGAATACATAATAAGCGTAAAGAAATTCTTCAAGGCTGAATTTCCCCTAAAACAAGGGTGGTATACGGAAAGCGTGAGAATTTAAACAGACACTCTAACCTTCTAAGAATTCATGTTAGAATTAACGCTGCTTTTGAAAAACGAGTGAACTATGAAATTCTTTGTTCTCCACACAGAGAAATTTCAGATTTCGAAATCTCGCCATCCTGACCCACTTTTTCCTGAGTGAAATTTAACACATGGTGGAAATCTCTACTTACGCATTCTTTTGAGTGGGGAATCGCTCTCATGAAAGGGGTCAACGGTTCCAAACGACATTGATTAAAATTGGAGAGAGGAAAATTATAAGAATTAACAAAATAATGCATAAGCAGCATTCCCGAAAACATAAAAAATATAAGTTTTATGTAAAAAAATTCCAGGAAAAATATTGGAGGGGCGAAAGATTTCCCATTTCTTCCTCCATTACCCCCAAAATTTAACGAACTCCAATAAATCTCTCGAAAAAAATTTAACAAATACGTTAACTGACAACAGAGAGCGACGCGCGACGTCAACCCAACCCGCGGCTAGTAGTCGGAGATACACTGTTCACACCTCTGACATATTTTTTTTTTCTATGCGAACAGAAATTAATTTGAGCAACCGTCTTAGAAAATGCTTAATCCACGTTTTTCTTCCCAACCGTGCAAGAGAAATCAGATAGCCTTTTCCAACCAAAAAGTTCTCAAAATTTAATAAACCCCGAATTCTTAATGCGGAACATTAAAACCAAGTCAGCTTAATGGACTGACTTCAGATTTCAGATTTAACATTTTTTTCGGTTAACTTCATCACAGTTTCTTATATTTAAATCTCAAGTAGGCAAGGTTCATTTTTGTATGAAATCACTTCCTTCTATTTTTATTTTTCAACCTCCTATGGTAAAATCTAACATCTTATTTTCCATTGACAGCAGCCTTTGTCTATTAAGATGGAATTTTCTATCAAAACTACTGAATCACATGACTAAATCAATTTCTCCCATCTCAAAAATTGTAGACATCAAACTTTCTCATTCTGCATCCCCCATATCCGGTCGCACCGCGGAGCAAGAAGGAGCAGAGGACGCCAGAACGTAGCCCGAAGGAGCTCCCTCCCTGTCACGTCACCTTGTTCTTCGGCTCCTTCGGGCTACGTTCCAAGATTTTTTAAGTAAAAGTGAGAATGTAAATTTTTTTTTGAAATTTTTAAAACAGTAACAGAATGAATGCAATTGTTTCAATGGGGAACTAGCGCTTTTATTTGCTAGACTTTTCTGAAGGATATTTGGGAATTGTTATAGGAAAGGTGCCTGATGTTTTCCATTAGGCGACCAATCGGGGCGGAATTCCGACTGGTCTGAGAGCAATGCTTTACAGTATTGAGCCGAAACCAGAGTACACGGACTAATTTCGGGGAGTTTGAAATTTTTCAAACTGACTCGCTTTATTCTTTGAGTTGAAAAGAAGAAGCGCTCCCACTGCAGACACCCTAGCCTGAAAAAAAAAAAAAAAAAAAAAAAAACTAAACAGTCTGTGTTTCATGAAAATTTCTTTCCTTAGACATTTTTAGTACATTCTATTTTCAACCTCATCTATTTTCAACTTTCAGGAACTTCCTGTGACTGTTTTGACTTCATTCCATTTTCTACCTGATCTGTTTTCAATTTTTTCGAAAACGATCTTCCACAGATTTTTACTCGTTTCGAAACAGTCTTTTTATGCATGCTAGTTTTCCCATGTTATTCTATGGGAATTTCCCAGCTTTTAATAAAACGTGTTTTCTCAAAATTGTCCCCTAAGAAAAATGAGATGTTCCATTTTTAACCCTAGGAAAGAATGAACTTTTCCGAAACGTATCTTATCTATTTTCAACTTTTCCGAAAACGATCTTTGCAAACATCTTTCAATCAAAATTTAGGAATTCCTCAATATGAACTTATAGAAAATGAATACATTTAAAAAAGGAGAAAAATCAACTCAAAAGAATGATACTTTATGAAAAATAGATTAAGAAAAGAAGTTTTAAGTTACATAGGGAAAAACAAGAAACGAAAGACGAAATGAAGTAGAAAACAGAATAAAGTTTACATGAGGAAATACAGAATTTGATGCGAAAAGAGCCACTTAATGCATTAAATTGGGGAAACTTGTTTCAGTGAAAAAATTCTTATTCTTATGATTTCTTTAAGAAAAACTGACATTTTCAGTAAATTTATGCTTTTCTATGAAAGTTTTTCTCAAAGGACTCCATTAAGTTGATCTCAAGTCTTTGAAATTAATGGGAAGAAAAATAACATGTTGATGTGATATGAGAAAATGAAAGAATTTCCTTAAGACAGTGTGAAGTTATTTGAATATCAAGCAGTTGTAAGATGTTTTACTATTGTAATATGTACATACATTTTTTGAAAATATCTTCCAAAGTTAGAGGGGAAACTATAAGAATATAAAAAGCAACAGTTCCTTAGATTTACAAATAGTGTATTTGAAGTAGAAAGAGGAATGGAATGCTTTGAATAGGAATTGCTTCTTTCAGTGAAGAGATTCTTATTCTGGAATTTTTTTAAAAGAGAAACTATCATTTTCAGAAAATTTCTGGGGGAGTCGAACTTGGACATTTAACAACATTCTTGGAGATATAGGAATTTGAAGAAATTTTGTGGAATGAAACACGAAGAGAAAGAAATGGGTTGAAAGACTTAAACATTCAAGCTTCATCAATTTTTTTTTGGTTCCTCATACAATTCTGATGAAATTTTACGTGTTTGTGAGAACTCATTTTTTTTTCAAAAATCAACCCTTTAGATGTTTTAAAGGTAGAAAAAATATTGACCAAGTGGAATCTTAAGTAATGCAAATTTTGACTTGAAGCACTTTTAAGTATGAAAATATTTGTTTGAAGTAATTTTTCAGTGTCGAAGCATTGACATCTGACTATTCGTCCGTCCGAAATTGAATCCTGGAAAGGTTTGAGTTATGAGCTTTTGTATTACGACACTAACTTTCTACCTTCGTTGGAAACAATGGACTAAATCAGGGTCTGCTTATTTTCCCTTCTAGTGGTTCACGACGGATCTCTTAAATGGGGAATGAACGGCAAAGTTCAAAGGCTCTGTCAAATTGAGTCATCAGTTTTAGATTTTTGTCATCTTAGACAATTTAAGTTCGCTCAGAAAACTGTGCTTTTGCGAGCTTGAGTTTGTGTTCAAATTTCAAAACTAGAATTTAGTTAAATCTCCCAAGCAAAGTGATTTCATGTCATATCAGGTTTTCCAACAAGAAGTGGACGCGCGAAAACAGTCGCAGAAGATAGTCAGTTTCCGGTAGAAAGAGGGTGAATTTGAAAGTTAATTTCTTGGGGAAAGCTCACACACTGGAGAGAGCGTAAAAACACTCTTCTTTCATGTTTTAATGTAAACCAAGAGGAATTAGTATCTAACTATGAAAAGGAAGTAAGTTCTAAAGATTTAAGGGCATTTACACTAAAATCCTACAATGACTTTATTTGAAATAGGGAAGAATCGGCACTAGAGACTAAAATACATCTGAAGCTTTTAGATACATTTTTGTTCAAAAGTAAAGTCGAATGGAAAAATAAGATCAATTAAATCGATAGGAAAAGATTGATAGTTTGAATTAGAAAAAAAACTAAGAAAAAAAAGAAGTTTCATAAAAATAAACCAAAGTTTGAAGAATCACACAACACTGAGCAGAAGGAAAAATATAATAAATAAAATAAGGGGAGTACGATATTTTCACTATGGGTGTTTGGAAACAACTGCTTTTCTGACGAATTAGTAAAACGTACAAAAATAATGTTTAGAGGAAGTACGGACTTAGTCGCTTTGTCTCCAGAATGAATGTTTGTTTGGACGAGACAGAAAAATATACAGCCCAAAAAAACGCAAATTTTATCGTAAGAAAAAAAGTTTTAGATTGCATGTCTTGACAATGAATGCTTTCCTGTCGGGGCAGTCCACGAAAAGTATAGCGAACTAGAAAAGAATAAAAAAATGCATATTTGACTTACATGCAAGCTTTGAGTAATATTTTTAAGCAAGTTGGAATATATGCTATATAAGGAAACAAAATCTGATGATTTGTTACATTTAAAATAATCTTTTGCTGAAATGAAATGAAAAAAAGTAGTCTGAATAAAAGGACTCATAAGTGTGACCAAGTAAAAAAAAGAATCCTAACCTATTGAGAAGTTTAACGAAATTTCAAAGATGGATGAAGAAAAATAGTGAAAATTGGGAGGCTATAATGATATGCGAAATAAAGTAATAAAATATTGTTTCAGCAGAATTTTAACTGGGAAAAGATCTGCAGAGTTCTTGAACATACGAAAAAATTACGAGAAAATAATATTGCAGGGGCGAAGGACTCAGATTTAACATTAAGTCATTGTTCAATAATTACTGCGAACAGGAACGAAATCGTTTCTAAAGAAGCATTTCCTCGTCTCATGGTCTGACATAAAATTGAATAGAGGAAAAAGAAAAGGTCCCTAGAAAATTCATTACATCTACACGAAAAAACTCCCTCAAAACATATAACAAATATAAAAAATACATGTAGAAATAACGTAGAAATTATAAACAAGTGAGGGAATACATAGTACACGAAAGCATTATGACTAGAAAAAATATTGGAAGGGCGAAAGACTCAGAATTAACATGTCTGCATTTCCGCTTGATTTCCCAAAAATTTTGTCAAAGTCCAATAGTTACTGCAAACAGGAATAAATCGTTTCTAAAGAAGCATTTCCTCGTCTCATGGTCTGAAATAAAATTAAATGGAAGAAAAAGAAAAGTTCCCAAGAAAATTCATTACATCTACGCGAAAAAACTCTCTCAAAATAAACAAAAAATATATAAAAACACATGAAGAAATAACGTTAAAGTAATTACAAAAAAAATAGAGTGAATACGTAGTACACGAAAACCATTTGACCACCCGACCATTTTTTGAAACCAAATCATCCGTGAGTTAGAATCTCGCTAAGACCATCAGAGCATTTTTATTCCCTTGGAAAGAAAATTCCCCAGCATCGTTACGTAAAAATTTTCTCCGTGGAAAATTAGCATCGAAGAGGGGAAAATCCTGCTTGAAAACCACAGGAATAAATAAAAAAAAATGCCAACGGACCCCACTCTGTCGTTGCCATCCCTCAAAAACGAAGATCCATCGAAAAAATAAAGTTCCAAGAAGCACCATCATATCTAACACCTACGCAGCGCACTTTCCCCACTCGGTCGTTACATCCCCCAAAAACAAAGATCCATCGAAATAATAAAGTTCCAAGAAACACCACTAGGGGGCAGCACATCGAGTAGACATCCCTTTTCCCACTAGGTCGTTGCCATTTCTCAAAATCAAAGATCAATTAGAAGTTCCAAGAAGCACCGCTAGGGGGCAGCACATCAAGTACACGTCCCCCTATGTCCACCCCCATTCCACATTCGATCGTGGCCATTTCTCAAAATCAAAGATCCATCGAAAGTTCCAAGAAGCACCGCTAGGGGGCAGCACATCGAGTTGACATCCCCCTATATCCACCCCCTTTCCCACTCTGTCGTTGCCATCCCTCAAAATCAAAGATCCACCGAAAGTTCCAAGAAGCACCGCTGGGGGCACCACATCGAATAGACATCCCCTATGTCCACCCCTTTCCACACTCGGTCGTTGCCATCCCTCAAAATCAAAGATCCATCGAAAGTTCCAAAAAGCACCCCAAGGGGGCAGCACATCATGGGGGGGTGATCACGTGACAAAAAATCTGAAAAGTGGACAGCTGGGGCAGCCTCGGGGACAGACGGGGACAGCCAATGTTAAGTCTATGGGGGCTGTCCCAGCGTTAGAACTCTCCCTTTTCCTCTACTCTCCAATTTTCGGGTGCGAGGGCTCCATCCCTTATACATTGTATAGGTAAATCAGTGCCGTGAATTTTAATTTTTTCTGTAAACTTCATGCAGCATGTATCACATTATCAAGTCACTAATGTGACACATACTTTACATTTTCTATTATATTTCTGTCTGGATTTGTTGTGCGAAATATGGTTATCTCTGAAAATCGTTTTGAACAAGTTACCAATAGTTATTATTTGATCCTGGGTTAATAAAATCGGATCTCAAACAATGTTTTTTTTTGTTTCAATTTACCAGTAAAATTTTGTTTTGGGATATCAGTGAATTTCATTACTTTTATCTTTTAATCGCCAGCGAGATACGAATGGGACAGCAATTTAAAATCCTTACTGAGAGAGAGAGAGAGAGATGTTTCTTGGAATGCTCATGAACGATCGAGCGTTCTAAGGGCCATATAATTGTTAATATTTTACGAAAAAGTCACGTAAATTCAAGTGTTTAATTAGACATATAATTACGAAGAAAATTTGTGTCCAGTAATGTATTTTTTTTTTTTGATTGGAGGTTTAACGACCACCGTGAGCAACGCAATGGGCTATAAGCAGTCGCCCGTCCCTAATTTAGGGTCACTGGTTCCAGGGAAGGGAGAGAGCCAGTGCCGTAAGACAAACACAACACCCATGCCTCACCGAGATTCGAACCCGGACCCCGTTCGGACGAATGATCAGAGGCCATCGCTTAGACCACTGCGCCCCCGGGGCGGCGTAATGTATTTGTACCAAAGACCTTTAATTTGTACTTATCGGCCTTATAACGCCTGCATTCAATGCGAGGTTACGCATTTCCCGATTAAAGTTGATGAAGCTGCCCCCCAAACCCCCATTTGGAAGAATATTCACTTATATCTGTCCATGCATTATATTAATAACTTTTAGTATAACTGCAGGATAACGAAAAAGATATTTTTTTGGTAAAATTTTAGTGAAATTACTATACTGCACGGAACGAAACACATGTATATCTGTGAGCGTAGTTCACAACAATGGCATCGCCGCCTCGGTGGCGCAGTGGTCTAAGGCGTTGGCCTCTGATCGTTCGTCCGTAAGGGGCCCGGGTTCGAATCCCGGTCAGGCATGGATGTTGTGTTTGTCTTACGGCACTGGTTCTCTCCCTTCCCAGGAACCAGTGACCCTAAATTAGGGACGGGTGACTGCTTATAGCCCATTGAGTTGCTCACGGTGGTCGTTAAACCTCCAATAAAAAAAAAAAACAAAAAAAACAACAACAATGGCATAGAAGCTGTCTTCAGCGCCCTCTGTGATTTCATAATTTCAAGAACCCAAATGCAGAAGCGCACAGCACGCTATCTCTTCTCGCCACTATACTTAGAGTATGAAATACGAATAGACCTTATTCATGAGACGTCAAAAGTGGATTTCTGCGGACCAACATGGCTGCTGATTCAACGTTTTCACTATTTGATTATCCCTTACTGTGCCGCCCCTGTGGCGCAGTGGTCTAAAGCGTTAGCCTATGATTATTCGTCTGTAAGGGGTCCGGGTTCGAATCCCGGTCAGGCATGGATGTTGTGTTTGTCTTACGGCACTGGCTCTTTCCCTTCCCTGGAACCAGTGACCCTAAATTAGGGACGGGCGACTGCTTATAGCCCATTGAGTTGCTCACGGTGGTCGTTAAACCTCCAATCAAAAAAAAAAAAAATCCCTTACTGTTGGCTAATTTTTATAATCCTAACGTCATGGATTCTGCGGAGGAATTAATGGAGCTACAGGGCGAAGAAGAGAATATTAATTTCTCAGAAAAACAAATCAAGGTTGTAAAAATATACCAAGACAATTTTGTGTTCGATGTTTATTTCGCATGACGCAAGAGAACATCGTCGTTAGTCATCATAAAGTTTTTAATGTAGCATTTCCCGTACACGATATATTAAATTTTCATGTTCTTATTGTCAGACATTGGCGAAATATCTGAAGCATAAAATTGAGTACCTTTGTTTTGTACAACAAAAACATTTAGGAGTTCAGGCAAATACGTAATAAGGAAACAAACTAGGGTTCGCACGCTAAGCAATCTGCTTAAAAATTAAATGAATGCGTAAATTAAATAAAAGAGAAATTATAGATATGTTTGTTTTATTCTTTGAGGAAAGTAGAACTTAATTCGTAATTTACCGATCCTAATATTCAATCAATTTTCACCCACTTTTTTTTTCTTTTTTGAAATTGAAATTCTTTTTTTTTTTTTTTTTTTTTGATTGGAGGTTTAACGACCACCGTGAGCAACTCAATGGGCTATAAGCAGTCGCCCGTCCCTAATTTAGGGTCACTGGTTCCAGGGAAGGGAGAGAGCCAGTGCCGTAAGACAAACACAACATCCATGCCTCACCGGGATTCGAACCCGGACCCCTTCGGACGAATGATCAGAGGCCAACGCCTTAGACCACTGCGCCACCGGGGCGGCAAATTGAAATTCGAAGGAATACTATGAGGTTTCATCTGCCTTTGATTTGTAGTGTCATAATATCCAAAAGCTTTTTCGTTAAAGTGGACAGAACATATCGGAGAGTGCACATCGGAATAGAAATCACCGCGTTTCATTTTACACAGCCATTCTTTTAATAATTTCGTCTTTTTCAGAGGAAAATTAAGGAATGTTTTTCTTTCGTCTACACAATTGATACCCCATGTTGCCATTCGTCGGATTGCAGGATTTATTAGCACAACCATACGATGAGAAAAAGTTATACATTCGTTAATAAATTTATGAAAATCGGGATTTTCCTGAACCCTTGTAACGTAACGCCATGTTAAGCAATAGGAAAACGCATGTAAACGAACTTTTGTTGGCCCTCGGCCATGGAAAGGCTTTCCCATGATGCAATGCGAGGTGAATAAGGTCCATTTTATGCAACTAGATCACGCAGTTTGCGCCATCTTTTTTCTGGTTTCAACACCACCAAAGGAAAAGTTATTGATTTTTAATATAATTATGGTTATGTTTAAGAAAATATTAAGTATTCCAAGTTATAAAATGAAGATATTTTAATCGATGTTCAAATTTTCATCCTTGGGAACGCATTAATTGTGAAGAAAATTTGTACAGAAGTTTTTCCATTGGAAGTATAGGAAGCAAAATTACTTGACGTCCGCCTTAATCGCAAGTTAAAAAGCGCAATGTCTAATTTATATCCCATTGAAAAAAAATTAATACACGGTATTAAAACAACGTAAAATTTCTTCTTTCGCGCAGATAAAAGAACTTAATTAACGTTGCTCACATACGACACATGCCGTTTTTGCCGTACGAGCTCTGAAATCAAAATCAAAGAATATAAACGCTTCGCGTGATATTCTTTGTCAAAATGTCGCCAGCTGCTGCCACTCATTTACACAAGAACTTCCAGTCTATGTATCTTAAAGTTCTTTGGCGAGTCATACTCGTTTCTCCTTTTTCTGCTTAAAAAATTCAGCTGTAAAGAAACATTTGTTTTACTCAGGGGCGTATCTTGGGTCCGAGACCTGGGATATCTAACCCCCCCCTCACCACCACCAATTCCACAGTGCCGTTTTTTAAAAATTGCGAAGTTTATTTTTTAATTGTTAAGTAATAGAAGTAACATTGTTTCCTACATTTTAGGTACATGCTGTTGCTAATATGATACCAAATAATTATGAGGATTAGGATTTGAACACCTATTTGTACACGAATTCCATTCTTCTTTTCCTTTTGTATGAACTTGAGTGTTACGTTTTCACAAAAATGTTTGTTCCGAGTACTTTTTCATATTTGAAAATAATGTTTTTCTCTATTAACAAACCAGCCAAGTTGCTCGAATGTGCATGTCCTTGTGTGACTCTAAGATATATCTTGATTCTTTTTAATACGGAAAAGCTTCCTTCGGAAGTTGCAGTTATTGATTAACAGTTTAATATTAATCGGCTAAATTGCACACCTCAATAAACAATATGTCCAATTATTCAACTTTATGTAACAAGTAATGTTTCTTACTTATTTGTTTTGTATTCATCAAGGAAATTAAACACCCTCAGTTCATTTTTTAATCGAGCTGTATCAAAATTTGAAGCATAGAGTTCTTTAAGCTCTACTAGTAGATGTTCAGGGAAGCTTTCACAAAATTCATCAAAGTAGTTCGAATTCAACAAAGCCACGAAATTAAGATGTAATATCACTGATTTTTTTTCATTGACACTTCACACAAACTGAAACAGCCCTCGCAAGACACGCGCTGGAAGCATGGAGGGACTGAGGTAGTCCGAAGTCTTCGTTTTTTCGGAGCGAACTCTTGGCCAAATCAATGGCCACTCACGAGCTCCGTAGCTCATTCATGTCATGGAAATGCTAGCATGTGATAGTATTGAAGCTCTTCGCATCAAAACAGCGAAGTCTCTTCAAAACCTACTAGCGTTACGTTGATGCCGTTGATCATCGCTCGCCAGACTGATTCTCATAATCGAAAGAAACGAATCCGCTCGTGTTTTTTTCGCACCGAAAGAATTGACATATCTTAATACCGTTGATAATTGACTTTTATTTGTGTATATTTAATTAACTTTTACTTGTGCAATCTCTGGGCTTCGCAGCTAGCCTCGAATATATGCCACTGGTTTTACTGTTCTGAATATGGACGATGTCGTTCTTAAACTAAGTTCATTTTTTTAAGCTAACACTTGTGTTTGCATACTGATCCTTGCATCGCTAGAAGCGCGGAGCATATCTGTCTGTCTCTAATTCCGTATTGACTTTCAAAATTTCCTCAGCCGAACTGTTTGATGAATTGTTTGGCAACCAGAAATTATTTTCCTAAGGACATTATCTCCTTTTCTACCCATTTCGTTGAAAGCTGGTTTCACGTGCACATAATCGCAAAATCATAAAAACGAATGAGAAACGAAAAAGAAAGTTTTTGACATTAGCAGAAAAGGTGAAAGCCAATGAAGAGAGTGAAAAAGCAGTAAACGCTCGCCGCTTATACGAACGTTATGGTTGCGTAAGGACACAAATAAGAGATTTCCAGAAGAAGAAACAATTAATGCCAAAGTTACAGGTGATCAAAGTGAAGATGCCATTAATGAGTAGAGACTGAAACTGGCAACTGTAAAGTGATTACCTACGAAGAAGTTTAGAAAATTTAAATGACATTCAGACAGTGTAATACACGAAATCAGCAGAGGAGACTGTATCTGTTGAGTAAGTAATTATCAGAAAAAAATCAAAACAGTCATTGATAACAAATTCCTGTAAGTAAATCCTTACTGATGTACAAAAAAAAAACCAGGTTAAATAAACTCACCATTTCCGAAAGGTAATTATTCTCTATATAATAAATAATTTCATACATTAACTAGTCACATATTTTCCTATCACAGTAATGCTAACATGTATTCATTATTTCATTCAGAATTTAGAAAACGCACTGCAACCCAAAGCTTTTGCTGCAACCGTTCTCTATGTGCGTCTTAGAAAAAAGAACAAAAAAAAATCATGCAAGTTCATTTCTCCCAGAAAGATTTCATAAACTCTCCTTCGAAAATTAATGTTTGTAGCAAATTAATGCCAAAATCTGTTGTAGTCATACCAACCATGATAGAAATGTTTAGGCAAATTAATGGCTGTTTAAAAGAAGGTTGAACACGTGGGAGTTTTAAACGCATGTTAGCTGAAGTTAAAACAGTTGCCGAGAAAATAGATTGCGAAACAGAATTTCCAGATGTTGAATTGGTTAAAGCATGAAAAAAAAAGCAGCAAAAGAAAAGAAAAATAAGGAATTTCTGTACCATAATAAGGATGAGATATTGATCTCTCAAAAAGAAATAAAAAAAATAACTTCTGTATTTTTTGCTACAATAACTAAACGGTTCGAACACTTAAACACGCATAACGAGATTTTTCAGTTTTTAAATGACCTTTATGCTTTATTGATAATAAGCAGACATATAAAAATAAAATGTTGTATGGACTTACAAACAGTGTTGCATTCACAGAGCTTTTTTCAGGGGGGGGGGGGGGAGCAATTACAACTTTTGAGGAGGCTCAAACTTTTTTTTAATTCAAGGTTTAACGACCACCGTGAGCAACTCAATGGGCTATAAGCACTCGCACGTCTCTAATTTAGGGACACTGATTCCAGGGAAGGGAGAGAGCTAGTACTGTAAGACAAGCACAACATCCATGCCTCACCGGGATTCAAACCCGGACATCTTTTGGACGAATGATAAGAGGACATCGCTTAGACCACTGCGCCACCGGGGCAGCAAACCTGTTATTATTTGTTATTTATATATACATATAAACCTGTTATTATTTGTTATTTATATATACATATAAACCTGTTATTATTTGTTATTTATATATACATATAAACCTGTTATTATTTGTTATTTATATATACATATAAACCTGTTATTATTTGTTATTTATATATACATTAAGACATATAACAATATATTTAATGGAGTATAAAAATTTTCTTATGCTCGTAATCGCAATGTCGAATGCCGCCCCGGTGGCGCAGTGGTCTAAGCAATGGCCTCTGATCATTCGTCCGTAAGGGGTCCGGGTTCGAATCCTGGTGAGGCATGGATGTTGTGTTTGTCTTACGGCACTGGCTCTCTCCCTTACCGGGAACCAGTGACCCTAAATTAGGGGCAGGCGACTGCTTATAGCCCATTGAGTTGCTCACGGTGGTCGTTAAACCTACAATAAAAAAATCAATGTCGAGGTATTGAATACATTATTGGCTGCATTGACTCGTCAGATTTAGAAAACGTAAATATACATGCCGATAGCAATTTTAGTTTTAGTGCATAAAACAAAGAAATTAATTTAATACTTAAAATAATCTTAATACTACTGAGACATGAAATTCACGTGGATGTGTTTTTTTATTATAATATTTTTCCTCATTTTCTTAAGTTTTTAAAATTAATTTCTCTAAATTTTCATCTGTAAACAAAAATAATTAGACTAAATACATCGGGCAATCACCCCCAAACCTACGGGGGGAAGGCGTCCATGGATTTTCGGGGCTGAGCACCCCCGAAAAGATGCCTGAATACATCACTGCTTATAAATAAAATTGTCAGGCATTGCACAAAAAGAATATGGTATATTTGCTTCAGATTTGTGCGACTAAAATGAAATTCTTTGGACTTATGTTAAGCATTACATAAACCCATAAAGTACCTTTTGAATACATTTTCAAATAACTCATGAATATGTTTTCAAACAATTCAGTAGCTTTAAGAATATTTATGATGATACCTGTACGGTTGGAGGAGGGGGCGGGGGTACACGTGTCCCATGTTAAGTTAAACGAAATTTTTTTATTTTTTATTTTGTGGATTTTTACACTGCTTAAAAATAGACATCTTTCTTTTTCTTACTTTCAAACTTGAAATCCAAAAAGGTCTTTAAAATTACAATGTCCCTTTTCCATTCCATAGAATTGATAGCGGTAATAAGGTGCACAAAACTTTGGTTTCAAATTTTTGCTGTTTGTAACAGTGGCTGATGGGAAAAGATCATTTTCCAAATTTACAAATCATAAAAAGTTACTTTTGATCAAATATGAAACAGGAATGACTTTTAAATATAAGTACCGTTCGTACTGAAAAAAAAATATATTGCTACAGACTTAGATAATTCGGACATTGTTAAAAAGTTTAATAAAACACAAATTCACTCTCCGTAGCTGGAAAATTTTATTTCAGTAAAAGCAAAAGATATATACAAAAAAATTGCTGTAATTGCAGGTATTAGATCTAGAGAATAAGATTTCATATTGTACTTTTAGAAGCGAAGATATCTTGTCAAATGCAAATGCACATTTATGCTGTCTAAAGAAAAAAGTAGCTTAGCTTGCAAAGCGGGAGTTATAACGGGAAGTTTGTTCATGGTTTTATCTATGTAAAGTAAAAATAATTTTTTTGGTTCAATTCTTAGAACCGTAAAACATTTGGCCCCAAAACATTAGGAGTGGTAAAAATGTCCTCGTCTTACTGCTAGTGTGTTTCCGATTATTAAGAATCATCAGAGTGCTACCTGAAAACGTATGGTGTAAACCAGTGCCTTGCCATTTGGTTCCAGCCCCTTTCGATTATTTAGATTAGCACATAGTAAAAAAAAATCTAACTAACAGTTTGGATGCCGGTTTGAGGTGCCTCAATTTGCTTTTTTTTTTGTTTTTTTGGTCGCAGATTGTAAACCACCCACCACCAAGAAAAAGAACTTCTTTACGGAAGCAATTTCTAATAATTTGCTATTTTTAAAAATTAGGTAGCAAATATTTGTTGTATTGGAAGCACTAACATCACGTTAGCTACACTGAGGCTTAACCATATACATGGGAAGTCGGCATTCAGAAGACTGAAGTGAAGCTCAATGCCAGCTTCCAAAACAAGGAGGTTAGAATGCAATAGGAGATGCCCTAAGCCGTTTCCCGTGAAACCGACTGTCTGCGACTCCCCCACCCAGCGGCCATCTTCTTTGGTACAAAAATTCTGTCGTGCTGCATGTGTGAGAGCCTGCTGTCTCATGCTTTTACACGTTGCGATTATTTCGGGTTCGAATAACAGTTTTATTTGCAGAAAGCAAAATTGTGCGGTTAACGACTGCATTAGCAGAAAACCCGGAGAATTAAGTTTAGAACGTTCTGATGTATGAATGTATGAATAATTATCAGGGTCACATTTGAGTGGTTTATCCATAAAATGCCGGGTTGTGTTGCTAGAGACTGCACTAATCGATCTTCCAAAAAAAAAAAAAATGTCAGGGATCACCGTTCACATGCATATACTCGTATTTCTTATATTAGACTAAAATATGGTATGGATGTTTGGTTAAGAGCAAGCAGCGGTGGGAATTTCAAAATTATTTTTCATAATAACGAATTCGTGGGTGTCCTCACGAGGATTTAATTTGAAGTTAACGCAAAATAAATCGATCTCACAAAGTTCTGCTCTGTAATTTTTGGCTGTTCGAGGGCATAATTAATACGCTAATGTACGAGTATATTTTTCCTTTAAAAGTTATCTTCCTCAGCTAGCAGACTTGTAATTTATCAGCTTCCTACAAAGTGAACTTGTGTGCCCCCTAGCTTGATATTTTTTCCCATAATTTTTATTTCCTGCATCTCTAAATTCATAGCTACTAACATTAAGCAGATGGACTCAGGGTAGAGATTTTTACTTATAAACCAGCTTCACCCACATAAATAGTGCTCGGTGAGAGCTACTAACCAACTAATCCCCTAATAACTGCATTTTTTTCAGTTAAAAAGACAAAAATTGGTTGTATTACACAAAAAAAAAACTTCAAAAAATTAAATACGGGAAAGGAAGAAAATCTAGTAAATGAAAATAATACTAGATTTTATAGATAGGGGGGGGGGTATTAAAATACTGAATTCAGTTTAGCAGTTTCCTTGGCCGAGATATGAAGATCCAATTTTGATTGATGGCCAGTGATTGGGCAAGGAGGAGATCCACTAATCTTTATTTTAACAGCTTGAAACCTGTAAAATATATATATATATATATATACACTGAAGTGCGAAAAAACTGGTACAGACGAGCTTATGCAAAATACATAGCAACGTCACCTATGCGCTTACTCGGTTGCATCCGCTAGTGCGTATATAAAGCAATAGACATCCTTGACAGCTGTCAGAGCTGTTTTCGGCAGGAGAATGACAAGTCATAACGATTTAAGCGATTTTCAACTTGGTGTACCAAGTATTAGACTGGTGGACCAGTTAGTATTAGACTAGTGGACCAGTTTTTCTGGCACTTCAGTGTATATATATATCTATCATATGCGTTTATAGATTTGCTTCTGTTTTCATATGTTTCTTATGCTAGATTGGTGTTTTGGTTAGCTACCTTAAAAATCGGAGTAAACATCTGGGGAGCTGTAGCGTATACTGGAAGAAACTTTAGTTCATGACTTTAAATAACTGTTTGCAGAAATTGAATCGGCACAGTAGTTTGAATTTTATAAGCCACTATATTTGTAAACAAACCGCCGTTTCTTCGTGTTTTTCAGTGTTTTCGTTTACACTGCAGGCTTTAATATGTATCTCATTTAAATTCTAAACAACTGGAAACTTTCTGGCTGCACGGTATACATAAATACAAGTGAAGCTAAACACCATACCACTTCAATAAAATACGTGCAAATTGTTATTGACGTTACAACGCCAGCTAGAAATAAGCCAAACAAGATTTGAGTAGCACGCGAAGAGTTCTGTTCTTGTACCAATGCAAATGGCCGACACCGACTGGCGGCTGATGATGATGTATTGCAGTGAAAACATCTCTACTCTGTGGAATTAGGTTTTTATTGCGGAAGTAGTCCGAGTTCAGTGCTTGAAAAATTGCCCCTTCAGCGAGAACTGTTTAATGTTTTATTGAAGTATGATGGAAAATTCAGATTGAAGTCCACGTGGGTGCTTTTTTTATTATAATAATATTTTGCCTCATTTTCTTAGGTTTTTTTAATTAATTTCTCTAATTATTCAGCTATAAATGAAAAAAATTAGACTAAATGTAAAGGAAGAGCGCCCAAAAACCTGCGGGAGGGTGTCCATGCATTTTCGGGGGTGCTCAGCCCTCCCGAGAAGATGCCTGAATACATTACTGCTCTGGGTTATCCCAGCCCTAGCAGCAAGTAAAGCCCCACCCTCCGAAAATTGTCACCAATTCTCTATCGTGGTCGTCATTGGCTGAAATCGTTCAGTCATTTTATTTTTATTTTTATTTTATTTTATTGAAGGTTTAACGGCTACCGTGAGCAACTCGATGGGCTATAAGCAGTCGCCCTCCCTAATTTAGGGTCACTGATTCCAGGGAAGAAAGAGAGCCAGTGCCGTAAGTGATACACAACATCCATGCCTCACCGTGAATCAAACCCGGACCCCTTTCGGGCGACTGATCAGAAGCCATCGATTAGACCACTGCGCCACCAGGGCGGCCGTTCTGTCGTTCTAGTTATACACAGAATGCCTATATGTTGACCACCCAGTGAAATTATTGGAGTGGCAAGATTTACCTTGCTCTCCTCTAGTCGACTCCTATGACACATTGTTCTAAATGCAATTAAGGATTGCTAGGAGTGTGCAACGTGCTTCCAAAAATTCAGAAAAGATTTTAGTATTGAAAGACATTTGTAACTGTATACAAATAAAAATCTTTCTGGTGTGATGTGTGTTTCAAGAAATTCACGCAAAAAATACGTAAGGTCCTCACTGGTAATAAGCAATAAGTAGGTCCTCACTCGTGATGTTTTAACAGTGTTATTTGTTCCAAAACAGTCACCCATATTTCTAATATCTCAATGCATATTATCCTTCATACTGGTAAGAAACATCATTTATGTAATTATGTTTCAAAAAATACGTAGATTGCTAACGTCTGTAACGTTTAAAGCGTTTTTTAAATCAGTTATTATCAAATTCATCGTACTGAAACCTCTTTCACAATTGAAGCAATATGTATTTTAATAAGACTTTTAAATTATTGGAGCTTCCCCGATGGCGCTGTGGTCTAAGCGCTGGCTAATGCCCAATCGTCCAAAAAGGATCCGGGTTCGACTCCTGGTGAGGCATGGGCGTTGTGTTTGTCTTACGGCACTGGCTCTCTCCCTCCCCTGGAACCAGTGGCCCTAAATTAAGGACGAGCGATTGCTTATAGCCCATTGATTTGCTCACGGTGAACCCTGAACTAGGGATGGGGAAATATGCCATTTTAAGATAACAGTGATTACCTGTTATTGCTACTGACCCAGTAACAGTTATTTAACCTGTTATTTTGAATAGCAGTTCCTGGAGAACAAAGAGACTGTTGGACAATGCTAACACTGTTCTGCACAGCGGGAGAAAACGAATTTAATCCTGCACTCCATTTTCCATATCATTGATTTCAATGCTGGAGAAACTATTTGTATGTACTTAAGTTGTGAAAAAAGTAATTGTATCTATTTAAGTAATGAGAAAAATTTATTTTGCTACAAAAGTGACGGAAATTTATGTTCAAATGAAAATAAAAATAACTTACGAATCCAGGAGCTTAAGAGTTAAAATAGGAGTCATTGCTATTAAGAAACAACAAGAACTTCACTTTCTCTGCCGACAATCGAGAGCGTCTTTGGCTTAAAATCTGTCCTGCCTTAGAAAAAATTCGTTCGCATGGAACGGAAGTCGCGGTCACTGCAAATTTTTGTTTGACTAATTCACTTATGTTGGGATACAAATAGCAGTGTTTTTGCCACCACAGCATTGGATTTTTGTCTCTAGGTAATAAATCATCGTCCAAATACCGTTGCACTTCAATAATTGCCTTGGACTCTCTTGTTCCTGATGGCTTGAATGCAGTCTGTGTTTGGTTTATATGCATCAAATAAACCAAACACAGACAACTCACCATCCAAATTATTAGTTATTGGTGACGGAGATATATTTTTCTGCTCTTCAGCATTTATTGTACCAGCCACCATATTAATAGCCATTCATTTAACATGTTGCTTAACATTTGATTCAAATATGATATCCTTGAATCGTGGATCCAAAAATGTGGCTATCAAAAGCGTATTACTTTTGGCAGTGGTCGGAAGTAGTGCGCTACAAGTAGCGAAACTACTGTAGTCGTTACTTTTCCGCGTAGTTTGTAGCGTAACGCGCTACTTTAACAAAAAAGTAGTGTAGCGAGTAGCGCGATGCAAACCTCTATAGTTTGTAGCGAGTTTCGACCCTACTTTTAACGTTACTTCAGTAAACAAACAAGGTGTCCTTCTACATATCACTTGATCGTCACGTGTGTTTGCGACACAACGCTAATACTCCTCGTTTGAACTGCGCAGCACCAGCGCTAAGCATCGCCATCTAGCGAGCATTTCTTTCATGGTATCGCTATGGAGCGGATTAAAATGGACAGGTTATGACGAACGAAGGTTTCGGAATAAGAACATTTGGTGTTTCAAAGCACAGAGTTTTATAGCATAGATTGGCAACACCAACACTTGTCTCGTCGTCGTTTTCGTCTTGTGTGAATACGAACGTGTTTGCTTTCCATGCTTCGAAGATTTATTTAACTTATGTTTCCATGTGATTATAAATTTTTCTGTTTTCCTGAAATATGGCAACTACTGTCCAGCTTGATGAAGAAAGAATTGAACCACCTTGGTCGGCGTATAATAATTCACAGTGCTCGAGAAGCAAGTAAACGGGAATTTTACAGTCACGTGCAAACTTTGCCCGTTAAATAAGAAGCTGTCGGTTTCAAAGTCACCCGCCTCTAATTTGAAATTGCACATAGAGGTAAGTCAAAATTTTCAGTACTAATAGCAATGAAATAAATAATTATTTATGTGTATTTTTCGCTGTCTTTATAACCACTCATTTAAACATCTCGGACTTTTTCCAATCCCGGACACAGCCCCGGACGTCATTACAAATCCAGGACTGTCCGGGCCAATCCCGGACGACTGGTAACCCTAATTATATGTCATAACCAAGTTTTATTGTACAGTCTTGTGCAGTTCATTTTATATGATATGCTATATGCTACATTGTAAAGTCTGGTGTTTATGGGATATACAATATTTTGTAGTAATATAACATCCTTAACTTTGAGTGTGTATTGAATAATCTCTCAAAATTCGGGTCCTAAAGGTAGTGAAGTAGTGACTACATTTTCAAAGTAATTTGTCGTCACTACTTTGTTAAAAATGTAGTTGTAGTGGTAGTTAACTGCATTTATCATAAAGTAGTTGTAGTTGTAGTTCGCTACAAATAAAAAGTAGTTTTTCCAACCACTGACTTTTGGCTATATTGCCAAATCGTTTGCCAATCTGCTCATTAATTTTTGATAGCACAGATTTAGTCTTGACGTGAAAATCTCTTTTCAATAGCTCACCATACACGCTTTCCAAACCTTTTGATACAATTATCACTAAAGATGATGTTACATATTTTTCGGCGCTTAAAGATTTCGTAATATTTTCAAATGGTCAAATCTCTACCAATTCTTTGCATATTTTCCATTCTTCTGTGGTGAGAGACGGAACATCAGTTTCTAGCAGAGCAATAGATGTTTTCACAGCATTCTCCAATTCAGTGAACCTGTTCAGCATATAAAAAGTTGAATTCCACCTTGTAGCTACACTTTGAATTAATTTCTCAAGGAATGCTGCTCGTACTACTGTTTTGCTGGCATTCTTTAAATTTCAAAGCAGCTGTTGAACTTCTTTTAAAAAATGACACAATGCTTTTAATTCGTTCCAACAATTCATCAACTACTTTGAGGCTGTCCATAACAGTCAAATTAAGCGTATGAACAAAGCAACTAAAATGTTTCCATTTCAAATTATTTGTGATCGCGCTTTTTATATTTGCCCCATTGTCAGATACTGCTAATATAATTTTCTGGTCGACACCCCACTCGGAAACTATACGTTTTAATGAACTGGCTAAATTTTCACTTGTGTGGCGGTCATCAAAAGAATCACATTCTAATAAAACAGATTTAACTTCAAAAGTATCATCGATGTAGTGTGCAGTAACGCTCAGAAAACTTTCGTTTGTAATCGATGACCAGCAGTCTGTTGTTATTGTGACAGATTTCACACCTTGCAAGACAATATCAACACGATTTTTTAATTTTTCATAAATTGATGGCAGCATTGATTTGGTTATGGTTTTTCTGTCTGGAAGAGCATACTCTGGGTTCAAAGTAGAAACAAATGACCTAAAACCAGCGTCCTCAACAATCGAAAATGGCTGAAAATCTTTAGTAAAAAGGTTCATTAAGGAATCGTCGATTCTTTTCTTGTTAACAGAGGTCATCTTTTTAGCAACATATGAATGCAACATGTCTTGTTCTAATTTCTTAAGTTTGATTTGCCCATGTCCACTGAATCCGCTTCCACTAGGTTGATCTTCATTATGAATGACGCATGCTTCTACTTCCGTGCAGTCTAACATAGGGTCAGCAACAATTCCTTGTTGTACATTCTGAGCAAGCACATTATCTTTCCTTTTATTCAGTTCAGGTTGCAAATTCACTAAAGGATGTTTACTTTGAATATGTTTTCTTAAGTTCGTAATTGACGATTTATAGGACAAAGTCTGATTGCATATATCACATGTAGCTTTACACGTATCAGCATTACTCACTTTAAAATACGCCCAAATATAAGAATATTTTCTTTCCATTTTAACAACAGCTAAAAATCAAAAAGCGACACCTTCAAAATTACCTTCTAAACTCTGGAGGAACCAGCGAGGAATAATGGCGAAAAGTGCAAATCATCGTCAGCTTTAACTGTGATTGGTAACAGTGGGTCTCGAAGCACGAGTAACGGCTAACAATAACAGGTTCGGCAATAACAGCTAACAATGACAGGTTCGGCAATAACAGCTAACAATAACAGGTTCGGTGATAACAGCTAACAATAACAGGTTCGGCAACAACAGGTTCGGCAACAACAGGTTCGGCAATAACAGCTATCAGTAACAGTAACAGGTCGGCGGTGACAATTCCGCAGCACCACTCAGTGAAGCGGTGGCATTCATGGCTCCCCCTGTTATTCAAAGTAACAAGTATTCTTTCAGGCGAATAACAACCGGTTATTGCTATTCTGCAATAACAGTGACAGAATAACAGGTACTGTTATTGCTACCCATCCCTACCCTGAACTCGTCAATTATTTTCTTTCTTCCTCCAATCCTAATATGATGTTTAAGTTTCTGCATCAGACTCTGTAAGAAAAGGGCGAATGCACTGCTTTATATAGTATTTAATAAAACTCCTAAGTACACTGCTGGACAATTGCTAAGGACGGATCATAAACAGCTAAATAGCTCATAAAAAAGTAAGTGTGGTTGGATGCCAAGTGAAATAAAATAATGTCAGAATGCCAGAACATTACAAGAAAGACAATTTATTGTGCTCTGAAATCCAGAAAGCTTTGGAACGTGTTCAAGGGACAAACAGGCCATTTTGTGCAGAATACGTAAACGTGAAAAAAATGCAATTACCGTCCGCAGCCGTTCCGGCGTAAGATGTCAATACAGGATATGGCCACCATGGAGGGCGATGCAAGATTCCACACGTCGTGTCATGCTTTGCACAACATTAGCAAGCAGCTGTCGGGACAGTTTATCCTATTCCTCTGTCAGTGCACGGATGAGGGTGTCCTTGTTTATTGGAGGGCATTAGCGACCAGCAAGACTCCTCCCCAAAGCATCCCACACATTTTCAATGGGATTCAGATCTGGAGAACGTGCTGGTCATACGAGGCGTTGAATATCCTCGCTCTCAAGACACTCCTGGACAGCGACTGTTCGATGACATGTTGCGTTGTCGTCCATGAAAATGAATCTATCACCGACAGCACCACGGAACATGCGAACATGAGGTAGCAGAACAACATTAATGTATCTTTGGCCAGTCATAGTCCCAGTTGGAAGCACATAGAGGGACGTACGGGTATTGATCATGATGCCAGCCCATACCATGACACTACATGTCGGATATCGGTCCCTTTCCTATATGTTTGCTGGACAATATGCAGTACCACTATCACGCCAGATCAGTTGTCGTCGACAATCAGACGATAGACTCTATCTACTCTTATCTGAGAAGAAGACAGCAGACCAGTCGTTATCAGTCCAATTGCGATGTTGATGGCACAATTGCAAACGGGCGGTACGGTGACGTCTGGACAATGGGATGCACACAACAGGACGGCGGGCGTATAGTCCTCCTTCATGCAAACGTCTGGCGACAGTTTTTCGAGAGATCCGCTTGCCAGTAGCAGCCATAAACAGATTTGCTACCTCATTAGCTGTGCTGCGCCGGTGTCTTTTTGTTGATAGCACTATGTACCGATCTTCTGCAGGTGTCGTACTGCGAACACGACCTCCCCCGTGACGTTTGCTACACTCTCCATTTGTTTGAAATTATTTCCAAAGCCTTGAAACAACACTGTGGCTGGCGTCGAACTCCCTGGCAACATCTGTTATTTTCGCCCTTCTTTAATCTTGCCAATAATACGGGCATACGTAAAATCATCTAGGTGATTTCGGGAAGACATACTGAAAATTGCAAGTTCGTCAATTGATTCTTTCCCTTTCAACTTTGCGTTTGAACAACAACGGTCAATACGCGTCAAATCCTTATATCTCTTATCAGTACGTCACGAACAAGTTCTGCAAATCCAAAATTTGCATACGCACCACACGTCTTACTGTATCCCGCACTTATGTTAATTTCCACATTTTCCTGCCTTCCATTTTATGGTTGCTATCGTTGCTATTGTCATCCGTCCTTAGCAACTGTCCGGCAGTGTATAAAATTTTCTTTTGATAGCTATGATAACTTTTGTCTTAAGGGACCTACAGACTGATACATAGACATCATGCAACTAATTTAGTAGTTAATCAAACCTCAAGTAGTATTCCTGCGAATCGTTACTATTACCGGGATTTTTTACATCATGTGGATACGGAAAAGTGATAACAGAAATTTCCGTTAATATACGAATGGAATTGCTGAAAAGTTTCTGAGATTTCAGAATTGTCTGTAAACACCTTTTAGAAATGGCAGTTTACCGTAAATATAAGAAAAGAATTGCACAAAGTTTTCTGAAAATTCAGAAATTTCCTGGGTTACGAAAAATCCTTGAAATTCAGTTCACCCCCCCCCTCCCCTCGTTTCACGGAAAAGGTTTCATCACAAATATGCTTCATTAATTGAAGAAATCAATCACAAAGAATGGCTCGTGAATTTCATAATTTTTTTAGTGTACATACATGAGTATTAAAAAGAAAACTTGACATTTATAGATTACACCACCAAGAGTGCAACCAACTGTATCACCTTGATAATGTATAAAATTCTTGTATAAGATTTGAATTCCTTAGAAGACATATATGATATGTAATGGATATTTATACATAGACATCCACTGGACGTCTATGTATAAAATCCATAGACGTCATGTAGAACATGCATGACGTCAACTGGACCAGGTGGATGTAATATAGACGTGCATTAGACGTCGCTGGTTGTATGGGACATGTGCGCGTGAGTTTTTCAGCCCCAGGGACTTCTCTTCAGAAGGTTCCTGGTTGATTTAGGAGGGAGGTGGGTGTTAAAATTTTTTATAGGGCTAAAACTTAATTTGTTAGCCAACCTGACTCTTAGTCAAAATCAAATCCCTTGTGCTCTTCTGGATTTTTTAGGAGAGGACGAGCACACCGTTCCAATGACGCACTTTTTTTGCGAATTTTTGGCTTTTGACTTAGTATTTTCACTTTTAAGGTTATTTGGCTATCGGTGTCGGGTTTTTTACTTTACTGGTTTGTCCTATATGATATTTCCTCCCGAAACCACCTTTGATTTTTTTTAGTACACCTGGATTTTTATCTGGAGACGAAGCATACTTTTGCGGACAAAGGCAAATAATGGCTACAATTATTAAACAAATGAAATTCTTTTTGTGTGTTTAGGTCTGTTTACATACCGGAATTATTCTGCTAAATTTATTTATGGATAAATGAATTAGGGCGCGAATTCCAGCAAAGTTATTGTGTTTTTTTATCACAATTTAGCGTGAAAAACCAGATTTTGCTCTAAATTTTTCTAGAAATTGCTTCCTAGAGCTAAGAAAACACCTTTAATTACAGAGTTAAACTCTCTAAAAGGTAGAGAACCTTTTAAGGGTCAGTTTTATCAAGAAATAAATTGTTCATGGAAAGGAATAATTGATTATATGCCTCGAACGTTTTTGAGATAAAGACGCTTCGAAAAAGATGAAGAACTAGAAAATATTTACTATTTGCACTTTCGGAAAACTTTTTTTGAAAGTTTAACGACCATCGTGAGCAACTCAATAGGCTATAAGCAGTCGCCCGTCCCTAATTTAGGGCCACCGGTTCCAAGAACGGGAGAGAGATCAAAGGCCGTAAGACAAACACAACATCCATGCCTCACGGGATTCAAACTCGGACCCTTCTTGAACGAATAGTCACAAGCCAGCGCTTTGACCACTGCGGCACCGGGGCAGCAAAGAAAAACTTCGTGTCATCTTCGAAGATACTTGCATCCAGCACAAAGGGATCTTTTCCTTCAATCTCTTAAATATTTTTTAAATACCGCATTTTGTACTTGGAAGTTAAACTTTCAAAGTAAGACGATACCATTTCAACGGGGACTGGTTGTCCTACACTTACGTTACTAAGGCCCGTTGTTATGTTGAAAGTCACGTGTTTGCTACATCTTCATTTCGAAAAAACATCACGTTGAAAAAATACGTAATTTGTGATGAAGCCTCTTACAGAAAAAAATAAAATTATTGCATGCGTATTCGGAAAAATAATAAGGTGCAAGAGAAAATAAAATGACTAACTCACCCACATTAATAACAAATAAACAAATAAATAAATAAGTAAGCATCGTGCAATAAGTACTGTACCTTGCACGCGAGGGGTGTTAATAATTTGTGGCTCCGTGGTAAGACACCCGCTTCACAATCCCAAGGTCGGTGGTTCAGATACCGCAGGCACAGATGAGGATATGAGGAGAGACAGAGGTCCAACTCTGGTGTTTAAGACAGCGCCCCAGTGGTCGGACATAAAACTACGATAGCATCTGTTACGTGATACCGTACCAGTGGGAATATAAGTAGCACTGCGGAAAGAGTTGTGTAACAATGTTCGTGGGCCGCGGATGACCTGGTGGTCAGCGTTCGTGACTGCCACGCAGATGGCCTCTGGTTTGATCCCAGGCAGTTACGAACGCTCGAAGCATCGAATATTCGCCGTGCGTCGGACGGGCACGTTAAGCCGTCGGGGCCCGGGTATTGGCCCACCAGTAATAAATAAGGGCGCCTTCCTCTCTTTCCTACCTAGCTCCGTGTCACTTTCCTATAGGGGACTCTAGCTCAAATGTCCTAGCTTCCTATTTCTAAGGGTTGTTTAAGACCTGGGATTAGACACTCTCTTCCTAAAATCCTCTACATATGATCTGATCTGATCTGATAACAATCGTGACTGCAACGGAGATAACCTCAGGTTTGATCCCAGGGAGGTACGAACGCTCAAACCACTAAATATCCGGATTGGCACGTTAAGCCGCCGGACCCCGGTACTGGCCCTCCGGTAATAAATAAGGGCGTCTTCCTCTCCCTTTCTACCTCGCTTCCGTGTCACTTTCCTATCGGGTACTCTACCCTTAATCTCCTAGCTTCCTATTTCTAAGAGTTGTTTAAGACCTGTGATAAGACACTCCCTTCCTAAAATCCTCTACATAAGATCTGATCTGAAGATCAGATTTGAGTTGTATAACATTTGAAAAAAAAAGGTAGGCGGTTATGGTTTGACGTTTTAGTTCCATGTCCGTCCACTGGCGCGCTGTTCTATTGAGATCCTCGGGCCTAAATTTTTGCCATGAGTCTCTTTGGAAGATTGACCTCTGAGTCTACTGATCTGTTCCCACAGGAGTAATTGAGGAAGGTTTGGTTGTGTCAGATTAGTATGCTGAAAGGAGGAATTTCCCGTGAATTCACGATACTAATTTTTTCTTTTCACAGTGTAGCACACATCTAGAATACTTCTTTTTGGAGATTTAATGGACAATCTAAGCTTACATGAACGTCTATACGTCGTCGAAGTGTGACGTCACAAGATGACGCTGGACATAAACAAATGTCTGTTCCTCCACGATTCCCATAGCGTTTCAACGCTATGGGAATCGTGGACATATTCTTAAATGTGCACATATTCTTTAATTAATGCATTTTTTCTGAAAATTTGAAGCTATAATACAACCCAATGAAAATGCTGTAAAATCCTCTAACATCTAGTTATTTTATTATGAACCGCATATCGAGTCAAATTCATATATATATATATATATATATATATATGTTAAAGTACGTAATTTAATGGCAAATGGTGAAAAAATTTCAACTTTAAAATGCATTTTCTATACTTGTACCGTAAAACTTACCTTCAAGTACGACGACGTAAACACCGCTGGGGCAGGCCTAATACAACGCCGCGGCGCCACGTCAAGCTTAGCTTCGGTGAAACAAATGTCTCGTCCCGGCGGCCAACTAACTGGCGGAAGAATACAAGAGGAACAGGGTACATTCTTGCGACGAAAGCGCTCAAATTTGTAGTGCTATTTGACAGAAAATAGTTCATTTCTGTCAGTTTTTCAAAACACGTGATGAGAATTGAGATGACCTATTTTCTGTAGCGTACAGCAGTACATAATAGAATGCTTTCCTGCAGGCCTGACGAGAGGGAGGAGGAGGCGGTGCTGTAGAACCTAGACCGGGAACCTAATGGGGCACAGAGCCCGTTCGTACAGTAATTTTTTCTAATTATTATTTTATGGTGTCCAAATATTTTTCAAGCTAGACCGTCACCAGGGTTGGAAAGTTACGCGTGAATTTTTTTTTTCTACGTGACGCGTAAAATACGCGTAAAAATGCGTAATTTATGTCATAACTAAAGCCCGGAAGTTGAGGCAAAATGCCTTAAAATGCTTTTTTTGCCTTTTCGGCTCATATTTGAAGAAAATGCCTTTTTATGTTTTTAATGCCTTTTTTTGCCAATACTCAACAAATGCACTATTAAAAATGATTTCTTCTTAAGAATGAGATAAAATCAAAGTTTTGATAACAATCTAGCATGCAGTCGTAGTGTTCCCGGTAAACACGTAATTTTTTTAAGTTATTCATTTCTTTTAAAAACTCTTTTTTGGGGTATAGGTGTACAAACCATAAGGTAGGTGGCATTTTCTCTAAAACGAAATCACAGTCGGCAGACATCTGAAAGTAAACACGAGTACAATCGGTACATTCAAAACGAGGTGCTCCAATTTAAGCAGCGGTGGCAGACGCATGCGCAGAGTCTGCGATGGCCGGCATCTCATTTTATGGTTTGCTGTCCCTAGAATCCTAGATGATAGATAACATTGTAGCCAATCAAGCTAGAGTGAAAGCCAATAATGCACGTACACACGCAAGACCTTGAACGTAAGTGCAAAACAAGGGAGGAAGATCCTGCTAGTTCGCTACCCCTAATAGATCTCGCCTTGCGTCCAAGTGAAACAATAATGCCGAAAACTGCTTCTTCAACCAGTGCTAAATTAAGTCGGTATGTTCAAGAGTATGGAAATGATATCTTGTCCACTGATGGAATGGTGTTGTTTTGTAAAATATGTGATACGAAACTGAATTACGAAAAGAAATTCTTCATTTCACAACATTTGGCAACAGCTAAACATAAAGCTGCTGTTATTCGGAAGATTGGTGAAAAAAAAGACATGTTTGATTTCGTCATTCGAGCAGGCAGTCACAGTTTGCAAGTGATTTGTGCCATGCTTTTATAGATGCTGGAATACCTTAGTGGAAGCTGGAAAATAATTCACTGAAATTTTTTTTTAGAAATATGCAAAGGAAAATATTCCGTGCCAAGCAACTTTGCGGAAAACATACTTAGATTCCTGCTACTTCGGTATAATGAAAGAAATACGAGAATATGTCGGGGATAAAAATATCTGGACCAGTATCGATGAGACAACAGACGCCACGGGAAGGTATGTGGCAAATGTTGTTATAGGTACAATGGAACCTGCTCAACCCTCAACTATCCACTTACTTACATCAGAACAACTTCCAAAAACAAATAGTAGCACGATTTCTCAGCTTTTTGCCTCTTCATTAGCTCTTCTTTGGCCTGGCGGAATGAAGTATGAAAATGTACTATTGCTTTTAACAGACGCAGCTTCTTATATGAAAAGGGCTGCCCACAGCCTGAAAGCTCTCTTTCCAAAAATGCTTCATTTAACTTGTTTGGTTCATGCTGTCCACACAGTAGCGGAGGAAGTACGTGGGTTATTTCTGGATATTGATGCGTTAGTGAGTAATGTGAAGAAAGTTTTCCTTAAAGCTCCTCATCGAGTTCACTTATTCAAAGAGATGGAACCAAATCTTGCTTTACAGCCTAAACCGATTTTGACAAGATGGGGAACATGGATATCAGCCGCTGTATATTACGCAAATAATTTGAACAAGATTGCTGAAATTGTTAACAGTTTTCAAGAGGATGAATCCTGCGCAATACCCAATGCTCAACAGATACTAGCTAAAGATTCCATTCGTAACGATTTAAGTTTTATTCAAGCACACTTTTCACAGTTGCCCGATATAATTACTTTGCTGAAAAAAAGGAACGAAACGTTAGTGAATGCCTTGGAAATATTAAATGATGTAGTTAGTACAATTAAATGTGTTCCCGGGAGAAAAGGTCAAATCGTGAGTGAAAAATGTCAACGAGTTCTTTCAGCAAATAATGACTTGGAGAAAATCAAAGTCATTGCTGAATTACTCAAAGGTGAAAGTTCAACTTCTATTGAAATGGATCCTACAACTGCCTCATGTTTCAAATACGCTCCCATTACCTCCGTAGAAGTTGAAAGATCATTTTCGCTTCTAAAACATATCCTTAGTGACAGAAGGCAGAGTTTCACGTTCGAACATTTAAAAAAACACCTAGTACTTATATGTAACCGCAAAAATAAGTAAGTGATAATCTGATAAATGATTTTGCCAATTCAGCTTAACACCTGTGTATAAATTGATAACAAGGAACAGTACACCAATTAAGTAGTAAATAGTAACACTGTACTAGTGGTCCGATTTATTGGCGTAGAAAGTAGACACAACGTTTCCAAGCTTTCGCTCATCAACCTGATGGCTTTTTTAAGGAAGTTAGACAGAAACCGCTGTCTCTGTCTAACTTCCTTGAAAAAGCTGCTGTTTCTGCCTAACTTCAGTTTCTGTCTAATTTCCTTGAAAAAGCCATCAGGGTGATGAGCGAAAGCTTGGAAACGTTATTGTGTCTACTTTCTACGCTAACAAATCGGACCACTAGTACAGTGTTATTATTTACTACCTGTGTATAATTCAGAATTTTTCGACCACTTCTATAAATGCCTATTTTTGATGCCTATTTTAACGCTTTATTTCGCTTATTTGCCTGCCTATTTTTAGCATTTTTACTTCCTCAACTTCCGGGCTTTAATCATAACTGTAAAACATGTAATAAATTCAAAACTGGCTTTCAATACAATAAAAAAAATGAAGTGTTACAATGTTACTCGAGTTACCAGGCTAACTGCAACATGTGCGTGGGTTACCTGCGGCAAATCAAACGAGCTCTCCATATTACGTTTTTCATTTCTTCTTTCTTTTCCAACGACACGCCGACACCACACATTGGGTTCTCTGTGTTGCTTTGCTACTCGCCGAAACAGACGATTGTGTATGATATACAACGTTATTGCTAGTCATCAAAGGCTGCAGACAATTTTCGTCATGTGGATTTTGTCACTTTGTGTTTCCCACCAGAAGCCGGGATGTTTTGTCTTTTTATTTTATGCTCAACTCGTTATTTTTGCGTTGCGGCAATTTTTATAAATGAATATAGTGTCTTTGTGCGTAAATCCGACTTAGTTTATTTTCCTTTATTCCGATGACCGATGAAGTCGTCCAGTTCACAGCCACAACTTAAAAGAGAAAACACAAAATTTAATGTTTACTTATGAGAACTCTTTGTGAATACTTTCCCCGAGGCTGCATCTTTAGACCTACATTACTCTCTAAAAATGAAAGGTGAAAAATGTGATGATTGTGAAAAAATACCAAGAAAAATATGAATGTTTTTCGGTAGATAGCATTCAAGAGTTTTCTGAGAAAACTCTTTTCTCGAAAGGAAGGGCTCGAGGGTTTGTTTACGGAGGGGAGAATATAAAAAATTATCCACCGCAAAAAAAAAAAAAAAAAAGATTGAAGAGTTGCAACCGGTCGGGTTGCCGGGAAGTAAGGTAGGGGAATGGTGGGTGGGGGTAGGTGAGGAAACGGAAATATGGTTTATGTGGTTAGTGGAGCAGCCGAGGGAGGGGGAGGGGGCGAAGATTTTATTGCACTGGGCCCGAGCTCGCTGTACACGGCTCTGCTTTCCTGGCAAGAAAGTACCCGGTTCCTCTTGTACTCTTCCGCCAGCGGAATGGCCGCCGGAACGAGACCTTCCGTTTTTTTTTGTTTTTTTATTGGAGGTTTAACGACCACCGTGAGCAACTCAATGGGCTATAAGCAGTCCATCGTCCCTAATTTAGGGTCACTGGTTCCAGGGAAGGGAGAGAGCCAGTGCCGTAAGACAAACGCAACATCCATGCCTGACCGGGATTCGAACCCGGACCCCTTACGGACGAATGATCAGAGGCCAACGCCTTAGACCACTGTGCCACCGGGGCGGCCCTTGAGTTGGAGCGAAGTTGACATATTCGCCACGGCGTTCTGCTAGCACTGCCGCAGCTGGTGTTCACGTAGTCGTTCTTTTTTTTCACCATTTGTTGCCATCAAATTGCATACTTTAACATATGTATGTCTCATTTTTTTCCAAATACGTAACCAAATAATTTAGGACGCTAAACTACATATTTACCGGCATTTTAGTCCTTAGGACATGTTTTCCATTTGTTTCTCGGAAATCTATAAAACGAACACTGATTTTTGACAGTCTGATGATTACCGTGTGCTGCAAAACATAAAACAATGTCTAATATATTCAGTTTCAACTTAAAAAATAAATTTTACAGGACTAGCGAGAGCCGCCAACAATAAAACTAACGTTAGCTAACATGTAAACAACGTGTGTTTATGTCCAGTCGCCATTCCGTGACGTCACGACTTCGACGACGTATATACGAAACATGGTGGATGGCCATTAAGTGTCCCGATGACGTCTGATGGACGTATCTATACTCACATCCTAGTGATATTTAGGGTCTATACGTAACATCTAGTAAACGTAGATAAGACGTGTCCCGATTACGTGTGATATACGTTATCTGGACTTCCATGGACGTCCATTTAGGTAGTATATAATACATGGTGGCCGCCCCGGTGGCGCAGTGGTCTAAGGCGTTGGCCTCTGATCATTCGTCCGAAGGGGTCCGGGTTCGAATCCCGGTGAGGCATGGATGTTGTGTTTGTCTTACGGCACTGGCTCTCTCCCTTCCCTGGAACCAGTGACCCTAAATTAGGGACGGGCGACTGCTTATAGCCCATTGAGTTGCTCACGGTGGTCGTTAAACCTGCAATCAAAAAAAAAATAATAATACATGGTGGACGTCAAATGGACGTCTATTAGATGTGATTGTGTTATGTGGGTACACTTTTTCAACATTTAAGCTGCTCATGTATGAAATTCGTGCGTACCTTATGTCGTTTCCTACTAATTCGACGCCGCGCTACTACTTTTTAACTGGGCTTTCGTTTCGATCTCGCGTTGTTGACGAGTTAGGTTTCCTAACTTCAACTTCTTACCTTTGTCGCTAGGGGTGCTTCAATCACTTTCATTCGATCGGCCATCGTCTCTTTTCTATACATAGACATAACTTGTGTACCACTGGGACACTTCCTTCCGTTGTTGTTGCCATGAATAAGGATTTTTCTTTGAACCCTGTATGTTGAAAAAGTCTTTCACCTATGGACCAAATCCATGGACGCCCCTCCCCCTAAAATTTTCAGGTTACGCCACTGCATACATACAAAAAGCATGTGGGGCCTTTAACAAATATTGTCGCACAGGGCGCCACGAACACTACAGCCAGCACTGATCTATAAAAACTTGATGAGTGATTCTAATTTCCTCTTCTGTCTTCATAGTTTTATTTGTCAATTTTTTCCCGAGCCGTTAGCCAAGGATGAATACCTTCAGTTTATTTTATAGCTGTTCATTTCAGAACCAAACAAGTCACACAATATCAGAGGTTAGATATTCGGACTCCCAGTTTTCATAAATTGTACTCAAAAATTCATAGAACTTTAATGTTCCTTTGAAGAACGTTTATGCAGATTTGCGTGTGACTAATCAAAGCAGAACGAGTGAATTTGTGCTACTAATTGTTTTTAATTACTATTATAAAATTGGCTATCATATAACATAGGGTCGCAAGCTTTCTTGGAAAGAAAAGCGCCCCCCGCATACGTTTTTGAAACTACGACCGTGTTATATGAAAACTGGTGTATATAAAGTTGTCATATAGGATCACTACATATTTTTGTATTGATAATTCAAAGCTTTTAATCACGTGGTGATCCATAAAATACTGCAGCGCCATCTAAGAGCGATTGAATTCATTATTTTCATCTTCCAAAGGGTTATTCAAATGTGTGTGCCTTTTACATTAAATCATAATATTATTTTTTTTCATTTTGTTGAGTCTGTTGGAATGCGATTTTTTTGTAATAAAAACTTATACGTAAATTAATTTCATTTGGTAAGGGTGGTGAATTTTATTTTTTGGATCGGGTGCGTGCTATGAGGAAGCCGTATTCGCTTTAGTAAAATAATGGAAGTATCCGTGCCATCCCTTTACTACCTAGGCGGGAGGTTGCGGACGGTGGGGTGGCGGAGAGTATGGTGCGGATGGTCGGTCGGTTCGGTTACCTATGTCGGGGGTGATGGGCAGGTGTTTTGCGTGCTGGAGCAGGCAGATGAGTGAAAATAACCGCTTGCTTGAGGAGAGACCAAGACCGTAATTGGAGTTAATTAACTCAAAGAAGTAGACGATGAAATAATGACATCTGCAGTGAGTATTCACCCTAATGTTTCCTGAAAAATCACAGACCCTTTGATTTGATGTGGAGGATCACATCAGGGGAAGTAGGCCTAATACTGATGTAGCACAGCACAACTCTTGCGGTTGCATTTCTTATCAAAATATTAATTTCTTCCGGACTTCCAGAATTTTTTTCACCCTAGTCTCCTCTACGGTTTTTCTCGTCGTCCGTTGTATTAAACATTACTAGAAAGCAGTGATTGTTGAACACCGCGGTATATCCAGTTTATTTTTCTACTAATTTTCGAAATTATGAAATTTTACCCTGGAGTTCCCAGTTTTTGCATTTCCAAATAAAAGTATTTGTAATAAAAAAACATCGGATTTCGTTCTGTGGAATTTACCGATAAAGCAACATAGTTCGAATAATAATTATTTTTCTGCCGTTATTACTGAACAAATTTTTCTTTAATATAATATTTTGAAAGAAAAAAAAAGTGTTTCTCACAACCACTTCCAACTTGTTTTGGTTTTCAGAGTTGTGACACAAGAAGTGCATACACTTCCTCCCTCACAATGTTGAAGAGAGTCTGTAATGCATACAAATTGCATAAATTCAATCAAATGCATTAATAGTATAGCACAAGTTGCATTTGATGTGGTAGATCAAATTAAATTTTTGTTTTTATTATTTTGGAAATTCATAAACTACATTTCCTGTAGTATTAATTCTGATATCCATGCTCTTTTTTTTTGTTATGTGGGAATGAAAACTTCACAAAATTATATGTTCTTTTACTTGATTTAACAACATCTAATAACACTGCAAGCTAAACATCACTCATCGGAAATTTTAAGACTGGTCTCCACGGAAGATAAAGAATAAAAATCATAAAGTTATACTTTAAAACCTGGACTGCCAATAAAGACTTGGCACAAGAAGCTTGCATTTTAAATTCCTATCTATCAGAACATGTGCTGTTATTGTTAGCAGATACTTCCTAAATTTTACTGAAATATCTGATTTTCTCTTAGGAAATTCACATTTCAAATATCAACTCAATAAATACAAGCCCCAAACTTAATGTTTATTTTCATGGTTATATAAAATTTATAAAAATATTGGCCACAAATATAAACAAATAATTGGCTTATTTTGTTTCCTTTTTTGTTGCTGTTGAACAAATAAATGGTTTTTTAAATTTTGTTTTCTTTCTTGTTTCTGTTTTCACTCGCACTCACAAACAATGGTTTTAAAAATTTTGAGTCGTTAAACCCTCAATCAAAAAAAAAATTGTTTCCTTGTTTTTTTTATTTTTGCTCACAAAACACCTGCATTAATAATTTTATTTTAGTAACAGTTATTTGAATTTCAGGTGAAAAAAAAAAAAAGGTTTATTCGAGAAAATTACTTTCAAATTAAATTTTTGGCAATACCTCAGCCATCAAAAATAATGCACAAGAGTTTTAAAAGTTGGTGTCTAATTAATAATGCTATACCATTTATTTATTTTTTGGAAGGGAGGGAGACAGACATGGCCATAGTGGGGGCATGTACCCCCAACTTTAGAAAATTTAAATGCGAGGGCAAGCCTACACATGCAGCAAACACAAGTGGGAGGATTAATGAAGTTGCTGTGGGTTTCAAAGAGGAAGAACTTTATACATAGACACTGTTATGATCACCTTCTAGATTTGGCTGTGATTTGTTTTTGTGAGGAAGAAAAACTGCTGCACAATATAGAGGACTCATTATATATAACATCATTCATGTATCAGCAAAAAGATTTTTTATAATTAAAAGATTTTTTTTTTAAAAGACTTTTCAGAAAATTCAGTCTTGTCAAAAATATGTTGAACTGTTCATCGTTGTTCATTAATAGCAGTGATTGAAGAGCATAACAAGAAATGTTTGTTATGTACTTAAGACCCAAATTTTGTGATGCCTACAGAAAAACTGTTTCCAAGGATGGCCTCCCTCAAAAGAGGTGAGCATCAGTTTACACTTTTGTGTGCCCCCTCACTCAAAGGAAAAGAGTTTACACTGATTTGTGTCTTCCACCACCAAAGTAAAACCATTTACACATATTTGTGCAACCCCCCAAAATTTTACACTGGTTTTGCCCCCCCCCTCCTTTACCTCTGCACATTATGCCTATCAGGACAGACATTCATCTAGCTCTGATAGAAAACTAGGTGATATGGATAAGCAAAGAAACTTCTGAAGCAGTTGTAGGGTTTTGGATTCATCGATAAAATGAATTTGGATGGCTCTCTCTACTGTAAGTAAACTCCATTGTATGCTATATGGGCTTAATAAAAAACTGATGAATACTGAATTACTGTGAAAATAGGTTGCTGTTATTAGATGGACACTAGTGTATGGAGTTGACTTAGGAGTTAAATCGAATGCTTATAATAAATGCTTTCTAGTTGAACATGCTGCTGATTTGGAGTTGCACGTATTGGCTTCCCTTCTCCATGGGTGGTGCTGACTTGAAATATTTTGTAGTTAAAAAAGATTTTAGTGACATATATATGGAGCTTCTGTTAAAATTACAAATGCAGGAATAGCTAAAGTGTTATAGTAAGTGTGGACCAGTTTGTGAAAAATTATCTTCCAGAGTTTGACATTTTGTAGTCAAATGTTATGATCTGACTGTATGAAGAAAACTATATAACTGTAAATACCAAGCTTAGATACACTGTTTTGGTCTTTGAAAATTCTATAGAAAATGTTTACAAGTTGTGCACACACACAGTAAAAAGTTGTGTTGCTGACATACATACCAATTGTGGTTTTCATGACCATACAAGTGGAAATCTAAATCCTTGTAAAAGCAAATGGTTTCTAAAATGAACTGTTTGTACATTGACACACATGGTGGCTGGGTAGACCTTAGGCACCTCAATCCTGATGTTTGCTGCAGTTAGTTTTTGTTGTTCCTAGGGCGGTTGATGAAATGACTGTTAATCTTCTAGGGGGTTGTATATAAACGTGGATAGTGTAGTGTGTGGATGGAACCAGGTATTTCAGCTGACTCTAGTAATGTTAATATCTAAGAACTATATTTCAAGAATATGTGATGTCTTCTTGTGCACACATTTTCTGCCCTTAGCATGGTGCAGAAACATATAATGAGTATATTTCATGTGCAAAATTGAGGCTTCTCATGTTGAAGCTATTTTTACATCCATACGTGTTGATTTGCAGTCAGAGATATATGTGGATCCTGTAAATGAACTGATTTCTCTAGAAAAGTAACATTTCTAAACTTAGTTGTTCTGTCAAAGGATGTGTGGATATTTTGAGCAGATTGATATTTTGAGATGATGAATTTAGAAAAAAATGGATTGCTTTGAAAAATATCTGGACTACTTTTTTGTAAAAGTCACAACATAAGCTGAGAAAAAGTGTGTACCGCTGGGGTACATTTTTTCTTTTTGATCAAAGTTTCTGTGTCTTTGTGGATTTTGCCAAAACCATGGTATGGTGTTTATACAAATGTAGTGTTTTCCTGTGTATGTATAATTTAATTTCTAGTATGCATTACTGTGGTGTATTAAGTATTTTGGTATAGTAAATCACAAGAACCAAGCAAAGGCATGTTGGCTGTATTTAAATTTTGGCCTTACGACTAGTTTTCTTTTCTTCCTTTCTCTTCCTGTGTTCACTTATTACTGTTTTCCCATGTACAGTTGTGCCCAGGTATGTTTTACTGACAAGACTAAGGGAAAGATTTTTTTTTTTTTTTTTGAATAATTCTCAGGAATTTTTATAACAATCCTTTAGGGTAGTAGATTTTTTGTACAGGAATTTTCACTCTTTACTGTAGCAAATTATTGCTTTTTGAAGTGAGTGTATTTTCTGCAAGAGTAGGTTTTGATCTTTTTTCTTGGTAAAAAATTGCTGTGTTAGAAAATATTTTCTATCATTTGATTGTGCTTACTTTTCTGAAAGTATTAGGCAATCATATAAAAGATAGGACATTCAATAAAGTTTTAAACTCTAGACAGTCATCAACTAACTCTATAAATGAAAAAAAATTGAGGCACAGATTGGGAAAGTAAAAGGGCTGAAAAAGACAGTCATTATTAAAAAGTTGGACCATGACATTAAAAACAGTGACCTCAAATTGGCTCTGGGATTCCATGTCAGATCAACACAGTTTGGAATTAAATTCTCCCGTGACCTCTGAGATTTTGATGCAACTTGGTGTATCAAGTGTCCTTACAGTTGTGAATAGAAATCTTAAAAAAAAAAAAAAAAATGCCTGCCGTTCAAAAGTTAAGTATTAATTATTATTATTTTTTTATTAAAAATTGCTGTGTTCTGAAATATTTTACTGCCATTTTCTCAGGAATCACATGAGATACAGATCTGGTCAATGTCTTATTTTAAAGCTCTCTTGATGGGCTTTAATTTCATGTTAAACATGACAAAGTTTTAAATATTTTGTTTCTTAAAAACCAAACTTAATTTTAAAATTTTCAAAAAAGGCAATTTAAAAAAATTATAAAATTACTTTGTACTGTCTTCTTACACCTCCCAGAGTTTCATTTGGGATCAGGTGACAGTGACATAGCCAGAAATTTCTTAAAGGAGGGGGGTCCATGAGTTTGGTTCATTGGTAAAAGCCTCGTATACACGTATATATCGCTTTAAATTCGTGCTCAGTCTCCCCCTCAAGGGAGGGATTCAACCCCCCTCCTCTGGCTACACCACTGTCAGATGATACAGGGAGTACAAGTTCCAGATGTGTGGAGAAAATGTCAATTTAATTTTTAAAATACAATGGTAAATTTATGATGAAAAATTGTCTAAATTTAAATGCTTTGGACTGTAGAAAGCAGAAACCAGAAATCTTATTGATTGTCCCCTTTTGCTCTCTCTACTTAGCTTGAGGACCATTGAACAAGTTTGGACAGGCTACTTGTGCCTGATGGAGCATGCTCACAGGCATGTTCCATCAGACACAAGTAGCCTGTCTAAAAGGAGCACCATTGGAGCTCCTTTTAGTAGGCTAACTTTAGTTGTGCTGTGCCATTTTTGTTCCCTTAAAATCCAAAACTGTGAGTGGTTTTAATGTGATTTGTGAGTGTTCATCATGCTACTTGCAAATTATTATTATTCCATTAATAATTTATATCATGAATCCCAGTGGAAAAGCAGTGAGTGCTTTAAATTGTTTTAACCATTTAAAAATGCATCACCTCCACGTAAGAAAGGGATTAAGATCTGTTATGCCATGGATGTGTTCATTAATACCAGGAATACCTGAAAATTCTAAAATATGTTATAGCTGTAGAAAGGAGCTTTCAAAGCTAAAGAATGAGAGTAGGCCTACCACAGAGGATCCCCTCAGCACCAGCCAGTGTGACCCTTAACTTGGGAATGATGGAAGATCTGATGACCATCTTAACACTGAAAGAGAGAGAGAATCATTTAATATCTCTCTTATGGAGATAGGCGAATCCCTAATAAACAGGGAAAAGGCAGAATATAAAAAGTATTCTAATCAGAAAGCCCAAAAAATAAGTTTAGCAATAAAAAGGAAACTTATTCCAAATGCTGATAATGAGCAAGATCGTGTTTCAAAAGATGAGATGGTGAACCACTTAACTAATGCCTACCAAAATTGTGAAAGCAGGATAAAGAAGATTAGGATACTGACCTTGTTGCCTGAGAGTTGGATGCTGCACAAGGAAGATTGTTAAAGAGTTCAAAGCTCCGAAATTATCAGGTTAGGCAAGCCAAAAAGCTCTTACAACAAAGGTGGATTTTGTCCACACCAGATCATAGACCATGAAAAATCTTACCCACACAGACTGCCAATGTTAAGAAGTAGTTTTATGAGAATGACAAAGTCAGTAGACCAATGCCAGGCATCAAGGACTGTGTTTCAATGAGGGACAGTAAAGGCAAGAAAGTGAAAGTTTCCAAAAGGTTAATGCTATGTATTTTGAAAGAGGCATACGAGCTCTTCCAAGAAAAGTTTACTAATACTAAATTTGGCTTTTCAAAATTCGCTGAGCTATGGCCAAAAAACTATATACTAGCCGGCCAGAGTGGTACACACTCAGTTTGTGTGTGTATCATCCAACAAAACATAAAACTAATGATGGAAAACTCTAGGCTAAGTTCTTTCACGGATGGGCAGTTTCAAAGCTACAAGGATTGTCTTTTGAAAATGGTGTGTAGTCCAGCATCCATTGATTGTTACTTTTCAAATTGTGATTCTTGTCCTGGTGTTGATGAAATAAGAAAAATCTTGGAAGATAGATTTGAAAAAACTTATTTGAAACAATAACTTTTCACCAATGGATCTCAATTGATCGGTGCAACTTGGAAACTATAAAAACCTGTTCATGAATTTGTTGATCTCTTCTGCAACAATCTCAAAGTTCTTCATGATTTTGCTGCACATCAACAAAGTGTCTTTTATGAGTCATACCAAGGAAAATTTGTCCCATTCCGAGGTGGTAGCAGTTTGTGACTTTTCTGAAAACTGCCATTTTGTTTTACAAGACGAATTACAATCTTATCATTGGAACAGTGCTCAGGCTACTGTTCACCCTTTGTGGTTTATTTCAAGAAGGAATACAAAGTTGAACACTGTAGCTTTGTTGTCATCTCAGAGTGCCTTGAGCACACCACCATGGCTGTCTATTTATTTCAGAAAAAACTTATTCAGTTTTTAAGGTCAAAATTTAACCATGATCTGAATAATTTTTTTTTTTTCAGACATTTCAGCTGCCCAATATAAAAATAAAAAGAACTTTCTAAAGCTTTGCGATCATGAAAATGATTTTGGAATTGAAGCAGAATGGCATTTTTCAGCTACAGCTCATGGGCCCATGTGATCGGGTCGGGTGAACAGTTAAAAAAGAGGCAGGAAGAATGAGTACAAAGGCCATACCAAAATCAGATCATGACACCTTTTCAACTCTATGAATGGGCAAAACATGACCTTTCCAGGTCCATGGATGTCACACAAGAAGAGTACATAGAAAATTAACAACATCTAGCACTTCGGTCCAGTCAGGCTGTGGCAATTCCAGGAACTCGAATCTCCATGCTTTCACTCCCTCAAGGTGTGGAACAAAAGTTTATGCTAAGCCATTTTCATTTGCTCCATTATCAAAATAGCTATCCAGTCATCCCTTATGGAGAAAAAAGACTGATGAATTGAATGGGTATGTCATTTCTATATACAATGACAGCTGGTGGCTGAGCTATGTTTTGGGGGAAAATAGGGGTGAGATTGAAGTGAAAGTTACATTTCTCCACCCATCAGGACTTTCTACTTTTTCTTACCCCTCAACACCTGCTGTGCTCTGGATTACTTGTAGTGATGTAATTTGCAAAGTGCATCCCATTACTTCAACTGGTCAGACTTACACTCTACCAGAAGGTGAAATGAAGAAGATTTTAGAGGTCATTAAACACTTCCTAAACTCAGTGGCGGCTGGTGACTATGTGCTGCCATATTGCAGCATGCTAAAAATTCTTGAATTCATATTCGTATTGTTTATTGTAGCTGAAAGCCTGAAACTGCATGCATATGATTTGCTGCCAGCCCAAAATCTGATTTTTAGACAGGCTGTAATCAAGGCTCCTGTTCGTCATTCGGTCTGTGGTGTCTGTTAGCACACGGGAATAACAGCATGGTTCTGCTGCCACCTACCCATTCGGTCTTTCATGCTGCAAATCGAGTAGCACGGCCCCAACAGCGTGTCATTCTTGTCTCCTACACCACACACCTCTTGGGGGTCCTCTTGTCAAGCCGGCCACAAGGGTTTCCAGCGTGCTGTATTTCTGTCAGCACGATATAAGATCGCCGGCACCAAAGACCCCCATTCTCCTCTTTCTCTCATCAGAACTGGGAGCAAGGCAGTTAACCAATAGAATAGAGGGAAAACTTATCTGATTGTTTGTTTGTTTCTGTGCTCTATAACGTTTGCTTGATCAGTCAGTTAAAATCTATCTGTGCTTTTCATTTTTTTCTTTATTCTGTGGTTTTCGTAATCTTTTAATTTCATGAATGGAGACTGCTATTAATTCAGTAGATTCTTTGTTGAAACTACCATTTTCTTCAAGAACTTTAGGGGGAATAATTGAAGTAAAGTCCTTAGGTCGACTAACACCAGATTTGGATTATAGCCCAGAAGGCGAAATGCGGGAAAGCGCATTAAAAATTGCAAATAATAAAGGTGCAAGAGTGATTGACTGAATTGTATATTGAAGCACACTGTAAAAAAGTTTCGTATTAAAAAAAATGAAACAATAAAAACCTATTTTCAAAATAAATAAATAAAAATAAATGAGTAATGTTTTCTAGGCAACTGAAGTCGTGGCAGATTGATTAATCAAGCCGTATATTCCGCAAAACATTAGGCTTAATACTGTGTCAAATATACGATTACAAATTTAACCATTAACGCCAAAGAGGTGAACAAAATGAATAATCACATTATTAATTTATATGTAATTACGAAAATCTGCTCTTGGGGTATTTTCCCCAATGACCAAGATGATCCCATTGCCCAATTCCTAAGGCCTTTAGGGGTGTGTGTCTGTGTGTCGCAGCACGTACACTCTCAGGAGTACGAGCCACCACTGCCTAAACTCAAGAAAACAGGTAGACTTGAGTTAGCTGCAGCCACAACCACTGACTTCCAGCACATTGACAAATACTATGTTAATTTTAGCAATAAGCTCCTAAAACCAATGTTTTCTTCTTGTAAATTGAATTTAATTTTTTTTAGTTCCATATACTTAGAAAATGTAGGAAAAAATTTGTATTAAGCACTATCATAATTTCTTAAACTACTGGTAATAAGTCAGCTAGATTCATCTAAAGCTGGACTTTTGTGTAAAGCTAGATATGATATGTTGGCTATTTCTCCATACATGTGAAATTTCAACTCCCTGTATCATCTGATCCCATTATGATCCCAAAATGAAAATTTGAGATGTTTAAGAGGATAGTACAAAGTAATTTTGTGATTTTTTTCAAAATTTTAAAATTGTTATTTTTTGAAAAATTTAAAAATTAAATTTGGTTTTTAAGAAAAAATAATAATTTTAAACTCTGCCATGTTTAATATCAAATTAAAGCCCATCAAAATAGCTTTAAAATGAGGCATTTCCCTAGGTCTATATCTCATCTGGTTCCTGAGAAAATGGCAGTTAACTATTTCAGGACACAGCAATTTTTAATAAAAATTAAAATTCAATAACTTTTTAATAGAAGGAATTTTTTTAAAGATTCCCATTCATAACTATGTAAGGACACTTGATACACCAAATTTCATCAAAATCTCAGAACGGCAGTCAGAATCAGTGTGTTGATTTGACATGGAATGACCTTCTGGCAAAGAGCTGTGGTGTAGAGATTGTGAAAGAAATGTTCTTCACAAATACAGGACCAACTATAGGAGTTTTAAGGCAGCAAACAGACCAGCCATTGCCTTAATGTTCAATGTGTAATTTAATATCAGAAAACTTTCTGCTCCAAGGCAAAGTAATTTTCAAGTTTTCTGATAAGTTACATGTTGAACAGTAAGCAGAACAATGGCTATTCTGTTTGCCCCTTTTAAAATCCTGTAGCTTTGATGTAACTTAAAATATAAATTATTGTTTCTTCTCTTGTAAATTCCATAGCTTGTTAGTTTGGATTTTTAATCATGACTTTTAAAAGATCACTGTGTAATGTCTCGTGTTTGCTTCAGGAATTTTTTTTTTTTTCTATCTGTGTTAGGATGATAGCTGCAGTTACAGTGAACTTAAAGGATTGGCCTTTTCGTTGTATATCAAATTTAAGTACGTGATCAAGTTCTTATGATTAAGAATTTATGTATTTCTGGTGCATAGCAAAGAGGGGCATGTTACTTTAAATATTTCTCGTGCAGTTTTTCTCAATTTTACATGCATGGGCTATAAAACAGGCCAAATTGAGATGCATAATCTGCTTTAAATTGTGGATCTTTATTAGGGAGCATTTTTCGTGTTGCTGGGCTCTTCAGTATTTAGCTTTGTAGGACCCTGTACTGTATCTAGGGTCTGACGAACAGAATCTTGCCATAGGCATAGTATGAGATGAGACTTCCACTATTGACATTCTTGAAGGCATAAATATATTTATGTCACCAATAAATATTATTGATAATAAATTCAAGATTTGATTTAATGAATGGGACATTGTGTGAGGAAAATGAGTAGTAACTGGTTTCACTAAATCCTAACAAGGAAATTTAGACTTAGAAAAATTCAGAGAATAATGTTATACTTGCACTTTGCTTCTGGAGGCTCCACAAAATGTGGGGGGGGGCATGCCTTGCAGGCCTAGGTGTAAATCAAGCATTGACTATAACATACTTCTAAATCAAAAATTCTTGGAAATGAAATTTGGAATTTCTAAACTTTGATTATAAGGCTCATAGCCTTGAGCATAGAGCTACATAGTGTCACCAACATTTCCACTTTTCATCTTGGTTATGTTTTGCTAGGGATAAAATGTTTCATTGGCAGAAGAAGGGGGAGGTAAGCAGGCCTTGATTTCTTTTTTTTTTTTTTAGCAGTGGCAACTTTTGCTAGTGGCCTTATTTTTTACTAGCAAATTGCATTATCTACTAGCGAAAATTTATTAACATTATTATATTTGCACTTTTAAGGTATTAACCTCTTGCAAAGTGCGCATAGTTTACGTGTACTATAAATGAAAAACCATGAGGAATAATCACTCACCATAAATATCATGGTACTTCCAATGGACCAAACATTCCAACACGTCAATTCATCGTGATGTAACTGGGCTTCCACAGGTTTACAGATCTTGCTTACGCTTCTATTTTCGGGTGTGAAACATCGTTTTTTTCCTTTGCCTTATAGTATGTTACTATAATGCTTGTCAATTCGATAAAAATCATACATACAACTCATTCATACAATTCAAGTAAAAACTATGTACATAAACCTTACATTCACAGGTGATTAAACCTTAGTCAATTCTAATTATGGAACTCCTCCTTCTGTTTCACAACCTCTGCTACCCCACTGCAATTGTCACACCCATTCTATCATCCAATCCTTCTAGTACTTTCGACAGATCCCTGTCATCTTCAGGAGGCAGGTGTCTCATCCGCCCAGCAGTTCAAGTGAGCAGAGATCGAGGCCTGGGCCCCAGTCGCTTATCTCTGAATCGCTTGTGTCTCTGCCATCTATTTCTGCTGCTCTTTTTCTCTCTTTCTTTTTACGCTTGTTCAATTTTTATTATGGTTTTCCATTGTTCGTTTGTTATTTGGCTCATTAATGTTGCATAATCTTGATCTGTTTTTTTCAATTAACACTGATTCTGCAATTCTAACTGCTGTTTTTACAGCTCTTAATAATTTTAATATCTTCAAACCTTGGACATTTTTGAAAAATGTCCAAGGTTTGAAGATATTAAAATTATTAAGAGCTGTAAAAACGAAAAGCAGTTAAGAATTGCAGAATCAGTGTTAATTGAAAAAAACAGATCAAGATTATGCAACATTAATGAGCCAAATAACTTAAACGAACAATGGAAAGCCATAATAAAAATTGAACAGCAGCGTAAAAAGAAAGAGAGAAAAAAGAGCAGCAGGGACAATAGATGGCGCCAGAGACACAACGATTCAGAGATAGCGACTGGGGCCCAGGCCTCGATGGCTCTGCTCACTTGAGCTGCGGTGGGCGGATGAGACACACCTGCCTCCTGAAGATGACAGGGATCTGTCGAAAGTACTAGAGGATTGGATGTGCGGGGCTGAATGGGTGTGACAATTGCAGTGGGAGTAGCAGAGGTTGTGAAACAGAAGGAGGAGTTCCATAATTAGAATTGACTAAGGTTTAATCACCTGTGAATGTAAGGTTTATGTACATAGTTTTTACTTGAATTGTATGAATGAGTTGTATGTATGATTTTTATCGAATTGACAAGCATTATAGTAACATACTATAAGGCAAAGGAAAAAAACGATGTTTCACACCCGAAAATAAGAAGCGTAAGCAAGAGGTCTGTAAACCTGTGGAAGCCCAGTTACATCACGATGAATTGACGTGTTGGAAGTGTTTGGTCCATTGGAGGTTACCATGATATTTATGGTGAGTGATTATTCCTCATGGTTTTTTCATTTATTAACATTATTCAAAAGAGACTGTATGTCCCCCTCCATTAGTCAATCATGACAAATTTTGATTTCACTCCTGTAACTGTCACATTGTAATGCTGAAAAGGTTACAAATATTTAGATATAACTCAGCTTTTCATGACCTGACAGATTAATTCTAACAATTTAATTTGAATGCACATATTTTAAAAACATTTTTTTATTTAACGTTATTCACAAAATTCAAGAACACTATTCAAAATCATAAGTTATTTTCTGTATGGTTTATGATTTAGGTTTAGGGTCTTTTCATCATACCCAGGACCGGCCCTAGGCGTGGGCGCAAGCCCACATCAGCGGTCATATGGAGTGCGGCTGGCAGGTAGACTGCCCTTACTTTGCTTTAGCTTTTTCATATAAATATATACAGTATATTATGTTTATATGATAATGATCTGAAATATACTGTTTCATAAAATACATATTATTTGCCCCTTTTTTCTTTGTGAATTAATCGTGTTTGTTTTATCCATATTATAACATAAAAGCGAATTCCTAATTGCTATATTTTATAGCAGTTCTCATTCTCTGTCATTCTTTGAAGCCAGTATATTTAGCCTTTTTATTTTTGAATTCTGTATCTTTGGGTCTCTTCCTGGACCTGAGACATTACTTGCCTTGAGGCAACAGTCATGAAAATGTCTCCAAAGTATGATTATCACTCGCTTCTTGACCAACCCCTTGTTTTGCAAAGCAGGAGACCAGGAGCAGGATGGAAACAACCCTAGGCGCTCTCCTCGTTACCCTACCACTATAGCACAGTATAATTTTCAAAGTGACTGTGTCCGCAATTTAAACTAACTACACCATAAAAGGGAGGATGGTATGACCGCTCTGATGGGAATATTTGTTTTCATAGTGAATATATGTCTTCCTAGGATCGAGTAGGAAATCGGCATGTTTGATTGGTACAACATGTGATTTAGCAATTCTTATTTTACCCGTATGAGGTGAAGAGACTGAATACAGGAAAAATACTCTAATCGTTTAGAGGAAAATCTGGATTTCAGTGGGGAAGGAAATACGTTTTTTTTTTTTCTTTAATTTCATTTCCGAAGGAAGGATTTTGAATTATTTGTTTAAACCTAATTGCTAATGAAATCCAGATTGCTAATATCATAAAAAGAGAAACTAAATAAAAATGCGTACACTACAAAATTCAGGTAACTCCTCAATCCCTGTTTTTCTTTAGATACTTTCGTACATACATTTAATGGATTGGTCTCAAGCGGCGCATTAATCAATGGACTCCAACTTAATGTTCTAATCGAAAGGAAAAAAGAAATCCCCCCCCGCTGTATGAAGGAAGCATGCTCTGTCTTCATTTCTGATATACATTCCACAGTCGGTTTTCAATATTTCACTTTTCTGTTGCCTGTTCTGAAAGTGTATTCTTACAGCATTCTCCCTCGAAATATAAACTGGCAATTTGGGCAGGTTTTGATTGAATTTTTGGAAGATAATTCCATAAATAATGCTATCAATATGTGGACTGCATGCCTCAAGAAAAGTGTATAGGGCGGGGGGGGGATATGTGTAACAAAACATCTTAATTTTATCTAAAGGCAGCCAGACCTCCACCTTGCCCACGCATGAACAAAATCGTGGGCCGGCCCTGATCATACCTCTTTAAAACAGCAGGTCTGGGGTCAAACTTGTCTTTGGACAGACCTTCAACCTCGATACTCATGAGAGCATCCAATGTTTGTAAGTTTAAACTGCCCCTCCAATCACCCTGGATTCTCTTCATGAAATTGAACCCAACCTCACATGCAGAAGTAGATAAGGGAAACATACTGAATATTTCTACTAGTGCCAAAATCTTTTTATAATGTTTGTACTTATCAAGAAACATTGGTTTCCAGAAAGCAGTTGTTCCTTTTTTGTATGTGTCTAAAATATTCCACACGCGCAGTGCAGTGGCACTTTACATTTCACACTAAAACATTCAAAATTTTTTCACTAGCAACTTTTGCTAGAACCATTTTTTATCACTAGCAAAATGCATTTGTTTGCTAGCAATTTACTACTAACTACCAGTTGAAATTGAGTCCTGAAGGTAAGGGTTGTGTTTTTCTTATATTTGCAGAGCATTCTCCATGACATGCATACAAGGCCGGACTAAGGGGGTCTAATGGCTAATGGGGCTATAGCCTAGGTGCCCCACCATTACTGTGGGCCCAGGAGACATTTACAGCTTCAATATTTATGTAGGAAGATAAGTAAAATAGTTTTAGTTTTGTTTCGCATGAGTTCTACTTGATCATAAACAGCAGGCAGAAGATGAACAGATTTCAAGGCAGTGACTCGCTAAGAGTAAACGTTTCATGTCGTTGTGTAACACAGCGAGGTTTGCGAGACAGTTGCAGCTTTTTCACTACAATCCAGCCACTCCTTCCTGTTTACACTTAGGACCATTAATGGGTGAAATCTACTGTGACTTCACATTTCATTGCAAAAAACAAGAAGCACCAAGAAAAATATACAATGCTACGCTAATAAAAATTCCAAGACAAAACTGGGAATCTTAAGCTTTTAACTCGTGTTCTAGTGAGAACAGTGGAAAATACATTGACTTTTTTATTAAAACTCTTCAGCTAATTTATTAGTTTAAAGAATGCAGCACTATGTATTAATTATCACAATCATATTGCTGCAGTTTCATGTTTTAATGGTTGGACTTCATAATGATTCTCCGTCGTAAGTTATTTGGGGCCCCACTCAGATGTCTTAGTCTAGTGGCCTACTGAGGCTTTAATCCGGCCCTGCATGCATACACAACCTGAAAATATATTCAGAGTGTGAATCAAGCTTCTTGTCATGGGTGGGGGACGTTTGGCCAATGTTTCCTGTACCAACATGCTTCGTGCGCTGACATTTCAAAGGTAAATAACATTTCCTCAATCATATATTCATACAGCATTGCAAATGTCAAATGTCATCTAGCTGCTTAATTATTCATGTGCTGTTTAGACATAATCTATATTTTGAGGTTACTCACCTTTATTCCCAAAATCTTTTAGGAGGTTTTCGTCTCTACACATTTCCAACACGTATTTTCTTATTTACATCGTGGTTCAAGGCCGCAAAAAAACCAACAAAAAACGTGCGTGATTTGAAAAAGACGGGGTTTTTTTTGTGGCCTTGAACCACGATGTAAATAAAAAAATACGTGTTGGAAATGGTAGAGACGAAAACCTCCTAAAAGATTTTGGGAATAAAGGTGAGTAACCTCAAAATATAGATTACATTTTCTCAAGTTACGCTAATGAAAGGCCGTGCTAAAATACTGCAAGTTAGACAAGTAATTTAGCTTCTTTAAAAGAAACATATTTATGTAATTATGAAAAATAAATCAAAGAGGAACAAAACAAAGAAAAATAAATTTACCTTAAACAAATAGTTTGCTTGAATGAGATGATGTCCTTTACATTTCCTGTCCATGAGGTATGTCTGTAGCAGAGTGATGGCTGTCTTTTATCCAATCAGATGCAAACCATTTTGCTGGAAAATCTTCTAAATCAGGTTCATTTATTTATTTAAATGTTAGAGATGATAGTGTTTGAATGTGCATTTTGTTCCTTAGCTTGGTCATGGTATTTATTGTTCATTGTACTGAACCCTCTTTCACACTCTGCCGAAGACACTGGCACTACTTTAATTCTGTTAAGTAGCTCCTTTAATGAATTACCTAAATATTCCTGGTTTTTTACTTCCTTAAACACACGGAATTCCTTAATGTGTTGGCAACACTCATGTTAAAGAAACATATTTGAAATACAGCACACAGTTCCCGCGCATGCTGCTTGGTGTGCAAGGTATGTTAATGCCTGCAGTGTCACTTGATGCTAGCTAGCAGACAACGTGCTTTGAATAGAAATCAACAGATTAGTTCAATAAATTTGACAGAAAATTTGATCTTAGCAACAGGCATAACAATAGTAAAATGTCATTTTAGTACCTAGAGGCAAGAGAGGGGAAAACAATTTTCCCCGGCAAGGAAAAATATTGCTGTCATCAGCCAAGGACACAATTTTACAAGCCTGGGAATCCCCCTCCCCTTGTTAATTCACACTCAGAGTATATTCCTTAAGATAAAAGAAAAATTAGAAACTAACTTGATTCTCAGCATCTCAACAGATAATTTTGGGTTAACATAAAATGGTATGTCGTTGCAATTGCTTCAACAATGTCATGTCACGTAGATAACAACCTTGTTCCAAGTATTATAACAGAAGCATTCCATTTGAATCAGGTAGTCCCTTACAATAGAGTTATAAATTATCTTTTAGAATTTGTACAGGTTCTCATGCCTGGAACCAGTGGCTCTAAGTTATGGGTGGGTGACTTAAGTCCTTAGGTTAAAAAAGTGGTTTGTGTGTCAGAACTTTCACAGAGTCCCAAATCACTTCATGTCCTGTATTTTAAACATGCCAAATACTTTTTTACACGTTACAGTGTCATGTACTTTGTACAGACATGTAAAAAATACTGGACGCAAATTGATTTGTGACTATGCAGAAGTTCTGACACACACCAACTGCAGTTTTCTAAAGGAAAATCAGCAGAAGGTGTAGAAATAGAAGAACGATAATTGATTTTACGATCATTGATTTTATCACGGAGCTGATTCCTGAAGATGGGTAGATTTATTACCCCAAAATTTGACAAATGAAAAATATTATATTCTTTTGAAACCGTAATTAATATTGAAAATTTGTTAATAATGTCTAAGAATAATCATGTCATCCTTTATTATTAAGATTGGAGTTCTTATTTCACCATACCTTCATACTTTGTCACTAAGGTTCCTTTGATGAATAATAAAAATAAAAAAGTGAAAGAAATAAAGTATCACCATAAAATGTGAAAAAAGAGGAATATCTCAGTTTTTAATTTTTTATTAACCCTTTCAGTTTTTGATTTTAAATGATCATTGATTTTTTCACAGGAGTGGCAACAGCTGCTGATTCCTGAGGATGGGTAGATTTATTACCCAAAAATTTGACAAATGAAAAATATTATATTCTTTTGAAACCATAATTAATATTGAAAATTTGTTAATAATGTCTAGGAATAATCATGTCATCCTTTATTATTAAGATTGGAGTTCTTATTTCACCATACCTTCATACTTTGTCACTAAGATTCCTTTGATGAATTAATAAAAATAAAAAAAGTGAAAGAAATAAAGTATCACCATAAAATGTGAAAAAAAGAGGAATATCTCAGTTTTTAATTTTTTTATTAACCCTTTCAGTTTTGGGTTTCAAAGTAGGTATGCATACTCCCCAGTGTCTGTTACTTAAGGCCAAGCTTTGATGCCATTCTTCACTGATCACGCACAAACAAAAAGAAACGTGACTTATTGCTTTTCCTTCATGAGAAACTACTGCAATCTATCAAAACCTTTTGAAAACTAATGCTATTTATTGAAATATATGTAGGAACTCAACCCAAACACATGCAAAGCATTGAAAACACTCCTGAAGAAGAAAATTTCAGGAACGCGTCATGGATGCTTGTAGCATGTCCATGACACAGAGTTAAAGAAACGTTTCCATACACTAGGCACATCTCTTACACTGAGTAAAGAAAGCTTTGCGCACACTAGATGCATCGCTGAGACTGGGTAAAGGAAAGCTTTGCATGTGCTAGATGTGTCACTGACACTAGATAAAACAAAGCTTTGCATGTGTTAGACATGTCACTGACAGTGAGTAAAGCAAAGCTTTGCATGCTCGAGATGCTTCGCTGACATTGAGCACACGCCAGACACATCACTGACATTCAAAGGGTTAAGCCATGAATTTCTGTACTTCACCTCACGTATGAATTTGCCCTTCATTTCATGAACCAAAGTTCACTGAATGGAACATGGTAATTTTGGCATTAAACCATTTCTCACATCAACACAATTTGTATTGCTTTAGTGTATCTTGTGCAAATTACACAAGCAGTAACATCTACAGAAAAGAGCAACTGATCTTACAATATTTTCATTAATAATATTTGTAACGAAAACTAGAAAAGTTCTGTGCTCAGCACATTTATGCTGAGCTGCTTCCTTTACCCCTTAATGCTAGAAGTGAGCAGGCTGTATGTGAACAGTGCAGACTGGTACACACAAAGTTAAGAACTACTTGAAATTGCTGAAGTCCACCCCAAAATTAATGTCATTACAATATCTATTCAATAGAAAAAGAATAGTTCTTGTATGACATAGAAACAACAAATATGGGAATATTCAATTCTATTCACTACAGATATATTTTTGGGGGTAAAATATTTGTTCAATGCAAAATTTCTTTAATCTGTTAATATGAAAGAAAATTCATATCTCCTATAACCTTTTAAACATTCATCTAGGTTTTTTTTTTCTTGGGCATGGAAAGAAAGCACTTTGGTGCATGGAGAATATTGCTTCATTTTATTGTAGAGTAGTAAAAATTTTATTCACAGTGATAAAAACAGTATTTATAGTAGTTAAAATTTAATTAAAAATGTTCTAAAATATGATTTGATAAAAATACCTCCCTCCATAAAAAAAAAAAAAAGGTTATTATCTTTAAAAAACTTATCTATCCAAGGGTGAAGACAACTTTACTTCCACAGTCCTTAGTAAAACCACATTCTTGAGTCCAGAGGTAAGTTTATGATAACCTAACTTAAGTTTCTTAGCTGAACAGAGCTACATTTTCAAAGGGAGTTATTGAGCTAAGAAACTTAAGTCTGGGTATCAAAAACTTGCCTATGGACTAAAAGAATGGTTTTTACTAAGGATCAGGGCTGTAGTTACTGCATGGGGGTGGGAGGTGGATGGTGGGCTTGCCCTCCCAGAATGGTCATACCGGGGACACAATTTCATGCTCTGAGGGGTGTAAAAATTAGAAATGCATAACCTGTGAATAAATTTACTAAAAATTGCAACTGAAAAAGGAAGTTATATACTTAAGTAATTTGTTTTTTAAACTTAGTTAGCCTCATACGTTATTCCATGCAGTTAACCAGGGTATCGAGTAACCTACTATATGAAATGTGGACCCCCTCATATGCATGAAAGAATATGTCTAAAACAGTGGAGAGAGGCATATAAAACAATATGTGGATATGCCTAATGCCTATGACCTTTCTAAATGTGCCATAGGTATGTCCAGCTAATTAGTCATCTGTGCTCTGATGCAGAAAGCTCCTCCAAGTGTTTGTGTAACCTTGAACAGAACTTTTTCGAGCCTTACCCCAAAGGCATCCTATTGTTATGTCCAATATCTGATACTAGTTCATTTTGTGCTGATTCATTCTTCACATTGCATTTCTGAGGTGTACGGCAGTGTTAGAATTAGAAATAAATCTTCTACTGGCCACTAGAATTTGCAAATCACCGGTCCACCAATATGCCCACTGGTCCGTAAAAAAAATATAAAAGAAAAATTTAAAGATATTTACAATATATGTAGAAAATAACATATCATTTCAATGGAATTTTGTTTTTTAACTTGTCTGTGTTAGGATCTCCAATATTTGTTTTTAAACCTATTAGTTTGCAGCCAAAAAAGAAAACCATACAGCAAGGGAAAAAGAAACAGAGATTAATTTTTTAGCTTGTGACAAATCAGAAAAAAAAAACTTATTGGCCATCCAGGCCAGTAAAATTAATAGTTCGGTGGTCCAGCAGAAGTTTTACTGGCCAATGGCCAGCAGACCACTGGGTAATTCGAACGCTGTACTGTGTTGTCAGAGTTCGTGTATAAATTTTATATTTTACATATCAGTTAAGTGTACACTGACTGTGCAATTTCCAAATGCTTATAATATACTATAAACCCATTTATTAAGTGGTGTAATCTAGTATATATAAGCCACCAAGCTTTCACTTCCCTCTTGGAGGCTCTTTCAAGGCAGAGGTCAAGGATTCTCTGCATTTTATGTCTGATTGCTGCCTTGAAAAAACTTCCCAGAGGAGAGCAAAAGCTTTGTGTCTTATACATGCCGTATTACACCACTGATTAACTGGGTTTGTACTATGCTATAAGCTCTTGGAAATTACACTGCTGTTTGTGAAAATTGCAACCATGAAGGACTGCTGGTATTAGCTTGAAACTCTCTCTTACAGGATATGCACAAGAGGTTGAGACATACAAATGATTAAAATGTCAGTAAAAATGTTCATGTGGTTTCAGAGTAGTGCCCTCCAAACTGTCTAGTCTTGAAAATAAAGAGTTGGTTCAAACAAGGTATTGCAATCAGCGAAGAGCTGACATTCAGTTGAAATTGTGTTTTTTGTCTCACTATGTCCCATAGCTGAAGAAGGTCACATTATTGACACCTGATGGATTTTGAGCAAGAAAGGATTGTTGGGATGAGAGAAGCTGTGGTTTCCTACTGCAAAATTGAGCCTTGTTTGGGATAAAGCTCCAGTACAGTGATATGAATGTGGTGTCAGTGGACAGATGAGGTTTGGATGCTCAGAAATCCAGGAAATGGACCACAAAATTGCGTGACTGCATGGGATGACGAACACTTCTACCACATGGCAGTGACTGATTGCACAGCGACATTCACAGTGTTAGCGCAGCAGTGGATCACTGTCGCAGGTCAGGCTTTGTTCTCCAGCACAGTTAGACATCGGCTGCTTAACAGAGGACTGATCGATAGCAGCCCATTGCTGCACATTCGTTTGACTCTCATCCACAGTGACTCTGTGCAATGGGGTCTCGAACACAGACATTGGCAGGCTGATTGGCAACAAATCATGTTTTTTCACGAGTCATGATTAATCTTGATGCACAGCGATGGTCACAAAGATATTTGAAGACATCGTGGTGAATGGCACCTTGCAGCATGCATTTCACAGTGTCGTACCGACCCAGCACCAAACAGCATGGCTTGGGGCGCCATTGAGTTCAATTTGCGATCTCGCCCAATAGGAATTAAGGAAACCCTTAGTAGCCAGCGATACATCAGGGATAATTTAGAGGCAGAACTGATACCCTTCCTTCACAGGTGTCCTTGTACTATATTCCAGCAGGACAATGCTCGGCCACATGTGACACAGAATGTCCAAGATCTCTTCCATGCATGGAAGATACCTCTCCTACCCTGGCTTGTATGTTATCCAGGTGTGTCTGTTGGATCAAATATGTCTGGGACATGGTAGCTAAGTGACTGGCCCGTCAAGCATCTCCACCAGTCACAATAAAGGAATTTTAGTTTCGCATAGGAGCAGCCTCGCAGGCTATTCCCCAGGACTATATCATAAACCTCTTCCATTCAATGCCACACCGTGTAGAGGCTGTTATTGTTGCTCACTTAGGTGACTTCACACGGCACTGAGTTTTGAAACGAAAACATCTTGTATAACTCAACAAATACAGTTACCTCAAAATATACACTACTGTTTGTGAAAATTGCAATACCAAGAAATAAACTCACCATCCAAATGAAATTTGTCACAGATTCCAAATGTTACAGTCACATTTGGAATCTGTGACAAATTTCATTTGGATGGTGAGTTTATTTCTTGGTATTGCAATTTTCACAAACAGTAGTGTATATTTTACTTGATATCTAAAACCATTGGCTCTTGGGTATATTTACCTGGTTTTCATACTTTTAGTAAAATAATGTCAAAAACCTGAAGTTTGATTTTTAAGCGAACATAATACTTTCTTATGAGAAAGGTAAGGGAAAGCAAAAACTGCAAACTATTAGAGTGGAAGTGGGAAACTTTTGAACACAAAAGGGAGTAATTTCAATTCTCACTCTACCCTTTCCCCCTGATAAAGAAGAACTTGTTCATGGCCGCCCCGGTGGCGCAGTGGTCTAAGGCGTTGGCCTCTGATCATTCGTCCGAAAGGGGTCCGGGTTCGAATCCCGGTGAGGCATGGATGTTGTGTTTGTCTTACGGCACTGGCTCTCTCCCTTCCCTGGAACCAGTGACTCTAAATTAGGGACGGGCGACTGCTTATAGCCCATTGAGTTGCTCACGGTGGTCGTTAAACCTCAAAAAAAAAAAAAAAAAAAACTTGTTCATGCTTTGCCCAAGGACTGTGGAGGTAATTTGTCTTCAACCTTATGGACAGATAAATTTTTCAGAGATAGTAACCTTTTTTTAGGTTGCGAGGTTTTTTTTTTTTTATCAAATTGCATTTTGGAGTATTTTTAATTATGATTTAGCCACTGTAAATCTGTTTTTATCACTGTGTCATAAAATGAAGCACTATTCTCCATAGATCAAAGTACTTTTTTTATATTTTCAAGAGGAACGACACAATGGATATTCAAAAAAGTAAGGAAGATCTTCCAAAATGTAGAATATCAAATGTGTGGTTGGGTGACTTGACATATGAGCATCATTTTTTGGCATGCATGTTTATAAATCAAAATACATTGTGGTAACTGCATGAAAGACATTAGTTGCTAGATACCTATAATTCAACCTTTGGAAGAAACTCCAAACTCCAAAATGTTATAGTTAAGTGATAATCTCGTATGTATGCAGTAAACGCCTCATGTTTTTATTTGAATGAAACTTGTATTCCTTTTTATTTTTTTATTTTTGGAAGATGTATCTGGTAGACCTGATTTCATTGTAATATCAAAGACTTAGTACATGTAACTTGCATCATTTCCCCCATTCTTAGTTTGTCCTTCTTTTTCCTGTAGGAGCTAAAACAGCGTCCATATAAAGTATGGACCTGTGATAGGCAGACAAGGAAAGCTGTGATGGCATCAAATCTACGAGAATTGAAAGAAAGAGGTTTGTTGCAGAATTCTTAGATAATATCTGAAATACTTACCCTTTATTTCCTTACTTTCAAAAATAGCTCATAATATGTAAAAACAGCTTTTTCTTAAATCCTTAAAATATCTTGTTAACTTGGATATTCATGTAAAATTTTCATATACACTATATTGACAAAAGTTACTGACACCCCTTCAAAAGCAAATGAACAGATCCGGTGCATTGTTAAAATGCGCTGCACATCTGCAAACGGTATAAAAACAAGCTTGCAGCTGACCGTGATCATATCACACTGTGAGGCTACGTGAAAATGTCGTGGCGGGAGAGAACTGACTTTGAGAAAGGAAAGATTGTTGGGTGTTATATTAGTGGGTTGTCCATAAGAGAAACCGAGAGGCGTTTAAACATACCCAAGTAAACTGTTTTAGATGTACTGAATAAGTGAAAGACACATGGCATGCCTGAAGCCGCAAAATGTACCAGCAGACCAAAGAAAATCAGTGATTGAGGACATTGAAGCCTCAGGAGAATCGTTACAGCTAATCAATGGAGTACTACTGCACAAGACCTCAGTGTACAGGTGAGTAAAATTGCTGGAACCTCGGTATGCACACGTACCATTCGCAGAGAACTTCATTCCATGGGTTACCATGGTCGTGCGGCTGCTCATAAGCCTTTCATCTCCATTCAGAATGCTAATCGTCATTTAGCATGGTGTAAAGAACATTTATCATGGACCATAGATCAATGGAAACGGGTCCTATGGACTGATGAATCCAGATATACGATCCATCAGTCTGATGGCCATGTTTGGGTATGACAGCAGCCGGAGGAACGCTATTTACCACAGTGTAATGTTCTTAGGGTCAAGTTTGGAGCTGACAGTGTACTCATGTGGGGGTGTTTTTCATGATATGGTCCTTTCCTATTGGTTATCGTGGACAAACCTGTTAACCAGCATGTCTACCTCGATATTCTGGACAATTATGCCCTACCAACTCTGTGGCAGTACTATGGAACCGAGCCTTGTTGGTACCAGCAGGATAATGCACCGAGCCATAAAGCAAAGACTGTTAAGGTGTGATTTGACAATAATTCCGTATTGTGTGTGGACTGGCCAGCATGGAGCCCTGATCTTAATCTCGTAGAGCACTTATGGGATGAATTAGAGCACCGGCATAAGAAGTTTGGAACCAAGGCTTACTGCTAAGCAACAGTTAGCGGCAGCATTATGTAGTGAATGGAAGTGCATACCTATCACTGTGTTCCAAAACCTTGTCGAAAGGATGTCTCAAAGGGTCAGTGCATGCAATAAGGCCAAAGATGGACCTACACTGTGCTAATGTATGTCAATAAATGCTATGTTGTGTTTCTCTTCTAGGTGTACGGTGACTTTTGTCAATATAGTGCAGAACCTACGTAATGTAGATTCCTACCTGTGGCAAGTTAGTTTTAGATACTTTCTATAAAATCTAGATAAAACATTGGCACCCAAGTGGATTTGCATGGATTGTGATTATGTAGTATTCAAGTATAGAAGTTAACTTTTCGTGCAACTTATATATCTCCAGCTTTCAAAGTTGTGGTAGTATGGTCATCCCATCAAATCCAAATTTTAATAAAGTGAAAAGTTAGTTTTTCTTTCATTTGATGCTTGTATACTGTATTTGAGGGTCCCTCAAAATATTTTGACCCCACATTTTCTCTTCAAAATAATTAAAAAAAAAAAAAAGCTCAAATTTGGAGTGCAAATATTTGTATACTCCATTTGCATAGACCATTTGTTATCCTGTCCTATTCCGGGGTTTTTTCAGCTCATGAGAATGAAAGCCTTTATCCTTGACAGTTTCTATAAAGGGTGCTGGAGTCTTTTACCTCCTTAATGACTTGGTTCTAATTCTGAACATTTTTTAATTACATCAGTGGCGGCTTTTCAGGTGAAGTAGGTGAAGTGCCTCTTCACCTATTTTACTCAAAATAAAGTTTTATTCAGTATTTTCTTCTGTTTTGCCTTTATTCAGTTCCAAAATACTCAAAATTTTCAATAGATATTAATTTACATGGCACGCTCAATACGGAAAACAAATCCGTATACGCAAAACAGTGCAAGTGAAGAGCCGAAATGAGAATGCTTGAAAGTCTGCAGTTTTCCGCCGAGTTGCCATGGTAACCGTGACGTCACCCTCCCCAATCTGCTCGCTCAAGTGAAGTGTTTCAGCTTTGTGCGCCTTACCTCTGCATCTTTCAGTTTCTGAGCGTAAAGTCATGAGAGATCATGGTGGAGTGGGCGGATTACCAGGGTACCATCCAATCTACTAGGGTTTTTCCTTGTGGTGCTGTGGTACATTATTTTCCGAAAGGAATTTGTTCTTTCGTGCTTTGTGATTATTTGTTGAAAGCTTTAACTGACATTTTAGGTTTGTGTACAATTTAACTGATAGTGATAGTTTTTAGTATGCATCCTGTGGACGACATTGTTTGTAATTTATTGCAAACTCCATTTACTCTGTGAAAAGATGAAGATAAAAGAGACATTTTACCTCAAGGACGACCAACGGATTCACTGACAGTTGTTGCCAAGAACGAAATCAAGAAGAGCAGTAAATAACAATATTAATTTTAAAAATTGTTGGTTTACTGAATATAAATGGATTTGCAGCACTTCTGTGTTAATTTTTTTTTTGGCCCTGCTTACTTTTTAGTAATAAACATTCGCCGTGGAATAAAGACGGATTCTCAGATTTATTAAGCGTAACACGGTCACTTCATAAACATCGTGATTCTAGCGAACACCTGAAATGCGGATTAATGTTAAGGAATTTTGAAAAAATTCAAAACACCATTGCCGATGCCCTGAGGAAGAATGCTAGGCTTTTGAAAACTCATTTTAACGAAAACGTTCGTTTAAATAGACTTTTCCTGCAGACAGTGATTGATGCAGTATTAGTCTATACTGTATTTGAGAAAACAAGAACTAGCATTCCATGGCCATGACGAAAGCATGGGCTCGATAAATCGTGGAAATTTCATTGAATTACTTTCATTGTTGATATGAAGAAGTTCTTTAGAAATTGAAAATCAATACGAAAGGATAAAAAACTATTCAAAATGAATTAATTGAATGTATTTCTGAATATATGAACGATCACATCAAAAATGAAATAATTTTTTATTGTTGATTCGGAAGGTGTATTGGTTGAGGGATTTTTGGGTTTCCATGATGTGAATGAAGATAGAACGTCAGGAGCTTTACACAAAATGCTAGACAAAATTTTGGAACAGTCTGATTACCAACACAAATAAATAGGACAATGTTACGATGGGGCAAGTATAATGTCTGGACACTTAAATGAGCTACAGAAAAAAAAGTCAAGGATAAAGCTTCTCAAGCTGTTTTTATTCAATGCTTAGTTCATCGTTTGAATCTTGTATTACACCAGAGTTTTCCTAAAATTTCTAAGTGTCGAATACTTTTTGCAAGCCTCAGTGAAATTGCTTCGTTTGTTCACCATTTTGCGAAGCGGTCTTATACACTTATATCAACAACCGCAAGATGCAGACCAACCATAAAAGAAACTCGATGGTCCTCCACTTCGAAATTAGTAAGTGTAGTTGTGGAAGATTGGGATAAATTGAAGAAAGTGTTTGGATTTCTGACGAATAGCAAATAATCAGACAAAAAATCAATTCATCTTGCCAAGGGGTTTTTGAATGATATGAACACTTTTTAATTTACATTTTTGGCTCCACCGATCTATTATTCGAACTTTTGAAGAAAAAAACAACTAAACATAAACTACTGTGTAACTCAAATTAAAAAAAAAAAAAAAGAAAGAAAAACCTTGTGAAATTTTGAGCCATAAAAGGAACGATGAGTTATTTGAACCACAGTTTGGAAAAGCTAGCAAAATCACAGAAATAAGCACAGGAATATGCTGCTGTTACACAGGAAACAATTTTTCAAAATTATAAACAATTGTATTTTGAAATTTTGGACCACATTCTTATGGAAATGGATAGAAGATTTCAAGACTGTAAGAAACTTCAATTTGTCTGACTTGCTGACACAACCAAATTCGAATAATTTAATGCATGCTTTCCCACTCGCGCTCTTGAAAATCTACATTTTTACGGAAACATATTTACTAAACACCAGCGCCCTAAAAATGAACTGAGTCTTGTATATGCCGATGAAAATTTAAGGAATATATTGACTCAAAAACTCCTTCGAGTGTTTCACGGAGACAAAAATATTTTTACAGAAGATTATAAATTGGTTTTCCTCAGTTTAACAATTCTATCTACAAGTGTGCCAGTGGAAAGAAGTTTTCTTAAAAGAATACAAACTTGCTCAAGAAACACTAGTTCCCAAGATAGACTTGCTTCTCTGGCAAATATTTCTATTCAGGAAGACATTTTATTGATGCTCACGAAGAAACAACCATCTAACCATCTTATGACAACATAATCGACAAATTTGCGGCTTTAAAAGAAGAAAAATTAATTTTATATACAAAAAATATGTAAGTCCTCATTAAGGGATTTTCATTGTAGATAGTATATATCTTTTCACACTGCTCTTGTACCTCTTCACCTATTTTTACAACCACGAGCCACCACTGAATTACATGCTTTAATGGACAAATAAAGAGAAGTTTTGCAGGAGCCCAATCTAGCATGTGTAGTGAATGGGCAGTACACTCATCCATTGTTGTAATGGTTTCTGTTTGTGAACTTGTCTATAGTATTGCTTTGTTGTTCAAGAGGGTGCACCCCTTTTTTATGTTGATCAAGCTCATTATATTTGGCTCCTTAGCTTTTTCTGGGTGATGTGCCATGGAATTGTTGGTTAATAATTTGTCAAAAATATCAGCGAGGATTCCTTTTCTCTTTGATGTTCCAAAAGATGCTATAATCTCCTTCCCTTTCGTAAAAAAAGTGTTGTTTTGAATATGATATTTTGAGGTTTGACATGCTGTCTCTGGTTCAAAATTAGGGAATCATCACTCAGAATTCACGAGAAAAAGTAATCTCCACCTTTCTACTCTCATACAACAACTCAGCAGTAACGTCCATTTTCTAAAGTTTGAGTTTTTCACATAGAGATGTCATAGAGCAAACCTTGAACTGGCTTCTGAGTAATCAACATTTTAAATTATTATTTTATCCACTGTCTTGTTTTACTGCACCAGTCTGTCAGTTGTTATGTACCTGTTGCAAATTTGTGTGTGTTAAGGCACAGACAGGTTGGGTACTGCACGACTCATTGTGGAAAGTGGCACTTCTTTGCTCTGGTAATTTTGTATGTTTTATGTAGCATCTTACTGCCCTCCTGTTGAGAGTGAAATTCCAGTAAAATGGTTTTATTACCTTCATTTGAAATTACTCTTCCTTTTGTGCTATTAAGAACTCAGTAAGAGCTGTTTGTGAAGAATGTGGCTATGTGACATGATTTAAAGAACTAAAATGATTAAGAAGAAACTGACAATCAAGAAAAGCTCCTTGACTCTCATTTAATCAAAAGCATCCAGACACCTGCATATCCACAAATGCCCTGTAATAGGAAAATAATTAATATCAAGTTGGTCCATCCTTTGCTGCTATCACAGCCTCCACTCTAATGGGAAAGCTTTCCTCTAGATTTTAGTACATTGCTGTGGGAATTGCCTCTTGTTCTGCCACAAGAGAATTTCTTCGGTTGGTTACTGATGTCAGGCAGTTCAGCATGGCTTGTAGTTGGTGTTCTAATTCATTCCAAAGGTGTTCTATAGGGATGAGATCGAGGCTTTATGCAAGCTTCTCAAGTTCTTCCACACCCATCTCATGTCCTGTTGGTAAAGGAAAGGGCCTTTTTTTTTTTTAATTGTAGGTTAACCACCATGAGCAACTCAATGGGCTATAAGCAGTTGCAAATCCCTAATTTAAGGTCACTGGTTCAGGGAAGGGAAAGAGCCAGTGCCGTAAGACAAACACAACATCCATGCCTCACCGGGATTCAAACCCGGACCCATCTCGGACGAATGATCAGAGGCCATCGCTTAGACCACTGTGCCACATGGGTGGCCTTCACATAACTGTTAGCACAACTGTTACCACAATTTTGGGAACAGATAAATATTAAGAATGTTATTATAGTAGGGATCCCAGACGTCCCGAATAATACGGGATCATCCCGTTTTTGGCTAATATATCCCGTTGTCCCGAGAAAATTCTTCAGGACAGCTTTTTGTCCTGTATTTTAGAGTTCAAGACTGAAAAACAAAATTGATGAGTTACAATTTCTATTCTTTTACAAACATAGTTTTTAACCTGTACGCCAAGCTTCCCCCAAGCTGACTGTTATCTCCCACGTCTAACTCTGTGGTCAATGTTCTCATTATGTAGGCAAGCACAACCATGGCAGATTGATATTAGGGGAGGGGAAGGCATGTGATCTCGACACCTGGTGGATCAGTTAGTAATCTAACTGCAGCGGAATGGTCCGTTTGGCCCACACCATTTTAGTAGCTTGCTCCAAGAGAGACAGGTTGGTGCTTGCAGAGTATTAATTACTATACAACTGCTGTTAAAATGAATGGTTTTTCAATTCTTCTGGGGCCCTGTTGAACGTTGAAAATGCCGAAAAGAAAGTGTGATTTTACAGACACTTAAAAAAACTGAATTTCCATTTTTTTTAAAAATCCACTAAATTGGGCGAGACAGATAAAGTGGAGTGTATGATTTGTGGTGGCTTGTATAGTGTCGAGCATGATGGAAAGTCTGACATTACCCAGCACATTGCTACGAAAAGACATAAATCTGCATCTCGAGCTAGTACAAATGCAAAAGTCAGAGATTTCTTTACCAAGAAAGTGATGGGGGAAGTGGAAAAGAATCTTGCTGCAGTGGAAGGAACTTTCGCGTATCACACGTGTTTCCACAACAAAAGTTTTTGATCAATGGATTGTACATCTAAAATAATACTTAAGTTATATGATAGAAAATTTATGTGTGGGCAAACAAAAACACAAGCATTAATTGTAAATGTTTTGGCTCCATTTGCAATCAAGCAATTCAAACTGGAAGTGGAGAAAGCAAATTATTTATCTATCCTGATTGATGCTTCAAACCATTGTGCTTCAAAATTAGTGCCATTGATGGTTCGATATTTCATTCGAGAAAAAGGTGTTGAAACCATGATTCTAGAATTCACAGACCTTCCTAGTGAAAGCACAGAATGACTTACGGATTACATATGAGACTTGTTAAAATCTTGGAAGATTGAAGATAAAGTCATAGCCTTGTCAGTGGACAATACTAATACTAACTTCGGTGGATGTTCAAAAAAGGGAAGAAACAACATGTACCATAAATTGAGAACTAAGTTTGGCTGCGGATTGATTGGAGTTGGTTGCTTAGCTCATATTATTATATAAACAATGCTGTGCAAACTGCAGCTGATACATTGCCTGTAGACATTGAGGCTGTTATAGATAAAATATTTCAACACTTTTATATATACTCTATAAAAGTCTAGTTCCTAAAAGAATTTTGTGAATTTGTGAACAATGAGTATAAAACAGTTCAAGGAGACTCGAAGACAAGGTGGCTGTCATTGCATCCAGCTATCAAAAGGTTGAATGAAATGTATGAAGGACTTAAAGCCTATTTTCTTTCAATAGATAAAAATCGGACAATGTTGAAAGACTTTTTCCAGAACCCAGTGTCGAAGCTGTTTTCTACTTTTCTGGAGTTGCAATGTGAAATGTTCCATACTACTATCAAGAGCCTAGAAAGGGAAACTATATCTTTCGTTGAAGCACAGTCAATTATACAGTCACTGGTTGGAAAAATTGAAATGAGAGGAGATGAAAACTTGACATCTACCACCAGGGGCGGACTGGCCCACTGGGATAACGGGACATTTCCCGGTGTACCATTCAAGAAATGGCCCACACTCTCCCATTCTTTTTGTCTGACTTTTTTTTTTTAATTATTATTGGAGGTTTAGCTACAATCGTGAGCAACTCAATGGGCTATAAGCAGTCGCTCGTCCCTAATTTAGGATCACTGGTTCCAGGGAAGGGAGAGAACCAGCACCATAAGATAAACACAACATCCATGCCTCACCGGGATTCAAACCCGGACCCATCTCAGATGAATGATCAGAAGCCATTGCTTAGACCACTGCAGCACTGGGGCGGCTGACTTTTTTTGGAAAGAACAAATAATTACTTTGATACTTATGAATAATATAATGGTAAACTTTATTGGAACTTTATTTCTATCTTTCTATCTGAAAGATTACTTGCTGCTTTGGTGGCACTGTGATCTAAGCGATTGCCTCCTGTCATTTGTCAGAAAGGGGTCCAGGTTCGGATCCCGGTGAGGCATGGATGTTGTGTTCGTCTTACGGCACTGGCTCTCTCCCTTCCCTGGAACCAGTGACCCTAAATTAGGGACAGGTGACGGCTTGTAGCCCATTAAGTTGCTCACGGTAGTCGTTAAACTTTCAATCAAAAAAAAAAGATTACTTGCATAAAAAACAAAAACTTTTCCTTCCATTTATGTTGTGCTTTGGCTCCAAAATAAAATAGCAAAGTTCTCTGCACATCTGTGAGAAAAGTGCCTCCTGACCAAGCCAGCTCTTATAAATTAATTAAGCTAAGGCTAACAACTACAGCTGGATGTAGGTTGCTGGATTTCAGAACCCAGGGTCATTGATTGCTGTGCCTTACCCTTGTGACATAGTCTATCGTACCCACACATTTATCTACTGACAGACCAGACCCAAAGCATGCTTTTCCGGCAGAGATATTCCGAAATCTATATCCCCCACACATGTATCGTGAGAGAAACAAAGGTTTACCAGTACTAGCTCATGGGTCAAAATAATGAGTAGACTTAGAAAAGGCCTCTACTCAAGGAGAATATACCAATACCATCACCCAGTAGGTGGTCAGTGAGCAAATAAATGTAAAAAAATAATTGCATAGAGAAATTCTATGTTGTATGTGCACATTTTACCTTTTGGAATGATCTTCATAGTGATTTAGTTGGAAATGGCATCTTCAAGAGACTCCATTTTTTTTTCTTTCTTTCTTTCTTTTTTTTTTTATAAGAATCAAATTTTCAAAGAAAAATATTAATCTGGTATGACATCCCGTTTTGAGCTTGATTTGATGCTACATTCAATCACGAAAGGATTTTTAATATTGTTTCACCGTTAAATTGTTAAAATTTGTTCACAACTGAATTTGTTTTATGATGCATACTTCAACAGTTATACTTCATCCAGGATCTAACAGAATTCTTTTCATCAGGGAATTTATGACGCATTCCCCTGTTTGTGTGTGTGTTTTTGTAGTGGACTGCAAGACTAAAATTCCCAGCCTGATTTGGTCGTCCCAATCCGCCCTTCACAACCACCAAAAGAAGTTACTTCTTGAGTTGCAAGAAGAAGGATTGACTAGTGAAAAGGCATTCCAATCTTATAAAATTGATTTCTACAACACATGTGTGCCATATATAAAAGAATGGTCACAGTATATGCTGAAATTAGACAGTATGTCTTGGGTGAAACTGAGAACAGCATTATCTTGGGAAAATGTTCTGCAAACAGTCCAAACTTTTAATCAGACCACTGCCATATCAAACATTGTTGAATCTGATTTGTTTGATGAAGTAATGGTAATGAAAACAGCTCTGAAGTCCAAAGAAGATAGTGAAGTGAAGTGCATGTTGAAATCCAAACATTTAGATGAAGTCTGGGTGGATATCTTAAAAAATGTTGAAGGAGAATTATCAAATTTAAAGAAAGTAGTGGAGTTCTTTATGTGTATCCCTGGAACAAAGCGCACGTCGAAAGATCATTTTCTCGCATGAACGCACTGTGGACTGATGAGAAAAACAAATTGTAAAAACTGTAAAATCAATGCTTATTATAAGATCATTCTTCAGTGAGGATTGTGTAGCTTTTCATGACATGATTCTTAAAAACAAAGAATTGTTAAGTGAAATTCATTCTTCAGACAAGTATTGCCAGAGTGAGCAAGACTGATTGATTTATAAGAAGACTGATTAATAAGAATGCTAGAATCATTTTGTAAGACTGGCATATGTGATAGATGCGCATACTAAATTTTCACCTTCAGTTGTAAGTGTCCCGTATTTTTTTCCAATGTATCTGGGATCCCTACATTATAGTCTATTAAGAATGTCATTATAGTCTATTGAAAATGTCATTATAGTCTATTAAGAATGTCATTATAGTCTATTAAGAATGTCATTATAGTCTGCAGCAGTGAGGTTCCTGAGCACTGGAACTAGGGCACTCTGATCAAACCATGAAAAGCAGCCCCAGATCATGATGCTTTTCCTCTACCAAACTTCACAGTTGCCTCAACACAGTTGGACAGGTAACATTCACTTGGCATCCTCCACACCCAGACTCATTCATCAGACTGTCAAAATGGAAAGCATGATTCATCACTCCAGAGAATGCATTTCTGCTGCCCAGAGTTCACTGGCTTGAAGCTTTACACCATTACAACCAGCTCTTGCTGTTGATGCTGCTGGTGTTAGTTAGGCTTTTGTGTGACTTCCTGGCCATGAAAATCCATTCTCTTCAGCTGTTGGGGAACCATTATGGTGCTGGCAGTGTGGAACTTGATGGTTAGTGATGCAACCGAGGAAAGGTGATTTTGTCACACTATCATCCACTTCAACACTCTTCTGTCTTGCCCTGCCATTTTACATTGCCTACCAGGTCACAATTTTATTGTTGTTGCTTCTAGACATTTCCACTTCACTATAGCTTCAGTTGCAGTTGATCAGGGCAGCTGCAGCTGGGAAGACATTTCCCAAGCTGCCTTGTTACTAAGATGGGATACTATGAATGTGCCACAGTGAAAATCACTGAGCTCTGCTGTACAGCCAATTGTACTATTCATTATTGTCTATGATGTTTGTCAGGTCACATGTGTCTTTTTATATCTGTATGGGCCATGGTTGTGACATACAGTGGCGTGCCCCAGGGGGTGTTAACTCCCCCCAAAACTTGATTTTAAAAGTTAACCCTTCTGCCCCCCAAAAAATTTGGAACCTTTTGATATTTCAAAAACATGATTTTAAAAGGCAAAGTTTTGTTAGTATTTGAAATTGTTTTAATGTCTCATGGCAACAATTAAACATATTTTCTCCGTGAGGATGAGGAAACAGCAAGTAGCCAAGGACCCGAATGTTCCATTGCAATGAAAGGAGAATGCGTGGCTATACTGAAAGTTTCTGTGCAACGAGGCAATGCCAAATTTGAGTTCCATGACTTATTTCAGATTACTCTAAAGCACGCTGAAAAGCAAGGAGTTTTGATTAAAATACCAAGAATCACATCAAAACAAAACCAACGCTGTAACATAAACACAGAAACCCCAGAAGACTTGCAGGATTTCAATTCATGTACCATTTTTAGACATGTTTATTAGTGCTTTAGAAAATAGATTTCTTGCACACAAATCAGTTTTATCAGAATTCCAGTCACTGTTCCCAACAAATCCCAATGTGCCCCCATCTTCCCAAGATATTGATGGTTTTAGAACTTTAACTGAATTTTATACAAGTGACATGAATGGCTTGCAAGAAGAACTAATTGCAGAATTGAAACTGGTACCATAGGATCGCCTGCAAAGAAAAGGAGCACTGGCCAAAAGATGCATTAAGTGCTTTAAAACTGTGTGACAGTGAGGTGTTACCCAATATAAAAACATTGTTTCACATACTAGGCACTCTACTAGTGACAACTTCAGAAAGTGAGTGTTCGGTTTCAACACTCCGTCTCTTAAAATCACATCTACATATTACCATATCAGAACTGAGACTCAGCATTACCACACATTCATCGAGAATACACATTGAAAGCTGAAGAAGTTTTAGATGAACTAGCAAAAAACCCCAGAATGCTGGAAATATGACTCAAGTAATATTAAGTAAAAATAACATAAGAGTTATACCAAATAAAAAAATATTTGTCGAAATGAGTGTTGTCAGGGATTGTTAGTCTTACTGTACAATGAAAAAAGTGCCATTATACAAATGAAGAATGTTTCACTAGAAGGTAAGTTTTTATTTCGTTCTAAAATTATTTGTAACTTTTAACCATTTAACAGTAAGTAGTACAGTAGTACTCTTGTGTGGTCAATTATTATGTGGTGATAAGAATATAGGTAATAAGAACATTAATAATAATTTCCAGCAATACTTTTTTGAATATTTTTGCGTAGATGTTTCATACATTTAAAAAATGCACTCATAACACATTTAGTTGTATAAAAAAAAAAGAAAATTCATACCCCTACCCAGAAAAAAATTTCTGGGTGGCGTATATGGCCAAATCCACTACTCAAAAGGGGTGTCTGGATACTTTTGATCATATAGTACAGTACTAACTTCAAATAATAATATGACGTTTTTAAGAATAAATTTACCTAAAAACCCTATAAAATCCGTAGTAAAGTATCTAAAACTAGTCCTTTGAAGTCACCAATTCCCTTTTTAGCACGTCTTTTGTAAAAAAAGATCCTGCTTATGTTACCGGTTTGTCCGTCCGTCCGACTGTCTGTACCCACGATATCTCTGCAACTAATAGTCCTATTTGAAATATTCTTTTTGCATTGGGAAGCTTGAAACATGCGAATGATGATTCTTTATTTCGTTTTTTATGATGTACAATTTCGACGCTAGGGGGCGTAAAGGCAGATGATGTCGAATTCAAAAATATGTTTTATTCCACATATTCGCTTCTAAACATCCGATTGAAAAAATTCTTTCCCCTTTCGATTCCATTTATGTCGAAGAGTATTTTAGATATAGTTACTCTTTCAAATTATGCATAGATTTTCCGCTAGGGTGCGTAAAAGTAAATTATATATTTTCCCGATAAGTCTTCTTCTAAAACTCTGATTTGAAAAAAAATTTTCTTCAGCGGATACACCTCCTGATGGAAAATCTTTTGCATATAATTTAAATTTTTTGGTAAAGAATACTTTGGCCTTCAGGGGGTGTAAAGTGTTCATTTTTGCTTCTGATGTATTTGCCCTAAAATCTGAGCTTCTAAAATATCAATTGAAAAAATTCTTTCGTGGACTGATGCCACTCACATCGATAACATTTTCGGAATATTTTCTTCATAAAATATTCCACAGTTTCTTCGCCAGGGGGCGTAGATGCATATCTTATTTTTGTCAATATCTCTACTTCTAGGAGTTCGATTTGAAAAATTCCTTCTTTGTTGGATAGTGTTTCCAGTGTGACATGTTTTTCATATAATTTCAAAATTTTCAAGTAATTCATAGACTTTCCGCTAGGGGCGTATCGGTAAATTGCGTTCCCCCTGTATCTCTGCTTCTAAATCTTCGATTTGAAAAAAATATTTCTGCACCCGATACAGCTCGTGATGGGAAATCCTTTGCACATAATTTCTAATTTTTGTAAAAAATGGTTTGGCCACCAGGTGGCGTAAGTCTTAATTTCCACTTCTGATGTATTTGCAGCAAAATATGAGCTTCTAAAATCTTGATTGAAAAAAAGTGGTTTGTTGACCGATACTACTCATGTTGACAAACCTTTAGGAGCATTTTCTTCTTGAAATAATGCATGGTTTCTACGCCAGGAGGTGTAGATGTATATATTATTTTGTCAATATCTCTACTTCTAGGAGTCTGATTTGAAAAATTTATTTTTGGATGCGAAATGTTTTTCCTATAAATTCAAAATTTTCACGTTAATCATTTAAGACTTTCCGCTAGGGCGCATAAAGGTAAATTGCGTTTTTTGCTCCTAAAACTCCGATTTGAAAAATTCTTCCTGTATCGCATACAAGACCTGATGGAAAATATTTTTCACATAATTTCTAATGCTTTTTAAAGAATGGTTTGGCCACCAGGGGTCATAAGTGTTAATTTCTGATGTATTTGTTGCAAAATCTGGGCTGCTGAAAACTCGACTATATATTTTTTTCTTGGACCGATAGTGCTCATATGGAAAAACCTTTTAAGAATACTTTTTTCCTAAAATAATGCATGGTTTTCCCACCAGGGGACGTAAAGTCACATCTTATTTTTGTCGATATCGCTGTTTCTAAGAGTCCAATTTAAAAAATTCTTTCTATGTTGGAGAGCATTTCCGGTGCAAAACGTTTCTCACATAAATTCATGTTTTTCTTAATGCACAAGTCTGCAACCAAAAGGCGTAGCTCACGATTCCGTTTACAGCAATATCTGAGGGATTAAAAACCCGATTGAAAAACTTCTTTCTTCCGTCAGATACTATTGTTTTCCATACTGGTTCCATTGACTTTGAATAGCTTTGATAAATTTAATTTGCGTCAGAGCAGATTCAAAAGACGTGCTTATTACACCCGAAAATGCGGTGTCATTTTTCTTGTTTAATATTGTAAATAGTATTAATTTTAATTTACATTCAATTTCTTAACTTTTGCAAAAGAGAATTGGTGACTTCAGATGATTAGTTTTATGTGCTGTATACATGGGCACCCATAGCTTTGTTTTCAGGAGGGTGCAAACAAATTGTAGCTATAATAACATATGAAAACATATGCACATTTCTACTCTGCCTTCTTGTTATCTAACCATTTTTTACCACATACAGAAAACAAATTCAACTGAAAACTGGAAGACCCTAAAACTACATAAAAGAAATCGATAAATGAAATCAGACAGTATGTTAGGACAATAAACAAATTTCTTTGTCATCTCTACTTGGGTAGCTTGCACCACAAAACCCCAGAGATCACTCAGTTGGTCACTAAGAATGAAAAATACCCTGAAGACAGATTTCTGGGGAAAATTTTGAAAGATCTTTGCCCAGCAGTGAATGGCTGCTGTAGAGGATGATATATTTCTCATTTCTTACTTTTACACACTGTATGTATGTACGCTCTTTTCCAACATGCATTGGAAAATTTCATTATTACTTTCTACAGTAAACTTCCGGTTCTTTAACTGGAAAATTCTGAAGCTTTTCCTATTTTCATGGCATGCACGGGTGGAACGAAAAGTAGAGGAATTTTTTTTTAGAAATTCTACTTGGCAGGTAATGGAAAAGTTGTCTTTTCGGTTTGTTAGGTCACACATGGTTATTTTTTTCAAAATTGATTCATACCTTCCGGTGCCCCAAGACCCTTGAAATTTGCTAAAAATTGATTTCTATGAAAATTTGACTTAAAAAAATAAAAAAATAAGAAAAGCTGTTGCAGATTTGGCATAGTGTTCACATGTTAGTGTATGAGGTTTACTAAAATATTTGCAAAATTATTTAATTGTCGATTCACACTTCTGGTGCCCCAAGACTCCTGAAAATTTGAATAAAAATCAATTTTTAAAGAAAACAACACCTTTTGAAATCAAAGAAATTAACCTGAAAAACTTATATGAAATGTAATCTTACCTAATTATTCTTCAGTTGTTTACAATATCTACATTTTCAATCTCATTATGTTTGTTCAATTGTTCATTGTTCCTGTTTGTTTCTATTACTGAAATAGAGTAGCCACTATCCAGTTTGGATAAACAGTATTAGAAGAAGTTTTATATCTCATATTCTGACTTAGTATTGAAAGTTTTTCTATGACATCGTTCAGTCTGGTCAAAATAAAACCATGTCGCTGCTGTTACCCGCGCACATTCTTTGACACTTCAGAGATGAGACGAACACATCGTTCCACTGATTGGGTGTGACATGGATATTTGGCCCATTCTCCTATTGTTCCATCTCTCACCATAGCCTCAATATTTTTGATTTGTACATTCCTCATAACAGGTGGCTCAAAGCAGCCAACTTGTTACCAGTTAATAAGTTCTGTATGTTCCTTTGTTTTGAAGTTTAGTTTGGGCACTTGAAAAGTTCTAACTTCTGGCTTTTCTGTTCTCTCGCTTCTTGCAAGTTGTATACTTCGATTAGCGAGGGACTTGATATGCTCTTTGTCATCTGTCAGCATTGATACTAACAGATTCTCAGGATGGCAGAATAAACTGTTTCCTTGAATAGCACTATCTACTATCGCTCTTGGATTAGGTGCCAAGTACCTGGAAAATGAGATTAGTCTCCAAATGTGGAGCGCTCCTTTAGTAAAATTGCTCTTTGTCCTGACATGGAACCATAATGGGGCATATACTTTCATGATGTAGGTGGCAAGGATTGTAAGATTCTCAGACGGATTTTCTGTAGACACATACAACCTCAAAATATGGCTCGCAATTGTTAGCCACCTTGAGTGTGCAACGGGTTTAGGTTTCTTTGCTGCTAGGTCAGAAGAACACACAGCAAGTAAGATAGCTAGGCAAATGTCGTATAAATATTTCTGGTCACTACTCAGAACCTTTCTACCTACACTATCCAGCATATTCTGTAGATCGATTGGAGTAAATTGTGCTACAGGTAGTTCTTCGCAAGTTTTAATTGCTTTGCTAGTTGATTCAAAAAAAGCATTGGGACCACTGGTTGCACTGTCTAATCCATACAAGAGGTGTCGCAACTGTAACTCGTTTGCATGGAGCAAATAAATGCACCACTGCCACGGTCTCCTGAGCTCGGTCTCCAGTAGCCGAATCACTCCTGTTTTGTGCTCAGTATTGACGCTTGTGCAGTCACATCCAATACAGTTAGGTCATTCAGTTCTATCACACTTGCCTCAAGAAATTCGACTATGAATTTCTTTATGGTTTCGGCCTCTCCATTTGAAACAGTAACATGGCCGATGTATTGCGAGCCAGGCTCCCGGACGAGAGTAAAATGCTCTTCCTTCTTAAAGCTTGGATAATACTTTGATCCTTTCTTGACTTGCACTCTGGTGTTATCTATTGTTCCATCAAAATACAACGCTGGTAGAACAGAAACTGGTAAATTGACCGCCTCTTCATTTCAAACTTTCTTACGCTGTCTTTGAACCTTACTGCAATTTATTATGTATGAAATGTCTCCTTCGTGCACAATTCCAATGTCTCGTAGTACAGCATTAGCAACTGAAGCAGCACATCGGCCGGAAACTCCGTGCCTATTGCATTCCATTGCTGAAGTAGGGAAACTTAAAAGATTTTATGTTTGTTGTAGCGACGAACCTTTACTTGTAGGAGACGAAAGCATAGAAGGACGCTCGGGCTCAGGTCACTCACATTCAGCCGTTTCTGAATTTTCATTAGCTGGTGATAAAAGTTGAGTCACGCCGTCTTGTTTGAACATTTTATTTTTAAGTCGCTCTTCTTCCTTCTGCTTTCTTTTCTCCCTTTTTTCTATCTCTTGTCAAAATTACATCAACCCCACCAATCATTTTTCTTTTCAACTGTTGATCCTTCATGAATAACTGTTCAGCAATTGGAATTTTCACATTTTTCTCACATTTGTATGAATCAAAATCTGCGCATTTGTAAGAAGCGATATCAAAAAAGCGAGAAGCCATTTCATTACGAAATTTTTCCATTTTTTCTTGAAAGTTCGGTTCATTTTTTTTTTTTTTTTGGCCTTTATAGGACTTTAAAATATTTCAATATTTGTCATGACAGCCTCTATTCTTTTCGACAATTCATTTGTGCCCTGTATGTGGAATGGAAGCTATGATCCATATTGACTCAATTTTTTGTACAACCAGTTCAGAAATTTCTGCTACAGTTGGCTTGGGTGAAGATTCGGTGACCTTCACTTCATTCTTCAGAAGTAGATAATATTTCAAGACATCAGAAATAGTTGGTAATACATTTTCGTTGAGTTGTGTTGGGGCCCCAAACACTGGGCACATTTTCATCTGCCTCGTTTTTTTACTTCTCACTATTTTTTCCTTTCAGACATGACTTTCGGTTTGTTCTTCACCTCACCTTTCACCAATAAGCATAAAATCTCTACACTGAGATTTTGCAATTTGACCTTGTGTAACAGAACGACACGTGTCTGGTCCGCCAGGTTGGCATGGTTTACTTGAAGGCAACTAATGTGCAATTGTGCTGCGCCTGCGCATTTGCATGTGATTGCGTCAGTATAGAGGGATGTCCTGCTATGACAGAGGGGTTGCAATCAAATCAGAGATTGGTTGTCGCATGGTTTTGAATGGTTTTTTAGTTGTTTGGAATCGTTATTGAATGAAGCATTTTGGCCGTAAAAACCATAAAAATGGGGGTGGGGTGTAGAATTTTCAAAGTCTGTGTGCTACCTGAAGATATGAAGCAAATGTAAAAATAATTATACAAGTATTTTAGGAAACATGCACAAACATTTCTACACTCCAGCTGATTCTCTAACTATTTGTTGTTTATTTTTAATTTTTAAAGTTCAATTGCCATAAAAATCGACTTTCCCCAAATTTTCATGAATCTTGGGGCACTGGAAGATATGAATTGAAATGAAAATGACTTTGCATGTATGCTAGTGAACACAAAAGACAACTTTTGCACCCCCTGCCAATTCTTTAATTGACAGTTTGATTTTTCACTCCTCCCTAATGCACATACATCCAGAATTCCTACAGAAAAATTAACAATCAGAATTAGTGTTATGGCGAAAATCTGTGTAGTACCTTCCAAGGACAGAAAGGGCATGCTCCAATTTCCAGGGGAGAGCAAATGCCCCATCTTACCCCCTATATGGGTGCCCATGTCTATGCATAGATTTTATAGGGGTTTTAGGTAAGTTTATTCATCCCCCTACAAACTTCGTGTCATTTGAAGAACTGTTTCCAGTCCTCTGTAGGAAAAAAAAAATGGAGTGTACCTGATTTCAGCTCTTTTACGTAACTTTCTGCTGAAAAAAAAAATGAGGGCCTGACTTTTTGAATGACTTACATACATGATGGTCACATTTTTTATGCAAATTTGAAATAGTGCATTGTAAATAATATCAGTTGCATTTTACATCCAAAGTTTGAAGTAGTGTGAATCCTTAAAAAATATATAGAGAGAGAGAAACTAACAAACAAAAAGTTATCAAGTGTTGCATAATTTCAGAACTGGTGGGCCAAATGAATTGTAAAATATACACTGCAGAGAAAATGACACACCATGAAGTTGTTAACATAGCACCATGCAAATTGCAAGGTGGGTGCACACATGAAAGTTATGCAAATGATTGCATTTGCAGGCCAATCGCACGAACGGCGCACAGGTGTAAGCAGACAACCAGCCCGTGAGGCCATCAGTTGAGACATCGTCATGGCCACGAGAAGTGAGTGGTTCTGCTGTAACCGTGTCTGGAGAATGAACAAGGGGTGCCAATGCCGTTAAAATACCATCGTACACGATTCCGTCAAATGGATGAGTTCACGAGAGGTGTCATTGCTGGCCTTCATACTGCCGGATGGTCGTTGCGTCGTATTGTGCAAGAAATGCAACGTGATGCCACAACCGCCAGTCACATTTGTAGACAGTGGTTCCAGGAAGAGTCTGGAGGCAATGTGGCCAATGGGCAGATTCCTCCTCCATTGTGGAGTACCACACGGCTCGGCAACATGGAATCATTGTATGAGGAGCTATTAGCACCTACAGCCGCTCACCGCTGGTACCCATTACGGGTGCATTGACGGCACGCCACTATGTTGATGAGGCGCTGTGGCCCGTGGCACTACCCTATCTGCAGGGCATCCCAAACGCTGTTTTCCACCATGATAATGCATGGCCACATACCGCTTGGATCAGCCTGAATGTTTTACATGGCGTGTGGATGATTCCGTGGCTGGCAGGATCCCCCGTCTCTCGTTCATCGAGCATCTGTGGGACACAACTGGACGTCAGTTGAGTACCCTCCTTCCCTGCAAAGTGAAGATGAACTGTGGACTCAGATCAACACCACATGGTCCATGATATTCCAGGTCTCTATTTGGGCTCTCATTGCTGCGATGCCATGTCGGATTCAATGCTGTATCGCCCAAAATAGGGGCCACACTCCCTTATTGATCATCCTGTATATTTGGCCACAGAAGCCTAGTCTGCTTTTTTTTTTTTTTTTTTTTTTTTGATTGGAGGTTTAACGACCACCGTGAGCAACTCAATGGGCTATAAGCAGTCGCCTGTCCCTGATTTAGGGTCACTGGTTCCAGGGAAGGGAGAGAGCCAGTGCCATAAGACAAACACAACACCCATGCCTGACCGGGATTCGAACCCGGACCCCTTACGGACAAATGATCAGAGGCCAACGCCTTAGACCACTGCGCCACCGGGGCGGCCCTAGTCTGCTTGCAACAATTCAATGCACACAATCATGGAAAATAAACTGAGGTTTATTCTGAGCTTTTTTTATTATTATTATTGTGCTCATCAACATGGAATCAGCAGCACTTTTAAACAAAGGACTGTTCATTTCAGCTTTATCTGGGAACATCATACACTAAGAGCAATACATCTGTGCAGCAAAATAATCCATGGAAACTTTCTCCAATTCTCTTAAAATAGATTATTATGTTTCACTTTGTTGTAAGTACTGCAACTCTTATTCTTCAAATCACTACAATTTGATATATATGCAGATTATTAATCAGAATATCCATATTCATTTCCTGCATCAACTTTAGTTTTTTTTCTTAGTTTTTAGTGCTTGGATTTATGCTAAAGTAGGCATGCGGTTGTTTGTTGAAAGAGTGCTTCAGTTTTTGTACATGCAAACAATACATCAAACCCAAAGCATTCCTTAACTAGTGGCATGTACACAGTGTTGAACTAGAGACCATTTTGTGCTGTTTAATGACTATCCTCCCTTTGGATCATGTGTCACTTCATGCTGAGAGAGCAGCTCAAACGTTTTGGTTCGTGAACCCAGGACTAACAAATCAGCTATTTTTGTTGCACTGATCGTGGGATACAACTTGCTTCTGTAAGAAGTGCTTGTTATATGTCTCATCAGATACTTTTAGAGAATTTGGGCTGAACTAAATAAAATGAGAAACTCCATTCAAAATCATGCTCCTTAAAAATTAGAATTTGAACAAGGAATTTGTGCCCCACTGAGATAAAACATATTGTAAATATTTCTAGAATCAGTTATTTCCAATTTGGAAATTCAATTTAGAAGCCATCGGTAAGGACATCAACTTCTAAAAATAGGCTGTTCTCATATGATTTCAACCTGGCAAGATGGGAGGACAGACAATTTCCATATCCCTGATTTGTTTACACATTACTTATTAATAAACTTATGTTTTCAAATTCTGACAATTATTGAGGTGTTATGGTTATGACTTACACCATAAATGTTTCTAACAAAAGAAATTTTCTGAGCACCCTGCTGTTACCTGTGATATTTCCTAGTTAGCTTTTGCACCAGAGATGTTAATTTGTAACGCTTCATAAAACATATATTGATGTACTCACAGCTAAGGTTTCATTACTACATAGTATATTTTGAATTTTACCAGCCTGTGAACTGCATCTCTTTTCTCATAATGGTTTTATATCTTCTCATGATACATTTTTATAGAACAAATGTAGATTGTTCACAAATTAAACACACAAAAGACATTTACAGAAGAATACATTTTCATTTATTCTTCAAGTTGGCACCTTTATTAGGAAATCGTCTTTCTGTTTGGTGTCGGTATCATTCTGAGAGAGAAAGGAAGTTTTCATTTCATAATAGTGGGAAGTTTACTTGCATTAATTGGTAGACCACAGTTTTGAAATTTGACAAATCAAATCTGAGCCTAGCTAAATGTGATTTAATATTGAAGGATGGAAGTAAGAAACAAGTGATAGGCATACCCCTGAAAGGTTTATTAATCTTTGTTAACAAAAGTGATGCTCTGATTATTACAATGTATCCAAGAAACAGTTATAAAAAATGAAGACTGCTTTCGTCACCTCAGGTTGAGTCTTCATTGGTTTAAGAGCTTGTGTGATCAGTTTTCACCACCTTCTCCCTAATGAAAAAGTGAGTCATTTTGCACCCCATTTGCCTTTTAATTTTTCAAAATATTTTACACATGTAAGTGGTGACAAAGAGAACTTTCCCACATGCAAAGAAAACTGATATCTGATGATGTGTTGTCAAAGGTTCTTTTTTTCTTGTCACAGATTAAGTTTCAACTTGCTGTGTGTGCACATTGAGTAAAGAAACAATAACGGCAACAACGACGGCTGAATAACAATTCCACGGCGGCGGCCGAATAACAATTTTTCAGTTGCTGTGCATAAACATATAAAACGAGCGAAACACAGAGTCACGTACGGTAAAAGGTTCGTTTAGCGGTAACTTTCGGTCATCCTACGACCTTGATCACCCGCGATCGACTGGATGGGCTGGTTGCCAGAACTACAATTTGAAGTTAGGGTGTTAGAAATTTTGCCAGATTTTAGAAGAGAGATCCAAATAAATGGGATTTGGTGAGAGATCTCTGAATTGCAGTTTTTGGTGAACACAATTTCAATGCTCTCTTGGAAATGCAGCGATGCCTGGTTGTTGAAAGGGGCAACATTTTTGGTTTCTCTCCAAATGGGAACTGCAGAGGTGTCTTCAAGGGTTAGTGCAGATAAAGCTGTCTTTGGAAGACCATTGGAGACATCTGTTTTGTGTTCACCAAGTCTTGTTTTGATGCTTTGGTATGTGCTTCCAATATACACTGAGAGACCAGAGGAAGTTGAAATAGGAGGAAGTTGAAAAGTGGAGTTTATACTCCAGGGGTGTCCAAAGTTGAGACAGGATCCCTGCCTTTAAGCAGGCACATTATTGCAGAAGGGTTTGGTTTCACTGTGAGAGTGTAGCCCATAGTTTTGAAAAGTTTACACATCTTATAAGAGAAGGATCCATGGAAAGGGATGAAACCAATGAATGGTGGTTTTTCCATTATTATTGGTGAGAGAGCAGACAGATTTTTCAAATGGGAATTTTGGAGGAAATTCCCACTTATAAAATTCCTCCAAAATTCCCACTTGAAAAATCTGTCTGCTCTCTCCCCAATAATAATGGAAAAACCACCATTCATTGGTTCCATCCCTTTCCATGGATCCTTCTCTTATAAGATGTGTAAACTTTTCAAAACTATGGGCTACACTCTCACAGTGAAACCAAACCCTTCTGCAATAATGTGCCTGCTTAAAGACAGGGATCCTGTCTCACCTTTGGACACCCCTGGAGTTTATGCTATTCCTATTTCAACTTCCTCTGGTCTCTCAGTGTATATTGGAAGCACATACCGAAGCATCAAAACAAGACTTGGTGAACACAAAAAAGATGTTTCCAATGGTCTTCCAAAGACAGCTTTATCTGCATTAACCCTTGAAGACACCTCTGCAGTTCCCATTTGGAAAGAAACAAAAAAAGTTGCCCCATTCATCAACAAGGCATCTCTGCATTTCCAAGAAAGCATTGAAATTTTGTACACCAAAAACTGCAATTAAGACCCCTCACCAAATCCCATTTATTTGGACCTCTGTCTTCTAAAATCTGGCAACATTCCCAACACCCCAACTTCAAACTGTAGTTCTGGCAACCAGCCCTTCCAATCGATCGTGGTGATCAAGGTCGTAGGATGACCGAAAGCTACCGCTAAACGAACCTTCTACCGTACGTGACTCAGTGTGTTTCGCTCGTTTTATATGTTTATGTGTTATTGTCACGTGAAGCCTGAGTTTTAAAACCAGGTTGCTGTGCGTTGCTTAACATGGAAAGAGCGATGGATTTATTTATTCAACAACAACAACAACAAAAAAAGACAGTCTCCCCAGTCATCATGGTTTATTCACCTGTGTGTAATCTTACATATTTTTCATGTACATGAATGATATAGATAGGAAGTAATGAAAGTCTAGAAAAGTAGAATATGCAAAATATGCAATGTAAGTCTAAAAAAAGGGAATGACAAATTATACAATAGTACCTAGCCAACCATGAATTTAGCAAAGAATTTCAGTATATGCAAAATTATTTTGTGCATTGTCTTACATAATTCAATAGACATGGATTGATGATTGCCACATTACTATGTCCACCTTTATCTTGAAATGCTGGATTCAAATTCCATATAAGTGACTCTGACTGCTGGATTTAATAATTTCATGTTTAAATATTATGCCTGAATGTTTAAAGAAACATAAATAGTAACAACCTGAGTATTTTTAACCCTTTCCGCTTGAAAGTCGGGCGACACCTGACATAACAAAATTGCCGAATAGCTCGCATGTTGGGTGTGACCCGTGCCACTTATGACACCTTTATAGCTCATATGTCGGGGCTGGTGAGACATTTGTTTTGCATCAAGATTTCCAAAGCTGAACTTTGGCAGCTAAGTTGTGGAATCCACTGCAGAAAAAAAAAATGCAAGTTTGAAATGTTATTTGAGTGGAAAGGGTTAAAGAAACTCATGTAAAAACCATCTATACAGTAGTTTAAAAAAATATATATATTTTCGACTCATTGATATAAAGTCAAAGACACCTAATTTTTAGGTAAAGCTAATGTTCTAAAAGGTTTTAATAAAACTTTTTGTAAGCATAAGATTGTATGATAAACATACACTTACCCTACTTTCTTTGTAGGAAGACCACTACATGTACACATTGTCAATTTACTATATGAATGTTATTTACCACATTTTTTTGTTGTTGTTATTTAGAGGGATCGTTATTTAACAAATTATTATATTGTAATTAAATAATTTATGTGTGCTTCAGAAAATTAATGCTATGTTGAAAACTTATCTTAAAACCATGTGGTCAGGTTATAAGTAAATCATTTTCTTTATTACACAGTTGCCAGATATTTTTAACTCTTATCAAATTTTAAATGTATGTATTTATATGCTGTACCAATTTAAAAACACAAAGATGGATAGAAGAGGTACGGAAGTTATGTCGCAAATTCCAGTTACGTATATATATATTGGAAATCTTAAATTCGTGATGGAACTTGCCTCTTTTATCCATCTCTGTGTTTTTAATTAGTATAGCATATAAATGCATCAATTTAAAATTTTATAAGAGTTAAAAATATCTGGCAACTGTGTAACAAGAGAACGATGCATTTATAACTCAACACACGTGGGTTATAAATGCATTGTAAGATAAATTTTCAATAATAGCATTAATTTCCATAAGCATATAAATTATTTAATTACAATGTAATGATTTGTTAAATAATGATACCTCTAAATAATAATAATAAACAAGAAAGATGACACCAAATTTTCGGGTATAATAAGCACGTCTTTTGAATTCGTTCTGACGCAAATTAAATTTATCAAAGCTATTCAAAGGCAATGGAACCGGTATGAAAAACAATAGTATCTGACGGAAGAAAGAAGTTTTTCAATCGGGTCTTTAATCCCTCAGGTATTGGTGTAAACAGAATCTTGAGCTTACGAACTCTTAGAAACAGAGTTATTAACAAAAATAAGATGTGATTTTACGTCCCTTGGTGGGAAAACCATGCATTATTTTAGGAAGAAAGTATTCTCAAAAGGTTTATCCATATGAGCATTATCGGTCCAAGAAAAAAAAATTTAGTCGAGTTTTCAGGAGATGATTTTGCAACAAATACATCAGAATCAGAAATTAACACTTATGACCCCTGGTGGCCAAACCATTCTTTAAAAAGTATTAGAAATTATGTGAAAAATATTTTCCATCAGGTCTTGTATGCGATGCAGGAAGAATTTTTCAAATCGGAGTTTTAGGAGCAAAAAACGCAATTTACCTTTATGCGCCCTAGCGGAAAGTCTTAAATGATTAACGTGAAAATTTTGAATGTATAGGAAAAAATTTTCGCATCAGAAACACTATCCAACAACGAAGGAATTTTTCAAATTGAACTTTTAGAAGTAGAGATATTGACAAAAATAAGATATACATCTACGCCCCCTGGCGTAGAAACCATCCATTATTTCAAGAAGAAAGTGTTCCTAAAAGGTTTGTCGACATGAGTAGCATCGGTCAACAAAAGACCTTTTTTTCAATCGAGATTTTAGAAACTCATATTTTGCTGTAAATACCTCAGAAGTGGAAATTAAGACTTATGCCACCTGGTGGCCATACCATGTTTTTACAAAAATTAGAAATTATGTGCAAAGGATTTCCCATCAGGAGCTGTATCCGGTGCAGAAGGAATTTTTTAAATTGGAGGTTTAGAAGCAGAGAAATAGTGGGAAACACAATTTACCTTTACGCCCCCTAGCGGAAAGTCTATGAATTACTTGAAAATTTTGAATTTTTAGGAAAACCATGTCACACTAGAAACACTATCCAACAAAGAAGGATTTTTTAAAATTGGACTCCTAGAAGTCGAGATATTGACAAAAATAAGATATACGTCTACGCCCCCTGGCGCAGAAACCATGCACTATTTTAAGAAGAAAATGTTTCTAAAAGGTTTGTCGACACGAGTAGCATCGATCAACAAAAGACTTTTTTCAATCGAGATTTTAGAAGCTCATATTTTGCTGCAAATACATCAGAAACGGAAATTGAGGTTTACGCCCCCTGGTGGCCAAACCATTTTTTTTTTACAAAAATTAGAAATTATGTGCAAACGATTTCCCATCAGGAGCTGTATCCGGTGCAGAAAGAATTTTTCAAATCGGAGATTTAGAAGCAGAGATATAGGGAGAAACGCAATTTAGCTTTACGCCCCCTAGCGGAAAGTCTATGAATTACTTGAAAATTTTGAAATTATAGGAAGCACATGTCATACTGGAAACACTATCCAACAAAAAAGGAATTTTTCAAATCGAACCCCTAGAAGTAGAGATATTGACAAAAATAAAATATACATCTACGCCCTCCTGGCGTAGAAACCATGCACTATTTTAAGAACAATATGTTCCTAAAAGGTTTGTCGACATGAGTAGTATCAGTCTACAAACGACGTTTTTTTTAATCGAGAATTAAGAAGCTCATATTTTGCTGCAAATACATCAGAAGCGGAAATTAAGATTTACGCCCCCTAGTGGCCAAACAATTTTTTTACAAAAATTAGAAATTATGTGCAAACGATTTCCCATCAGGAGCTGTATCCGGTGCAGAAAGAATTTTTCAAATCGGAGATTTAGAAAAGCAGAGAAATAGGGCGAAATGCAATTTACCTTTACGCCCCCTAGCAGAAAGTCTATAAATTACTTAAAAATTTTGAAATTATATGAAAAACATGTCACACCGAAAACGCTATCCCAACAAAAAAGGAATTTTTCAAATCGGACTCCTAGAAGTAGAGATATTGACAAAAATAAGATATACATCTACGCCCCCTGGCAGAGAAACTGTGAGATATTTTAGGAAGAAAATATTTCGAAAAGGTTTATCGATGTGAGTGGCATCAGTCCACAAAATAATTTTTTCAATCGCTATTTTAGAAGCTCAGATTTTATGGCAAATACATCGGAAGCAAAAATTAACACTTACGTTCCCTGGTGGCCAAAGTATTCTTTACCAAAAATTCGAAATTATATGCAAAAGATTTTCCATTAAGAGATGTATCTGCTGAAAAAAGATTTTTCAAATCGGAGTTTTAGGAGAAGAGTTATCGGAAAAAATGTAATTTACTTTTACGCCCCTAGCTGAAAATCTATGCGTAATTTGAAAATGAAACTATATCTAAAACACTCTTCAACATAAATGGAATCGAAAGATAAAAGAATTTTTTCAATCGGACGTTTGGAAGCAAGTATGTGGAATAAAACGTAATTTTGAATTCGACATCTGCTTTTACGCCCCCTAGCGGCAAAATTGTACATCGTAAAAAAAAACGAAATGAAGGATCATCATTCGCATATTTTAAGCTTCCGAATGCAAAAAGAATTTTTCAAATCGGACTAATAGTTGCAGAGATATCGTGGGTACAGATGGACGGACAAACCGATAACAGAAGCACGATCTTTTTTTACAAAAGACGTGCTAAAAATGAGGTACACAGCATTCATTTCATGAACTGACAACAACTTGCTACATATAGTCTTTGTACAAAGAAAGTAGGGTAAGTGTGTGTGTTTATCATATACACTGAAGTGCCAAAAGTCATGGGATACATACCTAGTATCGTGTAGGACATCCTTTAGCCTGGAGAAGTGCAACAACTCGACACGGCGTTGATTCCACAAGTAGCCGGAAGACTTCTGGAGAGCTGTTGGGCCATGCCGTCTGAACAGCCGCCCACAGTTCCCTGGTATTTGTAAGTGCAGGATCTTGGGTGTGAATGGACCTCTCCACCATGTCCCATAAGTGCTCTACGTATTGGGCTCATGTCAGGCAAACATGGTGGCCACACCATCCGTCAAAACTGTCCAGAATGCTCGTCAAACCAATTTTGGACAACTTGGACCTGATGACATGGTGCATTGTCCACCTGGAAAATCCCATTGTTGTTGGGGTACATGAAGTCCATCAAGGGCTGCAAATGGTCACCCAGCAGAGCAACAAAGCAATTACCCGTTAATGACGTATTTACAAGGACCAGAGGACCCAAACCATGCCACGTAAAAACACCCTACGCATGCATGAAACCACCACCAGCTTGCACAGTGCCTTGTTGACAGTTTGGGTCCATGGCCTCATGGGGTCTGCTCCAGACCCGAACCCTAGCATCCCCCCCCCCCCCCCATAACTACTGGTAGCATGACTCATCGGACCACGCCACATGTTGCTAGTCTTCCTGGGTCCAATCACCATGTTCAAGAGCCCAGGTGAGGCGCTGTGTCTGATGTCATGGTGTTAACAAAGACAGTGTGGTGGGTCTTCTGTTTCCATACCCCATGGGTGCTAAATTATGCTGCACTCATCTGATGGATATGTCCCTGGTACCTTCTGCATTGAATGTAGACATTATTTGAGCCAGTGTCGCTTGTCTGTTAGCATGGATAATTCCGGTCAGATGCTGCTGGTTATAGTCATTCAGCACCCGTGGTCAGCCACTGCGCTGTCCACGATGGGTGGTCATGCCTTGCATGAGGTATTCTCGGTAAACATGTGACACCATGGATCAAGGAATGTTGAATGTTCTCACAACTTCGGAAATTGAATGTCCCATCTGCCTGGCTTCTACTATTGTGCCTCATTCAAACTCCGATAATTCACACCGGTTTGCCATAATCCTACTGGCTGTTATTCAGCCTGACTCACGAGATTACACCTTGCAACTGATAAAAATCAGGGTGTGCATCAAAGCCTTTATACGATGGCAGCACCAGTTAAAATTTTACATACTGCTATCCCATGACTTTTGGCACTTCAGTGTAATCTTATGCTTACAAAAAGTATTATTAAGATCTATACAGTATTACGATATTTCCAACATATGGTTTTCTTTTTTTCTGGTATTGTTGTTTCACTTTATTGTTGGTAAAAAACACAACCTCCTTGTAGTTTGCAAGGAAGTGCTGTAAAGTGTTTACAGCCTTAGACCCTGAAAAAGTAATACTTAGGTGCATGTGTGTGTGTGTGTGTTTGAGATTTATGTTATACAGAAAGTATTTTAGTAGTTTTCTCACATGCCGAAGTCATAAATTGCATGTATATATATATTTTTTAACTATAGGTTCAGCCCGGTTGGGGTTCCCTGGATCTGACATCAGAATTGTTCTTGAAAGTGATGGTACAGAAGTGGAAGATGACATCTACTTCCAAACTGTTGACCGAGACACTATATTTTTACTGTTATGTCCTGGAGAACGATGGCTTCCTCCTGGAGTTGAAGCACTAAGAGCAGGTGAGATAAGAATTGAATGGAACTATAAATCAATTTCTTTTGCTTATACTGAGGTTTCAGGACTATGGAATGGAACTGTATATATACATTAATTCGTCTTTCTGTTGACTGAGTTTTAGAAATTTAAGATCTGCATAGTACACATCAAAACAACCAGTCATTGCACATTTAAGTTAGTTCATATGTATGTATACTTTATGTGTTTAAGAAATTTGATAAAGATATTATATTTGAGTTCTCAAATAACTGAAAAAACATTATATGGCAAATTAATTTTGGATATATACATTACCCTGCCATTAATATCAAGACACCTGCATGTCTATAAATTATATCTGTTTACAGAAAATCTAATATTGTGTGCTAAAACCTTTGGCCATTATGACGGCCCCTAGTCTTGCTGGAATACTCTCCACCAGTTTTTTTTCTATTTAAATGTTCAGCAATATGTTCTGCCATTTGCCTTCAAAGCAGTGACCAGTTCAGCTTTTTGTTTGTTATGCAGTCTCTTCTTCCACACACCCAATTATTTAGTTTATTCCAAAGATTTCTTACAGAGTTGATGTCTATGTCCTCAAACCAATCTGTAACAACACATGCAGTATGACATTGTGCTTTGTCCTGCTGATAGAGCTATAGGCCTTTCCCCAAATACTGTCAAAACATTGATAATGTACTAGTATAATTGTCCAGAATGCCTAGGTAGAGCTCAACATCCATGGTTTTTCCAAAACAAGTAATGGGCCCAAACTGAACAATGAAAAACAGCTCTATACTATCATGTTGCCTCCACCAAACTTCAGTGGCATAACAATACAGTCTGGAAGGTACCTTTCTGCTTGCATCCACCACACCCAGAAACAACCATCACACTGGTTGACTGTGCACAGTGATTTTTCAGTCGAAAGCACAGTTTTCCATTGGTCTACAGTCTAGGATCAATGTTCCATATACTACACTAATTGGCATCTGCATTAGTCAAAGTGGTTAGCTCTTTGTAGATGGCTGCCTGACTGTGGTAGCCCATGTTGTGCAGTGTTGTGTACACTCTACTGTTGCCCAAATCAGTTTCAATAATCTCATAAAGTTTGTGTGACTTGAGACGGTGGCGATTTGAAGAAATTTACTGTCACATTCTGTTAGCTTTAGAGGTTTACCGGATCATTCCTTGGCAGATACAGCCCCGGTCTGCTTCCATTTGAATATCCCATCACCAACTGTTAACATAGGGATCTTCAATGCCACAGAAATGTCATATGCAGAGCGATTGCTTATGTGGCACCGTATCGTCAATCCATGCTGGAACTCATTTAACTCTGTTGATCAAGGCATCTCTCATTCAGAGTCATTCTATTGTCTCATTATATAGCCCTGCAAGCCTATTTATAGTTGGATCCATAACATGACGCATGCATAGTACCTAATTCACTATCATCAGAGGCAGGGGAAGAACCAGTTTAAAGTGACCTGGTCATCAGATTTTGCTGAGAAATGCGACAGGAGGGGAAAGAACCAGTTTAACGTAATCTTACATGTATGGAACCCAAGAAAAACATGAAATTAGAGGAAAATCAGATTTGGCACCAAAAATCTTAAATGACGTTCAATGTAGGAAATCATGTGATTTGAAAAACATATTACACAAGCAAAATATAGGAGAATTATTGAGATTTCAGAAGAGTACTGCTTGAAGCGGAAAAAGTGTAAAATGTGGGGATGTAAAGTTATGGTTCACTGTATTGATATTTTAAAAATTGGCAAATCCCATAACTTCCTTCCCTCCTTGATCTAAAGTTTGATTAAGAAATTTGAGTCCCAAAACTGATCACTTGTCTATTCTGGAATTTCTAGCCATCCCTTGATTTGTTGGTTCCATTCCTTTCAACCTTTCCTTTTCTTATCTGTTTTGTTCAATCTTGAAATCCTTTAGTTACAAAGTTGTAGTTAAGCCTCCTCCACAATTTTTCAGATTTGTAATGTGGCTGGAGCAAATCAGCATATCCCTGGAAATACAAAACCCCGGTCTTCAGATCCTTTGTCAGAAGAGCTTATACTCATACATCTACTAAAAAGCGTTTCTTCAAGAAATCAAATGGATTAAGCAAACTGTGGTTCAGTTCAGATACTCCAAAGGTTTAATTGATTCAATGAGTATAAAAATAAAACAGCAAATTGATGGTAATACTAACCCAAATAAAATAGATTTACAATATGTAGGCAGCTTACCGTACATTCCTTCAATCACTGACATCATAAAGAAAGAATTTAAAAACCATAACCTTGACACATTGGTATAAGAGTCATAGACAATGCTAAACTATTAACAACCAGTAATAAAAAAAAACTATTTTATAAACCGCAGGGGTATACATGATCCCTACAATAAACTCAAGTAACGGAGAACCTAATAAATGCTACATTGGAAGCACCAAATGGCATTTTCCTGCAAGATTACAGGAACACCATAAAAATTGGCTCAAGAAAGAAGAAAAAAAGTCCCTGATACAACACTGCAATCAACATCATGTGGCTCCCAAGTAGAAAAACTCTAAAATATTAACTTCACATAAAAAAACATAACCAAATCCTGCTCTCTGAATCTATCTATGGTCATTGAAAAGACTTAGGGCAAAAATTATAACACCACTTCCCCATAAAAGCTACCTTATCCGTGGTAGTACTTAGTAGAACAGAGCAGTAATAAACAAAAGAAAATGAGAGAAAACAAAACAAAAATAATACAGCCAAATTGAACAACTTCTTTAAGGTATTTCTAACATTCCTGTGACTGCCACTAGTTGGAGCCACAGAGCAACTTCAGGCTGGGACACATGCCAAAACTGGGCAGTGAGAAGCGATTACACGTGCCAACATGTTTCAGGGGAGATACGTGAGGACTGACATTGCAAATAGTAAAACGCCGCCCCGGTGGCACAGTGGTCTAAGCGATGGCCTCTGATCATTCGTCCGAAAGTGGTCCGGGTTCGAATCCTGGTGAAGCATGGATGTTGTGTTTGTCTTACGGCACTGGCTCTCTCCCTTCCCTGGTACCAGTGACCCTAAGTTAGGGACGGGTGACTACTTATAGTCCATTGAGTTGCTCACGGTGGTTGTTAAACCTCCAATAAAAAAATAAATAGTAGAACCGGCTGTAACGTCTGCAAAAATTACCACTGATGAAGACAGCGAAGGAAATGCTATTGAAACTAGTCTGGTTGTGTTTGAGCACTGGATGCAGAGTATGCTTTTTCAACATTTTTAGAGGTTTTTAAGATTTTATTGGTTTTTAGTATTTCCATTGCTGTGTTCTTGTTCCGTAATTTTATGATGTTGACTTCGTCTTGTGAATTCAATTCAATGATTTTAGTAAATTGTCTACATTTCACCTTGAACTAATGGCTACTCTTTCAAACTTTGGTCTTGAATAATTACTTTCAAATTCAAAATTCTAAACTTTGGCCCATCAAACTCATCATGACATGTTGTTACATCAAACAAGATAGCACCAACAAGTCAGCCATTTTGTAGAAATAGCGGGAAAGGGGTACTTGGATAGATAAGCCAATAACGTGAATACGACTACTGTTTGGCGAATAAGAGATGATAACCTTAGACTGCACCAAGGTGAGTTTGATCAGTTTATAACATTTATTAGTTTGCTATTGTGATTGATAATAATATTATGTTCGACGTTTAATTGCATAGCATCTAGCACCAAAACATTATTGTATACAACGTGTGAAACAGTAATAATAGCAATAATAACTTATTGTTCGAGTATGTTGGCAGTATTCACAATAGTATTAATTGGTGTCTGGAAGAATGCAGGTCTGGTGTTAAGAGAGGTAGCCCATCTACTTCTCTTTTGTTATTAACCATTGGTGATATTCCTCCTGTTCCTGACAGGAAAAACACAAAACGCATTGCTCCTTTCATTAGTGGAAAATCCCTTAGGTACCTTGAAACCATAGAAATTTTCCTTTTCTCTGTAGTAGAGACTCACCTTATCAAATTCCTATTATTTGGAAATCCATTTTAAAATCTGGCAACATTTGATTCACCATGTGTTAACACCATGTGTTTTTTCCTTCATATCTTGGCTGCCAAAATGTCTCAATTTCACAATTGTATTCACTTTTTAACATAACTTGAACACTAATTTCATTTTCAATAGTTTCATGTATTTGTCAATTGTTATTGTTATGTGAATTCCTGCCATTCCTTTTCGTTATTGTTTCTAGCAATCTGTGTCCTAGTTTCAGAAATCTTCAAGAAGATCGTTCATTTTATTTCATTATTTCTTTGCTGTTTGGTTGGATATGTAACTCATAGTAAAAGATTAGGTGCATCTAGACAGCAAACAGTAACCCTGCCTCCAAGCTGGCATGCTTGACATCAGCAGCCAACCCCAAAAGTAATGGGTAGACTGTAAGCCTAACTCAGAAAAGCAACAACATTCGGAAGCCGTTACCACAGCATCAATAACCTGGAAACACTTACCACAGCATCAGTAACTATTTATTGGAGCACAAAGTGTCCACAAAGAAAACGCTAAAATTGGTGGACATTTCTGCTGAACCTCTTTAGACCAACACCAAAGGAACTGCCTTGTTTGTTAATCATTTTTCGTTATGCTATCGGGGAAGTTTAGAAATTTTTCTCAGCCCCCCAAACTGCAATTCTGATTTACCTTTTATCATTCCATTAATATGGAAATCAATTTTAAAAAAGTAATAATAAATACGACTTTACAGATCTGGCAACTACATTTCATCATCCATCCATCACAAGGCTGATGAAGACTAAAGTTATTAGTTGAAAGCTTTCTTACCTTAAAATTTTACATAACTTACTTCTAGGCATGTCTTAAAGTGTTTACACTTACAAGAGGGGCCCTTAGAATGCATATATTTTTGAATACCTAAGTTTTTTAGCAGCTCTTGTTTTAATGTTATGCATGGCACTCCAAATTATGGAAAATTCCTTTATCCAGAAAATCCCAAGTCTCCCAAAGTTTTCAAATAAAAGTTCCCATACTGCTAGTGGTGGATTTAGAGTTACCGGAGCCCTGCACACAGCATTGGTTTTTGGATACCCCACCCCCACTTTGCCTGCCATCCTTAAAAAATAATGTTTTCTGTTGCCTCATACTCTCCTTCCCCTCACTTTTACTCTCCTAATACATGAGAAAAAGTATTGTAATCGCAGAAAAAAAAAAAAAAAAAAAAAAAAGGAGAGACGGAGAGACTTCCACCTTCAACAGGAATACTTATTTTGGGCTTCCCCGAACATGATTTGACTATTTTCATGGTGGTGTGTTTGTGTGGTTTGTTATTACCATTACTAAAGGACTGTTATGGCTATCAAGCTGAAATTTAATACTTAGGGGTTTTGTGATACCTTGACGAGGAAGAAATGGCTGATATTAAAAGCAGAAAGCTTTCGTTAAAGAAGAAAAATCCGAACATTTATAAGTACTGAACCACAGTACTTTAATATGTTATGTAAAGTTAGTTTATGGTACTGCTTTAATAGACATTTATGCTATATGATGGTGTGAGATCTGCTGTAGGAAAGCATCAGATTCTACCCCACTGACAAGTTCCCCTAAAGAGACCGAACATGGATAAAATCAGTTCATGTGTCTCGTAAAAGCACCAGCTTTTTTTTTTTTTTAATTTCATTTGAGGTTTAACGACCACTGTGAGCAACTCAATGGGCTATAAGCAGTCGCCCGTCCCTAATTTAGGGTCACTGGTTCCAGGGAAGGGAGAGAGCGAGTGCCGCAAGACAAACACAACATCCATGCCTCACCAGGATTCGAACCCGGACCCCTTTCGGACGAATGATCAGAGGCTATTGCTTAGACCACTGCGCCACTGGGGCAGCCCAGCTTTTCCAATGCCATTTTACTCATATTTTAACAGTCTTGTGATTGCCTCTTAAGGCTGTCTTTGAATGAGTGTAATAAAAATTCTATCCTATATCTGCAATGTAAATTCTTTTGTACACATTTTCTCGAAGACTATTACTTTGTAGTGTTTAAAATTTTGAGCACAAATAAAAACGACCTATAGTTAATATGTGCCACAGTTATTATTCCGAAAAAATTGTTAGAATATTTTTTAAAATTCAATTTATCTAACTCGAAAGTATTCCAATTTAGGCGCTAGATGGCGCGATAAGTTAGCTTAGCAGTGTTTCTGTCTGAAAAAAACGAAATCTCTCATTTCTGTCTGATTTTTTTTTAATTATCTGGGCCAAAAAGAAATAATTAATAGGGCCAAAAGTGAGACTGGAATCTTGTCCCCTATAAATCATCTTAAATCCTACTGTACGTTCATTTTTTGAAGAGAAAATGTGTACATTAGCAGAGAACCCCTGAATTTGAGCTATAGAAACTCCACCTACCTACTAAGCTCCACCCCCAAATAAAGTCATTGGTTAAAACGCAACAGCGCTTATTTTGTCTTTTCGTTGTGAAGACAATGAGAGACCACTTCCATTCTGAATATGGGGAGGTCTGCAGTGATTCGTTGATGCCAACTTCTGGGTACAGTCCCTCAAGAACTAAAAGCCACGCCCAAGGAGTGATTTTTTTGTGCCATCTATCACACAAAATGAACCCTAACACTCATTCAAAGACAGCTTTAAATTAAACTTAATGAGGAAGAAAAAAGAAAAAAATATGGCAAGGTCTGCAGTGATTCGTTGACGCCAACTTCTGGGTACAGTCCCTCAAGAACTAAAAGCCACGCCCAAGGAGTGATTTTTTTGTGCCATCTATCACACAAGATGAACCCTAACACTCATTCAAAGACAGCCTTAAACTAAACTTAATGAGGAAGAAAAAATTTTTAAGGAGAAAATGTGCAACATGAATTATAAATAGCAAGATATTCATTGCATTTTAAGAAAATTGACCTGAAATAACACCCCAATTTTTAAGCTCAGTTACATTGTAGTGTTAAGTGATATTACTCTCAAAACGATTTTCAGTGAGCCTACATTTAAGCCAGTAAATTCATACTTCAAGCTTCAGTGGAATCATATTCCCAAAATCCAGAATAGCAAATTTATCCCTCTCTCTCTGACTCTTTTTAGAAGCAAAATAACAGAATTGAAAAGTCGTTATTTTGAGGCCCTCTAGCATCGCTGGGCCCTGCACCAGGGCTTCATTGGCTTCCCTGTAAATCCACCCCGGCATACTGTACTTAGAATTGGATGGGGTAGAAGGAACACACAGAGTCTTTTCATTCTTTTCATTCAGTGGAAATTATGTGCTACACAGTTAAAAAGAAAAAAACTGTATACCAACTTCTGCAGACAAATGACTGTGGCTTCAAAAATTATATAGGCTTCATGAGGCACACAGGTTGATAACCTTTGGCCAGGTAGGCCCCATTTTCTTTTGGTATCAAATGTTAGGTTTCATAAACAGCTGTTAAAAGCAATGTATCCAGGGTCTGCTTGAAAGTTAGAGGAGAGTTGTAAGGTGCAAGATAATTTCACTTTGTGTTTTCATTAGTCCTTGACAGCTCTCCACCATTGTGTTGTCCTTGATGATTGTTCTGTGTTATGTTTTTTTATTGGGAAGAAAGAAGGGGTATATAACTAATGTTACTCCTTAATTTAAGCAAAATCAGGATTGAAAATGGCCCAAACCTTTTGTATCTAGTAGCTGCACATGACTCAAGTTTAGCAATTGTTCGTTACGTCAAGTTGAAAAGTATTAAATGATTTTTTCTCAGGTGAAAGAGTTCTGAAATAAGCAATTATCTGGGGTATATTCCTTTAAAGCATGAAATTCCTTGTGTTACAACTCTCACCTTGACTTGAATTTTTTAATGAAGAACTGATAACTTCCTTCCTGTGAAGTAAGGCAAATGAAATAGATTTCTTTAATGCAGATGTGTTTAGAGGAGTCCCAGTATTTGTTGGAAAGTTTAATGTATGAAAATCTGTTGCAATGTGTTTTTTTTTTTTTTTTTTTGGACCTCTTGAAACTTATCTTGAACACATAGGCACCCATATAGAGGGGGCATTTGCCCTTCCCTGGAAATTGAACCACGCCCTTTCTGATCTTGTAAGGTACTACAAAGATTTTCATGATAACACTAATTCTGATTCCTGTTTCTCCTGTAGAACTTCTGGGTGCATGCGTATGTACAGGGTGATTCAAAAGTCCCCGAACTCTGAATTCAAATATTTCTACCACGAATATAGTGATGTATAACTACTTTTACATACTGTTATATATTAAACACACAATTTGGCTTTTGCAAAGGATTAGGCACTAGAGAAGCAATTTTTTGCTTACAAACTCTACTACAGTGCTGCTATGACATCAAAAAGATGTGTACATCTGCTTTATTGACTATGAGAAAGCCTTTGATTCCATGAATCATGATAAATTAGTTTATCAACTAAATAAAATCGGGCTAGGAAGTAAAGATGTCAATTTCATCACAACTCTATATTGGAGTCAAACCGCAATACTTAAATATAACAATCAAACGACAAATGAAATCCCAATAAAAGAAGGCGTCAGACAAGGATGCCCGCTATCACCAATTCTATTCAACATCTACTCAGAAGCAGTATTTGATAAAATCTTGGCTGAAAAGAATATTGGCATCCAAGTGAATAGACATTACATCTATAACTTGCATTATGCAGATGACACGACACTAATTACCGACTCGGAAAAAGATCTACAGAGAATACTGGATGAGATAAGTGCCGAAAGCCAAAACTGGGGATTAAAAATAAACAAAAAGAAAACGAAAGTAATGAAAGTTAGCTAAACCCAAAGTAAAATTACAGTCAAGCTAAATGATGAAAAACTTGAACAAGTTCAGAACTTCAAATACCTCGGAGTAATAATCAATGAACAGCTAAAACACGAGGGAGAAATAAAAAGTCGTATTGAACAAGCTAGAAGTGCATTTATGAAGTAGAAGTCACTCTTAGTTGACAGGAGCTTAAGAAACAAGCTCAAGTTGAGAACACTTAAATGCTACATGTGGCCAATTCTGCTATATGGAGTAGAAGCGTGGACATTAACATCAACAACAATCGAGAAGCTACAAGCATTTGAAATGTGGCTATACCAACGAATGTTGAGAATCTCTTGGACTGACAAGATAACAAACATCCAAGTCCTTTGTGATATGAACACTGCCCAAGAGCTTTTAAAAATAATCATTGAACGGAAGTGTAAATACCTAGGACACATAGCAAGGAATAACAACAAATACAACCTGCTACAAATCATTTTGAAAGGTAAAGTAGAAGGGAAAAGAAGACCTGGCAGGAAGTAAACTATGTGGATGGACAATATTAAAAGCTGGCTTGGTCTGACAACTGCACAAATTCTACACACAGTGCACCATAGGGAGAGATACAAACTGATAGTTGCAAACACCATAAGACAGCATTAGAAGAAGAAGTTATATGACACTCATACTTACAGGTAATGAAAACCACTTTACAATAGATGCTGGAATTGTCCACCATTCTGTTGAAGACACAAATTCATCTGATGACACATGTTGGTGGATACTCTTTTCATCGTGTTGGCTGGTATGTCCCTCACAGCTGTAATGATATTGTTCCGCAGGTCCTGTACTGTCTTAGAGTTGTTGTGGTAAACTGTATCTTTCAGATAGCTCCACAAATAAGTCTGGTGAGGGAGGCAGCCAAAGTTTTTTCGATGGTAATCGATCGTGGAAGAACTCACAGAGCATCTCCATTGTGTCATTTGATGTGTGGCACGCCGTTGCTTTATCTTGTTGAAACCAACAGTAACATTCGTGTTCTTCCAGCATCGCTACAAATTGATGGGTGATGTCTGCATACACAGCAGAATTTACAGTTGTGTCCAAAAAAAAAAAAAAAAAAAAAAATTGCCCTATAATTTGCTGTCTAGACATGGTGCACCACACTCCAACTTTTTGACAGTGAAGTCCAACCTCATGCAATGCGTGTGGATTCTCCGCAGCCCATATGTGAGTGTTTTGGCTATTGATATATCCATTCAAATGAAACCATGCTGCATCACTGGAAAAAGTGTTGTGTTAAGCTGTTAGTCACATTGTTGCACGTGAAACTCTTAAACCATTGGCAGTAGGCAATGCGCTTTTCCGAGTCCAAAGGATGTAGCTCTTGCACTACCCGAATTCTGTATGGTTGTAGCTTTAGACATTTAGGTGCCCTCTGGCAAGCTGAATCCGATGCCCTGAACTCTTGAGACAGCCGCCGAAGTGACTACCAGGGAGAGCGCTGCAGGGAAACGTGAATTTTCTCCAGAAACGTGGTCGTCACCATGGACAGCCGCCTGCTTTTAGGTTTATCCTGAACACTGTCTATTTCGCGAAACTGGTTCAAAAGGTCATACACAGTTGTTTTCCCTGGTATAGGAGCATCAGGAAACTTCCTTTGAAAGAGCTGGATGCAACGTTGGTAAGATTTTTCTGCAAAATAAACTTCTAACAAAGCGACTCTCTGTTATTGCATGCAACTCATGGCTGACTGAATGTTACTGCTTGCCACTGCCCATGTAAGCGTAGTGTCACGTGGTGCTATCATGTGGCACAGCTCATTCCCCAAGGTCACACACAACAGCCACAAGCAGCAATACTCGGATATCTTTTATGGTTTTACAGCAAATACGTTTTAAAATATAGAGCTCGGGGACTTTTAAATCACCCTGTAGTAGAAATAGGGAAAATGTTAGGAATTTCCAGTAGAATAAGTGGAAATTTACAGCTGAAAGCAATAATGAAACTTCCTGTTGCATGTTCAAGAACAGTGTACATATGTACAGTATGGTAAAAGATGAACGACAAAGAAATGAAAAATGTATCATCCTTTTTAGCAGCTATTCACTGATGGGCAAGTATCTTAGCTGTAATTTTCTGCAGAGATTTGTCTTGAGTGTATTTTTTCCTACTTGCTGACTAATTGAGTGATTTAGTAAGTCTTAAGTGACGTGTGTGACACCAGTGGACAAAAGGATAAAAAGAACAACAAAGAAATTTCTTTATTGTCTTAACATTTTGTCTAATTTCCTTTATTCAGATTTTTTATGTAGTTTTTTGGGTCTTCTGATTTTCAATTATATTTATGTGTTGAGAGTGTGTGATAAAAACAGTTAGATAACAAGAAGGCACAGTAGAGATTTGCATGCTGTGTTTGTACAATGTATATGTTATTCTAATTACGCACGTATTTCTCGATGTATTGAGATTTAAAAAACATCGTTTTCCATACGTTTTTTTCAGGTAGAACCATTTAATGGTGGTTTTAACTGCTGTAACTTTTTACAGTGGAAAGCAATTTCTCGGTTGGAAGTTATTAATATCCACTGTGAATATATATCGCGGTAATCGAATGTGATTCAAGGAAAAATCTTTCACGTACCTCTCGGTTGTAGGTGGTCGACGTTCAAATCTTTGCACTGTTGTTCTCATCAAGTTCTTGGGTGTAGGCTTCTTTTGACTAACTTCAAAAAGTCCGCATGTTTCTTGAGTAGGATATACTTTTTTAGTTGAACTACGGGTGGCACATGAATACAAAGGAGTGTGAAAATTACGTTGGAAAACTTGAAAAACGGAAAAATGAATCACTCGTAAAAATATTTGCATGAGGAATTGCAATCACCAAAAAACTTCGTCAGACTTCTTGAATGTATTGTCCGATGCATTTCGGCAGATCTGTCTGCCATCTTCTGGGACCTCTGGTCGTCCGTTCACTCTGCAGTTTACGTTGAATATGTGATGTGCTCAGTTTGGGAATCTTTGTGTGTTATATGTCATCGGATGTGTTGTGTTGCCACTCCTGTGATTTGAAGACTTGGAATTTTTTTTTTATGTCTGCGTGTTTGCATTGTTTTTGTTCTGTTTGCCTTCCCATTTTTGTTCTCTTCTTCTATCTGTATCTTCCATGGAATTGGCATTTCTACTCCACTACTAATGTTGTAGTTAGTTTTTTAGTTTTTTCAATTACGGTTGCTTCGGCAAAACAGATAGTCTTTTCGGTTGGTCGTTTGCAGATAATTTCAATATTTTCACATTCTGGCATTGTGTTATTTTTTTATGCAATATTGTGCAAGTGCTGTTTTTTTCCTGCTTTTTTCCCCCAGTTCTTCATATGTTGTGTCAATCTTGTTTTTAATTTGTTTCTTGTGATTCCAATGTATCTCACTCTATTGTTGTTGGTTGGCTTAATTAGAATGCTATTATGCCCCTGCACTGTCCAATAGTTTGTTTTTTCTCTGTTATTGATTATTATATTCTTGTAGTCTTTTACTGAAATTCCAATATCTAGATGTTGTTTTTTGCATTCCTTTTTGATTACATTTGTAACCTGTTTTATGTATTGAAATTTAACCCCAATATTTTATATTTTGCTTGGTTTTATTTTTAGGATGTTTATACATGTAAAATAACTTTTTTGACATCTGAGGTGGTATATTCAATTTTTTTGGTTGTTGTTATTATCAATTGAAGTTCTTTTTCCTTGAAAAAGTTATTGCTGGAATGTGTGAAGGCTTTATGCACTAAACTTCTGATTGCCGATATTTTAAATGCCTTTGGACGGTATGAGTTTGCAGGTATAAGATTATTTCTTAGATATAATTTCTTAGATATTACAATAATAAAAACTCAAACATCCTGCAAATATCATGTGTATAGAAAACCCATCTATGTGCCAATACCTGCAAACTCATACCATTTTATACCTGCAAACTCATACCATCCAAAGGCATATAAAGTATCGGCAATCAGAAGTTCAGTGCCATAGAGCCTTCACACATTCCAGCAATAACCTTTTTCAAGGAAAAAGAACTTCAATGGATAATAACAACAGCCAAAAATTTTGGATATACCACCTCAGATGTCAAAAAAGTAATTTACATGTATAAACATCCTAAAAATAAAACCAAGCAAAATATAAAATATTGTGGTAAATTTCCATACATAAAACAGGTTACAAATGTAATAAAAAAGGAATGTAAAAAAACAACATCTGGATATTGGAATTTCAGTAAAAGACTACAAGAATATAATAATCAATAACAGAGAAAAAACAAAACTATTGAACAGTGAAGTAGTATCATCATCATCATCATCAACCATTATCAATCCACTGCTGGACGAAGGTCTCCCCAAGTTTCCTCCACAACGGTCTGTCTTGTGCCAGCCTCCTCCATGTCACTCCCGCATACTTTCGAATTTCATCCACCCATCTTCCATGTGGTCTTCTTCTGGGTCTTTTCCTGTCCCTTGGAATCCAATCTAAAATTTCGGCTGTCCATCGATGATCTGTCCTTCTGGCAGTATGTCCAGCCCATTGCCATTTCAGGGATTTAACTCTGATCATGATGTCTTCCACTCTTGTCGTTTTTCATATCCACGAGTTCCTCTTCTTATCTCTCCTGGTTACACCAAGCATGCACCTCTCCATGCTTATTTGAGTTGTCTGCAGCCTTTGTATGTCTCTTTTAGTTAAGATCCACGTCTCTGCACCATACGTAAGCACTGGAAGGATGCATTGATCAAACACTTTTCTTTTAAGACATAATGGCATATTGCTCTTGAACATTATGCTGTTTCTTCCAAAAGCTCTCCAGGCAAGTTTTGTACGCCGATTAATTTCTTCATCAATGTGACCCTCACTTGATATCTGCTGTCCAAGATAAACGTACGTGTCTGTTATCTCCAGCTTTTCTCCATCCATCGATAAATCTTCATTTCTTGTAAAAGCATTGAACATCACTTTTGTCTTCTCAAAGTTCATTTTTAATCCCATCTCGTTACTCTTGTCAGCAAGTTCCTGGATCATACTCTGCAGCTCTGATGGGCTAGTTGCAAAAATGACTACGTCATCAGCAAAGCGAAGGTGGGGTAGATAACCTCCATTAATCTTTATCCCTTTGTTTTCCCAGTTCATTGACTGAAAGACATTTTCTAATGTGGCATTAAAGAGCCTCGTAGATATAATGTCACCTTGTCTCACTCCTTTTCTAATTTTTATGTGTGTTGTATTTTCAAACAGCCGAATCTGTGCACTTGCATTTTCATAGATGTTATTAATAATATTAATGCACGCATCTTCAATACCGCAGGATTTCAGAGCCATTGTAACTGCTGAAGGTTTCACCGAATCAAAGGCCTTTTCATAATCGATAAAAGCCATGCACAATGGAAGTTCATATTCCCTCGCTCTTTCAATTAGTTCTCTCAGTACGTGGATATGATCTATTGTGCTGTAGCCACTCCTGAATCCAGCTTGTTCTCTCGGTTGAGCCATGTCCAGTGTCACCTTCAAGCGGTGTGAAAGAACTTTAGTGAAGATTTTATAAACCACTGATAGGAGGCTGATAGGTCTGTAGTTCCTGAGATCCTCAATGTCACCTTTTTTATGTAGCAAGATCATTGTAGCGTTGTTCCAGTCCTCAGGAATCTTCCCTTCATTAAGGCATCGAGTGAACATTTGGGCGAGTACTGTTTCGATTTCTCCACTTGCTTCTTGTATGATGTCTACAGTAATTCCATCTTCTCCTGGAGCTTTTCCCCGCTTCATGTTCTTGATTGCATGTGCAACTTCTGCTGGGAGGACTGGAAGAACTCTGGTACTGGTACCTTTCATGATGTCTGGAGTACATGTATCATCCCTTTCAAATAATTTGGAGTAGAAATCTTTCACTCTTGTCAAAATTTCGCCTCTATTTCTTGTTACATAACCATCTTCTTTTCTCAGTGCCATAATCTGTTTTCTTCCCTTACTGAGATGTCCCTTTGCTATCTTAAGGCTTTGGTTGTTTTCAATTGCTTTCCTTACTAGTTCACAGTTGAATTTCCTTACGCCTTCAGTGATACTTTTTCGTACTGTCTTGGATAGCTCTATATATTCCACTTTGGAAGTCACATCTTTTTTAGTTGTCCTCATCTCTCTTCTTTTTTGCATCAGCATTTTGGTTTTTCCTGATAATTTGTTCACATGCAACTTGTTCTTAGACCCAGCTAATTTTGTTGCTGTTTCCATAAGAGCTTTGGTTACTTTTCTGTTAACTTCAGAAATATCCACTTCTTCCGATGTTAGGCCTTCAAAAGCAGAGAATCTGTTCTTCAGTTCCAACTTGAAGGCATTATGGTGTTTTTTAAGGTTGGTTATGTCAATAGATTTTGTTTGTCTTATGAGCTTGCCACATTCGAGTTTAGTGTTGAGGTGCATCTTACATCTCACTAATCTATGGTCACTACCTGTGTTGAACTTGTTTAGCACACTGCAGTTTTCTATGACGAATTTTTTGTTACACATAATAAAATCAATTTCACTTGTCGTCCCATTTGGATGTCTCCATGTCCATTTCCTGTGTGGCTTTTTCTTGAAAAAGGAGTTCAAGATGAAAAACCCTTCTGCCTCTGCAAACTCTACGAGAGTATTTCCACACTGGTTTCTGTTGCTGTGACCGAATTTACCTACTGAAGTTTCATTCTGTTGCCATTGCCATATTTTTGCATTGAAATCTCCCATAATTATCTTCAAGTGCTGCTTACCTTTATTATTTAGATGACGAATTTCCTCATAAAATTCTTCAATTTCTTCTTCAGGATGACTTGTGGTGGGTGCATAAATTTGAATAATCTGAGCCTGGTATCTTCTCGAGAGTTGGATAACGAGTCGTGCAGCTCTGTCAGAGGAACTTTCAACTTCTACAACTTTATCCTTCAGTTTCTTGTTTATTATAAATCCAACACCACTAGTTCTGCCAGTATCAGTCCTACGATAGTAGAAGAGATGTCCACTTTTCAGTTCGATGAGATCTTCTCCTTTTCTCCTTAACTCACTTAGCCCCACGATGTCCCACTTGATCCTTTGTAGTTCCTCTTCCAATTCAAGAAGCCTTGAATCAGAAGATAGGGAGCGTCCATTGTACGTTGCCAAGGTCAGCATCAGATGGCAGCCTAGTCCGGTCCTCCGGGGATTCTTAGCACCCTCTGCCTTCACGTCGCACTGGCCGCTGCCTTGGCCAGGTACATTCCAGCTGCTGGAGACCGAAGGCCAAGATTTAAGTTGTGGAGTCATTTTGGAGGGGTTTGGCCATAACTCACCACGCTGGCCAAGTGGGTTGGTGAGTGTGGGATAGCATTTCCTCTAATCCCGATGGTATAGTTATACCGCTATTGGCGGTCGTCAGAGCCCCTTTAGTGGGAACAGGATGCACCCCGAGAGGCAGGGTTGACATTTGTCAAGGAGAGGCTGTTATGTTACGCATCACCTGACCTTACATCCTAGTGCAGTAGTATATAGCATTCTAATTAAGTCAACCAACAACAACAATAGAGTGAAATACATAGGAAGCACAAGAAACAAATTAAAAACAAGATTGACACAAAATATGAAAAACTGGGGAAAAAAAGGAGGAAAAAACAGCACTTGCACAATATTGCATAAAAAATAACACAATGCTAGAATTTAAAAATATCAAAATTATCTGCAAACGACCAACCGAAAAGACTATCTGTTTTGCCGAAGCAATTGTAATTGAAAAAAAACAAAAAAACCAACTGCAACATTAGTAGTGGAGTAGAAATGCCAATTCCATGGAAGATACTGATAGAAGAAGAATAAAAAAAAATGGGAAGGCAAACAGAACAGAAACAATGCAAACACGCAGACATAAAAATAAATAAATCCCAAGTCTTCAAATCACAGGAGTGGCAATGCATCACATCTGATGACGTATAACACACAAAGATTCCCAAACTGAGCACATCACATATTCAACGTAAACTGTAGAGAGAACAGACGACCAGAGGTCCCAGAAGATGGCAGAGAGATCCGCCGAAATGCATTGAACAATACATTCAAGAAGTCTGACGAAGTTATTTGGTGTTTGCAGTTCCTCATGTAAATATTTTCACGAGTGATTCAATTTTCCGTTTTTCAAGTTTTCCAACGTAATTTTCATATCTCCTTTGTCTTCATGTGCCTCCCATAGTTCAACTAAAAAAAGTATATCCTACTCAAGAAACGTGCAGACTTTTTGAAGTTAGTCAAAAGAAGCCTACACCCAAGAACTTGATGAGAACAACAGTGCAAAGATTTGAACGTCGACCACCTACAACCGAGAGGTACGTGAAAGATTTTTCTTTGAATCACATTCGATTACCGTGATATATATTCGCAGCGAATATTAATAACTTCCAACCGAGAAATTGCTTTCCACTCAAAGGAAATATAACATGTAAAAAGTTACAGCAGTTAAAACCACCATTAAATGGTTCTACCTGAAAAAATAATGTTATTCTAAGTACAATTTCTTTTTGCCCCCTCCTGAAAACTAAGCTATGGGTGCCCATGATTGAAGATATTTCTTGAATATTCAAAACATCTGTTGGGCATATAAAATAAGATAAATATAATCGAGTGAGAATTTTCCTGTGTGGTGCTAAAAGTAAGAAATCCATATGGAAATTAAGGAAGAAATATTCCTCACAAGTACATGGGAAATTCACAATATTATTTTCAGCAGTCAGATTGTGATACTGAAATGCTTATGGCTTACTGTTCACCATGTTTCATTGTACCAGGAAGCTTAAAATTTACTTGGAACTTCGTTGTCCAGTGTGATGCAACAGATAACCTGCTTGAACAAAAATTGAGAGATGCAGGTTCATTTTACACTTCAGGGTGATGCCCGGAGTGGGAAATACTCCTGTATCCCCTAAACCACCTGTCAATACATACACCTAAACCACCTGTCACTACATACACCTTAACCACCTGTCACTACATAGACCTAAACCATCTGTCATTACATAGACCTAAACCACCTGTCACTACATACACCTAAACCACCTGTCACTACATACACCTAAACCACCTGTCACTACATACACTTAAACCACCTGTCACTACATACACTTAAACCACCTGTCACTACATACACCTAAACCACCATATAATGCCATGATTACTATGGGGCCTTAGCATGCCAGGATTAAATTTTTTTTAGCAGTAGCAACATTTGCTAGTGGCCTTATTTTTTACTAGCAAATTGCATTGCCTACTTACGAAAGTTTATTAGCATTGTACAAAAGAAACGTTAACATCTCCCCCCCCTCCATTAATCAATCATGACAAATTTTGATTTCATCCCTTTAACTGTCACTTTGTAATGCTTGATTACAAATATTTAGATATAACTCACCTTTTCATGACCTGACAAATTAATTCTAACAATATAATTCAAATGCAAGTATTTAAAAAACATTTTTTTTATTTAACTTTATTCACAAAATTCAAGAACACCATTCAAAATCTTAAGTTATTATCCATATGGTTTACGATCTGGGTTTCAGGTCTTTTCATCATACCACTTTAAAACAGCAGGCCTGGGGTCAAACTTGTCTTTGGACAGACCTTCAACCTCAATACTCATGAGACCATTCAATGTAAGTTTTTAAACTGCCCCTCCAATCACCCTGGATTCTCTTCATGAAATTGAACCCAACCTCACATGCAGAAGTAGATAAGGGAAACATACTGAATATTTCTACTAGTGCCAAAATCTTTTTATAATGTTTGTACTTATCAAGAAACATTGTTTTCCAGAAAGCAGTTGTTCCTTTTTGTATGTCAGATTGATGATTATCTTTAGCATCGCTTTTCAGTTCAATGAATTCTCCAAGCACTTATTCCAGTTCAACCTTGGCCTGTGTTAAAGGCATTTGAAAATTCTCTATCAAGAATTTGACATCTTGAATCCCATAATTTTGAAACGTGTCTTCATCAGTGTTGAATGGTGAGTTCATGACTTCAAAAATTGCTGCACATTTTGCAATGGGGTCATTAATTAGTGTTTCAAAATGCAAGTCAATATTGCTGATAAGTGAGTCCATTATATTAGACTTATGAAATGAATGCACTGCATCTCCTCTGTCTTTTAAATTTATATCTTTGAATTTAGATTGCCCAGTTCCACTGTCTAGTTCAGGGACGCGCCAAGTGGTGGTTCAACGGGTGTGAGGCACCCGGGCGTCAGTTTCAGGGGCGGCAGGACGCCTCAATCAAATTTTACGGTTGATAAATTAAAATCAGTGGCATGGGAGAAGTTAAGAAAACATTTTACTGTGAGAAATCGTTACGCTATGAGACACATTTTTTTTTTGGTAAAAATAATTGATTATATAATTCAATAGAAAACTTGAAATCAGAGAATAATTGTTATTGTTTTATTCAGTAACGGATACCGCAGGCAAAGGGCTAACTACAAGTTTTCTAAGTAATATATCATCATCATCATCATTGTCAACCATTATCAATCCACTGCTGGACGAAGGTCTCCCCAAGTTTCCTCCACAACGGTCTGTCTTGTGCCAGTCTCCTCCATGTCACCCCTGCATACTTTCGAATTTCATCCACCCATCTCCCATGTGGTCTTCTTCTGGGTCTTTTCCTGTCCCTTGGAATCCAATCTAAAATTTCGGCTGTCCATCGATGATCTGTCCTTCTGGCAGTATGTCCAGCCCATTGCCATTTCAGGGATTTAACTCTGATCATGATGTCTTCCACTCTTGTCATTTTTCGGATCCACGAGTTCCTCTTCTTATCTCTCCTGGTTACACCAAGCATGCACCTCTCCATGCTTCTTTGAGTTGTCTGCAGCCTTTGTATGTCTCTTTTAGTTAAGGTCCACGTCTCTGCACCATACGTAAGCACTGGAAGGATGCATTGATCAAACACTTTTCTTTTAAGACATAATGGCATATTGCTCTTGAAAATTATGCTGTTTCTTCCAAAAGCTCTCCAGGCAAGTTTTGTACGCCGATTAATTTCTTCATCAATGTGACCCTCACTTGATATCTGCTGTCCAAGATAAACGTACGTGTCTGTTATCTCCAGCTTTTCTCCATCAATCGATAAATCTTCATTTCTTGTAAAAGCATTGAACATCACTTTTGTCTTCTGAAAGTTCATTTTTAATCCCACTTCTTTACTCTTGTCAGCAAGTTCCTGGATCATACTCTGCAGCTCTGATGGGGTAGTTGCAAAAATGACTACGTCATCAGCAAAACGAAGGTGGGTTAGATAATCTCCATTAATCTTTATCCCCTTGTTTTCCCAGCTCAGTGACTGAAAAACACCCTCCAATGTGGCATTAAAGAGCTTCGGAGATATGGTGTCACCTTGTCTCACTCCCTTTCCAATTTTTACGTGTGTTGTATTTTCAAACAGCCTAATCTTTGCACTTGCATTTTCATAGATGTTATTAATAATATTAATGTCTGCATCTTCAATACCGCAGGTTTTCAGAGCCATTGTAACTGCTGATGGTTTCACCGAATCAAAGGCTTTTTCATAATCGATAAAAGCCATGCACAATGGAAGTTCATATTCCCTCGCTCTTTCAATTAGTTCTCTCAGCACGTGGATATGATCTATTGTGCTGTAGCCACTCCTGAATCCAGCTTGTTCTCTCGGTTGAGCCATGTCCAGTGTTACCTTCAAGCGGTGTGAAAGAACTTTAGTGAAGATTTTATAAACTACTGATAGGAGGCTGATAGGTCTGTAGTTTCCGAGATCCTCAATGTCACCTTTCTTATGTAGCAGGATCATTGTAGCGGTGTTCCAATCCTCAGGAATCTTTCCTTCATTAAGGCATCGAGTGAAAATTTGGGCGAGTACCGTTTCGATTTCTCCACTTGCTTCTTGTATGATGTCTACAGTAATTCCATCTTCACCTGGAGCTTTTCCTCGCTTCATGTTCTTGATTGCATGTGCAACTTCTGCTGGAAGGACTGGAGGAACTCTGGTACTGGTATCTTTCATGATGTCTGGAGTGCATGTATCATCCCTTTCATATAATTTGGAGTAGAAATCTTTCACTCTTGTCAAAATTTCGCCTCTATTTCTTGTTACAGAACCATCTTCTTTTCTCAGTGCCATAATCTGTTTTCTTCCCTTACTGAGATGTCCCTTTGCTATCTTTAGGCTTTGGTTGTTTTCAATTGCTTTCCTCACTAGTTCACAGTTGAATTTCCTTACGTCTTCAGTGATACTTTTTCTTACTGTCTTGCATAGCTCTATATATTTCACTTTGGAAGTCACATCTTTTTTAGTTGTCCTCATCTCTCTTCTTTTTTGCATCAACATTTTGGTTTTTCCTGATAATTTGTTCACATGCAACTTGTTCTTAGACCCAGCTAATTTTGTTGCTGTTTCCATAAGAGCTTTGGTTACTTTTCTGTTAACTTCAGAGATGTTCACTTCTTCCGATGTTAGGCCTTCTAAAGCAGAGAACCTGTTCTTCAGTTCTAACTTGAAGGTATTATGGTGTTTTTTAAGGTTGGTTATGTCAATAGATTTTGTTTGTCCTATGAGCTTGCCACGTTCAAGTTTAGTGTTGAGGTGCATCTTACATCTCACCAATCTATGGTCACTACCTGTGTTGAACTTGTTTAGCACACTGCAGTCTTCTATGACGAATTTTTTGTTACACATAATAAAATCAATTTCACTTGTCGTCCCATTTGGATGTCTCCATGTCCATTTCCTGTGTGGCTTTTTCTTGAAGAAGGAGTTCAAGATGAAAAACCCTTCTGCCTCTGCAAACTCAACGAGAGTATTTCCACGCTGGTTTCTGTTGCCATGACCGAATTTACCTACTGAAGTTTCATTCTGTTGCCGTTGCCCTATTTTTGCATTGAAATCTCCCATAATTATTTTCAAGTGCTGCTTACCTTTATTATTTAGATGACAAATTTCCTCATAAAATTCTTCAATTTCTTCTTCAGGATGACTTGTGGTGGGTGCATAAGTTTGAATAATCTGAGCCTGGTATCTTTTCGAGAGTTGGATAACAAGTCGTGCAGCTCTGTCAGAGGAACTTTCAACTTCTACAACTTTATCCTTCAGTTTCTTGTTTATTATAAATCCAACACCACTAGTTCTGCCAGTATCTGTCCCACGATAGTAGAAGAGATGTCCACTTTTCAGTTCGATGAGATCTTCTCCTTTTCTCCTTACCTCACTTAGCCCCACGATGTCCCACTTGATCCTTTGTAGTTCCTCTTCCAATTCAAGAAGCCTTGAATCAGAAGATAGGGAGCGTCCATTGTAAGTAGCCAAGGTCAGCATCAGATGGCAGCCTAGTCCGGTCCTCCGGGGATTCTTAGCACCCTCTGCCTTCATGTCGCACTGGCCACTGCCTTGGCCAGGTACATTCCAGCTGCCGGAGACTGAGGGCCAAGATTTAAGTTGTGGAATCATTTTGGAGGGGTTTGGCCATAACTCACCACGCTGGCCAAGCGGTTTGGTGAGTGTGGGATAGCATTTCCTCTGATCCCGATGGTATAGTTATACCGCTATGGGCGGTCGTCAGAGCCCCTTTAGTGGGAACAGGATGCCCCACGAGAAGGCGGGGTTGACATTTGTCAAGGAGAGGCTGTGATGTTACGCATCACCTGACCTTACATCCCAAGTAATATATATTTTTTAAAATATTAAAGATTTCAGCATTCATGATATGCGTGGCCAGTGCTATGACAATGGGGGCCAATATGAAGAGAAAACACAATGGTCTTCAAAAAACACAATTTTTCGACCTAAAACCCTTAAGCATTTTATCTATTTTGAGTGGCGCATACTTTAAATCTGGTCGTAAATAACGACGATTTTCGGCATTGTTGAAGAAATAACATGCTTTCTTTTCTGAATTACCATAATGTTGATAAATTTTAAAGAAAGGGCTTTCAGAGTTGACCGTAAAACCGTGCTGTGAAGCAAGGTGAGAGAACAGGATAGATGCAATAAGGGTAATGAGGACTGGGGTACAATTTAGATGCAACCACAATGCACTGTATTAGCGCTTTAACTAATCTTTCAGAGACAGTGATACACGAAAATTAACCATTCTTTCTTGGAAAAAAGAATAAAAACGAAAAAAGCTCATGCAAGTTTATTTGTTGCAGAAAGATTTGGTGCACTCTTTCTTCAAAAATTAATGTTTGTAGCAAATTAATACTACAATCTGTTGTAGTTAAACCAACCATGATAGAAATGTTAAAACAAGGAAATGGCTGTTTAAAATAATGTAGAACACGAAGGAATATTTGGTACCAAAATATGGATGAAATATTGATCTGCCAAAAAGAAATACAAAAAATAACTTTCCAACTTGTATTTTTCGACACAACGATAAGAACGGTTCGATCACCTGAAGACATGTAACAAGACTTTTCAATTTTTAAATGACCTTCATTCTTTATTGACACTAAGCAAAGATACAAAAATAAAATATTGAATTGACTTACAAAAACAATTGTCAGGTATTGCACACAAAAAGAATATGATGTGATTGCTTCAGATTTGTGTGACTAAATTGAAATTCTTTGGACTTATGCTAATCATCACATGAACCCATAAAGTGCTTTAGAATACATATTTTCAAATGACTCATTAATATGTTTTCCAAACAATTCAGTAGCTTTAAGAAGATTTTTGGTGATGCCTGTAGCAAAATATGGTTGGAGGTGGGGGGGGGGGACGTGTCCCATGTTAAGATAAACAAAAATGTTTTTGGATTTTGTGTCTTTTTACACTGCCTAAAAATAAACATTTTTCTTTTTCTTACTGTTAAGCTTGAAATCCAAAATGGTTTTTAAAATTACAATGTCCTCTTTTTCATTCCATAGAATTGATAGTGGTTATAAGGTACACAAAACCCACTTTTTAGATTCCACTGTGTTCCATCAAGTTGCTAAGGGGTGACAACAGTTTCCTCATATAGAGCAGTGAAGTTTCGGGGAAGAAACATGCATCAGTTGATTTTTTTTCCCAGCACGTTGCCAATTTTTTTTCCATGGCACAGACCTTTATTCCACATGCATAATGCAGTTCGCGCTTTACATTTCACACTAAAACATTAAAAAAATTTCCACTAGCAACTTTTGCTAGAACCACTTTTTATCACTAGCAAAATGCATTTGCTTGCTAGCAATTTGCTACTAACTACCGGTCGAAATCATGCCCTGGACCTTAGTAAAAAAAATTGTGCTGCTGTTCTCCCCAACGGTAGGGGTATTGGTGCTGAGAAGTTGCAAATGTCTTCACTTTTGTTGCCATCTTATACTCCCAGGTCTGCTCAGATCTTCAGTGAAACTTTTAGAATTTTTAATACATATAACATACAAATCTTAACTTTTTGTGTAATAAATGGTCGAGTCACATTATTGTGACCACCAGCTAATTTCCAGAGTAACCGCCGTGTGCAGCATGGATAGCAGCTAGATCGACTGGGAGTGACTCAGTAAGGTGCTGGAAGGTGTTCCCAGGTATGTGGAGCCATGCTGACTGCAGTTTATCTGACAGCTGCTGGAAGGTGTTCACAGGTATGTGGAGCCATGCTGACTGCAGTTTATCTGACAGCTGCTGGAAGGTGTTCACAGGTATGTGGAGCCATGCTGACTGCAGTTTATCTGACAGCTGCTGGAAGGTGTTCACAGGTATGTGGAGCCATGCTGACTGCAGTTTATCTGACAGCTGCTGGAGGGTGTATGGTGGAGGGTCCATAGAGCAAACAACATGATAGAGGTGGTCCCACAGATGCTCAATTGGGTTTAAGTCTAGGGAATTAGGGGGCCAGGGAAGTACTTTGAAGTCTTCATCATGCTCTTCCAACCACTCTCTAACATTTCTAGCTGTATAACATGTCGCATTGTCATGCTGGAAGATCCCATCCGCCCCAGGGTAGACAATCAGCATGTACAGAGTTGTATAAAAATAAAATGTATGTGCGTACACAACCATTGAAACAGAAAACTTGCTGCAAACCTCCGAAGCATGAACCACAATAACAATAGAATAAGATAATTTATAGAAAAATTAATAAAACAATGAATAATTATTAGAGCATTACAGATTACAATGGGGACAAAATAAGTAGGCCTACATTACAACTGAATGTGCAACAATGTATGTGACATGGACCTTTATTGCAAAATATTAAAATATTGGACTATGAGCTTCATAAAGACAAGAGACTAATTACAGAAAGTTTTTATATCCAGAAAAACAGTTCCATTAATGAACCTTTAAAATTTATAAATAGCATTTTCAATAATTTAATTAAAAACACAGTAGACTTACAAAATACATAAGACTTTAATTTAATAACTGGCAACTGCAAGAGAAACCTTGCAATTAAATTTAAATTCTTTCTGTTTAAGCAAAACTTTTGATATAATTCCTATACATTGAGAACAGGCCTTCATGAAATCTAGAGGCCAGAAATGCCTGTAAAAACAAAAGAACTCCCAAGATGTGAAAAATAATTGAAAGTTCTTCAAGTTAAAACTGAATTAAATATAGTAATTTGAGTAAAGCCTTGAGTAAGTGCTATAATTGCTGTAAATAATTTTTTTCTTTTAAATCTACAAGCAAAAACTATCTGCAAAATCTGCTAATAATTTGGAAAGTATCCACATACAGTGTACGCGTGTACGTCTACATTCTGCTACTCTGAGCATGTATGGGTGTACATGGTCTGCAAGGATGGATTCATTACAAATTTGGTCCATAGTGCCTTCCACAGGTATGAGTGGACCCAGGGAATGCCATGAAAACATTCCCTTGACCATAACGCTTCCCCACCAGCTTGTGTTCTTCCAGCAATGGTTGAAGATTGTTTGTTCTCCGATGTTTCTTGCCATTACGCCAACGTCCATCCTTTCAATGAAGCAGAAAACGTGACTCATTGGAGAAGGCAATCCTTGGCCAATCAGAGGAGGTCCAATTCTGATACTGCCACGCAAATGTAAGCCTTTTGTACTGATGCACCTTCATAAGCATAGGTGCAGTGACCATCCATTCGCATCGGAGCCCCATGCGCAGCAGAGTTCGCTGAACTGTCATTTTAAACACATTACCAGTAGTTCCCTGGTTCATTCGGCCAGTGAGTTGCTCCACTGTAGCTTGCCGATCGGCCCTCACACACCTTTGCAGCCAACGTTCACCTCTCACATCAGTGGCACGTAGTGCTCCACAGTTTCCACCCTGCTTATTCGCAATGGTGCCATTTCTCCAATCACGATACACTTTAACCACAGCAGCATGCAAACAGTTCGTAAACTGCGCTGTTTCAGAAATACTGCCACCGTTGGCTCAAAAGCCGATAATCATCCTTTTTTGCAAATCTGATTAATCACTCCTTTTATCCATGACAGCAACGAGTGATATGTTTTCAGAATGCCTACAGCACACCTTATATACCCTCCAAACCAGCTCACGACACATGCCTTCTTCCATTGGCTATGCGCTGTTGACATCAAAAGTAGGAGGTGGTCACAGTAATGTGACTCGACTGTGTATAAAACAATGCATTAATTTAAAAGATTTCTTTTAGTGTGCATATGTACTGTAGTAGTTATAGTTTAAGAATTGTAGTAATTATAGTTTAAAGAATTAATGCAGCCATGATCATTTAGATGTGTCGTTGACTCTACTAGCAGTAAGACACAAGCTTAACTAACGGCCAGAAATAGACTGGAGATCAAACAGATAATTTATTTTAATGAACATACAATTCAGCCTGCTTATAACAAAGATGCCAGGACTGGCAGAAACTGTGGTTAAATTCAGTCACTCACTAAATCTGTGTTTGAATAAAAATTTCCAAGATGTAAAAATATGCATGCATGACACTATGCATATACGTTTATATTACATATCCATAACAATTGGATATACCTGAAAGATTAAAGTAATTAACCGCCTAGAACTATAGTTAATCAAACATTTCAAGCATATTCAACTTGATGGCCATGTGACTGACCACAGTTTAACTATACAACACACATGAAGCAAAAGCAGCACTGATCCTCCTAGTGCAATACTCACTTGGAGGGTGAAAAGGGAAATTCACAGAATTCCAGAAACTGTTATCTAATTTTTGCCATGTGACCGCATCCCCATTATATTACTCTCCTATTCCTCTCTTCAATTGTCCCCCTAAAATTTGCATTAAAGTATATGAACCATCCTCTTTTTGCCTAGGGGTAGGTTGCCTGTTTTCATCTCTGCTGATGCAATATACTCAAGCCATAACCTCTGAGAGGGAGTGGCTGGGAGGCTCTCTTTTACATCTCACTTGTTGAGCATTTGATGTAATCTTTCTCCGTAGTTTTTCTACCAACATTCTTCCACTAGCACATCAGGATTCTCCTGTGCTGTTGCAATTTTGTTTTGCATGCTCCAGCATTTTTGTTCCTTCATTCCAGGACAGTGCACAGCAGATTATCTCTGCTTTGTTAAATATGGAATTTTATAAAATTTTGTTACTTTGCTTGTTAAAAGTGGTCATCTTAGCTTTTCTCTCCCTTGCTAAATCCAGGGACTTCTTTAATTTTTTTTCATTAAAAATGATCAAATTAGCTTTGAATTAACATTATACTAAACAAAAGTTCCTATTTTGCTTGTTCTGCAGATTTTGCTAAATATGGGATTATTATAAGTAGGTTCTACTGCACGTCAAATACAGTTTTCTAGCGACAGACTTCAACACCAAGTATTAGAAAGGAGAAAGCTACTTTTTTTTTTTTTTTCTTTTCTTTGTCTAGGCATTTAATACTGAACATAAATATTTTCTTCTTCTGTCTTTGCATTTTTTTCAAATGCACTTTATGTCAGAATTTTTGTCAAGGGTTCAGCACGGATTAGTATTTTAACACAAATAAATCTCTTTCCATTTATTCTGTTTTTTGTTTTTTTTTGTTTTTTTTCAATATTGAAATTCATGCTTGTGTTTTAGAAATCCTCTTACTAACATTACTTAAAACAGTAATTCTGTGAATAATATACTTTCAGTAACACCATTCAGCAGGGGTGTATATAGATTTTTTTCGGGAGCGCAGGGGTGACGGAAAATGGAAGTTTTTAAAATCTACCAACGCAAAATTAAAGTTAATGAAAAATAGAAGAAAAAATTAAAGCGTTTTTTTCTAATGTAAGTTATTAAATTAAGGAATTTTTTTTAATGTCAGTTGCATTTTTACCAAAAAACTTAAAAAAATTAAACACTTTTGGGGGGCCAAGTCCCCCTGGCTCCCCCTCTAGATACACCCCTGCCATTTAATATGATAAGTGTGTTGTTAGATGTACATATTGCTTGATGTATGCATTGAAAAAAAAGGTTTTGCTTAGTTTATAATTATGAGCCTGATCACTTTGTAGTGCCTGTTTTAAATAGTAAGGTTTGCTGATTTCTGAACTTTTTTTACCTTTTGCAAAGTGTTACAGTACTTCTAAGATACTGTGCATGAAGTTCTGTGTACAGTGTGAAATATCAAGAGTCCACTTCTACAACTGTTTTTTATTTTATTTTATTACTGTATTTGATATTTGTGGTCATGTTCTTATTTTTTATTAGTTGTAACATCTGACTTGTCCCACTTGAGGTATCATGGCAAAAAATAAATTTATTGCATGCTGCCATGGTAAGACGTAATTTGCTGGTTTCAAGCTTTGTGATGAAATTCTTTCATTATTGGATAGAGTTTCCAGTGCGACATCTTTTTCATATAATTTTAAAATTTTCAAGTAACTCATAGACTTACCACTAGGGGGTGTTAAGGTAAATTGTGTTTTCCCCGATATTTCTTCTTCTAAAACTCTGATTTGAAAAATTCTTCCTGTATCACATACAGTTCCTGATAGGAAATGTTTTTCATATAATTTCTAATATTTGGTAAAGAATGGTTTGGCCACCAGAGGTGTAAGTGTTAATTTTTGCATCTGATGTATTTGCAGCAAAATCTGAGCTCCTGAAAACTTGACTGAAAAAATTCTTTCCTGGACCGTTACCGTTCATATTGAAAAATCTTTTGAGAATACTTTCTTCTTAAAATAATGCATGTTTTCCCCACCAGGGGACATAAGTGCATATCTGATATTTGTCAATATCTCTGCTTCTAAGAGTATGATTTGAAAAATTCTTTCTTTTTTGGAGAGCGTTTCCACTGTGAAATGTTTCTCATATAATTTCAAATTTTTCTTAACCCACAAGTCTGCAACCAGAGGGCATAAGTTCATGATTCTGTTTACAGCAATATCTGCTGGATTAAAAACCCGATTGAAAAACTTCTTTCTTTAGTCAGATACTACAGTTTTTCATACCAGTTCCATTGACTTAGAATAGCTTTGATAAATTTAATTCGTGTCAGAACGGATTTAACATAAGTGCTCATTACACCCGAAAATTCGGTGTCATCTTTCTTGTCTGTGCTGTGGCCAGTATTCAATCAAACTTGACAGATAGTTTATCAGATATTCTTATTACAATGGTGTGTTAATTGACACTTTTACAAAAAGATATGATCAGAAGAATTACGAAATTTATAGTTAGCTACTTTAAATTCGACCAACATTAAGCACACTGGACAAAAAATTATGGAATGTTGATTGAAACATCCAGAATACTGATTGACCACTGCATAGTGCAGTTGGTTAAGTCGCTATGCGCTGTGTGGGAGGCAGACGTTTCTGATGGGTATTCAAATCCTGGTCCTGCCGGCCATCTAGTCTGCCGTTTTTCCAGGGTTTTCTTCAGACTCTCTGCGTTTGGGGATACTGATGTGTAGATGGCTCCCTGTGAAGTTGGCCCTGGATGCACTTTGTCTCTTACCCATATGCAGCAGAGGAATGACAAGCCAGCTACATTAATTTGCCAGTAATCCTCAAGGATGCATTGTCATCTTTGTGGAACTCAACCCACCCTGGGCGGATGTGAGAGAGAAAGAGATTGAAACATGTACATAAGTATAAAGTTGATGAACATAACAAGTTATATAAATATGGAAAGTGAAAACATATAAAACGAGCGAAACACACAGAGTCACATATGGTAAAAGGTTCGTTTAGCAGTAGCTTTCGGTCGTCCTACGACCTTCATCACCTATGATCGACTGGATGGGCTGGTTGCCAGAACTACAATTTGAAGTTGAGGTGTTGGAAATGTTGCTAGATTTTAGAAGAGAGATCCAAATAAATGGGATTTAGTGAGGGGTCTCTGAATTGCAGTTTTTGGTGTACAAAATGTCAATGCTTTCTTGGAAATGCAGAGATGCCTTGTTGATGAATGGGGCAACTTTTTTGGTTTCTTTCCAAATGGGAACTGCAGAGGTGTCTTCAAGGGTTAGTGCAGATAAAACTGTCTTTGGAAGACCATTGGAAACATCTTTTTTGTGTTCACCAAGTCTTGTATTGATGCTTTGTTATGTGCTTCCAATATACACCGAGAGACCAGAGGAAGTTGAAATGGGAATAGCATAAACTCCAGGGGTGTCCAAGGATGAGTTAGGATTCCTGTCTTTAAGCAGGCACATTATTGCAGAAGGGTTTGGTTTCACTGTGAGAGTGTAGTCCATAGTTTCGAAAAGTTTACCCATCTTATAAGAGAAGGATCCATGGAAAGGGATGGAACCAATGAATGGTGGTTTTTCCATTACCATACATACGAACCTTTTACCATACGTGACTCTGTGTGTTTCGCTCATTTGATATGTTTATGTGTTATTGTCACATGAAGCCTGAGTTTTAAACCATGCTACAAGTCAACATAACTTTCAGGCAATCAGTTATCAACTGGAATCAGGACTGGGCATGTTTCCGTAATCGCTGCATACACATGGCAAAACTCCTTTGTCAACTATCGTTTCTGTTGAGCTGCAAGTCTTCAATGGTCTTCTCTCAAGTTTTTCAAGTATGTAAACCTATTTTTTCTGGACGCTGTTCTAAAATCCTCCAAGAAACTAAAGGAAAATTGCTCCGAGCCGCAATCTGCCACCTCTGTGGAAATGTCACTAAAAACAAACTCCTTTGCTATTCCGAATACCAAGCTCTGAGTTTCCAAACCCATTCATCTTTGCTAGATATCTTTATGATATGCATCTCCGAAATCGTTGCTACAGTGACTGAAAATGAAACCTTAAGACACTGTAAGAAATTTCAGTTTCTACTCAACAAACAGTGTCCCGCCAAACCTGCTATCACAACTACAAGTTCGTCATCACCCCCCCCTCCCCCGCTTCGTGAATCTCTCGGATACTTCACTTCCTCCAAAACTGGAAGCCTTCCTTTCACTTGGACCAAAATTCACTCCTGAAACTAATCTAAATCTAAAAGCTACGATCTCCATGCTAGAAGCAGCTGTTCATCGTACTAAACCAGAAGCTCAACCAATCCTCCATGCCAAGGCAGCACTCTTTCTTGCAAAAGTGGAAAAGAAACCCCTGCAGTAGTCTTCCTCATTCCTCAAAGAAATCAGCAATCTAATGAATGAAAAGAATCTTGCAATCTGTAAAGCTTATAAAACTGGCTGCCCTGTCATTATCTCCAAAACTGTTCTCAATGAAAAAGCAGAATCATTCCTCTCAACTTCAAATTGCAAGGTTCTAAAATCGATACCACCCCCAAACTTAAAATTCTACAGTTGAAAGACACAACAAGAAACCCACTTTAAAAACCTTTCTTGGAGATTTTACACCACCACCATATTTCTAAACTCCACGCTTATTCTTCAAGATTAAACTTCATAAAACTGGTTTCCCTCTTCGACCACTCATGGAATATACTTTCTCTCCCACCTGTAACCTTGAAAGGAGGATTGTGGAAAAATGTAAACATCTGACCTCCAGCTATCCTTTGTCAATTTCCTCCACTAAAGAGTTCATTAGAAAACTTTCTCCTTGCATTGAACCGTCTGACAAAATGTTCATTCTGGATGTAGTCTCTCTCTTCCTTTCAGTCCCTCTTTTCCACTCTCATATGCTGCTAGTACAATTGCTAAATGAAAACCAATCGCTCTCTGGCCACAAATAAAACACCTGTATGACTGTCTTCGAACTCTGTGAGATCTTAATTGCTTCAAGTTTAACAACCAATACTACTGTCAGCAAGAAGGACTTCCGATGGGTTCACCTCTCTCTCCACTTCTGGCTGAAGTTTTCATGCAACATATAGAAAAAAAACATAGTCATGGAACACAATCTACAACCTTCCATTTGGCTTCAATATGTTGATGATATTTTTGTAATTTGGCCTCACGATAGAACTGACCTTGAATCTCTTCTTGAAAAGATTTCCCTAAAGTTCACATCAATAAAATTCACCATCAATGAAGAATCACAGCAAGGCATTGGCTTCTTGGATGTCCACCTGGCAAGGCAAGGAAATTATCTCAACAGATCTGCCAACAGAAAACCCTCTGCAATAGCAAACATAATCCCATTTTCATCCCACTCCCCAACAGCTCCCAAATTTGCTGCTTTAAAAACTTATGTTAATTGTGCAAAGATTGTCTGCAACACTGAATCTTCCTTCAATGAAGAAACTCACACCATAAAGAAAATCGCTGAACCCCATCAGTTCCCACCTTCTACTATTGAAAAATTCCTCCAAAATTCCCATTAGAAAAATTTGTCTGCTCTCTCACCAATAATAATGAAATAACCACGATTCATTGGTTCCATACCTTTCCATGGATCCTTCTCTTATAAGATGGGTAAACTTTTCGAAACTATGGGCTACACTCTCACAGTGAAACCAAACCCTTCTGCAATAATGTGCCTGCTTAAAGATAGGGATCCTGTCTCACCCTTGGACACCCCTGGAGTTTATGCTATTCCCATTTCAACTTCCTCTGGTCTCTCGGTGTATATTGGAAGCACATAACAAAGCATCAATACAAGACTTGGTGAACACAAAAAAGATGTTTCCAATGGTCTTCCAAAGACAGTTTTATCTGCACTAACCCTTGAAGACACCTCTGCAGTTCCCATTTGGAAAGAAACCAAAAAAGTTGCCCCATTCATCAACAAGGCATCTCTGCATTTCCAAGAAAGCGTTGAAATTTTGTACACCAAAAACTGCAATTCAGAGACCCCTCACCAAATCCCATTTATTTAGATCTCTCTTCTAAAATCTGGCAACATTTTCTAACACCCCAACTTCAAATTGTAGTTCTGGCAACCAGCCCATCCAGTCGATTGCGGGTGATCAAAGTCGTAGAACGACTGAAAGCTGCCGCTAAACAAACCTTTTATTATGCGTGACTCTGTGTGTTTTGCTCGTTTTATATATTTATGTATTATTGCCGCGTGAAGCCTGAGTTTTAAACCATGGAGAGTGTAACTTCTGGATTATATTTGTGGATGTCTGAGGTGTATGTTTAAAGCATCTGTAGTATTCTGTATTTTGTTTTACAAGTACAACTATGGGTCGTAAAGGTGATGTTAGTGAGTGGCAAAAGGGGGCCATTGCTGTTGGCTGAGAACATGGTCATTTATTGTAAGAGGGGGCGGAGTTTGTTGGCCTGTCTGAGTGAGCAGTCAGTAGTGTCCATTTCCAATGGAAGAAGTGTGGAAGCTATCATTGTAGGCAGAGAAACTGTGGTAGAAACACTGTGACGACAAACCGGGATCGTAGGCGTTTGGGACGATTAGCAGTTTCTGCATGTTTCCAGACACCCCAAGAACTGCTTCAACAGTACAGTGCTGGACCCAGTAAACCAGTCTCAGAACAAACGCTACGGGAATAACTGCATGGCTTGGGCATTTTCAGTCGGGTTGCCTGGATACGTCTGAAATTAACAACTGTCCAAAAGAAAAATCGCCTTGCTTGGGTAAAACGGCAGCATCACTGGGCCATTGAGCAATGGCTATGGACAGTATGGGCCAACAAATCCAGATTCTGCTTGTATTCCAAAGATCGTAGCTCCATGTTCATGCAGAAGGCTGGAGAAGCATTTAACCCAGAATTTATCCATAGAGCTGTGCAAAAAGAAGGTAGAAGTGTCAATTTTTAGGGCTGTATTTCAAGTATTGGAGTTGGACCATTCGTTAAGGTGTCCAATCACATGAAATCTATGGATTATGTGCCACTTTCAAATAATGTATTATTGCCATTTGTCCAGTTTTTGGAACAAGGAGGACACACAGTGGATCCTGTGTTTCAAGATCATGTCCATTGAGCTAGAATTGTGCTGGATTGGTTTGAAGAACATGAGAGAACATTCCACATATCAAATGGCCTGCAAATTCATCCGATATCAATGTGATTGAAAAAATCTGGGACGTGTTAGGAAGGCCCTTGAAGAACAAAAAACAACATCCTGCAGATTTGGCAGAATTGAGGGATCTTTTGAGCATGGAGTAGAATCAACTGGATATGCATGTGATAGTGAGTCGTATTGATAGCACATCAAGCAAAATTAAAGCTGTATTTAAAGAGGTGGTGATATAACTCCATATTAAGGAATAAAGTTTACATTCTGTAATTTTTTGTCTGGTGTGTTTAGTTTGCTTGTTTTTCCAGGAACTTCGTTTTTAAAGCTCAATATTAGTTTGAGTGCTTATGTTACTTAATCTAAATTTTATACCAGGCTATAACTCTTGTTTGAACCATGAATTTTTAAATGCAATTATAAGCATAATGGAAAGAAAAATTATTTTAAGACAAGTCACACTGCTTAGAAGGGTAATAGTGTTAATTTTTATTAGTGCATTACACATCTGAATTTCTCACAAAATGATATCAGAATAATAACTACAAAAGGCCAATATTATAGTACTGGCTGTTTTTCTGAATACCAACTCTCACAGTTCTCCGAAGAAAGTCTCTTAATAAATAAATAAAGATAGACAGACAGATACATTATGTACATGTGTAGGTAAATAAATAACAAGTTGAGTTAAGTGGTATTACTAGGGAATTTTTCTTACAACTATTAAGTCATCCAGGAAGTATGCTAACACTTTCATTGACATACATTTTGTGAACTTGAAGTGGAAACACAGGCTGTGTCTGTTGGTTATATAGTACACTGAAGTGCCAAAAGTCATGGGATAGCAGTATGCAATATTTTAACTGGTGTCGCTGTCGTATAAAGGCTTCGACGTGCACCACAATTTTTATTAGTTGCGAGGTGTAATCTTTTGAATCAGGTTGAACAACCTCCAGTAGTATTATGGCAAGCCATTGTGAATTATCGGAGTTTGAACAAGGCATGGTAATGGGAGCCAGACGAATGGGACATTTAATTTCTGATGTTGTGCGAACATTCAACATTCCTCGATCCACGGTGTCACGTGTGTACTGAGAATACCTTACGGAAGGCATTACCATCCACCATGGACAGCGTAGTGGCTGACCACGGGTACTGAATGACCGTGACCAGCAGCTTCTGACCAGGATTGTCCATGCTAACAGACAAGCAACACTGGCTCATATAACCTCCACATTCAATGCAGGAGGTACCAGAGACATATCCATCATGTCCGTGCAGAATAATTTAGCGTCCATGGGGTATGGGAGCAGAAGACCCACCAGAGTGCCTTTGTTAACACCATGACATTGGACACAGTGCCTCACCTGAGCTCATGAACATGGTAATTGGACCCTTGAAGACTGGCAACATGTGGTTCAGTCCAATGAGTCATGCTACCAGTTGTTACAAGCTGATGGTAGGGTTTGGGTGTGGCGCATACCCCTTGAAGCCATGGACCCAAGCTGTCAACAAAACACTGTGCAAGTTGGTGGCAGTTTCATACATGTGTGGGGTGTCTTTAAGTGGTGGTTTGGGTCCTCTGGTCCTTGTAAACACGTCATTAACTGATACCCACTCTGTTGCTCTGCTGGCTGACTGTCTAAAAGGATCCATAAATGTGTGAGGTGTCTTTACATTTATGTGTGGGGTGTCTTTAAGTGGTTGTTTGGGTCCTCTGGTTCTTGTAAACACGTCATTAACCGATACTCACTCTGTTGCTCTGCTGGCTGAACATTTGCAGCTCTTTTGGAACTTCGTGTCCATAAAAGGATCCATACATGTGTGGGGTGTCTTTAAGTGGTGGTTTAGGTCCTCTGGTCCTTGTACATGTCATTAACCGATACTCACTCTGTTGCTCTGCTGGCTGACCATTTGAAGCCCTTTTTGGACTTCTGTGTCCAAAAAGGATCCATACATGTGTGGGGTGTCTTTACGTACATGTGTGGGGCAGTTCCATACATGTGTGGGGTGTCTTTAAGTGGTGGTTTGGGTCCTCTGGTCCTTGTAAACACGTCATTAACCTATACTCACTCTGTTGCTCTGCTGGCTGACCATTTGCAGCCCTTTTTGGACTTCACGTACCCCAACAACGATGGGATGATCTAGGTGGATAATGCACCATGTCATTGGGCCCAGGTTGTCCAAAATTGATTTGAGGAGCATTCTGGATAGTTCTGACAAATGATGTAGCCACCATGTTCACCCTATGTGATCCCAATAGAACACTTATGGGACATGGTGGAAAAGTTGCATCCAAGATCCTGCACCTACTTACGAATACCAGGGAACTGTGGGTGGCTGTTCAGAGGACATGGTTCAACAACTCTCCACAAGTCTTCCAGCCACTTGTGGAATTGATGCCACGTCGAGTTGCTGCACTTTACCTGGCTAGAGGAGATCCTACACGATATTATGATGGAGCAACTGAGATGATCCGTGACAGGGAAAGAATAGCATATTTTTTGGAATTTTGTGTCTTATTGCAGTACTCAGAGGGTGTGACACAAAGTTTTCGGCAAACAGCTGTAGATCAAAATGTCTTTAAGAAAACAATAATGCACAGTTGAATGGAAGGTTATAAGGAAAGCAGGACATTACCCAAAGATGCTCCAACATGTGGGCAACCAATTTCAACTTCCAGACTAAAAGCTGAACGATGCATCCAAGAGGCCTTAAAGCAGTCTTGTAGGGTGAGTGTATCAAAAACTTTCCACACAACTTGGTACCCCACACACAATAGTTTATACCATGCTGGTGAAAGATTTAGGCATAATAAGCACTAATAACATGGGCACCCCAGTACCCCATGCACTAACCATAAAACAAAAGGAATTCTGCTACGAAATTGCATGGAGTAACCTTGTGTGGTATTGTAGGGTGCTCACATGGTTCCTCTGATCAGAAGTTGTGTGGAATTTTATGCACCTAGGCAACAACAACAGTCACATTCCTGGGTTGAACTTGTACTTCCATGGCATCCTTATCCCATGCAGAGTTGCATGTGCATGAAATCTTACTGGTCGTTGTCACGGATGTTTGCAGTGTTGCTCTTTGGAAGACACATGGTTAAAACATCACCATGACATCAGAGCAGTATAAGTCATTTCTAGAGAAAGATATCCAGCATGGGCACTGTGACATCATGTACAGTGATCTGTCATTATACATGACAATGCATGACAGTAGAAGGCCCAGATTGTTTGTCTGTTCATTGAACAGAATAGCTGAGTGGAGCTGCCCACCCACCATATTCACTGGATATGAAATCTTGTGATTTCAACTGTTTGGCCATTTAAAAAGGATGTTTGATACTTTACAACAACAGAAAGGATCTGGATCTCCAAATCATAGGCATTTTTCACTGACTTAATGGCACTGGTTCTTTCATTGGTGTCCGTGCACTGCCACAGTTTTGAAACACTATAATGAGGGGAACTACTAATAATTACTATCAGATATTGTGACCATTGCTTTGATATTACAAGAATTACGCCAAGTTGAAAGTGTTCATTTACTTCCGAATGACCTCCTAATATTTGTCAGAAGTTTAAATAGTACTGCAACCTGTCGTTTGGGCTGACTGAAGGGAGTAGGTGTTGTCACTTGTAGTAATGTCCAGCCATTTTGTAAATTGTAGTTTCTCTTATTGTACATTGTCACATGAATGGCAGTTTCTACTCTCTTGAATCAGTACCATGATAGACTGGAGTAGAAGACAAGGAGTTGACGAATTATTACAAAAAGGCTGGGCATTACTACAAGTGACAAGGAAAGATAAGAAGAGGAACTTGTGGATAAGGAAAATGACAGGAGTGGATGACATCATGACCAGAGTCAAATCCCTGAAATGGCAATGGGCTGGACATGTTGCCAGAAGAACGGACCACCGATGGACAACCGAAATTTTAGATTGGATTCTAAGGGACATGAAAAGACCCAGAAGAAGACCCCAAGAAGGATGAAATTTAAAAGTATGCTGGAGTGACATGGAGGAGACAGGCCCAAGACAGACAATCGTAGAAGAAATTTGGGGAGACCTTCATCCCGCAGTGGATTGATGATGATGATATATATAATTTGTAGTATTCTTTCTTGCTATTTTAACCGTATATTATGAAAATTTTTTGGGGAAACTGCATCTATCAAAGTTTAGCACGGTTATCAGCAAACAAAATAAGTGGCCTCATTATACACTATCTACCAACAAGTTATTGGACACCTGTGATAGCAAAGGAAAACGAAGTTTATTCACCTTCAATAGTTGGTGGAGCCTCCACGAGCGACGATTACAGCTGCGACCCTCCGGGGCATACTCTCAACCAGGCATTGTACGACGGCTAGCAGTATTTTCTTCCACTCGGCTTGGAGAAGACAGGTCAGTTCCTTCACCGATTTCGGATGGTGGGGGCACCCCTTAAGTCGACGCTCCAACTTGTCCCAGAGGTGCTCGATAGGGTTAAGGTCCGGGCTCTGCGCAGGCCAGTCCATTCGATTAATCCCATTGTCACCATACCAAGCCATGGTGGACTTCGCAACATGACAGGTGGCATTGTCATCCTGAAAGTGACATGGGCCCCCCCCCCCCCATAAAACTGCCACAACGTAGGAAGCGCATGGTCATCCAAAATGGTGCAGTAGGTCTCGGCATTGAGTCTACCAGGAATTGCGACCAAAGGTCCCGTGCCATACCAGGAGCAACATCCCCATAGCATAATTCCATCGCCGCCGAACTTCACAGTTGGCACAATACATTCCGGCAGAAGGCATTCTCCAGGCAGACGCTAAACCCAGACCCTGCGATCCGAACGGTAGAGAGTGAACCTTGATTCGTCACTCTAGAGAACTTGTTTCCACTGTTCAAAGGTCCATTGTCGACGTTCTTTGCATCACATTAGCCGAGCAGCGCTATTGGACTTGGTGATCAAAGGCTTGTGGGTGGCAGCACGTCCATGATAACCGAGCAGATGGGCTTCCTTACGGATGGTATTCATCAAAAGAACACTCCCGGATGCTGTTGAAACTCCTTCGCGGATGTGGCCCATCGATTTGGTGCGGTTCTTTCGAATTTCTCTGGCCAGCACCCGTCGGTCTCTAACTCCCAGTTTTGTGGGTCTGCCGGGTCGGGTCACATTCCGACAGTCACCTCTCATCTTCCACTTGCCAATCACGTAGGCCACTGTTGATTTTGGGTACTTCAACTCGCTGGATATGTCACGTTTGGATCGGCCATTTCTGTGATACCCGACGATTACACCTTTCTCGAAATCAGAGAGCTCCGAACTGCGTGGCATCTTGCATGCGACTGGTTGCGTTGTTGTTTCCCACACGATATTTAATGGCGGCGGCCGTGAGGTGTATCAGGACCGCAGATATCGTCGATTGCAGGGGCGTCCAATTACTTGTTGGTAGATAGTGTATCTCATGTGATTCAATCATAAAGTTCACGTACCATTACGTGACCACAAGGTTCTTCAGGAAGACGCTTTGACGTCTGTAAGTTCTGTTTCACACGTTATGTAAAGTGGATACAGTCTGCGGTGGTGCATTAACTTATTCAATTAAGATATAAATCCGTTAAAAGTTCTAAAAATGTTACTCACGGAAGTGAGTGTTCAGTCCGACGTCAGTAGTTATCGAGACAAAGAAACTCTCAGTAACTACTGACGTTGGACTAAACATGCACTTCCGTGAGTAACATTTTTAGAACTTTTAACCAATTTATATCTTAATTGAATAAGTTAATGCACCACCGCAGACTATCCACTTTACATAACGTGTAAAACAGAACTTACAGAAGTCAAAGCGTCTTCCTGAAGAAAATAAGTGGCATTCACCCAGTTTTTTACCCTTCCTATTTCACTGGAAAACTAGAAATTATCTACTGTTGACAGCACCACATGGTTCCCTTTTACAGACCGATCAATTGTCATGAAGAAAAGAATGTTTCAGTTTTTTTTAGCTACTGTCTGCTGCTCTTCCTATCTCCATTTACCGCACACGCTGTACATCCCCTGGCAAATGCTAGCTTTTGAACCCTCCCATCACCACCTTTCAATCACTTCATCTCTGTTTAGAAAATGTTCATTTCATGTCTTCAGAAATGTTTCAACCACTGTGTCAAAAGAAGTTGGAAAACATTTAATGCTGCTATCATGACATGCACAATAAAAGCAACAGTTGACTTCTGTTTCAGACATAATGAGTAAACAGTGAATGAAATGCAGCAAGTGAACTTTCAAATTGTTGGCAATCACTTAAATTTTTATATTAATGAAATATTTTGCCTATTGGAGATCTCACATATATATGTGAATTGCTAGATATAGCTTTTAATCAGCAAGTATCAGAGGCATAGCCAAGGGGGTCCTCAGGTGTGGAGCCCCGTTAAGGGGGATTGAGTGCAAATTTAAAGTGATATACTACATATATGTATACATGAGGCTTTCACCAATGAACCAAATCCATGGAGGACCCTCTTTAGGAAATTTCTGGCTGTGCCACTGACAAGTATTATTTATTTATTTCTTTATCTCAACGACTACAGTCTTGTGACGATTATATATAGATTAAGATAATACAACGTAGTTGTCACAAATGTTTAATAATAAAAAAAAATAAACATTTGTGACAACTACGTTGTATTATCTTAATCTATTTTTTATTTGTATTGACAAACAGTTTATGATTGACTGGTTTTAACCTGACATGATGTAGCATATGTCATAAATTGCCCATTTTTGATCTAAAGGTTATAACGAAGTTTGCATGTATCAAAAGTTTTTAACTCTCCCTCCAACTTTGTTGTATGGGTTTGACTGTACACATATATATATATATACAGTACAATTCCAAAAATCTGCACAACTTGGTTCCAGAGGTTGTGCAGATTGTAGAATTTTGCAGATTTTAACTTTCATTTGTTTAATAATTAGTAAAATTAATTAGTAATATGTATTTAATACTGTAATTAGTAGTATTTGGAATTTATATAGATATATACAGTATTTAATAAGTAAGTAAAATATAGGGAACAAATTCATAATACAGTACCGTATTAATTAATTGAATTTTTATTTACCAAATACTGTATATGTCAATCAAACATTCTGGCTGACAAACATTTCATCAATGGTCAATTGTTTTAAATTTGGTTTCTCTCATTGAAGTTTTTCCTGAAGTCTATAAATCATCATTACTTCCTGTGCTGAAACACATTTCTGCTGTTCTAAAAAAATTAATGTATTGTTCTTCCAACAAAATTCCATCACCTAAGGATATTTTTTTGGTAGTAGAATCCTTGCTGTCAGTGTCTGGATCACCTGCATCAGGATTAATAACTCCTAGCTATGATTTCATCATCAGTCATCGTTTGGACATCACTCTTGTCTGAAGATTCCATCCATTCAACTATATCTTCTTCTCTAAACGCATTCATCATTGACACATTTGCTTGTTTGGCATATGCTAGAAGCTGCGTAGCCTTTGATTTGGCCTAAACTCGTAATCCTCGGGTTCAGAGTCAATAAATATTGATGCTGGCCATAACTTATGCCATGCATTTATCAGAGTAGAACGTTTCACATTGTTCCATGAACCTGCTGTCAGTCCTTCATTGTGAAATTTTTAATGAAAGTTTTGATTGTTTGAAACGATTTATCGGAGTTCAGCAGTTTCCTTAGGAATTCTCCTTTGTAGTTGCTTCCAACTGTTAACTATGCTCTGTTCCATGGGTTGAATTAATGAAGTTGTGTTTGGGGGTAAGAACATAACTGTAACATTATTTGAAGTTAAATCTTCAGGATGTGCCCTGCAGTCGTTCCATACCAACAAATTTTACAGTCTGGAGGAAGACTGACCTCCACACAGTGCTTTCTGGCGTCTTTAACAAAGTGGTTGTTGAACCAGTCTGTAGCAAGTTTTTTTGTCATCCATGATTTTCCATTACTGTGGTAGATCTCAGGTAAAGCCTTTAAGCCCTTCAAAGCCCTAGGACAAGCACTTTTTCCAATCACAAATGGCATTCATTTATGATTTCCACAGGCATTGGAACAAAGAGCAACTGTTAATCTTTCTTTGCCTTCCTTAACACTGGAAGGTCCTATTTCATCAGTACACACTAGAGTATGTCTTGGTAAACAATACCAGACAAGTCCAGTTTCATCCATGTTATAAATTTGATCAGGAGAAAGAGCTTCCTCCTGAACAAATTTGGCAAACACATCCAGAAACTCTTCTGCAGCTACCTTATCTGCCGATTCTTGCTCCCCTCAGGATTTCAAGTAACGAATTCCATGTCTTTGTTTGAAGCGGGATAGCCATCCAACTGAAAAATTACAAGGCTCATCAATCTTCAGTTGCTGATGAAATAGCTTGGCTTTTTCACATAAGAGTGGACCTGTAATTGGCATACCATCGTTATGCCTTTGCCGAAACCACTCGTAAACAACAGCATCGAGGGTGGAGTTTCTAGCTTCATGCATTGTTTTGCGATTAGCAATTTAAGAATTGCTATCACTCATTGCATAGAATTGCAATATCTTGTCTTAGTTTTTCTTAATATTGTACACAGTCCAAACAGCAATACCAAAAATCTCCGCAGCATGCTTTTGTTCACTGCCATCATCAAGTTTTTGCAACAAGTCCACTTTCTGCTGAATCGTTAAAGAGCTGAGCATTCTCTTCACTCCTGTCATTTTTTCAAATTTCCAAACAATCATTCAAAAAATTTAAGACGTGAAACAAGACATAAAAAAACAGATTCTCACAGCATGTGTACCGGAAAAAAATGTAAACATGCAATGCTAAGTTGCCAGATTGCCCGCTTGATATGTGCTTTATTTGAACTTCAATCTCTCAATACTGTACCATCATTTTTGACCAAAAAAAATTTATATCATTAGTAATATTTTTCAAATAGAGAAAACGCATAAAAAAGATTTTAAAAACCTTTAAAAAGATCTTAAATTTTTTTTTTTAATGTCAGCTGGAAAATAAAAAATTTTGATTTCTGAAAACTTTTTTTTTACCCGTCCATTAACTGTAACCAGTGTTTGAATCCATGCAGATTTTAGGCAATTGCGGATTTTCGGAATTGTACTGTATCTATAATACACTGCTGGCTACCCAAAATGCAACACCAAGAAGGACACGAGATAGCAAAGCCAGATTTACTGGACACATAACAGATACAAAGATGAAACGATTGAGCTTACAGGCCCGTGTGACTTGAGGGAACACGCAGACATCAATAGTTCGTGTGGCCCCCATGGCTGGGAATAACGGCCGCTACACTACGCGGCATCGAACGAAAGGGGTTCTGGATGTGGGCTTGGGGTATGTCGGTCCAGGCTGCTTCCACACGTTGCCACAGTTCATCAGGCGTAGCCGCGGGTGGTGCTTGCCGGGCCACTTGGTTGCTGATCAGCGTCCAGACGTGTTCATTGGGCGACATATCGGGAGAAAAGGGGGCCAACGGCAGCAATGATACCTGATGGGCCGTGAAGAATTGTTGCATGATGCGTGCCACGTGCGGGTGCACATTGTCCTATTGATACGTGGCCTCTGGCAGGTCTTACAAATAAGGGAGGACTACAGGCTCCAAAACGTCGGAGATGTAGCGATGGCTGTTTAGTGTACCAGCGATGCGTACCAGAGGGGTGCGGGTGTCATATCCAATTGCGCCCCAAACCATAACGCCAGGCGACAGACCGGTATGGCGATGCATAATGCAGGCATCATACAGTCTCTCACCGCGGTGCCACCACACGCGGATCCGATCATCGTGGTGTTGCAGGCAGAAGCGGGATTCGTCAAAGACGACAATGTCGTGCCATTCCGTAGTCCAGGTGCGGCGTTCAATGGCTCACTGCCGCAGCACTCACCAGGGGTGTAACGTCAATGGTATTCAAAGCAATGGGTGCCGTGCGACAATTCCCCACTCCTGCAGACGATGTCGAATGGTACGTGCTGACACAGGTTGTTGCACAACACACGCTAATTCCTGCGCTAACATTCATGATGTGGTGGTGCGAGCCGTCAATGCCAGCCGCATAACGTGCCAGTCCTCTCGTTCGGTGGTGTGCCGCTGCTGCGGTAATCGCTCACGTTGGTCCGTCCGTCCCTCCTGCACCCACCGAATCCATACTCGCCTCACTGTGGCTGGATGTCGTCCCACACTGGCGCCGATGTCTCGGTACAATAAACCGCTGTCGCGATAAGCCACTATTTGTCTTCTGTCGAACTCCGAAACGTGCTGGAATGACTACCGTATTCTGCGACAAGGCATCAGGAAGCTTCCCACGCACAGGTCCGGCAGCACAACACACTTCCACTACTTACACCCAGCCTTCTGTGCACCCTTCTTATAGTGCTTCTCGGTGGCGTGCCGGGCGCACATGATTTGCATATGCCCTGCAATGCTAATTGTTTGCATGTCCTCTCGCGGGCGACGCATGTTGCGAATTTCAGGCCAATCGGATGCTTCCTTCTTGGTCTTGCATTTTGGGTGGCCAGCAGTGTATATATCATCATCATCACTGTCAACCATTATCAATCCATTGCTGGATGAAGGTCTGTCCAAGTTTCCTCCACAATTGTCTGTCTTGAGCCACTCTCCTCCTTATTACTTCGGCATGTTTTCGAATTTCATCCATCGATCTCCCATGTGGTCTTCTTCTGGGTCTTTTTCTGTCCCTTGATATCCAGTCTAAAATTTCGGTTGCCCATCGGTGGTCCGTTCTTCTGGCAACATGTCCAGCCCATTGCAATTTCAGGGATTTTACTCTGATCATGATGTCTTCCACTCTTGTCATTTTCCTTATCCATGAGTTTCTCATCTTATCTTTCCTGGTTACACCAAGCATGCATCTCTTCATGCTGCTTTCAGTTGACTGCAGCCTTAATATGTCTTTTTTAGTTAAGGTCCATGTCTCTATTCCATATGCAAGAACTGAAAGGATGCATTGATTAAATACTTTCTTTTAAGACATAATGGCATATTGCTCTTGAAAATTGTACTGTTTCTTCCAAAAGTTCCCCTTCACTAATGTGACCTTTGCTTGATATCTGTTGTATAAAGTAAATGTAAGCATCGGTTACCTCGAGCTTTCCCCCATCAATCACAAAATCTTCATTTCTTATAAAAGCATTGTACATCAATTTTGTCTTTTGAAAGTTAATTTTTAATCCCACTGCGTTACTCTTGTCAGCAAGTTCCTGGATCATACTCTGCAGCTATGAAGGGGTAGTTGCAAAAAATGATTATGTTATCAGCAAAACGAAGGTGAGTTAAATAATCTTCATTAATTTTTTTCTTTGTTTTCTAGTCCGGTGATTGAAAGACGACACTTTTCACTGTGCCATTGAAGAGTTTGGGAGATATGGTGTCACCTTGTCTCGCTCCCTTTCCAATTTTTATTGGTGCTGTATCCTCAAATTTCTGTACCTTTGCCCTTTCATTTTCATAGATGTTATTAATAATAATGTAAGCATCATCAATAGATTTCAAAGTCATTGTAACTCCCGATGCTTTTACAGAATCAAAGGCCTTTTCATAATAAAAAAAAAGCCATACATAATGGTAGTTCATGTTCCCTCAACCAAATTTACCTGCCGAAGTTTTGTTCTGATGCTGTTGTCCTATTTTCGCATTGAAATCACTCATATTGATCTTCAAGTGCTGCTTGCCTTTGTTGTTTAGATGTCGAATTTCATCATAGCATTCTTCAATTTTTTCCTCAGGATGACTTGTATTGGGCACATGAGCTTGAATAATCTGAGTCTGGTATCTTTTTGAGAGTTGGATAATGAGTTGTGCAGCTCTGTCCAAGGAAATGTGACCTTCTAGGACTTGATCCTTTGGTTTCTTGTTTATTATAAATCCAACACCATTAGTTCTGCTAGTATATGTCCCATGTTAGTAGAAGAGATGTCCACTTATCAGTTTAATGAGATCCTATCCTTTTCTTCTTATCTCACTTAGCCTGACGATGATATATATATGAACTATTCAGGCTGTTGTCGAAACCATTTTCTCATGCTTTACTTCTTGAATTATGATGAAGAGTTCATCTTTTTCACATGTGAAATGAATTCCATTGAGATGTTTCTTTAGTGCTACGAACAACCCGAGATCAGGCATTACCAAATCCGAGCTGTAGGGAGAAGATCGAATGACTTCAAATCCAATGCTTTCTATCGCTGCAGAAGTGGCAGCACTTGTGTAGCTTCTGGCGTTACCATGTTGATGAAGCTTGAGCCTTCTCCTGTGACAAACATGATTGAGTTTTGGTTTCAAACTATTTTGGGTTTCGTATCTTTGACCATGTATTCCTGGTGAATGATGCTTCTATAACCCCAGAAAAGGGTGAGCATGCCTTTTCCAGCAGATGGTGTTGAGTCTTGAATTTTCTCTTTCTGGGAGAAGTGGGGCAATGTTATTTGAATGGCTGTTTTTTCATTTCCTAGTCATAGTGATGCACTCAACTCCTGCCACTTGTGACAGTGCATATTAACTTTCGCTTTCATAGCAAGAAGGAAAGCATTTACATGCTTCTAGTCTTGCATTGTTGGACTTATTAAATCCATGTTGAACACTTACCGCACGTGTTGGTTTCCGTATTTCTGTTGTGTAGATGCGGCATGGGTTTTTTTTTTCATTCGGTTGCTGTTCCTTTTTAATTGGCCTCGTCACTAAATGAATTTTTTTCCCTTTGCTGCTTCTACATTTCGATACGTTTTTACCCAAGTACTTTCGGTAACATTCCGTTACCGTCATCTAGGGGCGTTTTGCTCCATCCTGCACGGACCATGTCGGCAGAGCTGTGGTCTGCCGACACGGTCCGTGCAGGACGGAGCAAAAATGTTACCGAAAGTACTTGGGTAAAGAAATTTAGATATTTAATATATATATATATATATATATATATCCCTTTGTTGGAGGAGTGAGACAGGGTGACACCATGTCTCCGAGGCTCTTTGGTGCCACATTGGAGGGTGTTTTTCAGTCGCTGAGCTGGGAGGACGGGGGATAGGGATTGATGGAGATTATCTAACCCACCTTCGTTTTGCTGATGACGTAGTCATTTTTGCAACTAGCCCATCAGAGCTGCAGAGCATGATCCAGGAGCTTGCTGACAAGGGTGGAGAGGTGGGATTGGAAATGAACTTTCAGGGGACAGGGGTGATGTTCGGTGCTTTTACGGGAGATGAGGATTTGTCGATTGATGGAGAGGGGCTGGAGATGACAGACACGTACGTTTGTCTTGGACAGCGGATATCGGGTGGGGGTCACATTGGTGAAGAGATTGGTCGGCGTGCAGGACTTGCCTGGAGAGCTTTTGGAAGAGACAGCATAATTTTCAAGAGCAATATGCCATTGTGTCTTAGGGGAAAAGTGTTTGATCGATGCATCCTTCCGGTGCTTACGTGTGGTGCAGAGACGTGGACCTTGACTAGGGGAGACATACAGGGGCTGCAGACAACTCAGGGAAGCATGGAGGGGTGCATGCTTGGTGTGACCAGGAGAGATGGGAAGAGGAACTCGTGGATCCGAAAAATGACAAGAGTGGAGGACATCATGATCAGAGTTAAATCCCTGAAATGGCAATGGGCTGGACATACTGCCAGAAGGACAGATCATCGATGGACAGCCGAAATTTTAGATTGGATTCCAAGGGACAGGAAAAGACCCAGAAGAAGACCACATGGGAGATGGGTGGATGAAATTCGAAAGTATGCAGGGGTGACATGGAGGAGACTGGCACAAGACAGACCGTTGTGGAGGAAACTTGGGGAGACCTTCGTCCAGCAGTGGATTAATAATGGTTGACAATGATGATGATGATATATATATATATATATATATATACTTAAGAGTATCACTGAAGACGTAAGGAAATTCAACTGTGAGCTAGTGAGGAAAGCAATTGAAAACAACCAAAGCCTTAAGATAGCAAAGGGACATCTCAGTAAGGGAAGAAAACAGATTATGGCTCTGAGAAAAGAAGATGGTTCTATAACAAGAAATAGAGGCGAAATTTTGACAAGAGTGAAAGATTTCTACTCCAAATTATATGAAAGGGATGATACATGTACTCCAGACATCATGAAAGGTACCAGAGTTCTTCCAGTCCTCCCAGCAGAAGTTGCTCATGCAATCAAGAACATGAAGCGGGGGAAAGCCCCAGGAGAAGATGGAATTACTATAGACATCATACAAGAAGCAAGTGGAGAAATTGAAACAGTACTCGCCCAAATTTTCACTCGATGCCTTAATGAAGGGAAGATTCCTGAGGATTGGAACAATGCTACAATGATCCTGCTACATAAAAAGGTGACATTGAGGATCTCAGGAACTACAGACCTATCAGCCTCCTATCAGTGGTTTATAAAATCTTCACTAAAGTTCTTTCACAGCGCTTGAAGGTAACACTGGACATGGCTCAACCGAGAGAACAAGCTGGATTCAGGAGTGGCTACAGCACAATAGATCATATCCACGTACTGAGAGAACTAATTGAAAGAGCGAGGGAATATGAACTTCCATTGTGCATGGCTTTTATCGATTATGAAAAAGCCTTTGATTCGGTAAAACCATCAGCAGTTACCACGGCTCTGAAATCCTGCGGTATTGAAGATGCATACATTAATATTATTAATAACATCTATGAAAATGCAAGTGCAAAGATTCGGCTGTTTGAAAATACAACACACATAAAAATTGGAAAAGGAGTGAGACAAGGTGACACCATATCTCCGAAGCTCTTTAATGCCACATTGGAAAACGTCTTTCAATCACTGAACTGGGAAAACAAAGGGATAAAGATTAATGGAGATTATCTAACCCACCTTCGTTTTGCTGATGACGTAGTCATTTTTGCAACTACCCCACCAGAGCTGCAGAGTATGATCCAGGAACTTGCTGACAAGAGTAAAGAAGTGGGATTAAAAATGAACTTTCAGAAGACAAAAGTGATGTTCAATGCTTTTACAAGAAATGAAGATTTATCGATTGATGGAGAAAAACTGGAGATAACAGATAACTATGTTTATCTTGGACAGCAGATATCAAGTGAGGGTCACATTGATGAAGAAATTAATCGGCGTACAAAACTTGCCTGGAGAGCTTTTGGAAGAAACAGCATAATTTTCAAGAGCAATATGCCATTATGTCTTAAAAGAAAAGTGTTTGATCAATGCATCCTTCCAGTGCTTACGTATGGTGCAGAGACGTGGACCTTAACTAAAAGAGACATACAAAGGCTGCAGACAACTCAAAGAAGCATGGAGAGGTGCATGCTTGGTATAACCAGGAGAGATAAGAAGAGGAACTCGTGGATCCGAAAAATGACGAGAGTGGAAGACATCATGATCAGAGTTAAATCCCTGAAATGGCAATGGGCTGGACATACTGCCAGAAGGACAGACCATAGATGGACGGCCGAAATTTTAGATTGGATTCCACGGGACAGGAAAAGACCCAGAAAAAGACCACATGGGAGATGGGTGGATGAAATTCGTAAATATGCGGGAGTGACATGGAGGAGACTGGCACAAGACAGACAGTTGTGGAGGAAACTAGGGGAGACCTTCGTCCAGCAGTGGATTGATAATGGTTGACAATGATGATGATGATGAAGAGCAAAACTGAAGACTAAGGAAAACACTTTAGAATTTAAAACGAAGGTTGCAAAATAACCTGAAAATCAAAACGCGCAACGCAGCAGTTTTGAAAATTCAGAATTCACATTCTATAAAGAAGATACCTAAGCAAAAAAATACATATATAATTTTGACTCACACCTAGTACAACATAGAAAAGGTTATGTATCTACCTGTGTGAGTAAAAGGAGAAAAGATAAAAAAATAAAATAAAACAACTGAATGTAGAAGGTGTCGAGAATACTGAGCCTTGGCTTTATCAAGGACCAGCAAAAACTCTGCATTGTCTCACTTCCACAAAGACCTAGTTGGAAAAAGGTTTCTGCAAGGCCATAGATGCAAGTAACATTCCCACCTAAAATAGTTTAAAAATTATATATAAGTCATGTCCTCCGTAGAGTTGCATGACCTAGCACTAGTTAACAATTTCGCTTGCATCCATTAACCTTCCTGGCCCGACCCATGCTCTTCATCTGTTACTATTAAACAGAGAGAAGAAGATTAAAGAGAACTCAAGCTGTGAGAGTGACATAATAATTAGAAATGATTTTCAGCCATAACGAAATTCCAAGTTCGTTTGAGAGAGAATTTAAACCTGAAAATCAATGCAAAAGAAATCCAAATTTTACATTGCAATTAAAAAAGGAAATGTTAATTTTTAACGAACAGATTTTTGAAAGAAAACTTGAGTCTAAAACCCCCTACTCTACAGCTTAGGACAGCACGAAAACGAGAATAAGTTAAAGATAATAATTAACTAAAGAAAACTTTGTGAAAGTTATATACCTTAAACAGTTAGTTGCAATATGTACAAAGTATTTCAGCAGTGCTTTAAGTGCATAATTAATTAGTTATTAAGAACTTAACTACTTTGAAAAAACAGCGCATAGACAGCGCATAGAAAAGGAACAAGCTTAGCCATCTTCTGTTCCTAGGTACCCCAAAAGACGCTCAAAGTTACAAAGAAAAGAAAGAGTTAAAACCCGCAAAAATGTTAACAGACAAACCAATGCCTAAAGCTGAAAAGCTAAAAAACGACAGAGAAAAAGTACATGAAGTACAAACATTGAACTTATAAAACCTAGAACCCAAAAACAAGGAAGAGAGCTTACCTCTTGTGTGACAAAAACTTTTCTCCTCACAAGAGAAGAACATGGCTGACCTCTTCCGCCACTCCCTAGACGCTGGGGGGCAGTGAGGGTGGGGCTGATGGCCTCCTCATACAGCAAGAAACCAACGCGCGGAGATTTTAACCAGAGAAAAAAATATATAAACTTAAGACTGTGGATCTGTATGATCAGAAAGAGCAGAATTAACTCTCCAGAATACATGAGAAATATTATAAAATACACGAGCAGTTTATTTAATAATCTTTGCATGTATTAAATCACCTTAGTGAGCTTCTATAGATTAATCAGAATCTTATTAATTTTAATGTTGGTTTTTACTATTTTTAGTATAGCTATCCTAGTGATGAATAACTAGTTTTCTTTTTTATTTGTTTTTATTTTCTTTTATAAACAGATTTTTAAGCTTTTTTTTGTGATTTTGTTTATATTATTTAATTTTTTGTTTTAATAGGACCGTCATATCCATAGCACTAAGGTTCCTTTAGGTAGTTAATAGGCATCCTCTAGCCAACTTCCTTACGGCTTTGATTGGTCAGAATCATATTATTAACTGTGTAGAAAATTAAAGCAGATCTGCCAACCTTACTCTATTATTCAGAATAATTTTTCTTAAAGTTCTTTTGATGAAAGAAGAAGGAATTTCGTTCTCTAGAAAACTTTCTAATAGTATATTAATGTGGTAATTGAAGTCCAAATTGTTGCTGCAAATTCTTGAAATTCTTAGGACCTGAGAAATTAGTACATTCTCAATTACTTTTGTTGAAATGTTATTATTCCAGTGTAGATATTTAATTACTTTGAAAGGAAAATTAACTCTTTTATCAAAGAGGCTAATAGATGGGTTACCTCTGTTGAGCTTAATGTTTAAGTCTAGGAACTCAAGTTCCTGATTACTGTGGTTGGTTTTACATAAGTTAAGAGAGCTAGGATATATATTAAATATCTAAATGGTTTTCCTTACATTAAAGGTACTACTAATGAAATTAATAATATTTGTAAAAAAGCATAACATTCAAATTGGAGGAAAAGTAAATACTATCAAAAACATAGTAATCAGAAATAATGAAAAAATAAAAATGTTAGAAAAAGCAGGTATTTACTCAATTCCTATTACAGAAAACCCTCCAATGGCATATATAGGAAGTACCAAAAATAAGCTTAAACACAGGTTAAAACAACATGTAAAAAATTGGCAGAAAAAAAGAAGAAAATACTGCACTTATTCAATACTGTCTGGATAACCAAAAATATCCTAAATTTGAAAATATAAAAGTCATAAAAAGCTGTAAGTCCGAGAAACACCTCAGAATAGCAGAGTCGGTAATGATAGAAAAAAATAGAGCAAAAGTTTGCAACCAAAATGACCCTAATATTTTAAGAAACAGCTGGAGGAATTTAATTAAAATTGAGCAAAAAAACGAAAAAGTTCGAAAAATGAGATCGCTGGCCAACAAGGGATATTGCCACAACACCCAAGAGGAAGCGATAGCCACGAACAGATGCAGCCCACGAGAACCACATAATGCTCTGCCGTGTCGGTCCATGCAGGACGGAGCAAAACGTCCTCTAGATGACGGTAACGGAATGTTACCGAAAGTACTTGGGTAAAAACTTATCGAAATGTAGAAGCAGCAAAGGGAAAAAAATTCATTTAGTGACGAGGCCAATTAAAAAGGAACAGCAACCGAATGAAAAAAAAAACCCATGCCGCATCTACACAACAGAAATACGGAGACCAACACGTGTGGTAAGTGTTCAACATGGATTTAATAAATCCAACAATGCAATTGCATTAATGCACGTCAAAAAACGAATTAACTTTTCAATAGCGGACTTTTTCCTACGAAATCCAATATTGGAAGTACTTGAAGCTTCTAGTCTTGCTTTCTTCGTGTTTGGCATAAGTAGCCATAGCATCCATCAAACACACATGTTTTTGGTACCCAGATCTGCAATAATTTTATTGACACTAGCTAAACAAATGATTAACTTATCTACTATGGCTTTTTGACTAATTTGATGATATACTTGAATTATTATTTAACCTTTTGCCTGTTCAAAATCTGAATTGTGGTTACACACCTTCCTTACTGAGGTTGGTCTTTAAAATTCAAAAATTTTGCCACTATCCCTGGAGTTTCTCACCCAATGATGCATAGGTCTTATGTGTACAGTATCTTCACCTTAAAAAGCCTACAATTGCCAGTGAATTCCAATGAGAATTTCATTTTTGTGCATCATAAACTTGATAGCTGCTCACTGTTTTACATGCTTTGATATTTTTTGAAAATGAAATGTCCATTTTGACCTATCTTTTTTTTTTGGGGGGGGGGGGCAATGTCAGAAGGCCATTTCCCTCTTTCTACCCAGTTTCCCTATGTTAATTACTCATGTTCTATACCGTCATAATGGTCTATGCTTTGTTTACAGCAACTAAAAATAAAATGAAATGAAATTAAAAATACAACACAAACCACTATGTTTACCAAGACATACCTTACTACAAACTAAAGCTCAAAGAACAACGAACAAGTTGGGAAAGGTTTTACTTTAAGGTTACATCTCTTGCACAAGATACCTGCACAGAGGCAATACCTTCCAAAATTTCTCTTGTTTGTTGTAGAATAATTGCCTAATAATACCTGTAATTTAAGTTCCGTTGAAATAATTGTTATTACTGTGAGGGTGGACATGACTTCATTTATTCAGAAGAAAAATAAATTAATTAAAAAAATCTAATTATTTCTGGTGAGATTATAGTTTTAGTTTTGAGCGTCACACAATCATGTGAAGTTTTGAAAAATGAAATTTTTTTGAAATAGGAAGCTTACATATTTAAGCTTTAAATATGTGTTCAGCATTGTAAATTTGTGATATAAAGTGTCTAGAATGTAACGTAATATCAAACAGTAGAAGTGGAAAAAAATTTGATTCTGTAGTGTAACTTTCACTCCCTTTTCAGTCTTAATTCTTCACTGGAGTTTGATTTTTTTTTCTGATGCCTCATAACTCTTGCATAATATGCCTTACTCTTTGATGGAGTTTAATTTTTTTTCTGATGCCTCATAACTCTTGCATAATAGGCATAATCTTTGATGGAGTTTGATTTTTTTCTGATGCCTCATAACTCTTGCATAATAGGCCTTAATCTTTGATGGAGTTTGATTTTTTTCTGAAATGCCTTATGATTCTCATGTAATGCATAGTTGACAAAATAGTTTCTGAAACAAAAGCAATTGGAATAGTTGATGAATGCAATTCAGTTCAACGGTCATGCATTATTGAAATGTTAGAGACTGTAACATTAGGTGCTCAAAGTCTAATCAAAACAAGAAGACAGAGTTTAAATGACTTTATATTAAGCAAGTGGTGTTATAATTTTTAGTCAGGGTGTGGTATACAAACCATAGCAATATCAATAAGTGTATCTGTAGTGATGATGCTTTGCATGTTGTGTACTAAATTTATCATTTCTAATCACAGATTTGCATGCACATGTTACATCACACTTATATATGCATATATTTGTGCAAATAATAAAACTTGGATATTTTCATTTCTTGTTTCATGATGAAGAAATTTGTCTCTATGATTTAATGTGAAATTAATGTTTCAATTAGACACTATTAGAATAAGATCTTGTAACTGATATAGTTTTTAGTGTTAATTTTTTTTATCGAGCACTCAGTAACCATACCAGTGCATGATTTTTTTCTGTTTTTATTACTGTTCTTGAATCTTATTTTTGCTAATGAGAAACTTCATTTATGTTACTTGACGTGATTTGTTTTTATATTATTGTCTTTGTGGAATGTGCCGTTTTGTGCTGTTATTATTTCTTAGAAAACAACAGAAAATTTGAGAAACGTTTCAAACGGATGTTAAGGAAGTGATTTAAATCTGTATGCCTTTATATTTGTTGTATATATACATGTGAAATATGTACTTTGACTGTACCCAGATACATACTGCTAAACAAGTGAACAAGTAAAATTGTTTAGTACTTAAACTCGGAATTTCTTAGACTGGATATTACAGTTTGTGTGTATACCTACACGAACACAGTAATAAGCGACATGATTAGTTGGTATTGAATGCATCCCCTTTCTTTAGAAATATAGTTGCTCTTCAATTAACTTCATACACAGGGTGTCCATAATCTTTCCCACATTACAAAAATTAATATAAAAAAATGTTCTACAGGTGCAAGAAAGGGTTTTCACGACAATGATGGTGCACTGGTAAAGTTTGTTTGCCAGTGTCAGTATACCTCCACATGGACGTCATTTGTGGCTTGGAGAACATCGAAGCAATATTCGATTTCACGTCATGTTTTGTTTAACATCTCAGCAGAGACAGAACCAGTGACGTCCATTATTCTGCTCTTCAACATCTCGACATCTGGAACACTGTTAGAGTAAACTTGGTCTTTCACATAACCCCACAGGAAAAAGTCTAAAGGGGTTATGTCGGGTGATTGAGATGGCCATGTCATGGGACTGCCATGACTGATTCATCTGTCAAGAAATGTGGCATTCAGCAACTCACAAACCATTATTGACCAATGTGGTAGGGCATCGTCTTGTTGGAAAATAACTGAAGGTTGGAGTGCATGCAGCTGAGGTGCTACAAAAAGTTCCAGCATGTCCAGGTACATGTTACATGTTACCATGTGCTCTGTAGAAAAGAAAGTTCCAATAATTCTGTAATGCATCAGGCTGCACCATTTGTTCACTTTCGGACTAGCCCTCTGTTGTTTGATGACATAATGGGGATTTTCTGATCCCCAGATTCACACATTGTGCCTATTTACTGTACCAGAAACATGGAATGTGGCTTCATCTGAAAAACAGACACAGTGCAGGTAATACTATCATGGGCTATGAACTGCAACATCTCCGGCTCAAATGCAGCACGGTTAGGCCGGTCATCAGGCTGAAGAGCTTGAATGATCTGTACCTTATAAACATACAGATGAAGGCATTTGTGTAAAGTTTTGTGAACCATGGCATGGGGAATCCCAGCTTCCAGTGAAGCGTGATGAATGGACTTCCTGGGGCTTCACAGAAATGTCCCCTGAACAGCTGCAGCTGTCTCTTGTGTAACCGGTGATCGGCCATGGTGTGGAGAACCCCAGCATCCAGTGAAGCATGATGAATGGATTTCCTGGGGCTTCACAGAAATGTCCCCTGAACAGCTGCAGCTGTCTCTTGTGTAACCGGTGGTTGGCCATGGCGTGGGGAATCCCAGCTTCCAGTGAAGCATGATGAATCGATTTCCTGGGGCTTCGTAGAAATGTCCCCTGAACAGCTGCAGCTGTCTCTTGTGTAACCGGTGGTCAACCCACTCGAGGGACAAGGAGATCACCAACACTGACCGTCGCTTTAAACTTTTCATACCTAGCTTTTATTCTTTTTTTTTTTTTTTTTTTTGTCCTGTGATGATCGTCTGTACTCTTTTCTGAAATGATGCTGGACCATAACCGCAAATTTGGTCTCATGAAACCACAACACACACGCCACTTTTTTTTGTCTTGCATGGAAGCCATTATCGATGAAATGCTCCTCTTATTTAGCAATAGCACTCACTTAAAGAATTAAAAAAAAAAAAAAAAAGCTTTATAGCTTTATGTGTACTGCTATATTATGTTGCCAACCATTTTATTTTAACTTACATAGATTTTTTTATATTAATTTTTATTATGTGGGGAAGATTTTATGGACATAGACATCCTGTGTATATATATATATATTTATATGTACACTGGTGTGCAAAACTTATGGATGAAGTAGAAAAAGTAAAATAACACCATAAATAGCAACAGCAGTACCTAAACACAAAGTAACTCAGGACCATGTCTGGGAACAAGAGCAATCGCACATGCATGATAATGAAGAATGATGTGTCAGCGTTTAAATTACCCAATGGTCCGCTGTCCATTATCCAGTAAAACTTCCTCCTGACCACTGAACTATTAATTTTACTGGCCCAGATAGCCAGTAAGTTTTTTATTTTTCTTATTCTAAGCTGTCACAAGTTAAAAAATGAATTTCTATTTCTTTTACCTTGTTGTACGGTTTTCTTTTTAGGCTGCAAACTAGTCATAGGTTCATGAAATGCCATTGGATAACAGCTTTCTTTTTTATTCCTCATGATTTTTAAAGAGTGGAAGAAAAAACAAATACAGAAAGGCAGTTTCCCAGTCCTTGTCTTGTAATGGCAACAGCTACGTTTTGTTACCTCCGTTGCCACCATTCATAAAGAGCAGAAGTAAGCACAATAAATATCCTGCTGTTCCTTGGATTCACCCACCCTAGTGAATGCACCAGATACTGACACCAGACTTTGTTTCTGCCCCAAGAAAACACACTGGTGGAGGACTTCAATTGGATGCATGAAGGTAGTTTTTGTAAAAGAGCAATTCACATGAAAGTGTTCAATGGGGGACTAAAACTAACTTCATGGGAAAGTAGGAGGGGTGAGCAATAAGACTAAAACAAGGAAAAAGGAGCTAAACCCTAAACAGTAAAACATATAAAAAAGGATGCTAATGTATGTGAATTTTTTTACCTTTGAAGTCTCCTCATGCCCTTCTTACTTGAAAACAGATTTGGAATGCGTTCTTACTCTGCTATATCACCAATCTGTCCGAATCTTATTCTAGAAACATTCTTTGCTTTGTGAGTTGCACTTTCAAATTAGATGTTCCAAAAACAAATATTGGAGATAATTCCATTGAAATGATATGTTATTTTCTATATACACTCACGGATAAAGAAATTTGTGCACCTAGAAGAAAACATGCTACAACTGCGAAACTTTGCAAATAGCTAGAATGCATGTTGGTATGCAAATGATCCACGTTTGGTGCACACCCTGTGGTGGCGCTGCAAGCATGAACTGGCAGCCTTATAAACTGACGTGTAGTTGATGCCCCGTGAAAGCGAAAAGCACCAGTTGATGCAAGCAAGAGTACAGAGTGACAAGAATGCCAGGTAGACTCCAGAGTTGTCGATTTACACAACTTATGGACTTTGAGAGAGGCCTGATCATTGGGCTGAAAACCGCAGGGTGGTCGGCGCGCCATATAGCCTGCCATGTGGATCGTTCTGACCATACCGTCCGACTGTGTTGGGAGCAGTGGGCACCTGACAGCACTGCCGCACGGCGGAGTGGCTCCAGACGGACTTGGAGGACCACTGGTAGAGAGGATCGATGGATCGTGCACCAAGCATGAACAGATCCCACGGGTACCCGGTCCACTATACAGGCAGCTGTAACGGCTCCCGTGTGCCCACAAACCATTTTCCGACACCTCACAGAAATGAATCTGCAATCCCAGCACCCCTTATATGTGCTTACATTAACACCGGAACATCGCCGGCTCCGTGTGCAATGTTGCCAGGCCAGAGCAATGTGGAATGCCACAGACTGGTTACTTGTAGTGTTTAGCTATGAGTGCTGCTTTGTTTTGGGGACAGATAATCATTGTGTTCGGGTGTGGATATCCCTGGGTCAACGACACAATCCCAACCTTGCTATCGAGTGCCACACCTCCCCCACTGCAGGCATTATGGTCTCGGGAGCCATTGCCTACAATAGCCGGTCAGCTCTAGTAGTGGAATGTGGATCATTGATGGGCCAGCAGTATGTGGATGAGATCCTACAACCCCATGTGCTCTCATTCCTGGCCGGGATTCCAGGTGTGCTATACCATCAGGATAATGCCCACCCACACACGACTCTGGTTGCCCAGGACTTCCTACATCATGTGCAGACACTTCTATGGCCGGCCTACTTCCCGGACATGTCCCCTACTCAGTATGTGTGGGACTAGTTAAAACGTCAGCTGCCGCCGTGCTGCACTACCCAGGATTTGGAGCACATGTCCAACATGTGTAGGCCAATCTGCCGCAAGACAACATCAGGCTTCTGTTTGTATTGCAGCATGTATCACTGCACAAGGCTGTGCGACGTGCTATTGAAGATGACCGAACTGCATGCCACAGATCCCTCTGTAATTGTCTTGCAGCTCTGTTTTTGCCATCATGTGTATCATCGCATCTATAAAATTGCAGTTCAATCGGATGCTTCCTTCTTGGCATGCAAATTTCATTGTCCATGAGTGTATATTGTAAATGTCTAAGGTTTCTCTCTTCTTTTTTTTTTTTTTCGTTTACGAACCAGTGTGCATTTTGGTGGACCAGTGGTTTGCAAATTCTATTGATTTGCTGGGCCCATGAAAGATTTATTTCTAATTTTTAACACTGCATATATATGGTTTCCGTGACATGAGAACAAAATGCATTAATGCAAGCCGATAGCATCAGCTGAATGGAAGTCAGTGGACAATGTGCATAAGTGTTACAGATGTTTCATTGTGTTTGTTGTGTGCTAGAGACAACGAAATGGCCTGTTGACAACATCTTGATGGTTTTACTCATGGTCAAATAACTGGAAGACTTAAGGAGGGGTGAACTGTGATGAGTGTGGCCAAAGAGTTAGGTATCACCCATAGCATCATATCACATGCATGGTTTGCCTTCAGGATTGGCACAGTTATGCGGAAAACCAATGGTGGTCATCCACAAAAATCCACTTCCCAGATAGGATAACTATCTGCTCCTACAGTCGAAGAGGAATCGACATAAGACAGCACGTAACCTTGCAAATTAACTGAACATTAGTACAGGACACACAATATCATAGTTTACTGTAGCCGGGCAACTACACAAATGTGGACTGTTTGCCCAATGACCAGTACACTGTGTTCCATTAACAACTGCTCACCGGAGACCCCATTTACAGTGGTCTAGAGAACATAAGGACTGGACATCAGAACAATAGTGTACGGTAGTCTTCACTGATGAGAGTAGATTTAGTCTCTAGCGATTTTGGACATCAGCTAATTTGGTGTGAGGTAGGCACATGGTGTCACCCTGAAAACATCAATGAAAGGGATAGGTATGGTGGTAGCGGTGTTCTAGTATGGGGATACATTCTGATCGATGGACATACAGAGCTCCAGATACTGGAAGGAGGTACTGTAATTGGTGCGTGCTACTGTAATGAGGTAATCCTTCCCCATGTTTGTCTGTTCTGAGGTGCCATTGCCCCATAGTTTGTGTAAATGGATGATAATGTCACACCCCATCATACAGTGGCTGTTAACGAGCTGTTGAAAAGTGAAGACATTCAGCGAATGAATAGGCCAGCGTGTTCCCCTGACCTAAATCCCATAGAGCTTTTGTGAAATGCTCTAGGGGGACATGCTGCAGCATGTCAACACACACCAGAAACTGTCCAACAGCTGAAAATGGCACTGACAGAAGTATGGGTGATGTTACCACAAGAACTCATCAACAACCTAGTGTGAATTATGGACAGATGGTGCAAATCAGGCATCGATGTTAGGGGTGATCATATCCCCTACTGAGGACCTCCTCTTCCCTTTGTATCACCTTTGGTAGTGATGCATCTGTATCATGGCACCTAGTGCTATGTAGCCAATTCTGAATAAAGTTCCACTTTATTCTTTACTATCTGCGCTTGTGTCAGTGTTGTTTCCGTCATCAGTTCGGTTAGTAATGGGGTTCTATGGTTTGAATTTCACATGTCCAGGTCGCTCCTGTGCGACGCTACAAGTCAAAACCTAGCTCATGCTGAAGTTTTGTATACCAATGTATGCTGCTGATGTAAAGTATGGTGGCATTTTATTTTTAATGAATTTGTTCTGACTATAGTGGAAGTACTACTGTTACATATTCCTGGTGGCTGAGTGATCAGAGATGCTAGTTTCTGACTAATTGTTTAAGATTGACCCAGATTTGAATTCCAGGTGAGGCATGGGTGGTGTGTTTTTTCTATGGTATAGTCTTTCTGCCTTGCCTGGAGCTAGTAGTTCTTAATACTGATGGGCAACTGCTTGTAGCGCTTAGAGTTGCTCATGGTGGTAATTAAAACTCCAATGAAAAAAGAATCTGTTACAAGTAATTTTTGAAGAAATTCTGAGGAAAAGAATGAAAAAAGTAGCCTCGAAGTTACCTTTTTTCAATAGTGTGCTGCAGTTTGGTCAGGAAAGAATAAGTGATTATCACAAACAGAAAAAGAGAGAGTAATATTTTATCAGTTTGTTCAACTCAGATACAGTTTGACCAGTTATGAATGTGAAATCTCTTTGATATTAATTTCCATAATTCTGATTAGTTTTTTAGCACTTGAATTTTATTTCTGAAACAGGAGTTACCTCCAAGTAGTTAATGTATAGTGCCATTTTTTGTTCCCACAGCTTGGGTTTCAGGTGAGACACAGGTGTTGGAATTAAATTTCTCAAAATTAGACATAGATAAAACCTCCTCCTGTTGTTTGATACTTGTACGAATTATTAAACTGTGGGGAGTGAATGAGAGTCCGTCTCATTCTACAAAACTCAGTTCTTGTGGTGTCATTTATGATTGTGCTTCTGTTTCGTTCCCCTTAATATAGGGATCCCAGGCGTCCCGTAAAATATGGGATGGTCCCGTTGTCCCGAGAGAACTCTTCGAGACAGCTTTTTGTCCTGTATTTCAGAGTTCAAGACTGAAAAACAAAATTGATGAGTTATAATTTCTATTCTTTCACAAACATATTTTTTAACTTGGGTGCCAAGCTTCCACCAAGCTGACTATTATCTCTCATGGCGCTATCTCCCTGTCTAACTCTGTGATCAATGCTCTCATTGCGTAGGCAAGTACAGCCACGGCAGATTGATATCAGGGAAGGGAGGGCACGTGACCTCGATGCAGTCAGTAATCTAACCGCAGCGGAACGGTTCGCTTGGCCCACGCCATTTTAGTAGCTTGCTCCGAGAGAAACAGGTTGGTGGTTGCAGAGTATTAATTACTGTACGGCTGCTGTTAAAATGTATGGTTTTTCAATTCTTCTGTGGCCCTGTTGAACGTTGAAAATGCCGAAAAGGAAGAGCAATTTTACAGAAGCTTTAAAACCTGAATTTCCGTTTTTTTTTAAATCTACAAAATTGGGTGATACAGATAAAGTGGAGTGTACAGTTTGTGATGGCTTGTTTAGCATTGAGCATGGCGGAAAGTCCGACATTACCCAGCACATTGCTACGAAAAGACATAAATCTGCATCTTCAGCTAGTAATACAAGTGCAAAAGTCAGTGATTTCTTTACCAAGAAAGTGATGGGGGAAGTGGAAAAGAATCTTGCTGCAGAGGAAGCAACTTTCGTGTATCACACGTGTTTCCACAACCAGAGTTTTCAATCAATGGATTGTACATCTAAAATAATACGTAAGTTATATGATAGAAAATGACGTGTGGGGAAACAAAAACACAAGCATTAATTGTAAATGTTTTGGCTGCATTTGCAATCAAGTAATTCAAACTGGAAATGGAGAAAGCAAATTACAAATTATATATCTATCCTGATTTACGCTTCAAACCATGATGCTTCAAAATTAGTGCCATTGATGATTCGATATTTCATTCCAGAAAAAGGTGTTAAAACCATGATTCTAGAATTTTTACAGACCTTCCTGGTGAAAATGCAGAACGACTTATGGTTTACATATGGGACTTGTTAAAATCTTGGAAGATTGAAGATAAAGTCGTAGCCTTGTCAGCGGACAATACTAATACTAACTTTGGTGCATGTTCGAGAAAGGGAAGAAACAATGTGTACCATAAATTGAGAACTAGGTTTGGCTACGGATTGATTGGAGTTGGTTGCTCAGCTCATATTATAAACAATGCTGTGCAAACTGCAGCTGATAGAGCCTCAATGCCTGTAGACATTGAGGCTGTTATAGCTAAAATATTTCAACACTTTTATATATACTCTGTAAGAGTCCAGTCCCTAAAAGAATTTTGTGAATTTGTGGACAATGAGTATAAAACAGTTCTAGGACACTTGAAGACAAGGTGGCTGTCATTGCATCCAGCTATCAAAAAGTTTAATGAAATGTATGCCGGACCTAAAGCCTGTTTTCTTTCAATGGATAAATGTCTGACGATGTTGAAATACTTTTTCCAGAACCCAGTGTTGAAGCTGTTTTCTACTTTTCTGGAGTTGCAATGTGAAATGTTCCATACTACTATCAAGAGCATAGAAGGCAAAACAATATCTTTTGTTGAAGCACAGTCATTTATACAGTCACTGGTTGGAAAAATTGAAATGAGAAGAGCTGAAAATTTGACAACTACCACCGAAAAGAAGCTACTTCTTGAGTTGCAAGAGGAAGGATTGATTAGTGAAAAGGCATTCCTATCTCATAAAATTGATTTCTACAACACGTGTGTCATTTGTAAAAGAATGGTCACAGTATATGCTGAAATTAGACAGTATGTCTTGGGTGAAACTGAGAACAGCACCATCTTGGGAAAATGTTCTTCAAACAGTCCAAACTATTAATCAGACCGCTGCCATATCAAACATTGTTGAATCTGATTTGTTTGATGTTAAGTAATGGTAGTGAAAACAGCTCTGGAGTCCAAAGAAGATAGTGAAGTGAAGGACATGTTGAAATCCATACATTTAGATGAAGTCTGGATGGATCTCTTAAAAAATATTGAAGGAGAACTGTAAAATTTAAAGGAAGTGGTGGAGTTCGTTATGTGTATCCCTGGAACAAAATGCATGTGTCGAAAGATTATTTTCTCGCATGAACGCACTGTGGACTGATGAGAAAAACAAATTGTCTGTAAAAACTGTAAAATCAATGCTTATTGTAAAATAATTCTTCAGTGAGGATTGTGTAGCTTTTCATGACATGATTCTTAAAAACAAACAATTGTTAAGTGAAATTCATTTGCTGCCCCAGTGGTGCAGTGGTTTAAGCGCTGGCTTATGACCATTTGTCTGAGAAGGGTCCGGGTCTGAATCCCAGTGAGGCATAGAAGTTGCGTTTGTCTTACGGCCATGGTTATCTCCCTTCCCTGGAACCAGTGGCCCTAAATTAGGGACAGGCGACTGCTTATAGCCCACTGAGTTGCTCATGGTGGTTGTTAAACCTTCAATCAAAAAAAAAAAAAATATTGATTCTTCAGAAAAGTATTGCAAGAGTGAGCAAGACTGATTGATTAATAATAATATTGATTAATAAGAATAGTTAGAATAATTTTGTAATACTGGCATATGTGATGGATGCGCATACAAACTTTCACCCTCAGTTGTAAGTGTCCCATATTTTTTTCCAATGTATCTGGGATCCCTACCTTAATAGTAATTTGCATTCTCTTTTTTTATGTTGAAGTAGTTGCTGATGAAAATTTTAGTGTTCATATAATGCATTAATGAAACACTTTTTGAAATCCATTGTTTAGCTTTACAAAGAAAATAGTGTACTGTGATTTGCATCTTAATAACATATCAGGCTAGTGCATATGTAGTGATACATATTCAATATGCACATTTTGTTGTGTTTTTCTTAGTGTAATTTTTTTCTTTCAAGTATTCCTGTTTTAGATTCTTACTGTGTTAACTGGGTCTTCATTTTCTATTTTTTCATCCAGTAATTTAGCAGAATAAATAAAGGCTCCTTGGTTAATACTCATTCATATCATAAATTTTTTTCTCTCTCTTCTGTCTTTTCTAAATGACCACAAATTTATGCTCCATAAGTTATGTTGCCCATTAGGAAAAGTTTAGACTCGCCAAGAAATGCAGAGTAAATGCCTTTGCGTCACGTAATCTTTTGTTTCTGTGGAATTCTCCATTTCCTGGCAAAACTTTTATTGCTTTTATTGCCATCAGTTCAAATATGGAGAAATATAGATTTTCAGATGAGTACTGATTCCTTTCTTCAGGTAATCATATATTTTAACCATGCCCATGAAGTTTGACAAAATCTTTTCTGTTGTTACTAGTTGAAGTATGAAAAATGTGAGAAGAAAAGCACCAATAGTTTCTGCAGTTCTTTTCATTGTGTGGGTGAAATGAGTTCTTGCAATAGCGTGTTGACTGATGATTATCTTTACAGCTCTGTTTGAAGTATGGAATTAATATTACAATTTTAGATTGGCTGTTTGACATCCATGCACAATGTGAGAAGTACATACAAAATCTATTTTTACATATGGTATCCAACCCTGTAAAATAATGCAGTGACACCAAGGTGTTGGCACTAGAACTTATGTAAATATATGTTATTATTTCCACACACAGGAGCACTTTCAAAGACTGAATGTTGTTAGCTTAATACTGATTGCATACTATAACAGCATGAAGAATACATTTTTTCCCCTCCCCCATGTAGGCATACATGAGTGGACACTAAATTAGGTACACCTGCCTTTCCTATGAAATGTAGTTTTCATACAAAATATATTGTAATGAGCGGTGTAGAAGAGAGCCTTAATGTAGCTTAATGGCACTAAAGCGGTTTTTGTGGCTAGCTGGAGAGAAAAGCAGGGTAAATTAGTTTTTTTAGATGTTTATTTATGTGTTAATATGCGTATCATTATCATCATCATCATCATCATTGTTAACCATTATCAATCCACTGCTGGATGAAGGTCTCCCCAAGTTTCTTCCACAACGATCTGTCTTGTGCCAGTCTCCTCCATGTTACTCCCGCATATTTTCGAATTTCATCCACCCATCTCCCATGTGGTCTTCTTCTGGGTCCTTTCCTGTCCCTTGGAATCCAATCTAAAATTTCGGCTATCCATCGATGGTCTGTCCTTCTGGCAGTATGTCCAGCCCATTGCCATTTCAGAGATTTAACTCTGATCATGATGTCTTCCACTCTTGTCATTTTTCGGATCCATGAGTTCCTCTTCTTTTCTCTCCTGTTTACACCAAGCATGCACCTCTCCATGCTTATTTGAGTTGTCTGCAGCCTTTGTATGTCTCATTTAGTTAAGGTCCACGTCTCTGCACCATACGTAAGCACTGGAAGGATGCATTGATCAAACACTTTTCTTTTAAGACATAATGGCATATGCCTCTTGAAAATTATGCTGTTTCTTCCAAAAGCTCTCCAGGCAAGTTTTATACACCTATTAATTTCTTCATCAATGTGACCCTCACTTGATATCTGCTGTCCAAGACAAACGTATGTATCTGTTATCTCCAGCTTTTCTCCATCAATCGATAAATTTTCATTTCTTGTAAAATCATTGTACATCACTTTTTTCTTCTGAAGTTCATTTTTAATCCCACTTCTTTACTCTTGTCAGCAAGTTCCTGGATCATACTTTGCAGCTCTGAAGGGGTAGTTGCAAAAATGACTATGTTATCAGCAAAATGAAGATGAGTTAGATAATCTCCATTAATCTTTATCCCTTTGTTTTCCCAGTTCAGTGATTGAAAGACATTTTCCAATGTGGCATTAAAGAGCTTGGGAGATATGGTGTCACCTTGTCTCACTCCCTTTCCAATTTTTATCTGTGTTGTATTTTCAAACAGCTGAATCTTTGCACTTGCAGTTTCATAGGTGTTATTAATAATATTAATGTTTGCATCTTCAATACCGCAGGATTTCAAAGCCATTGTAACTGTTGATGATTTTTAATCGAATCAAAGGCCTTTTCATAATCGATAAAAGCCATGCACAATGGAAGTTCATATTCCCTTGCTCTTTCAATTAGTTCTCTCAGTACATGGATATGATCTATAGTGCTGTAGCCACTCCTGAATCCAGCTTGTTCTCTCGGTTGAGCCATGTCTAGTGTCACCTTCAAGCGGTGTGAAAGAACTTTAGTGAAGATTTTATAAACCACTGATAGGAGGCTGATAGGTCTGTAGTTCCTGAGATCCTCAATGTCACCTTTTTTATGTAGCAAGATCATTGTAGCGTTGTTCCAGTCCTCAGGAATCTTCCCTTCATTAAGGCATCGAGTGAAAATTTGGGCGAGTACTGTTTCGATTTCTCCACTTGCTTCTTGTATGATGTCTACAGTAATTCCATCTTCTCCTGGAGCTTTTCCCCGCTTCATGTTCTTGATTGCATGTGCAACTTCTGCTGGGAGGACTGGAAGAACTCTGGTACTGGTACCTTTCATGATGTCTGGAGTACATGTATCATCCCTTTCAAATAATTTGGAGTAGAAATCTTTCACTCTTGTCAAAATTTCGCCTCTATTTCTTGTTACAGAACCATCTTCTTTTCTCAGTGCCATAATCTGTTTTCTTCCCTTACTGAGATGTCCCTTTACTATCTTTAGGCTTTGGTTGTTTTCAATTGCTTTCCTCACTAGTTCACAGTTGAATTTCCTTACGTCTTCAGTGATACTTTTTCGTACTGTCTTGCATAGCTCTATATATTCCACTTTGGAAGTCACATCTTCTTTAGTTGTCCTCATCTCTCTTCTTTTTTGCATCAATATTTTGGTTTTTCCTGATAATTTGTTCACATGCAACTTGTTCTTAGACCGCGCTAATTTTGTTGCTGTTTCCATAATAGCTTTGGTTACTTCTCTGTTAACTTTAGAAATATCCACTTCTTCCGATGTTAGGCCTTCTACAGCAGAGAATCTGTTATTCAGTTCCAACTTGAAGGTATTATGGTGTTTTTTAAGGTTGGTTATGTCAATACATTTTGTTTGTCTTATGAGCTTGCCACGTTCGAGTTTAGTGTTGAGGTGTATCTTACATCTCACCAATCTATGGTCACTACCTGTGTTGAACTTGTTTAGCACACTGCAGTCTTCTATGACGAATTTTTTGTTACACATAATAAAATCAATTTCACTTGTCCCATTTGGATGTCTCCATGTCCATTTCCTGTGTGGATTTTTCTTGAAAAAGGAGTTCATGATGAAAAACCCTTCTGCCCCTGCAAACTCTGCGAGAGTATTTCCACGCTGGTTTCTGTTGCCATGACCGAATTTACCTACTGAAGTTTCATTCTGTTGCTGTTGCCCTATTTTTGCATTGAAATCTCCCATAATTATCTTCAAGTGCTGCTTACCTTTATTATTTAGATAACGAATTTCCTCATAAAATTCTTCAATTCCATCTTCAGGATGACTTGTGGTGGGTGCATAAGTTTGAATAATCTGAGCCTGGTATCTTCTCGAGAGTTGGATAACAAGTCGTGCAGCTCTGTCAGAGGAACTTTCAACTTCTACAACTTTATCCTTCAGCTTCTTGTTTATTATAAATCCAACACCACTAGTTCTGCCAGTATCTGTCCCACGATAGTAGAATAGATGTCCACTTTTCAGTTCAATGAGATCTCCTTTTCTCCTTACCTCACTTATCCCGATGATGTCCCACTTGATCCTTTGTAGTTCCTCTTCCAATTCAAGAAGCCTTGAATCAGAAGATAGGGAGCGTCCATTATAAGTAGCCAAAATCAGCATCAAATGGCAGACTAGTCCGGTCCTCCGGTGATTCTTAGCACCCTTTGCCTTCATGTCGCACTGGCCGCTGCCTTGGCCAGGTACATTCCAGCTGCCGGAGACTGAGGGCCAAGATTTAAGTTGTGGAGTCATTTTGGAGGGGTTTGGCCATAACTCACCACGCTGGCCAAGCGGGTTGGCGAGTGTGGGATAGCATTTCCTCAAATCCCGATGGTATAGTTATACCACTACTGGCAGTCATCAGAGCCCCTTTAGTGGGAACAGGATGCACCACGAGAAGGCGGGGCTGACATTTGTCAAGGAGAGGCTGTGATGTTGTGCATCACCTGACCTTACATCCTAATATAAGTAAACTGTGTTTTATATGCAAGCATACTCATATCGTAACCAAATGTTGGCATTCCAACGATAAATTAAACAGTTGGATCATGCAGTTAAGTATCTCATGAACTTACAGGTTCCTAGTGTAAGGAAAATGGGGAACTCCTTTATCAAGATGTCAGTCCTCGAAACAAAATTATAGTAGACAGTTTCTCCTTTACTGCTAAAATGGAAATCAACTCAGGAAAATTAAACAGGCAAGTAGGTTGAGTGATAAGCCCTTTAAGGTTGAGAAGGACATTTCTGCCAAACTCTCCACCTGCTCCAATAAGAAAAGTAATTTCTTGATCCATTTCTCCAATTCCTTATGGGTAACATAAAAAGACGTTCTAATGACCAAGTTGTCAGATGCGCTGGCTTCTGGCTAATCTCTCAAGCTGGACCTGAGCACTAGAACAGGCATGAGCAATCTGACCTGCACAGAAGCTGCTTGTCCTTTTTCCCAGATACAAGGAGACATTTTCTGTTCCTACCTTTCAAAACTATGGACTGCAAATGAAATGCTCATAGATAAAGAATAAGCACAAAGTCGTTATGCAGGGTAATTCAATATGACTCTTCCAATTTCATTAGATCATAGCTCTGTAAAACTCAAGGTAATAATAGCGTGTCACACATTAAAATGAAGAGAAACGCACCAAGTTTATGAACGTAACCGCTAGATGGTGTAGACCCGCATGCAGTAATTGAAACTGAGCACAACCCACCTAAACTCAATGTGTTCTGTGCAATTTCTTGTGCAAAGGTTTGCAGCCCTTCTTTTTCCAGGAAGAAATAGTAACAGGATACTCGTATTGAGATATGTTGGAGATATGGCTATTTCTGCAATTAAATGAAGATTTACGTGACTACAGCTTGATGGAGCGCCATCACATTGGCATCTGGATGTTCACCTTTACCTTAACAAATAGCTTCTTGACCGCTGGATTGGTCGCTGTGGACACTACGACAAGGCACTCTACACGTGGTCCGCCAGATCTCTGGGCATGACCCCTTGCAACTTTTTCTTATGGGATATGCTAAGGATAATGTGTATATGGCACCATTGCCCACAACACTAGATGAACTCAAGGTTCGCATTCGTAGTGCTCTGCGGTCATTGACAGCAGTCATGCTTGATTCCGTATAACAGGAATCTGATTATCACCTCGATGTAGTTCGTGTGACCAACAGTCATGTAGAACATTTATAAGGTATGAAAACAAAATTTGGACAATTTTTTTCTTTATCCTATGTACAATTTAATCACTGTATATTTAGAAATGCATTAAATACAGTAATTTGAAATTGGATGAATCATTTTGAATTACCCTGTATTTTTACATAGGCATGCCCCGAGATGCCACTTTATTAGGTGCAGCTGCCCTCGTCATATAAATGGCTCACTCCACTGCATAAGACATGTGAGAATGTTGTGTGGTATATATCAGGCCAATCAGTTATCAATCAGTTGAGGTTTGGAATGGTCAAAATGAGTTATCTAAATGGCTTTGAGTGTAGCATAAAACATCGAATACCAAAACATTATGCTTAGACATTTTTATGCAAATCAAAGCATCTGCAGGTAAATGACACATGTGAAGGTGGTAATGAAGCAATATAAATAACACCTGTTACTGAACTCTGTTGATAGTGTCATTGTTGTTCTTCAGGTAGGAAAGGCAGCGGACTTCAGCGAGTTTGACAAAGTCTAATATGTAATGGCCAGATGACTGGATCAGAGCATATCCAAGATGGCAAAGCTTTTGGGCGCTCACTGTCAGCCGTGATTAGTACCTTCAAAAAGTGGTTCAAGAAGGGAAAAAAATCACGAGTCAAAGACAAGGTGTGGGGCCAACCACAGCTTATCAATGCTAGAGGTGAGCGAAGGCTATCCAATGTGGTACGAGCCAATGAAAGGGATACTGTAGTGCAACTCGCCAGTAATTTTAATGCTGGTGACAGGAGTAATGTGTCACAACACACAGTAAATCAAACCCTACTGAAAATGGGGATGCATAGCTGCAGGCTTTCCGTTGCTAACCTCTGTTCACCTTCGAAAGTGCCTACAACAGGCATGCGAGCATCGAAACTGAACCGTGATTGATTGGAAGGTGGTCCTCTGGCCCGACGAGTCTTGTCTCCTGTTGCACCATGTGGGCAGCCAGTACATGTACATCACTTACCTGGGGAAGTGTTGGCACCAGGATGCACTGTAGGACGAAAACAAGCCTGTGAAGGAAGTGTAATGTCTTGGGCAATGTTCTGCTGGGAAACCTTGGGTCCAGTCATTCATGTGCAAGAAACTATGACATCTACCACCTACCTAAATGTCATTGTAGACCAGGCACATCCTTTCATGTTGATGGTATTCCTCTTTAGTAGTGCCTCATTTCAGCACCATTCCATGCTGCCCGGATTTTTCCAGAATGGTTTGTGTAACATGAGAGAGATTTCCAGGTATTGCCCTGGCCCCCAAATACTCCAGAAATCAATCCAATGGAGTATTTGTGGTTTGTGTCAGAACAACTATTCCGATCTGTGGTGGCTCAACCACGTAACTTATAAGAGTTAAAGGATCTGCTGGTAATATGGTGGTACCAAATACCTTACTTAAGGCTTCACCCAGATATATTCCTTTGGTTATAGTTCCACTTGAAGAAATTTTGTTTAATCTTCCTTCCCTCTGAGTTCTTTTTTATTTTTACAGATGTTTCTGGCCTTTTGATGTTGGCCAAGGCCTGTTCGCAATGTATAGAAGGATTAACAAAAGTTTAGTTTACTTCTGATGAATTTGAATGTTGTTGCCAGGTTCCTCAAACTGATTCCAAGTTCCTCAAACTGTTGCCAGTTACCAAACTGAAATGTTTTACAGAAATGTTTTCACTGAAATGTTTTACAGTGAAAAGATTTCAGTTTGGTAACTGGCAACAGTTTGAGGAACTTGGCAACAACATTCAAATTCTTCAGAAGTAAACAAAGCTTTTGTTAATCCTTCTATACATTGAGAACAGGCCTTGACCAACATCAAGAGGCCAGAAGCATCTGTAAAAATAAAAAGAACTCAGAGGGAAGGAAGATTAAATAAAATTTCTTCAAGTAGAACTAGTACCAAATACCACAAGACACCTTTAGAAATCTTGTAATGTCAAATACCACAAGACACCTTTAGAAATCTTGTAATGTCCATGCCTCGCTCGTAAGAGATGTTTTGGCAACACGTGGAGGACCAACACGATATTAGGGCAGGTGGTCATAATGCTTTGGCCCTTCAGTGTAGTTACACCAGGCATCCTGGTTTGAATCCCTCTCAAATTCAAACTGCCATCTACTTGGGCATTTCACACCCAACCATACAATAGTTTACCATGAATAGTGTGACATGCACACACATTTTAAGTCTTGATGCAGTGGGGATTGGAAATTCCTTTTTGTTATACATTTGAAATGCTGCTTAGAAGTTCAGGAAGGGTTGATCTATCTCATCATTCTAGCAGTTTTTGCTCCTTCCTCTGTTTTGTGAGTTGTAAAATCATATCTACAGAATATGATCACATGTTAGAAGCCTTAAATGAATGTGTTAATAATAGAATAGTAAAAGAAAATCCACTTTAAAAATTGTCATTTTGAGCAGAAAAATGTTTTTTTTTAATCCTTTGACTGAAAATTTTCCAATCACCAGGCACATATCTGTGTGGTAAACACCTATTTCAGGTTCTAATTTTGTGCTGCCATCCATTGAGTTAGCAGTATTTCAGGGTTTCCCCTAATGTAATGCAACTGTACAGATGAATCCTTAATATTGGCCCTGAACATATTGAGTAATTTCTGGCAGTTGTCTCTGTACATCTGATGAAGAAGGCAATGGGAAACCACCTCATCGTAATCCCCTTTCCCCAGAATATTCATCTCCATGACTGTGCCCAGCTCATGGTGAGGATGAATCACCTACATCCCCGTCTGGAAATGCCACCTGAAGAATAATAATAATTACAAGGAAATGGCACCTGAATAATAATAATAATTATGTACAAATAAGTAGGGGGCTAAAGGTTTTGCGCATTATTTAAGTATGTGAAGTCATGTTTCTCAAATTTTCAAACTCTTTAAATTTTAGTTGTACAACTCCTTTAGGAAGCACTGGACACTGCATTAGCTGCATGGATATGTTTAGTGCATGTATGATGTTTTATTTTCCTTTTATTTTGAGGTCCTGCTTATTTTGCTTCTGGTACCTGAGTGAGTTTTGGAGTTCTTTATAAAGATGAGCAGCTGCTTTAAGTAGAAAAGAATGTTCCAGCACTTTGTGCATGTCCTCCTCCTTTCATCTGTGCAGCCATCACAGCCATCCCCCGAATAGTGTGTGAAGCCATCAACAGCATGGAACTGATTGACAAGCAGCCTTCCTGGAAGATCATGGACAACAAAGGTCGAATAACCGTTGTTCTCCACTGGGATCAGAGGGATATCCGCCGACCGCCTAACTCCAGAGGAAGAGCTGGTGCCGGAGGAGGAGAGAGACCTGAAGCAGTGTGGAGAGTAGAAGTTGTATCTCAAGAAGTTCAGACAGCCGACACTGCCATATCTGCAGACGGTTCTGTTAGTAGAGCTACTCGTGCCAAATTAACTCTTGACGGATTAGGTCCCCGGCCTCCATCCCGAATGCTGCCTCAGACAGAAGAGGAGGGTATAGAAACTACTGCTGCTACTACTACCACTACGTACAAAGAAGGTAGTCCCGAGCATGATCACTCCCTTTGTGATTTCCACTGCTCGGCTCTGCATGAAAAAGGTGCTCAAATACAAGTTAACAAGTCCGTTGCTACCTCGCCCATTCAAGAAGTGCCAGAGGGAACTATCGTTGCCACGGTAACAGTTCCCTCAGCTGTTTCTGGGGGAACAACTAAGAAGGGGACTGCAAAAGGCCACGTTCGCTTCAAGGATGAAACCCATGAAGCTAAAATTCCAGCTCAAGATGAATCTGAATCTGACACAGAGAACACTGCAAACGAAGAAGAGCAGTTGTCAGAACGATATCTTTTACTTGTAGACCAGTTATCCGTGGAACAAAATCGCCATTTAAGTGTTAAGGACATTGGAATTATTTTAGAAAGGTTAAGTTCCAAAATAGTGGATATTGATCGACTTGAACGCGAGAAAGAAAGTTTTGACGTGTATAATTGGACAATCAAGGCAACCATACGAGGAGAAGTATTAAGAGAAATAGGTGTCATATACAATGGGCAGTATTATGGTATAACGGAACATCCAGGGTATTTTTGATGTGTAGCTCTTATTGTAGCACAGGAAATTTTATTCTCTACCAGGTCTTCAACATAGAGAAGCAACCTCTCATTGCTGTACAACTTAGGATCCATTTGTTAATGGCAAGGTTTACAGTATCAGTTGCCAAATGAATAGATGATACCAAATATGCTGTCTTCAGTAAGAATGATTGAAATATGCTACATAACAACTTGCAGTCACTGCCAAATAAATAAATTTGTACTAGGTGATAAAACATTTATTCTTTTCTGTCCCTGATCTACAAAATAAATACTGGCAAGCCACCTAAAGACAACTTTGGATAGTGCTGTCCTAATTATTATTGTTGATTGAAGAAAAAAAAGTCATATGCATTACTGGACTGTGTTTGCTACTTAAAAAGAGAGTGGGTATCTTTAGATGTCTGTATGTTTACCTGTACGTAATTTCATACTTTGTTATTAGTAAAAGATTTTATATTGTGTACGATGTGTTACAGAGTGAACTATGTATTATTAAGTTGTTGTTGACCGAAGTGTTCCTATATTGCTTTCTGGCACTTTGGGTTTCAAATCCACAGTTTGTTCATTCTCTCTTTCTCTCCTTTTTAAGGTCAGGGACAACCAGTTAATTAGGCCTCAGATCTATCACTTTTAACACTGCCATAACATTGGGGTCTGGTGATGTGTGCACCCTCTTCCTCTGCTCTAAGGGTTTGAAATTCACCATTTTGTACACTGTGGAACAGTGCAAGTTTGGAAGAGTTGCATGCAATGTGATTTAAAAGTTTGCAAGATCGGGTTTGCCCAGTGTTTTTGCAAAGTCTTCTTGTAAATAAATGTACATAGTAATTAATACCATCATGCATTGTAGATAGATTTTAGTGCTGATTTGCATCCAGGCGGAGGCACCCCAAGAGGCCTTGTAGAACTGAGCTGCCATTGCAGCCACCCAAGGCTTTAGCTATAGTTTGTTTTTTCTTTGGTCTTTCTTTGCTAGAGTCTTCCCATGCCTTGTATAAGGTGTATTATGTGGCTAGAGTCAATTATTATGGCTAAGGTCTCCGTATCTCAGGGTGGGGAGTATGTCCACTCTGTGAGGTGTGTGTAATGTTTTACGAAAAAGCAGACTTCTGCCTTGGTCAAGTCTTAAGTATCAGATTGTGCTTACTTATTTTAGTCAACACACTTTATATACTGCCAAAGTTTTATTCCTTTTGGGGCAGTTGTCTGTTTGTGTGTTTTTTGGCATGATTGGTTGTTAAAGTAGCAGCATCATCATCATAAGATGAGAGTGCTGTGATTTTTTGCATGCTAGTATGTGTCCAAGCATTTTCCTTAGGATTATGTTGTGTGTTTAATTACTCTAATCAACATTTCCTTTGGACACAAACACCGTTACTTGCACCAGAAAGTTTTGTATAAAACTGGGTTTTTGAACGTGACAGGTCTTTGCATGTTTGTTGTTGAATCATTTTTGGGTAAAAAAAATTCTTGGGATTTATTTCTGTGTTCCATAGGTTTGTGAATGAGTCTCATGTTTCCATGTAGCTGCTCATTTAGTCTCTCTCACTTTTAATGTTGATTAGTGCCAGAAAAAACCTGGTCAATTTTTCTTGTTGCTCATTATGAAGATAGGCTGTGTCACATTACCAGCCTTCACTCTGTGTAGTTTGCACAGTTTGTAAACTTGATCTGTTATTTTACTTTTGCTTTGTTTTTATTGTGTCAAATTTCATTCTGTATCAGAATGTTGGGATTCAAATGATGTCATTAATAAACTATAAACTTGGATAAATGGTGATCTCTAATTTCTGCCTTATAGAAGTTACTAGTGCTGAACCAACATATGGGTGACTAAAGAGGATGATAGGGCAATTGTATGATTGTTGTTGACCTTTTCTATATATATAAATAAATATATATATATATATATTGATTTAAATTGTTTGGTATTAAAATGATTGGGACATTCAATCTAGCATCTTATGCTTAGTATATTACTTGTTCATGTTTTGGTCTGATTGATCTTCATTGCTAAAATAACTGTGTGCCATTTCTAATGCATTAGCACTTGGAAGCTGTGTCTTTGGTATACTATTTTTAATGTGTTTTCATTGTCCTTAAGAGCTTGTTATGCTGTTGTAACTGTTCTAGAGTGCTTTTGGTCAAATTGTGTTTGTATGAACAGTGTGAAACCGCACATTGCCAAAAAAGTTTTTTTTTTCCCCCTTATGTTCCTGTTGTATGTTATCACATGTTTGCAAGAGTGTGATATTTGCCTTTATACTTCAAAACATGAAACAAAAACTGCAGCATGTTACTATTTCTGTACTTTACATTGCAAAGGCAATGACTTCTATCATATATGCATTTTTATGGTGTGCAAGGAAAAAACCCAGTCCACTGTTCAGAGTCTTGTTAAGTATGTACACAATTTTTGTCTGTAAATATATATACATAGTGATGTAAAGATTAGTGAGAAGTACAAAATGGGGTGGCATTTATTGTATGCATTTATAAAAGCAAACTGTTGCTAGTTTGAATCCTTCCAGCAAAATAAAAGGAGTTATCGACTCTGTACTCTTATCAAATGGAATGGGTGTGGTGCTACTTTTCCTTTCTATTCCATATTTAGGAATATGTTAAATAAGTTATTAATAATCAACATTGTTTTAAACTTTGTTATTAAAAATATTGTAAAAAAAATGTCAGCAACTTAATATTTGCTCACATGGTCAGCATTTTGCCCTTTGTGACATCTTAACTCTCCAGCAGTTCCCAAACCACACGCATAAATAATTTCCTTATTGTCAAATTACTCTGACATACTTCACCCAGTATGCATTTTTATTCCCATGCTATGCTTTTTAATCCCTATTCATATACCACTGTCACCTTTAATGAATTCCATATTCAGTCATAGTTAAAATTTAAGGCTGTAGCATTTTTAACAAATTTAGGGAATTTTAAATTATGTGTGCAATTATTTATGGTTTGTGTTGCATTAATTCAAAAGTTTCATGCTTCAATTTATTGTACATAAATATATAAACTTGAAGTGATTGGCTGTTTGTCTGTCTTGGTTTATGCAGCAGAAAACTGCATTATTCAAAGCACTGTTTCAAACATTTGTTTATGACAAATTGTTAATGCATTTATATAAAAGCTATTATAAAATGAAACTTGTTTAATGGGTTGCTGTATAAGAATGCCAGAGTTGCTAGTAAATACATAGAAAATATAAAAAAAATTGGACAGCAAAAAAATTTCTGAAGTTGGAACTGTTTGTGCCGTCTTCAACTTTTTCTAATCACAGATCTTTTTTTTTTTTTTTTTTTTTTGCAAACTGTTGTTAGTGTATTAGTATGTTTTGTACTGTTTTAAAAAAACATGAATAAATATTTTTTTAGTTTTTTTGTGTGTTAAGAATGGAATGTCTGCAACACAAAAATTTTTGGAAGGTCTTATTGTTTGAGCACAAAAACGTTTTTACATTTTAATATGCACGAGAGACTGAATACTCTCCATGTAATTAGTGTATTGGTATTAGCTTGGATCTGTGATGGAATCTAAAAAGTGTTCTCTAAGTAGATGAGTATTATGGGTTCATGTTTTCACATTTACTTGCTTTATCCGTGCTGAAAAAACAATTAAAAAATAAGATAGTTGTTAATGCATGTGATTGAGAAAAGTGTTGATAACAGTAATAATGTATGTCATTTCATTTGGTACAGTAGTGGTTATAATGTCATTTGTGGTGCCATCCAGTAGTTTAATATGCAGGCTTCTGACTTTTCATGCTTCTGGTGTTGAATCCCGGGACAAGACATTTTATTTTTGTCCTCTTGCCATTGGTGCGTTCCCTTTCCTGTAACCAGTGGATCTGAATTAATTAAGACCTTCGATGTTCATAATGGCTGTTAAACTCTGAAACAGAAACGAACAAAACAAAACAAAGAAAAGGTCGTTTGTAGTAACTCCCATTTGCAGGGTGAAGTGTGGAAAATTACTGCAACCAGCTTAAAGTTGTTAATTAAAAAAGCACATATATGTTATATATGTATATATGTTTTTAATGACATATTTTGGAATGAATTATTTTGAGGGGTATCAGTGTAAAGAATTCCTAGTTCATACAACAGTCTAATAAAATCCAATTTGTAATGTAAAACCATGAACTAAAAATATATTTTCACGTGGGAGAACACTCCATCTTTCGTAAGAATGAAAGATGGCTTTCATATTTTATTTTATTTTATTTTTTGTCTTCCTTCCGCTTGGAGTAGCTAGGGATCTTTACGAAACTTCAAAGATTTGTAACATGTAATGCTTTGGTGAAAATCTTACCTCATTGTTCTGTCAGTATATATAAATTTTCACATTAAAATTTTTATGTCAAGTATTGTTATTTCCTACATAGCATAATTTTTTTAATCAAAATGTAATGAAACCTGCAAAATTTTTGGCATGCAGTGCTTCGGTGGAAATTTTACTTCATTATGCTGTCAGTGTATAAAAAATTTCACATAAAGTTTTTACATCGAGTTGTGTTATTTCTACATAGTATAATTTGTTTGAATAAGAAATGCAATAGATCTCCAACAACAATTTGACATATTGTCATTGTGATTTACAAGAATTTACATTTTGGAAGTATGTATCGAAATCTAAATTGAATGTCATCCATGACACTTGAATAATAGCGCAATGAAGTGGGTTGGGAACTTACATCCATTTGGTTTCGTAAAAAGTGATTGTGGACTTTGTGACAACATTCAAAAACTGTCAAAACTTGGCTCAATGGTATGCATTTCATGATGTTTTCTGTGAAGATATATATGCATCTCTTAATTGGGTGGTGAAAAAAACCTTCTAATAGTAGTTGGGGAAATTTTTATTGTATGTAAGATTTGTAAATAGATGTTACAGTTATTGTTGTTATTGTTGAAAACAATTTTTAAAGGTTTCTTATGCTATCCAACCTTTTACTGCTTGAAGTATTCATAAATATGGTAACATATTCTAGAACTTGTATAGCCAAAACAGCATGTGCATATGTGCATGTATTTGTACAGAGTGAGGGTAATTTTAAATTTATGTTGAACAGAACAAACAAGCTGTTATTTCTGATGGCAGTTAAATTTTATAATGGTTATGTGATCCTGTATATTACAAATACTGAGTGTACGGTATAGTACACACAATAAATGTTATTCTGTGAAGAGCAAAACACCATTTTTTTAGTTTTGAATTTTGTGGAAATTGATGTTAAATGTTAGGGTGCTTTCATGTAAGCTTGAGATGTTTATGTTGTTGAAGTGGGGAGTGTTGCCAGAAATGAAATCAACTTCTCTGAATTTTGTAAATAATAAGGAAGAAGTTTTGAGATCACAAATAGCAGGTGTAGTGATAATTAGAAATTTCTTTGCATCAGTAATTGAATCTTATTGACTGGAAATAATTTTGAAATTAATTTGTCCTAATCTAATTCATCAGTTGTGTTGTAATCTTGTTGGACATTATGCTTTTAATGATTACAGAAAATGCTACTATTGGGGTTTTACTACAGTTTTTAAATTATTCTTGACTAACTTTTGAAGTGAATACCCAGAGACAGAGTTCTAAATAAAAATAGTGCCTTAGTGGTGAGGTAAAAACAATCTGGGAAGAAGGCTGTCAGAATTTTAGAAAATTATGAAATCTGATGTATAGTTTTTATTATTCAGTGGTTTTGTATTAAATTTTTAGTACTATGGTATTTTCCTTCGTATAATTCGTAGACCATGAAATCCAGAATTTTTTTCCTTTGTACAATCTGATGCCCATGAAATTCAGAGAAAAACAAAATTGTTGTATATTCTGTAGCTGCGATTTTGATTCTAGATCATAATTTCTGGCAGAAAAGCAGCAATTCACGAGATGAACCGTAAGTCCAAAAAAGTAAATAAAATGATCTTATTAAATACAGTAACTGTAGACAAAAATCCATATTAAAAAGTGAATCCCTAGTTTTTTTGGTGTTACCATAATTAGACCTAAAAATCCATAAAAACTACAAGCAATCCATAATAATAATAATAATAATAATAATAATTTTTTTTTTTTTTGCGTCTTTGAAAATATTTCAATTGGAGAGTGAACAAAACCTTAACTAATATGATTAGTACAGTAAAAACTGATGAATGAAATTTGTGGATTACTGATGACAGTTACTACGTACCATGGGAAGCTCAGTGGCACCCATGAACATGCATGGCACTAAGTTTCCCTTAACACATAATTTCTTGCAAGGGCAGATAGTGCTGCCTTTGTTGCATCTTGTTTTCTGCAAAAAAATTCTTGTAAGTACAAAAAAACTTTTCACTTGTCTCTCTTCATTTTTTTCTGTTGTTAACACATTTCTTATGTTGTATTTTTCCAAACATACCACCTCTCCCACACAAGTACTACATATTTTTTTAAAATTAAAATGATGCAAAAACTTTTTTTTAAGTGACACATTATCGGCAGAATCTGAATTTATAACTTTTGTGGAAGAATCCTCAGTTTATGACAAAAAACGATGGTAGGTACTTTTCTCAGTTTTCATTGAAATTGCTTAATTTGAGCAATTTTAAACAAAACAACATTATGTGAAAATCACATATTAAGATTATTAAGTTGTTCTGTTAATATTTCTATGGCATTTCCCATGATTCCAAGTATTTAGTGCAAAGAAAATGTATTTGTCACACTGGATACATATAACTGATATCTCCCATCTATTCTGTGATAAGGTGGGTACAGGAAATTTCTTTTGTGTTACTCATAATCACAGAATGAGCTCAGGGAAATTACTTTTATTGGAGCCAGTTGCTTGTTACAAGTTATTTGGTAGAGATAACCTTTTGCAACTATTATGCCTGTATGATTTTTCTCAGCTGTTTTCCCTCAGAGTTATGATATCTTAACATACATAGAAGCCGCCACTTCTTTAATTATATGTGGGGGTAGCCATCTAGACAAAAGAGCTTACAATACCTTTATTCTGCAACCCTTATGATTTATTGACACCTTACTGTGTTATCTGTTTAGTCTTATCCCTGCAATGTGAACATTCAGTTAAGATATGAGTATGCTTTCATATAAAACACATTAGTCCCTGATTTTGAATATATTGTTATTTAAAAAATGTCCATCACCCATGTTTTCCAACCGTCTAACCACAAAAAAACACCTTAGTGCATCGCCTTAGTGCTACAGCCCTTCTGCACCATTGTGAATATCACACTTTTATGAGGTCCCTTGTGATAGTTAAGAAGTAATTGCTAAAGACTTGAAGAAGTAGTATTCTTCCACTTGGAAAAGTAGTCTAGAATAACTTAAGTTACTCTAGTAAAAACCAAAGATAAGGCTTCCCATAACCATTAATGTTCGACATGCTAGAGTAGCTATGGATTCCCTTGTTAATAGATTTATACTGTTGTAGTCTTTGTAAAATCAAATGAAAAACCTTACAGTTGCATACAGTCAAAGCAGTTCAAAGTCAGCAGCAGCTATTGGACATTTTAAGAATATGCACTTTATTATTAAATGAGATTTCTGCGTTAGAATATTTTTGATTTTTGAATTTATTTGAAAGCCCGACTTCAGCAAATTCGGTCAACTTTGAAACTATGCTTACAACTGGAAATATTTGTAAATATAACTGGATTTATTTATTTTTACTTCTGAGTAACCAGAGCCAAGGAAGTAAAGACTTTTTTGCTTAAAATTAACTTAGAACAATAGGAGGTATTCTTTTCTATCAGGTTTGATAGATTATCAGAAAAGAATTTTGATTAATAGATCTGCAAATAGCACTAAGAGTGCAGAATTGTGAAAACTGCGTGCAGCATTCTTTAAACAATAGTAATATTTTGATGTCACATGTGTAGTATTTTTGCAATTTGGCCTGTATTACAAATAATCCAAATGGATTTATATGTAGTATATCTGTCATGTGTTCTATTCCATCATTTGGGCTATTAGTGTAAATGTTAGAAATTAGATCTATTTTTTCACTCTAAAAAACAAATTGGGGGAGGAGGGGGGCTCAATTGTGAGCACCTGCTTTAAAAATGAAAGTAAAGTACATGTTCTTTTATGTTGATTGTATACATTGGTAGTTTAAAACATTTAATTGTTAGAAGTTCATTTTTGTTTCACATGAGATTGTAACATCAGAGCCTTAGACAAATGAACCACAAAAATGAGCTTCATTCAATAGCATACTAGAATTCCAACAAATAAATTACTTGTTGCCACCATCTCTGTAATTTCAAAATGCTCCATTTTATCCTGTTGATCTTGGTGAATGATTTTGAAGATTGATCTTCTGCTCTGAACACACTTCCCAGTGTGCACAGCAAACATCGTGAGTAAATGTGAAAGCAGTATGGCATTTATTATTAATTCAACCAACATGCAATGGAGAATGAACAAGTGTTGGCTCTTCACTACTTGTCATTATTTGTATAGTAATTGTTAGAATTTCTTTTTGATGACACTCTAACTTTGGTGTGTTATTTTAAAGAGTTAGTTCCTCGTTTTGTTTTTAATGCTTCATGTACATTAAAATTCAAAAATGAACTGTAAAAAAAAGTTTTAATTCAACTAGTCCTATTTTTCTGAGCTTCTCACTCTGGTACATCAAAAATAATAAATAAATATATAGACCTTTGATACAGAATTATTGTCCATTCAGTTTGTACGTGGAACCTTACTTGATTCTGTAAAAAGAACTCATTCAACACGGTGAATGTAGTGACATTCCGGAAAAAGATCTGTAATGTCTTCTATGTCATCAAGAATACCACCTATTTTGGCGGAAATAAACATTCTGTCTATGGGTTGACCATCTATGAAATGGTTTACCATATATACTATTTCATTTTTATTCCTGTTCACTGGGATTTATGTGCATCATACCGGAGAAATTGTATATCTGCATCATCCTTTTAAATCCTTCTTTTGGACTCTAGTATCGAGTATGTCATTGATGTGTGTGCAATTAACCTTACTTTGGTAAAAAGAAATTGTTGAGACCTAAACAAATTCCTTCAGGAAAAAATTACCTGTCATCATGTTCTTCACTAGTAATGAAAGGAATAGCAACATTAATTCTGTGGACTGTACATCCAGTGAAATAACAGTTGTTCCATCATAAAGTCAGTTCATTGTAGTTCACTGCTGCCACAAATGTTATTCTTGATTCTTCCTTGTAAATCTTGATCTTGATACTTCTGTGTGTGTGTGTGTGTGTCTTATTTAAATTTTCTGCTTTGAAATCTTGAATCTGTTGGATACATAGGGCCCTTAAATTTGGGGCTTTGAAATCATCGATCTGTTGGAACTGTATAGCCTGCAGCCAAAGATCTGGAGGCAGCTTTCTTCTAAGATTATACACCAGCAACAATCAATTGCCCCTCCATGTGTGTGTGTGTGTGGGGGGGGGGGGGTATAATAACTGATTTGCTTTTGCCAGGTGCAAAATCCAAATTTTTTATTCTTTCTATTCTATCTGGCATTTATTTATTTATTTTTTGAGCTCTATCTAGAACGTAATCATAATGCTGACATAAAATGTAGCTCTTTATGAAGTTATTTCTAATTGATAGATGAAATAATTCATAGTTATGTGCACAACTTTAATAAAAATTGCTGAGATGAACTGATATTGCTTTTCATCTTCTCACATAAAAGCCCGTGGATTTTGAAGTGTTTCTTGATGTCAAAATGTGCATCATTTGAAAGCAGTTGGACACACTTAAAAACAAATTAAGTATTTGTATTTACATTTTACATGGAGCATTGACAACATTCTGATGTTCAGCACTCCAGAAGTTTATTTATTATAGTTTCTCAAGGTAGTAAAAAGTTTGTCATGTGAGTGGTATTAGTCTAAGTTTAACAGTTTTGAAGTGAAAAGTTCTTAACTGTTCTTTAAAAAGTAGAAGTTCCGTAGTTGTACTCTAAATCCTGTGTCATCATATGTGTGTGAGGTTGAAGCATGTGTGAAAGAAATATAGTGGGAATTCAGAATAACATATATTATTTTTAAATGCATATGTCTCTGTGTTTTTACAAAATTTTCCAAAAACAAATTTTTCAGTGGTAGACCTGGTGTTGCCAAGAGAATGAGGAAGTGTTTCGTACATACTTGTGATTGTGTGTGTGTCCCAAATATCATATCATATGATTTCACAGTTGTCTTTGGAGTGTTGGTGTTTACAGTTGCATTTTGTGATGTGTGATTTCCTAAATTAATGAAAAGTAGCCAAAAATAAAAAAAAATAAAAAGAGTTGTAATTATATCCACTACATAATGTAAAAAATTCATGTTAGAAATGTATTTTTTTTTATTATTGATACTAGATCTTTAATAATATCTAGAGATATAGAAGAAACTCTTCAACAATGCCATGGGTTGGGTGTAAGAAAATTAAATCAGTTCATAGTGGGAGGAGTAGTAGTAAATTATAACATAACACTTTTAAACACAGTAATATTATATAACTCTTTAGACACTACTTCACTGAACTGGCTATTAAGTTTTATTCTGAACCTAGCTATTAAGTATTATGAAAAATTACAACCCATCTAAATTAATCAAAGGAAGTTGAAAAAAAGTGACATCATCCAAAGCAGTACCAGCATTTCTTATAGAAATTACCATTGGGGTTCTCTCTAAAAGTATAAAAGAGCAGAGCACATACAAACTCACAAAGGTTGAAAAGAGGAACTTTTTGACTCAAAAAAAGCATTATTTATAAAAGGTTAGGAGTAGACTTTAGTAAAAAGGAGATTACTGTAGCTTACTTGAAAAACACAACACCAAAGCGATTGTTGAAGTTATTCTGAACCTAGCTGTTAAGTATTATGAAAAAAGTTACAACCCATATGAATTAATTAGTAACAGAAGCTGTTAATTACATTAGAGATGTCAAAAAAATTTCAAAAACCTACACACATGCTATTTTGAAAAAGAAAAATAATAAAAGAAATGCTTCAAATACAAGGCAGTCTACTTCTTCACCCCTAAATGTGCAAATAATACCAACCAGCCAGTAGTGTTGAACAAAACTGCTCATTGACTCAGCACATTGTGGCAAGCAATACTTAAACAAGCTGAGCTGCCACAAGCAACATCTCAGCATCATCCCAAACAGCCCAGCTAACAGTTGCTAGTCTTTCAGTTCTATCAACTAAAGAGGAAATTGATTCAGAGGAAGCCCCAAAATTTCAATCTGATGTTCAGGCCTTCTTGTCCAGGTTCAAAGCCAAGAGTAATTTATATGTCTTGTACACAGATCTTTCTACTGCACTTGGTGAGAAATGCCTCTGTGTAGAGGATCTCAACATAATTAAAACTGTCTCCAAAGTAATGACAGATCTGCAAAATAAATACCAGGACATAAAAGTGGGACAGCAAGATAGAGGAATGTAAAAATGAATTACTAAATAAACTGTAAGAAAAAGTTTCAAATATAAAAGGAATCACTTAAGAGAACAGTGGAAAAAGCAGTTGAAAAGGAGCTGAGGAAATAGCTGGATTCAGACAAAATTAAAGAAAAAATTGAGGATATACTCAATGTAGAACCACATGCTGAAAAATCAAAAAATGAAAAACTAAGAGCTACCAAATACATTCTGAAAGGAGTTCTCATCTGTTTGGACAACTTGGACATAAAAGAAGCTTTCGACAATGAAAATATCAACAGACTATATAAGTTGAACAGCAACAGGCTGAGAGAAATGTTAGCTTTTTATTCAGGAGAGAAAAAAATTCCTGAAATGCTAATTAATGGAATTGGGCTTGACATTGGAAAGTATAGATGTAGCAATTTGGACAGTCAAAAATCAAGAACTATCACTAGGGACAGAAGAACTAAGGATTCTTCTGTCCCTAGTGATAGTTCTAGTGTAGTAATTAAATAAATAATTACCTCGATACATCGAGAAATACGTGCATAAAAACTAGAGAATACCGAGACAGAGACAAAAGTAGAGACAGGCAAGATTACATCATCAGCAAGGAAAACAATAGGAAGTAATTCAGCAGTGGCAACCAAAAAATTGACAAAAAGCTCTTCTTTGGTTAATGCAAGAAATATTGACTTTATCTGGACTTAACAAACAACAGATTTTGACAATGAAAAGTGACCCTTTTCTGGGCCAACACATATAAATAAAAAAAAAGATTGCCGCTCTACTTAGAATATTTATTTCATCAATATTATCTAATCAAATGTAAAATCAACAACGTAAAAATAATTAAGTGTAGTAATTAAATAAATTATTATCACAAAACTCAAATTTATTTTCAGCACATTAAAATGAAATTCATTTACTGCAAAATTATCAGTTGTACCTAATATACACTATGCATTACAATCCTATTACTATTTTTCTATTACTGCAATTTTTAAAACTGAACTTCCCATAAACTGAACTTGCATTTTGTTGATAAATCAAGATATCTCACAAAATAAAAAAGGCCATTTTCAGGGCCTAAAATGCAATTTCACTTACTCCTAATAATGTATTGAAAACTGACCATTATTTATAAAATGCTTATAACTAGCCCTAACTAGCCCAGTACTCTTAAGTATTCTTTAAAACTGGATGTATTTTACATTTCTCTCTCACACACATGCACACGCACATACAGGGTGTCTCAAAAATACACTGCAAAACTGCAGCGATGAGTTCCTCATAGGTAGGTAAGAAATAAAGTTTATATGAACATAGGTACGGAAATGCTTGGTTTCCAAGTTAGGAAGGTCTGTCTACGACACTTAACTGTTCACACTGCCCGACTCAGGTCTGTCTTGTTTTCCCAGTTATTCACCGGAATGTTTTATCTCCCACAGGTGAATTCCTTCATTACAAAGTACTGACAGAATCTGGTGGTTTTCCTTTCCGAACAACAAGCACATTTCATGCACAATAGCGCTCCTGCACATTTTAGCCACCTAGCTTGCAATTATTTGAAACAAAAGCTTTTTAGTCAGCGAGTAGGTAGAGATGGACCAACTGCCTTGCCTCCATGCTCACCAGATTTAAACCCTCTGGATTTCTTCTTGTGGGGCCATTTAAAATCATTGGCGTATTCAACTCCAGTAGCAGATGTGGAAACTCCGCAATTGACTTGTGGCAGGTTGTGAAACAATACGACACATGCCAGAAATTTGGCAGCGTGCTCGCTAGTCCATGAGACATCAATGTGAGGCCTGTATTGAGGAAGAAGGTGGACATTTTGAACAATTACTATAAGGTAATGTGAACAGTTAAGGGTCATGGACAGACCTTCATAACTCGGAAACCAAGCATTTCCGGACCTATGTTGATATAAACTTTTTTCTTATCTACCTATGAGGAAGTCATTCCTGAAGTTTTGCCATGTATTTTTGAGACACCCTGTATATGAAGGGCCCTTTTCAGGGTTTTCATTGGACACTTTGTAATTTTTACTATTGTTTAACAAAAAAATAACACTCAAATATTATATAAAAATCATACACTTTTAAATAAATTTTTAAATAAATAATCCAATTTAATAACATATCTTTTCTGACAGAAATTAATTAATTAATTAACTTATTTAATAGGACCTTATTTCAGTATCTATCAACTTCCCTTCTCAGGTAGTGCTCATCCTTCTTTAGAGCCTAATACTTTGTTGCTCTTATTTTTTTCTCCTCTCCTATCTGGACACCTGTCCATTTGTTCTTTCAGTGGCAAAGGCCTATGTTGTCACTTTCAGTGGCAGATGCCTACATTGTCACTTTCAGTGGCAGAGGCCTACGTTGTCACTTTCAGTGTCAGAGGCCTATATTGCCACATCATTTCCAATTGGACAGAGCCACTACACAGGCTAACTTTCAGGTGACTAAAGCTTTAAGAATGTAATAAATTTTGATTTAGAAAAATTGGCATTAGATTTACATTTTTATTTATTTATTTTTATATCAGAATGGAATGAAATTGCACATAGTAGTAGGTATGTTCATAGTGTAGTTTCAGAACTGTCATTGTGGAATATCTGAAGATTTATTAAAGGTTTGTAGGGCATGTAATGAGGGTAAGTAGGGCAGGATTTCTCAAACCTGAGCATGGGCAGGGCTCACAGCTTTGTGAAAAATTACTAAAATGAAACCTTCTACTATAATAAATATTTGCACGATATTAACACAGCCACACCATTTATGAAACATTCATTCCATGTGAACAGTGTAACTATGTGTTTCCATAGACATTTGAGTTGTTTCCCAAGGATGCTTCTTTTAAATTAGATAATGCTGTTACTTCTACCACTATAAGCTACTGCACTGCACTGTTGAACTCTGAGTGTTTCTTCTGAGAGACCTGCCTGGAATTGGTACATATAACTACATATAAGATTCATGTAGATTGAAAATTTTAAACATCTCCCATTCTGAATACTTCAAAATATGTGTGGTTATCTTCAATATAATGTATTGAGATATCCTCTTTAGGTTTAGTATCCTCTCATGTTTAGTGGTCATTGCCGAGACCTTAAAAAAACTGTCTGTTTGGGAAAATGGGGTTAATTATAATATTTTATTTACATGTGCATGCAAGACAGATACATTACAGGACAGAGAGCTTGGCCAGCATAGTGAAACATAAAAGAGTCATAACCACACAGCATGAAGTGAAATCAATAACACATAATGCTCTACAACATACACGGAGTGTAGGAAGATAGGCACACTAACTTAACAACAGAAAAATACAAAACATGATACAATCAAAGGCAAACACAATACAACTAACAGTGCTATAATAGAGCAGTGTGTGAAGAAAAATCAAAGAGGTGGTAAAGTTTGTTCAAATATACATACAGCAATCTAAATATACAGGTATAGCACAAAAGTAAGTTACCTTTTTGTAGTTTCTGGTTAGACATCATAGAAAAATAAAGGCAGGTCAAACACATGTAATTCAAGTAACACAATTCATACATAGATGTGAAAAAACCATCAGCATTGTATTAGTTTAGATCAGATGCAACAGAATAAAAAAAACAACAACAAAAAAAAACATTTTTCGTTTAAAAAAATTAAAAAGGAAAACATAAACAAATGTGGCATGGAACAAGAAAATATATACTGTACTTTTAAATGAAGGATACAGTAATACAATACCATAGAGCACAAACACTATGGTGTACATATACAATAGCAGAAAAATGCATCACATAAAAATCCAACAAGGAAAAACAAACATTCTGTACAATGAAAATATATATTATTCAAGTACTGACACATGTACAGCAAGAATTGTATTACATAATTTAATTTACAAACACATGGATGTATCAGATTTGAAGGAAATGAATGTACAGAATAATGTACAAATACTACAACAAGCAGGGGGTGCACCCAGAAATTCAGAATGGGGGAGAGGCGGGTGGGAGTCCGACTCTGCAAGTAAAAATGCTCATGTATGTGTACTTACACAACGTGACTGTTTTAATAAATGTTTTGATCTGTGAAAGAATTTAATACATTGTATTCATGAATTATCCAGCTGCAAATGATGTTTTTATTGTTGTTTTTACTTTTAACAAAAATACATATTTCAGAAAAGGAGTTAACCACAAATGTAACTATTTTATCTATTGCTATATTATAGCTTCAGAGAATGTATTTTAGAACAAATTCCATAATGTGTGATTTCAGCAATTAGGATTAGGTCAAAACTCTTCATATAACACAAGTAAAAAAATTTCAGAAAATTAAAAACCAGAAAAATTACAATATAAGTTCGAATCTTGGTTTTTTAGCAAGTTCGTCAATAAGTTCATCTACATTTATAGAAAATGTTTAATGAATGTAGAGCAAAGCTAACCATTTAGTCTGTCAGTGTTTCTGAGGTATGATTTTAATTTTTTTCACTGGCATTAGTGAAAAATCGTCCAGTTACTGGGGAACAGCACACACAAAAAAAAAATGGCAGCAGGTCAAATGAAAACACATAGAATATACAGAAATGCACAAGTTCTTTCGATTAAACTTTTAAGCATCAATCTAGTGAGGGAACAGGGAAAATGTAACTGCATGGCACCACTGCTTCCAACCTTCCAACAACATGACTATACTGGCATCGGCATTGCTAGCCTCCCACCAGTTTGCACCTGGCCCTGCCATGACTGATTGCTCCTCTGCCTGCTCATGATTGTGGCTCACCTTGTTACCTAGGAGGCACTTCCGGTATGAGTGTGAAGTAATTGCCCCAACGCCACCGAACAGAGAAACAGGTTTCAGACAGACGCCAAACATTCCTTTCCCATTTTCAACTGCTGACAAAGCAGAACTCCCCCTTAGAGAAGATCGGGGGTGGGGAAGGAAAAAAGTATTTGTCCAGTTCAAAAGCAACAGCTGTAAATCTAGCTAGTGAAAACAAGTACACTTGGTGAAAATTTGACAACAGTTAGAGGGTTAGGAATCTCTCGTGTCGGAATCATATTACAAAACACTTGGCCTCATGGGGGGAGGGGTCCGGACCTGAGGATCCCCCCTTGGGTGCGCCCCTGAAAACAAGGCTGATCAGTACAAAGAGCAAGAGTGATGCATAACATGTATGATTTATGTAAGACATAAATCATACATTGAGAATGACACAGTCATCTCTCATATCAAACCAGAAATAGAAGGGGACCCACATATAAAACTTTGTGAGAGAACTAGTAAGGGTGTCATTGTTAAGTTAGGCCTAAGTTTAGGGCTGTCAAGAGCTAGCCTGGGCTCCAGGAAAATAACAATTCCAGACCCAATGACAGAAAAAAAAAAAAACTGCATGTAGATAGAAATTGTTCTTTATTTTTTCTGTAATATGATAATACGAAAATGGAATAATAGGGATACAATATTGGGTAAATACAAAATAAAAGTTGTTTAACAAAACTTTTTCTCTAGTATAAGGTTAATCTCAATAAGCTATCATATTAGATCACAATGTCAAAAAATCACAACTTGAGTCTCAGATTTAGACTAAATCACAAAGGTGCTTTGTGAGCCTTATAACTTGCAAGTAAATCTATTACTTTTGAAAAATCACAATGTTTGGCTAACTCAGCCTCGACGGATAATAAGCCCAAAGGCAAAAGTCGGTTTTGACCCATAGTTGACCGTAACACCTTTTTAATCCTTGATAGGCAACTAAAAGATTCTTCTGCTTGAGCCGTAGTTGCTGGCATCGTACAGAACAACCTTTAAACAACAACAATATTGGAAAATAATGGTTCAAGATACAGATGCTTTATTTTATTGGGGAACTGAATAGGTGAAAGAATTTTTTCCTGTTAGTTGCATCAAATATCGACTTCAGATGTATTAGTTCTTCAGAAAAGTGCTCGCTAATATAATCTTCATATTTGTTTTGAAAACTGCTCTCTAATATCTTTATATCTCAGTATCATCTTCTTTCTCTTTTGCATCTTGTTCTCTTCTTTTTTGTGCTCTGTATTTATGATGGTAATTCATAATCAAGGGTTAAACAAGAACAAACACAACCTAAGGTTTAAAATACATTATGAAAATGATTTTGATAATAATTATAACGGCACATATTTATAAGTTTACCTTTGACAAAAATATGGAAATCAGATAGAAAAAGAAAATATAATATACCTTCAACAACTTCATTCATGACATGAGTGACTAGGACATGCATTCAGCTACATAAAATAAAACAAAATTGCACTGCCTTAGAAGTTAGTTGAGTGACTGACTCAACTGCCACAGATGAATTCAATGTTAACGTGTGGCTTGTGCAATATGTGCATGCAGTGCGCAGCATGATATGTCCATGTGATATGCCCACTGTCCGCATGCAAGCTACTGACAGGAACACCACAAAGAGGCTGAAAATACTGATAACAGCTAAAATACATAAATAAAGTGTGCAGTCAAATCGGGTTTGGGGCCTGGACCTATAAACACTGTTATTGCAAGTATTACTATGTAATACGATTACCGACAAAGACTAAAGAAATTATGCAACAAAATCGCAAGTAATAAAAGTAGGTAGTGATTTGTAAAGAAAAAAAAAGAAAAAAAATTCCCAGCTTCCATTTAGTATTGTTTGGCAGTTTCGTTTATGTGAAAGCAAAATGGGTAACTGATATGCATAGAAAGATGTTGTAGGACTTATTTAGAACTCAGTTGAAGTAATGGGCATATGTTATTACAGATTACTGTATGATGTATGCATTATATTATGGATAGTTAATTTACACAGTAGAAAAACACAGGTACTCTTTCTTTGGAGTGTTTGCCGCTTTTACTGGCATTAGCCTTTAAATACAATATTTTATTGGGTATTGTGCAGAAAACACACCACTTTCATAACCATTAAAAACATTTGGTTTTCATATTCGGGAACAAGGTTTCTTCCATTGTTTTACAGTCATTTTTTTTAAAAAGTGCAAAAGTCTTGGATATCAAAACTATTATACAAAAGAAATCTGCTTCCTGCAAATGTCAAAAATTGTGTTGGGGATCGGAGATTCTCCACATACATGTAAGTGAATTATGGCAAAATGTGGCAAATAGTGAACTTGTGGCAAAATGAGGGGAAATGGGCACAACCTACAGGAGAATAGAGATTTCTGTTGCCAAATGGCTTATCTAGAAGAAATCAGTGTTGAGCAAAATTGTGGAGGCCACCAATCAAGAATTGGAGGCATATCTGATCAGTGCCTGGTGGTGGTGCAGAGATCACAATGCAGACTGCAGACTGTTAACCAACTGGAAATTGAACTTTGTTCTACCCATTTTGAAAACTTTTGAGACTTAATAAGTTAGAATGCTAGTAATAAGTGAAATGTGATCCAGGTGGCCAAATAAGAGAAACAAATTGCCGGGGCTGGTCCCGAGCCTAGATAAAGCACAGGTAGTGCACCCCCTCTATGGTGCAGTCGTCTTCCAGAACCAGTGGCTCCAAATCAAGGACAGGTGGGTGACTGTTTATAGCCTTTTGTCAACAACTTCCCTCTGCTACCGACGTACAGTGTACAAATATGCAAATTTGTTCCCAAATTAGACAAGCTACATGAAATCATAAATCTGTGTACAATGTGAGTGGTTGAACCTTTATTGAGGACTGATTGGGACGTTCATTGAATGTTCTTAAGAGGTTTCATCATTAGGAAGTTGTTAATGTTAATTTATCACGGCCATTCTGTGGCAACCAACAATTTGCTGTTGTTTCATGGTTACCATTTCTGGGAGGTGTTCATTAATGGACGTTTCACCGTATTTCCAATTAAAATTGAAATTGTAGAGTATCCATTGCCTGACTAAGACACCCAGGGCCAGGAAAAGGATGAGGATCCTATTGAAACAAAATTCTTTCAGCACTGTATAGCATTAGAGATGTGCTGTATATATCATTGTCAACCATTATCAATCAACTGCTGGATGTTCTCCACAACTGTTTATCTTGAGCCAGTCTCTTCTTTGCACTTGCATTTTCATAGTTATTATGCATGTATATATACACTGAATGACCAAATTATTATGACCACCTGGTTAGTACATTGTTGGGCCACCTTTTGCCCTTAATACTGATTGAGTTCATTTGGTATGGAATCTATTAAATGTTGGTGAGTGGCTTAGGGTATATTAGCCCAAATGCACTGAATTGTACCCTCCAGCTCTTGAAGATTTGATAGTAGCGGATCCAGCTGTCTGATGCCCCTTTGAACTTCATCCCACAAATGCTCCATTGGATCCAGATCTGGTGATTGAGGAGGTCAATGTAGTAGGGAAAAGTGTCTGTGATGCTCCTCAAACCATTCGTATACAATGTGAGCACTATGACATGGAGCGTTGTTGTGCTGGAAGTATCCATCTCTATTGAGATAAACCATAAACATAATTGTGTAGACTTGATTGGCAATGCTATTTAAATACCTTTGGACGATCAGACGTTGCTCCATATGAATCAAAGGGCCCAAAGACTCCTACGAAAACATGCCCTAGATCATAATGTTGCTTCTACCGGCTTTAAGAGTAGTGATAATGCAAGATAGATCCATGCTTTTGTGCTATTGTCTCCATATCCTCACCCTTCCATCTAAATGGTGTAGTTGTAAATGTGATTTGTTAGACCACATTACTCATTTACTGTCTAATTCTTGTGTTCCTGAGTGAACTGGAGGCATCTCTTCTTGTTCGCTTGTTCATAAGACATTGCAGATAGCAATGACTTACAGACAGGCCGTTTGCTTCTGTAGCCCATATGATGTAATGTACAGCGAACTGTACGTTGAGAGGTCATTGGACTTGGTCCCTGATTCAGATTGTTTGTAATCTGATGAAGTGTTGCCCATCTGTTGTACTGAGCAAGTCTGCCTACTCTCCTCTCAGCTCATGCATCCAGTTGCTGTTGATGAACACATACCTTCTTCTCAGACCCGGTTTTTTGACTGGTGGTCCACTCTCTATAAACTTTAACATCTGCTGCCCTCAAACATTGCACAAGTTCAGCCATTTTGCTCATGCTCGCACCAATGCTTCGAGCACCCATGATCATTCCACATTCAAAGACCGTCAGATTGTATCTTTTAACCATTATTTTAGTGCGACATCCCCTCAACATTTCCTTTTTATACCAATTCAGCCATCTTGTGTCAGCAGCATCTGTAAGATAGCTACTTTGCATAAAAAATAGTCTGGTGGTCATAGTGGCCCAATATATATACATATCCAATCTAAACATATATAATTTCCTTGTCAGAACATATGTCCCACTGCTGTGGTGCAGCAGAAAGTTGCCACCATAGCAACAACCGAGAAAGAAATATTTGTGATGTCATGCTTAGCTTTTTGTGTTTTGGTGCAGGGGATCTCATCACTTACACACGTGTACCACTTTGTTTTGTTATCATAGCAAAAAAAAAAAAACTGATTTTTCACAGCTGCTGGTGTGACATCATCTCATCCAAACCATTTTGACTTGGCATCAGAGATGCATTACATCACACAATTTACTATATCACACAATCAACTCATTAGAAACAGGGAAACATTACTTCGGGAATTTTGGTTCTGCTTTGTCGTACATAAATGACATACAAAATTTTTCATTTGGAATCAGTGGCGACTTGTAGCTAAAATTAGTGGGGGTGCTGCTTCAGACATTTTTTATCCATTGTTTTAATATTGTGAAAGGAAACAAACACATATAAAAAGAAAATTTATACATAAAAATATTTTTTACTTACTAATAGCCTAAATTGTTACAGTTTAAGCTTGATCCATTCATTTAAAAATGAAATCCATTCTTCCTGTTTTAATTTGCACGAAAAGATTAATAATTTTCTCCTTCATCTCTGGATGACTGTTGAGGAAATTTTTCTCCATTGAAAGTACTGCAAGTGCATTTAGTCTTTCAGGATTCATAGTGCTCCTTTGAAAAGTTTTTATTCTTTTCAGTGTTGAAAAGCAGCTTTCTGGTTCTGCTGTTGTCATGGGGATTGTCAAGAGGATTTTTATCAGTTTCATAATTTCACTAAGAACATCATCTAGATTATTTTCCAAGATAAATTTCAGAAGGTAAACTAATTTGCAAAATTCATGCATATCGGATCTTTAATAGAATACTTTTAGTTTAGTTTCAAGCTTTTCTTTGTCAATCATGGGATATGCTTCAGTGGTAGTACTATCTTTTCTGTAGGCAGTTCATTCTTAAAACTAGTGAAGCTTTTCTTGTTGAACACTTTAGCAGCTACTAAGTGTTTAGTGGAAGAATATCTGTCCATTATATCAACACATATACAGTCACACACTTCCTTAGCTTCTGCCATGAGTGTCTTTGAAGAATTCTCACAATACTTCGAGTTTCTAATTTTTAAAATAGCAGTTTTGAAATCTGTTATATATTCATTGACTTTAAACACACTAATTTCTCGAAATTGTATTTGGTTGTAAATTACTTCAAACTCTAACCAAAACATGAAATTATCATCATTCAGGTATTTTAAAATTCCTGTTGCTTCTGCAATGGTTCCATCTGCATTTGATGTTGACTGAATTTCAGTAAGGCAGCTTTTTAAAGGTTGCAAATTTTTATGAACTCTGTTTACGGTCCATATGTTAAAGTTCCACCTTGTAGAGGATAAACGTGCAATGTTGACGTCCATATGCTTCTTGAGAATGGATACACATTGCTGTGATCTTGAGAAGAATGTTGGAATAGCCAAAATGTTAGAGAAAAATATTCTTGCGTTCCGTGTAATACTTGCTGCATTTCTCATTATTAAATTAAGTTGATGCGCATAGCAGTGAATGAAATGTGCATTACTATAAACTGCTTTTATTTTTGCTTGAACTCCTGAGTTTTTGCCTTTTATGACATTTGCACCATCAAATGTCTGAGCTATCAGTTTTTGTCCATTTCCTTGAAGCGTTATATCTAATTGTTCTAGAATATGTTTTGATATGCCATCTGCAGTTTGATTTTCTGGAATAAAGAATCCCCAAAAACGCTCAAATATTTCTCCATTGAGAATGTAACGTATAACAAGGAGAATGTTAGTGTGTTCCGATACATCTGTAGTGTCATCAGCCATGACAGCTACAAAGAAAGCTTCTCTAATTTCTGCCCTTATCTCCTCATGGTATATTTGTAGCAAGCAGTCAAGTATCTCATTCTGAATGGTCTTAGAAACACCTTTGAAGACTGTACTGGTTTCTAAGTGATTCTTCAAATCTGGATCTAATTTAGATGCAAAATTTATTTAATCCTCTAAATACCCCTGGATTTACTGAATCGTCTTTTTCATCATGTCCACGTTAGGCAGTTTTATCCACAAAAGAAAATACAGTCTATTATTTTGGATAAAATTTCATGGTTCTTTTTAACTTTTATGTTATGCTCATTGATTGAAAGTCTGTATGCCTCACTAAGTTTCTCCTTAATATTTACGTTCCCTAAAAGTGACAGTGAAACCACATTTTCAACGTGCTTCTTTGACTTCTCATGTTTTTCAGTTTTTTCTTTCATTTTGTTTATATTTCTAAAACCGTCTTTTGTCCACGGTACATCACCTCCAAACAGCAAACATGGGAAGCAAAACTATGCATTTTTTACTTCACAGCCGTAAAGCCAACTTTTCGGTTGGTACCATTCAGAATTAAAGCTACGAATATACTTCTTGTTATTGCTTATTCCTGGCTGAGATATTTGAATATCAGGTGTTGAATGGCCTCTTTTCTTCACTGTAACTTTCTCATGGAGAGATAACTGTGAAAACTTATGCTGTTGAAGTTCACTTACAGTCACAGAACTTATTTCTTGGGGATGCAAGGAGGCCATGGTTAAATTATTTAATTTTTTTTTTAAATAGAAAAACTTGAAAAAAAACTATAGATTAAATAGAATAGCTGGAAGCATCACAAATTCACAATCTTCTAATTCTACACTTTATCACATTCAAGAAAGAATATGGTATGATGGTTTTTAAGAGCAACACACGTGGAGCCAAAAGAAACACTACCTTACGCTTGCCCAACAGGATCGGCACTGCGTGATCGACAGTGCTCTATCTACCTAGCAAGCTGCCTCCTATCTCGGAGCTCGGACATGCACACTTACAGCCAAATACTGTGTCGCTGGAACTGTGAAACGCACAGTTCCATACAAGGATGTTTGTAATTTTTTCATGAACTAGGGGATGGCTACTGACATTAAGCTTAAGGATTATATAATGTACAAGTATAAAGAAAGAATTAAAGAAAAATAGACTCATTAATGTGGAATGTTATCGATATCGAGTGAAAATAGGGGCTACTGCAGTTCCGCAGTGCCTATACAGGAGCCGCACCTGTTTGGAATCCTATCACATGAAATTTAATTTTAAGATTCCCCTTTTGAACCAAAATTGATTACTTTAGATTGTCAAAACAGTTTCTTTTCTCATTTAAGTCCAAAAATTAAGAGTTCCAATACAGTCGGTAACAGTGTGTTATTATTTCATGCGTATGCCAAAGAAAAATGAATTTGGTAACTTTTTTTACCCTTAAAATTCTCAGAATATAACTAATTTTTGTTGGCAGAATATAACCAGCTATTCTTTTATTTATGTTTGTAGAAGAAATGAAAAAGAAACAAAAAGAAAAGAAAAAATACTGTTTGTGCTTCTGCACTGAACTACCATAACATTTTAACACTTTTCTGCTATCTGGCAACAGCAGAAACAAGTAAGTGTATTTGCTTGCCATGTGTGTGAGTTTTAGAGCAAATGAAACAATACACTTTAGGGCCACTATGTATTTTTTGAGGGGTTTTGCAGAATGAGGACTCCTGACAAGACTTGCTTTCTAACGATTTCATAAAAGAAAAACAGTGGCGGAAATATTGACTACCGTGATTTTTTTTCAATATTTCATCACCTACCTATAGAAACATCGGATGTGCAGCACATGAACACTGGGAAAATTTGAGCACTTACTTGTTTTAGTTGTTGAATCCCTGCCTCAACCAATATTTTTTTTTCGTTATTGTTGTAATGTTCGTAAAACATACTTTCACATTTGAACATCACAAACAAAAAGAATACCTGGTTATTAAAAATATTACTCATCTTATCCCTCCCCCTCCCCCGATCATTATTGATGGGCCTTCATTTAGTATACATATATATTATACACACATTCACATTTCCTTCTATTTAACTTTTGCGTCAAATGAAGGAACAGTTTCATATTTTATCCTATATAGCAATTTTTTGTGTGTAATAGTTGAAAAGTTGTAGAATTTGATTAACCCTTTAATGACCATAATGCCCGAAACACCCTTACACCTAAAATGCCATGACTGCTCGAAACGATGTCTAGAGTGAGAAGGATTTCCTATCCCCATCTGTTCTTTGAATTTACACGGCCTCTACGGGTTTCGCAGCAGTAACTTTCAGTCACCATTGTTGTCGCTAAACAAATAAGTAAAGCAGCCATTGGTATAAAGTAGGCATTGACTCAAGATTCCAGGAACCTGGTCGTTAAAGGGTTAACAACCTATAAATTTTGATAATAACTTGTGGTAATCTCAAAATTTATAATTCAGTAAAGTAAAATTGTTTATGATCTTGAAGTGAGGGAACAATTTCAGAGAAGAATGACAAAAGGTGTTGTGAAAATTGAAACTGCTGTTGTAATGAAAGCATTGGAGATTGACCAGTCGCTCCACCATGGGGTGTGTATGTGGGTGTGGGGGGTGCTTATGGCACTTAAGCCTCTCACAGGAGCACAATTTTGCATTCATTTATTTTTTCTAGTATTAAACAGTTTAACATCCAGTGGGACAACTCCAAATTTACCCAAATCTGTAAAAAAAAAAAAAAAAAAGAAAATAAGCATGTTCACAGCATGTATTTGTATTTACAGTTGGTAATTTTTTAAACAATCTTTTTGCACCCCCCCCAGCTTTGTGCATGTTGTTGTGTCGCCTTCACCTAGTTGTCGGGGTAAGCTTTCCTATTCGCAGGATAACCAGTTTATAAGTGCTCACATGATTCAATTAGGGCTGAGTACATTGGTTGTCGTTTATGGGCTGCTTCAGTTTACATCAGCAGATGAACTATGGGGTTCGGTACTTTATTGTTTTGTAATCAGTGTATGTGCACCAACAAGCCAACAACTTATGACAACTTCGGAAGTTTTGGTTATTTCGCTCAGATGTCCTGCTCAGTAGTCACAATGGGAGCACACACTGGAAAATGATAAGTTTGGTGTGAATTCCTTTCCCTTTGATTCTCTTGTTGCTTTTGAAAAGAATCTATTTCTCTTTCAATCTTATATATTTTTTTATCATTTGCCTTACATCCTCCATAACATTAAAAGTAAAATCTCAAGTGAAATATTATACCATGCTTTCACGAGAAAAATATTTTATTGTACTCATTCTCCGTGATTTTTGTGATAATAAATGTATATAATAGAGAGTAAAAAGTAAGGGGGTAAAAATAATGTTATATGGCTTAATATATCTAATATGAAATGTTTTAAGATTTAGTTTTCAGTTTTAGTCATAAATTTTTCCTTAATTATTGCAAATAATAATAATAATGTGTTAGTATTATTAGGTTTTGTACTTTGACTTTAAAATTGTGTGCCCTATCCACCGGGTAGTCCACTCCCCCTAAGAAGCACACTGGCTAAATAAATGCCTGAGATTGACCAATAAGAGGGTGCAACAAAAACTGCACATACGATAATACTTTTGATGTTAATAATAATAGTAACAGCAACAATGATAATAATAAAAAGTTCAACAATGATTAGGTCATTTCCAGAAACAGTTTTAAAGGGGCCATTGTTAAACAGGGGGGTGATCAGGCCCCGGGCTTATCGAAAGAGAAAATTTTATAAGTTTAGGTCAGGAATCACAGAATTAATGCTGTATTACGTGGTTATTCGTACTATAGCTGTGACGAAATAATGAATGTCGTATTTCTGTTTGACACTTTTGCTTTAAGTAGTTTAACACCATGGAACACTCCTGCACAATATACATCCAGGAAGTATACCATCCAACTAAATACTGGAGTAATTTGAAAAAAATATAAAATTTTGCAATAGGGTGATTAATGGTCAGTCAATCCTCAATAGTGGACAGATATACCAATATTTACTCATGATAAATAGATATTGCATTATGATATATACATAGAATAACATATACACATTATAAATGTACATATCATAATGCAATATCCATTTATCATGAGTAAATATTGGTATATCTGTCCACTATTGAGGATTGACTGACCATTAATCACCCTATTTGAAAAGTTTATATTTTTTCAAATTACTCACAGTATTTAGTTGGATGGTATACCTCGCAGATGTATATTGTGCAGGAGTATTCCACGGTGTTAAACTACTTAAAACAAATGTGTGAAACAGAAATATGATGTTCATTATAGAAAAAATTTTGCTCTTGCATGCATGTTCTTGGCTCCACATGAAACAGTCTTTCTATTTCCTTGGCTTTCCTTATTCAGAATCAAAATTTGAAATTAAAATCGTTTGAAAACATTTAAGAGTTAAAGATTAAAAAAATAAGGCCATATAAGCTATTTATTTCAACCTGTCTTTTTTTTTTTTTTTTTTTTATTTCTCTGTGTGGATGACAAGTCCAGACAGAACTGTTTGGTGTCCGTTTTAACGTGCATTTCTAGGTTAATTGTTGGGTGTCATAAATCTTTTTGAATAAATGTATTTAGGTTTCAGATTTACATGAATATTTGAAACTGATGTTGGTTTTCATGAGTCCTTCCCATAGTTACAAAGGACCTCTGAAAAGTTTTACACACAACCTCATAACCTTTCGTTAATTGAGAATATTAGAATAAAACAAAGGAAGCTTAGAATGAGACCTTGCACACGGTTTAGTTTGTTTAAGTTCAGTCACCACCTTCTTCAGCTAATCTTTTACAACAGCGTTAACTTGGTCTTCCTTTGAGATCATGCTTCAGTGCAGGAAATAAGTGCAATGTTACAAATTCCAGACTGTGAAGATTGTATAGGATGACCTGAAAGTTTTGCCACCTGAGAGCTTCCATGGTGACTTTTGAAGTGGGTGGTCTCGCATTGTTGTCATGAAGTAAAATTTGGCCTCAATGACCCTGAACATGACAAACATGCCTTTGCAACTTTGTCAAGGTTTCACAGCACTGCGTCCACTCACTGTTGATCTTATGTTTTAGAAATCCACTAGGTAAACATGATGTCCATTCCAGAAGATTGTCACCATAACCCTACTATGGGATGCCTAAACTTTACACTTTTTTGACCCAGGTGAAGTGTCATGGTGGTATTCCTGTGACTGCCACTTTTCTTCAGGGTTAAAATGATGCACCCAGATTTCATTCCCATTGAATATAGTAATTGGGAAATCATCACAGACTGGTTCATACTGCTGCAAAAGTGGTTTCCAACCAGCACACATCTTTCTGTAGTCTAAAATGTTAATATGGCCTATTGTTCAGGATTTTTAAACTGCATTCCTTCCCAAATGCTTCTGCCTTGCATCACCTGATGGCATTGCACTTAGAACTTAAAAACAACTGTACACACAAATTGATCCAGAAAGTTCCAGGAATAATTCAGTGAAAAAAAAAATATATCATGTAGCAATATTGCTGATTTAATTTTCAACATAGTCTCCTCTTCTTTTGATGCACAGCAGAAATCATTCCAGAAGTCTCTCAAATTCCCTGGGAAAGTCATTTTCAGGAATGTTCTTTAGGTACATTGTCATTATCTTTTGAATACGCACATATTTCTCGATGTATCAAGATTTAAAAACATGTTTTTCATACGTTATTTTTTCAGTTAGAACCATTTAATGGTGGTTTTAATTGTTGTAACTTTTTACATGTTATATTTCCTTTGAGTGAAAAGCAATTTCTCACTTGGAAGTTATTAATATTCACTGCGAATATATATCTTGGTAATCAAATGTGATTCAAGGAAAAATCTTTCAAGTACCTCTTGGTTGTAGGTGGTCGATGTTCAAATCTTCACACAGTTGTTCTCATCAGGTTCTTGAGTGTAGGCTTTTTTAGAAGTTAGTCCACACATTTTCTTGAGTAGGATATACTTTTTTAGTTGAACTACGGGAGGCACATGAAGTCAAAGGAGATGTGAAAAATTACATCGGAAAACTTGAAAAAACGGAAAAATGAATTTCTCGAAAAATATATTTGCATGAGGAAATGCAATCACCAAAAAAACTCGTCAGACTTCCTGGATCTATTGTCTGATGCATTTCGGCAGATCTGTCTGCCATCTTCTGGGACCTCTGGTTGTCCGCTCTCTCTGCAGTCTACATTGAAAATGCCACATGCTCCGTTTGGGAATCTTTGTGTGTTATACGTCATTGGATGTGTTGCGTTGCCACTCCTGTGATTTGAAGACTCTGGATTTTTTTTTTTATCTGCGTGTTTGCACTGTTTCAAAAAATGGGAAGGCAAACAGAACAGAAACAATGCAAACACGCAGATATATATAAAAAAAAAAAGAATTCCCGAGTCTTCAAATCACAGGAGTGGCAATGCAGCACATCTGATGACGTATAACACACAAAGATTCCCAAACTGAGCACGTGGCATATTCAACGTAGACTGCACAGGGAACGGGTGACCAGAGGTCCCAGAAGATGGCAGACAGATCTGCCGAAATGCATCAGACAATAGATCCAGGAAGTCTGACGAAGTTTTTTGGTGATTGCATTTCCTCATGCGAATATATTTTTCGAGTAATTCATTTTTCCGTTTTTTCAAGTTTTCTGATGTAATTTTTCACATCTCCTTTGTCTTCATGTGCCTCCCGTAGTTCAACAAAAAAAGTATATCCTACTCAAGAAAATGTGCGGACTAACTTCTAAAAAAGCCTACACTCAAGAACTGATGAGAACAACTGTGCAAAGATTTGAACATCGACCACCTACAACAGAGAGGTACGTGAAAGATTTTTCCTTGAATCGCATTCGATTACCGAGATATACTGTATATTCGCAGTGAATATTAATAACTTCCAACTGAGAAATTGCTTTTCACTCAAAGGAAATAAAACATTTAAAAAGTTACAACAGTTAAAACCACCATTAAATGGTTCTACCTGAAAAAATAACGTATCTTTTGAATGTCTAGAATGAACCATTAAATGGTTCTACCTGAAAAAATAACGTATATTTTGAATGTCTAGAATGAACCTATATCATATCTTCCTTTCGTGGGTGCTTGAGTTTTGAGAACAGAAAAAGGTCTGCTGGGGCTAGATCTGGCAAGTAGGGGGAATCATGATCATTGTCACCTAGTTTTTAGCCAGAAACCGGGTAACAATAGTCAAGATGTGTGATGAAGCATTGCCATGGAGGAGGAACCATTCTCCACTTCAATGCAAATCTGGCCTAACTCGTCGAATTCTCTTGAGAAGGTGATCTATGAATTTCTTGTAGAATAAGCCATTGACTGCATGTCCTTCAGGCACAAATTCGCAGTGGATAATCCCACAAGAATTGAAGAACTCAATGGTCATTGTTTTGATTTTCGACTTCACAGCTCTCACTTCCTTTGGTTTAAGTTTTCCCAGATTTGACCATCACTAGTTTGTCATTTCATGGAGGATCATACTCAAAACACCATTATTTATTACCAGTTATTATCTTGCTGAGAAAATCTGGGTTGCCATTCACCGTTTCTACCAAGTTTTGCAAAGCAGTCACTCATAGCTCTCTCTGTTCTGGAGTGAGAAAGTGTGGGATGAACTTAGCACACACCTTCAGCTTGCCAAGAACATCATGAATAATGCTAAGCTCTGCTGTCTTGCTAATATTCAGTTCTGCTATCATCTGACATTTTAATCGATGATCCATAGCTAGCAGTTCATGAACAGACAGCACATTTTCATTGGTGTTGCTTGTTGAAGGTCTTCCGCTCTTTTCGTCCTCCTCCAACGACTGTCGACCATCACGAAAACGTGCATATCATTCATACACCCTGGAGTGGGATAAACATTTATCACTATGTCTGTTTCATCAATTTTTACATTTCTGATGCAGATTTGCCACATTTAAAGCTGAACTTAAAGCTGGCCTTTTGTTCCCTCCTCTAAAGTGTGACAAGATAAAAATTCCAGCATGAAAAACACATCCACTGCTCACCATAGTCAAAGCGGGACCGAGCGAAAAAATTGCAATTGCTTACTGAGGATTCATGGGAAAGAGTTCATGTGTTGTAACAATATCTGTCACAAATTATTCTGTTCGTCATGTTTTTGTTTTTTATGATGCTGTGGTAAACATACTAGCGAAACGCATCTAGTGAATGACGATGTGTAGACCTAAACTGGTGGGTGCTAACACACAATGGTTGGAGATAGAAGTGCAGGAGTCTTTTTCCATCTGCTGAAATCAGAATTCTATATACTGTACAGTTTCTAAAGGATACTAACATTGAACTTTAATGACTGCTGGACCTTGGCCTCATTGAATTATTATGGATATCAACTTAATCTTGGCATACGAGATTGTACAGTTGAAGATTATAACTACAGTGTGAAGCTTTTAGTTCTAAGTAATTTCGTTTCTTCACAGTGTGTGTTCGATGTAATTAACCTATATTTTAATTCTTTGAATAAAGCTCGTGCTGAGAATTGGCTTCCTAGGTTCTAATTCAATTACTAATCAATAACTACTATTATGGGCATTCTTACTAGGAAATTTTTTATTTTAATTGCAAATTTTCGGAGAAAACTCTTCTCCTTCTTCAGGCTGTCTTTTGTTATTCAAGTCAGAGACAGGAATAAGTGACAACAAAAGACAGCCTGAAGAAGGAGAAGAGTTTTATCCAAAAATTTGCAATTAAAATAAAAAAATTCCTAGTAAGAATGCCCATAATAGTAGTTTATGATTAGTAACTATATTTTAAGTTCCTTTTTAAATTTGAGATTTTTAATAGCTGCTGGACCTGGGTCTTGAGGAATTTTTTGAAGACATTGATTCAACCTTTTTCAACTTCGACAAATGAAGGTGTATAGTTTGAAGTTTTTTAATAACAATACGAAGATTTAAATTTCAAATTTATGCATTTCTTCACAGTGTCAATTGATGGAAATATTCATCCTTTTAATCCCCTTATATTTTTCATCGATTTAATAATGTACATTCCATGAGGTGACCTAAGAAGACTTGAGAGACACCTACCACCTGTAAATATTTAGCACATATTGAAGATGCAACAGTATAAGAAATTTCGAACAGCAAGACTCAAGGTAAATAAACTTCTTTATTAATCAAATAACAACATAGGAGCAATAAGCTCCTCCAGCAAAAGCATAAAAAACGTTATGAACAGAATAATTTGTGACAGATATTGTTACAACATTACAATCGATATACCACGTAATTGAAACACCTGATGAGAATAACTTAGATGTATTTCTCACAGAAGTATATAAAGTTCATGTGTTGCCCAACAGATGGCATGCATAGCACGTCCAAAAAAAAAAACATTCATTCCTAGAACTTTCTGGACTTACTGTGTATGTCATTCAGGGAACTTTCAGTAGGTATGTGATGTTTAATTAGTTAAAATCATGCTGAGGATTTTAGTTCAAATTGCAATGAGACATAGATACTATGTTATTCATAATTTCTGGTTCTTTTCTTTTGGTAGAACAGGTTAGCCTAAACCTGAAGTAAGAGTCTTTCCAGTTTGAGATTGTTATGTAGGTTAAAATGTTGCATTCTGTAACTGCAACAAGTAGTCCTATGGTGAGGTGATCACCTGATGGGAGAAAAATTAAAAAGCAGTGAACAATTGTTGTCTGTGCTTAAAGCATGCTTTTTAACCACCTTGAAATGTTAGCAAAGAGATAATGGATCTTATGATGGAATAAATAACATAAAATTGATGATATTACTGTTTAATATGTTGCTATTGCTTAATTAGTGATAGTACTTTTTCACATTTATGTGTGCATCTTCAGCCACTAAGTTCATTCAAGTTTATGTCTTGTATTGGATGTTGGGCTATTGCCATAATGATCTCAGTTTGTAGTTTAATTGTTATGTACAGTGGGTTCATCTTGCCCAATATGGCTACGAATGATTAGTTTGTGTTTTAGGAGTTTTGTGATAAAATTTGAGATTCTTTTATTTCATGCACTACTAACTTCCAGGCTAGTGGTGTTGCATCTTCATTACAATTATCGTTGTTGGAAATATACTGCTTGTTTCAAAAGATATTGAAACAGGCTTTTATCTCTTTAATTGTTGATCACAGGTACACACTTTCAATTAGAAAAATACTCAAAATGACATAAAGACCTACAACATGGCAGTTGCACTCCTGTGGGTGCAATCTCCATAAGAAGAGGAAAGAAATTATACCATATATATTTCATACAGCCTTCACAGGAAAAAAATTCAATCAGAAAAAGTTGTGCAATGTCCTTATTAGTCTGAAAAAACAAACCCTGCCATTCTGCTTGCAAAACTCACTGAGATATTTGCGATGAAAATTGTACAAAATGTAACATCTGGAGTGATAATTTCCTACACGTATGAGAGTTCTTCTCTTACTTACTTTGAGTGCTCCAGAGCTATGCAACAAAACAAGCTACAGTTCACCATAAATGGGCTACAGAAAATGCATTTTTTACTATTTTCATTGCGAATATCTCCGCAGGCTTTGCAAGGGTTTGTTTTCTTAGATTAATTAGAACATTGCGCAACTGTTTTGATGGAATTTTTTTTTCTGTGAAGGCTGTATAAAAAATTTATTTTTATTTTTATGCAAATGCCATTTACAGAGATGCAACTGCCTTGTCATAAGTCTTTATGTCATTTTGAGTATTTTTCTAGTTGAAGGTATGTATCTGTGATCAACTGTTGAAGAGATAAAACATGTTTCAACATTTTTTGAAACACCTGATATAGTCATAGCATGTACCTGATGCTTAATTAAGAAATGATAAATAGTGGAATGATAAAAAATGATAAAATAGTGTCTTCCCAAATGGAAGTGAAGTTGTTTTGCAGGTATAGTCGCAAGGTAGCTGTAGAACTATGCTTTTTTCAATGCCATATACATGTTCCATTAAATGAATTGGGTAATAAAGAAACTTTGAGTGCTGCCCACACAGTATTAGTAGATTTCTGAGAGTTCATCTGCAATTACTATGATACATACTCCAGTTGTTGTTGTTTTTTATAATTTCCTATTTTTCTCGATCTCTTTTGATAAGGATTCCAAATTTAGTTACTTTTATGCCAAATCTGTAACTGAACTTTTTGTCCATTTGTTTTATTTTGTGAGTTAATTGATTAACATGAAGTATATGAGGCAATATATTTGACAGATTTACTTCGCAGACTTGGGAGGGGGATGAATATCTGTGGTTGAATTTTTGGAAGAAGCAGTTGAATCAGATCATGAATTATGCTCTTACTGTATCCATATTTCTTAGCTATGTTGCATGTCCAACTGAATTCAGTGTCACAAACTTGTATTGAAGATCAATAAACAAAGCATAATCAAACTGGAAGAACAATCGACCACAGTCAGTGGTGCAGTGAGGATTTCTTTATGGGGGTGGCCTAAAATATTGAAGATATAGTTAAAAATACACTGGGGAAAAGATCTCCCAGAATATTAGAAAGTGATAAAAATATCTGTGCCATACTAAAATGTGTTTCTAATTATTTGTAAAATATATATTTAAGAACATACACAAATGTATTTAAAAATAAGCAGCCAATAATAAAGAATGAAGGGATACCTCATGGGAAAGACCCGAGCCCCTGGGCTTCCCCTACTGAGTGTACTACTGACCACAGTGACTGAAGTTGCATATATGGGTGTGTAAAAATACTACCACTGATTAAACTATATATAGCACAGTGTGTTAAACATCAAGTGTTAATTTTAACACCACCTTGAAATGACATACATTTTAACCCTAAAAAGAACTTGTACATAAACACTATGATTTTTGACCTGTGAATGTAGATGTGTGATGCACATAAACAACTCACTAATAGAACCCCATTTTATGCACTTCCATGGTCAAATCAAACTTCAAGCATGCATAGAATATTTTTATCCATGTATGTAATTTATGTACCACTGTGAAACGTAGAGGCAAAAGAGAAATTCAGTATTCTTTTCACTGAAGTGTTGCATATAAATTTCCTCAGTTACGTTATTAAAAATAAAGCCAAGAGTGTAGAATACAAGAAGACTATGGTGGAATTATATGAAAGAATGTGTGTTACAGTGAGACCATGCTGCCGCCAAAAGAGGTAAGTAACTTATTTTTTATCAATGTTGTACCATTTATGAGAATATATGCTCTTGCTGTATGCAAATTTTCCTGTTTAATCAGGGCTGAAATAGAAATAACCAGTGTTTATGTTATTATGGTTGATTAACTATTACTTGCTTTTAATATTGAAGTATATATATATATATATATATATATATGTGTGTGTGTGTGTGTGTATTTTGTGTGTAATTACTTTTTCTGAGGTACCATACTTTGAGTGTTTTCCTTTTTTTTTTTACTGTAAATGTGTAGGAGAATTTTTTCCTCTCTGCATCTAAGTATGGAAGGAATATATTTTTTGTTAGTTTAAAGGTATTGGCTTCAGGGAAGAGTTATGAGAAGAATGCAAGAGTAGTACAATACATATGCAATAAAAATGCTGCTTAAAGATACTTATTCAAATCACAGTATCATTGCTGTTGCTAGTCTTGTTAGTATCATCATCATCAGTACTAACACCACAGTGGAGTGTTGGCGAATATATGAATTCATGCAGCTCCAAGGTTGTAGAATCTGTTCCTATGCAGTAATCTTATTAATACAAGTGGCACTCACACCACTGGAGATTGGGTGCGTATCAGGGTGCACAATGTTGAACATTCAACATATTCTTTTGCAATACTCTCAGTGAAATAGTGCTGTAGTGGTTATTTCCTCTCCTATGCAAGATTTTTATCAAAGTGTGCTTGCTAATGCCCAAACAGTGGAATCCAGACCTCCGTACACACACACACACACACACACTTTTTACAATACATGGTACTGTATTGTAAAAGCATAGAAACTTAGACAAAATTGCTACTTTGTCTCAGATTCTTCACCTTTGCCTGCATTATTATAATTTTCACAATTAATGCTGGGTACTGGACTAAGAAAATCAGTTTATTAGTCAAGAATGCAGTAAAGTTAAAAGATTATATAAGCCAAATTTTTAATAATAAAAAGCCAGAAAATTCAAGATTACATAAATGAATTTTCTTTTGAGTTTATATAGTATATTTACCTCAAATATAATAACAGTGCAGTCACGCTTCGTAGAAATTAAATTGAAATTGAAATTAAATTAGAATCGAAATTGATGGCAGTTTATGATCCTGTTATTTCTGATTCCACTTCAGCATCCTAATTCCTGTAGTGTTCAGCATGTTCTCCATACATTTTATCATTGACCAAGTCTCAGCACTTCCAATCAGATGCAGATCCCAGTTGTGTCACGGGTTTTGTTCCTAAACTTTTTCAAAATGGAGAAAAGATGGAGCAGACCTTTTGTACGAATTCAGTTCACGTGCAAGCACTTGTAGATATTTTTTAAAAGTTTTATCCAAAATGAGGGAAAAAAATTCCTGAGAAATTTACCATAAAAGTTTTAACTGCCACTGAAAGTACAGTACCAGACCTATCCATCGTCCTGAAATACACAGTGACCAAAAAAACAGGAAAATTGTTGCTGTAGTGATTCTCCCCCCCCCCATCCCTCGAAGGGAAGCTTTTTTTTTTTCATTTCCTCGATACTTTTCATATTTCTTGGGAAGAGAATTTTTTTATTTTAGGCAAGATATGGGGCATTTCTGGCATTACAGCACTAATAATGCCCCAAAATTGACAGAATATGTAAATTAGGATAGCGAAACTAAACCCAGATGTGTATAGATGTATATGGAGGTGCTATCAGAGGATGGGGTGAATTTCCCCACCCTGTGGTAAGAGCCGATGCACACACCATAATCTCTCCACTCTCGTTGCCCGGCGGCTTTGATGTGCCCCCTGTGTCAGTCAGTTGAAACCATGATTAAAAATAATGAAAATTTGATTAAACAGTAAATTAAACTTGTAATATGGGTTTGACTGGGAATTTATTTAATTTAATTTGCAGATTTTCTGAGAAAACTCTTCTCCTTCATCAGGCAGAAAGAAAATTAAAAGAAGGACTAGAAATTGAGAAGAATCAGAATTTCATCATCAGTGACTGCAGAGGTTTGTCACTGCCTAACATCTGGCATGATACTGTGAAAAATAACCGTAACCTTTATGGTTAACCATAACCACAGTAGTAAGAGTGCGAAAAAGGAGTGACAACAAGTGACGGCCTAATGAAGGAGAAGAGTTTTCTCCCAAAATTTTCAAATTAAAGTAAATAAATTCCTAGTAAAACCCATATTAAGAGTTTAATTTAGTTTTTAATTTAGTTTTTAATTTTTAATAAAATAGGAAGCCAGTTTTTAAAATGAGATTTATTTACAGAATGAAAATTTGTTTTGCAAAATATTCACAATACTGGCTGAAATTTTAATTTAATGCGTTTCATAAAGTTGTAATGGAATAGACCCCAGATTTTGCATGAATCAGATCATTTTTTTAAAAACTAGTTATGAAAAGTTTTAATACATTTAAGAAATTGCCGCAACTAGTAGAGAAACTGTTGCTGCAATCAGTCACATCCTGAAAAAGTGCATGAAGTTAAAACATTGAGATCGTTCAGGGATTTCTTTTTATTTTTACGATTTTCTGTGTGTCAACCAATGAAAGAGCAGCATAACAAAAACAGTCTTGCTGTAAAATAAACTGCATACTTTTATTTACTTTAATGCATGGTTATTCATTTGTGGCATTTTTCAAGCAATGAAACATTACTCATGAGCTTTGTCAAGCGTGCAACAGATATGCTTTCGCCTATAGTCTAAGGGAAAAGAAAACAATAGTTATGGTAATTTTGCAAAGTTAGAAAAATACGTACTGAAACACACCATAATGAGATATTCACATGAATTTGTTATTTCATAAAGTACATATTATTTTCGCTTCCTGTCACCTTGATCATTGTTATTTTTCCCGCTGAAAATTTATTTTGATTTAACTTAAGCCAAGGATACTTGCTGTGCCATGTGACCTGCACATGCTAGACTATGGATCCAAAATCTGGAAAAACTCCCAAACCAGCAATGCACCAGTCCAGAGCTTCCTAGATAAAAGGGCTGGTGCTGTAACTAATCTGCCACCCCAGTGGTGCAATGGTCCAAGTGCTGGCTTGTGACCATTTGTCCAAGACGGGTCTGGTTGGGCTCAAATCCTGTTGATGCACATATATTGTGTTTGTCTTACGGCACTGGTTCTCTCCCTTCCCTGGAACCAAAGGCCCTAATTTAGGGACAGGTGACTATTTATAGCCCATAGAGCTGCCCATGGTATTTGTTAAAGCCCCAAACCTAACCAAACTGTAACTCATGCCACATTTTGGAATTTAAGAAACTGCTATTCAGTATGCAGCATTGGCTGCAGATGTTTCTTTCGAGATGTAATATGGTGGTGTTTATAATGTCTTAATAAAAATGTGCACCCCCTCTCCCTAAGCACACACACACACACACACACACACACACACACACTACTCACTTTACGGCGTGATATAAAACTAGTTTATTATGATATGAATTATTGCGTAATAATATGAAACATATACTGCGTGGGAGTACATTAAAATTGTTTAATTTTCAACAGTACTTAGAAAAAAGCTTTGTATGGGAACCATTCATTCCATAATCATGTATTGCTTTCAGATACTTAGCATATAAAATGTTCATAGCATACAGTTATACAATACATGTGCATTCCACTGATAAATTTGCCAATCCTTGATTATGAACAAATGAAACCATAAAGGTAACTTGATCACGCTAGTTACGTTAACTGAAAACTTTTACAAAAAGTTCGTAAGTTGGAAGCTTTCGACCTTATCTTAGGTCTTCATCACGCCAATGGAGGACTAAGATTGTTGCCAGATTCTACATTTGAATTTTTCCTATTTTTGTTGCCAAAACTTAGAATTGATCTCCAGATCAACGGAATGTAGAGAGGAGATTCGGAGTTGCAAGTCATTGAGTTGAAAATAATTTCTATGCTTTCACGGTAATGGAGGGCAAAACGATTGTCAAAAGAAGCAATTCGTTTTGCTTCGTTCCAGTGGGGAACTGCAGATGTGTCTTCCATTGTCAAAATAGACAAGGCAGTATTAGGATTGGCTTTCGAAACATCTTTTCTATGTTCTAAAATTCTATGGTTAATGCTCCTGTATGTGCTTCCAATGTATAAGTTATTCCCAGTAGAAGAAGAGATAGGAATGCAGTAAACTCCTGGGAGGTTCAGGCTTTCAACTTTGTCCCTATCCCTTTGTAGAAGTTTCAAGATGTTTGGGGTAGATTTAATGGCAAGATGGTAACCAAAACTTCTAAAAAGAATCTGTAACTTATAAGCATAGGAAGGATGGTAAGGAACAGAACCACAGAATTTCAGGTCTTCTTTCTTGTGAGGAAGGAGGCATTCGATTTTCGAATGGTTTTCATATTTCTTTATGAGGGAGTTGACTGTAACAGCAGGGAAACCATGGGAGAGGGCAATTGTAGAAATTTTGGATAGTTCTTCTTGAAGAGAGAGTTGGTTGTTGCAAATGATATGAGCCCTGTGGATGTATGACTTTAATGCTGCAAGCTTGTAGAGATGCAGGGTGCAAGATTTGTAGGGAATGATGTTAGTGGCCGCAGAAGGTTTTTGATAGACGGAACGAGTAATGGAGAGATCAGCGTTTCTGCAGATAGATACATCCAGGAAATCAATTTTGTGATTTACTTCCTTAGATATATTGAGCTTAATGGAAGGAAATTTTTCCGTAATGGAGTTGATCAGTATCTGTAGTTCAGACTCGGAATGTGGCCAGCTAATGAAAATGTCGTCTACATATCTTAACCATAGGGAAGGTTGAAAAGGGTGTAGAGGAATGATGGAAACTTCAATATGTTGCATGTAGATTTCAGCAAGCAGAGGGGAAAGAGGTGAGCCCATGGGGAGACCAGATTCTTGCCTATACACAATTTTGTTGAAAACAAAACAACTGTGTTGATGAATAGTGTGGAAACAATCATAAAGATCTTTGATAAGAGGACCGGGGGGTTCAAAATGAAGAATCAATTTCTTCATGAGGAGCATGTAGGAATCAAAATATGGTACAGAGGGAAACAAACATTCTACATCAAGAGTATACAGATTATCACAAGGAGAAAAGGAATTAGGAAGGTTGTGGTTGAAGTTTGAAGTAGAGACAACTGTATGAGGATGGTTGGCTGCCAGGGATTTGCATTTGAGGACCAATCTCTTTTCAAGGTTTACTGCTGGAGAAAAAGAATATTCCACTAAAGGTCTGATGGGGTTACCAGCTGAAATGAAACCATATTTTGAGAATACTTATTAAAGTTCTTAAAACATTTGAAGGCCAGAAATCAGTGTAACAGTCTATAGGACAAGTGACATATTGAAAAAAAATAGTTCTATCACATGTTTTAAAGCATTTTAAAGAAGCTGGCAATGAAGAAATGTAGTATAAAAAGTTTGAAGTTGTAGCACAAACAGGGATGAAGTTGGAATGGTAAATTGTGTGTGTTTGGTTATTATTTTTATTTTTAATTTGTTTCCTTTTATCTTCTGCAAGCAGCATTTACTAACCGTTTACATTATTTAACTGCATGCAAAAAATTCCTGTACTTTTAAAGACTAGCAAGAGTGAATGTAGAACTTTCCATATTAATGTTTCTACCTGGCGTATGTAAAAACACTTCAGTTTCATATCTAGCAAAATAGTGAACCTCTAAAAAATGACACTTCATTCACCTTACTTATTATTCTTATTAATTATTATTTGATTAGTTGGAATCTGTTTTGGCACAATGCCCAGATTTGGCTAAATGTCAAGTACATTACACACAAACAACAGATTGGCACATGGTGACACCAACCGGCAACCAACTGGACACATGAAGGTTTCATCATTCTGTGTGACAGATGTAAATGCATGTTGCTTGAAATGGGTGTGTGATGGGGTGTTTTTAATGGTCAATGATAAATGCCATCTATTTTGTATTCATCTGTTTGCGTTACTTCAGTTTTCCTAATTTTTAATTTGAGGTATGACCTAGCTCTGCTCTGTCTATCAGGAAACTATGGGCAGTTGGTTAATCAAAGTTCTAATGCATTATTTCATAATTTCAATTAGAGTGCTTCACAGATTTTTTGTTTATTCTAATTTTTCATATGTGCACTTTATCTAGCACAGCTTATGTTTTGCTGAAGGCAACTGGTAGAATCCTTATGTCATAGTTTCTATGAGGTCACGTGCTAATTTTTTTTTTATGGTAAATCATATATATTTAAAAACAGAAAGCAGTTCAAAATTACTGAATAAAAAATTAGAGTGTGTTGAGTAAATGGCTGTGTATCATTCAATGGATTGGTAAAACTTTGGGTTGCACAAATTTTTTTTAAAAGATTTGCTTGAACTATTTAGGTTTACTGTTGTGTAGGAGAGAATTTGAGAGTTTAGTTTTTTTAGGAACAAAATCATTCATCAAACCTCAAATAAAAGATAAGTGTGCTGCTACTAAGATGGATACATGAACCATCTCCTTCTCCTTTAAAAAAAGGGGGAAAAAGATATAAATTTTATGAAAGGAATCTGATGTACTTTGTACATATTTGCTTGTTTTCTGATTGTTTTATGACTAACATAAAATAACTTTCATGTTACTGCATTTTATGATTTTTGATAATCACTGGTTGTATACTGCGACGAGCCCTTTTTTTGAATTGTTGCACGATTAAAATGAAAAATTTATTCCTGCTTTTGCTTTATTGTCTCTCTCTTGTGACAATTTGCTGTTCATGCAAGGACTGATTCAAAATGGTTCTCTATGGTGACTCCTTGTTGTTGTTGGGTCTCTGTTTCTGTACAAAGGCATTGGCCTTGTGGATTCTTTCTAAAGAATCCACAATGAAATGCCTATGTGTATTCCCAGTATTAGCTAAGTTTTGCCATTTGTTAAAATCCTTATAACAGACAAAAAGTCAGTACTTGAAAATGGGGTATAATAAATTAATTGAAGTTTTGGCACATCCATAATTTTAGTTAGAATGTTTCACTTCACATATGCACTGCCGTGTTGAAAAATAACAAATAATGCACTATAATAAAGATGTCAAATAGAAATAGGCATAAACTTTTTATTTCAGTAGCATAGCACCAAAAGCTGATTTTGTGTGTGTGTGTGTGTGCATCTGTCAAAGTAGTATGGCCTGAGCAGAATACAACCAGTGCCATGAAATTTGTGAGATTTTAATTTTGGCTTGTGATGAATGTCACCTTGCCAATAAAAAATACAAGTGACATTTACACAAAAAGAAAGAACATGTGTATGTTGTTCGGAACAGAAATTTCCTCCTTGTTAGCTTGAGAGTTTTTCTCTATTCAAAAGCAGTGTTCTGAAAGTGTTGCATCTCACATGTAAGCATAACTGCTATACCCTTATTATACTTAACAAGATTGTAAAATATTTTCGAAACAGCAGTTATAGAGTGTGACTCATAGTCACTCTCATGTCTCATGTCATTCAATCCTCTGACGATGTGAAACCAGTAAAAAGCGTTAGAGAAAAGTAATTGTTATTGGATTAGGTACTATTAGGGATTTTTTTTTTTTTTTTTTTTTTTTTTTTTTGTGTGTTCATTTGTGCTCAGAATGGTAAGTCACGGAGTTCTGGTTTTGCTGTCTGATCATTAAAAACATTCTTATATTATTTATAGCAGAGTTTCCTATGTCTATGAAATTGTTCATAACATCTGTGTAACATTCTAACACCTAGTTGTTAGTGGTAAAAATTATCTCCATCAGGTAGGCAGTATTTGCTGTCATACATACTATGTTTCATTTTCCTGTGCTGAATTCCTTTGATGACTTAATCTTATTCAGTGTTAATAGGTATGCGAAAAAAGTATGGAATAAAGTGTTTTTGTTAGAAAGCTCAATTAAATATGCTTTAACAACGGAAAAGGCAGTGTTAAGTATTTTGTTATACAGTGAAACCTCTATTGATGGACCCCTCCAAACAACAGTATCCTCCGAGCAATGGCAAGTTTTGACTGGTACAGAACAGCTGCCATAGGATTAACATTAATGATAACTTCCAAACTGCAAAACATCTTGACAGCAGCCAACAGACACCCCATTTAGTCCCAAAAGAGATCTAACGGACACCTTGTCCTTTTGGATTTTATGCAGTTCCTTTAATACTTCAGCAGAAGGGATAAGATAGGAATAAAGAATGGTACTAAGAATTAAGAACGCTACTGTTCCTTGAGCACGATGGCTTGCATTATGGTGAGTACAACAGTGTACTTAAGTGAAAAAAATGAGTTAAAAGTTAATTCTACGTGAGGCGAACTCCAGATCCAGTGTACGTTTTAGTTGCAACATGAGGGGGATGGGAGGCTGCTGGTGTGTGAAATGTTTTCCATTGGTGGCGATATATCTTTGATTGACCTGTGGGACCTATTCTATTTTTTTATTTTTTATTTTTTTGGTGTGGCGAACTTAACTATGCAGTTTCCCTTCACTGTCTTGCTTTTTTCTTCTTTCTCTTAACATACTCTAAATTAAATCTCCTAGCTTGATATTTCTAAAGAGAAGTTTGAGACAATGGGTTAGGCACCACTTTCCTAAAATCCTCTACACCATGATTGTATTTTAAATTGCTGTATTGAGTTTTATTCAGCATTCTACCTTTTGGAGAAAGCTGTGAATTTTGTGTGTAAGCTTTGTACACTTATTCTCCTTTTCTACCAAAGCAACGGACTAGCAATGTTAACCTAGTCCTAACCTCCAAACAACAATGCCTCCCAACACTGGTCATTTTTTCTCAGTCCGAGCAGCGACTGTTATTTGGAGGTTTCACTGTATTTAGTTTTTTGAAAAGATAAATCCAAGCTGTACAAATTTCAAATTAGGTAATCGTGCATACAAATGTTCATTCAGTGAACAAAATATTTGACACTGATAAGCGATGGTCTCTTAAATCAATGTTGGAATAATTTTTCATAAGTCCAAAAAAGAAATTGGTTTTCTGTTATTTGTGTTGTCACTGTTATTTCAGAATTTATTATTATTATTTCAATTCATTGTGGTTATGTTGTTTTAGAATGTTGTAAATCGTGCAGTAATATATTCAGAATAATCATAAATTTTTTTCTTCCTAATTAGATTATAGACCTAGGCTTTAGTGGCAATATTCATGCATGAAATTTCATTTTTTTTTTTTTTTTTTGACTGTTTACTCAGACAAATCTGAGAATGTTACGCATTTTCTTTTGTTACTTTTGTACATGCAGAAAAAAGCATGAAGAAATAGTTTCTATTTATATATGATCCAACTGTTGCATAATTAAATATCCATACTTTGTGATTTTTTTTTTTTTGTTAATGAGAATTCTACAACAAACACCCATGATGTTCATTTGTGGTCCATAAAATATGTAATCTGTTATGTTACCTCAGAGAATACCACCTGTCTATCATAAATACTAACCATCTATCTGTATGTGGCTGCTGCTTGTAATGGCCTATTATTTGGAAATTTTTGTTTTTACAAATTTATAAAATAGTTGGTAAGTGGGGCTGGGAACTGCTAATTTTGCAAGTTTGACTGGTTTCATTCTGTTATGATGTCATGATGGGTACTCAGCAAAATGCTCTGATCATCTTTGTACCTGAAATTGTAGACATTCATCTGAAGTGGAAAAATATCTTGTAATCTTGCAAAGAATAAGCTATAATTAATGGTTACAATTTTTACCATAAATATCATGCCTGTTAACACAGCATTTATATGTAGGCCTATCTGTGATTTGCAAGTAACGAAAACTCTATAAAAAGTGTTTGCATAATTGTAGAATATGCCACTGTTTGTTAGTCTACAACAGCTTGTGTCTTAGTAGTATCAAATAATTCAGGGGTAGCTGAATTTTTCTTCTTCAAAAGAATTTTCATTTTGTATTTGTTAGTCATTCATTATAGTGAATGTATTGTCTCTTATTTTACCAAAATTTCTTTTTAATTTGAAAAAGTTTACTGCTACATAAAATTTGTTGCAACACATGAAATGTTCATATAGTATTTTTTTATTTTAGAGTGGTGTGATGTAATAATAACAAGTACATACATAATATACACCAAATCATGCACAGAGTTTTTAAAATTTTTATGATGTGTTATAAAATGGAATTTTCTGTTATGATTTTTAAATTTCTGCACCAGTTTATACATGTTTGCATTATTTTAACTTTTACATTTTAACATATGAACATTAATTTTTTTCTTAAATTTGCATTGCTTTAAAGTACCATTCAATAAAAATTAATTCTTTTATATTTTATGTTAGTAAAAACATTTGGTTGCAAAAGCATACATTCAGAAATTAGATTTAGGATCACTTGTTTACATTCAAAAATTTTGTGAATATTTTGAATTTCCAGATAAGGAGCATTTTTTTTTCAGTAGTGCATGAATCACAATGATTAGCATGAAACTGATGAGACCAAAGTAAAAACTAATTAGTCCATGAATTTCATATAAAAAATCATGACTAATGTCAAATAAAGGTAACTTGATCACACTAGTTACGTTACATGAAAAAAAGAAAGTTAGTAAGTTGGGAGCTTTCAACCTTCCTTATCTTAGGTCTTCATCATGCCAATGGAGGACTAAGATTGTTGCCAGATTCTACATTTAAATTTTTTCTATTTTTGTTGCCAAAACTTAGAATTGATCTCCAGATCATTGGGATGTAGAGAGGAGATTTGGAATTGCAAGTCATTGAGTTGAAAAAAATTTCCAGGCTTTCACGGTAACGGAGGGCAAAACGATTGTCAAAAGAAGCAATTCGTTTTGTTTCATTCCAACGGGGAATTGCAGATGTGTCTTCCATTGTCAAAATGGACAAGGCTGTATTAGGGTTGGCTTTCAAAACATCTTTTTTATGTTCTAAAATTATGTGGTTAATGCTCCTGTATGTGCTTCCAATGTATAAGTTATCACCTGTTGAAGAAGAGATAGGAATGCAGTAAACTCCTGGGAGGTCCAGATTTTCAACTTTTTCCTTATCCCTTCGTAGAAGTTTCAAGATGTTTGGGGGGGGGGGATTTAATGGCAAGATGGTAACCAAAACTTCTAAAAAGAATCTGCCACTTATAAGCATAGGAAGGATTGTAAGGAACAGAACCAGATAATTTCAGGTTTTCTTTCTTTTGAGGAAGGAGGCATTCAATTTTCGAATTGTTTTCATGTTTCTTTAAGAGGGAGTTGACTGTAAGAGCAAGGAAATCATGAGAGAGAGAGCTATTGTAGAAATTTTGGATAATTCTTCTTGAAGAGAAAGTTCGTTGTTGCAAATGATATGAGCCCTGTGGATGCAAGACTTCAATGCTGCAAGCTTGTAGAGATGCAGAGTGAAAGGTTTGTAGGGAATGATGTTAGTGGCCGCAGAAGGTTTACGATAGACGGAATGAGTGATGGAGAGATCAGAGTTTCTGCAGATGGAGATATCCAGGAAATCAATTTTGTTGTTTACTTCCTTAGGTATAGTGAGATTAATGGAAGGAAATTTTTCCGTAATGGAGTTGATCAGTGTCTGTAATTCAGACTCAGTATGTAGCCAGCTAATGAAAATGTCATCTATATATCCTAACCACAGGGAAGGTTGAAAAGGGTGGTGAGGAATGATGGAAACTTCAATATGTTGCATGTAGTTTTCTGCAAGAAGAGGGGAAAGAGGTGAACCTATGGGGAGACCAGATTGTTGCTTGTACACAACAATTTTGTTGAAAACAAAACAACTGTGTTGATGAATAGTGTGGAAACAGTCGTAAAGATCTTAGATAAGAGTGGCAAAATGAAGAATCAATTTCTTCATGAGGAGCATGTAGGACTCAAAATATGGTACAGAGAGGAACAAAGATTCCACATCAAGAGTATATAGATTTACACTTGGAGAAAAGGAATTAGGAAGTTTGTGGATGAAGTCTGAAGTAGAGACAACAGTATGAGGATGGTTGGCTGCCAGAAATTTGCATTTGAAGACCAATTTCTTTTCAAGGTTTGACAACAGTATGAGGCAGCCAACCATCCTCATACTGTTTACTTCAGACTTCATCCACAAACTTCCTAATTCCTTTTCTCCAAGTGTAAATCTATATACTCTTGATGTGGAATCTTTGTTCCCCTCTGTACCATATTTAGAGTTCTACATGCTCCTCATGAAGAAATTGATTCTTCATTTTGAACCACCCGGTACTCTTATCAAAGATCTTTATGATTGTTTCCACACTATTCATCAACACAGTTGTTTTGTTTTCAACAAAATTGTGTACAAGCAACAATCTGGTCTCCCCATGGGCTCACCTTTTCCCCTCTTCTTGCAGAAATCTACATGCAACATATTGAAGTTTCCATCATTCCTCACCACCCTTTTCAACCTTCCCTGTGGTTAAGATATGTAGATGACATTTTCATTAGCTGGCTACATACTGAGTCTGAATTACAGACACTGATCAACTCCATTACGGAAAAATTTCCTTCCATTAATCTCACTATATCTAAGGAAGTAAACAACGTAATTGATTTCCTGGATGTCTCCATCTGCAGAAACTCTGATCTCTCCATCACTCGTTTCGTCTATCGTAAACCTTCTGCGCCCACTAACATCATTCCCTACAAATATTTCACTCTGCATCTCTACACGCTTGCAGCATTGAAGTCTTACATCCACAGGGCTCATATCATTTGCAACAACCAACTTTCTCTTCAAGAAGAATTATCCAAAATTTCTACAGTAGCCCTCTCTCACGGTTTCCCTGCTCTTACAGTCAACTCCCTCTTAAAGAAACGTGAAAACAATTCGAAAATTGAATGCCTCCTTCCTCAAAAGAAAGAAAACCTGAAATTATCTGGTTCTGTTCCTTACAATCCTTCCTATGCTTATAAGTTGCAGATTCTTTTTAGAAGTTTTGGTTACCATCTTGCCATTAAACCCCCCCCCCAACATCTTGAAACTTCTACAAAGGGATATAGGGACAAAGTTGAAAATCTGGACCTCCCAGGAGTTTACTGCATTCCTATCTCTTCTTCAACAGGTGATAACTTATACATTGGAAGCAAGGAGCATTAACCACATAATTTTGGAACATAAAAAAGATGTTTTGAAAGCCAACCCTAATACAGCCTTGTCTATTTTGACAATGGAAGATACATCTGCAGTTCCCCGCTGGAACGAAGCAAAACGAATTGCTTCTTTTGACAATCGTTTTGCCTTCCTTTTCCATGAAAGCCTGGAAATTATTTTCAACTCAATGACTTGCAATTCCGAATCTCTTCTCTACATCCCGATGATCTGGAGATCAATTCTAAGTTTTGGCAACAGAAATAGAAAAAATTCAAATGTAGAATCTGGAAACAATCTTAGTCCTTCATTGGCGTTATGAAAACCTAAGATAAGGTCGAAAACTCCCAACTTATGAACTTTCTTGTAAAAGGTTTTTTCATGTAACGTAACTAGCGTGATCAAGTTACCTTTATTTGTTATTATTGTTATGTGTTTTGCCCATCATCATCATGACTAATGTCAAAAACCAAATAAATGTACCATAGCTAGTTAGTAAAATTAATGCATAATTTCCCATTTTTAGTTAATATAGTTTTTGGAATTGCACATATTTTATCACAATGATTCTCTAAATAAAATTTGTGGGAATATCGCAATTAGAATTTGAGAAAGTAATGATTTTGTGGTAATCAGAGAGTGGGTAGCTAACATAGTGCAAACTTTCTTTAGTATTGGACCAAAAAGAACAGTACTACATATATTAATGACTATAAAAGGTTTTAATATGTGTTTTGGCTGCCCTGGTGGCATAATGGTGTAAGTGCTGGATTACGCACTCACTGAGGGGGAGGGGGGCGTTTGGGGCTTAGGCCTCCACCAAGCTCCAAAGAGACTAAGAGCGAAGTACATTACAAATTAAATATTCAAAAAGATTATTTTGCATGTTACTTGGTGTCTACAAATGTAAAAAAAAAAAAAGAAAGTATTATCTCAGTGTAGTTGATCAGAAAAAAGATAATATGCATATCTTGATATATTTTAATTCCTGAGTCAAACTATTTTGCATCATTTCGCCTTAGTCAAGTACACAGAGGAATTAATCGTTTCCTCCCAGTGGTAGATATTATTGTTTGTCACTGCGACTTGAAATGTGCTTTTGTGAAGGAATGTTAAGCTAGCAGAAAAGCAGGTGCAACTAAGAAGTTTAGAATTTGGATTAATGATATAAGTACAGAAGTGGGCAAGCTGCAATGTGATATAAGTACAGAAGTAGGTGTAGCTGAATCTTAAAATTCCAGCAAATGATAAACTGCCAAAAAATGCAACTTCTCATTTTGCCCCTTAGCAAGGAGTGCACTGAGTACACTTAAGCCACTGGCTGAGTAATCCCAGAGAACGTCCCCATCCGGTTTAAGTTGCTGTGAAATGACAATAATCTAAGAAAAATCTCTTGAAAACAAGCGAGAAATGAGAAACATCAACACACATAAATCTCTTGCCTAAAGTGAAGTGGGGGGAAGCGAGTTTGGTGTCTGGATTGCGGAAGAAGCTATCATAGTTAGGAGCAAGGGGAGGGAGGGAGCATGTGACCTTGAGCTGCCAATTTTAAAGTAATGGACCATAATAGATTCTCCCTTCTCCTTTCCCCTTTTTTTGAGAACGAGAAGCAGAATGTACAGGTACTCCTTGGTGTTCAACTGTTTGCTCCATGAAACGGTTCTGTAATTTGTGTAATGTTAGCATTTGTGTCTCTTTATTATAAAAATATTTTTCAGCAATGAGTCAAAAAAGAAAATGTTGTTCCGCTCCCTCAGTACTCACTTTTTTTTTCAAAGTAAAAAAGTCTGTAGTCTTACCATGCCGATGGCGGCAATAGTGCATTATCAAGTTACATAGAAACTGTTCTTAAGCCAGAAGAAGTTTTGCTTTCGAGTTGAACTTCATCATCATCCGAGCTGGTAGGAGAAGATGAAGAAACACAGAAACCTGACCCTGTGTGTTGAATTGCGGGTCAGGCTTGCAACACACAGGATGATTGTCTGATAAACAAAAGCTACAGGTTTTGGAAAATGTGTGGATCCCTGAGGAAAATTTTAATTTTCCAGTAAAAAAAAATGTGGAAGGCAGAACAAAAAATTCTCACATTTCTGGCTTTCTAAATACAAATAAATGGCATACTCAAAGGCCAAAGATAGCACATACTATAAAATATATGTTTTATTCACCCCTGATGAGGTAGGCATGTCTTCCTCTCAAACGTCAGGTAAGCTTGTTAAAACTGGATTTAGTGGGTGGAAGAAGGTGTTAGATATATATCTTTCCAATATCTCACTGATGCAACATTCAAAACCAACAATTTTTCTGATGTAATGACTTGTAAATTGCTACCTATAAGATATGTCTGTTGACAAAGCGAATGGCATGCAAGCCCGAGAAAATCAGGAAAAATAACCCCCATTATAAGAACCGTAATCTTATGTGGAAGACATGGAATACCATTGTGAGGGCATAAAGATTATGGTGAATTCAACCTTGAAACCGAACCTCAGCATAATGAAGGCAACTTTCGAGCACTGCTAAGAGCATGCATTGAAGCTGGCGGCAGCTCGTTAAAATGGTATTTTCAAACATGTGGTTGCAATGCTACATATATCAGGTGGAACATCCAAAATCAAATTATAGAAGCTTGTGATACGATTATAAAAAGAAAAATAGCACTTGAAGTAAATAATGCTAAATGTTTTACCGTATTAGCCAATGAAACGTGATATATCATCAGCTGAACAATTTTTGTTGTGTGTGCGATATGCCAAAAATGAAAAATGCTGAAATGAATGAGCATAAAACGTGAACAATTTTTGTAGTTTTTGCCGTTAGACTCAACAACTGCAAAGAATTTAGCTGGCATTATTTTGTGTGGGTCGCAAGAGTGCCACATCGAAACAAAAATTTTACGTGGACAAGGTTACGATCGTGCTGCTGCAATGAGTGGTAAATTCAAAGGTGCTCAGGCTGATATTACAAAGAAACACCCTACTGTTTAATATATGTGGATTGTGTATCACATAGTTTAAATCTAGCAATTTCAAATGCAATTGAAGTGCCTTCAGTCAGAAACTGTTTTGGTACTATTAAAAAAATTTACGTATTTTTTAATACTCCAAAGCATCAACTGGTGCTACTCACAGGGGTCACTTGACCACCCCAGTATAATTATTTCCCCCTTTATTTTATTTTATTTATTACTTTTTTTACCCTCACAGAACTGGACCACAAAGAGAGGTGGAGTTTGGGGCGTTTAATTTAATATCCCAATTTTATTGGAAATTTGGAATTGGAAAACGATAACAGGAAAGTGGAAAACCTAGCAAACAATAAGGTAGTACACCCAAACAAGTTCCACTCAGGGTGGTGTGTGCTGAACTTAAAAGGCTTGGCGTGGCCCTGCTCGACACTGTTCATTATTTTGAAAACAGTTACCAATGTACATGACTATTACTAATGTACACTTTCTTCAAGAGCAGCATCAATTAATAATAATAATAATAGTGTACTAGTGTAGTAAGTAAGTAGTAGTAATAGTATTAATCTTTCATTTTCACGAATTACTGTTTTCTACATCTTAGCCAAACCTTAATTAATTACACTTGAGCCCCTTGAAAATTTCCCGCAGGCGCCCATGTAAACAACATCAACAATTTGATGATTCCAGAGCTACATAAAAACATTGAAAGAATTGTGCCCCCAACAAGATGGGTGCAAAGGTATGACAGCATTCTTATAATGTGCCTGGTGTTGCAACCTTAGCTGCAGCCTTGGAAGAGATAAAGTTAAGGGATGACAAAGACTCTTCATCTGGTGCATTTCTTTTGCTACATGGGATTCTTCAACCAAATTTCGTTGTATCACTTTTGTCATTGGAACATCTCCTTAGTTATACCTTGGCATTGAATAAAATTCTTCAGTCAACCAATGCTGATCTCACTTCAGCTGTTGGTCAAGCTGAAAATGTGATTTCCATTGTTACCGATATTAGATGTAATGGGGAAGACGAATTTTGGAAAAAAATTTTTTGATGAAGCAAAAACGAAAGCAGATTTATTAGGTACCACTATAAGTGTACCTAGACTGGTGAAAAAGTAAACTTTTTGGTGCAAGGTAGCAGCTGACAGTGATGAATACTATAGGTGGTTCATTTTTTTGCCTTGGATTGACTCATTTGTAAACCACATTTCAGATCAATTTCTAAAACACAAAAATATTTTGAAAAATTTCATGTCTTCTACCAAATGGCAAAAGTGCAACTAAAGAAGAAAATTAACAATTTTTGAAACTGGCCAAGCTATATAAAAAAGGCATAGAACAATTGAGTGTGCATGCCCTTACAGCAGAATTCAAACTGTGATATGAAAAATTCCCAAAGGGTAATCATGATATTTGTCAAAAAAAAAAAAAAATGCAGTTAATGCCTTAAACTTGTGTAATAAGGATACATAGGCAAATATGTTTACTTTGTTGAAAATATTTTCCACATTACCAGTGTCTACTAGCTCTGCTGAGAGATCTTTCTTCACACTTTGATGAATTAAGACAGCTGAGAAATATGATGGGACAGAACAGGGTGAATGGCTTAGAGAACCTCAACATCCATCATGAAATCTCTATCAAACCCACAGAAGTAATTTCAGTTCTTTAGGAAAAAGGAGCAATGAGGCTCAACTTTGTCCTTTAGAAAGTAAAATTTTGGCTCTTCCTTTCCTTTTTTGTGTGATGTTTCGATGGACAGCCGAAATTTTAGATTGGATTCCAAGGGACAGGAAAAGACCCAGAAGAAGACCACATGGGAGATGGGTGGATGAAATTCGAAAGTATGCGGGAGTAACATTGAGGAGACTGGCACAAGACAGACCATTGTGGAAGAAACTTGGGGAGACCTTCGTCCAGCAGTGGATTGATAATGGTTGACAATGATGATGATGATGATGATGATGATGACATACAGTGTACACTATGTGCGTATGCAATAGATGTATATACATTATGGGTGTGTACTATAGATATGTATACACTATGTGCATAGTATAATATATATATATATAGCCCCACCCCACCCCCCACCCCCCAAAACAGGAATTCCTGGGTGTGCCACTGCCGAGAAGGGTCTGGGTTCGGATCCCAGTGAGGCATGGATGTTGTGTTTGTCTTACGGCACTGGCTGTCTCCCTTCTCGGGAACCAGTGATACTAAAGTGGGACTGTAGCCCATTGAATTGCTTATGGTGGTCATTATACCTTCCATCAAAATAATAATAATAATAATAATAATAATAATAATAATCTAGTAATTAATGACTTCATGGCTTCCTCTTATTACTTTCAGTATTATAAATATTTAACGGGAATTATCGAGGATAAATTTATTAGGTACATAATAATAATAATAATAATAATAATATGGGTTTTACTAGAATTTTCTGTATATTAATGTAGACAATTTTTTTTAAGTTTACTCTTTCTCAGGGTCATCTTTCTGAAAAAGTATATCCTAGATGTTAAGCAAAAATGTACAGAGGCTGCACACAACTCGAAGAAACATTGTGAGATGCATGCTTTGTGTAACCAAGAAAGATAGGAAAAGGAACTCTTGGATCAAGAAAATCATAAGAATGGATGATGTAGTAATCAAGTCAAAATAAAGACCACCAAGTGCAATGGGCTGGACATATTGCTAGAAGAACTGACCACCCTCTGATATTCCCATACACAAAAAGGCATATGGCACGATGTTACATGGCCAAAGACTTAAATGTAGAACTGCTATTAAAAGCAGCAACAAAACTGTTCGTCACATATATTTTGTTTAAGTATGCCAGGTGGAGTAGTTAGGTCCATATAATGATATGAAAATACAAAACAAACATTAATGGTAAAATTTTTTTTACTTACTTATAATAATTTCGACATTTTTGGTCACTGTGGCAAAGCATCTGCTCAATAGAACAGACATTTGCTTATCTAGATGAGATCCAAGTTCTGCCTGAATGGAAGATTCACGGATTAAAAAATTCATGAATCCTTTGACCCCATTTTGATTGTATTCAACAGAACTGGCGTATACCTCCTGAACAACATACTAAAGTTTTGTCGCTATAGAAGTATTTTTAGTCAAGTTATGAGGATAATGGCTGTGTGTGGAATAAATCTTGCTCCTGTTCCCTGACCTTTGACCCCATTTTGATGATATTCAACAGAACCGGCCAGTGTATACCTCCAAAACAACATACTAAAGTTTTGTCGCTATAGAAGTATTTTTAGTCAAGTTATGAGGATAATGGCTGTGGAATAAATCTTGCTCCTGTGCCCTGACCGCCCTTTGACCCCATTTTGATGATATTCAAAATAATTGGTTCAGCATACCTTCAGAACAACATACTAAAGTTTTGTCGCAATAGAAGCATTTTTAGTCAAGTTATGAGGATAATGGCTGTGGAATAAATATCACTCCTATGCCCTGACCTTTGACTCCATTTCAATGATATTAAACAGAATTGGTTCAGTATACCTACCAAACAACGTACTAAAATTTTGTCGCAACAGAAGCATTTTTATTCAAGTTATGAGGATAATGGCTGTGGAATAAATCTTGCTCCTGTGCCCTGACGTTTTACCCCATTTCGATGATAATCAACAGAACCGGTTCACTATACCTCTGGAACAACATGATAAAGTTTTGTCGCAATCGAAGCATTTTTACGTAAGTTATGACGTGTAAAGGCAATGGAATGGATCCCACTCCTGTGTCCTGACCTTTGACCCCATTTCGCCCGTTTTCAATAAGGTTCGTCCCCTACCACATACTAAAATTTCATCGAAATCGAACCATTTTTATGTGAGTTATTGTGCGGACAGATGGACAAAGGTGGAGCATATACGCTTCTTCGACCTATTGTTGGAAAGTGTAAATGAAGGGGCCAACTTTTTGCACAGTATTGTGACAGGTGACGAAAGTTGGTTCAACCATTTTGAACCTGAAACAAAATGCCAAAGCATGAAATGGTATCATCTCCATTCAGCAAGCAGGAAGAAACCTAAGACAGTTCCATCAGCTGCAAAGGTTATGGGAGCTGTCATTTGGGAAGCAGATGGATGCACTCTGGTTGATTTTGTAGGGCCTAGACAAACCATATATGCAGATCGTTATGTCCAAATATTAGAACAGCTCTACAGTGCATTGCGTGATAAATGGCTGGGAAAGAAAGTCATCCTCTAGCTTGACAATGCTTGACCCCAGTCTGCTCGTTTAACCTCGAAAAAATCCAGAAACTTGGATGGGAACTTTTCCCTCACCTTGCTTACCCTATTTACAGTGCAGATCTGGCACCCTGCAGCTATCACCTTTTTGGATTCCTAAAGGACCAGATCATGACCAACACTACCAGAGCATGGAAGCAATACAGCAAATGGTACATCAGTGTCTTTGCGCAAATGGAATGGAGTTCTTCCACTAGGGTGTCTTTAAAGTGTCAGAACAATGAAAAAAAATGTGTACAAAGAAATGGGGATTTTGTAGAAGAATAGATTAAGGTATGAAGATTAAGGTGTACTTATTTCTTCAACTCGCAATTTTTTAAATGTTGCTCATTGATTTCAGTATAGCCCTTGTATAATATGGGGAGGGGAAGTTTAGCAATGTGCAATATATAGCATCTTCTAGACCAGTGTTTCCCAAACTTTTTAGAACTGCGACCTCATTTTTAGAATGAGAGGCTTTTGTGACCCACCTAGCTTTAGTGGACATAATTATGGGGCAGTTATTTTTTAATTTAATTATATTTCTTAAATTCTATTTTAACTTGAAGATCTTTCCATGATTCTTCATATCTTCTGAGTTATGTAGTATTTATAGATGTTTTTGAACTCTAGATCTTTATTGAGGCCTGTTCCCAAAGGCATAACTATGGCAGGTCTGGTGAGACAGTTGCCCCAAGCACAGCTCAAGACAGGGCACAAATCATTACTTGCAATTTGATTAAATTTGGAATTGAAACTTTTGCACCAGTTTCTGGTACACTTTTTCTTTTCACCATACTTTGTCTTCTTTCCATTTACAGAATTTGCTTATGATGTGGTTCTTCAGTTTCGGTAGTCATCGCAGTTGAAAACTCACATTTCTTCCTCAAAATATTTAGGGATGTTAGTTGCACACATTCAAAAGGGAGAGTATGGTTGTATAGTCCGTCCAACTAAATCAGAACCACTGCATTCATTGACAGCAACGGGGTATCCAGTTTTCCTTCAATTGGATGGACTATACATACACTGGTGTGCAAAAATTAAGGACGAGACGGTTTTTCGAATGTAACGTCATGCAGAAGTGCTGCACATCGACTCAAACCATACCATAAGGTCCCCAAGATGTAAGAATATTGGACAAGTGAGCAAAACCGTCCAAACAAGGAATCCAAAGGATACAAAGGCACTTTATTGAAAAGGTAGCTTCGAGCACAACTGGACAGAAGACAGAAACGTCCATGTGACAGGCGGCTGCCAAGAAAAATCCAGTCTTTAGTAGGGGATATGATCACCCCTGACTGCGTTGCAGGATTTACAACATCTGTCCATGCTGAGGACGAGGTTGTCAAGGAGCTGTTGAGGCATCGCGGCCCATTCCTCTTGTAGCGCCAATCGCAGCTGCGGAATCGTTGCTGGCGGCTGGTGATGTGCTGCCAAGCGTCTCCCGAGAAGGTCCCACACGTGTTCAATTGGATTTAGGTCCGGGGACCTTGCTGGCCAATCCATGCGTTGAATATCTTCACTCTCCAACAGCTCTGTGACAGCCACTGTGCGATGAGGCGTAGCGTTGTCGTCCATGAAGAGGAACTCAGGACCCACAGCACCTCTAAACAGACGCACGTGAGGCAGGAGAACCTCAGTACAATAGCGCACACCAGTGACTGAACCTTCTTGGAAGATGTGGAGGTCAGTACGGCTACCAAGTATGATACTGCCCCAAACGAGAACTCCGGCCACCTCCAAACCGGTTCCTTTCGATGATGTTGGAGGTGTGATTGCGTGTTCCCTGCTCTCTCCAGATGTGTATACGTCCAGAATCGCTCGTCAGACTAAAAAAATCGGCTCTCATCCATAAAAAGAACTCGACCCCATTGCTGATGTGTCCAGTTCTTGTGTTCCTGGCACCACAGAAACCGCCGTTTCCGATGAGCAGGCGTTAATGGCACACACTGTACTGGTCGTCATGCAAATAGACCACCTTTGTGCAGCCTCCTGGCCATGGTAAAACGCGATAACGGACGTCCAGTTGTCTGTTGCATGTGCCTAGGGATTTCTCCCACTGTCTGCTGTCTGTCTCTTCTTGCCTGTAGGACAATATACTGGTCGGCTGCCGCTGTGGTTGCTCGTGGATGACCACTGCTAAACTCTCGGACAGCTGTTCCTGTCGTTTGAAATGCTCTCCAAGCTCGTGAAACGATGCTGTGAGCGATCCCAAACTCCTCGGCCACACTAGTCACACTTCGACCTTCTTCCAACTTCCCAATGACGCGACCTCGAGTAAAGTCATCCAGATGTCGTCTACTGGATTGTCTGTTGGCCATATCACACGGTGGCAGCAACTCGATGACATTCAAACCGATGTACACCATGCAATAGCTTTGACCAAATTGCTGAGCGTACACTGCCCGTGTGCTTTATACCCTTCCGACCCCCCCCGTCATGCTGCATATATGCACATGCCCTACCGTACCGGATCCTAGTCTATCTCCTGAGTGGTCTTTTGGTCCGTTCTGCCTGCTCATTCTGCTGTTATGCTAATTTCTCTTCTTCGTCCTTAAGTTTTGCACACCAGTGTACATTACAAGATAAGGATGTTGTTCACATTATTAAAGATTCTTTGGAGGCTAAATGTTCATTACTGTGGCTACAAGCCACGATGCCAGATGCATTCAGTGCGTTTGATGTGGCACTGAAGGTCCGAACTCTGAAGCAGTTAGTAAAAGCATATGTATCATGTACACTGAGTGATTACTGAATTATAATCACCTACCTAATACTTCATAGGTCCTCTTTTCACCCAATACAGCAGCTGTCGATTCAATAAGATGCTGGAAGCAGTTGGGAGATATGGCCAATGGCCAACCAAGCTGTGTGTGATGCGGCCTTCAATGCAGGTATGAAGGTGATTGGTGTATCCAGATGCCTAATATACTGTTCCATGGTGTCCCACAAGTGCTCTATGAGATTGATATTGAGGGAGTTCAGAGGCCAATTGATATGCTTGAAGTCTGAACTGTGTTCCTCAAACTATTCCCGCACAACATTGGACCTGTGGCTCCGGGCATTGTCATCTTGGAAGGCACCATCGCCATTCGGGAAAAAGTGGAACATTGCTGGGTATACAAAATCAGCAAGCAATTCACGATAATGGGCACCAGTCATACATTGTTCAGATCAGGGGTTCAAGTTTCTGCCAGGTAAACATACCCCACACCATGCAATCACCTCCACCAGCTTGCACTGTGGTGACCATGCAGAATGGTTTGGGTGCCTCATGTTGTTTGCATCAAATACATACACGACCATCCCTGGAGTGGAGTAAAAACGTGACTTGTCAGACCAGTGCACTTTTCTCCAGTCATCCAACATCCAACTTGTGAGTCTTTTGTGCCAATGAACCATGGTTAGGATACGATGTCATCAGGGTGGTCTACTGTTATAGCCTATACGTGTGAACATGCGATGCATGGTCATGACCGATACTGTTCCTGGTTGACCTCTGGTGTATTGGGTAGTCAGCTGCTCAGCAGTGCTGTGCTGCATCTGTTGGCCTGTATGAGTCGTCGGACTCGGCGCTTACCTCTCACATCAACCTTTCACTGTCCTACCCAGATTTACCAGTGGGTTGTTGTTTGACCATTTTCACCCAGTCCTGATAAACTTTTACTACGGTAGCTTTGCAAACAACCCTCAGTTCTGCCGTTTCGGAAATCGAGGCACTCACTCTTGAAACTCGCGCAGTCTGTCCTTTCTCTAAGTCTGATAAATCCTTCTGTTTACCCATCACGCTCCAAATTTTACTACCTATAGCCCCATTCACACCTTATATGCGCTACATCGGTTGACTAATTGTGCCCTCTCAGAAATCACATGGTCAAAGGGCTGCATCCACTTTTGATAGGGGTGGTCATAATTCAGTGATCTCTTGGTGCATATATATATATATATATATATATATATATATATATATATATATATACACTGAAGAGCAATTGAATTAGAGATACCTGTCTAGCAATGTGTAGCACCACCTTTCGCCCTGATGAGAGCGGCGATTCCTCTCGGCATGGACTCGACAAGACACCGGAAGCGTTGGAAAGCCATACGGATCCACGACCCGTGAACAAGCTCCCACAGTTCACGAAGATTTGATGGAGGGGGGGGGGTTTATCTCTCTTGATGGCATCCCAGAAATGCTCGATGGGACTGAGGTCAGGTGACCTAGCTGGCCAAGGAAGCGAAGTCACGTCGGTGGAGTGTTCATCCAACCATTCGGAATCAATTCGGGAGCGATGGCACAGTGCATTGTCTTGTTGCAGGATGAGGTCCCCAGTGGGATGTTGAAGACACACAAACGGGAGCAAATGGTCGTCCAGGATATCCCGGTAAAGTTGACCTGTGAGGGACGATGTCACACGTACCAGGGGTCCCATTTCAGTCCACGTAAACAGTCCCCAGATGAGAATGCCACCCCCACCAGCTTGAAGAGTACCCTGCTGGCAAGAAGGATCCATCGCTTCATGTGGTTTACGCCTTACTCGTATCCTGCCATCCGCATGTACCAACATGAATCTCGACTCATCAGTCCAGGCAACATTTCCACATGTCTAGGTTCCAGTGGCAATGTTCCCACGCCCATGCTAATCTTTGCACCCTGTGATGTGCGGTCAGCAGCGGTACCCTCGCAGGACGATGGCTTCTGTACCCCATAGCGAGGAGATGGTTCTGGATGATGTGGCTGCTTACACGTTTTTGTGCACCAGCGTTAAATTGACGAATGATTTCTTGCACTGTGGTCCATATATATCTGCTGTTACAATGCAAGCTAGCCGACGATGACCCTGCTCATCCACACGCTGTTGTCCACGGCAGTTGGCCCTTGCAGAGATGGTTTTACCAAATTTGATGTACTCACGGGGCACCCGTGACACAGTGGCTCATGAAAATCCCAGTGCCTGCACGACTTCCGAGATGGAGTGACCCATTCGTCGGGCCCCGCAATTTGCCCACGATCAAATGCCCTTAGATTCTTCATCTTACCCATACTGTGTCCGACTCTTACTGATTCCCATCGCATCACTCCTTATATTGTCGGATTGCTGCATACGTCATGTTGTTTCTGTTTACAGGGCCTGAATAAACAACAATTTAAAAAAAAGGAGTTAAGAAGCAAACTACTAAATATTCAAGTAAAGAACTAAAATTACTAAAAGAATTTAAAAATAACGAAGAAATGTTGTCCTTGAAGGCAGATAAGAGCAGCAAAAAGAAAAATACTTAGAAAAAATGCTTGAAGAATTGCAGAAACCGTTATATGAAGAAATAAAAGCTAACCCGAGTAGACAGCACTATAAAAAACTTTTCTAAATTACTAAAAACTTTGAGAAAAAATTATCAACTTTTTGATAATTACAAAAAATTTGCAAAAATGCACTTTAGAGTCTTTCAGTTATATGGTACAGTCAAGATTCTTAAGCCAAGAACCCCTTTATGTCCTATAGTGGACACTAAGTTTTCCCCCTTGGTCTAACCTCTCCTACTATCTCCTAGAACACCTGAATAATCTGTTTTCCCCACCTCAAGCACTTATTAAGAATTCAAAAGATTTGGTCAAAAAATTGAAAGAACTCCCGATAATAGAACATCCATTACTTGCAAGTCTTGATGTAATTTCAATGTATACAAATATTAACCTGGACCTTCTGATAGAATTTCTAGCAGATGACTTGGCAGAAAAGATAGTGTTCCTAGATCATTATAAAGAAAAGCTCATTGGACTTTATGAACTGCTATCATTTTCTTTCAAACATAACTTTTTTAAATTTCAAGAAAAATACTACAAACAAACTTCTGGCTTAGCTATGGGTTCACCGCTATCTCCTTTTCTAGCTAACTATTATTTGGGCAAGCTAGAAGAAAGAATAATACTCCCACAGACATCAATGTTCTGCCTTTATGTTAGATATATGTATGACATCCTGATAATAGTAGACCAAGAGGGAAAATCTCTGCTAATAGACATACTTAACCTATTCAACACCCTAGATGACTCTCTTAAATTCACCCTGGAAGTGCAACAAGAAAATAGCCCCAATTTCCTAGATCTGACACTCTCTGCCGAAGAAGGAAAAATCTCTACCTCGCTCTATAAAAAACCTACTAATACTCAAAAAATGCTAAACTACCAATCATATCATCCATCCTACATTAAATATAATGTAGCCACACAGTTCCTAGAGAAAATAGAAACTTTAGATTCTACAGAACTTCCAAAGAAATCCATAAAAAATAATTAAAGAAGACGCTGACAGATAACAATTACCCAGAAAATTGGATAGAAAAAAATTTTAAAGAGAAAAAAGCGAAGTCAAGCCATAAACAATCTGTTAATAGCATTAGACTCACTAGAAAAATAACTTACCGTAAAGGGTTGTTTGAAAGGCTGAAGAGAATTATCCTTAACTTCCATATTCGTCTTGCTCCTCACTTACACAATAAAATAAAATAAAAATTTCCTCAGTTTAAACAAAAAGAAAATAACATGCTACTACAAGAAGGAGTTATCTACAGTGTAAACTGCAATTGTGGTAACATATATGTAGGAGAAACTGGAAGACGACTCCGCACCCGTGTAGCTGAACACAAAGCCGCAATTAAGAACATTACAAGCAAAACAGGCCTAAATAAGCATGTACAAAGTACTGGACATTCAATGAACTGGGAATCTTTAAAAATTCTTGCACACCAACAACACTATCTAAAACGGAAGCTTGAAGAAAGTCTACACATTGAGAGAAGAGGTTCCACGATTAACGAGCATAGTGGAATGACATTACCACTTGAGTGGCAGCACCTTCTATCTTAGTCAGTCCTGAAGAAGGGTTGGGGTACAACCCGAAAATTTGACAAAGTGAAAACTTATATCCTAGTAATCCCCGTAATGCACAGTTAACAACAATAATTCTTCACTAGGATTTGCCATGTCTTCATTAAATCACAGGATAAAATTTTCAGTAAATTTATTCACACATTGTGCATATCTATTTTTGGATCACTCAGAGCACAAATTTGCACCCCAAGTATGCTGCCCTCCTGGTAGCTATAGCCCTGCTCCTACATATGTAAGTATTGCCACAATTGCATTTTACATGTAGGCCATTCCTTGTAGCAGGACATTGTTTTATTTTTGCTTAATGGGAGGGAAGAATTATTTAATTTTATTGTTTAGGTCCAGAGCAAGTCAAGCATGGAATTTTCTGCTAATTCTCTGAAGTTTTTCAAATAATCCTTTATGATAGGTAACTTTTTTGGTAATAATTGATGACATAGCTATTCCTAGACTTAATGCACTATAATTATATCAAAATTATAGGTTTTTACTAAGGAATAAAAGGATATTTATAAGTCAAATTTCTGGATAGTACCCCTACCCTTCCTCAAGACTACAGCTATGGTAGGTGTTGCCATTCATGAGGTAAATTCCAACCTTTTAAATCATTTAACATTGTATCTCTTCTCTCTCTTTCCAGTCCTTCTGACAATTTTCTTTTGAAAAAGTGCTGTTGGTATGTCAGAACTTCTACAGTGTCCCAAAGCACTTGTGCGAATTTTTCTTGCAAATGACTTTGTAGGAAAACTAGAAGAAAAGTTACTTATTGCACCTTCAATCTTCAATCGTTATGCAAGTTATATGGAGGATATTATTTTCATTTTAGACAACAAAAATGTCTCTCTTCCATATGACATCCTAGACTTTTTCAACTCCCTGAATGAAAATTTGAAATTTACCCTTGAAATGCAAAAAGATTATTAGCTCAATTTTTTGGACTTGTCATTAGTAGTAAAAAGAAGGAAAAATTAAAATGCAATTATATAAGAAACCTACCAACAATAATAAAATGTTAGACTATCAGTTCAAATCATCTATAATTACATAAAAACAAACATGGCCACTCAATTTTTTGAAAAAATAAATGTTCTTAATTCTCCCTAATTTTTAAAAAATGCTCAAGAGAAGGAATTAAAAAAAGTTTTGGAAGATAATTACTTTTCTCTGCTAATCAACAAAATTTTCAATAAAAAAAAATAATCAGAAATCAAAAACTAAATTTCAGTTAACTGGAAAAATTACCTTAAATGACTGTTTAAAAAACTTCAGAAGATTAGTGATAAGTTTCTAGTTAGAACTGGCTCCAGGATTGTAAAATAAAATTAGTAACTTCCTTCCAAAATTAAAGCAAAATGAAAGAAGCATCCTTTTACAGGAAGGTGTGGTTTACAGCATAAAATGTGAGTGTGGTATCACCTATGTGGGAGAAACAGGCAGGCACCTTAAAACCAGATTGACAGAACATAAGGCTGCAAATAAAAAGAGGACAAACAAAACAGGTTTGGACAAACATGTTCAAAATACAGGACATAAAGTGCTTTGGGACTCTGTAGAAGTTCTGACACACCAACAGCACTTTTTCAAAAGAAAATTGTCAGAAAAACTGGAAATAAAGAGAAGAAGAGGTACAATGTTAAATGATTTGAAAGGTTGGAATTTACCTCATGAATGGCAACACCTACTATAGCAGTAGGCCTGAGGAAGAGTAGGGTTACTACCTGAAAATTTGACTTATAAATATCCTTTTATTCCTTAGTAAAAACCTATAATTTTGAGATACTTATAGTGCAACTTCTTGTAAGATTAATGTTTTTGTTTGCTTTTCAACTTTTTTTTCTCTAATTGTGTAAGGGTAATTATTTTCCCCAAGTGTACTTTGTAATTCTCTTTTATAGAGATTCTTTGACAATTCTGAAGTATCTAGAGCAGTGGTTCTCCACGGGTGTGCCGCAAGATTTGCTAGGCATGCTGTGAAACTTCCAAGACTTTGTGAAATTGCTGGAAAAAATATTTAGAATAATTTCACGCAATATTAATTTTGAAAAAGAAACAAGATAAAATAATTCAAGAGCTTAAACATATTTAGTTTACAGAGGATTTATTGGCTTACAATAAAAGATTTGAGTTATTAATAAGAAACTTGAGCTTGTCATTTATTACATAGAAGTTCAATTCGTGGCAGAATTGAAGACAAACACACATGCATTTCTTGTTCAACTGAGAGAAGTCGCTCACGTTTCTTGTTTTTATGTTCATTAGTACCGAAAAGCCTAGCTCGCACAAGTAGGTGATTGAAAAGTGTAACAGAGTAAACTGCTTCCACTGCTATTTCTGGGTACTCTTTCTTTGCCAACATCCAAAACTTAAGAAGTGGTAGTTCACCATATTTCAGTTGAAGTGTTTGGTCTGATTGAAGTTCTGCGAGTTGCTCTTCTTTCTCCAGAGGGAGGTCAGTGGTGGGTTCTGGGGACACAGCATAATGATTGTGCACCCAGTCTTACTTGGCAACAGTGATGGAGGGAAAATATTGTGCCATGTTATCCTCAAGAGCTAGGAGGTGATTTAAAATGAGTTTGGATGTCACCTCCCTGTGTGGATCTACCTCGAAAGTCAGAGGAAACTTTTTCTTTTCACTTGTAATTTCCATATTCTAAGTTTTCTTAAGAACCTGGTGAGTTTATCACTTGAAGTCAGCTCATTTTCTTGTTTTCCTTGCAGTTTAGGTAATTTAAATGGCTGAAAATATCAGCCAAGTAGGCTACCTTTGCACACCACTCCTCATCATTTAACTCAGCAGCAAAGTCTGGGTTTTCGATGCTAAACATACTTAATAGCTCATTTCAGCTCAAAAAATCTTGCAAGGACTTTACCCTTTGACAACTAGTGAATATCAGTAAGAAGAACCAAAGTGTCTTAACGAGATCCCGCTTCATGGCACATTTGTTTGAGGAGTCTTTTCTTAAGAGTCCTTCATTTAATGAAATTGGCCATCTTAATGACTGTGTCTAAAACACTTTTAAGTTCTGTTGGAATAGTCTTCGACATCAGAACCTCACGATGTATGAAGCAGTGTGTTGAACCTACACTCTGAAAATCTTGTTTCAGTCTTGAAACAAATCCTTTGAATCTTTCAGTCATTGCAGGTGCACCGTCTGTACAAACAGAAAGACAATTTTTCCAGGACTGCCCATTTAGTTCCAAGGTGCTGGTTATGGAATTATACACATCTGATCCAGTTGATGCTGAAGGCAATTCAGTACATAAAAAGAATTGTTCAATAATCAAATTCTTATCAACAAATCTGATGTAACTCAGTAATTGACATTTCTTGCTTATATCAGTTGACTCATCAAGATGTAATGAAAATACTCAACTGTCACTTAGCTTTTCACGTACATGGTTCTGGATATCTGAAGACATGTCATCAATCTGCAAGGAAATAGTATTGTTTGACAATGTAACCAAGGGTATTTCTTTTTCGATGCCATTACCTAACATCAATTTCACTATTTCCTTGCAGGCAGGTAAAATTACATCCTCAGTGATAGTGTGGAGCTGCATTTTTTTTTTTTTTTTTTTTGGCTACTGTTTCGGCAACTTTATAACTGGCCACTTGTGCTTTTTCAGAAATAGTTGCTGTCTGTCCCATAGCTTTTGCATGCTTTGCTTTTGATGACAACAATTGGCTGAAATAGTTCTTATTTTTCCCAGATAAGTGACTATGTTTGATATTCAAATGTATTTTCAATTTACTAGGGACCATACATTCATTGCTTTGTTTTTCTCCACAGACGACACATTCTGGTACAGGACGGTTTTCAGGTCCACTGAACGTAAATCCAAAGTTCAGATAACTAACTATCTTGTTACTTACAAACTGTTCCAGTAGATTCCACATCTCTCTTCTGTACTGCTTTCACAACACTTACACTTGGAATCTGTTCATTCTCACTTTTGTTACTGTTACATTCTATCACTGACTCATCTTCAACTTTTTCCTTTTAATCAGAAACTTATTCATACTGAACTGAAATTTTTAAAAAGCAAAATTAACACAATACTGCATATAACATGTGTTAGTCAAAGTAACAATCAACCTCAAAATATGCCAGAACATGAATAAAATGATGTTATGACTGCAAGCCTACAAACTACTGACTGCTGAAGACAAACTGTGTATGTGCAAAACCAAGTCTCCCGCAGTGTTGCCAACTCATATGTTAGTGTGTCGTGGGGACTCACTACAAAGGATAGTGTGCTGTGAACAAAAAAGGTTGAGAACCACTGATCTAGAGCCTCTGTTTTTTTCCAAGAATCGTGTAGCTAGATTAAATTTAAATAAATGAAATGGTAAGAGTGGAAGTTTAGAACTTTGTTAGTATTGGTTGTTTTTTTATGTAACTTTGTAGTGATTTTCCCTCCTGAGACTATAAGGGTCACGTCTAGAAAGTTCAGGCTATATAGTCTTACTGAAGTTCTAACGTGAATTTTAGAGAATTATGTAGGCTGTTGAACAGGTTGAGGATATTTACTGGAACAGTTTCATCATTGCTGTGAACTATTATAAGAATATCATCCATATATCCCACGTACAGGCAGAATAATGAAGGTTGGAGTAGGATTTGACAACAGTGGTAAATAAGTAACATCTTAGTAATCCCTGTAATACTAAGTTATGTTTTTAAGATATATCATCACTAGGATTAATATACAGGATTATATGATGAGTAAAAATACAGGCAGAGCATTGAACAGTTGTACAGTTTTTTTCTATTAATGTCACATGGCATCCTGGAGGAATTATACCCTGTTTCTTCAGCATCATTAAGTGATCTACCAAGGAAAAGCTTCATGGGCATGAATAATAAATACACAGTTGACGTGGATTAGGAACATCAAATAGAAGTCATCGCTCTTTCCACGTTTTTTATAAGTGAGTCACGGAAAAATTCTTGGGTTCGGTTTTAAAAAAGGATTCGATTCCCGGTGGCGGGCGATGAGAATTTTTCCGTGATTCACTTATATAAAACGTGGAAAGAGCGATGTCTTCTATTTGATGTTCATGGGCATGTTCTTTAGTGGTGAACTCTAATAGCTTTTATCAGTACACACACACACTTCTGTGATGTAAGATCTGAGAATTTTATTGACACACACACACACACACACACACACACACACACACACACACACACACACACACACACACACACACACGCACACACACACACACGCACACACACGCACGCACACACACGTTCAACCTGGAGATGAAAATCACTTGCAGTTAATCTTTTGTTGTACAACTAAAACCAAACTAATCAAAAACTTCTATTATGGGAATTCTTACTAGGGAATGTTTTATTTTAATTGCAAATTTTTTGGAGAAAACTCTTCTCCTTCTTCAGGCTGTCTTTTGTTGTCACTATATCAATTAAGAAACTAGGAAGCCAATTCTCAACATGAGTTTTATTCAAAGAAATAAAACCAAACGTTAAACTGGTCTGGTTGTCTGCGGGGTGGAAAAGGTATGTTGCAAGACCGTGATGTTAAGCAGCAGAGGGCTAGAGTCATTCTTCGCTAGTGGCTACCATGCACTGTGGAAAATATCCCAATTGCAAAATGCACATTTTTTGAGCTTGTTTCTAAGAAGTGGCGGTCTTTATTTTTGCCTTGCTTAATAGCTTAGATCAATTGTTGAAATTCCTATTTGCCAAAGAATTTATACTTCAGTTATTTGGTTGTCTTTTTTTTTTTTTTTCCACAAAATTTGTCTCCCTTTTAAATCCCATCACAAGGATTTTTTCCCAATTTTTTTTTTTTTTTTTTGAAGGCTGAATTTGTGGATTTCAATGAAGCCAAAAAATTATGTTAGGCATTGTTAGCAGCTGTATCCTGTTAAGTTAAACAATGTGGCAGATTTATATTTTATTTTTTTACATGTTGTTTGTTCCCTTTGTTTTCTATTATTTCCTCAATAAAAATATTTATTATGTTAAATTGTTTTCCAAAGGAAAAAAATGACAAAATATAAAATGTTCAATTATTTTTTCTTTTTATTAAATTTGTACTATCATTTATTGTGGATAGCAAGACAGGAAGTCGGTTATAGTGAGAAGAGATGGGAGTGTCATTGCTCTAGATATATTCCTACCATACAGTCCATCCAAAGTACTGACTTTGCACTATTTATTCAAAATTCATGGACTCATAGTTTTTACCATGGCATCAGATATCAGGTGCATTTGATAAGAAATGATCTTTCATACCATTAAGTATTGTGCTGATTGTTCTGTTGCTATAGCCTAATATAATTCAAGTTCATCAGCTAACTGTCTTGTGAATAAGTTTGTTGCCATGAAACAAAAACAAACCTGGGAGACACTAGAACAAATTTATTATGATGGTGAAATTTTTATGATTAATGGATTGTAACATATTTCAAAATTTTGGATATTCCCAAGTCTGTAGCAAAACAAAGGTTTCAGATAAAAATAATGTAATTTATACTTATGTGCACCATTGTTTTATTTTTATAGCAGTAGTATAAAAAATGTTTAATGTTCTATGCAATCACATTTACATACTGCTCTTCTGTCTTCATGGTAAATCACTGCATGCTTTGAATGCATTGTGTGATAAGAAACTTTTCCCATGATTTTTTTTCAGTTTGGTAAAAAGACAGTAAAATTACTTGTGTCCATTCATTTTTCCCTGTAAGTTTTGAAAATAATTAGTTTGGCACGTGATGCATTTTTCTTTGTTAGCAATTTTATTTATGTTTGTGATACATTTCTTTTTTGATTTAAGAAATTTTAGATACTGAACCGTATTTGTGTTGCCTTATATTAATGTAGCAGTATAACTAAATTTTCAGAAAATGATTTTACAGTATTCTGCTAGAATAAAATGAGCACAGTTTGTTAAAATTCATACATATAATTAGTGTTTTAAACAACATATTTCAATGAAATTTTAGATGTTATCAAAAATGTTTTCAATTTTGTCTGTAATGTAAAATGTGCTATTTTAAAATTTCCATTTTTGTTCAATATCTCAAACAAGAAATGTTTTCTTTTTCTTTTTGAAAGCCTTTATCAAATCATTTTCAGTGGTAAGGAATTACGCATTGGATGATGGGAAAATCTAGATATCCCCAGTTGATTAATTTGTAGACCTGTCTATCACGACTAAGTTTGTCGCAGCTTAGGTTTCTTTTCCAAATATTTCACTCAGTTCCTATATGTCCATGCATTCACTGAAGTGCCATTGAATTAGAGATCCAGTCTAATAATGCATTGGGCCACCTCTTGTCTCAATGACGGTGGCTACATGATGAGGCATGGATTCCATGAGCTTAAAAACATACTGCAGGTATCGCTAGCCATGCCTTCTCCAAAGCTGTCCATAATTTGCTCAGGTTCATAGCCGATGGGACATGTATGTGAGCAGCCTGTTTGACAATATCCCAAAGATGTTGGGGCATCCAGGTGGCCACTGAAGCATTTCAAATTTTCTCATGTGACAATGCAGTAGCCAGGTGGGGCCTGTGGGTGACGAATTAGCTTGATGGAATATGCCATTGCCACTGGGATGCATGCTGGACATGAATGGGTGTAAATCATCTGATAGGATGTCCACATATTTGGGGGCACACAAAGTTGACTGTACACATTCCCCCTACCATCACTGAGCCATCACCAATTTATACTGTTCCAGCTTGACATGAAGCATCCATGACAACATGAGGGTGATGTCAAATATTCACTCTCCCATCAACTCAATGCTGGTACACCTCTCTCAGATTTACATTCTGAGAGAGGTTTAGATGTAATGGGCTCAAGACTGGTACACCTCTCCCAGATTTGCATTTTCCCTTGGGCTCAAGGCTGGTACACCTCTCTCACATTCGTGTTCTCTCAAGGCTGGTACACCTCTTAACGTCTCTCAGATTTGTATTCTCCCATGGGCTCAAGGCTGGTACACCTCTACAATTCATTCTGGAGCTTATTCTTTTGACAAAAATTTCATATTCCTGAAACACTCTGGGCACTGTAGCACAGGATAGCCCCAGTGTGTTGATGATTTCTGAGACAGAGTGACCCATCTTGCTGACGCTTACAATCTGCCCTTTTTCAAAAGCATCCGAATCACATGTCTTACCCATCACACATGTAATGGATCAATATTGGGGAAGCTGTGGGCGATGGCTGTATTTAACCATAGTTTCTGCCATGCATGTGCTATAATGAGGGAGTAGCAGCCAAGCATTTGCATAACTTCTGCTATCTCCAATTCAATGGCACTTCACTGCATATATTTTTCCATTTGCATGTACATATATTTTTATTCATAATCCTATTACACTGTTATACCCAAAAGTGGATGTTTAGGTTGACAAGGCATCACACATAAATACAGAATAAGATAACAAAATAAAAGTTAATTCAGATTACCTGCAAATTTCTCCATCTCTCTTGTTTCATTGCAAGATTTTCTTCTGACAAATCATTCCCTCTATCACTAATATCCAATGTTTTGCTATCAGTCCATTTTTTCGTATGTCTCATCCTTGTGCTGCTACTAACTATTTTGGAATGCAACACTTGTCGTGGAAATCTTTCCTACCCCATACAACACAAGCGCTAATCACTTAAATCCATTTTTATTAACTTTGTCTTCTACCCAACTTAGATCTAAAATCTGCATTTCTGATCCTGTCACCCACTGAATATGCCTATATTTTATTGATATTCCTCTTACCAGTCTCATATTGACCACTGTTAATCATCTACGGAGACCTTTACTTTATATCCAACACTCACTGGCATAGAATAGGGTAGGCCTTCTATATTGCAAACAACCAGATTGTTCTTTGGCCTGGCATATCCTTAGTAAAAATAGTCTTATACATCTGATACGAGACATTATCAGCTGCATCAATTCTCTTATCCATCCAATTTGTTATCATGGTTTCCTTCCTCATCAATTACTACATCTAGACAGTTAAAATCTGATGTCTTTTTAAGCACCTTTCCCTTAACTACACAATATTGTTAGGACTTTGTCTGGATTTAAAATTTTCCACATTTATTCTCAGTTCTATGAGTTCTTCCCAAGTCCTACTGATGTGATTAAGAACATTATGTAAGCTACTGATTCTCTTAGATATTAGCACCAAATCATCTGCATGCATACAGCAAAGTGTTGACACTAGATTTGCCTGTTTTCAATATCTGTTACAAAGTTACTTTCTGTTTAACAAGTTTATCTATAGAACAATATATCAAGGTAGTTGCAAAAAACATTCCTATGCTACATACTTTCCGTATGTTCTGTTTGAGCTGACCACCCCTTCGAACCGCCCTCGAACAGAAGAACATACTGAAAGTATGTAGCATAGGAGTGTTTTTTGCATCTACCTTGAAATATTGAACTTAGTCCAAGTATGGATTCGAATAATGAGAACACTGAATTTTATCCTCATTGTACTGATTATACTTATCTATAGAAATTAAAAGTAGAAATGCAGTGGTCTAAGTGCTAGCTAATGACTGTTCATCCAAGTGGATGTGGGTTCATATCCCTGTGAGGCATGGATGTTTTGTTTCTCTTACAGCACTGGCTCTCTCCTTTCTGCAGAACCAGTTGCTGTAAATTAGGCACAGGTAACTAATTATAGCCCATTGTGTTGCTCCTGTGGTTTTGTTAAACCTTCAAACAAACAAACAAAAAAGTAAAAGTAGAAATGAAGACAACTTTCATCCCTACTGTACCCTGAGTTAAAAACAGACCATATACCAGTATTTCCCCTCAAGCCTAATGGAAGCAAGACTAGGCTTTTGAGTGGTTTTAGTAACTTTTTCCTTTCCACATCATAACTGTTTAATACATTGAACAACTTATTTCTAGAAAATATGTCAAAGTCCTTTTCAAAGGCAACGAACAGTACATACAGATACTGCTTCACTCCACAAAACTTTCCACAAAGCTGTCTGAGTACAAATATATTGTTCTGGCATTCCCTGCCACTTTTAATGCCATTCTTTTCTTCACTCAGCTGACTTTCCACCACCTATCTACACTTCTTATCCAGTATTCCTACATAAACTTTGCACTGCAGACTAATGAGAGAGAGAATCCTGCTTTTAATAACTCAGCTGACTTTCCACCACCTTTCTACACTTCTTATCCTATACAGAAAACTAGCGGATAATGCTTACCTTGGCATTCCTTTCTAGCGACGGGGACATTTCACGCACGTGTTTTCCGGTCTTTGTTGAGGTTATTGTCCTAAAGTCCGTTGTATGCGATGACTGGCTTTACTTCTCACACTTTTCGCTGGGTATACTCATTGGATCTTTGCTTTAGGATTCCAAACATCAATTTTTACCGTTCTTTATACTCGAAATTTTCGCCCATACTCTGGGCATCTTCAGGAGCGTGGCGACTTTACCACCGATGTTCGTGGCTAACTTCGCGCTAATGGAGTCCGATACTCCTAATTAGAGCTATATAATAGTCAGAATTAGAACTACTAAGTGGAATTGACTTCTTATCCTGTGTTCCTGCATAGACTTTACAAAATGCATTAATCAAGAAGATTATCCTGTCCTTCACTTAGCTAACTCTGCATCACCTTTCTAAGCTTATTATCTGGTATTTCTGCACAAGCTTTACAAGCATACTGAGTACAGAGGTTCAGTTGTAGTTGTAACATTACCCCCCCCCCCCATGTGCTTTTTGATTTCCATGATTGACATCCATGAATCATTAGGACAATGCCGCAGTTTGCCATGTTAACTTAAAAATCCCGCATTTTTAATCTTTAATTATGGAACTATAGTTAAAAATGGAAAACAACACGGGCACATGCTCACTAAGTAAAAACTAAACATATTCACATGCAGATGCTTACAATCACCACATTGGTTACAGTATTAAAACTGTTACAAGTATATAAAGTATTAATATTGTATCATTAGTTGGACTCCATTTAGTTGATCCATGTGCGAACAAAAAAGTACCAAGCTACAATATCAGTTCAGTTAATCTTTCATTTATATAAAATGCTGAGCTTGGGATAAGGTAATACAGAGTGATCGAAAAGTTATCGAACCCTAATTTGGACAATTTTTATTGACATTATACAGATACATAAAGTTTACTTACAGCTGTGATACATCTTCCATCGACTTTTGAGCAACTGATGTAGACCTAAAGAAGGTGCTGAAAATGACCTTCATGTTGCTGGAGGCAAATATCCACTCGGCGGCACATGTTTTTCGTAACGCGTTTCAGAATTGATGGCATGATTTCCGCTATAGTCTGAATAATGTGTGTTTTCAAGGACTGCAGGTCATGCGGGTTGTTTACATAAACACGGTCCTTAAAATATCCCCACAGAAAAAACAAAACAAACATTATTCCAAAAAGAAAACATTGTTCAATAAGCTCTTGTTGTATCGAGTAAATTTATGAAACCAATGGCAATACAGCAGGCGCTTATTCGTATCAGGTGCCTTCAGTTCTTGGACACCTTTCACTTTGTATGCATGAAGCTGCAATCTTCTGGTCGCTTTCTGTACTGAGCCGTAAGAAAGTTTCACTTGCTGAGATAAGCGACGAAGCAATTTTGTAGGTGACTGTTGCAAAACGTTTTTCAACATCATTTATCACTTCCGGCCTTAACACACTTGGCTGGCCATTTCTAGGCATCAATGATTGATAATTTTAAAGGAATAGCATCAACACTTCCAGTTTTCCGAAATCGTACAAGTAAACTGTGTATCGCTGATTTACTTACCACAGTATGCTTTGGAAATTTTTTCCTGAACTCTTCTATACACTGTTTGTAAGACTGCATTTGCAAATAAATTTCAAGTACCATAAATAAATTCTCTGCTCCCTCGTCAAACCCATGCCTCTGTGCAAATGGTGAGGCTAAAGTGGGCAAGCTGCGTAGCACACATGGAACCTGTTATTCATTTCTGTCACTCTGCCAATTTCCTTCAGGCATTCGATAAGTGCAGTATTTGATCTCAATGAGTTGCTGACTCATGTTGCCACATCGATTGGTTGAACTTTTGCTTACAGTATATGCAATAATTTAATTCACGGCTCAGGAACTTTACGAACACTCTGTACAATTGTGATGCCCATTATCTCATGGTTTGAAAAAAAATCTCTTTTACATCAAGATTTGTATAGTTTAATAATGTGGGAGAAATATTTTTCTCATAATATGTGACCAAAATGTCATGATATAATCAACACAGCATTCAGCAGTGTCTGATTGCTGTGTTGATTATATCATGTTGTATAGTTCAGTTCTTCTTACTTCTGATAACATGACGATTAGGTGTCGGTGAAGTTACTGAGGTATAGATGTACATTTAATCTCGTGTGAAAACATTTTTGTGGGTTTTTTTTTTTTTTGTCAGAGTTAAAAAAAATTTCGTGTAGAAATACATAAGCCTGAGCTACATTTCCTTTTCATCAACATCAAAGGTGTTTTCAGTTTATGATGTTAAAAGGAAGTTTGTTTTTAATTTTGAATAGTTAATTGAAGCATGCACAATTTATGGGAGTTAATTTTTTTGTTTCAAGATTACAGATTCTGTTTAAAATTTTGTTATCACTTATTGTGTCATGGGGGCACAATTAGTTTAAAAAATAGGGACTAATAAGAATTATGGTGGCAATTATTGCAGCTGTTCTCTTTGTGTTTGTCTTATGGATTTTATTTCCAAAATATTTATATCACCAATGAAAATCATATGGAAATAAATATATTCATAATGTGGACCAAAAGCTCAAGTTTTATTGAAAGTAATATTTTCAGAATTTTTGATGTGCAACCCATAGCACGTCTCTCATTTAATAGGAAATTTCCATACCTTTATAGGTTCCCTAAATTTATCGTAAATAACGACCAGTTTTACTGAGTTTTTTTTTATTTGAGAACTGTCTCATTTATTCAGGCCTTTATTTTTGTTATATGAGTTTATGGGCCATATCTTACTTATTCTTTAAAATTTAATGAAAACAACAAGAATTCTTATTAGGGTGTGTACTTGGCTCATGTGGGGTAACCAAAGTATGAAATTCTAAAAATATATTTTTTTAATTTCAAAAATGAAATTAAATAATACTTTAAAATACATTTTTTTCATTAAAGTTAGGTAAGTTACACAATGCCCAGACAGTCCAATGGTCTGCTGATTGAACCTATCTTCTTCATTTTTTTCTTTGACTTCCTTTATGTCTTTCTCAAGTTTTTCCTGTCACCATTTTCACAGTCATTCTCTTCCCGTTTTTCCTTGCATTTTCATTTCCATTGCTTTTTAAACTGTAAGTTCTCTTCTTCATATACAGGTCCAAGACTACTTCCTTAATTTTTCTACTTCCAAGCTTCTTCTGTATGTCTTTTTTTTATCCCTTTGATCCATCAAAGCATTCTTTTTATCAAGCTGTTTTCAGTTTTTCCTGATTGTTCAATTCTCTGATCCAAATAAAACAACACATCTTGCAGCTAAGCTATACAATTTTGATTTCCATTTTCTTGTGGCTTTCTTGTCACTAGATTACACCTAACATAACTTTCTATTTATTCCAGCCTGCTCTCACTCTTTCCCTCACTGTCTTCTCACTGTTGCCATCCTTTAGTAATGTTGATCCCAAGTATTTAAATGTTCTGTTGGTTATTTATCTTTTTCATCATATACTAATAAAACAAATATATATACACACTGTGTATATGATTGGGGAAACTCAAGGTAATCATAAAACAGGGCATCAAAAATCAAAAGGTGTGGAACAGGTAGTAATTTCCATCATATAATCCACAGGTGATATGCTAAAAAGCTATAAATTTAGGCTCTGTAAATAATACACTGCTTAAAAAACCCTTTTTCGTTTTTTGTGGCACTTTGATTTAAAAAAATTTGCCATAATTGACAAGAGATGTATATTTGGAAAACTACCAGAAATGCATTAACAACAGAAAAACACAATGCAGTACAAAGATAATATGTATTTTGACTACTTGGAGTGCCACTTTGGCTAATTTTGATTAGCTCATATTATTCAGCATCAAAAGTTACCAAAACGAGGTGATTTTAATTTTCGTAATGGTTGTTTATCAAGCAAAATAAGCATTAGTTCTAATTTTGGCCACCAGGCGCACCACTTTTGAACTTTAAACCACACCATTGGATTTCCTGTAAACAGTTACGCCTGTTAAGCCACTTTGGAGCCCTCTAGATAATTTCCACTTAATTTCTATAGCAGAAAAACAGAAACACTCAAAATTCTGTATACAGAAAATGTATTTATGATGGGAATAAGAAGAACTGTGTATCACTAGCAATTTTTTATGGCAGGTATGAAAAATAATAGTAAATAATTTTAATAAAATTTTCCAGATACAAATTTGTTATTCTTATGAAATCTTGATTGGTACCATTTAATTTAATTTAATGATTACAATTAATTGCTGTTAACTCTTTTCAGAATAAATCATTAGAGCACACACTTCTGAATTCTTTGAATTTAAATGTTGTTATAAGACATTGATGTCATTATTTGTCCTTTTGACACCCTGGTTCACTTCCTCCTCTGGAACCAACAGCTATAATGTATTGGGAATGAGTGGCTTTATGTATGGTTAGATGCTCGTGGTGCTCATTAAATCCTGAAACACACATGCACACATATTAAAATATTTAGTTTAGAACTGCTCAAGACTTTTTCTTTCCATTTGAGCAAGCGACAGAACAAACACTTTGTTTTTATTGTGTATTTTTTTCCTGAGATGAATAGTGACTTTATATGTAAACAAGAAAGATAACACCACATTATCAAGGGTAATTTGTGCATCTTTTGAAACCTTTCCGACACAAAAAAAGATTACTAATCAAAAACAACTATTATGGGAATTTTACTAGGAATTTTTTTTATTTAAATTTCAAATTTTCGGAGAAATTTGCAATTTAAATTTTAAAAAATGCCCAGTAAAATTTCCATAATAGTTTTTTTTTATTAGTAATTGAATTAAGAAACTAGGAAGCCAATTCTCAACATGAGCTTTATTCAAAGAACAAAAAAATAATTTTTAAAGCAGATTTTAGGAAAGGAGAAAATCAATGAAATAAGAAATGCATGTATGCCCCACTAGTGAAAAAACTGCACATCAATTAAAGTACATAATGAAGGTAACCAGTTACAAAAATAATTCTTCCAACTAGATTCCTAGAATCGGTAGCACCAGAAATGTGAATTATAAATTGTATACAAAATCTTGGTCATACCAGAAAATATCTAAAGGAAAATTTATTTTTTTCAAGTCAAACAATTAGAGGAAGAGATATGGAGGAAAATGTAATATAGTTTATGCCCCTAGAGGAAAAATTGTGCATTATTTTAAGAAGAAATGGGGTGCAAAATATTTTTCATAGTCAAAGGTATCCCACCAAAAAAAGGGAATCTTTTTCATTGGAATTTTGGAATTGGAAATGCTCTTGTGAATAGAAATATTGAATGACACCCCATAGTGACAGAACTAAGCATTATGAAAAAGTAGAAAGTATTAAAAAATATGTTTCATAGTAAATAGCTATGCAATGAAAAAGGAATTTTTCAAATATGACTTTCAGAAACAGAGATAGCAAACATTTATGCATGTATGACCCTAGTAGGAAAACTGCATTATTTGTGTGGGCAATGTTTGCTGTCTTACTATAGCAATTAACATACAGTATGAAAATAGTTTTTTCAATTGGCTATTTAAAAACAGAGATACAGTTGCAAACAGAAAATGCATACTTATGTCACCTAGTTTCAGTACAGGCATTAAGAAACACTCAAAAATATATGCAAAGATAATTTTCAATACAGACTTTTAAATGCGATGGTATGTGGGGGATTTAAATTTTATAGTACCAGCACACACACACACACACACATACATATGTGCGTGTGCGCACACGCACATTGTTATCACAGTTCAGGCTTCTCAATGCAAACAGAATCTTTCAAATCATACTAATAGGTGCAGAGGTCTAGTGTCCACAGGGGAAGATAGCTGATTAACATGAGCACATCCCTTTTTTTTTTTTTTTGTAAGAAAGACTTGCTAAAAATATATTTTGAAAACTGATGTATAATAATGCGAACCTATTAAAACTTTATTATATATCATTCTTATGTAAGTAAGCAGCTGAACATCAATGAGTTTTGTTAAGAGGTAAGAGAGTGTTTGCTACATCGAGGTAGGCAAGCAAATTAGGCATGTTATGTCAGTGACAATGTTTCCCTGTTGGATGACCATGCGAAGTCTTAAATAAGAACAGAACCACAAATGACATCCATTTAGTCAGAACTTTTGTTCATTTGGTATTTTAATCCAGATCTTTTGAGAAGTTTAAAAGCTGCTAAAGGTTATTCATTTTGTAATCTGTTGGAGCTTATGATTCTGGGAACTGTGTTCTCTGTCCTATTGTGAGAAACATTTAACTATGAAGCACTGATACATGCTGTTCATTTCTTGTTGTGGTCCTAAAATACTAAAACTATCTTTGCTTACTGAATGCAGCACAGCACAAATAATATAATTTCCTTTGTCTCAACATTTGAACATTTGTTCCACTTTGGTGGTGCAGTGAAGGAGCAATTCCCTGTTTTAATTGTTGAATCCGTGCCTCAACCAATATATATATATATATACTTTGTTGTTGTAATGTTATTGAAATATACTTTCACATTTGGACATCACAAACAAAAAGAAAACACCTGGTTATTAAAAAATTACTCTACATATCTTATTTTTTTCCCATTATTATTGACAGTCTTTTGCCTAGTAATTAAATAATGATGCTATTGAAGCAATTTAAAGAAGATAAAGACACAAGTTGGATACTCTAGTTGAAGGACTTCTGATTAATATTCCAAGGATTCATTTAAATTTTTTCATGTTAGAAGGAGAAACTTTTTGAAAATCTCAAATTTGTGTTCCTTCAGTTGAAAGTGGTTTTTTTTTTTTTTTTTTTTTTTTTTAAATATAAATTTATGAGTGTGAATTAAAATGATTAACATTTGTATTAAAACTTCATTCAAAGTACTTCATTAAAATATTATTCTTTAAAGTTCATATTTACAGTTGTACTATTTCTTTTTAAGAGGATATGTTTCAGAAATTGGAGACCCCTCCCCTAAATGTCATTGAAATATTTTTCTGAACTGTCAATGTATGAAATCAAAAGGATCTGACTTTTTAGACCAGCTCATTTTATTCTAGCACCACATTGCATTTCCTGTGTTCATTATTGCCATATTTTAGAGATCAAAAGACGTATATCAAAATAATGTTGGAAAAGTAAGAGCTACTACTTTAGATGAAAACTAATTTCTAAACTAAGAAAATAGTTTAGCTGTGTGCACGTGAAGTTGTAAATAAAAAAATACTTAGAGAAGTTGATCACTCAACTTTTGCTGTCACTTTACGGTTTAGATATTATCTCACAGTTAATATACATGTGCAAGTTGTTTTTCTGCCTGACTTTCGTAGACCTTAGTAGGATGAACTGTTTATCAAAAATGTTTATCATTTCGGTACAGATTTTGATCCTCCAGTAATCCTAGTGGCAACTGATTGCTTTGAAAATTGTTGGCCTCAATGTTATTGGCTTTTTAGTGCATACTTCCTTTACAACAGTAGTTTGCTCATACTCAAACTGTGCACCATTTTTTACCCAAGGATTTGTGTGCCAACATCTCTGTTGAATGACGTCATCATCCTTCTTTTGCTGTGCCAATGCTGGTGCTTGTTCTCTGCCCTCTCAACACCTTGGTTGACGAGATCAAGACAGTCAGTCATCCGCTGCTGCAGTGAGTTTCTAGAAGTCATTCCACTTCTGTTGACTATACAGCTGTTTGCTGCTTAATGTTGTTGGAACTATACTGCCAGAGAGTGGCTTTGAGGCAAACCATTTTTTGGATAATTAATTGAAATAAAGTCCAAGGACTAAGCTCATTATGAGGCATTGTGTTTTATCAAAGTGTTTTGTAATTATTTTAGTAATCATTGCTCTAGTATATTGTTTAACAAATCAGAGTATATGGTAATATATTTTGTATTAAGTGAAACATACAAAAATAATTAAAAGGTTCATACCTTAAAACAAATTGTTCAACATCAGTTAAATATTTATTATATCAGTCATATTGAGTGAAAATATTTGCTCTTATTGTTTCAATTCTTTTTGTTCTGCCATTTTATTAAGTCCAAATTCAAAAGCAAGTGAGGAAAAAAAAAAGAACTATTCTTTGAAGAAATATGTTATGTTGTATTGTCTTTCTATTATTTATTTTCCCCTCTCATTAAATGAATTAATATAATTTTCGTCGTGTAATGTGTGAAATATCTGTTAAAAAGTTAAAATTTTGGCCCTGTAGATTATGCAGAGCTTTAAAAGAAAAATGTGGCCATGGCCGTCTTAAGGAGTGGGCCAACGGGGCTGGGGTCCCCAATGCCCCAAGAGTCTTATGAGTTTACAAAAGGTCTTAACTCTTTCACCACTCACCAGCAGGTTTTTTATTTAAAGAAAAGAAGAAACACCAATGCAGAAAGTTGGAAGTTTTTCCGCCTTTTTTTTTTTTTTTTTTTCAAACCTTGCTCGTAGCTTTGATTGCCTGATAAGGCAGGAGGGAAGTTAGGTGTTAGGAGGCAGGAGGGAAATTTAGGTGTCAGGGGGAAAGTTAGGTGTTTCTTTTGTGACAAAATAAGAAACAAAGAAAGCTGACCCCCCTCCTTATCCCAAGTGGAGGTGAGGCTTGGGCCTTGAGGGCCATGAGGGTCTCACAAAAAATCGCATTTTTCCAAATTACTTTTTCCTTTTAAACAGTCATTTGTACTGTCTATATGAAGAAGTACACATATGTATATATCACTGGGATTTGTTTACCTGGGCTACTTATATATATATATATATATTCAATTTTTACTGTTTAAATAAATAACAGTGAGGAGAAAGGCGCATATCGGCATTTTTGTCCGGTGTGTCATATTGTCTGGAAGCTGCACTAGTTGGTTTATTTCTTCAGTCTTAATTTAATTTCCATTGTATAATTTGCAGAATGGGAAAGAAACATATCTTTCAGCATCTATTTTCTTGTAATTCACAAAGCAACTAAATGTGAGTGCATTTGATACATTTCGTGGAGTTCTATAAGTTTTCTCATGTACCATTTTTAATTCAAGGGGTATTTAAAAAGCCACTGGACATTGAATGCTTCTTCTCTAGGGATAACATGGTGATGGTGGTGTATATAATAATTCTGATCACCAGTGCATTCATATAAACTTCAGTGCATATAAACACCAGTGCAGAGTTCACATAGTGTGCATATAAACACTAGTGCAGAGTTCATATAGTGTGCATATAAACACCAGCGCAGAGTTTGTATAAACTTCAATGCATATAAACACCAGTGCTGAGTTCATTAAACTTCAGTGCATATAAACACCAGTGCAGAGTTCATATAAACTTTAGTACATATAAACACCAGTGCAGAGTTCATATAAAAAGTATGAACGTATGTCAACCTGAGCCTGAATTTTATATTGCAAGATAGATCCCGGGCCCAAATGAGCCCGAAAAATATGATTAACCTCTTTAGGCATTAAAAAAATCTCCTCTTTCAGACTTTCTCTTTCTCCTTCTCATGCAATTAATTGATGTCTAGGGACATCTATCTATTTCCACAGTATAGCTGCACGAGTTTTTTTGACCATTCGTTTCTTCCAAAAATGCTTTGCATGGCCAGGCATCAGGAAAAATCGGGCAGCACAGCGATCTATGTCGTAGCTCAATAGAATTTCCAGGGAGCTGCCGCATGAAGGTAGGAGGCGAAATTTTGTCAGTGTGCTATCTACAACCTATAGTTCTTGAAGAAACTTTTACTTCTCAGAAATCCTGTAAATCATGGCCTATGGTATTTGTTACCCAAGGCTGGAATAAATAGGCATGCCGAGTTCTCACTCCCTATCCACTCCCAATTGCCAAACTAATTCTCTTTAACAACTTCAATGTCGGCACAGTGGTCTAAGTGATGGCCTCTGATCATTCGTCCGAAAGGGGTCCGAGTTCGAATTCCGGTGAGGCATGGATGTTGTGTTTGTCTTACAGCACTGGCTCTCTCCCTTCCCCCAAACCAGTGACCCTAAATTAGGGATGGGCGACTGCTTATAGCCCATTGAGTTGCTCACGGTGGTCGTTAAACCTCCAATCCAAAAAAAAAAAAAAAAAAAAAACATCTAGAAAGTATTAAAAAATTCTATTTGTGAGCTAAATCATACAATATCACATAAAAAAAAGGAAGAAAATTCTGTCCTGCTCTCAGAGATCGAGCCTGCCCAATCCCGAACACCAGTAAGTATTATGACCATGCCTGAACTCCAAGTAAGTACTATGCCCATGCCCAAACTCCAGTAAGTATTATTCAGCCCGAGCCTGCATCGGGTTCGGGCACGGCCTGTCTCAACACAGATAAACACACACACACACACACACACACACACACACACACACACACACACACACACACACACACACACACACACACAATCAGGGGTCCCAAAAAATGTGAAGGCCCAGGGCCTCTAAAAGTGTTAAAATGACACTGTTTGTGGCACTTTGATTTTAAAAAATCTGCGCCGTAATGTCTGGAGAGCTCGTGTATTGGGAAAAATTATAAAAGAAAAAAAAAACAAAACAGCATTAACAACAGAAAAAGGTAACATAGTATGAAGATAGATGTTTGGAAACAATGGGAAAGATATATATATATATATAACAAAAGCATGTTAAGTGAATAAACAAAAAACTGGAATAAATGTTACAGCGCTTTATATCCAACTATAGAACTCACTGTTGAAATAGAAAAAAATAATGCATTAGCCTTTTTGGATGTACAGGTTATCAAATCCACAGATAAGTTACTATACAGGGTTTATCGGAAAAGTTCATTCGTTCCGGTCCTAATCCCGTACAATTCAGCACATCCTTATCCTCAAAAATGCAATAGTATAAAAACCTTAATTAAAAGAGCATATACGCATTCTGAAAATAGTCAGTTCATCAATGAAGAAATCAAATTCATAAAAAAAATTGCAGGCAGCTTTGGTTATCCTAACCATTTAATAAAAAAATGGGACACTGAAGTAATAAAGAAAATAAAAAATAATGCTGTAGTAAATAAAAAAGAAGTCAAATATTTAAATGGTTTTCCTTACGTAAAAGGTACTACCAATGAAATTAATAACATTTGTAAAAAACATAACATTCAAATTGGAGGAAAAGTAAATACCATCAAAAATATAGTAATAAAAAATGAAAAAATAAAAATGTTAGAAAAAGCAGGTATTTACTCAATTCCTATTACTGAAAATCCTCCAATGGCTTATATAGGAAGTACCAAAAATAAGCTTAAACACAGATTAAAACAACACGTAAAAAACTGGCAGAAAAAAGAAGAAAAAACAGCACTTATCCAATACTGTCTGGATAACCAAAAATATCCTAAATTCGAAAATATAAAAATCATTAAAAGCTGTAAATCCGAAAAACACCTCAGAATAGCAGAGTCGGTAATGATTGAAAAAAATAGGACAAAAGTTTGCAACCATAATGACCCTAATAATTTGAGAAACAGCTGGAAAAATTTAATTAAAATTGAGCAAAAAAATGAAAAAGTTCGAAAAGTGAGATCACTGACCAACAAGAGATGGCGCCACAACGCCCAAGAAGAAGCGATAGCCGATGACAGAAGCAGCCCGCGAGAACCACCGAAATGTCCAGCTGACACGGTCCGTGCTAGTCGGAGCAAAACGTCCCCTCGAAGACGGTAAAGGAATTTTACTGAAAGTACTCGGGTATGAATAAATATTGAAGTAAATGAGGATGCAGCAAAGGAAAAAACTCATTTGGTGATGAGACAAAATAAATTCCAACGGAAAAAAAAAAAAGAAGCGGACCCGTGGCCAAATGAAAAACCCCCGTGCCGCATCCACATAACGGAAATATGAATTGAAAGCCAAGCCCCACGTGCGGTAAGTGTTCATCGAACTTTACCAACTAAAAGTGAAGTTCAAAAATGCAAATGCATTAATGCACGTTAAATAATATAACCTCCAATATCGGAAGTAAATTGAAACAAAAAACTTTTGAACAAATTTGAAATTCCAAAGTGCCAGAGGCTGCATAGGAGAAAGATCAAATAACATAAAAATGCAAAACATAAAGCAAAATTTTGAACTAGAAAAACAAAAAAAGGAAAACGAGAAAAAGAACAACAATCACCAAATCCATTCACCCGAACCAGGCTAGCTTCAAGCGATGAAAATATACCGAACATAAGAATGCAGGGAAGCATATTAATGACTGACTCCTTGTCGGCTTCGTCAAGGGCAAGCAATAAGAAAATCACTCACTAATCTACTGAGACCAGAGAATTGTGGGTTTCTGCTATTTTAGTTTGCTATAGGGACCAATTAAATTTAGAAGGGGAAATACCAATAAAAGGGATTTCTAATAAAAACCTGAGCCCAGCAAACTAAAACACATTTGCCCGACCTCACAACAAATAAAATAAAAATTAATAAAGAGAGCCAAACTCCCCATTAACACAAATCCAGGTAATAAAAGACTAAACGAATAAATGGTACAAAAGTTGTACCATTTATGGTAATAAAAAACCCAACCAATAAATGGTACTGTTGTGCCATTTATTGGTTGGGTTTTCTTATTACCTGGATTTGTGTTAATGGGGAGTTTGGCTATCTTTATTCATTTTTATTTTATTTGTTGTGAGGTTGGGCAAATGTGTTTTAGTTTGCTGGGTTCGGGTTTTTATTAGAAATCCCTTTTATTGGCATTTTCCCCTAAATTTAATTGGTCCATATAGCAAGCTAAAATAGCAGAAACCCACAATTCTCTGGTCTCAGTAGATTAGTGAGTGGTTTTCTTGTTGCTTGCCCTTGACGAAGCCGACAAGGAGTCAATCATTAATATGCTTCCTGCATTCTTATGTTCACTATGTTTTCATCGCTTGAAGCTAGCCTGGTTCGGGTGAATGGATTTGGTGATTGTTGTTCTTTTTCTCGTTTTCCTTTTTTTGTTTTTCTAGTTCAAAATTTTGCTTTATGTTTTGCATTTATCATCATCATCATCATCATCAACCATTATCAATCCACTGCTGGACGAAGGTCTCCCCAAGTTTCCTCCACAACGGTCTGTCTTGTGCCAGTCTCCTCCATGTCACTCCCGCATACTTTCGAATTTCATCCACCCATCTTCCATGTGGTCTTCTTCTGGGTCTTTTCCTGTCCCTTGGAATCCAATCTAAAATTTCGGCTGTCCATCGATGGTCTGTTCTTCTGGCCGTATGTCCAGCCCATTGCCATTTATATATATATATATATATTTTTGCTTATGAACATTTTGAAAGAACATATGATGCAACGAAGCTGGTGTTATTTGTTCTTGTGAACGATCACATGCTGTGAGAAGCTCAACATCACATATGTTCATGGGTGCCAAAGTCTGACTATGGAACTGCACATTACAAAATCTGACTGTGGTAATGTTGAAAAAAATTAATGATTTTTGCTCTTTATTCACTTGAAAGTAACAAAAAAAACACTTAAAAATGGGAGCTATTATTTTTTTTTAATATGAAGATCATTTTTTCTATTTCTTTGGACTGTTGGATCATCCTGTGAGTCACTACTTTTCTGTAGAAAATTACAGCTTGGGGCCAACATTGCAGGTGTGGATTATACGATGAAAAATACGGTAGTTGACCAGGGCGCAATTTCGACCGGTAGTTAGTAGCGAATTGCTAGCAAGCAAATGCATTTTGCTAGTGATAAAAAGTGGTTCTAACAAAATTTGCTAGTGGAAAAATTTTGAATGTTTTAGTGTGAAATGTATGGCAACAACTGTATTGCGCGTGTAAAATAAAGGTCTGTGCCGTGGAAAAAAAATTTGGCGGTGTGCTGGAAAAATAATCAACAGCTGCGCGTTTTCCCCCAAAAACTTGTTGAATTACTAACTGTAACTTACTCCTGGGTGAAAGCTGAGAGGCACTGCCAAGACTGATTTTTTTTCCATCTTGGAGGGGCAGTTTAAACTTACAAACATTGAATGCTCTCATGAGTATTGAGGTTGAAGGTCCCGTCCAAAGACAAGTTTGATCCCAGGCCTGCTGTTTTAAAGTTAGTGTATGATGAAAAGACCGGAAACCCACATTGTAAACCATAGGGAAAATAACTTAAGATTTTGAATGGTATTCTTGAATTTTGGGAATAAAGTTAAATAAAAAAAATATTTTTTAAATATCTGCATTCAAATTAAATTGTTAGAATTAATGTCAGGTCATGAAAAGCTGAGTTATATCTAAATATCTGTAATCTTTTCAGCATTACAATGTGACAGTTACAGGGGTGAAATCAAAATTTGTCATGATTGACTAATGGAGGGGGACATGTTAAAGTTTCTTTCGTATAATGTTAATAAACTTTCGCTACTAGATAATGCAATTTACTAGTAAAAAATAAGGCCACTAGCAAATGTTGCTACTGCTAAAAAAAACCAAGGAAGATGACACCGAATGTTCGGGTGTAATGAGCACGTCTTTTGAATCTGTTCTGATGAGAATTAAATTTATCAAAGCTATTGAAAGTCAATGGAACCGGTATGGAAAACAATAGTATCTGACCAAAAAAAGAAGTTTTTCAATCAGGTTTTTAATCCTGCAGATATTGCTGTAAGCAGAATTGTGAACTTATACCCTCTGGTTGCAGACTTACAAGTTAAGAAAAATTTGAATTTATATGAGAAACATTTCGCACCGGAAACGCTCTCCAACAAAGAAAGAATTTTTTAAAATCAGACTCTTCGAAGCAGAGATATGAACAAATATAAGACATGAATCTACGCCCCCTAGTGGGAAATACATGCATTATTTGAAGAAAAAAGTATTCTCAAAAGGTATTTCCATGTGAGAGGTATTGGTCCAAGAAAAAAAAATTTAGTCGAGTTTTCAGGAGCTCAGATTTTGCTGCAAATACACCAGAAGCAAAAATTAACACTTATGCCTCCTGGTGGCCAAACCATTCTTTACCAAATATTAGGAATTGTATGAAAAACCTTTCCCATCAGGAGCTGTATGCGATACAGAAAGAATTTTTCAAATTGGAGTTTTAGAAGCATAAATATCGGGGGAAATGCAATTTACCTTTGCGCCTTCTAGCAGAAAGTCTATGATTTACTTGAAAATTTTGAATTTATATGAAAAACATTTTGTATCAGAAACACTATCCCACAAAGAAATAATTTTTCAAATCGAACTCCTACAAGTAGTGATATTTACAAAAATAAGATATACATCTACGCCCCCTGGCGTAAAAACCATTCATTATTTTAAGAAAAAAATATTCCTAAAAAGTTTGCTGACGTGAGTGTATCGGTCCACAAACGAATTTTTTCGAACAAGATTTTAGACGATCAGATTTTGCTGCAAAACATCAGAAGTGGAAATTAAGGCTTGTGCTCCCTGGTGGCCAAACCATTTTTTTTTATCAAAAATTAGAAATTATATGCAAAGGATTTCCCATCAGGAGTTGTGTCTGGTGTAGAAAGAATTTTTCAAATCGGAGTTTTAAAAGCAGAGATATCACCTTTGCGCACCCTAGCGGAAAGTCTATGAATTACTCCAAAATTTTTAAAACATGTCACAACTCTATCCAATAAAGAAAGAATTTTTCAAATCGGACCATTAGATCGAAGCAGAGATATTGACAAAAATAAGTTATATGTCTATGTTCCCTGGCGAAGAAACCATGCAATATTTAAAGAAGAAAATATTCTGAAAAGGTTTGTCAACGTGGTTAGTATCGGTCCACGAATTAATTTTTTCAATCGAGATTTTAGAAGCGCAGATTTTTTAGTAAATACATCAAAAGCAAAAATTAACACTTACGCACCCTGGTGGCCTAAGTATTCTTTACCAAAAATTAGATATTATATGCAAAAGAGTTTCCATCAAGAGCTGTATTCGCTGAAGAAAAAAATTTCAAATCGGAGTTTTAATAGAAGAGATATCAGGGGAAACGCAATTTACTTTTACACCCCCTAACGGAAAATCTATGCGTAACTTGAAAAAGTAACTGTACCTAAGATACTCTTCGACATAAATGAAATCAAGAGATAAAATAATTTTTTCAATCGGATGCTTAGAAGCAAGTATATGGAATAAAATGTATTTTGAATTCAACATCATCTGCATTTACGCCCTCTAGCGGCGAAATTTATCGTAAAAAAAAAACGAAATAAAGGTTCGTCATTCGCACATTTCAAGCTTCCCAATGCAAAAACAATTTTTCAAATCGGACTAATAGTTGCAGAGATATGGTGTCTACAGACGGGCGGACAGACTGACGGACAAACCGATAACATAAGCACGATCTTTTTATAAAAGATGTGCTAAAAACGAAATCATGGCCTGTAGCTGACTATGTGTTAAGTAAATATTTATTTTTAAGTGGCTTGTACATAAAGCTTTTTATAAATCATTGCATTCTACTAGCTAGTGACAACACATGACCTAGTTTTTTCATTGACACAAAGTCATGAAGTTTTAAAATATATATTTAGATCAGTGATAGGCATAGGAGTAACCTAGAATATGTGGTAAATGCCATTCACCAATGCACAACTTGTATTTGTGCTATGTACTTGCTTAAGTTTCCACAAGTTATTCACATACATTTGCTTAAGTTTAAGCTGAATTTTTGAAATGATGAGCTGGGTGCATAGTAAAAAGAAAAGTGTATGTTGGTCATAAAAACAATGGAATTCACTCTAACTTTATTGGTAATTTATTCGTCGGGACACAAAATATATTTGTATTCACGAGTAATATTACTATAAATTAACTGAACAAGGAGAACCATGTAAAAAAAGTTAAAAATATTTAGTAGTGTGAAATAGCTCACGGGTACAAAAGTTGGAGAGATTTTTAAAAACACTAATTTTCAGAATATATCATTTCTACATGTGGTGTTTCTCAGCTTCTGTCCTGTGGGTGATATCATTTACACCCAGTGGTTGTTCTTTTTAAAACTGTTTAATTGAAGAAATTCAAATTGAGGTGATTGTTTTGGTGAAGTGGTTGTGATGCCTTTTTGTGAATTCAATTTTAGCCTTAAGGTGCTCCATGACTATTTTCAACTTACATAATACACTTCACAACTTTAACCAGATATGAAATATTTCTTGAAATTTCATGTGAGAAGAACACCAAAATGTCAACTTCCTTTCCAGGCTTCAAAGACGAGCATCATAATCACATTCATGAAGAGCTAGAAGCTTTTATCTTTTTTTGAGGTGTTTTGATGACTGGTGTTCATCAGAAGGAAATGTGCATTTGGGAAGAGCTTGTGGACTGCTAATACAATATTAAAATCATCAGAACAACCACCTCATTCGTGCTGAATAAAAAAGACTTGCAGAGCTGTCTTCAGCTTCAGGATTAGTTAGAGTTGAATTTGATTAATGCAACTTGGTTGTGGTTAACAGTATTCGCACAGCCTGCGGAATCTTAGAAAAGTACTGGAATTTGATTTCCCTTTTTCTCCAGGCCTGGAAAGTCCTTGATTTTTCATATTTTTGTAAAAGATCCTGGAATAGTCCTGGAATTTTTTCTTGCAATGAAAACAAATTGTTCGAAATGTTTGGATTGATTGCATCACTTTGTTCTAGTGCTCTGCTGCTTCTGCTCGCAATGATATAACTTTCTTCCATAGAGTGTGGACGTGCAATGTCATCTCTTTCATCTCATGTGATACCACAGAATAAGATGTTTGAGTGCCATATTTCTAGCGACCTTGGTTCATGATATAGCAGTTGTGTATGGTTGGAGTCAACAGCATGTGGAAACCTTCGAGAGAGTCCAAGATGGCCGTTCCTTCTAGCATGTGCTTTCTTCGCTGAGGGAGATTTATATCTGCCCTCTCTGCTGCCAATGTGCATGGAAATAGATGACCATGAAATACGGAATGTTCAGTGCGATGGCAAAATTGGTTTGTATTACAGTAAAACCTCAAAAAATTGACCCCCCCCCCCCACACACACACACACACAAAACCCCACAAAAATCTAAGGCCATTTTATCTTTTCTTATTTGTACTTTGTGAGCTATCTGGTTGGAGGACAATTCCATACTTCATTATCTGAGTGACCTTGAAGAACTGGTTCTACTCCCTGACTCACGCCTGGGTAGCGGGAGATTTTCGACGGGCAATCAGATGTTCACATTCCTTTCTACTTTGGGAATGGTATAAGCTGTCTGGCCATTTATGTTCTTTTTGTGAATCATTGTGTTGTCTGATGATAGGCTGTTTTACGTAGTGTGTGGCTATCTGTGCATAGTAAAAATGTCTTGCAAGAAAAGAAGGAAACAGAATAATGTTTCGACAGAGATGAAATTAGATGCAATGAAAAGATTAGATAAAGCAGAAAGTATAAATGAAATTGCGATGGATTTAGGCATTGGTCAGACTACAATTCTCGGCTGGAAAAGGAAGAGAGCAGATATAGAGTCGTGGTGTGTTAAAAGACTATGCAGTGAAACTATAAAAGAAAGAAAAAGTATGAAAGGTGTTGAATGTGAAAAGTGTGAGGCACTGTATTTCTGGTTTCAACAGCAAAGAGGACAAGGAATGCCCATAACTGGGCCCATTATGCAGAAAAATGCCCTCGAATTTTAACGAAACGTTTCAAGAAGGAGAGGCTGGATTTTCTGCTAGCTGGCTCGACAGGTGGAAAAAGCGCTATGGAGTGAGAGAGCTGAACATTTGTGGAGAGAAACTTTCTGCTGACACTGAAAATGTTTGTACACTCAAGGAATATTTTCACAAATTGATTGAAAAAGAGGGTCTCTCTAGAGATCAAATTTACAACTGCGTTGAAACTGGTCTCAATTTTTGGATGTTGCCTTCGAAAACACTTGGGCATGCAGCAATGCAACACAAGAACGCAAACTGAAATTGACACTCATGGGTAAGGCGAAAAATCCCTGCGCATTTAGAAATATAAAAAGGTACACAAATAAGAATGGTACTTACATTGACCTGCCTGTTTGGTACAAAAGCCAAAAGAGTGCATGGGTGGATGGAGAAACGTTTAGAGACTGGTTTTATCAACAGTTTGTTCCTTTTGTGGAAAAGTTTCTGAAATCCAAAAATCTGCAACAGAAAGTGTTTCTCATCCTAGACAACGCCCCATCACACCCTGATGTCGAACAATTGCAAGACGGAGACATTAAAGCCATTTTTCTCTCTGCAAATGTTACTTCTTTATGCCAGCCAATGAATCAGGGCAATCTCGAAACTTTGAAGAAAACATACAGGCATGAACTTTGTTCATCACTAGTGTAAGCTATCGATGAAGGCCTTAATATGATCAAAAAGCCAAAGAAAATTGACTCGTTGGATGCAGTGGGGTGGATTGTTGAATCTTGGAATGTGATCCAGCCAATAAGCTTTGTTCGTTCCTGGAGAAAGTTGCGTGACGATTCAGGAAATGAATTCCAAGAGAATCCAGAGGAGACTGAAAATTCCGAGCTAGTGGGCTTAATAAAAGAGGATTCCAGGCTGCAAAGAAACTACTGACGGTGATGTTTGCAAGTGGATGAAGCAGAATGAAAATGATCAGCTTCTGGAAGATGAAGAAATTGCTGCACTGATAAAAGAAAAAGATGAAGGATTGGAATGTGAGGAAATGGAAAATGAGGGAAAAGTTAAGAAGATGACACACAGTGAAAGATTGAAGGCAGTTGAAGATACTGTGCATTATTTCGAGGAGCAAGGTGGTTCTGCAGTGGATATTTTATTCCTCTGTCACTTATGTGATGAAGCTGCACCAAGAAGAAATGAGTGTGACAGACAATCCAGCATCACCAGAGTTTTATACAAAAGTGACTAGTGTCTTTGTCTGGAGGTAAAAGTATTTGTACGTATGTTTCTTTTGTACGCAATTACTGTATTTTTTGTTAAATTATAAATTTTCTTTCACTCTGTATGTATTAAATGCTTATAATATACTAATTTGTAGCAAAGTATATTACGAGTTTTGCATAATTCACTCCAGAGTCCGGAAAACTTTACATTTTCGTAACTCGACATCTGTTCAGTCCACATTGAGTTGAGTTATCAGGGTTCTACTGTATTATCATTGATCTAAGTTCCAGATTGCTTCATATAGTTTTCTTCAGAGCAATTTTTATAGAGTAATGTAGCCCCTTCATTGAAGACGTGACACACACAGTGAAGAATGCTCTCTAACAACGGAACCCATAGGAATCCATAAGAATTCTAAATGCATAGTAAATTTCACCCCGATTTGCAAAATATAAAACAAAGCTCTATTATTCTAGTAAAAATTTAAGCTTCTATTTGAACTCCTGGAAAACCCTTGGAAGGAATTTATTTTCTGTAAATGTTAAAAGCTAGTAGCACATCCAACTTTCCATGAAGAGCAAGAAAAAGATCAGCATCATTTACAACTTTGTAATTGTGCAAAGTCACATTATTGGCTTAAATATAATATTATTATAGTAAGATCAGAGGAATGGTTACTAGATATGTTGCAGTAGCATTTTTTATATCAAAGATAGGATAATTAAGAGAGTAGGAATGAAAAGAAACTGAATAATATCACTCATCATTTCTACAATTATTGTGTTATATATCTGTAACATATTGTTTATGTATCTGCCTTAAAAATAATTTCTTAATGGGGCTTCATGCTTTATATCAGTGCCAAAAAGAGAAAAAAAAATAATGTGAATTAAAATAATACTTTTTGTTTATTTAAGAATCTATTATGCCTTTTCTAGTATAGTTTAACTGCTTTATTGTAGGACATTCTTAGTAGTTCATAGCAAAGAATCTAAGATATTTTGGCAGAGCAGGCAGTGGAGAACTTGGGTATTTTACGAGTTTCTTCACATTCACAGAGAATTCAGATGTTACTCGACTATTCCACAGTATAGTTTGTGTTGAGAAACACTGCTGTAAAATGATATACACTGAAGAGCAATTGAATTAGAGATACCTGTCTAGTAATATGTAGCACCACCTTTCGCTCTGATGACGGCGGCGATTCGTCTCGGCATGGACTCGACAAGACACCGGAAGCATTGGGAAGCCATACGGATCCACTACCCCTGAACAAGCTCGTACAGTTCACGAAGATTTGATGGAGGGGGTCAGAGCCTGGAACATCTCTCTCGATGGCATCCCAGATTTGCTCGATGGGATTGAGGTCAGGTGACCTAGCTGGCCAAGGAAGCAAAGTCACGTCAGTGGAGTGTTCATCCAACCATTCGAAATCAATTCGGGAGCGATGGTACAGTGCATTGTCTTGTTGCAGGATGAGGTCCCCAGTGGGATGTTGAAGATGCACAAATGGGAGCAAATGGTCATCCAGGATATCCCGGTAATGTTGACCTGTGAGGGACGATGTCACACATACCCAGGGTCCCATTTCAGTCCGTGTAAACTGTCCCCAGACGAGAATGCCACCCCCACCAGTTTGAAGAGTACCCTGCTGGCAAGAAGGATCCATCGTTTCATGTGGTTTACGCTGTACTCATGTCCTGCCATCCGCATATACCAATGTGAATCTCGACTCATCAGTCCAGGCAACATTTTCTCACATGTCTAGGGTCCAATGGCGATGTTCCCGCGCCCATGCTGATCTTTGCACCCTGTGATGTGCGGTCAGCAGCGGTATCCTCGTGGGACGATGGCTTCTGTACCCCATAGCGAGGAGATGGTTCTGGATGGTGTGGTTGCTTACACGTTTTTGTGCACCAGCATTAAATTGACGAGTGATTTCTTGCACTGTGGCCCGTCTATCCGCTGTTACAATGCAAGCTAGCCAACGATGACCCTGCTCATCCACACGCTGTTGTCCACACCAGTTGGCCCTTGCAGGGATGGTTTTACCAGATTTGATGTACTCATGGTGAACCCGTGACACAGTGGTCGTGAAAATCCCAGTGCCTGCGTGACTTCCGGGATGGAGTTACCCATTCGTTGGGCCCCGACAATTTGCCCACGATCAAATGCGCTTAGATCCTTCGTGTTACCCATACTGCCTCCGACTATTACTGATTCCCGTCGCCTCACTCCTTATATTGTTGGATTGATGCGTACGTCATGTCGCTTCCGTTTGCAGGGCCGCCTACAGCGCCACATTTGCATAATGCTAGCTGTCTCTAATTCAATTGCTCTTCAGTGTACATGGAACACATTGGTAAGAGGCTACATGTTTTTTCAGGTATGTACTACTAAAAATTTATTGAAAAAATAAATTTGGAGTATAAGTCATAATCAGCTTAGCAGATTTAATTTTCAGCATTAAGTTTAAAAACAGGTCATGAACTTAAAAATAAAGTGATGTAAGTGTTTCTTATTTAAAACACATTGCACAAAAATATATTTCTGATGCAACCACATCAACGTGAAACGAGATATCTGTGTGTGTGTAATACGATGAAGGAAATGAAATTCTGATTATCTTCATGAGGAGAAACATGTGAAAATATATTTAACTGTTCCTTGACAAAAGTTCCAAGTAACTGAATATTATGAACTGGTGCAGATTGGCCCAATAGAACACCAGGACATTTCCTGGTGGACCACGTCTCATTTTCTTTTTGTCTGGAATGAATGATTAATTATTTTGGTACTTATGGAAAATAATAATGAACTTTATTTGAGCCTTATTTCTGCCTAAAAAGTTGTTTCCTTCAAAAAAGTCTTTCTTTATACATATGTTAGGCTTTTTCTCTGAAATGACAGTAAAACTCTGAAAAATTTTTGCCAGAGCAAGCACAGTGTTATAAATTAATTAAGCTAAAGCTAACTGCAGTTACACATAGGTCATTGGACTTGGAGCCCAGGGTCATTGATATGCCCTATCCTCTATATGTAATCTTGAAAGAAGCACTGTCACCAATCATTAGGGCCCATTATCCCTACACCTTTATCCACATATTAACATAGAGCACAACATGATTTTCCAAAATGTGTGTTCCACTTACATTTGATTTAAAAGAAACTATGTTATACATACAAGTACTGGTTCATTGCTAAAAATAATTAGGTAGATGTAAAAAAAAGGCATCTAATCAAGGAGGAGGTGCCAATACTATAAATAATAGGTGATTAGCGACCAAATATATACAGAAATTAATTGTGCAGAAATATTGCTATGTGGCATATGCACATTTCAACTTTCAGAACAATCTTCATGGTGATTTAGTTGGAAATAGGATCTTAAAGAGACTCAAGATTTTGTTTAAACAAAATTTTTCAAAGTAAATAATTATCTTGCACAACACTCCATTTTGAGTGTGTTTTGATGGTAAATTCAATCATAAGTAAATTTTTTAATTAAGGGTTTTTTTCACCATTAAATTGCTAAAATTTTAAAATTTGTTCACAAATAAATTTGTTTTGCAATGTATATTTCAACAGTTCACTTTCATTCAGTATCTAACAGAAGTATTTTCATGAGGAAATTTATAGGTGTTCCCCTGTAAGTGCATGCGTTTTTGTGGTAGACCACAAGACTAAAATTTCCAGCCTGATTTGACTGCTCCAATGTGCCCTTGACTATGAATCTCCACAAAGAATAAATATTTCCATTTTAAAAGACCCATCAAGACAATAACATATTTGAAAAAATTAAAATCATTAATCCCAGAAGCAAAAATAACCAGATATCCTGTGTTGCATCATTTTAAGAATAATGTGACCACAGATTTTTCCACATTGTGGTAACAGAATTGACAGAGTGTACATGCAAGTACAGAACCCATATGTAAGGAAGTTGAAGGAAGAGTCAAAAACATTCAGTACATGAAAGCTTCATTATAGCAGGTAGATAAAAAAGGGGGGGGCTATTTCTGGCATATTATAAAACTTCATTATAGCAGGTGGATAAAAAAAGGGGGCTATTTCTGGCATATTACATTATGTTAGGGTAAAAATAGTCAATCATAAACTGTTTATCAGTTAATCAATGATAAATAATACTTGTTAATTGAAAACTATAGCTAGCAAAATAATATGAACAGAATCTGCAATCAGCAAAACATTTAACGAATGTGAAAATTAAACTGTCAAAAATTTGAAAGTTGACATGTTACATGGGATAGCTCTTGGCTCATGTATCCCATGTAACATGAAGACAAATATTTCCTAAACAGATATTAAGTGATTTAAAGCTGGGGAGGGAGGGGATAAATGACAGCATTTGCCCAGGAGATGTATATTTGGAAAGCATGGAGTAGGGAGCTGAAGGTAGTAAAAAAAAACAAAAAAAAAACTGAACTATTCTTGTCTTCATGTGAACCAACCTATCTATCTGTAAGGGGAACTATGGGATGTTGCCAAGAACAGGGAATTCATTGTTTTTGGAAGGTTTAAAAACTGTGTGGGAATGCCATTTATTTTGCTGATAACTGCGCTGAACTTCAACATATGAGGTTTCTTCAAAAATTATTGTTCGTAATATACCATTTTTAATGAAGAATATTACAAAGTTCAAGGGATCTATAAAAACTTTGGTTTATACAGAACTTTGTGTTATGTGTAAGCTTGTTAGATATGGATTGAACTGTATATATGCGCAGTGGTCTAAGTGATGGTTTCTGATCATTCGTCTGAAAGGGGTCAGGGGTTCAAATCCCGGTAAGGCATAGATGTTGTGTTTGTCTTACGACCCCCCTTCCCTGGAGCCAATGACCCTAAATCAGGGACGAGTGACTGCTTATAGCCCATTGAGTTTCGCACGATGGTCGTTAAACCTCCAATAAAAAAAACTGAATGTATTGCAGATACAGTAGTTCCACCTTTAAGTTTTAGTAGAGTGTTAGAGAAACTGAAACAACTCTGAGTATGCCCTCAACACTGATTGACAATGATTCGTAATGTCCCTTAACAAAGTAAATGTGGGAAAGTATAAAATGTTTCTAGGACACAAATAGGAGTACATAAGAAACATTACAGTAGAATTTCCTTTTCTCTGAAAACATCTGAATCACAGCAAACATTTTTTTCAATTCCTGTGCTGTGTCTAGGAAGAGGGAGGAACAAACGACAATACTAGGGATGGGTATGTATCAAAATGCATTTGTGAAGGGGGAGGGTCAGTTAACTCATAACTAACCCTTCACTTAAATTTTTTCAGAATATTGCACCTTTTGAACATCATGGTAGTTTTTTAAATCTTGTACAAAAAATAAATTATTAAAATCTTGTTTAACAAATGAATAAGCTTAAATCTCCAAAGTAATCGAGGTAGTTTCCTTCAATGCACGATCTTAATAACAAGAATCACTCACAATACAAATTTAAATTTGTTGGCTGAATTTCAAGATTTTATTGTATAAGAACTTTCGTGTATCCCTAGAACCCATCATCAGTTACAGAAGAAGAAGGAATACGTTTAAATAAAGTGTTATGTGAACATAATATAGATATCAGATATTAATATTATTATGTATATAATATCTGATATCTATATTATTAGAACTTTCACTTGGCAAAGATGGCTGTTTCAGTGGCCGAGTGCCATGAGGTGTTGGCTTCTGATCACGCGTTCGTGCTGGGCCAGCTCGAGCTCCGGATGAGGCTTTGGGGGTATGTTTGCCTGATAGTGCAGGATCTGTCCGTTGTGCAGGACCTGTGGCCCCAAATTAAGAAGGAGTGACTACTTTTAGCCCTACAAGTTGCTCATGGAGATCCTTAAACACCAAAATACAACAAAGAAGAAAAAAGGGGGCGAGTGGTCTGATGCTCTGGCTTCCATTTGTCCGAGTTGAATCAGATTCGAGTTTTTGATGAGACATGGGTAATGTGCTTGTTTTGCGGTTTAGATTCACCATGTTCCCTAGTTCCCTAGAACCAGTGGCCCAAAATCAAGGATGGGCTACTGAATATACTGAGTTGCTCACGGTGGTCTTTAAACCACACCCATACTCGAGTATGGCCTTGGTTAAACTGCCAAACGAGAAAAACAAATAGGAACTTCTTGAACAACAGGATGGTATTTACATAGGAATTTTATATTCCTAGCATGTGTATCACGTAACATTTATAATTTTATTTGAAATTGCCGAAGTTAAACAATTTTAATATAAGTTGTTGAAAGTAATTAGCACTGAAAATTTTATAAAAAAAATAAATTATAAAATAAACAAATCAGATTCCACGCGGCTTTTGTAAATTTTCTTCCTGGCTTCTTTTTCTTAATGGCTTTACCGCTAAGGCACTTTTTTTATTTAGAACTACATCACTGCTGCTTGCATAATTCAATTGGGAGAACAGCAGCTCCGGAATAAGAAGATGTAGATTCAAATCCCACTGTTGGCAACAGATATGTTATAACTCTTACTTGGAACTATGAACTAATTATGCTGCTACACAGAGATCAAACAGAGAAAGTGAATAAATTCAAGTTAAAACATCTATAACAGAAGCCACAGTTATTCTTAAATTTATGTGCATACAATTATAAGAACAAGGTTCCTTACCTATTTTCACATTTCACTGCACATTTCATTCTTTCTGCCGTCATGCTTGGTTTAAGCCTCCGGTGCGGTGTTCTATTTTTGGTCTTCAGGTTCTTTCAAATTTTCTACGAACGCTCAAGTCCATGAAGTGCCTTGTTGTCCAGGTTGCAAAATTGTATCCTCCCCCTTCCCACCCTTCCCACCAGGGTGTAAAACCTAACCTTCATTGCTAAAAACCACCCTGTACAAAAAAACAACAACATACTACTACTTTGTGTTCAAGAATTGGGTTTTTAGCAACGAAGGTTAGGTTTTACACGCTGGTGGGAAGGGTGGGGAGGGGGGAGGATACAATTTTGCAACCTGGACAACAAGGCACTTCATGGACTTGAGCGTTCGTAGAACATTTGAAAGAACCTGATGACCAAAAATAGAACACCGCACCGGAGGTTTGAACCAAGCATGACGGCAGAAAGAATGAAACGTGCAGTGAAATGGGAAAATAGGTAAGCAACCTTGTAATTCTGAGAAAGTGAATGTTTTGCCAATCTGGTGGTCTGACAAAACTATTCATTTCATTCTGGGCATGCTAATGAAAATGTAAGGATTGTTATCATTGGCAAGCAGTGGCAGATTGGCCCACCAGGACATTTCCCAGTGGACCACTTGAGAAATGGCAAACCTTCTCGCACACTTTTTTTTATTTGGATTTTTGGAATGAACAAATAATATTTTGGTACTTTTGAAAAATAATCATTAATCTCATGTGAACTTTTTTCTGTCTGAAAAGTTATTCCCTTAAAAAAAAACGACAATTTTTCCTTCTATTTATGTTGGGTGTTGGCTCTGAAATGAAATAGCAGAATTCTCCATACTTATGTGAGAAAAATGCCTTCAGACCAAACATGCTGTTTTAAATTAATTAAGCTAAAGCTAACTACAGTTAGATGTAGGTCGTTGGACTTGGATCCCAGGGTCATTGGTAGGTCCTACCTTCCTTTTTCAATCTTAAAGGAGACATTGAGATGGTGTATCATCCCCACCCCCTTTTCCAGAGACTGACATAGAGCTCAAAGTAATTCTCCCACAGAGATATTTTGAAATCTGTTTCCCTCCCAGATTTATCGTGAAAGTAAGAATGATTTACCGGTACTGGTTCATAGGTCGAAATAATAGGTAGACTTAGAAAAGATATCTACTCAAGGAGGAGTTACCAACACCATTGGCAAAGGAAAGGGAGGGGCTCAAGCATCCCCCTTATTGGATTGGATATCAAGGCACATTTTTCTCTTGAATGCCATATCACATGATTTCTGTTTTTCTTTTAAAGCCGAATTTTAAATTTTGTTCTTTAAAAATATCAAGATGAATCTGAAAAACCGATTTTAAAAAAACTGACTCAAATCACATTTTTTTCCAATGAAGTCGTGGATTTTTTTTAATCCCTTTGAAATTGTTTCATTGTCTCATTTTTCCTGTGCAAGTAACACACCCGCAGGGTTCACTCGCTGTTGTTCACACCCCTGGAAGATGCCTTTATTAACAAGAAAACAAGAGGAAAGACCAACCACTGCAATAGAATCCTTATCAAGTTGTGAAGCTGCTGTTTTTTTTTGTTTTTTTTTTGTTGTTGTTGTTTTTTACCTCAATATCAAGAAATTACTAAAAATTCTATCAACACTTCCTATCTCAACAGTCACTCCGGAAAATACATTTTCTATTCTCAGGCGCCAGAAAATGTATCTTCAAAACACAATGTCTAATTCTTGACTTTCTGGACTTGCACTGTTGAACAGTCTTCGAGAAGTAGAAGTAAATACAGGATCCACATTTTGAAGGTAATGACGGCAAAGCGCAGTTAATGATTCTAAGATATGTAAGTACAATTTTATTAAAGTACTAACAAAACTTTACGTTTTCAATATTTTGCACCATTATTTTTTTGCTTCTGGAATTTCATAAAATAACTAATTTTAAAAGTGTGCCTTTATAAATAACTCCAAGAAATTGAATACTGAGAGAGAAATACTCTATTTTACACTAAGCACATTTAATAAATATATAGCCCTCCACATTACATAAGGCTTTGTATCAATATTTTGTAAATCAGTATTTTAATTATCAATAAAATTGTTAATTTATTAATGACTGTATATAATTATTCTAAATAATGAATTATTGATAATTAATGCTTAATTAATTATTGATTATCCTAGATTAGCAATTATTTTTGGCGTTTGTGTATGAAACTACTTGGGCCGCCCATAATTTTTGAATTACTACGCCCTTGATCAACACACAGTAAGTAATCAATGACCAAATAAGTATAAAAATTAATTGCTTAGGAAAATTGCTATGTGGTATGTGCACATTTTAAATTTAATAATATCATTCATGGAGATTTAGATGAAAATGGGAGGGGGGCTTCAGGGGTCTCATGATTTTGTCAAAACCAAAATTTTTTTACAACATCAAATAGAAGTCATCGCTCTTTCCACGTTTATAAGTGAGTCACAGAAAAATTATCATCGGCCGCCACTGGGAATCGAACCCACGGTCTTCCAGTTATGCGCTGGATATGCTTCCACTGCACCACAGCAGCCTCGAAATTCTCCAGACTCACAAACGACAAACTGCCAAACCACATGGCAGGTTGCTTCTTGGAGCCCCGCACAATGCCAGTAAATTGTTAAGATTTGCTCACGACTGAATTTGTTTTATAATGCATTATCAACAGTTCTCTGTCATCCAAGATGTAGCAGAACTTTTTTTCATGAGGGAATTTATGAAGTGTTTCACTGCAAGTACATGGGGTTTTGTAGTGGACCACCAAACTAAAATTCCTGGCCTGGTTTAGTTGTCCCAATCTGCCCCTGCTGGCAAGAAAAATACTTTTGTGTAAAATGAGCTGCAATAGGTACCAACTTCTGAGAAATTCAGCGTGTGTGTGCTTATGTTCTCAACAAGTGGCCCCAGATATTCGCATTCCATTTGATGAAGGAGGGGGGTCAAAGAAAAGTTGGGTGAACCTTGGCATCACACCTGCTCAGCATGAAAATGGAGCGAAAATGTCTGAAAATGGAGGTTGGACGGATCATGCATGTATTTCTCTCGTAATAATCATGAATATATTATTAGACACAACACAGGTTTAAAAATCATCACAGAAATTTGTGTGTTGTTTTTCTTACGTGTTTCCATTGTTCAAATGGTATTCCTCCCAACCCATAAATGTTTGCAACTTGATAAGCCAGGGAAAATTTCTGAAAGCAGAAAATATAGTATCACAAACACAGTGAGATGCCGGTTTATTAGGCACCTACCTATTTGTGTGATATTTGAGCCGGCCTTAGTGTTGGACATGTGACATAGCAGATGTTAAAAGCGTCCTGCAGGAATCAGGGTAGGATCCAGAAGTTTACTCTTGGAGGTAGGGGCATCAGTTTTTTGGGTATAAAAAGAGGGGGAGAAGACATTATGTTTTTTTTAGATATACATTATACACATTGGTGGTGCCGCTCCTACCTGGCATTCCTTTTCCTTTAAAACACTTTCACATGCTCCAAGAATGTTAAACCATTAAATACTTGAAAGAGAGAGCAAGCAATAGGTGAAAAATCACAATTGTTTCAGTGCGATCAATTGTGCGTTTCCCGAAGAAATGAATTTTATGCTTTTTTGAAATTGGCACAGACTATGTATGTCTCAACAAAATCCTTCAAAATAAAGCCTAAGCCCTTGTATTCGGAGTTGGTTAATTTAACAAAAGAAATTTTTAGTGGTCTCTACCTGACATATTCTCATACATTAAAGTAAATACACGCCTGGTTTCAGCCAAAGCATAATGAACACACGGTTTAGTAATAAAATTGCTAAATATAAAATAACATGGTAACTGAAATTTTGCTCTCCCTCTCTCCCCCTCCCTTTTTTGTTTTTATTGTGCCCTACGGCGACAAAAATAATCATTTTTGACTTCTTTTCATTGGTGATGAAATAACGAAACTCTACGTCCATTGGAAATTAACATAAAAAAGGGAAAAGAAAGCAGTTCTGATATCAGTTACTTTACGTACCTGAATGAAAACTCCAGTGAAGGACAGTAGACACACTGGTGTACTCAGTGTGTGTTACAATCACATTCATACAAAAATGAGATGATGAGAACTTAATTTTTTTTTTTTGAAAAACAAAGTTTCCCAAATCTTGTTTCAAGAACTGAAAACTTCCTTTAAATGAGTACGTAATGTGAAACCAAGTAAACAGTGCCTCCTAATATTCAACAATTATCAAATTTAAATAGCTTGGAATTTGTACAATATTATTAATCTTTTCCTGCGAAAATTTTGTAGCACCATAATTCCCAATAGCTAATAGAAAGTTTCCATTTTTATGATAGTTCAAAGTAGACTACTATCTTAATTACAATTTAGAGACATTAACTTTCATGAGAAAAATGAGTAGGTTTGAATTATGGATTCAGGTTTGTTTAAAATTTTTCACAGACTGTTTCAAGACATTACAGATGCTAGTAGAGAATATGACAATAGCAAAGAATACCCCCATGCTTTTTTCTCCTGCTGTCCCTGTCTTCCCTTTATCTTTTGCTCTCTCTCTCTCTCTCTCTCTCTCTCTCTCTCTCTCTCTCTTTCTTTTATTCTATCATCTTCTCTTTTTACTGAAGCTAAATCAATGTAATACGTACTTTAAAACCAATTCCGTAGTAAGTTTAATTGTTAAATTTTTTTTAGAAAAACTGAAAACAAAATATGCAAAGTTAAGGATTTACGATCTTCGTTAATTTAAACGTAAAAACTTCGTTAGAGTTTGAGGGGGGGGGCCTCAGCCACCCCTCTTCCCCCGCTGAATCCGCCACTGGCAGGAAAGTTGTGCCATGTGGTAACATTCCACCTCATTCCAGAGATGCTCGATGGGGTTTAAATCAGGGGAGTGTGCAGGCCGCTGAAGCAAAAAAAAAAAAAAACTCGTCGGCATGTTTCTGGAGCCATTCGGGGGTGATTGAATTGATTCGTCCATCTGTTGGAGGACAAACCATAATCACGAATGGATGAATTTGGTCGGCAAAGATATTCAGATACGTCATGACGTTCAGATGTATAGTGATGGGTATCAGGGTGCCTAATGCATGCCATGAAAACATTCTGTTTTCCAGCAGGCCGCTGCCACCGGCCTTTACTGTTTACACTTGACAGGATTGCTTCATGGCCTCATGTTAAATGCGCCAAATTCAGATCCTGTCATCCACATGATGCAGAAAAAATCTTAATTCTTTCGTCCAGACGAAATTTTTCCTGTCTCTAACGGCCCAGTATCGAGGCCCTCACGTCATCTAGAGGCACACTTTGGGGTTTTACTCTGACAACATTGGCACTCAACACGGTCGCAGTCTATACTGACCAGATGTCCCGAATTCTTGAGAACAGTCCTTGAAGTAGGTATACTGTCCCCCAAAACATCTGATTTCTTTGGAAAAGCAAGCTGTTCTCGAATTCTGTTTGTCCTCAAAATTTAAATTTTATTAAAAGCTCGTTACATTTCGAAAAAATACGCTTAAAAATAGTTTTCGTTGTACCCACCTACAGGGGCGTAGCCAAGGAAGAGGGTCCTCGGGTCCGGACCCCACCCCCACCCCACGAAGGTAGATTGCATGCGAATTTAAAGCGATATACATATGTATATACACTGGCTAACAGAGAAAACGCTACACCATGAAAGAATGCTTGAAAACAAACCAAACTGCACACACAGATAGTCAAGTAGGTCCTGAACAAATGATTTACTTGTCACTTACAGACTAGGCTCCAGTGGCTGAATATACAGGATGTTCAATAAGGAGTGTGGGCCCCATTTTGGGTGATACATCGAGGCGATGAGAGTCCTGTGGTATCGTGGACCATGTGGCGTCGTGTTGATCCGAGTCCACAGTTCGTCTTTATTTTGCGGGGGTGGGTGGGTACTCAGCCGACGTCCAATCGTGTCCCACCGATGCGAGAGGTCGGGGGATCGTGCTGGCTACGGAAGCATCCAGACACCGTGTAAAACATTCAGGCTGATACGAGTGGTATGCGGCCGGGCGTTATCCTGTTGAAAAGCGACGTTTGGGATGCCCTGCAGATACGGTAGTGCCACGGGCCACAGCACCTCGTCAACATAGCGGCGTGTCGTCAATGTGCCCGTAATGCGTACCAGCGGTGAGCGGCTGTAGCACTCAACACCATGATTCCACATTGCCGGGCCGGGTGCTTCACAATGGCGAAGGAATCCACCCGTTGGCCACGTCGCCTTTAGACTCTCATACGGCGATCATCCGTGGTGAAACAACCGCTGTTCGTCGCTGAACACCACACTGTTTCATTCAGAAAACTCGTGCAGCTCTGGAGCGACACTGTCCGCGTTGATATCGGAGCATCCAAGACTTCCCGTACACTCCGCAAAATGTCACCCGTTGTGCCTGTGGGTCCGCTACGGCATGAAGTCTGATCCGACGATCGCCGTGCTCCAGTCCCCCTACGACGTTGCAGAGATTCTTTCTGAGACCCTCCAAATGCGATCGACGGTTGTGGTATCACGTTGCGTTTCTTCAACAATACGACGCAAAGACCTTTCGGCGGTACGCAGGCCTACGATGAGACCTCTCGTGAACTCATCCGTTTGACGAAATCACGTACGATGGCATTTTAACGGCATTGGCACCCCTTGTTCGTACTCCAGACACGGTTACAGCAGAACCACTCGCGGCCGTGACGACGTCTGGACTGATGGCCTCACGGGCTGGTTGTCCGCTTTTATCCCGTGCGCTGTTCGTGCGATTGGTCTACAAATTTAATCATTTGCATAACTTGTACGTGTGCACCCACCCTGCAATTTGCATGGCGCTGCGTTCACGTGTTCGTGGTGTGGCATTTTCTCTGTCGGGCACTGTATGAGACTTTCACCAATGAACCAAATACATGGAAACCCCCCCCCCCAGAAATTTCTGGCTACGCCACCACCCACCTACCAAATTGCTTATTGTAAATAAAAATTTGACTATTATACACTGTTAAAAATTTTGTAGAAGGTTGCACCCAAAAATGGCGCTTCCCACTTTTATGGCAAAGGTAAAAAGTACTGTGTGGTGCATAAAACACAAAAACATGATTGATGCAGTTCTGAACCATGTTATTCAGTGGCGTAAGAGCGCTTTTGATTTTGGGGGGTACAAGCCCATGAAACTTACACCTCACGCCGTATATGGATGACCCCTAATAACTTTTTTTTGGGAGAGAGGGGGGAGGGTACACTAGAGTTTTTATAAAATACGTATACTGCCCAGAATTTCCTTCATGCGAATCAAAATTGTTATTGTTCCCATTATTATTATTATAGCTGATACAAATTTTACATTATTAATTTGTTATCAGAAAAATGTATGGTGTAGCAGCTTTTTTATGTGTTCTCTCTTGTTTATTTATGTGCTTTTTTTGGGGGTTTTGTTTTTTATTTTACCAAAATATTGAGCAGGGACAGTGAACATACATATACAAAATTGGCACATCACGTGCTGGGCCGGGCATAAATAATAAATGCGTTTGACGGACCGGGCCGGACTCACCAAATAAGGCCCATGCGGACCTATTTGACCATTGGCGCTCTTTGACCCTTGCGTTTTAAAAAGCCAACCAACCAGTCAACCTCTATGATCAGTCACCAATGAGAAGAGAAAAATATGCGCGTTCCCGAGGTGCTTGGACACTGAAATACAAAGGAGCTACGGCTTTTCTGTCAAAGTTAAGGCGAAGAAGGGTATCGATGAAAGAAATCGACGTCCAGTTCAAACCAAGGAGGTTAGAAGAAGAGGAGATGAAACGACCCGTTTTGAGTAAAGCCAAAACAGATCGGCTCTTTCGATCGTCACTCTGAGGTGGTGGGAGTCTGCAGGAGTTCAGAAACGTGAAGTCACTTCCTGTGTCTGAAGCAGTTTTGCTTAGCGCATGCAACCCAAGGATACAAACACGGAATATTTCGGACTTCGTATTTCTCAACATTAGGGTTTTGATTATATTTTAAACATGGTTACTTGCACATGCACAGTATGCAAGTAACCTCCTTGCTGTTTGCTTAGCCTGGGCCTTGTACTGAGAGTGCTGAAGACGTCATGTGCGATCTGAGGATTAAAAGAGAAGTTAATACAGTTAACAAATCTATACAAACTCCGTTTACTGGTGTGAAAGTATAATTAAAGAATGAATACAAGGGAAAATTGAATCTCCCGAGCTTTCGCTCTCCAACCGGGAGACTTTCTCAAGGGTTACAGACGTTACTAACAAGTCTGGCGAGTATAATCAAAATATTTCGAAACACTGGTGGTCGGGAACGTCGCATTTTAAAAATTTGAGGCTCGAGGCGATACACGAGTTTCTTTCATGTGGAGAATCGTCTCAGCATGTTCCTCCACGCCGACGGAATATCAACAGATTGGGTATCGTTGCATGCGTAGGGATGTGTGGAGATTTCAATACTCTCTCTGATCAGTGTGCCTTTGTAGCCAGTATACGGCGCAATTATCTTTATCCCATAACGGGCTGCGTTTTTCTGTGCTACTTCTTTAGACAAGGCTGTTAAGGTCTTTTCCAATCTGATGTCTCTCATGTGCTCCTTAGACCTTACAGCAATCAACCTTTTCGTCATTCCGATGTAAACTTTCGACGAACCGTTCGGATAAATCAGAGGTTTCATGTACACTCCTGCTTCCGATTTCCTGTCTGGGTTTTTGCACGTGTTTGCCACTGCTCTGTGTATGCTGTTCGGGGATCTGATGCCGATGTGAAGGCCATGGCGTCTCATTAGACTTTTGAATGAGTAAGAGAATTTTGGGATATACGGCACAGATCCGGCGTAACGTAAATTATCTCCTTTCGCCTTGGGGGTTGTACGATACCTTGACTGGACTTTTTGTAGGACTTTTCTTAGATCATGTTCGGAGAAACCAGCTGCAACGCCTTTATTGATGATATCTGATATCTCTTTGTTCCTTGTTTCTATGTTGTAACAGACGTTGAAAGCTCTTTCAAAATATGTTCTAAATGCTGCCATTTTATATGAATTTGGAGATACAGATGTAGGTGCGATAAAGCTGGGGCCGCCCCGGTGGCGCAGTGGTCTAAGCGATGGCCTCTGATCATTCGTCCGAAAGGGGTCCGGGTTCGAATCCCGGTCAGGCATGGATGTTGTGTTTGTCTTACGGCACTGGCTCTCTCCCTTCCCTGGAACCAGTGACCCTAAATCAGGGACGGGCGACTGCTTATAGCCCATTGAGTTGCTCACGGTGGTCGTTAAACCTCCAATCAAAAAAAAAAAAAAAAAAAGCTGGGAACTGTTATTGGTTTGTAGTAAACCGCCGTTAATATTTCTATTAATTTAAATTGCCTATTTCTTATGAATTAATGAAATACGCTATTTATTGAAAAAATAGTTCCTGCGAAACTACGTTTTTAAGCAACGTTACATGAATCATTAGGCTTAGCAACGTTCCATTAATCATTATGCGTCGTTTTTTGTCCAGTGCGATTACCTTATTTTGTATGAAATATTTAGATGTGTACTTTTGGTGTACCTTTTCGATGCCGTGCTAAAATTAAACAAAATATGTGTCAGTCGCACATTGTGTTGCTGAAAGAATATGGAATTACCATATCAATAACGGCAATTTTAATGTTATGCATTGAATGTTCCTTATTAACTCATCAAATTAAGTTTTGCCTTTTTTTTTTTCTCCTTAACTTTTTTGGATGAAATAGAATATAATTTGTTTTAACAAATGCACGGTGCCTACGGTAATACCGGTAAATTTGAGCAGAGCAACAACCCATTGATCTTAAAAGAATAAAAGTTCTTTTATATCTGAATTAGTTTGTAGATATGAAATAATCACTGAATTCATCGCTGCCATGGCTCATAAAGTGTTTGCGTTTCGATTTTTACCAAATGTTTTGCATTTACCGAAATTTATAACTTTCTTTCCATCGATATTTTGAAGTTACGAAAAATTAGAATCCTGACATCGCCTCTCTGTATTCTCGCTGCTAGCTAAGATGGCAGTCACGGCAGCGTTTGTTGTGACACTGATGGTGACGTCACGAATCGAGGACTAAGGCCTGCTAGTACTCGAGACGGCTTTGGTATGACGCCTTCCAAGATTGCATTTGCACTGATCATATGACGCAATACTTCAAATTTGTTGGCAGAGTAGTTAGAGCCGCGGACTTCTGGCTAATCATCCGGATTGGACCCGGAACAGGCATGGGTGATGTGTTTCTCTTACGGCACTGACTCACTCCCTTCCATGGTGGCCCTAAATTAGGAATGAAAGACTGCTTATAGCCTATCGCGTTGTTCAGGGTGATCGTTAACCCCCCCAAAGACGAGGTGTAGGAGCATGTGCTCTAAACCACCAGCACCGTATCCCAGAATGGTACATTAAAAATCTTGAAGAATCATCACCTGGGTTGTCAAAGGCGCAGGCTTCTGGCTAATCTCCAGAGTTAGGCCCAAGTTTCGAATCTCGGATACGACAAGGGTTGTTGCTCAAGGAGGTCGTAAAAATTCCAAACAAAAAAGAAAAGGTAAAAAACTATCATACGTTGAAAAAGCTACCACAGTTGTGCTGCTGGGAAGGAAAATTTTGGTAAAGTTGTTTGGATGGGGGGATTTAACGTTAATGACGAGAAACTCGTAGGGCTATCAGGACGGCCGGCCGTTATTTGGGGTCACTAGTTCCTGGGAGAGGACAGAGCCAGCGCCATCGGACAACCTGTGCCACACACAGGATTCGAACACGGACGGCTGGTCAGAAGTTAGCGTCTCAAACCACTCGGTCAACGGGAGATCTTTGTAAGGTTCACAGTCGTCCAGTGATTTATAACATGTAACATAATGGAATAATAGTAAGGTGACGTTAATAACTACCTTCTCAAATAATAATTGAACCAGCTGCGGTCTTGCAAGTTCATCCTTAGGTGTTATGATATTTGTTGTAATTCGAGATGTGAGAGAAATGGTTTCAAGAAATCCTCACAGGTGTTTGAAAAATCATTTAATACATGCGCATATCTACACCTGAATCCTCTGTAAAGCAGGTTTGCAACGAAACAATAAATTCATGTAAGAAGCATAAAATATTTTGACCAATACATAATTTAGTCCATTTACTTTGTCAGTCAGAATATCCGCTCTTGCACTGAGAGAAGACTTTGCTCAACATCTGGTTGCAAAGAGCTGCGTATGGGTTCAGTTGAACAAGCTGAGATTTCGCAAAGTCGCTCCCCAAGGCAGCTGCGCTCTTGAAATCATCAGCAGCCTTGTCATCCTGCTCGTAGAGACGATGTATCAAAGCTCTCTGGCAGTAGGCTAGGCAAGCTGACTTTCCTTTACCTTGACTTAGATGAATGGAATTATTGAGATCTTCCAGAGCCCCTGAAAAGTAAAATGTTTCTATATATCGCACGACAACACACTGCTTAATCTCTCATAAACATGATTATGAATCGTTAACTGAAAATAAAATCAGAAATCCTGTGTTAATATGAATTTTCCTGATATTGAAATCCATTAAATGGCCAATTTATTACGACCACGTACTCGTATTTACGAATATACTGTATAGGTAGTCCACATGAAACATAAATTCAGGTAGACAGGTGGCGCTGCAGTACTCGCAGAAGCGATGGTGGCGCTGCAGTAACGAAAGATTAAATACGAATACAGCGTGCCAAGCGTTTAGTTGGCGCAACGCGTTGGATGTGATACAATTTTTGACAAAAGGGGGAAGCAAATCGACAGAAATCTTTTGACGCATGCAAGTGTATTAAAGAAATGCGTGCCTTCACGCAGTACGGTCTTTAAATGGTGCAAATAATTTCAGGTTGGACATGAAACCACTACGAATCTGCCAAAAACTGGCCAAGCACACGCCGCCATCACACCAGGCACAATAGCAGCAGTGGACGAACCGGTGAAAGCTTAATCGCAGAATAACAGGTAGCGAGTTAGCAGCTGCAATAGGTATCAGCATGGGTTCCGTTGGCACTATTCTTCACCAAGAACTGGGTCATTCAAAAGTGTGTGCACAGTGGATTCAAAAGCTGTTGAAAAATGGTTTACCAAGCAGCTTGCTTCTTTCTACGCGGCCGGTATCTACAAACTTGTCGATCGCTTAACTGCAACAGCAAGTCTATATTTCATTTGGACGACCCTGGGCCACTAGAAGCGTAACTAGGCATTTCTGCGCCCGGGGTAAACCATAAAATATTGCGCCTCTTGTCTGTCTTTTATATGCATACAGTGTCTTACTAATTTAATAGTTTTATATATGCAGTGTATATATATTGCTAATCTAATTTAATAGTTACACACTCTCTCACACACACACACCCTGCTTGACAAAACCAGATTAACGTTATATCAAACTGTATCTTTCTTTTTTATAACGAGGAACAGTACACCAATTAAGTAGTAAATAGTAACGCTGTACTAGTGATCCGATTTATTGGCGTAGGAAATAAACACATAAGCGTTTCCAAGCTTTCGCACGTCAACCAGATGGCTTTTTCAAGGAAGTTAGGCAGAAACTGCAAACTGAAAAATAGAACGCTTAACAATTTGAACGCGGGAACTTGACAATAAATAGATGCGACGTTATATTCATTTAAAGATACGAGGCATCACGTTGGTTTCACGCGGGATCCTGGTAGAGAAAAGGCGTTACTTAAAAATTGGCTCCAAATTCGTGGCAACTCGAGTGAGACACAATCATTGCAAGTATCGCTGTTGGTAATGATCTCCAAGGTATCCCGAATGGCTGTACATTTAGGGGTAGGGCAGCTAGCTAATTTCTTTATATCATCCCACATGGGAGTAGCTGACTTTAATTTGACTTATATGGATAGTGCTGTGGCTACTTTACCGTATTTTGTGTCCCTTTTATGTTCGTTGACTCTGATTCCAAAGGAACGCTTGGTCATTCCAATATAGCATCGTTTAGAGCCGTTCGGATACTGTAGGGGAATCGCATAAACGCCTGCTTCGCAGGAGAGAGGTGGTTTTTCACTATTTCTCTTTAGTATAGTATGTAAAGATGCAGGGGACCTTATGCAGACGCCGTAGTTCATTTTCTTGAGGGTGTTTTTGAGTTTGTAAGACACACTTGGAATGTAGGGAATTGAGCCTAAATAACGTAGCTGTGGGGCAGGAAGACTGGAATGTTTGGCTTTTTGGATAAAGCTACGTATCTGATTCAATGAATATCCTGCTTCAGTGGCTAGCTTGATGACGCTTTCAATTTCGTGTTGTCTAGAATGGGTATCAGAAGAAACGGCGAAGGCTCTTTGAATTCGAGAACGGAAGATAGCTGCTTTGTATTCTGCGGGACAGAAAGAGCTGCGGAGCATCAGGTTGGGGACGGACGTGGGTTTATAGTAGACTTGTGTACCGAGGCGGTTGTCAGACGATTTCCTCAATAAAACATTTTATTCAGACGAATTACAGCTGGCAGTTGTGGCCTACAGTCACAGTAATGATTAAATAGCTCCCAGAGAATCGTCGACAATGTGAGTAACATCTTTCTCTTGCAACCTACGTACTGTATATTCATCCAACTGAAGAGAAACCCCTGTCCCAGTGTTGTCGAGTAGGCCGTGGTTAGTCTTTAGTTCGACGGACTATACAACCCGCACTTCATTTCTGAATGTGATCAACTAACATGTCCTGAACATTCTGAGGAAGAAATGCAGATTTAAAGCTGCCATTGCTAAAAGACTGGCGAAACATATTATAAGCAAATTCTGTAAATGGACAATTGACAAAGTATGGCGGTTAAAAACTGTGTCAAAAACGGATGCAAAAGTTTCAATTCCAATTTCAACCAGATTGCAAGAGATAATTTTTGCGCCCCCTATCTAGAGCTGCGCCCGGGGCAGCTGCCCCGCCCTAGTTATGCCCTCTGTTTGCCACCTTTAGCCTACCGAACGGCAGCAGTTCGTTTCGGCACTGATTCGACAACGTTTTGGTAACGTTGCGATTAAGCATTAGTCCACTCATGTCGAATAGTATCTTCCTGTTCACGCAGATCAGATTCGGATGCAAGTGGATCCAGAAGTCTGATGTCCCGTTCGACCCTATCTCACAAATGTTTCATAGGTTTGAGATCAGAGGAAATAAATATCGGTCCACGTAGGTGAAATACCATCTTCTAGTTTTTCTTTTGTTAGTTTGATTAGGGGTTTAACGACCACCGTGAGCTACTTGATGGGCTATAAGCAGTCACCCGTCCCTAATTTACTGGTTCCAAGAAAGGGAGAGAACCAGTGCCGTAAGACAAACACAGCATCCATGCCTCAACTGGACTCGAACACAGACCAAATACCATATTTAACTACGCTTGGTTATTCAGGGGTGAAATTAAGGGAAGTGTGGTTGTGACGTACCTGCCTCATAAGTGACGCACATGTGCAGTCGGCAAAGTTGCAGCCATAAACTTCGTCGGTGTGGCTTAATTTGGAAAACATTCGGCTCCGGTGCGGAAGAATGCGGGTTCGATTTCAGCTATTGGCAAATGGCTTTAACACTATTTGGTATTTCATGACACGGCCCATACTACTCTTTCACTGCCGCCGTCAGTCTGGAGAGCCGTAACGCCATCATGTTCTTAGTTCCAAATTCTCACCCTCCTATCGTCATGTAGATGAAAACGAGATTCGCCAGATCACGTGACTCTTTTCCAATCAATCTTTTCCAATCAATCTTTTCCAGGCCTTCTTCAATACTTCTTTAAGATTTTCAATAAAAAAATTTCAATTCCGATCTCCATGCAATTCCATCATCTGACTCTAATAATATGTGGCGATTTTAATTGTACGATCGATCCGACTCTGGACGCTGTTAACCCACAAGAACATCGTCATACAGTTTTCGTAGCTCTCTCACTCCTGGTGCAACAGTTTGACCTCTTAGGCGCGTTCCAAATTCTTCATTCCATACCTGTTCAACTTAGTAGTCCCCCCACTCCAATTACTAAAGCATGTGTGGTGTGTTTGTCTTATATATATATATATATATATATCATCATCATCATCATTGTCAACCATTATCAATCCACTGCTGGACGAAGGTCTCCCCAAGTTTCCTCCACAACGGTCTGTCTTGTGCCAGTCTCCTCCATGTCACTCCCGCATATTTACGAATTTCATCCACCCATCTCCCATGTGGTCTTTTTCTGGGTCTTTTCCTGTCCCTTGGAATCCAATCTAAAATTTCGGCTGTCCATCTATGGTCTGTCCTTCTGGCAGTATGTCCAGCCCATTGCCATTTCAGGGATTTAACTCTGATCATGATGTCTTCCACTCTCGTCATTTTTCGGATCCACGAGTTTCTCTTCTTATCTCTCCTGGTTATACCAAGTATGCACCTCTCCATGCTTATTTGAGTTGTCTGCAGCCTTTGTATGTCTCTTTTAGTTAAGGTCCACGTCTCTGCACCATGCGTAAGCACTGGAAGGATGCATTGATCAAACACTTTTCTTTTAAGACATAATGGCATATTGCTCTTGAAAATTATGCTGTTTCTTCCAAAAGCTCTCCAAGCAAGTTTTGTACGCCGATTAATTTCTTCATAAATGTGACCCTCACTTGATATCTGCTGTCCAAGATAAACATACGTATCTGTTATCTCCAGTTTTTCTCCATCAATCGATAAATCTTCATTTCTTGTAAAAGCATTGAACATCACTTTTGTCTTCTGAAAGTTCATTTTTAATCCCGCTTCTTTACTCTTGTCAGCAAGTTCCTGGATCATACTCTGCAGCTCTGATGGGGTAGTTGCAAAAATGACTACGTCATCAGCAAAACGAAGGTGGGTTAGATAATCTCCATTAATCTTTATCCCTTTGTTTTCCCAGTTCAGTGATTGAAAGACATTTTCCAATGTGGCATTAAAGAGCTTCGGAGATATTGTGTCACCTTGTCTCACTCCCTTTCCAATTTTTATGTGTGTTGTATTTTCAAACAGCCGAATCTTTGCACTTGCATTTTCATAGATGTTATTAATAATATTAATGTATGCATCTTCAATACCGCAGGATTTCAGAGCCGTGGTAACTGCTGATGGTTTCACCGAATCAAAGGCTTTTTCATAATCGATAAAAGCCATGCACAATGGAAGTTCATATTCCCTCGCTCTTTCAATTAGTTCTCTCAGTACGTGGATATGATCTATTGTGCTGTACCCACTCCTGAATCCAGCTTGTTCTCTCGGTTGAGCCATGTCCAGTGTTACCTTCAAGCGGTGTGAAAGAACTTTAGTGAAGATTTTATAAACCACTGATAGGAGGCTGATAGGTCTGTAGTTCCTGAGATCCTCAATGTCACCTTTTTTATGTAGCAGGATCATTGTAGCATTGTTCCAATCCTCAGGAATCTTCCCTTCATTAAGGCATCGAGTGAAAATTTGGGCGAGTACTGTTTCGATTTCTCCACTTGCTTCTTGTATGATGTCTATAGTAATTCCATCTTCTCCTGGAGCTTTCCCCCGCTTCATGTTCTTGATTGCATGAGCAACTTCTGCTGGGAGGACTGGAAGAACTCTGGTACCTTTCACGATGTCTGGAGTACATGTATCATCCCTTTCATATAATTTGGAGTAGAAATATTTCACTCTTGTCAAAATTTCGCCTCTATTTCTTGTTATAGAACCATCTTCTTTTCTCAGAGCCATAATCTGTTTTCTTCCCTTACTGAGATGTCCCTTTGCTATCTTAAGGCTTTGGTTGTTTTCAATTGCTTTCCTCACTAGCTCACAGTTGAATTTCCTTACGTCTTCAGTGATACTTTTTCGTGTTGTCTTGCATAGCTCTATATATTCCACTTTGGAAGTCACATCTTCTTTAGTTGTCCTCATCTCTCTTCTTTTTTGCATCAACATTTTGGTTTTTCCTGATAATTTGTTCACATGCAACTTGTTCTTAGACCCAGCTAATTTTGTTGCTGTTTCCATTAGAGCTTTGGTTACTTTTCTGTTAACTTCCGAAATATCCACTTCTTCCGATGTTAGGCCTTCTAAAGCAGAGAATCTGTTCTTCAGTTCTAACTTGAAAGTATTATGGTGTTTTTTAAGGTTGGTTATGTCAATACATTTTGTTTGTCTTATGAGCTTGCCACGTTCCAGTTTAGTGTTGAGGTGCATCTTACATCTCACCAATCTATGGTCACTACCTGTGTTGAACTTGTTCAGCACACTGCAGTCTTCGATGACGAATTTTTTGTTACACATAATAAAATCAATTTCACTTGTCGTTCCAATTGGATGTCTCCATGTCCATTTCCTGTGTGGCTTTTTCTTGAAAAAGGAGTTCAAGATGAAAAATCCTTCTGCCTCTGCAAACTCAACGAGAGTATTTCCACGCTGGTTTCTGTTGCCGTGACCGAATTTACCTACTGAAGTTTCATTCTGTTGCCGTTGCCCTATTTTTGCATTGAAATCTCCCATAATTATCTTCAAGTGCTGCTTACCTTTATTATTTAGATGACGAATTTCCTCATAAAATTCTTCAATTTCTTCTTCAGCATGACTTGTGGTGGGTGCATAAGTTTGAATAATCTGAGCCTGGTATCTTCTCGAGAGTTGGATAATGAGTCGTGCAGCTCTGTCAGAGGAACTTTCAACTTCTACCACTTTATCCTTCAGTTTCTTGTTTATTATAAATCCAACACCACTAGTTCTGCCAGTATCTGTCCCACGATAATAGAAGAGATGTCCACTTTTCAGTTCAATGAGATCTTCTCCTTTTCTCCTTACCTCACTTAGCCCGACGATGTCCCACTGGATCCTTTGTAGTTCCTCTTCCAATTCAAGGAGCCTTGAATCAGAAGATAGGGAGCGTCCGTTATATGCAGCCAAGGTCAGCATCAGATGGCAGCCTAGTCCGGTCCTCCGGGGATTCTTAGCACCCTCTGCCTTCATGTCGCACTGGCCGCTGCCTTGGCCAGGTACATTCCAGCTGCCGGAGACTGAGGGCCAAGATTTAAGTTGTAGAGTCATTTTGGAGGTGTTTGGCCATAACTCACCACGCTGGCCAAGCGGGTTTGTGAGTGTTGGATAGCATTTCCTCTGATCCCGATGGTATAGTTATACCGCTATTGGCGGTCGTCAGAGCCCCTTTAGTGGGAACAGGATGCACCACGAGAAGGCGGGGCTGACATTTGTCAAGAAGAGGCTGTGATGTTACGCATCACCTGACCTTACATCCCTAACCTTACATATATATATATATAAGGCGCTGGTTTCCTCCCTATCCTAGAACCAGGGTCCCTAATTGCTCTAAGGGTTGCTCATGCTAGTCGTTAAACCGCGAAACAAACAAACAAAAAAACAACAAGAGAAAGCTATTCCATTGGGCAAATCCCTATTTAGTCATCCTTACCTGCAACGTCTCCTTTAAGTCTTAACGCTTGTGCTCGATTGTTATAGGCCGAGGGTCTTCCAGGTAAGAGCTCAATTGCTTGCGTAAATACTGAAAGCGCTCTTTCAACTTCTCCTGTTTCTGCTGCCTTGACTGCTTCTAATTCCAGATCTCGTGCTCTTCGAATTTCTTCTGTGTCTTCCTCTTCATCTGAAAATATACATAAATTAAAAAATGTTAAAGCCGTTTTTTTATACCAGCGGTTGCAACAGTTCAAAACAAGAGCTGTGATGTATATCTCTAATTTAATCTACCTTCCCTTTCGAGTTTCTGTTCTTATGCAAATTATGTCATCTCTCCGTTAGATTTTCTTTCTGAACGGCAAGTCATTCCATCGAATTCCTATATATTTTTTGACAACGACTGACAGTGAGTCAAAGGCAGGGCCAACGCTACGTGTGGGCTGAGTTGGGCTTCAGCCCACCCAACTATTCTTTGATCCCACCTTTTAGCGCCACAAAAATATTTAAGCAGTTAGAACATATGGCGGGTGCAGCCATTTAAGATTCTAGGGAACTTTGATAAATGTATGTGAATTTCTCTAATTCGCTGAAATTTCGTTATATAAAATGAATTCTTTGTTAAATTTAGTGCTGGTACTTATGAGAAATGGAAGGAGTCCTCTTAACGAATTTCTGAGAGAGTAGTAGAAACACACCATTTTTGCAATTATAGTTTAAAACGATGAGAGAGAGAGAGAGAGAGAGAGAGAGAGAGAGAGAGAGACAGAGACATTCCTTGTCAGGTTACAAACGGAAATTCATAAACTGCATCATGAAAGCAAAAACGCGAAAACAAAAAACAAAACAAAAACGACCTAAGTAAGGTAAAATTGTAGAGAAATACAGAGGGTGAGTCGAAAGTTTTGCAATATTTGGATCACTTTATGTCTTCATACGTACCTTTACGACGAAAGCTGACTAACATTCAAAGTATAGGCCATCGTGTTGCACCGTCTTTAGCCATCTGTCTGCCAGTTCTTCGATTCTACAGAGGGTGAGTTGAAAGTTTTGCAATATTTAGATCACTTTATGTCTTCATACGTACCTTTACGACGAAAGCTGACTAACATTCAAAGTATAGGCCATCGTGTTGCACCGTCTTTAGCCATCCGTCTGCCAGTTCTTCGATTCTACAGAGGGTGAGTTGAAAGTTTTGCAATATTTAGATCACTTTATGTCTTCATACGTACCTTTACGACGAAAGCTGACTAACATTCAAAGTATAGGCCATCGTGTTGCACCGTCTTTAGCCATCTGTCTGCCAGTTCTTCGATTCTACAGAGGGTGAGTCGAAAGTTTTGCAATATTTAGATCACTTTATGTCTTCATACGTACCTTTACGACGAAAGCTGACTAACATTCAAAGTATAGGCCATCGTGTTGCACCGTCTTTAGCCATCTGTCTGCCAGTTCTTCGATTCTACAGAGGGTGAGTTGAAAGTTTTGCAATATTTAGATCACTTTATGTCTTCATACGTACCTTTACGACGAAAGCTGACTAACATTCAAAGTATAGGCCATCGTGTTGCACCGTCTTTAGCCATCCGTCTGCCAGTTCTTCGATTCTACAGAGGGTGAGTTGAAAGTTTTGCAATATTTAGATCACTTTATGTCTTCATACGTACCTTTACGACGAAAGCTGACTAACATTCAAAGTATAGGCCATCGTGTTGCACCGTCTTTAGCCATCTGTCTGCCAGTTCTTCGATTCTACAGAGGGTGAGTCGAAAGTTTTGCAATATTTAGATCACTTTATGTCTTCATACGTACCTTTACGACGAAAGCTGACTAACATTCAAAGTATAGGCCATCGTGTTGCACCGTCTTTAGCCATCTGTCTGCCAGTTCTTCGATTCTACAGAGGGTGAGTCGAAAGTTTTGCAATATTTGGATCACTTTATGTCTTCATACGTACCTTTACGACGAAAGCTGACTAACATTCAAAGTATAGGCCATCGTGTTGCACCGTCTTTAGCCATCTGTCTGCCAGTTCTTCGATTCTACAGAGGGTGAGTCGAAAGTTTTGCGATATTTGGATCACTTTATGTCTTCATACGTACCTTTATGACGAAAGCTGACTAGCATTCAAAGTATAGGCCATCGTGTTGCACCGTCTTTAGCCATCTGTCTGCCAGTTCTTCGATTCTACAGAGGGTGAGTTGAAAGTTTTGCAATATTTAGATCACTTTATGTCTTCATACGTACCTTTACGACGAAAGCTGACTAGCATTCAAAGTATAGGTCATCGTGTTGCACCGTCTTTAGCCATCTGCCTGCCAGTTCTTCGATTCTACAGAATGTGAGTCGAAAGTTTTGCATTATTTGGATCACTTTATGTCTTCACACGTACCTTTACGACGAAAGCTGACTAGCATTCAAAGTATAGGCCATCGTGTTGCACCGTCTTTAGCCATCTGTCTGTCAGTTCTTCGATTCCGCGGCGGTACCAGTTCTTGTCCTTCGAGGCGAATAACTCCTTCACCCCAGCTGCCACCTCCTCTTAATTGTTGAAGTGCTGCCCGCGTAGAAAGTGGGCCACGGTCGGGAACAAGTAATAATCCGACGGGCAAGGAGCGGACTATATGCTGGATGTGGCATCAGTTCGATGCCCTCAAGTTTGCCCGGGTCGTTCACGCGGTATGAGGCCGAGCGTTGTCCTGCCGTAGGAGCGCGCGCCTTCTGTTCACCAGTGCAGATTACTTCTCCAAAACGGCATACATCCGCTCCAGCTGTTCAGAGTAGAGGTTGGCGTTGATGGTCCGACCGTCTGGAGCAAATTCGTAATGGAAAATCGACTCCGAATTCCACCAGACGTAGAGCATCACCTTGCGCTCGAATCGCCCAAGTTTGGCAACAGGTTCAGGAAGCTGGCCTGGTCTCAACCACTACCGTTGTGTGTTAGGATTACGGAAATAGACCCACTTTTCATCGCACGTAAGAATTCTCTTGATGAAACCTACATCGCGCCGGTTTTCTAGGAGTTTCGTGCACACTTCCACTCGGCGGTTTGCTTCAGCTAGCGGCAGTTCGTGAGGGACAATGCGGCAGATTCTGTAGACCTTGCCGAAGTCTTGAAGGTGACGAACCACTGTGGTCTGTGATATTCTCAACTCGCCTGATAATCTCAGAGTGCTGGTTGTCGGATTTGCCTCTGCGGCCTGGAGCACGGCCTCCCGAATTCACGGTTCGCGGCCTACTGGACCTTGGCTGATCATCGAGGTTTCTGTCACCTGAGCGAAATTTCTTGAACCATCTGGTTGCGGTGCTGTGGCCCACGGAACCTTCCCCTTTCGCATGACAAAAAACAAAAAAAAATGTTTCGTGTTGCTTGAACAGCGTTATGGCCGAGTTTAAACTCGTAAAATAAAAGTTCCCTAATTAGCCAGTTGTGCGACTGTTCACCTTTTAGACTTCCCAACCACAGACAGAACGACAACATGCAATGCTGTTCACAGCAACGACTACCATTTTATATCCCTTTCGACTGACTGCAGTGCGTGTTTTGAACCAGTTTAAACACGTGACATACACTCCGCAGCATATGCGTTTTTGCAAATATTGCAAAACTTTCGACTCACCCTCTGTAGAAACTTGCCACAGATATTCGTATCAAAGCTTCATTTCATTTCATTTTCATTCATTATATTGCATTTTCGTTGTTACAGACATGGTATTACATAATCATAAATATATAACACAAATAATATATTTTTGTAACAACAGGGAATGAGGAGGGAAAAGGCCTGATAGGCTTGACGTGGCCTCTTCTCCCACAGCATCAAAATTTTCATGAAAATAAAAAAAATAAAAAAAAAAAAGCATAAACAAGTCAAATCCACATAATATCAAACACAGCTAGGGTGGTACTATCCATTAATAAAGGTAATAGTACATTATGAGCTTTTGGTCAGTAAGAAATGCCTGAGTTTTCCTTTAAATATATTAATATTATTAAGTGATATAATATCAGTAGGAAATGTATTTCATAATGCAGGACCAATATAATTAATAAATGATCTAAATCGTTCTGTTAGTGGAAACATGGGGATTAGTGTTGTTTTTTGTCTCGTGGAATAACCATGACCTCGAGTACTTATTAAAATTAAATCTTGGTAGTAACCATTTTTAATTCTCAAAAACATTAGTTTACCTATACTATAGATATGCAATTGTTGAATAGTTAGTATATTAAAATCGTTTGGAATGAGTCTAGCCTGAGAGACTGTATTTGAAAATTGAGTATTTTATAGTTTAAATTGTAATAGTCTTATGAATCTATTTTGTAACGACTTAAGTTTTTTTCATATTGTATAAAGTAGTCGATCCCCAAACAGATATACAATAGATTAGGAGAGATTGAATTAAAGTGTAGTATAATAAAATTATTAATTTTGGGGTTAAATTGGCCACTGCACTACTAATAATCCCTATATTTCTTGAGATCTTATTAGAAAGGTAGTCAACATGTGAATTCGATTTTAAATCGTGCTGAATAATGATACCAAGATAGTTATGACTTTGAACCACTTCTATAGATGATCCAAGTAAATTAATATTCTGAATTAAGGAGGTGGGGGTTGACGTACTTGAAAAAATCATTACTTTTGTTTTGTTAATATTAATAGCCAGATCATTTTCAGTTAACCAATTAGTGATAGATGTAAAATGGGCTTGTAGTTGTTGCCCTTCCCATACTACATACATTGAATAAATACTACGTACAGTATTCACTTGAAAACTTTTTATCACTAGGGATGACATTATCAGCGTAGGGTAAAATGCACGTGAGCGGAATTTTTTGCCGAAATTTCTGTCATACACTTCAAATTTTGTGCCCCCCCCCCCCCGCCTCACATCATGCTTAGCCCCCCTAATAGTCCACCCAGTTCTGAGATGCTGGCGTCGCCACTGGTCAAAGGTAAATAAAAAGCTGTGAAAGCAGGAGTTTGTCAGTGACGCAGATTGAAACCCTGTTCCCTCGCTCCGGAGCGAAGGGCTCTAACCGACTAAGCTACACTGGCGGAGTATATTGCTGCAGATTTGTCGTCTTAACACGCGTTTCACCTCTGTAGTACGTCACATCATCACTCTCTTAATTTGATTTTTTTTTTTTTTTTTTTGAAGCGAAGAAAGAACTCTCATTGATTCTAGGCGATGTGTGGGACGAACATCACACATTTTTCGAAGAACCCAACGGTCAGTAGATCCATTTTTATGTTCGGGCGTCCCCTCCTTCCGGAGTAAGTTGCTCTTCCAACGAGGCTACACGGACGGAATATATCGCTGCAGATTTGTCGTCTTGACACGTGATTCACCTCCGTAGTACGTCACAAAGCACGTAGAGAGTGAAAAGGCATGCGGTGGTAGTGAAAATTCTCTAAATACGTCAGTGAATAAACAAAGACATCGCTCTTTCCACGTTTATCAACACATAGCAACCGAAAAATTGTTATCCGGCCACTGCTGGGATCGTACTCCAGATCTCTCGATATCTAGCCGAGTGCGTTCGCCTTACGCTACAATGGCCAACAATCAACGACGCTATGTGCTTTTATCTGTCAGCTTCTGACATCACATATCCGTAAGATGGGCTCAGCAACTGGGAAGTCTCCATCTGGTGGACATTAACGGCACAAGCTATATATTAATTATAGCAAATAAATTCAAAGGGCGTGAACAATAGTGAAAATCCTCTGTGGTGGTAGTACGATAAAAAAAGTGCTTTATTGATTGTATTTTGATGCATGCCACCTTGATGATCTATACAATTAAACAGTCTTATCTACGAGACGGAGACTGTGAATAAGGCACGTAAGCTCTGTGAGTTGTTCAAAGAGGAATTGTTATAAGTATAATTAGCCGCTCCCGTGGTGCAGTGGTTTAAACCTTTAACGACCATAACGCCCAAAACGCCCGTACATACAAAAGGCCACAACCGCCCGAAACGCCTTTCTAGAGTGAGTCAGATTTCATACCCTTACGTGTTCTTCAAATTTTCTGGACCTTTTGGGGATCAGCAGGAGTCACCCTCAGTCTCTGTTGTTGTTATTAAACAAAGAAGTGAAACATCAGACAATTTCTGGCGTTATGGTATTTAGAGTGATACAAGATTTCTGGGTCATGGTCGTTAAAGGGTTAAGCGCTGATTTCTGACCATACGGCCTTGGTGGGTATCGCAAGCAAAGAACTTTGGTGCCAGCAGATGGCGTTGCGAAACGCGAGCTCTGCACTCCACGAGAGAGAGAGAGAGGAGACCTCGTACTTGTTATTGACTTTCAAAAACAGAAGCTCGAACGTCCTTTGGCGAGAAGTAGCTGTTCTGTTTTGGTCGTGCCTAAAAAAGAGCTATCAACTGGCTATTTGTTTTTGTGCAACTTAAATGGTGTATACGTTTTTCACGTTTATTTTAGTAAATATTCGTTGTATTTTAAGAAAGTGCTGTCGTCTTTTTTGATACGGGCATTAAGACGGGTAGTGCTTCTGCTTGTAATAGTGGGTTCGAATCCTGTGAGGCATGTATATTTTGTTTAACGGCACTGGCTTTCCCGTTTCCCCGGAACAAGTGGCCCTAAATTAGGGACGGGCAACTGCTCATACATAGCCCATTGAGATGTCCACGATAGTCGTTACCCCCCACCCCCTCTAAAAAGTGTGACTTGTTTTTGTGAGGAAGTAAAACAATGACAAAATGTTATCAATATAGAGAACCCATTATACACTATCTACCAACAAGTAATTGGACAGCTGTGATAGCAAAGGAAAACGAAGTTTATTCACCTTCAGTAGTTGGTGGAGCCTCCACGAGCGGCGATTACAGTTGCGACCCACCGGGGCATACTCTCAACCAGGCGCTGTACGACGGCTAGCGGTATTTTCTTCCACTCGGCTTGGAGAAGACAGGTCAGTTCCTTCGCCGATTTCGGACGGTGGGGGCACCCCTTAAGTCGACGCTCCAACTCGTCCCAGAGATGCTCGATAGGGTTAAGGTCCGGGCTTTGCGCAGGCCAGTCCCTTCGATTAACCCCATTGTCACCATACCAAGCCATGGTGGACCTCGTAACATGACAGGTGGCATTGTCATCCTGAAAGTAACATGGGTCCAACCCGTAAAACTGCCACAACGTAGGAAGCGCATGGTCATCCAAAATGGTGCAGTAGGTCTCGGCGTTGAGTCTACCAGGAATGGCGACCAAGGGTCCCATGCCATACCACGAGAAATACCCCCATAGCATAATTCCACCGCCGCCGAACTTCACAGTTAGCACAATACATTCCGGCAGGAGGCGTTCTCCAAGCAGATGCCAAACCCAGACCCTGCCATCCAAACGGTAGAGGGTGAACCTTGATTCGTCGCTCCAGAGAACCTGTTTCCACTGTTCAAAGGTCCATTGTCGACGTTCTTTGCACCACGTTAGCCTAGCAGCGCTATTGGACTTGGTGACCAAAGGCTTGTGGACGGCAGCACGTCCATGATAACCGATCAGATGGGCTTCCTTACGGATGGTATTCATCGAAAGAACACTCACGGATGCCTGTTGAAACTCCTCGCGGATGTAGCCCATTGATTTTGTGCGGTTCTTCCGAATTTCTCTGGCCAGCACCCGTCGGTCTCTAACTCCCAGTTTTGTGGGTCTGCCGGGTCTGGGCACATTTCGACAGTTACCTCTCATCTTCCACTTGCCAATCACGTAAGCCACTGTCGATTTTGGGTACTTCAACTCGCTGGATATGTCACGTGTGGATCGGCCATTTCTGTGATACCCGACGATTACACCTTTCTCGAAATCAGAGAGCTCCGAACTGCGTGGCATCTTGCATGCGACTGGTTGCGTTGTTGTTTCCCACACGATATTTAACGGCGGCGGCCGTGACGTGTATCAGGACTGCAGATACTGTCGATTGTAGGGGTGTCCAATTACTTGTTGGTAGATAATGTATAACGTCATTCATGTATCAGCATAATGATTTGTGATATTTAAAAGATTTTCTAATAAAAGGGAGGTCTTTATCTTCAGAATATTTGGCATCTTGTCAAAAATACGCTGGACTGTTCGTCGTTGTTAATTATCTACAGTGGTTTGAAGAGCAATGCATAACAAATAAAGTTTGTTGTAAACTTGAAATATCGTAATTTTGTGACATTTACGGAGAAACTACACTGCTGGCCACCCAAAATGCAACACCAAGAAGGACACGAGATAGCAAAGCCAGATTTACTGGACACATAACAAACAACACATACAAAGATGAAACGATTGAGCTTACAGGCCCGAGCGACTTGCGGAACACGCAGACATCAATAGTTCGTGTGATCCCCATGGCTGGCAATAACGGCCGGTACACGCCGCGGCATCGAACGAAAGTGGCTTTGGATGTGGGTTTGGGGTATGTCGGTCCAGGCTGCTTCCACACGTTGCCACAGTTCATCATGCGTAGCCGCGGGTGGTGCTTGCCGGGCAACTCGGTTGCCGATCAGCGACCAGACGTGTTCGATGGGCGACATATCGGGAAAATAGGCTGGCCACGGCAGCAGTGACATCTGGTGTGCCGTGAAGAATTGTTGCACGATGCGTGCCACGTGCGGACGCGCATTGTCCTGTTGAAACGTGGCCGCTGGCAGGTCCTGCAGGTAAGGGAGGACTACAGGCTCCAAAACGTCGGAGATGTAGTGGTGGATGTTGAGTGTACCGGCGATGCGTACCAGAGGGGTGCGGGTGTCATATCCAATTGCGCCCGAAACCATAACGCCAGGCGACGGACCGGTATGGCAATGCATAATGCAGGCGTCATACAGTCTCTCGCCGCGGTGCCGCCACACGCGGATCCGACCATCGTGGTGTTGCAGGCAGAAGCGCGATTCGTCGGAGAAGACAATGTCGGGCCATTCCGTAGTCCAGGTGCGGCGTTCAACGGCCCACTGCCGCCGCACTTGCCGGTGGTGTAACGTCAATGGTAATCGGAGCAATGGGCGCCGTGCGACAAGTCCTCGCTCCTGCAGGCGACATCGAACGGTACGTGATGACACAGGTCGCTGCGCAACACACCCTAATTCCTGCGCTAACGTTCGTGATGTGGCTGTGCGAGCCGTCAATGCCCGCCGCACAACATGCCGGTCCTCTCGTTCGGTGGTGTGCCGCGGCAGCGGCAATCGCTCACGTCGGTCCGTCCGTCCCTCCTGCACCCACCTAATCCATACTCGCCTCACTGTGGCTGGATGTCGTCCCACACGGGCGCCGATGTCTCGGTACGATAAACCGCTGTCGCGATAAGCCACTATTCGTCCTCTGTCGAACTCCGAAACGTGCTGGAATGACTGCCGTATTCTGCGACGAGGCATCAGGAAGCTTCCCACGCACAGGTCCGGCAGCACAACACACTTCCACTGCTTACACCCCGCCTTCTGTGCACCCTTCGTATAGTGCTTCTCGGTGGCGTGCCGGGCGCACATGATTTGCATATGCCCTGCAATGCTAATCGTTTGCATGTCCTCTCGCGGGCGACGCATGCTGCGAATTTCAGGCCAATCGGATGCTTCCTTTTTGGTGTTGCATTTTGGGTGGCCAGCAGTGTATTTCCAAGAAGTGCCCCCCCCCAGGAAAACATGAGTTTACATTTATTTGTGCCTCCTCCAATTTTTTAATCATGCTACGCCTATGCTTACAACCCTGAAGAACAGAAAAGGAAATGCTTGAATCATGCAAGATATAAAACAGAAGGAACAACAATACCCGTCGAACGAATGAAATGTAAATAGGAGATGATCAGGTAGAATGACTTCGGAACAAGGTGGAAGAACGACAGAGAGATGTTTGGTTGGGATAAAAATAACTTCAGGAATATAAAGGAATCCGAGAGTTAAAGAAAGAGCCAGCTAGAGAGAGATGGGGAGTCCTGCTTCTGGATCTAGAAGTGGACCAAGCTCAACTATCAAGCAGAGACCTTCCTCGGTTTTATTGGCACACAGGAGCGGATTGGGTCGACGAGACCAGGCAGGAAATTTTAGTCTTCTGGTCCACTACAGGAAAGTACGTATCCACAGGGGAACACCTCATAAATACCCTTATACAAAAATTTTTAGTCTTCTGGTTCACTACAGGAACGTACGTATCCACAGGGGAACACCTCATAAATACCCTCACAAAAAAAAAAATTATGTTAATCCTTGGATGAAAGAGAATTGTTGAAATATTCGTTGTAAAACTAATTCAGTTGTGAAAAATTTTTAACAGCAATTTAAGGGTGAAAAAATTTTGAAAGTCCACTCGTGATTGAATGTAACGTACTCAAAACGTGGTGTTGTACCAGATAATTATATTTATTTGGTCACTGTTCGTCTACTGTACAACGGTATTCGTACCACCTCCTTGAATAGACGTTATTTTTTTTAGTTTTCCCATTATTTTGGACCATGAATCACCCTTTTGATCCATGAACCAGTACCGGTAAATCTTTGTTTCTTTTAAGTGGGATATGGATTTCGGAACATCTCTGCCGGAGAATCTCTTTGTGCTCTATGTCTGTACGTGGATAAGGATGTGGGGATGATGAACCATCAAAATTGTTACCTATGCCTCCTTCGAGATTGCAAAAGGAGGGTACGACCTACCAATTGCACTTTGGCTCCAAGCTTAATATATTTATAACAGAGTGCTTGATCCCGCGGCAAATTTTTCACTGAAGTAGAGAGAAGTTTGTTTTTTTCATTTTAGGGTAACGCCCAGCATATACACCGAGGAGCCATTACATTATGACCACCTACCTAATAAGCTGTAGGATCCCCTTTAGCCTGCAAAACAGCGGCCACTCGGCGAGGCATCGATTCGATGAGGTGGCGATAGGTATCCTGGGGTATTTTTTTTTTTTTGATTGGAGGTTTAACGACCACCGTGAGCAACTCAATGGGCTATAAGCAGTCGCCCGTCCCTAATTTAGGGTCACTGGTTCCAGGGAAGGGAGAGAACCAGTGCCGTAAGACAAACACAACATCCATGCCTCACCGGGATTCGAACCCGGACCCCTTCGGACGAATGATCAGAGGCCAACGCCTTAGACCACTGCGCCACCGGGGCGGCATCCTGGGGTATCTGGTACCATAATGTCAACAGCAGGTCCTCCAGTTCCCGTACATTTCGTGGGGGGGAGGGGTGATTTAGAGCGAACTCGCTTTTCCAAGTCGAACCACAATGTTCGATTGGGTTCATGTTAGGTGGATTTGGAGGCCAGGGCATTAACAGAAAGTCACCAGCCTGTTCCTCGAAACACACCTTCCCGATTCTGGCATTGTGGCATGGTGCAATTATTCTGTTGGTAATGGCCATCACCAGCAGGGAACACAATTGCCATGAATGGGTGAACTTGGTCCGCAACGATGTTCAGATACCTGATAGCTGTCAAGGATTGTGCTATTGGGGTAATGGGGCCTAAAGTGTCCCAAGAAAACATCGCCCACAGCATAAAACCGCAACCGCCGACCTGTTTACGCCCAAAGAGGGCCGCGGGTGGCCAAGTGATGGGCAACGTTCGTGACTGCCACGGAAAGGACCTTAGGTTCGATCCCAGGCAGGTACGAACGCTCGATCCACTATATATCCGCCGTGCGTCGGATGGGCACGTTAAGCCGTCGGACCCCGGGTACTGGCCCCCGGTAATAAATAAGAGCGTCTTCCTCCCCCTTTCTACTTCGCTTCCGTGTCACTTTCCTATCAGGCACTCTAGCCCAAATCTCCTAGCTTCCTATTTCTAAGGGTTGTTTAAGACCTGGGGTCAGACACTCCCTTCCTAAAATCCTCTACATATGATCATGATCATCATGATCAATTATATTGTTTACGCCCAACAGTGCATCCAGATGCCATAACCTCCTTGGTATTCTGCGTATCCGCTCTCGGCCGTCTACATGATGCACCAGGAATCTTGATTCGTCAGAACAGGCCACTTTCTTCCAATCATCCACGGTCTAATCTCAATGATCTTGGACCCGTTTTTGTTAGCGATGACATGCAGTGAGCATGGGGACCCGGCTGAGCCTTTGGCTACGCAGGCCCATGCACAGAAGGCTGCGATGAACTGTGTGCTGTGACACATTACCCTGATCACCACTGTTGTAGCTGCGGGTAATTTGTCGTACTGTGGCCCTGCGGCCGCTGTGAACAATGCGCGACAGTCTCCGCTCCATTCTGGCATCAATGAGCTGCGGATGACAGTTCATCGTTTGGCCATATGAGCACCACTTTTTATACGTGTTCACTACAGTGGCACGTGAACAACCCACAAGCCGCGCCGTTTCCGAGACCGTAGTCCCTAGGCGCTGTGCCATGACAATTTATCCTTCATCAAACTCCGATAAATCGGCAGCTTTTCCCGTTCTGACTCCGAACACTCTACTAACCGAAAGCCGGTCCTCGGATTGTATATACAGGGTGTCTGAGAATTACTGGACTTATTACAAAATTATGTAAAAAAACACCTATGACCATTGTCTGTTTTTGTATGTCAAGTATTACTAACACGGTTTCTATATTTTTGTTTTGCAGAATTGCTATTCCCAGAATCCGATTGATGGCGCTAGGTGTGGCCTGATGAGGAATGTATGAGAAATGCGCAATCAGTAGTCATGTCACCCGTTCAGCAGAAGGCGATGTGTGTGCTATGGCTTCCGGAATTAAAGTCTGTCATTAAAGTTAAAACACGGTACCGTTTGGAGTATGGTTGTAATCCTCCGTCAACGAATTCAATTAAGCGGTGAATGAAACAGTTTAAAAAAACTGGCATTGTGGAACATCGTGGAGGAGCCGGTAGGCCTTATGTCAGCGGTGAGACGGTTGACCAAGTTAATGGAAGTTTCCGACGAAGCCCCAGGAAATCCGTTCGTAAAGCTAGCAGGGAACTGTGCATTCCGAAATCGACAGTTCACGATATCTTGCACAAGAAATTAAAGTTTAATGCTTATAAAATTCAAATAGTGCAAAAGATGCATGTAAATTATCACACTCTGCGATAGGATTTCGCTGTGGATATGCTGAATCGAGTGGAAAACGACGAAAACTTTCTCAGTTCTTTAATTTTTAGTGATGAATCCACATTTCATGTATCAGGTATTGTGAATCGTCACAACAGTAGGATATGGGTCAATGAACCGCCTCATGCTACTATTGAACTGGAACGTGATTTTCCAAAAGTTAATGTGTGGTGCGCCCTATCAAAAAGAGAAGTGATTGGCCCTTTCTTCTTCTGCGAAAAAACCAGAAATGGTGACATCTACTTGGATATGCTAGAGAATTTCGCTATACCCCAGATCATTTTAAGTCCGTCAACGTCGTTTTCCAACAAGACAGCGCGACTCCGCATTGGTCAACGTGTGTACGTAAGTGCCTAAATGAGCATTTCCCCAACAGATGGTTTGGGCGTGGTGGTTCCATTTCGTGGCATCCTCGCTTTCCAGATCTAACTCAATTGGATTATTTCATGTGGGGTTATGTGAAGGATCGTGTCTATCAGACGCCTTGTACTAATTTGCAGGAACTGAAGCAGCGTATCACAGCTGCTATTAATTCCATAACTCCTCAGATGCTTGCCAATACATGGCATGAAATCGAGTATCGCTTGGACGTACTACGAGCAACCAATGGATCTCACATCGAAATTTATTAACTTGTGTAGTTACATTGTAAGTTAGTACAGTCAGTTTCTTTCTATCTGTTTAATGTTTTGTTTTATATAATTTTGTAATGTGTCCAATAATTCTCTGACACCATGTATACTGCTCTGTGAACTTCAGCTGAGCCCCGTTCGGTCTCCAGGCGCGCTTATTTCTCTAGGCTGGGGGTGGTCATAATGCAATGGCCCATCAGTGTATATAGATACAATGAACCGCAATTATTTTAAAGACAATAACGTTTTATACAGAAAATATGAAGCTCAAATGAAGTTAATGATTCTTATTCATAAGTACCAAAGTAATTATTGGTTCTTTCCAGACCAAGAGGATACGAAAAAATGGCTATTTCTTGAGTGGTCCTGAGGAAAATATCCCCGTGTCCCAGTGGGCTAATCCGTCCCTGCTGGGACATTTTAAGTCCGTCAGTTTTGAAATAAAAACGTGTTCTCCAAGAATCAGAAGCAACAATTTCATCGCTCCAGCAAAAATTTAGGTCATTAAATCGATAAAATTCTGAATTGTACGCGAATTGCCGACATTCGTAAAATAATAGTAGTTGAATTACAGGAAGAAACATAGGTGCTGATTTTTTTAATCTTTGATCTTGCTTTTCAGTATGTTTTTTGACGTAAAAAAACAACTGAAATTTAAGTTAAGAAATCTGTTATGAAAATATTTAACGCAATGGAATACATTTCACAAACAAACTATTCAGTTGCCTAACTACGTAAAATTCTTGTGTGTAAGTATCGGCTCCAGCGATAGTGACTGCTCCGCAGTTCAATTTATACGAACCCCATCTAGGGTTTCTTGAAAACAATCGGTCCGTCATGATCCTAGGCATTTTTCGCGAGTAAGCGCTCTTCTCATGTTAAAATTGTGCGTGCACTCTACCGGCATTAAGGTTTCTTACGCTTTCCAACTGTAGGTTGGAGAAGCGAGTATGCTCCAGTTTTGTCCGTCTGTCTGTTTGTCTGTCCGTCCGTCCGCACGATAGCTCGCTTAAAAATGGTTTGATTTCGATGAAGTTTTAGTATGTGGTATAGAGGACTACTGGGAACGAACCTTATTGAAAATGGGCGAAATGGGGTCAACGGTCAGGAGCGGGATCCATTCCATCGCCCTTATGCGTCATAACTTACGTAAAAATGCTTCAATTGCGACAAAACTTTATCGCGTTGTTCCAGAGGTATACTGAATCGTTTCTGTTGAATATCATCGAAATGGGGTCAAAGGTCAGGGTACAGGAGCGAGATTTATTCCACAGCCATTATCCTCATAACTTGACTAAAATGCTTCGATTGCGACAAAACTTCGGTATGTTGTTCCGGAGGTATATATTGAACAAATTCTGTTTAATATCATCGAAATGAGGTCAAAGGTCAGGACACAGGAGCGAGATTTATTCCATATACTGAACCATTCCTGTTTAATATCATCGAAATGGGGTCAAAGGTCACAGCACAGGAGCGAGATTTATTCCACAGCCATTATCCTCATAACTTAAGTAATGATTTCTGGTATGTTGGAAAGCCTATCATAATCAATGCATTGCTTGATTTTACTAACTTGTTTAAAGAAATCCCGTCTCGATTTCTCTGAACCTGCGTTCAGGACCAGATTATGTCCTGTTGCCTTTTCAGGAAATTTTTTCTATTCCCATAAGTTATTTTGCTATTAATTGTTTTTAGTGAAACATTATAAGGTCGCCTTTTTTTTTCGGGGGGGGGGGGGTGCTATCATTAAGAAATCATTGTGTCGCTACATTGAATTTTTTCTGAAATTAACGAGCCACTTTCCGTTATTCCTTTCGTGACTTAACGAAGCATATTTCTGACACAATCTTTTCCGCGAAATAACGGAAATATACCTGAATTTCACGGATTTTTCGTACGCTAGGAAAATCCGGAATTTTCAGAAACCTTTCCGCAATTCCTTTCGTATATTAACGGGAAAACTCCGTTCTCACTTTGCCCCTATCCATATGACGAAAACATTCCGGTAATAACAGAGGTTTGTGGAAATACTTGAGGTTTGATTAACTGTTAAATTTCAATCGTCTGTCAAAGGAACTGATTTTGAAGTTCTGTAGACAGATTGCATATTGTGGATAGCATATCGCATGAAATTTGGTTATTTTGGCGCAGGACATTTCTTCTGCTCTCGCGCATTTTGTGCACCAGCTACTATACAATATATTGTGTTAGCGTAAGAAACAGGGTATTTAAATTATTGTACTGGTGATTGTACGATGTCTATGTACCAGTCTGTGGAATCCTTAAAACAAAAGTTGTTATAGCTGTCAAGAGTAAATTTTATATTTAGAATTTTTGTGAAATTATACTATAAAACAGTACATTTAACTTTTTCTTAAAGATAATTGAAAGTTATTGTCAGTTAAAAAAAAAAATCTTGAGTTCCAAAACATTCTGTTGCTTCAAAATATCACGTTGAAAAAATACTTAATTTATGATAAATTCTCCTAAAGAAAACATAAAATTACTACAAACGTATTTAAAAATGATAAGCTCCAAGAGAAAATAAAATTACTAAATCACTCGCATTAATGAAGAAAAAAAAAATCATCATCGCGCAATTAGTTTTACCTGGACGTGAGTGCAATTCTTAAGACTTTCTGGCTCAGTGGTTAAGATATGCCCCGACGAATTGACCTCGGTTTGTATACTCAACCCAATCGACCTCGGTTCGATTCCCGCCACCGACGTAAAAAAAATCTTTGGCGTAAGAGCTGAAAATTTCAGTGTCTTCGATTTTGCGAAATTTCTGTAAAAATACGGAAAAACTTGAAACGGACTTTTCTGAAATAAACGGAATCATTAACTACGGAAAATCTGTTAAAATACGGAAGATAAAAAAAAAACCGGGCACTTTGTGAAAACACAAGTTTGTCTCCTCACTCCGGAGTAATTCGCTCTCCCAACTGAGCTACGCGGACAGAATGTCTTGCTGCCGATTTGTCGTCTTGACACATGCTTTCATCTCTGTAGTACATCACAACTTTTAAAAGCGAAAATGTCATTAAAAGACGGACACCTACCACCGGCAACTTTGCTGCACGTTATTTTCAGAAAATTTTCGTCCAATTCACACCACTTACTTTTTTACAGTGATATAATTGTTGTGATAAAATCATCGCTATTTTTATTATAGGTAACGTACATTCAGCTTTGCCTAAGTAGCGACTTATATACTAATCACATTTTTATTTGTTTTACATTAGCCGGACTACCCAAATCAATCGCTTTTAGCTAAAAATAATTAAAAAAAAAATACTAAAGTAAAAGGATGACAAGAGTAAAGTAGATTCAGTTCTTTACTCAATACATCTTCTTAGTTTAGAAAAAATGTTTCCGTTAGTATGGTGTGAACAAAGATTTCAGCTTATAATCAGGGGCGGATTGGGGGGTCCAAACCAGGCCGGGAATTTTAGTCTTGTGGTCCATTACTGAGTCATGTGCACCAGCAGGGGAACAACTCATAAAATCTCCAATGAAAAAAATTCTGTTAGATCCCGGATTAAACAGAACTGTTATGCATTGTAAAACGAATTGGACGGTGAACAAATTTAAATAACAATTTAACGGTGAAATAATTTTAAAAATTTTGCTTATGATTGAGTGTAGTAGCAAAGCTCTGCAAAACGTAGCGTTTGTAACAGGTATTTTTCTTTAAAACATTTAGTTCTGACAAAAACAAATCACTAGTCCCTTGTAGAACCCATTTCAAACTAAATCATCACGAAAATGATTCTGCAACTCAAACGGTACATATACCACATAGCAATTTTTCTACGCAGTAAGTTATTATATTAATTTTGTCAGTCATCGCCTACTGCACAATAGTATTTATATCTACTCCTTGAACGTAAGCCTCTTTTAAGTCCACCCATTATTTTTGAACCACAAACCACCATCTTGACTCACGAACCACCATCTTGACGCACGAACCACCATCTTGACGCACGAACCACCGTTTTGACCCATGACCCAATACCGGTAAATCGTTGTTTCTTTTAAGATCGATGGGGGTAAGATCAGTGTTTCTTTCAGGCATACATCCGGGGGAGCCCCCTGGAAATGCCCCCCCCCCGCACACACACACACACACACACCCGAGACATTTTATGTTACACACAGGATCATTTTATGTTACACTCCCGAGACATTTTATTGACACTCAGGGTCGAAGGGCACCGCCTAAAATTACTGCACCGGTAAAGTGTTGCCATCGGAAAAAATTTTTAGGGACAAAGTGGCCCAGCTACATAACTCTAAATTTTGTTGGAGCAAAACATTACTGTGTCACGATAACAATATGTTTGGCGCAGCAACAAAACGTTTTTTCACGATAACAATACATATTGTTTTGTCATGATAACAATAAATTTTGTAGAATCAACAATAATTTTCAGCAAAATACTTTTGTAAATTCGACTGCATATCTACAGAAATTTTTGGTTGATTCAACAATTTTTTTGCTGAATTAACAAAACGTTTTTCTCAGCGCGGTGCTTCGGCCCCTAAAACCTCCGCTTTAATCCGGCCCTGCGTGCACTACATACATAGGGCGTTCAATAAGTTCTAAGCCTAAAACACAAAGACAAAATATGTTTTCAAAAATGCACCTTTATTTTTCCACATAGTCACCCCTGACTTGGATGCACTTGTTGTTCCAATCATAGAGTTGGCGAATCCCCGCTACGAAAAAAATCTTCCTCCTCGAACTAACACTTCGTCTCCATCTTCAGTTCAGAATCATCAGCAAAACGTCATCCCCGTAGATCTTTTTCAGATTTTTGAAAGGAATGAGATCAGGTGAGTACGGTTTGCTGGAAAGCAGTTGGAATCCAAATTCTGTTACAGCTTGCATGGAAACACCGGTAGTGTGGATTGGAGCATTGTCTTGAGAAGCACATCCCTTCGTCATTTACTGGCTTCACGCAATTGTCGCAGTGGCGCGCGGCATAATAGGCAGCATTCATAATCCTTTTATGGTGCAAGCAATCAATTAACAGCAACTTTTCTGAGTCACCAAAAATAGTAGCCATAATTTTTCCTGCAGATGGTTGGTTTTTGAACTTTTTTTTGTGGCGGTGATCCTTGATGTTTCCAGTGCATGCTCTCTTGTTTAGTAACAGGGTCCCAATAGAGAAGCCACATCTCATCATCAGTCACAATGCAGGAATAGAAGTCATCTGGATTGCAGTTAATGCGGCCAAGTTGAACCCGACTTGTTGAAACACGATCATTCTTCATCTCAGGTGTCAACATTCCAGGAACCCATCAGGCACAAACCTTTGACAGCCCTAACCTCTCATGCGAAATGGTCTAAACACTGCCGGTACTTAACTTCAGTTCCTCAGCAATCTATACTACACGGATTCCCTTTCATCAAATCCTCCATTTTTTGGCACATTTTATCTCCACTGAGCTTCCCTTGCGAGGGTCGTCTTCCGAGTCTCTTCCCAGTTTAAAGTGAGCAGCCCATCTTTTGACTGTGGCATATGAAGGTGAACCATCGAAGTACACACGGACCGGTACTGCGTGGCGTTTCACCTTCCATCGTCAAAACTTCAATCATCACTCGTTGCCGCAATTTTATCTGTCGCTCATTTATTGTCACCTTATAGACTTCAATGCAATGTGGCGCCGTCTCAAATGCTGACACAGTGACATGGCGTGGCTGTTATATAACTGAAGGATCATGCAATTTTATCTGGCGCTCATTCATTGTCACCTTATAGACTTCAATGCAATGTGGCGCCGTCTCAAATGCTGATACAGTGACATGGCGTGGCTGTTATATAACTGAAGGATCATGCAATTTTATCTGCCGCTCATTCATTGTCACCTTATAGACTTCAATGCAATGTGGCGCCGTCTCAAATGCTGACACAGTGACATGGCGTGGCTGTTATATAACTGAAGGATCATGCAATTTTATCTGCCGCTCATTCATTGTCACCTTATAGACTTCAATGCAATGTGGCGCCTTCTCAAATGTTGACACAGTGACATGGCGTGGCTGTTATACACTGCCGGACAATTGCTAAGGACGGATGACAATAGCAACGATAGCAACCATAAAATGGAAGGCAGGAAAATGTGGAAATTAGCATAAGTGCGGGATACAGTAAGACGTGTTGTGCGTATGCAAATTTTGGATTGCCGAACTTGTTCGTGACGTCATAGCGCTGATAAGAGATATAAAGGATTTGACGCGTATTGACCGTTGTTGTTCAAACGCAAAGTTTAAAGGGAAAGAATCAATTGACGAACTTGCAATTTTCAGTATGTCTTCCCGACATCACCTAGATGATTTGACGCGTGGCCGTATTATTGGCAAGATTGAAGAAGGGCGAAAAATAACAGATGTTGCCAGGGAGTTCGACGTCAGCCACAGTGTTGTTTCAAGGCTTTGGAAATCATTTCAAACAAATGGAGAGTGTAGCAAACGTCACGGGGAGGTCGTGTTCGCAGTACGACACCTGCAGAAGATCGGTACATAGTGCTATCAACAAAAAGACACCGGCGCAGCACAGCTAGTGAGGTAGCAAACCAGTTTATGGCTGCTACTGGCAAGCGGATCTCCCGAAAAACTGTCGCCAGACGTTTGCATGAAGGACTATACTCCCGCCGTCCTGTTGTGTGCATCCCATTGTCCAGACGTCACCGTACCGCCGTTTGCAGTGGTGCCATCAACATCGCAATTGGACTGATAACGACTGGTCTGCTGTCCTCTTCTCAGATGAGAGTAGATACAGTCTATCGTCTGATTGTCGACGACAACTGATCTGGCGTGATAGTGGTACTGCATATTGTCCAGCAAACATACAGGAAAGGGACTGATATCCGACATGTAGTGTCATGGTATGGGCTGGCATCATGATTAATGGCCGTACGTCCCTCTATGTGCTTCCAACTGGGACTATGACTGGCCAACGATACATTAATGATGTTCTGCTACCTCATGTTCACATGTTCCGTGGTGCTGTCGGTGATAGATTCATTTTCATGGACGACAACGCAACATGTCATCGAACAGTCGCTGTCCAGGAGTGTCTTAAAAGCGAGGATATTCAACGCCTCGTATGGCCAGCACGTTCTCCAGATCTGAATCCCATTGAAAATCTGTGGGATGCTTGGGGAGGAGACTTGCTGTTCGCCAATGCCCTCCAATAAACAAGGACACCCTCATCCGTGCACTGACAGAGGAATGGGATAAATTACCCCAACACCTGCTTGATAATGTTGTGCAAAGCATGACACGACGTGTGGAATCTTGCATCGCCCTCCATGGTGGCCATATCCCGTATTGACATCTTACGCCGGAACGCCTGCGGACGGTAATTGCATTTTTTTCACGTTTACGTATTCTGCACAAAATGGCCTGTTTGTCCCTTGAACACGTTCCAAAGCCTTCTGGATTTCAGAGCACAATAAATTGTCTTTCTTGTAATGTCCTGGCATTCTGACATTATTTTATTTCACTTGGCATCCAACAACACTTACTTTTTTATGCGCTATATAGCCGTTTATGATCCGTCCTTAGCAATTGTCCAGCAGTGTATAACTGAAGGATCATGCAATTTTATCTGCCGCTCATTCATTGTCACCTTATAGACTTCAATGCAATGTGGCGCCGTCTCAAATGCTGACACAGTGGCATGGCGTGGCTGTTATATAACTGAAGGATCATGCAATTTTATCTGCCGCTCATTCATTGTCACCTTATAGACTTCAACGCACTGAGGCGCCGTCTCAAATGCCGGCACAGAGACGTACCGTGGCTGTTATATAAATGAAGGACGATACAATTTCATCTGTCGCTCATCCATTGTCACCTTATAGACATGAATGTGGCGCCGTCTCAAATGCTGACACAGTAACATGGCGTGGCTGTTATACACAGGCGAGTCACATTATTGTGACCACCTCCTACTTTTGATGTCAAGAGCGCGTAGCCTGTGAAAGAAGGCACGTGACGTGAGCTGGCTTGGAGTGTATATAAAGTGTGTTGTAGGCAATCTGAAAACATACCACTCGTTGCTGTTATATATAAAAGGAACGATTTATCAGATTTGCAAAAAGGGATGATTATCGACTTTCGGGCCAAGTGTAGCGGTATTTCTGAAGCAGCGCAGTTTGTGAATTGTTCGCGTGCTGCTGTGGTTAAAGTATATCGTGATTGAAGAAATGGCACCATTGCGAATAAGCGTGGTGAAAACTGCGGAAAACCACGTGCCATTTATGTGAGAGGTGAACGTCGGCTGAGAAGGTGCGCGAGGGCAGATCGACACACTACAGTGGAGCAACTCACTCGCCGAATGAACCAGGGGGTACTGGAAGTGTGTCTAAAATGAGAGTTCAACGAATCCTGCTGCGCATGGGGCTCCGATACAGACGGATGGTCACTGTACTATGCTAACGAAGGTGCATCGGCAGAAGAGGCTTACATTTGCACCCAGTATCTGAATTGGACCTCCACTGATTGGCAAAGGATTGCCTTCTCCGATGAGTTACGTTTTCTGCTTCATCGAACGGATGGATGCTGGCGTATAAGGCGTGAAACAGCGCAGAACAAACATTCTTCAACAATTGCTGGAAGAACACAAGCTAATTGGGGGTAGGGGCAGCGATATGGTCTGGGGAATGTCTTCATGGCATTCTCTGGGTCCACTCATACCTGTGGAAGGCACTATAGACCGAATTCATTAAGAATTCATCCTTGCATACCACGTACACTCACACATGCTGATTGTCTTCTCTGAGGCGGATGGGATCTTCCAGCACGACAATGCGACGTGTCACACAGCTAGAAATGTCCGAGAGTGGTTGGAAAAGCACGGTGAAGACTTCAAAGTACTTCCCTGGCCCCCTAATTGAGCATTTGTGGGACCACCTCGATCACGTTGTTCGCTCTATGGTTCCTCCACCACGCACCCTCCAGCAACTGTCAGATGCACTGCAGTCAGCATGGCTCCACATACCTGTGAACACCTTCCAGCATCTTATTGAGACACTCCCAACCGTCTGGCTGCTGTCCGCCCTGCACACGGCGGCGGTTACTCTGGATATTAGCTGGTGGTAACAATAATGTGACTCGACCGTATCAACTTTTTTCCATGAGACTTCAGAAAATATGGCTCCATATTGTCATTTTCAAACAAACTGCAACGTTAAAATTTAGAATATCACAATAAAAATACTGTTTTTGTTTTACCCATTTTTAAAATTAAGACAAAACTATTGGTCTTAGAGCAAAAGTGAAGAGATCAATTTTGTAGTGCGTAATTTGAGGATTGAAACTAAAAAAATTACATCGTTAAGACCATTGGTTATGGAGATATGTTATTTTCTAAAAGTCTCCGAAAGGAAAGTTCGGGGGTGGGAGTGGGGTTCCGGGGAAAGCACAAGGGTGAGGGATGGGAGTTTTGGGAAAACACATCTCTTATAGTGTTTATAACAACTGACCAAAATTCAGTTTCCCCCTAATTATTCTCGACATTTGACTCTTTTTTTTTTTTCTTTCATTTCCTGGGATAGCTGTAACGTTCACTATCTGGTACTCATTTGGTCTGCATTTCATTCTGCATTTTTGTGGAGTGCTGTGTTCTCGGCGTTCACATAACTTTTATCTTTTACTTAATATTTACAACCGTTGGCTCTGGGGTATTTACCTAGTTTTACATCTTTAGTGAAATTATAACAAAACTTGCGACTTTTGAAAGATCGTAATGCTTTCCCATAACGAAGGTGCGAGAAAGTAAAAAAAACCTACAAAAAACAACAACCCCCCCCCCCCTAATATTTGAGTGGAAATGGGAAACTTTTGAACTCGAAGGGGCGTAATTTCAAGTATCCCCCTCCCAGACAAGGAAAACTTGCTCCCGGCCCTGGGCGTACCAGAAAAACTCGTGACCTCGCCGCAAGAAATATCTTCGAGTCGCTTTTCCGAACATCTATTAGATTTCAATTATTTTAAAATTTTAAATTTCGTATTATTATTAACTAGGTTTTATGGGCATTTAAATAATGCAAGTTCTTTGAAAATTACAACTTACAGGTATTTTTCATAAAACCAAAATTGTTGCCCTTTATTTCGTGTAACACAAAAAAAAAAAAAAAAAAAAAAAATGTGCATATTGTAGTTAAAATTATTGCCCTAGTTTTATAGCAATGTTTAGTACTTCAAAAACGCTTCCGCAAATTTAATCATATCACGCAAATTTTATTCTGTTAGAGAATTAAGGTGGACGTCAAGTAATTTTGCTTCCTATACTTCCAATGGAAAAACTTCTGTACACATTTTCTTCACAATTAATGTGTTCCCAAGGATGAAAATGTTAACATCGATTAAAATAGCTTCATTTTATAACTTGGAATACTTAATATTTTCTAAAACATAACCATAATTATGCAATCCAACATTTGTTTGTCTACTGACGTCATCAAAGTACAGATCGATCCATCTTTTTTCTGGTTTCAACACCAAATTAAAAGTTATTGATTTTTTATGTAATTATGGTTATTTTTTAGAAAATATTAAGTATTCCAAGTTATAATATGAAGTTATTTTAATCGATGTTCAAATTTTCATCCTTGGGAACACACTAATTGTGAAGGAAATGTGTACAAAAGTTTTCCATTGGAAGTATAGAAAGCAAAATTACTTGACGTCCACCTTAAGGCAAGTCTCTTTGAAATGCCCCAAAGCTCAAAAGCGCGCGCACACACGCACACGCACACGTAACTGCCATGTGATAGCGTCTGATGACCTTTTCCGATTTATACGAAAATACATAACATAAATAATCAAATAAGTAACGACTAAGAATTGTGGCACACACGCACACACGCACACAAAACCAATTTAAATTATTTACTCTTGAATATAAAAACACAGCATGATTCCACAATGTTTTGCACATAGTAAAAATTATTCTCTTGACTCTGTATTAAAAAAAAATTAAAAAATGACAAGTCTGTTTCTTCGCCCCGCAAAGAACACCATCTAGTTCACTACATTCCGAAGGAAGGGTAGTTACGTGCAAGCAACTGTAATACGTAACACCTTATTCTCCTTAGTACAAAAATTGAACTAATATTAATTCTTTAACATTCCCTTACTAACATACATATACAGTGGCGTAGCCAGAATAAATTTCTTAGGGGGAGGGGGTCCATGAATTTGATTCATCGGTGAAAACCTCCCGGAAAAAAAGTACTTTAAGTAGGAATAAGCCTAAAATCTTTAAAAGTCAAAAAATGGAAAAAAAAAAAAAAAACATTACTAAGAATTTTTTTATATATATATCATCATCATCGTCAACCATTATCAATCCGCTGCTAGATGAAGGTCTCCCCAAGCTTCTTCCGTAACGGTCTGTCTTGGGCCAATCTCCTCCATGTCACTCCCGCATGCTTTCGAATTTCATCCACCCACCTCCCACGTGGTCTTCTTTTGGGTCTTTTCCTGTCCCCTGAAATCCAGTCTAAAATTTCGGTTGTCCATCGGTGGTCCGTTCTCCTCGCAATATGTCCAGCCCATTGACATTTCACGGATTTTACTCTGATCAAGATGTCTTCCACTCTTGTCATCTTCCACATCCACGAGTTCCTCTTCTTATCTTTCTTGGCTACGCCAAGTATTATCGCTTTAAATTCGTACTCAATCTCCCTCAAGCTCAAGGGGGGTTCGATGTATTTTACTTATTCATTGAAAAACAAATGCGAAAAATTGCTTTTCAATTACTTCATTCAAACCAGCTGTCCAAATTACTTGCTATTTCTTTAACCATCTATATTCAAAAACTTTTGTGATATATTTTTGCCGAGGCTACAGGCCCTCTGAGCCGTGACCCCCCTCCCCAATACGGAAGGTGTGTGTGTGGGGGGGGTGCTGGCTGTACGCCCCTGACAATACTCCAGCCTTAGGTAAAACTTTTAAGGAATTTAAGGGATGGATATCACATCCACAAAGGAGATCATTATGTATTTTACCATTAGATATGTCAGTTTCTGTCATTTAAATGGATAATTTTAAAAATATTGATCATGTTAGCCTGTGTTGTGTTACACTTTAACTGATGTAAGATAATTTTACCTCGCTTCCACGAACAATTTTTGGAAATTTAGTTAATATCAAGAAAAAAAAAATGTGGTCTTGAAAAAAATCATAACGTAATGTTGGCTCTTACGTTATTAAATTTTACGAAGCGTTCGGGAAAAAAGTTCGTGGAAAATGTTTACACTTTAACGGGCATCCTAAAATTTTTTTTGACGAGTTTCAGATCCATTTTCAGGACCATACACAAACCTATTCGCTTGTCGTAAAGTCTAACCAGGGGCAGAGAATAACCTTTAAAACCTCGTTGATATACGGGGAAACTAAAGGATTTATATTTTCGAAATAGCTGCGTGTTTAAGTAAGAGAATTTTACGATTACCTTTTAAGTCTACAGGAGATAAGGAATCGTACGGACATTCACCAAGAGGCAGTAACGGGTTGAAAACGCTGTTCAAGATGGCTAAATCCTGAGTAGTCGACATTCTAGTATTGGACTGATGATGCTTTTGATCTTTCACTCTGCCGCTGACGGAGAAGAGGTCAAGTGTTCAAGGACTGCTTCTGTAATCTCATGCTACGTCATCCAACCGGATTGGTGTACAGATAAATCAGGATTGGATCACGCTAAGCGCGTGATAAACGAAGGTTATAGGATTTGGGAAGCTCCAAAATAGGTGGATTACTATTGCGTGTGCAGATGTTGGTGTCTTTCGGAAGTCACTTGAGTTCTCCGTCGATTAAAGTTGCGAAAGGGCAAACCTTGGACATTCCAAATTAAACACAGTTCTGATTCAAATAAAAATTTGGGGTCACAATTTACTATACTCATACACGGCAACGTTTACCTGCACAAGTTTAAATGTGACACATCTACAGAACTACCCTGCCGTCTCGGTGGTCGAGTGGTCTGAGGCGCTGGCATTCGACCATTCGTCTCAGATGGGCTCGAGTCCCGGCTGTGGCATGGGTGGTGTGCTTGCACGACTGCTCACTCCCTTCCCTAGTTAGGGACTGGTGGCTGCTTAACGAGTTGCTTATGATGGTTTTTAAAGCCACCCCCTCCCCCAAAGCGGAATTACTGTAACCAGAATTGGAAACGGGCCAAAAATTTTGAACCCGACCCGGACAAATTTGCTTTGAACTATAAATTCGAAACTCAATTTATAATTATATATAATCATGTATCATCATTGTCAACCATTTTCAACCCACTGCTGGATGAAGGTCTCCCCAAGTTTCTTCCACAACGGTCTGTCTTGAGTGAAAATCCTCCAAATACGTGGCGTCAGTGAATAAACAAAGACGTCGCTCTTTCCACGTTTTATCAACACATATAGCAACCGAAAAATTGTTATCCGGTCACCGCTGGGGATCCGAATCCCAGATTTCTCGATATCTAGCTGAGCGCGTTAGCCTTACGCTATGGTCGCCAACAATCAACTGCGCTATGTATGTTTATTCACTGACGCCACGTATTTGGAGGATTTTCACTTTAGATCTCACCCTTTGGATTTAACTGCTATAATTAATATATAGCCAGTGCCATTAATGCCCACCAGATGGAGACGTCTCAGTAGCTGAGCCTATCATACGGATTTATGATGTGAGAAGATGATAGAAAAACACACATAGTGCCGTTGATTGTTGGCCACCGTAGCGTAAACGCGCTCGGCTAGATATCGAGAGATCTGGGATTAGGATGCCCAGCGGTGACTGGATAACAATTTTTCGGTTGTTATGTGTTGTTAAAACGCGGAAAGAGCGATGTCTTTGTTTAGGTCTGTCATGAGCCAGTCTCCTCCATGTCACTCCCGCATGCTTTCGAATTTCATTCGCCCATCTCCCATTTCGTCTTTTGTGTCTTTTCCTGTCCCTTGATGGAATCCAGTCTAAAATTTCGGTAGCCCATCGGTGGTCCGTTCTCCTGGTAATATGTCCAGCCCATTGCCATTTCAGTGATTTTACTGTGATCATGATGTCTTCCACTCTTGTCATTCTCCTTATCCATGAGTTCCTCTTCTTATCTTTCCTGATTACACCAAGCATGCATCTCTCCACGCTTCTTTCAGTTGTCTGCAGTCTTTGTATGTCTTTTTTTAATTAAGGTCCACGTCTCCGCTCCGTACGTGAGCACTGGAAGGATGCATTAATTAAACACACTTTTCTTTTAAGACATAATGTGCACATTGCTATTAAAAATTGTACTGTTTCTTCCGAAAGCTCTCCAACCAAGTTTCATACGTCGATTAATTTCTTCAACAATGTGACCTTTGCTTGATATCTCCTGTCCAAGGTAAATGTAGGTGTAGTTATCTCCAGCTGTTCCCCATCAATCCATAAATCTTCATTTCTTGTAAAAGCATTGTACACCAGTTTTGTCTTCTGAAAATTTATTTTTAATCCTAATTCTTACATTTTCTTTTCATCTACTTCTTACTCTTTTCGTCTTTTCTTTACTCTTTTCATCGGCCCGTGAACCGAGTGATCCACTGCTCAGATCAGATCAGACCAGATCATATGTATAGAGGATTTTAGGAAGGGAGTGTCTGACCCCAGGTCTTAAACAACCCTTAGAAACAGGAAGCTAGGAGATTTGGGCTAGAGTGCCCGATAGGAAAGTGACACGGAAGCGAAGTAGAAAGGGGAGGAAGACGCCCTTATTTATTACCGGAAGATCAGTTCCCGGGGTCCGACGGCTTAACGTGCCCATCCGACGCATGGCGGATATTTAGTGGATCGAGCGTTCGCACCTGCCTGGGATCGAACCTGACACACACACACACACACACACACACACACACACACACACACACACACACACACACACACACACTGTCGCATACCTGATATCCAAATTCCGAGGAACTGGGACTGTGGACGATAAGCCATGTAGTGGTCCGCCGAAAACTGCTACCGAACAGGAAACCTCAACAATGGTCTTGGCATCCTTTGCAAAGAGTCCCCAACGTAGCACACGACGTCTCGCAGCAGAATGTGGGATCAGCCAGTCAGACATTGTGCGGATTCTTCACACCATTCACTGCCATCAGTTCAAGATCCAAACGCAGCAGCAACTATCAGAGGATGACCCTGATAGACGTGTCGCTGCACCTGGGCTTTAGACCAACATCAACGGGATACCTCATTCGCACAGGGTATTTTTTTCAGTGACGAGGCGAATTTTTATGTCAGTGGTGAGGTTAACAGTCAGAACCACAGGCACTGGAGTGACAGGAACCCTCACTGGACGGAACCATCCAAAGTCGTTGGTAATGTAAAGGCTATCGTGTGGTGTGGAATATGGGACACCTGTGTAGTCGGACCCATTTTCATCGACAATAATCTAAATGCTCAGCGCTACCTGAAAGTGCTACATGAAACAGTGTTCCCTCCTCTTCTGAATGAAGATGACAGTTTCCCCTGTTCTTTTCAACACTATGGGGCTCCACCACACTACGGAGCAACTGTTTGTCAATCGCTAGATGTTCAATTCCCTGGTCATTGGATTGGCCGGCGTGGTTATGTGGAATGGCCACCCAAATCCCCCGACCTCACACCACTCGACTTTTATCTGTGGGGTCATCTGAAACGGTGTATGCTGAGAAAATCCGCGACAAACGCCACCTTCAGCAACGCATCCTGGAAGCATGTAGCGGCATTTCTCCTGATATTCTCGTGCGGGTGCATAACGACTTGATCAAGCGCCTTCAGCTCTGTGTTCAGCAACAAGGACAACACATTGAACACATCAAATAGTTGCACATCACAGGGTACTTTAGAAGTTGTTACTTCACCTTTCTGTGTTGATAACTTGTGAACCACAACACATATATATGTCAAATCTGATTACGACAATCAATTTCTGAGAAAATTCTGGTCTTGTTTGATATGCAACATGACGCTCTTAAAATTTGAAAAATTTAAACTACATCGAATATGGCGGATTTCAAAATTGCGGCCATGTTCTGGTAATAGCCTAAAAGATAGGCTTCCTCGTCGATTCTTTGCTGGGGTATTCAGATATTTTATTTTCCCTCCCGTTTCTGAAATACAAGGGTGACCAGTGACTTTTGACTCACCCTGTATATATACATATATAAGGCGTTCAAAAGACTCTCCGCAGCGGATATTGTAAGTTATATGGTTATACGGAAATCAAACAAATGTATTACGGGAACGTGTAATTTACTCACTTACTTACAAGAACTGTTGGAACTGTCGTCCTTCATTTGTAAGACACCTAACTGTTTTGCACACATGTGTAAAATAGTATTAATATTACAGACTAATACTGTTTTACACATGTTTTCCAACCCAACGTACTAGCGTTTGCCTGTACGTTGCTCCGGACGATTGCACTGAAAACACACGCAAAGGAAGTATTGTTTTACGATATGGTGTCGGCGTATGTAACGTCATTGCCGTGTCGTCGGTCGATGGAAACGACAATATTTTTGCGTGATAAATCAGTTTTCACTGAATTCCACGGTGCGCAGTTTTCTTTGAAATATTTTTTTCAGAAATAAAACGCAAATAAAAACGGGTTGAAATCGGGTCAGAAACACCTGTAAAATCATAAAGTTGTCTGTGATGGAGATCGAAACCACGCCCCCTCACTCTGGAGTAAGTTGCTCTACCAACTAAGCTACACGGACGGAATGTATCGCTGCAGGTTTGACGTCTTGACACGTGCTTTGCCTCTGTAGTACGCCACATACTCTCCTTCTTTTTTTTTTTTTTTTTTTTTTGAAGCTAAGTAGAAATTTTTCATTAATTCCAGACGATGTGTGCAACGAACATAACACATTTTTCGAATAACCCAATGGCCAGTAGATCCATTTTTACGTTTGGGAGCCAATGTGAAAACACAAATTCGTCCGTGACGGGTATCGAAATCGCGCCCCGTCACTCCGGAGTAAGTTGCTCTCTCAACTAAGCTACACGGACGAAATGTATCGCTGCAGATTTGTCGTCTTGACTCGTGCTTTACCTCTGTAGTACGTCACACACCTTGACCCGACGCGTTTGACCCTGCAAGAAATTCTTGACCCGTGACTCGTTTCCATCTCTGACTGTAACTTCTCCCTCCTTTTCTCGTCCTTCGATTGCGCGTTATTTTGGATGAAAGGTTTCCCCAAATCGGAAAACCCTGTACATCTTGCTGCGCATGACTTTTCCGTCGGGTACTGTAGCCCAATTCTCCTAGCTTCCTACTTCTACGGGTTGTTTAAGACCAGGGGTCAGGCCCTCCCTTCCTACAATCCTTTGCAATAATATCAATTTCAATTACATTGTACTTGAACCAAGGAGGTTAGTAAATTAAAATGGTAGAAATCTCCCTCTCCTATCTATCAAAGCGCTTTAGGTAAATCACTGGACAATTTTGAAGAAAGCCCGAGATTATATTTTAGTGGAGGTCACACACAAAGATTTCGAGCTCGATATCATACACCAAAGTGGCAGCCCCGGTAACCCACTGGTCTGATCCCTGGCTTCTGACCATTCGTCAGACGTTAGCCCGGGTTCGAATCCTGTAAAGTCATAGATATTGTGTTTGTCTTACGGCTCTCTCCCTTCCCTGGAACCAGTGGTCCTAAATTAGGGACGAGCGACTGCTTATAGCCCATTGAGTTGCTCACCTTTGTCATTAAACCTCCAATAAAAGCAACAACAACAAAACAAAAACAAAACATCAGTAGCTCATTTGAGCTCCTGCTGTTTGTGATGGGCTAGCACCTTGAGCAGCCCATCGAGTTGCTCACGGTGGCGGTTAAACACCCAAATTAAAACAATAACAACAACAAAAAAAAAACCCACCGAATTCTGTGGTGTAGTGCGAAGAAGAAAGCTCAAATAATTAGAAGCAAAAGGTCTTCAGGGCAGGCGCGGACTCAGCCGCCGGGATAATTCCCGGTGGGCCGCCATATTCCGGGCCCGTAGACCTTATCTTAACTTGTGAAAACAAGTTTGTCCGCGACAGGCATCGAAACCGTTTCCCCTACTCCGAAGTAAGTCGCTCTCCCAACTGAGCCACGCGGACAGAATATCTCGCTGCAGATTTGTCGTCTTGACACATGTTTACACATCTGTAGTACGTCACAAACTCAATACAGAAAAACGTAAATATGTACTTTCACTTCAATATTCTTGTAAAAGAAAAGCAAATAATGCTAAAACGACAAAGCTTGTTTACCACTTGGACGGCTTCGAAAGGGGGGGGGGAAGGAACTTTCGTAGCAAATACTCTGTTGAGCCAAACCCTGTTTTGGTGCAATCCCTTCCTCTTTCTCGACTTTCAAATTTAAAACCCGTTCCTTTGGGCGGATATCCTCTACCTCAGGCCACTTTTGTCAATTAAAGATGAATAATGAATACAGTCTAATTTTCTTTTTTTCCTACGAGATCTGCATTTGATTTACTACTTTTTTGGGCCTTCCAGTTGCATGAATTCTTGAACTCCAAATCATGGAAATCTGTTTCTGCTACAGCAAAAAGATTTTCTCAGGTTCAAAGTAATTAGTTAACAAAAATTAAATTTCGTATTCTTTAATTTCTCTCACTTTATTAATTTGCCCTAAAATTTTGGACATTTTCAATTTTCTCAAGAGTTTTTTTTTTTTTTTTTTTTGGTAATTATTTTATTAATGATAAGTAAGTCTTCAAAAGGAAATTTATTTTTGGCAAATTTGGATTTTCGTTTTCACTAAAACCGAATAAACTATTACTAATTCTGAATTCAATAATCGCAGTAAAATTCATAAGAATGGAATCAAGTCTTTCACAGTCTCTCTCAGAGAACGTAACGTCTGTTGCTTCTCAGCAACGGAAGTAATTTTTTTCTTCTTACAGTAAATTTTAAGAGAGTTGCGGTGTGTCCAGGAAAATGAGTAAAATGTTGTTAAATGTTATTACCTCAATACAAAATAAATAAATAAATAAATAAATAAAACAACCTCAATGACTCGTAAACGTGTGTTGAAAAAATGTTTAAACAGTAAACGGTAATACTGAACATAACTCTGGGAGGAAGAGGTTCCTTGACATTTTTTTCAAAAAAATGGACCGCTGAAAATCAACTCACATGGCCGTTTATGGATCGCCAGTCCGCCACTGCTTCAGGGGATTCGTCCTCCATCTAATACACTGGCGTGCAAAAATTAAGGACGAGACGGTTTTTCGAATGTAACGTCGAGCAGAAGTGCTCCACATCGACTCAAATCATACCATAAGATCCCCAAGATGTAAGAATATGGGACAAGTGAGCAAAACCGTCCAAACAAGGAATCCAAAGGATACAAAGGCACTTTATTGAAAAAGTAGCTTCGAGCACAACTGGACAGAACACAGAAACGTCCATGTGACAGGCAGCTGTCAAGAAAAATCCAGTCTTTAGTAAGGGATATGATCACCCCTGACTGCGTTGCAGGATTTGCAACGTCTGTCCATGCTGAGGACGAGGCTGTCAAGGAGCTGTTGAGGCATCGCGGCCCATTCCTCTTGTAGCGCCAATCGCAGCTGCGGAAACGTTGCTGGCGGCTGATGAAGTGCTGCCAAGCGTCTCCCGAGAAGGTCCCACACGTGTTCGATTGTATTTAGGTCCGGGGACCTTGCGAGCCAATCCATGCGTTGAATATTTTCACTCTCCAACAGCTCTGCGACAGCCACTGTACGATGAGGTGTAGCGTTGTCGTCCATGAAGAGGAACTCAGGACCCACAGCACCTCTAAACAGACGCACGTGAGTTAGGAGAACCTCGGTATAATAGCGGACACCAGTGACTGAACCTCCTTGGAAGATGTGGAGGTCAGTACGGCTACCAAGCATGATACCGCCCCAAACGAGAACTCCGCCACCTCCAAACCGGTCCCTTTCGATGATGTTGGGATGTGATTGCGTGTTCCCTGCTCTCTCCAGATGTATATACGTCCAGAATCGCTCGTCAGACTAAATCGGCTCTCATCCGTAAAGAGAACTCGACCCCATTGCTGATACGTCCAGTTCTTGTGTTCTTGGCACCACAGAAACCGCCGTCTCCGATGAGCAGGCATTAATGGCACACACCGTACTGGCCGTCATGCAAATAGACCACCTTTGTGCAGCCACCTGGCCACGGTAAAACGCGATAACGGACGTCCAGTTGTCTGTTGCATGTGCCTTGCGATTTCTCCCGCTGTCTGCCGTCTGTCTCTTCTCGCCTGTAGAACAATATACTGGTCGTCTGCCGCCGTGGTTTCTAGTGGACGACCACTGCTAAATTCTCCGACAGCTGTCCCTGTCGTTTGAAATGCTCTCCAAGCTCGTGAAACGATGCTGTGAGCGATCCCGAACTCCTCGGCCACACTAGTCACACTTCGACCTTCTTCCAACTTCCCAATGACGCGACCTCGAGTAAAGTCATCCAGATGTCGTCTACTATATTGCCTGTTGGCCATATCACACGGTGGCAGCAACTAGACGTCGTTCAAACCAATGTACACCGTGCAATAGCTTTGACCAATTTGACCAAATTGCTGAGCGTACACCGCCCGTGTGCTTTATACCCTTCCGACACTACCCCCTTCCCCTCCCACGTCATGCTGCAAATATGCGCATACCCTACCGTACCGGACCCTAGTCTATCTCTTGAGTGGTCTTTCGGTCCGTTCTGTCTGCTCGTTCCGCTGTTATGTTTTTTTATATTTATCCAGTAGTTATGGTGTATGTTTTAATTTTATTTATTTACTTTAGATCTATTTGGCTCAAAGTTTTAACCAATGCAATCGCTTCTCCATAAACCCAGTGATGTAGTTCTAAAAATAAATAGTACTTTAGCGGTGAAGAAATTGTTAAAAGCATCCCCGAAAAAAGTCCCTCATGTTTTTTAAAGGTCATTTGAAATTTGATTTAGTGTTTTTACTATTTTATAACTTTTTATTATTAATAATTGTGTTGCTTTTATTAATAATTGCATTTGAACAATCATAAGTAACAAAAACGTTATGAGAGATTCCCCACTGCTGCTTGGAGTTTTTCAGCTGCAATCTGATGTCTGTATCTATGTGTCATATAAAGATCTTCGGTGGGCGTGAATTTTGGTTTGCCATAGGCAAGAATTGTTACAAATTTTGTTTTTTTCAACATTCCGATTTTTGAAAGATCTGACGTACTTGTCACTTTAGTACAAGTAGGTATTACAATAAATTATTAATACGATTTATGTCAAAATTTGTAATTACCTACTTTAAAAAAATGTCACTATCAAATTTTTTTAAATAGCGAAAATAGGTGCTTCTCTGCCGATAATGACAATAACTTGTGCATGCCATGTAATGGGAAAGGTCCAGACTTTGGAGAACAGAGCACAGGAAAAGTGGCCACAGCAAAACTAGTCCCACGGAAAACTAGAAACATTGCAATTTAAATATAGACTTAAGTAACGAATTAATAGGAAAACCTACCTAATAACGCTTTTTGGCCATCCTTGGCCTTCAAAACAGCTTCGATTCTATGTGACATGGAGATTCAGGGAGGTGCTCATACCATTCTAAAGATATGTTCGGACAAGCAGATGTGATGGCGGCCTTCAATTGTCGAATGTTTACTGGGGGAGGATCTCTGTTACGAATGGCTCTCTCAATCTCATCCCACAAATGCTCGATTGGGTTAAGCTCTGGGGACTGTGGAGAGCGTTTCAGCATTTTCATGTCACTACCGTGGTTCTGAAACCACTGACTGACGATTCGAACCTTGTACTGTGAAGCATTTTCCTGCTGGAAGTAGCCCTCGTCATCAAGAAACACTCTGCACATGTGCGAGTGCGTCTGATCCGTAGTGGTGTTAAGATAAGTCGTGGCATCTAAATGCTGTTCCAAAAGAATTACACCACAGACCATTACACCACCTCCACCATTCTGTATAGTTAACGCTACGCAGCTTCAATTCGTGCTGTTGAATCCATATTGCGGCCCATCCATTGTCGTGTATTAACTGAAAAAGTGGTTCATAGGACCAGGCAACCTTTTTTTCCAGTCCTCAAGGATCCAGATTTGGTGCTCTCGTGTCCACTACAGACGAATTTATCCTTTTCTAGAAGAGATGTTTGGCGCACGAAGGGGACGTCCGCGGTTTTAGCCCATTCACACTAATGTGCGGCGGGCTGCGCTTCCTAAAATTCTACTCTCGATGCCGCTGTTCTACTGCGCAGTTACTTGGCGCAATGATGGAGCTTGTCTGTTGCCTCGTACAACCATCACCAGCCGCCGTTGCCCTTAACCATCAACCTGTAATTTTCACCAATAGGATGACCGCGACTTCTTGTTTCGCTGTTAGGCATCTTCATTGTACACCCTTCACACAGTTGTTCTTACATAGCCGAGAAGGTTTGCCGTTCCTGAGATGTTGGCACCTGCTTCCTAAAGTCATAGTTACGTACGCATGTGAGGATGGCACATGTCTTATTTTTATTGAATGTTCTTAAAACTTTGCGATTTCAATTTATACACTCACGGACAATGAAATTTGCGCACCAAGATGGAAGCATCGGATTGAACTGCAATTTTATGGACGTAATGATACAGATGAATGATACATATGATGGCAAAAACAGAGCTGCAGGTCAATTACAGAAGGATCTGTGGCACGCAGTCCGATCATCTTCAATAGCCCGTCGCACCGCCTCGTGCGGCGATACATGCTGCAATACGGTCCGGCATGGAGGCGAACAGACGCCTGATGTTTCCTGAGGCAGACAGGTCTATACGTGTTTGACGGTGTGCTCCAAATCCCGGATAGTGCGGAACGGCGACAGCCGGCGTTTCAACTGGTCCCACACATGCTCGATAAGGGACACGTCCGGGGAGCGGGAAGGCCATGGAAGTGTCTGGACATGACGTAGGAAGTCGTGGGCAACCCGAGCCGTGTGCGGGCGGACATTATCCTGCTGGTATAGCGCACTTGGAATCCTGGCCAGGAATGAGAACACATGGGGCCGTAGGATTTAATCCACATACCGCTGGCCCGTCAATGATCCAGGTACCACTACTACAGCTGATCGGCTATCGTAGGCAATGGCTCCCCAGACTATAATACCTGCAGTGGGGGAGGTTTGGTGCTCGTTAGCGAAGTTGGGATTGTGTCACTGACTCGGGGACCTCCACACCCGGACACGATGGTCATCTGTTCCCAAAACGAAGCGGCACTCGTCGCTAAACACCACACTTCGCCAGTCTGTGGCGATTCACGTCGCTCTGGCCTGGCACCACTGCACACGCAGCCGGCGATGTTCCGGTGTTAATGGCAGCACACCTATTCGCTTCCACGAGGCGTCGGGAAATGGTTCGTGGTCATACAGGAGCTGCTACATCTGCCTGTATAGTGGACCAGGTACCCGTGGGATCCGTTCGTGCCTGGCGCACTATCCGTCGATCCTCTATACCGGTAGTCCTCCTGGTCCGTCCGGAGCCGCTCTGCCGTGTGGCAGTGCCGTCACATGTCCACTGCTCCCAACACAGTCGGACGGTATGGTCAGAATGATCCACGTGGTGGACTATACGGCGCGCCGACCACCCTGCGGTTTTCAGTCCAATGATCAGGCCTCTCTCAAAGTCCGTACGTTGCGTAAATCGACGTCTCTGGCATCTGCCCGGCATTCTTGTCACTCTGTACTCTTGCTTGCGTCTGCCAGTGCTTTTCGCTTTCAAGGGGCATCAACTACACGCCGGTTTGTAAGGAACCGGTTCGTGCTTGCAGCGCCACCACAGGGTGTGCGTTCATGAGCACTCGCACCAAACGTGAATCATTTGCATACCAGCACGCACTGTAGCCATTTGCAAAGTTTCGTGGTTGTAGTATGTTTTCTTCAATGTGCGCAAATTTCATTATCGGTGAGTGTATACAGCATGTACATTGCTATATTATCCTCGATTTGGAAAATTATTGTGCACAAAAAAGTGTTTTTCATTTCTCATTATCATTGGGAAATTAAAATGTTTTTATGATTTTTTGACCGAACGACAAAATGAAGAACTGGCCACCCGAAAAACTTACAAAAAAACGTTAAAGGTATATATAATGTCTCTTCTGATTTCTTTTATTCAGGCTCAAAACTAAATTTATGAAGCCCTAGACCTAGTCCTTTTTAGTAATTTGTAATCCACAGCTCTTATTGGTTATGCATTAATCGTCGCCGTCGTCAATTCGTCGCGTTCCCACAGTTTTATTACAAATCGCATGCAGGAAAGCGTACGATTTGAGTTGTCTTTCCTTCCGTCTCTCTCTCTCTCTCTCTCTCTCTCTCTCTCTCTCTCTCTCTCTCTCTCTCTCTCTCTCTCTCTCTCTCTCTCTCTCTCTCCTGCATGAACGGTACTTATTTTCCGTCTTTTTCTCTCTTCAATATTTTTTTTTAGTCCTTCCTTCCGCAAAAATTATATTTCTGCTTCTAGGAGACTGCAAATAAATTCATTTTGTGACGGATAGATACATGAATCAGTACCAGATTATCAGGGTCTATCCTTACGTCCATTCTTCTGTTCGTGCGTCCGCAGAAAGCATATCTCAGCTTATGATCAGATTGAAGAAATTCTTTCTCTGATTGATTAATAGAGACAGGTAAGATTACTGATATATGTTCTTCCGCTCATCCGTCTGTCTGTCCGTCTGCAGAAACGATAGTACCTCTTCGAAATGTTCATCAGAAAAATTCTATCTCTTCCCTGAAGGAGAAAACAAAATCATAAGATTCAAGAAATCTCTCTTCCCATCCAACCATTCCTCAGCTTGTCTTTTCGAAGAACTGTATCTTCGCTTTAAAAGTCGGATTTATATATTTTTTTCTTTGCGTGATAGATGTCAACCCGAGCATGAGGTTTCCGTAATCTCTCCGTCCTGTTCGTCACTTTGGTTTTCTGCCTGCCGGTCCGACGTCTGCAAAAATTCTGTCCTTGCGTCTGACGGCCAGATCGAGAGAATTCGTTTAGTGACTTGTAGAGACAAACTCGCCCACGGTATTTTCAATATTTCGATCCCTCCTTTTCTGAGACTGTCCATCCGTCAACTGAAACTGTATCTCTGCTTCTAATAATCAATTCAAGAAATTCTGTTTTTGTGTGATAGAGAAAAACGTGAGCGTAAGATTTCAGAAGTAATTACGTCCCTCCGTTCGTCAGTTTGGCTGTTTGTCAGTCCGCAGAAATTCTGCCTCTGTGTGTTTCTGACTGCCACATCGAAGAAATTCGTTTTTTGTATGCTCACGTTTATCAAGAACAGAAAGCATTTTTTTAAATCATTATCTTTGGAAGAATAGATGCGATTTTTTCTGTGGGCAGAAAGAAAGATAAATTGATTAACTTACGGAGAGATTTCTTAAACCTTACGGTCACGTTTTGTCTTAAAGGACAGAGAAGGGATTTTTATTACCCGATATTTCCAATCGGAAGCGTCGTTCTGCTGACGTACGGAGAGACAGACGGACGGACGTAGGTAGGATATATCTGAAATCGTGTACTCGTGATAATCTTGCGCGCATGTTTCCATATGTTGCTTTTAGGAAGAATATTTTCAATCCTATCATTAGAAGTGGTGATATCATTCTTACAGAAGGTCGGACAGACAGACCAAAGGAGAGAAAGATATTGATAAATACCGTTGTCAGGTTTGTCTCTAAGTCACTCAATGAACTCTTTCGATCTGGCTGTCAGGTGCATGGATAGGATTTCTGCTGGCGGGCGGACTGGCAGACAGATAGACAAAGTGACGAATGGACGGACAGGAGTACGGAGAGATTGCTGAAATCTGGCGCACACGATATCCCCTATCACGCAGAGAAAGAATTTCATAAATCCTACATTTTTAAAGCTAAATTTCATATTCTTGGGAAGGCCAGACAGACAGACAGACAGAGAAACCGAAGAATGGTAGGGTGGAAGGTGAGATTTCTTAAATATTATGCTTTTGTTTTCTCCTTCAGGGAAGAGATGGAATTTTTCTGCTCAACATATCGAAGCGGAACTATCGTTTCTTGAAACGGACAGACAGACGGTTTAGCGAAAAAAAAAGACATCGATAATCTAATCTGTCTCTATTAATCAAAAAAAGAATTTCTTCAATCTGATCTTAAAAAGGGAAGATATGGTTTCTGTAGACGAACAGACACTGATAATCTTGTACTATCTATTAATCGCAGAATGTATTTGCTCGCTGTCTGTTTGAAGTAGAAATATAATTTCTGTGGAAGGAGGAACAGAAAAACTGACGAAAGAAAAGACGGAAAGAGTATGTCTGAAGTCTTATGCAGTTCTTTTCGTTAATGAGAAAAAATCAGCAGATCAACATTTCGAAGCTTAAATGCCGTTCTCGCAGGGTAGAGAGACGGAAGGAAAGAATATATCGTTTGCGATTTCTGTATAACTAAACTTTGAGGATTCGAGACAAATTGACGCAATACAACTGATATTAAGATTTACATAATTGCTGAAGTTAAAAGTGTTTCACTTCTACTGAGGCACAAAACATTATTATAAAGCACAAAGTATAGGTCTTTTAATAATTTCTTGCCCACTATGTTTCACGTCCATAAGATTTTTAATTATAGAACTGTAGGCCTATGACTTGTTCAGCACATTTAACACATGGTGTTTTCATTCGTAAGTTTTGTCTAACTAGTTAAGTAAATAATTGCACATTTTCACTGAGGTGCAAAATTTTAAGGTGGACGTGAAGTAATTTTGCTTCCTATACTTCGGAAAAACTTTTGCACACATTTCGTTCACAATTAGAGTGTTCTCAAGGATGAAAATTTTAACATCGATTAAAATAACTTCATATTATAACTTGGAATACTTAATATTTTCTAAAACATAACCATAATTATATTAAAAATCAACAACTTTTCCTTTGGTGGTGTTGAAACCAGAAAAAAGATAGATCGATCTGTACTTTGATGACGTCAGTAGACAAACAAATGTTTTAGAAAAAATTAAGTATTCCAAGTTATAAAATGAAGCTATTTTAATCGATGTTAAAATTTTCATCCTTGGGAACACATTAATTGTGAAGAAAATGAGTACAGAAGTTTTTTCATTATAAGTATAGGAAGCAAAATTACTTGACATCCACCTTAATTATAAGACCTAACAGTACAATTAAAATCTTAATTATCAGCTTTGGCCTTTTCACCCTTTTCGTAATATAGCATCGGTTATGCTATATTTCTGTTTTACTTTGGGAAATCTACACTGTTGAAAAATTTGTTGTAGGTTGCACCAAAAAGTGGTGCTACACCAGCTGCACCACTTTCTGAGAAAACATAAGCCATTGTGTGGTGCATACAAAACCCAACAACGTAGTTCAACTTTTCATCATGCTATGATACAAGGTTGCGCCATGTTGTTGAGTTTATTTTTCACCCCAGAATGGTTCATTTTTTCTAAGCAAATAGTGCAGCTGGTGTAGTACCAGTTCTTGGTACAACCTACTACAAAATTTTTAATAGTGTCTAAAGTCACGACAATTTCTGTCCCGAGGTGAACGTACAATGTTTATATGGCCCACAAACGCTATCAACAAAGAAACTTTTTCATTGGTAGAGCAGTAACTTATTTATTTCGATGGAGTTTCATTTCAGTTCTGATTTTATATGGGACATTGATTTACGCACGTCAAATTTACACAAAAATATTGCGTCTCATATGTAAGAGAAGTTTCATACGCAAGAAAAACTAAAGGCCTAAAACGTGTAATTTTTTATGACTCCCTAATGTGTATATGTGACCAGTTTTCCGTGCGGCCAGCTTCAGTGGCGTAGCCAGAAATTTCTTGAGGGTGAGGGGGTATCCATGGGTTTGGTTCATTGGTGAAAGCCCCATATATACATATATATCGCTTTACATTCATACTAAATCTCCCCTCAAGGGGGCGAGGGGTCCGGACCCGAGGACCACCCCCTTGGCTACGCCTATGGCCAGCTTTACTGTGAACATTTTATTCGATTTAATAGCCCTATCATTCATCAGTGGGAAAAGTTCGAACCCCGACATTAAATAAGAAGTATCGAGTCTTTCACTACTGCGATTTACAATTAGTTTGCTTATTGATTAAATAAAATTACTGACCTATGCGTGGTAGATGTTACAATCAGCATCAGACGAACAACTTTCACGGAAACTTGAATCAGCTTATCTACTGACTGACGACTTTCATTTTCGTATCAAAGTAATCACGAATATCTTTCTAGGATTCAGAATCCTTTGCTCGCTTCATTATTCTACGCATATTAATCACAATATCTGAAGATAAAATATTATTGGAGAGCATATATATGAACGAGTATGTTGCAAATATCATTACATGTGTAATCCTTGAAGAGCACAGAAAAAGCCAACACAGGTTGAAAATAGAAATTTAGTATGCGGTAAGGCTCGCGAATGGTTATCAAGCTGTTTTCGTTAAGCAATAGGATGGTGGAAAGGAAAATTCCCCTTAAAGAATTAGAGAATGAGCTTCGGGGATTGCTAAATTGGATCTGGTAACTGGATGCAGTTCTTCTGTGAAATACTCTACGCGACAGTAAAACATGCATCACTCAAGCCCCTTTCAACTTTTCCCTGCTGTCTTCCCTACGGGCAGTACAGTTTCAATCCACGGAGAAGTTACTCTGTAAGTGTTTTTTGACGGCTGCCGTTTGAACAAAAAGATTCCCACCCGCTTTAAACTGCAACTCATTTAAATTGAGATGCATCTTACTACGAGATCTGAATATTTATATCAATCCCTGCAATAAGAACGTTGGGTTACCATATACAAAATATTTGCATATAGAATACAGAAGTGAACAATTTTTCCATGCATTCAGTTAAAAAATTTCTTATCCTTGCCTCTTTAACCATCTAACCAAAAAAGTGCCTTAGTGCCACTAAGCCAGCAAAAAAAGTGCCTTGGCGCCGCTAAGGTACCCTAAGGTTCTTCTACATCCCTAATGCTAGCAATATGTCTGGTCACTACACAGGAATGCAAGCCAGATTTAAAGAGAAGAACCCAGCAGCAGTTTTCATTTCCTGTGCTGCTCACTCATTGAATCTTGTTGGACATTCTGCTGCCTCTTGCTGTGTTGAAGCTGTTAGTTATTTTGGCTTTGTACAAAAGTTATACAACTTTTTTCTGAGTCAGCACAGAGATGGGCAATTCTAATGAATTATTTGAAAGGAAATAAAAGAGCACTAACTGTTAAGTCCCTGTCAGACACTCGTTGGTCAGCAAGAGCTGATGCTACTGAAGCCCTAATAGATGGATACAACCAATAGCGTTTCCTGACACAGAACTAAAGGCGTCGGCACAGATGGAATAATGTGTTAAGTGTTAATTCTCACGACCCCCACACCATGTCTTTTCTTCCAAAAAATATTTCAATGTTGCTCCGAGCAATTTACGGGTAACTTTAGAAAAGTCTAAATAAAATTGAATTAAGAAAGGCGGTGTTCATTACATAAGCAATAGGAAGGCACCTAATTAAGTATATAATGAATATAGTTTTCACTAATATTACGAATATAACGCTTCTGCTACTGAATTATAATGAATTCAGCTTCTTCTACTACTAATGGTTGTTGTGTTATTAATTATATCATGAATAAACTTTCCTGCTAGTAGTGTAGTAATAATAATGAACAAGCTTTTAACTGCTAGTAATGTTGTAGTAGTAATTAAGATGAATAAAGTCTTATGCTGGTTGTTAATAATAATCAACTAATGAAATAAACCTAACAGCCAGACAGAGATCTGACAAAATTATGAACTGAGAAAGACGTACTTACGAATGACAATCTTTTATTTGGTAAACTTCTCGCTCTCACATAAACGAAGATCTCTTTACACACGAAACAAAGCTCTCACGCACATAAACAACCGCTCTCTCTATACAACAACAGCTCTCCCTACGCACATCAACAAAAAGCTCTCTCTACGCACATCAACAAAAAGCTCTCCCTACGTATCGTTGAACGCGCCTATTTATACTGGCTACCACCACGTCATGACTTACACTCATTGCCAGATCTCATTCAGCGGGAGAAATAACATCTCGTTCAGTAAGAAGATAATTTACATAGGAAAATAAAATAACCAGAGATAGTAAAAATCAAAAGGAAAGTGAATCGAGAGTATACGTTACAAGTACATTAACCTACTGTAGCGTATACTCTATATTCACTTTCCTTTTGATTTTACTATCTCTGGTTATTTTATTTTACTATGTAAATTATCTTCTTACTGAACGAAATATTATTTCACCCGATGAATGAGATCTGGCAATGAGTGTAAGTCATGACGTGGTGGTAGCTAGTATATAGGCGCGTTCATCGAGACTTAGAGAGAGCTTTTGTGTTGTTATGAGGAGAGCTTTTGTTGTTGTTATGAGAGAGCGTTGTTGTTTACGGAGAGCGTTTATAATACGAGGAGAGATTCTTCATTATTGTAAAACAAGTTGTGTGTGTGCTTTAGTTGACCAAGAGTCTTAAAATAAAGAAGTTGCCGTAAGTTAGTCTTTCTCAATTCATAGTTTTTGTCAGACCTCTGTCTGGCTGTTAGGTTTATAACATTTATTTATTACCATAAATAACCAGCGTTAAGACTTTGTTTACGTTCGTAATTAACTAGTAACAACAACCATTTTGAGTTCAATATTTTGAAGCTTAGTACAAGTATATCATTAGCTAGCTGGTAGGAAGAGCATCATTCATATTAATTAGCTTAGCGAAAAGGATTATAAAGCTAATTCATTATAATTGGCGCCCGAACTTTTCTCGAACACGAGATCTTGACGATTATTATCCATGTCTTCCTTACCTGAGACAACTTCAATTTTCTACCCCAAGGCAAGTCCCGAGGGTAATGGTGTTTTTTATGACAATTTGCAAGAAGCCTGTGGCTCTGACTTTGATATGCATGATCTACACGTACCCAGGCATTCTTCACCATTTCGTAATATACCAGCTTCCTATTACTCTGAGTCGCGGGCCGTTCCTGAGGGAGTTCAATCCTCTCAGCGAAGCAGAATGCTTGCCCATTTCGTGCCGCATGCAGGAACAATTCATTTCAATGGTTTGGAGGGGTCCTTAAAGTTCCTCGAAGATCTGGAAGATCATTTTGATCTATATAATATTCCTGAAGACTGCAAAGTCCAAATCGCCGGCACTTGCTTGAGGGATACCGCTAAGACCTGGTATCGGCAGTGGAGAGTGTCGAACCCAGATTCTCATTATGAGAATTTCCGTGCAGAATTCTTGGAGGTCTTTCCTTTCGGCCTCAGTCGAGCTAGCCTTGCACAACAGCTTTTTTCGCGTCAGCAAGGTCCCAATGATAGCCCTGTTGCATTTGCGTTGGAGACTACACGCTTATATAACCTATGGGATCCACATGCCAGTCATGTTGACATGTTGGATACCCTCGTGCAGCAGCTCGACCCATTCTTACAAGATTTCTTTGAGGTTCGACACCCTGCCACAATTCATGAATGCCTTCGCCTCATACGCAAGTATGAAGAGCGACATGGCAAACATGGTTCAACTCACCATGCTCGGGCACCCCGCGAGGCTTATTACGACAACCCTCAGCGGCATAATAACTTTCAGCGCGAGCATACACAAGTGCACACCCAAACTTCATACGTTCCACCACACAGAAGAATGGCAAACCAACAGCGAGTTGCTGAACAAGCTTCGGGATATCGTACACCTGCACAGTATGCTCGACCCCGTTTCAATCAGCAGCATTCGGAACGTTATCATGCTCAGGGCAATGATAATTTTTCTGCCCGTGCTGAGGGCAGACGTAAAGGATATGAAAATGTCAACAGACACGCGGAGTTCCCGACGCAGGTTTCACGCAGTTTTCCTCATCGTGAAAATTTTCCCGATACCCGGCAGGGTCAAGGTTTCAGACCACATGATAACCCCACCAGGATTCCTTTAAACTTCCAAAGGAAGTAGACCAAGGGTCGGTCCTGCTTCCTGATACCAAGCATTCTGACCCTAAAACAGTATTAGTGACTGTTCAAACTCCTCAGTTGCCTGATGTATTCTTAACAATTGAAGATATTATTGTCGAGACAAAGTTCGACACTGGTTCCGAAATATCAGCCCTCAATACAAAGTTTTGCACTGACAATTTTCCTGCAATACACGTTCAGCCTGCAACGCAGTATTTGCGAGGTGCAAATAATGAAATCTTCAGTATCTCAGGAACTGTCACCTTATCTTTAGGGCTGGGAAAAGCTCGTTTTACACATTCTTTCCTGCTTATAGACGAGCTACCTGTGAAATGTCTAATGGGAATGGACTTTATACATAAGTTTCAAATAACTTTGAATTTTGTACAACAGGTGATTTCCTTTCCGGAACCTGTCGAAATGATTCTTACGGTTCCTGTAGATATAACGAGTTTGTTATTAAGTCCCCAGTTGAATGAGAGGCAACGAGACCAGCTTTCTCTCCTTTTACAGGAAAGCCCTGGTTTATTTTCGGATCAACCTGGTTTCACACAGGTGGTTTATCATGTCATTGACACTGATGGTTCGAAACCAATTGCGACGAAACCTTACCCTTGTGCTCCACATAAGAAACAGGAAATGCAACGTCAAATTTCTGAAATGATTAAGCAGGGCATAATCAGGGAATCCACAAGCGCCTGGGCTGCTCCTGCCTTTTTGGTTCCAAACAAACAATCCAATGAATTTCGTTTCGTGACAGATTTCCGCAAGCTCAACCAAGTCACAAAAACGATCAATTATCCACTACCTGTCATGTCACATATTTTAAATGACCTGTCGTCAACCAAATGGATGTCAACCTTGGATTTGGCGAGTAGATATTGGCAGGTAGCAGTACATCCGGACTCTGTCGATAAAACAGGCTTTGTGACTCCTTTTGGGGCCTATGAATATTTACGTATGCCTTTTGGACTAGCTTCTGCACCTGCTACTTTCCAAAAGCTTATGGATACGGTTCTCAGACCTGTCCTGGGTCCCCATGTGCATGTCTATTTAGATGACATTATTATCACATCAGAGACTTTTGACGAGCACCTTTCTCTGCTCAAACAGGTGCTCCAACTCATATACAATGCTGGCTTGACGTTAAAACCTAGTAAATGCCAGATAGCGAGGGACGAGATTGTATATCTGGGGTTGAAAATTACTCCCCACGGCTTATTTACTGATAATGAAAAAATTAGGCCTATTGTTGACTTTCCTCGGCCTAAAACAGCAAAAGAACTATCACGCTTTCTGGGAAAGACCGGATGGTATCAGCAGTTCGTCCCCGCTTATGCTACAATCTGTGAGCCATTGTATGCTTTAAAACGTAAATACAAGAAGTTTATTTGGACACCTGAGGCTAACGCTGCATTCGAAACACTGAAGTCTGCATTGACTCAGCCTCCGGTGTTGGCTTTCCCGGTTCATACTAAGGAATTTGATATTTATACTGATGCATCCGGAGTTGGTCTTGGTTGCGTTTTGTCACAAGCTGGGCATCCAATAGCTTTTGCGTCTCGTACTTTAGCCAAAGCTGAACGCAATTATTCAGCTACGGAGCGTGAATGTCTTGCTGTTGTGTATGCGCTGACTAAATTTCAATGTTATCTTAACGAATTGACGGTTAACATAATTACGGATCATTCTGCCCTTCAGTATTTGAATTCTGCTAAGCACCTATCTCAAAGACTTATGAAGTGGGCTCTGAAGTTACAAGAGAGCAATATCAAAATTTCGTATCAGCCAGGTCATAAGAATCAATTACCGGACGCATTATCTCGCGTTCCGATTAGTGGGGTCCCCACTGAAGCTACTCCTGGATGTCAGCCTTTATTTCTAATAGCTGATATAACATCCAGAGAGCAGATAATGGCAGAATTAATAAATGATCCAGATTTTCGGGATATCTATAATTTTTTGCTTTGCGGGTTCGGTTGGTTGGTTGGTTGGTTATTAGATTTTATTGGCGCAAGGGCCATGGTTGGCCAAAGAGCGCCAGACACAAGACAAACAGACAAAATTAAAAAAAAACGGAGCATAAATCGCAAAAACTGGCTGACCAAGTAAAACCGAACCATGAGTACGAAGGAAGGGCCAAAAAAGACAAAGAAACAAACAGTATGAAAAACATGGTACAATGGTGAGAAACAAGCCGATTAAGTAAAACTGAGGTTGGTTGGTTGGTTGGTTGATTTTAGTGGCGCAAGGGGCAGGTTTGGCCAAAGAGCGCCAGACAAAGAACTATCAGCTACAGATTTTTAAAAGCGTGGAAAATGATTAAGAGCAGACAGGCTTGGTAAAAGTTGGAAAAAGGATGATGAAAGCCGTGAAGACAAGTTAGTTAATTGGGTTTATATAAAAATTTATTAACTTAATATTGTAATTATTATAATTTGTTTTTCATTTAACACAACTACACAAAGGATGAGTCACAGGAGGGGGACGAACCGTCACTCTCCTCCCCCCACACTCCTCTGCAATGCTGGCCGAGGGCGGGGACGAACTGTCACTCTCCTCCCCCATGTTCCTCTGCAATGTTGGTTGAGGCTGGGGACGAACTGTCACTCTCCTCCCCGATGTTCCTCTATAATGTTGGTTGAGGGTGGGGACCTCGCTGAGTCCGAGACAGTTGCAATGTTGGTCAGGCGGACCGCGACAGTTGGATGGACACTGCACACCTTTGCGGATTGAGGGCCGGGTCTTCCGCACGTGCAGGCTTTCTGCTGGGAACTGAAAGAGTCGGTCGTCTTCAAAAGAGAAGGCGCAGACTCAGCTATCTGTAGCTCGGGGAAATCCACCTGTGTCGCTTGTTCAGCTGTAGATCGCTTGGCAAGTGCGGCGAGAGCTACAGGGCGCGGAACAAAGGGCTGCACGGGTTGTGGCAGAGACTGAACTACTGCGGCAAAAGTACGCTGTCGATTGGTGGGTATACCCAACTTGGCCTTTGCAGCAGGGTACGAGAGGCCTTCCAGGGTTTTGAGGCGCTGGATCGCCATCTCGTCCTTCCATTTCATACAGTTGCGGGAGTAAGCTGCATGGGCCTCACCACAGTTAACACAGCAGGCCGCAGAAGTGCAACCCTCCCCGTCATGTTCACTGGAGCCACAATTAGCGCAACGAGCGGAACTCTTACAGAAACGTTGTGAATGCCCGTACCTCTGGCACCTGAAACAGCGCAGAGGACTGGGAATGTACGGGCGAACTCCACAGACCAAGTAGCCAGCCTTGATTTCGGTTGGAACTTTCGGGGAGTTAAAAGTCAAGATCACATTTTTAGACTTAATCAAAGAACCATCGCGCCGAAACATCATACGACGTGCAGCAATAACACCTTGATCTGCAAGTTCAGTCACCAATTCTTCTTCACTGCATGGCAAGAGATCAAACTCCGAAATAACACCCCGAGAGGTGTTAAGAAACGGGTGAGGTGTCACTTTGACAGGAATGCCTTGAAGACTAGTGAGGTGCAAAAAAGTGTTACTCTGAGAAACACTGCAAGTTTGGACAAGCAGGTCCCCAGAGCGAAGCTTCTTCACAGACCTCAAGGGGCCAACCGCAGCGTCCAAAGCTTTACAAATGAAAAAGGGAGATTTGGTAGACAGTCTCTCATTCGGATCGATGGATTCCACAACTAAGTGTGTAGCATGCGTAGTCACAGCAAACGAGGGGAGACGACGCTTCGGAGCGACTGGAACAGCTGCCGAAGAAGAGGTTCCACATTCTTGGTCCAGGTCAAGGTCTAAAGATCGTTTAAGGTTATGAGACTTGGTTGGTTGAAAAGACGAAGGAGAGTCATTGTCAATAATCATTTTCTCAGGCGACTTAAATTTGGAGTTTTTCTTTTTGTTTTTACCCATGGAAAAAAGGAAGAGGATTCGTCTGCAAACTACTCCACCCACCACCGAGCCCTACGAGGGAGAACTGGAGGTCTGCAAGTCAAGAAAATGACGCTGGACACAGTTTTGGAGCTTATACGTTGCAGATATAGTCCGTTGGCTGTGATCACACGCACTCGGCGGACACTTCGGCCTCCGGGTACCGTCATGCCAACGCCTTTGGCATGATCCCACAGCCCCCGGGCTTATCCTGCCGTGCTATACGACAAAAAAGCCGCTAAAGCCCTGTACACAACTTGGTACAAGACTCATGACTAGAGGTGGGTTAGTCTCTAGCCTTCCGTTTACAGCGAAGCCGGGGTCGAAGAGGAGTGTTGGTACACAGGAGGCACTGAACCGGTCTCCTGCGACCTCAGCCGCCAGACATCCCATTTCCGCCTCACGGGTCTCCGCACGCGGCAAACATGCAGGTAGGTCTAGCACCCAAACCAGCTAAAAGGAAAAAAGTAATCCAAGGAAGACAAAACCCTGGAAGGGAACCTAAACGGAATCTCAGCAACCTACGAACTGAGCGGTTAATATAAAACAGTTAGCGGTGGAGGGTAACAAAACCACAAGACCGGGGTGTTAGTACATAACGTGGTAGCGATTAGGGAGAGAATACAACACGGGCAACTGGCCAGTGGAGAAAATAAATAAAAACGAAGAAGCGAGACACAAGACCAGCTCGGGAACGTGGGGACGCGACTCCCCAACAGCTGGATGAACAGCTGTCCCTGCAAACACCAAAATAAAAAACAAGCGGTTACGTGACATCAGATGGTGACCAGTCACAAGGTCAGCTCGGGCCGTGGGGGCGCCGCTCCCCAAATAACTGGAAAACCAGTTATCCCCGTGCGGGGGCTTGCGGGTTCGCCCCTACAAAGTGATCCTTCTCTGGCTGGAAGGTCACAACATTTTGAAGTAATAGAGGGTCTTCTTTATTATACAAAATCTCGGACTACTAGGGCAGAGTTTCGCCCATGCATTCCGCGAACCCTTAGAATGGCCCTTTTAAATGAATTTCATGACAAACCTCTTGCAGGCCATTTAGGTATTCGCAAGACCCGTTGTAAATTGCGGGATGTTGCCTATTGGCCTGGCATGTACCAAAGTGTGCTCGCATACGTTCAATCATGTCACTTGTGTCAGATTAATAATTACCGTAATGTAAGACCGGCCGGTCACTTGAAATCTAGTTCAAGTTCTCATGTGTTTGATATTATTTCAATAGATTTATTGGGACCTTATCCATTATCTGTTAAAAATAAAGCTCGTTACGTTTTAGTACTAACTGATAATTTTTCTAAATGGGTTGAAGTTTTTCCCATTAAAGCCGCTACGGCAGAAGTTATTTGTCATGTATTAGTTAATGAAGTATTCTGTAGATATGGTGCACCTAATAAAGTAGTTTCGGATAATGGTCCTCAATTTATTTCTGACATTTTTGAAAGAATGTGTGCGAGACTACACATTAAACATAAATTCATTTCCCCATATCATCCCCAGAGTAATCCTGCGGAACGCGTTAACCGCACGCTAGTGAAAATGATTGCGACTTTTGTAATGGATCATCATGAAAGATGGGATGACCATTTGGAGCTTTTTGCGTTCGCCCTCCGCTCGTCTGTCCACGAGTCTACTAAAATTACTCCTGCAGAACTTTTTCTGGGTAGCAAAATTAAAACCCCTTTTGAAAATTTAACGGGGATTATCGATGAACTAAACCAGCGACCAACTCCGCAATCAGTACGAATCATGGCAGAAAAGGCTCGTGTTGCAATGCTAGGAGCACAAGCGGCTCAAGCAAGATATTATAATACTAGGCGTAGGGAACCAGATCTTGTCGTTGGAGATCTCACTCTCGTGGAAACGCACTTCCAGTCTTCTGTTTCGCATACTTTAGTGAAGAAATTTGCACCCAGCTACGAAGGTCCATATCGGGTGGCAAATATCTTTGAAAATAATGTTGTTCTGGAAAAACCTGACAACCAATTTCAATACGTACACGTTGATCAGTGTCGCAAGTATCATGAACGGAATATCGATTTCATAATCAACCCTACTCAACCTTCTGTTCCACAGACTCAAGAGTCTATATCTCATGTTCAACCGCCAGAACTTTTGGACGAACCAACAAACATTTTTGAAGAATCTCCAGTGATTTTTCCTTCACTCTCCCCTCCTCAAGACGGGTTTCCAAACACGCAACCTGATTCTCCCATGAGACCAAAGCTCGAATCGAGTTCTTCGAAAACTAGTATCGTTCCTTTCCCTCCGACCATTGCCAAGACTATTTCTGCGCCGTTTCCGGATACCTCTGCACCAACGCGGGCTACTTCTTCTTTGAATACCTCGTCTGAGAGTATTCCTATAGGCAAATCTAAACATCGCCCTGCACGACCACTGAATTACAGCAGCGACTCAGAGGCTTCGGACATTTCCGACTTATCAGTTATGAACACTAAATTTCATGTTACAAACCGTCCAGCACCACCAAAGGCTGCGCGCAAACGTGACTGGTCTCCCCAATCTGCTTCGCCGCAACAGCGACGAAGGCAGAAATCTTTGCATCCGCCCGGGTTTCGCCCCTGGAACCTACGTTCAGGGCAAACAGGGCCGATGCCTGCTGCTACTCTCATGCCACGTGGGCGTAAGCGAAAGCAAACGATGTGGCCGGAGACACGTCCGTCCAAAAGATTACTGGAAGGATACAACGGGCCCCAGCACAAAGGGACTTCATATCAAAAGCCTGGGGGAGCCCGTTCCTATCAGCCGCAAGGATTTCCGGACCGCCAGACTTCTGACGTTCCTGACCGTTCCTATCAGCCGCAAGGATTTCCGGACCGCCGGACTTCTGACGTTCCTGACCGTTCCTATCAGCCGCAAGGATTTCCGGACCGCCAGACTTCAGCCGTTCTTGACCGTTCTTCTCAGCCGCAGGGATTTCTGGACCCACAGACTTCAGCCGTTTCGGACCGAAGGATTTCCGCCATTCCTGACCGTTCCCGTCAGCCGCCGGGATTTCCTGACCGACAGCAGACCGATGTTCCAGATCCATTAAAGTCCCTGAAGAGATCCAAGCCACCTGATTTTACCAGTCCGATTAGGCCTGGAAAACGTTATCGCACTAGAGTTTTTATGCGTCCTCGAGATAAGTAAGTTCTCGTGGACAGGTTCTTTTCTCAGTTTGTTGTTTTTCCTGCACGACCAGTTGGCGTGTCAGAATTTCTTTTTTTCGTGTGGGCCTATGCATTCTTTTTTGTGTATATATGTGTTTTTTTTTATATTTCTTCTATGTCCATCTACTAATCCACTTTTTTATATATATATCTATGTCATCATCATCATCATCATTGTCAACCATTATCAATCCACTGCTGGACGAAGGTCTCCCCAAGTTTCCTCCACAACGGTCTGTCTTGTGCCAGTCTCCTCCATGTCACCCCTGCATACTTTCGAATTTCATCCACCCATCTCCCATGTGGTCTTCTTCTGGGTCTTTTCCTGTCCCTTGGAATCCAATCTAAAATTTCGGCTGTCCATCGATGATCTGTCCTTCTGGCAGTATGTCCAGCCCATTGCCATTTCAGGGATTTAACTCTGATCATGATGTCTTCCACTCTTGTCATTTTCGGATCCACGAGTTCCTCTTCTTATCTCTCCTGGTTACACCAAGCATGCACCTCTCCATGCTACTTTGAGTTGTCTGCAGCCTTTGTATGTCTCTTTTAGTTAAGGTCCACGTCTCTGCACCATACGTAAGCACTGGAAGGATGCATTGATCAAACACTTTTCTTTTAAGACATAATGGCATATTGCTCTTGAAAATTATGCTGTTTCTTCCAAAAGCTCTCCAGGCAAGTTTTGTACGCCGATTAATTTCTTTATCAATGTGACCCTCACTTGATATCTGCTGTCCAAGATAAACGTACATGTCTGTTATCTCCAGCTTTTCTCCATCAATCGATAAATCTTCATTTCTTGTAAAAGCATTGAACATCACTTTTGTCTTCTGAAAGTTCATTTTTAATCCACTTCTTTACTCTTGTCAGCAAGTTCCTGGATCATACTCTGCAGCTCTGATGGGGTAGTTGCAAAAATGACTACGTCATCAGCAAAACGAAGGTGGGTTAGATAATCTCCATTAATCTTTATCCCCTTGTTTTCCCAGCTCAGCGACTGAAAAACACCCTCCAATGTGGCATTAAAGAGCTTCGGAGATATGGTGTCACCTTGTCTCACTCCCTTTCCAATTTTTACGTGTGTTGTATTTTCAAACAGCCTAATCTTTGCACTTGCATTTTCATAGATGTTATTAATAATATTAATGTATGCATCTTCAATACCGCAGGTTTTCAGAGCCATTGTAACTGCTGATGGTTTCACCGAATCAAAGGCTTTTTCATAATCGATAAAAGCCATGCACAATGGAAGTTCATATTCCCTCGCTCTTTCAATTAGTTCTCTCAGCACGTGGATATGATCTATTGTGCTGTAGCCACTCCTGAATCCAGCTTGTTCTCTCGGTTGAGCCATGTCCAGTGTTACCTTCAAGCGGTGTGAAAGAACTTTAGTGAAGATTTTATAAACTACTGATAGGAGGCTGATAGGTCTGTAGTTTCCGAGATCCTCAATGTCACCTTTCTTATGTAGCAGGATCATTGTAGCGGTGTTCCAATCCTCAGGAATCTTTCCTTCATTAAGGCATCGAGTGAACATTTGGGCGAGTACTGTTTCGATTTCTCCACTTGCTTCTTGTATGATGTCTACAGTAATTCCATCTTCTCCTGGAGCTTTTCCTCGCTTCATGTTCTTGATTGCATGTGCAACTTCTGCTGGAAGGACTGGAGGAACTCTGGTACTGGTATCTTTCATGATGTCTGGAGTGCATATATCATCCCTTTCATATAATTTGGAGTAGAAATCTTTCACTCTTGTCAAAATTTCGCCTCTATTTCTTGTTACAGAACCATCTTCTTTTCTCAGTGCCATAATCTGTTTTCTTCCCTTACTGAGATGTCCCTTTTGCTATCTTTAGGCTTTGGTTGTTTTCAATTGCTTTCCTCACTAGTTCACAGTTGAATTTCCTTACGTCTTCAGTGATACTTTTTCTTACTGTCTTGCATAGCTCTATATATTCCACTTTGGAAGTCACATCTTCTTTAGTTGTCCTCATCTCTCTTCTTTTTTGCATCAACATTTTGGTTTTTCCTGATAATTTGTTCACATGCAACTTGTTCTTAGACCCAGCTAATTTTGTTGCTGTTTCCATAAGAGCTTTGGTTACTTTTCTGTTAACTTCAGAGATGTCCACTTCTTCCGATGTTAGGCCTTCTAAAGCAGAGAACCTGTTCTTCAGTTCTAACTTGAAGGTATTATGGTGTTTTTTAAGGTTGGTTATGTCAATAGATTTTGTTTGTCTTATGAGCTTGCCACGTTCCAGTTTAGTGTTGAGGTGCATCTTACATCTCACCAATCTATGGTCACTACCTGTGTTGAACTTGTTTAGCACACTGCAGTCTTCTATGACGAATTTTTTGTTACACATAATAAAATCAATTTCACTTGTCGTCCCATTTGGATGTCTCCATGTCCATTTCCTGTGTGGCTTTTTCTTGAAGAAGGAGTTCAAGATGAAAAACCCTTCTGCCTCTGCAAACTCAACGAGTATTTCCACGCTGGTTTCTGTTGCCGTGACCGAACTTACCTACTGAAGTTTCATTCTGTTGCCGTTGCCCTATTTTTGCATTGAAATCTCCCATAATTATCTTCAAGTGCTGCTTACCTTTATTATTTAGATGACAAATTTCCTCATAAAATTCTTCAATTTCTTCTTCAGGATGACTTGTGGTGGGTGCATAAGTTTGAATAATCTGAGCCTGGTATCTTTTCGAGAGTTGGATAACAAGTCGTGCAGCTCTGTCAGAGGAACTTTCAACTTCTACAACTTTATCCTTCAGTTTCTTGTTTATTATAAATCCAACACCACTAGTTCTGCCAGTATCTGTCCCACGATAGTAGAAGAGATGTCCACTTTTCAGTTCGATGAGATCTTCTCCTTTTCTCCTTACCTCACTTAGCCCCACGATGTCCCACTTGATCCTTTGTAGTTCCTCTTCCAATTCAAGAAGCCTTGAATCAGAAGATAGGGAGCGTCCATTGTAAGTAGCCAAGGTCAGCATCAGATGGCAGCCTAGTCCGGTCCTCCGGGGATTCTTAGCACCCTCTGCCTTCATGTCGCACTGGCCGCTGCCTTGGCCAGGTACATTCCAGCTGCCGGAGACTGAGGGCCAAGATTTAAGTTGTGGAATCATTTTGGAGGGATTTGGCCATAACTCACCACGCTGGCCAAGCGGGTTGGTGAGTGTGGGATAGAATTTCCTCTAATCCCGATGGTATAGTTATACCGCTATGGGCGGTCGTCAGAGCCCCTTTAGTGGGAACAGGATGCACCACGAGAAGGCGGGGTTGACATTTGTCAAGGAGAGGCTGTGATGTTACGCATCACCTGACCTTACATCCCATATCTATGTGCTTAGGGGTAAAATAATAAAATTGTTACTGTTAGGCAGCTCCAGGTAAATTTCGCTGCTGATACAGTTGGTATGTATTCAACGAATAATGCGAACGTAATTTGAAACTAAAATAATAAAATTGTTACTGTTAGGCAGCTCCAGGCAATCTTCGCTGCTGATACAGTTGGTATGTATTCACCGAATAATGAGAACGTCATTTGAAATTAAAAAAGTGATTCCTGCTAGGCAGAATAAAAGGAAGGTATGCCGATGCAGGTTTGTTTTGTTCACCAATACAAGTTTCACAGACGAATACAGATTTCTTCATTTGTCATGCCAAGTTTGCTAATGTAAATACTGCTACCACCAAACAACAAAACAAAAAAAGAGGTCGAGAAACGTCATTCAACGAAGTGTAAGACTTACACTCCAAAATTGATAGGTTTTTCGGAAACAAAAAAAAAAGAAAAAAAAAAGAAAAATTAAGGGGAGATGATGTAACGTATACTCTATATTCACTTTCCTTTTGATTTTACTATCTCTGGTTAATTTATTTTACTATGTAAATTATCTTCTTACTGAACGAAATATTATTTCACCCGATGAATGAGATCTGGCAATGAGTGTAAGTCATGACGTGGTGGTAGCTAGTATATAGGCGCGTTCATCGAGACTTAGAGAGAGCTTTTGTGTTGTTATGAGGAGAGCTTTTGTTGTTGTTATGAGAGAGCGTTGTTGTTTACGGAGAGCGTTTATAATACGAGGAGAGATTCTTCATTATTGTAAAACAAGTTGTGTGTGTGCTTTAGTTGACCAAGAGTCTTATAATAAAGAAGTTGCCGTAAGTTAGTCTTTCTCAATTCATAGTTTTTGTTAGACCTCTGTCTGGCTGTTAGGTTTATAACATTTATTTATTACCATAAATAACCAGCGTTAAGACTTTGTTTACGTTCGTAATTAACTAGTAACAACAACCATTTTGAGTTCACTATTTTGAAGCTTAGTACAAGTATATCATTAGCTAGCTGGTAGGAAGAGCATCATTCATATTATTAGCTTAGCGAAAAGATTATAAAGCTAATTCATTATACTACTTAAATATGTATTTACGAAAATAAAGTAGAAAGAATTGCATAATAAAAATTCAGCAAAACAAAGTGATTACTTACAGTCATTTGAATTCCAGTTCCATTCTTCGTTCTTTCTGCCGGAATTTCTTGATCACTTCTTCATATAATTTAGATTTATCCACTTGTCGCATCGTAGAAAGTAATTCTTTTTCAATGGAGATAAGGCTTAGATTATCCATGAGATGCTGGGTTTGTGTGGCGCGGCAGAATGTGTGGATCGCTTCAAGGACGAAAACGACCGCTTGACGGATGATGTTGTGGAAGGAATTGTTGCGATCAGCATAGCCAATTTGTATATTTCCGTAAATCCATGCATTAGGTTCATTTCCAATAAATAATCAACAATTTGAATTGGTGTTTTGTCTGAACCTTCATTAGAAGAATACCATACATATAGTTCTTTCTGGAGTTTGCTCAAATTAAAAAGATCGCCATAGATTTTCTGCAATTTTTTTAATAAATCGCAAGGAAAATTGTTTTTTTTTCTTAAAGTTGGTCATTTTTGCTGGATTTAACAAATTAAAGTACTGCAACTTTTCAAACGATGCGAATCTAATTGTTATATGATTGCTAATATTATCAATTACTTCGAATTAAAGTCTTCGGCAGTAGTTTGTCTCTGATTCATCGTTCAACCTCTGTTTTTTTGTTTTTTTTGGACGCATTTCTTCCTTTCTTACTTCACCATGAATACAAGACCACAATGGCTCAAAATTCTCCCTTTCGCTTTGCAGTTGCTGTTGAAACTCAGTTAGTTTAGTACTGTAGTACAAAATGTCAACATTCGTGGACTGCAGTATACTGAATAATACATCTGAAAAGGCAAACAAATTAGATAGAACCTTTATAAAAAATATGTTTTTGAAGTTCTTTAAAAAGCCAACAAATCCTCTTGCTGTCATTGCAGTCAAATGGTCGAAGTCCCCACTTTCACTGACATGTTCAAAAAACATTATCAATGCTTCTCTGTTTTCATTGACTGTATGAAGAAGTCTTTAGGTAAAATTCCATCAAGTAGGAGCTAATGATGGTAGCTATCTGGACATGAAAGCAGAAAGTTGGTGTAATCTATTAGAATGAGAAAAAAGTAGGTAATGATTTAAGACCGCTAAAGAAGACTTTAAGCTCTTTGTTGCACTCTAGAGACCGTTGCAGTACCAAGTTCATTACATGAGCATAGCAATGCGTGAAGAGAGCTTTAGGGTACTTTCCCAATACTTTGCCTTGAAGTCCATTGAGATGGCCACTCATCACCGCCGCTCCATCGTACGTCTGGGCAATTAATTTTTCCCCACACTTATATCTGTCCACGATTTCATTCACATGATTAAACAGAGCTTCTGCAGTTTTATCAGCGCTCACCTCAAGAAATCTTAGAAATCGTTCAACGATTTTTTTCTGTGAGACTGAAAAATGCCGCAACACAGTTGAGAGCTGAGATTTATTGCTTACATCTGATGTTTCATCAAGCATAACGGCCACAAAATCGGCGTTCTGAATTTCGTGGTAAATATTATCTCTCAGGACATTAGCGACGGAATTTATTAAATCATTTTGAATGCTTGCTGAAGTTACGCGGAAAACTGTAGAAGTCGCTAAATGTTCTTTCAATGGGGAATCAAACTCGGCACTTGCAATAAGCAACTCCATATAATTTCCCCTATTGAAAGATTCTTCATTTTGCTCATGACCTCGGAATGGTAGTTCCTGCTTCGCTAAATAGCACACTGCATTAATCAACCTTTTCAATATTTCCCTGTTCTTCTTAACTTTTTCATTGTGCAGCTCGATTTATTATTTCCTCTCAAACATTTAAATTTTTCAATTAATTCCTTAATTTCCTGCTAGAGGCGCCAAGTCCAAATAATTTTCTTTTTACAGATTTTTGAAACATTATTTTTGCGAATGGTAGGACATTAACATTGATTACACTTTTGCCCATCTAAAATTTCACTACTTTTTCCACATCTGTGTTAGAACCTTCGGTCCGCGAAAACCAAAACAAAACTGGAAATCCAATTATAGGTTTTTGAGGCCCCTCAAGCTGTGGAGCCCTAGGCGAGCGCCTAGTGCGCCTAGTCGGAAATCCGCCCCTGCTCGTACCCTTTATGATTCCAAACAGTTTTCTTATTTGAGAACAACAAACATGTCCAACAGTAAAATTTGTTATCCACATCGCATCCGCAAAGCCAGTCTGAAATTTCGTAGAGCTCTTTAAGAAAATGTCTCTCAAAACCTCTTCCAGCGCCATTTTCTCCTTTTACACTTATTGATATTGTGAGATTAGGACATGACCGGCCACTGTTAATTACTTGTTTCTTTTCTGCGTATGAGGCGATGAAACACTACTGTTTAATAGTTTTTTTTATTACACTTTCACTATTCATCCTAAATCTTAAAACAACCGAACCCCAAACTTCACTGCGCAAGCAACAATACAATTGCGCGGAACACAGAGACATATTGAACTTAAGCAAAGTATGTAAGCGTTGAAACTGCATACAACGCCTTCGCTGGCTTTCGCACGCACATGAGCCAGGTTATAGCGTCTAAAAGGGGGAAGTGTGCCGTGCGAACTCAAAATCTGCGTTCGAAATATGTCCCACGCCGCATCGCGGCGCTGCAGACGGCGTCTGTGTCAAAGATTGTGTGTACAGTTGTGCAATGTGAACCAAACAACAGGGGTTGGATTAGGATATGTACGATTTTCTTAAGTGTGTGATTATGGAAACACATTTTATGGTTCAGTGAAATGTCTACGTCTGGCGCAGAGTGCAGCGTCGGCAAATGTAATTGAAAGTATAATTATGCGTGATTTAAATTGATATGCTACCTCCTCGAAGAATGCCTACCAAAAGGCTAACAAATGGCTTGTATGTGCCAAGTAAAGAAGTGCTGTTTGGAAAATTTAAATGTATGTCACTTAGTAGCGGCTAGTGGTAAGCTGAGTCGAATCTGACGAAAAAGACAGGCTACGGTGCGAAATAGTCACGTGCACAACTTAGTGCTGTCGCCAAGTCAATCGGTTGAACAGCCATTGCGTTTCATTGTTGGTTCACATTTGTTTGTATTGAGTGAGTGTTCCGTTTATTGCCATTTGGATACACGTATAGTTTTGTAAGGTAGGTATTATTATATTTCTAAGGTAAGGTTAATTCTTAGTAAACGTTTTATTTAGTTTTAGTAATAATTATAGGTTTAATGAGTAGATCTTAGTTTCACACGTGTTGAAATCTGTTCATGTCTCGTGAATAGTGAAGTATAAAGAAGTGAGTTATTCTGTAGTGTTGAATTCTTATTTCAAATAGAATAATTAATATATTTTGCCAATGCCGATTCACATAGAGCTTGAATATTACCAGAAATCAGGGCAACTTTTCAGGAAATTAGCCTTCGTAATTTGTATAACATTTGCATCTCCAACAATCGTTAGCCCTTTCTTTACGAAATTAATGCTTGAACTGTTGTTGCATTGTAATGTGTCTCTGAATTAAAGAGTACATTTTTTAATTTCGTAACTTAATGCAACTGTGATATAGCATTTGTCTGATTGAATTTACTAAAGCTGTCTGAACAGTGTGGACAGATTATGTTGAAAAACTTGCATGGTCAACTTTATTCTAACTGTACAAAACATAGGGAACTACTTTCGATTAAAAATTTCATATCTAGTTCTTCACTTGTATTAAAAGGTGTAATTCTTTTTACAGGAATTGCCAAAATTTGCCATGCCACAGTGTTGCAGTGTTAGTGGCTGCTAGTTAAATTATAGAAGTCAAAAGGAGACTTACAACTTTTGCCATACCAATTGTCTTATACAAAATCTGCTGCATACATTTAAACAGACAAAGTTCTGATTTTAGATTTCCTTGTTCATTTTCCGTGGAATGTTTGTGTATGAGTAAGCTTGAAAACTAAATAGGAAAACATAACTCTCCTCAGCTGGAAAATACTCTTGAACAACTTAGTGAAAGCCAAACATGACAACTGAAATTATTTGAAATCACGTGAAAGGAAAATTAAGAAGTTGAAAGTCTGAACGCTTAGTTTTGTGTGCCTCTCCTTAGTGCATAGTGTGCACAGAGTAAGTCCTGAGATAGGAAAAAGAGTTCAAACTTATCAAATATTTTATATGCAAAAGTGTATAGCCAGGTTGGTTAAAGTATTGAAATGTATTTTTCTTCTGTAATAAATGAAGATAACATTTCTGAAAAGTTATCTTTGAAACTGGAAAGTAAAGATCCGTCATATTTGGTTTAATTTTATTTGAAACTTGTATACCAGGAAGCAGTACTTCAGTTAGCTTCTCGTAACATATTTCCAATCTTTTTTCTGCTTCATCACATATTCACACAGTGATGCGGAGTGGTTGGTGGCATTCTGTACTGAAGATTTGTATTTAATATTTGGTGGTGTCTTTTTTTTTTTTTCAAATTGGAACTAATACTGTTTGTGCAGTGGTTGCCCTGTCTTCAAAATGGACCAGAGGTCCTCATTTACTAGCAGGTTTGATTTCATCTGTCAAAATTCATTTGAAAATCTATGGACTATTTTCTTTCCGTGGAAGATGATGCTGTACTCCTTCGCGTCATGGGGTCCGGCTAGTCCCTCAACGACACCATACCCGTACGAGTTCCATGTCACTTATTTTCAGATTAATAAATGTTAGCAGTAATATTGTAGCATTTTTGTTTATGTTTCAATACTGTACCAAAAAATTCCAGGAAATTTCTCTTATTTTTCATACTTACCACTATGACTTCATTGCCATAAAATTTTTGATAAAAACACCTGTGAGAAATTAACTGAAGTGTTACTGTGTGTGTGTGTGTGTGTCAGAGCTGAGTTCGGGCTGAATTTCAAGATCCTGAGCCTGAAGTATGTCAGCTCGAACGAGCCCGAAAACTATGATTAACCTGTTAAGCATTGAAAAAGTCTTCCAGACTTCCACTCTTTCCTACCCATGCAATTAACTGATGTCTTTCTCAACTGCGGAGTGGAGAAGGGATGTCTATCTATTTCTATAGTTACCTTTAACCATTCATTTATTCCCTGAAATGTTTTTTTGGGGGAGGGGGGGGGACATCTGGAGGCACAACAAACTATGTCGTATGTTGCTCAATAGAATTAGCAGGGAGCTGCCCCTTTGAGGTAGGGAGCAAAATTCCGTCAGCTTGCTATCTACTATCTATGCTTCTTAAAACTTATCCTTGGCAGAAATCCTGTAATTCATGGCCTATGGTATTTTGTTATCCAAGCCCGGAATGGATAGCCCTGCAGAATTCCTACTCCCCATTTGACCCAGTTGCTGAAGAATTCTCTTTCACAACTAGAAAGTGTAAAAAAAGTCTCGTGTGCTAAATTATATAAAATCACATTAAAAGAAAAAGGAAGAAAATTCTTCCCCTCTCTCCAAGCCCGAACTCCAGTAAGTATTACACAGCCAGCGCCCGGTTCGGGCTCGGCCCGTCTCAGCACTGGTGTGTGTGTGTACTAGTGCTTAGCTTGACATTTATAGTAGGTATATTGAAAGTAAAAATTTAATTTTACTATAATGAGCAAATTTGGCTTCTAGTAAAGAATGTTAGTAAAATGTATAAATTCCCTAGTGTTATGAAAAACTACTAACCAATTCTGCTTAATTCCTTTAGAAATGTGTGGGAAATATTTATTTATACTGTTAAAATGTTGTCTAATCTAAAAAGTGATATCAAATATGTTTTATAAAAAAGTAGATCACAGGTATGAACATTACAAGAGTAGATTTTAGGTAAAGAAAATAATTGACATAACTCATACATAAAATATTCAGATGGTAACACACACTGGAGGATCTAAAGCTGAGATAATTTTGATGTAACTTGTGATGATTCAAACTATTTGAAACAGATGTCTTAATTTCTGCCATTGGTTAGCAAGAATTCTTTTTTTATTTTGTTGTGTGTATCTATAACTTTGTTGCAGATGCTATCACATAAAGGAAGTTTGGGTAACAATCTGAAGCTGAATACTGTTTAGCTTGTGATGACTTCCTTCTTTCAAACTATTTGAAACAGACATTTGAGGTACATTTATGTAAAAGAATGGACCCATTTGTTTATTTTTAATAGTATTTTTTACTTTGTTCCGCTTGAAGATACAAGACAAATTCATAGTCAATAGGTAAGTTGATACTTTATCCAAATGTAGTATTTATGCTAATTTTTAAAACAAACTAAAAAATTAATTTCTGAATTGTAGCAAAGTGCTTTAATAATATGAGGGTGGATCAAAAAGTTAGTTACACTGTTGAATAAAAAAATCAAGGATATACTCAGGGGATGTATGTTGGTTTACAACATTAATTCATTTTTCGACATAGTCGCCTAAGGACTGTAAACATTTATCGGAACGTGCGATTAACTTTCCCATACCTGTACAAGAAAAGTCCAGTTTGGTGCAACTAGTTAAGGACCGCACTTTTCACAGCCTCATCCGTTGGGAATCATTGTCCACTAAGCTCCTGTTTCATTTTACCGAACAAATGGTAGCCGCATGGGGATAAGTTGGGGCTATAAGGTGGATGCTGCCACAATTCCGACTTGAATTAATGCAGCAATTCCCTTAGTTTTCCGTGCTGTGTAATGTTCTTGGACATCAGTGTGACACCTTCGCTCAACTTACCCCGGCATCTGTCCTTAATTGAATTTCGCAAATTTAATGGTGTTTGGCAATATGAGTCACTTGATGGTTGTCTCTTTTGACAGAAATTCTGTGTAAACAACAGATTCACAGTCATCATGACCACTCCCGCAGACAGAGACAGTTGGACTTTTCACGTCTTCCTTGTTGGGGAGGTGACATGTTTCCATTCCATGGACGATCGTTTGATTTCAGTTACGTAACAGTAAATATGTGATTTCAGATTGCTTATAGAGATATATTTCCCACGTATAATAAGAAGAAATATTTCTTCCCCAGTGTTTACCTGTATAACTGGGAATTTGCTAAGCATCGACCTGACTCTAAATAGCTGAGCTACGATGAAGCAAGGCTCGCTTTGACTGGCGAAAATCTGATATGAAATGTAAACTAGAACAATCTGTAGGATGCATAATGCTGTATTTAGTTCCAGAACAGTCTGCTGATATACCAAATGTCTTCCACATATTCCTGGTCCAAGAAGCCCCATCACACGTAATGAAATTAACAAACAGACCTGCATTTTCAGTGAGAATAACAGCTTTAATAATTAATTTTGCTAGCAAAGTTCCACTTATATTGTTACTTGTGGCAAAAACACCAATTATTTGGGTCCAATCTCCATTTAATGGCTGAAACACCATTACCAGTCCGTGATTACATGGGGTATACTTAACAGTTTTTGAAGTGTATGGCCCAATATGAACAAACCCTAATATTTCACCAGATGATTTTGCATGCAGTTTTTCTGTAAGCTTCACTTCATCTATTAATATACCACCATGTCTTGCAAAAGGCTCCATTTCACTTGTTTTCTTTGAAATAGTTTCAAACGTCAGTGCATTGAATCCAAAACTGCTGTTGTAATTTGAAATATACTTTCTAATAGTTGTTCTATTAGGTAGGATCATGATTTTGTGTTTCCGTATGTGCTCGTACAATTTTGGACTTTTTATGTGCATTAGTAAGCATTCAAGTAACCATTCTTTGGTATATGACATACCTCTTGCAGATTTCTTTTTTGCTGCCTTATAACAATGAATAACCATTTGCTGCTGCTTAATGCGTAATTCTGCTATTTTTTCATTAATGGAAAGTTCTGTAAAATTCCTTTTTTTTTTATTTTTATTTTTTTAAGTTTAATTAGAGAGCGAAATAACTAGTTTCTTCAGCCTGTTGATTTTCCGAACTGTATTTTGATACTTATTTTTAAATGTAGCCTTTCTTCTATGATAAGCTATTTTGTGCAAAAGTAAGCCCTGCAGATACTTACATCTGAGGCAAGTCTTTGTTGTTCCTTTCGTTACACAATTTTTGCTGTACAAATTATTCTAAAAAATAACTCCACTTTCAAGGTACTTCATGTTATTTTCAAATTCTGAAATGGAGCCTGTGCCATGACATACTGTTAGCCTATCAGTGTCTCGAATAATGGATTTTGATTCATCTTTAGAAGTAATATTAGAAACTGAGTTAATTTTTATTCCACGTAAATACACTTTACAGGTAACCTCTGGTTAACTTTTGGTAACAACAACCAGTTTTTCTGTTGTCAATGAATTTGACAATTCACATTTGAATGAATGAACATGGAAAATTATGCACTTTGAATTATTTGCAGGAATTTGCTTACCCCAAAATACTGAAGGCTGTGATATTCAGAAGGCAGTTCCGTGTAACTCTTTGGGAAGTGAATTCCAAGCTATTTAAATTACCATCAGGCTTATCATCGGTTTCCCTAACTTTCCTGTATTTTGCCAGAGTTTTTGACAAATAATGGGGAAGGTTTGGAAATATTGTTGGAATTGCATCTGGTGTCAAGATGGGCCGATCTCTGGGTATTAACAGTCTCCTCATTTATTTTATGCACAAAATTTCGAACCACAAATCTCTCAAAGTGCAGTTCACATACAGCACTAAATTTGTCGTAAGTTTTTATCTGCACATCTGCACCGGGAATCAATCTTTGCCACTGCTGTAAAAGTTTATCATTTTTGGGTATTCCAAAGAGTGACGGCTTACTGTTTTTGTACTGAGTATTGCAACCTGGCACAAAACTATGGTTATTTCTCTTCCGCATAATGAGCTAAGTATAACTTATATACAATATTTAGGTAATCCACATTCCTTCTAAAACCTAAAACATAACACGTTTTCGTCTAAATTACCGTTCTTTTCACAGTAAGCAACACGAATTTAGTTTCCCGCTCCCATCACAGTAAGAAAGAGGGAAGGGAAGGCGATCGAAGCGCCATCTACGAAGGGGACAAATTTCGGTATCCACGCCAATCATTACGTACGCTAGGCGCTCGGCACACTTTCCCTTCTAGACGCTATAGCCAGGTAGAAGGCGTTGGGCGCATGTGCGAACTCAGTCTCGTAAAGCAGCGGAGATGATGTGGGGATACATTGAAACGGCTTGGCCTTATCTGGCTGTTTCTTCGGTCCGGATTACGGACCCCACAGCCTACAGATCATTCGAAACGGAGAGCGCGTTAGCGCGACGAACATTTCATGAAAAAATAAACACATTCTACTGTGATAGATGAATTATAAAGAAATCATTCTTTTTTGTAATTTTCTTTGGGCGTTGACACACAACTTGCCCACTCAGAGAAAACGCCACTGGATACAACTACATTCAAAATGCCCTCAGATATATTGAAAGTGACTTGGAGCAAACATATGAAGCAAGTCATGAAGCTCAGACATTGGCAGACGAAATGGACTGCCTTGAAACTGCTCTAGCTGACGTCCAAGGTCTGGAACTTACTTCTTGTGCGGTTCAACATTACAAATAAAGCTGTTCAAGGAGTTGAAATTGACTTGAAGAAAGTGGTGGATCTAACTGATTCTCTGGAAAAGTTTCTGGAATAACTTCGGGATAGGTATGAAGAGTTGGAATCAGATGCCAGGAACCTTTGTGGAACCACAGACTACAAGGCAGCTACAGTCAGATCAAACCAAAGTTACGATGCTAATCCAACCTCAGTATCAGATGTTTGTTTGTTTTGTTTTGTTTTGTTATTGGAGGTTTAACGACCACCGTCAGCAACTCAATGGGCTATAAGCAGTCGCCCGTCCCTAATTTAGGGTCACTGGTTCCAGGGAAGGGAGAGAGCCAGTGCCGTAAGACAAACACAACATCCATGCCTGACCGGGATACGAACCCGGACCCCTTACGGACGAATGATCAGAGGCCACAGTATCAGATGAAATTGTCTTTTCTTCGAGAGATAAATTCAGATGTGGAACTTTCAATATCATTTTAGATCAGTTGTCTGCAGTGGTGGCTCGTGGTAAGAAAAATAGGTAAAGAGCTACAAGAGCAATATGAAAAGATATCTACTGTCTTCAATGAAAATCAGTTAATGAGAACTTACCTATTTTTTTTATATATTAGATCAATTCTTCTTCCCTTCAAAGCTGGAAATTTGTCGATTATGTCGTCGTAAAATGGTTGTTTCTTCGTGATATCAAGAAAATGACTTTCTGAATAGAAATCTGTGCCAAAGAGGCAAGTTTATCTGGAGAAATAGTGTTTCTTGAGTAAGTTTTTATTTTTTTAAGGCAAGAAAAACTTCTTTCCACTGAAACACTTGCAGGTGCAATTGTTAAAATCCGGGAAACCAATATATAAGCATCTGTAAAAATGTCTTTATCTCCATGAAACACTCGAAGAAGTTCATGAGTCGACATATTCCTTAATTTTTCATCAGCATATACAAGACTCAGCTCATTTTCAAGGTGCTGGTGTTTAGTAAATATTTTTTCGTAAAAATGTTGTAGATTTTCAAATGCGTGAGAGGGAAAGCAAGAATTAAATTGGTCGAATTTGGTTGTGTCAGCAAGACCGGCAAATTGAAGTTTAAGTTTCTCGCAGTCTTGAAATCTTATATCCATTTCCATAAGAATGTGGTACAAAATTTCCAAATACAATTGTTTAAAATTCTGAAAACTTGTTTCTTGTGTAAGAGCAGCATATTCTCGTTTAGATCTGCTTATTTCTGTGATTTTGCTAGCTTTTCCAAACAGTGTTCCAAAATACCTCATCGTTCCTTTTATGGCTCAAAATTTCATAAGTTCTTTTTAATTTGAGTAACACAGTAGTTTATGTCTAGTGATTTTTTCTGCAAAATTTCGAATAATAGATCGGTGAAGCCAAATATTTCATTAAATACTATTGCCAAAAATGTAAATTCAAAAGTGTTCATATCATTTAAAATCCCTTGGGCAAGTTGAGTTTATTTTTTGTCTGATTGGTCACTATTTGTGAGAAATTCGAATACTTCCTTCAATTTATCCCAATCTTCAACAATTACACTTACTAACTTCGAAGTGGAGGACCATCGAGTTTCTGTTATGGTTGGCATCATCTTGCGGTTGTTGATGGGAATGTATTGTTTTTTCACCACTCAGCGAAGCGATCGCTTTGCTGAGTGGTGAAAAAACAAAGGAATTACACTGAGGCTTGCAAAAAATATTCGACACTTAGAAATTTTAGAAAGAAAAACTCTGCTGTAATACAAGGTTCAAACGACGTACTAAGCAATAACAAAAACAGCTTGAGAAGCTTTATGCTTCATTTTTTTCTGGAGCCCAGTCAAATGTCCAGACATTACGCTTGCCATATCGTAACATTGTCCTATTGACTTGTGTTGATAATCAAACTGCTCCAAAATTTTGTCTAGCAGTTTGTATAAAGCTTCTGACGTTCTTTCTTCACTCACATCATGGAAACCCAAAAATCGCTCAACCAATACACCTTCCGAATCAACAGATCTTATTATTAAAGAGCACTCGGAACTCTGGTTATGTCTTCGCATCTACTTGAATAGAAAAGCATTGAACTTCATTTATTTCATTTTTGACATGATCGTTTATATATTCAAAAATACATTCAATTAATTCGTTTTGAATAGTTTTTGAGTCACCTGTGAAGACATTTTTTATTGTTTCGTATTGATTTTGAATTTTTAAAGGACTTCTTGATATCAACAGTGAAAGCAATTCCTTGAATTTGTACGATTTTTCGAGTCAGTGCCTTCGTCGTGGTCACGGAATACTAATTCTTGTTTACTCAAATACAGTACTGCATCAATCATTGTCTGCAGGAAAAGTCTATTTAAACAAACGCTTTCATTGAAATGCATTTTCAAAAGCCTAGCATTCTCCCTCAGGGCATCGGCAATGGTATTCTGATTCTTTTCAAAATTATTTAGCATTAATTCGCATTTCAGGTGTTCGCTGGAATCACCACTTTTGTAAAGTGACCGTTTTATATAAAAGAAATCTGAAAATTGTCTTTATTCCACGCCGAATTTTATTACTAAAATATAAGCAGGGCCAACAAAATACTTTTTGTAGCACAGAAGGGCTGCAAAGCCATTTATATTCAGTAAACCAACAATTTTTAAAATCAATATTGTAAGATTTGCCGCTCTTCTTGATTTCTTTCTTGACGACAATTGTCAGTAAATCCGTCGGTCGTCCTTGAAGTAAAATGTCTCTTTTTATTTTCATCTTTCCACCGATTGAACGGAGTTTGCAATAAGTTACAGACAATGTAGTTCACAGGATACATACTGAAAACTAAAACTATCACTATCAGTTAAACTGTACACGAAACTAAAGTAACTAATGAAGATTTTAAAAAACAATCACAAAACACGAAAAAACAAATCTCTTTCGGAAAGTATGTACCAAAATCACCGCAAGGAAAAAGCCCAAGTGAATTGCAAAGTCCCTTAGCAATCCGTCCCGTTCCACTGCGATCTCTTCGGAAGGTCACGACTGCAGGTGCAGATCCTTGGCGTCTCAAGCAAAGCACTTCACTTGCCCGGCAGATAGGGAGGGTGACGTCACAGTTACCATGGCAACTTGGACGAAAGCTGCAGACTTTCAAGCATTCTCATTTCAGCTCTTCACTTGAACTGTTTTGCGTATAAGGACTGTGACGTACCTGCCAGCAGGACGCACACGACATAAAGGCAGATAGGAATCAGAATAAAACGTCTGCGTAGCTCAGTTGGTAGAGCGACTTGTTCCGGAATAAGCGGCCTCGGGTTCGAATCTCGGCGTAGACCAAAAATGACGGAGAAATTTACTTCGTTATAATGGCGCCCGAACTATCCGGATGACCCGGCCGTTCAAAATCTCGCATTGGTGTGGTGTTATTTCCACACTGCGAGACAGGAAAAATCAGAGAATCCCTTCTCCAGCGCTTCGAAAAATAAAAATGTGTGATGTTGCATTCCACACAGCAGATTGACTGGGAGTTCTCAAGTGCACGTTCTACAGTGGATGGCTGCCTGCAACGATTCATGGTCACGGCTCACCCGTGGGCCATGCCCCCGGCCCTCTTTCGGGGGGGATGTGACGTACCTGCCAGCAGGACGCACACGACATAAAGTCAGATAGGAATCAGAATAAACGTCTGCGTAGCTCAGTTGGTAGAGCGACTTGTTCCGGAATAAGCGGCCTCGGGTTCGAATCCCGGCGTAGACCAAAAATGACGGAGAAATTTACTTCGTTATAGGACTTGTTTTCCGTATTGAACGCGCATTGTGAATTGATATCTAATCAAAATTTTGGGTAATTTGGCACTCAATAAAAGCAAAAAAAGAATATATTATACGAAATTATTAAATAAAACCTTATTTCAAATGAAATAGGTGAAGAGGCACTTCATCTGAAAAGCCGCCACTGGTTGTCTGTGGCCTTAAAAGAACGCAGGGTATCGTACCAATCAGTGTATAACAGGTTCAGAGTCATAGTCAACTTATGTATTCCAGTGGCGTAGCCAGAAACTTCTGGGGGGGGGGAGTCCATGGGTTTGGTTCATTGGTGAAAGCCCCATATATACATATATATAGCCTAAAATTCATACTAAATCTCCCCTCGGGAGGTGGGGGGGGGGGTCCGCACCCGAGGACCACCTTCTTGGCTACGCCTATGATGCATTCTACCTGATGCTGAGATAAGAACTGAAGCTGAGAAACTTATAACTGCTAACCCCCGTGATTTTAGCAATGTGTTCATAGAGGAATTGTGCAGTTTGCAGTCTTTACCAAGCTCAGGTCCCCAGGTCGTGTTAAACTCCATCTCAACAGACGGTTTTACTCCATGATGAAGAACTTTGTGATACCTCCCCAAGTCTTATGTAGCTATCTTAGAATATATTTGGGCATGATGGCCACTAGTTGTTCAGGAGAGAGATCATTCAGCAAACTGGCACTGTTTAAGAATTATTTGAGAACCGCGAGGACTCATGAAAGACTGTGCCCTGTGCCTACCGAATGTAGAGAGCAGTTAGTGTTCTTAAGATGGTAGAGTTTGAGAAATTCATTAAAGATTTTTCAGAAGTCAAGTGTGGAAAGAAAGACTTTCTGTAAGTATTGGACAGACTGCTTCCCTGTATAATGTACCTTTCTATTTATGTATGAGGCTGTAGCAGACACGTGACTTTAGCATGGAACGAGCCTTAGTAACGTAAATGAAAGACAACCAGTCCCTGTTGAAATGATGGCGTCCTACTTTGAAAGTTTAACTTCCGAGTACAAAATGCGGTATTTGGAAAAAATTAAGAGATTGAAGCAAAATATCTGTATGTGCTGAATGCAAGTATCTTCGAAGGTGACGCGAAAAGTTTTCCGAAAGTACAAATAGTAAATATTTTCTATTACTTTGCTTTGGTCGAACCGCTTTTACCATACAACAGCTCGAGGCATATAAAAGTCTTGAAGCAAATGACATTTTATTATCGTGGATGGTTTTTTACATGGTAATTTAGTGTGATCACTAAGTAATTACGAACTCTTCAATAAAAAGGGTTTCTCTTTGTTCTGGGAAACGTTTTCCAAGACTTAGAAAAATTTAGAACAAAATCTGTTTTTCCACGCAAAAGTGTGGTGAAAAAAAAAACAATAATTTTGATTTGCGCCCTACGTTATTTATCCGTAAATAAATTTAGCAGTATAATCCCAGTCTGTAAACAGACCTAGACATAAAAAAATTCATTTGGAAATAATTTTATCCATTATTTGCATTTTTCCACAAAAGTGTACTTCAGCTCCAGTTAAAAATCCAGGTTACTAAAAATAAAATCAACGGTGGTTTGGGGAGGAAATATATAGAACGAAATATTAAAGTAAAAAACAAAAATCTCCCAACACTGAGAGCCAAATAATCTTAAAAGCGAAAATACTAAGTGAAAAGCCGAAAATTCGCAAAAAAGTGAGTCAAGCTCTCCTAAAAAATCCAGAAAAGCCGAAGAGATTTGATTCTGACTAACAGTCAGATTGGCTAACAAATTAACTTTCATCTCTATAAAAAGTTTCAACACCTCATTTATCAGCCAAGAACCTTCTGAATAAAAATCCCTGAAGGTGAAGAACCAAGCGCACAGAAGTGCAGATTGGATATCGAAGCGTTGATTTAGGAATTTTTTTGACTAAGAGAAAAACTCTGAAGTGTGTTCCATCAGAAAATAGTCAGTAGCAATAAAACCTACGCAAAACAAAAGCCAACACCTTCTAAATTCAACTTGAAAACTTCGAATCAACAAGTGAAACGACTGACTAAGCCCTGGCTAATGCTTCAAGTACAAGCACTGCACGCCAACTTCATTTGAACAAGTAAAAGATAGGTTCCCAACCTTACCAGAAATCACTGACTTATAGATAATTACCTTTGAAGAGTCTAACACTTCAATATTTTTGTTAACATTGATCGCTAATGATCGCATTTTACACAATAACTGCAGGACAGCCAGCTGTGTTTGTCCAGGAACATGCAAGGACTGTTGCCACTTCACTTAAACTTCTCGATGACGTCACTTGCTACAACCCGGGCTTTCTCGTCAGCCTCGCTACAACCCGCTACAACCTCATAACTTGTCAGTTCCAATTACAAGCAGTACATTGGCTGTGATATGCAAATTTGGTGAATCTTCTTTCTGCTGTTTGTTTTCATTTCCGAATTCCAGGGGGCCCCCAAGACCTAAATCCGCCCCTGTCTACATCACTGTTTGGGTGCAGAAATCGTGTTAATATCAAACTAGAACGAATTATGCTTCACGCACGAATGAAGCTTTCAATTTTAACGTTATGTTTTGTTTTGAATTCGCCCTAACGTTCGTGTAATTCAATTTAAAGTAAAAGTGGGAAGGAGACTCAAAATAATTAAGAATTTTATGAATCAAGCATTTTCTCACACATCGGCAGCAAATTATGAATCAGAATTAGAAACATTTAAGATGAAAGAATACGATTTCGCTAACAGAAAATGAATTACAATAACCTGGAAAACCACATAGTCGCCCCGGTGGCGCAGTTGCCTAAGCCCTGGCTAATGAGTATTCGTCCGTGAAGGGTCCGGGTTCGAATCCTGGTGAGGCATGTGTGTTGTATTTGTCTTTCAGAAGTATTATTCCAAGAAACCAAGATATTTGAAATACTATTATTTCATCAAAAAATTATTCAAAATCAGCATATCTTAGTTCCAAAATTTCGAGTTATTTTTTCCAAAATTTCGAGTTATTTTCTCCCACTACTCTAAGCTTTTATTTCTTCATAAAATTTTACGGCCCACGATATGTGAATATATTGAATAAATACCTTTATTTTCATTTAATCTCACTTAATTTAGAAAACGTTTACGAATGCAATATGTAAAACTTAAAGTTTACTGTAGTTTCGCTGGAAAATATGGTCCAGTTTCATCAGGACTAAGCGTTTTCTTTTCAGAACAGTTTGTAGTGAAATTAGAGTACAGTAGATGGCGCCACCGTACAAGTACGATGTTGCACACAGAGAGGTGAGATAATTTCAGGGGGGGGGCATAGGAAAGGATACCCATTTAACCAGTGGGTCCAGCCTGGGGGCCGTCAGTTAACGTGCTCGTCTGATGCACGGCGGATATTCAGCGATTGTTAGTAAATCACACCATCTCTGAAAGATCAGCCCAGGTTCGAACCTGAGGACCTTGCATTGATAGTCTGACTCGCTAACCACTAAGCCATCCGCGGCAGATCTTCACCAAGTTGGAACTCTCCAGCTTATATAAAGAACAATATCGAACCTACGCTGGCTGGTAGCTAGCACCTGAAAACGGGAGAGTACTTATAACCCAATGAGTTGATCACGGTCTTCGTTAAAGCCCCAGTTAAAGAACCCCCAACACCAAGGAGATTAGAAGAAAATCTCCTTGCCCACCACCCACCCACTTTCCCATACTTTAACGGTCGTCGCTCGCGGTTATAGGATTCACGCAAAGTAGTACCATATACTCAAGGAGGTTAGAATTATACCCGCTTTGGTTAGAATGGATGGAGTAAGGACTGTAAGGTACACCGTGAGTAAGGGTCGCATGTCCAGAAAATGCGTAAGGGTCAGTTGTTCCATTCCATCTAACCTCCTTGGGTACTGTTCCATTAACAAGGTATCTCCAGATATCTTTTATTCTAACTTTCTTGGCATAATTTACGACCTGTTTAGGAAAAAAAAATCGTTTATGCGGCATGGATTGGTGAGTAGTGACCATTCCAGGTAACTGTAACCGTCAAAGGTTTTTAACTTTTTGATTTTCTTCGTGTGTTTAGTGTGTACACAATACACATGTTCAACCACCACACTGTGACCACGCTTCATAAACTCAACGTCAAAGTTAAAATATTTTTTCGTAGTTTTACGTATATTTATTGGGATGTGGCCCTTTTAAAACGACAGAACGATCTTCATCACACTTGAAAGTGGAAAAAGAATATCTCCTTGTGCAAGGAGAAATAAAGGTAAACATTACATATACTGTTTGTTGTATACAGTGTTAAAATTAGAAATAAATCTACTGGCCCAGCGGACCACTAGAATTTGCAAGCCACTGGTCCGCAAAAAATAAATAAATAAAAACTTCGACATCTACGATATATACAGAAAATAATGTATCACTTCAGTGGAATTATCTCCAATATCTGTTTTTAAAACATTTACTTTGATAGTGCAACTCACAGGGCAAAGAATGTTTCAAGAATAACATTCCGATGGTTTGGTGATATAGCATAGTAAGAGCGCATTCCCAATCTGTTTTTAAGTAAGGGAACCAGGAGACTCCAAGGGTGTAGATTAGCATCAAAAATTATTTCGGCCGCCCCGATGGCGCAGTGGTCTAAGCGATGGCCTCTGATCATTCGTCCGAACGGGGTCCGGGTTCGAATCCCGGTGAGGCATGGATGTTGTGTTTGTCTTACGGCACTGGTTCTCTCCCTTCCCTGGAACCAGTGACCCTAAATTAGGGACGGGCGACTGCTTATAGCCCATTGAGTTGCTCACGGTGGTCGTTAAACCTCCAATCAAAAAAAAAAAAAAAATTATTTCGTCGGAAAAATGCTAGTACCTGGGAAAAGTGCGACGTACACATTTTAGAGTATGAAAATTAATAGCAAGCGGTGCAGAAATTTCATGTTTTAAATATGTTTTAAAGATTTTTATCGCAATATTTACCTGTAAGTTCGGTGCTGTTATGAGACGCTGCGGTAGGCCTAACGCATTGCTACCTCGACGAAGCCACGTTTGCTCCATTGAAAGGAAGATTCGGTGCGGCGTGTAATTCACGCGCGGATGAGTAAGTGTGCAACCACATACGTTCTTGTCAGGGGAGCGAAGCATCATGTACTCGTACGGTACAGAATATAGTTTGTTCGTGTTTTGTCATTGTTTTGAAAGCAGAAGTTGAGAAATTTTTCGTTCTTTCACATATGATTCCCTGATTCAAAATAGAAAGTACTAATATGCTTTTCTGTATTGTACAGAAAAGTTTGGAAATTTAACGTTTGGTTCTGGTTTGAACAGATTTCATTCTTAGCTGATTTGCTGTGTCACTGCACTAGTGCACTTTTGGTTCTCCTGCTGATAGTTTTTTTGCAGGTTGGTTTAGAGAACTATCTGATGCATATGTATGTTTTGCAAATCTGAGGGGTTTTATCCAGTTTTTCCTGCCAACAACGTACAGGACACAACAAAATAAAGGATGGATGATGTAGACCTATTTTCTGTAGCGTATCACTACAACATTTATCGCTCTCCTGCCAACAACACAACCTCTTTCTCTCGGACTCTTCCGCCCATCATTTCGGCACAGTAATGAACCTTCCTTTTAACGGACCAAAGCTTCACATCTTCGCCGGAGCAATGCATTAGGCCTACCGCAGCTTCTCTTCACAGCGTCGGACTGACAGGTCAACATTACGATAAAAATCTTTAAAACACATTTAAAATATGAAATTTTTGCACCATTTGCCATTAATTTCCATTCTCTAAAATCTGTATGTCGGATTTTTTCCAGGTACTAACATTTTTCAGACGAAATAATTTAGGACGCTAGTCAACACATTTACCCAAAAGGTAAAATTGACATATATTAGTCATTTTTACAGTATATGTTTTATTTTTAGGGTTTATTTTTGTTTTTCTTATTTTAATCTTACTGCTCATCCCTCCTACTTTCTCACGAAGTTATTTTTAGTTCTCCACTGAACACTGTTTCATGTGAATTGTTCTTTTGCAAAAATGACCCTCATGCATCTAATCGACCTCCTTCACTAGTGTGTTTTCTTGGAGAAGAAACAAAAACTAGCTTCTGTCTGTGTCAGTACCCACTAGGGTGGGTGAATCCAAGGAAGAGCAGGATATTTATTTTACCTACTTCTGCTCATTACAAATGGTGGGGACAGAGGTAAGAAAAAAACATCTGCTGGCGTTACAAGACGAGGACTGGGAAACTACCTTTCAGTTTTGTTTCTTCCACGCTTTACAAATGATGAGGAATAAAATAAATAGTTGTTATTCAATAGCATTTCATGAACCTATCACTAGTTTGCAGCATAAAAGGAAAACCGTATAATAAGATAAAAGAAATAGAAATTTGTTTTTTAACATGTGACAAATCAGGAAAAAAAAAAAATTACTGGACATTCGAGCCTAAAATAATTAGATCAGTGGCCCGATGAAAGTTTTACTGGCCAGTGGCCAGCAGACTACTGGGTAATTCGAACGCTGATATAAGTGTGATGTTTCAAGTATCAAATAAAAGAAAAAGTGACTATTAAACACAATTTTCGTTGAAAAGGTTCTCTTAGCAGGCCCTGCATAGTTAGGTTTACCCCGAATATATGTTAGATCCAGGTGTGTGTTGATATGCACCACAATACTGAAGATGAAGTTTGTGCTGCTGAATTATGTAAGACCTTTCATTTTCTTAAACACCATGAATAGCTATAACAATTACTAGTGCTCTTTTGAGATGCACAAAGTTATGTATTGTTCAGACCTGGCTAAGAATATGCGCTGTGAAAAAAATAAAGGTAAAGCTTTATCTGAGTATGTCTTAGCATTAATTTAATTTGAAATGTGTTCAGTTCCCTGTGGCGCAGTAGTCTAAACATTGGTTTCTGACCATTCATCTGAGATGGGCACGAATCCTGGTAAGGCATGGATGTTGTGTTTGTCTTACAGCGCAGGCTCTCTCCCTTCCCTGGAACCAGCGGCCCTAAATTAGGAATGGGCAACTACACATTGCCCATCGAGTTGTCACGGTGGTCTTTAAACCCCCAATAATTAAAAAAAAAGTCATGTTTGTTTTATGAAAAATAACTAATGTGTCAAAGGAACAAATGTTTTCCAATTTGTTTAGGATATTTTAATTCTGAATTTGGTATAACATATAGCTTATTAAATTTTTATTAGAATCACAAAGATAGTTCAAGGGCCATTGGGGGTTAAATAAAAGAGAAAATGCTTTTTTTTGTCTTTTTTTGTCACAGAGTTAAAAAAATCAAGCAATCCTAATGGCTGAAGCGTGCTTTCTCAACCCGTGTGTTTTATCAGGATTTAAAAAAAAATCAGTCACATTACTTAACTGCTACACTGAGTATTTAAATGTTAGATACTGTGTTAGTCACAAATTGTGGATGAAGCAAATCGCTTCTCCACTGACATGGAGAGAGAAAGAGAGAGGGGCTTGCTTAGGCAACATAAACATGTGATAAAAATGCTGGCCCAGTAGTGTGCTTGCTATCTGTACTACGATTTTGGCACTTGATGGTAATGGTGGATATCAGCTTGGACAATTACCTGTGTAAGAATTGCCTGAATCTTAGGCATTTTTATTCCATAGAGAAGCTGCAACATGTATGTAAGTCCTTAAGTGACACATACATAAACACAGGAGAAAAAACAAAACAAATAAACACACATCATTGCTTCAAATTTTGGGAGGAAACATTTGTTTCTACGTTTAATAATTCAAAGTAAAACATTGAACAAAACTTCTTGTTATCTGTTTCTGATGGAAGGATCGTGTAGTGCATTAATATGGTTCTAATGATGTAACTCATATGTTGTCTATCCATCAACAGTGCATTCTCTTTTGTCCGTTCTTTCATTGGAGTCCTGAAAAAAAGGGAAGAGAACAAAAATTAATAAATCCACATAAGAGCTCTTAATATGTAAACATATATAGTGTGCTGAAAGTAATTTCTGTTAGGAAATAATGCTTTTATCACAGTAAACAAAAGCTTTCAGCTACACATGTGTGTCCATCATTGTACCATCAGGGCTTTAAAAATGCCATGCCTGAGATGTCTGAGGCATGTAAATAAAAAATCTAGTTGTCCTGTTTGGGTAACTAAATTTAAAAATAAAAAAGTTTGAAATATAATTTCTTACTACAAGAAAAAGACAGTCATAGCATGTTGTGCTTCATTTCACTGCTAATAACCAGAAGTTGTATTATTGTTACACTAAGGACAGAAGAATATCATTTCTTTAATTATATTATGCTCTAGGTCCAGAAATTGGAACCATATATGTAATTTTGCACCAAATGTCGTTTATAGTCAGTGATAGGATGCATGCTTCTGATGGAACTAGCCTCCGGTGTTCAGTGACAAAGCATGAAAACTTCTACGAAAGGAACATGGCAGAATCACTGAATTTTTCAAATACCAGTTTAATCATCATACCATTTCATACCAAATTCAGCACCATCCTCTTAAAACTTGAGATACACTCATTCGTGCATTGAACATTTTGAATACAGACCCTTAAAACGTAAAAAAAGTTCACACATTTTTTTCACTTTAAAAAAAATGAGGGTTCTGATTTGCTATCTTAAAAGATAAATTTTCCTGGGAATCCAGCTTTTACTACATGGACAGGTAAAATAGTTTCTGCATGTGCCTAGCTGGGTATGTGACTTTTCAGATATTTTTCAATCCTTGGCCATGCAAAACTACCATTCAAAGTGATCTCAGGCACAAATGAGGCATTTTCGCCATTGATTAACCTATTTGATAAAGCCGAAAGAGCCTTGAAGATGATTTTGATGCTCAGTGCCTTACCAGATCTTTGTCGATGAATAGTTTTTGTTGGCCACAGTATGAAAAGAAACAGTACCAAAGAACAAAGATTTGATAAGATTCAATCCAATTGTTTAGGTCTGATGGTGTTAAATCTGGATTATAAGGGAGATGCAGGTCACAAAACAATCCATTTTTGCAGTTGCTTGTTTGGTTTGTTCTTTTCCGTTTCTTGTTTAACAATCACCACGAGCAACTGTTAGGGCTATAATTAGTCACCTGTTGCATGAATTGACCCTAGCACAGGCTCAACCACACATCAAGGTCTGCAAGGAATTGCGGAAGAATTTGTGTGACACTCGCCTCCAACCAGTGGCGGGATCCAGGTTAAAACTGGTCTTATCTGACCCCAAACGTGGATGTTCTTAGAAAAAAGCCATGATGTTGTCTGGCGGAATTACGAGTGTCATCTACTGTGAGCTCGTTTCAGATGGCCAGGCTATCAATGCTGAACTGTATTTCAAGCAGCTGGAAAGGATGTACAGCAAACTGAAACAACAGTACTCCACTTTGCAGTCAAATAACATTGGCCACTAATTCAACAACACAATAGTGCCTCTATTCAGACAAAGGTAAAGCTTCCAGAACTTGATGGAACCAAACTTCTGCCAGTAATGTCTGGTTAATATGTGCTACCGTACTGTAGCACATTAAAAACGAACATGAACTGTGATTAGCGTTGTTCACTGCAGCTGAATGTATATGCATATTATTTGCTGCCAGCACAAAATGTGGTTTGGAGTATGGTCGTATCCATAGCTTGTTTTCTCTGTTCGCTCTTGAGCGGTGCATGCTATGTTCCAGTTAGCATGGCCACAACCGCTTGGGTCTCCTGCCACTTTTGTTAAGCAGGGCACAGCAATCTCTCTGCATGCTGAAATTCTCTAAGCAGGATACAGTCAGGAACAGATAGGAATGTCCCATTTGTTAATCCACGTGTTTTCCCTCAGTTTCTACAGGGTGTGGTGTTGACCAATAATAATAAAAAGAAAGCTGATCTGATTGTTACAGTGTTCTCAAGAAATTAGCTTGATCGATCAGTTAAATTCTATTTGTGCTTATATTTTTGGTTCTTTGTACTGTGAATTTCGCTATCTTTTAATTCAGTTGATTCTTTGTTGAAATGATTATTTTCACCAAGAATTTTAGAGTGAAAAAGTGAAGTAAAATGTTAGGATTTTTAGTAAAAAGGAATCTTAAGAAAAATTCTTGGAATTCATGATTTTTAGGGAGGAGCTGTATATAAAAAAAATGAATCTTGATCCAGGTGTAGATATATACCTTTTTAAGCGTTTCATAAGCTCTTTATAAATTACGTAGAGTAATTTAGTTAATTCATATATAAATAATTCATATTTAAGCTCCACAAAAGCACATTAAAATTGCATATAATAATAATGTATATTGAACAAGGACATGGCAAAAATATTTCCCAGTAAAAATATGAAAATGAATGAAATCGTATTAAAAAAAACAACATGTAAACAAATCTTATTTCTTTTTTAGAGCTGAGAATTTGTTTTCGGGTAATTTTTTAGATGATCCAGAGCGCAGAATATGTTTTCTTGGCAATTGAAGTCGTCGCAGATTAATAAATCCGTATATTCTGCAAAATATTAGGCTTAATTTTTTGTCAAATATGTGGTTATAAATTTAGCTAATAATGTGAACAAGATGATCAATTTAACCACCAACGCTTAAAAAGGTGAATAAAATAAATAATTTATGTATGTGCATATAATTACCGAAAACTTCTGGACTTGCCTTTATTTCTTTTCTTTTATTGAACCCCTCTCCCCGTCATTGGTGGGGGCCAAGCCTGTTAAGTCCAAATTCTTATGTCTTCGCTGTGTTTTTTGGAGGGGTGGGGCCCTTGCAAAACTGCTGAAATTTCTATTAGCCAATGTTAGTAGTGGAATAATGTTACTGGGAAAATGATGAAATCTACTGGCCATGCAAAGTTAAAAAAATAATTCAGTAACTTCTCTATTTACATTTCTATGAAATTAAATGGGTGAGTGTTTTTTTTTTCTTCTAATGAGAGACCCCTCCTCCCATTAACTTCATAAAAACAGATACAGAGCAGTTACTGCATAGGATCATTAGATTGACTACAAATATTGCATATGCTTTTGTTCCAAAATGATTGATTTTTTGACAATTTATTTTCAGTACTGTAATATAATTACTCCTACTATCTAATTTACACATACATAATTTATTTTCAAGAGGCCATTGAAGTTAGATGTCTAATTTCTTTAATAATATTTAAAACAAAGGGACAAAAACTAGGATATATATGCATAAAGTGGCATTAATAATGTTGATACAGTTTACTGCTGGTATGTACTGTGTCTGATCTTCCCATCAGAGGTATCTGCTCATCACAATTGAACAGAGGTATGTGCTCATCACAATTGAATAGCATTTTGAGGATCAAAATCTTTAATTGAAGGGCCATTGCATCTAATCATCATTAAGTCATTAAAGTGTCACTATTCGGACATGCCCGATTACTTGTTTTTATGAGGTTCATTTTTGAAAAGCCACGCTCACAAGGAGTAGCACTAGCCGACATGGCATTAGATGTAGCAGCTTAATCATCTTAAAAACTTTGCTGTAACAGTTTGTTTCTTTTTTTTTTTTTCAGCATATATGAGGCTAAACAGAGATATTTAAAGATAATTCATTTACCTGTAGATGACATTATACTTTAAATTGCAAGGTATACCATGGCAAAGGTTTCTTTAGTAACCTTGACCCTTTGGTTGCTACATAATTACCATCAGCAGATTAAATTTCTCTCGAATCCCACCTTCACTTCCATTCATTTTCGAAGCAGCTGCAGGAACACGGGCAAGAAAACTGAACTTGATATTCATTCACAAGTGGGGGGGGGGGGGTTGAACATGATAGTTGCTCTCTTGGGGAAAAAAATCTACTGGCCATTGTTGTTGGCTACTATACTAAAAAAAATACTAGCCACTACAAAATATCTGGTCGCCATTTGGCCAATGGCAACCAACATTCGCTTGGGAGCAGGGGGAGGGGATTCAGATTGCACATAGATCATAGTACATAGATTCTCAGGGGAACACGAGCTGCCACTGGCTTATGCCATATCCAGCACACAGCTCTGATTTTGCCCCATTCTGATTACCACCTGTTGTGAGTTCTGGTAGATTTTTATCGTCAAAGGCACTTCGCTGCTTCGGAGGGCATTAAACGTGGGTATAAAGAGTTCTTCGCTGCTAACTCAAAGGCATGGTACTGTGCCGGGATTGAATGCCTTGCAGAAAGATGGATACAAATTCCTGAACACGATGGTGAATACTTTATAAAAGGGCACCCAAAACCGCCCGTCCGCAGCGTTCTAGAATTCATTGCGGACAATTAATTTCCCGACCACGATGTCCGCATGGACGGCCCTCCCCCCCCTCAAGCTTGCAGTATGATTGTGATTAGAACATTTTTATCTCACATTTTTTTTTTTTTTTTTTTTTGCCAATTTAAAATTTACGCATGTCAAGTGCCACCATTTTACAAAATTCTGCATTCTCTTAAGCGATAAGCCATTCTTTGTTTTGGCGAAATAGTTCCGCAGTGACACCCTCCTTTCCAAAATTTTAATGTACTAAGCCAATGTGCTGCTCTCTCATTCCCTCTCAAAGTTTTCCCGTGTGAATTTTACGCCTGAAGTGGGAGGTGTAACTGTAAGGATAGCAACTTCGCAGTCGTTTTTTTCTTCTTCCTTTCTATCATGTCTATCTCGGCCCCCCTCCAGTCATCCCTTGTTTAGTTTCATTTGTTAATACTGGAGTGACCCAGTATTAACCAATGCAACTAAACAACGGTTGCTTCTTCCCTTCACGTGTCACCTTGACATCTCAAACGTGTGATGGCCCGCCACAATATTGGCTTCCCGTGCATTACCGTTTTCCGCATGTTTCCTGGCATCCTTTACGCCGATCGTACCTAATGCCGCACATTCTATCTCTCATCTTTTGCCATTTTGCAGTTGAAAATTTCTAGATTCTGTGTAACAAGCTTTTTGCCATGAAAGCAGAAATGTATTTATTTTCTGTATGTACATAAAAAAAAATAAAAAAAAAAATCAATAAAGTGACTATATTTAATATGCACATATTTCTCGACATATCAAGATTAAAAAACATGTTTTATATGCGTTATTCTTTTTCAGTTAAATCCATTCAATAGAGGTTTAACTGTTTGAACTTTTACATGTTATAGTTTCTTTGTGTGAAATGCAATTTCCAGTTGGAAATTATTAGTATTTACTGCGAACGAATACCTCGGTAATCAAATGTAATTCAAAGAAAAACTTTTCACGTACCTCTCAGTTGTAAGTGGTCGATGTTCAAATCTTTGTATGGCTGTTCTCATTAGGCTCTTGAGTCTTGAGTTTTGACTTTTAAGAATTTAGTCGACACATTTTCTTCATGGGTCTCGAAATCAGATAGACAAATTCATCGAATAAATTAATTTGTCTATCCAATTTCGGGACCCGTGAAGAAAATGTGCCGATTAAATTTTTAAAAGTCTAAACTCAAGAGCCTGGTGAGAACAGCCATACAAAGATTCGAAAATCAACCACTTACAACTGAGAGGTACATGAAAAGTTTTTCCTTGAATTACATTTGATTACCGAGGTATTTGTTCACATTAAATACTAACAATTTCCAACTGAGAAATTGCATTTCACACAAAGGAACTATAACATGTAAAAAGTTCCAACAGTTAAGCCACTATTGAATGGAAAACTGAAAAGAATGACTATATTTAAATTCTATGTAGTTATGGTATTTATATGAGTCTGACGGGTTACTTTCAAAGGAGGACGGGTAAAATTTCTGAGATTTTACGTGCCCTGCTTTGAAATACACTGAGTGATCAATGAATTATGACCACTCCTATTAAAAGTGGATGCAACCTGTTGACCTCGTGATTTCCAACAGGGTGTGATTAGTTGACCAGCATAACATATATGAGGTGTGAATGGAGCAGTACGTTGTAAAATTCGGAGTGTGATGGGTAAGTGGAAGGATTTATCGGACTTTAAGAAAGGACAGATTGTCACACAGTGGGTGCTGGATTGATTTCCCAAATAGCTGAACTGGTGGGTTGTTCATGAGCCACCATAGTTGTAAAGTGTATCAGGAATACCATGAAAATGGTCAAACCATGATTCAGAGGAAAAACTGCACAGGGCAGTGAAAGGTTGATGTGAGCTCTGGGTCCGACAACTCGTACAGGCCAACAGATGTAGCACTATTTAACAGTTGACTACACAGTGCAACCGAGGTCAACCCAGAACAGTATCTATCATGACCGTGCGTCGCACTCTCGCATGTATGAGCTATAACAGAACAGGGGATGTCCCCAATGATATCCTCTCTTAACCATGGTTTATAGATGCAAAAGACTTGCCTGATGCAAAGATCATGCCTCGGATGACTGGAAAAAAGTGTGCTGGTCTGACGAGTCACATTTTTTTACTGCACTCTGTGTATGGTCATGTATGTATTTGGTGCAAACAACATGAGGCACTCGATCCATCCTGCATGATCTCCACAGTGTAAGCCGGTGGAAGTGGCTGTTTGCTGTGGAGCATGTTTACCTAGCAGGAACCTGGATCCCTGGTACATGTGGAACAACATATGACCGGTGCCCACTATCGTGAATTACTTGCTGACTCCGTACACCTAGCAAAGTTGTACTATTTCTCGAATGGCGATATCCTTAGCCGCATGTCCAGCGTTGTGCAGGAATGGTTTGCGGAACACAGTTCGAACTTGAAGCATATCGATTGGCCACCGAACTCTCATGGTATCAATCCCACAGAGCACTTGTGGAATACTTTGGAACAGCATATCAGGCATCTGGGTACACCAATCATTTCTGTACCTGCATTGAAAGCTGCACTACACACAGCTGTATTGGCCATACTTCCCAACTGCTTCTGGCATCTTATTGAATCAATGCCATGTTGGATAGCTGCTGTACTGATGGCAAAAGGAGGACCTACGAAGTATTAGGTCGGTGGTCATAATTCAATCAGTGTTAGAATTAGAAATAAATCTTCTACTGGCTCAGTGGACCACTAGAACTTCCAAACCTCTGGTCCACCAACAAAAAAAAAAAAAAAAAAAAAAAAAACTAATAAGCTTAAAGTCATTTACAATATATGTAGAAAATAACTTATTATTTCAAGGGAATTATCTCAAACATTTGTTTTTAAACCTATCAGTTTGCAGACTAAAAAGAAAACCATACAGCACGGTAAAAGAAATAGAAATTCATTTTTTAACTTGTGACAAATTAGAAAAAACCCAAAAAACTTACTAGTCATCTGGGCCAATAAAATCAATAGTTCAGTGGTCCGATGGAAGTTTTACTAGACAATGGCCAGTGGACCACTGGGTAATTTGAACGCTGATTCAATGATCACTCAGTGTATACGCATTGATTGTTTGTCAAAGTTTGAAAATCTCTGTACAAGTATTTTTTAGGTACAAAAATTAATTTTTTCTGTGATATGCTATCCTGTTTTTCGGTAGAGCTACCGAGTAGTAACCTATATGAGTTTTTTGAGCTGTGTTAACGTCATCACGAAAAGCATGTGTCTACGTAGCATTGGATATTTAGTTTATTTCCATTAATATGTATTGTAGCATGAGGAATAAACCAGTTCTCTGGCAGAAAAAAAGTGGGTGCGTTCAAAGCAACAGCGAGTTTCTTGGCTCCAGTGGCATATGTTTTTTCTTTCTTTTTTCATTTTTTTATGTTCGTTTAATGAAGAGTAATGTGATTACTATTTTACTGAACTCCCTGTTGTGACTTTTGCAAAAATAAATAAATAAATAGATGCCATTGTAGTAACAATTTAAATGATCATTTGTTACATGATATCTCAGCATCTGTAAATCAGATTATAACAATAAGAATGATGATTTTTGAAAAAAATTCTGTGACACAAAGCTTTTCGGGTTCTTATCTTAGAGAGTTTTCCCCATAAAGCTGCCCCGGTGGCGCAGTGGTCTAAGCGACGGCTTCTGATCATTCATCCGAGATGGGTCCGGGTTCGAATCATGTGAGGCATGGATGTTGTGTTTGTCTTACGGCACTGGTCTCACCCTTCCGTGGAGTCAGTGGCCCTAAATTAGGGACAGCTGACTGCTTATAACCCACTGAGTTGCTCACAGTGGTTGTTAAACCGCAGATTAAAAGAAAAAAAAAATCTCCCATTTACAATCACAGTTTAGTCATTTCTGAAGGTTCAGTTAGTATCAGTTTGGTTCAGATGTCAGTCAATAATGATGGCAAATCCACTTTCAGAAGCACATACATTTGTGAATACATATTTAGGGGAATTACCAAGATTAGATTTAGATTAATTGGCAACAGTTCCGAAAGTGGTCTACGTGTAGCTGCTTTATCGCTTATTCGTGCAAGACAGTGTTTGATGCAAAATAAGTTAAACTAAATTTCTTATTGAAATCAATGCCCAGGGAATTACAGTAAAAATGCATTATCTTGTTTTCTATCAGTTTTTAATTTGTAAAAAGTTTTTGACAGCGTTCAATAGCATGCCTTATTTCTTTCGTAAATTGTACCCACCTACTACCTAAAAGATAGAAGACAATATTTTAATGGCATGCAATATTCAACTCATAGGAAATATGGCCTGTAACTGAAAAAGTTTGGTCTCCGCTACTGTAATTAGATGTCCACTCAGACTTGAAAGTTAATCTGCTTAGACAGCTTCTTTTGTTTTCTGTTTTGTTTTCATTTTGAAAAAGAACGTGTTTCATGATCACCACACTTAGAGTGATCTTCAGCAAGTGGAAAGTGACTAAAGAAATTAAACTTGATTCTTACTGATGGCATAACATTCCTTTCATCGTCAAAGCCCCACTCGTAATCACCACAAAATCCATTTAAAATAGGCTGTGCAGGAATACCTCTTCTGGAAAGAGAAAGAAAACAAATTATAGGCTCCATGAAGTCTGATGCACCCTTTTCAAAAGCAGATAAATAAAAAATGACCCCACAAATGGGTGAACTTTTGGGTGTTCCACCTCATGTATCAAATATACTGATAACTTAATCCTTTAATGATTAGTTCCCTAAAATCGTATGTCATGTAGAATACCATATTGCCCAAAACTGTCTGTTGCTACTTTTCGAATTTCTGGTCCTCTCTTTTATAGCTTAACAAAAGGAGGATTAGTGCTGGATCACCCAACTGAATTTCTGATCTGTAGGCTTGATGTGCTTTGACCTTCAGAGGTTTTCCAGGCCAATCACTGCAGTCTTCCACGGAGAAGGGACGTGATGTCATGAGAGTGAATTATATTGCCCTGGCATAAACCAACTACTGGTTCATTTCTTTGTTTCTAAGTCAAAAAATTGCAATAACACGGGAGGGGGGGGGTTCTGCTCAGTCTAGACGAGCATTTCAGGAAGCCATAGTTTATAGTTAACTGCATGTACAGGCGTTATGGTTGTCAAAGAGTTAAGCATGAACAGAAACCTTTAAAAGACAAACGTACTGACACACAAAGTTAATTTCCCTTAAACATCAATTTTCTAATACTCTAAGCAGGGGAGGATTTACGGGGAAGCCCAGGCGCAGGCGCAGGGCCCCGCCATGCTAGAGGGCCCCAAGAATAATGATTTATACAAAATAATTTTGTTTTTCTTTTTAGCTTTTTTTTTTAAAAAAGGCATAGAGTAAAGGATAAATTTGTTGTTTTGGGTTTTGGGGGTATGATTCCCCCTGAACTCGAAGTACGGCATCTACAAGTATTAATTTACTAGCTTAAATGCAGGCTGAATGAAAAACATCTCAAAGGTAATATTACTTAACACTACAATTTAATTCAGAGATTTAAATAAATCTCACCCATCTTTCCCTTAAAATTTCATTTTCCACATTCAATCCAGTTTAAGAGGCTCTCCCAAGACGGTTACCATATTGGTAAAATGGCATTGTAAAAGCTAGTTTTACAGGATATCTATTTCATCCATGTTTGGCCTGTTCAAAAAAAAAAAAAAAAAAAAAATTGCACAAAGTGAGAGGGGGCCCAAACCAGGTCTGTGTGCAAGGCCCCGGTAACTCGAAATTCATTACCGGCTCTAAGTAAGTTTGCAATAAATATCAATACCAGGATTTTGTTAGAAATCTACAAAGAAAAACTAGGATACAGTTCAATAGCACAGTTTTCAGACTTCGTCGATCAAGGTTGGTGTTCAAAGAAATAAAAATAAAAAAAGACAAGCATTGTCTAATTGTGTATGCAATAACTGTATTTATGTGGAAAACGGATGCATTTCAGCAACTATCATCAATTGATTACTATAATAAAACAATTAACATAAAAACAGTGCAATTTGCAAGATCCATCAACCATTATGTCTTAAAACAAAAGCATTTAATCAGTGCATCTTTCCAGTTCTTACTTATGCAACAAAGACACGGATCTTATCTAAAAAAGACATACAGAGGGGGCACAAAAGTGAAAGAAGCATATAGTGATGCATGCTTGGTGTAACTAAGAAAGACAGAAAAATGAACGCATGGATCAGGAAATTTACAAGAGTGAACGACATGGAAATTTACAAGAGTGATCAAAGTAAAAATATTGAAATGGTAACGTGCTGGACGTATTTCTAGAATAACTGAAATACTAAATTTTGAGACAAAGGAACAGGAAAAGATCCAAAAGAAGACCACATAAGAGATGGGTAGTTGTAGAAGACACTTGGAGAGACTTTCATCCAGCAGTGGATTGAGATGCACAACAAGGAAGACAGTTTTTTTTTCTCTTTTAATGTTTTTCACGGGCACACATACACTACATTATTGGATGAGATATGAACAGATCAGGCTGATCTAGCTAGCTAGTATTAAAACAGTGTCTTTTTTTGTTCAGGTATTAAGCCAACTCAATTCACATGATTTCCACCCGAGAGTGCTTTCTCCGGATGACTATCTGCACTGAAGCACGTGTAACTTCAGCATAGCAATATTGTTTCATGTTATTTCAAACTGTTTTTCCAACACATTTATGGCAGTTTTTTGACTCACTAAATAAATTGGCTTGAAATATGAGTAGTGATTTTAAAAGACAATTTACTGAGGCACCACGGCAGCCAGACATAAATATATTAGCAACAGCATTTGAAGCCGATTTACTGAGGCACCAAGTGAATTGAATTGGTCTTTAACATTGGTACCGTATTGGTACCGTATACCGTGTACCAATTTTTTCTACCCCCAATTTTTCTTTATTTGAATGGAAATGTCTGAGAATAAAGTAAATGGTACAAAAAAAAAAAATAACAAGAGTGAAGAAAACGCTTTCATGATGTGCAATCTCTTTTAAAGTAGGCTACTTTTAAATCTCTGCCCAAATCAAAATGCCCGAGGTGCATGAAAACATTGCTCTCAATCTTTTGGTTGAAGTACTTTCAGTACTTGCATTGTAGTGCTCTGACTGTCTTCCACCAGTTCAAAACTTGATACTTTTTGGAGAATTTTTCAGTTGTGAGGTCAGGAGTAGTTGTCCTGGTACCCAAGTGGTTTAAGGCCCTGACTTCTGACCTGTTGTCTGAGATAGGCCTGTGGGCCTGTGTTCAAATCCTGGATGAGACATGAGCGATGAATTTGTTTTATGGTGTCAGTTCTCCTGCCCTGGAACCAATGACTTCAAATTAGGGACAGGAGACTGCTCATGATAATCGTTAACATCTCCCCACAAAAAAGGTTAGTACTCGTGGAGTCTTTTGGCCAAAAAAAAAAAAAAAGAAAAGATTAGTAACACTGGAGTCTTTTGGCCAAACAATTCCATATGGTTAGAGTAAGGAAGGATACCGTGATTTTTGGAAAACCATTCATTTTCAGGTAAATATTGGAGATTTTATATATATATCATCATCATCATCATCATTGTCAACCATTATCAATCCACTGCTGGACGAAGGTCTCCCCAAGTTTCCTCCACAACGGTCTGTCTTGTGCCAGTCTCCTCCATGTCACTCCCGCATATTTACGAATTTCATCCACCCATCTCCCATGTGGTCTTTTTCTGGGTCTTTTCCTGTCCCTTGGAATCCAATCTAAAATTTCGGCTGTCCATCTATGGTCTGTCCTTCTGGCAGTATGTCCAGCCCATTGCCATTTCAGGGATTTAACTCTGATCATGATGTCTTCCACTCTTGTCATTTTTCGGATCCACGAGTTCCTCTTCTTATCTCTCCTGGTTATACCAAGCATGCACCTCTCCATGGTTCTTTGAGTTGTCTGCAGCCTTTGTATGTCTCTTTTAGTTAAGGTCCACGTCTCTGCACCATACGTAAGCACTGGAAGGATGCATTGATCAAACACTTTTCTTTTAAGACATAATGGCATATTGCTCTTGAAAATTATGCTGTTTCTTCCAAAAGCTCTCCAGGCAAGTTTTGTACGCCGATTAATTTCTTCATCAATGTGACCCTCACTTGATATCTGCTGTCCAAGATAAACATACGTATCTGTTATCTCCAGTTTTTCTCCATCAATCGATAAATCTTCATTTCTTGTAAAAGCATTGAACATCACTTTTGTCTTCTGAAAGTTCATTTTTAATCCCACTTCTTTACTCTTGTCAGCAAGTTCCTGGATCATACTCTGCAGCTCTGATGGGGTAGTTGCAAAAATGACTACGTCATCAGCAAAACGAAGGTGGGTTAGATAATCTCCATTAATCTTTATCCCTTTGTTTTCCCAGTTCAGTGATTGAAAGACATTTTTCCAATGTGGCATTAAAGAGCTTCGGAGATATGGTGTCACCTTGTCTCACTCCCTTTCCAATTTTTATGTGTGTTGTATTTTCAAACAGCCGAATCTTTGCACTTGCATTTTCATAGATGTTATTAACAATATTAATGTATGCATCTTCAATACCGCAGGATTTCAGAGCCGTGGTAACTGCTGATGGTTTCACCGAATCAAAGGCTTTTTCATAATCGATAAAAGCCATGCACAATGGAAGTTCATATTCCCTCGCTCTTTCAATTAGTTCTCTCAGTACGTGGATATGATCTATTGTGCTGTAGCCACTCCTGAATCCAGCTTGTTCTCTCGGTTGAGCCATGTCCAGTGTTACCTTCAAGCGGTGTGAAAGAACTTTAGTGAAGATTTTATAAACTACTGATAGGAGGCTGATAGGTCTGTAGTTCCTGAGATCCTCAATGTCACCTTTTTTATGTAGCAGGATCATTGTAGCATTGTTCCAATCCTCAGGAATCTTCCCTTCATTAAGGCATCGAGTGAAAATTTGGGCGAGTACTGTTTCAATTTCTCCACTTGCTTCTTGTATGATGTCTATAGTAATTCCATCTTCTCCTGGAGCTTTCCCCCGCTTCATGTTCTTGATTGCATGAGCAACTTCTGCTGGGAGGACTGGAAGAACTCTGGTACCTTTCATGATGTCTGGAGTACATGTATCATCCCTTTCATATAATTTGGAGTAGAAATCTTTCACTCTTGTCAAAATTTCGCCTCTATTTCTTGTTATAGAACCATCTTCTTTTCTCAGAGCCATAATCTGTTTTCTTCCCTTACTGAGATGTCCCTTTGCTATCTTTAGGCTTTGGTTGTTTTCAATTGCTTTCCTCACTAGCTCACAGTTGAATTTCCTTACGTCTTCAGTGATACTTTTTCGTGCTGTCTTGCATAGCTCTATATATTCCACTTTGGAAGTCACATCTTCTTTAGTTGTCCTCATCTCTCTTCTTTTTTGCATCAACATTTTGGTTTTTCCTGATAATTTGTTTACATGCAACTTGTTCTTAGACCCAGCTAATTTTGTTGCTGTTTCCATAAGAGCTTTGGTTACTTTTCTGTTAACTTCCGAAATATCCACTTCTTCCGATGTTAGGCCTTCTAAAGCAGAGAATCTGTTCTTCAGTTCCAACTTGAAAGTATTATGGTGTTTTTTAAGGTTGGTTATGTCAATACATTTTGTTTGTCTTATGAGCTTGCCACGTTCCAGTTTAGTGTTGAGGTGCATCTTACATCTCACCAATCTATGGTCACTACCTGTGTTGAACTTGTTTAGCACACTGCAGTCTTCGATGACGAATTTTTTGTTACACATAATAAAATCAATTTCACTTGTCGTCCCAATTGGATGTCTCCATGTCCATTTCCTGTGTGGCTTTTTCTTGAAAAAGGAATTCAAGATGAAAAATCCTTCTGCCTCTGCAAACTCAACGAGAGTATTTCCACGCTGGTTTCTGTTGCCGTGACCGAATTTACCTACTGAAGTTTCATTCTGTTGCCGGTGCCCTATTTTTGCATTGAAATCTCCCATAATTATCTTCAAGTGCTGCTTACCTTTATTATTTAGATGACGAATTTCCTCATAAAATTCTTCAATTTCTTCTTCAGGATGACTTGTGGTGGGTGCATAAGTTTGAATAATCTGAGCCTGGTATCTTCTCGATAGTTGGATAACGAGTCGTGCAGCTCTGTCAGAGGAACTTTCAACTTCTACCACTTTATCCTTCAGTTTCTTGTGTATTATAAATCCAACACCACTAGTTCTGCCAGTATCTGTCCCACGATAATAGAAGAGATGTCCACTTTTCAGTTCAATGAGATCTTCTCCTTTCTCCTTACCTCACTCAGCCCGACGATGTCCCACTTGATCCTTTGTAGTTCCTCTTCCAATTCAAGAAGCCTTGAATCAGAAGATAGGGAGCGTCCGTTGTAGGTAGCCAAGGTCAGCATCAAATGGCAGCCTAGTCCGGTCCTCCGGGGATTCTTAGCACCTCTGCCTTCATGTCGCACTGGCCGCTGCCTTGGCCAGGTACATTCCAGCTGCCGGAGACTGAGGGCCAAGATTTAAGTTGTAGAGTCATTTTGGAGGTGTTTGGCCATAACTCACCACGCTGGCCAAGCGGGTTGGTGAGTGTGGGATAGCATTTCCTCTGATCCCGATGGTATAGTTATACCGCTATTTGCGGTCGTCAGAGCCCCTTTAGTGGGAACAGGATGCACCACGAGAAGGCGGGGATGACATGTGTCAAGGTGAGGCTGTGATGTTACGCATCACCTGATATATATATATATATATATGCTATTGGAGATTTTTCGTAAATTTACACTGATATTGTGGCTTTTAAAGCACTCGCCATTGGTTGAACAACTTTCCTAAACAGTGAAATTCTGCCACTGCTTTCTTTTGCGATTTTTTCAATTTTTTCCGCAAGTACCTAATTTAGAAATAAACCTTTCACTTTCATAAGTTATTTTCAAACATCATGTGAAAAGTTGCTTTGTGTCAGCAGTAAACACATCACATTAATAATCTCCCACTTTTTTTTTTTTTTTTTTTTTTTGCTCTTACCTCTCAGTGCTGGACGATGACAAAAAATGGAGCGCAGCTTTGACAAACTTCTTTTCCTGTTTTAAAACATTTTGCATTTGTCTACCATAGTTTTCCTCAGAGATGTTTCCTTATCTTGGTGCACATGTTTGATTTGTTCATTTAAACTCTGAAAGTCTTATATTTGCCCTGTTTGTAACATTGAGCACAAGTGAACAGCTTGACATAGCTGAAGATTTAAAGTTATACACAAACTTGGGCCCAGAAAATAGGAAAGTTCCTATTATTTAATATCTAGTAAGGCCACCTTTGTTGCGAATGAGAGCAAGCATGGATTCTAAGAGGTGCTTGATTTCGTTTTGACCGAAAGGTAGCCATTCCTGTGGCAAAATATTGCACAACTCTGTCAGTGTTGAAGGAAGAGAACATCGGTGCTGAACGTCTGTTTACAGCGTGTCCCACACATTTTCAATAGGACTGAGATCAGGAGACTGTGGAGACCAGGAAGATAATGGAAGTTCTCGTGCTCATCAAACTATTCTTTCATGATGTGCTGTTGCATTATTATCGCATGCAGGAAAAAAGTGTAACATTGCAAGTAGCACTTGGTCAGCTGCAACACTCGAGTTTTCCCTCGATGCCAACTTATCTTCCCCTGGTATCAGTACACCTAGTCCAGACCAACAGAACATCCACCATACCATGGTGCCATAATTAGATGCTTGGATTATATTCACAAAGTCTGCCAGTTCCATCACTTCATGAGGTTCTCGCCACACTCCCTAGGGGCTGTCCATAAAGTATGTCCATGATTGTTTACTATTTTTTGGACTCCCCCTCCCCCATGTCACATTTTATCCGATTGTTGACAGCTCCTCCCCTAAAAAGTATGTCCTAATTCCCGCAACCCCCCCCCCTTTTTTTGACAACTGCTTTTAGAAGTTTGTTGAAAAACAGAAAGAAAACATGTTATTATTTAATTTAAAGATTTAAAAGAATCTTCTATGTATTTACACTTTTTCTTCAGAAAATATTTATTATTTAGGCATTAATTTATTCCCAAAGCTACCCGAACTTTATCATTCTGAAATAAAGATCTACAAATGAACGCACACATTCAAGGTTGCTACACTCCCGATCATCCATCTACAAAACACGATAGATCTGGTAGTACAAATACGAGAACTTAATATTAATATTCTGATTTAGCTAAATATCATCTGAAATATTTCATACTTTTTTAACTATTAAAAGAAGAAAAAAAGACAAAACAAAATGAAGAAATACCATCCATTATATTTTTGGTGCAGGACGTCCGAATTACTAAATCTCCCTCCTCCCCCATGTTGCATTTGGTCCTGCTGTCAGGAACCCCCTCCCCCTGTAATCTTGGACATACTTTATGGATGGCCCCTACTGACCGTCAATATAAAACAATGTATAGTGTCACTCATCTGACCACATTATGTTCTTCCATCACTCTACTGTCCACTCACAACATTTTTGGCACTACTGTATGTGGATTTTTCGCTGAGACACTTGTCTTCCGAATGGGCAGACGACTTCCAAGACCCAATTTCTTTAACATCCTATGCATAGTTGGCCACATTTATGCCTTTTATATATGGGAGAGAGAGGGAGATCCACTTGTCTTCCGGTCTCTTAACGCCTTTGAAACAGCTGCTTTTGAGAAACCAGTAATTTCTTTTGTTTTGCCAATCATGGCTCCCATTAAACTTTCGCCTGCTATCTGATCTTTTTTGAATTCCAACATATGCCGGGTTTTCCCCTCGCTTATACCAGTCATTGCAGTATGCTCTTCGTAAAGGACAAGGCAAAATGTTATCAGCTCGTGTGATTTTTAAAGTTGCATATATTGGCATTTATTGTCTATAACAATGTGTCTTATCATGAAGGTTCAGAATTTTTGGGCCAATGTGTGCGTGCAGCTGCCTGTAAAAAAATTAATAAATGCAATTCTTTGTATTCACTCTCAATCTCACAAAATTTGAGAATTCGTAAATACAGCTTAAAAAGAATTCGTAAATTCAGCTTAGAAAGGAAGCATCAAACAGCTGTCCACATAATCCTTGAAGGATGTCCCAGATACCTGGAAAAGAAAAGGCTTAGATTCTAGAGTGGGATGGGACAGAAATGTGTTATCCCCCAAACACTAACTGCCAAAATTTAGCAAAGGAAACATGATGAGATATGATTTTCAGCTTATCAAGCTTCTTTACTGCCATCTAATATTGGATTAAAACTGGTAAAGTAATAGATAGGTAGATATTTTAAATCCTACGGTTTGTCGACTTACCTCAACATTCGACATCTGTGCTCATCTAACCGGAAAGCTGCGCTATCTGTATCATTGACAGACGCGGGACTCCATAAACGTTCAGCTACAGCCGATGCCCTGGGCCTTAGATGAAAATAAGAATCATCAGATCGTGCAACAAAATTCTACATTCTTATAAGAGTTAGACAAACACACATTTTTTCAAACATGTTTCTTATCAGATGCAAAAAAACCCACCTCATATTCCTTGTTCATGCTATTATTTCTCAGATTTGAAATTTTGGAAATGCAGAAGTGCAGGTTAAATTACATGTAGCTCTTTGAACTCTGCATATGCTGGTCTAATGTCCAATGTGAGTGCGATGAGCAAGTGAGAACTAACATTTATTAGAGAGAACTTGGAGAACTAAAAAACAGTACAATCAATACATAAAAATAAATTAAAAGTAAATGTAACTAGACCAGGTAGGTTGTTCAACAGGTCAACCTGTTAAACAAACATCTCTGATGATTGTTTTTGGATAACCAAAGATTAACAGATAAATGATGCACAAACAAACTAACAAAAAAGGAGAAATAAAACACAGATGGCTTGTTTGTTTGGGAGCTTAACGACCACCATGACTAGCTCTTAGGGCCATAAGTAATTTCCCTTCCCTACTTTGAGGTTGTTGGCTCCAGGAAAAGGAAAAAGCCAGCATCGTAAGATAAATGCATCACCCATGTTACAGCTAGGTCCAGAACCAGTGTCTTAACTTTGATGACTAGCTATAAACCACACTTCTGACCACTCAACCACCGGGGATGCTTGATGATAGTACTGCCAATATTTTATCTAAAGATATTAAGCACAAAAGATGAGAAAAAACGGATCCAGTGGTTTAGGGCGCGAAGCACTAACTCCTCTTTCTACCGGGCCTGAGTTTGAATTCCAGGGCAAGACATGAATGTTCTGTTTGCTATTGTGTGTGTAGCCCTTTCTTGCTTGAAACCAGTGGCTCTAAATTAGGGAAGGGTGACTCCTTACAACTTTCTTAATATCCCCTCAGGGTTGTTAAACCTCAAAACAAACAAACAAATAAAAGACTCTTGAAAATTTTGGAATTTGTTATTTGAAAAACTACCTTTGTTTGATAAGTATATGTGAAACACATGATAAACATGAGAAATGATAAAACATATATATGCAGTGAAGAGCACTGTAGGTGTCTATATCTCAGACATCGATGATCAGACGTCTTAGATCTTCATATCTTGAAGTCTCTGTAGCATACCCTTGTTCTTTCAGTAGGAAGAAGTCCATAGTAAAGTCTAGTGACAGCGAAATCTGCTCCAAAGCAATGGATTTCATGAGGGCAAGCGTGACGGAAAGAATGTAGTTTGCTTGCTGGTGCAGCAGTACGCCATCATGTTGGTACCACCTATGTTGCGCTGTACATCAGTTAGGGAAAGGTCATACAACCAGTCAGGCACCAAATTCCGTAACACTTGGAGAAACCTTTTTGACATTTTAATGTTTTGTTGTAGGACACTGGGTCAACGAGTGTGTTGTTCCAATTTCCATACCATTAGCTGAGCACACTTAGCCCTTTTCTGCTCATCCAAGGGTTTGGTTTTTAAGAATGCAGTATATGTAGTATTGGACATTGGCATTCTTCACAATGAGCATGGATCCTTGAGTTGTCGAACAACATAATATATTTTGCTTTCAGTGTATTTTGTGATACTTCTGAGTGCAACAGAAATCTAGGGTGTGAGAATAACATTCCAACATCCTAATGGCTTTTCTTTTACTTCATAGTCAGGTGAACTCTGGTGAGAAATGCAGAAGAGAAAAACCTGTGAATGACTTCATAACGTTGCATGTGCAAGGAATCACACATTTATTGTATATGCAGTTTCATACTTACATATACAGTTATGCAATGCATAATTAAAAATAAAATTGCATAATTGTATATACCGTTTCATACTTACATATACAATCATGCAATGCATTGCACAAAAAAAAAAAAAAAATATTTTGAAAATTTAACCTTGTGAAAAAAAGTTTACTTCTGGGTTAGTGTATTTTGTCAACTGTATACTTATTTCTTCAACCTGACAAGAGCATTGTATTCTAGAAATAACTGGAAAACAATTCTCATGCTCACGTCTAACAGATCCAGAAATATTGTAATCTGTCCTCTAGAAGATGTGGTGAATTTAGAAGTAACTGATGCCTACATCTATCTTGGAGAACAGATACTAAGCAAGAACTGCATTGAAGGAGAAATAAATAGATCTATAAAACTTGGCTATCTGCATTTGGAAGAAACAGAATAATTTTCAAGAGCAATTTACCATTATGTCTTAAAAGAAAAGTGTTTAATCAATGCATCCTGCCATTTCTTACTTATGGAACAAAGACATGAAAAATATATACTGAGGATATGAACAATTCAAAGAAGCAGGTAACCAGGAAAGACAGAAAGAGAAACACATGGATTATAGAAATGAAAAGAGTGGATGACTAATTAATAATGAGGAACTGTGCACCAACTATATTTAAAGGAATATAACTATGCTAGTAGCCCAAGTGGCAGGGAGGAAAGGCAGAGGAAGGCTAAGAAAGTAATGGGAGGATCGGATTCAGGAATGCCTGCATATAAAAAAGGTTATGAGTATGAAGTATAGAAGGTCTTGTGTATAGCGTGTGATGGATGTCAGTGAAGCCCGAGTTGTATGTCAAGATTGTTGTAAATGGAGAAGTTTGATACAGCAACAGTAAGTAAAAATTATCTGGTAGTTTGTATTTCTTAGTTTGTAAAATTATCAGTAGTATGTTTTCTTAGTTTGTGGAGCTAAACTCTGAATCTCAGAGAACAGCTTAGTGGTGTGTGCGTGTGCGTGTGTGTGTGTGTGTGCGTGTGCGTGTGTGTGTGTGTGTAGGTAGGTAGGTAGGATGATAACGTGAGGCCACACAGCTCAGCTTATCAATGATTTTCTTGAGGGAGAGGATATTTGCCATATGGTATGGCCAGCGAAGTCGCCGGACCAAAATCCTATAGAGCATATTTGGGATGCTCTAGGAAGAGCCACTGAATGGCGTCAACCCCTCCCAGGACCCTCCAGGTGTTAAAATCTGTGCTCTTAGAAGAATGGGATTTGTTGCCACAAGCTGTTATCAACAACCTCATTTACAGTATGAGGGCTCATTGTGCGACTTGTAAAGCTGTACGATGTGGCCACACTCCCTATTAGCCGGACCATTCTCGAGATATGATACATCATGTTTGGACCATTTTTGGTGTAATTTGCATATTGCACGTAATTTACCTCCAGTTCATTTTGTTATGTTGCTATTGCATGTCTCATAGTATGAGGTATCTATGTGCCAAATTTCATTGCAATAAACTATTTAGTTTTCAAGATATCACAGAATATGTGTTTGCGACCTTAATTTTGGACATCAGTGTAGTATAGTTATATTATTGTAAGAGTGGATGGCATTATGATCAAAGTAAAAAATGTAGAGTGGTAACCCAGGTAGCACAGCCTTGCAATTCGTAGGCCCAACATGGAGCCACCATCTTTTAGGAATAGAAGACGGTGGTTCAGTGTTGGACCTACATTAAATTGCAAGGCTGTGCTACCTGGGATGGGCTGGACATATTTTTGGAAGAACTGATCACCGTTGGACGACTGAAATACTATATTGAAAACTAATGGACAAGAAAAGGTCCAGAAGAAGAACACGTGTGAGATGGGTTGGTGAAATTCAAAAGCATGCTGGAGTGACATGGAAGAAAGTGGTAGAAGAGATGTGGCAAGACCCTCATCTTGCAGTAAATTGAAAATGGTGGATGATGATGGGATAAAAGACATTTTTACACTTTGTCAGCTAAAAATATAAATGGATTATCCAGGTGCAGATAATCTGTACATGATTTTTGCTTTTGTTGATTTGTAAAATTACCCACTATAAATATGAAAGTGGATACGTCTCTTTGCAGCTCACTGATGCCTTTAAGGGTGATTGAATTTCTTTGGTCACCTGGGATCCCTTATCTCCTATCTGCTAGATGCTATGTACAGTGTATTGTTGGAAACTGAAAAGAGGATAGACTTACGGACTGTCAAACTTAGTCATGTTCTCATAGATCGATAAAAAATATTTTTTTCCCAGTGTAACTTTTAGAAGTGGAGATTGCATATCCACAGACAAACAAACCAAACTAGAAAATTTTGGCCATGCTTACTTCTATATGATAGAAAGAGAACTTTCCTGATACATCTTCCAGAAGAGGATATATTCACCGAATCACCGTAAGACAAACGGAGGAACAATCAAAATATTGAAAGCAATATTTGGTTTTTCAAAAGGAGTAGCAACAATGATAGTACCAGGTAAATGAAACATAGAATTTCGATTCTGAAGTTCTTCTAATGCCTCAGCATTTCGGTTCTTAATTTTTGCAAAACATTATACTGCCCTGCTGTGTTTCCTAAATTTTTTTTTTCAAGCAGAAGACCTGAATGTTTTGTTTCTTAATTTTTGCTATCAATACTTGAGTGTTCTGTTTTCTAAATTTTGCAAACCCAGTACTGGAGAATATTCCCAATTTTTACAAATCAAGTGCATGAACATTCTCTTCTGTATTTTTTGGAAGCACAATACCTGAATATTCTGTTTCCAAAAATTTGGAAAAATAGAATGCTCCGGTGCTACAGGGACCAGAAATACTATCTGCTATATGTTACGATGTCACGATTTCTTTAGCATTAGTTAAGGAAAAAAGACATAACATACATACCAGATTATTTTGCTAGTGAGAGAAATTAAATCAAAATGCTGTAGATCCCATGTTTCTATAATAAACACTTTGAACATGATTCTGGGTTTTTTTTCTTACTTACCATAATCTGGAAAGCAGATTAGTTCCATCGACATGTTCTCCCCACATGCAGGCTTCGCCACCTATGACAAGGTTTTTCTCTTCCTCAGTTCCTGTAAAAAGATTAATCTTTGTATACTTTTACAGCAGAGGATACATCAACAGTTTTCTTAGGCAACAGAATAATTCGACAGATTCTGAATGACTTCAAATTAATGTCAGTTCCTAACATAGGCACCTGTAACTAAGTTTTTAGGTGAGAGAAAATGGAAATTATAAATACAAATAACATAGGCAAATATCACATGCAAATTGCTACTGTGCCTTCTCTCATATCTATCATATTTTGCCTCACACACAAGAGACAAATTGATTGGAAATCAGAAGATCCAAAAATTATATAAAACATATAAATAAATGAAATTAGACAGCTTGTTGGGACAGGAAGGAATTTCTTTGTTGGTCTATGTGCCATACTGCATAAAACCCGAGCGATCATTTAATCGATCATCAAGTAGGAAAAAAAAAATACCCCAACATAAAGTTCTGATAGAAATTTTTGGAGTTCTTTTCCCAGCAGTTAATGGTTGCTGTTGAGGATGATTTATATCTTTCATCCTTTCCCACTTTACTGTACGTATGCCCCAACATGCAGTGGGAAATTTCAATATCGTTACTTTCTGCTGGATACTTCCAATGTTTTCCACAATCTTTATTGCACACACACATATCTCCAGAAGTTCTACAGAAAAATTAGCAGTCAGAATTAATATTATGATGAGAAATTTTGCAGTGCCTTCTAAGAATTGAAGTGGCATAGTCCGAGTTTTAGGGTGGATAAGTGCCACTCTTGCCACCCTATATGGGCACCTATGGTTCCTAAACCTCCGAAACAGTGAAAAAAATGTACATCATCCAGAATTTCTAAACCGTAGAAATTTGAAAATAATTAGGTCGACAGTTAACACTCCACTTGGAGTGCTACTTAAAGCTTGAGCTTTAAGTTACAATTCATCAGAATATACTGTATAGCTTATGGAGAAGCCATTTACATTTTTATTGTTATTATTATTATGGGGAGAAGGGAATTGTGAAGATAAGCCCTTTTGCCGGTGGTGAGATTCGAACTCACGTCTTCCTTCTCCAGAGCCAGACATTTTCCCAACTGAACTATGCTGACAAGGTTTATCGCTGCAACTTGCCATTTTGTCTCGTGCATCACCTCTGAGATGTCATAGGATAATGACCACCATGAGGAGAGCTGGGGTGGAAGTGCTTTGTGGGTGGGTGCCAATCCTCAATTTGAACCCCACTGGTTTCAGGAAGGGGAGAGCCAGCACCATTGGACAAACACATCACTGTGCCTCATCTGGGACTCAAACCATTTCAGACGAATGATCCAAAGCTAGCGCCTCAGACCACTGGGGCAGCATTTACATTTCTCGTCAGCTTACATTAAGATCCAAGGTCACAAATTGTGAAAGCACCTACTAAAATTTTTAGACAGATTCCAACTGGTGATGAAATCCAGAAATGCAATTAAAGGTCGAAATGAAAAAAAAAATTGCATTATTAAGCAACAAACTGGTCTACTGGTTTAATTTCTTTCCTTGGATTTTCGTGATAAAACGCCTTACTTTATCTGAAAACGTGAGAAAGATTGTTTCAGCATGTGAAGTATCATTAAGGGGTGTATACCGATGGCAAGTGTAGCATATTGTGCATAAGTGTAACATGCACAAATCAAGTGGTCCTTATGTAAGCGTAGCGTGCGCGAATCAAGTTGTCCTTATTCATTTCAGACATTATCTGGACAATGGTGGCCTTCAGTGAATCTTTGGTATTGTGGGGATGTTGATTAGTCCCCCTTTCAGCAACGCCCCACACGTAGTAGTCCAGGGGATTTAAATCTGGTGAGTTTGGAGGCCACATGTTGAGTGTAATGTGATCGTGAAGATTGTCCGCCATCCATTCTTGGGTCCTCTGAGCTTAGTGAGCAGGTGCAGAGTCCTACTCAAACAAGTATGGCTTTCCATTGCTTACTCCTATCCAGCGCTTGAAAACTGTTTCCAGTACCTCAATGTAGCCAGCAGCATTAACTCTATGACCATGTGGAAAGAAGTGAGGTGGCATGACATGCCCTCCTCTACTCACCACTCCTAAAACCAGCACAGTCGCAGGAAACTTGGTGTGCTTAACTCTGCGGACATCAGAAGGATCTGCACATAAGCACCTGTTATTTCTGCTGTTAAACGTTTGATCTTGGTCAAAGTTTTTCTTATCAGAGAAAAACCAGAAAATGCCATGTTCTTCAGGGTGTTTAATCTTGTTGAGTAACCGCTTTGCTCGGATCAGGTGATTTTCCTGTGTCTTCACAGACATGAATTGACCTCTCTTTACATATGACTTATATCGAATATCCTCGTGCACTACAGTTCTGATAGTGCCCTCTGACACCTAGATATCTGTAGCAATGGCCCTCATTGACTTCCTGGGATTGTCATTGATTATGTTCTGAACATGTATAAACTGTGATGTCCTGATAGTGTCAGAACGCTGAGAATGCTTTTTAAGCTTCGGTACAGGTGAAACAGTCCCTGGGCAGTACTGTTGCTGACAACAGTACTGCCCAGTGGATGAGTAACATAATTAGTTTCTGGTCAGTTGTCCGAGCTGTGCCTGGGCATCAGGCACAGCTCGAGCTGAGCCTGAAGACGAGGCAGGGCTGCATAATATTTATGCTACGTTTCACGCTCTGGCTATGAGTTTCCTTCTTTTAAACTGTGGTTTTATATGATTTAGCATAAAAGTCTTTTATTATGCTTCCAAGTTGGTAAGAAGAATTTTTCAACTGGGTCTTGGAGGAGAGCGGGGACTGGGGAGGGTTATTTATTCTGAATTTCGGAAGCAAATGCCATAGGCAATACATTAGTGGCTTTCTGCGAAGGAAAAGCTTCTTCAAGAACTACAGATATGAGATAGCAGATACTATGCCATCAAAATTTCACCCCACCCCATGGCTGCTCCCTGTTACTTTTATGAATCAATGTATGTATATTGCAGCACAGCCCGATTTTGTCGGATAACCGGCCTCTGGAATCGTTTTAAGAGGAAACAAATGGCCAGAGAAAATCGTGCAGCTATACTACAGAAACATATGTCCCTTCCCCACTTCCCAGTTGTGAAAGATATTGGTTAATTAAATTGGGGGAGAGAGTGGAAGTCTGTAAGAGCAATTTTTTTTGTTCTAGGAGAGGATGGTGATGCCTCTGTCCTCTCCCTGGAACAAGTGAACACAAATTAGGGACAGATGACTTCTTAGAGTTGCATGTGGTGGTGGTTAACCCTCCAAAATAAAGCTCCTGCTCTGTCATAAAAAGTTAGTGAAATATAAAAACAACTATTTCCACTGGGTAAGCATTCCCTCAAATTCTTTATGACAGTAAATATGGAGAAAACCATGAATTTTCTCTCGTCCTTGCAGTATCCCAGTTCGTAGGGAGAAGATTTTATGCCCTCAAGCTAATTTCATTTAGGCTCATAACATTGCAATATCTGCATTGCTCAGCTCAGTTAAAGAGCCTGATAAAAATAAATCTTTGTAGTTAAAATACAGGAAAGACAAAAACCAACAACTCACCATTGAAGTTTCTGGGGTCGCATTCGTAGTACCTTTTCCAGTCTTGTCCATACGAGATGTAGTTGAGATACCAACATGCGGAAAGAACCATTTGATATCCTTTTTTGCTATGGGAACAACATAGTTTTGCCACTTTTGCAACCTTTTGTCTAGATAATTGTCTTTCCATATTTCCACTATGGTATCCTTCTCAGCCTTAAACAAAAAATCGTGTTTCAGCATCATTGCCCATTGAACATCTTGGTAATAATCACTTACTAAAGAAAGACTGCCGTTATTGCTCATCTTATCAAAATAAATATATATGAGATTGAGTAAATAATAATAAACTCATAAAATACATTAGAACAATTGAGAGAACATACATTATTTTACAGATTAGTTCTGTTGCTTTCCACTGCACTCGGTCTAACTTTGAATGACCTTTATACAGTCAAAACTTTCTTCTTGCAGAGACAAGAGCCAGGCTTCCTTCACTTCTTGGTCTGTGGCAAATTGATGGCCTCTAAAGGTGTCTTTGAATGGATTAAGACCATTGCTAGTTCAAAGAGAGCAAGATTAGAACTATGCAGAGGATGCTCAAATACTCTCAAATACTCCAGGGTTCATTTGCTAGACAGTTTCAACAGTATACAAATAGGCCTTGTCGTCCAGCATCAAAAAGCCTTCCAACAGTAGTTCTCTGCTTTTTAATTTGAGTTGCAGGCTTCAGCTCATTATGTAAGAACTTGATGTAATGAGCACTGATTACTGCTGATCCCCTCTCTTGATAATTTTCTGGGATTAGTTCCTGTGAGTTACCCTCTCCTCAAAAACAGTGATCAGTGCTTTTTGGTTTTCAACTGTTAATTGAGTTTTGAGCATGTTTTTTGACTGGTCATCCCTTATATGTATTTCCATTCCAGACTCTACCACTTACTTGCCGTCTCGTATGGGGAGCCTGTATTGTCCTAGTGATGATTCCTTTCAAAAGGCATCATCTTCATTGCCATGGCGATCCAAAAGGCGCTGGCAGATATTGAAATGGTTGCGTTTGTGCACTTCTGTGAAAAGCTTGGAGGACTCATCTTGCAGGGACTTTATGAAAGTAAAGCCTGTTGCAAATGACTTTCTGGGCAGAACCATGACTAGTATACACATGATTTGCCACTGAATCTCTAGTCACCCATCTGTTTGTCATCATCAGCAGTGGATGTGGGTGAACATTATGCTCCTTCTTCATGCGCAGCACTTGTGCAACCTTTTCTGAACTTGGAAAATCCATTCATAGACCCTCCGCTGTGACAAAATGCAGTTCCCATAGTGTACTGATAGCTTTTGATAAATTTCAGCACCTGGAATCCGTTTAGACAACATATACGAAGGAAACATTGCTCGTTGTTCTTCAGAAAGCAGACAGGCAGTGACAGAAATGCGAGAACTCACCAATCAAAATCAAACCTCCGGCAGTAACATCATGTCTACCCATACACGTGCAACAAGCACTGCAGCCAACAGGAAAGAACTACAAATGCATAGTAAAGCAGATGTAGTACATAGCAAGCATTCATAAAAGGATTAAATACTACTGTTAGTAAAGTTCCTAGTTAGTAAAGACGTCACAAGGTCCATATACTTATACCAATTATCATGGCATGGCTGACAGCCAATCATAGCCCAGGGAAGAAAAACGTGTGTCGAACTTTTGGTTGCATCTCATTATGTATAGAAAACAATGAGAAGCAGCCAAAATTTACAGAAGTAAATAGTATACGTCAAAAGCTTCATGGGTTGTGATTGGTGCAGTGTGTCCAGAAAGGACAGGGTAGATAAACATAAATGTGCTTAGTATGCTTACACATCTATGACTCGTTGCATAATAGAGCAACTGCAGACCATGAAATAACAGGGCTCCCACTCAAACTGAAAAACAGGGAAAACCTGGAATTCTCAGTGAATTTGAAAATGGTTCCAAAAGTTAGGGAAAGCTCAGGAAAAATTACTCTTTTTTTTTTGTAAAAATCAATAGATACTTTATTTTGCCAAAAAAACCCCTTATTTTTTCAAGATTTCAAACTTTTGCTTGCAATTACTGCCTGCCTAGAATTTTGTAGATCTTACTTTCAGTTTATATTAAGTATTTCCTTTATTCTCTAAAAAAAGATGCAAAATTAAATTTTTAAAATTGGTAGTTATTAAGCTTTTGTTCAATTTCTGCAGGCAGTTGTTATAACATGGAACAATTAGGCACAATGGCTCAGGCTGCTTGAAGAAACACTTCACAAGAGAACCAACTAAATGATGGATCAAAGTCCTTTGTCTGTTGGTTCTTTTGAAACATGTTTCTTTGAACAGAGCCATTCCATCATTAAGCTTAGCTGCATTGTGTTATAGAAAAACTGAAACTATTCAACTGACAGATTTTTTCTTACATATGACCTGTTTCTATGGGAATGTATTTACAAATTCCATGTGGGTAGTATTCACAAAAGTTCACATAACTTTGGTACAGAAAATAATATGCACAGTTAGTTGTTATTAATGAAAAGCAGGTAATTTTATAAAGACAAATTACATAAAGAATTTACAAGTGTGTGCTTTGGTGAGAAAAATGAATGGAATGGAATGAAATGTAACAGAGAATTATTTTAAGAAACTATAAAAAAGTGAATTACAGTTTTAAATACTACAAAAACAAAAATTTTTATAATCTACGTGATGGGTTTATGTATTTTTTAAAATTAATATTGTGCGGTAATACAATTTGTGACTACAGTAAATTGTGTGTGAAAAGCCGGAACAGAATACAGAGTCAAAATAAATAAAGAAAGATTGACAGTTCTTGTAGGAGGAGCTAGTTGCCTTTATTGGTCATTGGAAAATCGAAGAATCAGAGGTGCTTCAAAAATGTGAAAACTTTTCCATGCAATTGCAGAAATAGCAAAAACGCATGGATGACAGTTCAGATTTTTGAAGACTTTTTAATTGAGTTTCAGAAGAAAATGGCCAAAGAAAATAGAAACATTTTGTTATTTTTAGATAATTGCACAGCCCAACCAAAGAACATGGATCATCTGGAAAATGTAAAAGTAGTTCACCTGCCACCTAACTCGACTTCAGTGTTACAACCAATGGACCAAGGAATAATTAAAACCATGAAACAATTCTACGGGAAATGTTTAGTTTATTGGCTACTGCAGAAGCTTGAATCAGACTCAAGTTACACCAGATGTACACTAAAATTGAATTTATTAGATGCTATTCATTTTATTGTTTCTTCGTTGGAAAAGGTATCATCTTCAACGATCACAAATTGTTTCAGGAAAGCTGGTTTCAACGCTGATGGGCTTAGTTTTTCTGATGAAGAAAACAGCCATAACAACAATAAAGCTTAGGAAAGTTTGCAAAAAAATAAACTTCAAATCTTTTGAAAAGTTTGCAAACGTTGACAAAGATGTTCCCACTTTTGCAATGCAAAATATCGACGATATTTACGACATCGAAACGCAAGAGAACGATGAACCAGAAACGCAAGAAGATGAGTGCAGGCCAATTCCAACTTCAGCTGAAGCTGGTAAAGCATTAGAAACTTTTCGCCGCTTTATTGAAAGCCATGAACGTGTTCCAGCGGACATAATGAGAAATTTGAGGGAAATGGATACGTATTTTGCGAATCTAGCGGAAAAAAGGAAGAAGCAAACGGTTTTAGATAAGTATTTTTGCAATCCTGTAGCATAATAAATATAGCTTTCAATCCTCATATTCAAGTTTAAATGGGTAAGTTGTGAAATTTTTTGTTACTTTAAAATTAACTAAAATGTAATTTCTGAATTTAATCTGTGCACCATTTTTAATCGCTAAAGTCTTACCAAACCAAATCAGACACTTCCTGTTTAAGAAGTTTTCTTCGCTCCGTCCCGACGAAAACTTCTTAAGCGGGATCCACTGTATGTACAAAATGCAAGGTAAAAATGAATCAATTATTACTTCCACGTTGTTGTCAATGGGATCTTGCCAGATGATGTACTTGTAGCCGCAGTCTTGTACATTCTTGAGCGTTTTCTTTACGTAATGCTGCTCTACTTGGTTGTATTCTGTGTAATTGTTCTCGTCCATGAATCTTTTGATCTCTGGACTGGACTTCCTGTAAGCAGAAAAACATTGAATAGCAATCAAAACAACTAGAAATGCAAATGGTCAGGTATGCAGGTGAAACTTCAATAAAAACACCATAATGTGATATGACGATGATGGGCAAAACACGTAACAATATTAACAAATAAAGGTAACTTGATCACGCTAGTTACGTTAAATGAAAACTTTTACAAAAAGTTCGTAAGTTGGAAGCTTTCGACCTTATCTTAGGTCTTCATCACGCCAATGGAAGACTAAGATTGTTGCCAGATTCTACACAAAATTGTTGCCAGATTCTACACAAAAATAGGAAAAATTCAAATGTAGAATCTGGCAACAATCTTAGTCCTCCATTGGCGTGATGAAGACCTAAGATAAGGTCGAAAGCTTCCAACTTACGAACTTTTTGTAAAAGTTTTCATTTAACGTAACTAGTGTGATCAAGTTACCTTTATTTGACCATAATGTGATGTATGCATCACATTATGGTTAAATAAGGTAACTTGATTACCTTTATTTGACCAGAAATCTAGTTCACCATCGATATGATTAGCATGATTTCATAATAGCTTTTAGTGTGAAAATTTAACATTAATTAGATTATTACTTTTGGCTCAGTTTTAGGATGAGCTAGTTTCCCTCAATAAGTTGGCCAAGATAGTCGCAATGTGGTTGTAGGCCTGGGTTCTAGTCTACTCTCGGATGAGGCATGAGTGACTTGTCTATGTGAAGGCACTGACTGCCTCTTCCCTGGAACCAGTAGCCAAAAATTCTGGCCTAGTGGCTGCTTACAGCCCCCATAAAGTTGCTCACAATGGTTGTTAAACCCCGAAATAATAAAAAATTATGAGATGACATTACGACGTACGTACCTCAGAGGTGACACACATGTTAAAACTACTAGTTGTAGCAATAAACCTTCTTAGGTATAGTTCAAGCTGTAGAATATCTGACTCTGGAGAAAGAAACTATAGATTCACATCTTATCACCAGCAAATTTGGGCTTTTACGCTATACTGCTGCTTGAATGTAAAAATGAATCTCCTATCTGTGAAGTTTGAGAAAAATGTGTGATGCTTCTTCCGCACATTGTCTGGAATTAACGAGATTCCTTCTTCAATGCTTCAAAAAATGCGGGATGCTTCTTTCACACGTCGGTCGTCTGGAATCGATAAGAATTTCTTTTTCTGTGCTCCAAAAAATGTGTGATGCTTCTTCCACCCATCATCTGGAATTAATCACAATTTCTTCTTCTACAGGGAATTCATTCAAGCACGGTTAGTTGACTGACACGAAATAACCTGTGATTTCATACACCTGCCTTTCTCAAGGAAAGAGGGGGGGGGGTATTGTGGCCAACTTACCTCAGAGGGGATGTACATGACAGCAATTAGCCTTCATCAGTGTAGTTCAAGCGGTGGCATATCCTACTCCGAAAAAGATGATGTGGGTTTGAATTCCATCTCCAGCAAATTTGGGGCTTTTACGCTGTAACATATTAAAGAACAAAGCTGATGCACACAGCTACCTCTTTCACCATGTGCTACTGCATATGAGTTAGTAAATGTCGAGCAAAATAAATTGAACATGTCTAATTTATTATTAAACTGTGCTTTTAGAGATCATGTCTGTTAATAATTAAAAAGAGAGGATATATCATGCGCAATACTCACCAACAAGCGTAATAGGTTTCATCCATGCCCAGATGGATGTACTCGTCGTAGAACACTGACTTGACTTCCTCCACTAACGTCTTGAAAACTCTGTATGTGTCATCTAGCATCGGATTCAGGATTTCTGCTGCCGCATGTTCAGTGTAATTAGGAGTGTATGGTTTGTCTGGACCTTCACCATAGCATGGTGTAAGCAATGCTGAGAGATAATAATTAAATAAAAATATTAATTTATGTGTACTGATAACAGCATTTTGAAGAGACCAGAACTACATTTCATTCTAACTTCTGCTAAAGCTTCTTTATAGAAACAGCATTGGCAGATCATGCAACAAACAGTATAAAACACTCAACTTTGAGAGAAAAAAATCAAATCCTTTTCTGAAACATGCATAAAAATTTTCATTTTTAGCATGTCTTTTGTATAAAAGATTGTTCTTATGTTATTGGTTTGTCTATCTGTCTGTTTGTGGACACCATATCTCTGCAACTATTAGTTCGATTTGAAAAATTCTTTTTGCATTGGAAAGCATGAAACATGAGAATGATCCTTTCATTCCGTTTTGTTTTTGGATGCACAACTTCACTGCTGGAGGACATAAATGCAGATGATATTGAATTTAAAATACATTTTATTGCATATATTTGCTTCTAAATATTTGATTGAAAAAGTCTGTCTTCTTTTTGATGCCGTTTATAACGAAGACTATTTTAGGCACTGTTTCTTTTTCAAGTAATGCATAGGTTTTTCGTTGGGGGTGTAAAGGTAAATTGGGTTTTCCCCTATATCTGTGCTTCTAAAAGTCTGATTTGGGGTCATTTAGCCAACTACTTCTAAAAGTCCGATTTGGGGTCATTAGCCAACTCAAAACAGCACTCAAACCAACGTTCTCCGATTTTGATGAAATTCAAGTCAAAGCTAGATCCTTCTAAGAAAAAAATTCTACCTAAGATTTAGACAGATTGTATAAATAATTTGCTGAAATTTTGTGGGCATTCAAAGTTACAAAAAATCTAAAATTTTAGGCATGCTATCTTTCCTTTTTATAGCAATATCTCATGTTGTATCAAACATAGAGCTGTAAAATTGGTCTTGTTTTAAAACATTTGTTTATAGCTTTAATTTGGTATAAAACATGGCATGAAAAAATCAAGGTCATTAAAATTGACCTTTAACCTTGAATTTCGGAAAACCCCATTTTTTGAAACTTTCTTAAAATTATATTTGAATTTCTCAAGCATTCTGGACATCATATCAAAATTTCATGCTGGGACAGCAATGGGTTGAATAGGAGTTAAATTTACTAGTAAGTCACAATTCAGCAGTTAGATATAATTATTGCTTATTTGAAAGAAAAAACAAAAACGCACTTATTAATTACCTGTTAAAGGGTTCAGAAAAGTAAATTTACTTAGGCAGTATGATCTAAAGGAACATTACAAACTCTTAAAGAAGAGATGCTTTCAATTTCTTACCTTAAATGTTATAGTAAAATAGGTTAAGTGAGTCCTTACATGACTTGTACTGAAAAGTGTACTAAGTACTTGCTTGGCAGTTCAAAAGAAATGCATGGCAAAAAAACAGTTCTCATATGAGAGAACTGAATATTCATAAATGGTGTTTAGTCAGCAATGCAGGAACTAGTATTTTTGGATTGTCTTAACTATATCATCAGTAGATAATGTATATGTTCTTCCAGTTGCCAATCTTACATCTACTATCTCATAAATATCAGTTTTATATGTAAGTAAAATTTTTGGCTTTTGACGATAATAATATGTTGGTGATGCTCCATTTGGATAAAGGAAACTGATTTTCACTTCATCAGTTTCTTCATATTTACATTCAGTACATACACTGATGATCCATTACATTATGACCACCTACCTAATAAGCTGTAGAACCCCTTTTAGTGCACAAAACAGTGGCCACTCGGTGAGGCATCAATTCGATGAGGTAGCAATAGGTATCCTGAGGTATCTGGTACCATAATGTCAACAGCAGGTCTTCCAGTTCCCGTACACTGGGGGGGGGTAGAGTGAACCTGCTTTTCCAAGTTGAACCACAAATGTTTGACTGGGTTCATGTCAGGTGAATTCGGAGGCCAGGGCATTGACAGAAAGTCACCAGCATGTTGCTCAAACCATTCCTTGATGATTCTGGTAGTGTGGCATGATGCATTATCCTGTTGGTAATGTGGTAATGGCCATCACCAGCAGGGAGCACAGTTGCCATGAATCAGCAACGATGTTTAGACCCCTGACAGCTGTCTGCGATTGTGCTATGGGGATAATGGGGCCTAAAGTGTCCCAAGAAAACATCGCCCACAGCATAACACTGCCTCCACTGGCCTGTTTCCGCCCAACAGTGCGTCCAGGTACTGTTGGTATCCACATATCCGCTCTCTGCTGTCTACATGATGCACCAGGAATATTGATTCGTCAGACCGGGTCACTTTCTTTCAATCGTCCACGGTCCAATCTCGATGATCTTGGACCCATTTTATGCATTGTTGGCAATGACGTGCAGTGAGCATAGGCACCCGGCTGTGTCTTCGGCCATGCACAGAAGGCTGCGATGAACTGTGTAGTGCGACACATTGCCCTGATCACCGCTGTTGTAGCAGCTTGTGATTTGTCGCACTGTGGTCGCTGTGAACAATACACGACAGTCTCCGCTTTACTCTGGCGTCAATGAGCTGCAGACGACACACGGGTGACGACGGTTTGCCGTTTGGCCATCTGTACACCACTTTTGATATGTGCTCACTACAGCAGCACATGAACAACCACAAGCTGTGCCTTTTCTGAGATCGTTGTTCCAATGTTCCATACCATCACAATTTGTCCTTTATCAAACTCCGATAATTCGGCAGCTTTTCCCATTCTGACTCTGAACACTACTAACCGAAAGCCGATCCTCGAGTTGTATATATACTGCTCCGTGAACTTCACCATGTTTCTGCATATGTGCAGGTGACATGTACCCTGTTATGTCACAGAGCTCTATTTCTGATGTTGCTTTATGTCACCAGCTTAATTTTAGAATCTAGTGGGTTTGAGAATATTTTCACTTGAATTTTGTTATCAGTGGGTTTGAAAAAGTGAAACTTATGCGTTCCTGGGATTACCTTTGCATTACTGTATCATTTCTTTAAAAGAACTTTTACTTCATAGTATTCCTTGCGTGTAAAAAACAAAAACAGAAGTGCAAGTTTGAATATTATCTTTGGCCCACTCATATAACTGAAAAGGAGTCATAATTTATGACATATAAGGTCAGTGTAAGCTTGCATGTGTTGTTAGACATTTGATGGTTCCAGGGAGTCCTTACAGTTACCTTTTTTTTCCCATGTGAAGTTGCATAAAAATGTCACTCTGCTTAAACACCAGTCTTTGTAATGAGAACATAAATGAATGAAATTCTTCTTTTTTTTTACTGAGCAGCAGACCTATCGGAGAAATAACAATTTTCTTTAGAGTACCAATGAATCTTATTGAGAAATGTCATATATCGTTGAAAAAGGTGAACTGCAGTTGTGTTGTGTTTAAGGCAATCTGAAATGGCAGTGAAACTAACATGGTTAATTTCTTCATTTTTAAAATAAACAACAAAAGGATGTGTTGTTGCTTGACTGATGTTCCAATGGAACTCCTGAGTTGCATCTTGCAGGAGAAAGGAGTAATTTTCAGCAAAATAACATATAACCAAAAATTCACCACATTTCAGCTTTGTCTTTACGTGGTTTGTAAATGTCTTGGAATTCCATGTTATCCTGGAAATGTCCTAAAATTCCGTCACATGTTCTGAAATTTTATCCATTCCTGCCCTTTTGTCCCTGTGCGATGTTTTGTAGTTGAGGATTTTTCTACTGATATTACTTATGTCTGACAAATTTCCTTCCTCACCCTCTGCAAAATGCAGGGACTATTAGTTTTCTTGTCTGTTAGCAGTACTGAAGCTGTGTTATTAGCACGTTTTTGTGAAAAAAAAAATATATATATATATATGTGCGTATGTTATCATTTTGTGTGTTTGGCTGGGGTCACCATATCTCTGCAACTATTAGTTTGATTTGTAAAATTCTTTTTGTATTGGGAAACTTGAAATGTTAGAATGATGAACCTTTAATTCAGTTTTTTTCCCCAATGCACAACTTTATTGCTAGAGGGCGTAAATACAGATCTTATCAAATTCAAAATATATTTTATGTCATATATTTGCTTCAAAATATCCGATTGAAAAAATTTTTTTTCCTTTCAATTTGCCGTTCATGTCAAAGACTATTTTAGTTAGTCTCATTTTCAAGTAATGCATAGATTTTCTGCTAGGGGTTGTAAAGGTAAATCATGGTTCTCCTGATACCTCCGCTTCTGAAAGTCCGATTTGAAAAATTCTTCCTATGTCGGATACAGCTCCTGATGGGAAATGTTTTGCATATAATTTCTCATTTTTGGTAAAAACTGAGTTGGCCACCAGAGGGCATTAACATTTATTTCGGCTTCTGATGTATTTGCAACAAAATCTGAGCTCCTGGTGACTAGATTTAAAAAATTCTTTCTTGAACCGATACCGCTCACTTCGTATAACCTTTTGATAATACCTCCTGCTTAAAATAGGGCATAGATGCATATCTTATTTTTGTTGATATCTCTGTTTTTATGAGTAAAAATTCTTTTTTTTTTTTTTGTTAGAGAGCATTTTTGATGCGAAATGTTTCTCATATGATTTCAAATTTTTCTTGATGCACGAGTGTGCCAGTAAAGGGCGTAAGTTCATGTTTTCGTTTACAGCAGTGTCTGTGGGGCTAAAAACCCAATTGAAAAAAAAAATCTTTTTCGATCAGATACTACTAACTATGAAAACTCCTTGTGTATATTTTCTTCCCAAAATCATGCAAAATTTCGCCGCCAGGGGGTGCAAATATTTAATCTATTTTTCTCAATATCTGTATTTTTAAATGTCCAGTTTAAAAAAAAATATTTTAACCCTGGGTAGCATTTACCTTATGGAACATTTTAGGTTTGTATTTGGGGAGGTTTGTAGTTCACAGTTGGCACCTTGTGGGACATTTATAGTATACTATGTGGACAAAAATAATTGGACACCGTGTAAGTAAATAGAAAAACAGTATTGTGTTTATATCAGTAGCACATAGATCTTCCCTTTGCAGAGATTATCGCAGCCACCCATGGAGATAAGCTGTTCACAAGTCCATGGAGTACAGAGAGCGGATGTTCCTCCATTCTCCTTCGAATAAATTCGACCAATTCTGTCAGTGAAGAATGCTGTGTTGGTCTAGACCTCGCTCGTCATTCAAATGCATCCCATAGGTGTTCATTGGGATTGAGGTCTCGGCTCTGAGCAGGCCAGTCCATCCGCAAGACCTGATTTTCCTCATACCACTCCATTGTAGCCCTGGAAACATGACAAATGACATTGTTGTCTTGGAAGAAACAGTCGTCGTGTCCATAGAACTGCCACAATGTTGGGAGCATTGAGTTATCCAGGGTATCTCTATACAGCACAGAGTTCATGTTGCCTGGAATAACAACCAGTGGACCCACACTGTACCAGCTGAAACAACAGCCCCATACCACAACTCCACCATCACTGCACTTCACAGTTTGCACTGTACACTCTGGAAGCAGACATTCTCCTGGTAACTGCCAAACTCAGACATTTCCATCTGATCGGAATAATGTGAAGCTGGATTTGTTGCTCCATAACACCTGCCGCCATTGCTGTAATGTCCAATTTTTGTGCTGTTGACACCATTGCAGCCATGTGGCTTTATTGGTCTTTTTGATGAGAGGTTTATGGGTGGCTGCTCACCCACGATACCCAAGTGCACGGGCCTCTCTTCGAAGTGTTTTGGTGGATACCACAACATCTGTGGATATCTGGAACTCGTGCCTTGTGCCGTGCATTGGTCGAGACCTGGTTTTCTGGATCTCTCCCTGCACATCCTCCAGTCCCTGGATTGCAGTTCCATGGGTCTTCCAAGGCAAGGCGAATTTCTGCAATGCTCCGTCTTCTTCTGCTTGGTGATGACAAAGGCCATATTTGATTTGGCAACCTGTTTGAAATCAGCGGTGCTCCTTATGCTTATACCTCCAATTGAGCTGCCTATTACAACTCCCTTTTCAAACTCGGAGAGCTCTCTCCTGCTAGCCATTTTTTCAGCGATTGAACTGTGCATAATCGCGTTGCCGTTTTTATACCTTATCAACCACGAGTCTGCTGCAAGAGCACACCATTGTGCCCGCATGGGGTGTGGAATCACTTTTGCCCACATAAATGTGGTCATAAAGGATTTTCCGTTCATCACATTTGCAGAGCTAGACTTATTTAAACACTACTAATAGTATGAGGTGAACCATTCTGTTCTATGGTTCATAATTCACATAGAGGGTATTTAACAGTATATACACATTCAGATGTTCTACCTAATCTGTGAGTCATAGCACATCTTTAAACATCTTTTCACTGAGCCATTACATGATACAGCATTTTGATTATGAAGTTTAATAAAAGGTGAGTACTCTTTTCTGCGCTGTTCCCTTTTGCATCTCTGTTTGACTAAGACACTTTGTTGAGTGAGCTCTGTGCAATGTAGCTAGTTTCCCCATCTTCCTTAAGAGCCAATGAAAGTTTGAATTACCTTAATGCTTGAGACAGGAAATTCAGAATTAGCATTATTTTTTTCTTCACTTAAATTATATTGGCACAAAATGTGTCGAAAATGACAGTTACGTACGTAAATGCTAGTAAACCCTGTATGCAAGGTGGTGTTTTTAACAATTTGGAGTTTGTTAATCATTTTGTAACTAATCAGTTCTGTTAAGTTTTTGGTTTAATGCCCACCATAAGAATTTAAGGCTAGGATTTGTTACTGTCCTTATTACCTAAGGTTACTGGTTCCAGGAAAGGAAGAAAGCCAAGGAAGTAGGCCTACAAAGATGACTCTCGTGAGCATCTAAATCAATAAAGAAATAGCCCATCCTTAATTTAGAGCCACTAGCTAGCTCTAGTTAACCTGATTTTCATTCCTAATTTAGATCACTGGTTCCATATCGGAAGGACAAACTTTACATCTGTGTCTTATCATGGGATTCAAGCCCTGACTCAGCAAAATGAGGAGTCAGATGCCTGCAATCTTGACCGCTATATAGCCATTATCAGGTAACATCAGTTTTTATTGATGTTGTATGACATTCAAATTGCCTATAAGAGTTTATAATTTTTACTGATTTTAAATGACTCATTTTTCTTTTTGTTTCGGGGTTTAAAGACCACCACAAGAAACACTTAGGGCTATAAGAGGTATCCCGTCCCTAATTTGGGGCTGCTGGCTCCAGGGATGGGACAGAGGCAGAGTTGTAGGATAAATGCTCTCATACCTCATCCAGAACTTGAACCCAGGCCCATCTTGGATGATCAGCTGGAAACCAGCACCTCTGACCACTCAGTCATGGGGACAGCATACTTGTGAATAAGTGTTTGTTTTGTAGTATGCATGTGTGCTTTCAATGTAGAAATCTGTCAGCAGGTGGTAAATTCATGCAAACAATAAAGAATGTTTCAGGCAAGTATTGTATCTTTAGCACTCTTTTACATGAAGCGTTTTTTTGCACACACAAATTCTAATGAATTCTTCAAATTTTCATAGAATGGAAGACTCATAGTTCAGTGTATATCTGTCGCTGCATTTCTTGGTGGTGTTAACATACGAAAATGGTGAATCAAAGTACTGTATTTTGTTGAGGCACTGTGATGTTTTGATGTCAGCGGTTTAAGTTTTCCCAAAGTATTGAAAGGATCTCTTTAACTTGACATATATGCTTGAGAATCAATGGGACAATATGAAAGCACTAAGTTAATCACTGGAAGAGCAGATACATTGCACTTATGGCAAAAACATTTGCATGTCTCATTAAGGACATAACAGAAGTATTACAGCGTATTGGTTTCAGACTTACAAGGGAATGCTTTTCCAAAGGCTTGCGTGTGGCCTGGAGTGTCCAGCTCCGGTATCACTCTAATGCCCCTGTTGCGAGCATACTTGATGATATCCCTGATATCAGAATGAGAGTATACTAATTTCTGACTGTAGGCTCCCTGAAAATACAAATATAAATTACAAAAGTATCCCATTTACTATGCAGAAAACTTTACTAAATTATATGAGAGAATGTTCTGTGTAGTTGTTCTCAGAAAAGAATAAGGTAGTTGCTGATTAGGAAGGAAAGATTAGTCCTTCGTAGGGTCATTATTTTGAAGGATTGTCAGTGTACTCTAAACAATGCTAGCTTACCCAGTGCATTCATGAAAGGACTTACACTTACCATCCTTCAGAGTTTGTTTGAGCTTCCGCATAAGCCTGGTGTTCTTTTCTTCAATCATTCATTGTATGCCTACCTACGATGAATGATATGGTAAATGCATGAGTCATTAACATTGCATTTGTATCATCACATCGCAGCTGTAGGGCAAGCACGAGTAAACTGTGAAATGATGGAGGTCTTGGTGCTCAACAGTTGAGATGGAGTGATCTTGAGCGTGGGATTTTGACTTCACTTACTGCTGGGACTGAGTTCGAATCCCATGGAAATATGTATGAATACTGTGTGTCATTCTGGCACCGGCATTTTCTGTTAATCAATGGCTTTAAATTTAAGATGGATGACTATTTATAACCCTAGATGTCGATGGGAGTCCTTAAACCTCAAAATAGAAACAAGCAAGATGGGTCTCTCTGTGAGGAGAAATTTATGCACTGGCCAAAAAAAAAAAAAAAAAAAAATTACAGAGCTTTAATTAGTATTGAGTAGGGTTACCTTTCTTAGGAATGATAGCAAGTATGTGCCATAGTATGAGACGCTTGAGTTCGTTTTTGTTCAAAGATAGCCATTCTTGCAGGAAAATGTTGAGTAACTATCAGTGTTGAAGGAAGAGGACATGGACGCTGAACAGCTCTTCCAGCATGTCCTACACATTTTCAATAGGATTGAGATCAGGGAACTGTGGAGGCCGGTCGAGATGATGGAAGATCTCCTCATGCTCATCAAATCATTCTTGCAGGATGTGCTGTTGCATTGTAATCCATAAAGATGCCATCACATCCAGGAAAGAAGTGGGTCATTATAGGCGTACTTGGTTTGATACAACACTCAGGTGTTTTCTGAATGTTGTGTGACGTATACCTCAATTTAACCTTCCATTTTAGTTTCTGTTTTCTTTTTAGTTACTTCTTGTTAAACATTTTCTCAGTGAACAGTGCATTACTTTCCCGAACAGTGCATTACTTTCCCGAACAGCTTGTACAATATGGCAATGTTGACAGTGGGTCACAGCATGATAAAAATGAAAAACATTGAATGTAGCAAAAGTGCAGATTGATTAGAAATAACCTGCAGATTGTTTAAAGAGTAGATTGTAAAGATAGTAAATTGATAAATGTTGATATTATAAAGCGTTCATATTAAGCTTGTTGAGTTATATGTTACCAACTGTTGCTATCATTGGATTGATTTCTCCGTAAAAGACCCAAGAATCACAATGTGTCAGTAGATTTAACCTTTCATTGAAGGAAGGTATAGAACTATTTTTGGGTCAATGTAAGTCTATTCTTACTTACTGATTCTTTATAACAGGCTGTTTGGTTCATTTTAAAAAGGGTGATTTATGTGCAACAAAGTTTGCTTCGACATTAACTAGCAAAGACACGTAAGTAATCACATTAAATTACTAGAGCTATTTGAAGTTAAAACTCCATAGTCATCTTATGTTCCACTGGTAGTAGCAAACCTAGTCCGTACCAACAGAACATTCCCCATTGCACAGTACCCAATTTCTTTAACTCCCCACACATGGTGTGGGTCTAAATGGACTTTGAATTCAGCGGTCAGTTGACGCACATGTGAAGACCTGTTCTTCCATACAATCCTGCTCATGGCACAATGGTCAAACTCTTCAAGTCTACTTTTTTGGTCATATTTATGCCTTTTAGAGAGGGAAGATCCACTTGTCTTCCAGTTGAATTATCTCTACGCTCTTCGTAAAGGGCAAGAAAAAATGTAATTGTCATATGACTGTTACATTTTCATATATTGATGTACACTATATTGACAAAAGTCATCTGACACCTAGAAGAGAAACACAACACAGCATTCATTGACATACATTTGTACGGTGACAGTCCACCTTTGGCCTTAACGCATGCACTGACCCTTCGAGACATGCTTTCGACAAGGTTTTAGAACACAGCGATAGGTATGCGCTTCCATTCAGTACATAATGCTGCCACTAACAGTTGCTTAGCAGTAGACCTTGTTTCCAAACAGGGCAAGATTTCATCTTTTTTGCTCACTAGCAAATTTTGCTAGCTCACTAGCAAATTTTGCTAGTGACCAAATAGTTTGCTAGCAAAACATTTGCATGACTAGCAAGTAAAACTAAATCACATCGTAACTTATTTTCTAATAAAGTTACACATAAATTTAAATATGTGTATAAATATTTTGACTTATCTAAGATTCTATTCATTATTCAAAAAGGTAAGTTTAGTGACTATCTTTATTATTAATTTCTAACAAATTCTCATACCACATGAATATATTTCACTGACATTCTAATTCAGATTTCTTCGCATATGGTTTACGCTCAGAGTGTCTGACTTTGTCAGCATACCACTTTATAACTGCTGACCGTGGATTAAAAATCTCTTCTTGTGGCCCTTCTATTTCAATTGTCATCAGAGCATTTAAAGTTTCAACAGACAAATTGTTCCTCCAATCCCCTTGTATTCTTTTTAAAAACTGAATCCCACCTCACAACATGCAGTACTGAGTGGAAGTATCACACAAATTTCTGCTAAACTTCTAGACACTTCATATCTGCCAACTACCACACTATGCCGTAGTTTCTTAGTTTCTACTGAATTAGTTGTCTGACTACGGAACTCACTATCAAAACTACGGATTCTACAAATTTTCATTTTGTTTCAAATTTTTCTTTTGCTATTATTTTTATGATATACATGAGATTCTTACAGGGATTCGCGGAATCCCGCTTTTTTTTTTTTTTTTTGTCATCAGTTAGATCATTCTGAAGATCGATATTTAGGAGAGGGGGGGGGTCGTTTTCCATCTAGAGACGAAATTTCGTGCTTCAAAACTTTCGAACACAGTAGTGAAACGGAGTAAGAAAATTTTGCCGTAATCGCAAATTTTTCTCCCAATGTTGTCTTTGTGTCCGCTTTTCTTGTTAAATTTCGTTTTATTGCATAAATGTTTGCAATTTAGCTTGAAACTGTGGAGAACAATTTGCAAAAACGGAAGTTGGCTGCTGCAAAATTTTTCTGTAATCTTCAGGCATGAGATTCTTCCGCGAATTCAAGGAATTCCGGCTTTTTTCGTTATTATTGGAATTCCGTCTTTACGAAACTAGAAAATGAAAGGTCGACGGAATTCGGATTTTTTCCGTAATCATAATTTTTTTTTTCTCACGATGTTGCCTCTGTCAAGTATTATTGCTCATTAACATTTTACTGGATAAATATTTGTATTTCAGCTTGAAAATACAAGGAAAATTTCCAAAACCAGAAGTCAGACGAAGCAAAAGTTTCTTCCGTAATCGTTTACCCCCTCCACTAACACGTTTCGTAAAAAAGCGTCTATCTATGCCACGCAATAAAGGCGATCGCTTGGCTTAGGGTACGACAGGAGTTGAGGACAAAGTTCGTGGGGCAAAATAAGGGAGGGTGGCAGAGCAGGTGGTCAAACAACCGATCCATCCCAGAGCTCTGGGTTGCCACAGCAACCATTGCCGACGTCACGTTCAGTTTCTGTAATAGACCAATGAGGGCACGATGGAGAGGAGTTTCAATGCGCTTCTACGACAGTTTGGAAGGGATGAAAGATATGGGGAGGATGGGTATTAAATGTCGAAAGGAAATGAAATTGGCGAAAGAGAATCGCTGATCGTCGCTGTTTTAACAAGTGATAATAGAAACTGTTATGTAAACTTCGTGGATTAATAATGATTTTTGGTTACTTTAAATAAAGAAATTACCTTACTAGCAATATTTGCTACTGCGATTTTTTTTCACTAGCAAATTTGAATTTTCACTAGCTATTTGCTAGTTGCTAATCGGTGAAATCGCGCCCTGTTTCCAAACTTCTTATGTGGTGCTCTAATTCATCCCATAGATGCTCTATGGGATTAAAATAATTCCGTATCATGTGCTGGCCAGTCCACACACGATACGGAATTATCGTCAAACTATGCCGTAACAGTTCTTGCTTTATGGCTCGGTGCATTATCCTGCTGGTACCAACAAGGCTCGGTTTTGTAGTATTGCCACAGAGTTGGTAGGGCATAATTATACAGAATATCGAGGTAAACGTGCTTGTTAATAGGTTTGTCCACGATAACCAATGGGTAGGGACCATACCACGAAAAACACCCTCGCACGAGTATACTACCAGCTCCAAACTTGATGGTAGGAACAGTACACTGTGGTAAATAGTGTTCCCCCGACTGCCGCCATACCCACACACTGCTGTCAGACTGATGGATCGTGTATCTGGATTCATCAGTCCATAGGACCCGTTTCCATTGATCTACGGTCCACAATAAATGTTCTTTACATCATGCTAACTGACGAGTAGCATTTCAAGTGGAGATGAAAGGCTTATGAGCAGCCTCTTGACCACAGTAACCCATGAAATGAAGTTCACTGCGAATAATACATGTACATACCGAGGTTCCAGCATTTTTACTCACCTGTATACTGAGGTCTTGTGCAGCACTCCGTCGATTAGCTGTAACGACTGTCCTGAGTCTTTGACGTCCTCTATCACTGATTTTCTTTGGTCTGCAGGCACGCCATGTATCTTCCACTTATTCAGTACATCCAAAACAATTGATTTCGGTATGTTTACATGCCTCTCAGTTTCTCTTATGGACAGCCCACTAATATAACGCCCAACAATCTTTCCTTTCTCAAAGTCAGTTCTCTCCCGCCGCGACATTTTCACTCAACCTCACTGTGCGATATGATCGTGGTCAGCTGCAAACTTGTTTTTATACCGTTTGCAGCTGTACCGCGCATCTTAACGATACAGCAGATCCTTCATTTGCTTTTGAAGGGGTGTCTGGTGACTTTTGTCAATATAGTGTATATTTCTCTACCTTCTTCATAAAGGGTAGGGAAAAATGTAATCCACACACATGACTATTACATTTCTGTATATTGATGTATAGTTCTCTACGCTCTGCATAAAGGGCAAGGAAAAACGTAATCAGTCCATGTGACCGTTAAATTTTCGTGTATTGATATGCATTTATGTAGCTCTTCATAAAAGGCAAAGAAAAACGTAATCAGTCCATGTGACCGTTAAATTTTCGTGTATTGATATGCATTTATGTAGCTCTTCATAAAAGGCAAAGAAAAACGTAATCAGCCCATGTAACTTACATTTTCGTATGCTGATGTTATATTTCTCTATGCTCTTCATAAATGGCAAGGAAAAACGTAATCAGCCATTGTGATTGTTACATTTTCGTATATTGATCTATATTTCTGTGACTATCATATTATCAAGGCCAGATTAAGGGGGAGGGGGTCTAACGGGCTATGGCCTAGGGGCCTACTATTACCAAGGCCCGAGGAGAGTTGGCTACACTAGAAATAATACACAGCTTATATATAGAGAGAAGTAAAATAGTTTTAGTTTTGTCTTGTATCATTTTCACTCAATCACAGACAGTGGCTAGGAGATGAACATATTTCAAGACAGTGATTCACTGAGGGTAAATGTTTCTTGTCGCTGTGTACAGCAGGGTCAGCAAGACAGTTTCGGCTTTTTCACTACCATCCACCCACACTTCCCTGTTTGCGCTTGGAACCATTAATGAGCAAAATCCACAGTAACTTTACATTGCATAACAAAAAAGATGCACCAAGAAAAGTATACAATGCTAAATTATTAAAAATTCCACGACAAAATCTAGGAATCTTAAGCTTTTAACTCATGTTCTTGTGAAAACAGTGGAAAATAAGTGATTTTTCATGAAAACTGTGCAGATAATTTGTTAGTTTGAAGAATGCATTACGTATTAATCATCACAAGCATATTGCTACAGTTTTGTGTCTTAACAGATTTCAATAATGATTTTTCGTCATAAGTTCTTTGGGGACCCACTCAGACGTCTTGGTCTAGGTAGCCCACTCAGATGTCTTTGCCTAGGAGCCCACTAAGGCCTTTAATCTGGCGCTATATATCATCAGATTAAAGGCCTTAGTGGGCTCCTAGGCAAAGACATCTGAGTGGGCTACCTAGACCAAGACGTCTGAGTGGGTCCCCAAAGAACTTATGACGAAAAATCATTATTGAAATCTGTTAAGACACAAAACTGTGTCTTAACAGTTTTGTGTCTTAACAAAACAAGCCCACTAAGGCCTTTAATCTGGCGCTATATATCATCGGGATGTAAGGTCAGGTGATGCGTAACATCACAGCCTCTCCTTGACAAATGTCAACCCCGCCTTCTCGTGGTGCATCCTGTTCCCACTAAAGGGGCTCTGACGACCGCCAATAGCGGTATAACTATACCATCGGGATTAGAGGAAATTCTATCCCACACTCACCAACCCGCTTGGCCAGCGTGGTGAGTTATGGCCAAACCCCTCCAAAATGATTCCACAACTTAAATCTTGGCCCTCAGTCTCCGGCAGCTGGAATGTACCTGGCCAAGGCAGCGGCCAGTGCGACATGAAGGCAGAGGGTGCTAAGAATCCCCGGAGGACCGGACTAGGCTGCCATATGATGCTGACCTTGGCTACGTACAATGGACGCTCCCTATCTTCTGATTCAAGGCTTCTTGAATTGGAAGAGGAACTACAAAGGATCAACTGGGACATCGTGGGGCTAAGTGAGGTAAGGAGAAAAGGAGAAGATCTCATCGAACTGAAAAGTGGACATCTCTTCTACTATCGTGGGACAGATACTGGCAGAACTAGTGGTGTTGGATTTATAATAAACAAGAAACTGAAGGATAAAGTGGTAGAAGTTGAAAGTTCCTCTGACAGAGCTGCACGACTTGTTATCCAACTCTCGAAAAGATACCAGGCTCAGATTATTCAAACTTATGCACCCACCACAAGTCATCCTGAAGAAGAAATTGAAGAATTTTATGAGGAAATTTGTCATCTAAATAATAAAGGTAAGCAGCACTTGAAAATAATTATGGGAGATTTCAATGCAAAAATAGGGCAACGGCAACAGAATGAAACTTCAGTAGGTAAATTCGGTCACGGCAACAGAAACCAGCGTGGAAATACTCTCGTTGAGTTTGCAGAGGCAGAAGGGTTTTTCATCTTGAACTCCTTCTTCAAGAAAAAGCCACACAGGAAATGGACATGGAGACATCCAAACGGGACGACAAGTGAAATTGATTTTATTATGTGTAACAAAAAATTCATCATAGAAGACTGCAGTGTGCTAAACAAGTTCAACACAGGTAGTGACCATAGATTGGTGAGATGTAAGATGCACCTCAACACTAAACTTGAACGTGGCAAGCTCATAAGACAAACAAAATCTATTGACATAACCAACCTTAAAAAACACCATAATACCTTCAAGTTGGAACTGAAGAACAGGTTCTCTGCTTTAGAAGGCCTAACATCAGAAGAAGTGGACATCTCTGAAGTTAACAGAAAAGTAACCAAAGCTCTTATGGAAACAGCAACAAAATTAGCTGGGTCTAAGAACAAGTTGCATGTAAACAAATTATCAGGAAAAACGAAAATGTTGATGCAAAAAAGAAGAGTGATGAGGACAACTAAAGAAGATGTGACTTCCAAAGTGGAATATATAGAGCTATGCAAGACAGTAAGAAAAGTATCACTGAAGACGTAAGAAAATTCAACTGGGAACTAGTGAGGAAAGCAATTGAAAACAACCAAAGCCTAAAGATAGCAAAGGGACATCTCAGTAAGGGAAGAAAACAGATTATGGCACTGAGAAAAGAAGATGGTTCTGTAACAAGAAATAGAGGCGAAATTTTGACAAGAGTGAAAGATTTCTACTCCAAATTATATGAAAGGGATGATACATGCACTCCAGACATCATGAAAGATACCAGTACCAGAGTTCCTCCAGTCCTTCCAGCAGAAGTTGCACATGCAATCAAGAACATGAAGCGGGGAAAAGCTCCAGGAGAAGATGGAATTACTGTAGACATCATACAAGAAGCAAGTGGAGAAATCGAAACAGTACTCGCCCAAATTTTCACTCGATGCCTTAATGAAGGAAAGATTCCTGAGGATTGGAACACCGCTACAATGATCCTGCTACATAAGAAAGGTGACATTGAGGATCTCGGAAACTACAGACCTATCAGCCTCCTATCAGTAGTTTATAAAATCTTCACTAAAGTTCTTTCACACCGCTTGAAGGTAACACTGGACATGGCTCAACCGAGAGAACAAGCTGGATTCAGGAGTGGCTACAGCACAATAGATCATATCCACGTACTGAGAGAACTAATTGAAAGAGCGAGGGAATATGAACTTCCATTGTGCATGGCTTTTATTGATTATGAAAAAGCCTTTGATTCGGTGAAACCATCATCAGTTACAATGGCTCTGAAAACCTGTGGTATTGAAAATGCATACATTAATATTATTAATAACATCTATGAAAATGCAAGTGCAAAGATTAGGCTGTTTGAAAATACAACACACGTAAAAATTGGAAAGGGAGTGAGACAAGGTGACACCATATCTCCGAAGCTCTTTAATGCCACATTGGAGGGTGTTTTTCAGTTGCTGAGCTGGGAAAACAAGGGGATAAAGATTAATGGAGATTATCTAACCCACCTTCGTTTTGCTGATGATGTAGTCATTTTTGCAACTACCCCATCAGAGCTGCAGAGTATGATCCAGAAACTTGCTGACAAGAGTAAAGAAGTGGGATTAAAAATGAACTTTCAGAAGACAAAAGTGATGTTCAATGCTTTTACAAGAAATGAAGATTTATCGATTGATGGAGAAAAGCTGGAGATAACAGACACGTATGTTTATCTTGGACAGCAGATATCAAGTGAGGGTCACATTGGTGAAGAAATTAATCGGCGTACAAAACTTGCCTGGAGAGCTTTTGGAAGAAACAGCATAATTTTCAAGAGCAATATGCCATTATGTCTTAAAAGAAAAGTGTTTGATCAATGCATCCTTCCAGTGCTTACATATGGTGCAGAGACGTGGACCTTAACTAAAAGAGACATACAAAGGCTGCAGACAACTCAAAGAAGCATGGAGAGGTGCATGCTTGGTATAACCAGGAGAGATAAGAAGAGGAACTCGTGGATCCGAAAAATGACAAGAGTGGAAGACATCATGATCAGAGTTAAATCCCTGAAATGGCAATGGGCTGGACATACTGCCAGAAGGACAGATCATCGATGGACAGCCGAAATTTTAGATTGGATTCCAAGGGACAGGAAAAGACCCAGAAGAAGACCACATGGGAGATGGGTGGATGAAATTTGAAAGTATGCGGGGGTGACATGGAGGAGACTGGCACAAGACAGACCGTTGTGGAGGAAACTTGGGGAGACCTTCGTCCAGCAGTGGATTGATAATGGTTGACAATGATGATGATGATGATATATCATCAGAGTTCCTAATTTTTTGGCCAGTGTGTGTATAATAACGGAGCAAAGGAAACAGCAGATTACTTTTATGACAATTGAGTCTTTTGATTCCTGAGTCTATAAACTGCAGAATTCACCCTGTAAGTTATTTTAAATAAAGCCTTTCAAGCATATTTTTTCAGTGTAATTTGCTTTATTAAACTGATAAATATTGCAGAAGACTTGTTTTAGGTTTGATTTGCTGGAATCCATGAGTTATGGCTAAAGGATTACTGGTTTAGTTGCCGATTTGTGGGAATTTATGGTGCACAGGCCACGAGCTGACAAAGGGCGCAGTTGCAGTTGGCACTAAGATGAACATAGCAAGCAAACAAAACAATCCTAGTTCTACTCCTCAAACTACTGATAAACCAGTTACTTCTATGCGGTCATATGCTATTGACTTTTTTCAGGATCTCTAAAAGTATGCAGAACGATCATCTAGAGAAGGCATGTGAATGAATTGCGCTTTTATGTCCTACCCCGGATTCAAACCTTGGCCTAGAAGAGCAAGGGGTCAGAATTCCCTGCCCTACTGCCCTCAAAGAAAGCCAGACCCAGAAGTGATCTATATGGTTTGATTAACATAAAGTTCACATTTTAAAAGCATAGTCGTGATTGCATAAAATAAGGAAACTCTCTTACCAGTTGGGTGAGATTTGGAAACACTTTGCTCTCTAAAGGAAAAGATTGGTCATCAATGATGTGCCAGTGGAACACATTGAATTTGTTGTAAGCCATTGCATCCTGCAAAATACGATCATAAATTTATGTGCCACTCACAACAACATCTGATATACTATATGTTATTTATTTTAAAAAAATCAATCTCATTGTACATAAGCTCTTAATAAGTAAATTCCAATTATATATATACCTTTGGCGGCGGGGGTTATGGTTCTGTAAGAAGGTGTTTTCCAACGTCATTGCACTCTCCTGGGGAGTGTTGTTCGGTACACAGATTTGGTACACAGAGGTGGATTTACAGGGAAGCCTATGAATCCTAGGCACTAAGCCCTTCATGTTAGAGGGCCCCACAAATAATGATTTTTTTTTTTTTTGCTTCCAAAAAAAAAAAAAAAAGATCATACCAGCAGGGCTGGAAAATTACCGGGTGCCAGGTCACCCGGGCACCTAGAAATTTGGTCCTGGCGCCCAACTTTTTTTTTTACTTAAAATTTTGTAATTTGCAGTCCTTACTTTGAGTTCATGGAAACAAATTGTAATTTAATAAAATCAAACTCAGAAATTTTCTGCTTTGATCGCATTTATAAATCCTGTCAGCTTTTATCCTGAACCGTGTGTTTCAAGCAAAGAAACGCGATAAAAACATGCCAAGTCATGTAACTAACCTGTCAGATCGCAGAAGCATTGAAGATCACACGCTTCGGTTTAGTTGCCAGCCCGGGAGCGCAAACAGCATGATGCGGCGACGGCATCGCAGATTCTCGGAAAGGTGCAGACTGTTTTTCTATTTTCTTAACATTAATTGTTTTTTAGATTTCTTTAAATTTTAAAACAAAGGAAGGGAAATTTTCATGCATTTTTAACGTTGGCTCCAGTTTAAGATGTAAAGCTGTAATCGATAGATCACGCAGACAACTATAATCGATAGATGTCCCCTCCCCCTCATTTTATTTTAGCTTTCATTCTTCCATATTTTTCAAACAGGTAACTTCAGTTTGATGAGATATAATTGCTTTTCTTGAGCTTTGAATCTCAGAAGCGATATTTTTATGCCCTTTTAACGCACCACACGTGTTTGATCTGCGTGGTGGTTGAAAGGGCATAAAAACATTTTGGAAGCTAATGGTCGCAATCCCTCTGTTTTTTTTCTTTTTTTGGCATGGAGGCCTAAATTTTAATCTAACTGAAAGTTAAATTAAGGCGATTTCTTCTTTTTTTTTTTTTACGACAGCCATACCATATTTTTAAAGCGTTATCTCTGTTTCCGTGACCGTCGGCCTTTCATAAGTTCACGTCGCAACTTTTTTTCCCTTTTGCTTCCAGGTAGTTTCACTTCAGTATTCAGTTAGATTGATAAGGTGTCTTTTTTTGTTTGTTCTTCCTCTTTATTTTTTTTAAACTATATTTTTACACATTTTTATCGTCTGTCTTCTGTTTTTCACGGTCGCATTATGAGACATTCCGGAAGTTGATCGCAGTTTTTGCGTTTTTTGGCTTCAGATAGTTTCATTTCAGTTACACTGTTACTGTTTTTTTTAATGTTTTTTTTTACAAAATCCATTTGTTTGCAACATTCCCTTCTGTTTCTGCGGCCACGCGGCATTTCGGTAGTTGACGATCGCATTTTATTTTATTTAACCTTTTTCCTTCCAGATAGCTTTATCTCGGATTTTTTTTTTCTGAAACCACATCTTTATGTATTTTTTAATGCTCCCTGCTTCGTTTCCAAATCCATATTACGTGGTACTCTGGAAGCTGACAGTCGCAATTTTTTCTAGCTATTATTTTCTTCCAAATAGTTTCATCTTAGATTCATAAGGTTACAGTTTTTTTTTTCACGTTCTTTTTTATGTTTAGATTTTTATCAAAACTATAGAACCCTGAGATTTATAGACCGAATTTGAATTTCATTTAGCAGTAAGTAGTTTGGGTAATAGGCAGTGCTTAATACTCTTTCTTCCGGCATCATCACCATGCATTACGTTTGTGCATGATACTCTGAAATTTTTGCTTTCGTTTCACCTGGCTCCTAAATTTTGGAGCTGGCTCCTAGATCTGGAGCTTATTTTTCTAGCCCTGGCATACAGAGTGGTACAATACAAGTTTGTTGTTCTGGGATTCGGGAGCATGTTTTGGCCCAAACTCGAAAATCATCTACAAGTATTAATTTACTACCTTAAATGCAGGCTGACTAAAAATCATTGTTTGATAGTAATATTACTTTATACTACATTTCAGCCAAACTCAGAGATTGGAGTGTTATTTTTGGCAGATTTCTTTAAAATGTAATGAGCATTTTGCTCTTTGTAATTCGGTATTTAATATGACTGCTCGTCTTTCCCTTAAATTTTTTCCTTCTATGGTCCATTTTAAGAGGTAACCACAAGACTGTTACCATATGAGTAAAATGCCATTGGAAAAGATGATTTTACAAGACACACTAATGGGTTTTACCCATGTTCGAGATCTTTCTGGGAACTGTTAGTGGGGTGCAATCTCTGCTGATATGCAACAGCCGATCCTACACCATATCTAGTGTAAAAGTTTGTTCTGTGGCCATCCTTATAAAAGTTACGACTTGCTTTCCTTAACAAAGGCATTCCTCTTGTAACTTCTGCTCATTCTAACCCATCAGGTATCAGAAAAACCCCTGAATATAAAATTTCGTCCTGATAATTGGGAGGTGCGTTAGCATGTGGCAACAAAAAGTTATTATTCAAGGATGGCAGACAAAGTGAGGGGTCTCCAAAACAGATGCTGTGCTCACGGCCCCGGTTACCCTAAATCAGCCACTGTCATTACATGAATTTGAATAAAAAGGTAAATTCAAATGAAAATGACAACACTCCTGAAAACGTGGTCTCACTCAGAGGTACGCACGATGATTAAGTTGAATGACGTGACAACACTTTCCTGACTAGAGGGTGTTGTTTGGCATAGGAGTTTGAATAAAAAGGCAACATGCTGGAGAACAGATCCAAGTGAAAATGACGACCTACCTGAAAACATGATCTCACTCGGAGGTACGCACAATAATTAGGTTTCTTTGGATGTATGGAAACCTCCAGCAGCAGAGATCCATCGCCAGCTGCAAGAATGTGGTCTTCAAGCTGTGAGCATTCGGGGCCTGTCAGAATGGTGTTCAAAATTCAGACACAGGTGCTACGTTTTGTCAGATAAGAACCACAGTGGCAGGATGTGAGCTGTGTCGAGGCTCTGGTGCGCAAGTTGCCAGATGGGTGACTTTGCATCAGATTGCTGCAAATGTTTCTGTCAGTATCATGTGTCATATCGTTCAACTTAATCACCTCACATACCTCTCTCAGAGGTACGTGCAGTGTTGTTTCATAATAAGGAAGATAGTTTAAAACCTAGTGTGTTCATAAAAAATGTGTAGAATATCCAGTGGATGCGCTGAAGAAACACTTAAGTCCAGTTGGCTGAAATAGAGCAGCAGAGGAACGGTGTTGCGAGGAAGCTGGGTCTCAACTTGCAAGGAATTTCCCCATTGGTGAGTTAGTGTGAGCACACTGAAATGTTGCACATCATGTTATACTATAAAGGAACAAAAGACGTGGTGGAGAGGAAGTGGACCAAGATGTACCTGAAGGTAGCCCACTTTGTAGAGGGGTAGTTCGTGACCCGTTCACTAATGGCTACCGAGCCTCAGCATGAGATATGTGATCTGCTACAAGTACAGTAGTGTCTATCCAATGATATGACGACATTTGCATCACGTAGGACTATGGACAAGATGCCCATTCCAGAACCTCCCGTTGCTTCAACATAACAGGGCCTGTCTTTGGGAATGGTAAAGTGAGAGACAACACTGGAATGTGTAACAGGGGATTTTTTCGAGCCTTAGTTCTGTGTCAGTGTGCCAAAATAGACACACACACCTGTATATTGGTAATTTAAAAGCAGCAAGAGTAAAACACAATGCTAGGGTACACTGGTCTCGGGTGTAAACTGATGCGGAAACAGGACATCTTTTGTTCGTAATATTGGCATTGTGACCATGAGAGCTTACTTAGATGTCAGTCCAGTCATTTATGACCTTTCCTTTTCACCACAGCGGGAGCAGTTCTGTAGCAGACAGCGCGCACTTGCACTTAAAATTTAGCAAGGACGGTCTCTAAGGTATAGACATTCTCTCGTGGCAGCCAAACTGGACTTGTTGCTGACTGAGTATGTCTTGTCGAGGTGGGCTTCACAGTGATTTTCCTGTCAAAGTGACGATGGTGACAGTTCAACTGGAGTAGCCATGACAAACATCGCCATTTACTACAGCAGTAACAGAACTGTAAAGCAGTCATAAAAACGAGTAACCGTCTTACTTATAAGAATGGCAAAACCACTGTTTGTGATGTATACGATGCAAAGCAGGAACAGAGCAGAGAACCACCATGACAGCAGCTGAGAACTAAACAGAAGAAAAAATACAGTATTACTTCCCTATTCAGCAAAACTAGACTAGCAATATCAACACCTCACTGTTTACCCTGACACGATTAGGTGTTATGGTATTGCTCTGTTCATCTTGAGCAATCAACAGCCTTCAAGGTAAGACTTCCTTGCAGAGGGGAAATTTATCTTAGAACATGGTGAAGTCACCAAGGCTGACCCTAAAATGTGTCACTGCAACAGTGATTTTAGAACTGATTATCTCTAAGCATAGCCAGAGAGCTAAGTTTGTGAATTTGCTGCTAGGGGTGCTGACACCCTGCTAATAGGATCGGCTTCCTGGCACTAGCACCAATGCTATTGATTCCATGTGTTTTCTGTATCCATTTGCCTATGAAATGGCTGCTGCCTGTTTTTTTCTATACATTCTGTACATACATTTTTTTCCATGAACACGTGTGTAGCAAAAATATCCCAGAAAATATAAAATCACTCAGTCATCAGAGATGTGCAAAAAGAAGAAAACATAGTGTACCGGTCCCTTTGATGGGAGGGGGAGTTCTGATTGATAAGTAATTTTTACATTGTTGATTAATTCTTAAACTAAATTGTTCGAAGGATTTTCCTGGAAGCGAAATAACTTTACAGTCTGACATCACAGGATTTTACACACGTTTCACCATAGTGGAGCAGTGTCGTACATTTGTGATATATACCAGCCCAGTACCAACCTTTTATGCAGTGCATCTTTTACTCTTCACCTAAGGTTCATCTTACAGCAAAAGGCAACTTGTGAAGTGCAGGTGCAACAAAACAGAATTGATTCTCACCAGATTCTTCTTCATTACTTTGACTGGCAGAAAGTGACGAGATGTATCCAGCATCACTCCTCTGTAGCTGTATCTCGGTTTGTCTTCAATAGTCGTGCTGTTTATCAGGTACTGAAATGAAAGTACAGGACAATGCAGTGTAAATTGGCATGCAAACATTTTGTTAGCATCTTGCTCACTCACAACTTTAACAATATTGACTTCAGAATTGCATATGATGATTATATGTGCTAAAAAGGTATAATAACTCTGTGTAGATTAACAAAAACATACAGGAATGGACAACATAACAAAGGGCAATGGAAAATACTGCTGTAACATATCAAACATACACTATCGAGTCACATTATTGTGACCACCAGCTAATATCCAGAATAACCGCCGTGTGTGGCGTGGACAGCAGCTAGACGGTCTGCGAGTGACTCAGTAAGGTGCTAGAAGGTGTTCACAGGTATGTGGAGCTATGCTAACTGCAGTGCATCTAACAACTGCTGGAGGGCAAATGGTGAAGGAACCATAGAGCGAACAACATGATCGAGGTGGTCCCACAGATGCTCAATTAGGTTTGAGTCTGGGGAATTAGGGGGCAGAGAAGTACTTAGAAGTCTTCATTGTGGTCTTCCAACCACTCTCGGACATTTCTAGCTATATGACACTTCACATTGTTATGCTGGAAGACAATCAGCATGTATGGGTGTACGTGGTCTGCAGTGATGGATTTATAATGAATTCAGTCCATAGTGCCTTCCACAGATATGAGTGGACCCAGAGAATGCCAAGAAAACATTTTCCAGACCATAACGCTGCCCCCACCAACTTGTGTTCTTCCAGCAATGGTTGAAGAGTGTTTGTTCTGCGATGTTTCTCGCCTTATGTGCCAACGTCCATCCGTTCAATGAAGCAGAAAACATGACTCATCGCAGAAGGCAATCCTTTGCCAATCAGCGGAGGTCTAATTGTGATACTGCCATGCAAATGTAAGCGTTTTCTGCCGATGCACCTTTGTTAGCATAGGTGCAGTGACCATCCATCTGCATCGGAGCCCCATACGCAGCAGGGTTCGCTGAACTGTCGTTTTAGACACACTTCCGGTAGTCCCCTAGTTCATTTGGCCAGTGAGTTGCTCCACTGTAGTGTGTCGATTAGCCCTCACGCATCTTCGAAGCCAACGTTCACCTCTCACATCAATGGTATGTGGAGCCCCACAGTCTGCACATCCCTTATTTGCAATGGTGCCATTTGTCCAATCACGATACACTTTAACCACAGCAGCATGCGAACAGTTCACAAACTGCGCTGTTTCAGAAATACTACCTCCTTTGGCACAAAAGCCGATAATCATTCCTTTTTGCAAAACTGATAAATCGCTCCTTTTATCCATGACAGCAGTGAGTGATATGTTTTCGGAATGCCTACAGCACACCTTATATACCCTTCAAGCCAGCTCATGACACGTGCCTTGTTTCATTGGCTACGATCTGTTGACGTCAAAAGTAGGTGGTGATCACAATAATGTGACTCGACTGTGTACAAAAATATAACATATCAATTGATGCTTGTATGTTGAATTCAAGCATGACTTAAATGAAATTAAAAAAAAAAGCTATTAGCAGCTGATGCCATAACACTGGTATATCATAAAATAATACACTGACAGCACAATTTATTATACAAACTGCACCCATCCACAAACCTATCATGCCCTGCCACAATAATGCTGTCAGATGAAACCTCCTGCAATCTGTAAATAGGCCAGATACCTACTTTCTGAATAGCGGCCGCCAGCTGGGATTAGCCTACTGGTTGGATCAACTGCATTTTGACCTGATGATTGTGGGATTGATCCCAGGTGGGTTGAGTTCCTCTGAACCACTTAATACATGCCGTACGTCAGATGAGCACATTAAGACATTCGACCAGTGATATTAGTAAGGTCGTCTGTTCCTTCCCTCAGCACTTGCTGTTTCTCCCTGGAAGTGGTCATTGTGACGTCATTGTTGGGCACTCCCAAATATGTCGACTCACACTTTCCATCTGTAACTCCTACTTCTCTCAGCTATCTACTCTTTGTCATATCTGAGCCCCTAGGTTCCATAGATTAAACTGTTGTGTAAAGACACCACACTGCCATATTGGCTCTATGGTCTTTCGATAGAAATTAACAGCACCGCCAGTTGTACGGGAGAATAACTATCAAATCAACAGTGGTGCATGTGCTCCGATTACATAGTTGTTTTGATTTCACAGTGAAGTGTAAGTGTGTCATGGAGCCAAGTCGAATTCCCATTATGTTTCTTTAAGTTTAAACTGGGAAATTCCACATCCGAGGCAGCTAGGAACATGAACACAGTATTTGGTGAGGGAACAGCTAGCAAGTGAATTTGAATTCATGCGAAACATTAACTCAATTTCTTAGATTATTGCTGGGAAATACGAAAAATATTAACAGACAATTTTGTTTTGTAGTTTTACAAAACAAAGCCTGACAACATCGTACATCTTTGGTCATTGTAGCTCTTAAAAAAAACCCTGAAAAATACAGAGACTGACAACCACCAATTGCTCTTAACATCAGACAACAAGATTTGAAGTTGGCGGCTGAAGCAGATCCCCACGAGGTGTGTAACTCTCCCTCATGCCAGTAGGAGACAATATTTCGGGAGATCTAAGTTATATCTTTACATAGCTATTTAATTTATGCTTGGTTTTATCCAATGTAACTGTTTCTGATACATAGCACAGAAGTCCCATGGGACATAGGTAGTTGCATCTAAACTTTCCCTATGGATGGAAACCCTTCAAAAATTGCTGAGAGTGATACACTCGAGCCTAAAAACCACCATCAATTCTCGGCGCTTTACTGTTCTGGAATCATTGGGCTGCATACATTGCTGCTGTTGTGAAAACTAAACATAGCTCTTATGTTATCTGGTGAGTGTTGTGTTATAAATTGTCCATTTAGTGTGCAGTATTATATAATACACAAAAGAACACGTACAAAAGCAGTTGGGACCTAGTTCTTAAAAGGTCCATCCAAATGGGAGGTAATTCTGAAGATATCAAGCCATTGTGCAAATTTTCTGTTAATGGGTTTTCCTTAGTTTTTCTTGTTGTCATTCCTTGTGGTGTGGTGTATGGTGCAACACGCCTGTTCAGCTCCACTGCAGTGGATCATCATGCTATGTAACTTCTTGGTGAAGGGCATAGAGACTGCTACATTCTTTAAAGCGGTGCACTCAGTGGGAGTAGCCCAGGGGCCCAGGCTCACCCCGTGAGGTATCACTTGGTCTTTTGGCTGCTTACTTTTAAATGTATTTGTGTATGTTTTGAAATATATAGTTTACAAATCATTAGAAACATACTTTAATATGATAGAGATATTTTTATCGCTTCCCAATATTTTGGAAGATGTTTTCTTTAGGGTATTTTTATTTACATTTTCAATATTTTGGACCACCTCCATAAAGAAATCCTGGGTGTGGCAGTGACTTTTTATATCTCTTTTATGTTCCTCAATTCTTGTACAAATTGACCTTTTTGCCATTCCTACATAAGTTCCAACATATTTGTTAACCTACACTAATTAGCAGATTCATTACACAGTGCTAATACTGATTTTAGAGTAAAAAGATCCTGTTATATTTACTAAAAAGATATCTGCTGGTCATACAACAAAATGAAGGTGTTGTAAAGGTATTTTAGGGTATTTAATATGAGTGAGTAATGGTGCCCTCTATTCCAGTGATATGAGAATGGAAAGAAAACAGTAAAGACAATCCTTCAGGATTCCTTTGGAATCGTTCCAAATTGCCTTTCTCTTCCGAAGCTTGAGTATTATTTTATATGAGGAATGTTTCTGAAACTCTGCCATAAGTTCTTACCGGGCTTATACTTTATTACTGAAGCTATATACATATAAATGTCAACCCCGCCTTCTCGTGGTGCATCCTGTTCCCACTAAAGGGGCTCTGACGACCGCCAATAGCGGTATAACTATACCATCGGGATCAGAGGAAATGCTATCCCACACTCACCAACCCGCTTGGCCAGCGTGGTGAGTTGTATGCAAACACCTCCAAAATGACTCTACAACTTAAATCTTGGCCCTCAGTCTCCGGCAGCTGGAATGTACCTGGCCAAGGCAGCGGCCAGTGCGACATGAAGGCAGAGGGTGCTAGAATCCCCGGAGGACCGGACTAGGCTGCCATTTGATGCTGACCTTGGCTACCTATAACGGACGCTCCCTATCTTCTGATTCAAGGCTTCTTGAATTGGAAGAGGAACTACAAAGGATCAAGTGGGACATCGTCGGGCTAAGTGAGGTAAGGAGAAAAAGGGGAAGATCTCATTGAACTGAAAAGTGGACATCTCTTCTATTATCGTGGGACAGATACTGGCAGAACTAGTGGTGTTGGATTTATAATAAACAAGAAACTGAAGGATAAAGTGGTAGAAGTTGAAAGTTCCTCTGACAGAGCTGCACGACTCGTTATCCAACTATCGAGAAGATACCAGGCTCAGATTATTCAAACTTATGCACCCACCACAAGTCATCCTGAAGAAGAAATTGAAGAATTTTATGAGGAAATTCGTCATCTAAATAATAAAGGTAAGCAGCACTTGAAGATAATTATGGGAGATTTCAATGCAAAAATAGGGCAACGGCAACAGAATGAAACTTCAGTAGGTAAATTCGGTCACGGCAACAGAAACCAGCGTGGAAATACTCTCGTTGAATTTGCAGAGGCAGAAGGATTTTTCATCTTGAACTCCTTTTTCAAGAAAAAGCCACACAGGAAATGGACATGGAGACATCCAATTGGGACGACAAGTGAAATTGATTTTATTATGTGTAACAAAAAATTTGTCATCGAAGACTGCAGTGTGCTGAACAAGTTCAACACAGGTAGTGACCATAGATTGGTGAGATGTAAGATGCACCTCAACACTAAACTGGAACGTGGCAAGCTCATAAGACAAACAAAATGTATTGACATAACCAACCTTAAAAAACACCATAATACTTTCAAGTTGGAACTGAAAAACAGATTCTCTGCTTTAGAAGGCCTAACATCGGAAGAAGTGGATATTTCGGAAGTTAACAGAAAAGTAACCAAAGCTCTAATGGAAACAGCAACAAAATTAGCTGGGTCTAAGAACAAGTTGCATGTGAACAAATTATCAGGAAAAACCAAAATGTTGATGCAAAAAAGAAGAGAGATGAGGACAACTAAAGAAGATGTGACTTCCAAAGTGGAATATATAGAGCTATGCAAGACAACACGAAAAGTATCACTGAAGACGTAAGGAAATTCAACTGTGAGCTAGTGAGGAAAGCAATTGAAAACAACCAAAGCCTTAAGATAGCAAAGGGACATCTCAGTAAGGGAAGAAAACAGATTATGGCACTGAGAAAAGAAGATGGTTCTATAACAAGAAATAGAGGCGAAATTTTGACAAGAGTGAAAGATTTCTACTCCAAATTATATGAAAGGGATGATACATGTACTCCAGACATCACGAAAGGTACCAGAGTTCTTCCAGTCCTCCCAGCAGAAGTTGCTCATGCAATCAAGAACATGAAGCGGGGAAAAGCTCCAGGAGAAGATGGAATTACTATAGACATCATACAAGAAGCAAGTGGAGAAATTGAAACAGTATTCGCCCAAATTTTCACTCGATGCCTTAATGAAGGGAAGATTCCTGAGGATTGGAACAATGCTACAATGATCCTGCTACATAAGAAAGGTGACATTGAGGATCTCGGAAACTACAGACCTATCAGCCTCCTATCAGTAGTTTATAAAATCTTCACTAAAGTTCTTTCACACCGCTTGAAGGTAACACTGGACATGGCTCAACCGATAGAACAAGCTGGATTCAGGAGTGGCTACAGCACAATAGATCATATCCACGTGCTGAGAGAACTAATTGAACGAGCGAGGGAATATGAACTTCCATTGTGCATGGCTTTTATCGATTATGAAAAAGCCTTTGATTCGGTGAAACCATCAGCAGTTACCACGGCTCTGAAATCCTGCGGTATTGAAGATGCATACATTAATATTATTAATAACATCTATGAAAATGCAAGTGCAAAGATTCGGCTGTTTGAAAATACAACACACATAAAAATTGGAAAGGGAGTGAGACAAGGTGACACCATATCTCCGAAGCTCTTTAATGCCACATTGGAAAATGTCTTTCAATCACTGAACTGGGAAAACAAAGGGATAAAGATTAATGGAGATTATCTAACCCACCTTCGTTTTGCTGATGACGTAGTCATTTTTGCAACTACCCCATCAGAGCTGCAGAGTATGATCCAGGAACTTGCTGACAAGAGTAAAGAAGTGGGATTAAAAATGAACTTTCAGAAGACAAAAGTGATGTTCAATGCTTTTTACAAGAAATGAAGATTTATCGATTGATGGAGAAAAACTGGAGATAACAGATACGTATGTTTATCTTGGACAGCAGATATCAAGTGAGGGTCACATTGATGAAGAAATTAATCGGCGTACAAAACTTGCCTGGAGAGCTTTTGGAAGAAACAGCATAATTTTCAAGAGCAATATGCCATTATGTCTTAAAAGAAAAGTGTTTGATCAATGCATCCTTCCAGTGCTTACGTATGGTGCAGAGACGTGGACCTTAACTAAAAGAGACATACAAAGGCTGCAGACAACTCAAAGAAGCATGGAGAGGTGCATGCTTGGTATAACCAGGAGAGATAAGAAGAGGAACTCGTGGATCCGAAAAATGACGAGAGTGGAAGACATCATGATCAGAGTTAAATCCCTGAAATGGCAATGGGCTGGACATACTGCCAGAAGGACAGACCATAGATGGACAGCCAAAATTTTAGATTGGATTCCAAGGGACAGGAAAAGACCCAGAAAAAGACCACATGGGAGATGGGTGGATGAAATTCGTAAATATGCAGGAGTGACATGGAGGAGACTGGCACAAGACAGACCGTTGTGGAGGAAACTTGGGGAGACCTTCGTCCAGCAGTGGATTGATAATGGTTGACAATGATGATGATGATGATACAGGGTGATCCATTTAAGTAGGTATAGAACTAAAACTGTGTGAAATAAAATCTATACATAGAGTGTAACTAGGGCGGGGGCAGATGGAATAGCTGCTCCGGGTGCTGCTCGAGAGAGGGCACAAAACTCACTACTTAAAATTTGATTAAAATTCGAACAGAAACTTTTGCACCAGTTTCTGGAACAGTTTTTTCACCCCATACTTTGTCATTTGTCTGTTTAGAGAATTTGCTTACAGTATGCTTTGCTAGTTTTGGTAGCCTTAGCAGCTTGAAATTCAGATTTTTTTCTTCAAAATGTTCAGAGGATGTTAGTTGCTCACATTACAAAATGAAGGTGCAGTTGTACGTACATTGCAGGATACAGATGCTGTTCACATAGTTGAATGTGTTCTGGGGTTATTCGATCATTACAGCAACTGCAAGCCACCACTGCCAGCTGTATTTGGTCAGTTTCATGTGGTACCAAAGGTCTGAAGAGTGATGCATTTGGGAAAAGCTATACAAATAGTCACAGTTATATAAATCTTTTATATAAGATAGAAAGACAGAGATGAGGGCACAATATTTTGTGGTTTGCTTCAGGTGCCTCTGTTTATACATGTTATAATACAACATTTGGCATAATTCACTTTTATGGAATTGAGCTTGTCTAGACCTGTGCCATGTTCACAACATTATGTAAGCACAATACAGTTCATATCAGGCGTTGAAATATTTCCATGTCTTTTCCAACATTGCTGGAGTGATTTCCGTGAATGCTGTGGAAATTTACTTTTCAGATCCTCAAGGTTCTGAGGTTGCAGTGAATACACGATGTTCTTGATGAACCCCTACAAAAACAAAGTTGGGAGCATCAGATCAGGAGAATTCGCAGGCCAAAAAGTGGGCACACTGCAACAAGTATCAGTTGCTGTTGAATGCGGTGTTCAGGAATTCCTGTACTGCGGTCACCCAATGTGGTGTAGCTCCATCATGCTGGAAAAAGACAGAGTGGCCCAACTGAGATTCGAGAAAGAGTTATAGCATGTCCACACATGGTCCCAAGCTCATTGTGTCTTCAGCAAAGAAAAAAGGACCACAGACCTTGTATCTGTCAGTTGTGATGGAACTCCTTGCTGGAAAAAAGAGATTGGCCTAGCTGAGGTTCGAAGAAGATCTGTCACATGTCCAGATATGGTCCTGAGCTCACTGTGTTTTCAGCAAAGAAGAAATGACCATAGACTTTGCAGCTGTCAGTTGTCATGGAACTCCTTCTTGTTGGAAAAAAAAAGATAGTGTTCTAGCTGAGGTTAGAGGAAGACATGTAGCATGTCCAGATATGGTCCAAAGCTCACTGTATCTTCAGCAAAGCAAAAAGGATCGTAGATCTTGAGGCGAGTCCCACTGCACGAGACATTTATCTTAGGGCTTGCCCTTTCTAGTTTGTACTCTGATGTTCCGTACCTCAAACGATTGTTACGTGTATTCACTCTGCCAGTCACGTACAATGTTGCCTCATGTGTTAATAACCACTTCACATACTAAAGAAACACACTTCGCACATTCTTGGGCAGTGGGCGCCATTTCACTTCCTCACTAATGTCACTTTCTCAAGAATGCGCTGTGAGTGCATGTGTTATTGCTAATGCTTATCAAACTCCCATCTTGCTGATCACACATGCAAGACACAACAACCGCATCTCTTTTGGATCAGTTAGCACAGTGATTTTTTTTATACCTACTGAAATGGATCACTGTGTATCTTTACTTAAGATAGGAAAGTTATTTTTCCCAGTAGAGGAAACAATCCAACTTTTATTCTGTCCCAGTAAAGGCTTATGCCGCAAGACTCGCAATAAAGCGTGAGTTCCTATATCAATATATGTTTAAAATAAGGGTAAGATGGCTAATAACTCATCTTAATCTTGGGGGCGGGGCATCTATTCTCATGACCAACTGGGAATATCAGGAACCTCTATTCCTAATTTAGGGCTATTGGTTCAAGGAAACTGCGAGTGCTAGCGCCGTGCTATAAACACCCTACCTATGTCTCATCCAGGATTCAAATCAAGGCTTGGGCAATTAGTTATAAGAACGCACCTCCAACCACTGAACCACAAGGGCGATTTTGTCTGAGTCATGCAAACTTTCTCATTAACAACTGATAGCAAGTAGAAGTGCATTTTTCATAAAAATTAGTTAGTTGGCATTGTCCTTAATGTTTGTTTTTCTGTTTGACTGAGTGGAAGATCTTGACCAAATATTTGGCTGTTTCTTAAGAAATATGCGCAACATCGAATAGAGCAAGATAATTGCTGCAAAATGCATAGTAGCTTTCTAATGTCAAATATTGGACTTCAGTTTTCAGGTGATAATAAAATTCCTTAATTGAAATGTGAATCATGAGATCAAAAGGTAATTCATCTATTAAGATAATAAAATCATTTTTATTAATTCAAAAGAAATGTCCATTTTCGACCGCATTTTATTTAGTTCTCATTTGTATTTATCTGGGGTAAGTTGTTCCGTCACTGGAGAAAGTGGCAATCGCTAGGTGACAGAACTGGTGAAGGCGGTGAATGCAGAACTTTGTGGCAATATTTGTCAAGATTTTGCAGCCTGATTTGTTAGGTTCAGTGCAAAGTATTCTAGCAGTATGGGCTCCTTTCTAGAAATGCCATCAGCAATATATTTACATGAACAACTCTACACTGGGATAAAAATTTTCTTCTATCATGTTGATTATTTCAGTCTGCATCATCCGAGATGTAGAATCAGAAACAGTGATCGTTACCTTCTCCCGAGTAGATTCTTGTATTAGGCAAGTGCCAAGGTGATGGAAGGAAAGACATTTGTCTGCTAATCATTGTATTGAGTTGGTGCAAATGAAATGTCTGCCACGAACGAGCAGTGAAGAAAGACCTCCACCACAGCGGAATGGAACCACCCACAGGTGTTGCGGGTGTTATGTCACAGAGTTATTATAAATAGCTGGCATGTGTGTAAAGAATAGGGTTCAGGCGTGGTTTGTTTGGACGTAATGTGGCTTGCAAGGGAAACATGCAGACACTGGATTTGAGAGTCATCTTTCTGTACGAATTTAAACTGGACCATTCTGTAAGAATTGCCACTCGAAACTTTAAAACATTTGAAGAGAATACAGCCAATGAACAAACCATACGGTGATGGTTTGTGAAGTTTCGAAGCGGCGATACGGACCTGCAAAACAAAGCACGTGGTCACTGACCTGCTGCTGTTTCTGACGATGACGTTTGGTTGAAGCAGACTCCCAAAAAACGTATCGTGAGATAGCGGCGGAGGTAGGTGTCCATCACATGAGAGTTGTTCGGCATCTGGCTGCGCTGTGTAAGGTAAAAGAGCTGGACATGTGGCTGCCGCATGAGTTGACAACTGCCAACAAGACTAGGCATTTGGAAGTCTGCACGTCGCTGCTTTCACCTCTACTGCATCGAATCACCACCTGTGACGAGAAGTGGGTCCTTTATGATAATGAGAAATAATCTGCACAATGGATAAGCAAGGCACAGCCTGCTGGACGGCATCCTAAGCCACACATACACACCAATAAGATGATGCTCCTTGTCTGGTGGTCCACAGCCGATATAATTCATCGGAGTATCTTGGCAAGAGGCCAAACCATCACTGCAGAATGATATTGTGCTGAATTACACCAGATGCACCAGAAATTGCTGCAGAAACAACCGGCTTTGATCACCAGACATGGTGTTCTTCTGCTCCAGGAAACACCTGTCCTCATATCGCACAACAAACAATGCTAACACTAAGTGCTTTGGGCTATGAAGTCTGACAGACTATCATCTGTTTCATAGCCTGGATCACTTCCTGTTCGGGAAACAGTTCACGACTGTGCAGTTCATGACTTCTTCGGGTCCCAGCCACAAGACTTTTTCGTTCCGCAATCATGGCCTTGCTGGACAGATGGCAACTATGTGTCAATGTCGAGGGGGATATTTTGCCTAGGTGAGTTGTCCTAGTTTTCCGTTCTCGCCGTCCACGTGTGCTGGTCCTTTGCCGGACATTTCATTTGCACTAACCCAATATGTTTCTGACATCATACACTTGCATGTGAAGGAACTGGTACATAGAAGGAACTGCCCCAGTTTCCATAAATTAAGGAACAAAATTAAAAATCGCGATAAGTTGGCAAATTATCGTTAAATATGCAGGAGATTTGCATGTTACAGGCAAAATACTATGGCATTAGTGAATGGTATGCAAATGAGTTGTGCTGGCATAGCTTTATGCAAATTAACAACAGCATAAAATTGGTTGTTCCTCAGTGAGTCTCACATTCAAAGATTGAAAAAAGGATTTTATTATAGTGTGTTGTAATGACTTCGAGATGTTGTTTGCCAGTAAGAGTACACTACAGAGTTAGGCAGACTCGAAGCAGACCAAAGTCCTTCAAACGTAGCCAGATAGCTGAACGTAAGTCATTTTGTGGTCCAGAGGCTGTGGAACTATGGAATCATCTTCCTGCAAGTACGACCACTGCAGACCTAGGATAACATCTTCCTGCAAGTACGACCACTGCAGACCTAGGATAACATCTTCCTCACAAGATCGATATTTGCAGCTACCTGCGTTCTGGAACTGAACTGCTATGCTGATCCATCGTCAGTCTGTGCTTGCTGCAGCTACCAGAAAGATGGTATCAGCTTCTATGGTATGCAGAAGGCTACATGAAGCAGGACTGTATGCTAGGTGACCTGTAACGTGTGTGCCTTGAGTGAACATTTGAATTGGGTGCACCAGCATGCATACCTGCCAACTACTACTGAGTGTCCATAGTTTCTACGGATTTAGTTGTCTGACTACGGAACTCGCTGTCAAAACTATGGATTCTATGAATTTTTATTTGTAATTAATTTTTTATTTTGCTATTATTTTATGATACACATGAGATTCTTAAGCGGATTTGCGGAATTCCGTCTTTTTGTCATCAATTAGATCGTTCTCAAGATTGATGCAAGACTGAAGAGAATTGGGGGTGGGGTGATTTGTTTTCCATCTGGAGATGATATTTCGCATTTCAAAACTTTCGAAAATGGTAGTTAAACGGAGTATAAATTCTTGCAGTATTCGTAATTATTTTTTTTATTCCGATGTTACCTTTGTGTCCAATATTCTTGTTAGATATCATTTTATTGTATAAATGTTTGTATTTTAGAAAAACCGTAGGTAACAATTTGTGAAAACGGAAGTTATATGGCGCGGAAATTTCCCCGTAATCTTCAGGCACAAGATTTTTCTGCGAATTCACAGAATTCCACCTTTTTCATTATTGTTTTGGCACAGGTGAACATAAATTTTTGGAGGGTTGGTTATGATGGGGCAAGGGTTGTTCATTAGAGGATAGAATTCCATCTTTACGGAACTTTTGAAAATGGAAGGTCGACGGAGTTAAGATTTTTTCCGTAATCATAATTTCTTTTTTCTTGCGATGTTATCTCTGTCCAGTATTATTGTTAAATAACATTTTACTGCATAAGTATTTGTATTTCAGCTTGAAAATAGAGGGAAAATTTCAAAACTGGAAGTAGGACGGAGCAAAGATTTCTCCCGTAATTGCGCCCCTCCCGCGATATTCCCACTCTCTGCAATAATACTAGTTACTGCTGATAAGGCTCTTGCCAATGTTGGCAGGTATGTCCAAATCAATGGAGATCTGTACTGTTCATGGACGAGTTGAGGTATGCTTTACAGAGTGATTCTTGTCAAATGTTCATCTGGAAAGAGCCAAGGGCCAGATATCATCCCTCTCATATCACTGAATGGGAAATGTATGGTGGAGGTAGTGTGCTTATATGGGGAGGCATCTCTTTAGGTGGACCGACATACCGGCCTCTACATGCTGTCAGATTGCAACTTGAACACTCGGAGGTATAGAGATGATATCTTGCACCTCTTTGTTCGGCCATATGCATGTGCAATTGGTGACACATTCATACTACAAGCTGGTAATGCTCGCGTAAGCACAGCAAGGCTGGTACAGAAATATCTTGGAAAGAAGTTGCCAGCATGTTCTCCTGATCGTAACCCAATCAAGCATGTGTGGGATGCTCTAGGCAGGCATGTTGCTGCCCTCAACCCACCTCCCTGAACCCTGCCGGGGCTTCAGCCTGCTTTGCTACAACAATGAACTTTGCTACCTACAGATCTCAATAGACAATATTAATAGCATAGAACATCGATGTTGGATCTGCATTGCTGTTTGGGGTGACCACACTCCATATTGAGACACTTTTTAATTTAATTTTTGGAATACTGATTTATATTTTTTTTATAGCAAATACAAAATGTAAATGCTGTATATAAAATGTTCTTGCGATTTTCTGTTACATATGGTACAATGAAGATTTTCACCAAATTTCATTCAAATTGGTTGCATATTTTTTGAGTTATAACAATTTTTCAATTTGTTCCTTAATTTATAGAAACCAGTGTACTTACACTTTCCAAAAAGAAATGCGAAAATTTTTTAAAAAGTTTCCATACATGGAGAAAACATTTTGCATTTTTTAAAGTAATTAATAGGGGTGGGGGTGGGGGTGTTAATACTTACATTTTTTTCGTTGTCCTGGTACACCAATTGGCTAAATGTCTCCATACCTAGTGAACGAAAAAATTTTAAAAAGAGAAATGCATTTTTCTATCATTATTTAGACATCACATATTAAAATGTAATGAAAAATGTCATACATTAATGTAGTAAATTATTAGGAACACCTGCGTAATAACGTGTTGGGGCTGTGCTTAGCCTTCTAGACAGCCATGATTCGATATGTGGCATGGATTCAATGAGGAGCTGATACCTTTCTACAGGTATGCTCAAAGTTATATAAAAATAAAATGTATCTTTGTACACAACCACTGAAACAGAAATCTTTTCTGCAAACTCGCAAAGCGCGAACCACGATAACAATTTAAAATAATTTAAAGAAAAATTAGTAAAACAATAAAGAATTATTAGAACATTACAGAATCCAATGAAGACAAAATAACTACATTACAATTGAATGTGCAGCAGTGTGTGTGAAATTGACCTTTGTGGCAAAATATTAAAACTTTGGACTGCGAACCTCATAAAAACAAGAGACTAATTAAAGAAAGTTTTTATATCCAGAAAAGCAGTTCCATTAATGAACCTTCAAAAATTTTAAATATAATTTTTAACAAATTAATTCAAAAATAGTAGATTTACAAATATATAAGGAAAATATTTTAATTTAATAACTGAAAAATGCAAGTGGAATCTGGCAATAAAATTTAAATTATTTTTGTGCAAACAAAACTTTTGATACAGGCCTTGATAAAATCTAGAGGCCAGAAATGTCTGTAAAAACTAAAGAACTCAGAAAATGTGAAAAATAACTGAAAGTTCTTCAAGTTAAAATAAAATTAGGTATATTAATCTGACTAAAGCCTTGAGTAAGTGTTTTAAATGCTGTAAATAGCATTTTTATTTTTTTTAATCTATTAGGTGCTTGAATTAATTCCTGCTGTTGCCCAATCGAGTGCAGCAGTGGTGCGCTGTGACCTGGGCCACACGTAACCTCCCTTGTGCACGCAAGTACTGTCCGTAATCTGGGCGAAGCAGTGTGCAACACGCGATCGGAGAGCACAGAACACGAGTTTGTATCGCATTCAGGATGTCGAGTTTCATACCAAAAGCAGCATTTGCAGGAAGCATTACTCTTCTGCTTTCATCTCAAGAAATCTGCAGTGGAAAGTCATTGTTTGCTAGTGCAGGCCTATGGGGGACATGCCCTATCGGAAACAACAATCAGAGAGTGATTCCGACACTTCAAAGCCAACGAATATGACGTGAAGGACAAAGAGCTCCCTGGGCAGCCAAAAAAGTTCGAAGATGGTGCATTGGAGGCCTTATTGGATGAGGATTCATGTCAGACGCTCCATGAGACACTATGGGTCGATGAGTCAATGGTTAGCAAACGTTTAAAGGCAATGGGAATGATCCAAAAGCTCGGAAACTGGATCCCACATGACAAGGTTATTCTTCTCCACAACAACGCTTGACCTCATGTCGCCAAATCTGTGAAGGAACTCTTGGAGGCACTTGGCTGGGACCCCCCCCCCTTATATTGTTCCCTCAGACTTCCATTTGTTCCGGTCACTACAACATGGCCTGTCAGAGCAGCACTTCCTTTCTGTTGCGGATATCCAAAAAAGCTCGACGAATAATAGTTCGCCTCAAAAGAACCTGCATTTTTCTACCGCGGAATCCATTTGTTATCCCAACGGTGGGAATGGGTCGCAGCTGCCAATGGGCACTACTTTGAATAGACTATCCTGTACCGTTCTGTGGCAACACACAAGTGTTTGTGTGGCAAAAAACAGCGGGAATTAATTCAAGCACCTAATACAAACAAAAACTATCTGAAAAATCTGCTAACAATTTGGAAACTATCCATGTACAACATACGTCTACATTCTGCAACTCTGGGTATGCTCAGCCAAGTGGATGTGATGTCAAAGTTCACTGGAGGAGGATATTTGTTATGAATGTCTCTCTCAATGTCATCTCAAAGGTGTCCAATTGGATCTGGGGACTGTGTGGGCCATTTTAGCACTTGAAATTCACTGTTGTACTCTTGAAACTCCTGTGTGACTATTTGAGCTGTGTGGCATGACACATTATGCTGCTAAAAGTAGCCATCTCCATCAGGAAGCATCATGCAAATGTATAGATGTGCCTGGTCCGCAATGATGTTATGATACCTTGTGATATCCAAATGCTGTTCCAGAGGTATTAACAAACCCAATGCTCATCATGGGAGCCGACCCCAGGCCATTACACCACCTCCATCAGGTTGTACAGTTAACGCTAGGCAGCTGGGTTCCATTGATTTGCGCTGTTGACGCCATGTTCTGGTCAGTTAATTGGCATGTATTAACTGAAAATGTGATTCACCGGAGCAAGGAACCTTTTTCAGTCCTCAAGGGTCTAGTTTTGCTGCTACTGTGTCCACTGCAGATAAATTTGTTAGTTTATAGTAGAGCTGAGTGTTACATGAAGGGGACATCTTATATATGTTATAGCCCATTCACGCCAAAGTGTGGCAGGCTGTATATGTTGAAATTCTCCTCTTGATACCACTGTTGTACTGTGTGGTTACTTGACGCAATGGAGCTTGTCTGTTACCTCGTACAATCCTTCCAGTCTGCCCGCTCGCAGGAATCCGCTGACTGCTTGTTTTGTGCACCACTCATTGAACATCCTTGATACAGCTGTTCTTGCATAGCCGAGGTTTTATTCTGTTTTTGAGTTGCTTGCACCTGCTTCGTCCAATCACGCCTCTTTCAAAGTCTCTTAAATCATGAGTCTTTCCCATATTACCACTATATATGCTTCATACTCATCTGAATCCATTGCAGTGAGCTGTTCATAAGGCCATCTCAACGTCATAGTTTCTTACGTAAGTGAGGATGGCACATGTCTGATTGTTATTGAGCGTTCGTAATAATTTGCAACTGCAGTGTATAACTTGAGAAAATCAAATCTGGAAAACTAATTGATTCTATATCAATTGAAGAACACCTTTTTCTAAGTGAGATCAGAATATTTATCCAATAGGACTTTTTAAGGAATGAAACGTGACAAAAGCTAGCACATAAAAAAAGATGTTGACTTTCCATCAAAGGAAATGCTCTTTTATTCGAGTTAGATCAAAGCATTTATTTAACAAGATTGTCCAATGTTTTATACTTTATTGAAATCAGCTTTATGCATAATTGAAATTAGCTTTATGCTTTATTGAAATGAATTTTATGCTTTATTGAAATTTGCTTTTCCTTAAACAAGTTTATTAAATGAATTCTTAGGTAAATGAAGACAGATTGCATCCCCCTTGCTGAGGGCAGGATAAGTTAACATGCCCATAAAATATTCGTAGAAAATGACAGCTGTAACTGATCACATAAAATAGGTGTTAGTTCATGTGTATAAGATTTCCAAACATTAGGAAGTATTTTCGTCTGGACCAGTGTATTACTTTAAAGAATCTCATATTCTATATATTTTGCAATGGTGAAACAAAATAACACCTAGCAAGAGAAGCAGTCTTCAGCACACATAGGATTTATCCTTTTGTTATTCAGGAGAGAATTCTCAGAAACAAAAATGGAGGCAAAACAGTTTTTATTAGGGGTTTTATTCAGAACACATGTACATGTACATGGGCAGGTAAGTGGCAGAAAGGGTGGGGGGCTACTGCCATCAGTTTGACGAGTGACCATAGACCACAGTAGCTGCTAACATTGCATGTTATCAAACACCTGATCATACACCTACTTCAACAAAAGCTTATATGCAGTTAGTTTTGTGTGTGCATGTGTATGTTCGAGAAATAGCCTAGAACAACAGGTTTTTATGACAACACGATTCTTTTTCAGCCTTTTTAGAATGAAAACATCCATCCTGTAAATCATCAATAACCTTACTTTGTATGCACAGATTGACAGATCTTTAGAAGAAGAGTGAAGTTAAAAGCAAACATCAGACCACAGAAACTTTGGATAAAAATTTAACAGGCAACCCCATTAAAACATTCATTAATCTCATTCTACACTGGAATCGCAGTGAGAAGTGAACACAGTACATGGAGAAGAAGCGCGAAGAAAAGTGGCAGAGAACGATCCAATCAGTACACGGTGAACAGCCGCAGAGAGTGATCCAATGAACCTTAATGGTGAAAGGAAATGAAGTTCATATATAAGAGATCTACTAAGAAAACAAGACCAAGAACATAAAGTTTATGATTACATATATTTGGCATTTTCCTTGATGAATGAATCATTAGTTAAATTATTAATACACAATAAAGCAGTTTTGTTTCTTTAACTACAGGGAGAATAAGATCATAGAAATAATTATTGAAATTGAATAGAATCAGATTAACTTTTCCATAGAAGCGAGTTTGTACCTCCCTCCTGGTGGTGCAGTAGTGGTTTAAGCACTGGATTATGATCATTCATCCAAGATGAGTCTGGGTTCGAATCCTGTTGAGGCATGGATGTCGTGTGATAAACACGACACTGCCTCTCTCCGTTGCCAGAAGCAGTGGCCTTAAATTGAAATGGACAACATCTTATAGCCCACCGAGTTGCTCGCGGTAGTTCTTAAACTTGCGCACAAAGCCAATTAGCATTGTGCACAATGAAATCTCCAAGTAGCATTACCTCTATTGATTAGTTTACCCTGATTTAAATAGATGAAGGTTTCAATCACCTGAGTATTCTTTTGCTCATACATATTGTGACATATATTCTTATTTAACTTTCACTTGTCTGTTCTTATTTAAATTATTTTACTTCTCAGTAACTCTTCTTATCTGAATGTCATGTTTAAACTCCTGATAGTTTCTAGTGTTTTGCTAACACTGGCATCAAGGTCAAAGGTAAACATGAGAGAGAAAATCTCCCAGGACTGCGTGTGAGTGAGAGAGCTGATATAGCCAATGAGCCAAGTACTGCCTAATATTTTATGATATTGTAAGAGTGATTCCTTCTGTTCTAGTTCAGGCTGTTATTGTGTGTTGTGCTAAGTGGAGTTGTAGGTCAACAACCAGTTCTAAATAAAACAAGTTCATTGGATATTTTTTAAGTGCCATTTCTTGGTATTGATCCCAATGACTGTTAGATGATATTTAAGTGCTAGTTTTAAGTATTTAGGTGTTTAAGTGAGCAAATATTTAATCCTGAAACACTATAATAATTACAAAATTTTTATATTGTAGGTGTGAATGGGCTTCAACATTAGTTTAGTACAAAAAAAAAAAAAAAAAAAGCTTCTTTTGAAGAAACTTTCGATGCAGAAGAAATATAGCAAAGTCAGCAAAATATTCCTGTCAGGACCACAGCGGAGTTACTCTGCTAAAGAGTTCTTTAGCATAATAATGTAGTCTCTTTATTTACAGATTTCTGTTGTTAAAATTCATCTTTAGCTTTACTCGAATGTTTCCTAAATGGTATTACCAGCACAGCCCAGTCTGTTGTCTCAACATGCACCTTGTTAAAAATAATCCCCTCCCCCAATTTATTTATTTTTCAGTGGGGGAAGATAGAAATCCCCCACCGTTTCAAGAGAAATCCCAGGATTCTAGTCCATAAAGCTCTACAGTATGCTGAATTTGTCCTTACTTATGCACTGAGTGGCCACTTTATTATGACCACCTGACAGTTTTAAGCAAATGAGCTATGGCTGCTCGCTGTTGCCGCCAGAGGGCGAGGCTAGTATAAAAAGGGAAAGCTTAGTGCTTGTGACAGTAGTAAAGTGATTTTTGGGTGACGAGATGGGTAAAAAATGCGATTTGACGGACTTTCAACGTGGAATGATTGTAGGAGCTCGTAGCCATGGAGCTAGCTAGTATCACCGAAACTGCCGCATTCATGAAATGTTCCAGAGCAGCTGTTGTTAAAGTGTTTAAAGACTGGACTGTCAGCCAAAAAACTGGGTCTTTACGTGCAACGTGTGGTCGTCATCGACTAATGACTGCTCGGGCGGAACGAATAGTGTCCAGACTGGTAACAGACAACAGAAGGGCAACAGTGCAGCAAATTACAGACCATCTTTATCAAGGATCGCCTCAAATGATCTCTGCACGCACTGTTTGCCGTACACTGCATCAGATGGGATATGGCAGCCGAAGGCCTGTTCGAACAGCTTTGCTGTCTGCAGTTAACAAGAGAAAACGTCTCCAGTTCGCACAGGAGCACAAGGATTGGACAGTCGATAATTGGAAACAAATTATGTGGTCCGATGAATCATGTTTACAGTTGCACCATGCCGATGGCCGAGTGAGAATTTGGCGAAAACAGCACAAAAGCATGGACCCCAAATGCATTGCTACAACCCTTCAAGCTGGTGGAGGCAACATTATTGTTTGGGGAATGTTTTCCTGGCATGCTTTGAGCCCTTTAATTCGTGTTGATCAACGTCTGACTGGCAGATCATATCTAAACATCGTTGCGGACCAAGTACATCCTGTCATGTGGATGGTTTATCCCAATGGCGATGGCTACTTTCAACAAGATAATGTGTCCTGCCATAGTGCTCGTATTGTACAGGATTGGTTTCAGGAACATGCCAGTGAGTTTACTTTGCTTAGGTGGCCCCCACAATCTCCAGATCTCAACCCCATTGAGAATTTGAGGGATGAAGTTGAACGAGCCATCAGACAGCTGGATCCACAACCCTGCAATCTCACAGTCCTGGAAAAGGCTATTCATCAAGCATGGTCTCTGATTCCACAAACCACCTATCAACATCTCGTGGAGTCCATGCCACAAAGAATCGGCGCAGTATTAAAGGCAAAAGGGGGCCCAACGAAGTACTGAGGGGGTGGTCATAATAAAGTGGCCACTCAGTGCATATGTACTCAGAACAGTGACTGGGACACGAGTGTTTGAACTGAAGGAAACAGATCAGCATTATCTGTATTCAGCACAAACGAAAATGCCTGAAGTTATTTTGAAGCAGTGGCAGGGTGGTCAGAGGTGCTGGCTTCTGACTAGTCTTCTGAGCCCCAGATGAGGCATGGACAGTATGCACACCCTAAGTAAGGCGCTAGCACTTCTCCTTCCTTATTTTTTTTTATTGGGGTTTTAACAGCCACTACAAGCAACTCTATGGGCTATTTTTAGCAATCGTCCATCCTTATCTTAGGACCACTGGCTCCAGGGAAGGGAGAGAGCCAGTGCCATAAGACAAAAACGATGTCCATGTCTGAATGGATTCGAACCCAGACCCATCTCGAACAAATGTTCAAGGAGGCTCACCCTCCTTAGAAACAGCAGCCTTAATTCAGAGACTGGCCTATAGTCATAAGAGCTGCTTATGATGGTGGTAACCCACTTTTCCTCAGTGGCACATTTTACTTCTTGTAGCAGGACATGCTGTTTGACTATTTTACAGTTTTATGTCTCCTTAATCACAGAAATTCTTATGTCAAAACAGTGTTAGTGACAATTTTTTTATAAATTCTTACATCTCTTAACTCACAGAAATTCTTAAATGCTGAAACGTTTGTGACAATAAGAATTTTTGCAAATCTTTACGTTGCTTTACTCACAAATTTTTTTATGCTAAAACGGTGTTTGTGATAAGAATTTTTATAAATTCTTACATCTCTTTACTCACAGAAATTCTTATGCCAAAATGGGGTGTATGACAGTTTTTTAAACTTTTGCAAAGCTTTATAGCAATTTATTGATTGAAATCCTTATATCAAATCAGTGTTTGCAATAGGATTTTTCTTTTTACAATTTTTTGCGGATATTTATTTGTTGAAAATCTTATTTCAAAACAGTGTTTGTAAAAATCACACTGTCACAGAAATCGGTTTGGTCAATTTTTAGGAATTAAGTATGCTCATTTGTATTTGAAAAATTATGAGTGAAAGATCTCAATGCAAGGTGTTTTTGAGATGCATTAATCAAGATTCACAAATATTTTGTCAGTTACAAATGGGAAGAAAGGTGTTTTTTGTGTGCTTTAACTGTAAACGTATTGCTTTGTCAGAATATATTGGCTCAATGCAGAATGAAAATATTACAATGTACTGTTGAAAAACTCTTCATGCACTTTAAATAATCTCCTTGAATACAGTAATAAATGCAATAGTAACTTATAAAAGTGAAAAACTTTTTTCAAGTGGTAAAGGGAGAAGCCAGAGTATGCCACCCCGGTGGTGCAGTGGTCTAAGCGCTGGCTTCTAATTATTCATTCGAGATGGACCCAGATTCAAATCCCGGTAAGGCATGGATGTTGTTTGTCTTATGGTACTGGCTTTCTCCCTTCCCTGAAATCAGTGTCTCTAAATTAGGGAATGGCAACTGCTTATAGCCCATTGAGTCGCTCATTACTCATGGTGGTTGTTAAACCCCATCAAAAAAAAAAAAAAAAAAAAAAAAAAAAATAAGCCAGTGTATGCAGCATAACTTCTTAAATCAGATATATGTGGTCAGTGCACATGCATTGAGAAGGAGGTCCTTGTTTACCTGTCTGAACAACACAAAAGGTGATGATAAGTGCTGTTTAAATTAAAACAGCCTGACACACTCTACATAAAGCTTAACTCCCTTGAATATGCCAAATTATAATAAAAACTATAACTTTTTTACAGATATGTATGAAAATATAAACAGATACATAAAAACTATGGTGCTTATTTCTAAAACAAACTGTGTTTGCTGTGTTTTTTCTCTGCATACCAGCAATTCAAACCATTGTTTTTGAAGTATTTGTTAACAGCCTCTGGTCAAGTTAAGCTTGATCTTACTTAGAACAGGGCTTTAATAAAATGAAAAAAAAGAAGAGATATTTCCTTTTAGAATTTGCCAAATGCGTGAGTATATGTTTTGAAACATGGCCATGGGGTGAAATCAGAATGTCAACGATTTTTCTTACCTCTCAGGGCTCCCCAAATGGTATTGGCTTGAAGGGAAGCAGAGCCTTCTTCAGGAATGGTAAGGTTGTCTATAAAAATAAAAGCTTATAATGAGGCAGAAAGAATGAAAGGAAAAAAAAAACAATTATATTTATCTACCAGAAGATGGTATGATAAACTGAGATATTTGTAAGTTGAAGCACAAATTGAATTGCAATGAGAAATAGTGGTACAACTTCTTGGAAACTACAGTCGTTCTTCTACAGCATAATTAGCCCCACACCTATGTGGAGTCACTGTTACAGATCATTTTCTTCCCCATTCTTTTCTTTCTTCTGTCAACTCTCTGTTCAGTTTCTTCTTCATGTTGTTGTTGACACAGTCCTTGCATCTTGCCTTAACCCTCCCTCTAGTTAGCTTTCCATGGAGCTCCATAACTCTAGTCTATGTTCCATGCATTCCTTGTTCATTCTCAAAACATGACCATACCAGTGCAATCTTGCTTTTGGGGACATCTTTGAAATCTCTGTTGCTTTGACTGTTGCTTTTATCCTCCTCATTTCTAATTCTGTCCTTTCTGGACATTCAGCCGAGTATCTTCATTTCAGCAGTATTTAGCTTATTCTCCAAAATTCTCATCGTTGGCTAAGTTTCTGCACTGTATAGCATTGCTAGCCGTGAAAACCCATCTCAGTGTCATTGGCATCCTACTTGCATACAGTATACTTACTTAATGTGCTTCTCCATAAGATGTACTGTGAAAATTGAGTACTACTTGCCTTCTGCTGTTCACTTCTCCATCGATCCCAGGGATTTGAATCTTCTTACTGTTTTGATCACTCCTTGATATTAGCACTCACAATCTGATTTCCATTGTGGTACTCTGTTTTAGTTCTACTTATGTTCAACTCCCTGTCTACTAACATTCTTTCTTCAATTTTGTAGCTTCTCTTGTAGTCTTGTCACATAACCAAATGATAAAGAACTTCTTTAGGTGAGCAGTGACAGGCGATTATGCTTGGCATCACCCACTGGGAGCTCATCTATAGGATCACATGAGCATGTGCTCTACCCCCATTTTTAAGGAAATTTTATTAGATAAACTTTAAGATTAAAAAGATTCTGTGAGTGTGAAGATTACACTAAAACATATGGAATTACTATGTTGCTATGTGTTCTGGAAAGCACAGTTATGGCAGTGAAAACATCTTGCGTTTCCTTGCTGTTAAAAATTAAGTTTCATTCTACTTCCCGTGAGCATTATCTCCTGTAGTTCGGCGTAGGTTATTTGCGCATGCCCATTCGCCAAGTTTCTGCACTGTAATAACCCATTGGCCAAGTTTCTGCCCAGTTAAGCTTTCTGTTGGAAGCTAGCCGGTGCTTGGTGGAAAAGCATTGGAGCATGCTTCTACTATGCCCATTCTTGTTCTGTTACCGGGGAAAAAGCGCAGTCACTCTTTCTTTGCTTAGTGTTGCATTAGTTGCTGGATTATTTTAGTGCCTTTCTTCTGTTTTATCAGTAAAACAGTGTCAGTGATAGCATGATATCCTTATATAATAATGAAATGTGAGGAGCTAAATATTTGTCATCTTAATTGTGAATACTGTTGATTATTTTCTGAAACATCCATTCTTGTATCATTGGAACAGAAATTGGAAATTAAAAGGCTGGGTAGTGACCTATGCCAGATCTTAAATTACAGCAAAAATTTGAAGATAAAAATACTGATTGAATCAGAAAGTTCAGTTCCGAAATATGTATTAAGAATGAATAAATATGCTGCTGGGACATAAAAATGCTGTACTTTGCTTGTCATGTTTATGACATTTTGCAAACAAAATGCAAAAGCATGATGTATCCTCTGTATACATGAATAATATACTAATTTTGTCTGTACTTGGTAGAGCAAACATAAGATCACAACTAGATTCTAGTTATAGGTGGCAAACTCTACAGTAAAATGAAAAAGTGAAAAACAATCAACTTATGTTATCACATTTTATAAACTTGTAGGTGGCATATTCAATAGTAAAACGAAACAATCAAATTATGTTATCACATCATATAAACTTGTAGGTGGCAAATTCAACAGTAAAATGAAACAATTGACTTATCACATCTTATAAACGTATAGGTGGCAAATTCAACAGTAAAATGAAACAATTGACTTATCACATCTTATAAACGTATAGGTGGCAAATTCAACAGTAAAACTAAAAGAAAAAAGCAATCGACTTATCACATCTTACACTGGTGTGCAAAAATTAAGGACGAAGAGGAAAAATTTGCATAACAGTGGAACGAGCAGGCAGAACGGACCGAAAGACCACTCAGGAGATAGACTAGGGTCCGGTACGGTAGGGCATGCGCATATATGCACATGACGCATGACGTGTGTGTGTGTGTGTGGGGGGGGGGGGGGGGTCAGAAGGGTATAAAGCACATGGGCGGTGTAGGCTCAGCAATTCGGAGAAAGCTATTGCACGGTGTACATCGGTTTGAACGACATTGAGTTGCTGCCACCGTGTGATATGACCAACAGGCAATCCAGTAGACGACATCTGGATGACTTTACCCGAGGTCGTGTTATTGAAAAGTTGGAAGAAGGTCGAAGTGTGACTAGTGTGGCCGAGGAGTTCGGGATCGCTCACAGCATCGTTTCACGAGGTTGGAGAGCATTTCAAATGACAGGAACAGCCGTCCGAGAGTTTACCAGTGGTCGTCCACGAGCAACCACGGCGGCGGACGACCGGTATATTGTCCTAGAGGCGAGAAGAGACAGACGGCAGACAGCGGGAGAAATCGCAAGGCACATGCAACAGACAACTGGATGTCTGTTATCGCGTTTTACTGTGGCCAGGACGCTGCACAAATGAGGTCTATTTGCACGACGACCAGTACAGTGTGTGCCATTAACGCCTGCTCATCGGAGACGGCGGTTTCTGAGGTGCCAGGAACACAAGAACTGAACACATCAGCAATGGGGTTGAGTTCTCTTTACGGATGAGAGTCAATTTAGTCTGACGAGCGATTCTGGACGTATACACATCTGGAGAGTGCAGGGAACACACAATCACACCTCCAACATCATCGAAAGGGACCGGTTTGGAGGTGGCGGAGTTCTCGTTTGGGGCGGTATCATGCTTGGTAGCCGTACTGACCTCCACATCTTCCAAGGAGGTTCAGTCACTAGTGTCCGTTATTGTACCGAGGTTCTCCTGCCTCACATGCGTCTGTTTAGAGGTGCTGTGGGTCCTGAGTTCCTCTTCATGGACGACAACGCTACACCTCATCGTACAGTGGCTGTCGCAGAGCTGTTGGAGAGTGAAGATATTCAACACATGGATTGGCCCGCAAGGTCCCCGGACCTAAATCCAATCGAACACGTGTGGGACCTTCTCGGGAGACGCTTGGCAACACATCACCAGCCACCAGCAACGATTCCGCAGCTGCGATTGGCGCTACAAGAGGAATGGGCCGCGATGCCTCAAGAGCTCCGTGACAACCTCGTCCTCAGCATGGACAGACGTTGTAAATCCTGCAAAGCAGTCAGGGGTGATCATATCCCCTACCTAAAGACTGGAGTTTTCTTGGCAGCCGCCTGTCACATGGATGTTTCTGTCTTCTGTCCAGTTGTGCTCGAAGCTACCTTTTCAATAAAGTGCCTTTGTATCCTTTGGATTCCTTGTTTGGACGGTTTTGCTCACTTGTCCCATATTCTTACATCTTGGGGATCTTATGGTATGATTTGAGTCGATGTGGAGCACTTTTGCACAATGTTACATTCGAAAAACCGTCTCGTCCTTAATTTTTGCACGCCAGTGTATAAACTTATAGGTGGAAATTCAACGGTAAAACAAAAAAGTAAAAAACAATTACTTATGTTATCACATCTTATAAATTGCATTCATAACTGTGGCACATTTGAACTTGCTCTGCGAGAACATGACGAATAGGACTCGGCATTTTTTTTTTTTTTGTATCTTGTTTCTTAAGGTACTTTTAATATCATTATGAAGTATATAAAAATATTGTGTATCAGTTCTAGTTGCATGTGCTCCACCTGCTTGCTGATTCCCGAGCCACCAGTGGCATCACCATTGGAAAAAAACATCATCAAAATGTGACTCGGAAGCATATAGTGGAAGCACAAAGGTTCTTTTGCACAGAGCAGGTTAAATACCCAACTGCCGTCCCGTGAAGTCATGGTACCATGTTTTGGGGCACTGAGGTTCTACACCATAAGATTACAACATCTGGTTAATATTATGGAAAATCAAATGAGAAGAGCAATCATGAGAAGGTGAAGGTGTCATGGGAAATTGTGTCAAATACTGTAACTATTGCAGTGAGAATTTTATGGTGCACCAAGTTAATGTTACTTAAGGTACTTATGATACATAACCTTTTTGTGGTGGTGAGTTTCAAACTCGTGTCTTTCTACTCTGGAACAGATATTCTATCCAACTGAACTACACCAGCAAGGCTTATTGCTGCAACTTTATCGATTTGACTCACATGCTACTGCAGCAGTACGTCATGTGCATCATGTCACATAGTAAATTACATGCTGTCTGAAAATATGGGCTTCACAGACTGGCCTCTCAATCTATATTCCCAGAGCATGAAAAAGGTGTCAAAAGCCCGTACTTGGATTCTCACAATTCCTAAATCAGCTAAACATGTATCATGTGTTCTTTTTCTATGCAAGCAACAAAATGTCCCTCTCTGGATATGCAGAAATTTGCTTATACAAAAGTAAAAAAAAAAAAAAAAATCATGCAAATGCTGTGCCGTATATCTCTGAATTAACCTTTTATTTTTGAGTTTCTGTTCTTAAGCAAATTGTTACTTCTTCGATATGTTTCTTTCCGAACAGAACGTCAACAAGCGCAGGCGTATTACGATTACCATGTAATATACGTGCATCATGCACTTTTCAAATATAAACTCATGGGCCAGATCATTATGATCACCCATGTCTGCATGAGTGCACATTTGCCATGGCATGAAGCAGTGACGACACTCACTGATGCGAAATACATAGAGAGAATGCATAGGCCTTCATTGAATCCGATCCGCGAGAAACTCCAAGTACAGTATATATTCATTTCCTGACATTTAATGGCCATATGCAAAGTGAAGATGAATAAGTTGGTCCCACATGGAGTTGATGGAAAAGTATTAGGTGTACAAATAAGTTTTAAAGTGTTTTTTATATGATGTACACCGCTAATTTACATATCCGACATTCTCCCGCATTGTTGTCACGTGACCGTGACTGGTCCAGAGTATAAAATGTAACATAGAAGTTTGCCCAGCAGTCAAACTCACTTGCACATTGGTAGGTGAAAGATGGCAAATGATACTGCATTTATTCGACACTGCATTCGTTACAAATTTCATCAAAAAAAAGTGCTGCAAATGCATATGCATCAATCTGTTCTGGTAGAGAATATTTTATCAAAAAGCATGTGTGAGTTTTGTTTTAGACGGTTTAAAGCAGGTGATTTTGATGTTTGCAATCGAGAACTTAGCGGCGCCCAGCAGAAGGTTGCCCATGAGGAACTACAAGCAATTACTGGAAGAAGATTCGGAGCGCAAAAGAACTAGCTGAACAACTGGGGGTAACTCAACAAACCATTTCCAATCGTTATGCACAATGGGAAAGATTCAGAAGGAAGGAAAATGGGTGCCACATGACCTGAGCCAGAGGAAAAAGGATGAGCATGTTATGAAGTGTTTGAATCTGTTGAATAAACAACACAGAAAGTCTTTCCTGTGGAAAGTCGTTATGGGTGATGAAAAGTGTATATGGTACGACAATCGCAAATGCAAAAAAAACCCTGGGTAGACCCCGGTGAAGCAACGACTTTGACACCGGAACGCAATATTCCCTCCAAGAAAGTTCTGCTGTGCATCTTGTGGGATACGAAGGGTGTGCACTGTTATGAACTATTGGAACAGGGTCAAACTGTTATTGCTGATCGCTACAAGCAACAATTTCTGCGATCGAACCAGGAAATATGTCGGAAATGTCCATTCACAGGCAAAGGATTGCATCCCATGAAATTACTGCATGACAACGCTAAGCCGCATGTTGTGAAATCGGTCAAGGAAATGTTATTGACGCTTGGCTGGGAAGTTTCGGAGCACCCGGCATATAGTCCCGACATATACCCTTCAGACTATCATTTGTTCCAATCGATGCAACATGGTTTGTCTGCTGTACGATTCCGGACATGTGACGAAGTGCAAAAATGGGGCGACTACTTCATCGCGTCACACGCTGAAGTATTCTGCATGGCTGGAATTGCCCGACCGATGGCAGAAAGTGATAGATAATGATGGCAAATATTTTGATTTATAAAGGTATTGTTTTCTCTCAAATTACATGTTGCGTTGTTTTAAAACGCTTTAAAACTTATTTGTACACCTAATACAAAACACAGTGATTGATATTCGCTCCTCTCTGCTTCTGCACTACTAAACGAATGGCATTTTAAGGTGGATGAGAAATGGATGCTGTATGAACATCGCAGACATTCAGCACACTGGCTCGACAGCTGTGAAGTCACAAAACACACCCCAAAGTCGGTATTCCATCCCAGGAAGATGACGGTCAGTATTTGATGGTCCTCAGCTGGTATGAGATCTACTCTTCCTTCTTACAAACAAGTCAAACCATTACAGCTGAAAGGTGTCAAAAATTCAACATTATGCGTACAGCTGTCATATGTCAATCACCACAGGACCGTACTTTTCCATGATAACTTGAGACTACATGTTCCACTCTAGATGATACAGAAGTTTCACCAACTGAGGTACAAAACCGTACCACATTTGCCTTATCTGCCTGATCTGTCCCCTATGGATAATTACTTCTTCAAGCACCAGGATATCTTTCTGCAAAGTAAATCGTTTCCCAATCAAACATCAGCTGAAACCGCATCCGACGAGTTTGTTGCATCCCGAAGCTTGATATTTTTTCGTGACAGCATATATTGGGTTGTCGGACAAGTCATGACGTATTTTGGCACCCGATGGCGGTTGGGCGGTTTTGGAAGTACTAGAGGCAGGCGCAGCTCTGTTATCGCTATGGCATTCGACAGGTGCCAGTTCTAGCTGCAGTCTAAAAGGAATAGTGAGCGACTTGGTAGATTTGCGGAGATTTGACATCAAGTTGAAGATGAAAGACCAAACTGTGCATTTTCGCCATATTTTACTGTTTTACTTCCGTAAAGGGAAGAACGCGCGTCAGGCTTGTGAAAAGTTGCGTAAAGTGTACGGTGATAATGTTCTACAAGAGCGTTGGTGCCAGCGGTGGTTAGCAAAATTCCGTGCTGGTGATTTTGACCTCAGCGATGCTTCTCGGTCCGGGGGCCAACCGAGGTTGATGATGACCAAATCAAGGCATTGATCGAGTCAAACCCACGTTACACGACACGAGAGACTGCAGACACATTGCACATCCATCATTCAAGCATTCACGACCACCTGAAGAAGCTGGGATACGTAAGCAAGCTCGATGCGTGGGTTCCTCATGAACTCGAAGCTCAATTGACGGCGTGTATAAACATCTGCGATATGCTCATTAAACATGAGGAAATCGATCCTTTTTTGAAGTGACTGATAACTGGTGACGAAAAGTGAGATTGTGTACAACAATGTGCTGCGCAAACGGTCTTGGTCCCGACGTGCTGCTTCGCCTCAAATGATATCCAAAGCAGTTATTCATCAGCGGAAGGTTCTGGTCTCAGTGTCGTGTTTTTCGAGCTCTTACCACAGAACCAAACAATCAATTCGAATGTGTACTGTCGGCAATTGGACAGTTTGAATGAATCCATCATCCAGAAACGTCCAGAGCTCGTTCATCGTAAAGGTGTTTTGTTCCATCACGACAACGCGAGACCACACACAAATTTGATCACCCGCCAAAAATTATTGGAGCTTGAGTGGGATGTGTTGGCACACCCAGCATACTCGCCTGACCTTGCGCCGTCAGACTTCCACTTGTTTCGCTCTCTTCAATAGTCCTTGCGTGGTAAAACGTTCAATTCAGATGAGGCTGTAAATCAGCACCTTGTACAGTTTTTCGCCACAAAAGACAGGTCCTTCTATGAACGAGGCATTCTGCAGCACACTGAAAGATGGCAAAAGGTTATCGAACAAAACGGGCATTATATAATTGATTGATCTTTGTTCTTTCTGTCAATAAATGACCTTTGCAAAGCATGGCTAAAATACGTCATGACTTTTCCGACAACCCAATAGAAGCATGTATCTCATTTGCAAAAGTGTGTTGCACTCGTGGTTTTTTTTTATTTTTATTTATAAAATTTATTTTGCACTGTATTTTAGATGTCTGAAGCTTGCAGTCAATGCAATCAATATTCCGACATTTCATCTGCAACAACCTAATAATTACAACTTGCTTCTTTGTCTACATGTCATCTCTGGGCAATTTTTTCTCAGGAACATTTTTTTGTCCCTGCTCCAGAATGCGATAAAAAATTATTTTGAGAAGTTTGTTGATTGCATGAAGTACTTTTTTCAGTTCAAGGATCTGGAGCATATACTGTAGTAGGCAAAAATATAACGAGATTTAATAATTCTCATTTTTGAAGTTGAGGTATGAAGTCTAGAAGTATTGTGAATACATGGAGGAAAGAGTAATACTTACATGATTCATCGTGCCCATGTTTAGGATATCCACAGTGGTTAGCATGACGTACAAAAACTTCAAGACCCTCCAGAACATCTAGAGATTCGTGCATCCGACCTTCTGGATCAATCAAGATAATTTTCTCATATCTTCGGATGGCATCACTTATGACATCACATTCGTCTGCATTAGAACTAATAAGAAATGTCTGTGGACTGATAGTGAGTACATGACTACTTCGGTGGTAACTTTTGGGCATAGGCCATGGAGATCCGGGCGGAGACCTCTCACCCTGCAATCAAAGCACAAAATAGCACTGAAAAGACAAACTAATACATCGCAACATTGTTCGATCAGTCACATAAAACAGATAATCTTGGCTACTGCGTATAAACACGTGCCTTTTGCCCTCAGTGGTTTGGTAAATGGTAGCCGTAATGCAAAATTGGAAATGCGAGCCATTATTGGAATTTACCCAGAAAGCGCTTCTGTGGGGAAAAAAGTAAATAAATCTTGCTTTCAAAGCATAGGAGCTGTGCAAAATCTTCCATTATCTTAGCATTGGAAACTTTCCAGCAATAGCTTTAACTCTACAAGTTTACCTTTAATTTCTTTAGTTTGAAGACATTCCATGAGGATACAAGACTGGGAGGAGTAGTCACTTTAGTTCACAACATCAAGCTATTTCCCAAGATCCAGACCTGGATAAAGCAGTGTGTTAATCTGAAAGCCTTTGCCCTAGAACCTATCAATCACCGGAAAATTAGCCTTTTAAGCGCGAAATATTTAGTCCCTCTGCCATGCAATCTAGGCCTTGTTTCGTCATTCTAGGCCCAGAGCTGGAGTCGAGTCAAGATATTGCTTCCCAGATCAGATCTTGCAGCGTGGCAAGTCGCTCATCATGGGAGCGAAAAGGTGAGACGGACACTATATGTATGTGTAAAGAACTAGTGTGAAGTTTGAAATGAAACTGAAACAATAACAAAAAGGGTTCCTTTATTGAAGAAGTAAAATAACAGCAAAAAGAAGTGCTGAAGTGTGCTGACCATGATTCAGTATTTTTCTTTCTCAGTTTATGCAGTAGAGTCTTGTGTTGTGTTGTGTGTGTGTGTGTGTGTGTGTGTGGGTTTACATCTTTGTGTTAGAATAAATCTTGTGTTATGGACATACACGAGATTAAAGAAATTGTGCTAATAACAAATTGAGTAGTTTATACTGGCCTGTGTGTTCTTTTCTGGACCCAACCAGAAATCGATCAGACCCAGAATTGGCACGACCTGACCCAGACTCGACAGCCTTGAACTATGAGTACTAATAAAGATTGCACCTGGAGTTCAAACCACGGTGTTCAAACCTATGTTCCGAACGCGGTGACACGAACATTTAATCTCATCATCTTCTGCACCTGGATTTTTAGTCCTGGAGTTGACTCCCAGTACTAAAAATGGGGTTGAATTCTAGTTGCAAAAGATGGAATGTGGGGTTTAACTCCCAATTGATTGCCTTGGACTATAAATACTAATACAATAGATTAAATTACACTTTACCTGCGCATAAATTTCCATCTAATGAAGGACAAAAAAAAATCAATCTCAGTTCCATAAAAAGAGATATGGAATATAAAATAAATATGCATTTCTGTTCTCGATGCGAGAGAGAGAGAGAGAGAGAGAGAGAGAGAGAGAGAGAGAGAGAGAACAGGGTAGTTCTGCTCCACAGACCACATATGGAGTGAAAAGACGGCAGTTGCAAAAATAGCATGCTAGAATTTATGAAGACAGTTGTCATTTTTATCCAAATAGATTCAACCCCCCTTTCCCCCCAAAAAGATACCGGGTCAGGAGAAGGTTTTGATCCGACCCATTTGACCAGGAAAAACAAAACAAAAAAATGTGACCTGTGACCTGATTCCATCTCTAGATAGGTCGAGTCGCGAATGCGGATGACAAGATTAAATGTTTGTGTCACAGCATTCGGAACATAGGTTTGAACTTCAGGTGCCGAAGATGGCATGCTGGGTTTAACTCCCAGTTAAACCCAGCATGTCATCTTTCGCACCTGGGATTCACCTGGGGTCGAATCCCAGGTGCGAAAGATGGAATGTTGGGTTTAACTCCCAATGCAGAAAACGAGGAGTTCAAGTTCGGAATATAAAAAATGGGATGATAGGTTCCAGTCCCAGCTGAAGATGAAATTATGATGGATTCGAAATGGACCAATGCCCTGGTAGGCAGAATAGAATGATCGGTTCCATTCCCTGGTGAGGAATATAGAATGATGGGTTTGAATCCCAGGTGAGCATGAAAGGATAATGGGGTTCAAATATTGATGCAACATGAGAGTGTGTTAATTCTGAGACGTTCATTCGCTTCACCGATGAAGCCAAAGTTAGAGATGGGCAACTTTCCCCATCCTAAGCTGTACAATGGGGAAAAACTAATTAAAAATTACATAATTTTGGTTTTCTTTCTTTTGGATGCATCTTCAGAAATTTAAAATATTACTAATGAAATCACAGTTGGAATAAAATGTAAAGCAACTTAAATTGTAGCGTGGCTCGAATCTCGGGAAAATTATGCAGCAGTGGCTAAAACTTTCCTAATGAAGTTTAACCTGAAATTTCTCAGAAACTAAACAAATTAATTCAATGATATTTTTACAAACAGCTGTACACCTCACTCTAATTTTACGGGTAATTTTTAAGCGATTTCTTGCCCTAGAGAATACGATGCTGTACATACTATAAAAAAAGTGAGAAATCACCAAAAAATCAGAAATCAGGTGTATGAAAATTGAAATCAAATTTGAAATCAGGTGTATGTCTGTTCAACAGAAAGCTCATGAATGGTTGGGAAGATCGTTACAAGTGTGATTGCACGTAAGATTGGTCACAACATGCACAGAATAACACCCCTATATATATATAGTCAAGAATATTGTAATAGTGAATTAGCTGTTAGCGATTTCCAAACCGTGGAAGACTAACAACAACTAGGATAAGGCAAAATATTTTCAATACAGTCGGAAAATATTCGAAAGAAACCCGTAGAAAAAAGTCAACCAGAAAATTAGCTTAAGAACTGGCGTTGCGATCATGTGTCTCAGCATTCGACTAATCATTACAGAATTTTCTTCATTTATCTTCAGAGCAATATTTTTTGCAGAACAAATATCAGATTCAGTGTGTGTGTGTGTGTGTGTGAAAGCTTTGCAATTTCACTTGCTATTTTACAATCTGTGCTGTCCAATTTCAGATTGAGATTGCATAAAATCATGGAAGTTGAAGGATGACACATCGAGCATAGCATTGTATAAATAGCTTCAGATGTCAATTTTTTTGTATGCAACATTAGGTATCCGTTTTTGCTACACTGTAGGTGTTATAATTGTCCTTTAGTATCGCATGTGATGTATACGTTTAATTTAACCGTCCTTTTGAGTTCCAGTGTTCTTATGGGAATTTGATATCTCCTCGTATAATTAAATATGCTATCCATAGTCCAGGATAGAAACTCGGAATATATATCTGTTATGTACGTTAGTGCATTGAAGGCCACCTACTGTAAAATTTTTCGGTTGCTGGTTTTTATATGTATATCCTTTTTATTTTTCTGAACGAGATCTGCATTTGGTTTACTATACTTTTTGGGTCTTACAGTAACATAAATTCTTGACCTGCGATTTTGGAAAGTCTGTATCTGCTACAGCAAAAAATACTTTTTCCATTTGAAAGTAATTAAATAAAAATTATTTTTTGCATTCTTTAATTTCTCTCTTTTTATAAATTTGCCCTGAAATTTTTGCAATTCTGGACATTTTGCAGTTTTTTCAGAATTTTTTTTTGTAATTATTTCATTAATGACAGGTGTCTTGAAAATGCATTTAATGTTTGGCACATTTGGATTTCCATTCTTGCTAAAAAGCAAAGAAACTGTTACAAATTCTGAATTTAGCTATTGCAATAAAAATTCATAAGTATGGAACCAAGTCTTCAACGGTCTCTCTCAGAGAACACACTGTCTATTGCTTCGCAGCAACAAATAATTTTGTTCTTAAACTGAATTTTACTAGCGATCTACGACCCAGGAAAATGGCTCAAAATAATGTTATTGCCTGAATTCAAAAAAATTTGGATGATTTGTAGACTTGTGTTGAAAAGATATTTAAACATTAAATAGTTATACTGACATACCATTTTTTTTTTTTTTTTTAGAGATGTTGGAACCTTTATAATTTTTCCTCAAAGTGGGCCGCACAAAATCAGCTTTCAGGGACGTTCATTGATGATTGCCGGTAACTGTTAACAGAAATCACTAGACTAAGCTAAAAGAGTGCAATACACTATACAAGATACCTCAACAGTGGCGTGGAAACCCTTGTCATTTACGTTGAACAACAGTATTTTCAGTAGTGGAGAACTCGTAGTTGACACTTCAAAATTTGGCAGGTTTTTTTGTTTTTTTTTGAGTTGCACAAAAAAAAAAAAAACTGTATGCCATCCGCCAGTTTTAGAAGCAAATATTTAATATGTTAGAAACAAAAACATTTAATATGTTATGTTATTTCTGCAGAAACTAGAGAGGCAGCTGAGAACACATATCAGATCTCAAGAGCATGCCGCCATTGGCTCTTGAAAATGTTCTCCCACATATGAGCCCACATATTTGGGCATTTTGATTACAGCAGTGGTCGTTATATTTGCTTTCAACGAATGTATGTCACTCTCGTGATGCATCCAGTACATCTCGATTTTTTGTGTAAATTATTTTATGCATGGTTGATAAAGGGTTATACAGGGCGTGTTAGTCAAACTAATTTTTATTTTAGTCCTTCTGTAAAAGGAAATTCACGACTCAAGTTGTAAACAAAAAAAAAAAACAAAAAAAAAAAAACGAGATGGCAAACAACTAAAGTAGCAATTTATTAGAAACTACCTACTTAAGAAATGTGTTCGACCTTTTCTGAACTTCAAAAATTCAGTGTGGCATAGATTCAACCTTGGATTCAACGAGATGCTGATATCGTTCTCCTGGTATTTTCAGAAAAGCGGATGTAATGACGTACGTCAGTTGCCATATGTTCACTGGAGGAGAAGCGTCTCTGTTACCAATGGTTCTCGCAAACTCATCCCGCAGGCGGGGCCGCGGATGGCCTACTGTTCGACGTTCATGACTGCCACGGAAAAGTCTCAGGATCGAACCCCGGCAGGCACCAACACTCGAACCACTAAATATCCACAGTGCGTCGGATGGGCACATTAAACCGTCGGACGACGGGTACAGGCCTCCTGGTTATAAATAAGGGCGCCTTCCTCCCTATTTTTCCAAAACGCTCCCGTATGACTTTTCTGTCGCGCACTCTAGCCGATATCTCCTACTTGTAACACATGAGATTCTTCCACAGATTCGCGGAATTTCCGCCTTTTCTGCCATCATGTGGGTCATTCGTGAGATCACTGCAAAACTGAAGATAAATTTCAGAGGGAGGGGGGGGGGTCGTCTAGCGACGGTATTTCATCTTTCAAAACTTCTGAAAACTGAAGTTAAACAGAGTAAAAAAATTTTCCCCGTAATCATAATTTTTCTTGCAATGTTCCTTCTGCCTAGTATTGTTAATTATGTCATTCATAAATATTTGTATTTCAGCTTGAAAATGGAGGAAAATTTTCCGAAAACGTCAGTTAGGTGGTGCGAGCGAGCGAAAATTTTCCTTTAATCTTCAAGCATGAGATCCTCTCATCTGTATGGTTTTCGAGATCGATGCATAACTGAACAGAATGCTGACTTTTGAAAACGGAGGTTAGACGGAGTGAAGATTTTTCTCCCGTAATCGTAATTGTTTTCACTCGATGTTACTTCCGCCTAGTATTGTTATTAAATAACATTTTGTTCTATAAATATTTGTATTTCAGCTTGAAAATGGAGGGCAAATTTCCGAAAACGGAAGTGAAACGGAGCGAAGCATTCGCCCGTAATCGTAATCCCCCTCCCCTTTCCCTCCTCCATGTTCCCTCTATCATGTGCTGCTTGTTAAATGTCAGTAATTTTATATTTTGAATGCAGTAATGTGCTCCAATTTAATATTTACATATTTCAGTAAACAATTCTGTCTTGTTCATGCTGTAGTATATTCACACTGTATCACCGCGCTTGGTGACTTTTAACTCTGTTAAAAAGTTCAACTTTTTTCTTCTTCGTCAGTCTCATGTATGTGTCTAAGGGTTATTTAAGACCTAGCGTCAGACACTTCCTTCGTAAAATCCTCTACGTAAATCTCAAACTCATCCTGGAGGTGTTCAATAGGTCAGGGGACTGTGTGGGCTTTCTAGCACGTTGAATTCCCTGTAGTGCTCTTAAAACCACTGTGCGAAGATCTAAGCCTTGTGGCATGGCTCATTATACTGCTGGAAGTAGCGCTCTCCATCAGGAAACACCATGCACATGCACTGGTGTGTCTGGTACATGATGCTAAGATGCTTCGTGGCATCCAAATGTTGTTCTAGAGGTATTAAGGAACACAATTTCCTCCATGAAAACAGATCTCAGACTATTATACTGGCCTCACTAGCGTTTACAGTTAACACTAAATAGCTAGGATCCATGGATTCCTGCTGTTGACGTCATATTCTGGACCATACTAACCAAAAACGTGATTCATCGTAGAGGTTTGCACGGGCCGGGTCGGGCCTTTTTTAGTTTGGAGAACAAAGCAACGGGCCGAGCTTTTCCCCAGACATTTAGGACCGAGCCGGGCCAAATCGACCCATTCTTTTTATCGCAACGGTAAACAAGAAAAAAGTCGTGTTCCCCAATTTCCTGGTGTGTTTAAATGTTTTGCTGGCTTTACTTACTTCCATGACATAGACCAGGGCGTAATTACAAAAGCAAGGAGAGGCACTCACAGTATTTCACCAATCTGTAGGCATGAAGATGCTAAAACCATTTTGGGATTTGTTGACAGAAAGATTCGATCCCGAGCGAGTGTGTGTGTTGTGTAGAGTGGGGGACGGAGGATGTCTGCAGCGGTCCAGTGTCGATGACGGCGCGTGAACGTGACTCTGGCTCGCCGATTCTTGACTCCGATCAGTGGTTTCTTGGCGGGGCGTCTTCCATTCAATCCACCAGCAATGAGACGACGGGAGATGGTCATTCGGCTGACGTTCAGGTCGTCGCTGTCGCGGAATTCGGTGACGATGTCCACAGCAGTCAAGGTGGGATCAGCACGAGATCGATGGAGGATGCGTCTATCCTGATGCAACGTAATGGAACGAGGCCTACCACATCGCGGACTGTTATCGACGGTCCCAGTCTTCTTATAACGTTGCAGGATAGTTGAAATGGACTGGTGTCGGATCTTCAGGGCCCTCGCAATGTCGGTGACGCGCATTCCGGATTCCATCATGTTCACAGCCGCCTGGCGAGCTCCAACAGGGATCTCCGCCTTTTTACCCATTTCTGAAAACCTAAGATTGACTTATATCACACTAAACATCACAAAACCCACAAAAATCACAAGAAAAACATTAATACATGCAGCAAACAAATGGGTAATAATTGGCGACTCTTGAATATGGCCCATTTCGAAAGACAAATTCGCTCTGAGCGAAATACAAACTACGCGGCATTGTAACCCACGAATCAACACATATCATATCCCAAAATGATCCGATTTGGTCCAGCAGAACAAAAATTATGGTCGAAAAAGTGTTTTGCCAAATACTTTTGTTCGCTACTGTATACGTAGGGATTGGCTTTTGTTGTGTTACCGCTTATTAGTTCAGAGAAAGGGAGATTCTGAACGCGCTTAGTCTTCCCTTTTCTTTCTTTTTAAAGGTTATATTTTTCGGTAATTGTCAATGTTTAGTTAAAATTTTTAGGCTTGCATTCAACTAAATATTTTTAATAATATCTCATTTCATTATTTAATTTTCACATTTTAATAAAATACAATAGGAAGACCAATTAATACCAAATGGCACATCACGGGCCGGGCTGAGCCTTAAACGCCCGGGCTTGAGCCGGACCTGGCTCACCAAATTAGGCCCGTGCAGACCTCTAATTCATCGGACTGCGTCCACTGCAGCCAATTTGTCGGTTTTTGGGCAAAGACGAGTGTTATAATCGCAGGGGACGTCTGCCATTATATCCCATTCGTGCGGGATGTATATGCTAGAATTCTCCTATGGATACCGCTGTTGTACTGCGTAATTACTTGACGCAATGGAGCTCGTCTGTTGCCCCGTACAATCCTCTCCTGTCGCGGTTGCTCTCGAACATCGGTCAGTCGCTTCCTCCACAGGACGGCTGGCTGTGTCTGCTGAAATTCTCCTCTCTACACCGCTGTTGTACTGCGCGGTTACTTGACGCAATGGAGCTCGTCTGTTACTTTGTACAATCCTCCACAGCCTCCGCTGCCCTAGAACATCGACCAATCGTTTCTTCCACAGGACGGCGAGCTGTATCTGCTGAAATTCTCCTCTTGATACTGCTGTTGTACTGCCCAGTTACTTGACGCAATGCAGCTCGTCTGTTACCTCGTACAATCCTCTCCAGCCGCGGTTGCCCTCGAACATAGGTTAGTCGCTTCCTCCACAGGACAGCGAGCTGTGTCTGCTGAAATTCTCCTCTCTACATCGCTGTTGTACTGCGCGGTTACTTGACGCAATGGAGCTCATCTGTTACCTCGTACAATCCTCTCCAGCCGCGGTTGCCCTCGAACATCGGTTAGTCGCTTCCTCCACAGGACGGCTGGCTGTGTCTGCTGAAGTTCTCCTCTCGATACCGCTGTTGTACTGCGGGGTTACTTGATGCAATGGAGCTCGTCTGTTACCTTGTACAATCCTCTCCAGCCGCGGTTGCCCTTGAGCATTGAGTAGTCGTTTCCGTCCACTGGAAGACCGTTCCCCGGACGCACTTTGTCTCTGAACCCCGTACTGCGAAGTGGAAGGTAACGGGAACCCACCACTTTAATTTCCCATAATCGTTTAGCATAGAAGTCACCTTGAGGGTGATAACCCCTGCTGCCCACCAAGCTTCGGCTTGAGGAGAGGAGGAGGAGGAAATTCCGAGTCTTTCGTACATTGCAGCTAGCTACGCTTTGTACACGTCTCAGTCCTTTGCAACAAGTTGTTTATAAAGCCATCTGAACGTCATAGTTGGGTACGGTGCCGCGGATGGCATAGTGATCAGCGCTTCTGGTTGTCACGGAAATAACCGATCTTGGGCAGGTAGAAACGTTCAAACGACTGAATATCCGCCCAGTGGTTGATCCAGATTTTTAAAGACGATACCCAATTTTTTGAAATTTTGCCTATTTTTGAGAAATTTGCCTGTTTTTGTGTTTAGAGCTATTTTATTGTTTCAGTTATATTTTAATTATTTTAATTTCATCAGATTTTATTATTACTAATTGTGGTCCACACTTTCTCGGTTTGCAGCAAGTTTTCTATTTCGATGATTGTGGTTGCCAGGCCTGAAAAAATATGTTCCAGATCTAGGATAGGAGGCAGTTCCAAAATTTAGGTACCAGCAGAAGCAAATTCAAATTTTAAAGAATCACACACAAATGTAATATGTGATGATGGAACTAAAAGTTATATAGTGTATTTCCTACCATTTTTCTAAACTAAAATTTTAGGTTTTCGTTTTATTTACCTGTATAGAATTTATTGAAATTAAATTTTGCACATATAAGCTCAAAGTATCGTATTTTCCTTCATATAATCCGGGGCCGCATTATGATTCACGGGCTGCGAAGTTCAGAAACAAATTCAAAAAATTCTGGGGCATAATCTGCGACGGGGATAAAAAAATTCTTACGCGCAATTTGCGGTGGCGTAACGTGAAATTCAGGAAAAAACACGATTTTTCCGTCTAATCCGCGTCGACCTGTCCGCAGACCGCGAAATTCAGAAATAAATTATCGTCACCTGTTTGTTGATCCTGTACAATAAGTTCCGACAGAATTCACAAGATGACTTAAAGTCCAAAGAAGTACCAAAGAAATTATCTTATTAAAAAAAGCAGTAACTGTCATTTTTAAGTACTTTTGTGTTATTTTCAAACGAAAATTCCTTGGGGTTTTTTTTTCAGCATTACCATTGTTCATTAGTTTGACCTAAAAATCCGTAGAAACTGCGGATAGTCCGTAGTATTCGGCATTTCTAAAAATATTTCTCAAAAACTGAAGGACGAATGAAAGCTATAACACTAATGGGATTAAATGCAACAAAACTAAGGAATGCGAGTCGAAAAGTGATTACGCTACCGCGACGGCAACAATTACGTGGTATGGAACAGCCAGCGGGCTTTTCAGAGCTTTAGGCCTGGCCCGCTGAGCTATTCCGCACTAGGCAATTGAGTGCAAAATATTTTCTAAATGCTCACAAAAATAATAATAAAAAAAGCAGCAAAAGAAAAAGCCATATTTCCATTTCTTTGCAGCTCTCTAACTTCGTACTGCGTTACATTTTTTTTTTTTTTTTTTTTTTTTTTTTTTGCTGTTTTGAGCGCATTTTCCATACTTTTCGCACACGCTGTCCTGACACCATGCGGAATTTTTAAAAATTAAAGTACCATAAAAACTTTTTACAATACCGTGTATTATCAGCAGAACCTGAAATTTTAACTGATAATTCGCGGATTATACGACGGAAAGTGTGGTATTTACTGCAAATTACTCGCCTTAAAGAAAAAAAAAAAATTGGGGTGCCTGCGACAAATTTTTAGGCGCCCGGAATTTTTTCAACCATGGTGTTGTAAATACAGTTATCACATTATTTCTTTCATGAGACTGAGAATTACGTTCGAGCTGATCTGGTGTGTGTGTGTGGGAAGGGGGGGGGCAACAACAACAGCAGCACACTCCAGGTTGTATTAAAAAAGGAAAGTCATCAAAGGTAAAAAAGATTTTAAGTGCTGGTGGAAATGAAGTACTCGCTAAGCAAAATATCAAAAGAAAAACAAATCGCTTATATGTCATTCTGATCGCTCATAAAGTGAAGAGTCAGCCGCCCCCCGCCATGTTCCTCTCCTCATAATAGTAAACACGTTTCGCGGAATCTCGGTCTTCATAGCAAAGATTAAATAAATTACCCAACTAAGGTACGCGCGCGACACGTCTAAATCGCTGCGAGGGAGAAAGGACAGAGAACCAATCTCGTTCTCCGTGAAAGATGCTCCCACAATCCTTCGGGAGTCCTTACAGCAAGTGTCACCCATCTAATATATTATAAACTGGATGGTGTCACCTCAGCTGCCGGTAGAGATGACGCAGTAATTGATGGCCATCTGTCAGATACCGTTTTATTACTGAAAACAACAGCTAAAAAAAAGACAATAGTTAACGTAATATTCAAGATGACTCTTACGCTAAAATATTTTTGTTAGATTAAAATTTTACAGGAAACGAAGATACCATTAAGTTAGAAATATTTTTTTGAAGATACTGTCCAACGGCATCAAACTCCGCCCGGATCCAGGTGGCGTTTGATGCCGTTGGACTCTCAAGCCCTGGCCTGGATCGACATCTGCTATCACCCCCTTATAGCTCAAGGGGTGATGCCCCTGAGCTATAAGGAGGCTCAAAATGCCCCGGATGAGCACGTTAAGCCGACGGAACCCGACCATCCCCGGCCCTCTGGTAATAAAATTAAGGGCATCTGTTCCTCCCCCCTTTCTTCCTCGCTTCCGTGCGACTTTCCTGTCGGGCAGTCTTATCGAAACGGTGTCGTCCCAAAAGTGACCGTTGCATATGCGACCCGATCGGGGTTGAAATGGTCGCACATGCAGTTAGGGGCAAAGAGAAGTGGGTGAGGAGATTAGGTGTTGACCGTCTGGGGTCTTCCAACGGTAAATACGACGGGCCTTGAAATGGTAGTAAATGCGACCGGCTTAACTCAGAGAGATGGGGAAAGAAAGAAGAAAATTCGCACACGAGTGGAATAAAATCTCTGGCAGTTTGTCGTAGAGAAAGTACTATGGCTATTGCTTGTGAAAAGAAAGTGTTTTATTTTTTATATACAGAACAAGTTTTACTAGGGGTGTCTTCAGCTGCAATCCAGAAACAGTAAAATCTTATTTTGTAAATACAAACAACACAATAAATATTTATTAGACTTTTGCTGAAAAGACTATCAAACAGGAAATGGTGATGTTGGCGTACCCCTAATTGTAGGTTTGGTTGGGGCACTTGAATATTTTTTGCAAACGGTGAGCCGTAAAAAATTGCTTCCAGGGCTGTTTATGGATCGCCAGTCCGATACTGAGTGTTCGTATGAAGATGTGAAATTTACAACAGCTATTTCTGCAGAATTTTTAGGAATAATTAATACATGAGGGTAGGAAATGTTTTCTGGGGAGTGATATTTTCTAACCAATTGTTATTATGTGGTTGTAATAAAGTCGGAGCATAAATAAGCTATTCTTAAAAATGACAAATGAATCAAAGCCGTATTATTTTTTAATATTTTCTGAAGATCTAAAATTCATGTGGGAGAAACCGCTCTGTGAGTTCCCAGACACCCGTTCAAAACACTGAAGTTCTGTCACGTTCAAACTGAAGTAGGTACTACGTACTTTGGTGCAAGTAACTTCTTTTACTGTATAGAAAAAACTCATTTCCGTAGTTCACGTGGTGGTCGCAAATACTACCCGTTTCATCACACCGCATCGTCAGCAGATCACCCCCGCATCTGACCTGCCTTTTGCCTTGGCCTTTTGCAAGCGTCTAGGGGCAGAAGGATGCCTAATGCTTTTGGACTTTGAAAAAATTGAAGCATGCACAACTTGTAATGGCGTAACTAGTCGCCTGGCATCTTAGCGGCCCGCTCTCCATCTAGAGGCCAAAATTAGTGCGATCGTTGGTGGGCTGTTTGGTGGGGTTTTTCGTTTTGTTTTTGTAACATTTATTCTGGAATTAGAGGGTAGTATACTGGAGAATTCTCTGAAGAACAGTAATTCGTATTGTTGTGTTGCAGCTGTGGTTTTCACAAGTGAGTATAAACGTTTGTGCTTTAAAATTTCGGTGTGGGAGAAGTGGCCACAAATTCTTTAAGGGGCCGTATAAAAATTGCGTTTTTGACCGCTTAGTGGCCAAGACCCCCAGAGGTTGGTTATCTGAGTCATATAAAGTTTCCGTAATTTCAGTTTTTCTTAATTGCGATAATTAATGCAATTCTTCTTTATTTAAAAAAAATTTATGATCTGTCTCAGCAAAAGATTTCACTCGACACATTATTTGAGGGCATGTGCCTGCTCAGGAAACCTATCGGGGGGGGGGGGGTTAATACTTAAAATATAAGGCATTTCTGGTCCGATTGGGAGATTTTCAGCCTTTACAGGCTACAACTCAAATTATTTGAAGGCATGTGCTGCATCAGGAAACCTGTTGGGGGGGGGTTACCAAAACTCTAAAATATACAGAATTTCTGGTCCAATCGTAGTTCGATCGGGAAATTTTGAGCGTTTACAAATTACATCTCAACAAGAAATTCCTGATATTTACAATTTTGGACCCCCCCCCGAGACAGGTTTTCTGCGTCAGCACATGCCCGCAGAGAGCTTGTTGGCCGCCCCGGTGGCGTAGTGGTCTAAGGCGCTGGCCTCTGATCATTCGTCCGTGAGGGGTCCGGGTTCGAATCCCGGTGAGGCATGGATGTTGTGTTTGGTCTTACGGCACTGGCTCTCTCCCTTCCCTGGAACCAGTGACCCTAAATTAGGGACGGGCGACTGCTTATAGCCCATTGAGTTGCTCACGGTGGTCGTTAAACCTCCAATCAAAAAAAAAAAAAAAAAGAGAGCTTGTTGAGATGTAGTGTTTGTAAACGCTCAAAATATCCCGATCTGACTAGAAATTCTGTACATTTTGCACTTTTGGTATCACCCCCCCCAACGACGGGTTTCCTGAGGTAGCACATGCCCTCAGATAATTTGTCGAGTTGTAGCTTGTAAATGTTGAAAATCTCCCGATCGGACCAGAAATCCTTCATATTTTATACTTTTGAATAATTATTATAAAGAATATTATTATAACATGTTCATATTTTATACTTTTGAATAATTATTATAAAGAATATTATTATAACATGCCCTCAGATAATTTGTCGAGTTGTAGCTTGTAAATGATCTCCCGATCGAACCAGAAATTATTTTCAATTAAAATTATTGGTATTACCCCCCCCCCGACAGGTTTTCTGAGTAGGCACATGTCCTCAGATAATTTGTGGAGTTGCCGATCGGACGAGAAATTCTTTATATTGTACACTCACTTTTGGTACATCTGCCTACTCAGGGAACCTTCAGATGCCCTCAGATAATTTTGTCGAGTTGTACACACGGGTTTCCTGAGGCAGCACATGCCCTCAGAAAATTTGTTGACTTGCAGGTTGTAAATGCTGAAAATCTCCCGATCGGACGAGAAATTCTTTATACACTGCTGGCCACCCAAAATGCAACACCAAGAAGGACACGAGATAGCAAAGCCAGATTTACTGGACACATAACAGCATATACAAAGATGAAACGATTGAGCTTACAGACCCGTGCGACTTGCAGAAAACACAGACATCAATAGTTCGTGTGGCCCCCATGGCTGGCAATAACGGCCACTACACGCCTCGCCATCGAACGAAGGAGGCTTTGGATGTAGGCTTAGGGTATGTCGGTCCAGACTGCTTCCACACGTTGCCACAGTTCATCAGGCGTAGCCGCGAGTGATGCTTGTCGATCAGCGACCAGACGTGTTCGATGGGCGAAATATCTGGAGAACAGACGGGCCACGGCAGCAGTGATGCGTAGTGGGCCGTGAAGAGTTGTTGCACGATGCGTGCCACGTGCGTGCGCGCATTGTCCTGTTGAAACATGGCCGCTGGCAGGTAAGGGAGGACTACAGGCTCCAAAACGTCGGAGATGTATAGCGGTGGGTGTTGAGTGTACCGGCGATGCGTACCAGAGGGGTGCGGGTGTCATATCCAATTGCGCCCCAAACCATAACGCCAGGCGACGGACCGGTATGGCAATGTATAATGCAGGCGTCATACAGTCTCTTGCCGCGGTGCCGCCAAACGCGATTCCGACCATCGTGGTGTTGCAGGCAGAAGCGGGATTCGTCGGAGAAGACAATGTCGTGCCATTCCGTTGTCACCACGCCAAGTCCCGTTGGGGAACTTGAAGGCATAAATTTTGTTAACGATTTTCGATCGATTACATTGGCAACAATGACATTGGGATTCCTAGTATAGGCGACCCAGTCTCATCGTTGGCACTAAAAGCGTTGTGTTTCATACGAGGTTGTCGCAAGAACTCATATGCCGCAAAGAAATTAAATTTAAAAGCTAATATTTCAGTTGTATGCTTGAATGGGAGTATCGGTGAAGAAAGAAAACTATTACTTTAAATTAAACCAGAACATGGACACTCGTGCTCATTTGCAGAGCAGCGAGAAGAAAAACACGTTGTTTAAGGAAACAAATATAAAATTTATTTTGTGTATAATTCTTAATTTAGGTAATATTTAATGGTGGGACCAGTTTAAGTTATAATAAGACATCTACAAAAAGAAGTTATGATTTAGCCTGCGTATTATAGAACTACAAACGTCCCTAACAATCCAACTAGTACGAGGTGAGCAATAATATTTCATTTCTAAACTTTCAATGAATACTCAGCATGCAAGGGATTGAAATAATTGGATGATGTCTTACCCTAAATAGAACTTCTGCTGTGCTGCACCGATCCGGCGGTCGAGGAAGGCGCTTGTCGTCTGGTGGCCGTAGTCTTTGGCTGGTATCCTCCGTGGATAAAACACAGCCGGTAGATTTCTATGATTTTTCCTTTAATTTTCTGGGGTGTCTAAACGTCCTGCCTCTGTGACAATCGACTTCTTGAACCCCGCACAGTTAGGCATTTCTTGCCTACCGCTGTCGTCGAGCTGCGAGTTCCAACAAAAAATGCCAACAAACCACTCCGACCAAAATACTGCGACCGACCGACGCCCCCCCTAAAAAAAACTTCTTCCAAGTCTCTCATTTTATTTTAGTTCCGCTTTCCTTACCGCCCTGCTGCGAGGCGTGTCCTTACCTCGAGAAGACGTCCCTTGCCCCCCTTCATTGGTTTGTGGACCCCCCGCCCCTCGTACGCAAGTGGACCGCTGTCCAGTTGTTGCCGGCCAGTGGCTACTTTGAGCAGATGTTCTCTGGGCCTGCTGACCATCTGCTGAGCTAAGCCCTTTAAAAAATTTTGGCCGTAACTGTCACCCCGTTGTTGAGTTCTATTATCGGAACATCCGAGCAAACCCTTTTTAAAACTTGAAGACTGCCCGAAGGCACGTATGCCCGACTGAAATATGTGCTCCGACACCGAGCTTCGGTGACATTTATTGCCTAGCCTTATCTTACCAGCTTTAAGGTTCTTTCTTAAATTTCCGCCGTATAGCCACCACTGCGCCATTGTTAGTTAAGGAAGCATTATGCAATTCGCAATGCTGTTGCTTCTCACATGCCGGGAAATAGAAGAAAATACCTTTCGCTTCGTTTGCGAAGCGAAAGGTATTTTTGCAACTTGTTCTTAGACCCAGCTGCAACTTGTTCTTAGACCCAGCTAATTTTGTTGCTGTTTCCATAAGAGCTTTGGTTACTTTTCTGTTACCTTCAGAAATATCCACTTCTTCTGATGTTAGGCCTTCTAAAGCAGAGAATCTGTTCTTCAGTTCCAACTTGAAGGTATTATGGTGTTTTTTTTTTTTTTTAAGGTTGGTTGTGTCAATACATTTTGTTTGTCTTTATGAGCTTGCCACGTTCGAGTTTGGTGTTGAGGTGCATCTTGCCAATCTATGGTCACTACCTGTGTCGATTTAGATCTCCTTTCCCTCGCGGAGGGAAAGCAAAGAAAAAAAAAAAAAGAAAAGAACCCAGCGAATCCCTATGCGGCCTGGGTTGGGATAATATTTCTTGCACCTAATTACGAATTACTCCAATTAAACAATTAAATAATTAATCATGTTAAGTAATTAACATAATTAAAACAATTAATTGGGTATTTGAATCCCGAATTACCGAAAGCAATGTGCCCGAAATTAGAAGAATTTTCGCGGCAACACTGTAGACCAGGTGCGGCGTTCAACGGCCCACTGCCGCCGCACTCGCCGGTGGTGTAACGTCAATGGTAATCGGAGCAATGGGCGTCGTGCGACAAGTTCCCGCTCCTGCAGACGACGTCGAACGGTATGTGCTGACACAGGTTGTTGCGCAACACACCCTAATTCCTGCGCTAACGTTCGTGATGTGGCGGTGCGAGCCGTCAATGCCCGCCGCACAACATGCCGGTCCTCTTGTTCGGTGGTGTGCCGCGGCTGCGGAAATCGCTCGCGTCGGTCCGTCCGTCCCTCCTGCACCCACCGAATCCATACTCGCCTCACTGTGGCTGGATGTCGTCCCACACAGGCGCCGATGTCTCGGTACGATAAACCGATGTCGCGATAAGCCACTATTAGTCCTCTGTCGAACTCCGAAACGTGTTGGAATAACTGCCGTATTCTGCGACGAGGCATCAGGAAGCTTCCCACGCACAGGTCCAGTAGCACAACACACTTCCACTACTTACACCCCGCCATTCTTATAGTGCTTTTCGGTGGCGTGTCGGGCGCACATGATTTGCATATGCCCTGCAAGGCTAATCGTTTGCATGTCCTCTCGCGGGCGACGTATGCTGCGAATTCCAGGCCAATCGGGTGCTTCCTTCTTGGTGTTGCATTTTGGTGACCAGCAGTGTATTTTACACTTTTGGTACTAAACCCCTTCCCCTCCGACAAGCTTCCTGGTAGGCACATGCCCTCAGATAATTTGTTGAGTTGTTGTAGCTTGTAAACGCGGAAAATTTCTCGATCGGACCAGAATATTTTTATATTTCATATTTTAGGTTTTACCCCCCCCCCCCCTACAAGTTTCCTGGGTTTGCACATACCCGCAGAGAATTTGTTTAGCTGTAATTTATAAACCTTGAAAAATATAGTAAATAAGAAATTACGGAAATTTTATGTGTGTCAGATGACCAATCTCGGGAGACGTAGCCACGGAGCAGTCCAAAACGCAATTTTTCATACTGCCCCTTAAAATTTTTGTGGCCAGTTCTCCGCTTTGTCTTTGTCCCGAAAATCATGGAAATGTCTAAATTTCTTATTGAAAATAAAATATTAAATTTTTTTTTTATGAAACAATAGTTGCTCAAATAGTGGGGAATATAGCCACACGAAATTTGTTTATGCAGAACAATTTTATGGCACTGAAATTCCAATGTGTCCATCTCCGGTGGCCACTTCTTCGTACCCGAAAATTTCGTATTTCAACATGCTGTGGGAAACAAGTAATTGGCCTTATGCACATAAATTTAAACTCGATGAAGGAGCTAGATTTTCAATGCTCTGTCGACAGTCACCAATTCAACAGAATGTACAAATTTGAATTTGTTATTGTTAACAGAGTACCGAAAATGGTTCCTCGGAATCAGTAAGTGAACCGAAATATCAGCCTTTAATAAAGAACATTTTAAAGTCTTATCACAAATGAAGCACTTATTTTTCATATTTTTAAGTTCCCAAATTATAAATTACAGCACAAACTACTAAACGTTCATTCACAAAAACAACACTGACATGGAGGTAAACAAATATTATTGAGTACTTACGCCAGCTAAACTTGAGCATGCGCACAACGGTGAAAGGGAGTACCAAATTTTTTCCCCAAAAGCATTAGGCATCCTTCTGTCCCTAGACGCTTGCCTTTCTTTTTCCATCCCTCTGCTTTAAGCCGGTCGCATTTACAGCTGCTTCCGTCGAAACATCCTAGCTTCCTACTTCTTAGGGTTGTTAAAACACTCCCTAAAACCCTCTACATAAATTTGTAGTTGCGTACGTAAGTGAGGATGGCACGTATCTGATTGCTGTTTGGGTGCTCTTAATAATTTGTTACTTCAGTGTAACTATCAGAAGAAAAATATTAACACCTAATGGAAAGGCGATTGGCATAGCTTATAAAGTGGCATTATGCGCCGATAACTTGAGGTAATATGAACCAAAGATATTATTGAAATGCTAAACAAGAACAACATACCTATAGTGTGTATAAAAAGCGAATATTTTTCGTGGTTTGGAGGTTCAAAAGTTGCGACTGTAACTCATTCATTCACTTCAGTAAAAAACAGAATATACACATTGCATCTTAAATGTCATACCCTGGAAGCGTAGAGTGCAATTTTGCTAGTGGTAGACAAATAAAATTAAAAATCATGGCTGAAAGAAACTGCGACCGTCATTTCCACTTTAATTAGCTTAGTGATCCGTTTATAAGGTGAACCCGACTATAAGCCAACTAAGCTCTGAGAATTCTCGAAGCTTAGTTGACTTATAGTCGGGTTCACCTGACTATAAGTCAACTAAGAATTAAACAATTAGGATTAAATAGAAATATTAACTCAGTAATCAGACATCGCTGAATTGCCTGTGTTTACTGTTCATCACGTAAAATTAATCACATCAGAAAACGTCGTGAAAATTACATCGCCTTAGAGCGGGAATCGAACCCGCATCTCCCGATTTCCGTTCAAACATGCTATCCATTACACTACTTGGGACTTCGTCGTCCTGGGTGGTGTAACGGTTAGCATGCTCGAACGAAAATCATTTTATGAAGAAGTTTTTATAAAAATCACAATACAATCCTCTCTTCCCGGAAAGAATATCGTAGATTTTAACACTTTTTACCCTTTTTCTCTGAACGTTCAATCCATATCACAGTCTTTTTCTTAAAGCTTAAAGCAAACACTTCTTTGAGATAATACCTTTGCCTTTACGATAGTTTTCGTATGTGTTCTCCACGGACGACATTTTTTTCGTAACGACTTTATTAAAATATGAGATTTATTTTCTAGGACTCGCAATGAAATTTCTTCCCGGGCCTCGCAAAAGTTCCACCCGGTCCTGTGTTTTGGCATACCTAATTACTGCAGTTAAATTAAAGCGATTAACAAAATAAAATAAGTGCTTTCGAAATTATTTTCCGTGAATTATAAAACAGATTTATTATGAGCTTAACTGAATGATTGCAGCAGTTTCAAAACTTGAGATGATTTACTTCTGGACGATTACTAAAGTTCATTTTATATAAAGAAATTTTGACTGACTCGTGGCCCGAGGCATCGGAGGGCTTCGTTCAACTTGACGCGGTCACGTTGCAAGATTTTTTTTTGTAAGCAGAAAAAACCATAACTTTTGAACTCTGAAGACGTATTTTTATGAGAGTGCCACGTACTTATTATGTAATAAAAACTCGTCTCTTACCGGGAGAGGTCGTCGCACCTCGATGTAGGTAATGTAGGCAGATGCAGTGCAGGTAAAAAACAAGAACACCAAAATTTCAAGTTGGCCCATGTCGATACTGCAGGAGGTAAATGAAGTCGGACCGATTTGTACGATAACGAAAAGAAGAAGATGTGAACTTTATTTATCGACACTGGGAAATAACTACACAACCGACGATAAGACAACAGATAACTTTCTTTACTGTGCGCAAAGCGACTATAGATCAGCGCACTCTTGCTCTGTGGATCAGCGTTTTCTCCTCTGACTTTCGTTGCCAGCTCGCGGCAGCTGAAGGCCCGGCCTGATCACGGGAACCCGTTTCTCACATGATATCACGGACCACCAATCACGGTCCGTTGACCACTACTGCTGCACAATGCACATATCTAAAGAGTTAAGACCTTGCTAACCCTGACCAAAGAGTATCACGCGAAGCGTTTATATTCTTTGCCCTGACGCTGCATGTGTTGTCTTTGACACTGTGTCCTCCACGTGTTATTATAGATTCTTCTTAGGTATTAAATCACGCAACATAGATGCCAAGTACACTTTGGATACCTCAAAACCTCTCAGGTAAGTAAATTAAACATTGAAGAATCTTTCTAGTTTGTGTCGATGATTTTAATGCCGGTGCAAATGAATTGCTTAAGAACCTTCTAGAAATTTAGCATCGAAATATTTTTAGAAAATGTGATTCCGTTTTTTTCTTCTTTTGTTAATAATTCTAAACGTTTTTACGAAATAGCTAAATTTAGTTGTAGAAAACATCCAGTTGTGTTGTTTCATTAGGTGAATTCAGTTTTTTTTTGTATTTAATTTGTAGAGGGTTCATGTTTCGCTTATTATACTAACCTCATGCTATTTATCTAGTTTTGTAGACTCTTAGATAACAGACAAATAAAAGATGTGCAGACATGGACTTTGAAAACCCCTACTTTGACATTAGGATTCTTGTCTTTAAATCCGTGAAATATCTCTTTCAAATTTCCTAGAATAAGACGTTTCTGTTTTTGTACTTTTGATCCTGATTCCATCATTGTAACAAAATCTTTTTTTCCTGGTAAACAACGGCTCACTTCATCACTATTATAGTATGCAATAACGTTTTCAACTGTGCTGTCACTGAGAGTTTTCCTAGGCCTAGGATTTGGAGTTGCTAAAATACCCTGCTCTTCCACAAGATTTTTAGACTTTCGTGCCATGTAATATGCTACACCAAATTCTTCCTGAATTTTACGAATACTCCAGGTTCTAGGTAATATTGTTAGTATTTGGACTTTAACACTGCTAGAGTCTGTTTCTTGAAATTTTTCTTTCAACTGTGAAATCATGACCGATTCATCAGACACTGTCACAGGATTATCACATTCTGGAACACCTATGTAGTCTTTTATCACTTCACCAATTTTCTGATATTTCTTCTTACTGTACTGTCCAACACCTAATCTTTTTTTTTTTTTTTTTCACAGGAGATTCGCCTAGAGAAAGTAACGTATCATTCAGACTATCCAAAGTTGTGTCTCTGTCAGTCCGTATCTCACTCTTCACCACTCCTGAATTATCTTCCACTTAACCGAGGTTGTTCTGCCTCTGCATCTGTTTCAATTATACATGAAGGACCTGGCATTTCAGAGATAGATTTTCTGCATGAACTACATATTTTCTGTTCTAATGTTATATTTGGACATTTCTGAACCATCCAAGGCTGTACTTTTCTCAGATTCTTTCTAAACCTTATGTGTCCACTTTTACCCAGAGGATTGCAACAAAAAATTTGACTTTTAAAGTCCATTTTGGTTAATGAAACTGCACCTGCAAAAAAAATGATAAATATAGTTTGATAAAAAGAAATTGATTAAATAAAGATAACAATAAAGATAAAATAAAATAATTAAACAGTTAACAATGTTACAGATAAATTGATAACCACATGCTCACAAGCTCAGAATTGAAATAACAGCAAATGTAAAATCAGTGTTGCCAACTCGCTCATTCCAAAAGTCTCCAAATCAGTGATAAAAAGTCTCCAAAAGTGAAAAAATGTCCCTAAAAATTTTAATTATGTCGAATTTTTGTACGCCATTTAAAATTTAATGACTCATTATTGTTATTATTAATTTGGCACTTTAAATTAATAACATAAAAAGAACTGAATGTGTTTATATTATTACTTAATATGGCTAAAGAGTATATGTATGACGCCCCCATTGGCTCAGTGGTCTAAAGACTGGCTGCTGACCATTCGTCCGAGATGGGTCCGGGTTCGAATCTAGGGGAAACATGGATGTTATGTTTGTCGTACAATCTCTCCCCCTTGCCTGGGACCAGTGGCCGTAAATTAGGGATGTGTGATTGCTTATAGCCCATTGAGTTGCTCACGGTGGTCGTAAAAACCAAGGAGGTTAGAAGTAAGAGGTGGTGGCAACAGCCCCTCTCCCTGTGCTTCTGGTGTGACTCCACTTTTTATTAGCTGACTACGCCAATGCGCCCAACCTAAGAATCTCCTGTTTATCTCTATGGGGAAATCGCGATTTTGTACGGGTTTTTGGGACCCTTAATCTACCCATACAGGCATGAAAAAAATTGAGGCTGAAATATTCATTCCCATAATAAAAAAATTCCAGAAAAAACAGGAAAATATGTGTTGGTATTTCTTTAAAAAATTGAACAAAATAATGTTTTTTTGAGCGGAAGTGTATAGTGCGCTTGGTTACTTACTGCCCATGTGCAAGTAACCATGCATACTGCCCATGTGCAAGTAACCATGCATACTGCCCATGTGCAAGTAACCATGCATACTGCCCATGTGCAAGTAACCATGCATACTGCCCATGTGCAAGCAACCATGTTTAAAATATAACCAAAAGCCTAATGTTAAGAAATAAGAAGTCCGAAATATTCCTTCTTTCCATTTTTGGTTTGAATGCGTTAAGCAAAACTGCTTAAGCCACAGGAAGTGACGTCACATTCCCGAACTCTCGCAGCGCAGATTCCCACCACCTCAGAGAGAGGACAGAAACAGCTGATCTGTTTTGGCTTCACTCAAAATGGGTCCCTTCACCTCCTTGGTATCAGGAAAAACCAAAATGTTGATGCAAAAAAGAAGAGAGATGAGGACAACTAAAAAAGATGTGACTTCCAAAGTGGAATATATAGAGCTATGCAAGACAGTAAGAAAAAGTATCACTGAAGACGTAAGGAAATTCAACTGTGAACTAGTGAGGAAAGCAATTGAAAACAACCAAAGCCTAAAGATAGCAAAGGGACATCTCAGTAAGGGAAGAAAACAGATTATGGCACTGAGAAAAGAAGATGGTTCTGTAACTAGAAATAGAGGCGAAATTTTGACAAGAGTGAAAGATTTCTACTCCAAATTATATGAAAGGGATGATATATGCACTCCAGACATCATGAAAGATACCAGTACCAGAGTTCCTCCAGTCCTTCCAGCAGAAGTTGCACATGCAATCAAGAACATGAAGCGAGGAAAAGCTCCAGGAGAAGATGGAATTACTGTAGACATCATACAAGAAGCAAGTGGAGAAATCGAAACAGTACTCGCCCAAATTTTCACTCGATGCCTTAATGAAGGAAAGATTCCTGAGGATTGGAACACCGCTACAATGATCCTGCTACATAAGAAAGGTGACATTGAGGATCTCGGAAACTACAGACCTATCAGCCTCCTATCAGTAGTTTCTAAAATCTTCACTAAAGTTCTTTCACACCGCTTGAAGGTAACACTGGACATGGCCCAACCGAGAGAACAAGCTGGATTCAGGAGTGGCTACAGCACAATAGATCATATCCACGTGCTGAGAGAACTAATTGAAAGAGCGAGGGAATATGAACTTCCATTGTGCATGGCTTTTATCGATTATGAAAAAGCCTTTGATTCGGTGAAACCATCAGCAGTTACAATGGCTCTGAAAACCTGCGGTATTGAAGATGCATACATTAATATTATTAATAACATCTATGAAAATGCAAGTGCAAAGATTAGGCTGTTTGAAAATACAACACACGTAAAAATTGGAAAGGGAGTGAGACAAGGTGACACCATATCTCCGAAGCTCTTTAATGCCACATTGGAGGGTGTTTTTCAGTCACTGAGCTGGGAAAACAAGGGGATAAAGATTAATGGAGATTATCTAACCCACCTTCGTTTTGCTGATGACGAGTCATTTTTGCAACTACCCCATCAGAGCTGCAGAGTATGATCCAGGAACTTGCTGACAAGAGTAAAGAAGTGGGATTAAAAATGAACTTTCGGAAGACAAAAGTGATGTTCAATGCTTTTACAAGAAATGAAGATTTATCGATTGATGGAGAAAAGCTGGAGATAACAGACACGTACGTTTATCTTGGACAGCAGATATCAAGTGAGGGTCACATTGATGAAGAAATTAATCGGCGTACAAAACTTGCCTGGAGAGCTTTTGGAAGAAACAGCATAATTTTCAAGAGCAATATGCCATTATGTCTTAAAAGAAAAGTGTTTGATCAATGCATCCTTCCAGTGCTTACGTATGGTGCAGAGACGTGGACCTTAACTAAAAGAGACATACAAAGGCTGCAGACAACTCAAAGAAGCATGGAGAGGTGCATGCTTGGTGTAACCAGGAGAGATAAGAAGAGGAACTCGTGGATCCGAAAAATGACAAGAGTGGAAGACATCATGATCAGAGTTAAATCCCTGAAATGGCAATGGGCTGGGCATACTGCCAGAAGGACAGATCATCGATGGACAGCCGAAATTTTAGATTGGATTCCAAGGGACAGGAAAAGACCCAGAAGAAGACCACATGGGAGATGGGTGGATGAAATTCGAAAGTATGCAGGGGTGACATGGAGGAGACTGGCACAAGACAGACCGTTGTGGAGGAAACTTGGGGAGACCTTCGTCCAGCAGTGGATTGATAATGGTTGACAATGATGATGATGATATAGCACAATAGATCATATCCACGTGCTGAGAGAACTAATTGAAAGAGCGAGGGAATATGAACTTCCATTGTGCATGGCTTTTATCGATTATGAAAAAGCCTTTGATTCGGTGAAACCATCAGCAGTTACAATGGCTCTGAAAACCTGCGGTATTGAAGATGCATACATTAATATTATTAATAACATCTATGAAAATGCAAGTGCAAAGATTCGGCTGTTTGAAAATACAACATACGTAAAAATTGGAAAGGGAGTGAGACAAGGTGACACCATATCTCCGAAGCTCTTTAATGCCACATTGGAGGGTGTTTTTCAGTCGCTGAGCTGGGAAAACAAGGGGATAAAGATTAATGGAGATTACCTAACCCACCTTCGTTTTGCTGATGACATAGTCATTTTTGCAACTACCCCATCAGAGCTGCAGAGTATGATCCAGGAACTTGCTGACAAGAGTAAAGAAGTGGGATTAAAAATGAACTTTCAGAAGACAAAAGTGATGTTCAATGCTTTTACAAGAAATGAAGATTTATCGATTGATGGAGAAAAGCTGGAGATAACAGACACGTACGTTTATCTTGGACAGCAGATATCAAGTGAGGGTCACATTGATGAAGAAATTAATCGGCGTACAAAACTTGCCTGCAGAGCTTTTGAAAGAAACAGCATAATTTTCAAGAGCAATATGCCATTATGTCTTAAAAGAAAAGTGTTTGATCAATGCATCCTTCCAGTGCTTACGTATGGTGCAGAGACGTGGACCTTAACTAAAAGAGACATACAAAGGCTGCAGACAACTCAAAGCAGCATGGAGAGGTGCATGCTTGGTGTAACCAGGAGAGATAAGAAGAGGAACTCGTGGATCCGAAAAATGACAAGAGTGGAAGACATCATGATCGGAGTTAAATCCCTGAAATGGCAATGGGCTGGACATACTGCCAGGACAGATCATCGATGGACAGCCGAAATTTTAGATTGGATTCCAAGGGACAAGAAAAGACCCAGAAGAAGACCACATGGGAGATGGGTGGATGAAATTCGAAAGTATGCAGGGGTGACATGGAGGAGACTGGCACAAGACAGACCGTTGTGGGGAAACTTGGGGAGACCTTCGTCCAGCAGTGGATTGATAATGGTTGACAATGATGATGATGATATATATATACTTAAGGGAAGAGAATACGGCAACAATTTTTAAATAGCCAAGATGACTAGCTAAGCGCACTTAGTACGCGCAGTATGGTGGACCAATAAATTATAGCATTGGAGGTGAGCTTATTTCTCGCACAAGAAAAAAAAAACGTTTTCTTCCCAGTTATATGTCACTGTTATTTTGATGTAAATAAAACATAACTTTTGTTTTAATGATACAATATTTCTGCGAATGGAAACGCAGAAGTGAGTCCCACCACTATCGTATTCACAGCCTAAGAGATCCCACGAAAACTCAACGGTAATAGGCAGGCGTCCTATGCCTGATAAGACGGAGGAAAAAGGAATTGGCCACCCTGGTGGCACAGTGGTCTAAGCGCTGACTTATGGCCATTCGTCCGAGAAGTGTCAGGGTTCGAATCCCGGTGAGCCATGGATGTTGTGTTTGTCTTACGATATTGACTCTCTTCCTTCCCTGGAGTAAGCGGCCCTAAATTAGGTACGGGTGACAGCTTTATAGCCCATTGAGTTGCTCATGGTGGTCGTTAAACCTCCAATTAAAAAAAAGGGGGAAAGGGCTTTCTCTAAGCGTTAAGATTCATGGTTAGAGTTATTGGAACTATGGAAAATTAGACTCTTCCGATTTCAAAAACCACATTTTAAATACTTGAAATCATAAATGAAAAAAGGCCCTGAAATCATTAAAGAAAAAGTCACCTAAAAAGTCTCCTAAAAATGTAGGTAATCCCAAAATAATATTTTTGTGACAAACTCCAAATCCAAACTCCCCTGAATTTAGTGACTTTACCCCTAAGTTGGTAACACAAGTCAGAATACGATGCACCCAGATGCTCACCCCCAACACTAACCTGAGGGAGAATTATAAGTAAACAGAAAGTAGGGGAAAAAGAGAGGAAATGCATTAGAAACCAGCAACGGGTATTTATGAACGATCTCGTAGGATGAGATGTTAACATGGGCGACGAAGTTTGATAACGATTAAGATTAGTCCTGAACCATTGGCATTTGTTGCTTTTACGAAAGTTTAAGTACTAGCGGTTACGTAATGTTTGTATAAAATTTAAGCCTTGGAAACTGGAAAAATATTTTGTCTCAAAGTTTATGGAAAAACAGGTAAAACGGATAAAGAGGCTGAAGTCCCCAAAACCACAAGGAAAATCCCCTAAAAAAGTCTCTAATCCCAAACCAAAAGTTTTGTCTCTAACGTCAAGCGAAAAGTCCCTAAATTTAGCGACTTTTCCCCCAAATTGGCAACACTATGTAAAATGGTGTACCAGTAAGATTTCTCATTGGCTGTAATAAGAAGCCTTGCCATTGGCTTTAATAAGAAACCCTGTCATTGGCTCTAATAAGAAGCTTTGTCACTGGCTAAGAAGAAGCCCTGCCATTGGCTAAAATGGGTGGAGTTTCAATCTCTGATCTCTAAAGATTTGTTGACATTATTTACTGCTGAAAATTGTGTCTATCAAGTAAAATTGCTGTCACATAGCATATTTCTGATAAATTTGTTGATCTGTTATAATATATACACATTTCATGTATAATAAACACAAATCCTCAACGTAAGAAATATTTATTGCATGGTATGTCTCTGTGCCTTACATACAGAAGGGTGCAGCATGACACTCCTATTAATCCTACACTGCCTTGCCATAGCAGTGCCAGCCTAATATCTGGCACATGGGTAGAAGAATGTTGTAGCAATAAAATATATTTTTTTCGTAATTTTTTAAGATGGCATGTTTTGAGATATACAATGTCACAGTGAATGACCTTGAAACTTTAATCTGTTGTAAGAAGGTCATGTATGGTATCTATAGAAAGCTCAATCCTTTAGCTTTGCAACTGTGTTTGAATTGTCACTCTACTACAATTAGGAAATAATTTACAGCCATTTATAAGTGTTAGAGTTTGTCATTTTTTACGAAAATTTCGATTTTTATTATGTGTGTATCTTGGACAATTTTCAAAATAAAAATCTGAAAATTGGCAGAATTACTACCTTCTCATGTGTGCTTCATACCAAATTTCATCAAAATCAGAAATGGTGAGGTCAAGAAGGTGATTGATCTGACATGGAATTGCTCATCTTTAGGCTTTGGTTGTTTTCAATTGCTTTCCTCATTACTTCACAGTTGAATTTCCTTACGTCTTCAGTGATACTTTTTCGTACTGTCTTGCATAGCTCTATATATTCCACTTTGGAAGTCACATCTTCTTTAGTTGTCCTCATCTCTCTTCTATTTTGCATCAACATTTTGGTTTTTCCTGATAATTTGTTCACGTGCAACTTGTTCTTAGACCCAGCTAATTTTGTTGCTGTTTCCATAAGAGCTTTGGTTACTTTTCTGTTACCTTCAGAAATATCCACTTCTTCTGATGTTAGGCCTTCTAAAGCAGAGAATCTGTTCTTCAGTTCCAACTTGAAGGTATTATGGTGTTTTTTTTTTTTTTAAGGTTGGTTGTGTCAATACATTTTGTTTGTCTTTATGAGCTTGCCACGTTCGAGTTTGGTGTTGAGGTGCATCTTGCCAATCTATGGTCACTACCTGTGTTGAACTTGTTTAGCACACTGCAGTCTTCTATGACGAATTTTTTGTTACACATAATAAAATCAATTTCACTTGTCGTCCCATTTGGATGTCTCCATGTCCATTTCCTGTGTGGCTTTTTCTTGAAAAAGGAGTTCAAGATGAAAAACCCTTCTGCCTCTGCAAACTCAACGAGAGTGTTTCCACGCTGGTTTCTGTTGCAGTGACCGAATTTACCTACTGAAGTTTCATTCTGTTGCCCTATTTTTGCATTGAAATCTCCCATAATTATCTTCAAGTGCTGCTTACCTTTATTATGACCGGTCAGTCTGATGCCGACCGGGTGAGAGTTTCCGTGTGTGTTTGTTTGAGCTGAACTGCGCTGCTGAGCAGAACTGACGATTCCAACCGCGAGACGGGTTTCAATCCCGATCTCGCGAATTTTGTTTTTTTTTTTCGATTTGGGTACTATATTTTGCCCATCGTTTAGAGCAGTGACGGGACTTAGTAAAAACGCCCTTGTGAGGGCGAAGTTCCGATCAGCTCGCATAGAGACTCTGGCATCAGTCATCGGGTACGTCGTCGCCGTATCGGTCCCGCGGACGAGGGTCCCTCGCCCGCCCAAAGCCCGAGCGCCCGGTTTCTAAGGTTAGACTAGAGTGGGAGAACCTCCGGGTGCCCACTCAGTACTTAGAAGAAATTTTTGTGTTTTTGTTTCATCTCTCCCACAGAGATGCCAACTACCCAGAAGGGTAGAGTGAAGTCCAAGGGGCCCGTCCCCATATCGTCCGGGGCTTCCCGGACGCAGAAGGTAGCGGCAGAAGCACTGCCATGCCCTGTCGGCAGTGCTAAAGGGGTTAGCCCCTCTTCCGAGAGCAGCCGGAAGGTAGAGCCCATTGCTGGGGGGAAACTGTCGAAGACGATTCCCCAGGCGAGGGGCTCTAAAGCCGCTACGCCCACGAAGGGTGTAAGCACCCCCTTGCCAGTTCCGCCCATGGCAAGGAAGGGGAAAACAACACCCCAGCCCGAATCTCGGGCTCCTGAGGGGTCGTCCGCGGGGTGCCCAGAGGTACCTTCGGTGGGAGGTACGCATCCCGGGACACCGCCGGTGCTTACACCCGAGGAGTTGTTTTTGAAACGCATCTCCCGCCTCACCTCGGAAGTACAGTCCGTTATCCTGGACTCGCGGGTCACTTCCTCAGGGAGGGAGAAGGTGTTTGCTGCCTTGAGCAGCATTAGCGACGCTTGTTTTGAGCAAGCAGCACGGGTGGCCCATGTCGAGGGCATGCTGTCCGTGCGGGACGAGTTGCGCAGTGAAGCCGAAGTGAAAGCGGCTTCCTACGCCGAAGTGGCTAGGAAGGGGGCTATCAAGGCGAAAGGGCCTTCGCCCGCCCCGATTGAGAATAGAAAGAAGGGTAAGTCGGTAGACAGGAGACACGTGCTCTTAGTCTACCCGACAGTCGAGAGTGCGTCCTCAGAGGACACGAAGAAGACCCTGAAAACTGCAGTGAACCCAACTAAACTGCAGATAGGGGTCAAGAGCTTACGGAGTATAAGGAAAGGAGGGGTCGCCGTGGAGTGTTCCCATTCCGGGGAGCTCGACCGCCTTGCCCAGGAGTTGAGAAGCAATCCACTGACCAAGGATTGCACACTACCCACGGCCCCACGGAAGAGAAACCCTCGGTTGATTGTGTACGGTGTCAACGAGGGACTCTCCGGGAAAGAGTTCGAGCAGATGGTTTGTGGGCAGAACCCAGAGCTCGAGAACGGGTTCAAAGCCTGTTTTCCCATTAGGTGCAAGGGAGGCAGGGTCCACTGGGTGGCAGACGTGGAACCCAAGGCCTTCAAGCACTTGGTGAGGCGGAAGACACTGAACTTGGGTTGGTCAGTGCGCCGTCTAAAGGAATTTTTGAGGGAGGTCAGGTGCTTTCGGTGTAATGGGTTCGGCCATTTCCGAGGCAACTGCCCCGAGTCTGATGCAAGGTGCGGCAATTGTGGTGAAGTTGGGCACCAGCACCACCGGTGTGCAGCCGCACCGAACTGCAGCAACTGCTCCGCTGCGAATGCCAAGTTCCGACTGAAGTTGGACGTTGCTCACTCCAGCTTCAGCAAGACATGTCCTAGTCTTGTTAGGGAACTTGAGCAAAGAAAGAGTCGGGTCAACTATGGTTGACAAATGGAAGTACCCTCGGAGGTACGTAACTCTCAATAATGAGTTTCTCGGTCGACTGACCAAAGTGTTTGATTTGACCCTGGCCCGGGGTTAACAACACAGCTCTGGCCCTAGAGCTGTGAACAATGTAAATATTTCAATGTGTGTGATTGTTGTTTAGTATCTTAGTATTGTGAGAGGGGTGCATGCGACCCTCATAGTGAAAAAATTTTGTAATCGTGCTGAGTTTCTAAATAAAGGACAGTAGTCCCAAAAAAAAAACTCGCGTTGGCGGGCGATCTCCCGGCCACGAGATGAGATATTTTAAAAAAGTTACTTGCCCTGACTGCCCATAGCACGTCGCACACACGGGTTGTGACAGGGGGTGTAAGGTACCAGTCCCGTGGGGAGGCAGATCCCCACAGGTCTCTAGACCGAATCTGTCCGAGTAGAAGACCGTGGTTTCCGGTGACTGACAGGCTGGCTGTCGGAACGCCGGCTATTGATACCATCTATCCCAAAAACTATTCGAGAGAGTTCCGCATTTCCCTGCGAAGTCAGCACTTTGACGGTGCAGGTAGTGTCATCAGCTAGTGTTACCTTTATTATTTAGATGACAAATTTCTTCATATATATATGTGTATATATATACTCAACGAGAGTGTTTCCACGCTGGTTTCTGTTGCAGTGACCGAATTTAGGCTGCCATCTGATGCTGACCTTGGCTACGTACAACGGACGCTCCCTATCTTCTGATTCAAGGCTTCTTGAATTGGAAGAGGAACTACAAAGGATCAAGTGGGACATCGTCGGGCTAAGTGAGGTAAGGAGAAAAGGAGAAGATCTCATTGAACTGAAAAGTGGACATCTCTTCTACTATCGTGGGACAGATACTGGCAGAACTAGTGGTGTTGGATTTATAATAAACAAGAAACTGAAGGATAAAGTTGTAGAAGTTGAAAGTTCCTCTGACAGAGCTGCACGACTCGTTATCCAACTCTCGAGAAGATACCAGGCTCAGATTATTCAAACTTATGCACCCACCACAAGTCATGCTGAAGAAGAAATTAAAGAATTTTATGAGGAAATTTGTCATCTAAATAATAAAGGTAAGCAGCACTTGAAGATAATTATGGGAGATTTCAATGCAAAAATAGGGCAACGGCAACAGAATGAAACTTCAGTAGGTAAATTCGGTCACGGCAACAGAAACCAGCGTGGAAATACTCTCGTAGAGTTTGCAGAGGCAGAAGGTTTTTTCATCTTGAACTCCTTTTTCAAGAAAAAGCCACACAGGAAATGGACATGGAGACATCCAAATGGGACGACAAGTGAAATTGATTTTATTATGTGTAACAAAAAATTCGTCATAGAAGACTGCAGTGTGCTAAACAAGTTCAACACAGGCAGTGACCATAGATTGGTGAGATGTAAGATGCACCTCAACACTAAACTCGAACGTAGCAAGCTCATAAGACAAACAAAATGTATTGACATAACCAACCTTAAAAAACACCATAATACCTTCAAATTGGAACTGAAGAACAGATTCTCTGCTTTAGAAGGCCTAACATCGGAAGAAGTGGATATTTCGGAAGTTAACAGAAAAGTAACCAAAGCTCTTATGGAAACAGCAACAAAATTAGCTGAGTCTAAGAACAAATTGCATGTGAACAAATTATCAGGAAAAACCAAAATGTTGATGCAAAAAAGAAGAGTGATGAGGACAACTAAAGAAGTGACTTCCAAAGTGGAATATATAGAGCTATGCAAGACAGTACGAAAAAGTATCACTGAAGACGTAAGGAAATTCAACTGTGAACTAGTAAGGAAAGCAATTGAAAACAACCAAAGCCTAAAGATAGCAAAGGGACATCTCAGTAAGGGGAAAAAACAGATTATGGCACTGAGAAAAGAAGATGGTTCTGTAACAAGAAATAGAGGCGAAATTTTGACAAGAGTGAAAGATTTCTACTCCAAATTATATGAAAGGGATGATACATGTACTCCAGACATCATGAAAGGTACCAGTACCAAAGTTCTTCCAGTCCTTCCAGCAGAAGTTGCACATGCAATCAAGAACATGAAGCGGGGAAAAGCTCCAGGAGAAGATGGAATTACTGTAGACATCATACAAGAAGCAAGTGGAGAAATCGAAACAGTACTCGCCCAAATTTTCACTCGATGCCTTAATGAAGGGAAAATTCCTGAGGATTGGAACAACGCTACAGTGATCTTGCTACATAAAAAAGGTGACATTGAGGATCTCGGGGAACTACAGACCTATCAGCCTCCTATCAGTGGTTTATAAAATCTTCACTAAAGTTCTTTCACACCGCTTGAAGGTAACACTGGACATGGCTCAACCGAGAGAACAAGCTGGATTCAGGAGTGGCTACAGCACAATAGATCATATCCACGTACTGAGAGAACTAATTGAAAGAGCGAGGGAATATGAACTTCCATTGTGCATGGCTTTTATAGATTATGAAAAAGCCTTTGATTCGGTGAAACCATCAGCAGTTGCAATGGCTCTGAAATCCTGCGGTATTGAAGATGCATACATTAATATTATTAATAACATCTATGAAAATGCAAGTGCAAAGATTCGGCTGTTTGAAAATACAACACACATAAAAATTGGAAAAGGAGTGAGACAAGGTGACACCATATCTCCGAAGCTCTTTAATGCCACATTGGAAAATGTCTTTCAATCACTGAACTGGGAAAACAAAGGGATAAAGATTAATGGAGATTATCTAACCCACCTTCGTTTTGCTGATGACATAGTCATTTTTGCAACTACCCCATCAGAGCTACAGAGTATGATCCAGGAACTTGCTGACAAGAGTAAAGAAGTGGGATTAAAAATGAACTTTCAGAAGACAAAAGTGATGTTCAATGCTTTTACAAGAAATGAAGATTTATCGATTGATGGAGAAAAGCTGGAGATAACAGACATGTACGTTTATCTTGGACAGCAGATATCAAGTGAGGGTCACATTGGTGAAGAAATTAATCGGCATACAAAACTTGCCTGGAGAGCTTTTGGAAGAAACAGCATGATTTTCAAGAGCAATATGCCATTATGTCTTAAAAGAAAAGTGTTTGATCAATGCATCCTTCCAGTGCTTACGTATGGTGCAGAGACGTGGACCTTAGCTAAAAGAGACATACAAAGGCTGCAGACAACTCAAAGCAGCATGGAGAGGTGCATGCTTGGTGTAACCAGGAGAGATAAGAAGAGGAACACGTGGATCCGAAAAATGACAAGAGTGGAAGACATCATGATCAGAGTTAAATCCCTGAAATGGCAATTGGCTGGACATACTGCCAGAAGAACAGACCATCGATGGACAGCAGAAATTTTAGATTGGATTCCAAGGGACAGGAAAAGACCCAGAAGAAGACCACATGGAAGATGGGTGGATGAAATTCGAAAGTATGCGGGAGTGACATGGAGGAGACTGGCACAAGACAGACTGTTGTGGATGAAACTTGGGGAGACCTTCGTCCAGCAGTGGATTGATAATGGTTGACAATGATGATGATGATATGTTCTTGAGATTATATTTCATGCTCTCTGCTTAAAATATCAGCAAAGTGGGTTGTCAAAGAAAAGATGGTAATGCAATGCTTGAAAATTTACATCAATGGAATATTACAAATATTGTTGTAATTAAAATAAATCTGAAATATATATATATTACAAAGTATTAGCCTGTTTTTATATGTATATTTATTTATTATTTACAGGTTCTCATTGAGCATTGTGCAGCTCGTGGGGATAAATTCAATCCCACATCTGTAACGATTGATTTCAAAAGGGCTGTCATCTCTAGTTCCAGATATGTCTTCAGACAAGAATTGAAAATTCATTGCTGCTTTTTTCATTTAAAACAAAATGTATGGAGAAAAACTCAAAAGCTTTGGACTTGCTGCGGATTATAAAACTGACAGCACCTTCAGGAATTTTTGGCACACAATTTCTGGATTGGCGTTTTTGCCAGGAAGAGATGTGACAAGTGGAATGGAGTACCTGCAGGTTATAGCTCCACCAGAAGCACTGCCTCTCGTACAATATTTTGATGAAGTATACGTCCAAGCTCCAAGGGAAATGGGAATCCTGACAGCAAGGCGGGAATACTTTACATATAAGGAGCAGATCGCCGAAACAGTGGAACATTCATTCGCAAACAAAAAACGGAGTCTTAAGGACAAATAACCAGACCGAAGGCTGGAACAATAAATTTACTTATGTAGTGAAAAATAGCCAACCTTTGGTATGGAGTTTGATTAAAAAAAAAAAAAAAAAAAAAAAAGATGTGCCGGTGAGCCAGCCCCATGCGGACATGGCGCTTTTGGCCAGATTTACCATTTCAAGCAGTACTCTTCAAGGCAGTGTTACATATTTGAAAAGTAAAATTCAACACTTAAAACAGCACGAGCTTGTTGTGAACTTGTTATTAGATGAAATATATGTTGAACCATAAATAAATCCAATTTGATGTCAGCAAAACTACAGAAATCTTTATGATCATATTTCAGCTTTGTTTTCAAAATATAAATATGCGATAAGTAATACAACTGTTCACAGTTTAACATTTGAGCAGTGTTAAAATTGATGATTTTGAATGTAATTGTTGAAATTGAAAAGGTTGACTTTAAAAAGTTTTTTCTTTGATATCAGATAATAATGCAATTAATAGGAAAGCATTTGAACTTTTAAACAAAATTCTACAGACAAGTATTATTCACCCTGTTGACAGTTCCAGGTTATTGTTTTTTGTACTTGATTCTGTTCATATAATTAAATGTATTAGGAATAACTGGATAACAAGAAAAGATGAGAATCATTGCGTCATGTTTCTTGGTATGATCAATAATGATTTGCTTTTAAAAGCTCAATATAAATATCTAGAATTAATGAATGAATTCTCTTGCTAAATATGGTCATCTTTTGTCTGCTAAAATCTTGTATCCTTCAAGTGTACAAAAGCAAAATGTAAAATTTGCTCTGCGAGTAATAGATGGAAAAATATTGCTGCTCTAAAGTGCATTGCAGCAGGTAAGCTTGCTATGTTACTTGGTTATGAGGCAACTTATCAGTTTATAGAGATTTTTTGTACATTGTGGAAAATAGCAAATGTGCAGAGGGCATTTGAAGGTAAGCAATTTAATGATAAATATAGGGAACCAATTAGGGAAGATGAAGATCTTCAATTAAAAATTTTCAAATCCATGTCTTTGTGGTTAAAAATGAAGGACAGTGTCCCCATTGCCGATCAATGCTGTAACTGCACAAACATTTCAGTCATTAATTACAACAACTGATGCTTTTTTGGAACTTGTACCCTATTGTTTTAAAACATATAAAGTTGATTATGTGTTACTTGGAAAGTTCCAGAATGACAACTTGGAAGGTCGTTTCAGGGATCGCATTCCTCCTAAAATTCCTAATATTTTGTGACCCTCCTTAAATTCCTAAAATTATACCTAAAATTTGCTATTCTTCCTAAAATTTTCATAAGCTTATTTATTAAAAATACAACCGTTATTAACGCCAATAAATTTACCATTACGGTAAGGTAAAAAGACCTGTTATTGTAGAAACACAGCCTATATGCTGTGCTGCTGAAGGGAGGGAAAATGACGCCATCAAGATGCACTTGCTTCGGGGCGGGTGCTCCACTTTTGTGCCTTCGGACAGTTTTCGAGAGTAACAAGAGATCTAAGGGAAAAGGGGAGGGGTCACTTTCACCCCTGGTTTGCGCTTTGCAGACGAACTCCGTGGCACGCAGAAGATCGTACTTTATTTTTGTACATGCCTTGTGGAACCTCCTCTTTCTGCTGATGTTTTGTTATTGTAAACCGCATATGGGTGGAAGCAAAGAGGAAACATGTGGTCTCCTTCCGTAACCTCCGGTAAGGACGATGGGATGGTAGCTGAGTGTTATCGTGGCAGGCAGTAGAGCACGTGATCATTGACCTTCGATCGTGCGTCGGCGACAGCGACCTTCGATGCGCAATATATTTTGGCTCCGACTCGCTTTGACTGAACTTACGTGAGATGCGTATGATAGTTTCTGGTTTTGCGTCTTTTATGGTGTTCTCTGTGCTGTGTGCAGATTCAGTTCTCTAGTGGTGACCTGCTTTTTTTTTTCTACTGACATCCTCGCAGCCAAACTTCGGGAAGTTGTCGCGTTTTGCAATATTGGAACGTGTTTTTGTACTTCCCTTTCATTTTCTGGTTAGTAATACAAGTGTTTAAGATGCCTAAATCCAAAACGAAATTTCAAGATGCGTGGCTCGCCAAAGAATTGGACGGAGTGAAGTTGAAAGAATAGTGTTTTGCAACTGAAACAATATTTTCTGCTAAGTGTATATTGTGTTCAGAAATTTTCAATATTTCTATTAGTGGCTTTTCACAAGTAAAAGCGCATCATAAAGGATAAAAACATTTGCAGAAATTTCAAAGTAAATTTCAAAATAAGTCCATCCTGAAAGCCTTTGGAGGACGGGATCTTCAGCCCAAAACAAATATTAGTGAAGTACTGAGTCATGATTTACAGTTGGCTAAAGCCAAAGCATTATGGGCCATGAAAGTTGCTAAGGACAATATGTCTTTTGTTTCATGCACTGAAACAGTTGAACTTTTCAAAGAAATGTTTCCTGATTCTGCTATGCAGCCAAAATGCAACTTAAAGAAAAAAGTTGCTTATGTGATATCACATGGATTGTCAAAATATTTTGAAGAGGATTTGAAAAAAGACATTGCATCTAGTAGCCCAGGAAAGGTTACTATAGCATTTGATGAAACTACAAATACAAAAGTGAAACGGCAGTTGGATGTGTATCTCAGGTACTGGTCTTCAGAAATAAATTCAGTTTCTTGCCGATACCTAACAAGCGTTTTTCTGGGTCATGCAACAGCAGATATTTTGTTAAAAGAAATTCTTGATGTGTTATCATCCTTCAATATTTCGTTGAACAGAATTATTTGTGTATCCATGGACAGCCCAAATGTAAATAAGTGCTTTTTATGCAAATTCAATGAAGTTGTAAAACAAGAAACGGGCCAGAAATCTTTGGAACTAGGTTTTTGCAACCTGCATGTTGTTAGTAATGCATTTAAAATTTTTTTGACAAGCTTAAATATAGATTTTGACTAATTTGCTACTGATATGCATTACTTTTTAAAGAGTAGTGCTGCAAGACGAGAGGATTATAAATCTGTCAAGGATATAACATTGGTCACAGCCAAATTTCTTTTGCGTCGTGTCAGCAACAGATGGTTAACCGTTGGTTCTGTAGCCCAGAGGCTCTTGGATCAATGGCTAAATATTACAGAATATTTTTTAAACTTCTTGCCATCTCAAAAAATATTTGAAAAACAACTACGCAATTCGGCAAGCTATAAAAGAATTCACTGTTTCCTGAAAAATGAGCTAACTCCTTGCTATTTAGCATTAATTTCATTTTCACACCAAAATTTTGAAAAGTTTTCATTATGTTATCAGAGTGAAGAACCAAAAATACACCAGTTATATTCTGATTTAAATACTTTAATGAGGAAATGTTATGGCTCAGTTTATCCAAGATGATGTTATTGCAGGGAAATTTAGAGAAGACCTAAGAATATAGATTTTGAAAACAAAAATTCATGGAAAAAACTAGGGGAGTTAGAAGTTGGTATGAAGACAAAAAATCTCCTCAGGAATGTTCAGGAGACCAGGCAGAAATTATTTCTCTTAGATGTAAGATCATCACTAATTGCAACCACAAAATATTTAAAGTCAAATTTGCCATTCTGCAATCAAAAGCTAAGAGACATAGAAGATTTAAAGGTAAAAGAACCAAAGAAAGAGTCAACTCAACTTTCAGTCACTGAAGGACTTTCAGAAATAACCAGAATTTCAAGTGTTTTGCATCTTTCTGAGGAACAAATTGATAGAGTAAGAGAAGAGCGGAAACTTTTAAATTGCGATAAGCAAACTCTAGATGAACTAGTGAAATTTTCAGAGGAAGGGCATATTCCAGTGCGGATTGATCATTACTGGCGTAATATATTTAGTGTTAAAGACTCTAGCGGAAAAGAAAAATACTCAAATCTTGCTAAACTCATCAGGTCAATTTTAGTTTTACCTCATGGTAATGCTGATGCAGAAAGGGGATTTTCGGTTAACACTGCTCTGTTAAGGAAGGACAGGGCTAACTTAAAAGACTCAACTACAACATCATTAAGAATAGTTAAAGGGGCCATTAAACACTATGGATGTGTAAGTAAAGTTCCCATAACAAGAAATTTGTTAAATAGTGTTCGTGATTCACATAAATTTTATAAAGAGTATGTTGATAAGCTGAAGGAAGAAGAATAAAAAAGGTAAAAGAAAGGAAGCAGAAAGAGAGGGAAAATAAGGAAAAGCAGCTAGAGAAAAAAAGAAAAGCTGAGTTTGATGACAAAATAAAAGAAAATGATGCAGAAATAAATAGGCTTAAAAAGATAAAGAAGCCTCCCTAGCAGTAATTCAAGAGGGAACAGAAAGAATGAGAAAAGCTGTAGAAAAACAAAATACTGTTGAAATAGCAGTTACCTCTAACTTGATCATACAAGGTTCAGCTGAAATAAAGAAAACTGAAAGTAAATTAGTTGTGGTGGAAGCAGAAAAAGATAGGCTTATCAGGAAAAGGTTAAAACAATAATATGAAAAAAGTAATTCAGTGAACAATTGTACATAGTTCTTGGTTTTCAATTACCTTTTTAGGATATTATAATTTAATGTGAAACCTGAAAACTTTACTGTGAAAATCGTGAATTGCTTCTGGTTCAACAGCATATTAATGTTCAAAGTGAAACTTGAATGTGGTAAATATACTTGAATATGATAATAATACGTGAAAAGATAAGAACTGAACATTAGAAGTAAATCATACTTAAACTTTAGACATTAGACGTTATGCACAAAATTTGGGTGTGAACTTCGACCATATATACTAATGGACTGCGCATTGGCAATAGCTGCATCAAAGCCGCCATGGCTCAAACATTGGGCACGTCATCATCAGACTCCAAATTTCGTGTAAAATTGCTGTTATGATTACTAATTTACGCTGCAGAACTTCAGTGTTTTCGGTGTATTATGTGAATGCGCCTCATATATAATGAAAACTCTTCAGGTAAGTTTACTTATGAGCTATATACATGCATGATCGGGTTGTTTACATTTTGTGATTTATAATGTGATGAACATTTGCGAAGAATTTGGAACATGCATTCCATTTTTTTTTCTTAAGTTACTATATTTTTATATCAATAGCTGCAAGTTTCTGGTTAAGTAATTGAACTTTATTGACTTTGGTATTTAATTCGTTTCTTACCCATGAAAAATCATAGAACTTTCTTTACTATATATCGCTCAGAGCAACCATAAGCACAGCAGGTGTAACCCATCTTTTTGACTGATGTCATGTGATTTTATGTTGGAGCCAGAAATTTTGATGTCATGTGCAGTCTATCAGTATATATGGTTGAAGGGTGTGAAGCAAACTCTTTACAATGTATACAAAGTTGTTTTACTAGATGTATACAAATATACATCTAGTTTTTATTGAAATACACTCCTAAAATTTTTCTAAAAAGTCCTAAAATTCCTACCTAAAATTTTCCAGAAGTATGCTATGATCCCGGTCGTTTGGAAACTACAGGCAACTGAGTGGAGCGAATTATTATATAAGCTTTGTGCAGCTCCTTGAAAGTGAGCGGAAACTAAGATTCAAAAGTATGGTACTCTAGTTCCCTCAGTGGTAATGTACATTTGAAAACTCTACTTAAAGAAGACTGCACACTTACAATGTTAACAAACCTCCCTTTCTGGATGTGCTGGATCAGGATGAAGATTCAACATTAGAAAGTGTATCCAATGATAATTTGATAAATTTAACATACATTTGTGGTTTTAAAGTTAGAAAATGGATACAATTAGGTAAATGTATTGAGTGCACATTTTGGTTACAGTCTGATAAAGAAATTGATATTGATGTTTCCTCAGTACCTTGTGAATTGGTTAAAGAAATAGACAGAGGTAAGTTAATTGTTCCTACTGAGTGTGCTTTATATGCTGCTCTTGTAGTCAGGCATGTTTAAAAAAATTGAGTACTTTGCTGAAAAATTTTTACAGTATTCAAAATGAACTCTACCTGTTGTAAAAAACTGAGCGCTACTAAACTTTCACAGTATGATTATATTTTTTCATGCCGATTAACAGAATAATGCATTTGTAGAAAAACTCTTCATAGTGTATTAGAAGGAATGTTTGCGTTCAAGCAAAATTATGAATAATAATAATTTAATTAAAATTAGAAATGACTTCAGAAATGGCGATAAATGTGCTACTAGAAAAATTAAACTGGAAAATTAGTGTGTTTTTATTGTAAATAAAATTGCATATTAGTAATTTTTGTACTATTAGTAAAAGTGTTTGTTAGTGGTAAAGTTGTAATTTTAATAATGCTCAAGTGTTTGGGAATGCATTGCCAAATGTCCTTGTGCTTTCAGCTGGTTACTAGCCTTGATTTTTCATGTGGTTAGTTGTTTAATAAAGTAACATTGCTTTGCTGTGTGTGGCTAATTTTTATGATTCCTACAACCTGATAACCAAAACATGAGAAAGTTGGGGAAAGTATTCTGAAGCTGAATACAGTTGCAGCTAGTGATAACTAGCACCTGCTATCTTTGAAACTATTTGAAATAGGCATTTGTGGCACACATGTAAAAATTTTGCCCATCTGTCTCTTTTTGGTCGTATTCCTTGCTTCGTGTCACAGAAAATTGGAAGGATTAATTTTAGAAGGCAAGTTGAATTTTTTCATCAAAAGCTCATTAAAATGCTGTAAGCAGTGATTGATTAGCATGAATTCTGTGTACAACTACAAAGTGAAATAGTCAATGGGGAACATCTTTCGTATCTTACAGGGTGTATGTGCGGGGGCACTCTCCATTAAAACTACATACCCACCATTTAAGCGTCAAGCAGTGGCCATCTGGGCTCAATAACCAATACCAGCTTGCACTGTGACGTGTCCTGAGGAACGGTCATGGACTACACTAGTTAGGTACTTCCATCTTTACCTGAGCTCCATTTTGTTATTGCTTGTTCGTGTTCACCTGTTTGTGTTTTCCATTCCGTCGCTTACGTTTGTTACTTTGTTCATTTAACAACGAGGTTGTGGTTTGTTGTTCAGTCATTGATTACAGATTATTTTATCCCTTCTTTCAGAGTATGACTGAAAAATGTGTATTCCAAAAAGTTTGTTTGGAGAATACTTTATTTTCAGGTTGGCTGTTACCCGATACCAGTAACAAATCTAGAGCTTGTTGCAAATTGTGCGTGAAAAACTTTGTCATTTCCAAAATGTGCAAATGCCACTATTTCTACCTGTACCACCATTAATGATTACATGAAAGTGCAATGCCACGTGGGAAAGCTGTCTTCCACCGTAAGCTCATGCAAAGAAACTAAAGCTTCAAGCAATACAAATGTGGGAGCTTTTGTGACCTGCTCAGAATGCCTGAGATTGGAAGTGCTATGAAACTTATGCACTGCTGCTCATAATTATAAGGACACCATAAATACTGGTGATGCACAATACAAAATGACTGCTGGAACAAAAAAAACTTATATTTACGTAATTGATGACACAACATAGCAGAAACATCTCTTCCTTTTTTTCTTTTTCATTATAATTACAAGAAACAAAGCAAATGCCATTTGGACACAGGTCCAAAATTATAAGGACAGCTTGCCCTTCCATGTGTAAGCACAATTAATTTTACAATATTAGTACCTTTAGTAGATGGTATGGCCATTCTGTTGGGCATACTTCAACGAGTTTCCGTAAATATTGAAGAATGATCTTGTCCCATGCTTACTAAGACTTTTTATTCTAACTCAGGAACAGTGGGAAATTGTCTGCCATTAGCATATACCAATCTGGCCATTGCACCCCAAACATTTTCAATGATGTTTAAGTCTGGAGAATTGGGTGGCCAGTTCAGAACACTGATGTTATTGTCCGAAAACTATTGTTTACAAACTATGTGTGCGATGGGGCATTGTCATTCTGAAAGATGAAATAATCACCACTTAAAGGGAACGAATATGCTAACAGTTGTTGATCTAACACTTGGATATATCGTTCAGAATACTTAACAGAATCAGCACTAACCCCGCACGGGGATAACTGGTTTTCCAGTTATTTGGGGAGCGGCGCCCCCACGGCCCGAGCTGACCTTGTGACTGGTCAACATCTGATGTCATGCCACCGCTTGTTTTTTCTTTTTGGTGTTGATGGTGTTTGCAGGGACGGCTGTTCATCCAGCTGTTGGGGAGTCGCGGCCCCACGATCCCGAGCTGGTCTTGTGTCTCGCTTTTTCGTTTTTATTTATTTTCTCCACTGGCTAGTTGCCCGTGTTGTATACTTTACCTAATCGCTACCACGTTATGTACTAACACCCCGGTCTTGTGCCTTTGTTACCCTCCACCACTAACTGTTTTATATTAACCGCTCAGTTCGTAGGTTGCTGAGATTCCGTTTAGGTTCCCTTCCAGGATTTGTCTTCTTTGGATTTCTTTTTTCCTTTTAACTGGTTTGGGTGCTAGACCTACCTGCATGTTTGCCGCGTGTGGAGACCCGTGAGGCGGAAATGGGATGTCTGGTGGCTGAGGTCGCAGGAGACCGGTTAAGTGCCTCCTGTGTACCAACACTCCTCTTCGACCCCGGCTTCGCTGTAAACGGGAGGCTAGAGACTAACCCACCTCTAGTCAGAAGTCATGTACCAAGTTGTGTACAGGGCTTTAGCGGCTTTTTTGTCGTATAGCACGGCAGGGTAAGCCCGGGGCTGTGGGATCATGCCAAAGGCGTTGGCATGACGGTACCAGGAGGCTGAAGTGTCCGCCGAGTGCGTGTGATCACAGCCAACGGACTATATCTGCAACGTTTAAGCTCCAGAACTGTGTCCAGCGTCATTTTCTTGGCTTGCAGACCTCCAGTTCTCCCTTGTAGGGCTCGGTGGTGGGTGGAGTAGTCTGCAGACGAATCTTCCTTCTTTTTTTCCCATGGGTAAACCCAAGAACAAACGCTCCAAATTTAGGTCACCTGAAAAAATTATTATTGACAATGACTCTCCTTCGTCTTCTCAACCTACCAAGTCTCTTAACCTTAAACGATCTTTAGACCTTGACCTGGACCAAGAATGTGGAACTTCTTCTTCGGCAGCTGTACCAGTCGCTCCGAAGCGTCGTCTCCCTCGATTGCTGTGACTACGCATGCTACACACTTACTTGTAGAATCCATCGATCCGAATGAGAGACTGTCCACCAGATCTCCCTTTTTCATTTCTAAAGCTTTGGACGCTGCAGTTGGCCCCTTGAAGTCTGTGAGGAAGCTTTGCTCTGGGGACCTGCTTGTCCAAACTTGCAGTGTTTCTCAGAGTAACACTTTTCTGCACCTCACTAGTCTTCAAGGCATTCCTGTAAAAGTGACACCTCACCCGTTTCTTAACACCTCTCGGGGTCTTATTTCGGAGTTTGATCTCTTGCCATGCAGTGAGGATGAATTGGTGACTGAACTTGCGGATCAGGGTGTTATTGCTGCACGTCGTATGATGTTCCGGCGTGATGGCTCTTTGATTAAATCTAAAAATGTAATCTTGACTTTTAACTCCCCGAAAGTTCCGACCGAAATCAAGGCTGGCTACTTGGTCTGTGGAGTTCGCCCGTACATTCCCAGTCCTCTGCGCTGTTTCAGGTGCCAGAGGTACGGGCATTCACAACGATTCTGTAAGAGTTCCGCTCGTTGCACTAATTGTGGCTCCGGTGAACATGACGGGGAAGGTTGCACTTCTGCGGCCTACTGTGTTAACTGTGGTGAGGCCCATGCTGCTTACTCCCGCAACTGTATGAAATGGAAGGACGAGATGGCGATCCAGCGCCTCAAGACCCTGGAAGGCCTCTCGTACCCTGCTGCAAAGGCCAAGTTGGGTATACCCACCAATCGACAGCGTACTTTTGCCACAGTGGTTCAGTCTCTGCCACAACCCGTGCAGCCCTTTGTTCCGCGCCCTGTAGCTCTTGCTGCACTTGCCAAGCGATCTACAGTTGAACAAGCGACACAGGCGGATTTCACCGAGCTCCAGCTTATTCGACCAGCTGAGTCTGCGCCTTCTCTTTTGAAGACGACCGACTCTTCCGGTTCCCAGCAGACAGCCTGCACGTGCGGAAGACCCGGCCCTCAATCCGCAAAGGTGTGCAGTGTCCATCCAACTGTCTCGGCCTCAGCGAGGTCCCCGCCCTCAGCCAACATTATAGAGGAACATGGGGGGGAGGAGAGTGACAGTTCGTCCCCAGCCTCAACCAGCATTGCAGAGGAACATGGGGGGGAGAGTGACAGTTCGTCCCCGCCCTCTGCCAGCATTGCAGAGGAGTGGGGGGAGGAGAGTGACGGTTCGTCCCCCTCAATTAGTGAATTTTTTTATAAATCTAATTAACTGCCTTGTCTTTACAGCTTTCATCATACTCTTTTTCAACTTTTACCAGGCCTGTCTGCTCTTGCTCATTTTCCACGCTTTTCAAAATCTGTGGCTGATAGTTCTTTGTCTGGCGCTCTTTGGCCAAACCTGGCCCTTGCGCCACTAAAATCCACTAACCAACCAACCAACCAATCAGCACTAAATCGGTTTTCTCATTAGCAGAAACACCACCTCAGAACATTAACGATGGACCACCTTGATGTAGCCTCAATGTCACATATTTTTCTTTGCATAGATCATGTCAGTAATAAATGTATGCAGTCTGGGCCATCTAAATTAAAAAAAGTTTTTCATCGGAAAAAATAATTGTATCCCACCTAATGTTATTCTGCATCCACTGGAGCACAGATGCTTTCCTCACCTCTTTGTCTTCTGGTGAGGACGGGTCTCACTTTCGTTTTCAAGTATTTGGTGACAGTTCAGTTGTGCAGCACACATGAAACAGTTTGACGGGTATGGAGCCAGCAATTTCTTTACAAGACATTTTTTTCCTGGTTGCCATGGCACGTCAAATATTCCTTGATGTCAGGTTTCGTTTGCGACCGGAATGCTTTTTAACGGATCCCTTGATACCTCTTTTCATTGCATTTTCTACCGCACCTTTTGACTTTTTAATTGCAACAGCTATCTCACGATATGATTTCCCTTCACTGCAAAGTTTCCATATCTTTCGAACCTCTGCTGCAGTTGACTCCTTTCCCCGAGGCATTCCGTTATTACACAAAACGACATACGCAGTGTCTTCGAGAACGTTCACTTACGCAGACATTGCTCTTATCTGCACAACACATGCACGTCGTGAAAGTTTATTCATTTTTCTTGGAACTTCTTTTCATGTCCTCATATTTATGGACACCTAAAAAAAAACATAAACGTTATTTTACTATCTTTATAAAAGTCGTCTGAGGTTCCAAATCTCACATTTGAAACTCGCGTAGGTTTGGTATTTTATGTCATTGCATAATGCGTCAATGTGTGATTGCTGTGTACTTATCTGCAAAATACGACTGTCCTTATATTAGGTGTGCAACTTAATTCTCGGCTCCTAACCTCAAGCGATCATAGAACATCTGCAAATGCAAATAGCTGTGTGTAATAATGGCCTATTGCAGCACCATCCAACAGCTTTCCAGGCAACCATAACCGCTCACAGCTGTAGTGACAGAAGGGACGAAAGTTGACAGTGAAAGCAATGTCGTTCGAGAAGCAACATTTGAGGCACTGCCTTCTGTTCACATTTCAGCTGAAGCCCAGCAAATGGTCTGTGACGCTTTGGGTGAGGATGCTGTGTCCTACAGTACGCATAAAAGGTGGTTCCAGTGGTTTAAGCAGAGAAATTTCGATTTCTGTGATGCAAAACGTCCGGGACAACCACGGAAAGCTGACTGTGAGGAACTGGAACAACTGTTGGACGCGGATCCCTGTCTCACAGAGTCGGAGCTCGCCCAGGAACTCGGAGTAACACAGCAAGCCCTTGCAAAGCGCCTGCACAAGCTTGGACGGATTCACACGGAGGGCCGTTGGGTGCCCCACCAACTCACAGCTGTGAACAAGTCTAGGCGCTACGATGTTGCTGTGTCCTTGCTCTCCAGATTTAAGGAGAAGGATTTCCCCCACAAGATTTTGACCTGTGATGAGAAGTGGATCTTCTACGATAATCCTAAGTGGCGCAAATCGTGGGTTTATTCAGGTCAGCCTACCACCAGTACCGCCAAACCGAATATCCATGCCACGAAGTTGTTGATGTGCATATGGTGGGATCAGCGCGGTGTCGTACACTATGAGTTGCTCAAACCTGGTGAAACGGTCAATGCTGAGCGTTATTGTCAGCATCTCATTTGTGTGAGTGATGCAATGGAGGCAAAAAGGCCATACACTGGCAAGGGCAGAAGGTCGGTCCTGTTGCTTCAGGATAATGCGCGTCCTCACACCGTGAAAACTACTTTAAACATGATCACCGACCTGGGATGGGAGATTTTGTCCGCCCCGTCGGATTATCACCTCTTTCGCTCCCTGCAACATCACCTGAGTGATACGCAACGCACTTCACTTCTGTTAAGGAGGTCCACACAAGTATTGATGACTTTATCAACTCGAAACAGCCCTTTTTTTCCGCAGTGGCATTCGGCAGCTCCCTGACCGATGGCTCAAATGTATCCAACACGACGGGGATTATTTCTCTGATAAGGTACGTATTCGATTTGCTATAATGCTGTCAACGTGCCGTGCCTGTGGCCGAAAATTAAGTTGCACATCTAATAATTATGAGCATCAATGTATATAGCCACTATTCATATAACTCATGCAAACAAATAGACAAACTTTTTGTTGCAATGCTTCTTGACAGCCAAATTGCAAAAGACTTTACGTGGGGTGAAAAGAAAAGCGCATATCTTTGTTGTTTTGGTACTGCACCATATTTTCTGTCTTTATCAAGAGAACATTTAAATCATGATGAATTTGTTATGTTATTTGATAAGAGTTTAAATAGGAAAACTCAATGTAAACAAATGGATATTCATGTTCGTTCATGATAAAGTTATTACTATGGATAAAAAATTTTAGGGCATGCACCAGCAGACGTTTTGGAAAATTTTAATTATTGCGTTGAAAAGTGAAAGGTTGAGAAACTAATCCGAGTGTCTGCGTAGGGTCCAGCTATCAACTGGAAGTTCTACCACCTGCTGCGAATTCAGATGTGTGAGGATTCAACGGATACGTTAATTGACACTGGAAGTTGTGTACTGTTGATATATACAAGAAATGTGTGCCAATTTTTAGCACAATGGCTTTTAAATTTTTCGAGATATGAGGTCATAGAATTCAAGAAATTTGCCAAATTTTGGTGCTTTGTATGTACTTATAACTAAACTTTTTTTAACACAAAGTGATGAGGTTCTTTAAAAAAAAAAACTCTTTCCACTGGCTTTAAAATGATATATTACTTTATGCACAATTAAAAGATTTTAATATCAAGGTCACAATTTAAAATTTGTCCTTTGCACAGACTGAAAATGTCATATGATCGATCTTAGCTGGTACAAACTGTCGCTCAGGAAGAACACCATCTGAAACCCGATCAGAAAAAAGCTTATGACTCCATAATATGTAGCATAAAAAACAAGGAAGGTAAGATTTTTTTCCCTAGATGCCCGTGGAAGCACAGGTAAAACATTCTTGATAAATTTGTTGCTCGTCAAAGTTAGGTCTGGTGGTAATATTGCTCTTGCCATCGCATCATCTAGAATAGCAGCCACTCTTTTGGAAGGGGGAAAACTGCCCATGCCACATTTAAACTTCCTCTAAAAGTCTGTCATGATGATACAAGTGTATGAAATATTTTAAAACCAAATAACACCACCAAATTAATCCAAAACTGTGCATTAATAGTTTGGGATGAGGCTACAATGTTGCACAAAACTTCGGTCGAAGCCCTAGACAGGACCATGAGATCACTCGTGGTCCTGTCTAGGGCTTCGACCGAAGTTTTGTGCAACATTGCAAGGTTATAATCCGACGGGGCAAGGTCTGGACTATATGCTGGGTGTGGCATCAGTTCGATGCCCTCAAGTTCCTGGAATTTTACCCGGGTCGTTCGCGTGGTATGAGGCCGAGCATTGTCCTGCAGTAGTTTTGTGCACACTTCCGGCGGTTTGTTTCAGCTGGGGTCAGTTCGTGAGGGACAATGCAGCAGCTCCTGTAGACCTTGCTGAGCCACAGTAGTCTGTGATATGCCCAGCTCGTGTGATTATCTCCGAATGTTGTTTGTCGGATTTGCCTCTGAATCCATGGTTCGCTGCTTACCTGACCTTGGCTGATCGTCGAGGTTTCTGTCACCTGAGCGAAATTTCTTAAACCATCTGGTTGCGATGCTGTGGTCTACAGAACCTTCCCCTTTTGCATAACAAATTTTTGATTTGTTTGAGCAGCATTATGGCCCAATTTAAGCTCGTAAAGCAAAAGTTCCCTAATTAGCCAGTTGTGGCTGTTCACCTTTTAGGCATCCCAACCACAGACAGAGTTACAACATGCAATGTAAACGTGTGACATACCTGCTGCAGCACATGCATTTATGCAAATATTACAAAACTTTCCAACTCACTCTCTGTATGTGTTTTTTTGTACGTCAGTGACACTTCTCGTGTTTTGTGGGGTTTTTTTTTTTTAGAAGCTAGAAGGAAACTGACTAAAATTGAAACATTTGTAAGTGCAGGAAAGTTGAAGAGCAAATTGCAGTTTGTGTCATATCTTGGAATTTGTTAGAATACAGCACAAAATATTTTTCTGAGTTTTTATTGTCCAGGTTGTTGCATTACATGTATCTCACTGGAAATAAATTCTATTAAGACAGAAGGGAACAGTTTTTTTGAAATAGGTAAACAAAAGGAGAGAAAATAATTTGATCATTGCAATAATTATGTATAGACTAAAAGTACCTACGAAAGTCTTTCTGAAATAAATATTTTGTCTATTTTTCCTTCCGTTCGTAAAAATGATCTATGTAATATTGATCTCCCCCCCCCCAAACTTCTTGTACATGCCCAGAGTTCAGGGCTAACTGTTTTACTTCAGTCTCAAATACTGTAGCACATTCTCATATTGCTAGCTGAATTCATGAAAAAATAGTGACAAAAGATAAAAGTGCTCATTATCTGGCTATGGTTTAATCAAACAGAAATAATGATTGCCATTCCCTTAGATACAGTACAAATATTAATTCTCTGTGGTGTGTGTTTCTCTATAGTACCTATACACTCTAAGCTTATAGCATGGAATTGCCATAAATGTATATAACCTTTTACTTTACAGCACACAAAGAAAATATAAGCAAATCTACTAACAATATCAGTGTTAATTTTTTATTTACAATTATTTACACATTTCAAAATGGGTCTAGGATACGAATTTCTTTAGTAAGTTGTGGCCTTGCACAAAGAATTTCTTTCATGATTAAATTTATTTCTTCCAATGCTAGCTGTGCATGCAATTTCAGCACATCATCCTTTTCATAATGGTACACATGCTTCAACACATGGTGCAACTCCTTTATTTCATTTTCCAATACCTGAAATTCATGACTAAAAGAATGTAACCACATCTCAGTGTTCAAAATACAATAAAAAAAGACAAACATGTAAATATCTCTAATACAAACAAATTTGCAATGTTGAATACATACGTATATGTGTATCATAAAAAGTGGAAAACATTTTACTAAAACACAAAAAAACTTCTAATGCTGTGTCTGGAGAGTAGTATGATTCAATCAATTTATATAGCCTTTCATTTAAAAATTATTTTACCAATCAGACTAGATCCTGCCTTTAAAATGGGTTTCCAACTGTAAAAATTTCTGCAGATATTTTCCTCACAATTAACGTAATCTCAAGGATGAAAATTTGCACATTGATTAAAAGTATTCCAGCAACAACTGATACTAACACTACATGGTTCATTCCATGGTCGAGGAAAATAAAAATTAATAACTGAAACTTTCCACCATTTACAGTTGCATAACGTAAGCAATGCGTGATAAGAGGATATTACGGATTCTTCTTATTTTTAGTGTGTTACATGCTCCATTGCCAGTCCTTTTCATTATGTAATATTGCCCTGAAGCATTGACTGAATCCACATCTTTTAATTTTTGTTCAAGCATGATACTTTTACACCAACCAGATCAGTGAAGTTCCAAGTAAATGAAAATGCGAAACTATTGCTAAGGAATCTGAACCCACTCCAGATCTGCACCAGACAATGCAATGCTTCCACATAGAGTTGACAACCCTTTCCAATCATGGAAAAGATATGATGATTTGTGACCTACAAGATATCAAGGAAGAAATATTGTTCATGAGCACAATTTTTTCTGCTGTTGCATCATGATGCTGAATTCCTTTTAGTTCACTGTTTTCCACGACGTTACACAAAGAACAGTGAACTAAAAAAAAAAATCAACTTTATGATCCAACTGCAGAAAATAATGTGTTTGTAAAGAATATTTTTTCCTTAATTTCTATGAGATATAGTACATTATGGCAGTGAAACTTGTCCTACACTCACTGCAGATGTATGTCATTTACCTAGCATATATGTGAAATACATGGTAACATTATATAGGCAACTATTTAGGACTGCTGCTTGTTAGTAGTAGTGAAACGAAAAAAACAAAGGATCGCGCAGAGTTTAATAAAGGACTTACTTTGAGTGCCCTCCTTGCTGGAGTCACAATTTGGAAAATAGCAGAGCTGACTGGTTTCTCAAAAGGTCAGATACCCTGGGTCATTAATCAGTTGAAAAATAGCTCGCATTGCTTGTCCAAGAGACTTAACTGTGAAATGACAACAATCTGTCAGGAATGAGATCCCCATCATCTGAGGTTTGTATGGAGAAACAGGACTTTTTCTGTGTGCAGCAACGGACAGAATCATTCAATGAAGGCTGCCCCCCTATGTCTCAGCAAACAGTGAATTTAAGGGGATCACTACTGGCAGGCAGTCGTATGCCCGTACAGAAACCACTGGAAAGTTCATCTACAGTGGTGTCAGGAATATAGTGATTAGACACTAGAATACAGTCTTTTTGTCCGATGAGTCGTGGTACATCTTGTTCTGTACTGATGGTAAGCAAAGAATTTGGCAGAAGCCCCATGAAGCAATGAACACAACTCAAGGTGGTGGCATGTTCTGTTGGTACAGAATGGGTCCCCTCCAAGGATTTTCTAAACATTGTTGAATAATCAAATAATGTCTATCATCCAATTTTGACTTTTTATTCAGCAGATGACAGTTTTTTCATGGAAGAAAATGCTACTGTCTGTCGTGCAAGATGTGTTCAACAGTGGTTGAGTGACAATGACTTCCACCATTTCTTCTGGCCACCACAAAGCTCTGATCTGAATCCCATTGAGGCATGTCAGAAAAACATAGTCCTCCGTAAAAACTATCTGGTGAACACTTGGTATGTTGTAAAAATACACGTTTGAGTCACATTATTGTGACTGACTCAATAAGGTGGTGGAGGATCGAAGTGGTCCCACAGATGCTCAATTGGGTTTAAGTCTAGGGAATTAGGGGGGCCAGGGAAGTACTTTGAAGTCTTCATTGTTCCGTAAATCCCATCCGTCCCAGGGAAGACAAGCAGCATGTATGGGTGTAAGTGGTCTGCAAGTATGGATTCATAATGAATTTGGTCCATAGTACCTTCCACAGGTATGCGTGGACCCAGAGAATACCACGAAAACATTCCCCAAACCTTAATGCTGCCCCCACCGGTTTGTGTTTTTCCAGCAGTGGTTGAAGAGTGTTTGTTCTCCAATGTTTCTAGCCTTGTGCGCCGATGTCCATCCGTTCGATGAAGCAGAAAATGTTACTCTTCGGAGAAGGCAATCCTTTGCCAATCAACAGAGGTCCAATTCTGATACTGCCATGTAAATGTAAGCCTTTTTTGCCGATGCACTTTTGTTAGCATAAGTGCAGAGCCCCATACGCAGTAGGGTTCGCTGAACTCATTTTAGACACACTTCCAGTAGCCTCCTGGTTCATTCGGCCAGCGAGTTGCGCCACTGTAGCATGTTGATTGGCCGACGTTTACCTCACATAAATGGCACGTAGTGCTCCGCAGTTTCCACCCTGCTTATTCGCAATGGTGCCATTTCTCCAATCACGATACACCTTAACCACAGAAGCACACAAACAGTTCACAAACTGCTCTGTTTCAGAAATACTGCCACCCTTGGACTGAAAGCCGATGATCGTGCCTTTTTGCAAATCTGATAAATCGCTCCTTTTATCCATGACAGCAAGGAGTGATATGTTTTCAGATTGCCTACAGCATACCTGATATAGCCTCTAAGCCAGCTCACGACACATGCCTTTTTTCATTGGCTATGCGCTGTAGTAGGAGGTGGTCACAATAATGCAACTCAACTCTGTACATGGAATCTATACCAAACTACAAGTGTGCTGTAATTCGAGCTAAAGAAGATCCAACCCAGTAGGCTGGGATGTATACAAATTGGGAAAGATTGTACACCTTGAGTTGGATACTTAATTTTTCTTCAGAATATTAGCATAAAAGTGTACCTCAAGGAATAAAGTTGATTCTTTCAGCCATCTGTTCAATACACAAGTCTTAAGCATAATGACAACACACAATTGTCACGTGTTGAAGAGCATGAATGAATTTCAGACCTCTATGTAATTAAACAAACTCAGTCTCATGAAGGTATGTATACCATTCGGAACTAAGGTTGAAAACATTGTTTAAAAAAGGAATCATACCACAAGTGAGTCTCTGCCTGCTCCTCGCAACAACAAAGTTATGACGAGAGCTGCAGAACGACGAACTTCCAAATCTTCATCTGTTTTCAACAGGGAAAGAACACACACCAAAATCTGCAATAATAGATAATTGAAATACCAACTTTTTGTAAGCCATAATAAAATGTAGTGAAACAGGTATGCATGTAATTATCTTCAAACATAAAAACTTGAGATACAAACTTATGTGGCATACAGGAAACAAACAAATTGTACATTACTATGTAAAAATACCAGCCATGAATTTTGTAGAGAATTTATTAATGAAAATGTTTTTAAGCACAAGACAAAGATAACTCTTTCTATTTTAACATATATGCAACTATAATCCTATATGAAATAAAAATATCATATCTTCTTTGAGGGCCACATTGAAGAAGAAATTAACAGGTGTGGAAAACTTGGGTGCAGTGCATTTGAAAGAAACTACAATTTTCTGGAGCAATTTACCATTAACCACACAGCTATCTCCTCAGCAGAGTCTAAAATTGCACTGCCCTGGAGTGGAAACCCACATCTCCCAATTTCTGTTCAAACACACTACCATTGTACACCACACATGACTGGAAATCTCCAGTACCATTATGCTATACAGGACAATGAATCTTTAAAACCACTACACCATCCATACAAGACATTGTATTTCCTATACCAGGGATGGCAAACCCTACGACACATGTGTCACTGATATGAAAACATTACATAAAAATTTAGTTTTTGGAAAACAATTTTTCATTAGCATGTCTGTAGTGTGTTCTTGCAAATAACCAAGCTCTGACCAGAAAATTAATCTAGCCAAGAATTGTCTTCCAAAAGGGTAATAAATCAACCTTCCCTTATTTTTAAGTGCCTTATGCATTAATTCCCAAAAGACAAGCATCACGCACACACAATTTTTCATTCTGCTCTTATGGACTTCCAACACGAGACGTCCACATCTGCTTGGTCTTTTGTCCATGCCTCTCTCTCTCTCCTGTTTCCCCCTTACCTTTCCAGGAGGGAGAGAAAAACGAATCTGACAGGAAGATGCATATAAGAAGGCAAGTTCTTGTAAGAACTGAAAGAAACCTTGAATGAGCCACCCCGGTGGCGCAGTGGGCTAAAGCGATGGCCTCTGATCATTCGTCCAAAAGGGGTCCGGGTTCGAATCCCGGTGAGGCATGGATGTTGTGTTTGTCTTACGGCACTGGCTCTCTCCCTTCCCTGGAGCCAGTGACCCTAAATTAGGGACAGGTGACTGCTTATTATAGCCCATTGAGTTGCTCATGATGGTTGTTAAACCTCCAATAATAAAAAAAAATGAATGGAGATATTTTAAATTTATAACTTGGCAACAGTTTGTCAGTGAAGGTTGATTTGTTTGTAACTGCTGCTTATTTCTCCTGTGTATTGGAATAGTTTCTTTGCATCCCGACCATGCAAACGCGTTTTCAGTGCTTGGAAAAAACAAACTTAACAAAGATAGTGGCTGACTATTTCAAGAACAGTGGGTATCGGGGTTCAGAGGTATTGAAAAAACAACAAAGCTTTCTGCTGTTTGTGTACGGAAACAGTAGTGGCCTGCAAATTCAATGTAAAGCACCTTTTTGAGAGGTATCGTAAAAATGTTTGTTCCATGTCAAATGAAGAAAAAAATAGTACATTTCACAAAAAGTGAAACAATATGAAAAACAATCAAATTGTTTCGCATCTTCTTTCAGGTCAAGGAATAATACTGCTGCGGCTAGTTTTCATCTATCTCGCTGTACAGCACAGCATGGGAAACCACTTTGTGATGGTGATTTCTTAGCCATGTCCGACACATTATTGGAAGATTTTCCCAACAAGCAACAAATTGTGAATAGAGTTGAGGAAATGCCAGCCAGCAGGAACACTGTAAAAGATAGAATAACAAGAATGAGTGGAGATGTTTCAGACCAAATTAAATCTGATTTGGACAACGCCAATATGTTTTGATGAAAGCACTGAAGTGATGTCACAAGCAAGGTTAGATATTTTTGCTAGATTTCTTTGTGGAAATCTAACGAGGGAGGAATTAAATTGCTGAGTTTGCCAACTACAATCACAGGGAAAGATATAATGTGTGAAATAAAGCAGGAATTTGTAGTAAAAAATGGGGATTGACTTAAATAAAATAGTGTCTGTAACTACTGATGGTGCTCATAACCTTGAAGACAATAGGTTATGAACTGAACATAAATGCCTTGGCTAGTAGTATTCAGCAACAAATTTTACACTAATGTGATTTTTCAGTTATTTTCTTACAAATTAAGATTGTCTTAGTCTTAAAACTCACCTACCTACTTATTCTGTTAGTCATTTCTATGGTATTCGCAAAAAAGAGTTTCACAACGAAATGTTAACTTAAAAAAAAAAATGCAGACAAGAGGTGTCGCACTAGGCACTTGAAATGGCACACTAGTTGGAAAAGGTTCACCATGCAAGACAATGTAGCTTCTAACAATTGAAACACAGGAATGAAAACAAACATCAGATTCCTCTTCATAGCAACAATGATTTCTAATCCAGGAATCACAAGTTCTTTAGATAATAATATAGAATAGATCTTCATAAATACATGCAAGGTATATGAGCATATTGTTTTTGAGCATAATGCACATTATTTTTTTGAGGTGACAGCCATATGGTTGCAGTTCAATACAACACTCTTCTGTGTATGTTGAAAAATAACATGCTTAACGTGCGTTTCTGAAGTTTTATTCTGCATTAATAATATACCTAGGTATATAAACAACCAGATCTCTGTCTGGAACGCTTGACATTACAGGAACATCTGCATTGTTGTGCTATTGCGTATCGATCACTTCATGTGTGCTCTTGAGATGTCGAAGTGATTGCGTGCTATATAATAGCAGATGTCAAGGTGATCATGTACTGATTTAAAAACATTGGATTATCAATGTCTCGTTCTATTTTTCCGATCTACAAAATTCGAATTGAATTCTTAAAAAAAACAATTCGAAGTGTGTGTGGTCTCGCATTGTCACGGTGAAAGTGGATCCTTTTCAGATTCTTGTTCGGTCTTTAACTCCTTATGGCTTCTTGAGTGTCTCAATGTACCGCCAGCTGGTCACGGTATTGCCAACGCTCCAGAAAATCAAGGAGAATGACACCCCTGTCATCGCAAAAAACAGTCACCATGACTTTCTGTGCTGATCACTGGCTCTTGAACTTCTTAAAAGCCTTGGTGAAGAGGTGTGACACCATTCCACGGATTGAACTCTACCAACACGTGCAATTTGAACGACCGCTGTTAGTTAATAAAAAAAGTTATGCCCACTTTTGCATTACTTTTGGTACAACCCTCGTACATTTCCTTACAGAAATCTGGCATCTATTTAATTTGTTTTCAATCTGCTTCAATTAAAAATTTCACTCCATCATAGGACAAATAACAATCCCTGTATATTAATATTTATTCAAAGCTTAAAAACAACCATCCTAGGACAAGCAACATCCCCTATATATTAATATTTATTCAAATCTTTAAAATGACAGTCCTAGAGGATGGGCTATTTCCCACACACATAACAATTTGTTTTTCTTTCTTCTATAACACAATGCAACTAAGTTTAATGGGCTCATGTTCAGAGCAAATGTCACAAGAGCACCAACCAGCAAAGGAATTTGATCTATTGATTTGCTGGTTCCCTGGTGATGTGTTACTCCAAGCAGGAGTGTATCAGGTCATTGTATCTAATTGCTCCATATTAAAAGACATGAAGCAAACCGTCTGCAGAAACTAAATAAAAACTTTAAAATTCACTTTTCATAATTTTTTAGAGAATTAAGAAGTAATGTAATGTATTGAAAGTAAAATCTATTAAATTTTAGGCAGCCAATAATTGAAAACAAAGGCTGAAAATCTGAAAAAAAGAAAAGTGTTTTGGAAAAAAAATCAATTCTTTGATTTTTACAAACAAATATTTAATTTTTCAAATTCCCCCAAGAATTCTAGGATTTCCCTGTTTTCCAGAGTTTGTGAGATGTGATCAAGTGCAACTAAGACAGAACCTGTCTTGGTTGCACTTGATCACATGGTACAAATAAACTTATTTTCCATATTGTCCTTGATGTTGCATCTAAATTGGTTGTCATGAATTTTGACCACGATAGACAAAGATATAAATTTAAAATATGTGTAACAAGCAGAATTTTACAAATTTTGAAGATGACAATCCGATTTTTGGTGTAAATGTCACAAGGATGCTAAGTCAGATAATATCCGAAAACTTGAAAATTTTCATCGTCCTGGAGCAGGAGCATGAACCCGCGTCTCCCAGAAAACGCCCAGGTATGCTAACCACTACACCACCCAGAACGACCAAGTTTCCGATTAATTTCCAGGACGAAGTTTCAAGTTCCACTCCAGGACGATGAAAATTTTCAAGTTTTCGGATATTATCCTTGTCACATTTAAACCAAAAATCGGATTATCATCTTCAAAATTTGTATTACATATGGCGTAATCCTGTATTTCTTTCATGAAACATAATTTTGTTAAACACTAGTGTAAAAAAAATATATATATATACACTGCTGGACAATTGCTAAGGACGGATCATAAACGGCTATATAGTGCATAAAAAAGTAAGTGTGGTTGGGTGCCAAGTGAAATAAAATAATGTCAGAATGCCAGGACATTACAAGAAAGACAATTTATTGTGCTCTGAAATCCAGAAGGCTTTGGAACGTGTTCAAGGGACAAACAGGCCATTTTGTGCAGAATACGTAAACGTGAAAAAAATGCAATTACCGTCCGCAGGCGTTCCAGCGTAAGATGTCAATACGGGATATGGCCACCATGGAGGGCGATGCAAGATTCCACACGTCATGTCATGCTTTGCACAACATTATCAAGCAGCTGTTGGGGTAATTTATCCCATTCCTCTGTCAGTGCACGGATGAGGGTGTCCTTGTTTATTGGAGGGCATTGGCGACCAGCAAGACTCCTCCCCAAAGCATCCCACACATTTTCAATGGGATTCAGATCTGGAGAACGTGCTGGCCATATGAGGCGTTGAAAATCCTCGCTCTCAAGACACTCCTGGACAGCGACTGTTCGATGACGTTGCGTTGTCTTCCATGAAAATGAATCTATCACCGACAGCACCACGAAACATGCGGACATGAGGTAGCAGAACATCATTAATGTATCGTTGGCCAGTCATAGTCCCAGTTGGAAGCACATAGAGGCGACGTACGGCCATTGATCATGATGCCAGCCCATACCATGACACTACATGTTGGATATCGGTCCCTTTTTGTATGTTTGCTGGACAATATGCAGTACCACTATCATGCCAGATCAGTTGTCGTCGACAATCAGATGATAGACTGTATCTCCTCTCATCTCAGAAAAGGACAGCAGACCAGTCGTTATCAGTCCAATTGCGATGTTGATGGCACCATTGCAAACGGGCGGTACGGTGACGTCTGGACAATGGGATGCACACAACAGGACGGCGGGCGTATAGTCCTTCTTCATGCAAACGTTTGGCAACAGTTTTTGGGAGATCCGCTTGCCAGTAGCAGCCATAAACTGATTTGCTACCTCACTAGCTGTGCTGCGCCGGTGTCTTTTTGTTGATAGCACTATGTACTGATCTTCTGCAGGTGTTGTACTGCAAACACGACCTCCCCCGTGACGTTTGCTACACTCTCCATTTGTTTGAAATGATTTCCAAAGCCTTGAAACAACACTGTGGCTGACGTCGAACTCCCTGGCAACATCTGTTATTTTTCGCCCTTCTTCAATCTTGCCAATAATACGGCCGTGCGTAAAATCATCTAGGTGATGTCGAGAAGACATACTGAAAATTGCAAGTTCGTCAATTGATTCTTTCCCTTTCAACTTTGCGTTTGAACAACAACGGTCAATACGCGTCAAATCCTTTATATCTCTTATCAGCACTATGACGTCACGAACAAGTTCGGCAATCCAAAATTTGCATACGCACAACACGTCTTACTGTATCTCGCACTTATGCTAATTTCCACATTTTCCTGCCTTCCATTTTATGGTTGCTATCGTTGCTATTGTCATCCGTCCTTAGCAATTGTCCGGCAGTGTATATACAGGGTGTCCGAGAATTATTGGACACATTACAAAAACAAAATTATGTAAAAAAAAAAAACTATGAGAATTGTCTGTTTTTTTATGTCACATATTACTAACACGGTTTCTATATTTTTGTTTTGCAGAATTATTATTCCCAGAATTCGATAGATGGCACTAGGTTTGGCCTGATGAGAAATGTATGAGAAATGCGCAATCAGTAGTCATGTCGTCCGTACAGCACAAGACGATGAGTGTGTTATGGCTTGAGGAATTAAAGTCTGCCATTAAAGTTAAAAGACGGTACCGTTTTAGAGTATGGTTGTAATCCTCCATCAAAGAATTCAATTAAGCGGTGAATGAAACAGTTTAAAGAAACTGGCAATGTGGAACATCGTGGAGGAGCCGGTAGGCCTAATGTCAGCAGTGAGACAGTTGAACAAGTTAATGGAAGTTTCCGACGAAGCCCCAGGAAATCCGTTCGTAAAGCAAGCAGAGAACTGTGCATTCCAAAATCGACAGTTCGCGACATCTTGCACAAGAAATTAAAGTTTGATGCTTATAAAATTCAAATAGTGCAAAAGATGCATGTAAATTGATCACACTCTGCAATACGATTTCGCTGTGGATATGCTGAATCGAGTGGAAAACGATAAAAACTTTCTCAGTACTGTAATTTTTTGTGATGAATCCACATTTCATGTATCAGGTATTGTGAATCATCACAACTGTAGGATATGGGGCAATGAACCGCCTCATGCTGCTATGGAACTGGAACGTGATTCTCCAAAAGTTAATGTGTGGTGCGCCCTATCAAAAAGAGAAGTGATTGGCCCTTTCTTTTTCAGCAATAAAACCATAAATGGTGACATTTACTTGGATATGCTAGAAAATTTTGTTATACCTCAGATCAAAAGATATGAAGTCGTTTTCCAACAAGTCATCGTGTTGGTCAACGTAAGTGCCTAAATGAGCATTTCCCCAACAGATGGATTGGGCGTGCTGGTCCCATTCCATGGCCTCTTTGCTCTCCAGATCTAACTCCATTGGATTATTTCATGTGGGGTTATGTGAAGGATCGTGTCTATCAGACACCTTGCACTGATTTGCAGGAACTGAAGCAGCGTATCACAGCTGCTATTAATTCCATAACTCCTTAGATGCTTGCCAATACATGGCATGAAATTGAGTATCGCTTGGACATACTACGAGCAACCAAGGGACCTGACATCGAAATTTATTAACTTGTGTAGTTACATTGTAAGTTAGTACAGTCAGTTTCTTTCTATCTGTTTAATGTTTTGTTTTATATAATTTTGTAATGCGTCCAATAATTCTCAGACACCCTGTATTTTAAAAGCTCTGCTTATTTTTAACATAATTTCGCGCACACAGACGTGACAAAAAACAACAATGCTAACTCGCTTCTTTAAATAATACATAATATGTATTATTTAAAGAAGTTTAGCTACATATCTGTTTTATATTTCTCCAAATATATGAAAACCATTAGAGTAAGTGACATACCTCTTGCAAATGGGTCAGCAAAGAAAATTTTAGGCATTTACACACTTCACCAAGGTTGGAGAGACTAGAGAATCTAATTTCAGGTCTGCTGTGCCTAGCACCACGGAGATAAGCATGTATGAATTCATTTCTGTATTTCACAGTCATTTCACCTGAAGAAGAAATATTATTTTCACTGAAAGAAAGGAAAACTGTGCAACAAAAATACTGAATGCTCCTAATTTTATACTGAAAAAATCTTACTAACATGTGTAACAGCAATACATGAAAATGCAACCAAGAATTTTAACTAATATACAAAGATATCAGTTCTACAAAAGAACATAGGCTGACCAATAAGTTCTTCTGATGACCTTTGGCAAAATATTATAACAGATATGTAAATCAGTGTCACCTAATGACATTACATTCTCCAGACTACAGGGAATTGTTTGGCACTGGAGTTTGAATAAAAAGGAAAATATATCGAAACACAGATACAAATGACAATGATGACTCTGGTATATGTCTGGTGATTAGGTTTTTCTGGGTACGGAAAATGCAGGCAGCAGAGATCCACTGAAAACTGCAAGAAGTCTATGGTTTTCAAATCGTAAGTGTTTGGAGCCTGTCAGAATGGTGTTCAAAATTCACACACAGGAGCAATGCACTGACAGACAAGAAATGCTGTGATATGCCTTCAACATCAATAACAGACCATAAACATGGTGTGGGGAGGCTCTGGTGCAAAAAGATAGATTGCTAAAAATTTAAATGTTTCTTTTGGCACAACATGTCATGTCATTCACAATATGCTGGGCTACCAAAAAGTTTCAGCAAGATGGGTGCCTACACAACTGATGGCAGAGCAACTTCTTAACTCAGGGTTCCCACAAAATGAGAACTTTCTAACTCTTCATCTCTCACACTACCTTTATCTGCTGTTTTAAGTATATTTTTGCTCAAAAGTGAACAAAAGCACAGGTGTTCAAAATGCACGGCTAACAAAACAAAGGATACAAATCAAATTAGGTGAAAAATGCACTCATATCATCGTGTTATCTATAAAAATACAAAACACAAATGCCAGTGGTCGCTTGATAAGAAAAGCTCTTGCACGACGCAAATGCCAGCGGTCGCTCAAGAGAAATGTTCACAAGATCAAAGAGCAGACTGTTTGAAGGTCAAAGACATGCCAATCCTTATTGGAACTGATGACAGATCGTTGAAAATATTCTAAGTCAGCTAGAGTCGGGGTGGTACCCCTAGGGTTATTTCCAAAAAAAAATGGTGCTCATTATATGTGAAGTGTGAGAGAAATGCTCATAGCACAACTGACGATGGGCTAAGGACTTCTAAGCAACTCCCAAGAGGTCTTTAAGGACTTTACCAATTGCATATGGAACAATGACATACACAAATATACTTTTATGTGTGACTTAACTAAGCAAATCAAAGTTTGCAATATTTTTCATACATGAGCCCGACAAAGGAGAAAAAAAAGCTGAACTTCTTAAATACGGGTGAAAAATTGGAGAGTGCTGTGAGAAAGTGTGAATGTAATGCAGCATGAGAAAGATGGAATTGTTCAGTGTAAATATATTTAACTGAAGCACACAACTATATTCGCAATATAAAATTACTGAATTCAAAACAAAATAAAATGACTTTCAAAGACATTGTTTCAAACACTTGTATTTTTCTTGTTTTGTTTTGTTGTACTTGCTAGAACACCAACTCAAGTTTCATCGTGCAAGCAAGCCTTGCTTTCTAGTTTTCTTTCACAGCAAGTTCCACAACCATATTTGTCTTTTGCTGCCTCTGCAGCTGAACAGCACTGATTGCTTAATTTTTTTCTGCTGATATCCCCACCCCCATTCCTTTATTATCACTTCTCTCTTTCCTCAGGTGACAATAATTCTATCCATCATGCGAAAGAACTTTCAATCTGAAGACCATGGAATGTGTGATATCAAAGCTTCACCCCTCTGTCCAACTTCCGTTTTTGGAAGCCCCCATCCCATTTTTAAGCTGAAATACAATTATTTATGGAATAAAATGGGCACTGAACAACAATACCGGGAAGAAGAAACATTGTGAGAGGGGGAAAAAAAGATCGCTTACTGGGGAGGGGGTCTAACTTCCAGTTTCAAAAGATGCAATTCCGTCTTCAATTCAAACGGAAAATGAACCTCCACCTACTGTAAATTCCCCCGGAATTTCTGTTGAGTTGTGCATCGATCTTGAGAATAACCCAAACGATAACGGAAAACTCGGAATTTCTCGAATCCATGAAAGAATCTCATTCCTGAAGATTGCAGGGAAATCTTTGCGCCATCTTAATTTCCATGTTTGGAAATTGTTTCATGCTTAAATACAAACATTTATGCAATAAAACTTTATTTAACACCAATGCTGGACAGTAGCAACATCGCGAGGGGAAAAAAAGAAATTACGATTACGGGAAAAACTTCCACTCTGTTACACTTCCAGTTTTCAAAAGTTTTGAAAGACGAAGTGGAATGACCCCAACCTTACCTCAACTACTCCCCCCAAAATTTCTCTCCAGTTTTGCATCGATCTCGAGGATGAAGAAAAATGCGGATTCCACGAATCCACGGAAGAATCTCATGCATGATTTTTCCAAATACTGAAAAGTTTGTGGATGTAATAAATTATAATTTATGCAATTTAAAAGACAATTCTGCTGGCCAAATCAGTTTTCCTATCTGAGAGAATAATCACTTATGCACTGGAGTACACATAAAACTGTAGTTACAGATATGAGTTCAAAATTTTGAATATTGCACATAATCATCTCAATTGAAATTGCAAGGCAAAAGTTGAAATTACATGTTCCAAGATTTCAACCTTGCACTTAAATTTCTTATAGTATAACTGAATAATTGTTAATCATGTATACACAAAGAGGAATAACAAAAGTGAAATATCAGTACCACAACATGGTGATGGAGTTTGTTGGGTGGAATCTGCTGAATGTGTTCAGTTTGGAGCCCACAGTCCTCCACTTTTTTCAGCAAATTATTGATCTCACACTGTCTCATTATCTTCCACAGGCTTTGAGCCAATGTCACATAGTATCAACACAGCCATCCAGCAGCACAAGTTCTGAGATTTCATGCAGTCAGTTAGAAAAAAACAAGGACTTATAAGCACCCCTGGAAAATGAAAAACACTATGAGGACCCTGTTAACTGCATTGTCATTGCCAGTGACATGTGAGTGCATCACTTCCGTCAAAATCAAAGGCAGGGTCAATGGAGTGGAAGCACACATCTCCTGTGAGAAAGAAGTTCCAGACAGTGTAATAATCTGGGAAGGTGCAACATTTTGAGATGCACAAAGCATTCTTTTGTCGAAGGTTCTGGAGCATAGGGTAACCATCACTGTCAACCAATATTGCACTACACTGTGGCATCTGAAGAAAGCAATCGATATGTGACATCCTGGCATGCTCACAAAAGGGGTGATCCTTTTGCACAACAATGTTTACCACCATACTGCAAGTGTGGAAATGCATCTTGTTGGTAGATTTAGTTGGCCCTGTCTTCCTCCTTTTCCATACAGACAAGAACTTGCATCCTCAGACTTCCATCTCTTGAAGCATTTGGAGACCCTTGAAGCAGAATTACGCGCAAAGTTTTCAAAAGTTGGTGTATTGGTCGGACAAGTGTTTTAAGTCTGTCTTTTTGGCCTAGAGGCAGAAACAAAAATTCACATTCTGGAATATAACAAATGAACTAAGGGCTTTGAAATCTCCATTCTGAAAATTCCTTGGTTAAGAAAATAAAATATAAGACTAAATGTTTGGTAAATACTTATTACCACAAGTCATTGAATAACTGCTTTTCTATGGCGTACTGAAATTCATAATTTTCCACGATCTAAAAGTTTGAGAATGGATTTTCATTGTCGTGCCACTGGTTCTATGGGGTTGCTCAAAATCTAGATTTTTTAACACCAGGTAGTACTACCATTGTGTTTGTTTTTTAGTTATGATACTAAGTATTTACTGAACATTTAAGTTTTATATTCTTCCTAACAAATTTTCAGAACATAGATGGTGCCAGATATTGCTAAATTAACATTATTATTATTACTACACATATTTATTATTTACCCCGATTTTCTTATTTTACCCTGGTTTTTTTTTTTTTTCAGTCTCTTTATCATACATTCAACTTCAGTGCATTTCTTATTGTCTCATCAACTTCAAAGGTTTTTAGATCATTTGCTCCAGAATGTGAAATTTTTTTTCGACTGTTAGTGAGTATAGGCTCAAAAGATTATCTTAACCAATTCAGTGATTATGTGAAAAGCAAGATTGTGTTCTACATTCATTGCTCTTACTCATTTGTATGTGGCTATAAAGCAATCTTTGTAACTTGAGAATGAAAGTAACTGATCAATCCTCACACAAAAACCTGGATCAAATTTGGTTGCCACATCTATTAAAGGATATGAAATCTACAGTGGTGTTATGTATGAGTTAACTGAAGACTGGATTGTTTATTTATTTATTTGAAGTTTAATGACCTCCCATTAAGAATCTTGGTTTAGGGGGTGGGGGGGCTCCCATCCCTAATTTAAAGCCACTGCCTTTCTTTTTACATCATACATACATACATATCACTAAGCTGTTCTCTGATATTCAGAAGTTAGCTCCACAAAGAAATACAAACTACCAGATAATATTTACTTACTGTTGCTGTATCAAACTTCTCCATTTACAGCGATCTTGACCTACAGCTCGGGCTTCACTGACATCCATCACACGCAATGCACAAGATTTATACTTCATAATCTTTTTCTCGTGCAGACATTCCTGAATCTGATCCTTACGTGACTTCCTTGGCCTTTCCTGCCACTTGGGCTAAAAAGATTTTCTTAGTATCATTATCATTGTCAACCATTATCAATTCACTGCTGGATGGAGGTCTTCCCAAGATTCTTCCACAATTGTCTGTCTTGAGCCTGTCTCCTCCATGTCACTTCGGCATGCTTTCGAATTTTATCCATCCATCTCCTGTGGGGTTTTCTGAGTCTGTCCCTTGGAATCCAGCCTAAAATTTCAGTTGTCTATCGGTGGTCTGTTCTTCTGGTAGCATGTCCAGCTTATTGCCATTTCAGTAATTTCACTCTGGTCATGATGTCGTCCACTCCTGTCATTTCCCTTATCTACGAGTTCCTCTTCTTATCTTTCCTGGTTACATCGATTCTTTTTAGAGCACTAAAATAAAACACAACATCCATGTCCAGCTTTAGGATATCACCTGACTACTGGGTGACTTGAACATACTCAGTAAGAGCTGTTTCTGATAGTGTGCGAGTGGTTGATGAAGATCAGAAAATATCCTGGAGTGAGAGAAAAGGCAAACTATATAACATAAGCACAAATGTCTCACTGGAGAACCATTAGATATGACAATAAAACAACTCATATCTGTGCAGTCATGAGTGACAGTCCATCTGTACACTGGGGGGACTGAAAATGTCATAAACTTTTGGTGCTCACTCGGTTTTTGATGTATTAGTAGAGCTAACGCTATGCGTCAACAGGATGATGGCCATCTTCACACTGCCAACATTAGCTGAGTGACTTTTGAAGATGTGAATTATCTGTTGGGATCTGAAGGATCACCAGGTGTACATACACCCAACAGAAAATGTACAGAACATTGTTTGAATGTGCCTCAAATTTTATACCTGTACATCTGAATCCTAACTGGGTGGACTTCTAAATGAAACAGACTTGGGATGGCATATTGCAAGATGACATCTGGCATCTCTTCAACTGATCTCAAATAAAATATCCTTTAATCATAAAATTTAAAAATGTATTTATGTAATAACCTTTTTACAGTATCATTGACTGTGATCAAAATCATATCACCATTTCATAATGTTTTCATTGTCATGCGTAAAAACTGGAATTTTTGGGAACACTATAACAATACTTTTTTTAAAATGAATGAAGCCTATGAATGCTTTACCCAAGTTCTTGCATATTTTCAATAACACTTCTCCCAGTTTAAGCTGCACTTCACAATTAGTATCAGTGTTGCAAAACTTGTCTAAGACAGCTGGAAGAACTAAGTCAGTAGAAACATCAGCTAAAGCAGAAAGTCCTTGAATGGAAGCCAGATATATGTAAGAGTCTTCATCACGTAAGTTTTCCTGGAACAAATAAGAATGATTGCCCTCCACAAGATACACACAGTAAAAGCTATAAAAGAATAAAGAAGAAAATATGTGTGCAAAATTACATAAATATATGCAAGAAGCTGAAGTAACTATTTTACAAAGGATGTTTCAAAATGATTTGGACAGAGGCTGCTGTTTCAGCAAATAATGAGCTATACGATCACATGAGTAGTCATCAGTCAAGTCCATATTATATGCAATTGTATATTTTAGCCATTTCTGACGTTAGTGCATATAAATTCATAAAATGTGCAAATTGTTGGCAAAAATGCATATTCTAGTAATTAGTGACTTCCTCTTATTACTTTCAGTATTATAAATATTTAACAGGAATTATCGAGGATAAATTTATTAAAGTACATTACCTCTCAAATTTTCGATCTAAACACTAGATCCTCGTCAAAAGTTCTTGATTCCTTCTACTTCCACAGGTCTGGTGACCAAGCCTGATGGATTTTCCATCCAGCATGGTCATTGATGTTGCCACCTTGTGTCTTGTAAATTTACAGGGATTCCTCTAATTTCCGGGTAATTGCATGGGATTGATGTTTGATCACTTTTAAGGAGTCCCAGTCCATTTTGTGGCCAGTTTCTTTTATGTGCCTATCTAATCCTGTTTTATTTGAGCTGGTTCTTATTGCTGCTTTGTGTTCTTTAATTCTGGTGGTTAACCTTCTTCCTGTTTCTCCTATATATGGTAATCCACAAGAACAAACTGTTTTATGAATGACTCCTTCCTGGAGTAAAGTATTTTCTTCTTTTTGTTTTAGGGATGGTAAGTATTTTTTAATTTTGTTATTCAAACCTGGAGCTAACCTAATTTTATATTTAGTGCTGATTTTTTCAGTTTTTCAAACAGTCCCTTGTGGTAAGTGACTTTTCTTGTGAATAAATATTCAATTTTCTCCTTATTTTTGTCTGTAGTGCCTGTTCTGTTCCTAGTAGGATTTTCGTCCAGTAGTTCACAAATTTCTTTTGAAGGGTAATCATTTTCTAATAAGATTGATTTTAACTTATTTTTATGTTTTTTCTTAGCTTCTGAAGTTGAATTCAACTTTTCAACTTTTTCTTTAAATTGTAAAGCTACATTTTTCTTTATATAATTAGGGTGATCTGATTTATAATTTAAAATTTTTCCTGTATTTTATATCATCATCATCATCATTGTCAACCATTATCCACTGCTGGACGAAGGTCTCCCCAAGTTTCCTCCACAACGGTCTGTCTTGTGCCAGTCTCCTCCATGTCACCCCTGCATACTTTCGAATTTCATCCACCCATCTCCCATGTGGTCTTCTTCTGGGTCTTTTCCTGTCCCTTGGATTCCAATCTAAAATTTCGGCTGTCCATCGATGATCTGTCCTTCTGGCAGTATGTCCAGCCCATTGCCATTTCAGGGATTTAACTCTGATCATGATGTCTTCCACTCTTGTCATTTTTCGGATCCACGAGTTCCTCTTCTTATCTCTCCTGGTTACACCAAGTATGCACCTCTCCATGCTTCTTTGAGTTGTCTGCAGCCTTTGAATGTCTCTTTTAGTTAAGGTCCACGTTTCTGCACCATACGTAAGCACTGGAAGGATGCATTGATCAAATACTTTTCTTTTAAGACATAATGGCATATTGCTCTTGAAAATTATGCTGTTTCTTCCAAAAGCTCTCCAGGCAAGTTTTGTACGCCGATTAATTTCTTCATCAATGTGACCCTCACTTGATATCTGCTGTCCAAGATAAACGTACGTGTCTGTTATCTCCAGCTTTTCTCCATCAATCGATAAATCTTCATTTCTTGTAAAAGCATTGAACATCACTTTTGTCTTCTGAAAGTTCATTTTTAATCCCACTTCTTTACTCTTGCCAGCAAGTTCCTGGATCATACTCTGCAGCTCTGATGGGGTAGTTGCAAAAATGACTACGTCATCAGCAAAACGAAGGTGGGTTAGATAATCTCCATTAATCTTTATCCCTTTGTTTTCCCAGCTCAGCGACTGAAAAACACCCTCCAATGTGGCATTAAAGAGCTTCGGAGATATGGTGTCACCTTGTCTCACTCCCTTTCCAATTTTTATGTGTGTTGTATTTTCAAACAGCCGAATCTTTGCACTTGCATTTTCATAGATGTTATTAATAATATTAATGTATGCATCTTCAATACCGCAGGTTTTCAGAGCCATTGTAACTGCTGATGGTTTCACCGAATCAAAGGCTTTTTCATAATCGATAAAAGCCATGCACAATGGAAGTTCATATTCCTCGCTCTTTCAATTAGTTCTCTCAGTACGTGGATATGATCTATTGTGCTGTAGCCACTCCTGAATCCAGCTTGTTCTCTCGGTTGAGCCATGTCCAGTGTTACCTTCAAGCGGTGTGAAAGAACTTTAGTGAACATTTTATAAACTACTGATAGGAGGCTGATAGGTCTGTAGTTTCCGAAATCCTCAATGTCACCTTTCTTATGTAGCAGGATCATTGTAGCGGTGTTCCAATCCTCAGGAATCTTTCCTTCATTAAGGCATCGAGTGAAAATTTGGGCGAGTACTGTTTCGATTTCTCCACTTGCTTCTTGTATGATGTCTACAGTAATTCCATCTTCTCCTGGAGCTTTTCCCCGCTTCATGTTCTTGATTGCATGTGCAACTTCTGCTGGAAGGACTGGAGGAACTCTGGTACTGGTATCTTTCATGATGTCTGGAGTGCATGTATCATCCCTTTCATATAATTTGGAGTAGAAATCTTTCACTCTTGTCAAAATTTCGCCTCTATTTCTTGTTACAGAACCATCTTCTTTTCTCAGTGCCATAATCTGTTTTCTTCCCTTACTGAGATGTCCCTTTGCTATCTTTAGGCTTTGGTTGTTTTCAATTGCTTTCCTCACTAGTTCACAGTTGGATTTTCTTACGTCTTCAGTGATACTTTTTCTTACTGTCTTGCATAGCTCTATATATTCCACTTTGGAAGTCACATCTTCTTTAGTTGTCCTCATCTCTCTTCTTTTTGCATCAACATTTTTGTTTTTCCTGATAATTTGTTTACATGCAACTTGTTCTTGGACCCAGCTAATTTTGTTGCTGTTTCCATAAGAGCTTTGGTTACTTTTCTGTTAACTTCAGAGATGTCCACTTCTTCCGATGTTAGGCCTTCTAAAGCAGAGAACCTGTTCTTTAGTTCCAACTTGAAGGTATTATGGTGTTTTTTAAGGTTGGTTATGTCAATACATTTTGTTTGTTTTATGAGCTTGCCACGTTCAAGTTTAGTGTTGAGGTGCATCTTACATCTCACCAATCTATGGTCACTACCTGTGTTGAACTTGTTTAGCACACTGCAGTCTTCTATGACGAATTTTTTGTTACACATAATAAAATCAATTTCACTTGTCGTCCCATTTGGATGTCTCCATGTCCATTTCCTGTGTGGCTTTTTCTTGAAGAAGGAGTTCAAGATGAAAAACCCTTCTGCCTCTGCAAACTCAACGAGAGTATTTCCACGCTGGTTTCTGTTGCCGTGACCGAATTTACCTACTAAAGTTTCATTCTGTTGCCGTTGCCCTATTTTTGCATTGAAATCTCCCATAATTATTTTCAAGTGCTGCTTACCTTTATTATTTAGATGACAAATTTCCTCATAAAATTCTTCAATTTCTTCTTCAGGATGACTTGTGGTGGGTGCATAAGTTTGAATAATCTGAGCCTGGTATCTTCTCGAGAGTTGGATAACGAGTCGTGCAGCTCTGTCAGAGGAACTTTCAACTTCTACAACTTTATCCTTCAGTTTCTTGTTTATTATAAATCCAACACCACTAGTTCTGCCAGTATCTGTCCCACGATAGTAGAAGAGATGTCCACTTTTCAGTTCGATGAGATCTTCTCCTTTTCTCCTTACCTCACTTAGCCACACGATGTCCCACTTGATCCTTTGTAGTTCCTCTTCCAATTCAAGAAGCCTTGAATCAGAAGATAGGGAGCGTCCATTGTACGTAGCCAAGGTCAGCATCAGATGGCAGCCTAGTCCGGTCCTCCGGGGATTCTTACACCCTCTCTCTGCCTTCATGTCGCATTGGCCGCTGCCTTGGCCAGGTACATTCCAGCTGCCGGAGACTGAGGGCCAAGATTTAAGTTGTGGAGTCATTTTGGAGGGGTTTGGCCATAACTCACCACGCTGGCCAAGCGGGTTGGTGAGTGTGGGATAGCATTTCCTCTAATCCCGATGGTATAGTTATACCGCTATTGGCGGTCGTCAGAGCCCCTTTAGTGGGAACAGGATGCACCACGAGAAGGCGGGGTTGACATTTGTCAAGGAGAGGCTGTGATGTTACGCATCACCTGACCTGACATCCCTCTGTGGTATGCATGCTTGGTGTAACCAGGAGAGATAAGAAGAGGAACACGTGGATCCGAAAAATGACAAGAGTGCAAGACATCATGATCAGAGTTAAATCCCTGAAATGGCAATGGGCTGGACATACTGCCAGAAGGACAGATCATCGATGGACAGCCGAAATTTTAGATTGGATTCCAAGGGACAGGAAAAGACCCAGAAGAAGACCACATAGGAGATGGGTGGATGAAATTCGAAAGTATGCAGGGGTGACATGGAGGAGACTGGCACAAGACAGACCGTTGTGGAGGAAACTTGGGGAGACCTTCGTCCAGCAGTGGATTGATAATGGTTGACAATGATGATGATGATGATATATATATTACCACAGAGGGATGTATATATATATATATATATATATATATATATATATATAAAATACGGGATGTAAGGTCAGGTGATGCGTAACATCACAGCCTCTCCTTGACAAATGTCAACCCCGCCTTCTCGTGGTGCATCCTGTTCCCACTAAAGGGGCTCTGACGACCGCCAATAGCGGTATAACTATACCATCGGGATTAGAGGAAATTCTATCCCACACTCACCAACCCGCTTGGCCAGCGTGGTGAGTTATGGCCAAACCCCTCCAAAATGATTCCACAACTTAAATCTTGGCCCTCAGTCTCCGGCAGCTGGAATGTACCTGGCCAAGGCAGCGGCCAGTGCGACATGAAGGCAGAGGGTGCTAAGAATCCCCGGAGGACCGGACTAGGCTGCCATCTGATGCTGACCTTGGCTACGTATAACGGACGCTCCCTATCTTCTGATTCAAGGCTTCTTGAATTGGAAGAGGAACTACAAAGGATCAAGTGGGACATCGTCGGGCTAAGTGAGGTAAGGAGAAAAGGAGAAAATCTCATTGAACTGAAAAGTGGACATCTCTTCTACTATCGTGGGACAGATACTGGCAGAACTAGTGGTGTTGGATTTATAATAAACAAGAAACTGAAGGATAAAGTTGTAGAAGTTGAAAGTTCCTCTGACAGAGCTGCACGACTCGTTATCCAACTCTCGAGAAGATACCAGGCTCAGATTATTCAAACTTATGCACCCACCACAAGTCATGCTGAAGAAGAAATTGAAGAATTTTATGAGGAAATTCGTGATCTAAATAATAAAGGTAAGCAGCACTTGAAGATAATTATGGGAGATTTCAGTGCAAAAATAGGGCAACGGCAACAGAATGAAACTTTAGTAGGTAAATTCGGTCACGGCAAGAGAAACCAACGTGGAAATACTCTCGTAGAGTTTGCAGAGGCAGAAGGGTTTTTCATCTTGAACTCCTTTTTCAAGAAAAAGCCACACAGGAAATGGACATGGAGACATCCAAATGGGACGACAAGTGAAATTGATTTTATTATGTGTAACAAAAAATTCGTCATAGAAGACTGCAATGTACTAAACAAGTTCAACACAGGCAGTGACCATAGATTGGTGAGATGTAAGATGCACCTCAACACTAAACTCGAACGTAGCAAGCTCATAAGACAAACAAAATGTATTGACATAACCAACCTTAAAAAACACCATAATACCTTCAAATTGGAACTGAAGAACAGATTCTCTGCTTTAGAAGGTCTAACATCGGAAGAAGTGGATATTTCTGAAGTTAACAGAAAAGTAACCAAAGCTCTTATGGAAACAGCAACAAAATTAGCTGGGTCTAAGAACAAATTGCATGTGAACAAATTATCAGGAAAAACCAAAATGTTGATGCAAAAAAGAAGATTGATGAGGACAACTAAAGAAGATGTGACTTCCAAAGTGGAATATATAGAGCTATGCAAGACAGTACGAAAAAGTATCACTGAAGACGTAAGGAAATTGAACTGTGAACTAATAAGGAAAGCAATTGAAAACAACCAAAGCCTAAAGATAGCAAAGGGACATCTCAGTAAGGGGAAAAAACAGATAATGGCACTGAGAAAAGAAGATGGTTCTGTAACAAGAAATGGAGGCGAAATTTTGACAAGAGTGAAAGATTTCTACTCCAAATTATATGAAAGGGATGATACATGTACTCCAGACATCATGAAAGGTACCAGTACCAGAGTTCTTCCAGTCCTTCCAGCAGAAGTTGCACATGCAATCAAGAACATGAAGCGGGGAAAAGCTCCAGGAGAAGATGGAATTACTGTAGACATCATACAAGAAGCAAGTGGAGAAATCGAAACAGTACTCGCCCAAATTTTCACTCGATGCCTTAATGAAGGGAAAATTCCTGAGGATTGGAACAACGCTACAATGATCTTGCTACATAAAAAAGGTGACATTGAGGATCTCAGGAACTACAGACCTATCAGCCTCCTATCAGTGGTTTATAAAATGTTCACTAAAGTTCTTTCACACCGCTTGAAGGTGATACTGGACATGGCTCAACCGAGAGAACAAGCTGGATTCAGGAGTGGCCACAGCACAATAGATCATATCCACATACTGAGAGAACTAATTGAAAGAGCGAGGGAATATGAACTTCCATTGTGCATGGCTTTTATCGATTATGAAAAAGCCTTTGATTCGGTGAAACCATCAGCAGTTACAATGGCTCTGAAATCCTGCGGTATTGAAGATGCATACATTAATATTATTAATAACATCTATGAAAATGCAAGTGCAAAGATTCGGCTGTTTGAAAATACAACACACATAAAAATTGGAAAAGGAGTGAGACAAGGTGACACCATATCTCCGAAGCTCTTTAATGCCACATTGGAAAATGTCTTTCAATCACTGAACTGGGAAAACAAAGGGATAAAGATTAATGGAGATTATCTAACCCACCTTCGTTTTGCTGATGACATAATCATTTTTGCAACTACCCCATCAGAGCTACAGAGTATGATCCAGGAACTTGCTGACAAGAGTAAAGAAGTGGGATTAAAAATGAACTTTCAGAAGACAAAAGTGATGTACAATGCTTTTACAAGAAATGAAGATTTATCGATTGATGGAGAAAAGCTGGAGATAACAGACAGATAACAGACACGTACGTTTATCTTGGACAGCAGATATCAAGTGAGGGTCACATTGGTGAAGAAATTAATCGGCGTACAAAACTTGCCTGGAGAGCTTTTGGAAGAAACAGCATAATTTTCAAGAGCAATATGCCATTATGTCTTAAAAGAAAAGTGTTTGATCAATGCATCCTTCCAGTGCTTACGTATGGTGCAGAGACGTGGACCTTAGCTAAAAGAGACATACAAAGGCTGCAGACAACTCAAAGCTGCATGGAGAGGTGCATGCTTGGTGTAACCAGGAGAGATAAGAAGAGGAACACGTGGATCCGAAAAATGACAAGAGTGGAAGACATCATGATCAGAGTTAAATCCCTGAAATGGCAATGGGCTGGACATACTGCCAGAAGAACAGACCATCGATGGACAGCCGAAATTTTAGATTGGATTCCAAGGGACAGGAAAAGACCCAGAAGAAGACCACATGGAAGATGGGTGGATGAAATTCGAAAGTATGCGGGAGTGACATGGAGGAGACTGGCACAAGACAGACCGTTGTGGAGGAAACTTGGGGAGACCTTCGTCCAGCAGTGGATTGATAATGGTTGACAATGATGATGATGATGATTACCACAGAATTATACAAGAAGCCTACAAATACAGAAAAAAATTTTAAAATTATAAATCAGATTACCCTAATTATATAAAGAAAAATGTAGCTTTACAATTTAAAGAAAAATTTGAAAATACCACCGTAGTTGTTTGGCTAAACACCATGACGAATATATGTGAGTAATTGCTCTTGCTTTCTTTAAGTCTTTATTTTTCAATAATAAACATCATAAATAACTGCACCACCATAATCACATGTCCATATTTTAACGTGCATAATAGCAATTCTAAAAGAGATACTGAATCTCTATGTATTAGGTTACAACAGAGTCTGTATTGAAGGAATTATAGCAGTCCCAGTTCATTAGCATTATTTTAGATGTCTCTGCAGACAAGAGCACAATAAAGGAATTTATGATGTATGCAGTATATTTGAAAAGTGGTAAAATTGAAGAATGTTTTTGGGGGCTTCTAGAATTAGAAAATAGCACATCTCAGTTCTATTTTTCTGCTTTTGAAAAACAGTTTGCTTCTCTTGGTTTAGATTTGAAGAAAAATTCTTGGATTGCTGGTATAGCAACAGCAGATGGGGCAGCCAATATGGTTAGTGAAGTATCTGGTTTATGTGTCAAATTTAAAGAATTTTTACCACATACAATGTCTGTGCATTGTGTTGCTCACCGATTGCAGTTAAGCATACTTTATACTCTGAAGAATGTATACGATACATTTACTCTGAAGAATGTATCGTATTTAGTAACGTTTGACTCTATTCATATTTTAATTTATAAATTTTATGGACATTCCAGTAAAAAAAATCAAGCACCTGGAAAAAATAGCCAACTTATTAGCATAAAAAAATTAAAAATTCAGAAATTGCACCAAATTAGATGGGTGGCATCTAAAGTAGGAGTTTTGAGAGCAATTTTTCATGACTACCAGCCAGTTGTTTTGCATTTAGAAAATGAAGCTAATGAAAAAAAATGTAGTAAAAATGCAGAAGGCATAGTAAAGAAAATAAAAGATTTCTAATTTCTGGCAACCCACAGTTCTCTCCTAGATTTTCTTCAAAGCAACAAATACAGACAAAAGTGGATATTTGTTATCAATTGCTGGCACTACAAGATCAAAAAGGCACTGATTTCTTCACATGATTAGTCACAGGTGACCAATCTTGGTTTCATTATTACACAACTGAAATGAAGTGATAGGATATGAAAAGAAAGTATTTTTGATAGCTTACTGAAGACAAGTGGCTGTTTGATTTAGCATAGATATCACATAATTCAATGAATGTCACAGCAATCGCAAAGAAACAGTGAAAGTGTTTGCAAAATAAAAGCATTTGAGAGTAAGCTTTAGCTGTGGGAATTCCAACAACAGTCAAACAATTTGGTACACATACATATATGTAAGGTCAGGTGATGCGTAACATCACAGCCTCTCCTTGACAAATGTCAACCCCGCCTTCTCGTGGTGCATCCTGTTCCCACTAAAGGGGCTCTGACGACCGCCAATAGCGGTATAACTATACCATCGGGATCAGAGGAAATGCTATCCCACACTCACCAACCCGCTTGGCCAGCGTGGTGAGTTATGGCCAAACACCTCCAAAATGACTCTACAACTTAAATCTTGGCCCTCAGTCTCCGGCAGCTGGAATGTACCTGGCCAAGGCAGCGGCCAGTGCGACATGAAGGCAGAGGGTGCTAAGAATCCCCGGAGGACCGGACTAGGCTGCCATTTGATGCTGACCTTGGCTACCTATAACGGACGCTCCCTATCTTCTGATTCAAGGCTTCTTGAATTGGAAGAGGAACTACAAAGGATCAAGTGGGACATCGTCGGGCTAAGTGAGGTAAGGAGAAAAGGAGAAGATCTCATTGAACTGAAGAGTGGACATCTCTTCTATTATCGTGGGACAGATACTGGCAGAACTAGTGGTGTTGGATTTATAATAAACAAGAAACTGAAGGATAAAGTGGTAGAAGTTGAAAGTTCCTCTGACAGAGCTGCACGACTCGTTATCCAACTATCAAGAAGATACCAGGCTCAGATTATTCAAACTTATGCACCCACCACAAGTCATCCTGAAGAAGAAATTGAAGAATTTTATGAGGAAATTCGTCATCTAAATAATAAAGGTAAGCAGCACTTGAAGATAATTATGGGAGATTTCAATGCAAAAATAGGGCAACGGCAACAGAATGAAACTTCAGTAGGTAAATTCGGTCACGGCAACAGAAACCAGCGTGGAAATACTCTCGTTGAGTTTGCAGAGGCAGAAGGATTTTTCATCTTGAACTCCTTTTTCAAGAAAAAGCCACACAGGAAATGGACATGGAGACATCCAATTGGGACGACAAGTGAAATTGATTTTATTATGTGTAACAAAAAATTCGTCATCGAAGACTGCAGTGTGCTGAACAAGTTCAACACAGGTAGTGACCATAGATTGGTGAGATGTAAGATGCACCTCAACACTAAACTGGAACGTGGCAAACTCATAAGACAAACAAAATGTATTGACATAACCAACCTTAAAAAACACCATAATACTTTCAAGTTGGAACTGAAGAACAGATTCTCTGCTTTAGAAGGCCTAACATCGGAAGAAGTGGATATTTCGGAAGTTAACAGAAAAGTAACCAAAGCTCTAATGGAAACAGCAACAAAATTAGCTGGGTCTAAGAACAAGTTGCATGTGAACAAATTATCAGGAAAAACCAAAATGTTGATGCAAAAAAGAAGAGAGATGAGGACAACTAAAGAAGATGTGACTTCCAAAGTGGAATATATAGAGCTATGCAAGACAACACGAAAAAGTATCACTGAAGACGTAAGGAAATTCAACTGTGAGCTAGTGAGGAAAGCAATTGAAAACAACCAAAGCCTTAAGATAGCAAAGGGACATCTCAGTAAGGGAAGAAAACAGATTATGGCTCTGAGAAAAGAAGATGGTTCTATAACAAGAAATAGAGGCGAAATTTTGACAAGAGTGAAAGATTTCTACTCCAAATTATATGAAAGGGATGATACATGTACTCCAGACATCATGAAAGGTACCAGAGTTCTTCCAGTCCTCCCAGCAGAAGTTGCTCATGCAATCAAGAACATGAAGCGAGGGAAAGCTCCAGGAGAAGATGGAATTACTATAGACATCATACAAGAAGCAAGTGGAGAAATTGAAACAGTACTCGCCCAAATTTTCACTCGATGCCTTAATGAAGGGAAGATTCCTGAGGATTGGAACAATGCTACAATGATCCTGCTACATAAAAAAGGTGACATTGAGGATCTCAGGAACTACAGACCTATCAGCCTCCTATCAGTGGTTTATAAAATCTTCACTAAAGTTCTTTCACACCGCTTGAAGGTAACACTGGACATGGCTCAACCGAGAGAACAAGCTGGATTCAGGAGTGGCTACAGCACAATAGATCATATCCACGTACTGAGAGAACTAATTGAAAGAGCGAGGGAATATGAACTTCCATTGTGCATGGCTTTTATCGATTATGAAAAAGCCTTTGATTCGGTGAAACCATCAGCAGTTACCACGGCTCTGAAATCCTGCGGTATTGAAGATGCATACATTAATATTATTAATAACATCTATGAAAATGCAAGTGCAAAGATTCGGCTGTTTGAAAATACAACACACATAAAAATTGGAAAGGGAGTGAGACAAGGTGACACCATATCTCCGAAGCTCTTTAATGCCACATTGGAAAATGTCTTTCAATCACTGAACTGGGAAAACAAAGGGATAAAGATTAATGGAGATTATCTAACCCACCTTCGTTTTGCTGATGACGTAGTCATTTTTGCAACTACCCCATCAGAGCTGCAGAGTATGATCCAGGAACTTGCTGACAAGAGTAAAGAAGTGGGATTAAAAATGAACTTTCAGAAGACAAAAGTGATGTTCAATGCTTTTACAAGAAATGAAGATTTATCGATTGATGGAGAAAAACTGGAGATAACAGATACGTATGTTTATCTTGGACAGCAGATATCAAGTGAGGGTCACATTGATGAAGAAATTAATCAGCGTACAAAACTTGCCTGGAGAGCTTTTGGAAGAAACAGCATAATTTTCAAGAGCAATATGCCATTATGTCTTAAAAGAAAAGTGTTTGATCAATGCATCCTTCCAGTGCTTACGTATGGTGCAGAGACGTGGACCTTAACTAAAAGAGACATACAAAGGCTGCAGACAACTCAAAGCTGCATGGAGAGGTGCATGCTTGGTATAACCAGGAGAGATAAGAAGAGGAACTCGTGGATCCGAAAAATGACGAGAGTGGAAGACATCATGATCAGAGTTAAATCCCTGAAATGGCAATGGGCTGGTCATACTGCCAGAAGGACAGACCATAGATGGACAGCCGAAATTTTAGATTGGATTCCAAGGGACAGGAAAAGACCCAGAAAAAGACCACATGGGAGATGGGTGGATGAAATTCGTAAATATGCGGGAGTGACATGGAGCAGAGACTGGCACAAGACAGACCGTTGTGGAGGAAACTTGGGGAGACCTTCGTCCAGCAGTGGATTGATAATGGTTGACAATGATGATGATGATGACATATACAGATGTGACAACCTTCAAAATCTAAAAATCAGGAGATTTTTTACAGCTCATAAAATCACATGGAGCGCTATTTTTTATCGACATTTTTCAGATGCAGGAGCAATTTTCTAGAAGTAGTATTATTGGTACATAGTCTTTTTAATGTTTAAAAAGTTATTCTAAATGCAGACACAATGTTTATCAAACTGAAATGCAAAACTTTTTTTTGGGGGGGGGGATATTTAAGAATACAGGATACATGTTCTGATCATCGGTGGGGGGGGGGGTTACAGTTACAGGGGATATCTTTGCTACGTCCGATTTTCGTTATCGGACATTTCCCCTCCATTTTCAAGTTGAAATACAAATATTTATGAAATAAATGATATTTAACAACAATACTAGGCAGAAGAAACATCATGTGAAAAATAAAATTACGAGAGAAATCTTCCCTGTGTCTAACTTCCGTTTTCGAAAGTTTTGGAAGATGAAACTTCCTCTTTCGAAAGTTTAAAAGAAAGTTTCAGGCGGAAAACATCCTCCACCACTACTAATTGTTTCAAAATTTCTATTCAGTTATGCATCAATCTCGTGGATAACCCAAATTATGACGGAAAAGGAGAAATTCCTCGAAGCCGTCACACTCTCGTGCCTAAAGATTACAGGGAAATTTTTCCGCCCTTGAATTTCCGTTTTCAGAAATTTTCCCTCCATTTTCAAACTGAAATACAAATATTTACGGAATAAAATAATATATAACAACAATACTGGACAGAGTCAACATCACAGGAAAAAGAACAATTACAAAATTTTTTTTTATTTCGTTTACTTCTGTTTCTGAAAGACGAAATACCGTCCCGATGCGTGTTTTTATGAATTGGTAAAATTCTTCGATGAGTAGTTTTATGTGCCGAGAAAAATTCCAGATGCATATTTTTACGTATCGAGAAAAATTCCAGATGCATATTTTTGCGCGTTGATAAAATTTTGATGCATACTAGACACGTAATTAGATTACGCATTTTGGAGAACTCTGGTCGGCACGTCACTTGAGCACTCCAGTGGAGAGAGAGAGAGAGCTACCCAAGGAGGCACCAAGAAGCAGAGCCATTGTTATACTTGATGGCTCCGCACGAAGCCGGCGAGTCAAAGATGACATCATCGCGAAACACGGAGCTCGTAAGGTCCGGTAGAAAATCTAAATGGATGGTTGCAGGAGATTGAAATATTTTGATTAAGCAATCAAAATATTAAAAAATCCGTAAAAAAAGACTTCTATCCGTAAATCAGTAAAATGAAGCAGAAATCCGTAAAAGTTAGCAAGTATGCAACAACCATATCATACATGAGACCGGCCGATGACAAAAAAAGCTGAACTTTTTAACTGGGTGGAAAATTGGGACACGCGAACGCGCGGTGAGCAATTTCAAATACAGCATATATACAATATTTAAGATTACACTAGCCATATGGAATTATTTTCTGTAAATTATGTAAGTAAATATTAAAGTGAAGCACATTATTATATTCACAATAGAAAAGTAGGGATTTAAGAACAAAATAAAATGAAATATTTTTAAAAATCAGATTTAAAACTTACATGTGAATCTTTACTAACTAAATCCTAAGGTGAAAAGTATTTGTCTAGGAAAGTTTGTGAATTTAGTCAAGCAATTAGAAACTTGCAAGAATTAGAAACATATCCACAGATTAGATTTTAGTCATTGAAGAAGTCAATAAAATATTTCTCAATGTAACCTTATAAAATGGCTTGCACAATTTTTTGCTTGCATTGTGAATATGGTGACATGAATCTCCATCAATGTCAAGCAAGTGGGGAGATTTTCTCTGCCGAATTCTTGTTTTTAACAATGTTTTTGAGCCTCTCATGACACATTCTTTCCACTTAGCTTTCAAACAAGCAAAACAAATTCCTTCTTAGAAAGAAAGAACGAAAAAAAAAAAACCAAAAAAAAAAAAAAAAAAAAAACCGGAAAGCTGCGTCACGAACTTTTTAGAGGCTTCGGGCCGACGTAATACTGGTCCGAAGCCGTGCTCCCCCCTCCCCTACTTTCAAACATGCAAAACACATTCTTCCTTAGAAAAAAAAGAAAGGAAAGAAACAGAGGTGCGTCACGAACTTTGTTCAGCGGCTTCGGGACGACGTTATCCTAGCCGGGCGCCGTGCTTTCTTTCCACTAAGTTTTCGTTTTCAAACAAGCAGAACACATCTCTCCTCCTTAGAAAAAAAAAGAGGTTCGTCACGAACATGGTTCAGAAGCATCGGGCCGACGCAATTCCGGGCAACAGCGAAAGAAGGACGTCCGAACCAACGTAATTCCGGACGACGGCAAAAGAAGCACGTCCGAACCAACGTAATTCCGGATCACGGCAAAAGAAGCACGTCCGAACCAACGTAATTCCGGATCACGGCAAAAGAAGCACGTCAGAACCAACGAATTCGGATCACGGCAAAAGAAGCACGTCCGAACCAACGTAATTCCGGATCACGGCAAAAAAAGCACGTCCGAACCAACGTAATTCCGGATCACGGCAAAAGGAGCACGTCCGAACCAACGTAATTCCGGATCATGGCAAAAGAAGCACGCCAGGCCTACATAATCCCGGCGCGGCGCCGTGCTTCCTTTCCACTTAGCTTTCAAACAAGCAAAACAAATTCCTTCTCTTCGGGGGCGGTGGGCGGGGGGTAAGAACGAATTTAAGAAAAGAAAGCTGCGTCCCGAACTTTATTCAGATGCTTCAAGTCGACGTAATCCCGGGCCAGGGCGAAAGAAGCACGACGGCATTTTTTTTTTTTTTGTTCACACTTTGAAACAAGCAAAACAAATTCAACCACCTGAGAAAAAAAAAAAAAAAAAGACGAATGCTGTGTTACGAACTTTGTTCAGAGGCTTTTACATCGATTATTTACAAAATCAGTAAAACTTTCTTAATAACAGCGAAAATCTGAATATCCATAATTTTTTGTTAGTCACCCGTAATCCCGAGGGAAATCCGTAATTTTTCGCATCCTCCGTAGGAAGAGGTTTCACGAGAGCTTCGATTCTCGAACGATCTCAGAAAAGCGGGAACGCATTCGAGTACATTTGCAAATTACAAGAGAGAGTTTCTGGCGATGACGTCACGGATAGAATCGAGCGGATAGAATGCAGAGTGGCGATTTCCCGCAAGACACGGAAAGGGCTGCGGGGTTTCCCTAAAGCACGAAGTAGGCGGAGCTTCCACCCTTTGCGCTGCGATGCTCAAGTGACTGATACCCCATCCATTATTGACAGCAGTAAACAAATTGAGCTCCTGACTCCACCCTCCAACATTTCTTCTTGCCCCCCCCCGGCGTCTGCTCCAAAAACAACGCTTTCAGCTAGAAAGCGCTTAGTTCTTTTACTCCACAGAAAAGCGGAATTCCGCTTTTTTTCTATAGAACGACGACCCCCCCTAAAAATCTTGAAAAATTTCTCTTCATTTTTGCAATGACCTCGAGAGTGACCAAAATGATGCCGAAAAAGCGGAATTCCGCGAATTCGCGGAAGAATCTCATGTATGCCATATGCCCCACTGCGATTCGAACCCGGACCCATCTCGGACAATTTGTCAAAAGCCGGCGCTCAGTTTCACAACTTTATTATGTAGCAAAAACAATAACAGCTAATATGTAAAGAAGAAGCAAATTACCAAAGATATGACATAAAATAAAACATTAAAAACCGCGAAAGTGGCGTAATGCAAAAGGAAAAATCTCCCGCAAAAAGTAAGCGAAAGGAATGAGAAAAAAAGAAACAAATTCACAAACTAAGTGTACACAAAATGCTACAATAGAAAATAAAACAAAGCTGACAATAACAGATTCACAATCAGAAATGAACAAAGTAGCACATTAATCTTCCACAAAATTCGAAGAAGATGGAAAAAGAGATAAACCTGGTGCAAAACAAAAAATAAAAATCTCCACAGTAAAGCAAAACTGAAAAGCACTCCGCAAAATTCTGAAGAAACCATAAACAGAGCTCGCAGCTAAGAGCAGGGAGACATGAAACGATAAGTAGGTCACAGCTGTCGCGTGAGTGTGTTTGTAACCAACATAAAATAGACCACCAGGGGTGGCTTTCTCTTTACAGATATGAGGAGAGGAAAAGTACGATACTGATGACTGTAAATGCCGTCTTGCATCGACGCAGAAAGAAAAAGATTTCACAAGCAGTTCAAAATCTTTTTCTTCTGCATCGATCCAAGGCGGTGGTTGATGAAATTTCGACCATCGTAACGGCTAATTATCGGCGAAAATCGGGAGAATTTGACATTTATCCGGAGGGCAGGAGGAATGGCTGAAAATCCAGAGTCTCCCGCCTAAATCCGGAGAGTTGGCATGTCTGCATATATAAAACTGAATACCTACATTAAGTGTATAAATGGGCAGCTTATTGCAATGGTCTAGTGAATAAAGAACTGCATGCAATTTACACCTAGAGTATAAACTGCTATAATTATGTGGTAAAACCAGTGACTGAAAGTAGTGCTGCTACTGTAGCTCACTACATTTATACAGTAGTAGCATGGTATGTAGCATCACTACAATTAGGAAGATGTAATTGCAGCAGTAGCATGCTACAAAACAAAGCTTGTAGTGGAAAATTACGTTACAAATCATGTTACTTTAAAAATAGTAAAAAAAAAATTCTTCAAATCATGTGACAGTTCCGTATTTCCTAGAACATTATTGGCTGGGACAGGGAGTTAAGTGTGCCTTGCTTACAGTCATGTACCTGACTTGACTTACATTGTGAAATTTAGCCAAACTGTTTACCATACAGTATTATATTCCTTACTTTATGCTACTGTTTTTACAGGGAACCATAGTTCTCACTCTTTTTCCACCTAGAAAATCAAGGACTCAGAAAAATTGTCAAGACAATATTTGTGCACAATAAGAACTCTCATGAAACATTAAAATAAATTGTAACAAGCAGTCAAAAAGTTCAATTAAAATTAGTTATATGTAAACATAGCACCATACTTTGGTGAGGTGTTATTATTCCACAAGATTTCAGTTTCCTTAACACTGACACTTTCCCCCAGAACTAAGTACTTTAACAATTTATCTCAATGAAGCCAAGGCTCACTTGATGCATGAATATGCAGACTTATCAGTGAAATAAAAAAAAGCTCGCATCATATGCACTGTTGATCTCATTTAGTTTCTGAAGTTTCAATATGTCAAAACATTTTAAACAGTCCAATACTATTTTTTAACATCTTCAGCTAAAAATGGTAACAATAGAGTCTGTTTGGTAGTGAACTAGGAAGGGTTGCAAAATCTTGGAAATTGAAAGGAAAAAATTCAGCTTCACTTTCATTGGGACATCTTTACATGCCTGTGAAACTATAAGGTATGATTTGCACTTTGGAGTATTTGAAGATTTACCTTTGTCAGTAAGGGAAAAATAATTTTGTACATTCTTCCTCATCTTAATGGCTCTTTTGGCAGTAGGAAAATTTTCCAGCCATTGATGGTTGCAAAACTTTTAGGGCATTTCTCCAGTTTGTTGAATTCTAATAGTCCTCTCCTTCTTGCAGGAGTCTTTATAAAGTTGATAAAGGATTGTCAGAAAATTAACTACATTCCATGAAGAAGCTGTGCATCCATGTTTAAAATAATTGTACAGTGTATGAATACCACAATTACCTATGTTAACCATTTGGTAACCAAATTATATTTTAATTTCTGCTTGCAGAAGGCTAAAAACCTTTCAGTTAACTGTTAGACCATCCATTGATGTGCTTAACACCTTGGATAAATTAAGTTTCTGTGTAGCATCACACACAGAGATGCCAATGTTAATTCAGCAATAGAGTGACCCATGAAAACAGAGGTACAGTATCTGCTAAGAACTAGGTTTTTATCTGCTCTCCGGAAGCGAACATGATTGTCCATTTGCTTTGACTGTGTAGCATGGTTCATACTCTCATCAAATAATAATTTGTAGAAGTCTACTTCATTAACACATCTAAAAACAGCTTTTAGTAAAATGAGGTGCTATTCCAAACTAGATTAGATAATCACAGTTTGTAGCACCACACACAAACCTCCACAGGACTTTTTTTCCTTGCCTACTAAGATCTGCATCTTTGTACTAGTGACTGCTGTTTCATTACATGTTTAGAATCAACAGCCATGTGAAACAGTAAACATTACACCATGGAGAAAACAGCCATATCTACCGAGCCAGGGACATCGGCCAGCAACATATTTGAAAGGAGCATTTATCCTCGCATGCGCTGGGCTACAAGCATTCAGCATATTGTATGCTTGGTTTGAGATGCTAGTACCTTACATCCCCTCGCATTTGCTTACCATAGTTCAGAATCACACCTATGTGAAAACTGGAAATGTGACACCCACATGCTGCTGGTTTCAAGAGAACATTCCACAATTTGGCGCAGCCGCCTGAGACATTTTGGTGATAGCTTCTCTTCAACTAACTGAGGTTATTCTGAAATTTGGTTAAAGGAAAAAAAAAAAAATCAAGTGCTTTCAAGGGCTCTGAAAAAGGAAAATTAAATTCAAGGAGTTTTCAAGAATTTTCAAGGACTGTGGGAACCATGGGGAAGTTTCATTCAGCCAGAGAAGACAGCATGTACAATCGAGCTAGTGGTTTTGTTGATGACATTTCGTAATGAGAATCGATCTCTCAGTAAAGAAAATGAATTTGCAGATACCTGTTGATAGTGCTTTTATTTGAATTTCCTGAGCATATCAACTGGCCTCAAATATAAGCCACTAAATGAGTTAAAATGTGTTACATATGATTATCGGTGCTGAGGTAAATACAAAGGCATATTACTTGTGTAATTTATCTTGGTATTTAGCTCTGAATGCCATGTGTAAGAATGAACATAAGAAGATGATCTTCAGAATTTGCATTTTTCACTTAACACTTAATGAAGAAAAAGTAGTGTAGCAAAGCTATTTTTCAGAACAAATAGTTGTAGCAGTAGCTAGCTACTTTTAAAAAGTAGTTTTCCAATCACTGGGTAAAACTGAGTTTGTAATTTCTAAAATCAGACAAATTATAATTTTATAAGTTAAAACCACATGTATTTCAACTAAAAAAAAACAATTAACAAAACACATACTTCAAGATTGACATTGTATAACTTACCACAAATATTTTCAAAAGACCCTCCTTGTGGTCAAGTGCATCCTTGTTCTTTTTCACAATCAATCGTGTGAGAGCAATTAATCCATGACCCCTGACTGGTAGAAGTGGATCACTGACATCTTTAAGAGCACTTTCATATTGAAAACTACTATCTTCTTGATATACAGAAGCAGTTGAATAAAATTCTTTCTTGCCATGTGAAGGAGATTTCTTTAAGTGGTTAAGTTCAGGTGATACACTAATGCTTTTTTCGAGTGGCAACATTTCTGCTGCCAAATGGTCAGTAGGTCTATGACATGACATATCATTTAGATTTCCACAAGAGTTTATTTTTTCTGCTGCTTCATGTGTCATTTTTTGAGAAGCAATATTAGAATTTTCATTTGCAATGGATTCTTTGACTTCTGTCACTTCTGCAGAACATGCAGTCCTGGGAGGATTAATTTTCTTTATTGATGGTAGCCCTTCAGTGCTCTTAACAGTGGTACCAGCTCCATGAGTTGCAATAGCAATAATTAAATTTTCGTACATACTCTTCGACATAACATCTTTCAAATCAGCAGCAAGGTTTTTCAAACTAGGCAAGCATTCTTTCAAGGCCTTCCAGTGCAAGGGTGATAACTGAAATAATGAAAAACAATAAGCATGATAAGTCATATTTATCACAAGGAAGAACTGAAAAGTTACTTTCCTTGATTTACTGCATATGCTTGCCGTCAGAACAGCAAATGAAGCATTCAGGGTTGTTATCCATTTTATTAAGTTATTAAATCCCTTTTTATGTAGTCACCATAAATACATTCAGCCAGTTATCCCATCCACCCATAGTTTATGCAAGCCATCAAGGAAGAATCGGCACCCTGATTTCAATACCGTCTTAGATGATGAAGTCATTTGTCATAAAATGATAATTAATATGAGAAGCCAATTTTTATGAACAGTGAATATCTGCCATCAGGAAGCAGAAATGATCGCATAAGATTGTCAATTCATCTCTGTGCATGGCAAAGCCCGACTAGAGTATGAAAGAAATTAATGTGAACACTGTTAAATGTGAAACACTACTAGCTGACTCTTTGGTTGCCTTTAGCTGCAAGCTGTACATAGCAAAACTGACACATCCTCATAAAAAACAACCTTTATCCTCCAACAAAACCTTTAATACAGTTTCTAATTAATGAGAAACAGGCCTTGATAAAGATCTAGAGACCAGAAATGTCTGAAAATACGAAAGAATGTGGAAGATGTGAATCATTGAAAGTTCTTCAACTTTAAATAGAATTTCTTTTGTAACTTATAAAATATCCTCAAGGTTAAAAAACAGTCGTACGTAATCACAATTTATCTAAAATATCTCCAGCACACATAGTCACCTAGTACAAGTGTCTCTCGTTATACCAAGTGAAAAGTAACCCACAGCCCACCTGGCATTATGAAATGACTGATAATTTATTTCCAAGAAATACATACTGAAATATTAAAATCTTTACCTAACATTCGCACAAAGATATTAAACTCATTTTATGTTTTCTCATTTATAATTACAATTACTATGTTTAAAATATGAAAATATAATGCAAACAAAAGGAGCTCCCATACAAATAATAATCATCATGCAGGTGCCCCTTCATTATACACAGTCATATCAAAATAATATGACCAGCCCCAGAATCACAGTGTACCCACCCCAGGCGGGTCACAAAGTGCACGTGACAAGGTCGACCACATGGAGATATAAGCACCCAGCCAGGGTGCATTACGTGAGCACAATGGGAAGAGGTAGTGATTTGATAGACATTCAAAAAGGAATGATCATCGGCTATGGCACCAAGGGTGGAAGCATCTCAGAAACAGCAGACTTCATGGGCTGTTCGTGAGGTGCTGTAGTAAGGGTGTACCGAGGACGGACCGCTGGCACACCGAGTACCTCTTGATGTCATAACTGTGGAGCTCCAAAGGCCATCGACCCTAGAGGAGAACGTCACCTCCGTCAACTGGTAAAGAGCAATCGACGCACAACAGTGCAGCAATTGATCACACAAATGAACGCTGGGGCACCCAAGTACATGTCCCTGATATCAGCAGAGCGAACCCTGTTGCACATGGGTCTCTGGAGTCAATGCTGTGTCAAGGCGCCCATGTTAACCCAGGTCCATCAGCAACAACACCTGCAGTTCGCATGGGACTACCATCATTGGACAGTGGACGAGTGGGAAAAGGTTGCTTTCTTTGACGAATCGAGGTTTTTACTCCACAGAAGTGGCGGATACAGTGTCAGACACACGAGAACCAACACCGAGACACACTTGTTGGTCAAGTACAGACCGATGGTGGCAATGTGCATGTCTGGGGGATGTTTTCCTGGTATGACCTGGGACAACTGGATGGGTGCCTGAACACCAATAGTTACCTTTCCATCCTCATTGATCACATGCATCCCTTCATGTTGGATGTTTACTCTGGTGGTGATGGTGTCTACCAACAGGACAATGTGCCATGCTACACCACTAAGGGGGTGCGTGACTGGTTCCAGGAACACGGCAGCAATGTCTCCATTCTCCCTTGGCCAACAAGATCCCCCCGACCTCAATCTCATAGAACACTTGTGGGACTATTTGGATTGACAAGTTCAATGTGCCGACCCCCAAACACGTCATTTCCAGGACCTCCGTGCTTTGCTGCAGTCTGAATGGGCATATGTGCCTCGGGCAACCTTCCAGGGCCTCATTGCATCCATGCCACGTAGTCTTGCTCCTGTCATCTGGGCCAAGGGTGGCCATATAATTCTGATACAACTGTGTACATTATCTCACTTTACACATTTTTGCTATAAGACAATTAAAAAAAAATCAAAATCAAAACTGAATAATAACACAAATGGCAGTATCAGAGTAATTAGTAATTTCACACACATATAATGTTCATAAGTTTGCATTAAAAATTTACTTTACTCCCCAATGGAAGGCGAACATTTGCTAATGCACATGTTTATCCATTCTCCAGCCCATATAATTTGACTCATTTATTAAAAACTTTAAATCACCCATCAATTTATTAACACTTTGAAACAGTTTCAAAAGTTATGAACATTACAAACCTCTTCATGTACAATGGTAGAATTGAAATATATAGTGCCAAACTAACTTAAGAATTTTGAATTGAAATTACAGCATGTTTTTTCAACTATTCATAAATCTGCAAAGCCAAAATGCTATTCTTAATGCACTTAATGTGGCCGATTGTGGGTGGCGTTGGCTCATTGCTCATGCCACATCTTTAACAAAAATCACTGCATGTGCATTTTCAATTAGGCTGTATTGTAATTCCTCATGCAATCATTGCAGATCTTATGCATTTTTTGCAAAAGAGGGTGTGACCATTGTCACGATTAAATTAAAAGTGAAATAAAAACAATTACTTTCAGTTTTTTAAGTCTGCAGAATAGTAGTTTGTGTATTTACCTTTAATCAAAGAGATTACAAATGAATTATGAATATGTGGGGCTAAAGTAGACAAGAGAGCATTTGGGATCCCATGTTACCCATACAGCATCAAAACAAACAGTTAAGGTTATATTTGCATACATCCCTCACTTCATGAGTAAAATCGTGTAGTACAACATTATTAGATGGATAAATAAGAAAATGTGTTACAGAAATTAATGGGAAATGAATCGCCTTCAAGAAATATTCTTCACAATTACGTGAAGGCATATACAGGTGTCATTATTGGCATACAGGTGCTGTATTATCTGCTGTTTCCTCTGTACCCATCCTTCAGAAAACTTAATTATGTCACCCCTAAAATGGGAATCAACCCCTTATCTCTTAATTTCCATTTGAACATACTACCATAACACCAGCCAGGACAATGAAGTTCCAAGCAACTGAAGCTCAAAAATGCAGCTTAGGAATCTGAAGAACATTCCAGATGTGTGCTAATAGAAGTAATTCTTGCTTCGTTACATCCCTGCACCACTATAGGCCAACATATCTCCAGTGTTTCAGATAATAGAAATCAATCAGCATATTTCCTGAAGAATTAATTCTTCATAATTACATGAAAAACTTATACAGATTTCATTAGTGCTGTGTTATCTACTGTTTCCCACGTAGCCATCCTTTAAAAAACTGAAAAATTATGTCACCTTGGAGAAGGAATTGAACACACATCTCCCAGTCTTTGTTTGTTGCAGGTTTTAATGACCACCATGACCAACTTGTAGGATGATAAGCAGTCGTCCAACCCTAAATTAGAGCGACTGGTTTCAGGGAAGAAAGAGCAAATGCCATTAGAGAAGTACACCACCAACACATCATTCAGGATTTGAACCCAGGCCCAGTTTGATGAGTGGTCAGAAGCCAGTGCTCAGACCACTGTATTTCTGGAATGGCCACCTCATGATTTCCATTTGAACATGCCACCATTATCTTGAAAGATGTCTCAGGTTAATGAAGTTCCAAACATCTGAAACTAAGCCAACTTAGCTTAGGAATCTGAATAACACTCAGATTTGCACTAGTCAAAGCAATCTGATGTTTTCTTGTAGCATCGATGATCTTTTTTCATCAATGTGTGGATATAGGTCACACATCTCCAGTGCTTGAGGACACAAATCAATGGGAAGCAAATAGCAAATCCCCTGAAGAAATAGTTATTCACAGGTACATGAAACGCATATACTGGGTGGCTCAAAAGTTGGTTTAAATTTCAAAACTTTACAACAAAAGAACAAATATATTTTTTTACAGTGCGGTTCGCATGAACAGCATCAGCTGGCAGGGGTATTTTGTTTGGCATTGGAAAAACTTTTAGTTCGAAAATATGGTGAGAAGAGGCACTTTACACACATACAAACCATGAAAGATATGCAAATGTGAAGCCTTTAAAAGCACAAGTTGATAAGCTATGACTGTTAATCATATGTGAATTGCCTTCATTTCTCTTGTTACTGAAAACAGTGTTAAAAAGGAGAGATGTTACAATGTTAACCACCAAATAATGCAATTTTAGTGCAGCTTTTTTTTATGTAAGCAGAAAAGCAACAAGAAAAGTTCTGAACACAGAAAGGACTAAAGAAGGGCTAAGGTCATATCACCTATGCAAGTTTGCAGTGCCTGGAGAGATGATCTGAGGGAACTGGAAGTTAGCTGGATCATCTCCGACATGGGAAACAAGGGTTAAGAGAGTCCCATTTGAATATTGTGTCTTTGCAAATGGATGATCTGGCATCTCAAACAAGGAGATGTTTGGGCATACAGAGAGCATCGGTAAAACTTATGCTTCACGGTGTGTTAAATCTGTACCCACAAAACTACAAACTTTACACCAATTGTTACTAGTGGATACCACACAGTGGGAGGAATTTGCAAAATGAGCTCTGGCAAAGAAAACTGAGAACTCCCAATGGTTATTAAATGTGTTGTGGACAAACAAAGCGCACTTTTCATTACATGGGTCTGTCAACACACATAAATGCCAAATGTGGGCACAGGATAATCCACATGTGTACACAGAGGAACCACTGCATTCACAATTAGTTACAACGTGGTGTGGATCTACTGCATCCATCACTTTTTAACCTTTTTACTTTGGGGGAACCTGGAATACTTACACAGTAAATACCAAATGCTACTTGAAATTGCTGCATGAAAACATGATGCCATGTTTGCAAGAACAAAATCTAATGCACACACTCACATTTATGCAGGAAGGTGCATTAGTCATATCAAATCTCCATTAAGAACTTCCTTGTCACCACAGTTGGTGCAGATAGTCTAATTGGCAGATACTGTAACATCTCATGGCCACTTGGTCTGTGGATTCCAGTTGTGGGGTTGTTTAAAGTCCACAGTGTGCCAGACAAGGCATTCCACACTGCCAACTGAAGGAAGCCATTCGCCACAACATCTGTTGCATTCACCCGGGCATGCTACATTCAGTTGTTACTGGGGTTGTCATATGCTTTAATGCTGTAATAGCTTATGGTGGAGGAGATAATGTTGAACACAATTGCTGTTGTGATAGTGTCACCAAATTAATGAAAAGTATATATTTTCATTTATTTTCACTGTATTTAAAAACTTTTTAGCCATTATCACCCTCTGTTGGTGACTATTTGAACTAAAAGTTTTTCTGTTGCCAAACAAAATGCCCCTACTAGTTGATGCCTTCCATGCAAATGGCACTGTAATACACCCATTTGTTCTTTTGTTATAAAGTTTTAAACTTTGAGCCACCCGGTACAAATGTCATTCTTAGAACACAGGAGCCATATATTCCACTGTTTTTCATGTAGCCATCCATCTGAAGCAAATGGTTTCTTTACAAATTTTAGGTACACATTTTTAATTTTTTTTAATGCATCACTATTTTACTAAGATTAAAATCATTCCACTTTATCTAGCAATTTCTTGGAAACAATTAATTGCATAATATGAGAGATACCAGAATGGAAGGTAGAAACATCAATAAACCTTTTAGCAACACAATGAAAATAATTTAAAAGTTTGAAATCATAACTCATTACTTTAATACATGTCATTTTGCTTTCAGCTGCTGTTGTACCACAGTCGACAATGCTGTGGAAATGTGGTGGTATATTGCAAAATAAAAATTTCTTGTAAACTCTTCACAATTCACAACTGGGAATAACTATCTCCATGCCTTACTGAAACTTTCACACAATGTCAGAAAACGCAGTTGAACTTCCTTTAACAATTTTAATCCATTGCGAATCGTGGTTTTGCGATTCAAATATGAGTTTGCTTCGCAAACTTTTATTTTTGCACTGGAAACTGTGATGTGATACCGCTTACTTTTTTCCCTGTAGTAAAAATCAATCTATGCTAAAGCACCAAGCCTCATGTTCACTGAAAATAATCAAGTGAACAGTAAGCAAGCATGGATCAATTCTCTCTCTCTCTCCCTCCCTCTCTCTCTCTCTCTCTCTCTCATAGGGTTTAAACTCAACTACTTATGTTTTACGGGACTTTTGTGCTGCGTATCAGAAATGAAGTTACGTTAGATTGAACCTAGAGGTTCAGATACAACGTGGAGTAAACTGGCCAAAAAAGTAAGGGTGACAGATTGAAAGTGCAAGTCAACATACACTGAAGAGCAATTGAATTAAAGATACTTGTCTAGTAACATGTAGCACCACCTTTTGCCCTGATGACGGCGGCGATTCATCTTGGCATGGACTCGACAAGACACGGGAAGCGTTGGGAAGCCATACGGATTCACGATCTCTGAACAAGCTCCCACAGTTCACGCAGATTTGATGGAGGAGGGTCAGAGCCTCGAACATTTCTCTCGATAGCATCCCAGATGTGCTCGATGGGATTGAGGTCAGGTGACCTAGCTGGCCAAGGAAGCGAGGTCACAGCGGTGGAGTGTTCATCCAACCATTCGTATACAATTCGGGAGCAATAGCATGGTGCATTGTCTTGTTGCAGGATGAGGTCCCCAGCGGGATGTTGAAGGCACACAAACGGGAGCAAATGGTTGTCCAGGATATCCCAGTAATGTTGACCTGTGAGGGACGATGTCACACGTACCAGGGGTCCCATTTCAGTCCATGTAAACAGTCCCCAGACAAGAATGCCACCCCCATCAGCTTGAAGAGTACCCTCCTGGCAAGAAGGATCCATCGCTTCATGTGGTTTGCGCCATACTCGTATCCTGCCATCCGCATGTACCAACGTGAATTTCGACTCATCAGTCCAGGCAACATTTTTCCACATGTCTAGGGTTCAGTGGCGATGTTCTCGCACTCATGCTTATCTTTGCACCCTGTGATGTGCGGTCAGCAGCGGCACCCACATGAGACGATGGCTTCTGTACCCCATAGCAAGGAGATGATTCTGGGTGGTGTGGCTTCTCACACGTTTTTGTGCACCAGCATTAAATTGCCAAGTGATTTCTTGCACTGTGGCCCATCTATCCATTGTTACAATGCGAGCTAGCCGACAATGACCCCGCTCATCCACACGCTGTTGTCCACGGCAGTTAGCCCTTGCAGGGATGGTTTTACCGGATTCGATGTACTCACAGTGCACCCGTGACACAGTGGCTCGTGAAAATCCCAGTGCCTGCACAACTTCCGAGATGGAGTGACCCATTCGCCGGACCCCGACAATTTGCCCACAATCAAATGCGCTTAGATCCTTCGTCTTACCCATACTGCGTCAGACTCTTGCTGATTCCCGTCGCATCACTCCTTGTGTTGTCGGATCGCTGCATACGTCATGTCGTTTCCGTTTACAGGGCCGCCCACAGCGCCACATTTGCATAACACCAGCTGTCTCTAATTCAATTGCTCTTCAGTGTAGTTGTTAGTGCCATACCATGAAGTCACAGGAGCACAAGCCAGGAAAAGGAACAACTTACCTTATTTATAATGGGAGATCTAATACCCTGGGTCTGACAGATTAATACTCATTCCACATGTGAATATTTCATAGCTTAGAGTAATACAACCTACCTGGGACTGAGCCTGTGACCTAAATCACAGGGCAATATGTGGCCCAAGCCTCCTGTTCATCAAAAGCAATATGTCTTATATAGGAGATATTCAAAGAGAAAGGAAAATTATTTTAATGCACTAATGTTTGAATGTCATTTCACATCTCCCTGAGGAACTGATGCCCACACAGCACATCAATTAGGAAACAATGTAATGGTGCATATTCAGGATCCAAACTGATTTTGGATGCCACATTGAGAATAATATGGATGGAAAACCAGTCTACTGGAAATATATCTGGCAAATGGTATACCATCAAAAAATAAAAGTGGAGAGGAGGGCTGAAACATGCTGAGAAGTACTTATACAGACCTCCAAAAGGCATAGCAAAGGAGATCAAAATCACTACATTTATTGCAAATTATCAATCATTCCATACACTACATTCTTCAGAGTCATGTCTGTCAACCCCACAGTTATTATAACTGCAAACAAAATGTCACAAGGGGAGGGGTGGTGGGTAAAGCAAACAAAGTGCTAACCATAGTTGTTTTTTTTTCACCAGAAATGGAAACTGAAAGTGAACTTACTATATCTCAAACATAAATAGATAAAGCCAAAACTATTAAATAGATAAAGCCATATAACATTCACACTTGAATGTGCACATGCACGCTGAAGCCATGTCAAAGCCAGGAAAAGCAAGTACATCGAATGCAACTTTTTTTTTTTTTTTGAGGTTTAACAACCACCGTGAGCAACGCAATGGGCTATAAGCAGTCGCCCGTCCCTAATTTAGGGTCACTGGCCCCAGGGAAGGGAGAGAGCCAGTGCCGCAAGACAAACACAACATCCATGCCTGACCGGGATTCGAACCCGGACCCCTTACGGACGAATGATCAGAGGCCAGCGCCTTAGACCACTGCGCCACCGGGGCGGCAGAATGCAACTTGAAATCACAGGTCAAGGCTGTTGGAGGTAGACTGAATAAGCAATGAAGCCTTAAAGTACAGAAGTAATTGCAACAATGAGAGAAGAAAGGAGAATTTTGAATAATGCTAGAAAAAGAATACCTAAATTGTAGAACTGTTAAATTGCAATTACTTATTGATTCACAGGGTTTGAGTCATGTGAGATTGTGACGCAATGAGAACAGACACTACATTTTACTGTTTGATGGAAGAAGCTGACAGTTCCATAACTAATGATGATTGGACTAAACAGCAAATGGGGAAGGAAATTCAATAAAATTCTTGAAACTATATCCTGATGAGTGGGGGAAAATCCCAGAGGAGGAAAATACTTGAAGAACAAAGGTAGAACCTCAAAAGTGAATGCTGAAGGGTATATTTCTGCATTGGAAATGAAAATTTGCAAAGATACAGAATGAACACAAATCAATTTTTTGGTCAGAAGAAAGCCCCAGATAGGAGAAAAAAATCTTGAAAATAGCATAGGTAGACACATGTAGAGACTCAAATGAATCTGTTCAGTAAGCCTGGAGAAGAAAGTAGGGCAAGCTGTTCTGTTGTAGGATGGATAAAAAGGGCTCATCTAGCAGCCAGTTAAAAAATTGGATTTAGAAATGTTGTCCAATAAGATTTAAGTTGAAGAAATGATGTTATTTGCATCATGTTATTATACAAATTAAAAAGCCACAAAGAGTGAGGTGTGAATAAAGATTCTGAATTTAAAATTTATAATTAATTTTACTCAATCTCAATATAATTATATACCGATTCCATGTGCACTAATATCATGACTTTTTCTTTCTTCTGAGTCACAAAAAACATTTAATATTTTTTTTATTATGTCAAACACTGAAAATATTAAAAATATATATATATATATATATATTCATTTAACTGGTTATATCCCAGTTTGGGAATAAACACCATTATTGTTCATGAAAGAAATACGGGATTACGCCATATAATACAAATATAACCAGTTAAATGAATATATATATATTTAATATTTTCAGTGTTTGACATAATAAAAAATATTAAATGTTTTTTGTCATCTTCAAATTTTGTACCATTATTGTTTTTGGACATCACAGATCAATTTTTGAAGGAATTTAAGACCAGAACCCTTGGTGATACTTTGCCCACAGACTCAGCTACTATGGCAAAAGCTAACTGTACCAGATGCATCATCTCTTTCCAACTATTTACATAAATTTATTTTATAATGCTTGTAATTACCACCATTCACTAAAGGAATTGAATTTATACGTCTGGATAACATTAGTGAGTATGAGTTAAACATACATTGCAAAACTTAGCTACAAAAAATCTCTGCCTTTGATTCATCATTTTTCCTTATTTTAGTTTTCTGATTCAGAGTCTGTGGTATTCTTTGGTCAACTTCTGGTCTTTAAAATTACTTAATTTAACCAAGATAAAAGAATGAAATGATTCAGAAAGAAATACATAAATTGATTTTAAAAAATTAACAAAAACAACTGTACCAAGAGAAACCGACATACCTGATTCTTATATTCAACGATCGTGCTGAGGATTACTACAGACATAACAACTGTTTCTAATCCAAACAATTGTTGCTGATTTCCTTCTGCATTTTTAGACATCACAGCTTTATCCAGAGCAAGCTAAAGAAATTAAGAAACATGAATATAAGGCGTCCTCTTTAAAAATTCTAAAGTCTTTTCTACTAATGTTTTCGATATTGAAGAAAAAAAAATATGATAACTCATGCTTGGAGGAACTAAGATTAAACATTTAGTTTGTGTTCTGTAAAGCAGATACATTTTTACATGATACTTCAAATGTTTTTTTCAGTCTATATGTCAAAGTTTCATAGTTATAACAAAATCTAAATGGAAAAGAAAAAAAAATATTCTTTCAACTAAACAAATTTTGTTGGGTTATCATCTTTTATTCTACAGTCTACACCCAAAGTTTCAGAAATACATATTGTTTTTTTCATTGCAGATTATATCAAGTTGACTGAATTTCATGAAATAATGCTAAAAATAATTTATGAATGAAAATTTGGTTGTCTTACAAGCCTTTCATGAGACCATGATGCTTCACACCCTTAGGCCTCTTATCTGAAATTATGTGTGCCAAAAAACAAATTTTAAGAATTTGTTGCATAGCCAGAATTTTTTTTTAACTTGCAATATGCCCAATCGGGCATGTTGTGCAGAAAAAAGAAAAAAAAGAAAAAAAAAGGAAAGAAAAAAACCTGAACACACACACACATCATGCACTCTTATGGTCTTACTGTACCATTTTTTCTAAACATTTCAAAAATAATATAAGAAACAAAATCCTTTTCTGCTTTTCATGAATTGCCTCCCAGCAACGAAATTTGAACTCACCTATATGTTACCGTATTTCATAAATTGCACCTAGCAGTGAACTCACTTATGGGTTATCCTATATTGAATCAGCACAAATGAGTAAAATTCTTGACCTGAACCATTTTGATTTTCAAGAAACTTGATGAACTAGAAGGCTTTATAGAGAGAAACTTATCAGCGCGCAAAGTTTGAGTTTCCTACATACAATACTTCTAAGTTATAGGACTTTGAAATTTGCGAAAAAAAAAACACATCTTTGGTCCCATTTGAAGGCTCGTTACATGAGCTTTCTTTTAAGATATCACACAATCATATTACAGACAATTTAGTTTCCAAGGTCATCCCTTTTGACCTTTAATTTCTAAAAACACATCCCATTAATACAAATTTGAAGTTGTGATTCCGTCCATTGGTGTAAATTATGACAAGACTGGTAAGTCAAATAATGTCCGAAAACTTGAAAATTTTATCGTCCTGGAGCGGGAATCGAACCCGCGTCTCCTGGTTTGCGTCCGAGTATGCGACCACTACACTACCTAGAATGACCAAATCTCAGGTTTCCGAGTAATTTGAATTCAACACATCACAGGAATCGCCAGTTGAAGCAACAGCATTCATATTTAGCAAATCTGGATGAATAGAATTCATTGTCTCCTGTGCTTGCCCGGAAAAGCAGATAAACCATGAACCATGGGATTACACCAGTATACAATGCAAATTTGAAGAGGTGATTCCATCTATTGGTGTAAATTATGACAAGAGTGTTAAGTCAAATAACATCCAAAACCTTGAAAATTTCATCATCCTGGAGCAGGATTTTCAAGTTTTTGGATATTATTTGCTTTACCACTCTTGTCATAATTTACACCAATAGAAGGAATCACAACTTCAAATTTCTATTGTATACTGGTGTAATCCCATGTTTCATGGTGACACCCCATTAATTTTATTAAATAAAGCAGAGGGAAGGAACCTCCGAGTTGTAAGAAAATTGACTGAGAAATAAAAATCATTACTTTTTTTTACAAACTTTTTATTCCGTAAAGAGCTAGATTTTTTTACATGCCCCATCAAGCATGAAGGGGAATGCCCGGACAGAATTTTTACTTGCCTCGGGCATACCAGGAAATATAATTTTCGAGCCCTAACTTGTATCAAATGTGCTGTAATATCTCCTCAAGAATCACAGTACACTAGACATGTCAGAAATGCAATTAAAGTGAATATCTTTTACTTAAAAAATCCCAAAAGACCCCCCCCCAAAAAAAAAACAACAACAGGCTTACGCATAGCAAAGGACTTCAATTCAATAGCACTTTTATTAAATAGGTCTATTCATTTCAGAAAAAACTATCCCTTTTAATGAACTTCGATGAAAAATTATGAAACAAAATTAATGACATATTAATATTATTTAAATGTGTGTGCAAATGCATGCCTGCATGCATCTATCAATTTATCTAACTGTTCTGTGAGATTCAGAGGTTAGCTCCTCAAAGAAAGGTCATTTTCAAAAAAAAAAAATTGATGGTGCTACTTTTTACTTACTGCTGATGTATAAAATGTCTTCATTAACAGAAATCTTGGTACACAACTTGAACTTCACTGATATCCCTCCCATATCTCACACAAGACCTTTTGTTTGACCTTATAGGTCAAACAAAAGCTTGTGTGTCTTGCACACATTCCTGGTAAATAGATGATGTCATTGCTCTGTCCACATTATTTTATAAACAACGCATAGCAACTGAAAAATTGTTCATTCGACACCGCTGGGATCAAACCCCAGATCTTTCAATAACCAGCCGAGTGCACTCGGATAGTTATCTCAAACCCCAGATCTCTCGGCTAGTTATCACCCCCTCTCAAACCCCAGATTTCTCAATAACTAGCCAAGTGCACTCGCCTAGTTATCGAAAGATCTGGGGTTCAATCCCAGCGGTGTCGGATGAACAGTTTTTCAGTTGCTATGCCGTTGTTTATAAAATAATGTGGACAGAGCGATGACATCGTCTATTTACATTATCTGCACGCATTTGAAATATATCCACGCATTCCTGGTTCTGCTCCTCTCATGATTTCCTTGGCTCAGTATATAGTATGTCTCACACAAGACCTTTTGTTTGACCTATAGGGTCAAATAAAAGCTCTTGTGTGTCTTGCATGCATTCCTGGTTCTGCTCCTCTCATGATTTCCTTGGCTTTCCTCTACCTTTCCTTCCTGCTACTTGAGCTGATTAAATTATCTTAGCATCTCATCAATAACTCTTTCAACATGACCAAATCACCTCAGGATATTTGTCCCCACCTCACTAACAACATTTCACTTCATATTTACACATCCGCAACAAATCTTCATTTCTCACATGATCAGAATGTGTCTTAACACAAACCCCTCCATCTATCTCTCCATCTCACAACCGACTCTTATGTTTCTTTGGCAGTACTCAGGTTTCACTGCCATAGATCAAATTAGGAACAATTACACTTTTATACACAGCTCGTTCAGGACCATTTTAAAAACCCATCACTTCTGTGAAATCCTCTTAAGGCTACTATGACTTTCAAAGATGAATTCACTTGCCTACTAATTTCACCATCTAATCTGTTTTGTCTATTAAACATGCTCCCTAAACATGCAGTTTCATTCATATGCATTTAAAATGTGTTAAGAGATGTTACTGGGAAGTAGTGCAAAGCAAACAGGTCTAGATTACCATTACATACACAGCACAGCAATTAAGTAATTAAACTGATTTTTTTTTAATGGAAAAGCAGGAAAACTTATGTGGATATATTTTATTTGAAGTACATTCCTTCTGCATTAATACAAGAAGTGGTACAATCAGCCAAACAAAAGGAAGAACTTGCAGAGGCAATCTTTTGGCATGGAGTGAAGAGCTGATATCAGAGTTCTTTGTATGTCTTGAATTTTTTTCTTTTAAAGGTAGCTTTAATTTGGGGAGTAGAAGTAGTCGCACAGGGGCAAATCTTGAGAATAGGAAGGATAGTTTACCACACACACACTCGTTTTCATGCCAGAAATTTCTGCACACTGACTGCTCTGTGTGCAGGTGCATTATCGCAGGGATCATAGCATACTTCTGGAAAATTTTAGGTAAGAATTTTAGGAATTTTAGGAATTTTTAGAAAAATTTTAGGAAAATTTTAGGAGTGTATTTCATTAAAAACTAGATGTATATTTGTATACATCTAGTAAAACAACTTTGTATACATTGTAAAGAGTTTGCTTCACACCCTTCAACCATATATACTGATGGACTGCGCATGACATCAAAATTTCTGGCTCCAACATAAAATCACATGACAACAGTCAAAAAGATGGGTTACACCTGCTGTGCTTATGGTTGCTCTGACCGATATAGTAAAGAAAGTTCTATGATTTTTCATGGGTAAGAAACGAATTAAATACCTAAGTCAATAAAGTTCAATTACTTAACCAGAAACTTGCAGCTATTGACATAAAAATATAGTAACTTAAGAAAAAAAAATGGAATGCATGTTCCAAATTCTTCGCAAATGTTCATCACATTATAAATCACAAAATGTAAACAACACGATCATGCATGTATATAGCTCATAAGTAAACTTACCTGAAGAGTTTTCATTATATATGAGGTGCATTCACATAATACACCGAAAACACTGAAGTTCTGCAGCGTAAATTAGTAATCATAACAGCATTTGTACACGAAATTTGGAGTCTGATGATGACGTGCCCAATGTTTGAGCCATGGCGGCTTTGATGCAGCTATTGCCAATGCGCAGTCCATTAGTATATATGGTCGAAGTTCACACCCAAATTTTTTGCATAACGTCTAATGTCTAAAGTTTAAGTATGATTTACTTCTAATGTTCAGTTCTTATCTTTTCACGTGTTATTATCATATTCAAGTATATTTACCACATTCAAGTTTCACTTTGAACTATATTAATATGCTGTTGAACCAGAAGCAATTCACGATTTTCACAGTAAAGTTTTCAGGTTTCACATTAAACTATAATATCCTAAAAAGGTAATTGAAAACCAAGAACTATGTACAATTGTTCACTGAATTACTTTTTTCATATTATTGTTTTAACCTTTTCCTGATTAGCCTATCTTTTTCTGCTTCCACCACAACTAATTTACTTTCAGTTTTCTTTATTTCAGCTGAACCTTGTATGATCAAGTTAGAGGCAACTGCTATTTCAACAGTATTTTGTTTTTCTACAACTTTTCTCATTCTTTCTGTTCCCTCTTCAATTACTGCTAGGAGGCTTCTTTATCTTTTTTAAGCCTATTTATTTCTGCATCATTTTCTTTTATTTTGTCATCAAACTCAGCTTTTCTTTTTTCTCTAGCTGCTTTTCCTTATTTTCCCTCTCTTTCTTCGAAAATAAAAGCATAACAAACAGCGCGAAAACTAGCTCATAAATAGAATATTTGAAACACTCTCAATGTAGGCACTCTCAATTATTAGGGATGGTAGAGGGGAAGGGAATAGAACTGTCCAAAATTAGCATGTTTTCGTTGCGCTAGGGCGCTTAAGCACGGCTGAATTCCTTCAGATACCCCCAATGTTCAAATGATTGAAATGTGCTGATGTTCATGGAATGAAATGGTTGATCAGCTATGATGACCGCATAAAAGTTCGGGGTGGGGGGAGGGCTTTATTTTTTTTATTTTTAGTTTATGCAACATTTTACATCACTCCAGTATTTATCTTGTCATCATCAACAATCGCAATGCAACTACCGCTTACGATCGCGGATATCAGCAACCGAAAATCTGCCATATCTCTAAGTGATATAACACACAGTATCCTGTTACAGTGTATTGTAATTGAAAAAAAAAGGATGTGGAAAAAAGAAACTTTCAGAAATTAAGATCATCAAGTCATGCGTTTCAAAAATCCGTTTTCCTTTATAACGTTTAAAAACATGTTTTTGCTTTTTTACCTGTAGTGTAAATAAAAAAACTATGTTGATTTTTTTATGGAATCAGACGTCCGTATGTCTGATTGTCTTCATCTGAGTTCACACTTTAGCTACTGTGTACAAGTAGACCTATTTTTTCAGCTCAAAAATATGTAGTTTTGTATATATTCACAGTATAAGTCATTCCTTATTCCCACAGAACTGAATTCAGCATATGCAAAATGAAGATCATCAAGACCCGCCGCCCAACACTATGTTTCTGATTGTCTGCTGTTTATATTCAAGAAATGCAAACATGGATCAATGGTGAATGCAGCAACTATGATTTTTATTTATTACCAAGAAAAAAAAAAAAAAGAGCCGTGAAAGCTGTAAAGCTGAAACGGATATTTCTCTCGAACCCCCCCCCATGCACAAAAACATTCCAATTAAGATCAAACAGCAGGAGGACGCGTCCACACAACACAACCTTTGGAATTACCTGATGGAATGGCTTCTTTTCATTTGGCACATCGCCATAAATCACCACATGCAGCTCACTAAACTATCAAGTTGCACCCTTCCTCCTTCACTTTAACTATAATAGAAACTGTAAAAAAAAAAATGCTCCCCAATTTTCGACAAAATTAAATTACCAAATTTACGTCATGATGTTGCAATTTACTAAAATACGTTTGTTTATCTGCTGAATATTGCTTAAATCCATTGAAAACTTTTTAATTATAGATGATTTTTTTATTAAAACAGTAACTCAGACGTCTGAATAAAAACGTGTTTGTAATTCAAATAGAGTCCATATCATCACAGAAAAAAAATTTAAGGATCACTCTGTTTAAATAAACCATGGCATCTAAAAAAAATAATTCACTTGCTTTTCCCGTAATTTATAATTACTGTTTCTTTTTTTCAATCCGATTATGCAAAGTTTTTTTTTTTTTTTTGCATCTGCTAAAGTTCCTAACGGAATTTGGCGAAATTTGCACTAGAACTTTATTGTGATGTATCTTAACTACTGTAAAAATTTTACTGTGTTATTTTCAAAATTCAGAAAAATGGATTTCTGAAAATATTCTCCTAGTCCTTTTGTGCTGTGGAAGTGATAAACAGGTGTTTGCTTTCTTCCCAACCAAGGGCTTCAGATCAGCGCTCCCAGCTGTCAATCAACCGTTGCTATGGTAACACCCTTTCTGCTGGAGGCTCACTCTGTCCAAAGAGGCACACATACTTGTCCATAATAAAAATTACCAATGCTAACTTTTAAAGTTTTAAACCGATTCAACTGGAATTTTGGAAGTGAGCTTCTGTAATCCAATTACAGTGAATGTAAAAATTTCAGCCACTTTCGTGAAAAATTCGCAAAGATAGTTTTCTTATTTTTTATCATAAGTAGTGAAAGTCTCTTGAGGGGAGGGAGGGTGGCATGCACATAAACAAGAAGAAGATGAATGTGTTGTTCAGGCATACTCCTCACTGGTGGATGCCAGCTGACTTGGTACATACGCGACCCCCTGCAAATGCTAAATGCCTCTTCTTTCCCCTTCTGTTCTCAATTGTCGGACGGACATCAAGCTCCCCTTCGACCTACTAGTAATCATCCAATTTTATTGCACTGGAAGTAGTGCCTTTTTTTTTTCTTTTTTTCCCCCAGCCAAATTAGGATTTGGTGCACATCGGAAACCGCTGCCGGTGGTTTCTTTGAGAACAGAGAAAAGGAACTTTAAAAAATGAAGGGGTAACAGTAACACGATTTCCTAAAAGGGCATTTTTTAAGCACTAATTTCGAATTTCAAGGCTTTTCAAGACGGCATTAAAAAAATACCGTTTTTTCCAGGATATTCCAGGCCTTGAAAACGTAATCATGATTTTCCAGGACTTTCCAGGTTTTCAAGCACGCGTGCGCACCCTGCGTAATGGTAAATTTATTGGCGTTAATAACGGTTGTGTTTTTAATAAATAAGCTTACGAAAATTTTAGGATGAATAGCAAATTTTAGGTATAATTTTAGGAATTTAAGGAGGGTCACAAAATATTAGGAATTTTAGGAATTTTAGGAGGAATGGGATCCCTGTTATCGTGAAGAAGGAACCATTGCCCATTTTGGTACTCAGACCTAACATGAACAATCCTTTTTCCAAAACGGATATGTAAGTTATGCTAGTGACAATTGTACCTTCAGGAATGAACTCGTGATGCAGAATTCCCTTGCTGTCGGAAAAGCACGCACGCAAGCATTGTCTCGATTTCGGACTTCTGTAACCTGATCTTCTTTCCTTTGGGTGATTGTGGCGACTTCCATGGAGCACTCTGATGCTTCGTTTCAGTATTATTATTTTTTTTTTATTTGAGGTTTAACGACCACCGTGAGCAACTTAATAGGCTATAAGCAGTCGCCCGTCCCTAATTTAGGCTCACTGGTTCCAGGGAAGGGAGAGAGCCAGTGCTGTATGTCAAACACAACATCCATGCCTCACCTGGATTCGAACCCGGACCCCTTTTGGACGAATGAGCAGAGGCCATCGCTTAGACCACTGCGCCACCGGGGCGGCCGTTACAGGATCATAACGAAAACACCATGTCTGGTCACCTGCCACAATGCTTTGAAAAAAATTCTGCATTGTTTCTGCAGTTTCCTGGATGTCTTTTGCATACTCCACTTATGCAAATTTCTGGTTGTCTGACAAAGCATACAGAGAACAAAAAAGCACAAGCTCCTCTCCCATTCCCAATCTTGCACTAAAATTTGGCAAATCTTCTTATTAACACCAAGCTCAAATTCCAGCATCTTCAAGGTCACACAATGATTACTTTTTATCCTTTTGTCATTTTCCAAATCTTCCTGCCCATCCTTAAAACATGCATACCATTGGAATACTTGTGCACAAGATAGGAGATCAGCCCCAAACACATCCCACAACAATTCAACTGTATCAGATGCAGTTTTACCAATTTTCAAACAGAACCAGATATTTGCTCTCTGCTCCATGACAGAGCTGTGTCAATGTTCTTCTACTGAATGACATCATGCACCGTTAAAATAATCACCTGCACAATTCTTATGCAAATGCTGCTGCCACCACGTAGGTGACAAATTACTTTTTAGAAAAAAATATCAGTCTCGTTACTTAATTGCCACACTGTGTATATTCATATACTAGATATTAAAATCTATGCACAAACTAAATGTATAATTTTAACAGTATAAATTGCTTAAGTGTTGAATACTTTTAATTTGTTATAATGACCATGATATACAGTGGCGTACCAAAAAAACATGACACCCCCCCATCCCGCAAAAGTGGTTTTCGAGGCCCTTTTGTGAAAATCTATTAGCTTTCAATTACTCAAAATTTTTACTTCCATATTATTGACCTGGGTTTAAGGATGTTTGAATAAATCAAATTCTTTGGAACCTACGAGTATTTTTCGTAAAATCAAAATTATTTCACTTTATTGCGTGAAGAACAAACGTGTATGTTACAATTAAAATGATTGCCCTGGTTTCTGATGTAAATTACTACAAAATACTTACGTTAAAGTTAATCATATCATGCAAAATTTATTTTTTAAAGAACTAAGGCCTGCATTTTGAAATGCCTCACAATTGCACACACAAAACATGTACCTGCCGTGTGACAGTGTCTAATGTCTTGTACAATTTGTACGAAATGTACAACATAAGTAAGCAAATAACTAAGCAATGATTAAGAACTTTAGCATAAAAAATGTAAAACTACTTAAATTATTTAATCTGGAATATAAAAAAACACACTTGACATAATGCCACAATGTTTTGCATGTAGTAAAAAAAAATATTTTGACTGTGTTATAAAAAAAATGACGCAGGTCTCTGATTTTTTGCTCCTGCAAAAAACACCTTTCAGATCATTCCATTCGGGATGCATAGTTATGTGCAAAAAAAACAACTGTAATACATGACATGTTATCCTCATTCATATAAAAATTCTGCTCATTGAAAAATAAAAATTTCTGCTCATTTTTCACATTCTTTTGTTAACATACCTGCATAGAAACTATTGTTAGGGCTGTGAACTTGAGACCCCTTGTAACAGCAAGGGCTACTACAAGGGGCCTCAAGTTCTTTTGAATAATTGCTTTTTTGTTATCCAGTTTTTTATGAAGAAAAGCAGCAAAAATCATTTCTATAAGATTTTGCGTATTTACTGAGAAAAAATGATTTTCTTAAAATTTCAAAGCTGCCTTAATTCATGGCTATTTCTTTAATAAGTTTCAAACGAAGTTTCCGCAAAAAATTTTGTAAAATCTTTTTGCTCAGGCTAGAAGCTCCCCTCCCCCTGTGGGGGTTGCAGGGGCTATCAGTATGCCCCTGATGATACACCATATTTGAATATGAACACACTTTTAATGTGTGATAGTACATGTTTTACCCTATAATACATGTCAAAGTTTATTGGCTATTATAATTTTATTTTCCAGAGCTTTGATGGCATCACTATTATTAAACTTGCAATGATTATTACTTCTCAATCAAATTTAAAATTCGTATGGAAAAGCAATTTTTCTTTTTTAAAAAACGCTTACCTTAATGAAGTGTACAGCTTCAACAGTATCCTCTACTAGGTCTTCACCAATGGTTTCACACATTTCTTGAAGCTGCTGGAGCAAACAAATATTATTTTTAAACTCTAGGCTGCAGTGCTCTTCATCAATGATAGCATCATTCACAGAGAGATCTGTCAATCTCTGAAAAAGAAAATAGTAATTACAACACTGTTTGCTTATATGAAGAAAGAAAAATCAACAACTGCAATAAATTTTTTTATCTTGGATCATGCACAAATGTCCAGCGTACTTTTTTCCTTAAATAATTGTATAGGCCTTCTTTAATTATCAGAACTCACTATTTTGTTTAAGTCGAGATACATTGTTAGGAATGAGGTACAATTTTTTGTTTCATTGCTATACGTAGGTACTAAGACTGTCACCTTTTCTTTGCTAACTTGTAATTGTTCAGAAAGCAAATTAAACGCGCGCACACACGCAAACACACACACACTAGAGGTCTGCACGTGCCTAATTTGGTGAGCCCGGCTCGGCCCGTTTCAAATATTAGCCATTCTGCCTGGGCCTGTCAATTGCAGCTCTTATTTAGGCTCAGCCCGTGATGCGTCATTTGGTATTATTTTGTCTTTCTATTGTATTTTATTAAAATGTTATGAATGTAAGCCTAAAAATAGTAACTAAATTTTGACAATTATCAAAAAATATAATCTTTAAAGAGAGAGAAAAAGAAAGACTAAGCTCGTTCAGAATCTCCCTTTCTCTGAACTAGTAAAAGGTACTACTACAAAAGTCAATTCCTATACAGATTAAGGATAGGGAAAAAAATTGATGTCGTCCCATTCTCTCATACAAACGCACACATGCACACCGCACTCCACTGCCGACACTCCCCGTTCACCACTCTACACAACACACACACTCGCTTGGGGTCAAATCTTTTGTTATCAACAATCCTCAAAGTAGTTTTGCTATCTTAATATCAACAGATTGGTAACAACACTGTGAGTGCCAAATTTATAATGAGGAACAGTACACCAATTAAGTAGTAAATAGTAACACTGTACTATTGATCCGATTTATTGGCATAGGAAATAAACACATAAGCGTTTCCAAGCTTTCGCACATCAACCAGATGGCTTTTTCAAGGAAGTTAGACAGAAACTGCTAACTTCCTTGAAAAGCAACATATCTTCATTCCCTACACAGTCAGAATGTGTGAAACTTCCCATAAGTAACACAACCCTCCAGCTCACAAACAACTTCTATTTCTCTTCTGCAGTACCCAGGCTTCACTGCCGGACATCAGAGTAGCAGCAATCGCACTATCATACACAGCCATTCGGGACCTTTCTGAGAACCCACCAATCCTGTGAAATCCTTCTAATGCAGGTATGAGTGACTTTCAAAGCTGAATTCACTCACTAACTAATTTTGCCACTTAATCTGTTTCCTTTGTCAAACAAAACATGGAGACTAATTCACACGGTCTGTCTCTACACCATTTACACTGATCTTGCATTCAGTACTAACACCTTCTTGCTCAAAAACCTAACTTCGTTTTTTCTTTATTTCTTTCTTGAAAAGCATAAAAAGAACATCAGTGTGGGGGATCAACATACAGCCAACAATTCCAGTTGGTCATTTCACCTCAGGTTTCTGGGACAAACCCAGTGTTGGGTGTATTTTGGCCGATGTCACACTAGTTGATACCTCAAAAGTATACTGAAGCTTAATTTTGTATCAGGTTCTTTTATTCATAGATGGATGTAAATCAAAAACATGTTACATCTAAAACCTTGAAATATGGATGATCTTGGAAAGTGCAAAAAAATTTGGTATTAAGAACTGATTTTTTCCCCCAGCTTTAAATGATATGCAATCCTTCTTGATAGTATGAAATATGTGCCTTCAACAACTCACCTGAATGAGAAAGGAAGCAAGAAAGCCTATGACTCAAAGTTAAATGTGTATGTCAACATAATCTCACATCCACACACCAACATGGTGTTCAGCTATGTTACTGGAACTTAAGATCAATGCTGGTTGGCAGCAAACTTTCTACCTCACTTCTTAATCCAATACAAGGTTTTCCATATTGTTACTTGAATCACTATGGCCTGATTTCACACCTTCAACCAACCTAGTTTTTGGTCTACCACTTGGTCTGCAGTTTGAAATCACAGAATAGAATTTCACAACTGTCTACATAGTCTTGCACCTCCCATATGACACAAATGTCCAAATTCCTCAACATCCTCTTCATATTAAAAAGTGATGCTAGCACAATATTTTTCTGGCGCAATTAACTTCAACATACCATCTACTGGAACTTTGCTGTTCTATGGCTACACTTTATTTGTGCTGTGATTTGCTTGCTGTTTGTTAGGCTTGTACTGCTGTAATTTGTGATCTGTGTACAAATTGTTTCCATGCACTGAATAGAATAGAAGTTGAGTCATTCACAAGTGGTGAGTGGTTTTGGAAAATGTCAAAGGCTTGGGAGTTTAATTACCATCCTGACCAACTCTAAGGGCTCTAAGAGACCACCTATCACTAATTTAGGGTCACTGGCCCCAGGGAAAGAAGACAGCTAGTGCCATAAGACAAGCACATCACCCATGTTTCATTCAACTAGGGCTTGACCAAAGCCAGCGCTTAGATTACTGCAACACCGGGGAAGCTTCGAAAGTATCCAGCTTCAAGACAGTTAGGCATGTCAATTAGTTTGGCTTTTTTAAATGCACGACTATTTTCATGACAGTGTTGAGCAATGGACAATTTTTTCTTTAGTCCAGTTTCTTACATATGCATGATGTTCCTTTAATCTCAAATGAAAGGCTCTGTGAGTCTAGCATATATGCAACAGACCAAACACTCACAGGAGATTTGGTAAACTCCACATGAATTAAAATCTTCAACTGGGGTCTTGAAATTCAAAGCTCATTTTATTGATAGATTTGAAAATTACATTTTCTTCATATGGTCCCAAAATTGAAAAGACAAATTAATGTATTGGAGGAATTTTCAAGACTGCTATTTGACTAGGATATATTTTAGTTAAAACGAGAGGTACATGAAGAAAAAGGAGTATTGAAAAAGGATATATTTTCAACTAAAATATATCCTAGTCAAATAGCAGTCTTGAAAATTCCTCCAATAAATTAATTTGTCTTTTCAATTTCGGGACCCTATGAAGAAAATGTACCAGCTAATTTCTTAACAGTCTAAACTCAATAGCCTGACGAGAACAAACGTACAAGTAATTCGAACTTTTACAATTGAGAGACCACATTGACCACTTACAACTGAGAGGTACATAAAAAGTTTTTCTTGAATTATATTTGATTACCGAGATATTTGCTTGCACTAATAACTTCCAACTGAGAAATTGCATTTCACACAAAAGAACTATAACATGTAAAAAGTTCCAACAGTTGAACCATTATTTGAATGGATTTAACTAAACAAGCATAACGTAAATAAAACATGTTTTTTCATCTCGATATGTCGAGAAATACATACATACTGAGTAAGTGTTTTAAATAATTAGGGTTAGCAAGTTAATAGTTTCTTGTTCTTTGAGTATATGGGAGTAAATATAGCAAACATATATCTGCTGAGCATATCTCACCACCGGGAGCCTAAGCCTAGTTTATACGTGCATGAAATGTACTATTCAGAATGGGATTCAGTAACTTTGTTTGCCAACGGTAAGTTCCCTATTTATGTATTATCAATCTCAGATCTGAGAATTTAACATTACACAGTTCCCACACTTTTTGACAACAGGCTACAACAGATTGTTTCCATATTGCTTCGCAGATTGTTTTATATTCAATAATTTCTGTACATTTTTGTTTAATTTTAGTTACCTGTGATTGGGGGAAAATACATTACTGTTACCTGATTGAAATTTAATATTTAACGATTAAAAACCATGAAGGTTTTCAGTCAAAATTATAATTGAGGGCTGCCAAGTCAGTCTTTTCCTACAACCACCAAAGTACTAAGGCCATGTCTGATGCCATTATTTTCACAAACGTTATCTGGAAATAACAACAAATACAAGATGCCATACATACAAGATTCAATTCCAGAAGGCAGGGTTACCGCATCCTCACACTTTGGTGATTTCTTCAGATGAACATAAATTTTGTCATGTGGACTTAATTGACATCATGAAAGAACAGATTCGACATTCAGAGAAAAAAAGGAGGGGGGTGAATGAGCCAGAGAGAGAGAACCCAAACTACATTTTTAATATTAAAATAATTTCTATGATCAATGGAAAATGTTCCAAAGGATCTGATAAAATCCCAAGGTAAAACACAACCTAGTGATCTTGTAGGAAGACAACCAAGGAATACATAATAAGTGAATGAGACTGCCATCCGATAGCACAGAAAAGCATGGCAGACTACCTAAATATTTCGAAAATCTGGCAAATGGAAATAATGTCATTGGTTTAAGTGTATAAATTAAAATTACAGTGAATGGGAAAATTTTAAACTCACTGGATGAATTAAAAAAAAAAAAAAACCTCCTTTTGCAAGAGGTGTGATCAGAAAGTTTCTGGAATGGCTCTCAGTACATAGCATCACCAATGTGGGTATGCTGTGGTTTGGACCTTGACAGTCCATTTATTAAGTAGAACACTCTGAGTCATACAACACATCACAGGGTTCCTTGTGTTGCTTCAGTGTCCAGTATTATGAAGCACAATGAACATGTGTTGAGTAACCTTCATGATTTTTGACTTTGTGATAATGCATGGCTTCAAAGAACAGCACATGTACATCAAATTTTGTTTTAAACTAGGCAGGACTGCACCAGAATCCTATGAAATGTTGAAAATGGCTTTTGGGAAAGAAACAATAGTGACAAATCATGGATTAATGTTTGTGACTGTGAAAAAAAATGCAGTCATCACAGTGGAAAAGTCCATTATCTCCACAGAGGATAAAGATTTGAAAACATTATTATCATTCAGGAAAAATTGCAAAAAAAAAAAAAAAACTTAACTGTGCTTCCAAAGATGGTGAAATCACTGGGATCAGTACTGGTATCAGCCCTCAAGGTAAGTACTTTGAAGGGGATAATGCAGACATATGCCATTTAACAGTACTTTGAAGGGGATAATGCTATATGCTATTTTTACTGCCTTATATGATCATTCTGAAAACTTTTCAATCATATCTCATACATGTACACATATTGGCCACTGAATTAGAAACTTTTACTCAATATTACATTGGAACTCCTTTAGCCCAAATTACAACACATATGCAGTTTGGCATAGATTCAACAAGATGTTGGAGTGCACCTACGTCTATGGCATACCAGGTGTTCACCACAGAATACTTTAACTGATTTGTGTGGTGAACTCTAAAAGATCCTTTGTTTTGCCCATTGCGATCAAAACTACTGATGAGCAGCAGTCTTAAACAGTTGCCTAGATCATGTGACCACATATTTCGCATACCTGCTGCATAAGTGATGTTTATGTACATCTATCTGTATAAATGTTTCTAATTCAGTGGCCAATGTGTGTGTATATAAAAAGCATGTAAATCAGTATGTAAACGCACATTTTAGAAGAAAAAAGCAAAGATATGTTTCCACTTTTTCTCTCAATTTTAAAGAACTAACCTTTAGTAGGTAAAGAAAGTAGGACACTTTCAGCTTTTTGTTGGATACTTCATCAAGGATTGTTATGACAGCTCTGCATTTCTTCTCAATGCCTTCAAGCAAATGATCAGGACTAGAAAATAAATTCATAAATTGTACACATGACATGAAAAGTAATATTATTGATGCTATTTGCATCCAGTTTATCAATAACGTGAAAGGTGTGCTGTTGAATTTTTAAGAAAACTGAAATCATATATAAGCCAGATATTGACTTTTTTTTTTTTTTTTTTTAAAGAAATGAATGAAACGGGGAGAACAAGCACATTCCACCACCCACATTTGACTGACATTTATTCTTTTATCACAATCATAATTGACAGTAAGGTTTCCTGAAGAATGACAATTACAAAAACACTCAATAAACATTGAATAGTTTCAAATAAACTTACTATATATTAAGTGTGATCAAATGAAATCCGTTCAAGTGGCTTTATTAAGACGAACAAAAAGGTACATCTGCAAGTGTGGCAGAATTAAACAAGGCAATATATGTATAAGGAAGCAAGAATGTACCAGTGCTTGTTAGAAGAAGTTGCCGTAGGCATTCAGACACACATCCCACTGCTTAGGGAGATGGTGGATAATCGTCTGTAAAAGAAGGACTTTGGTTGCTCCTTGAACCATTTGGTCATCGTGGCCATGACGTCTGCATTGGAGTGGAATTGTTGTTCCCTTAGAGCTTTTTCTAAGGGTCTGAACAAATGGAAGTCACATGGTGACAGATCGGGGCTATAGGCTGGGTGGTGCAGAACCTCACACCCTTTTCGTATTAACGCATCCTGCACAATGTTCGCAACATTCAGATGAGCATTGTCATGCAACATAATCACACCATGCGAAAGCATGCCGGGTCACTTATTCTTGATGGCTTTGAGCAGTTTGTCCAGTGTGTCCTTGTAGTGTTAGCATTGATGTTCACATGAGGCTACAACAAAAGCTCTTCATGGTCAAAAAATGCGGTCAGCATAACCTAGTCCACCACCAACAAAAGCCAAAGTCTACCAACAAAAGCCCTTCATGGTCAAAAAATGAGATCAGCGTAACCTTACCGACAGAAGACTGTGACTTGAAGTTTTTGTGTTTTGGTGATCCGGGATGTTTCAATTGCATGCTCACTGGTTTGCTGGACGACCCAAAGGGGTGGCACCAAGATTCGTCACATGCCACTATGTGCAACAAAAATGCATCACCCTCCGCTTCGTAACGCAGCAAGTGGTTCAAACTTCAACCCATGCATTCTTCCTTATGGTGGTCGGTCATCATCCGTGGGATCCATTGTGAACACACCTTCCGATACTGCAGTGTCCTTGTAACCACCATTTGAACTGTCCCAAATGCCACAGCGAATTCCTCTGCTAGCAAACATAAGCTCTGACGATGGTCCACCGATATTGCTGCATCAATCTTGATGATGTCTTTGTCTGATGCAACAACATGCACCTGGCTCAGCCGTGAAAGATATTTCGTTTCCTCACATCTTTCTCGAATCAGTTTATCACGGTTGTCTCCGACACACATTTGTCACCATACACTGCCTGCATTCTGTGTTGAATGCCAACTGGTCAACATCTTTCCGCTCTTAGAAACTGAAACCCCTCTCGCTGATCTACCTTGGACGGATTTGGAATCACACTGGCCATGCTATCAACAATCTGAAGCACAAACCACACATGCGAGGAGAATGAACACATGCTTGCTTGTTCATTGGTCTGCGCTTATCATGGGAGCTATGACATCATCATGCTCCCCATGTGCCAGTCCACATGATGCAGCATGAAAGGGTTTCATTTGATCATGCCTCATACATTAACTTTCCTCCATCCAAGCACATCTCTCAATAAATTAAAAACATTAAAATATTTAAAAAATGCTATTGGCCATGTTAAATAATTACTGTATATACTCATGTATAAACCAAAAGGTGTTGGAAGGAATTCCTTTTCTAAAGTAAATGGGTTGGCTGTACATAAGTAGCTCAAAAATATAAATAAATATTGGAATATTTTTTGCACCCAGCATTACAATTTCAAGAAACGATGAAGCCTACAATCATACTACTGTAGGAGTTGTCACAATTGTAGACAGTTGTAGATAGTTGTCACAATTGTAAGTTCAAAAGTTCTTAGAAATTTCTTTTCATACAGAAATCAATAACATTACCATTATTTACACTGCATTTCTGTCAAAAAAAAAAAGTTTCCTTAGACAGCTACATACTTTCACCAGGAGGGGGTGGCAGCAGCACCCTTATTAAATAACAGAACATGGAAAAACATGTTTTTCAGTAGTGTTATAATATCCAGCAGATGGAACCAAGTTTCCTCTTATTATTTTTGAACATGAAAACATTCTGAAATGCATGAAATTTCAAGCTGGAGTCATAGACCATGCTCATCAAAAGAAATGGATAGATGGAAAGGGGGACAACTGAATGGTTAGAAAAGGTTTGGAATAAAAAACCAGGGGCCCTTTAAAAAAAAAAAAACTGCCTATGCCTGTGTGGGATGCAGCACATTAAACGCATGCTGAAAAAATGCAAAAGAAATTAACAGTATAGGGCTTAATATTTGGGGATTTAATATTGCTTTTGAAGCCAGTTGATTTAACACTGCTTTTGAAAAAGCCTTTGAACGAAGCTTTCAAGTAAAAACAGTGAAATAAATGGGATTGAATGGATCTAACCATTAGTTGTGCAAACAACACAGAGTGGTAACCTCAAAAAGGCTGACATTGGCCTTGTTATTTCTTGGGTGAGAGAAGCGCGAGACACAATTCCATCAGAAAGGGCTATTAATTCTTTCAAATACACTGCATAAGTAATGCCATGGATGATACAAAAAATTATTTGGTTTATGAGTCAGATGAAGGAGAAAACAGCCAGAATGACTTTGATGACAGTGATGTTTGTACTGATGGCACAACTTTTATGGAAATGGACTTACAGGAACTATTTGGAGAAATTTTGATAGTGAATTTGACTTCCAAAAATTTTAAAGATAATTTTAGAAATTTGCACAATTTCATTTCAGCAAATATGTTTTCCAAACTCACTGAAAATTAAGGTCAGCTTATATATGGATCTTGATTTTTTAACTATTGAACTACACATACCAGTCATTGAATTAGAAAAACCAGGTGGGACCTGCTTTAGCCCGAATGAGCAGTTTGGCATAGACTCCATAAGGTGTTGGAGTGCATCTACGTCTACAGCATACCAGGCATTCGCCAGAAAATCCTTTAACTGGCTCTGATTCGAAGGAACTGGACTAAAAAAAGAATAATTTGAGTGTTGGAACTATTTTGTGAAGACAGGTGAAAACAAGGAACCTAGTGGCTGCAATGCTCTGGAATTGAAACCAAAATACTACTTCTGCCTATATAGTGTATGTATCCATCATGTGCACAATAGCATAAAAAGATACAGGAAGGGTGGAAAGCTCAATTAAACAGGCAGCTCACACGAATAGTGGCATATGAAACATATTTACAAAATATGTTTCATATGAGCGATGACATCGTCCATTTACATTATCTCCACGTATTTGATATATATTAACCATTTCTATCGCCCTTTGAATTTATCAGCTACAATTAAATAGCTGTTGCGTTAAATGCCACCAGATGACGACATCTCAGTTGCTGAGACCATCAATACGTATTCGTGTAGTCAGATGCTGACTGATAAACCACGCATGGCGCTGAGAACTGTTGGCACCGTAGTGTAAATTCGAACGCACTCGACTAGTCATCGAGAGTTCTGGGGTTCGATCCCAGCGGTGCCGAAATACAATTTTTCAGTCGCTAAGCGTTGTTTAAAAAATAACGTGGAAAGAGCGATGACATCGTCCATTTCTATTTACACACCTAAAAAACTGAACAAAAAGGTGAAATTCCAAGAGAAATAGCTCTTCTATATTGCAGAGGAGCAATAACAGCAGCAGGCTAAAAAACAAAAATAGTGTGAAATAGTACAATAATGCAGTAATAATATTTCAAGCCTAGGGGAGGGGGATAATGAAATTACATGCATCTTTGTTGCACTTTAACTTATATAATCATACCTGTAAGTACAAGATTTCTTTGTGAACTAGCACAATAATTTTAATACATCCCAGCAGAATAAAAGGAACATTGATATACAGAATTACACTAAATACAAAAGTACTGTTGATTTGTGAAATAACATACCTTTTTGAATCCTTAATAAGTATAATGCCTCCACTGTCACCCAAAACACATTTAAAATTAGTTGCATATTTTACAGGAGGAAATTTCACATCTTCAAATGATGCAAGTCTTAAAAGCACTAAAGCATCATCGGTAGCATGACTCTTCAGAAGTGAAATCAGTAATTCCTTCAGCTTTGGCCTTCAAAATGATAAAATAAAAAATAAAAATAAAAAAACAGTCACTGTAAAATAATGGATCAAAGCACACCAACAAATGGAAAAAAAATTGTATTATCAAGAACTTAAAAATATTAATTACTATTTCTCTTCCAGCAGATACTATTTCTCTTGCAACAGATATTAATTACTATTCATCATCATTGTCAACCATTATCAATCCACTGCTGGACGAAGGTCTCCCCAAGTTTCCTCCACAAACGTCTGTCTTGTGCCAGTCTCCTCCATGTCACTCCCCCATACTTTCGAATTTTATCCACCCATCTCCCATGTGGTCTTCTTTTGAGTCTTTTCCTGTCCCTTGGAATCCAATCTAAAATTTCGGCTGTCCATCGATATTACTATACTATTATTACTATTATCTGATATTACTATTACTATACTACACTGCCGGACAATTGCTAAGGACGGATGACAATAGCAACGATAGCAACCATAAAATGGAAGGCAGGAAAATGTGGAAATTAGCATGAGTGCGGGATACAGTAAGACGAGTTGTGCGTATGCAAATTTTGGATTGCCGAACTTGTTCGTGACGTCATAGCGCTGATAAGAGATATAAAGGATTTGACGCGTATTGACCGTTGTTGTTCAAACGCAAAGTTGAAAGGGAAAGAATCAATTGACGAACTTGCAATTTTCAGTATGTCTTCCCGACATCACCTAGATGATTTTACGTATGGCCGTATTATTGGCAAGATTGAAGAAGGGCGAAAAATAACAGATGTTGCCAGGGAGTTCGACGTCAGCCACAGTGTTGTTTCAAGGCTTTGGAAATCATTTCAAACAAATGGAGAGTGTAGCAAACGTCACGGGGGAGGTCGTGTTCGCAGTACGACACCTGCAGAAGATCGGTACATAGTGCTATCAACAAAAAGACACTGGCGCAGCACAGCTAGTGAGGTAGCAAATCAGTTTATGGCTGCTACTGGCAAGCGGATCTCCCGAAAAACTGTCGCCAGACGTTTGCATGAAGGAGGACTTTACGCCCGCCATCCTGTTGTGTGCATCCCATTGTCCAGACGTCACCGTATCGCCCGTTTGCAATGGTGCCATCAACATCGCAAGTGGACTGATAACGACTGGTCTGCTGTCCTCTTCTCAGATGAGAGTAGATACAGTCTATCGTCTGATTGTCGACGACAACTGATCTGGCGTGATAGTGGTACTGCATATTGTCCAGCAAACATACAGGAAAGGGACTGATACCCGACATGTAGTGTCATGGTATGGGCTGGCATCATGATCAATGGCCGTACGTCCCTCTATGTGCTTCCAACTGGGACTATGACTGGCTAACGATACATTAATGATGTTCTGCTACCTCATGTTCGCATGTTCCGTGGTGATGTCGGTGATAGATTCATTTTCATGGAGGACAACGCAACATGTCATCGAAAAGTCGCTGTCCAGGAGTGTCTTGAGAGCGAGGATATTCAACGCCTCGTATGGCCAGCACGTTCTCCAGATCTGAATCCCATTGAAAATGTGTGGGATGCTTTAGGGAGGAGTCTTGCTGATCGCCAATGCCCTCCAATAAACAAGGACACCCTCATCCGTGCACTGACAGAGGAATGGGATAAATTACCCCAACAGCTGCTTGATAATGTTGTGCAAAGCATGACACGACGTGTGGAATCTTGCATCGCCCTCCATGGTGGCCATATCCCGTATTGACATCTTACGCCGGAACGCCTGCGGACGGTAATTGCATTTTTTTCACGTTTACGTATTCTGCACAAAATGGCCTGTTTGTCCCTTGAACACATTCCAAAGCCTTCTGGATTTCAGAGCACAATAAATTGTCTTTCTTGTAATGTCCTGGCATTCTGACATTATTTTATTTCACTTGGCATCCAACCACACTTACTTTTTTATGCGCTATATAGCCGTTTATGATCCGTCCTTAGCAATTGTCCAGCAGTGTATTATTAATAGCAACTGATATTACTATTCAGATACTATTTCTCTTGCAGCAGATATGAACGGTTCGGACGTAAACCGTGGTAACCAACATTTTAGTAAAAAAATGAGTTGCATACTAAAAACAACGACGGTGGTAATCTGAGCATTTTAGAGTATTTATTATAAATTGATGTCAACAGATGGCACCACAATACAACTTTCAATTTATGGTAAGTGCAAATGTTTATATTTTTTTACTACTTGTAATCTACGTATCTCACAACAAAAGAAGTGTTGGTCACCATGGTTTACGCCAGAGCCCTTCATATATAATTACTATTTCTCTTGCAGCAGATACTAAGATATTCACACATAACTTGTCACTCCACATACTAAAATCGATTTATTTCTTTTTTGAAATCAAAAATGAAAAATTGATATATAAGATGACTATTCATGAACTAGCAAGATAAAAAAAAACAAACAGCAGTTGAACATATCAAAGAGACAATGAGAGTAAAATTAAAGAAAAATATGACATAACTAAAAAATTAGTGTTTTCACTCAAATTCTGATTTATGGTGTGTGCAGCAGCACTACACAATCTGTGAGAATTAATCATCCTCATATATAATTTCCGTTGTGATTCCGTATGCAAATGTTTTACTGCCACTGCAACAAAAACCAGCTTTTCACTAATGACACCTCCATGAAACTACCCAAAGCCTTCTAATTTGACATCAGAGCTTTGTTATGTCCCACGATCAAAGTCGTTTCAACAACTGCTTAACACAAAAAGGGAATATTTTAATTAAGAAAGAATCATAGTTATAAAGGGGGAGAAAACAGGAAAAAAAGTAATGTTTTTGGATTTAATCTTTTATTTTTCAAATAAATGTAACAGGTGGCAGCACATGGCATTTAGAACAATGTCTTGTGTTTGGAGTCATGCTATGTGATTGGTTTTATCATGCCCTGATTTTGAGGAAGGAGGATGCACATGCATGCTGGTGTGGGAGAACCTGTTACCAGCATTTGTCATCTCAGTATATAGAGTTAAGTCTCAAGGAGCATACTTTTGTTTGTGAAAGTGTTAGCTTTATGGACAGCTGTAGAATGATGTTGTGTGGTAATTTTTGTCATTATGAATAACCTAGTTTTTTAATCCTAGTAATTAATGACATCATAACAACTCTAATTCATATTTATAATGAAAAAAATTGATACTACAAGTTTTATAGAAGTAATGTGTATATATTTGGAGGTAAAATTTTCAAACTAGAACCTAGTTCATCATCAGGACTTAGTCCTGACGAAAAGTTTGAAGTTCAGAACTGCTGTACTCTCCATTCCATCAAAGGTCAACAGACAACTTCAATTTGCTGAGTGTATTCTTTTTCTTGACCAGTCTACCTACCAGTTGTGTCTAATTTTAAAATCCTATGGCTATTTGATTGGTATGAAATCCAATCTAACCATCATGCCACTTATCCTCCTAGACAGAGATATGTTTATAGGGGATCAAGACCCAAGACAGTGTCAAAAGGCTTCCGTGTTTATCAATTTTTCTTTAATGCAACAAACATGATATTTATTTTACTTCCATTGTGAGTAAAAGATGACCAAAGAAATCCTTTTCACCTGCATGGCAAAGCACCAATGTCTGTGGCACAGAGCACTCATTTCCGCTTTTGGAGCAATCTCAAAAACGTGGCACCCACCATGCTGTCACATTTTGACATGTTCAAATGATGGTGCAAGATGTTCCTTACTGAACTTTAATTAATGTGAACTTCTGAACTCAGGTTGGCATAGATGGCTCTTCATCCATCAGACAAGACAATGGCTCCATCTTTCTAGCAACTGCTGCACCCTGGAAGGTTGATGGTCTGCCACTTCTTGGCTCATCATTTAAGATGGTAGGACCACACTGGAAATATCTCTTCTACCTTTTCCATTGTGTCATAAGACGAACAATCTCCACTGTAAACTGACTTGAACTCCTTGTGGATTTTGGTGGCTGATTTCTGCTGCAACTGAAGATACCTTGTCATGGTATGATTTTTCAAATTGACTAACATGGTAACTGTGGCACCAGAAAACTAGCAGAAACTAGTTACAACTGTGCACAGGAAGTATAGTGTTGATATACTCCAAAAAGAACAGAGAAAACAGCAAACATTAAAGGAAAATGATACTAGTGTTTCTTGCATATGAAGGAATAAACTTTATGACACTTCTTCTGGTTCTAATTCAGTGCCACACTTTGCCAAATTCCCATGCCACAATACAAATCAGAATTTTGCACATTCCGATCCAAATTTTCCCTTAACCTACATGGGTGTTTATTTGTTGCTTACTAGCTAGCAAAATTTACAGAGAGATGCCATATTTGACCTTTTGATGCAACAGCAATATATTTACAGGTCTCTGAAAGTTTGTGTTCCATTATAAATTCAAAATTATGTACTGTATGCTATGTACTCACAAAGTATATCTATTGTATTACATAAAAAATACTACAAATAAAAGAACGCCTTCAGTTAAGTTCACTGCTTCCTATCGATACATTATCATAATACTGTACAATTCATCTTATAGGATCAAGAAACAGAAATCTGTTACATAGTTACTATGTTTGCTTTTGGAGATGGTCTTCTCTGTACCTTCCCCACTTTTATAAATTACTTGAACATATTGAAAAGTACCTTTGAGGAAACCAATCATAACAGAAGCATCACTTTATGGTATTTAGACCTTCATAAAGGATATAAATAGTAAATTTAAGTAATAAAAAGTTATTTTACTGCTCTGCTTTTATCACGCTGAAAAAAATGTTTTCACAACAATGCATGAAGAATCACACAACATTAAAACAAACACATTTCAACAACACAGTTTAGAATCCAGAAACATTTGTTTGCTCAAAAATTTATTACCGTAGAAATGAAATTCCATTTTGTGTTTCCATGAACATGATGAAAAGTAGATGGTAGAAAGGGAGAAGAATGTCGAAAGCATTCTGCTGAGTTGGGACCCTGTTCTGAACAAAAATCTACAGAAATGATAAAAATAAAATAAAAATTAAAGCATTCCATGTTACACACCATAAATGACGAACTGTAACTTTCACACAGTTTGCACACTGGCAAAACAGCACAGCATTTATCCATGTTTTATAAGAAAATAAAAATAAAAAAAGGCACTAAGGCAACATTCATTAACCCTACGGCTAAATAAAGATTTTTTTCAAAAATAAATCATAAACCATTTGCATGTTAAATGAAAGGCCAGACTGAATCCTTGCTGACCTTCAAATTACCCATTCACTTATAATCACACAGGTTTTGAGACTTCGTTTATGTGATTGCTAGGATCCCATTCTAATAATCAATTAAGAGCCAGCACCCCAAATTCTTTATAGCTCAGTGTCTGCCAAAAATTATTCATGACAAGATTCATTTCAATGTCATGAATGACAGCTGAAATTTATAATGTTACTGAAAATGGTTATTAGTTGTACCCAGAGTTAAATGTCACATTTCAAAGCTACGCATTTGTAAAATGGAGTTCAATGCTGCTATGTCATAATCAGAAAATACAGTATTAAAATGAAGAAGGTAAACAACACAGGTATCCTATAATTAAACAAAGTGAAACAAATATAGTTACAGAAAACAAAACACACTGACTTCTATGATCATCAACTACAAGCAAACTTTAAAACAGCTGTGAGAGGCTAGGAATCACAATAGTCTGCCATCATAATTCTTGTGAGAATAACTAAATTCTACAGTGCAGCAGTGCTATTTTTTAAATCTGCAATCACTGCACTCAGTTGAAGTCAGTGAAAGTGAATTAGAATACTATGAAAAATCTGAAAGCAGCAGGCTTAGCACCAATTTAAAACCAGCATAATCAAACAGAGGTTATCGTTCTTTCCACGTTTATAAGTGTCACAAAATTCTCATTGGCTGCCACCGGGAATTGAACCCAGGGTCTTAAATTATGCGCCGGACATGCTTCTGCACCACAGCGGCCTCGAATTCCTCCAGACTTACATACACTAACTGCCAAGCCAATTTGGCAGGTTGCTTCTTTGAGTCCCGCACAATGCTGGGGATTCACCAAGGATGGTAAGCAGCAACTGAACAAATAATTAGAAGGCAAATGAATAATTAATACAGACATTTGACGTGGACCAGGAACATCAAACAGAAGTCATCACTCTTTCCACGTTTAGAAGTGAGTCACGGAAAAATTCTCATTGGCCGCCACCGGGAATCGAACCCTGGGTCTTTCAGTTATGCGCCGAATATGCTTCCACTGGCACCACAGCGGCCTTGAATTCCTCCAGACTCGCACACACTAACTGCTACGCCAATTTCGCAGGTTGCTTCTTGGAGCCCCGCACAATGCTGGGGATTCACCAAGGATGGTAAGCAGCAACTGAACAAATAATTAGAAGACAAATGAATAATTAATAGACATTTGACGTGGACCAGGAACATCAAACAGAGGTCATCACTCTTTCCACGTTTAGAAGTGAGTCACGGAAAAATTCTCATCGGCCGCCACCGGGAATCGAACCCTGGGTCTTTCAGTTATGCGCCGAATATGCTTCCACTGGCACCACAGCGGCCTTGAATTCCTCCAGACTCACACACACTAACTGCTACGCCAATTTGGCAGGTTGCTTCTTGGAGCCCCGCACAATGCTGGGGATTCACCGAGGATGGTAAGCAGCAACTGAACAAATAATTAGAAGGCGAATGAATAATTAATACAGACATTTGACGTGGACCAGGAACATCAAACAGAGGTCATCACTCCACGTTTAGAAGTGAGTCACGGAAAAATTCTCATTGGCCCCCCACCGGGAATCAAACCCAGGGTCTACCAGTTACGCGCCTGATATGCTTCCACTGCACCACAGCGGCCTCGAATGTGCGAGTCTGGAGGAATTCGAGGCCGCTGTGGTGCAGTGGAAGCAAAGCATATCCGGCGCGTAACTGGTAGACCCTGGGTTCGATTCCTGGTGGTGGTGGTGGGGGGGGGCAATGAGAATTTTTCCGTGACTCACTTCTAAACGTGGAAAGAGTGATGACCTCTGTTTGATGTTCCTGGTCCACGTCAAATGTCTGTATTAATTAAAACCAGCATTCTATGAAGATAAATAAAACTTAGTTTGCATGATAATTAAAGAAATGCTGGTCCACTGACATTCAGCTACTTGTTTTCTTAAATTTTACGACTTTATTAATTAATTTCATTTCACTTTCAGGTATTTATATTCTTTTTAAAACACACTTAAACATTTGGAAAAATTTTACATAATCTTTGCATATAAAACAACTATGGCTGATAAGTTAAAAATTTAAAGCTTTAAACAAAATAATACTCAACACAAATTTTTCTCACATAAATGACACTCATGAATATTGAACACAAAAAAGTACCACACTCATCATTTTTCATTCATTTTTAACCCAATCACTGGGGTGCTGAAAGCTACGAGTCTATTCATTCTAAAACATTATATACAATCTTACAAAAATGAGCTACCTACTTCCAAACATTCATTATCATCTCTAAACATCATGCACATTCCTAAATATCATGCACCTGCACGATATTTAGGAATTTTTCGGAACAGATCACCATTAGGAATAAACAAATGGTCTTTACCTGCAATAGGCATTCTCCATTTCTTTCTGTCCATTAAAAGTTTTGCTGTTTTTCTTCCTGTTTCTGTTTTGGGGTTTAACAACCACTCTGAGTAATTCTCAGAGTTATAAGTAGTCACTTGTCCCTAATTTAGGGCCATTGGTTCTAGAGAAGGGACACAAGCTAGCCCCATTTGGCAAGCACACCACCCATGCCTCACTCAGAATTCGAATCTAAGTCCATCTCGAATGAACGGTCATAAACCAGAGTCTCAGGCCACAAAAGTTTTTCTGCCTCTATCATATTTCTTCCTCAGTTATTGATGGGGATTTCATACTTTCAATCTCCCTTCTTCAAGATCTACCTCTTATTCTGCATCTGGTTTCAAACAATTTTACCACCTGCTTGGCAGATATATATATCCCCCCCCTCTCTCTCTCTCTCACACACACACACGCACGCGCGCGCACACACACACACACACACACACACAACAGTACCATTTCAGTATTAACTCTTGTTACGCTATGAAAGACATACCTCGCTCAGTCCTAAACATCTTCATTACTAACAATAAAAGGATGACTTCGCACAACTCGTCAAATGAAATGAGAAAACTCACCGTCTATGTACGATATTTAATTAAAATACCAAAGATATTTACAGTTAAATACCCCGTGTAAATACCTTTCATATTTTAATTAAATATCGTACCCAGACGGTGAGTTTTATCATTTCATCTTCATTACTAATTCTACTTTCCATCTTCTTACCACTCCCATGTCTGCAGCTTCTAACCTCCTACAGAGTCCTTTACTTTTTATCCAGTTCTTGCTAAAATAAAAGACTGTACTGTATTCAGGGTTCACATACACTTACAGGAAATAAATTCTAGGACTTTTCTAGGGGATTTTAAGGAGTTCATCAGAAAATTTGCAGGAGCTTAAATTTTTGCTAGAATCAGTGTTTTGTTTTAGATTTTCCAAATTGGAGTGAAATTTACTATGTACTCAGAATTCTTATGAAGCTCTGTGGGTTCCACTGTTGCAGAGTGTTCTTTAGTGTGTGCTACATCTTTGATGAAGAGTCAAAATTTCCCCATATAAAAATTGCTATGGAGAAAACTTACATGAAGCAATCTGCAACTTAGCAAAAGGATCACAGTACAAAACAATTTTGCCATGGCACTGAAGATTCCCTATTCCACAGTCATCTATTCCTACACACACACTGGCATGGAGCCCAGATATCAATATCCTTCAGTGAGGAAAGTGCGTGCTAGAAGGAATGATTATCTTGGACTTGTGGGAAGGTTTCCACACATTGTTGTGATTCCAACTGCACACAACTGCCATACCACAAACCAGTCTCTGAAAATATGCCACTTATGCATCTTGCACTCTGGTGTCACATGAGATGACATCACGTCTCCACACTCTATGGAAGGAAATGATGTCATCACAAGTAGAAGCTGCAGGCAGCTAGAACAAAGCGACAATCAATCCAAACATTGCGACCAATTCTTTTTTTCAGAACAAGAAAAAATTACAGGACTATTCCAGGACCTTTTCTCAAAATATGAAAAATCAAGGACTTTTCATGCATGGAGAAAAGGGAAATCAAATTCCAGGTTTCCGAGGGCTGTGCAAACCCTGTGTATTGCATTTACTACACTTAGTTCACTGGCTTAATCTCTTTCTCGAGGAATATGTTCTTATGTGGCTAATTAGTGAATTTCTTCATTTTGAAAATTCTATTACAGTGAAACCTCATTTATACGTTTTTCAATAGATCAAGTAAAATTAACATATAATGCGGGGAGGGGGGGGGGAGTATACACAAAACAAGGCAAGTTTATCACATCATCATATCATACCACTAAGCTGTTCTCTGAGATTCAGAGGTTAGCTACACAAAGACATACAAACTACCTGATAAATTTTTAATTGATTATTTACTTACTGTTGCCATATCAAACTTCTCCATTTACAATGATCTTAACACACAATGTGGGATTCACTGACATCCATCACACGATGTATACAAGACCTTCTATACTTCATACTCACGATCTTTTTCTCATGCAGACACTCCAGAATCTGATTCTCCCATGACTTCCCTGGCCTTCCTCTGCCTTTCCTTCCTGTCACTTGGGCTATAAAAAATTTCTTAGTAAGCATCTCATCACTCATTCTTTCAACATGGTCAAACCACTGAAGCATATTAGTCTAACATTAAGGGCAATTTTTGGATTGGCAACATTTTATGTATAAATGAGAAAAATATATAAACGAGGTTCTATTCTACGTATTTAGCCCTCCTTATAAACCTCCCATTTTCACCATTACTCACACCCACATAATTAAAACTTGTTACTTCTAGATCTTCTCCTACATAACAAAACTGATGATTCTTAGAGTTCAACTTTAAGAACCACTGATTTACATTTATCACCGTCAATCTTCATGCCAAATTTTTTCATGTCATGTTTGGCTGTTTGTTATTATACCGCAATCTGCATACATTCTTAGAAATCCGCACCAGGTCATCAGTATGTAGCAAATCATTTATATCAGAACTGCCTACTCGAACATCTGGAATTAACTTATCTTCATAATGAAAAGGAATGGAAAAAAATCCAGGTAACACAATATCAACTGAAAGACATACAACCTATGTTTGAAAAGTTCCAAGACTGATGCAATAAAGAATATAAAAAAGAGTACCATACTCACAATTAATGCTGGTCACCTTCAAAATACTGCCCTTCTGAATCAACACATAGTTTCCAGCATTTCTGAAGATCCTGAAAACAGTTCAGGAAGGCACTTTCCTGGATGTCTGCACATTGTTTTGTCATGGCTGCTTGGATAGATGTAATGCCTGCATGATACTGTCTTTTTAGTGCCAGTTTTATCATGGGGAAACAGAAAAAGTCACAGGGTGATAGATAATACTGTAGGCATCATGTTTCATCTCATGCAATAATTCTGCAGCGAAAATCAGGATCCTCAGCTGCAGTGCCCAGCAGACCAGAACAGATCGACGAATGAGCCTCCTTTTGGTCATCATTCAGAATACGGGTTACCAATATGCATTAAGTTTTCATTTTCCCAGATCCTTGTATAAAATCTCATGACAGATATACTTACTGACAACCACTGAATCAGCCAAAACTCTCACTGCAATTTGGTGATCTTACTTTAACTGATTCCACACCTCTTTGATTATTCCCACTGTCTGCACACTGGAGGGACGACACCCAGATCTTGGATCATCATCAAGGGATCCCCACCCATCATGAAATTATGCATACCATTTGAAAACTTTGCTGTGGGATAATGCTGTACCTCCATACACTTCTCTTAACATGCTGTATGTTTCTGTAGCTGATTTACTAAGTTTCCAACAAAAACGGATGTTTACTCTCTGCTCTTCCATGGCCAAAATGAAGTGGGATGAGAACGGTTGCTACGACTCCCTCAATGCCTGTCTGTCGCTTCTCAGTACTAGTATAAACTAGTTTCCAGTTGTTCACTGACTGGCCAAGGACTGAGCTGTCTTCTGGCATACACGTGATATTTTTATTCCACTACTGTTACATCAGTTATGTGGTCAGTTCTGGAACTTATTGGACATAGGTTGTATTACAGTATTTTTTAGTGAAATCAATGCTTTAAGTTACACAAAAAGAAGAAATTTATAAAACTGGGGGATATTTTGGCAGCGACTTCTATGGATTTTGGAGAGGAGAAGAACAAATTGCTAGATCATTTCTGATAATAATAGTTGCTTTCAAATGAAAAGAAATAACTTTTGACACACACGCACAAAATCTTCCCACTCCTCACTTTTATCATAATCTGTTTTCTGTGCACACAAGGTCTACAATTACATGTACAAGTAAACATTATGCACCGTACAAAGAAATGGCAGTATTAAAAACAATTGAACTCAGTTTACTTTTTATAACTTCACAAATAAATGTACTAAAAAAATCTTTTGCAGGATTACAACACAATTATAGAGCAATGAAGTATTAGACTTTACTTGGTAAGCATGTTCAATGCAATTAATCAATGCTTCTTCTGAGATTAAACACACACCCTCTTCACATTTAGATATTTCTGCAAAAATAAGAAACAAACAATAAGGATCACTGGAGATTTTAAGATCTATATTCAAATTTCAGTTTGCAAAACAAAGTATGAATTTCATATTTGTTGAACAAACATAAAATTTGCACAACATATAAATAGACACATTGTTGATGGTACTATATTACATTAACTCAAAAAGGTAATAAATTACTCTAACATCCTATTTCAGTTTAAGTCTGAACATGGTTCCCATGTACACCCACATCTGTTCAGACCTCCTCACAGAATTCCTTACAGTAACTATAATAGTAATAGTTTTCCAACGAAACAATAGAAGATAAGCTCATGGGAATTTATGAACTCATCTGTTTCTTTTTTTACTTTTTTTTTTTTTACTGGTTTGAAAATAAGTTCTATACACAAAACACAGGTTTAGCAATGGATTTTTCAACATTCCATTTTTGGCAAACTATTACACACGGAAATTTGAAGATAGATTAGTCTTACACCTTCATTATTCTACCTTTACATTACATACATGGATGACATTCTGATAATAATTAATAGCAATGATGACTCTCCCAGAAAAGATTTGCAACCTATTTAACAGTTTTAATGATTTCCTGAAATTCCCATTTCCATAGACTAAACTTCCTGGAGTTTTCAGAAGAAAAAATGCCCACAAAATCATACAACAATATCTATCAATACCACTCAATACCTCTAGTCTACCACTCTATATTAAATTTTACGTGTCTACACAATTCCTCAATAAAATTAACATTTCGAGTTCTTCAGAAATGTTAAAAAATTCCATAAAGAATTAAAAGTTACGCTGTCAGAAAATAATTACCCTTTCACAGTAATTTAAGAAACATTTAATAAAAAATAAAGTTAAAAAAAAAAAAGACAGTCAATCAACAGAACATTAAACTATAATAGTATATTGCTCTTGAAAATTATACTGTTTCTTTCAAAAGCTCTCTAACGAAATTTTATATGCTGATTAGTTTCTTCATCAATGTGACCCTCATTATAAAACTCCACCAAAACAACTCTTGTAAGACAGCTCTGTGTATTCCAGAGCACTTGCAAACTGACATGCATCTGCTGCCACATTTCTCTGTTTCTCCATTTGTTTTCATCCTAATCCTCCTTTCAATCTTTCTTATGCATATGCGCATCCTCTCCATTTTTTTTTTTTTTGCCTTTCCTATTTCTCTATATGAAGCTCTCTTTTCTTTTCTCTCACTCCCTCTCTCTCCCCTCTTTGAGAGGGAACACATTACTGCTTCACAACTCAAAAAAAAAAAAAAAAAAAAAGATGAATCACTTTATCATGGAATGGTTATTACCTGCACTGTCTAAGCAGACCCAAAATTCCCTAAAAATACTTCTGAAAATATATTTTTCAGATATGGACCGATCAACTTCCATGATTTGTAACACAATGGATGATGCCACGCACACAAGTATGGATTCCATTTGATTTTCTTTTAAATGCAGAAGTTCAATTACCTGAAATTATTCAAAATATTTTTAGCAAAAAGGTAACAGTCACAAACAAAAAGACAAAATCTTTCAACAGACAACATGGAAGACAGAAAAATATTTTTTTACATCAATAAATCAGCAAAAAAACAGGCAAATTCACAAGCACAATGGAAAAGGCATTCACAAATAAATCTGTTTTTATAAACATGTAACGGCAAAATTTTTAGTTGTATACAGAGATGAAGTAGCAAAATCAATGAAAGGTTGAAGTGAAGATTATGTTCTTCAAAACGTGCACATTATGTGCTGAAGTAGCAAAATCAATGAAAGGTTGAAGTGAAGATTATGTCCTTCAAAACCTGCACATTATGTGCTTATAGCAGTGACTGCTCCTTCTGTTAAACTTCTCTTTCAGACAACCAGAATCTGACAGTTGACAGCATTTCTTCAAGTCTCAGTCAGAACAATGATCACAAGATTTCCTTTAGCAGAATTTTGTAAACTCTGCTACTTTATGAAATGTGAATACTAATTATTAAAAATAAGCAAATTCCTGGGAAAAATTAAAAAACACAAACTAACTCATTAGATAAAAGGGGAAATGAATCTCACTGAAGAAATAATTCTTCACCAATACATGGAAGGTAATACAAATTTTCTGAAGGAGTTGCTACATGGAAACAATGAAAATATAGCACTATTATAAATCATTAGAGTTTTGTCTTGTTTGTCACTGTGGAAAACAAACAAGATGGCAACCCATGAGAGGTATAAATAAAATCATCCATCAACCAGTTGCTTAGAGAAATTCATCATGAAATAAAGAACCTTCCCCTGCCCTCAGCACTGTCCACAATGTGATGTTATTCTGGAAATGGCATATTCCCCATACATGCTTGATACTGTCAAGTGAAGATACTGCAGTTCCTGTACCACCTCCACAATACAGTGACCCATGCCTTGGGCACCAACAAACACCCCTCTTTCAAACTGTGCTAACTCCAATCATTTGAAATCGAATAACATGTGAAATCGAATAACATGTCTACATAAATGCAGTGATGTCCTCTTACCTATATACCTGCAGAGTGGTGGATTCATCTATTACCAAGAGGGGTGACAGCATTGCGTTGCCCAGGAATTGGGCATCTCATGACTTCTGTTCTCTTAGTGTATTTATGAATGCACACATTTGCAATGCCAGAATAGATGATATCAGTTTATGCTTTGGGAATTGCCATGTGTGTGTGTGTGCAGGTTGTTGCATGGCTCTGCTGTTAGAATACAACACAATTGCACAGTATGTTGTCCAGAATGAAGCTTGCATGAAATGGGTATAACTAATGGAAAAATCAAAGTGATGAGGTCTTAAGTGAGAAACTGTTCATACTGAATGCAAGATAAGTCTAATGGTACAGACTTAGAACAGGTGAATGAGTTTGTGTATCTAGGAAACATCTTTGACAAAGAAAACATATTAGAGTGCATCTATTTTTGAAGGCCATAGGTGCTGTATGAGGAATTCACAGGACTGACATATTATAAAAAAAAGTCCCAAATGGCTTTGCATGAAAGTGTAATTGTTTTTACTTGGATGTGTAATAGTGAAATCTGAATACTGTGGAAGAGGCACAAGAGTAATGTGTTTTCTAGAAAGATGTTTTGCTTACAGGAGATTTGTAGCACGAATTGCTCTGATCACATGTGGAGTGAAAATGAGTTGCAAATGTTTAATGTGAAGCATAATGTTGTTTGTACATTTTTTGAATAAATATACTGAGATGGTTTGATCATGTTAAAAGAATGAGTGATGAGGTGCTAACTGAGAGAATTTGTTCAGTTCAAGTGGTAGGAAAGAAAGATCAATGCTGAGGAAATCATGGTAGGACAAGATTCAGAAACGCTTGCAAGAGAAAAAGATAACACTAGCCAACAATGGTTCTGCGGCAAACACGAAAGTAGGTAATTCTTATGTAAATCTGTGTCCTGAATCCGAAAATAACGTTAGTTTTGGTCCATTACATCTAGTTGTTTTGCAATATTGTGTTTTCCGTATACGTGAATCGACGTATCCACATTGTATGTAATGTAGAGCCATCTCCTCACAATCACACTTAAATATCCTCAAAGAACTTGACTTAAACCTAGGAAATGCTATATTACTATGAGAAATGCCCCTTGTCAACGAATGTTCCTGCGTGCTTCTGCGTTTCATTATTGTTTATGTTTTCAGACGCCGCAGAGTCGCATCAGAACCATTGGAGCACTGCCGCTTGTTTATTGAACCCCTAGGAGTTTCTGTCTAAAGAACCCTCACATTCCCTCACTGAATATCCTATCAGTTCAGCAGAGGGCAGGCATCCTTGTGCATGTGCCCGTCCTATATTGGAAGTGTGAAAGTAAAACGTGAGTTTGTAAGTATGGCTAGTGCGTCGGGATTGTGTAGAAGACAGTGTGGGCAAAGTCCTCAGCAATTTTGTTACATTTGTGGATGTTATTATGTGCTTGATGGCAAGGTACGTAAACTAGATTAATTCGTGAAGAAACTATACTTTACGTACTTCAAAGTGAAAGTCGGCGACCAAGATAAGTCGTTTGTGCCTCACGTTGCTTGTAACAGTTGTGTCGAGGGACTGCGGTACTGGTATGAAGGAAAACGGAAGGCAATGCCGTTTGCAATTCCAATGATATGGCGTGAACAGAAGAACCACCACGATGACTTTATTTTTCTGTATGTGCAATGTTGCTGGTTATAACAAAAAGAGTAAGAAAGGAATTAAATACCCAAATCTGCCATCAGCCATACAGCCTGTTCCTCATGGACTTGACTTACCAGTACCTACACCACCAGCTAACTTGAGTGATGAATCTGAAAGCAGTTCTCTACATTCAGACACTGAGGACATAAGTTTCAAACCAGAAGAATTTGACCATTCACCAAAAATGTTTACTCAACCCGAGTTGAATGACTTGACAAGAGAACTAGGGCTCACGAAGGAAAAGATTGAATTACTAGGCACAAGACTTTATGAGAAAAACCTGCTGGCACCTGGAGTTACATTTTCTTGGTACAGGAATCATGACAAGTGTTTTTGGAAGTACTACTCAAAGGAAGATGATCTGTTTTTTTGTACGGACATCCATAATCTTATTCATCAGTTGGGAGAGGAAATCTATCAACCTAGTTTCTGGTGCCTTTTCATTGACTCTTCCAAAAGAAGCCTCAAGACGGTTTTACTTCATAACAGCAACAAATTCGCTTCTGTACCACTTGCTCATTCCACAAAATTGTCAGAATCATACGAAACATTAAATTTAGTGCTTGAAAAAAATTAAATTCCATGAACATGAATGGCAAATATGTGGTGACTTGAAAGTCATTTGAATATTGTTAGGACAGTAGAGAGGATACACAAAATTTCCCTGTTTCCTTTGCGAGTGGGATAGCAGAGCCAGGGACAAACATTGGGATACTGCACATTGGCCTGAGAGGAAGCAACTGACAACAGGTTCCAAGAATGTGATTAATGAAAGTCTAGTTGATCGTGAGAAAATTCTACTCCCTCCATTACACATAAAACTTGGCATTATGAAACAGTTTGTAAAGGCATTAGACAAAAGTCGTCCATGCTTCCAGTACTTATGCACAACATTTCCTTCTTGTCACAAGTTAAAATCAGAGAGGAAATATTTGATGCCCCGCAAATTTGTAAACTGATGATGGATAACAATTTCACCTGTACAATGATCGAAACTGAAGAAGAGGCATGGAGCACTTTCAAAGAAGTGGGTGAAATTTTTCTTGGAAATGTAAAGGACCCATCGTACAAGACAATTGTACAAAATATGTTGGACAAATTCAAATTGCTTGGTTGTAATATGAGCCTAAAACTTCATTTCTTAAGTGCACATCTCAATTACTTCCCTCCGAATTTGGGAGCTTTGAGTGAAGAGCAAGGTGAAAGGTTCCACCAGGACTTAAAAGAGGCAGAGCAACGTTATCCGGGACGTTGGGATGAGCGTATGAAGGCTGATTACAGTTGGTCTATTGCACGTGAGGATCATTGCAGAGAACACTCAAGGGCATTGTGAACACTGAGCTTCCATGGCAAGAGAAGAAAAGAACTGCCGACTAACATTAAGGAATGTAATTAGGTAAATGAAAAAACCATTAGAAAGTACCACGTACTCACCATAAAGATCATGGTAACCTCCAATGACAACACACTTCCAACACATCATTCATCGTGATGTTACTGGGCTTCCAAGGTTTACAGACTTCTTGCTTACGCTTCTTACTTCCGGGTGTGAAACATCGTATTTTTTTTTTTTTTTCCTTAGCCTTATGAGATATTACTCTAAAGCTTGTCAATTCTATAAAAATCACACATACAACTCATTCATACAATTCAAGTAAAAACTATGTACATAACCTTACATTCATAGGTGATTAAACCTTGGTCAACTGTAATTATCAAACTCCTTCTGTTTCACAACCTCTGCTACTCCCACTGCAAGTGTCACACCCATTCAGCCCCTCACATCCAATCCTCTAGTACTTTCAACAGGCCTCCGTCATCTTCAGGAGGCAGGTGTGTCTCACCCGCCCACCACAGCTCAAGTGAGCAGAGCCATCGAGGCATGGGCCCCAGTCGCCATCTCTGAATCGTTGTGTCTCTGGCGCCATCTATTGTCCCTGCTACACCCGGAAGTAAGAAGCGTAAGCAAGAAGTCTGTAAACCTTGGAAGCCCAGTTACATCACGATGAATGACGTGTTGGAAGTGTGTTGTCATTGGAGGTTACCATGATCTTTATGGTGAGTGCGTGGTACTTTCTAATGGTTTTTTTCATTTATGAATTGCACATAAACTATGGGCACTTTGCAAGAGGTTAATACCTTAAAAGTGCAAATATAATAAGTAATTAGGTAAATTTTCAACTCTTGTACACTTTTTATTTTATTTCTATGTAGTTTTGTTCTGATTATTCCCTTTCATTTTTAAAGGTTGTTCTCGCTTATGTTTAGTTTTAAAAATGGTTAAATATGCATGCTATATATGCAAAGACATGAAATGTATCGCTTCGGTCAACAGAAATTGATGAACTTATTGCCAAGGAACCTAATGTGATACAGCAGAACCGAATGCATTTTTGAATTCAGTGTACAAAGATTAGTAAAAGTCACATATTCAAGTTCATACCGCAGAAGAAGAAAAATTCATTTGCAGGCTAGTGTAATCAGTAAGAAGTACAAAGGCCTTGTGTGAGACATGTGATAGTCTCACACAAAGCCTTTTGTACTTCTTACTGATTACACTAGTTAATGAAGCTGAACTTGGGTGCAAATATCATTGTAAATGGACATTTTTGGAGCACATGAACAAGTAAGTAAAATCTAAACCATTCATAACCCTCATTTTCCAGATGATTTTGCTTTCAGGAGCAAACCTCTGCATCTCGGAGAATAGCTCAGTGATACGTACAAAGGCTGTTCCATAAAAACTGAGAGTTATTTCTTTTGAGTAGGCAACATTGCAAAAGGGAAAAATAACCATGCAGATGACTAACTGAATTAAGGAAGTATCTATAGCAACGGTTATTAGCCTTGGCAGGCTATTCTGGTTTTGTTATTGTGCAGTTGCTTAAGTCTGCATTTCACCATACAGCTATGGAGGGGAGTGATTCAGAGTTAAGAAGTGAAATGCATTGAGCGATAAAATTTTGTTATCATTTGGGGAAAATGGCTCCAGAAACAGTTGATTTAATGAAAAAGGCTTACAAAGATAAATGTTTGGGTGAGTCAACAATTTTTTGATGGCACCATGATTTCAAAAAAGGGTGTTTGTCAGCAGAACTCGCTTTTAGGCCTAGTTGACCTGAAAGTGTTGTTATGGAGTGTATTGTTAACATTTTTTGGGCAATCCTGCAAGAAGATCAACGAATGACATGTGAAGACATAAGCGGCGTCAACTGGTATTTCAAAAACGTAAGCATTCCACATTCTACATGACAAATTACTGCTGAATTGTGTGTGTTCCAGATGGGTACCTCATCACCTGACAAGAGAACAATTGTTAGCCAAAGTTCAGGTGTGTCATATGAATGGAAACAAATGATTGCAAGGGATCCAAACTTTTAAACACAGTAATAACTGCCGATGAAACATGGGTCCACTATTTCGACCTCCTCATGAAGCGAGCAACAAGTGTCTGGAAACACAACAGGCTTGCTTCCTGTGAAAAAGTCTGCCAAACCAAATCAGCTGGGAAGGAGTATTGAAGTCATGCCACAGCCTGCATACAGTCCTGACCTCGCCCTGTGCGATTTCTGGTTTTTTTTCAACAATGAAGAAGAAATTCCATAGTGCAACATTCAACATAGATGCTGACGATATTCAAGCTGTACAGGGGTCGCTAAAACAGCTTCAACAAAATGCCTCTGCCACATGTTTTGAAAAGTGGACTGAATGATGGGACCATTGCATATCCTCCGAGGGAAGATACTTTGAGAAAGAATAACATATATTTTACTGTACCTATATTTCTTCATTTTGTGTGATTTTACTCTCAGTTTTTATGGAGCAGCCATTGTACATGTCCACAGAAGTGGTTGACATGAGAATGATGAATGGAGTGGTGGAGAGTATTAACAATGCACAGAGAGTTCATCTCTCAAAAATCAAATGAAGTGGCCCAGTTAAGGCTGCAGACAAAGAACATTAAAGACAGATATTGAATCAGCCGTAGTGAATACCTGCCAATACTAGCCAGAGCCTTCCTTGTACATAGTAACAGTACAGTACTATTATGTGGCAGAAGCTCTGCTTCCAACACCAATAAAATAATTCCTGACATGGTTCTAAATGGCTTATATTTTATAGCTATAATTTAATTTACTGCTGGTTTTTCATCTGAGTGAAGGTTCATATTTCATGGAATTTATAATGTACACTGCTTAAATGACGGTCAAATTTTTTTCTTTGCCTAATAGTAATAGGCATATCCGGTAAATTTTGATGTTTTGGTAAAAGGGGACAATACAATAATGCAGGGCCACTGTTTAGAACTCTTCTTAAATTTCTGTCAATCCTTTGTTGTTGTTGTTGTTGTTGTTGTTGTTGTTGTGGTGGTGGTGGTGTGTGTGTGTGTGTGTGGCACTGAAGCTATTTCTCTTCATTCTTTTTTAGGAAACAATTCATTTTTTTGTGAAAAAGAAATGCAGTACAAAACAAAAGCGCAACAAACAAGGCAGTGATGCACTCAGTGGGGGGTGGCCCGAGCTCTCTCCATGATGTATCACTAAGTCCTTCATTTTTGTTATTTGCTGCCTGTGTATGTTTTTAAATACATATTTTACACATCATTAGCAATACTCTTTAATATAGTAGTTATATTTTTATCACTTCCCAATATTTTAGAAAATATGTTCTGGGATTTTTTTCTTCTTTTGCATATTCAATATTTTGAGCCATCTTCATAAAGAAATACTGGGTGCGCCACTGAAACAAGCACACCAATGAAAAGAACTTAACATGTGTGAAACATGAAGTTAATTCATGTGGCGATGTTACGATGTGGCAACATTGCCAGGTATAAGTTCCAAACTGCCACCAGTAATAATCAGTCAGATGCCTTCAGAATTCTGTAACTCTTGACTGACAGGAACTCCAATCATGTGAACACACACTGCGCGAACCTCCACTTACCACACAACCAAATCTCACACGAGCTGCCTCCAAAATTGCAGTTTAGGATAATAAACAGCATTTATATATATCATAAAATAATACCAAAAACACTAATTTGAAGAACAAAGACAAATTTCGTAGAATACGTTGTTTCAACAATGAGTTCCGTAGTTCCATAGTCAGACAAATGAATCCGTAGAAACTACGGACATCCCCATAGTTGGCAGGCATGCTCTGGAGGCACAGACAACAGCTTTCAAGAGTTATCTCTTGCAGGGAATCACACAAAGAGCATGGACTAACTATTGTTTGTGGTGGAACAGCATCTGGTGTGAGGTGTGATATAAAATACATGAGCAGCACCTAAAATGCCAGCTAGAAATTTCTGATAGTCAGGTAACCAGTGGGTTAGGAACACTTAACCAATAATATTCCGATACTTGAGTTTTACTACATGCTAGTGAAAAATTTTGCCAAAAAAAAAAAAATCACCAAACCTGAGGAGAAATGTCCTTTACATAGTCCTCAAAAGGCATATGCTGAGAAGGATGGCTAGATATCAGTCTTCCAATAGCCTCAATTTTTGCCTTGTCCACTGTACCTGTTTTCAAGTCAGCATCTAAAAAAGGAATATAAGAATCATGTAACAAAATAATTAAAAAAATAATAATAAAAAAACAAAATAATTTATGCTAAAATTTAGTAGCTTTCTTTTCTCTATTAAATTCACGTAAATATCATTTTTCACTAACTTGTCTAGTTTTAGGATTGAACAACTATCCTTTTTTCAGCCAATCAATTGGTAATAATCAATGCCTTCGATCATTCATTGCTGCTACTGTTTTCTTAATGCCCATTTCTGTTGATGCACCAGAATTTCTAGAGAACCCTACTTTGTTTTATGGTTTTTATTTTGAACATTTCTATCTAATCACATCTTGTTTCCAACACTTTCTATTTTTGCTTTATGTTTGCCACTCTTATCATCAGCAACACTTCCTCTGTACTGACAAATGATTGTTGTTCAAACCAAAAATTAGAAAATTGAAATTTTTACAATTAAATCCCATTAAAAAATCATTAAATGTTAGTACAGTCTCCCCAAGGAATAACCACAATCTGTCTCATTACTAAGAAATGTTCATTTCACATAACTCAAAGTGAAGTCATAAAAACATATACGGATCAGTATTTGCTCATGACACAGAAATTGCATGATGGTGGGTAATCAAAAACACCAAACTTTGACTTTAATGAAGAAAAAAAAAACTGAAGATAACAAAAAATCTTGTTACACTAGTTGTTACTGTGGTTATAAAAATATCACATAACAGTATGGTGTTCTGTCTCTGTTTGCTATCCTCACTACTCCAGCAATCACTGCAATGTGTATCTCATCAAAAATATTCCACTATTTTATGTGCCATGATTTGCTTCATTAAAGCCAGGGAGAGTTCCACCTCTTGGTCAATACAGGAACCAAGTTCTAGTGTCTTTCACTCTGGGTGCTTCACAAAGGGATGCCACATGAACTTCAGCTTGTCACACGCATCATTCTCTGAGGTCTCACTGCTACATGTCTCAACTTGTTGAAGAGCTTTCCCTGAGGTTTCAGTGCTACATCTTTTTAATAAACAGCTTCCCTAAGGTCATACGCTATATGTCTCATTTTTTTAAAGAACTTCCCAAAGGCCTTCATACTACATGTGTCACTTTGTTGAAGAGCTACCCTGAATCTCAGAACAGATCTTACTATGCATTTTGCTGAAGAGCTTCACTGGGGTAACTGCTACATGTCACACTTTGCTGAAGAATTTCATTGGGGTAGATGGCTACCTGTTTCAAATTTGCTGAAGAATCTCAGTGCAGCATCTCATTTTGCTGAAGAGCTACCCTAAGGTCATATGTTTTATTAGTCTGTAGAATAGGGTTTGGACACTTTTTTTTTGGGGGGGGGGGGATTCAAGGACTTTTAAGGCCTTTTCCAGGACATTTACAAAAAAATTCCAGTATGATTATTACACTTTACAGTATCATGGCAAAATTGTTTTTTAAAGGCAATTTTGGTTTTAGGTAACAAAAATGGTGAAATATGTAAATTCATTAGTGTGCTTTTTTACTCATTACATTTCTTTTTAATGTTTTTAATTGAAGAATTATCCAATAATTCAAAACTGAATCATGGTGGTGCGATTACCACAAGCCTATCTTAGAAAATCCTTTCCCTTAATCTGAAAATTATTAATTCATCACTATTCTGCACTATCTTCCCATGTAATCAGTCTATTATTGATAAAAGTTGAAATTCTCATAAAACAAAACAAGGGCAGATACAGAATTTAAGAATTGGGGGGGGGAGAAACACGTCTAATCAGTTAAAATAAGAAATATAAAAGGAAACATAATATAAGTTAAGTCTACCCCTGTTAGCAAAAGAATTGAGAATAATGGAAAAGTTGAAAAATATTCTTCATGGAAAAAGCTATCTTAAGGAAAAATAATTTTTCAAATTCATCTCCCTAAAGCAGAGACAGCGGGGAAAAAAAAAAAAAAAAAAAAAAAAAAAGGTTTTAACCTTTATGCCCCTAGAGGGAAATATTTGCATTACTTAAAGAAGATAATGCTCCACGTCTCTATTGTAGCGAATGACACACAGTAACAAAGAAATTTCTCAATAGGGTTTTTAGTAGTGGCAATACAGCTGCAAACTGAAGTACAAAAACACCACCTAGCATCAGAACTGTGAACTACAAAATTCTTCATATACTAGCCTAAAGTGTTCTACAAGTTAAATGGCATCGGGTGTTGAAAGAATTTTTTTAATTGCACATGTAGAAGCAGAGATATTGAAAAAACAGATTAAAAATTGGGAACCCCAAGTGACGAAATTGTGCATTATTCTGGGAAGAAAATATGCACACAGAGTTTGCATATTTAGTAGTACCTGATTAAAGAAAGAAGTTTTTCAATCAGATTTTTAGTCCAGCAGATATTGCTGTAAACAGAAATGTGAACTTAAGCTCTTTGGTGGCAGACTTGTGGGTTCAGAAAAATTTGAAATTATATGAGAAACATTTTGCAACGGAAACGCTCTCCAGAAAAGAAAGAATTTTTCAAATAGGACTCTTAGAAGCAGATATATCGGCAAAAATAGGATATGCATCTACATCCCCTGGCGGAAAAACTGTGCATTATTTTAAGAAGAAATTATTCTCAAAAGATTGTTTGATGTGAGTGGTATTGGTCCACACACAAAAAAATTCAATCAAGTTTTCAAGAGCTCAGATTTTGCTGCAAATATATTGAAGCAGAAATAAACACTTATGCCCCCTGGTGGCCAAACTATTCTTTACCAACTATTAAAAACTATATGCAAAACATTTCCCACCAGGAGCTATATCCAATATAGCAAGAATTTTTCAAATCGAAGTTTTAGAAGCTGAGAAATCGTGGAAAACGTGATTTGCTTTTACGCCCCTAGCGGAAAATCTTTGCATAACTTGAAAAAGTGACTATACCTAAAATAGTCTTTGACATAAATGGAATTCGAAAGGTAAAATAATTTTTTCAATCAGATGTTTAGAAGCAAATATATGGAATAAAATATATTTTGAATTCGATATCTTCTGCATGTACACCCTCTAGTGGCAAAATTGTGCACCGTAAAAAAGGTACAAGGATCATAATTCGCACATTTCAAGCTTCCCAATGCAAAAAACATTTTTCTTATCAGACTAATTGTTGCAGAGATATGGTGTCCACAGACAGATGGATGGACGGGTGGACAGGCGGACAAATCGGTAACATAAGCACGATCTTTCTTACAAAAGAGGCGCTAAAAAAGGTGCAACACTGATTTTCCGGAAAGAATTCAAACCTATTTTTTAAGCACTAATTTCAAATTTCAAGGCTTATCAAGATAGCTTAAAAAAAAACAAAAAAAAAAAAAAAAAACCCACCATTTTCCCAAGATATTCCAGGCCTTGAGAACATTATCATGATTTTCAAGGACTTTCCAGGTTTTCAAGCACCTGTGCACCCTGGGAATTTTTTTTTTTTCTTTAGAAATTCTACTTGGCATGGGGTGGAAAAGTTGTCTTTTCGGTTTGTTAGGTCACACACGTTTTTTTTTTTTTTTTTGTCGTTTGTTTGTTTGTTTTTTTCAAAATTGATTCATATCTTCTGGTGCCCTGAGACCCTTGAAATTTGCTAAAAATTGATTTTTATGAAAATTTGACTTTAAAAAATAAAAATTAAGAAAAGGTGTTGCAGATTTGGCATAGTGTTGTTCACATGCTGGCATAGAGGTTTAATAAAATATTTGAAAAATTATTTAATTGTCTATTCACATCTTCCGGTGTCCCAAGACTCCTGAAAAGTTGAATAAAAATCAATTTTTAAAGAAAACAACGCCTTTTGAAATCTAAGAAATTAAACTGAAAAACTTATATGAAACGTAATCTTACCTAATTACTCTTCAGTTGTTTACAATATCTACATTTTCAATCTCATTATGTTCAATTGTTCACTGTTACTGTTTGTTTCCATTACTGAAATAAAGTAGCCACTAACTAGTTCAGATAAACGGTATTAGAAGAAATTTTATATCTTATATTCTGACTTAGTATTGAAAGTTTTTCTATGACATCGTGATTTTAGTCTGGTAAAAATAAAACCAGTTGCTGCTGTTCCCCGCACACATTCTCTGATGCTTCATAGACGAACACATCATTCCATTGATTGGGTGTGACATGGATATTTGGACCATTCTCCTATTGTTCCATCCCTCACCATGGCTTCAATGTCTTCGATTTGTACATTCCTCATAACAGGTAGCTCAAAGCGGCCAACTTGTTGCCAGTCAATAAGTTCTGTATATTCCTTTGATTTAAAGTTTAGTTTGGGTACTTGAAAAGTTCTAACTTCTCACTTTTCTGTTCTCTCGCTTCTTGCAAGTTGTATTCTCGGATAAGCGAGGGACCTGATATGCTCTCTGTCATCTGTCAGCATCGACACTAACAGATTCTTAGAATGGCAGAAGAAACTGTTTCTTTGAATAGCACCATCTACTATCACTCTTAGATTAGGTGCTAAGTACCTGGAAAATGAAATTCACCTCCAAATGTGGTGCGCTCCTTTAGCAAAATTGCTCTTTGTCTTGACATGGAACCATAATGGGGCATATACTTTCATGATGTAGGTGGCAAGGGTAGTAAGATGCTCAGATGGATTTTCTGTAGCCACCCGCATACAACCTCAAAATACGGCTCGCAGTTGTTAGCCACCTTGAGTGTGCAACGGGTCCGGGTTTCTTTGCTGCTAGGTAGGAAGAACACACACCAAGTGAGATAGCTAGGCAAATGTCGTATACATATTTCTAGTCATTACTCAGAACCTCTCTAGCTACACTATCTGGCATATTCTGTAGATCGATTAGAGTACATTGTGCTACAGGTAGTTCAATGTACTCCAATCCAGTTCGGAAATTTCTGCTACAGTTGGCTCGGGAAAAGATTCGGTGACCTGGATTTCATTCTTCATAAGCAGATATGTCAAGACATCAGAAACAGTTGGTAATACATTTTTGTTGAGTTGTGTTGGTGCCCCAAACACTGGACACATTTCATCTGCCTCGTTGTTTTACTTCTATTTTTTCCTCTCAGACATGACTTTTGGTTTCTTCCTTCACCTCACCTTTCACCAATGAGCATAAAATCTCCACACTGATATTTCGCAATTTGACCTTGTGTGACAGAATGACATGTGTCTGGTCCACCAGGTTGGCGTGGTTTACTTGAATGCAACTAATGCACATTTGCATACAATTGCATCAGAATAGAGGGATGTCCTACTATGACAGAGGGGTTTCAATCACATCAGAGATTGGCTGTCGCAGGGTTTTGAATGGTTTGATTGATTGATTGATTGGAGGTTTAACGACCACCGTGAGCAACTCAATGGGCTATAAGCAGTCGCCCGTCCCTAATTTAGGGTCACTGGTTCCAGGGAAGGGAGAGAGCCAGTGCCGTAAGACAAACACAACATCCATGCCTGACCGGGATTCGAACCCGGACCCCTTACGGACGAATGATCAGAGGCCAACGCCTTAGACCACTGCGCCACCGGGGCGGCGGTTTTGAATGGTTATTCAGTTGTTTGGAATCGTTACTGAATGAAGTATTTTGGCCTTTAAAACCATACAAATGGGGAGGGGGGGATGTTCAAGGTCCGTGTGCTACCTGAAGATATGAAGTGAATTTAAAAATAATTATACAAGCATTTTAGGAAACATACTCAAACATTTCTACACTCCAGCCAATTCTCTATTATTATTTTTTTAAAGTTTAATTGCCATAAAAATTTACTTTTCCCAAATTTTCATGGGTCTTGGGGTACCGGAAGATATGTATTGAAATGAAAATGATTTTGCATGTATGCTAGTGAACACGAAAGACAACTTTTGTGCCCTGTGCCGATTCTTTAATCAACATTTTGATTTTTTGCTCCACCCTAGGGTGCAACCCTGTTAGAACTTATCTGGGTCTTAGTGTAGATAACACTGATGAAGAAAAAACACAAGTTTTTAACCAGGTGAAAAATGAGAAAACACTGCAAAAAAGGTGTGAACATAATGTGGCACAAGCAAGATGGAATTGTTCATTGTAATTTATTTATTTGAATATTAAACAGGAGAACATCCTCATAGTCACAATATAAAATTACTGTATTCAAAACAAATAAAATGCTTTTAAAATGCATTATTTAAAAACAGAGTTTTATTCTCATTTTGTTTTGTTGCTGTACTTACTACAACTGTAGCTCAAGTTTCCTATTGTAAGCAAGCCTTACTTCTTCTCTGCAAGTTCCACAGCCATATGTCTTTTGTTGATACTGCAGCTGCATAGCCTCCATTGTTTAATTTTTTTTTCCTGCTGATATCTTTCCCTTCCCCATTTCTTCATAGTGGCTTTTCTTTCTTTCTCTCTCTCTCTCTCTCTCTTATGCCCTCAAATGACTATAGTTTTATCCATCATGCTAGAAGAACTTTCAGCCTAAAGACTATAAATGCATGATATTAAGGCTTTAGATAAATGGTGTAACTTTCAGAATATGAATACCACTGAACATTATGCATCATTTCTTTTAAATTCTCCAACTTCATCACTTGTTTTAGGGAAAAGTCTCATCCCTTATCAAGCTGAAATGCAAAGATTTATGGAGGAAATAACATTTAACAACAACATAAGATAGAAGGAACTTTGGGGGGGGGCCGATTATAAGAGAAATCTTTGCATCATCCAACTTCCATTTTTGGAAGATTTACCTCCATTTTTAAACTGAAACATGAATATTTATGGAATAAAATTATATTGAATAGCAATACTAGACAGAAGAAACAAACATTGTGAGAAAAACAATTACAATTATGGGAGAAATCATCACTCTAACTTCCATTTTCAAAAGTTTTGAAAAATTAAATTCCATCCCTACACAGAAGACGAACCCCCACCAATACTGCCAATAATTCCCAAGAAATTTCTTTTCAGTTTTGCATCAGTCTCAAGAATAACCCGAATGATCATGAAAAAGCAGAATTCCATAAATATGTGGAAGAATCTCATGCTTGAATCTTAGTGCTGCTATAATGTCTCATTTTGCTGAAGAGCATTGCTAACATCTGACTGTCACGTCTTATTTTTGCTAAAGAGCTACAAGCCCAAATCCTTGATTCTTTACAGACATGAAAAATTACTAATGAAGAGAGAGAGAAATGGCACAGAAGTTATTATTTATTTTTATTATTTACAATTCAGTACAGCAATGAGTCATATTTCACATCATAGGTCAAAACATTATTTTCCCAAGTGAACTCCAGAGACAGTGGCATATTTATATATACTTGACACAAAATTAAAAATTCCACCATTACAAAATTAAGGCCATTAACCATGCAACTATTCACAGACTGCATTTTGCATCTCCTCATTTTGCAACTGATGTTCATAACAGCATGTTTAACTTGAATGCTGTACTGCTTTTCCTAAATGAATTCATTGTTTTATTCTTTGTTGACCTGTAATACATATGTAACTGGGCTTCTGCAATGCTGTTTATGATGAGCATCTGATCTGCATTCCAAATTTCTGGCACCATACCTGGGCATTCCGAATGCCACCACATTCGGACCACATTTTTTTTTTTTTTTTTTTTTCAATTGAAGATTTAACGACTACCATGAGCAACTTAATGGGCTATAAGCAGTTGCCCGTCCCTAATTTAGGGTCACTGGTTTCAGGGAAGGAAGAGAGCCAGTGCCGTAAGACAAACACAACATCCATGCCTCGCTGGGATTTGAACCCGGACCCTTCACGGAAAAATGATCATAAGCTAGCGCTTAGACCACTGCGCCACCAGGGCGGCCCACAAATTTCTATCGATTTGTATGTGATTTAGTGGGAAAAGCAGTAATCTCTCAAACAAGCATGTACCATGCACTTCTTTATGAGATCCTGTTTATAAAGGCTATGCCATCTGAAATATCATCACCACCACCTCATATCTGTGTAACATCATGGTAGTCAGGTGTGATTTTGACTCAGTTCATTTCAATAGACAAAAAGAATACTGCTTGTTGCAACAAACTTCCTCCATGTATTTCTGCCAAACATAAGTCTGCTGCAACTATAATACTGCTGCCTTAATCATTAGTGACTGATTTTAAACCTTTAGTTCACCTTGTTTTTGGTCAGCCTCCTCAGTTTGCACTTTGAGATCACAGAAAGTACATTATAGCATCTGTCTTGCTAACCTTCCATCTCTAATGCAGCAAATATACATATATCCAAACCAGTTCAATAAGTTTTCAATTTTCTTTCTTCAAGACAGCAGAGAAAGGTGGCGATCAACTGTGGTTCTACTTTTGCTAAGGAAAAATAGTTTTTGACAACAAAAATCCTTAAAAAACATAATTACTCTAATTTTATTTTACAACAAATTTGCATCCAAAACTGTTTGAATACTTCAGCACCATGGATTTTGATTTCATAATTTTAGACAACAAAACTGAGGATTACGGGTGCTGTACTTGGCACTAATTTTAAATTTATTTACTCTGAATAGCAGGCTGCAGATACAAGATCCCATACTGTATTTGGAAAAAGAAATTGAGAGAGAGAGAGAGAGAGAGAGAGAGAGAGAGAGAGAGAGAGAGAGAGAGAGAGAGACAGACAGACAGACAGACAGAGAGAGAGAGAGAGAGAGAGAGAGAGAGAGAGAGAGAGAGAGAGAGACAGACAGACAGACAGACAGAGAGAGAGAGAGAGAGAGAGAGAGAGAGAGAGAGAGAGAGAGAGAGAGAGAGAGAGAGAGAGAGAGAGTTCTATTCACAAAACTTTCTTACCAGTTGTCCTGTCTAATAATGTGCAAATAAATAGTTTGAGTCCATCTGGTTTAACAACTTGTTCTGTAAGCATTTGGGTGCATGATTTCTTCAACCACAAAGGAGGTTTAGCATGTTTACCCTATTTTGAGGGAGAGAAATGTGATAAAAGGAATTCATATCAATTTAACAGAGTGATTAATTAATTACTAAAATGACATAAATGTGAGATAATTATTCAAAATAACATTAAAAGAAACTAGCTTTTCAACAGAAATGTTTTTAATATGGCATGACACTTTATGATAGCATGATAATTTACACCTGTGGAAACTAAAGCTTCTTAACTCTGGTCATAAAGGAGAGAACAAAAACTTTGCTCTGCTCATCAGCACACTCAGTAGTGAAAAAAATGATGCAATGATGTCTCATATTTGCTCGGTGTTAATTAAAGATGGAAGAAATGAGCTACTGTGACTAATTGTATAATAAACACTTATCTTTGGATCCAAAACAAAACTGGTTTCATACACATAAAATTAAGTATGATGTCAACTGGGTAAATTAATGATTAATCCACAACAGTCAGGCATATATTAGTGATGGCATAAATCATTCCTTCTTGGGAATCATTCATACACAGGGGCATAGTTAAAGTGCTTATATTGAGGGGGTATATAGATGAAAATTACCGAATTCTTCCAATTAAATTAGATTGACTTAATTTCTTGTGGAGCATGCCGTCAGTTTTGAATTTTAGAATATTTGATTATCATAAATTCATTTTATTAAAAATATTTGTCATCTGAAAAAATTGTTATTAACTATGACTTGTCTCACTTCACTGGCCAACAAATAAATAAATTCATTTTGAGAGTCAGCACTTAGATACGTAACATGATACGGCCTTAATCTCTTTTCATCTAACCATTTCTTCATTATCAAGCAATGACGAGAAATTAAGTATACGATTTGACAAAAATTTCCATTTTCATCAGAGTTATTTCCGCGAAGTGCAATGCCTTGTCTGGCCAATGTTCTGGCAATATCAAATAAAATATTTTAAACTTTAATATTAAATTCTCTATCATGTTCTTCTTGAAAATTACACTAGCCCTTTTATTTTTGTCTAAGAGAATATCGACATGTTTATCTTTTTGCGAATAATGGCAAAAATCCACTAGCGCAGCTTTGTGAGCTTTAAAAGAGAAATGCTGGGGAAATTTTCCCAATTTATCTTTACTGACACTCTTCATTTTGTGTCATTGCTTTATACCCGTTTCATTCCAAGTAGAATTTGATTTCTCCCTGTCTAAACCTTCAGGGAAAAGAAAACAGACAAAAAGCAATAAGCAGTATCTTTAACAGTGCTATACTCTAAATCAGGATATTGTTTATACCATGAAGGAGAAAAACGTCTCTGTTTGGCAGCAGGAATACAAGGGTTTGAAGGAAAAAATGCTAAGTTAGGTTGGTGAGGTCCAATAAAAATTAAATATTTTCTCTCAACATCTGTTTTAATTTGTTTTCTCATACCAGGATCATGTTCAATATTGCTGCAGTTGTTTAACATTTTCACTGCCGCGTGACGCCGAATGGAGTCATACAATGCTTAGCCCAGGTGCCGACGCCACAGAACGGCGTCGTAAGCATGGCTTCATATTTTGTTTCCTAAAACCTACAGCACTTGAAGAGAGTTACCTATTTTGTTACTGGCACTGAAAATGAGTCTCCAACTGTCTAAAAGTGACCGCAGTTTTGGGATAGCGGATATTTTCCCACATAGTTTAGGGAAAAGAAAGTAAGTTGACTTCCCATAGACTTAACACAGCGCACACTTTTCACTGCAATGTTTATTTTCCTTTGAACGTCACTGGTTTTGCAATGAAGGCAACTATCAATAAATAAATGCTTGAGTGGCAATAAAAAGCATTTGCTACTTATAGTTTATATGTCACAGAGAGGCTTATTGAGGAGGCTAAAGGGATTTCAAAGAGACCCATATTCACTTCAATACTTAGTTTTGCGGAAACAATGGATATATTCGAACACGCTATCCCCGGTCCCTCTCAACCAAAAGTTCCTCGGCAAGCACATTCTTCCGTGAAAATAGGAGATGATGACTATAATCTGTCATCAAGTACAGAAACGTATTCTTTTACTAGCTGTAGTACAACCAGTGCAGTGAAAGTGAGAATGAAGAATGCCGCGTTCTTTCTCGTACTCCGCCTCAACAGATTTTGGCTACACATTGGTGTGATGGTCCCGACATCATGAGAAGAATTCCATTCACTGGTGAAACAGGACTGAAAATTAATATGATAGGTACTGAGCCAATTGATTTTTTTAATCATTTTGCAAATGAGGAATTTTACGATCTATTAGTTAGGGAAAGTAATGCATATGCTGTAGAAATGTTTATCTCAGGAGTTACTGAAGGTTCCTGAATAAATGAATGGAAGGATGTGTCGGTAGATGAGATGAAAGTTTTACTGGGCCTTCTGTTTCATATGGACATTGTACAAATGCCCCATCTCCAAGATTACTGGAAAACAGATCCATTATTCAAAATGGACTGCTTTATATCAAATATGAGCAGGAATCGTTTCCTTCTGATCATGCGGTGCCTTCATTTTTCAAGAAATCCTCAACCTGGCGAAGCGATTACAACCAACCGCCTTGCAAAAATAATGCCTTTACTGGATTTATTTAATGATACCATAGAGAGTGTATACTACCCTGGAAAAGAACTTATGATTGATGAATCAATGGTTTTATGGAGAGGTCATTTGATTTTCAAACAGTACATGAAATAAAAGTGTCATAAATATGGGGTGAAACTTTATATGCTAATGGAACCAAATGGTATGATTCTAAAAGTTTTGGTTTACACAGGGCACCTGGACTCCCTGGGGTGGAGGGGGAGGGTTTTGCTGCTAATGTAGTTTTAAAATTAATGGAAGGGAATCTAAATGTTGGTCATGCTATTTATATGGATATTTTTTATAATAGTTACAATTTTGCATTGCAGTTGTTGAACAATGAAACTTATTGCACTGGAACTCTCCATGCAGACCGACGAGATCTTCCTAAGGATGTCCCAAAAGCTAAACTTTTGTAGGGGGAGCGGAAATGACAATATTCTAATGTTGTTGCAGTGTGCAAATGGAAAGGTAAAAGGGATGACCTCTTCATTACCACTGAGTTTGAGGACGATTTAGTTCAAACTGTAAATAAAAGGGGACAGATAAAAGAAAAACCAAAGGCTGTTATCAACTATAATAAATTTATGTCAGGGGTAGATCGTCAAGATCAAATGCTAGCATACTATCCTTGTGAAAGGAAAACCATAAGATGGTACAAGAAGCTAGGAATACATATATTTTATATGATGATAATCACTTCCACAACTTGTATAATAAATTATCAGGGAAGAAGATAAGTCTCTACGATTTTAGGCTATCCATTGTACGTCAACTTTTGAATCAAGAGCCATCAACTTCCCGAGTGAAGATATCTAAATCATTAAAAGTATGTGGCCATCTTCCAGTAAAAAAAAAAAAAAAAAAAAAACTTCCCGAGTGAAGATATCTAAATCATTAAAAGTATGTGGCCATCTTCCAGTAAAAAAAAAAAAAAAAAAAAAAGGTACGTTTTTTGAGAAGAAGATGCAAAATGTGCTTTGCCAAAGGGATTCACAGGGACACTCTCTATTACTACGCCCAGTGCCCAGAAAATCCTGCACTGTGTTTTCAGCCATGCTTCGAATTATATCATCGTAGATAAAGGATAAATATTTTGTCTTTCTATTTTGCTAAAAAAAAAGTATGTTCCAAGTCGAACTGCATGTTTGCATGTTTGTGTGTGTGTGTGGGGGGGGGGGATTTTTTACCCTACCCAAATATCAAAATGTATGGATTTTGTATTTATCCAATTATGCATCATGGCACTATTTATGAAATTCTTTGGCATCTGTAAGTATTATTTCTCTTGTTTTATATGCAAAAATGTTCGAAATATGTATCCAGTAAATGTCTACTTCAGTATCGGAATAATATTTTATTGCTGGTAGAATTATAATTACGAATATCAATTAAGGATAAATTTTCTCGTATTTTAGAATTCCTAAGTCATGCAAAGCTATGAGATGTGAACACACAGCTGGTTGGTCCAAACGCATAAAAGCTCAATCGTGGTGCCGCGTGACGCCTTGTGGCATCGTGGGAGATTTGCACGGGTTTCATTCCGGCACCGCGCCCTTGCCGCTGATATAGTACGGCGGCAGCAAACGTGTCGCTATGTTCTCATTCAGCACATATAATTTTATGTCACAGCCAGAAACTTCCATGTTGGTTTGACTGAAAATTACAGTCTCCTTTTTTCAACAATATATCCATGGATAGTGTTGTTTTTTAAATGGTCTCTTCATGCTGTTATTTTCTTTTGCAGCTGCTTCGAAAGGGTTTGCAGGAGATCCAACACATTTCACTTTCACTGCTTGCTTATCGTGGCAAAGTTCTTCATGCTTTTTCTTGTAATCCATATCGAATTGCTTTGTACATTACAGACATTCAACTTTGTACCTGTTACGTCTTTTAATATCTTTTCGTTCCATTTTACACCTCTTCTACGTAGTTAACCAACTATCAACGCATAAATCGAAATATCCGCTATTCTATCTCATTTGTTTCCATTCATTGGTCACATGAGGAAGAAAAGAGGACAACATGAATCATTCTCCTTTGTTTGAATGCTACAGATGGCTGGAGCAAAGAATATCTAACGCTTAAAGAAGGTCAACTCTCATAGAGATAATGTAAAACAGGCGGCAACAGCGCCACCACATTTTAAGAGATAATATGCTCTGCGAGAAAGTTAACATTCAGGAGCAAAACACTTTAGGAAAAATACGGCAGTGAAGCTTTTCTTTGATCCACGATGTTGTTTTTTTTATCTGATGACTATCTGTTTAGAGCATTTTTTTTTCTTGCTGCTGTTTTCTGATATCCCGCCCATCCCTTATTTTGGTGAGAAAAATATGCAATAACATTAGTATTACTATTTAAATTAAATTTTAGCAAATATCATAGTGAAGCCTAACGATCCGTACAAAATGCAGACATGCACTAGTGTTTGGCATTACTGAAAATGTTTCTGAAAAACTGAAGAACAAACAAAAGCCTTAACTAACCCGATTGGCGTAACAAAACTAACATATCCGATTTGCGAAGTTATTATGCTACAGAGAAGGTAACAATTACGTGCTGTGAGTAGCTAGGCTGACTGTTCTTTACCCAAAGAATTGAAGTTAACAGAAATACGCATGCACAGTCTGCTGTGTCTGCTCTGGCGTCAGCCTGTATGTTGGCTTCTGTGTACTGCATTTTTTCTCTGAATATATGGTGGTGCTAGTTACGTCTCTCCGAACCTTAACTTTTTCTCGTTAGATATTCTTTGGCTGGAGTCAGTTTCTACTTAGGTTCAGGCAGAACGTCGCCACAGCAGAGAACTTATTCTGAAGTCCGAGGTCCAAGCATATCCTGAATGGCACAAACCGCACAATTACTGTCAGGCTACACAGCGATGTTGTTTATGACATGTCAATCAGAGCACAAAACTTCCAATGGGTTAGGCGGTCACCAGGTCCGACTCATCTTTTTATATAGAGGTTGACAGCCAGCGACTCCAGTAAACCATGTGCTTTTACTTTGTCTCTGTCCCTCTCTCAGACCCTGGCCATGCTGACATTAGTAGCAGATTCTCGAAAGGAAAATGTGTGGAGTTAGTTTGGTCACAGAAACAACTTTCATCCTCCTAAGCTGTGTCTGTGGTTAAGCAGCAGAGAAATAATGGTTCATTTTTTTTTTTCATTTACAAACCAGAATTCATAATGATATTTTGCGTAGATGTTAATAAAGAATTGTTTGTCTACAAAGTTCGACAATTTTTGTCAGAGCTGATTTAACGAATAGAAATCAAAATCCCGAATTGGGGGGGGGGGACACCCCCTACATCTATGCCCCTGTTCATGCACAAAGAGTCATTCACAAGTGATAATTCAAGTGAAAGGACATTCAATTTCCATGTAGTTGCTATATTCACTGAGTAAGTCATTCATTATAGTGAGTCCATGTTTACGACCAAAGTGATTTCAAGGCCTCAGCAGAAATTGGCAAACTGTCCAAAAAGGGTGAAAGCTCTTCCAATTCACTATTCACAATGAATGATTCAGGCACATTCAAATGAATGGCATTCATAATTTATTCCCATTCTTAAGTTTCACGATATTCTTAGCTGACTGCCCACTCATGTAATGGTTGACACTTATTAATTCTCAACATTATTTTTCTTATTGGAAATTCCTTTTCAAACTCATGTGAGTGGAAGAAAGTGAAACATGCTACAACTTCAGTGTGTCACAGTAATTGTGGATCGAATGATCATTTATAGTGGAGGAAGCCAATCATTCACCATTCACAGTGAAGAGTCATTCCTATGAAAGAATCATTCACAAACGGTCCATCTCATTTAACATATATAATCCTTATAGAAAATTACTAGTTTCCAATTGATTTTAAAACACAATATAGCAAACAATAAACATGGTACTCTTAGTGTTAAAAGTCAGTAACTCTTAAGAAACTTCTTAGTCATTATAGTGAGACAAAATGTGTAATGTGTTCCAAGTAGATAAACAGCAGATGGCATGGAAATGCTCTGCTGTCATTTTAAGCTGAAAGAAGTGTATCTCAGTGAAGCAACTTGGGCATATAAGCTATTTGGACATTTACACGTTTTAAGTACATCTTTTTGTTTTACCACTTGATTTACATTAATTTACAATATACAAACAATTATTCATAGCTATATTAGTTACTGAAATATGGTTCATTTTATAATAAATACCAATTTCCAATATAAACAGTGTATTGCATAGAGTGATTCACTCAGGACTTTACCCAAAAAAAGTGCTATAATTTTGAAAAGGGAAAACATTCCAAGCTGAAATTTAAAGACGAAGTGCCATATGTTCTGACATTGGCATCCATATTTGCGCTGTTTGGCTCGTATACCCAGATGGTACCACAATACACAGCGTCTGGTAGGAATGGTTTCGCGCCATTCTCTTTGTCTGGCGGCTAGTGTCGAGTATGATGGTGTTTACGAGTGCTGAGGGCGTGTTTATCGTTAGAAGTTATTGGAATTCCAGCTCTTTCAAGGAGTGTCCCAATAATTTCAAATCTTGCGAATAAACTTGAGACAACAGGAAGCCTTGTTGATATGCATTCAGGAGGGCAACCCGCAATGTCAGAAAACACTGTGGAATGTGTGAAAAAGAGGTTGTTACAGTCTCCAAAGAAATCATTATGCAGGCTGCAGCAAGAAACAGGACGGTAATATTCCACCTGCCAGAGGGCTGCAAAAATGGGTAAATTGAAGCCATATTGTGTTACAGCTGTTCACAAGCTGTTACCAATTGATAAGCCACAGCGAATATATTACTGCCGGTGTTTTAAAGAATTTGTCAGTCAAAATCCAGGCATATTAGACATTACATGGTTCACGGACGAAGCCTGGTTCTACCTTTCAGGCTATGTGAACTCACAGAATACACGGGTATAGGCGAGTGAGAATCCTCATGTCATTCACAAGGAAAGAATACATCCCATTAAGACTGGCGTATGGTGCCCCATTTCACGGAACTAGATAATCGGTCCCATTTTCTTTAAACAGACTGTCAACACAAAAGTGTATCTCAATATCTTCACACAGTTTGTGAACCAACTGGATGATATTGAACTGCAGAATGGTTTCTTACAACAGAATAGTACGACTTGTCACACTTCCAAGGCCAGCATGGCTGAGATTCAAAGTTTCTCCGGTGATCAGGTTATCTCCGAAGGTTTGTGGCCACCCAGGCCACCAAATTTAACTCCACCCGATTACTTCTTATTAGGTCATTTGAAAGGTACTGCATACAGCAATATGCCTAGGACTATTTGGCAGCTGAAAAACAACATCACACAGGAAATTGAAGCAACAAATATCAGCATGCTGAGGCATATATTTGACAATATGTAGCGATGAGTTGATCTCTGTTTGGATGCAAATGGCGGACATTTTCAACATCTTCTCTGATGTGAAAAGGTAAGGTACTTAGTCTTCAAATTTCAGCTTGAAATGTTTTCCCCTTTCAAAATTATAGCACTTTTTTGGGGGGGGTAAAGTCCCAGTGAAGCACTCTGTAGCTGAATTAGCTAATTAAAGTGATTTTATTTAATTCCTTTAATTTGTAGGGACTTATCTCAGCAGAAAACAAGGAGTGATCTCGATTTTTGTCACTAAGTTTGTTACCTAATACACCAATTTAAAGTTTACTAAACAGCTTTAAAATAACACCAATTCTACTTTCGTACATTAGTAAACAGAATTATGACCTGATTTATGTTCATTAATGAGCATGACTTTTCTTTTTGTTTCACATGAAACACTTAAAAGTAATAGAAATTGATCTTACAAATTTTGCATAATTTGACTTTCAATAGGGGCAGTAAACAGTCATCAGCTTTTGTCACAATCAGAAATCGTAAAATTCAAAATAGTACTGACCGAGGTGTTGAATCCAGGGCATAGCTACAGTTTGATTTTGCTGTTTGTATTAATTTAATTTACTATCTTGTACACACATTTAAGCCAGAACGATCTCACATTTAAGCCAGCCTCAATCAAATTAACAATTTTGATTGAGGCAAAAAAAAAAAAACAGTGAGGTTTATACCTGTGAATCATGGCAACACTTCTTCCATAAAATCCGGACTCCATTTTGGAAAATCTCAAATTGATAAACCAGCATTATGGATTTCGTTTGAAATTCTTTCACTTCTTTCAACATGCTCAAGGCTTCTTTCAAGGAACTGGGACCAAAGTATTCCCAGATTGTTTGGTATTGCTTCTAAAGCACAAAAGAACACTGATTATCCAAAGGACAATTATTTAAATCTGGATGATCTTTTTAAAACCCGAATTTTCAAACTATTTGCTATTACTCTTAAATGCCAGCACTTGTAATAATCCAGCACAGTTCTGAAGCCCCAAAAGGCAGTGATTGATTATATGTCGACACCCACCCCACCTTCCCATGGATAAAAACAACAATATAGGGAAGGCAGTGATTCAAAAGTCATTGCAGTTTTGAAGAGTAGTCCTGTGTCGGGCAATTACTTGGTGCACCTGTGTTACACAGATAAAATCAATGCATGACAGAAACACTGGTATTGTCTAATTGGTATAAATATGCTGCCATGATTTATTGGAATTTTATTTTTGCTGCCAAAAGCTATGGAAGACAAATACAAATTTGTGCTGTGGAAGATGAAGGAGCAGTGTCTGAAAGAACAGCAAGATTTTGGTTTCAGTGACTTAAAAATGGGGACTGCAGCTTTGAAGACAAAGCACATGCTGCAAAGCCTGCGATGTGAATACTAAAGCTGCAGAGATGCCAACCACTAGCAGAACCTATCAGTAATCAATAGGGTATTTTTCAGTAATGGAACACAAACTTTCAGTAATATTTTTAGTAATGTAACACGCCATTTTTTTTTCAAAGTTAAGGTCAATATTATAGTACTGCTGTGTAACCTGTAATACTTGTATGAGGTGCCTATCGGTAATCACCATACGAAGCCTCATCATTAACACGCAGAAAGCTTATTTCATGAAAAATTAATGCGTGAAATGTGTAATAACCTTATATGTTTACACTACCTGACAAAAAATTATGAAATGAAATTATCAATATTGTACTTACCTCATGTCACAGAGGTGCCAACTTTCTGCTGTGCCTATTAGTAATCACCATATGAAGCCTCATCGTTTACGCTTGGGAAGGGTATTTCATGAGAAATTAACGTGTGAAACGTGTAACAACCTTATAAAATCAAATACTTTATAACATGACCCTTCTATTTTAATGGTTAATATTTTTTAATAACACAAGTGGAAATGAATGTCGGTTGGATATCGAGCCGATATTGATTATGATGGCTGAATGTCGGTTAATATCGGACACATACCTGCCAACCAAAATTTTCCTAAATCAAAAAGATTGCTTGCAAAAATCAAGATTTACCATAAAATCAAGAAGATTTTTCCCTAAAATTAAGAAGTTTTGCAACAGTACCAGAACTGTTAATTCACAATTATCTATTATTAGGGGAGAGTGGTTATGTATGGGATGTGCTAGCAGTATGTTTGATGATACTTGTTTTCAATTATTTTTCTGTATCAGTCAGGAGTTCAGAAATTGTGATGATTTTCAAGGTTTTGATTTTTTTTTAATTGAATGACACAATTTTAGGAATAACTTGATTTCATTTAAGCAATGACAAGACAGTGACCTATCTTTTTTTTTTTTTTTTATGCCCTTGGATGACAATTTTATCTATCATGAATGCATGACAGCATTGCTTTAGATAAAAGATGAATAGTGTACCTTTGAGAATATGAATACTTTTGAACACAAATTTTCAGCTTTGTCACTTTCGTTTTCGACCCCCCTCCCCCTCCTCTCTTTATCATACAGTTACAGGAGAAATCTTTTCTAAATCCAATTTTCGTTTTCGGACATTATCCCTCCGTTTACAAGTTGAAATACAAATATTTATGAAATAAAATGATATTTGACAACAATACTAAGCAGAGGAAACATCGCGTGAAAAATAAAATTACGATTACGAGAGAAATCTTCATTGCGCCTAACTTCCGTTTTCGAAAGTTTTGAAAGACAAAACTTGTGTTTTCAAGTTTCAGGTGAAAAACATTCTCCCACACTACCAATTGCCCCGAAATTTCTGTTCAGTTATGCATCGATCTCGAGGATAACTCAAATTATGACGGAAAAGGTGAAATTCCTCGAAGCCGTTGCACGCTCATGCCTGAAGATTACAGGGAAATTCTTGCGCCATCGAATTTCCGTTTTCAGAAATTTTCCCTCCACTCTCACACTGAAATACAAATATTTTATGAATAAAGTGATGTATAACAACAATACTGGACAGGGGCAACATCGCAGGAAAACGAAATTATGATTACGGAAAAAATCTTTATTTCATTTACTTTCGTTTTTGAAAGACAAATTACCGTCCTGATGCGTATTTTTATGCGTTGGTAAAATTTCGATGCGTAAACACTTTTTGATGCGTACTAGATGCATAATTACGCATTTTGGCGGACTCTGCACGGCGCAGAATTAAAAAAAATTTAGAACTTCGGCGCAATTAGCGCAGCTATTCTAACACTGAGAGAGAGGGAGTTTGGTCGGATTGGCGGGAGGGTGAGGGGGGGGGGGTGCGATCTATAAATAAATATTGCTTACTGCTAGAAATGTGAGATAACATAAGGTTCAATCGCTATGAGATCATTAAAAAAAAAAAGCAGGAGTTCACATTAAGCGACAATAACAACAATATTGATTTCCCTATATAAAAAAAATTCACAAGCCGTTTTGGCGATAATCTGGAAGAAACTACCTTCCGACAGTAAAACCACCCCAAAATCCGTTCCGGGAAATCCGGAATATTTGGCAGGTCTGCGGACATCATTGCGCCGATAAAGGCTTTTCTGACATACACTGATGGTCACCCAAAATGCAACACCAAGAAGGAAGCATCCGATTGGCCTGAAATTCGCAGCATGCGTCGCCCGCGAGAGGACATGCAAACGATTAGCATTGCAGGGCATATGCAAATCTTATGCACCCGGCACGCCACCGAGAAGGCTGCACAGAAGCCGGGGTGTAAGTAGTGGAGGTGTATTGTGCTGCCGGACCTGTGCGTGGTAAGCTTCCTGATGCCTCGTCCCAGAATACGGCAGTCATTCCAGCATGTTTCGAAGTTCGACAGAGGACGAATAGTGGCTTATCACGACAGCGGTTTATCGTACCGAGACATCGGCACCCATTTGGGACGACATCCAGCCACAGTGAGGCAAATATGGATTCGGTGGGTGCAGGAGGGACGGACGGACCAACATAAGCGATTGCCGCAGCCGCGGCACACCACCGAACGAGAGGACCGGCATGTTGTGCGGCGGGCATTGACGGCTTGCACCGCCACATCACGAATGTTAGCGCAGGAATTAGGGTGTGTTGCGCAACAGCCTGTGTCAGCCTGTACCGTTCGACGTCGTCTGCAGGAGCAGGGACTTGTTGCACGGTGGCCATTGCTCCGGTTACCATTGACATTACACCACCTGCGAGAGCGGTGGCAGTGGGCCGTTGAACGCTGCACCTGGACTATGGAATGGCACAACATTGTCTTCTCAGACAAATCCCGCTTCTGCCTGCAACACCACGATGGTGGGATCCGCGAGTGGTGGCACCGCGGCGAGAGACTGTATGACGCCTGCATTATGCATCGCCATACCGGTCCGTCGCCTGGCGTTATGGTTTGGGGCGCAATTGGATATGACACCCGCACTCCTCTGGTACACATCGCCATACCGGTCCGTCGCCTGGCGTTATGGTTTGGGGCGCAATTGGATATGACACCCGCACCCCTCTGGTACGCATCGCCGGTACACTCAACAGCCACCGCTACATCTCTGACGTTTTGGAGCCTGTAGTCCTCCCTTACCTGCAGGACCTGCCAGGGGACACGTTTCAACAAGACAATGCGTGCTCACACTTGGCATGCATCGTGCAACAATTCTTCACTGCCCACCAGGTGTCACTGCTGCCGTGGCCCAGCTGTTCTCCCGATATGTCGCCTATCAAAGACGTCTGGTCGCTGATCGGCAACTGAGTGGCCCGGCAAGCACCACCCACGGCTACGCCTGATAAACTGTGACAACGTGTGGAAGCAGCCTGGACCGACATACCCCAAGCCCACATCCAAAGCCTCTTTCGTTCGATGCCACGGCGTGTAGTGGCCATTATTGCCAGCCATGGGGGCCACACGAACTATTGATGTCTGCGTGTTCCGCAAGTCGCACGGGCCTGTAAGCTCAATCGTTTCATCTTTGTATCTGTTGTTATGTGTCCAGTAAATCTGGATTTGCTATCTCATGTCCTTCTTGGTGTTGCATTTTGGGTGGCCAGCAGTGTATTATGCAATATCAGCTTGCTGTTCTTCACCCGATATCGTCCAATATTGGCTTTACCGATGTATCCAATATCTGAATTTCAATGGCGCTTACTTAGAAACAACACCTATTAAACGTTTTTGCATTTGTACGAAAAGAACTATAAATGTATTCGCAAAATGCGATCGTAGTTTAAACCATGATTTTAACAAAAAAAGGACACAAAATTCAGAATTTTTACGAAATACACTGAAATCCGTAGTTCTTCCAACCTGTCCGTAATCGGGCAGCTGAAACCGTAATAATTACGGAAAATCCATAATAGTTGGCACCTCTGAAGCTGTATGCCAAGCCATCTGTGCACAAGCACTAGACCACTGTCAAACAAGCTAGGAATACCTCAGCCCACAACTGTTCATGAACTGCACAAGCTCGGCAAGATGCACAGAAGCTGTCGACAAATACCCCATGAATTGACTGCTGCTCAAGCTCAGTGATGTGTGTCCCAATTGCTGGAAAATCCCTAGGGGTGACCATTTCTTTAAGGGAATTGTGAAATATGATGAAAAGTAGATATTTTTCTCGAATCATGACATTAGCGAACAGTGGTTAGATCCCAAAAAGCCATCAGAAACAATCCCAAAAAGGAGACAATATGAGCATAAAGTTGTGCTATGTCTATGGTGGAACTTTAAGGGCCCTATTCATTGGGAACTGGTTCCAGGTGGCCAAAGCATTAATGCACAGATGTACTGTAACCAGTTGGAACAGATTTATAGGGCATACAATAGAAAATACCCTTTTTTGGAGAACTGTACATGAATTATCCTCCAACAGGACAATGCTCCTCCTGATCATCATGCCAGTCAGATAAGGAAAAAATACAGGAGCTGGACAGTTTTGAGCTAATGCCTCACTCTGCTTACAGACCAGATCATGTGACTTCGGACTACAACTTATTCTGGCCCATGGCACTTTTTCTACACGGGAAACACTTTCAAAACATCCACGGTGTTGAATTTGGGGTCTAAGATTTTTTCGCCTCGAAACCAAAGCACGGTTTGCACTCATTTTCTCCAAAAAAACATAAGCACTTTTTAAGGACTTTTAAGCACCCTACAAAAAATTTTTAAGGACCTTACAAATTGCACACGTAAAAATAGCTTATATACAAATATACTTTTACACATGATTTAACTATACAAACTAAAGTCTGTTGATGAAGCTAGCAATATTGTTGCATGTAATTCAAAGTTTGCAGATGTAATAAATTAGAATTTATGCAACTTAAAAGAGAGTTCTGCTGCAACAAAAATAATGGAAATCATAAAACTGTTGTTCAAGTTACAAGATCTAGATTTGGATGTTGTACATATATAATTATTTCATGGCTTAAATTGGAAAACCAAATTCAAAATTACAAAATCAAGTTCGCCATGAGACTCTGACAAGAACTTCTCCTGCTCCATGCTTTCCCACGAGTTTTCTGCCAACATCCCACAGCGTCACCATCAACATAGCAGAAGCTGTATGCACTATACTGTAGCTTCTGCTTTTCACGCAGGCAATTAGGAAAGAAAAATAAGTATTTTTTAAGCACTTTGGGGAATTTCTGGCAAAAATTAAGGACTTTCAAGCACCCTAAAAAAATTAAGCACTTTTTAAGGATTTATAAGAACCGTAGGAACTCTGCAAAGGAGTTTTTCACAGGAAGATTCAAGACATGGCATCACGATGGCGTAGGACCATCAAGCATGATGAACTGTATTTCAAAGATTAAACTTTTATGTTTCTGCATTTATGCATTCATTTTTTCACCTAGTGTGAGAAAATGGCAATGACTTTTGAATTACCCTGATACTAATATCAGACTGTAGCAGTTTATTTTTATTACCATGCACAATTTTAAGAAATGAATGTGAAAAAAGCCTTATTGTTATTGTCAGTGCACAAGTTTGATCCATAGCACGTTGCTAATAAAAATATAATTTGTTTGCTACTTGAAAAAAAAAAAAAAAAAAACACTAGCAAGCACTTGCTAGTGCATTTTACAGCTGTTTTTTTTTTTTTTTTTTCAGAAGTCCAGCCCTGTTTTTTCTAACCCATATATAAGCCGACCACCCCAATTTGAAAGCAGGATTTCTTTTAAAAACTTTTGGCTTATACAAGAGCATATATGGTAGGTATAATAAATACTGAAAAGCCAACAGTGATAAATATCAAGTAAAATGCAAAAGTTATGCGAATGCCAACAACACAGCACTTACCAGAAATGCAGAATGGAAAACGAATCAGCACTGAATGAATGAATATCACATAGTGAACATAACAATGGGAAGATGATTTGGGGATAGGACTTGGAAAAATTCTGTTCAAGGGTAAATGCTCAGAGGTACTTTTTGTGACAGTACAGATGAGTAATTAACTCTTATCCCTACATACATGTCTGAAAAAGTCACAGAAGTTAGGCATATCCACATATTGTTTTAAATGCCTTTCATAACTGTTTTGGACAATTCCTTTCATGTACATGAGGAGTCCACTCATCCCAGAGTACTTTACTCTGTACCCTGGTTAGCTGGTTGGAATACTGTGTGCGGCTAACTAGTCTTTGAAAAAGAAAATACTCAAGCATGTAACTTATTTTTTAGCTACAATTTTCAGTAAATTTATTCACACTTTGTGCACTTCTATTTTTTAGTTCCTCCAGAGCTTGAATTTATGCCCCTGGGTATGAGCATTTTGAGAAAGAAAGAATAACCCCTGACAGTTTTGTTTTCTGTAGGTTCATCTCCAATCCCACTTCTTTACTTCTATGAGAAAGTTTCTGGATGATGCTCTGCAGTTCTGAGGGGGTACTGTAAAAATGATTATGCCACCAGCAATACGTAGGTGGGTCAAACTATCTCCATTAATTGTTATCCCCTTAGCTTCCCAGTTCAACGATTGAAAGATATTCTGCAAGTAACTGCTGTTAAATATGAAATGACAGCTATCTTTTTTTCAATTTACTTCCGATATTGGAGGTTAATTATTTAACGTGCATTAATGCATTTGCATTTTTGAACTTCACTTTTAGTTGGTAAAGTTCGATGAACACTTACCGCACGTGGGGCTTGGCTTTCAATCCATATTTCCGTTACGTGGATGCGGCACGGGATTTTTTTCATTTGGCCACGGGTCCGCTTCTTTTTTTTTTTTTTTTTTCTCCGTTGGAATTTATTTTGTCTCATCACCAAATGAGTTTTTCCTTTGCTGCATCCTCATTTACTTCAATATTTATTCATACCCGAGTACTTTCGGTACTACTACTATACCGTCTTCGAGGGGACATTTTGCTCCAACTAGCACGGACCGTGTCAGCTGGGCATTTCGGTGGTTCTCGCGGGCTGCTTCTGTCATCTGCTATCGCTTCTTCTTGGGCGTTGTGCGCCATCTCTTGTTGGTCAGTGATCTCCTTTTCGAACTTTTTCTTTTTTTGCTCAATTTTAATTAAATTTCTCCAGCTGTTTCTCAAATTATTAGGGTCATTGTGGTTGCAAACTTTTGTCCTATTTTTTTCAATCATTACCGACTCTGCTATTCTGAGGTGTTTTTCGGATTTACAGCTTTTAATGATTTTTATATTTTCGAATTTTGGATATTTTTGGTTATCCAGACAGTATTGAATCAGTGCTGTTTTTCTTCTTTTTTCTGCCAGTTTTTTATGTGTTGTTTTAATCTGTGTTTAAGCTTATTTACTGAAAATCCTCCAATGGCTTATATAGGAAGTACCAAAAATAAGCTTAAACACAGATTAAAACAACACATAAAAAACTGGCAGAAAAGAAGAAAAACAGCACTGATTCAATACTGTCTGGATAACCAAAAATATCCAAAATTCGAAAATATAAAAATCATTAAAAGCTGTAAATCCGAAAACACCTCAGAATAGCAGAGTCGGTAATGATTGAAAAAAATAGGACAAAAGTTTGCAACCACAATGACCCTAATAATTTGAGAAACAGCTGGAGAAATTTAATTAAAATTGAGCAAAAAAAGAAAAAGTTCGAAAAAGGAGATCACTGACCAACAAGAGATGGCGCCACAACGCCCAAGAAGAAGCGATAGCAGATGACAGAAGCAGCCCGCGAGAACCACCGAAATGCCCAGCTGACACGGTCCGTGCTAGTTGGAGCAAAATGTCCCCTCGAAGACGGTATAGTAGTAGTACCGAAAGTACTCGGGTATGAATAAATATTGAAGTAAATGAGGATGCAGCAAAGGAAAAACTCATTTGGTGATGAGACAAAATAAATTCCAACGGAGAAAAAAAAAAAAAGAAGCGGACCCGTGGCCAAATGAAAAATCCCGTGCCGCATCCACGTAACGGAAATATGGATTGAAAGCCAAGCCCCACGTGCGGTAAGTGTTCATCGAACTTTACCAACTAAAAGTGAAGTTCAAAAATGCAAAAGACAGCTATCTTGTTGTAGTGGTTTCAACACAACAACAGAAGTTGATCACAACATTTATAAACATCAAAACACAATAAGTCTACTTACTAAAACGTGGTAGCTCATCCTTCAAAACATTTCCGGCATGTATAGTTCACAAAGTAATATCACGATGCTGAGATGTCACAGCAAACCAACTGAACTACTAAAACACCCGTTAATTTATTCAGAAATAGGTACTAACATATTACTTAACTAATATGAACAACTAAATATCCTTAGCCAAACTATCACACAAAAACTTTGAAAATAGTACGTCAATTGGCCTCTACTGATTTACAAATACAGAACAGTTAAAATAACAAATTACAAGGTGAAAGTACTCCAAATACGTGGCGACAGTCAATAAATAAATACATCGCTCTTTCCACATTCCAGAAACACACAGCATCCGAAAAATTGTTTTTCAGCCGCCGCTGTGGAATTGAACCAACAGAACTCTCGATATCGCGCCGAGTGGGTTACATTTACGCCACGGTGGCCAACAATCCATGATGCTATGTGTATTTTTAAGTCAGCTTCTGACATCATAAATCCGTAAGATGGGCTCAGCTACTGAGACGTCTCCATCTGGTGGGCATTAACGGCACTAGCTATATATATTATAGCAGATAAATTCAAAGGGCGAGATCCAAGGTGAAAGTACTCCAAATACGTGGCGACAGTTAATAAATAAATACATCGCTCTTTCCACGTTCCAGAAACACACAGCATCCGAAAAATTGTTTTTCAGCCGCCGCTGTGGAATTGAACCAACAGAACTCTCGATATCACGCCGAGTGCGTTACATTTACGCCACGGTGGCCAACAATCTACGGTGCTATGTGTATTTTTAAGTCAGCTTCTGACATCATAAATCCGTAAGATGGGCTCAGCTACTGAGACGTCTCCATCTGGTGGTGCGTTACATTTACGCCACAGTGGCCAACAATCCACGGTGCTATGTGTATTTTTAAGTCAGCTTCTGACATCATAAACCTGTAAGATGGGCTCACTCGGCGCGATATCGAGAGTTCTGTTGGTTCAATTCCACAGCGGCGGCTGAAAAACAATTTTTCGGATACTGTGTGTTTTTGGAACATGGAAAGAGCGATGTATTTATTTATTAACAAATTACAGTTAAATAATAACCAGAAAGCAGTTGTTCCTTGTTGTACATGTTTAAAACATTCCACACATGCAATGCAGTGGCACTTTACAGTTCACACTAAAACATTCAAAATTTTTCCACTAACAACTTTTGCTAGAACCACTTTTTATCACTAGCAAAAATGCATTTTCTTGCTAGCAATTTGCTACTAACTACCAGTCGAAATCAAGCCCTGGTTAAGTAATACGCTAGTACCTATTTCTGAATAAATTAAGAGGATGTTTAGTAGTTCAATTGTTTTGCTGTGACATCTCACCATCTTGATATTACTTTGTAAACTAACTATACACACTGGAAATGTTTTGAAGGATGAGCTACCACATTTTAGTAAGTAAGCTTATCGTATTTTGATATTGAGTTGCACGTTTTTAGCAAAATGTCTGCTGGAGTTTTTCAGCCTTTGCAGCATTTGTCAGTTTGAAAATTTATAAACATATTTTACATCAGCACTTACATATGAATGGACACTATTTTTAAACAACCAGAACTTATCAACAATCACACAAAACTATTTTTTTATAGTTATTTACTTTAACTGATTTTCGCTGCATTCCTTGTAGTAGAAACAGCTCCCATATTAGAACTTGGGGGCATATCAATTGAAACAGTCGTTTAAGATGTGGCAAAAAGTGGTGACGATCTTCCCACATTTCTTTGATCAACTGTTCTTCATTCCACTGAATGTGATCTAGAAAATATTTTGAAAAGGTGAAAATATATAGCCATTATTACTAACAATACATTACTAAAAGTACAAGTTACTTTTCTTCATATTAATTAGAAGCTTACCCCAAGTATCTTCAAGCAAGTCAGTGAGATTCTTAGTATGGAACTTCTTGTGGTGCACACCTGCAGCTTGATCATAACTTTTGTGCAGACTCTCATCCTTCAACAAAAGCAAATAATGCATCAGGTGCACACATTGTATAACACAGTTTTAAATAACCTAATGTGCATGAATTTTCTACAACAAAATGTTTAAATTAATACACAAAAACTAAGAGAAAGGAACATATTTCAAAAACAACAATGCAAGAGAGAGGAAAACAAAGCAGTCAAAATCTCATGTGTAACAAACATGTACCGTATATACTCGCATATAAGCAGATCTCGTGTATAAGCTGACTTCCCAACTTCAGCAGCTAAAAATTGGTGAAAATCCTTGACTCGCATATAAGCCAACTTTAAATTTAAATATTTTGGGAAACTTATTTATTGTTCTAAAATACAAAAATTTCTGAAATTACCTTCTTTAAAATTCTTCAAAGTCTGATTCACTATCAGAGTTTCCAAATAATTCCCGTAAATCCACTTCCATTCTGCTTGCGTCATCAATATATACATCGTCACCAAATTTATCATCATTCCTGTTGTCTCCACCTGAATCGTAAATCAGATCATTTTCCGTTCCATCCATGGCATTACTTATATACAGCATTTTGAAAGATTTTATTACCATTTCTGGTGGAATTGCAGCACATGCTTCTTTCACCCATGAAGTAACAAAGAAAGGTAACTTGATCACGCTAGTTACGTTAACTGAAAACTTTTACAAAAAGTTCGTAAGTTGGAAGCTTTCGACCTTATCTTAGGTCTTCATCACGCCAATGGAGGACTAAGATTGTTGCCAGATTCTACATTTGAATTTTTCCTATTTTGTTGCCAAAACTTAGAATTGATCTCCAGATCAACGGAATGTAGAGAGGAGATTCAGAGTTGCAAGTCATTGAGTTGAAAATAATTTCTATGCTTTCACGGTAACGGAGGGCAAAACGATTGTCAAAAGAAGCAATTCGTTTTGCTTTGTTCCAGTGGGGAACTGCAGATGTGTCTTCCATTGTCAAAATAGACAAGGCAGTATTGGGATTGGCTTTCGAAACATCTTTTCTATGTTCTAAAATTCTATGGCTAATGCTCCTGTATGTGCTTCCAATGTATAAGGTAACTTACGAACTTTTTGTAAAAGTTTTCAGTTAACGTAACTAGCGTGATCAAGTTACCTTTCTTTGTTAATATTGTTACGTGTTTTGCCCATAATCGTCATGAAGTAACAAGGCTAATGTCAGTCATTTTCAAGTTCCCACCTATTTTTGTTTCCACGTCTGTTAAAGAGATCCAATTAATCCATTTCTGTCAAAATTTGTCTTTGAAATACTTTATCAAACTAACATCAAGTGGGTGCAAAATGGATGTTAAACCACTAGGTATTACTACCAGTGTGCTGTTGTTTCCTTTGCCTTTTTTAACACCTTCAGTTTTATATGCTCTAAGGCACATGAATGGTTGTTCTCCTCCTCAACAGCCAAGTGATATATCCAATGTCTGACTCACTGCATGTCCAGTTCTACAGATGACATGACGCAGCACGCAGTTCCACAGGAGGAACTAAATAAGGGGATTCGATTCCTTCATGTTTGGAAGCAAGAAATTCCATGGTCTCAATTTAAAACAGGATTAGGTGTTGCACTGATTATATCAGCAGCACCTATTCTTGCAGGAATCCTACTCTGGGTGAAAAACTATTCTATACATATTTTTTTCCCCACTTTTTAGTGACCCACATCCCCCCAACTTTGAAAGCAGGATTTCTCTCAAAAATTTTCGTCTCATACACGAGTATATAAAGTATATTTACACAAAACAGAAATTGAAAATGCTTAGAATCATTTAAGATTTTCAAGAAAATTGCAAAGAGAGATAACATATCTGGACACAGACAATATATGTTCCTGTGCTAACCAAATTATATGTCACTGCTATCGAGGGAGATTTCTTTGGGGGGGGGGGGGGTTAACGACCACTGTGAGCAACTCAGTGGGCTATAAGCAGTTGCCCAAGCCTAATTTGGGGCCACTGGCACCAGGAAAGGGAGAGAGCCAGTGCCATAAGACAAACACAACATCCATTCCTCTCCGGGATTTGAACCCGGACCCACCTTGGATGAATGATCAGAAGCCATTGCTTAGACCACTGTGCCACTAGAGCAGTGAGAGAGATTTTATACCACAAAGAAACTGGCAAACCTTAGTTCCATTTACCTCATATTTACCTCTGAACAATACATAAAGATTGTTTGTTTTTGTTTTAGGGGTTTAACAACCACTGTGAGCAACTCAATGGGCTATAAGCAGTCACCCGACACTACTTTAGGGTCAATAAATAAATACATCGCTCTTTCCACTTTCCAGAAACACACAGCAACCGAAAAATTGTTTTTGAGCCGCCGCTGTGGAATTAAACCACAGAACTCTCGATATCTAGCCGAGTGCGTTACTCAGCTAGATATCGAGAGTCCTGTGGTTCAATTCCACAGCGGCGGCTCAAAAACAATTTTTCGGTTGCTGTGTGTTTCTGGAACGTGGAAAGAGCGATGTATTTATTTATTTACTGTCACCATGTATTTGGAGGATTTTTACTTTAGGGTCACTGGTTCCAGAGAAGGGAGAGAGCCAGTGCTGCAAGACAAATCTATGCTTCACTGGGATTTGAACCCAAACCCATCTTGGATGAATGGTCAAAAGCCAGAACTTAGACCACTGTGCCACTAGGGTGGTATGAAGTTTTTGAATCTGTCTTGTAGAAACACAGACATCATGACCTATCATCCAGAGTTGGAAATGGGTCAAAAATTTTGGACCTGGACCTGAGCGTCACATAATTGGACCTGACCTGGACCAGAATCAAGCCTGATCCGAACAAATCTGCTTTGAGCTATAAACTCAAATATATCATCATCATCACCATTATCAATCCACTGATGAATGAAGGTCTCCCCATGTTTCTTCCACAACAGACTGTCTTGGGCCAGTCTCCTCCATCCATCCATCTACCACATGGTCTTCTGGGTCTTTTCCTGTCCCATGAAATCCAGTCTAAAATTTCAGTTGTTCATCGGTGGTCCGTTCTTCTGGCAACGTATCCAGCCTATTGCCGTTTTAGGGATTTTACTCTGATAATGATGTCTTCCACTCTTGTCATTTTCCTTATCCGTGAGTTCCTCTTCTTATCTCTCCTGGTTACACCAAACATATACCTCTCTATGCTTCTTTCAGTTGACTGCAGTCTTTGTATGTCTTTTTTAGTTAAGGTCCATGTCTCTTCTTCTTACGTAAGCACTGGAAGGATGCAGATCAACACTTTTCTTTTATGACATAATGGCATATTGCTCTTAAAAGTTGTGCTGTTTCTTCCAAAAACTCTCCAACCAAGCTTTATACACCAATTCATTTCTTCATCACTGCGACCCTTGCTTGATATCTGCTGCCCAAGGAAAATATAGGAATTGGTTATCTCCAGCTTTTCCCCACCAACTGATAAATCTTCATTCCTTGTAAAAGCAATGTACATCAGTTTTGCTAACTCAAAGTTCTATTTTGATCTCCATTTCTTTACCCTTCTCAGCAAGTTCCTGGATTATACTCTGCAGCTCTGAAGTATTATTTCAAAGACCTCTGAAGGGTTCTTTGAAATATTTGTTTTTGTATTAAAAAATAAAACGGAAATAAAACCGGCCCAAAATTGGGTCAGGAATACCTTGACCCAACTCGTTTGACCCACAAGAGGAACTGTCGACCCAGTGGCCCATTTCTATCTCTGATATCATCATCATTAAAAACCATCCTCAATCACTTGCTGCATGAAGGTCTTTCCAAGGCACTTCCTCAACTCAGTGTCTTAAGCAGTTCTCTTCCGTGTCACTCTGGCATGCTTTTGAATTTCATCCACCGTCTTCCATGGTCTTCTTCCAAATCTTTTCTCATCCCTTGGTACCCATTCTAGTATTTCAGTTGGCTAATGGTAATCAGTTCTTAGAATATTACACACAGCTCCCTGCCACTTGAAGGTCTTTGCTATGATGGCATCCACTCTTGTCGTTATGGGCATCAGATGGCAGCCTAGTCCATACTTCCAGTGATTCTTAGCACCCTCTGCCTTTATATTCACTGGCTGCTACTTTAGACAAGTATTATACATTCCAGTTGTTGGAGACTGAGAGCCAAGTGGTGCTATAGTTATACCACTATTTGTCATCAGAGCTCCACCCTTCAGTGAGAACTGGGTGCACCACAAGGTGGGGTTGACCAACAGATTTTTCTGTCCAAGAAAAAACTGAAAACTATATGGAGCATCATGGGCACAGTTTCCTCTAGATCCGACACCAGAATTTTTTTTTTTTCTAATCTAGAGAAGTGGAGAAAACATGTCCATAGCCACAAATATGGATAACAGAAAATACAGGGTGTCCCATAAAGGTGTAACCAATTTCAAATAATCACAACAGTTTTAATATAAATTATCTCAATACACAACTTGTGTTAATTGACAAAACAGATCATGAAGTTTTATAGGCATTCGACATGAGCACCATTCGTCACTTGAACAGTGTCTAAACGGTATTCCAGTTTCAACCATGTTCATTCAAGAATGTCTGTATTAACTTTCTGCAGTGCATGTGTAATCCGCCTCTTTAGATCAGCAATGTCTGCAACAGGGGTACTGTAAACCTCACACTTGATGAATCCCCATAAAAAAAGTCACAGGATGTTAAGTCCGGCAAATGTGGGGGCCATGCAATGGGATCACCATACCCAATCCATTGATTGGGAAATCTGGTGTCCAGAGACCTCCTCACAATCAAAGCCCAATGAGGTGGCACCTCATCTTGTTGGAAAATGATCGGAGTTGCAAGTTCATCCAATTGGGGATACACAAACTGCTCAATCATGTCCAGGTAATTATCAGCTCTCACGGTCGCTTCCTGAGAGAAAAAGGGCCCAATAACACAGTTGATTGTTATGCCACACCAAACATTCACTTTTGGGCTAGCCGCTAGCATGTTAGTGTTTCATTGCGTAATGCGGGTGTTCAGTTCCCCAAATTCTTTCATTCTGTTTATTAACCTTTCCAGAAACACAGAAAGTGCACTCATCTGAGAAACAGATTTATCTCAGGAAAGATTCAGCGCTTGCAGTTTTCTCCAACACCTCTTCAGCAAACTGTTTACGTTTCACATGATCATCTGGGGTTATGTGATGGGTTATCCACAGTTTATACGGGTGCATTTTCAATCTCTGATGTAACACTCTGTGCACTGATGACTTAGGGATGGCCAGCTGTTGTGCTGCTTGTCTGATTGACTTTCGAGGGCTACGAGTGAATGTTTGTCTCACAACCTCCTCCCTTTCTGGAATCAGCGATGGTCGTTCAGGGCTTTTCTTTGTAAGGACGCTACCAGTTTTCTTGAACGACTTGTACCACTTTCTGATTATGTTATGTGTGGGAGGTTTGCCCCCATATTTTGTTCTGAAATTCCCCTGAACCTGCGTTTTGGATTGGGTTTCAATAAACCACTCCACAATCTGTGCTTTTATCGCAGGATCCATTGGGTACACTTCTAGAAAACTTGAGGGTATTCCTTACCACCTGCAACAAACAGAATGCTGGTATTAGTTTTATATCCAAAGTAACCATCATTTGAAATTGGTTACACCTCTTTGGGACACCTATACCATAAGGTCTTGCTCATGTTTAATTGTATACTACACAAAAAGAATTTTTCCAGCTCAGATACTTGCAAACAAAGATACTGTAGCAATGAATGGAGGGGGGGGGAGGATTAGTGGAAAGAAAGTTCTAACAGCTTGGGCATGCTTTCCTCAGTACAATAACTATTTTTTCATGAACATTTTCAAAAAGTGGAAGTATTATATCCATAACAACATACTGAGATGAATTGGCAAAGAAATAAGGCTAATGGACAACCTTGACCCTGCTTATCTTTTCCTAACAAAACCTCTGATTTGCAAGTGGTTGAATGACAAAGTGCAAACAATTTTGTATGAAAACTGTCACTGTATTACTGTTACGTAACAAATGCTTACATGTTTTCTTCAGAAGCATCAGTAATATGTCATCAGTAAATGGAAAAAACATTAACTACTATTTTTTTTACAATGTTTTTGCAATTAATATGCATTCAGGATTGCCAGCTACTTCATATTTTGAGGAGTTTCTCCACAAAAATAGAGTGAATCCGCATACTCAGAACAATTAATGACATTCTCTGCAAATGCGAAAGATTTCCACAACATGCAAATTTTCCCCAAGATGCATAGCTACCAAATATCCTGATTTTAATTGAATTGTATCCGGTTGTTGAGCCCAGTGTCTGGAAATGACTTTTCTTCTCTTTTTTTTTTTTTTTTTTTTTGTGTGTGGAATTTTAATAATTTGTAATTCTTTGCTCATTTTTTTCTGTAATACATTTCTTGTTTGCTGCTATAACAGGCACCTCAATCAAATCTGCTACAGATTCTGCATAGTCACCACAGGAATTGTTGGTCTGCTATGTAGTATAGTATATCCAATACTATGGAAATTTCAGTGAAATACTGTTATTCAACATTTGCACAAAGTTTATTTTCATGTTTTCAAAATTCTAACATTTATTAAACATTTATGGATTTTTATTGGATGCTTTTTAAATACTGTGACATTTTTTTGACGTCTCCATGCTATCTGCTACCCCAAAATGATTGTGTTAGCAGGGATGATAACGTTCTGTGATTTTCGGAGTTTTGAAATTTTCTGACCAAGCCCCCTTCCTCATTTCTCTTCCAGATTATATTCTTACTTGTTTTATATATTTTTCTAATCATGCTCCTTGTTTTTTATATCTTTGGTAATAGTAAAAAAAGTGACTTCATATGTTTTGATAATTTTTTTCTAGAATTACTAAAAAATATGAAGGTTTTAGAAATTAAAATTCTGAAAGTTGATCATGGTGTCATCTGCTATAAGCCCTGCCTCTTACAACTTGTTTCCTACACTACAGTAAAAGAGAAAAAATAATAATAAGATTAAGTGGGGTCCTTAAGAACTGTTTTTAAAAGTAACATAATTTAATTTAAATTCTAGCTGGAAAGGGATTTTGTAATTACTTGCTGATTGAACAAGTCTTTTTGGTGTTATATCATTTATTTAACACAGTATTTGTGCACCTTAGTAGAACATAAGCATTCAATATTGTAACCTGACCAGAACTCACAAATTAGGCTTTACGAAGCTAAATACATCATTCAGGTCAGTCATCAATTACTAAGGAACAAAGTGCTTTTTACTGTTATTTTATGAAATTTCATATCTATGCATCATATTAAAAACTTAAAAGTAAAATGATGAATCCTGTTGACATTACATAGCCAAAACAAAAACTTGATTGCATACATATCAGCACTTAACCATTTAATGGCCATATCTCCCAAAATGCCAGTACATGCAGAATACCACAGCTGTCCAAATTGCCTGTTTAGAGTGAGTAGAATTTCCTACCCAACATTTTCTTTGAATTTGCATGGCCTAGGTGAAATTAGCAGAGGTCACAAATATTGTCACTAAACAAGGAGTGAGCCAGGGGTTGGTTTCTCCTAGAGCAATATCATTAAATCTCATGACATCACTTCTCTTTTCTGAGGAAGAATACAGTTACTCCCCCCCCCCCAGGAAAATGAATACAGATCGAAAATTTCATGCAGTAACCTAGCACTAATCTTTCTTTTACTAACCTGTAAAAGGGGGACAGAAATTTAAAAACTAGAAACAAACAGTTTCAAACATTAAAGTATTCTAGACGACACATGACTTTATGGCCCAGCTCATTAAAGAGTTAAAAGCAATATCTTTCATCACAGAATTTCTCAGTGCTGCATATAACTATGACAGAAATAAATGTTGGTATACAATATTGATGCATGCTGTTAATATTGCATGTGTGTATAAGTCAAACTCTGAAGGTTCTGTTTCAGCTTAACAAAATAAACATTTTGATTAAACAATCCTTCACTGAAATGAACTTTTTGACAAAATAACCCTTCAGTAAAATGGACCTTTTGGCGAAACACTTCTTCTATGAAATGAATCTTTTGGGAAAATGAACCTTTTAAGAATGAACCTTCAATAAACCAGACCTTTCAACAAAACAGTGCTTAAATAAAATTAACCTTCAGTTGAAATTCTCAATCTTTCAATAAATGACACTTCAGTTTAATGGATTCCTTCAAATGGTGATTCTTTAATGAAGAATAATTATATATATAGATATACAGATTACTTGAAATATTTTGCTTAATCACCCCTCCCCGCCCTCTAGCTTTTGGGACAAGTCTACAGTCATGGTTTCATGGCAGTAGTTCTGTCGTCTATCAACTTAGATTATCCAAATCACATAACCTCATTTCCTTATTTCCCTTTCTTCTTTTTCTTCCCTTTCTCCCTATTTTTTCACTTTAATGTATATCACTTTCCTTTTCAATAACAAAAGATTACTTCTACAAAGTGAGAAAATAGGGGCAAAAGAAAAAAATACAAGTATGAAAATTACTTATTGGAAAAGGAAATAACGTATATCAAAGGAAACAGGGTAGACAGGAAGAACAGCAAAAGTAAAAAAGAGAAAAAAATACTTGGTTGATATGTATAGCTTAAGTAAATATGGATTAGTGGGTGTGTGTATGTATGCATGCATTTATTGCCACCAAATGTAGAATGATGAACTGATTAACATGTGTAAATGAAAGTTTGACCAACCCAAAACAAAGAGATTCATGCCACCATTAGATCAAAGTAGTCAGGCTCTTCGACTTAATAATAAAACTGCAGAAGATGGTACATTCTTTTTGCCCTGCAGGCCTGAAAATGAATAGGACAGGGGTGCTTATTCTGTGAAATCAAATTTCCTGAAACGAAACCCAAATTTCCTGAAATTAACGTAGATCAATACTTACAAAAAAAAAAAAAAAAAAAAAAATCAGAATATATGTGTTACATTCGTAATTTATTTCCCAAGTTCTGATATTTTTTTAAAGAACAGTGGCCTTCATAAAATTTTACTAATTGCAAATTTCCAGTCTTTGGCACTTCAAAGCTATAAATAATACTTATAAAAAGTAAAATACTGAGAAAAAAATAAAATAAAAAAGGCAACTTACATAATTGATGCCTTGCCTGCCTGTGTCAATGGTGTATTTTCTTGTGCAGAAAAGACTGAAATGTATATGACAAAGTTTGTTCAATTTATACTTTAAATGATTTGTATATTCACGTAATAAGTCATTTTTTGGTGTAAGTAAAACTATGGAATAAACTAGTAGTTGCAGTTGAATATAATGTTTTAATGAATGCAGAACTGCACTCATCTCTGTTCTGCACTAATCTCTGTTGAACACATCAATGCTGCTGATGGAGGAAAAACTTCATACTTCATAATGCTTTAGAAAAAAATTTGGTTATTTTGTTTTTATTTTGCTGCAAATCCTTTGTGTGAGATTTACGTTTACTGCACCCAGATTCCTGCTTTGGTGTTGACAGATTCTGTGTTGGAATTTTAGGGCTCACCACAATCTTTGTACTTACAGAGCTAGCTGCTGATGATTTATTTATTCCAGAAAAATGATCTCCAATTACTTCATGCCTTCTATCACACTTTTTCTTAGTGGATTTGTGATGAATTTTCCAGCTTTGCAACATGTTCTGTAACAAAGTTTTGTCAACTGCAGTGGTGATTGGATTTTCAACACCAAACATTTCAAACGTTGAACATTTCTTTGCTAAGAGGTTATATTTGATAGTATGATAACTGTCCAAGCTTTTTGCATCTAAACTAGTTCTGTGCTGTGTGATGATATTATCCATGAAATTAAATGAGCTTTCCACAATTGGCCCATGAAAGCATGAGATGAGGGCTTTTATAAGTTTACCCAATGTGGAGTACTTTTGTATTCCATCATGTGAGCACATTTTTGACACTGCAGCCCAGTGTTCATCAATGCCTTTGGGAATTTTATTTTTTTCACATTTCTCACGGGCTGAGTAATTAAAGATATCACTAATTGCTGTATTGATTTGATATGATCTGATTTCTTCATCAATACAACATTTCGTTAGCAGATAGCACTGAGCTACATGCATCAGTCAATTTTTGAAAGAGCTACATAGGTAGTAGTTTGGCCCCTAAGAGAGGGGTCTAACCCTGAAAAACTAATCAGAGTAGAATTTCCCACAGGAGGTGTTTGGATCATGTATAAGGAGCATGCTAGATAACATTCCTTTAACTCTTTCTTAAATGAAGATACCATATAATCATTTGATGTACTTGCAGCAATAAGTTTTTTGGCTTCTCCTCCAACATAAATAAATTTGTCTGGCAGGTGATTATCGCCACTCTTCAAATCTATTTTCAAAAGAGTTTTGCACTTTGAGATTATTTCATGTTTAATGAAAAATTATAAAATTTTCTTTATCAACACAAAAAGTTCAACATACAATCTATGCAACATAAGTTTTTTGGTCTGAAACAGCTTTATGTATTCACTGAATATAGGCAGAACAGCTTTGTACAGATGGATTTCAAGTAATGTTTTCTTTTGCACCACAAAAAGGCTTTCAATAATTTTATTCTTCCTTTCTTTTCCCATTCCTGTTAAACTTTTTGATTTCAAAGAATCTTGGATTTTCACAAGTTTGGACACACAAGAATTACTAATTTTTCTTTCCTCATACACTTTATCCAAATCAGACTTATACAAATTTCTGTCTGAATCTTTAATCCAAAAATAATAGAAGATTAGCAAAGCATCCCACAACAAAATCATGTGTTCAACTGCTGGGAGCACACACAGCCATCTATGATTTGGTCGTGAAAGCAGGGAGAGCTTTTGAATTCCCCAAATCGTACAGATTTTGAAAAATAGTTCTCTTTTGTCAACACTTAGCAAGTCAAAGTGAATGTTGTCACACAATGATTCAATGCACATTTTAAAAGGAGCAGTGAATCTTTTTACACTGTTGTTAACAGTATGGCAGCTATCACCATCAATATAAAGTAGATGTGGAGCTTTGTTGTTATGAACTAATGTTTCTTCACTATTTTTTTTACCCCTCATAGTGTTGCACGAGTCCATCAGGAAACTAATTAGGTTACTCCAAGGAATACCATTTCCTTCTATTAAATTTACTATTTTTGAGTAAATATTGGCTGCAGTACAAACCTGAAGTTGAATTGATGATAAATGTTGTATTATGACTTCTTGTTGCTCAGGGCAAAAATATTGTGCAAGAATAGTTAAGACACTACAATTTGCCCGACTTGTGCTCTCATCAATATTTAATGAGAAGGGAGTCTGTCTGAGGGTATCGACAATTTGGTTTTTTATTGTACGAGCAAGGCCATCTCTCATTTTGTATGTAACAGTTGACCTATTCATACTTAACACCTGTAATGCCTTTGGGTCCTTTGACAATGTCTGGGCCAGTTTTATAAGTTGAGGCCTAAGTGTATAGGGAAGAGAGTGTTCCGCTATGAACGAACATAAAATTGCCTCTGATCTAACTGTACAGGTACTTAGATCTAGTGGCTTTTCATCACCAGCAGGGTTTTCTGCAGACGTATAAGAATACAAGTTCATTGAACTCTTTACAGATGTTTTTGAAGATTTGTGTTGTGAAGAATTTGAATGGCTTACCAAAGCTTTTTACACCATCCTTTTCATATCGAATGCTTTTGTTGCACCAAATGCAGAAACATTCCCCAGGAGAATCAGATTTTCCACACCATATCCCAATGGCGTCAGCCTTGGCATCTTGCTCCTAAAGCCAATCCCAGCGATATTTATTGCGGATATCTTTTTCCAAAACTTTTATGAGCTCAGCATCAGAATCTTTAAAAAACTTCATTATCATAAATTACATGCGATGTCAGGAACAGAAACTATTCTGTAGAATAGCACTTCACCAGGAGGAGCAGCAGCAGCAGCAAGGATAACCAGTGGTCCCCAGTGCAGCAGCAATCCAATGGAGCAGGAACAAGTTGAAGTACTTAGGAGTGCATAAACCTAAGGAGCGCAGTAAACTCAAGTTACCATACTACTGAAGCAGGGTGGGGGAGGGATGAAGAGGGGACAGTCACCCACATCCTGGACTCAGATTTCTCTGCATTTTAAGAAAGCCAGAAGGTCAAGATTGCATTGAAACCACTGACAAAGATTTTCTGAGCAGCAACCAGCAGGCATCCCAAAGGGAAGGGGGAGGGGTGAACAAAATGTCAGCAGGGAGATCCTCCCTAGATCTCTGTGATGATTGGATGAGAAGTCTTGAAGGTCAAAAGCAGCAGGCAGAGTGGGTGGGCCAGGAGCAAAGGGGCACTGGCAGGAAAAGAAAGGGGTGAGAAATTTCTGTTTGGAGTAGCTCTGGGCAAACCCAGCACGTTGTAAATTTTATTAAAACAAGAAAGACATTTGTAATTAGAAATAAATAAAGGTTTTAAACAGTTTTTAATTTGTGTTTATGGAAAGCGAGCACATTGTGTTTTATGTGAAAGACATGTTCGTCAAAGTTTTAAGTAAGTCTCTTGTAGTATTTTATACAGAGACTACCTGAAGTAGACTCAAAAGTACATCAGTCTTACTAAGTAGGATTCTGTAATGCACTTGCAATATAACACAATATGAACAACTGCTAAAATTTAAATAACACACATGAATTAAATAACAAACCTTCTGATCTTTCAGTTTCTTTATGGGTGCATAGCAAAGCTGGAAAAGAGCTGCTAAGAGATCCCCAGAATGATGAGTTATGATAATACTTTGAAGCAGAATATGTGATGTACATCTCAACATAACTGTTAAGCTTGTAACCAAGCGTTTGTATTTGGTACGAGGGCACACATCCTTGCCTATGCATTCCACAATATTGGCATACTTTGCTCTATTCTTTAAGGACACTCCTAATCCAGGAAGTAAATTTGGCAGAAATCCCAATGCAACAATAAATTGTATGCACCTCTCCACAGTCTTCTGTTGGGATATACTAAGGACAGGACTGGCAATAAATATTTTAGTCTCTTTACCACCAGTATCACTTGAGAGTAAATCATATAGTACGGTAAGAAGAATCAAACACCAAGTGACAAAATTCCACTGAGAATATCTGTCATTTTTGGAGAATAAATATTTTTCATACACCTTTAAATGACTTTGAAGTCCGGGATGTCTCTCTAATTCTGATATCACTAGACTAATGTTATTCTTGAGATGGGCAAGAAAAGCATCTGTCCCAGTTGCAGATGATGACACCAAGACATCTATGAAAAAAAGAGAAAAAAGGGAAATGAGAAATGCAAAATATGCAACAAACAAGGGACAAACATGATGACAAAAACATGTAGCACAAGGGACAACTAACAATGTTCCCCTTCTTTTTCTTTCTCTACACAGAAAATTATTTATGAAAAATAAAACATCTTTAGTAAACAGCTGCTTTTAGTTTTAATATGAAATGATACTTAAAAAGTTAATACCCTGTATTTTGGAGATGGCTCACAAGCAACACTATCAGAAATGTTTATACTATTTTACTACCATTGCAAACAGCATTTTTATGGGATCTCCTGGTACTTTCTTAATGCCATTTGTACAGGCTTCTGGAGTTTCTTATCATACAACATGAACGATCACCCAAAACTGTTATTATGCTCAGCACAGTACATCTCGCATAAAACATACCGCCAGCTAAATCACTAATACTATGCCTTAACTTACAGAATTTCTAATTGTGTAAGGTTTTCCCAACTATTCAAATCACCAAAAACCTACCTACTTTTTCAAAACTGAATAAACTCACCTACTAATTTCATCCTCTAATCTGTACTTTTTTTTTTTTTTTTTGTCAAACTTGCTTACTAGATATATAAACTCATTCACTTGTTCTAACTCTAGACTGTTCTTTTACTCAGTACAAACTGTCTCTCACTCAAACACCATGGCTTTCATTTTTCCTTTATTTACACTGTTTGAATTTCATATATGCTGGAAAATATACTTTGCAATTCATTTTACAGGACTGTGTCATCAGCATAGAACAACCTGCACACACACACAGCAAGCATTCATAAATATACTGAACAGCAATGGTGTGACTACACAACCCTGTTTGATTCCTTCACCAATGTTCACAAGGACATTATTCTGCAAATGATGGACATATCACACCAATTTCCAGTCTCGTTTTTCTCTTTTATGGCATCCTTAAAGTATGCGAAATTACAGCATACAAATCCTTGTTGACTGCATACTTACATTCTAAGTAGTCAAAAAAAAACAAAATAAAATTCTGACAGAATCATAAAACACAGTGGTCATGATCTTGTCTGAAATTTCTTACAGCAGAAAACCCTTCTGTTTCTACTGTATTGCTTACTTGGTTCAGGATCCTAGTAACAAATCTATGTTCCAGCACCATGGACATTGGCATCAGTGCCATGAGGGCAGAGGAACAGCTGCCCCCATACTCATTTGCGTGCAGGGGCAAAATATCCCATTCACCCCCTCACTTTTCTTCCTTTTAATTATGTCCATAATAGCAAATTGGTTAAATATTTGGATTTTTTTCAATAACCACAAAATTAAGTGAGAATACACAGTATAGTAATAAAATTCATTAAGCAGAAGCTTTCAACCATTCTATGGTCTGAATCACCCTCAATCAACTGAATCAGAGGACTAGTTGCCAGAACTACAAATATGAATTGGAGGTGCAGGAGCCATATTTCAGTAGAGAGATCCAAATAATTGGGATTTGGTGAGGGATTTCTGAATATTTCAGTTCTTGGTAAACAAAATTTCAATGCTTTCTTGAATATGTAGAGATGCTTTATTTATAAAAGAGTCATGTTTTTTTTTTTTTTTTTTTTTTTCCAAAGGGGAACTGCAGTTTTCTGGACTCTCAGTATATATCGGAAGTGCATACTGAAGCATCAACACAAGACTTCGTGAAAACAAACAAGATGTGTCAAATGATCTTCCACAAACAGCATTACCTGCACTAACCCTTGAAGACATCTCTGCAGTTTCCCTTTGGAAAGAAAAAAAAATCCTCTTTTATTAAAAAAGGATCTCTACATTTACTGTTTTAAATCATTTATAACATGAGTAAAATATTTTATATTAAAAAGCCCAATCACATATATATATAAAATTCAAGTTTTATGATAATTTAGACTTTATAAATGAAATCATTTTATCTATAGCATATTCAAATGCTGCATTGCATTTTGTTTTACAAATATGTTTTATGATCTAATAAAAAAATGCATATTTTGCATCCCGTTGGCAAAAAATAATTCCAATGCCTCTGACCTGGAAAAAGTTTTTTCTTCATGAAGTATTAAATTGTCCTAAAAAAATCAGACCTTGAACTACTACAATAAAAGACAGATTATCTGATTATCACTGATTTTCAAAATATACAAATGATCATGGAAGCTGATTAAAAAAGTATTAATTCAGATATATGCACTTCCTAGTAGTTGTGCATATCTTCGAATGCTAGTCTTTTCCATCACAAGGTCTTAAATTTTTGCACACATTTCTGCAACAATCACCTAAATTTAGAAGCCTTCCAGATCAAGATAATCTTCAACAGAATCTCTACTCTACTCTACTCTGTTTTGACCAAAATTTCCCCTTCTGAAGGTACAAATGGCCAACATCTGTTCATGAATAACCTTTGGTTCATTCCCTGCTTGTGTGGGAAACTTTTATGATGGAACAATGCTGTAGATTCATCAGATACATGATCAGGACACGATTTCACTGAATAGCAACTAGCAAACTGCTAGTGTAAAAACAAATTTGCTAGTGAAAAAAAAATGGCAGTAGCAAGTATCGCTAGTAATGTATTTTTTGGTAAAGGCATAGTTTAGCGTCCTAAATTATTTGGCTAAAAATTTCGAGAAAAATTATATACATATTCATACCTGCCAACATTAGCAAGAGCTTTGTCAGTAGTAACTAGTATTATGCGCGGCACACTTACGACGCATTTTTACGAAACGATCTACCTCTTTGTGAAAAAGCAATAAGCACCACAACAAACAAGGATCAATAAGTAACACTGCGAGATTTAAGTTCAAAACTTAGTTAAAGTCAGTCACATGCATTCAGAATTCTACAACGCTTGACAGACAGGAAATCCAAAATTTGTAAAAAATGCGTCAATTATTACAAATTTTCCGAATTCGTCCCTTCCGCTTTTGGGAATTTCCCCCTCCCTTATTAAGCTTAAATATTTATTTAGTAAAATGTTGTTTAACAATAATACTGGACAAAGGCAACATCGCGAAAAAAATAAATTACAATTACGGAAAAAAATCTGAACTCCGTTGACCTTCCGTTTTCAAAAGTTTCACAAAAATGGGATTCTGTGTGCATCGATCTCGTCAATGACCAAAATAACAACGAAAATTGCGGAATTCCTCGAATTCACGGAAGAATCTTATGCCTGAAGATTTCGGAGAAATTTTCCGGCGTCTAACTTCTGTTTTTCCAAATTGTTGCCTACAGTTTTAAGCTAAAATACAAACATTTATGCAGTAAAATGATATTTAACAATAATACTGGACACAAAGGCAACATTGGGAGAAAAAATTACAATTACGGCAAATTTTTTTATTCCGTTCAACTACTGCTTTCGAAAGTTTTGAAACGCGAAATACCATCCTCAGACTGAAAACAACACCCTCCTCCCCACCAAATTCTCTTCAGTTTTGCATTGATCTTGAAAATTATCTAAATGATGACAAAAAAAAAAAAAAAAAAAAAAAAAAAAAAGCGGAATTCCGTGAATTCCTGTAAGAATCACATGTATATTATAAAATAATAGCAAAATAATAATAATAAAATAAACAAAATAAAAATTCATAGAATCCGTAGTTTCAACAGTGAGTTCCGTAGTCAGACAACAAAATCCATAGAAACTACGAACATTCCGTAGTAGTTGGCAGGTATGCATATTTTAAAGTATGTAATTTGACAGAAAGTGATAAAAAAAATCAGCTCTACAATGCACCTTAAAGATTTTTACTGTAAAATTCACCTGCCGGCATGGGGATGTTAACAAACCTTACAGTGAGCTGGTCCCAGTATTGTTACGATGTCATCCAAGGCTCCGCTGAAATGAAGGTCACGGTCTTGTGTTTTTAGCACGTCTTTTGTAAAAAAAGATTGTACTTATATTACTGGTTCGTCCATCCGTCAGTGGACACCATTCTATGCAACTATTAGTCTGACTGAAGCCAAAACGGCTTTAGTGCAATTCTGCTTTGAAAACCAGACCTTCCCAAAATTCGATGAAATTAAAATGCTAAAAAAGAATAAAAAATCAGAAAGGCAAATGAGGAGGGAAGAAGCTATCTTAATCTATAAAAATAAAGCAAGGGTATGTAACCAGAACGACCCTAGCACATTATCGAGCCTGTGGAAAGAACTAATAAGACAAGAAAAAGAACAACAAAAGAAAAACTGACAAAAAAGACAAGAAAACCGGGATAGGAAATGAAATAAAAAATAAAAATAAAAAAAGTAAAAAAAAATTTTTTTTAATGTTATTTTAATGAAACATAGATGGCGCTAGCAGGGCTTGATAACGAAATATATCCAAGAAAGTATATCCGACGAATGGCAACAAGGAGTATCGGACTCCATTAGCGCGAAGACAACCATGAACATCGGTGGAAAAGTCGCCACGCTCCTGAGGATGCCCAGAGAATGGGCAAAAATTTTAAGTATAAAGAACGGTAAAAATTGATGTGTTTGAATCCTAAAGCAAAGATCCACTGAGTATACCCAACGAAAAGTGTGTGAAGTAAAGCTATTCATCGCATACAACGGACTTTAGGATAATAACATCAACAAAGACCGGAAAACACGTGTGTGAAATGTGCCGCATCGCTAGCAAAGGAATGCCAAGGTAAGCATTGTCCTCTAGAGTATTGTACAAGTTTTTAAAAAAATTCTTTGCTTATTTATACAAGCTTTTTTTCAAAGAGAAATTGCTGCCATTACTTATGGATACAGACATGATGAAGGTAAAGGTAACTTTCTACAGGTAACAAAAACAGAGAGAGAGAAAAACAAAGGTCACTACATTACCATGTTTGTTATCACCAACTAGTATCTCAATGCAATGGCATACACTTTTTATGAGATCAACATCCATGTTCATTTGACTGAAAAATAAAGAATACTATTACATATAAAGAACTCAAGGAAACAAAAAATATTTATATGTATAAGACGTCACTCACTATATAACACCACTGTATAAGCATACATACTAAACCATAAAATTTGAATGTTGATGAATACTGCAGACCAACAATTATCCTGCATTTGGGGCCGTAGCTCCTGGATTCAGAAAAGTGCCAATCCCTGTAGCAAAATCACAGAATAACAACGTATGTTGCAGATTTAATTTTGGTCTTGCAGACAAAATTGATATCCCCGGAACCTTTATTTTGGTACTGCAGGCAAAAATGGCATTCCCAGAATCTTTATTTTGGTCCTGCAGACAAAATCGATATCCCCAGAACCCCTAATTTGGTCCCGCAGTCAAATTGATATCCCCCAGAACCTCTATTCTGATCCTGCAGACAAAATCGATATCCCAGAACCTTTACTTTGGTCCTGCAGACAAAATTGATATCCCCAGAACCTTTATTTTAGTTCTGCTGACAAAATCAATATCCCCAAAACCTTTATTTTGGTCCTGCTAGCAAAATTGATATCCCTAGAACCTTTATTAATTTAATATATATCAAATACGTGGAGATAATGTAAATGGACAATGTCATCGCTCTTTCCACGTTATTTTTTAAACAACGCATAGCGACTGAAAAATTGTATTCCGGCACCGCTGGGATCGAACCCCAGAACTCTCGATAACTAGTCGAGTGTGTTCGAATTTACGCTACGGCGCCAACAATTCTCAGCGCCATGCGTGGTTTATCAGTCAGCATCTGACTACACGAATACGTATTGATGGTCTCAGCAACTGAGATGGCGTCATCCGGTGGCATTCAACGCAACAGCCATTTAATTGCAGCTGATAAACTCAAAGGGCGATAGAAAAGGTTAATATATATCAAATACATGGAGATAATGTAAATGGACGATGTCATCACTCTTTCCACGTTATTTTTTAAACAACGCATAGCGACTGAAAAATTGTATTCCGGCACCGCTGGGATCGAACCCCAGAACTCTCGATAACTAGTTGAGTGCGTTCGAATTTATGCTACGGCGCCAACAATTCTCAGCGCCATGCATGGTTTATCAGTCAGCATCTGACTACACGAATACGTATTAATGGTCTAAGTGCTAATTTATTAACTTTTTTTTTTTTTTTTTTGATTGGAGGTTTAATGACCACCATGAGCAACTTAATGGGCTATAAGCAGTCACCCATCCCTACTTTAGGGCCACTGGTTCCAGGGAAGGGAGAGAGAGCCAGTGCCGTAAGACAAACCCACTGGGATTCGAACCCGGACCCCTTTCCGATGAATGATCATAAGTCAGCACTAGCACTTAGACCACTGTGCCACCGGGGCAGCAACCTTTATTTTGGTCCTGCAGACAAAATCAATATCCACAAAACCTTTATTTTGGTTCTGCAGATAAAAAAAAATGACATCCCCAGAAACCTTTTTAATCCTCTCTTGCAGACTACCGATCATGGGTGAGAGTTTTCCATTGTGGAATCGAATTCCATTTTTCAAAACTTTTCATTCAAAAATGAAAGTTAGTTGAAGTGAAGATTTCTCCCATAACCGCAATTTTTTTGTTTTGTTTTTTTCCCTTTTATATCACTTCCTGAGTCCATGTTACTGTTAATAACATTTAACTGTATAAATGTTTGTTTCAGCTTAAAAACAGAAGCAGCAATTTCCAAAAACGGAAGTTAGATGGAGCACTGTAATCTTAAATTCTTTCCTCGCAATGCCTCTTCTGATCTGTATTTTTGTTAAATGTTTTATTCCATAAGAATTTGTATTTGAGTTTGAAAACGGAGGAAAAATTTCCAAAAGCAGAATAGAATAAAAATATCTTTCATAAATGCACTTTTTTTGTTTTTTTGTTTATTGTGATGTCCAAATATTGTTGTTAACTATAATTCTTTTTTGTAGAAATGTTTGTGTTTCAGTTTAAAAATATAGGCAAAAATTTCTGAAAATGGAAGCTAAAGGGAGCAAAAATTTCTCTTTGATCATAATTTTTCTTTCGTAGTGCTCCTTGCTGTCCTACACTGTTAAATGCCAATTAATTGCATAAACATTTGCATTTAAGATTGCAAGTGCAAGGGGAAACTTTCCAAAAAACAGAAGTTCACAAAGCAAAGATTTCTCCCATAATCATATTTTTTATTTTTTTCCTTGCAGTGTTACCTCCAACCTGTACTGTTGTTAAATATCATTTTATTCCACAAATCTGTGTATTTGAGCTTGAAAATGGAAGCAAAGATTTCCCACAACATAGTTTGTACAGAGCAGTAATTTACCCGGAATAGATAACCTTTTTTCGTGCAATGTTTCCTCTGTCATGTGTTATTGTTAGATATTATTTTATTCCATTAATGTTGGTACCTCAACATGATGGTAAGGTGGAAGATCTTACTTTGCACTTGGAACTTTGAAAAGTGCACCAAGGAACACATGCTCTACATGGTGGCATGCTGCTATCAGTCATTGAGTAGCATAGCTGAAGTGAGTGACATAATATTCACAGTAATAATGAACAGACTGTTCAAGTTTGATGGTACTGTGAAAAATTCAAACATTTTTGAAATGGGTTGAAATTTTTCACATTTGTGTATACACTGCGGTAATAAATTTAGGGAGTAAGATCTGAAAATTTTTGTGGTTTAATTTTTTATTTACAACACAGTGACACTTTAATATGCAGTATATTTTAATAAATAAACACATGTAAATAGGTGGCATTACATTCAAACAAGGAAGATAAAGGTGACAGTTGTTAGCATAGAGCCTAATTTGTTACAGTTAAGTGGGAAGGTGTTGTAAAGTGAAATAATCTTTGGTCTTGGCAAAGTCTCCTAGCTTTCACCAATAGTTATATCAAAAGTTGTTCCTCAATCCAACAGAAAAATTCTAAGTTCAGAGGTCAGTATCCTTGATCCTAGTTATCATTGCAATTGCTGTAGTACCCAGACTAGACATTTTTAGGTAAAAGAAATATAAGGGGCCAATTTTTTTTTCTCTTCTGTAATTTTGTGATTTCTACTGTGTAAATTTTCATTGTTTTTTGCACTGTTTATGTCTTGCCCAGCAACCACCTCACAGATCTTTTTGTGGCATCATGATATCAGTTGCAGACTCATCAAGAACTTTCTTTCTGCTATGGGGGTGCCAAATAACAGCTTCATTTGCTGTTGCTATCACGTGTTTAAGTAATGAACACATATCGATTTTAGCATTTTCAATTTATCCAAAATATAAAATTGTCTTTTAAATTAACGTGCTGTTATAAACAGGGCTTGACAAACCAGGTAACCCAGTTGCCTAGAAAACTGCCATTGGAGCCCAATTTTTTTTACTTTTTCAGATTTTGTAATTTTCAGTAAATATCGTAACTTCTGTCATATAATCCGCAGTTTATCTGTTAAAAAGTTATAAATTCTGGTTCTGCAAACAAAATAGCAGTAATGAAAAAAACACATTTTTTCTGCATTTTAAAAATCCATGTGGTAATTGTCAGGAGATGTGGTGTTTTGGGAAAAGTACCGAAAATGAGGTAACAGAAAAAAAAAATGTAATGCAATTCGGAGATACAGGACTGCAAAGAGAGTGAAATATATATATATATATTTTACTTATGAATATTCTGACATAAAATATGATGCAATGAAGGTAGTACCATTTCTGCTCACAGAAGCCTACGTGCTGTGAGAAACCCGCAGTGCTCTTCCATGGCAGGTAATCATTTTTCAAATCTCATTCGTTATCAGTTTTGCTGCACTAATCTCATTAGTTATGGTTTTTGTTCGATATTCAGTTGAAACATATTCAGAAAAGGGACATGAGCTAAGGATTGCTGCAATTTCTACAGATTTTCTAGGTCTAACTAATGAAAAAATATGGTAATGCTTCAAAATCCAGGGATTTCAGTTCTTCATTTGCTTAAGTTAAAAGTAACAGAGAAATACTGAAAAATAGCAGTTGCTTTTTTAATAAAATGATAATTTCTTTCTTACTTCTTTGGACTTCTAGGCCAGTCATCCTGTGAATCGTGGCTTTTCTGTCGGAAATTATGGTTCAGGTCAATATTGTAGCGGATTATACGACGATCTTTTCTCTTCAGAATTTCATAGTCTGCAGACACGCCGCTAAGGACTGTACAAAGTTAAAAATTGTTTTTCTCAAAATTACACAATCTACGGATTATACGCTGCCACGAATTATGTGTCACATTATTACTTTTTTCCACTGTCTGTGGATTACACCCCACCGCGGATCTTACAAAGGAATTTTTTTCTTGAATTTTATGATCTGCAGATTATACAAAGGAAAATATGGTACTCTGAATTAATATGTACAAAATCTGACTTTCACAAATTGTGCTTTAATAAAATCAAAATTTAACCTTTTAATTTTTTGAGAGCAGCAAATGGAAGAATGGGAAACAAAAATCATGGACAAATTGGAACTTTATTTTGCAATAAGTGGTTTGAGTAAAAAGACAAATTTCACAACAAATACACTTTATCATTTTTCATTCCAGCATCATCACTACACCTTACATTCATATATCATTCTTTGAAATTTCACTTTGTTTCACCTGGCTCCCAAATATCAAGAGCTGGCTCTAGATTTGGAACACATTTGTCGAGTCCTAGTTATAAAGATGCTTTTACAGTGTCACCATTCCGATACCAAGCAAGACAACAGTGGACATGCCAAAGATGTATCAATTTTCAGCAGCTTCCAAACAAAATTTTACTATAAGATTTTCACTCACATTATTAAATTTTAACACTAAGCTTGTACTATCCCATAGTTGTGATGGTTTGAAATTTCTAATTCTTTACACTTTTGTTTGTTTGTAGTTTGGATGCTTAATGACCACCGTGAGCAACTCTAAGGGCTATAAAGCAGTTTCCCCTCCCCAGTTTGGGGTTGCAGGTTCCACAGAAGACAGCTCCTTTGGGCCAATGCACCAGCTCTAATGGGACTCGAGCCCAGGAAAACTTAAAGTTTAATTAAGCAAACTACTAGTTCAAAAGGAAAATTAGGAAGTGAATGATACTGCTGTAAAACTAATAAGTCAATGAATGAAACACGGGATTACGCCATTGTACAATGCAAATTTGGAAGATGTGAATCCGTTGATTGGTGTAAAAATGACATGGATGTTAAGTCAGATAATATCCGAAAACTTGAAAATTTTGTCGTCCTGGAGCGAGAATCAAACCTGCATCTCGGATAGAGCCCAAATATGCTAAACACTACCCCACCCAGAATGACCAAGTCTCAAGTCTCCAATTAATTTGAATATAACCATTACAGAATTCGCTAGTTAAAGCAATCGGCAATCATATATAGCAAATCTGGAGGTTGAGAATTTGTTCCCATGATTGCCCAGAGGTGCAGAATATCAATGAATGAAATAGATTTGCTATATACATACATGAGACTGACGAAGAAAAAAAAAAGGCTGAACTCTAACTGGGTAAAAAATTAGAATGCATGACGAGACTATGTGAATAAAACACAGCATGAGCAAGACAAAATTGTTCACATTAATTTATTTTTGTAAATATTGAACTGGACCACATTACTCTATTCAAAATATAAAATTAACATGCGAAAGAGGGGGGGGGGGTGTTAACGATTACGGGCGACATCTTCGCACCGTCTGACTTTTGTTTTCAGAAATGTTTTGTACATTTTCAAGCTGAAATACAAATCTATTCAATAAAATGATATTTAACAACAATACTGAAAAAAAGTACATTGCAAAGAAAAGAAAAAAAAAATTACGATTACGGGAAAAACCTTCATTCCATTCTATATTCCGATTTTGAAAGTCATACTTCCATCCACCGACGGAAAAAGACCTTCCCCAAATTCTGTTCAGTTATGTATCAATCTTGAGAACCACACAAATGATGCTGAAAACGTCAAAATACCTCGAATCTGCTGAAAAATCTCATGCCTGAAGATTAGAGGAAATTTCCACGGAAGTCTAACTTCCGCTTTCGGAAAATTTTCTTCCGTTTCCAAGCTGAAATACAAATATTTATGGAATAAAATTATACTTAACAACAATACTGGGCAGAAGAAACATCGCGAGAAAATCCCATTATGATAACGGGGAGAAGTATTTTCTCCGTTTAACTTCCATTTCCGAAAGTTTTAAAAGATTAAATATTGCTTTCTGATAGGAAAGAATCCCTTCCCCAACTAATACCCCCCAAATTTCTCTTCGGTTTTGCGTCGATCTTGAGAATGATTCAAATGATGACGAAAAAAGCGGAATTCCGTGAATCCGCGGAAGAATCTTGTATGTATATATGAATGCCAGTTGCTTCGACTAGTGAATCCCGTGATGGTTATATTCAAATTAATCGGAAACTTGAGACTTGGTCATTATAGGTGGTGTAGTGGTTAACATACTCGAGCACTATCTGGGAGGCGCAGATTCGATTCCCGCTCCAGGACTACGAAATTTTTACGTTTTCGGATATTATCTGACTTAACATCCATGTCATATTTACACCAATCAATGGATTCACATTTTCCAAATTTGTACTAATAAGAAGTCAGATTTGTACTAATGAAGTCATAAGAACTTGAGACTAGGTCGTTATGGATGGTGTAGTGGTTAACATACTCGGGCACTATCTGGGGGGGGGGGGGCAGATTCTATTCACTCTCCAGGACGACGAAGTTTTCAAGTTTTTGGATATTATCTGACTTAACAATTAACATCCATGTCATATTTATGCCAATCAATGGATTCACATCTTCCAAATTTGTACTAATAAGAAGTCATTCGATTCCCGAAGTTTTACAGAAAAATCCTTAAGTGCATACCTGTCAACCTGTATGGTTTACCTGTACTTTGTGCTTTTTTTTTTACATTTTTGTTTATGTACGGCCGTACAAACGTTTTGTGTGTTTTCTTTACATTTTCGTTTGTGTACAGCCATCAAACATTTAGTCCATTTTTTATCTCTAAATTTTTTTTGTTAATTATTTACATTAACTGGCCCTATTTTAAAACTTTTTTACAGATATAATACCAAACATTTTACATTTATTCCATGGCTCACGCCACTGCAGCGGAATCGCGGCGTTGGGTTATGTACGTTGCAGATTTTATTTTGGTTTTGCAGACAAAAATGATATCCCCAGAACCCAATTAAATCTTCTCTTGCTGACTCCTGATCACGGATGCATATTTTTCGTCTTCAGATTAAATTCAGTTTTCAAAACTTTCCTGAAACGGAAGTGAGATGGAGTGAAGATTTCTCCTGTAATGTTATTTTTTCCTCGCGATGTTTTGTTTTCCGATATTGTTAAATATAATTTTATTCCATTGTGTTTCAGTTTGAAAACGGAAGTTAGATGCAGCCTTATAATTTTAAATTCCTTTTTTCGCGATATTCCGTCTGCCCCATATGGTTGTTAAGTATATTTTTGTTACATAAATGTTTGTATTTAAGATTGAAAATGGAGGAAAATTTTCCAAAAAACAAAAGCTGGACGGAATAGAAATTTATTCTATAATCATAAATTGGAAGAAAACAAAATTGACAAAGGAAGCTAAAAAGCAGCAAAGAGTTCTCCAGAATTTGTTGGGGTTTTTTTTGCTGTGTCTTCCCTGCACTGCATTATTGCTTAAACACCATTTAATATATAAGATCAAAAATGAAGAAAAATTTCCCCAAAATGAAACTAGGATGAAGTGAAAGATTTTTCCCTTAATCGCAATTTTTTTCCAGCGATGTTCCTTTTGCCCTGTATTTTTAGCATATGTTTTGTAAAAAAAGATCGTGCTTATGTTATCGGTTTGTCCATCCGTCTGTAGACATATCTCTGCAACTATTAATCTGATTTGAAAAATTCTTCTTGCATTGGGAAGCTTGAAATATGAGAATGAAGATTCTTTATTTTGTTTTTTTTTACTATGTACAATTTCACCGCTAGAGGGCGTAAACGCAGATGATGTCGAATTCAAAATACATTTTATTCCATATATTTGCTTCTAAACATTCGATTGAAGAAAGTCTTTTATCTTTCGATTCCACTTATGCCGAAGAGTATTTTAGGTCTAGTTACTTTTTCAAGTTATGCATAGATTTTTACGTTAAGGGGCGTAAAAAAAAGTAAATTATGTTTTCCCTAATATCTTTTCTTCTAAAACTTCGATTTGGAATTTTTTTCTTCAGCAGATACAGCTCCTGATGAAAAATCTTTTGCATACAATTTCAAATTTTTGGTAAAGAATACTTTGGCCACCAGGGGGCGTAAGTGTTAATGTAGTCTGATGCCATAAAATCTGAGCTTCTAAAATCTCAACTGAAAAAATTATTTCGTGGACCGATGCCACTCACGTTGATAAACCTTTTTGGAATATTTGCTTCTTAAAATATTGCATGGTTTCTCCGCCAGGGACGTAGGTGTATATATACTGTATATATATTTTGTCAATATCTCTGCTTCTAATGGTCTGATTCGAAAAAATCTTTCTTTGTTGAATAGTTTCCGGTGTGACACGTTTTTCACATAATTTCAAAATTTTCAAGTAATTCACAGACTTTCCGCTAGGGCGTGAAGGTACATTGAGTTTTCCCCGATATCTCTGCTTCTAAAACTGAGATTTGAAAAATTCTTTCTGCCCCGGATATAGCTCGTGATGTGAAATTCTTTGCATATAATTTCTAATTTTGGTAAAAAATGGTTTGGTCACCAGGGGTGTAAGTCTTCATTTCCGCTTCTGATGTATTTGCAGCAAAATCTGAGCTTCTAAAATCTCGGTTGAAAAAATTTATTTGTGGATCGATACTACTCACGTCGACAAACTTTTTAGGAATATGTTCTTAAAATAATTCATGGTTTCTACACCAGGTGAGGAAGATGTACATCTTATTTTTGTCAATATCTCCACTTCTAGTAGTCTGATTTGAAAAATACCTTTTTTGTTGGACAGTGTTTCTGATGCAAAATATTTTTCATAAAAATTCAAAATTTTCAAGTAAATCACACTTTCCGCTAGGGGCTCAAAGATTAATTGCATTTTCTGTGTTATTTCTGCTTCTAAAACTCCAATTTAAAACATTCTTCCTGTATCGCATACAGCTCCTGATGGTAAATGTTTTTCATATAATTTCTAATATTTGGTATAGAATGGTTTGGCCACCAGGGGGCATAAGTATTAATTTCTGCTTCTGATGTATTTGCAGCAAAATTTGTGCTCCTGAAAACTCGACTAAATTCTTTTTTCTTGGACTGATACCCTCTCACATTGAAAAACCTTTTGAGAATATGTTCTTCCTAAAATAATGCATGGTTTTTCTGCCAGGGTTATATTTGTGCATAGCTCTGCTTCGAAGAGTCCAATTTGAAAAATTCTTTCTCTGTTGGAAAACGTCTGCGCTGCGAAATGTTTCTCATATAAATTCAAATTTTCCTTAATGCACAAGTCTGTAACCAGAGGGTGTAAGTCCACAATTCCATTTACAGCAATATCTGCGGGATTAAAAACCTGAGTGAAGAACTTCTTTCTTCCGTCAGATACTATTGTTTTCCATACTGGTTCCATTGACTTAGAATAGCTTTGATAGATTTAGTTTTTTTATCAATACGTATCAATACGTATTCGTGTAGTCAGATGCTGACTGATAAACCTCGCATGGAGCTGAGAATTGTTGGCGCCGTAGCGTAAATTCGAACGCACTCGACTAGTTATCGAGAGTTCTGGGGTTCAATCCCAGCGGTGACGGAACACAATTTTTCAGTCGCTATGCGTTGTTTAAAAAATAACGTGGAAAGAGCGATGACATCGTCCATTTACATTTAAATTTTGATAGATTTAATTTGCGTCAGAATGAATTCAAAAGACGTGCTCATTACACCCAAAAATTCGGTGTCATCTTTCTTGTTAAATAAAATTTTATTTCATAGATCTTAATATAATTTTATTCCATAGATCTTTTAGTATAATTTTATTCCATAATCAAACAAGTGGCTGATTGAGGCAAATCAAATTTAATACTCGCGAAGTGCAGCATAATGACATCACACTAGCAGTAGGCCTCTCCAACAGAACATTAATGGAAGAAATAAAACTTAATGGTGCAGACAAAAAAAAAAGTTATTTTTTGCAGTTGTGAGAAACTTTTATGCAGCAGTAGTGAGAAAGATAATGGAAAAATTCCCATTTGAAAATCAGATGCTGAAAGACCTGAAGTACTTGGCCGAACCCTCAAAGACAGCCTAAAGTACAGACATATTTGTAGATTGGCAAATATCTTTGCTCCACACCTTGCTCAGGAAGCTCTAATGGATCAGTTTGGTGACTACTGTATGATCTCTGATGACTGTATGCCTGTACTGATAGACAGTGGCCAGGAAAGAGCTTTCGTAATTACTGGCTGGATACTATAAGCCTTAGAACAAGTACTGATGGCATCCACTTCCCAAACTTTAAAGTAATTATTCAGCGACTACTTATTTTGCCTCACAGTAATACTGACTATGAAAGATCTTTCTCCACGATGAAGAAAATCCATACAGACTGTGGAAGTCCCTGAATGCAGACCTACTAACCTCTTTTTTACATTGTAAACTAAACACTGACACTTGTTCCACTGGCTTTAAACTCGCTAATTCTGGATATATTAAGGCAATACAATATTTGTCACAAATATTTTATTTTTTCAAGTTGACCAAGGTTTCGCTGGGTTTTGACCTAGCTTTATTAGGACGAATGGCACGTAAATATTCAAATTGCACATGATATCCTAAATGGTGTTTATAGTTACAGATTTTGGTTAGTTGTGTCCACACACTTGTTAGAAATGGTGTGGATGCCATGTCAGTAACAAGTTGTGAATAATTCTTATATATATGGAAAGCTTCCAAAATATCAAGTTTGGTGGTTGAATCTGGCTTGTCAATTGAAGGAGCACAAAACCTATACTTGAAACTGTGACCTAAAGAAGTCATTGATGACCAAACACTTACGAAAAGGACCATAAATTTCTCTTTGAAGAAGCAAAACTAATTGACAAGCTAGATTCAACCACCAAACTTGACATTTTGGAAGCTTTCCGTATAAATCAGAATCTTCGCAACTTGTTAATGACATGGCATCCACACCATTTCTATCAAGCGAGTGGAAGCAACTAACCAAAACCTGTGACTGTAAACACCCTTTATGATATCATGTGTCACAATTTGAATATTTACGTGCCATTCATTCTGATGAAGCTACGTCAGAACACAGCAAAACCTTGGCCGACTTGAAAAAAAAAATTAAAAAATACTTGTGACAAACGTTGTATTATCTTAATATATATAATCATCATAAGACTGTATAGTCTCTGATTTCAAGAATCATTGATTACGTTTTGAATTAGCAAAACATGCATGTGTTGAATATAATGCAGTTCACACTCCAAGATTAAATTGCTTAAATATGCCAAAAATTAATACACTTACATCAGTTGCTGTTATTAAACTGTTGAGCTTGTAAAATTTATGTAATAATTACTTTGTGTGAGGATTATTTAGTCTTTGCAAGGTTTTTATTGGTCTAGTGTACAGGTTATCACCTCAAAATGTTAACAGTATGTGAGTGTAAGCAATGAAAATCAATCTCAAACCTGATTTGCAAAACATCATCATTAGATACACAGGTAAAACATACAAACATTTCAATGTTCCTATTTACCAAACAATGGATTTCTAGCAGTTGAAGCCTCCTAAAGCTGTTTTGTTGACAATGTTTATTATTTTATAATGAAATTTTGATTAACTGTTTACCTTTTTCTAACAAAAAAAAATTAACTCAGAAAATTGTTTAAATATATGCAATGTTGAGTTTTTGCATATATTTTAAAGTGTACATTCCCTGTTCTGTAACACTCGAGAGGGTAAAATTCTTACCCCGGTAGTTTCCAAAACATAATCATCCCCCATAAATATTCAACATGGAAAGCTTATGAGTTTTAAAAATATGATATAAAAAATGGAGTTTCCCGAAGAGATCTTGAATTCACTGAAATAAATATATCTCACTCACTTTGCTAGATTAAAAAGTGAGTTGCATATTTTACTCTTTCTTGAATTAAGCAGTCCGCAAATTATTCAATGCTTTGCATGCACTTGATTTGGATAAATTATTGAGGGAACTAAATTAGTTTTGTCATTGAATTGTGAGAATAAAAAACCCATTCACGTAGTACATGAAGACAACTTTTTTAGTGACAAAAAAGTTTTACAGAAGTCTGATGTTGAAGCCTATATTTTATAACAAAGTAATATAAGAATTAAAAATTGAATAAATAATATCACAGGATGGAAATTTGCCACAAATGAGGTATGTTTTTTTTTTTTTTTTTCATGCCGACACAGTTTGTGGCATGCCACTGGAAATGGACAAACATTACAAAAATTCTGAGTTTAAAAATGTATTATCAGATACAAAATGTCTAAAATATTTAACATAATGAAAGCACATCTGAATTTTTAAAAAACTATTTTTTTGTCTTATTTGCTCAAAATTAAAATAAATAGAAAGTGTTTTGGGCTCATGAATGCACAGTGGACAGATGAGATAAACTATCTTTTAGCTAAACCTTTGAGAAGTTAAGTAATGGTCAATTTCAATTTTAAAGAACTTGTATTGATTTTTATAAATAATGTTACAATAGATTTATTGGCAAAGGTGCAAAGTAAGTACATCAATAACATAAGGATTTCTTTACCAAATTATTTAAAAATGTATTCATTATATGTTTCAGAATGTATATACATTATGTGTTAACATGTGATTCTTATCAATATCATTTAACAATTTATAGTAATCTGTTGGTAATGATGAAACAAATTGACAAGCATAATATAAGTGATATAACAAATATCAAAATAATTTATGATGACATATATGATATAATAAAGATTTTTGTAACAGTTATTTACAATTGTAATTAAATACTTCGATTATTTAAATGTACTCTTTTTGATGTCATATAATCTCATAACCCTAGGGATTCCATTGTAATGTTGTAACAAAAATTGCCACAATTAATCTGTTCATCACTTTTTTATGCCTTTGCTAGAGGAGCATTATGCAATTGTTAGTTATTATTGCCTTTATGTTGTTATTTGATTAATAAAAAAGTTTATTTACCTTGAGTCTTGCTGTTCAAAATTCTTACACTGTTGCACTTTCACAATATATGCCAAATATTTACAGGTGGTAGGTGTCTCTCAAGTCCTCCCTAGGTGACCTCATGAAATGTACATAATTAATTCGATGAAAAACATAAGGCGGTTAAATAGAAGAATATTTACATCAATTCACACTGTGAAAAAATGCACAATTTTTTTTTTTGCATTTTTTCACAGTATGAATTGATGTAAATATTATTCTATTTAATGGCCTTATGTTTTTAATCGAATTAATTACATACATTCCATGAGGTCACCTCGGAGGACTTGAGAGACACCTACCACCTGTAAATATTCGGCATATATTGAAGGAGCAACAGCGTAAGAATTCTGAACAGCAAGACGATTATGTTGTTATTTGATTGATAATAAACCGTTTTATTAATCAAATAACATAAGAGCAATAATAACTAACAACTGCATAATGCTCCTCTAGCAAAGCCATAAAAAATGTGATGAACAGAATAATTGTGACAGTTTTTGTTACATTACAATAGATATACCACGTAACTGAAACACTTGATGAGAATAACTTAGGGGGTCAGGACCAGATTTTCAGAGTCGAGGATCCCCAATGTAAAGGACCTCCCCCCACAAAATTTTTCAGAAATATAATGCACACTTTTTTATAATGTGAACCAAATAAATTTATTAATATAAGATTGTAACGTTTTGTAGAATGCAAACACCTGAATATTGTGCACTACCCTATCTATCATAGTTTTACAGTTGTGTTCACTAAGTTTCCTACCCTATCTGTGATAGTTTTATAGTTGTGTTCGCTAACTTCTACAATTTGCCACAGAAGCGCCTATGATCACACCTCAGCAGCTGCTTTGCTCCTACGTATATGTGTGCAGGGGGAGGGGTCCCGAACTCTTATACAGTATGTCTGTAATATTGTATATATATGTATACATATAATGTGATCGGAACCCCCCCCCCCCGATTTTGAAACATGGTTATGCCACTGTTTAGATGTATTTCTCACAGAAATACATGTACCTAGGGATTCCAGTCCACTAAACTCCCATTACTTTCCAGGTCATAACCACCACTGACACTGTAGTTAGCAAGCTGTCATTATACAGTTGTGAACAGTGACACTAAGAAATGTGTGTAGGCATAGTCTTTCCTTCATAAACTTCCACACATTATTCTGGTATTTTTGAGAGAAACCTTTTTATATTCTATTTAAAAAAAAAAAAAAAAAAAAAAGGAGAAAAAGATTACCAACGGAATACTTACTTCAGGTTTTGCTCGTGATAATTCAACCCTAACCACAATAAGAGGGAAAATATGTGATGGTTCAGATAAATTGTTGTTCAAGATAGTACGAAAAATGTTCATGACACTGAATTTCGATGATACTCCTTAGAGAATCGAACACTTACAAGCAAGTACATCAATAATATAAACAAAACCTTCACAATGAAAACTCTACTTTTCGTTCTCTATAACAGTTTTGCACTGTTTATTCACAAATTTAACTGAACAGCACTGAAACATGTGCCTCCCAAGGTTTGTTTGTTTGCTTCCTGTTCCTGGCGTTTTTTGATTGGCCGAAGCTATTTCCACCGACTGAGTCTGTGAGAATAGCCAAACACCTGTAAGTCGGCTGTTTTTTGCGTCCTTATTTATGGACGGGGGAGCGGGAGGCATTGATATCTGAAAGGTTTTTTTTTAAAAAAAAAAAAAGCTGACCAGACGTTCCCAATTCTTGAGGACAGTCCTCGAATTTAGTTTACTGTCCCCAAAAACGTCTGAAGCCTTTGGGGACGCAAATTGTCCTCAAATTTACACTTCCTCATTAACCCTTTTGATTTTCAATGAAAAATGTTCTTAAAAGTAGTTTCCATTGTACTAATTTTCCAACATGCTGCTTGTGAAAACAAATTTTGACTATTTTTTCTTTCTGGGTTTAACGACCATTACGAGCAACTCTAAGGACTATAGGCAGTCACCTATCTCTAATTTGGAGACATTCGTTCCAGGGAAGGGAGATACCAAGTGCTGCAAGACAAACACACCACCCGTGCTTCATTCGGGACTCGAATCCGTACCAACTTGTACGAATGGTCAGTAGCCAGCACTAGGTCAATGCACCACTGGCGCAGTCAAATTTTGACTGTACTTGTTCTGAGTTTCTCCAAAAACTTTGGCAAAATGAAAAATTCGCCATGCAATAACTATGGTGTGCAGCCTAATTTTAATTCAGCGCATGTATCTAAGGTAAATCATTTTACTTGTGGAGCCCAGTCCCTATGCTCGTTGCTTTTCCTGCAGCCGGAATACAAATGATAAGCCTTTTTAACAACCGGAGTGATGGACTTTTTCTGTGCAGCAAATGTCACTTTACCACATATAAAGCAAAAGTTTTCCGCCTTATTCACACATGCACGCGGCATAGCTACGTAATGTCACAATACAAGGATCACTTTAACAGGCTGCTATCACGAGAGAACACTCACCAATGAAGGGAAAGAAACAAATGGACTGAGCTATTTGCCGTTGGGCTGTTAAAACTGAAATGATTGCATCACATCGGGTAATACTACACCTGATGTCACGGGAACTCCGGACTTCTTACCTAATGATGCAATGCTTTCTGGTCTGACGGTGCCTAAGAGTACGGAAAACGTCGTACGAACCTGATGTTGCCGCCCCGGTGGCGCAGTGGTCGATGGCCTCTGATCATTTGTCCAAACGGGGTCCGGGTTCAAATCCCGGGGAGGCATGGATGTTGTGTTTGTCTTACGGCACTGGCTCTCTCCCTTTCCTGGTACCAGTGACCCTAAATTAGGGACGGACGACTGCTTATAGCCCATTGAGTTGCTCACGGTGGTCGTTAAACCTCCAATCAAAAGAAAAAAACCCTGATGTTCTTACTATATTTTTATTTCAGTACCATTTTAATATGCATTTACTAACATTTATTATATTTATGATAAATTTGTTAATATGTAACGTAAAAAAAAATACTACTCATTATGCCTACTTTTTTACTAAAAATCACACATTTTTAACGTTCCATTAGCTGTATTTCCGAAACAAGAGCCAATGAAAGTTTTTCATGGCAATATTCATGTTCAGTGGGTTAATTTCATACAGAATTTCACACTTTCCCGTCAGAAGCAATTTCATTGCTGTCCAGTGTAATTAGCCAAAGTTGACAGGAGTTTTTTTATCTTAATCAACTGTGTGAATATGCTGTTAGCACAGAAGCTGGTGGCTGTGCTGGAATGCAGAATTTCAAGTTCCTTTCAAGCAAAAACTTTCCTTTTCCTACAATATTGTTCAGGAAAATTGAATATGGAATATCATATGATATGAGTCAACACAATTGCCCAATAACTTTAATTTATCAGAATAAAGCTGTTTTTGATCACCAGATAACCACTTACGTATCCTATGCAATGCATCTTTGATCTCACTTGTACACCAGTTGTTCTGCAAGAAAGCAGCAGACGAAAAAGTGACGCGACCCGCCAAGGCTGACGAAAAAGACAGGCTACGGTGCGAAATAGTCACGTGCACAACTTAGTGCTGTCACCAAGTCAATCGTTTCACGTCGCCCCAGTGGCGCAGTGGTCTAAGGCGCTGGCCTCTGAGCATTCGTCCGTAAGGGGTCCGGGTTCGAATCCCGTTCAGGCTTGGATGTTGTGTTTGTCTTTCGGCACTGGCTCTCTCCCTTCCCTGGAACCAGTGACCCTAAATTAGGGACGGGCGACTGCTTATAGCCCATTGAGTTGCTCACGGTGGTCGTTAAACCTCCAATCAAAAAAAAAATCGGTTGAACAGCCATTGTATCCTTGCAACTTGCATCGTTTGTTCACAGTTATTTGTATTGAGTGAGTTTTCAGTTTATTGTCATTTGGATACACGTATAGTTTTGTGAGGTAGGTATTTGTATATTTCTAAGATAAGGTTAATTCTTAGCAAACGTTTTATCTAGTTTTAGTGATAGTTATTGGTTTAATGAGTAGATCTTAGTTTCACACGTGTTGAAATCTGTTCATATCTCGTGAATAGTGAAGTATAAAGAAGTGAGTTATTCTGTGGTGTTGAATTCTTATTTCAAATAGAATAATTAATATTTTTTGCCAATGCCGATTCACATAGAGCTTGAATATTACCAGAAATCAGGGCAACTTTTCAGGTAATTAGCCTTCGAAATTTGTATAACATTTGCATCTCCAACAATCGTTAGCCCTTTATTTACGAAATTAATGCTTGAACTGTTGCATTGCAATGTGTTTCTGAATTAAAGAGGACATTTTTTAATTTCGTAACTTAATGCAACTGTGATATAGTGTTTGTCTGATTGAATTTACTAAAGCTGTCTGAACAGTGTGGACAGATTATGTTGAAAAACTGCATGATCAATTTTATTCTAACTGTACAAAACATAGGGAACTACTTTCGATTAAAAATTTCATATCTAGTTCTTCACTTGTATTAAAAGGTATAATGATTTTTAGAGAATTGCCATGCCACGGTGTCACAGTGTTAGTGGCTGCAAGTCAAATTATAGAAGTGAAAAGGAGACTGTTACAACTTTTGCCATACCAAAGTAATGTATGCAGCAGATTTTGTATAAGACAAACATTGTCTTATACAAAATCTGCTGCATACGTTTAAACAAAGTTCTGATTTTAGATTTTTTTATTCATTTTCTGTTGAATGTTTGTGTATGAGTAGCTTGAAAACTAAATAGGAAAACATAACTCCTCAGCTGCAAAATACTCTTGAACAACTTAGTAAAAGCCAAACATGATAACCGAAATGATTTGAAATCATGTGAAAGAAAAATTAAGAAGTTGAAAGTCTGAACACTTAGTTTTCCGTGTCTTTCCTTAGTGCATAGTGTGCACAAAGTCCTGAGATAGGAAAAAGAGTTCAAGCTTATGAAATATTTATATGCATGTAAAGTGTTTAGCCAGGTTGGTCAAAGCATTGAAATGTATTTTTCGTCTGTAGTAAATGAAGATAACATTTCTGAAAAGTTATCTTTGAAACTTGTATACCAGGAAGCAGTACTTCAGTTAGCGTCTTGTAACATATTTCTGATCTTTTTTTCTGCTTCATCACATAGTGATGCTGAGTGGTGGTGGCATTATGTACTGAAGATTTGTATTTAATTTTTGGTGGTGGTCTTTTTTTTTTTTTTTTCAAATTGGAACTAATATTGTTTGTGCAGTTGTTGCCCGTCTTACACAATGTGCCTGTGATATACCTTTTTTATATTCTCCTATCCCAAGATATGCATCTTAATTTGCCAAGCAGTTTCACGGCAAAATGGGCCAGAGGTCCTCATTTTAATAGCAGTTTTGATTTCATCAGTCCAAATTCATTTGAAAATCTATGGCCTATTTTCTTTCCGTGGAAGATGATGCTGTACTCTTTCACGTCATGGGGTCTGGCTAGTCCCTCAAAGACACCATACCCGTAAGAGTTCCATGTCACTTATTTCCAGATTAATAAATGTTAGCAATAATATTGTAGCATTTTTGTTTGCGTGTTAATACTGTACTAAAAAATTCCAGGAAATTTCTCTTATTTTTCATACTTGCCACTTCATTGCCATAAAGTTTTTGATAAAAACACCTGTGAGAAGTTAACTGAAGTGTTACTGTGTGTGAGTCAGAGCTGAGTTCAGGCTCAATTTTATGAGCTCGAAAACTATGATTAACCTGTATAGGCATTAAAAAAAGCTTCCAAACTTCCACTCTTTCCTACCCATGCAATTAACCGATGTCTTTCTCAACTGCAGAGTGGGGAAGGGATGTCTATCTATTTCTATAGTTTCTTTAACCATTCATTTCTTCCTGAAATGTTTTTTTTGTGGGGGAGGGGGGTATCAGGAAACATCTGGTGGCACAACAAACTACGTCGTATGTTGCTCAATAGAATTAGCAGGGAGCTGCCCCTTTGAGGTAGGGAGCAAAATTCCGTCAGCTTGCTATCTACTATCTATACTTCTTAAAGCTTATCCTTGGCAGAAATCCTGTAATTCATGGCCTATGGTATTTTGTTATCCAAGCCCGGAATGGATAGCCCTGCAGAATTCCTACTTCCCATTTAGACCCAGTTGCTGAAGAATTCTCTTTAACAACTAGAAAGTGTAAAAAAAGCCTCGTGTGCTAAATCATATAAAATCACATTAAAAGAAAAAGGAAGAAAATTATTCCCCTCTCTCCAAGCTCGAACTCCAGTAAGTATTACGCAGCCAGCACCCGGTTCGGGTTCGGCCCGTCTCAGCACTGGTGTGTCTGTGTACTAGTGCTCAGCTTGACATTTATAGTAGTTATATTGAAAGTAAAAATTTAATTTTACCATAATGAGCAAATTTGGCTTTTAGTAAAGAATGTTAGTAAAATGTATAAATTATCTAGTGTTATGAAGAACTACTAACCAATTGTGCTTAATTCCTTTAGAAATGTGTGGGAAATAATTATTTATACTGTTGAAATGTTGTCTAATCCAAAATGTGATATCAAATATGTTTTATAAAAAAGTAGATCACAGTTAGGTATGAACATTACAAAAGCAGATTTTAGGTAAAGAAAATAATGGACACAACTCACACATAAAAGATTCAGATTGTAACACATACTGGAGGATCTAAAGCTGAGATAATTTTGATGTAACTTGTGATGATTCAAACTATTTGAAACAGATGTCTTAATTTCTGTCATTGGTTGGCAAGAATTCTTTATTTATTTTGTTGTGTGTATCTTTAACTTTATTGCAGATTCTATCACATAAGGCAAGTTGGGGTAAACAATCTGAAGCTGAATACAGTTGCAGCTTGTGATAACTTCCTTCTTTCAAACTATTTGAAACAGACATTTGAGGTGCATTTATGTAAAAAAATGGACCCATTTGTTTATTTTTAATAGTATTTTTTACTTCGTTCCGCTTGAAGATACAAGACAAATTGATAGTCAGTAGGTAAGTCGATACTTTTTTCAAATGTAGTATTTATGCTAATTTTTAAAGCAAACTAAGGCGCCCCGGTGGCGCAGTGGTCTAAGGCGTTGGCCTCTGATCATTCGTCAGTAAAGGGTCCGGGTTCGAATCCCGGTCAGGCATGGATGTTGTGTTTGTCTTACGGCACTGGCTCTCTCCCTTCCCTGGAACCAGTGACCCTAAATTAGGGACGGGCGACTGCTTATAGCCCATTGAGTTGCTCACGGTGGTCGTTAAACCTCCAATCAAAAAAAAAAAAAAAAAAAAAGCAAACTAAAAATTTGATTTCTGAATTGCAGCAAAGTGTGGATCAAAAAGTTAGTTACACTGTTGAATAAAACCATCAGACAAAGATATACTCAGGGGATGTATGTTGGTTTAAAGGTACAACATTAATTCATTTTTCGACATAGTCGCCTAAGGACTGTAAACATTTATCGGAACGTGCGATTAACTTTCCTAAACCTATACAGAAAAAGTCCAGTTTGGTGCAACTAGTTAAGGACCGCACTTTTCACAGCCTCATCAGTTGGGAATCGTTGTCCACTAAGGTCCTGTTTTATTTTTTGTTTTTTTTGTTTTGAATGGAGGTTTAACGACCACCGTGAGCAACTCAATGGGCTATAAGCAGTCGCCCGTCCCTAATTTAGGGTCACTGGTTCCAGGGAAGGGAGAGAGCCAGTGCCGGAAGACAAACACAACATCCATGCCTGACCGGGATTCGAACCCGGACCCCTTACGGACGAATGATCAGAGGCCAGCGCCTTAGACCACTGCGCCACCGGGGCGGGGCGGCTGTTTTATTTTACCGAACAAATGGTAGCCGCATGGGGATAAGTTGGGGCTGTAAGGTGGATGTTGCCACACCTCCGACTTGAATGACTGCAGCAGTTCCCTTTGTTTTCCGTGCTGTGTAGCGTTGTTGGGCAGCAGAATGACACCTTCGCTCAACTTACCCCGGCATCTGTCCTTAATTGAATTTCGCAAATTTAATAGTGTTTGGCAATATGAGTCACTATTGATGGTCGTCTCTTTTGACAGAAATTCTGTGTAAACAACAGATTCACAGTCGCCATGACCTCTCCCGCAGACAGACAGTTGGACTTTTCCCGTCTCCTTGTTGGAAAGGTGACATGTTTCCATTCCATGGACGATCATTTGATTTCAGTTACGTAACAGTAAATATGTGATTTCAGATAGCTTATAGAGATATATTTCCCACGTATAATAAGAAGAAATATTTCTTCCACAATGTTTACCTGAATAACTGGGAATTTGCTGAGCATTGACCTGACTCTAAATAGATGAGCTACGATGAAGCAGGGCTCGCTTTGACTGGCGAAAATCTGAGATTATTCAGATTAAATCACTCGGGTGTTTGGGACTTCCTCATCCTGGATGGTGTAGCGGTAGCATGCTCGAATGGAAATCGGGAAATGCAGGTTTGCTTCCTGCTCCACGGCGATGAATTTTTCAAATTTTCTGGTATGAAAGAGTTAGTCAGTAGCGCTAAATTTGCAATTTCAGATTGCTTATTGGCTCACAATGCAATTAAATTTCTGTTAACGGTGAGCAATAATTCTGTTTACTGAGCTATAGTTTGAATTAAATTCTAGTATGGAAATAGTTTTTTCAATTTTTGGCTTACCTAACAGTGTTCAATTATAGTAATTGTTAATTTACAAATACAAATGAAAGGAAAATTTAATAGTGACAAAAATGAATAATTTTATGAAAAAAGTTCTTGCATTAATTTTTCACAAAACAATGAGAACATTTTTTGTGGCAGTGTCCTTCATTCGACTTTTTTTCAATTACCAAGAAAATAGCTTGTGCCAGAATGTGTTGTCACATAATTTTAAAGTGTTGAAATATATACAGATAAGGATTAATTTTTTTTCTTCCCCCAAGTAGAAATAAGTTAAATAAACTCTAATGCACAGAGATGATTTGTATTAAAAGGGATCCTAAGCATTTTTTTAAGAAGGAATTATTTCCAAATTATGTACTTTTAGTGCACAGAAGCATTGTCCTAGAAATAACCCCATTAAACAAAATACATGCAATAATATAAAAAAAAAACTTTCCAGAACAAATAAAAAATATAACTTTTTTTAATTTAGTAAGGAACGTTTTAGCCAGAGATATATATATGAGGGAACACTTTTTCTTCGACTTCAATATGATTTCGCTTGACGTTTTCCGTTTGCTATTAATATTCTGTATGCTATTTATTAAACGAAATTGCTTTTCATTGTTGCTAGAAAATCATGAAGGCAAAAAGAAAACAAAATGAACTACACGGACAACGAAGAAAATATAGTTAATTTCATTAAATCGAGCAACAAAACTTTCGAATATGTCTCTTGATACGACTTTGCTAAAGGAACGGCTAAACGCAAAAATCCACACTACACGGAAAACGAAAAAAAATTAATTCAGTAGTGTTAAGCGATTAAGTTCAGTAGAACTCCCATTTTAATAATGTTTCTTTTAAACGTTTTCTGCTCTAATAGTTTTAAATTAATATGCAATGGATAAATGTGCCACCTTATATTCGCTGCGTGTTGGAAAAAATAACTCTCTACTCGGTCACCGTTTGCTCTCGGCAGCCCAAGCAGAGGCAACAGCACTAAGTTGGTCACGTGATCTCGTCGATGCCCTTTCGCACCGAAGCCTGTCTTTCTCGTCAGCCTCGGCGACCCTCGGTGTGACGTCAATGCATACGGTCCCGAAACGGTCATACGTTGAATCCAGATTACGTAGATTAAACGTAATCTGGCAAGACATTATACAGGCATTGGTTAAGGGCCGGCTAGAGTCTACTGCCGAAAGGAGTCCGATCGCCAAAGATCACAGCGGTATTTTCGCCTCTATAAGCTTGTTTTGTGTCGTCGCTTAGTTAAAATTTCTCCGATTCTTAAAATTTCTTTTCCAAATAACGGGATACAGTAGACTTATTTCTTTACCTATTACAATTTGAAAATGTCAGCATAAACAACGGGAGTAAATTTTACATCGTTTATATAGGTACGAATGTTAACCTAATTTGTGTACCCACACACAAAGAAAACAAATCTGGAAAATATAACTAAACAGATGAAATGATGTATATAATCATGCACTGCTTTATTCTTTTTTAATCAAAAACATAACAGCTGCATGAGCAATTGATTTTCACTACGCAATTTTAATATCAGGAATGAAGATAACAAAGTTATCGCACTCGACTTTTCATTCCGTTATTTCCGACTATTTCAGTTCCGAAATAAAAGATGGGGTAATTAACACAAATTTCAGAAACAGGAAAAAAAAATCATTATTACACTGATCGTTAGGAATACTTCATTTAGCATACCAGGACAATAAGAATGCAGGAAAATTTTCTATATAACTTTGTGATCACACACACAATTCCTTGCCATGACACAAACTAATTTACTATTTTACTTTACCTGCAAAGGTCTATATATTTTTAAGACACTTACTAAACGTTTGGACTTCAGAGTTTCTTTCTAGTAGTCTCAAAACAAAGCCACACAAAAGATATTTGAATGACTGTGTGTTTGACGAGGAAAATCCAGGTGATACTGTGTATAAAAATTCAGGTATGACTGTGTATTGACGAGGAAAATCACTTGGATTTTCCTCATCACCTTTACACAGGGCATGTGGGGAAAACTGCCCCATTCTTATATTCACCCACTTAATAAAATTCATGTGCAGTGGATACGACAAATATATATATATATGGAATTAAGTTTGAAACTGGGTGTTATGTTATATGTATACATATCCCTTTAAGCACAACTTCACAGGCTTCACACAAGATTTGGGTTTCCCGCCACCTTTTCAGATGACATCTGGGAAAATTATTTCATTCTTATGATCCCCCACTTAACAAAACCCATGTGGAGTGCCACTGATACGTAAAACATACACACGTCCATATGAAGGTCTGTTAAGCGGATACAACAATACATACACACATCCATATAAAAGTCTGTCACACGGATATGACAAATACACATGAAATTAAGTTTGAAACTGGGTGTTATGTCATATTTATACATATCCCTTTAAGTACAACTTCACAGCCTTCACACAAGATTTGGGTTTTCAGTCAAAAATTATTTCATTCTTATGATCCCCCACTTAACAAAAATCATGTGGAGCATCACTGATACATAAAACATACACATGTCCGTATGAAGGTCTGTTAAGCGGATACAACAATACATACACACACATCCATATAAAAGTCTGTCACACGGATATGACAAATACACATGGAATTAAGTTTGAAACTGGGTGTTATGTTATATGTATACATATCCCTTTAAGCACAACTTCACAGGCTTCACACAAGATTTGGGTTTCCCGCCACCTTTTCAGATGACATCTGGGAAAATTATTTCATTCTTATGATCCCCCACTTAACAAAACCCATGTGGAGTGCCACTGATACATAAAACATACACACGTCCATATGAAGGTCTGTTAAGCGGATACAACAATACATACACACACATCCATATAAAAGTCTGTCACACGGATATGACAAATACACATGGAATTAAGTTTGAAACTGGGTGTTATGTCATATTTATACATATCCCTTTAAGTACAACTTCACAGCCTTCACACAAGATTTGGGTTTTCAGTCAAAAATTATTTCATTCTTATGATCCCCCACTTAACAAAAATCATGTGGAGCATCACTGATACATAAAACAAACACATGTCCATATGAAGGTCTGTTAAGCGGCTACAGTACATACACACACATCCATATAAAACTCTGTCACATGGATATGAAAAAACAGATGGAATTAAGTTAGTAACTAGATGTCATGATTGTAAAATTTTGCCAGCACTTTATAACAAATTTTTAAAGAAAAAAAAGCTGTGTTCCATCATTTGGCTTTTTGAAAGCCACTTATTGCAATTATTTAGATGTTTTAGTGGAACCGTTTTTGCGGTGGTGGTGGTGGTGGGGGGGGGTTGCTTTGATAGGATATTTCGGAAAGAAATTATTTGCAATAGCATCAATTAGTAAAGTGCAGGGAGTTATGTAGTATTCAGCTACACAAGCAAACTGTAAGAGCAGCCATTTGAATTTTTAATTTGTTAAATAAGATGTTACAGGAAGATGGGTGCCAATTTAATCAAAACACATCCACAGTAGCTTAGGAGCTCCTTGTTCGGGGTGGGTAATAGTAACATATACTCATACGTAAATCTGGAGATGAGGGTTAACTTCCTAATCCAGGACAACATAATTTTCAAGTTTTTGGAGGCATATCTACTTGCGTTCTTAATCTGTTGTTTTATTTTTCTTTTTTGAATTTCTTTTATTTTCTGTGATTAGTCACATTCTTATCATAGGCTGCTTTACGTGTTACTTGTTTTTTTGCTCTTTGTTTGCAGTTATATTCCTCCTCTTAGGGACTTTCTCTTGCACTTGACCACTAGCGTTATGTGCGGTGGCAGGTTTAAGAGTAGACAATTTTCTCTTCGATTTTTATTTGTTCAGTTGATCGTTTCGTGCTTTGCAATAATTATTTAGCAAAATATTGACCATATGGTTTATGCACATTTTGGCCAACTTTAGTGAACTATTGCTACAACTGCAGTTAAATTTTAATATGGTATCAGAAGTTTCAAGCTTTTCTACAGTAAGTTGACAAATAAGTTGTTTCTGCTTAACACATTTAACGAATACCTCCTCGTGCTCTTCCTGAAGAATAGCTTGAAACACCTGAAACGTTTTTAATACAACCTTCACTATGAACTCCTCTGACCATGTTAGACCCCCCTTATCTATAAGCTGTAAATATTTGGCAACTTATTCAACAGAGCATTCATAATCCAATTTCCTATTACAGGCCAAAGTTTTTTTACAATCTGGGCACTGTTTTTTTAACTTTATTTGCTATGTAATCAGCTATGTATACTAAAACAGACATAACTGATTCAGATATATCTACACTATCACATACAAGTGTAAATTATTGTCAAATGTGTGAGAGAAACAATGCTGCTCATCATTTACTTCTTCTTGGGGAAAAGTGAACTGTTTCAGTTTAATTTCACCACATTTGTAGATTGCATTTGAACCAAACTCATGACTTTTAATTTTCTTTCTGACTCAAGAACTTGTATCACAGATATATTATAATCCCCCCCCCACTCAACTGCCTGTACTGTCCAAAACGAGCTTCTAAGCAATCTGTTTGAAATTTCCCAAACAAAATGTATGATGGTTTTAAAGTTTCGAACATATAATTTGTTAAATGAACAAGACAATCTGTAGTATGTTGAAGTGCAAACTGTGTTTCTTTGGATAAACAACCACCTCTTTTAGGCACAGCAAAACCTGATAAAGTGGATGTATTTTTACATCTATATATATTGATCCAAGCTGGTAGCCATGAACTGAAATTCTTTAGAAATGTAATATTGTTGTCAAGTATGTTGTGTACTGGATCACAGCTACTGTCACGTAGATGTTTTCCCTTAGTTGGATATTTTACATTTACAATTTTCCACCATGTGCTCATTATTGTAATAAATTCTTTGGTCTGTAATAAATCACTACCAAAATCTTTTGCAGTACATTCTAAAGCAGCTATATTTGTTTCATGAAAAATGTCAACAGCATTTTTAACATTTTGCCGTTCAACAGATGTTGGGTACAAAACTTTCCGGGAGAGTTTTGGTGCTTGTTCAATGTTAAGATTTTGTTCTTTATTGTATATTTTTTGAAGATGTGTGAGACTAGCAACACAAACTTTGTTAAAGTCATTCATAGATGGATAAAAGAAAGTCTGATTTGTATTTGACTGATTGAGCCAATTATTACGAACTGTTTTCAACAAATGAACAGTGTCAAACAACAAAAACAAACGCAAATTCTCATTAATGGGATTAATGATACTGGATACAAGGTTACCACCACATAGAAGTGTGAACATATTGCGATTAATCCTATTGTTATAAGATATTAATGCAAGTACCTGGTATCTAGAATCATTAAGAATTTTCAAAACTTTAAGTGTGAATGTCTGTAATTGTTCTGCAGTTAAATTTTTTACAGGAATAAGTGCAACAATGTCTTTATTTTTGGAAAACACAGATGTTATCATGAATGCTTGTATTGTTGTGGCTTCAGAAGAGATATTTTGAGAAATGCCTTCTATTTTCCCTCCTTTAAAACCCACACCAGGGGAAACATAAATTTCATCCAGTAGAACATTTACTACCAGTTCTCTTTCCTCAAGAAGTTTTGATTTCTCTTGCAGATAAAGCACATGCCTATTAATAATACCACTGCCACAGGTATCTACTGTGGAAGCAATTTTTTTAAAATAGACTGGATGGGGCAAGCTTAGAGACTCGCTGTTTCGTAACATAACATATGCAGATGGATGACAAAAATGAATTTTTGCAGCCAACAGTAACAACTGAGGGCTATAGCGGTACTGTTTAGCAGGTAAAAGTTTTAATTGCTTTATGATAAACAGTATTTTCGAAATAATTGAATTAGAAGATTCTTCATTTTGTTGTATGTCATCTGCATATGCTTTTAACAATGAAAGCGCAGTATTCAGTTTAGCCACAGGTGTGACTGCCTGTGAAGAAAAGGAACTGAGGTGTGATAACAGACATTCAAATTTTGTCCATCTATAACACTTTTTTTCATGACCCAAAACCCATACCAAATTTTTAACATCATATGGTATGCCATCATACCAAACATCTAATTGCAAATCAGAAAATATTTTAAAACAAATGGGCATCTTAGGGTAGTCAGAAGAATCAATCTCATAAAAAAGAATGAAATCATCATTTTTCAAACTGAAGAAACCATTTAAATTTTTATTTCCATAATGAGTAACAAAATCATTAAATGAATTTATTACATCATTTTCATTCCAGATTTTAAAATTGTGTTCATCACGCTGTTGCATTTGAAGCATGCGTGTTTCTGGTGTTTTTCTTTTGGGGGGTAGCTCATATGATAAATATGAGGGCTAGTTAGGGAAGATTGTTGGATGAGCATCTTTGGCTAATGCCAGGTGTGTACGCGGCACAACCAATAAACTCCCATCACCCCTGGTAATACGATCTTCCCTAATAGCAAACTGCTCACTGAAGTGCTCAACGCACACAACAGAATTGTCATTGGGTTGAAAATCCTTCCGGGTGATTTGGCGGATCCACTGAGCTCGAAGTTCTGGGTCTTTTGGAAAACGGAAAGATGAAACATAAGCGCTTGCTTTCCCCGGGTAGGTGTAGTTGGATTTGCATCCAGGAACACAACATCTCCTAGGCATCTACACATTAAATAAACAAATATCAAGAAATAAATTTATTAATGCATAAAACTGGTGAACATTAGTGTTCTCCATAGATTTTTTATACAGCTAGGTGGCAAGTAATTTTAGTTGGGTGGTACTTTTAACGACCCCTTCTCCAATAAAAAAAAAGTTTTCCTTAACATTATTATACTTATTAAACATCTTAAGTGGTGTGGTAGGCATTAATGCAACATAACATGATAAACAGTTAAAAAATTGTACAAAAATGGTTTAAAAAATGAGTATTTACTAACAAATTACATTTGACACAGATTTCTTTTTTTATTGGAGGTTTAACGAACACCATGAGCAACTCAATGGGCTATAAGCAGTCGCCCGTCCCTAATTTAGGACACTGGTTCCAGGGAAGGGAGAGAGCCAGTGCCACAAGAGAAACGCAACATCCATGCCGCACCAGGATTCGTACTCAGACCCATTTTGGACGAATGATCAGAGGACAACACAGAACACTGCCCCACAACATCCATACCTCACCGGGATTCGAACTTGGACCCTTCTCGGAAGAATTGTCATAAGCCAGCGCTTAGACCACTGTGCCAACAGGGCGGTAACACAGATTTTAGCCAGTTTTCATCAACACTGATGGTGTATGTGGGAATAAGTTTTTCATTCTTACTATTATGTGCTCTGTGAAAACATTCGTTAAAGGAAATATAGCTGGGCGGCAGACAAAATTAAGTGACAGGGCCACCCAGTAAAAAGGCTCTAGGGAGAACACTAAACATAAAATTATTGCAATTGCATGGGTTTTCATTTTAAATTATATGATATCAAGTCTGTCATACGATATCAGGTTACGCCGCCCCGGTGGCGCAGTGCTCTAAGCGATGGCCTCTGATCATTCGTCCGAATGGGGTCCAGGTTCGAATCCCGGTGAGGCATAGATATTGTGTTTGTCTTACGGCACTGGCTCTCTCCCTTCCCTGGGACCAGTGACCCTAAATTAGGGACGGGCGACTGCTTATAGCCCATTGAGTTGCTCACGGCGGTCGTTAAACCTTCAATCAAAAGAAAATATCACATCTTAAAAAAAATTTAAAATTGAGGCAGAAATTTTTTTCACATGTCTCTGCTCTATCCTGTTTGTTTGAGGCCTTAACAACCACCATGAGCAACTTGATGGGCAATAAATAAGCAGTCACTCATCTCAAATTTAGGGCCACTGGTTCCAGGGAAGGGGACAGGCCAATGCCATAACACATCAACTGCTTCATCAGGATTTGAACACAATATGTTATGATGCATGAATTAATGTGTGCATCATAACATATTAAAATATCCCAAACCCATCGTGGATGAATGGATCAGATAACAGTGCTGAGACCACTGCATCACTGGGGCAGCTACAGAATGTATTTCATATAAATTAACTTGAAGTCTTCCCTTTGTATTAGAAAATTCATTAAGTAAACAGTTACATTCAATTTTGTCGTTAATATTACTAAGCATATTTAGAGAAGAGTAATACCATAGCTTCCTAGCAAAATTCCCATTCTTGTGTGCTATTTTAGGGAAGAAAACCCTATTAATGCTCATAAAAACAGACATGCAAAACCATTTTAACACAGCAGTTTATCAAGGCGTTACTTCAAAATTGATTGGGTTTTGATGAAACATTTTGCTGTTTCATGTTGCTAAGAAAGCTATTTTACAATGGTCATTCATATGTTACAGTCTCACGATAATCCAATTTCAGGTTATTCATGATAGCGTTATAAAAACGTTCGAGAGCTTTGAGCCAAGAGAAAGAAATATTCATTCCTGATTTTTTTTTTTTTGGAGGTTTAACGACCACCGTGAGCAACTCAATGGGCTATAAGCAGTCGCCCGTCCCTAATTTAGGGTCACTGGTTCCAGGGAAGGGAGAGAGCCAGTGCCGTAAGACAGACAGAACATCCATGCCTAACCGGGATTCGAACCCGGACCCCTTCGGACGAATGATCAGGGGCAAACGCCTTAGACCACTGCGCCACCGGGGCCGCCATTCCTGATTTTCTATTACAACAGAGACATATGAGACATTCACTTGCGGTAGCGTTCCCCCACGGTCAAAGCGAGTACACGCTTTGCCCCACGGTAAGCCTAACCAAGTGCTTCAACATAAATAAACGATAAGCAATCAGATTCGTCTGTTTATCGTTAGCAACACATAATACGACTCAATTAACTTACCTTTAATGTCGAAGTTTTTTGTATACAATAAAACGCTTAAAACACTGCTGTGAGAAATCGCAAAACACAGTCACAATCACTACTCAAATGTGCAATCAAAGCGACCGCTTTAATTTCTCGTTAGGCAGGCGTTGGGGCTCTTGCGTACGGACTCCTCTGCTGACGTCATAACGCAAACATTACTCCAATGCTCTGGCCCGTCAGAACCTAGTTTAGCCCTGATTGGTTCTCCCGGTAACGTTTAATAGACGTAACCTGGACTTTCATGGATGTCGATGAAAGTTCCATACGTAACGTGGTGAACGTAAAATGGACGTCTATTAGATGTGATTGTGCTGTGTGGATTAAAGCCTGCAGGGTAAGCGAAAACATTGAAAAACGCTAACAAACGGCGGTTTGTTTACAAATGTAATGGCTTATAAAATTCAAACTACCGGGCCAATACAAATTCTGCAAACAAATCATGAACTAAAATTTCTTCCAGTATATGTTACAGCTGCCGGGATTTTTACCCCGATTTTTAGGGTAGCTAACCAAAACACCAATCTTTTTTTTTTTATTGAAGGTTTAACGACCACCGTGAGCAACTCAATGTGCTATAAGCAGTCGCCTGTCCCTAATTTAGAGCCACTGGTTCCAAGGAAGGGAGAGAGCCAGTGCCCTAAGACAAACACAACATCCATGCCTCACCGAGACTCGAACCCGGGCACCTTTCGGACGAATGATCAGAGGCCATCGCTTAGACCACTGCAGCAAAACACCAATCTAGCGCAAGAAACATATGAAAATAGAAACAAACCCATGAACACATTTAATATATACATACGTATATATATTTTTACAGGTTTTTATTTTTTTTGTTGGAGGTTTAACGCCCACCGTGAGCAACTCAATGGGCTATAAGCAGTCGCCCGTCCCTAATGTAGAGTCACTGGTTCCAGGGAAGGGATAGAGCCAGTGCCGTTAGACAAACCACATCCATGCCTCACCGGCATTCGAACCCTTTTCGGACGAATGATCAGAGGCCATCGCCAAAAGTACTCATTTGGGCGCCACTGGCCCTGGGCATGTGTCCCGAATGCTCTCCCGTAAATCAGGCCTTGGCTGCTGACGTACAATACGGACTTGACCATCAGCTGGGTGGATTATATACAGTGATTAATCGAACTAGCACAGCTGCTTCCAATCTCTTACCATCCGAAGCGCATAGCTATCGGACTTGTAGTCGTTTACGTTGAAGAACCGTTGTTGTGAGAGGGTAGCCTATAAGGTCTCTATTCTTGGAATTAATCTGCGCCAACGTGGAACGTATAGTCCCGCGGGATATTGTTCATGATTGAGCTATATTGCATTGGCCAGTCAACTTTGCTGCGCTGATTGCCTTGTGCAAGGCTACGCACCCGTCATCCAACATTAGCCACCCTTTAAATTTCCGAAGTTGACAAACAAACCGTTCGTGCGCTCAAAATTTTTCCTTTTGTGAACTCCGATAAATGCATGATTTTGCACACTACTTGAAAAGCCGGCACGCCACAACTTTGTCGTTACCCAGTACAGGATGTAACCCACTTTTTGTTGTTGTTTGGGGATTTAACGACCACCGTGAGTGACTCAATGAGCTTCCCAAGGTGGTGAGAATCAGATATCTGAGGGTCATCTTACGGGGACTTTGACAATGGAGCAAGTACCACGTCGCGAGGGGCGGAGAAAAAGGGTGCGAAAGCTTTCTTTTTTTTATTGGAGGTTAAACGACCACCGTGATCAACTGAATGGGCTATAAGCAGTCGCTCGTCCCTAATTTAAGGTCACTGGTTCCAGGAAAGACAAACGCAACATCCATGCCTCACCTGACCTCTTTGGACGAATGATCAGAGGCCAGCGAAAGCTTGGAAACGATTGTTTATACACTCGTGTGCAAAAATTAAGAACGAAGAGGAGAAATTAGCATAACAGCGGAACGAGCAGGTAGAACGGACCAAAAGACCACTCAGCTGACAGACTAGGGTCCGGTATAGTAGGGCATACGCATATATGCAACATTACGTTATGTAGCGAAGGGGGGGGGTTCGGAAGGTTATAAAGCACACAGGCGATGTGCGCTTAGCAATTCGGTGAAAGCTATTGTCCGGTGTACATCTGTTTGAATGACATCGAGTTGCTGCCACCGTGTGATATTGTCAACAGGCAATCCAGTAGACGACATCTGGATGACTTTACCCGAGGTAGCGTCATTGGGAAGTTGGAAGAAGGTCGAAGTGTGACTAGTGTGGCAGAGGAGTTCGGGATCGCTCACAGGATCGTTTCACGAGCTTGGAGAGCATTTCAAACGACAGGAATAGCTGTCCGAGAGTTTATCAGTGGTCGTCCACAAGCAACCACGGCGGCGGACGACCGGTATATTGTCCTACCGGCGAGAAGAGACAGACGGCAGACAGCGGGAGAAATCGCAAGGCACATGCAACAGACAACTGGACGTCCGTTATCGCGTTTTACCGTGGCCAGGAGGCTGCACGAAGGTGGTCTATTTGCACGACGACCAGTACGGTGTGTGCTATTAACGCCTGCTCGTCGGAGACGGCGGTTTCTGTGGTGCCAGGAGCACAAGAACTGGACACATCGGCAATGGGGTCGAGTTCTCTTTACGGATGAGAGCCGATTTAGTCTGACGAGCGATTCTGGACGTATATACATCTGGAGAGAGCAGGGAACACGCAATCACACCTCCAACATCATCGAAAGCGACCGCTTCTGAGGTGGCGGAGTTATCGTTTGGGGCGGTATCATGCTTGGTAGCCGTACTGACCTCCACATTTTTTTGAATTGGAGGTTTAACGACCACCGTGAGCAACTCAATGGGCTATAAGAAGTCGCCCGTCCCTTATTTAGGGTCACTGGTTCCAGGAAAAAGAGAGAGCAAGTGCCGTAAGACAAACACAACATCCATGCCTCACCGGGATTTGAACCCGGACCCCGTTCGGACGAATGATCAGAGGCCATCGCTTAGACCACTGCGCCACCGGGGCGGCCCTCCACATCTTCAAAGGAGGTTCAGTCACTGGTGTCCGCTATTGTACCGAGGTTCTTTAGCCTCACGTGCGTATGTTTAGAGGTGCTATGGGTCCTGAGTTCCTCTTCATGGACGACAACGCTACACCTCATCGTACAGTGGCTGTCGCAGAGTGAAGATATTCAACGCATGGATTGGCCCGCAAGGTCCCCGGACCTAAATCCAATCGAACACGTGTGGGACCTTCTCGGAAGACGCTTGGCAGCACGTCACCAGCCGCCAGCAACGATTCCGCAGCTGCGATTGGCGCTACAAGGGGAATGGGCCGCGATGCCTCAACAGCTCCTTGACAACCTCGTCATCAGCATGGACAGACGTTGTAAATGCTGCAACGCAGTCAGGGGTGTTCGTATCTCCTACTAAAGACTGGATTTTTCTTTTCAGCCGCCTGTCACATGAACCTTTCTGTCCAGTTGTGCTCGAAGCTACCTTTTGAATAAAGTGCCTTTGGATTTCTTGTTTGGACGGTTTTGCTCACTTGTCCCATATTCTTACATCTTGGGGATCTTATGGTATGATTTGAGTCGATGTGGAGCACTTCTGCAAGACGTTACATTCGAAAAACCGCCTCGTCCTTAATTTTTGCACGCTAGTGTATATTCCTACGCCAATAAATCGGATTACTAGCATAATTTTACTAATTTCAACATAACGTTCAAATTGAAAACTGCACTTTTGTATGAAGTAAAATTCATTTCGGTTTGATATTAACTCGGATTCTACAACACAAAATCACGTGATTCCGAAATACAAACTATTAGAACTGCATGGGTACCATGTAAACAATCTGGAGCTCCCACACCTTGCGGCTTTACTGTTAAGCCATTCAGGGCATCTCCAGAAGTATTATTCTAACTCACGGTGTATGATAAGTCAGGTGATACGACTCCCCGTGCTGTCAACAGTTTGAACAAGAAAGATGACACCGAATTTTCGGGTGTAATAAGCACGTCTTTTGAATCCGTTCTGAAGCAAATTAAATTATTTTTTTTTTTTTTTTTGATTGGAGGTTTATCGACCATCGTGAGCAACTCAATGGGCTATAAGCAGTCGCCCGTCCCTAATTTAGGGTCACTGGTTCCAGGGAAGGGAGAGAGCCAGTGCCGTAAGACAAACACAACATCCATGCCTGACCGGGATTCGAACCCGGACCCCTTACGGACGAATGATCAGAGGCCAGCGCCTTAGACCACTGCGCCACCGGGGCGGCTAAAATTAAATTTATCAAAGCTATTCAAAGTCATTGGAACCGGTATGGAAAACAATAGATCTGACAAAAGAAAGAAGATTTTCAATCGGGTTTTTAATCCCTCAGATATTGCTGTAAACGGAATCGTGAGCTGACGAACTCTTAGAAACAGTGATATCGACAAAAATAAGATGTGTCTTTACGTCCGCTCGTGGGAAAACCATGCGTTATTTTAAAAAGAAAGTATTCTCAACAGGTTTATCCATACAAGCTGTATCGGTCGAAGAAAAGGGAGCCCAGATTTTGCAACAAATACTTCAGAAGCAGAAATTGACACTTATGACCCCTGGTGGGTAAACTATTCTTTACCAAACATTAGAAATTATGTGAAAAATATTTCCCATCAAGTCTTGTATGCGATACAGGAAGGATTTTCAAATCAGAACTTTAGGAGCAGTAATAACGCAGATAACGCAATTTACCTTTGTGCCACCTAGCGGGAAGTCTATGATTTACTTGAAAATTTTGAATTTATAGGAAAAACATTTCGCATCGGAAACACTATCCAACAAAGAAGAAAATTTTAAAATCGTACTCTTAGAAGTAGAGATATTGACAAAAATAAGATATACATCTATGCCCCTGGCGTAGAAACCATGCACTATTTTAAGAAAAGAAGGTTTCTAAAAGGTTTGTCGACACGACTAGTATCTGCCAACAAACGACGTTTTTTTCAATCGAGAATTTAGAAGCTCATATTTTGCTGCAAATACAACAGAAGCGGAAATTAAGGCTTACGCCACCTGGTGGCCAACCTATTTTTTTACAAAAATTAGAAATTATGTGCAAACGATTTCCCACCAGGAGTTTTATCCGGTGCAGAAAGAATTTTTCAAATCGGAGATTTAGAAGCAGAGATATAGGGGGAAACGCAATTTACAGCTACGCACCCTAGCAGAAAGTCTATGAATTACTTGAAAATTTTGAAATTATAAGAAAAACATGTCACGCGGAAAACACTATCCAAGAAAGAAGGAATTTTTCAAATTGGATTCCTAGAAGTAGAGATATTGACAAAAATAAGATGTACATCTACGCCCCCTGGCGGAGAAACTGTGGAATATTTTAAGAAATATTCCGAAAAGGTTTATCGATGCGAGTGGCATCAGTCCACAAAATAATTTTTGTAATCGATATTTTAGAAACTCCGATTTTATGGCAAATACATCAGAAGCAAAAATTAACACTTACGCCCCCTGGTGGCCAAAGTGTTCTTTACCAAAAATTTTAAATTATATGCAATATATGTTCCATCAGGAGATGTATCCGCTGAAGAAAAAAATTTCAAATCGGAGTTTTAGAAGAGTTATCGGGGAAAATGTAATTTACTTTTACGCCCCCTAGCGGAAAATCTATGCGTAATTTGAAATTGAAACTATATCTAAAACACTCTTCGACATAAATGGAATCGAAGGATAAAATAATTTTTTCAATAGGATGTTTAGAAGCAAATATGTGAAATGAAAGGTAATTTTGAATTCGACATCCTCTGCATTTACGCCCCCTAGCGGCAAAATTGTACATCGTAAAAAAAACAAAAAAACGAAATGAAGCATCATTCGCATATTTCAAGCTTTCGAATGCAAAAAGAATTTTTCAAATCGGACTAATAGTTGCAGAGATATCGTCGGTACAGACGGACGGACTGACAAACCGATAACAGAAGCACGATCTTTTTTTACAAAAGACGTGCTAAAAACGGACTGTTAATGGTTAATGTCACAGCTCGGCAGGGGGAGTTCAGGAGTTGTGGACCGATCGTTCACGCTAACAGTCATAGGATTATATGGTGTTTATGATTTCATCAGTGCAAAATCGGTATTTATCTTGAGTATATTTTATTACTTTGTGTAATTATATGGTACGGAGTTTCAGAAAATTTGAAGTTTCTATGCAGAAGGTAAAGTACGTCAACTCTGTTTTTATTTAACGGGAGATAAATTTATAGTGTAGCTAAATGTCGGACTAGAATCTGTTCAGTTCTGTTTTAGGTATGGGCGAAAGTGTTTTGTACCGAACTATATAGGTTATCGGACAGGTTATGTAGCATTTAAAGAATTTGTATCAACCTTTATTGACCCAACTGTAACATAATAAAGAATTACTAGGGACTTTGGGGGTTGTGGCAAGGAGGTACGTATTTTTTTTTAATTGGAGGTTTAACGACCACCGTGAGCAACTCAGTAGGCTATAAGCAGTCGCCCGTCCCTAATTTAGAGTCACTGGTTCCAGTGAAGGGAGAGAGCCAGTGCCGTAAGACAAACACAACATCCATGCCTCACCGGGATTCGAACCCGGACCCCGTTCGGACGAATGATCAGAGGCCATCGCTTTTTTTTGATTGGAGGTTTAACGACCACCGTGAGCAACTCAATTGGCTATAAGCAGTCGCCCGTCCCTAATTTAGGGTCACTGGTTCCAGGGAAGGGAGAGAGCCAGTGCCGTACGACAAACAACATCCATGCCTCACCGTGATTCGAACCCGGACCCCTTACGGACGAATGATCAGAGGCCATCGCTTAGACCACTGCGCCACCGGCTATTGGAGGTTTAACGACCACCATGAGCAACTCAATGGGCTATAAGCAGTCGCCCGTCCCTAATTTAGGGTCACTGGTTCCAGGGAAGGGAGAGCCAGTGCCGTAAGAAAATTACAACATCCATGCCTCACGGGATTCGAACCTGGACCCCTTTCGGACGAATGATCAGAGGCCATCGCTTAGACCACTGCGCCACCGGGGCGGCATAGAGTTAGTTACTGCTTAAAAGTATGTTCGTGTCTCTTATTAAGGCTTAATATGTAACACCAACAGAGTTGGGGAAATGGCGGCAAGTATTAGGATGTGATGTATTTTTCGATAGCTTACAATGTGGAAAAATTTTACGTTAAGAGCATTAACCGTTGTTTAAATGTAAGATCAAAAATTTTATGCCTTGATATAAAATATGTTCATCGTACTATATGCACACAGGTCGGGGAAATTTCTGCCGAGAAGCAGCAGTCATTTTAAAACGATGCACTTTCTCTGCCGTTATCGCCAGCACAAATGGAGGGAGCGCCTTATTCATTAGTTTGATTTGGTACAAAAATAAAACAAATGTGTAAGATATATTGTTTATTACTAAATGAAAACATCAATAGTGAACGATTTCTCGAGCTGAAGATTAATAAAAATGATTTTTTGCAAACATTTCGGTAAGTTTTCAAGATCAGCAGTTTCCGTTAACGATGCTCCAATGACTTACGCAAAAACTGATGTTCCATGTTAAAATTGCTCCTCCGAATGTACAGCACTCTCATTTTACAAGAAGTACAATTTTTTTGACAATAAAGGGCCTCAGTAAAAAAAAAAAATCAATTTTTTTGACTCTATTGCCTCAGTTAGAAAATCAGCCTGTCGGCTCAGAAATCTTCACGTTAGAATACTCACTCTGTGGCCAATATATATACGTATATAACGCCTATTTGACGAATTCCATGTGATAGGCACAAAAGTGCATGCTTGCGAAGCGTTTCAGGTTAGTTTTTTTAATTTCAAGCAAAATAGCATTCGTAAAATACGAATGTTTCTGCCGCTTCCTTCCATAAGAAAGCATAGGTTGTATCAAATCATCGGCCCACACGTTGGTGGCGCCATCTAGTGACATTAACGCGCGATTTTTGTTTCCAGAGTGGTACCACCTGATTATCATACACCGTGTTCTAACTTCATTGGCGTCACCGTAAGCTAGGGACTTATGACCCTAACTGTTCAATAAAGCCGCATTTTTTTTAATTGGAGGCTTAACGACAACCGTGAGCAACTTAATGGGCTATAAGCAGTCTCATCTAGGGTCACTGGTTCCAGGGAAGGGAGAGAGCCAGTGCCGTAAGACAATATCCATGCCTCATCGGAATTCAAACCCGGACCCTTTTCGGATGACCAGAAGCCATCGCTTAGACCACTGCGCCTGCCGCATTTCGAAACGAAAAGAGAAATCTACATATTACGTAATTTTTTTTTTGTGGCCAAGATTTCGCCACTGGTTGGCTATTTTTTTTTTATTTCGGAAAGGAACATCCCCCCCCCCCCCATGCCCAACTCTCCCGATTTTTTTATGGAGGTTTAACGACCACCGTGAGCAACTCAATGGGCTATAAGCAGTCGCCCGTCCCTAATATAGGGTCACTGGTTCCAGGGAAGGGAGAGAGCTAGTGCCGTAAGACAAGCACAACATCCATTCCTTACGGGATTCGAACCCGGGCCCCTTTCGGACGAATGATCAGAAGCCATCGCTTAGACCACTGCGCAAACGGAGCGGCGAAGGTTTAACGACCACCAACTCGATGGGCTATAAGCAGTCGTCCATCACCAATTTAGGGATAGTGGTTCCAGGAAAGGGACTATCTCTTTCCAGCGCATAAGACAACAACGCGACTCATACATCTGGACTCGAACTTAAGCCCAAATGATTTGTCAGAGGGGCGGGGGACATTATGCCCACATCCATTATTTTTACTTACATAGATTCCTCCCAATAAAGTACTAACGGTTTGCAGTACCTGAAATAGTTTGTAACACACATAACTTGAATGTATTTAAAAGAAATATCCCATAAATTTCAAATCCAAAGTACTGAATGATATGCATATTATAATTTTTTATTTATACATACAGAAAAACAAGCATAACTACCATAAACTGAACTTCAGTATAAGGAACTAAAAATGACATTCATTAGGGCAAAGTTCTTAAACTGTTCATATATATATGATCCTTGCGAGAAAATTTATTTATATGTGTATGTACAATATTTATATAAATTAAACTTTTTTTTTTTTACATTTTCTGGGCTTTCAAAATGTACATTTATAAATTTTTACAAAATGTGCGACAGGAAAAAACAAACAAATAGACCAGTGTACAACTTCATTGAGAAATCTTTGTCCACTCAATTATATATCATTATAAATAGTTTCTCTTCATAGCATTGACGTTTTGATACCAGGCATAAGATACTGCTCAACTTTTTTCATTCATGATTTAATCACTACACAAATTGCCAACAATTAATATTTAAGAACACCTACCTTTGAATAAAGTGAAGATTTGCCTGAAACAAAACAAAATAATTGTTTTCTTGCCTGAATAAATATAACATATTGATACAATAAAGTTAACAGTTCTTGGTGCAGGATTTTGAACTTTGATGACACACAGTCTAACCAACAAAAAATAAATAAATAAATAAATCCACTTTCTGTTTAAATCTAAAAAAGTAAAGAGATTCCCTTCAGAATTCCATTTAAGTGTACAATAAATAAATCCACTTACTGTTTAAATCTAAAAAAGTAAAGAGATTCCCTTCAGAATTCCATTTCAGTGTACATAGAATAGACAGTACTACAAATGCACCAATATTATAACGAGAGTTCCACATAGCATGCAGTGTATGTTGTATGTACAACGGACAATGTAACAAAATAAACATTATTTTACGCATTATTTTATACACTGCTGGGTTCAAACTCAGCAATAATTCTATTTATTTTTACACATGTTCATTTGTGACTGCCATGTCTTCACTGTCAATGAGAAAGGGACTTTAATTTCTGTCATTCGTCCTGAAGTTGATAAAGATCCAGAAAAATGTTATAGGAATATCTGTTACTGCAACAGACGTGACAAATGATAGGCTCTATTTGTGGGTTCAAGTAGATATTTCAAGAGCTGACTTTTCTTTCAGTACGAAAAATTTGTCAGAAAGAAGACATATTGAAACAGAAATTTCATACAGCAAAGAGTTATTTAACAATACCCAGGAGTGAGTCAAGGATTAATTATTATGGAGATTTACTTACACATAATGAATGCAGGGTGCCAGCTCACTTAAATGCCACTAAGATTTGCTGGTTGTGGTAAATAAATTCACCTTACTGAATCCATAGTGCTGATATATACTGGGGTCTTTTATCCATAACCCTAGGAACTTAAAAGTACTCTGCATAAAAGGGTTCTTCTGTAATTTGGAAAACACTATACTTTTAAAATTAAATCAAGTACTGCTAAAACTTTAGCTGTCTTGGTTGTGCTGCCATCCTAATTTTGGGGGGTAGGGCTAGTAATTTATTCAGAAACTTGCAAATGTTGAATTGATTGCAAAAGAGCATTAGAGGAATACGCTTTGGTGTTTTCTGTTGTAAAAACTGGCTGTGCGACTCCGAAGGCATTGTTTCCAGCTGACGAGCTTGGCACTCCTGATCCTTAAGAAGTGGAGAAATTTGTTGTTCTTTTGAGTTAGGCTTAAGGTTTACTTGTTATTTATGGAGTCCAACACTGATGCCAGACAGTTATTTATGATCTATTTGAGGCATGGAGGTAGGGTTATTGTACACCATTTAGATGTATCTTATTTCTTACTATATAAGTTATTGGGTCCAACCAAAACAGTAATGAAATAAAATGAATGTTGAAAAATGACTGATTTCCGAAACTAAGATACAGATTGCTAGAAATGTTCCTCCAGCAAAGAAAGATGATGCTCCTTGATATTTTTACTTTTGTTAAAGAAAGATTGTTTTTGACAGCTTGATGACAAAAATCTTGGAAAATGTGCCATTATTCTAATTTTTTTTTACGGTAAATTCACATTTTAAAACTGAATATTTTAACAGCATGGATTTCATTTTCATAATTTAGGGCACTGAAATTGAGGATTATTGGCACCTGCATTACTTAACACTAAAGATGGATCGGAAATCACAACCATTACTGAAAAATCACTGTTGCCATTTAGCAGTGCCACAACCGTGGCAATGCTTGGGGGACAAACAGGTCCAAAATCACTGTTACCATGTCATGGTTTCAGCCTTAGTGACTTCAAGTTCTAACATAAATGTTTGCTCTGCAGGAGAGTTTCAACCGTAAGGCTGTTGACAACTCGAGATGAGCTGAGCAAGATTGTTATCACCCTAATCCCTTTGGGATAAATGGTGGGGTGGTAAAAGTGCCAGTCCAGTTTTTCCAAATAGGGGAATGTCTTTTTACATTTTATTTTCCATCAATTGCTCAGCTTATGCCACAGTGATTCTCTGCTCTGCGCCTGCTTTGTAGCATATTCATCACAAAATGCGATTTTGTCACTGTTAGAAGTAACATGGTGACTCATTGTTCTAACTTCTTTACAGCTGTTACTGTTACCTCTGTGGTAAACAGCAATATTTTGTCATGGTTACTTTTGTGAAACTATCACCATCATTACTGTTAAGACTGTCTCTACTTAGCACTAGCTAAAAATTTTTTTTTCCCTATGGAACATTACTACCAGTTTTGAAGTGTTGCAGACACAGGGATGCCAGATAAAAGATTCTAACTGTACCTGCATAGCTTCTGGGACAAAGTTCATAATTTTTAAATTTATCAACTTATATAACAATTTTATCAGTAAACAGCATTTCATATTAGCCAAAATTAATTTCGTATAAAATTCCCAAGTACTGTACAGCAACACATTACCACAAACTCCAACATTCTCTAAACCTGGACATATTTTATGGAAACAAAAGACTGATTTTTCCATTTAGCAATCCATTTCTGCTTAATATGAATAATGCCTCAGCTTGACAAAAATCTTTTAACTGTGCTGTCTGTATTTAACACATGAATGTAAGTTTATTTGCAGTACCTTAAAAAGCCTGTATGATTATTCACAGTTACACCTGGCTATAATAAATGATACAATGAAAATTTTCAGAATCAAATCAAAGCAGAATGATCATCAGGACTGAAATTAATTTACCATAACCATGATTTAACATAGTCCTAAACAAACCATTCTACCACATAAATGCAAAATAAGATTCCAATTAATTTACAGTAGGCATCTACATGTCACGTGGCAAGAATATGTCACACACACATTATACAATTCACTATACCAGTATTTACAAATCACTTTAATGTCCCAAAATGACATTATGCTTCAAAATATGCTGGGAGTTCTCTTGTACGTTTTTATACAAAAGCATTTGAAGCCTTAAATTCACACAAAAACAGAAATAAAACATGTTATTGCTAATACAGAAGAAAAACTATTTCAACACCATGGTACTATGTACAAAATGGTTGAAATATAGCAGTTTACACAAATACATTATGGAAACTCAAGCAGCATTAGGTGGAAAATTACACACTTTGAAACATCCATAGTCTACCTCCATAAACTATTTTCAAAGTGTAAGTAGGATTCTATTTTAGAGTTCTAGGTGATGATGGATCACTTGCACAATAGTAATATTAGATCACAAGCATCACACAAACAATTTACTAGGCATTAGAGGAAGTTGTACATTCTGTTAAATGTTTAGATCACAAAGATTACCAGAAGTTTCTCAAGAGAGAATAAAAAAAAAAAAAAAAAATAAATAAAAATTGGAATGTAATGCTTAGAGTAACATACAAGAAGTTATATTTTTTGAAATAAAAATAGCATTAAAATGAAAACATGAAATCCATCCACATGAGTTTAAACTATAAGAAACAGTGCAGTTGACATGGATTAAGAGAAACATTTTACAATATAACTGAAGAACAAAAGAACACATTGTTGACAGAAAACAGCACATATTTAGTGTCAACTTAAAAACATTTGATTTCAACCAGAATATAACGGGCATCACTTAATTACAAGTCACTACAACACCTCCAAACATCAAGAAAAATTACAAATGTTTCCACAAAGAAAACAAAATTTATAGTTTCAATAAATATGGTTACATTCAATTTCATATAAGATATATTCAACATAGGACACATTGCATTTAATTTATACATTAAACAAAGGAATAAATTTAACTAGTGTGCTAATTCAACTTTCACATTGCCCAGTTTTTCAGACATAATTTATTTTCAGTTTGAGTTTTGAATGCACAAATTAATTTTAGCACTTAATGCCACAGAAAGGAAAACCTATCAAAATCATGGCTAAATCTGTATCTAACTGACATATTATACCCACACTGATTTTTTGAGACTGCTGGATGATATTTTTGTAAAATAAATGTTTCATGATCTCATTAAAGCAATCTATGTGCCAGTCTTAAGATGCCAGTTCATCCACTATGTGTTCTGAACTGTTTTATCTACACAGAGGGTGAGTAGAGTTACACAGTGTCTGTTGTATAAGACTTTTTTCTTTTCTTAGCTCAACTGAATGCAAGTGCTTGTCGACCATATTTCTCTCCCCCACTGGGTCTGTTTTGGGTTGAAAATTTTAATACTCCTAACTAAAACGAAATGACTAACTTTTCACTTTTTTTGCTGTATCACATATGAGCTTGATGAAGATTTTCCAGTTTGCATGCCTACTGACCTATTTCCTTTTTAGTTTCAGAGCTTAACATCATGAGCAACTCTAATGGCTATCTATAAGTAGTTGAATGTCACTAATTCAAGGCCACTGATTTGAGGGGGTGGGCAGAGCTTTACGGCACACACAACCTATGAATTATCTAGGAAAACTTATGCTTTTGGCTAGAGGGATTGACCAATTCCCAACACTTGGAATGCAAATATAATTTTTGCATTGCACATAAAGAAGTGAGCATGCCCAGGATTTTCTCTTTCTATTACCTGTGTTTACAGACACTATACTTGCACTTGAAAAAGTCACATAAGAATTTCAAAAAATAAAACTTCTCAAACCAGACAAAGGAACGCACACACAGGATTAAAATTTTTTTGCTTTTTCTGCTAAAAGGTGAAATGTGTGTGTATATATATATATATATATATATATATATATATATATTTGGCATTACATAGTGTAGTAGGCATCAACAAAATTTTTCAGCTAGGAGGCAATAACGTATCGTTGAAAAATGGGCACAGTTTTCATCTGTCAGATTGATGGCATTACTGCTTTCTTGAAGTTTTGTAGAAGATTCCCCACAAGTCCAAATTTCACAAAACACCTTTTGGTGTGCATTACGGAAATGCATAGCACACATATTATTGTGACTTCGCTTGCACTTGCAATACTTGTTCACAAATAAATGTTCATGGTTTATAACATAAATGCACATTAAGGCTTTTGTTTTATATACATTTACACTACCCTGATGCAGTGAAATTAAATTAGATTGCATGGCATTAGTTGGCTATTTGCAGTATTAACTATACAATGTCACTCATATGCTATTCTACAATGCATGGTAATATATGTACTTTACTAAATTAGACCAAGCTTTTTTTTTTTGATTGAAGGTTTAACGACTACTGTGAGCAACTCAATGGGCTATAAGCAGTCGCCCGTCCTTAATTTAGGGCTTCTGGTTCCATGGAAGGAAGAGAGTAAGTGCTGTAAGACAAACACAACAACCATGCCTTACCCCATGGGATTCAAACCCGGAACCTTCACGGACGAATGGTCAGAAGCCATCGCTTAGACCACTACGCAAGCTTATTTTAGAGCTATTGTATGATTCAATGTTCACTGCATATCTCAAAACAAATCTACTGAACACATCCCCAAATTATGGACTTTATATAGACTCCTGTTCTTTACCAATTTGAGTTCATTTACCAGAGATAGACTCTCTGCAAGTTTCATGTGTTGGGCAACAACAGCTGAGATAGGAACATTATGTAAATAATTAACATTTAATTTCTCAAGCTCATTGGCAATTGTACAAAATGTTTATAATTTATTTGGTCACAGAAATGCTATTTACCTGTTACCTACAAGTTGAATTCCTTGGAAAGCTTAAAAACAGTTTTCCAGCAATACATTGGCCTAAAAAGATGACAATAGTAGAAAGAATGCCTTGCTCAATGAAAAGGACATTAAAGATCACTGACAAGTTGAAAGCTGGAGTACATGTCTAAATCAAAATCTAAGATAAATTTCCTGCTGCCACACAAATGTACTGAAAAGAGACGCTGAAGTAATGGACTCTTAAATTTGAAATACAAATAAAGATGGATTATAGAGAACATTACTGAACTTCATGTTGCAGATGTACAGAAACAGCAAGAGGAACTTTTAATATTTTCAGTATATAAAACTTTTTTTTTTTTTACAAGTACACTATATTATTGCTGTTATTTCACTATATAATTAAACACACAAAAAATGTGTAAAATGTTTGGAATTCTTTTACATGAGAACTACTTTCCACCCCAAACTTCAGGACAATAACAGAAGGAGCACCACACAGACTGCAGAATCAAAGTTTTACAGTAACATAAATGCTGCTGATGGTTAACATAATGACTTTTCTGCTGCAAATAAATAACATTCACATGGATCATTTAAAGACTGCATAAAAAGATACTTCTTTGACAATCACTGCTAAAAGCCAATCAAGAGCAAGTAATATGCACCTGATACTACAGTTAAGAACACAATGTAAGATAATTTTTAAGAACACTTCAGCACTTGCATCAGAAAATAAGATAATGTAGTCACCAAATACCAATACTGACTCTTAACAATAAAAAAAAAAACATGAATAAAATTTTTACATAGCCAGCTTTTTCTTATTATCAAACCTACCTTTGGAATTACTTCTCTTTCATTCTAACAGCAAAAGGAAGGCTCACGATTCAATGCCAGCAGAAAATGGTGTAACAGAATTTACAAACTGTGCAGAAGAAACTAATAACACAGTAAGATTGAACACAAGGTACTTCCTATGTACCATTATAAACCAGTAAAGAAATACTAACATGATCACATGTTTTACAAACAACAAAACCAAGAAATGAGAGTGGGCAATGCATCAAAGAAAAATATAGTAAGTGCATCTGCAGCACAATCAAGTTAACTTCTCAGCTACATAGGTAATTTGCATTAAATTCAGTAGTGCATATAAAAAATACAAAATTTGGGCATGAGAACCAGTTCAGCATGAATCACACAAAGATGTCTATGAATTGTAGAGTTTTGATTATCAAAACAAAATGCACAAATGTAAGAACAAAAGTCTTCTGTTATAATAAAATTGATTTAAACAAACTTATGCATTAATGTTACATAATGGCCTCAATAACTTGCCACATAAACACATTACAGCAGATATCATTGTAGCTTATTTACGCCTTTCCTATTTTCTACCAGAAAGCTTTCAGTACTTTTAATTTCTCATATAGATCTGGTGTTCAGAGATATTTTGACATCAGTTTTGTATATTGTTTATAAATATATGCCTAAAATCATACAAATTTTGATATAGAATCTTCATCATATGTTTTTATTCTTATATGGCTATTGACTTAGCAAATAAATGGATCTTTTAAAATAAAACAATGAATTTGAAAGGGTTAACTTGTGATAGTACACAGGCAAAAGATACAGACCAAATCTAATGTGACTTTTCTCTTGTTCTTACACAATAAAAACAAAACAAAACAAAAAACATTAAATGACAACTCACTACAGTGAAGATCCTATGAATTAAGTATTATCTATCTTCAAAACTAAAGTGAGCTGGTCATCTTTTAGAAACAAAAGCATAAAGATGTTCATACCGGTTTTCTTTCATTCCACATGGCAATGATGAAAGCACTAGACGTTACCCACACATGTTTTTACAGTTTACTTCTAAGATAAGACTGATTCACAATGCAGTAATAGAATAAAAGTTGGTCTTTCAAGTTTAGCCTGAAGCAAGAATAAAGGTGTCTTTCTGAGAGTAGCTGTAGCTATTGTGCTTCACCACTTTGAGGGCAAAAAAACAAAACAAAAACAAAACAATGGTTGATGGTATCCATGTACAGTGTTCCTATCAACACTCATCTCAAAGAAAATGGAACTCAGCTCTCTTTATGAGACTCAAGACAATTAGTTGTTCAGGCATTGGTATGAGACAACACATCTGATAGTGATTTTTGGCATGCGATGGGACATCATCCATGGTCAGGTTTTGACGCCTTCAGATTCCCGAAATTCCGTGTCACAGAGAAATAATCACCACAAAAATTTAATTTTTAGGTGGTTTTCCGGGTTTTGAGAAGGGGTCGTTTGTTACCTATCTCCTCCAAAGATCTTCAGCTGATCGTGGTGACACTTGCCACGGAGAAAGGGAAGGACATGGTGAGTGACATGGGGTTGGTATCATGGTGATTGGTAGTGTTGTATAAAAATTACCATTAAAAAACTGACCAATTTTAATAATTGAAAAAATCTGCTCTCTATACGAGACTCAGAGCAATTAGTTGTTCAGGCATAGCTACGACATGACACATTTGATCACCGTGATTTTTGGCATGCAATTGGACATTGCCCATGGTTAGGTTTTGACGTCTTCCGATTTTGCAATAGCTTCGCTCAAAATTTGCCAACTGTACCTGAGTTATCGGTTACTGTTGGCGGCTTGTCATAGTCATATACTAAAACAACACACTATTGTATACCAATTTCCCACAGAACAAATATGTGGAACATAAGTTGATTTCCACTACAACAACCCTATTTACTGTTGTTGTCTATGAAGTTCAATTCTGCATAGAAGAAAACTGTTTTGAGATCAGCAGGTTCAATTTTTTGTCTGGACCCTTCAGTTTGCAGAGTCAGGGTTTCTACTCTTTCTTCCATAAAACAAGCACTTTTTAAGGACTTTTACGCACTCTCCCATTTTTATTTTTAAGGACTTTACCAACTGCATACGTAACAATGATGTGCACAAATATACTGTCACATATGACTTAACTATGCAGATTAAAGTATGCCGATTGAAGTTTGTAATATTTCTCCATATAATTTACGTTTGTGAATGTAATAAACTAGAATTTATGCAATTTAAAAGACGGTTCATTTGGGCATGTCAGTTTTCCAGTCTGAGAGAACAATCACATCCACAGTAACGAGGTTGTAAATCGCAAAACTGCACATACAGCTATGAGAGTTCAACATTTGATTTCACACATAATCATCTCCTGCAAAACTGAAGTCAAAATTGCATGTTCAAGATTTCAATTTTGCACTTCATCTTCTCATGGTATAACTGAATAATTTTTAGCAGCATATGCAAAAAGGGTAAGCATGAAATATAAGTACCAAGAGATGGAATTTGTTGGATGTGTTTAATTTAGCCCATGGTTCTTTACTTTTCTTCAGTAAATTACTTTTCTCACACTGCCCCTTGATTTCACATGATGAATCAACATAGCCAACCAGCAGCAGAAGTTATACACACTACATCATAACTTCTGGATTTCGTGCAGCCAGCTAGGAAAAATAAGTACTTTTTAAAAGACTTAAGGATTTATAAGGACCATGGGAACCCTGAGAGTGCATGAATAAAATTGCTTAGTTGCATCTACTGGTTGAAAACTGCTTGAAGTCCTAAATACAGTACAAATGCTTGCAATGAAAGTTTCCTCAGACATTGTTTTAACTATATATACACACTGCACAGCTTTCCTGAGTTACCACAGAAAACCACCTATAATATTTCTATCAATTTTCACTTCTCAAAATGAAACAGTCACCCATTTATTAAAATGTTTAATAAGAAACTGGAACATGAAAATATCTTCCAAAAAGCTTTTTGCACTTGTGCATACAACTGAGTTGCAAAATATGGTTACAAGTGTCTGAGGTGTTCTGGGAAAACATTTTGCTAGTGCTGGAGACAAAGCAGTACAGGTACCTGAGACATTTGACACTACATGCAACCGAGCAAATTTTTTTTTTTTTTGAGGAGTCAGGTATAGGGAGAACAGTTAAATGCAGCACTTAAATATAATGAACATACATTTGGCATGAACTACTGTCATTGGGAAAAGCTGTTACATGTTACCACAAGTGACCACACACAGATGCCGGACAGCATAAATTTTGATCCCCCTCCTTCCCCCTGTGAAAGCAAATTTCAAGGTTTTTCCTACATTAGATAATTTTTTGTGTGGCATTCATGTTCAACAGATCTCAACATTTTCTAATACTTAACCTGTGGATTTTCTTTAACTATAGCAGTGGAAAGATGTACTTATTTCCCAAACTTGTTCACACTAACAGAGAGAGGGAATAAGCTTAATTTTGACTTTGGAGAAAGTTCAGTTCATGGAAGATGTCCAAGAGTGGTGCAATGTCTTGCTGTTCTGTCTAAGCTACCTCCTCTGTGCTCCCTGGTAGCAGGAAGCACAGAGGAGGGTATCCACAGAAACAGTACAATGATCCCTCTACTCAGGGCAGTAGTAGCAAAGAAGAGTTTGGGGGGGGGGATTAACCCCCTGAAATACCATACTTAAAGACAGGATAGATAGATCCATATACTTCTGTAAGTAGAATAGCATTAACTCAGTATTTGGAAAATGGGAACTATTAAGCACAATTTCATGTGCAAGTAAAATGTGAGAGAAAAAAATTTAGCATATGAGTAACGTACAGTGAAAATCAATTTTCAAATTCAGAAACCCTCCCCAAAATTCTTTCTGGCTATGGCCCTGCCTCCACTGTATGTATGTACAGTGTAAATGCACAACCACAGTAGAGGTCCACACGGGCCTCATTTGGTGAGCCCGGCCCAGCTCAAGCCTGTGCATTTCAGACATGGCCCGTCATGTGCCAGTTCGTATTATTTTTGCCTTTCTATTGTATTTTATTAAATTGTGAAAATTAAATAATGAAATGAGATTATTGAAAATATTCTGTTGAATGTAAGACTAAAAATATTAAGTAAACTTCGGCAATTATCGAAAAATATAACCTTTAGAGAGAGAAAGAGAAGAAAAAAAGACTAAGCATGTTCAAAATCTTCCTTTCTTTGAATGAGCATGTGGTAACACTAAAAAGGCAGTACCTATATAGATTAGGGATAAGAGAAACAATCAATGTCGTCCCGCTCTCATACAACCCCCCCCCCCCACTGCAGACACTCCCTTGTCAACCAATCCATACAACAAGCAAACTCGTTTAGAGTTGAATCTTTTTGTTGTCAACAAGCCCCAAAGTGTTTTTACCCATCTTAATACCTACACATGGTAAAAACACTGAGTGCCTCTCCTCACCTCTGTGATTATGCCCTAGGCTATGTCATGGAAGTAAGTAAAGCAAGCAAAACAGTTAAACACACCAGGATATCAAGAAACACGACTTTCTTTTCTTTCTTTACCATTGTGATAAAAAGAATGGGTCGACTTGGCACGGCCCAACCCGGTCCTTGCATACCTCTAAACTACAGCATGCTATCGCCAACAGTGACTGGAGTTTGTTTTAAAATGTCAGGAATTATCCAGTTTGCTGGATACCTTCTTTAAAAAATCCATCTGGTTGCTGTGTGAAAGCTTGGAAACTTTGATTTTATTCTATGCCAATAAATTCAGATTACTAGCATAGTTATACTATCTTATGTAAGGGAATGGTCTACAGATGAAAGTCGCCTTACATGTTGAATCATGTTTCCTACTGCACTGAGTAGATGGATGGTGGTGGATAAGGCAAACAGCTGCTGAGGAGATGGTACAAAATGCTGTGACCCACTGGTATAGGCAGGTAGGTGGCAGGGGTGTAATTATCTAGGGGATGTTCTGTCTTTTGAAATCAGTGAATGGCCCTTGATCACCACTGCATACCTTCCCATCACTTCAGACCAGGTTCATCTATTTATGCTGACAGTGTTCCTAGACTGAGATGAGGTACTCCAACAGGGCAACACACCATGTCATAGGGTCCGTATCACACAGGATTGGCAAGGAACATGAGGACAACTTCCTGTTCTCCCATGTTGCCTGACAAGAACCCAAATGAATACATTTGGGACCATATGGACTGGCAGCTGTTGCCTATCAACCCTCGACCACAAACACTGGACAAACTGCAGATAGCAATTATGGTATAGCATATTAGTGTGGACACCTTCCAGTCCACGCCTCATCGCATGGCTGCAATGGTGGTGGGGCTCACGGAGAACCAAAACAATATTAAGTAATGGTCATAATATTTTGCTCCTTACAGTGCATATACATAACTGAATCATATACATGGTGATACGGAAATGTAATAGACTATTTCCAATTACAATCAGCATGTGAAGAACTCATATGACAAGAAAGTGTTAGAACTAATTAATGGTGATTCACTAATATCGTAAGTGAAGCTGTATATGGGATGGGAAAATACATAGGGGTAATTCTATAATAAAATGCAATAAAAAAGGATTAAATTTATAAAATTTCCAAGCTTTTCAGAAAAAAAATACTTGTAAAACATAAATCAATGTCATTAAGCAGATGCTTCACATTAAAAAAAGTTAGAAGGGGATCAAGGGAATTCAGAGAGCACCAAATTTTGAATGTAAAATGCAAGAAATTGTCCTTGATGGATACACACATGATCATTTACATTGGCAATCTGCAATATACACTATGAATAGAGAAGCTGTCGTTACAGCACAAAATCAGAAGCCTGGCATACAGTTCCCTAAAATGAGCACAGAAGTATTTTACAAATTTTATAATTTCCATGTATGCAGGCAATTGTGCACACTGAAACATTTTGATGAAGTTAAAAAAAAAAAAGTTTCCTTCCAAAAAACATTACATAAAATGAAATGTGCAAGTTGCATGAATGACGCATAACTAAAATGAAGAGCATGAAATATACTTTTCATAGTGGTGCTCAAGTGTCCTTTTTATTCATTATTGCTGCATTTCTACACAGAGAAACTAACACTGCATTACAGATAGCTTTGTCACGGAAAATTAGATGTCACAGTAGAAATGAAAATGAAATTATTTAAAGTATTACACCCTGCTTAAAAAATAAATTAAGTTTTTTACTATATAATATTCTGTGGAAGAAATATTCTTCCAAATTGGGCAATGGAAATCAGAAGATGTGGGTTACATTCCCGTTCCAGAGTGACATTATTTTCAAGTGTTCTGATGTGATTAATGTTATGTGACAAACAGTACACACAGACAATTCTGAGATGTCTGATTACTATGTTAATCAATTATAGTCAGTTTTTCACATTTAAGCATTCAGTGTCTGACACTTGAAAGGTGATTTGATGATTTTAATACACATGGTGCTGCTTTTGGAAAAAAAAAAAAAAAAAAAATACTCAGAAGCATCCGTACTGGTGTTAAGGAAAATGATCAGTGAAGAAGACTCTTTAACCATAGTTCATACACTTTTTCAATCACACAATTCCAGGACTTTTAGACTTTTTTCTAGGACATACCATCCAAACACTCCTACTTAAAAAATTATAGTAAAACCATAGGTCTATTCAATGTGTAACCTACAACAAACAACTCCCTATATGCTTGAGCAAACTTAATACAGAAAGTTGAAAATTATATCTGCTGCAGCTAATAAACTCAGAATCACAGATAAATACTGAAATACCAAAACTGTCACTGAAAATGTAACCAGGTTTAATTTCTACAAATATTCTGAGAAAAATTTATTTTTCTACTCTGCTTTCAATTCAATTATTGAAGTAAATTATAGAATAAAAAAACCCATAAAACTCAAAAATATATAGGTATAAAACCTATAGTTAGAACCCAAATGTGGCATTACCTTTTAAATGCTTTCGTATACCACACAATCAGTATACAAAACACTATTCATATATAATTATTTTGAAATAATGCCTACATTGGAAATTTTAGATAAGCAAAGGAGAAATATTTGAAAATTTTTCAAAGGGATTATTATTTCTTAAACAAATACTGGTGGGAGCAAGGATTTGTGTTACATTTCATTTAGGGAAGGAATTTTCAACATAATATTGATGCTCGAGCTTCTAATATTGATGCTCTAGCTATATTTTAAATTTGTACACCAGCAAACAAAGTATACACAAAGATTTCCATAATGAAATGGAAGAGAACAACAGGAAAACCTTAAATCCAAGGGCTGTGTGTACAGCTGCATTTATCAGCGGTCAAGGCATTTTAACTGGGCATGATTAGAAAACTAATTATAGCAGATGGAAAGTGATTAGTTAGGTCAGAAAATACTAAGAAACAACTAGATTTAAAACTTTGATATTAGAAAGCAATCTGATTTTATGGCAAATTTTTACATAAAGTATTCATTAGCAAATTTTAGTAAAGGCCAAAATAAGCAACAACAACAAAAAAAAAAAAAAAAAAAAAAAAAAGCTACTTACTTTCACTAGTGACTAAAAAGTATCCTACAAAAATTAACAAATGGAGCACCAAAAGTTTCTCATAGCTGAAGGAAGGTATCAGAGAAAGCTTTTCAAATCGAACACCTAGAGAACAGATATAGAAGGAAATGTGAGAAATATGTTTTCATGGCAAAAGCTATGCTAAGGAAAAAGAACTTTCCAAATATGTCTCCCAGAAGCAAAAAAAAAAAAAAGGTTTTGACCTTTGATCTTTTACCCCTAGGGGGGGGGAAGTTATACATTTAAAAAAAAATCTTATTGTAGCAAAAATCGTATTCATTCCCCATCTTTATTGTAACGAATGACATACAGTAAAAAAAAAAAAAAAGAGCTGCAGACGGAAGTACACAAACACCACCAAGCAGCCAGCAGAACTGTGAACCACAAACCTCCTCAAATATAAACCTTAAATGTTCCATAAGGTAAATGGTATCCAGTGTTAAAAGAATTTTTTAAATCAGACATTTAAAAGTACATTTATTCAGAAAAATAGATTAAACATTTGCGCCCCCTAGCCTAGCGGCGAAATTGTGCATTATTTTGGGAAGAAAATATACATGGGAGTTTTCATAGTTAGTAGTATCTGATCGAAAAAGAATTTATTTTCCCCAATCGGGTTTTTATGCAGTAAACACGAACACATGAACTTACGCCCTTTAGTGGCACACTTGTGCGTTAAAAAAAAAAAAAAAAAAAAAAAAAAAAAATTATACGAGAAACATTTCAAACTGAAAAATGCTCTCCAACAAAGAAAGAATTTTTCGAATTGGACTCGTAGAAACAGAGATATCGATAAAAATAAGATACGGATTTACAACCCCTGGGGCAAAAACTATGTATTACTTCAAGCACAAGGTATCCCAAAAGGTTAAACTAGGTGAGCGGTATTGGTTCACAAACTAATTTCTTCAATCGAGCTTTTAGAAGCTCAGATTTTGTTGCAAATACATCAGAAGCCAAAATAAATACTTACGCCACCTGGCGGCTAAACCATTCTTTACCAAAAATGAGAAATTATATGAAAAACATTTCCCACCAGGAGCTGTACCCGGTGCAGAAAGAATTTTTCAAATCAACTTTTAGAAGCGTCGATATCGGGGAAAACTGCAGTTTCCCTTTATGCCCCCTAGCGGAAAATCTGTGAATTACTTGGAAATGATACCGTAACTAAAATAGTCTTCAATATAAATGGCATCGAAAGGAAAAATAATTTAACAGACAAGAAAAAAGAAAACCAACAGCCACCTGCATTTTGGAGATAAATTTGTCAGACATAAGTTATATCAGCAGAAAAATCCTTAACTACAAAAACATTGTGCAGGAACAAAAAGGCAGGAATGGATAAAATTCCAGGACATGTACAGAATTTTAAGACATTTCCAGGATGCATATGAACCATGTTTAACTTTGAATGCTATAAATATTTTAAAGAACCAGACATAATCAAGTTTCTTAAAATTAATTGCTTTAACTGGGATGCACACCTCATAAGAATGAATGGTAACAATTCTGTTAAAAAATTATTTCTTGCAAAACCCCAAGGAAAGCGAAAATGAGAAAGACCAAGATCACGATGGGAAGATGCCATCGAAAAGGAATTTCAAGCCATAAATGAAAGAAAAAAAAACAAACAAAAAAACTTGTGTGCCAAAGCCAGAAGTAAAGGTAGGTGGCAATTTTTTTTGTAATTGTTGGAAGTTTAACGACCACCGTGAGCTACCCAATGGGCTATAAGCAGTCGTCAGTCCCTAATTTAGGGATACTAGTTCCAGGGAAGGGAGAGAGCCAGTGCAGTAAGACAAACACAACATCTACGCCTCGCCGGGATACGAACCTGGAATCTTCACAGACAAATGATCAGAAGCCATCACTTAGACCACTGCGCCACGGCGAAATCTTCAGAGGAAGGCCTTGGCTGTTGAGCCAATGATGATAAATACACATGGTGTTTAAAAATAAAAGGTTTCTTTATTTAGTGTGCTGTGTGCACGGGGTATTCCTGTTTAATTCTCTATGTCTTCATTATTTACAAATGTTTTTGATCTTTTGAAGAATACCGCAGCCATGGTTTGTTTTATGACTACAAAATAAGCAGGACGCAGACCTGGATGAGGGTGGGTGAGGGAGGAGTGCATCAGTTGAGCTTTATAGCAATTAGGGTAGTATTCTTTAAAACTTTAATATTGGTAAAGTGTATGATTTTAGCATGAGGGTGAGCAGGACATGGCCTAATTTCAGTTACTGTATAAATTTTTTTTTTTCACATTAGAAAGCAGGTTTTACTAATATCCTTAGATTCTTCAATGGAATTCACAGTTTTAAAACTTGTATTTTAATGGTCTTCATTAAGCACGTTATGGAAGACAAGGCTTACATTGTTCCGTGGGGTTACAAATGCTAAATCCCAAACCTTGTAACAATGGATGACCAAAAACTACCCTTCAAGAAGATAAAGGATTACCCAATGATCTCATGAAACATTCAAGTCTTGTTTTCAATTAATAATGTGTGATAAAATCCATACACTCAACTCTTTGAAATGGTGCAGTATGCAGATGCACTGATAACACCTGTGCTGTCATAATATAGGAGCAATTTTTTCAACAGCAAAAAATAACTATAAAAGAAAAAAAAAACATTCTATTTAAGCTTTTCAATATCATATGAGTTTACACAAATTTTTGAAAAACCTGTAGACTTCTGGACCTAAGAGAAAAATGTTTTTATTTTTTTTTTATTGTAAAAAAGTAAGATTATACTACGTATAATACATTTAAAATGAATAAAGTTTACTTTTACACTACTTAAGCAGAATTTTTTTTTTGCAGTTTCTTGTTGTAAGAAGTTAAGCTTATGTTTTTAACAATGAAATGAATAAAGTTTATTTTTATATTACTTAAGCATGAAAGTTAAAAAAAAGATGGCATTTAGTTAATTCTTGTGCTTATATAACTAGGTTTTTATTCACCAGCAACACAAATTAAAAAAAAAAAAAAAAAAAAAAAAAAAAAAAAAGCTGTTTGGTTACTTTTAAATATGCATATTGAAATTTTATCATATATGCATCTTATCTGAAAGGAATTATGTTTCTTTGAAGAAGCACTGGGCACCAAAATTTTCACTTGCTGAAGAAACTGCCACTGCAACAAAATTAAATAAACATTTGAGAGGCCACAATAAAGGGTAGGGTAAATGACAACGGAAGTCACACAATTAGTTACAACAATGAATATAAATAATGATTTCCTACAACCTATGATACTGTGCTGAACAATGAGTACTGAGTTTCACAAACAGTAGCAAATTAACATTTCAAATGACTTTTTAGATGGTCTGCCATCATGTCAAAACAAGAGTCCAACAAATGACTGTACTTTTGAATTTTTTTAAACACAATACATTTTCCTAAAACTTTTGTCTAATGCACACTTGTGTTCTGTGGGCAATTACATTAAAAGAACAAGATGGCAGAAGAACCAACCAAAAAGATAATTCAAAATAACACACTTAATTTGCTATACAAAAATCACAGAATAAGCTTTCACAGAATGCTGTATAATATTTCATAATATCTGGCATTTCACACCAAACAAAAGAAAATTTGCAGTTAGTAGAATTTCCACATTAATGGCAAAGTTCTTAGTAAGCTACCGCAGGTTTACAGCCTTTTGTGAACTGCAGATTTGCTTCTATTTTCATGTACGAGAACTCCACTTGTAAAAACTGAAAAGAAAAAAAAAAAAAGAGTAAATGATGAATAATGGGGGAAAGAAAACTTTAATTACAATTTTAATGCATTTAATTTTTTTCACAGAAATCAAACTATATTAAGCCACAGGAAGGATAAGTTAAGATACCTGATGCAATAGCTTTTATATTATGTTATGCTTCTTTCCCAACAGTAGTAAAGTAAATCTCAAGTAAAAAAAAATTGATGTAACGAAAATGGGTAATGGAAGTAGTCAAAACCATTGTTGAAATCTGTCGTATGAAGTGACATGACAATTGTTACATTGTTACTTAACAATATACAGTGAAACCTCTCTAAGGCAACAACCACTGCTGGTTCTTCTAAGAAACGGTCGTTCAGAGGGGTGGTCGCTAAATAGGGGAAGGTTTTAATGGCATATCCAATGAACCGTTTTGAGATTAAACCTTTGTAAACTACTGCCTAAGTTTTATAAATTACGTAATCTGAATTGCTACATTCTAAACATCATCCATTCCAGTTTATTTACAGTACAGTATGTATGTGTATAAATTAAAAAAAAAAAAATACTACAGCATATGCCATACATTAACACATTTGGAAGGTACCTATAGTGGTAACCTAAAAAAATATTCATTTGAGAAACGAATGTAATGTTTGCTTAAGTTTATCAGACTTTTCTTTCAGCACGTTTTTTCCTAAGTTTTCTTTCAGCTCACAGAATAGTTGCTTAATTATTCAACCTTCAGGACAGTCATAAGATCGCACTAAACAATCAACTTCCTTCAATGTCTCTTGAGTTGATAAGTTTTGAATGGGATCAATTTCCTCATCTGAAATTTCACCCAGAAATTCTCTAAGAGTGCCTGGGAAGAAAAAAAGACTTAAATAATTTAATAATTGATGATAGTCACGATTTCCAGTCATCGCATAGTTCTTCATCTACATCAGCTGATTCGCCAGCTATAGCTTGAAAAACAATGTTATGGCGGACATGAAATCGGTCGAGCCAGCCTTTAACTAGCTCGAAAATTTTCAACCCCAAATTCCTTTCATTATAAGGCCACTAATGGCATTTTTTTTGTCACTGGCCCACTTTAACCATTCCAGAAGCAAACTGTTCCCATTCTCGAATTTTTCCTTTCTCTTGACTAGTTTTTGTCTTCCTCCCATTCTTTTAAAACTGCTTTCTTATTTTTCAAAATGCTGTTTGTGTCTTTTCACACTTAAACATATCAGCCAGTTTTCTCTCAGAAACTCCATCTTGATCACTTTTATTCTATCCTCTAAATTCAGAACAACTCTCTTGCATGACATGATCTTATATGAAGAAAGAGCCAAAGAAAATGAATTATAAATAAAAAACTTTCAGTTGTGTGTGTGTGTGTGTGAGAGAGAGAGAGAGAGAGAGAGAGAGAGAGAGAGGTCAATCTTCCCAACTAAGGGGGTGATTTCAGTTGTAACATAAACATGCAGCACAATGATTGATATTTGAAAAGGTCAGCATGACAACCTCAAAGCAGCTAACTACCACAAAAGGTGGAACCCATCACCCAACCTAATCCCTCTTAACCCTGGAAGAGAAACGTGGATTATGTGACATGAAGGGAAATGCGGGACACTTGAGTACCCTAATAAAAAAATGGATTTCAAAACAACATTTAATTGAATATTTGCTTAGTAACATAAAAAAGAAAAACTTTGAGTAATTAATTATTCATCGCATATGCCCCGGCTGAAACTAATTTACGGGGGGCACTCAGTGCCCTGCGTTTCCCCTTCCAGGGTTAAACGTTCTTTGTCCGGCCAAAAAGGGGAGTGCTGTAAAGATGAGTTTTAACTGTCGCCCCCCTTTTTCAGCCTTTGTTCGAAGTGCGGGGATGGAGTCTGTCTTTCTTTACGCTACTACGTAAGCCATTAGAATTGCCTATCATTGCCGAGACCTCCCCCCTCACTAACTCACTTCCGTGCAGGAGAAACTTCCCAGCCATTTAAAGTGACCCCTCCATACTAATACATATTTGTTTAATATACTGTTTCATGGTTCCAGGGTAGAGATAACATTTTTAGTGGAAATGGTAATACAGACAATTCAGTTTTTTTTTTTTTTTTTGCAGCGGTCCTTACACAAAGATGGTCTTTAAGAGGAGGCGAGTGGTCTTTCAATAGGGGAAGATTAGCATTACCGCTATGGGTTTTGAAATCAGTTCCACAGAAAAATGGTCATAATGAGGGGTGGTCGCTAAGAGAGGTTTCACTGTATTTTACTAAGCTATCACTGAACATCCTTTCATCACGTTTTACATAAATGTAACAATATCTCACTGCCATCTACATAAATAACAAGAACATCATGCTAAATGCAATAAAAAGCCATTACAAAAATGCATTTTCATGCTATACATCTTTCCTGACAGTGAAGTACACTGAAGTGCCAGAAAAACTGGTACACCAGTCTAATACTTGGTAGGTCCCCCACGGGAGCGCAGGACTGCAGAAATGCGACTGGTTTCTCCACTAGCTTCTGGAAATATGCTGTAGGCAATGCACACCATACTTCCTGCAGAGCATTCCACAATTCGGGTGTATTCTGAGGTCTCTGATTCCTGTGTTCGATAGCGCATCGCATGGCATCCCAAATGTGTTTTATCACGTTCAGATCTGGGGAGTTGGGTGGGAATGGCAACACCCCAAACTCAGATGAATGCTCCTCTAAACATAATGTGGCGTCCCGACACTTGTGTGGAGGCGCAGTGTCCTGTTGGAACAGGCCCAACCCATCAACATGAATGGGTGTACCTCGTCAGAAAGGATGCGCACATAGTGTTGGCTGGTCACAGACGTTTGTAGACGTACCAGGGGTTCCAGTGAAGTTCAGCTAAACACACCCCATACCATTACAGACCCACCCCCCCACCACCAGCCGGTAGTTTCCTTTTCACAGGCAGGATCTATGGCTTCATGGGGTTTGTGCCACACACGAATCCTTCCATCTGCCCGATACAGTTGGAAACGCGACTCGTCAGACCAGGCTACTTATTTCCAGTCATCAAGTGTCCAGTGGCGGTGTTGCCGTGCCCAAGCGAGGCGCATAGCTGTGTCGTGCACCCAGCAAGGGGACTCAAGTTGGGCGTTGGCTCCCAAAGCCCATATTGTGCAGGGTACATTGCACAGTCCGGACGCCGATGCTTGTTGAGGCTCCAGCATTGAATTCCGATGATACCTACGAAAGTGTTGCACGCCTATCGCGTGAAACGATTCTTGACAGCCGATGGTCACATTGACTTAATGTCTTTTTACGGCCATACTGGCATTGTAGGTTGGAGGTTTTGCCGGGATTCTTGTAGTCACGGTACACCCTTGCAATAGTCGTCCGTGAAAATCCGAACTTCGTTTCTACCTTCGAAATACTATGGTTCATCTCATGAACGCGAACTAAGACACCGCGTTGAAAATCGCTTAAATCGTTATTACTTGTCATTCTCATGCTAAAAACAGCTCTGACAGCTGGCAAGGATGTCTATCGCTTTATATATGTACTGGCGGATGCAACCGAGTACATGCATAGGTGACGTTGCTATGCATTTTGCATAAGCGCATCTGTACCAGTTTTTCTGGCACTTCAGTGTATGTGTCATAACAAAATTTGGCTTCCTTTCAACTGGATGGGGGACTTGATATAGACAAGAGCTTCAAAATGAGGTATAACACAACAGGGTGTAACCTGTAGATATCCTACACCAAAAATTACCAATACCCTCACTAACACACTTGTGAGTCAGCTTTTCTTTCTATCTTGAGGTCAGATCTTAGTTTGTGCGTGTAGAAGAACTTTCATAATACATCACATTTTATGAAAGTTGTGTTTTTACTTTCATCTAAATCTGACTAATAAATAATAATAAAAATATAGTTTTTGAAAAACTTAACAGTTGAAGCACTTACTACTGCTGCTGCAGCCCTAGTTTAGTAAATATCTACTTTTATCACTTGCACATCTTTTTTCATTGGTTTTAACAACATCCGTTAACCAACCTACCTAAGTATCGCTCATTGCCAGGAATTACCATAATAAACCTTATTGTTTATTGTGATGAGTTTAAACCCCATTTAGTATGTACCCAACTGTGGCTCGGTGCGGTCAGAATGACTAAAACAAATGCAATGTGTTGTACATAAATAAATGTACACTCTGAAATCGTTCATTTTATTTCACACCAACAAAGATCTTGGCATGCACGAAAGGTGCATAGCACACATTATCTACAAAGAGTACAACAGCTAGTATTTCTTTTTGTTTTACAAAACTACTTGAAGATGAGTCATTGTTGCCCACAGTTTACTCACGAAAAGACTGACAAGATAATTAAACTTTATTGAAAAATGCCAAATGAAGTCAACAATTTCCCATCCCTTTGAAACTGTTTACGAATCTTGCAATTTTATGCATATAACACTAAATCAGAAACGCTAATCCAGAAAGTTTATGCTCATTCTTCCCTTCAGGTAGCACTGTTAGATGAGTGAAAGAGTATTGCATTTCTTAATCTTTTTTTCCATATATTGAGAAATATGACCTATTCCAATGCTTCCAAATTACCAAATGAAAGATAATTTAAAAACAATTTTGAAATACAATGAAGGGAATCTGTCTGAACAATAAGTGATGCCTGTAATTTCAGAGGTTACAATCTTCCAAGTCCTGTGACCATGTCAGTAAACCACCAAATGGCCAATTTTGTATTGAACTGGTTGAAGTACAAAATAAAGTGGAGAAATTTCTATGCACTTAAAAGAAAATACTGCAATGATATTGCAATTCTGATCTATATTGTGAGAATGGAATAAAATGATATACCTGCTTTTGGTAACATGATCTATTCAAGCATTACTAATAAAAACTATCCCACACAGATCTTTTATTTGGTAGTAACCACATTTTTACTTCTTAAACTAAAGACACTAATACAGGGGTCGAAAAATTGGGCAGTCCGGTGCTCGGGACTATTGGTTTTTATATTCAGACTAGAGCAAAATGTTTATTATTATCCTGATACTACCATTTAAAGGTTTGTTTTTCCAAAGCTATGTTACTTAAGCCAGTGTATTTTCTCAGATATTTTACCTGCTTTTTTCTTTTATAAGGTATTTATACAGCTGTTGAATCTTATATACATTTTGATGCTTAACATTATAACTTTCAGGAACCAAATCTGCTGAGGTGTGGAATGTGTGTGTGTGTGTGTGTGTGTGTGTGTGTGTGTGTAGGAAGGGGGGGGGGTAAGAGAAAAAGATATACTGACCGAGATTGCCTGCTTTCCAGTGTTGGTCAACAAACAGCTCATGAGGTCAGATGTGGGTAGATTCTATTGGTAGAACACATGAGTGTGTTGTCTACCAGTCATTACTTTATATAATAGACATTTCCTAAATCAGGACTTTATAAAACTTTATCCTAATTTTCTTGGGACTAGTGAATTCTCTCACTCCAGTTAATCCGGAACTAAATGGGCAAAACATAATTTCCAACCTCTGTTAATAATTACTTCTTGCACTGAAAAAAATATCTTTGTCAACTTTGATTTTAGTTATTTATAACAGCAAATAAATTTCACATTATCTTTTGCTTATGAAATATTTTATTGGGTTGGCCAAAAAGTTTCTACGGTTTGTCCGTGGAATGGCTCCAAGAGCACTTAGTTGTCTTTAACTTCTTTCGAAACAATTTTGTTACATTGTATTGTGACAGCTGTGTCATATCAGTGTAGCCATTTTAATATTAAAGATGGAAGAAAATAAGCAGCATTTTTGGCATATCATGTTTTATTATTTCAAGAACGTTAAAAATGCAACCAAAACACGAAAAAAGATTTGTGCAGAGTATGGAAAAGGTGCCGTGACTGATCGAACATGTCAAAAGTGGTTTGCGAAGTTTCGTGCTGGAGATTTCTTGCTGGATGATGCTCCATTGTCGGGCAGACCAGTCAAAGTTGATAACAATCAAATCAAGATATTGAGAACAATCAACGTTATACCACATGGGAGTTAGCCAATATATTCAAAATATACAAATCAAGCATTGAAAATCATTTGCACCAGCTTGGTGATGTTAATCGCTTTGATGTTTGGGTTTCACACAAGTTACGTGAAAAAAACCTTCTTGACCAAATTTCCACAAGCGATTCTCTACTTAAACATAATGAAACACATTCCGTTTTTTAAACAAATTGTGATGGGCGATGAAAAGTGGATACTTTACAATAATGTGGAACAGAAGAGATCGTGCGGCAAGTGAAATGAATCACCACCAATCACACCAAAGGCCGGTCTTCACCCAAAGAAGGTGATCAGTGGCATATCTTGGGTCCGAGACCTGGGCTACAATGTAATGACATGATCAAATGTTGAAACTAGTATGGATGATGTGCTTCGTAGGATGATGAAAGGATTAGGCTTTTATCTTTTTGGTTCATTTTTTAAACTTTTTTAATCTTCATTTCAACAGAGCTTTGTATAATAGAATATATGGTTGTTCGTCATATTTTAATTCAAAGAGATTTTTATACTTCATAGTTCGCAAACTAATGGTCATTTATTAAAAAGTTTTTATTCTTGAAGTCTGTATAACTAGCAGAACAATATCACAAGATTACCCAGGAAATGCAGAGCAGCAGTAATAGAATAGGTGAGTCGAAAGTTTTTATCTACATTTACCAATATTGTAGCCTACACATCTTTATCTGATGACCACATAGTTAGTATTATAACATGTGAAACAGTACATACTTCTACATATATTATGTAGTATATATTATTATATCGTACCACGTAAGCAGGTTCTATTGTGATATCAGCATTTTGAACTCTTCAGAAATACACAACCTTGTCCGACTCCTGCACCAACAGAAAACCATTTCAATAAAATTCCACTCACATCTACACGAGCTCTACTGCCAGCATACATGGCTTTCACACATTCAAGTACAGTCTGAGCTATACCATAAATATTCAAGACCTACAGAAGCATCCTGTTAATTTAATCATAAGCTTTCTCTAAGTCTATGAAGACAGCTTACCAACAAACATTCAATTAATCATATGAAATGAAAAAAACAACTGATTAGTGCAACCCTTACTGGGCATAAAACCACTCTGTACACCCCCGAGTTAAGATGTCATACCATTGATAAATGACCTTTTCCAAACACTGACAAACTCAGCACATTGATAGCACAATAGTTCTTACATTTAGTCAGATCACCTTTTCTCCGTATACAAAGAAACAATGACAGCATACTTCCAATCCTGAGGGACCATTCTCAATTCCCAGCACAACTGGCAAATTTCAGTTAACCAGTCAGTCAGTCATATTTTAACACCTCAGTTATGCCATTTACTCCTGGAGCCTTACAATTTTGATGAGATTTTATAGCTTTACAAACACCTTTCCTTGAAATCTGTGCTGTGCACACACACACACTCTCTCTCTCTCTCTCTCTCTCTCTCTCTCTCTCTCTCTCTCTCTCTCTCTCTCTCTCTCTCATTTCAATTAACTCATTAGGATCCCATATCATTTATCTGATCCTATTCTTCACACAACCTAGAACTTTATTTCCTCTGTTCTTTCTACACCTTGCATACTTCCAGAATGATTTCCTATCTTTCCCAAAAGCAGATTCATGCCTTTTCATCATCCCATCTCATCTATCTCTTGCCATTTGTCAAATATCGTTATCTACACATAAGTGCAGTACTTTCTACTGTTTTCATGAAGCCATCCTTCAGAAAATTTGAAAATTATATCACCCTGGAATAAAAATTAGGCTCACATCTCCCAATTTATGCTTGACAATGGCACTATTACACCACCTAGGAAAAAGAATTCCAAGCAACTGAAACCTTGCTACACTACAAAAAAAAAAGGCATTTATGCACCAATAATGATGTTTTTATAAGTCTTGCATGTAACTGTGAATAATTATTTCTTCAGGGAATTCACTTGCCACTGATATCTAAGACCTGACAGTAATGAATCATTTTTTAACACTTCTGATTTGTCAACACATGGTTGAATAAGGAGTCACTTTGAAACCACAAAGATATGCTTTAGTGTAGCAGTTTTCAGAAGGAAATTGGAACTATAAAGAATGCCTCACAACCATTTCATATATAAAGCCTGATGGAACAATTGCACTAATTTGCACAAGAAATGATGCACATTGGAATGAAGGGTTGTACAAGCCAGCTTTTATTTTGTAATAGACAATTGAATGTAGTTTATTTAGTGGTAGCAAGAAGTGTTCTACCGATGCAGTCTTTTGATACATTAGGGGAAAAAAAAAAAAAGATGCTAGAACAAAGAATCAATATGTGAATTTTAGTGATATTTAGGAGAGGCATTTATGAAATGCTGCTATAAATTTGTGGAGACCAAAACAAAATATAGAAAACAAAAGTTTTGGTAGACTACATTTAAATAGTTTAAAGAAAGAAAATGCATAAAATGTTTGAAGATCTTGCCATCCAATATGACCAAAAACCTATTTAAAACTTGGAAAAGTAACTGAAAGAACAAGAAACAACTGATTGCCAAGATTAAAATTAGTCTGTGAAAAGATCTCCATTTGTGCACACGTAGAGGAACAGATATGTTTACGAGTTGTAATACATCAACTGCACCCGATCACTATAAAAACTTAGCAGCAGTAGTAAAATTTGCCACAGTGATAAGCTAGCACATCATACAAAATTTTGAATTATTTAATCAATGGTAGATTTGATAGGAATTCTTAGCATCACAAATATTTTATAAACTAACAACTAACACCACCCTTGGAACAGGTGTTATTGTTCAAGATTCAATGACCAATCCTTGTGATAATTTTTTGTGGCTTCTGATTTCCTATCATTTTCTAATATCTCAAAAATTTTTGTGGGAAGTGTGTGTGTGTGTGTGTGTGTGTGTGTGTGTGTGTGTGGGTGGGGGGGGGTAGTCAACAACTATCAAATCTTAAATAATTCCACTGTACATCAGATGCCACATACTTTCAACATCTTTGTCCAATCCTATATTTTTGTTTGGAAGCTACGTGCTACACCGCACGGGTCTTTAACTGCCTGCTCTTTTTTATTTTTACATAAGGAAGCACATAGGTGAATTCTACACTGCAGACTACACTTTACTGTAGCAAGGTATCTTTTTCACTTCAAAATTTGGCAGAAATTTTAAAACTTCATTTCTGAGGCCCAGAGCAAGTCTTTTGGTGAGCTTGCTACTTATTTTCTGGGGTATTTCAAAAGGACTTTTATGGAAGGAAACTTTTCTAGTGAATTTAATGTCATTCTTAAGTTTCCTTTTTCTTTTCTGTGTTCTATTCTGAGACTTGGATGACACACACCTACCAACAATTTATGAAGAAAAAGTGGTAGTATAACAGCGAAACCTTGTTAAACTGCCAACATTTGTTTCATATGTTTTTCTTGAGGCGAGTGAGATAAGTGGTAAGAATGGTGATTCCTTAAAAATATACTGGGTGGGGCTCTGTCTTAACTAACATCCATTTTTGTATTGAATAGACAAAAAAACATTATTCTATCTATAACTTAAAAAAGCCTTTTCAAACAGTAGTTTTCAAATTCTTTCTCTTTTTAACAAAACTTCGGAAAAAGAAAGATGGCATGAATTTCTTTAATAATGTTTCGACAAGGATGTATAGGTAGGTATTGGTGCCAATGGTGAGTGATAATTTAAAATTTCATTATTAGTGGAAAACTTGTATAAAGCAACTTATAAAAAATTTCCACAGCAGTACTCCAAAGTATCAAGACTTTTCCAAATATGTAATGTCATTACTAATGACATGATATATAGTGTTCATTTGTCCCAATACTAAGGCTTGCTCCAGCTTATCACGCTTACCTTTTTTTTATATCTTTACTGAGCATAATGATTTTTTGAAGTGTATCCATTTTCCTTTTTCATTTAGGATAATTTCTACTGTTTGTCTGCTATTAAGTTTCTCAAATAAGCATGAAAAATGATTTGCAATACATTGCTGGCTTGAAGAATGATTTTTTCCTTGTATGTAATTACTAATTAAAATTTTTAGTTTTACTTTGAATTTGGTTGTTGAAATTTGACAGTTAACGAATAGCAAACAAATTGTACACACAATAATAAGCTTCTTTACTTGTTTTCTGTGCAGATGACAGTTTTAAAAGAGGGTTTAATACACTTTGAAAACATCTGGTGTCCTAGTGTATAGGCAGTTGGTGGACAGTGAGGCAGCAACTCATTCAGGGAATTTCCAATCCAGAGGTATTTGGGCAATTCCGTTCCAGAGTTAGAGCAGAGAAAAAAAGCAAGGGTGGCAATTTAAGGATGTTTGATTGCACATTATCTGGTAAACTTCCATAAGGAGCCACACGTTTACTTGACCACATAGGTTTGGTCACTATACTTTATGAGTGGCAACACCAAGTATTTTTTGACAGTGTCTTCGACAATAGGCTGGTACCTAACCCAAAAATTTGACACTATGTAAAATTTTGTACATCTAATTATTCTTGATCTCAAAGACTGTCCTGATGAAGCTAGGTCAATACCCAGTGAAACTATGGTCGACTTGAGAAAATAAATATTTGTGACAAACCACGTTGTATTCTCTTAATACATTAATATCTAATTATTGTTTCCAAACATTTATCAGCCAACATTCAGGAACCCATGACAGCAGTACTGGAAGAACATTTTGAAGAAAATGATTTTCAAGCATTGTTTTGTTTGGTAGAATGAGCGTGTAAAGAAGTGAGAACAGACAATATTTTGAAGGTGACCACCAAAAGGTCACTGATCACACATAGGTCATTGTTACTATTTTAACAAAATCAGCCTGGCTACTTCACTGTCAGACATGTTATAAACACAGATACACAATAAAAATATAAATTAATTTAAATGTTTGCACCTTATTTGCATAAGTACATAGGATCATTTATTAAAATGTAATCTACAACCTAAGAATGAGATCATAAAAATGTACAGTAATCCCTCCTTATTCATGAGGCTTAGATTCCTTGTAGTTAAAAATCAATTTCAAGACTTAACAGCTCATGTAGACAATTAGGTACAGTCCCATAGCTTATGAAACATTGTTTAAGTAATATTTCATAACATGGCTGTGAATTATTTTGGAAATGGTGTTGGCATTTATTGGAAATAAGTGTTTATTATGAAAGCAAACATACTTTACGTTATTGCTGTTAAGCATTTGAGAAATCGTACCTATATTTATTGAAAATGCTTAAAATGAACATGAATACCTTAACATAATCTTTAAAATTCATATTTCTACATGTGCAAACTGATAACTTAGGTTACTGTCATGAACAGGGCTCGACAAATCCCAGGCGCCCTAAAATCTGGGCCTTGGTGCCTAATTTTCTTCTTGGCATTTTGTAATTTGCAGTAAATACAGTAATTTCTGTTTTATAATCCATAGATTATCTATTAAAAAGTTATAAATTTAGGTACTGCGGACACCGGTAAAAAAATAAAATAAATGATGCAGCGTTCAAAAAAGTCAGCGAGGCAATTGTCAGGATAGGCGATGTGTTATTGGGAAAGTATCGAAAATGCGGTAACAGAAAAATGTAATGCAAGAGTGAAATAGAAGACCACAAAGAGATTGTAAGAATATATACACATATATATTTCTTTACTTAAAAGCATTTTGACATAAAATATGATGCAAGGAAGACTATACTATTTGCGCGCGCAGAAGCCTATGGGGTGTGAGAATCCGCGACTTTCGGGAATCCTGCAAAGCTATTCCATAGCATGAAACCATTCTGCAAATTGCATTGCCTAGTTTTGGTGCACAAATTGCAGAGGTGCCAACCTCTAGCAGAACGTATCAGTAATCAATAGGGATTTTTCAGTAATGTTTCAGTAATGGAACACGCCAATTTTTTTTTTTTCAAAGTTAAAGACAATATTATAGTATTACTGTGTAACCTGTAATACTTGTATGAGGTGACTACCTTCCGAGGAGCTTATCAGTAATCACCATACAAAGCCCCATCGTTAACGTGCGGAAAGGATATTTCATGAGAAATTAATGTGTGAAATGTGTAATAACCTTATATGTTTACACTATCCTGATAAAAAATTATGAAATTAAATTAAGAGCAAACTATTTCACGATACGACTCTTAAGGCATAGTACGATTCTTTCAACAATATCGCTGTTTGGCGATATGATTCATGGAGATTCCATTTCAAAATGATATGATTGATAAATGATATGATCATCGACACCGATATCTGCCATCTGATTCGGAAAACACTCTGATCAAAATCGAACGCCGACGTACTGGCCGTGTCGCACTAAAAGGGTTAACAAAAAAGGATACAAAATCGAGATTCTCCAAAACGCACTGAAATCCGTAATTTTTCCAACCTGTCCGTAATTCCGTAATCTGACAGTCGAAACCGTAATAATTACGGACAATCCGTAATAGTTGGCACCTCTGCAAATTGTATTAAGGATTTTTCTTTTTCTTTCGGTATTCAGAAATAAGACAATGCTATGGACTGTCCGCAATTTCAACGGATTTTTTGTGTACCTAATGAACTATGGTAATGCTGCAACAGCTAGCGATTTTAGTTCTTTATGTAATACAGAAGTACTTCAAAATGACAGTTACTTTTTCAATAAGACTATCATTTCTTTCTTACATCTTTGGATTTCTGAGTCAGTCCTGTAAATCGCAGTTTTCTGTCGGAAATTACGATTAACGATTAACACGATAGGTGCGGATTTAAGACTGTCGTACATGCCAATTACAATGGAATGCCTGTAGTTTCCATATATTTTGTTGTCTGACTACGGAACTCTCTCTCAAAACTGCAGATTCTACAAATTTTCATTTTGTTAAAAAAAATTATTCTGCTATTATTTAATGATATACATAAGATACTTAAACGTATTTGCAGAATTCTTCGTTCTTTTTTGTCACGAAGAGGGGGGGGGTTGTCGGAGGATGGAACTCCATCTTTATGAAACTTCGAAAACAGAAAGTCGACGGGGTTCAGATCTTTCTGTAATCACAATTTCTTTTTTCTCGCGATATTGCTTCTGTTCAGTATTTTTAAGTATTTTTGTATTTCAGCTTGAAAATAGAAGAAAAATTTCCCAAACCGGAAGTCTGACAGGTTTCCCATAATAGCTATCCCCCCTGCGACGTTCCCACTCTCCAGCGCTGTTAAATGTCCCCCACCCCATAAGTTTTTGCATTTAATCTTGATAAAGGAAGAAGGAAATCCCCAAAAACGAAAATGATGAACATTTGTAAAAATTGATGCATGGTGTTCAAAAGCATTAATATTCCCAAAGTTACACCATTTATCTAAAATAGTTGAAGCTTTGATTTGATATCATGCGCTTGTGGTCCTCAGGCTGATGGTCTTTATCAGAGGGCATAAAAAACAAGAAAAGAAAGAAAAGTGACAATAAAGTAGGGAGAGAATGATATCAGCAGAAAGAAAAATTAAGCAGTGGTGCTGTGAAGTTGCAGAGTCAACAAAAGACAAACTGACAGTCTGCATTCTTGCTGTCTGTTTTGATTTTTCACCAGTTAAAATATTCAGCCCCCCCCTCTTTGGTCTCGTCTTAAACTGCAATTTTAGAGGCAGTACAATCACATGGTAACACGGTTCAATGCACCGCACGTTCACTTGCTTGGATTTCCTGTCTGTCAAGCATCGTGGAATTCTGAACGCATCTTACTGATTTTTTACTGGTGGAAGTTTCGAACTTAAATCTCGTAATCATGCCCTCGCTGGGAAATCAACTATGTGTTTCGCACGTGTTAAGTTTGCTTCATTAGAGTTCTTGTTTGTAGTAATGTTTTGTTGGGGCGCAGATTTGTTTTTTACAAAGAGATGGATCATTTCGTAAAATAGTCTATGTATGACACGCAATACTAGTTATTAGTAACAAGGCTGTCGCCAATGTTGGCAGGTACGGACTGTCATTTTTTTTTTTTTTTTTTTGAAGTATCGTGGCCTGAGACATGCTTCCGCGGATTATGTGAAGGAAAATATTGTTTTTCTCAGAGTTTCATGATTTACAAATCGTAAGCCACCGCGGATTATACACCCTTGCGGATATCACGAAGGAATTTCTTTTCTGAATTTTATGGTCTACAGATTATACGAAGAAAAAAAAAAAACTGTTACTTTGAATTAATATGTACAAAATATGATATCCGCAAATCATATTTTAATAAAATTGAAACCTGAAATTTAAATTTTTTTGAGATTATCTACTGAAAGAATGGAAAAAGAAAATTATGAAGCAAATTGGAACTTTATTTTGCAATAAGTTGTTTGGATAAAAAAATAATAACAAATATGGTTTACCACTTTTCGTTCCAGCGTCATAACCAAACATGTTTTTGTTCATGCGTTATTAACTGTATCACCTGGCGCCTAAATTTTGGAGCTGGCTCCTAGATCTAGAACATATTTGTCGAGCCCTGGTTATGAATTATCTTAGCCTTTAATAGTAGCATTTGTTTTCTTTAATTCACGAATAAATCATGCTAAGCACATATTTCTGTGTTGTACACAGTAAAAACAATGATACAATGGTACATCACAGTGATACGCGGTAAATTACAGGAATTTGTTTAAACTGTCAGGTACTGTCCTACAAGAAAGCTCAGATTTGATCACCTATGATGGCTGGCATGAACCTCATTTCCTCTCAACTCAATTCATTCTTTTATTTCTGTGGTACATTTAACAATTTTTTTCATTCCCCCCCCCAGATTCTTTGTTTTTCACCATTTTTGTCTGAAGAAGAAATTCATCCTTCATTAACTCTGCTTAATTTTTCTCTGCATCAATACATTCCTCACTTGCCAGCTTGTCCAATTATTTATTTTTCAGCTCATCAGTGTTTCAATGTGTCAGTAATTTCAACCTGTTTTACAAGAAGAATGATACACGTCACTACTAGAGGCACCAGAGAATGAAAAATTGTTCTCTCTCTCACTCACACTCACGTGAATGAATGAATGGAAGAATCAAAGAAGGTAACCTTTCTCACCAGTCATTTATTTCTTGGAAACATACAAGAGAGGGAGGGGGAAATGCCCTCCAATGTACTTACTAAGAGGACAAAAAGTTCCTATTCTGCTTTCCAGTTCTGTCAATACTGTATTTGTCTTAGTGAAATCTTAAAAAAATTGGCCACTCCAGAATCCCACACATATTGAACTATCAACTGTTTCTGCAACTAACTCTTCTTATATTGCATGAATGAAATCCATAACACTACAAATATTGAATTTTTTTTCATAAAGCAGTCATAGTTAGCAACATAAGTTAGAAGTACTTTGCTAATGGCCTGATGGACATTTCGTGTACAGTCACTTATAAAAGTTCTGATGATACCTTGATTCAATGTATGGATATCACTGACACCATGCCAGCAAGCAAGAATATAATTAAAAAATGAATGCTCAACATGTCTTACAATGCACAGTATACTTATGCAGGATAAAGAAGCATAATCTGACAGTAAAGGTCTTTGGCTGGAATAATGCATAAGTGGCATATGCATTAAAACTGCCTCAGTATTGGCACACAGAAACAACACTGCTCAGTCTAACAGTCGATAGTTCTCATTTTTTAATTGAAATACAATATGCCAGGTTCACTAACACTTGAAGCTCATTCCAGTTTGTAATCTTAACTCTGGAGAAAATATAGCCAGATTTTCTCAAGAAACACGGCACATTTTCTCAAGAAACACGTCAGCACATTTTCTCAAGAAACACGTCAGCACATTTTCTCAAGAAACACGAGGAGAAAACCACAATTGATGTAAACAAACTACACATACAGAACTGACCTTCAACAGTCAAAATTATTGTATTATTTTTTAGATACTGTTTAATGATTCAGTGCAATATGCACAACCTAAAACTAGGGAACATATTATATACTTGCATTTCAAAATAGGTTTTCATTTCAGAAAGTTCAGCTTTGTCTTCTAGTGTGTAACATTCAATAAAATCACTAATAAATAAATATACTCATAAGCACCTAATTGCAAAATCAGTGCCATAGCTACAGACATCTCTGACACTTACTTGGCATGCATGCACATCTCTCTCTTGAATTGAGTGCAGAACTTCAGCCAATATTGCTGCAGAATGCAAAACTCTGCTGGTGATAGTGCCAAAAATCAATACTGGCACTTCATTATTTTGTTATGGTTAGTCTAATAAAAAAATAAAAAAAATAAAAAAAAAAAGGTGAACAGAACCCCCCCCCCAAAAAAAACAACAACAATCCCAACCTGTATTTGTTGCTTTATTAAAAAAAAAAAAAATGGAAGTTTCATAATAGAAACCCAAAGTTTGAATAATAAAATTTTCAGAATAGAATTTGGAAACTTAAGGGCCAGGTGAATATTTTTAGGTGACATGAAACCTGGGTGCCCTGGATTTGCACCACTGAATATAGCAATTACCTCACCTTCTGAAGAAACTTTCTCAGCTAATTTACTATTACAAATAAAAATCCTAATCTATCCTAATCTTTCTAGGTGCCTATTTAATGGTGGCTCAAACAAAGGATTGGGAATTTTAACATCACTCACTCTTCTACCTCTTTGATTCACACAGCAAGCAAGCTCAGAGTGATATTAAAACTTAAATTTAGAATTCCCCTTTTGCAATTTTCACAATACACAAGGCATAAACCACAACTTAAACTGATTGAATTGCTCCAGGCCTAAACAATGAAATAAACAAATTCTTTCTCCCCATACAGTAAGATGAAAGCAATGTCCTGTTACAAGGAGTGGCCTACAATATCAACTGCAACTGTGAGAGAAGCTACGTAAGAAAAACTGGGAGATAACTTAGGTCATGCATAGCTAGCTACAAGAAATGTTATGAGCAAAACAGGACTTTAACACATTCAAAATATTGGAACTCCATAAAAATTCTATCACATCAGCAATATTTTGTGAAAAAGAAATTGGAAGAAGGCATAAAAATTGGAAGAGCCACAATTAGTGTACACAAAGGCTGGGTGTTACCATACGAGAGGCAACACCTACAATCTCGAGCCAGTCCTGACAATGAGTTGACGTGCAATCCAAAAATTTGACAACAAAAAAATTCACCCAAGTAATCCGATAAAACTAAAGTTAAACTTAATGATTTCTCAGTTTAGTTGTATATAACTTATATAAAACCTAACACATCTCTTAATTAGAATAAGCACTGTAAGAGGAAAGTGATGAATTACAGTTATAAATAATGATAAGAAGCAGACTGCTTACATACGTAAACTCCTAACATTTAGGAAAATGATGCTCAACCTGTAGAAGTTTACTGAATGTAAAAAAGGGACACTGCAAACACAAATATTGACACATTAAGTGACTGGGAATGATGCAGTGTGAGAAACCGAGGCCTGTGAGGAAAGCTGTGATGCATGTGATGTGTCCATTAACAGCCACATTTCCTAGCTATGAACATGTGAAATCTGTCCTCAAACGCATATGAAACAGCCACTAATACATTCTCACAAATATGTGAAATCCCGAATCCAGAACCTGTGGATAACAAGGGATTACTGTATTTTTGCAATATCTTTTATACTCTTTCATTATTACTTGTGAAAATGCAGTGTGACAATGTAAATGAGATTAAACAGATCTTAACATTCTCTGCAAACTAAATAAGCCAAAACTTACTTTGCTATAATGTAAGCAAAAATTTACAGGTGTTTTAGAAAACACAACTACTTCATTAATTCTCATGTAGAACCTCATCTCCTTGTTGACCTATTAAAATTAGGTGAATATTTAAAAATAAGTGTTGAACACACAATTATAAATACAATAGTAATTAATACCAAAGAACAACACTGTGTCAATAATTCTTTCCAAAATAGAAGACACTGCAGTAAAAATAAAATAAACTAATAAATACAGTGATAGTAAAAATCAGTTGTATTAACAAATTCTTCAAAAACCATCAGAATAAAAAAAATTTTCAACTGCTGAGATTTCTAGTTTTTTTATGCTTTCCAACCGTAGGTTGAAAAAGCGTATATGCTCCAGCTTTGTCCGTCTGTCTGTCCGCACGATAACTCGCGTAAAAATGGTTCGATTTCGATGAAATTTTAGTATGTGGTAAGGGACAACCTGGGGATGAACCCTATTAAAAATAAGAAAAATCGGGTAAAAGGTCAGGACACATGAGCAGGATCTATTCCATCGTCCTTATGCATCATAACTTACGTAAAAATGCTTCAATTGCGACAAAACCGTATCATGTTGTTCCGGATGTATACTGAACCGGTTCTGTTGAATATCATCGAAATGGGGTCAACGATCAGGGCACAGGAGCAAGATTTATTCCACAGCCATTATCCTCATAACTTGACTAAAAATGCTTCTATTGCGACAAAACTTTAGTATGTTGTTCCGGACGTATACTGTACTAATTCCGTTTAATATCATCGAAATGGGGTCAAAGGTCAGGGCACAGGAGCGAGATTTATTCCACAGCCATTATCTTCATAACTCGAGTAATGATGCGTATCATATGTCGGAAAGCATATCATTATTAATGCATTGCATGATTTTACTAACTTGTTAAATGTGGCAGATGTTTTAACATATTAGGACACTAGAAAATAAACAAATACTGCTTTGTATTTTCTAGAAAACTCACTACTTGATTTAGATGAGTCTTCCACATTAGCAAGCTCTGTGCTGGTGTACTGTTTTTTTTAATGCTTCACTTATATTCAGGTTTCACATAGAAAAGAGATAGATGTCCCTACCTTTTTTCTATGTGAAACTAAAAAATGCTGAAAACGACAAAAATACTGCATTTTTGCACACATTTTTGTGCAAAATTACAAAAATACATGCAAAAATGAAATTTTTGTGATTTTTTGCAATTTTTATTTAGGACAATTAAGCAATTAAGATATCAAATTCCTATGGAATAATACAAAAAAAAAAAAAGGCCACTGTTTTCATTCCCTTAAAAATTCCTAGTGCTTTTTTGTTTTTATAATTTTCCATATACTTGAAGTGTTTCAAAAGAGTAACTTCTAGTACATTTTAAAAGTACATCAAAGCTTTTTGGCAGTCTTTTACCCAATGACTTTATAAATCAGAAATCTAAAGCAATTATTTGAAACTAAGAACTTTTTTCATGATCTATATACAAGTAAATTTCACATAAACATTGCAGCCTCCACCAAGACTCAATTTCGAGCTTTTCTTTATTAAAAAAGTAGTGTTATACACTGGTTGATGTATAAGTTCTGCAAGTTAATTATGGTTGATAATCTATGAGCAATCTTTTTCTTTATTTCTTTAGCGTTTGCATTTTCAAGATTGCCTACTAGATGGTAACACTGCATAACTGGCACGGTTTTGTTTCCATATGAAACATTTTAAAACTTTTAAACCCATTTAAAAAAAGTCAATTTCAGCACAGACTACATGGAGAGGAATCGGATAGTATGCTAGTTACCTGTATTTCAGGCACCTTTCCTTCCCAAGAAATGCAGCCTAAAAATGGGTGTGTCCTAGTCTGATAACACAGCAGTGATAAAACAACAACAACAATGAAACACTGATGCTATTTATGCCTCGTATGTGATAATCATAGCTGCAGAGTATGATCCAAGAACTTGCTGACAAGAGTAAAGAAGTGGGATTAAAAATGAACTTTCAGAAGACAAAAGTGATGTTCAATGCTTTTACACGAAATGAAGATTTATCGATTGATGGAGAAAAGCTGGAGATAACAGACACGTACACTTACTTATCTTGGACAGCAGATATCAAGTGAGGGTCACATTGATGAAGAAATTAATTGGCGTACAAAACTTGCCTGGAGAGTTTTTGGAAGAAACAGCAAAATTTTCAAGAGCAATATGCCATTATGTCTTAAAAGAAAAGTGTTTGATCAATGCATCCTTCCAGTGCTTACGTATGGTGCAGAGACGTGGACCTTAACTAAAAGAGACATACAACTCAAAGAAGCATGGAGAGGTGCATGCTTGGTGTAACCAGGAGAGATAAGAAGAGGAACTCGTGGATCAGAAAAATGACAAGAGTGGAAGACATCACGATCAGAGTTAAATCCCTGAAATGGCAATGGGCTGGGCATAATGAAATGGCAATGGCATGGCAATGGGCTGCCAGAAGGATAGACCATCGATGGACAGCTGAAATTTTAGATTGGATTCCAAGGGACAGGAAAAGACCCAGAAGAAGACCACATGGGAGATGGGTGGATGAAATTCGAAAGTATGCAGGAGTGACATGGAGGAGACTGGCACAAGACAGACCGTTGTGGAGGAAACTTGGGGAGACCTTCGTCCAGCAGTGGATTGATAATGGTTGACAATGATGATGTGATACAAAGACTTAAGTTTAGAACTGCTCTACAATATACCTTTAATTCCAAGATAAGGACGATACGTTATGTCAACAGATATGTATGTACATAGAATATCTGTTTTGACAATGCACCTTATATTGCTGATACCTGGAGGAAAAGCCTTGGCAATACAAATTTTTTAATCCATGCAATAATTTGGAAAAAAAATCTTAACAGAGTGTCTTAGAAAGAATGGTTACATTTATGAAGAAATAAAAAAATTAGGAATATACAATCAGGGTTTCCACTCAATTTCAGAAATGAAATTCCCTGACTTTTTCAGGTTTTCTAGGAAAATTTTCACAAAATTCCAGACCATATTTTTACAATTCATGGCAATTTTACAGTAGAAAACTAGGATCTCTACTCAATATGCAGTAAAATCGACCTAAGCAAATGCTATCTTAAGCGTATTAACATATCAGATTAACAAAACCATAAAAATAAAATTAAAGCCAGTTTTATGACTCAGTGAACTGGAAAAAATAATCGCTAAATTGGAGGCATCATTAAACTGGAGAAATTTAGCAAACTTGGGACCCTAAGGAATTAATTGGCTACATTAACTTACATTACTTGGATAAAGAAATTACTCCTACATGTACAAAATCTGTTTTTTTTAGTTCAGTAATTTCTTCAATTGTTTTTGAATGCTTTATATGTTTCAAGTTTTGCTCTTTTTGCTGAAGCACTTTAATTTGGTCCTAAGTTCTTTTCTTTGCATTTTCAGCCCCCTTTTTTTCTTCTCTTCTAGTGCAAGATGATAGAGTCCGTGACATCTTCATGCTCTGCAACAGCTCAGAGGTTATTGGTACGGATAGTAGATCACATATGATTTCACTGCATCATATGTGCTACATAGAGCAATTAACGATTTTTCCTGTAGATTTTCAACAAGACTGTCTTTGTTTATTGAAAAACCTGACTTTGATGAAGCATTGCCATGGGATAAAATTATAACGATTCTCACTACTTGCCACAGCTCTTTAAATTCTTCGTTATGCAGGTATTTTGAAGAAAAAAAAATCTAATTGTGCGTTTTTCGGACAAAATAAAGAAATATTTTCCCGCTCTGTTTGTAAATGTTGAAAATTGCTGCTTGGCACAATCTGCTGATAATGCTGGTAAAATGTTACCACAGGTGCCAACCTCTAGCAGAACGTATCAGTAATCAATAGGGGATTTTTCAGTAATGTATCACGCCATTTTTTTTTTTTCAAAGTTAAGGACAATATTATAGTATTACTGTGTAACCTGTAATACTTGTATGAGGCGGCGACCTTCCGAGGAGCCTATCAGTAATCACCATATGAAGCTTCATCGTTAACGTGCGGAAAGGGTATTTCATGAGAAATTAATGTGTGAACTGTGTAATAACCTTATATGTTTACACTACCCTGATAAAAAATTATGAAATTAAATTATCAATATTGTAATTACCTCATGTCATTGCTAACATAAAGACTCCCTTGTTGCTTGTTTTGCAGTGGTATATTCTTTTCAGAAAACTCCTTTTTATAACATGGCTCACCTGAGGAAAATGCTTTACTTTTCTGTACAAGAAGGGCACTTAATGTTTTGGTGCTCATTGTTGGGCAGAATTATGCGAGGTTTTTCCTTACTATACTAAATATTCTCTCTGTAGAGGAATTGCTGTGAGGGATAGTCAGTATTGCCAACATTAGTTTAGGCAATGAAAAATACTTGGGAAGGCCAGATGAATCCTTCATCTTAGATATTTCATTCCATGCCACATATGCTCTAGGATATCCAGCTTCATCAATACCAGTCTCGGAACATAGCATGAAACAAGGGACCTGCATGATTACAGCTTGCTATAGGTAGGTTATGCTCCACAACGAATGTAGTAAACAGCAATTCAGCATTTATCAAGCTTTTTTCATTCTTTTTTGCAAAAGAATTATCCAAAGGCTTTTATTGAGTCTTTCATTTTACACAATCCTCGTGTTTTTTTGACTGGATATGCCTTCCGCAATCATCTCGTCCTACATGGGCTACTGATTGCTCCCATATTAGAAGGCACGCAAGGAAACCTTTATTTCAGCATTTGTAACATTTTTCCATTTTTTAGCTTGAGATTTGGGAGAAAGATTTGGATGTTCCTGGAGAAACCTCATTGCATATTTATTTGTTTCAGAAACAATAATTCCAAGGATGAAATTAGTAAAAAACAAGTAAAAATATGCAATAGGTGCGGTATCAGTTGCAGGAGCATGTTTGGGCCCCTGCATTTCATAATAATCAAAAGGATGCCGCGGTTGTTCATCACTTCCCTCTATTACATCCTCCCATTCGCTTTCATGACCTAAAGATTCACTATCAAGATCTTCACTTTCGGAAGAAATTGAGCGCGTGACACGGTGGTTAGTTTTCTGGCTTGATGTTGCTTGGCCAATACCACTTTCAGATGATTCAAAATCATCACTATCACTTGGCGAACTTTCACCCTCACTACAACAAGCCATTTCAAATAACCTTACAAAAACATTTCACGCAGTAGGAAAACGCATGTCTGCTAGTCTGAGGAACAAGCTGTCAATAAAGTCATCCTCTGCAAACACTAGTTTGGAAAAAGAGGAGGATTCGTAATTAACGGAGTTTTGCGATTGTGTCTGTTTGTTTGGGAAAAAAGAAATGAATAATGCGAAAAGCTTCTAGTAATAAAACACCGCATTTCATTCGCCCGCGTGGCGAAAGGAGGGGAGGGGAAAAAAAAAAAAAAAAAGAAAAAAAAAGACACCACCTGCCATTGCGGGACCATGCGTTGCAACGAGTTGCGCGTTATTCGAACGGGGCTCGAAAAATGATTTCCGATAGTACAACGTTTTATAATTCACCAACAAGGCCAAGTGAACAGTCCTATCTCAACTGCAGTAGGAAAAGTTTTGGCTAAAGCAGCCTTTCTCCCATCACACGGAGAAAGCGCGTGGGGAGTCAGATAGCAAGCGCAAACTATTTCACGATACGATTCTTACAGCAATATCGCTGTTTGACGATACGATTCATGGAGATTCTATTTCAAAATGATATGATCATTGACAGTGATATCTGCAGTCTGATTCGGAAAATACTCGGATCAAAATCGAACGCCGACGAATCGGCCGCGTCGCACTAAAAGGGTTAACAAAAATGGATACAAAATTGAGATTCTACAAAACGCACTGAAATCCGTAATTGTTCCAACCTGCCCGTAATTCCGTAATCTGACAGTCGAAACCGTAATAATTACGGACAATCTGTAATAGTTGGCACCTCTGTGTTACTATCACACAGAAGTTGCAAGTTATCCATTTATTTTTCACATAGTATAGCATTAGAACATAGTAGAAGAGGATCTAAGCAGGACATAGATCTCACGGTCAAAAAATTTATTGGACTATTTTCAATAATCTTGCTGGCCATATTAACCTGGAAAGTTTTACATTCAGTGACAAATTTGTCCTTCTCACATTCAGAGGCACCACTTTTTTTCATGTAGCTCCTGGTAGCAATTCCAATATCAACATTTCTTCTAGGGATTTAATGAAAGACATCTATCTTCACTAATTTAAAGGGAGTGGGAGCTTCCCTTAGTAGTTCATGTTTGACAAATCTTGCCATTATTTGTCTTAATAGATCCACAAAGGAGCTATACAGAAAAGGAATCATAGGTGAAGAACTTTGAAACTCTTTTTGAAATGGCTCCAAAATAACAGCAACTGATATAAAAAATGATATTTTTGCCAAAATTAATTTATCGTTACATGCATCTTTGATGTTTCCAACAGATATGGTTTGTGGTAAATCTTTCTTTGCTGTTTCAAAATATTTTTTTAACATGAGGGAAGACCTCCAAGTGCTTTTTCAGAAACCTTAACATTTTCCATCCATCTATAATTTGGCAGAACTTCATTGGAAAGACATGACTGTTAGGGCTATGAAATCTGCATGCTTTGCTGGACTGTCTTTGAACAATCTATACATTGCTTGAAATAAGAAATCTAACTTCCATGTTGTTATTGTTTCCTCTCTGGAACGCTCCGTGAATTAATTACATGGAGACTACATGCCCCAATATTTAATAAATAATGACTTTTGTTTTCTTTAAGTTAATCACAAATATGTCTTCAAAATTAAGATGTGTGGCCCATCCATAGAAATTTATAAATGATTTTCCAAACTTAAATCTGATAAACCTTCACAAAATTTTTCATATAAAATCCTGGGCAGTAAGTAGAATGGCCAAGGAAAACTGAATTAAAAATGTACTTTCACTTCATTAGAATTTTCAGGCCAGTATCTAATTAATATTAAGTCCATTTGCCCTTCTTGGGCAACAGCATTCAGAGCTTCATCAATACATAGTACAAAATATGACGGTGAAATTTATTTCAATAGCAAAGAATGGAAATATGGGGCCAAACCTAAAGTAACAAAGTAGACCATTTTCATGCTCCCCAAGGTGATATTCATCGCTACCTCACTATCAGGGAACATGGCTTGAAATATCTGTGCTGCATCCTTGCCACTGTAGGATGAGCGTGTCATCACTAATTTGAGAGCACACAAAATTTCAGACGTAAGAGATTTATCTTTAGTAACATAATTCACCACTAAAGAACATGCCAATGTTGAGTTTGACCCTTCTCTTTGTATTTTTTTTATCACTTTCAACGCTAGAAGCACCGCTAAATAAGGTAAAAATAGATACTTGCTTTGTACTCTACACTGACTTTTGGTGCTTAACATTCTTCTTGCGACTAAATATAGCTTGTCTGCGTATTTTGCTTAAGTTGAATGTTTTACAGCAAAGTTGACAACATGCTGTACACGGGTCCATGTGTACAGCTTCGATCCAGTTTGCCCATTGTGGATTCAATTCTTTATCGGCCCATTCCAAATTGAAAACAGTTTTCTTATTGCTCATTTTGAACAAAATGCTAACATGCAAGAACGTAAAAGAAGTGTGAAGATCTTTTAATTCAAAGACTGCTCAAAGCTCATGTGCTTCCACCTGAAATACGATAACTCATACTTACAGTTCTGTTCTCATTCGTTGGAGCAACTTCGTGTCAACAAAGAGCTAGAAGAGGAAAGGTAAGCACAGCTAGCACTGGCATTCCGTTTCCCACTATCCTGAGGAGACAGCAGAGGCGCGGGAAATCTTCGCCTCAGCGCAAATATCATGCACTTTCCCCTGTTGAACACCCCCGTTCTCTCTCTCTTTCTCTCAGCAAGAGCGGCATGTGACCTTGTTTCCCCTCGGACTTCTGGGTTCAGCAGCGAATGGAACGCAGGTAGCGAAGGAGGATTCGGGTACAAAATACGACAAAATCTTAACACTTGGCAGGCTTGACAAGGGATCGCTCATTTTTCCAAGTTTCAGTGAGAAATAGCAATTTTTCCTGACTTTTCTAAAAAAAATCAAATTCCCTGACAATTCCAGGTTTTCCCTAACCTGTGGGAACCCTGGCAATTCAAAATAAAAAAGCACGAGAGTGCACGACAGTGGAACTCTCCTGGGTTTTTGCAGGCTGCCCCTATTCCAACAAGCATGCAAATTTAAGTAACAGCTGTAGGGCAGAGATCGCTTGCCAGTTAAGTTGAGAATGGTGACTGTTCAAAAGGACGTGCGCGCGCACGTGTGTGTGTGTGTGTGTGTGTGTGTGTGTTGGATGGAAGAATCAAAGTCTGTTACCACTGTGCAAAGAAAGTACAGGATGAATTATGGCAGACACACTCATCCTCACAACTGCATTTTATAATGGGTTGGTCAGTTTCAGGCAATCAACAGTGTGGAAAAACAACAGTCCTGAATGATTATACATGACATAGGCAATGTTGAAATTCAGTTACATTACAAAAGCAACAAAAAATATGCAGAATCTAAGTATTTATCTTAACCTTTAATTGACACACAACTGCTTTTCTTTTCAATCTGACTTTTTTTGATACACATATTCAGAGTTGTATAAAAAAATGTATCTGTGTATACAACCACTGAAACAGAAAACTTGCTTCAAACCCGCAAATCACACGATGACAATAGAATAAAGAAAAATTAATAAAATAAATAATTATTAGAGCATTACAGATTCCAGTGAGGACATAAGTACATTACAACTGAATATGCAGCAATGTGTGTGAAATGGACCTTAAGGGCAAAATATTGGACCACGGACCTCATAAAAACAAGAGACTAATTAAAGAAAGTTTTTATATCCAGAAAAACAGTTCCATTAATGAGCCTTCAAAATTTATAAATAGCATTTTCAACAGCTTAATTCAAAAATAGTAGACTTACAAAATACATAAGGAAAAGATTTTAATTTAATTACTGGAAAATGCAAGAGGTACCTGGCAAAGTTTAAATTCTTTTCGTGTAAATAAAACTTTTGATACAGTTCTTATACATTGAGAACAGGCTTTGATAAAATCTAGAGGCCAGAAACGTCTGTAAAAACAAAAGAACTCAGAAGATGTGAAAAAAACAACAACTGAAAGTTCAAGTTAAAATAGAATTAAATATATTAATCTGAATAAAGATTAATATATTGAGAAAGTGTTTTAATTGCTGTAAATAACATTTTTTTTAATGTACAAGCAAAAACCATCTGCAAAATCTGCTAATAATTTGGAAACTATCCACGTACGCAGTACGTCTACATTCTGCCACTCTGCACATACTGCACATTAACACGCTATTTCTTTAAACACATATACACACCAAATATAATTTTGTTCTTCACTGGGTAGTGGACAGAATGAATGAAGGCTCTAAATCCTGATTTGATACAGACCGAAACAGCATTTAATTTCACTAGTGCACATATGCAACAAACTATGCTGCATTTCATTATGCCTGTTCCACATCTTTTATGAAATGCAGTACCCACAATGCACTTGATTGAATCAAAATGATGCAATATGAATACAGAAACAAAAATTATTTTCCAAAGCTGAGTGTCAGCGTTTTATTCAACTTTATGTGCATAAGGCTAAGAGTCTTAACGTCTTTCAGAGTTACTGATTCCGACTCAAGGGAGAAGAACCAACACTTCTAAAATAACTGTGCTTCATCCAGGAACTGTATCAAGAGTCATGAGATTGGAACTTTTTAAGAATCTCCAAACATGCAAAAACTTAGTGCATACTTGCCAACTTTCAAAAAGCGAAATCCGTAAAAAAAATTTCATTGATATATTCGATGAAAAATTTAATCAGTCTTTGATTAAATTACTTATATAGCATACTGATTAAATGTAGAGAACACATCGATTAAAAGTCTATATGTTATACAAATCAAGTACAGTATTAACTTTTAATTGTGGCTTTACTACAGAACATTATTTTTGTGCTTTAATTTCTAAAAAAAAAGCTATCACACATGCACAGTCTTATAGTTAGGAATTCCATCTATCAATTTTCACAGAAGTTATTGAGCAAAAATTCTGACGAACAAATCTGCTCATGTGCTGATAATCATTTTCAATAGGATTGGTCTACTACACGTCCTGAATAGCATACAGAAATTTCATCATGTTGGGGTATCAATTTGGGCTCAAAAATTCCATAGATTTAAAATCAGTTTGATTTTTTCTCTACAATAACTATGTTCTGAGATAGCAAAGACCAGTGCTCCAATGCTGGACATTGTGCGAGCCTACTGAGAAGTTGCAACTTGGGGGACGAACAATGCATTATCTGAAAAGGGAAAGGTGGTAAACATAGCAAGATAGATATGCCCAAAGCTGGGACAGCTCAGTTTACGCACCGCGCAAGATTTAGTGAAATTTGTGCATATCTTCCGTGTATGGAAATATATACGGTATACGTGGCTGAGATATTCAAATAAAATTGATACAATATATTTATATATTCTATTCTATTACTCACATCAACTTTTGTGGCTGTGAGCTAGGTGATACACAGTCATGTAATAGTATATAAAATGTAATAATACTGCTATAAGGCAAAAGATGTTACTTACTTAACATTCGTTCTTTTGTTCACTACCGCAAGTCAACAAAATGGCGCCGAAAATTCTGCGTAACCTTCTATGTTATATGCTGCGGTCCAAATGCAGAACGACCCCACTTCACGACTTTATCAATGTATGATAATCTCGATACAGACTTGGTTAATTCTGAATTCAAACCACAATGGACGTTAAAATCTTAATGATACACGTTAAAAACCAGAACTAGTAAAAATTGAATGCCATGATGAATTCTAAAAGACAAATCGAACCAATTAAGAAACTCAACGAGATAAAATATTGAACACAACTGCTGTCGATACCTTTCACACACTGTACACCCCGAAACCTACCTCCACCTGTGTTCCCGGACACGTTTCACGCTAGTTACTCCTAAGCATTTTCAACGGGTACTGAAGAAATCATTAGCAATCTTCCCTGCCCCCGGAAGTCATGACGTGTACCATGCATGGGTCGTTATTGCGTAAATAGACAGGCGCCATCTGGTGTGTGACTTTGAGCTTCCTGTCTCTGTTGCTGTTTATTCCTCCGCTTCTCTATCCATATTTTTCTGTGTGTATCAAATTCTTCCATGCATATGGGAGTTCACATGGTGTGTTGTAGTTGCAGTTATCTGGACGAGTCTTTATAAATACAATGGATTCAGCAATTTGTAGAGTTTTCGAACTCTTTTGCTGATTAATTAATTTCACGTTCTCCTATACTGGTGTACATTCATTTTTCATACAATAGTCAAAAAGTGCGGTTTTGTTTTGTTTTCTAAACCAATTGCCCAAATGCTCGGATATTCTAATTTTTAAATTTATTTTAGTGCTTCCGATGTACCAACTACAATAAAATTATAAGTCATCTCCACGACCGATGAAGGCATGACCAAAAGCACGCTCATCGTGTTCTTAGACATTCGTGGGGTTGTGCACCGTGAATTCGTCCCCCAGGGCCAGACCGCCACCGCCCTTTTTTACTGCGATGTTCTGCTGCGTCTTAGGGAGGACATTTGCCACAAACGACTTGAAATGCGGTGCAGGGTCGATTTCCTGCTCCATCACGACAATGCTGCAGCTCACAGAACATTAGCAACACGCCAGTTTTGTAGCTGCAACAGCATCACTATCCTTCCTCACCCGCCTTACTTGCCAGATTTGGTCCTTTGGGACTTCTTTCTGTTGCTGAAGATGAAGCTGAAAGCTTAAGGGTTGCTGTTTTGAAACCGTGGACGAGATCCAGCGCAAATCGCAGACGGTGCTTGACATGATCCAAGAACAGGGCTTCCAGGGAGCGTTCCGACAGCGGCAAAAATGCTGCCAGCGGTGTATCGCTGACCAAGAATATTACTTTGAGAGAAATTATAGCCAGACTTAAGTAATGTAAGTACTTTGTTGTATATCGGCCTAGTCTCGGAACTTTTTGATCGGACCTCGTATATACTTGATTATTTTATCACTTTTTTTCAAACTTTGCATTGTTTTTTAGATTGCCTTTGTCATTTTTAGTGTTCTCCCTAGAGCCTTTTTACTGGGTGGCCCACCCAGCTAAATTTCCTGTAATGGATGTTTTCACAACACACATAATAGTAAGAGTGCAAAACTTACTCCCACATACACCATAAATATTGGTGAAAACAACTGAAATCTGTGTTGAACATGATTTATCAATAAGTATTTAATAAGTACAGTCATGTTAAGCAAAACATCCTTTCTTTTTTTCGATTGAAGAAAGGGTCATTTAAAGTACCACCCAGCTAAAATTTCTTGCCACCCAGCTGTATAAAAACTCTAGGGAGAACACTAATTTTGCACAATGTTAATGATAGTTTTTTTGGGAAAATCATTGTCTATTAACTTCATTGCCATTTCTGTCATTGCTTCCACTTGATTTTTGTCTGATGAAAGTAATTTAGCTCTAGCTATTAAATTTCTTGCTGTGTTAATTTTTACTGCTTTTGAGTGATTAGAGCCAAAATTCAGTAATATATTAGATTTTTCTTTCTTTAAATTATAAATGAATTCCAAACTTTCCTGTATCTCTGATGATTTGTATGTCTAGATATTAAATTTCTTTGTTCTTTTGTCTCCTGATTCAAAATTAATGCTGGAATTTTGCAAAAGTATTAAAAATTCTGCATGTTTTACGTGCTGAATAGCTTCTTGAATCAAGCAGAAATGATACTGCTGTGCAACTTGCAGGTAACTTGAATGTTGGTGACAGGAGTAATGTGCCACAACACAGAGTACATTGGATCCTGCTGAAAATCGGGCTGATGTTTCGTGTTGTTTCACAGAACAAGAGGTAGCTGCAGGCAGTCCCGAGTGCCCACGCTAACCTTGGTTCACAGTCGAAAGAGCCTACAGTGGGCATGTGAGCATCAAAACTTGACCTTGAATGATTGGAAGAAGGTCATCTGGTTTGACTAATCTCATTTCTTGTTGCAACACGTGGGTGGCTGGTATGTATGCGTTGTTTAACTGGGGAAGTGTTGGCACTAGGATGCACCTTGGGATGAAAATAAGCTGATGGAGGAAGTGTACTTGCTTTGGGTTATGTTCTGCTGGGAAACACTGGGAACACTCATTCATACCACCAACCTAAATATTATTGCAGACAACATACATTTTTCATTCCCCATTAGTAGTGCCATCTGTCAGCTGGATAATGTTCCATGCCACACTACCTGGATTGTTTGAGAATGGTTTTCATGGAACATGATGTAGCTTGCAATATTTTACATATAATTCGAGTTTGTGGATGTAATAAACAGAGTAGCAGAATGTAGACGTATGCTGTATGCAGACAGTTTTCAAATTATTAGGAGGTTTCACAGAGTGTATTTTTATCTTCAAGCAAAAACTAACTAAAATGTTATTTGCAGCAATTAAAACACTTATTCAAGGCTTTACTCAGATTAATATACTTAATTCAATTCTAACTTGAAGAACTTTCAATTATTTTTCACATCTTCCGAGTCCTTTTGCTTTTATAGACATTTCTGGCATCCAGATTTTATCAAGGCCTGCTCTCAATGCATAGGAACTGTGCCAGAAGTTTCGTTTACATGGAAAGAATTTAGATTTTATTGCCCGGTTCCTCTTGTAATTGCCAGTTATTAAATTAAAATCCTTTTCTTATGTATTTTGTAAGTCTAGTACAAAGAGCAAGTCGAAAGTTTTGCAATATTTGAATAAACACATGTGTTGCGGCAGGTATGTTATGTGTTTAAACTGGTTCAAGTCGCACACTGCAGTCAGTTTAAAGGGATATAAAGTGGTAGTTGTTGCTGTGAACAGCATTGCATGTCATCGTTCTGTCTGTGGTTGGGATACCTAAAAAGATGAACAGCCACAACCAGCTAATTAGGGAACTTTTGCTTTACGAGTTTGAACTCTGCCACAATGCTGCTCAAGCAACATGAAGCATTTGTCATGTGAAAGGGAAAGGTTCCGTGGACCACAGCACCGCAACCAGATGGGTTCAAGAAATTTCGCTCAGGTGACAGAAACTTCGACCATCAGCCAAGGCAGAGTAGGCCGTGAACCGTGGATTTGGTTGCTGTGCGCCAGGCCGTGGAGGCAAATCCGACAACCAGTACTCTGAGATTATCAGGTGAACTGGGCACATCACAGACCACCATGGTTCATCACCTTCAGGACCTCGGCAAGGTCTGCAGGAGCTGCCCATAGTCCCTCATGAACTGACTCCAGCTGAAGCAAACCTCCGAGTGGAATTGTGCACGAAACTCCCAGAAAACCCGCATGATTTACGTTTCATCAAGCGAATTGTTACGTGCAATGAGAAGTGGGTCTATTTCTGTAATCCTAACACACAACGGCAGTGGTTGAGCCTGGGCCAGCTTTCTGAACTTGTTGCCAAACATGGGAGCTTTGAGCACAAGGTGAAGCTCTGTGTCTGGTGGAATTTCGAGGGGATAATCCATTATGAATTTTGCTCCAGATGGTCGGACCATCAATGCCAACCTTTACTCTGAGCAGCTGAAGCGGATGTATGCCGTTTCGGAGAAATACTCGGCACTGGTGAACAGAAAGCACACTCTCCTACAGCAAGACAACACTTGGCCTTACATGGCGCAAACGACCCAGGCAAAACTCTAGAAACTTGAGGACATCAAACTGATGACACACCCAGCATATGGTCCAGACTTTGGCCCTTCGGATTATTACCGGTTCTGGTCCACGGCCCACTTCCTTCGAGGGCAGCACTTCAACAACCTGGACGAGGTGACAGCTGGAGTGAAGGAGTTCTTCACTTCGAAGGACAAGAACTGGTACTGCCGCAGAATCGAAGAACTGGCAGACAGATGGCTACAGACAGTGCAACACGATGGCCTATAGTTTGAATGCTAGTCAGCTTTCGTCGTAAAGGTACATATGAAGACAAAGTGATCCAAGCAAAACTTTCGAATCACTCTCTGTATTTTTGAATTAACTTGTTGAAAATCGTATTCATAATTTTTGAAGATTCATTGATGAAACTGTTTTTTCTGGACATAAAAACTTTTATTAGTCTCTTGTTTTTATGAGGTTCATAGTTCAGTATTTTAATATTTTGCCATGACAGTCCATTTCATACACATTGCTGCACATTCAGTTGTAATGTATTTATTTTGTCCTCATTGGAATCTAATATTCTAATAATTATTTATTGTTTTATTAATTTTCTTTTAAATTATCTAATTCTATTTTTGTGGTTCGACTTCGCAGGTTTGCAGCAAGTTTTCTGTTTCAATGGTTGTGTATGCAGATACATTGTATTTTTATAAAACTCTGGTAATAAATTAGAATAGTTCTGCTGGTCAAATTAGTTTTCATATGAGAGAATAATCACATATTCAACAAAAAGAATGAAACACTAGGGTGCCTGCATTAACTCAGATGAAGGAAGAACATTCAATTAACTACTAAGTGCTTTGCATTTTAAATTACAAATATAGTCATGGTACTTTTTGAACATACCTCATATTGCTTAGACACAACACTGCATGCAGCTACAACAAGATTAACATGTTTTTTAGATATAAATAATACAACAAGCCATGTCTGGATACAGCTTACTGAAATATATACACTGAATTTCATTTATTAATTTTTGTGAAACAAATGTTTGAATGCAAACTATTTCTCAAGTTGCAATTTCGATTTACACTATCGTGAACATTAGAATACTGTCTCTTTGATTTAAAAAAATGAAGACTGCTTAACTACTGTAATTGGTTCTTTTCCCAAAAACCATAAATGGCAGATGCAAAAAAACAGCCAATTTCAACATCTGTCATTCAGGTGGAACACACTTCTAAATATTTTGGGCAGAATGAAAAAAAAACAACAGGAATGCTATATAAGGGTTCATCCCCTAGCTGTTTTTAGAAAAGGTGCTGCACCCTGCCAGCCCTACAATTAAAAAAAAATAAAAAATTGACCCCTACCTGCCCTTAAACCTAAAATGACTGCCCGTACTCCTAACAGCCCATTTGAAAGAGATGCACATGCGTTTATTGATCATTTGCACAATTAAGTCTACAGTTATTGTCATTTGAAATAGACCTGTTAAGACAAAAATGCCTTTTTGTAAATTTCTAAGTCCCTTAGATACAGAAGTACTGTATGTAGGAAGCTGACATTTTGCACTGATTAGTTTCTCAATAAAGGCTGCAAGTTTACCAAGTTTTGTAAAAAACAAAGGGGTTCAGGCCAAAAATGTTACCTTTTCTTATGGATTTGACATGGAATGACCATAATGGACAGTTCATACTTCACTGTTGGGTGCAATTTATGAAACAGTGAAATATAGACGAGTTCAAACTTCATTGCTTGGGAGGTAAGGGGGGGGCAGTTATGGAATGCAGTAAAAGTACTTTGTATCTTACATTGTTTCTGAAATATTTAAAAAAAAAAAAATAGTACAGCATGGTGTGTGTGTGTGTGTGTGTGTGTGTGTGTGTGTTCAAGGATGTATTTTTGGACAACATGTCCGATTAGGCATGTTACAATTTTGAAAATTTTCTGACTGCTTAAGACAGGTTTCTCCAGCTATATGCTGTGACCCACCCCACATAATCATGAGCAACTTAGAGGAAAGGGGTTGTCACTATTGTTTTCCTTTCAAACCAGTTTGGAACTGTCAGAAACTAGGCATCTGTATTAATGTTTGAGCTCATTGCCAGGTGTGATACATTGCGATGTGAATAAAGAATTATTTCCCCTTTGACCAGTGGCATAGTTAAGGTAACCGACATCCAAAGGCAAGATATATAATTTAAACCTCTTGGAAAACAACAACACAAACAATTGAGAAAGTGGTTTTGGGAAGTAACTAGTATCGGTAAGCAGCCAAGAAAAGCTTGTTCTATTTCTACACTGAATACATCCTGAGAGTTTATTTACAGTAAATTTTGAATTTCATATACTATGCTCAAAAACATTAACCTAAATTAGACAGCCAAAAAAGAGTACATGTAATGAGAAAGTACTTGGGCAAAATCAACAAACACTAAAAAACCCATATAACTTAGGAACAGGGCAAATTAAAAACAAAATTAAAAATCTATCGCCACTCTGATGACCAAGGGTTTGGCTTTTAACCATTTTTTGAGATGCTCCCAAGTTCAAATTCCTTTGAACCAACAACCTCAAACAAAGGGTGGGTGACTCCTATAGCCATTGCAATTTTTCATGGTGGTGCCCAGCAAAAATGAAAGTGTTAGGAAACTGCTGGCCACCAGCGGGCAGTGATGAGTCACCGCTGGCTGAAATATGCCGCTCATGGTACAGTAGTGGTCTGTTGGTGGCAGCTGGCAGCCACTGATGGCCCTGCAACATCTTTGTGAATTAAGGGCTTTCAAACAATTGCCATGAGTGGCCCGTAGCTGGCAACCAAAGCAACCCCAACATGAGGTGGAGGCAGTGGGATCAAGCATGCGCAGAAGCAACACGTGCACAGTCTCTTCTAGTACCAGTTAGTTGAAGATGATGCCAGTGTGTAGTTTTAATGGATGTTAAGAAAAAAAGTTATATGTAGAGAGGCAAATTGATTTCCTAATGAAATGCCACATTGACAAAGATTAATGTAGGAAGAAAATTATATAAATAATTAATGAACTGTAAGAAATAGTCAATTACTCTCATGTATTTATAGAAACTAATTTTGTAGAATAACTCCTGCACTAACACATGAAGAATCAAGACTACAGACAGCCATGAAACACACCCACTCCATTCCCATGAATAACAAGAAATAATTTCTGTATAATCTTTCGTTAACATGCAATAAACCTCTTCAAACAAAAGTCATGAAAAGAAAAAGAATAAGAATTTCATGTGTACAAAATTTGTCAATCAATTATTTGAAGAAGAAAAAAAAAAAAGCAATGCTATGTGTATGTAATGTACTCATTTATAAGTTGAATGCACAAGATTGGAGGAATTTGCTACTAAAAATAATGAGAAGTAAAATATCTTTCCTCCTTAGAAAAAATGTAGCTTTGGACAGTGGACAAAAAAAGTGAGTGTTAAAAATGTAACAGAATGTGAAACGAACAGGTAAATATAGTAATTAAACAATCGCCTTTCAAGACTACAAGGACGGCACAAAACTTTGGAAAACGTCTTTAAGTTGGTACACTCATTGAAAATGAGTGAAGTTCCCTTAAAGTAAATAAAAACAATCGTTACATTGAAAAAATAAATTTATGAATTATATTGAACGGATATTTATTAAAAATAACTCGCAATATCATAAAATTAAAAGAGAACACTTCGTTTCACATCGCGCGTGACAGGGGCTCACCTTCAAGCAAATGCTCGTATGTGGCAAACTAGTGTAGTGGCTAAAGTGTCTGCTTTGCAAACAGGATGTAGTGGCTTTGATGCTACCCTGATCCAAACTGGCGTTTTTCCGTAACTGTTGAGGAAATTTCCCCAGCGTCGTGCTATCATGCAGAAGTTTTGTTGCGAAAGAAAGAGTCGTCGTGCCTTTGGGGAACTGTAATTATCTCTCTCTCTTTTATGGCTACTGCAGGAAAATTGGCAGACAAGATCCAGCAAGCTGTCAGTTACATCTGTGCTCGCAGGAGTGCTTAAGTGCCACTGCCTGCAACGAATAACTGACCGCCCTGTTCTGGCATATGACAACTGATGGGGGTGCCAACTGTTGGCCAGCTGCTGGCCCACGTGGTGGCCACAGGGACATTTTATTGACGGTTGGGCAGCAGCCGCAACATAGTGTTGGGCCACCACTGCTGGCCCAGCAACAGTTTTTGCTGGGCGGTTAAAGTGCAGAGGAAAAAAAAAAAATAGAAAAGAGGCAAACATTCAACTGGAAGGAAATTTTCTACATGTGAATGTGTGTTGTCATACCATAAAATTGCCCACTGTGGCACAATTCCAACTTTAGCACCAATATCATTCCAACCTCTACAATGGCCTCATACACTGACATCCAGTGTCAACTGCCCTTCTCTGACCCCCCCCCCCCCCACTGCTACATCTCTGCCCTGGACCAATCTTAACTCCAATGAAATCATTAGTTTTATTCATAGGGGGTAGAACAAATTCATTTACCATTTTTATTTTAGGAGAGGAAGTGTCACTAATGCAAAATCAAAGAACTACTGGTTTAAGATATTGCAACTCTGATTCAAATGAAACTAAAATTTTTTAACTTGACAGTGTCGACACACAAACAAAAATCACAAGGTCAGTAAAACAGCTGTTGCATATGAATTTGTATTTTATTTATAACTTTCCACCTGAAATTTCCAGGACTTAAAATACCCCTCAAGTGCTGGGGGAGTGAGCATGGAAAATAGTGGACACCATAATCAATGGTTCTTGAAGACCTATCATGCATGAAAAATGTATTTTTGAACTAGATATATCAGCCTATTGGCATATTTCTTATAACTTCCCATATTAGACATACTGGAAAGGAAAAGCTGGAACCAAGGGGATACTCTTACTCATGGCTTAACCCTTTCCACTCAACAGTTGGGCAACACCCGACATTATGAAATTACCAAATAACTCGTGTCGAGGGCATCCCGCCAAGCTGATGACGCCTCTATAACTCTTATGTTGGGCCTGGTGAGACATTCTTTTTGCATCCAACTTGTGCTACCATCCATTGAGAATGTGGAGAACTATTTCACGCTTTTTTTAAAAAGACCAACTCGGAGCATTTTTTTCTTAATCTGGAGTAAACAAAAAAAAAAAAAAAAAGGGGGTGTCAACAGCACAAGTAGTTTGATACAGGATACTTTGAATGACAGTGATTAAAATAGCGATGAAAGTAAATTAAAATTTGGTGAATATGATGCAGATACATCAAATTATGAATATGATATGTCCGATAGAAGTGAAAAATCAAACAGCGAATCTGGTGGTGATGATCCAAAAACCTGTTGATGTGACACAGGATGGATGGGACAGATATAGAAATTTTGCTGATTTCCCTAAAAAATAATTTTATTGAAACAGAAGGTTACAAACCACCTCAGTAAAAACCTGTAACTATATTAGTTTTTTTTTAATATACCATGTATCGGTGTATAACACGCACCTTAATTTTAAAAAGGAGGTTTGAGTAAAAAAAAAACTTAAATTTAAAATAAATGACTTGGGAGCTCTGAACTTTATTTAGATAACACACATTTATTAATATTTATACAGCGTGTCTACTGGTTTCCAATGAACCAAATTCATGACTTTTTCATGACTTTCCATGACATCTTCAGTTAAATTCATGACTTCGACAATGCGTGACAATGACAACCATTCTAGACTCGTAATCTAGTACCCTTGGCTTGAGATCCCAGGCTATTTTTTACAAACACTGAAATTAATTCCATGCGACAATAGTTTAAGCAAAACTGATGTGTCTATAATATCATTGCTGCTCAGCCCGATGATCGGGCCTCTCTCAAAGTTCGTAAGTTGTGTAAATCAATGTCTCTGGCTTCTACCAGGCATTATTGTCACTCTGTACTCTTGCTTGCATCGGCCAGTGCTTTTCGCTTTCATGGGGCATTGACTACACACTGGTTTATAAGGGTGCCGGTTCGTGTTTTCTTCTAGGTGCGCAAACTTGTCTTTATTCAGGTTCTGATACGACACACACACACAAAAAAAGACAATTTCATTACCAAACACTCAATTTCATTACTTTTTCATTACTTCATGACCACCTGCTCAATTTCATTACTTTTTCATGACCAGTAGACACCCTGTTATACCACTTATAAGGCAAATAATACGAAAGAAAAAACTTTGATATTAGACCTGTTACAAAAATTTTAATCAGAATCACTGCGATCTTGGAAGTGATGAGACAGACTAAAAAATTAAAAACAGCCAGAGGTCTGGGTTTCTTAAACTGATGCCGTTTGCCGATAATGCATGGTCATCGTTGTGAGAAATGATACTCTTGAACCAGCATGACAAGACCACGCATACACTAACAACTTTTATCACCAACCATCAGCCACGGAGTTCGGATGTCACCTGAAGTTTCGTCATATTTTCCCCGAGCAGCTGCTGCTTACTTAAGAAGGTTGTGTCGTGAAAACAACTTAATGAGAGCAGACGCTTAGGCTTAATGTGGCAGATCGCGTTTGCTGCTGAAGAGAATGAGGTTACTTTCAGGCTTAAAAAAAAAAAAGTTAAATCAGGAGTCTATCTCAAATTGTTTTGTGCGAATCTTCTTTCCGAAGAACTAAAGATTGTATTGATACCAATTTTAACAAGATCCATCAGAAAACATAAGAGAAGCATCTGCAGTTAGAGTAAAATGATACCAAACCGTTAACATTTGGCAACGCCAGGATGAGTCACACTCTGCAGCAGTATTAATTTTACCTAAGTTTAAATAAAGAAAGTAGTATATGCATATAACACAAAGGTAGAATTTCAGCCCTAAATTTTAGGAAAAAAAAAAAAATGTGTGTTATACGCCGATAAATACAGTAGTTACAGATGTTTTCTAGGAAAATAAAGCTGAACTTTCACAGAATAAAAAAAAAACGATTGCAGGGTGAGTCTGGATGCAATGTTATTTGAGTGGCAAGGGTTATTAAATTACTAGTTTAGCCGATTAACAATTAGTTGTACACTGAATACTCAAGAGCTAGCTAGCAGTGTTAAATAAAAAATGACCAATAACTGAATTAAATCATATCTAAGTTTGCACCTAATTTTTTTCAGCATGTTTCCTGACATGCTTACAACAAAAAATGGCATGCCCATTTTATCACTTTGCTAGTCTATCTATGTCTGTAGACACTGTATCTTTCCATCTAACAGCTGATTAGAAAACCACCTGGGAGGAAGAGACAAAATGAATTAAAAGCTTACTTTTTCCAGCATTTGGTTGAGCAAAAATAAACTTGCAGGGGCACTTTGAAGCGGCTTGTGTTATTTATGTACACAACTGTAGATGCCAGTTTGTATAAATCCAGCACTAATACACAATAGGATGCCCACTGAAATACTTGACGACCACAGGGGCAAGGACACCGCTGAACAATGAAATCTATCAAGGGCCTAGGAAGATCATCAGGACCATAGGGTACTCTGAAACACACAAAAACATCACTTACAAAAAAAAAAAAGAAAAAAAAAAGGGAAACATAAAAACTTTATTATTGACAGTAAGTATTAAAACTTAAAAAACACACTTAAAAATTTAAAGTAACAAAGCTTTCAACTGATAACTTCAGACTTTTTGAACCTGGTAATAGGTGAACAATGTTAAGTAGTTTCCAGACAATAAAGTCGTATTTGTTATTTCTTTTTTTAAAATTGATTTCTGTGTTAATGGAACGGAAAAAAAAAAAAAAAAAAAAAATCAGAATTGCAGTTCTTAAGGCTGAGAAAATTTTTCAAACTTTTCCGATAGTGTAACTAAAAACGATGAACGGGGGAATTTGTTAGGCGTCAGTCAGTCTAAAGAGTTTTGTCAGAAATGTCCTCCAAAGCTAGAAATGTCAGTGGAGTTTCATAGTTTCCTTAATGGACATCATTTTTGTGCTCCAAACAGCTGTTCATGGTAGGTAAGTGCTTCCAATGTAGCAAGTTTTACCAGATGTTGAGATCAGGATGAAGTAAACTCCAGGCTGATTGGGGGGGGGGTAATTTAATCTTTATCATCCAAAATTAACTTGGGGTGATAGGATAGGAGTATTGGAACTGATGGCCAAATGATATACAAACTTCTTGAAAATTTCTTTAAGCTTGTAGGCATGAGAAGGATGGTTAGGGATAGATCCACTGAGGTTTTGTTGGAAACTTCTGATTTTTGACCTCAATTCATGAGTGATTAAGTTTTTATTATGAGGAGGATACCCATGCAAAGTGGCAGTTCTAAAAATTTTAAATAACAGGATGAACTTGTTCTCTTCACTGTCCACAGTGAATTTATTGGTAAGAAATTACTGGCAATAGAGTTGGTTAAATGCAGCAACTGCTCTTTCGCATTAGGCCAAATCACAAAAACATCAGCAACATATCTAAGCCAAGCAGGAAACTGACACTTTACTAGCCAATCTAACTTTGGAGAACACTTCTGCTAAACTTCTTTGAACTCATACCATACAAATTACCCCATTGATTCACCATTTTTCATTATATTATCAAAACATTAAAAATTTGTTTCATCCCCCAAAACTGTAATTTTGATTCTCCTTTTATTATTCCATTAATACATATATCAATTTTAAAAGGAAAGAAACACATCTTAATGGATCTGACAACCACTTTTTACGGTTATTAGAAGGCAGAGCAAGAATTCTGTATTTTGTTTAAAGTGAAATTAATGTTCCAAAACACTACTGTGATCCCACTTTGCAGAGAAAAAAAAACTCTACCAGAAATAACAGGCGGCAGCAAAAAGTAACTTGTATAGCGATCACAATGTAACTTGTATACCGATCTAAATGTCAGCTGAACAAAGCGGCCAGTCAGGTATGCTAAGTATGCTACTTTTGTTTGGACTGATGATGCACAAGAAATCATTTTGTAATGTCAGAGTTTCATCAAGCCCCAGGTGTCAGTCTTTGAGCACCAACTTCAGCAAGGGGAAAAAATAGCCTTCACTTTCCTTGAAGAGTGAATCTTTAAAAAGATCGCACCCACTTATTTACTTTAGAGAGACTGTTTTTCTCCACATGTGATGTGTACGATAGAAAATGTGTGCTAATTAATAGGAGAGTTTTAAAAAATGGAAGTAATTTCTCAATTTAGTAACAAAAAAATTACATGGCCACTAGTCCATATGGAAAAGCAATTTTCTGAGTCTCGCAACTAAAGCAACTTTAACTACTGGCCAAAGATCCTCTTTCCAGCTTAAAATAAATATCTTTGTTCTGAAAAATGCATCTTCTGAATGGCATTTTTTTTTCTTTTCGAGAACAGTACCAAAAATCAAGGTTGAAGATCTGCTTGGGAGAAAAAATGCCCTTGCGAATGATAGCCACCAACATTCTTGTAAATTTTTGCAGTACTGTGATGTTGGGTGGCCACTCCAAACATTTGTATATCATGAAAACTAAAATCTTTTCCCAAAAGTAGGCGAATTAACCTAAATTTTGACATAATACTACCTTGACATTTCTTTCCTTTATCATCAATTGTACAAATTTTGGCTTAGACCACCCACATGCACATTTTGCGGGTTTGCTGTTGTATCCACGCAGTCAGAAGCTCTTCCACATGCTTCATGATTAAATTCTTTGCAGGCACTTATCATCCAGCAATGTCTCATATTGATATTGTATAGGCCGGGGGTTTCCAACTGGCAGCCCACAAAGCCTTTTTTTTTTTTTTTCTTTGGCCCACTAAGTTTCTTGGAAAAGTAATCGACTGTAGTAAAATATTAAAAAGTAGTGTCCTGCTATTTAATAATCCTCTTGGCACTGATGCTGAAAAATAACAAGGTAACTGAATTGTGTGATTGGCAAGCTGATGCATTTCTGCAGACCAGACAAGAAAAGGGACTAGATATCTCTAAACTGTTCTCAGACGAATGACTTCCAAACCTATGAAATTTTGGACAAACAACAGCATCAGTGTTTGGTAGCATATACATATGTGGAAGTGTGTTCTCCACAATGAAGTTCATCAAGAACCACAGCACAAGTCGCCTTAGAGATTCTTCTCTGATTCACCTCCTTCAAACTGGCAATGGAGCTTGAGGTGGACATTCTTCCTTTAATGATTTCAGCAGACCAACCTCAATTTTCACATTGAAGATTTTATGTATACCAAAGTTGAATTTCTTTCTTACATCTGCTGTGTTATACTGACATATCAAAGATAGTATATTTTAGTTGGACAAGTCATTTAACTTGTAATAAAATATGTTTAAATTACCACTTCTTATTTCATTCACAATTAAATACTTCCATTTAGTAGTTCTAATTCTGACTATTATATAGCTCTAATTATTCTACTATTCTCTTTTACGTGCAATATTTCAAAGTAACTTGTACAAAAATCTAGCGGATAATGCTTACCTTGACATTCCTTTCTAGCGACGGGAACATTTCACGCACGTGTTTTCCGGTCTTTGTTGATGTTATTGTTCTAAAGTCCGTTGTATGCGATGACTGGCTTTACTTCTCACACTTTTCGCTGGGTATACTCATTAGATCTTTGCCTTAGGATTCAAACACATTAATTTTTACCGTTTTTTATACTCGAAATTTTCGCCCATACTCTGGGCATCTTCAGGAGCGTGGCGACTTTACCACCGATGTTCGTGGTTAACTTCGCGCTAATGGAGTCCGATACTCTTTGTTGCCATTCGCCGGAAATACTTTCCTGGATATATTTCGTTATCAAGCCCGGCTGGCGCTAATATGTTTCGTTAAAAACACTTTTTTTTTATTTTTTATTTTCTTCTCCTATCCTGGTTTTCTTGTCTTTTTTTGCCGGTTTTTCTTTTGTTGTTGTTTTTCTTGTCTTATTAGTTCTTTCCACAGGCCCGATAATGTGCTAGGGTCGTTCTGGTTACATACCCTTGCTTTATTTTTGTAGATTAATATTGCTTCTTCCCTCCTCATTTGCCTTTCTGATTTTTTATTCTTTTTTAGCATTTTAATTTCATCGAACTTCGGGAATGTCCGATTTTCCATGCAGAATTGCACTAAAGCAGTTTTGGCTTCTTTTTTTTGCCAGTTAGATATGTGTTGTTTAAGTCTTTTTTTAAATCTGTTTTTCGTACTTCCAATGTACGATATTGGGGGTATGTGTGCAATTGGAATTTCGTAGGTTCCTGATTCTTCTAGCATTTTTCCCTCTGTTTTTTTGTTGACAGTCATACTTTTCACGGTGTGCACTGAGCTTCCTAGTTGTAAGTCATATTTAGCACAGTGCCTATTGATTTCTTTACTCACTCCTTCCAGCTATAGGAAAGCTCCAATGTATTTCAATTTTTTATTCCTCATCTTCCTTTGGTTGTGCACTTCTTGGCCTTCTTTACTCTGAGTCATATGCTTTTTACTCTCATGTATCCATTTATTAATTAGCTTGCTCGGGTACCCATACTCTTGTGATATTTTCGAGATAAACTCTAGCTCTTGATTTTTTAGCCTGTTGTTAGATGTGTGTGTGTACGCTCGCCGTATCAAGTTTACTATGCTGTTTTTTTTATGTATCACTGGATGGTGCGACGAGTATGGTATCAGTACAGGTATGTAAGTTGCTTTTCTGAACACACAGTATTTAAAACTATTTTTGTTTTTCTTTAGTTGAATGTCCAGGAAGGATAGGCAATTATCCTCTTCAAACTCAATAGTTAGATCTATGGTGTTACAGATTTTGCTAAACTGCTGTGCTAGATCTTGTAGCTTGGCTTTGTTAAGTTTAGACAATATAATAATGTCGTCTACATATCGAGCATAAAGTATTGGGTTTTCAGGTAAATTTTGAATAATTTCTTTTTCGAGGTATGCCATAATCACTTCTGCGTATAATGTTGATAATGGGGATCCCATAGGGCCACCTTGCATTTGTTTAAATATATTTCCTTCAAAATGGAAGATGTTTTCCTTGATGAAATATAAGGTATTCTTTAGCTCTTTCAGTTGTGACAAGTTTAGTTCTTTGTTGATGCTTAGTTGTTGCATAATCAATTCGATGGCTAGCTCGACAGGAGTGTTTGGGTATAACGCCTTAACGTCCATGGAGGCCATAGTTATTTGCTCTAGGTCTTGATTAATTAATTTGATTTTTTCTATAAACTCATAGCTATTCTTTAATGTATATTGATTCCTCATGAATATTGGGGATAGATAGTTGTTCTCGTTTTTGCATAATCTGACAAAAATTAGCCAATTATGATGAAGCCTGCCACTAGATTAGGGATTCATTTGTGGCCCTCTAGCACTTTCAAGTTGGAAACCCCAAGAATAGATGATACACCTGCTAAGACTAGGTATACGACCAATATCAGTTGTAGTGCCCTTTATCAAATTTGGCTGCTTATGTGAAGAAAACTGCACTTATTCCACTAACATTTACATGGAACCTGCCACCATTCAGCCAATCAAATGCAAAATTAAATATCAGTTTGGTATTAAGTGTCAAAAGTAGCACTATTCCAACAAAATATTCATGAAAATTAAAACTGAAAAAAAGGGTGGGTGGATGTTAATAAAGTAAATATGTTAATTTAAAAAGTCATTAATTAAACCCATGGCAATCAAGTACTGGATATATACAGGGGGTGGACAATGAAACCAAAACACATTGGTTTACGACACAACAATTTATTAGTATGGTGTAGGAACTTTTTTGGAGGCCAATATAGCTGCAACTCTTCGTGGGAAGGACCGATACAAATCCTGTACAATGGTCAGAAGGATTTGAAGTCATTCCTCTTGAAGTGGCTAGTTCATGACGTGATGATGGTGGAAGAAAACGTTTCCTGACTGTGCAGGTCATGACAGATGTTCAATCTGACTTTCATGTTCAGTACACCACTCTTCCACCAGTTTGGCTCTGTGTATCAGTGCGTTATCATCCTGATACACGGCACCACCGTCACGATACAATGTTTGAACCATTGGGCACACCTGGTCCTCCAGAATTGTCCGATAGTCCTTGGCAGCGATGTGCCCCTCAAGAATAATAAGTGGGCAGACAGACTGCCATGATATTGCAGCTTAAACCATCACCGATCCACCTCCGTGCTTCGCTGTGAGGTATAAACAGTCTAGGTGGTAAGCCTGCGAAGGATGTCTCCACAAGTAAACTCTGCCGGTTGTGGGAAAGACAGTGAAGGACGAGTCATCGGAAAACAATACACATTTCACATTGTTCAACGTCCACGATTTGTCCTACTGGCACCATTGCAACTGACATTTGGCATTCATACTGGTGATCCAGGGTTTGGCAATAGCAACACAGCAGTGAATGTTGACCCAGTGAAGCTCCTGACGAACAGTTTTGATGGAAACAGGCAAGTCGTGGTGTGTATTTAACTCTGCTGTGAGTTGGGCAGCTGTGGTTTTACATTTTTTGGCGACCATCCACGTTAGCACCCAGACGTCCCTGTCAGCCAGCTTCCTCTTACCTTAACAGTTACTCCTATTGGATGTGGTTCTTACCTCTTGCTGGTATGCCAACATGACCCTGGATACCATAGCTCGCGATACACCACAAAGACTTGCTGTCTTAGATACAGATGCACTGCCGAGACACGCACCAACAATCTGTCCTCTTCAAAACTCGGATGTCTCCCGTTTTGTTGTGTGGATCACATTTTTTGATGTCCAGCTGTGCTACTGCTCTGCTAATGCAACCTTCACACTCTGCTCTCGTTGATCGACTGCAAAATAGATGCAGGCTGGCCACCAGGTAGTGCGTACAGTGGCATGACACGCGGGATGCTATTTGCGCAGGTGTTTTGGTATCATTGTCCATCCCCTATATGTTATATAACATTTCTTTTCAGAATTTAAAAAAAAGTTTGTTTCCCCCCCCCTTGTAAATTCAAGATCCAATTGTCTGCTTTACTACCTTGAAACTGTTTGCACAAATGGGCCAAATTTGGCTGTAGTGCCAAGATGGCTAGTTTTTTTGGCTGTACGATCTGTTATTTAAAAGCTTAGCTCCAATGCCTTAAAATCAGACCATTTTTCAGTTAAATTTACATTAAACAGACACAGAATTAAAACAGCACTTTCTTTTATGACTGATTCCCCTCCCTTTACATCTATTTTAAACATCAGTAACTAATAATTGAAACAAATCTTTGCAACCTTGTATGTTTTCATTCGTTATTAGGACTAATAGTTTGTCAACTTTCACTAATAGATTAGCATGTAATAATACTTTGGTATGTGTTACTCTGACATGGAATTACTCACTTATTGATCCATTAAAAAAGCAAAAGGCATACATACTTGTTTATAACAATAGAAGCTGCCGCACATTCCATCAATGAAGGAACTGTCCATAGTTTCTCAGGCCTAAGTACAACATCAGCATCAAGCGGATTATGAAACAAATCTAAGGTATCGAGCTGCAGTTTCCTCATCCCGAATGGAAGAACCTGAAACAAATACATGAACCAGTTACATGAACACAGATAATTGATTTTTTTTCAATTCAAAATCAAGTCCTTTTTTTGTAGATACACTACATCACAATTTCTTAAGCTTTATGAACACCTCCTTTTGAAAAATTTGTACACAGTCAGTCACAGCACCATATTTTTTTTGAAGACATACAAAATAGCAGGGCTTGAAAATTGATAGCCTGACATGCCTGAGGTTCATTTTGTCCCCCTCCCCTATTGTACATGCCTGATTGGGCCTATAAGAAAAACCTAGCTCTCTATAGTTTTTTTTTTTGTTTTCAATTTCTGAGTCAATTTTCTTACTACTTAGGGGCTTGCTTCTACTGCATTATTTAAAAAAAAGAATGGGGAATGTTTTAGAAAATTAAAGGTCAAAATCAGTGACCTTGAAAACTAAATTAAACATATGATTGTGTGGTGTCTTAAAAGAAAGCTCATGGAATAAGCTTTTAAATGGGACCAGTATGAGCTTTGTTGACCGTTTAAGTCTACAGTTATTGTCATTTATGGTAGCCATGGTAGACACAAAAATGCCTTTTTTTTTTGTGAATTTCAAAGTTTTATAACTGCAGAAGTATTGTATGCAGGAAGCTGAAATTTTGCACTGACAAAAGGGGTTAGGTAAAAAATGTTTTGTGCTGATTTGACATGCAATGACCCACAGGCAAGTTCATATGTATTTCACTGCTGGGTGGGCAATTTACGAAATGCAATAAAAGTACTTAGTTTTTTATATTGTTTTTGAAATGTTCAGAGCAAATAGTCGTTTCTGTATTATTTGTAGTTTGCCTGCATTCTTCATTTTTCGGACAACATGCCTGATTAGCCGTGTTATAATTTTTTTTTTTTTGCCCTAACCAATATATAAAACATTGTTTCCAATAACTTGGTTTTATAACAGTCTATAAAAGTATTACACTATCAGTATTTAAAAAAAAAAAAACTGTTTAGGAAAACTTTCGAAATGTGTAAACGTACAGCACGGCTTCAGGTGTTCCACATGGCAATGAAAACTTCCACCATACACCAAAATGTGTTTTTGAACATGCATAACTTTTTTTTTTTTAGTATGGTTTTTACACATGTTAATCACTTGGGTTGTTAACAACATGCTTGTGATCAACAATATATGGCCTCATCAAGTTGAAGATTGACCTGCAACAATGTGGTTCACTCCTATTCTTAAAAAAAAAAGGAGAGAGGGTCCGTGATGACTGAATGTTAGGCATAACATAACTTTCCACCCTTTTCGGGGTGGATATGACACTCCACTCTGAGCTCATACCTAACCTGGAGCAAAGAGGAGGCTGACTACAGAAGTGCACACATGATCAAAAACTTGTTACAAACTGTGTAAGGAGAGGATCCTGGAGAAGATAGTTGGACGCTAGGGTATCTCCCATTAGCAACATGAAGATACACTGCTGTCTCTGTAACAGGTATGGTAGACAGTGTTCGAATTACCCAGTGGTCTGCAGGCTATTGGCCAGTAAAACTTCCGGCGGACCACTGAACTATTGAATTTACTGGCTTAGATGGCCAGTAAGTTTCCTTTTTTTTTTTTTTTTTTTTGTTCCCCCCAATTTGTCACAAGTTAAAAAATTAATTTCCATTTCTTTTACTTTTCTATATGGGGTTTTTATCTATCGTGATTTGTAAAGAGTGGAAGAAACAACAAATACAGAAAGGCAGTTTCCCAGTCATCATCTTGTAAAAGCAACAGCCTTTTTTGCTACCTCTGTCCCCACCACTTGTAATGAGCAGAAGTACAATAAATGCCCTGCTCTTCCCTGGATTCACCCAGCCTAGTGAATGCAGAAGATACTAGCCAGCTTTTGTTTCTGCCCCTAAGAAAACAAACTAGCAGAGGAGGTCAATTGGATGTGTGAAGGTAATTTTTGCAAAAGAGCAATTCACATGACATAGTGTTCAATGGGAGACTAAAACTAACTTCATGGGAAAGTAGGAGGGATGAGCAATAAGTCTAAAATAAGGGAAAAGAACTAAACAATAAAACATTAAAAAAAAAAAAGCTGCTAATGTATGTGAATTTTTGTATTCTTGAAGTCTCCTCGTTCTCTTCTTACTTAAAAACAGATTGGGGATGCACCCTGCTATATCACCAATCTATCAGAATCTTATTTTGGAAACATTCTTTGTCCCGGGAGTTGCACTTTCAAATTAGATGTTTTAAAAACAAATATTGGAGATAATTTCATTGAAATGATACATTATTTTCTACATATGTTGCAAATGTCCAAGCCCATTTTTTTTTTTTTAAACAGACGATTGGGCATTTTGGTGGACCAGTGGTTTGCAAATTCTAGGTTGGCTTGGCCAGTGAAAGATTTATTTCTAATTCAAACATTGGTAGAGCTACCTCACAAGAGGAAGAGGTTTTTAAGAGAAACAAAGTGTCCAAAGACAAGTTTCGTACTGTTCCAAGCAACATAAATTCAAGCACTTTTCAAGGACTCTTTAAAACCAAATTTTCATATATGTGTGTGCTATTGCTCAGTTGGTACATAGGTATTGTAGCAAGTTCAAATCATTAAACTTCATTGGGACAGACACGCCTTCACTTGACCTGCTGTTTGCCCCAGGCTGGATTATTTTATTAACTTTAAATTGACCCTCTTATTTTTTTTTTTTAAATCATTTTTATTTTGTGGAATATTTTAAAAGGCTATGCTATTTTCATATTCATTTACCAGCAAGAGCACAGCTCTAACCCCAGTCAACAGAAGCCCATCACGATTTGTGAATACATCAATCCACTTATTTTACTCCCGTGGCTGACATTTCCAGGGTTGCTACTCATATTGGATTTAAAAATTCCTTGAGTTTTCCAGAAGATAATTTTGCGGGGAATTTCAGGTAAAATGTACAGATTATGTGTAACTCCATGATAATATACATACTAAATGCCACATCTATAATGCAATATATTCAAAGCACGAACAAGAAAAATGCCACCGAATTTTCGGGTGCAATGGAGTACGTCTTTTGAATCCATTCTGATACAAATTAAATTTATCAAAGCTATTCAAACTCAACGGAACCAATATGGAAAACAATGGCTTCTGATCAAAGAAAGAAGTTTTTCAATAGGGTTTTTAATCCCGCAAATATTGCTGTAAACAGAATCATGAACTTACGCCCTCTGGTTGCAGACTTGTGTGTTAAGAAAAATTTGAATTTATATAAGAAACATTTCGCAGCAGAAATGCTTTCCAACAAAGAAATAATTTTTCAAATCAGACTCTTAGAAGCAGAGATATGGACAAATATAAGATATGCATCTATGCCCCCTGGTGGGAAAAACATGCATTTTAGGAAGAAAGTATTTCCGAACGGTTTTTCAATGTGAGCAGTATCGGTCCAAGAAAAAAAAAATTTAGTCGGGCTTTCAGTAGCTCAGATTTTGCTGCAAATACATCAAAGCAGAAATTAAAAATTGTGGCCCCTGGTGGCCAAATCATTCTTTACCAAATATTAGAAATTATTAAAAAAAAAAAAAAAAAACATTTTTCGCCAGGAGCTGATGCGATATAGAAAGAATTTTTCAAATCAGAAATATCGGGGAAAACATAGTTTACCTTTGCGCCCCCTAGCAGAAAGTTATGATTTACTTGAAAATTTTGAATTTATATGAAAAACACTTTGCATCGGAAACACCATCCAACAAAGAAGGAATTTTTCAAATTGGACTCTTAAAAGCACAGATATTGACAAAAATAAGATATACATCTATGCCCTCTGGCGTAGAAGCCATGCATTACTTTAAGAAAATATTCCTAAAAGGTCTGTCGACATGAGTAGTGTCTGTCCACAGATGAATTTTCTTCAATTGAGATTTTAGAAGCTCAGATTTTGCTGTAAATACATCAGAAGTGGAAATTAGGATTTATGCCCCCTGGTGGCAAAACTATTTTTTACCAAAAATTAGAAATTATATGCAATATGCAAAGGATCCTATCAGGAGCTGTATCCGGTGCAGAAAGAATTTTTCAAATCTGAGTTTTAGAAGCAGAGATATCGGGGAACACGCAATTAACCTTTAAGTCCCCTAGCGGAAAGCCTATGAATTACTTGAAAAGTTTGAAATTATATGAAAAAAAAAAAAAAAAAACGTCACACCAGAAACTATCCAATGAAGAAATTTTTTCAAATCAGACCATTAGAAACAGAGATATTGACAAAAATAAGACATACATCTATGCCCCCTTGGCAGTGAAACTGTACAATATTTTAAGAAGGAAATATTCCGAAAAGGTTTATCGATGTGAGTGACATTGATTGGTCCATGAACGAATTTTTCAGTCGAGATCTTAGAAGCTCAAATTTTATGACAAATACATCAGAAGCAAAAATTAACGCTTACGCCCTCTGGTGACCAAAGTATTCTTTATTAAAAATTAGAAATTATAGGCAAAAGATTTTTTATTAGTCCAAGCTGTATCAGTTGAAGATTTTTTTTTTTTTCTTAAATCGGAGTTTTAGAAGAGATACCGGGGAAAATGTAATTTACTTTTATGCGTCCTAGCGGAAAATCTATGCGAAACTTGAAAAAGTAACTATACCTAAATACTTTTTGGCATATATGGAATTGAAAGATAAAAGAATTTTGCCAATTTGATGTTTAGAAGCAAATATATGGAATAAAATGTATTTTGAATTCGACATCACCTGCTTCTATGCCCTCTAGCGGCGAAAGTGTACATCGTAAAAACAAAAACAAAAATGAAGGATCATCATTCGCATATTTCAAGCTTTCCAATGCAAAACGAATTTTTCAAATCGGACTAATAGTTGCAGAGATATGGTGTCATAACATAAGCACGATCATTTAAAAAAAAAAAAAAAAACGTGCTAAAAAAGCTATCATTGTACACTTGAACCAATTTGCTGGCTTTTTTTTTTTTTTAATTGCTAGCTGAAAATTTTGAGTTTTCAGTCATCTGTAGCAGACCGACAATTTCCATAGCGTACTCCATGTTTTCTGTCGTCCGTAGCGGACAGACGATTTCCACAGTAACTTCATAAAAACCTTAGTACTTGGAATCGCTGTATCTTTTTTCCTAATGCTAGGTCTTACTCAGCAACAAGCAGAACTCGGCATGCACAAAGAATGTAGTGTGCCGAAGTACCTGCAATGACGATGAGGCAATGCGGTTCTGGCGCACAATGGGGCAAAATCTGGCTTTTGCAGCAAGATGATGCAAGATTTTTGTTTTGGCAAACTCTGGCAACTGCATACGCATTACGCAAAAAATGTTTAATTTTCCCTGACCTTTCCAGGTTTTTGCAAAAAAAAAAAATTTCTCCGAGTTTTCCCTGATTTTTAGGGGTTTTCCTGGTTTCTCGGTCAGCTGGCAACCATGCATTTCACTCCGTAGTCATGTCATGGCCAAGGTAACAGCTGTCCACGCACTCCCCTGAGTTGAAAGCAAGTTCTGCATTATTTGATCGGCTTGGTGTTTTAATTGAAACTACAAAGAAATTTTCTATACAACTTTTTAGCACAAATTTTACACACACACTTTCATATTATTACTTAAAAAACAAAAGGAAATTTCCTTTCAAGTACTATTAATTGCAAAATGGTATTGCAAATAATGAATTTTACTACTGGTAGTCTCCAGTAGAACAGCAGAAGCAAAACACTCAAATCTGAGGTAATACTTTGGCCCACATTGTAAGGAATAAATTGTCTGTGTATAACTTTTTTGTGATGTAGAAATTTATCATATTGGATGCAGTGTGCCACCATATGCCGATCAAACAAAGTTCTCACGAGTAGACACACATGCCATCATGAGCAGGTGCTGCATAGAGGTAGAACAAAGTGATGCAATCTATCCAAACATTGACAATTTTTTTCCTTCATTGCATGATAAAATTCCTAGATTACAGGGGTTGTACAAACCCTGATCCTCAAACACTTCTTGCTGATGAAGTGAAGGCTCTACTAATTTTGGATAATGCACCTACTCACCCTGGTATTGACAAGTTCGTCAGAAATGACAGGGAAAATAAAGCACAGATTCTTGCCCCTAATGTTACATCACCAATTTAGCCAACAGATCAGAGTGTAATTCTACCTTGCAAGAGACCGTACCAGAGGAGATATTTACACGAAGTTCTTGTGGTGGTTGGTAGAAGTAAGATTTGCTCAGAGTACCAAGCTTAATTGAAAAAGAAATATTGGATGAAGTTCTCATTGGTGACACTGATCAACTGTGGTGAACCTAAGATCTCGGGTAAGTGATTCAATTGATATGGCCATCTCATTAATTGACTTGGACTCTGAATATGACATGCAGCCACCATATGATGACCATTTTAAAGCATTCATGGAAATAAGTAATTGCAAGGAGGCATCAGTAGGGCAAACAAGTGAAACTGGACTAGTTTCTCAGCCCAGTTGTTTCCAACTCTGCTCCTGCTGTTGAGCTTACTTCTGCTGATGACACCGATTCTTCTGCTGGCCATCACCATAACCTTCTACAAGTGGAATGCCACTGTCAGTGGAGCATCATAGCTCCAATGGCTCAGAACAAACTATTACTGTATCTAAGATCATCACACAATAAGCTCATATGTCACCTACAAAATACATATGCAGTTTCATTTTTTATTTTTTCAGTATGCACAATGTTTACAGTATTTTGTATGCTTTTCTGTCTAGTGGATGTCTTGTTTAGTGTGTGTATACATACAAGGATGTCTACAAATGATTGGAGCGGTTTCACAATTTTATTATAGGTACATTATTTGACATATGATGATGAAACTTTACAATTACATAAAAGAATGCACAAATTTTTTTTCGGCATATTACAGGCGTTTGATATGCGCCCCTCGAGTGATTCTGCAAACATCAACTCTGTAATCAAGTTCCTCCCACACGCTAGTTAGCATGTCTCTATCAATGTGAGCAAAGACATTGATGATGCCAGCCCGCAGTTCTGGTAGATCGGCTGGTAGAGGCGACACAAACACCGAGTCCTTCACATAACCCCACACGAAAAAATCACAGGGAGTTAAGTCGGGGGCGGGGGGTGGTGGCCATAACAGCAGTTGGTGATCATTCCCAGCATGACCGATCTATCGCTTTATGGCATTCAAGAATTCATGAACATTGCGATGGAAATGGGGCAGAGCACCATCCTGTTGGTTGATGAAGTCCACACTGTCGATCTCCAACTGCGGCATGAGCCAATGTTCCAAAATGTCCAGATACACGTATCCGGCTACGGTCTTTTCACAGAAGAAAAAGGGGCCGTAAACTTTAAATTTTGAGACTGCAAAGAAAATATTGATTTTTTGAGAATCCCGAATGTGTTCCGTGAAGGTGTGGGGGTTTTCTGTGCCCCAGATTCGCACATTGTGCCTATTCACTTTGTTACTAACAAAAAATGTTGCTTCATCACTGAAGAGAAGTTTATCAGAAAACGCATAGTCTTCTTCCATAAAACTTTGAAATCGCGAACAAAACTTACAGCAACTCACTTTGTCATCTGGCGTCAGGGCTTGTAACAATTGCAAGCAGTACGGCTTCTGCTTCAATCGTTTGTGTAAGATCTTCCAAATGGTCGATCGTGGAACATTCAGTTCTCTACTCGATGTGCACATCAACTTCTGTGGGCTATGCATGAAACTTGACCGCACAAGTTCTGCGGTTTCTTCAGGCACTGATGGACGACCCGCTGATTTCCCTTTACACAGGCATCCTGTCGCTTTAAACTGTTCATAACATCGCTGATTAGAGTTGGCGCTGGGTGGAGTTTTCCTAAATTTCGTTCAAAAGTGTCGTTGCACTGTTGTCACAGGTTGACTAGCATGAAATTCGAGGACAGCAATGCTTTCTTGCTGTTTGAAGCCATCTTACAGACTATAAGACAAGTACTACCATCTAGAGGCGAACAAAGTAAACTCTGAGCAATGCATGTCTGATAACATCCAACTCGAGCAGCATATCGCCAATATTACAGCCACAAAACTGTTTTTCCAATAGTGTATAATACTCCCCCAAGTTATGCTGGATAAGCGGCAATAGACTATTCTCTCTCTCCCTGTCCTTATTAGATTATTAGAATAAGGATTTACTATATTAGAAATGGTCTTACCTTTATATGATTATGAGAAGCACTGAACATCCTTAAGGATTCCAAGCAAGCAACATTGCGAGGAATCACAGTTAAGTGGTTACACTTCAAGGAAAGCACACGGAGATTTTTCATTGAACAAAAATAAATCGACAATTTAGTTATCTGTAAAATAACAATAAATTAGTCTTTCAGGAGAAAATAATCATCATTAACATGTAAAAAAATATATTAAGTAAATAAATAAAACAACAAATAAAAAGCTCGTTTTTGAAGTAGCATGATTATGCACACAAAATATGTATACACATTAGTTGAAATAAACAAAAACAAACAATGAATGAATAAGAAACATTCACAGCAAAATCTTCATTGAAACAATCAAAAATACATAAACGGTATGATATTTGATAAAGGATCTAAAAAATGTTCTGAGGTATTAGGCACATGCTTTTATATTTTTTATTTCTTCATTTTTTTTGAGGAAGAATGTTTTAGAACGTGTATACTTACTGGTGCCAAATTAAGAAGACTAATATGTACTGTTGAAACAAACTGTTAATTAGTAACTAATTTATTGATACAAGAATAATTTCTCTTTCCAAAAGAAACAATACCAATCTATGATATATGATACACTACGTAATACTTTGAATACATAATATCCGGATAAAATCAAATGTAAAAAGGGGAAAAAATCATCCAAAGCATATTTCTTTTAAACAAAATGCCACATCAAATATTAAATACTTATTCAGTTCAGTTACGCAATAGCATCACCACCAATTTCATTATTACTGTGTTCTTCTCCACCAGCTTCACCTACATCTGTACCCAAACTAATTCACTTTTATGCCACCCGCAGCATTTGAAATATTGTACTTCTTGAATCCCATCACAATACTTACGAAAGTGCCCAGCAGGCATGAACTGAAAAGACTTCCAGTGCGCGCATACCTTGTAGGCAGGCAGGCACACACGCGCTCACACACACAGCATTTCATTGATTCTATGATTAGCATTTTATGACATTTTAACATATCTGAAATCGGGATGCATCTAACAATCGCCATCAAAAGAAAGTTAGGGATCACTGGGTGCGAGTGAGGTGGGGTTGCAAGGTGGGAAGGACAGTCACCAGGCAGCAATCATGACATACACTGCTGGTCACCCAAAATGCAACACCAAGGAGGACACAAGATAGCAAAGCCAGATTTACTGGACACATAACAACAGATACAAACAATGAAACGATTGAGATTACAGGCCCGTACAACTTGCGGAACACGCAGACATCAATAGTTCGTGTGGGCCCCATGGCTGGCAATAACGGCCACTACACGCCGCGGCATCGAACGAAAGAGGCTTTGGATATGGGCTTGGGGTATGTCGGTCCAGGCTGCTTCCACACGTTGCCACAGTTCATCAGGTGTAGCCGCGGGTGGTGCTTGCCGGGCCACTTGGTTGCCGATCAGCTACCAGACGTGTTCGATGGGAGACATATCGGGTGAACAGGCGGGCCACGGCAGCAGTGACACCTGGTGGGCCGTGAAGAATTGTTGCACGATGCGTGCCATGTTCGGGTGCATATTGTCCAGTTGAAACTTGGCCGCTGGCAGGTCCTGCAGGTAAGGGAGGACTACAGGCTCCAAAACGTTGGAGATGTAGCGGTGGCTGTTGAGTGTACCGGCGATGTGTACCAGAGGGGTGCGGGTGTCATATCCAATTACGCCCCAAACCATAACACCAGGCGATGGACCAGTATGGCGACGCATAATGCAGGCGTCATACAGTCTCTCCGCGGTGCCGCCACACGTGGATCTGACTGTCGTGGTGTTGCAAGCAGAAGCGGGATTCGTCGGAGAAGACAATGTCGTGCTATTCCGTAGTCCAGGTGCGGTGTTCAACGGCCCACTGCCGCCACACTCGCCAGTGGTGTACGTCAATGGTAATCGGAGCAATGGGCGCCGTGCGACAAGTCTCTGCTCCTGTGGACGACGTCGAACAATACGTGCTGACATGGGTTGTTGCGCAACACACCCCAATTCCTGCGCTAACGTTCGTGATGTGGCGGTACGAGCCGTCAATGCGCAACATCCCGGTCCTCTTGTTCGGTGGTGTGCCGCAGCAATTGCTTACGTCTGTCCGTTCGTCCCTCATGCACCCACCAAATCCATACTCGCCTCACTGTGGCTGGATGTCGTCCCACATGGGCGGCGATGTCTTGGTACGATAAACCGCTGTCGCGATAAGCCACTATTCATCCTCTGTCGAACTCCGAAACGTGCTGGAATGGCTGCCGTATTCTGCAACGAGGCACCAGGAAGCTTCCCACGCACAGGTCCGGCAGCACAACACACTTCCACTACTTACACCCCACCTTCTGTGCACCCTTCTTATAATGCTTCTTGGTGGCGTGCCAGGCGCACATGATTTGCATATGCCCTGCAATACTAATCGTTTGCAGGTCCTCTCATGGGCGACGCATGCTGCGAATTTCAGGCCAATCGGATGCTTCCTTTTTGGTGTTGCATTTTGGGTGGCCAGCAGTGCAGTTTAACTATCAAACAAAGATCTTTGCTTTTTCCACGTTTTATAAGTGAGTCACGGAAAAATTCTCATTGGCCGCCACCATGAGTCGAACCCAGGGTCTTCCAGTTACGCGTCGGATACGCTTTCGCTACACCACAGCGGCCTCGAATTCCTCCAGACTCGCACACGCTAACTGCAAAACCAAGTTGGCAGGTTGCTTCTTGGAGCCCCGCACAATACAGATGAACCACCCGTCACCACCCACAAAACGTAGCGAATGTTCCAGTGCTTGCGCAGCATCATCTCACTGGAACATTCGCTACGTTTCGTGGGTGGTGACGGGTGGTTCATCTGTTGCGTCCACTCCTTGAGAATGGCCTGGGCAGAGGCTAAAAGTGTTAGGATATTATGCTTATTTCTGAGTGGAGAAGTCCGTGATTGTCCAGTATAGTGGTTGTGTCAGGTATTTAGGTTTGTTTTAATTGGGTACCGGCGTGAAATTGTAAATAATTATGGGTTACAGTTTTTTTTAACTTTGACGTTTTAGGAAATGCGTAATATAAGTTTTATTGATTGAAGTTTTAATTAGATATAAGTGTTTTAGGGAGTTCAATTATGTATACTTGTGGTAGATTATTTTAAATCCGAATTTGGTCATAGGGAAAAGAAAGGAAGGGAACAAAGTTTGCGTGAGTTGAAAAAGATGTTTTTTTGTTTTGTTTCGTTTTTTGCGGCCTTGAACCACGATGTAAATAAGAAAAACACTTGTTGGAAATGTGTAGAGACGAAAACCTCCCAAAAGATTTTGGGAATAAAGGTGAGTAACCTCAAAATATAGATTACACACTGTAATATTCAGTTAGACATTGAGTAGCTCTTTTTAACCTAAACTGACATGGTTGCAAAATTTCAGAGTCCATTTTCACCTCCAGAATCCCAAAATAAATGAAAAAAATATGGTAATCACATACAGAGAGGAAATGGTTAAAATATGTAGTTTAGTGATACGATAAACCTTTAATTTCCAGTGCAAACTGTTAATCGGGGCGCTCCGTGGTAACAATGGCGCACAGAACAGCAACAAGGACCTCTGTGAATCTTGGGGAGGTGCTAGCTAGTAATGTGTGACATTGGTGAAAAGATCCCAACTCACTGGGTTTTGTTCCAGAATCTAAAGGTGAATAACCAACTGGAACTGTCAGCTGTGGGCTAATCCCCCATACTGATGTACTTACCTGATTAAAAAGATTCAAAGAATTATTATTGTTTGTGTGCCGGAGAAATGCTTTACTTATGGTAGGTTTGTGAGAAGACATGTTCAGATCATGCGAGGAATGAAGATGTGTTACAGTTGTGTAATGTGAAGCAAAATATTGTTAGCAAGGTGGAGACTAACATGCTTCGGTGGTTTGGCCATGTTGAAAGAATCAGTGATGAGATGCTTACTAAAAAAAAAAAATGTTTGGCCCAGCCCAAGTGGCAGTAAAGAAAGGCAGAGGAAGGCCAAGGAAGTCATGGGAGGATTAGATTCAGGAGTGCCTGAATGAGAAAAAGATTACGAGTATGAAGTATAGAAGGTCTTGTGTACGTCGTGTAATGGATGTCACTGAAGCCTGTGTTGTGTGTCAAGATAGCTGTAAATGGAGAAATTTGATACAACAACAGTAAGTACAGTAAATCAGTTAAAAGTTTATCTGCTGGTTTGTATTATCTGTTAAATGTTTATTTGTCAGATAGTCTTTCTTTGAGGAGCTAACCTCTGAATATCAGAGAACAGCTTAATGATATGTATGTATGTATGCAAACTGTTAATCAGTGATGTACTGCTCAAATGACTGGCATGGTCATAAATCAGATCAACTGAACAGATCTGCTCATTTATAAGAGTGAAAGCATTACAAGCACTCTTATCTGCATCCAACTGAAATTCATCACCAGTTCAACATTCACTAAAGGAAACAAACTGGAACATCATGAAGTTATCTGATTTTGACCATAGATGGTACCATAATGACTAACAACAGAAATAAGTAATTCATGAATTTTCAAATGGTTAAAATAAATGTTTGTGAGATCACTGAAAAAGAAAATTGATATATTAGCTGTGAAATATATATACTCTTATATATATCACAGTTAATATATCAATTTAATATATTGGGTATATAAATAAGTTTTGAGGGATTTGAGGTGAACAAAACACGTTGTTGGAGAACAGAAACAATATTTTAATATTAATCGAAGTAGGCTCCCTCTGAAGCTACAACTTTACCCATCTTTCGGGGATGTAGGGATGTAAGGTCAGGTGATGTGTAACATCACAGCCTCTCCTTGACAAATGTCAACCCCGCCTTCTCGTGGTGCATCCTGTTCCCACTAAAGCGGCTCTGACGACCACCAATAGCGGTATAACTATACCATCGGGATTAGAGGAAATGCTATCCCACACTCACCAACCCGCTTGGCCAGCGTGGTGAGTTATGGCCAAAACCCTCCAAAATGACTCCCCAACTTAAATCTTGGCCCTCAGTCTCCGGCAGCTGGAATGTACCTGGGCAAGGCCGCGGCCAGTGCGACATGAAGGCAGAGGGTGCTAAGAATCCCCGGAGGACCGGACTAGGCTGCCATCTGATGCTGACCTTGGCTACGTACAATGGACGCTCCCTATCTTCTGATTCAAGGCTTCTTGAATTGGAAGAGGAACTACAAAGGATCAAGTGGGACATCGTGGGGATAAGTGAGGTAAGGAGAAAAGGAGAAGATCTCATTGAACTGAAAAGTGGACATCTCTTCTACTATCGTGGGACAGATACTGGCAGAACTAGTGGCGTTGGATTTATAATAAACAAGAAACTGAAGGATAAAGTTGTAGAAGTTGAAAGTTTCTCTGACAGAGCTGCATGACTCGTTATCCAACTCTCGAGAAGATACCAGGCTCAGATTATTCAAACTTATGCATCAACCACAAGTCATCCTGAAGAAGAAATTGAAGAATTTTATGAGGAAATTCGTCATCTAAATAATAAAGGTAAGCAGCACTTAAAGATAATTATGGGAGATTTCAATGCAAAAATAGGGCAACGGCAACAGAATGAAACTTCAGTAGGTAAATTCGGTCACGGCAACAGAAACCAGCGTGGAAATATTCTCGTTGAGTTTGCAGAGGCAGAAAGGTTTTTCATCTTGAACTCCTTTTTCAAGAAAAAGCCACACAGGAAATGGACATGGAGACATCCAAATGGGACGACAAATGAAATTGATTTTATTATGTGTAACAAAATATTCGTCACAAAAGACTGCAGTGTGCTAAACAAGTTTAACACAGGTAGTGACCATAGATTGGAGAGATGCAAGATGCACCTCAACACTAAACTCGAACGTGGCAAGCTCATAAGACAAACAAAATGTATTGACATAACCAACTTAAAAAAACACCATAATACCTTCAAGTTGGAACTGAAGAACAGATTCTCTGCTTTAGAAGGCCTAACATTGGAAGAAGTGGATATTTCTGAAGTTAACAGAAAAGTAACCAAAGCTCTTATGGAAACAGCAACAAAATTATCTGGGTCTAAGAACAAGTTACATGTGAACAAATTATCAGGAAAAACCAAAATGTTGATGCAAAAAAGAAGAGAGATGAGAGATGAGGACAACTAAAGAAGATGTGACTTCCAAAGTGGAATATATGGAGCTATGCAAGACAGTACGAAAAAATATCACTGAAGATGTAAAGAAATTCAACTATGAACTAGTGAGGAAAGCAACTGAAAACAACCAAAGCCTAAAAATAGCAAAGGGACATCTCAGTAAGGGAAGAAATCAGATTATGGAACTGAGAAAAGAAGATGGTTTTGTAACAAGAAATAGAGGCAGAATTTTGACAAGAGTGAAAGATTTCTACTCCAAATTATATGAAAGGGATGATACATGTACTCCAGACATAATGAAAGGCACCAGTACCAGAGTTCTTCCAGTCCTTGCAGCAGAAGTTGCACATGCCATCAAGAACATCAAGCAGGGAAAAGCTCCAGGAGAAGATGGAATTACTGTAGACATCATACAAGAAGCAAGTGGAGAAATCGAAACAGTACTCGCCCAAATTTTAACTCGATGCCTTAAAGAAGGAGAGATTCCTGAGGATTGGAACAAAGCTACAGTGATCCTGCTACATAAAAAAGGTGACATTGAGGATCTCGGGAACTACAGACCTATCAGCGGTTTATAAAATCTTCATTAAAGTTCTTTCACACTGCTTGAAGGCAACACTGGACATGGCTCAACCAAGAGAACAAGCTGGATTCAGGAGTGGCTACAGCACAATAGATCATATCCACGTACTGAGAGAACTAATTGAAAGAGCGAGGGAATATGAACTTCCATTGTGCATGCGGCTTTTATCGATTATGAAAAAGCCTTTGATTCGGTGAAACCATCAGCAGTTACAATGGCTCTGAAATCCTGCGGTATTGAAGATGCATACATTAATATTATTAATATCTATGAAAATGCAAGTGCAAAGATTCGGCTGTTTGAAAATACAACACACATAAAAATTGGAAAGGGAGTTAGACAAGGTGACACCATATCTCCGAAGCTCTTTAATGCCACAATGGAAAATGTCTTTCAATCACTGAACTGGGAAAACAGAGGGATAAAGATTAACGGAGATAATCTAACCCACCTTTGTTTTGCTGATGACAGTCATTTTTGCAACTACCCCATCAGAGCTGCAGAGTATATGATCCAGGAACTAGCTGACAAGAGTAAAGAAGTGGGATTAAAAATGAACTTTCAGAAGATAAAAGTGATGTTCAATGCTTTTACAAGAAATGAAGATTTATCGATTGATGGAGAAAAGCTGGAGATAACAGACACGTACATTTATCTTGGACAGCAGATATCAAGTGAGGGTCGTATTGATGAAGAAATAAATCGGCGTACAAAACTTGCCTGGAGAGCTTTTGGAAGAAACAGCATAATTTTCAAGAGCAATATGCCATTATGTCTTAAAAGAAAAGTGTTTCATCAATGCATCCTTCCAGTGCTTACGTATGGTGCAGAGACGTGGACCTTAACTAAAATAGACATACAAAGGCTGCAGACAACTCAAAGCAGCATGGAGAGGTGCATGCTTGGTGTAACCAGGAGAGATAAGAAGAGGAACTCGTGGATCCGAAAAATGACAAGAGTGGAAGACATCATGATCAGAGTTAAATCCCTGAAATGGCAATGGGCTGGACATACTGCCAGAAGGACAGATCATCGATGGGCAGCCAAAATTTTAGATTGGATTCCAAGGGACAGAAAAAGACCCAGAAGAAGACCACATGGGAGATGGGTGGATGAAATTCGAAAATATGCAGGAGTGACATGGAGGAGACTGGCACAAGACCTACCGTTGTGGGAGAAACTTGGGGAGACCTTCGTCCAGCATTGGATTGATAATGGTTGACAATGATGACGATATATCACAGCTAATATATCAATTTAATATATTGGGTATATAAATAAGTTTTGAGGGATTTGAGGTGAACAAAACACGTTGTTGGAGAACAGAAACAATATTTTAATATTAATCGAAGTAGGCTCCCTCTGAAGCTACAACTTTACCTATCTTTCGGGCAGTGAACGTATGCCCCGAAGGAAGAATTCCGGTTCCTTGGAAGAGATCCAGTTGTCCAGCCAATTTTTGATGTCTTCATAAGAACTAAACCATTCTCCAGAAAGTGATGACTGCATTGACCGGAACAAATGGTAATCCGATGGAGCAATATCTGGTGAATATGGCGGGTGGGGTAGAACTTCCCAGTTGGATCCTTCCAAGTGCTTTTCCACAGGTCGAGAAACATGTGGTCTTGCATTGTCATGCTGTAAGATGACTTTGTTGTGTCTATTCTACCATTCTGGTGGTTTTTGAGTGAGAGCTCGTTTTAAACGCATTAGTTGGGTTTGATACCGATCACCAGCAATAGTTTCTGATGGTTTCAGCAGTTCATAGTGGATCACACCCTTCTGGTCCCACCACATACACAGCCATTACCTTTGAACCATGGATATTGCATTTTGGCGTTGAAGGACCAAGTTCACCTGGCTTCACCCATGCTTTCTGCCATTTAGGGTTATCGTACCATATCCATTTCTCATCGGCAGTAATAATATGATGCAAAAAACCCTTTCTTTTTTGCCTTTGAAGCAGCAATTCGCAAGTGGTTTTTCGACGTCCAAGATCTCTTTCCCGCAAAGCATGTGGAATCCAATTCCCTTCTTTTTGCACCATTCCCATGGCAGCTAAACGTTGTGAAATGCATGGTTGACTAACATTTAATGCTGCTGCTAGTTCTTTTTGGGTCTGGCACGGATCCTCGTCGAGTAAAGCTTACAATTTGGCATCAGCAATTATTTGGGGTGGTCCAAAACGTTCTTTATCACTGACATCGAAATCGTTCCTTTTGAATCGTCTAAACCAATACTCACATGCTTTTATGGATGGGGAATGTTCACCATAGATTTCGGACATTAAGCAATAGCTGTCGGCAGCACTTTTCTTGACAATAAAGTAATGCAGTAACACTTCCCGCAAATGCTGTTTTGTCGGGATGAAAGTTGCCATTTTCCATCAAGTAAAACAAATACGCCTTCGCACCTCAATCGAACGTCGTATACTGACTCTGGCGTCTCGTACTGCGATATCGCAGTGTTGCCCCCTTAAAATACATGCGAGCAGTAATAAGTATGACACCGAACGGAAATCCCTCAAAAAACTTATTTATATACCCAATATATATAGAAAATTTATATATTAGCAGAGATATATACTCTTTGAAAATTGATATATTAGCAGAAATATATACTCTTTGAAAATTGATATATTAGCTGTGCTGTGTGTTTGGATTCTCACTATGGCATGCATGCAGTCAAGTAAAAAAAAAAACAAAAACAAAAAAAAAACACTAGTATTCTGCCTGTTAAAGAAAACTATTTGAAATTACCTTTCAATCCTTCTAAGATATGTCTGACTGGGTGATCTTGCAGGCCATTAATGGGCACCCACCTCTTGAAGAGCCAGTCTGGTAATGTTGAAAGTACAAAATGGTACTGTCCTGCAGCATTATTCATATTTGCCCAAAACAGGAGCACCACTAGTTTCATCATGTTTCAGTATGATAAATGGCTGTCACACTGTTTCTCTATAGAAATAAGATTTATTTTCTCATCATATTTGATGGCTACCAAAACTATTACACTGTGAGCTGGAGATGTGCACCTCACCCATCATACATAATCTATTTCTTTCACACCTTCCTTCCTAGTCCATCACCCAAAATAAGGCAGAAACAGCTTTCAACATCAAACAATATAGAATGTCATCCTGCCTCTGAGTAACCTTTGCAGGATGTAACCGAAGACATTCATGACAATGAGTGAGAATGAGAAGAAAACAGTGCCGCAGAATTAGAGATCTCAGCCCCACTTCCATCAAATGATTATATGAACTGTGCCAAAGGTTACATGTGGCTTGAAGCTCCTAATATGAGAACAAGTGGGTGGCATGTCTTGTCTGTGCATACAATATACTAGCGTGCCTTTCATCAATGCATCAGAAAGCTCCTGTGCCTGGTCTTCAAAGCTGTATATACCTTCATTTTCCCAATGTGTCCAAACATCCATTGACCAAATCCTTCACTAGCAGTGCAGAGTAGCATTCTGCTGACTTCCAGAAAATTATTCATCCTCTTTTAGCTGGCCATACAGGGTCCTTCGTGTCTGCAACAATGAAATTTCTTTTGATGAAAAAAATAAATCTGTCTTTTTCACGCTAGGACTTTTCTGAGTACTGAATCAGATTCCCTGAAAACTAAGCATATTTCTGCAATTTGTCTTCATGTCTTCTGAACTTTGTCACAACTGAGCTGCTCTTTTAATGATGTGCTGCTGATTTCCCATTGCTGTTTTTGGCCGTGGGTGGCCTAGTAGGCAACGTTCATGACTGCCACGGAAAGGACCTCAGGTTCGATCCTAGGCAGGTACGAACGCTCGATCCACTAAATATCCATTGTGCGTCGGATGGGCACGTAAAGCAGTCTGTCCCAGGGTACTGGCCCCTCAGTAATAAATAAGGGCGTCTTCCTCCCACTTTCTACTTTGCTTCAGTGTCACTTTCCTATCAGGGACTCTACCCCAAATCTCCTAGCTTCCTATTTCTAAGGGTTGTTTAAGACCTGGGGTCAGACAGTCCCTTCCTAAAATCCTCTACATATGATCATTTGATCCCACTGCTGTTTTGTTTTGAAAACACAGTGAACTATGGAATTCACAACAACACAATTTAAACATACAAAATTTTCACTGATAAATATTGAAACATTTAAAAATTATATATCAGTTGAAAACAACACAAAGAGGATGCATGATGCCATTAAAAATAACTTACACTATTTTTTGATAGATCTAGAACTTGCAAACTTTGACCAAGTGGCCCCATTGAAAGTTCTGGAGGAAACCACTCTATATGATTATCACTCAGTATAAGTTCTTTTAGTCGAAGCTCCGCCATAGCGAGAGGCAGTTCCCTTATGGCGTTATTTGATAAGTCCAGGATCTGAAGATATCTTAATTCGAGAATGCGTCGTTCAATTTTGGCAAGTCTACAATTCTGCACCCTCAAAAAAACCAGACTTGATGGAAAATTAGATTTATTTAAATAATCTTTCCGCTTGAGGATTATCATCTTTTCTTGTACAGGCTGCTCAACTTTTGTTGGTGGAACTGATAACTGAACTTGTCCTTTGCCCTGACCAATAAGGGTTAGTCCAACAGCATGTAGGAAAGTCCTCAGCTGAAGAGGGTCAGCCTATTAACACAAAATAAAAGGCAGATTTACATACCTTTAAATCTAAATAAAAACCTCTAAAAAAATCAAAGAATCAGAAATATTTAAAATTATAATGAGTATAAAAGAAAAATGTATATACAAACACATAAAAATCAGTATGTATTAACTGCTGAACAATGTAAAACTAAATTGATTTCAGCGGTTGCTCTGGCTTTTTTAAAGTTTTTGCCAACCTGTTCGCCAAATGTAATCTGATGTCGCCAATTTTTTTTTCACTCTCCATTGGAAAATTAAAAACCATAAGAAAATAGTGTTATAATAGTACAAAGACAATAGGTTATAGATTCTTTATGATTAAGCAGCAAAATATTATGTTATAGCTATCCCAAATCCTATTAGAAAGAAATGTAGACATTTATTTTCAAATTTGGATTTATTACTACCTATAAAATTCCTAAACAAAGAATTATTGACAAGATACATTTCAAATTAGTTGAAAAATTGGTTATTACATTTATTCCGTGGCTTGATTTTTCTAAATTTTCTAAAAGGGGCCAGCGTAAAAAAATAATAAATACAGATATTGAAAAATTGCACTTTATTACTTATAGATAGAACTTTCATCTAATAATTTATTTCATATAAGTCATGCAATATCGATTGATGGTTCACATCAAAAGATAAGAAATCTACAAACATGATCACATGTAAGATTCTATATTAATTTTTAAAATATCTTTGACATTGCCAAAGCAAAATCTGACATGACATCCATGCAAAAACAATCTTTTTTTAAGGATTGTTTTTGCTCAGACATAATTAAAAAAGTAATCAAAATTTTCGCCAAATCGACCCCCACCCCCCGCAACTGCAAAGGCATGCGATTGGCAGTGGGGCTCCGGGACTTGGCATCAAAATTTAAGTTGCACTGTACAGTAAGTTCTCGCTGAATTATGACCATTCCTACGCAAAGTTAGTTACACCAAATACTGGTGTAATGAGGAGGACATACAACAGGTTGATGGTTCAGTTGAGAGCAAAATTATTGATGAGATAAGTAAAACCACAGATTTATCAGAGTTTATGAAAGACTAAATTGGGGGCACACGAAGGGGTGGTGTGTCCATTTTTCAGAAATAGCAACATTTGTGGGTTGTTCGAGGGCCTTCATTGGTTCAAGTGCATTAGAAGTGGTGCTAAAATGGCAAAACAACCAACTGACAACACAACTACAAAGGGCAATGAAAAGAGGATACCAATGGTCAACAACAGATGTGTTGCTTTGCACCTAGGGCAATTGGTGAAGCACAATTTCACAGTTAACAGCCCAATGCAATAGAGGTGATCCAGAAACAATATCCAGCATGAATGTGTTGCATGCTGGCACAGATCGGCTATGAGAGCAGCCACCCATACCTAATATGACAGCCCTTCAATGCAACTCTCCTGGAGCCAATATTATACGGATCTGAAGATAAGAAATAGGTGTACTGGTATGATGACTCACAATATGTACTCCATTCTGCCTATGGTAGAGTCCATATTTGGCATCAGCAGTCTGAGGTTATGGATCCCTCACACATGGCATCGACTATCCAGGCTGGTGGGGGCAGTTGTATGACATGGCACATTTTTAGCTGGCATGAACTGAGGTCCCCTGGCATGTGTGTGGACCAATGATGCCAGCTACTACTACCAGGGAATGCTTGTAGACCATGTACACCTAACAATGTTGTACCTCCACCCAGAGGGATATGGGTTCTTCCAGGGAGATGATGCTCCATATAAGTGGGCAGCACCACGCAAGAATGGTTTGACAAACACAGAGCTGATATGAGCCATCATGAATGGTTCTCAAACTCACCTGATCTCAATCCAATTGAGCAATATAGTGAAATGCCAGGTGAGGTAACTGGATATATCACCCTGCTCCATACGGGAATTACAGATAGCAATACAAACAACTTCATTGCATATTCCCACACAACTGTAAGCATGGAGTTGATGCCACGTCAAGAGGCAGCTGTTCTCCACCGGTGAAAGGAGGGCTCACAAAGCACGCGTATTAGGCAAGTAGTTACAATGTAGTTACGATTCAATGCGCACTCATAACATATTTAAAATAGCTCAAAAAAAAAAAAAAAAAAAACACCATTTAGTGAAATACATAAGAAACTGGTAGTTTCAATCCGTTTTTTTGTTGGTGTAGATAAATACACACATATACACAACGCTGAACTTTCGTGCATCGACTGGACGACTTTTTCAAGACTATCAACAACAACAATCCTCGGTCTTCCTCTACCTTTCTTTCCTGCCACTCGGGCTGAAAATTTTTTCTTAGCACGCATCTCATCACTCATTCTTTCAACATGGCCAAACCACCTAAGAATATTAGTCTCCACCTTACTGACATTTTACTCAGAGGCAGAGCTAGGATTTCTTTCACCAGGGGCAAAGCAGAGTTTGGTGCCCCCACTCCCCTCACCTTTCCTTCATCAACAACTTTTTAACTAAAACTTATTTTTAATTTTTTTGAGATTACATCTGCTAGTATTTGTGACTGCTTACATATCCATTTATAAAACTTACCAAAATTACCCAATAACTGTTTGGAAAATGGGTTTTGTATGTATGAACAAGTTTCCTTTTTTTGCAACAAAATAATTAAAAATGAAAATCAGTTTTTAAATTCCTGACATCTAAAAAGACTAGGAGATTCATAGAGAGAACCAAAAACTAAGGAATCTCTTGTAAAAACTGAAGGGAATATATTGTCATTATGTTGCATGAAGATGAACTAGCTGACTGAAAAAGCACTTTAGCAGGACACTGAGTTTGGCCCAAGTGGCAGGTAAAAAAGGCAGAGGAAGGCTAAGGATGTCATGGGAGAATCAGATTCAGAAGTGTCTGCAGGAGAAAAAGATTATGAGTATGAAGTATTGAAGGTCTTGTGTACGTTGTGTGATGGATGTCAGTGAAGCCCGTGTTGTGAGTCAAGATCATTGTAAATGGAGAAATTTGACACAGCAACAGTAAGTAAATAATCAGTTAGAAATTTATCTGGTAGTTTGTATTTCTTTGTGGAGCTAATCTCTGAATCTCAGAGAACAGCTTAGTGATATGTATGCATGATGCACATAAAATTTTACTGGGCACTTCAAAATTTCTAATTGTGACATAATACAGATATGCTGAACAGAAAATTATAATAGCGTGTCAACACTGTGTATATAATTGTGCACACAAATTGCTTATTTGCCTTAGATTTAAAATAGTTTTGAAGGTCATATTTCCCCAAGAAAGTGTTACTAGGACACTGCATCTTGTATCTTTATTGAACTCATTGAATTTTTACATCTCTAGGGCTACCAGATTAAGAATGCAATAATAGTTTTGTTTGTTTAAGTCTGAGGCCTAGTTTTTGCACTTGTGAAATGGAGCAGCTTTATATTTCCTGTTATCGTAAGACCACTTATGCTCTGACAGACGTCTAAAAGCAAAGGAAAAACTCAAATGTAAACATTTTTGTACATCAAGAGAGAGCGCTCTGATGCAACTAGCTCTCTCGCGCTCGGACAGAAACATCAAAACAACACTCTCTCTACAAAGTAGAGGTGTTTGTGTTTATTCTTTATCTTCTCAGCAAACAAAGGAACTCTCAAGTTTACAGAAGTTATGTTCCTGGTGTGAATATTCCCTTCCATTTTCAAGAAGAAGCACCCCCCCCCCTTTTTTTTGGCGACTCCTTTAAATGACTGAGAGTGAAGGTTATATGTTCACTTTTTTTCACCCGGAGAACCAGATGTTCCATGGAATGCCTTCGTTTGTTTACAAAGTGAACTATCATTCTTAATATTACCTACAATCATTCTTCTCACATTCAGCAATTACATTCTTTCAAGTGTTTTTTTGTTTATGTCCATTAAAAGAAGTAATCTTTATTGCAAAGGTATGTTTTGTTCTTTAAGCGCTATTCTATTTATTTAAATCAAGACATCAGATATCTAAACAACATGAATATGATATTGACTATGTGAGGAAAGATTTCTCCACGGAGTTTTCAAATGAAATGCATTTTCCAATTCCTTACTACCTTTACTAATATATTAATCAATGTGAAACAATTTTTAAAAAATCAAAATAAAAGATCAAAGTCTGTTTTTACACTGACCATTGCTGGATTTCATGACCTGTACAGTTGTTTTCAATGTAGTCACCCTAATATTGAACTTGAATTTTAATAGAAAAAATAAAAAAATAAAATGAACATGTTTACTGATAAAAGAGATTACAAAGAACAACAAAAAAAAAATGAAAATTATATAAGCAAAGTTAATTTTTTTATACTGTTTCTGCCCATCTTAGTGTGAAAACCACTTTACAAAACACAAAAGATGGCACCAGGTCTTTTATGGATAGAGCTCCAATTTTAAGCTTCATATTTTGTACTCAAAAATGGAAGGGGAGGGGGAGAGAATGCATGCTTCATTTGATATAAGTGGCAGAGACATTAAGGAATAGGAAACACATTTGGTCAGAAAAATTCTATGATACAGTGCTGCTCTTCTGTGCTATTATCCTGCTTTTAAACAAAGAAATTTTTGAAATGCTTATCTTCTCTTTGCAAAATGACTACTTTCAATTCAAGTTTTTCATAAAATTCTAGACTTGCTACTCTTAGCAAATTATTTGGGAAAACTTGGAGAAAATCCTAATACAACCCACATATTTTTGCCTATGTAGTAGGTACCTGGATGACATTTTATTTATAACAGACAGCTCAGAGAAAGATTTTCCAAGAAAAATTCTTGGCATGTTCAAAAAGTTGGATGATTTACTCAAGTTCACATTATAACTTCAAAAAGAAAGAAAAATTAACTTCTTAGATATAACAATCTATTATGAAGATAAAAAATTCCTTACAAAATTGTATAAAAAAACCTTTGAATAAAAATAAAATATTGGATTTCAATTCCTGTCATCCATATTCTATTAAGAAAAATGTGGCAAGTCAGTTTTTAGAAAAAATTTAGTATCCTACAGCAAGATGAAAGAAAGCCCACAGTGAAGAACTTAAAGACACCCTTGCAGAAAATAACTATCCTAATAATGAAATTGAAAAACTTTTAAATATTTCAGTTAAAAAGAACACAACAGTGACATAAAATTAATTAGAAAAATTACTTATCACAAAGGTTTATTTGAATCATTAAAGAGAATTAGCAAAAAATATAAGACTAGCTTGAAGTTTAGAGAACAAAGTTAAATTTTTTTCTTCCCAAATATAGTTCAAAGAGAAGATATTCTAAAAATGCAAGTAGTCGTCTATGAAGTAAAATGTAGAATTTTGTGAACTATCTTACATAGGAGAGACAGGTTGCAGACAATTAGAAACTTGAATAGCAGAACATAAAAAGCAGCTATAAAAAAAATTGCTCCAACAAGACAGGTTTAGATAGGCATGTAAGAGAAACTGATCACAACATGGATTTCCCTTGAAGACATTAGTTTTCAAAGTAACTTTCAAAAAGAAAATTAAAAGAAGGAATAGAAATTGAAAAGAATCAGAATTCTATCCTCAATGACTGCAGAGATTTGTCCTTGCCCAACATCTGGCAAGATTTGGTGAACAATAACTGTAACAATCAAGGTTAACCATAGCTGCAATAGTGAAAGAATGCCAACAAGGGACTGCTTGATGAAGAAGAGTTTTCTCTGAAAATTTGCAATTTAAAATAAATTCTTAGAGAAAAAAAAAACCCACACTAGAAGTTTTAGTTCTATAAAGAAATTATTGATCTTAAAGATCTTTTCACAAGAACCTGTAGCTTTTGTTTGGGTTTACTGTTAGATCAGTAATGTGATTTTTCTACTTGAAAACTTTTCAAAATCTGTTTTAATGAAAAAAAAAAAAAAAAAAAAAAAAAGAACTGGCACTTTGAGTTTAAATTTAAAAAATTACAGAAAATGGATTGTGGCCAGTTCCTTTACATTAACAATCAAGTAATGTAGCTTGAAATTGCCAATATTTTCAAAGCCTAATAAGTGATCCCCAAGTTTTTGTTAGTGGGTTTAGCATAAATTAAATGTACAGATTCAAGTTATCAGGTCAATTTCTATTGATATATCTCTGACATTTGTTTGGCAAACACAATTTAATGTAATAAATATTTAATGTTTCAGTTACACATACACCAGAAAAATTACTAACCTTGCTCATGATGATATCGTGTGCTGGTTCTTTAACACGTATAGTCGCTTTTCCTTCATTCATAAACTTGTTGAAAACATTTTCAATGTTGTTGTACACCTAAAATATCAACAAATTCAGTTTACACCATAAAAAAGGAACCAGAAACCTATTTATTGTGGAATTTTTCTCAACACAATAAAATTTATCAATCTAACACATTAACACTGGATATGAGCTTGACAGTACTGAATACAGAGACATACATGCACTAAGGTACACAATCTGTTCTATAATTTACATCAAAAAGGCATTTGTCAGGGCTAGAAGTTCATATACACAGTGTACATATACTGCTTTTACATAGTACAATTGCCTAAAATCCGCATGGATTCGAACACCGGTCACAGTTACAGTTAACAGACGGGTAAAAAAAAAAAAGCTTCAGAAATCGAAATTTTTTATTAAAATGTTTAAGATCTTTTTAAAATCTGTTTTATGTATTTTCTCAATTTGAAAAATATTACTAATGATATAAATTTTTTGGGGTCAAAAATGATGGTACAGTATTGAGAGGACATATCAATCTGGCAATTTAGCATTGCGTGTTTACATTTTTTTCCAGTACACGTGCTGTGAGAATCTGTTTTTTCGTCTTGTTTCACGTCTTAAGGTGAAATTTTTTGAATTATTGTTTGAAAATTTGAGAAAATGGCAGGAGTGAAGAGAAAGCAAGGTCAGGCGATGCGTAACATCACAGCCTCTCCTTGACAAATGTCAACCACCCCGCCTTCTCGTGGTACATCCTGTTCCCACTAAAGGGGCTCTGACGACCGCCAATAGCGGTATAACTATACCATCGGGATTAGAGGAAATTCTATCCCACACTCACCAACCCGCTTGGCCAGCGTGGTGAGTTATGGCCAAACTCCTCCAAAATGATTCCACAACTTAAATCTTGGCCCTCAGTCTCCGGCAGCTGGAATGTACCTGGCCAAGGCAGCGGCCAGTTCGACATGAAGGCAGAGGGTGCTAAGAATCCCCGGAGGACCGGACTAGGCTGCCATCTGATGCTGACCTTGGCTACGTACAACGGACGCTCCCTATCTTCTGATTCAAGGCTTCTTGAATTGGAAGAGGAACTACAAAAGATCAAGTGGGACATCGTGGGGCTAAGTGAGGTAAGGAGAAAAGGAGAAGATCTCATCGAACTGAAAAGTGGACATCTCTTCTACTATCGTGGGACAGATACTGGCAGAACTAGTGGTGTTGGATTTATAATAAACAAGAAACTGAAGGATAAAGTTGTAGAAGTTGAAAGTTCTTTTTTTTTTTTTTTTTTTTGAGGTTTAACGACCACCGAGTTGAAAGTTCCTCTGACAGAGCTGCACGACTTGTTATCCAACTCTCGAAAAGATACCAGGCTCAGATTATTCAAACTTATGCACCCACCACAAGTCATCCTGAAGAAGAAATTGAAGAATTTTATGAGGAAATTTGTCATCTAAATAATAAAGGTAAGCAGCACTTGAAAATTATTATGGGAGATTTCAATGCAAAAATAGGGCAACGGCAACAGAATGAAACTTCAGTAGGTAAATTCGGTCACGGCAACAGAAACCAGCGTGGAAATACTCTCGTTGAGTTTGCAGAGGCAGAAGGGTTTTTCATCTTGAACTCCTTCTTGAAGAAAAAGCCACACAGGAAATGGACATGGAGACATCTAAATGGGACGACAAGTGAAATTGATTTTATTATGTGTAACAAAAAATTCGTCATAGAAGACTGCAGTGTGCTAAACAAGTTCAACACAGGTAGTGACCATAGATTGGTGAGATGTAAGATGCACCTCAACACCAAACTTGAATGTGGCAAGCTCATAAGACAAACAAAATCTATTGACATAACCAACCTTAAAAAACACCATAATACCTTCAAGTTGGAACTGAAGAACAGGTTCTCTGCTTTAGAAGGCCTAACATCGGAAGAAGTGGACATCTCTGAAGTTAACAGAAAAGCAACCAAAGCTCTTATGGAAACAGCAACAAAATTAGCCGGGTCTAAGAACAAGTTGCTAGCAAACAAATTATCAGGAAAAACGAAAATGTTGATGCAAAAAAGAAGAGAGATGAGGACAACTAAAGAAGATGTGACTTCCAAAGTGGAATATATAGAGCTATGCAAGACAGTAAGAAAAAGTATCACTGAAGACTTAAATTCAACTATGAACTAGTGAGGAAAGCAATTGAAAACAACCAAAGCCTAAAGATAGCAAAGGGACATCTCAGTAAGGGAAGAAAACAGATTATGGCACTGAGAAAAGAAGATGGTTCTGTAACAAGAAATAGAGGCGAAATTTTGACAAGAGTGAAAGATTTCTACTCCCAATTATATGAAAGGGATGATACATGCACTCCAGACATCATGAAAGATACCAGTACCAGAGTTCCTCCAGTCCTTCCAGCAGAAGTTGCACATGCAATCAAGAACATGAAGCGGGGAAAAGCTCCAGGAGAAGATGGAATTACTGTAGACATCATACAAGAAGCAAGTGGAGAAATTGAAACAGTACTCGCCCAAATTTTCACTCGATGCCTTAATGAAGGAAAGATTCCTGAGGATTGGAACAACGCTACAATGATCCTGCTACATAAGAAAGGTGACATTGAGGATCTCTGAAACTACAGACCTATCAGCCTCCTATCAGTAGTTTATAAAATCTTCACTAAAGTTCTTCCACACCGCTTGAAGGTAACACTGGACATTGCTCAACCGAGAGAACAAGCTGGATTCAGGAGTGGCTACAGCACAATAGATCATATCCACATACTGAGAGAACTAATTGAAAGAGTGAGGGAATATGAACTTCCATTGTGCATGGCTTTTATCGATTATGAAAAAGCCTTTGATTCGGTGAAACCATCAGCAGTTACAATGGCTCTGAAAACCTGCGGTATTGAAGATGCATACATTAATATTATTAATAACATCTATGAAAAAGCAAGTGCAAAGATTAGGCTGTTTGAAAATACAACACACATAAAATTTGGAAAGGGAGTGAGACAAGGTGACACCATATCTCCGAAGCTCTTTAATGCCACATTGGAGGGTGTTTTTCAGTCGCTGAGCTGGGAAAACAAAGGGATAAAGATTAATGGAGATTATCTAACCCACCTTCGTTTTGCTGATGACGTAGTCATTTTTGCAACTACCCCATCAGAGCTGCAGAGTATGATCCAGGAACTTGCTGACAAGAGTAAAGAAGTGGGATTAAAAATGAACTTTCAGAAGACAAAAGTGATGCTCAATGCTTTTACAAGAAATAAAGATTTATTGATTGATGGAGAAAAGCTGGAGATAACAGACACGTACGTTTACCTTGGACAGCAGATATCAAGTGAGGGTCACATTGATGAAGAAATTAATCGGCGTACAAAACTTGCCTGGAGAGCTTTTGGAAGAAACAGCATAATTTTCAAGAGCAATATGCCATTATGTCTTAAAAGAAAAGTGTTTGATCAATGCATCCTTCCAGTGCTTACGTATGGTGCAGAGACGTGGACCTTAACTAAAAGAGATATACAAAGACTGCAGACAACTCAAAGAAGCATGGAGAGGTGCATGCTTCGTGTAACCAGGAGAGATAAGAAGAGGAACTCGTGGATCCGAAAAATGACAAGAGTGGAAGACATCATGATCAGAGTTAAATCCCTGAAATGGCAATGGGCTGGACATACTGCCAGAAGGACAGATCATCGATGGACAGCCGAAATTTTAGATTGGATTCCAAGGGACAGGAAAAGACCCAGAAGAAGACCACATGGGAGATGGGTGGATGAAATTCGAAAGTATGCAGGGGTGACATGGAGGAGACTGGCACAAGACAGACCATTGTGGAGGAAACTTGGGGAGACCTTCGTCCAGCAGTGGATTGATAATGGTTGACAATGATGATGATGATGATAAATTTTTTGGGGTCAAAAATGATGGTACAGTATTGAGAGATTGAAGTTCAAATAAAGCACATATCAAGCGGGCAATCTGGCAATTTAGCATTGCGTGTTTACACTTTTTTCCAGTACATGTGCTGTGAGAATCTGTTTTTTCATCTTGTTTCACGTCTTAAGGTGAAATTTTTTGAATTATTGTTTGAAAATTTGAGAAAATGGCAGGAGTGAAGAGAAAGCACAGCTCCTTAACAATTCAGCAGAAAGTGGACTTGTTGCCAAAACTTGATAATGGCATTTCACCAAAGCACGTTGCGGAGATTTTTGGTATTGCTGTTCAGACTGCGTACGATATTAAGAAAAACTAAGACAAGATATTGCAATTCTATGCAATGAGTGATAGCAATTCTGAAATTGCTGATCGCAAAACGATGCATGAAGCTAGAAACTCCACCCTCGATGCTGTTGTTTACGAGTAGTTTTGGCAAAAGCGTAACAATGGTATGCCAATTACAGGTCCACTCCTATGCAAAAAAGCCAAGCTATTTCATCAGCAACTGAAGATTGATGAGCCTTGTAACTTTTCAGTTGGATGGCTATCCCGCTTCAAACAAAGACATGGAATTCATTACTTGAAATCCTGAGGGGAGCAAGAATCGGCAGACAAGGTAGCTGCAGAAGAGTTTCTGGATGTGTTTGCCAAATTTGTTCAGGAGGAAGCTCTTTCTCCTGATCAAATTTATAACATGGATGAAACTGGACTTGTCTGGTATTGTTTACCAAGACATACTCTATTGTGTGCTGATGAAGTAGGACCTTCCAGTGTTAAGGAAGGCAAAGAAAGAGTAACAGTTGCTCTTTGTTCCAATGCCTCTGGAAATCATAAATGTATGCCATTTGTGATTGGAAAAAGTGCTTGCCCTAGGGCTTTGAAGGGCTTAAAGGCCTTACCTGCAATCTACCGCAGTAATAAAAAATCACGGATGACCAAAAAACTCGCTACAGACTGGTTCAAAAACTACTTTGTTAAAGACGCCAGAAAGCACTGTGTGGAGATCGGACTTCCTCCAGACTGTAAAATTTTGTTGGTATGGGACAACTGCAGGGCACATCCTGAAGATTTAACTTCAAATAATGTTACAGTTATGTTCTTAACCCCAAACACAACTTCATTAATTCAACCCATGGAACAGGGCATAGTTAACAGTTTGAAGTGCGACTACAAAGGATAATTCCTAAGGAAACTGTTGAACTCAGATAAATCGTTTCAAACAATCAAAACGTTCATTAAAAATTTCACAATGAAAGACTGATAGCAGGTTCATGGAACAATGTGAAATGTTCTACTCTGATAAATGCATGGCATAAGTTATGGCCAGCATCAATATTTATTGACTCTGAACCCGAGGACTACGAGTTTAGGCCAAATCAAAGGCTATGCAGCTTCTAGCATATGCCAAACAAGCAAATGTGTCAATGATGAATGCGCTTAGAGAAGAAGATATAGTTGAATGGATGGAATCTTCAGACAAGAGTGAAGCCCAAATGATGACTGATGATGAAATCATAGCTAATGTGATTAATCCTGACGCAGGCGATTCAGACACTGACAGGGAGGATTCTACTACCAAAAAATATCCTCAAGTGATGGAATTTTGTTGGAAGAACAATACATTAATTTTTTAGAACAGCAGAAATGTGTTTCAGCACAGGAAATAATGATGATTTATAGACTTCAGGAAAAACTTCAATGAGAGAAACCAAATTTAAAACAATTGACCATTGATGAAATGTTTGTCAGCCAGAATGTTTGATTGACATATACAGTATTTGGTAAATAAAAATTAAATTAATTAATACAGTACTGTTTATGAGTTTGTTCCCTATAGTTTACTTACTTATTAAATACTGTATATATCTATATAAATTCCAAATACTACTAATTACAGTATTAAATACATATTACTAATTAATTTTACTAATTATTAAACAAATGAAAGCCTATAATTCGTACATACATACCATCCTATTTGAACTAGTATATTACCGTATGTATGTAAGGTCAGGTGATGCGTAACATCACAGCCTCTCCTTGACAAATGTCAACCCCGCCTTCTCGTGGTGCATCCTGTTCCCACTAAAGGGGCTCTGACGACCGCCAATAGCGGTATAACTATACCATTGGGATTAGAGGAAATTCTATCCCACACTCACCAACCCGCTTGGCCAGCGTGGTGAGTTATGGCCAAACCCCTCCAAAATGATTCCACAACTTAAATCTTGGCCCTCAGTCTCCGGCAGCTGGAATGTACCTGGCCAAGGCAGCGGCCAGTGCGGCTAAGAATCCCCGGAGGACCGGACTAGGCTGCCATCTGATGCTGACCTTGGCTACTTACAATGGACGCTCCCTATCTTCTGATTCAAGGCTTCTTGAATTGGAAGAGGAACTACAAAGGATCAAGTGGGACATCGTGGGGCTAAGTGAGGTAAGGAGAAAAGGAGAAGATCTCATCGAACTGAAAAGTGGACATCTCTTCTACTATCGTGGGACAGATACTGGCAGAACTAGTGGTGTTGGATTTATAATAAACAAGAAACTGAAGGATAAAGTTGTAGAAGTTGAAAGTTCCTCTGACAGAGCTGCACGACTTGTTATCCAACTCTCGAAAAGATACCAGGCTCAGATTATTCAAACTTATGCACCCACCACAAGTCATCCTGAAGAAGAAATTGAAGAATTTTATGAGGAAATTTGTCATCTAAATAATAAAGGTAAGCAGCACCTGAAAATAATTATGGGAGATTTCAATGCAAAAATAGGGCAACTGCAACAGAATGAAACTTCAGTAGGTAAATTCGGTCACGGCAACAGAAACCAGCGTGGAAATACTCTCGTTGAGTTTGCAGAGGCAGAAGGGTTTTTCCATCTTGAACTCCTTCTTCAAGAAAAAGCCATACAGGAAATGGACATGGAGACATCCAAATGGGATGACAAGTGAAATTGATTTTATTATGTGTAACAAAAAATTCGTCATAGAAGACTGCAGTGTGCTGAACAAGTTCAACACAGGTAGTGACCATAGATTGGTGAGATGTAAGATGCACCTCAACACTAAACTTGAACGTGGCAAGCTCATAAGACAAACAAAATCTATTGACATAACCAACCTTAAAAAACACCATAATACCTTCAAGTTAGAACTGAAGAACAGGTTCTCTGCTTTAGAAGGCCTAATATCGGAAGAAGTGGACATCTCTGAAGTTAACAGAAAAGTAACCAAAGCTCTTATGGAAACAGCAACAAAATTAGCTGGGTCTAAGAACAAGTTGCATGTGAACAAATTATCAGGAAAAACCAAAATGTTGATGCAAAAAAGAAGAGAGATGAGGACAACTAAAGAAGATGTGACTTCCAAAGTGGAATATATAGAGCTATGCAAGACAGTAAGAAAAAGTATCACTGAAGACGTAAGAAAATTCAACTGTGAACTAGTGAGGAAAGCAATTGAAAACAACCAAAGCCTAAAGATAGCAAAGGGACATCTCAGTAAGGGAAGAAAACAGATTATGGCACTGAGAAAAGAAGATGGTTCTGTAACAAGAAATAGAGGCGAAATTTTGACAAGAGTGAAAGATTTCTACTCCAAATTATATGAAAGGGATGATATATGCACTCCAGACATCATGAAAGATACCAGTACCAGAGTTCCTCCAGTCTTTCCAGCAGAAGTTGCACATGCAATCAAGAACATGAAGCGAGGAAAAGCTCCAGGACAAGATGGAATTACTGTAGACATCATACAAGAAGCAAGTGGAGAAATCGAAACAGTACTCGCCCAAATTTTCACTCGATGCCTTAATGAAGGAAAGATTCCTGAGGATTGGAACACCGCTACAATGATCCTGCTACATAAGAAAGGTGACATTGAGGATCTCGGAAACTACAGACCTATCAGCCTCCTATCAGTAGTTTATAAAATCTTCACTAAAGTTCTTTCACACCGCTTAAAGGTAACACTGGACATGGCTCAACCGAGAGAACAAGCTGGATTCAGGAGTGGCTACAGCACAATAGATCATATCCATGTGCTGAGAGAACTAATTGAAAGAGCGAGGGAATATGAACTTCCATTGTGCATGGCTTTTATCGATTATGAAAAAGCCTTTGATTCGGTGAAACCATCAGCAGTTACAATGGCTCTGAAAACCTGCTGTATTGAAGATGCATACATTAATATTATTAATAACATCTATGAAAATGCAAGTGCAAAGATTAGGCTGTTTGAAAATACAACACACGTAAAAATTGGAAAGGGAGTGAGACAAGGTGACACCATATCTCCGAAGCTCTTTAATGCCACATTGGAGGGTGTTTTTCAGTCGCTGAGCTGGGAAAACAAGGGGATAAAGATTAATGGATATTATCTAACCCACCTTCGTTTTGCTGATGACGTAGTCATTTTTGCAACTACCCCATCAGAGCTGCAGAGTATGATCCAGGAACTTGCTGACAAGAGTAAAGAAGTGGGATTAAAAATGAACTTTCAGAAGACAAAAGTGATGTTCAATGCTTTTACAAGAAATGAAGATTTATCGATTGATGGAGAAAAGCTGGAGATAACAGACACGTATGTTTATCTTGGACAGCAGATATCAAGTGAGGGTCACATTGATGAAGAAATTAATCGGCGTACAAAACTTGCCTGGAGAGCTTTTGGAAGAAACAGCATAATTTTCAAGAGCAATATGCCATTATGTCTTAAAAGAAAAGTGTTTGATCAGTGCATCCTTCCAGTGCTTACGTATGGTGCAGAGACGTGGACCTTAACTAAAAGAGACATACAAAGGCTGCAGACAACTCAAAGCAGCATGGAGAGGTGCATACTTGGTGTAACCAGGAGAGATAAGAAGAGGAACTCGTGGATCCGAAAAATGACAAGAGTGGAAGACATCATGATCAGAGTTAAATCCCTGAAATGGCAATGGGCTGGACATACTGCCAGAAGGACAGATCATCGATGGACAGCCGAAATTTTAGATTGGATTCCAAGGGACAGGAAAAGACCCAGAAGAAGACCACATGGGAGATGGGTGGATGAAATTCGAAAGTATGCAGGGGTGACATGGAGGAGACTGGCACAAGACAGACCGTTGTGGAGGAAACTTGGGGAGACCTTCGTCCAGCAGTGGATTGATAATGGTTGACAATGATGATGATGTACTAGTAAACACACACAGGTTCTCAAAAATCCGCAAAATTTTACATCTGCACAACCTCTGGAACCAAGTTGTGCGGATTTTCGGAATTGTACTATATATATATATATATATATATATATATATATATATATATATATAACATCTATGAAAATGCAAGTGCAAAGATTCGGCTATTTGAGAATACAGCACCCATAAAGATTGGAAAGGGAGTGAGACAAGGTGACACCATATCTCCCAAACTTGTTAATGCCACATTGGAAAATGTCTTTCAATCACTGAACTGGGAAAACAAAGGGATAAAGATAAACGGAGTTTATCTAACCCACCTTCGTTTTGCTGATGACGTAGTCATTTTTGCAACAACCCCATCAGCAGCACAGTATGATCCAGGAACTTGTTGACAAGAGTAAAGAAGTGACATTAAAAATGAACTTTCAGAAGACAAAAGTGATGTACAATTCTTTTACAAGAAATGAAGATTTATTGATTGATGGGGAAAAGCTGGAGATAACCAATACCTACATTTATCTTGGACAGCAGATATCAAGTGAGGGTCACATTGATGAAAAAATTAATCGGCGTATAACACTTGCCTGGAGAGCTTTTGGAAGAAACAGCATAATTTTCAAGAGCAATATGCCATTATGTCTTAAAAGAAAAGTGTTTGATCAATGCATCCTTCCAGTGCTTACTTACGTATGGTGCAGAGATGTGGACCTTAACTAAAATAGACATACAAAGGCTGCAGACGACTCAAAGAAGCATGCTTGGTGTAACCAGGAGAGATGAGAAGAACTCGTGGATCAGAAAAATGACAAGAGTGGAAGACATCATGATCAGAGTTAAATCCCTGAAGTGGCAAATGGGCTGGAAATATTGCCAGAAGGACAGACCATCGATGGACAGCTGAAATTTTAGACTGGATTCCAAGGGACAGGAAAAGACCCAGAAGAAGACCACATAGGAGATGGGCGGATAAAATTTGAAAGTATGCGGCAGTAACATGGAAGAGACTGGCACAAGACAGACTGTTGTGGAAGAAACTTGGGGAGACTTTCGTCCAGCAGTGGATTGATAATGGTTGACAAATGATATAGATATATATGTGTCAGGAAATTTTTTTTTTTTTTTTAAATTTCTGGACATACATCAGTCCCACATGGAACGTAGAAAATCTGCATACAAAAAATGGTTTCATCTGATCAGATTTTTTCCCCTACATTTCAGTGGACAGACAAAGTACAAAAACATATTTTAAGACTACACTTTAAAATTGTGCAGAATGGGTTATCATAGATATTCAACGGTATGCAGATAAGTTGGTTGTAGGGAGGCAATTGTAAACTGGGATTGTACCGATACATTTGTGGCTTTAAAAGTTTTTTTTTTTTTTTTCTTTTTTTTTAAATTCAGAATAAAAAATATTCAGATTAAATTCATTGCTTGGTGAATTTCACTTAGTTTCCTTTGTTATTTTGTCCAGTTCATTTTCCACAGACAGCATTGTCTCTGTATACTCACACTTTCTTAAACACCACGGTCTAATTCTGAAGTTTTTAACTAATGCACTTTCACTAGATCACTGAAAGATGTGAACAAACAGTAGTTCCTCACAACTGTTAAAACTATCAACCGTCAATGGTGGGCTATGTGCCTACCATGGTCGTAACGGGTACCAAGGAATCAGGGTTCGATTCAGGAGGGAGCCTGAGAAACGGCTACCACATTCAAGGAAGGCAGCAGGCGAGCAAATTACCCTTAGTTCTTCTATCAAAATCTTGTCATTCAGTTAAGTTGGCTTCCATTCTGAAGTTTTGGTACCACGCTCTAACATTAAAATATTACCGAAGGATTTAAATATAGGTTAGTTGACTACACTTTTCACCGCTTTTTTACACTTTCCAACCGTAGGTTGAAGAAGCGTATATGCTCCAGCTTTTTCCGTCCGTCCGTCTGTCTGTCGGCACGATAACTCGCGTAAAAATGGTTCGATTTCGATGAAATTTTAGTATGTGGTAAGCGACCGCCAGGGGACAAACCCTATTGAAAATGGGTGAAGTGGGGTCAAAGGTCACTACATAAGAGCGGAATTCATTCAATTGTCCTTATGCGTCATAACTTGCGTAAATATGGTTCGATTTCAATGAAATTTTAGTATGTGGTAGGGGACCACCTGGGGACGAACCCTATTGAAAATGGGTGAAGTGGGGTCAAAGGTCAGGACATAGGAGCGGGATGCATTCCATTGCCCTTATGCGTCATAAGGTGCGTAAAAATGGTTCGATTTTGATGAAACTTTAGTATGTGGTAGGAGACCACCTGGAGAGTAACCCTATTGAAAATGGGAGAAATGGCGTCAAAGGTCAGGACGTAGGATCGGGATCCATTACATCGCCCTTATCCCATACTATTAAGGTGGACGTCAAGTAATTTTGCTTCCTATATTTCCAATGGAAAACCTTTTGTACACATTTCCTTCACAATTAGTGTGTTCCCAAGGATGGAAATTTGAACATCGATTAAAATAACTTCATACTATAACTTGGAATACTTAACATTTTGTAAAACATAAGCATAATTATATTAAAAAACAATAACGTTTCCTTTGGAGGTGTTGAAACCAGAAAAAAGATGGCGCGACCTGTGCTTTGATGACGTCAGTGGACAAATAAATGTTGGATTGCATAATTACGGTTATGGTTTAGAAAATATTAAGTATTCCAAGTTATGAAATGAAGCTATTTTAATCGATGTTCAAATTTTCATTCTTCGGAACGCATTAATTGTGAAGAAAATGTGTACAGAAGTTTTTCCATTGGAAGTATAGGAAGCAAAATTACTTGACATCCACCTTAAAGTAGCAATTCTTGTTGTATGTATGTACATTTTATTTTGAAAACGGCTCTAAGAATTTTGATGAAAGTCGTTAACCTACCATTTCCTGGTACTAGAAATCGATTTAGCTTGATCTCAACTTTAGGAGAATTCGTTCAGTGGGTTAAATAACCACCCCGAATTATAACGTTTTTAGTGATGGCGTTGTTCCATTAATGTTACCAATGCTTAGAAATCTTATGACGTCACAATCTCGCGTTTGAGAATGTTGGCGCGCGGTCACGCCATCTGTCTCATTACGTCACACGTTGTGTGTGGATCCTATTAAAGGTTTTTGAAGTCACACTCTTGCGGCAAGCAGATGGTCACGATTCCCATCTGCCTCATTATGTCACGCGTTGTGTGCGTATGTCCGTCCGCACGATAACTCGCATAACAATTGTTCGATTTCGATTAAACTTTAGTATCTGGTAGGGGATCACCTGGGAAGGAACCCTATTTAAAGTGAACAAAATGGGGTCAAGGATCAGTACATAGGAGCGGGATCCATTCCACTGCTGTTATGCATCGTAACTAACGTAAAAAGGTTAGATTTCGATGAAATTTTAGTATGTGGTAAGGGACCACCTGGTGACAAACCTTATTTGAAAATGGGTGAAATGGGGTCAAAGGTCAGGACAAATAAGCGGAATCACTTCCATCGCCATTATGCGTCATAACTTACGTAAAAATGCTTCGATTTGGATGAAATGTTAGTATGTTGTAGGGCTTGCCTGGGGACGAATTCTATTGAAAATGGGCGAAATGGGGTGAAAAGTTAGGACACAGGAGCGGGATCTATTCCATAGCCCTTATGCATCATAACTTTCGTAAAAATGCTTCCATTGCGACAAAATTTTATTATGTTATTTCGGAGGTATACCAAACCGGTTCTGTTGAATATCATCGAAATGGGATCAAAGGTCAGGGCACAGGACCGAGATTTATTCCACAGCCATTATTCTCATAACTTGAGTGATAACTTGAGTAATGATTTCTGGTATGTTGGAAAGCGTATTATAATCAATGCATTTCATGATTTTACTAACTTGTTTGTTTCATGCAATCAGCATATGAAAGTATTTGTAGAAGTCCCATATTAAAAATGCTGAGATTTTTGTTGCGTGCAAAACACATCTCTGAAAACACATCATTAGGGGTAGCATACCAATCACTGGCTAGTGCAGCATTTCTCTTCTCTTCTCCTCTGCCAACTGCATTGAACAAAATTTTGTGTTGCCTTACTTCATCAATAGCATAACTATACCAAAGTAACTAAAACTTAACAGTAAAGGGATGACTTCGCACAATACTAAAGATCCAGACTTACAAATTTTGCTAGTAGACATTGGCCACCAAGACCAAAATTGTTAGTGGCCATAAAAAAAAAAAACTCAGTGGCCAAACTCTGAAAAAAAAAAAATCAAATTGTATATATATATATATATATATTTTTTTTTTATTGGAGGTTTAACGACCACCGTGAGCAACTCAATGGGCTATAATAAGCAGTCGCCCATCCCTAATTTAGGGTCACTGGTTCCAGGGAAGGGAGAGAGCCAGTGCCGTAAGACCAACACAACATCCATGCCTGACCGGGATTCGAACCCGGACCCCTTACGGACGAATGGTCAGAGGCCAGCGCCTTAGACCACTGCGCCACCGGGGCGGCTAATTGTATATTTCATACTACATTATTTTTATAAAATTGCTTAGTATAATATCAGTATGTTTTATTTTGCATATTTCAGTTATAATATTCTTAAAAGTTGAAACTGAAGTAATAAAACAATGCAGGAGAGTGGGAACATCGCACAGGGAGGGGAGTTTGCTTACGGGAGAAATCTTTGCACCGTCCGACTTCCGGTTTTGGAAATTTTCCTGCTATTTTCAAGCCGAAATAAAAATATTTATGCAGTTAAATATTACTTAACAATAATACTGGGCAGAGGCAACATCGCGAGAAAAAAGGAATTACGATTGCGGAAAAAATCTGAACTCCGTCGACCTTCCGTTTTCGAAATTTTGGGGATCCCTCACTTCAGTACTTATCTTGGGGTCATTCATCTACTACGGACATTGCAACGTGCTTCCAACAGCTGCAAGCCGACCGAGTGATGCAACTTAAACAAAAACATCAGGTAGAATGCCAGCATGTAAAGTGCGATTTCCTCCCCCCCCTTTTTTGTCGGATTTTAAGTTTAGGAGAAAAATAATTGTGCCAACCCTTGAATTTTTTAACAATATGCAACAATTATGAAATAAAATGCGGTAAACAAAAATTTTATATCTAAACCAAGATTGGTCATTTTGTCCGGAGTTTTCAGAAAACTTCCAGTGGTGGCCGGAGCAACTCCGAGCAAAAATTTCCCCAGAGCTACCTTAATTTCCCGAGCCTGGTTCGCGCATTCGGACATATTCTGCACCCCTGGAGGTTTGTATTTTGTTGTGGAGCTAATCTCAGAGAACACCTTAGGGATATGCATTATCAGTTAAATGTTTATTTGTCAGATGGTTTTATATGTCAATAAAACCAAACCGTTGATACACGATTAAACTCATAGTTACAGTAAAAACTCCCTACAAGTACATGACAAACTTTACTAAAAGCTAAAAGAAGTATATACAAGTTAAAAATGTTGTAAGATCTTTCGGGAACGCACTATGGTCCCATCCTCAGACTAAACTTGTATAATACGTTGTGCTAACCCCCTTATATACCCAATGCGCAGAATGGGAATGACGTAAGTAGACATTAAAGAATTTGTTTTAGTGCCTGCGCAACCCAACGGGAGGCAGGTCTACAGGAGGAAAAATAACGATTGCAAAAATAGTGAATACAGTTCCTCTTGAGAAGTGTCACTCTGGCTGTTGTGTTAAATCACTTGGAAATAAATATTTCCAAGCTTGCGGAATATCACAAGGTAAAGAGTCATTACAGCAGAGATGTATTTGAGAGTAAATGCATAAGCTCTCCGCCAGGAGTAGTGATGACTTGCTTGTTGGGGTTGTTAATATACGAGCTTCATCCCATACGAGATAATGAGTCCCACTATGGGTTAAACGGGCTAGGGTTGTGTTCATGGCCCCCATCCGCACACTGTAAACGTGCTCCGACAGGCGAGTCTGCAAGGAGCGCCAATGAGCACGTTTACAGTGTGCGGATCGGGGCTGCACTTTTCATAATCCAAATGTGACCTCCCACTCATTATGCAGTGGTTTTCTCTGCTAATGAGAGGGATTCACATTTGACAAATTTAATTTCACTTCTGGATATAGAAAGGAGTGACTAAGAAATGAGAAAACACGCATTTTCAACAACATTGAAATTCAAAAATCGGTACTGCAGTTTCACATTCTCCTGTGAAAACAACTTTGGGTCACACAAGTGGTGCCACCTGTATCATAGACAGGATGAGTAGTGATTTTTTGAAATTTCATTTAAATAAAAAAGAAAATTTGCTCTGTTGTTCAAAATTGCAAGAACATACTGCAAGAAAGGACTGGAAAAAGCCATGTATTTTATTAAGAAAATGTATGAAAAATATGAAACTGCCCTTCTGCATTATTGTCCCCAGGAAAAACAAAACAAATGAAGAACATGATCAGGAAGAAGAGAGATAAAGTTGAATTTTGCTGGAAAAATGCAAAAAACACAAAAGTTCAGATCCATTAAATATTTGCCCCCTTGTACAACCTTTAAAATGAATAAAACTAAACAGATGAACCAACTTAAAACCGCTGTAACTAAATGAATAACTAACATATTAAAAATTTCGGTAAAGAAGCTGAGCTTATTAATTTAGAACATTTGATAGCAGCTGACCCTGTGTTTATTATGTCACTAGCTGGAAAGGTATTGAGTGGGCCAGATGTGGGCACAGCAACTTCTTATCTAAAAATATCAGCACAGATGTATTTTTTACTATTTTTCATATAGCCATCTTAAGAATTGTTTCCCACTGATACCTAATCGACGTTGCCATGGGCACAGTTGGGCTGATACATAAAATCAATTTTTATTGGTCAAAAACACAAAAAAAAATGGTCACAAACTATTATACAATGAAATATTTTAAGTTGTTAAGTTACTAACCAAAATGCGATGAATCACAGCAATGGTGATATCACTGGTTGTTACCAGAGCTTCAGTTATTGCAATAGTTTATGAAGTTCACCAATCATTGAAGATCTAAGCTTTTAATTGTTTAATTTACAGATAAAGTATGCTTACTGATTCGATCATTATCATCTTATATAAATCTGCAATAGATAATTTGTGAAGGAACATGCTTCACAGATTATTTTTAAGCACCACGAATACGTAAATCATGCTGATCTAAAAGGAATGTGAATTTAGAAAAGAAGTTTAATTGGCATACTGACCTTGTATTTTGTTCCACAGGGATTCTGATTCGTACATACAATAAGGAAGGCATCCTTCTCGCTCTCACTGCTTTTATTTGTTTTTTTACACAATGCAACTGTGGCAACAGCAAATTTACCTCTCCTCCTCAGATTCAGAGAAGTAAGGACGCGGTTGGATATCTCAACATTGCACGTGATTTTCATTGTAATGTAACTTACTGGAAATCTAGAAGAAAAGAGAGCTCCATGAATATATTTACGGCAGCCAAAACACACACACACACAGATATATAATATACACCCTGATTCATAAAGTATACAGTTTCCAGATGCTGTAAAACAGTAACAGTTGAAGACATGAATCGCAACTGCAAACCGTTGCGTAGATGTACTCAAAGTTTGTGTCCCATTACTGAGGGAAGTGACATAGGCACTAGCGTGCATGTCACGTGACTAGTCAATCAAAATGGCAGCTTCTGCAGTGGAGAAAATATTTTGTGTTCTTGAATTGAGCAAAATGGAATCTGTAACTGTTGTGTAATGGCATTTTCGATCACGATTCGGAAAAGAACCTCCAACCAGAAAATCTATCTACGATGGGCATAAAAATGTTTAAACTACAGGCTGTTTGGGCAAACTTAAAAGTCCTGGATGACCGCGTGTATCGGAAGTCGTCGATAGTGTTTGCACCGCCATTCAATGAAGCCCGGGAAAATCAAAGTGGAGGGTGAGTCATGAAGTGCAGATTTCCCAGCCCACTGTCTGGAGAATTTTGAGAAAGACACTTAAAATGATTCCATACAAAATGCAGATGTTGCAAAATTTCACTGACCTTGACAAGACAAAGCGCTTTGAATTTTGTGCCGAAATGCAGCACTGTTTTGAAAATGAGGATTTTGCCAATCACTTAGTTTTCACCGATGAAGCTATATTTCACGTGAGTGGTCAGGTAAACATGCACAATGTTCGCTTTTGGGGAACGGAGAATCCTAGATTTACAGTGCAACACGTGCGAGATTCCCCTAAGGTGAATGTGTTTTGTGCTGTGTCCAGTAAAAAAAAAAGTGTACGGCCCCTTCTTTTTCATGAGGAAACTGTCACGGGAGGCTCTTTTCTGGATATGTTAAGTCTTTGGTTGAGGCCACAGTTGCAGGACGACAGTGACAACTTTATTCCACAATTGGATGGTACACCACCGCATTGGTTAGGCGACATACGAGATTATCTCGCTGAACATCTTCCTCACCGATGGATTGGACGAGCTGCGGACTACAAAATGCCACTGATCCAATGGCCACCCAGAAGTCCTGACTTAACATCTTGTGACTTTTTCTTGTGGGAGTACATAAAAGGACAAGGTATTCGCCCCCTCCCCTTCCTGTTGATCTAGCGGAGCTGAAATAGCGTATCACAGCCACTATCACCGCACTTGATTCACATATCTTACCTCGCCTTTGGGCGGAAATAGATTACTGGCTTGATGTGTGTCATGTGACTAAGGGTGCACACATAGAACATCTGTGACTGTCTCTAAAAAAACTTGAAACGTTCCCCTACAATTCTGTTACAGGTAACATAAAATATCTTACATTGTTCTTATTTTATAGTGCGTTGAAACTGTATACTTTATGAATCCCCCTGTATACAGCAGTGTTAGAATTACAAATAAATCTTCTACAGGCCCAATGGACCACTAGAATTTGCAAACCGCTGGTCCACCAAAATGCCCACTGGCACGTAAAAAAAAAAAAAAAAAAAAGACATTTACAATATATGTAGAAAATAATGTGTCATTTTAATGGAATTATCTCCAATATTTGTTTTTAAAACATCTAATTTGAAAATGCAACTGACAGGACAAAGAATTTTCCAGAATAAGATTCGGATGGATTGGTGATATAACAGAGTAAGAGCGCATTCCTGATGTGTTTTTAAGTAAGAAGTAACGAGGAGACTCCAAGAATACATAAAAATTCTTATATGTTAGTGGCCTTTTTTTATATGTTTCATTGTTTAGGATTTAGTTTCCTGTCCTTATTTTTAGTCTAATAGCTCATCCCTGCTACTTTCCCATGAAGTTAGTTTTCATCCAATTGACCTGTGCTAGTGTGTTTTCTTGGGCCAGTAACAAAAGCTGGCTTGTGTCTCAATGTCAGTATCTGCTACATTCACTAGGGTAGGTGAAGGTAATAAAAAAATGGCTGCAGCCATTACAAGACAAAAACTGGGAAACTGCCTTTCTGTATTAGCTGTTTAAAAAAGAAATAGTTTCATGAAATGCTATTGGACAACAGCTATCACTATTTTGCAGCCTGAAAAGAAAACTGTACAGTGAGGTTTTAAAAGAAATAGAAATTTTTTAAATTTGTGATAACTTAGAAAAACAAAACAAAAAAACCTACTAGCCGTCTGGACCAGTAAAATCAATATTTCAGGGGTTCGACAGAAGTTTTACTGGCCAATGGCCAGCGTACCACTGGGTAATTCGAACGCTGTACAGTAAACTCTTGAATTACCACCAACCCTTTAGGTCTGAACCAGTGCTGAGTTCGGGCTCAATTTTAAGAGCCTGAGCACGTCAGAGTACAAAGCATGTCAGCCCGAGTCCAAATTTCACATTGCAAGATGGAGCTCAGGCCGAAAAACTATAACTAACCAGTTTAGGCATTAATAATTAAAAAAAAAAAAAAAATCTGTTCCTGACTTTCATTCCTGCTTACCCCAATATTAACAGATGTCATTCCCAACCACTTAGTGGGAAAAAGACCTCTGCCCCGTTTTTATAATATAACTGCTTGATTTTTTTTTTTTTTTTTTACCATTCAAATACTTTGGGGGACCAGGCATCCAAAACAATAGAGCGGCACTGCAATCTATGAATATCGCTTTTAATAGAATTAGCACAGAATTGCTGAGTAGAGGTAGGTGGAAAATTTTTTTTGTTGTGCTATTTACTATCTAATAGCTCTTGAAACTTTTCCTTCACTGCAGAAATCCACTAAAGCATAGCCTATGACATTTGCTACCTCAGCGAGGAATATAAATAACCAGGGTGGGAAATTGGCCGGCGCAAGGCGTAAAAATGCGACCGTAATTCTTCTTTCTGCGACAAGCATTTTGAGCACAGGCGCAAATCCGAGACTAAAAATTTAAGTTTATTTTTTGTTCTGTTTATTTAGAAATTATTTTGATATGTTTTTCTTGGTGAAGGCAAGAAAAATCTACTATAAAAATAAAATAACTGTGGGAAAAGTCATGAAATGGCGATAAAAATACAACAGCCAAGAGAGTTATCAAAGCTCAGCTGAGGTCTTAAAGAACCGCGGGTGGCTGCCATGGAGGTAACCTCAGGTTCGATCCTGGGCAGGTGCGAATGTTCGAACCACTAAATACCCACCGTGTGTCGGATGAGCACGTTAGGCCATCGGACCCCGGGTGCTGCCCCCCCCCCGTAATAATAAGAGCATCTTCCTCTCCCTTTCTAAATCGCTTCCGTGTCACTTTCCTATTGGGCACTAAGCCCAAATCTCCTAGCTTCCTATTCCTAAGGGTTGTTTAAGACCTGGGGTCAGACAATCCCTTCCTAAAATCCTTTACATATGATCTGATCTTAAGAACCAAGGCCATAGGAAGGTTAATTAATCATTGCTTTGTGACACAAATGCCTAGAAATGTGTCTGGAAAACAACTTTTGGTAATTATAGCTTAGTTGTAATTTTTGATGCACAGACTATAGATGTTAATTCCTGTGACTCGTGTAGTTTAGATGATGAAAACTCAGTAAATAGCTGAAGATTTTCGGCTCTTCATTTTTTTAAACTCACAAATCTGTGGAATTTGAGAAATATGTAATTTCATGCATGCAGTTTATTTTAAGAACAAGAAGCTGAATATGGTGGACTTCAATTTCCAAATTATGAAAATACAGCAATTTTCAATTTAGTTTAGGTGTTCATAGTACGTTGGAGGAAATGACATTTTTACTGGCAAAAATAAGTTTTTAATTACAGCGAGTGTTCATAAAATGTGGTTTAAAAATCTACAAAAATTATCCCCCACCCCAATCATAAAATGTTTCATTCCTATACTGTAGGTCAAACTTCAAACATATAAGAGGATTCACCAAATACCCCATATTTAATTCACAATTTCTTTTAAATGCATGTGAGCTTATCTATTATATGCTTTTCACTTGAAAAACAGATTTTGCACATGGTACAGTAAGATTTGTGCCTAAAATTTTAGCCACAGGCGCAATTTTGCACATGCCAACTTTTTCTAATTTCCCACTCTGTAAATAATCCTCCCAAGTCCCCACTCAGGCCCAGTTACACAAGAATTCTCTTTACCAACTAGAAAGTGTAAGAAAAGTCTCCTGTGTGAAATTATACAAATTCACATTTAGAAGAAAAACAGAAAATTATTTCTCTTGGAGCTCAAGTCAGAACTGCAATAAATATTACACAGTCTGAGCCTGGTTCAGCACTGGCTGAACAGACAGGCTCTATATAAAACATCCCTTTATATACCACCACACCCTTTGCATTCCCCAACTGCCATTGTACAGTACTGCAGCAACCTGCTTTTCCCAACACAAAACATACTTGATGTACTGCCAGTTGCTGGCACTAATGCATTTGCAACCCCAGTTGCTGGTGGATGTCTTAAGTGCCTCTTGTGAAGTTTCATCCTTAGATGTGGAACTTTCCCTTTTCTTCTATCACTTGGCTTTTTAAAAGAATTATGATGGTCCTTTTCATATGACTATATACAACATATGAGGCATGTGCTTAAAGTGTATTTTACATCATTAACTCTCAAATGTATGGTTATGCACACAGGTACAAATACACATGCCGAGCATGACAGCAGTCCTGGCTCTAGCTGTAACATAGGAAAAACATAAAAGTTTAGTGTATATCCGGGCTCGATTTCAACCGGTAGTTAGTAGCAAATTGCTAGCATGCAAATGCATTTTGCTAGTGATAAAAAGTGGTTCTAGAAAAAGTCGCCAGTGGAAAAATTTTGAATGTTTTAGTGTTAACTGTAAAGTGCCACTGCATTATGCATGTGGGATATTTTAAACACATACAAAAAGGAACAACTGCTTTCTAGAAATTTAATGTTTCTTGGAAAGTACAAACATTATAAAAACATTTTGGCACTAGTAGAAATATCCAGTATATTTCCCATGTTAGGTAGGATTCAGTTTCATGAAGAGAATCCAGGGTGATTGGAGGGACAGTTTAAACTTATTAACATTGAATGCTCTCATGGGTACTGAGGTTGAAGGTCCATCTGAAGACAAGTTTGACCCCAGGCCTGCTGTTTTTAAGTGGTACGATGAAAAGTCCCAAAACGCAGATCGTAAACCATACAGAAAATAACAACCTTAAGATTTTGAAGAGTTCTTGAATTTTCTGGATAAAGTTAAATAAAAAAAAAAAAAAAGTTTTTTAAATATTTGCATTGGAATTAGATTGTTAGAATTAATCTGTCTCATCATGAAAAGGTGAGTTATATCTAAATATTTGTAATCTTTTTAGCACTACAATGTGACAGTTACAGGGGTGAAATCTAAAATTTGTCATGATTGACTAATGGAGAGGGACATGTTAAAGTTTCTTTTGTATAATGTTTATAAACTTTCGCTAGTAGATAATTCAATTCAAATGCTAATTTAGAATAAGGCCACTAGCAAGTGTTGCTACTGCTAAAAAACAAAATCAAGGTCTGGGGTATATATGCATTCATGATGATTGGCACATCCTCAGAGGGTGCTTTGGGGGCTTTAAGCCCCCTCCAAGGAGATTAAGAATGACTTACGTCACAAATTAAACATTCAAAAATATTATTTTACATATTAAAAAAATTACATAGTGTCTTCTATTACATGGCGTCTTCTTCCCAAAGCCCCAAAGAGATTAAAAGCGACATACGTCACAAATTAAACATTCAAAAATATTATTTTACAAGTTCAAAAAATTACAGTTTCTTCTTCCCAAAGAGATTAAGAGTGACGTATGTCATGAATTAAACATTCAAATATATTGTCAAAAAATTACAGTGTCCGACAGTGTATTTTATTACAAGGGGCTTCTTCACAAAGCCCCAAGGAGATTAACAGCAACTTACGTCAGAAATTAAACATTCAAAAATAGTCAAAAAAAAATTACATAGTGTCTTCTATTATAAGGGGTCTTCTCCCCAAGGAGATGAAGAGCGACGTACGCCACAAATTAAACATTCAAAAATATTGTCAAAAAATTTACATAGTGTCTTCTATTACAAGGGGTTTTTCTTCCCAAAGCCCCATAGAAATTAAGAGTGACTTACGTTACAACCGTATATAAACTATAGGCATACACTCTATACATGTACACACATTGTGTACGTAATACTATATATATATACAGCCCCCTCCAACAAGAATTCCTGGGTGCACCACTGTTCATGATACAATGACTAGAAAAAGAGCAGATGAATATCCATTAATGTACCTAAGTTAAAGCAATAATATTTTTAACTCATTTAGCAGTCTTTATAGCAGCATACATGAATATACATTCATGGTGATAATAATGACTTTTGATATATGAATGAATGCTAAGTAATTGTAGTAAGCAGATCTAGGTTTTAAAAATGATGCCCATTTTTGTGAAATTCTGCCTACTTTTGTGTTTAAAGCAATTTTAATCTGCTATAATTTTTCTGACAGTAATAGTTTTATTATTTCTTTAGTTATTTTTCATTTATCATTTGAATTTATTCTATTGCTAATCATGGTTCACACTTTGAAGAATTATGAATTCTAATACCTGTGATTTTTTTTTTTTTGATTGGAGGTTTAACGACCACCGTGAGCAACTCAATGGGCTATAAGCAGTCTCCCATCCCTAATTTAGGGTCACTGGTTCCAGGGAAGGGAGAGAGCCAGAGCCGTAAGACAAACACAACATCCATGCCTCATCGGGATTCGAACCCGGACCCCTTTCGGACGAATGATCAGAAGCCATCGCTTAGACCACTGCGCCACCGGGGCGGCCGATATTATTTGCAATAGTGTATACCAGAGGTGGGGAACCTTTTCATGTTGGAAGGCCACATTAAGTCAGCTGTAATCTAACAAGGCCACATTCAAGAAACTTTATCAATATGTACATTATTTTGTAAAAATCTTACTGTGAACTAAAAATGAAAAGAAAAACAAAAATATGTTAAATTTTAAAGTTAACTAATCTTTTAGACTTTGTTGTGACAGCCTTTTGTTGGAAAGCATTTGAATATTTGGTTGCAACATAAGAGGTCCGCAGTTTCAGCTGATCCTCTTAGATGGGTATCCGTTGTTTGCGACTTTAAGGGCGTCTTGATTTGGGTTAGGTAGGAGAATGTAGATTTGTAGCAATAAATGGCTGAAAAGCAATCTTTTGATTGTAGGTTTAACGACCATTGTGAGCAACTCAATGGGCTATAAGCAGTAGCCCATCCCTAATTTAGGGTCACTGGTTCCAGGGAAGGGAGAGAGCCAGTGCCGTAAGACAAACACAACATCCACGCCTCACCGAGATTTGAACCCGGGCCCCTTTCGGACAAATGATCAGAGGCCATCGCTTAGACCACTGTGCCACCGGGGCAGCTCATGTATGTTGCAGAAGGCGTGGGTATTCTATTGCATTTTTATACATTTCAGTTGGATATTTCTTAGCATCAATTAAGGACTTCAAAATGTCATCTCCTAAGATCTCAGTCAATTCTATCTGTAGTCCTTTAGGAGCCATAGAACAAAATAATGAGTGTAGCAGGTGTCAAAATAGCCCTTATGACTTACTAACATTTTAATTGCGGCCATCAGTTGGGCAGCATTATTTCATTGGATCTTCTTTTACTCTTGGTATTTCAAATATGGTAATGTCAAGATTAAAATAATAATAATAGACAAAAACATAATAAAAATAAAAGGATTTGTTCTGCAAAATTTGGATTCACTGAAAAGGCTGCAGACTTCCCACCCCTGGAGTATATATACTCTTCACTTATTGGTCATTAGAGCAAAAGTTTACCCCATTTGCTTTGCCAGCAGCATTTCTTCCCTTTAAAATAAAGGGAGGACAGTACCTTTTACTATTTCTATTGGGGAGGTAAAATGTTTTGAGCACCATCCCCATGAGGTTTTGGACCCTATATTTACATTATATTTTGTGAGAACCATAAAATAGCATTTTATATAACAAACTCTTATCATGATGCACATCTCTTTGGAAAAATGTTTCTTCTTGGGCACAGCACTTTATTTTGTTTCTCTCATCTTTTAATATATACATAATTTGAAGAATACTCAATAAATCTCTGATTCAACAAATTGTTGCCACTATTGCTGGGAGGAAAATAAATTGGGACTTCATTTTTATTTTGGAAAGAAAACTTGAAAACCATTGATACATTTGGAATTAACCACCTCTGGAAAGAATTCTTAAAAATCTTTGAAAAAAACCCCTTATTTTTTGAAATTTTGGTCAAATTTTTTGACAGACCTTTCTATAAAAAACAAACACCCCCCCCCCACTATTTCCTTCACAGAAATATTAAATTGACTTACCCAGAACTAAAATTTTTTTTTCTGAATATGCTGGAAAACGTATGTTTCATGATATACAATTTGATTTAAAAAATGCAAAACTTAAAGCAGATTAATCACACATCAACGTCTGTTGTTAAAGAAAAATCTGCGCGTTATGTACGGGCAGACTTTCACAGTGGCGTGGCCAAGGGGGTTCTGGGTTTGAACTCCCTCCCTTTGAGGGGGAGATTATGAACGAATTTAAAGTGATATATATGAATATAAGAGGCTTTCGCCAATGAACCCCCCTTTCCACTGAAGAAATTTCTGGCTACGCTACTGTTTCAAGGTACCGAAGTTCAGCAATACACCTATGTGCATCTGATGTGTTAGCAAAATGTAAAATTTTTTACAGTGACACGTAAAATCTCTAGTTACCAAAGTTTTATAAATACAATTAAACAATTTTATTAAGACACAAAGAACTTTGGGTATCGAGAAGCCAATTTTGCACTTGGAAAACACAACTTGCCAACACTTATGTTTGCTTGAAAATTAATTACACCTGAACCTAATGTTGGTACCGGGATAATTAAATACCATAATTTACAATATCATATTACTTCGTTTATTAGAATGAATAAATCAAAAATACATATAAACTCTTGTATAATGAACAGAAAAAGTTTTAAAACAGTTCGTTTGCAAGAAGAGAAAATAAATAACTAAATAAAGATGCAATACGTGTTGAACAATCTACATCGGCGTAAGACAGACTATAAAACTTACCAATACATTGGAACATTCCAGTCAGAACTATTATTAAGCTAACAATACATAACAATGGAGTTCACTCAATTTTGAAACAGAGGCTGACTACACAGCAGAACATAATTAAATTCAATAATGCATCGCAAGACCCTAATATTCCAACGAACCTAACAAACAATTTACAAAACATCCAGATGTCTGACTGAACTTGACTAAAAACCTACACCGCAGGAATAAGCACATGGGTTAAGTTTTGCACCTTTTCCTTCACTCTGGGTCGTTTGAAGCACGGTAGGAATTCAAGGAACACCCTGGATTTCTAAGACCAATGTTATGAATAAGTTCTTTCATATTTAGTCCACTCCATTCTTGTAAGTCATCTAGACATTCTTTTATACGTTTGCCTGTATTTCCCACTGGACTTGTTCTTTCATGCCAGTTGATGCATCACACATCTTTCTCCTCACAGCAGGCCCGTATTTACCAAAGACTTTTAAGATACCATTAAGCAAAGTAAGCAGCTACTTGGGGCGGCAGGTAACAAGGGGCAGCACATTTCCCTCAAATTATTTTTTTCTTTCATGTAAATAAAATGTTATAAACATTGTGACTCAAGACCTGAAAATTTCGCTAAATCTTTTTTTAAAGAAGCACGGCCACCCCGGTGGCGCAGTGGTCTGAGCGATGGCCTCTGATCATTCGTCCGACCGGGATCCGGGTTCGAATCCCGGTGAGGCATGGATGTTGTGTTTGTCTTACGGCACTGGCTCTCTCCCTTCCCTGGAACCAGTGACCATAAATTAGGGACAGGCGACTGCTTATAGCCCACTGAGTTGCTCACGGTGGTCGTTAAATCTACAATAAAAAAAAAAAAAGAAGCACGCAAGAGCCTTTTTTTCGCAAGAATAAAATACTGAGAATATTTTGAACCAGGTCCACTTTATCCGTTGTCCCATTTCTTTGCCCTTTGTGCAGTGTGTTTCACTGGGATCAGTCCAATAAGAGAGGGACCCTAAACAATGCCCAACACAAGCTTTATATATATATATATATATTTTTTTTTTGGTTGGAGGTTTAACGACCACCGTGAGCAACTCAATGGGCTATAAGTAGTCGCCCGTCCCTAATTTGGGGCCACTGGTTCCAGGGAAGGGATAGAGCCAGTGCCGTAAGACAAACACAACATCCATGCCTTCTCAGGATTCGAACCCGGACCCCGTTCGGACGAATGATCAGAGGCTATCGCTTAGACCACTGCGCCACCCGCTTTATACACAAACGCACGTTCTCGACTTGAAGACAGTAGCGTACCCACCGGGGTGGTTGGGGGCCCGTCCCGCCCTTGGGCTGACAGAGAGGAAAATTATTACGCCGCCCCGGTGGCGCAGTGGTCTAAGGCGCTGGCCTCTGTTCATTCGTCCGTGAGGGGTCCGGGTTCGAATCCCGGTGAGGCATGGATGTTGTGTTTGTCTTATGGCACTGGCTCTCTCCCTTCCCTGGAACCAGTGACCCCAAATTAGGGACGGGCGACTGCTTATAGCCCATTGAGTTGCTCACGGTGGTCGTTAAACCTCCAATCAAAAAAAAAAAAAATTATTACGTCGAAGTTTGAAACAAAAAGTCATGATACACGACCTACATATACTTCTTAATCATGTACCGTATAATTATAACATACAATAATAGTGAGGGAGTAATTCTGTTAAGTAAATTTAGAAAAATCTAACCAGGAAAATAATTTCATCTACTGCTTCTTCTAATAATTTAGCTTGTACATTACTAGTAACCGGATAAGAATAAATGTACGAAAGTCAATCTCCTTCTTAATTGTTATGGCACCTGACTATTTTTCCAGGTAAATTTAAGAAGAGAGGGGGAAGAGGGTCACTTCCACATTGGGAAAATTCTATGTGCCACGGACCACAGCATTTCCCCTTGAGAAATTTCTGGGTGTGCCACTGCAAGAAGAGACAGTAAAGTTCTCACTGACATATCTTTTAGAAATCTAAAAACGTCGAAGGAGGGGTGCGGGGACCGCGAGTGTGGGCTTGTACTTTGGAGTATTAGTAGGGAGGGAGGGGCGTGTAATTCCTCTTTCTGATGGGTCAAAATATTGGATAGCGCTTTCAGTTCCGTGCCGAAAAGAGCAAAGAGTTGGAACGTACTACCGGAACAGTCGGAATAGAAATGTTGAATCATCCAATTCCTTAAAGGCAATCGTCTGCATGACGTGATTTCCCACTGGATCGTTCGTTCTAATCGCCGCGAAAAGGAGAAAAAGAGGACCTTCGATAAGCGTTACCACCACTGCCCTGCGGCCTGCGGTAATAATTGGCTGAGAGTCCCATTTACAAAGCAGCGCTCTTCACCCATAACTTTCCCTCTCCTCGAACAAGGAGTAAGAATAGACTAGTGGAGTGGAAAGGAGAGGTCAGATTCTGACGTCATAGCAGAGAGTAGGTTTTTGTAAACTGCGGAACAGGCGTCTGTTTCAGTGCAAGGAACTGGGGAGAAAGAACAGGTGTTCTCTCACTTCCCCATCTCTACAAATCATGCGTTGAACAGAGAGTAGCACAAATTAGTGGCGTTTGGTAAAGATCATTCTATTCAAGTCCACTTTAAATTTCGTTGCAATATCTTCATTGCTGTTAATATTATTAAAGAAATGCCATTTTCGGCAGCAAGTGGGACACCCTGTAGAATAGAATGATCTTTGTCTATTCTACAGGGTGTCCCACTTGCTGCCGAACCTGGCATTTCTTTAATAATATTAACACCAATGAAGATATTGCAACGAAATTTAAAGTGGACTTACCTCATTTCATGCGAAATGTGATGACATCACAACATGTGCTGGAAGTGGCCACCATTTGCGTCCAGACAGAATTGAACCTGGCTCTGTCCGCCAGCCAGCTGGAGTGCGTCTTAGTGGCAGACACATTCCTAAGTGGGGTGCCAGAGAGTAGCAGTCCGTCACCCAGCCCGACGCGCCTCTCTGCTGCTTTGTTATACCATTTCGCTGATCGTATCTACACATACGGTTGTTGATAGTGAGTGCTCGTGCTCGTAGCAGTGGCGGCTTTTCGGGTGAAGTAGGTGAAGTGCTTCTTCACCTATTTTATTTGAAATAAGATTTTATTTAATATTTTCGTATAATATATTATTTTTTTGCCTTTATTGAGTGCCAAATTACCCAAAATTTTGATTAGATATCACTTCACAATGCGCGTTCAATACGGAAAACAAGTCCTTATACGCAAAACAGTTCAAGTGAAGAGCTGAAATGAGAATGCTTGGAAGTCTGCAGTTTTCGTCCGAGTTGCCATGGTAACTGTGACGTCACCCTCCCCTATCTGCCGGGCAAGTGAAGTGTTTTATCAAGAGACGTCAGGCTCTGCACCTGGGGTCGTGACCTTACGAAGAGATCGCAGTGGAACGGGACGGATTGCCAAGGGTTCTTTGCAATTCACTAGGGATTTTTTCTTGCGGTGTTTTGGTAAATACTTTCTGAAAGAGATATGTTTTTTCGTGTTTTGTGATTGTTTGTTAAAAACTTCATTAGTTACTTTAGTTTCGTGTACAGTTTAACTGATAGTGATAGTTTTAGTTTTCAGTATGTATCCTGTGAACAACATTGCCTGTAATTTATTGCAAACTCCGTTCAATCGGTGGAAAGTTGAAAGTAAAAGAGACGTTTTATTTCAACGACGACCGACGGATTCACTGAAAATTGTCGCCAAGAAAGAAATCAAGAAGAGCGGTAAATCTTACAAAATTAATTTTTAAAATTGTTGGTTTACTGAATACAAATGGCTTTGTAGCCCTTCTGTGTTACAAAAATTATTTTGTTGGCCCTGCTTATATTTTAGTAATACAATTTGGCGTGGAATAAAGACAATTTTCAGATTTCTTAAATATAAAACGGTCACTTTACAAACGTGGTGATTCTAGCGAACACCTGAAATGCGAATTAATGCTAAATAATTTTGAAAAGAATCAGAACACCATTGCCGATGCCCTGAGGGAGAATGCTAGGCTTTTGAAAATGCATTTCAATGAAAGCGTTTGTTTAAATAGACTTTTCCTGCAGACAATGATTGATGCAGTACTGTATTTGAGTAAACAAGAATTAGCATTCCGTGACCATGACGAAGGCATTGACTCGATAAATCGTAGAAATTCAAGGAATTGCTTTCACTGTTGATATCAAGAAGTCCTTTAAAATTCAAAATCAATACGAAACGATAAAAAATGTCTTCACAAGTGACTCAAAAACTATTCAAAACAATTTAATTGAATGTATTTCTGAATATATAAACGATCACGTCAAAAATGAAATAAATGAAGTTCAATGCTTTTCTATTCAAGTAGATGGGAAGACATAACCAGACTTCCGAGTGCTCTTTAATAATAAGAACTTTTAATTTGGAAGGTGTATTGGTTGAGCGATTTTTGGGTTTCCATGGTGTGAGTGAAGATAGAACGTCAGAAGCTTTATACAAAATGCTAGACAAAATTTTGGAACAGTTTGATTATCAACACAAGCCAATAGGACAATGTTACGATGGGGCAAGCGTAATGTCTGGACACTTGACTGGGCTCCAGAAAAATTAAGCATAAAGCTTCTCAATCTGTTTTTGTTATTGCTTAGTATATCGTTTGAACCTTGTAATACAGCAGAGTTTTTCTAAAATTTCGAAGTGTCGAATATTTTTTGCAAGCCTCAGTGTTATTCCTTTGTTTTTTTCACCACTCAGCGAAGCGATCGCTTCACTGAGTGGTGAAAAAACAATACACTCACATCAACAACCGCAAGAGGCATGCCAATCATAACAGAAATTCGATGGTCCTCCACTACGAAGTTAGTAAGTGTAATAGTTGAAGATTGGGATAAATTGAAGTAAGTATTCGAATTTCTTACAAATAGTGACCAATCGGACAATAAAGCAATTCAACTTGCCCAAGGGTTTTCAAATGATATGAAACTTTTGAATTTACATTTTTGGGAATAGTATTTAATGAAATATTTCGTTCACCGATCTATTATTCGAAATTTTGCAGAAAAAAATCACTAGACATACACTGTGTCACTCAAATTAAAAAAAATATATGAAACTTTGAGCCATAAAAGGAACGATGAGGTATTTGAAACACTGTTTGGAAAAGCTAGCAAAATCACAGAAATAAGCAGATCTAAACGGGAATATACTGCTCTTACACAAGAAACAATTTTAAAAAAAATATAAACAATTGCATTTTGAAATTTGTACCACATTCTTATGTAAATGGATATAATATTTCAAGACAGTGAGAAACTTAAACTTCAATTTCCCTGTCTTGCTGACACAACCAAATTCGATCAATTTAATTCATGCTTTCCCTCTCACGCTTTTGAAATCTACAACATTTTTACGGAAAAATATTTACTAAACACCAGAGCCTTAAAAATGAACTGAGTCTTGTATATGCTGATGAAAAATTAAGGAATATATCGACTCATGAACTTTTTCGAGTGCTTCATGGAGATAAAGGCATTTTTACAGAAGCTTATAAATTAGTTTCCCGGATTTTAACAATTGCATCTGCAAGTGTTTCAGTGGAAAGAAGTTTTTCTTGCCTTAAAAGAATACAAACTTACTCTAGAAACACTATTTCTCCAGATAAACTTGCTTCTTTGGCAAATATTTCTATTTAGAAAGACATTTTCTTGATGTCACGAAGAAACAGTCATTTTATGACGACATAATCGACAAATTTCCAGCTTTAAAGGGAAGAAGAATTGATCTAATATATAAAAAAATAGGTAAGTTCTCATTAACTGATTTTCATTGAAGACAGTAGATATCTTTTCATATTGCTCTTGTAGCTCTTCATCTATTTTTCCTACCACAAGCCGCCACTGGCTCGTAGCTGCTCGCGTACGTGTGAAAATGTATCGGTATACTCTGGAGGAGCGAATGTTCATCGTTCGCACTTATTGGAAAACAGAATCGATAAAGTCTTGTCAACAGCAATTCCTGTAGAGGTTAGCCGGCTGGCATCCGCCGAGCAAATCTACCATTTTGGTCATTGTCGAAGAAATTGGAAACCAAGGGGACTTTATTAAACAATCATGCAGGAGGACGTCTACAAACGTCCGAGGAAACGATCCAGAATGTAAAGGGCCGATTACTTGCGTCTCCCAGGAAATCACTTTGCCGACTGTTACAGGAAACGGGATTGCCCAAAAGTACTTGTCAACGTTGTGAAAAAAGCGGAGCTTCCTGCGTACGGTATCTCCGTGGTCCACGAACTGAAAGAGTCTGACCACGTGAAACGAGTGACATACTGTCGATGGTTTCAGATATTTCATCAAGAAAATCCGGACATTCTGGACTGCAAGTGGTTATCGGACAAGGCGTGGTTTCACCTGTTCGGATACGTCAATTCTCAAAATTCCCGTATTTAGGCCAGTGAAAATCCCAACGCGATACATGAAGAACTCCTTCATTCACAAAAAAATGATGTTTGGTGTGGGATTATAACGCAGTGCATTTCTCCGTCATTTTTATCCGAGCCAGGATTCGAACCCGGGTCCACTCATTCCGGAATAAGTTGCTCTACCAATTGAGCTACGCGGACATTTTATTCTGATTCCTATCTGCCTTTATGTCGTGTGCGTCCTTCTGGCAGGTACGTCACATCTCCTGGTACGTTACAGGATGACCGGGCTTCACATAATTGGTCTCATCTTTTTCGATACAACCATGACAACAGCTGCATATATGGAAATCTTCAACACCTTTGTAAATCAATTGGAACGAGGAAGAACTCTCCATTGGATATTACCAGCATGATGGAGCGACATCACACATATCACACACATCACACACCAGTATGGCCGAAATTCAATTCTTTTTCGGCGACCGCGTCATTTCGAAGGGTCTATGGCCACTGCGCTCGCCTGATCCTGCGCCTCCTGATTACTTTTTATAGGGATATCTAAAAGGGAGAGTTTACCAAAGGAAACCGCGAACCATAGATGCCTTCAAAGCAAACATTACCGAAGAAATTCAGGCAGTGACGGCGGAATTACTGTCAAGGACTTTCCACAATATAGTGCGCCGGATTCAATGCTGTCTGGACGCAAATGGTGGCCACGCCACCTTCAGCACATGTTGTGATGTCACCACATTTCGCACGAAATGTGGTAAGTCCACTTCAAATTTCGTTGCAATATCTTCATTGCTGTTAATATTATTAAAGAAATGCCGGGTTCGGTAGCGAGTGGGACACCCTGGTCCTTGATAAAGACAGACATGAACGTAGGTGATTCGCGCAAGCGATCGAGTGGAGCTAGTTACAAGAAAAGAGCGAAAGAAAAAGCGAAGAAAAGCAACGAGTTATTTACCAAATTGCCCAAGCTGGCAGTGACGTATCCTTCTCCAAAAGTTAAGGCGTGCGGTAAGAATAAGATGGGTAAAGGTGGGATTTTATTAGGGGTGAGGGGAAGGGGGGGGGGTCAAGTGCGAACGAAAAGGAATATTTTAAAACGAGCTTCATTTTGCACATTAATTGGCATATATGGACTAAAATACAAAATTAATATCGTTTGATGTTCTCACGGGTAATTTTAATACCACTTCTCTTATTTTTCACCCTTTTCACTTAGGTGGGGCTACTTCTAATTTTTTATGAAACTGAGATCAAAATTCATTCTGATGTAACAGGTACCGTCAAAAACACTTTTGCAAAATGACAAGTGTTTCTTTTGGGGGTATTTTAATCGCATTATTAGTCAGACGGACAATAATTCAATTTATGTGTGTATCATGTTTACTGAAGTTGCGTGTCGTGATATTTTAAAAAACAAAATAGCGCAATTTTACTCAAAATTGCGCTGCGTGAAAAAGCAACAGAAAAACTAAATATAATTTTAAGTAATCTTTCTATTCACCTTACTTGTACAATAACTCGATCCTCCTTTCTTATGGCAAGGATATTTCGACTACTGTGTTATAAAACTTCTCATTGGCGTTTAATGTACATAGCAGCTCCCTCTCGATTGACAATAAGCTCAGACCTCTAAGTCGGCCCTGTCCTTGGAAACAACAGCAGAAAGTGTTTATTCTTTTTAAAGCCGAAAAACAATGTTAGACAGTGGCCGTAGTACACGGAATCGTTACAATCAGTTCCGCTAATTTATAAATGTCCTTTATTCCACCTTCCAAACCATTTCCGACCATAAATTTAAACAATTCATACACGGACATGTTCGAGAGTTCTGAAGAAGAATACAGCACTATTCATTTTTTAGTCGAATATAATAAAATACTGAACCGCGAACAACTCTCAGCTTGTTTATAAGAACATCAAAGAATTCATGTTTGAAGTTCGTATACTGTGCATGATCCGGAAGCTGAAAGAATTACAATTTTTTCAAACGAGGCATATTGGGTTGCAATTTGAACACATATGTATGTTATCAATAATTTCATTCTATAGGCGGAGATAGGACTGTTTTTCCGTTTCGTCAAAGCGACCCCTTTTGCACCTTGGCTCGAGGCCTTCTTTTTTAAAGCAACCGATGATTTCCGTATGGTTTGATATACATGTTCTCTGTCATACTGTAGCTGTTCTTTTACATCATTTACTTTTTTACTACAGTGCAGAATATCAAAATTTTTCATCTGCGGAATACTGTACAAGACGTCTGTATAGTTGAATAGTTTTAAAAATATTTCAAGAAAAATAAGTGCGTCAAAGGTGTTAAACGATAAGAAACCGTGTGATTTTATTATTACGTCGCCATCCCAACTTTCAGAATTCTCAATAATATTCTTAAAAAAAAATCACACAGTGTTCTTTCACTGTGTATACCAATCGAGAAGTAAAATTTGGTGCTATTGTGGGTAATTTTCGTTGTGCGAATTCTTGAAGGGCATGGATTCTTTTGGTTGATTTCGCGAAGAATGATGCTAACTCGTTTAAAGTTTGGAAAAAATATTCTACATTCTCTATTGTTTGCTAAACTTTGTTGCAGAACTAAGTTGAGCACGTGTGCATAGCAGTGTGTAAAAAATGCCAGAGGATATGAGTCAATCATTTTACTCTGTAAGCCACTTAAATGATCACTCATAACAGAAGCCCCATCCTAAGTTTGCCGTACTAATTATTTTTTTCGATTTTAAATTCCTTTACAGTGTCAGAAACATGCTTAAAAGGACCAGTGGAAGTGAATTCGATAAGTCTTTCATACACTTCACCTTTTTTGTTCACATACCTCAGAACAATTGAAATTTGAGATTTGCACACAACATCAAAGGTTTCGTCAAGCATGATAGCTACAAATCTGACTTCCTCAATTTCGTTTTTTACTGAATCTTTGAGGACACCACTGATAGATTTGATGAGGTCATTTTTGATAGCTGGAGATGTAAAACGGAAAGTCTTCACCATTAAAATGGTTATCTACAGTAATTACCGTATTTTTCCGTGTATAAGACGCCCCCATGTATAAAACGAGACCTACGTTTTCGAACCGAAAATTAAGAAATCATTATTTTTATTACAAAAAGGACACGCTTGATATTTTTTAGAAATTAGGTAATGTCTGTGATAATATATATAAAAAAGAAGTTTGGAAATTCATATTACACCGGTGTGCAAAAATTAAGGACGAAGAGGGGAAAATAGCATAACAGCGGAACGAGCAGGCAGAACGGACCGAAAGACCACTCAGGAGATAGACTAGGGTCCGGTACGGTACGGCATGTGCATATATGCAGCATGACTTAGGGGGGGGGGGTCGAAAGGGTATAAAGCACACGGTCGGTGTACGCTCAGCAATTCGGTGAAAGCTATTGTACGGTGTACATCGGTTTGACGACGTCGAGTTGCTGCCACCGTGTGATATGGCCAACAGGCAATCCAGTAGACGACATGTGGATGACTTTACCCGAAGTCGTGTCATTGGGAAGTTGGAAGAATGTCGAAGTGTGACTAGTGTGGCCGAGGAGTTCGGGATCGCTCACAGCATCATTTCACGAGGTTGGAGCGCATTTCAAATGACAGGAACAGCTGTCCGAGAGTTTAGCAGTGGTCGTCTACGAGCAACCACGGCGGCGGACGACCGGTATATTGTCCTACAGGCGAGAAGAGACAGACAGACGGCAGACAGTGGGAGAAATCACAAGGCACATGCAACAGGCAACTGGACTTCGTTATCGCGTTTTACCGTGGCCAGGAGGCTGCACGAAGGTGGTCTATTTGCACGACGACCAGTACGGTGTGTGCCATTAACGCCTGCTCGTCGAAGACGGCGATTTCTGTGGTGCCAGGAACACAAGAACTGGACACATCAGCAATGGGGTCGAGTTCTCTTTACGGATGAGAGCCGATTTAGTCTGACGAGCGATTCTGGACGTATACACATCTGGAGAGAGCAGATAACACTCAATCACACCTCCAACATCATCGAAAGGGATCGGTTTGGAGGTGTCGGAGTTCTCGTTTGGGGAGGTATCATGCTTGGTAGCCGTACTGGCTTCCACATCTTCCAAGGAGGTTCAGTCACTGGTGTCCGCTATTGTACCGAGGTTCTCCTGCCTCACGTTCGTCTGTTTAGAGGTGCTGTGGGTCCTGAGTTCCTCTTCATGGACAACAACGCTACACCTCATCGTACAGTGGCTGTCGCAGGGTTGTTGGAGAGTGAAGATATTCAACGCATGGATTGGCCCGCAATGTCCCCGGACCTAAATCCAATCGAACACGTGTGGGACCTTCTCGGGAGACGCTTGGCAGCACGTCACCAGCCGCCAGCAACGATTCCGCAGCTGCGATTGGTGCTACAAGAGAAATGGGCCGCAATGCCTCAACAACTCCTTGACAACCTCGTCCTCAGCATGGACAGATGTTATAAATCCTGCAACGCAGTCGGGGGTGATCATATCCTCTACTAAAGACTGGATTTTTCTTGGCAGCCGCCTGTCACATGTACGTTTCTGTCTTCTGTCCAGTTGTGCTCGAAGCTACCTTTTCAATAAAGTGCCTTTGTATCTTTTGGATTCCTTGTTTGGACGGTTTTGCTCACTTGTCCCATATTCGTACATTTTGGGGATCTTATGGTATGATTTGAGTCGATGTGGAGCACTTCTGCACGACATTACATTCGTAAAACCGTCTCGTCCTTAATTTTAGCACGCCAGTGTATTTAGAAATTAGGTAAAATTTTAAAGATACTAACTATGAAATTATGCATCACTTTCTTGAGCACTATTAGTTCCAGGCATATCACTTTTTTCAACCTCAACTGCATCACTGCTGTCGTCTGAGTCACTGTCTATATAAATTAGTTCATCCTCACTTCCATCCATGCCATTGCCGATTCCATATTTCTTGAAGGACTTCACAACCACCTCCTGCTTGACTCCATTCCGTGAGTTTAGGACCCAGTTTCAGATCTCAGTAATGGTTGGATTTTTCACTCTCCCTGTCGGTGTCAAGTTATTACCGGCTTTTTGCATCCATTTATTTTGTTCTTCTTTCGTGAGGGCTTTGAAGGGCTTGTTGATGGAAACATCTAGAGGCTGTAGCTGACCTGTAAGTCCATCAGGAATAACTGTTTTGACAAATAACAAACTGCATCGATTAGCCACTTCAATAATTCTCTGTTTTTCTTTACCTGTTCATTACGTTGATTTATGTTTATTTTTCGCTGAGAGTCTATAAGGGTGTCTATTCTTTGTTCTCCAAACATTTCCATTTGAAGAAAGCTCTGAATATAAATTTGCTACCTTTCATGTTTTTGCTGAGAACTGGACAAACGACTTAAATCTGAATAGCTTTAAAATTCCACGCACTCTTATCCTTTGAAAACAATAAACAAGGCCAGCGAAAGAGTTTATTTCGTTTTTCACATCCTGTCAACCCAGTTACTTTTTCATACTGAGCACAAGAGCACTGCTCTTTCTTTTCTTTATGTACAGAAACTAAATCTGGTAGAGACGGACACGACCTACCTTTTTTTATTATTTCCAGTTTCTCTTCGTAGGTTCTTGAAGAAAAAGGCTTGTTTAACAGCTCATCAATACTACATTCTGTTTCCGCCATATTCAAAAACCTACTCAGAGCAGTGGTGCAGTTCTGAAAAGAGAAGTGGCCTCGCTCCGAAGACCGGCCCAGGCGTCCTGGAATCTAGCAGGTATGGAGAGGGGTGGGGGGCACGAGAAACCGTTGAGGTCGAATGAATATACATGTATATAGGAAAATAATGAATAAATTTATACATATATAATTTAATGCAGAAATTATATATTTTAGACTGGATTCCAAGGGACACGAAAATTCCCGAAAGAGTACCACATGGGAGATGGGTGGATGAAATTAGAAAGTATACGGGAGGGACGTAGAGGAGACTGGCCTAAGACTAACCGTTATGGAAGAAACTTGGAGAGGCCTTCATCTAGCAATGGATTGATAATGCTGCCTTTCAGTATTTACATGCCAGGTGATCCAAAAGTCGTGCACTTGAAAATGTAATAACTCGCGGAGTTTTGAGAGTAGGGCAACGCGGTTTGCGTAGAAATGATCAGAATGACATCGGATTTTTTTATGAAATCACATAAATTTTTACTCATTTTACTTACATTTTTCATCAACACATGGCGCAGCAAACACAAGTTGCAAGTGTCGAGAAAAATACATGCCTGATTGTACCAGGTTAGACACCTCATTGTACCAGGTGTCCAATGTGATGGCCATCCTGTTCCAGCACTGCCTGCAGACGAGAGAAAACACCATGGACGGCATTAAAGAGCATGTCCGGTGGTATAGCTGCCACATGGTGTCGAATGGCATCTTTCAGCATGGCCAATGAAGTGGGGCGACATCTGTACACTTGTGATTATAGGTAACCCCAAAGCCAGAAACCGCAGGGTGTCAGGCCTGGTGACCGAGGAGGCCGGGCCTTCGGAAAGTGTCGGCTCAACACACGATTTGCGCCAAACGTCTCTTGCAGCAGTTGCTTAACGGAACGTGCGATGTGGGGTGGTGCTTCATCCTGCATAAATCTGCACAGATTCACTGCATCCCACTCTTGCAAGGTAGAGATAACGTAAGTTCGTAACATGTTCGCATAACGTGCACCTGTCACTGAAACGGTATCGAAGGAGGTGCCGCGGACTTCTTCAAATAAATGAAAAACAATGACCGATAATGAAGGAAGCCGTGAATCCACACCACACTGTCACTTTCGGCTGATGAAGTGGCGCTTCACCGACTGCTCGGGGATGTTCCGTGGCCCACATGTGGCAATTGTGCGTGTTTACCACTCCGTTTAAGGAAAAGTGTGCCTCATCAGTCCATAAAACATTCATCAGCCAATTCTCGTCGACATCCATTTGACGAAAAAACCATGCTGCGAACTCCTGACGCTGCACGTAATTGCCAGCTTGCAGTTCGTGATGCCGTTGCAGTTTGTACGGGTATCTGTGCAGAATCCGTCGTAGTGTTCGCCATACAGTACCGTATGGAATGCCTGTTTGCCGAGAAACATGGCGAGCACTGGAGTCGCCATGTGCGGATGAAATTACAATCCCATCCATTTCCTGCGAAATCGTCTCTGCTGCAGCACCACGTGTTCGTGGTCTACCGCTTCGTGGGCGTCTTGCCAAAGATCCCGTTTCCTCGAATTTTTTCACCATTCGCCGCAGCGCAGCACTTTCCATCGGTCCTTTCCCACTGCGATCACTTTTCAGTGACCGGTAATCTCTCAACGCAGCACTTGCACATTCTTTTTTTTTTTTTTTTTTTTAATGATTGGAGGTTTAACGACCGCCGTGAGCAACTCAATGGGCTATAAGCAGTCGCCCGTCCGCTAATTTAGGGTCACTGGTTCCAGGGAAGGGAGAGAGCCAGCGCCGTAAGACAAACACAACATCCATGCCTGACCGGGATTCGAACCCGGACCCCTTACGGACGAATGATCAGAGGCCAGCGCCTTAGACCACTGCGCCACCGGGGCGGCACTTGCACATTCAGCGTTGCAATAGAACAATTTCACCAAGAGCGCTTTGTCCGTTAATGACAGCATACTGACACCGACCGCTGTGAATTGTGGTTGCTGTTGGGGGTCAGCGTCATTTTCTTGTAGGACTTCCGTCCACAGGTAGTAGAGTTTAGGTCCCAGCCACCTACAGCGAGATCGCCTTTTGGGCAGGACACAGAAGCGGAAGGAATGAGAGCAAGTCTAGCGACTTTTGACAGAACAGTTTGTAGTGAGATTAGAGTACAGTAGATGGCGCCACCGTACAAGTACGATATTGCACATAGATGGGTGAGAGAATTTCAGGGAGGACATAGGAAAGGATACCCATTTAACCAGTGGGTCCAGCCTGGGGGCCGTCACTTTACGTGCTCGTCCGATGCACGGCGGATATTCAGCGATTGTTAGCAAATCACACCATCTCTGAAAGATCAGCCCAGGCTTGAACCTGGGGACCCAGCATCGATAGCCTGAAACACTAACCACTAAGCCATCCGCAGCTCAAGAATTGTGGTTGCTTCCCAGCTGCTGCTTTTATACCCTCTATCCCAGACCTGTTCGCCTATGGCGCTATCTGGCGATGAAAAATGTAAGTAAATGGGTAAAAATTTATGTGATTTCATAAAAGACCTGATGTCATTCTGATCATTTCTACGCAAACCACGTTGTCCTACTCTCAAAACTCCGCGAGTTATTACATTTTCAAAATGTGCAAGACTTTTGGATCACCCGGTATATATCATCATCATGATCATTGTCAACCGTTATCAATCCTCTGCTGGATGAAGCTTCCCCAAATTTTTTTATATTTTTTTTAGTTTATATATACAGGGGTTGTCCAAAATAATGGAAACACCTCGCTGAAAACAGTGACTTTGTTATGTGCTGCTTTTTGAGTGAAACGAACATGTAGCTACAATTTTTTGTTGTAAAAAGTGTTGCTTATAGTCTCAAGGGTCTGTGTGATTGCATTGTAAATCGGTGTTTGCATAGTTTCGTTCCAGGTGAAGGCACAATAAGTGACCTGTCGGAGTTCCAAAGAGGGCAGATTGTAAGAGTCCGTCTGTTTAGTGCGTCGGTAACCACAGTGGCACAGGTATTGGGGGTATCGAGAGGTACCGTGTCGAAGGTCATGGCAGCATACAATGTCCACGGCACAACATCATCTGCGAGACACAACTGTGGAAGGAAAACCAAACTCACTGCTAGAGACAGGATGACATTAAAGAGGATTGTGACCGCAAGGAGGAAGACCACGGCGACGTAAGTGACTGCTGAGCTTAATGCACATCTCCACAACCCAGTGTCGACCCATACCGTGTGAAGGGAATTGTATAAGCACAATATTTACGGCAGAGCTACGATTGCAAAACCCCTGGTGTCACAGGTGAATATGAAACGGAGACTACAGTGGTGCCAGGAACATAAAATGTGGACTGCGGATCAATGGAAACATGTCTTGATTTCCGATGAATCAAGTTTCTCACTATTCCCCACCACAGGACGGTTTTCGTGTGGAAAACTCTCGCAGAAGCCTACATCCCAGACTGTTTCCGTCCTACAGGGAAGCATGGGGGCGGTTTCGTAATGGTTTGGGCCATGATCTCGTGGTTTTCAGCAGGTCCTATTACCATTTTGCACGGACGTATTAGTAGCTGTGACTATGTCACTCTTTTGGCCGACCATATGCATTCAAGGGCGCAGACATTGTTTCCGTCAGGGGATTGCACCTTTCAAGATGATAATGCCCCGGTTCACAGAAGTCGAACTGTTCAATCATGGTTTGAGGAACATGAGGATGAAGTTGCACACCTTTTCTGGCCTGCACAGTCACCGGACTTAAACATCATTGAGCCCCTGTGGTCTGGTTTGGAAAACAGAGTGCGATCCTGTTATCCTCCTCCAGCGTCTCTCAAGGAATTGGAGCAGTTTCCGCAGGAAGAATGGCACAACATAACAACATACCACCTACCGCCATCCAGGACTTGTATGCGTCCATTCCAAGGAGGATTCAAGCAGTTTTAAATTTTTAAATGCCAAGGGTGCTCCCTATATATATATATATATATCATCATCATCATCATCATTGTCAACCATTATCAATCCACTGCTGGACGAAGGTCTCCCCAAGTTTCCTCCACAACGGTCTGTCTTGTGCCAGTCTCCTCCATGTCACCCCTGCATACTTTCGAATTTCATCCACCCATCTCCCATGTGGTCTTCTTCTGGGTCTTTTCCTGTCCCTTGGAATCCAATCTAAAATTTCAGCTGTCCATCGATGATCTGTCCTTCTGGCAGTATGTCCAGCCCATTGCCATTTCAGGGATTTAACTCTGATCATGATGTCTTCCACTCTTGTCATTTTTCGGATCCACGAGTTCCTCTTCTTATCTCTCCTGGTTACACCAAGCATGCACCTCTCCATGCTTCTTTGAGTTGTCTGCAGCCTTTGTATGTCTCTTTTAGTTAAGGTCCACGTCTCCGCACCATACGTAAGCACTGGAAGGATGCATTGATCAAACACTTTTCTTTTAAGACATAATGGCATATTGCTCTTGAAAATTATGCTGTTTCTTCCAAAAGCTCTCCAGGCAAGTTTTGTACGCCGATTAATTTCTTCATCAATGTGACCCTCACTTGATATCTGCTGTCCAAGATAAACGTACGTGTCTGTTATCTCCAGCTTTTCTCCATCAATCGATAAATCTTCATTTCTTGTAAAAGCATTGAACATCACTTTTGTCTTCTGAAAGTTCATTTTTAATCCCACTTCTTTACTCTTGTCAGCAAGTTCCTGGATCATACTCTGCAGCTCTGATGGGGTAGTTGCAAAAATGACTACGTCATCAGCAAAACGAAGGTGGGTTAGATAATCTCCATTAATCTTTATCCCCTTGTTTTCCCAGCTCAGTGACTGAAAAACACCCTCCAATGTGGCATTAAAGAGCTTCGGAGATATGGTGTCACCTTGTCTCACTCCCTTTCCAATTTTTACGTGTGTTGTATTTTCAAACAGCCGAATCTTTGCACTTGCATTTTCATAGATGTTATTAATAATATTAATGTATGCATCTTCAATACCGCAGGTTTTCAGAGCCATTGTAACTGCTGATGGTTTCACCGAATCAAAGGCTTTTTCATAATCGATAAAAGCCATGCACAATGGAAGTTCATATTCCCTCGCTCTTTCAATTAGTTCTCTCACCACGTGGATATGATCTATTGTGCTGTAGCCACTCCTGAATCCAGCTTGTTCTCTCGGTTGAGCCATGTCCAGTGTTACCTTCAAGCGGTGTGAAAGAACTTTAGTGAAGATTTTATAAACTACTGATAGGAGGCTGATAGGTCTGTAGTTTCCGAGATCCTCAATGTCACCTTTCTTATGTAGCAGGATCATTGTAGCGGTGTTCCAATCCTCAGGAATCTTTCCTTCATTAAGGCATCGAGTGAAAATTTGGGCGAGTACTGTTTCGATTTCTCCACTTGCTTCTTGTATGATGTCTACAGTAATTCCATCTTCTCCTGGAGCTTTTCCTCGCTTCATGTTCTTGATTGCATGTGCAACTTCTGCTGGAAGGACTGGAGGAACTCTGGTACTGGTACCTTTCATGATGTCTGGAGTGCATATATCATCCCTTTCATATAATTTGGAGTAGAAATCTTTCACTCTTGTCAAAATTTCGCCTCTATTTCTTGTTACAGAACCATCTTCTTTTCTCAGTGTCATAATCTGTTTTCTTCCCTTACTGAGATGTCCCTTTGCTATCTTTAGGCTTTGGTTGTTTTCAATTGCTTTCCTCACTAGTTCACAGTTGAATTTCCTTACGTCTTCAGTGATACTTTTTCTTACTGTCTTGCATAGCTCTATATATTCCACTTTGGAAGTCACATCTTCTTTAGTTGTCCTCATGGCCTTTCTACATTAAAAAGGGTCTGATATCAGTATCAACACTATTTCCCGACTTGCTGCCCTAGACTCCATTGCAAATATTGTTCGTCTTGATGTGCACTATCCTCCCTCTTCCTTTGTTGAAGGAATTTACAATCACCATTTATATACACTGCTGGCCACCCAAAATGCAACACCAAGAAGGAAGCATCCGATTGGCCTGAAATTCGCAGCATGCGTCGCCCCCGAGAGGACATGCAAACGATTAGCATTGCAGGGCATATGCAAATCATGTGCGCCCGGCACGCCACCGAAAAACACTATAAAAAGGGTGCACAGAAGGCGGGGTGTAAATAGTGGAAGTGTGTTGTGATGCCGGACCTGTGCGTGGGAAGCTTCCTGATGCCTCGTCGCAGAATACGGCAGTCATTCCAGCACATTTCGGAGTTCGACAGAGGACGAATAGTGGATTATCACGACAGCGGTTTATCGTACCGAGACATCGGCGCTCGTATGGGACGACATCGAGCCACAGTGAGACTAGTAAGGATTTGGTGGGTGCAGGAGGGACGGACGGACCAACGTGAGCGATTGCCGCAGTCGCGGCACACCACCGAACGAGAGGACCGGCATGTTGTGCGGCGGGCATTGACGGCTCGCACCGCCACATCACGAACGTTAGCGCAGGAATTAGGGTGTGTTGCGCAACAAACTGTGTCAGCACATACCGTTCGACGTCGTCTGCAGGAGCGGGGACTTGTCGCACGGCGCCCATTGCTCCGATTACCATCTACGTTACACCACCGGCGAGTGCGGCTGCAGTGGGCCGTTGAACGCCGCACCTGGACTACGGAATGGCATGACATTGTCTTCTACGACGAATCCCGCTTCTGTCTGCAGCACCACGATGGTCGGATCCGCGTGTGGCGGCACCACGGCGAGAGACTGTATGACGCCTGCATTATGCATCGCCATACCGGTCCGTCGCCTGGCGTTATGGTTTGGGGCGCAATTGGATATGACACCCGCACCCCTCTGGTACGCATCGCCGGTACACTCAACAGCCACCGCTACATATCCGACGTTTTGGAGCCTGTAGCCTTCCCTTACCTGCAGGACCTGCCAGCGTCCACGTTTCAACAGGACAATGCGCGCCCGCACGTGGCACGAATCGTGCAACAATTCTTTACGGCCCACCAAGTGTCACTGCTGCCGTGGCCCGCCTGTTCTCCCGATATGTCGCCCATCGAACGCGTATATTTATTTATAGCCCATTGAGTTGCTCACGGTGGTCGTTAAAACTCCAATCAAAAGAAAAAAAAAAAAAGAAAAGGTAACTACAGTTAGACGTTGGTCGTTCGACTTCCAGGGTCATTGGTAGGCACTCCTCTCCTTTTGTGATCTTGAAGGAGACACTAGTATTCATTATGAGGCCCATCATCCCAACTCTTTTATCCATAGACTGAGGCAAAGTACAAAGCGATTCTCCGGTAGAGATATTCCGGAATCCGTGTCTGCCATTGCTGCCACTTCAATGTGTAATGTCCTGCCACTTCAATGTGTAATGTCCTGCCACTTCAATGTGTAATGTCCTTCCACTTCAGTATGTAATGTCTTTCCACTTCAATGTGTAATGTCCTGCCACTTCAGTATGTAATATCGAAGTGGCAGGACACACCACTTCAGTGTGTAATGTCCTGCCACTTCAGTGTGTAATGTTCTGTCACTTCAATGTGTATCGCAGTAATGGCTGACACTTCAGTGTGTAATGCCCTGCCACTTCAGTGTGTTTCAGAGTAATGGCTGCCACTTCAGTGTGTGTCAGAGTAATGGTTGCCACTTCAGTGTGTGTCAGAGTAATGGCTGCCACTTCAGTGTGTGTCAGAGTAATAGCTGCCACTTCAGTGTGTGTCAGAGTAATGGTTGCCACTTCAGTGTGTGTCAGAGTAATGGTTGCCACTTCAGTGTGTATCAGAGTAATGGCTGCCATTTCAGTGTGTGTGTCAGAGTAATGGCTGCCACTTCAGTGTGTGTCAGAGTAATGGCTGCCACTTCAGTGTGTGTCAGAGTAATGGCTGCCACTTCAGTGTGTGTCAGAGTAATGGCTGCCACTTCAGTGTGTGTCAGAGTAATGGTTGCCACTTCAGTGTGTGTCAGAGTAATGGCTGCCACTTCAGTGTGTGTCAGAGTAATGGCTGCCACTTCAGTGTGTGTCAGAGTAATGGCTGCCACTTCAGTGTGTGTCAGAGTAATGGCTGCCACTTCAGTGTGTAATGTCTTGCCACTTCAGTGTGTAATGTCTTGTCACTTCAGTGTGTAACTCAGCAATGGCTGCCACTTCAGTGTGTATCAGAGTAATGGCTGCCACTTCAGTGTGTGTCGCAGTAATAGCTACCACTTCAGTGCGTATCGCAATAAGGACTGCTACTTCAATATGTAATGCCTTGCCACTTCAGTGTGTGTTAAGGTAGTGGCTGCAACTTCGGTGTGTAACACAGCAATGGCTGCCACTTCAGTGTGTGTCGGAGTAATGGCTGCCACTTCAGTGTGTGTTGCAGTAATGGCTGCCACTTCAGTGTGTTTGGCAGTAATGGCTGCCACTTTAGTGTGTTTTGCAGTTTGACTGAATGATCATTCACAGCGGTGAGAGCGATTCAATCCTCATTCACGGTGAAGCATCATTCGGTGTGAACGAATCGTTAACGAATAGTCAATCACTAATATGTTGCTTTAGGGAAGAGAGAAATCAAATAGGTACCAAACCCCTTTACCACAAAACGGTCACTTATCTTGATCCAGTTAAGAACGGCAGACTTTACTTATTTTCCAGTCCTCCCAAAATTCTTTGAAAAGAATTAAGAAGTTGATACTAATGATGAAAAGCTTCAACTTTATTTTGAATAGATGGAAAATCTTTCTCTCGAAAGTTTGAAAGGCGCTTCTCTGATTATGACAAATTTAAATTAGCCTTTAGGCACCTGCGTGATTCATTTCAGTCCGATATTTCTCATTTCAGCATGAATGTACTTTATTGTTGTTTTTGGATAAGTAAGGTTTTGAAAGAGAGAAACGGCTGCTCTGTAATGCATGGAACACTTGCAGGCATATAAAGATCGCTCAATCATTCAGATGTGGGAATTAATTCTGGATGAACAGTAGTCTTTGCCAACTTTGAAACTCGGATTGCCAAATTATCTTCAATGCTTAGGTCGACGTGGTTGTGCAAATCAATTTTGCCTGCAGTGGGAATTATAAAGTCGAAAAATCGATCTGGTGTCATTGAGAAGAATCTGGAAGCAGAGGCATGTTATGTAGTTGCAATAATTCAACCAGAATTTCTGAAACTTTTCAAAGACAAAGAATGTTAACGATTGCATTTCCTTCTGCTCAGTTATCCGCAAGTGTTTTAAAGCTCAAGAGAACAAACTGTAGAAAGGTAAACCTAAATAAATGACTAAATGTTCATAAATATCCATACACTATCTGATCAAAAGTATCTGGAAGCATGCCTATCCTTTAACTCCCAGTAATACGAAAGGAATTAATATCGAGTTGATCCACCTTTTGCTGCTATAAGAGCCCTTACTATATTGAGAAGGCTTTCCGCTAGATTTTGGTACATTGCTGCGGGAATTGCCTTTCATTCGGCCACAAGAGTTTTACTGAGGTCGGTCACCGACATGGGGCGGTTCTGCCCGGTTTGAAGTCCGAATTCCAATTCAAACCAAAGGTGTTCTAGAGGGTTGATAACGGGCAATGTTTAGGCCAGTCAAGTTCTCCCACACCGATCGCATTAAACGATTCCTGCACGGACCTCGCTTTGTGGACGGGGCATTGTTCTGTTGGCAAAGAAAAGGGCCTTCACTGATGTGGGGGTGATCAAAATTGTCAAGAATGTCATTATAGGCTACAGCGTTAATATTTCTGGGCACTGAAACTGCGGGGCCGATCTCAAACCATGAAAAACAGCCTCACAGCATGGTGCCTCCTCCATTCAAGTTCACAGTTTGCACAACACAGTCGGGAAAGTAGCGTTCCCCTGGCATCCACCACACCTAGACTCGTCCATCGGGCTGTCAGATGGTGAAGTTTGTTTCATCACTCCAGAGAACAGGTATCTACTGCTCCAAAGTCAATTGGTACAGAGCTTTTCACCACTTCAACCTGGCGTTGACCTTGCTGATGCTAGGCTTGTATGCAGTATAACGAAGTAAATTTCTCCGTCATTTTTGTCCACGCCGGGGCTCGAACCGGATCCACTCATTCCGGAATAAGTCGCTCTACCAATTGAGCTACGCGGACGTTCGTTCTGACTGCTATCTGCCTTTACATCGCGTGCGTCCTGCTGGCAGGTACGTCACAGCAGGTACTCGGCCATGAAACCACGTTCTCTTCAACTCTAGACGAGTCGTTATTGCGCTGGCTACGCTTCCGGAGGTGTTTTGGAACTCGATGGGTAGTAACAACAGCGAATTGTGCCCTTGTTGCTCCTAGGCGTTTCAACTTTCTAATAACGGGGAAGTTTGCAACAAGGCAGAAGTTTTCCGATCTGACTTGTTGCTAGGATGGCATCCTATGACCGTGCCACGTTAACAGTCACGGAGCTCTTCCGTATGACCCATTATACTGTTCATGACTGTCTATGAACTGATTTGGTGCTAAGATGGCATCCTATGGCCGTGCCACGTTGAAAGTCACTGAGCTCTGCCGTATGACCCATTCTACTGTTCATGATTGTCTATGAACTGACTTGTTGCTAAGATGGCATTCTATAACCGTGCCACGTTGAAAGTCGCTGAACTCTACCGTATGACCCATTCTTCTGTTCATGATTGTCTATGAACTGATTTGCTGTTAAGATGGTATTCTATGAGTGTGCCACGCTGAAAGTCGCTGAACTCTACCGTATGACCCATTCAACTGTTCATGATTGTCTATGAACTGACTTGTTGCTAAGATGGTATTCTATGACTGTGCCACGTTGAAAGTCGCTGAACTCTACCGTATGACCCATTCTACTGTTCATGATTGTCTATGAACTGATTTGTTGCTAAGATGGTATTCTATGACTGTGCCTCGTCGAAAGTCACTGAACTCTGCCGTATGACCCATTCTACTGTTCATGTTTGTCTATGAACTGACTTGTTGCCTGTCACGTGGAACGTCGCTGAGTTCTGCCGTATGACCCATTCTACTGTTCATAATTGTCTATGAACTGACTTGTTGCTAAGATGGTATCCTATGACCGTGCCACGTTGAAAGTCGCTGAGCTCTACCGTACGGCCCATTCTGCTGTTCACGCTGCTCTACGATGTTTGTCTGGCCTAGTGCGTTTGTTTACAGATTTCGAATAAGCTGTTAATTATAACAACGTAATTAACATACCGAAATATTAAGTACTGTGAAACCATTACGAATTACTAGCTATTTCTAAATATAGTAATAATTTAATATGAATATGAAATTATGTTTTTGCAGTTTGCCCAATATCACGATGATAAAGCCTAAAGAACAATGTTCAACAAATTGAGCTGCTTTTTCTTAAGACAACCTCTGCCCTCTCCCACCTCACTTTTCCTTTGTTTGTGAACTGGGAAAGTAAAAAAAAAAAACAAAAACGAAAAAAGTTTCTGAGGTTAGATGTGGTTATGTGGTTAGGATCGATCGGGAGGGAAGATAAAAACGGTTTTGTCTGCATATCATAATTTGTATATTCGACATTTTCTAAATTAGAGATTCGACTTTTTCTAATTTGCTTGAAGCAACATTCTGTATATACATTATCATCATCATCATCATTGTCAACCATTATCAATCCACTGCACGAAAGTCTCTCCAAGCCTCTTTCACAACGGTCTGTCTTGTGCCAGTCTCCTACATGTCACTCCTTGCATACTTTCGAATTTCATCCACCCATCTCTCATGTGGTCTTCTACTGGGTCTTTTCCTGTCCCTTGGAATCCTACCTAAGGTTTCGGCTGTCCATCGATGGTCTGTCCTTCTGGCAGTATGTCCAGCCCATTGCCATTTCAGGGATTTAAATCTGATCATGATGTCTTCTACTCTTGTCATTTTTCGGATCCAACAGTTCCTCTTCTTATCTCTCTTGGTTACACCAAGCATGCACCGCTCCATGATGCTTTGAGTTGTCTGCAGACTTTGTACGTCTCTTTTAGTTAAGGTGCACGTCTCTGCACCATACGTAAGCAATGGAAGGATGCATTGATCAAACACTTTTCTTTTAAGACTTAATGGCATATTGCTCTTGAAAATTATGCTGTTTCTTCTAAAAGCTCTCCAGGCAAGTTTTGTACGCCGATTAATTTCTTCATCAATGTGACCCTCACTTGATACCTGCTGTCCAAGATAAACGTATGTGTCTGTTATCTCCAGCTTTTATCCATCAATCGATAAATCTTCATTTCTTGTAAAAGCATTGAACATCACTTTTGTCTTCTGAAAGTTCATGTTTAATCCCACTTCTTCACTCTTGTCAGCAAGTTCCTGGATCATACTCTACAGCTCAAATGGAGTAGTTGCAAAAATGAATACGTCATCAGCAAAACGAAGGTGAGTTAGATAATCTCCATTAATCTTTAACCCTTTGTTTTCCCAGTTCAGTGATAGAAAGACATTTCCCAATGTGGCATTAAAGAGCTTGGGAGATATGGTGTCACCTTGTCTCACTCCCTTTCTAATTTTTATGTGTGTTGTATTTTCAAGCAGCCGAATCTTTACACTTGCATTTTCATAGATGTTATTAATAATATTAAAGTATGCATCTTCAATGCCGCAGGATTTCAAAGACATTGTAACTGCTGATGGTTTCACCAAATCAAAGGCCTTTTCATAATCGATAAAAGCCATGCACAATGGAAGTTCATATTCCCTCGCTCTTTCAATTAATTCTCTCAGTGCGTGGATATGATCTATTGTGCTGTAGCCACTCCTGAATCCAGCTTGTTCTCTCGGTTGAGCCATGTCCAGTGTTACTTTCAAGCAGTGTGAAATAGCTTTAGTGAAGATTTTATAAACCACTGATAGGAGGCTGATGGGTCTGTAGTTCCTGAGATCCTCAATGTTACCTTTTTTATGTAACAGGATCATTGTAGCGTTGTTCCAATCCTCAGGAATCTTCCCTTCATTAAGGCATCGAGTGAAAATTTGGGCGAGTACTGTTTCAATTTCTCCACTCCCTTCTTGTACGATGTCTACAGTAATTCCATCTCCTCCTGGAGCTTTTCCCAGTTTCATGTTCTTCATCGCATGTGCAACTTCTGCTGGGAGGACTGGAAGAACTCTGGTATTGGTACCTTTCATGATGTCTGGAATCATGTATCATCCCTTTCATCTAATTTTGAGTAGAAATCTTTCACTCTTGTCAAATTTTCGCCTCTATTTCTTGTTACAGAACCATCTTCTCTTCTCAGTGCCATAATGTGTTTTCTTCCCTTACTGAGATGTCCGTTTGCTATCTTTAGGCTTTGGTTGTTTTAAATTGCTTTTCTCACTAGTTCATAGTTGAATTTCCTTACGTCTTCAGTGATACTTTTTCGTACTGTCTTGCATAGCTCTATATATTCCACTTTGGAAATCACATCTTATTTAGTTATCTTCATCTCTTTTCTTTTTTTCATCAACATTTTGGATTTTCCTGATAATTTGTTCACATGTCACTTGTTCTTAGACCCAGATAATTTTGTTGCTGTTTCCATAAGAGCTTTGGTTACTTTTCTGTTAACTTCAGAAATATCCACTTCTTCCGATGTTAGGCCTTCTAAAGCAGAGAATCTGTTCTTCAGTTGCAACTTGAAGGTATGGTATTTTTTAAGGTTGGTTATGTCAATACATTTTGTTTGTCTTATGAGCTTGCCACGTTCAAGTTTAGTGTTGAGATGCATCTTACATTTTGCCAATCTATGGTCACTACCTGTGTTGAACTTGTTTAGCAGACTGCAGTCTTCGATGAAGGATTTTTTGTTACACATAATAAAATCAATTTCACTTGTCGTCCCATTTGGATGTCTCCATGTCCATTTCCTGTGTGGCTTTTTCTTGAAAAAGGAGTTCAAGATGAAAAACCCTTCTGCCTCTGCAAACTCAATGAGAGTGTTTCCACGCTGGTTTCTGTTGCCGTGACCGATTTACTTACTGAAGTTTCATTCTGCTGCTGCTGCCCTATTTTTGCATTGAAATCTCTCATAATGATCTTCAAGTCATGCTTGCCTTTATTATTTAGACGACGAATTTCCTCATAAAATTCTTCAATTTTTTGTTCAGGATGACTTGTGGTGGATGCATAAGTTTTAATAATCTGAGCCTGTTATCTTCTCGAGAGTCGGATAACGAGTCGTGCAGCTCTGTCAGAGGAACTTTCAATTTCTACAACTTTATCCTTCAGTTTCTTGTTTATTATAAATCCAACACCACTAGTTCTGCCAGTATCTGTCCCACGATAGTAGAAGAGATGTCCACTTTTCAGTTCAATGAAATCTTCTCCTTTTCTTCTTACTTCACAAAGCCCGACGATGTCCCACTTGATCCTTTGTAGTTCCCTTCCAATTCAAGAAGACTTGAATCAGAAGATAGGGAGCGTCCATTATACGTAGCCAAGGTCAGCATCAAATGGCAGCCTAGTCCGGTCCTCCGTTGATTCGTAGCACCCTCTGCCTTCATGTCGCACTGACCGCTTCCTTGGCCTGGTACATTCCAGCTGCCGGAGACTGAGGGCCAAGATTTAAGTTGTGGAGTCATTTTGGAGGGTTTGGCCATAACTCACCTCGCTGGCCAAACGGGTTGGTGAGTTTGAGATAGCATTTCCTCTAATGCCGATGGTATAGTTATACCGCTATTGGCGGTGGTCAGAGCCTTTTTAGTGGGAACAGGATGCACCACGAGAAGGCGGGGTCGACATTTGTCAAGGAGAAGCTGTGATGTTGCGCATCACTTGACTTTACATCCATGTATATACATATACGAGTATATATACATCGGGAGGGAGCGATGGCCTCTGATCATTCGTCTGAAAGGGGTCTGGGTTCGAATCCCGGTGAGGCATGGATGTTGTGTTTGTCTTACGGCACTGGCTCTTTCCCTTCCCTGGAACCAGTGACCCTAAATTAGGGACGGGCGACTGCTTATAGCCCATTGAGTTGCTCACGTCGGTCGTTAAACCTCCAATCAAAAAAAAAAAAAAACATCGGGAGGGCATATATATATATATATAATGGTCGGCAATGAATATATATATATCATCATTGTCAACCATTATCAATCCACTGCTGGACGAAGGTCTCCCCAAGTTTCCTCCACAACGGTCTGTCTTGTGCCAGTCTCCTCCATGTCACTCCCGCATACTTTCGAATTTCATCCACCCATCTTCCATGTGGTCTTCTTCTGGGTCTTTTCCTGTCCCTTGGAATCCAATCTAAAATTTCGGCTGTCCATCGATGGTCTGTCCTTCTGGCAGTATGTCCAGCACATTGCCATTTCAGGGATTTAAACCTGATCATGATGTCTTCCACTCTTGTCATTTTTCGAATCCACGTGTTCCTCTTCTTATCTCTCCTGGTTACACCAAGCATGCACTTTTCCATGCTGCTTTGAGTTGTCTGCAGCCTTTGTATGTCTCTTTTAGCTAAGGTCCACGTCTCTGCACCATACGTAAGCACTGGAAGGATGCATTGATCAAACACTTTTCTTTTAAGACATAATGGCATATTGCTCTTGTAAATCATTCTGTTTCTTCAAAAAGCTCTCCAGGCAAGTTTTGTACGCCGATTAATTTCTTCATCAATGTGACCCTCACTTGATACCTGCTGTCCAAGATAAACGTATGTGTCTGTTATCTCCAGCTTTTATCCATCAATCGATAAATCTTCATTTCTTGTAAAAGCATTGAACATCACTTTTGTCTTCTGAAAGTTCATTTTTAATCCCACTTCTTTACTCTTGTCAGCAAGTTCCTGGATCATACTCTGTAGCTCTGATGGGGTAGTTGCAAAAATGACTATGTCATCAGCAAAACGAAGGTGGGTTAGATAATCTCCATTAATCTTTATCCCTTTGTTTTCCCAGTTCAGTGATTGAAAGACATTTTCCAATGTGGCATTAAAGAGCTTCGGAGATATGGTGTCACCTTGTCTCACTCCTTTTTCAATTTTTATGTGTGTTGTATTTTCAAACAGCCGAATCTTTGCACTTGCATTTTCATAGATGTTATTAATAATATTAATGTATGCATCTTCAATACCGCAGGATTTCAGAGCCATTGCAACTGCTGATGGTTTCACCGAATCAAAGGCTTTTTCATAATCGATAAAAGCCATGCACAATGGAAGTTCATATTCCCTCGCTGTTTCAATTAGTTCTCTGAGTACGTGGATATGATCTATTGTGCTGTAGCCACTCCTGAATCCAGCTTGTTCTCTCGGTTGAGCCATGTCCAGTGTCACCTTTAAGCGATGTGAAAGAACTTTAGTGAAGATTTTATAAACCACTGATAGGAGGCTGATAGGTCTGTAGTTCCTGAGATCCTCAATGTCACCTTTTTTATGCAGCAAGATCATTGTAGCGTTGTTCCAATCCTCAGGAATTTTCCCTTCATTAAGGCATCGAGTGAAAATTTGGGCGAGTACTGTTTCGATTTCTCCACTCGCTTCTTGTATGATGTCTACAGTAATTCCATCTTCTCCTGGAGCTTTTCCCCGCTTCATGTTCTTGATTGCATGTGCAACTTCTGCTGGAAGGACTGGAAGAACTCTGGTACTGGTACCTTTCATGATGTCTGGAGTACATGTATCATCCCTTTCATATAATTTGGAGTAGAAATCTTTCACTCTTGTCAAAATTTCGCCTCTATTTCTTGTTACAGAACCATCTTCTTTTTTCAGTGCCATAATCTGTTTTTTTCCCTTACTGAGATGTCCCTTTGCTATCTTTAGGCTTTCGTTGTTTTCAATTGCTTTCCTCACTAGTTCACAGTTGAATTTCCGTACATCTTCAGTGATACTTTTTCGTACTGTCTTGCATAGCTCTATATATTGTACTTTGGAAGTCACATCTTCTTTAGTTGTCCTCATCACTCTTCTTTTTGCATCAACATTTTGGTTTTTCTTGATAATTTGTTCACATGCAATTTGTTCTTAGACCCAGCTAATTTTGTTGCTGTTTCCATAAGAGCTTTGGTTACTTTTCTGTTAACTTCAGAGATGTCCACTTCTTCCGATGTTAGGCCTTCTAAAGCAGAGAACCTGTTCTTCAGTTCTAACTTGAAGGTATTATGGTGTTTTTTAAGGTTGGTTATGTCAATACATTTTGTTTGTCTGATGAGCTTGCTACGTTCGAGTTTAGTGTTGAGGTGCATCTTACATCTCACCAATCTATGGTCACTGCCTGTGTTGAACTTGTTTAGCACACTGCAGTCTTCTATGACGAATTCTTTGTTACACCTAATAAAATCAATTTCACTTGTCGTCCCATTTGGATGTCTCCACGTCCATTTCCTGTGTGGCTTTTTCTTGAAAAAGGAGTTCAAGATGAAAAACCCTTCTGCCTCTGCAAACTCTACGAGAGTATTTCCACGCTGGTTTCTGTTGCCGTGACCGAATTTACCTACTGAAGTTTCATTCTGTTGCCGCTGCCCTATGTTTGCATTGAAATCTCCCATAATTATCTTTAAGTGCTGCTTACCTTTATTATTTAGATCACGAATTCCCTCATAAAATTCTTCAATTTCTTCTTCAGCATGACTTGTGGTGAGTGCATAAGTTTGAATAATCTGAGCCTGGTATCTTCTCGAGGGTTGGATAACGAGTCGTGCAGCTCTGTCAGAGGAACTTTCAACTTCTACAACTTTATCCTTCAGTTTCTTGTTTATTATAAATCCAACACCACTAGTTCTGCCAGTATCTGTCCCACGATAGTAGAAGAGATGTCCACTTTTCAGTTCAATGAGATCTTCTCCTTTTCTCCTTACCTCACTTAACCCGACGATGTCCCACTTGATCCTTTGTAGTTCCTCTTACAATTCAAGAAGCCTTGAATCAGAGGATAATGAGCGTCCGTTATACGTAGCCAAGGTCAGCATCAGATGGCAGCCTAGTCCGGTCCTCCGGGGATTCTTATCACCCTCTGCCTTCATGTCGCACTGGCCGCTGCCTTGGCCAGGTACATTCCAGCTGCCGGAGACTGAGGGCCAAGATTTAAGTTGTGGAGTCATTTTGGAGGGGTTTGGCCATAACTCACCACGCTGGCCAAGCGGGTTGGTGAGTGTGGGATAGCATTTCCTTTAATCCCGATGGTATAGTTATACCGCTATTGGCGGTCGTCAGAGCCCCTTTAGTGGGAACAGGATGTACCATGAGAAGGCGGGGTTGACATTTGTCAAGGAGAGGCTGTGATGTTACGCATCACCTGACCTTACATCCCATATATATATATATATATATATATATATATATATATTATTCTTTCAGAAATAACACAGTGAAACGTTCAAACAAACTACACAAGATATCACGTTATCACTGGAAGTTTTTCTACAAGGCAAGCCTCAACCAGAGACCTAAGCCTCGGACAAGTATCGACGAATAATTGCTGCAGTGCCGATGACTGCAGTCTTTTGTAACTCGTCAGTTGTTATTATTATTGTTCTAAGTCGGGTAAAATAGTCCATGAATTTGGGTGATATAGTCCCTAGTGCGCCGATTATTATTGGCAGCACTGTTGTGTTTTTCTTCCAAAGTCGGGTAGTTTCTATAGCCAGAGCCCTGTATTTGTCTATTTTCTCCTTCTCTTTTTCCAGTATTCTACAATCTTCAGGGATGGCAATATCGATTAGGGTCACTTGTTGATTTTCAATCACGGTGATGTCGGGTGTATTTGCGGTTATGTGCTGGTCAGTCTGTATTCGAAAGTCCCATAAGATTTTCACCTGGCCATTATCCATGACTTTATATGCTGTATGTTACCAGGACTTTTCAGAAGTTTGAAATCCAAATTTGTTGCAGAGTGACCAGTGGACCTTTCGGGCCACATCGTCATGCCTCTTTTTGTAATCGGTGTGGGCAATGACCGTGCACTCGCAAACCAAATGATTAACTGTTTCTTCACGGTTGTTACACAGACGTCAAAAACTATTGTCACTTGAGCCCTGTATCTTGGCCTTCATCACGTTTGTCTGAAGGGCCTGCTTTTGTGCAGTAAAGAGCAAACCTTCAGTCTCCCTTCGTAAAGTGCCTGTCTTAAGACATGTGTAGGTTCAGTCGTTGTCAAGTTTGTTATCGATTCCTTTGAAAAAGGAAAATAGGGGCTTATTCTTCCAATTTTCTAGGCGGGCTTTGTATTGCTGTTCTTTGTACTCCATTTTGGTTTCAGTAGCTCGTAAAAAATTTTCTGTTTTGACTGCTTTTAACAGTTTTTCCGAGCTCTTGTTGATGTAATCGTGAAGGCCACACTTTTCTTCTTCAACTGTCTGTTTAATTTGTAATAAACCACGGCCACCGATGTTTCGAGGTAGGTACAATCTATCAATGTCCCTCTTCGGATGTAGTGAGTGATGCATTGTTAGTAGTTTCCGTGTTTTTTCATTCAGAGTCTTAAATTCGGCCATTGTCCAGTCAACAATCCCCGCTGGGTACCGTATTACATGCACTGCCCATGTATTTATTGCACGAATCGTGTTCTCAACATCAAGTTTCGATTTCAAGATTTTTCTCACCCTTTTCAGGTATTCTTTGCGTGTTAGATTTTTGACTCTTTCGTGCAAAATATTGTCCATCTCTAAAATACCCAAGTATTTGTACTGGTTATCTTCATTTAGTGAGCGAATTATATCTCCATTAGCGAGCTCTATTCCCTTTACTTTTTGAACTTTGCCTCGCTGAAGGGACAGAATGGCGCACTTGTCAAGTCCAAGTGTCATTTTAATGTCAGTGCCGAAAATTCGCACAGTATTAAGCAGTGATTCCAACTCAGTGAGATTTTTGGCATAAAGTTTAAAGTCGTCGATGTAAAGCAAATGGTTAACTTTGCCCTCCTGAGTAAAAATTTGATAGCCAAGTCCAGTTTTGTTCAAAATTGTGGTCAGTGGTATTAGAGCGATATTGAACAGCAAAGGAGACAATGAGTCACCCTGGAATATACCACGTCTTATTTTAACCTCGCCAAGTTTAGTGCCATTTGTTGTAAGTGTAGTCGACTATTGCAGCATATTGGTTTTCACAAATTTTCGGATATTATCGCTTATCCCATACACCTCTAGACAGTTGTTAATACATGAGTGTGGCAATGAGTCGAAGGCTTTTTTGTAGTCAATCCAGGTCCTATTTAAGTTCGTCTGGCGCCGCTTACAGTTTTTCATTATCATTTTGTCGATCAGGAGCTGATCTTTTGTACCCCTTGATTGTTTAAAGTTAACTTTTTGTTCGACTGAGTAAAGGGCATTTGCTATTAGATGATTGTAAACTGTCGTAGTCAAGATTTTGGAAAATATCTTGAAAGTTGTTGGGAGGCAGGTTATTGGACTGAAGTTGATGGGTTCATTGCCCTTGTCTAAGTCTTTTTTAATGCAGAATGTACGCCCTCTTGTCAGCCAGTCTTCAGTCGTAGAGTTTTGGAGCACGGCATTGTATTGAATGGCATTGCGGTGGTGTAGGCTTGTCAAGTACTTTAGCCAGAACACATGTAGCTCATCAGGCCCTGGTGCACTCCAATTCTTAAATGCTTTTGAATCATTTCTCCCGTTATTACGATGCTTTCCATCTGCTTGTTTTTCTTGCTGGTGTAGGCTTGTCAAGTACTTTAGCCAGAACCCATGTATGTAGCTCATCAGGCCATGGTGCACTCCAATTCTTAATAGCCTTTGCATGCTTTTGAACCATTTCTCCCGTTATTACGATGCTTTCCATCTGCTTGTTTTTCTTGCTGGTGTAGGCTTGTCAAGTACTTTAGCCAGAACCCATGTAGCTCATCAGGCCCTGGTGCACTCCAATTCTTAATGGTCTTTGCATGCTTTTGAACCATTTCTCCCGTTATTACGATGCTTTCCATCTGCTAGTTTTTCTTGCTGGTGTAGGCTTGTCAAGTACTTTAGCCAGAACCCATGTAGCTCATCAGGCCCTGGTGCACTCCAATTCTTAATAGTCTTTGCATGCTTTTGAATCATTTCTCCCGTTATTGCGATGCTTTCCATCTGCTTGTTCTTCTTGCTGGTGTAGGCTTGTCAAGTACTTTAGCCAGAACCCATGTAGCTCATCAGGCCCTGGTGCACTCCATCTCTTAACAGTCTTTGCATGCTTTTGAACCATTTCTCTCGTTATTACAATGCTTTCTATCTGCTTGTTTTCTTGCTGCTGTAGGCTTGTCAAGTACTTTAGCCAGAACCCATGTAGCTCATCAGGCCCTGGTGCACTTCACTTCTTAATAGTCTTTGCATGCGTTTGAACCATTTCTCCCGTTATTACGATGCTTTCCAACTGCTGGTTTTTCTTGCTGGTGTAGGCTTGTCAAGTACTTTAGCCAGAACCCATGTAGCTCATCAGGCCCTGGTGCACTCCAATTCCTAATAGTCTTTGCATGCTTTTGAACCATTTCTCCCGTTATTACGATGCTTTCCATCTGCTTGTTTTTCTTGCTGGTGTAGGCTTGTCAAGTACTTTAGCCAGAACCCATGTAGCTCATCAGGCCCTGGGGCACTCCAATTCTTAATAGTCTTTGCATGCATTTTAGCCATTTCTCCCGTTATTACGATGCTTTCCATCTGCTTGTTTTTCTTGCTGGTGTAGGCTTGTCAAGTACTTTAGCCAGAACCCATGTAGCTCATCAGGCCCTAGTGCACTCCATTTCTTAATAGTCTTTGCATGCTTTTGAACCATTTCTCTCGTTATTACAATGCTTTCTATCTGCTTGTTTTCTTGCTGCTGTAGGATTGTCAAGTACTTTAGCCAGAACCCATGTAGCTCATCAGGCCCTGGTGCACTTCACTTCTTAATAGTCTTTGCATGCGTTTGAACCATTTCTCCCGTTATTACGATGCTTTCCAACTGCTTGTTTTTCTTGCTGGTGTAGGCTTGTCAAGTACTTTAGCCAGAACCCATGTAGCTCATCAGGCTTTGGTGCACTCCAATTCCTAATAGTCTTTGCATGCTTTTGAACCATTTCTCCCGTTATTACGATGCTTTCCATCTGCTTGTTTTTCTTGCTGGTGTAGGCTTGTCAAGTACTTTAGCCAGAACCCATGTAGCTCATCAGGCCCTGGTGCACTCCAATTCTTAAATGCTTTTGAATCATTTCTCCCGTTATTACGATGCTTTCCATCTGCTTGTTTTTCTTGCTGGTGTAGGCTTGTCAAGTACTTTAGCCAGAACCCATGTATGTAGCTCATCAGGCCATGGTGCACTCCAATTCTTAATAGTCTTTGCATGCTTTTGAACCATTTCTCCCGTTATTACGATGCTTTCCATCTGCTTGTTTTTCATGCTGGTGTAGGCTTGTCAAGTACTTTAGCCAGAACCCATGTAGCTCATCAGGCCCTGGTGCTCTCCAATTCTTAATAGTCTTTGCATGCTTTTGAACCATTTCTCCCGTTATTACGATGCTTTAAATCTGCTTGTTTTCTTGCTGCTGTAGGCTTGTCAAGTACTTTAGCCAGAACCCATGTAACTCATCAGGCCCTGGTGCACCCCAATTCTTAATAGTCTTGGCATGCTTTTGAACCATTTCTCCCGTTATTACGATGCTTTCCATCTGCTTGTTTTTCTTGCTTTTCTTATTCAAATCCATGATCCGGGAGGCCTCTTTGTTGTGGTGTACTGGGTTCTCCCAGATAAACTTCCAGAAAGCAAGAGTCTCCTCTTTCCCTGGACCTTCACTGAACTGAAATTCAATATGTTCCAGCGATTAATAAAATTTTCGCTGATTTTTCCTGAATTGTGTGTTCTGGACAAACTCTTGGATTTTAGCAATGAATTTCTGAATCTTAGCAGCAGTTGCAACAACTCGTTGCCTCAGTTCTTCTATTACAGTGGCTATTGTTTTACGCTCGAGGTTATGCCTCGTAAAAAGGCCAGTTTTGACTCGCTCATTCTTCAATTTTCCTTCCTTTAATGACTTAAGACACGAAATGTCGGCTCGCATTTTCCTCACTTTATTCTCCAGTCTTGTCCTCTATTTAGGAGGTCCTGGTGGTTTACGGTGTTTAGGTAATTTGTACCCCAGTTCTAAAGTGACTATGTACGCAGCACTGTACATCAGCTGGTTTTCTGCTTTCAGTGTATCTGTAGGGATGCTGATGATCTTGTTAATGTCATCCAAGAGGATTTTCACAACTTTACTGCGGATTTGCAGCAGTGGGGGTAGCCTCTGACGGACATTTTCTTCACTCAAATGCTCGATTATGCATTCCCTTAGCAGGATCTGTTGTTCACTTAGTTCCTGGACAGTTATTCCATCATCACTAGCAACCGATTCTTCTAAAAAAATTGACGCTCCGAGATTCTTCTAAAAAAGTTCCAGCTCTGAGAACAATTTGGTTCTCATTATAAAATAACGTTGTTGCATTATTCTTGCTTCTGATATATCACAGTCGGGGTGTTGTTCCATCCATAAACTCATCATTCGTTTCTGGTACATACGTACTGATGGGTCTGATTTATAGTAACAGTTAATAGGTTTTCGATTTTCGTCGATTGTCCAAATTTTGCCCTTATTATGACTATTGCCCAGGCTTGTTTTGGCAGCTGGGTCTGCCTCTTCCTGTCGTCCACTTATCGCCCGGCGCCCAGGTTGCTCAGCGCCAAACGCAGTCGTTGTTGACCCGGGCCGCTACTGATCCGGTATGAGGATATGTTTTGGTGTGCTCATCATGGAAGATGGAGGTTAGGGGACCTTAGTCTGACCCATCAGCTGAGACCTGTTTGCCTTGGGTGGCCCTTCTGGTAGTATACACTACCGACAGCATAGCTCTCAGCATCATTGAGGTACTCAAGCCCACCCGGCACTTCAAGCCAGTCCCCCGTGGGTGGGATATATATATATATATCATCATCATTGTCAACCATTATCAATCCACTGCTGGACGAAGGTCTCCCCAAGTTTCCTCCACAACGGTCTGTCTTGTGCCAGTCTCCTCCATGTCACCCCTGCATACTTTCGAATTTCATCCACCCATCTCCCATGTGGTCTTCTTCTGGGTCTTTTCCTGTCCCTTGGAATCCAATCAAAAATTTCGGCTGTCCATCGATGATCTGTCCTTCTGGCAGTATGTCCAGCCCATTGCCATTTCAGGGATTTAACTCTGATCATGATGTCTTCCACTCTTGTCATTTTTCGGATCCACGAGTTCCTCTTCTTATCTCTCCTGGTTACACCAAGTATGCACCTCTCCATGCTTCTTTGAGTTGTCTGCAGCCTTTGTATGTCTCTTTTAGTTAAGGTCCACGTCTCTGCACCATACGTAAGCACTGGAAGGATGCATTGATCAAACACTTTTCTTTTAAGACATAATGGCATATTGCTCTTGAAAATTATGCTGTTTCTTCCAAAAGCTCTCCAGGCAAGTTTTGTACGCCGATTAATTTCTTCATCAATGTGACCCTCACTTGATATCTGCTGTCCAAGATAAACGTACGTATCTGTTATCTCCAGCTTTTCTCCATCAATCGATAAATCTTCATTTCTTGTAAAAGCATTGAACATCACTTTTGTCTTCTGAAAGTTCATTTTTAATCCCACTTCTTTACTCTTATCAGCAAGTTCCTGGATCATACTCTGCAGCTCTGATGGGCTAGTTGCAAAAATGACTACGTCATCAGCAAAACGAAGGTGGGTTAGATAATCTCCATTAATCTTTATCCCCTTGTTTTCCCAGCTCAGTGACTGAAAAACACCCTCCAATGTGGCATTAAAGAGCTTCGGAGATATGGTGTCACCTTGTCTCACTCCCTTTCCAATTTTTATGTGTGTTGTATTTTCAAACAGCCTAATCTTTGCACTTGCATTTTCATAGATGTTATTAATAATATTAATGTATGCATCTTCAATACCGCAGGTTTTCAGAGCCATTGTAACTGCTGATGGTTTCACCGAATCAAAGGCTTTTTCATAATCGATAAAAGCCATGCACAATGGAAGTTCATATTCCCTCGCTCTTTCAATTAGTTCTCTCAGCACATGGATATGATCTATTGTGCTGTAGCCACTCCTGAATCCAGCTTGTTCTCTCGGTTGAGCCATGTCCAGTGTTACCTTCAAGCGGTGTGAAAGAACTTTAGTGAAGATTTTATAAACTACTGATAGGAGGCTGATAGGTCTGTAGTTTCCGAGATCCTCAATGTCACCTTTCTTATGTAGCAGGATCATTGTAGCGGTGTTCCAATCCTCAGGAATCTTTCCTTCATTAAGGCATCGAGTGAAAATTTGGGCAAGTACTGTTTCGATTTCTCCACTTGCTTCTTGTATGATGTCTACAGTAATTCCATCTTCTCCTGGAGCTTTTCCCCGCTTCATGTTCTTGATTGCATGTGCAACTTCTGCTGGAAGGACTGGAGGAACTCTGGTACTGGTATCTTTCATTATGTCTGGAGTGCATGTATCATCCCTTTCATATAATTTGGAGTAGAAATCTTTCACTCTTGTCAAAATTTCGCCTCTATTTCTTGTTACAGAACCATCTTCTTTTCTCAGTGCCATAATCTGTTTTCTTCCCTTACTCAGATGTCCCTTTGCTATCTTTAGGCTTTGGTTGTTTTCAATTGCTTTGCTCACTAGTTCACAGTTGAATTTTCTTACGTCTTCAGTGATACTTTTTCGTACTGTCTTGCATAGCTCTATATATTCCACTTTGGAAGTCACATCTTCTTTAGTTGTCCTCATCTCTCTTCTTTTTTGCATCAACATTTTCGTTTTTCCTGATAATTTATTTACATGCAACTTGTTCTTAGACCCAGCTAATTTTGTTGCTGTTTCCATAAGAGCTTTGGTTACTTTTCTGTTAACTTCAGAGATGTCCACTTCTTCCGATGTTAGGCCTTCTAAAGCAGAGAACCTGTTCTTCAGTTCCAATTTGAAGGTATTATGGTGTTTTTTAAGGTTGGTTATGTCAATAGATTTTGTTTGTCTTATGAGCTTGCCATGTTCAAGTTTAGTGTTGAGGTGCATCTTACATCTCACCAATCTATGGTCACTACCTGTGTTGAACTTGTTTAGCACACTGCAGTCTTCTATGACGAATTTTTTGTTACACATAATAAAATCAATTTCACTTGTTGTCCCATTTGGATGTCTCCATGTCCATTCCCTGTGTGGCTTTTTCTTGAAGAAGGAGTTCAAGATGAAAAACCCTTCTGCCTCTGCAAACTCAACGAGAGTATTTCCACGCTGGTTTCTGTTGCCGTGACCGAATTTACCTACTGAAGTTTCATTCTGTTGCCGTTGCCCTATTTTTGCATTGAAATCTCCCATAATTATTTTCAAGTGCTGCTTACCTTTATTATTTAGATGACAAATTTCCTCATAAAATTCTTCAATTTCTTCTTCAGGATGTCTTGTGGTGGGTGCATAAGTTTGAATAATCTGAACCTGGTATCTTCTCGATAGTTGGATTACGAGTCGTGCAGCTCTGTCAGAGGAACTTTCAACTTCTACCACTTTATCCTTCAGTTTCTTGTTTATTATAAATCCAACACCACTAGTTGTGCCAGTATCTGTCCCACGATAGTAGAAGAGATGTCCACTTTTCAGTTCGATGAGATCTTCTCCTTTTCTCCTTACCTCACTTAGCCCCACGATGTCCCACTTGATCCTTTGTAGTTCCTCTTCCAATTCAAGAAGCCTTGAATCAGAAGATAGGGAGCGTCCATTGTACGTTGCCAAGGTCAGCATCAGATGGCAGCCTAGTCCGGTCCTCCGGGGATTCTTAGCACCCTCTGCCTTCATGTCGCACTGGCCGCTGCCTTGGCCAGGTACATTCCAGCTGCCGGAGACTGAGGGCCAAGATTTAAGTTGTGGAGTCATTTTGGAGGGGTTTGGCCATAACTCACCACGCTGGCCAAGCGGGTTGGTGAGTGTGGGATAGAATTTCCTCTGATCCCGATGGTATAGTTATACCGCTATTGGCGGTCGTCAGAGCCCCTTTAGTGGGAACAGGATGCACCACGAGAAGGCGGGGTTGACATTTGTCAAGGAGAGGCTGTGATGTTACGCATATATATATATATATATATATATATATATATATATATATATATATATATATATATATATATATATATATGCACTGAGTGATCACTTTATTATGACTACCTGACAGTTTTAAGTAAATGAGCTATGGCTGCACGCTGTTGCCGTCAGAGGGCGAAGCTAATGTAAAAAGGGAAAGCTTAGTGCTTGCGACAGTAGTAGAAGTGAATTTTGGGTGACGAGATGGGTAAAAAATGCGATTTGACGAACTTTCAACGTGGGATGATTGTAGGAGCTTGGAACCATGGATCTAGTATCACCGAAACCGCCGCATTCGTCGTGAAATGTTCCAGAGCAGCTGTTGTTAAAGTGTTTAAAGACTAGACTGTCAGCCAAAAAACTGGGTATCTACGTGCAACATGTGGTCGTCATCGACTAGTGACTGCTCGGGCGGAACGGAGAGTGTCCAGACTGGTAACAGACAACAGAAGGGCAACAGTGCAGCAAATTACAGACCATCTTAATCAAGGATCCCCTCAAATGATCTCTGCACGCACTGTTCGTCGTACACTGCATCCGATGCGTTATGGCAGCCGAAGGCCTGTTCGAACACCTTTGCTGTCTGAAGTTAACAAGAGAAAACGTCTCCAGTTCGCACAGCAGCACAAGGATTGGACAGTCGATAATTGGAAACAAATTATGTGGTCCGATGAATCACGTTTTCGGTTGCACCATGCCGATGGCCGAGTGAGAATTTGGCGGAAACAGCACGAAAGCATGGACCCCAAATGCATTGCTACAACCCTTCAAGCTGGTGGAAGCAACGTTATGGTTTGGAGAATGTTTTCCTGGCATGCTTTGGGCCCTTTAATTCGTGTTGATCAACGTCTGACTGGGACATCATATCTAAACATGGTTGCGGACCAAGTGCATCCTGTCATGCGGATGGTTTATCCCAATGGCGATGGCTACTTTCAGCAAGATAATGCGTCCTACCATAGAACTCGTATTGTACAGGATTGGTTTCAAGAATATATCGGTGAGTTTGCTTTGCTTAGGTGGCCCCCACAATCTCCAGATCTCAACCCCATTGTGAATTTGTGGGATGAAGTTGAACGAGCCATCAGACAGCTGGATCCACAACCCTGCAATCTCACACTCCTGGAAAGTGCTATTCATCATGCATGATCTCAGATTCCACAAACCACCTATCAACATCTCGTGGAGTTCATGCCACGAAGAATCGACGCAGTATTAAAGGCAAAAGGTGACCCAACGAAGTACTCAGGGGATGGTCATAATAAAGTGGCCACTCAGTATGTATATATATATATATATATATATATATATATATATATATATATATATATATATATATATATATATAATCATCATTGTCAACCATTATCAATCCACTGCTGGACAAAGGTCTCCCCAAGTATCCCCCAAACGGTCTGTCTTGTGCCAGTCTCCTCCATGTCACTCCCGCATACTTTTGAATTTCATCCACCCATCTTCCATGTGGTCTTCTTCCGGATCTTTTCCTGTCCCTCGGAATCCAATCTAAAATTTCGGCTGTCAATCGATGGTCTGTCCTTCTGGCAGTATGTCCAGCCCATTCCCATTTCAGAGATTTAACTCTGATCATGATGTCTTCCACTCTTGTCATTTTTCGGATCCACGAGTTCCTCTTCTTATCTCTCCTGGTTACACCAAGCATGCACCTCTCCATGCTGCTTTGAGTTGTCTGCAGCCTTTGTACGTCTCTTTTGGTTAAGGTCCACGTCTCTGCACCATACGTAAGCACTGGAAGGATGCATTGATCAAACACTTTTATTTTAAGACATAATGGCATATTGCTCTTGAAAATTATGCTGTTTCTTCCAAAAGCTCTCCAGGCAAGTTTTGTACGCCGATTAATTTCTTCATCAATGTGACCCTCACTTGATATCTGCTGTCCAAGATAAACGTACGTGTCTGTTATCTCCAGCTTTTCTCCATCAATCGATAAATCTTCATTTCTTGTAAAAGCATTGAACATCACTTTTGTCTTCTGAAAGTTCATTTTTAATCCCACTTCTTTACTCTTGTCAGCAAGTTCCTGGATCACACTCTGCAGCTCTGATGGGGTAGTTGCAAAAATGACTACGTCATCAGCAAAACGAAGGTGGGTTAGATAATCTCCATTAATCTTTATCCCCTTGTTTTCCCAGCTCAGTGACTGAAAAACACCCTCCAATGTGGCATTAAAGAGCTTCGGAGATATGGTGTCACCTTGTCTCACTCCCTTTCCAATTTTTATGTGTGTTGTATTTTCAAACAGCCTAATCTTTGCACTTGCATTTTCATAGATGTTATTAATAATATTAATGTATGCATCTTCAATACCGCAGGTTTTCAGAGCCATTGTAACTGCTGATGGTTTCATCGAATCAAAGGCTTTTTCATAATCGATAAAAGCCATGCACAATGGAAGTTCATATTCCCTCGCTCTTTCAATTAGTTCTCTCAGCACATGGATATGATCTATTGTGCTGTAGCCACTCCTGAATCCAGCTTGTTCTCTCGGTTGAGCCATGTCCAGTGTTACCTTCAAGCGGTGTGAAAGAACTTTAGTGAAGATTTTATAAACTACTGATAGGAGGCTGATAGGTCTGTAGTTTCCGAGATCCTCAATGTCACCTTTCTTATGTAGCAGGATCATTGTAGCGGTGTTCCAATCCTCAGGAACCTTTCCTTCATTAAGGCATCGAGTGAAAATTTGGGCAAGTACTGTTTCGATTTCTCCACTTGCTTCTTGTATGATGTCTACAGTAATTCCATCTTCTCCTGGAGCTTTTCCCCGCTTCATGTTCTTGATTGCATGTGCAACTTCTGCTGGAAGGACTGGAGGAACTCTGGTACTGGTATCTTTCATTATGTCTGGAGTGCATGTATCATCCCTTTCATATAATTTGGAGTAGAAATCTTTCACTCTTGTCAAAATTTCGCCTCTATTTCTTGTTACAGAACCATCTTCTTTTCTCAGTGCCATAATCTGTTTTCTTCCCTTACTGAGATGTCCCTTTGCTATCTTTAGGCTTTGGTTGTTTTCAATTGCTTTCCTCACTAGTTCACAGTTGAATTTTCTTACGTCTTCAGTGATACTTTTTCGTACTGTCTTGCATAGCTCTATATATTCCATTTTGGAAGTCACATCTTCTTTAGTTGTCCTCATCTCTCTTCTTTTTTGCATCAACATTTTCGTTTTTCCTGATAATTTATTTACATGCAACTTGTTCTTAGACCCAGCTAATTTTGTTGCTGTTTCCATAAGAGCTTTGGTTACTTTTCTGTTAACCTCAGAGATGTCCACTTCTTCCGATGTTAGGCCTTCTAAAGCAGAGAACCTGTTCTTCAGTTCCAATTTGAAGGTATTATGGTGTTTTTTAAGGTTGGTTATGTCATTAGATTTTGTTTGTCTTATGAGCTTGCCACGTTAAAGTTTAGTGTTGAGGTGCATCTTACATCTCACCAATCTATGGTCACTACCTGTGTTGAACTTGTTTAGCACACTGCAGTCTTCTATGACGAATTTTTTGTTACACATAATAAAATCAATTTCACTTGTTGTCCCATTTGGATGTCTCCATGTCCATTTCCTGTGTGGCTTTTTCTTGAAGAAGGAGTTCAAGATGAAAAACCCTTCTGCCTCTGCAAACTCAACGAGAGTATTTCCACGCTGGTTTCTGTTGCCGTGACCGAATTTACCTACTGAAGTTTCATTCTGTTGCCGTTGCCCTATTTTTGCATTGAAATCTCCCATAATTATTTTCAAGTGCTGCTTACCTTTATTATTTAGATGACAAATTTCCTCATAAAATTCTTCAATTTCTTCTTCAGGATGACTTGTGGTGGGTGCATAAGTTTGAATAATCTGAACCTGGTATCTTCTCGATAGTTGGATTACGAGTCGTGCAGCTCTGTCAGAGGAACTTTCAACTTCTACCACTTTATCCTTCAGTTTCTTGTTTATTATAAATCCAACACCACTAGTTCTGCCAGTATCTGTCCCACGATAGTAGAAGAGATGTCCACTTTTCAGTTCGATGAGATCTTCTCCTTTTCTCCTTACCTCACTTAGCCCCACGATGTCCCACTTGATCCTTTGTAGTTCCTCTTCCAATTCAAGAAGCCTTGAATCAGAAGATAGGGAGCGTCCATTGTACGTTGCCAAGGTCAGCATCAGATGGCAGCCTAGTCCGGTCCTCCGGGGATTCTTAGCACCCTCTGCCTTCATGTCGCACTGGCCGCTGCCTTGGCCAGGTACATTCCAGCTGCCGGAGACTGAGGGCCAAGATTTAAGTTGTGGAGTCATTTTGGAGGGGTTTGGCCATAACTCACCACGCTGGCCAAGCGGGTTGCTGAGTGTGGGATAGAATTTCCTCTGATCCCGATGGTATAGTTATACCGCTATTGGCGGTCGTCAGAGCCCCTTTAGTGGGAACAGGATGCACCACGAGAAGGCGGGGTTGACATTTGTCAAGGAGAGGCTGTGATGTTACGCATATATATATATATATATATATGCACTGAGTGATCACTTTATTATGACTACCTGACAGTTTTAAGTAAATGAGCTATGGCTGCACGCTGTTGCCGTCAGAGGGCGAAGCTAATGTAAAAAGGGAAAGCTTAGTGCTTGCGACAGTAGTAGAAGTGAATTTTGGGTGACGAGATGGGTAAAAAATGCGATTTGACGAACTTTCAACGTGGGATGATTGTAGGAGCTTGGAACCATGGATCTAGTATCACCGAAACCGCCGCATTCGTCGTGAAATGTTTCACAGCAGCTGTTGTTAAAGTGTTTAAAGACTAGACTGTCAGCCAAAAAACTGGGTATCTACGTGCAACATGTGGTCGTCATCGACTAGTGACTGCTCGGGCGGAACGGAGAGTGTCCAGACTGGTAACAGACAACAGAAGGGCAACAGTGCAGCAAATTACAGACCATCTTAATCAAGGATCCCCTCAAATGATCTCTGCACGCACTGTTCGTCGTACACTGCATCCGATGCGTTATGGCAGCCGAAGGCCTGTTCGAACACCTTTGCTGTCTGAAGTTAACAAGAGAAAACGTCTCCAGTTCGCACAGCAGCACAAGGATTGGACAGTCGATAATTGGAAACAAATTATGTGGTCCGATGAATCACGTTTTCGGTTGCACCATGCCGATGGCCGAGTGAGAATTTGGCGGAAACAGCACGAAAGCATGGACCCCAAATGCATTGCTACAACCCTTCAAGCTGGTGGAAGCAACGTTATGGTTTGGAGAATGTTTTCCTGGCATGCTTTGGGCCCTTTAATTCGTGTTGATCAACGTCTGACTGGGACATCATATCTAAACATGGTTGCGGACCAAGTGCATCCTGTCATGCGGATGGTTTATCCCAATGGCGATGGCTACTTTCAGCAAGATAATGCGTCCTACCATAGAACTCGTATTGTACAGGATTGGTTTCAGGAATATATCGGTGAGTTTGCTTTGCTTAGGTGGCCCCCACAATCTCCAGATCTCAACCCCATTGTGAATTTGTGGGATGAAGTTGAACGAGCCATCAGACAGCTGGATCCACAACCCTGCAATCTCACACTCCTGGAAAGTGCTATTCATCATGCATGATCTCAGATTCCACAAACCACCTATCAACATCTCGTGGAGTTCATGCCACGAAGAATCGACGCAGTATTAAAGGCAAAAGGTGACCCAACGAAGTACTCAGGGGATGGTCATAATAAAGTGGCCACTCAGATATATATATATATATATATAATCATCATTGTCAACCATTATCAATCCACTGCTGGACAAAGGTCTCCCCAAGTATCCCCCAAACGGTCTGTCTTGTGCCAGTCTCCTCCATGTCACTCCCGCATACTTTTGAATTTCATCCACCCATCTTCCATGTGGTCTTCTTCCGGATCTTTTCCTGTCCCTCGGAATCCAATCTAAAATTTCGGCTGTCAATCGATGGTCTGTCCTTCTGGCAGTATGTCCAGCCCATTGCCATTTCAGAGATTTTACTCTGATCATGATGTCTTCCACTCTTGTCATTTTTCGGATCCACGAGTTCCTCTTCTTATCTCTCCTGGTTACACCAAGCATGCACCTCTCCATGCTGCTTTGAGTTGTCTGCAGCCTTTGTACGTCTCTTTTGGTTAAGGTCCACGTCTCTGCACCATACGTAAGCACTGGAAGGATGCATTGATCAAACACTTTTATTTTAAGACATAATGGCATATTGCTCTTGAAAATTATGCTGTTTCTTCCAAAAGCTCTCCAGGCAAGTTTTGTACGCCGATTAATTTCTTCATCAATGTGACCCTCACTTGATATCTGCTGTCCAAGATAAACGTACGTGTCTGTTATCTCCAGCTTTTCTCCATCAATCGATAAATCTTCATTTCTTGTAAAAGCATTGAACATCACTTTTGTCTTCTGAAAGTTCATTTTTAATCCCACTTCTTTACTCTTGTCAGCAAGTTCCTGGATCATACTCTGCAGCTCTGATGGGGTAGTTGCAAAAATGACTACGTCATCAGCAAAACGAAGGTGGGTTAGATAATCTCCATTAATCTTTATCCCTTTGTTTTCCCAGTTCAGTGATTGAAAGACATTTTCCAATGTGGCATTAAAGAGCTTCGGAGATATGGTGTCACCTTGTCTCACTCCTTTTCCAATTTTTATGTGTGTTGTATTTTCAAACAGCCGAATCTTTGCACTTGCATTTTCATAGATGTTATTAATAATATTAATGTATGCATCTTCAATACCGCAGGATTTCAGAGCCATTGCAACTGCTGATGGTTTCACCGAATCAAAGGCTTTTTCATAATCGATAAAAGCCATGCACAATGGAAGTTCATATTCCCTCGCTCTTTCAATTAGTTCTCTCAGTACCTGGATATGATCTATTGTGCTGTAGCCACTCCTAAATCCAGCTTGTTCTCTCGGTTGAGCCATGTCCAGTGTTACCTTCAAGCGGTGTGAAAGAACTTTAGTGAAGATTTTATAAACCACTGATAGGAGGCTGATAGGTCTGTAGTTCCTGAGATCCTCAATGTCACCTTTTTTATGTAGCAAGATCATTGTAGCGTTGTTCCAATCCTCAAAAATTTTCCCTTCATTAAGGTATCGAGTGAAAATTTGGGCGAGTACTGTTTCGATTTCTCCACTTGCTTCTTGTATGTCTACAGTAATTTCATCTTATCCAGGAGCTTTCCCCCGTTTCATGTTCTTGATTGCATGTGCAACTTCTGCTGGAAGGACTGGAAGAACTCTGGTACTGGTACCTTTCATGATGTCTGGAGTACATGTATCATCCCTTTCATATAATTTGGAGTAGAAATCTTTCACTCTTGTCAAAATTTCGCCTCTATTTCTTGTTGCAGAACCATCTTCTTTTCTCAGTGCCATAATCTGTTTTTTCCCCTTACTGAGATGTCTTTTTGCTATCTTTAGGCTTTGGTTGTTTTCAATTGCTTTCCTTACTAGTTCACAGTTGAATTTCCTTACGTCTTCAGTGATACTTTTTCGTACTGTTTTGCATAGCTCTATATATTCCACTTTGGAAGTCACATCTTCTTTAGTTGTCCTCATCACTCTTCTTTTTTGCATCAACATTTTGGTTTTTCCTGATAATTTGTTCACATGCAATTTGTTCTTAGACCCAGCTAATTTTGTTGCTGTTTCCATAAGAGCTTTGGTTACTTTTCTGTTAACTTCAGAGATGTCCACTTCTTCCGATGTTAGGCCTTCTAAAGCAGAGAATCTGTTCTTCAGTTCCAATTTGAAGGTATTATGGTGTTTTTTAAGGTTGGTTATGTCAATAGATTTTGTTTGTCTTATGAGCTTGCCACGTTCAAGTTTAGTGTTGAGGTGCATCTTACATCTCACCAATCTATGGTCACTACCTGTGTTGAACTTGTTTAGCACACTGTAGTCTTCTATGACGAATTTTTTGTTACACATAATAAAGTCAATTTCACTTGTTGTCCCATTTGGATGTCTCCATGTCCATTTCCTGTGTGGCTTTTTCTTGAAGAAGGAGTTCAAGATGAAAAACCCTTCTGCCTCTGCAAACTCTACGAGAGTATTTCCACGCTGGTTTCTGTTACCGTGACCGAATTTACCTACTGAAGTTTCATTCTGTTGCCGTTGCCCTATTTTTGCATTGAAATATCCCATAATTATCTTCAAGTGCTGCTTACCTTTATTATTTAGATGACGAATTCCCTCATAAAATTCTTCAATTTCTTCTTCAGCATGACTTGTGGTGGGTGCATAAGTTTGAATAATCTGAGCCTGGTATCTTCTCGAGAGTTGGATAACGAGTCGTGCAGCTCTGTCAGAGGAACTTTCAACTTCTACAACTTTATCCTTCAGTTTCTTGTTTATTATAAATCCAACACCACTAGTTCTGCCAGTATCTGTCCCACGATAGTAGAAGAGATGTCCACTTTTCAGTTCAATGAGATCTTCTCCTTTTCTCCTTACCTCACTTAGCCCGACGATGTCCTACTTGATCCTTTGTAGTTCCTCTTCCAATTCAAGAAGCTTTGAATCAGAAGATAGGGAGCGTCCGTTATACGTAGCCAAGGTCAGCATCCGATGGCAGCCTAGTCCGGTCCTCCGGGGATTCTTAGCACCCTCTGCCTTCATGTCCCACTGGCCGCTTCCTTGGCCAGGTACATTCCAGCTGCCGGAGACTGAGGGCCAAGATTTAAGTTGTGGAGTCATTTTGGAGGGGTTTGGCCATAACTTACCTCGCTGGCCAAGCGGGTTGGTGAGTGTGGGATAGCATTTCCTCTAATCCCGATGGTATAGTTATACCGCTATTGGCGGTCGTCAGAGCCCCTTTAGTGGGAACAGGATGTACCACGAGAAGGCGGGGTTGACATTTGTCAAGGAGAGGCTGTGATGTTACGCATCATCTGACCTTACATCCCGCATATATATATATATATATATATATATTCTATTAAGAAGAGACCTAAGCAAAAAATATATATATTATATATATTTTTGACTCATACCAAGTACAACATAGAAAAGGTTATGTATCTACCTGTGTGAGTAAAAGGAGAAAAGATAAAAAATAAAATAAAACAACTGAATGTGGAAAGTTTCGAGAATACTGAGCCTTGGCTTTATCAAGGACCAGCAAAGACTTTGCATTTTCTCACTTCCACAAAGACCTAGTTGGAAATGGGTTTCTGCAAAGCCATAGATGCAAGTAATAAGCCCACCAAAAATTGTTTTGAAAAATATATATATGTCATGACCTCCGCAGAGTTGTATGGCCTAGCTTTAGTTAACAATTTAGCTTGCATCCATAAATTTCATGGCCCGACCCATGCTCTTCATCTGTTACAATTAAACAGAAAGAAGAAGATTAAAGAGAACTCAAGTTGTGAGAGTGACATAATAATTAGAAATAATGTTCAGCTATAACGAAATGCCAAGTTCGCCTGAGAGAGAATTTAAACCTAAATAGCAATGCAAAAGTATTCCAAATTTTTACATTGCAATTAAAAAAGGAAATATTAATTATTTAAAACTCAGATTTTTGAAAGAAAACTTGATTCTAATACCCCTACTCTACAACTTCTGACAACACAAAAACGAGAATAAATTAAAGACAATAATTAACTAAAGAAATGCTTTGTGAAAGTTATATGACATAAACAATTAGTTGCAATAAGTACAAAGTATTTCAGCAGTGCTATAAGTGCTTAATTAAGTAGTTAGTAAGAACTTAACTACTTAGAAAATATAGCGCAAAGTAAAGGAACTATGCTTAGCCAGCTGCTGGGCCTAAGTTTCCTAAAAGACGCGCAAAGTTACCAAGAAAAGAAAGAGTTAAAACCCGCAAAAATGTTAACAGACAAGCCAGTGCCTAAAAGCTGAAAAGCAAAAAACAACAGAGAAAAAAGTACAAGAAGTACAAACATTGAACTTATAAAACCTAAAACCTAAAGACAATGAAGAGAGCTTACCTCTTATGCAAATAAACTTTCTCCACACAAGAGGAAACATGGCTGACCTTTTCCCCAAACGTCCAAACATCTCTGCCACTCCCTAGTCGCTGGGGCGCAGTGTGGGTGGGGCTGATGGCCTCCTCATACTGAAAGAAACCAACTCGCGGAGATTTTAACCAGAGAAAAAAATATGTACTTAAGACTGTGGACCTGTATGATCAGAAAGAGCAGAATTAACTCTTCAGAATACATGAGAAATATTATAAAATACACAAGTGGTGTATTTAATAATCTTTGCATGTATTAAATCACCTTAGTGAGCTTCTATAGATTATTCAGAATCTTATTAATTTTAATGTTAGTTTTACTATTTTTAGTATAGCTATTCTATTAAGTGAATAACTAGTTTTCTTTTTTATTTGTTTTTATTTTCTTTTATAAACAGATTTTTAAGCTTTTTTTTGTGATTTTGTCTATATTATTTAATTTTTTATTTAATCAAGTTTTCTTTCAAAAATCTGAGTTTTAAATAATTAATATTTCCTTTTTTAATTGCAATGTAAAAATTTGGAATACTTTTGCATTGCTATTTAGGTTTAAATTCTCTCTCAGGCGAACTTGGCATTTCGTTATAGCTGAACATTATTTCTAATTATTATGTCACTCTCACAACTTGAGTTCTCTTTAATCTTCTTCTTTCTGTTTAATTGTAACAGATGAAGAGCATGGGTCGGGCCATGGAAGTTATGGATGCAAGCTAAATTGTTAACTAAAGCTAGGCCATACAACTCTGCGGAGGTCATGACATATATATATTTTTCAAAACAATTTTTGGTGGGCTTATTACTTGCATCTATGGCTTTGCAGAAACCCATTTCCAACTAGGTCTTTGTGGAAGTGAGAAAATGCAGAGTTTTTGCTGGTCCTTGATAAAGCCAAGGCTCAGTATTCTCGACACTTTCTACATTCAGTTGTTTTATTTTATTTTTTATCTTTTCTCCTTTTACTCACACCGGTAGATACATAACCTTTTCTATGTTGTACTTGGTATGAGTCAAAAAAATATATTTTTTTTTGCTTAGGTCTCTTCTTAATAGAATGTGAATTCTGAATTTTTATAACTGCTGCGTTGCGCGTTTTGATCTTCAGGTTATTTTGCAACTTTCGTTTTAAATTCAAAAGTTTTTCCTTAGTTTTGAGCTTTGCTCTTCAGTATATATATATATATATATAAGTCAAATTCTCTACACCTTCAACCAAGAACTCCCCATAGAAACCCCTGAACCGCACTAAATTAACACACCTGAACTAAAACTAAAACTCTCACAATTCACATACAACAATAATGAAAAAATAATAATGGTAAACACTTCGGGTGGGCGACCAGGAGCCATTCATCAGGGAAAGACTCCCCCGGTCCCCAAACCCTGTTTCAGGTTTCGTGCAGGTGTTTATGAAATATACATGTATTGTCTCCAAAACAAGGGTTAATTTTTTTTTTTAGTGTTATACACCTGGTCTTCCCTACCTGAACCAACAACACAGAACTTAAATACAAAACTTACCTGAAATGAAGCAACAGTAGACTTTATAATTCCAATAAACTCAAATAAATTTGAACTTCATTCTCAGCACATCACCTCCATATCATGTAAAAGCGAACCAACAACTGCCAGACGTATTGTGAATTTTCGAAAGCAACCATATGGTACCCTATGGCGACCTCTGTCGGAATTCACAAAAAACTGAAACGAAAATTAATTGTTTTTGTGTTTTAATGGATGTCAGCCAATTTTAGGTTAAATGGTCCGGGGCCACTCCGAAGAAGATATTGTAAATTGATGCCCGAAGAAAAATTAGTCCAAAGCTTAAGAGGTAGTAATGTTACATAGTCTAATTTTATAAGATTTTCCCAAATTAAAAGATGTCAATAATGTTTCGAAATGAAATAAACAATATTTTAATGGATAATATTTTTTAAAAAGAAGAAAAAGTATTTTTAACTGTCTTGTGGTGTTAAACCGGTTATTGCATATTCTTGTAATTCTGACGAATTGGGAAATAACATTATTTCGAAGTACGCGTTTAGAGACATTGGAATACCAGCTGCTTAAAACATTGGTAACAAAATTAAAATGTGTTCTCTTATCGAAATGATCCAGAATGATACCCAGACTTTGGGGTAGAAGGTTTATATCGAGGAAATGCACATGATCTTTAGATCCCGTTTCACAAAGACTTAGTCCTGGAGGATAAAGCATTAGTCCCGAAGCATTTAACCTAACTTTGGCTGACATCCATTAAAACACAAAAACAATTAATTTTCATTTCAGTTTTTTGTGAATTCCGATAAATGTCGCCACAGGGCACCATATGGTTACTTTCGAAAATTCAAGATACGTCTGGGAGTGGGTTCAGCAGTTGTTGGTTCGGTTTTACATGATATGGAGGTGATGTGTTGAGATTGAAGTTCAAATTTATTTGAGTTTATTAGAATTATAAAGTCTACAGTTGCTTCATTTCAGGTAAGTTTTTGTATTTAAGTTCTGTGTTGTTGGTTAAGGTAGGGAAGACCAGGTGTATAACACTAAAAAGGAAAAAAAAATTAACCCTTGTTTTGGAGACAATACATGTATACAAATTTTGAAGATGACAATCCGATTTTTGGCGTAAATGTGACAAGGAATGCAAGCCAGATAATATCCGAAAACTTGAAAATTTTCATCGTCCTGGAGCGGGACTCGAACCCGCGTCTCCCAGAAAACGCCCGGGTATGCTAACCACTACACCACCCAGAACGACCAAGCTTCAAGTTTCCGAAACTTGGTCGTTCTGCTTCGACTAGCGAATCCTGTGATGGTTAAATTCAAATTGATCGGAAACTTGAAACTTGGTCGTTCTGGGTGGTGTAGTAGTTAGCATACCCGGGCGTTTTCTGGGAGACGCGGGTTCGAGTCCCGCTCCAGGACGATGAAAAATTTTCAAGTTTTCGGATATTATCTGGCTTGAATTCCTTGTCACATTTACGCCAAAAATCGGATTGTCATCTTCAAAATTTGTATTATATGGCGTAATCCCGTATTTCTTTCATGAATATATGTATATTTCGTAAACACCTGCACGAAACCTGAAACAGGGTTCGGGGACCGGGGGAGTCTTTCCCTGATGAATGGCTCCTGGTCGCCCACCCGAAGTGTTTACCATTATTATTTTTTTATTATTTTTGTATGTGAATTGTGAGAGTTTTAGTTTTAGTTCAGGTGTGTTAATTTAATGGAGTTCAGGGATTTCTATGGGGAGTTCTTGGTTGAAGGTGTAGAAAATTTGACTTATATACTCTACATTGGTTCTTGCTGCAGTGCGTAGTTCCCGGATGAGTAAAGCAACTTCGTAGTACACGTATAAAAAGTTATATATATATATATATATAGGGATGTAAGGTCAGGTGATGCGCAACATCACACCCTCTCCTTGACAAATGTCAACCCCGCTTTCTCGTGTTCTCGTGGTGCATTCTGTTCCTAATAAAAGGGCTCTGACGACCGCCAATAGCGGTATAACTATACCATCGGGATTAGAGGAAATGCTATCCCACACTCACCAACTCGCTTGGCCAGCGTGGTGAGTTATGGCCAAACCCCTCCAAAATGACTCCACAACTTAAATCTTGGCCCTCAGTCTCCGGCAGCTGGAATGTACCTGGCCAAGGCAGCGGCCAGTGCGACATGAAGGCAGAGGGTGCTAAGAATCCCCGGAGGACCGGACTAGGCTGCCATCTGATGCTGACCTTGGCTACGTATCATGGACGCTCCCTATCTTCTGATTCAAGGCTTCTTGAATTGGAAGAGGAACTACAAAGGATCAAGTGGGACATCGTCGGGCTAAGTGAGGTAAGGAGAAAAGGAGAAGATCTCATTGAACTGAAAAGTGGACATCTCTTCTACTATCGTGGGACAGATACTGGAAGAACTAGTGGTGTTGGATTTATAATAAACAAAAAACTGAAGGATAAAGTTGTAGAAGTTGAAAGTTCCTCTGACAGAGCTTCACGACTCGTTATCCAACTCTCGAGAAGATACCAGGCTCAGATTATTCAAACTTATGTACCCACCACAAGTCATCCTGAAGAAGAAATTGAAGAATTTTATGAGGAAATTCGTCATCTAAATAATAAAGGCAAGCAGCACTTGAAGATAATTATGGGAGATTTTAATGCAAAAATAGGGCAACTGCAACAGAATGAAACTTCAGTAGGTAAATTCGGTTACGGTAACAGAAACCAGCGTGGAAATACTCTCGTAGAGTTTGCAGAGGCATAAAGGTTTTTCATCATGAACTCCTTTTTCAAGAAAAAGCCACATAGGAGATGGACATGGAGACATCCCAATGGAAAGACAAGTGAAATTGATTTTATTATGTGTAACAAGAAATTCGTTATCGAAGACTGCAGTGTTCTTAACAAGTTCAACACAGGTAGTGACCAAAAATGGTGAGATGTAAGATGCACCTCAACACTAAACTGGAACGTGGCAAGCTCATAAATCAAACAAAATGTATTGACATGGCCAACCTTAAAAGTCATCAAAATAACTTCAAGTTGGAGCTGAAGAACCATTTCTCTGCTCTAGAAGGTCTATCATCGGAAGAAGTGGACATCCATGAAGTTAACAGGAAACTAACCAAGGCTCTTATGGGAACAGCAACAAAAATAGGTGGTACTAAGAACGAAGTAGTTGCACATGAAGAAAATATCAGGAAAAACAAAAATGCTAATGCAAAAGAAAAGGGAGATGAGGACAAATAAAGAAAATTTAACTTCCAAAGTAGAATATACAGAGTTATGCAAGAAAATTTGGAAAAATATCAGTAAAGACATAAAGAAATTCAATTGCAAACTAGTGAGAAAAGCAATTGAAAATAATCAAAGCCTGAAGAAAGCAAAGGGACATCTCAGTAAGGCAAGAAAACAGATTATGGCACTGAGAAAAGAAGATGGCTTTGTAACAAGAAATAAAGGTGAAATTTTGACAAGAGTTAAAGATATCTACACAAAATTACATGAAAGAGATGATGCACCTATTCCAGTCATTAAGAAAGGTACCAGTACCAAAGTTCCTCCTGTACTCCCGGCACAAGTTGTAAATGCAATTAAGAACATGAAACGGGGAAGAGCTCCAGGAGAAGATGGAATTACCGTGGACATTATAAAGGAAGCAAGCTGAGAAATAAAAACTACACTCGCCCAAGTTTTCACTAGATGTCGTAATGAAAGAAAGATTCCTGAGGATTGGAACATTGCAACAATGATCCTGCTACATAAAAAAGGTGATATTGAGGATTTCATGAACTACAGGCCCATCAGCCTCCTATCATTTCATGCCCATCACTTCAGTGGTTTATAAAATCTTCACTACGGTACTTTCACATCGCTTGAAGGTAACACTGGACATGGCTGAACCAAGAGAAAAAGCTGGATTCAGGAGTGGCTACAGCACCATAGATCATATTCATGTACTGAGAGAACTAACTGAAAGAACCAGGGAATATGAACTCCCATTATGCATGGCTTTTATAGATTATGAAAAGGCCTTTGATTCCGTGAAACCATCATCAGTTACAATGGCGTTGAAATCCTGCGGTGTTGAAGATGCCTACATTAGCATTATTAATAACATCTATGAAAATGCAAGTGCAAAGGTCCGGCTGTTTGAGGATACAGCACCAATAAAAATCGGAAAGGGAATAAGACAAGGAGACACATTTCTCCCAAACTCTTCAAACCACATTGCAAAATATATTTCAATCGTTAAACTGGGAAAACAAGGAGATACAGATTAACGGAGATTATCATGAAAGAAATACGGGATTACACCATATAATACAAATTTTGAAGATGCCAATCTGATTTTTGGTGTAAATGTGACGAGGATGGTAAGTCAGATATTATTCGAAAACTTGAAAATTTCAACGTCCTGGAGTGGGACTGGAATCCGTGTCTCCCAGATGGCGCCCGTGTATGCTAACCACTACACCACCCAGAACGACCAAGTCTCAAGTTTCCGATTAATTTGAATATAACCATTGTGACGTACCTGCCAGCAATACGCACACGACATAAAGGCAGATAGTAGTCAGAACAAACGTCCGCGTAGCTCAATTGGTAGAGTGACTTATTCCGGAATGAGGGGATCCGGGTCCGAATCCCGGCGTAGACAAAAAATGACGGAGAAATGTACTTCGTTATAATGGCGCCCGAACAGGGACGGATGACCCGACCGTTCAAAATCTCGTAATGGTGTGATGTTATTTCCACACCGCGAGATAGGAAAAATCAGAGAATCCCTTCTCCAGCGCTTCGAAAAATAAATGTGTGTGACGTTGCATTCCACACACCAGGTTGACAGGGAGTTCTCAAGTGCACGTTCTACAGTGGATGGCTTCCTGCAACGATTCATGGCCACGGCTGACCAGTGGGCCATGCCCCCGGCCCTCTTTCGGGGGGGGGGGACGTGACGTACCTGCCAGCAGGACGCACACGACATAAAGGCAGATAGTAGTCAGAACAAACGTCCGCGTAGCTCAATTGGTAGAGTGACTTATTCCGGAATGAGGGGATCCGGGTTCGAATCCTGGCGTGGACAGAAATGACGGAGAAATTTACTTCGTTATACCATCACATGATTCGCTAGTCGAAGCAACCGGCATTCATGTTTTAGCGAATCTGGAGGGTAAGAATCCATCCCGTGATTGCCCGGAGGAGCAGATAAATCATGAAAGAAATACGGGATTACACCATATAATACAAATTCTGAAGATGGCAATCCGATTTTTGGTGTAAATGTGACAATCCTTGTCACATTTCGTATAAATAGGGGCAGCCGCTTAATTCAGCAAAAGTTCTCTAGCCCCGATGCGTCCGAATTAACCGGAACCTACTGTATATAAATATATAAATTTTGGTGCTATGACGAATTTTACCTTGAGTTCTACACACTTATTGCGAAACAGAAACTAAACTATGGTCCCCCGCAGATCGGGAATATAGATGTTCTCGATGTCCTTAAACTCTAAAGTACGTAAATGAACGAAAAGGACTCGGTATGCTTTTTATGGTTCGCTTAATGTTTGAAAGTAGGTGTTTTGGATGTCTGTTGACCACTACAATCAAAGGAAATATGCCACATTTTCTCACAAAAAATAGTAAAAAAAAAAAACCGATGATGCAAGATTAGAATTTTCGTTTAATTGCAGTACGCTTTCTGCATGCGTACTTAGTCTTTAGCTAATAAATTCAAAGCTATACGAAAAAAAAATGCCCATCCGTTTTCAAAACCGTGCTTTCATTCATTTCTGTTTCATAGGCAAAAATGAATGCGGCCCTTATTTCACATGGGTCTTAGGCTGCAGTAATTGAGTGCTGTTTCTTGTAAATTCACTGCGGTGCAAAGCATTTCCGCTTCATGCACAAGCGAAATTTCGTTTCTAACACGTAGTTAACTTTAATTAACGCCTTCGTTCTCATCAGCTGAGTTCTGTCTCCGAAATGGTGTTCCAGGTGACGCATTCCCTAGGAGATGGCTACAATTTTTATCTTTTCAAGTGAGGAGGAAATAAATTCTGAGTAATCTGTAACAAGCTCACTTTAGTCATGCTGCCCAAATTATCCTCATCGTCTTTTCCCGTTTTAATTACGATGCTAAAATCTATTTAAAATTGTAATATGTAAATTGTTTAAGAGGATTTCAGTTTTTTAGGAGCAGCTAAATATCAATAAGAGAAAATTAAAATATATTTTATACAGGGTGATCAAGAAGTTTCCGAACTCTAATTTGAGCAATCTTTATTCGCGTTATACAAATACATAAAGTTTACTTAGAACTGTGATACATCTTCCATAGACTTTCGAGCAACTGATGTTGATCTAAAGAAGGTACTGGAAATGACCCCCGTGTTGCAGGAGGGAAATATCCACGCGACGGCACATGTTTTTCGTAACGCGTTTCAGCATAGATGGCGTGATTTCCGCTATAGCCCAAATAATGTTTGTTTTTAAGGACTCCAAGTCATGTGGGTTGTTTGCATAAATTTAAACAGCCCCACGAACAAATCAGAAGGGGAGAGTTATGGCCAATTTTTTTTAGAAATAATGCGGTCACCTAGGAAACTTCGCAAAAGCTTCGTTGTCGCAGTAGCTGTGTGGCATGTTGCTCCATCCTGTTAAGGCCATGCAAAATGCTCGTTTTCTTCCAATACGGACACAAACTGAAAAATAAAATCTTGATAAATATCCGCACTTACAGTTCTGTAAAAACAACAACAACGAAAAACAACAGTGGTCGAATTTTTCTGCGTCGAGTTACGGCACACAGCACATCGATTTTTTCCGAATGCAAAGGCACTGCATGAAGGCTATGATGATTCTCGGTCGACCAATATCGCAAATTAAAAAATAACATTGCCGTTCAAAAATTAAAATAGGCTTCATCCGAAAAGAAAACATTGTTCAATAAGCCCGTGTTGTGTCGAGGAAATTTACGAAACCAAAGGCAATACAGCAGGCGCTTATATGCGTAACAGGTGCATTCTGTTCTTGGACAACTTTCACTCTGTATACACGAAGCTGCAATTGTTAAAATCCTCCAAATACGTGGCGTCATTGAATAAATAAATACATCGCTTTTTCCACGCTTTAGCAACACACAGCAACCGAAAAATTGTTATTCGGTCACCGCCGGGGAATTAAATTCCGGATTTCTCGATATCTAGCCAAGCGCGTTAGCCTAACACCAAGGTGGCCAACAATCCACGGCGCTATATGTGTTTTTTCTGTCAGCTTCTAACATCATAAATTCGTAAGATGGGCTCAGCTACTGAGACATCTCCATCTGGTGGGCATTAACGGCACTGGCTACACGTATTTGGAGGATTTTCACTTTGGATCTCGCCCTTTGGATTTAACTGCTATAATATATATATAGCCAGTGCCGTTAATGCCCACCAGATGGAGACGTCTCAGTAGCTGAGCACATCTTACGGATTTATGATATCAGAAGCTGACAGAAAAACCACACATAGCGCCGTGGCCACCGTGGTGTAAGGCTAGCGCGTTTGGCTAGATATCGAGAGATTCGGGTTTCAATTCCCCGGCGGTGACCGAATAGCAATTTTTCGGTTGCTGTGTGTTGCTAAAACGTGGAAAGAGCGATGTATTTGCTGCAATCGTTTAGTCGCTTTCTGTACAGAGCCGTAAGAAAATTTCACTTGCTGAGATAAGCGATGAATCGATTTTGCAGACTTTTGTTGCAGGCGTTTTTCAACATCGTTAATCACTTCCGGCGTTAATACACTTGGCTCAGGGGCGTAGCCATTCGAAAATTATGGGGAGGGTCCAAGTAGTTTCATACCGAGACACCGAAAATAATTGCTAATCTAGGATAACCAATTAATAATTAAGCAATAATTCATTATTTAGAATAATTATATAAATTCATTAATCAGTTTAACTGTCAATAAACTTTTATTGACAGTTAAAACGCTGATTTACAAAAATTTGATACAAAGCCTTACGTAATGTGGAGGGGTACATACACTCACTGAAAAAAATCCCAACACCACGAAAAAATAGTTGTATAGAATGAAATGGCGGCAGTACATTTGTATAGGTAACATATGTAATCGATTAAGGTTTCAAGATCACAGCTTATTGTAAGCGCGAGAAGAGCCATTTTAAATGTAAAATGTTGGTACATTAATAACCGGTGTAATCGCCAAAATGTTGAATGCAAGCACGCAAACGTTCATGTATTGTGTCGTACAGGTGCTGGATGTCAGTTTGTTGGATGGAGTTCCATGCCTGTTGCACTTGGTCGGTCAATACAGGGACGGTTAATGCTGGTTGGGGTGACGCTGGAGTTGTCGTCCAATGATGTCCCATACGTGCTCGATTGGTGAAAGATCTGGTGATCTAGCAGACCACGGCAACATGTCGACACTCTGTAGAGCATGTTGGGTTACAACAGCGGTATGCGGGCGAGCGTTATCCTGTTGGAAAACACCCCCTGGAATGCTGTTCATGAATGGCAGCACAACAGGTTGAATCACCAGACCGACGTACAACTGTGCCGTCAGGGTGCTTGGGATAAACACGAGAGTGCTCCTGCTGTCATAGGAAATTGCTCCCCAGACCATAACTCCAGGTGTAGGTCCAGTGTGTCTCGGCCGCAGACAGGTTGGTTGCAGGCACTCACCTGGCCTCCTTCTAACCAACAAACGGCCATCACTGGCACCCAGACAGAACCGGCTTTTATCAGAAAACACAACAGATCTGCACTCCGTCCTCCAATGAGCTCTAGCTTGACACCACTGACGTCGCAAACGGCAGTGGTTTGGGGTAAGTGGAATGCACGCTACAGGTCGTCTGGCTCGGAGCTGTCCTTCAAGTAACCGATTTGTAACAGTTCGTTGTGTCACTGTGGTGGCAACTGCAGCTCGAATTGCTGCCGCAGACGCGGTACGATGTGCCACGGCCAAACGCCGTACACGGCTGTCTTCCCTCTCAGTAGTGCCACGTGGCCAGCCGGAACCCGGTCTTCTTGAGGCAGTACCTTCCCTTAACCACAGCTGCCAACAATCATGCACAGTGGCTACATTCCTGCTAAGTCGTTCTGCAATATTGCGGAAAGAAAATCCACCTCCTCGTAGCCCTATTACACGACCTCGTTCAAACTCCGCGAGCTGTTGATAATGGCTTCTTCGTCTTCTTAAAGGCATTCTTGACTAACATCAACACCCTACGTCGAATCTCAACGATAACTGACGCTCACGAACGTTACAGCGCGTATTTACAGCAAACCTGCTTTGCACGTTCCGAGGGGCGCTACTAGCGCCACACGTATGCGCCGAGCGCGAAATTTGCATAGTCGTCATCTTACAGATGTACTCTCACCGCCTACCAACTGTCGTTTATCTAACACAACCCCTTCTTGGTGTTGGGATTTTTTTCCGTCAGTGTATTTATCAAATGTGGTTAATGTAAAATTGAGTACTTCTCTCTCAGTAATAAATTTTTGGAGTTATTTATAAAGGCGCAATTTTTTTATGAAATAAATAATAGTGCAGAATATTGAAAATGTAAAGTTTTGCTAATACTTTAATAAAATTGTTCTTACATATCTTAGCGTCATTGTACAAGGTAACTGATCTTCGCCGCCATTGTCTTCAAAATGTGGATCCTGTCCTGTATTTACTTCTACTTCTCGACGAATGTTCAGCAATGCAAGTCCAGAAAGTCAAGAATTAGACATTGCATTTCGAAGATACATTTTCTGGCGCCTGGGAGAAGAAAATATATTTTCCGGAGTGGATGTTGAGACAGGAAACGTTGATAGAATTTTTAGTAATTTCTTCACATTGAGGTAAAAAAAACAAAACAAATAAAAACAGCAGCTTCACAACTTGATAAGGATTCTGTCTCAGTGGTTGGTCTTTCCTCTTTTCTTATTGTTAATAAAGGCATCTTCCAGGGGTGTGAGCAGCAGCGAGTGAACACTGCGGGTGTGTTGCTTGTACGTGGAAAAATGCGCTAATGAAATAAGTTCAAAGTTATTCGAAAAAATCCGCGACTTCGTAGGAAAACAAATGTGATTCGAGTGAATTTTTTATCTGTTTTTCAGATTCATCTTGATATTTCCAACGAACAAGATTTAAAATTCGTCTTGAAAAGAGAAAAGAAATCATGTGATTCGGCGTTAAAGAAAAAATAAGCCTTGCTAACCGATGGAGGGGGGCGTGAGCCCCTGAGCTTTTCCCTTTCCTACGCCAGTGACTTGGCCTGCCACTTCTTGGCATATCATCAACACTTACAGTTTTCTGACATCGTACGGGAAAACCGTGTATCGTTGTTTTACTTACCATAGTATGGCTGCGGAATTCTTTTTAACGCACTCTTCTATACGCTGTTCGTAAGACTGCGTTTGCAAATAAGCTTTAAGTAAAGACATTTTTTATTATCTCGTCAAACCCATGCCTCCGTGTCTCTGGGCAAATGGCGACGCTAAAGTGAGTAAACTTCGTAGCACACAGGGAACCAGTTATTCATTTTTGGCACTCTGCCAGTTTCCTTCAGTCATTCGACACGCTCTGTGTTTGACCTCCACGAGTTGCTGGTCCATGTTGACACATCAATTGGTTAAACTTCTGCTTACAGCGTACGCAATAATTTTTTAAATTCAGAATTCGGGAACTTTACGATCACTCTGTATAATCCTTTTTGTAGAACCGTACTTAGTATTTCGGGTTCTCTTCACAAGAACGTCACAGAGCGGCGCAGTAACGCTAATACTGGCAACAAATCATGAATCCCATTTGCTACTTGAAGTCAGGTATATTAACCCAAAATATATAGCCAGAGCTTGAAAAATTTCATGCTGGTTCACCAGTCAGGCAAAAATCTCACTCGCTAGCTGAAAATTGACAGCCCCGTTGTTTCGTGTTTTGAAGTTTGATTTGTTAAAAATTGATACACATCTCTCGGATAACATTTCATTGATAACTTAATTTAAACGATTAATCAATGCATAATACAAAATTCCGTGTTCTCCCTCTACAGTAGATGATGCTAGAATCCTTCAATTCTTTAGAACTTTCCTAACAGCTCCGCGGAAATACGGATTCCTGTATTTGCCCTTTGACCTACGGCAGCAATTGGCCAAGCAACAGCTCGCAAGGCGTATGTGACTCTTACACTGCTTATCTTTTCACACAGCCTTTGTATTGGGGAAATCATTCAACCGGCTTGCGGCTTCTTGCCTTGTGTTCCTTGTTAAGCGCACCGTGCCGGGATGTTAAGCCCCACTGCTCGCTGTAAAATTTCTTTCGCAGAGAAACCGGTTTCCCCCTAATGGCACACAATCACGCATCACTTCTGTAAATTAAAATAAGCTTTATTAAGAAACTGACAGTTTTACGTATCCAACAATAGGTATAATAACGTATAAATAATTACCGATTGAATTTAAACTGCTCTACTGAGTTTTTTACTCGTCAACTAAAACTTTTCACTCGTCACAGACGAGCAGACAATTGCATTTTTCAAGCCCTGTATGTAGCACTGGGCAGAATACACCAAGAATAGTATGTGCAATCATTCTTAAAAACTCCGTTTATTTGGAGTAAATTAATATAAGAGTACAAGCATAAACATGCGGCCACCCCCGGTGGCGCAGTGGTCTAAGCGATGACTTCTGATCATTCGTCCGAAAGGGGTCCGGGTTCGAATCCCTTGAGGCATGGATGTTGTGTTTGTCCTACGGTGCTGGCTCTCTCCCTTCCCTGGAACCAGTGGCCCAAAATTAGGGACGGGCGACTGCTTATAGCCCATTCAGTTACTCACAGTGGTCGTTAAACCTTCAATAAAAAAATATTTTTTACTGTATGCCATTCGCTACAACAGAGATGTGGAGCGATTTTAAAATCTCTTTGTCTCTGACATTTCCCGGTGTGTACGTAAAGATCGAAACTTTTTTCTTTTTTTTTCGCTATCTCTGCTTCCAGGAGACGTACTTGAAAAGTTCTTTTTCCTTAGCACGGCTTTTTCCATGAAGAATATTTTTCGCCTATTTTCAACTTCTCCATTTTGTAAAATTCTCCCGCTAGCAGACGTAGACTTATATCATGTTTCCTTTCCTATATTTCTTCTTTTAACTGCTCGATTTGAAACTTTCTTTGTCTCTGATAAGCACCCCGGACAAAAATTACGGAATGCTGTCATCCGGAAGAACAGTTGGAAACTGGTCAGGCAGAGAAAAATGCGTGTATATAATGAAAGGAAAGTACTGTATGTTACTTGTTACTTTTTCAGCCTTGTAAGACGTGTATGCCTAATAAGTTTTATTGTTGCTTACAGGTAGTAACCATGGGTAGAAAAGGTGACGTAACAGAGTGGCAAAAGGGAGCTATCGTCTTTGGTCGTGAGCATGGTCATTCACTGAGGGAGGTGGCGTAGTTCGTTGGCTTGTCCAAGTCCACAGTCAGTAGTGTTCATTTAGCGAGGAAGGAGTCGGCCAGAGACAATTCCCGTCGGAGCTGCTGTGGCAGAAAAACCATCCTAAGCAACCGTGATCGTCGACGTCTGGGGCGATTATCAACCGCAAAACGGTTTCAAACCCGGCAGGAATTGCTGCAAAAGTACAATGCGTGACCCAGTCAGCCTGTTTGGAAATGAACGCTTCGACGAGAACTGCATGGTGAAGGAATATTCAGTCGTGTAGCTAGGGTACGCCCTAAGCTGTCTGCCATACACAAGAAAAAACGGCTGGAATGGGCGAGGGAACACCGACACTGGACCACAGAACAGTGACGACGCATCATCTGGTCGGACGAATCCAGGTTCTGTCTGTATTCCAATGATGGTCGATCCAGGGTCATGCGGAAGGCCGGAGAAGCCTTCAACGCAGAGTGTGTGCAAAGGGCTGTACAGAAGGGGATGGAAGTGTCATGTTTTGGGGCTGTATATCCAGCACTGGGGTGGGTCCCTTAGTTCACGTGTCTAATGACATGAAAGCGGTGGACTACGTTAAACTGTTGGATAACGAGGTGTTGCCATATGTCCAGGTCCTCCAAGATGCCGCATTTCCAGATCCACGTTATCAAGACGACAACTGCACTGTCCACCGAGCTGCCATTGTGCAGGATTGGTTTGCAGAACATGAGGTCGACGTCCCACATCTCACCTTGCCCGCCAATTCGCCTGATCTCAATGTTATAGAGAAAATTTGCGACATGCTCGAACGGGCCGTTAAGGAGAGACAACAACACCCTCCCAATTTGACTGCTTTGCGGGACCAGTTGTTCACGGCGTGGGGCAAACTGGGCATAAATGTCATCCGCTCCCATATTGACAGCATGCCAAAGAAAATCAAGGTTGTGCTTCAAGCTCGTGGTGATGTTACCCCATATTAACCATTAAAATGAGCATTCCGTAATTTTTTGTCCGGTGTGCTTACCTTCCTTGTGCTATGAGAAACTTTTTGTGCGCTATTTGTTACTCTCCGTAACACGAGTCTTAGCCTCTGGTGGAACTAAGTAGATGCTTCTATTTGTGGATGTTTTATCGATTGTAGAAACTGGGTAATCGTTTTCCTAATCGGTACCATGGACTTTGAATAGCTCTGATAAATTTAATTCGCGTCAGAACGGATTCAAAAGACGTGCTCATTACAACCGAAAATTCGGTGTCATATTTCTTGTTGATTATTATTATTGCTTTTTATTATTGTTTTAAAGAACATTTTATGTCTCGCTAGAGGCTTAAATTTCCTTGATTTTCTTCTGCCCCATCCTTTCACATAGGGCAGGGATGCCCTGCGGGTAACATAAGAACACGGTCTCGAAAATTGGGGCGACGGCTCTGGCAAAACACCCTGGAGAGGAAGCCCCAGCGCGCAACCTGCGAAGGGGTGTGACGTCACGGTCAGAGGGCCATCTCAACCCCTTTTTGCAGAAGGATCAGAGGGTCCTGTGTAGGTTTCACTTTTAGTGCCACTTTGCTTTGTTACTACTTAAGTATCAGCTTGATTGTCAAAGAAGTGTAATGGAGAGATTTCAAAAGCATTTTTCCACTGATGTGTGAATGTTCTTTAGAAGTTTTCGTTTCTTTCTGCAAGAATCACATCGGGGGTGGGGGTGGGGGTGGAGGTGGAGAACGTACTTATATACACCCTGATTCATAAAGAAGTATACAGTTTCCAGATGCTGTAAAACAGTAACAGTTGAAGACACGGACCACAACTGCGAACCGTTAGGTAAATGTAGTCATAAAGTTTGTGTCCCACTACTGAGGGAAGTGACGTAGGCGATAGCGCGCGTGTCACGTGACTAGTCAGTCAAAATGGCAGCTTCTGCAGTGGAGAAGACGATCACTTAGTTTTCACCGATGAAGCTACATTTCACGTGAATGGTCAGGTAAACAAGCACAATGTTCGCTTTTGGGGAACGGAGAATCCTAGATTTACAGTGCAACACGTGCGAGATTCCCCTAAGGTGAATGTGTTTTGTGCTGTGTCCAAAAAGAAAGTGTACGGCCCCTTCTTTTCACGAGAAAACTGTCACGGGAGCTCTTTTCTGGATATGTTAAGTCTTTGGTTGATGCCACAGTTGCAGGACGACAGTGACAACTTTATTCTCCAATTGGATGGTGCACCACCGCGCTGGTTAGGCGACGTGCGAGATTATCTTGATGAGCATCTTCCTCATCCATGGATTGGACGATCTGCGGACTACAACATGCCCCTGACCCAACGGTCGCCCAGAAGTCCTGACTTAACTCCTTGTGACTTTTTCCTGTGAGGGTACGTAAAGGACAAGGTATTCGCCTCTCCCCTTCCTGTTGATCTAGCTGAGCTGAAACAGCCTATCACAGCTACTATCACTGCACTTGATTCAGATATCTTACCTCGCGTTTGGGAGGAAATGGATTACCGGCTCGATTTGTCTGGTGTGACTAAGGGTGCACACATAGAACATCTGTGACTGTCTCTAAAAAAACTTGAAACATTCCCCTACAATTCTGTTACAGGAAACATAAAATATCTTACATTGTTCTTGTTTTATAGTGCGTTGAAACTGTATACTTCTTTATGAATCACCCTATAATGAATGAACACATTTGTCGATGCTTCTCTCTTCGGTTTACCGTGTGTGTGTGTGTGTGTGTGTGTGTGTGAATCTGTTAATGTGTTAATTGATATTTTCAATATTTGTTTCAGTTGAAAAATGAAAAAAAAAGTTTACTTTACGATTTACTTCTGGAGAAAATTAATATCTTTTGTGTAATATGTTTTTTTACAGAGTTGGAAAGTAAAAAAAGATATGACATTTAGATTTGCAGCATAAAATTTACGACGCTATGTGCATAAATTCAAAGATATCCAAATTAATACTTTCCATGTACATTTGACAAAGAACTGTTTCCTAAGTGAATTTAATTTATAATTTTTTTTTACCTTCAACAAGTAGTTGCAAGATTTGAGCACATATCTTACCGCAATTTCAGGAAATATACTCACCAAATGAGAAATTTTGCTTTCGCGTTCGATACGTAATTAGAGAACTTTTGTTTTGTTTTGTTTTTAATAAATCAAACGCGAAGGGAATTTCTAAAACTTTTGAGTGAAATTAATACAGACATTTAACGTGGACCAGGAAATTCAAACAAAGGTGTTTGCTCTTTCCACGTTCATAAGTGAGTCACGGGAAAATTCTCATTGGCCGCCATCCCAGTAGCGGCCAATGAGAATTTTTCCGTGACTCACTTATGAACGTGGAAAGAGCGAAGTCCTTTGTTTGAATTGAGTGAAATGTTTATGTTCATAGAGAAATGTTTATGTTCATCATATGTTCACGCACATAAAAAAAAAAAAAATCCGTAGTTGCAAAAACGCTTAACGTAAAATGTTGGGCTTTTGATGTTATGCGTGAAAAAACTATTATGTTTGTGTTCCTTTAGCCAAATTGAAGACTAAAAGAAAAATTTCCTTAAACATTAATTTTTAAGACCGGTACATGAAATCCTTTCGCAGCACAAGAGTAAAGCTTTGGAATTCCCCGATTTGTAGATGTTATTGTGGGTAACTGTGAAAAAAAAAATGAAAACTAAGGATGTAATCTTTTGACGTTATCTAAGGACGAAACACATAGAAAAAAAGGTCGATTTATTGTGGTGCGGGGGAATAATTTAGTATCGCACTCGCGAAAATATTTCTTAGCGTAAACACCATGGTACTCCATCAGCGTTCTCAGGAGCGGCGAGTATCGAGTCAGCCAGTCGGCCCGCTAGCTCTGACGCCACAGACCAGTTCGAAGGCTTTCTTACTTTTCAGGGGTTTTTGGCTCCAGTCATCACCCTCTTATAAGGGGGTGATACCAGAGCCATTGCCCTGGGACGTTACCAGAGCATCACCCTCTTATAAGGGGTGGTGCTCTGGTAACGTCCCAGGTGGTTACCATGAGGGCGGATCCTTTTGCTGTATATGTAGAGGATTTTAGGAAAGGGGTGTCTGATCCCAGGTCTTAAACAACCCTTAAAAATAGGAAACTAGGAGATTTGGGCTAGAGTTCCCAATAGGAAAGTGACACGGAAGCGAGGTAGAAAGGGGGAGGAAGACTCCCTTATTTATTACCGGGGGCCAGTACCTGGGGTCCGACGGCTTAACGTGCGCATCCGACGCACGGCTGATATTTAGTGGTTCGAGCGTTCGTACCAGCCTGGGATCGAACTTGAGGTTTTTCCTTGGCATTCACGAACGTTGACCACCAGGCCATCCACAGCACGAGGGCGGATCAATTCGTAACTTCCAATGATCTTTGGCGGCGGATTAGGGACATGTAAATCGGTGTCTCCCAAAGTATTACACTCTCCTGACTGCGGGGCGTAATTTGGCAGGGGAGTCGGATTAAACAAGAGACATCCTGAAGAACAGGCTGAAGTGAAAATGACGACTCTGCTTGAAGCATGTTCTCACTCAGAGGTACGCGCGGTGATTAGTTTGAAAGACGTGACGCGCTGAACCGAAAGAAACATTTGCATTTGAGCAATATGATGCAATGCCATTCGTCTGTCTTCTTGCACCACAGCCTCCACACAAGTTACGTTACTGTCATCATGGTGCTCATCCGTCAACAGTGTACGAATTTTGAAAATCATTCCGATATGCTGCGAACGCGCATGTCTTGAAGACTATAAATTTCTTATATATATATTATGTGCATCTTGAAGTAAGGAACACATACAGCTACGTGGTTAAATGAATACTCTTAAAGACGTTACCATATGTTCCAGAAATCAACAACATATTGAAGAAAACTTGTAAAAAACTTGAATCGAGTGTTGGTGTGAAAACAAGAGATATAGGGAGCTCTTTAGTAAACTACAATGAAAAAACACCATAATGTTACAAAAATCTGGGGTTTACTCAACACCAATTAAGGATGATCGAAATAAGATAGTTAGCCAATATATTGGTAGCACAAAACGCAATATTAAAACAAGAATGAATGAACATAAGAACAATTGGAATAAAAAGGAAAACAAAACAGCACTCGTAGACTATTATTTGAAGAACGACTGTGCCATCCCGGTGGAGCAGTGGTCTAAGCGATGGCTTCTGACCATTCGTCCAAGATGGGTCCGGTTCGAATCCCGGTGAGGCATGGATGTTGTGTTTGTCTTACGGCACTGGCTCTCTTCCTTCCCTGGAGTCAGTGGCTCTAAATTAGGGAAGGCGACATTATAAGCCCATTGAGTTGCTCACGGTGGTCGTTAAACCTCAAATAAAAAAAAAAAAACAAGAACAAAAAAAAAAAAAAACAAAAAAAAAAAAAAAAACGACTGCACTCCCTATTGGGAAGAAACTAAAAAAAATATAATCAACCAACAGAATAATGTAAAAACAACCCAGATTGCTGAAGCAGTTATCATACATAAAAAAAGATCATTTAACTGCAATAACAATATTCCATGTGAATTACCATACGCTTGGAGGCACCTTATTGTAACTGAAAATAAAATAAAAAATAAAAATAAGCACATACGAACATAAGGACAACTTGGTTCAACACTAGATGGCATTGAAGACTACATTACATAGAGGCCCATGCGCACTAAAGCACATGATTTTCAGTGAATCGGACTTTGACATGAGATGAATATTCTCGTTGAAAACGCCAGGGACAAACCTGGTGAAACGCGCGTCCGGATACACCATGAGATATGGATATATCAGTGGCGTATATTCGAAGCTAGCTGCGAAGCCCAGGGAATGCACAAATAAAAGTTAATTAAGTATACACAAATAAAAGTTAATTAAGTATACACAAATAAAAGTCAATTATCAACGGTATTAAGATATGTCAATGCTTTCGGTGCGAAAAAAACAAAACAAAACACGAGCGGATTCGCTTCTTTCGATTATGAGAATCAGTCTGGCGAGCGATGATGAACGGCATCAACGCAACGCAAGTAGGTCTTCGAGAGACTTCGCTGTTCTGATGTCAAGAGCTTCAATACTATATCCTGCTAGTGTTTCCATGACAACATGAATGAGCTACGGAGCTCGTGAGTGGCCATTGCTTTGGCCAAGGGTTCGCTCCGAAAAATCGAAGACTTCGGACTACCTCAGACCATCCATGCATCCAGCGCTTGTTTCGCGAGAGTTGTTTCAGTTTGTGTGAAGTGTCAATGAATTAAAATTAGGGATATTACATCTTAAATTCGTGGCTTTGTTGGATTCGAACTGTTTTGATAAATTTTGTGAAAGCTTCCCTCAACATCTACTATCAGAGCTTAAAGAACTCTATGCTTCAAATTTTGAAACAGCTCGATTAAAAAATGAACTGAAGGTGTTTAATTCCCTTGATGAATACAAAACAAATCAGTAAGAAACATTACTTGTTACATAAAGTTGAATAACTGGATTGGACATAGTGTTTATTGAAGTGTACAAATTAGCAGATCAATATTAACAACTGCAACTGCCGAAAGAAGTTTTTCCGTATTAAAAAGAATCAAGATATATCTTAGAGCCACACAAAGACATGCACATTCAAGAAACTTGGCTGGTTTGTTGATAGAGAAAAACATTCTTTTTAAATATGAAAAAGCACTCGGAAGAAACATTTTTCTGAAAACGTTACACTCAAGTTCACACAAAAGGAAAGAAGAATGGAGTTCGTATACAAATAGGTGTTCAAATCCTAATCCTCATAACTATTTGGTATCATGTTAGCAATAGCATGTACCTAAAATTTAGAAGAAAAATGTTGCTTCTATTACTAAACAATTAAAAAATAAAATTTGCAATTAAAAAAAACAAAAACAGCACGGCGTGAAAGGGGGTGGGAGTTGAGATAACTCAGGTCTCGGACCCAAGATACGCCACTGGGAGATATATAAAGTGGATGGCAGCTCGTGGTGGATGTATATAGTGTATATAGGGACTTTATTTTAACATGTGCATTGTGTTTTCTTGTTCAACTTGTATTTCGCTTCAATGATAATTATGTTTTATCAACTGACAACTTAACCCCCCCCCTCAATTTGTATTTCGCTTTAATGATATGTTTTATCATTATGTTTAATAATCATTGAAGCGAAATGCAAATGTTTTATCATTATGTTTAATAATCATTGAAGCGAAATGCAAATTTCGCTTCAATGGGAGATATATAAAGTGGATGGCAGCTCGTGGTGGATGTATATAGTGTATATAGGGACTTTATTTTAACATGTGCATTGTGTTTTCTTGTTCAACTTGTATTTCGCTTCAATGACAATTATGTTTTATCAACTGACACCTTAACCCCCCCAATTTGTATTTCGCTTTAATGATAATTATGTTTTATCAACTGACAACTTAACCCCGCCCTTCATAACAGCGCATAGTAAGGAGCTTTACTTCACAGTGCCCTACAAGTTACAGTTGGCTTCGATACAAGACTGGAAGTGATAGGATTATAAATGAACTTACACTGGATTACTGCTAGACCACATACACCACGAGATATGGATATATAGTGCATAACAGCACGTGGTGGATGTATATTGTGTACATAGAGACTTTATAATCAATTTCTGTATTATGCTTTCTCGTCCAGTCTATATTTCGCATCAAGGATACGCATGTAAGTTGACAACTTTAATCCCACGTCCCCACTGAACCGAAATTATAAACTGGTACCGCTGCTGACTTGATGATATAGGTTCTAATCCTCAAGAACTGAATTTGTTACGACAGAAGGACATAACAATTCATAGTAAGGAACTTTGCTTCACAGTGCTTACAAGTTGCAGCTGGTTTCGACACAAGAGTGGAAGTGATAAACCTAAAACGAACTTCCGTTTTGTTTTTTTGATTGGAGGGTTAACGACCACAGTGAGCAACTCAATGGGCTATAAAAGCAGTCGCCCGTCCCTAATTTAGGGTAACTATTCCAGGGAAGGGAGAGAACCAGTGCCGTAAGACAAACACAACAACCATGCCTCACCGGGATTCGAACCCGGACACCTTTCGGGCGAATGATCAGAAGCCAGTCGCTTAGACCACTGCGCCACCGGGGCGGCTTCTGTTGGATTACTGCTAGGCGCATGCAATTCTTACAACGGAACTCTGGGTGTTTGGTGAATGGCAGTGAAGAAACATTTCGTGTAAGTAGTATACTTGTTGAACATTAAAAATTGAATTGCGTATAGTAGTTTTCACATTTTATGCACCACTATGGGCTGTAATTAACATAAGGTGGACGTCCAGTTTTTTTGCTTCCTATACTTCGAATGGGCAAACTTTTGTACACATTTTCTTCACAATTAATGCGTTCCCAAGGATGAAAAGCTGAACATCGATTAAAATAACTTCATGTTATAACTTGGAATACTTAATATTTTCTAAAACATAACCATAATTATATTAAAAATTAATAACTTTTCCTTTGGTGAGACCAGAAAAAGATGGCTGACCTGTACTTTGATGACGTCAGTAGACAAACAAATGTTGGATTGCTTAATTATGGTTATGTTTTAGAAAATATTAAGTATTCCAAGTTATAATATGAAGTTATTTTAATCGATTTTCAAATTTTTATCCTTGGGATCACATTAATTGTGAAGAAAATGTGTACAGAAGTTTACCCATTGGAAGTATGGGAAGCAAAATCACTAGACGTCCACCTTAAACGTGAGCAACAGAATATAGAAAGATGATACACGTTTTTAAGAGTATAAATTTCTTGTATTTGGGTTGCATCTCCGCTGCCGGCGTTCCCAGTGCTCTTAGAGTAATCTAATCACCGCTTTTACCTCCGAGTGAGACCATGTTTCCAGGTGGGTCGTCATTTTCACTGAAATATGTTCTCCTTAAATTTGCCTTTTTAATCAAACTCCTGTGCCGAATAACGCCCTGTAGTCCAGAGAGATGTAATGCCGATTTACAAACCATACTCAACTGAATACAAGACGATTTCTCCCCCACATTTAGTCTTTCCCAGGACGTCCTCGCATAATAGAAACAAATTCAGTCAGGATCAATGTTTTTACGTATGATTGCGACTAAATAAAAACTGACTCTTTGTTTTTGATACTGACAGAATTGTAATTCATTGTTTATATCATATCCTGTGTTATAAATGAAACTTTTTTATATGAAAAAGTTATTTGTTTTTGGCGGTTTGATTTAAGAAATAAGTTGATGTGTATTGTGTACCCGTAAGTCTGACGTATACTTTTCTCTACCAACACCATATAATTTAAGGGGGTCGTACTATATTCTGAAAGTACGGTATCCCTAAACCATCGCTAAAGGTCGGAAGTTATTTATTTATCACTTTAGATAGTATAAAGGTGCAACTTTCAGAAGTGAAATACACCAGTGAAAGTGCGTTTAATTAGTATGAAACTACAAACGGATGCTGCATAAAACGCACATCACTCTTCAATATCACGCGGCGCATTTGGCAAGCGCAAGCATTTTTTTCATTGGGGGTTTAACGACCACCGTGAGCAATTCAATGGGCTATAAGCAGTCGCTGGTCCCTAATTTAGGGTCACTGGTTCAGGGAAGGGAGGGAACCAGGGCCGTAAGACAAACAAAACATCCATGCCTCACCGGGATTCGGACCCGGACCCTTCACGGACGAATGGTCATAAGCCAGAGCTTGGACCATTCCGGCATGCAAGCATTTGCTGTGGATAAGAGACGTTACTTGGAATTCAAAATTTAACTCATACTTAGTGGTAGTGTTAAGTGTGTGTGTGAAAATGGGAGAGGGAAAGGGACAACAGTATGAGAGGTGTTAAAAAAATCGGTAGTTGTTATACAATTTCCTTGTTATACCCCTACTTTTCAACACTCTTATTCGCCCGCACTTTATTTACCGTTCAATATTTAAAAGAGCAACCTTTTTTTTTTTTTCATTACTTCGATTTTGGGCTGAGATTTCATTTCTTCTTTTGGCGAAGGCAGAATAAAATTCACACATGGGATTTCAACTCAGTCACAATTATTTTCTTCTTTTATTTTTTATTTTTTACGCATCTTGGAAAAAAAAACATTTTATTAGCTTTATTGTAAGATTTTTATCTTTTCTTACGTGTTTCCTAGTTGTTTCTGTCATTATGAAATATTGCTGGTACTAAATTTAAAATATTTTTAGTGTCATTTTTTATTGCTGCTGGATATGTTTTCAGCTAACCTGAATCATACAGTTAAAAAAAAATGAAATCGTAGGAACTTCACATTCCAGAATATTTGAACTGACAGAACTAAGGCATTCTTCTCTATTTTTTACGCATCTTGATAAAAACTATCGTAACATTTTAATTTTTTCTTACGTGTTTCCTAGTGCATGTTTCTATCATTATGAAATATTGCTTGTACTAATTTAAAAATATTTTTAGTGTCATTTTTTATTGTTGCTGGACGGATTTTCAGCTAACATGAATCATGCAGTTAAAAAAAAAATGAAATCATAGGAACTTCTTACCACATTCGAGAATATTTGAAAATACAGAACTGGCTACGTTGAATTTTCTAGAAATTTTCATTGTGGTTTCAACTGAAATTCAATGTTAAAACTGATGAAACCTTGGCAGTTACAGTTGTATTTTCATAAGCTTCTGTTAGATGGCAGCACTATACCTCCATTGTGTAAAATGTTCTAATGACATATTCTCACTCACTGTACGAAACGAAGAAATAAAATTTTATGTTTATTTCTCATGCGTTGCACTTAACGTAACTTAAATTATTTCAAATGTGAAAGTGAAAATTTAGTTTGAAATCCCCGAGGCACCCCTTTGTTTCAGATCATTTTGTCAGAACAATTAAGAAAAACTGACGAAAATTGAATATATTTAATATTTTCATGATCATCCCCGCTTAGTAATTCCTTCAAATCCCACAAACACACACAAATATGATGCCTTTTGATTGAGAAACATGTAACTGAATTAGCATTTGTAATATTTCGAGGCTTTGCAGTCACTCTTAAGCAGTTACGCACCCACGATTTCTTTATGGGGGTGAGCCAAATTATTGGAGATGCAAAAATGGATATACAAGAAACTTCCAAAAATTTTAGAAGTGATAATATTTCCACCATATTTAGGCGAGTTTCCAATTATTCATAAAATATATATTTAGAAACATATTCAAATATATTTAAAAATCAGCAACCATTAAACAAAAACCAAGGACCATGTAATACCTCATGGGGAGGGCCCAGGCCTCTGGGCTACCCTCATTGAGTGCACCACTGCTCCAAACCATCGAAAAAACTGCAAAACCTACAGTTTGTGTCACATCCAAGGATGTATAATACCTTCAACACACACACATATTTATTATCATATAGCACATTTGTCATCAACAGTTAGAATTCGCATGAATTCTTCAGCTTTACCTTGAAGAACCTTCTATTATAATGCCATATAGTATATATATATATATATATATATTTTAATTTGAAGTTTGTGTACTCGTATATTGCAGTCTAATGTTTCTTTCTTTTTTCAGTTTTTCCTGTAAAAAGCATATCCTTAAAGTCCGTCATTGCAACCAGAAAATTTTAGAGTGTTGCAGTGTTTGCATACACACTGATGAGTCATTACATTATGACCACCCCCAGCCTAGAGAAATGAGCGCGCCTGGAAACCGAACGTTGGCGAAAGGTGAAGATCACAAAGCAGTATGTATACAACTTGAAGACCGGCTTTCGGTAAGTAGAGTGTTCTGAGTCAGAAACGGAAAAGTTGCCGATTTATCGGAGTTCGAAAAAGGGCAAATTTTGATGGCACGGCGTCCCGGAACTACGAGCTCGGAAACGGCGAGGCTTGTGGGTTCTTCACGTGCTGCTGTAGTGAGTACGTATCAAAAGTGGTGCATAGATGGCCAAACGACGAACCGTCGTCCAGTCGCGTGTCGTCCGCAGCTCATTGACGTCAGAGGGGAGCGAAGACTGTCGCGCATTGTTCACACCGACCGCAGGGCCACAGTGCGACAAATCACCCGCAGCTACCTTAGTGGTGATCACAGCAATGTGTCACAGCACACAGTTCATCGCAGTCTTCTGCGCATGGGCCTGCATTGCCGAAGACCCAGCCCAGCCGGGTCCCCGTGCTCACTGCACATCATCGCCAACAACGCATGAAATGAGCCCAAGATCATCGAGATTGGACCGTGGATGATTGTAAGAAAGGTGGTCCGGTCTGATGAATCAAGATTCCTGGTGCATCACGTAGACGGCCGAGGGCGGATACGCCGATTACTAACGGAGGCTATAGCACCTGGATGCACTGTTGGGCTGATATAGGCTGGCGACTGCGGTGTTATGCTGTGGGCAATGCTTTCTTGAGACACTTTAGGCCCCATTTTCTTAATAGCACAATCCCTGACAGCGGTCAGGTATCTGAACATCGTTGCGGACCAAGTTCACCCATTCATTGCAACTGTATTCCCTGCTGGTGATGGCCATTACCATCAAGATAATGTGCCATTCCACACTGCGAGAATCATCAAGGAGTGGTTCCAGGTACATCCCGGTGACTTTCTGTTAATGCCTTGGCCTCGAAATTCATCCTACATGAACCCAATCGAACATTTGTGGTTCGACTTGGGAAAGCTGGTTCGCGCTAAATCACTACCACCCCGAAAGGTACGGGAACTGGAGGACCTGCTGTTGACATTATGGTACCAGATACCCCAGGATACCTATCGCCACCTCATCGAATTGATGCCTCGCCGAATGACCTCTGTTTTGCTGGCTAAAGGGGGTCCTACAGATTATTAGGTAGGTGGTCATAACGTAATGGCTCGTCGGTGTATGTATATAATGATTCATTTCAGCGTATAGAAGATAATCAATATCTACAGTCTTAACAATTCATTCTAATACTCAGCCTACTTTTTCCCATGGCTGGATGGGCCCTAGGCTAAGATATCTCAGTGGACCGCTAGGCTAAGATATCTGAATGGGCCCCAAAGACTTATGACGGGAAACCATTATGTAGCCCGTTAAAACACAAAGCTGTAGCAATACCAGTATGCTTTTGATAATTAATACGTAGTGCATTCTTCAAACTAATAAACTAGCTGCAGAGTTTTCACAATAAGTCACTGTATTTTCCATTGTTCTCACAAGAACATGAGTTAAAAGGTTAAAATTCCTAGATTTTGTCTTGGACTTTCTAATTATTTAGCATTGTATACCTTTCTTAGAGCATCTTTTTCTATGCCACAGGGAACTTCAACCATTACGATACCAAGTACAAATTGAAAGGCGTGGGTGGATGATAGTGAAAAAGCTGAAACTGTCTTGCTCAGGCACGTATCCAAGGAGGAGGTCCAGGGGGCCCGGACCCCTCCCAAAGGTTATCCAACAAGAACAACAAAAAATGTGGATTTTTCATATTTTTTAAATGATTTCTTTTAATAATTGTCTACAAAATTATTTTAGAGGAAGCGATAAACAAATCTGTAACTGGGCAGCGGCACCTGCGCCATACGCACGTGCCCCTACAATGAACCCATGCCTGGGCCTACGGCTACCGAGACATTAAAGGCTGTAAAGAACTTCTTAAGCTTCTTTATGTAGTCTGTTGAAATGAATGAATGAATATATATAGAATGGTTTGTTTATGAATGATCTTCAAGGACAGTTCCGCTCTATTTTAATTGGCAGTTTCATATATTTCTATAACTTTCGCATTTTATCTTTTCATTTATTTTTAGTAGCAACCCTAATTTATTATTTTATTTCTATTATATCAGTTTGAAAATTTGTCTCTGTAACCTCAGGATTCCTCCTCCCTCTCCCAAGAGACGTGACATAGTGAAATGTACATTATGCGTGCGCCAGGTTAGTACAGCATATGGTCAATACAACTTGCCACCTACATCTGCTATATATAAATTATTCTTAGTTTTTGCTTGGACTAGGACCCCCCGTTCCCTAACAAAATTCCTGGATACGTGCCTGGTCTCACTGACCACGCTGTACACATTAATATGAATGAAAGCTTTACCCTTGGTGTGTCGGTGCCTTGAAATCTGTTTGTCTTCCAGCCTCTGTTTCTGACCAAGTGGAAATCATGCCAGACAAAAGTAAAACCACTTAAAATAGTATAACTATATTAGTAATCTGAAATCTGCTCGTTTATTGTCAAGTCAAGTCACCGCGTTTAAATTGTTGAAGCGTTCTATTATTCAGTTTGCAGTCACTAGCGTCTCGCGACAGAGATATCTACATGTATCGAGTTATCTCATTGGCAGCAATAAAACCGGCACCCACCAATTGGCGACCGGCACTGAAACGGCACTTGTTGTTTACAGACGCTAGTGTTCGTATACGTCGTCGAAGTCGTGACACAGGTTGTTTACATCTTAGTTAACATTAGTTTCTTCATTGGCGGCTGTCGGTACAAATCGAACAATTTAACCTGTTTGCAGTATACATCCAAATATAAAAATGGCAATTCTTCCACAAACGGGCGCATTCCTCATTTCTCACAGCTAAGACAGCGGAACGCTAGAACAACTCCGCGAGCAATCTACTGTTTTCGATCTGGCAATGCATCTGTTGTTGTTTACATTCGAATGCAAACATTATGGGTGGTTATCTTTGCATTCTGTTCTTATTTTTTATTCATCATGATGACTAACGTTGGTTTCATCAAAAAAAAATATTTCGTGTACTAAATGAAAACTATAACTGAGATGTTGAAAAAGAACTAAAAAAAATGAACGATCTTACCGCTATATACGTTGGGAGACTGATAAAAAATTATACTTTCGTATTTACAGTAAGTATTTTAATTCGTACTGAGAAATATATAGCAAAAGACAATTAAAGAAGAAAAGCAGTGATATTTATTGCCATTCGTGATTCCTTATTATTTCAAGGGTGGGTAGCGAACCATATCTTTCACACCATGATATGCATGTTTTTCTATCTCGTACGACATCGTTAACGAGACTATACAAATTCCATTAAGGCATTATAAAATACAACAGACCAATTCAACGAAAACTTCATGGAATTTTAATACTATCGTAGGGTAATATGGACGGACAACTTAATATTTACTGAGCGTTGCCAGTTCGAAAACAGTAGATTGCTCGCGGAGCTGTTCTAGCGTTCCGCTGTAAACAACAAGTGCCGTTTCAGTGCCGGTCGCCAATTGGTGGGTGCCGGTTTTATTGCTGCCAATGAGATAACTCGATACATGTGGATATCTCTGTCGCGAGACGCTAGTGTTGGCTGTCTACTTCCTTGAGAAAGCCATCTGGTAGATGTGCGAAAGCTTGGAAACCTTGATTTGTAATCTACGCCAAGAAATTCGGATTAATAATATAGTTATACTATTTTAAGTGTGATTGGTGTACAGTTCCTCGTTATTATTTAAAAGTAAAACGATTTTTTAAACCTCTCTCTTTCTGATTCTATTATTTCCCCATGCATGCCTCCTGGGCACTTGGTAATGGTAGGCCCCAAGGCTATAGCCCCTATTGACCGCACCCATTAATCCGGCCCTGTTCTAACCTTTTTTAGGAAAGCATTTAAACGTGATGGATAAAAAATAAAAACAACCCCAAAACGAAATTACTGTGTGTTTTTTTTTTTTTTTGATTGGAGGTTTAACGACCACCGTGAGCAACTCAATGGGCTATAAGCAGTCGCCCGTCCCTAATTTAGGGTCACTGGTTCCAGGGAAGGGAGAGAGACAGTGCCGTAAGATAAACACAACATCCATGCCTCACCGGGATTCGAACCCGGACCCCTTACGGATGAATGATCAGAGGCCAGCGCCTTAGACCACTGCGCCACCGAGGCGGCAATTACTGTGTGTAGTACACACTAGATGTGTTACCTATAGATGTGGAGTCCCTGTATCCAAACGTACCAATAGAGACTGCTCACATCTTAATTCATGAAAAGCTCATTCAGGGAAAGTATGCCTCCTGGGTCGAAATCCAGGAAGATTGACACGGCTGGTTCTGGCATTTTCGATAAAGTTAGGCATCTGGTTCGACGTATGTCCTCCTCAGTGGCCAATTCGACAATATTTTCTAGTTCTGAATCTCTAGAATGAACATCTGAGGAGACGGCGAAGGCTCTTCTAATTCGATAACGGAAGAAGGCAGTCTTGTAATCATCATGACAAAATGAACTGCGGAGCATCAAGTTGGGAACGGAGGTGGGTTCACTATCCTGTTGGTAATGGCCATCACCAGCAGGTGATGGCCATTACCAATAGGATAGTGCGCCAACTCCGTTCCCAACTTGATGAGGCAGGATGTACGTCCAACCAGATGCATAACTTTATGGAAAAATCCAGAACCAGCCGTGCCAATCTTTCTATGCCGCAACTTCGCTACCTTGGCTCCATTCCCTACATACCAAAAGTTTCCTATCAACTTAAAAATGCGCTCGGGAGGATGAGCTTCGGTGTCGGCATAAGGTCTCCGGCATCTTTATATACAATGCTTAAGAGAAATATTGACAAGCTTAAGAGAAATATTCTCAATGAGGCAGGTGTTTATGCAGTCCCACTACAATATCTGGACGGCTTCAGGCGATACTACATCGGAATGACCATACGTTCGTTTGGAATTAGAATCAACGAACATAAAAGGGATACAAAAGACGGTAAAATAACCACTGCCCTATCAAGAGAGGTCACGTTCAAGTCAGCTGATCCTATGTGGAATGATATCAAAAAATTAGCTTCATACTCCACACCTAGATCTACTGCCATTCGCGAAACCTTGGAAATCTTGACCAGCAGCGAGGCTTGTAATGATAGCGTCTCTCTCGAGTTGCCACGCATTTGGAATCAATTTTTCAAATAATGCCGTGTTTTCTACCACAGTATCGCGCGCACCCAACCAACGTGACCTCGTTTCTTCGAATGTCTGATCACATTTACACCTATTCATTTATTGTCTAGTCAAGTCACCACGTTCAAATTGTTGAAGTGTTCCATTATCCAGTTTGCAGTTAGCTGTTTACTTTCCTTGGAAAAGCCATCTGGTTGATGTGCGAAAGCTTGGAAACCTTGATTGTATCTACGCCAATAAATTCGGACAACTAGTATAGCTGCACTATCTTATGTATAATTGGTGTACAGTTCCTTGCGTTATTATTTAGTCATATGGAACATAACCCACCTTTCCCATATTTGTTCCTTGGATAGAAATTTCCCCACTGAAATGTTCTCTGCATCCACATTTACAAATAATATACTATGGCAACATAGCCGCTCATTAGTTGTGGCTATCAATATGATATTTTCAGTACTTACAGGTTGAATAACTAATTTAGGGCCACTGGTCCCAGAGAAGGGAGAGATCCAGCGCCATCAGACAAACACAACATCCGCGCCTCATCGGGATTCAAACCCGAACCCATCTCGGATGAAGGCAGAATCCAGCGCTTACACCACTGCACCACCGGAAAGTCACTTCAAAGAATTGATAATGCAGATATTTGTGAGTAGAAGTTTATATTGATTTATTGTTTCAATTATTCACATTAATTAGATTTTCAATTGCATAAAAACATCTGCATTATTCCAGCAGTCTGAAAGTTGCTACATATCAAGGAGCAACAGATCTCCGGAATTTTTCTTCCATTACTTTTAAACGATACTTAGTTTTCTTTCGTCCGGTTGTTATCAACGGATTTCTTTTCGGAGAAAGACTTGCATTTCTTTATATCTTCAGTAAAGCGTTTTCCCGCCTTTCCAAAAATCAAATTTTCCTTATTCACCTTTATTCTCTTTCTTTACATCCCCACATTCGTTTGTTCGAAAATATTCTACCATGTTATTCTGTTGAAGAGCCCAGGATTTTTGCTGATGCATCCGTTACAAGCCATGATACTTTATTTCTCAACAACAAAGACGTCGGATTCTCCTGCTGTTAACCAGATACTAGTGTAGAAAAATCTATATTTTATTTCTAATTTAAAGACATCGCGCCGTTTTTTAAGAACTGCCGTATCAATTTTTGTTTGTCTCTCTTGTAAGCTTCAACGGGTTTAGTTTGTATTAAGATGAATCGTAAATCTTCGTTGTCCACTGTCTGCAGTTAGGCATGTTTAGTCTTCGATGACAAATTACCTTTGCACTTAATACATGCAGTCCCATTTTCTCTTCTATTTAAGTACTTTAATGTTCATTCCTATGTGGCTTCTTGCTAAGAAGAGAATTCACTGTGATCAGCTTCCGAAAATTCGACACGAAAGTTTCCATGATTGTTGTTTTCTAAATCAGGACCTGCTGAAATTCAACCCCCTCCCCCCACTAGGCCATGGAGTCAGGGTTGCCATATTGGCTTGCACAACGCCAAATTTATGAAATCTGGTTTTTTTTTCAGTTCAATTGGCATTGGTAAATTGATTTGGCTTGCTCACTTTTTTCCTGACTTTTTACATTAGTTGCACGTAAATTACGTACCATCCTCATTTAGAATAATTTTCCTTTAAAAAAATTATTTTTGCTCCAAAACAGAAATCCCTAACCACAGGCTGGCTAGAAATCGGAATCTACGCAGTTTTTTTTTGATTGCAGGTTTAACGACCACCGTGAGCAACTCAATGGGCTATAAGCAGTTGCCCGTCCCGAATTTAGGGCCACTGGTTCCAGAGAAGGGAGAGAGCCAGTGCCGTAAGACAAACACAACATCCATGCCTCCCAGGTTTCAAACCCAGACCCCTTTCGGACGAATGATCAGAAGCCATCGCTTAGACCACTGCGTCACCCGGGCGGCAACCAAAGTTTGACACAAAATTCAAAGCACGACTGTTAAATGACACTCTATAAAATTACTTGTTCTTTGTGTTTGTTACCACTGTTGTAAAGGATTTTGAAATACTGAACAGTTTTTTTCAGCAAACCAGAGCTGATCCTCATGAATTGTACCAAGAATTATTCTTACTCCAGAAAAGTCTGCAGAGTAGACTGTATGATGTGAACGAGCAGAAAAAAAAATTCAAGTTGATTTTGGTGTCAAATTTTTAATATTAGGTGTACAAATAAGTTTTAAAGCGTTTTAATACAAAGCAACATGTAATTTGAGAGAAAACAACAATACCTTTACGAATCAAAATATGCGCCGTCATTTTCTATCAACTTTCTCCATCGGTCGGGCAGCTGACGGATTCCACCCATGAAGAATACTTCGTCGTCTGACGCGATGAAGTCATCAACCCATTTTTGCACTTCATCACGTGTCCGAAACCGTACAGCAGACAAACCATGTTGCATCGATCGGAACAAATGACAGTCTAAAGGGTATATGTCGGGACTGTACGCCGGGCACTCCGAAACTTCCCAGCCAAGCGTCAATAACGTTTCTTTGACCGATTTCACGACATGCCGTCTAGCGTTGTCATGCAGTAATTTCACGGGACGCAATCCATTGCCTGTGAATGGACATTTCCGACAGAATTCCTAGTTTAATTGCAGCGATTGTTGCTTGTAGCGATCAGCAGTAACAGTTTGACCCTGTTACAATAGTTCATAATAGAGCCCTCCCCCTTTCGTTGTCGAAGTCGGTGCTTCACCGGAATCTACCCAGTGTTTTTTGCGTTTTGGATTGTCGTACTATATCCACTTTTCATCAGCCATAACGATTTTCCACAGAAGAGACTTTCTGCGTTGTTTATTCAACAGATTCAAGCACTTCATGACACGCTCATCCTTGTTCTTCTGGCTCAGGTCATGTGGCACCCATTTTCCTTGCTTCTGAATCTTTCACATTGCGCAGTAAACGATTGGAAATGGTTTGTTGAGTTACCCCCAGTTGTTCAGCTAGTTCTTTTTGCGTTTGAGACGAATCTTCATCCAGCAATTCTTGCAGTTCCTCATGTGCAACCTTCTGCGGGGCACCGCTACGTTCTCGATTGCTAACATCAAAATCACCTGCTTTAAACCGTCTAAACAAAATTCGCACGTGCTTTTCGATATAATATTCTCCCCCAGAACAGATCGATGCACATGCTTTTGCAGCACTTTTTCCTTGATGAAATTCGTAACGAATGCAGTGTCGAATAAATGCAGTATTGCTTGCCATCTTTCCCTACCGATGTGCAAGTGCGTTTGACTGTTGGGAAAACTTCTGTGTCACATTTTATACTTTGGACCAGTTACGGTCACATGACAACAACGCGGGGGAATGTCGGATATGTAAATTAGCGGTATGCGTCACACAAAAAACGAAAACTTATTTGTACACTTAATAGAATGTAGTGTGTTCCTTGAAAGCAACGTACTGAGGCTCATCTAGAAATGAAAAATGTCAAAGAAAGATGAATGTGTATGCTACAAGCTCTGAGTCAAGTTACATGTAGACTTCCCTCGGTGAGAGTCGAAACACATTTTCTCATAATTCTCAGTTTCTTCACTAGTAAGTATTGTGTACACTGCTTCTTTCATTATGTCTATCAGTCTGACAAAAACATCTGGAACACATTTTCAAATAATTTTCAGTTTTTCCGCTAGGGATAGTTGTGTACATTGTTTCCTTCATTGTCTCGACCCCTAATGTCCTTTATGTCGCTTAGTTTCCACTATGAAAAATTTGACAATGTCAGATTTCGTATGCGGTTTTTACTTCTTGACAATATCAGAGCTCGGACTCTAGGCTAAAATGTCTTTTTCACATTGTGACCATTAACTTGTTTTTAAAATATTGTCTGGGAAAAATTATTTTTGCCTCGGAGTCCACCGATATGACGAACATATTACATTATCTGTCATGGTTATAAGGTTTCATACTCAGATTGCCCATTATTACATTTTGCCAAAAAATTTAGTAATATAATTTTATCCTTACTACTGTACATTATTATCTGAAAATATGGAGACATTTCCCGTTGTTTATTGTAAACTATCTGAATTGTATTTGCCCGAGTATGACAGTTAAATTACAGTCTGAATTTTCCGAACCGCCCCGGTGACAAAGTGGTTTGAGGAGCTGACCCTATACCGTGCCTAGAACTAGTGGTCCTTAATCAGGGACGGCAGACTTCTCATACCCCTTAAAGTTTCTCAAGGTGGTCGTTTATCCGCCCACCTCAAATGATATTCTGATCTACATTGCAGTGAATGATTGTGCGTTTCCAACACTTCGCCCTGAGTCCCATAACCACGAACAGCGTTCGCCTTTTTAGGCCATCTGTGTGCGTGTAAACATACACCGATGGGTTATTACATTATGTCCACCCCCATGATCGAGAGAAATTAGCGCGTCTGGAAACCGAACGGTGGCGCAGGTGAAGTTTGTAGAGCAGTATATGTTCAACCCGAGGACCAGCTTTCGGTTAGCAGAGTGTTCGGAGTCAGAATGGGAAAAGCTGCCGATTTAATCGGAGTTTGATAAAGGACGAATTGCGACGGCACGGTGCCTCGGAACTGCGCGGCTTGCGGATTGTTCACGTGACGTTATAGTGAGTACGTATCAAAAGTGGTGCACAGATGGCCAAACGACGAACCGTCGTCTAGCCGTGTGTTGTCGGCAGTTCACTGATGCCAGGGGGGGAGCGGAGACTGTCTCATATTGTTCACAGCGACCGCACGACCACAGTGCGACAAATCACCCGCAGCTACAACAGTGGTGATCAGGGCAATGTGTCACAGCACACAGTTTATCACAGACTTCTGCGCATGGGCCTGCGTAGTCGAAGGCCCAGCCAGGTCTACATTATAACTGCACGCCATCGCCAACAGCGCATTAAATGGCCCAAGATAATCGAGGTTGGACCGTGGATGATTGGAAGAAAAGTGGCCTGGTCTGATGAATCAAGATTCCTGCTGCATCACGTAGACGGCCGAGCGCGGATACGCCGATTACCAGCGGAGGCTATGGCACCCGAATGCACTGTTGGTCGAAAACAGGCCAGCTGCTGCGGCGGTATTATGCCGTGGGCGATGTTTTCTTGGGTCATTTTGGGATCCATTATCCCAATAAACGATGTTCAGGTACCTGACAGTTGTCAGGTACCTGAACATCGTTGCGGGCCAATTTCATCCATTCATGGCAACTGTGTTTCCTGCTGGTGATGGCCGTTACCACTAGGATAATGCACCATGCTACACTGCCAGAATCGTCTGGAAGTGGTTCAAGGAACATGCTGGTGACTCTCTGTTAAAGCCATGGCCTTCAAATTCACCTGACATGAACCCAGTCGAACATTTGTGGTTCGACTTGGAAAAGCGGGTTCACGCTAAATCACCACCACACCAAAATGTACTGGAACTGGAGGACCTGTTGCTGACATTATGGTACCAGATACCCCAGGATACCTATCGCCACCTCATCGAATTGATGGCTGGCCGAATGGCCGCTGTTTTGCGGGCTCAATTGGTCTTACAGCTTGTTAGGTAGGTGGTCATAATGTTATGGCTCATCGATGTACATTGTGCGGACAGAAATCATGGAATACCTACCTAGTAACGGGAAGACCCACCTTTCGCCTTGATAAGGGCGGTCACACGACGAGGCATTGTGTCCACTGGGTCACGAAAGCATTTCATAGGTGTTCCACCCCTGCTTGCTGTACGATTCTCCATAATTCCGATGCATTCTTGGGTGGTGGATACAAAGTTCGAATGAATCTCTCCATAACATCACATAGATTATCCACAGAGTTCGTGTTCAGTGAACTGGGAGGGCATTAAAGGGCAGGAATTTCTGCGGAATGTTCTGGTCACCACGGCTCTGTGGAATCCTATTGGACGCATGTCCTGTTGGAAGGGTCCATTGCCCTGTGGGTGTATGATGACCATGAAGGGAGGCAGACTGTCGGCAAGGATGGTCACGTAGCATTCACCGTTGAGATATGAATCTGGACGTACCAGAGGTCTCAACGTGTGTCAGTTGAACACGTTCCAGAGCATATCCAAGCCTCCATGAGTCTGAACAATTCCTTGTTGACATTCCGGGTCCATCGCTTCGTGCGATTTCCCCCAGAACCACACCTTTCCGTCTGCGCTAAATAAGTAGAAACGGGACTCATCGGACCAGTACACCCGTCGTCAGTTATCTAAGGTTCAATGTCGAAGGTATTTCGAGCATCTGAGGCGTACAGTCCGGCGATGTGGTGTAAGCAATTGGACTCTTTCGATTCGGCGGCTCCCATTACCTATTGCGGCTAAGGATCGCCTGATGGGCTTGGTGGAGACGTTTCTGGCACGTCTTTTTTGAAGTGGGAGGTGATTTGTGCCACTGTCTCTTTCCGGTTGGTTGCAACTATGCAAGACATACGACGACGCGGCCTTGTTTGTTAACCACCTTTCTCTGCTACAGCTCTGTCGTCGATGCGATGTTATTCAGGAAATAACGTATTCCCGATACTCTCTTGATACTAACGAACGGGGATACTCCAATTGCTTTACCACCTCATCTTTAGGGTGACTCATGCGTGATGCTCCCACTATTATCCCTCTTTCAAACTCTGTTAACTTACGACTTTTATCCATACAGACATAGAATTGCCATCTTCGTGAATGCTGTGATATCCTTCTACCTATATACCTGCCAAATGTTGGGTTCGTCCACTAAAGAGGAGTGATAGCGTCGCTTAGCCCAGGAATAGCGTATGCCCTGATTTCTGTCCTCCCAGTATATTTGGAATACCTAAATATGAAATAAAAACGTTGGAAGTTCATAATACCTGTTTATAAACTACGTTAATAATCTTTCCACTAGTGCTAATGGAAAGACGATTAACGTAGTTCCTCATAATGCCAGATATTCAGTCTGAATAATACGAAACACCATCATAATAAAAAAGATTTGATTATTATAGTCCGCCTTGATGGTGCAGTGATATAAGCGACCATTCGACCGAAATGGGTCTGGATTCGAATCCTGCTGAGGTATGGATGTGGTGTTTGTCTTACGGCACTGTCTCTTCCCTTGAACCAGTGTTCCTAAATAAGGGAAAGTTGACTGCCTATAGCCAATCGAGTTTCTAACGGTGGTCGTTAAACACAGTCAAAATTAAAAGAAACAACTATTAAAGTCACATCAATTGAGTGACTAACACGACATTTTTTTATAGATTATAAAGTGGATGTACAAGATTTCCTTTATGTTACGCTCAAGGAATTAGAGAAAGATTTTAAGGATTTACTTTCATAGGAGTCGGTCACAGTGGCGAGCTGTTTAGTACATGTAGAAATGCCGTTCTCATCCGCATAAAATAATTGCCGCTCAGCCTTTATGATTGTTCAGTTCTCTCTGCTGTTTTGCCTTTTGGAAGCGCAGTCTTAACTCAAGGGAAAACCACCTCCGATGGCTTTACTTTGAGACCATCTATGCTGCTAACTGTGGAGACTTTTTTTTTTGATTGCAGGTTTAACGACCACCGTGAGCAACTCAATGGGCTATAAGTAGTCGCCCGTCCCTAATTTAGGGTCACTGGTTACAGGGAAGATAGAGAGCCAGTGCCGTAAGACAAACACAACATCCATGCCTCACTGGGATTCGAACCCGGGCCCCTTACGGACGAATGATCAAAGGCCATCGCTTAGACCACTGCGCCACCGGGACGGCAACTCTGGAGATGTCTAGTTCTTTTGGTGTTTCACCTTCAAGCGCAGTGAAGATATTTCTCACTTCTATTCCTATAGTTTTATGGTGTTTTTTAAGGTGTGTCAAGTCAATACTTCTCGTCTACTTTATGAGCTTGCGACGGTCAAGTTTTGCATCACAGTTCATCCTCCATCTTACTATTCTGTGGTCACTTCCTCTGTTGAACCTATTAAACACACTGCAGTTTTTGATGGCAAATATCTTGTTGTACATAATAAATTCAGTTTCACTCTGGGATGCCTCCATTTCTTATGTAGATTTTTCTTGTACAGGGGTATCTGGTGAGAAAACTTTCCTGCCCTGTAAGAGTATTTTAGTCAGATTTCTTTTGCGTGATCGAATTTACATACAGACGTTTCATTCCGCTGCAGTTGCTTTATTTTCGTGTTTAGATTACCCATAATGGTTTTCAAGAGCTACTTACTCTTTTTACTTCGAAGTCGAACTCGAAGTAAAATTTCATCAGGATGTTTCGTGGTGGTCACGTAGGCTTGAATGAATTTAATCTGGTATTTTTTGGAGCGTTGGGTAACAAGTTTTGCCGTTCTGTTTGAGGAAGTTTCGACCTGAACAACAGTTTCATTTAGTTTTTTGTTAATTACAAATCTATCACCACTAGTTCTGCTAGTATCTGTTCCGCAGTAGTAGAAGAGATGTACAGTTTTCAGTTTTTGAGATCCTTTCCATTTCCTTTTCTTTTTACTTAGTGCTGCAATGTTCCACCTGTTTCTCTGGAGTTGTTCTTTCAATTCAAGGAGCCTGGGATCAGAAAATGGATTTCGTTCATTACAATAAGCCAGGGTTGGCCTCAAAAGATAGTTTGTCCATTATAACAAGCAAGATCATAATTAAAAAATAGAGTTCGTCCATTGTAGCAAGTTAGGGTCAGCATAAGCAAATAGAGTTCATCCGTTATAACAAGTTAGGGTCATCATCAAAAGATAGATTTCGTCTATTGTAACAAGTAAAGGTCAGCATCAGAAGATAGATTTCATACATCAGAACAACCCAGTGTCAGAATCAGTAGAGTTCGTCCATTACATATATTTTATAGTATGATTAAGCTGACCAGACGTTCCCAATTCTTGAGGACAGTCCTCGAATATAGTTTACTGTCCCCCAGAAACGTCTGAAGCCTTTGGGGACGCAAATTGTCCTCAAATTTTAATGTTTGTCCCCAAATGTCCTCGAATTTACACTTCCTGGTTAACTCTTTAGATTTCCAATGAAAAATGTTCTTAAAAGTAGTTTCCGTTGTACTGATTTTCCAACATGCTTCTTGTGAAAACATTTTTTCTTCTTTCTGGGTTTAACGACCACTACGAGCAACTCTGAGGACTATATGCAGTCACCTGTCTCTAATTTGGAGACATTCGTTCTAGGGAATGGAGAGAGAGCAAGTGCTGCAGAACAAACACACACCCGTACCTTATTCGGGACTCGAATCCGTACCAACTTGTACGAATGGTCAGTAGCCAGCATTAGGTCAATGCACCACTGGCGCTGTCTCCAAAACTTTGGCAAAATGAAAAATTCGCAATGCAATTACTATGGTGTGCACCCTAATTTTAATTCAGCGCATGTACCTAAGGTAAAGCATTTCACTTTTGCTAATATGTCATCGCCAACATAGTTCTGCTTCGTCAATACAAATTACTAACATTCTACAAGATATTTCCTTTTAAGACACAGATTGTAATGTGTAATATCCCACTTATTGAAGCGATGCAGTTTTGTGACAAAAAGATTTGCATATTTATTTTGAGTACGTATGAGTCCCCAAATGAACTACCGATTTGGGGACGTCACGCCCTTTTGTCCTCAAATCGGTGTCCCGATATCTGGTCAGCTTATATATATATATTTTTATATTACGTATTATCACGAAGTAAATTTCTTCAATTTTATGGCAGGGGTGGGATACGAACCTGCAACTCTTGGAGCTATGAGTGCTATACACTATACTACACAGGTATGTGCTCTCACTGCTATCTGCCTTTATCTCATGTGCGTCCTGCGGGGCAGGCACGTCACAATATATTCTATAGTTAGTATGAGGTACGACCTCATGCTGCAAATAACGCAGATATACCGCGTGGTAATGATTCAATGAAGCCTCTGGACGTTTCTGTAAGGATACTATACCATGCAGACACCAGAGCTTCTCGCAGATCATCAAGAGTCTTTAGTGGTGGGTAAATACGTCTATCCTGTTGGCCACGATAGCCCCATAGATGTTCAATGCGATTGGTGTCCGGCTAGTACGGTGGCCAGTATAGTAAGCTAAAGTCACTGAAATGCTCCTCAAAACATGCTCGCACGCGCAGCAACATGGCAAGGAGCATTATCTTGTTGGCAGCAACCCGTGTCATTCGGGTAGACAATCACCATGAATGGGAGCACCTAATCACACACAATAGATAGCTAGCCTGAAGCGTTCATTTCGCGATCGAGGGGATGATTATTCCCAATGATTCCCAGGAAAACAGGATCTACACGAGCACACTGCCACCTCCTGCCTGTTTCTTCTCGAGCATCGTGTCGGGATGATTTCTGTCAACAGGCAGTGTTGCACCACACTCCCCGATAAAGTAGAAAACGTGATCCGTCTGAAAAGGTGACTTTCTTCCACTGTTCGATAGTCCAGTGCCTCATCACAGATGGAAATCCGTAATCTTAGATGTCTGACCGTCAGCATGGGTGCCTTGAGTGGACGGTGTCTCCGGAGACCCATAGAGAGCAGAGGTCGTTGGACTGTGACCTGCGATACTCTCATCGATATGACTGCATTAAATGCTCTGGCCAGTTGTTCCACTGTGGACCGTCAGTTGGATCGTACTAGACGGGATAACCGTCGCTGCACACTGTCGTCAACGCTCCCCGTGGGCGTCCACCATTACCCCAATAACTGCAGGTCTTGCCGGTTTATCTCTATTCACGGAACACTTTGACAACTGCAGCGCGTGAACAGCCCACAATATCTGCCATTTTTGTAATGATACCACCCTTTAGTCGATAGCCAACAGTCATTTCTTTTTCGAAGTCTGTTTGGTCACGTACTTTTAAAATGCAAACCGTACGCGAGTGCGTGTCCTTCTAAATACCTTACATGATTTGAATGTGTTGACACGCACGCCATCTGGACACTGGTTACGGTTCCTTCTTGAATCAGGGGTGGTCATAATTTTTTGACTGGACTGTGTATATAACAAGCTAGGGTCAACTTCAAGAAATAGAGTTCGTAGAGTTCATTCATTATAACAAGCCAGGATCGGCATCAGAAGATAGAGCTTATCCATTATCAATCCAGCCTAGTCCATTCCTCCGGTGATTTTCAGCACTCCTTATGTATATATCATCATCATCATCATCATCATTGTCAACCATTATCAATCCACTGCTGGACGAAGGTCTCCCCAAGTTTCCTCCACAACGGTCTGTCTTGTGCCAGTCTCCTCCATGTCACTCCCGCATACTTTCGAATTTCATCCACCCATCTTCCATGTGGTCTTCTTCTGGGTCTTTTCCTGTCCCTTGGAATCCAATCTAAAATTTCGGCTGTCCATCGATGGTCTGTTCTTCTGGCAGTATGTCCAGCCCATTGCCATTTCAGGGATTTAACTCTGATCATGATGTCTTCCACTCTTGTCATTTTTCGGATCCACGAGTTCCTCTTCTTATCTCTCCTGGTTACACCAAGCATGCACCTCTCCATGCTGCTTTGAGTTGTCTGGAGCCTTTGTATGTCTCTTTTAGCTAAGGTCCACGTCTCTGCACCATACGTAAGCACTGGAAGGATGCATTGATCAAACACTTTTCTTTTAAGACTTAATGGCATATTGCTCTTGAAAATTATGCTGTTTCTTCCAAAAGCTCTCCAGGCAAGTTTTGTACGCCGATTAATTTCTTCACCAATGTGACCCTCACTCGATATCTGCTGTCCAAGATAAACGTACGTGTCTGTTATCTCCAGCTTTTCTCCATCAATCGATAAATCTTCATTTCTTGTAAAAGCATTGTACATCACTTTTGTCTTCTGAAAGTTCATTTTTAATCCCACTTCTTTACTCTTGTCAGCAAGTTCCTGGATCATACTCTGTAGCTCTGATGGGGTAGTTGCAAAAATGACTATGTCATCAGCAAAACGAAGGTGGGTTAGATAATCTCCATTAATCTTTATCCCTTTGTTTTCCCAGTTCAGTGATTGAAAGACATTTTCCAATATGGCATTAAAGAGCTTCGGAGATATGGTGTCACCTTGTCTCACTCCTTTTCCAATTTTTATGTGTGTTGTATTTTCAAACAGCCGAATCTTTGCACTTGCATTTTCATAGATGTTATTAATAATATTAATGTATGCATCTTCAATACCGCAGGATTTCAGAGCCATTGCAACTGCTGATGGTTTCACTGAATCAAAGGCTTTTTCATAATCGATAAAAGCCATGCACAATGGAAGCTCATATTCCCTCGCTCTTTCAATTAGTTCTCTCAGTACGTGGATATGATCTATTGTGCTGTAGCCACTCCTGAATCCAGCTTGTTCTCTCGGTTGAGCCATGTCCAGTGTCACCTTCAAGCGGTGTGAAAGAACTTTAGTGAAGATTTTATAAAACCACTGATAGGAGGCTGATAGGTCTGTAGTTCCTGAGATCCTCAATGTCACCTTTTTTATGTAGCAAGATCATTGTAGCGTTGTTCCAATCCTCAGGAATTTTCCCTTCATTAAGGCATCGAGTGAAAATTTGGGCGAGTACTGTTTCGATTTCTCCACTTGCTTCTTGTATGATGTCTACAGTAATTCCATCTTCTCCTGGAGCTTTTCCCCGCTTCATGTTCTTGATTGCATGTGCAACTTCTGCTGAAAGGACTGGAAGAACTCTGGTACTGGTACCTTTCATGATGTCTAGAGTACATGTATCATCCCTTTCATATAATTTGGAGTAGAAATCTTTCACTCTTGTCAAAATTTCGCCTCTATTTCTTGTTACAGAACCATCTTCTTTTCTCAGTGCCATAATCTGTTTTCTTTCCTTACTGAGATGTCCCTTTGCTATCTTTAGGCTTTGGTTGTTTTCAATTGCTTTCCTTACTAGTTCACAGTTGAATTTCCTTACGTCTTCAGTGATACTTTTTCGTACTGTCTTGCATACCTCTATATAATCCACTTTGGAAGTCACATCTTCTTTAGTTGTCCTCATCTCTCTTCTTTTTTGCATCAACATTTTGGTTTTTCCTGATAATTTGTTCACATGCAACTTGTTCTTAGACCCAGCTAATTTTGTTGCTGTTTCCATAAGAGCTTTGGTTACTTTTCTGTTAACTTCAGAAATATCCACTTCTTCCGATGTTAGGCCTTCTAAAGCAGAGAATCTGTTCTTCAGTTCCAATTTGAAGGTATTATGGTGTTTTTTAAGGTTGGTTATGTCAATACATTTTGTTTGTCTTATGAGCTTGCTACATTCGAGTTTAGTGTTGAGGTGCATCTTACATCTCACCAATCTATGGTCACTGCCTGTGTTGAACTTGTTTAGCACACTGCAGTCTTCTATGACGAATTTTTTGTTACACATAATAAAATCAATTTCACTTGTCGTCCCATTTGGATGTCTCCATGTCCATTTCCTGTGTGGCTTTTTCTTGAAAAAGGAGTTTAAGATGAAAAACCCTTCTGCCTCTGCAAACTCTACGAGAGTATTTCCACGCTGGTTTCTGTTGCCGTGACCGAATTTACCTACTGAAGTTTCATTCTGCTGCCGTTGCCCTATTTTTGCATTGAAATCTCCCATAATTATCTTCAAGTGTTGCTTAAGTTTATTATTTAGATCACGAATTTCCTCATAAAATTCTTCAATTTCTTCTTCAGCATGACTTGTGGTGGGTGCATAAGTTTGAATAATCTGAGCCTGGTATCTTCTCGAGAGTTGGATAACGAGTCGTGCAGCTCTGTCAGAGGAACTTTCAACTTCTACAACTTTATCCTTCAGTTTCTTGTTTATTATAAATCCAACACCACTAGTTCTGCCAGTATCTGTCCCACGATAGTAGAAGAGATGTCCACTTTTCAGTTCAATGAGATCTTCTCCTTTTCTCCTTACCTCACTTAGCCCGACGATGTCCCACTTGATCCTTTGTAGTTCCTCTTCCAATTCAAGAAGCCTTGAATCAGAAGATAGGGAGCGTCCGTTGTACGTAGCAAAGGTCAGCATCAGATGGCAGCCTAGTCCGGTCCTCCGGGGATTCTTAGCACCCTCTGCCTTCATGTCGCACTGGCCGCTGCCTTGGCCAGGTACATTCCAGCTGCCGGAGACTGAGGGCCAAGATTTAAGTTGTGGAGTCATTTTGGGGGGTTTGGCCATAACTCACCACGCTGGCTAAGCGGGTTGGTGAGTGTGGGATAGCATTTCCTCCAATCCCGATGGTATAGTTATACCGCTATTGGCGGTCGTCAGAGCCCCTTTAGTGGGAACAGGATGTACCACGAGAAGGCGGGGTTGACATTTGTCAAGGAGAGGCTGTGATGTTACGCATCGCCTGACCTTACATGCCGTATATATATATATATATATATATATATACTTAAAAGCAAAACTGAAGACTAAGTAATTCAGAAGTTATAGAGAGTGATTTTGATAATATCTATCCTAGCTCTCTTAACTTATGTAAAACCAACCACAGTAATCAGGAACTTGAGTTCCTAGACTTAAGCATTAAGCTCAACAGAGGTAACCCATCTATTAGCCTCTTTGATCAAAGAGTTAATTTTCCTTTCAAAGTAATTAAATATCTACACTGGAATAATAACATTTCAACCAAAGTAATTGAGAATGTACTAATTTCTCAGGTCCTAAGAATTTCAAGAATTTGCAGCAACAATTTGGACTTCAATTACCACATTAATATACTATTAGAAAGTTTTCTAGAGAACGAAATTCCTTCTTCTTTCATCAAAAGAACTTTAAGAAAAATTATTCTGAATAATAGAGTAAGGTTGGCAGATCTGCTTTAATTTTCTACACAGTTAATAATATGATTCTGACCAATCAAAGCCGTAAGGAAGTTGGCTAGAGGATGCCTATTAACTACCTAAAGGAACCTTAGTGCTATGGATATGACGGTCCTATTAAAACAAAAAATTAAATAATATAAACAAAATCACAAAAAAAGCTTAAAAATCTGTTTATAAAAGAAAATAAAAACAAATAAAAAAGAAAACTAGTTATTCATCACTAGAATAGCTATACTAAAAATAGTAAAACCAACTTTAAAATTAATAAGATTCTGATTAATCTATAGAAGCTCACTAAGGTGATTTAATACATGCAAAGATTATTAAATACACTGCTCGTGTATTTTATAATATTTCTCATGTATTCTGGAGAGTTAATTCTGCTCTTTCTGATCATACAGATCCACTGTCTTAAGTTTATATATATTTTTTTTTCTCTGGTTAAAATCTCCGCGCGTTGGTTTCTTGCTGCATGAGGAGGCCATCAGCCCCACCCTCACTGCCCCCCAGCGTCTAGGGAGTGGCGGAAGAGGTCAGCCATGTTCTTCTCTTGTGAGGAGAAAAGTTTTTGTCACACAAGAGGTAAGCTCTCTTCCCTGTTTTTGGGTTCTAGGTTTTATAAGTGCAATGTTTGTACTTCATGTACTTTTTCTCTGTCGTTTTTTAGCTTTTCAGCTTTTAGGCATTGGTTTGTCTGTTAACATTTTTGCGGGTTTTAACTCTTTCTTTTCTCTGTAACTTTGAGCGTCTTTTGGGGTACCTAGGAACAGAAGCTGGCTAAGCTTGTTCCTTTTCTATGCGCTGTCTATGCGCTGTTTTTTCAAAGTAGTTAAGTTCTTAATAACTAATTAATTATGCACTTAAAGCACTGCTGAAATACTTTGTACATATTGCAACTAACTGTTTAAGGTATATAACTTTCACAAAGTTTTCTTTAGTTAATTAATATCTTTAACTTATTCTCGTTTTCGTGCTGTCATAAGTCGTAGAGTAGGGGGTTTTAGACTCAAGTTTTCTTTCAAAAATCTGTTCGTTAAAAATTAATATTTCCTTTTTTAATTGCAATTTAAAAATTTGGATTTCTTTTGCATTGTTTTTCAGGTTTAAATTCTCTCTCAAACGAACCTGGAATTTCGTTATGGCTGAAAATCGTTTCTAATTATTATGTCACTCTCACAGCTTGAGTTCTCTTTAATCTTCTTCTCTCTGTTTAATAGTAACAGATGAAGAGCATGGGTCGGGACAGGAAGGTTAATGGATGCAAGCGAAATTGTTAACTAGTGCTAGGTCATGCAACTCTACGGAGGACATGACATATATATATATTTGTTAAACTATTTTAGGTGGGAATGTTACTTGCATCTATGGCCTTGCAGAAACCCATTTCCAACTAGGTCTTTGTGGAAGTGAGAAAATGCAGAGTTTTTGCCGGTCCTTGATAAAGCCAAGGCTCAGTATTCTCGACACCTTCTACATTCAGTTGTTTTATTTTATTTTTTTATCTTTTCTCCTTTTACTCACACAGGTAGATACATAACCTTTTCTATGTTGTACTAGGTGTGAGTCAAAATTATATATGTATTTTTTTGCTTAGGTATCTTCTTTATATATATATATATATATATATATATATATATATATATATATATATATATATATATATATATATATATATATATATATATATATATATATATATATATATATATATATATATATATATATATATATATATATATATATATATATATATATATATACTAAAGAGCAAAACTGAAGACTAAGGAAAAAATTTTAGAATTTAAAACGAAGGGTGCAAGGTTAAGTTTCATAAGGATCCTGTGAAGTTCAGGTTCATAGCTAGTGGAGTAAGGAGTCATAAAAAGAAAATAGATCTTGCTTTTGAAGATGTCTTAAAGAAGGTTTTGAAACACATTAGAAACTGTTCTAACTTGATGTACAGAGATTTTTGGATAATTAATAATAATGCAGAAGTAATTTCTACTATACTCAAAGTTTGTCCCCTAGATATTAATAGTTATGATTTTGAAAACCTATATACTAATCTGCCTCTATCAGATATAATCACTACCTTTAAAGAGCTGTATGCAGAATTTAAACTTAACCAATTTGTTGATGTAGGAACTTGGAACTCTTATCTCAATTGCTGCATAATAAATAACCATATCTTATATAATAATACTCTCTATAAGCAAGTGAACGGTATTCCAATGGGAACATCAACGTCCACGCATATCGCTAATCTATTCCTGTTCTTTAAGGAATATAAATTCATTAAAAATCACCCCACCTGCTCAGATAACTACCTTTACACTTTTAGATATATTGATGATCTGCTGTGTATCAATAATTCAGAAGTTATAGAGAGTGATTTTGATAATATCTATCCTAGCTCTCTTAACTTATGTAAAACCAACCACAGTAATCAGGAACTTGAGTTCCTAGACTTAAGCATTAAGCTCAACAGAGGTAACCCATCTATTAGCCTCTATGATAAAAGAGTTAATTTTCCTTTCAAAGTAATTAAATATCTACACTGGAATAATAACATTTCAACCAAAGTAATTGAGAATGTACTAATTTCTCAGGTCCTAAGAATTTCAAGAATTTGCAGCAACAATTTGGACTTCAATTACCACATTAATATACTATTAGAAAGTTTTCTAGAGAACGAAATTCCTTCTTCTTTCATCAAAAGAACTTTAAGAAAAATTATTCTGAATAATAGAGTAAGGTTGGCAGATCTGCTTTAATTTTCTACACAGTTAATAATATGATTCTGACCAATCAAAGCCGTAAGGAAGTTGGCTAGAGGATGCCTATTAACTACCTAAAGGAACCTTAGTGCTATGGATATGACGGTCCTATTAAAACAAAAAATTAAATAATATAAACAAAATCACAAAAAAGCTTAAAAATCCGTTTATAAAAGAAAATAAAAACAAATAAAAAAGAAAACTAGTTATTCATCACTAGGATAGCTATACTAAAAATAGTAAAACCAACATTAAAATTAATAAGATTCTGATTAATCTATAGAAGCTCACTAAGGTGATTTAATACATGCAAAGATTATTAAATACACTGCTCGTGTATTTTATAATATTTCTCATGTATTCTGGAGAGTTAATTCTGCTCTTTCTGATCATACAGATCCACTGTCTTAAGTTTATATATATATTTTTTCTCTGGTTAAAATCTCCGCGCGTTGGTTTCTTGCTGCATGAGGAGGCCATCAGCCCCACCCTCACTGCCCCCCAGCGTCTAGGGAGTGGCGGAAGAGGTCAGCCATGTTCTTCTCTTGTGAGGAGAAAAGTTTTTGTCACACAAGAGGTAAGCTCTCTTCCCTGTTTTTGGGTTCTAGGTTTTATAAGTGCAATGTTTGTACTTCATGTACTTTTTCTCTGTCGTTTTTTAGCTTTTTCAGCTTTTAGGCATTGGTTTGTCTGTTAACATTTTTGCGGGTTTTAACTCTTTCTTTTCTCTGTAACTTTGAGCGTCTTTTGGGGTACCTAGGAACAGAAGCTGGCTAAGCTTGTTCCTTTTCTATGCGCTGTCTATGCGCTGTTTTTTCAAAGTAGTTAAGTTCTTAATAACTAATTAATTATGCACTTAAAGCACTGCTGAAATACTTTGTACATATTGCAACTAACTGTTTAAGGTATATAACTTTCACAAAGTTTTCTTTAGTTAATTAATATCTTTAACTTATTCTCGTTTTCGTGCTGTCATAAGTCGTAGAGTAGGGGGTTTTAGACTCAAGTTTTCTTTCAAAAATCTGTTCGTTAAAAATTAATATTTCCTTTTTTAATTGCAATTTAAAAATTTGGATTTCTTTTGCATTGTTTTTCAGGTTTAAATTCTCTCTCAAACGAACCTGGAATTTCGTTATGGCTGAAAATCGTTTCTAATTATTATGTCACTCTCACAGCTTGAGTTCTCTTTAATCTTCTTCTCTCTGTTTAATAGTAACAGATGAAGAGCATGGGTCGGGCCAGGAAGGTTAATGGATGCAAGCGAAATTGTTAACTAGTGCTAGGTCATGCAACTCTACGGAGGACATGACATATATATATATTTGTTAAACTATTTTAGGTGGGAATGTTACTTGCATCTATGGCCTTGCAGAAACCCATTTCCAACTAGGTCTTTGTGGAAGTGAGAAAATGCAGAGTTTTTGCCGGTCCTTGATAAAGCCAAGGCTCAGTATTCTCGACACCTTCTACATTCAGTTGTTTTATTTTATTTTTTTATCTTTTCTCCTTTTACTCACACAGGTAGATACATAACCTTTTCTATGTTGTACTAGGTGTGAGTCAAAATTATATATGTATTTTTTTGCTTAGGTATCTTCTTTATATATATATATATATATATATATAGATGCAAGGTCAGGTGATGCGTAACATCACAGCCTCTCCTTGACAAATGTCAACCCCGCCTTCTCGTGGTGCATCCTGTTCCCACTAAAGGGGCTCTGACGACCGCCCATAGCGGTATAACTATACCATCGGGATCAGAGGAAATTCTATCCCACACTCACCAACCCGCTTGGCCAGCGTGGTGAGTTATGGCCAAACCCCTCCAAAATGATTCCACAACTTAAATCTTGGCCCTCAGTCTCCGGCAGCTGGAATGTACCTGGCCAAGGCAGCGGCCAGTGCGACATGAAGGCAGAGGGTGCTAAGAATCCCCGGAGGACCGGACTAGGCTGCCATCTGATGCTGACCTTGGCTACTTACAATGGACGCTCCCTATCTTCTGATTCAAGGCTTCTTGAATTGGAAGAGGAACTACAAAGGATCAAGTGGGACATCGTGGGGCTAAGTGAGGTAAGGAGAAAAGGAGAAGATCTCATCGAACTGAAAAGTGGACATCTCTTCTACTATCGTGGGACAGATACTGGCAGAACTAGTGGTGTTGGATTTATAATAAACAAGAAACTGAAGGATAAAGTGGTAGAAGTTGAAAGTTCCTCTGACAGAGCTGCACGACTCGTTATCCAACTCTCGAGAAGATACCAGGCTCAGATTATTCAAACTTATGCACCCACCACAAGTCATCCTGAAGAAGAAATTGAAGAATTTTATGAGGAAATTTGTCATCTAAATAATAAAGGTAAGCAGCACTTGAAAATAATTATGGGAGATTTCAATGCAAAAATAGGGCAACGGCAACAGAATGAAACTTCAGTAGGTAAATTCGGTCATGGCAACAGAAACCAGCGTGGAAATACTCTCGTTGAGTTTGCAGAGGCAGAAGGGTTTTTCATCTTGAACTCCTTCTTCAAGAAAAAGCCACACAGGAAATGGACATGGAGACATCCAAATGGGACAACAAGTGAAATTGATTTTATTATGTGTAACAAAAAATTCGTCATAGAAGACTGCAGTGTGCTAAACAAGTTCAACACAGGTAGTGACCATAGATTGGTGAGATGTAAGATGCACCTCAACACTAAACTTGAACGTGGCAAGCTCATAAGACAAACAAAATCTATTGACATAACCAACCTTAAAAAACACCATAATACCTTCAAGTTAGAACTGAAGAACAGGTTCTCTGCTTTAGAAGGCCTAACATCGGAAGAAGTGGACATCTCTGAAGTTAACAGAAAAGTAACCAAAGCTCTTATGGAAACAGCAACAAAATTAGCTGGGTCTAAGAACAAGTTGCATGTGAACAAATTATCAGGAAAAACCAAAATGTTGATGCAAAAAAGAAGAGAGATGAGGACAACTAAAGAAGATGTGACTTCCAAAGTGGAATATATAGAGCTATGCAAGACAGTAAGAAAAAGTATCATTGAAGACGTAAGGAAATTCAACTGTGAACTAGTGAGGAAAGCAATTGAAAGCAACCAAAGCCTAAAGATAGCAAAGGGACATCTCAGTAAGGGAAGAAAACAGATTATGGCACTGAGAAAAGAAGATGGTTCTGTAACAAGAAATAGAGGCGAAATTTTGACAAGAGTGAAAGATTTCTACTCCAAATTATATGAAAGGGATGATATATGCACTCCAGACATCATGAAAGATACCAGTACCAGAGTTCCTCCAGTCCTTCCAGCAGAAGTTGCACATGCAATCAAGAACATGAAGCGAGGAAAAGCTCCAGGAGAAGATGGAATTACTGTAGACATCATACAAGAAGCAAGTGGAGAAATCGAAACAGTACTCGCCCAAATTTTCACTCGATGCCTTAATGAAGGAAAGATTCCTGAGGATTGGAACACCGCTACAATGATCCTGCTACATAAGAAAGGTGACATTGAGGATCTCGGAAACTACAGACCTATCAGCCTCCTATCAGTAGTTTATAAAATCTTCACTAAAGTTCTTTCACACCGCTTGAAGGTAGCACTGGACATGGCTCAACCGAGAGAACAAGCTGGATTCAGGAGTGGCTACAGCACAATAGATCATATCCACGTGCTGAGAGAACTAATTGAAAGAGCGAGGGAATATGAACTTCCATTGTGCATGGCTTTTATCGATTATGAAAAAGCCTTTGATTCGGTGAAACCATCAGCAGTTACAATGGCTCTGAAAACCTGCGGTATTGAAGATGCATACATTAATATTATTAATAACATCTATGAAAATGCAAGTGCAAAGATTAGGCTGTTTGAAAATACAACACACGTAAAAATTGGAAAAGGAGTGAGACAAGGTGACACCATATCTCCGAAGCTCTTTAATGCCACATTGGAGGGTGTTTTTCAGTCGCTGAGCTGGGAAAACAAGGGGATAAAGATTAATGGAGATTATCTAACCCACCTTCGTTTTGCTGATGACGTAGTCATTTTTGCAACTACCTCATCAGAGCTGCAGAGTATGATCCAGGAACTTGCTGACAAGAGTAAAGAAGTGGGATTAAAAATGAACTTTCAGAAGACAAAAGTGATGTTCAATGCTTTTACAAGAAATGAAGATTTATCGATTGATGGAGAAAAGCTGGAGATAACAGACACGTACGTTTATCTTGGACAGCAGATATCAAGTGAGGGTCACATTGATGAAGAAATTAATCGGCGTACAAAACTTGCCTGGAGAGCTTTTGGAAGAAACAGCATAATTTTCAAGAGCAATATGCCATTATGTCTTAAAAGAAAAGTGTTTGATCAATGCATCCTTCCAGTGCTTACGTATGGTGCAGAGACGTGGACCTTAACTAAAAGAGACATACAAAGGCTGCAGACAACTCAAAGTAGCATGGAGAGGTGCATGCTTGGTGTAACCAGGAGAGATAAGAAGAGGAACTCGTGGATCCGAAAAATGACAAGAGTGGAAGACATCATGATCAAAGTTAAATCCCTGAAATGGCAATGGGCTGGACATACTGCCAGAAGGACAGATCATCGATGGACAGCCGAAATTTTAGATTGGATTCCAAGGGACAGGAAAAGACCCAGAAGAAGACCACATAGGAGATGGGTGGATGAAATTCGAAAGTATGCAGGGGTGACATGGAGGAGACTGGCACAAGACAGACCGTTGTGGAGGAAACTTGGGGAGACCTTCGTCCAGCAGTGGATTGATAATGGTTGACAATGATGATGATGATGATGATATATATATATATATATATATATACTAAAGAGCAAAACTGAAGACTAAGGAAAAATTTTAGAATTTAAAACGAAGGGTGCAAGGTTAAGTTTCATAAGGATCCTGTGAAGTTCAGGTTCATAGCTAGTGGAGTAAGGAGTCATAAAAAGAAAATAGATCTTGCTTTTGAAGATGTCTTAAAGAAGGTTTTGAAACACATTAGAAACTGTTCTAACTTGATGTACAGAGATTTTTGGATAATTAATAATAATGCAGAAGTAATTTCTACTATACTCAAAGTTTGTCCCCTAGATATTAATAGTTATGATTTTGAAAACCTATATACTAATCTGCCTCTATCAGATATAATCACTACCTTTAAAGAGCTGTATGCAGAATTTAAACTTAACCAATTTGTTGATGTAGGAACTTGGAACTCTTATCTCAATTGCTGCATAATAAATAACCATATCTTATATAATAATACTCTCTATAAGCAAGTGAACGGTATTCCAATGGGAACATCAACGTCCACGCATATCGCTAATCTATTCCTGTTCTTTAAGGAATATAAATTCATTAAAAATCACCCCACCTGCTCAGATAACTACCTTTACACTTTTAGATATATTGATGATCTGCTGTGTATCAATAATTCAGAAGTTATAGAGAGTGATTTTGATAATATCTATCCTAGCTCTCTTAACTTATGTAAAACCAACCACAGTAATCAGGAACTTGAGTTCCTAGACTTAAGCATTAAGCTCAACAGAGGTAACCCATCTATTAGCCTCTATGATAAAAGAGTTAATTTTCCTTTCAAAGTAATTAAATATCTACACTGGAATAATAACATTTCAACCAAAGTAATTGAGAATGTACTAATTTCTCAGGTCCTAAGAATTTCAAGAATTTGCAGCAACAATTTGGACTTCAATTACCACATTAATATACTATTAGAAAGTTTTCTAGAGAACGAAATTCCTTCTTCTTTCATCAAAAGAACTTTAAGAAAAATTATTCTGAATAATAGAGTAAGGTTGGCAGATCTGCTTTAATTTTCTACACAGTTAATAATATGATTCTGACCAATCAAAGCCGTAAGGAAGTTGGCTAGAGGATGCCTATTAACTACCTAAAGGAACCTTAGTGCTATGGATATGACGGTCCTATTAAAACAAAAAATTAAATAATATAAACAAAATCACAAAAAAAGCTTAAAAATCCGTTTATAAAAGAAAATAAAAACAAATAAAAAAGAAAACTAGTTATTCATCACTAGGATAGCTATACTAAAAATAGTAAAACGAACATTAAAATTAATAAGATTCTGATTAATCTATAGAAGCTCACTAAGGTGATTTAATACATGCAAAGATTATTAAATAAACTGCTCGTGTATTTTATAATATTTCTCATGTATTCTGGAGAGTTAATTCTGCTCTTTCTGATCATACAGATCCACAGTCTTATGTTTATATATTTTTTTTCTCTGGTTAAAATCTCCGCGCGTTGGTTTCTTGCTGTATGAGGAGGCCATCAGCCCCACCCTCACTGCCCCCCAGCGTCTAGGAGTGGCAGAAGAGGTCAGCCATGTTCTTCTCTTGTGAGGAGAAAAGTTTTTGTAACACAAGAGGTAAGCTCTCTTCCTTGTTTTTGGGTTCTAGGTTTTATAAGTTCAATGTTTGTACTTCATGTACCTTTTCTCTGTCGTTTTTTAGCTTTTCAACTTTTAGGCATTGGTTTGTCTGTTAACATTTTTGCGGGTTTTAACTCTTTCTTTTCTTTGTAACTTTGAGCGTCTTTTGGGGTACCTAGGAACAGAAGATGGCTTAGCTTGTTCCTTTTCTATGCGCTGTCTATGCGCTGTTTTTTCAAAGTAGTTAAGTTCTTAATAACTAATTAATTATGCACTTAAAGCACTGCTGAAATACTTTGTACATATTGCAACTAACTGTTTAAGGTATATAACTTTCACAAAGTTTTCTTTAGTTAATTATTATCTTTAACTTATTCTCGTTTTCGTGTTGTCATAAGTTGTAGAGTAGGGGGTTTTAGACTCAAGTTTTCTTTCAAAAATCTGTTCGTTATAAATTAACATTTCCTTTTTTAATTGCAATGTAAAATTTGGATTTCTTTTGCATTGTTTTTCAGGTTTAAATTCTCTCTCAAACGAACTTGGAATTTCGTTATGGCTGAAAATCATTTCTAATTATTATGTCACTCTCACAGCTTGAGTTCTCTTTAATCTTCTTCTCTCTGTTTAATAGTAACAGATGAAGAGTATGGGTCGGGCCAGGAAGGTTAATGGATGCAAGCGAAATTGTTAACTAGTGCTAGGTCATGCAACTCTAAGGAGGACATGACTTATATATATATTTTTTAAACTATTTTAGGTGGGAATGTTACTTGCATCTATGGCCTTGCAGAAACCCATTTCCAACTAGGTCTTTGTGGAAGTGAGAAAATGCAGAGTTTTTGCTGGTCCTTGATAAAGCCAAGGCTCAGTATTCTCGACACCTTCTACATTCAGTTGTTTTATTTTATTTTTTTATCTTTTTTCCTTTTGATCACACAGGTAGATACATAACCTTTTCTATGTTGTACTAGGTGTGAGTCAAAATTATATATGTATTTTTTTGCTTAGGTATCTTCTTTATAGAATATATATATATATATATATATATATATATATATATATATATATATATATATATATATATATGATTCAAGGCTTCTTGAATTGGAAGAGGAACTACAAAGGATCAAGTGGGACATCGTGGGGCTAAGTGAGGTAAGGAGAAAAGGAGAAGATCTCATCGAACTGAAAAGTGGACATCTCTTCTACTATCGTGGGACAGATACTGGCAGAACTAGTGGTGTTGGATTTATAATAAACAAGAAACTGAAGGATAAAGTTGTAGAAGTTGAAAGTTCCTCTGACAGAGCTGCACGACTTGTTATCCAACTCTCGAAAAGATACCAGGCTCAGATTATTCAAACTTATGCACCCACCACAAGTCATCCTGAAGAAGAAATTGAAGAATTTTATGAGGAAATTTGTCATCTAAATAATAAAGGTAAGCAGCACTTGAAAATAATTATGGGAGATTTCAATGCAAAAATAGGGCAACGGCAACAGAATGAAACTTCAGTAGGTAAATTCGGTCACGGCAACAGAAACCAGCGTGGAAATACTCTCGTTGAGTTTGCAGAGGCAGAAGGGTTTTTCATCTTGAACTCCTTCTTCAAGAAAAAGCCACACAGGAAATGGACATGGAGACATCCAAACGGGACGACAAGTGAAATTGATTTTATTATGTGTAACAAAAAATTCGTCATAGAAGACTGCAGTGTGCTAAACAAGTTCAACACAGGTAGTGACCATAGATTGGTGAGATGTAAGATGCACCTCAACACTAAACTTGAACGTGGCAAGCTCATAAGACAAACAAAATCTATTGACATAACCAACCTTAAAAAACACCATAATACCTTCAAGTTGGAACTGAAGAACAGGTTCTCTGCTTTAGAAGGCCTAACATCAGAAGAAGTGGACATCTCTGAAGTTAACAGAAAAGTAACCAAAGCTCTTATGGAAACAGCAACAAAATTAGCTGGGTCTAAGAACAAGTTGCATGTAAACAAATTATCAGGAAAAACGAAAATGTTGATGCAAAAAAGAAGAGAGATGAGGACAACTAAAGAAGATGTGACTTCCAAAGTGGAATATATAGAGCTATGCAAGACAGTAAGAAAAAGTATCACTGAAGACGTAAGAAAATTCAACTGTGAACTAGTGAGGAAAGCAAGTGAAAACAACCAAAGCCTAAAGATAGCAAAGGGACATCTCAGTAAGGGAAGAAAACAGATTATGGCACTGAGAAAAGAAGATGGTTCTGTAACAAGAAATAGAGGCGAAATTTTGACAAGAGTGAAAGATTTCTACTCCAAATTATATGAAAGGGATGATACATGCACTCCAGACATCATGAAAGATACCAGTACCAGAGTTCCTCCAGTCCTTCCAGCAGAAGTTGCACATGCAATCAAGAACATGAAGCGGGGAAAAGCTCCAGGAGAAGATGGAATTACTGTAGACATCATACAAGAAGCAAGTGGAGAAATCGAAACAGTACTCGCCCAAATTTTCACTCGATGCCTTAATGAAGGAAAGATTCCTGAGGATTGGAACACCGCTACAATGATCCTGCTACATAAGAAAGGTGACATTGAGGATCTCGGAAACTACAGACCTATCAGCCTCCTATCAGTAGTTTATAAAATCTTCACTAAAGTTCTTTCACACCGCTTGAAGGTAACACTGGACATGGCTCAACCGAGAGAACAAGCTGGATTCAGGAGTGGCTACAGCACAATAGATCATATCCACGTGCTGAGAGAACTAATTGAAAGAGCGAGGGAATATGAACTTCCATTGTGCATGGCTTTTATTGATTATGAAAAAGCCTTTGATTCGGTGAAACCATCAACAGTTACAATGGCTCTGAAAACCTGCGGTATTGAAAATGCATACATTAATATTATTAATAACATCTATGAAAATGCAAGTGCAAAGATTAGGCTGTTTGAAAATACAACACACGTAAAAATTGGAAAGGGAGTGAGACAAGGTGACACCATATCTCCGAAGCTCTTTAATGCCACATTGGAGGGCGTTTTTCAGTCGCTGAGCTGGGAAAACAAGGGGATAAAGATTAATGGAGATTATCTAACCCACCTTCGTTTTGCTGATGATGTAGTCATTTTCGCAACTACCCCATCAGAGCTGCAGAGTATGATCCAGGAAATTGCTGACAAGAGTAAAGAAGTGGGATTAAAAATGAACTTTCAGAAGACAAAAGTGATGTTCAATGCTTTTACAAGAAATGAAGATTTATCGATTGATGGAGAAAAGCTGGAGATAACAGACACGTACATTTATCTTGGACAGCAGATATCAAGTGAGGGTCACATTGGTGAAGAAATTAATCGGCGTACAAAACTTGCCTGGAGAGCTTTTGGAAGAAACAGCATAATTTTCAAGAGCAATATGCCATTATGTCTTAAAAGAAAAGTGTTTGATCAATGCATCCTTCCAGTGCTTACATATGGTGCAGAGACGTGGACCTTAACTAAAAGAGACATACAAAGGCTGCAGACAACTCAAAGTAGCATGGAGAGGTGCATGCTTGGTATAACCAGGAGAGATAAGAAGAGGAACTCGTGGATCCGAAAATGACAAGAGTGGAAGACATCATGATCAGAGTTAAATCCCTGAAATGGCAATGGGCTGGACATACTGCCAGAAGGACAGATCATCGATGGACAGCCGAAATTTTAGATTGGATTCCAAGGGACAGGAAAAGACCCAGAAGAAGACCACATGGGAGATGGGTGGATGAAATTCGAAAGTATGCAGGGGTGACATGGAGGAGACTGGCACAAGACAGACCGTTGTGGAGGAAACTTGGGGAGACCTTCGTCCAGCAGTGGATTGATAATGGTTGACAATGATGATGATGATGATATATATATATACTATATTTACGAAAGTCACCGGACACCTAGAAGAGAAACACAACATAGCATTTATTGACATACATTAGTACGGTGTCGGTCCACCTTTGGCCTTAATGCATGCACTAACCCTTCGAGACAGGCTTTCGACAAGGTTTTGGAACAAAGCGATAGGTACGCGCTTCCATTCAGTACATAATGCTGCCGCTAACTGTTACTTAGTAGTAGGCGTTGGTTCTAAACTTCATATGCGGCACTCCAATTCATCCCATAGGTGCTTTATGGGGTTAAGATCAGGGCTCTTTGCTGGCCAATCCACACACGATACGGAATTACACGACGTAACAGTCCTTGCTTTATGGCCCAGTGCATTATCTTGCTGGTACCAACAATGCTCGGTTCCATAGTATTGCCACAGAGTTGGTAGGGTATAATTGTCCAGAATGTCGAAGTAGACGTGCTGGTTAACAGGTTTGCCCACGATAACCAATAGGCCGGGACTATACCACGAAAAACACCCCCACACGAGCATACTTCCAGCTCCAAACTTGACCGTAGGAATAGTACACTGTGGTAAATAGCGTCCCCCCGGCAGTCGCCTTACCCACACACGGCCAACGTACTTATGGATCGTGTATCTGGATTCATAAGTCCATAGGACCCTTTCCATTGATCTACAGTCTACGATAAATGTTCTTTACACCATACTAACCAACGACTAGCATTCGAAGTGGAGATGAAAGGCTAATCCACACGACCACGGTAACCCATGGAATGAAGTTCTCTGCGAATGGTACGTGTACTTACCGAGGTTCCAGCATTTTTACTGACCTGTACACTGAGGTCTTGTGCAGTACTCCGTCGATTTGGTGTAACGACTCTCCTGAGGCTTCGACGTCCTCTATCACTGATTTTCTTTGGTCTGCTGGTACGTTTTGCTGCTTCAGGCACGCCATGTGTCTTCCACTTATTCAGTACATCCAATATAGTTGACTTGAGTATGTTTAAACACCTCTCGGTTTCTTTTACTCACAACCCACAATTATAACACCCAACAATCTTTCCTTTCTCAAAGTCAGTTCTCTCTCGCAGCGACATTTTCACTCAACCTCACAGTGCGATATGATCGCGGTCAGCTGCAGGCTTGTTTTCATACAGTTTGCAGCTGTACGGGGCATCTTAACAACCCAGTGGATCCGTTCATTTGCTTTTGAAGGGGTGTCTGGCGATTTTTGTCAAAATAGTGTGTATATATACATGTATATATCTGTGCTATACCTAAGGACAGTATCCGTGAACTGCATGCAGCACACGGATATCATGTCCCAGACATGTTCGATCGGTGAGAGGTCAATCGAGCTAGCCACGGAAGGGTGTCGACATTGGGAGAAACCGTGCTGTGTGTGTGTGTGTGGTCGGGCATTATCCTGTTGAAAAATTGTTCTGCGATGTTCCAACCAGAACGGCAACACCACAGGTCGTAGAATGTCGTAGATGTACCGTTGACCCGTGAGCGTGGTACGGAGGACTACCAAAAGTGTCCGGCTATCATAGGAAATGGCTACCTAGACAGTCACTTTTGGTGTGCGGGCCGTGTATACAGTTCCACGGTAAAGGCAGGATCCGTGCGCTAGCCGGCTCGTCTCCAGACACGAATGCGCTGACCACCGGCGCCATGTGCAAACCGTGATTCATCGGTGAAGACAACACGACGCCCTGGACTTTATCCCACTTTCAACGGCTCGAAAACATATATATCATTTAGGTCTGGGACGCTGGCTTCTGACCGTCTGTCCGGATGAAACTTAGGTGGTGGGTTTGTATAATAGTCCAAGATCTGTAAGGTCCCTGGAATTAGTGATCCTAAGTTATTGACGGGCAAGTACTTATAATATTTAGTCATGGTGCCCCGAAACAAAAGAAATAAATACATTTTTGAAAAAAAAAAAACAGACCAAAGATACGAACTGCCCCTTTAAAAACGTTTTTTTTTTCGATTTGGGGTTTAACGACCACCGTGAGAAACTCAATGGCTATAAGCAGTCTCCCGTCCATAAAATAAGGCCAATGGTTCCAGGAAAGAGAGAACCAGTGCCTTAAGACAAACACAACATCCATGCCTCATCGAGATCCAAATCCGGAACCATCTCGGACGAATAGGCATAAGCCCGCGCTTACGCCACTGCGCAGCAGGGGCGGCTTAAAAAAGTTTACGACAAGCCAGGGCGAGTATCAAATGATAAGCTGATGACGAAGATGTAAAAGGAGATGCATTAAAGGAAATAAATATGCATTTATGCTATAAACTAATAGGTACAGTGAAAACTGTCTAGAAAGGTCATTCACGGTTTTGTGAAAAAATAACCGTCTTGACAGGTGACCGCTAAACAAAGTGGTTCGATTTTCCAAAATATCTCCCAACTCCACTTAAAAATGAAATAAGACACATTTGTTTTTATTAGCACCTGTTATGAAGTGCTTGTCCTTTCTTTCTTGTCATTTTTTTGGGAATTTTATTCACTATCTCTTTCCTTAAGAGCCAAAAGTAAGACTGAGGAAAGATGTCAAGCGTTCGGAACTTACGTACGTTTCCGCAAAATCGGGGGCTCCTGACCATTGGCGGATCCAGCGAGGGGGCGACCGCTTCCCTTTTCTTTAAATGGCAAACATTGCAAATGTGTTAATGTCCTATGACGAAGTAAATTTCTCCATCACTTTTATGCCAGGAGTGGGACTCGAACCCACAACTCGCGGTCCCTAAGCTCGGAGTGCTATCAACTGTACTACACTGGCATGTGCTCTCACTGTTATCTACCTTTATCTCATGTGAGTCTTGCGGGGCAGGCACGCCACAGTCAATGGAAGAAAAGATGATGCAGAGTAGACTTACGAAGGCAATGATCTTAAATCAAATAGTTCAGTTTAGTGAAATTGTAGCAATAAATGCACAGATTTTCGTAAAAGATTTCAAAACAACAAAAAATTGCCGTAACCTCGGAGATAAAATATTCTGTTCTATCATAAGAGAAATACGGGATTACGCCATATAATACAAATTTTGATGATGACAATCCGATTTTTGGCGTAAATGTGACAAGGATCGTAAGTAAGATAATATCCGAAAACTTGAAAATTTTCATCGTCCTGGAGCGGGACTCGAACCCGCGTCTCCCAGAAAACGCCCGGGTATGCTAACCACTACACCACCCAGAACGACCAAGTTTCAAGTTTCCGATTAATTTGAATAAAACCATCACAGGATTCGCTAGTCGAAGCAACCGGTATTCATATTTTAGCGAATCTGTAGGTTAAGAATCCTATCCCGTGATTACCCGGAGGAGCAGATAAATCATGAAAGAAATACGGGATTACACCACAATATACAAATTTTGAACATGTCAATCCGATTTTTGGTGTAAATGTGACGAGGATGGTAAGTCAGATATTATTCGAAAACTTGAAAATTTTAACGTTTTGGAGTGGGACTGGAATTCGCGTCTACCAGATAGCGCCCGTGTATGCTAACCACTACACCACCCAGAAGGACCAAGTCTCAAGTTTCCGATTAATTTGAATATAACCAACACAGAATTCGCTAGTCGAAGCAACCGGCATTCATGTTTAGCGAATCTGGAGGTTGAGAATCCTATCCCGTGTTTGCCCGGAGAAGCAGATAAATCATGAAAGAAATACGGGATTACGTAATATAATACAAATTTTGAAGATGACAATCCGATTTTTGGCGTAAATGTGACAAGGATCGTAAGTAAGATAATATCCGAAAACTCGAAAATTTTCATCGTCCTGGAGTGGGACTCGAACCCGCGTCTCCCAGAAAACGCCCGGGTATGCTAACCACTTCACCACCCAGAACGACCAAGTTCTGGGTGGTGTAGTGGTTAGCATGCCCGGCCGAATGAATGAATGCTGGTTGCTTCGACTAGCGAATCCTGTGATGGTTAAATTTAAATTGATCGAAAACTTGAGACTTGGTCGTTCTGGGTGGTGTAGGGGTTAGCATACACGGGCGCTATCTGGGAGACGCGGATTCCAGTCCCGCTCCAAGACGATGAAATTTTCAAGTTTTCGAATAATATCTGACTTATCATCCTTGTCACATTTACGCCAAAAATCGGATTGTCATCTTCAAAATTTGTATTATATGGTGTAACCCGTATTTCTCTCATGATTTATCTGCTCCTCCGGGTAATCACGGGATAGGATTCTTAACCTACAGATTCGCTAAAACATGAATACCGGCTGCTTCGACTAGCGATTCCTGTGATGGGTTTATTCAAATTAATCGGAAGCTTGAGACCTGATCGTTCTGGGTGGTGTAGTGGTTAGCATACCCGAGCGTTTTCTGGGAGACGCGGGTTCGAGTCCCGCTCCAGGACAATGAAAATTTTCAGGTTTTCGGATATTATCTTACTTACGATCCTTGTCACATTTACGCCAAAAATCGGATTGTCATCTTCAAAATTTGTATTCTGTTCTAGCTTCAGCAGAGTAATAATAAGAAAAAACTGGACGTTCCGAAACAAAGAAGGTTGAAGTAAAAAGAGATTTTGACTGATCATGAAAAGCAATGGTTGTGCTTTGTTACGTTTTTTAGTATTGTCTGGCGCCATTAATATTTGGAAGCAGGAAAAATCACCATGCGAGGTAGACTTTGGGGTGTGCGTGAAAAAGTACGGTTTCTTTTTTGATTGGGGGGTTAAACGACCACCGCGCGTGAGCAATGCGATGTGTTATACACAGTCATCCATCCCTAATTTAGTGCCACTGGTTCCAGCGAAGAGAAAGAATCAACGCCGTAAGACAAACACAACATCCATGCCTTAGCGGGATTCGAACCTGGACCTATCTCGGACAAATAGTCAGAAGCCAGCGCTTAGACAACTGCGCCACCGGGACGGCGAGAAGAAGTACGTACCTCGATTCTGCCGTAAGCAAAAACTCGTAAACATTTCCAAGATGAAAATTTTTCTGTTAAATTAACCCATCTGAATAGAAGGGACGAAACTTTATTTTGAAATATTTTATCCAGTCGTGAGATTTAAAAGCATCAAGCTGGTTTCCTCGAAAAGCGGGTAATTGAACATCATGAAAGTAGTGCTGATTTTTCAGTTCTTGTCAGCAGTTTGTGATTCAGAAATCGAGAACAATTATTTCAATGGAATTTTTTAAAAAGCCTTGTAATGATAGGAAGGTGTGACGTATATTCTAATTTAACTTTCATTTTTAGTTCCTTTTCCTATGTACATTTGAGTTTGTTCTTTTTTTCCACTTTCCAAACTTAACGTGATATCTTCTCTCTCACATGAATGAGGTTGACAACACTTTTGAGGTCAGAGAGAGTGACGTATGAATGTGATAAGAAAGCTAGATAAAAAGGGAGATACAGCAGTTGCTTGGTGTGGATGTGTTGGTGTGGAGATGTTCTATCGTTGTTAAGATAGATTATACGACCGATAATTAAGGTATTATATGTGAAGTGTAAAACTCGCAGTGCTATATTTTGGATTTCATCAAATATTGCTGGACCAATAAAAGGTTATCATAAGTTTGGCTTCTGTATATATTTCGTCTGACCGTAAAACCTTATTTAGAGCTATTTCGTGCAACTATTGCATCGTATTCTCATTTAGTTCAACATTTCCTCTGTCACGGTTTTAGACGTAGCGTAGCACCAATCTCGCACACCAAAAAGCATTACGTTATAAAGGGGCAGTACTGCAAGTTTTTAATGCGTGTGTGTGTGTGTGTGTGTGTGTGTGTTTGTACACATCTACCACATTTCTCTCTCTCTCTCTCTCTCTCTCTCTCTCTCTCTCTTTTTTTTAGACCACCGATGCAACTTTCCCCCTTAAGGTAAGCTTATGGTTCCGCCCCTGCTCCTACCACAAATTACCCAGAGGAAATGAAAGATAAGGAGATGCCGAACGCAACAGTAGCACTCTGCGGTTTAGCTTTGAAGCCACTTTGATCTTTACCACTCCTTTCTCTTCTTTAAAGTCAGCGATATGTTCAATTGCCATCTGCAGTGGATCATCAAGCTTGCTCAAACAATACGGCTGATATGTGAAAATACTAGGTTCGTTGGGATTAGGAAGATAAACTAACCAGTAGGTTTTTTTACGTAGTATAACTATACTAGTAATCCAAATTTCTTGACGTAGAATAGAAATCAAAGTTTTCAAGCTTTCGCGCTTCCTTGAAAAATCCATCTGGTCGATGTGCGAAACCTTGATTTCCTTTCTACGTCAAGAAATTCGGATTACTAGTACATTGAAGTGCCAAACGTCATGGGAAATGTACCTAGTATCGTGTAGGACCTCCTGTAGCTAGGCAGAGTGCAGAAACTGGACGTGGTATCGATTCCAGAAGTAGCCGGAAGACGTCTGGAGAAATGTTGAGCCATGCCGTCTGAACAGCCGGCCACAGTTCCCTGGTATTTGTAGGTACAGGATCTTGGGTGAAAATGGATCTTTCCACCGCGTCCCATAAGTGCTCTATTGGGTTTATGTCGGGCGAACGTGGTGGCCACACCATCTGTAGGATTTATCAAGAATGCTCCTCAAACCAATTTTGAACAACTTGGGCCCGATAACATGGTGCATTGTCCGCCTGGAAAAATCCCATCGTTGTTGGGGAACATGAAGTCCATGAAGGGCTGCAAATGGTCACCCAACAGAGCGAGTACCGGTTAATGACGTGCTTACGAGGACCGGAGGACCCAAAACGTGCGACGGATGACCCAAAACACATGTATGGAACCACCAACAAATTGCACAGTGCCTTGTCGGCAGCTTGCGTCCAGGGTCTTATTGGGTCTGCGCCACGCTCGAACTCTAGCATCAGCTCGTAACAACTGGTAGCGTGACTCATCGGACCACGCCACATGTTGGCAGTCTTCCAGGGTACAATTACCTCGTCCACGATCCCAGGTGAGGAGCTGTGTCCGATGTTGTGTTAACAAAGGCACTCTGGTGGGTCTTCTGCTCCCATACCCCATGGACGCTAAATCACGCTGCACTGATTTGATGTGTATGTCTCTGGTACCTCTTGCACTGAATGTGGATGCTTTTTGAGTTAGTGTCGCTTATCTGTTAGTATGGACAATCCTGGTCAGACGCCAATGGTCACGGCCATTCAGCACCCGTGGTCAGCTACTGCGCTGTCCGCGATAGGTGGTAATGCCTTCCATGAGGTATTCTGGGTACATGGATCGAGGAATGTTGAATGTTTGCACAACTTCTGAAATTGAATGTTCCATCCATCTGGCTCCCACTACCACGCCTCGATAATTCTCGTCGGCTTGCCGTAATCCTACTGGTGGATGCTTAACCTGACTCACAAGATTACACCTCGCAACTGATAAAAATCATGGCGTGATTCGAAGCCTTCAAACGACGGCAGCGCCAGTTAAAAATTTGCATGCTGCTATCCCATAACTTTTGGCACTTCAAGGTATAGTTATACTATTTTAAGTACAGTTGGTGTACAATTCCTGTTATTAATTAATTATTAAGTTTCGTTCTCTCTGGTTTAGGGCAGTTAATGATAGAAATTACGTACCCTAGTTAACAGAGACATACCGTCTGCAAACGAACTCCTAAGATCTTGACAGACTCCATAGAACAACCACCACGTACAATCTCGTGAGTGGTGGTGGCACCAACAGGTCATATTTTTAAACTCAAAGCCTTTTCGTTATCTTTCTAAAAATTTCTAAATAAGATTTTGCTATAATTTTCGTGTGTTGGTGACTGCGAAATGCAGCTATATTCTCTTACGCATTTCAAAATTGGCTGCCCGTGGCCACGTCCTGCAGGTGGCGGCCAAAGAAAGGTTTCTGATGCATTGTTTGTATTTGCGATAGCATTTGCGTCAGACAAGCCTGCCCACGTTGACAGTAACAGCGGAATAGAACTGATCGCCAACATAGGTTTCACTGTATATGGAAAATTCGTTTAACCTAATCGATATATCCGCTTAATCTGTATCGATATATTTTATTAGTCTGACTACGAGGAGCAGTCAGACTGAGACACAGACGAACAAAGAGATAAAACGAGTACCTCTTCATGTATCTGATAAAAAAAACATGATAAAAAGCAGGTAATCTACTGTACAACTAAGTCACGGTCACGATTTAAATCATGTCTTTCTGTTTTAGAGATTGATTGAATGATTCGAAAACACTCACACATCGGATGAATTGTCAAGTAACCAGTTTCAGACGTTCTGCTGTCCCTGTGCTTACCATCACCAAACTTCTTTTTGCCGACTCTTATTGGAATTCGCAGCGCAAAATGCAATCTGTAAGCCTCTTTCTTCTGTGACGACTTCTTCTCCTGACCTATTTCGGACTTCATTGTACTCATTCGACTAAGAGCTTTCTTAGATCATTTTTCTTCTCGAGACTGCAGTGGTGGCAACCACATGCCTCAGCACATGGCACTATTTCTCTTATTTTTCTTTTTTGTCTCTTTCTCACTCTCCCCTTCCCTTCAGATGCTCGAAGTGACGACACCTCGGGAGAAAAAATTGCAGATGGATACCGAGACATTCGCGCTCACCCTGTGCATAATTTTCGACACCTATCAAACACAAAAGTGGAGCGTGACCTGTTTTTGTGTTTCAGCCGGTCTTCTCTATATCTTATTCAAAAAATCCTCTCCATGTCTCGACCTATTTTGACTCTCCGATTAATTTCCAGTTACGAAGCATTGCAAAAATACACTGGCTTAAGAAATTACTATGAAATAATGTTTCCATTTTAAGAACCATTCCCATGGCACTGATTTATACACATACTCCCAATATTCCTCAAACATAACCCCCCAAAAAAGAGGCACCCCCATAAAAAAGAATCTGAATACCCCTACATTTCAAGGTGTGTAGCACACACAAAGATACATATATACTTTTTTGTGTCTTAGTCTTTTTATTATGATGCAACACAGCTGTATGACTTAGAGAAAGCTTACTACCGAGTAAATAGGACACCATTGTTGAAGGTATTGAAAAAATATGGTGTTACCGGGAATCTACTTAACAGTGTAAAAGCCATGTATGCTGGCAGTAGAGCTTGTGTACTAGTGAAAGGTGTTTTATCAAAATGGTTTTCTATTGGTGCAGAAGTCAGACAAAGTTGTGTAACGTCAGCATGGCTGTTTAATATATTTATGGATGCGTGCATGCGTGATGCCAAAATAGATGCAAGTGGTTTATGTCTTGGTGATATCCGTGTGTGCAGATTGTTGTAAGCTGATGACACTGTCTTGTTGACGGAAAGCAAAAGTGAGTTGCAGAGTATGTTGTCCCAGATGTACGAAGCTTGCATGAAATTTAAACTGAGTATAAATAACAGAAAAACCAAATTTATGGTTTTTGAGAGAGGAACTGGTAGCACTGAGTGCAATGTAAGTTAAATGGCACTCTGATTGGCCAGGTGAGTGAGTTTGTGTATTTAGAAAGCATGTTTGACAGAGAGAACAAATTGGATGGTGAAATTAGTAGGCGAGTGAATTGTTCATTAAAAGCCATAGCTGCTTTGGGAGGTTTTCACAGAAATCATGGGTTCTCAAGAGAGTGAGAGTACCGCATGACTGTGTATGAAAGAGTAATTGTTCCTACTGTGATGTATGGCAGTGAAACATATATATATATATATATATATATCATCATCATCATCATTGTCAACCATTATCAATCCACTGCTGGACGAAGGTCTCCCCAAGTTTCCTCCACAACGGTCTGTCTTGTGCCAGTCTCCTCCATGTCAACCCTGCATACTTTCGAATTTCATCCACCCATCTCCCATGTGGTCTTCTTCTGGGTCTTTTCCTGTCCCTTGGAATCCAATCTAAAATTTCGGCTGTCCATCGATGATCTGTCCTTCTGGCAGTATGTCCAGCCCATTGCCATTTCAGGGATTTAACTCTGATCATGATGTCTTCCACTCTTGTCATTTTTCGGATCCACGAGTTCCTCTTCTTATCTCTCCTGGTTACACGAAGCATGCACCTATATATATATATCATTGAACTGGGAAAACAAAGGGATTAAGATTAATGGAGATTGCTTAACTCACCTTCGTTTCGCTGATGACGTAGTCATCTTTGCTACTACCCCTTCAGAGCTTCAGAGTATGATCCAAGAACTTGCTGACAAGAGTAAAGAAGTGGGATTAAAAATGAACTTTCAGAAGACAAAAGTGATGTACAATGCTTTTACAAGAAACGAAGATTTATCGATTGATGGAAAAAAGTTTGAGACAACCGATTCCTACACTTATCTTGGGCAGCAGATATCCAGTGAGGGTCACATTGATAAAGAAATTAATCTGCGTATAAAACTTGGATGGAGAGCCTTTGGAAGAAACGGTACAATTTTTAAGAGCAGTATGCCATCATGTCTCAAAATAAAAGTGTTTAATCATTGCATCCTGCCAGTGCTTACATATGGAGCAGAGACATGGACCTTAACTAAAAAATACATACAAAGACTGCTGACAACTCAATGAAGCATGGAGGGATGCATACTTGGTGCAACCAGGAAAGATAAGAAGAGGAACTTGTGGATAAGGAAAATGACAGGAGTGGATGGCATCATGACCAGAGTGAAATCACTGAAATGGCAATGGGCTGGACATGTTGCCAGAAGAACGGACCACCGATGGACAACCGAAATCTTAGACTGGATTCCGAAGGACAGGAAAAGACCCAGAAGAAGACCTCATGGGAGATGGAAGGATGAAATTCGAAAGTATGCTGGAGTGACATGGAGGAGACAGGCCCAAGACAGACATTTGTGGAAGAAACTTGGGGAGACCTTCCTCCAGCAGTGGATTGATAATGGTTGACAATGATGATGATGACGATGAATGTGCGTATATGTGATCGGACCCCCCAGATTTTGATACCTGGTTAAATCACTGGTATGAAGTATAAAAAAAGAAGAAAAAGGTCTTGTGTACGTCGTGTGATGGATGTCAGCGAAGTCCGAGATCGCTGTAATAGAGAAGTTTGATACGGGAACTGTAAGCAAATAATCAGTTAAACGTTTATCTGGTAGTTTGTATTTCTTTGTGCAGCTAACGTCTGAATCTCAGAGAACAGCTTAGTGATATGATATGGTATGCAACAGAGTTGTCAACAGCAGTTAGTATTTACATGAATTCCTCAACTTTACCTTGAAGCATCTTTTGCCATAATGCAATAATTTTAGTATTTTAATGTTATACATCTTTCCCCACAGTAGTAAAATAAATCTGAAGTAAAACATTTGGATGTAACGAAAACGGGTAACGGAAGCAGTCGATGAGCCACCTAGGTTGATTTTCTCAAATATCTCGGAAACGGTACATCGTAGCGAAATTTGGCTTCCTCTCGTCACCCTCCCCAAGGCGGACTTGCTTTTCGAGAGATTTAAAATGATATACAGGGTGATTGTAAACTTCTTCAACAAAACAAGATGAGTGATAGTACACAACAAGACAAACAATATTTGCAATGGAACCTAGGGCCGCATCACACTCTTAGTGCCAGGAACCAAACCTGGCCCTTCCGCCACTAAAAAGAGCACGTTCGAAAAACGTCCAGCTGGCACACGGAGTTCCAGCCAGTGCATGAGAAGCACAAGATGCAAATCAGGTGCGCTGAACACGTGCGTAGACGATGAGGAGAAAACATTTAAAAACGCAGGCGAACCCGTTCAGCGATATTACCGTGCGAAAATCAAATGAGTATTGACGTATACGTCTGACCAGCGCAGCGTATTGTGCATTCCTGGAGCAAGTGCTTCCCGGTTTGCTACAGGATGTTCCGCTTACTACACGGAGGGACATGTGGTTTACGCAAGATGGGGCCCCAGCACACTTTGCCACCGAAGTCCGATACTTCCTAAATGCGACATATCCGGGCGGTGGATTGGACGCAGTGGACCTGTGAATTGGCCTCCACGCTCCCCGGACCTTAATCCACTGGATGTCTTCTGGGGGCACATGAAAACATTGTTGTGCGAAACACCTGTGGACTCTGTGGAAGATCTCGTCGCGCGAATCGCTGTTGCTGCGGACAAGATCATCACCACACCGGGAGTCTACGAGAGGGTGCGACAGTCCTTCATTCGCCGGCGTGGGCTCTGCAACAACGCCCTTGGACGCCACTTTGAGCAGCTCCTTTGAGTCTTTCTCTAATGCGATTGGAATTGTGCAACTCATAAATTAGGTATATCTCTTTGTTTTCACTGATGAAAGTTCAACGTGGATATGTAGCTTTACTCTTTTCTGGCACTACGAGTGGAATGCTGCCCTAGGTTCCTTTGCAAATATTGTTCGTCCTGATATGTACTATCACCCCTCTTGTTTTGTTGAAGGAGTTTACAATCGCCCTGTATGATATCACGGAGTTGATTTTCTCAAACAGGGCGTCGGAACGATACTCGCTTCCTCTCGACTTCCGCTAGGAATGGCGGTGTTACCTGCTGTTGACCAGAGCTTTAAAATGATGCATACCATGATGGGATGTAACCTGCAGATACCGTAGAGCAAAACCTACCAATCCCCTTCACTAACACACTTGCGATTCAGCTTTTCTTTCTAACTTGAGGACAAATCTTAGCTTGCGTATGCGCAAATGGACTTTTGAAGTTACATCACACTTTTATCGGTGTCATGGTAGTTTTTTAAGTTCGTCTAAATCTGAGTAATGTATAATAATAATAATAATAATAATAATAATAATAATAGTTTGTCTTATGCTGTTAGCCTTGAAAAAGCCATCTAGCAATGAACAAAAGCTTGGCAAAATGTATAATTAATTCCTAACACCAATAAACGCATAATTATTCTAGTTTTATATCTTCATTCATTGGTTTAATGACAATAATATTCATTGATCCAAATACACTATACAGACAAAAGTCACCGGACACCCCTTCTAAAGCAAATAAACGGATCCGTTGTGTTGTTAATATGCGCGATACAGTTGCAAACGGTATAAAAACAAGCCTGCAGCTGACCGTAGATCATACCGTGAGGGAGGTTGAGTGAAAATGTCGCGATGGGAGAGAACTGACTTTGAGAAAGGAAAGATTTTTGGGTGTTAGTGGGTTGTACGTAAGACAAACTGAGAGGCGTTTAAACATACCAAAGTCAACTGTTTTGGATGTACTGAATAAGTGGAAGACACATGGCGTGCTTGAAGCAGCAGAACGTACCGGCAGACCAAAGAAAATCAGTGATAGAGGACGTCGAAGCCTAAGGAGAGTCGTTATAGCTAATCGACGGAATGCTGAGTACTGCACAAGACCTCAGTGTACAGGCGAGTAAAAATGCTGGAACCTCGGTAAGTACACGTACCATTCGCAGAGAACTTCATTCCATGGGTTACCGTGGCCGTGCGGATCAGCCTTTCATCTCCACTCCGAATGCTAGTCGTCGGTTAGCATGGTGTAAAGAACATTTATCGTGGACCGTAGATCAATGGAAAGGGTCCTATGGGCTGATGAATCGAGATACACGATCCATTAGTCTGATGGCGGTGTGGGGATAAGGCGGCAGCCGGGGGAACGCTATTTACCACAGTGTACTGTTCCTACCGTCAAGTTTGGAGCTGGCAGTGTACTCGTGTGAGGGTATTTTTCGTGGTATGGTCCCGGCCCATTGGTTATCGTGGACAAACCTGTTAACCAGCACGTCTACCTCGATATTCTAGACAATTATGCCCTACCAACTCTGTGGCAATACTATGGAACCGAACCTTGTTGGTATTAGCAAGATAATGCACCGAGCCATAAAGCAAGGACTGTTAAGGCGTGGCTTGACGATAATTCCGTATCGTGTGTGGACTGGCCAGCACAAAGCCTTGATCTTAATCCCATGGAGCACATATAGGATGAATTAGAGCGCCGCATAAGAAGTTTGGAACCAAAGCCTACTACTAAGCAACAGTTAGCGGCAGCATTATGTACTGAATGGGAGCGCATACCTACCGCTGTGTTCTAAAACCTTGTCGAAAGCATGTCTCGAAGGGTCAGTGCATGCATTAAGTCCAAAGGTGGAGCGACACTGTACTAATGTATGTCAATAAATGCTATATTGTGTTTCTCTTCTAGGTGTCCGGTGAGTTTTGTTAATATAGTGTACTTAAGTAGCGCAAAATGTCAGTAATTAGTAAACCTTATTGTATGTTTTTATTATTTAGTTTAACTTAGTATGTACCGAACTGTGGTTAGGCGTGGTCGTTAGCTACGCGAATAAATGCAGTGTGTTGTGCGTAAATAAATGTATACTCCCGAATCTCCCGTTTTATTTCACATCCACAAAGATATCTGGTCATGCGAAAGATTCATAGCATAAATTATCTACCAAGAGTACCAGGGTATACTCTCGGTTTTTTTTTTCATTTGAAGTTTATGAATATAACAAAATGAATATTTCTTGTTTAGTTTTTGTTGTTTAAAACCTGTCATTGAAACCACACAACGTGTGTACATACCTCTTCAGTTTAGTTTGTTAGAATCATTGCAGATATACTGCTGAATCATTTTAACGTGCACAAGATTTGTGAAAATATAAATATCTGTTTCCGCAACCCATGTAAATACTTAGTTGCTTTTCCCATGTTTAGGGAAGTATTTAGATATGAGAAATAAAAATATAAAAACATTACAAAAACAAAATAAATGTGAGTAGTTTTGGATAGAGTTACCAGTTGCAACCATTCTTAACTATGAACTTATCAATAATTCTAAATTTAAATAAATAAATACATCACTCTTTCCACGTTCCAGAAACACATAGCAACCGAAAAATTGCTTTTCAGCCGCCGCCGTGGAATTGAACCACAGAACTCTCGATAACTAGCCGAGCGCTTTAACTTCACACCCCGTGGATTGTTAGCTGTGGTAAAAAGTTAACGCGCTCGGCTAGTTATCGAGAGGTCCGTGGTTCAATTCCACGGCGGCGGCTGAAAAACACTTTTTCGGTTGCTATGTGTTTCTGGAACGTGGAAAGAGCGATGTATTTATTTATTTACTGATGCCACGTATTTGGAGAATTTTCACCTTGAATTCTCAATTCTATTTTTATCACTTGGCATAAGGGCTTAATATTTCATAATCAAAATTTTCAGCCTTTCAAACATTTACGTTCATTCATCACCGTTTCCCCCCATCTCCCAATTTTTTCGGCACCCTCCCAAATTGGAATTTCAGGATAAACGCCCTGCCCCGTGGAAAGATGAAGCAGGCATACAGCGAAGACCCAAAACATTGTGATCACGTGCCAAATATGATGTTGGTTCTCCTTGTGTCGCCAAAACAGTTCTTACACGGAGAGGCAAAGGCTCTACAAGATATCTAAAGGGGTCTTGTGGTATCTGGAAACACGATCTGTGAAATTCACAAATTTGTCAGCGACGAACATCGAACCGGCATTTCCTTGATTCTGAGCGAGCAGCTGTGCAGACTAAGCTAGAGAGACCGAATATATCCCTGCATATTTGTCGTCTACACAGGTGTTTCACCCCTGTAGTACATCACATTACCCCCTTTTTTTTCTTTTTTTTGAAGCGAAGAAGGAACTTTTTGTTAATTCCATACGATGTGTGGAACGAACATCACACATTTTCGAAGAACCCAACGGGCAATGGATCCATTTTTACAGTGGATCCATTTTTAAATAAAAATTTGTCGGTGATGGAGATCCAACTCGCGTCTCCTCGCTCCGGAGTGAGTTGCTCTAACCGACTAAGCTACACCGATGGAATGTAACGCGAATCCTCGCTCCGAAGTGAGTTGCTCTAACCGGCTAAACTACATCGACGGAATATATCGCTGCAGATGAGTCGTCTTCACACGTGGATGGAGATCAAATCCTTGCTCCAAAGTGAGTTGCTCTAACCGACTAAGCTACATCGACGGAATATATCGCTGCAGATTTGTCGTCTTCACACGTGGATGGAGATCAGATCCTTGCTCCGAAGTGAGTTGCTCTAACCAACTAAGCTACATCAGAATATATCGCTACAGATTTGTCGTCTTCACGCGTGGATGAAGATCGAAACCACGTCTCATCGCTCCGAAGTGAGTTGCTCTAACCGACGAATGTAACGCTGCAGATTTGTCGTCTTCACACGTGCTTCACCTCTGTAGTACGTCACATTATCTACCTCTTAATTAATTTATTTTTTTGAAGCGAAGAAGGAACCTTTTGTTAATTCCATACGATGTGTGGAACAAACATCACACATTTTCGAAGAACCCAACGGGAAATGGATCCATTTTTACAGTGAATCCACTTTTAAATAGGAATTTGTCGGTGATGCGGATCCAAACCACGTGTCCTCGCTCTTGAGTGAGTTGCTCTAACCGACTAACCTACATATCGCTGCAGATTTGTCGTCCTGATACGTGATGTAGTACTCCACATCATCTACCTCTTAATGTTTTTTGAAGCGAAGAAGGAACCTTTTATTAATTCCATACGATGTATGGAATGACATCACACATTTTTCGAAGAACCCAACGGCCAGTAGATGCAATTTTACGTTCGGACGGCAATGTGAAAACAGGAAAGCCGCATCTCCTTGCTCTGAAGTGAGTTGCTCTAAGCGACTAAGTTGCACAGACGGAATGTATTGCTGCAGATTTGTCTTCTTGATACGTGCTTCACCTCTGTAGTGAGTCACATGTTCGAAAATGATTCGCGGAATATGAGGAAGATTTCCAGGCATTTCCCTGGCCTCCAAATTCCCCAGGTGTTAATCCAATCAATCATTTCTGGTTTGTGTTGCAACAGCAAGTATGATCTGCACAGGCTGAACTACTGTGAAAACATAAATTTTTTCGTGACAGAAACGAACAAGCACCCCTTCACTCCAGAGTAACTTCCTCGCCCAACTAAGCTACACGGACGGAATGTATCGTGCAGATTTGTCGTCATGACACGTGATTCACCTCTGTAGTACGTTACAACATCTGAATTACGTCACACCACGTAACTTACAAGAGTTAAAGGATCTGGTCGTAACGGGTTTATATCAGATACCACAAGATACGTTCAGAAATCTTGTAGCATTCGTGACTCGCCGGTTAAGAGCTGATTTGGCGGCACGTGGAGAGCCAACATCACATTAGGCAGGTGGTCATAATTTTTCGACTCTTCGGTATATGTGAGTGAAGCAGAAGGCGTAACTAGGGCGGGGCAGTCAGGGCGGCTGCCCTGGGCGCAGCTCAAGATAGGGCGTAAAAATCATTGCTTACCATCTGATTAAAAGTGGAATTCAAACTTCTGCACCAGTTTCTGGTACAGCTTTTTTGGCGCCATAATTTGTCATTTACGAATTTTTTAAAAATATATTTCGCCAGTTTCACAGCCTTGCTACATTCACATTTCTTCCTCAAAACGTTTAGGGGATGTTAGCTGCTTACACATTCAGAAATGAAGGCGTAGTTGAATAGCCCGTCCAACTGAAGAAGATCCACGGCCTTCGTCGAAACGAATGCGGTCTGCTGTTTTTCTTTATTTGGATGGCGTATACGTATGTTACAAGATTAGAATGTCCTTCACGTTGTTGAAGATTCTCTGGGGGCTATTTGATTATTTCTGCAGCAGCGAGCCATGTCTGCTAGCTGCATTCGGTCCATTTGATGTTGCACCGTAGGTTCGAACTCGGAAGCAGTTAGGAAAATCTGTGCAAACAGTCGCAGTTTAATTGTGAATTCCTCTTAAAAAACAGATAACATTAGGGTGTGACGTTAATATAAGATACACTGTTAAAAGAAATCTACTTAAAAATGATAACTTGAGCCTACTGTTTTTTTTAAGTACAATCCTACCGTAAACGAGCACATGACATGCTCAAATATAAGTAACCATACGTACTTACAAATAACTGCGTCAATAAATCTAAATATAATCTCGTATTACTTCATTTTAGATAGTATAGATTTCAAGAGAAATTGTTTAATAAATGTGTAAAGTGACACACATAAATAATTATTACAACAAAGTCACTGATCACAAGTAATTTAATTATACATAAAGTATCTTTGTGTACGTTTTAAAATTAACTATATTTGTGCCAATCTCATAAATAATATATTGTCGCTTCATCACTATATTTGTCATAAAACTGTGCGGTTCATTTGCCCAGCATGTGACAAGAAGTATATCTATTATACCAGATGTGCCATCGAATAATATACTTCCAGTTGATTCTATGAATAAATGAATATGTATGGATTACATGTATTCCAAATTTGAAATCCAATGTTGCGCCGCGGGTGGCCTCGTGGGCAACGTTCGTGACTGCCACGGAAAGGACCTCAGGTTCGATCCCAGGCAGGTGCGAACGCTCGATCCACTAAATATCCACCATGCGTCGGATGGAGACGTTAAGCCGTCGGACCCCGGGTACTGGCCTACCGCATCCGTGTCACTTTTCTATCGGGCACTCTAGACCAAATCTCCTAGCTTCCTATTTCTAACGGTTGTTTAAGACCTGGGGTCAGACACTCCCTTCGCAAAATCCTCTACATAGGATCTGAAATTTGAAATCGAGCTGGGGATGGCTTAGTGGTTAGAGATTTATACTGCTGATGGAGGGATCCATGGTTGAAACCTAGCCTGGTGGTGTGAATTTCTAACAATCGCTGAAAATTCGCCGTGTATCGGACGAGCAAGTTAAGTGACGGCCCCTGAGTAGGAATCTCCCGGTTACATACAACGGTGTTCATTCCTAACCCCCCCCCCTAATTCTTCTCTGCCTTCTAAGTGCAAAAAAAAAAAAAAAAAATAATCGTACGCTTGTATGGTGGCGCCATCTAGTGTGCTCTGTCTTACTTACAAACTATCCTGTCAAAATCACTAGATTCGCTCTAACTTCCTTTCCGAAAGGGCACAGAAACTGAATGAAGTTAGAGCACATATATTTGAAATATATGGATTTTTTTAGTACATATATTTCAAATTAGAAATACCAGATCACAATTGATTTCCTGTACGTACTCAAAAATGAGTACGCGCCTTTTTTCAAAATTGAGACAAAAAGTACTCGGAGCTATTATAAGCCCAGAATGTACTCAAAAACAAGTACATTTTGCTTATTTCTAAGTACCAATTTTTAACAGTGTAGAAATACACATAGGTTCAATATTTTGTGGTCTGCCCCCGGCGCAGGAATCCCTAGTTACGTCTCTGGAGTGAAGTTCCACAGCGATTCGGAAATAACCTTAGTTTTCCTGATGTAGTATTATTTCAGTTTCAGGAGTCGCAAAATACAACTTTTGTATGTATAATGAAACGCTGGAATTTAACGTTCATTGTGAAAAAGTGATGGATGCCATTATGTGTTTTCCATACCTTCGAATTCATCCGATCATAAACTGAAATTCTCTTCGTGGGGAAAAGTAACTTCCGAAGTTAAGGAACGAGACGCTGTTCTTTGTGTTTCAGGGATGTTTTCGAGCTCTGTTGCAATTTTATGCGTTCACGTAACTTTGGCATTTGTCTGCGACTTCTAATGTCTGCTTTAAGTTTTTCGCTTTCAATCCTTTCCACATGTCTTGGTTTTCCGGGCACATAAGCCAAGCTAAGCTACTTACTTTTCGTACACTAACTTTATTTGGCGAGGATACGACGGATTCTTGCAAAATAAAGTTAAGGCTTCTGAAGTAATAGTTGGCCAGCTAGGAAATTGCTTTGCAGAAAACGTGACGAAATAACTGTTGGTCTGAGCGAGTATTATTTTCTCAAGTAGATTACTTGAATGGCTGTTCTGTCAAATAATTTTATAATGCCGTTGAACTGATAATACTCTGTTTTGCATATGAAAGGCTTGAGAAGCTATCAGAATAAGAAAGGTGGAGATTTATATTTATTATATTTATAGGGAATGAAGAAAGAATGAAATCATTCATAACAAAAGAAACGTTGTGACGTTCTACTGAGGTAAAGCACGTGTCGAGACGACAGATCTGCATTGATACATTGTTAAAAAAATGCTCAAAAACGAGAACCTTAACCTGTTGGAAAATGTTGGATTGTATAATTATGGTTATGTTTTAGAAAATATTAAGTATACCAAGTTATAAAATGAAGCTATTTTAATCGATGTTCAAATTTTCATCTTTGGGAACGCATTAATTGTGAAGAAAATGTGTACAGAAGTTTTTCCATTGGAAGTATAGGAAGCAAAATTACTTAACGTCCACCTTAAAGGAGCAATTCTTGTATCTATGAAAATTTTATTTTGAAAACGGCTTTAAGGATTTTGATGAAAGCCGTTTGCCTAACGTTTTCTGGTACTAGAAATCGATTTAGCTTGATCTCGACTTCAGGAAAATTCGTTTAGTGGGTTGAATAACCACCCCGAATTACCACGTTTTCAGTGTCATAGCGTCGTTCCATTAATGTTACCCATGCTTAGAAATCTTATGACGTCACAAGCTCGCGATTGAGATGTTGGCGCGCGGTCAGGCCATCTGTCTCATTACGTCACGCGTTGTGTGCGTATGCCCGCCCGCACGATAACTCACGTAACCATCGTTCGATTTCGATAAAATTTTAGTATGTGGTAGGGGACCATCTGGGAAGGAACCCTACTGAAAGTGAACGAAATGGGGTCAAAGGTCAGGACATAGGAGCGGGATCCATTCCACTGTTCTTATGCATCAAAACTAACGTAAAAAAGGTTTGATTTCGATGAAATTTTAGTATGTGGTATGGGATCACCTGGGGACAAACCCTATTGAAAATGGGCGAAATGGGGTCAAAGGTCAGGACATAGGAGCGGAATCATTTCGATCGCCATTATGCGTCATAACTTGTGTAAAAATGCTTCGATTTGGATGAAATGACTGCCTGGGGACGGATCCTATTGAAAATGGGAGAAATGGGGTCAAAGGTTAGGACACAGGAGCGGGATCTATTCCATAGCCCTTATACATCATAACTTACTTCAAAATGCTTCGAATGAGACAAAACTTTATCACCTTATTTCGGAGGTATACTGAACCGGTTCTGTTGAATATAATCGAAATGGGATCAAAGGTCAGGACAGAGGAGCGAGATTTATTCTACAGCCATTATCCTAATAACTTGAGTAATAACTTGAGTAATGATTTCTGGTATGTTGGAAAGCGTATTATAATCAATGCATTGCATGATTTTACTAAATTGTTTAAAGTACAATCGTATCGTAAACGAGTACATGACATGCTCAAATATAAGTAACCATACGTACTTACAAATAACCTCGACAGTAAATGTAAACATAACCTCGTATTACTTCATTTTAGATATTATAGATTTCAAGAGAAATTGTTTAATAAATGTGTATAGTGACACACAGTACAACAAAGTCACTGATCACAAGTAATTTAATTATGCATAAAGTATCTTTGTGTACGTTTCTACATGGTTAAGCAATCCAACATTTGTTTGTCTACTGACGTCATCAAGGTACAGGTCGCGCCATCTTTTTTCTGGTTTCAACACCACCAAAGGAAAAGTTATTGATTTTTAATATAATTATGGTTATGGTTTTGAAAATATTAGGTATTCCAAGTTGTAATATGAAGCTATTTTAATCGATGTTCAAAATTTCATCCTTGGGAACACATTAATTGCGAAGAAAATGTGTACAGAAGTTTTTTCATTAGAAGTATAGGAAGCAAAATTACTTGACGTCCACCTTAACTACTAAACATCTGAAAAAGCTACCCGGAGGTAGCGAAAGCTAGCATCGTTTTGTTTCTCATAGTTTATACGCCTAATAAACGGAGTTCACTTTTTTATCGTCTTCTCATTAATTTGGCGTACAGAAACCCGCTTTTTCATCGTTCGTATATATATAGGCTACAGCTTTCTGCTTTAGTGCGCGGATCAAACTACTGCAGCAAAGTTTCGTCGCCTGTATAAACCGTTTCATGACTTCTGGATCTTCGTTAACCATTTGCTTTAATTGTTGACAAACTGCATCTCAACGATCCATTTGTTCCTTTGTCAACAAATGGTGAACCCATTTAGAACAAACTTGTTTCATGCCCAAATGCTCGGTTAAAATTCTATGAATTGATGATTTTCGAAAATGAACCATATCTTCGATATCTCTAATTGAAAGGTGTCTATCTTCCCGTATAATAACACCTATTGTATTGATGTTTACCTCTATAACACTCGTTCAAGATCTTCTGCCATGCGCGATTAAAGCAGCCGACTAGCGACCATCTATAAATTCTTTATGCCATCCGCAAATTGTGGATTTTCTTAGACATTTATCTTTATAAGCCTCTTGCATAAGACGGAAAGTCTTTCCGACAGACTTCTTAAGTCGGAAGAAAAATTTAATGGCGCATCTTTGTTCATCTTTCATATCCACTTTTCGAAAAACCACAACGCGGAAACATCTGTTAGGGGTTCACGAAAGAACGCTTGTTAAACTGCGCACTAACGACGATGCGTGCGTGATAAACAGGTGTGGCAGGCTACCATGGTTACTACAGGGTGCGCCATATAAAAGAGGCTCAGTGGCCAGACGTTTTTAGGCGGATGCAGGTGGCCTAGTGGGCAACGTTCGTGACTGCCACGGAAAGGGCCTCAGGTTCGATCCCAGGCAGGTACGAACGCTCGATCCACTAAATATCCGCCGTGCGTCGGATGGGCACGTTAAGCCGTCGGACCCCGGGTACTGGCCCTCCGGTAATAAATAAGGGCGTCTTCCTCCCCCTTTCTGCTTCGCTTCCGTGTCACTTTCCTATTGGGCACTCTAGCCCAAATCTCCTAGCTTCCTATTTCTAAGGGTTGTTTATGACCTGGGGTCAGACACTCCCTGCCTAAAATCCTCTACATGTGATCATGATCATGGCGTTTTTAGGCGGATTAAAGTAGTTTGGCGAGTTTCCAGGTAAAACCACTTTGTTCAACTTCTAATCGGTTTCTGCGTGTGCAGCTGCAAAGGAATTCTCCAGAGTGGTTAATCACAGCCAGAGCAGTGTAAGTACGCGGTCATAAGTGTAAGTGAAGAGAGAACAAAAGCAACGGAGATGGTTTTAAGTACGGAACAGCGGATTTTTATTGTGGAACGGTATTTGAGAAATAACTCATACAAGGCTTTAAATGAGTTCTTTACAGAAAAATTTCCACATTGCGCTGCACCGGCGAAATCAGTGGTACAGAAGTTAGAGGCGGAAATTTCGTGAAATCGGCATGGTGTGCAACAGGGAAAGAAACAAACCCAAGACAATTCGTACTGAAGACAATATCAAGGATGAGTGCACAATGATGTTACAAAGCCCTCGTAAGTCGATTCGCCGATTATCATCTGCATCGGAAATATCTGATACATCATGCCGACTCATGCTTAAGGTGGATTTGCATTTTCGGCCATACAATGTTACGGTGCCCCAAGAACTTAAAACTCCTGATTATGCAAAACGGATGCAATATTGTAAGTGGTTTCAGGAGACCACTGTCAGCGGTGAAATGGACCCAACACTTCATTACACGACAGACGAAGCAGGGTTTTATCTGTCCAGGTATGTCAATGCGCAAAACAGCAGGATTTGGACCGACAGGAATCCCAGACGGACAATGGAGACCCCTCTGTACGACCAAAGGATAGGCGTTTGATATGCAGTATCTGCGAAGAGGATAGTCGGTCCATTCTTTTTCACTGACACCATCAACTCGAAGCGCTATGTTCCGCAACTATTCAACTCATTTGTTGCCACGGTTACAGAAGAAGAGCGAACATACGCTTTCTTTCAGCAGGATGATGCAACGGCGCATACTGCGCGGAACAGTCTACGTGCTGTGCATGAAGTGTTTGGGGAGGACAGAACTGTATCGAAGGGACTTTGGCGACCTAGATCACCCGATATCTCCACCTGTGACTTTTATCTGTTTGGAGAATTGAAAGAGAAAGTGTACGCAACTAATCCGCACACCCTTGACGAATTAAAAGTGAACATCACGGATATCATAGCCAAGATTACTGCTGATGAGTTGTGGCGAGTTACGAACAACATGTTCCGTCGTGTGCAGCTGTGTCTTGATGTCGGAGGACAGCACTTTCAGCAATTGTTGTAAACTCAGGTAAATTACTCCTGTTTACTCTCATTTCAACTATCCTTTACCATTTATAGTAACATTGCCTGACTGTTGCTTTTCATTATACTCGGGCCTCTTTTATATGGCACACCCTGTACAACGGATACCGTTTTTTTCGGGACTCCTGCCGATGTCGAAGTCAGTATTACATATTGTTTATAAAAAGCATTCTCAGTTGTTTTGCCACAAGCTATGTACAATTGTTGTGCTCCTAAATGTGAAAATGGTGAAATCAGTAAAAAAATAAATGATGTGATGCCGAATGTATTATTTGGTTGTTTCTATCTGTTTCTTTTTTTCTTTCAATCTCTGGTTTGTCCTGCTTTTATTGTATGTAATATTTCTAACAGAGATGTGTCTGCCATCAAAATGGCGAAAATTATCCGTTTTGGCTAATAGCCTCAGTTGCCGTGATTTTTTGTGAAAACCTTTGGTTATTGTCTTTTCCAATCAAAATGGGAATGTGAATGAATTGCGATTAAAAATAAAGTTTGATAATGAATAAATTGAAAACAACAGTAATTATAATTAGTTCCTTCAGGAAAATGCTGGAATAAAATTAAATTTCCTTGTAGCTAAACGAGCGAAAGCTTCACTTCCTAGCTCATGTAAATTTCTATTCATTAATCGAAGTTACTCCCTTAGGAAGATTTTAGTTAAACATTACTTAGTTCCTTAATGAACCACATTTAATCAAAGACTTGGGCATCAACGGACAACAATCGTCTTTTTTGTATTGTCACGCAAAGAATGCCAAATAAGCTCATTGCGTTCAAACCGAAGAATTTTAAAAATATAACTTTTATAGTTTAGAAAATTTACCAAAGATGGCAGCTTTTCAGAACGAAATTTTCTACAGCAAATTGCAGCCGTGGCTCTGAAATGAAAATTCTGAATGTGCTTTCAATCTATATATAGTAATTAGAGAGAATGCTTTCGTGTGTGTGTGTATCTTATCCATAACTCATCGCAATATCGTGCCAAACGTCTCAAATTTTGGTACATTCTTTTTAATCGCTGTCCGATTTGCAGCAGTGGCCTCTTTCATATCGAAATTCCGAAAGGGGGCATACTAGAAGGAAAATATTCTTTATGATATCTCTGCGGGACCCAAAATTACAGCTGAGAATGCTTATGTGACCTTGAATGTGGGTGAGCTGCCATTGTAAGAACGTCTTTCCCTGAGATTAATACGTTTTCCATGTATTAGATAACCGCCTCCAAGAACATGAATTCCAAAACGAACAACAAATCCGAAGTGCATTAGATTTCTTTTTTGCTTTAATGTATCCACATGGGAAAAGGTTGTGGCCACACATAGAGATATTACTCTTAGAGTAAAGATATGATTTTGTAAACCTGTGCCGTGTTATTTAAGTGTCTTATACAACAGCGCGGACTTGTGTGGCTACTCAATATTATCCTTATGCGTTACTGCGTCATTAGTTCATATAATGTTTTTGAAGAAAGATTCATACTACTTTTTTGTACACTTTGATTATTGTATAAGGGTTATCCAAAAAGTAAGTATCATTCGCGCATCACACCCACGCAAGTATTTGCTTCATAGTTGCGCATGTGCAGTTTAGTGCCCCGCCCTGACGCCATTTTGTGAGGTTGTGCATACCGTATATACTCCTGTATAGGTCGATCCCCCGATTTTTATGTGAATATCTGCAGTTTTTGTTTACCTAACTATCTTGTGTATAAATAATAATTTTTTTTCCCGAGGATGCACCTACGTGCGGACATGTGAACCTACTGTTTATTGTTGTAGCCTGGGCCTGGCAATGTTGCTTGCGGCAGTTCCCCTCAAAATGTGTGTCTGTGTGGCAACTCAGAGGCAAAATTCTAGGGAGATGATAGGGCTCACAACCCTGGTTAGAGAGTTTTCAGGGGAAGGTTACAAACTTTAACAATATATGAACCCACTTTTGCACATTGCCCCTCCCCTTCTCCCACGTTTTGTGAGCGAGTTTTCTGCAGTTATTTCATTCATGGAGAGTAAAGCATTTGCTCCCGCAGCAAACGAATCGTGATGCATTTACCAAACGTCGTAAGGCACATCCTTATTAAAAAACAAAACAAAAAAAAACCAACCACTTCCTGAAACATATTTGGAAAGCGTAAATAGGTCTTGATGTCAACTTGATAGTTTTTTTTATTCCTTAAGGAATATGCTTGCCGTAAAAAATAAATGTTTAACCTTTGAAGTTTTCAATGGATCTCTTCAAAATTTAAAATGAATCTTTATTTTGATGTATTGTGGACACTGTAAAATTTGCACGCAACTGTTTAAAAAATTGAAGAAACTTTGTTCTATAAAATTTTCTCCCACTACCCTGTGCAGCGTAGCAGCTGTCGGTCAACTGCTGAGCTGGACGAGTGTGTGATTGACAGAGAGGTCGTTTATCTACTCCCGAGTTTCTTCCCCCTCTCCACCGTGTTTGTGACAAACAATCGGCTTTAGTTAGTGACAAAACTAAACATCGCCCCATTCAGTAAAGATGCAATCTTTTTTGCTCGCTCTTAGTCTTCAGAAAAGGCTACCGTTTGTTTGTTTTTTAGAGCCGGACACACTCAATTTAATAATAAACGTAATAGTTACTGTTTGTTTGATTTTTAGAGCCGGGCACACTGAATTTAATAATAAACGTAGTGACAATGTTATTCTGAGCGATTGGCCAAGTTTAAACACTTTCGTTTTCGGGATGCATTGATAAAATTACCGCTGTTCTGTAGATTGTCACGCCTCTCTTCTCCGCCGTCGCTAAGCAGGGGCAGCGGTCTCCTTTTTCAATAGACTGTTCTTTTCCCTCTTCACCCCCCGTCGAGAATTGAGCATGGTCGTAAGTCACGGTACGGTGCGACTTAAACTACTGGCTGACGCGTTCACCCCTTTCCTCTGGGTTATTTCCACCCGGGCAGTCAAGGCCATATCGACAGATCTAAAACGGACTTTGAGACATCCTCGCGAAATGAGTTTTTCTATTAGTGAATAAAAAAAAACTCGTACATATAAAATCAAGAAAATTCTTAGCAATAACTTTCTTCTGTACCAGTAGCACCCGGAAAATGACTAAATACACAACTGCAAATGAACTGATGGCGCAAAGGGCTAAGTATGCGCATTTCCATAAGGCATCAAAATTTTGGTTTTCAACCTATCAGAAATATTTTCCGTGTGTAGTTCGACTCCCTAATTTCGACCTAAATATTTCATAAAAAAAGTCGACCTATACACGAGTATATACGATATGTTAAAGATTTGTGCTGTGCGTTAATAATGTTTAAGTTAATAGAACAACCCGCCGACTGCGAAGTCCTGTCAGTGAAAAGGTTTCTGAATGTGAGAAATGTCGCCCCGGTGGCGCAGTGGTCAAACCAATGGCCTGTGATCATTCGTCAAAAAAATGGTCAGGGTTCGAATCCCGTGAGTCATGGATGTTATGTTTCTCTTATGGCACTGGTTCTCTTCATTCCATGGAACCAGTGACCCTAAATTAGGGACGGGCGACTACTTATAGCCCATTGAGTTGCACACGGTGGTCGTTAAACCTCCAATCAAAAAAAAAAAAAAAAAAAAGTGAGAAATATCAGACCAGGTGAGATTCATCAGTAAATTTGCGAAATCCGACGACAAAATGCATTGAGTGGAGCAATGCTGCGGAAGTGGGTTCGAATGTTTATTGAAGGACGTCAGAGCGTTCATGACGAATTGCGCAGTGGTAGGCTTTCTCTGATCACGGAAGATTTGGGGGAAGAGAATGAATGAAAATATTAGGGAGAACCGACGCTTCACATTTTCTGATCTTTCAGAACATTTCCTATAAGTTTCGACATCTATAATGCACGAATTCATTACAAAAAAGTTCCACTACCCCAAAGTGTGCGCGCAGTGGGTACCAGAGATGTTGACGGAAGAGCACATAGCTAAGCGCGTGGGTTCGGCTTTTTAATTTTCGGGGCAGTACGCGGAGGAAGGCGATGATCTGTTTAAGCCGTATAGTGACGGAAGATGAGACTTGGGTCCCTCACATCAAACCTGAATTGAAGCAGCAGCCTGTGCAATAGAAACACATCATTCCCCCGAAGATGACCTGAAGACGACAGTTGAGCTGTGGCTCGAAACCCAGGCGGCAGATCTGTATGAGGAGGGAACCCAGAAACGTGTGCCACGATATGACAAATGATTTAACATCCACGGAGAATATGTTGAAAAGTAGAGTAAGGTATGTAGAACTAAGGCGGCAGACTTTTATGAGCAGGGAACCCAAAAATTTGTACCATGATATGACAAATGCCTTAAATCCACGGGGAATATGTTGAAAAGTAGATGAAGGTATATAGAACCCAAGCGGCAGACTTTTATGAGGAGGGAACACAGAAACGTGTGCCACGATATGACGAATGCCTTAACATCCAGGGAGAATATGTTGAAAAGTAAATTAAGGTATGTAGAATTCATCGCACATTAAAAATTAGTTGTCAATATATTTTTTTTATCTTCAAATAGTACTTATCTTCTGGATGGCCCTAGTACATTATCGTCATTAATAAGTTGTGAATTAGGAATTCATACTAAGGTGGATGAAATTCTCTATTCCTTCATCCTGTAGTTGCGTCGACACGAGCACTAGAACCATTTGGTTAATCACTTCTTATCCAGCTGCATATCGAGGCTAGGTGCTTGCCAGTCTATAAGATCGAATTCATTTATCATCGCTTTAGTGGATATCTACTCAGTTGTGGCTGCCGCGAGCTACAAGTCGGTTCCGTCGACTCTCACCTCTACGGCCAATAATCTGACGGAATCTTCGGGGAGCTTGGTGACATCACCGCAGATTGGCCCTCACCGAACTACTGTCTCCGGTGGCATTTCCTTCTGAGAAGCACCTGACATTTTCGAAAGCTAATATAATTCTCTGTCTCAGAATTTCGTGTTCGTGCGATTCATGATAATTCACGTTCTGTTACGAAATAGATGTTTAAGAGAATAATTACATAACAGCATATCGTAATAGATGCTAATTATTTTGACATTTCCAAAGGAAATATTTGGTTTATCTGATTTGGGTACAGACCGTCTAGACAGATCCGTCACAGACAAACTTCTGTTCTGTGCAATGCAAGATGAACTACTGTTTGAAAAGCAAACCAAAGTGAGAGTCATTCGGTAACTTTAAAGTAGGCCTTTAGAGTCATCCAATTTATTAGTCAAACTGCTATAACCAGGGGATAATAGATTTAAAAGGAGAGAATTTTAGTAGTTATTTTGAATGTGGTGAGTTTGAATCATCTCCCCTTTTTTTAGTGCTTATTTGGAGACGGTCCTCCTTTCCATATTTTCGTGCAGCTCTGTAAATGAGCAGCACGCTCTCTTTCGCTTCTTAGCTGTCCCATACGAAGAAATAGCAGATCAGATTTAGGTTTTATAACTTCACTTTTCTGCGACAGGGTAAACGGACAATGATCTTTGTGTGAAGCATTAAGGAAGTCTGACATTTTACAGAGAGAGTTTTCACGGTGGCTCGAAGAGCCGCAGATAGGTAGAGGAGGGGTTAGCAGCAGGGAAAAGGCAATTAAAAGTTAACTGCCGTACTTTTTCGAGGGCTAGCCGAGATGAGAGAGAGAGTGAGAGAGAGAGAGAGAGAGAGAGAGAGAGAGAGAGAGAGAGAGAGAGAGAGAGAGAAACATAGAAAAGAGAGAGAAAGATAGAAAAAGAAGAGGGAAAGGGGAGAGAGAAAGATAGAGGGAACAGAGAGATGGGAAGAGAAGGAGAGAAAAAGAGAGAAAGAAAGAGGAAGAGAGGAAGAGAGACAGAGAAAAAAGAGAAAGTGAGAAAGCTAGAAAGATAGAAAAAAAGGAAGAGGAAAGAGAGAATGAAAGAAAGAGAAAGAGGAAAAGAGAGGAGAAAGAGAGACAGACAAAGAAAGTGAGAGAAATAGAAAGAGAGAGAAAGAGCGGAAGACAGAGAGAAGACAGAGGGGAGAGAAAAAGATAGAAAGAGAGGGAGAGAGGAAGAGAGAGAAAAAGAGGAAGAGAGAAGGAGAAAGAGAAAGAGAAAAAGAAAAAGAGAAAGAGACAGAAAGACAGAGGGAAGAGAGAAAGAGAAGGTCAGAAAAAAAGAAACAGAGGGAGAGAGGAAAGAGAGAAAGACAGAAGAAAGAGAAGGTGAGAAAAAAAGAAACAGAGGGAGAGAGGAAAGAGAGAAAGCGAGAAAAAGAAAGATAAAGAGAGAGGAAAGAGAGAAAGCGAGAAAAAGAAAGAGAAAGAGAGAGAGATTTTCTCTCCGGGTCGTGAAGACGGCGGGAGAAAAAAATTAGGGAAAATATGCCAAAAAGTGAGATCGAACAGAAATAAAAGTCGGTAACGAAAACTTAGCAGCGAGATAACTGAAGAAAAGCCTAATAGAGCAGTAATAAGCAGAAGTGGATCATCGAGGTAGTAATACTAAGAAATCAGGACAATGCTTGAAAGATCGCCCTAACTTCACAGAATAAAGATATTATTCAGTGCCAAGGAAAGAATCTTAATTTTAGCTGGCATTTTATTTATTTGTTTCACCATCTGGGAAAAACACAGGTGAAACACCAGAACTTCGAAATTCTGTACAAGCGAATGTCAAACGAACCCTTTACATAAAGAACTGATACATAGTTCAGTGAACAGCCCTGTAACACAGCACAGTCGAAAATGTAGGACCATTATTGTGAGATATATACATCGAGTGGATAAAAATCAAGGAATACTTACTTAGTGACGGGTAGGCCCACCTTTCTCACAAACGCTACACGATTTGTGACCTCTAGATCACAAATCGTGTAGCGTTTGTGTGTAGCTGACTTACTAAAACATTACATGGACCAAAAACTTCCCCTACAGTGAAATACGAGTCACTCAAATAAAGTTCTGGAAGTTGTTACTTACAGCTAATCATTTATTGCTGTCAATAGGCACCTGATTATTTGCACTTCAACAAGGTGAGATCAACGAAACTTGTTTTGTTATCCACAATAACAATTAACTGTGAAACACAACACTGGAACTTGAGTTAATATCCACAATAACACTTGACTACGAAACACAACACTGGAACTTGAGTTAATATCCACAATAACACTTGACTACGAAACACAACACTGTCCATAAAGTAGAACACGTAGCCTTCAAAATACTTAAACGGAACTTAAGCAGTCTCGTATCCAAATGGGGTATTAACGTTCACCATCAAAATCTCCCTCTAGTAGCTACTGCTTTGCCATTATATCTCTCGTCTTGTTCTTATCACATGCATACGTCACTTACGTACTGACCTTAGGGTGCTGCCAAACCTCCATTCATGTGAGAGAGAAGATATCACGTTAAGTTTGGAAAGTGCAAAAGAGAACAAACTCAAATTTACATAGGAAAGGGAACTAAAAATGAAAGTTAAAATAAAATATACGTCGCAAGCGTTCTATAGGTATCTCCACCCATGTTTGCTGCACCGTTGTCTATAATTACATAGGAAAACAGAACTAAAATGAAAGTTAAAATAGAATATGCATCGCAAGAGTTCTATAGGTATCTCCACCCATGTTTCCTGTACCGCTGTCCATAATTACATAGGAAAAAGGAACTAAAAATGAAAGTAAAAATAGAATATACGTCGCAAGCGTTCTAAAGGTATCTCCACCCAGGTTTTCTGTATGGAGGATGTGTCGTGCCTGCCCCGCAGGACGCACACGACCTAAAGGCAGATAGCAGCGAGGACAAACGTCTGCGTAGCTCAGTTGGTAGAGCGACTTGTTCCGGAATAAGTGGACTCGGGTTCGATCCCCGGCGTGGACCAAAAATGACGGAGAAATTTTTTCATTATAATGGCTCCCGAACTTCCCGGATGACCCGGCCGTTAACGATCTCGCAGTGGTGTGATGTTCTTTCCACACCGCGAGATAATAAAAAAAATTAGATAATCCCTTCTTCAGTGCTTCGAAAAATAAATGTGTGTGGCTTTGCATTCCACACACCAGATTGAATGGCCGTTCTCAAGTGCACATTCTACAGCGGATGGCTGCCTGCAACGATTAATGGTCACGGCTGACCCGTAGGCCATGCTCCCGGCCCTCTTTCCGGGGGGATGTGACGTGCCTGCCCCGCAGGACGCACACGACATAAAGGAAGATAGCAGCGAGAACGAACGTCAGTTGGTAGAGCGACCTATTCAGGAATAAGTGAACTCGGGTTCGATCCGCGGCGTGGACCAAAAATGACGGAGAAATTTACTTCGTTATAAGGATCGAAAGCTTAAATACGGAGCTTTCCACAGCTTTCCAAAGATTTCCACAGGGTCCATGTACAGTGAACATTCTATAGCGGAAACTTGTGGGAATGCCCTTCTAATCATGTTATACTCACCACGGCTCTGTGGGGAGACACATTGCCCTGCTGGAAGAGTCCATTGCGCTATGGGTGCATAATGATCATGAATGGATGCAAACTGTCTGGAAGGACGAATACGTAGCGTGGACCGTTCAGAGATGCATCTAGATGTACCAGAGGTCCCAGCGTGAGCCAGCTGAACACGTCCGTGATCATAACCGAGATTCCACCAGCCTGAACAGTTCCTTGTTGTCATCACGGTTTCATCGCTTCGTGCAGTTTCCTCCAAATCGCACCCTCCCGTGCGCTCAACGCAAAATAACTGGAAACGAGACTCATAGGACCAGGAAATAAAGTGTTATAACTACATGTAGGATATTGCTATGTTTATGTATGCGATTGAATAGAGTCGTTTTCATGAATTACGCCAAGAGAATATTCGACTGAAGTGCATGGGATACTGAAACTTCAGTTCGTGGAGAATAAACAACTGATGTTCATGTAAGCACTGATTCCTTTCAACCTGGCCGTTCGCTTAGTTATTTCTAGTGTGAAATATATGTAACTAGTTAACTAAGGACTAATAAAGGACATTAGTATATCCATTCACAAATGAGTTAGACAAGGGCACTAACTAGTTAAATCAACTACTAAAAACAATGTTAGGTACTAAGTACTGCTCACGGTGATAGCTAAACACAGAAGTAAAGAAAAAAAGCGAATAATTGCATATTGCCTTTTTCTGCATCTTGAGGCAAACTGAAAAAATCACGTTGAACTCGCTAGTGAAGAAAGATATCAGGACAGAAGACTCCAGGTTACGGGTTTGAGCGAAAAAACATACCTGTGCACATGCTTTAAGATGCCCATTGACAGTGGCTATATGTTAAAGCGGTCCCGGACGATTCGTCCAACGACGATTGGTCCAATGCCGATTCGTCCAATGTCCGATTGGTCCAATGTCCGATTGGTCCAATGTCCGATTCGTCCAATGTCCGATGGTACGATTGGTCTAATGCCGATTCGTCCAATGGTAAGATTGGTCCAACGCCGATTCGTCCAATGGTATCATCTTACCAACGGTAAACTCTTTTATTTTCCAGAAAGGATTAATAATTTAAATTATTCTCCTCTTTATATCCTTTTGAAATATAATTTCCGTATATTTGGTAATTGTAAACATTTTACATAAACCTGGTAAAAGGCACTCAATGGAGCATTTCTCAGCTGTTTGCAAAGCACCTAGGCCGCGGGCATTTTTGAAGATTGTAATTTACAACCTAAATATTTGGTATTTGTAAATATGTTATAAAACCTAATAAAAGGCACTCATCCTATCATTTCTCAGGTCTTTACGAGGCACCTAGGCCCCGGTGTAACGTACCAGGAGATGTGACGTACTTGCCCGAAGGACGCACACGACATAAAGGCAGATAGGAATCAGAATAAAACGTCCGCGTAGCTCTATTGGTAGAGTGACTTATTCCGGAATGAGGGGATCCGGGTTCGAATCCTGGCGTGGACAGAAATGACGGAGAAATTTACTTCGTTATAATGGCGCCCGAACTATCCGGATGACCCGACCGTTCAAAATCTCGCATTGGTGTGATGTTATTTCCACACCGCGAGATAGGAAAAATGAGAGAATCCCTTCTCCAGCACTTCGACAAAAAAAAAAAAAAAAAAAAAAAAGGGGGAGATGATGTAACGTACCAGGAGATGTGACGTACCTGCCAGAAGAACGCACACGACATAAAAGCAGATAGGAATCAGAATAAAACGTCCGCGTAGCTCAATTGGTAGAGTGACTTATTCCGGAATGAGGGGATCCGGGTTCGAATCCTGGCGTGGACAGAAATGACGGAGAAATTATCACTTCGTTATAATGGCGCCCGAACTATCCGGATGACCCGACCGTTCAAAATCTCGCATTGGTGTGATGTTATTTCCACACCGCGAGATAGGAAAAATAAGAGAATCCTTTCTCCAGCACTTCGAAAAAAAAAATAAATAAGGGGGAGATGATGTAACGTACCAGGAGATGTGACGTACTTGCCCGAAGGACGCACACGACATAAAGGCAGATAGGAATCAGAATAAAACGTCCGCGTAGCTCAATTGGTAGAGTGACTTATTCCGGAATGAGGGGATCCGGGTTCGAGCCCCGCCGCGGATAAAAATGACGGAGAAATTTACTTCGTTATACCGGGCCTTTTTAGAAGATTTTGAGTTACAACCTAGATATTTGGTATTTGTAAACATTTTATAAAACTTTATAAAAGGCACTCATCGTATCATTTCTGAGTTATTTGCTAGGCACCTTGGCCGCGGGCCTATGAATTAATATTTTGTGCTTAAATGAAAGCGCAATATTATTAACTTGATTTAATAAGTAAACGTTATGAATATGACATCGATAGAATAAAAAGTCCTAAAAAGGCCTATGCCTAGAGCCTATGAATTAATATTTCGTGCCTAAGTAAAAGCTCAATATTATTAACTTGATTTGATATGTAATCGTTATGAATCTGACATCGGTAGAATTAAAACTGTTAAAAAAAGCCTAGGCCTAGGGCCTATGAGTTAATATTTCGTGTTTAAGTAAAAGCGCAATATTATTAACTTGATTTAATATGTAAACGTTATGAATATGACATCACTGGAAAAAATCTATTGAAAAGGTCACTGTCCAAACCCCGACCAGTTGTTTTCATTGGGCAGTTGGCGGAAAACCCTACTGCATTCTACAAACAGAAACGGAACACTAGTATTTTATATTATTTCATGCAAAAGAGAAACATTGAAGTTGATAGAACGACTCGTACATCAGTAACTTCATACGGCAACAAGGACAGTATAACAAGAAAACGCGATTTCCAAAAAAAAAAAAAAAAAGAAATCTCTAACCACAATATTACGCATGAAATGTAACATTATTTCACATTCTTTGGACTACCGGTACTTTCGTATAACATCGGAGATAGAATCAGAACAGATGAGACTTTTATGGCACGAGTAGCACTTCGGACAGATAGGATGGAATTGGACCAATCGTCCATTGGACGAATCGGCATTGGACAAATCGCCGTTGGACGAATCGTACCAGACCCATGTTAAAGAAGAAGGTGCAGATGTCATTTGTTCCTCGAGGGAATTTCTAACGAGGCACAGGATTAGTTATTCATATTGAAAAAAGACTCATTGTGAGCATCGTATTATTACTGAGTTAATTCATGTAAACACAATGCTCAATGTCGTAACTACCACCCCCGTAGCTGCGGGTGCGCAGGCAACGAAAGGGGCTTACTACACCTGCCTGTTATAGTTTTATGAAAAATTTCAAACACGCACAAAAACAATAGTTAACCCAAAGATTCATATTTTCCTTTAAGATCTGTTTAACTTTGCCTAAATAATTGTCAAGTTTTACTTTCAAAACATTGGATGTCCGAGAGATTGAAGCTATTCGGCCCTGTGTTGTAATACGATCGCTCTGCAATGGGTTGTAAATAATACAATCCCTTTCCGATCGCCCTCTTTTTGTGTTGCTGAGGAAAAGTGCGAGGCCACATGGGGATTCTCAGTGGAAGACACGGGAAAACAGTTGGTCATCTAGGATTACGTACAAGAAGGCGCCAACATTTATTCACAGCAGCCGCAGATCTGCTATGTATAAGAGGGTGACTTCTTCAAGTGATTTAGTTTAGTTTTGGACAAAAAAATTACACTTATTGTTAAATCTATTATTAGTTAAAACTACAAGACTGTCGACACTACCCTTACTTTTCCAGATACTTCCATTGACTTCCCAACCTCCCCCACACACACCGCGAAAAATATATCCTTCCTGGTTTTTGAAATTCTGGGAAAATTACTGCGCGGTGCTGAAGTAAATCTTGCGCGGGACGAGAGCACGTTGCATTAGTTACGCCGCTGACAATACTGATATATTTTTTACTTTCTAATTATTTGTTCAGTTGCTGCTTACCATCTTTGCTGAATTCTCAGCATTGTGAGGGGCTCCAAGAAGCAACCTGCTAAATTGGCTTGACAGTCAATGTATGTGAGTCTGGAGGAATTCGAGGCCGCTGTGGTGCAGTGGAAACATCTCCGGGGCGTAACTGAAAGACCCTGGGTTCGATTCCCGGTGGCGACCAACGAGAACTTTTCCGTGACTCACTTATAAACTTGGAAAGAGCGATGACCTCTGTTTGATGTTCCTAGTCCACGTCAAATGTTTGTATTAATTGTATTAACTTTTGTAAGAATTAAAAAGAAAAACACTCGTGACAACGATGTATACCATTCATTATTCACGTAAATTTGAATCTTGCTTGTCAAAAGACGTGGACGTTAACAGTGAATCGGAATATCTCTGCGACTTCTTTCTTTAGCAATTCGAAACACTATTTAGTTTGATTTGCTACAGAAGGTGAGTCGAATGTTTTGCAATATTTGTATAAATGCATGTGCTGCGGCGGGTATGTTACGTGTTTAAACTAGTTCAAGTCGCGAAATTTGCAGTCAGTTGAAAGGGATATAAAGTGGTAGTCGTTGCTGTGAACAGAATTGCATGTCGTCGTTCTGTCAGTGGTTGGGGCGTCTTAAAGATGAACAGCCACAACCGGCTAATTAGGGAACTTTTACTTTACGAGTTTGAACTCGGCCATAACGCTGCTCAAGCAACACGAAACATTTGTCATGCGAAAGGGAAAGGTTCCGTGGACCACAGCACCGCAACCAGACGCTTTAAAGAAACTTCGCTCAGGTGACAGAAACTTCGACTATCAGCCAAGGTCAGGTAAGCCGCGAACCGTGGATTTGGAGGCAGTGCGCCAGGCCGTAGAGGCAAATCCGACAACCAACTCTCGGAGATTATCAGGCGAGCTGGGCATGTCACAGACCACCGTGGTTTGTCACCTTCAGGACCTCGGCAAGGTCTACAGCAAGGTCTGCATTGACCCTCACGAACTGGCGCCAGCTGAAGCAAACGGCCGAGTGGAAGTGGACACGAAACTCCCTAGAAAATCCACGGGATGTAAGTTTCATCAAGATTAGTGTTCCGTGCGATAAAAAGTGGGTCTATTTCCGTAATCCTAAAACACAACGGCAGTGGCTATTCTCGGGCCAGCTTTTTGAACCTGTTGACAAATCTGGGCGCTGCGAGCAGAAGGGGATGCTCTGCGTCTGATGGAAGTTCGAGGGGATAATCCATTATGAATTTGTTTTAGACGGTAGGACCATCAACGCCGACCTCTACTGTGAACAGCTGGAGCGGATGTATGCTGTTTTGGAGGAGAAGTACCCGGCAATGGTGAACAGAAAGCGCGCTGTTCTACAGCGGGACAACGCTCGGCCTCATATCAAGCGAACGATCCAGGCAAAGCTCCAGGAAGTTGAGGGCAACGAACTGATGACACACCCAGAATATAGTCTAGACCTTACCCCGTCGGATTATTACTTGTTCCGGTTCATGGACCAGTTCCTTCGCGGGCTGCACTTCAACAACCAGGAGGAGGTGGCAGTTGCGTTGAAGGAGTTCTTCGCCTTGAAGGACAAGAACTGGTACCGCCGCGGAATCGCTATACTCTGAACGCTAGTCAGTTTTCGTCGTAAAGGCACGCATGAAGACATGAAGTGATCCAAATATTGCAAAACTTTCGATTCACCCTCTGTAATTACGAACCATTTCTTCATTTTATGTGCTCCTTTACAGAATTTCAGATATTTAAAGCTGAATGTTCTCTTTCTCGCCCTTTTACCTTTTGTGATTTCCTAACCACAGATTAGATCCCTAATTTTATTATTGCAGGATTTACTTTTCTTTCTTTTTTTACGCTTTCCAACCGTAGGTTGAAGAAGCGTATATGCTCCAGCTTTGTCCGCCTGTCTTCACGATAGCTCGCGTAAAAATGGTTCGATTTCGATGAAATTTTAGTATATGGTAGGGGTACCACCTGGGGACGAACCCTATTGAAAATGGACGAAATGGGGTCAAAGGTCACGGCATAGGAGCGGGATCCATTCCATTGCCCTTATGCGTCATAACGTGCGTAAGCATGGTTCCATTTCAATGAAATTTTAGTATGTGGTAGGGGGACCACCCGGGGACAAATCTTATTGAAAATGGGTGAAGTGGGGTCAAAGGTCAGGACATAGGAGTGGGATGCATTCCATTGTCCTTATGCGTTACAACTTGCGTAAAAATGCTTCGATTGAGACAAAACTTTATCTTGTTGTTCCGGAGGTACACTTTACCGATTCTGTTGAATATGATCAAAATGGGGTCAAAGGGCAGGTCATAGGAGTGAGATTTATTCTACAGCCATTATCCTTATAACTTGTGTAATAACTTGAGTAATGATTTCTATTATGTCGGAAAGCGTATCATAACCAATGCATTGCATGATTTTACTAACTTGTTTTTCCTGTATGTAGTTTTCATTCTGTAAAGTAATTGGTTTTGACCGATAATTCAATGTATCTTGGTGTGCCCACGTTCCTTTCATAATCGTCTTTAAAGCACAGGTCGGTTGTATTTTAAGTATATGCGCATTTTAACGAGTGTTATACGAAAAATGGATAAAGTATCACTGCGTGCCTAAAATTGGAAATAATACAAATAAAAAAAAAATCATAATTTTAAAGCTGGCGCATCGGGTGAATTGCAAGCTTTGGTTACGCTGTTATCACTTTACTCTAGTTGGTGGAAAAATACCCGGCATCTTAAAATATAGTATCCCTATACTAGTAATCCGAATTTCTTGGCGTACAATAGAAATCAAAATTTCCAAGATTTTGCCCGTCAACTAGATGGCTTCTTCAAGGAAAGTAGACAGCAAACTGAATAATAGAACGCTTCAACAATTTGAATGCTGTGACTTGACTCGACAATAAACGAACAGATGCGAATGTAATTATTCATTCAAAGAAACGAAGCGTCATGTTCGTTTAGCTCGCTGAATCATGGAAGGAAAACAAAAGGCATTCACTATTTGAAAAACTGGTTCCGAATTCGTGGCAACTCCAGCGAGACGTTATCATTGCAAGACTCATTTTTGGTAATGATCTCCAATGTTTCGCGATTGGCAGTAAATTTTGGGGTGGAGTAAGAAACTAATTTCTTTATGTCATCCCACGTAGGAGCAGCGGACGTGAACTTGAGTTCTCTGGGTGGGACCGTGGCTACTTTCCCATTCTGTGTACCCCTTTCATGTTCGTTGATTCTAGTTTTAAACGGACGTTTGGTCATTCCAATGAATTATCGCTTGGAGCCGTCCGGATATTGTAGAGAGATTACATAAACACCTGCTTCGTTTGAAAGAGGGGGCTCGTCAGTATTTCCCTTAAGCATGACATATAAAGATGTCTGAGACCTTATACCGACATCAAGGTTCATTTTCTTGGGTGCGTTCTTGAGTTGATAGGAAACATTTGGTATATAGGGAATTGAGTCCAGATAGCGTAGCTGCGGCATAGAGAGATTAACATGACTGGTTCTGGTTTTTTCTATATAGTTATGTACCAGGTTGGGGTTATTATTCCTCTCGACGGGTTTATCAAAGTTGCCAACCTCACAGTGAGTCAAAGCGCAATTAAAGGCAAATAAAAGGTAAAAGCGATGTTCATACTGACGAGAATGTAAGTTAGCAAGAGCTATGTAAAAGATATGCTGACAGAGGAGTACGATATGTTGTGAGGGGATTACATAGATATTGTAGATTTTACGTAAGTGGGGTATATTTGATGATTGCGAGCAATAATTGTTAAACAGACATTATTACGAAATAGTAGTCTGAAGTCTATTCACCTTCTTGTTATAAGAGACCTATTATTTAGCAGAAATAATTAACACACCAAGTATAAGACTGAAGTGGTAATCCGTTTTATCGGCGTAAGAAAACAAAATACAATTTGCCAAGCTTTCGCTCATCAACGGTTGGCTTTTTCAAGGCTAATGCGTAAAACGAACTGAAATACTAGAGCGATTACAATTTAAATATGAGAATGGTTACACGAGACACATAAAGAATGATTAAATACGCAGCGCAGCGTGTTCTGAATATGAAGTCACGAGATGTGTTAATTTGGAGCGTGGCGATTTTGAGGGGAGAAACAATTAAGGCACTGAATCCAGATTTTTGGCAACTTCAGGGAGACGCTGTAGTTGCAGGCTTTACGGCTGGTGATAATTTCCAGAGATTCTCTGAATGCTGTTATTTTTTGGGTTAGAGTATGAGATTAATTTCTTAATACCTTCCCATACAGGCACAGCGTACTTAGAATACACTTCTCTGGATAAAGTATTAGATGATCTCCCTTCCTTTACGTATCTTTTGTGTTCTCTGATTCTGGTTCCAAATGAGCGTTTTGTCATTCCGATGTAATATCTTTGGATCCAGTGCCTCAATGATTCACTGTTAAAAAAATCTACTTAAAAATCAGAACCTGAACCTAGTCGTTTTTTTTAAGTACAATAGTATCGTAAACGAGTACACGACATGCTCAAATATAAGAAACCATACGTACTTACAAATAACTGCGTCAACAAAAGTAAATATAATCACGTATTACTTCATTTTAGATATTATAGATTTCAAGAGAAATTGTTTAATAAGTGTGTAAAGTGACACATTGTACAACAAAGTCACTGATCACAAGTAATTTAATTATGCATAAAGTACCTTTGTGTACATTTTTACATTAACTATATTTGTGACAATCTAATAAATAACATATTGTCGCTTCATCACTATATTTGTCACAAAATTGTGCGGTACATTTGCCTAGCATGTGACAGCGAGTATATCTATTATCCCAGATGTGCCATCGAATGATATACTTCCAGTTGATTCTATGAAAAAATGAGTATGTATGGAGTACACGCATTCCAAATTTGAAATTGAGCCGCGGATGGCTTAGTGGTGGTTAGCGGTTCAGACTGATGATAGAGGGACCCCAGGTTCAAACCTAACCTGCTGGCTTGAACCTGTGGGCTCTCCGTAGTAGTGTGAATTTCTAACAATCGCTGGATATTGGACGAGCACGTTAAGTGACGGCCCCTGGGTAGGAATCCCCCCGGTTACATATAAAAGTGTTTATTCCTAAGCCCCTCCCTAATTTCTCTCTGCCTTCTATATGAAAAATCGTACGGTGGCGCCATCTAGTGTGCTCTCTCTCACTTGCAAACTATCCTGCTAAATTCACTCTAACTTCCTTCAGCTTCTGTGTCCTGCCCGAAAGGGCACAGAAACTGAATGAAGTTAGAGCACATATATTTGAAATATATGGATTTTTCTGAGTACATATATTTGAAATACCAGTACATATTTCAAATTAGAAATACCAGATTTATACACAATTGATGTATGTACTCAAAAATGAGTACGTGTCTTTTCCAAAATTGAGACACAAGTACTCGGAGCTCTTATAAATAAGCCCAGAATGTACTAAAAAACGAGAACTTTTTGCTTGTTTCTAAGTACCAATTTTTAAAAGTGTTTCTCCCTTCTAAATCTAATTAACACATCTCCGGCCTTCATATTCAGAAAACACTGCGCTATCATTTTTTGTGCCTCGTGCAACCATTCTCATGTTTAAATTGCAATCGTTCTAATAATTCAGTTTGTTTACGCTATTAGCCTTGAATAAGCTATCCGTAGATGAGCGAAAGCTTGGCAAATTGCATTTTGTTTTATTACGCCGATAAAACGGATTACCACTTCAGTCTTAGATCTATTATCGATGTGCTGCCTACTGGACGTACTTAGATAAAGAATGAATGGGCTGCCCCGGTGGGATTGTGATTCCTGACAATTCGTCCGAGATGGATCCGGGATCGGAATCCCAACGAGAATTGGAATCCATGTATTTGTATTATGTGATTGACTTTCTCTCTTCCCTGAAACCAGGAGACCTAAATTAGAGACGGGCGACTGCTTATAGCCCATTGGTGGTCGTTAACCCCCCTCACGGTGGTCATTAACCCCTCTCAATTCCCTCAAGAAAGAATTAAGTGACATTGAACTTGTAAGTAGAATTTTGTGGTTCCTGAAGCCTCAACCGTATTGATTTTAAAGTTCAGAGTGACCCAAAACATACCTACCAAGTTTAAATCCAATCTGCTCTGCAACAAGTTAGTATAATTTGAAGAAACGTCGCGGATACATTATAGCCATCAAGTTATTTGTGCCTCATGTGTTTCCTTTTCATTTTGTAAGATATGAAAAATGGTAGACTACATTATGGAGCAGCTGATATTCATTATCGAAGAGTACATTCGATCAGAAACCCCTGAAAAGGTCAGAAGAGTGTTCCAGGTAGAGTTTGGTGTCAAAGTTGGGCCGAACAGGCACAAAATATCAAACGTCTTCAAGAAATTTCGCAAAACAGCGTCAGTCTTGGACGACCACTCTCAAGGAGGCATGATCTCCACAGCAATGACTGAACGAAACATTGAAAAAGTTTGAGAAACATTTGAAAGAAGCCCGAAAAAGTCTACCAGGAGAGCGTCTCAGGAGTTAAGGATCAAACGCAGCAGCCTCCAACGAATTATCAAAGATCTTCATTTGTTTCCCTAAAAGCTTTACACCCACTCACAGAGGTGAACATGGCAGCAAGATTGGACTTCGCTCATGCAATGATCACAAGACTCGAGAACCAAGAAATTGACCCTGGTCTCATCTGGTTTTCAGATGAAGCACAGTTTTGACTTGATGGGTTCGTGAACAGGCAGAACTGGCGAATACGGGGTACAGAACATCCGCATGTTTCGATTGCTTCAAGTCTTCACTCAAAACGTGCGACTGTGTGTTGTGCCTTGTCAAAAGTTGGCATTTGTGGACCTGTTTTTATTGAAGGAACTGTATCCGCAGTGAGCTATCAAAACTTGCTTGAAAAACATTTCATTCCTGTCCTTCAGGGCTTTCATGGCTCTGACCTCACAGTCACTTTTTCATGCAAGACAGTCCTCACCCCTATCACACAGTATACATGTTCCGCCTTCTGGATGAACATTTCCGTGAGAACGTCATTGCTTTGGAGTATCCAAAGCACTACAGACTTGGACTTGACTGGTCCCCGTATTCACCAGACCTCTGTCCTTTGGATTTTTTTTATGGAGACATCTCAAAGACAAAGTGTATTAGATTAGATCATATCATATGTAGAGGATTTTAGGAAGGGAGTGTCTGACCCCAGGTCTTAAACAACCCTTAGAAATAGGAAGCTAGGAGATTTGGGCTAGAGTCCCCTATATGAAAGTGACATGGAAGCGAAGTAGAAAGGGGAAAGAAGACGCCCTTATTTATTTCTAAGGAGTCAGTACTCGATGTCCGACGGCTTAACGTACCCATCCGATGCACGGCGGATATTTAGTGGTTCGAGCGTTCGTACCTGCTGGGATCGAACCAGAGGGTTTCTCCGTGGCAGTCACGAACGTTGACCACTAGGCCAAATGTATCTGAGCAACCCAAAGGCTTTGGGGCAGTTGAAATTATCTATCGAGCGTGAAATCTTGGCCATTTCAACACACGTCTTCCACAAGATGGTGTACAACAGTCTTGGGATCAGATTGCGCAAGATCGTCGAGGTTGAAGGCAAACATATTTAACATGTAATATAAACGGCAGAAGATGTAGATTTTAACACACTTTGGAAGAGATTTGTAAGCCTTTTCGTTTAGGAATAAACTTAGTAAGTACTTTTTGGTCCACCCTGTATCTATTACCTTGGGCAATTAAGTTTTTCAGATACGACGAATGAATTATAATAAAGGGTATTTCACGTAGCTAAATTCAACTAATTACTTTAAACGCTAAAATTCTAAAGGACATAACACCTTCTTATTCTATAGGAGTAACATCGGGTTCCGCAAGTTCAGTTCCACAAAGCCTTTCAGACGCTTTACGACCGGGACTGGTGGAAACAATCGTTAAATCCGGACTTTCGCAAAATACCTATTCGAATGAAAATTCGGACTATGTAAAAATACGCATGCGTAATAATATGCATATACGCTTATATTACGCATTCTACAGCAATCAAACATGCTTGAGACATTTTATTAATTAACTACACTGAAATGCCAAAAGTCATGGGATACGTATCTAGTATCGCGTAGGACTTCCTCTAGCTCGGCGAAGTGCAGCAATTCGACGTGGCATCGATTCCACAAGTGGCCTTGAAGACTTCTGGAGAGATGTTGAGCCACTCCGTCTGAATAGCCGTCCACAGGTCCCTGGTATTTGTAGGTGAAAGATCTTGTGTGCGAATGGACCTTTCCACCACGTCCCATAAGTGCTCTATTGAGTTCATATTAAGCGAAAGTGGTAGCCGCACCATCCGTCGGAACTGTCCAGAATGCTTCTAGAACTAATTTTGAACAACTTGGGCCCGATGACATGGTCCATTGTCCGCCTGGAAAATCCCATCGTTGTTAGGTACATGAAGTGCAACAAAGCGATTACCAGTTAATGGCGTATTTACGAAGACGAGAGGACCCATACCGTACTACGTAAAGACACCCCATACATGTATGGAACCACCACCAGCTTACACAGTGTCTTGTTGACAGCTTGGGTACATGGCCTCATGGTGTCTGAGACACAACCGAACACAACAACCAGCTCGTAACAACTGGTAGCGTGACTCATCGGACAACGCCACATGTTATCAGTCTTCCAGGGTCCAATTACCGTGTTCACAAGCCCAGGTGAGGCGCTGTGTCCAATGTCGTGGTGTTAACAAATGCACTCTGGTGGGTTTTCTGCTCCCATACCCCATGGACGCTAAATTACACACGCTGCACTGACCTGATGGATATGTCTCTGGTACCTCGTGCATTGAATGTGGATGTCATTTCAGCCAGAGTCGTTTCTCTGTCAGCATGGGCAATTCTGGGCAGACGCCGCTGGTCACGATCATTCAGCACCAGTGGTCGGCCACTGCGCTGTCCACGGTGGGTGGTAATGCCTTCCATTAGGTATTCTCGGTACACACGTGACACCGTAGATCAAGGAATGTTGAATGTTCGCACAACTTCGGCAATTGAATGTCCCATCCGTCTGGCTCCCACTACCATGCCTCGTTCAAACTTCGATAATTCACGTCGGTTTGCCATAATCCTACTGGTGGTGGTTGTTCAACCTGACTCACGAGATTATACTTCGCAACTGATAAAAATCGTAGCGTGCGTCGAAGCCTTTATACGACGGCAGCGGCAGTTAAAATTTTGCATACTGCTATCCTATTATTTTTTTGCACTGCAGTGTATAATCAATAAATCAACCTATTAACCATATCGAACTTGACGACCACGTGCCATTGACCGCAGTTTAACTACTGTGACGTGCCTGCCCAGCAGGACGCACACGATATAAAGGCAGATAGCAATCAGAACGAACGTGCGCGTAGCTGAATTGGTAGAGCGACTTATTCCGGAGTGAGGGGAACCGGCTTCGAGCCCCGGCGCGGACAAACATGACGGAGAAATTTACTTCGTTATAATGGCGCCCGAACTTTCCGGATGACCCGGCCGTTCAAAATCTCTCAATGGTGTGATGTTCTTTCCACACCGCGAGAGAGGAAATATGTGAGAATCTTTTCTCCAGCGCTTCAAAAAATAAATGTGTGAGACGTTGCATTCCACACTCCAGATTGACTGGGAGTTCTCAGATGCACGTTCTACAGCGGATGGCTGCCTGCAACGACTCATGGTCACAGCTGACCCGTGGGTCATGCCCCCGGCCCTCTTTGGGGGGGAGATGTAACGTGCCTGCCCAGCAGGACGCACACGATATAAAGGCAGATAGCAATCAGAACGAACGTCCGCGTAGCTCAATTGGTACAGCGACTTATTCCTGAGTGAGGGGACCCGGCTTTGAGCCCCGGCGTGGACCAAAATGACTGAGAAATTTACTTCGTTATACTACACAACACACATAAAGCAAAAGCAGCACCGATCATCTCTTGCAACGTTCACTTGGAGGATGAAAGGGGCAATGGGCGTGATTCCAGGAATTTCTATCTCCCGTTTGCCAAGCGGCAACATCCCCCTTCCATTACTCTTATATCTCTCCCTGCAGTTGTCCCCCAGAATTTCACTTTAATATACGTGAGTCCCACCCACCGTCTTTTTGCCTAGGAGGAGGTGGGCTGTTTTCATCTCTGCTGACTGGATATACCCAAGCCATAGTCTCTTTGACTGGGTGGCAGGGAGAATCTCTTGCACAACTCGCTTTTTGATGTACTCTTTCCCCATTGCTCTCTATTAACATCCATCCACTAGCACACCAGGATTCCCCATGCGCTGTTGCAATTTTGTCTTCTATGCTACTACTTCTATTCCTCCGTTCCAGGAGAGTGAGCATATTTTCTCTACCTCGCTAAGTACGGAATTTCATTAAATTTTTGATCGAAAGGGCTTTGAAACAGCATTACACCAAAACAAAAGCTCGTGTTTTCTCGTTAAATCCGAGATCTCGCTAAGTACGGGCTCGTTATAAACGGGTTCTACTGTACTTTGGGGATTCAATGTAGTAAATGTCTTCTCACAAAATTTCGTTTTTTTATGAATGTAATCTAAAACGTTTTGGATATACCTTTAACAGATGAACTGTATCTCCGCCGATGCGTGATGACCTGTTGAGACTAATTAAACCAAAACGTCACCTCATTGGATGGCAGCAGAAATGTCAAAGCGTTCTTTTTCACCGGAAAGCAATATCATTGCGTTATACTGGTACGTAAAGAACTTTGTTAAACTGCATGTCTTTTAAGAAATATAAAAATAATTTCGTTTCATTTACGACAAATCTCGAATAAATCATTCTACGACTTTATGATCTTGCTTAACATACACAAACGCAATTTTCAGGAAAATCTTTATACTTCGGATATGTGCCTGATTGTACTTAAATAAATTATTCAGTTTATCCACTTTCTGATCAGAAAATCTTATACTGATCCTCCATGCCAGCCGTGACAGATGGTCTGTCTGGGTTTCATCGGTTTTTAATGAAGACAAAATTTACTAAGTTACAATTTTTAAAAGGAAAAGAAGAAAGGCAGGAATCGATGTCAGAAAGAAATTAATTTTACTTAACCTTAATTTAATCGTCATAGATTTTCGATAAGAGTAAAATAAAAGAAGGAACTGTTGTAAGAATAAGGGATATAAATGATGAACTTATAATTAGAAGATAGCTGTTTTTTTAAAGACTTTTTAATGAATTTCATTCACTGCCTTCAGTTTATTTCCAAAAAATTACGCAATGGATTGAAACTGTTTGCTTTCAGAAATCGTTTAGCAAAAAGCATTTTTCCTGAAATCTGATTTGAAATAAAAGGGATTTGCGTTTGATCTCTGAGACATAAAATGTTACTACTTTTGATACACATTTATCGCTAAGAGGCATAAAATAAGTTTTTAATTTCTAAAAAACAGAATTAATTCAAAATGTTCTGCTTTTGGGTAAACCATGATCAAAAGCTTCGCCTGTATTTTTTCTTTGCGTGGTATATATAAATGCCTTTTTCTCTAGATGGTATAAATCTGCATTTATGCGCAGTGATATAAATGCCCGCTTCTAAATATACATACTGTACGACGGAAAATGTCTTTGTTAAGCCGGTTGGTTGTGATGTTTGTGTGTGTTTTCCGTTTCTTCCGGGAAAACATTTCTCGCTAGGTGGTGAAATTACACTTACATTTCGAAGGACATATGTATCTTCGACAAGTTGATTTGGAAACGGTTTTAACTTATAAATCACAGGTGATATTATCTACGTGTATTCCAATTTTCCAGGAACACATATTTACATTTGAAAGGACATCTCTGCTTTTTCAAGTTGGAATGATTTGTTTTACGAGAAACTGCTGATCCACTGTATACGATTGTGGGATATACGCTGAAGAGCAATTGAATTAGAGATACCTGTCTAGTAACGTGTAGCACCACCTTTCGCTCTGATGACGGCAGCGATTCGTCTCGGCTTGGACTCGACAAGACACCGGAAGCGTTGGGAAGCCATACGGATCCACGACCCCTGAATAAGCTCCCACAGTTCACGAAGATTTGATGGAGGGGGTCAGAACCTAGAACATCTCTCTCGATGGCATCCTAGATGTGCTCGATGGGGGTGAAGTCAGGTGACCTAGCTGACCAAGAAAGCGAGGTCACGTCAGTGGAGTGTTCATCCAACCATTCGGATACAATTCGGGAACGATGGCACGGTGCATTGTCTTGTTGAAGGATGAGATCGCCAGTGGGATATTGAAGACGCACAAACGGGAGCAAATGGTCGTCCAGGATATCCCGGTAACGTTGACCTGTGAGGGACGATGTAACACGTACCAGGGTTCCCATTTCAGCCCACGTAAACAGTCCCCAGACGAGAATGCCACCCCCACTAGCTCGAAGAGTACCCTGCTGGCAAGAAGGATCCGTCGCTTCACGTGGTTTACGCCGTACTCGTATCCTACCATCCGCATGTACCAACGTGAATCTCGACTCATCAGTCCAGGCAACATTTTCCCACATGTCTAGGGTCAAGTGGCGATGTTCCCGCGCCCATGATAATCTTTGCACCCTGTGATGTGCGGTCAGCAGCGGTACCCTCGTGGGACGATGGCTTCTGTACCCCATAGCGAGGGTGGTGTGGCTGCATACCAGTTTTTGTGCACCAGCGTTAAATTGCCGAGTGATTTCTTACACTGTGGCCCGTCTATCCGCAGTTACAATGCAAGCTACCCGACGATGACCCTGCTCATCCACACGCTGTTGTCCACGGCAGTTGGCCCTTGCAGGGATGGTTTTACCGGATTCTATGTACTCACGGTGCACCCGTGACACAGTGGCTCGTAAAAATCCCAGTGCCTGCACGACTTCCGAGATGAAGTGACCCATTCGTTGGGCCCCGACAATTTGTCCACGATCAAATGCGCTTAAATCCTTCGTCTTACCCATACTGCATCCGACTCTTACTGATTCCCGTCGCATCACTCCTTATGTTGTCGGATCGCTGCATACGTCAAGTCGTTTCCGTTTACAGGGCCGCCCACAGCGCCACATTTGCATAACGCTAGCTGTCTCTAATTCAATTGCTCTTCAGTGCAAATAAAGTTTACACATTTTTAGAACGTTTTGATAAGAAATTACGGAAAATAAAAGAAGCTCCAATAATTGAAACTGGCAACGGTGTGTTAGATGAACAGCAAAGAAACATCTTCCACAGTTAAGTATAGTCTGCAAAGAAAGTGGCGCACCAGCTGTGGATAGAAAGTTATGCTTTTGCTCTTTCCAAGGAGAAATATCCGTATTCTGTAATTCAAAAACGCTGGCAACCAAATAAGCCGAAAGAGTGAAAACAAACGCTTTCACAGAAAAAAGATGATGGCAACCGTATTCTTCAAGTCCCTGTGCGCAGTGTGGGAGACGAACGTTCCTGAAGGGTGTTCGAACCCCGATCCTGCCGGCCATCCAGTCTGAGGTTTTTCCGGGGTTTTCTGCAAACTTTCCGTGTATGCGGAGGCAAATACCCTACGAAGTCGGACCAAAGGCAAATGCCCTATGAAGTCGGACACCACTCATAGTCGTCCCTATGAAGTCGGTGTGGGGAGGCAAATGCCCTATGATGTCGGACCCGGACGCACTTTGTCCTTTGGACCCTTTCCCTGGGATGCCAGGATTTTCCGGATGAGTGACGATGCGCTGGTAGTAAAACAATAAAAGACAACTGATATCTTATGACCTGTGGCAGCACACACCTACGGGAAATTTACACATGTAGCTGATGATGATGAACCGTTTTCTGGGATCGGAATATAGTGCATCTGATTGACTTCATTGAACCAGGAACCGCAACAACGGCGGAGAGGCTCTGTGAAACATTAAGAAAACTGCACAGGGCAATTCAGTATAAAAGGAGAGAAATGCTGACGCGCTCTTCAATCCACGATAACGCGCGGCCACACACATCTGCACGCACACGAGCGCTGCTGGAGCAGTTTGGTTGAGAGGTGTTCGACCACCCAACGTATAGCCCGGACCTAGCACCGAGCGATTATCACCTCTTTACCAACATGAAAACCTCGTTGAGATCGCAGCGCTTCAATGACAATGAGGAGCTGAAGAATGGCAGTAGTGTCAATACGGGGTTTCTGGTGCACGTTTTTCCCATAGACGTAATGTTAATTTTGGGGTGGCTTTTTTTTTGGTATTCCTCCATATCTTCCCCCTTCTTCTTCACTTTAACTAATTTAAAAATGAGATAAGGTTAAGGGAAAAGTTTTATAAATTTTCTTTTTATAAAATTTTTAACTTCGCTCTGAGCCCCATAACCACGAAGAGCGTCGGCCTGTTTAAGCCATCTGTGTGCGTGTGAACATACACCGATGAGCTATTACATTATGACCACCCCCAGCATAGAGAAATTATCGCACCTGGAAACCGAACAGGGGCGCAGGTGAAGTTCACAGAGCAGTATACATAAAACCCGAGGGCCGACTTTCGGTTAGTACAGTGTTTGGAGTCAGAATGGGAAAAGCTGCCGATTTATGGGAGTTTGATAAAGGACAAATTGTGATGGCACGGCACCTAGGAAGTACTATATTGGAAACGGCGCGGCTTGTGGGTTGTTCACGTGCCACTGTTGTGAGTACGTAACAAAAGTGGTGCACATATAACCAAACGACGAACTGTCGTTCGCAGCTCATTGATGCCAGAGGGGATCTGCGAATGTCAAGCATTATTCACAGCGACCTCAGGGCCACAGTGTGACAAATCACCCGCAGCTATAACAGTGGTGATCAAAGCAATGTGTCACAGCACACAGTTCATCCCAGACTTCTGCGCATGGGCCTGCGTAGCCGAAGACCCAGACAGGTCTACATTATAACTGCACGCCATCGCCAACAGCGCATTAAATGGCCCAAGATAATCGAGGTTGGACCGTGGATGATTGGAAGAAAGTGGCCTGCTCTGACGAATCAAGATTCCTGTTGCATCACGTAGAGGGCTGAGCGTGGATACTCCGATTACCAACGGAGGCTATGCACTGAGATGCACTGTTGGGCAGAAACAGTCCGTCTGCGGCGGTGTCATCCTGTGGGAGATGTTTTCTTGGGACCTTTTAGGCCCCATTATCCTAATAACACAATCCCTGACAGCTGTTAGGTATCTGAACGTAGTTGCGGATCAAGTTCACCCATTCTTGACAACTGTGTTCTCTGCTGGTGATGGGCATTTAGCAACAGGATAATGCTCCATGCCACACTGCCAGAAGCATCAAGGAGTGGTTCGAGGAACATGCTGGCCTCTAAATTTATCTGACATGAACCCAATTGAACATTTGTGGTTCGTCTTGGAAAAGCGGGCTCGCGCTAAATCACTACCACCCCGAAATGTACGGGAACTGAAGGATCTGTTATTGACATTATGTTACAAGATACCTTACGATACCTATCGCCACCTCATCGAATCGATGCCTTGCCGAGTGGCCGCTATTTTGCTGGCTAAATGGGGTCCTACAGCTTATTAGGTAGGTGGCCATAATGGCCCACCGGTGTAGAGCCCAAATACGATACAAATGGAATTAAAGAATTAACAGTAAGACTTTCTGAAATTTTTTTTGAGTTACTTTGGTTTCACTTCGAGAAAGAGAGAGAGAGAGAGAGAGAGTAAATAAGACGGGTAAATCTTAAGTAGTGTTCTCGAGACTACATACATTTCAAATAATAAAGAACGCTTCACATCGCAGTGTATATTTTGAATTTGATAATAAACAGGCTAGCGTTCTCTCAGACTTTAGGCTTTTCCTTATGCACAAAAAAAATCAGATCGGACTAACAGGTCCCGGAGGTATGGTACCCAGAGGCTGGCACAGTAATAACATCAGCACATATATTTTTTCAAAAACCGTGGTATAAAATGACGCCTTGAGTCGAATCAAACGCAACTAGTATTTTTCTTTTTTAAATATTGCAGCACTGGATGTTCTTACAGAAACGTTATCGTATTTGAAGGTATCAATTTTTACAACGCCAAGCTCCCGAATCCCAGTTTTAGTGGCTTGCTATTGTTTTTGAAAGGGCTGCAATGTAAACTCCTGTTGTTCAAGATAAATTTATTCTTCCCTATAGGCATACCATTTTTCTTGATTTCTTTCAAATGATTAAGCTTGTGTTTTGGAAAAATCGTTATCTATTAAATTTAACACCACTTTTGTCATTGAAAATGACCAAAAGATAGAAGCTGAGCTCTGTTTGGTAGTGTTAATTCTTTGTTTAATGCTGCATTAGCTATTATTCAGGATTATGACAAACACTTCTTAAAACTTGTGTGCCGATATGTATTCATTAAACATGATCTAATTCTCCATTTACTATAAAGTCCAAAAACTTAATGCTGTTATTTGTTTCTTCCTATTGAAACTCGTTGAATAGGATCTTGAATTATAAAATATGACTGTTCACTTTATCCTTTTTGTTCTTCAAGAAAATGTTTATCTTGTGAACCTCTTTCTATCTCAGAGGAATTGATGGAAACATGTTTTTCATGTTTATGCTAATGCCTTCGCAAAAGTTTTGATTTTGGGAATAAATAGCTTCCGAATCTTGGTCTGACAAACTGTCTCACGAGAAAGGGATGTAAGAGAAATGTTACCCAGTGTTTAGAACAAACCAGAAAACATTTAGGCAACTACCCTTATTTTCAGTGCATGTATTTTTCCAAGGTTGAGGGAAAAGTTTAACTTAAGTGTCGAAAATATTTTTTTCTCTCAGTGGGAACTGATCATAAAGTTAAATGTTAATATAAAACTGAGCAACACGGTAAACGAAGCGAATCGTTAAATAAATAGAAATTATATATATATATTTTGAAGATATATCTGTCTCCTTGTTGGCAATAGGAACCAAGTAGGAACTATCAAGAGGGCTTCAAAGGAACCTAACAGGAACAATATTTTACGAGGAATCTAATGGTGAGGTCTAAAATATCCAACGTGGCTTCACTGGTGACTAAAATGGGAACTAACGCTTATTTTGAATGATAAACGACCATAACAAAAGCTAAAAAAGACCGCCTTAGGGAAACCTTCAATGTTGAATAACAGGATTCATCAAAATTAGCCAAAGTGGTTTCCCTAGTGGCCAAAACACGTACATATTGATTTTAATGTTACTTAAGGCTCTACGAGACCCGCCATCTTGTATTCCTGCCTTCTCTTGTTAACCAACAGGCAAGCGTATTTTACAAATTGCTCTGGCAATTTTGCACATTTTGGGAACACCGTTTGTGGCTAACGCAAGATATATGATAAATAAAGAGTTCCCTAGTTTCAGAATTTTTATTGACCTTTCTCTTCATTTTTTTTTCTGCAGCGAAAGTCGTACCAAGGCGTCTTCCATAGTTTTATTAATTAATAAAAAATACTTAAAAAGTCCAAAATGAAAATCTGAAACCAGAGAACTATTTATTTATCATATATCTTGCGTTAGCCACAAACGATGTTCCAAAATGTGCAAAATTGCCCGAGCAATTTGTGAAATACGCTTTTTTTTTTTTTTTTTTTTTTTTTTTGATTGGAGGTTTAACGACCACCGTGAGCAACTCAATGGGCTATAAGCAGTCGCCCGTCCCTAATTTAGGGTCACTGGTTCCAGGGAAGGGAGAGAACCAGTGCCGTAAGACAAGCACAACATCCATGCCTCACCGGGATTCGAACCCGGACCCCGTTCGGACGAATGATCAGAGGCCATCGCTTAGACCACTGCGCCACCGGGGCGGCTGAAATACGCTTGCCCGTTGGTTAACAAGAGAAGGCAGCAATACAAGATGGCGGGTCTCGTAGAGCCTTAAGATATTTGCGAAATTCGGTTTGGCTTCTTCAGCTATTGTTCAGCATTTGACACACGCATGCGCCGAATGTGATGGAATTCACATAAAGGGCGCGAAACAAATTATGAAAACCTCGCACCAAACGCTACAGAAGCAGCTGTTACGTGTATCCTTTATCGCCGTTATTGGTGGGTTTGTTGACGTTTTAGACCTCGGCTCTCCGTATGGCTCTACTACATAAAAAAAGTAGTTCCACCATACGAGTTTTGAGAGGGAATTTCCAAATTTCCTTTTTACTATGTTAGCCGACTGCGGTATTGCCTAAATATTGCTATTCCTTCGTTCGCGCATTTTCACACCCCATGTTGACTATTGTTGGCGATAGAAATATGAGGTGGAGAACTATCGATAGTTTTTGGTAGTCAAAAAAATAATAATCGATGGTACTATCGATAGTGTGTCGGAAAAGTTTGTCGGTAGAAAAGAGGAACTGGGTTTGGGGCAGTCCATAAAGGAAGGATATATAGAGAAGACACTGGCTGTATTAAGCTGAAACTCATAACGTCATGAAGTCGACTGCAGCGCACCAGTGACCTAAAACAGAACTACAGTTGATTGACAGCTGGTTTCCCAGGAACACCCACGAACCACGTGATTTTTGTCCGTTAATGTCATGTTTTTTACTTTGACTGTTGACTTTGACTTGCTATCCGGCAGTGTTGAAGATTCTTTTTGGTTTTCATTTCCTCTAGCGTTCTAATAAGTGGTATTATTTTGCTTATTACTTACCGATCTTATACTTTTCCTTACAGAATTCATAACTTTTGGGTTTTTACGTGTCTTGTTCATTTGATTGTTTCTTCCATACCCACTCTGCTTCACTTTCAATTCTAATTTGTATTCAGTTGTCATCTGCTTCGACATCTACGTTATTGGCTTCGTTAGCTTTTTGGCTTATCTTCTTTTTACTCGGCATTTGTGTAGCCTGTATTTCCATAATTGGCCAACATTTGTGAAAATTGTTTTCCATCTTCGCAATATTTTTGTTATTTCTGCAGCAAAGGTGTGTCTTCCTCCAAGATGGTGCGGTGGCGCTGCTGTCGCCTGCGCTGGGTTGCCGTAGCAACTATTGCCGACGTCACGGGGTCACGTCACATTTTGCTTCTGCTTTAGGTCCGTGGGGGCGCCACTTTCTATGGGAGGAGTTTCCATGGGCTCCTATGTCTGTTTCCACTCTATAAATCCTTCCTTTATGGGGGCAGTCAGACTTACTTTCAACGGATTCTTCGGAAAAAGCCGCTGGATGCTGTCGTTTTAAATGATTCCTAAGATCTGGCGTATTGCCCGACGTTTAGTAGTTTTTTCCGCAAAGGTTACATTTTGCGTAGACCTTAGCCTTAATAAAAGATAAATATTGCTGCAGAAAAGATATTTTACGTACTGATTACATACTTTCAACAAATATCTGTTTCAGCACCTGACCCACGTTTAAACTTCCAGTACAAAGAACGAGACCAACGCTTTTAACTTTGCCCTCATTTGACTGAAACGTACTCTTTCGCTTTGAGCTTGACTTAACGTGAAGAACAACAGAGTGCAAAATTTGCATACTCTCACCTTTCACTCTTTACTCTTTCAGACAGAGTTAACTTTAGTTTTGCATTGTCATCATGTGTCAAGACGGCTGGGCTCGATCTTTTTTTTTTTTTTTGATTGGAGGTTTTAACGACCACCGTGAGCAACTCAATGGGCTATAAACAGTCGCCCGTCCTTAATTTAGGGTCACTGGTTCCAGGGAAGGGAGAGAGCCAGTGCCGTAAGACAAACACAACATCCATGCCTTACCGGGATTCGAACCCGGACCCCTTACGGACGAATGCTCAGAGGCCAGCGCCTTAGACCACTGCGCCACCGGGGCGGCGGCTCGATCTTTTCGGCACCAGAATAAATGAGGTGAAAGTGAGTGTTTCAATCATCAATGTCATCGGTGGAAGCTGAATAGTTTACACTTAAAGCATTGAAAAACGTAAAACTATCGATAGTTAGGAAAAACTATCGATGCACTACCGATCTACTGAGTTGGACAAAACTATCGATGCACTACCAATGTACTGAGTTGGACAAAACTATTGCTGCTATCGATAGTGCTATTGACCTCTACGTACTGATGCCAATTTTACTTAAGCTACTATGTAAGGCAGGAATAAAAAAGCTTGTCATCCAAATGTTTCTAAACACTAAAATCGACAGTACCTCGACCTGTACGTACTGATACAAATCTTACGTAAGTTACTATGTCAGGCAGGAATAAAAAAACTTGTCATCCATATGTTTCTAAACACTACACTCACAGTACCTCGACCTCTACGTACTGATGTCAATTTTATTTAAGCTACTACATAAGGCAGGAATAAAAAAAAGCTTGTCATCCAGATGTTTTTAAACACTAAAATCGACAGTACCTCGACCTGTGCGTACTGATACAAATTTTACGTAAGCTACTATGTCAGGCAGGAATAAAAAAACAAACTTGTCATCCATACATTTCTAAAGACTACAATCGACAGTACTTCGACCTCTACGTACTGACGTCAATTTTACTTGAGCTATTAGATAAGGCAGGAGTAAAAAAAGCTTGTCATCCAGATGTTTCTAAACATTGCAAGAGCTCTATGTACTGATACATTACAAATGCATTTTCCTAAAGTGACAGCAAAAAGTGAAATATGGTTTGTCTGCAATACAAAATTTTTGAGAGATATGTTAATTTTGCGTTACCTTTGTGAGTATTATGCATTATATTGTGCATGAAATATTAATCAGATTTAACTGTGCTAATTAATAGCTGTAATTGTAGGTTTAAAGTTAAAATTTTCGGTTTAAGCTGTAAGGTTTAAATGCTTAGCTACAAACTTTGTATCTGAACTTGTAAAGATAAAAAAGAAAAATATTAGCGGCTAAGATAGACAATGGATTAACGTAATTCACTTACATAGGTCCACATTTATTTGGTTTTCACTGGTACTTCTTCACAGTAGAACACATTAGCCGGAATATGAACTTGTTGGCTTAAAATCATATAACAATCACATCAAACGACCACCGTGAGCAACTCAATGGGTTATAAGAAGTCGCCCGTCTATATTTTAGAGCCACTGGTCCCAGGGAAGGGAAAGAACCAGTGCCGTAAGACAAACATAACATCCATGCCTCCCTGGGATTCGAACCCAGACCCTTCTCAGACGAATGGTCATAGGCCAGCGCTTAGACCACTGCTCCACCGGGGCGTCCCACGCATTATGAAGACTCCAAATCAAATGCACTTATGGTTTACAGGATATTATTTCAACAATGCAATTCTCTCAAGTCACTCTATCCAAAATACACATATCTTTGGCTAGACGTTATGCCAACTCAACATTGCTCTGCTACAGTCAGTATTTAAGTTTTATTGACCTTTAACCTACTGTAAGCGCTGGCAAAATTAGAAGGCTCTTCAGGAAAAATAATACAGTCAACTCCGCTTATAGTGAACCTCTGCGGACTTGCATATTTCGTTCACTATGTCCGTGGTTCACTAAAACCGAAGTGTCTTCCATTTACCTGAGTTGAGTGGAATGGTGAGCAAGAAAATAAAATATGTACATATGTATCTAAAAAAATATTTTTATGTACGTAGTGTATATTCATTAAATTAAGTAAACAGAATTAATTTTACATTACCTTAACACGAAAATAGTCTGTTATGGGTCGCTGCTTGCTGCAAACTGTTTTAATAAATATTGAAACTGTTATATCTCCTATGCCATTTTCCAGAGTCCGTGCTTTTGCTACACTCGATTCTATATTTTCCATACATTCTAGAAACTTTAGCACAGTCCTGACACCCTCCAAACGCCTCTTTCACTGTTGGAACACGTTCTTCATTATCATTATCGTCATCTTCAGCCTCGGTTTCTTCCGTGCTGCAACCGCCTTTCAGAGCTTCGACATTAGCTTCATCCGACGGGATGTCATTCGTTATAACTTCACAGTCAGAATCGATGAAATCCTCAGCTTCAATGGAATTGACACCGATATGCTGAAGCAGGTCCTTGAGGGGCACATCATCCTCCACTTCGAATGCCACACGTCCATTAGCCAAAACAAACCTCCGAAAACGGTTCTGTGTAGTGACAATTGACACACTCTTCGCTTTGTTTTCAAAACGTACAACATTCAGAACATTTATTGATGTGTTCTGCTTTGATTCCACGGCTTGGATTAAATGAAGCGTTACTTACCTTCTGTAATAGGTTTTAAAGCAGCGAATCACTCCTTGATTCATGGGTTGGAGGATGCCGTGGTGTTGGCAGGCAGGAACATTAGCTTGATGTTATTGAGGTTTTCAATCCTACCTTTGTCCTTCAATGCACTTAAGGAGTAATAGGCCTACAATATTGTTCTCAACACCTTTTACAAGAAGGTTTGTTTTGAAATAAGTTACAATTTCATGTTACAAGTACATTCTTTTCTTTGAAGTTTATTTTTTAAGTTCACTATAACTGAAGTTCAGGGTTCACTACAAACAAAAATTTTAATGTACATTTCCGATGTTGCGGGTCGGTACCAATGATTTCGGTTCACTATAGCCTGATGCTCACTATAACAGAGTTCACTATACCCAGAGTTGACTGTATGTCGTTAAGTCAGAAAATGTTTAAAGAGAAGAACCTAAATTTTTATAAGAACACGGAAATCCCCCAAAAAGGTTGAATTAGAGGTATACGTTACACACACACACACACACACACACACACACACACACACACACACACACCATCATAATTTTTGACATCCAAACATCCAATAAAAGAAAGTATTATCTGACTTTTTGTGCCTTTAATTTCGTCAGATGTTCAACAATTATATTTTGTATATGACATTTTTCATCACAGTTTGAACGGTTTGGGAACATACCGAAATATTTTTTTATTGACACGTCTTTGTAATAAATCCAGTTTCTCCCTTGAATGAACATAGCTCATCCGTTGATGTGATTGTATTTTTATTCTCATTTTTCGTACTCTCATTTAGTTTATTCAAGTGGTTGAAAATGTCAGCTAAACATGCTGCTTCCCTTCTTTTATACATCATCAGCAAACTATTTGACATATTTTGACTCTTGCACGTCGAATTCACGAGAAATTGCTCTGACAAATTGTACACTCGTGAAAGAACGCTACTTTTCGTCGACTGTCATATTTTCGCGTGAATAGTATTGTTTTATGCTCATGGCGCCACACAGTTTAGTAGTTTAGTTTTAATAGTATTGTTTTGTACTCATAGCACTACACAGCTTAGTAGTTTAGTTTTAATAGTATTGTTTTGTATTCATGGCACCACCCAGTTTAGTAGTTTAATTTTAATAGTATTGTTTTGTATTCATGGCACCACCCAGTTTAGTAGTTTAGTTTTAATAGCATTGTTTTGTATTCATGGAAGCACACAGTTTAGTAGTTTAGTAGTTTAGTTTTAATAGTATTGTTTTGTATTCGTGGCACCACACAGTTTGTTAGTTTAGTTTTAACAGTATTGTTTTGTATTCATGGCATAACACAGTTTAGTAAAAATCCGCGTTCCTTTTACTTTAGTTTTAACATAGTTCACAAGTTTTATAACTGTATGGGCAACTTTAAACTGTCAGATTTTCATTCCACAAACAGAGCTCCTCGGTACAAGCAGCAATGTATGAAAGCTGGTGGCTTGGTGGGGCCAAAGCCCCAATCTACACTGGTTTCCATAAATTGGAAACCAGTGTATATTATATTGGGCGAAATATAGTTCGATACTATATTGTATACTATATTGGGCGAAATATAGTTCGAATTGCACGAAATGTGCATATGTTACGGGCAGAGGTATGCAGCATCGATTTTCGGAAGGCAAATGAGTGGCGCTGGCAGCGCTTTATGCAAATAGGCAAGAGCTTAAAACCGGCTGTTTCGGAGGGAGTCGCCAATTCATGTGCGGCGGTGAATGACAAGATTTCGAGATAGCGATTTTGTTAACATGGCTTCGAGACGTCATTTATCAGCGGATGGGCAACTCGAAGCAGGGAAACGGCAGGCGGACGTCGCAAGATGGCCTAACGTCGATCGTTCTGTGGTCAGCAGAATGTGGCAGCATTTCCAAGCCACGGGTGCAGCTTTACAGCGAAGGTTGGCCAAGGGCGAGTACCTACACGGATGTTTGCCCTTTTGGCACATCGGAACAGGACGGCTAAACCGATTCATCTCAGATCTGTGCTTCCGGCAGCCACCGGACGGCCGGTATCAGCTTCGACGGTACGCAGAAGGTTACGTACAAGAGGATCTGTATGCACAGCGACCGGTATTATGAGTGACCCTCATCTCCGGCCACGGAGGGAACGTTTCAATTGGGAACGAATGCATGTGAACTGAACTCAAAATCAGTAGAGGTCCGTTCAGTCCACTGATGAGCCACTTTACTGTTTAGAGAGTGATTCTCACCGAGTTTACATCTGGAGAGGGGCCGGTACTCGCTATCTTCCCTCTAATGTCCAGGAAAGGGACACCTATGTGATGCTGGTAGTGTTTTGGTGTGGGTAGACATATTGTTAGGCTGCCGTACCGACCTCTATGTGTTGCTGCATGGAAATCTCAACGCTCATCGGTATAGAGACGACATCCAGGACCCTATTGTTCGTCCATATACGGCCGCAATTGGCGATACATTTGTACTGCAAGCGGATAACGCCCACCCTCACACAGCTCGCCTCATGCACAAGTACCTGGAAAAGGTGACAACTGTTCGTATGGAATGGGCAGCACGCTCTCCCGATCTGAATCTCATTGAGCTTGTCAGGGATGCTCTCGGTAGGCGTGTTGCTGGCCTCCAGCCCCATCCCCGAACCCTGCAGAAGCTTCGCACTACTTCGCTTGAGCAATGGATGCAATTACCCACGGAACTGCTCGACACCATAATTAAAAGCATGGAACATCGCTGTCTGGCATGTATTGGTGTTGGAGGTAAACACACTCCGTATTGAGGTAATTTTTCCTATTTTATTTTGATACTTATATTTCTGTATTTTCATATTCACATCACTCATGCAAAATGTAAAAGATTTGTATCACATGTTCTTACGTTGTTTTGTTGCATTTGGTCTGATAAATCTTACCACCAAATTTCATCCGAATCGGTTGCATACCTTTTGAGTTATCACGGTTTTTTCATTTGCTGCTTAATTTGTGGAAACCAGTGTAGTAAGAAGTATTTTTCACAGTTTTCAAGAAAGTAAAGTGGCAATAAAATCGCGCCATTTCTTCATGCTTTATTCTATTGAAGGAACATACAGAATGTGTAAATACATTATCAACAAAACGCAGGTCCTGGTTGTGTCCTGCTACTTCATGTTCAATGGCCTCAGATGCAGTCCAATAAGTTTAGCCGTTATCCAGAACATCTAGACTGTAAGGACTGCTAGCCAGAATATCTACCAGGGCTGTCAATATCGATCGGCTTAATTCTTTATTTTCATTACGACAAATACGCATATCAGTAGCTGCAGAGGAATCTATAAAGTACAATTTTCACCAATAAGTGGTAATAAATCCGAGATGTACCGGTGAATCTCTCCCTGAATTTTAAATCAGTACAGATCATTGCCTGGAATCTCCTTTTTTTGGCCGAGAGCAAAGAGAATGATATTGCACTATTGTATTTCCGGATACGTAGAACAAAATTAGGACTGTTTAGAAGTAAGTCCTTTAGCTCCGTATTTATTTGTGGTCCTGGAAAGGAAATGAGGCCATTATGACAACAGGAATTAAAATGGCCATATAATTTCCTCATTAGCAGAATGAAAAGCATGGCAGTGCGAATACTCAATAGTTATCGCACCCAAGCTGTGCTCAGGTATACCAGTTTTGCCCAATAAAACTTTTCGGAAAGACAAGTCACCGCGTGTATTACTGCGATCATTACGTGTGCTTTCAAAATTCCTTCGCTCACGTACATTACGAAAAACACGCCCTCACTTTGGTAGTCTCCCTTGAACGCTAGTCACAACCAAGCCCTGAGTCAAAACAGAACTCTGTGTCCGTCCTCAAGGTAACACAGTTTGTAGTTGAATAGCAGTGGAAACACGTGCAGACGATTTGTCCTTCATAATAGCCAATCAGGTCCTTGCTTGCTGGCTCCGGCTGGCACCATCTCTGTACGACTACCCGTCTGCTCGTGTTGCGATGACGAAGTCAGACTGAGTGTTGTGCACGTAGAACAATCAGCTGATTACATTTAGAAGGAAATTTTTATTTTGCCCCGATTCATGCGATCAGGATCCCTAGAATGAGCCATTTCCCAAGTTTGTATGACGTACCCATGTTCCGCAATTTTGTGGGACACTACGGAATTCTATATAAGATAACATTAGGATTTTACGTTTTAATTACAGAAACAACTCATTTGATTATTCCTCTCATTGAAGGTGCTGTGTCACTACAGCTTTCTATTAGCCAATTCCAAAACATCCATATTTGTTTTATATATTCATTAAGGAGTTTAAAATATCTTGTGTAATATTAGGTTCTTCACTAATATGTAGTCACTAACGCGAAGCTTTTCGCAACAAAAAATATCGTTCAATTAAAAGTCTCCACAACAGAAAATTTTACAAAAGGCTGAGCTTTCTTTACTTTTGATTCAATTTATAAGGAGAAAAACTTACCGCATTTCTTTAATCGTTCCTACGCCTCAATATCTTCTGACATTTGTTTGATTCGTCTACTGATAGTATTATCTGAAAGGAAACCTTCATAACTTCTTTCACAGCTTCCTCATTTATCATTTTCCTGACAGTTTCTTTGCAGGCTGGAAATATTAACTTATCAGCAATTGTGTGTAACTTTCTCGCTTGCTACTTCAGATCCCGATTCTTGCGCCTTCTCTGGTATTCTCAATTGCTTTTGAAACACTTTACTTGTGTGGTTTGTGAGCTTCAAAGTCTTTTAAAAAAAGTGTAAGTTTTCTGAAAAAAAAAAAGGTTTGAATACATTGTGGTGAAATTCCGAATCGAATCATCTGGCACCATGAAAGCACTGGAGCGAGCTGTACTGCATAAAAGGCAAATGCGTAGAAGAGAACTTTCCTCACCAGTGCACGGAACTCTAAATACAATGTTTTTCGGTATAAGACGCACCCTTATTTTTTGAGTAAAATTAAAAAATAAAGTAAAATGGCAAATATTTTTCATTTAAAGAAAATTATGCGTAAAAACAGCAGCATGTGAATCATTAAATCCTTGCGATTTGCAAAACCACCCACGCGTGATACCGTTGAAGGAAAACAATGTAGAGAAACACGACTCAGTCCGTCAGCCAATGGCGTACATGTGCTGCAGGATTTGCCCGTGATGTCACACTTTCGTGCAGCCAATGGTCTTCGTTATTGGTTCAGATAGCCATCCTTGCCGTGTGATTGTGTCGAACGGGCTTGATCGAAGTCTATCGGCATACTGTGGAATACTAATAATTCCTGGACACGGAGAATTGCTTTTCTTTTATTAATCTGAAGCTTGCCAAGAACCGTTCGAAATAAAAAATATCGTAGAAGAACCGAATTGGCTAATCCCTGCTCATAGTTGGAGAACAGCAAGGAAGCGAGACTGTCGAATATGGCGACATCTTCCGTCGTAAACTGCAAATAAAAGTACATTCCCCCAGTTAAAATGGACGTTTAACGAATGGAGGTTTTCCAAAAGTTTCTTCAAAATACCTGTGTTACTGTGAATGAATAAGATTTTTTTGCTTTTGTCTGAGAAAGTTCTGCATAAAACGAAGGATTTACAGCAGCAATAATGCATCCCTACTTTGCTGGTGGATGTCTTAATTCCTTAAGCGGTCGATGTACTTAAACTAAACGATGCCTAAAACTTTCGCTCTCTCCAACATAGCGACTGTCTTTTACGAAAGCTAATACAAAACATTTTATCTTTACCCTCATGTGATCTCCGCAGTACCAAGAATAAACCTATCGTAGATGACAAGATATCCCTTCTAGTCTTATATTCCCTATCGCACGACGCAAAATATGATATGGAAGGACTAGTCCTCCTGACACGAACATCATGCAACTGGGTAAAAATCGGCAACTCAAACATCTTCTTTTTCCTTCCTTAAATTCCTCTCCATTGTTATATCTCTTTATCAGTTAATTTGCCAGAGAGGATTCGTGTCAATCATAAGCCTGAATTACCAATGGTCTAAATAACAAATCTAAGGGCGAAAGAAACTTTTTTATATGCTATAGTTTTTTAAGGTAACTCATATGGGCAGAGATTTGGAACCACTAAACATACCTTGAATGAATTCACCCGCGTTCGGCCAGTTCTTAGACTGACAAATTCTCAGCACTGACAAATTCTTGTTTTTACACACTTTGTTTTTTAAAAGAATAATGACAGTCCTTTTGTGTCCATTTCAGATCACCATGTACAAAATATGAGGTAAGGGCTTAAACTGTATTTTACATCAGTAATTTACTAACGCACGATACCCATATCTAGCACGATAGCAGTCCTGGCTCATAAAAAAATACACACGCGTAGTGAACGATAGATAAACATAAATATATAGTATATATAAGCATTCATAATGCAATAATATTGTAGAAAAAGAGCAGAAGAATATCAGTTTCTCTATATAAGATAAAGCGATAACATTTTTAACCCAGTATTTAAAAGCACCATGCATGCACATACATTCATAGTGATAATAACGATTTTTGTATATAAGACGTAGGTTGATTTTGACAAAAAAGTGTTCTGGAAAAAAAGTGCACCTCATATTCCGAAAAATACGGTAATTTTCATCATACTTCTTTCTCAAACCTTGGACTTAGTGTTTCAAATGAATGTTGAACTACCAGCAGAAGCAATAATATCAACATTTCAAGAGTTTCCTCGTTGAACTATAAATTTACCAATCTTTATCTAATATATAACGTTGAATGCTTATTTGTCCGCTATCTGTATTTACAATTTTCAATTTAGAACTATCAAATTTGGTATACTATTTCATGGCACTCTAACCTAGACCGTAGACGGTTTTTGAAAGGGAGCCCGAGTCAAGCCCCTTCCCCCATACAAAATTTTCGTAAAAAGTTCCTTTTTTTATTTTGAATCGAATTTAATACTTTTTGATAAGTGCAAGAATCGATTTTTTTTGTGACAAGTGCTTTCCAGTGAAGAACTACAACACTATTTAGCATCGGAAGTGAGGGTAAGTATTTCCATTCCTCTTCCTTTCTTTTCTGTTGCGTAAAAGTAAATTAACTAAACCAAATTTTTTTTATTTTTCACATTTGCAGCAAAATTTAGATAATTAATTTCACCAAATTCTCCCGAGCAACACCGGGCAATTCAGCTAGTGGTCAATAAATGCACAATGCAAAACACGTATTCAACGCCACTGGATCGAAACAACATAAACGACTCACTCTTACTGCCACGCGTTTTTGCGGGGTAATAGTCGTTTATTGAGTAATATTTGCCTTACTTGATAATTGCTTGTGGTTCAAACTAGTACCCCAACATTTACTTAACTTTAAAGGCACTAATATGACTACAGGCTACAGCTTAAAACGGGTATCGTTCACTTGATCGAAAGGTCACTTGACCGAAAATCACTTCGCCGAAAAACGAAAAGTTCATTTCATCGAAAAGTTCATTTCACCGAAGGATTACTTTACCTAAAAGTTTATTATATCGAAAGATCATTTCACCGAAGGATTACTTTACCTAAAAGTTCATTATATCGAAAGATCATTTCACCGAAGGATTACTTTACCTAAAAGTTCATTATATCGAAAGTTCATTTCACCGAAGGATTACTTTACCTAAAAGTTCATTATATCGAAAGTTCATTTCACCGAAGGATTACTTTACCTAAAAGTTCATTATATCGAAAGATCATTTCACCGAATGGTCAGTTTACCGAAAACTTAGAATTTAGTTGTTACAGATCTGTTGGAGGGTAGTGTGGGTTTTTGAAAAACTGGCCACCTAACATTATCGGATTGTATAAAAAATACACTTATGAAACACCTTCCCATGAGTAGGTTTTTCGAAATATATCGTTAATTATAAGGCCTAGATCTATGCCTTTTTGTCAAATTTTAATCCTTCGAGCTCATATTCATAAGGGCTGCATAGCAAATCAAATGTTCCACTTTTACTAAACCACAAAACATTAATTTTTTTACCGTAGGCCTAGATAACAGGCCATTTTAACAGATTTTAACCCTAATCATGTTCATAAGCATTACATAAAATTTGAAGTAACTTTTTATGTAAACCTTATGAACCTGAACACGCACGGTTAAAATTTGATAAAAAGGCCTAAGCTGAGACCTAGGGCCCTAAAATTGATTCTTTTTGCCTGAAAAAATGTGCAACATTATTACCTTGACTTTTTATGTAAACCTTATGAACATGAGCACTGAACATTACTTTTATGTAAACCTTATGAACATGATTAAAATTTGCTAAAAAGGCCTAAGCTGAGGCCCATTATCTTAAAAAAAAAGATTTAACTTAAAACTAAATCTTTGCATTCTCTGTGACACGGAGAAATCAAAAGAGCAATTTGAGTATGATCCCTTAACGTTTCGGTGGTGTATCTGCGGAACTTGCACCATGCTTTTACAGATCCTGTAATGAAATCCAAAGTTTTCGATAAACTGACCCTTCGGTGAAATGACATTTCGATGAAATTGACTTTTAGGTAAAGAGACCTTTCGGTGAAATGAACTTTTCGATCAAATGACCCTTCGGTGAAATGTACCTTTCGATCAAGAGACCCTTCGGTGAAATGAACTCTTCGATCAAGTGATCTTTCGGTGAAATCATCTTTTCGGTGAAGTGATTTTCGGTCAAGCGACCCTTAGGTGAAGTAAACGTCGGGCAAATGAACCAGACCCGCTTAAAACCTGTCGAAGTAAATGGCGCCGCGCCGCCCCTGTGACGCAGTAGTCTAAGCGATGGTTTATGACCATTCGTCCGAGAATGTTCCGGGTTCGAATCCCAGTGAGGCATGGATGTTGTGTTTGTCTAACGGCACTGAGTGTCTCCCTTCCCTGTAACAAGCAACCCTAAATTAGGGATGGGTCACTGCTTATAGCCCAATGAGTTGCTCGAGGTGGTCACTAAACCTTCAATAAAAGAAAAGAAAAAGAAGTAAATGGCTTCTATGTAAAGCTTACTGTATCCCGACTTAGTCACAGCTTTTAATTAACAACTACGCCTAGAAACCATAACGGCAGAAATAATGTCAACGAAATCTTTTAGTTTCAATCCCTTTCTTCGTCCAGCAGAATGGCATAAATATAGAATGCTCAATCAAATAATGTGACTATACGTAGAACATATACAACAATACACATATCTCTCCATTTCAGCAGTACATAATACTGGGTATGCTAGAAACTACAGGAATTTAAAACAATTTGCAACATCGTGCTCCAAAAGAGTACGATCAAGAAATATCGCCAAGGTCTGACTAGCCAGTGACTCTAGAACTAGAAAGCCTAACAGCGTGAGTGCGTACTCAAATCAACGTGAATTCATGAATATTTCAAATGAAATCCCCGTACAAATGAAATCCCCAGTACAAATTAAATCAGAAGCTCTTATCATCAGCTTCAGCATACATTATTTTTGACCTGTCGTCAAGGGAGAGCGACTTACTCCGGAGTGAGGGGACTCGCATTGGATGCCCGTCTCGGACAAACTTGCGTTTTCACATGTCAGCTATTATCAATCCACTGTTGACGAAGTTTTCCCTAAATTTCTCCCACAACGGCCAGTCTTGAGCCAGTCTTCTCTATGGCACTCCAGCATGATTTCGAATTTCATCCACACATCTCCCACGCGGTATTCTTTTGTGTCATTTCTTATCCTTTGGTAACCAGTCTAAAATTTCTGTTGCTCATCGGTGGTCCGTTCTTCTGGCAATATGTCCAGTCCATTGCCCCGTTGTCGAGCTCCCCCGCCCAAAACACACTCGATGTGGCCAGCTGGCTGATCTTGCTGCCACTCTTATGCGTCATACGGCTGCCCATTCTGGTGTCATGTTTTTAGGAGTAATCAGTTTCAACCGCTGTTTACAACTCGGGCGTACTGTGGGTACAATGACATCGTGATTATATGTCGATGAGAAGCTACAACCCGTTTTGTTGCCGTATCTCCGTGGTATTCTTGATGCCCAGTTTCAACAAGATAACGCTCGCACGCACTCTGCTAATGTCGGTAGACAGTGCGTACCCGATGTTCAGGTGGTGCCTTGGCCAGTGCGACCCTGATATTTCTCCTCAATAGACAACGGGTGGGACGTCATTAGCAGACGACCTAACACATCTGCAATGTCCATGAATTGTAAACACAGGTGAACGACGCGTGGTCACAGATTCCATTCGGGAAATTTCCACTCGATGCCACGCCGTGTTGCCAATTCTTCAGCCAAGCATGGAAGTCATACGACCTAGTGACTCGGGGCACATTATACACTGAGGTGCCAAAAAGACTGGGAAGGGAGCTGTCATTTCCATTAGATGCCACCACACCCATGCAGTAAATGGAGTCGTCCGCAAACAACGTACACGGAAGAGCAATTGAATTAGAGATACCTGTCTAGTAACGTGTAGCACCACCTTTCGCAATGATGACGGCGGCGATTCGTCTCGGCATGGACTCGACAAGACACAGGAAGCGTTGGGAAGCCATACGGATATACGACCCCTGAACAAGCTCCCCCAGTTCACGAAGATTTGATGGAGGGAGGTCATTTCTCTCGATGGCATCCTAGATGTGCTCGATGGGATTGAGGTCAGGTGACCTAGCTGGCCAAGGAAGCGAGGTCACGTCGGTGGAGTGTTCATCCAACCATTCGGATACAATTCGGGAGCGATGGCCCGGTGCATTGTCTTGTAGCAGGATAAGGTCCCCAGCGGGATGTTGAAGACTCACAAACGGGAGCAAATGGTCGTCCAGGATATCCCGGTAACTTTGACCTGTGAAGGACGATGTCACACGTACCAAGGGTCCCATTTCAGTCCACGTAAACAGTCCCCAGACGAGAATGCCACCCCCACCAGCTTGAAAAGTACCCTGCTGGCTAGAAGGATCCATCGCTTCATGTGGTTTGCGCCGTACTCGTATCCTGCCATCCGCATGTACCAACGTGAATCTCGACTCATCACTCCAGGCAACATTTCCCCACATGTCTAGGGTCCAGTGGCGATGTTCCCGCGCCCATGCTAATCTTTGCACCCTGCGATGTGCGGTCAGCAGCGGTACCCTCGTGGGACAATGGCTTCTGTACCCCATAGCGAGGAGATGGTTCTGGATGGTGTGGCTGCTTACACGTTTTTGTGCACCAGCGTTAAATTGCCGAGTGATTTCTTGCACTGTGGCCTGTCTATCCGCTGTTACAATGCGAGCTAGCCGATGATGACCCCGCTCATCCACACGCTGTTGTCCACTGCAGTTGGCCTTTGCAGGGATGGTTTTACCGGATTCGATGTTCTCACGGTGCGCCCGTGACACAGTGGCTCGTGGAGATCCCAGTGCCTGCACGACTTTCGAGATGGAGTGACCCATTCGTCGGGCCCCGACAATTTGCTCACGATCAAATGCGCTTAGATCCTTCATCTTACCCATACTGCGTCCGACTCTTACTGATTCCCGTCGCATCACTCCTTATATTGTAGGATCGCTGCATACGCCATGTCGTTTCCGTTTACAGGGCCGCCCACAGCGCCACATTTGCATGTCGCTAATTCAATTGCTCTTCAGTGTATATATAGAGAGAGGCAGATATCTCCACAATCTCAGGTAGCAGCATTCGCAGTTCATATGGCAGTTTATCGGGAGTTAAGCAGACGCCCGATAGATGGGTAACTCTGTCTAGGAAATTACCATGAAACGTGGATTTACATGACAACAATTTCGAGGGTATGCCTGGACTATACAAACTCAGGGGGAAAATCCAGAGCGCGAGACCAGTGTGGCAGTGGGAAAAACTTGGACGATCGTGGACAACGGCGTCTGGCACGCATCGTAACATACGCCAGGCGTGTAACATTGCCGCAAAGCACAGCGCAATTCAGTTCTAAGTGCAGTAGTAACATCGGTGTCTGGACAGTGCAACGTATACTGTGTTCTAATGGCTTCCGGAGCCGACAGCCCATCCAGGTGCCATTGCGACACAAGGCTGTGAGGCTCGCCCGGGTTCGGGAACACCGCCATTGGACGCAAGATGGCTGGAAACGTGTAGGCTGGTCAGACGACACAAGGCTGTGTGGCTCGCCTGGGCTCGGGAACACCGCCATTGGATGCTAGAAAACTGGAAACGTGTATCCTGGTACAACGACACAAGGCTGTGTGGCACGCTAGGGCTCGGGAACACCACCATTGGATGCTAGAAAACTGGAAACGTGTATCCTGGTACAACGACACAAGGCTGTGTGGCACGCTAGGGCTCGGGAACACCGCCTTTGGATGCTAGAAAACTGGAAACTTGTAGCCTGGTCAGACAAATCAATCACGGTACCAACTGCTTCGGTTAGATGGCCGACTTCAAGTGTGGCGACAACCCCATGAGGCAGTGGATCCCGCATGTCTACAAGGAAGAGTGTAGGTACGCGGTGGCTCTGTCATGGTGTGGGGTGTTTTCATCTGGCGCGCATTAGGATCCCTCATACGTCTGCGGACCGCTCTGACCGGTGGATGCTACGTAACCATCCTCCACCCTTGGGGATCATTTGCACCCGTTCATGTCACACAACCACTCACTCCGACGGGTGCGACCTCTCTCAAAACGACAATGCACCCCCTCACACGCCCACAGTTGCCGATATGGGTAGAGGAACATTCCACGGAGTTTGGTATCCTTACTTGACCCTCCCGTTCGACGAATTTAAACGCCATCGAACACATTTGCGATGCTGTTCAATATGCCATCAATGACAGTAATCTTCCACAGGCGAAATTACGGAATTGTGGGACGCTCTTCGAGAAGCATGGTGTGCACTGTCTTTATAGTAGAACAGATAGTTCGTGGAGTCCATGCTCCGTTGCATTGCTGCCGTTACCCTATCGCGATGAGGAACAACACGGTATTAGATAGGTATCCAAGTTTTTCGGCACTTCAGTGTACTTTCTCCTCGCCCATTGCATTCATGCAATCTCCATAAAGTAAATCACATATTTTCCACCTACTTGTCTATGTTTGGTATGTTTTAACGCATTCTTTCATGGTGCGGCATTTCCTATATCGAGCAGTAAATATTCTTTGCTGGTCTGTGACGTCACTGCCGAGTGCTGTGGGACGCGTCCACTTGTGGAGACAGGAGTGGTCATTATTATCCGGCCCATGAGTGTACATTGAATTGAAAATTCTTCTTGGTTACGCAGTCTAAGGACTGGTACTCTGTCTCTCCATTCCTCTCTATTCTCCGTCGTTCTCTTTAAATCATAGCATGTCCTAGTTTTGGTGTCTTGGAGTATCTGTGCCACAAAACTATTCCTTGGCCGTCCTCTTACTCTTTTGCCTTGAATTTTCCCTTCCAAAACTTTCAGAATCGTGTCTCCACGGCGCAATGTGTGCTCCATCTATAACTTTCTTCTTCTTTTTAGCATGTTGATCAGATTCCTGGGTTCTCCCACTCTCTCCAGGACGGCCTCATTAGTCTTTCTATCAAGCCAGCTTATTCTTTCCATTCTTCTATAGCTCCACATCTCAAATTCCTCCAGCCTTTTCGCTTCCGACTTGGTCAATGTCCATGTCTCAGAAACGTAGAGAGCAGCTGGCCAAACATGTGCGTTAAAAATTCTCTTCCTCAGTTTTAGATCTATATTTTTAGCTGTCAGTAGTTTTGATTTTCTCTAAAAGCCGTTTTTGCAATCCCTAGTCTCATTCTAATTTCCTTTTCACATTTCGCATCTTCAGTAATAATTTGACCCAAATAGCGAAATGATTTAACTTGTTCGATGTATTGTCCTTCAATTTCAAGGAAAGCCTGTTATGGATCCTTCCCTATTACCATTAGTTTTGTCTTATTTTTATTTATCTTCATTCCATAAATATCCGGATTTTTGTGTATTTTTGACATCATGCGCTGTAATGATTTTACTGATGCTGAAACTACTGCCTGGTCATCAGCAAACTTAATGTAAAAAAAAAAAAAAAAAGATACGGGTCTCTTCGTACGCTCACTGTTCCTGTCTGTGTCCGGAAAGATTTGAGGCTGGTGTCCGTTTTTATGGTGTAAAGCCATGAGAGAGCAACATATGACGAAAGCTTTTTCGTTCGGAAACACTGCGTAACAGCTGTTTAGTGAATTATGAGAAACTAGGTATGTTTGACCAATGCCAATATTTGGAAACAAGATAAGGAATAGTTTTTTACCTAAGATATTCAAACTTTTCATAATCGAGTTTTAGAAGTCTTTCGACTGGAGAAATATTGATTTCGGAAAGATGACGTAGATTGGTAATACCTTGTTTTACAACTTTCTCTCTAATCCTCCTCGTAAATCCTTTGTTTGAGGACTTGCGTAATGGATTTTAAACTTTCCTACCCGCGAACAAGGCAAGACGTGGTTTCCTGTCTCAGTAGACCATAAAAGTACTCTTATCTCTTTATTTAAGTTCTTCCAGCAAAAGATCAGCACATGCATGTCAAACTTTATCAGTTTTAAGAAGAAACCAATAAGAGCAGCAGCGCCGAGAGAGGATATTGTCTCGTAAATGGCAACCAGTTCTCTTGTCGATAGTGAAATCGACTTCCATTATACAAGGAGCTTTCCGTAGCTAGCGTATAAACAGTATATACACAAGCTTTGGAATGGAAGCTGTTGAGAGGCAAAGGAATGGAAGCAACTAAACTTTTCTTAACATCAAAATGCCGAATCCCAATATCGAAGAAAACGAAAAAGCGGGAGCTCAACTGAGTATAAGATAAGCGTCGTCTGTTCTGTGAGAGACTGGTCGTAAAATAAAAGACGCGCCCTCATACGGTTGGATGTTGAATTAGGTTAAAAACAAATCCCATTAGCTTCTGATTCTCAAACACGGCCTTTGCTAGCAGGAAGATATAGGGAACTCAGCATCCTTTCAAGGCAAGCAAGCTCCCCTCCCTGGAAACTGGACATTATTGTAAATTCTTTAAACTTTGTTTCTGGCGCAAGACTAAGTCTAACTCCGCGGATAGTATGGGACGACTATTTTTGTCAGCCTGTGGCAAAAATAGGTCCCTATTGAAATTATTATAGCGTTAAAAATACGTGCCGCACACTAATCGTCTTAGTATATTCGTAAACAACATGGAGTCCAATTCGCGTACTGCGCAACTCATCGTGCGCACGACCTCTCCCCCTGTGCACGGGGGAGATGATGCAATATTTCTGGGTGTACCACCGCGTTTGACTCGGTCTGTCTCAGCAACCGTGAACGCAACACTACTGTGCGTGGTATCGTTTTAAAGCTCTCGACGAGATCTATTCAAATATATGAGGAACATTTCGTAATGGTTTGAACTGAACATTTTAAAAATTGTTCTCTTGTGAATCCGTGAACACATTTGACAATATCACGGTTTATCTGGACTACCGGGAGTGCAAAACGACTGTACGTGGTATCGTTTTAAAGCTCTCGACGAGATCTATTCAAATATATAAAGAACACATCGCAGTGGTTTTAAAATTTTGAAAAATTGTTTTCGTGTGAACGGGTTAACATTTTTGACAATGCCGGGGAATTTGCAGAATGAACGCTAGCAAAAGTGGAGAAAATCAAAACGAGAGGTAAGAACAAGTGATGAGGAATGTAAGAAGCCCAAAAAGACAGTGCACAACATTGGGTAATTCGTGTATCGATCTGCTTTATGTTCGCAATGCATCCAGCATTATTTGTAAAACTTATGTAAGCTACTTTTCATATCATATACCTGTCTTGGCTATAACAAATTAAATAATGCTTTGAAACCATACTCGACTAACTCATTTCAACTCTCCGATCTGCAAGTCGTGGTCCTACGTTCCAAACTGACGGCTCAATCAGAACTGAGCCTACCTGTACTTTTTTCCGTGGTTTATGAAAATTTCTTACGTATTTCATTTTAAGCATAAATGCTTTACCTTATTTATTCATGTATTGCGCGCTTTTTAGAGGAAGCAAAATTGAAATGATTCAGCAAGAACGAAGGATGACTCAAAAGAAATTACTTCTCGAAGTTAATCAGTAAAAACAGCTGCGCCAATGTTTCTCTGCCACATGGGCAGCGGACTTGTTGATGCCAAGGGTCAGAGCAGAGAGAAATCATTTTCTTTCTTTTTTTTTGGAGAAACGTAAAATATAAAAGAACATTACCACCCCCCCCCAAAAAAAAACTGTAAGAGAGAGAGAGAGAGAGAGTGTGTGTGTACGGATGAAACACTGTTGGTGAATATGACATGCTAAGTTGTTAGAAAACTTTATATATATAACAAGTTTACGGCGCCTGACGTCTCCTTCCGATCTCCAAGAGTGTTTTCCATCTTTCTCTATCTAAGCACCCTTCTTCCATCAGGCCATTTTGACTAAGTGCTCTCTTTATTCCATCAGACTATGTTCTTCTAGGTCGGCCTCTATTTTTTCGTTTGTTTGATTTAAATTCCATGGCAATTTTGAGCAGTCTTTCATTGACCATTCTTTTTACATGACCAAACCAACGCAACTGTCTCTTCTGTATGTCTTCTAACATTGTTTCTTTCACTTCAATCTATTCTTTAATCATTTCATTCGTTATTTTCTATCTTCTTGACACTCTACACGATCTTTAAAGCATCCATCTCTACTGCTGTTATCTTTCTTCTGTCCTCTTCTGTTAATCGCCAGGCCTCAGCCCCATACAGTAAGATGCTTTTAACAATAATACAGAGGATCCCTCTCAAGAAGTTTTATTTTTAGAGTCCCAATTTTTTTCCCATAGTGCTGAGAGAGATTTTTCCCACTTAAGAAGTAACGATGTTTCAAGTTTTCCCGCTTAAGAAGTTCTAAGTGTCAACTTCTTAAGCGGGAAAACTCAAAATCGTATGTTCCTAGTAAGAACATACGATTTTGGCACTCGACCAGCAGGTAAGTACATGTCAAAGAAGTTGGGAGGAAACGTTTCTTTGTCCTCCCCGTGTAGCAAGCAAAGCCTCCGCCGGCTTCCCACTGTCAACGCAGGGGGTCATGTTTACTCCCCCACTTCTTCTGCGTCTGCCCTTTGTGTATCACAATCGCCTTATCTTTGGGGCTGGGAAAAGGCTGGGAAAGGAAACACCTGGTGAAAGTTAGTCATTCTGTCAAAGTTAGGCTTAGATGTTGCACCTCGCATACGTGGAGTTAAACGTTTAGTTTTATTGTTGAAATCCGTAGCTAGAAATGTGGCGTCTAAAGGCATCAAAAGAAAAGCTTTATCTGTGGTTGAGAAACGAAACATTATTACGCAAGTTGATGAAAACCCGTATTTAACTAGGGTGCAGATAGCAAAAGAACTAAGTTTACCTGTACAACCCTCAACGGTATAGTTGCAAAACGTTGACAAAGATGTTCCCACTTTTGAAATGCAAAATATCGACGATCTTTGCGACATCGAAACGCAAGAGGACGATGAACCAAAAACGCAAGAAGATGAGTACAGGACAATTCCAACTTCATCTGAAGCTGGTAAAGCACTAGAAACTTTTCGCCGCTTTATGTAGAAAGCCACGAACGTATTCCAACGGACATAATGAGAAGTATGAGGGAAATGGACGCGTACTTTGTGAATCTAGCGAAAAAAAGGAAGAAAAAAACGCTTTTAGATCAGTATTTTTGTAATCCTGTAGCATAACAAATGTAGCTTTCAATCCTCATATTCAAGTTCAAATGGGTAAGTTGTGAAATTTTTTGTTACTTTAAAATTAACTAAAATGTGATTTCTGGATTTAATTTATGCAACATCTTTAATCGCTAAAGTCTTCCAAAACCCAATCCGACACTTCCCGTTTAAGAAGTTTTCCCGCTTAAGAAGTTTTCATCGTTTCGTCCCAACGAAAACTTCTTAAGCGGGATCCACTGTATTATAAATATCCCACTTCCTTTTTCTGGTTACTCCTTCACTCCACAAGATTGCATTCAGGCGTTTGACAGCTTTTCTTCCCTGTGCAATTCTATTTCTTAATTCCATTGCATCTCTACCTCCTTGTGTAATTTTAACATCCAGGTAATTATAATGATCACATCTTTCAATTTCTTCCTTATCTTCTAGCTGTAGGTTTGTTTCATTACTTCCAATGCATAAATACACTGCTGGCCACCCAAAATGCAACACCAAGAAGGACACGACATAGCAAAGCCAGATTTACTGGACACATAACAACAGATACAAAGATGAAACGATTGAGCTTACAGGCCAGTGCGACTTGCGGAACACGCAGACATCAATAGTTCGTGTAGCCCCCATGGCTGGCAATAACGGCCGCCACAAGCCGCGGCATCGAACGAAAGAGACTTTGGATGTGGGTTTGGGGTATGTCGGTTCAGGCTACTTCCACACGTTGCCACAGTTCATCAGACGTAGCCGCGGGTGGTGCTTGCCGGGCCACTCGGTTGCCGATCAGCGACCAGACGTGTTCGATGGGCAGCATATCGGGAGAACAGGCGGGCCACGGCAGCAGTGGCACATGGTGGGCCGTGAAGAACTGTTGCACGATGCGTGCCACGTGCGGGCATGCATTGTCCTGTTGAAACGTGGCCGCTGGCAGGTCCTGAAGTTAAGGGAGGACTACAGGCTCCAAAACGTCGGAGATGTAGAGGTGGCTGTTGAGTGTACCGGCGATGCGTACCAGAAGGGTGCGGGTGTCATATCCAATTGCGTCCCAAACCATAACGCCAGGCAACGGGCCGGTATGGCGATGCATAATGCAGGCGTCATACAGTCTCTCGCCGCGGAACCGCCACACGCGGATCCGAACACCGTGGTGTTGCAGGCAGAAGCGGGATTCGTCGGAAAAGACAATGTCGTGCCATTTCGTAGTCCAGGTGCGGCGTTCAACAGCCCACTGACGCTGCACTCGCCGGTGGTATAACGTCAATGGTAATCGGAGCAATGGGCGCCGTGCGACCAGTACCCGCTCCTTCAGACGACGTCGGACGGTACGTGCTGATACAGGTTGTTGCGCAACGCACCCTAATTCCTGCGCTAACGTTCGTGAAGTGGCGGCGCGAGCCGTCAATGCCCGCCACAGAACATGCCGGTCCTCTCGTTCGGTGGTGTGCCGCGGCTGCGACAATCACTCACGTCGGTCCGCCCGTCCCTCCTGCACCCGCCGAATCCATACTCTCCTCACTGTGGCTGGATTTCGTCCCACACAGGACGAAAAATAACAGATGTTGCCAGGGAGTTCGACGTCAGCCACAGTGTTGTTTCAAGGCTTTGGAAATCATTTCAAACAAATGGAGAGTGTAGCAAACGTCACGGGGGAGGTCGTGTTCGCAGTACGACACCTGCAGAAGATCGGTGCATAGTGCTATCAACAAAAAGACACCGGCGCAGCACAGCTAGTGAAGTAGCAAATCAGTTTATGGCTGCTACTGGCAAGTGGACCTCCCGAAAAACTGTCTCCAGACGTTTGCATGAAGGAGGACTATACGCCCGCCGTCCTGTTGTGTGCATCCCATTGTCCAGACGTCACCGTACCGCCCGTTTGCAATGGTGCCATCAACATCGCAATTGGACTAATAATGACTGGTCTGCTGTCCTCTTCTCAGATGAGAGTAGATATAGTCTATCGTCTGATTGTCGACGACAACTGATCTGGCGTGATAGTGGTACTGCATATTGTCCAGCAAACATAGAGGAAAGGGACCGATATCCGACATGTAGTGTCATGGTATGGGCTGGCATCATGATCAATGGCCGTACGTCCCTCTATGTGCTTCCAACTGGGACTATGACTGGCCAACGATACATTAATGATGACCTGCTACCTCATGTTCGCATGTTCTGTGGTGCTGTCGGTGATAGATTCATTTTCATGGACGACAACGCAACATGTCATCGAACAGTCGCTGTCCAGGAGTGTCTTGAGAGCGAGGATATTCAACGCCTCGTATGGCCAGCTCGTTCTCCAGATCTGAATCCCATTGAAAATGTGTGGGATGCTTTGGGGAGGAGTTTTGCTGGTCGCCAATGCCCTCCAATAAACAAGGACACCCTCATCCGTGCACTGACAGAGGAATGAGATAAATTATCCCAACAGCTGCTTGATAATGTTGCTCAAAGCATGACACGACGTGTGGAATCTTACATCGCCCTCCATGGTGGCCATATCCCGTATTGACATCTTACGCCGGAACGCCTGCGGACGGTAATTGCATTTTTTTCACGTTTACGTATTCTGCACAAAATGGCCTGTTTGTCCCTTGAACACGCTCCATAGCCTTCTGGATTTCAGAGCCTAATAAATTGTCTTTCTTGTAATGTCCTGGCATTCTGACATTACCTTATTTCACTTGGCATCCAACCACACTTACTGTTTTATGCGCTATATAGCCGTTTATGATCCGTCCTTAGCAATTGTCCAGCAGTGTATTAGGTGTGTGCATAATTTCTACCCGTTTTTGTACACTACAAAGAAAGGAGGAGAACACAACAAATAACGTACCAAGGATTTCACATAATTGCCATCATTCTGTATGACTTCTGTCTATGAGTAGGTGAATCCCACGCCGGAAAAACTCCTGTGTTTTAGAGTAAAAAAAAGCCATGTAATCCCGTTTTCACATCGTCCACATCATCGAAGGTTTGAAGAGCGAAGGCGTTCTGTAACGATCGAAAAAGGTCATAGTCCGTAGGTGCCAGGTCAGGGGAATACGCCGGATGAGGTAACACTTCCCAACCAAAGTCCAGTAATTTTTGCCGAGTGATTAAAGCAGCATGAGGTCTGACGTTATCACGATGAAGGATCACGCCCTTGCGATTGACGAGTGCTGGTAGCTTTGATGTCAGTTGTTCTCGCAATCTGTCCAACTGTTGGAAGTAGAGGTCAGCAGTTATCGTTCGATTAGGTGCCGACACCTCCCAGTGGATTATTCCAGGGACATCCCACCAAACACTCACCAAAACCTTTTTGGTATGCAGTCCTCCTTTTGAGGTCGATGGATCAGACTACGCACCTTGGCACACAGTCCGTCGACGCTTCACATTACTGTAAAGTACCCATTTTTCATCACCCGTTACAATTCGTCCCAGAAACGGTTCATTTCTGTGACGAGAAAGCAAAGAAACGTAGGTACGGATTCTCTCTCTCGTGGCTTTGCAGAAAGCTGGTGCGGAACCCAGTAATCGAACTTGGTGATGAACCCAAACGCATGCATCCGTCTTTTGACATGTGTTATCATCAACTGTATCCTCCCCATACACTTGACAGATTTTGCGGCAAGCCACGGCAGTAGTGCTTCCTTAATCGAACTCATACAGTAAACAATGTCTAATGTGCTCCTTATCGCATGCCATGTTACACCGTCTGTGATTTCCGTTACGAATGACTTACTCTGACAAACCTATAGTGCCTCTATATGCTCTACTGCTCTACGCTTTAGTGGCCAAAAATTCGGCGTCGCAGCGTCATCTGTGACGTAACTTCTCCGATCGCAATTTGCATCTACACTGGCGGAAAGTGAAAAAAGAACACAAAGAAGGAGACGTCTGATACCAACGAAATTTATACAGCATAATAACGGAATACAGAGGATAAAGTGATCAAAACATTATGGCAAAATACAGCTGTATTTGCTCGTAAACTGAAAAATAACATTTCCATGTAACATGGTTAGTACGAGGTTGAACCGCCATGAACTGCTTCACACTGTGCAATTCCAGCATGGAGTCTGTCGTACAGATGTTGGATGTAAGTTTGGGGTATTGAGTTCCAAGCATCCTCAACCTGGACGCGTAAATCAGGGATGGTCGTGGCTGGCAGTGTAGATCGGATAAGTCGTTGTCCCATAAAATCCCACACGTGCTCAATGGGGGACAAATACGGTGAACGTGCAGGCCACGGAAGTTGTCTCACCCCCTGAAGTGCATGTTGCGTTGCACGTGCCGTGTGTGGGCGTGCGTTATCTTGCTGGAAAACATCACGATGGACCGACCTTACAAATGGCACAACAACGGGCTAAATGATGTTGTTGATGTAGGAGCTGCTGTTTAACGTACCCGGTACAAACACTAGTTATGTACAGGAGTGATAGCTGATCGCTGTCCACACCAGGAGACCAGGTGCAGACCCTGTGTGTCGTTGGCGGATGCAAGAAGAGTAGAGACGCTCCCTTGTGCGTCTGCGAACACGCATACGGCCATCGGAAGCCCCCAAGTAGAATCTGCTTTCATCGTTGAACACGACAGATCGCCATTGCGTTCTCCAGTGCAGACGTTGGCGACACCACTGCAGCCGTTCCTGACGGTGGGCTGGAGTCAGAGGTACACATGCCAGAGGCACACGTGCACGTAGTCCTGCATCCAGTAGACGGTTGGAGATTGTTCGCACAGTCACCTAATGTGCAACGGCAGCTCGGATTTGCATCACAGTGGATGTCCGGCTTGACAACGCCGCTCTTCTTATGCGTCGATCGGTCCGTTCATCAGTCCGTCTGTGACTCCCGGTTCCACGTCTTCTCGTGTGGGAATTCCTCGACACATCTACGCCACCATCGTACCACCACCGATACTTCCTGTCCAATTCGCTCAGCAATACGACGATACGACCACCCGGCCTCGCGGAGTCCGACTAGACGACCTCGCTCAAAGTCCGATAACTGCTGAAATCGTACACGTCTTCCACATCCAGGCGTTGCAGCTTCTTCAGGGTCTTCGCACGTGTCCGTACGCCGACGACTGATTACATTCACTTCACTGTACTCCTTAAATACCACAGACGATAATTTGCATATTATGCCGTGCTGTGGCGTAAGCGCTCACCGGTTGGTCCCGAAATTAACATCAGACCTACGTAAACTCGACCCGATTAACATATGTAAATTTCATGATCGTCCGCCAGTTCCTTCTTGGTGTTCTTTTTGTATTACAAAAAGGGGTAGAACTTTTGCACACATCCAATAGCAATTATGCGCGATAAGTTTCTAAGAACACAAAAATGAATTTTGAGCAATGGTTCTGTTACGTTTCGCTTCGAACGATAGGGACTATGTTTTTCGTAGCTAAGATCTTTCTCTATGAGATAGTGCACACTTAGTTTGACTCCGAGTACAGAAAGATCGGCAGAGAACGTTTGCCGCGAAGAGAGAACACCCAGTTCTTGCGGCCAACGGCCTTTTCGCGGCAACCTGTGGGGAATCGTTGGATGGAGTAGAAGCATTCAATCCTTTTTATGTTCCTTTGTTATATACGGTAATTTTATCTTCTGGGGTGAGTGTAACATGAGATCATCAGTGTTTGCTATCTAATGATGAAAAAGGTGTTTATATGACCTTGGGAATAACTTGGGAGGCACTTTTTTGTTAATTTTAATGTTTGTAATTTTAGGAAATGCAGGGACTCCTCTGAGCGAATTTCTAAGAGAGTAAGTAGTAGAAACATATCATTTTTATAATTATAAATTAAAAATGAGAGTGAGAGAGAGAGAGAGTGAGAAGCAAAGGAAGAGAGAGAGAGAGAGAGAGAGAGAGAGAGATCCTTGTCAAGTTACTAACTAAAATTCATAAACAGCTTTATGACAGCAGAACAAAGAGAGAGAAAGAAAGAATAAAACTACGTAAGTAAGTAAAAATTGCAAAGAAATAGTAATCTGCCATAGAGATAAATATCCATGTTTCTCATACAGCATACGTTGAGTAAATACTACGTACAGTATTCACCTGAAAATGTTTTTTGACTAGGGTTAACATTGTCAGCGTCGGATAAAATTCACATGAACGGAATTTCTACCCAAAATTTCTGCCTGACACTTCAAAATGTATGCCCCCCGATCATGCTCAGTCCACCTAACATCCCACCTAGTTCTGAGCAGCAGGAGTCGCCACTGGTTATATTTTTTATTGTTGCAAAAATTTGTGGGCATTTTATGGCCAATTATTGTATTGCTTTTTTGCCAAACATAAATCATTGCTCTTTCCACGTTAATAAGCGAGTCTCGGAAAAATTCTCATCGGCCGCCACCGGGATCGAACCTAGGGTCATCCAGTTACGCGCCGGACATGCTATCATTGCACCACAGCGGCCTCGAATTCTCCAGACTCACATGTGATTAACTGCCAAAATAAATTCCCGGTGGCGGCTAATGAGAATTTTTCCGATACTCACTTATTAACGTGGAAAGAGCGATGATTTCTGTTTGGTGTTTCTAATCCACTTCGAGTGTTTGAATGAATTTTGCTTTTTTGCTCTGAATGTTAGGGACTACGCTTAGTAGCGGATGCAGCCGTATCTTCCACTATAATACACTCTTAGGTTGACTCCTTCGACCATATATAGTGATGGACCGAGCACTGGTAATGGCTACCAATGAGCTCCCCTGGTCCCAACATGAGAACCGTCAGATAGAAACATGGTGTGCCTGAAGCAGCAAAACGTACCTGCAGACCAAAGAAAACCAGTGATAGAGGACGTTTAAGTCTCAGGAGAGTCGTTACAGCTAATCAAAGAAGTACTGCACAAGACCTCAGTGTACAGGTGAGTAAAAATGCCGGAACCTTGGTATGTACACGTACCATTCGCAGAGAACTTCATTCCATGAGTTACCGTGGTCGTGCGGCTACTCATAAGCCTTTCATTTCCACTCGGAATGCTACTCGTCGTTTAGCATGGTGTAAAGAACATTTATCGTGGACCGTAGATTAATGGAAACGGGTCCTATGGACTGATGAATCCAGATACGATCCATCAGTCTGATGGCCGTGTGTGGGTATGGCGTCAGCCCGGGGAACGCTATTTATCACAGTGTACTGTTCCTACGGTCAAGTTTGGAGCTGGCAGTGTACTCGTGTAGGGATGTTTTTTGTGGTATGGTCCCAGCCCATTGGCTATCTTGGACAAACCTGTAAACCAGAACGTCTACCTCGATATTCTGGACAATTATGCCTTACCAACTGTGTGGCAATACTATGGAACCGAGCCTTGTTGGTACCAGCAGGATAATGCAGCGAGACATAAAGCAACGACTGTTACGACGTTGTTTGATGTTAATTGCTTATCGTGTGTGGACTGGCTAGTACAGAGCCCTGATCTTAATCCCATAGGGCATCTATGGGATGAATTAGAGCGCCGCATAAGAAGTTTGGAACAAAGCCCTACTACTAAGCAACAGTTAGCGGCAGCATTATGTACTGAATGGAAGCGCATTCTTATCGCTGTGTTACAAAACCTTGTCGGAAGCATGTCTCGAAGGGTCAATGTATGCATTAAGGCCAAAGGCGGACCGACACCGTACTAATGTATGTCAATAAATGCTATGTTGTGTTTTTCTTTAACGTCTCTTTGTGTTCGTCTCTTTGTGTTCATCGTCTCTTTGTGTTCATCCATTCTGTGGCGGAAAGATCGTTTAGTCATTCCTGTATAATCGTCCTTTAGAGATCCATCGAGGTATTCTATGTATTTCTATCGGGATAGCGTACACGCCTGCTTCGTCTAGGTTTGTGCCTGTAGTTTTCTGCGAAGTTAGCCTTGAGGAGAGCGATCTGGGTGCTCTCACGCCGATATTTAGACCAAGTTCCCGGAGTTCGTTCTTTAAGAAAAAGTGAATCTTGGGACATAAGAAATCACACCCCCGTGCGGGGTATGATTTCTTGAATTGGCCCAGATGGATCTAGTTTGTTGATGAGATTTTCAATCGTATGTGGTTCAATCATAATTGTTTCTGCCAGGTCTCTTAATGTATGGAGTTCGGGCTGTTGTATCTCATTGTCTAAACTATGGGTAAAGGCTCTTTTTGCTCTGTAGCGAAAGAATGCCATTTTATGCGAGGTAGGGCAAGCTGCTGAGGGTAATAACATAACATTTGGGACGTGTGTCGATTTGTAGTATACTTGCGTTTTGGGTGGGCCAGGGAGCAATTTCGTGATCATCACATCCAAGATGGGTAGAGAGTAGTTGGTTTCGCACTCCATGTACAGTACAGTTCTTCCGAAGCGCAAGTAAGTTTATCTTCGAAAATCCTCTGGGTCAACGACGTTCGTTGAATGTTCTTCCATTCGGAGCCAAGATGAAGAGACTATTTTTGCTAACCCTTGAGCAACCAAGATAGGGCTGGCCATTCGAAAAACACGGGACCCAGGAAAAAGATAAAGGCAATACCGTAAAACAAGCACAAACCCAATTCCTTATCCAAAACTGGAGCACAGGCTCACTACTTACTGGGACGAACCAAGGTTGTGCAGAAAACACAAGCCCATGTCATTAAAGAGATGAGTTACCACTTTTGTTTTCAAAAGTGGTAACTCATCTCTTTAACGACATGATTGGTTTTCAAAGCTGTCGTCTGTGAGGTTCTCTACTCTACACACGATACCGACGTATCAGTCCGTGTAACAAGACTTTGACGTCACAAACGGAGGGAACTCATCTGTCTAATGCCATGGTCTTGTGTTTTCTAGACGGCCTTGGACGAATGGTCAGAATTCCTTAACCCCTGGCACCATAGGGCAATTTAAGGTACTTTTCCACTACGTCACGTATCTGACTAACTATCCAAACCACGCTGGAAATCAATTAACTCTGTCGATCGAGGCATCTTGCATTCACAGTCTTATCACAGCCTTACGAGCATAATTATAGTTGGGTCTGTAACGTTGTGCCACATTTGCTTTCAATAGAGGGGTGTCCGGATATCCATGATAGAGCAGTATATATTTGGCATACGGGGAACTAGAATTTTGACAGGAATTACCAGAAAATAATGAACTAAATGATGTTTGATCCCACCTTTCTTACTCTCAACAGCAGCACATGTTGAGGTGGCATTATAAACAACTTACTCGAAACGACTCAAAGGTGTACGAATCGCAGGTAGCTGCAGTATGGGAAAAGCACGTGATTTTAATGATTTTCAAAGAGGCGTGATTGTGGAGCCGTAGGGAGACACGTGGAAGAATCTCAAAAACGGCGAACCTTCCCGGCTATGTAAGAATGCCTTTACCGACAGTGTACAATAAGTGGTTCACAAGCAGCAAAATATGCAGTGAGGGTTTTCTTAAGAGCGAAAGCACCTGCTCAATGTTCGAGAGCCACGGAGGCTGGAGAGGATTGTGTGAGGTAACAGACGAGCTTCAAATTAGCGCACAGTGCAACAGTGGTATTGAGAGGAGAATTTCAGCAAACACAGCCCACCACACAATGGGGCAAATAGGCTGTAGCAGTAGATTTTCCCTTGCTTCTACCACTGGTCTCTGTACAAAAAAAGCGGCAAATTCCTGTACGGTGGGCACGAGAGCACCGAAATTAGACCCATGAGAACTGAAAAATGTGGCCTGGTCAGTGAATCATATTTTCAGTTAATATACGCCGATGTACTGGCGTCAAGCGTAAATTAAAATATATTCATCGATTCAACAGCACGAATAGATGAATCTCAGCTGCCTAGCGTTAGCTGTACAAGTTGGCGGAAGAAGTGTGATGATCTGGAATTTGTTCTCGGGGTGGGCTTTGGGCTTTTTAATACCTCTGGTACAGCAGTTGGATGCCACGAAGTATCTTAACAATACTGCGGACCACCTGTACATGTGCAAAATCGGTAATAGCACCACTTTGAATACGTAGCCACTTTGTACTATTCTCCTCGCCCATCTCATTCATGTAATCTCTCAGATATTAAATCACTTCTTTCCCACCTACTTGTCCATATGCGTGGTACGTTTCGCTTCATTCCGTGTATTCCTTCATGGTGTAGCATTTTTTTATGACAAGCAGTACACCTCACAAAGCATAGAACACTAGTTTTTCTGGAAATTGCTACACCTTGAAAGACGGTTGATATTAACTTGAAGCTACAGCGGACTTACCTCATTTCGTGCGAAATGTGATGGCATCACCACATGTGCTGGAAGTGGCCACCATTTGCGTCCAGACAGCATTGAACCCGGCGCTGTCCGCCAGCCAGCCGAGGTGATCCTTAGTGGCAGACACATTTTTAAGTGTGTCGCAACTATCCTGCTGCGTCAGTTCTCAAAATTCCCATATAAGGGCCAATGAAAATCTCAACGCGATGCATGAAGAATCCCTTCATTCACAGAAAATTGCTGTGTGCTGTGGGATGACCCTGCGCCGCATGATTGGTCCCATCTTCTTCGATACAACCATCACAACAGCAGCATATATGGAAATCTTCAACACCTTTGTAAATCATTAATACAGACATTTGATGTGGACCAGGAACATCAAACAGAGGTCACCTCTCTTTCCACGTTTATAAGTGAGTCACGAAAAAATTATCATTGGCCGCCACCGGGAATCGAACCCAGGGTCTTCCAGTTACGCGCCGGATATGCTTGTCCACGTTTATAAGTGAATCCTCATCGGCGACTAACAGGGTCTTCCAGTTACTCGCCGATGAAGCATATCTGGCGCGTAACTGAAAGACCCTGGGTTTGATTCCCGGTGGCGGACAATGATATGTTTCCCGTGACTCACTCATAAACGTGGAAAGAGCTATGACCTCTGTTTCATGACCTTTGTAAATCAATTGGAAGACGAAGAACTATCCATAGGATATTACCAACATGATAAAGCGACATCACACACCAGTATCGCCGAAATTCAGTCATTTTTCGGCGACCGCGTCATTTCGAATGGTCTATGGCACCCGCGATCACCCGATCTGACGCCTCCTGATTACTTTTAATGGTGATATCTAAAAGGGAGAGTTTTCCAAAAGAAACCGCGAACCATAGATGCCTTGAAAGTAAACATAACCACAGAAATTAAGGCAGTGACGGTCCACAATATGGTGCGCCGGGTTCAATGCTGTTTGGACGCAAACGGTGGCCACTTCCAGCGCATGTTGTAATGTCATCACATTTCGCACGAAATGAGGTAAGTTCAAATTTCGTTGCAATGTTTTCATTGGTGTTCATAATTATTAAAGAAATACCGGGTTCGGTAGCGAGTGGGACACTCTGTTCAACAGGATGAGACATGCAAATGATTAAAATGACAGTGAAAATGCGTATGTGGTTTCCGAGCAGCTATTTCTGAACTATACAATCTAAAGAGCGGGCTCGTAGGAGATGTTGCAATCAGTGAAGAGCCGATATTAAGTCGAAAGAGTGTTTCTTGTGTTTCACTTTGCACCGTCGCCGAAGAAGGTCGTATTATGGACACATAACGAACTTTGAGCTAGGAAAGATTGTTGAAATGGGAGAAGAGGGATTTTCCCACTACGAAATTGACACTCGTACTGAACGAAACGCCAGTACGCATGCCCTACCGTACCAGACCCTAGTTTATCTCCTGAGTGGTCTTTCGGTCCGTTCTGCCTGCTCGTTCCGCTGTTATGCTAATTTCTCCTCTTCACCAGTGTATCTACAAACAAAAATCATAGTGTTGTCTAAGAATTTATGTGGTATGTAACATGTACCACAGTGAAATAAAACAGAATGGACACAATACAAAGCATCGTGGTGTGATCTACATGTTCATCATGTGATGTACAGAGTGTCCATAAAGTCTTTCCCATATTACAAAAACTAATATAAAAAAATGTATTACAGGTACAAGAAAGGGATTGCACGACAATGATTGTGCACAAGTAAAGTTTTTTTTCCAGTGTCACTACACCTCCACATGGGCGTCATTTGTGGCCCGGAGGACATCTAAATGATATTCGATTTCACGTCATGTTTTGTTCAACATTTCAGCAGAGTCAGAACCAATGACGTCCGTTATTCTACTCTTCAACATCTCGACATCCAGAACACTGCGAGAGAAAACTTGGTCTTTCACGTAACCCCACAGGAAAATCTAGAGAGGTTATTTCGGACCATCGATGAAATATTGTACACTTCTACTCTTCAACGTCTCGACATCCGGAACACTGCTAGAGTAAACTTGGTCTCTCGCATAACCCAACAGTAAAAAGTCAAGAGAGTTTATGTCGGGCCATCGATGAAATATTGTACTCTTCTATTCTTCAACGTCTTGACATCCGGAACACTGCTAGAGTAAACTTGGTGTCTCACATAACCCCTCAGGAAACAGTCTAGAGAGGTTATGTCGGGCCATCGATGAAATATTGTACTCTTCTACTCTTCAACGTCTCAACATCCGGAAAACTGCTACAGTAAACTTGGTCTCTCGCATAACCCCACAGAAAAAAGTCTAGAGATGTTATGTCGGGCCATCGATGAAATATTGTACTCTTCTACTCGTCAACGTCTCGACATCCGGAACACTGATAGAGTAAACTTGGTCTCTCACATAACCCCACAGGAAAAAGTCTAGAAAGGTCATGTCGGGCCATCGATGATATATCGTACTCTTCAACGTCTCGACATCCGGAACACTACTAGAGTAAACTTGGTATCTCACATAACCCCACAGGAAAAAGTCTAGAAAGGTTATGTCGGGCCATCGATGAAATATTGTACTCTTCTACTCTTCAACGTCTCGACATCCTGAACACTTCTAAAGTAAACTTGGTCTCTCACATAACCCCACAGGAAAACGTCTAGAGAGGTTATGTCGCGCCATCGATGAAATATTGTACTCTTCTACTCTACAACGTCTCGATATCAGGAACACTGCTAGAGTAAACTTGATCTCTCACATAACCCCACAGGAAAAAGTCTAGAGTGGTTATGTCGGGCCATCGATGAAATATTGTACTCTTCTACTCTTCAACGTCTCGACATTCGGAACACTGCTAGAGTAAACTTGGTCTCTCGCATAACCCCACAGGAAAAAGTCTAGAGAGGTTATGTCGGGCCATCGATGAAATATTGCACTCTTCTGCTCTTCAACGTCTCGACATCCGGAACACTGCTAGAGTAAACTTGGTCTCTCACATAACCCCACAGGAAAAAGTCTAGAGAGGTTATGTCGGGCCATCGATGAAATATTGTACTCTTCTACTCTTCAACGTCTCGACATCCGGAACACTGGTGGAGTAATTTTGGTCTCTCCCATAACCTCACAGGAAAAAGTCTAGAGAGGTTATGTCGGGCCATCGATGAAATATTGTACTCTTCTACTCTTCAACGTCTCGACATCCGGTGCACTGGTAGAGTAAACTTGGTCTGTCACATAACCTCACAGGAAAAAGTCTAGAGAGGTTATGTCGGGCCAACGATGAATTATTGTACTCTTCTACTCTTCAACGTCTCGACATTCGGAACACTGCTAGAGTAAACTTGGTCTCTCGCATAACCCCACAGGAAAAAGTCTAGAGAGGTTATGTCGGGCCATCGATGAAATATTGCACTCTTCTGCTCTTCAACGTCTCGACATCCGGAACACTGCTAGAGTAAACTTGGTCTCTCACATAACCCCACAGGAAAAAGTCTAGAGAGGTTATGTCGGGCCATCGATGAAATATTGTACTCTTCTACTCTTCAACGTCTCGACATCCGGAACACTGGTAGAGTAATTTTGGTCTCTCCCATAACCTCACAGGAAAAAGTCTAGAGAGGTTATGTCGGGCCATCGATGAAATATTGTACTCTTCTACTCTTCAACGTCTCGACATCCGGTGCACTGGTAGAGTAAACTTGGTCTGTCACATAACCTCACAGGAAAAAGTCTAGAGAGGTTATGTCGGGCCAACGATGAATTATTGTACTCTTCTACTCTTCAACGTCTCGACATCCGGAACACTGCTGGAGTAAACTTGGTCTCTCGCATGACCCCACAGGAAAAAGTCTAGAGAGGTTATGTCGGGCCATCGATGAAATATTGTACTCTTCTACTCTTCAACGTCTCTACATCCGGAACACTGCTAGAGTAAACTTGGTCTCTCGCATAACCCCACAGGAAAAAGTCTAGAGAGGTTATGTCGGGCCATCGATGAAATATTGTACTCTTCTACTCTTCAACGTCTCGACATCCGGAACACTGCTAGAGTAAACTTAGTCTCTCACATAACCCCACAGGAAAAAGTCTAGAGAGGTTATGTCGGGCCATCGATGAAATATTGTACTCTTCTGCTCTTCAACGTCTCGACATCCGGAACACTGCTAGAGTAAACTTGGTCTCTTACATAACCCCACAGGGTTATGTCGGGCCATCGATGAAATATTGTACTCTTCTACTCTTCAACGTCTCTACATCCGGAAAACTGCTAGATTAAACTTGGTCTCTCGCATAACCCTACAGGAAAAAGTCTAGATAGGTTATGTCGGGCCATCGATGAAATATTGTACTCTTCTGCTCTTCAACGTCTAGACATCTGGAACACTGCTAGAGTAAACTTGGTCTCTCACATAACCCCACAGAAAAAAGTCTAGAGAGGTTACGTCGGGCCATTGATGAAATATTGTACTCTTCTACTCTTCAACGTCTCGACATCCGGAACACTGCTAGAGTAAACTTGGTCTCTCGCATAACCCCACAGGAAAAAGTCTAGAGAGGTTATGTCGGGCCATCGATGAAATATTGTACTCTTCTGCTCTTCAACGTCTCGACATCTGGAACACTGCTAGAGTAAACTTGGCCTTTCACATAACCCCACAGGGAAAAGTCTACAGGAGTTATGTCAGTTGATCGAGGTGGCCAAGTCATAGGACCGTTGGGGCCAATCCATTTCCCCGGAAATGTGGCATTCAGGAACTCACTAACCATTATTGACCGATGTGGTGGAGCACCATCTTGTTGTAAAATAACCGATGGCTGGAGTGCATGCAACTTAGGTGCTACAAAAATTCCAGCATGTACAGGTACACGTTACATGTTACCGTCGGCTCTGTAAAAGAGAACGGTCAGGTGATTCTGTCATGCATCAGGCAGCACCATACGTTCACTTCCGGGCTAGCCCCCTATTGTTCGATGACATAATGAGATTTTCTGATCCCCAGATTCGCACATTGTGCCTATTTACTGTACCAGAGGCGTGGAATGTGGCTTCATCTGAGAAACAGACACGGTGCAGATAATCACTATCATGAGTTTTGCGCTGCAACATCTCTCTCGTAAATGCAGCACGACGAGGCATGCAGGTCATTAGGCTGGAATGCTTTAACGATCTGTACCTTATAACCATACAGATGAAGACGTTTGTGTAGAATTTAGTGAACCGTGGCACGGGGAATCCCAGTTTCCAGTGAAGCACGACGAATGGATTTCCTGTGGCTTCGCAGAAATGTCTCCTGAACAGCTGCAGCTATTTCTTGAGTAACCTGTGGTCGGCCCGCCAGTGGGAAATCGCCAACACTACCCTTCGCTTTAAAATTTTCATACCAAGCTTTTATGCTTTTTTGGTCCGGTGGTGATCGTCTGTACTCTTTTCTGAATTGACGCTGGACAGTAACCGCCGATTTGGTCTCATGGAACCACAACACGCAAGCCGCTTTTTCTTGCATGGAAGCCATTATAGATGAAATGCTCCTCTTATTCAGCAGTAGCACTATACTAAAGAACAGTAAAAAAAATTATGAGTGCTGTTATATTATGTTACCAATTATTTTATTTTAACTTACATAAATTTCTATAATATTTTTGTAATGTGAGAAAGACTTTATGGACAACCTGTATATCTCTAATTTAACCTTCCTTTTGAGTTCCTGTGTCCTTCTGTAAACTGGGTTTCTTCTCGTTAAATATTTTCTAAGGTTAATGCCCCGACGTTTCCCCCAGTTAATTTGAAATTGGCAACCTTGACAACAGGTCAAAGGACAAGCAATGTAGATAAATACTTCTGAGATAAGAGCTCAGGGAACAATGCGCGATGTTAAGCTATTCATGCATATGCAAAGAGCAGATGGCTAGAAAATCCTGTAAGCGCTTTATGTGTTGAGAGAGTAGACTGATATCGATGCGTAATATAACCGGCTCTTGATATTGTGAAACATCGTTGATTAAAATATGTTTAGCGTGTTGTGAGAGACTTCTGTGTTGCAGACCTCTTTAACATAGACTTTGTACGTGCTTGATTAACGAATACAGGAAGTGGTTTCGGTATTTGTAAATTGGCTTATGCTATCATTGAAATCGGTTGTTATCTTGAAGTGATGTTTATGTCTAATGAAAATATTCAGCTACAAACGACTGATACTTACAAATCTATCTAAGTAAAATTAAGTCCTTAAGTCTATAAGCCTTAAGTTGAGATTGATGATGCAGGGAGTTTAACGCAAGGCAATTCACCAAACCCGGTTATTTTATGATCTTCTGTGGCATTTATCGGGAAAAGCCTTATTAGAAGTTCTTTTACATATTTCTTCCTCGAATGTTACACTTTTATTATCCATCACTATGATCTCCCGCACATTGCTTCTAAAGTTTAATGTTGTTGCTTGCTTGAAGTTGCTTTGATGAACAGCAACTGCTTTGAAAGCTAGACTTTAGTTGTGTTTCGGATTTCTTTCATATATAACTCGACATTATCTGTAATATATCATCGCTTCTAAAAAAGATGAAAAGCATTTTATGGTAGTTTTATGATAAACCCTGTAATAAGAGGAAAAACATTTTTTTTCCATTGGGAACATGAACGAATTTTTTCTACTAATGGTCCCTTGTCCGTTTACTTCCGAGAGTCTATTTTTATCAAATGTTTGTTAGAGCAATATAGTGTCGGAAGAAATTTTTCCCTGCGTAGCAGTTATTTCATGCAAACAGATTTAATTCAGCGTGAGTACAAAGCAGTAGCAACAATGCAGCGATTCATCTTCCACAACTATAATGATATATTTAAGTTAAAATCGATGAACGACTTCCATCAGGGATTTCTCCATTAGAGATATCCTGCCGATATACACTGCCGGACAATTGCTAAGGACGGATGACAATAGCAACGATAGCAACCATAAAATGGAAGGCAGGAAAATGTGGAAATTAGCATAAGTGCGGGATACAGTACGACGTGTTGTGCGTATGCAAATTTTGGATTGCTGAACTTGTTCGTGACGTCATAGCGCTGATAAGAAATATAAAGGATTTGACGCGTATTGACCGTTGTTGTTCAAACGCAAAGATGAAAGGGAAAGAATCAATTGACGAAATTGCAATTTTCAGTATGTCTTCCCGACATCACCTAGATGATTTTACGCGTGGCCGTATTATTGGCAAGACAGAAGAAGGGCGAAAAATAACAGATGTTGCCAGGGAGTTCGACGTCAGCCACAGTGTTGTTTCAAGGCTTTGGAAATCATTTCAAACAAATGGAGAGTGTAGCAAACGTCACGGGGGAGGTCGTGTTCGCAGTACGACACCTGCAGAAGATCGGTACATAGTGCTATCAACAAAACGACACCGGCGCAGCACAGCTAGTGAGGTAGCAAATCAGTTTATGGCTGCTACTGGCAAGCAGACCTCCCGAAAAACTGTCGCCAGACGTTTGCATGAAGGAGGACTATATGCCCGCCGTCCTGTTGTGTGCATCCCATTGTCCAGACGTCACCGTACCGCCCGTTTGCAATGGTGCCATCAACATCGCAATTGGAGTAATAACGACTGGTCTGCTGTCCTCTTCTCAGATGAGAGTAGATACAGTCTATCGTCTGATTGTCGACGACAACTGATAGATATATCCTGCCGATATAATACTTCGTCGAAGTGTGACGTCACAAGATAGCGCTGGGCATAAACATATGTCTGTCTCTCCATGATCCCCATAACGTTTCAACATGATTGGTGAAATGTGCTCATATTTTGCAATATCTTCATTTTTTTCTGACAATTTGAAGCTAATTCAACGCAGTAAAAATGCTGTGAAGTCCGCTCACATCCAGTTATTTTATTATGAACCACATTGCGAGAAAATACATGGTCAAATTCATGCTTCTATGAAAGATAAGGGTAAATGTGTAGTTTAGCTTCCTAAATTATTTGGCTACGTATTTCGAAAGAATGAGAAAAAATGAGATATTTATATATGTTAAAGTATGTAATTTGATGGCAAATGGTGAAAAATTTTCATCTTTAAAATGCATTCTAAAGATTTATACCGTAAAACTTACCTTCAAGTACGACGACGTGAACACCACTGCGGCAGGTCAAACACAACGCCGCGGCGACAACGTCAAGCTTAGCTCTGCTGAAACGAAGGTCTCGCTCCGGCGGTTAACTAACTGGCGGAAGACTACAACAGAAAGTGGGTACGTTCTTGCCAGGAAAGCGATCAAATTTGTAGTGCTACCGGACAGAAAATAGTTCTTCATTTCTGTAGCAGTTTTTCAAAACACATGGTGAGAATTGCTTTGTTCTTAAGCATATAATTTTCTGATACGAAGTAGAAAGTATGCAGATTCCTTTCTTTCTTCTAGGAAAGCTTTAAAATAGATGTCGCTTTCTCTCCAGCGGAAGTTACATGGCATCGGAAAGTGAAAATTTTGCTCCCGATATTGATGGCGTGGTTCGCAGTTCAGTCAAATTGGATTACAAAAAGAAAACCTGGAAGGAGAAGTCAGTCATATATTCCGCATTAAAGAATCATACGCAAAAAAACAAGAAATTATCAGATTCTGATGTGAAAAACTGATACAGAAATGATGAGCTATTTTCTGTAGCGTAGCAGTACAAAATGGAACGCTTTCCTGGCAAGAACGTACCCGGTTCCTCTTGCACTCTTCCGCCAGCGAAATAGCGGCCGGGACGAGACGATCGTTTCAGCGGAGCCAAGTTTTACGTGGTCTCCACGGCGTTGTGTTAGGCCTGCCGCAGATGGTATTCACGGTTGGAGGTAAGTTTTACGGTAAAAATCTTTAAAATGTATTTTGCAGATGAAATTTGTTCACCATTTGCCATCAAATTACATACTTTAACATATGCACATGTCATTTTTTTGAAATACGCAGCCAAACAATTTAGGGCGCTAAACTAGACATTTACCGACATTTTAGTCTATAGGGCATGATTCCGTTTGTTTCTCGGAAATCTACAAAGTGAACACTGATTTTTGACAGTCTGGTGATTACAGTTGCTACAAAACATAAAATCATATCTAATATATTCAGTTCCACCTTAAAAAATCAGTTTTGTAGGACTATCGACAGCAGCCAACGATAAAACTAACGTTAGTTAACATGTAAACAACGTGTGTTTATGCCCACTCGCCATTCCGTGACGTCACGACTTCGACGACATATAGTGGTAATAATAAAATAACTAGCGTCATTGTTTTATAGGACAGATGCAAAAGCAATGTTCAATAATTGTTGAAACTGTCATTTTATGTTTAGAATCTCATCGAGGGCCACATCCGGAAAAATGCTAATTTAATCAAAAACGTAACAATACATGACGTATAAGAGATGGTAGTGCATGAACAGTTTAAATTGCTTTTGATAAAGCCTCATGAATACTATATATATATATAATCATCATCATTGTCAACCATTTTCAATCCATTGCTGGATGAAGGTCTCCAAAAGTTTCCTTTACAACGGTCTGTCCTGTGCCAGTCTCCTCCATGTCACTCCCGCATACTTTCGAATTTCATCTACCCATCTCCCATGGGGTCTTCTTCTGGGTCTTTTCCTGTCCCTTGGAATCCAATATATATATATACATATATATATATATATATATCATAATTCTCATCAAATCAACCACTATCAAACCAGTGCATGATGGTCTACCTAAGTTTTGATTGCTTTTGATAAAGCCTCATGAAGGCTATATATATCATCATTATCATCAAATCAACCACTATCAAACCAGTGCATGATGGTCTACCTAAGTTTTGATTGCTTTTGATAAAGCCTCATGAAGGCTATATATATCATCATTATCACCAAATCAACCACTAGCAAACCAGTGCAGGATGGTCTACCTAAGTTTTGATTGCTTTTGATAAAGCCTCATGAAGGTTATATATATCATCATTATCACCAAATCAACCACTAGCAAACCAGTGCAGGATGGTCTACCTAAGGTTTGATTGCTTTTGATAAAGCCTCATGAAGGCTATATATATCATCATTATCACCAAATCAACAACTAGCAAACCAGTGCAGGATGGTCTACCTAAGTTTTGATTGCTTTTGATAAAGTCTCATGAAGGCTATATATATCATCATTATCACCAAATCAACCACTAGCAAACCAGTGCAGGATGGTCTACCTAAGTTTTGATTGCTTTTGATAAAGCCTCATGAAGGCTATATATATCATCATTATCACCAAATCAACCACTAACAAACCAGTGCAGGATGGTCTACCTAAGTTTTGATTGCTTTTGATAAAGCCTCAGGAAGGCTATATATATCATCATTATCACCAAATCAACCACTAGCAAACCAGTGCAGGATAGTCTCCCCAAGTTTTTTCCACAACTGTCTGTCTTGAGCCAGTCTCATCCATATCACTCTGATTTAAGGATATCCAAATTCGTGCAGAAATAGTCATAAAGTAATCACGGTAGTTTGCCTTCGATTTGAATTTGTATTGCGTGGGATTCTATCTTGATAAGAAGAATCCCACACAGTACAAATTAAAATTCACCTGCTGAATTTAAAGATTTTATTGTATATGATTTGAAGTATAAGAACTTTCAGGTTTCTCTAGAACCCATCGTCAGCTACATAAACAACAGAAGAAGAAAGGGAATACGTTTAAATAGAACATGTTACTTGACATGATATAGACACAAGGTATAATATACGATATAGCGTCACCTATTTCAAATTATCAAACAACGTGGTAAGTATCATGAAAGAAAAAATATAGAATGGAGTAATACATGCAATATTGCGTTGTAATAAATAATAGAAAAAGTAATTTGTAGCTAAATTAATTTGTGTTGTTGCTCTCAGTTTGCTGGAAATATCTTCATCTGGAGATACAACAAGGATCTCCATAGCAGTAATTTGAGATTTATAGCGTCCTCAATTTGCCGGGTGTTACAATAAGGGGTGGTGTCCTCAATTTGCCGGGTGTTACAATAAGGGGTGGTGTCCTCGGTAAAGTATGATAAAGTGGCTTTCCCATAAAAAACAGCTCTTAAGAAGCTCCACCAAGAAAACGCAACTACTCTCCACAGGAATCAACAACTTCGTAGATATATATATTTTTTTTTATTGGAGTTTTAACGACCACCGTGAGCAACTCAATGGGCTATAAGCAGTCGCCCGTCCCTAATTTAGGGTCACTGGTTCCAGGGAAGGGAGAGAACCAGCGCCGTAAGACAAACACAACATCCATACCTCACCGGGATTCGAACCCGGACCCCTTACGGACGAATGGTCAGAGGCCAGCGCCTTAGACCACTGCGCCACCGGGGCGGCTTCGTAGATATGTAGGTACAATAGATTATATTATTCAACCATTACACCTGTTCTCAAAGCCATTTGCAGGAACTTTCACCTAGACTTTGGAATGCGTACTACAAACATTTTCAAGTTAATCAGAAAAGATCGAGGCCAAGTAACCTAAATAAATTTGGCGTTTTCTGCATCCCTTTAAAAAGTATTGACGCTGACACGCCTGATAGTAAATATATAGGATCTACAAAACGTACACTGGCAACAAGAATAAATGAACATAAATATGAGGTAGACTGGACCATTTTTTATTGGCAGTTTAACCACCACCGTGAGCAACTCAATGGGCTATAAGCAGTCGTCAGTCCGTAATTTAGCGTCACTGGTTCCAGGGAAGGGAGAGAATCGGTGCCGTAAGACAAACACAACATTCATGCCTCACCGGGATTCGAACTCGGACCCCTTTCGGACGAATGATCAGAAGCCATCGCTTAGACCACTGTGCAACCGGGGCGGCAAAGAGTGGACTTCCAAATTCTGCTTTGTCCCGATTCGTGAGCAACGGTTTGCACTACCCAATTTGGAATGATGCTTCCATTATCGTAAGACCTACTTCTGTCTCTTCATTGCTGTTCACTAAGAGCCTTGTAATTGCTTCTCAAAGACATCATCATCATCATCATCATTGTCAACCATTATCAATCCACTGCTGGACGAAGGTCTCCCCAAGTTTCCTCCACAACGGTCTGTCTTGTGCCAGTCTCCTCCATGTCACCCCTGCATACTTTCGAATTTCATCCACCCATCTCCTATGTGGTCTTCTTCTGGGTCTTTTCCTGTCCCTTGGAATCCAATCTAAAATTTCGGCTGTCCATCGATGATCTGTCCTTCTGGCAGTATGTCCAGCCCATTGCCATTTCAGGGATTTAACTCTGATCATGATGTCTTCCACTCTTGTCATTTTTCGGATCCACGAGTTCCTCTTCTTATCTCTCCTGGTTACACCAAGCATGCACCTCTCCATGCTGCTTTGAGTTGTCTGCAGCCTTTGTATGTCTCTTTTAGTTAAGGTCCACGTCTCTGCACCATACGTAAGCACTGGAAGGATGCATTGATCAAACACTTTTCTTTTAAGACATAATGGCATATTGCTCTTGAAAATTATGCTGTTTCTTCCAAAAGCTCTCCAGGCAAGTTTTGTACGCCGATTAATTTCTTCATCAATGTGACCCTCACTTGATATCTGCTGTCCAAGATAAACGTACGTGTCTGTTATCTCCAGCTTTTCTCCATCAATCGATAAATCTTCATTTCTTGTAAAAGCATTGAACATCACTTTTGTCTTCTGAAAGTTCATTTTTAATCCCACTTCTTTACTCTTGTCAGCAAGTTCCTGGATCATACTCTGCAGCTCTGATGGGGTAGTTGCAAAAATGACTACGTCATCAGCAAAACGAAGGTGGGTTAGATAATCTCCATTAATCTTTATCCCCTTGTTTTCCCAGCTCAGCGACTGAAAAACACCCTCCAATGTGGCATTAAAGAGCTTCGGAGATATGGTGTCACCTTGTCTCACTCCCTTTCCAATTTTTACGTGTGTTGTATTTTCAAACAGCCGAATCTTTGCACTTGCATTTTCATAGATGTTATTAATAATATTAATGTATGCATCTTCAATACCGCAGGTTTTCAGAGCCATTGTAACTGCTGATGGTTTCACCGAATCAAAGGCTTTTTCATAATCGATAAAAGCCATGCACAATGGAAGTTCATATTCCCTCGCTCTTTCAATTAGTTCTCTCAGCACGTGGATATGATCTATTGTGCTGTAGCCACTCCTGAATCCAGCTTGTTCTCTCGGTTGAGCCATGTCTAGTGCTACCTTCAAGCGGTGTGAAAGAACTTTAGTGAAGATTTTATAAACTACTGATAGGAGGCTGATAGGTCTGTAGTTTCCGAGATCCTCAATGTCACCTTTCTTATGTAGCAGGATCATTGTAGCGGTGTTCCAATCCTCAGGAATCTTTCCTTCATTAAGGCATCGAGTGAAAATTTGGGCGAGTACTGTTTCGATTTCTCCACTTGCTTCTTGTATGATGTCTACAGTAATTCCATCTTCTCCTGGAGCTTTTCCTCGCTTCATGTTCTTGATTGCATGTGCAACTTCTGCTGGAAGGACTGGAGGAACTCTGGTACTGGTATCTTTCATGATGTCTGGAGTGCATATATCATCCCTTTCATATAATTTGGAGTAGAAATCTTTCACTCTTGTCAAAATTTCGCCTCTATTTCTTGTTACAGAACCATCTTCTTTTCTCAGTGCCATAATCTGTTTTATTCCCTTACTGAGATGTCCCTTTGCTATCTTTAGGCTTTGGTTGTTTTCAATTGCTTTCCTCACTAGTTCACAGTTTAATTTCCTTACGTCTTCAGTGATACTTTTTCTTACTGTCTTGCATAGCTCTATATATTCCACTTTGGAAGTCACATCTTCTTTAGTTGTCCTCATCTCTCTTCTTTTTTGCATCAACATTTTGGTTTTTCCTGATAATTTGTTCACATGCAACTTGTTCTTAGACCCAGCTAATTTTGTTGCTGTTTCCATAAGAGCTTTGGTTACTTTTCTGTTAACTTCAGAGATGTCCACTTCTTCCGATGTTAGGCCTTCTAAAGCAGAGAACCTGTTCTTCAGTTCTAACTTGAAGGTATTATGGTGTTTTTTAAGGTTGGTTATGTCAATACATTTTGTTTGTCTTATGAGCTTGCTACGTTCGAGTTTAGTGTTGAGGTGCATCTTACATCTCACCAATCTATGGTCACTGCCTGTGTTGAACTTGTTTAGCACACTGCAGTCTTCTATGACAAATTTTTTGTTACACATAATAAAATCAATTTCACTTGTCGTCCCATTTGGATGTCTCCATGTCCATTTCCTGTGTGGCTTTTTCTTGAAGAAGGAGTTCAAGATGAAAAACCCTTCTGCCTCTGCAAACTCAACGAGAGTATTTCCACGCTGGTTTCTGTTGCCATGACCGAATTTACCTACTGAAGTTTCATTCTGTTGCCGTTGCCCTATTTTTGCATTGAAATCTCCCATAATTATTTTCAAGTGCTGCTTACCTTTATTATTTAGATGACAAATTTCCTCATAAAATTCTTCAATTTCTTCTTCAGGATGACTTGTGGTGGGTGCATAAGTTTGAATAATCTGAGCCTGGTATCTTTTCGAGAGTTGGATAACAAGTCGTGCAGCTCTGTCAGAGGAACTTTCAACTTCTACAACTTTATCCTTCAGTTTCTTGTTTATTATAAATCAAAGACATATGATGCAGTAAATTTTTCCATCATTTTCATGCCAGGAGAAGGATTCGAACCCCCAACTCTCGGCTCCGCAGCTCCGAATGCTATTCAATATACAACACTGGCATGTGCTCTCACTGCTATCTCCCTTTATCTCATGTGCGTCCTGTGGAGCAGGCACATCACATTGAACCAAATAAGGATTAAATTTTATTTATCCCTGCGGCACTCCTATTTCATTAAAAAACTTTTGCGAATGTGTTTCATTAATCTGTACGTATTGTTTCTTATTATGTAAGTAGTCCTCTAATAAACTGTAATATTGAACTTAAGAGTTCGGAATTTTTTGCTCACCCTGTGTAAACATGCATATTTTTCTTCCAGAAGACTAACCTAAATGGGTGTGCAAATGAAGAAAGTATTGCACAGGGTGATTCATAAAGAAGTATACAGTTTCCAGATGCTGTAAAACAATAACAGTTGAAGACACGGACTACAACTGCGAACCGTTAGGTAGATGTACTCATAAAGTTTGAGTCCCGATACTGAGGGAAATGACGTAGGCGATAGCACTCGTTTCTAGTCAGTCAAAATGACAGTGTCTGCAGTGAAGAAGGCGTTTTGTGTTCTTGAATTGAGCAAAACGCAATCCTTAACTGTTGTGCAACGGCATTTTCGATCACGATTCCGAAAAGAACCTCCAACCAGAAAATCTATCTACGATTGGCATAAACAAATTTGAAATTACGGGCTGCTTGCGCAAACTTAAAAGTCCTGGACGACCGCGTGTATCGGAAAAAGTCGTCGATAGTGTTTGCACCGCCATTCAACAAAGCCCGGGAAAATCAATGCGGAGAGTGAGTCGCGAAGTGTAGATTTCACAGCCCACTGTCTGGAGAATTTTGAGAAAGAAGCTGAAAATGATTCCATACAAAGTGCAGATGTTGCAAAATCTCACTGACCCGAGCCGCGGACTACAACACGTCACTGACCCAATGGCCACCCAGAAGTCCTGACTTAACTCCTAGTGACTTTTTCCTGTGGGAGTACGTAAAGGACAAGGTATTCGCCCCTCCCCTTCCTGTTGATCTAGCGGAGCTGAAACAGCGTATCACAGCCACTATCACTGCACTTGATTCATATATCTTACCTCGCGTTTGGGCGGAAACGGATTACCGGCTCGATGTGTGTTGTGTGACTAAGGGTGCACACATAGAACATCTGTGACTGTCTCTAAAAAAACTTGAAACATTCCCCTACAATTCTGTTACAGGTAACAAAATATCTTACGTTGTTCTTGTTTTATAATGCGTTGAAGCTGTATATTTCATTATGAATCACCCTGTATTTTATGTTCTCGCAAAGTACAGATAGACGGTAAGCTGGAAGACGAGAAAACGCTGCTAATTTTTGCGCTACGAATTGTCAAATTGTCTGCCTCTGGTTCTATAAGATCCTCACAGTAAAGGTTTAAAATCACGTAATAAAAATAATCTTTCTCCTCGCGTAAACAGACAGTTGATTTCCTGAATGCAAAGCACATCAAGCTTATCGAGCAACCCTGCTATTCTTCTGATTTAACGACGTGTAACATTTAGTTGTACTTTGTCTTCAATAGACCTTTAGAGGACGGGAATTATTATCTAAGTTGCTGTTATGCAATTTTTCAAGAGCCTTACGAAAAGAGGTTCGTTGCATGCTTTTGTGTCACGAAAAATTCGCTTACAGAGATACTTCAAACATATTGTTAAGGATTTGCCGAGATCTTGTGTAATGCCGCTACGGGCGGCAGAAAGATGCACAGTGGATGCGCTGATGCTAGCGAGAATTGGAGAGATCAAAGGAGGCAGCCCGAACATGCGAACATATCATTTCAAGCTATATTTATTCTTCATACTATACTAGATACATTTGTTTACTATATTACTTAATGTTCACCCAGTACATTTTCCAGAGAAGACTGTTCGGTCACATGATAATCGGATACCGTGTGTCGCCTGAGGAGAACTAAGCTTATCAGACAATGATGTTGGCATGCTTATAACAATGACAGTGCTTATAGTTTTATTCATTTTTAATGGAATCTATGTTTCGTTGAAAATGCGCAAAGTGAGAGAGTTTATCTTCCCCACAGGTTACCGTGAAATGGCCATAAGCCCTAATATCTTGGTGTTTTCTCCTCGCACCAAATCAGATCAAATCATACGTAGAGAATTTTAGGAAGGGAGTGTCTGACTCCAGGTCTTAGACAACCCTTAGAAATAGGAAGCTTGGAGATTTGGGCTAGAGTGTCCGATAGGAAAAAGACACGGAATCGAGGTAGAAAAAGATAGGAAGACCCATTTATTTATTACCGGGGGGCCAGTACCCGGAGTCCGACGGCTTAACGTGCCCATCCGACGCGCGGCGGATATTTAGCAGTTCGAGCATTCGTACCTGCCTGAGATCGAACCTGGGGTTATATCCATGGCATTCACGGACGTTGGCCACTAGGCCATTCGCGGCCCACCTCCTCACACCAAATGTTTTTTTTTTGTTTTGTTTTGTTATGGTTGGAGGTTTAACGACCACCGTGAGCAAATCAATCGTCTATAAGCAGTCGCCCGTCCCTAATTCAGGATCACTGCTTCCAAGGAAGGGAGAGAGCCAGTGCCGTAAGACATGCCTCACCGGGATTCGAACCCGGACCCCTTTCGGACGAATGATCATATGTCATCGCTTAGACCACTGCACCACCGGGGCGACCGAAATGTGCTCTGCCGCTCCTTTTATACTCGTAGTCAACCTTCGACTGTACAGGGTGAGTCAAAAGTCGCAGGACCCCATTGTATTTTATAAAAGGGAGGGAAAATGAAATATCTGAATACCCCACCAAAGAATCTGTGAGGGGGCCTATCTTTAAGGCTATTTCTGGCACATGGTCGCCATCTTCAAATCCGCCGTATTGGATCAAATTTTTCAAAAGGTAAGGGGGTCATGTTGCATATCAAACAAGACCAGAATTTTCTCAGAAATTGATTGCAGTAATCAGATTTGACATATGTGTTGTGGTTCATAAGTTATCAATACAGAAAGTTGAAATAATTATTGTCTGTTGCAGGTAACTGAAGATGGCATTGACAAAATAGGAGAGGATTGAGGAGATCCAAGTGTCTGGGAAACGCAGCTGCCGTATCACAGCCACAGACTTCAAAAACCGACACCCAGAAAGACGCATACCGGATATCTGAATTCCAAGAAACTAGGACTGGGGACAACAAGCCACGTAAGTGGTTGGCCGAAAACTGCTGCCGACGAGGAATCCTCAACAATGGTCTTGGCATCCTTTGCAACGAGTCCACAACGTAGCACACATCTCGCAGCAGAGTTGGTATGAGCCAGCCAGCCATAGTACGTATTCTTCACACCGCTCACTGGCAGCCGTTCAATGGCTAGGTGTTCAATTCCCTGGTCATTGGATTGGCCGGCGTGGTTCTGTGGAATGGTCATCCCGAGCTAATGCCGCTCAATTTTTATTTGTGGGGTTATATGAAACACCTGGTGTATCCTGAGAAAATCGGCAACAACACCACCTTCAGCAACGCATCCTGCAGGCTTGTAACCTCATTTCTCCAGATATTCTCGTGTGGGTGCATTACGACTGAATCAAGCGTCTTCAGCTGCGTGTTCAGCAACAGGGACAACATATTGAACATATTAAATAGCTGCGCATCACAGGGTACTTTAGAGGTTATTATTTCAACTTTCTGTGTTGATAGCTTGTGGACCACAACACATGTCAAATATGATTACGGCAATTTCTGAGAAAATTCTGATCTTGTTTGATATGCAACGTGACCCCCTCACCATTTGAAAAAATTGACTTTGATCCAATATGGCGGATTTCAAGATGGCGGCCGTGTTCCGGAAATAGCCTTAAAGATAGGCCCACTCACTGATTGTTTGCTGGGGTATTCAGATATTCCATTTCCCCTCCCGCTTCTGAAATAAAAGGGTGCCCTGAGACTTTTGACTCACTCTCGCTGTGCATGCAAGTAGACTGCGAATGACGTCACAGACTCTGGCTTCAACATCAAAAAGGCAAACGTCACGTGATTTTAGTCAAAATGTTAAAAAAATTCTACAAATTGAAACGAGTTTAATTATTAAACTAACTCTATGCAAGTATGGTAATAAGGTGATTGCAATCTTCAGTGATTTTATTACGGTTAGTATAAACTATCATTCCACTTGAGTTTTCCATATTTGCAACAATGGGAAGAAACAATCTCCCATTGTTGCAAATATTATGTTTGGGAAGAAACAATCAATATCGAGATTCAATTCTTAATCTAAAAAACGTGTGCATCTTAAAGTAATAATATAATCATTCGCGTTAAAAAAGGAATCTGCGTGTTTTAAATTTTTCACAAATATTCATCCCAATATGCTAATCACGGCCTGTATTAGCCTACCTATGCAATACATATTTTAAGTAAACTTACTCGGGTACGGCAATGCCCTTGCCTTATATTTTTTTAGTATTTAGCTGTGTACTTCAGGATTTTTTGCATTATAATTCACTAGGAATATTGTAGCGTAGCGCTGCATTATAAATTATTAAAGAGAACACCACTTTTCGTGAAGTATCGGGTACAAAGGCAGCCAGTTCCCACAAGAATACAAGCGAAAAAATGACTATGTATATACAGTATATATATGACTATATAAACAAAAGTCACCGGACACCTGAAAGAAAAACACAACATAGCATTTATTGACATACATTAGTACGGTGTCGGTCCGCCTTTGGCCTTAATGCATACACTGACCCTTCGAGACATGCTTCCGACAAGGTTTTGTAACACAGCGATAAGAATGCGCTTCCATTCAGTACATAATGCTGCCGCTAACTGTTGCTTAGTAGTAGGGCTTTGTTCCAAACTTCTTATGCGGCGCTCTAATTCATCCCATAGATGCCCTATGGGATTAAGATCAGGGCTCTGTACTAGCCAGTCCACACACGATAAGCAATTAACATCAAACAACGTCGTAACAGTCGTTGCTTTATGTCTCGCTGCATTATCCTGCTGGTACCAACAAGGCTCGGTTCCATAGTATTGCCACACAGTTGGTAAGGCATAATTGTCCAGAATATCGAGGTAGACGTTCTGGTTTACAGGTTTGTCCAAGATAGCCAATGGGCTGGGACCATACCACAAAAAACATCCCTACACGAGTACACTGCCAGCTCCAAACTTGACCGTAGGAACAGTACACTGTGATAAATAGCGTTCCCCGGGCTGACGCCATACCCACACACGGCCATCAGACTGATGGATCGTATCTGGATTCATCAGTCCATAGGACCCGTTTCCATTAATCTACGGTCCACGATAAATGTTCTTTACACCATGCTAAACGACGAGTAGCATTCCGAGTGGAAATGAAAGGCTTATGAGTAGCCGCACGACCACGGTAACTCATGGAATGAAGTTCTCTGCGAATGGTACGTGTACATACCAAGGTTCCGGCATTTTTACTCACCTGTACACTGAGGTCTTGTGCAGTACTTCTTTGATTAGCTGTAACGACTCTCCTGAGACTTAAACGTCCTCTATCACTGGTTTTCTTTGGTCTGCAGGTACGTTTTGCTGCTTCAGGCACACCATGTTTCTATCTGACGGTTCTCATGTTGGGACCATGGGAGCTCATTGGTAGCCATTACCAGTGCTCGGTCCATCACTATATATGGTCGAAGGAGTCAACCTAAGAGTGTATTATAGTGGAAGATACGGCTGCATCCGCTACTAAGCGTAGTCCCTAACATTCAGAGCAAAAAAGCAAAATTCATTCAAACACTCGAAGTGGATTAGAAACACCAAACAGAAATCATCGCTCTTTCCACGTTAATAAGTGAGTATCGGAAAAATTCTCATTAGCCGCCACCGGGAATTTATTTTGGCAGTTAATCACATGTGAGTCTGGAGAATTCGAGGCCGCTGTGGTGCAATGATAGCATGTCCGGCGCGTAACTGGATGACCCTAGGTTCGATCCCGGTGGCGGCCGATGAGAATTTTTCCGAGACTCGCTTATTAACGTGGAAAGAGCAATGATTTATGTTTGGCAAAAAAGCAATACAATAATTGGCCATAAAATGCCCACAAATTTTTGCAACAATAAAAAATATAACCAGTGGCGACTCCTGCTGCTCAGAACTAGGTGGGATGTTAGGTGGACTGAGCATGATCGGGGGCATACATTTTGAAGTGTCAGGCAGAAATTTTGGGTAGAAATTCCGTTCATGTGAATTTTATCCGACGCTGACAATGTTAACCCTAGTCAAAAAACATTTTCAGGTGAATACTGTACGTAGTATTTACTCAACGTATGCTGTATGAGAAACATGGATATTTATCTCTATGGCAGATTACTATTTCTTTGCAATTTTTACTTACTTACGTAGTTTTATTCTTTCTTTCTCTCTCTTTGTTCTGCTGTCATAAAGCTGTTTATGAATTTTAGTTAGTAACTTGACAAGGATCTCTCTCTCTCTCTCTCTCTCTCTCTTCCTTTGCTTCTCACTCTCTCTCTCTCTCACTCTCATTTTTAATTTATAATTATAAAAATGATATGTTTCTACTACTTACTCTCTTAGAAATTCGCTCAGAGGAGTCCCTGCATTTCCTAAAATTACAAACATTAAAATTAACAAAAAGTGCCTCCCAAGTTATTCCCAAGGTCATATAAACACCTTTTTCATCATTAGATAGCAAACACTGATGATCTCATGTTACACTCACCCCAGAAGATAAAATTACCGTATATAACAAAGGAACATAAAAAGGATTGAATGCTTCTACTCCATCCAACGATTCCCCACAGGTTGCCGCGAAAAGGCCGTTGGCCGCAAGAACTGGGTGTTCTCTCTTCGCGGCAAACGTTCTCTGCCGATCTTTCTGTACTCGGAGTCAAACTAAGTGTGCACTATCTCATAGAGAAAGATCTTAGCTACGAAAAACATAGTCCCTATCGTTCGAAGCGAAACGTAACAGAACCATTGCTCAAAATTCATTTTTGTGTTCTTAGAAACTTATCGCGCATAATTGCTATTGGATGTGTGCAAAAGTTCTACCCCTTTTTGTAATACAAAAAGAACACCAAGAAGGAACTGGCGGACGATCATGAAATTTACATATGTTAATCGGGTCGAGTTTACGTAGGTCTGATGTTAATTTCGGGACCAACCGGTGAGCGCTTACGCCACAGCACGGCATAATATGCAAATTATCGTCTGTGGTATTTAAGGAGTACAGTGAAGTGAATGTAATCAGTCGTCGGCGTACGGACACGTGCGAAGACCCTGAAGAAGCTGCAACGCCTGGATGTGGAAGACGTGTACGATTTCAGCAGTTATCGGACTTTGAGCGAGGTCGTCTAGTCGGACTCCGCGAGGCCGGGTGGTCGTATCGTCGTATTGCTGAGCGAATTGGACAGGAAGTATCGGTGGTGGTACGATGGTGGCGTAGATGTGTCGAGGAATTCCCACACGAGAAGACGTGGAACCGGGAGTCACAGACGGACTGATGAACGGACCGATCGACGCATAAGAAGAGCGGCGTTGTCAAGCCGGACATCCACTGTGATGCAAATCCGAGCTGCCGTTGCACATTAGGTGACTGTGCGAACAATCTCCAACCGTCTACTGGATGCAGGACTACGTGCACGTGTGCCTCTGGCATGTGTACCTCTGACTCCAGCCCACCGTCAGGAACGGCTGCAGTGGTGTCGCCAACGTCTGCACTGGAGAACGCAATGGCGATCTGTCGTGTTCAACGATGAAAGCAGATTCTACTTGGGAGCTTCCGATGGCCGTATGCGTGTTCGCAGACGCACAAGGGAGCGTCTCTACTCTTCTTGCATCCGCCAACGACACACAGGGTCTGCACCTGGTCTCCTGGTGTGGACAGCGATCAGCTATCACTCCTGTACATAACTAGTGTTTGTACCGGGTACGTTAAACAGCAGCTCCTACATCAACAACATCATTTAGCCCGTTGTTGTGCCATTTGTAAGGTCGGTCCATCGTGGTGTTTTCCAGCAAGATAACGCACGCCCACACACGGCACGTGCAACGCAACATGCACTTCAGGGGGTGAGACAACTTCCGTGGCCTGCACGTTCACCGTATTTGTCCCCCATTGAGCACGTGTGGGATTTTATGGGACAACGACTTATCCGATCTACACTGCCAGCCACGACCATCCCTGATTTACGCGTCCAGGTTGAGGATGCTTGGAACTCAATACCCCAAACTTACATCCAACATCTGTACGACAGACTCCATGCTGGAATTGCACAGTGTGAAGCAGTTCATGGCGGTTCAACCTCGTACTAACCATGTTACATGGAAATGTTATTTTTCAGTTTACGAGCAAATACAGCTGTATTTTGCCATAATGTTTTGATCACGTTATCCTCTGTATTCCGTTATTATGCTGTATAAATTTCGTTGGTATCAGACGTCTCCTTCTTTGTGTTCTTTTTTCACTTTCCGCCAGTGTAGATGCAAATTGCGATCGGAGAAGTTACGTCACAGATGACGCTGCGACGCCGAATTTTTGGCCACTAAAGCGTAGAGCAGTAGAGCATATAGAGGCACTATAGGTTTGTCAGAGTAAGTCATTCGTAACGGAAATCACGGACGGTGTAACATGGCATGCGATAAGGAGCACATTAGACATTGTTTACTGTATGAGTTCGATTAAGGAAGCACTACTGCCGTGGCTTGCCGCAAAATCTGTCAAGTGTATGGGGAGGATGCAGTTGATGATAACACATGTCAAAAGACGGATGCATGCGTTTGGGTTCATCACCAAGTTCGATTACTGGGTTCCGCACCAGCTTTCTGCAAAGCCACGAGAGAGAGAATCCGTACCTGCGTTTCTTTGCTTTCTCGTCACAGAAATGAACCGTTTCTGGGACGAATTGTAACGGGTGATGAAAAATGGGTACTTTACAGTAATGTGAAGCGTCGACGGACTGTGTGCCAAGGTGCGTAGTCTGATCCATCGACCTCAAAAGGAGGACTGCATACCAAAAAGGTTTTGGTGAGTGTTTGGTGGGATGTCCCTGGAATAATCCACTGGGAGGTGTCGGCACCTAATCGAACGATAACTGCTGACCTCTACTTCCAACAGTTGGACAGATTGCGAGAACAACTGACATCAAAGCTACCAGCACTCGTCAATCGCAAGGGCGTGATCCTTCATCGTGATAACGTCAGACCTCATGCTGCTTTAATCACTCGGCAAAAATTACTGGACTTTGGTTGGGAAGTGTTACCTCATCCGGCGTATTCCCCTGACCTGGCACCTACGGACTATGACCTTTTTCGATCGTTACAGAACGCCTTCGCTCTTCAAACCTTCGATGATGTGGACGATGTGAAAACGGGATTACATGGCTTTTTTTTACTCTAAAACACAGGAGTTTTTCCGGCGTGGGATTCACCTACTCATAGACAGAAGTCATACAGAATGATGGCAATTATGTGAAATCCTTGGTACGTTATTTGTTGTGTTCTCCTCCTTTCTTTGTAGTGTACAAAAACGGGTAGAAATTATGCACACACCTAATACACTGCTGGACAATTGCTAAGGACGGATCATAAACGGCTATATAGCGCATAAAACAGTAAGTGTGGTTGGATGCCAAGTGAAATAAGGTAATGTCAGAATGCCAGGACATTACAAGAAAGACAATTTATTGGGCTCTGAAATCCAGAAGGCTATGGAGCGTGTTCAAGGGACAAACAGGCCATTTTGTGCAGAATACGTAAACGTGAAAAAAATGCAATTACCGTCCGCAGGCGTTCCGGCGTAAGATGTCAATACGGGATATGGCCACCATGGAGGGCGATGTAAGATTCCACACGTCGTGTCATGCTTTGAGCAACATTATCAAGCAGCTGTTGGGATAATTTATCTCATTCCTCTGTCAGTGCACGGATGAGGGTGTCCTTGTTTATTGGAGGGCATTGGCGACCAGCAAAACTCCTCCCCAAAGCATCCCACACATTTTCAATGGGATTCAGATCTGGAGAACGAGCTGGCCATACGAGGCGTTGAATATCCTCGCTCTCAAGACACTCCTGGACAGCGACTGTTCGATGACATGTTGCGTTGTCGTCCATGAAAATGAATCTATCACCGACAGCACCACAGAACATGCGAACATGAGGTAGCAGGTCATCATTAATGTATCGTTGGCCAGTCATAGTCCCAGTTGGAAGCACATAGAGGGACGTACGGCCATTGATCATGATGCCAGCCCATACCATGACACTACATGTCGGATATCGGTCCCTTTCCTGTATGTTTGCTGGACAATATGCAGTACCACTATCACGCCAGATCAGTTGTCGTCGACAATCAGACGATAGACTATATCTACTCTCATCTGAGAAGAGGACAGCAGACCAGTCATTATTAGTATAATTGCGATGTTGATGGCACCATTGCAAACGGGCGGTACGGTGACGTCTGGACAATGGGATGCACACAACAGGACGGCGGGCGTATAGTCCTCCTTCATCCAAACGTCTGGAGACAGTTTTTCGGGAGGTCCACTTGCCAGTAGCAGCCATAAACTGATTTGCTACCTCACTAGCTGTGCTGCGCCGGTGTCTTTTTGTTGATAGCACTATGTACCGATCTTCTGCAGGTGTCGTACTGCGAACACGACCTCCCCCGTGACGTTTGCTACACTCTCCATTTGTTTGAAATGATTTCCAAAGCCTTGAAACAACACTGTGGCTGACGTCGAACTCCCTGGCAACATCTGTTATTTTTCGTCCTGTGTGGGACGAAATCCAGCCACAGTGAGGAGAGTATGGATTCGGCGGGTGCAGGAGGGACGGGCGGACCGACGTGAGTGATTGTCGCAGCCGCGGCACACCACCGAACGAGAGGACCGGCATGTTCTGTGGCGGGCATTGGCGGCTCGCGCCGCCACTTCACGAACGTTAGCGCAGGAATTAGGGTGCGTTGCGCAACAACCTGTATCAGCACGTACCGTCCGACGTCGTCTGAAGGAGCGGGTACTGGTCGCACGGCGCCCATTGCTCCGATTACCATTGACGTTATACCACCGGCGAGTGCAGCGTCAGTGGGCTGTTGAACGCCGCACCTGGACTACGAAATGGCACGACATTGTCTTTTCCGACGAATCCCGCTTCTGCCTGCAACACCACGGTGTTCGGATCCGCGTGTGGCGGTTCCGCGGCGAGAGACTGTATGACGCCTGCATTATGCATCGCCATACCAGCCCGTTGCCTGGCGTTATGGTTTGGGACGCAATTGGATATAACACCCGCACCCTTCTGGTACGCATCGCCGGTACACTCAACAGCCACCTCTACATCTCCGACGTTTTGGAGCCTGTAGTCCTCCCTTAACTTCAGGACCTGCCAGCGGCCACGTTTCAACAGGACAATGCATGCCCGCACGTGGCACGCATCGTGCAACAGTTCTTCACGGCCCACCATGTGCCACTGCTGCCGTGGCCCGCCTGTTCTCCCGATATGCTGCCCATCGAACACGTCTGGTCGCTGATCGGCAACCGAGTGGCCCGGCAAGCACCACCCGCGGCTACGTCTAAATCATTGTGCACGAAATCGTCCATGATCATTGTGCACGAAATCGTCCATGATCATTGTGCCCGTAATCGTCCATGACCATTGTGCACTAAATCATTGTGCACGAAATCCTCCATGATCATTGTGTTATATTGAAAAATGAATATTATTGATTGATGTTATTTATTAAAAGAGACTATATTTATGCTGATATTGAAATTTATATGGAAATTATAGAAAATTTAAATTTGGGAGTGGGTGGATGCATTTCGAAACAAAACTGAAATTTTGAATACGGCCATGAAACAAAATAGAAAAATAAAATAAAATGCACCACTGAATTTGGTAACTTCCAAAAGTTACTATTGTATTGTTTGCGTTGTTTGCGTTTGCTGAGTAGATACACCTGAAAGTGTAAGAAAAGGTAACTATTGTTTGCATGTGTACCAAATTTGTAAACACTAAAATTTAATGGCGTACAATGTACACGTGTAAATGACCTTTTGGAAGTGGCGATGATCAAATAGATAGTTAGGACAAAAACACTGATTTTTTTGTTAAGCCACAATAACCTAAGATTACCTTCCCACCTCAGTCATTGCTGAGGGGATGCACTTGAACCATGTGATGAAAATTTAAACTGAAAATATCTAAAACTTCACTGCACTAAGGTTTAGGTTTTTGAAAGGCCACTTGGCCTATATTTATTGTAAAACTTAACAAGTGTGAGACTAAATTTTAACACAATTTCAAACCCGGCCACTGGGCCTAAAAACAATAAACATCTGACAGCTTAGCAAATATCGCACCAGTCACAGTACCAAAACAAAATATAAATACCAGAATTCCATTGAATTACACCGCACAGCACAAACACTTGCTTTAACATAGTGTGCAACTTAAGTATGTGGAAGGTAAATCTCTCTCTCTCTCTCTTGAAAAAAAAATTATTATATGCATATGTTTACACTATGTTATTCTAATCGCTAAAACCAACCCTCTCCGACCAGTCTTCTGAATTCACCTTTTAACTTTTTAACTAACATATCAACTGCCAAAATTTTACATAATGAAAAGTTATTTTATACCAGGTTCTACATCTCCGGGAAAATTTGTCTCAAAATCAACAACCTTGCCTTCAATCAACATTTGTCTTAAAATCTACATATCCTAACCATGTAGCATTACCTGACACTGAACCAATTCTCGACACTGTACAAAACCCAATACACTAAATACTCTACTCAATTTACTCACAAGTTATCATAAAAATCCAACTATTCAAAAATTCCACACTATAAGTCCTCAAAATCTACCAGCACCCATGTAGAACTAAACTCGGGCATTAAAGCTAAACAATCATCTCACTCAACGAATTCCATTTGCCTCGAAAAACACGATTTCACTGCAGGAACAACAAAGTTTGAGTCTAAAGGCGGGAATGGGTCGTGAATCCATCCCCAGCTTATAGTGTAGTGGAGCAAGGTGCGACCTAACCCTTTTCTGTTCCTTCACTCTGATTTGGGGACAACCCACATCACTCCCCTCATGGGTACCACCTCCTATGGACCGAACAAGCTTACTCGGGCAGAAAACAAATCCCCCAATTTGTTTCGTGCACCCTTTCAGACCCCGCGGCATTGTCTACATAGGGTAAAGTATCCCACAAGAGTTCTCTTGTCCCCAAAATATCTCTTCATCTATTTTCTAGAAAATTCAATACATCACCCTTTTTCCCGGAAAATTACTTCTTATCCTATTTTCCCCAGGAACACACTTCATATCCTTATTTTCCCAGGAACACACTCATTTCCCAGAAAATCACTTATCTTTATTTCCCAGGAACACACTGTACATATTCATTTCCCAGAAAGCTCAATGACTCCATACTTGACACACTATACCAAACATTACTTTATTTCCTGAAAATTCTATACATCACCATACTTCCTAGATCACTCTTTTCCTGAAAAATCATCACTTCTTGAAGAAACACAACAGCTATTCGGGATCTTTTTTTAGTCACACTATACATATGCTCATATCTGCCTGCATGCCTAATTCCTATATTCTTTCCCCCATAAAAACCTGTTTTTCTAATCTACGGGCTGAAACTAGAAATTAGCCCTCACTAATACAAAAATTAAATTTTAAAGAGTAATTTAGCACCTAAATTTACCAAAACACTAAACCAAAATAATTACCAGCCTACAAGAAAAATTCCCAACTACATGGCACCTACGCTAAGTTCAATAAATACAAATTCTGCTTCACAAATACAAAAATCACCGAGCACAAAAAGAGTTAAATTTCACCTAAGAGAAATACTTGTCTGCAGAGCTGTTCGTTCCGAAATAACTTAATATACTTATTATATCATCTATCCCTACATGACCCAGAAAATCATCCACTTCCACTTCTTTGTTTTGTTTTGTTTTTCAATTACCTATCCACAGAAGATAACATGAAATTTATTTAAACAGCCTAACATTAAATCAGGTGGTTTCATTCCTTAAGTACACCAGAACACTAAAATACAAAAAAAAAAAACCTGAATGAAAACATTTACAACTTTTTTTGTTCTTTCTTTCCAACATATTTTTCCGACAGCCCCATTTTAAAACCCACTCGTTTTCATAATTTTAAGGACCCCACAGCATAATACAAAAAAAAAAGGTCAAGGAAAAATTTACCTTTAAGACTGGGGCAGCAACACTTCTTGACAAGCACACTAACCGTCGATAAATAAAAAAAAATTTCACAGCCTAATAATTTTTTATTTTTTTTAAACTTGACTTAACAGTCTCTCCCTGAGAGAACATCAATGTCCCGGGTGATTTTTCTCTTTGTCTTTCTTCACCTCTCCAAAATGTTTTTTTTTTCGTTGACACTGCGTGCCTGGCCAACTCAACAGGAAACAGGACAAAGGCATTTTCTCTACTGTTGGAACCTCTGATGTAGTGCAGCTCAAGGTGATGTCGTTCACGAAACCTGACTGGCTTTTTTTTTCGGAATTCCAGTGCCAGGAGGAACTTGCCCGAAACTCTATCAAAGAGTCGTGGGTGTAGATGTTGGTCTCTCCTTCAGGTATATCAATAGAATGAGAATTTTTTTCTCAGCTCTCCCCTGGTAGGAATTGGGTCTGCTTCTTCCTCCGCCATCTTGTAGCGCACATACTGGCATTCAGATCCTACCCAGTGGTCGTCCGTTACTGGATCCATCATTGGACATTTTTCATCTCTGGCAAGGAGATCCTTGCAAATCATCATTTTAGCTGTTGTCATCTTTTTGATTCCAATACGAATTTTCATTCTGACTGCCCCTCCCCACCAAAAAGGCGAGGAGAGAAAATTTAGCTTTCCGCTGTCAACTGGCAACCAGCTAGTGCAGCGACCAGAACAAAAGTCCTCTCTCAACGGATAAAACTCTGGGGTGCTTGAAACCGCTGACCCCTCTCATTGGTCGAAACTTCAGCCTCGTAATTAATGGCTTCCCAACGGAATTTCACTCCCACGCAAGCCAGGGGTGACACTCTGACCTTCACACGTAGGGACCAAGCTTTTGACCCTGAGGTCTAAAAATAGATTCTGTTGCTGAATTCCTTACCCAAAAGACGAAAAGATGTTGTACTTTTGGGCGACTTTTCACGACGTTGGGAAACAGGAACGCAAAATGGCGAATTCTTGCTTTGCAGAAAATCACTAATTTTAATTTTCTTTTTCTCTCGTTCCGTGATGTTAAACTAAAATTAATTTTGATTCTCTGAGCTGCACACCTACTCGCCTTTTCCTATCGCGATAAAAGAACAGATAAATTAATTATTTCCAAAACCCCAAAGTCAGTTAAATCAAATATTATTCTCTTTTCCTTTTTCTTTTTTTTTCACCAACATGAAATTTTGTTTTCCTGGTTGTGATTAAGACAAGCGAACTTTGCGCACGAATTCCCATGACTTTCAACCAGGAATTTTCTTCTAACGTATGTCATGGGAGAAAATTTTGCATTAATTAATCCCTGATAAACCAACAGGAAGATTGATCAAGTCTTTCTGAAATTCACCAGAGGTTAAAATTTTCGCCATGACAATTGTGCACAAAATCCTCCATGACCATTGTGTGCGAAATCTTCCATGATCATTGGGCTCGAAATCGTCCATGATCATTGTGCACGAAATTCTCTATGATCATTGTGCACGAAATCCGTCGGATCCGTGCACAATACGAGCAGATGAGCGAGTTTGGTCAAGTCGCCGTACCGCCAAGTATTAGGGTCGTCGGCCATCGGACGATGTTGGCGCCATTCTGTCGAGGAGGGTAAAACGTAGCGGCACGCGGGTAGCGGACTGCTGAGGGCAACGACAGAACGCGAGGATCGAGGGATTGTGAAAGCCGCACGAACATTTCCGAATTCGCCGCTTTCAACCATCCGCGGCCGTGTTGTGTCGTCTACAGTTGCGAAAGTGGCGTTTCGGGCCGTTGCCAAACAACTTGGGGCATGGAGCCCACATTCGGGGAGGCCAGTGCACCGTCTTCCACTGACCAGCGAGCATCGCCGGCACCGGTTGCTGTGGTATCGGGCCCGATCAACGTGGGATAGTGTCGTCGTGTTGTCTTCAGCGATGAGTCACGGTTTGCACTTGGCGCCGATGACCAGCGCATGCGTGTCTGGAGACATGCCTGCCAGCGGACGGATGCAGCTCTCACTGGTGAATGGCAGACGTTCGCACACTATGAGTGACTGTCTGGGGAGCCATATCTTACCATAGTCATCCTTGGTAGTCCTCCGCCCCACTCTCACGGCTCAACGGTACGTCGACGACATTCTACGACGTGTTGTGTTGCCATTCCTATCGCAGCATTACCGAGCAATTTTTCAACAGGATAATGTCCGGTCACACACGGCGCGGCTTTCCTAGGCATGCTTCTGAAATGTAGACACCCTTCCATGGGCATCCCGATCGCCCGACCGCTCACCGGTTGAACATATTTGCGGCATGATGGGACGGCATCTACGCCCATCCCGGAATGTTGGCGAACTGGCCCGTAATTTGGAAACCATCTGGCATGCTATACCTCAGAACAGTATCCATTAACTGTATGCGTCCATGCAACGACGGGTAACCGCTTGCATCCGAGCTAAGAGGTGGTGCTACTGCGCAGTGACTAGTTCCACTCGTGTAGCTGTTGTGTTCGAATAAATGGCCCAACTGCTGTGGAATTGTGATAATTTGCTTTGCTATACATGTACATTGCACATATCTATATTTTCATCTCGATTGGATGATTCCTTCTGGGTGCTTAGCTTTTTTTTTTTTTGGCAAAAAGTGTATTTCCTGATACATTGGACACACAAAAAGTTTAACTCATGCTTTTGTCAAGGTCTTATAAGTAATGGAGTGTTTCCATTACTTGATCCATACCTGAGTTTCTAAACCAAATTCAATAGTGATTCCATCAACTCGTGAGCTTCTAATTTGAGAAAAGTAATCTCATGTTCAAGAGTGTTTTACAATCTTTCCTGAAATCTGAGAAAAACGGTAGCACTGGTGTTTCGGCGATATAACGCATTAATAAATCTAGCTACAGACATTAAGCGAAGCTTCCTCTTAATGAGCTTGTCGCCTAAAGTTGATAATTTTTCCGTTACACGACGACGAAAGTGAAAGGAAAATCCTTATTTTCAGCAATTTCGAACGACAGATACCAAAAGCCGTCAATTTTGTGTATCATTAAGAGTTATCTTTATAACATGTAATTAACTTCAAAGAATTGTCGTTATCGGAATGTAAGGTTGTATGCGACTATCACTGAAAATATTACGTGCACAGATTCCTAACAAGACGTAAGACGATGCTAAAACAGTGGATTTGAGAGTTATTCGAATTTACTTGAGAAAATCAGATAATACATGTACGTGGAACACGAAAATTCCATTATCCAAACACTTGTTAATTACATGATTGGTTTTCGCGTTTCCGTTCGTGCAAGGTAAGGTACAACAGTTATCTTCACAATGACAACGCGGGCTTCCGAGTTTCGAAATCAAAGACAAGAAAAGAACGAACGTTTCATGTAATAACACTCTAGGAACGATTTCCTTTCCGACAAACACCTTTAGGGTTTCGCATCTTATGATCCCCACCAGGTCGAAAAGGAATCCCTTAAGAAAAGCTGCTCTCTTCGGAAACAAACTTCAATCCTTTTCTTCTTCACATGGCCTTGAATTCAATAACCTTAATTTAGGTGCAAGCCATTCATGTGGGTCGGCAAACCACTTAATATATGACTAACATTGTAAGACTACAGAAATAAAGATACAGTATGTTTGTATATTGAAAACAATGACTTAAATTCCGAATATTCCTCTTTTAGAATGAAAAGAAGAGACGGGCCTCAGTGTAAAATCCGAAGGAGCTGAAGGTACCTCAGTGTTTGTACTTTTACTTAATTTAAACTACGCAGTCAGCTGCACCCTATTAATAAGAAAACCAAAATTCGAATTTTCCTCCGCCAACTAGCTGAAAAAAGTTTTCATTAAGAAAGCTTGAAAACGAGTGAAGGCCATGTTTTCAATAAACGGATGAAAAAAATAAAAAATAAAAAATCGGATCTTTAAAAACGCGATAATGTTCTGCCTCACAATGGAAAAACATCACTTCTTTTAAATCCAGCATGCAGATAGCGGTTGACAATAACCAGTGTTTGTATCGTATGACTCTAATTTCATCTTTTTTTTTTGAGTTTCTGTGTTCTTATGTCTCCGATTTTACCTTTCTTTTGAGTTCCTATGTTTTATGTCTCTAATTTCACCTTTTTGTTTAGTTTCTTAGTTCTCATGTCTTTAATCTCACCTTTCTTTTGAGTTTCTGTTTTCTTATGTAGCTAATTTCACCTTTCTTTTGAGTGTCTTTGTTCTTATATCTTTAATTTAACTTTTCGTTTGAGTTTCTGTGCTCTTATGTCTCTAATTTCACCTTTCATTTGAGTTTCTATGTTTCATGTCTCTAATTTCACATTTCTTTTGAGTTTCTTTGTTATTATGTCTGTAATTTCACCTTTTATTTTAAGTTTCTTTGTTCTTATGTCTCTAATTTAACCTTTCCTTTCAGTTTCTGTGTTCTTATGTCTTTAATCTCACCTTTCTTTTGAGTTTATCTGTTATAATATCTCTATTTTCACCTTTCTTTTAAGTTTCTGTGCTCTTATGTCTCTAAGTTTACCTTTGTTTTGAGTTTCTGTATTCTTATGCAAATTTCGTTTCTTCTCGTCAAACGTTTTCTGACCTAAGTACACTCTATTTTTCTCGACGAATTTTCTAATTATGACATCATGCAACTGCACAAGAAGTAAATCGCTAACTTCCATAGTTCGTGAGATATTGGCCTGATCAAGACCTTTCTTTGTAACTCTGTATATCCACCACAGATCGACTGCCACTAACGCACACCACACCATGCTTTTCGCTACTTGCTCTAACATTATATAGCTCGTTCTTATCATGTCCACACACACACACGTCACGCATCCTGACCTCAAGACTGCTGTCAATATAACATTCAGTGAAGGAGAAAATATAAGGTAAAGTTTGAAACGTAAAAAGAAGACGAACTCACATTTTACATAGGAAAATATAACTAAAAATTAAATTTAAATTATAGTATACGTCATATATGTAGTTAAAATTAAAAGGGAGAACATTCCGAATTGCAAGGAATCTATAAAAATTTCGGTTTATGCGGAACTTCGTATTATGCGAGCTCGTTATGTGTGAGTTCGACAGTACACTGTGAAGTAAGAGTTTGTCGTCGCTTATACAATAAGTGTGCCATTGCACATATTATGCTGTAGAGCTATTCAACGTTTTTACACAGGCAAGTCGCATCACGAAATCCAGATGCCATTCGTGTTTCTTCGCCACCTAAGGATTCCAGGTTCTTAGCAATATTTCGGCAGAAAAATTTCTCTTTATTGTACCTGTGGATTGATAAGAATGGTAGAAATACTCAATGATTTCAAAATGGAGGGTTCTGCTTATTTCTTCAGTTACTCTAGCATTTCTGTGGCAGAGTTAAATAAATTGCGAAGAAATAAGTCATGAAAACCACCCAAATGGTGTAAAAATGGGACGGAGCGTACGGTACAAGAGATTTACATTAAAAAGAGTTCTTTCGATAAAAAAAGGAAGCTCATGACGTCATTATTCCTACACAGTTCGGGTGAAATCAATTATAGATCACGGTGTGCTTTCCGAGGTGCTCTGAAAGTGTCTCAGCGCGCAATATTGATTTCCTTTAAGATTTTTCTTGCCTTTGGAATTTTTTGATGCCATTTTTTTTACTTGAGCTATTTCTCATTTACCATGGTGGTCTGATTCGCTTATCTGAATCACGTCTTTTAGCTTCCGTAAACCAAACATTGCACTCGGAAATCCAAACAGGGTCTAAATAACTCTTTTTGATACTAAGACGTTCAAAAGTAGCCATTCACTGTTGAAGAAAAATTCTGTTAATGTCTCCCGCTTAAATGTAGGGCATTGATTTTATAAGAAGTATTTAGTTAATGACAGAAACCTACGAACTGCGGTGATCACTCGAAGATTTTAGTTATAACTGGGCGATCTCGTCAGCGTGTTTAATGCAAAAAATATACAGTAAAACCTCGAAAATCCGGCATCCACGGGACTGGACGAGTGCCGGATTTATGAAAATTCCGGATTTCGGAATCTATCCAAAAATTGCGTAACGAGCGTTACGTAAAGCACGCACTTACGCGTAACAGGTCACTTTAATGGAAATTTTGCGCCTCTACGCCTTATAAATACGCAGGCGTCGCGCTGCCGATCGCGATTTGCGAGAGAAAAAAATCGTTTCTGTCAGGCAAAAACTTGAAAAAAAAGCCAGAACAACCGATAGGGCTGGGCGATGTATCGATATATCGCCAAAACCCGATGTGAAATGTATATCGATGTTACGGTTTTTCGATTGACGATACTACGATACATCATGAAGGCCGATGAAGATGTCATTACACGATCGAATCCACATACTGCCACCATCAAGCACATCATTACACGATCGACACGCATTTCAAACGTACACGCCGATTCGTCGCCTCATTGATTCGCGTCACTTCAGCGCGGTCCGTTCTGATGACGAATTTGAGAAACCCTCCGATGTTACACGTAGGCGGCTATCAGCAATTCGCACGCTGAGATCGGTTGATCTAGCGATATGTTGTTGAGACGGTACATCGGGAGATTTTCATGGTTATTGGTAAAACATTGGATCTTCTCACAAAAACGAAATCTGAAAAGAGCCGAATTTCTGAAGTTGCCGGTTTTCTGGGTGCCGGATTTTCGATATTTCACTGTACTAGAAAAGTTATTAAGGAAAGGAAGAGCTATAGATATTTAAAACTTCCTAGAAAGTTGCAGTATTTGAGAAAAATAAATGTTCCAAAGCTGACAAATTGCTATTGTAAAAGTGCATTTGTGTTAAATCATACTACAGCGAGGGATTTCATAATTTGAGATCCTTTCTTGGCTTGAAGAAAGGCACATAGAAAATTTTTAAATAACAATGCGAGTGTGTTATTTCAGCCGTAAAATAATTCAAGGTACAGCAGAGATTAGAAGAGAAATTCTTTATGAGGAAAGCAAAGTGAGTTGAAGATAAAGTCTAATTAGTGTGACGTACTACAGAGGTGATGCAAATGTCAAAACGGCAAGTAGCAGTCATAAAACCTAGCCGGAGGAGCAAAGTTTATCACTGCTACTCAGTGATATAAAATCTATATAATAGGCAACGCATGTCCCTAACCATAGCCCACTGAAAAGAAGAGGCCCTGAAACGAACGGCTGCCACTGAGGTCATGTGACCAACTTAGTCACAGCTACCCTGTGTGCGTCGTCTCAGCTATCAGTAATGTGCTGATGAATAAAATGTGCTAATATTTAGTTCACAAACTATTTGCGAAGTTTTTTCTTTTTTTTATTGGAGGTTTAACGACCACCGTGACAACTCAGTGGGCTATAAACAGCCGCCCGTCCCTAATTTAGGGCCACTGGTTCCAGGGAAGAGAGGGAGCCAGCGCCGCAAGACGAACACAGCATCCATGCCTCATCGGTATTCGTTTTTCTTTCGCTCCTGGTGAACTTCCTGTTGGATTTTCGCGGAACGTTTTTAAATTTTCTTCTATTTGTATTGAAGTACTTTGCTCCGCCGCCATTCCGGAGGTTTCAATTCCATTTATGTCGAAGTCTATATAAGGCATAATCACTTTCTTAAGTTGCACATAGATTTTCAACTAGGAAGCGTAAAACTAAACTAAACGGCGTGTTCACCGATATCTCTGCTTCTAAAACAGCGATATGAAAAATTGTTTCTGCAACGGATATTGCTCCTGATTGGAAATCATTTTCACATAATTTTTAATTTTTGGTAAAAAACGGTTTTGCCACCACGGGGCTCAAGTTTTAATTTTTGTTTCTGTTGTGTTTGTAGGAAAAACTAGGTTCTAACATCCCGAATAAAAAAATTCGTTCGTGGATTGATTCAATTCGCGTCGATAAATATTTTATGAATACTTTCTTCTTAAAATAATGCATGGTTTCTCTGCCACGGGAAGTACATATATAACTTCATGTTGTCGATATCTCTGCTTCTAAGACTCAGATTTGGAAAATTTCTTCTTTGGTTGATAGTTTCCCGTGCGAAATGTTTCTCATTTATGTCGTAAAGAATCGTTTGGCCACCAGGGTCGTAAGGGCTTATTCTTGCTTCTGATGTATTTGTAGCAAAATCTAATCTGTCGAAAACTCGATTGAAAATTTTTTTTCGTATATCGATACCATTCACGTCGAAAAACCTTTTAAGAACAATTTCTTCAAAAAGCGCATAATATTTCCTCCTGTGTTTTTGTCTATATCTATGTTTCTAAGTGTCCCATTTGAAAAAAAATACTTTCGCTGTTTTTTTTTGTTTTTTTTTTGTTTTGATTGGAGGTTTAACGACCACCGTGAGCAACTCAATGGGCTATAAGCAGTCGCCCGTCCCTAATTTAGGGTCACTGGTTCCAGGGAAGGGAGAGATCCAGTGCCGTAAGACAAACACAACATCCATGCCTGACCGGGATTAGAACCCGGACCCCTTTCGGACGAATGATCAGAGGCCAACGCCTTAGACCACTGCGCCACCGGGGCGGCACTTTCGCTGTTGGAGCGCGTTTCCGTTGCGAAACGTTCCTCATAAAATTAAAAATTCTTCCTAAGACACAAGTCTGCCACCAGAGGGGGTAAGTTCCCTTTTCCGTTTACAGCAATATCTGCGGGACCGAACATCCGATTTAAAAAGATCTCTTTAATTTGTCGTAGAACAGCGTGAGCACTATTTAAAAAGGTAACAAGAAAAGCAAGAAAAATGGCGTCCCGGTGGCCGAGGGATACGAAGCGTTGGATTCTGATCATAGGTCGGGATTCGAATCCCCCCGTGAAGCATGAATCGTACGTTTATCTTACAGCACTGGTTCTCTCCCTTCCTCGCAACCAGTGGCCTGAAATTAGAGGCGGACGACTGCTTGTAGCCCAATGAGTTTCTCGCCGTGGTTGTTAAACCCTCAGACAAAGGAAAAGAAACAAGAAGGGTGGCACCGAATTTTCGGTTGTAATGAGCACAATTATTGAATCTGTTTTGACGCGAATTCAATTTATCAAAGCTATTCAAAGTCAATGGAACCGGTTAGGTAAACAATCAAACAAGTTAATACAATCGATAAAACATCCAGAAATAGAAACATCAACTTAATTCCACCAGAGCTTAAAAAGCATGTTAGGAAAATTAACAAAAGACGCACAAAAAAGTCCTCATAGTACAAGGAAGGTAACAGAGACAGAGATATAATTTATGACTACAAACTTGTGGTGTTGAATAAAGTAAAAATATCAACGTTTACCACAATCAAAGGTTTATTATATATCGACTATAGTTTCGCATAGCTTCTGGCTCGGCTTCATCAGGACGTAAACATTCAAATCATTGTGACATCATCAGAATTCTGACGGTCACGGTTTTTGGTAAGTTGTTTCCACTCGCTTGAAAGAAATGGAGTCGACGTCATGTCGTTGACAAGCAGTGAAGAGTTCCGGTGCATGTGAAAAGCTTCTAATACATTAAGCTTCATCGTTGAATCAGGTTTATCAATGAGCATAGCGTTTCCGAACAGAAATTTATGGTTGTTTTCGTGACAATGCTGGGCTATAGACGACTTCTTCAGTTCACAATTCCGTACGTAGGTCTGGTGTTCCTTCACACGGAAAGTTAAAGCCCTGCGGGTCTGCCCTATATACGAAAGTCCACATTCACAAGGTATCTGATAAATTCCCCAGGAATTTATGTCTTCGACGTAATCTTTGGATCCGAAAAAAATTATTTTGTTTATGGGTTTGAAAATAACTTTAAAATTAAAACTCTTGATAATTTTTTGAAATTCCGAAGCAAATCTGTGGAGCAAATGGGATAACCACCCGATTCTGTCGTATTGGGTGGTCTACCGGCGTGAGTGAGCAGACAGGCTTTGGTTTCCTAAATTTGTGGACAGCTTTATCTACGACGGAACGTGTATATCCTCTGTGTACTGCAATTCGTTTAAGAAATTTTAGCTCTTTCTGCAAGGAATCCTCAGCTGAGCATATATGTATTGCACGATATACGTATGTGTAGAAGGCAGATATTTTTTGTTTCCATGGGTGATTTGATTTTGGATGTGGGGGTAAGGAAACAGCGTCTTGTTTTCGATAAACTGTTGTGCTAAAGGATCCTTCAGATCGTGACACAAGGACGTCAAGAAATGATAAGCAGCCATTATTTTCAGTCTCACATGTGAACTGTATATGAGGATCAATTGAATTGACGAGTTCCACTAATTTAGGTATTTCCGAATTCATGCCTTTTCAGAGAACAAAAGTATCATCAACATATCGAATCCAAAAGTCAAACGTAACGAGCTGAAAGAGTTTGTGCTCAAAATGACGCATATAGACTTCGCATAAAATAGGCGACAATGGGCTACCCATTGCAAGGCCTTCCGTCTGTTGGAAAAATCTTCCACAAAAAAGAAAACTGTTTTATCTGGTACAAATTTCCACTAGTCTCCAAATTTCTTCTACTTCCGGTTGACTAAAATGATGTTCAGTGAGACTCACTTTCAATGATTCGAGGGCTCCATTCAGTGGGATGCTTGTGAACGTGGATTTCGCATCGAAGGATAACATGAATTGATCTTTGTACGGATGTCGTTTTAGTCGATTGACAAACTCTATGGAATTTTTTACAGTTGTTTTGTTCGAAGAAGTCGTTAAAGCGGATAATTTTGAAGATAGAAACTTGGCCAACTTATGTGTAGCTGAGCCAATGTTGCTGACTATGGGACGGAAAGGGGCACCAATCTTATGTATCTTCGGAAGTGCATAGAAACGCGGACAACGGGCATATGAGGTCTTTAGACAACTTTTTGAACTTTGGTCAAGAGTTCCACAACTTGATATCCCTTTTCGAACTTCCTTTAATTGTTTCTGCGATGGATCCTTTTTTATTTCTTTATAGGGTCCTTCGGAAATAAGTTTTTCAACTTCTGTCTCATAACGTTTTTTGTCGAGAATAACAACTTGTCCATTTCTTTCAAGCGCGTGGAAACAACTTACCAAAAACCGTGACCGCCAGAATTCTGATGATGTCACAATGATTTGAATGTTTACGCTCCATTCGTCCTGATGAAGCCGAGCCAGAAGCTCTGCGAAACTATAGTCGATATATAATAAACCTTTGATTGTGGTAAACTTTGATATTTTTACTTTAGAGACAGAGATATTTTCAAATCGAACAGTTAAAAGAAGAAATATAGAAGGAAACATAAGTCTATGTCTGCTAGAGGAATAATTTTGCATAATGGAAAATGTAAAAATAGGCTGAAAATATTGTTCATGAAAAAAGCTATGCTAATGAAAAATAACTTTACAAATACGTCTCCCGGAAGTAGAGATAGCGAAAAACCGTTTCCGACCTCTACGCAGCTAGAGGGGAATCTTTGCATTATTTAAAGAGGATACATTTCCGGCCAAGGGCGCAAATGTCAAAGGTTTTTGTTAATATCTCTGCTTTTAATAAAAGTCCGGTTTAAAAATTTTTTTGAATGCTGTATACTTTTTACTTTATGGAGCATTTTGTTTCTACTTGTGGGGTTTTGTATTTTACAATTGTGGCACTAGATGATGTTAGTGGGCACTTCTGTTTAATGATGTATCTCCGCTCTTCCAAATATCCTCTTGAAATAATTTGTTTTTCTTTTTAATGTATGCCGTTCTTTGTAGTAAAGATGGGGATATTATCTTCCAAGACACGTATTTAAAAAATTTCGGCGTATCTTTTGTAAAAAAAGATCGTGTTTATGCTATCAGTTTGTCCGTCCGCCTGTGGACACCATATATTTGCAACTATTAGTCCGATTTGAAAAATTCTTTTTTGCATTAGGAAGCTTGAAATATGCAAATGACGATCCTTTATTTCGTTTTTTTTTACGATATACAAATTCGCCGCTAGAGGGCGTAAATGCAGATGATATGGAATTTAAAATACATTTTATTCCATATATTTGCTTCTAAACATCCGATTGAAAAAATTCTACTTCCCGATTCCATTTATGGCGAAAAGTATTTTTAGGAATAGTCACTTTTTCAAGTTTCGCATAGATTTTTCGCTAGGGGCGTAAAAGTAAAATGCGTTTTTGCCCGATATCTCTACTTCTAAAACTCCGATTTGAAAAATGTTTTCTTCAGCGGATAAAGCTCCCGATGGAAAATCTTTTGCATATAATTTCTAATTTTTGGTAAAGAATGGTTTGGCCACCAGAGGGCGTAAGTCTTTTCTTCTTCTGAAATATTTGCCACAAAATCTGAGCTTCTAAAATTTCGACTGAAAAACTTCGTTTGTGGTCTGATGCCACTCATGTCGATTAACCTTTTCGGAATATTTTCTTCTTGAAATATTGCATGGTTTCTTCGCCAGGAGGCATAGATATACACTGGCGGAAAGTGAAAAAAGAACACCAAGAAGGAGACGTCTGATACCAACGAAATTTATACTGCATAATAACGGAATACAGAGGATAACGTGATCAAAACATTATGGCAAAATACAGCTGTATTTGCTGGTAAACTGAAAAATAACATTCCCATGTAACATGGTTAGTACGAGGTTGAACCGCCATGAACTGCGTCACACTGTGCAATTCTGGCATGGAGTCTGTCGTACAGATGTTGGATGTAAGTTTGGGGTATTGAGTTCCAAGCATCCTCAACCTGGACGCGTAAATCGGGATGGTCGTGGCTGGCCGTGGAGACCGGATAAATCGTTGTCCCATAAAAACCCATACGTGCTCAATGGAGGACAAATCCGGTGAACGTGCAGGCCATTGAAGTTGTCTCACACCCTGAAGTGCGTGCTGCGTTGCACGTGCCGTGTGTGGGCGTGCGTTATCTTGCTGGAAAACACCATGACGGACCGACCTTACAAATGGCACAACAACGGGCTGAATGATGTTGTTGATGAAGGAGGTGCTGTTTAACGTACCCGGTACAAATACTAGTTGTGTACGGGAGTGATAGCTGATTGCTCCCCACACCAGGAGATCAGGTGTAGGCCCTGTGTGTCGCTGGCGGATGCAAGAAGGGTGGAGACGCTCCCATGTGCGTCTGCGAACACGCATACGGCCATCATGGGCTCCCAAGCAGAATCTGCTTTCATCGCTGAATACGACAGATCGTCATTGCGTTCTCCAGTGCAGACGTTGGCGACACCACTACAGCTGAATTTAAAGTACATTTTATTCCATATATTTGCTTCTAAACATCCGATTGAAAAAATTCTACTTTTCGATTCCATTTATGTCGTAAAGTTTTTCAGGTATAGTCACTTTTTCAAGTTTCGCATAGATTTTTCGCTAGGGGGCGTAAAAGTAAAATGCGTTTTGCCCGATATCTCTACTTCTAAAACTCCGATTTGAAAGATGTTTTCTTCAGCGGATAAAGCTCCCGATGGAAAATCTTTTGCATATAATTTCTAATTTTTGGTAAAGAATGGTTTGGCCACCAGAGGGCGTAAGTCTTTTCTTCTTCTGAAATATTTGCCACAAAATCTGAGCTTCTAAAATCTCGACTGAAAAACTTCGTTTGTGGTCTGATGCCACTGACGTCGATTAACCTTTTCGGAATATTTTCTTCTTGAAATATTGCATGGTTTCTTCGCCAGGAGGCATAGATATACACTGGCGGAAAGTGAAAAAAGAACATCAAGAAGGAGACGTCTGATACCAACGAAATTTATTCTGCACAATAACGGAATACGGAGGATAACGTGATCAAAACATTATGGCAAAATACAGTTGTATTTGCTGGTAAACTGAAAAATAACATTTCCATGTAACAAGGTTAGTACGAGGTTGAACCGCTATGAACTGCGTCACACTGTGCAATTCTGGCATGAGTCTGTCGTACAGGATGTAAGTTTGGGGAATTGAGTTCCAAGCAACCTCAACCTGGACGCGTAAATCGGGGATCGTCGTGGCTGGCCGTGGAGACCTGATAAGTCGTTGTCCCATAAAATCCCACACTTGCTTAATGGGGGACAAATCCGGTAAACGTGCAGGCCATTGAAGTTGTCTCACACCCTGAAGTGCATGTTACGTTGCACGTGCCGTGTGTGGGCGTGCGTTATCTTGCTGGAAAACTCCACGATGGATCGACCTTACAAATGGAACAACAACGGGCTGAATGATGTTGTTGATGTAGGAGGTGCTGTTTAACGTACCCGGTACAAACACTAGTTATGTACGGGAGTGATAGCTGATCACTCCCCACACCAGGAGACCAGGTGTAGGCCCTGTGTGTCGCTGGAGGATGCAAGAAGGGTGGAGACGCTCCCTTGCGTGTCTGAGAACACGCATACGGCCATCGGAGGCTCCCAGCAGAATCTGCTTTCATCGCTGAACACGACAGATCGCCATTGCGTTCTCCAGTGCAGACGTTGGCGACACCACTGCAGCCGTTCCTGACGGTGGGCTGGAGTCAGAGATACACGTGCCAGAGGCACACGTGCACGTAGTCCTGCATCCAGTAGATGGTTGTGGATTGTTCGCACAGTCACCTCATGTGCAACGGCAGATCGGATTTGCGTCGCAGTGGATGTTCTGCTTGACGACGCCGCTCTTCTTATGCGTCGATCGGTCCGTTCATCAGTCCGTCTGTGACTCCCTGTTCCACGTCTTCTCGTGTGGGAATGTTCCTCGGACCATCTACGCCACCATCGTACCACCACCGATACTTCCCATCCAATTCGCTCCGCAATACGACGATACCATCACCCGGCCTCGCGACTAAACGACCTCGCTCAAAGTCCGATAACTGCTGAAATCGTACATGTCTTCCACGTCCAGGCATTGCATCTTCTTCAGGGTCTTCGCACGTGTCCGTACGCCGACGACTGATTACATTCACTTCGCCGTACTCCTTAATACCACCGACGATAATTTGCATATTATGCCGTGCTGTGGCTTAAGCGCTCACCAGTTGGTCCCGAAATTAACATCATACCTACGTAAACTCGACTCCATTAACATATTTAAATTTCATGATCGTCCGCCAATTCCTTCTTGGTGTTCTTTTTCACTTTCCACCAGTGTAAGTCATATTTCTGTCAGTATCACTGCTTCTAAAGGTCTGATTTGGAAAATTCCTACTTTATCGGATAGAGTTTCCGGTGCGACATATTTTTCATATAATTTCAAAACTTTCAAGTAATTCATAGTTATTCCTCTAGGGGGCGTAAAGGTAAATTGCGTTTTCCCCGATATCGCTGCTTCTAAATCTCCGATTTGAAAATGTTTTGTATACAATTTCTAATATTTGGTAAATAATGGTTTGGTCCACTACGAAGCATAAAGGTTAATTTCTACTTCTGATGCATTTGCAGCAAAATCTGAGCTTCTGAAAACGCGACTGAAAACATTTTTTCACGGACCGATATCGCTCACATAGAAAAACCCTTTGAGAATACCTTCTTCTTAAAATAATGCATGGTTTTTCCGCCAAGCGACGTAGATGCACATATTACTTTTGTAGATATCTCTGCTTCTAAAAAGTCCAATTCGAAAAATTCTTTCTTTGTTGGAGAGTGTTTCCGCTGCGAAATGTTTCCCATTTAATTTTTAATATTTCTTAACGCACAACTCTGCAACCAGAGGGCGTAAGTTCACGATTTCTTTTACAGCAATATCTGAGGGATTAAGAACCCACTTGAAAAACTTCTTTCTCCCGTTAGATACTATTGTTTTCTGTACCGGTTCCATTGACTTTGAATAGCTTTGATACATTAAATTCGCGTCAGAACGGATCCAAAAGACGTATTCATTACACCCGAAAATTCGGTGTCATCTTTCTTGTTTTTCCTTAAGATCGCTTTTGCTGTGAGAAATACGTTTCACATATTTTCGACTTTTTTTATTATTCAAAATTCTTTCGCTAGGGTGCGTAAAGTTAGATAATGTTTTTTTCTGTGTGTTTTTTCTTTTAACTGTTTGATATAAAAATCGCTTTGTCTGTGCTGTGTTCCTTCAGCTAAGAGAAATTTTTTCAGCACAGTTTATTAAATTTCGTAACAGACTTTTCAACTGGTAGCGGAAGAAAGTAAATGTTTCTGTTTCGATATGTTTTATCGATTGTTGAAATACGGGTCATTTCTTATCTGTTTTCTGTAATGGATTCTAATGGCTACGAATAACTTTGAAATATTTTATTCGTGTTTGAAATGATTCAAAAATACATGCTTATTACCAGGGCTTGAAAAATGCGGTTATCTGCTCGTCTGTGACGAGTTACAAGTTTTAGTTGACGAGTAAATAATTCAATACAGCAGTTTAAATTCAACCGGCAATTATTTATAGGTAAAGCTACCAGTTTCTTAATAAATCTTATTTTAATTCACTGAAGTGATGCGTAATTGTGCGCTAGCATGGAAAACCAGTTTCTCCTCGAAAAAAATTCGACAGCGAAGGTGGTTAGTCAAAACATCCGGGCACGGTGCGCTTAACAAAGAACGCGAGGCGGGAAACCGCAAGTCCGGTAGAATGACTTTTCCAAACGCTGTGTGAAAAGATAGGCTGCGGTGTTAGAGTCACATGCACCCTGCGAGCTGCCGCTTACCCTATTGCTGCTGTAGGTCAAAGGGTAAACACAGGTCCTTGCTTCCGCGGAGCTGTTAGGAAAGTTCTGAAACATCGAAGGATTTTTGCATCATCTACTCTAGAGAGAGAAAACTGAGTTTGGCGATTATACAATGGTTAATCATTTAAAAATAATTAGCCATAAAATACTATTCGACAGATGTGTATTTAAATTTTTGACAAACCTAACTTTAAAACACGAATCGAAATCGACAGCCCATCGCTCTTTCCACGTTTTCTTTAATTAACAAAAAAATTGTTATCCGGGCACCGCTGGGATTATACCCCAGATCTCTCGATAACTAGCCGAGTGTGTTCATCTTACGCTACGGTGGCCAACAATCCACGGCGCTATGTGTGTTTTTCTGTCAGCATCTGACTTCACAAATCCGTAGGGATGGGCTCAGCAAATGAGACGTCTCCATCTGGTGGGGCTTAATATTAAATTATAGCTTATAAATCCAAAGGGCGAAAGTGCTAGTAAAAATCTTCCAAATACGCGTAGACAATCGAAAATTCGGAATCATTCTTCTTGTCTTCTTGTTCAACAAGAGGACACCTATTTTACTAAAGCTGAAGTTAGTTTTAAATTATTCAAAAACACCCCAAAGATAGTGGGACATATATGGAGTAACCGACGCGAAAGTTCCGGGACCAGTGACAAGCGGTTCCCATTCTTACTGATTTACGATGGCTTCGGTTAACGACGCGCGAAAAAATAGCGTCGTAAACCGAGTTAATTGCTTTCCATGAGATTTCATATAAGAAGCGCTGTGTTACTTAAAACTTCACGGAACCGTGTAAGTTTTATGAGTTACCCCTCCGAAGCGAGCAACACAGAAATAAACGAAGAATGCCCATTTTATGGCGTTTATTGATTTTGCGACTATGAACTCTATAAACGAAGTATTTATTAAGAGGAATTGTGCAGACAGGTGTTGTGAAGTTTCGTAAAGCAAGCGCGTCAGCTGAGGTACAGTGCGCCTGTCATTGACGTAGTGTATCTGAATGCGACTCCTCTATCGATCACAACCGCACTGCCTCTATCATTCTTCTCTTTCTCTTTCCCTCCTCCTCCTCTTCCTCCTCCATCTCCTCCTCATCCTCTTGCTGCAGCTCAGGCCACGTGCTGATTGTCTCTTGGTGCTCTCGCAGAATCCGGACGTCGCCAGTGGAGACCTCATCTTCATCAGCTTATGTGGTTCCTCTCCAGGTAGTAATACGAGGATGTCTTTTACACTCGTTCCTGTACGGCCACATGGCTGCTGCTTCTATGCTAAATAGATTAACACCACCTTCTCACTCAGACCCAATGCACGAGGTTGTTACATCGGCCTTCTGGATGTAGCATCGATCTCCGCTCAGCTGCTGCCTCTGCTTCGGCCACTAGTGTTCGCGGCCGAGATACAAAGTGTGTATTTTCGCCGGTTGTGAGTGCTAGAGGGCTGGTTCTGTGCGTGTGTATGTGTGTGTGTGTGTAATACGAACAGCGACGAACAGCACCCCAAAGATTTTGTTTACTTCTCTCAGGAGCATCAGGTGAGTAACGACTTTTCCAACTTCAGTAACTTTCTATAGTACCCTAAAATTGCTTAAAACCCTTTGAGGTTATGCATTTATATATATGCTCTTCTTACATGACAAATATTTTGTCTTGCAAAAAAGAGTTAATTTTCCTAATTTCATCGTAATCATCATCAATAACAGCTGGATGAAGGTCGCCTTAAATCTTTCCCACTCCTCCGTGTCCTCGGCAATTTTGCCAACGTGACTTCAATGCGTATTTTTTTAACTTCACTTATGGGCGTTTTCCGAGTAGCTTATGATGTCTTGGTTTTTCAAATGAGAATTTTTCATGTCTGTTAACCTGGCAATATGCCAACTGAAAGTTCTTATATCGATATAATGTCCTTGGTTCATAAAATTATTTTTTTGATTTCTCCAATCATGTACGTTCCCACGCTTCTTTGAATATCTGATTATATATTTTTAGGTACTGTTTTTATTTATGATCCTAAACAGAACTTTACGGGTTGAGCTCGAAAAAAAAATAATTCGATATTAAAAAAAGCGTGGGAACGTGTATGATTGGAGAAATAAAAAAAATATCTTATATTTCTGGTCATAGTAATTTGAGCACCCCACACTGCTTGACATATATGGCTTTGAAATTTTTTTTTATGTTGATCCGAGACAAGACAATTTTGTTGAGATAAACGTAGGTATGAACTTTCTCCAATTTGAAAATCAGTCGTTTTACAATTTCTCCTTGGTCGAGTGTCGCACATAATTTTTTTCCTTTATGGGCTCATCTGCAGTTCAGTCCTTCGTGACAGTTTCTTATTCATGATTATATTCTTTTCTAGGTTTTAAGTGCAGCCGTGTTAAGATATTTACCTTGTGGCTATCTCTAAGGAAACTTGGAAACTGCATTGCTCTCTTTCTCTTTCTGGAGTAGGAAACCTGCCCTAATTTTCAAAATCCCCCTTAAAATTCTCCTTTGCTACATAGGACAATGAATCTCTTTTGGAATCTGAATTTAATCTTTTTTAGCTCTAATCTGACATAACTTTATACTTTAAACCAATGAGCAATAGTTATAGTTACGCTTGCTTAATTTAATAAAGTGATTAGCATCCAGCATCATGGGAAAGAAAAAAGAAAAAAAGTCACATTTAATCCAATAAACATACGTGAGTCACGCCCTATCAATTTCGTAAATAAAACTGCAAGCGGCAACATAAAAATTAATATTCAAAGTGGTGGGTTATATATGATTAATTTAATACAGCACCAACATGAAAATGCCGGCCCGGTGGAGGTGTGACCAGAGGAGTAATTTTCTGTCTCGACACCCGACATGAGTTGGAGCTCCGGATCAGACATGTCTGGCACGCGGGACTGGCACTCTTCCCCTCCCAAGAACCACTGGCCCTAAATCAGGAGGAGCGGCTGCTTATTGCCCTTAGAGTTTCTCATGTTGGTATTTAAGGGAACCAGTCCTTTTTTAGGCTTCGCATGTTAACCTTATTGGTGGTCTCGATGTACTTAGATACATGCTTCTCACGATAGACTTGACCTATCAATTGCAAACTTGGTATGCCTTTTCCTAAGGATATTATACAGCACCTGAACTAGAATTATCGCAATTGGTCAATTAATTAATTTTGTAATAACTAATCAAAATTGCTGTCGATTTTGCTGACGTTTTCATTAGCAATTGTATTCATTATTTTAATTGAGTACATTATTTAGTCATGATTCTAGTTCAGGTGGTTATTGGTATATAAGGTATAAAACATTTTCAAGCCATTATTTTCAGTGATTCATGAGAAAAATGTTCCTAAATGTACAAAACCACAACTTTTCAGGGGAGACAAAAAACGAAGAAGACCTGTGAGTAGAAGCCTCCCGCGTCATACTCCTTTTCCTCTCCTTTGCTGAACTTGCTTTGCTTTGCTCAAGTGTCGTATACCATTCGATTCAGCAAACTCTGTAGAAAAAAAATTGAAATAAAAAAAAAAACATAAAATTTTTGTTTTAGCAGGACTGGCCCCCTTAAACCCCAATGAACCGCCTCTGTGGCGCAGTGGTCTAAGCGATGATACGTTTCGAATCCCGGTGGCTCACGACCATTCGTCCGACAATGGTCTGGGTTCGAATCCCGGTGAGGCATGGATGTTCTGCTTTTCTCCCTCCCTTTTCTGGAGTCAGTGACCCTAAATTGGGGACGGGTACTGCTTATAGCCCATCGAATTGCTCACGGTGGTCGTTAAAATCCCAATCAAATACAAAAAACAACAACAACAATAAAGTTGAATACAATATGAAAAGTAAAAACAGATATTATATACGTATTTCCCGGCAAACGGAAATTGTGTGCTATTTTATTTTATTTGTTTGGTTTTGTTTCTGAAGTTAACGACTCAAGTGAGCCTCTAAAGTTATTAAGAGTCTGCCGCCCCTATAACGAAGTAAATTTCTCCGTCATTTTTGGTCACGCCGGGATTCGAACCGGGATCCCCTCATTCCGGAATAAGTCACTCTACCAATTGAGCTACGCGGACATTTTTTTTTATTCTGATTCCTATCTGCCTTTATGTCGTGTGCGTCCTTCTGGCAGGTACGTCACATCTCCTGGTACGTTACATCATCTCCCCTTATTTTTATTTATTTATTTATTTTTTTTTTGAAGTGCTGGAGAAGGGATTCTCTTATTCTTCCTATCTCGCGGTGTGGAAAGAACATCACACCAATGCGAGATTGTGAACGGTCGGGTCATCCGGATAGTTCGGGCGCCATTATAACGAAGTAAATTTCTCCGTCATTTTTGGTCACGCCAGGATTCGAACCGGGATCCCCTCATTCCGGAATAAGTCACTCTACCAATTGAGCTACGCGGACTTTTTCTTTATTCTGATTCCTATCTGCCTTTATGTCGTGTGCGTCCTTCTGGCAGGTACGTCACATCTTCTGGTACGTTACACCCCTTACTTAGGGAAACTAGCTCCACGGAATCGGACAGAACGGAAGTCTTAGGACAAACGCAGAACGGAAGCCAAGCCTGCGTCTCAAACCAGGATCCAACTCGGAGAATTAACCCGAAGCCAGCATCTCTGACCCCTCGAGAACCGAAATAGCTTATTAATTTCATAAAGCTAATTTGTACACAGGAACGTAAAAACCACAAGTTGACAGAAATACTGTTAAACAAGATCATGCATCTGCATGTCGTTAAAGACAGTTTTTTCTACAGCTGAGAAATGAAAAACTTATTTCCCATCTTATAAAGTCCAGAAATCCAAGAGAAACTGTCTTTAAATGTCTTAAACTTAGGACACATTATTAAAGGCGAAAACTATGAAACAAAAATGCTTCTGAAACGCCTTCCGACGAGAAGTGTTAACAACTTAATGTAAGGGATGGATTCAGATGCTGGAGCAGTAATTTGTAACGCCTTGTTGTCTTTCCAGTGACCTGGTAATAATCAGAATGGGCGCTAGGTTCGATTCTTAGATGAGGAATGGGTGGTGTGTTTATCCCATTGCTGAGGTTGTTTCCCGTCCATCCCTGAACCTAGCAACCCTAAAAATAGGGATGGAAAGAGACTCTTTATTGTCTCGTTTGGGGCACAAACTTTTGGTTCGAGTTCCAGACGAGGATTCGGCGATGTGCTTGTCTTATTGCTGAGGCTGTTTCACATCCATTGAACTAGTGACCCTAAATTTTTTAGGGACGAAAGTTCTTTATTGCCTCGTCTGGGACTCGAACAGAGCCTAGGTTCGAGTCTCAAACGAGGAAACTGTTCGTACGTTTGTCCTATTACTGAGAGCGTGTTTCCCGTACCTAAAACTAGTGACCCTAAATTTGGGACGAGTGCTCTTAATTAACTCGTCTGGGATTTGAACTGAGCCTATGTTAGAGTCCTTAACGAGAAATGGTTAGTGTATTTTTCGTATTACTTTGAGGCTGTTTCCCGTTCCTGAAACTTAGCCCTAAATTTGGAACCGAGGCTTTTCTTTATTCTTTGATGCCCATGGCTTCGATATCTTTCCGCTATGAAAAAATCTGGTTCAGCAAATATCAAAACTCAGGATTCAGTTTCGTAAAGTATAAATTTCTTATTGCATTTCTGAAAAAAACCCGTGTTACACAATTATGTGATCAGTATGTAAACGGGAATTATCGCTCTAGAAGCACACATTTTGCATTTTTTTACAGACGTGATTCATAAAGTCTGTTGCTTTATAAATATGATCTTTCGATCTCTAGGGCAAGATAAATAAATTAGGAACTTCTCATTTTTTAAAGGGAAGCTTTGCTTTTTGTTTCCGTTACCGGTGTGAATGCAATGTGAAAACGGCTACCTTAAATGAACCAAAACGTTTGAATCAATTCCTTAGTGTCATTCAGTTAATGTAAATACAAGCTAATAAATTATATAAATTCAGTTAAGCGCAAGAAATTTAATTTATATTTTCAGATTGGAACTAGAATCCTCAGAATTAAATTTTTATTTTTAATTACAAAGGATGCAATGTTGTTTTAAATACACCAGATCATGAATACTCAAGAAACGCTTATAGCGTACTAAATCCGTTTATTTTTGTGATGTAATACGCATAAAGAATCGCGAGCTTTCACACTCTACTAGGAGGCTTTTTCAAGGCAATATAGACATCAAATGCAGGGAATTAGAACACGTAAGAAACGAAGATGATTTTTTGAAATAACGTGGGTTCACATCTCGAGCAGTATTACGTGAGTTTTTATCACGTAATTAATTATATTCTGTGCCGCGATGTGTTTCTATGTTTTAATAACGCATGCCAAACCATTAGTAGTTTGATAGAGATCATCTCATTGCGTGCTAGTTTTCGGGAAAGGATTTCGACTGTTTCCCTGATGGCAGTATATTTTTAAAGTTCGTGTGAGGGGGCAATCCTTCTAGTGCTATTAAATACCGCAGCGGCCGAGCAATGCATAACTTTTCTGGCGAGGGCATTCTGCATGTCCTGGTTTACACTTCGCACGTGTTCTTTACATCTGGTATTCAAGAATCGCTTTGTCATTCCAATATACACCGATTAGTCAATACCACCTATCTAAAAAGCTGTAAGACCTCCTTTTGCCAGCTAAACAGCGGCCACTCGGCAACGCATCGATTCGATGAGGTGGCGATAGGTATCCTGGGGTATCTGGTACCATAATGCCAATAGCAGGTCCTCCAGTTCCTGTACATTTCGGGGTGGTGGTGATTTAGCGCGAATCCTCTTTTCCAAGTCGAGCCACAAATGTTGGATTAGGTTCATGTCAGGTGAATTTGGAGGCCAGGCCATTAACGGAGAGTCATCAGCATGTTCATCTTTCTCGAACCACTCCTTGATGATTCTGGCAGTGTGGCATGACACATTATCTTGTTGGTAATCGCCATCACCAGCAGGAAACACAGTTGCCATGAATGGGTGAATTTGGTCCACAACGATGTTCAGATACCTGACAGCTGTCAAGAATTGTGCTATTGAGATAATGGGACCTAAAGTGTCTCAAGAAAACATCGCCCACTGCAAAACACAACCGCCGCCGGCTTGTTTCCGCCCAACAGTGCGTCCAGGTGCCATAGCCTCTGCTGGTAATTGGCTTATCCGCGCTTGACCGTCTATGGGATGCACCAGGAATATTGATTCGTCACAGCAGGCCACTTTCTTCCAATCATCCATGGTCCAATCTCGATGACGTTGTTGGCAATGGCGTGCAGTGAACATGGGGACCCGGCTGGGTCTTCGGCTACGCAGGCCCATACGGAAAAGGCTGCAATGAACTGTGTGCCGTGATACATTGCCCTGATCACCATTGTTGTAGTTGCGGGTGATTTGTCGCACTGTGGCGCTGCTGTCGCTGTGAACAATGAGCGACAGTTTCCGCTCCCCTCTGGCATCAGTAAGCTGCGGACGACGGTTCGTCGTTTGGACATCTGTGCACCACTTTTGATACGTACTCACTATAGCCGTACGTGAACAACCTACAAGCCGCGCCGTTTCCGAAATCGTAGTTCCGACGCGAAATGCCATCACAATTTGTCCTTTATCAAACCGATAAATATGCAGCTTTTCCCATTCTGACTCCGAACACTTTACTAACCTATTGTATATTATATTGCTCTGTAAACTTCACCAGCGCCACCATTCGGTCTCCAGCCGCGCTCATTTCTCTAGGCTGGGGATGGTCATAATGTAATGACTCATCGGCGTATATCTTTTCCGTGTTGTCAGAATACACCAATGGCATAGCATACGCACCGGCCTTTTCTTTCTCACACTGTCTCTCCTTCCAGCTTGATATTATACATGTGAGAACGGGGCTGGTGATTTCATTGCTACTGAGATGTTTTACTTACGGAATAAATTTCTCAACCAATATATAAATCCTGGGACATATGTGATGGATCCTGCGTATCTCATTGTCTTACTAGTTGGTTTTGTTATCGCAGACATTGTACGATTTCCTACAGTTCTATGTATTCTGTCTATGTCATCCTTCTTATATCAAGAATTTAGACCTTTGTTACAAATATTATCAATTTCCTTATTATTCTTTAGGTAGTCCGGTTTGCATACTTTACACGCTCTATAGAACCCGGCTCTAAACGCAGAAAGTTTGTACTCTTTTGGGCAGTGTGAATCAGAAGGGATAAGGTTCGGTACTGCGGTTGGTTTATAATAAAAAGTCAAAATTGAAGCTGGATGTTTCATTTCGTTTGAGCGCGACGTCAAAATAATACAGCGTTCCATTCACTTCAAGTTCCATGATGAACTTCATTGTATTGTGTAGTCTGATAAACAACCTGGCGTTGATAATCAAGATTGAAAATCAAACAAGGAGGGTCCGGATATTAACAGGGGCGTATTGTAGTTACAAATAATCAAATAGGACGAATTGTTTACTTCTCAGAGATAATGCGCATGCAGTACCCATTACTATGTCCAAAAAAAATTAAAATCCCAGTTTTATTAACATATCCATAAAATTCATATATAAGTTTTCTTGCTGAAAATAATCAAACAGCTTCGAAAAACGCTTTTCCCATTATATGAAGGTAAAAACCAAACAAAAACGAATGATGTCATGTAGTCTCAATATTGTCTAAAAAATCCTTATTATTTATACAAAACCGAAATTTTATAAATAATATTCTGATATTGAAATTCAAAATTGCGCATCAAAAACTGGCAGTAATATTTTTTTCCTTAAAATAAGACGGGGTAAGGCATTTTATTCCTGTTATGACAACTTTTTAAAATGGTATTTCTGTGTATATTTACTTATGTTCGCTGAAGTAAATTTAATAAAGCGCCATTTGCAAAGTTTTGTAACTACGGGGTTTCCATGGACTTTAGAAAAGGTTGCAAAGTTGTCCCAAAATTGCAGCACTTATCTTTCTCTTCTTTTGCAGCAATTACCTGGGTGAAAAAAATGTTCGTGCCATTTACAGCTAAAAGTTTCATGATGCAGAATACAATACACACTTACCCTATTGTGCAAAGCACAGGCCATTGTTTTCTGTTGCCATTTGCCAACGTTCCACCAGAACCAGGATCCCACGGCGATATCCCTCGGCAGGTTTCGAGGACAGAAACTCCCTGATACCAGATTCCACATTCCAGATCCACAACTGAAACGAAATACCATCCTTGTGGGAAATAGGCAATAGAGCAAAACAAGTGGTAGTCGAACGGAGCAAGATCCGGAACGCATTGAGGATAGGATTGGATCACAGACCCTTCCAATTCCTGCTGTTTTCGGTGGACAACATTGGAGGTATGTCTTGGGGCATTATCCACTTTTAGCAACGACCGATTCCTATTGATGAGCGCTGGATAATTTGGAGGCGCAGAGTATCATGGAACCTCTGCGGTTCTTCGGCATAGAGGTTCCCATCCACAGCTTGATCACGTGGCATGAGTTTCCAGTGCACATAACCATATGCACAGCGTGACTTTCCTCTTTGCGCCACTGACTGTACTTTCTGGCGTAGCCTCAGGCACTGGGAACCAGTGGTAAGATAACGTAGAGATATCCACTTTTCATCACCAGTGACGATACCACGTCAAAATATATCGTTCTGTGGACTTGACATCAATATGCGACAGAGAGCAACACGTTGTTTGCCTGCTGGGAACAACGTACTCCCAGAAATTCACGGGGAACTAGTTCAGTGTAGAACTAGTCAATGGTACGTGGATGGGAAACCAAGCTGTTACAAGGGACGAACAATGATGGATTAAGAAGATTAAAAATCAGTTTCCAACTATCGTGTAGTGGTAATAGGATTCGCTGACATAGCTTCGACCATGATGTCAGTGTTGAAGGTTGCCGGAGATGCTGCCCTCAGCTTGCCTTCGAGACTGGTCTCCCCAGCAGTAAAACGCCGGAACTATTTTCGTGTTGTGCTGCTGTTCCTGCGTTTTACCCACTTTTTCCAATAATGGCGTAGGAGCACCCGAAGAGCACGTTTATCGACCTCCATCTTTTGCTCACGTAATAACGCAATGTGGAACGCATGCCATCAGCCTCGTGTGTTCCACGCCATTGCGGAACCCATTCGATGCTGGCTCGCGTTTCACGCAGGAACGGAGGTTCAACATTGTATGCAGCTCAAAATAGGACGCACTTTTGACTCACCCCATAAAGCATGTCAGTTCCACATGTAGGTGGATTCGCTTTTGTGATCCATTATCCGCCAGTTCACCCTTCAGTATTTTTTTCATGTCGTTGTTATCACAGTCCTGTCCTATCATCTTTGGGCTTTCTCTCTTTCGCTGTCTTCCATTACCCTCAGCGCATTCTGTGACGTATATTCTAATTTAACTTTCATTTTTAGTTCCTTTTCTTATGTAAATTTGAGTTTGTTCTCTTTTGCACTTTCCAAACTTAACGTCATATCTTCTCTCTCACATGAATGAGATTGGCAACACTTTTGAGGTCAGAGAGAGTGACGTATGAATGTGATAAGAACGTTAAATAAAAAAGGACAATATAGCAGTTGCTGTGTGTGTGTGTGTGTGTGTGTGTGGAGATGTTCGATCTTTGTTAATCTAGATTATACGACAGATAATGAGGGCATTATGGGTGAAGTGAAAAAACTCGCAGTGCTATGTTACGGATTTCATTAAATTTTGCTGGACTAATAAAAGGTTATCGTAAGTTTGGCTTCTGTATATATTTCGTCTGGCCGTAAAAATTTAAGTTGAGCTATTTCGCTATTTGAGCTATTTCGTGCATCTATTGCAACGTATTCTCATTTAGTTCAACATTTCCTTAGTCATGGTTTTAGACAAAGCGTAACACCAATCTCGCACACGAAAAAGGGTTACGTTATAATTCCTTTTCTCTTCTTAAATCATGATCCCACCAGTACAATTTTGCTGCTTGACTCTCCTTTGGAATCTCTGTCGCTTTGATTTTTACTCTTATCCTTTATTTCTTATCTTATCTTATCCTGTCTGGTGACACCACGTATCCACATCAGCATCCTTATTTCAGCAAACGTTTAGCTTATTCTTTACACATCTTGTCACTAACCAAGTCTCAGCACTTTATAACATTGCTACTCTTGCTATAAAAATTCAACTTTTCAGCGACATTGGCATCACTGTACAACACAATACATCTGATGTCTTCCTCCAGTTATTCCATGCAGTCTGCACTCTTCAGTTCACCTCTTCCTGCGCATGTCTATTTTCCTCCAACATTAATTTCAGGTATTCGGTTATTTCCATTGATTTGGTCTCTCATTCCTAGATATCAACGCCCTCTATTTGGTTATTATTCTCTTCATTTCAGTTCATGTATTCTCTTTGGGTTCGATTTACCTTCAGTTTCGTCTGTTCTAACGCTGTTTTGCAGTTTTCCAGAATTTCCTCTGCTTTCCTCTTACACCACCTGCAAAGAACATGGTACACAATACTACTACCCTCGCTCCTGCTGTTGCTATATCTAAAGCAATATCAAACAGGTAGGTTTCAGTGCAGATCTCTCACATCTAATTTTTCTACCTCCTGGGTAAATTGTAGCGTTTATTAGATTAAGTAATACCGCGCCGGTGGTCGAATAGTCAGAGGCGCTGGCTTATGGCTATTCTTCCGAGAAGAGCCCGGACTCAAGTATTGGATGAGGCACGGATAGTGTGCTTGTCTGTCTGCGCGAGCTCTGTTCCTTCCCTGGAAACAGTGACCCTAAATTAGAAACGGGCGACTGTTTATAGCACTGAACTGCTGATGGTTGTCGTTAAACTCAGAAAAAAAGGTTGCAAGCGTTATTTGGTATTTTAGGAAGTTTGAATATAAAATTGTTCATCAGTGATTGATTTGTCTCGAAACTGTACCCTAAAGACTTGTATCCATGATAAGATAAGAGACTGTAAATACGTATTCAGATGCCATACCGGTGGCTGAGAGGTCTGAGGAGTTGCATTCTGATCTCTCAGCAAGATGGGCCCGAACGATGGATGAAGCATTGGTGTTGCAGCTGTTCTTGTGGCATTGGCTCCGTCCCCTCCTAAGAGCAGCAGCACCAAGTCAGGAAAGGGTGACAGTTAATATCCCTACAAACCACTGAATTACAGTAGAATTTGTCAAAAATTACAACGCCATGAAGAATTGCTAGTAAAAACTCATAGAATATGTACAACAGGTTAGGACATGCAAATAATTAAAATATCATTGAAAACGCGCATGCGGTTTCAGAGCAGCGACTTCTGAACTGTCCAGTCTTGGATATAAAGTGTCCAGTCTTGGTTATAACTGTCCAGTCTTGGATATAAAGTTTTACTCCCTTTGGATATAACTGTCCAGTCTTGGATATACAGTGTCTTGGATATAACTGTCCAGTCTTGGATATAAAGTGTCTAGTCTTGGATATAACTGTCCAGTCTTGCATATAAAGTTTTACCCCCTTTGGATACAACTGTCCAGTCTTGGATATAAAATTTTACCCCCTTTGGATATAACTGTCCAGTCTTGGATATGAAGTTTTATCCCCTTTCGGATATAACTATCCAGTCTTGGATATAAAGTGTCTAGTCTTGGATTTAAAGCTTTACCCCTTTGGATATAACTGTCCAGTCTTGGATATAAAGTTTTACCCCTTTGGATACAACTGTACTGTCTTGGATATATCTCTCTAGTGTTGGATATAAAGTTTTACGCCCTTTGTTTATAACTGTCCAGTCTTGGATATAAAGTTTTCCATGCCACAAGAATTAAATAAATTGCCATTTTAACTTCAGTCTTGGATATGAAGTGCCGGCTCAAACGAGAAGTTGCAATCAGTAAAAAGTCAACATTGAGTCGAAAGGATGTTTCTTGTGTCTTGCCCCGTCGCCGAAGAAGGTCGCAATATGAACAACTGACGAACTTTTAGCGAGGAAGGACTGTTGGGAGTAGAGAAGTTATATTTTCCCACCGCAAAATTATCCCTCGTGCGGTGCGAAGTGCCAGGTTAGTGATGCGAACGCGGCGTTAGAGGACAGATGAAGCTCGGACGTACAGAAATCATGGAAATGGACCGCAGAATCGCAAGACTGAACGGGATTACAGACACCTCTACCGCATGGTAGTGACCAATCGCACAGCGACATCCACGATGTTAACGCAGCAGTGGAGCACTATCACAGGTCAGGCTGTGTTCTTCAGCACAGTTCGACGTCATCTGCTTAAGAGAAAACTGACCGCTAATAGCGCATTGCTGGCATTCTCAACCACAGACGCCTCAGGCTTCAACGGGATCACGAACACAGACAGATATTACCTTGCTGATGGGCGTGTTTTCTGACGAGTCACGATTCAACTTGATGCACCATGATGCTCGTATAAGTGTTCGGTGACATCATGGTGAAAGGCACCTTGCAGCGTAACATCGGCCTGACGAGAGGCGTCATGGTTTGGGGCGGCATTAGGCGCATTTTGTGATCTCGCCAGATACGAATTGGTGGAACCCTCAACATCCAGCGATACATCAGGAATGTTTTAGAGGCAGAGGTGATACCCTTTCTTCAGAGATGTCCTGGTGCTATATTCCAAGAGGATAATGGTCGACCAGATGTGGGGCGGCGGGTGGCCTATTGGTCAGCGTTCGTGACTGCCATGGAGAAGACCTCGGGTTCCATCCCAGACAGGTACGAACGCTCGAACCACTAAATATCCTCCGTGCATCGGATAGGCACGTTAAGCCGTCGGGCCCCGGGTACTGCCCCCACCGGTAGTAAAAAAGGGCGTCTTCTACCTCGCTTCCGTGTCACTTTCCTATCGGGCACTCTAGCCCAAATCTCCTAGCTTCCCATTTCTAAGGGTTGTTGAAGACCTGGTGTCAGACACTCCCTTTCTAAAATCCGCTGCATACGATCTGATCTGATCGACCACATGTAGCCCGGAATGTCCAAGATCTCATATATGCACGAAGGGTATCGCTTCTCTTCTTGCCTGCACGTTCGCCGGATATATCCCCGATCGGATATGTCTGGGACATGAAAACTAAGCAACTGGTCCCTAGTCACCACAAATGAACTCTGTTCTCGTATAGGAACAGTCTGGGAGGCTATTCCCCAGGACGATATCAAAAACCTCTTCTATTCAATGCTACGCCGTGTAGAGAGTGTTATTGTTGCTCGAGGTGGTTTCACACAATACTGAATTTTGAAGCGAAAAAATCTTTTATAGCTCTACAAATACACTGGCGTGAAAAAATTAAGGACGAGACGGTTTTTCGAATGTAACGTCGTGCAGAAGTGCTCCACATCGACTCAACTCATACCATAAGATCCCCAAGATGTAAGAATATGGGACAAGTGAGCAAAACCGTCCAAACAAGGAATCCAAAGTCTACAAAGGCACTTTATTGAAAAGGTAGCTTCGAGCACAACTGAACAGAAGACAGAAACGACCATGTGACAGGCGGCTGCCAAGAAAATCCAGTCTTTAGTAGGGGATATGATCACCCCTGACTGCGTTGCAGGATTTACAACGTCTGTCCATGCTGAGGACGAGGCTGTCAAGGAGCTGTTGAGGTATCGCAGCCCATTCCTCTTGTAGCGCCAATCGCAGCTGCGGAATCGTTGCTGGAGGCTGGTGACGTGCTGCCAAGCGTCTCCCGAGAAGGTCCCACACGTGTTCGATTGGATTTAGGTCCGGGGACCTTGCGGGCCAATCCATGCGTTGAATATCTTCACTCTCCAACAGCTCTGCGACAGCCACTGTACGATGAGGTGTAGCGTTGTCCTCCATGAAGAGAAACTCAGAACCCACAGCACCTCTAAACAGACGCGCGTGAGGTAGGAGAACCTCGGTACAATAGCGGACACCAGTGACCGAACCTCCTTAGAAGATGTGGAGGTCAGTATGGCTATCAAGCATGATACCGCTCCAAACGAGAACTCCGCCACCTCCAAACCGGTCCCTTTCGTGATGTTGGAAGTGTGATTGCGTGTTCCCTGCTCTCTCCAGATGTGTATACGTCCAGAATCGCTCGTCAGACTAAATCAGCTCTCATCCATAAAGAGAACTCGACCCCATTGCTGATGTGTCCAGTTCTTGTGTTCCTGGCACCACAGAAACCGCCGTCTCCGATGAGCAGGCGTATCGCACACACCGTACTTGTCGTCGTGCAAATAGTCTACCTTTGTGCAGCCTCCTGGTCACGGTAAAACGCGATAACGGACGTCCAGTTGTCTGTTGCATATGCCTTGCGATTTCTTCCGCTGTCTGCCGTCTGTGTCTTCTCGCCTGTAGGACAATATACCGGTCGTCCGCCGCCGTGGTTGCTCGTGGATGACCACTGCTAAACTCTCGAACAGCTGTTCCTGTCGTTTGAAATGCTCTCCAAGCTTGTGAAACGATGCTATGAGCGATCCCGAACTCCTCGGCCACACTAGTCACACTTCGACCTTCTTCTAACTTTCCAATGACGCGACCTCAGGTAAAGTCATCCAGATGTCTTCTACTGGATTGCCTGTTGGCCATATCACGGGGTGGCAGCAACTCGATGTCGTTCAAACCGATGTACGTCGTGCAATAGCTTTCACCGAATTGCTGAGCGTGCACCGTCCGTGTGCTTTATACCATTCCGACATTCCCCCTCCCCTACGTCATGCTGAAAATATGCGTTATATGCGCATGCCCTACCGTACCGGACCCTAGTCTATCTCCTGAGTGGTCTTTCGGTCCGTTCTGCCTGCTCGTTCCGCTGTTGTGCTAATTTCTCCTCTTCGTCCTTAATTTTTGCACAGCACTGTATAATCAGTTATCTCCTGTAACATCGAGAATCCGTGACATAAATTTCAATTTAATAGCGCGATTCTTTCTCGGTGATGGAATTTTTAGAAACAGTGGTGTATCATTCACACCCCTAAATTACGTTAAACCTCTAAACAAACAACAACAAAGATGTGATTTTAGAATTCGGAGCATTTCGCGGAGACACCACACGAAGTAACTAGAAAAGTACAAAAAGTCTGAAATGACATTAAAATCTTTTACAGGAAGTTTTTAAATTTGCCGTCTCGGTGGAGCAGTGGTCTAAGCTATGGCTTCTGATCATTCGTCCGAAAGGGATCCGGGTTCAAGTCCCGGTAAGGCATGGTTCAAATAGAAGTCATCGCTCTTTCTACGTTTACAAGTGAGTCACGGAAGAATTCTCATCGGCCGCCACCGGGAATCGAACCCAGAGTCTTCCGGTTACGCGCCGGATATGCTTCCACTGCACCATAGCGGCCTCGAAATTCTCCAAACTCACATACGACAAACTACCAAACCACCTGACAGGTTGCTTTCTTTGTAGCCCCGCACAATGCTGGGGATTCAACAAAGATGAACAGCAGCAATTGAACAAATAACTAGAAGGCGAATGAATAATAAATAGACAGCTGACGTGGATTAGAAACATAAAATAGAAGTCATCGCTCTTTCCACGTTTTCAAGTGAGTCACGGAAAACTTCTCATTGGCTGTCACCGGGAATCGAACCCAGTCTTCCAGTTACCCGCCGGATATGCTTCCACTGCTCCACAGCGGCCTCGAAATTCTCCAAACTCACATACGACAAACTACCAAACCACCTGGCAGATTGCTTCTTTGGTAGTTTGTCGTATGTGAGTGTGGATAATTTCGAGGCACTCTGGAGCAGTGGAAGCATGTCCGGCGCGTAACTGGAAGACTGGGTTCGATTCCCGGTGACAGCCAATGAGAAGTTTTCCGTGACTCACTGGTAAACGTGGAAAGAGCGATGACTTCTATTTGATGTTCCTAATTCACGTCAACTGTGTATTTATTATTCATTCGCCTTCTAGAGGCATGGATGTTGTGTTTGTCTTACGACCCTGGGTCTCTCACTTCCCTGGAACCACTGACCCTAAATTAGGGACGGGCGACTGCTTATATCCCATTGAGTTGCTCACGGTGGTCGTTAAAACATCCTCCAATCAAATCAAAAAGTTTTTAAATTTAACTTTTAAATAATATTTTTATGTATTTCAAAAAAATGAATTCATTCTGGAAAATCTGGAAAGCAGAAATCTAATGTACGTAAATCTAAATGGTTACTCACATTAGCACTTATTTTCTAAGCAGCATTATGCTAGAAATCGTTATAAAATACGTGCAGATTTATTTCAAGAGCAATTATAATATCACCTTGAGGAAAGCAATAAAAAATACAGTAAAAAGCTTTTCTTTTGGGATACTTTTAATAGTTAAAAATGAAAATAAATTGCTTTACAAACACTTTCACCCGAAAAAGAATATAAAATAGAAGCACTAATTTCTAATTCCTGTGCGGTTGACACATGGGCGGTTCCTCTTTCCGAAACAAAAGATTCACGGGAGGTAATTATTTTTAGATGATCCTGAATTAGCTTTTTTTATTCTGACTTTTTATATTCATATTTTTGTCTTCAAAGCTTCAATCTTCCGTAAAAGAACATTGTATTTCTTGACGCCGACAAAATTAAGTGGCGAAGCGTGTAAGTTCTTCAGAAGTTACAATAACGAATAGTAAAAAAAAAAGAAAACTTTTTTCTTCAGCACTCACGTTAGATCGTGTAGAGGATACCATTATAATTGCTAAAAATTCTACAGGGTCATTTCTACGTAAACGCGGACACAAAACACGAATTTCTAATACCTGCCTTTCCCCACAGCTAGATACAAGAACAGCTTTTCTCTTTTTTCTCTTCAAGGTCGTCATTTAAACTAAATCACAAAAATTCAGTATCTCACTTCTGAGCACGACTAAATTCTAATTTCGGGATTTCACAACGCTTGCGAATGTCTATTGATATCTATTTCACAGATCATATGTAAACGTATTCATTATGCTCTTCTTAAATATACATGTTTCTCTACCTCAACGGATCTATCTGAGAGTTTTACTGATAAAAATACTTTCATGCAGGGGATATATGCTTAGTATACAAAACATTAGAGATATTAGTGACAGGCAGTTGACGTGGGCATCCAACAAGCGGAATGGAACAGACCCAAACCGAACGCAGGTGATAAATAGGGGGACAGCAGGGCTCCCCAAAAGTGTATCACAATGAACAAACATGGGTAAACGTGGTGATCTGAGCGCCTTTGATCGTGGACGCATTTTCGGCGAAAGACAGATCGGCCATTCTATCGCTCAAGTGATAAGAACACTAGGGTTGCCAAGGACAACGGTATCAAGGGCGTACCGCGAGTATACCATCGAAGTACAGCAGAGCTTCCCAACACTGTATCACAATCGACGAATATGGGTGAACGTGGTGATCTGAACGACTTTGATCGTGGACGCATTTTCGGCGCATGACAGATCGGTCATTCTATCGCTCAAGTGATAAGAACACTAGGGTTGCCAAGGACAACGGTATCAAGGGTGTACCGCGAGTATACCACCATCGAAGTACAGCAGGGCTTCCCAACACTGTATCACAATCGACGAACATGGGTAAACGTGGTGATCTGAACAACTTTGATCGTGGACGCATTTTCGGCGAAAGACAGATCGGCCATTCTATCGCTCAAGTGATAAGAACACTAGGTTTGCCAAGGACAACGGTATCAAGGGTGTACCGTCAGTATACCACCATCGCCGGACAGTAGGGCTTCTCAACAGTGTATCACAATCGACGAACATGGGTAAACGTGGTAATCTGAGTGACTTTGATCGTGGACGCATTTTCGGCGAAAGACAGATCGGCCATTCTATTGCTCAAGTAATAAGAACACTAGCGTTGCCAAGGACAACGGTATCAAGGGTGTACCGCTAGTATACCATCTACGGACAGCAGGGCTTCCCAACAGAGCATCACAATCGACGAACATTGGTGAACGTGGTGATCTGAATGACTTTGATCGTGGACGCATTTTCGGCGCCAGACAGATAGGTCATTCTATCGCTTATGTGGTATAAGAACGCTAGGGTTGCCGAGGAAAACGGTATCAAGGGTGTACCGCGAGTATACCATCGACGGACAGCAGGGCTTCCCAACAGTGTATCACAATCGACGAACATGGGTAAACGTGGTGATCTGAGGAACTTTGATCGTGGACGAATTTTTGGCGCCAGACAGATAGGTCATTCTATCGCTTATGTGATAAGAACACTAGGGTTGCCAAGGACAACGGTATCAAGGGTGTACCGCGAGTATACCACCATCGCCGGACAGTAGGGCTTCCCAATAGTGTATCACAATCGACGAACATGGGTAAACGTGGTAATCTGAGTGACTTTGATCGTGGACGCATTTTCGGCGCAAGACAGATAGGTCATTCTATCGCTTATGTGGTATAAGAACGCTAGGGTTGCCAAGGAAAACGGTATCAAGGGTGTACCGCGAGTATACCACCATCGACGGACAGCAGGGCTTCCCAACAGTGTATCACAATCGACGAACATCGGTAACGTGGTGTTCTGAACAACTTTGATCGTGGACGCATTTTCGGCGAAAGACAGATCGGCCATTCTATCGCTCAAGTGGTATAAGAACACTAGGGCTGCCAAGGACAACGGTATTAAGGGTGTTCCGCGAGTATACCATCGATGGACGTACCAGAGCCCAGAGAACAAGCGGTGGATGACCACACGCTATTGATAACCGCGGTCGACGTAGATTATCCAGGCTCGTACACACCGACTGCTTGGCAATGGGGAAGCAAATCACATCGAGGTTTTATTTCTGAGTCCCATGATGCATCAGCAAGCGAATGGTACGGCGCATGCTTCATACCCTGGGCTAAGGGATTTGACGCCCTACCCGTGTGAAACTGTCGACTGCTCGTCATGAGACATTACTCCTCTCCTGTTGCCGGCAACATCAAAACTAGACTTCTGCAGAGTGGAGTCGCGTCGTGTATTCAGATGAATACTGTTTTCAGTTGTACCAAGCTGAAGGGAGGGGGCGGGTGTGGCGACCACAGATTGAGGCCATCACCCTGTCGTGCCAGGTCCGCCCTGTTCAAGCCGGAGGTGGATCTGTCATAATTTGGAGATCCTTCTTATGGGATACATTAAGTCCCTTTAGTTTGTCTAGAGAGACCCTTACACACTGCGCTACCATCACGTGCTGGCTGATCACTTACACGCTTTCAGGGTCTTCACGTATCCTGCTACCTGTTTCGGAAGGACAATGTGCTGACCCACTGAGCAGCAACCACCCAGGCAAGGCTTGCGTAATACTTGTCTGAGTTTGGAACCATCCAGTAGCCCCCAAGGTCTCCGGATTTAAACCCTCTGAAAGCTCTCTGGGATGCCATGGAACGGAACATCAGGTCCATGGATACTGGACCGACGTCTCGGGCCGAGTTGTGGACAAGGCTGCAACAGGCATGGTTGGCATTACCTTCGGAAACCCTCCGGAGTCTGGAGGAATTGATGCCTTGCCGTGTACAGGCTGTTATTCGCGCTAGAGGAGGACCGACACGCTTGTAGGTAGGCATCTGTAATGTTTTCTCCATTGAGTGTTCTCGTTTTATTGACAAAATTACTTTCATGTAGACATGTCCTAATTTTACTGAGAAGGTTGATTTATGCAGGCGTGTACTAGGTTTACTGATAATATTACTTTAATACAGGCACACACTATATTAACAAAAGTATTCGGACACTACAATGTTTTTGGACAAATGGCTGTATTATCATAAATAGTAGTCAGTCGGTCCACCTTTTCCTTAAGTGGCAGTGACAAAACGTCGAGACATACTACCAACCAATTTCCGGTTGCTCTCGACAGGATTGGCTCGCCATTCCTCCTGCAAAGCTGCTGCCAGAGTGGAGAGCGAAGACGGTCGTCGTGGGTGATTTCGTCTTCGTGCTTCCAATTCATCCGAGAGGAGTTGTATGTAATTAAGATCAGGTCTCTCAGCAGGCCTGTCTAACAATTCCATCTCATTTTCTAGAAGCTGGTCCTGCACGGTGTGGTACAATAACCAACGAGCCGAATCCCTTCCGTGCACTGAAAACAACTCCATGCCGTGATGAAGTCTCCGCCGAACTTAACAGTTGGAGGAACACAGTCCAACGAACGTCGTTCGCTGGGCTGTCACCATTTCCAGCCAAGCCCATCAGATGGGAAGAATGAAAAGCGTGACTCATCACTCCCAAGAACAGCTTTCCAGTCGCCTACAGTCCAGGAACGACGGGAGACACTCCACTCCAAACGGCGCTTCGCATTCACGGTAGTGATGTGCGGCTTGTGTGTCGCTGCTTTACCATAATGACCAACATTGCGCAACTCTCTGCGCATAGTTATGGTACTAGCCGAGCCATTACATGCATTTCCCACAAAAGCGGAGATGGAAATGGCAGACGAAGAACGGAATTTCTTAACATTTTTTACTGTGGCTATTCTGTCACGTTTTGTCAGTTTGTGAGGCCTTCCTGAACTCTCTGCTCATAGTTATGGTACTAGCCGAGCCATTACATGCATTTCCTACAAAATCTGAGATGGAAATGGCAGACGAAGAACGGAATTTCTTAACATTTTTTAGTGTGGCTATTATATCACGTTCTGTTAGTTTGTGAGCGCATAGTTATGGTACTAGCCGAGCCATTACATGCATTTCCTACAAAATCTGAGATGGAAATGGCAGACGAAGAACGGAATTTCTTAACATTTTTTATTGTGGCTATTCTGTCACGTTCTGTCAGTTTGTGAGGCCTTCCTGAACTCTCTGCGCATAGTTATGGTACTAGCCGAGCCATTACATGCATTTCCCACAAAAGCGGAGATGGAAATGGCAGACGAAGAAGGTAAATTCTTAACATTTTTTAGTGTGGCTATTATGTCACGTTCTGTCAGTTTGTGAGGCCTTCCTGAACTCTCTGCGCTTAGTTATGATACTAGCCGAGCCATTACATGCATTTCCTACAAAAGCTGAGATGGAAATGGCAGACGAAGAAGGTAAATTCTTAACATTTTTAGTGTGGCTATTATGTCACGTTCTGTCAGTTTGTGAGGCCTTCCTGAACGTTCTTTGCTGTTGTAGTTGCAGCCGTGCTTTCATTTCTTCACGACCACTTACAGTCGATTTTGGTATGCTTACTCTAATGCAATGCTCCGTATGGAAACGTTACTCAAAGAGCACCCTATGAGCAGTCCGCGCAGGAACTCGGAATGTTCACGTCCACGCGGCTTATCCCTTTCGAAGTTACTGATACCACGTTAGAACATCTCAGCTTTATATACAGTACGCACCTTCCCACTCACTGCGCACCTTCACACTATTGATCATATAGTGTATATTCTTCCTTCTGTCAGTTCACTTATTCGAAGGTAAGAAGATTGATAATGCTGTCAATGCACGGTGACATTTTTTAGATCCAAAGCACACACACCACATCCGTAAATTATCCTTTAAAAAACTTATTACTTAAAAAAACGTCTTTATTTACCATTTAAAAACATGTTTCATAAAAGCTGTGGCAAGCACTTTCGCGAACCACTACAGTCGCATCATCAGGCCGATGAGTGAAATCAGATTAGAACGACACAAGGTTAAACAGAGACAGATAGAAGCACAAGGGATATACACTGCTGGACAATTGCTAAGGATGGATCATAAACGGCTATATAGCGCATAAAAAAGTAAGTGTGGTTGGATGCCAAGTGAAATAAAATAATGTCAGAATGCCAGGACATTACAAGAAAGACAATTTATTGTGCTCTGAAATCCAGAAGGCTTTGGAACGTGTTCAAGGGACAAACAGGCCATTTTGTGCAGAATACGTAAACGTGAAAATAATGCAATTACCGTCCGCAGGCATTCCGGCGTAAGATGTCAATACGGGATATGGCCACCATGGAGGGCTATGCAAGATTCTACACGTCGTGTCATGATTTGCACAACATTATCAAGCAGCTGTTGGGGTAATTTATCCCATTACTCTGTCAGTGCACGGATGAGGGTGTCCTTGTTTATTGGAGGGCATTGGCGACCAGCAAGATTCCTCCCCAAAGCATCCCACACATTTTCAATGAGATTCAGATCTGGAGAACGTGCTGGCCATACGAGGCGTTGAATATCCTCGCTCTCAAGACACTCCTGGACAGCGACTGTTCGATGACATGCTGCGTTGTCGTCCATGAAAATGAATCTATCACCGACAGCACCACAGAACATGCGAACATGAGGTAGCAGAACATCCTTGATGTATCGTTGGCCAGTCATAGTCCCAGTTGGAAGCACATAGAGGGACGTACGGTCATTGATCATGATGCCAGCCCATGCCATGACACTGCATGTCGGATATCGGTCCCTTTCCTGTATGTTTGCTGGACAATATGCAGTACCACTATCACGCCAGATCAGTTCTCGTCGACAATCACACGATAGACTGTATCTACTCTCATCTGAAAAGAGGACAGCAGACCAGTCGTTATCAGTCCAATTGCGATGTTGATGGCACCATTGCAGACGGGCGGTACGGTGACGTCTGGACAATGGGATGCACACAACAGGGCGGCGGGTGGATAGTCCTCCTTCATGCAAACGTCTGGCGACAGTTTTTCGGGAGATCCGCTTGTCAGTAGCAGCCATAAACTGATTTGCTACCTCACTAGCTGTGCTGCGCCGGTGTCTTTTTGTTGATAGCACTATGTACCGATCTTCTGCAGGTGTCGTACTGCGAACACGACCTCCCCCGTGACGTTTGCTACACTCTCCATTTGTTTGAAATGATTTCCAAAGCCTTGAAACAACACTGTGGCTGACGTCGAACTCCCTGGCAACATCTGTTATTTTTCGCCCTTCTTCAATCTTGCCAATAATACGGCCACGCGTAAAATCATCTAGGTGATGTCGGAAAGACATACTGAAAATTGCAAGTTCGTCAATTGATTCTTTCCCTTTCAACTTTGCGTTTGAACAACAACGGTCAATACGCGTCAAATCCTTTATATCTCTTATCAGCGCTATGACGTCACGAACAAGTTCGGCAATCCAAGATTTGCATACGCACAACACGTCTTACTGTATCCCGCACTTATGCTAATTTCCACATTTTCCTGCCTTCCATTTTATGGTTGCTATCGTTGCTATTGTCATCCGTCCTTAGCAGTTGTCCGGCAGTGTATGTATATTATGTAAATAAAACACAAAGTCATTGCCATTCACTACAGATTGTTTAAAGTCTTTGTAATTATTAAGATTCTTCCCCCTTGAGCACTGTAGAACCAAGTTTCTCGTGGCATTGGGAATGTATACAGGCACGTCGTCATTACAGCATTTTGTTCCCAGTTTTATGATCAATAGACTCTCAGTGAAGAGCATAGAGCGTTTATTAGAAGCTGTCGATAGTAAGTTCGCATTGTCCCAGTTAGGTCTGAAAGTCCTTTTCAATAACAGTTTTTGACAATGTCGAGGTGGCAGATTTCTTACGTATGGCATATCGACGTTCAGCCCAGCGAATACCTAGGCTTCGGAAGGTCGAGCCCACATAACAAAGATCTGCCGATTGTCTATTTTTGTTCATTAGAGGGATATTATACACTCCAAAGCGGGAAATAGTTGGAACTATGTCTCTATCACGTCTAATTACTGAAAAGAGGTTTTTGGGGTTTTACACCGAATCCAATAGAGTATTTTTAACAGTTTTTTTTAACCCATGAACTCATTTTTTCCGGCACTGATCTGTGCACCATTCGTGTCAGCTCATTTATTCCTACAAATATCTCTGTCATTTCACTTTTCCATCAAACATCTCTTTACTGACAGAACAGACCAATTTTTCTATCTTCAAACTCAGTTATATCCGACATTGTAGCGCAGCGGTCTAAGCGTCCGAGCGAGCACCGGTTCGAGTCCCGCATGGGTAGTGTGCATTTTTCTTCCAGCATTGACTCCGTCCCTTCCCTGAAACCAGAGATCCCCATTAGGGACGGGCAATAGTGGTTAGAGCTGCTCACGGTGGTTGTTATATCGCCCGGGCGCGGTAGCGCAATTGCCCAAGCGTTGGCTTCTGATTATTATTCTGAGGTAGGTCCGGGTTCGGATCCTGGTGCGGCATGCATCCCGTGTTCGTCCTACGTCACTGGCTCTCTTCCTTCCTCGGAACCAGTAGTCCTAAATGAGGGACGGGCGAGTGCTAATACTCCAAATCCAGGATAGGCCACTGCTTATAGCGTATCGAGTTACTCACGGTGGTCGTTAAGCTCCTAAACAAACAAACAAACGCCGCCCCCGTGGCGCAGTGGTCTAAGGCGCTGGCCTCTGATCATTCGTCCGTAAGGGGTCCGGGTTCGAATCCCGTCAGGCATGGATGTTGTGCTTGTCTTACGGCACTGGCTCTCTTCCTTCCCTGGAACCAGTGACCCTAAATTAGGGACGGGCGACTGCTTATAGCCCATTGAGTTGCTCACGGCGGTCGTTAAACCTCCAATCAAAAAAAAAAAAAAAAAAGAAATCTATTCCAGAGTAAATCTCTCCGTGTGCTCATTCATTCTAGCGCTGGTCTAACCCAAAATTTATGTATTTATGACTTCTATCAAATACAGGGTGATTCATAAAGAAGTATACAGTTTCCTGAAGCTGTAAAACAGAAACAGTCGAAGACAAGGACCACAACTGCGAACCGTTAGGTAGATGTACTCATAAAGTTTATGTCCCGCTACTGAGGGCAGTGACGTAGGCCATAGCGCGCATGTCACGTGACTAGTCAGTCAAAATAGCAGCGTCTGCAGTGGAGAAGGCGTTTTGTGTTCTTGAATTGAGCAAAACAGAATCTGTAACTGTTGTGCAACGGCATTTTCAATCACGATTCGGAAAAGAACCTCCAACCAGAAAATCTATCTACGATTGGCATAAAAAATTTGAAACTACGGGCTATTTGTATCACAGCTACTACCACTGCATTTGATTCCGATATCTTATTTTGCGTTTGGGCGGAAATGGATTACCGGTTCGATGTGTGTCGTGTGACTAAGGGTACACACATAGAATATCTGTGACTGTCTCTAAAAAAACTTGAAATATTCCCCTGCTACAGGTAGCATAAAATATCTTACATTGTTCTTGTTTTATAATGCGTTGAAACTGTATACTTCTTTATGAATCACCCTGTATGTGTCTTCCAAAAATCATTTGTTGCAAACCAGATCTCTTTTGCAACTCAATAATTTCCCCGCAGACATCTCTGGCAACTCATCCATTTATTCCAGCCATTATGAAATTTTTTTAATTCCCTGTCCGTTACTTAACGACTTGTTACATTCTCAATTTGTTTACTTAACGAATGCAATACTCAGTCATTTAAATCAAGAGCAAAAAGGGATTTACCAAACAGTTCGCTTTAGTAAATTCTCAGAATCGACTGTAGATGTATGATTACTTGTAGTGACGCAATATATTAAAATTATTTGAATTTACTGCGAACTAACATCTTAGGAATATCATCATGACCATAATCATTATCAATAGTTGGATGGTGTCCCCAAGTCTCCTACACAAATTTCTGTCTTGAGCTAGCCTCCTCAATGTCAGTTCATCATGATTTTGAATTTCATCCACCCATCTCCAACGTGGTCTTCTTCAGACTCTTTAACTGTCCCTTAGCATGCAATCCAAAGATTTCATGCTAAGGGACGTCTTGCGGTTCAACTGGTCGACAATTTCTCGCGGGTCAAACGGGTCGGGTCAAGGCGTTCCTGACCCGATTTCGACCCGATATTACTTCCGTTTTATTTTTAAAAAGAAAGAAATATTTCAAAGAAAAATGCGTGCTGTCGAATTTTGTGCTCAATACTGGTGCCAGCGGAGTGAAAAGGGATTTGTTATACAAAAATATTGCCGTCTCTTTCTTAAAGCAAAGATTTCGACCGACCGAAGATACCATATTGCAAAAACAATACTTCCTTTGCGTTTGTTTTAAGTGCGATTGTCCGGAATAAGATAAAGGCAAACACCTGTCGGCTGCTTCTCTGGTGATTCACTCTCTCACACCCCTAGTGTCACATTGTAAGACTGAGAGTTACTTTTCACATCACGTCTTTTTCATTGAGCATTCAGAGGTTTTCGCTTCACGTTCTAACATCCCGTTCCATTGCATGTCGTGTCGGAATTAATGCCTTATTTTGTTAATATGGATGAATTTAATATTAAGGAGATTGAAAAAGGCATCGAAGCGAACAAATACGTGCTTGTTGAAAACAGAAAGGAGAAGAGTGAATGCCGGAAGTTGTTTCCTTTCATTAAGAAACCAGATTATGTATCATAGCAACAACAATTTTCACAAGCTTATGATAAGTGAAAGCTTCCAAAATGTGAATGTTGATCTCATGAGCGTTCCTTCCTTCTGAGGGGCAATGATGAAATCAACATCCACATTTTGGAAACTTACAACTCATCAGAAGCTAGTGGAAATTGGTGTTGCTCTGAAAAATATTCTGAAGCTTGATGTGTTATCAAGAAAACAGCAAAATCTGAAGTAACAAGTAACATAATTCAAAAAGTTTGACTGCAGCACCGTCAAAGTTAAATCAAACAGCCTTAATATTACTGCGGAGGGACTTTTTTGACTCTCGCAGTGAAAAAGTCTCTCCGCAGTAATGTAGTAGGCGCAGGATTATCGCGAGCTCTTAATTTTTTCGCGGTGGCAACACTTTGAGTCACGTGGTAAGAAGTTATCGTCATTATTGGGAAAGGACGTCACAGGTGGGCGTGGCCCCCTTTTTTCTGCAATACGTCAGCTCCCACGTGGCTCTCGTCGATGTCGACGAAGCAACTTTTAATTATGAGAGGATCTTTTTTTTCGTCCTCCATTTTTACTTTGGAATGATCGAGGGCATTTATATTCGAAAAAACAACGAGACAGTTTGGAGAACTAAATAGATTTGAACAGAGATTGCAGTCGCATGTTTAAAGACATTGGTTCGTGTGGTCAAGGGAATAAAGAGATATGGTTCGCGTAATGGAAAGACTGCCTGAGGGACTTTGTGTTGGTCGTCTTTAGATTCAATACCGGGAGGAGAGCGTATGAGTCATGCACACATGTCGGTTCATGATTTTCACAACCACGTAGGTATAGTGGCTGTAACGCAGGTGTTTTTTTACAACCATGGAGAATTACTGCAACGCTATAGGATTGCTACTGGCCAGATGCTGGAAGTCTCTCGCGTTCGTAAACAGTGACAGGGAAGTTTATTTTCTCTGTGAAGAGGAGCTTATTATATTTTCATGACATATTAATCTCATAATCCTTTGATTCTGTGAAACCATCAGCAGTTACAATGGTTTTGAAATCCTTCATTATTGAAGATGCTTACATAAGCATTATTAATAACATCTATGAAAATACAATTACAAAGGTTCAGCTATTTGAAGATACAGCACCAATAGAAATTGGAAAGGTAGTGAGACAACGTGACACCCTATTTGCCAAACTCTTTAATGCCATATTGCAAAGTGTCTTTCAATCATTGAACTGGGAAAACAAGGAAATAAAGATTAATGGAGGTTATTTAACTCATCTTCGTTTTGCTGATGACGTAATCATTTTTGCAACTACCCTTTAAGGACTGCAGAACATGATCCAGGAACTTGCTGACAAGAGTTAAGAAGTGGGATTAAAAATGAACTCTCAGAAGACAAAACTGATGCACAATGATTTTAGAAGAAATGAAGATTTTGTGATTGATGAGGAAAAGCTCGAGGTAACCGATACCTAACTTGGGAAACAGTTACCAAGCAAAGGTCACATTGATGAGGAAATTAATCGGCGTTCTAAACTTGGCAGGATAGCTTTTGGAAGAAACAGTACAATTTTCAAGAGCAATATGCCATTATGTCTTAAAAGAAAAGTGTTTAATCAACGCATCCTTCCAGTTCTTACGTATGGAGCAGAGACATGGATCTTAACTAAGAAAGACATACAAAGGCTGCAGACAAACGAAAGAAGCAGGAAGAGAGATGCATGCTTGGTGTAACCAGGAAAACTAAAAAGAGGAACTTGTGGATAAGGAAAATGACAAGAGTGGAAGACATGATGATCAGAGTAAAATCCCTGAAATGGCAATGGGCTGGACATGTTGCTAGAAGAACGGACCACCGATGGACAACCGAAAGTTTTGATCCCGTTTCCTTCTCTGGTGCGATCTAGTATTTCAGTTTTCCAACTGTGAACAGTTCTAGCAGTATGTACGGTCTGTTGCCACTTGTGGGTCTTTACTTTGATCATAATACTGTATTATCAATTATTTCTGTTTTTTGATCTTCCGTTTCTTATCTTTCCTGGTTATACCAAACATGCATTTCTCCAGGCTGCTTTCAGTACTTTGCAGCCTCTGTAGGCCTTTGTTTTAGTTACGGTCCGTATCTATGATTTATAAGTAATAACTGGAAAGATTCATTTTGATTCAATCCTCTTGATTTAACATATAACAATAAATTTCTCTTGAAAAGTGTACTGTTTCTTGCAAATAACCTCCAGCCAAGGTTTGCAAGTCTCTTAATTTGTTCTTCAATGCGGCCTTTACTTGATATCGATTAATTACCTAAGATAAACGTAGACCCACATCAGTTTTGAATTTTACACACCAATCTCTAGATCACCAGTTCTTGTAAATGATTCATGACTATAGCATTAAGAACATCTTGCAAATATTCATGCTTCCTTTGAAATCAATATTTTCCTTTGGTTTGTATATTTTATATCGCTGTCGACCAGGTCATGTAAGTTATCAAATAAGGTTTAGGTCTGTAACGCACAGATCAGATCAGATCAGATCATATGTAGAGGATTTTAGGAAGGGAGTGTCTGACCCCAGGTCTTGAACAACCGTTAGAAATAGGAAGCTAGGAGATTTGGGCTAGAGTGCCCGATAGGAAAGTGAAGCGATGTAGAAAGGGGGGCCGCCCCCGTGGCACAGTGGTCTAAGCGATGGCCTCTGATCATTCGTCCTAAGGGGTCCGGGTTCGAATCCTGGTGAGGCATGGATGTTGTGTTTGTCTAGTGAGGCATGGATGTTGTGTAATGCTATAGTCACGTTTAGGGACGGGCGACTGCTTATAGCCCATTGAGTTGCTCAAGGTGGTCGTTAAACCTCCAATAAAAAAAAAGCGGGGGGGAGACGCCCTTATTTACCACCGGGGGTCAGAACCAGGGGCCCGACGTTTTAACGGGCCCATCTGACGCACGGCGTGTATTTACAGGTTCGAGCTTTCGTACCTGCCTGGGATCGAACTCGAGGTCTTCTCCGTGGCAGTCACGAACGTTGACCAGTAGGCCACCCGCGGCCCCTGTAACGTACAGAGGATATTAACACATTTTTAGAACGTCTTTGATAAGAAATTACCGAAGATTAAAAAGTTCAAAGAAATGAAACTGGCTACAGCGTATTAGACGAACACGAAAGAAACATCTGCTGCAGTTTGATATCGTCTGCTAAGAAAATGGCGCACATAATCAAGGTGTGAATAGAATGTTATGTTTTTGCTCTTTAGGAAGAGAAATATTCGTATTCTGTAAATAAAAAATGCTGAGAAAATAATGGAATTAGCATTTCTAAATGTAAAACGAAACAACATTATTAATGATAGAGGGAAAAATCGTCAAGCATTGCTTTTAACAGAAAAAACAACATCAAATGAATATCCAAAGAAGGTACGTACTTTTATTTCAAAAGTGAGGTTTCTGGTATTAAAAGAAAGTTCACCGATCCAAAGAGCAATTGCTAAGTCATTAAAAATATCTGTATCAACTGTAAATATGGTAATAAACAAGTGTGTTGGCACCCTGGAAAACGGTTTAAAACCGTAAAATCTACAGTAAATTTTTTACAGTGTATGCACGTGGCTGAATGCAGAACACGGTGTAAACTTCTTTATGAGTCACAACAAATTTCCATAATAGATGGAAATTTGTTGTGACTATGAAGCATGGATCTACCTAAACGATTGTAAAAAATCGATTTACTATCGCAAAAGAGCAGAAAAAAAGACTCACAAAACTTGGTTTCAAGAATGCAAAGAAAGTGTCGGTAAAGGATTGATGACTATTGCTGGTGTATAAGGTTTGTTCAAATGAAAAGGGGACGACGACGCGCAAAAGTTCCCCGACGAGGATATGGAACAGCCAACCACTGACAAATGCAGCCGCGACCGTAGTGGACGTGATGGGAGAGAAACAGGTTTGTGACGTCACGCAGCGAATAACGACCGTGCAGAATAGTACAGTGTGCAGCATTCGTTGGCCTCCAGTGGAATAAGTAGGTGTGTTTGAAGCTTGAGATACGTGAAAACGGCGTTTCAACTGCGAACTGCATCGGCAAGCGAACAATCTGCTGTCATACTCTTTTTATCGGTCGAAGGCAACAAGGCGATCGACATTTCCTCTTTTAATATAGAAGTTAAGTTAGCATGTTCGCCGTGTATGGGGAGAATTGCGTGTCACGAAAAATTGTACATAAGTGGAACGCACGTTTCCGAAAAGGTCGTGACAGCCTTTTGGATGACGCGCGAGCCGGTCAGGCCAACGTTGTCGTCACACCCCAACTCGTAGAACAAGTGGATGAATGCGTGAAGGCCGATCATAGGGCGACCATACGTTCCCTGGAACAGATGTTCAATGTGAGTCATCGCACCATGTGGACAGTCGTGTATGAGAAGTTGGGATACAGGAAAGTGTGTGTACAATGGGTGCCAAAGTTGTCGTCCGATGCACATAAGTCTTCAAATGGGCCTGTCGGAGCATACACAGTGCGTCAAATAATTTTTAAGACTGGCGCTAGATTTCAGCCTACGGTGGCGCCACCAGTGTAATCGCGAATGCGTTATAAACAGTGACCATCTGCTTGCTTTCTGCCAAAAGTATTGCGCAGTTGTTAAAGTAACTCAAACGAAACGGGCGTTTATTAGAGAAGTAAAATTTTTTTCATGTTGAATTATTAAGATGGAACAAAGGGCTGTTATTAAATTTAACGCAAAACTTGGTAAAAGTGCCTCGGAAACGTACCAAATGATGAAACAAGTTTACGGTGAGTTTTGTTTAAGTAGATCCAATGTTTTCCTGTGGCACGAACGGTTTTTGGACGGAAGAGATACGCTTGAAGATGATAAGTATACCGGAAGACCAAGTTCATCTAGGACACCTGAGATTATTGAAAAAGTGCGTGATTTCGTGGCAAACAATCGATGTGCGTCACCAAGAATGATGGAAGAGACTTTAAACATCAACAAAGAAACGATTCGAACCATCCTGCATGAAGATTTGGGCAAAACAAAAGTCTGTGCTAAATTTGTTCCTCACACGTTAACCAATGAACAAAAATCAAGGAGAAGTGCACATTGCAGATACATCATTTCAGCCGCCGAAAATGATCGAAACTTCTTAAAATCGATTATTACAGGTGATGAAACATGGTGTTTTCAATATGATCCTTAAACAAAGTGACAAAGTGCGGAATGGAAGTCAAAAAACTCACCACAAGCCAAAAAAACAAGAAAAGCTCCATCGAAAATCAGAACAGTGCTCATTACATTCTTCGATAGTAAGGGTATTATCCACAAAGAATTTGTTCCAAGTGGATAAACAATTACTGGTGAGTTTTATTTAAATGTTTTGAGGCGTTTGATGGGCAGAATTCGTCGCATTCGTCCAGAATATCGGGATGAAAACAGTTGGTGTGTGTTGCACGATAATGCACCCAGTCACACCTCACTTCTTGTTCGTAGATTTTTGGCGAAAAATAACGTCTGTGTGTTGAATCATCCACCGTATTCGCCTTATGTAGCACCCTGCGACTTTTCTTTATTCCCAGTACTTAAAATGACGTTAAAAGGTTGTTATTTTGATGATATTTTGACCATACAAACAGCTTCGACGCGTGCTTTGGAGGCAATTCCGCAAAGTGGAATTTCCTCCAAAGCTGGAACAGGCATTCGAATCATTATTAAATCGCTGTAACAAGTGTATTGAAGCCGGAGGGACTTATTTTGAATAACAAACCAAAACAAATTATAATTTCTTGTTTCTATTTCATTTTACAGTCCCAGTCTTAAAAATTCTTTGCCACACTGTGTATATGGTGCGGTATCATAGTGACCCTGGCTTCCTTTCCAAATTAGTAACAGGTGATGAAAATCGATGCTGTCTATTTGAACCGGAAACAAAACGCGGCAGTATGCAGTGAAGCATCCCGCATCGCCACCGCGCAAAATGTTCACGGACTGGGAAGTTTTTGTTAACGGCGTTCTTCGATGGAAGGCGTGTGCTACTCATCGACTTCCTCAATCAACGGGGTACCATCAATAGAGCAGCGTGCGGTCAGACACTGCAACGACTGCGTACCGCCATCAAAAACAAAAGGCGTGGGATGTTGGGCTCCGGTATCGTGTTGTTACACGATAACGCTCGGTCTCACGTCTTTCGTGAAACCACCAGTCTTCTGACGAAATTTCGATGGTAGGTACTACAGCATTCGCCCTATAGTCCGGACATGTCACCCTGCCATTACCATTTGTTTGGCACCCTGAAGAAACATCTCAAGGGTCGACGTTTCCCATCGGAGGCTGAACTGCTTGCCTGTGTGACGGATTGGCTCCTCTCCCAAACCAGTTACGCCTTCGAGAAAGGTATTCACCGGCTACCGCAACAGTGGGACCGCTGCCTACAAGCCTACTGTAAGTACTTTTAACTGGTACGTATATGTGCCTTTCCAGGACTCTCGTCCCTTTTTCATTTGGCCAGCCCTTACACATGGGAAACCAAAGTCGAAAAGAATATTAAAATGAATTCTACGTATTACAAAAAATAATATTTTAACTCGTATATTTAAAGAAGAAATGCCATTCCTTTATCCACAGAGCCTTCAAAGATGAGAACTCCATCAGGATAAAACTACCATTCATACATCCAAATCTACCACTCTATTTCTTGAAAATATAAAAACAAGTTAGTAAAATAACGCAATGCATTGATTATCATACGCTTTCCAACGTACCAGAAATCATTACTCAAGTTATGAGGATAATGGCTGTGGAATAAATCTCGCTCTTGTGCCCTGACCTTTGAACCCATTTCGAAGATATTAAACAAAATTTGGTTCAGTATACCTCCGGAACAATATACTAAAGTTTTGTCGCAATAGAAGCATTTTTATTCAAGTTATGAGGATAATGACTGTGGAATAAATCTCGCTCCTGTGCCCTGACATTTGATCTCATTTCGATGATATTCAACAGAACCGGTTCAGTATATCTCCGAAACAACATGATGAAGTTTTGTCGCAATCGAAGCATTTTTACGTAAGTTATGACGCATAATGGCAATGGAATAGATCCCGCTCCTATGTCCTGACCGTTGACCTCATTTCGCACAGTTTCAACAGGGTTCGTCCTCAGGTTGTCCCCTACCACATACTGAAATTTCATCGAAATCGAAACATTTTTACGCGAGTTATCGTGTTGATAGACAGACAGACGGTCGGACAAAGCTGGAACATACACGCTCCTTCAACCTATGGTTGGAAAGCGTAAAAAAAAGAGACTGATATCAACTCTATACTTTTTGCTTATATTCTTTCCAAGTCCCCTGATGTGTCACCAATGTACTATTGTGTCTTCGGACTGCTAGAAAGAGCGCTTTATAAACGCTGACCTAAAACAATGACTGGACTACGGAAAGCAGTGAAAGTGGAGTGGAATAAATACCAATTTTAGGAAATGTCCTGCTACCTTGGAAATAGAGATATAGGTTCATAGCCCAGACAAATGGGTGATCAGATAGGACATTTAAATTTTTATTTTATTTTAATCATCAATTGTGTTTATTTATTTACTGTCGCCACGTATTTGGAGGATTTTGACCTTGGATCTCGCCCTTTGGATTTAACTGCTACAATATATATATAGCCAGTGCCGTTAATGCACACCAGATGGAGACGTCTCAGTAGCTGAGCCCATCTAACAGATTTATGATGTCAGAACCTGACTTCAAAATACACATAGCACCGTGGATTGTTGGCCACCGTGGTGTAAATGTAACGCACTCGGCTAGATATCGAGAGTTCTGTGGTTCAATTCCACAGCGGCGGCTGAAAAACAATTTTTCGGTTGCTGTGTGTTTCTGGAACGTGGAAAGAGCGATGCATTTATTTATTTACTGTCGCCACGTATTTGGAGGATTTTGACCATCAATTGTATTGCTGGAAAATCGTTCTAAAAATGTATGAACATCTTCTGTACAACGTAAAATGAGGTAGATGACGTCATTTTACTCCATACTACTGCGGTGACGTATGAGACAAATCAGTAAGTACAGTATTCCGATCTGTATTTGTTGATGAACTACGACGCCGTCAAGGCTCATCAGTAGCGATATAAGCCTTGCAGGCGTAGTACGGTCGGGAGAATAGCCGCCTTAGGATTAGGAAGACGTGGTTTAATTTCCACCATTGGCACAAAGCCCGAACGTAAATGGATCTCTTCCCCGTGAGGTTCGAAAATATGTGTTACATTTCTTCCACACATCGTAAGACATTAATAGGAGTTCCTTCTTGTATGATGAACTGGTCTTTCAAGCATGGTCTTTGGCGGACTGCAAAACCTGCAATTTCCTCAAGGAGGGTGTGATGTAAAAACTACGCAACATGACGTACTATTGAGATGACGTATAAGTCAGACTGGCATGTTTCAGCGGAAGTCTCGCGGCGCAGTTCAGTTGGTAGAATAAACGTCTTCGGAGTAGGAAGATGTGGTTTAGAAGGCACCGTCGGCAGAAAGGTTTTACGCTGTGTGTCCAGTTGAACAATTAAAAAATTTCAGTAAATAAATATGTTTCGGCTAAGGGTATCGACACTCGCTCAAAGAAATGAAATATTTCTAGGACTTCTTCAATTGATCTGATTTGTTTACCTCTGCTTGACATACTTGCACACGCTTGGATGAATCCGTATTGCGGTGATATGTGGGGAAAAAGTCGTGCCGCCGAGTTTATATTTTACGTAAGATGGGAAAGGCCGCAGAAAAAGACAACTTACTGTTAGCATGCAAAGTATATAAAAAAAAATACGTGGAACGGAAAATTTCTCCCATGTACTATAAAAAAGCTTTCTGTAGTAAACAGTAAAAACAATTATTTAAATTACCTCTCCTTCACAAAAAATTGAAGTTTTCTAAAAATCCAAGTAAGAGACATTTATTTATTGAAAAGCAATTACATAAAAAAATACGTTAACAAAATCTGTTCACAGAATTTCTTTAAATTAAGGACTGAAATTTATGGAAATAATGCAATAACGAAAATGGCCTTAAATTTAGACATAAGATTTTCGAAATAAATCGGAGAAAGGGAAAATAATTTCATTGGCATCGATTTTAATCAAATTGCTTAATAAAAATAGATATAGAAGAGAAAATGTTTGGCATGAAACTCAAGCATAAGATCAGTTCTAAAACCTTTGTTTGTCAAGAGAATTCACAGCCATAGAACTCATACTTACGAAAGAGGAGGGCGCTCATAAACCCTCAGGGTACTTACTATACATGGCATAAGAGCAAAGAGAGAAATCTCAACCATAGAACTCACACTTCTTTAAGGGGAGGACGCTCATAGATCCCCAGGGTACTACTATGCACGGTATAAAGAGAGAAATCTCAGCCATAGAACTACTCACACTTATTTTAAGGGAGGGCGCTCATAGATCCTCAGGGTACCATAAATGGTGTAAGAGAAAAGGGTGGCAAAACAGGTATACCCTGGAGTTCAGGTGGCCATAGTTCCTGCCGAGATGAAGTAAGGGGGGGGGGCGACGAAAAACTATTTATGTCCTATCCACGAGGAGATCCAAAAATTGTTAGAAATTATAAACGTTCCCCTTGAACCACAACTGACTTGGACCTCTTACTTAAAAAAATATGTTTCTGAGAAGAGGAGAAAAGAAAAACTTTCATATCTGTGGATACACATGTCATCAACTAGAAGTAAAAAAGTTCTGCAAAGTTTAAATAAGTTAAGCTTGCTGCTTATATTTCTTTCCAGCAAGATCCTTGTAAATTGCTTTCCGTGTCTTAAAAGAGAAGCAAGTTACTAAGAAGATGAAAATCTAATAACAGCTCAGGATGAACGGATGGTTTCATATTTGCACTCAACATACTAGGGAATTCTCCATTACAATCAAATTATATAATAGCTGCAAATGTACTTTTTTTGTTCCATGGAATAAATTTTGCGGTTCTATCTCTGTTTTCCCTCGCTCAACCCGGAACCAATATCTCGAGAGAGTCTTCGCTGCGTACCTGTGTTTTTCCCAACATTCCCATTTTATTCTTCGATGTCTGTATGAAGACCTGACCTGTTGTAGCCAGGGATGCCGGAATGAATGTATGGGGGAATAAGATTGAGAGCGCCTTGTCATCATCCGCTGGCCATCCTAGGAAGCCTTAGGATTGTGGATAGAAATTTTCTAACATAAATCCCTGGAACACAAAAGAAGTTGTATTCTTCCAAGCTGTACGACGTTTTCTTTGGGCAGAAGAAAGACAAGGGTGAGTTTGTGGCATTGATGGGCAAGAGGAATATAAGTTTTTCACCCCTACACAAAGTAAAAAATATAAAATACCTGTTATGGTTAGAAGTGACTACATATTACAGTATGCTAATTTCATGTAATGTTAAATAACAAAATGACAGACAAGAAGAAGAACAGTCTTTAAACTAATAGAGTGCTGATAATTTCGGAGAGTTTATGTAGTATTAAGTTTACTGAACAACACGTAAAAGTCCACTGGCATGTTTCATGTGTTACTGAATAAACTTTATATTACTATAAGTTCAGAAGGAGAAGCGTTTTCGAGGCAAAAGTTGGTTTCTTAGTTTTTCAGTAAGTTTAGTAGTTAACAAGAAACTGTTTTTTTACCCTAAATGGTCAGCTGTCGTATAAGTTTATTAAATGGCGTTTTCACGAGTAAAATTCCTGTTTTTGTCTTTCGAAGTGAGAGACAAAGCGAGAAAAAAAAGGGAAAGATAGATAAATGAAGAGAGAAATAAAAAAGTAAGATAAAGAGAATAAAATAAAGAAAGAAATCGAGAAAGAGGGAAATACAGGAAGAAATAGAAAAGGAGGGAATAGAGAAAGAAACAAAAGGAAGAGGAGAGGGTCATATAGTAAGGGTGAAGCAACGGCAGAGAGAGAGAGAGAGAGAGGGAGAGAGAGAGTGCAGAAAAGCGAGAGGGAAAGGAAGAGGAAGTTATAAAACAAAAGTCAACAAGAGAAATGTACAACGAAAGGCTGGGAGAGAAAGTGTGTGTGTGTGTGTGTGTGTGTGTGTGTGTGTGTGTGAGAGAGAGAGAGAGAGAGAGAGAGAGAGAGAGAGAGAGAGAGAGAGAGAGAGGGAAAGCGAGAGTGGGAAAGTTGGGAAAGGAAGAGAAAGAGTTAAGGCAAAATATTGCGAAAAAGGTAGAACGAAAGGCTAGGAGAAGACTTTTGTGTGTGTGTGTGTGTGGTGTGGGAGAGAGAGAGAGAGAGAGAGAGAGAGAGAGAGAGAGAGAGAGAGAGAGAGAGAGAGAGAGAGAGAGAGAGAGAGAGACAAGGAGAGAATGAAAGAGAGCGAGCAGAAAAGGAAGGGGAAGCGATAAAGAAAAGACCGTGAAATATGGAACGGGAAGCTGAGAGGAAAAGTGAGATGAAGAGAGGAGACAGAATAAGAGCGAAAAAGAGAGCGAGGGAGATGAGAATGGAAAAAGAAAGTAAAAGAGACGATAGAGACAGAAACAAAGAGGAAGAAGAAAAATAAAGAAAGAGAGAGATAGGAAAGGAATGGAATAAAGAGGGCGAGAAAGAAGTAAAGCACATAAGACTCCGATAAAGATAAAGTGCAAGTCACAGAAGGAAAGAGAGATATTGGGGACGAATGAAAGAGTTAGAAATAGAGAAAGAAAGAACATTAAAGAGATAGAGGAAACAGAGAAAGAAGAAAGAAAAGAGAGAGGGGATGAAAACGTGGGCGTATATTTACGATCCGGGAACAAAGAAACAATCCATGGAATGGCGTCACACCTCTTCACCAAGGCCTAAAAAGTTCAAGACCCAGCAATCAGCACAGAAAGTCCTGGTGACTGTTTTTGAGATGACAGGGGTGTCATTCTTCTTAATTTTCTGGAACGTGGCCGTACCATGACCACCGAGGGGTACACTGAGACACTCAAGAATCTTAGAGAAGCAATAAGGAGGAAGACACCGAACAAGAATATGAAAAGGATACACATTCACCTTGACAATGCGAGACCATCTTTGGCAACAAATCAGGTTATCAGCAAATTAGGCTGGTCGGTGGTCCCTCATCCACCGTACAGCCCAGATCTGGTTTCCTCCGACTTCCACCTGTTTGGTCCAATAAAGGATAGTCTCCGAACACAATGATTTGATGACACAGACCAGGTGAAAGTGGCTGTGACGAAGTGGGTACGACAGTCCACACCTGAATTTTTTCAAAGAGCATTCGAGAGTTGGGTTCAACGATGGCGCAAATGCATGAACGACCTCTGTCAGTTAATAAAAAAGTTATGCCCACTTTTGCATTAATTTCGGTACAACCCTCGTATATCTTCTAGTTCTTATCGGTCATATGCATACATCGTACTCTCTGAACTCAGAAGTGTTGCCAACATCATTCCGCGAAAGAGAAGATATAACGTTAAGTTTGAAAAACGCTAAAAGGGAATGAACTCAAATTTACATAGAGAAAGTAACAAAAAATGAAATTTAAATAAGAGTATGCGTCACAAGCTCACAGATAGCAACAAAATCGACCCGGTGATCAAATCATCTTCACATTCTCAATCTGAGGTCATCGGCACTCAGACAGAAACGAAACTCGTCGCTGAATACAACACGGCATCATTTGTCCCGCCAAGTATGTGTGGTACGCAACCAATGGAACCATACGTGACGATGTGCTGCATTGGGTTTCAGTCGTCGCAATGGCCGACGAGAGCGCTAACCTCTCAGCCAATCTGCAATTTACAGACCGTGTAGATATGGGGAAGTTCATAGCTGCCTGAACATCTCGTCGAATGAGATCCGATGTGGATTGTGGAGCTGATACGGCTTGCAGTCGAATGCGGTGATCGAGGCGTCTGGACGTCCGCTTACTTTCACTAGTCTCACTACGGCGGTGCACGATACCATCTTCCACTCACTGTTGCCACATTCGCCGTACAGTTGTTGCACCCTGATACGTTTCTGCCGCGTTGCGACGCAGGGATTAATTAGCGGTACGTAGCCCTTATTCTGAAGCTTCTGGTAAAGGTGCCCTTGTAATTACAGGATTCCCAATGACGTCATTCTCACTCTTAACACGTGCTTTCGACGCCGAGATCCCTCCGATTCATTAGTCCACACGCCCATGTGAGGTCTACGACCCTTAGCTACGCCGAAACGCTTTTCCTTCTCATCTCTTGCACATATCACGTGATTGGTCTGTAACTAGAATCATTTACATAATCCAACTGTCGATACATACCCACCAATTTTCACAGCGCTCCGACAAACTTTTCCTGGTGTGTCATTTTCTATGACGAGCTGTGTAAATTAAGGCATGAGCAGCGAAAATAATAATAATAAAAATTCTTGAAATCACGTGGCGGCTACAGTGCCGCAGTGGTTTAAGCGATGGGTCCGGGTTCGAATCCCGGTGAGGCATGGGTGTTGTGTTTGTCTTACGGCACTGGCTCCCACCCTTTCCTGGAACCAGTGCCCCTAAATTATGGGCGGATGACTGCTTATAGCCCATTGAGTTGCTCACGGTGGTCGTTAAACCTCCAATCAAAAAAAAAAAAAAAAGAATTCACGTGAACAGCAAATTAGCATATCGATCAAGATGCTAGTGCAAATTGAACAATCATGATATGAATTTTATGCCATGAAACTAGATAGTACTCAGTACAAAACTACCGGGTGATCCAAAAGTCTTGCACATTTTAAAAACGCAATAACTCGCGGAGTTTTGAAAGTAGGGCAACGCGGTTTGCTTAGAAATGATCAGAATGACATCGGGGTTTTTATGAAATCACATTATTTTTTACTCATTTTACTTACATTTTTCATCGCCAGATGGTGCCATAGGCGAACAGCTCTGGGATAGTGGGTATAAAAGCAGCATCTGGGAAGCAACCACAAGTCACAGCGGTCCGTGTCATTATGCTGTCATTACCGGACAAAGCACTCTTGGTGAAATTGTTCTATTGGAACGCTGAATGTGCGAGTGCTGTGTCGACAGTCTGCCGGTCACTGAAAGGTTATCGCAGTGGGAAAGGACCGATGGAAAGTGCTGCGCTGCGGGGAATGGTGAAAAAATTCGAGGAAACGGGATCTTTGGCAGCACGCCCACGAAGCGGTAGACCACGAACACGTGCTGCTGCAGCAGAGACGATTTCGCAGGAAATGGATGTGATTGCAATCTCATCCGCACATGGCGACTCCAGTGCTCGCCATGTTTCTCGGCAAACAGGCATTCCATACGGGACTGTATGGCGAAGACTACGACGGATTCTACACAGATACCCGTACAAACTGCAACGGCATCACGAACTGCAAGCTGGCAATTACGTGCAGCGTCAGGAGTTCGCAGCATGATTTTTTCGACAAATGGATGTCAACGAGAACTGGCTGATGAACGTTTTATCGATTGAGGAGGCACACTTTTCCCTAAGCGGAGCAGTAAACACCCACAAGTGCCGCATCTGGGCTAAGGAACATCCCCGAGCAGTCGTTGAAGCGCCACTTCGTCAGCCGAAAGTGACAGTGTGGTGTGGATTCACGGCTTCCTTAATTATCGGTCCTTTCTGTGTTTGAAGAGATCCGCGGCACCTCCTTCGAAACCGTTTCAGTGACAGGTGCACGTTATGCGAACATGTTACGAACGTACGTAATCCCTAGCTTGCAAGAGCGGGACGCAGTGAATCTGTGCACATTTATGCAGGATGGAGCACAACCCCACATTGCACGTTCCGTTAAGCAACCGCTGCAAGAGACGTTTGGCGCAAATCGTGTGTTGAGGCGACACTTTCCGAAAGCCTGGCCTCCTCGGTCACCAGACCTGACACCCTGCGATTTCTGGCTCTGGAGTTACCTAAAATCACAAGTGTACAGATACCGCCCCACTTCATTGGCCATGCTGAAAGATGCCATTCGACACCCTGTGGAAGTTATACCACAGGACATGCTCTTCAATGCCGTCCGCGGTGTTTTCTGTCGTCTGTAGGCAGTGCTGGAACAGGACGGCCATCACATTGAACACCTCGTACAATCAGGTGTCTTTTTTGTTTCTACACTTCCAACCTGTGGTTGCTGCGCCATTTGACGATGAAAAATGTAGGTAAAATGAGTAAAAATTTATGTGTTTTCATAAAACACCCGATGCCATTCTGATCATTTCTACGCAAACCGCGTTGCCCTTCTCTCAAAACTCCGCGAGTTATTACGTTTTCAAAATGTGCAAGAGTTTTGAATCACCCGGTACTTAGAAACAGTCAAAAATTTGATCGGCAATAATAAATTTTATCCGCTTACTTTTTTAGCTAGAGGAATTGCTCACCGCGGATACCACATTTGAAGGGCCTTCTGGTTTGTACTGAAGTGAATAAGTTTACAGGAACACCAATTTTCACAAGTTTGTGATCAGTTGAAAATTTCCGAAATGTCGATGTCGTTTTTGCCTCCCACAAGAAAGGGGCACTTTTCTTTTGAGGACACTCTGGGAAAACACATGTTCGTCCGCAACGGGTGTCGAACCTATGTCCCCTCACTCCGGAGTAAGACGCTCTCCCAACTGAGCTACGCGGACAGAATGTCTCGCTGCAGATTTATCGTCTTGGCACATGTTTTGACCTCTCTAGTACGTCACAACTATAACGAAGTAAATTTCTCCGTCATTTTTGGTCTACGCCGGGATTCGAACCCGAGGCCGCTTATTCCGGAATAAGTCGCTCTACCAACTGAGCTACGCAGACGTTTGTTCTGACTACTATCTGCCTTTATGTCGTGTGCGTCCTGCTGGCAGGTACGTCACACAACTCTTCCCTCAGATTGCGTGACACATCTTTTTCAGACGGCCGGCACCAGTATCTTGCACAAAATTCCACAGTGCACATTTTTCTTTGAATTTTTTTTTCTCTTACTTATCAAAAATAAAACGGAAATAAAATCGTGTCAGGAACACCTTGACCCGGTCAGTTTGACCCACTAGAAATTGTTGGTCCGTGTTCCGTTTTCATCTCTGGTTTTAATGTGGTTGGAATATACGAACACGGAGAAAATCCGTTATGTATTATTAATACCGTTTTACACAAACTAGGTTAATCGTTATCTTATTATTTTCTAAAATGCTTCTTTTCCCTGCCTTCTCGCTTCTTCTGTTTTCATAGTTCTAGCTGCAGCCATGATTTTTCTTTTTTGGAAGTTATGCAATGCAAATGCGTTTGGCGAACACATCCTCCTCCTCGCCACGTGGTTTATCACCAAGTTCCGCTTTGACCGCTGGTCAGCGAATATCTTTTGAACATGCTCTGTTGTTCGGGAAACGACAAGGAAAGGTTTATTGACTTCCCACGGCTTCCGATGCTTTTGAAAACACGGAAGCGAAAAGTTCAATGATATTTTTTTTGTTGCTTTTTTCCGGGCTCATGACATCCAGGCTTTGTGAGTCTGAGAATTTTGAGTTCAAGAAGTTTTTTTGAAACACCTGGATATATCTTTAGTATGCAGGCTCTCCATGGATTTGCGATGGTAGGTCTGGGGGAGAAGAAAAAGAGAAAGAAAAATTCATAACCCTGATCTTTTCTGAATAATGTTCTAAAAAATGTGGGACAAAGGAAAATTCTATACAAACTTATAAATTAGGAGTTTTAATGAAGGGGTGTCTAATCAATGCAAAAATTTGAATAATTCCTAATTTAAATATCCTCAACAAGAATTTCCAAAATTTCGAAATGCGAAGTATTTTGCGGTTACTTGACGTACTTGGAGATAGAATGAAAGGGCATTGAACTTGTAAAGAGCGAATACTGTAATTCGAGACCGTTCTGATTTTAAAACGTTGCTTATATTGTGTAATTAAGCTTTTCAGCTTTGACTTCCACAAAATCGACATAAAGTAATAACGTACAAATTTGTCCGCTCAGGGTCCCCTCACTCCGGAGAAAGTTGCTCTCCCAATTGAGATATACGCGGACATCTGCTCTCACTACTATCTGCCTTTATTTTATGTGCGTCCTGCGGGGCAGGCACGTCCTCCCCCTGAAAAAGGGCCGGGAACATGGCCTACGGGTCATCTGGGACCATGTGTCGCTGTAGGCAGTCATCCCATGAAGAACGTGCATTTGAGAAATCCCAAATAATTTAGTGTGCGGAACGTAACATCCCACTGCTTTATTTTCTTCGAAGCACTAAAGAAGGGATTCTCATTTTTCCTGTCTCGCCGTGTGGAAAGAACATCACATCATTGCGAGAAACTTTACAGCCTGGTCATCCTGGAAGTTTGAACGCCAATATAACGTACAAGCTTGTCCGCGCCGGGTATTGAAACCGGGTCCCCTCATTCCGGAGTAAGTCGCTCTCCCAACTTAGATACGCGGACAGGTGCTCTCACTGCTATCTGCCTTTATTTCATGTGCGTCCTGCGGGGCAGGCACGTCACAAAGTAGAATATAAGCCAGCAAGCGACATTCGAGTTAAAAGAACCTAAAACGTTAAAGTTTATATTATTTATATGCTCGATTCTGGAGTAACCTTATCATTTTATAAGCTGGATTGCGGAGTATCCTTATCATTTTATAAGCTGGACTGTGGAGTATCCTTATTATCTTATAAGCTGGATTGTGGAGAATCCTTATTAATTTATAAGCTGGATTCTGGAGTATCCTTATTATTTTATAAGCTCGATTCTGGAGTATATTATTTTAAGAGCTGGATTCTAGAATATCCTTATTATTTTATAAGCTTGATTATGGAGTATCCTTAATATTTTATAAGCTCCATTCTGGAGATCCTTATTATTTTAGAAGCTGGATTCTGGAGTATCCTTATTATTTTATAAACTGGATTCTGGAATATCTTTATTATCTTAAAAGCTGGATTCTGGAGTATCCTTATTAATTTATAAGCTCGATTCTGGAGTATCCTTATTATTTTACTCGCTCGGGTCTACAGTATTCTTAGTATTTTATAAGCTGGATTCTGGAGTATCCTTATTATTTTATAAGCTGGATTCTGGAGTATCATTATTATTTTATAAGCTGGATTCTGTAATATCCTTATTATCTTATAGCTGGATTCTGGAGTATCCTTATTATTTTATAAGCTGGATTCTGTAGTATCTTTATTATTTTATAAGCTTGATTCTGGAGTATCCTTATTATTTTATAAGCTCGATTTTGGAGTATCCATATTATTTTACTCGCTCGGTTCTGGAGTAATTTTAGTATTTTATAAGCTCGATTCTGGAGTACCTTTAGTATTTTATATGCTCAATTCTGAATTATCGTGGAACATATTTTCTGAAATTCTTCTAATAGTTGGTTCAGTACGTTATTCTGGATTGTTGTGGAACATTCTACAAAATATGACTTCGTATTTACTAGAAGTACTTCGGGAATATCGTAGAATATCTTAATTTTCTTTAGGAGTTCACAATATTTTGGAATATTGTCCGACGTTCGGAACCTTCTTTGTTTTTTGGTTTTGTGGAAAGTCTTTCTCATTGCACCCCATTAGAGGCGTAACTAGGGCGAGGCAGGAGGGACCGGCTGCTCCTGGCGCAGCTCAAATGAGGGAGCAATATTCACTTTGATTAAAATTGGAATAGAACCCTTTGCGCCAGTTTCTGGTACATATTTTTTGGTCCATACTTTGTGATTTGTTCGTTACAGAATTTGCTTATGTTTCTCCAGTTTCGGTAGTCTTCACTACTAAAAATTCGCATTTCTTTCTCAAAATTTTCAGGGGATGTTAGTTACTCACTTTCCGATATGAAAGCAGGGTTGTGCCAACGTTGCAAGATTAAGATGTCGTTCACATTACCGAAGATACTTTGAGACTATTCTATCACTTCTACGGCTGCGAGCCACAAATACCAGCTATATTCGACCAGTTTGATGTGGTACCTAAGATCAGAAGGTTTTTCGAAGCATCTGGAAAAAGCTGTCGAGTCAAAAGCTCTGCGAAACTATAGTATATATAAACCTCTTATTGTGGTAAGCGTTGGTATTTTCATTCTATCTCAACACCACAAGTCTGTAGTCATAAATTATAAAGAGGTTTCACTAAAATAAAAGATTGATTTCCCAGATCAATGAGAACCTCAGTGTAAATTTAATGTGCATGTATCATTTAGCCGAGACACAATGAAAGACAAGTGGTCTGCATCAGTTTGGCGATGATGAATGAACCTCCCAGTCAGTCGCAGTTTAGAATCCCTGCCCATCAGCACGTCGTACATACGAGCAATGGTAGGGGTGCGGAAAGTGGTGGTCTTGTGGGGAGGGGGTCGTGTAGAGTAACCGGTCACCCGACCAATACTGTCAGGGGTGAAAACCCGTCGGATCCTGGGAGGATTGCTCCGCAACGCCTTCACTATAATAATTTTGAGACAGTTGATCCTGCAGAGTCAGCATTTTGACGGAGGAAGAAGAAGTCATCAGGTGGTTACGACCCTGGCTCTGTATCCCTCGGAGTTGCTCGCCGTGGTCGTTGAACAAACAAACAAACAAACAAACCAAAAAGATAGGTAGAGGCACAGTATTTTTTGGTTTGCCACCGGGCACAGAAATATTTAGTTACGACATAGCTGCCGAGAAAGTTTTATTATAAGCAGACAGATTAGCTATTTTCCACGACGTAAGCGTTATTTTTTTTATTTGAAGATCTAATGACAACTGTGAGTAACTCTATGGGGTATAAGCAGTCGCCAGTCCCTAATTTATAGTCACTGGTTCCAAGGAAGGGAGAGAGCCAGTGCCGTAAGACAAACACAACATGAATGCCTCATGAGGATTGGAGCCAGGGCCATAAGAAAATCAAACAGGCATGCCTCATGAGGATTCGAACCAGGGCCGTAAGACAAACACAACTTGCATGCCTCCTGTGGATTCGAGCCAGGGCCGTAAGACAAATACAACATGCATGCCTCATAGGGACTCTAACCAGGGCCGTAAGACAGGCACAACATGCATGCCTCATAGGGATTTAAGCCAGGGCCATAAGACATACACAACATGCATGCCTCATGGGGACTTGAGCCAGGGCCGTAAGACGAATACAACATGCATGCCTCATAGAGATTCAAACCAGGGCCGTAAGACAAGCACAACATGCATGCCTCATTGGGATTGGAGCCAGGGCCGTAAGACAAATACAACATGCATGCAGTGGCGGCTCGTGGTAGGAAAAATTGGTGAAGAGGTACAAGAGCAGTATGAAAAGATATCTACTGTCTACAATGAAAATTCCTTAATGGGGACTTGCCTATTTTTTTGTATATTAAATCAATTTTTCTTCCTTTTAAAGCTGCAAATTTGTCGATTATGTCGTCATAAGATGGTTAGATGGTTGTTTTTTCGTGAGCATCAATAAAATGTCTTCCTGAATAGAAATATTTGCCAAAGAAGCAAGTCTATCTTGGGAACTAGTGTTTCTTGAGCAAGTTTGTATTCTTTTAAGAAAACTTCTTTCCACTGGCACACTTGTAGATGGAATTGTTAAACTGTGGTAAACTAATTTATAATCTTCTGTAAAAATGTCTTTGTCTCCGTGAAACACTCGAAGGAGTTCTTGAGTCAATATGTTCCTTAATTTGTCATCGGCATATACGAGACTCAGTTCATTTTTAAGGCGCTGGTGTTTATTAAATATGTTTCAGTAAAAATGTAGATTTTCAAGAGCGCGAAAGGGAAAGCATGCATTAAATTATTCGAATTTGGTTGTGTCAGCAAGTCAGACAAATTGAAATTTTCTTACAGTCTTGAAATCTTATATCCATTTCCATAAGGATGTGGTCCAAAATTTCAAAATACAATTGTTTATAATTTTGAAAAGTTGTTTCCTGTGTAAGAGCAGCATATTCCCGTGCTTATTTCTGTGATTTTGCTAGCTTTTCCAATCAGTGTTTCAAATAATTCATCGTTCCTTTTATGGCTCAAAATTTAACGAGGTTTTTCTCTTTTTTTAAATTTGAGTTACACAGTAGTTCATGTTTAGTTATTTTTTCTTCAAAAGTTCAAATAATAGGTCGGTGGAGCCAAAAATGTAAGTTCGAAAGTGCTCATATCATTCAAAAACTCTTTGGCAAGATGAATTGATTTTTTGTCTGATTATTCGCAATTCGTCAGAAATCCGAACACTTCCTTCAATTTATCCCAATCTTCAACAACAACACTTACTAAGTTCGAAGTGGAAGACCATCGAGTTTCTGTTATGGTTGGTCTGCATCTTGCGGTTGTTGATATAGTGTATAAAACCGCTTCTCAGAACGGTGAACAAACGAAGCAATTCCACTGAGGCTTGCAGAAAGTATTCGACACTTAAAGATTTTAGAAAAACTCTGGTGTAATACAAGATTCAAACGATGAACTAAGCAATGAAAAAAACAGCTAGAGAAGCTTTATCCTTGACTTTTTTTCTGTAGCTCATTTAAGTGTCTAGACATTATACTTGCCCCATCGTAACATTGTCCTATTTATTTGTGTTGGTAATCAGACTGTTCCAAAATTTTGTCTAGCATTTTGTATAAAGCTCCTGACGTTCTATCTTCATTCACATCATGGAAAACCAAAAATCTCTCAACCAATACACTTTCCAAATCAACAATTAAAAATTGTTTAATTTTTGACGTGATAGTTTATATATTCAGAAATACATTCAATTAATTCATTTTGAATAGTTTTTTATCCTTTCGTATTGATTTTCAATTTCTAAAGAACTTCTTCATATCAACAATGAAAGTAATTCAATGAAATGTCCACGATTCATGCAGCCCATTCTTTCTTCATGGCCATGGAATGCTAGTCCTTGTTTTCTCAAATACAGTATAGACTAATACTGCATCAATCACTGTCTGCAAGAAAAGTCTATTTAAACGAACGTTTTCGTTAAAATGCGTTTTCAAAAGCCTAGCATTCTTCCTCAGGGCATCGGCAATGGTGTTTTGAATTTCTTCAAAATTCCTTAACATTAATCCGCATTTCTGGTGTTCGCTAGAATCACGATGTTTATGAAGTGACCGTGTTACGCTTAATAAATCTGAGAATATGTCTTTATTCCACGCCGAATGTTTATTACTAAAAGGTAAGCAGGGTAAAAAAATTAACACAGAAGTGCTGCAAATCCATTTATATTCAGTAAACCAACAATTTTTAAAATTAATATTGCTAGATTTACCGCTCTTCTTGATTTCGTTCTTGGCAACAGTTGTCAGTGAATCCGTCGGTCGTCCTTGAAGATTAATTTTTCTTTTATCTTCATCTTTCCACTGATTAAATGGAGTTTGCAATAAATTACAAACAATGTCGTCCACAGGATGCATACTAAAAACTACCAGTATAAGTTAAATTGTACACAAACCTAAAATATCAGTTAATGCTTTCAACAAATAATCACAAAGCACGAAAGAACAAATTCATTTCGGAAAATAATGTACCACAGCACCACAAGGAAAAAAGCCCTAGCAGATTGCAAGGTACCCTGGTAGTCCGCCCGCTCCACCGTGATCTCTCACGACTTTACGCTAAAAAACTGAAAGATGCAGAGGTAAGGCGCCTGAAGCTGAAACACTTCACTTGAGCGAGCAGATTGGGGAGGGTGACGTCACGGTTACCATGACAACTCGGCGGACTACTGCAGACTTCCAAGCATTCTCATTTCGGCCTCTTCACTTGCACTGTTTTGCGTATAAGGATTTGTTTTCCGTATTGAGCGCCATGTGAATTAATATCAATTCAAAATTTTGAGTATTTTGGAACTGAATAAAGGCAAAAAAGAATATATAATAAAAAATACTGAATAAAATTTTATTTTGAGTAAAATAGGTGAAGAGGCACTTCACCTACTTCACCTGAAAAGCCGCCACTGCATGCATGCCTTATGGGGATTCGAGCCAGGGCCGTAAGACAAACACAACTTGCATGCCTCATGGGGATTCGATCCAGGGCCGTGAGACAAATACAACATGCATGCCTCATAGGGATTCGAACAAGGGCCGTAAGACAAGCACAACATGCATGCCTCATGGGGATTCGAGCCAGAGCCGTAAGACAAATACAACATGCATGCCTCATGGGGATTCGAACCAGGGCCGTAAGACAAGCACAACATGCATGCCGCATGGGGATTCGAGTTAGGGCCGTAAGACAAATACAACATGCATGCCTCATGGGGATTTGAGCCAGGGCCGTAAGACAAACACAACATGCATGCCTCATAGGAATTCGAACCAGGGCCGTAAGACAAGCACAACATGCATGCCTGATGAGGATTGGAGCCAGGGCAGTAAGACAAACACAACATGCATGCCTCATGGGGATTCGAGCCAGGGCCGTAAGACAAATACAACATGCATACCTCATGAGGTTTGGAGCCAGGGCCGTAAAACAAACACAACATGCATGCCTCATAGGAATTCGAACCATAGCAGTAATAGAAGCACAACATGCATGCATGATAAGGATTGGAGCCAGGGCAGTAAGACAAACACAACATGCATGACTCATTAGGATTCGAACCAGAGCCGTAAGACAAACACAACATGAATACCTCATAGGAATTTGGACCAGGGCAGTAAGACAAGCACGACGTGCCTGCATGATGAGGATTGGATCCAGGGCAGTAAGACAAACGCAACATGCATGCCTCATGGGGATTCGAGCCAGGGCCGTAAGACAAATACAACATGCATACCTCATGAGTTTTGGAACCAGGGCCGTAAAACAAACACAACATGCATGCCTCATAGGAATTCGAACCAGGGCAGTAATAGAAGCACAACATGCATGCATGATAAGGATTGGAGCCAGGGCAGTAAGACAAACACAACATGCATGACTCATTAGGATTCGAACCAGAGCCGTAAGACAAACACAACATGAACACCTCATAGGAATTTGAACCAGGGCAGTAAGACAAGCACGACATGCCTGCATGATGAGGATTGGAGCCAGGGCAGTAAGACAAACACAACATGCATGACTCATGGGGACTCAAACCAGGGCCGTAAGACAAACACAAAATGCATACCTCATGAGGTTTGGAGCCAGGGCCGTAAGACGAACCCAACAAGCATGCCTCGTAGGAATTCGACCCAGGACCGTAAGACAAACACGACATGTATACTTCCTGGAGATTCGAGCCGATGCCGTAAGACAAACACGATATACATGCCTCATGGGGATTCAAGCCAGTGCCGTAAGACAAACAAATCATCCATGCCTCATCGAGACTCAAGCCAAGATCCATCTTCTTCTTCCAAGCATTTTCATAGCAAATTGAGGCTATAGGTTTCCCTCATCTTTTCCCAAATGTTCCTGTTTTGGGCTTGTCTATTCCACAGATTTCCTGCAGTTTAGTTTATATCATCCGTCCATCTTCCCTTGGGCATTCCCTTTCTTCTCTTTCCTTAGTTAGGTCTCCATTCTGTTACTATTTTAGTATATCTATTATTTTCTATTCCTGTTACACGGCCAGCCCATTTCCATTATAAACTGAGTATATTTTCTCGTATGTCTAAAAATTTTGTTTTGGATCTTATATCCGTATTCCTTATTTTATCTTGAAGTCTCATATCTAGTAGAGATCTTTCCATTTTACGCTGTGTTTTTTGTAATATGTCTAAGATGTTTTTCTTGATAGGCCAGGTTTCAGTTCCATATGACATAAAGGGTATTGTACTTACATTGACGTACTACATAGAATCTTTTCCTACATAGAATCTTTTCCTACATAGAATCTTCTTTAACTTCCCAAAAGCTGCCACCCCATTTTTATTCTTCTGTTAGTTTCTTTCATAATTCCCTGTTTTTTTTGTGGTAACACTTTCTGACCCTTTTGAGTTTGATTAGTTTTTCTCTCAGACCCATCTCACATGGATTCCCTGTTTCCTTTTGGTACCATTTTTGACCTGAACCCTTTTGATTTTGATTAGTTTTCCTCTCAGATCCATCTCAGACGGATTCCCTGTTTGGTAACATTTTGACTAGAACCATTTTGATTTCAATTCATAATTTCCTGTTTCTTTGTGATAACATTTTAGACCTGAACCCTTTTGATTTCGATTCATAATTTCCTGTTTCTTTATAGTAACATTTTAGACCTGAACCTATTTGATTTTGATTAGCTTTCCTCTAAGATTCATCTCAGACGGATTCCCTGTTTCGTTGTGGTAAAATTTTGACATGAACCCTTTTGATTTTGATTCATAATTTCTTGTTTCTTTGTTGTAACATTTTTGACCTGAACCTTTTTGATTTTGATTAGGTTTCCTCTGAGACCCATCTCAGACGGATTCCCTGTTTCGTTATGGTAACGTTTTAACCTGAACCCTTTCGATTTTGATTCATAATTTCCTGTTTCTTTGTGGTAACATTTTTTACCTGAACCCTTTTGATTTTGATTAGTTTTCCTCTCAGATCTATCTCAGACGGATTCCCTGTTTTTTTGTGGTAAGACTTTGACCTGAACCCTTTTGATTGTGATTCATAATTTCCTGTTTCTTTTTTTTAACATTTTTGACCTGAACCCTTTTGATTTTGATTCATAATTTCCTGTTTCTTTGTGGTAACATTTTTGACCTGAACCCTTTTGATTTTGATTAGTTTTCCTCTGAGACCCATCTCAGACAGATTCCCTATTTCTTTGTAGGAACATTTTTGACCTGAAGCCTTTTGATTTTGATTAGTTTTCCTCTGAGACCCATTTCAGACGGATTCCCTGTTTCTTTGTAGGAACATTTTTGACCTGAAGCCTTTTGATTTTGATTAGTTTTCCTCTGAGACCCATTTCAGACGGATTCCCTGTTTCTTTGTGGTAACATTTTTGACCTGAAGCCTTTTGATTTTGATTAGTTTTCATCTCAGATCCATCTCAGACGGATTCCCTGTTTCTTTGTGGTAACATTTTTGACCTGAACAAAGTGGCGGCTCGTGTTTGGAAAAATAGGTGAAGAGCTGCAAGAGCAATATGAAAAGATATCTACTGTTTCAATGAAAATCACTATATGAGGACTGACCTATTTTATGTATATTAGGTCAATTCTTATTTCTTTTAAAGCTGCAAATTTGTCGATTATGTCGTCATAGAATGGTTGTTTCTTCGTGAGCATCAATAAAATATCTTTCTGAATAGAAATATTTGCCAAAGAAGCAAGTCTATCTTGAGAAATAGTGTTTCTTGAGTAAGTTTGTATTCTTTAAAGGCAAGAAAATCTTCTTTCCACTGACACATTTGTAGATAAAATTGTTAAAATGAGGGAAACTAATTTACAAGCTTCTGCAAAAATGTCTTTATCTCCATGAAGCACTCGAAGAAGTTCTTTAGTCGATATATTCATTAATTTTTCATCGGCATATACAAGACTCAGTTCATTTTTAAGGCGCTGGAGTTTAGTAAATATTTTCCCGTAAAAATGTTGTAGATTTTCAAAAGCGTCGGAGGGAAAACATGAATTAAATTGGCCGAACTTGGTTGTGTCAGCAAGACAGACAAATTGAAGTTTCTCACAGTCTTCAAATCTTATATCCATTTCTATAAGAATGTGGTCCGAAATTTCAAAATACAATATAATTTTGAAAAATTGTTTCTTCTGTAAGAGCAGCATATTCCCGTATCCGGTGGCGCAGTGGTCTAAGCGATGGTCTCTAATCATTCGTCCGAAAGGGGTCCGGGCTCGAATCCCGGTGAGGCATGGATGTTGTGTTTGTCTTACGGCACTGGCTCTCTCCCTTCCCTGGATCCAGTGACCCTGAATTAGAGACGGGCGACTGCTTATTGCCCATTGAGTTGCTCATGGTGGTCGTTAAACCTCTAATAAAAAAAGTATTCCTGTATAGATCTGCTTATTTCTGTGATTTCGCTAGCTTTTCCAAACAGTGTTTCAAATACCTCATCGTTAAGGCAATTACTTTTTGCAAATAAAATTTAAGAGGATTTAGTACTTAATTTGAATAAGTAATATATATATAAGTATATATATTACTTATTCAAATTAAGTACTAAATCCTCTTAAATTTTATTTGCACAAAGTGGGTTGCCTTACTCATCGTTCCTTTTATGGCTCAAAATTTCACGAGTTGTTTTAATTTGAGTTACACATCAGTACTTTATGTCTAGTGATGTTTTTGCAAAATTTTGAATTATAGATCGGTGGAGCAAAAATTTCATTAAATACTATTGCCAAAAATGTGAATTCAAAAGTGTTCATACCATTTAAAAAACCCCCGGCAAGTTGAATTGATTTCGTGTCTGATTGTTCACTGTTTTGTGAGAAATTCTAATGCTTCCTCCAATTTATGCCAGTCTTCAACAATTACACTTACTAACTTCGAAATGGAGGACTGCAGAGTTTCTGTTATGGTTAATATGCATCTTGCGGTTGTTGATGCGAGTGTATAAGATCGCTTCGCTGAGTGGTGAAAAAACGAAGGAATTCCACTGAGACTTGCATAAAATATTCGACACTTAGAAATTTTAGAAAAACTCTGCTGTAATACAAGTTTCAAACGATGCGCTAAGCAATGAACAAAAAACAGCTTGAGAAGCTTTATCCTTGATTTTTTTCTGGAGTCCATTCAAGTGTCCAGACATTACACTTGCCCCATCGTTACATTGTCCTATTAATTTGTGTTTATAATCAAACTGTTCCAAAATTTTGTGGAAACCCAAAAATCGCTCAGCCAATATACCTTCCGAACAACAAATCTTATTATTAAATAGCACTGAGAAGTCTAATTTATGTCGGTGGTGTCATCTACTTGAATAGAAAAGCATTCAACTTCATTTATTTCATTTTTAACGTGATCGTTTATATATTCAGAAATATATTCACTTAATTCATTTTGAATAGTTGTTGAGTCACCTGTGAAGATATTTTTTATCTTTTCGTATTGATTTTGAATTTCTAAAGGAATTCTTGATATCAACAATGAAAGTAATTCCGTGAAATTTCCACGATTTATCGAGTCGATGCTTTCGTCATGGTCACGGAATGCTAGTTCTTGTTTGCTCAAATACAGTACTGAATCAGTCACTGTCTGCAGGAAAAGTTTATTTAAACGAACGTTTCCGTTGAAATGCCTTTTCAAAAGCCTAGCACTCTCCCTTATGTTCTGATTTTTTTCAAAATTCGTTAACTTTTTTCGCATTTCAGGTGTTCGCTAGAATCACCATGTTTATGAAATGACCGAATGTTTATGAAGTGAACGTGTTATATTTAATAAATCTGAGAAACCGTCTTTATTCCACGCCGAATATTTTTTTTACTATAAAGTAACACGGCCAAGAAAATAATTTTTGTAACACAGAAGTTCTACAAAGCCATTTTCTGTCATGAGAAAGAAGAGAAATTCAGTAAACTGACAGTTTTTACAATAAAAATTGTAAGATTTACCGCTCTTCCTGATTTCCTTCTTGGCGACAATTGTCAGTGAATCCGTGAAGATAAAAGATACATTTTTCCTTGAAGTAAAATGTCTCTTTTATCTTCATCTTTCCATCGATCAAATGGAGTTTGCAATAAATTACAGACAATGCCGTTCACAGAATACATACTAAAAACTTAAACTATCAGTTAAACTGTACACGAAATTTAAGTATCAGGTGAAGTTTTTGATGCCGCCCCGGTGGCGCAGTGGTCTAAGCGATGGCCTCTGATCATTCGTCCGTTAGGGGTCCGGGTTCGAATCCCGGTGAGGCATGGATGTTGTGTTTGTCTTACGGCACTGGCTCTTTCCCTTCCCTTGAACCAGTGGCCCTAAATTAGGGACGGGCGACTGCTTATAGCTCATTGAGTTGCTCACGGTGGTCGTTAAACCTCCAATCAAAAAAAAAAAAAAAAAAAAAAAAGTTTTTGATAAACAATCACAAAGCACGAAAAAACAAATCTCTTTCGGAAAGCATGTACCGCAACGAGAGAACCCTAGTGGATTGCAAGGGACCCTGGGCAATCCGTCCCGTTCCTCCGCGATCTCTTCCGAAGATCACGACTCCAGGTGCAGAGCCTGAGTGTCTCAAGCTAAAACTCTTTCACTTACCCGGCAGATAGGAGAGGGTGATGTCACGGTTACCATGGTAACTCGGCCGATAACTGCAGACTTCCAAGCATTCTCATTTTGGCTCTTCACTTGAACTGTTTTGCGTAGAGAGACTTGGTTTCCGTATTGAACACCCATTGTGAATTGCTCTAATAAGTATTTTGAGCATTTTGGCACTCAATAAAGGCAAAGAAGAATATATACACAAAATTACTGAATAAAATTTTATTTTAAATGAAATAGGTGAAGAGACACTTCACCTACTTCCCCTGAAAAGCCGCCACTGCCTGAACCCTTTTGATTTTGATTAGTTTTCCTCTGAGACCCATCTCAGACGGATTCCCTGTTTCTTTGTGGTAACATTTTGACCTGAACCCTTTTGATTTTGATTAGTTTTCGTCTTAGACCCATCTCAGACGGATTCCCTGCTTCTTTGTGAGAACATGTTTGACCTGAACCCTTTTGATTTTGATTCATAATTTCCTGTTTCTTTGTGGTAACATTTTTTACCTGAACCCTTTTGATTTTGATTAGTTGTCCTCTAAGACCCATCTCAGACGGATTATTAAAAGCCAGGTTTCAGTCCACTGCTCCGCCTGGGGGGGCAACTTGAGCGTTGCCAATTATAGATTTTACTGCAAAATTTATAACACAGATTGAAATTTCATTGAGTAAATTTAGAGCAGTATTATAGGATTATGAAAAACCCTGATATATCTGAAATATGAAAATCAGTCGAAATCTCGGAAACTGTCTAAACGGCTTTTCACACCAATCCTTTTGGTAATCAGAATTAAAACAATTTCGTATAATGACGTAATCTTCAAGATAGACGTTAAAATCGGGGTATGGAAATGTTTGAAAATAAGATCCTTTCTCGGTTCCAAATTCGGTTCATTAGCCAGCAGGGCTTTGTTCCTGCAGTAAAGACCAGTAGCATTTTCGTGTTCTGTAAACAATGATCCCTGACGTTGCACATTGATATGCTAATGCTGGTGTGAGCAACGGTGCCGTCGAAAATAGAGCTTCCCCCAAGTGTTTGATCTATTCTTACGTACTTGCACTAATGTGCCGCTTAAAGAAGGTGGAAGATGAATCGCTCGAGGCCAGAGATCGAGAGTTTTAAGGAAGGCAATTTCAGGAAGCTTATCAATTCGGCTTTGAGCGAACGGAGGGAGAACTCGCCTAGTGGATTGTCAACTAAGCCGTCGTTTGGGCGGTTGACAGAGCCATTGAGGCGACCTTTCAGCCCCAGCGCGCACTTGCGACATTGATCTGCCCGATAGCCTCATTGACTCCATATATCGAGGCCAATTAGACACAAACATGCGATCCTGTGGAAACGTGGGACTCCGAAACCTCACTGAGAGCGCGCCAAACAAATCCAGGTCGCAATAATGAAAAACAAACCTTTAGAAACTTAATTAGAAGGTATTCCCCGATGCTGCACAAACACCATTCGGGGATTCAGCTCTATCTCGAAATATAGACACAGTTGCAAAACTAATTTCTTTCTTTCGATTCATGGCCCCTGGGAACAAGCGAAATGGTTGAGGATTTAATCTCGCTTAACTGGAAGAGAAGAAATCTCCAGTTTACTAAAACTCACCAGTTAAGACCAGATATTGAAGCCACCATTTAATTTCAGTTATCATTCCTAATGTTGAGAATAAATCTTATTCAACGCTAAACTCTTAACGACAGTGAATCAGAAATTTCAAAGCGTGCGAGTTATGTTAAATAAAAATTGAATAACTGGCAGACAAAAACTTCAAATACGAATTTTTTTGAAGATCTCATCAGTTAGTTAAACTAAAAATTCAGTAAGAAAAAGCAGCTTGCCAAATGAGTGTTCTATTTTTACAAATCCCCTCAGAAATGTTCAACATCCGATTAATGACACGAAGTGGTGGCATTCATCATTCCTCCTTGGGAGTTCATTCATCGTTCACGCAAAAGAAACATTCGCGAATGACCATTCGAGCGAATGATCCAATTTCCAGGTTGTCGTTGTCCCTACGCTCACTAAGTACATCATTTCTTATAGGGATCCAGTTGAACGCTTTAAAGACCATAGCACTTTTTTGGTGAACTGCCCAACATACTTTAGTGTGAGAGTTTCAACCATTCCCCATTCACGATGAATGATTTGTCACGACCCAGCTCGTGGTGAACGATTCGGACACACCATTTAAATTAGCATTCATGTATCATTCACATTCTTAAACTTTTAAGCGACCGTTGTACCCAAACCAACCCGTGCCCAAATATTCTGTGGGCTCCTCAAACAGAGATCTTCACATAGCAGCCAAGTTTATGAAAGCTACGGTAAGATAATGTCTAACCCCCCCCCTCTGATCTCAGTAGTGCTGAAAATAAACCTGTCACGGGCAATAAAAGCTTTCCTTTAGTCTTCTATTCTCTGCTCTTTGACCTGAAGAAAGATGCGGAATGGCTACTCTCCCTAACACGAACATCAAGTCACTGGGCAGAAACACGTGACTCAAACATCTCTGTCATTTCCTAGATTCGTCGCGATTATTTTATTCAGCTATTAGAAAGCTATTTTTTTAGAAGTAGCTTGCTATTGCTAGAACTACATCTCGAAAAAGTAGCTTGCTACAGCTACAAATACGCTTTACGGAAAATAGACTACTTTTCTTAAAAGTATCCACTTTCGCTACTTTTTAGCTACTAGTTCTTCATTTAGCATTAAATTTAAACTGCAATTTCTGAAGGTGATCTTTATATCTGCATTCGTACATATGGCATTCAGAGTTAAATACCAGGGTAAAGTACACAAGTAATATACATTTGTGCTTACTTCACTTCTGATAAATGAAATACATCTTTATCACAGTTAGCGGCTTGTATTCAAGGCTAGCTGATATACCCAGGGGATTCAAATAAAAAATTATCATCAAGTATCTGAGAATTCATTTTGTTTATTAAAAGAATCGAATCTCGCTATCAACTGTCATCAACAAAATCGCTACCTCGATCATCTCGTACGCGCTCTCTTCTCAGGTTGACTGAGAAGGCTTCCTTGTAAGTAGGATAAAGTAAGCCGCCCCGGTGGCGCAGTGGTCTAAGGCGTTGGCCTCTGATCATTCGTCCGTAAGGGGTCCGGGTTCGAATCTCGGTCAGGCATGGATGTTGTGTTTGTCTTACGGCACTGGTTCTCTCCCTTCCCTGGAACCAGTGACCCTAAATTAGGGACGGGCGACTGCTTATAGCCCATTGAGTTGCTCACGGTGGTCGTTAAACCTCCAATAAAAAAAAAAGAAAAAAGGATAAAGTAAGGAAGACAATACTTTATGGTTGACTAACTTTCACAATGTAAGTCAAGTCAGGTACTCGACTGTAAGCAGGGCACACTTAACCACCCTGTTTCAGCCAATAATGTTTCAGGAAATCCGGAAATGTCACGTGATTTTAATTTTTTTGTTTCAGTTTTTCAAAATTAGCACTATTTGACGTGTTATTTTCCGCTACAAGCTACTTCATTTTGTCGCGTGTTACTGCTACAACTACATATTTCTATTTGTGGCGATGCTACACACTACGCTACTGTAAATGTAGTGTGCTACAGTAACAGCGCTACGTCCAATCACTGGTTAATATATTTATCCAACCACTAGTTAAAATAACCAATGGTTACAACCATCTCAGTATATGATCAATCGCAAAGAGGTAGTGTGAATCATCTTTCCTAAATAACCACTTTGAGTAACAAAGCTACTTGGAAAGCAACGGCCGCCCCGGTGGCGCAATGGTCTAAGCGATGGCCTCTGATCATTCGTCCGAATGGGGTCCGGGTTCGAATCCCGGTGAGGCATGGATGTTGTGTTTGTCTTACGGCACTGGCACTCTCCCTTCCCTGGAACCAGTGACCCTAAATTAGGGACGGGCGACTGCTTATAGCCCATTGAGTTGCTCACGGTGGTCGTTAAAACCTCCAATCAAAAAAAAAAAAAAAAAAAAAAAAGCAACGTTTGCTGTTGTACAAGCTTACGAGTACCATCCGCGTCAGGCCTGCTTCTTAGAAAGCGAATATATTTCTTTTGAGCTGATTTCAGCCTATTTTACTAACCCTAAGTTAATTCGTTCCAGTCGGTTAAAGGGTTAATTTAAGCGGATGATGCACCTTGTTTCAGGTGCATCATCCGCTTAAAGTGTTAATTAACCCTTTAGGTGAATGATGCACCTGAAACAAGTGGTGCCCAAAGTTTTCTATACTTTCCAAACAGAAATGTTTTCATAGCAACCGGTGTTTACGAAAGCTACTAATAGAAAACAATTCCTTTCCCCCTCTCAACCAGCAGAGCAGATCATAAACCTGTCAATGGTAATAAACGCTTGCTTTTAGTTCTTTATCCTCTTCTCCATAAACCAAGGCATGATTGGAGAAGGGCAGGGTCGGTGCTAGGGTGTTTGGCGCCCTAGACAGGCCACCATTCTTGCGCCTCCAAATTTTATGTTATTCTTTGTGTGGCTAAGCATACTGCATTTATTCAATAATTATTTCAAGATACGAAAATACAGTAAACAAGAACAAACTAATGGAAACTACATCCATTTACTTACTGGTCCAATGTAAATTAAAATTTCATTTTGCGTGCTTTATTTTTCGCAAAATTACCAACAAGGCTTCAAATTTATGTCACGAGCAATTTCTTAATTTCTTGTTTTATCGATGGCGTAGATAACCCAACAAGATTATATCCTGTATCCTCAAAAAAAAAAAAAAAAAAAAAAAAAAAAAAAAAAAAAAAAAAAAAAAAAAAAGAGAGAGAAACAAGAATTCAAGCTGAATGAATGTAGGCCGCCCCGGTGGCGCAGTGGTCTAAGGCGTTGGTCTCTGATCATTCGTCCGTAAGGGGTCCGGGTTCGAATCCCGGTCAGGCATGGATGTTGTGCTTGTCTTACGGCACTGGCTCTCTCCCTTCCCTGGAACCAGTGACCCTAAATTAGGGACGGGCGACTGCTTATAGCCCATTGAGTTGCTCACGGTGGTCGTTAAACCTCATTCAAAAAAAAAAAAAAAAAAAAAAGAAAGAATGAATGTAGTAGTATGGGCCTCTCTTACCCTTTCCCTGTTCTCATTAGAAAATAGTCTGAGTGTGACAGTTGGTACTCGTTAGCCAAGCTGCCCCCAGTGGCACAGTGGTCTAAGCACTAGCTTCTGACCATTCTTCAGAGAAGGTCCTAGTTCGAATCCCAGCGAGGCATGGATGTTGGGTTTGCGTTAAGGCACTGGCTTTCTCCCTTCCCTGGAACCAGTGGCCCTGAAGTAGGGACAGGAGACTGCTCATAGCCCATAGAATGTCTCACGGTGGTTGTCAAACCCACAGAAACTCATTACACGCTGAGCATTGCCATTATGTTAGAAATAGACAGTTTCGATATTTCTATTGAAAGCCGGATAATACAGAATCCACTGCAGCACTCAGGTGCCAACTGACTTCCCTGCTGCACAGTGACGGCCCTGACTTATGGCAATTTTTCGACAGAGGAACACTTTCTCATCGGCGTCAGATTTGCAGCAAGCTGACTAACCGAGTCTATAAGCATAGTTCTCATGTCAGTCTTTCACTTACTCAAGAAATATAAAAAATTCAGAAGTTATACAGAACATTGAAAATGCAACGGAAAATAAAGTTGCCTTTGTTTTTATTTTTTTCTTATTCATTAACTCATTTTATTTTATCAACTCTAAATCTTGGCGCCATGAAATTTTGGCGCCATAGGCAGCCGCCTAGTTCGCCTAGTGTTTGAGCCGGCACTGGAGAGGGATTAGTTCCTCTGGCACGAAGATCATGCCAGCAGGCAGAAATAAATGACTCATCATCTTTCTTAGGTTCATTGCCATTGTTATAACCCATTTAGAAGGTAATCAGCCAGAAAAGATTAGTGCCAATCATCTCCCTAAATGACCACTTTAAAAAACCAACTAAGGGAAAAGCAACGATTTCTGATTAGCACGTGGTTCGGTCCACTTCTTAGACAGCGAATTCATTCATTCGAGCTGATTTCAGCCCATTTTGCTAACCCCGAGTTTATTGATACCAACTGGTTAAAGGGTTAATTGCAATTTCGAAACGAATTTCTTTTTTGCGCTATTTAAACTGAGTCAACTTGGTTACTACACTATTAAAAACTTTGTGGTAGGTTGCACCAAAGTGGTGCTACACCAGGTGCACCACTTTCTGAGAAAAGAAAGTGGCGCAGCTGGTGTAGCACATTGCTAGCTTTTGTCTGCACCATTGTGTAGTGAAAACAAATGCTAACAATGTGATGAAACATTGCAACATCATGTGGTGCAACCTTGTATCATAATGTGGTGCAGACGCATAGAGCGTATTGAATCCGTTCAATTTTGTGTTGTAGCAAGCACAAAGATGCGCCAAGTTTTCGCACTCCACTGGGAGGCTTTTTCAATTCAATGATAGACATAAAAATGTTGCATGCATCCATTCCTCCTAATTTACCCTTATGCTGGGTGTAGAAGAGTATAGCGACCTGATAGCTTTATACTGTATATGGATCACAACACGACATGGAACTTGCTCAATCGGCTGCTTTGAGACACTTCAATGCGAGCTCAACCTGTGTCACACCGACAGAAGAAATTTAGAGATACATTTCCATACGTTTTCGAATTTATCGAAATAGTCCCGCTACACCATATAAGATGCAGTAATAGTTCATGAAACCCATTACGAGTGCGGTAATAGCAAACAGAGGGCCAATTCGTGTAACGCTCAAGACACAGAACGACAAATTATTGTACAACCCTACCTAATGACGCGTTCCTGCACTTTTTGTTTGCCCTCTCAACAGCAGACAGACGTCATAGTATGATTTCAATGAAGTTTTGAAAACAGGGCGGTGGCATTACAGGCTGCCTATGAAACGAGAAGAGTATCCACAATTGAATGAAGCGAAAAGAGCCGCCCATGAAGCGAAAAGAGCCGCCCATGAAGCGAAAAAAGCTGCCCATGAAGCGGGAAGACCATCCACAGTTCAATGGAACGGAAAGAGCTGTCCATGAAGTGAGAAGAGCATCCACCTGCCTGCATGAACCAACATATCTTTAGAACATCCACAGTTACCGCTGAGGATTAGCGGGCAGTCGAACATATATTTCCAGTTCGTCCCACAAATTTGCAGTGGGGTAAAGTTCCGGCGATCGAGGAGGCCATTCGAGTTTACCAAACTCACTTGAATGCTCTTGTAGGTAATCCAATTAATGGATTCTTAGGAAGTATGCGTGTGGCGTTGTCCTGTTAAAAGATGACGTCATGGTGAGGAAACATAATCGTTACGAACGGGTGCAAATGGTCAACGAGGACGTTCACATACTCTCTGCCGGCTACGGAGGTCTCAATGGGAACGAAGGCAAAAGAAAGCCTATGTGAACTCATTCCAAACGGTTACACTATCTGCACTTGCCTGTATGATCTCAACGTGGCAAGCTAAGTCCATCGATTTGGGTGGTCTACACCACGCACTCACCCTCCCATAGGCGTAATAGAGCTGAACCCGTGATTGGACAGACCAGGCGACATATTTCCGAACCTCTAAACTTCAGTTACGATAGGCCTTTGCAAACTGCAGCTTAATCTTTTGGTGCCATTTTTCCCATGATAGGACGGACAGTCTTTGGACACAGGCTTGTGGATACGCCCTAATTAAATTCGAACGTTATCTGGCAGCCGAGCGATTGCTTGTAACGATGCGAAACATTCTGCGCTCCCTCGGCAGTCAATCGCACGTTTACGGCCACATTTCTCCCGTTGGTTTTAAGTTTTGTGGTACTTCACGTAATCTTAGTATACACGTGCGATGGCCTGGCAGGTCAGTAATAGCGGTGATTTAGCAACCGGCCTTCGTTGCAGCTACCATCTGGCCACGGTCTCCTGTTGGTTTTAAGTTTTGTGGTACTTCACGTAGTCTTGGTATACACGTGCGTTTATGTTAATGTGTGTTTTTTACTTTTATTTTATGTTTAATGCATATGTATAATCAATGGCCCTAAATTAGGAACAGTCAGCTACTTTTGGCACTAAGAGTTGCTCACGGTGGTCTTTACTCAAATCACCAACAACAAATTATTTCACATATTTTAAAATTAATTCCAGGGTGATTCACAAATTTCTTGACTGCACTGTATATTCCAATATAAATAACGAACTTTATCGAGCGAAGCATAGACAGAAATTTTCAATATATCGTAGCTATCTCATGACGTATACTGTAAATTAGCTTTCATTTTTAATTGCTTTCTGTATGCAAATTTGAGTTCATTCTCTTTTAGCGTTTTCAACCTTAACATTATATCTTCTCTCTCGTGGAATGGTGTTGGCAACAATCTTGAGGTCAGAGAGCGTGACGTATGCATGCTGACAGATAAGAACTAGAGGTATATAACGTTGAAGCAGCAGTCAAAAAGATGTGTGGTGGTGGAAACTGTGCTAAGCCGAAGCGGTGTTTATTTGAAGTTTGCATATTCGAGTTGTGTTTTTATATATTGAATGTTTGGAGTTAATCAAATTTTCTGCTTACTACAGGGTGTGCCATATAAAATAGGCCCGAGTATAATGAAAGACAACAGTCAGGCAATGTTACTATACATAGTAAAGAATAGTTGAAATGACAGAAAACAGTAGTAATTTACCGGCGTTTACAACAATTGCTGAAAGTGCTGTCCTCCGACATCAAGACACAGCTGCACACGACGGAACATGTTGTTCGTAACGCGCCACAACTCATCGGCAATAATCTGGGCTATGGCATCCGTAATGTTCATTTTTAATTCGTAAAGAGTGCGCGGATTAGTTGCGTACAGTTTCCCTTTCAATGCTCCCACAGATAAAAATCACAGGGGAGAGATCGGGTGATCTGGGTGTCCATAGTCCCTTCGATACAGTTCTGTCCTCCCCAAGCACTTCATGCACAGCACGTAGACTGTTCCGCGCAGTATGCGCCGTTGCATCATCCTGCTGAAAGAAAGCATATGTTCGCTCTTATTCTGTAAGTGCGGCAACAAATGGGTTGAAGAGTTGCTGAACATAGCGCTCAGAGTTGATGGTGTCAGTGAAAAAGAATGGGACGACTATTCTCTTAGGAGACACACGACACCAAACGCTTGTCTTTTGGTCGTACAGAGGAGTATCCATTGTCTGTCTGGGATTTGTGTCGATCCAAATCCTGCTGTTTTGCGCATTGACGTACCCTGACAGATGAAACCATGCTTCACCTGCCATATAATAAAGTGTTAGGTCCATTTCACCGCTGTTCTTGGAGAGTCATAACTTTGTATGGCCGAAAATGCAAATCCACCTTAAGTATACGCCGGCATGACGTGGCAGATATTCTCGTTGCAGATGATAATCGGCGAATCGACTTCCGAGGGCTTTGTAACATCATTGTGCACACATCCTTGATATTAGTTTCGGTACGAATTGTCTTGGGTTTGTTTCTTTTCCTGTTTCACGAAATTTCCGCACTAACTTCTGTACCACTGATTTCCCTGGTGTTGCACAATGTGGAAAGTTTTCTGTAAAGAACTCATTTAAAACCTTGTATGAGTTATTTCTGAAATACTGTTCCACAATTAAAATCCGCTGTTCCGTACTTAAAACCATCTCCGTTGCCTTTGTTCTCTCTTCATTTACACTTGTGACCACGAACCTACACTGCTCTAGCTGTGACTAACCACTCCAGAGCTGTGACTAACCCTTACAGCTGTACACGCAGAAACCGGTTAGAAGTGGAACAAAGCGGTTTTAACTGGAAACCCACCAAACAACTTTAACCCGCCTAACAACGTCTGGTCACGCGGCCTCTTTTATATGGCGCACCCGGTATCTTACATTAGTCAATGTTGAAATGTAAGTACTGTTATGATTAATTCATCAGAATTTTGGAACATGCGAGTAAAGTGCTCCTACGGTGTTGATAAAATAAAAAAAAAGGGAATAGTAAGTAAATCTTTCTGAAACTTTATTTGAGTAACTTTGTTTCACTTCGAGAGAGAGAGAGTGAGAGAGAGAGAGAGAATAAGAAGAGGTAGTATTATCAAAATCTTAAGTAGTGTGTTTTCAAGGCTACATACTTTTCAAATAGTTAAGAATGCTACAAACAGACTAAACTACACCGACGGAATGTATTACTGCAGATTTTTTGTCTTAGAGACGTGCTTCACCTCTGTAGTACTTCACATCATCTCCCTCTTAATTTTTTTTTGAAGCGAAGAATAAATTTTAATTAATTCCAGACGATGTGTGGAGCGAGCATCACACGTTTTTCGAAAAACGCAACCCAGTAATCAATTTTCCACAATCGGGCAGGAATGTGAAATTCACAAATTTGGTTAAAAAGGAAACACAATCCGTCTTCACACAATTAAAAACATATCGCAGTTGGCGTTGTGACAAGTAAAATATTTAAATACATTTAAAAATACACAATTTAAACCATGAGATCTTTCGATTCCCGCACCGAGAACCATCATCAGATGTAGTGTGCTTAACAGTGGTCAGAGTTTATATAGGTCGAGTCATTCTACCAGGTGATGTAATAGATATGTACTGCACATGATCTGGAACATTAAAGGGTACTGAATGATATGAGTTTAAACGATTTGATGATGTTGGTATCGATATGGTTAATGTTCTAAGTACAAGGTTATTAGAAGCAATTAACCGCTTCCGTTGAGGAATATTAGCAGGAATTTCACAATTACAACAGTTTAGTAGATTTTTGAAGATGTGCAAACTTTCAGATAGTAAGATTGTAAACTTAGATCGTGGAGTTGCCAGGATGGAAGCATCCTCCCACTTAAGGTAATGTGTTCCTTCATTCATAAGTGGGAGGATGCTACAAAAGTTCCTCATATACTAGCCAAAAATGCTCTATTAATACAAGATAAATGGCATCCAGTGTTGAAAGAATTTTTCAAATCGCACATGTAGAAGCAGAGATATTGTGAAAATCAGATTAAGCATTTGCGCGCCCTAGCGGCAAAAGGGTCCAAAAGGACAAAGGACGTCTCCTACCGGAAAATGTATGGGTAACTTAAAAAAGTGACTATACCTAAAATAGTCTCCGAGATAAATGAAATCGAAAGTTAAATTGAATCAGACGTCTAGAAGCAAATATATGGAATAAAATGTATTTCGAATTCGATATCATGCGCCTTTACGCCCTCCAGCTGCAAAACTGTGCATCGTAAAAAAAAAAAAAAAAAAAAAGAAAAAACGGAGAAAAGGATCATCATCCACAAATTTCAAGCTTCCCAGTGCAAAAAGGATTTTCAAATCGGACTATTAGTTGCTGCGATATGGTTTCCACGGTCGGACGGATGGACAAACCGATAACATAAGCTAAATCATTTTTACAAAAAACGTGCTAAAAATGCAGTTAGATCCGTATTAAACTGCACTAAGTAAGCTTAGTGCTCCAGACGCTAGTGGTTACGGGTATTTCCTTAACCGGTGGTCGAAAACGGCTAATGCTGAAGAGGCGATCTGCGCGCAGATCAAAGCTACACACGTAAATTCGGCTTCTATGTTGCAGCGAAAGGCACTTCCGTTTTGCATATTACAGGCAGTTCAAGCTGTATAACTACAATGGAAAATATCAATGCATCGGAACAATAAACAAATACATGCTGACTATACCATTATTCGAGACAGAATGGATACAAGAGCAAGTCTGCAATTAAAAAAAAAACAGGCACACGGTTTCACTCTCGCAGGAAATAATTTGCAGTTTTCATTTGCATGACAACAGTTTCATAATTTGACGTAGCTGTAAAGGTATTTATGTAAGAAACATACAGAAAACACATTTATACGAAGCTTTCGTTTTATGGAACGTACTATTTATTTGCGTTTTTGAATTAAACAATAAACAGGAGTCAGCTATGCAGCCAATAGAAAAATAAATAAATATGTAACTGCAGGAACTACGTCGTAAGTTAAGTTATTTTCGTGCAAAATTATTAACTTATAATGTTCATCATCAAAAGTTGCAATTGCGCATGGGATTTCCACAATCCCATGGTTTCCGTTTCATATTAATACAGCTTCAGTATCAAACAATGTGACGTAGAAACATTTTCTCCTAAGTGCGAGGTAAACCGTTTTACAGTAAGTAGAGAAAAGTATGCGCTTTATGCACGGCCACTTAATGGATGTATGCTTGAGTTTTCGCTTATATCTCAGCAAGGTTTCATGCCATCACTCTGTAAAATTGGATTTAGAGGTTTAAAAATATTTCGCATCCCATGGACTATTTATCTGATATCGTCATAATTAATTTTTTTTCATGATAATATTTCATGATTTATAATTCCCTTAATATAGCAGTTCTGTTCTTGTTTAGCGGCTCATATTTTCTGGGCCTCTTTGTGTTTTACTTTTGCAACACCGAATCACTGTAGCTGTTCTCGATTAAATGATACAAATCAAAAACGACTTTCGTGACATCTTTTTCTGTAGCACACCGTACACGTATGTATTAGTCGATTCGCGTGAAATTTAGAATTTAAGGGTTTTATTATGTGTTGAATAGAATGCGCATAAAATAAATCTCTTATAAGAAAAATTCGGAGATAGGGAGCTAATTAGCGTGTTAATTAGCGTAATTAGCATGTTTCTTCACATCACATGATACATAGTTCCCCTCAAGTGCTTTCCTACGGTACCTTACTTGTTTACACGCGACAAACGGTTCGAACGTTAAGGGAAGGGTGGGGAGGGGGGGTTGTTTTTTTTGAGGTCTGTACTTGCTGAGTTATTTACGCCACTGCTTTTAAGGCACTGATTATTTGTTTCGGGTTTAAACAACTATAGTACTATGAGCAACTGTAAGTCTATAAGCAGTTGCCTATTGCTAATTGACTAATTCAGAGCCACTGGTTATTACCATGGTAGAGAGATAGTGCCGTAATCGTAAGACAGGTCCTCCGCCCATGCCTCATACGTAGGTCGGACCCGTGACCAGCTTGGACGTCTACTGAGAAATTTAAGTTTCTGACAAATCGTCCACAGATGCAGCCGAACTACTACTGAAAAGTGAACGCTTTGTACTTTTAATTTAAACATTGAGGCAGCCTTAAGAGATAATTAAATTTTTGTGATGTCATGAAATGCTATGCTTTATCAGATCAGTGCTTCTATATCCTGGACATTTCCCCAATTATGGGATATTTTGAGGACGAGAGGCTGCCTATAGCCCTTAGAATTGCTCGTTGTGATCGTTAAAATCTGTTGCAGAAACTGAAAAATCCAGGAAAATTTTCAATGAAATTAAAATTTGTATTAATTTTGTAACTTCTCTGGAATGAAAATTCGTGGAAGGTTCAAATTTATCAAAAACTGCTCTAAAATGGTGAACATTCTTACGTGACTTTTACTCTCTGTCTCTGAGTATTTTGTTTTGCGAACTAATTCACGGGGACAGACGAGAGTATATCAGCAAGAACACCAGCATTTGTAGTCATTCATGAATGAAATACGGGATTACGCCATGTAATCCGGTTTTGTGTAATTGTGACAAGGATGGTAAGTCAGATAATATCCGAACACTTGAAACATTCGTTGTCCTGGAACGGGAATCGAACCCTCGGGAACTTGAGGCTTGGTCGTTCTGCGTGGTGTAGTGGTTAGCATACCCGGGCGCTATCTGGGAGACGTGGGTTCGATTGCCGCTCCAGGACGACGAAATTTTCAAGTTTTCGGATATTATCTGACTTACCATTCTTGTCACAATTACACCAAAAAACGGATTGTCATCTTCAAAATTTGTATTAGTAGTTATTGTTGGAACCACTTTACCAAAACAAACGGCTTTCTAGGAGAAAGTTTTCCTTCTGTTCAAATTACTGATCGCAGTAAGACGAGGTGCGAGACGAACATATCACGGTTTGATTATGGGGTGTCCTGAAACTGTTTTAAGAAAAGTCACAGTAGACATACGTATAGCTCCGAAGTGCAACGTTCCAAGAGCCCCATATGGCACGTGGACGTTGTCTAAAAAGAAAACGTGATGAAACCAATGATTAATTATACGAGTAGATAAACATGCCCTTTTAATAATAAAGTATATAAAAAACCACCTAGAAATTTTTTGCCAGGTTTTGGGAAACTTTTAGATCTGGTCTCGAAAAATTGGCAGCATGATACAGAAGTACCATAAGAGATAAAAATTACTTAATCTCTTCTTCGCCTTCAACGATGTCATCTTCTTCCGGACTGCGCTTCTCTTTCCTTTTCCGCCTATCGTCGTTACCATCTTTTCTTCGACGTAGTTAAGCTCCATGGATTACTTAAACTCGTGAGGATCTCCGTTATCATCCTGAATGACTCAAACTTCATGTTAACTTTTTATGCCGATGACCGTTTCTTCATTTCCTCTTTTATGCGTTCGGCCCCGTAGGATCTCGCTCTCTTGTGGAACTGTATGCTTCCCCCTAAGGGAGCTCCAGGCTTCTGTTGGTCGCTATCAATATTCCCACGCGGTCGATACTCTGGGCCCAAAATTCTCTGTTCTGGCTCGTTTTTCACCACCAGATGTTTCTTCCTGCTTTTTTACCCTAAATAACTGGGCTTAAAATGTCATGCAACTCCATCTCCAGGTTCTTGACATTGTTACCCTGGATTAAAAGATAAAAGGGGCCTGTGTTCAGGCTCGTCAAGTTCAGATAGAGGTTTTCTTTTTACAGATCCAGGTGACGATCGTTACTTCTGACCGCTAGTCGGGTGGTTATGCTAGGATCTTTTTGAACGCGATTGGCTGCTTCGAGCACGTTTTTTCTACTGTTCGTGAAACATAAGGGAAGAAATTAGAAAGACGTGAAGATAATGCAGATAGATGACATTTCTTTCGCCCTTTGGTTTTATCAGCTGTAATTTCGTAGTTTGCACCGTTGAATACCACCAGGTGGCGACACATCAGTTGCTGAACCCATCAATATGGATTTGCGAAGTCAGATGCTGACTGATAAACCACACATAGTGCTATGAATTGTTGGCACTGTGGTGTAAAGCGAACACACTCGGCTAGTTATCGAGGGCTCTGATGAACATTTTTTCAGTTGCTGTGGGCTAGTTATAGTTCCGTGGACAGAGCCATGTCATCGTCTATTTGCATTTTCGTGAAACATAGATGACAAGTTTACGATTTCTTTTGGATATTCTTTGGCTTGGGATATGTCGTGGAACGAAGTTAAAATATTTGGTCTTCTCGCTTTGCTGTTTAGTCTTCACGGCATTACATACTTGGCGGATGAGAGAAATTTGAGGAAGATTGAAAAACTAGAAGTTTTGAGGCAGTTTGTTTGCTGCCTGTGTATTGTCAAAATCCTCCTGGAGTATTTTGTTTTCAGGTTTAACGCCCAGTACGAGAAACTCTAAGGATTATAAGCAGACATCCATTCCGAATTTAGGGCCAGCAGCGTAAGATGAGCAAACCACCCCCGCTTCATCCAGGATTCAAACCTGAGTCATACATTATGACCATCTACCTAATACGCTGTAGGACCCCCTTTAGCCCACAAAATAGCAGCCACTCGGGGAGGCACAGATTCGATGAGGTGGCGATAGCTTTACTGGGGTATCTGGTACCATAATGTCAACAGCAGATCCTCCAGTTCCCGTACATTTCGGGGTGGTGGTGATTTAGCGGGAACCCGCTTTTCCAATTCGAACCACAAATGCTTTATAAGATTCATGTCAGGTGAATTTAGAGGCCTGAAAAACACCAGGATGTCCTCCGAACCACGTCTTGACGATTCTGGTAGTGTGGCATGGCGCATTTTCCTGTTGGCAATGGCCATCACCAGCAAGAAACACAGTTGCCATGAATAGGCGAAATTGGTCCGTAACGATATAAAAATGGGTGAAATTGTCCGCAATTATGCTATTGGAATAACGGGGCCTAAAGTGTCTCAAGAAAACAACGCCCACAGCATAACACCGCCACAGCCGCTTGCCTGCCTGTTCCCACCCAACAGTGCATTAAGGTGCCATATCCTCCTTTGTTAATCGGCGTATCCGCGCTGGGCCGTCTACGTGATGCACGAGGAATCCGGACACTTCCTTTCAGTCATCCATGGTCCAATCTCGTTGATCTTGGGCCCATTTCGCGCGTTGTTGGCGATGACGTGCAGCGAGCATGGAGACCCAGCTGAAACTTCGACTACGTAGGCCGATGCGCAGAAGACTGCGATCAACTGTGTGCTGTGACACATTGCTCTGATCACCACTGTTGTAGCTGTGGGTGATTTGTCGCACTGTGGCCCTGCGGTCGTTGTGAAAATGCGCGACGACATTCTCCAAGCTCCACACATGTTTGGACGTTGGTTCGTCGTTAGACTATTTGTGCACCTTTTGATGCGTAATCACTGCAACGGAACGTGAACAACCTGCAAGTTTCCGCCCAATAGTGCATCAATCGCTGTTCCCGCGATCGCTGTTCCGAGGCGTCGTGCCGCCACAATTTGTCCTTTATCGAACTCTGACAAATCGGTAGCTTTTCTCATTCTGACTCGAAACTCCTTATTATCCAAAAGCCTGTCCTTGGGTTGTACATATACTGCTCTGTGAACTTCATCTCCGGCACCGTTCGGTTTACAGGCGCGCTCATTTCTCTAGGCTGGGGATGGTCATAATAGAATGGCTCATCGTGTAAATATAGCTTTAATATCTCTTGTCTTTTCTAGCCAGTAGTGTATATACCAAAAAAGGTCTGCTCCGACCGTAAGGATGCCAAACCCCAGTCAACTGTTAAAGCATCTGACTCCTTTGGTTACTACATTTGCTTCGTTACCATGTTGCAGGAAGGTGCTACTTTATTGCATCAAAGCGAAGGCCGTAGACGAACTTCATTTTGCCAAGTAGAGATAGTCCATATCCGCTTTACATTGAGATAAGTCGTCTTGGCAGGGAGCCTCAACTTCTTTCTCAGGAACTTGTCTTCAGACCTGGGAACCAAATCGACCTGAGCACTTAATTAATGAAATAACATGTACTGTCGATCTCCCTCAGACATAGAATGTCCTAGACAAGAGAGGTCGGTATTCGGTTCTAATCGCCTGTTCTGGGTTGCAACACTCACCACCGATTTCCAAAATGTCTCTAGAAGCAGCTAACACTTCGTGAGAGCTGAAGAGGATGGGTTACCGTGGCCGAGGAGCCGCACACAATCCTAACTTCAGAAAGAGAAATGCCAAGCGTACGTTGGAGGGGTGCAAATCTCTGTGCCAGTGAACTCTGGAGCGCGGAAATGCGTTCTCTGGGATTATGAATCACGTTTCACCATCTGGCAGACCGACGGACGAGCCTTGGTCAGGAGGATACCAGATTAGCGCTACCTTTCCGACTGCGGTATGCCAGCTGTGAAGTTTGGTGGAGGAGGCATCATGCTCTGGGGCTGTTTTCATCGTTTGGGTTGGGCTTTTCCAGTTCTAGTGCCCGTGAACCTTAACGCTTCGGCCTATAATGATTTTATTGACAATTCTGTTCTTCCAAAAATATGGCAACAGGTCGGTGGAGGCCGTTTCCTTTACCAAAGGCACAATGTTCCCGTCGAGGTTCATACACGTATGGTTTGATGAGGTTAGTGTAGAAGAACTAGAATGGTCTGCACAGACTGCCGATCTCAAACCCACGGAACACATTTGGAGTGAAGTGAAACGCCGACTACGAGCCAGACCGACCGACCCGACATGAGTGACCGATCTGACTAACGCTCTTGTCTCAGAATGAAAAACAATTATGGAAGGAAATAATGGAAGGCAGAATGGAAGGCAAGAATGGAAGGAAAAATTGGAAAGCTGAGTACGAGCCAGGCTGACCCACCCGACATCGGGGACCCACCTGACTTGTGGAAGAATGGAAGGCAGAATGGAATGCAAGAATGGAAGGCAGAATTGGAACGATGAGTACGAGCCAGGCTGACCCACCCGACATCGGGGACCCAACTGACTTGTGGAAGAATGGAAAGCAATTATAATAGGAAAGAATGGAAGGCGCAATGGAAGGGAAGAATGGAAGGCAGAATGGAAGGCAAAATGGAAGGGAAGAATGGAAGACAAGAATGGAAGGCAGAATTGGAACGCTGAGTACGAGCCAGGCTGACCCACCCGACATCGGGACCCAACTGACTTGTGGAAAAATGGAAGGAAATTATAGTAGGAAAGAATGGAAGGCAGAATGGAAGGCAAGAATGGAAGGCGGAATTGGAACGCCGACTACGAGCCAAGCCAACCCACAGGACACCAGTGACCGATTTAACTAATGCTGTTGTGTCAGAATGGAAGGTGATTCCAGAAGCAAAGTAAGAAAGTCTTGGGGAAGTCTTCCCAGAAGAGTGGAGGCTGCGAAACCGGCAAAGAGTGGACAAACTCGTCATTAATTCCTTTCCTATGACAGGGAGTTTGTGGATAGGCAAGTCGCCGGATGCCTTTGATCAGATAGGGTATCATCAGAACCCAATTCAATTTTACCACGTGACGTACCAACTAGAACGTCCGCAATGCCTCAAATTGCTTTTTTTATTTACGCCCTTGACGACATTATGCTTCTTTAGCGCTTTTGATTTCAATAGACATTATTAGTACGTGCTTCACATTCTTAGCTACATTTTTCATCTTGGAGATCAGACGCTGAAACTCGCACCGGACCAGCAAGGCCAAACAGCACTTCATGCAGGTCAACTCCACAGAAGGGAGAGATCCAGACCCACAGGACTGGATTTCTTACCTCACCGAAGCCACATCGGGGTTTAAACCCGGGACCATTTCGGACGAATGTTAGAAGACCGAGCTTCAGACCACTCGGCCACCCGGGTGGAGCAAAATGGGCGGTTTTTTTAAATGAGAATAGAAAATATATTTAAATACGACCTATATATAGTACCCAAGAAGTAGTTTCTTTCTATTGTCTATTTAAACTGCCAGACGGTACATCTGAATACTGATATACAGCGTGGTATCAGAGTAATATGCCCCCCTTACCTAATAATGGGAATAACCACCCTTGGCCTAGATGACAGCAGCGAGACTGCGCGGCATGGACGCAATGAGGCCCTGGAAGTCTGCCCGAGACACACGTGCTCATTCGGACGTGCTCACAGAACTAGTTGAACCTGTCGATCCAAATTGTCCAACAGGTGCTGTATAGAATTGAAGTGGCCAAGGGAGAACGGACATATCGCTGTCGTGTTCCTGGAACCAGTCACGCAGCCCCTTAGCGACGTGACATGGCTTATTGTACTGTTGGCAGACACATCATCACCAGGGTAAACGTCCAATATGAAGGGATGCATGTGATCAGTGAGGGTGGACAGGTAGGTAATGGCGTTCAGGGACCCATCCAGTGGTACCAGCGTTCCCAGGTCATACCAGGAAAATATCCCCCAGACATGTACACTGCCACCGCCGGCCTGTATTTCACCGACAAGCGTGTCTGGGTGTAGGTTCGCGTGTGTCTGACGCTGTATCCGCAACCGCCCGTCACTTCTTTGGAGTAGAAGCCTTGATTCGTCGGAGAAGGCAACCTTTTCCCAGTCTTTCACTGTCCGTTGAGGGTAGTCCAAAGCGAACTGTAGGCGTCCTTGCCAATGGACGTGGATTAACATGGGCGGCTTGACGCAGCGTCGACTCACAAGACCCATGCGTAACAGGGTTCGCTCTACTTTCATTGGGGATTTGTACCTGGGTGACCAAGCGTTCATTTCTGTGGTCAATTGCTGCACTGTTGTGTGTCGATGGCCCTTTACCAGTTGATGGAGGCGATATTCTCCTCTGCGGTTGACGGTCTTTGGGGAATCCACAGTTATGACGTCGAGAGGTACTCGGTGTGCCAGCGGTCCATTCGTGGTACACCCTTACTTCAGCACCTGGCGAACAGCCCACGAAGTCTGCTGTATCTGAGATGTTTCCACCCTTGGCGCGGTAGCCGATGACCATTCCTTTTTGAACGTCCGTCAAAGCAACACCTCTGCCCATTGTGCTCACGTAACGCACAATGGCTCATCGGCCCTGGCCGGCCGCTTATGTCTCCGCGTGGCCAACTTTGTCACGTGCACGCTGTTTCCAGGGAGTGGTCATATTATTCTGACGCGACCGTGTATATATTGCATTCATTAGTGCACACACACACACACACACACAGGCCGCCATGTGCCTGAGTTTTTAGGGAGCAATTGCTGTCTCCATTTTAAGCCATTCGTAATATAACAGCCCTCATTTGGGTCTTTAGGAAGAATTTCTCGCTAGGTGGAAAGCGCCTTTCATTTTTGGGGTCACAGTGCAATACAATGCTATATTATCGCGATCTGTCGTTTTAGCACATATTCATGAGAACAACACAAAAACAATTTTCCTAAAAACATTGGTGTGATAAAAAAACAAAATTATCTACCAATAAAAACTTGTCTTACAGCAATTCTTTATTTGGACACATAAATTCATGTTATGCATACCAAATCTCCATGTTTCGAGAAAATCAAATTTAAATTCAGCTCTGCGAGCTAAACCAAATAAAGAGTAACTTGAGTTCCTTGGAAACTTATCAAGCGTTTGATCGACTTAATGAATTTATTGTGCACAAATAAAGAATCATCGAAAGATTTCTTCGCGATATTTAGGATAAAAGCACTTGGATTGATTTTTCTTCTAGTCTGGCTTTCGTAAGGAGTGGTACTGTATGTGATTCTCGAGCCACAAGACCTCGAATCCCAGATAAATTTGTAGGAATCCCCGATTCACATTCGTAGGCTTACTTGTTAACATTAGAATTTCAGAAGAGGAAATAAAAAACTTAAATGTTAACATCCAACAACATTTGCAACATTTTTCATTACAGAGAGCGTATAATAATTCTGGGATTGTTATCAGCTTGTGTGGAAAGAAAGACAATAATTAATTATTAGGTGTAATAAGCACTTCTTTTGACGCAAAACAATTTGTATGTAACGTAAAAATCATATGGCAGCAATTTTAAAGCATTATACTAATTAACAATCCGCTCGTCACACAGAATCCAGATGAAAATGAATTTTTTAGATCGGTCTCTTAAAAGAAGAGAAACGGTTGCCAATAAAAATATCCATTTCCATCCCATCCAAAAACTGAACTACGCCAGTAGAATATTCAAGAAAAAAATTATTCACGAAAAAGTACCTTTTTCTGTCGGACTTTCAGAAAAGGAAATGGTTTCAGAAATAGGAATTTACAATTGAGCCACCTGGCAGAAGAACTGAGCCGAAAATGCGTCATAGAAATTTTTATCATATACAACAGAAAATCTTACAATCGGTATTTTTGAAGTGAAAGAATGACTTTAGGGAAAAACACCATCTGAGAGGCAGAATTACTCATTTGCGAAACGTTAAAATTGTACACGACACCCAAAATTTCGTAATAATCCACCAGAACAGGGTGATTGCGAAAACACACATTTGTCCGTGCGGGGAACTAAGCTACACGGACGGAATGTACCGCTGCATATTTGTCGTCTTGACACGTGCTTTACCTCCGTAGTACGTCACATCATCTCCATCTGACTTTTTTTTTGAAGCGCATTAAGAATTTTCATTAATTCCAGACGATGTGTGGAACAAACATCACACATTTTCCGAAGACTCCAACTGCCAGTAGATCCATTTTTACGTTCGGGAGCCAATGTGAAAACAGAAATTTGTTTTAGGAAGGAGGAGTTCCGTGGCGCAACATTCAACACAGATGCTGACGTTATTCAAGCTGTACAGGGGTCGCTAAAGGAGCTTCCACAAAATGCCTTTGCCACCATGCTTTGAAAAGTGAACTGACGATGGGACCGTTGCATATCATCCGAGGGAAGATCGTTGAGAAAGAATAACATATGTATTTTGATGTACCTATATTTCTTCATTTTGTGTGATTTTATTCTCAGTTTTTATGGAATGGCTGTTGTATATTTGGAGACAACGCCGTGTACTTTTTGATAGTTAGTCCTAATCTTCGATACAGTTCAGCGTGTTGCACTTACTATTTCTGCCGTTCTAGTTATTACAGCTCCTGTAACACGCGCACCGACGATCGTGTCTTTTTTTAACTCACTGAGATCTGACATTGTCGACAATTACTCCCCAACAACTGTTTTACCTGCGACTGTGGTAGTGTCACGTGATTACCGACATCGTTATGCACCCCTTTACATACAACGAAGAGTCATTACATTCATCATCATCATTGTCAACCATTATCAATCCACTGCTGGACGAAGGTCTCCCCAAGTTTCCTCCACAACGGTCTGTCTTGTGCCAGTCTCCTCCATGTCACCCCTGCATACTTTCGAATTTCATCCACCCATCTCCCATGTGGTCTTCTTCTGGGTCTTTTCCTGTCCCTTGGAATCCAATCTAAAATTTGGGCTGTCCATCGATGATCTGTCCTTCTGGCAGTATGTCCAGCCCATTGCCATTTCAGGGATTTAACTCTGATCATGATGTCTTCCACTCTTGTCATTTTTCGGATCCACGAGTTCCTCTTCTTATCTCTCCTGGTTACACGAAGCATGCACCTCTCCATGCTGCTTTGAGTTGTCTGCAGCCTTTGTATGTCTCTTTTAGTTAAGGTCCACGTCACTGCACCATACGTAAGCACTAGAAGGATGCATTGATCAAACACTTTTCTTTTAAGACATAATGGCATATTGCTCTTGAAAATTATGCTGTTTCTTCCAAAAGCTCTCCAGGCAAGTTTTGTACGCCGATTAATTTCTTCATCAATGTGACCCTCACTTGATATCTGCTGTCCAAGATAAACGTACGTGTCTGTTATCTCCAGCTTTTCTCCATCAATCGATAAATCCTCATTTCTTGTAAAAGCATTGAACATCACTTTTGTCTTCTGAAAGTTCATTTTTAATCCCACTTCTTTACTCTTGTCAGCAAGTTCCTGGATCATACTCTGCAGCTCTGATGGGGTAGTTGTAAAAATGACTACGTCATCAGCAAAACGAAGGTGGGTTAGATAATCTCCATTAATCTTTATCCCTTTGTTTTCCCAGCTCAGCGACTGAAAAACACCCTCCAATGTGGCATTAAAGAGCTTCGGAGATATGGTGTCACCTTGTCTCACTCCGTTTCCAATTTTTATGTGTGTTGTATTTTCAAACAGCCGAATCTTTGCACTTGCATTTTCATAGATGTTATTAATAATATTAATGTATGCATCTTCAATACCGCAGGTTTTCAGAGCCATTGTAACTGCTGATGGTTTCACCGAATCAAAGGCTTTTTCATAATCGATAAAAGCCATGCACAATGGAAGTTCATATTCCCTCGCTCTTTCAATTAGTTCTCTCAGTACGTGGATATGATCTATTGTGCTGTAGCCACTCCTGAATCCAGCTTGTTCTCTCGGTTGAGCCATGTCCAGTGTTACCTTCAAGCGGTGTGAAAGAACTTTAGTGAAGATTTTATAAACTACTGATAGGAGGCTGATAGGTCTGTAGTTTCCGAGATCCTCAATGTCACCTTTCTTATGTAGCAGGATCATTGTAGCGGTGTTCCAATCCTCAGGAATCTTTCCTTCATTAAGGCATCGAATGAAAATTTGGGCGAGTACTGTTTCAATTTCTCCACTTGCTTCTTGTATGATGTCTACAGTAATTCCATCTTCTCCTGGAGCTTTTCCCCGCTTCATGTTCTTGATTGCATGTGCAACTTCTGCTGGAAGGACTGGAGGAACTCTGGTACTGGTATCTTTCATGATGTCTGGAGTGCATGTATCATCCCTTTCATATAATTTGGAGTAGAAATCTTTCACTCTTGTCAAAATTTCGCCTCTATTTCTTGTTACAAAACCATCTTCTTTTCTCAGTGCCATAATCTGTTTTCTTCCCTTACTGAGATGTCCCTTTGCTATCTTTAGGCTTTGGTTGTTTTCAATTGCTTTCCTCACTAGTTCACAGTTGAATTTTCTTACGTCTTCAGTGATACTTTTTCTTACTGTCTTGCATAGCTCTATATATTCCACTTTGGAAGTCACATCTTCTTTAGTTGTCCTCATCTCTCTTCTTTTTGCATCAACATTTTGGTTTTTCCTGATAATTTGTTTACATGCAACTTGTTCTTAGACCCAGCTAATTTTGTTGCTGTTTCCATAAGAGCTTTGGTTACTTTTCTGTTAACTTCAGAGATGTCCACTTCTTCCGATGTTAGGCCTTCTAAAGCAGAGAACCTGTTCTTCAGTTCCAACTTGAAGGTATTATGGTGTTTTTTAAAGGTTGGTTATGTCAATAGATTTTGTTTGTCTTATGAGCTTGCCACGTTCAAGTTTAGTGTTGAGGTGCATCTTACATCTCACCAATCTATGGTCACTACCTGTGTTGAACTTGTTTAGCACACTGCAGTCTTCTATGACGAATTTTTTGTTACACATAATAAAATCAATTTCACTTGTCGTCCCATTTGGATGTCTCCATGTCCATTTCCTGTGTGGCTTTTTCTTGAAGAAGGAGTTCAAGATGAAAAACCCTTCTGCCTCTGCAAACTCAACGAGAGTATTTCCACGCTGGTTTCTGTTGCCGTGACCGAATTTACCTACTGAAGTTTCATTCTGTTGCCGTTGCCCTATTTTTGCATTGAAATCTCCCATAATTATTTTCAAGTGCTGCTTACCTTTATTATTTAGATGACAAATTTCCTCATAAAATTCTTCAATTTCTTCTTCAGGATGACTTGTAGTGGGTGCATAAGTTTGAATAATCTGAGCCTGGTATCTTTTCGAGAGTTGGATAACAAGTCGTGCATCTCTGTCAGAGGAACTTTCAACTTCTACAACTTTATCCTTCAGTTTCTTGTTTATTATAAATCCAACACCACTAGTTCTGCCAGTATCTGTCCCACGATAGTAGAAGAGATGTCCACTTTTCAGTTCGATGAGATCTTCTCCTTTTCTCCTTACCTCACTTAGCCCCACGATGTCCCACTTGATCCTTTGTAGTTCCTCTTCCAATTCAAGAAGCCTTGAATCAGAAGATAGGGAGCGTCCGTTGTACGTAGCCAAGGTCAACATCAGATGGCAGCCTAGTCCGGTCCTCCGGGGATTCTTAGCACCCTCTGCCTTCATGTCGCACTGGCCGCTGCCTTGGCCAGGTACATTCCAGCTGCCGGAGACTGAGGGCCAAGATTTAAGTTGTGGAATCATTTTGGAGGGGTTTGGCCATAACTCACCACGCTGGCCAAGCGGGTTGGTGAGTGTGGGATAGAATTTCCTCTAATCCCGATGGTATAGTTATACCGCTATTGGCGGTCGTCAGAGCCCCTTTAGTGGGAACAGGAGGTACCACGAGAAGGCGGGGTTGACATTTGTCAAGGAGAGGCTGTGATGTTACGCATCACCTGACCTTACATCCCTACATTATGACCACCTAAATAATAAGATATACACTGAAGAGCAATTGAATTACAGATAGATGGCGTTATGCAAATGTGTCACTGTGGGCGGCCCTGTAAACTGAAACGACATGATGTATGCAGCGATCCGACAATATAAGGAGTGATGCGACGGGAATCAGTAAGAGTCAAACGCAGTATGGGTAAAACGAAGAATCTAAGCGCATTTGATCGTGTGAAAATTATCGGGGCCGGACGAATGGGTCACTCCATCTCGGAAGTCGTGCAGGCACTGGGATTTTCACGAGCCACTGTGTCACGGGTGCACCGTGAGTACATCGAATCCGGTAAAACCATTCCTACAAGGGCCAACTGCCGTGGACAACAGCGTGTGGATGAGCGTAGTCATCACCGGCTAGCTCGCATTGTAACAGCGGATAGACGGGCCACAGTGTAAGAAATCACTCAGCAATTCAACGCTGATGCACAAAAACGTGTAAGCAGCCACACCATCCAGAACCATCTCCTTGCTATGGAGTACAGAAGACATCGTCCCACGAGGGTACCGCTACTGATCGCACATCACAGGGTGCAAAGATTAGCATGGGCGCGAGAACATCGCCACTGGACTCTATATATGTGGGAAAATGTTGCCTGGACTGATGAGTCGAGATTCATGTTGGTACTTGCGGTTGGCAGGGTACGAGTACGGCGGAAACCACATGAAGCGATGGATCCTTCTTGCCAGCACGGTACTCTTAAAGCTGGTGGGGGTGGCATTCTCGTCACGGGAATGTTTACGTGGACTGAAATGGAACTCCTGGTACGTGTGACATCGTCCCTCACAGGTCAACGTTACCGGGATATCCTGGACGACTATTTGCACCCGTTTGTGTGTCTTGAACATCCCACTGCGCACCTCATCCTGCAACAAGACAATGCACCGTGCCATCGCTCCCGAATTGTATCCGACTGGTTGGATAAACACTCCACCAACGTGATCTCGCTTCCTTGGCCAGCTGGGTTACCTGACCTCAATCCCATCGAGCACATCTGGGATGCCATCGGGAGACATGTGCGAGGCTCTGAACCCCTCGATCAAATCTTCGTGAACTGTAGGAACTTGTTCAGGGGTCGTGGATCCGTATGGCTTCCTAACGCTTCCGGTGTCTTGTCGAGTCCACGCCGAGACGAATCGTCTCCGTCATCAGGGCGAAAGGTGGTGTTACACGTTACTAGACAGGTACCTCTAATTCAATTGCTCTTCAGTGTAGGATCCTCTTTAGCCCGCAAATCAGCGGTCACTCGGCAAGGCATCGATTCGATGAGATGGCGATAGGTATCCTTTAGTATATGGCACCGTAATATCTACAGCAGGTCCTCCAGTTCTCGTACATTTCGGGGGGGGGTGATTTAGAGCGAATTTGCTTTTCCAAGTCGAACCACAAATGCTAGATTGGGTTCATGTTAGGTGAATTTGGAGGCCAGGGCATTAACAAAAAGTCTCCAGCCTGTTTCTCGAACCACTCATTGACGATTCTGGCAGTGTGGAATGGCGCATTAGCCTATTGGCAATGGCCATCACCAGATGAGAACACAGTTACCTTGAATGGGTGAAGTTGGTCCGCAACGATGTTAAGATACCTAACAGCTCTCAGGGATTATGCTATTGGGATAATAGGGCCTAAAGTGTCCCAAGAAAATATCGCCCACTTTCTTCCAATCATCCACGGTCCAATATCGATGATCTTGGGTCCATTTTATGCGTTGTTGGCGATGACGTGCAGTGAGCATGGAGACCTGGCTGGGTCTTCGGTTACGCAGGCCCATGCGCAAAAATGTGTGCTGTGACACATTGCCCTGATCACCATTGTAGTAGCTGCGGTTTATTTGTCGCACTGCGGCCTTGCCGTCTTTGTGAACAATGCGGGACAGTCTCCGCTCCTCTCTGGCATCAATGAGCTGCCGACGACACACGGCTGAACGGCAGTCCGTCGTTTGGCCATCTGTGCACCAGTTTTGATACGTATTCACTAGAGCGGCACTTGAACAACTCGCAAGCCGCGCCGTTTCCGAGATCGTAGTTCCGAGGCGCCGTGTCTTTACAAATTCTCCTTTATCGAACTCCGATAGATCGGCAGCTTTTCCCATTCGGACACCAAACACTTTGCTTACGGAAAGTCGGTCCTCAGGTTGTATATATACTGATTTGTGAACTTCGCCTGCGCCATCGTTCGGTCGCCAGGCGCGCTCGTTTCTCTAAGCTGAGGGTGGCCACAATGAAATGGCTAATCGGTGTGTGTCACATTGCGGATGACGTCACCTCTGTGATTTCCGCACGGTGCGTTGCCTGTGCTCCAGTCGCCCTCGATGTCTCCATTATTTTGATAAACCCTTGTACATACCATTGTTGGCCAAATTAATATGACCAACTAACCATTTTTCGTAAGACGGCTGAATCGGTATTAAAAGGGAAAGCTGAACGCATGCAGAGACTGATGAAGTACACTGGACAAGAAATAATGTGCAAAACACGCGATCTGACGGACTTTGAATGTGAAATGATCCTGGGTGCTTGAAGCAGTGGTGCGCTCATTAACGAAACGACTGCACGTTTGAAATGGGCGAGGGCAGCAGTTGTTAGAGTTTACAGAGAATGGACCACCAGTCAAAAATCCGGGTCTGAGAGCAAGGCGTGTGTTTGTCGACCGCTACTGGACGCTGGAGCTGAGCGAGAGTAGGCAGACTTGTTCAGTTCAACAGACGGGCGACGCTTCGTCAAACTACAGATAATCTGAATCAGGGACCAAGTCCTATGGCCTCTCAATGTACAGTTCACCGCACATTGCATTGTATGGATTACAGAAGCAGATGGCTTGTCCGTAAGGCATTGCTATTTGCAGCGAAGAAGAAGAAATGTCTGTAGTTCTCTCAGGAACACAAGAATTGGACATCAAATGAGTGTAAAAGGGTAATGTGGTCCGACGAATCACGTTTTCAACTATACCAGCCAGATGCAAGCGTAAGAATAAGGAAACAGCAGCACGAAAGCATGGACCCATCTTGTTTCGTCACTACTCTTCAAACTGGCGAAGGCAATGTCATGAGCTAGGGCATGTTTTCTTGGAAGTGTTTGGGCCCTTTCATTCGTGTGAAGTAACGTCTGACTACCAAAAAGTATTTAAATCTCGTTGCTGACTAAGTCCACCCATTTATGTTGATGATTTATCCAAATGGAGATGTATACTTCCAACAGGACAATATTCCCTGCTCTCATTGTAAGCGAATGGTTTGAGGAGTATCACGGAGACTTAGCCTTTCCAACGTTACCGGCTATATTAGCCTCCTCAATCACCGGATCTCAATCCAATGGAGCATTTGTGGGATGAAGTCGAAAGGGGCATCACACAGCTGGATCTATTAACATCAAAACCTAGAGGGTGCAATTCATCGCATTTGAGCTAATATACCTCAAGCCACCTACCGACATTTATAGAGTTCATACCAAGAGGAATTCAAGCAGTATTAAGGGCGAAAGGTGGCTCAACAACGTACTAACCAGGTGGTCATAACAAGGTGGACACTCAGTGTATATATGCCGTATATGTTACCGTTTCCTACGTAGCCACCTAGCGGAAAATTGAAAATTGCGTTGTCAGGGAACCGAACCGCATCTCCCAATTTCAGTTCGAACATGCTGCGGCTACACCACCCGGGATAATAAATTTCCAAGCCACTGAATCTGAGCAGATGTAGTTCAGAAATATGGACATTTTTCCGGATGTGCGTTAGTCGAAGCAAACTCTCTTCATCATCTAATTTTAAAGTTTTCAAAAGCGTGGCTACGTGAGAAACAATAAAATTTACAGCATCTACATACAGTCGTATCAGAACAATATGACCACTTAGCTAATAATGGGATTAACCACCCTTGGCCCTGATAACATGGGCGAGACGAAGCGGCATGGACGAAATAATGCCCTGGAAGGTTGCCCGAGGCACACATGCCCATTCGGACTGCAGCAGATCACGGAGGTCCCGGAGATGACGTCATTGTGGCTCGGCACGTCGAACATGTCGATACAAATAGTCCCACAAGTGCTCTATGGGATTGAGATTGAGCAATTCCGCCGGCTAAGGAAGAACGCGTCGTGTTTCTAGAACCAGTCACGCACCCACCCCTTAGCGACGTGGCACGGCACATTGTCTGTTGGCAGACACATCACCACCAGAGTAAACGTCCAACATGAAGAACGCATGTGTTCAGCGAGGATGGACAGGTAGCCATTGGACTACAGGGACACGTACAGTAGTGCCAGCGGTCCCAGGGCACACAAGGAAAGCATTTCCAAGAAATTCAAACTGCCACAGCCAGCCTGTACTTTTATTTATTTATTTATTTATTTATTTATTTTTGTTGTTACATGCTCTTAAAAGAAAAAAAAATGACTGAAAAAAATCGACAATTCATAAATGATGAGCATAAACTGTAACAAGAGGGAAGACAAGGAAAAAGGCCAAAATGACCTGACATAGCCCTCTACTCCCCGTAGAAGAAACAAATGAAACAACAGATAGACACATCATGTCAGACAATCAGAAGACGTTTTGCCAATCTTTTCCCTTTTTTTAATTATTGAAGAAGATAGAGTTTGAATCTTTTTTTAAACAAATTAAAATTATTTAAATTAGTCAGGGTACTTGGTAAAGAATTCCAGTATAGAGGCCCCTGTAATTTAAAGTAAGTTTAATTGATTCCGTACTTGGAAAAATAGGTTGTAATTGTAGTTTATTCCTTGTTTCATACGAATGTGTATGTGTATTAATAAATATGAGATCTGAATATAAATTATATTTAATTCGTTTGAACATAATTTTACCAAGACTAAAATAGTATAGTTGAGTATAGAAAGTATATTATATTTATTAGGATATACTTTTGTTCTAAAATTTATTGAAGGTCGAGTATTAGGATGGGATTTGAGATCAATTAGTCTAATACATTTATTTTGTAGAATTTGTAATTTATTAATATTGTGTTGTGTCGTTTGTCCCCATGATAACATGCAGTAATTAATATGAGTTTGAAATAAAGTGTAATACAATGAGATCAATGTTTTAGTTGTTAGATAAGTCAGGTCATTACTCACTATACCAATGTTTCTAGATAGTTTAATTAAAAGAAAATCGATATGTTTCTTCCATTTGAGGTTAAAATTTATTGTAGTTCCCAGGTAGTTGAATGCAAATACTATGCCAATTCTTTTATTATTAAGGGATATTTGTGCATTTAGTGTTAAAGGAGATAACGTATTAGAAAAAATCATTGCTTTATTTTTTCTAATATTAATTATTAATTCATTAGAATTTAATCAGTCAGATATACACTGAAAAGCAATTGAATTAGAGATACCTGTCTAGTAACGTGTAGCACCACCTTTCGCCCTGATGACGGCGGCGATTCGTCTCGGCATGGACTCCACAAGACACCGGAAGCGTTGGGAAGCCATACGGATCCACGACCCCTGAACAAGCTCCCACAGTTCACGAAGATTTGATGGAGGGCGTTCAGAGCCTCGAACATCACTCTCTATGGCATTCCAGATGTGCTCGATGGGATTGAGGTCAGGTTACCTAGCTAGCCAAGGAAGCGAGGTCACGTCGGTGGAGTGTTCATCCAAACATTCGGATACAATTCGGAAGCGATGGCACAATGCATTATCTTGTTGCAGGATGAGGTCCCCAGTGGGATGTTGAAGACGCACAAACGGGAGCAAATGGTCGTCCAGGATATCCCGGTAACGTTGACCTGTGAGGGACGATGTCACACGTACCAGAGGTCCCATTTCAGTCACGTAAACAGTCCCCAGACGAGAATGCCACTCCCACCAGCTTTAAGAGTACCCCGCTGGCAAGAAGGATCCATCGCTTCATGTGGTTTGCGCCGTACTCGTATCCTGCCATCCGCATGTACCAACGTGAATCTCGACTCATCAGTCCAGGCAACATTTTCCCACATGTCTAGGGTCCAGTGGCGATGTTCCCGCTCCCATGTGAATCTTTGCACCCTGTGATGTGCGGTCAGTAGCGGTACCCCCGTGGGACGATGGCTTCTGTACCCCATAGCGAGAAGATGGTTCTGGATGGTGTGGCTGCTTACACGTTTTTGTGCACCAGCGTTAAATTGCCGAGGGATTTCTTGCACTGCGGCCCGTCTATCCGCTGTTACAATGCGAGCTAGCCGACGATGACCCCGCTCATCCACACGCTGTTGTCTACGGCATTTGGCCCTTGCAGGGATGGTTTTACCGGATTCGATATACTCACGGTGCACCCGTGACACAGTGGCTCATGAAAATCACAGTGCTTGCACGACTTCGGAGATGGAGTGACCCATTCGTCGGGCCCCGACAATTTGCCCACGTTCAAATGCGCTTAGATTCTTCGTCTTACCCATACTGCGTCCGACTCTTACTAATTCCCGTCGCATCACTCCTTATATTGTCGGATCGCTGCATACGTCATGTCGTTTCCGTTTACAGGGACACCCACAGCGCCACATTTGCACAACGCCAGCTGTCTCTAATTCAATTGCTCTTCAGTGTAGTTTGCAACTGTTTATTACATTGTGTTAGTGTTTCACCTAAGTTTTTTCCTTTTATAAGAACAGCTGTATCATCATCATACAGAAAAAGATCCACATGAGACACCGTTTCCGCCGTCGCCCGTCACTTCTGCGGGGTAGAAACCTCGATTCGTCAGAGAAGGCAACGTTTTCCACTCTTCTACCGTCGAATGACTGTTGTCCAATGCGAACTGAAGGCGTCGTTATCCATTGGCCTGAGTTAACATGGGCGCCTTGACGCAGTGTCGACTTCGGGGACCCATGCGTAACAGGGTTCGCTCTACTGTTGTCGGAGACACATATCTGAGTGCCCCAGCGTTCATCTGCATGGTCAATTGCTGCAATGTTGTACGTCGAGTGCTCTTTACCAGTTGATGGGGAGACGTTCTCCCCTAGGGTCGATGGCCATTTGGGCTCCACAGTTATGACGTCGGGTGGTACTCTGTGTGCGAGCGGTCCATTCTTGGTACGCCCTCACTAGAGCACCTCGCCAACAGCCCACGAAGTCTGCTGTTTCTGAGATGCTTCCATCCTTGGCGTGGTAGCCGATGATCGTTCCTTTCTGAACGTCCGTCAAAGCACTACCTCTGCCCGTTGTGCTTACGTGACGCACTATGGCTCATCTATCCTGGCCGGCCTCTTATATCTCCGTGCTGTTGACCTTATCACGTGCAGTCTGTGACGCGCCTGGGCACGTACACTGTGATTCCGGGGGTGATCACATTATTCTGATGCAACCGTGTATACCGACAATGATACAGTTCAAATAAGTTCTTTCATATATCAAATGGCGACCAAACTCTTCTGCGCTTCCCAAATATAGGCGTTCACATAGGGGCCGGGTTTTACGAAAGCTACGGCAAAATAGTTAGTTCTTCCTTTTCATCTGAGCAGTACTGAATATAACCTATCACTATTGATACGCGCTCCCTTATAGTCTGTTCTCTTCTCGATGATCCAAGGCATGGTGGGGAAGGCATAATCCTTCTGACATGGACATCGTGCCACTGGATGGAAACAAGTGAATCAAGTATCTTCTCTTTCTTTTCTTAGGCCAGTCGCCATTGTTGTGACCTTTTAGTAGCTAATCCATCCCCATAAATGACTAATTAGCTAAAGTGGTTATTTTTGTTTGCTAAAGTGGTCATAACAAACCTGAAGGGAAAGGAACGCTTTCTGGTGCGCAGGTTTACTCGTTTCAGTCAAGTTCGGTCCACTTCTCAGACAGCAAATGTATTTCGTTCAAGCTTATTTTAGCTCATTTTGCTTGCCCCGAGTTAATTTTTTCTAGCCAGTTAAAGGGTTAATGCAGAGTTACAGTAACAACAAGCGTTTAGGTTGACAAAAGTCTGAATGACCAAAGTGATGCTCACAGGCACACATTGTTTTTTCTAAAGCACTTGGAATAAGAAATGCAACATAAATCTGTAAAATTAACTTTATTTCCGAGCGAAGCAGAATTTATTTTGTGATTTTTAGCAGCAGAGACGAAGTTATTACATATATTAAAGTATGCTAATGTTTTCCCTAACCCAAATAGCAGATTTTACTTTTGACACGAAATCGTAGACAGCGTGCGCTGCATTCCGAAAATAAAACCACAGGAGTTTTTTTATTTTTGTTCAGGGACGCATTGAAATAAAAAAATGCCAAAACACTAATCTGCAATTTTACTTTTTCCATCCCCAATGGAAGTTCGTGCCATGATGCATTTTGAGGAAATGGAATCTTAAATATTTAATTAAACGCCTTTCGTAGACGAAGTGTCTTGTCTCCGAAATGCGTTCAATGAAACTGGAATTGTATTTATGCTTTCATGTTAGCAACGGAACGAAAAATATATTATTCTCTGTGAATTTCTCTTCTAATCAAACATCCATTAGTAAAATGATAATTAAACATCCTTCCTAAAAAAAGCATAAAGCTTAGGTTCATTCGGATTATAAAGTACTGGATGTTGAGTTCTTACCAAATAAAAATTTTAAGGTCAGAACAGACTTACAGCAAAAGTTTTTCAGCATGAGTTATACAATAATTTTACGAATTTGCATATTAATGCATTATTACAAATTCAAAAGCCGCGCAGAAAAGAAAGAAAAGAACTACGCAAAGGAAAAGTCAGAGTGATGGTCAGTTGATAAGTCATAAAAAGTATGAAAAAGGAGAGATTTGTTTAACTTATCTCAGGACTAGCAGTCAGACTAAGATATATGAGCAAACAACACGAAACAATTAGTGACTGACTACGCGTACAGATGATTGAAGTGATAGCTGCAGTAAATGCCATCAATAGAATGAAAACAACAACGAGAACAACAGAAATTTAGATTTTTATCTGTAGTTCCAATCCACGGTTCAGATTTAGTATTCACTATTTTAAGAACGCAGAAAATCTAATCTTTACACCTGGTAAATACTTTTTAGATTAAAGAGTAAAAGTAGTCTAAAGGAAAACATATTGGTTTGTAATCTAAAAGTAGTTTAAGGGAAATATTTTTAGATTTGTAGTCTAAAAGTAGTTTAAGGGAAAGATTTTTAGATTTGTTGTCTAAAAATAGTCTAAGGAAAAAAACCCTTTGGTTTGTAGTCTAAGGTAAATATTTTATAGTTTCATATCCTAAAAGTAGTCCAAAGGTCAATATTTCATAGATTTGTAGTCTAGAAGTAGTCTAAAGGCAAATATTTTATAGATTTATAGTCTAAAAGTAATCTGTAGGTAAAACGTTTGAAGTTTGCAGTCTGAAAGTAATCTAAATGTAAATAGTTTATAGAATTACAGTCTAAAACACCCTAAAGGAAAATATTTCATAGGTTTCTTACACAGTGTAACAGAGTTTTATTTTTTATTTGTTCCTGAGAAATTACTTCCTAATTGCTTATGCTTCAAAAGAATAGAAAATGGCTATTATTCCCCACAAATCTTACTCAGTACAGTGAAATTTTTATATTTACCTATTTTTTAGAACTTTCGCGATGAACTCGGTTCTGGGTAAACTTTTTAAAGTCGGTATTGAGTAAAGTTCCCGTACATTTCGGGGTGGTGGTGATTTAGCGTGAACAGTTACTTTTGGAACTTTCTTAGTTAAATAGCCGCGGATCAGAAGAAGATATAGATAGTCACAGATCAGAGGAAGCGTCACCAAGCTTTATACAGCTTCTTCAATCTGTGTAAACAAAATTTGTCGGTGACGGGGAGCTATTCATTCATCGCTCCGGAGTGAGTATCTTTAACCGACTAAGCTACACCACCGGAATGTATCGCTGCAGATTTGTTGAAGTGAGTTGCTCTAACCAACTAAGCTACACCGACGGAATGTATCGCTGCAGAGTTGTCGAAGTGAGTTGTTCTAACCGACTAAGCTACACCGACGGAATGTATCACTTCAGATTTGTCACGTGCTTCACCTCTGTAGTACATCACATCATCTCCCTCGTATTTGGTTTTTCTTTTTTTGAAGCGAAAAAGGAACTTTCATTGATTCCAAACGATGTGTGGAACAAACATTACGCATTTTTTGGAGAACTCAATGGCTAGTAGATCCATTTTTACGTTCGGGAACCAAAGTGAAAAGAGGAATTTTTGTCGATGACCGAGATCGAAGCCGTGTCTCCTCGCTCCGGAGTGATTTCCTCTGACAGACTAAGCCACACAGACGGAATGTATCGCTACAGACTTGTCATCTTGACACGGGCTTCACCTCTGTAGTAAGTCACAACCCGCCAAGATGGTCTGTACTTCTACCACAATGTATCCGATCTGTTCGAAACAATTGGAATCGCTTGAAACCCGAATAAGTGGCGCTTCTTCATCGACAGCTCACCCGAAAGCCTGAAAGCCATGCTACTTCATGCTCCTGGAGAAGCTAGCCTGACAGCTTTGTGAAACCGTGTTGAGCCTGAAAGCTGTGTAAAGCCGTGTTGAGCCTGAAAGCCGTGTCCTTCTCTTTCCATGGCTCACTCTGTGCACCTCAAAGAGGATTACTGCATCAAGAGCTTGCTTAACGCCTTGAAGTATGATCAGTACGACTAGGAGGTCACCGGAGACTTCAGAAGAATGGTATTCCTGATGAGTCTCACCAAGTTTCCCTGCTATCTTTGTTTGAGACCTCGGTCCGCTGTGGCGCGACTGGCCACAGCGGACCGAGTACTCTGTGGAGAAGAACAAAGTCATGTGGGAGCCATTGGTGGATCCTCCAGAAGGTGCTGATGCCACAACAGCACATAAAATTGAGCCTTATGAAACAATTTGTCACAGCTCAAGATAAAGAACCTGCAGCATTCAAGTACCAGTGAGACTTTCTCCCTAAGCTGTCTAAGGCAAAGGTCAAAACCGGTGTCTTCTTTGGACCACAAATAAAGAAAACCAACAATGCAGGAAGTTCCCCAGTATGCTCACAACTGTATAAAGGAGAAAGAGGCTTGAAACAGTCATTATGAGTTTCTTGGGCAATCACAAGGTCGAGAACTATGTAGAGCTGTTTGAGACCCTGGTGATGAGCTATAGAAAAATGGGCTGCAGGATGTACCTAAGTGATCCTTGATGCTCATTTTGATAAATTCAAAGAAAACATGGGAGAGTACTCGTAGAAGAAAGATGAGCACTTCCACCAGGACATACTGAACTTTGAACGTAGCTACCAGGGACAGTCTAACGGAGACATGATGGGAGACTACATTTGGGGCTAATTCGTGACAGTGATTTACAATGTAGTGGTAAATCTGGAAAACCTATTCCCTTCGAATTCTTTTGTGTGGTCAGTTTTGCATAACTGTAGTATAAATGTATGCTAACTTCGACAATACAAATTTTGAAGTTGTGAATCCGCTCATTGGTGCAAATATGACATGAATGTTAAGTCAGATAATATCCGAAAACATTCTCAAGTGTTCGGATATTATCTGACTAACCATTCATGTCATGTTTACACCAATAAATGGATTCACAACTTCAAAACTTGTATTGTACAATGGTGTAATCCCGTATTTCATTCATTGATGTCAACTTTGATTCATATGTTGTTATTATTTGAACGAAAATACGCATATCTGGCCGTTTCCTCATTGGAAACAGGTAAATTTCAAAATACAGTAGTGTCGCATTTTACGCGGAGGTTGTGTTCCGACGAGACCACGTAAAGCAGAAACCGCGTGTATTCAAAACCAATAATAAAACTACATACACAGTAGATTTTACTGTTTTAAACCGTTTTCCTGGGTGCCAACATAAAACCGTAAAATGTACAGTTTTATGTTGGCACCCAGGAAAACGGTTTAAAACTGTAAAATCTACAGTCAATTTTTTACAGAGTACAATAAATCACTTCACACGCTTTTTTTTCTTTATATATATACTGTATTATTCGCTTACATATATCTATTACAGTATAATGTGTGTTTTGCAAAGAATAATATATACGTACTTCTGTAACGGTTATAGTTAAAATATGAGATAGCTTGATGCAAATCCTTACGCATACCTACCTAATCGTTGCATTCACTACGTAACACCACTGCGAGGTCGTCAACGCTGGGGTCCAAAGCTGATGCATTAGGTGCAGTAGTTGGGGACTCTGGGTGGTGCAATGGGGAGCCAGTAAAACGAGTTTCTTTTCTGGAAAAATCATCGTTATCGGCAACTGTTGCCGCTGCGTCTTTAGCTGCTGAAAAATATCCTAATACGGCATTAAAGAGTCTGCAATAATTTATACTTCGGCTTATTTTAAGGCTACGTTCCATAGAGCGATCATAGTTAGAAATTAAATCTTTCAAGCTGCTTGGGCCGCCCCGGTGGCGCAGTGGTCAAAGGCGCTGGCCTCTGATCATTCGTCCGTAAGGGGTCCGGGTTCGAATCCCGGTGAGGCATGGATGTTGTGTTTGTCTTACGGCACTGGGCTCTCTCCCTTCCCTGAAACCAGTGACCCTAAATTAGGGACGGGCGACTGCTTATAGCCCATTGAGTTGCTCACGGTGGTCGTTAAACCTCCAATAAAAAAAAAAAAAGCTGCTTGGAAAATATCGGCAAACTTATGCAGATTACCACTGGCAGTTTCATCTTGTGCGTCGGTGTCGTCATCATGATCTTCGTCCGAGAAAGTTTACACAAATTCTTCATTTGTCAACAGTTCTGGATGTCCATCAATCAAATCTGTAATTTCTTCCTCCAGAATATCGACGAATCTTTCACCCCCTCCCCTCCAATCTGCTTGGCCATCTGAGTAATATGTTTTCCTTCCTCTATAACGAAATAAATTTCTCCGTCATTTTTATCCGCGCCAGGATTCGAACCCGGGTCCCCTCATTCCGGAATAAGTTGCTCTACCAATTGAGCTACGCGGACGTTTTATTCTGATTCCTATCTGCCTTTATGTCGTGTGCGTCCTTCTGGCAGGTACGTCACATCTCCTGGTACGTTACATCATCTCCCTCTTATTTATTTTTTTTGTTTTGTTTTCGAAGTGCTAGAGAAGGGATTCTTTTATTTTTCCTATCTCGCGGTGTGGAAATAACATCACACCAATGCGAGATTTTGAACGGTCGGGTCATCCGGATAGTTCGGGCGCCATTATAACGAAGTAAATTTCTCCGTCATTTTTATCCGCGCCAGGATTCGAACCCGGGTCCCCTCATTCCGGAATAAGTTGCTCTACCAATCGAGCTACGCGGACGTTTTATTCTGATTCCTATCTGCCTTTATGTCGTGTGCGTCCTTCTGGCAGGTACGTCACATCTCCTGGTACGTTTCACCTCGTTGATGGTAGGAAAACCTTTAAAATCATTGACGCAGTCATACCGCAGGGGCCGCCAGCACGCATTGATTGATTGTTTCGTAGCTCCATTTCCAGTGTGATATGAATTTAGCAGTGGGGTTGACCGCGTATAACTGAATCCGCGTAAAATGCGTCACCACTGTATCACTGTCCTAGTCACAATAGCAAAGTTTGTGGGGATAATAGACATTTTCTATACTTTGTAGGTATAAGCAATCAAGAAATAACAGTTACTACGCAGGAACGAAATTGTGTTCCTCAGTGTTACCAAAGAAGAAATATGCTTTGTGAGCAGTCATTCGTATAATTGCCATTGTACCCTGTAAAAAAATTCCTGGAATTATGGAGGAGTGAGTATTCCTGATTTTACCTTTTCCGTGAAATGATAGAAAGAATCCGAATTTCACGTTTTTTTCCCATACGTGAATCGACAAAAATACTGTGTTGAATCTTTCTCCGGTTGTTAACGGGAAATTAACTTTTATAAGAGGTGTAATCGGAAAATTTTCAATTTTCACGGAACCTTTCCGTGATTCCGTTTACATATTACCAGAACAATGCTGATCTCACCGTTTCAATATCCATATGACGGAAAATTACCGGTAATAGCAGCAGTTTGCGGGAGAGTGCGCAGGATGTTCACACAATTTTATAACGATATTTCAGCATGTGAGGTGCCTGCCAATCAAGACGCACATGAGATAAAGGCAGATAGCAGCGAGAGCATACGTCCGCGTAGCTCAGTTGGGAGAGCGATTTACCCCGGAGTGAGGGGACCCGGTTTCGATTTCCGACGTCGACAAAAATGACGGAGAAATTTACTTCGTTATAAGCAATACAATTAATGTTTAAAATAAAATTATTCATTTCTTAAATGCTCTATCTCATAACCCTTTCTCTACAGTATGAATCTACATCTAGATTTCCAAGATCACAGGGCCTATCTTAAAACTGGTAGTTGTATTTTATTCCACTCCTCTTCCACTGCTTTCTATTGTCCAATCATTGTTTTAGGTCTGCGTTTAGAAAGCGCTCTTTTTTACGAAAATCCTCCTTCAGTAAATAAACAAGACATCACTCTTTCCACGTTTAAGCAACACATAGAGAATATATGCAAAATATATAGACGTGATGCCCGTTGATGTGCCTGCCCAGCAGGACGCACACGATATAAAGGCAGATAGCAGCGATAATGAACGTCCGCGTAGCTCAATTGGTAGAGCAACTTATTCCGGAATGAGGGGACGCGGGTTCGAGCCCCGGCGTGGACAAAAATGACGGAGAAATTTACTTCGTTATAATGGCGCCCAAACTTTCCAGATGACCCGGCCGTTCAAGATCTGGCAATGGTGTGATGTTCTTTCCACACCGCGAGAGAGGAAAAATAAAGAGAATCCCTTCTCCAGCGCTTCGAAAAATAAATGTGTGTGACGCTGCATTCCACACACTAGATTGACTGGGAGTTCTCAAGTGCACGTTCTACAGCGGATGGCTGCCTGCGACGATTCATGGTCACGGCTGACCCGTGGGCATGCCCCCGGCCCTCTTTCGGGGGCCGGGGGAGATGTGACATGCCTGCCCAGCAGGATGCACACGATATAAAGGCAGATAGCAGCGATAACGAAAGTCCGCGTAACTCAATTGGTAGAGCGATTTATTCCGGAATGAGGGTACTCGGATTCGAGCCCCGGCGTGGACAATAATGACGGAGAAATTTACTTCGTTATACCGTCTCTTTCTTCATCTTTTCAAGAAGAACAGTAATAGATTTTGATGTATGACTGGTGGCTTGATCCTGATGGAGTTCTAGTCTTTGAAGACTCTGTGGATAAAGGAATGGTATTTCCTCTTTAAATATAGGAATTAAAACATTATTTTGGTAATATGTAGAATTGATTTCAACGTTTCTTAACTTAAGTTCTCATTGTACGAGAAACTGGCAATAATCATGAATCCTTTTTTTTTTTTTTTTTTGATTGGAGGTTTAACGACCACAGTGAGCAACTCAACGGGCTATAAGCAGTCGCCATGAATCCTTGACTGAAATCTCCTTTGAATTCTTGGAACTAAGTTTTAAGCCTTTTTCTGCTCTTTTGCAACAGTAAATCAAACTTTTTAGCACGTCTTTTGTAAAAAAGATCGTGCTTAAGTTATCGGTTTATCGGTCCGTCTGTCCGTCCGTCTGTAGACACAATATCTCTGCAACTATTAGCCCGATTTGAAAAATTCTTTTTACATTGGGAAGCCTGAAATATGCAAATGATGATCCTTTATTTCGTTTTTTATTTACGATGTACAATTTCGCCACTAGAGAGTGTAAATGTAGATGATGTCGAATTCAAATTGCATTTTATTCCATATATTTGCTTCTAAACGCCCGATTGAAAAAAATATTTTATCTTTCGATTCCATTTATGTCGAAGAGTATTTTAGGTATAGTTACTTTTCCAAGTTACGCATAGATTTTCCGCTAGGGCGTGTAAAAAAATTACGTTTCCCACGATATCTCTTCTTCTAAAACTCCGATTTGAAAAATTTTTTCTTCAGCGGATACAGATCCTGATGGAAAATCTTTTGCATTCAATTTCTAATTTTTGGTAAAGAGTACTTTCGCCACCAGGGGGCGTAAACGTTAATTTTTATTTCTGATGTGTTTTTGCAATAAAATTTGAGCTTCTAAAATCTCGATTGAAGAAATTCTTTCGCGGACCGATGCCCGTCATGTGGATAAACGTTTTTGGAATATTTTCTTCTTAAAATATTGCATGGTTTTTCCTCCAGAGGGCGTAGATGTATATCTTATTTTTGTCAATGTCTGTTCTTCTAATGGTCCGATTTGAAAAATTCTTTCTTTTTTGGCTACAGTTTCCGGTGTGACATGTTTTTCATATAATTTCAAAATTTTCAAGTAATTCATAGACTTTCCGCTAGGGGGAGTAGAGGTAAATTACGTTTCCCTCCGACATCTCTGCTTCTAAAACAACGATTTGAAAAATCCTTTCTGCACCGGATGCAACTTTTGATAGGAAATCCTTTGCAAATAATTTCTAATTTTTGGTAAAAAATGGTGTGGCCACCAGGGGGCGTAAGTCTTAATTTCCGCTTCTGATGTATTTGCAGCGAATCCTGAGCTTCTAGAAACTCGATTGAAAAAAATTCGTTTGCGGACCGATACTACTCACGTCGACAAACATTTTAGGAATATTTTCTTCTTAAAATAATGCATGCCTTCTACGGCAGGAAGCGTAGAGGTATATCTTATTTTTGTCAATATCTCTACTTCTATGAGTGCGATTTGAGAAATTCCTTCTTTGTTGAGTAGTGTTTCCAACGCGAAATGTTTCTGATATAAATTCAAAAATTTCAAGTAAATCATAGACTTTCCTCTAGGGGCGCAAAGGTGAATTGCATTTTAACCGATATTTCTGCTTCTAAAATTCCGCTTTGAAAAATTCTTCCTGTATCGCATACAGCTCCTGATGGAAAATGTTTTTCATATAATTTTTAATATTTGGTAAAGAATGGTTTGGCCACCAGGGGGCATAAGTGTTAATTTCTACTTCTGATGTATTTGCAGCAAAATCTGAGCTCCTGAAAACTCGCTAAATGTTTTTTTTCTTGGACCGATACCGCTCACATCGAAAAATCTTTTGAGAATACTTTCTTCCTAAAATAATGCATGGTTTTCCCGCCAGGAGGGCGTAGATGCATATCTTATATTTGCCCATATCTCTGCTTCGAAGAGTCCGATTTGAAAAATTCTTTCCTTGTTGGAGAGCGTTTCCGTGGCGAAATGTTTCTCATATAAATTCAAATTTTTCTTAACGCACAAGTCTGCAACCAGAATACGTAACTTCACGATTCCGTTTACAGCAATATCTGCGGGATTAAAAACCCGATTGAAAAACTTCTTTCTTCCGTCAGATACTACTGTTTTCCATACCAGTTCCATTGACTTTGAATAGCTTTGATAAATTTAATTCGCGTCAGAACGGAATCAAAAGACGTGCTCATTACACCCAAAAATTCGGTGTCATCTTTCTTGTTTTTTGTTGCAGTCGTTTAGGTGGATCCATGCTTCATGTACAATATGTACAATAAATTTTCATCTGTCTCTGGATAAGTGATTTTCATAAAAAAGTCTGCACCGTGTTCTGCGCTCAGCCACGTACCTAGACAAAAGTGACTAACATTATGTTTTTTCTTTTTTCAGATTCAAATCTTTGTTTATTATCTTGCTTGCATTTGATTCAGAGATTTTTAACGACTTAGCCATTGCTCTTTGGGTCGGCAGATTTTCTTTTAAGACCAGAGACTTTGCTGTTATAAAAGGACGTACCTTCTTTCGATATTCGTTTGGTGTTCTTTATATTGTTTAAAGCTATGCTTGATCATTTTTCTGTCTATTATTAATAATATTGCTTAATGTACATTTAGAAAAAATGCTAATTCCATGATTTCACAAAGGTTTTTAATTACAGAATATTTCTCTTCGTAAAAACATTACCTTCTATCCAGAGCTTGTTTACCTTCGCCATTCTCTTAGTAGACGATATTTAACGGCAGCAGATGTTTTGTGCTTATCTAATACGCTGTTGCCAGTTTCAATTCTTTGAGCGTCTTTTACTTTCTGTAATTTCTTATCGAAAACATCCTAAAAATCTGTGAACATCCTCTGCAAATCATAATATGGTGCTCAAATTACCCTCGGGCGCGCGAGAGATTGTTTTAAAGGATTATTGCCGATTTCGGCACACACTCTCAAAAACGTTCGCCATTCTTGAAAGCAAAGCTTCGAATCGCGTGTTAAGGATTACTACTAAAGATATCAAAACTAAATGGTTTGGGGTCATTTTGTGCTAGTTATTTTGCGTGAAAATTTTCGTGTAACAAATTGGAAATATTTTCAGTGTTAACGCTCTTGAATTTTAATGGGAAGATGTTACAATTTCTTATGCTGCATTTTTTTTTAGTTTTCCCGTTCATGTGTGGCCAATTTCTATAACTTGTTTGATACTACGTTACGGCAATTCAACAAATAAATGAAATTCCTTTTAACCTTATTTTAAATCGCTCTTCAATGTCTCATTTTACGTATCTAACAAAAGAAACCGACCAGACGGAATCAGCATTATTTCTACCAGAAGATCTTCACACAGATCTTTCAACGCTTTGCTTTTCTGTATTTTAGCTATTGACATGCTTCTCCTTATACTGGCGCCCAGAGCAGAGGATTTACCGATGAATAAACATCGTTGCTAGGCTCATTAGGGAAGCGCAAGCAAATGTGGTTTTATGTGATTCTAGGAGATAGAAACTGCTTAGGTCAAAGAAAACATGGTGTGTTCTTTCATTTGAATTATCTTCTGAGCAAAGTAGTGAAACATAAAAGACTTCAGCTTGCAGCGTTTAAATAATTTTTATACGGGACAAAGAAACTGCGCTAATAAAATGAAAAGAAAATACCATGATTTCTTTTATTATTTAAGAAGAAAAATAAAAATCTTAAGGGAGAACCAAGTTCTGCAATTTGCAGTGAAATTAACTAAGTCATTTCGGTGGCGCAGTGGTGTAAGCGTTGGCCTGAGTTCGAGTCTTGTATGAGGCATAGGTGGTATGCCTGTCTAACGGTGATGGCTCTAAAATAGGGACAATATAATACATTGTATAATAGTATTTATAGCTCTTAATTAGAGACGGCGATTGCGTACAGCTCTAAATTAGGAACTGTGACTGCTCATAGCTCCAAATTAGGGCTGGCAACTGTTTATAGCACTGAAGTACGGCCAGTGACTGCTTATAACTCCAAATTAAGGACAGAGACTGCTTATAGCTCTAAATTAGGGACGGAGACTGCTTATACCTCCAAATTAGGGACGGCGAATGCTATTAGATCTAAATTAGGGACGGCGACTGCTTATAGCTCCAAATTAGGGGAGACGGCTGATTACAGTTCTTCGAGTTCCTCACGATTGTGGTAAAACCTAAAAAATTACTATACTGTACAAGCGTGTACTTCTCTAACACTCCGAATACCAGATTAGAGAATAATTTGATATTAACAGCCTTCTTTTACTTTTTGTGTGTATCTTTGTTTCTAAGGAAGTCCGTGGACTGAGTCTTGAAAGGTTTAAACTCCGCCATTTTATTATCATATCAACACCATATTAATTCAATACAAATCGATTTTCTTTATAAAGAATCTGAAGAGACTTTTGTCGCTACATCGATAGACCGAAATTTAGCAGCAGTTCAATTTAAATATTTTACTACTTACTCGAAAATTATCATGCCCAAATAATTTATCCAAATCCAATACATTTCGGTTACTGTCGGACTGCTAATTTCGATGATCTCTGCCTAAACATCTTAACACCAAACTGTGTCATTGTGTAATGCGCTAAGGATATTTCTCGCTAAGGCATTAAGATTTTATATTTATCTTGTCTCAAATTGTAATGCAATCATTTTATATTGTGCGCAATGTAGAAGAAGCTATACTGAATTCTTCGGCGACATCGCCTTAGCCTTTTTCAAAATCTCCAGCCTTTTATTTTTTTCAGAATTTCCATTTCCAAAAAACTTTTAGTGAAAATTGTCATTGTCCACCATTTCAAGTTCATTAATCGGGTCATGTGAAGATAGTGCAATTAAAAATATATTTTACTGTCTAAGGAAAGCGAGATAGAAGTAGACGCCTCACTGTGGCGGGAACACTTCTAGAGTAACTTCGAGAGTTGATAGTACAAAGATAGTGACCTATACATCTATTTAACTTCCCATTAGATTTTGTGTTTTCTTATGAAAATTTCGTTACTACTTGGTTTAAGATTTTCTCACCAAACGGGCACATTACTCCCCGAACAGCTTGTACATTCTGACAAAGTTAACAGTGAATCAGAACAAGATAAACTGACGACGTTTAATGTGAATAGTCTGGAAATTAAGAGTAGGTTGTGGAGAGTTGATATGGTGAAAGAAACTGAAGCTTGTTGGATATCAATGAGAATCAAAGAAAACGTATTGCTGCTCTGTGATTGAGATCTACATTGTATGTCGATACAAGAGCATTTGAGGTCAGCGGATAAATTGAAACGAGATTTTATTGTATTGATGACCTGAGCTTTGAGTGAGTGGAAAATAAAGGATAAGTTAATGTTACACGCAAGTGCTGATTCTTTCAACTCCGCTGCTATTATCATTCACTTAGTCATTTCAGAGGTGAAATATATGTCCAGAAAGCATTAGTTAATTAGCTAACTCCTTAAACTACTTCATCAAATCTTAAAAAGACTGCAGAGTCTTTACTTTGATGGCTTTCAGACGGAGAATGTTTAGTACTTGAGCATCGGATAATTAGATGTAAACAATCCATCAAACATGAACCTGAGCTTATGAATGAGTTCCGTGATCATCATCTAAGAAGAAGCGATTTGCAATTTAAAAGCAGCCCACTTTTTGAAAAAAAAAAAAGAGAATTGGTTGATAGCCTTTCAAGCAGGAAGTTTAAAGTTTCACAACAATTCCGCCTCTTTCCAACAGACTCCGAAGATATTGATAAACCACGGAATAAATCGTTTTTGTATGCGCTGGGCATTAAAAATACAGCATTTTCATAACTGTGGCATTGGTGTTTTCCATAAAGAGAATCCCAGTATTAATTAAACTTAACAATTTTTTACATGTTTTTCGTTGAAACGAACCCAGTTTAATGATTCATTACAAATTATCGTTCAGAAAATGAAACCGCATTCATTATATCGAAGATTTCGTTGGTTCTGAATTCATTATTACGCAATTTCATACGTATCAAATTTTAAGGGGAAAGTATTATTTTTATCAATCATTTTGTAACGTTTAAAGGAAAAGTGTTTTTTCTAACAGTCACTCTGTGACGTATGACTCTAATTTAAACTTCCTTTTGAGTTTCTGTGTTCTTATGTAAATTCGGTTTATTTTAATTTTTTCTCACTTAACGACACAGTTTCGCCCGACAAGGCGGTAAAATTTGGCAATCTGACAGAAGGTCAGAGGGCGATTAAAGTAAAAGAAGTGGTTTGAGATTAGAGCTGAATGTATAATGTCGAGATAAGCGAAAATAATGTTTAGACGTGCGATGCTGAGATTAGCAGAGGGTGATTCTTTCTGCCTGGACGTTAGCATTTATTAGTTATTCAAGAAGTGTGAATATACAATGAGAGGACAGAAATAAAGGATACCTGACTTCTAGGCAACGCGACGCTGTCACCTCTCTGGCTATTGAATGAACACACGAATTGATAGATATACAGGTAAGAGGACATCACTGCATTCACGGTAATTCGATGTCAGCACGGATATACGCCATGAGTTACACGAGTTTGAAAGAGGGGTGGTAATGGGTGCCAAACGCATAGGTCACTCCATTGGGGAGGTGGTGTAGTGATTGCAGTTTCTGTGAAAACACAAGTTTGTCCATGACGGAGATCGAATTCGCACCCCCTCACTCCGGAGTAAGTTGCTCTCCCAAAGAAGCTACGCGGAAGGAATGTATCGCTGCATATTTGTTGTCTTGACACGTGCTTTACCTCTGTAATACGTCACATATCTCTGTTTGACAGCATCAAGTAGGTATCGGGAATACGGCTTTTCTGGAACAGTATCGCATCGCAGACAACGCTATGAGATGAGAAAGGTGGTGGATGAACATAGCCGTCGACATCTGTTTCGCATAGACAGATTCAATTGAAAAACAACAGTGGCACAAATTAGCCCCGATTCCAACAAGTTGGTTCCAGAAAGTTCTCCACCAAGACCATCAGGCGATAATTAACAACAATAGATTACAGGAGCCACCGACCCACCAGTCTCTTTACAAAAATAGGTTATAGAAGCCGCAGACCCACCAGTTTCATTAACAGCAATAGGCTATAGGAACCGCCGTCCTACCAGTCTCGTTAACACCAATAGGTTATATTAGCCGCCGACCCACCAGTCTCATTAACAGGAATAGGTTATAGGAACCGCCGACCCGCCAGCTTCATTAACAGCAATAGGTTATAGGAACCGCCGATCCACCAGTCTCATTAAAAGCTATAGGTTATAGGAGCCGCAGACCCACCAGATTCTCATTGCTAACGCCACACGGACTCGCCTGAGCTGGATATAGAACACCTATACTGGACCTATGATGAGTGCAGACGGGTCACTTGGTCCAATTCCAATTTTCAATTATTTCGCGCAGACGGGAGGGTGCGGATCAATTGGAAACCGCGCGAATCGATGGACCGTGCATATCAACAAGGAATTGTTCAGGCTGCTTGAGGCTCGGCTGTGAACTAAGGCGTGTTCATCTGCCACACGTTCGGGCCTCTGGTACGTCTAGATCAGAGGTGGGGAACCTTTTCATGTTGGAAGGCCGCATTAAGTTAGCTGTTAATCTAACAAGGCCGAATTCAAGAAACTTCAATTGGATGCACTTCGAAATGTACATTATTTTGGAAAAATCTTACTATGTACTAACTTCAAGAAATGAATAAAAAATTGTTAATTCTAAAGTTAACTAACCTTTTAATGACTTTGTTGTGACTGTATTTTATAGGAAAGCATTTGAATATTTGGCTGGAACATGGAGGTCCGAAGTTTTAGTTGATCCTCTAGATGGGTATCCGTCATTTTAGCTGATCCTGTAGATGGGTATCCGTCATTTTAGCTGATCCTGTAGATAAGTATCCATCATTCTAGCTGATCCTCTAGATAAGTATCCGTCATTTTAACTGATCCTCTAGATGGGTATCCGTCATTTGTGACCTTAAGGGCGTCTTGATTTGGGTTAGGTAGGAGAATGTAGATTCACAGCAATAAGTGGTTGGAAACCAAAAAAAGCATTTGAATACTTGGTTGCAACATGGAGGTCCAAAGTTTTAGCTGATCCTCTAGATGGGTATCCGTCATTTTAGCTGATCCACCATTTTAACTGATCCTCTAGATGGGTAACCGTCATTTGTGACCTTAAGGGCGTCTTGATTTGGGTTAGGTAGGGGAATGTCGATTCGCAGCAATAAGTGGTTGGAAACCAAAAAAGCATTTGAATATTTGGCTGCAACATGGAGGTCCGCAGTGTTAGCTGATCCCCTAGATGGGTATCCGTCATTTTAGCTGATCCTCTAGATGGGTACCCTCATTTTAGCTGATCCTCTAGATGGGTATCCGTCATTTGCGACCTTAAGGGCGTCTTGATTTTGGTTAGGTAGGAGAATGTAGATTCGCAGCAATAAGTGGTTGAAAAGCAAGAAAGCATTTTTCGTGCATGTTGCCAAAAACGTGGGTATTCTATTGCATTTTTCCATATTTCAATTGGATCTTTCTTATGTCAAATATGGACTTTAAAATGTCATCTTTTGAGAGCTCAATCAATTCCATCTGTAGTTCTTTAGGAGCCATAGAACGAAATCAAGAGCGTAGCAGGTGTCAAATTAGCCCTTATGACTTACTAAGGTTTTAATTGTGGCCGTCAGTCGGGGATCATTATTTCTTTGAATCTTCTTTTACTGTTCGGTATTTCAAATACGGTCATTTTTAGATTAAAATAAAAATAATAAAAGACGAACGAAAACACTTCAACAAAAATAAAAGGATTTGCACTGCAAAATTTGGATTCACTCAAAAGGCCGCAGGCTCTCCATCCCTGGTCCAAATAAATCTGCCAGCTCGGAGAAATAGGACCCGTCGCAGACAGCCTGTTTCCAGAGAACTGGGATTAAAGAATGAGACGCCGTCTGGCTGAGGTTCATTCCATAATTCCATACAATTATGTACAAACAGGATCGTTCGTCTATGAATTCTAACCTGCTTGGATGTTAAGACACTGACAAAAGTCCTTTAGAAATTGCAAAAATTGATAAAAATGATTTCTTGTTTTGTTTTCTCTTCTCCAAAGTTAGGAAAACTAAGGAAAATGAATTGATGACTCAAACCGAAAAAGATAGAACATTTATTTTAGAGATTCGAAATTATAGGGCAATATCGGAAGTGGTTTGAGATTGAGTCAAGAGTACGACAGAGATGTATGTTATGTGTTTGTATGTACTTCCATTTCTCCATCATTTTGTTGAAGAACATAATTTCGTGACATACACCCATCGTCAAAAAAATTGATGCACCCAGAAGGAAGCTACTGACAAGAATGAAACTTGGTGAATAGGTTTGACATCGTTAGACATGCAAATGATTCAAGTATCACGCTCGGCCGCGCATGTTACACAAGCAAGGAGGGGTCGTAGCGCTGTGCCTGACCGGCTATATAATGTCATCCCGTTGGGCATGCTTGCCATTCTGTCTCATGCTATTTTGTTGGTTGCATCCTTTGGAAGTGAAGCTTTCCTCGGACAAAAGTTCAGAGGCAATATGAGCAGTTGGAGGATTTCGAGAGGGGCAGCATGGTCGGGCTTCGGGAAGCGAAATGGCCTTATCTCCGTATTGAGCGCCATACCGGTCGTGCGCATATCACCACAGCACGCTGTTGGCGGCAGTGGATAGAACAAGGCACGCAGCAGCGGCAGGAAGGTCTGGGAGACATAGACGAGCCACGGAGATAGAAAGAGAGAGAGAGAGAGAGAGAGAGAGGACCAACGGGTTGTCCGACATACACGGAGTGACCCAACAGCCATGATTGCGGACAATCAGCGAGCGGTGGTGTTCTCCATGAATCGTCCGATTAGTGCCAGCACTATTGGCAGACGGCTGCATCACAGTAGGGCTACACACATGCAGACCGTTACGACGAATACCCTTGACAACTTTGCATCATTGTCAAAGACTGCAATGGTGTCGTGCCAGACTGTCATGGAACCACGCAGAATAACAGCGAAGGATCTTCAGTGACGAGCCCCGATTTTGACTTGGAGCAGACGACCAACGAAGTGGTCAGCGCCAAGATGAAGCGGTTTGTTGTCGGGGCGTCACACGTCCAGAAGGCCTGGTGTCATGGTGTGGAGTGCAATTGCTTACGACGCCAGATCACCTTTGGTGTTCATTACAGGCACTTTGACAGCCCAACGTTACATTAATGAGGTCCTGCAACCAGGGGCCCTACCTTTTATGAACGCTCATTCCGGTGCGTCTTCGCAACATGACAACGCTCGTTCGCATGCTGCTGCTGTCACGAGAGCTTGCTTTCAAGGCACTGACACTGTGCCATGGCCAATCGCATCGCCAGACCTATCGCCGTTTGAAAATGGATTGGATGCTATTGGAGGCTTTATCCACACTACACCCCTACCACACAATCTGCAGGAACTGCGTTAGAAGATTCAAGCCGCATGGGAGGATGGCTTATAGCAGGACATCATTAGGAAACTGTACAACTCCATGCCGAGACGTCTGACATGCTATGTGAGCAAACATGGCGGTCCGACGCCATACAGAGAGACACTACTTATTTGCGTGTAGCTGAATAAATATTGTCCATATCAGGCTCAATGTTTAATCATTTATTGTTCCTGGTAACCTTTACCTTCCTTCCAAACAGCATTGCAAGCCGACACGTCCTTCTGGGTGCAGCTAGGTTTTGACGATGAGTGTATGTACATCAAAGAGCTGAAATATTATGACCATCTGTGTAATATGATGTCGGTCCTCCACGTGCAGCCAAAACAGCTATCACCCGGCGAGACATAGATGCTTCAAGATTTCTAAGGGTGTCATGTGCCACCTGGTACCAATCCCTTAGACTCTTTAACTATTGTAAATTATGTGGTTGAGCCGCCGCCAATCGGATATGCTGTTCCAATACATAACACAGATGCTCAATTGCATTGATGTCTGTGGAATTCGAAAGCTAGGGCAATACCTGGAATTCTTCCTCTAGTTCCGCGAACCATTCTAAAACAATCAGGGCAGTGTGGCATGGCGATGTATTTGCTTAAAGAAGGCACTACTGGAGGTGAATACCGTTGCCATGAAAGGATGTACCTGGTGTGCAATGATGTTTAGGTAGGTGCTAAACGCCATGGTTTTTCTACACAAGAATGACTGCACCCAAGGTTTCCCAGCAGAGCAGCACCCAAAGCATTACACCTTTTCTAGCAACTTGTTTTCGGACCATGGTGGATCCTGGTGCCAACACTTCCCCAACTAAACGACGCACACGTACCAAGCCGTCCCCATAGTGCAACAGGAAAGGAGATTCATCGGATTAGACGACCTTCTTCCAATCATTCATGGGCAAGTTTTGATGCTCGCGTGTCCATTGTAGGCGGTTCCGACGGTGAACCAAGGTTATCATGGGTACTCGTAGCTGCCGGCGGCTGCACAATCCCATTTTCAGCAGGGAATCGATGCACTGTGTGTTGTGGCACATTACTCTCGTCACCAGTATTAAAATTTACGGCGACTTGCGCCACAGAGTCTCTTTTGTTGGCTCTTACCATAGGGAACAGCCTTCGCTTGCTCACCTTTAGCATCGATAAGCTACCAGGACATCGTGGCCAGCGTCTTGTACTGTGGAAATCTGACAAGATGGCTCCACATTGCTTGCGCCACATTTGGATCCTGCCATTGTCGTGATGTAGAAGGAACATCAGGACTGGAAAAATTCGTGTGTCCAGTAGGCGTTTTTCCAGTCCTCATCATTCCAGTGTCAATTTTCTCTCGTCCACTGGAGGCGCGCTTTCGTATTCTCACACTCGGTACGGTCGTCGGCTGTTATATAACCCATTCCCGCGACATAGTTCGGTACGTTCGCAAATGACTACTCTTGGCACACAAATGATGAATTCTACGGTAATTTACTAGGTAGTGGCCTGTCTATTCACTTGCACGATCCGCTCCAGTCTCCTTGGGACTCTCTAATCTGCCAGGTGTTTTCTTCCAGAGAAGATGCTGGAAGTTTGTTGCGTGTTGCACTATTCACTGTAAACCCTTGCTGCTGTTGTGCATGCAAAACCGAGGAAGACGGCCGTTTGGGAGATGCCCTAACCGGTGTACCTGGCGCCAACAATTATGCTACGGTTGAAGCCGCTCAGATCACTCGTTTCCCCTATTCGGATTTTCTATCGGACACTAACTGATTATCTATAAGCTGGTCTGCCTGATACATACCGCATAACTTGTCCACGTGATGTCGTACGTGTTGAAAGAAGCTATTTATGTGACGAGGTCGGGTGTACTTAATAAATAAGGATGAATGATGCATCAGAGGAATAAAATCGTGTAATGGAGCGAGTGGGATGGTAAATACGAGGCGAGTTCAATAAATAATGCCTCTGCGCAAGTGTCTTGCGCATGACATATTGCCTATCAATTAGTCAGACGGCAAAATATTCTTTGTGCCATTAGCTTCATCTTACTGCGTAGTAGAACTCCGTACACATATTTGTTCGTATTTAATTCTGTTTAAAATGGATGATTTCTTTTCAACTGTGTCGACGGGTGTCAAACAATGATCAGTTATAGAGTTTTTGACTCATGAAAATGTACCTCCCAAAGATATACACGCTGAATTAGTGGCAGTTTATCGTTCTGGAACTTTGGACATAAATACTGTTCGTCGTTGAGCAAGAAAATCGAAGGAATGTTGGCTCTAAAGGATCAACCGCGGAGTGGGAGGCCCGTAATCGCAACTTGCTATCTGAACAGGTAAAAAGTCGATGAGCTCATCAGGGAAAATCGAAGAATAACTCAGTGAACAGAAGCAGGAAAGCTGAACATTATTTTAGGTAGTGTCAACGACATTGTTAACGTCTTAGGACATAACAAAGTGTGTGCTCGTTGTGTACCGCGTCATCTAACGACTGAAATGACGAAATAAAGACTTTAAAGATGCCAAAGGTTGCTTTCTCGCTATAAAAAATATGGAAGTGATTTTCTCCAAAGCATTGTGACTTGTGATGAAAGTTGGGTTTACTACTATGATCCAGAAATGAAAAATCAATCGCTAGAATACCGACACCTGTCTTCTTCTCGAGCGAAAAACTCAAAACTCAAATTTCTGCAGGTAAGTACATGTTTACTGTATTCTGGGACTACAGAGGCATTATTTAGCAGAAGTACATGGTCAAAGGTAAGATTATCAACTCGGAGAGCTACATGTATACCTTAAAAAAGTTAAAGCAAAGAATAAACTGCGTGCATAGGGAAAAAAAGCAAATGATCTGCTACACGACAACGCCAAAATCCACGCCAGTGCTTTCAGACGAGACCACAGAGAAAATCGGGTTTGAAGTTCTCGAACGCCCTACGGACAGCCCAGATTGGTTGTGGTCCGACGTCTGGTTGTTTTTTGCTCACAAGAGAGACATATGAAAAGAATTCAGTTTACCTGTGATGAAGATGTTCAGGCCCCTACGACGAAATGGTTTCAAGAAGAACCTGAAGACTTTTACAGATATGGGTTTAAAAAACTTGTTAAACACTTGGCGTTTCTTCATCAGAGATGGAAACGGGTCACTGGTCAACGAGTCGACAATTTATTGCGGATCCAACGAGTCGGGCCAAGGTGTTCCTGAACCGATTTTGACCCGGTTTTATTTCCGTTATACTTTTCAAAAGAGAAAAATATATTCCAAAGAAAAATGCGCGTTGTGGAATTCTGTAGTCGATACTGGTGCCAAAGGAGTGTATAATGATTTTCCATGCAAAAATATTGTTGTCTCTTTCTTAAAGTAAAGAAGTTTTCTACCGACCGACGTGAAACGCACGGACACCATATCGTAAAAAGATATTTCCTTTGCGTTCTTTTACAGTGCGATTGTCAAGGGCAAGGTACAGGTAAACGCCATTCGCCTGCTTCTCAGCCGGATTCCCTCTCCGTGCGAAGTTTACTGTATGACTAAGAGTTACGTTTCACATCGCATCTTTTACATTGAACATTCAGAAGTTTTCGATTGATGTGCTAACATCCCGTCCCTATGACATGTCATGTCGAAATAAATTCCTTTTTTGTTAATATGGATGGATTTAATATTGAGGTTGAAAAAGGCGTCGAGGCTAACAAATATGTGCTTGTTGAAAAACACAAGGGGAAGAGTGAATGCTGGAAATTGTTTCGTCTCATTAAGAAACCGGTGAATAATTCTGTGTTGGTTGGTCTTGCTTGTTGTTCAAAATGTGGAAAGTGTATGATTACAAAGAAAGATGTCGACGGTGTAATAAAAGATTACGGAACCAAAAATCTAACGGACCATATGAAAGTATGCGCACCTCCATCAAAGCGTGGAAAGAGCGAACAATCTAAATACATAAAAAACAACAACACATTTTTGTAAATAATGATTCCCATTTGTAATATACTCACGGTCACAGGCATAGTCAGCCATTACTTCTGGATTACACAAAATAGAGGCACTAAAAATTACACTAAAATTTAGCAAGTAACCAAATTTTATTATTAAAAAGGATTTTAGTTATTAAATAACAAGCAGTTATTGGGATGAATATATATATTACGTTTATATGGTGAGTTATGGCCAAACACCTCCAAAATGACTCTACAACTTAAATCTTGGCCCTCAGTCTCCGGCAGCTGGAATGTACCTGGCCAAGGCAGCGGCCAGTGCGACATGAAGGCAGAGGGTGCTAAGAATCCCCGGAGGACCGGACTAGGCTGCCATTTGATGCTGACCTTGGCTACCTACAACGGACGCTCCCTATCTTCTGATTCAAGGCTTCTTGAATTGGAAGAGGAACTACAAAGGATCAAGTGGGACATCGTCGGGCTAAGTGAGGTAAGGAGAAAAGGAGAAAATCTCATTGAACTGAAAAGTGGACATCTCTTCTATTATCGTGGGACAGATACTGGCAGAACTAGTGGTGTTGGATTTATAATAAACAAGAAACTGAAGGATAAAGTGGTAGAAGTTGAAAGTTCCTCTGACAGAGCTGCACGACTCGTTATCCAACTATCGAGAAGATACCAGGCTCAGATTATTCAAACTTATGCACCCACCACAAGTCATCCTGAAGAAGAAATTGAAGAATTTTATGAGGAAATTCGTGATCTAAATAATAAAGGTAAGCAGCACTTGAGGATAATTATGGGAGATTTCAATGCAAAAATAGGGCACCGGCAACAGAATGAAACTTCAGTAGGTAAATTCGGTCACGGCAACAGAAACCAGCGTGGAAATACTCTCGTTGAGTTTGCAGAGGCAGAAGGATTTTTCATCTTGAATTCCTTTTTCAAGAAAAAGCCACACAGGAAATGGACATGGAGACATCCAATTGGGACGACAAGTGAAATTGATTTTATTATGTGTAACAAAAAATTCGTCATCGAAGACTGCAGTGTGCTGAACAAGTTCAACACAGGTAGTGACCATAGATTGGTGAGATGTAAGATGCACCTCAACACTAAACTGGAACGTGGCAAGCTCATAAGACAAACAAAATGTATTGACATAACCAACCTTAAAAAACACCATAATACTTTCAAGTTGGAACTGAAGAACAGATTCTCTGCTTTAGAAGGCCTAACATCGGAAGAAGTGGATATTTCGGAAGTTAACAGAAAAGTAACCAAAGCTCTTATGGAAACAGCAACAAAATTAGCTGGGTCTAAGAACAAGTTGCATGTAAACAAATTATCAGGAAAAACCAAAATGTTGATGCAAAAAAGAAGAGATGAGGACAACTAAAGAAGATGTGACTTCCAAAGTGGAATATATAGAGCTATGCAAGACAGCACGAAAAAGTATCACTGAAGACGTAAGGAAATTCAACTGTGAGCTAGTGAGGAAAGCAATTGAAAACAACCAAAGCCTAAAGATAGCAAAGGGACATCTCAGTAAGGGAAGAAAACAGATTATGGCTCTGAGAAAAGAAGATGGTTCTATAACAAGAAATAGAGGCGAAATTTTGACAAGAGTGAAAGATTTCTACTCCAAATTATATGAAAGGGATGATACATGTACTCCAGACATCATGAAAGGTACCAGAGTTCTTCCAGTCCTCCCAGCAGAAGTTGCTCATGCAATCAAGAACATGAAGCGGGGGAAAGCTCCAGGAGAAGATGGAATTACTATAGACATCATACAAGAAGCAAGTGGAGAAATTGAAACAGTACTCGCCCAAATTTTCACTCGATGCCTTAATGAAGGAAGATTCCTGAGGATTGGAACAATGCTACAATGATCCTGCTACATAAAAAAGGTGACATTGAGGATCTCAGGAACTACAGACCTATCAGCCTCCTATCAGTGGTTTATAAAATCTTCACTAAAGTTCTTTCACACCGCTTGAAGGTAACACTGGACATGGCTCAACCGAGAGAACAAGCTGGATTCAGGAGTGGCTACAGCACAATAGATCATATCCACGTACTGAGAGAACTAATTGAAAGAGCGAGGGAATATGAACTTCCATTGTGCATGGCTTTTATCGATTATGAAAAAGCCTTTGATTCGGTGAAACCATCAGCAGTTACCACGGCTCTGAAATCCTGCGGTATTGAAGATGCATACATTAATATTATTAATAACATCTATGAAAATGCAAGTGCAAAGATTCGGCTGTTTGAAAATACAACACACATAAAAATTGGAAAGGGAGTGAGACAAGGTGACACCATATCTCCGAAGCTCTTTAATGTCACATTGGAAAATGTCTTTCAATCACTGAACTGGGAAAACAAAGGGATAAAGATTAATGGAGATTATCTAACCCACCTTCGTTTTGCTGATGACGTAGTCATTTTTGCAACTACCCCATCAGAGCTGCAGAGTATGATCCAGGAACTTGCTGACAAGAGTAAAGAAGTGGGATTAAAAATGAACTTTCAGAAGACAAAAGTGATGTTCAATGCTTTTACAAGAAATGAAGATTTATCGATTGATGGAGAAAAACTGGAGATAACAGATACGTATGTTTATCTTGGACAGCAGATATCAAGTGAGGGTCACATTGATGAAGAAATTAATCGGCGTACAAAACTTGCCTGGAGAGCTTTTGGAAGAAACAGCATAATTTTCAAGAGCAATATGCCATTATGTCTTAAAAGAAAAGTGTTTGATCAATGCATCCTTCCAGTGCTTACGTATGGTGCAGAGACGTGGACCTTAACTAAAAGAGACATACAAAGGCTGCAGACAACTCAAAGCAGCATGGAGAGGTGCATGCTTGGTGTAACCAGGAGAGATAAGAAGAGGAACTCGTGGATCCGAAAAATGACAAGAGTGGAAGACATCATGATCAGAGTTAAATCCCTGAAATGGCAATGGGCTGGACATACTGCCAGAAGGACAGACCATAGATGGACAGCCGAAATTTTAGATTGGATTCCAAGGGACAGGAAAAGACCCAGAAAAAGACCACATGGGAGATGGGTGGATGAAATTCGTAAATATGCGGGAGTGACTTGGAAGAGACTGGCACAAGACAGACCGTTGTGGAGGAAACTTGGGGAGACCTTCGTCCAGCAGTGGATTGATAATGGTTGACAATGATGATGATGATGATGTATATATATATAAATTGAGTTTCGATTTTATAGTTCAAAGCAGATTTGTCCTGGTCAATTACGGGGCCGGATCAGGTCGGGTCGTGTCCGGGACCGAAACTTTTGACACGTTTCCAACTCTGTTCTGTATACAGAGCGTGATTATGTATAGTGGGTCTGCGGGAAGGAGGTTAGTTCTTCCGTAAAATTGCGGATCGAGTAGGACGAAAGGTATCGGCCGTGATAAGATGGTGGCGTCGGTGGTCAGAGGATAATTCGCACACTCGCAGACGTGGTTCCGGGCAACATAGAGTTACGGACGCACGAGAGGATCTGCGTATCTGGAGGGCGGCGATGACAAAGCGGACGGCTACAACGTCACAAAAATCTATCCTCTGTCATATCATACGAGTCTACCAGAACAATACGGAATCGTTTGTTGGAAGCAGCACTACGGGCGCGCGTGCCGCTGTCACGATTACCACTGACAACTGGTCACGGTCGAGCACGTTTGTGATGGTGTTAAGAACCAGTTTATTGGGGGGAAGAATGGCTGTCAGTGGTTTTCAGTGAAGAAAGCCGATTCTGCTTGGGAGCGTCTGACGGTCGTGTACACGCCCGCAGGCGACAAGGGGAGCGGCTCCTGCCATCGTGCATCTGCCAACGACGTAAAGACTCCAAAGTGGGCATCATGGTGTTCGGAGTGATTAGCTATAACTCTCGTACGAGTCTGGTGCTTGTACGGGGTACACTGAATAAAAGTACGTACGTCAGCGACATCGTGAAGCCGGTCGTCCTGCCATTTTTGAGTGCGGTCCCCGATGCGATATTCCAGCAGGATAACGCTCGTCCACATTTCGCCCAGGCAACTCAACGTGCTCTTCAGGCTGTGCATCCACTCCCTTGGCGAGCATGTTCTCCTGACTTGTCTCCAATCGAGCATCTCTGAGACTGGATCGGGAAGATTCTTCCGCTCTTCCCGGCAGGCAGCGACCATCTCTGAAAGACGCGTGCAAGTTGAAAGCGCATGGAATGCTATCCCCAAGCGCAATATCCAGCATTTGTACGACCGATTGCATGCCAGACTGGAAGCTTGTATTGTTGTTGGAGGGTGCAACACCTTTTTAAAATGTGCTTTCTGTACGCTGCTATACGCATTAAAAGGTAAAATAAACATTGAATCACTTAACAAGTTGTTGCTATGTCATAAATCTCATAGATGCAGCTGCAATATTTAATGATGCTATTTGTTCACTTTCCGGTAGTGTATGTGAATTAAAGTAGAAATTCTGAGCTTTCTTCTTGTTGTTTCAATTTAATACCTTACCACTGGGTTCGTATTTAAATATGGAGGCATTACTTTCTGAACACATTCTGTATCTGCTCTCGATTAGAATTAATTTTTATTTTGTGCTCATATGTGTGGCGTTTCAGCAAAGTAAACATCTACTTTTGGTTATAGTAGGTGACCCGATAATGAATGGAATATCGTGTCTAAGGAAAACATCCAGAATTAGCAAGGAGGAATAAGGAACCTTCACGGTGTTTAACGAAATTATTTAAATTGAATTAATTAACCTGCTATTTCTCCTGGCAAAATAAATATACACTGAAGAGCAATTGAATTAGAGACAGCTGGCGTTATGCAAATGTGGCGCTGTGGGCGGCACTGTAAACAGAAACGACATGACGTATGCAGCGATCCGACAATATAAGGAGTGATGCGACGGGAATCAGTAAGAGTCGGACGCAGTATGGGTAAAACGAAGGATCAAAGCGCATTTGATCGTTGAAAAATTGTCGGGACCCGACGAATGGGTCATTCCATCTCGGAAGTCGTAAAGGCACTGGGATTTTCACGAGCCACTGTGTCACGGGTACACCGTGAGTACATCGAATCCGGTAAAACTATCCCTGCAAGGGCCAACTGCCGTGGACAACAGCGTGTGGATGGTCATCGCCGGCAGGCTCTCATTATAACAGCCGATAGACGGGCCACAGTGCAAGAAATCAACCGGAAATTTAACGCTGGTGCACAAAAACGTATAAGCAGCCACACCATCCAGAACCATCTCCTCGCTATGGGGTACAGAAGCCATCGTCCCACGAGGGTACCGTTACTGACCGAACATTACAGGATTCAAAGATTAGCATGGGCGCAGGAACATCGCCACTAGACCCTAGACATGTGGAAAAGTGTTGCCTGGACTGATGAGTCGAGATTAACGTCGGTACATGCGTATGACATGATACGAGTTCGGCGCAAACCACATGAAGCGATAGATCCTTCTTGCCAGCAGCGTACTCTTCAAGCTGGTGGGGGTGGGATTCTTTTGTGGGGACTGCTTACGTAGACTGAAATAGGTCCCCTGGTACGTGTGATATCGTCCCTCACAGGTCAACGTCACCGGGATATACTGGACGACCATTTGCTCCCGTTTGTGCGTCTTCAACATCCCACTGGGGACCTCATCCTGCAACAAGACAATGCACCGTGCTATCGCTCCCGAATTGTTGTTGGATGAACACTCCACCGACGTTACCTCGCTTCCTTGGCCAGCTAGATCATCTGACCTCAACCCCATTGATCACATCTGGGATGTCATCGAGAGAGATGTTCGAGGCTCTGACCCCCTCCATCAAATCCTCGTGAACTGCGGGAGCTTGTTCAAGGGTCGTGGATCCGTATGGCTTCCCAACGTTTCCGGTGTCTTGTCGAGTCCATGCCGAGACGAATCGCCGCCGTCATCAGGGCGAAATGGTGCTACACGTTACTAGACAGGTGTCTCTAACTCAATTGCTTTTCAGTGTAGTTTGTACATTTCATCACACACATATATATATACTGTATATATATTCAAACTAGATCCTCTTTGTCATCAAAGTTCGTACCGTAATATCTACACGTCGTCTCATGCTGTTAAAAACAATGATTTAAGTTAATGAGTAACAAATGCATATATTTCGATTTTTATTCACTATATCTTTTAGGTAGATAGAAATTTAATGGAAACACAGTGCATGGAGTTTAGAAAAATGAATGGGATTATAAATGTCTGGTAATATCGTAGTTCTTCTTACATCGTCATTATCACTCTTCCGGTTGATAAAAGCTAAACAATGCTCGAAGAAGAAGTAAGAAAAGAAGTCAGAACTGATATACTTGATCTTAAGTAAATCTTATTTTAGCAATGAAAAAAAGAATGTACAAGACATGAAAGCATTCCGTTTTCCCATGGGCTTTTTCTATCAGGAAATTTTCTCCTGGTTAATTTGCGAAGAATCCAAAAAAGGAAATTCTTCTCCGATGCTCTTGAGCCTTATCAACACATAATCTTCATCCCCTCGCTTCTTCGTTGTAAGCACTTCAAGGTAACAGCTTTCTTTTCTTTTTTTAAATCAAGAAACGGTGTTGAATTTTATTCTTAATCGTAAATATCGCTTCATTTTTTTTAGTGGTTCAATTTACTGAATGCTACGAAGGAGAGGTTTAGTTCCAGATGCTGCTCGAGCTTCACATAAAAAGAATAATATTTGTGGCCTTTTTCTCCGTAAATCTTGTTCATGGAACAAATTTCGAGTTAAGTGGATACTACCCGGAAGTTTTTTTCTTCTTCTTAGAAAAGGACGCATCAGTTTCAATTTCGCCATCTCTAGTGGCATGTTTGTGATATTGTGGAGGGAAAAGAAGAGTGTTTAACTTTTAAAACCCCGCTATGCAATAAAGAAGAAAGACGACCCCGAATTTTCGGTTGTAATAAGCACTTCTTTTGAATCCTTTCCGATGCGAATCAAAATTTTCAGTTTTTCATGGTTAATGGAGCCACTTGAAAAAAAAAATCCAACGCATTTCTAGAGCCGATAAAACATTGAGAAATAGAAACAGCCACTTTCTTTCACCAACGGCTAAAAGGTATATTACCAAAAGTTTCTCATAGAAGAAGAAACTTAACAGAGACAAAGGTATTTTCATGTCGAAAAGTTAAAAAAAAAAAAAAATAGAAGGAAAACATGATGTAACTCTGCGGAAGAATTTTTCATGAAGTTGAAAATATGGGAAAATTCTTCTTAGCAAAACCCATGCTAAGGAAAAATAATTTTTCAAATACATCTCCCGGAAATAGTGAGAAAAAAGGTTTGACCGTTACGCTCCCTTGCGGGAAAGCTGAACATTATCTAAAGAGGATAATATTCCCCAACTTTATTGTAGCGAATGGCAATCAGTAAACAAAGGAAAATTTCAATAAAGTTTTTAGAAGAAAATATGTTGAATAAAATGCATTTTGAAATTTATAACATCAGCATTTACGCCCTCAAGTGGGGATGTTATGCAGCGTAAGCAATTTAAAAGGAAGGATAACCGTTCTCACATTTCAGGCTTTTCAATGGAAATGAAATTTCTGCAATCGGATTAATAGTTGCACAGATCAGAGTTAGAAACCGGTCAATCATTTTGAACCCCGACCCGACCTGGACCCGGACGTCACATAATTAGACCTGACCCGGACCTTATCAAGAAAATCTGCTGTAAACTACAAATTCAAAACTCAATTTATAATTATACATAATCATGTATAATTATAATACATAATCATGTATAAAAATTATGTACAGCATAATCATATACACAGTCGAGTCGCATTATTGTGATCACCTCCTACTTTTGACGTCAACAGCGCGTAGCAAATGAAAGAAGGCACGTGTCGTAAGCTGGCTTGGAGGGTACATAAGGAGTGCTGTATGCATTCTGAAAAAGCATCCCTCGTTGCTGTCATGGATAAAAGGAGCGATTTAGCAGATATGCAAAAAGGGATGATTATCGGCTTTCCGGGCAAGGGTGGCAGTACTACTGAAACAGGGCAGTTTGTGAACTGCTCGCGTGCTGTTGTGGTTAACGTGTTTCGTGATTGGAGAAATGGCAGCATTGCGAATAAGAGACGTGGAAACTGCAGGGCACCACGTTCTACTGATGTGAGAGGTGAAAGTCGGTTTCGAAGGTGCGTGAGGGCCGATCGAAACGCTGCAGTGGAGCAACTCACTGGACGAATGAACCAGGGGGCTACCGAAAGTGTGTGTCTAAAACGACTGTCCAGCGAATCCTGCTGCGCATGGTGCTCTGATGAAGACGGATGATCACTGCACCTATGCTAACGAAGGTGCATCGGCAGAAAAGGCTTGTATCTGCACGGAAGTATCGGAATCGGACCTCCGCTGATTGAGAAAGGATTGTCTTCTCCGATGAGTCACGTTTTCTGCTTCATCGAACGGATGGACGTTGGCATATAAGGCGAGAAACAACGGAGAACAAACACTCTTCAACCTTTGCTGGAAGAACACAAGCCGGTGGGAGCAGCGTTATGGTCTGGGGAATATTTTCGTGGCATTCTCTGGGTCCACTCATACCTGTGGAAGGCACTATGGACCAAATTCATTATAAATCCACTCTTGCAGATCACGTACACTCATGCATGCTGATTGTCTTCCCTGGGGAGGATGGGATCTACCGGCACGACAATGCGACATGTCACACAGCTAGAAATGTCCGAGAGCGGTTGGAAGAACTCAATGAAAACTTCAAAGTACTTCCCTGTCCCCCTAATTCTCCAGACTTAAACCAACTGAGCATCTGTGGAACCACCTCGATCGTATTGTTCGCTTTATGGATCCTCCACTATGCACCCTCGAGCAGCTGTCAGATGCTCTGCAGTCATCATGACTTCACATACCTGTGAACACCTTCCAGCACCTTATTGAGTCACTCCCAGTCCGCCTAGCTGCTGTCCGCGCTGCACACGGCGGTTACTCTGGATATTAGCTGGTGGGCACATTAATGTGACTCGAACGTGTCACAAGACGTTCAAAAAGTCTCTCCGCAGTGGGTATCGTCGGTTATATAGAAATCATATAAAAGTATTACGGAAAGGTATAATTTACTCACTTTCTTACGGAAAGTGTGGAAACTGTCGTCCTTCATATAACCTAAACTGTTTTACCCTAAAAAACTTCCTGCGTAGAAATCCCTGCGCAGTAATGTTATGGCTGTTCCACTTAAATTTGATGGTGCTGCAATCAAAATTTTTGAATTAAGTAACTTGTTGTACGTTTAATTTCAATTTTTGCTATTTTCTTGATAACATATCAAGTTCCAGAATATGTGAAAGTTGGTGTTGCTGTGAAACATATTCTGGTTTCTTAATGAGACGAAACATCTTCCAGCATTCACTCTTCCCCTTTTTGTTTTCAACAAGAACATACACTTTCTACCAACAAGTAATTGGACACCTGTGATAGCAAAGGAAAACGAAGTTTATTCACCTTCAATAGTTGGTGGAGCCTCCACGAGCGGCGATTACAGCTGCGACCCTCTGGGGCATACTATCAACCAGGCGTTGTATGACGGCTAGCGGTATTTTCTTCCACTCGGCTTGGAGAAGACAGGTCAGTTTCTTCACCGATTTCGGACGGTGGGTCACCCCTTAAGTCGACCCTCCAACTCGTCCCAGAGGTGCTCGAAAGGGTTAAGGTCTGGGCTCTGCGCAGGCCAGTCCATTAGATTAACCCCATTGGCACCATGCCAAGCCATGGTGGACCTCGCAACATGACAGGTGGGATTTTCATCCTGAAAGTAACATGGGTCCACCCCGTAAAACTGCCACAACGTAGGAAGCGCATGGTCATCCAAAATGGTGCAGTAGGTTTCGGCGTTGAGTCTACCAGGAATTGCGACCAAATGTCCCGTGCCATATCAGGAGAAACACCCCTATAGCATAATTCCATCGCCGCCGAACTTCACAGTTGGCACAATACATTCCGGCAGGAGGCGTTCTCCAGGCAGACGCCAAACCCAGACCCTGCCATCCGAACGGTAGAGGGTGAACATTGATTCGTCGCTCCAGAGAACCTGCTTCCACCGTTCAACGGTGCGCTGTCGACGTTCTGCGCACCACGTTAGACGAGAAGCGCTATTGGACTTGGTGATCAAAGGCTTGTGGGCGGCAGCACGTCCATGATAACCGAGTAGATGGGCTTCCTTACGGATGGTATTCATCGAAAAAACACTCCCGGATGCCTGTTGAAACTCCTCGCGGATGTGGCCCATCGATTTGGTGCGGTTCTTTCGAATTTCTCTGGCCAGCAGCCGTCGGTCTCTAACTCCCAGTTTTGTGGGTCTGCCGGGTTGGGGCACATTCCGACAGTCACCTGTCATCTTCCACTTGCCAATCACGTAGGCCACTGTCGATGTTTGGTACTTCAACGTGCTGGATATGTCACGTATGGATCGGCCATTTCTGTGATACCCGACGATTACACCTTTCTCGAAATCAGAGAGCTCCGAACTGCGTAGCATCTTGCATGCGACTGGTTGCGTTGTTGTTTCCCTCACGATATTTAACGGAGGCGGCCGTGACGTGTATCAGGAACCGCAGATATCGTCGATTGCAGGGGTGTGCAATTATTTGTTGGTAGATACTGTACTTCTTGGCCTCGACGCCTTTTTCAATATTATTAATATTAACCCTTAACTGCCCAGGTCTTATGTTTGTCACATATCAGCCCATGTCCGGTCTCTCAGACCGCCACATTTCAATCATTTAATTCATTTTAACTTTTTGCTTTTTAGAGAGCGGGAGAACTTCACATGCGCGTCGGCTCAACCATTTCCTTGAGTAAGCTAGAAGAAAACTATCCGTTTCCAATGCGGTCCGTGAGACCGGACCTGGGTCGTTGAGAGTTAAATTCATTCATTTTAACAAATCAGGCACTAATTCCGACACGACATGCAATGGAACGGGATGTTAGCACGTCAAACGAAAACCTCTGAATGCCCAGTGCAAAAGATGCCATGTGAAAAGTAACTTTCAATCATACAATGTGACACTCGGGGTGTGAGGGAATGAATCAAAAGAAAAGCAGGGGACAGGCGTTTGCCTGTATCTTAATCCGGGCAATCGTACTGAAAACAAACACAAAGAATCGTTTTATGATGTGATCTCGTCGGCCGGTTTTTCTTTTATAAAATAAACCGGAAATAAAACGGGTCGAAATTGGGCCAGAAACACCTTGACCCGACCGGTTTGACCGACAAGTAATTGTCGACCCGTTGACCCGCTGTGTCGTGACCCGTTTCCATCTCCGGCAGCGACATAGCGTCCACGACGGGCAGAGTGATAGTATAAGAACATACTTTTTAGCACGTCTTTTGTAAAAAAGGTCGTGATTATATTATCGGTTTGTCCCTCCATACGTCTGTGGACGCCATATCTCTGCAACTAATTTTCCGATTTGAAAAATTACTTTTGCGTTGCGAAGCTTGAAATATGCGAATGATGATCCAACATTTCGTTTTTTACATGATGCACAATTTTGCCGCTAGGGCGCATAAACACAGATGATATCGAATTTAAAATACATTTTATTCCATATACTTGCTTCTAAACAACCGATTGAAAAAATTATTTTACCTTTCGATTCCATTTATATCGAATATTATTTCAGGTACTGTCACTTTTTCAAGTTACGCATAGATTTTCCGCTAGGGAGCGTGAAACTAAACTGCATTTCCCTCGATAACTCTGCTTCTAAAACTCCGATTTGAAAAATTCTTCCTGCAGATGATACAGCTCTTGATAGGAAAACTTTTGCACATAACGTCTAATTTTTTGTAAAAAACAGTTTGGCCACCAGGGGGCGTAAGTGTTCATTTCTGCTTCTGATGTGTTTGCAGCAAAATATGAGCTTCTAAAATTTCGATTGAAAAAATTATTTCGTAGATCAATGCCACTCACATCGATAAATCTTTTCAGAATAAGTTCTTCTTAAAATAATACATAGTTTCTCCGCCAGGAAGCGTAGATGTATATTTTATTTTTGTCGATATCTCTGTTTCTAAGAGACCGATTTGAAAAATTCCTTCTTTGTTGGATAAAATTCTCAGTGCGAAATGTTGTACATATAATTTCAAAATTTTCAAGTAATTCATAGACTTTCCGCTAGGTGGCGTAAATGAAATATATCCCCTGTATCTCTACTTCTAAAACTCCGATTTGAAAAATTATTTCTGCACCGGATACAGCGTCTGCTGGAAAATGCTTTGCATATAATTTCTAATATTTGGTAAAGAATGGTTTGACCACCAGGTGGCGTAAGTGTTTATTTCTGCTTCTGATGTATTCGAAACAAAATCAGAGCTCCTGAAAACTCGATTGTAAAAATAATTCTTCCGTGGACCGTTACCGCTCAAATCGAAAAAGCCTTTTGAGGGTACTTTCTTCTTAAAATAATGCATGGTTTTCCGCCAATGGGTGTAGATGCATATCTTATTTTTGTCGGTATCTCTGTTTCTAAGAGTCGGATTTGTAAACTTCTTTCTTTGTTGGAGAGCGTTTCCGTTGCAGAATGTTTCTGATTAAATTTAAAAATTTTCTTACATCACAAGTCTGCCAAAAGAGAGGGAGGGCGTAAGTTCACGTTTCCGTATTCTTCCTCTAGAAGGCATAGAGTTATATACTGTTTTCTTCTCTTGTATATTTCTACTTTTAAGGGTTCGATTCGAAAATCTTTTGGTCTCTGATATCTTTGTGCAGTGAGAAACTTTTTGTGCGCCGTTTGTTACTTTTGGCAACATGCTATTTAGCCTGTGATGTACTACAGAGGTGAAAACATGTGTCAAGACGACAAATCTTCAGCGAGACATTCTGTCCGCGTAGCTCAGTTGGGAGAGCGACTTACTCCGGAGTGAATGGGCACGGACAAACTTGTGTTTTCACATTGCCGCCCAATTGCGGGAAATGGATCTACTGGCCTTTAGGTTCTTCGAAAAATGGAATTAATGAAAAATTCCTACTCAACGCATTATTTGGAATTAATGAAAAATTCCCACTTCGCTTCAAAGGAAAAAGAAAATTATGAAGGAGATGAATTGACGTACTACAGAGGTGAAAACATGTGTCAAGACGACAAATCTGCAGCGAGACATTCTGTCCGCGTAGCTCAGTTGGGAGAGCGACTTACTCCGGAGTGAGGGGGCACGGACAAACTTGTGTTTTCACATTGCCGCCCAATTGCGGGAAATGGATCTACTGGCCTTTAGGTTCTTCGAAAAATGGAATTAATGAAAAATCCTACTCCACGCATTATTTGGAATTAATGAAAAATTCCCACTTCGCTTCAAAGGAAAAAGAAAATTATGAAGGAGATGAATTGACGTACTACAGAGGTGAAAACATGTGTCAAGACGACAAATCTGCAGCGAGACATTCTGTCCGCGTAGCTCAGTTGGGAGAGCGACTTACTCCGGAGTGAGGGGGCACGGACAAACTTGTGTTTTCACATTGCCGCCCAATTGCGGGAAATGGATCTACTGGCCTTTAGGTTCTTCGAAAAATGGAATTAATGAAAAATTCCTACTCCACGCATTATTTGGAATTAATGAAAAATTCCCACTTCGCTTCAAAGGAAAAAGAAAATTAAGGAGATGAATTGACGTACTCACAGAGGTCGTTAAACATGTGTCAAGACGACAAATCTGCAGCGAGACATTCTGTCCGCGTAGCTTAGTTGGGAGAGGGACTTACTCCGGAGTGAGGGGGACACGGATTCGATAGCCGTCGCGGACAAACTTGTGTTTTCACAAGCCGCTTGTGAAACTAAGCAGGTGTTTCTATTTCTGTATGTTTTACCGGTTGTTTTCCTAACCGGTTCCATTGATTTTGAATGGCTTTGATAAATTTAATTCATGCCAGAACGGATTCAAAAGAAGACGTGTTCATTACAACCAAACATTCGGTTTCATGCTTCTTGGATTTTTTTTTACAAAGACTCGCAAAAAGTTACTTAAAAATACACTGTGAGGTCACAGAAGGCACATACTGATAAAAAAATAACAAATAAAGCGAAGCTTGTAAAGCCTCACTGGCGTAAAAACTGTTTACAGTCATTCGCAAGATGATTGTTCAATATGTAAAAGAGCGTGACTAAACGGCCTTTCGGATTGCGTTTTTATGCGGCGAAGTAGAAATGCAATCAAAAGAAGCGTCCAGGTTCAAAGATTTATTGGATTCAATAACAGTTAAAGCAGGTTTCGAGAAAAAAAAAATGCCCTAAAACAGGGAGACACTTCGCATAACAATCAAATACCCCAAATGGCATTAACGGAAAACAACCCCGTAAAAATTTCCCAAAGTATTCAGCCGATGTAAGATTACTATCATTTGATAAATATCTTTGAAACCATTAAGAACAAACGGAACATAACTGTAAAATGGCAACACGATGCAAACGCCAGCCAGTGAATTAAAAACAACAAATTTCCATAACACGCAAGCAATGTAAAGGCTCGAGTAACAACCCTTTGCTGTTTATTAACTTGCAGAGTTAAGGGTGAACACAAAGCTAATTCCATCTGCTTCCCGTCATCAGAGCGCTGCAATGGTGGAACATAATGACGGTATCAAAGATGTTTTCATTACGCTCCTTAGCCAAATAAACTGAAATACTATTTTATCGAGCAGAAGCTGATAAGTGAGTTTACATTGTGGCATAGTTTCAAATCAATAGGCGTTAATCATCTTGAAAACGATTCTCAAGAGAAACCAATCAATTCTTTCACAACCGCGATCGATCTAATGAAAAATAATTCGTGTCGGCTACGTTGAGGTGCTGTGAGCTGTTAATAATGTGCATTGATTTCCATTTAATTACGGAACATTTTTAAATTGCTGTACAGTTACAGTATGGACAAAACTACACATACCGGCCATTGAATAAAATACAATAATAATTGAATACAAATACACATACCTGCCAAATGAACGTAAATTTCTCTTACGCTGCGCATGTGCAAAATACCACGTGATTTAGGCTACTACAGTAATTTTCAAACGTTTAAGACCATCGGTTGGTATTAGGAGATTTCTGCCGATTGCGTCAGCTACTGTCTGTATTACTCAACTTCCTGTCGGTGTTGCATCATCCTACAGCGGCAGCTGTTGATAGAGTTGGGGGAAGCGTGCGAGCGTCAGTTTGCTTCTGGTTTTCATGCTGAGAGTATCTGAACGTATTTTCCATATAGTGAAAAATTGGTAAAAAAGCGTCATTAAGTGTTACTCCGAGGGCACAAATAGTGACTTTATATCATGAAGGATACTACGAACGTGACATAAGCAGAAAGGTGTGTGGCAGCAAGACTGTTATTCATAATACGATCATGAAATATCGAGATACAGATAGCGGACGTCCAAGGGAAACAACTCCACGTGATGAAAATACCATAAGGCGAATACACATGTAATTATGCGTTCTCCGAGAAGTTCGTGCAAGAAAATCAAGGCTTTTCTACATTCAAAAGGGTCTGATATCAGAATCAGCACTGTTTCCTGACGTTTTAGCAAAGATTTTGGATTAAAATTTGTGACGTACTACAGATGTTAAAAGATGTGTCAAGACGACAAGTCTGCAGCGAGACATTCTGTCCGCGTAGCTCAGTTGGGAGAGCGACTTACTCCGGAGTGAGGGGGACACGGATTCGATGTCTGTCGCGGACAAACTTGTGTTTTGACAAGTCTTATAAACCTGCACATAAACCTAGACTAACCTCTGTCATGAAAAAGAAGAGACTCCAATTTATGAAGCGTCATCAATCGTGATTTGCTGAAAATTGGAGTCAAGTTCTTTTTCCGATAAATCAACTGCGCGTTGCCAACAGGCACTACCATAACTGGTCCTTTTTATGTAGAAATGTTGCATGAGAAGCTGTTAACTTTTATGCAAGTGCACAGATGCACAATCTTTATGCATGATGGTGCTCCATGCCACAGATCAAAGACAGTAAAGGACCACCTGCAGAGAAAAAACATAAATGTGCTTGACTGGCCCGGTAATAGTCCCGATCTTAACCCCATCAAAAATTTGTACACCATTTTAAAAGAGAAGGTAGCAGAAAAACAGCCATCAAATTCCCAAGATTTGATTGAAGCGATAAAGTACGTGTGGTGCAAAGACATTTCAAGCGACTACTGCAAATCCCTCATTGAGAGTATGCTACGTCGTATTCTGTTCCTTCATAAAGAACAAAGGTGGGCACACAAAATACTGATATCGGTGTTTTTGTGTTCTAAAGAATGTATTCATATGTGGTGTCATTTCTTCCTATATCTCTGACTAGTAATTAGTTGTTTCTTTGAAAATCTTGATTTTCAATAAATTGACAGGTGTTTGACAATAAACTGACATCTTGCTTTTCAATAAATTGACTTTTGTAAATGACTGTTGTGACGTGCCTGCCCCGCAGGACGCACATGACATAAAGGCAGATAGCAGCAAGAACGAACGTTGGTAGAGCGACTTGTTCCGGAATAAGTGGACTCGGGTTCGATCCCCGGCGTGGACCAAAAATGACGAAGAAATTTACTTCGTTATAATGGCGCCCGAACTTCCCGGATGACCCGACCGTTCAAGATCTCGCAATGGTGTGATGCGCTTTCCACACCACGAGATAGGAAAAATAAGAGTATTCCTTCTTCAGCGCTTCGAAAAATAAAAAATGACGTTGCATTCCACGCACCAGATTGACTGGGAGTTCTCAAGTGCACGTTCTACAGCGGCTGGCTGTCTGCGACAATTCATGGTCACGGCTGACCCATGGGCAATGCCCCCGGCCCTCTTTCGGGGGGGATGTGACGTGCCTGCCCCGCAGGACGCACACGACATAAAGGCAGATAGCAGCAAGAACGAACGTCTGCGTAGCTCAGTTGGTAGAGCAACTTGTTCCGGAACAAGTGGACTTGGATTCGATTCCCGGCGTGGACAAAAAATGACGGAGAAATTTACTTCGTTATACTGTATTTAAGACTTAGCCTCATCAGTAGTGTTGATCATAGAAGGAAACTCGAAAGTTCTTTCGAAGTTGGATAACACGCTTATTGTGGGTACCCATTTGGCTAAGGTGGCGATTAAGAAAACAGATGAGCTGACTGCTTTCTCAAACAATGGGACATCCCGGGTCTTTAATCAGTGGTAAAATAACCCACGTTGTTTATCTAAGAGGCGAGACTGTGGCGCGAGGAGTATCTGTCAGAACGAGAACTCCGTTGTCAAAGAAAGCTTGTTCGGAGAAACAGAACATGTTGTGTGCAGTTGTTGACCGATCCATTCAATGAAGGCTATGCCGGACCCATGAAAAGGATCGGTATTGGCAGACGCATGTCTATACGCAAAACCACTGATTTCTGCTAGGAATCATAAAATTCGTGTACAGTTTTGTCAGGAACCAAAGGTGGAAATGGGTCACGGGTCAGTTGGTCAACGGATCGACAAATTCTTACAGGTCTAACGGGTCGGGCCAAGATGTTCCTAACCCGATTTCGACCAGTTTTACTTCCGTTTTATTTTTCAAAAGAAAAGAGATATTTCAAAATAAAATGCGTACTGTGGAATTTTGTGCTCGATGCTGATACCAACGCAGGGAAAAATTAATTGTCATTTAAAAATATTTCCGTCTCTTTCTTAAAGCAAAGAAGATTTTCACCGACCGACTACATTGAAGAGCAATTGAATTAGAGATACCTGTCTAGTAACGTGTAGCACCACCATTCGCCCTGATGACGGCGGCGATTCGTTTCGGCATGGACTCGACAAGACACCGGAAGCGTTGGGAAACCATACGGATCCACGACCCCTGAACAAGCTCCGACAGTTCACGAAGATTTGATGGAGGGGGTCAGAGCCTAGAAAATTTCTCTCGATGGCATCCTAGATGTGCTCGATGGGATTGAGGTCAGGTGACCTAGCTGGCCAAGGAAGCCAGGTCACGTCGGTGGAGTGTTCATCCAACCATTTGGATACAATTCGGGAGCGATGGCACGGTGCATTGTCTTGTTGCAAGATGAGGTCCCCAGTGGGATGTTGAAGACGCACAAACGGGAGCAAATGGTCCTCCATGATATCCCGGTAACGTTGACCTGTGAGGGACGATGTCACGCGTACCAGGAGACCCATTTCAGTCCACGTAAACAGTCCCCAGACGAAAATGCCACCCCCACCAGCTTGAAGAGTACCCTGCTGGAAAGAAGAATCCATCGCTCCATGTGGTTTGAGCCGTACTCGTATCCTGTCCTCCGTATGTACCAACGTGAATCTCGACTTATCAGTCCAGGCAACATTTTCCCACATGTCTTGGGTCCAGTGGCGATGTTCCCGCGCTCATGCTAATCTTTGCACCCTGTGATGTGCGGTCAGCAGCGGTACCCTCTTGGGACGATGGCTTCTGTACCCCATAGCGAGAAGATGGTTCTGGATGGTGTGGGGCTGCTTACACGTTTTTGTGCACCAGCGTTAAATTGCCGAATGTTTTCTTGCACTGTGGCCCGTCTATCCGCTGTTACAATGCGAGCTAGCCAACGATGACCCCGTTCATCCACACGCTGTTTTCCACTGCAGTTGGCCCTTGCAGGGATGGTTTTACCGGATTCGATGTACTCACGGTGCACCCGTGACGCAGTGGCTCGTGAAAATCCCACTGCCCACACGACTTCCGAGATGGAGTGACCCAGTCGTCGGGCCCCGACAATTTTCCCACGATTAAATGCGTTTAGATCCTTCGTCTTACCCATACTGCGTCCGACTCTTACTGATTCCCGTCGCATCACTCTTTATATTGTCGGATCGCTGCGTACGTCATGTCGTTTCCGTTTACAGGGCCGCCCACAGCGCCACATTTGCATAATGCCAGCTGCCTCTAATTCAATTGCTCTTCAGTGTATACCATATCATAAAACGATACTGCCTTTGCGTTTGTGTTCAGTGATGTTGTCCGGAGCAAGATACAGACAAAAGCCTATCACCTGCTTCTCTGCTGATTCGCTCTCTCACACCCTCGTGTTACATTGTAAGACTGAGAGTTACTTCTCACATCGCATCTTTTGCATTGGGCATTCAGAGGTTTCCGTTTGACGGGCTAACATCCCGTTCCATTGCATATCGAGTCGGAATTAATGCCTTGCCTGTTAATATGGATGAAGATAACGTGAAGGAGATTGAAAAAGGTGTCGATGCCAACAAATACGTTCTTGTTAAAAGCAAAAAGTGGAAGAGTCAATGCTGGAAGTTGTTTCGTCTTATTAAGAAATCAGAATATGCTTCACAGCAACAGCAATTTTCACAATCTTGTGATGAGTTGAAAGTTCCCCAAATGTGAATGTTGATTTCATAAGTGTTTCTTACTTCTGAAGGGTAACGATGGAATCAACTTCCACATTTCGAAAACTTTCCGCTCATCAGAAGTTGGTGAAAATTGGTGCTGCTGTGAAACATACTCTGGAGCTTGTTATGCTATCGAGAAAACTGTAAAACCTGAAATTAAACATGCAACAGGTTACTTAATTTGAAACTTTTGAATGTAGCGCCATCTAAATTAAGTGGAATAGCCTTAAAATTACTGCAGAGGGACTTTTTGAATCTCGCAGATTTGCTTGAAAACGTGTGAAATAATTAGTTTATGTGAAAAACGACAGTTTCAACACTTTCCGCAAGAAAGTGAGTAAATTATTCATCTCCGTAATGCACTTATATGGCTTCTGTATAACTTACAACCATATAACCTACGATACCCACTGCGGTGAGACTTTTTGAACGCTCTGTGTATATGTATATACATGTGCGTGTACATGTATTATATATATACACTATATTAACAAAAGTCACCGGAAACCTAGAAAAGAAACACAACATAGCGTTTATTAACATACATTAGAACGGTGTCGGTCCACTTTTGGCCTTAATGCATGCAGTGGCCCTTCGAGACATGCATTCGACAAGGTTTTGGAACACAGCTTTAGGTATCTGCTTCCATTCATTACATAATACTGCCGCTAACTGTTGCTTAGTAGTAGGCCTTGGTTCCAAACTTCTTATGCGGCGCTCTAATTCACCCCATAGGTGATCTATGGGATTTTGATCAGAGCTCTGTGCTGGCCAGTTCACACACGATATGGAATTATAGTCAAACCACGCCGTAACAGTCTAGGCTTTATGGCTTGGTGCATTTTCATGCTGATACCGACAAGTCTCGGTTCCATAGTATTGCCACAGAGTTGGTAGGGCATAATTGCCCAGAATATCAAGGTAGACGTGCTGGTCAACAGGTTTGTCTACGATAACCAATGGGCCGGAACCATACCACGAAAAACACCCCCACACGAGTACACTGCCAGCTCCAAACTTGAACTGTGGTAAATTGCGTTCCCCGGATGCTGCCATACACACACACGGCCATCAGACTGATGGATCGTGTATCTGGATTCATCAGTCCATAGGACCCCGTTTCCATTGATCTACGGTCCACGATAAATGTTCTTTACACCATGCTAAACGACGAGTAGCATTCCGAGTGGAGATGAAAGGTTTATGAGCAGCTGCACGATTACCGTAACCCATGGAATGAAGTTCTCTGCGAATGGCACGTCCACATACCGAGGTTCCAGCATTTTTACTCACCTGTACACTGAGGTCTTGTGCAGTTCTCCGTCGATTAGCTGTAACGACTCTCCTAAGGCTTTGACGTTTTCTATTACGGATTTTATTTGGTCTGTCGGTACGTTTTGCTACTTCAGGCTCGCCATGTGTCTTCCACTTATTTCAGTACATCCAAAACAGTTGACTTGGGTATATTTAAACGCCTCTCGGTTTCTCTTATGGACAATCCACTAATATAACAACCAACAATCTTTCCTTTCTCAAAGTTATTCTCTCCCGTCACGACATTTTCACTTAACCTCACAGTGCGATATGATCGCGGTCAGATGCAAGCTTGTTTTTATACCGTTTGCAGCTGTACCGTGCATCTTAACAACGCAGCGGATCCTTTCATTTGCTTTTGAAGGGGTGTCCGGTGATTTTTGTCAAAATAGTGTATATACGTTATGATTATGTATCATCATAAATTAGGTTTTTTGAATTTATAGTTTAAAGCAGATTTGTCCGAGTTAGGTCCGGATCGTGTTCAATTATGTGACGTCCGAGTCCGGGTCTAAACGTTTTGACCCGTTTTCAACTCTGTCAGGAACACCATGACTGAACACTGGAAGATTAGAAAAAAGTCAGAAGTCCATCGTGTCGTAGCATACCTTGTCCTGTACCGACGATAGGCAGAGAGTTTGGCGGAAGTCCCATGAAACAATGCCTGCTAAATACAAACTCAAGGTTCTGGAGATGGTGCCATGGTGTATTACACGTTCTGGTTGTATATGTATGGAACGGGTCTCTTGTTATGGGTGGAAGGCCGTGTGTCCACCGAGGTTTATATGAATATTGTTGTGGAACAGGTCCATCCTGCGATATTGACTTTTCATGCAGCAGATGACGGCTGTTTCTTGGACAACAACGCCACTGTCCATCGCGCATGTGTTGGAAGTGGTTCAGCGAGCATGATAGCAACTTCCACACCTTCCATGCTCACCACAAATCTCACATCTGAACCCATTGAGAATATATGGGACATGTTAGAAAAGCAGATTGGGGAGCACAGTCCTGTGCCATCAAATCTCAGCGAGTTAAAGGACTGTCGGGTGAACGCCTGGTACGCCGCAGACGTAGATGCACTTCAACACCTTATGGATTCTATGCTAAACCACCGTATTCGGGCTAAAGAAGGTACAACGCGCAATTGGATAAACGTTTTTAATTCAGTGGTTGTTATGTGCATGGTTTTGCTGTTTATTTCAATTCCATTCATTTATTTTAATAAAAAAAAACAAAAAAAAAAAAAAAAAACCCAGTGTTACAGAAATATCAGTTAAAACAATACACAGCAAGGAAGCAGGGGAAAAAGGCCAGCCAGGTCTGACAGAGCACCATGCTCCCTAGGCTAGTTTTACACTGAGGTTAGTAATTGTAATTACAAACAAGAGTACCATAGTAACAAAACAAAACAAAGGTAATGATATATGAGCAGATAATAAACATTACAGATAATACAATTGAAAGAGCAATTTATATCACGATATACAAATCGTAATATTAGTCATAGTTCCCATCCACTGTAATCATTAATTTGAGGAGCTGCAATTCATTATAAAGTTTTTTAGTTTTTTTTAAAAAGGTTAAAAATATTTAAACAAGTTAGTTCCGTAGGTAATGAGTTCCAGTAATGTAGGCCAATGTAATTTAAACTTTGCTTCATGTTGATATTCATCCAAACTTGATATTTTGAAAGCTTTCCATATACACTGAGGGAAAAAAATCCCAACACCACGAAAAAATAGTTGTAGAGGAATGAAATGGCGGCAATACATTTCTTTAGGTAACATATTTAATCGATTAAGGTTTCAAGATCACAGCTTATTGTAAGCGCGAGAAGAGCCATTTAAATGTGAAATGCTGGTACATTAATAACCGATGTAACCGCCAGAATGTTGAATGCAAGCACGCAAACGTTCATGCATTGTGTCGTACAGGTGCTGGATGTCAGTTTGTGGGATGGAGTTCCATGCCTGTTGCACTTGGTCGGTCAATACAGGGACGGTTAACGCTGGTTGGGAGTGACGCTGGAGTTGTCGTCCAATGATGTCCCATACGTGCTCGATTGGTGAAAGATCTGGTGGTCTAGCAGGCCACGGCAACATGTCGACACTCTGTAGAGCATGTTGGGTTACAACAGCGGTATGCGGGCGAGCGTTATCCTGTTGGAAAACAACCCCTGGAATGCTGTTCATGAATGGCAGCACAACAGGTTGAATCACCAGACCGACGTACAATTGCGCTGTCAGGGTGCGTGGGATAACCACGAGAGTGCTCCTGCTGTCATAGGAAATTGCTCCCCAGACCATAACTCCAGGTGTAGGTCCAGTGTGTCTCGGCCGCAGACAGGTTGGTTGCAGGCGCTCACCTGGCCTGCTTCTAACCAAAACACGGCCATCACTGGCACCCAGGCATAACCGGCTTTCATCAGAAAACACAGCAGATCTCCACTCCGTCTTCCAATGAGCTCTAGCTTGACACCACTGACGTCGCAAACGGCAGTGGTTTGGAGTAAGTGGAATACACGCTACAGGGCGTCTGGCTCGGAGCTGTCCTTCAAGTAGCAGATTTGTAACAGTTCGTTGTGTCACTGTGGTGGCAACTGCAGCTCGAATTGCTGCCGCAGACGCGGTACGATGCGCCACGGCCATACGCCGTACACGGCGGTCTTCCCTCTCAGTAGTGCCACGTGGCCGGCCGGAACCCGGTCTTCTTGAGGCAGTACCTTCCCTTGACCACCGCTGCCAACAATCATGCACGGTGGCTACATTCCTGCCAAGTCGTTCTGCAATATTGCGGAAAGAAACTCCACCTTCTCGTAGCCCTATTACACGACCTCGTTCAAACTCCGTGAGCAGTTGATAATGGCTTCTTCGTCTTCTTAAAGGCATTCTTGACTAACATCAACACCCTACGTCGAATCTCAACGATAACTAACGCTCACGAACGTTACAGCGCGTATTTACAGCAAACCTGCTTTGCATGTTCCCAGGGGCGCTACTAGCGCCACACGTATGCGCCGAGCGCGAAATTTGCATAAACATCATCTTACAAATGTACTCTCACCGCCTACCAACTGTCGTTTATCTAACACAGCCCCTTCTTGGTGTTGGGATTATTTTTTCTGTCAGTGTATATCAGAAGTCTTCGCAACTTGTTAATGACATGGCATCCACGCCATTTCTATCAAACGCGTGGAAGCATCTAACCGAAACACGTGACTGTAAACACCATTTATGATGTCATATACAATTTGAATATTTACGTGCCATTCGGCCTGATGAAGCTAGGTAAATACCCAGCGAAACCACGGTCGCCTTGAAAAAAATAAACATCTGTGACAACTACGTTGTATTATCTTAATCTATATATAATCGTCACGAGATTGTAGTCTTTGAGATAAAGAATCTTTGCTTCATGGTTTCCGCTTTCGGATGAATAGGCCGAATATGTGATTTAGTGCGTGTGTCATGTGTGTGTATCTTAGGCATAATTTGCATGATGTCGGCGTGTCAATTATTCTTAATGCGTTTGAACATAATTTTCCCGATATTGAAGAAATATAATTGGTTAATCGTAAGAATGTTATATTTGTTTCGGGAAAACTCTTGTGGTATTATATAGTGTTAGTTGTGTATTTCTATCAAATTTTAGGTCAATTAATCTTATGTATTTGTTTTGAAGAATTTGAAGTTTCTTGAAATTATATTTAGTTGTCACCCCACGATAAGATAGCATAATTAATATGATTCTGAAACATGGATAATATAAATGAATTAGTGTTTTATAGGTAAGGTTTTTAAATACCAAGCTGATAACTTAATGTTTTAGACAGTTTGAAAAGAAGAGAGTCCACATGTTGGTTCCATCTGAGGTCCATATGTAAGGTAATCCCCAAATAAAGTAAGGAGTTAACCTCTTCTATGTTTGTACCATTAATAGATACTGTGATAGAAGGAGGTTGTAAAATATTTTGTTTTGAGAAATTAAAGATTTTGTTTTGGTAGTATTTATTATTAATTCATTGGAATTTAGCCAATCTGAGATGTTATTAAGTTGAGTATTAATATTCACAGTAGTGTCAGTCGTTAAATTAAATGAGGTGAGGATGGTTATGTCGTCTGCATAGAGGAGCAGGTATATATCACTTATTGAAATAAAGATATCGTTAATGCATATACTGAAAAGTACAGGTCCCAAAATTGATTACTTCAATTAAGCAGCTGGCATGTTAATATGCCTTTGTTTGGCTGGTGTTTTCATGAAAAACTGAGCAATTCCCTTACTGCACTTGTTTTAACTTTCGTTCTTCGAAATTCAGTTACAGCGAACGGAAAAGTAATAAGAAGACAGAAAGTGCCTCATGAATTACACAAAAGGCAAAATACGTTAGCTGCTCCGGTGTGGCTCTGTGGTCTGAGCGAGGGCCTATGACCATTCGTCCGAGTTGGGTGCGGGTTCGAATTCCGGTGAGGCATGAGTATTGCGTTTGTCTTACGGCACTGACTTTTTCCCTTCCCTGGAATCAGTGGCCTGAAATTAGAGACTACTGCTTATATCTCACGGAGCTGCTCACGGTAGTAAACCCTAGATAAAAAACAAAAACACGTTATTATGAATAAATATAGATGATGACGTCAACTTCCCGAAAGGTGATTTTTGCAAGTGCTGAGGCAACTTCCGAGAACCTTTGGCGGCCGATTAGGGATACTCCAATTAGTGTCCTCCAACGTCATTAGACTCTCTCGACTTGGGGGCGTTGTTTGGCACAATAGTTTGAATAAAAAGGAAACGTGCTGGAAAACAAGTAAAAATATTCCAGCCTAGGAACATGGTCTCAGTGGGAGGGTCCGAGAAGTGATTAGATTCAACGATGCAATGCGCGGTTCCGAAAGAAACATTCGCGTTTGCAGCAATCTAACGCAAAGTCACCCGTCTGTCTTTTTCGCATAAGAGAATCCACATACATGTTTCTGTCAGTTGTTGACACTCAAGGCTTCTCACTTAGTCTCTTATCAGTATGCAAATTTTGAACAGTATTCTGACAAACTGCGAATGTTCATGAGTGCAGGACCATACGAGGTGTCCCTGATCAAAACATATTCGACATTTCTTTTCTCCTAAATTAGACAGCTACGGCGGGACCCAGTGGCGCGCGACCTTTGGACTTTAGTGCTCATGTGTGAGCTTTGTCGCGCTGTCGACTGGTTCATTTGCTGCTTTGTAGTAAATGGTTGGCGTTGTGGACTCCGTGCCCGGAGCAGTTTTATCTGTACGGCAAAGATTGAGAGAATTGAGCAGAGAAAATGCTACAAAGTTTGCCTCTAACTCGGCCACACATCACCTGAAGCAATTTAAATGATTATTCCAACCATCCCAGAGGAAGAATACAAGATCTCCAAGGCCAAAAGAGGTGCGTATGATCCACAGCAAAGTCAGAGTTAGGCTAACGTTACTTTTTTTTTACCATCAAGGTGTGGTTTATCTCGAATACGCTCCAGAAGGACAAACAAAGAGTACTACCGAGCAGTTCTCCGTCGCCTAGGAGATGCAATTCGACGAAAGAAGCCAACGCCGAGGCACCAAGGCGATTGGTAGCTGCACCATGACCATACCCCACCCAAATTATCTCATCTCATTCAGGTCGTTTTGGGCTAACACTGAATCTCACAAGTGACGCAAGCTCCATTCTCTCCAGACACGGCTTCTTGTGACGTTTGGCTACAACCGAAGTTGAAATTACCATTGAAGGGCAGACAGCTTGAATACACAGAGGAGGCCAAGAAGAAAGTAACGCAGCACGTATAAGCGATTCCTAAAAGTGACACTTTTTTCTGCTATCATAGCCCCAACTCTACTGGGAAGGCCTTTCCCCTAGATTTTAGTACGTTACTGCGGGACTTGTCATCCATTCTACCACAGAAGCACTATTCAGGTCTTTCACCGATGTCGGTTGGTTCGGTCTGGCGCGCAGTCGGAGTTTAAACTCATCCCAAAGTGTTCCATGCGGTTAAAATTGGGTCTGCGTAGCCTATCAAGTTCTTGTACACTCATCCCTTCAAACCATTCCTGCACGGACCTCGCTTTGAAGACAAAATCATTGTTTAGTTGGTAAAGGAAAGGACCTACACTGAACTGTTGCCTTAATGTTAAAAGCAATTAATTGTTGAGAATGTCATTATACACCGCAGCACTAAGATTCCCGATCAAGCTGAAATCATGAAACAACAGCATCAGAGCATGATTCCTCCTACACCAAATTTCACAGTTTTCGCAACGCAGCCGGGTAGGTAGCATTCATCTGGCATCATCCACTCCCAGCCTCGTCCATCGTTGGAGTCTGACTCCTACCTCGCTTCACCGTCTGGGTGTGGAGAATGCCACACCCAGACGGTGAAACGTGATTAATCACTCCAGAGAACGTGTTTCCACTGCTCCAGAATCCGCTGACTCCGAACTTCACACTACTCCAACCTACGTTTGGCACTGATCTTGCTGATATTAGGCTTGTGTGATGCTGTTCGGCTGTGAAAATCCATTCCCTTCAGCCCTTGACGAACCATTATCATGTTGGTATTGCTTCCAGAGGCGTTTTGGAACTCGGTTGGGAACTTTGCGACCTCGGACAGGTGGTTTTGTTTCACCTGCCGCTTCAGAAGTTGGCGGTACGCTTTGCCATTTTATGTGGCCTTCGAGGTCGCGATTGCGTTTTTGTTGCTCCTAAGACTTTTCGCTTGACAATAACATCACTTACAGTTAATTGGGGTAGCTACAACAGGACAGGAATTTCCTGAACCGACTAGTTGCTAAGATGGCGTTCTATGAACCTGCCACGTTGATAATCCCTGAATTCTGCAGTACGGTAAATTCTACCGTTTGATTTTATACATGATGTTTCCCAGACCACGTGCATCTTTTTATACCTGTGTGGCTGTAACGCATATGGGCAATCCACTACTCAAAAAGGGTGTTCGGATACCTTTGATCATATAGTGTATATCTATGACAAGCCTATCTATCGTTAAAAAACTCAGGTGCCAGAAGCTGTCACGGCAGAGGATATGATTGCTGCAATTAATTAAAAAACTCAGGTACCAAAAGCTGTCACGGCAAAGGATATGCTAGTTGCAATTAATTAAAACATGCAGGTGCCAGAAGCTATCACGGGAAAGGATATAACAGTTGCATTAAATTAAAAAAACTCAGGTGCCAGAAGTTGTCACGGCAAAGGATATGATAGCTGCAATTAATTAAAAAACTCTGGCACTAAAAGCTGTCACAGCAAAGGATACGCTAGTTGCAATTAATAAGAAACAACAACGAAAAACTCAGGTACCAGAAGCTGTCACGGCAAAGAACATGATAGTTGCAAATAATTAAAAAACTCAGGTACCAAAAGCTGTCACGGCAAAGGATATGCTAGTTGCAATTAATTAAAAAATTCAGGTACCACAAGCTATCACGGGAAAGGATATGCTAGTTGCAGTTAATTAAAAAACTCAGGTACCAAAAGCTGTCACGGCAAAGGATATGTTAGTTGCAGTTAATTAAAAAATTCAGGTACCTGGAGCTATCACGGCAAATGGATATGATAGCTGCAATTAATTAAAAATCTCAGGTACCAAAAGCTGTCACGGCAAAGGATATGCTAGTTGCAATTAATAAGAAACAACAACAAAAAACTCAGGTACCAGAATCTGTCACGGCAAAGGATATGATAGTTGCAATTAATTAAAAAACTCAGATACCAGAAGCTGTCACGGCAAAGGATATGATAGTTGCAAATAATTAAAAAAACTCAGGTACTAAAAGCTGTCACGGCAAAGGAAATGCTAGTTGCAATTAATAAGAAACAACAACAAAAAACTCAGGCACCAAAATCCGTCACGGCAAAGGATATGCTAGTTGCAATTAATTAAAAATTCAGGTATCAGAAGCTGTCTCGTGAAAGGATGTGATAGTTATAATTAATTAAAAAACTCATATACCAGAAGCTGTCACGGCTAACGGTATGATAGTTGCAATTAATAAGAAACAACAACAAAAAAACTCAGGTACCAGAAGCTGTCACGGCAAAGGATATGATAGCTGCAATTAATCAAAAAATACCTCAGGTACCAATAGCTGTCAAGGCGAAGGATATGATAGTTGCAATCAATTAAAAAACTCAGGTACCAGAAGCTGTCTCGGCGAAGGATATGGTAGCTGCAATTAATCAAAAAATACCTCAGATACCAATAGCTGTCAAGGCAAAGGATATGATAGTTGCAGTTAATTAAAAAACTCAGATACAAGAAACTATCACGGCAAAAGATATGATAGTTGCCGTAAATTAAAAACTCTGGTACTAGAAGCTGTCACGGCACAGGATGTGATAGTTGCAATTAATTAAAAATTCAGATACCAGAAGCTGTCACAAGAAAGGATATGATAGTTGCAATTAAAAAAAAAAGGTAGCAGAAGCTGCCACGGCAAAGGATATGATAGTTGTAATTAATTATTCAGCAATTTATTTTCAAGATTTTGAAATTCCATTATTGAAGTAAAGCCTTCAAAAGAGCATTACAAATAAAAACGAAACTGAGGTCGAGAAAAGAATTGTTTTTAAAAACACCGTTTGCTGTTTGATTGACCTTACAGAATCGATATCTGAGGATTAGTTGAAGAAAGCCAGCAAGGGTCGTTCATGAATAGCTGTGTACTTGCTTCGAGATCCGACAAAAAAAGGAAGTTTAGAGTTTATGTGATGAATGGACTCCAGCGGGAAAGAAGAATCTTAAGAGTAGAAAAAGGAAGGCAATAAAGCGTAGAAGCAAACCGCTGAATCGAGAAAAAAGTGACTTGCTTCATCCCGAGAAGGAAAACGAAAGAAGGGCATGATGAATTTGTTTACGAGTCAGAGAGCTGATAAAACTTTATGGTTAGTAGTGCCGATTTTAAAAAGGAGAGAAGGATGTTATGGGAGAAAGCATTGCTTTTTTTGGTTGAGGAACAAAATGAAGACCAAAAAAAGCATTATTCATGGCATACTCCAGTAGCGGAAAACTAGAGCGATATTCCTTCAACAGTTATGTAAGACTTTACAATACACTGCCAATTACATAACTTCAACACGTCATGTAAGCCATCAAGAAAGGGGATTTCAGTTCAAAGGTTTGATAACAAAAAATCATATTAAAAATACATGCAAACTTTACTCATAAAAAGTCAAACTTTTAAAAGCAAGTATTTATGGACACTATATTAATAGCTTCTATTAGGTGTACAAATAAGTTTTAATGCGTTTTTTGTGTGACGTATACCGCTAATTTACATATCCGACATTCCCCCGAGTTGTTGTCATGTGACCGTAACTGGTCCAGAGAATACAATGTGACACAGAAGTTTGCCCAACAGTCAAACGCACTTTAACATTGGTAGGTGAAAGATGGCAAGCGATACTGCATTTATTCGACACTGCATTCATTACGAATTTCATCAAAGAAAAATTGCTGCAAAAGCATGTGCACCGATCTGTTCTGTTCTGGGGGAGAATATTGTATCGAAAAAGCACATGTGAGTTTTGGTTTAGACGGTTTAAAGCATGTTATTTTGATATTAGCTATCGAGAACGTAGCGGGGCCCCGTAGAAGGTTGCACATGAGGAACTGCAAGCGTTGCTGGATGAAGATTCGCCTCAAACGCAAAAAGAACTAGCTGAACAACTAAGGGTAACTCACCACACCATTTCTAATAGTTTATGCACAATGGAAAAGATCGAGAAGGAAGGAAAATAGGTGCCACATGATCTGAGCCAAAGGAACAAGGAGGAGGTCATGAAGTGTTTTAATCTGTTGAATAAATAACACAGAAAGTCTTTCCTGTGGAAAATCGGTATGGGTGATGAAAAGTGGATATGGTACGACAATTCCAAACGCAAAAAATCACTGGGTACACCCCGGTGAAGCAACGACTTCGACAACAAAACGTAATATTCACTCCAAGAAAGTTCTGCTGTGCATCTGGTGGAATATGAAGGGTGTGATCTATTATGAGCTATTGGAAGAGGGTCAAACTGTTACTGCTGATCGCTACAAGCAGCAATTGCTGCGATTGAATCAGGAAATCTATTGGAAACGTCCATTCACAGGCAAAGGATTGCGTCCTGTGAAATTACTGCATGACAACGCTAGGCCGCATGTCGCTAAATCGGTCAAGGAAACGTTACTGACGCTTGGCTGGGAAGTTTTGGAGCACCCGACATAGCCCCTTTAGACTATTATTTGTTCCGATCGATGCAACATGGGTTGTCTGCTATATGGTTCTGGACATGTGACGAAGTGCAAAAATGGATTGACGACTTCATCGAGTCACACGGCGAAGTATTCTTCATGGCTGGAATCCGTCAGCTGCCCGACCGATAGCGGAAGGTGATAGATAATGACGGCGCATATTTTGATTCGTAAAGGTTTTGTTGTTTTCTCTCAAATTACATGATGCGTTGTCTTAAAACGCTTTAAACCTTATTTGTACACTTAATATAAGCTTTGATAATAAGTTGTTACAGCATTTCGATATTGCACTGAAGCTGTGGTAAAAACTCTTTCGCCGTATTTCTCCTGCAGTTGATTGGAAGTCAACAATACCATTTCATTAATAAGTGAGACAACCAGATCGAGATCAGTTTAGCGATTTATTTAAGAATTTACTCGATATCAATTAACTATTACTTTAAAAGTTTTATCAGGTTTTCATAACAACCAATAACATCATTACAACCAGATTATTCAAGCTTTCGATAACATGCATCAATAATATAGTTAGGGAGAAGTGTCCTCGACTTTACGAGGGTAAGTCAAAAGTTAGGTCGTCTCCTTTGCAGCTAAAAGGTTGAATGATGCGAGAATGTCACACATGCTCAGGTGCGTGGTGTTTTCGCAACAAATACAGGCCGTTGTTTTCTAGCCCTTTCCAACGTTTCACCAGAGATACGATCATAAAGCGGTACCACTTGAACGATTTCGAGGACAGAAACTCTATCATGCCAGATTCAACATCTATTACTGAATAAGTGAAGTGCCGTCCTTGTAGGAAATGGATCATGGAGCGAAAAAGAAGTTATAGTTGGATGGTGTAAGTCCGCTCTGTATGGAGCATGCAGTAAGATCCGGTCTGTATGGAGGATGCCGCAAGATCTGGTCTATATGGAGGATGCAGCAAGATCCGATCTGTATAGAAGATGCGGCAAGATCCGGTCTGAATGAAGGATGCAGAAAGATCCGGTCTGTATGGAGGATGAGATAAGATTCGGTCTATGTAGAGGATGCGGCAAGATCCGATCTGTATGGAGGATGCGGCAAGATCCGATCTGCATGGAAGATGCGGCAAGATCCGATTTGTATGGAGGATGCGACAAGATCTGGTCTGTATGGAGGATGCGACAAGATCTGGTATGTATGGATAATGCGACAAGATCCGGACTGTACGGAGGATGCAGCAAGATTCAGTCTGTATGGAGGATGCGGTAAGATACGGTCTGTATGGAGGATGTGGTAAGATCCGGTCTGTATGGAGGATGCGGTAAGATTCAGACTGTATGGAAGATGCCACAAGATCCGGTCTGTGTGGAGGATGCGGCAGCATCTCAACCCCTTCCAATTTTTGCAGTTTTCGGCGGAACAGTCTGAAGATGTTAGTTGATACATTGTCCACTTTCAGCAACACCCGCATCCTATCGATGAGCGCTGGATAGTGTTGGCGCAGAGCATCATGCACCCGCTGTAGTTGGTTGACATAGAGGTTCCCATCCACAGCAGGATCATCTGCCACGAGCTCCGAGAGCACAGGACCTTTACAATTTCACCAAATGCGTAGCATGACTTTCCTCTCAAACCGTTCTGTTTGCACGCTGGTTATGCTTCCTGGTGTGGTCTTAGCCACTCATTTTCAGTGGTACGATAACGTAGAAATATGCACTTTTCATCACCTGTGACGCCAAAACTTATCGTCTTGCGGATTTAACAACAATCTGCCGTAGAGAGAGAAAGAGACACGCTGTTCCGCCTGTTGGATGCCAATTCACATTCTACAGCACCAAGAGGAGAAGCAAAGGTTGTACAGGGGGCAAACGATGGTGGATTGGGAAAACCTCCACCTCAGCTGCCAGTTGTCGTGTACTACTACCGAGTTTAGCCAAGGCAATCTAGAAAACACAAGGCCATGACATTTGAGAGATAAGTTCGCTCTTTTAGTGACGTCACGCTGCAACAAAGGCTTCCGATTGGTTTCTAACGCTGTCGTGTGTGACGTCAAACACGACGTCGACGTATCAGTCCGTGTATCATGAGAGTGATATCACAAACGGAGGGAACTCATCTCTCTAATGTCATGGCATTGTGTTTTCTAGACGGCCTTGGCTTAAGTGTCACAGCTTTGACCAGGATGCCAGTCTTGGTGGTAATTGGTCGTCTTGACCTCGGCTTGCCTACAAGACTGGTGACTCTAGCATTGAAACGCTGGAATCATTTTCGTGCAGTGCTGATGTTCGCCTTTAGCTGCATGAAGTTTTCTCGCTACTGCTGTTGCCGTCACGTTTAATCCTCTTTTTTTCAATAATGGCACAGAAGCATCCGAACAGCACGTGTATCGACATCCATCCTCTGCTCACCTGACAACGCAATGTGGCTCCGTGGTAAATGCACGTCTTCAACCTCGTGCGTTATACGTCATCACGGTACCCTATTGACGCTGGTGCGCGTTTCGCACAGCAATGGAATTCCACCATTATACGTAGCTCAAAACGGGAAGAACGTTTGTCACACACTGGTACATTTAGGCTATGATAACAGTCAATCAGCCTAATTTTCCCTGCAGTTTATTGAAAGTCAGCAGCGTTACTATGTGACGTACTACAGAGGTGAAGCTCGTGTCAGAATGACAGTTTGCAGCGATACATTCCGTCGGTGTAGCTTAGTCCGTTAGAACAACTCACTCCGGAGCGAGGAAACGCGGCTTCGATCCCCATCATGTACCGACAAATTCCTGGTTACAAATTGGTTTCCGAACGTAAAACTGGATATACTGGCCGTTGGGTTCTTCGAAAAATGTGTGGTGTTCGTTCCACACATCGTCTGGATTTAATAAAACGTTCCTTCTTCGCTTCAAAAAAAAATAATAATAAGAGGGAGATCATGTGATGTACTGTCAAGATGACAATCTGCAGCGATGCTTTCCGTCGGGGAAACTTAGTCGGTTAGAGCATCTTACTCCGGAGCGGGAGGACGCAGGTTCGATTTACGTCAGTGACAAATTCCAGTCTCACGACTGCAAATTGTAGACTAAGAGTATTGCGACGATTATAATATTAAGAAAAGCAGCGTTAGTTAACAATTATTTAATTAATTATTCCAGAATCCGAAGCCTATCTTCGCTCTAACTCCTTTTGTGCGTCCATCGAGAGAGAACTCTGACACTGTTCCGTTTTCCCGTGACTTTGCCTTCAAAATTTCAAAAAATTCTCAAAACTTATTATTTTAAAGTGATTTTTAAACCCGTAAACAAATTGAACTTTTTTCGGATTCAAAGGATCATATTGAAGAGTTAAAAAATCGTAACAATTGAAGAAATTCCATCTGAATGTGCCGTTTCGTATATAGGACAGACCCGTAGGGCCTTTCGTTATCGACTGAAGGAGCACAAGGCCTACATTCGGAACCGTGACCTAAAGAAGTCGTCGATGGCAAAACACTGGCATGAAAACGACTACAGATTTCTTTTTGAAGCAGCAAAACTAATCGCCAGGTCAGATTCAATCACCAAAGTAGGTATTTTGGAAGCTTTCCATATACACTCACGGGCAATGAAATTTGTGCGCAAAGAAGGAAGTATCGGATTGAACTCAAATTTTACGGACTCAATGATACAGATGAATGATACACATGATGGCAAAAACAGAGCTGCAGGACAATTACAGAGGGATCTGTGGCACGCAGTCCGGTCATCTTCAATAGTGCGTCGCACCGCCTCGTGCGGCGATCGGTCCGGCATGGAGGCAAACAGACGCCTGATGTTGTCCTGTGGCAGACTGGCCCACACGAGTTGGACGGTGTGCTCCAAATCCCGGACAGTACGGCACGGAGGCAGCTGGTATTTCAACTGGTCCCACACTTGCTCGATAGGGGATATGTCCGGGGAGCGAGCAGGCCATGAAACTGTCTGGACATGACGTATGCAGTCCTAGGCAACCCGAGCCGTGTGCGGGTGGGCATTATCCAGCTGATATAGCGCACCTGGAATCCCGGCCAGGAGTGGGAGCACACAGGCCCGTTGTGTCTCATCCACATGCCGCTGGCACGTGAATGATCTACGTACTACTACTATAGCTGATATGCAATGGCTCCCCAGACCGTACTGCCGACAGTGGGGGAGGTGTGGCGCTCGATAGCGAGGTTGGGATTGTGCCGTTAACCCGGGGACCTCCACACCCGAACACGATGATTATCTGTCCCCAAAACGGAGCGGCACTCATCGCTAAACACCACACGTCGCCGGTCTGTGGCGTTCCACGTTTCTCTGGTTTGGCACCACTGCACACGGAGGCGGCGATGTTCCGGTGTTAATGGCAGCACACGTAGGGAGAGCTGGGATCGAAGATTGGCTTTCGCGAGGCGTCAGGAAATGGTTCGCGAGCACACAGGAGCTTCTACATCTGCCTGTACAGTGGACTGGGTCCCCGTGGGATACGTTTGCGCCTGGTGCACGATCCGCCGATCCTCTCTACCGGTGGTTCTCCTGCTCCGTCCGGTGCCACTCCGCCGTGTGGCAGTACAGTAACGTGTCCGCTGCTCACACCACAGTCAGACGGCGTGGTCAGAACGATCCACGTGGTGGTCTGCACGGCGCGCTGATTACCCTGTTGTTTTAAGCCCGATGATCCGGCTTCTCTGAAAGTCCGTAAGTTGCATAAATTGGCGTCTCTGGCGTCTACCTGGCATTCTTGTCTCTCTGTACTTTTGCATGCGTCGGCTGGTGCTTTTCGCTTTCATGGGGTATCGACTACACGCTGGTTTATAAAGCTGCCGGTTCGTGCTTGCAGCTCCACCAGAGAGTGTGCAGTCATGCGCACTCGCAACAAACGTAGATCATTTGCATACCAGCACGCACTCTAGCTATTTACAAAGTTTCGCGATTGTGGCGTGTTTTCTTCTAGGTGCGCAAATTGCATTGTCTGTGAGTGGATATCAAACTTTTGCGCAACTTGTCAACGACATGGCACCCACGCCATTTCTATCAAGCGCATGGAAGCAACAGAAATCAGTGACCGTGAACAGTGTGCGATACCGTCACATTCAATTTGAATAAATTGATGTCCCAAATTAACGTGACACCTACAAATTCGAGAATATGTCCAAAACGAGACAACCGATTGCAATGATTTTTCAGAGACATGTGCGAAGGGAAACCCTAATCCGATACCCAAGCAACATTGCGATAGCTTCTGTAGAAATAGGCAAATGACGACCGTACATCATCGGGCATGCTTTCTTGATAAACGTTCATTTGAGCTGGGTGCGGTAACTGAAACTTGAGTTGGCTCCGAACCATTGCTTAGAAAACTACGGTGGAGAGCGAGCGGTTGATTTGAAACCGGGTAATTGCAAGCTAAGGGAGCAAGATGGGTGAATGTGTCCAGGGAAGTGGTCTCCAATGTTTGGAGATAGTTCCAAAAAACTGGAACCATAACCAGAAGGCAGGGACAAGGACGCCCGCGAGCAACAAGAAGTCAAGACAACTGGTATTTGTCTCTAACAGCTTGCCGACAGAGATAGTCGACAGCAACTCTTGCTGGAGCTCTCCTCTGCTACGGGAACGGCGATAATGAAGCAAACACTTTATAGAAGACTCCACGAGAGAGAGAGAGAGAGAGAGAGAGAGAGAGAGAGAGAGAGAGAGAGAGAGAGAGAGAGAGAGAGAGAGAGAGAGAGCTGTATGCAACAAAGCCAATGGTACGTATTCCACTCGGGGCATCGCACAGAAGGGTCCGTCTGAATTGGGCACTAAAAGATCTCCTCTTGATCCCTGATCAATGGGTCAAAGTTCACTTCATGCGACATTTCGCGGTACAGACAAAACATAGATTCTAGACGTGTGTACATGTGGGGACAAGCAATAAGCCTGAATCTTCCCTCCAACATTGGAGAAATCGACCACTAAGGTGGAGGAGGACTATTAGTTTGAAGTGGCATCATGTTGGACGGTGTTTTCAAGAGGTACCCTGACTGCGGCACACTACAGGGAGGACGACACCCTAGAACCTCATATAAGGCTTTTTAGGGAGCTGGTGACCCCTCAATTTGTTTTTATGGGTGACACCACCCATCCACATAGGGCTCGGCTAGTCGACAAATTTCTAGAGAGTGACGATATTCACAGGATGAAGTGGCGCTTGAGATCTCCGTACCTGAACTCGATACAGTATGTCTTGGATGCCTTAGAAAGAGCAATTGTAAGCCGCCGTCCCTTTCCCAGAACCGTCCCAGGACTCCGACGCGCTTTTGGTGGAGGTGTGGCCATTATCCCCTCAAACTCTCATTGACATCCTAGTAAAAAGCATCAGGCCTCGTTGTGAGGGCTGTAGCGAAGCTTGGGATAATCACACCCCATATTAGCCCCCTGAAATCTTCTCCTTGGACTGTCATGCGCGTGCTTCCATCTCATGCGGTGAGGACGTTCCTTTTCTGCTGCGTATTGCTGCGTTATCAATATACACTATCATATCAAAGTAATATTACCACCTACCTAATAATGGGAATAACCATCCTTGGCCCGGATGAGAACCGCGAGATGGCGTGGCATGGGCACAATGAGGCCCTGGAAGGATTTCCGAGGAGCAAGTGCCCATTCGGACTACAGCAAAGCACAGAGGTACCTGAAATGACGTGGTTATAGGTCGTCACGTCGAACCTGTGGATCGAAATAGTCCCACAAGTGCTCTATGGGGTTGAGGTCGGGAGATTTTTCGACCAAGGGAGAAAGGAGAGGTCGCTGTCGTGTTCCTGGAACCAGTCACACACCCCCTCAGCGACATGGCACGGACAATTGTCCTGTTGGTACATAACATCACCAATTACCACCAGGGTGAACGTCCATCATGAAGGGATGCATATGGTCAGAGAGGATGGACAGGTAGCCATTGGCGTTCAGGGACCCATCCAATGGCACCAGCGGTCCCAGGTCATACCAGGAAAGCATCCCTCAGACATGCACACATCCACCACAGCCCTGTATTTGACCGACAAGCGTGTCCTGGTGCTGGTTAGTGGGTGTCACATGCCGTATCCGCAACCTCCCGTCACTTCTGTGGAGTAGAAACCTCAATTCGTCGGAGAAGGTAACCTTTTCCCACTCTTCCCCTATCCAATGATGGTAGTCCCATGCGAACTGCAGGCGTCGTTGCCAATGGACCTGGGTTAACATGGGAGTCTTGACGCAGCGTCGATTCCGGAAACCTATGCGTAACAGGGTTCGCTCTACTGTTATCGGGGACACGTACCTGGGTGCCCCAGCGTTTATTTGCATGGTCAATTGCTGCACTGTTGCGCGTCGATTCCTCTTTACCATTCGACGTTCTCCTCTGGGGTAGATGGCTTTTGATGCTCCACAGTTTAGACGTCGGGAGGTACTCGGTGTGCCAGCGGTTCATTCTTGATACACCCTTACTACAGCACCTTGCGAACAGCCCACGAAATCTGCTGTTTCTGAGATGCTTCCACCCTTGGCGCTGTTGCCGATGATCACTCCTTTTTGAACGTCCGTCAAAGCACGCCCTCTGCCCATTGTGCTCACGTAACGCACTATGGCTCATCTATCATGGCCGGCCGCTTATATCTCCATGTGGTCGACTTTGTCACGTGCACTCTATAACGCACCTGGACGGGTACACTGTGATTACGGGGTGGTCATATTATTCTGATTCGATCGTTTATGTACGTCTGTATCAACTCTCATTAAACTTTGCCTTGTGGATTTTGAGTTATTCATGATTTTGTGTTTGTCTCGTTAATTTTGGACATCAATGCATTTGATTCAGCTTCTCTTGAAGTCACTTTTGCGTTGTACGTAAGCTAATAAGAAATAAGAGTAGAACATAATGAAGAAAGTAAATTAAAAAAAGCCCAAAAACGGTACTTTTCTGGTGAAGTTCGTATAACCCAGAGTGATTCACCATTCTAAACAGAAGATAATGAAATGCCGGATGGGAGCATGCTTTCATCTATTGTTTAAAGGATCTTTCTTTTTATATTAAGGAATTTCATAACGATGCGAGAATAAGAACGCCTTATCATCTCAGGAATGCAGTTTTTTCAGTATTGTACCTAGTGAATTGTTAACAAGGAATCCGTCTTCCTCTACGATGGGAAGTTCGCTTCTACCCAGGAAATATTGTTTATTTCGGAAATTGGAATAAACGATTTCCATCCTGTGGATTTAGGACAATATAGTGTATTTATTAGAGGTGGGACGAATCCTAAATTTTCTCGAATCCGAATCCTAAAAGGTTCTCGAATCCCTCGAATCTCTCGAATCCTTCATATAAGAATAATTATAATTAAAAAAGGGAAAGAAAGACTTCTGGTTAAAATTAATAGTTTTTAATTAAAGCAAAATTTGAAATCTGTGTTTAATGAAAAACAAATTAAAGAATGCAGTTTTCAAAAAATACACCCATACTTATTAAGAAGATACAAATGATAGTAGAACCAGAAACGCTGAGCTACACACAGTGTAACTTGAGTCATGTGCACGACGCGGCTCAAGGTCACACTGTTACTTCCGTTCTCACGCTCGTTACCACGGTAACGGCTGCCGGGAAAGAGATAAAATATGGCTAAGCCACTTTTCCCACTATACTTGAGGTATGGTGGCTAGCGCACTGTCAGATGGGAGACGCCAGTGACTTCGGCGGTTGCTCTCTGTTTCTGGCTGAACAATTCCTTCCTTGTTGCATCCGGTTTGGAATTAACGAGGTATTTCAAATAGCCGTGTAGACACTGTAGACGATCTTCTTCAATTGTTTTCTAATGTCAGAACTCGTCACGCTGAAAACATTTTGAACAAATATCGCTTTAGAACAAGCACCAAACGCCAAGTTTTTTAGGTTAAGATTCGAAAGACGAAAAAAGCGCGAAGATTCGAGTTATCGAATCTCGAATCTTTTTCAAGATTCGAGGATTCGATGGTTCGAATGTCTCATCCCTAGTATTTATCATTCATACTTAAATAGACCAGCATAGAATATATCATAACAAAAGTACATCATGAAGAATTCAGTTTCGCAGCTGTTTTCATGATGAGTTCCTGCGAAAGAAAAGTTATCAAGTTGTGCCAACCTGAAAACGCTGTTACAATACAAATTCGAGAAATGTAAAGACAACCCATTGTGTCAGCGGAATATTTATGTTAAACTCAAGGAGGTTAGGATAGGTTTTCGTTTCTATTCAAATTACGCCGTCAGAAGATACTTAGCAGAGATATCATTCACAGGATGCTAGATTAGACCCCCCGCCCTCCCCCGGTGGCACGGTGATCTAAGCGCTGAGTCATGACCATTCGTCCGAAAAGGGTCCGTATTCGAATCAAGGCAGGTCTACAAGACACAAAACCATAACATTAAAGATATGAATTCCCTCTTTTAGTGATGTCACGCAGGAATAAAGGCTTTCGATTGGTTTCCAAACCTGTGGCGTAGGACGTCAAGCATTGCACCGACCTATCAGGCAGATGTGAAAACACAAGGGCAGCTCCGGTGACGCAGTGGTCTAAGCAATGGCTTCTGATCATTCGTCCGAGACGGGTCCGGGTTCGAATCCCGGTGAGGCATGGATGTTGTGTTGATCTTACCGCACAGGCTCACTCCCTTCCCTGGAGTCACTGCCCTAAATTAGGGACGGGTGACTGCTTATAGACCATTGAGTTTGCAACGTACCAGGAGATGTGACGTACCTGCCCGAAGGACGCACACGATATAAAGGCAGATAGGAATCAGAATAAAACGTCCGCGTAGCTCAATTGGTAGAGTGACTTATTCCGGAATGAGGAGATCCGGGTTCGAATCCTGGCGTGGACAGAAATGACGGAGAAATTTACTTCGTTATAAGTTGCTTACGGTGGAAGTTAAACCTCCAATCATAAAAAAAAATATATATAAGGACACACAAGTTTGCCCGAGACGGATATCGAGTCGCGCACTCTCACTCCGGAGTAAGTTGCTCTCCCCATTAAACTACACAAATGGGATGTATTGCTGCAGCTTTGTCGTCTTGGCACGTGCTTTATCTCCGTAGTACGTCACATCATCTTCCTCTTAATGTGTATGTTTTTTTCTGAAGCGAAGAACGGAGTTTCATTAATTCTAGACGATATGTGAAACAAACATCACACATTTTTCGAAAAACCCAACTGCCAGTACATCTATTTTAACGTTCGAGTGCCAATGTGAAAACACAAGTTTGCCCGTGACGGGGATCATAGCCGTGCTTCCTCACTCCGGAGTAAGTTGATCTCCCAACTAAGCTACACGGTCGGAATGTATCGCTGCAGATTTGTCGTCTTGACTGCTTTACTTTAGTACGTCACACAGTGTAACATGAGAGTGACGTCATCACCGGAGTGAACTCATTTCCCTGATGTCATGGCCTTGTGTCTCCCAGAAGGCCTTGGTTCGAATCCCGGTGAGGCATGGATGCTGTGTTTGTCTTACGGTTTTGGATCACGGTGGTCGTTAAATCCTACAAAAAAAAAACAAGTTAGTGTAATCATGCAATGCATTGATTATGATACGCTTTCCGACATACTAGAAATCATAGGAAAATGCCTCTCTACCTTCCCTGGAACCAGTGATTTTGGTTTTGAGGGGACTAAACTATGGTATAACATTTGAGGTTCATATATATCAAAATTAAATCTCTTTGTGCCCGTGTTAGCTATTTCTATTATCAAGAGCTACCACACATAAGCCGTTTTATAATTAAAAATCCCATTTAAGTAGGGCAATTTTCACGGAAGTTATCGTGCGAAAATAATGGCTAACGAATCTCACTCATGCGCACTGCCCGCAATTGCTGACAAAAAACATTTTTGGAGGAACTACTTCCAAAGTCGTTACGGAACAACGTATTGTATTTTGTCGCAATCGAAGCATTTGGACGCAAATTATAACGCAGAAGGGCAGTAGAAATATTCACTAACATCTGTTGCGTAAAGCATCTGCGTTGCGTCGTGGGTGAAACATCTGCTGGTCTTAATTTGTCTGCTTGAATGCTTTATCTTAGTACTAATAATAGTCTTAATGCTTTAAGAAAATGTAATGTTTCTCGTATGTTATGGGTAACCAAAGACGGATTTCATCCATTTCAAATAAGAATTGTTACAGAATATACTCAAACACCACAAATTGTGAGCGTCAAAATCGAATAATTTTAATTAAGTGACAATGCAGGTGGACTGAAATATATACTCCGTTCCTAAACCTTAAAATATACTGTATTGACTAATGATTCAATTTTGACGGTTTCTTTGCAATTTTCTGCATGGTTCCCCACAAAAGCATACTGAACTACGCGCAGACAAACTCTCATCTCTACCCTAACTATTGATACATTCAGTATACCTCCGGAACCACATACTAAAGTTTTGTCGCAATCGAAGCATTTTTAGTCAAGTTATGAGGATAATGGATATGGAATAAATCTCGCTTTTGTGCCCTGAACTTTGACCCCATTTCGATGATATTCACCAGACCCGGTTCAGTGTGCCTCCGGAACAACATGATAAATTTTTTTTCGCAATCGAAGCATTTTTATGTAAGTTATGACGCATAAGGGAGACGGAATGGATCCCGCTCATATGTCATGACCTTTGACCCCATTTCCTCCATTTTCAATAGGGGTCGTCCCCAGGTTGTCCCCTACCACATACTGAACTTTCATAGAAATCGAACCATTTTTACGCGAGTTAACGTGCGGAAAGGCAGACAAAGCTGGAGCATATACGCTTCTTCAACATACGGTTGGAAAGCGTAAGAAATGGAAGCAATTGAGATTTCGTTTCTTCATTTTTCGAAATAAAAAGAATATAATAAGTAGCGTTGAGAACGTGGTGAAAAGTTAACAGAGAGTGAATTATCAATGAACCCTTGTAACCTTTCTTTGCCGACAGTGAAATACTAAATCACATCTTCTTACTCCGGACGGCTCTTCTCCCAAGAGAACTATTCTGGCAGACTTATCGCTATTTCATTGTCCATTTGACTCATGCGGCGCATCAGCAGTGCGTCACATCATACAGAGTGAGGCCATTAAGTAATCAGAGCCGCCTCGGTGGCGCAGTGGTCTAAGGCGTTGGCCTCTGATCATTCGTCCGTAAGGGGTCCGGGTTCGAATCCCGGTCAGGCATGGATGTTGTGTTTGTCTTACGGCACTGGCTCTCTCCCTTCCCTGGAACCAGTGACCCTAAATTAGGGTCGGGCGACTGCTTATAGCCCATTGAGTTGCTCACGGTGGTCGTTAAACCTCCACTCAAAAAAAAAAAAAAAAGTAATCAGACTGTTTTTTAAATCACGATAAAACACGCGGATTGGGAAGGCATGTTTTTTTAATAAATCATTTATCAGCTATGCAGTGGCAACAGCGTTGGCGTGAGAACTGCTCAATGATTATTTACGCTGTGCATGACGTCACTCGGTGGAAGAACTTTGTCACTGTTCTGCCATGGAGTAGAGAGTAAATATCCGTTTCCGTTTGAAAATCGGCAAAACTGCATCTGAGACATTGTTGTGTAATGTGTGCTGCATTAATTGCCTATCTTGTGCACAAATATTACGAAGGTATGCACGTTTCAAGGATGGGCGGGAAGATTTAGAAAATTACGACGAAAGTCCCGGACGCCCGGTTTCAGTGCGCAACTCATTGAGAAACTTCACGAAAGGATAACAAGTCAGTAAAATCATGCAATGCACTAATTATGATCAGCTTTCCAACATGCCAGAAATAATTACTCAAGTTATGAGGATAATTGCTGTGGAATAAATCTTGCTCCTTTGCCCTGACCCCATTTCGATGATATTAAACAGAATTGGTTCAGTATATTTCTGGAAAAACATGCCAACGTTTTGTCGCAATAGAAGCATTTTTAGTCAAGTTATGAGGATAACGGCTGTGAAATAAATCTCGCTCCTGTGCCCTGACCTTTGACCCCATTTCGAAGGAGTTCAACAGAAACGGTTCAGTATACCTTCGGAACAACTTGATAAAGTTTTGTAGCAGTCGAAGCATTTTTACGTAAGTAATGACGCATAAGGGGGATTGAATGGATCCCACTCCTATGCCCTGACCTTTGACCCCATTATGTTCATTTCCAATAGGGTTCGTCCCCAGGTTATATCCTACCACATACTAAAATTTCATCGAAATCAAACCATTTGTATTGCTTTGATTATGATACGCTCACCAAGATATCAGAAATCATTACTCAAGTTATGAGGATAATGGCTGTGGAATAAATCTCGCTCTTGTGCCGTGACCTTTGACCCCATTTTGATGATTTTAAACAGAACCAGTTCAGTTTACCTCGGGGACAACATGATAAAGTTTTGTCTCAATCGAAGCATTTTTACGTAAGTTATGACGCATAAGGGCAATGGAATGGATCCCGCTGCTATGTCCAGACCTTTTACCCCATTTCTTCCGCTTTTGATAAGGTTTGTCTCCGGGTCGTCCCCTATCGCATACTAATATTTCATGGAAATCGAATCATTTTTAGTCGAGTTAGGACGCATAAGGGCAATGGAATGGATCCCACTCCTATGTCCTGACCTTTGAATTCATTTCATCCGTTTTCAACACGTTTTTTCCCCAGGTAGTCCCCTACCAAATACTAAAATTTCATCGAAATCGAACAATTTTTAGTTGAGATAGGACGCATAAGGGCAAAGGAATTATAACGAAGTAAATTTCTCCGTCATTTTTGGTCTACGCCGGGATTCGAACCCGAGGCCGCTTATTCCGGAACAAGTCACTCTACCAACTGAGCTACGCAGCCTTGTATTCTGATTCCTATCTGCCTTTATGTCATGTGCGTCCTGCTGGCAGGTACGTCACATCTCCCCCCCCGAAAGAGGGCCGGGGGCATGGCCCACGGGTCAGCCGTGACCATGAATCGTTGCAGGCAGCCATCCACTGTAGAACGTGCACTTGAGAACTCCCAGTCAATCTGGTGTGTGGAATGCAACGTCACACATTTTTTTATTTTTCGAAGCGCTGGAGAAGGAATTCTCTGATTTTTCCTGTCTCGCGGTGTGGAAATAACATCACACCAATGCGAGATTTTGAACGGCCGGGTCATCCGGATAGTTCGGGCGCCATTATAACGAAGTAAATTTCTCCGTCATTTTTGGTCTACGCCGGGATTCGAACCCGAGGCCGCTTATTCCGGAACAAGTCGCTCTACCAACTGAGCTACGCAGACATATATTCTGATTCCTATCTGCCTTTATGTCATGTGCGTCCTGCTGGCAGGTACGTCACAGAATGGATCACGCTCCTATGTCCTGACCTTTGAGCCCATTCCCCCAATTTTCAATAAAGTGCGTCCCTAGGTTGTTCCCTACCACATACTAAAATTTCATCGCAATCGAACCATTTTTACGCGAGTTATCGTGCGGACGAACAGACAGACAGACTGACAAAGCTGGAGCACATACGATTCTTCAACCTACGGTTGGAAAGCGTAGAAAAGTGATTGTTGTAGGACCTTGAGAATGCTGGAATGTGAGCTCGCTGTTAACAAGGAGACGATTCGTCAAATTTTAGTTCAAGTTTTGGGGAACAAAAAGGTTCACTTCTTAACTCTGAATCACGCACCTTCATAGCTGTATGGCAAAATGTAAACGTACGTTAAACAACTGCGTAATAACAAAACCAGAATCGTCTGCCACGGCTAATAAGTGTTGCCATAGATACTTCCTTAATTCAGTTAGTCGTCTGCGTCGTTATTTTCTCCCTTCACACTGCCGCCAACTCAAAAAAAAAAAAAAAAAAAAAAAAAATATATATATATTTTTATGGAACGTCTTTTGTACAAAGAAATGTAACATCAGCTCTTCACTCCATAGCAAAAGATGATCTCTGCAAGTCCTCCCTTTTGTTGGCTGATAGTATCACTTCTTATAGTAAAGCAAGAAACATTACTTCAAATAAAATGCATTCACATAAGTTTTCTTGCTTTCCCATTTTTTTAAAATTCAATATCATTACTTAATTGCCATACTGCGTATAGTACGCTGTACCCTTCATTTGTATTTAATTAGATGGAAGCGTGTCTACTGTTTGAAATGAGGTGTTAGAAACGGGCGTTACATTTGGGACAATCATAACAAAGGTTTATCTCAAGAAACAAAGTAAGCTCCTTACATACCACTTCATACTTCGGTCTACTGACTCTTCAGAATTTTGGTTTTTATTTTGTAACTGTTCAGGCAAATCAGCAGCAAACGAACTCTTCCACCGATACTCAAAACAAGGCAAGATTGCAAATTGACGAAAGAGGAATATAAGTGGCACTGTAATTTGCAATCGACGCTTGAGTCAATTTGTTGTCTGCACTCGAATAATGAGAGAGGCATCTGTTGGTTCTGTTAATTAATTATCAGTTCGAGATGCTAAGCTGTAGACAGAGGAAGGGAAATAAAAGAATTGCTCTGAAGAAAAGAATAAAAGATGGGCCGGACTACGATATTCATGAATTGTACTTTGAGTTGCTTAATCTAATATATATGCATGAGTCTGGTGATAGCAATGGGAAGCGCGAAGGCTTCAAAAGCTGCGTTTCCGTGAAGCGTGGTGTGATAGTCTGATCAAAGTGGCTCTTCACAAGACGCCACCACCTCGTGTATATCAGCGAAGTAGTGTTCCGCAGACGACAATGTTACTGAAATCAAAATAAGAATGAAACTGTCTTTAGAAGCAACTGAAAAGCATAAATGTTTCCGAGAGGAACCGATGTTTAAAATAATCACATTTGAAACTGGAGTATATATGGCTGTTCCTCCGAATTAGAACGCTTTCAAGTAGTTCCCGATTTCGAGTGTATCATTCCGCTTTGTTTACATAGAACATATACACTCAACGTGAAAGTAATTTACGATACATTTTTTTGCGCATTTCTTTTTTAATACGCACCTTAATGACTATTTTTATTCGGAAATATATCGAATAACAGTATAACGCTTTTTTCTATCCGGAAAGCTAGCGTGTTTTTTAGCACATCCTTTGTAAAAAAAAAGATCGTGCTTATGTTACCGGTTCGTCCGTCCGTCCGTCCGTACCGACGATATCTCTGCACCTATTAGTCCGATTTGAAAAATTATTTTTGCATTGGGAAGATTGAAATATACGAATGATGATCCTTTATTTCGTTTTTTTACGATGTACAATTTCGCCGCTAGAGGGCGTAAATGCAGATTATGTCTAATTCAAAAATATGTTTTATTCCACATATGTGCTTCTAAACATCCGATTGAAAAAAATCTTTTTCTTTCGATTCCATTTATATCAAAGTGTATTTTAGATATAGTTACTTTTTCAAACTACGCATAGATTTTCCGATGGCGGCCGTAAAAGTAAATTACATTTTTCCCGATAACTCTTCTTCTAAAACTCCGATTTGAAAACTTTTTCTTCAGCGGATACACATCCTGATGGAAAATCTTTTGCATATAATTTCAAATTTTTGGTAAATAATACTTTGGCCACCAGGGGGCGTAAGTGTTAATTTTTGCTTCTGATATATTTGCCATAAAATCTGAGCTTCTAAAATATCGATTGAAAAAATTCTTTCGTGGACTGATGCCACTCACATTGATAAACCTTTTCGCAATATTTTCTTCTTAAAATATTCCACAGTTTCTCCGCCAGGGGGCGTAAATGTATATATTATTTTTGTCAATATCTCTACTTCTAGGAGTCCGATTTAAAAAATTTCTTCTTTGTTGGATAGTATTTCCAGTGTGACATGTGTTTCGTATAATTTCAAAATTTTCAAGTAATTCATAGATTTCCCGCTAGGGGCGTAAAGGTAAATTGCGTTTCCCCCTATATCTTTGCTTCTAAATCTCCGATTTGAAAACTTATTTCTGCACCGGATAGAGCTCCTTATGGGAAATAGTTTGCACATAATTTATAATTTTGGTGAGAAAACAGTTTGGCCACCAGGGGGCGTAAATCTTGATTTCCGCTTCTGATGTATTTGCACCAACAAATGTGCTTCTAAATTCTCGATTGAAAAAAACGTCGTTCGTAGATCGATACCACTCATGTCGACAAATCTTTTAGAAACATTTTCTTCTTAAAATAATGCATGATTTCTACGTCAGGAGGCGTAGAACGTAGATGTATATCCTATTTTTGTCAATATCTCTACTTCTAGGAGTCCGATTTGAAAAATTCCTTTTGTGTTGGATAGTGTTTCCAGAGTGACATGTTCTTCATATAATTTCAAAATTTTCAAGTAATTCCTAGACTTTCCGCTAGGGGCGTAAAGGTAAATTGCTTTCCCCCTGTATCTATATATGCTTCTAAATCTCCGATTTGAAAAATTCTTTCTGCACCGGATACAGCTCCGGATGGGAAATCTTTCGCACATAATTTCTAATTTTTGTGAAAGATGGTTTGGCCACCAGGTGGCGTAAATCTTAATTTCTGCATCTGATGTATTTGCAGCAAAATATGAGCTTCTAAAATCTCGATTGAAAAAAGTCGTTTGTTGACCGATACTACTCATGTCGACAAACCTTTTAGGAATATTTTCTTCTTGAAATAACGCATTGTTTTTACGCCAGAAGGCGTAGATCTATATCTCATTTTTTGTCAATATATCTACTTCTAGGAGTCCGATTTGAAAAATTCCTTCTTTGTTAGATAGTGTTTCCGATGTGAAATGTTTTTCCTATCAATTCAAAATTTTCAAGTAAATTATAGACTTTCCGCTAGGGGGCACGAAGGTAAATTGCGTTTTCTGCTTTATTTCTGCTTCTAAAACTTCGATTTGAAAAATACTTCCTGTATCGCATACAAAACCTGATGGAAAATATTTTTCACATAATTTCTAATGTTTGGTAAAGGATGGTTTGGCCCCCAGGGGGCATAAGTGTTAATTTCTTCTTCTGATGTATTTTTAGGAAAATCTGGGCTCCTGAAAACTCGACTAAATTTTTTTTCTTGGACCAATACCGCTCATATGGAAAAACCTTTTGAGGATACTTTCTTCCTAAAATAATGCATGGTTTTCCCACCAGGGGACGTAAAGTCACATCTTATTTTTGTCGATATCTCTTTTTCTAAGTGTCCGATTTGAAAAATTCTGTCTGTGTCGGAGAGCGCTTCCGGTGCGAAATGTTTTTCACATAAATTCATGTTTTCCTTAACGCACAAGTCTGCAACCAGAGGGCGTAAGCTCATGATTCCGTTTACAGAAATATCTGAGGGATTAAAAACCCGATTGAAAAACTTCTTTCTTCCGTCAGATACTATTGTTTTCCATACCGGTTCCATTGACTTTGAATAGCTTTGATAAATTTAATTTGCGTCAGAACGGATAATTAGGTGTCATCTTTCTTGGTTATCTACTCAGATCAATGGAAAGAATATAAACATTTTTCAGAACATAGTTTTACTCATTTGAGAGTCAGTCACACAATTTTTTTTTATAGATCCTGACAATCTAAATCGTAGGAACTATTAGCCAATAGCCTAATAGAATATTTGTTTCAACGATTTTGTAAAAAATAAAACAAAATTTAGATCAATCTGAACAATTCATTGAGGTACTTCGTTCTACCGAGTAGAAAAAATGAATGTAAGACAATTTCGTGATATTACACCACAGGAAAAAGTGTGCTGAATTATGATTCTTCATGAAGATATGATGTATAAATCTACGATATGAAACAAAAGTATTATTATTTTCCATAATAAAATAAATGCCTGTAATTATTTCCATTGCGGTAAGATTTATTTCGATGAAAATAGTAAACAAGAAAGATGACACCGAATTTTCGTGTGTAATAAGCACGTCTTTTGAATCCGTTCTGACGAAAATAAAATTTATCAAAGCTATTTAAAGTCAAAGAACCGGTATGGAAAACAATAGTATCTGACGGAAGAAAGACGTTTCTCAATCGGGGTTTCAATCCCTCAGATATTTCTGTAAACGGAATCGTGAGCTTACGCCTTCTGGTTGCAGACTTGTGCGTTAAGAAAAACATGAATTTATATGAGAAACATTTCGCACCGGAAACGCTCTCCAACACCGAAATAATTTTTCCAATCGGTCTCTTAGAAAGAGAGATATCGACAAAAATAAGATACGACTTTACGTCCCCTGGTGGGAAAACCATGCATTATTTTACGAAGAAAGTATTCTCAAAAGGCTTTTCCATAAGAGCGGTATTGGTCCAAGAAAAAAATTTAGTCGAGTTTTCAGGAGCCCAGATTTTGCTACAAAAAATACACCAGAAGCAGAAACTAACACTTATGCCCCCTGGTGGCCAAACCATTCTTTACCAAGCATTAGAAATAATGTGAAAAATATTTTCCATCAGGTCTTGTATGCGATACAGGCAGTATTTTTCAAATCGGAGTTTTAGAAGCAGAAATGAAGCAGAAAACGCAATTTACCTGTGTGCCCCCTAGCGGAAAGTCTATGATTTACCTGAAAATTTTGAATTTATAGGAACAATATTTCGCATTGGGCACACTATCCAACAGAGAAGGATTTTTTCAAATCGGACTCCTGGAAGTAGAGATATTGACAAAAATAAGATATACATCTGCGCCCCCTGTCGTAGAAACCATGCATTTTTTCAAGAAGAAAAGGTTCCTAAAAAGTTTGTCGGCATGAGTAGTATCGGTCAGGATCAACAAACGACTTTTTTTGCAATCGATATTTTAGAAGTTCATAATTTGCTGCAAATGCATCAGAAGCAGAAATTAAGACTTACGCCACCTGGTGGCCAATCCAATTTTTTACAAATATTACAAATTACGTGCAAAAGATTTTCCATCAGGAGCTGTATCCGGTGCTTAAAGAATTTTTCAAATCGGAGATTTAGAAGCAGATATATAGAGGAAAAAGTAATTTACCTTTACGCCCCCTAGCGAAAAGTCTACGAATTACTTGAAAGTTTTGAAATTATATGAAAAACGTGTCACACTGGAAACGCTATCCAACAAAGAAGGGCTTTTTCAAATCGGACTCCTAGAAGTTGAGATATTGACAAAAATAAGATACATATCTACGCCCCCTGGCGTAGAAACCATGCATTTATTTAAGAAGAAAATGTTTCTAAAAGGTTTATCGACATTAATAGTATCGGTCTACAAACGACTTTTGTTTTCAATCGAGAATTTAGAAGCTCATATTTTGCTGCAAATACATCAGAAGCAGAAATTAAGATTTACCCCCCCCCCCACCCTGGTGGCCAAACCATTTCTGTACAAAAATTAGAAATTATGGCAAATTATTTCTTATGAGGAGCTGTATACGGTGCAGAAAGGATTTTTCAAATCGGATATTTAGAAGCAGAGATATACGGGGAAACGCAATTTATCTCTACGCCCTGTAACGGAGTCTATGAATTACTTTAAAATTTTGAAATTATATGAAAAACATGTCACACTGAAAACACTATCCAACAAAGAAGGAATTTTTAAAATCGGACTCCAAGAAGTAGAGATATTGGCAAAAATAAGATATACATCTACGCCTCCTGGCGGAAAAACTGTGGAATATTTTAAGAAGAAAATATTCCGAAAAGGATTATCGATGTGAGTGGCATCAGTCCACCGAAGAGTTATTTCAATCGATATTTTAGAAAATCAGATTTTATGGTAAATATATCAGTAGCAAAAATTAACACTTACGCCCCCTGGTGGCCAAAATATTCTTTACCAAAAAATTCGGAATGATATGCAAAACATTTTCCATCAGGAGGTGTATGCGCTGAAGACAAAAATTTTCCAATCGGAGTTTTAGAAGAAGAGTTATGGGGGAAAATATAATGTACTTTTACGCCCCCTTTGCGGAAAATCTATGCATAATTTGAAAAAGTAACTATATCTAAAATACTCTTCGACATAAATCAAATCGAAAGATAAAATAATTTTTTTAATCGGATGTTTAGAAGCAAATATGTGGAATATAACGTATTTTTGAATTCGACATCACCTGCGTTTACGCCCTCTAGCGTCGAAATTGTACATCGTAAAAAAAAAAAACGAAATAAAGGATCATCATTCGCATATTTCAAGCTTCCCAATGCAAAAAGAATTTTTCTAATCGAACTAATAGTTGCAGAGATATCGTGGGTACAGACGGACGGACGGGCAAACCGATAACATAAGCACGATCTTTTTTTACAAAGGACGTGCTAAAAAATCGTATTGTATTGTGAACTACTTTCTTTCACGTTGGGTGTGTTCACGTTCTATGTAAACAAATAACAACAGTAAGGCTACGTAACATAAACGATAAAGAGTGCGTTTACAAAAACAGTTTACTGTGCAATTTTTGCCCACAACAAAGTAACACTGCAAAATCGACAAAATCGTAAATTCGGAGAATGTCCGTACCTCTGAATTGCAGTACCCGGTAACATCACCTCTGTGTCAAAGAAGGTCTTGACACCTACTAGGCATATAATGCTATTATTGATAAGTGTCTGGGGTAGCTCGTCTCATATTAAATGCAACACGTTGAGAGACGTCGCTATAATACAGCTTCCCAAATGCTCTCAATGGGACTAAGGTCACGAGACCTCGGAGGCAGCAGTAACGATTGAGTCGTTGCAGCTGCCTCCGAGGGTTGAGTCGTTACAACTCATGGAGTGCTTTTATTTGAAACATTTGAAAATGACAATGCAGCCAGCCACCATGTTCCAGGCACGGTGACTGGTTGTATTGTCATTGAGAAAACGGAATGCATGTCCAATTCCAGCGTGAAACAATGTCACAATGGGCACAATGATCTCGCTTCGGTTCGCTGAGAAACTCATGTTGCCTTGACAAACATACAAGGAAGTAAGCTAATTAAAACACCCTTTTGCCCAGACCAGAACGGAAAACCGCCGGTAAGGGTGGACTGACTGCTCATAGTGTGGTTGCATTCTGGGCCACATCTCCACCACACGTGTCCTCATCGAGTAACAAGCTAAAGAGCAAATCGGGATTCGTCTGTAAGAAGTACATCGTGCCACTCTGTATTCCATGACATGCATTGTTGGACTCAGGTATATCTTTGACAACGGTGAACTGATATAAATGATGTACAGAGTTACAAGGAAAGCCCTTGATCATGCCAATATCTTACGAACTATGGCAGTTAGCGATTTACTTCTTGTGCAGTTCTATAGGAAACTTCCTATGGCGCAAACAATAACACCACGAGAATCCCCTCGCCCCTTCTTTTGAGGGGCTATCTCGCCCCTCTTTGCAGATAGGGCAAAAAAGTCAATTACAAATCTGTTCAGCGAAGCAAAAATAGTACATAAATGGTTTTGTATCATTACAAAAGATGGAAGGGGACCAAGAATGTGGCCCCAAGAAAATCCCAACATCCGGAAGCAACGACAGAGTATTTAGACAAGAACTTATTACTTAGAACTTATCTAAACTTGTAAGTTCTAAGTACATGAAAGCACAAAGGAAAAGTTTTCCTACAAACCTTATCAACAGTTCTTGTTCTGAAATAAAACGCAGTTCCTTGACATATTCAATATCACACTTTGATGTCCAATACAGTAACAAATACATTGAGACAAGGAGAAATAGCATAAAGTGGCTAAACACATCTAACTGAGTTGCGTACGTGGCAAAGCTTTCAACTTCCCGTCACTGGTTCACGAAGTGTTGGCATACCGACCACGCATATCATTCTTGTATTCTGCCGACGGAGCAGAAAGCACATTTGAAATCCATGCGATTATGCTTCGAACACAGCGACTTAGGCAGCTTTCCCATTTTTGCGCATTCAGAGAGTCCCCTTCCATCTTTTGTTATGGGACAAAAACATTTATGTACTATTTTTGCGTCGCTGAACAAGTTTGTTATTGACTTTTCCGCTCTATCTTCAAAGAAGGGCGTGATAGCCCCTCAACTACCCCAAAAGGGGGCTAGGAATCCATCGCAGTGCTACTGTGTGTGCCATAGGTGGTTTCCTGTACAACTGCACAAGAAGTAAATCGCTAACTACCATAGTTCGTGTGATATTTCCCTGATCACGGACTTTCTTTGTAACATTTTATATGTTACCGGCAATATGTGAAAAACAGAATGCCTAAAATATCTATAGAATGCGTGACTTTTTTACGCAAAGCATGAAATATTTATGTTATTTTAACGTTGTATATACTTTTCCAAGGCATTATATACACTGAAGAGCAATTGAATTAGAGACAGCTGGCGTTATGCAAATGTGGTGCTGTGGGCAGCCCTGTAAACGGAAACGACATGACGTATGCAGCGATCGGACAATATAAGGAGTGATGCGACGGGAATCAGTAAGAGTCGGACGCAGTATGGGTAAGACGAAGGATCTAAGCGCATTTGATCGTGGGCAAATTGTCGGGGCCCGACGACTGGGTCACTCCATCTCGGAAGTCGTGTGGGCAGTGGGATTTTCACGAGCCACTGCGTCACGAGTGCACCGTGAGTACATCGAATCCGGTAAAACCATCCCTGCAAGGGCCAACTGCCGTGGAAAACAGCGTGTGGATGAGCGGGGTCATCGTCGGCTAGCTCGCATTGTAACAGCGGATAGACGGGCCACAGTGCAAGAAATCACTCGCCAATTTAACGCTGGTGCACAAAACGCGAAAGCAGCCCCACACCATCCAGAACCATCTCCTCGCTATGGGGTACAGAAGCCATCGTCCCACGAGGGTACCGCTGCTGACGGCACATCACAGGGTGCAAAGATTAGCATGGGCGCGGGAACATCGCCACTGGACCCTAGACATGTGGAAAAATGTCCCCATGGACTGATGAGTCGAGATTCACTTAGGTACATGCGGATGGCAGGATACGAGTACGGCGCAAACCACATGAAGCGATGGATCCTTCTTGCCAGCAGGGTACTCTTCAAGCTGGTATGGGTGGCCTTCTCTTCTGGGGACTGTTTCCGTGGACTGAAATGGAACTCCTGGCACGTGTGACATCGTCCCTCATAGGTCAACGTTACCGGGATCCTGGACGACCATTTGCTCCCGTTTGTGCGTTTTCAACATCCCACTGGGGACCTTATCCTGCAACAAGACAATGCACCGTTCCATCGCTCCCGAATCGTATCCGAATGGTTGGATGAACACTCCACTGACGTGACCTCGCTTCCTTGGCCAGCTAGGTCACCTGACTCCAATCCCATCGAGCACATCTGGGATACCATCGAGAGAGATGTTCGGAGGCTCTGATCCACTTCCATCAAATCTTCGTGTACTGTGGGAACTCGCTCAGGGGTCGTGGATCCGTATGGCTTCCCAACGCTTCCGGTGTCTTGTCGAGTCCATGGCGAGACGAATCGCCGCCGTCATCAGGGCGAAAGGTGGTGCTACACGTTACTAGACAAGTATCTCTAATTCAATTGCTCTTCAGTGTAGAACGACAAGGTCTATTTAGGCAAAGCATGAAAAGATAACCATGAAAAGGCCCTTATTGAAAAGACGTATACGAAAATCAAGGAAGTAATACAAAGTAAAGTATACGACTTCCTTGCTAAAAGAACAGAAGAAAAAGACAAGCACTGTCCTACTTGTTGCAACAAGAAAGGCTATAATGGTGTTTTGAATTGCATTTAATTGTCTTTTTCCCACAAGGTCACTTCACATTTTGGCACTCGGTCTTGCACATACATCTCACGAATCCTTGATCACTTCGAGTGCTGATCTTAGAGGAATTTCGTGGTCGGGAATATCCTCAAATCTGAGTAAGTCCTTTGGACATAAAGTGAACTATGACCTGGCATAGAGTTGGATCAAAATTCCTCGAGTAGCTCCAAGTCGGTAAAAACCGTCTTCTGTCACACTCATAATAATTGCCAACAGATTGTGCGAGTCACCCCGCCCCTTATCCACGTCAGGAACAGGAACTCGGACAGTGGCCTCCAAAGATGCAGGACGATTTTTTTGTCAGTCCATTTTCATTTTTTTTGGCCCATAACGCGAGCATTGAAAGTCACGTGTCTCGCTACATGTTAAGAAAAACGGTCACTGGCGGGAGTATTTTATACTTTGCCGATTTGCCTTTCGGCATTGCATAGAATGCCTAGGAAATGTGTGAAATGTTAAGCATTTCATAATTTGACGTTCCATTTTTGGCATTCTACAGATTTCTTAGGCATTCTGTACAATGCCTACTTTCAGACATTGCCGGTGACACGTAAACTATATTGACAAAAGACACCGGATACCCCTTCAAAAGCAAATGAACGGATCAGCTGCGGTGTTAAGATGCTCGGTAAATCTGCAAACTGTATAAAAACAAGGCGGCAGCTGACCTCGATGACATCGCACTGTTCATTTGCTTCTGAAGATCGTCGCGGCGGGAGAGAACTGACTTTGAGAAAGGAAAAATTGTTGGGTGTTATATTAGAGGGTTGTCCATAAGAGAAACCGAGAAACGTCTAAACATACCAAAGTCAACTATTTTGGATGTAATGAATAAGTGGAAGACACATGGCGTATCTGAAGCAGCAAAACGTACCAGCAGACCAAAGAAAATCAGTGATAGAGGACGTCAAAGACTCAGGAGAGTCGTTACAGCTAATCGACGGAGTACTGCCCAAGACCTCAGTGTACAGGTGAGTAAAAATGCTGGAACCGTGGTATGTACACGTACCACTCGCAGAGAACTTAATTACATGGGTTACTGTGGTCGTGCGGCTGCTCATAAGATTTTTATCCCCACTCGGAATGCTACTTGTCGTTTAGCATGGTGTAAAGAACATTTATCGTTGACGGTAGATCAATGGAAACGGGTCCTACGGACTGATGAATCCAGATACACGATCCATCAGTCTGATGGCCGTGTGTGGGTATGACGACAGCCGTGGGAACGTTATTAACCACACTGTACTGTTACTACGGTCAAGTTTGGAGCTGGCAGGGTACTCGTGTGGGGGTGTTTTTGGTGGTAAGGATCCGGCCCATTGGTCATCGTGGACAAACCTGCTAACCAGCACGTCTACCTCGATATTTTGGACAGTTATGCCATATCAACTCTGTGGCAATACTATGGAGTTGAGCCTTGGTACCAGCAGGATAATGCACCGAGGCTTAAAGCAAGGTCTGTTACTGCGTGGTTTCACGATAATGTCGTATCGTGTGTGGACTGGCCAGCACCGAGCCATGATCTTAATCCCATAGCGCACCTATGGGATGAATTTGAGCGTCGCATAAGAAGTTCCGAACCAAGGCCTCCTACTAAGCAGCAGTTAGTGACAGCATTATGTACTGAATGGAAGAATGGAAGCGCATACCTATCGCTGTGTTCCGAAACCTTGTCGAATGCATGTCTCGAAGGGTCAGTGCATGCATTGAGGCCAAAGGTGGATCGAAACCGTACTAGTGTATGCCAATAAATGTGATGTTGTGTTTTTCCTCTAGGTGTACGGTGACATTTGTCAATTGTGTATACATCTCAGCTGCCTCTTTGCTTTGAGTCTGTACTCGTGAAGACGGTTTGTACCGTTTGAGGAGATACTGTGACACAAGAAACAGCTCGAAGTGATTTCTGGAGTAGGCTACTGGTGACACTAGCCCTTCTCCGAGCACTTACTATTAAGTAGCAATATGCTTCCTGATTTTTTACCCTCGGACGACCATTTCTGGGTCGAACTGCAACATTTCCATGCGTAGAAATCTTCTTATTACACTTTGCCAACTCCAAAAGCACAGCCAAATCCATGTGCCGTACACCCGTACACCTACATGTAACATGCCAACATCTCTGTCTGTTGCCAATGCTTAAACGTCGTCTGGATATCATTTCGGATTAAAAAATCCACACTGAAGACAGTACATTTAGTAAAAAACTTCTAGACCAAGCGGTGAAACGACCCGTGATCCACTTCTCGCAGGGTAGTTCTATATGAGCTCTTGGGCCATATGCTGCGTTGTCATGATACTAATTTACATCTTAGCTACTCATGCAGATAACCGATCTCCAGTAGTCAATAAATTTGCATGTCAACAAGTTTTCCCTTCGAAATAGCAATAGCCCTAACTTTTTGTGACATGTGCATTAGAGTATACATTACAACTTTCCCATCCGTTCTGGAGTGTTTTAAAATCCGAAACACTGTGCTTAACCCCCAGGGCGGCAACCACGTGTATATACGCTCGGAGATTTCTGTGCCAAAGCGGCAACGACGCACTAATACGTTCATCGAAAATTGTTCAAAAGCGGCCAGAACGCAATATTGCGTGGAAAAAATTTCCGGACTCATTGTGGCGAGAACGCATACACTGAGTGGCCACTTTATTATGACCACCCCCTCAGTACTTCGTTGGGTCACCTTTTGCCTTTAATACTGCGTCGATTCTTCGTGGCATGGACTCCACGAGATGTTGATAGGTGGTTTGTGGAATCTGAGACCATGCTTGATGAATAGCACTTTCTTTCCAGGAGTGTGATATTTCAGGGTTGTGGATCCAGCTCTCCGATGGCTCGTTCAACTTCATCCCACAAATTCTCAATGGGGTTGAGATCAGGAGATTGTGGGGGCCACCTAAGCAAAGTAAACTCACCGGCATGTTCCTGAAACCAATCCTGCACAATACGAGCACTATGGCAGGATGCATTAACTTGTTAAAAGTAGCCATCGCCTTTGGGATAAACTATCCACAAGACATGGTCCGCAACGATGTTTAGATATGATGTGCCAGTCAGACGTTGATCAACACGAATTAATGGGCCCAAAGCATGCCAGGAAAACATTCCCCAAACCATAACGTTGCCTCCACCAGCTTGAAGGGTTGTAGCAATGCATTTGGGGTCCATGCTTTCGTGCTGCTTCCGCCAAATTCTCACTCGGCCATCGGCATGGTGCAACTGAAAACGCTATTCATCGGACCACATAATTTGTTTTCAATTATCGACTGTCCAATCCTTGTGCTCCTCTGCGAACTGGAGACGTTTGCTCTTGTTAACTGCAGACAGCAAAGGTGTTCGAACAGGCCATCGGCTGCCATATCCCGTCTGATACAGTGTACGGCGAACAGTGCATGCAGAGGTCATTTGAGGTGATCCTTGATTAAGATGGTATGTAATTTGCTGCACTGTTGCCCTTCTGTTGTCTGTTACACTCTTCGTTCCGCCCGAGCAGTCACTAGTCGATGACGACCACACGTTGCGCGTAGAGACCCAGTTTTTTGGCTGACAGTCCAGTCTTTAAACAATTTAACAACAGCTGCTCTGGAAAATTTCGCGAATGCGGCGGTTTCGGTGATACTCGGTCCATGGCTCCGAGCTCCTACAATCATCCCACGTTGAAAGTCTGTCAAATCGCATTTTTTACCCATCTCGTCACCCAAAAATCACTTCTACTACTGTCGCAAGCACTAAGCTTTCCCTTTTACACTAGCTTTGCCCTCTGGCGACAACAGCGTGCAGCCATAGCTCATTTGCTTAAAACTGTCAGGTGGCCATAATAAAGTGGCCACTCAGTGTATACGTATATGCATCTTAACAAAGACGAATACTACAGAAAGACAGGAAGCTCTTATGGGAGATCCTGTTATACATGTCGACGAAATTCCGCATTGAGTCTTCCAAAACTCCTGCCACATGGAGGGAGTGGATAACATCCATTTCGCTGAACTCAATGGATGTTATCGCACCCATTGATGCGGAATTACTCGTTCACTGTATAACGAAGTAAATTTCTCCGTCATTTTTATCCGCGCCAGGGTCCCCTCATTCCGGAATAAGTTGCTCTACCAATTGAGCTACGCGGACGTTTGTTCTGATTCCTATCTGCCTTTATGTCGTGCGCGTCCTTCTGGCAGGTACGTCACATCTCCTGGTACGTTACATCATGTCCCCCTTATTTTTTTTTTTTTTTTTTTTTTTTGAAGTGCTGGAGAAGGGATTCTCTTATTTTTCCTATCTCGCGGTGTGGAAATAACATCACACCAATGCGAGATTTTGAACGGTCGGGTCATCCGGATAGTTCGGGCGCCATTATAACGAAGTAAATTTCTCCGTCATTTTTATCCGCGCCAGGATTCGAACCCGGATCCCATCATTCCGGAATAAGTTGCTCTACCAATTGAGCTACGCGGACGTTTTATTATGATTCCTATCTGCCTTTATGTCGTGCGCGTCCTTCTGGCAGGTACGTCACATCTCCTAGTACGTTGCAACTGACATTGCACATAAAGTAAAGATAACTGAAATGAGTTTATCGCCCAGAGCAATGCACACAAAGCAGGAAACTTTCACCTAATGAACCCAGGAAGGTCGATTCACAAAAGTTTTCTTTTGTTACTAGTCTTCTCGTTTGCGTTCTAAACACGCGTCTCTACTTTCAAAATAATACAGCATTCAGCCGAAGAGAGGGCGAATATAATTATTGGTGATCTGTATTTCGTTCTCTTTTAAAGTTTCCGATGCAAATAATGAAGCAATCATCTGATGGCTTCTGGTGTTCACACATTGTTTCGATTTTTGTTTCAACAGGACGGGAAGAGTAACTGATACCTACCCCTCTACACCGATTCGCTTTTATTGTTTATTGAGATACTGTCCAGATAACAACGCAGTCACCGGTCATGATGTTTCAGATCACTTTCCTGTTTTTATCACTATTGAATCTCGTCACATGAATTTACGTGGGGAAACGCTAACTGGATTTCTTCGATTCGGAACAAATTGCTTCACTGTCTCGCGTATCTGTATCTCCTTTAATCACCTGCTTTCCTTAATGTGATAAAATCTTTTACTGTTCCACACAAAATGGAACTTTTGAACCTCACATGGCTTTCAATTCAAAAAATGAGGAAAAAAAAATGGGGTAAATGTTCAAAACAGGCATAATGTTCGCAAATTCAATAATTAAATTGGGTGCTTTTCCGAAACACGGAACATCGCGAATGTCACCGACAACATTACGTTCAGGATGATTTACTCGGGACTGAACACTTATTACGTGGAATATATGAGATGGGGAGCATACACTGAAGAGCAAGTGAATTAGAGACAGCTGGCCTTATGCAAATGTGGCGCTGTGGGCGGCCCTGTAAACGGAAACGGCATGACGTATGCAGCGATCCGACAATATAAGGAGTGATGCGACGGAAATCAGTAAGAGTCGGACGCAGTATGTGTAAGACGAAGGATCTAAGCGCATTTGATCGTGGGCAAATTGTTAGTGCTCGACGCATGGGTCACTCCATCTCGGAAGTCGTGCAGCTTCTGGGATTTTCACGAGCCACTGTGTCACGGGTGCATCGTGAGTACATCGAATCCGGTAAAACCATCCCTGCAAGGGACAACTGCCGTGGACAACAGCGTGTGGATGAGCGGGGTCATCGTCGGCTAGCTCGCATTGTAACAACGGATAGACGGGCCACAGTGCAAGAAATCACTCGGCAATTTAACGTTGGTGCACAAAAACATGTAAGCAACCACACCATCCAGTACCATCTCCTCGCTATGGGATACAGAAGCCATCGTTCCATGGGGGTACCGCTGCTGACCGCACATCACAGGGGGCAAAGATTAGCAGATTAGCATGGGCGCGGGAACATCACCACTGGACCCTAGACATGTGGAAAAATGTCCCCATGGACTAATGAGTCGAGATTCACCTCGGTACATGCGGATGGCTGGATACGAGTACGGCACAAACCACATGTAGCGATGGATCCTTCTTGCCAGCAGGGTACTCTTCAAGCTGGTGGGGGTAGCATTCTCGTCTGAGGACTGTTTACGCGGACTGAAATGGGACCCCTGGTACTTGTGACATCGTCTCTCACAGGCCAACGTTACCGGGATATCCTGGACGACCATTTGCTCCCGTTTGTGCGCTTTAACATCCCACTGGGGACCTCATCCTGCAACAAGATAATGCATTGTGACATCGCTCCCGAATTGTATCCGAATGGTTGGATGAACACTCCCCCGACGTGACCTCGCTTCCTTGGCCAGCTAGGTCACCTGACCTCAATGTCATCGAGCACATCTGAGATGCCATCGAGAGAGATGTTCGAGGCTCTGACCCCCTCCATCAAATCTTCGTGAACTGTGGGAGCTTGTTCAGGGGCCGTGGATCCGTATGGCTTCCCAACGCTTCCGGTGTCTTGTCGAGTCCATGCCGAGACGAATCACCGCCGTCATCAGGGCGAAAGGTGGTGCTACACGTTACTAGACAGGTATCTCTAATTCAATTGCTCTTCAGTGTACGATGAGCGTAAAACTCGAACGGAGTGGTTATTTATTCCCTGACAAAGCAGTCGACAGGCATTACCTGTGAATAAAATGTCTTCCCGGCAGTTGGGTGGGTGATTTATTCTGGACTGAACACTTATCATGAGGAATATATGAGTTGGGGAATATACGATGAGCGTGAAACCCGAACGGAACGGTTCCTTATTCACTGACGAAGCAGTCGACATGCATTACCTGTAAATAAAATATCTCCCGGGTAGCTGGGTGGCGCAGCACTGACGCGCCATATCTCTAGTAGCGGTGGGGAATAGCGTGTCTCCTCAAACAGTTTAAGCGAGGAGATCCAATGAAAATGGTGTACTCAATTAAAGAGCGCGCGTTCGTTGTACGTAAGTACTGAGTAACCGGTTCCTTGAAACAATTTCAGAAGAAATTTCTAAAATAATTTGATGAGTCTAAACTACCCACGAGAATCACCATTTCGAAATTTGCAAAGAAGCTGGAGAGAACGGGAAGCTTGGTGGATCCTCATATTGGCGGACGATCCCAGATGGCGGAGGACACAATAGAGGATGTGAAGCAGCGGTTATTGGAATCACCACGAAAATCTATTGGGCGGCTATCCCAAGAAACTGGACGATCGTATTCGACATTTCAAAGAGTATCCAACCTGGCGAAGATCAAGTCGTACCGTTTCACGGCTGTGAACGAGTTACAACCACCGGATTTTTCAAAGCGATTGGCATATTGTCAATAGTTTGCCAAATGTTTCCCTCTCTGGGGACTTTCAAAAAGCAAGGTTTATGCCAACAAGCCAAGGTCGATTGAGGAACTGAAAAATAACATCACACGTGAAATTGCTGCTATTGACGTCGCTACGCTACATCGCACATTCTCCAATATGGAGCGTCGGGTGAATATGTGCCTGGGTGCTGGCGGTGGGCATTTCCAGCATCTTCTATAAGACATTCCGTTTTGTCACGAATCGAGGTATGTTTTACATTAATTTCATTCAAATGTGCCTTTGCAATCGTGAGGTAAAAAAAAAAAAAAAAAGTGCTGAGTCCCGAGTGAATCACCCTGCAGTTGACGAAGTGTCTGTATGTTGAGTCATGATGGTGTACTGGAATTTGTTTAGGTTGTGAGCTAAAGTTGTCCAAGACAGGCAAAGATGTATTACATAGTGTGAGAACGAAGGTTTCATCACTGTGACAAGGGAATGTTCAGAAGGCCATGATACGAAATTGTATTCGAAAGAGCATAGACTTGGAGTGTTCAGATGTCCGAAAATAATATTGATGGCCGTCGTGGAGATCCTGCCTCTAGGGCAAGAGGAATCTGGTTTGCTAAAACAGTATTCTCTTCTCATGACATAAAATTGTATTGCAAAGAGCATGGACTCTTGGAATGTTCAGATGTCCGAAAATCATATTGATGGCCGTTGAGGAGAACTTTCCTCTAGGTCAAGAGGAATCTGGTTTGCTAAAACAGTATTGTCTCCTCAGAAGGCATTGTTAATAAGGTACAGCTTTGCTTGTAATGTAGACAACATTTCGTCTGCAAGGTAGACGTCCATTCAAGATTGCTTGAAATAGTCCTATTGAACAATGAGTGACTGGTATAACTCCTGTGGAGAAATAAGAAGTTTGCATATGTTGCAATTTGTGGAAGAAAGGGAAAAATTGGAGAAGTAGGGAAAACAGTTGAGATCGATGAGACAAAAATTGGAAAGAGAAAAAACTTCGTTGTATTTGGAGGGAACCTGGATGCTTGGAATGATTGAAAGAGATACAAAATAATTCCAAGTTGGCTGAAAACGGTGGTAAACCGAAAAACTAAAACAAAAAGGAATCATTTTCGTGGAGAAGAAATGCTTCAAAGACGATCCTTATGTGAAAAACATCAGCATAAAACAAGAATGAATTTATGCTTCTCAGGGAAAATCTGTACAAAATTTTAAATGCCAACGTAAGTAGTGTTCTTCATAGCGCGTTGAGCCCATTAAAAAATTAATAACAACCGGATTTCTACGCAATCGGTTAAATATCTACTAATAGGAATAGCTACAAGGTGTTCAACTCTGCTACTATTTTGGGTGTCGTGGTCTTGTGCTTCCGTTTTTCAATCCGTTCCAACTTTCGTCTATCCCTATCTGAAATCTTTGTATGGCATCCACAATTTGTACGTTTGGAGGCACCGCCGTGTCCTTTCTGACAGGTAGTCATAATCTTCGATAAAGTTCGTCGTGTTACACTTGTTATTTGTGCCGTTCTAGTTACTGAAGCTTCTGCAAGATGTGCACCAATGATCACGCGTTTTTTGACGTCACTGAGATCTGAAATTATCGATAATCAGTCCACAACAGCTATTTCACCTGCTACTGTGTCACGTGCTACATGATATTCGATACCGTACTATATATGTATATATACACAGATGTCCAAAAGTAAGGTCACAAAAACATATTCTGTGATATCTTGAAAACTAAGTGGTTTATTTCAATGCAATTTGGTACATAGATGCCTCATACTATGAGACATGCAATAGCGACAAAACAAAATGAACAGGAGATAAATTCCTTGCGATATGCAAATTAGACCAGAAACGGTCCAAGCATGATGCAGCATATCTCGAGAACGGTCCAGCTAATAGGGAGTGTGACCACCCCGCACAGCTTTACAAGTCGCACCACGAGCCCTCATACTGTAAATGAGGTCGTTGATAACCGCTTGTGGACACAAATCCCATTCTTCTAAAAGCGCGGATTTGAACGCCTGGCGGATCCTGGGAGAGGGTTGACATCGTGCAATGGTTCTTCCTAGAGCATCCCAAACATGTTCTATAGGATTTAGGTCCCGCAACGTCGCTGGCCACAACATATGGCGAATATCCTCTCCCTCCAGAAAATCGTCGACAAGCTGAGCTCTGTGTGGCCTCGCGTTATCGTCCATAAAAATTAAGTTCGATCGAACAGCTCCCCGGAAAAGCCTCACATAAAGTTCTAGGACTTCATCCCTATAGCTCTGTGCTGTCATAGTGCCCCCATCGAAGACGTGTAGTGGTGTACGGCCGTTCAACATGATGACTGCCCACACTAGGATTCCACTTTCACCAAAGTGGTCAATTTCCCTTATGTTGGAGGGATGATAGCGGGCCCTACGCTGTCACCAGATGAAGACTCGTCGAGAATCACTTTGTGTACTGAATCTCTACTCATCACAGAAACGTACACGGCCCCAATCTTGCTGTGTCCAAGAAAGATGTGTTTGGCTCCACGACAGATAGGATCTCTTCAGCGATCTGGTGAGGAGAACACACACAACTGGTTGGCGGGCATAAAGGACCTTCTCTGCTAAGCGTCTGTATACAGCTTGCCTCAAAATTGTTGTTCCAGTCGCAGTAGCGAGGTCATGAGAGAGGTCTCTAGTTAATGCCACGTAAAGTTTCCTCCGCAGGTGTCGTGGCTCTTGGACAGCCTTGGCCGGGCCTCCTGGTCATGGCACCCGTTGTTCGGAATTGGTGCCATAACCTGGATCCCACCTTTCGTGAAACCTGTAACCATCGAGCGACCTCCGCTTGAGACTGGCCAGCTTCAAGCCTGCCGATGACTCTCCACCTCAGTCCATTGTCTAAACAATTCCGAGCACTCATTCTAACCGAAACCAATCAGTCTTGTGATTTTTATTGCAAGAAACACAATTCTGAAGACGCAATTAATGGATGCAGAAAACGGTCACTTTCACGTTTTCTTACCAAACTCACCCTGTTCACCGTTTAACAAGCAGTGGATGCTTACATTAGATTGTGATCTGATCTTTAGTAGATGATTTTAGGAAGGGAGTGTCTGACCCCAAGTCTTAAACAACCCTTAGAAATAGGAAGCTAGGAGATTGGAACTAGAGTGCCCGACAGGAAAGTGACACGGAAGCGAGGTAGAAAGGGGGAGGAAGACGCTCTTATTTATTACCGAGGGCTAGTACGCGGGGTCCGACGCACGACAGATATTTAGTGTTACGAGCGTTCGTACCTGCTGGGATCGAACCCGAGGTCTTCTCCTCGGGTCACGAACGTTGACCAGTAGGCTACCCGCGGCCCGTACATTAGATTCACCGTTCCCCAAAATATATATGACAGCAATTTTAAACAATTTACTGGTTGCTATTTTGAATTATTGTAAAAAATGTGTTTGTGAGCTTAATTTTGGACATACAGGGGTTGGATTGATAAATATGAACACCTCTGAAAAGAAAGTTTTACGTACTTAATAAGGTGTGCGACCACCTGTGGCATTCAAAACTGCCTGAGTATTCCTTGGAATGGAAGCATATAGATTTCGGATGGTGGCTAGTAGAATGTTACACCATTCTTCATGCAGAAACTGCTTCAGTTCTTTGAGAGGTACAAGAGGAGGATAACGGGATCTTAACCTGTTTTCCAACACAGACCACAGTGGCTCGCCTGGTGATTGGGGTGGATAACGAAGGTGAGAAAGTATGACCTAAAATTTCTAAAATCATGATTGGACATTCGGAGCTCTCTGAATTGGGACGTGACCGTCTTGAGAGATAGCATCTCCTGCAGGAAACAATGCCTGAGCTATTCATTGCACTTGGTCGGCCAAAATGGTTTCATTCACCCTGCCAGTCATCCGTTCTTTCAAGGTTATCAGAAACGTGCTGAAAACCACGATATGACGACTTTCCAGAGCATGACAGAACCACCACCATGCTGCACTGTTGGGAGCAGACAGTATGGGTTGTACACTTGTGAAGACGGTTTTCTCCACATGTAAGCACGTCCTTCGGTGGGGAATAGTGTGAATCTGGATTCATCTGACCATATTACACGCCTCCATGCATTTGAAGTCTACGTTGTATGCTATTGGCACCACTGCCGTCGCCGTTGTGCATTCAGCCTGATCCCCAGAGGTTTCGCAGTAGCAGCTCTGCCATGAATATCTTATTTATGCAGTTCCGTGCACACCGTTTTTGTTGATACTGGGGTACGGAGATGCAAATTGAGCTCCGCACTAATTTTCGGCGCCATGATCTTATTACGGGTAGTAATCCTCTTCAATGCTCTCCTGTCTCTCTCAGTCAGGGTCGTTTTCCGGCTGCTCTTGTGTTTCGTAGAGGAGGTTTCGCCACAAACACGGTGTGCTGTCATGACGCTAGACTCAGTAGCTCTCGATACTCTCGTTGACGAGGTTTCGCACCGAACACGGTGTACTGTCATGACGCTAGACTCAGAAGCTCTAGATACTCTCGTAGACGAGGTTTCGCCACGAACACGGTGTGCTGTCATGACGCTAGACTCAGTAGCTCTCGATACTTTCGTAGACGAGGTTTCGCCACGAACACGGTGTGCTGTCATGACGCTAGACTCAGTAGCTCTCGATACTCTCGTTGACGAGGTTTCGTCACCGAACACGGTGTACTGTCATGACGCTAGACTCAGAAGCTCTCGATACTCTCGTTGACGAGGTTTCGCACCGAACACGGTGTACTGTCATGACGCTAGACTCAGAAGCTCTCGATACTCTCGTAGACGAGGTTTCGCCACGAACACGGTGTGCTGTCATGATGCTAGACTCAGTAGCTCTCGATACTCTCGTAGACGAGGTTTCGCCACGAACACGGTGTGCTGTCATGACGCTAGACTCAGTAGCTCTCGATACTCTCGTTGAGGAGGTTTCGCACCGAACACGGTGTACTGTCATGACGCTAGACTCAGAAGCTCTCGATACTCTCGTAGACGAGGTTTCGCCACGAACACGGTGTGCTGTCATGACGCTAGACTCAGTAGCTCTCGATACTCTCGTTGACGAGGTTTCGCACCGAACACGGTGTACTGTCATGACGCTAGACTCAGAAGCTCCCGATACTCTCGTAGACGAGGTTTCGCCACGAACACGGTGTGCTGTCATGACGCTAGACTCAGTAGCTCTCGATACTCCCACAAATCAGGCGACTGTTGTCACCAACTAACCGGCCACCAAGCCCTCTTTCGAAGTCTGTCAAGTCTCTCATTTCGTCGTAATCCTGAATGAAATTTTGCAACAAGACATTTTGAATGCACTTAAACAGGACCTTTTGGTTCTAAACAAAGTTATTATATTACAACCAAAAGGTGGTGGATACCCTTGCGTATTGCAACATACACAGCTGCATTAAAAGTCAGGTCTCTGAGCGTGGTGTTCACATTATTCCGTCCAAACCCTGTACATGTGTGTGCGTGTGTGTGTGTGTGTGTGTGTGCGTGCGCGTGTGTGTGCGTGTGTATGTGTACGTGTGTGCGTGTGTGTGTGCGTGTGTATGTGTACGTGTGTGCGTGTGTGTGTGCGTGCGTGCGTATGTTGGGGAATCATCTTTGGCGGATGGAGGGGGTTGGCCATAACTCACCATGCTGCCCAAGCGGGTTGGTGAGCGAGGGATAGCATTTCCTCTAATTCCAGTTGTATAGTTATACCGCTATTTGGCGGTCGTCAGAGCTCCTTCAGTGAGAACAGAGTGTGCCCGGAGAAGGTGGGGTTGATATTTCTCAAAGAGAGGCCATGATATGTTGGTGCAGACTGATGAAAGCAAAATGGAGAGATGCATGCTTTGTGTAATCAGGAGAGAGAAGAAGAGGAAAGCGTGGATCAGGAAAATGACAAGAGTGGAAGACGTCACGATAAGAGTAGTTTCTCTCCACCCTGGAACTGATGACCTAATGCCCACAATATGCCCACAAATTTAATGCCCAGAAATTTGACAAGTGGCTTGCTGATAATCGTTAGATCTGCTCATGATAATCGTAAACCCCGGATACGAAAAAAAAAACGATAATTGGGAATGACGTTACATACTGATGGATGATGTGATGACGAAACAGAGATAAGAATCATAGAATGCAAGAGAGCCATTCGAATAACGAATATAATTATTTGTGGTAAAAATAGTATTGGAAAAATAAATAAACACATTTTTATAGTTATTCTACAGAAGGTTACGTTTCGTGGAAAACAATTATTGATAATCAAGAAGCGCCACCAAACAAATTATTCATTTTAGAGATGGATTTCAGGCGACCGGAAAATCAAGCTTGAAAAAATCAGGTACGACGGTGTCAGAGCTTTAATTAAATTCGATATAAATTTAATTGAAACTGTCAAGAAGAAACAGCTTAGATGGTATTGACATGTTGAGAGCACGAATGGAGAAAGAAGACCGAAACCGATTCAGAGACAGATGCCTAAGGGAAGAAAAACAAAAGAAAGACCAAAAAAAAAAACAAAAAAAAAACAATTTAAAATGGAGTGAATGACAACGGCAGTGGAAGTATTTAGAGCATGAAGGCTGTAGCGACAAGTGTGAACGTAAAGTGTAATTTGATAGATTTTGTGACTTTTTTTGTAAATCATCTAACCGTGTATTACGGAAACTTTATAAATGTGAAAAAAAAAATGATTCACTCAAGGCCGGTAACCAGATGAAAGCAACAGGAGGGGTTTCATATTTGTTATTAAGGGGGTGAGAAAGACTGACCTAGGAGATCTGAAATAGTTTCCATTTCAGATCTGAGAGAGACTTGTAACGTACCAGGAGATGTGACGTACCTGCCAGAAGGACGCACACGACATAAAGGCAGATAGGAATCTGAATAAAACGTCCGCGTAGCTATTGGTAGAGCAACTTATTCCGGAATGAGTGGACCCGAGTTCGAATCCCGGCGTAGACCAAAAATGACGGAGAAATTTACTTCGTTATAATGGCGCCCGAACTATCCGGATGACCCGACCGGTCAAAATCTCGTATTGGTGTGATGTTATTTCCACACCGCGAGATAGGAAAAATATGAGCAGCACTTCGAAAGAAAAAAAAAAAGAAAAAGAAAAATAAGGGGGAGATGATGTAACGTACCAGGAGATGTGACGTACCTGCCAGAAGGACGCACACGACATAAAGGCAGATAGCAATTAGAATCAATGTCCGCGTAGCTCAAATGGTAGAGCAACTTATTCCGGAATGAGGGGACCCGGGTTCGAATCCTGGCGCGGATAAAAATGACGGAGAAATTCACTTCGTTATAGACTGACCTAGGAGATCTGAAATGGTTTCCATTTCAGATCTGAGAGAGACTGACCTAGGGAGATCTGAAATGGTTTCCATTTCAGATCTGAGAGAGACTGCCCTAGGGAGATCTGAAATGGTTTCCATTTCAGATCTGAGAGGGACTGACCTAGGTGATCTGAAATGGTTTCCATTTCAGATCTGAGAGAGACTGCCCTAAGGAGATCTGAAATGGTTTCCATTTCAGATCTGAGAGAGACTGACCTAGGGAGATCTGAAATGGTTTCCATTTCAGATCTGAGAGAGACTGACCTAGGAGATCTGAAATGGTTTCCATTTCAGATCTGAGAGAGACTGACCTAGGAGATCTGAAATGGTTTCCATTTCAGATCTGAGAGAGACTGCCCTAGGGAGATCTGAAATGGTTTCCATTTCAGATCTGAGATAGACTGCCCTAGGGAGATCTGAAATGGTTTCCACACTTATGGTGTAGATTTCAAATACTGAAGGAAGAAAAAATTGCGTGTTTGTGGTTAGGGTAAAAAAAAAATCTGATTTGTAAAAAGTTTCGTACAACAACAAAAATAAAAAAACCACCAAAAAAAACCCCCAAAAAAAGAGCACAACCCCGTTAGATAGAAAAAAAAAAAAACCCAGCAAAGAATTTACAGGCACTTTTAAATATTTGTGCTATTGAAAAGTTAGTTTATACATGTGTTTTGGAACATCTAACTTCAAAATATGTATATTCTTCCAATACAACGGATATATATAAGATGAATTATTAATTAATACTTTTGTCTAAAATGTTTGTGAACAAGAAAATAATAATCATTGCAACACACAGACAGGAAAATAGCAGTTAATGCACAGAAAGATCAGAAATGTTGCTATCGATAGGAAAAGTAATTGCATGAGGAAGGTAAAAAAAGAATTGCTGCAGCACAAAAAAGCAAAGGTAACAACAATCATAAAGCACCCGCAAAAAATAAGTGCAGTTTTCATGTCATTAAAACAGTTGTGCGCAACCTTTTTTACTTCTCAGAACCCTTGAAGGAGGCCTTTAGACATCGCGGAACACTTTAAGTAGGCCTTCAGACGTCGGGAGCTCTTAAAGTAGGCTTTCAGATATCGGGAGTCCTTAAAGTAGGCTTTCAGACATCGCGGTGCTCTTGAAGTAGGCTTTTAGACATCGCGGAACTCTTTAAGTAGGCCTTCAGACATCGGGGGCCTTTAAAGTAGGCTTTCAGATATCGGGAGCCCTTAAAGTAGGCTTTCAGACATCACGGTGCTCTTAAAGTAAGCCTTCAGACATTGCGGAAACCTTTAAGTAGGCCTTCAGACATCACGAAACACTTGAACTAGGCTTTCAGACATCACGAAACACTTGAAGTAGGCCTTCAGACATCGTGGAAGTCTAGCTCGCATAATTACGTCAGATATAAACTATGTTAAGCCATTTGCACAATATTTATTTTATTTTATAAGATTATCTAAAAAAAACCCCGAATAAAACGACTTAAGTTATATTAAATTGGGATGAAAGAGGTACAAAAAACGATTCTAACACAAATTATGTTAAGAATACTTAATAAAATGATATAATTTAGTTTTTTTTTTTGTCACAAATAATACACAATAGAATGGGACAATGTTCATCACCAGCCCAAGTAAAACCCATTGCTAAATAGCTTTCACAGTAAAGGCGATTCTTCCTAACGTTTATTATCTCTCGGCTCTCTCTAGTTGTACTTGGTTCGAACTTCAAATCGCTGTTACTTACCTTACTTTGGTCACTGGTAAGCTTACTGTTCTCTGCACTGTTCTCTGCACTGTCCTCTTGATCTGTAGCGTACGAATACGTTTCACGAACTTCCACATCTTCAAGACACACAAGTCTTAATTGATTGCACCACATTCACCAAAGTATTCACACAAGCAACATAATTTAAGTATAATACCACTGATGAAAGCACTATGAGCCAATAAAGGAAGTTTGAAATGTTCGAGGAACTTTAGAAGTTATGGGTCTGGATATTTTCAGAGTTAGGATTTCTAAGAAAGATGAGTGCCTTATCGCTGGCTGGCAGGAAGTGCCGGCGACTTACCGATTCCCGGAACTACTAGTGCTGTGCCAGAGGGCACGAGGTATGTCCACACAAGTGTGTTCCTGCTCTTGACGCAGTAGTAAGTTGACCAACGAAATTTCCATCGAGACCAAAATTACTCCGTCATGACGGCGCTCTCTCCATAGACAAATGACAAAGCATATTTATATTTGATAGTCATTATTCTTACGTCTTATAAGCAACATATACATTTACTCCAGTGCAAATATTTGTTTTTTTTTTTTAATTTCGCGGAACCCCGGTTGAGAAACACTGGATTAACCACTAACCACTAAATTATGTTACTATTCTCTGATCAGAGTTTAATAAAATAAAGTTGGGTAGCGATGTTGTTGCGCAAATATGTTTCTGTTTACCGACTCATTGTTAAAAATGCCGTAGCAAAAGTTGTAGTGAGCACACACGCATTTTAATCCAGAACAAAACTGAGTGGCTTAACGTGAATGTCCCAGCATGGATATTTCTTCTGACAATCGCGTTGCTCAACCCTTTCGATGGGCACGTCTTTCCGGATTCTCGCCCTGTTTTGCTGCAGTTGTCATGACTCAGCATAAAATTACAAGAACATAAAAATGGTAACATTTAACATCAACGTAAACAAGACATAATGACAACAGCTTGTACAGATGGCGGGATTTAAAATCAATGTAAATGATTCATGACGACAGCAGTTTGTGCAGAGGGTGTTCACACATTTTTAGAACGTCTTTGATAAGATATTACAGAAAATAAAAAAAAAACGTTCAAAGAATTGAAACTGGCAACAGCGTGTTAGATAAACACGAAAGGAACATCTGCTGCAGTTAAATATCGTCTGCTAAGAAAATGGCGCATGTAAACAAGCTGTGGATAGAAGGCATTGGCATATATTCGCAGCTAGCTAAGCTAGCTGCGAAGCCCAGAGAATACACAAACAAAAGTCAATTAAATATACACACATAAAAGTCAATTATCGACGGTATTAAGATATGTCAATATTTTCGGTGTGAAAAAATTCACGAGCGTATTCGCTTCTTTTGATTATGAGAATCAGCCGGGCGAGCGATGATCAACCGCATGACGCAAGCAGGTGTTCGAGTCTTCGCTCTTCTGATGCGAAGAACTTTGATACGATCGCCTGCTGGCGTTTCCATGAAAACACGAATCAATGTATGGAGGTGAATGGACCATTGCTTTGCTCAACGGTTCGCTCAGAAAAGAGAAGACTTCGGACTACTTATTCCTTCCACGCTTCCGCCTTTAACAGCGCGTGTTTCGCGAGAGTGGTTTCAGTTTGTGTGAAGTGTCAATGAATTAAAATCGGTGATATTACATCTTAAGTTCGTGGTTTTGTTGGATTCGAACTGTTTTGATAAATTTTGCGAAAGCTTCCCTGAACATCTACTATCAGAGCTTAAACTCTATGCTTCAAATTTTGATACAGCTCGATTAAACAATTAACTGAAGGTGTTTTATTCCCTTGATGAATACAAAAGAAATCAGTAAGAGACATTAATTGTTACATAAAGTAGAATAATTGGACATAGTGTTTATTGAGGTGTACAAATTAGTAGATCTAATATTTAACTTTCCATCAACAACTGCAACTGCCGAAAGAAGTCTTTCCGTATTAAAAAGAATCAAGATATATCTTAGAGCCACACAAGGACATGCACATTCGAGCAGCTTGGCTGGTTTGTTAATAGAGAAAAACATTATTTTCAAATATGAAAAAGCACTCGGAAGAAACATTTTTGTGAAAACGTAACACTCAAGTTCACACAAAAGGAAAGAAGAATGGAGTTCATGAACAAATAAGTGTTCAAATCCTAATTTTCATAATTATTTGGTATCATGTTAGCAATAGCATGTACCTTAAATTTAGAAAAAAATGTTACTTGTTTTACTTAACAATTAAAAAATAAACTTCGCAATAAAAAAAACAGTACTGGGGGATGGGGGGTTAAGATAGCCCAGGTCTCGGAACCAAGATACGCCACTGATAGAAGTTTATATTTTTGCTCTTTACGAGGGGAAGTATTCGTATTCTGTAATTACAAAACGCTGTAAAAATCATGGAATCAGCATTTGTAAATGTAAAATAAGCAATATTATTATTAATAGGGTAAAAATCGTCAAGCATTGCTTTTAACAGGAAAAAGAACATCAAACGACTATCGAAAGAAGGTACGTACTTTTACGACTACTTCAAAAGTAAGGCCTCTGACCTGAAAAAAGATCCATCGACCCAAAGAGCGATCGTTAAGTCGTTTAAAATCTCTGTATCAACTATAAAAAAGGTAATAAACAAAGATTTGAAAATGAGAAAAAACAAAAAAACAAATAAACAAACAACGTAATGTTCACCTCCTTTTGCTTACGCAGGTGGCTGCGCGCAGAGAACAGGGTGTAGACGTCTTTATGAACTTCATTTAGCCTTAGACAGATGGGAATTTATTGTGACAATTGATGAAGCATGGATTTAAATAAACGACTGTAACAACAAAAGGTCCATTTAATATCGCAAAAAAAGCGGAAAAAGACTTATGTACTTGGTTTCAAGAATCCAAAAAAAGTTCCAGCGAAGGATTCATGATTATTGCTGGTTTCTCGTACAATGGGAAATTAAAGTTAGAAACGTTTAAAAGAACGTTAAACTCAATTCTAAATACTACCAAAGTAATGTTTTAACTCCTATATTTAAAGAGAAAATACCATTCTTTTATCCACAGAGCCTCGAAAAAAGAGAACTCCATCACGAAAAGACTACCAGTCATACATCGAAATCTACGACACTATTTCCTTGAAAAAAGAAAAACGACACAGGTATCAATTCCTTCAAAGTCCTCTAATGTGTCACCAATGGAATATACTCGGTCGAATAACATTATTGTGCCCTCCAGCTAATATCTAGAGCAACCGCCGTGTGCAGCGCGGACAGCAGCTAGACGGGCTGGGAGTGACTCAAAAAGGTGCTGGAAGGTGGGCACAGGTATGTGGAGCTATGCTGACTGCAGAGCACTAGACAGCTGCTGGAGGGTGCATGGTGGAGGATCCATAGAGCGAACAACACGATCCAGGTTGTCCCACAGAAGCTCAATTGGGTTTAAGTCTGGGGAATTAGGGGCCCGGGGAAGTACTTTGAAGTCTTCATCGTGCTTTACCAACCACTCTCGGACATTTCTAGCTGTGTGACACGTCGCATTGTCGTTCTGGAAGTTCCCATCCGCTCCAGGGAAGACAATCAGCATGTATGGGTGTACGTGGTATGCAAGGATGGATTCATAACGAATTTGGTTCACAGTGCTTTCCACCGGTATGAGTGGACCTGAGAATGCCATGAAAACATTCCCTAGACCATAACGCTGCCCCCACTAGCTTCTGGGTTTCCAGCAATGGTTGAAGAGTGCTTGTTCTCCGATGTTTCTCGCCTTATACGCCAACCTCCATCCGTTCGATGACGCAGAAAACGTAATTCATCTGAGAAGGCAATTCTTTGCCAATTAGCGGAGGTCCACTTCCGATACTGCCGTGCAAATGTAAGCCTTTTCTGCCGATGCACCTTCGTTAGCATAGGTGCAGTGACCATCCGTCTGCATCGGAGCCTCATGCGCAGCAGGATTCGCTGAACAGTCATTTCAGACCCACTTCCGGTAGCCTCTTGGTTCATTCTGCCAGTGAGTTGCTCCGCTGTAGCGTGTTGATAGGACCTCACGCACCTTCGAAGTTGACGTTCACCTCTCACGTCGATGGCAAGTGGTGCTCCGCAGTTTCCACGTCCGTTATTTGCAATGGTGCCATTTCTCCAATCACGATACACTTTAACCACAGCAGCACGCGAACAGTTCACAAATTGCAGTGTTTCAGAAACACTGTCACCCTTGGTTCGAAAGCCGTTAATCATCCCTTTTTGCGCCGCCCAGGTGGCACAGTGGTCTAAGCGATGGCTCCTGATCATTCGTACGAGATGGGTCCGTGTTCGAATCTCGTTGAGGCATGGATGCTGTGTTGTCTTACGGCACTGTCCCTCTCACTTCCCTGGAGTCAGTGACCCTAAATTAGGGACGAGTGACTGCTTATCACCCATTGAGTTGCACACGGTGGTCGTTAAACCCCCAGTAAAAAAATCCCTATTTGCAAATCTGATAAATCTCTCCTTGTATCCCTGTCAGCAACGAGTGATATGTTTTCAGATTGCCTACAGCGCACTTTATTTACCAGGCCAAGCCACCTCTCGACACGTGCCTTCTTTCATTGGCTACGCGTTGCTGACGTCAAAAGTAGAAGGTGGTCACAATAATGTGACTCCACTGAGTAAAAGCGCTCTGTTTTGAAGTCCGAAGACACTTCAAAGAAGAAGCGCTTTTAAAACGCCAGACTTAAAGCAATAGTTGGACTATGGAAAGCAGTGGAAATGAAGTGGAATAAAGTACCACTGCTAATTTTAAGAAATGCCCTTATCCTAGAAATCTAGATGTATCCAGAGAAATCTCTCTCTTCCCTGGAGCTAGTGGCCCTAAATTAGGGACGGGCGACTGCTTATAGCCCATTGAGTTGCTCATGGTGGTCGTTAAACCTCCAATCAATCAATCAATCAATCAATCATATCCAGAGAAAGGGCCATCAGATAGAACATTTACGAAAGAGATAATTTTATTTTAAACATTATTTATGTTGCTGGAAAACCGTCCTAAAAATGTGTGAACAATCTTTGTAACACGTGATTCCGAGGCTCTCTTATTCAGCGTTATTTTTATTCTTCGGATGAGAGACGAAGAAGAACAAGAATAACACTGATTAAGAGAGTTACAGTACGGAGCTTCTTTCAACTTAGGTTCGACTAGTTTACATCCAACAACAACAATTTGCTGCAGTAATCCACATCTCATATATCACGACTACGCAATACCACCGCACACTTTTCAACATTATATCTCTCCATCTTATCTGTCAACATGCACAAGTTACGCACTCTGACCTCAAGACTGTTGTCAACACCATTCAGCGAGTGAGAAAATATTACGTTAAGGTTAAAAACGCTTAAAGTGAATGAACTCAAATTTACGTAGAGGATGAAACTAAAAATGAAAGTTAAATTACAGTATACATGTACGTCATAACATAAGACAGAAACTAACTAAAACAAGTTAGTAAAATCATGCAATGCATTGATTATAATACGCTTTCCAACATACCAGAAATCATTACTGATGTTAACACTCAAGGTATGAGGATAACGGCTGTGGAATAAATTTCGGTCCTGTACCCTGACCTTTGATCCCATTTCGATGATATTCAACAGAACCGGTTCAGTATACCTCCGAAATAACATGACTAAGTTATGTCGCAAGCGAAGCATTTCAGCATATCAATCGCAAGATTGTGAGTTCATAAGATTTCTAAGCATGGGTAACATTAACGAGACGACGCCATGACACTAAAAACGTGGTAATTGGGGGGGGGGTATTTAACCAACTAAACAAATTTTCCTAAAGTCGAGATTAAGATAAATCGATTTCTAGTACCAGAAAATGGTAGGTTAACGACTTTCATCAAAATCCTTAGAGCCGTTTTCAAAATAAAATTTACACACATAGAAGAATTGTTCTTTTAATAGTATGGGATAAGGGCAATGGAATGGATCCCGATCTTATGCCCTGACCTTTGTCCCCATTTCGTCCAGTTTCAATAGGGTTCGTCCCCAGGTGGTCCCCTACCACATACTAAAATTTCATCGAAATCGAACCATTTTTACGCACGTTATGACGCATAAGGGCAATGAAATGCATCCCTCTCCTATGTACTGACCTTTGACCCCACTTCACTCGTTTTCAATAGGGTTCATTCCCAGGTTGTCCCCTACGACATACAAAAATTTCATCGACATCGAACCATAAGTGCGCAGATTATGACGTATAAGAGCAATGGAATGGATCCCGCTCCTGTGTCGTGCCCTTTGATCCCATTTCGTCCATTTTCAAAAGGGTTCATCTCTAGGTGGTCCCCTACAACATACTAAAATTTCATCGAAATCGAACCATTTTTACGCTAGTTATCGTGAGGACAGACAGACGGACAAATTTGGAGCATATACGCTTCTTCAACCTACGGTTGGAAAGCGTAAAAAAGAAAGCTTGAATTAGAGAATACGTCACATTTCTAGTGACACTTTAGATCGTTGGAATATCATAAAAGGGTGCACAATCTGTACAGACGCAAACCATATGCCCAAGAATGTTGTCCTGAGAATTTACGTCTTTTAATAAATATGCATCAGTTTCAGGTGTGTTATGACGTATCATAGCCATTTTTCTGATCTCCAACAATTCCTAGAAGCTACCTCGTCGTCTTTGTAGTGCCACAGAAAGATATAATATTGAGTAGCAGTGTCAATATCCAAGCCTATTGCATCATATTGAGGCTTACAACCTACTGAACAATCCTCGTAGATTTGGTGTGCAGTCACATTTTATCTTTGTTGGAATTCTTCAAATAATTGTTTCGTTTGGCGTTCTGCCGTGAAATACTTTTGAAGCCGAAGAGGACAGCGTACCTTCAAGTACCGATTTACACAGAAACGGGCCTTAGGTACAGCACATGATGAGGTTCCCCACCCATCCACATTCTTAAAAGGGTAAGTACATTTGTCACCACCAAATAGTATCAATTAATTTAAAAGTTGATTTAATATTGGGTTGGGGAAAATAAAATGTCCGGCAAAGGACCAGCACACGTGGACGGCGAGAATGAAAAAGTAGGACACCTTACCTATAGCCAAAATAATCCCCCTCGGCATCGACACATAGTTGCCATCTGTCCGGCAAAGCCATGATCCTCTAACGACAAAGGTCTTGTGGCTGGGACCCGCAGAAGTTATCAACAGCATGTTGAACCTCGTTGTCTGTCGTGAACTGTTTCCCGAACAGGAAGTGATCCAGGAGACGAAACAGATGATAGTCTGTCGTGAACTGTTTCCCGGACAGGAAGTGATCCAGGTGACGAAACAGATGATAGTCTGTAGTGAACTGTTTCCCGGACAGGAAGTGATCCAGGAGACGAAACAGATGATAGTTTGTCATGAACTGTTTCCCGGACAGGAAGTGATCCAGGAGACGAAACAGATGATAGTCTGTCGCGAACTATTTCCCGGACAGGAAGTGATCCAGGAGACGAAACAGATGATAGTCTGTCGTGAACTGTTTCCCGGACAGGAAGTGATCCAGGAGACGAAACAGATGATAGTCTGTCGCGAACTGTTTCCCGGACAGGAAGTGATCTAGGAGACGAAACAGATGATAGTCTGTCGTGAACTGTTTCCCGGACAGGAAGTGATCCAGGAGACGAAACAGATGATAGTCTGTCGTGAACTGTTTTCCGGACAGGAAGTGATCCAGGAGGCGAAACAGATAGTCTGTCGGAGAAAAGTCCGGAAAACATGCAGGATGAGGCAGTGCTTCATTGCCCAAGGCACTTAGGTAAGGTCAGCATCGTTCGTTGTGCGACATGAGGGCGGGAGTTGTTCTGGAGCAGAAGAACACCATGTCTGTTGACCAAAGCTAGTTGTTTATGCAGCAATTGCTGGTGCATCTGGTGTAATTCAGCACATCAACGTTCTGCAGTGATGGTTTGGCCTCATTCCAAGAAATTCCGATGAATTATCCCGGCTGTGAACCACCAGACAAAGAGCATCATTTTCTTGGTGTGTAGGGGTGGCTTAGGATGCCGTCCAGAAGGCTCTGCTTTGCTTAACCAATGTGCAGATTGTTTCCGATTATAATAAAGGACCCACTTCTCGTCGCAGGTGACAATTCGATGCAGTAGAGGTTTTGTTCCTGGCAAGCAGCGACGTACAGACTTCCAAACGCCTAGTCTTTTTGGCAGTTGACAACTCATGCTGCAGCCACATGTCCAGTTTTATTACCGCACCCAGCAGGACAGCCAGTTGCCGAACAGTTGTCATGTGGTGGACAGCTACCTCTGCCTCTATCTCACGACAGGTCTTTCATGGGTTCCCTTCAACCACACGTAACAGAAGATCTTTAGAAACAGCAATAGGACGGTGGCCACGTGCTTCGTTTTGCAGGTCCGTACCTCCTCTTCGAAACTTCACAAACCATCGCCGAATGGTTTGTTCGTTCGCTAAACGGACAAATGGTTTGTTCGTTGGCTACCTCCCCAAACGCTTTGGTAAAGTTTTGAGCAGCAAATCCTGAAAAATGGCCGAGTTTGAATTCATACAGGAAGATGACTCTCAAATCCGGCGTCTGCATGTTTCCTTTGCAAGCCACGTTACGTCCAAACAAAATAAGCCTGAACAATGTTCTTCACACACATGCTAGCTATTTATAGTAACTCTGTGACGTAATACCCGCATTACCTGTGGGTGGTTCCATTCCGCTGTGGTGGGGGATTGTCTCCACTGCTCGTTATCGCCGGACATTTCATTAGCACCAACCCAATAAATGTGCGGGAAAAAATAGGAATAAATATCTAATTTTATTAAATCTTAATATTAGCAAGGAAATTCGCACTTAAAACTATAGACTGGTAAGTAAAACACTATTTAATAGTTTAGTGTTGCTATTTTGGCATTTAATTATGTAATATTTCAAATATCCGCAGATGCTGAGTTATTCATCGCCTTTTAATTTTATTTTTTTACAGATGAACATTATTTAGACCTGGTACAGACTGATTTTTTGGGGGCAAAGTTAACTTTCATGTAGCTGATTAAGTGCATGTGGTGTGTCAATATTGTAGTAGAATAATTCTATTAACAGAGGAATGATACTCAGATTTGAGCAAACACGCATAATTGTATAATTCTTACACTCATAAAAGCACATTATGCAGCTCATGAATTCACTTAATTTAGACCCAAGCAATTTTAAAATCTGGTACTTTACAATATGAAATACTCAAAGCTTCTACGAAGTGTCTCGGCAATGCAAAATATCTCTCAAGAGGTGTGTAGTATGTATAATAATATAGCACATTTGCATTTCATCTGCAAGTTTCAGATGAAAATCACTGCGATTTTTCTGCCTTATCCATAACTCACATTGAAATTAAACGGACTCCGTATAAATCAGATTTTCTTTTGCATTGTGATTCTGAGGCCCCCTAAAATGTGGGGCCGTAGGCCCTGGCCTTGCAGTCCTATAGATGTTAATCAGGCCCTACATACCCTATAAAGCAATTGTTCTTTCTCATTTTTATTTCGTAGAAAATCGACAATAACGCTAAAGAAAATTAAAAGCTAACATTTTTGATCAAAACATGGTCCAAATCCTTGAAGCAAAACGAGCAGTGTGATGATCATAAATTTGTTTTATTGAACCATGGGATTATTTCAGCGGGTTGAATTATTCATAGCATTTTCTGCCCTCTATTACATCTTGTTGCTTCCCCGCGACTGAAATGTTTACTTTTAGCCTTGAATATTGCTTCTAGTAAAAAATCATTATCGGATAAGAAGCTAATTACAATCTTCGATAATTCAATTATGCACTGTCGTCTACCTAAGCCACAGGAGAGTGTATTAAACACGACTAATTCTTTTAATTAAAACACTGATGTGCGGGAAACTCCTGCTAGTATCTTCCTTTGTATGCGTGTATGTGTGTGAGTTTCTGGGAGGGCCGAAGAAATACGAATTCGACGAAAGTAATTAAATGAATAAGGTTCGTAAAAAGGATTAAAAAGGCACCGATTTATTTTTACCTGCACTGATCATTTGTTACTTGTTCCTTAAGGCATTCCTATAGAGATCCACGGGAAAGAAACATCTCAGAAGGCTAGTGTCAGAAAATGAATGAACAAAAGTATGAAATCTGCCGTTTGTAATTTTATGTCGTTGGAAATTCTTGACAAGGAATTACACGATAACGTGCCGTGTGTGTGAGTGCTTTTAAATTAGTGCTGCGAAATTAGTATGCTTATAAAGAAAACAAGGAAAATAAAAAAAATGCGAAGTAATTCCCTTTAGTAGTGTTTCTATCTCCTAGAGATTTTAATTATTATTGTACGTAGGCTTTCCCTTAAATCTCTTGTTTTTGTTCCATGCAGTAACAAGCCGAATATACACTATATTGACAAAAGTCACCGGACACCTAGAAGAGAAACACAACACAGCATTTATTGACATACAATAGTACGGTGTCGGTCCACCTTCGGCCTTAATGCATGCACTGACCCTCCGAGACATGCTTTCGACAAGGTTTTGGAACACAGCGATAGGTACGCGCTTCCATTCAGTACATAATACCGCCGCTAATTGTTGTTTAGTAGTAGTAGGCCTTGGTTACAAACTTTCTATGCAACGCTCTAATTCATCCCATAGATGCTCTATAGGATTAAGATCAGGGATCTGTGCTGGCCAGTCCACACACGATACGGAATTATCATCAAACCACGCCGCAACGGTCCTTGCTTTATGGCTCGGTTAACGTGAATACTTAAGCGTCTATGCAGAACCAGGAAAATGTAGGAAGATGAAAGAGAGGTTTCCAAAAAGTGGAATCGTGTAAGGATCAAAAGAAGGTTAGATGGGCCACCCCGGTGAGCAAGTGGTTTAAGCGCTGTCTTATGACCGTTCGTCCGAGAAGAGTCCAGGTTCGAATCCCGGTGATCATGGATGTTGTGTTTGACTTACAGCCATGGCTCTCTCCTTTCCCTGGAACCAGTGGCCCTAAATTAGGGGCGGGCGACTGCTTATATAGCCCATCCAAGTGCCCACGGTGGTCGTTAAACCTTCCACACACACCCACACAAAACAAGTTAGACGATGACTCCAACCTACGCTTGGCGTTGATCTTGCTGAAGTTAGGTTTTTGTGGGATTACTCGGCCATGGAGATCTACTCCTTGCAGCTCTCGACGAATTGTGATGGTACTGGTTTTGCTTTTAGATGCATTTCGGAACTCGGGGGTGAGTGCTGCAATCGAGGACAGGCGATTATGTCGTACCACCCGCTTCAACACTCGGCAGTCCCGCTCCGTCATTTTATGTGACCTGCCAGGTCGCGGTTGCCCTGATGTGGCTCCTATACGTTTCCACTTCCCAATAGCAACACTCTTACAGTTGATTCGTACGCCTGCAGCAGAGCAGGAATTTCCCAAACTGACCTGTTAAGATGGCATCCTATGGCCACAGCGTACGACCTATGCTATTTCATACTTGTCTTTGATGTTTGTGAGGTCACGTGCCCCCTTTTGTACCATGACTGTGATATATATGGGCCAATCCACTACTCCAAAGGGGTGTCTGGAGGTTTTGATCATATATTGTACATCCATACTTCTTGAATAGATAAATAACCACTAACGGCTAGAGAAAGAGTCAGCAGCGAGACTTCTGCATAATGGTATCTTCCTTTATTTGCTCCATTCTCAGGAAGTTCAAAGGAGCATCAATACAATCCACTGACACAGCATAATTCGCTGGTCTCAACAGTTCTCATTCGCGTGACAGAAGTACTTATTCGTCGATCTCATATATGTACATCGTATCAAACAGGCTTTAATCTCTTTCGGGATATCAAGACTTCAGAATCTATCCGCAACTCCACGAAACTGCACTCTATTCACAGTCAATATTGAAAATTTGCTCTGTCCGCGTTGCCAAACTGCACTCAGTCAATTTTGAAAATTTGCTCTGTCCGCGCTGGCAAACTGCACAAGCTGTTCGGTGAAATAATATGCCGTTCAGTTAGAAAACGTCTAACGAGAAGTTACTAAATTTACATAAGAAAACAGAAAATGAAATAAAGGTTAAATAGAGTCACAAGTTACATGTCAACATGATGGAATTCCAACAAATAATCTGCTTTGCCATCGTTTTTCATTTCCAAATGTTGGGACGTCTGTCATTTTTTTACCTTCCTTTTTGGTGACTTTTCACTGAAGTAAATTCTAGTTATTTTCGTTATGCTTCCTACGCTGAAAGTCACATCTGAACTCCAATGAGTTTTTTCTCAGGACTGTGACTAACAGACATTTAAGTCATTATAATTAGTATAAACACAAGGACTATGAAACTTGAATATCTGTGTTGATTAGGAACTTCCCTTCGTCTACGAATGTGTAAAATGATATTCTGTTACATCTTTGCTTGCAGTATTACGAGCAGTAGTGTTATTGAAGCTTTCATTTTACTACGATCTGTACTGGTGTTGAATCTTCGATTGTTCTACGAGCTGTAGTGCTGTTAAATATTCGATTGTACTAGGACTGTAGTGGTGTTGAATGTTCGAATGTACTACGAGCATTAGTGGTGAATCTTCGAATGTACTACGAGCATTAGTGGTGAATCTTCGAATGTACAACGAGTTGTTGTTATGATAAACCGTCGATTGTTCTATGAGCTGTAGTGGTGTCAGGACATCGATTTTACTACGATTGTTGTGGTGCTAAATCTTTGATTGTATTAAGAGTTGTAGTGGTGTTGAATTTTCGATCCTACTACGAGGGTAGTGGTGTTAAATCTACGATTGTATTACGAGCTGTAATGGTGTTGAATATTCGATTCTACTACGAGCTGTAGTGGTGTTAAACCTTAGATTGCACTACGAGCTGTAGTGGTGCTAAGTATTCGATTGCACCACGAGCTGTTGTGGTGTTGAATATTCGATTGTACTGCGAGCTCTAGTAGTGTTAAATCTTCGATTGTACCACGACTGTAGTGGTGAATCCTCGATTGTACTACGAGCTGTACTGGTGATGAATTTACTTTGCTAAAGGAATAATGACTGAATTTTAACCTTCTGTTTTTGTTGATTTTTTCACTAGTGTTAATTTGGTCCTCGTGTTTTCCGTCCTCAAACTTTTGTCTCGGACTACTCGACGGACCGATTGCCCCTTTTGCTAAGAAATTATCGCCCGAATTAAAATGGAATTACCTTTCAGAGATTCATAAATGGAGGACTGGGGGGGGGGGGCTTCAGTGTTAAAACTCCGGATTCATTCTCAGAAAGGGGGGTCAAAACGTTCCCCCCATACACCAATTCTTTCCCCCTCTTTATTTTCTCCATCTGTCTACTTCCCCCAATATTAACTTCCATTCTTAATTTAATTTTTGTCCTTGTCCCGTCGCGTCGTCTCTTGAGTTTTTGTCCTTTTTTCCAGGCAGACAAAGCACCTTGTTCAGAGGTTGACAGGACCTATAAAAGATCTATGTCTTATAGCTTTCTCCACTTTAGCTTTTAAACTTTCCAATCAGCGTGCCCTTTCCGGTATCTCATTCTTCAATTTCTCGGGCTATGGAGCTGAATGTGAATTAGTCTCTAAACCTTTCAAACTGATTGATTGATTGCTTGAAAGACCGATTAGAGTCGTAGCTGTGGCAAGTGCTTACTACGCTTACGAAAGTGTTACATTCCATGCTGTCAAAACTTCGATTTCGATAGTGGATTTATAATTTTATGCTATCAAGCCTGCAGTTGTCACACAATTTGAATTGGCGTTAAACTTTCAGCTTTATCACGGAATAAATTGGTACTAAACTTGTTGATAACATAACATACTAAGATATTAATTTGAAATAAGAGCCGGAGTCAAAAGAGTCAGCCGTACGTAACTCAGCTGATTTTATTGCCCATGAAGTAGTAGTATCCGCAAATACACTTTTCGCACAATATATCTGCTACAAGGTCTTCATCTAACCACACATCAGATTCCTCGTCTGAAATTTTCATTTTCATTTGAATCACTGTGCAAAAACGCACAAGTTGTTCGAAGACGTAATGTTCCGTTCAGTTGGCAAATCTTGAACTGAGAAACAACCATACTTACACATTACCAAGATCTCACATGTGGACGTGAACCACTATGTCGGTAATTCGCCACAATGGAATATTTATTATTTTTGACCACTTCTGAAAATTACATAAATTAAAACGTCCAGGGATTAAAAAAAAATTGAAGTCTGCCAATCCCTTATGGGAATTTCATGTGCAAAGTTGCGGACATCTTACGTATTGTGTTTCACCCAAATTATACCGGGGATTCTACTGGAATTTAGGTGTCGCAAAGGTTAGTTAATGTCTCAGCAGGCTTCATGCCTACAGAACACACACACTCCAACATAATATGCGCAAAATATAAAGGATGACGGCAGATAGAAAATTTTGCGACACGAGGAATGAAGTTAAAATTTGATATTTATTCCGGATAAATGCGACTTGAAACTAGTACATGTTTCCTGTGAAAGTGAGAGAAATTTATTTTAGATCATTTCGTAGAGTTTGTAAATTAAAATCCTATTTAACAGGCATTTTGGCAAACATTAGATTTAAATATTAGGTGTACAAATAAGTTTTAAAGCGATTTTTGTGTTACGTATACCGCTAATTTACATATCCGACATTCCCCCACGTTGTTGTCATGTGACTGTAACTGATCGAGAGTATAAAATGTGACACAGGAGTTTGCCCAACAGTCAAACGCACTTGCACATTGATAGGTGAAAGATGGCAAGCGGTAGGGCATTTATTTAACACTGCATTCGGTACGAATTTCATCAAGCAAAATGTGCTGCAAAAATATTTGCATCGTTCTGTTCTATTCTGGGGGAGAATATTGTACCGAAAAGCATGTGCGAGTTTTGGTTTAGATGGTTTAAAGCAGGTGATTTTGATGTTAGCAATCGAGAACTTAGCGGTGCCCCGCAGAAGGTTGCACATGAGGAACTGCAAGCATTGCTGGATTAAAATTCGTTTCAAACGGAAAACAGAAGTAGCTGAACCACTGGGGGAAACTCAACAAACCATTTCCAATCGTTTACGCGCAATTGGGAAGGATTCAGAAGGAAGGAAAATGGGTGCTACACGACCTGAGCCACAGGAACAAGGATTAGCATGTCATAAAATGTTTGAATCTGTTGAATACACAACACAGAAAGTCTATCCTGTGGGAAATCGTTACGGGTGATGAAAAGTGGATAAAGTACGACACTCTAAAACGCAAAAAACCCTGGGTAGACTCCGGTGCAGCAACGACTTCGACATCGAAACGCAATATTCACTCCAAGAAAGTTCTGCTGTACCTCTGGTGGGATATGAAGGGTGTGTTCTCTTATGAACTACTGGAACAGGTTCAAACTGTTACTGCTGATCCCTATGAGAAACAATTGCTGCGATTGAACCAGGAAATCTGTTGGAAACGTCCATTCGCAGGCAAAGGATTGCGTCCCGGGAAATTACTGCATGACAAAGCTAGGCCGCATGTCGCAAAATCGGCCAAGGATGACCCACACACGGCCATCAGACTTATAGATCGTGTATCTGGATTCATCAGTCCATAGGACCCGTTTCTATTGATCTAAGGTCCACGATAAATGTTCATTACATCATGCTAAACGACGAGTAGCATTCCGAGTGTGGATGAAAGGCTTATGAGTAGTCGCTCGACCACGGTAACCCATGCAATGAAGTTCTCTGCGAATAGTATGTGACATACCAAGGTTCCAGCATTTTTATTCACCTGTACACTGAGGTCTTATGCAGTACTCCATCGATTAGCTGTAACGACTCTCCTGAGGCTTCGACGTCCTCTATCACTGCCTTTCTTTGGTCTGCCGGTACGTTTTGCTGCTTCAGGCACGCCATGTGTCTTCCACTTATTCAGTACATCCCAAAAAGTTGACTTGGGTATGTTTAAACGCCTCTCGGTTTCTATTATGGACAATCCACTAATATAATGCCCAATAATCCTTCCTTTCTCAAAGTCAGTTCTCTCCCGCCGCGACATTTTCACTCGACCTCACAGTGCGATATGATCGCGGTCAGCTGCAGGCTTGTTTTTATAGCATTGGCAGCTGTATCGCGCATCTTAACAACGGAACGGATCCATTAATTAACTTCTGAAGGGGCGTCCGATGACTTTTGTCAATATATACGTGTATACACACTATGTGTGTTTATATGAACACACACACACACACACATAGCCAGACTAATACTCAGGTATTATTTCCTTTTGTTTCGGGGCTTTACGGCCATGGTGCGTAACTTTAAGTGTTATAAGCAGTTGCCTGTTCCTGATTTGGAGCCACTGGTTTTGTGGCACAGCACTGAGATGACACAAGAGCCAAAACGGCAATAAGCGAAGGTCGATGTACTTCAATCAGTAGAACAGTCGATTCTGGAGAAGGAAGATCTGGATTTACCACCAGCAAAAAGGCCGCGTCTTATTGGAGTCCAAACTCCATATATGACGCGGCCTATGTAATAAAAAAACGTCAATATGGCAATAGGCCGCGTCATATTGACACGGCCTATTGCCATATTGGCGTCCAAACGTAAAAAAAGTATGTTTTCTGCCCGTGATTTTCGAGAATAATGCGCCATGCGTCTTCCACACATCGTCTGGAATAATGAGATTTCGCTCTTCGCTTCAAAAAATGTTTGATGCTTCTTCCATACATCGTCTGGAATGAATGAGAATTCCTTCTTCGCTTCGAAAAATGTTTGATGCTTCTTCCATTCATCGTCTGGAATTAATGAAAATTCCTTCTTCGCTTTGAAAAATATGCGATGCTTGACATCGTCTGGAATTAATGAGAATTACTTCTTCGCATCGAAAAATGTGTGATGCTTGTTCCATACATCGTCTGGAATTAATGAAAATTCCTTCTTCGCTTTGAAAAATATGCGATGCTTGACATCGTCTGGAATTAATGAGAATTCCTTCTTCGCATCGAAAAATGTGTGATGCCTCTTTCATACATCGTCTGGAATTAATGAAAATTTCTTCTTCGCTTTGAAAAATATGCGATGCTTGACATCGTCTGGAATTAATGAGAATTACTTCTTCGCTTCGAAAAATGTTTGATGCTTCTTCCATTCATCGTCTGGAATTAATGAAAATTCCTTCTTCGCTTTGAAAAATATGCGATGCTTGACATCGTCTGGAATTAATGAGAATTCCTTCTTCGCATCGAAAAATGTGTGATGCCTCTTTCATACATCGTCTGGAATTAATGAAAATTTCTTCTTCGCTTCGAAAAATGTTTGATGCTTCTTCCATACATCGTCTGGAATGAATGAGAATTCCTTCTTCGCTTCGAAAAATGTTTGATGCTTCTTCCATTCATCGTCTGGAATTAATGAAAATTCCTTCTTCGCTTTGAAAACTATGCGATGCTTGACATCGTCTGGAATTAATGAGAATTTACTTCTTCGCATCGAAAAATGTGTGATGCTTGTTCCATACATCGTCTGGAATTAATGAGAATTCCTTCTTCGCTTTGAAAAATGTGTGATGCTTCTTCCATACATCGTCTGGAATTAATGAGAATTACGACTTCTACACAGAGCTCCTTCAAGCATGGTTTGCCGGCTAACCCGAAAACTTACAATTTCGTTCCAGCACGTTCTCACGGAGAGGAAGGTATATGTGACGTACTACTGAGGTGACGCAAGAGTCAAAACGATAAATTGTAGCGATAAGACTCGATCGGTGTAGTTCAGTCGGGACAGTGCTTGGATCCTGAGCGACGAGACGTTAGTTTCAATCCCACCACCGGCAAAAAGGACTTGTTTTATTTGAACAATTCCGGGAAGGGAAGCGAATCAGGGCCGTAAGGCAAACTCACTACTCATGCCTCATCCGTAATTCGAACTCAATCCAACGAATTGTGAGAAGAATGAGCTATCGGGGCGGCACTAAACAATTAACCATAAAGGCGATAATGATACCTGGTGTAATGCCCTTAAACTACGGTTACCATAATCACCATTGCGTCCCGGTGGCGCAGTGGCCTAAGCTGTGGCTTCTGATCATTCGTTCGAGATGAGTCCGAGTTTGAATCCCGGTGAGGTTTGGATGCTGAGTTTGTCTTACGACACTGGCTCTCTCCCTTCCCTGGAACCAGTGGCGCAAAATTAGAAACGGGCGACTGCTTATAACCTAATTAGTTGCTCACGGTGGTCTTTAAATTCCCGTTCAAAAAAAAAAAATCTCAATCATAAAAAGAAGAACATTTTATCCTTACCGGTCATGAAAAAGAGGACATCCGCGAAAAAGGAAGACAAAAAATGTGAACAGATAGGTAGGCAAGATTTTAATAAATTGAATGAATAATTGAAAAGTTTTGCAACAGAAATTATGCACGGTCGAGTCACATTATTGTAACCACCAGCTAATATCCAGAGTAACCGCCGTTTGCAGCGTGGACAGCAGCTAGACGGACTGGAAGTGACTCAATAATGTGCTGGAAAGTGTTCTCAGGTATGTGGAGCCATGCTGACTGCAGAGCATCTGACAGCTGATGGAGGGTACGTGAAGAAGCATCCATAGAGCGAACAACACGATTGAGGTGGTCTCACAGATGCTCAATCGGGTTTAAGTCTGGGGAGTTACGAGGCCAGGGAAGTACCTTGAAATCTTCATCGTGCTCTTCCAACCACTCCCGGTCATTTCTAGCTGTGTGACACGTCACATTGGCGTTCTGGAAGTTCCCATCCGCTCCAGGAAAAACAATCAGCATGTATTGGTGTACGTGGTCCGCAAGGATGGATTCATAGCTAATTCGTTCAATAGAGTCTTCCACAGGTACGAGTGGACCCACAGAATGCAACGAAAACACTCCCCAGACCATAACGCTGCCCCTACCAGCTTGTGTTCTTCCAGCAATGGTTGAAGAGTGTTTGTTCTCCGATGTTTCTCGCCTTATTCGCCAACCGTCCATCCGTTCGATGAAGCAGAAACCGTGACACATCGGAGAAGGAAATCCTTTATCAATCAGCGGAGGTCCAATTCCGATACTGCCGTGCAATTGTAAGCCTTTTCTGCCGATGCACCTTCGTTAGCACAAGTGCTGTTACCATCCGTCTGCATCGGAGCCCCATACGCAGCAGGATTCGTTGAACTGTCGTTTTAGACACACTTCCGATAGCCCCCTGGTTCATTCGGCCAGTAATTTCCTCCACTGTAGCGTGTCGATCGGCCCTCACACACCTTCGAAGCCGACATTCACTTCTCACATCAGCGGCACGTGGTGCGTCATAGTTTCCACGTCGCTTATTCGCAATGGCGCCATTTCTCCAATCACGATACGCTTTTACCACAGCAGCACGCGAACAGTTCACAAACTGAGCTGTTTCAGAAATACTTCCACCCTTGGTACGAAAGCCGGTAATCATCCCTTTTTGGCAAATCCGATAAATCGCTCCTTTTATCTATGACAGCAACGAGTGATATGTTTTCAGAATGTCTACAGCACATTTTATATACCCTCTAAGTCAGCTCACGACACGTGCCTTCTTCCATTTTTTACGCGCCGTTGACGTCAAAAGTAGGAGGTGGTCGCAATAATGTGACTTGACTGTGTATATTATTAATAAATTAAGAAAATTCCATTAAATTTCCAATTATTATGTCATGTATCCATCCCATTCTTAAAAGGTCGACACATTAATCAATAGGTCCATCTTGATTTTCTGCATATTTAGATTTTTCGGTAGATAGTAGCATTATCAATAAATCTGGGGTTCTCTTCAAATAGCCATGGAATTCAGAGATTGAGATTTTTTTGAAGTTGTACTACAGAAATGGAATGTCTTTAATGGAATGTTCAATTAACTTGTTTCTTTCCTTTTTCCTTCGTCCATTGACTTTGTATAAATGAAAAAAAAAAAAGTCTTTAAACATTTGTATTGTGAGGAGCAACTGCTAAAACAAGAAAGACGAAACCGAATTTTCGGTTGTAATGTGCACTCTTTTGAATCCTTTCTGGAGCGAATTAAGTTTATCAAAGTTATACAAAGTCAATGGAACCAGTTAGAAAAACAATCAAGTTTCTACAATTGTCGAAATATCCCGAAAGAGAAACAGCTACTTTCTTTCCCCAGCGGCTAAAAAGTATGTTACGAAGATTCAGAAATGACGAACAAAACTTTTCTCATAGCACAAGGAAGGTTGATCACAGACAAAGAGATTTTCAAATCGAGCAGCTAAAGAAGAAATATGTTGACGTAGAAGGAAACATGATAGGACCGTACGCCTTCTGAAGTCCTATCATGCATAATAGAAGAGTTGAAAATGGGCAAAAAATATTCTTCATGGAAAAAGAACTTTTCGAAAACGTCTCCCGGAAGCAGAGCTAGCAAGAAAAAGGTTTCGCCATTTACGCTCCCTAGCGGAAAATCTGTACATGATTTGAAGAGTATAATGCTCCACATCTCTATTGTAGCAAATGACATACAGTAAAGAAGAAATTTCTCAATACGGTTTTAAAAAGCGGAGATACAGCCGCAAACTGAAGTACACAAACACCACCTACCGACAGAACTGTGAACTAAAAAAACTCGTCATGTACTAAACTAAAGTATTCTACAAGATAAATGGTATCCGGTGTTGAAAGAAGTTTTTAAATCGCACATGTAGAAACAGAGATATTGAGAAAAACAAATTACGCATTTGCGCCAACTATTGGAGAAATTGTGCATTATCATGGGAACAAAATAGACACACAGAATTTGCATAGTTAGAAGCATCTGACCGAAAAAGAAGATTTCCAATCGGGTTTTTAGTCCCGCAGATATTGCTGTAAACGGAAGTTTGATCTTACGCCCTCTGGTGGCAGAGTTGGGCGTTAAGAAAATTTTAAAATTATGTGAGAAATATTTCGCAACGGAAACACTCTCCAACACAGAAATAATTTTCAAATTGGTCTCCTAGAAGCAGAGATATCGACAAAAATAAGTTATACATCTAAGCCCTGTGGCGGGAAAACTATGCATTATTTTAAGAAGAAAGTATTCTGAAAAAGTTTACCGAAGTGAGTGGTATCGGTCCACGAAAGAATTTTTCCAATCGAGTTTTCAGAAGCTCATATTTTGCTGCAAATACATGACAAGCAGAACGCCCCCTTGTGGCAAAACCGTTCTTTACCAAAAATTGGAAATCATATGTAAAAAAAAATAAAAAATAAATTATAATCCGATCAGGAGCTGTATCGGGTGGAGGAAGATTTTTTCAAATCGGAATTTTACAAGCAGCGATACCGGGAGAACGCAATCTACCATTACGCCTTCTAGCGGAAAGTCTATGCATTACGTGCTATTGGCGCCTGAATTTTCCGGATGACCCGGCCGTTAAAGATCTCGCAATGGTGAGATGTTCTTTCCACACCGCGAGACAGGAGAAATAAGGAATCCCTTCTTCAGCGCTTCGAAAAATAAAATGTGTGTGATGTTGCATTCCACACACCAGATTGACTGGGAGTTCTCAAGTGCACGTTCTACAGCGGACGGATGCCTGCAACGATTCATGGTCACGGCTGACCCGTGGGCCATGCCCCCGGCCCTCTTTCGGGGGGAGGGGAGATGTGACGTGCCTGCACCGCAGGACGCACACGACATAAAGGCAGATAGCAACGAGAACGAACGTCTGCGTAGCTCAGTTGGTAGAGCGACTTGTTCCGGAATAAGAGGTCTTGGGTTCGATCCCCGGCGTGGACCAAAAACGACGGAGAAATTTACTTCGTTATAAAATCAATAGCTGCGCGAACTATTGGTTACTAGGTTTCGTCCAAAATGCGAACCAAAGTAGAAATTCTTGTGGACTGTTTATGTTTGTTTTTAAAAAGGCCGGACATTTTGCGATTTATTAAAAATTCTCCCGGACGCAGTATTAAGGTAAAAAAAAAAAAAGAGGACATGTCCGTCTAAAAGAGGCCGTGTGGTAACCCTACTTAAACCTTAAAATTTCTTCCAATAATAGAACGTTTCCGTCAATCTTTTGGTAGTTATAGTAGAGCTGAAAATATGTGCGAAAACTAAAAAAGAAAAAAAAAGGAGAATAGAAAAAGAGGAATATATTTGAATTTATGTTAAAATGTACATGGTATTCTTGGTCAAAAGAAACTCACAGTTCCAAATTCCCTTTCCCGTTTTATAACCAAATGCTTTTAATGAAACAACCGGAAGCTTATGAAAGGAGGAATGCACTGATTCGTAACTGTGGAAAATTACATAATCGATTAAATAAATTGTTTGCCTTAAAACGGTTTCAGTGTTTCATTAGAAAGGAGAGAGGGGAGAGGAAACAAGAAACTCTTCAATCGACCGGAGCGATATAATTTCGGTTCCTAAATTGTTACTAGGAAAAGAAAAATAACAGGTATACACAAACGATTTTATCTGATTTGATGGATCAGAGGGAGAAACAAAAACTTTAAGTAATAAATAACGTCAGTATTAAACTCGAATCGTCTTGCCTCTCGTAATGAGCATGCGCAATGTTAGCGCAGCTGATTTTAATTGCCGCGAAGAAAATGATTTAAATCACAACCTGCAAAAAGGAAAAAAAGGAAAGGGAGAGAAAGGGAGAAATAAAAACAGCATTTGATAAACGAAAGAAGTATTTTATTTCGCCACCAGTATATTTGAAATATATCTTGCAAAATCGATCCCTTTTAATGTTCCTTGTCCAATTTCTTTGCAGCCAAAGCGGCTGCTGAGATTCACTTTATTTTGAAATATTAATCTAAGGAAAAACTTGCAATTATAAGTCCCATATTAATCTCTCAAGAAATTATAAATTGGTGATTATGCGCGACTAAAAACCTGAAGGCCGTTTGCCGTTTCAAGTTGGCGCTCTTTTTCTTAAGAAAAAAGGAAACACACAAGCATTCGTCTCTGTACTAAATGACGGTTATTTATTGAAAGCTATTTTATTCTTTGTGACGTACCATTGAAGGCGTCGCGACAGTCAAAACGGCAAGTCGCAGCGCTAAGACAAAGTCTGCGTAGCTTAGATGGGAGAACACTTGGATCCGCAGCGAGGAAGCTTGGATTCACCCAACTATCAGCAGAAAGGGCTTAATTTTTAAATTGGCACCGGAACGTAAATTGAATCTCCTGGCCGTAAACAACCTTTAGAAATAGGAAGTTGGGAGATTTGGGATAGAGTGCCCGATAGGAAAGGGACACGGAAGCGAGGTAGGAATGGGGAGGAAGACGCCCTTATTTATTGCCGGGAGGCCCTTACCCGGGATCCGACGGCTCAAAGTTCCCATCCGACGTACGGCGGATACTTGGAGCGTTCGTACCTGCTTGGATTCGATCGTTCGTACCTGCCTGGGATCGAAACTGGGATTTTCTCCGGTGCAGTCACGAACGTTGACTACTAGGCCACCCGCGGCCCACTCGTTTGGTGGTTGTTAAATAGTCACTTAAGTACGAAGCATTTGTGTAATAAATCTAGCATTCGCTGGTGTGTGTATGTCAGCTTTGGCGACGATTCCGTAAAGCAAAGCTCGCCAAGAACAGAAATAGGCAGATAGCCAGTGAAATCGAATGGATGTGGACGCAGACTGTATTGTATTGCTCCGGGAATTAAGGAAACCGAACTTACAATACAATAATTACAATATACACGGTCTAGTCACATTATTGTAATCACCAGCTAATATCCTGAGTAACCGCCGTGTGCAGCGCGGACAGCAGCTAGACGGGCTGGGAGTGACTCAATAAGGTGCTGGAAGGTGTTCACAGGTATGTGAAGCCATGTTGATTGCAGTGCATGTGACAGCTGCTGGAAGGTGTTCACAGGTATGGGGAGACATGCTGACTGCAGTGTATCTGACATCTGCTGGAGGGTGTGTGGTGGAGGATCGATAGAGCGCACAACACGATCGAGGTGGTCCCACAGATGCTCAATTGGGTTTAAGTCTGGGGAATTAGGGCGCCAGGGAAGTACTTTGAAGTCTTCATCGTGTCCTTCCAACCACTCTGGGACATTTCTAGTTGCGTGACACGTCGAATTGATTGTCGTGCTGGAAGATCCCATCCGCCCCAGTGAAGACAATCAGCATGCATGGGTGTAAGTGGTCTGCAAGGATGGATTCATAACGAATTCGGTCCTATAGTGCCTTCCACAGATATGAGTGGACCCAGAGAATGCCAAGAAAACATTTCCCAGACCATAACGGTGATCCCTCCAGCTTGTGTTCTTCCAGCAATGGTTGAAGAGTGTTTGCTCACCGATGTTTCTCGCCTTCTACGCCAACCTCCATCCTTTCGATGAAGCAGGAAAGGTGACTCATTAGAGAAGGCAATCATTTGCCAATCAGCGGAGGTCGAATTCCGATACTTGGAAGTCCAGTTCCGATACTTGGAGATCCAATTCCAAATGTAAGGTTTTTTGGTAGATGCACCTTCCTTAGCATATGTGCAGTGACCATACGTCTGCATCGGAGCCCCATACGCAGCAGGTCTCACTGAACTGTCGTTCTAGACACACTTCCGGTAGTCCCCTGGTTCATTCGCCCAGTAAGTTGCTCCACTGTAGAGTGTCGATCGGCCCTAACACACCTTCGAAGCCGACGATCACATCTCTCATCAATGACACGTGGTGCTCCGCAGTTTCCACATCTCTTATTCGCAATTTCCCCAATCCCGATACACTTTAACCACATCAGCACGCGAACAGTTCACAAACTGGACTGTTTCAGAAATACTGCCACCCTTGGCTCGAAAGCCGATAATCATCCATTTTTGCAGTTCTGATAAATGCTCCTTTTATCCGTGACAGTAACGTGTGATATGTTTTCATATGTGATCATACGTAGAGGATTTTAGGAAGGGAGTATCTGACCCCAGGTCTTAAACAACCCTTAGAAATAGGAAGCTAGGAGATTTGGGCTAGAGTGCCTGGTAGGGAAGTGACACGGAAGCGAAGTAGAAAGGGAGAGGAAGACGCCCTTATTTATTACCGGAGGGCCAGTACCCGGGGTCCGACGGCATTACTTGCCCATCCAACGCACGGCGGATATTTAGTGGATCGAGCGTTCGTACCTGTCTGGGAACGAACCTGAGGTCCTTTCCGTGGTAGTCACGAACGTTGCCCACAAGGCCACCTGCGGCCCTATGTTTTCATATTGCCTACAGCACACCTTATATACCCTCCAAGCCAGATCACGACACGTACCTTCTTTCATTGGCTACGCACTGTTGACGTCAAATGTAAGAGGTGGTCACAATAATGCGATTCGACTGTGTAAATTAACTTAACTACCGTATAGCCCATCCTAGGACGATTGTTTTTAAGCTTTAAATAAATATTAATATATAAGTGATGTTGCCCCTCCTGTGACGGAGTGAAATTTTTAATTGAAGCAGATTGAAAACAAATCAAATAGACGCCGGATTTCTCTAAGGAAATATAGTAAAAACATATGTAGTAAGAACTTTTTCATTCAGAATTAAAAAAATATTTGCTATTTATTTCCGGTTTTCAAAAGTCCTCGAGATAAATAACATTCTATGTAAAATATTTGTTGTTGTTTAACAATTATAGATTAGAGCGTTTATATAGATCGATATTTTGCACAATGTGTAATATAAGCAGCACTGAACTCGGAAAGTTGTCTTCACGCAAACTTACCTTAATAACTTTTACTTTGATTTTTCGCGTTAAATGACTTTTTCTCCGGCACACTTGTTATTCCCTTCACGGCTTGCTTGAGACTGTTCTATTCCACGGTTAGTTTGGAACTTCATGCCGAAGCTTTTTCTACAAAATAATGCGACATCTGGTATTACAAATCAGAACTATCTAAATTCTCGACAATGTGCTATTGGGGTGACATCTGCTTTTTGATGCAATCTTGCTCACTTTGACATCACAAGATTTCAGTTTTTATTGTAGGTTAGAGCGTTTAGATAGATCGATATTTTGCAAAATGTTCAGTATAATCAGCACTAAACTCGGGAATTTAGTTAAAAATTAAGAAAGTAAAAAAAAATAAAGCATATAATAAAAAGCAACTTGCCGTGATATTAAAATATTAATTCGAATTTTGTAGATCAGATTAACAGAACTCGAGTCATTGATAATCCAATGTTTTTAAATTAGCACGCGATGACCTTGTTATCTCAACGTGATTGCGTGCAAACTCAACTTGCCGTGATATTAAGAATTCAGTTCGAATTCTGTAGATCGGAAAAATGGAATTCGAGTAATTGAAAATCCAATGTTTTTTAAATTAGCACTCGATCAAATTGACATCTCAATGGGATCGAGGGCAAACTGTACTTGCTGTGATATTAAGAATTCAATCCGAATTTTGTAAATGGGAAAAACAGAACTCGAGTCATTAATAATCCAATGTTTTTAAATTAGCACGCGATGACCTTGACATCTTAACGTGATCGCGTGCAAACTCAACTTGCCGTGATATTAAGAATTCAGTTCGAATTCTGTAGATCGGAAAAATGGAATTCGAGTAATTGAAAATCCAATGTTCTTTAAATTAGCACTCGATCACCTTGACATCTCAATGGGATCGCGGGCAAACTCAACTTGCTGTGATATTAAGAATTCAATCCGAATTTTGTAAATCGGAAAAACAGAAATCGAGTCATAAATAATCCAATGTTTTTAAATTAGCACGCGATTACCTTGACATCTAAAAGTGATTGCTTGCTATTGTAAAGCAGGTAATTATTTTCACATCGCGAGAGCGCATAGGAATTTATCAATAAGTGATGGCGCAACAATGCAGACGTTGGTGTGACGCCAAGCGTTCAAGAGAGACAGATGGAACTGGGTGTTTATATTATTAATGTAATATTCTAATGTATAACAACAGATACTAGTGTTTTGTTAGTCTGGAAAAACTGTGCACTACTTGAAAAAGAAATTGTACCCAAACTAGTCTTCGTTATAAATGGTATCAAAGAGAAGAAAGAATTTTTTCAGTCAGATATTTAGAAGCGTTGAAGTAGAGTAAAATGTATTTGAATGCGACAGCATCTGCTTACGCCCTCTTGTAGTAAAGTTATGCATCACGAGAAACAAACAAACAAATGGAAAGCAGGAACATCGTCATCATATTTCAATGCACACAATTGAGGTGAATTAAGAACATCAAACAGAAGTCATCACTCTTTCCACGTTTTTAAGTGAATCACGAAAAAATTCTCATCTGCCGCCACCGGGAATTGAACCCCTCTTAAAAACGTGGAAACAGCAATGACTTCTGTTTGATGATCATATTTCAAGTTTCCATATGTAAAAATAATTTTTCAAATCGGTCTAATAGTTGCCGAGATATGGAGTCCACACAGGACTGACGGACAAAGCAGTAACATAAGCACGTACTTTTACAATCGACATGCTGACAACTAGTGGAGAGCATTCAACGACGAGTAGAAGTCGTCACGAGGGCCAAACGTTTCAACATACAATATTAAATTTCGTTTAAAGATTATTTGCAGACATGCAGGTATCTGGATACCTGCATGTCTGGCCAGTACACACTGCTGGCGACCCAAAATGCAACACCAAGAAGGACACGAGATAGCAAAGCCAGATTTACTGGACACATAACAACAGATACAAAGATGAAAAAACGATTGAGCTTACAGGCCCGTGCGAATTGCGGAACACGCAGACATCAACAGTTCGTGTGGCCCCCATGGCTGGCAATAACGGCCGCTACACGCCGCGGCGTCGAACGAAAGAGGCTTTGGATGTGGGCTTGAGGTATGTTGGTCCAGGCTGCTTCCATACGTTGCCATAGTTCATCAGGCGTAGCCACGGGTGGTGTTTTCCGGGCCACTCGGTTGCCGATCGGCGACCAGACGTGTCCGATGGGCGACACATCGGGAGAACAGGCAAGCAACGGCAGCAGTGACAGCTGGTGGACCGTGAAGAATTGTTGCACGATGCGTGCCACGTGCGCGCGCACATTGCTCTGTTGAAACGTGGCCGCTGGCAGGTCCTGCAGGTAAGGGAGGACTACAGGTTCCAAAACGTCGGAGATGTAGCAGTGGCTGTTGAATGTACCAGCTATGCGCACCAGAGCGGTGCGGTGTCATATCCAATTGCGCTCCAAACCATAACGCCAGGCGATGGACCGGCATGGCGATGCATAATGCAGGCGTCATAGAGTATCTCGCCGCTGTGCCGCCACGCGTGAATCCGACCATCGTGGTGTTGCAGGCAGAAGCTGGATTCTTCAGAGAAGACAATGTCGTGCCATTCCGTAGTCCAGGTGCGCGTTCAACGGCCCACTGCCGTCGCACTCGCCGGTGGTGTAACGTCAATGATAATCGGAGCAATGTGTGCCGTGCGACAAGTCCCCGCTCCTGCAGACGACGTCGAACGGTACGTGGTGACACAGGTTGTTGCTCAACACACCCTAATTCCTGCGCTAACGTTCGTGATCTGGCGGTGCGATCCGTCAATGCCCGCCGCACAACATGCCGGTCCTCTCGATCGGTGGTGTGCCGCGGCTGCGGCAACCGCTCACGTCGGTCCATCCGTCCCTCCTGCATCCACCAAATCTATACTCGCCTCACTGTGGCTGGATGTCGTCCCTCCTGCATCCACCAAATCTATACTCGCCTCACTGTGGCTGGATGTCGTCCCACACGGGCGCCGATGTCTCGGTACGATAAACCGCTGTCGCGACAAGCCACTATTCGTTCTCTGTCGAACTCCGAAACGTGCTGGAATGATTGTCGCATTCTGCGACGAGGTATCAGGAAGCTTCCCACGCACATGTCCGGTAGCACAACACACTTTCACTACTTACACCCCGCCTTCTGTGCACCTTTCTTATAGTGCTTCTCGGTGGCGTGCCGAGCGCACACAATTTGTATATGCCCTGCAATGCTAATCGTTTGCATGTCCTCTCGCGGGCGACGCATGCTGCGAATTTCAGGCCAATCGGATGTTTCCTTCTTGGTGTTGCATTTTGGGTGGCCAGCAGTGTACATTTGTATGTACTTCTTTAGCAGCTAAGTGAACCCTGCAGAAACTCACAAATGCAAAAATTATGGCACTAGCGCATTATATTATAACTACTTTTCTTTAGCTTACTTTCTTTCATGTTAGCTGTTTAAAAATTTCTTCTTACACTAACGACCACTGAAAAATCAAAAGAGACTTTTATCATCGTCGGATTTTAAAGAGACGCAAAAAAAAAAAAAAAAAAAAAAAAGAAAAAAGAAAGAGAGACAGGAAAATGTGAAAACATTATCTATTTAGCTACCTCTGTTCCATGTGATGCTGCTGGCTAGACTTCATAGAGGACAAAGAATCATTTCTGACTGAGCCTTGATGTCTGAATTTTCAACAAGCAAATGCATATTAAAAGATTTAACACTCAGGACTGTTTTCCGTGTTTGGAATAATAAATAAATATTTGGGTATTTTATTCTAAGAATTATTGCACGACTGACTTGGCAATTTTTCACTTTTGACGAATAACGAAAAAAAAAAAAACAGAAAAGAAAGGTAATGGGAAAGAATCCTGCAAATCTGTTTAAAAAAAGGAAAAGAATATCTTTCGAAATACGATCTGGTGTCTGTTTCTGGTATGGAAGAAGGCTCTTAAGTGAAACAAAGACTATTTTATTTGCAATGAGAGAGAGAGAGAGAGACGGAGAATGGAAGATCTTGGTCTGTCTTATCGATGTGAGGCACATATTAAGCAAACACCTTTCTCAGAAGAAGCTTTATGCGTTCTATTGATTCATAAATTCCCCATGAGACTAATAGTGGTGGGTTCGTGAACGCCGCTAGTTGAACAAGCTCTCTTGGTGTCATGTAACAGCAGACAGAGATAATTCATAATTTCGGAAGTTCTTGAAGGAAGGTAAGAAAGCAGCCGCTACTGTGAATAAAACAGCATTATCCAAAGAGGCTGTTGCAAAAAAAAAAAAAAAAAAAAATGTTTTTTCGGAGCGCGACCTCTATCGCTACAGTGAGGAACTGAATGCCATCAAACCATTTTTCCTTTTCCCGGAAGTACTGGTTAACTTCTTCTAAAGTATCAGGAGATCACATTTATTCATGCAAATAATTCTCTTAAGAACTACATCATTACATCATACTTTTTTTCTTAATTAGATTTATGAACTAATTTAGCGAGAGATAAAAAAAGTCGCAATGTGCGCATATCCCAATGCACGATGTTCACATTATAATTTAACGCGAAGCACTTCTCTGAGATTCACAGATGAACACCTCAAAGAAAGATTGCCTGTCAAATTTAAAAATTGCTAGTGAAGTTGAATTTCACTTATCGTTGATGCATCTAGAGTCTCAACTACGGCGATTTTGGCATGTAACTCGAGCTTCCTACGCGTCCATCAGATGTAATGCTTCGTATTTTATACAAGTGGTAATTTTCAGGCATCACCGAATCTAGTCATCCACGATTTCGTCAGCTTTCCGCTAATTATCTTTCCTGCAGCTTGGAGGGGGGAGATGCATTCGCTTAGTAAACTCCTCATCACCTATTCTTCCTATTACTTTAAAACGAAATGTAATTTGAAACATCGAAATGCTCCAGATAATCATCACTAACCGTTCTCAATTCGCTGTTGGATGGAGGCCCACGAAGTCTCTTCTACAACTCCCTGTCACGAGAAATTTTCTTCTACAACCTGTGACGTACCTGCCAGCAGGACGCACACGACATAAAGGCAGATAGCAGTCAGAACGAACGTCCGCGTAGCTCAATTGGTAGAGTGATTTATTCCGAAATGAGGGGACCCGGGTTCGAGCCCTAGCGTGGACAAAAATGACGGAGAATTTACTTCGTTATAGGCCACTGAATTAAAAACCTGTATACGGATGTTCGTAGGAGTCACTTACATAGATACATATCACTAAGCTGTTCTGTGAGATTCTGAGGTTAGCTCCACAAAGAAGTACAAACTACCAGATAAATTTTTAACTGATTATTTACTTATTATTGCCGTATCAAACTTCTCCATTTACAGCGATCTTGACACACAACTCGGGCTACACTGATATCCATCACACGATGTACACCTATACTTCATACTCAGAATCTTTTTCTCATGTAGACACTCTTGAATCTGATCCTCACTTGACTTCCTTGGCCTTCCTCTGCCTTTCCTTCCTGCCACTTGGGCTAAAAAAATTCTTAGTAAGCATCTCATCACTCATTCTCTCTACATGGCCAAACCACCGAAGCATACTAGTCTCCATCTTGCTAACAACATTTTACTTCACATTACACAACTGCAGAACATCTTCATTCTTCACAAGATCAGAACGTGTCATGCCACAACCTCCCCCCCTGTAAGTAACTCTTTTCCCCAGCACACAAACGACTCCTATGTTTCTTCTGTAGTACCCAGGTTTCACTGCCATTCATCAGAGCAGGAACAATTACACTTTCATACACAGCCATGCGGGACTTTGTTGAGAACCCATCATTCCTGTGAACCCCTCCTAATGCAGCTATGACTTTCAATGAAAAACTCACTTGCCTACTAATTTCATCATCCAATTTGTTCTCTCTATCAAACATGCTTCTTAAATGTGAATAGGCAAAGTCATCGCTCTTTCCACCTTTTTCTTCGATTAACACACAGCAGCCGAAAGATTGGTTCCGGACACCGCTGGGATCATATCCCAGATTTGTCCATAACTAGCCGAGTGCGTTCGTCTTACGCTATGGTGACCAACAATCCACGGCGCTATGTGTGTTTATCTGTCAGCATCTGACTTCACAAATCCGTAGAGATGGGCACAGCAACTGAGACGTCTCCATTTGGTGAGGTCTCAGTTGCTGAGTGTCTCTATTTGTTGTGTGTTAATTAAAGAAAAACGTGGAAAGAGCGATGACTTTGTCTATTCACATTGTCTCCACATATTGGGAAGATTTTCAATATGCTTCCTAAATACGCAAACTCATTCACTTGGTCAATCTATGTGCCATTTAGACTTATATTACATTCAGTGATAACAGTTCCTCGCTCAAAAACCATTACTGTCCCTTATTTATACTCAGTTTGAATTTCATGCAAGTACATCCGAGACGACATAGTCTGCAAGTCACTTTTGCTCTCTGCCAACAGGACAGGGTCATCAGCATACAGCAATCTGCACATACGGATATTACGTAGACGTCGCTTACATATTACATAGCGTACCTGCAAAATACGCGGTCACGCCCGGCACCAGGTGATATAGGCAACTATTTAAGACGACTGCTCGTCAATAATCGTCAGTAGTGTGATCACAATGGAGAAACAAGAAAGATGACACCGAATTTTCGGGTGTAATAAGCACGTATTTTGAATCCGTTCTGAAGCAAATTACATTTATCAAAGCTATTCAAAGGCAATGGAACCGGTATGGAAAACAATAGTATCTGACGGAAGAAAGAGGTTTTTCAATCGGGTCTTTAATCCATCAGATATTAGTGTAAACGTAATCTTGAGCTTACGAACTCTTAAAAACAGAGTTATCGACAAAATAAGATGTGACTTTACGTCCCCTGGTGGGAAAATCATGCACGTTTTTTAGGAAGAAAGTATTAGCAAAAGGTTTATTCATATGAGCGATATCGGTCCAAGAAAAAAAATTTAGTCGAGTTTTCAGGTGCCCAGATTTTGCAACAAACACATCAGAATCAGAAATTAACACTTATGACCCCTAGTGGCCAAACCATTCTTTACAAAACATTAGAAATTATGTGAAAAATATTTTCCATCAGGTCTTGTATGCGATACCGGAAGAATTTTTCAAATCGGAGTTTTAGGAGCAAAAAACGCAATTTACCTTTATGCGCCCTAGTGGAAAGTCTTAAATGATATACGTGAAAATTTTGAATTTATAGGAAAAACATTTCGCATCGGAAACACTATCCAACAACGAAAGAATTTTCAAATAGAAATTTTAGAAGTAGAGATATTGACAAAAATAAGATATACATCTACGCCCCTGCCGTAGAAACCATGCATTATTTCAAGAAGAAAATGTTTCTAAAAGGTTTGTCGACATGAGTAGCATCGGTCAACAAAAGACTTTTTTTTCAATTGAGATTTTAGAAGCTCATATTTTGCTGCAAATACATCAGAAGTGGAAATTAAGACTTAGGCCACCTGGTGGCCAAACCATTTTTTTTACAAAAATTAGAAATTATGTGCAAAGGATTTCCCATCAGGAGCTGTATCCGGTGCAGAATGAAGTTTTCAAATCGGAGATTTAGAAGCAGAGATATAGGGAGAAACGCAATTTAGCTTTACGCCCCCTAGCGGAAAGTCTATGAATTACTTGAAAATTTTGAAATTATAGAAAACGCATGTCATACTGGAAGCATTATCCAACAAAAAAGGAATTTTTCAAATTGAACCCCTAGAAGTGGAGATATTGACAAAAATAAGATATACGTCTACGCCCCCTGGCGTAGAAACCATGCACTATTTTAAGAACAAAATGTTCCTAAAAGGTTTGTCAACATGAGTAGTATCGGTCTATAAACGACGTTTTTTTTAATCGAGAATTTAGAAGCTCATATTTTGCTGCAAATACATCAGACGGAAATTAAGATTTACGCCCCCTGGTGGCCAAACGATTTTTTTGCAAAAATTAGAAATTATGTGCAAACGATTTCCCATCAGGAGTTGTATCCAGTGCAGAAAGAATTTTTCAAATCGGATATTTAGAAGCAGAGATATAGGGCAAAACGCAATTTACCTTTACGCCCCCTAGCGGAAAGTCTACGAATTACTTGAAAATTTTGAAATTATATGAAAAACATGTATCACCGAAAACAGTATCCAACAAAGAAGAAATCTTTCAAATCGGACTCCTAGAAGTAGAAATATTGACAAAAATAAGATATATATCTATGCCCCCTGGCGGAGAAACTGTGAGATATTTTAGGAGGAAAATATTCCGAAAAGGTTTATCGATGTGAGTGGCATCAATGCACGAAAGAATTTTTTCAATCTATATTTTAGAAGCTCAGATTTTATGGCAAATACATCAGAAGCAAAAATTAAAACTTACGCCCCCTGGTGGCCAAAGTATTCTTTACCAAAAATTTGAAATTATATGCAAAAGATTTTCCATTAGGAGATGTATCCGCTGAAAAAAAGATTTTTCAAATCGGAGTTTTAGGAGAAGAGCTATCGGAAAAAATGTAATTTACCTTTACGCCCCTAGCGGAAAATCTATGCGTAATTTGAAAAAAAAAACATATCTAAAACACTTTTCGACATAAATGGAATCAAAAGATAAAATAATTTTTTCAATCGGATGTTTAGAAGAAAATATGTGGATTAAAACGTAATTTTGAATTCGACATCATCTGCATTTACGCCCCGCCCCCTAGCGGCAAAATTGTACATCGTAAAAAAAAAAAAACGAAATAGAGGATCATCATTCGCATATTTCAAGCTTCCGAATGCAAAAAGAATTTTTCAAATCGGATTATTAGTTGCAGAGATATCGTGGGTACAGGCGGACGGACGGACAAACCGATAACAGAAGCACGATCTTTTTTTACAAAAGACGTGCTAAAAATGGGATCTTTCGAAGTTCGACAAAGACCTTACAGTGGGTGCCGGTCTGGCTAGAGCGACGACTTTGAAGACAGTAGAGTGTGACATCCTACAGGGATGAATCACGTGTCAAGACGACAAATCTACAGCGATACATTCCGTCGGTGCAGCTTAGTCGGCTAGCGCAACTCACTCCGGACGAAGGAGGCGATATTTCATTTCCGACATCGACAAATTCCTCTCTCCACAAGACTTAACTGGTTTTTCAAAAGGTGAGATAGAACATGTGTGACGTATACTCTAATTTAACTTTCATTTTTAGTTACCTGTTCTATGTAAATTTGAGTTCATTCTCGTTTAGCGTTTTTCAAACTTAACGTGGTATCTTCTGTCTCGCAGTAGTATGGTTGACAACACCTTGACGTCAAAACGTATGATGTGTGTATGAGTCCGATGAGAACTGAGCGTTATATAATGTGTGAGCCGCAGCAAGATGGTGGAAGTCATAATGTTAATTGTAGAAGAGACGTTGTCTAATTGAAGCTATTTGATGGCTGCATGTTATTTTCTAGTGTAGTTTTCTTAACGAAATATTATTTTTATTAACTCACGTTTGTTTGATTAAGATAGTAATATTAAAAAAGAGTTGTAGTTACGCCTTGTTAAAGTGTCAAACGATTAGTGTCTGAATCAGCGTGCATAAGTAACTTTGTCTCGACTTTTTCTTGAATGACTCCTGTTTCATTTTAAGTGAAGTTTGTGAGACTGATCTATGTATTGTTCAGGGAGCGATACTTAAACGAACGTTACACGTGTCTTTAATCAGTGAAAAAAATAACCCACAGTACTTGTCTAAGAAGCGTAACTGTAGCGCGACGACAATCTGTCAGGAACGAGATCATCGTCGTCTGAAGAGGCTTCTACGGAAAAACAAGACTTTCTCTGTGCAGAAATCGAATGAGACGTTCAATGAAGGCAATTCTGGCTCCATAAACGTATCAGTGAACTATGAGCATGAAACTTAAGGAGATAGGTATTTGTATTCGCATGCCTATACAAAAACCACTGATTTCTGTGAAGAACCAGAAATTTCGTCTTTTATTTTATTGGAGGTTTAACGACCACCGTGAGCAACTCAATGGGCTATAAAGCAGTCGCCCGTCCCTAAGTTAGGCCACTGGCTCCAGAGAAGGTACAGAGCAAGTGCCGTAAGACAAATAAACATTCGTGTCTCATCAGGATTCGAACCCGGACACATCTCGGACGAATGGTCACAAACCACCGCTCAGACCACTGCGCCACGTGGGCTGCAAAGTTCGTTTACAGTGGTGTCAGGAACATCGTGACCGGACACTGGAAGATTGGAAAAAGTTGTGTGGCAAGACAAGTCGCGGTACATCTTGTTCTTTTTTTTTTTTTTTTTTTTTGATCGGAGGTTTAACGACCACCGTGAGCAACTCAATGGGCTATAAGCAGTCGCCCGTCCCTAATTTAGGGTCACTGGTTCCAGGGAAGGGAGAGAGCCAGTGCCGTAAGACAAACACAACATCCATGCCTGACCGGGATTCGAACCCGGACCCCTTACGGACGAATGATCAGAGGCCAACGCCTTAGACCACTGCGCCACCGGGGCGGCCATCTTGTTCTATTCCCAGGGACAAGTTAAGGTCCATGTCTCCGACCCACGAATAAAACTAGATAAATGTATTTATTGAACAATTTAATACATAATGGTCGACTACTCTTGAAAATTACACTTTTATTTTCAAATGTATTCCAGCCGCGTTTTATAGGCCTATTAATTTATTCTTCGATGTGGCGCTGTGCTTGATATCTGTTTAAATTATAAGGTCGGGCGATTCTGCCGGCCAAGTGATAACGCAAGCATTGCTATCGTGTCCCGGGAACCAGTCACGCACCCCCTTAGCGACGTGGTACAGCGCATTGTCCTGTTGGTAGACACCATCACCACCAGGGTAAACGTCCAACATGAAGGGATGCATGTGCTCAGCGAGGAAAGACAGGTAGGCCTTCACGTTCAGGGACCCATCCAATGGTACTAGCGGACCCAGGTCATACTAGGAAAACCTCTCCCAGACATGCGCACTGCCACCGCCGGCCCCTACTTGACCGACAAGCGTGTCCGGGTGTTGGTTCTCGTGTGTCTGACGTCATATCCGCCACCACCCGTCACTTCTGTGGAGTAGAAATGTCGATTCCTCGGCGAAGGCAACCTTACTCTGCCCTTCCACTGTCCAATGATTGTAGTCCCATGCGAACTGCAGGCGTCGTTGCCGATGGATCTGGGTTAACATGGGCGGCTTGACGCAGCGTCGACTCCGGAAACCCATGCGTAACAGGGTTCGCTCTACTGGTATCGGGGACACGCATCTGTGTGCCCCAGCGTTTATTTGCGTGGCCAATTGCTGCACTGGGCCGCGTCGATTACACTCTACCAGTCGGCGGAGGCGACGTTCTTCTCTGGGGTCGATGACATTTGGTGCTCCACGGTTATAACGTCGGGAAGTACTCGGTGTGCCAGCGGTACATTCTTGGTACACCCTTACAACAGCACCTCGCCAAGAGCCCAAGAAGTCGGCTGTTTCTGAGATACTTCCACCCTCGGCGCTGTAGCCAATGATCATTCCTTTTTGAAAGTCAGTCAAATCACTACATCTTCCCATTGTGCTCACGTAACGCACTATGGCTCATCTGTCCTGGTCGGCCGCTTATAGCTCTGTGTGGTTGACCTTGTCACGTGCGCTCTGTGACGCGCTTGGGCGGGCACACTGTAATTCCGGGGGTGGTCATAGTGTTCTGATACGACCGTGAATACGTTCCGTGTTGGACTTTGAGACCTATACATGTGTTACCTTAGCCTTCGTGGGTAAGGGGGAACTTCGCGTTTCGCTTCTCAGAGCGGGAAGAGAAGACGTCGTTTGCCAACGCTGTGTCGCCGATGAAACAAGTCCGCGTGGAAGGGAAGATAGGCGTAAATTCCACCTGCTCGTTACGGTACTATTTTTTTTTCGCTGAAATTTTATTTCGACTTTATTTACACTAAAACATAGAAAATGGAGGAAACATGGAAATTTGTTCATTTAATACGGAATTTTGGAAAATACGTATAAACATACAACATTTTCGAAAGTATGTGTTTTTATGTGAATATATTTATTTGCATTAAAATCGATTCCCTAATAATTAGTAGTGTGACGTGTACCACTAATTTAACCTTCATTTTGAGTTTCTGTGGTTTTATGTAAACTTAATTTCTTCTCTTTTAATATTTTCTACTGAACGACACAGTATTTTCCCGAAGAATTTCATAGGTTTGGCAGTACTGACAGTGGGTCAGAGGTCAACAAACATTAACACTGACTGCCGAAAAGGTGCATTTGATACAGCCAACTTGGTAGTTAGAGGAGCACGTTTTTAGAGGCATTTGACGTAACGACTTGTTAGAAGTATATTTCGGCATAGCGTCGTATTAGAAACGCATGTTACGATTACCGAGTATTGTGAATGTTCTATGAACTGAAGCCAGCAAATTCATACTCCGGCTAGCTTTGATCTACCTGTTCTGAAGTGCCGGTGACGAGATGATAAAACTGCACTCATGTAAGTTTTATAATTTAAATATACTTTCCTTGGAGGTCAGTATGTGATGAACCTTCCTAATTCAAAGTTCTGTGGCTGAAATTTCCTTTGAAGTCAGTACGTGGCGAAGCTTTCCTAACTCGAAGCTCTATAGCTGAAACTGACTTTTCTTGGACGTTAGCATGCGATTACACTTTCCTGACGGAAAGTTATGTGCCTCAAATTTACTTTCCTTGGAGATGAATATGTGATAAAACTTTCGTACCTCGAAGTTCTGTTGTTGAATTTGACTTTCCTTGAAGGTCAATGTACGGTGAAACGTTCCTAACTGGACGTTCTGTAGCATACATTTAACTTCCTTGGATGCCAATACGAGACGTGACAATTTCATTTCCTTGGGTGCCAATACAAGATGTGACAATTTCATTTCCTTGGGTACCAATACAAGATGTGACAATTTCATTTCCTTGGATGCCAAAACAAGATGTGACAATTTCATTTCCTTGGATGCCAATACGAGACGTGACAATTTCATTTCCTTGGATGCCAATACGAGACATGACAATTTCATTTCCTTGGATGCCAATACGAAACGTGACAATTTCATTTCCTTGGATGCCAATACGAAACGTGACAATTTCATTTCCTTGGATGCCAATACGAGACATGACAATCTCATTTCCTTGGATGCCAATACAAGATGTGACAATTTCATTTCCTTGGATGCCAATAGGAGAAGTGACAATTTCATTTCCTTGGATGCCAATACAAGATGTGACAATTACATTTCCTTGGATGTCAATACGAGACATGACAATTTCATTTCCTTGGATGCCAATACGAAACGTGACAATTTCATTTCCTTGGATGCCAATACGAGACATGACAATCTCATTTCCTTGGATGCCAATACAAGATGTGACAATTTCATTTCCTTGGATGCCAATACGAGACGTGACAATTTCATTTCCTTGGATGCCAATACGAGACATGACAATTTCATTTCCTTGGATGCCAATACGAAACGTGACAATTTCATTTCCTTGGATGCCAATACGAGACATGACAATCTCATTTCCTTGGATGCCAATACAAGATGTGACAATTTCATTTCCTTGGATGCCAATACGAGACGTGACAATTTCATTTCCTTGGATGCCAATACAAGATGTGACAATTTCATTTTCTTGGATGCCAATACAAGATGTGACAATTTCATTTCCTTGGATGCCAATACAAGATGTGTCAATTTCATTTCCTTGGATGCCAATACGAGACGTGACAATTTCATTTCCTTGGATGCCAATACAAGATGTGACAATTTCATTTCCTTGGATGCCAATACAAGATGTGACAATTTCCTTTCCTTGGATGCCAATACGAGATGTGACAATTTCATTTCCGGAATGCATCTGTAGAAAATATGTGTACTAGCTATTACTGTCAGCTTCACTGAAAACATACTGGAACTCTGTTTCTGGAACACATGAGTTACTTTTTCACGTTGCTCTGGATGTTAGGATTAACTGAAAATCTTCATCCTTTCATGGCAATTTTTATTTTTGGGTGAGCCAGAAATCACAAGAGGGCTAAGTCAGGTGAATAGGGTAGATGAAGCAATTTTATAATTGATTTCTTACCCAGGAAGTCGGGAAAACGGAGCGCGTCATTGGCTTGGGGCATTGGCAGACCATTGTTGAGCTCTTAAACTAGAAATCACAAGTTTTAAATCGTATTGCACAGCTCAGCTCTTTTCCTTCGAACAGACGGAAAAGAGCATAACTGATCTTAAAGCAACCTTTACAATACCTCGGAATAGCATTGTTAGTTGATCGTTTCTCCCTGTTCAATGAATTCGTGACGAATTATCCTCTTGTGATCGAAAAATATACAAAAGCATGGTCGTGAACTGCGAGAGTGACAGAAGTGCATCTTGGCTCTTATGCCTCTGAAAGACACTTCACGTTTTCATAGCACACTCACCATACGTCACTTTCAATAGCTCTAAAGCTTTGGTAGCACTCTTTCCACTCCTCACACATAATTTGATGTTAATGCTCTGTTCTAAATTTCTATCAATCGTCTTTACCTCAAAACTCGCACGCAGACTTGTATTGCTTTCGCAACTGCTGTCTCACGAATGGCTCTGCTGGTCTGCTGTTAACACATGCACGACTTGAAACATGTCCAGACACTCATAAAGACGTGATTCTACCCGCATCGCCACAAGGGCGATACTTCGTGACCGCTCCGGTAATTAAATTGTGGCACCTAATATGTGATAAATTGTGTTTAGCAGACATTTTATAGCATAAAGTTACTTTCTTATGATGTTAGTATGTGATGAAGCTTTCGAAGCTCTCTATAACTCAATCCGGCTCTTCTTGGAGGTCAGTATGTGATGAAGCTTTCGAAGCTCTTCATATCTCAAACCGACTCTTTTTGGAGGTCAGAATGTGATGAAGCTTTCGAAGCTCTTTACAAATCAAACAGACTCTTCTTGAAAGTCAGTATGTGATGAAGCTTTCGAAGCTCTCTATAACTCAAACCGGCTCTTCTTGGAGGTCAGTATGTGATGAAGCTTTCGAAGCTCTTTACAAATCAAACAGACTCTTCTTGGAGGTCAGTATGTATGATGAAGCTTTCGGAGCTCTCTGTAACTCAAACCGGCTCTAAAAAACCAAAAATTATACATGACGTACTGTGATTTAAATATTGCACTAATTATTACTGACTCCTGACCACCTGTTCTTTCTATGTCTCTCTGCGCACCCGTCTGACCTGACACATCATGTTGTACATATATGCTGACCGTTCCTGCTTAGAACTAATAGTCACACCTGAGGAAGTGACCGATGGCGGTCACGAAAGTACTAGTGTGTTTATAAATGTATGTATTTATGTCCTCCTATATAGTGCGAGGTTCATAATTTTTATATTAAACGTGTTTAGACAGCATGATTTTGGTTTTAACTTGTAACACGTATCTTCATCAGTTTTATTCAAACCGGCTCTTCTTGGAGGTCAGTATGTGATGAATATTTCGGAGCTCCCTATAAATCAAACTGACTCTGCTTGGAGGTCAGTGCATGATTACACTTTCCTAACTTAAACTTCTGTACCTCAAATTTCCTCTCGTTGGGGATCAGTATGAGCTGGAACTCTTTTCACTCAAAGACCTAGATCTGAAATTGTCTTTCTTTGGAAGTCAATATGTGGAGACTCCTAAATCGATGTCCTACGGCTGAAATTTACTTTTCTTGGAATTCAATCTTTTCTTAAAGATTCGAATTGTGGACGTCTTATTGCCAGGGTGACAGGTCCAGTCCAACAACCCTACTTTCCTATTTGTTACACAAGTGCTGGTTTTCAGTCCTTCATTTTTCATCACACGTTGCAGTTCCATCTAGAAACAACCTCTGATTTCGTTGGTTTTATTTATGCTTAAGCACGAGGAGAGCCCTTTTTTGTACCTTTTGGCTTTGAAAAATAGCATATAAATGCTTGAAAACGTTCTTTTATTTAGAAGCTTCAGATGTTCATCCATTTTGGATGTGCGCACAAGTAGCCATTCACAATACAGTCTCGTTTCCTCACATGTAAGTTCTTTAGAGTTAAGTTCGTGCTACACATTCATTAGCAGTCCTTGCTCCGTCCTTGATAAATATTGCCAGCTGCTTTCGTGTTCTGTGAGTTTGACCTTTAGGAAGCAGATCAATCAAAGTTGATTCTTACATTTTTATCTGAAAAAAAAGGGTATGATTAATGTTTGAAGTAAAATAAAGAGTATAAAAATAATGCTGAGTGAGAGCAAAAATGTGACATGGAATCAGAGATAACCTAAAATTCCACCGATTTTATAGGAACACTACAAATACAACATGTACAGCAGTGAATCATTTCCATAATACACTATCTACCAACAAGCAATTGGACACCCCTGCAATCGACGATATCTGCGATCCTGATACATGTCACGGCCGCCGCCGTTAAATATCGTGTGGGAAACAACAACGCAACCAGTCGCATGCAAGATGCCACGCAGTTTGGAGCTCTTTGATTTCGAGAAAGGTGTAATGTCGGGTATCACAGAAATGGCCGATCCATACGTGGCATATCCAGCGAGTTGAAGTACCAAAAATTGACAGTGGCCTACGTGATTGGCAAGTGACTGAGAGGTTACTGTCGGAATGGGACCCGACCCGGCGGACCCAAAAAACTAGGAGTTAGAGACCGACGGGTGCTGGCCAGAGAAATTCGGAAGAACCACATCGAATCGATGGGCCACATCAGCGAGGAGTTTCAACAGGCATCCGGGAGTGTCCCTTCGATGAATACCATCCGTAAGGAAGCCCATCTGCTCGGTTATCATGGATGTTCTGCCACCCAAAAGCCTTTGATCACCAAGTTCAACAGCGCTGCTCGGCTAACGTGGTGCAAAGAATGTCGACAGTGGACCGTTGAACAGTGGAAACAGGTTCTCTGGAGCGACGAATCAATGTTCACCCTCTACCGTTCGGATGGCAGGGTCTGGGTTTGGCGTCTGCCTGGAGAACGTCTCCTGCCGGAATGTATTGTGCCAACTGTGAAGTTCGGCGGCGGTGGAATTATGCTATGGGGGTGTTTCTCCTGGTATGGCACGGGACCCTTGATCGCAATTCCTGGTAGACTCAACGCCGACACCTACTGCACCATTTTGGATGACCATGCGCTTCCTACGTTGTGGCAGTTTTACGGGATGGACCCATGTTACTTTCAGGATGACAATACCAACTGTCATGTTTCGAGGTCCACCATGGCTTGGTATGGCGACAATGGGGTTAATCAAATGGACTGGCCTGCGCAGAGCCTGGACCTTAACCCTATCGAGCACCTCTGGGACGAGTTGGAGCGTCGACTTAAGGGGTGCCCCCACAGTCCGAAATCGGTGAAGGAACTGACCTGTCTTCTCCAAGACGAGTGGAAGAAAATACCGCTAGCCGTCGTACAACGCCTGATTGAGAGTATGCCCCGGAGGGTCGGAGCTGTAATCGCCGCTCGTGGAGGCTCCACCAACTATTGAAGGTGAATAAACTTCGTTTTACTTTGCTAACACAGGTGCCCAGTTACTTGTTGGTAGATAGTGTAGCAATCCAAGTACAACTGACATTACATATACGAAATTACTTCTTGTGCGACCCTCCAAAACAAGACCGCAAACACCATCGTTAACGCAATTATAAGTATACCACACGTTAAATACTTAAGAGATGTAAGTATGTATACAGCGTTTTAAATACGTTTTGTTTTGGTGTAGTAAGCACAAAGATTTGCCAAGATTTCTCACTCCTCTGGGAGGCTTTTTCAAGGCAATGGTAGACATTCCCTGCATTTTCACGTCTGCCATTGGCTTGAAAAGGCCTCCTGGTGGAGTGCGAAAGCCTGACGAATCTTTGTGCTTACTACACCACAAAAATAAACGAAAACGCTAAATGCGTCCCTTGAGTAAACGCCATCGCTTTCTTAAAATCTTAAAGGTAACCTGTGTTAAAACCTCCCAATCATATGCTGAAATTCGGGACTTCAGTGCTGCGAACATTTCCTTACGACTTTAGAACACCAGGCAATTTTAGCACTTTGTGTGCATCCGCGATTACTGTAGGACGATCCGTGCCTTGTCGTACGGAGCATTATCATCATGGAAGTAGCCTTCTCCAATATGAAACACCATACACGTATGGGTCTGCCTGATCCTCAGTGATGTTAGGATATAACGCTGTTTCAAAGGTATTAAGGAAGCCAATGGTCGCCACTGAAACAGACCTAAGACAAGTACACCGCGTTCACCAGCTTCTACAGTAAACGCTAAGCAGAAGAGATCCATCGATTCGTGCTACTGACGCTATATTGTGGCCCATCCACCGAAGTTTGTTAACTGAAAACGTGGTAAATTGGAGTGGAAGACCTTTTCCTAGTACTCAAGGGCTAAGTTTTGGTGGTCTCCTGCACACTGCAAACGAATTTGTTGGATTTTAGCAGAGACAGTGGTACACGAATGGAACGTTTTCAGTTATTGCTCATTAGTGGCAACGTGCGGAATGCTGTGTGTGCTGAAATTTTACTCTCGATACCACTGTTGTACTGCGCGGTTACTTGACGCAATGGAGCTCTTCTGTTACCTCGTGCAATCCTCTCCATCAGCCGTTGTCCTCGGACATCGACAATCGTTCCCTCCCACAGCAAGGTCGTTTGCTGCATGTTTTGTTGTTTCTGCACCACTCATTGTACTCACTCGATACAGTTGTTCTTGCATAAACAAAATTGCTTGCCGTTACTGAGATGTGTACACCTGTCCACCTGGCACTATTATGTCTCTTTCAACGTCGCTTAAATCACAAGTCTTTCTAAACTGGTGTGCGAAAATTAAGGACGAAGAGGAGAAATTAGCATAACAGCGGAACGAGCAATCAGAACTGACCGAAAGACCACTCAGGAGATAGACTAGGGTCCGATACGGTAGGGCATGCGCATATATGCAGCATGACGTACGGGGAGTGTCGGAAGGGTATAAAGCACACGGGTGGTGTACGCTCAGCAATTCGGTGAAAGCTATTGCACGGTGTACATCGGTTTGTAAGACGTCGAGTTGCTGCCACCGTGTGATATGGCCAACAGGCAATCCAGTAGACGACATCTGGATGACTTTACCTGAGGTCGCGTTTTTGGGAAGTTGGAAGAAAGTCGAAGTGTGACTAGTGTGGCGAAGGAGTTCAGGATCGCTCACAGCATCGTATCACGAGATTGCAGATCATTTCAAACGACAGGAACAGATGTTCGAGAGTTTAGCAGTGGTCGTCCACGAGCAACCACGGCGGCGGACGACCGGTATATTGTCCTACATGCGAGAAGAGACAGACGGTAGACAGTGGGAGAAATCGCAAGGCACATGCAACAGACAACTGGACGTCCGTTATCGCGTTTTACCGTGGCTAGGAGGCTGCACAAAGGTGGTCTATTTGCACGACGACTAGTTCGGTGTGTGCCATTAACGCCTGCTCATCGGAGACGGCGGTTTCTGTGATGCCAGGAACACAAGAACTGGACACATCAGCAATTGGGTCGAGTTCTCTTTACGGATGAGAGCCGATTTAGTCTGACGAGCGATTCTGGACGTATACACATCTGGAGAAAGCAGGGAACACGCAATCACACCTCCAACATAATCGAAAGTGACCGATTTGGATGTGGCGGAGTTCTCGTTTGCGGGGGTATGATGCTTGGTAGCCGTAATGACCTCCACATCTTCCAAGGAGGTTCAGTCATTGGTGTCCGCTATTGTACTGAGGTTCTCCTGCGTCACGTGCGTCTGTTTAGAGGTGCTGTGGGTCCTGAGTTCCTCTTCATGGACGACAACGGTACACCTCATCGTACAGGGGCTATCTCAGAGCTGTTGGAGGGTGAAGAGATTCAACGCATGGATTGGCCCGCAAAATCCCCGGACCTAAATCCAATCGAACACGTGTGGGACCTTCTCGGGAGACGCTTGGCAGCATGTCACCCGCCGCCAGCAACGATTCCGAAGCTGTGATTGGCACTACAAGAGGAATGAGCCGCGATGCCTCAACAGCTCCTTGACAACCTCGTCCTCAGCATGGACAGACTTTGTAAATCCTGCAACGTAGTCAGGGGCAGCCACCTGTTACATGAATGTTTCTGTCTTCTGTCCAGTTGTGCTCGAAGCTACCTTTTCAATAAAGTTCCTTTGAATCCTTTGGATTCCTTGCTTGGACAATTTTGCTCACTTATCCCATATTCTTACATCTTGGGGATCTTATGGTATGATTTGAGTCGATGTGGAGCACTTTTGTACGACTTTACATTCGAAAAACCGTCCGTCCTTAATTTTTGCACGCCAGTGGAATACTGCTTCTATCTACGCTTTGTACATATCTGGCTCCTTTGAAATGAGCTGTTTATAAAGTTATCTCAACATCCTAGTTGTGTACGCAGGTGAGGATGGCACGTTATTGGGTGTTTCTAATGATTTGCTACTTCATGGTGTTATACAGGGGATATGTAATAATAAACTTTTTCTTCATTTCAGGGTTTAATGTTCAACCTGAGCTTCTGAGGTGATAAAGAACCTCTCGTCTCTAATTTCGTACTGTTAATTCTAGGGAAGGAAGGTAGCCAGTGAGTCGTAAAATAAACGCGCAACCCCTACCTCATCGGGGACTCAGTTGATGAACCAGATGCCTGAGCCTTTAGCGATTCGGCCGTAGCTTGTTGACAACACTTGCGAAAAAAATGCAGCAAAAGCGAGGAACGTATTGTACACTCATCGTCAAAATTAGTTGCACCCAGAAGGACGTGTCGGATTGCAAAGCCATTCAGGAAGAAGGTAAGGTTACCAGGACCAATAAATGATTAAACATTGAGACTGATATGGGTAATATTTATTGAGCTACACGTCAATAAGAACTGTCTCTCAGTATGGGGTCGGGCCGCCATGTTTGCTTACATAGCATGCCAGTCGTCTTCATATGGAGCTTTACAGGTTCCTAATGGCGTCCTCCGATAAGCAATCCTATGCAACTTGAATCTTCTCACGCAGTTCCTGCAGATTGTGTGGTAAATGTAGAGTGCGGATAGCACGTCCAATAGCATCCCATACATTTTCAATCGGCGACAGGTCTGGCAATGCGGCTGGCCATGGCAGAGTGTCAGTGCCTTGAAAGCAAGCTCTCGAGACAGCAACATTATCCGGACGAGCGTTGTCCTGTTGGAAAATCGCACCGGAGTGAGCGTTCAGAAAAGGTAGGGCCACTGATTGCAGGACTTCAGTAACGTAACGTTGGGCTGTCAAAGTGCCGGTAATCAACACCAAAGGTGATCTGGCATCGTAGGTAATTGCACCCCACACCATGACACCAGGCCTTCTGGACGTGTGACGCTCGACAGCAAATCATTTATCGTGGGCCTGATCACGGTGCCTCCACACACGGATTCTGTGGACGACTTCTCCAAGACAAAAGCGGGACTCGTCACTGAAGATCACCCGTTGCCATTCTGCGTGGCCCCATGACAGTCTGGCATGACACCATTGCAGTCGTTTGAGACAATGCAGTGGTATTAAGGGCAATCGTCGGAACGGTCTGCGTGCGCATAGTCCTACGTCGTGCAGCCGTCTGCCAATGGTGCTGGCACTAATCGGACGATGCATGGAGGGTACAACTGGTCGCTGAATATCCGTAATCGTGGATGTTGGGTCACTCCGCGCATGTCGGACAACCAGTCGGTCGTCTCCGTGGTTCGTCTAGGTCTCCCACACCCTTCCTGTCGCAGCTGCGTGCCTTGTTCTATACACTGACTCCAACATCGTGCTATGATGATATCCACACGACCTGTATGGCACACAATATGGCGATAAGTCCATTCCGCTTCCTGGAGCCCAGCGATGCAGCCCTCTCTCCAACTCTTCCAACTGCTCGAATTGCTTTCGAACTTTTCTCCTAGGTATACTTCACTTGCAAAGGATGCAACCTTTGCAAGTGAAGTATACCTCAGAATGGCAAGCACCCGCAACGGGACGACCTTGTATAGCCAGTCAGACACAGCGCTACGACCCCTCCTTGCTTGCGTAACATGCGCGGCTGACCGTGATACTTGAAATTGGCATGTCTCATGATGTCGAACCTTCTCGCCAAGATCTATTCTTGTCTGTTGCTTCTTTCTGTGTGCAACTATTTTTTTGACGATGAGTGTATAGTCCAATAGTAATGTCATAAATTAAATAAATACATCACTCTTTCCACGTACCAGAAACACATAGTAATCGAAAAATTGTTATCAGCCATTGTGGTGTAAAGCTAACGCGCTAGGCTAGATATCGAGAGATCCGTGGTTCATTTCCACGGTGGCGACTGGAAACAATTTTTCGGTTGCTATGTGTTTCTGGAACGTGGAAAGAGCGATGTATTTATTTATTTACTGTCGCCACGTATTTGGAGGATTTTCACCTTGGATCTCACCCTTTGGATTTAACTGCTATATACAATGTATATAGCCAGTGTCGTTAATGCCTACCAGATGGAGACGTCTCAGTAGCTGAGCCCATCTTACGGATTTATGATGCCAGAAGCTGACTTAAAAATACACATAGTACCGTGGATTGCTGGCCACCGTGGTGCAAAGCTTACGCGCTCGGCTAGATATCGAGAGAACCGTGATTCATTTCCACGGCGGCAGCTGGAAACTATTTCTCAGTTGCTATGTGTTTCTGGCACGTGGAAAGAGTGATGTATTTATTTATTTACTGACGCCACGTATTTGGAGGATTTTCATGTCATAAATTATTCGTCATTTGGAGTACATTCATCATTCGGGCAAAAGATATTTTCTTAAATTGCTCTAAAGAACGGTTGTGCCACTATGGAGAGTTAGATTACATTTCCGTCTGCAACAGTTTCTCCAATTAGATGAATCTGATTAAAAAAATTATTTCTTGGTAGGATACCCTTTACTATGGTGATGCGTACATTCTTCTTCAAACAATGCAGTTTTCCCGTAAAGTTTTCTTAATGTTCCTTCAAAGCTATGATTTAAATTGTTTACTTCCAAATATTCTTTTTGCTTCGGATATCGTTATCTATGATGAATGTTTTAAGCACAGTTTAGGATTTTCTTTAAACTGTAATGCACATATCAGCAGCTAGTGCGTACGAGTAACTATTTGTGCTTGCAATGGTTTACGGTTTATTAGTCATGGCATACATAATTCCTTCTGGGAAGTTCATTCATCATTCACGCAAAGGAGTAATTGATGAATGAGCGTTCAAAAGAATGATCCAATTTCCAGGTTATCACTACGCTCACTGGGGAAATCACTTGTTGCAGGGATCTCGTGTTACGATATATTCGTCGGTTATGTAGAAATCCTATAAATGTACTACGGAAACGTATAACTTACTCACTTATTTATAGAAAGGTTTAAAACTGCCGTTTTTCGACTAACCTAACTGTTTTAAGCACGTCTGCGAGACTCAAAAAATACCTCTGCAGTAATGTTAAGGCTGTTCCACTTAATTTTGATGACACTAGAGTCAACATTTTTGAATTAAGTAACCTGTATGTTTAGTTTGAGCTTTTGCTGTTTTTTGATAACATATCAAGCTTCAGAATATGTTTCACAGCAATATCAGTTTTCACAAGCGTCAGATAAGGAGAAAGTTTCCAAAATGTGGATGTTGGTTTCATCATTGCCCCTCAGAAGGAAGGAATACTCATGAAATCAATATCCGCATTTTGGAAACTTTCAACTCATCACAAAATTGTGAAAATTGGAGTTGCTGTGAAACATATTCTGGTTTCTTAATAAGACGAAACAACGTCCAGCATTCACTCTCTCCGTTTTTGGTTTAAACCAGAACGTATTTGTTGTCCTCGACACCCTTTTCAATGTCCTTAATATTAAATTCATTGATATTAACAAAATAAGAGATCAAATAAATAATAACAATATCAGTTTTATTGACATAAAAACAGCAAACAAAAGGTTGCAAGCTTCCAGCACCTACGTGTGCCTTCTTCAGGCTTAGACATGGTCTAACCCTTTAAAGACCAGGTTCCTGAATTCTGGAATCAATGCGTACTTTATACCAACGCCTGCTTTACTTATTTGTTTAGCGACCACAATGGTGACTGAATGTTACTTCTGAGAAACCCGTAGAGGCCGTGTAAATTCAAAGAACAGATGGAGATAGGAAATCCTTCTCACTCTAGACGGGCGTTTCGGGCGGTCATGATATTTTCGGTGTAAGGGCGTTTCGGGCGGTCATGATATTTTCGGTGTAAGGGCGTTTCGGGTGGTCATGATATTTTAGGTGTGAGGGCGTTTCGGGCGTTATGGTCGTTAAAAGGTTAAGTACAACGTTAGGAACCTGAATGAATAAACAGAAAAAACTAAATAATGCATGTAAAATGTATTTGAACGAGAGATTACTTAGTTGTTTGGCGTACCACTACCCACTTTTATACAGCTTAAGAAATTAAACGAGTCGGGGTCAAGGTGTGCCTGTATCTTGTTCCGGACAATCTCACTTAAAACAAACGCAAAGGAAGTATCGTTTTACGATGTGGTATCGTTGGTCGGAGGAAATCTTCTTTGCTTTAAGAAAGAGACGGAAATTTTTTGTATGACAAATCATTTCTCATTCAGCTGGCACCAGCATCGAGCACAAAATTCCACAGTGCGCACTTTCCTTTGATATATTTTTTTCCTTTTCAAAAATAAAACGCAAATAAAACCGGTTCAAAATCAGGTCAGGAGCATCTTAACCCGACCCATTCGACACGCATGAAATTGTCGACCAGCAGACCCGTGACTCGTTTCCATTTCAGGTATCACTATTCTTGGCAAACTGGCCAAAACAACGCGATGTCTCACGATGAATGATTTGATGAGAACGAAGGATTCTGACGTACCATTCAGAGGAATGGTGGGCCAGAATTGTTGTAGTTTCCAATAAGAATAGTATCTAATAGAATAAAGGTTGTGACGTATATTCTAAATTAACTTTCCTTTTTAGTTTCTTTCCCTATGTGAGTTTATTCTCATATATACTTCACACTTAGCGTGATATCTTTTATCTCAAACGAATACTGTTGTAAACATAATTGAGGTTGAATGAACGTGACGTATGCCTGGTATGATAAGAACGAGAGATATAAACTACAAGTAAACTGTTACTTGGGGAGCGTTGTGTTGAGGAGCTGTGTGGAGCTGTGTGGAGCGTTTAATGCGAAGTACTATGTTATGTTACGATGTGTTGGAGAAAACCTTGAATAAAGCATCTTTTCCGTAAGTTTGACTTCTGTTGTTTACATGTTTGTCTGGCCGTTAATGTTTAATTTAGGAGCTGTTTCATCTTATGGTTATGTTTTTAAAATAACGTAGAAGTAAGAAAAGACTTCTACGTTATAAGGTTAAGTGAGGATGCAGAATTTGTCATTTTCGTGTAGGACTTCCGTCCACAGGGAGTAGAGTTTAGGTCCCAGCCACCTACAGCGAGATCGCCTTTTGGGCAGGACACAGAAACGGAAGGAATGAGAGCAAGTCTAGCGACTTTTTGACAGAACAGTTTGTAGTGAGATTAGAGTACAGTAGATGGCGCCACCGTACAAGTACGATATTGCACATAGATGGGTGAGAGAATTTCAGGGGGGACATAGGAAAGGATACCCATTTAACCAGTGGGTCCAGCCTGGGGGCCGTCACTTAACGTGCTCGTCCGATGCACGGCGGAAATTCAGCGATTGTTAGTAAATCACACCATCTCTAGAAGATCAGCCCAGGCTTGAACCTGGGGACCCAGCATCGATAGTCTGAAACACTAACCACTAAGCCATCCGCGGCTTGTTATAAGGTTAATACCGTCTTGGCACGTTAAATATTTTAATTTTTGCTATAATACACTGGCACTTTCGAAACCTTTACATGGTTTTGTCATCAGGTGTAATATATGACACAATTCCTTTCAAATACACACTACACAATACTCAAATGACCCCTTGAGGTCATAACGGCAATCAATAAATCTTACGTGATGGTTATGAGCATGAACACTAAGGCGCGTGTTTGATTTAAATATCAATTGTTGACGAAGTTAGCTATAATGAGCTGTTACGGTTTCTGGTGAAGTTGAGATATTTAGCTTAGTAACATGTTATAGTTTTGGTTAAGATTTCTTCGTGAGTTCACGAAAAACAGCTTCTTCTTTAAAAAGGTGTCACTAAGGGTAAGGTAGAATAATAGGTGGTTCTTCGTTACAGCAGGCATTTGTACATCTATGTATTACGACTGTTTGGCCATATCGAAGAGTCAAATCATTAGTGTATCCAGTTAACTGGATTTTCAACTCATCACAAACTTGTGAAAATTCGTGTTGCTGTGAAACATGTTCTGGTTTCTTAATGAGACGAAACAATTTCCAGCATTCACTCTCCCTTTATGTTTTCAACAAGAACGTATTTGTTGGCCTCGACGCCTTTTCCAATCTTCGTAATATTAAATTCATCGATATTAACAAAACAAGAAATTAAATCTCATACGAAATGCAATGGAAAGGGATGTCAGCATGTCAAACGAAAATCTCTGAATGCTCGATGCAAAAGATGCGATGTGAAAAGTAAATCTCGATGAGACACTTTAGGGCATCCAGTTAACTGGATACACTAATGATTGGATTCTTCGATATGGCCAAATAGTCGCAATACATAGATGTACAAATGCCTGCTGTAACGAAGAACCTCCTATTATTCTAATTCACCCTTGGAGACACCTTATTAAAGAAGAGACTGTTTTTCGTGAACCGACAAGAAATCTTAACCAGAACTATAACATGTTACTATGCTAAATATCTCATCTTCACCAGAAACCGTAACAGCTCATTATAGCTAACTTCGTTAACAATTGATATTTAAATCAAACACGCGCCTTAGTGTTCCTGCTCATAACCATTATGTAAGATGTGTTGCTTGCCATTATGACCTCAGAACCATCAGTAAGATATATTGCTTGCCATTATGACCTAAGAACAATCATGTAAGATATATTGCTTGCCATTATGACCTCAGAACCATCATGTAAGATGTATTGCTTGCCATTATTACCTCAGAACTATCATGTAAGATATATGGCTTGCCATTATGACCTTAGAACCATCATGTAAGATATATTGCTTGCCATTATGACCTCAGACCCATCATGTAAGATGTATTGCTTGCCATTATGACCTCAGACCCATCATGTAAGATATATTGCTTGCCATTATGACCTTAGAACCATCATGTAAGATATATTGCTTGCCATTATGACCTCAGAACCATCATGCAAGATATATTGCTTGCCATTATGACCTCGGAACCATCATGTAAGATATATTGCTTGCCGTTATGACCTCAAGGGGTCATTTGAGTATTGTGTAGTCGCTCTACCAACTGAGCTACGCAGACGTTCGTTCTCGCTGCTATCTGCCTTTATGTCGTGTGCGTCCTGCGGGGCAGGCACGTCACACTTCTCTAAGCTTCTTCATTACTTTCTTTGCTGATCGCTGGTTCTTGAAAATCTTAGGCCTTGGTGAAGAGGTGTGATACCATTCCATGGATTGATACTTTTTTTTTCGAATCGTAAAGCTACATCCACGTCTCTTCTCTTGCCACCAGATGAAAAAAACCCCGTGTCTTCATTGTCTTCAAATGCTTCCAGCAGATCAGAGCATACTTCCACCCTTCTCTCCTTCAAATCGGGTGTCAACTGCCTAGGTACCTACTTTTTGATACCCTAAGTCTTCCATTACCTTTAAAGTGGCATTGAGACCCCAGTCGAGTTGTGCAACAAGCTCACGGATTGTGACTCATCTCTCCGCGCGAATCAATTCGTTCATTCTCTGAGGATTCGTGTCAGTGGTCGAAGATGATGGTCTCCCACTGCGCGCGGTTTGTCTTCGATGCTGGTTTCTCCTTCTTTAAACTTCTTCATCCATCTGTGCATATTGCTCTTGTCAATGGTGTCATCCCCCTAAACAATCTGTAGCCTTCTTTGGATGTAGGACAACCTGCACCCTTCCTTCGTCAAGAACTCAGTGACGGCATGTTGCTTCTGCTTGGAATCCATTATTTGCCTGCAATTAAGTAGAAGGGTTAATATAGAGGAAGAGTTACTCTACCAACATGTGCAATTTGAACGACCTCTGTCAGTTAATAAAAAGGTTATGCTCACTTTTGCATTACTTTCTGTAAAATCCTCGTAGTTGGTAAAAAACATGTAAGTTTTTTTCCAAAATAATTTGGTTCATTTAGCTCCCACACCTCTTACGTAAACTGACAAATGTTCTAAATTCTTGGGTTTCATCTACCAATAAAAGAATTAATTAGAGAATGGCACGTTCAGCATCAGGAAGACGCGAATTCATGAGTCTTTGAGTATCTGTTCTTCAACACATAAAAACTGTGACCAGCTTATGAAACAAGATAATAGGTTTTTCATCTCTTACAAGCCGCTTACATCGCCTTTCTTGGAAGAAAATTCCGTCTTCCTTTTTTTCGTGACTATTGTTCGCATCATTTAGCATATTGATCCAATTTTTGCATGACGGTGTTTACCGCTGGCGAAGAAAAAAAAATCTTTTCAAGTCGTGTGGAAATTCAATAATTTGCCTAATTAAGAATGAGGTTAAATAAAGTGGAATTTAATGCACTTTTTATGGTACACGGTAATGACATTTTGCGTTTGAGGTCGTTTAAGATCGCTCTAGGACAATGGAAAACATTAATTTTCAGTTAGTTTTTCGTCTGCGCGTCTCTTTATTCTTTTTAATTGCTGTGTTATTTGGTTGCTAAAAAAAAAAAAAAACACTTTTCGGCATTACCTCTGTTCTTTAATTTCAGTGTACTTCCATAAAAACGCGTAGCAATCATACTGTGAAATGTGTAATAATTTATTGCGCCTGAACCTTGGAAATACGTGAATGAAATGAAAGTTCAATAAGCACATACTATACACCATTTATTACATTATAACATACGACTCGCGTACGTCTAGAATCTCTAATGCGTAAATAGGAACACTCAATATGTGCTGAGCTTTCTCACTCCGCTGGGAGGTTTTTCTTCTGGGCTTCATTCTAAGAGCTGCAGCGTTGTCTATGATCGTTCTGAGCTCTGAGAATTAGAACAGACGGTTCCCTATCACTTTGTCCGTGTTCATTTCGTCCACGTTCATTTGATCCAGTTCATTTCGTCCAACTTTCATTTTGCCCACTGTTCAATTCGTCCGCTGTTCACTTAGTCCAATGTTCACTTCATCCACTGTTCATTTCGTCCACTGTTCACTTTGTCCACATTCATTTCGTCCTCAGAATGAATGGAATACCGTGGGAATTTTCTGTTTTCATGGAAATTTTGTTATAGGTAGAAGAAAAGGTCAGCGGACATTGCTTGCATGCGATTCTTCTTCCTGTCGATGTTTCTCGATTAAAACGTAGCGATTTTAAATGTTATTTAAAGTAAAAGGAGGAACTGAACTTTGAAGACCTTTTTAACTGTTTTGTGTGGTACGATGTGAATCACTACAGCATGACTCACGCTATGTTCGGAAAACCACTATAAGGTGGGATTTTTTTAATAACGCTGCACTTTTACTTAGCCACTAAATATTAATTACTATACCTCATGCGCAGACTCTTTTGACATTTTTTATTCTGCCGATGTCATATTCATAATGTTTACGTATCAAGTCAAGGGAATATTGTGCTTTTACTGAGGCACGAAATATTAATCCACAATCCCTAGGTCTAGGCCTTTTTTACAACTTTTATTCTACCGATGTCATAGTCATATCGTTTACATATCAAATCAAATTAATTATATTGCGGTTTACTTGGGCACAAAACATTAAATAATGGGCCTAAGCCCATGCCTTCTTACCAGTTTTAAATCCACCACACATAATAATTCATAACGTTTACATAATAAGTGTTCTGGTTGATAATGCGCTTAGGCATAAAGTATTTATTCATCGGCTTTTGCGCCTATGCCTAGGGACTATTAATTAATATTTGGTTCCAAAGTAAAGGTGCAATAATATTGGCCTGGCCGTTTTTATAAAGTTAGGAATATGATATCAGTAGCATAAAAACTATTCAAAAGGCTTAGACCTGGGGCCTATGAATTAATTTTGAGTACCTAAGTAAAAGCGCAATATTATTAACTTGTTGTGATATGTAAACGTACGAATATGACATCGATAGAATAAAAACTGTAAAAAAGGCTTAGGCCTAGGGCCTATGAAACAATATTTAGTGCTTGAGAAAAAGCCCAATATTATTATCTTGTTTTGATACGTAAACGTTGTGAATATGACATCGGTAGAATAAAAACTGTAAAAAAGGCTTAAGCCTAGGGATTGTGAATTAATATTTCGTGCCTCAGTAAACGCACAATAATATTACCTTGACTTGATACGTAAACATTATGAATATGACATCGGCAGAATAAAAACTGTCAAAAGGGCCTACGCATGAGGCATAGTAATTAATACTCAGTGTCTAAGTAAGTAAAAGAGAAATATTAATAACTTGACATATTATGTAAATATTTAGTGCCCAAGTAAAAGTGCAGCGTTATTAAAAAATCCCCCCTTATAGTCCTTTTCCGAACATAGCGTAATTCATGCTGTAGTGATTGACATCGTACCGCACAAAAGAGTTGAAAAGGTCTTCAAAATTCAGTTCCTCGTTTTACTTTAAATAACACTAAAAATTGTTGTTTTAATCCAGAAACTTAGACAGGAAAAAGAATCGCATGCAAGTAATGTCCGCTGACCTTTTCTTCTGCCTATTACAAAAATTCCTTGAAAACAGATAATTCCCACGGTATTCCATTCATTCTGAGGACGAAATGAATGTGGACAAAGCGAACGGTGGGCGAAATGAACAGTGGACGAAGTGAACATTGGACTAAGTGAACAGTGGACGAAGTGAACATTGGACTAAGTGAACAGCGGACGAAGTGAATAGTGGACAAAGTGAGCTTTGGACGAAATGAACTGGACCAAATGAACAGTGGACGAAATGAACACGGACAAAGTGATCCGTCACCGAACAGACGAAGCTATAACGAAGTACATTTTTGCGTCATTTTTGTCCACGCCGGGCATCGAACCCAGGTCCCCTCATTCCGGAATAAGTCGCTCTCCAAACTGAGCTACGACATATGCTCTCGCTGCTATCTGCCTTTATCTCATGTGCGTCCTGCGTGGCAGGAACGTCACAAAGCTTTTCAGCGGAGTGCGAAATCTGGGCATATATCGAGTGTTTGTATTTTTGCCATTAAAAGAGTCGTATGTTTATCATAAATACATATTAGTACAATTAGTAATATCTATGAAACTGCAAGCGCAGAGATTCGGTTATTTGAGGATGCAGCACCAATAAAAATTGAAAAAGGAGTGAGACAAGGTGACACCATATCTTCTAAAATCTTTAATGCCACATTGCAAAATGTCTTTCAATCATTGAACTGGGAGATCAAAGAGATAAACGTTAATGGAGGTTATTTTAACTCATCTTCGTTTTGCGGATGACGTAGTCATTTTTGCAATTGCCCTTTCAAAGCTGCAGAGCATGATCCAGGAACTTGCTGACAAGAGTAAAGAAGTGGGATTAAAAATGAACTTTCAGAAGACAAAACTGATGTACAACGCTTTCATAAAAATGAAGATTTATCGATCGATGGGGGAAAAGCTGGAGATAATTGATATCTACATTTATCGGGCGTTTCCGATGTGTGTGTGTGTGTGTGTGTGGATCACGGGAAGGGGATTGAAGAAGCAGATGGCTTTATTTATGGCGGTGTGTCAGATGCCCTGGAGACGGCGGCATGGCGAACCCATTCACCGTGCTGCGGGTTCTCGGTGGTTCGGGGAAGACCGATACATCAAACACCCACCGCACCTATCTCGGATCGATTCTGCAGCCATCTGGTCAGAGGGCGGTTGCTCTAACTGTGAGGCCACTCGCGGCATAGTGGTAAAAGATAAATGGACATCTATATACGTCAGATCTTAAACATTGGACAGAAATCAAGTAGCCGTTACAGAAAAAATTATTTCACCGTCATCACCAGTGATTAAATGTAAAAGTTCCAAAATCTCTGTTTTTATCTGGTCTGGGATTGTATGATACTGTTTTTGTTGTCTCCATTTAATTCTACGAACTCGAAAACATGGAACTAGAAGTGACACCAGATTTGCTAGCGTACGCCAAATCTATAAGTTTCGTCTTCATACTGACAGACTTTATGGCAACCATAATGAATATATCGATTTGGGATTATCTGACACTGTTATTATTAGCTCCATTTAATTGCGGGCCTTTAAAATATGGTATTAAACACAAAAACTACTTATAGTCGTGAGATTTGCACATGGTGGTATTTACACCCGGAAAGAAAACTACCAGTTTACTTAATCAGAAACACGGTTTTCATAGGCAAAACTACGGGTAGCTGTGCATGTTTTTTACGCTTTCCAACCGTAGGTTGAAGAAGCGTATATGCTCCAGCTTTTTCCGTCCGTCTGTCTGTCCGTCTGTCTGTCGGCACGATAACTAACGTAAAAATGGTTCGATTTCGATGAAATTTTATTATGTGGTAGGGGACCACCAGGGGACGAACCCTATTGAAAATGGGTGAAGTGGGGTCAAAGGTCACGCCATAAGAGCAGGATCCATTCAATTGCTCTTATGCGCCATAACTTGCGTAAATATGGTTCGATATCGATGAAAGTTTAGTATGTGGTAGGGGACCACCAGGGGACGAACTCTATTGAAAATGGGTGAAGTGGGGTCAAAGGTCACGCCATAAAAGCGGGATCCATTTCATTGCCTTTATGCGTCATAACATGCGTAAATATGGTTCGATTTCGATGAAATTTCAGTATGTGGTAGGGAACTACCTGGAAACGAAACCTTTTGAAAATGGGTGGAATGGGGTCAAAGGTCAGGACATAAAAGCGCGATCCATTTCATTGCCTTTATGCGTCATAACATGCGTAAATATGGTTCGATTTCGATGAAATTTTAGTATGTGGTAGGGAACCACTGGGCACGAACCCTATTGAAAATGGGCGAATGGGGTCAAAGGTCAGGCAGAGCATAAAAGCGGTATTTATTCCATTGCCCTTATGCGTCATAACTTGCGTAAAAGTGGTTCGATTTCGATGAAATTTTAGTATTTGGTAAGGAACCACCTGGGGACAAACCCTATTGAAAATGGGCGAAATGGGGTCAAAATTCAGGGCATAAAAGTGGAATCCATTCCACTGCCTTTATGCGTTATAACATACCTAAATATGGTTCGATTTCGATGAAATTTTAGTATGTGGTAGGGAACCACCTGGGCACGAACCCTATTGAAAATGGGCGAAATGGGGTCAAAGGTTAGGCAGGAGCGGGATTTCTTCCATTGCCCTTATGCGTTATAACTTGCGTAAAAATGGTTCGATTTCGATGAAATTTTAGTATGTGGTAGGGAGCCACTGGGGACGAACCCTATTGAAAATGGGCGAAATGGGGTCAAAGTTCAGGTCAATGGAGTGGGATCCATTCCATTGCCCTTGTGCATCATAACTTACCAAAAAATGTTTCGATTGCGACAAAACGTTATCATGTTGTTCCGGAGGTATAGTGAACCGGTTCTGTTGAATTTCAATGAAATGGGGTCAAAGGTCATTGCACAAAAGCAAGATTTATTCCACAGCCATTATTCTCATAACTTGCGTAAAAACTGCTTCTATTGCAACAAAACTTTAGTATGTTATTCTTGAGGTGTACTGAACCGGTTCTGTTGAATATCATCGAAATGGGGTCAAAGGTCAGGACACAGGAGCGAGATTTATTCCACAGCCGTTATCCTCATAACTTGAGTATAAATTTCTGGTATGTTGGAAAGCGTATCATAATCAATGCATTGCATGATTTTACTAACTTGCTGTATTTTATTCTCGGTGTGAAAACCAACCATGAAACCCAACCATACAGCACGTCTAGCAGTCAAAAATTTAGACAACGTGGACATTTTTCCTTGTTTGAGATCAGGTAGCTCATACGTATCTGTTACACGAACGATAGGAGAAGAAAAAATGTGGGAAAAGAGAAAGGCGTCTATGTGTAAATGCCCAGCTATTACGCCATTTCAGAGAAGATTGACTTGATTTAATCCTCCACGCCTTTTGAAACGATTGTTTTTCTAAGAGTTACAACACTATGTGGAAAAAGTCTCCGGACACCAGCACGCTTTACACAATACTGCATTTATGGCAAAATCAATAAAGATTTGGCCCACCTTTCGCCACAGCTACTTTGTGCACTCTCGTTGGCACACATTCAATGAGATTCTGGCTAGTAGTCGCTGGTATAATATTCCATTCCTTCCTCAAAGCAGCAGTAATTTCAGACACAGAAGTTGGACATGTCGTTCTAGTCCGAATTCGAAGTTCAAGTTTATCCCAATAGGCCTTTACAGGATTGAGGTCGGGTCTTTGAACTGGACACTCCAAATTCTGTACACCCATATCCTCAAACCACGTTGAAACAGAGCATACTTCATGGAACGTGGCGTTGTTTGCTGAAACAAGAATGGTCAGTCTCCGTAAAACTGGAAAAGTGTAGGTAGTGCAGCGTTGCATAGAATGTTCCGGTACTTTGTGGCGTTCATGTTTCAATAAACAACCACCAACGGCCCTGGTTCATACCACGAGAAACATCATCAGACCATGACACTGCCACCACAAAATTTAACACATGGGATGACACATTTTGGCAGATACAGTGCACCTCGCATACGCCACACCTATCAAAGACCATCGGATTTAAAAACAGTGTAGCTTGATTTGTCACTTGATAACATTCATTTCCATTGGTCTAGGGTTCCTGGACGATTAAATGTGCTTTGCACGAGCAAGTCGTTTTTTTTCGCATTCTTACGAGATATTGACGGCTTGTATGCAGCAGCTCATCCATGAAAATTAAAGTTGTGCAGTTCCTTACGAACTGTCTTAATTCACACACTCACCACTAATAAATCCTGAATGTCTTTAGTAATGATTTGTGCAGATAAATGGCGGTTCCCACGAACGCCAAGTTTAAGAGTTATCTTGTCCATTTCCGTTAGTTTACTTGGCCTTCCTGAACGTATCATGGCAGTCGTAAGTTCCTCACATTTCCATTTATTAATAACGTCTTGAACATTTGATTGCAGTTGTTCTGCAATCGCACGCACGGAGATGTTGCTGATATGGTACCTCATGATAACATTTCATTCGAAATCAGTGAGTTCAACACGCGTGGCCATGTCTCACCAGTAGACGATATACGACGTCTGAGGAGCTCACCAGCAGTTGTAAAGGAATTCTCGAACACGTGATCTATTGGAATGTTTCATTTTTGTTGTTGGAAGGAGTTCCCATAGACTTTTTGTTTTTTACACATAGTGGTATATATACTGTACTGTATTCTTCAAAACAGCGAGGTGATTGCTTCAATTATCGCAGCTCATTTCTTTTTTGTTTCATACTCTGTTGATGGAAGCAAATGCGCTCTGTGACCAAATTGTTTTTGTTGTAGATCTAACAACCTCCATGTGCAACTCTGTGGGTTATAACCAGTTTTCAGTCTTTGAATTAAAGTCACTGGTTTCAACAAAGGGGGATCAGACAAGCACACCCTCCGTCCGTGCCTCATCAGGGACTCAAACTAGGGCCCGTATCAGACGACTCTCCAGAAATATAGGCATTTGAATGCTCCATGCCTCATAGGGGACATGAACTAGACCCCGTCTCAAACAACTGTGCAAAAATATAGGCCTCTGAACGCTCCATGCCTCATAAGGGACTCGAATTCTGGCCCGTCTCAGACGACTGTCCAGAAACATAGGCCGCTGAACGCTCCATTCCTCATAAGGGACTCGAACTCGGGCTCGTCTCAGACGACTGTCCGGAAGCATAGGCCCCTGAACGCTCCATGCTTTGTAAGAGACTCAAATTTCTGCCCGTCTCAGACGACTGTCCAGAAACATAGGCCACGGAATATTTCGTACCTCATAGGAGACTCTATGTCGTGCCCGTCTCAGACAACTGTCCAAAAGCATAGGCCTTTGAACGCTCCATACCTCATAGGGGACTCAAACTCGGACTCGTCTCAGACGACTGTCCAGAAATATAGGCCTCTGAACGCTCGATGCCTCATAAGGGACTCTATTTCGGGCCTGTCTCAGACGCCTGTCCAAAAACATAGGCCTTTGAGCATTTCATACCACATAGGGGACTCTATGTCGTGCCCGTCTCAGACGACTGTCCGAAAACGTAGGCCTCTGAACATTTCATACCTCCCAGGGGACTCGATCTCGGGCCCGTCGCAGAAGACTCTCCAAAAACATAGGCCTCTGAATATTTCATACCTCATAGGGGACTCGATGTCTGGCCCGTCTCAGATGATTGTCATAAAACATAGGCCTCTGAACGCTCCATGCCTCATAAGGGACTCGAATTAGGGCCCGTCGCAGACGACTCTCCTCCAAATACATAGGCCTCTGAACGCTCCATGCTTCATAGGGGACTCGAACTCAGTCCCGTCTCAGATGACTGTAAAAAAACACAGGTTTCTGAATGCTCGACTTCTTGGGAGGAGTGTGACAATATTCACGCCATATGGATTATAGTATCATAACCGTTCTTAATCCACTGTTTCACGAAGGTCTACCAAACTGTTTTCCAAAAAGGTCTTGAGTTTTCCTCTTCCATGTCATTCTCGCATGCACTATCTACCAACAAGTAATTGGACACCTGTGATAGCAAGGAAAACGAAGTTTATTCACCTTCAATAGTTGGTGAAGCCTCCACGAGCGTCGATTACAGCTGCGACCCTCCGGAGCATACTCTCAACCAGGCGTTGTACGACGGCTAGAGGTATTTTCTTCCACTCGGCTTGGAGAAAACAGGTGAGTTCCTTCACCGATTTCGGACGGTGGGGGCACCCCTTAAGTCGACGCTCCAACTCGTCCCAGAGGTGCTCGGTAGGGTTAAGGTCAGGGCTCTGCGCAGACCAGTCCATTCGATTAACCCCATTGTCACCATATCAAGCCATGGTGGACCTTGAAACATGACAATTGGCATTGTCATCCTGAAAGTAACATGGGTCCATCCCGTAAAACTGCCACAACGTAGGAAGTGTATGGTCATCCAAAATGGTGCAGTAGGTCTCGGCGTTGAGTCTACCAGGAATTGCGACCAAGGGTCCCATGCCATACCAGGAGAAACCCCCACCCATAGCATAATTCCACCGCCGCCGAACTTCACAGTTGGCACAATACATTCCGGCAGGAGGCGTTCTCCAGGCAGACGCCAAACCCAGACCCTGCCATCCGAACGGTAGAGGGCGAACCTTGATTCGTCGCTCCAGAGAACCTGTTTCCACTGTTCAACGGTCCACTGTCGACGTTCTTTGCACCACGTTAGCCGAACAGCGCTATTGGACTTGGTGATCAAAGGCTTGTGGGCGGCAGCACGTCCATGGTAACCGAGCAGATGGGCTTCCATACGGATAGTATTCATCAATAGAACACTCCCGGATGCCTGTTGAAACTCCTAGTGGATGTGGCCCATCGATTTGGTGCGGTTCTTCCGAATTTCTCTGGCCAGCACCCGTCGGTCTCTAACTCCCAGTTTTGTGTGTCTACCGGGTCGGGGCACATTCCGACAGTCACCTCTCATCTTCCACTTGCCAGTCACATAGGCCACTGTCTATTTTGGGTACTTCAACTCGCTGGATATGTCACGTATGGATCGGCCATTTCTGTGATACTCGACGATTACACCTTTCTCGAAATCAGAGAGCTCCGAACTGCGTGGCATCTTACATGCGACTGGTTGCGTTGTTGTTTCCCACACGATATTTAACTGCGGCGGCCGTGACGTGTATCAGGACCGCAGATATCGTCGATTGCATGGGTGTCGAATTACCTGTTGGTAGATAGTGTACTTTCAACTTTAATTCCCAATCACACACGTGATTTTTCCGAATAATTTGCTGTCCCTTGGTATCTAGTGTATTGTTTCAATTGCCCAACGCTGGGTTCTCCTAGTAAAATATCCGATACATTGGCACTTGAGGGTGTATGCTTTGACTGTGTTGCCTACTCTTGTTATTTTCCTGATCCATGAGTTCATTTTCCTGTCTTTTCTGGTTATACCAAGTATGCATCTATCAATGTTTCTTTGAGCTGCCCTATCCTCCGTATGTTTTTTTCTTTAAGTAAGGTCCTTATCTCTTTTTTTTTTTTTCTTTGATTGGAGGTTTAACGACCACCGTGAGCAACTCAATGGGCTATAGGCAGTCGCCTGTCCCTAATTTAGGGTCACTGGTTCCAGGGAAGGGAGAGAGCCAGTGCCGTAAGACAAACACAACATCCATGCCTCACCGGGATACGAACCCGGACCCCTTTCGGACGATTGATCAGAGGCCAACGCCTTAGACCACTGCGCCACCGGGGCGGCCCTTATCTCTGATCCATACGTAAGAATTGGGAGGATGCATTACTTAAACAGTTCTTTTAAGACAATTTTATATTGCTCTTGAAAATTGCTCTATTTTTTTCAAATATGCACTGCACAATGTGGCCCTTTGCTCGGTCTGTGTTTTCCAAGATAGACGTAGGCAACTGTTATTTCTAAGTTCATACCTTATGTGCGATTCTTAGTTACTGAGCAATTGTTTTGGCCTAATGTACCAAAATTGACGTCAAAATTAAAGAAACCTTTCGCAATAAACGAACTTCGCAGCTATACGAATTTTTTTACTATGTATTTTATTTCGGTTAGTTATGGTAACTTACTTTATAATAAGAGGGAAAAAAGGAAAATCACCTTATTTCATAAAATATACAAGCCAAACAAGGTTAATATTAAGGGAAACATGGGTTCAGTGACGAAACGATTTCATTAGCATATGTCAGAAGGGCATCGGGGAGCACATTTGCTTTATCCACGCGCTGCTCAGCTCCTCGTAAAAGTCCATCGTATTAACTGATTTGCATCTTGACAGCTTAGTTATTTCCAAGGCAATGGGAAATTCGTCATAGTCTATTTGATGCCAGAATTTGTACACAGTGGATGAGTTCAGCTAATAATTCAATTAAAATGTTTGTTTCTGGATGTTATAAGGATTTTACGTTCGTCTAGAACCAGCTACTTGACTACCTCCTTGTAATTCAAAACAAATGATCTTCTACGCTGTTGTTCTCAGCCTAACGCTAATAGAAAGCAGTTGTCCGGAACCCATGGGTCGTTACACAAGGGTAGGTATTATAGAAGTCTTAAAGTATTACGGTCGTCCAAATTTGACCTGGACTTTTGTTTCTAATGCATTAGTTTGAAAAATTGTGCGCATTATTATTGTGCGTTTGGCAACACGGGTATCTCACGTTAGCAGAACGCCACTTGTTTTGTTAATTTTCTTTGCCATGACAACTCCCGCATTGCAGAAAGAGAAATGGCGAGTGAAGGTGTTTCGACTTCGGTGCAGCAGGGAATAATTATTAAATTTCTTTGCAATGAAAGTGCTAGTGGCAGTGAAATTCACCAGAGACTTCAAACACAAATTGGTGATTCGTATCTGTCCCGTTCGTCCGTCTTCGAACGGTATAAAGATTTCATTGAAGGCAGACAAAGCGCCGTCCACGAACCGCACAACGCACGACCGGCAACTGCTGTTAACGACGCCATGACACGCGATCGTGAATGAGCTCATACGGAACAACAGGAGGATTACTGTAAGTGATCTGAGCTCTGCACTGAACATCAGCGCCGGCAGCGTGCATACCATAATAATCCATGATAAGCTGCACTTCAGCAAAGTGTGTGCCAGTACCGAAGCAGCTGTCCAACGAGCAGAAAGCCAGTAAATTGCGAACATGTTGTTCCGAAGACATCGGAGAGAAGAGAAGGAGACAACTTTTTCAGACGTATGGTGACAGTGGACGAGACATGAATTCATCACCATACGCCGGAAAGCAAACGTGCAAGCATTGATTGGAGACACAGTGATTCGGCCCCGCTCAAAAATTCAAGATCAGGGCATCAGCCACGAAGGTAATGGCTACGGTGTTTTGGGACATTAACGGCATTATTATTACGGATTTCCTGGAAGATCGTCAAACAATCAAGGCTACCTATTACAGCGATCTCCTCAAAAACTCCCTTAAGGCAGCAATGAGAAAGAAGAGACCAGGACTCCTCAAGAGTGGAGTATGCCTTCTCCAAGACAATTGCAGGCCCCACACCGCTAAAGAGATTATGGAAACATTGGAGGAATTGGGATGGGACGTTGTACCGCACCCTCCGTACAGCCCGGATATATCACCATGTGACTACCAACTGTTCGGCCCATTAAAGAAATTTTGGGTGGGCAGAAGTTCAGACCACATGAAGAGCTGAAAAGTGTAGTCCTGAGATAGTTTAAACAACAGAGTAAAGAATTCTGTGAAACTGGGATCCGGAAGCTTACAGAACGCTGGAAAAAATGTGTGGACCACGACGGAGATTTCTTCGAAAAGTAAGTGATGTAACCTCATCTGTATGGTAAATAAATACCTGATTAAAAAAAAAGTCCAGGTCGAATTTGAATCCCCCTTGTAATTAAAGATTGTTGAAAGATCTGTTTTAATAAATGTACACTCTTCTCACATCTTAGTGGAAAGCTAATGCAGTTTTTTTACTTGCATTTTTTATGCATTTTTTTTAACTTCTCGCATCGGAGTAGTTAAATCTAATGCAGTTTTTTTCACTTCTCGCATTTTTATGGTTTTTTTCACATTTTTTATGCAGTTTTTTTCCTTCTCGCATCTGAGTAGTTAAAGTTAATGCAGTTTTTTTTCACTTCTCGCATTTTTATGCAGTTTTTTTTACTTCTCGCATCTGATTAGTTAAAGCTAATGCAGTTCTTTTCACTTCTCGCACTTTTTATGCATTTTTTTTACTTCTCGCATCTGAGTAGTTAAAGCTAATGCAGTTTTTTTTCACTTCTCGCATTTTTTATGCAGTTTTTTTTTACTTCTCGCATCTGAGTAGTTAAAGCTAATGCAGTTTTTTTTTCAATTCACGCATTTTTCATGCAGTTTTTTTACTTCTCGCATCTGAGTAGTTAAAGCTAACGCAGTTTTTTTCACTTCTCGCATTTTTTATGCAGGTTTTTTACTTCTCGCATCTGAGTAGTTAAAGCTAATGCAGTTTTCTTCACTTCTCGCATTTTTTATGCAGTTTGTTTTACTTCTCGCATCTGAGTAGTTAAAGCTAATGCAGTTTTTTTAACTTAGTTATCTCGGTGGTCGAGTGGTTTGAGGCGCTGGCTTCTGACCAATGGAGCTTTTCTCCTTTCATACGCATAACCAGTGGCCCTAAATTAGGAACGGGCAGAAACTTATGGTACTAAGAGTTGCTCATGGTGGTCTTTATTCAAAACAACAGCAAAAATTACTTCACGTATTTTAAAATTAATTCCAGGGAGATTTATAAATTCCTTGACTTCACGGTATACTTGAGAGATAACTTATTCCAATATAGATAACGAACCTTATGTAGCGAAACACAGACAGCAATTTTCAATATTTCGTAGTCTTCCAATTAGTGGACTAGATTTTGTTTTTGTTTGGGGGTTTAACAACCCCCGTGAGCAACTCAGTGGGCTGTACAAGTAGTCGCCCGTCTCCAATTTAGGTCTACTGGCTCCAGGGAAGGGAGAGGGCCAGCGCTGCAAGACAAGCAGAACATCCATGCCTGACCGGGATTCAGTGGCGTAGCCAGAAATTTCTTAAGGGGGGGCGCCCATGGGTTTGGTACATTGGTGATAGCCTCGAATACACAGATATATATCACTTTAAATTCGTGCTCAGTCTCCCTTCAAGGGGGGGCGAACCCCGAACACCCCCGTTGGCTACGCCACTGCCGGGATTTGAAACCGGACTCATCTCGGACGAATTATCAAAAGGCAGCGCTTAGACCACTGCCCCAACGTGGCGGCCGGACTCACTTCGATATCATGCTTTGCCTTTGGAAGGGAAAACTCCCGACATTTTTGCCGATTTCGTCCAATATTCTGAACAGCCTGTCTTGAAAACGAGCCATGAAGAGAAACTGGTGAGTCGAATGAGCTATGTCCAGACACAGTGTCCGAGTATTACGAGAAGCTGGTTTCCAATCATTCACCTAGTATGGGCCCGGGTTCAATTCACGAGTGCGGCTTGTGTGCTTGTCTTCCGGCAGCACAAGTAGCTTTCTTCTAATCATTCATCTAGCATGGTCCCGGGTTCAATTCACGAGTTCGGCTTGTGTGCTTGTCTTACGGCTGTGGCTATCTCCCTTCCCTGGAGCCAGTGATTCCCAATTAGAGACTTCCGACTACTTACAGCTCATTGAGTTGCTCACGATGGTTGCCAAATCCTCAAACAAACAGACTCTCGCTGGGTTAGCAAGTAGCTCCAGTTCCAGATATCTCAAGTCTTTCTTTGATGTACACCATGAATTCAGCGTTGTCGTTGTCCCTCTGGAGTAGTAGCCGCTGTCTGTTCACCAGTCTTCGGTAATGTTGAAGCATCACAGAACGTATGCCCTATAGGTGGGCTCAAAAGAAGTTGCTATCGATGGCAGGTCCGTCGAGAACAACTTTCAGCGGTCCTACGATCTCAAAATACCACCAGACAGACAAAATTGCCTTCGATTCGAATCGGCCTCTCTTTGTGACAGGTTTGAGCTGGCCTGGTTCACACCATTGCTTTTTTAGCTGTTCAGGCTATATAAGTTGATTCATAATAGATAATAATTCGCTTGATAAAACAATGGTCACATGGATTCGCCATTTATTTTTTTCTAGTACTCGTGATGATTTTTTTAGTGTCCTCGACAAAGCGGTTGGTTTCTCCAGTAATTATTTCATGCGAAGTATTTCGACTACACCTAGCTAATTACCGATACATTACAGATGCAGAAATAAAATTGCTTGTGAGCACAAAAACGCGGAAGAGTGCGTGCTATTGCTTGCCGATGGATTAGTTTCAACAAATTAAATGTTGAAACTAAATGAATGTTGCGTTGCACACCGATGAGACATTACATTATTAAAACCCCCAGCCTGGAGAAATGATCGCGCCCGGAGACGAACGGTGGGGCAGGTGAAGATCACAGAGCAGTATATATATATACACTATCTACCAACAAGTAGTTGGACACGCCTGCAATCGACGATATCCGCGGTCCTGATACCCGTCACTGCCACCGCCGTTAAATATCGTGTGGGAAACAACAACGCAACCAGTCGCATACAAGATGCCACGCAGTTCGGAACTCTCTGATTTCGAGAAAGGTGTAATCGTCGGGTATCACAGAAATGGCCGATCCATACGTGACATATCCAGCGAGTTAAAGTACCCAAAATCGACAGTGGCCTACGTGATTGGCAAGTGGAAGATGAGAGGTGACTATCGGAATGTCCCCCGACCCGGCAGACCCACAAAACTGGGAGTTAGAGACCGACGGGTGCTGGCCAGAGAAATTCGGAAGAACCGCACCAAATCGATGGGCCACATCCGCGAACAATTCAACAGGCATCCCAGAGTGTTCTTTCGATGAATACCATCCGTAAGGAAGCCCATCTGCTCGGTTATTATGGACGTGCTGCCGCCCACAAGCCTTTGATCACCAAGTCCAATAGCGCTGCTTAGCTAACGTGGTGCAAAGAACGTCGACAGTATGACCGTTGAACAGTGGAAACAGATTCTCTGGAGCGACGAATCAAGGTTCACCCTAAACCGTTCGGATGGCAGGGTCTGGGTTTGGCGTCTGACTGGAGAACGCCTCCTGCCCGAATGTATTGTGCTAACTGTGAAGTTCGGCTGCGGTGGAATTACGCTATGGGGGTGTTTATTCTGGTATGGCACGGGACCCTTGGTCGCAATTCCTGGTAGACTCAACGCCGAGACCTACTGCACCATTTGGGATGACCATGCGCTTCCTACGTTGTGGCAGTTTTACGGGGATGGACCCATGTTACTTTCAGGATGACAGTGCCACCTGTCATGTTGCGAGGTCCACCATGGCTTGGTATGGTGACAATGAGGTTAATCGAATGAACTGGTTTGCGCCGAGGCCGGACCTTAACCCTATCGAACACCTCTGGGACGAGTAGGAGCGTCGACTTAAGGAGTGCCCCCACCGTCCGAAATCGGTGAAGGAACTGACCTGTCTTCTCCAATCCGAGTGGAAGAAAATACCGCTAGCCGTCGTACAACGCCTGGTTGAGAGTATGCTCCGGAGGGTCGCAGCTGTAATCGCCGCTCGTGGAGGCTCCACCAACTATTGAAGGTGAATAAACTTCGTTTTCCTTTCCTATCACAGGTGTCCAATTACTTGTTGGGAGATAGTGTACAACCCAAGGACCGGTTTTCGGTTAGTAGAGTGTTCGGAGTCAGAATGGGAAAAGCTGCCGATTTATCGGAGTTTGATAAAGGACAAATTGTGATGGCATTGCGACTCGGAACTGTGATCTCGGAAACGGCGCGGCTTTTGTGTTGTTCACGTGCCGCCGTAGTGAGTATGTATCAAAAGTGGTGCACAGATGGCCAAACGACGAACTGTCGTCCAGTCGTGTGTCGTCTGCTGCTCATTGAGGCCTGAGGTGGAGCGGAGACTGCCTCGCATTGTTCACAGCAACCGAAGGGCCACAGCGAGACAAATCATCCGCTTTGTCGAGAGCACTTGAAAAAATAGGACGCCAGAAGGCAATGTGGCATAACACACGGTTAATCGCACCCTTCTGCGCATGGTCATGCGTAGCCGAAGACCCATCCGGGTCACCATGTTGACTGCCCGTCATCGCCAATAGCGCACGAAGGCCAAGGAAGTCATTGGTGGACCAGTTTCGGGAATGTAGGCGGGAGAAAAGGGTAATGAGTATGAAGTTGAAAAGGTTTTGAATGAGACATGTGATGGATGAGTGACGTACAACAGAGGTGGAGCACGTGTCAAGACGATAAATCTGCAGCGATAGACTCCGTCGGTGTAGCTCAGTCACTTAGAGCAACTCACTCCGGAGCGAGGAGACGTGGTTACGACAAATTCCTGTTTTCGCATTGGCGCACGAATGCAAAATGCATGTATTGGCCATCGGGTTTTTCGAAAAATGAGTCATATTTGTTCCACACATCGTCTGGAATAAATGAGGGTTCTTCCTTCGCTTCAAAAAATAAAATAAAATTCAGAGGGAGATGATGTAACGTACTACAGAGGTAAAGCATGTGTCAAAACGACAAATGTGCAGTAATGCATTCTGTCGGTGTAGCTTAGTCGGTTAAAACAACTCACTCTTGAGCGAGGAGACGCAGACAAATTCTTGTTTTCACAGATGCCAGTGAAGCTCGAGTTGTGTGCCGAGATCGCTGTAAATGGAGAAGACGTTTGATACAGCAACAGAAAATACAGCTTAGCGCCGTCTGTTTCAAACGTTTATCTGGCAGACGAGGCTTCTATGAGGCGCTAACTCTGTATCCCAGAGAACAGCTAAGTAATATGTATGCATCTACATGCCGCCAATGGTACTTAATCCTTCAATGCGTTTTCATTTTTGTTACTGAATCTTTGCAATATTTAACGCGCTCTGCAATACGTTAGCCATACCTTTGTATGCTAAATTTTGTTTCCAAGCAGTTCTGCGTGTGGTGCAGAAATAATTAACCTGCTACAAACGCGTGTCTTGTGTTATAATTTTTTATCTCGTGTTTTTCTTAATACCCGATTTGTCTTTCCATTTTTGTGACCTTACGTTAGCGTAGGAATCAGAAGTTAGCAGATGTCAGGAAAAGAAATTCTATAGCCAAAAGGTTATTTTCTCGTCATGGATTTTTGCTCGTTGTTTCCATAAATATTAAAATACAAAAAAAAAAAAATACAGGAAGTTAAAATAGTTCACTAAAAAAGCTGTTAAGTGCATAACTAAGAAAAAGAAAAATGTACATATGGTGAAAGGAATTTCATGATATTAATAATTCATAGATCGTTAAGTAAGCCGGATGAAAACTGGAGTTCCGTTTCCATGGAAGATATTTGCATTCTCTACTCAGATGGATGAACAAAGAAAAAAGTATCCACCCTCTACTTCGAGACAGTCTCAGCTTTCTTTATTACCGTCGAAACGCGGGAATTTATGTCCTGATTTTAACCGCAAATTTATTAAACATCTCCTATTATGTCAGTTGAGGGTTTGACGTTTATTTGCTCAAAAAGGCATTTTGCTTTACTTATCTCTTAATGATTTAGTAAAGTTTTAGTATCGTGTTATAATAAACAAAGCACGTCTCATTTTTAGCAGAATAAGTTCGCTCGCATAAATTTTGCTTGGAATATTAGAAACAAGAAGGAACGTGTACTACTATTTTGTTGGGATTTCCAGTTCGTTATTTCTATTCCAAAAATGCAATTTCACGTCCTATATAATGACTTGGATGAAATTTCCAAGTGTACACTGAGTGGCCATTTTATTAGAAATGTTAAAATGTTGCTGTGAAATGTGTCTCTTAGCAGCCCCGGTTCCCAAGCGGTTTGAGGCGTTGGCTTCCGATTATTCGTCCGAGTTGGGCACGGGTTGGAGTCCCGAATCAGGCATGGGTGCCCAGCAAAAACTGTGTTGCTGGGCCAGCACTCAAGCCAGCACTGGCCCAGCACTGGCCCAGCACAATGTTGCCGCTGCCCAACCGTCAATAAAATGTCCCGGGGGCCACCAGTTCAGGCCAGCAGCTGGCCAACAGTTGGCACCCGCATCAGTTGTCATATTCCAGAACAGGGCCATCAATTATGCAACACTGGCAGTAGATGCACTTAAGCGGTCCTGCAAGCACGTGCCATAAATGATGGATAGCCTAATGTGGTCCGTCAGTTTCCCGGCAGTCACGCGACGTATATGATGGCATGCCGAATCTTGTCCGCCAATTTTCCAGTAGTATCCATAAAAAACAAAAACACAACTCCTCTCTCTTTCCCAAAGAAACTTCGACACAGCCGAAGATTTCCTCAACAAGTCAGGTAAAACGCCCGTCTGGATCAGGGTAGCATCGAAGCTACGACGTTCTGTTTGCGAAGCGGACACTTTAGCCAATACACTAGTTTGCAACGTACTACCTGATGCTTGAAGGTGAATCTCTTTCCTGCGCGATGTGAAGCGAAGGGTTCTTTCTTTAATTTCATAATATTGAGAGTTATTTTTCATAAGTGTGTCTGTTTCACATAATTCATAAATTATTTTTTCAACGGAACAATTGTTTTTATTTACCTTAAGGGAACTTCACTCATTTTCCACGAGTGTATCAACTTAAAGACGTTTTCCAAAGTTTTGTGGTGTCCTTCTGGTCTTGAAAGGTGATTGTTTAATTACCCAGCCAAAACACAAGTGTTAGGAAACTGCTGGCCACCAGCTGGCAGTGATGGGTCACTGCTGGCTGAAATCTGCTGCGCACGCCCCGGTAGCGGTTTGTTGGTGGCAACGCCATCAGTTGGCGAGCCATTGATGGCTCTGCAGCGTCACCGTGAATTGCGAGCCTCCAAGCAAGTGCCACTATTGGCCCGTAGCTGGAAACCGATGCGACCCCAACACCAGGTGGAAGCAACGGGACTGCGCATGCACAGAAGCAACTCATGGTACCAGTTAGTTGAAGACGACGCTATCGCCATCGTGTTATTTTAGAGGATGTTAAGAAAAAAACATATGCAGAGAGGCGATCATACACCCACTCTATTCCCACGAATAGCAAGAAATAATTTGAAACCGCTTGAAACAAAAGTCCTGGAAAAACTTTAAAAAAACGTTTGTTGGAAAAAAAAAATTATACGCGTACAAAATTTATCAATTATTTGAAAAAAAAAAAAAAAAAAAAGGAAAAAAGCAACGCTATGTGGATATAATGTTCTCATCCATGGGTTGAATACACAAGACTGGAGGAATTCTCTTCTAAAAATAACGAGAAGTAAAATAAAATTCCTTTCCTCTTTAAAACAAATGTAGCTTCGGACAACGGAAAGGAAATATACAACGTTAAAAATGTAACAGAATGTGTCATGAACAGGTAAATATGTTAATTCAATAATCACCTTTCAAGATGACTAGGACAGCAAAAAATTTTCGAAAACGCCTTTAAGTTGCGTTACGTTGAAAAAATAAATTTATGAATTATATGAAACTGAAATTTATGAAAACTGCCTCAAAATATTGAAAAATTAAAGAGATAGACATTCGATTACATATTACGCAGGAACTCAGTTTCAAGCAAGGACTTCAAGTCAGTCCCGTCGGTAGAGAGCTCGCCAGCCCTGGTTCGTTTCCACTCAGATCCAAACGGGCGTTTTCCTCGGTCTGTTGAGAAAATTTCCCCAGCGCAGTGCTGTAATTCAGAAGTTTCGTAAGAGGGAAAAAGAAAGTTGTAGCTTTGGGAAACTGCGGATATTCTTCATTTTTTTTTATGGATACTACTGGAAAATTGGCGGACAAGATTCAGCAAGCCATCAGTTACGTCACGTGATTGCCGGTTGCCACTGCCGAGAAGCTAGCGGACCACATTAGGCTAGCCATCATTTATGGCACGTGCTTGCAGGACCGCTGAAGGGCCACTTGTGGCAGCTGTTGCCTGTGATGGATAACTGATGGCCCTGTTGTGGCATATGACAACTGATGGGGGGTGTCAACTGTTGTCCAGCTGTTGGCCTGAACTGCTGTCCCTTCTCTTGGCGGCCCGGACATTTTATTGGCGGTTCGGCTGCGCAACATAGTTCTGGCCCAGCAGGACTGCTTTTGCTGGGTACTATATTTACCCGTTCATGTTACATTTTGTTACACTTTTAACGCTGTATCTTGTTTTTCCACGGTCCGAAGCGACATTTATTCCAAAGAGGAAAGATATTTTATTTTATTTTAGACGCGAATTCCTCCAATCTTGTGTATTCAAACCCATGGATGAGTACATTATATCCATATAGCGTTGCTTTTTCCCCTTCAAATAATTGATAAATTTTGTACGAGTATAATTCTTATTTTCTTCTAACATGACGATTTTTGAATATCTTTCTGGAGCTTTTGTTTGAAGAGGTTTAGTATGTGTTAAAACGAAAGATATACATAAATTATTTTTTGTTATTCACGGGAATATATTGGGTGTGTTTCATTGTTGTCTGTATTCTAGATTCTTCTTGTGCCAGTGCAGGAATTTTATTACGAAATGCGTTTCTATAAATACATGAGAGTAGTTGACTATTTCTTACAGTTCATTAATTATTTATATAATTTTCTTCCGGAGGTAATCTTTGTCGACGTGGCATTTCATTGGGAAATTAATTTGTCTCTCTACATAGGACTTTTTTTCTTAACGTACACTAAAATAGCACGATGACGTCGTTTTCTACTAACTGGCACCACTAGAGACTACGAACGTGTTGCTTCTGCGCATGCGTAGTCCCGCTGCTTCCACTTCGTGTTGGGGTTGCTTTGGTTACCAGCTACGGGCCACTAGTGGCGCTTGCTTGGTGACCCGTAATTCATGGCGATGCTGCAGGGCCGTCAATGGCTGCCAACTGATGGTTCTGGCACCAGCGAACCGCTATCGTACCGTGAGTGGCAGATTTCAGCCAGCAGTGACCCATCACTGCCATCTGGTGGCCAGCAGTTTCCCAACACCTGTGTTTTTGCTGGGTGTTGTTTGTCTCACGGCGCTAGCTCTGTCCTCTCCCTGGAATCTATGGCCCTAATGTAGGGCCATAGGTTCCACGGAGATGACAGCGCGGAGGACTTCTTATAACTCGGCGAGTTGCTCATGGTTGTCTTTAAATTCTGAAACAGAAACAAATTAGTGAATGAATATCACTTAATTAGGAATGTATTCAGATGTATGGCAACTACCGAGTTTTTTGTTTTTGTTTCTAGGTTTATTTAACGACTACCAAAAGTACTTCTAAATACTGTATGTTAGCAGTCACCCATCCGCTGGTGATTTGAGAGTATTTCTTCCAGGGAAGGGAGAAACACAGCGTGGTTAAACGAGTATACGCATACCTCATTCGAGACTCGAACCGGAGATGAACTCGCGCGAATAGTCAGAAATTTATGCTTCGGACAAACTCGGCTACCGGTGCAGTGGCGAAATGTTTAGAACGAAGGAAAAAGGAAAATCTACATCCTTTGTTGTACGAGGGTTGCTTGATAAGTAAGGTCTCCAATCGTATAAAATAAGTTTCCGACAAATGAAATTAATGAAAGCGATATCAAAATCAAGGAAATTTATTTCTCTTAAACATCACAACCTTATTTTTCAACATAGTCACCATTTACTGTGAACCGTTTTTACAAACGCGCTATCCTTTTTCATTCCGTCCACGAAGAAAGCTTGTGGTTTGCTTTTGATCCATTTACGCACAGAAACTCCAATTTCGGCATCGGATGAAGAATGCTGACCTTTCAACATCTCTTTCAATTTTGGGAAGAGCCAGAAGTCGGACGGTGCCAAAACTGGGCGGTAAGGATGGTGTAGAACAAGTGTGAATTTCAGACTTGTTACTTTTTCCATCGTTTCTCAGCTGCAACGTGGCCTTGCATTCTGGTGATGCAATAAAGTCCTTTCATACTTGCTTTTACACGCCATAAATACCTTTCATACGTCTGTGAATTTCGATTGGCGCGCAACCTTCTAGTGTCAAAAACTCTATCACTGATCGCTGCTTTATACGTAACTCGGAGGTAGCACTCATGATTAACGAACGCCATTACTCAAGTGCGTCTAACAGTGAACTGAAACTAAGCTCGTTTGCACTACCAAAGAATATAAAGCTTCGCTTGAAGAACGTCAACTATCGTTGAGATAACGTAAAACAGGCGACAACAGCGCTCCCACTAGCTGACAGCTTATGTGCTCTGCCGGAAAGCAAGCATTTAGGAGCAAAAGGCATTAGGGGTCCACGGCAGTGGAGCTGGTAGCTTTGGCTCTGCTGGAAAGCAAACATTCAGGAGCAAAAGGCGTGAGGGATGCACGGCAGTGGACCTGGTAGCTTTGGCTCTGCCGGGAAGCAAATATTCAGGAGCACAAGGCGTTAGGGATGCACGGCAGTGGAGCTGGTAGCTTCGGCTCTGCAGGGAAGCAAACATTCAGGAGCAAAAGGCGTGAGGGGTCCACGGTAGTGGAGCTGGTAGCTTTGGCTCTGCCGGAAAACAAACATGCAGAAGCAAAAGGCGTGAGCGGTCCACGACAGTGGAGCTGGTAGCTTTGGCTCTGCCGGGAAGCAAATATTCAGGAGAAAAAGGCGTTAGGGATGCACGGTGGTGGAGCTGGTAGCTTTGGCTCTGCTGGAAAGCAAACATTCAGGAGCAAAAGTCGTTAGGGGTCCACGGCAGTGAAGCTGGTAGCTTTGGCTCTGCCGGAAAGCAAACATTCAGGAGCAAAGGGCGTTAGAGAGCTTTTCTTTAATCCACGAAAATTTTTTTGCTTGTTTCGCGATATTAAATCAACCATTTCTTATTATAGTAGTTTAGGTAGATGCATGCTTCACCAATAGCAACAATAAATTTCCATATGTCTTCGGCTAAGAAATTTTCATAAAGAAGTCTACACCGTGTCTTGCGCTGAGCCACGTGCTTAGGCAAAAGGCGGTGAACATTATGCTTTTTTGTTTTTGTTTTTCTCAGATTCAAATCATGTTTATGATCTTGTTTACAGTTGATTCGGAAATCTTTAATTACTTAGCGATTGGCCTTTGTGTTGGTGGATTTGTTTTTAAAACTGAAGGCCTTACTCTTGAAATAATCGTAAAAGTACGTGCCTCCTTTGGATATTCGTTTAGTGTTCATTTTCCTGTAAGAAGCAATACGTGACGATTTTCCCCTCTATAATTAATAATATTGCTTAATTTACATTTAGAAATGCTAATTCCATGATTTTCACAGCGTTTTTCAATTACGGAATACGAATATTTCTCTTCGTAAAGAGCAAAAACATAACATTTTATCCACAGCTTGTTTACGTGCGCCATTTTCTTAGCAGACTACATTTAACTGCAGCAGATGTTTCTTTTATGTTCATCTAATACGCTGTTGTCAGTTTCAATTCTTTGAACTTCTTTTACTTTCCGTAATTTTTTATCGGAAACGTTCTAAAAATGTGTGAACATCCTCTGCAGTCAACAGGCACGAGGTCTTTCTTACACAACAACGCCCGCCAATATTTTCTCCCAAAGGATCGTTCAACAAATTCAACAGTGGGACTATGAGTCTCGGAAGAACGCTACACATTTCCCAAACCTTGCTTTCACGGTTTATCACTTCTTCCGGCATCTGGATCGACGGACAAGACTCTCTAAACCATACAGTTTGTGTGTCAGGCAGTTGCCACTTTCTTTGCCTCACAGACTCCAGAATTTTATAACCGTGGGACGCACAGCCTCGCAAACCGTTGGAAAAGAGCGTCGAATCAGGAGGGAATTACTTTGTCTAAGCGGTAGGTGCTTCGTATTTTGAAGAGGATTTGCAGGTGGCACACTCATCTTGGACATTTCATCTACACCAACTCAATAGATTTCAGTTAGAAGAAGTAAAACTACATTTCAAACATTCTTCGTAGAGAGATATGGTTGACATGTACGGGATAATGTGTGAACAAGTACAAAAGTTTAACGCCGGGATTATGAGTGAACAAGTACAAAAGTTTAACGCCGGGATTATGAGTGAACAAGTACAAAAGCGTAACAGTGAGATAGTGGGTGAATAAGTTCAAAAGCGTAACACTGGGATAATGTGTGAATAAGTACAAAAGCCTAACACTGAGATTATGTGTGAGCAAGTACAAACGCGTAACACTGGAAAATGTATGAATGAGTGAAAAGCGTAACACTGGAATAATGTGTGAATCAGTACAAAAGCGTAACACTGGGAAATGTATGAATAAGTGTAAAAGCGTAATACTGGAATAATGTGTGAACAAGTACAACAGCGTAACACTGGGATAATTTGTGAACAAGTACAAAAGCGTAGCACTGGATAATGTGTGAATAAACACAAAAGTGTTACACTGGGATTATATGTGAACAAGTACAAAAGCATAACACTGGGAAATGTATGAATAAGTGTAAAAGCGTAACACTGGATAATGTGTGAATAAGCACAAAAACGTAGCACTGGATAATGTGTGAATCAGTACAAAAGCGTAACACTGAGAAAATGTATGAATAAGTGTAAAAGCGTAACACTGGAATATTGTGTGAACAAGTACAAAAGCGTAACACTGGGATAATTTGTGAACAAGTACAAAAGCGTAGCACTGGATAATGTGTGAATCAGTACAAAAGCGTAACACTGGGAAAATGTATGAATAAGTGTAAAAGCGTAACACTGGAATATTGTGTGAACAAGTACAAAAGCGTAACACTGGGAAAATTTGTGAACAAGTACAAAAGCGTAGCACTGGATAATGTGTGAATCAGTACAAAAGCGTAACACTGGGAAAATGTATGAATAAGTGTAAAAGCGTAACACTGGAATATTGTGTGAACAAGTACAAAAGCGTAACACTGGGATAATTTGTGAACAAGTACAAAAGCGTAACACTGGATAATGTGTGAATAAACACAAAAGTGTTACACTGGGATTATATGTGAACAAGTACAAAAGCATAACACTGGGAAATGTATGAATAAGTACAAAAGCGTAACACTGGGAAAACGTATGAATAAGGGTAAAAGCGTAACACTGGAATAATGTGTGAACAAGTACAAAAACGTAACACTGGAATAATGTGTGAACAAGTACAAAAACGTAACACTGGAATAATGTGTGAACAAGTACAAAAACGTAACACTGAGATAATAGACAAAAAGTACACTGAGATAATGGACAAACAAGTACAAAAGCTTAACACTGAACAATATGTGAATAAGCACAAAAGCGTAACACTGGGATTATGTGTGAACACGTACAAAAGCATAACACTGGGAAAATGTGTGAATAAGGGTGAAAGCGTAATACTGGGACAATATATAGTACTCTGTAACAATGGGATAATGTGTGAATAAGTTGTGACGTACTACAAAGGTGAACCACGTGTCAAGAAGACAAATCTGAAGCTATACATTCCGTCCGTGTAGCTTATTCGGTTAGAGCAACTCACTCTGAAGCGACGCGACACGGGTTCGAACCCCGTCTCCGACAAATTCCTGTTTTCATATTGACGCTCGAACGCATAAATGGATCTACTGGCGTTGGGTTCTTCAAAAATGTGCGATGTTCGTTCCACACATCGTCTAGAGTTAATGTAAGATTCGTTCTTCGCTTCAAAAAAAAAAAATATTAAGAGGGTGATGATGAGACGTACTGCAGAGGTGAAGTACGTGTCAAGACGACAAATATGCAGGGATACATACCGTGGGGGCAGCTTATTCGGATAGAGCAACTCACTCCGGAGCGAGAAGATGCGGTTTCGATCCCTGTCATCGACAAATTCCTATTTTCACAAAGCATAAAAGCATAGCACTGAGATAATGTGAGAATAAGTATAAAAGCGTGACATTGGGATAATATGTGAATAAGTACAAAAGCGAAGAGCTGGCGTTTCTAGGAGCTTGAACACATTATTTACAGTCCAAGGCAGTCCGAGACGAACCCGGGTATATGCCCGGATGAGGGATGGATGGCGTGTCTGTCTTACGGCGCTGGCCCTACACTTCCCTGGAACCAATGATCTGAAATTATGGTTTTCTTACAGCTCTCACAGCTACTCACGGCTGGCGTTAAACTCCCCAACAAGAAAGAATATTTTTGTCCCTCTTTGCATTTTTATTTAACTTTCCCCCTTTGCATTTCACTGAAATTAAAGTTAATAATGCGAATAAAAATAGGCTTACCCTAACAGAAATGTCTTGATGCCCCAAATTGGATATTCTTTTGAGGGAAGCATTGTACTATGAGAAAAAAATCCGTACTTAGTTGTAGTTAGTTGGCTTTCATGTATCGTCAAAACAAAAAGCATTGAAGGAAACAGCAAAAACAACTCGATCGCAAAAATAAGTAAAGAAAAATTCCCCAGCACTCATGAATGCTAAAATTAAAAAAAATATATATAAAATAAAGCTTGGGCTTAAATCATCTTAAGAAGAAACCTTTTCGTTCGGTATCTAGGAGACTCATTCCAAGCAGTGAGAAAAAAATAGAGAAAAAAAGGTATTCAGGATTTCAAACTTACATTAAGCTATTTTGGCATAAAAAAAAATTCCACTTTGGAGGCTGACTTGGAGAATTGATAAATTATGGAATTAAAGCATGACGTGTTACTAAAAGTACAGCTAATTAAAATAAAAGACTAAAACGTGAATTGAGAAAAAATTGAAACAGAACATAAATGTTGTTTAAATATCAAACCTTGGCATTAATTCATTTCAGCAAAAAAAAAAAAAAAAAAAAAAAAAACATGGAGCCACGAGAGTTAAGGATAAAATAGAAAGATGAAAACAAAATGAAAATTAGCATGTCTGTGTGCGTAACAAATACGTGAAATTCACATAACACAAATGGGAAAATTTATTAGGAGAAGTTATTCGGTAAGTGTGGGGAAAAATTGTGCTCAGACATTCAGATGGCATATCAAAAAATGAAAACAAAATAACTTAATGAGATCCGACTTTCGAGGAACTCGTTCTTCGTTAAAAAAACAACAACCCTGCACATGACAGGAAGAGCATTTTAATATCCTCAGTGAATTAGTGTGAAAATGGAATAACAAATAATGTAGAAAATGTATAGGAAAGTGAAGGAAGGCTTTGGAATTGGAGAACGAGAAATTGGAGCTCCGGAGCCGCAGTGGTCTAAGCGTTGGCTTCTGACCATTCGTCCGAGATGAGTCCGGGTTCGAATCCTGAAGAAGCATGGATATTGCGTTTGTCTTATGCTTCTGGCTACCTTTCGTGGAACCAGTTGTCCCTAAATTAAAGACGTTGGACGCTGAACACCCAATGAAAAGAAAAAAAGAAGACTACAATGTTTCTTCATTTCAGCTAACGTGCTGTCGATGGTAGGAATGTCTCAAAACTTTTAATAGGCGACCTTTCAGTTAAACATTTAAACGTAATCCCATCCAATATGAAAAAACAAGAAACAAACAAACAAACAACTATAGGCTTCCTTCTGCTCATCTTCCTGACATCCAGGGATATCATCTGTAGACTCAAACACACTTGCAACGGACTTTTCTAAAATAAACGGAATTACTAAACTACGGAAAATCTGTCAAAATACGGAATTTAAAAGTACAGAAGCGTTTAAAAACGGACATTTCGTTAAAAGATGGCAATTTTGCTGCAGGTTACTTTCAGAAGTTTTCCGATAATTCACACCACTTATTTTTTACGCTTTCCAACCGTAGGTTGAAGAAGCGCATATGCTCCAGCTTTGTCCGTCTGTCTGTCTGTCTGTCTGCCCGTCCCACGATAACTTGCGTAAAACTGGTTCGATTTTGATGACATTTTAGTATGTGGTAGGGCACCACCCTATTGAAAATGAGCGAAATGGGGTGGGGCCAAAGGTGAGGACATAGGAGCGGAATCCATTTCATTGCACTTATGCGTCATAACTTGCGTACAAATGGTTCGATTTCGATGGAATTTTAGTATGTGGTAGGGGACTACCTGGGAACGAACCCTATTGAAAATGGGCAAAATGGGGTCAAAGGTCAAGACATAGGAACGGGATACATTCCATTGCCCTTATGCGTCATACCGTACGTAAAAATGCTTCGATTCCGACCAAACTTTATAATGTTGTTCTGGAGGTATATTGAACCGGATCTGTTGAATAACATCGAAATGGGGTCAAAGGTCAGGACACAGCAGCGATATTTATTCCACAGCCATTATCCTCATAACTTGAGTAATGATATCTGGTATGTTGGAAAGCGTATCGTAATCAATGCATTGCATGATTTTACTTGTTTTAAAAACTAAACAGTCGAAGTACTTACGATTACCACTGCAATGATTTAGTAAATATTAACTTTTTTGACTCACATACCTTTTTTCATTAGTTTTACGACAATAACATTAATTAATCCGTCTACCAAAGCACCGCTCAATTTAAGCAATTAGTAAACCTCATTCCACAAAATCGGAGAGTCAGTGAAACCGTGGTCGTCTTAAAGAATAAAATACTTGTTAGAAACGTTGCATGTCCTTAATATACAATAAACCTTATTGTCTGTCGTTATGATTTACTTCCACTTAGTATGTACCAGATTGTAGCTCGGTGTGGTCGTGAGTGACGCGAATAAATGCAATGCGTTGTACGTAAACAAATGTCTACTCTCGAGTCACTCGTCTTATTTCTCAGCCGGAAAGATCTTGGCATGCGAAAGATGCATATCACAAATTTTCTACTAAGAGTACCGTGATACTCTTTGTAGATAATAATTACATGATATTCTATCGATTTTTTACTGAGTGTACCGTGTTTGTCCAATAATCTAATTTGATTTACTTAGGAAAAGAGTTAATTTCACACAGGATACCATAATAGACAATTCTGATTTATGTCTTGGCAATACCATTGCTGTACGCTGTTGACACAGTCCTGCTGGTGGAGACCAAAACGGGAGTAAGATAATCCCAGTACGAAGTTTGTATAAAATTCAAATTGATTATAAATATAGGAAAACCGAAGATAACTTCGGTTTTTGAGCGAGGAACTGTTAGCACTGAGTGCAATATCATTCTAAATACTACATAGATAGATTAGAAGAACGAGCTTGTATCATATATCAAGGAAGCGTGCTTGACAATAAAAACAAATTCGATGACGAATACATCTTTGAAAGCCATTGCTGTGTTAGCAGGAATTCACACGAATGATGATTTCTCAAAGAAGTCATAAATGATTGTGCATGAAAGTGTGAAATAAAAGTGTGCATGAAAGTGTGAAACAAAGTGTGCATGAAAGTGTGTTCCTGCTCTGATGAACGACATTGAAAGCAGTGTTCTGCAGAAGAGACATAGGAAGTCGTTCATGTGCTGGAGAGATGCGTCACGTAGGTGGAGAGGGATGGCAAGACACCTTCTGTTCATGTGATAAACGAAGATGAGTTGCAGATTTGTAATGCGAAGCAAAGCGTTGCTACTAAGGTGGGGACAAATATTCTTACGGGGTTTGAGCATGTTGAAATAATGAGTTGCAAGATGCTTATAAAACTAGTTTATTCAACCCAAGCGCAGGAGAGAAAGGTAAAGAAAAGCCAAGGAAATCATGCGTGACGCGCACTACCTCTGAGGGGAAACCCATGTTATGACGGCATGTTGCATCTAAAAGCCCTTGCCGGCGTAGCTTAATTGAGAAGGCTCTGGATCCGAAAGTTGTGGGATGGAATACCGCTATCGGCATAATTTGACTTTCGCGTCGGCTCCCGAACATAAAATTTATTTACTGTCCGTTAGATTCTTCGAAAAATGTGTGATGCCCTTTCTACACATCGTCTGGAATTAGTTAGAAGAATTACTCTTTTACAGAGAGTTACTTCAAGAATGGTTTGTCGCCTGAATCGGAAGCCTACAATTGCGTCTCAGCCCTTTCTGAAAGGGCGAATTGTATGTGGCGTACCTACATCTGAGGTGACGCCCATTTCAAGACGGTTAATACACCGACAGATAACCTTGACAAGACGGCAATTAAGCCACACCGACAGGTAATCTTTCTATGTGTGGCTTAATTGGGAAACCATTCGGCTCGGGAGAAGAGAGATGTGGGTCCGTGTATCGCCATCGGCAGAATTTGGGTTTCCCACATGGGACGACCAGATCCAGGAATATCTGCATGAGAAAAAGATAATGGGTATGAAGTATAAAAAGTTCTTAAAGGAGACGTATAACGAATGCCATTGAAGCTTGAGTTTGTCCAATCACTGACTTCTGACCATTCGTCCGAAAGGGGTCCGGGTTTGAATCATGGTAAGACATGGTATTTGTCGTACAGTGGCTGTCTCTCTTTCCTGGAACCAATGGCTCTAAATCAGGGACGGGCTACTGTTTACAGACCATCGAGTTGCACATGCAAGTCGTTAAACTCCCAAACAAACAAGCAAACAAACCAAAAAACAAAAAAGGAAGCTTGAGTTGTGTGCCGAGATCGTGTGCCATTTCGCTAAAGTGTAATCTAGTAGACCAGCTTTTTTTGATAAGCTAACTATCAGGGAAGCATTTAGTGATATGTATGTAGAATTAATTTTTGCGGCTGTAGGTGATTTCAGTGGTGTTTGAATGAAAATAAAACGTTGAAAAAAATTGAAATTGAGATACTGTTTGAACCGTGAACTTTAGCTCTTTCAATTTAAGAGTTTGCCTCCTACATGAGCACTGACGATGCGGAGTTGTTCCAACCTTTTGGAATTCTCCGCTCTGTAGAAGAATGAACGCAACGCGAATAAATTTCAACGTCGAGGCTGTTGCCACGTGGAGTTTCGATCATGGAAATTCCCAAAAATCGAGCCTCGAACATATTGGTGGGATGCAAATGGATGAGGCAAGCACAGAGCTTCCTCGCCTGTTTCTGTATAGAGAGGAAAGTATTTCAACCTCAGCTATTTGTGTTGTTGCCTGCACGGGTTTAGATTCCGTGGTATACAACCACATGCTGCTCAAACTCAATAAAATGACGGCCGACGAAACTGCAATTTTAATAAAAGGCTAAAAGATTTTTTTATTAAATTACTGTACCTGTATGAGATTTTTCCAACAAAAATTCAGCTTAGCGGTACTTGATAGATAGTAAAAAACACGAGTCAGTGTACAAAACCCAAACAGAAAAAGCTCTATTAGAAATTGGGTGTTACGGTTCTAAAAATATTTATAAATCACAGCATACACCGATGAGCTATTGCATTATGACCACCTACCTAAACAGCTATAGGACCCCCTTTCGCCCGCATAAAAGCGACCACTCGGGGAGGATTCGATGAGGTGGCGATAGATATCCTAGGGTATCTGGTACCATAATGTCAACAGCAGGTCCTCCAGTTCCCGTACATTTCGGGGTGGTGATGATTTAGCGCGAACCCGCTTTTCCAAGTCGAACCACAAATGTACGATTGGATTCATGTCAGGTGAATTCGGTGGCCAGGGCATTGACAGAAAGTCACCAGCATGTTCCTCGAATCACTCCTCGATAATATACCATGCCACACTGCCAGAATCATTGACGATTCTGGCAGTGTGGCATGGTATATTATCCTGTTGGTAATGACCATCACCAACAGGAAACACAGTTGCCATGAATGGGCGAACTTGGTTCGCCACGATGTTCAGCTACTTGACAGCTGTCAGGGATTGCGCTATTGGGGTAATGGGGCATAAAGTGTCCCAAGAAAAAAACATCGTCCACAGCATAACACCGCCGCCGCCGCCGAACTGTTTCCGCCCAACAGTGCATCCAGATGTCATAGCCCCCGTTAGTAATCAACGTAACCACGCTCGGCCGTATACGTGATGCACCAGAAATGTTGATTCCTCAGACCAGGCCACTTTCTTCCAATCATCCACCGTCCAAACTCGATGATATAACGAAATAATTTCTCCGTCATTTTTGTCCACGCCGGGCATCGAACCCGGGTTCCCTCATTCCGGAATAAGTCGCTCTCCCAACTGAGCTACGCTGGAGTATTCTCTCGCTGCTATCTGCCTTTATCTCACGTGCGTCCTGAAGTGCAGGCGCGTCACAATGATCTTGTGCTCACTTCATGCGTTGTTGGCGATGACGTGCCGTGAGCATAGGGACCCGGCTGGGTCTTCGGCTACGCAGGCCCATGCGCAGAAGGATGCGGTGAACTGTGTGCTGTGACACATTGCGTTGATTACCACTGTTGTAGCTGTGGGTGATTTGTCGCATTGTGGCACTGCGGTCGCTGTGAACAATGCGCGACAGTCTCCTCTCCCCTCTGGCATCAGTCAGCTGTGGACGACGGTCGTCGTTCGGACATCTGCGCACCACTTTTGATACGTACTCACTACAGCGGCGCGTGAAGAATCCACAAGCCGCGCCGTTTCCAAGATCGTAGTTTCGAGGCGACGTGCCATCACAATTTGTCCTTTATCAAACTCCGATAAATCGGCAGCTTTTTCCATTCTGACTACGAACACTGAACTTACCGAAAGCCGGTCCTCGGGTTGTATATATACCGCTCTGTGAACTTCACTTGCGCTACCGTTCGGTCTCCAGGCGCGCCCATTTTTCTAAGATAGGGGTGGTCATAATATAATGACTCATCGGTATACATGAATATTTACTTAAAGCTTATAAGCAGCCGTCCTAGAACGGGCTGCAGGTTAGTAGATTTATTATTTAAGCAAGCGTAACGTTTCTACTTACAATTAGGTGCAAAATACGTTGCCTATCAGTCGGAGAATTCAGTCTGTATTTCAATTCCACTAGAAATTAAACGCTCTGACGCTTACAGTGTGTCCTTATGAGCAGGTTGTTCCATGCCCTTTGTGAACTGCTGACGTAGACACTGCTGTGGAGATATAATCTAGATGCTGTAGATCCTGATGTAGTGAGAGGATGCACGTTTCAAGTGCTGCAACATTATGCATAGCGGTGTTTATCACCTTGCATGGTGAAATTTATCTCTCGTTGAATGTCAAGTAATTTGACATATCTTCAAAACGCAGAGCGTGTAAGTATTAATCAGGAAAGAGGGGCAACATGGCATTCGGACAGCTGCTTGGTTGGCCAAGCGGTCAACGGTGCTGATCTGTGGATAAGCTTTTGAGTTAGGATTTGATTCGAGTTACATATATGGCACGGCTTGTACGTGTGTCCTATGTAGCTGGTTGTGTCCCAGTACTGGAACAAATAATACACTGCCCGAAAATGAAAAGAAGAAAACCATTAAAAATTGCCGCTGCATCTGTGATATTTATATTGTAGCAACAACTTGTTAAGAAAGGAAAGTGATCACACGTGTGAAGTGATTCAATGTTTATTTTACCTTTTAGTGCGTATTACAGTGTACATAAGGCACATTTTAATAAGGTGTTGCACCATTTCCAGGCGCAATACAAGCTGCCAATCTGGCATGCAATCGGTCGTACAAATGCTGGATATCACGCTGGGGGATAGCATTCCATGCGATTTCAACTTGGACGCGTAATTCAGAGATGGCCGCTGCCGGCCGGAGTCCGCGGAAGAGTCATTGCTCGCTCCAGTCCCAGACATGCTCGATTGGAGACAAGTCCGGAGAGCGTGCTGGTGACACCATCTTACCACGGCCGGTACCTCTGGAGTTTGACGGAAGGATCACCCTCTTTCCCACAGACCCACTGTACGGCTCGCTTGAACTCCGATAATTGAACAAATGTTGTTCGCTTGCCTCGTCCAGGCATGGTACCTTCTTCAACGAGAACTGAACAACACGACACCAGAGGAATGACTTCGTTCTGCACGCACTAATCCTTAAATACGCTCTGCGTATATTAGCATGCTGTCGTCCGCAGGGACTTCATTATTTCATCCAATGACAGTCCAACTTGGATCACAGTTTCTGTTGTCCTTAACAATTAACATATAAAATAACGTTCCTACCGGCACTCCTTCTGATGATCTTTATTATTTTTTTTTCACTTTCCGGCAGTGTAGATACTCACGGGAGTCGTCTAACACGTAAAAAATAAAAATTGATTTTCGTATTAAAAATATTCATGTTCATTTTTGCCAGCTTACTTCACTCATTTACATAACATTACATACATTTTTCGTAGGAAAATTCTCGACAACCAAGAAATATTTCTTAGCCGATCAAATAATCGAAATTTATGGCAAAGATCTGTAATTCAAACAGTTTAATACTCGATTATTATTTAATTATTTGATAAAATAATTTAATAATTGATTATTTGATCTAATATTTCTCGGCCGATCGAATAATCAAATATGTGCAAATACACTATCTACCAACAAGTAATTGGACACTTGTGGTAGCTAAGGAAAACGAAGTTTATTCACCTTCAATAGTTGGTGGAGCCTCCACAAGCGGCGATTATAACTGCGACCCTCCGGGGCATACTCTCAACCAGGCGTTGTACGACGGTTAGCGGTATTTTCTTCCACTCGGCTTGGAGAAGACAGGTAAGTTCCTTCACCGATTTCGGACGGTGGGGAAACCCCTTAAGTCGACGCTCCAACTCGTCCCAGAGGTGCTCGTTAGGGTTAAGGTCCGGGATCTGCGCTGGCCAGTCCATTCGATTAACCCCATTGTCACCATACCAAGCCATGGTGGACCTCACAACATGAGAGGTGGCATTGTCATCCTGAAAGTAACATGGGTCCACCCCGTAAAACTGCCACAACGTAGTAAGCGCATGGTCATCCAAAATGGTGCAGTAGGTCTCGGCGTTGAGTCTACCAGGAATTGCGACCAATGGTTCCGTGCCATACCAGGAGAAACACCCTCATAGCATAATACCACCGCCGCCAAACTTCACAGTTGGCACAATACATTCCGGCAGGAGGCGTTCTCCAGGCAGACGCCAAACCCAGACCCTGCCATCCGAACGGTAGAGGGTGAACATTGATTCGTCGCTCCAGAGAACCTGCTTCCACCGTTCAACGGTGCGCTGCCGACGTTCTGCGCACCACGTTAGTCGAGCAGCGCTATTGAACTTGGTGATCAAAGGCTTGTGGGCGGCAGCACGTCCATGATAACCGAGCAGATGGCCTTCCTTACGGATGGTATTTATCGAAAGAACACTCCCGGATGCCTGTTGAAACTCTTCGCGGATGTGGCCCATCGATTTGGTGCGGTTCTTCCGAATTTCCCTGGCCAGCACCCGTCGGTCTCTAACTCCCAGTTTTGTATGTTTGCCGGGTCGGGCACATTCCGACAGTCACCTCTCATCTTCCACTTGCCAATTACGTAGGACACTGTCAAGTTTGGGTACTTCAACTCGCTGGATATGCCATGTATGGATCGGCCATTTCTGTGATACCCGACATTACACCTTTCTCGAAATCAGAGAGTTCCGAACTGCGTGGCATCTTGCATGCGACTGGATGCGTTGTTGTTTTCCAAGCGATATTTAACGGCAGCGGCCGTGACGTGTATCAGTTCCGCAGATATCGTCGATTGCAGGGGTGTCCAATTACTTGTTGGCAGATAGTGTATCTGTAATTAAAAACAGTCTCTTGATTCCTCCATGTTAGAGCAAAACTTCATATAAACTAGCCGCATCTTTGCCAAACACAAATGAAAACTGATTTGAATAAAATGCTAAAATTCTACTTCTATGATTTAATTTTAAAATGTTCTGGATACCCCTAATTTTATTTCAAGTATAGGAAATACTGATCTAAAGTGTTTCATACAAGACACGGAAAAAGACGTTAACCACCCCGGTGGCTCAGTTGTTTAAGAGATAGCTTCTGACCATTCGTGCGAAATGGGCACGGGTTTGAACCCCGGTGAAGCATGGATGTTGTGTCTGTCTCTTAAGACACTGGTTCTTTCTCCCTTTACTGGAACCAGTGGCCCTAAATTAGGGACGGGTGACTGTTTGTAGCCCACTGAGTTATTCACCACGGTGGTCGTCAAACCCCCAATAAAAAAAGTTAGTTTCTACCAAGCTCAGAAATATTCCTTTTTTGCTTCGTGTTTAACAACCCCCTTGAGCATCGAGGAAAGTCTCTCGTCCCAAATTAGGGGTCACTGTTCTTAGACCACCTATACCTCGCCCATGACTAAAAGCCAGGCCCAGACTCGATGGTTAAACAGAAGCCCGCTCCTCTGACCATTCTGCAGCCAGGGATACGACTTACACCAAGGTTTCAAAAGCGCGGAACATATTTAAAAATATTAATTGCAACAATTTCGCATAATTCATCGGGTATATATCTTCTGGTTTCATATTACAAGCTGCAGTATTGTGTTTGCTTGAATACTATAACTTGAATGTGAGATCAAATGTATATGTTCCCAACTAATCGCGGGAGCGGACTCGAATCTGAGATAAGATGATTTCCTTTACAAGGGAGGCTCTCCGCTTAGGCATCCAAGTGGTACGAAGCTTCTACCCATTCGTCCGAGATGGTCCGGGTTCCAATCCTAGGGGAGCTTGGATGAGTGTTTGTTCTACGGCACTGGCTGGTTCCCACTATTGGAACCAGTAGACCACATTAACGACGGAACACTGCGTTTAGGGATGGACGAGTGCGTATTGCTCATTAAATTGGTCTCGGTGATCCGCCCTGCAAAAACATCACAAGTACAGACACCAGTAAATCCGATGACTCCATCTTTCTTATATCCATTGGAGAAAATCGGAATACAAACAACCTGCACTTTTATGACGAAGCAAATTTCTCCATCATTTTTGTGCCAATAGGCGATATTCAAACCCACAATTCTCGGCTCCAAGTGCTATCCACTATACTACACTGCCACGTGCTCTCACTGCTATCTGCCTTTATCTCATGTGCGTCCTGCAGGGCAGGCACGTCACACATTCCAGAATGAGGTGAGCGTGTGTGGCTTTAAACTTTAAGCTCTTTAAACTTTAATTTTATCATTAATCATCAAGTACTTTACTTGCAAACAGAACGAACTGTTGACTCACTCTACAGCGTTCTGGCACACTGTAAAAAATAAGTGGTGTGAATTCACGGAAAATTTCTGAAAATAACGTGCAGCAAAATTTCCATCTTTTAACGGAATTTACGCCCTTAAAGTTCCCGCTTTTCTTAAACCTGTATTTTCACAGATTTCCCGTAGTCAGTAATTCCGTCTCAAGCTTTTCCGGATTTAGACAAAAATTTCGCAAACTCCAACACGATGAATATTTCAGCCCTTACGCGAGACAATCCTTTTGCGCCGGTGATCGAACCCAGGTTATTTAGATTGAAGCAGCGCGTCTTAATCACTGAGCCACAAAGTCACAGGAATCAGACTCACATTTACAGTAAAACTAATTCGGCGATGATAAAATTCTTTTTTTTTGTTTTCATTAATGCTACTGATTTGGTCATTTTATTTTCTATTGGAACTTATTTGTTTGAATACGTTTGTAATCATTTTATTTTTTCTGCAGGAGGTCTTATTATAAATTACGTAGTTTTTTTACGTAACTTGTAATAAGACTTCATACAGAAAATAAAAGTTACGCATAGCGATTTTTCGAAGCAATGGAATGATTTAGAATTTGAGATCTTTTTTCCAACGGATAATAACTTTTAAATATCTTTAAGAGAAGGTGCAACATGCTGTTTTATAATATTATTTCACAGAACTTCTAAATACAAAAAATATTAAATTTACTCTTGATGCCTATATAGTGTTTTGCTTAAGGACTCCACAGACTGATACATAGACATCGTACAATCACCTGTACGATAAATTAAGTACCCGGTTTCTTATGGTAACACAATATACATGGTCGAGTCACATTATTGTGATCACCAGCTAATATCCAGAGCAACCACCGTGTGCAGCGCGGGCAGCAGCTTGACGGGCTGGGAGTGACTCAATAAGGTGCTGGAAGGTGTTCACAGGCATGTGGACACATGCTGACTGTCGTGCATCTGACAGCTGCTGGAGGGTGCGTGGTGGAGGATCCATAGAGCGGAGAACACGATCGAGGTGTTCCCACAGATGTTCAATTGGGTTCTGGGTAATTAGGGGGCCAGGAAGTACTTTGAAGTCTTCATCGTGCTCTTCCAACCATTCTCGCACATTTCTAGCTGTGTGACACGTTGCATTGTCATGATGGAAGATCCAATCAGCCCCAGGGAAGACAATCAGCATGTATGGGTGTACGTAGTCTGCAAGGATGGGTTCATAACGAATTCGGTCAATTGTATCTTTCACAGGTATGAGTGGACCCACGGAATGCCACGAAAATATTCCCCAGACCATAACACTGCCCCCACCAGCTTGTGCTCTTCCAGAAACCGCCGAAGAGGGTTTGTTCTCCGATGTTTCTCGTATTATACTCCAAAGTCCATCCGTTCGATGAAACAGAAAACGTGACTCATCGGAAAAAGCAATCCTTTGCCAATCAGCGAAGGTCCAATTCCGATACTGCCGTGCGAATGTAAGCCTTTTCTGCCGATGCACCTTCGTTAGCATAGGTGCAGTGACCATCCGTCTGCATTGGAGCCTCATACGCAGCAGGGTTCGCTGAACTGTCGTTCTAGACGCACTTCCGGTAGTCCCCTGGTTCATTCCGCCAATGGTTTACTTCACTGTAGCGTGTCGATCTGCCCTCACGCACCTTCGCAGCCGACGGTCACCTCTCCCATCATAATGGCAAGTGGTGATCTGCAGTTTGCACGTCGCTTATTCGCAATGGGGCCATTTCTCTAATCACGATAGACTTTAACAACAGCAGCAGACGAACAATTAACGAACTGCGCTGTTTCAGGAATACTGCTACCCTTGGCTTGAAAGCCGATAATCATCCCTTCTTGCAAATCTGATAAATCGCTCCTTTTATCCATGACAGCAACAAGTGATATGTTTTCAGAATGCATACAGAACACTTTATGTACCCTAAAAGCCACCTGACGACACGGTCCTTCTTTCATTGGCTACGCGCTATTGACGTCACAAGTAGAAGGTGGTCTCAATGATGTGACTCGACTGTGTATAATAGCTGGTGCCCAAAATGGGGAACAGGGAAAGAAATGTCCTGTGCCACAGTAACCAAAATCCATACGATATACTTATCTACAATTTCCGATCCAGCTACAGAACTACAAAATCAAGTACTTCTACAGATTATTGAAATTTAACGGTTAGTCAAACCGCCAAGTATTACCGTGAATCTCTCCTATTACCGGAAAGTTTTCGTCATATTGATACGGAAAAAGCGAAAACGGAATTTTCCCGTTAGCACAGGGAGACTGTAAAGTCCTTTAACAAAACAAGGTGGGTGATTAGTACACATCAAAACAAACAATATTTGCAATGGAACCTAGGACCGCATTCCACTCCTAGTGCCAGAAAAGGGCACGTTCGAAAAACGTCCAGCAGGCACATGGAGTTCCAACCAGTGCATGAGAAGCACAAGATGCAGATTAGGTGCGCTGAACACGTGAGTAGACCATGAGGAGCAAACATTTAGAAACGCAGCCGAACCCGTTCAGCGATATTACCGTGCAAAAATCACATGAGAATTGACACATACGTCTGGCCGGTGCAGCGTACCGTTTGTTCCTGGAGCAAATGCTTCCCGGTCTGTTGCAGGATGTCCCGCTCACCACACGGAGGGACATGTAGTTTATGCACGATGGAGTCCCAGCGCACTTTACCACCGAGGTCCGATACTTCCTAAATGCGACATATCCCGGGCGGTGGATTGGGAGCGATTAACCTGCGGTTTGGCCTCCACGCTCCTCGGACCTTAATCCACTGGACTTCTTCTTCTGGGGGCACATGAAAGCAATGGTGTATGAGACACCTGTGGACTTCCTGGTAGATATCGTAGCGCAAATCGCTGTTGCTGCGGACAAGATCAACACCACACCGAGAGTCTACGAGAGGGTGCGACAGTCCTTCATTCGCCGGTGTGGGCTGTGCAATGGCGCCATTGGACGCCAGTTTGAGCCGCTCCTTTGAGTCTTTCTCTGATGCGATTGGAATTGTGCAACTCATAAATTAGGCATGTCTCTTTGTTTCCGTTGTTGAAGGTTCAACGTGGATATCTAACTTTTCTGCTTTCTGGCACCAGGAGTGGAATGCGGCCCTAGGTTCCATTGCGAATATTGTTTGCCTTGATGTGCACTATCACCCCTCTTGTTTGTTGAAAGAGTTTACAATCACCCTGTATAAGAAGGGAATTGCGAAAAGGTTTCTGAAAATTCAGAATTTTTCTGGCGTACGAAAAATCTGTGAAATTCAGAATTTCCCCCGTCATTTCACAGGAAAAGCTGTATCAAAAATATGCTTCGTTAATTCACGAAAGAAATCACCGAAAGTGGCACGTGAATTTCAGAAATTTTTTTACAGTCATTAAAATTGAGGAAAAAGGTGTTAGAAACATTTACAGAGGACGAAAACCTATAAAAATGTAATGTTTAGGACACAGTTTTTGGGGGGGGGGGGGGGGGGAGTAATGTTTCCCATGCAGATATCTACGCAATTACCAATAAAATATCTTCACTAATTTAATTCTAATGTTGGAGGTCTCAATTAACGCAAACTTCCGGGAAGCGAATAAATCCGAGCACATTTTTTAAAAATTTATTTCCTGGACATTTGCTTAATCATTACGTCAAATTTTTGAGTGTAGGAGAGGATATTGATCAGAATCCATTTAGCTGCGTCTAAATGTGAGTACGGTTACTTATTCCTTCGCAGTAAGTCGATGATGTCGAGGATTTCATATTGCCCGAAGCAACTATTTATTTCTTCTGCACCTTAGCCATCGTCACTCCTACTGCTGCCGGCAAAGATCACCACATGAGCTCCATTGAGGAAAGCAGCACATTCAACTGAGATTGCGATCGAAAGATCGATTCTTAAGGTATTACCTGGGAATCCAGCGACGCTGATAGTGTATCCTGCTCTTCCTTTTATTTTTTATTTATTTTTTTCTTCCTTCCACGCTACATCTTCCATCTTCCACAAATGCTTCCCGCAAACCATGGCGTGGATTTACTCATACGCGATAAACTTATCTTCAACTCAGTTGGGGGTGGGGGTGGAGGGGGGTGGCTTGTTCTCTTCATTAGTATTTTCTACTAATTTACGATGTACTGAAGAATGTACGCCCGCAATAAATTGTTTTAGTACAACGTCTACTGAAAGGTTATCAGTCTTTCCCTGGTCCTAGGTAATTACACGCACTTCGAATTTTTATACCGCTCTCCGGGAATAAATCGATGAATTTTAAGCGTCCATCAAGCAATTTTATATTTGTTTGCGTCAAGGTGTTTAACTTTTGTTTGTGTGGCACAGTGCCAAGCGTAAATTGCCATGTCCATGCGCTCATGCATACGCAGGAGAACTCTTACTTAAGGGGCTACGCATGGTGGCTACATCTGACGCAACGCGTCGCACGCCTAAAGCTGCTGAAATATTTTTACTCTATTCCCGAGTGTATGGCACAAAAATGGTTATTCAAATAGTGGAAGCCCATATGAAAACAGAAATTTGCCGCCCCGGTGGCGCAGTGGTCTAAGGCGCTGGCCTCTGATCATTCGTCCGTACGGGGCCTGGGTTCGAATCCCGGTCAGGCATGGATGTTGTGTTTGTCTTACGGCACTGGCTCTCTCCCTTCCCTGGAACCAGTGACCCTAAATTAGGGACGGGCGACTGCTTATAGCCCATTGAGTTGCTCACGGTGGTCGTTCAACCTCCAATCAAAAAAAAAAAAAAAAAAAAAAAAAAGAAAACAGAAATTTATCGGTGACGATTATCGAAACCGCATCCCTCTGCTTCGGAGATGAATGCTCCATTAGTTTAGCTGTGCTGAAGAAATTTATCCGCTGCAACTTTGTCGTGTTGACAAGCGCTTCACTTCTGTAGCACGCCATAAGCAAATTAACCGCTGTCATTCTTGGAAGTCTATCGACGACTAAGAACGCAAAACAACCGCCATTTTGGTGATATAGAAGCCAATGTGTGAAATCTGCAGTACCAATGTTATAACAAGGCGGAGTATTTTCAACTTGGATCTCGCCCTTTGGATTTAACTGCTATAATATATATATAGCCTGTGCCGTTAATGCACACCAGATGGTTTTGATTTGTTTTTTTTGTTGTTTTTTTTTTGATTGGTGGTTTAACGACCACCGTGAGCAACTCAATGGGCTATAAGCAGTCGCCCGTCCCTAATTTAGGGTCACTGGTTCCAGGGAAGGGAAAGAGCCAGTGCCGTAAGACAAACACAAAATCCATGCCAGACCGGGATTCGAACCCGGACCCCTTACGGACGAGGTTTTGATTTGATTTATTGGAGGTTTAACGACCACCGTGAGCAACTCAATGGGCTATAAGCAGTCGCCCGTCCCTAATTTAGGGTCACTGGTTCCAGGGAAGGGAAAGAGCCAGTGCCGTAAGACAAACACAAAATCCATGCCAGACCGGGATTCGAACCCGGACCCCTTACGGACGAGGTTTTGATTTGATTTATTGGAGGTTTAACGACCACCGTGAGCAACTCAATGGGCTATAAGCAGTCGCCCGTCCCTAATTTAGGGTCACTGGTTCCAGGGAAGGGAGAGAGCCAGTGCCGTAAGACAAACACAACATCCATGCTTCACCGGGATTCGAACCCGGACCCCTTACGGACGAATGATCAGAGGCCAGCGCCTTAGACCACTGCGCCACCGGGGCGGCACACACCAGATGGAGACGTCTCAGTAGCTGAGCCCATCTTACGGATTTATGATGTCAGAAGCTGACTTAAAAATACACATAGCGCCGTGGATTGTTGGCCACCGTGGCGTAAATGTAACGCACTCGGCTAGATATCGAGAGTTCTGTTGGTTCAATTCCACAGCGGCGGCTGAAAAACAATTTTTCGGTTGCTGCGTGTTTTTAGAACGTGGTTAAGAGCGATGTATTTATTTATTTACTGTCGCCACCTATTTGGAGTATTTTCAAGGCGGAGCACATTAATATTATACACGCAATTGCCAAAATATTACGAGCCTTTATGATAAGATAGTCAGTGAGAGTAACCGCTAATAAATGCAAAGGGAGGAAGCAACTTAATTGGTTATAAATAGTCGTACGCACCTGATTGTTCGTGACCAGGATCGAATACGCGCCCCCTCACTCCGGAGTAAGTTGCTCTCCCAACTAAGCGGCGCTACAAGGCCGGAATGTATCGCTGCAGATTTGTCGTCTTGTAAAGTGTTTCACTTCTGTAGTACGTCACATCATTTCCCTCTTAACTATTTCTTTTTTTTAAAGCCAAGTAGGAATTTTTCATTAATTCCAGACGATGTGTTGTATGATTACAAACCGGGAGGAGTCGCATCTACGTAAAACCACTCCATACCATGATGGAGCCTCATCCAAACTTAACAGTTAGAAGAGCACAATCGGACGAAAATCGTTCGCCGAATTGTCGCCGAATTCAAAGAGTGAACAGCCAATTCAAAGACTGAAAAGCTAATTTAAAGACTAAAAAGCCAATTCAAAGAGTGAAAAGCCAATTCAAAGAGTGAAAAGCTAATTCAAAGAGTGAAAAGCCAATTTAAAGAGTGAAAAGCCAATTCAAAGAGTGAAAAGCCAATTCAAAGAGTGGACAGCCCATTCAAAGAGTGAAAAGCCAATTCAAACAGTGAAACGCCAATTCAAAGACTGAAAAGCCAATTCAAAGGGTGAAAAGCCAATTCAAAGAGTGAAAAGCCAATTCAAAGGGTGAAAAGCCAATTCAAAGAGTGAACAGCCAATTCAAAGACTAAAAAGCCAATTCAAAGAGTGAAAAGCCAATTCAAAGAGTAAAAAGCTAATTCAAAGAGTGAAAAGCTAATTCAAAGAGTGAAAAGCCAATTCAAAGAGTGAAAAGCCAATTCAAAGAGTGGACAGCCCATTCAAAGAGTGAAAAGCCAATTCAAAGAGTGAAACGCCAATTCAAAGACTGAAAAGCCAATTCAAAGGGGAAAAGCCAATTCAAAGGGTGAAAAGCCAATTCAAAGAGTGAACAGCCAATTCAAAGACTAAAAAGCCAATTCAAAGAGTGAAAAGCCAATTCAAAGAGTAAAAAGCTAATTCAAAGAGTGAAAAGCTAATTCAAAGAGTGAAAAGCCAATTCAAAGAGTGTAAAACCAATTCAAAGAGTGGACAGCCCATTCAAAGAGTGAAAAGCCAATTCAAACAGTGAAACGCCAATTCAAAGACTGAAAAGCCAATTCAAAGGGGGAAAAGCCAATTCAAAGAGTGAAAAGCCAATTCAAAGGGTGAAAAGCGAATTCAAAGAGTGAACAGCCAATTCAAAGACTAAAAAGCCAATTCAAAGAGTGAAAAGCCAATTCAAAGAGTAAAAAGCTAATTCAAAGAGTGAAAAGCCAATTTAAAGAGTGAAAAGCCAATTCAAAGAGTGAAAAGCCAATTCAAAGAGTGGACAGCCCATTCAAAGAGTGAAAAGCCAATTCAAAGAGTGAAACGCCAATTCAAAGACTGAAAAGCCAATTCAAAGGGGGAAAAGCCAATTCAAAGGGTGAAAAGCCAATTCAAAGAGTGAACAGCCAATTCAAAGACTAAAAAGCCAATTCAAAGAGTGAAAAGCCAATTCAAAGAGTAAAAAGCTAATTCAAAGAGTGAAAAGCTAATTCAAAGAGTGAAAAGCCAATTCAAAGAGTGAAAAGCCAATTCAAAGAGTGGACAGCCCATTCAAAGAGTGAAAAGCCAATTCAAACAGTGAAACGCCAATTCAAAGACTGAAAAGCCAATTCAAAGGGGGAAAAGCCAATTCAAAGAGTGAAAAGCCAATTCAAAGGGTGAAAAGCGAATTCAAAGAGTGAACAGCCAATTCAAAGACTAAAAAGCCAATTCAAAGAGTTCACATTCGAAGAATGAAAAGCGTGACCCATCACTCCAAAGAACAGCTTTCTAGTCGCCTACAATCCAGAAATGACGGAAGATACACAACTCCAAACGGCACTACACATTCACGGTAGTGATGTATGTTTTCTGTGCCGCAACTCTACCATAATAACCCACACTGTGCAACTCTCTGCTGATAGTAATGGTACTGTCCGAGCCATTAAGCGCATTTCATATTTAAGTAGCGATGAAAACGGCAGAAGAATGATAGGATTTTTCCACATTTTTATCATGCCTCATCTGTTATGTTCCGGCTTTCCACTGGTTCCAGGGAAGGGAGAGAGCTAGTGCCGTAAGACAAATACAACATCCATGCCTCACCGGGATTCGTACCCAGACCCAACTTGGACGAATGATCAGAGGCCATTGCTTAGACCACTGGGCCACCGGGAAGGCCCGAATAATGTAGTCACATCCATGCAGCGTGGGTAATGCGTCGGCTTTTCTAAGATTATACAGGGTGATGTGACTTATACTCTAATAAATTTCCTTTATAGTTACTTTCTGTATGTAAATTTGACTTCATTCTTCTTAACATTTTTCGAACACAACGTTACATCTCCTCTCTCTCCTAAGAGTATGGTTGGCAACAACTTGATATCGGAACGTATGACGTGTACATGTGTCCGATGAGAACTGGAAGATATATATTGTACATTATATTGACAAAAGTCACCGCACACCCCTTCAAAAGCAAATGAACGGATCCATTGCGTTGTTGCGCGGTACAGCTGCAAACAGTATAAAAAAAGCCTGCAGCTGGCCGCGATCATATCGTACGTGAGGTTGAGTGAAAATTTCGAGACGGGAGAGAACTGACTTTGAGAAAGGAATATTGTTGGGTGTTATATTAGTGGGTTCTCCATAAGAGAAACCGAGAGGCGTTTAAACATACCCAAGTCAACTGTTTTAGATATACTGAATAAGTGGAAAACACATGGTGTGCCTGAAGCAGCAAAACGTACCGACAGACCAAAGAACATCAGTGATAGAGGACGTCGAAGCTTCAGGAGAGTCGTTGTAGCTAATCGACGGAGTACTGCACAAAGCCTCAGTGTACAGGTGAATAAAAATGCTGGAACCTCGGTATGAACACGTCCCATTCGCACAGAATTTCATTCCATTGGTGACCATGGTCGTGCGGCTGCTCATAAGCCTTTCATCTCCACTCGGAATACTAATCATCGTTTAGCATGCTGTAAAGAGCATTTATCGCGGCCCGTAGATCAATGGAAACGAGTCCTACGGACTGATGAATCCAGATACACGATCCATCCGTTCGAAGGCCGTGTGTGGGTATGGCGTCAATCGGGGGCAGGGGGGACGCTATTTACCACAGTTTACTGTTCCTACGGTCAAGTTTGGAGCTGGCAGTGTACTCGTGTGGGGGTGTTTTTCGTGGTGTGATCCCAGCCCATTGGTTATCGTGGACAAACCTGTTAACCAGCACGTCTACCTCGATATTCTGGACAGTTATGCCCTACCGATTCTGTGGTAATACTATGGAACTGAACCTTGTTGGTAACAGCAGGATAATACACCGAGCCATAAAGCAAGGATTGTTATGGCTTGGTTTGACGATAATTGCGTATCGTATGTGGACTGGCCAGCACAGAGCCCTGATCTTAATTCCATAGAGCACCTATGTGATGAATTGGAGCGCCGCACAAGAAGTTTGGAACCAAGGCCTTCTGCTAAGCAACAGTTAGCGGCAGCATTATGCACTGACTGGAAGCGCATACCTATCTCTGTGTTCCAAAACTTTGTCGAAAGCAAGTCTGGAAGGGTCAGTGTATGCATTAAAGCCAAAGGTGACCCGACGTCGTACTAATGTATGTCAATAAATGCTATGTTGTGTTTCTGTTCTAGGTGTCCGGTGACTTTTGTCAATATAGTGTAATGTGTGAGCAGCAGCAAAGGTGTAGAGATAGTAGTATGATGATGTAACCGGAGTTGCGGAAGTTGAGTTACTTGAAGTTGTGATTTCTTGACGTCAGCGTATTATATATTCAGTTTTTTTTCGCTAAACGTTCTCTCACAAGTAATTGGAATTACTTCACTAATATTGTTGAAAACAGAATTGTGACAAAAGAGTTAGGGCTGAATAAAGACTAACAGTAAGTAACTTTTTCTCGTTTCCTTGAATGAATCCTGTTTCACTATAGGGGAAGTTTTTGGGAACTGATTTATATTGTGTTCAGTCAGCTATACTTACACGAACATTACAGAGGATGTAAGATTATGTGTTTTATATTACCTATAAGGAATTAGAGAATGAGCTTAAGGATAACTTTTATTGGTGCCTAGCGTCAGAAGTTCAGTTTAGCAAAAATGCTCTTTGCGACCATAAAAACACTCGGCTTTCGTTCCTGTTTGTTAATTGTTCTATGCTGCTTTCTCTTTGGACAGAGCAGTCGTAACCCACGAGAAGCCACTTCCTATAAATTTACTGAGGTGTGTCGTCCCAGAACAGGAGTTCCCGTCTCTTCCGCACTGAAACATGCTCGATTCAGGAGATACTGCGAGCTGCGGTTGTTTCACTCCCGCAGTACGAAACATTCAGTCGCAGTACGAAACATATAATCCGTTTATTGGTGTATTAGGTGTGCAACATGATTCTCGGCCACAGGCACGACGCGGTGACAGCAAATTATAGCAAATCGAATACGTACCTAATAAGAAAAATAATCCCAGTCGTGTTGGATACATTTGAGCCATCGGTCAGGGAGTTGTCGAATGCCACTGCGGAAAAAAGAGGGCTATTTCGAGTTGATAAAGTCATCAATACTTGGTGGACCTCCTTGACAGAAGTGAAGTGCGTACCACTCAGGTGATGTTGCAGGTGGTGAAAGAGGGGATAATCCGAAGGGGCGAAGTCTGGAGAATACGTCGGGTGGGACAAAATCTCCCATTCCAGGTCGGTGATCGTGTTTAAAGTCGTTTTTGCGGTGTGAGGGTGCGCGTTATCCTGAAGCAACAGGACCGACCTTCTGCCCTTGCCGTTGTATGACCTTTTCGCCTCCATTGCGTCACTTACATGAATGAGTTGCTGACAATAACGCTCAGCATTAACCGTTTCACCAGGTTTGAGCAACTCAGAGTGTACGAGACCGCACTGATCCCACTATATGTACAGCAACAACTTCTAGGCATGGATATTCGGTTTGGCGATACTGGTGGTTGGCTGACCTGGATAAACCCACGATTTGCGCCGCTTAGGATTATCGTTGAGGATCCACTTATCATCACATGTCAAAATCTTGTGAAAAAAATCCTTCTTCTTGAATCTGGAGAGCAAGGACACAGCAACATCGTAGCGCTTAGACTTGTTCGCAGCTGTGAGTTGGTGAAGCACCCAACGGTCCTTCTTGTGAACAAGTCCAAGCTTGTGCAGGCGCTTTGCAATGGCTTGCCGTGTTACTTCGAGTTCCTGGGCGAGCTCCGACTGTGTGCGACAGGGATCAGCGTCCAACAGTTGTTCCAGTTCCTCATCGTCAACTTTCTGTGGTTGTCCCGGAAGTTCTGCAGCACGAAGATAGAAACTTCCCTGCTTAAACCACTGGAACCACTTCTTACACGAACTGTAGGACATAGCAGCCTTACCAAAAGCTGCACAGATCATTTGCTGGGCTTCCGCGGCACTTTGTTTCAGCTGAAACGCGAACAGGAGGCAGTGCCTCAAACGTTGCTTCTCGAACGACATTGCTTTCACCTTCAACTTTCGTCCCTTCTGTCACTACAGCTGTGAGAGGTTACGGTTGCCTGGAAAGCTGTTGGATGGCACTGTAATCAGCCATTATCGCACACAGCTATTTGCATTTGCCGACGTTCTATGATTGCTTGCGGTTAGGGACAGAGAATTAAGTTGCACACATAATAATTATGACATGGACTAGATGTCATGTCATATTTATTATAACATGAATGGAATACGGGATTACACCATACAGTGCAAATTGTGAAGATGTGAATCCGTATTTTGTTGTCAGCATGACAAGGAAAATAAGTTAGATAATATCCGAAATTTTAAAATTTCGTTGTCCTGGAGCGGGAATTGAATCCGCGTCTCCCGAATAGCGCCCGAGTATGCTAACCACTACACCACCCAGAGCGACCAAGTCTCAAATTTCCGATAAATTTGAATGTATGGTGTAATCCCGTATTCCATTTATGATTTATCTGCTCTTCCGGGCAATTACGGGATAGAATTTTTAACCTCCAGATTAGCTAAACATGAATGGCGGTTGCTTCAACTAGCAAATCCTGTGATGGTTGTATTCAGATTTATCGGAAACTTAATACTTGGTCGTTCTGGGTGGTGTAGTGATTAGCATACTCAGGTGCTATCCAGGAGACGCGGTTTCAATTCCCGCTCGAGGACAACGAAATTTTCAAGTTTTCGGATATTATCTGACTTACCCGTCATATTTACACCTAAAATACGGATTCACATCTTCAAAACTCGTATGACATGGATAGTAAATCAGATAATATCAGAAAACTTGAAAATTTCGTCGTCGTGGAGCGGGAATCGAAATCGCGTCTCCCAGATAGCGCCCGAGATTGTTAAACACTGTACCACCCTGAAAGACCGAGTTTCAAGTTTCCAATTAATTTGAATATAACCACCACAGGGTTCGCTAGTTGAAGCTACCGGCATTCATATATATCGAATCTGGAATTTTTTAATTCATTCCCGTGATTGCCCGGAGTCCCAGAATGTCAATGAATGAAATGCGGGATTACACCATTGAACAATACAAATTTGAAAGATGTGAATCCGCTTATTGGTGTAAACACGACATGGATGTTAAATGAGATAATATCCGAAAACTTGAAAACTTCGTTGTCCTGAAGCGGTTTGCATAGTATTAATATTAATCGGAAACTTCAAGATGAGTCCAGATTCAGTCTACAAACTAATTTTCATCGGAATTTCATTTGGAGGAGCATAGAACCCTTAACCCTTTAACGACCATGACCCAAAAATCTTGTATCACTCTAAATACCATAACGGCCGAAACTGTCTGTTGTTTCACTTCTTTGTTTAATAAAATCAGTAGTAACTGACGGTGACTTCAGCTGATCCCTCATAGGTCGAGAAAATTTGAAGAACAAGTACGGTAGGAATTCTGACTCAATCTAGACAGGCGTTTCGGACGGCTATGGCAGTTTGTACGTACTGGCGTTTTGGGCGTTATGGTCGTTAAAGGGTTAATGAAACTTCAAACGAGCTCGAACTAGTCTTCTCCTGAGGCTGTGGTCTGCTCACGTGGGTGGCATTATGTTCAACCGCCGCATACTACTTCACGTATTCGCAGAACGAAACTTGAGTGCTATATAAGGACCCAGCAAAAACACAAGTGCTGGGAAACTGCTGGCCACCAGCTGGCAGTGAAGGGTCACTGATGGCTGAAATCTGCCGCTCACGACCCAGTAGTGGTCCGTTGGTGGCAGCGACTATCAGTTGGCGAGCCATTGATGGCCCTGCAGCATCGCCGTGAATTGTGGGCCTAAAAGCAAGTACCACTAGTGGCCCGTTGCTGGCAACCAATGCACCATCAACAGGAGGTGGAAGCAACAGGATTGCGCATGCGCAGAAGCAACTCTTGCTGTGTCTCTCATGGCACCAGTTAGTTGAAGACGACGCTATCGTCATCGTGTTATTTTAGTGGATGTTAAAAAAATCCATATGTGGAGAGGCGAATTTATTTCCTAATGAAATTTTACGTCGACGAAGATATCAGATTAAGCCGTGAAATACTATTACAGCCATGAAATACACCCACTCCATTCCCATGAATAACAATTCATGAAATGGAGTGGATGAATAACAAGAAAAAATTTGAAACCGCTTGAAACAAATATCCTGGAAAACCATTAAAACAATGTTTGTTGGAAAAAAAAAAGAATTATCCGCGTACAAAATTTATTAATAATTTGAAAAAAAAAGCAACGCTATGTGGTGTACTCATCCATGGGTTGAATACACAAGACTGGGAGGAATTCGCTTGTAAAAATAACGAGAAGTAAAATAAAATATCTTTTACTCTTTAAAACAAATGTAGCTTCGGACAACGGAAAGGAAAGACACAACGTTAAAAATGTAACAGAATGTGATATGAACCCGGGTAAATATATATTTATTCAACAATCTCTTTTCAAGACGGCAAGGACAGTACAAATCTTTGGAAATCGCCTCTAAGTATGTACACGCCTTGAAAATGAGTGAAGTTCCCTTAAGGTTAAAAAAAAAAAACTATCGTTACGCTGAAAAAATTAATTTATCAGTTATATGAAACTGACTTTCATGAAAAATACCTCGAAATATTGTAAAATGAAAGAGGGAAGCATTCGATTACACATTGCATACCAAACAGACAGCTTTAAGCATATGCTCGAGCGTGCGAAAATAGTCCGGTCGGTAGGGAGCGCAGCTATCATGCCAACGGCCCAGGTTCAAATCTACTCAGACACAAACGGGTGTTTTTCCGATCTGTTGAGAAAATTTCCCCAGCGCCGTTCTTTAATTCGTAAGGATAGAAAAAAAAAATTGTAGCTTTGGGAAACTGCAGTTATCTTTGCTTTTTTTGTTGTTATTATGGCTACTACTGGGAAATTGGCGGACAAGATTCGGCAAGCCACCAGTTACGTCACGTGGTTGCCGGCTGCCACTAACTGCACATTAGCGGCGGACCACATTAGGCCAGCCATCATTTCTGGCACGTGCTTGCAGGGCCACTGAAGGGCCACTTGTGGCAGTTACTGCCTGTGATGGACCACTGATGGACCTGTTGTGGCATATGACAACTGATGGGGTGCCAACTGTTGGCCAGGTGTTGGCCTGAACTGCTGGCCCTTCTATTAGCCGCCCGGACATTTTATTGACGGTTCGGCAGCGGCAACATAGTGCTGGGCCATTGCTGGCAGTGCTGGCCCAGCAAGACTGTTTTTGCTGGGGACGAGACCCTAGAGTCCTATGTCAGACTTTTCCGGGAAGATGTTGAGCCTCAGTTCCTTTTAATGGATGATAATGATTGCTCTCGCACAGGGCTCAGCTTGTCTAGGATTTCCTGCTCAGCAAGGGTATTTGGAATGTGTACTGGCCAGCCAGGTCTGTGGATCTGAACCCTATGGAACATGTCTGGGACGACACGTAGAAACTCTACATCCCCCTTTAAAAATCCTTCCCAAGCTCTGCAGCGCAATCATCTAGGAAAATAATTCTTTGGCCCCAGATTTGATCAATAACTTCTTGATGGGTATGTATTATCGTTGTGAGAGTTGTCTGTCCCTACGAAGTGGTCACGCTCCTTAGTAAGATATTTTTAGGATACATACTTACATCTCACCTTGGTGAACTTGTATATGCAAAACGTGTTGATATTTAGGTGTTGTTATAAAATGTTTATTACCTTTATGTGTATGTCTCCTTACACGGCAAACGTCTCTTCCTGCTGTTGCGCGTTTTGCTTTCTAACCCTGCGAATGCCTTCCCGACTTTAATTTTGGACATTAGTGTATTATAGCATCAGATCATAAGAGATGAATGACCATTTTGTCTGCACCTTTTCTAGCTGCTCTAATAGTAAGATTTTTTTGGATTGGAGGTTTAACGACCACCGTGAGCAACTCAATGGGTTATAAGCAGTCGACCGTTCCTAATTTAAGGCCACTGCTTCCAGGGAAGGAGAGAGAGCCAGTGCCGTAAGACAAATACAATATCCACGCCTCACCGGGATTCGAAACCTGGGCCCCTTTCGGACGAATGATCAGAAGCCACCGCTTAGGCCACTGCGCTACTGGGGAGACAACAACTAAGATTCCAGACAAGTCTTTAGGTGTAAAATGCTGAAGCCGCCCCGGTTGCGCAGTGGTCTAATCGATGGCTTCTGATCATTCGTCCAAAAGGGGTCCGGGTTCGAATCCCGGTGAGTCATGGATGCTGTGTTTGTCTTACGGCACTGGCACTCTCCCTTCCCTGGAAACAGTGACTCTTAATTAGGGACGGGCGACTGCTTATAGCCCAGTGAGTTTCTCACTGTGGTCGTTAAATTTCCTGTACAAAAATAAACTGCTGAACGTCTAGTAAGTTTATCAACTTTAAAGTCATAACTGTTGTTATTTACCGTATGATATGCGATAGGGAGAAGGCGAATAAGCAAGCTCAGTAAGGTAGCTTAAATTAAACCCGATTGACTTAATGTACCGATGCATACACGATAAACTCATAGAATAGAACAATGGATTCACAGAAACAGTTTATCGACTTGAACAAAGAGTAAAGAACCTCACTGAAGAAGTCAAAAAACTTGAAGCGGAACATGATCTCAAAGACTTTCGCTTCACTTTCATAGAGCTGCTACTGAATTTTTGCAAAACTTTTGTCAACGTCTGTGCCTCACACAGTAATGACACATTTTGTCCATCAACACACAACTGATTAATAATATCATTGAAGCATACATATAAAACAAAAAACAATCCGATCCTGTTGGAAACCCAAGGTTAGTAGATGACAAGGTTATGCTCATTCTGCACTTCCGATGATTGCTTTGTGACGTCACTGTCCAAATTGACATCGTACGACTGACTACCTAATCGCCACGTTTCTTTGTATCTGCACCATAGCACCTTGTTGAAATTATTATTTGTAAATCAGCTGGAATAATCTTTCATAAAATTCCACCAGATGTTTTAATACGTAATGTTTTCAATTTTTAATTAAAAAAATTTGGGGAATTTTGCGAAGATGCTTTTCCTATTCTTCATAAAGAAATTTTTTATTACGAGGGCCATTTCAAAAATTTTGCACACTGTGGGTTATCTCTTAAAACACGAATTTATTTTATAACATACCTTTACAGGCCTTCGAAATAATCTCCATGTTTCGAAATCAAATCTCGTATTCCAATTTGTTTGGGCAAATCTTGTATTCCAGTCAGGACACCTCCATTGTTGAGACGTCGGATTACTCGTGTCACCTCTTTAGAAACATCCTAAATCGTACTGAATCGTTTCCCGCGGAGTGGCTTCTTCAGTTTTGAGAAGAAGTCATAGTCAAGTGGGCTCATGTCAGGACTGTATGGCGTGTGGGAAAGCAATTCCCATTCATTCATCTCCAGAATAACTCTTACTGTTTGGACAACGTGTTGTCTCGCGTTGTCGTGCAAAATGATGACAACAGCTTCGAGCATGTCTGGCCTCCTTTGGCCAGACATGCTCGAAGCTGGCATTCTGAAAAGAGAAGCGGTAGACATGTTTCCTTCATATGCAATATTTTCAAATGTTTTCCTTTCATCTTCTTCCAAAATGCTGTTGGCAATAACCACAGAAGTATCGTCCGTTGCATCTGAGGGCCGGCCGCTTCTTGGGTCGTATTCGATGCTTTCCTGACCTAATCGGAAGCGAGAAGCCCACCGTAACAATGTGCTACGCATGACGTATATTCTGATTTGACTTAATTTTTAGTTCCTTTTCCTATGTAACTTTGAGTTTGTTCTCTTTTACACTTTCCAAACCTAACGTAATGTCTTCTCTCTCACATAAATGAGGTTGGCAACACTTTTGAGGTCAGAGAAAGTGACGTATGAATGTGATAAGAACGATAGATAACATGTTAGTAAAATCATGCAATGCATTGATTATGATACGCTTTCCAACATACTAGAAATAATTACTGAAGTTATTACTCAAGTTATGAGGAAAATGGCTGTGGAATAAATCTCACTCCTGTGCCCTGACCTTCGATCCCATTTCGATGATATTCAACAGAACTGGTTCAGTATACCTCCGAAATAACATGATGAAGTTTTGTTGCAATCGAAGCAATTTTACGTACGTTATGATGCATAAGGGCTATGGAATAGATCCCGCTTCTGTTTCCCTAACCTTTGACCCCTGTTTCGCCCATTTTCAACAGGATTCGTCCCCAGGCAGGTCCCTGCAACATACTAACATTTCATCCAAATCGAAACATTTTTACGTATGTTATGACGCATGATGGCGACGGAAGTGATTCCGCTTCCTATGTCCCGACCTTTGACCCTCATTTCGCCAATTTTCAATAGGGTTTGTCCCCGAGTGGTCCCTACCACATACTAAAATTTAATCGAAATCGAACTTTTTTAACGTTAGTTATGACGCATAAGAGCAGTGGAATGGATCCCACTCCTATGTCCTGACCTTTGATCCCATTTCGTTCACTTTCAATAGGGTTCCTTCCCAGGTGTTCCCCTACCACATACTAAAATGTCATCGAAATCGAACGATTTTTAACGCGAGTTATCGTGCGGACCAACATACGCATACAACGCGTGACGTAATGAGGCAGATGGGAATCGCGACCATTTGGTCGCAAGAGTGTGACGTCATAAAACTTTAATAGGATCCACACACAACGCGTGACGTAATGAGACAGATGGCGTGACCGCGCGCCAGCATCTAATAGGATGACGCAATGACACTACACTGAAAACGTGGTAATTCGGGGTGGTTATTTAACCCACTAAACGAATTTTCCTAAAGTCGAGATCAAGCTAAATCGATTTCTAGTACCAGAAAACGGTTTGTTAACGACTTTCATCAAAATACTAAGAGCCGTGTTCAAAATAAAATTTACATAGATACAAGACTTGCTCCTTTAAGGTGGAAGTCAAGTAATTTTGCTTCCTATACTTCCAATGGAAAAACTTCCGTACATATTTTCTTCACAATTAATGCGTTCCCAAGGATGAAAATTTGAACATCGATTAAAATATCTTCATTTTATAACTTGTAATACTTAATATTTCCTAAAACATAACCATAATTATGCAATTCAACCAAGGAGGTTATATTACTGGAGACACCACTCCTATCCGTGCAGCATTGGCCGCCATAAGTCACCGTCCGTGCTGCAAATGACGTCATGTGCAGGCACGACACAGCCGCAGAAAAGAAGCTGCTTTGAGAAAAATGAAACAAAAGCTTCTAAGCGTAATTTAGTTCGTTTTTGCCTGCTGGTGACGTCACACCACAAATTAGCTGTGACCTATGGTGGCAGAGCCAGTGGTATCTCCAGTAATAATACCTCCTTGAATCCAACATTTGTTTGTCTACTGACGTCATGAAAATACAGGTCGCGCCATCATTTTTCTTGACAATTGATGCGTTCACAAGGATGACAATTTGAACATCGATTAAAATAGTTTCATTTTATAACTTGGAATACCTAATATTTTGTAAAACATAACCATAATTATGCAATCCAACATTTGCTTGTCTACTGACGTCATCAAAGTACAGGTCGCACCATCCTTTTTCTGGTTTCAACACCACCAAAGGAAAAGTTATTGATTTTTAATATAATTATGGGTTATGTTTTAGAAAATATTAAGTATTCCAAATTATAATATGAAGTTATTTTAATCGATGTTCAAATTTTCATCCTTGGGAACACATTAATTGTGAAGGAAATGTGTACTAAAGTTTTTCCATTGGAAGTACAGGAAGCAAAGTTAGCCGCCCCGGTGGCGCAGTGGTCTAAGGCGCTGGCCTCTGATCATTCGTCCGTAAGGGGTCTGGGTTCGAATCCCGGTCAGGCATGGATGTTGTGTTTGTCTTACGGCACTGGCTCGCTCCCTTCCCTGGAACCAGTGACCCTAAATTAGGGACGGGCGACTGCTTATAGCCCATTGAGTTGCTCACGGTAGTCGTTAAACCTTCCATCAAAAAAAAAAAAAAAAAAAAAAAGAAGCAAAGTTACTTGACGTCCACCTTAATAATATGGGATTAGGGCGATGGAATGGATCGCAATCCTATGTCCTGACCTTTGACCACATTTCGTCCATTTTCAATAGGGTTTGTCACCAGGTGGTCCCCTACCACATACTGAAGTTTCATCGAAATCGAAACATTTTTACGTACGTTATGACGCATAAGGGCAATGGAATGCCTCCCGCTCTTATATCCTGACCTTTGACCCCAATTCACCCATTTTGAATAGGGTTCGTCCCCAGGCGGTCTCCTACCACATAGTGAAATTTCATTGAAATCGAACCATATTTACGCAAGTTATGATGCATAAGTGCAATGGAATGGATCCCGCTCCTACGTCGTGACCTTTGACCCTATTTGTCCCATTTTCAATAGGTTTCGTTTCTAGGTGGTCCCCTACCACATAATAAAATTTCATCGAAATCGAACCATTTTTACGCCAGTTATCGTGCGGACAGACGGACGGACGGACGGACGGACGGACGGGCAAAGCTGGAGCATATACGCTTCTTCAACCTACGGTTGGAAAGCGCAAAAAAGGACGATACAGTAGTTGCTTAGTGTATGTGTGCGCGCGCGTGTGTGTGTGTGTGTGTGTGTGTGTGGAGATGTTCGATCTTTGTTCAGCGAGTTTATACGATAGATAGTTAAGGTATTATACGTGAAGCAATGCTATATTGTCCATGTCATCATTCGTTGCCTTGACCAATAAAAGGTTATCGTAAGTTTGGCTTCTGTATATGTTTCGTCTGGTCGTAAATCATCAATTTAGAGCTATTTCGTGCATCTATTGCATCGTATTCTCATTTAGTTCAACATTTCCTTAGTCATGGTATAACGAAGTGAATTTCTCCGTCATTTTTATCCGCGCCGGGGTTCGAACCCGGGTCCACTCATTCCGGAATAAGTTGCTCTACCAATTAAGCTACGCGGACATTGATTCTAATTCCTATCTGCCTTTATGTCGTGTGCGTCCTTCTGGCAGGTACGTCACATCTCCTGGTACGTTACAACATCTCCCCCTTATTATTATTTTTTTTTCGAAGTGCTGGAGAAAGGATTCTCTTATTTTTCCTATCTCGCGGTGTGGAAAGAACATCACACCAATGCAAGATTTTGAACGGTCGGGTCATCCGGATAGTTCGGGCGCCATTATAACGAAGTGAATTTCTCCGTCATTTTTGGTCTACGCCGGGATTCGAACCCGGGTCCACTCATTCCGGAATAAGTTGCTCTACCAATTAAGCTACGCGGACATTGATTCTAATTGCTATCTGCCTTTATGTCGTGTGCGTCCTTCTGGCAGGTACGTCACATCTCCTGGTACGTTACAATGGTTTTAAACATAGCGTAACACCAATCTCGCACACGAAAAAGGCTTACGTTATATACGACCCACTACACTAACCCCACGAATTCACACAAAGCTTTATGAATTTCGGTTGGATATTTTCCTCGCAAAATTTAAATTTTGATGTAGGATTGCTGGTCGTTACGCGAGATCTGACCTGACCCACTTTCTTCCTCCATTTGTAGGCACAATTTTTTCGGAACAGGAACCGATTTGACAGCAAACGTAGACACAACTTTGTATACTGAAGTATGACTCGCGAATGGTGCAACGATTGGAGCAATTGCATCATCCTACGAGCAGCACGTGCGCAGTGCGCAAAACTTCTGAAATGACCTACGTATATGACAATGATATGTCCTGCTGTGCGTTTTTCTTTCCAAATTTACATAAAACCAGCAAACATTTCCCATGTAATTAAATTAACATTTAAATGTTTACCCATTTTCTTACCCTTTACTTGAAAAAAATGTGTAGGAGGTGTTTTTAAAATCTCCGTTACTAAAATATTCACATGACTGTGAATGTCTTCTGTATTTAATGTAAATGTTCTTTTGGATATGCTTTTGTTCTGTGTTTCAGTTATAAAAATTGTTGACAAGACATCTTCCTCCATAGCTACAGTTCGGAACAACGATTCACATGTTAGGACGGTGATGTCACTCAGTGACGTCACGATTATTCGTCTGCGAGGAAGGTGGGATGAGCAAACCTTACTGTCCATTAACCTGGCACAGCTTGACATTAAAACACGTAAACATAGCGCAAATATCACTTGGCTTTCGGGAAAAGGCGTGCTCATCGAACTTGAGAATCGTGTGACCTTTGTGTTTGCTCTAACGAGGTGAAGTACGGAAAAATAAGACAGACGTTCTCTCACCTTTCTTACTACGTTCTGAATTTGAAGTATAATGTATATTGCCATAACGTTTGCATAAGGCCGAAGTTAATTGATTCGTAAACCATTTACGCTTGCATTTTTATGGCAATGTCATTTGGCTAATGGGCGTCAGCATACAAACGCTAAGGTTCTAGTAATGGTTATAACGAAGTAAATTTCTCCGTCATTTTTGGTCTACGCCGGGATTCGAACCCGAGGACGCTTATTCCGGAACAAGCAGCTCTACCAACTGAGCTACGCAGACATGTATTCTGATTCCTATCTGCCTTTATGTCATGTGCGTCCTGCTGGCAGGTACGTCACATCTCCCCCCTGAAAGAGGGCCGGGGGCATGGCCCACGGGTCAGCCGTGACCATGAATCGCTGCAGGCAGACAACCACTGTAGAACGTGCACTTGAGAACTCCCAGTCAATCTGGTGTGTGGAATGCAACGTCACACACATTTATTTTTTCGAAGCACTGGAGAAGGGATTCTCTGATTTTTCCTATCTCGCGGTGTGGAAATAACATCACACCAATGCGAGATTTTGAACGGTCGGGTCATCCGGGTAGTTCGAGCGCCATTATAACGAAGTAAATTTCTCCGTCATTTTTGGTCTACGCCGGGATTCGAACCCGAGGACGCTTATTCCGGAACAAGCAGCTCTACCAACTGAGCTACGCAGACATGTATTCTGATTCCTATCTGCCTTTATGTCATGTGCGTCCTGCTGGCAGGTACGTCACATGGTAAGCAGACCGCTTTTCGCAAATTTACCAGGAAACCTTGTTTCCCGTGAGGAACACTCATTTTAAAGAAATATTATCTGGAGAACTGAAGCCACGGTGGTATTTAATTATTTCAGGAGGTGTTCACTTTTCTAATGAAGATTCCAAAGTGCTGAACAATCGTTGCCGTTACTACTTTAGAACAAAGAAGAAGGCATTCAACTAAAGCTTAATTTGCAATGCACAATGAGTATCACAGATCATCACATTTTCCGTAGTCAAGATTTTAAACTCACCCAAGAAAACCAAGTAAACAGTAGATTATTTAAGCAATTAGTTCTAAGAGATTTCCTGAAAGCAGATTATTAAATCAATTAATTAGAAGAGGAGATTTAGTTTTCTCTAAACGGGGAAAATAATTCGAAGCTTTAAAATTAAATTGTTCAAGGGTGTGAAACCCTCAGAAGGCAGTTTGTGTGTAACATTTAGCAACTTAGAAATGCTATGGGAGCATGATGTTAACAAATCCCTCTTGAAAGCACAGATTGTAATGAATTCGAGACGTTCATTGAAATTTACCAAACCGTGAGCAGTTTCATCACGTAATTATTACTGAAGAAACAGTTAATCATTAATAATGAATCCGGGACCCGCGCAAACGTTTTTACTGAAAACATTGAGGGAAAAATTAATCATTGTTGAAGGTATTGATAATCCCCCGAGTAATGAATTTGTTTTTTCATTCACTGAGCAGCCGAAATTCTATTATTAATAACTAAGAAAGAGATTCGCTTTTCCCCTGGTTCAACAAAAAATACATCAATCAGCTTCCAGGCAAGCTTTTTTTAGAATTTTTCTTTGAAATTATTAAACGGACATGTACAGTATATACATATACACTATATTGACAAAAGTCAAGGACACCTAGAAGAGAAACACAACATAGCATTTATTGACATACATGAGTACAGTGTCGGTCCACCTTTGGCCTTAATGCATACACTGACCCTTCGAGACATGCTTCCGACAAGGTTTTGGAACACAGCGGTAGGTACGCACTTCCATTCAGTACTTAACTGTTGCTGAGTGGTAGGCCTTGGTTCCAAACTTCTTGTGCGGCGCTCTAATTCATCCCATAGGTGCTATATGGGATTAAGATCAGGATTCTGTGCTGGCAAGTCCACATACGATACGAAATTATCGTCAAACCACGCCGTAACAATCCTTGCTTTATGGCTCGGTGCATGATCCTGCAGGTACCAACAAGGCTCTTTTCCATAGTATTGCCACAGAGTTAGTAGGGCATAATTGTCCAGAATATCAAGGTAGACGTGCTGGTTAACAGCCAATGGGCTTGGACTATACCACGAAAACGACCCCCACACGAGTACACTGCTTGCTCCAAACTTGACGGTAGGAACAGTATACTGTGGTAAAAAATAGCGTTCCCTGTTTATCCCCACTTACGATGCGTCTATAAGTACCAGTGAAATATGATTTGAAAGGAAACCGAGGAATTTGTTTCGTGAATGAGTACATAGGACTTACAGTTATGGACCCGGGGCTACCTGGGCAATTAAGTAGAGGAAGCTTAGGATGAGACGGAAAGACTACTAGCAGTGGCATGAAGGGGAAGACGCACGATGAGACGGAAAGACTGCTAGCAGTGGTATGAAGGGTTAGACGCACGATGAGAGGAAAAAACTGTGTCAACAATGGCATGAAGGGGAAGTCGTAGGACGAGATGGAAGGACTGTGTCAGCAATGAAATGAAGGGGAAGACTTACGTTGAGACGGAAACACTGTGCCAATAATGGCATGAAAGGGAAGACGTAGGATAAGATGGAAAGACTGTGTTAGCAAAAGCATGAAGGGGAAGACTTACGATGAGACGGTAAGACTCTGCCAATAATGGTATGAAGAGGAAGACGTAAGATGAGATGGAAGGACGGTGTCAACAGTGGCATGAAAGGGAAGACGTACGATGAGACGGAAAGGCTGCCAAAAATGGTATGAAGAGGGAGACGTAGGATGAGATGGAATGACTGTGTCGGCAATGGTATAAAGAGAAACACGTACGATCAGACGGAAAGACTGCCAGCAATGGTATGAAAAGGAAGACGTACGATGAGGTTGAAAGACTGTGCCAACAATTGCATGAAGGGGAAAACATAGTATGAGACGGAAGGACTGTGTTAGCAATGCCATGAAGGGGAAGACATACGATGAGACGGAAAGACTGCGCTAACAATGGCATAAAGGGGAAGATGCATGATACGACGTAAAGACTGTGCCAACAGTGGCATGAAGGGAAAGACGTAGGATGAGATGGAAGGACTATGTCAGCAATGACATGAAGGGGAATACGTACGATGAGCCGGAAAGACTGTGCCAACAGTGGCATGAAGGGGAAGACGTAGGACGAGATGGGAAAATTGTATCAGCAATGGCATGAAAGGAAAGAAACTGAAGCGCAAGTTGATACAAGATAGAAAAGAGTAAGTGGATCGTAGGATGGTAAACGGAAGGAATGTATCAAGAATAGTATGAAGGGAAAGAACTGAAGCGCGAGTTGGCACAAGACAAAGAAGAGTAAGTGGATCTGCACGAGTGAACCCACTTGGACTTGGGGCTAAACAAGCTGAAGAAGAAGAAATGAGGAAACTTTGCTACTTCTGTCGGACATTTCACGTCTTAACCAACTATGGCACTATCGTCTGAGAGTTCTCGCTTAAAATACTCATCTCTTCCATTGGTAGAAAAAGGAATTTAAATAATTTAAGAATGCTTCCGTCAAACAGTATGCACTTACGGAAGATAACAATTTTATGTTGCTTCCATTGGGTAATGTTCGCATAAGAAACATTGTATCTACTGTCTTAGATGGTTCCCACTTAAACTTTCTACGACCGCCACTTCACTATATATGGAATATGCATTGTTTATTGGGAAACCTTACAATGCAAATTATGTAAAGATAATTGGAAATACATAGAACAATCGTATTTTCGAATTTTATATTTTAGAATTTAGGTCACGCATACTTTAAAGTTTCTGATTTCCTGAAGCAAACCTTGAATAAAATTTATCTGATAATGAAACTGTGATCTTTTTCTCTGAACAATCATCCGTAAGGTTTTGCTTTGAATCATTTGTTTGTTTGGGGTAGAAGTGCTTTCTTCTACTCTTGGGACTGTCACCAGTTTTATGTGCTAGTGGTTAGAATGGATGCCTTCTATCATTGAGAAGTTATTCATGCTTATTGCATATCAAATTTACCGCAATGTATAGGTGTCATCAGCGGTTGCTTACTTGCTAAACTGTCTGGTGCGTGAACGTCTGACTCTTCGTCCTGCTTTTCCTGGAATTTTATCCGGAATCGAAATTGTGATATGTATGAGCATGGAAGTTATGTTTGTTAGTATTCCGGAGCCAGTGCTCTAGCTGCCATATTTATTCGTATCCTGAAACCATTGCTCTAGGTGTTGAATTTATTCGTATCCTCAAACCAGTGCTCTGAATGCTCATTCGTTTCCTAGAACCAGTGCGCTGGATGCTTATTCTTATCCTAGAACTAGGATGTTGGATACATTATTTATTTGTACCCTGGAACCCGTGTCTGCTTATGTATATTTTGTAAACTATGATAGGACCTCTGCTGTGGTTGCTGTATCCAGTTCTCTGGAAGATTATGTCGAATTCGTATCCTTAAAATGAAGTAAGGGATGAGTTACTCTTTCTAGCTCTAAATAATCTTTTAAATAAATCTTTTAATTTTGCATATTTTTGCGAACATGACATTCACTGACTTTGTTACACTTGTTATTTAACACCTTCACATTTTTAGCACGTCTTTTGTAAAAAAAAGATCGTGCTTATGTTATCGGTTTGTCCGTCCGTCCGTCCGTCTGTAGGCACGATATTTATGCAACTGATAGTCCGATTTGAAAAATTCTGTTTGCGTTAAAAAGCTTGAAACGTGCGAATGATGACCGTTTATTTTGATTTCTTTACGATGTACAATTTCGCCGCTGGAGGGCGTAAATGCAGTGATATCGAATTAAAAATACATTTTATGCCATACATTTGCTTCTAAATATCCAATTAAAAAAATTATTTTGCTTTTAGATTCTACTCATGGCGAATATTATTTTAGGTATAGTCATTTTTTCAAGTTTCGCATAGATTCTCCACTAGGGGTCGTAAAAGTAAATTGCGTTTCCTCCGATATCTCGGCTTCTAAAACTCCGATTTGAAAAATTATTTCTGCAGCTGATACAGCTTCATATGGGAAATTTTACGCATATAACGTCTAATTTGTGGTATGAAACCGTTTGGCTACCAGGGGGCGTAAGTGTTAATTTCTGCTTCTGATGTACTGTATACGCAACAAAATCTGAGCTTCTAAAATCTCGATTAAAAAAATTCTTTCGTGGACCGACACTACTCCTGTCGAGAAACCATTTCGGAATATTTCTTACTCAAAATAATGCACGGTTTTTCCGCCAGGGGGCGTAGATATATATCTTGTTTTTGTCAACATGTCTGCTTCTAATGGTCCAATTTCAAAAATGTCTTCTTTGTTGGATAGAGTTTCTGGTGCGACATGGTTTTCATGTTATTTCAAAATTTTTAAGTAATTCATTAACTTTCCGCTAGGGGGAGTAAAGGTAAATTGCGCTTTCCCCGATATCTCTGCTTCTAAAACTCCAATTTGAAAAATTCTTCCTGAAGCAGATACAGCTCCCTGTGGGAAATGTTTTGATTGTAATTTCTAATTTTTTATAAAATATGATTTGGCCACCAGGTAAGCGTAATTATTGGTAAGCGTTAATTCCTGCTTCGTAGGTATTTCCATCAAAATGTAAGCTTCTAAAATCTCGATTGAGAAAATTCTTTCGTGGACCAACACCGCTCATGTCGATAAACATTTGAGAATATTTTCTTCTTAAAATCATGTATGATTTCTCCGCCAGGGGGCGTGGATATATATCCTAATTCTGTCAATATCTCTGTTTCTAAGAGTCAGATTTGAAAATTTCCTTCTTCGTTAGATAGAGTTTCCGGTGTAAAATGCTCTCATGTAGCTTCAAAAAGTTAAAGTAATACATAGACTTTCCGCAAGGGGGTGCTAAAAGTAAACTGCGTTTTCTCCGATATCTGTACTTCTAAAATTCCGTTTAAAAAACTTCTTTCTGCACCGGGTCTGCTGCTAGGACAAGCTTTTTCTATAAATTCTAATATTTGATAAAGAATGGTTTAGCCACTAGGTAGTGTAAGTGCTAATTTCTGTGCCTGATATATTTGTAGCAAAATCTGAGCTTCTGAAAAATCGAATGAAAAAATTATTTCATTTGCCGATACCGCTCACATCGCAGGACCGTTTGAGAATACTTTCTTCTTAAAATAATGCATAGTTTTTCAGCCAGGAGGTGTAAATGCCTATCTTATTTTTGTCGATATCTCTGCTTCGAAAAGTCCTATTTGGAAAATGCTTTCTTTGTTGGAGAGCGTTTCCGTGGGAAAATGTTTCTCGTATAATTTAAAATTTTTCGTAGCGCACAAGTCTGTCACCAGAGGGTGTAAGTTCACGTTTCCGTTTACAGCAATATCTGCGGGACTAAAAACCCGATTAAAAAACTTCTTTCTTCGGTCAGATACTTTAACTATGCAAACTGTGTGTGTATTTACTTCCAAAATAGTGCACAATTTCGCCGCTAGGGGCTCATATGCTTTTTCTGTTTTTCTCAATATCAGTGCTTTTACATGTGTGGCTTAAAAAATTCTTTCAACACCGGATGACATTTACCTTGTAGAACACTTAAGGCTAGTATATGAGAAATTTTGTAGTTCACAGTTCTGTTGCTAGGTGGTGTTTGTGTGCTTCAGTTTGCAGCTGTATCGCCACTTGTTAAAACACTATTGAGAAATTTTTTCTTCGCTGTATGCTATTCGCTACAACAGAGATGTGGAGCATTATCCTCTGAAAGTAACGCAAAAATTTCTCACTAGCTGCGTAAAGGTCGAACGCTTTTTTCATGAAGAATAATTTTCGCCTATTTTCAACTTTTCCGTTATGCAAAATTCTACCGCTAGCAGGCGTAAACTTATATCATGTTTCCTTTTTTATATTTCTTCTTTTAACTGTTCGATTTGAAAATCTCTTTGTCTCTGGTACCTTCTTTATAGTATGAGAAACGTTTTGTTCACCATTTATTAATTTTCGTAACATGCTTTTTACCCGCTGGTGGAACTAAGTAGATGCTTCTATTTCTGGATGTTTTATCAATTGTTGGAACCAGTTGATTGTTTTTCAAACCGGTTCCATTGATTTTGAATAGCTTTGATAAATTTAATTCGCGTCATAACGGATTCAAAAGACGTGCTTATTACTTCCGAAAATTCGGTGTCATCTTTCTTGTTTTACTCTACTTTTATGGATATCCGTATATATGGCTGGGCGAAGTGGAAATCTTCAAATTTAGGACAATTAATTCTAGGAAAAAGGAAAAATCAGTGCCGTAAGAATAATGAACGCACAAACACAAGAACATACCGCATTAACACTACCAGACCGCTGGATACTAAGGTACGATTCACTTCTCAAGTTGTGTCGTACTACAGAGTAGAGATGAGCTCTGGCCTGGGCTCGGACCTGCTCAGAATTCATTAACTACCGAAAAACCGGGCCTGGGCTTGGAATTACACGTGTTGAATTTCATTGTGGATTTGTTACCATGGTGGAAGGATTTTCAATTTCCTAAGCTAGCTGCCATTGCAAGACAAATTTCGCTTAGCAAGACTTACATTATCCAAAGCTAGGGCCCAAGCAAGGATTAGTTTAAGGAGGTCTGGTATCGAAAAACTGGGAAAAATCACATTCCCATTTTTTGTGTTTTATTAAAAATCAAGAATCTTATCTTTAAAATGATGTATTAATTTCCAAAATTGTGCATTTAGAAGTATTGTTATTTATTTTTTAAATTTCCTCACTCCCGTGATTTTTGGGGTGACGTTGGTTTTCAGTGCAGCAGGTTGAGTTTTAGAGAAACGAAGATCAAGTCGAAGCGCTGAGGCATTAGATGCAATTCTCTCTCTCTCTCTTTTCATGATGAACTTGATCTGGAAACTGCACACACATATGATAATATCGTGATTATTATACTATTAAGCGCAAAGTTTTGTTAATGTTACAAAATGCAGAATAATCTGGTCTGGAATGCTTTTACGTTCTTTTTTTTAATTTTAGAAATTTCCCTACATGTTTTTTTTTATATTCTACTACATCACTCTAAACTACCTTTACCTATTAGCATATATGTAAATCATATTGTAAAAATTAGTTTTCTAGAGTCAAAATTTCAAACACTTGCAGCTGTCTGTACGGCGTTGTATAATGCAATTCATTCAAAATTAAAGTAAATTTAGAAATCAAAAAGAAATAACGAATGGAAATTTTTGTTTGTAAACGTTTTTCTTTTCTTCAGCTTTTACCAAAATTACTGATTCCCCTGATGCGGTCGAAGGGCACGTTGATTATTTATTTATTTTCAAATCCTCATTTTAAAACATTTGGCTTTATGCGTGGTATTTCTAAAAACATATTAATATTGTGAAGTGGATTAACTGAACTAAATTTTTTAAATTAATGATTTTTAAACTAATCCTTGCTTAGGCCATATCTTTGTTCAGTGTATAATGCATAAATGCAAGCCTTGATAAGCAAAATTTTCCAAGGATCCGGACTCGGGCTCAGGAAACACATGTAATCAAAGAAAGCGGGCCGGGCCCAGGCTCCTAAAATTGAGCCCGAACTCATCTCTACTACAGAGGTGAAGAACGTGCCAATACGAAAAATGTGTAATGCTTATTCTACATATCGTCTGGAATTAATGAAAAAAATGTCTTCATTTCAGAAAAGAAAAAAAAGTAGATGATTTGACGTACTACAGTGAAGCCCGTGTGAAGACGACAAATCTGCAGCAATACATTCCGTCGGTGTAGCTTAGTTGGTTAGAGCAACTCACTCCGGAGCAAGGAGACGCGGTTTCAATCCTCATCACCAACAAATTACTTTTTTCACATTAGTGCCCGAACGTTAAAATTGGATCCACTGGCCGTTGGGTTGTTGGAAAAATGTGTGATGTTTGTTCCACACATAGTTTGGAATTAAAAAAAAAAATCTTCGTTTTAAAAAAGAAAAATTTCTTCTTCGTTTTAAAAAAAGAAAAAAAAACAATAAGAGGGAGATGTTATAACGTACTACAGAGGTGAGGCACGTGACAAGACGACAAATCTGCAGCAATACATTCCATCGGTGTAGCTTAGTTGGTTAGAGCAACTCACTCCGGAGCAAGGAGACGCGGTTTCAATCCTCGTTACCAACAAATTCCTATTTTCACAAAGTCTCTTTTGTGTCTTCTATTTTATGGCACCCCCTGGCCGTAACTATTCTATAACATGATGAGATCTTTGTTCAGGTTAACAGAAGAAGTAATAGCAAAATCATGCCTCTAAATCTTCATTAGGAACATTTTTTTTATTGATTTAAGTGTAATTCAAGAAATTGCTTCGTAAGTGCTCAAGAATCCATCTGACATGTAACGATCAGTATTCTTTCAAACGTACTCAATTAAAGGCCTTTTCACAAGATGCTTTACTTTTTCGTAGATTAGATTACTTCGAATCCAGAGTAAATATATCTTATCAAAAGAATCACAATAAAAAAAACTGGATTTTTATTTCATCTTGGAAATCAATAAAAGGCTCAATGCTTTGCTAGCAATAAACCTAAACTCAGTTATTTAATTTATTTAAGTCAAACTTGAGTTCAGATCTGTTACAAAGCTAAGTTCTGAAAGTATTTCAGTGTACAGTTTCGTGTCTGATGGTGAACAAAATTCTTGGGATAAATCTTACGGAAAATGAAATACGGAAAGAAAATTGTTTCAAACAATCTGCAGCAAAGAAAATGTTTTATCATTTCATTCGTACTACATTAAATTAAAGCAGTTCAGAGAAAAAATTTGTTTTCTGCTCTTGAAATGCAAGCACGTTCCTGGAACACACACACACGCGCACACAGGCAAATCTCAATTTCCCTTTTTTGTATTTATTCAAGCGAAAAAGCATGTTATTGCCTAGAGAAGGCTTATCTTCTTTGTTGGTACCAAATGAATTTAACTAAACATTACTTCAGTTTTGTATAATGCGCCAGACTACTGATTACATTATGTTAAAAATTTTTCATACCACTAATAATTAAAAACCACTTCAGTTCTGTACAATGTGGCAGATTACTGATTACATTATATTAAAATTTTTACATTCCCCTAATAATTAAACACAACTTCAGCTTTGTATGATGCGCCATACTACTGATTACATTATAGTAACATTTTTGTATACCACTAACAATTAAACACCACTCCAGTTTTACATACTGCGCCAGACTACTGACTACATCTCCCAGTCATCTACACTCTTGAACGAGTTTGAGATGCCGTGAAGTATCAACCAAAGTGCAACTTTTGGTTTTGTAAAGATATTGTCGTAAGTGCTAAAATCAGCAATAGATCTAATTTAATGAAGCTTTTGCAAAAATTCGTTTTCTTTTGTGGCGTATAAACTGATGCGTGTCAAGCTTTTACCCACCTATGGAAGGATTTACCAAGGCCAACTTATACTACAAAACTATAATCATAATTTTGTAGTACTACAGAGGGTGAGTCGAAAGTTTTGCAAAACTTGGATCACTTTATGTCTTCATGCGTACCTTTACGACGAAAGCTGACTAGCATTCAAAGTATAGGCCATCGTGTTGCACCGTCCTTAAACATCTGTCTGCCAGTTCTTCGATTCTACAGAGGGTGAGTCGAAATTTTGCAATATTTGGATCACTTTATGTCGTCATACGTACCTTTACGACGAAAGCTGACTAGCATTCAAAGTATAGGCCATCGTGTTGCACCGTCCTTAAACATCTGTCTGCCAGTTCTTCGATTCTACAGAGGGTGAGTCAAAATTTTGTAATATCTGGATCACTTTATGTCGTCATACGTACCTTTACGACGAAAGCTGACTATCATTCAAAGTATAGGCCATCGTGTTGCACCGTCTTTAACCATCTGTCTGCCAGTTCTTCGATTCCGTGGCGGTACCAGTTCTTGTCCTTCGAGGCGAAGAACTCCTTCATCCCAGCTGCCACCTCCTCCTGGTTGTTGAAACGCTGCACCACGAAGGAAGTGGGCCATGGACCAGACCAAGTAATAATCTGACGGGGCATGGTCTTGTCTATATGCTGCGTTTGGCATCAGTTCGATGCCCTCAAGTTCCAGGAGTTTTGCCCGGGCCGTTCGCGTGGTATGAAGCCGAGCGTTGTCCTGCTGTAGGAGAGTGCGCTTTCTGTTCAACAGTATCAGGTACTTCTCCTCCAAAAGCGGCATACATCCGCTCCAGCTGTTCAGAGTAGAGGATGGCGTTAATGGTATGACCGTCTGGAACAAATTTCTAATGGATTAACCCCTGAAATTCCACCAGACGCAAAGCATCACCTTGTAGCCCCAGTAAACTTTGCCTAGGTCCTGAAGGTGACGACCACAGTGGTCTGTGATATACCCAGCTTTCCTGATAATCTCCGGGTGCTGGTTGTCGGATTTGTCTCTGCGGCCTGGCTCACGGCCTTCGAATCCACGGTTCGCGGCGTAACTGACCTTGGCTGATCGTCGAGGTTTTTGTCACCTGAGCGAAATTTCTTTAACCATCTGGTGCTGTTGTCCACGGAACCTTCTCCTTTCGCATGGCAAATGTTTCGTGTTGCTTGAGCAGCGTTATGGCCGAGTTCAAACTAGTAAAACAAAAGTTCTCTAATTAGCCGGTTGTGGCTGTTCATCTTTTTTGGCGTCCTAACCACAGACAGAACGACGACATGCAATGCTGTTAAGAGCAACTACCGCGACTTTATACCCGTTTCGACTGACTGCAGTGCGCGACTTTAACTAGTTAAAACATGTGACGTACCTGCCGCAGCACATTGCAAAACTTTCGACTCGCCCGTAGTCTGCTTCAGTAAAGTCACCCGAATGTGTGTAAAATCTTGGCAGATATCCGGTTTTACGTCAATAAAAAAAGCGGATTTTTGCAATAGCTTGGAGCAATATCGCAATTCTGATTTACTTATTCGTTTATTTTATCAGTTTATATATATGTGGATTCCTATTGCCAAGTATATGTGTTTAAGCGCGAAATAAAGTGGTGATGCCCAAATCATAACAAGACTTGCGTCATTCCAATCCAACGTCCTAACTAAAATGAAAGCAGACTATTTCTCTCTCCCATCACTCTCTCTAAATTTGTGATAAAGGATGTCTTGTACTAATTATATCTCGAAAGAACATACTTTGGTTATGAGCACTTGGTATTCGTTACGACAACCGTAGGTGCTATTATTCAGTACTTTCTACGAAGTAGATTTCTTTAGGGTAGTTTGCTTAAGTGATAGCCATGGCTGCAGCTACGTGTGAATTCGTAATTCCCTATAAGGAGAATAAAAAATATAGGTACTGTTACAATCAGGGCAGCCTCTAGTGTGTGTTGCATCATGATTAACTATTTTTTTGCTGGGTCACTGTCAATATAAACAATTTGACTGAAAATGTTTTACAAAATTCATGACCTCGTGCAAGGTATACCGATCTATCGATGAACATTTAGAATGATGTGTAGAGAAGATGTACTTACGTATTTGTTTATTCTCATGGGACACCATAGCTTAGTTTTCAGGAGGGGACAAACAGAAATTCTAACTAAAAATGACGTACACCAACAAATATTTTCACTGTATCTTGTTATCTAACGAATTTAACCACACGCTCAGAACAAACTTAACTGGAAACCAGAAGATCTCTAACACTTAAAATCGATGGGTAAGTGAAATTCGACCGTTTGTAGGGACAATAAAAATATCTTGTCATTTTGAGTCTTCTGCCTTTTGGCCACTTGCGTACTATGTACCATAAAACCCCAGTAATAACTTGATTGGTTATGAAGAAGGATAAAATACCCTCTAGATCAAGTTCTGAAAAAACCCCCAAGGTATTTTTATTTATACTGAAGTTAATATCTGCTACTGAGGATTATATATTTTTCATTCCTTCGCCTTTCAGGCTTTTTCATACGTGTACGCTCTAACGTTCAATCTAAAAATATATTTTTCATTCCTTCGCCTTTCAGGCTTTTTTATACGTGTGTGCTCTAACTTTTAATCCAAAAATATATTTTTCATTCCTTCGCCTTTCAGGCTTTTTTATACGTGTGTACTTTAACTTTTAATTAAAAAATATATATTTTCATTCCTTTGCCTTTCAGGCTTTTTCATACGTGTGTGCTCTAAGGTTCAATAAAAAATATACTGTTCATTCCTTCGCCTTTTAGGCTTTTTCATACGTGTGTGCTCTAACGTTCAATCCAAAAATATATTGCTCATTCCTTCGCCTTTCAGGCTTTTTTATACGAATGTGCTCTAATGTTCAATCCAAAAATATATTTTTCATTCCTTCGCTTTTCAGGCTTTTTCATACGTGTGTGCTCTAACTTTTAATCCAAAAATATATTGTTCATTCCGTCGCCTTTCAGGCTTTTTCATACGTGTGTGCTCTAACGTTCAATCCAAAAATATATTGTTCATTCCTTCGCCTTTCAGGATTTTTCATAAGTGTGTGCTCTAACGTTCAATCCAAAAATATATTTTTCATTCCTTCCCCTTTCAGACTTTTTCATATGTGGGTGCTCTAACGTTCAATCCAAAATATATTTTTCATTCCTTCGCCTTTCAGGCTTTTTTATACGTGTGTGCTCTAACTTTTAATCCAAAAATATATTTTTCATTCCTTCGCCTTTCAGGCTTTTTTATACGTGTGTACTTTAACTTTTAATTAAAAAATATATATTTTCATTCCTTTGCCTTTCAGGCTTTTTTATACGAATGTGCTCTAACGTTCAATCCAAAAATATATTTTTCATTCCTTCGCTTTTCAGGCTTTTTCATACGTGTGTGCTCTAACTTTTAATCCAAAAATATATTGTTCATTCCGTCGCCTTTCAGGCTTTTTCATACGTGTGTGCTCTAACGTTCAATCCAAAAATATATTGTTCATTCCTTCGCTTTTCAGGCTTTTTCATAAGTGTGTGCTCTAACGTTCAATCCAAAAATATATTTTTCATTCCTTCCCCTTTCAGACTTTTTCATATGTGGGTGCTCTAACGTTCAATCCAAAATATATTTTTCATTACTTCGCCTTTCAGGCTTTTTTATACGTGTGTACTCTAACTTTTAATTAAAAAAAATATATTTTTCATTCCTTTGCCTTTCGGGCTTTTTCATACGAGTGTGCTCTAACGTTCAATCCAAAGATATATAGTTCATTCCTTCGCCTTTCAGGCTTTTTCATACGTGTGTGCTCTAACGTTCAATCCAAAAATATATTTTTCATTCCTTCGCCGTTCAGGCTTTTTTATACGTGTGTGCTCTGATTTTCAAACCAAAAATATATTGTTCATTGCTTCGCCTGTCAGGCTTTTTCATACGTGTGTGCTCTAACGTTCAATCCAAAAATATATTGTTCATTCCTTCGCCTGTCAGGCTTTTTCATACTTGTGTGCTCTAACGTTCAATCCAAAAATATATTGTTCATTCCCTCGCCATTCAGGCTTTTTCCTACATGTGCTCTAACGTTCAATCCAAAAATATATTTTTCATTCCTTCGCCTATCAGGCTTTTTCATACGTGTGCGCTCTAACGTTCAATCCAAAAATATATCTTTCATTCCTTCGCCTTTCAGACTTTTTCATACGTGTGTGCTCTAACGTTCAATCCAAAAATATATTTTTCATTCCTTCGCCTTTCAGGCTTTTTCATACGTGTGTGCTCTAACGTTCAATCCAAAAATATATTGTTCATTCCTTCGCCTTTCAGGCTTTTTCATACGTGTGTGCTCTAACGTTCAATCCAGAAATATATTGTTCATTCCTTCCCCTTTCAGACTTTTTCATATGTGTGTGCTCTAACGTTCAATCCAAAAATATATTTTTCATTCCTTCGCTTTCAGGCTTTTTCATACGTGTGTGCTCTAACGTTCAATCCAAAAATTGCCGCTCCTGTGGCGCAGTGGTCTAAGCGATGGCTTATGACTATTCGTCCGATTAGGGTCCGGGTTCGAATCCCGCTGAGGCATGGATTTTGTGTTTGTCTTAAAGCACTGGCTCTCTCTCTCTCTCTTCCCTGGTGTCAGGGGCCCCTAAATTAGGGGCGGGTGACTGCTTAGAGCCCATTGAGTTGCTCAAGGTGGTCGTTAAAACTCAAACCAAAAAAAAAAAAAAAAAAAAAAACCATCCCCAAAATTGGGTATTATTATTTTCTAGTTAAGTCCTTAAAGCTTTCCTTATTTTTACTACATACACATGCATACTTCTGTTCAACAGAAAAATTAGGAATAAGAATTAGTGTTATCACGAAAATCTTTGTAATACCTGCCTTGCAAGAACAGAAATGGTATTTCAGATTTCCGGGGAGCGCAAGTGATCCCCCTTGCCCCCTACATGTGGGCGCATATGTTTACTGTCCAATTAGTGCTTTTTTGAAGTCATCAAGCCGTAATCACTGCCTTCCTAGAATGTGATCTCTTTCATTGTCGACCATGATCTCTCTAGGAATTTATATACACTGCTAGCCACCCAAAATGCAACACCAAGGAGGAAGCATCCGATTGGCCTGAAATTCGCAGCACGCGTTGCCCGCTAGAGGACATGCAAACGGTTAGCATTGCAGGGCATATGCAAATCATGTGTACTCGGCACGCCACCGAGAAGCACTGTAAGAAGCGTGCACAGAAGGCGGGGTGTAAGTAGTGGAGGTGTGTTGTACGGCCGGAACTGTGCGTGGGAAGCTTCCTGATGCCTCGTCGCAGAATACGGCAGTCATTCCAGCACATTTCGGAGTTCGACAGAGGACGAATAGTGGCTTATCGCGACAGCGGTTTATCGTATCGAGACATCGGCGCCCGTGTGGGACGACATCCAGCCACAGTGAGGTGAGTATGGATTCGGTGGGTGCAGGTGGAACGGACGGAACGACGTGAGCGATTGCCGCAGTCGCGGCACATTACCGAACGAGAGGACCGGCATGTTATGCGGCGGGCATTGACGGCTCGCACCGCCACATCACGAACGTTAGCGTAGGAATTAGTGCGTTCCGCAACAACCTGTGTTAGCGCGAACCGTTCGACGTCGTCTGCAGGAGCGGGGACTTGTCGCACGGCGCCCATTGCTCCGATTACCATTGACGTTGCACCACCGGTGACTGCGGCGGCAGTGGGACGTTGAACGCCGCACCTGGACTACGGAATGGCACGACATTGTCTTCTCCGACGAATCCCACTTCTGCCTGCAAAACCACGATGGTCGGATCCGCGTGTGGCGGCACCGCGGCGAGAGACTGTATGACGCCTGCATTATGCATCGCTATACCGGTCCATCGCCTGGCGTTATGATTTAGGGCGCCATTGGATATGACACCCACGCCCCTCTGGTACGCATCGCCGGTACACTCAACAGCCACAGCTACATCCCTGACGTTTTGGAGCCTGTAGTCCTCCCTTACCTGCAGGACCTGCCAGCAGCCACGTTTTAACAGGACAATGCGCGCCCGCACGTGGCATGCATCGTGCAAAAATTTTCACGGCCCACCAGGTGTCACTGCTGCCGTGGCACGACTGTTCTTTCGATATGTCGCCCATCGAACACGTCTGGTCGCTGATCGGCAACCGAGCGGCCAGGTAAGCACCATCCGCGGCTACGCCTGATGAACTGTGGCAACGTGTGGAAGCCGCCTCGACCGAAATGCCCCAAGCCCACATTCAAAGCCTATTTCGTTCGATGCTGCGGCGTGTAGCGGCCGTTATCACCAGCCATGGGGGCCACACGAACTATTGATGTCTGCGTGTTCCGCATGTCTCACGGGCCTGTAAGCTCAATCGTTTCATCTTTGTATGTGTTGTTATGTGTACAGTAAATCTGGCTTTGCTATCTGGTGTCCTTCTTGGAGTTGCATTTTGGGTGGCCAGCAGTGTAATAGCTATGACCACAGACACCTTCCATAGCTCTCGACAATGAAAGAAATTCTAAAAAGAGCGTCATTTTTACTTGTTTTCGGCATCCCGGAAAACTCGATTTTATTGGCAGCAAGCCTCATTGTAATGTATCACATTGAGACAAATGCAGTGCTGCGAAATATGCTAAAGGTAAGGCTGAAATCCCCACTACGTAAGAGAGCCTTTCGTTTACACATTAGATTGATGTATTTGGATGTTCCATTCATAGACTAGTGGACATAAGGTATAAAACGACGTTCAAAGATCATAAATTATCATAAGATTATTCTAGAAAATTTTTGTCTTCATTTTAGCAAAATTATTAGTTATGTTATTGCAATTCAGATTTTCATACAGTTTGTTCTACTGATTGCAACGCCAAATTAGATAACCTTTCTTGATCATTGTAGTTCTAAGATAGTTTTTTATTAATTTCAATGAAGAGAAATTTCACTCTGCGGAGGAAGTAGTAACCGCCAATGGAATTCTTAAATCAAGACTGAAAATTTAAAATGAATCAGTACTTAAAAATGGATACTGGATATTGGGCTATTGGAATTCGAAACTATAGTGTCTAATCCAGGATGATTCTGACTTAATTTAGGTGAATTCAGACATTCCCATATCCCAAGCAATATATCCGATGCAAATAAGGTAATACACTGCTGGACAATTTCTAAGGACGGATCATAAACGTCTATATAGCGCATAAAAAAGTAAGTGTGGTTGGATGCCAAGTGAAATAAAATAATGTCAGAATGCCAGGACATTACAAGAAAGACAATTTATTGTGCTCTGAAATCCAGACGGCTTTGGAACGTGTTTAAGGGACAAACAGGCCATTTTGTGCAGAATACGTAAACGTGAAAAAAATGCAATTACCGTCCGCAGGCGTTCCGGCGTAAGATGTCAATACGGGATATGGCCACCATGGAGGGCGATGCAAGATTCCACTCGTCGTGTCATGTTTTGCACAACATTATCAAGCAGCTGTTGGGGTAATTTATCCCATTCCTCTGTCAGTGAACGGATGAGGGTGTCCTTGTTTATTGGAGGGCATTGGCAACCAGCAAGATTCCTCCCCAAAGCATCCCACACATTTTCAATGGGATTCAGATCTAGAGAACGTGCTGGCCATACGAGGCATTGAATATCCTGGCTCTCAACACACTCCTGGACAGCGACTGTTCGATGACATGTTGCGTTGTCGTCCATGAATATGAATCTATCACCGACAGCACCACGGAACATGCGAACATGAGGTAGCAGAACATCATTAATGTATCGTTAGCCAGTCATAGTCCCAGTTGGAAGCACATAGAGGGACGTACGTCCATTGATCATGATGCCAGCCCATACCATGACACTACATGTCGGATATCGGTCCCTTTCCTGCATGTTTGCTGGACAATATGCAGTACCACTATCACGCCAGATCAGTTGTCGTCGACAATCAGACGATAGACTGTATCTACTCTCATCTGAGAAGAGGACAGCAGACCAGTCGTTATCAGTCCAATTGCGATGTTGATGGCACCATTGCAAACGGGCTGTACGGTGACGTCTGGACAATGGGATGCACACAACAGGACGGCGGGCGTATAGTCCTCCTTCATGCAAACGTCTGGCGACAGTTTTTCGGGAGATCCGCTTGCCAGTAGCAGCCATAAACTGATTTGCTACCTGACTAGCTGTGCTGCGCCGGTGTCTTTTTGTTGATAGCACTATGTACCGATCTTCTGCAGGTGTCGTACTGCGAACACGACTTCCCCCGTGACGTTTGCTACACTCTCCATTTGTTTAAAATGATTTCCAAAGCCTTGAAACAACACTGTGGCTGACGTCGAACTCCCTGGCAACATCTGTTATTTTTCGCTTTTCTTCAATCTTGCCAATAATACGGCCACGCGTAAAATCATCTAGGTGATGTCGGGAAGACATACTGAAAATTGTAAGTTCGTCAATTGATTCTCTCCTTTTCAACTTTGCGTTTGAACAACCACGGTCAATACGCGTCAAATCCTTTATATCTCTTATCAGCGCTATGACGTCACGAACAAGTTCGGCATTTCAAAATTTGCATACGCACAACACGTCTTACTGTATCCTGCACTTGGTAATTTCCACATTTTCCTGCCTTCCATTTTATGGTTGCCATCGTTGCTATTGTCATCCGTCCTTAGCAATTGTCCGGCAGTGTATTAGCTTGACTGAGTAGGTCATTCATAACTATTTGGTTTTATTGTGTGCATATTCTATTTTTATCTTAACTTCTTTGTACCTATGATGAGCGGGACACTCAAAAAGCTCAGGGCTTTGAGCAAGTGCCCAAATTTCCTGGGTCGAAAGGCAGTCCTTTTTGCAATATATCTGGCCCGTATGAAGGTTTTGTATCTTAGGTTACTGGTTACTTAATAAAAAAGAAACACTTGCCCCTTATCTTCAGTGAAAAGTGACTGGAAACTTAAAGAACTAAAATTCGTGATTATACATTGCTGTGCCTCAGGCTTACAGGACATCTTACACATAAAATTCCTATTCCATTAAGATTATGCGACATTAAGCTGGGAAAGCACAGAAGTTAATAGTGAGCGAGAAAGCTTCGACTAACTCTTGTGATACCTCAATACGTAGGTCCATAAGACTTTTCGGCAGACTTGGAGTTACAACCTGCGCATGTTAATGATGCAGTATCTAAGTTTACTATGCAGGAAGAAATCTGGGCTACAGTTAACATTGATGAAATGAATTTTCATCAATATGTTTAGGCATAACGATTGATTGGGACTGTTTAGCCTATCTCAGTTTTTCTGAAGACAGCAATTATTGTAAGTACTCCCTCAGTGTTGCAGACTATGATCCAGGAACTTGTTCACAACAGAAAACAACTGTGATTAAAGATAAACTTGAAGAAAACGAGATTGGTGTACAGTGCTACAAAAACTAATGATTTAGTGGTTGATAAGGGAAAATTCAGGAGCAACAGATGCTTATATCTGATCTCGACAACAGATATTAAGTAGATGTCAACCGAGAGCTACGTCGAAGAAGAAATTAATAGTCGTATAAAACTTCGCTGGAGAGCATTTGGAAGAAATAGTACTGTTTTTATGAGCTATTCACCATTATGTCTTCAAAGAAGTATTTAGGTTGTGAATCCTTCCTGTTCTTAGTTTGTAGATCAGAGATGTGGACCTTAACTGTATTAAAGACATAAGAAGCTAAAGGCGACTCATAGAAGCATAGAGACCGCATCCTTGGTGTAACCAAGAAAGACAAGAAAAGAATCAGGAAATGACAACAATGAATGCTGTCATGATTAAAGACCTTGAAGTGGGAACGGGCTGGACATATTGCTAGAAGAACACACTGCCATTGTACAATTGAAATATTTGAGTGGATAACATGGGAAAGAAAAGACTAGGAGAAGACCACGTGGAAGAAAGGTGGATGAAATTCGAATGCGTACCGGAGTGACATGGAAGAGAACTGCTCAAGACTGCGAGTAGTGGATGAAACTTGGGGAGACATTCATCCAGCCGTGGTTTGAGAATGATTATGATTCAGCAGTTAATTCTGTCCCATGAAGCTCTTTTATGAGTAATTACGTAATATTCTCGAGAAACTCTTATCTTGTATATGAAACACAAAACGTCTGTTTGTCTGAAGCAGCAAAAACTCTCGAACGCCGAAATGTGGAATCGTGAAATTTGCATAGCTTAGTAATACTGGAATTTCTAGGTCAACGCAACTATTTTAAGATCTCTAAGTTGTTCTATTCGCGAGTTATGAATTGATTAATAAGCTAATCAATAAAGTCAGCGTCGTTTGCTACGTCATCATTATGCTATTCCAAATCTGAAAGCACGCGACTGCATTCATCGCCGCGGCACATCCACAGGTGTTTCTATTCTTTGGGAACTGCGCATTTTTTTATTTTTTTGTTATCGACGATCAAATGCATCACGTGCTTTCAGTCTCAGAGGTCTTTGAGGCGCGAATCTCTGGGATAAAAAAGTTAAAAACGAACTTTGCGAAATCTTAACGAAACAGGCTGACATTTTTATCAACACCATGGATTGGTAACAAGAGGAGTCCCTCAAAATTTCACCGGAATCCGGTCAAAACTTTTTAAAATAGGCATGGAATTTTTAATTCATCGGCAAACAGAAATATATATGTAGAAACGGTTAATACAATTTTGACTGCTAATTTAAGAAGTTATTTACCGATTCAGGAGAAATTTGGAGGTTATTTTCCTATTAACGATTTATGGTATTCATTAGAATTTCAGCCAGTTTCATAAAATATTAGCAGAGATACGTTTTTAACTTTTTTATCCCAGAGATTCGCCCTCAAAGACGTCTGAAACTGAAAGCACGTGACGCATTTGATCGTTGCTAAATTGTTAACAAATTTTGTTCAGTCAGTGTTCTAATGCTGTGTCTACTGGATCCGTGTTAAATAATTCGCAACGCTTTTGGTCCGTTTGATTCTACAGATTCCATACATTCTGTACAGGGCAAAGCGGGGGTGGGTAGTAAAGCTAGTCTGATATAATGCATGACTTTGATATGGCAGTGACTGTCTCTCAGGGTAATATCAAAGATGAAATTAAAGCATGAAAGAACAATTTAGACATAAGACTTCGTGGAGAGATTACTGCGCGTAATAATGTATGTTATATTTCACATACTGATGTACATCGTACTGATAATGTATGTGATATTTCACATACTGATGTCCATGGTACTGATAATGTATTTGATATTTTGTATACTGATGTCAATAGTACTGACTGTAGCGCGATACACGTAGTCCTGAAATTTCTTAAATGAGTTAAAATGTTTAACAAACTGACTGCCAAACTGAGTACTCTGCTGTTTCAGTTGTACGTCAATGCTCGCCCTGTTTTCCCTACCAATAGAAACTCCGTCTGTGGCACTTTCTTAGGATTTATTTGGCTAGCGGTATTTTAAGGGTATGTGATGATATTCTTGTTGCAAATGTAACAAATTGTGATCTCTTTTACGGCGATACCCATTGTACTGATTCTAATATGACCTCTCAATCTAACGCTAATCCAAAGTGTAATACGATCTTGGTCACTTTAGATAATTTTGTATCTTAACATTCAATGTGTTCAACGTGATTATGCGGAGGTAAACTAACTGATTAATTTGGTTCCCTGCAAATTTGGAAGAATTTGGTTAAACTTTCGAGCAGGCGCAGTGGTCTAAGCGATGGCTTCTGATCATTCACCCGAAAGAGATCCGGGTTCGAATCCCTGTGAGGCATGGATGTTGTGTTTGTATTACGGCACTGGCTTTCTCCCTTCCCTGTAACCAGTGACCCTAAATTAGGGACGGGCGACTGCTTATTGCCCAATCAGTTTCTCACAGTGGTTGTTTAACCTCCAATAAATAAAAAAAAAAAAAAAAAAAAAAAACTTTAGTTTTTATTTTCATCAGGTGATGTTTCTATCATTTACCGTTGCACCAACCATATGGAAGCTTTACCCTAACAGCAGTGGGCAGTGGGTAATGTTTTAAGAGCAGATGTTGCAGCCTTGGTGGTGCAGTGGTTGAAGTGCTGTCTTGTGACAATTCGTCCTAGATAGGTCCGGGTTTGCAGCCCCGGTGGCGCAGTGGTCTAAGGCGTTGGCCTCTGATCATTCGTCCGTAAGGGGTACGGGTTCGAATCCCGGTCAGGCATGGATGTTGTGTTTGTCTTACGGCACTGGCTCTCTCCCTTCCCAGGAAAAAGTGACCCTAAATTAGGGACGGGCGACTGCTTATAGCATATTGAATTGCTCACGGTGGTCGTTAAACCTACAATAAAAAAAAATAGGTCCGGATTTGAATACCCGTGAGGCATGGTTTTTGTGTTTGTTACGGCACTGGCGCTCTCCCTTTCCTGGAAGAAGTCGCCCTAAATTAAGGCCGGGCGACCGCTTATAGCCCATAGATTTGGTCACAGTAGCCGCTAACCAGGCCCCCCCCCCCACCCAGCCAAAAAAAAAGCAGCCCTTTTTTCGTAAAAAGGATTCAAAACAACGCTGTACGTTCATTTTGCCATTTTTCTTCGTTTCCTTACTTAGAAATTTACGACGGCGGAATTAGTGTTGTTTTTGTGATGCAGTGCTTAGCAGGAAAGCCAACATCCAGTTTATCTACATTCCTATGACTACTGAATCCCCCGACTATCGTGGGCAACAGTTAAACATCCATATGTGTGTGCATGTATGCATCTCATTTACGCTGGCTCTATGTGTGTGTCTGCGTATTTTCTGTTAGAATGCACTCTGGTTGCTTTCTCCACGTTGTAGCTGCGCAAGACTGTGTCAAACGAGTACAGGAATGAGGTGCCGCAGAACAAAAATCCTTCACTTGATAATGTTTCATAGATTGCGAATCTTATATAACACAATATCTATCGACGCACGAACCGGAATGATGAGAGAAGCTGAGTAATGGGGCGAAAGCAGTGCCTCAGTCTAAATATGTATACTGATTTCGCAGTTAGAAAGCTCGCAGCAGCGACCCTTGAAGACCACTTTCACGGCTATAAATGTAATCAGAACGAAGCGTGAATTTCTGCCAGATGCTGGAGCGTTGATAATCTTGCCGTATTAGTAGAGATTTCCTTATCGTCTTGAATTGCCATTTTCGACATACTATAAGACGAGATTATGAAGACAGCAGGATGTCAACCCTCCGTAGTGGTTTGCACAATTCGTGACGCTGAAGATGACAAGAATTGTGTTATCACCTCAAAATTCAGGCATTCTCTGGTTTCCGGGCAGTAGATATAATCCTGCATTGGAGTACAGGATGTCACAAAATGGAACGCCCATCTCGAAATATAGTTCGCCATCTATCTTAAATGCAATTTTCACTTCGTCCTCGGAAAAAAGAAAATTACAGGCTTATGATATGCCCTTTAACTGTTCAAGGGCTGCGAATGGCCTAGTGGTCAACATTCGTGACTGCCACGGGGAAATTTCAGGTTCGATCCCAAGCAGGTACGAACTCTCAAACCAAACCACTAAATATCCGCTGTGCGTCGGATGGGAATGTTAAGCCGTCGGACTCCGGATACTGCCCCTCCCCCGGCAATAAATAAGAGCGTCTTACTCCCTCTTTCTAATTCACTTCTGTGTGACTTTCCTATCTGGCACTCTAGCCCAAATCTCCTAGCTTCCTATTTCTAGGGCTTGTTTAAGACATGAGGTCAGACACTCCCTTCATAAAATCCTCTACGTATGATCTGACCTGATCTTTACCTGCTCACCCATTTGCAAATACGATTTATCCATTCTGAAATAAGTCCTATTTGAAAAATTCGTTTTGAATATAAAAGTTGTGTCGCAATCAAGTTCATGCATGCATATTTCTTTCGTTTTTAGCCTAAAATATGAATATTTTCCCACGAACTTAGAATTTTGTTCCAACGAAATCCCAACGGGTAGTATTAGTACATGAACTGAAGCTAGTCATAAAGAACAAAACTCGTATGCTCATTGATATTTTTGCTTTGTTTCGATATTTAATGAACCCCGTGAGCAGCTAAGAGTACTAGGAGCCACCCCCCGCCATCTTAATTTAGGAATACTGTTTCTAAGATGGGACCAAATCGGCAGCGCCGTAGGACAAAAATACCACTCATGCTTCATGTGGAACTCTGATCTGGGCTCTACCAAGGCCGTCTAGAAAACACAAGGCCATGATATTAGAGAAATTAGTACTCTCCGTTTATGACGTCACTTACATGTTACACGGCCAGATAAGTTGGTGCCGTGTTTGACGTCATACACGATAGCGTTAGAAACCAATCGAAAGCCTTGGTTTCAGCGTGACATCACTAAAAGGGAACTCATCTCTAATGCCACGGCCTTGTGTTTTTTACGCTGTCTAACCGTAGGTTGAAGAAGCCTATAAGCTCCAGCTTTGTCCGTCTGTATGTCTGTTCAAAAGTCAGAACACAGGAGCGAGATTTATTCCACAGCCATTATCCTCATAATTTTAGTAATGATTTCTGCTATGTTGGAAAGCGTATCAGAATCAGTGCATTGCATAATTTTACTAGTCTAGACCTTTGCTCAGCTCACACGATTACCCAGAAGCCTGCTCATCCGAACACATAGAAACACTTGTGGCTAACCTGATTTTGCGACTGCATTGATATATCAGCATTTGAATGGTATCTGTGCAACTGAAAGCCCGATTTGAAAACTTCTGTGTCACCCAGGTGGCATCGTGGTCAGACTCTGGCAAATGGATAGTCATCCGAGCTGAGCTCGAAGCAGAGGCGGTACCGTTTTCTTACTGGGACGACTTTCTTCCTTTCCAGGAACCAGTGATCTAAATTAGCCAGGAAACTGCTCATAACACATAGAGTTGCTGATGATGGTCGTTAAACCCTTGGGACGTGCTACTGAAGTGACACAAGAATAAAAACTACTGAGGTGAAACAAGAATCGTTAAACCCTTGGGACGTGTTACTGAGGTGACACATGAATCAAAACTGCTGAGGTGACACAAGAATCGTTAAAACCTTTGGGACGTGCTACTGAGGTGACACAAGAATCAAAACGGCAAGTCGCAGCGATAAGCCAAGGTCAGATTCAGTCGGGAGAATAACTAGCTCCGAAGCGTGGTTTCGAATCCCTACACCGGCAAAAAAAAGGGGGAGAGGGGGTGATCTTCCCATTGGTGCTTGAATGCAAAAATGAATCTCCTAGCCCTCGGGTTCATTGAAAAATGTGTAAAGTTGTCTCACACTTAAAATAGTATAACTATAATAGTAATCCTAATTTCTTGGCGTAGAATAGAAATCCAAGTTTCCAAGCTTTCGCACAACAACCCGTTGTTTTTTCACGGAAGGGTAGACAGCAAACTGAATAACAGAACGCTTCAACAATTTTTTTTTTTTTTTTTTGATTGGAGGTTTAACGACCACCGTGAGCAACTCAATGGGTTATAAGCAGTCGCCCGTCCCTAATTTAGGGTCACTGGTTCCAGGGAAGGGAGAGAGTCAGTGCCGTAAGACAAACACAACATCCATGCCTGACCGGGATTCGAACCCGGACCCCTTACGGACGAATGATCAGAGGCCAGCGCCTTAGACCATTGCGCCACCGGACGGCCTTCAACAATTTCAACGCTGTGATTTGATTTGACAATAAACGAACAGATACGAATGCAATTATTCATTCAAAGACACAAGGAGTCTGTTCGTTTATAGCGCAGAATCCTGGAAGGAAAACAAAAGGCATTCACTATTTGAATTACTGGTTTCCAACTCGTGGCAACTCCAGCGAGACGCTATCATTGCAGGACCCACTGTTGGTAATGATCTCCAAAGTTTCGCGAATGGCTGTAGATTTAGGAGTGGAGTAGGAAGCTAATTTCTTTCCGCCATCCTATAGAGGAGCAGCGAACTGATTTCTGAACTTGATTACTTTAACTCGGACTACTAGTATAGTATTCCGAGTTCTATTGAGCATAAAAAAGTTCTATTTTAAGCGTAAAAAGTAATCAAGTTCATATTAAAGTAATCCAGTTCTATGGTATGCATAAAAAGTAATCAAGTTCTATTTTATACATAAAAAGTAATCAAGTTCATATTAAAGCAATCAAGTTCATATTAAAGCAATCAATTTCATATTAAAGCAATCAAGTTCTATTTTATGCATAAAAAGTAATCAAGTTCATATTAAAGCAATCAAGTTCTATTTTATGCATAAAAAGTAATCAAGTTCATATTAAAGCAATCAAGTTCTATTTTATGCATAAAAAGTAATCAAGTTCATATTAAAGCAATCAAGTTCTATTTTATGCATAAAAAGTAATCAAGTTCATATTAAAGCAATCAAGTTCTATTTTACACATAATTGGTGTGCAGTTCCTTGCTATTATTTAGTTGTTCCACACATGCATCGTCTGGAATTGATAAGAATTCCTTCTTCTACGCTTCGCAAAATGTATGATGCTTCTTCCACGCATCGTCTGGAATTAATCAGAATTTATTCATCTACAGTAGGCTATTTCAAGCATGATTTGCCGGCTGTCCCGGCAAATCATGATGTAAGAGCGTACCACTGAGGTCACTATTACGAGTATTAACACAGCGATCAGGTATCTCTGGATTGCCAGTATTTTACTGTTTCGCTCGTAATTAAACACATCAGAAAACTTGAAAAAGACATCTTCCTGGAGCTAGAATCGAAGCCCGCATATTCCGATTTCCGTTTGAGGGTGAAATACTGGTAAATAGAATAAATTACTGGCAATTCAGAGGTATCTGATTACAGTATTAATAAGTGACATATTTTCAATGTTTTATGAGAAGAATATTTCTTCCACACAATATAGCACTGAGGTAACCCAAAAGTCCAAAAGACAAGTTGCAGCGATAAGCCAAGTTCGGTGTAGTACAGTCAGAAGAATTACTGGGACCCTGAGCAAGGAGACTGGGCTCGAATCCATCACCTATTCGTTTAGAAAGAAAGTAATGTCTGCAAATGCAAGGCAACAGGAAAGTGGTATGTACAAATACAGATCAGTCCAAAATGTAGTCACCATCGTTTGCCACAACCTGTTCCCATCGTCTGGGCAGATGTTGGATACCAATCCTGTAGAATTGTGGCGGCTTTGACACAAAGAAGCGAGTAAGTGTGTGTTCGACATCGTAACGGTTGGTGAACCGCTCTCCGTCCAGGAAATGCTGCAACGACCGGAGAAAGCGGTAGTCGCTTTCTCCTGTCGTTGTTCGGCGAATAGACTAGGTACGGCGGCAACTCCCAGCCCAGGTCACACGTGCTGTGTGAAGTCTCGCTCTAGTTTGCTGTAGGAGGAAGCCCTTGTGGTTCATCAGTGCTGGTCCTTTCCACGTGAGCGATGCGCGCACACCGTCGAGCTGACGGCAGTATACATAGGCAGCGATAGTATTGTCCGGAAACAGCTCAAAGAAACACACGACACCCTGCATATCCCACCAAACAGACATCAGGACCTTACGTGGGTGTAATCCAGGTTTGTGGGTCGGCATCTGTTTTGGATCCAACCACTTTCTGGGGTTGACATTGCCATATAAGACCCACTTCTCGCCACCTGTCGCAATGCTGTCCAAGAACGGTTCTACTTGGTCACGCGACAGCAGTGAAGCGCGTCATGCTATTTGCTTTCTACTCAACTGTGAGTTGATGAGTACCAAAACTCCGCTCTTGTGCAACTTCCCAAGTTGACGCAGGTGCGTGATAATGCTGGTGTGGATCCCCAGCTGTTCGGCCTACTCCAGCGAGGTCACATGTGGGTCGGTCTGAGTTAAGGTCTTCAGAATGTCCATATCCAGTGTTGCGGCCTTCCGGCTTTGGGCCGGCCTGACAGGTCAGAATTTCCCTGCCTAAACCGTTCGAACCAACGGCAACACTGACGATGTGATTATTGGCATTGGGGTACACACTGGTAATGTTCCTTACAGTACTTGCAGGGGTGCTACCACCACGAAACTCATACAGCATGCAGTGGCAGATGTGCTCCTTGTCCATTTCCATGTTGGCTGGCGCTTACACTCCTCCTTCGCCTTCTGACGGCTAACTGCCACTGACTAAAGCCACCTACCTGCTGATGTCATGCATGTGTGCTGCGAAATCTCAGTGGCCAACGTGCGCCGTTACAGGGACTTAGACTTGGGGTACCTCGTCATCTGATATTACTTTCTTTCCTACCCAATACTAAAATCACAGTTCAGGTACTTTTTCATGACAATACCATGGTTTCAAACATATGAGGGTTTAGCTCTCTGCTATCATTTCTCAATGGCAAAAACATTCTTTCAAAAATAATAACGGCATTCTTGTTTTCATAACGAAATGCAGATATAGCGATTAACATGATATTTCTTGGAATCGGTTATGTTATCACGATATTAAATGTAACAATCTATCCCTCAGTCAGTTATGGATTATAGGATTGGCGGTTATAAAAATTAAAGGTGGCATGTTTAGTTCTAAATAAGCAAACATTTTTGCTTCGCACAACTTAGTTTATTCAGTACTAAAGACACCACCAGTCTCTCAATCTCTTCACTATTTTTTCCCTTTTGTGTCCTTAATGGTCTTATCGGTTTTCATGAACAGAACAAGTGATTCTCCTATCTCCAACATCTCTTTCTCTTAGAGACGTTTTCTTTTGGGCTAACTCGTTCGAGGCTCTTCATTTCCTATCGTGTCCTTTCTTTTTTTCTTCTTCTTCGCCGTCGGTCCACTGTTAGATCGTGACCGTCTTAATCTAATCATATTTACTTCTTTATAGAACTTTCCAAGTTCTTCGATATCCACGCTGGCCGTGTTTTATTGATCGAACATTTCAAACTTCCATTTTTATAAAACGCTTTCATGTTTTCCCATCACATTATTTGCGCTTTCTTTCACTGATGTTATATTTTGTTCAGACGGAACGAAAGTTCTATAAATTTTAGTGCATTTAAGCTCAGGGATCGTTTTTGTTTGCACCAAATAATCGCCATTTTTTCTCACATAATTTAATTTTGATCATAAATTAAGTGCAAAGGGTCAAGTATTGTCCATTTTGTAATTGGGAATGAGTTCTGTACAGTTAAACGCCGATGCATGGATTGTAAAAAGGAAGAAAAGCTTAATGGGGATAATGGAATCTTCAGTGTTTCAGTATGCTACAAATGAGGAAACAAAATATAGATTTTATTGAAGTAAAGGATATTAACGGGATTCAATTGGTTCAAAATGAATGACAGAATGTTCTACGAGTGTTACGAAGGTGGTTCAACAAGTTTCTGGATAGAAAAACTCTAGTCAATAAAGATAATCAATTTTTTTCAAAGAAAGCTCCATGAGCTTGCATTAACTTGTACCGGGTCATCCAAAAGTAACAGAAAATTTGAAAAATCAATTATTATCAAAGTATTTACAGTAATCAGACGCGGTTTTCACAGAAATGCACAGAAAGACGTGGGATTTTTTTTTGTGCATAATGCAGAAATTTAATACAGGAATAGTTACAAATCCGACCACCAGATGGCGCCACAGGTGATTGAGGAGTTAAGGTTGTGGTGTACTACACTTCACACCGAAAACATGCTTACAAATGTTCAATGTGGTGCCCATCATTTTATGAGCACAGCCGTCAGACGAAGTAAGACACTGTGCATAGCATTAAACGTGTCAGGTGGTATTGCAGAAACATGATGCCGGATCGAGTCCTTCATTGTGGCCAATGAAGTTGGCTGATTTCTGTACACCTTTGACTTCAAGTAGCCCCCAGAAGCAAAAATTGCAAAGTTTAAGGTCTGGAGACCCGGGAGACCACTCAAGCGGAAAGGAGCGCCTTAGGACACGGTTTTCTCCAAACGTCGACCGTTGCAGTTGCTTCACAGGAGCAGCAATGTGCGGCGATGCTCCATCTTGCATGAATGTGAGAGTATGAAGTGCTTGACTCTCCTAAAAGTGTGGAATAATGCTGTTCCTTAACAGCCCTGCATACTGATCACCTGTGATAGTAACGGTTTGAAATCCTGAGCTGTGGACTTCCTCAAAGAAAACGGACCAATAACGAAAGAAGCTATGAAACCGCACCACACGGTAACTTTTGGCTGATGAAGGGGGGGGGACAACTGCATGTGGGTTTTATGTAGCCCAAATGCGACAGTTCTGTGTGTTTACACTTCCATGAACTGTAAAGTTTGCTTCATGAGTCCACAGGACCGTTAACAGCCAGTCCACATCACCTTCAATGCGCTGGAACACCCAATTCGCAAAATCTCGCCGCTTCGTGAAATGGGCGTGTTGCTGTTCGTGCACGTGTTGAATTTTGTAGAGGATATCTCTTAAGGATGATCCGTAGTGATCTCCACACAGTTCCATACGAAACGACAGTTCGTCGTGGAACTTTGCGGACACTGCATTCCTGATGTGCTGAAGCGGTCGATAGGGTGTTTGCTTCGTGTTCAACCTCAGATACGATTGCTCCAGATGTTCGGAGTCTCCCGTTTTTTAGACTTGCTGCTAAAAGCCCCGTGTCCTCAAAATTTTTCATCATCTGCTTCAGTGCCGTTGGTCAGTGCCATTGGTCCCTTTCCAAGTTTCAGTGCCATTGGTCCCTTTCCAAGTTTCAGTGCCATTGGTCCCTTTCCAAGTTTCAGTGCCATTGGTCCCTTTCCAAGTCTCATACCCCGCATTGAACTAAAAGAGCTGAATGCTGCACCTGCACTGTGCGAGTTCTGATAAAACAGTTTGACTAACAGTGCTTTATCACGTAATGACAACATGCTTATGCGAAGTAGTAGCAACTTACCTGGCACCCATTGTTCCCTTTAACATGCAGCTTGCCGTATTCATCAAAAGCAAGAACTTTACTCATAGCCCAATCAATCACGCATACTTGCAGGGCGGGTCCAAGCACGGGACATCGGCAGGTAATTACAGAACCAAAACTGATAGGTCAGTCAGAGATTCTATTTAAATACCGCCGTTAAGTCGCTCTTGGACCCGTACAGCACCATCTGATGGTCAGAAATGTAACTATTCTGGTATTAAATTTCTGCATTACGCACAAAACCCCCACGTCTTTCTGTGCATTTCTGTGAAAACTGCATCAAAGTACTAATGTAAGTACTTTGCGAATTATGGATTTTTTCAAATTTTCTGTTACTTTTGGATCTCCCGGTACGTTCTCTTAACTAATTTTGAAATGCATACGCCACTCGTCTTTATCGAGAGACTCAAGTTTCTCAGTGAATGTCTCCACCGCTTTGTCAGGACTTGAAAATCTGGTTCTACGCGTGAAAAATTTTACCTTCAGAAACAGAAAAGTCACAGGGGGAAAGGCCCGGAGAATATGCTGGATGCGGTAGCATCTGGATTCGATGACTTTCCTGAAAGTCAATCTGTTTTTCGAGCAGTGTGGGTTGATGCATTCCCATGATGGATCATCGTCCCTTGAGTGCATGCTTTTCTCTTCAGCCACTTCTCGCGCCACTTCTCCAGCACTTTAAGGAAACAAACTTCAAGGTGCTATTTGACAGTGACTGTCTTTCAGTCCTCCAGAACAACTGAGGCAACATGACCAGAGTAGACAAAAAAAGATGCAACCATTCTCTTGCCCACACTTCTTGCTCGACGAATTTGGGTGCGGGGTCTTCATCGGGAAATGTCCACGCCGTGGATTGCCACTTTGTTTCCGGTTCAAATTGGTAAATTCTCGATTCAACGCTAGTTATGACACTCTAGATGCTCCTTCCTTTGCCACTACTGAATTTTGTTTCATGAAATGTCCCCATTCCACACGGGACATTTGTTCTTCTCTGAACTGATGAGGAATCCATCGAGCACACCGCTTGCTCAGTCAAATTTTTTCACGAAGAATGTAATGCACGCTCCCAGAACTAATATTTAGAATGTCAGTAATATCTTGATGCGTGATTCGCGAATCGTCTTTGAACAGGTCTTTAATGTTTTCAACATTGAAATCAGTAGTGGCCGTTCTCGGTCTTCCACTTCGAGGGTTATTTTGAAGGGTTCTCTTTCTACGTTTAAACTCAGCATACCAATTAAACACGGTGGTACGTAAAGAGGTCACACCAGCAAAAGTTGTGGACAAGTTCTGAAAGCATTTCTCTCCTGTAAAACAGTTGTCGAAGTAACAGAAAATCATTGCCCACAGAGCGTGTGTGTTAAGCTCCGCAATGAATGTTGGAATGAGTGTAAATTCTCTCGTTTTGGCAGAATGAAGAATGGTGACTCTGTATTGTTTACCATCTAGCGAAGTCTAATAAAGGTATAAGCTTCCCAATAACACAAAAAATTTAGTGGGTTGGAAATTTCATTTATGCATATCCAGAAACTTTCTGATCACCTATGTACTTGTAATTTGTGGTTTTCTTTAAGATTTTTCTGTGTGTAAAGAAGACTTAACTTTGGTACAGTTTTTCCGGTCTAGTTAATTTTAACGTTCATATTAATGCACAAACTGAAACTTTTACTGTGGTATCAATCTTCAAACGGAAAACGCTGTCTGAAGAACTGAAAACACAAAGCAAGTTTAAGAGAATTAAAAAAATATATTTGTTCTGATGGTATCAATCTTTAAACGGAAAACGCTGTCTGGCGAACTGAAAACACAAAGCAAGTTTCAGAGAATTAAAAAAATATATTTGTTTTGATGGTATCAATCTTCAAATGGAAAACGCTGTCTGGCGAACTGAAAACACAAAGCAAGTTTCAGAGAATTAAAAAAAAATATTTGTTTTGATAGTATCAATCTTCAAACGGAAAACGCTGTCTGGCGAACTGAAAACACAAAGCAAGTTTCAGAGAATTAAAAAAAAATATTTGTTTTGATGGTATCAATCTTCAAACGGAAAACGCTGTCTGGCGAACTGAAAACACAAAGCAAGTTTCAGAGAATTAAAAAAAAAATTATTTGTTTTGATGGTATCAATCTTCAAACGGAAAACGCTGTCTGGCGAACTGAAAACACAAAGCAAGTTTCAGAGAATTAAAAAAAAAATTTGTTTTGATGGTATCAATCTTCAAACGGAAAACGCTGTCTGGCGAACTGAAAACACAAAGCAAGTTTCAGAGAATTAAAAAAAAAATTTGTTTTGATGGTATCAATCTTCAAACGGAAAACGCTGTCTGGCGAACTGAAAACACAAAGCAAGTTTCAGAGAATTAAAAAAAAAAAATATTTGTTTTGATGGTATCAATCTTCAAACGGAAAACGCTGTCTGGCGAACTGAAAACACAAAGCAAGTTTCAGAGAATTAAAAAAAAATATTTGTTTTGATGGTATCAATCTTCAAACGGAAAACGCTGTCTGGCGAACTGAAAACACAAAGCAAGTTTCAGAGAATTAAAAAAAAAATATTGTGTTTTCAACAAATTTCAGAGAATTGAAAATTTGATTGTGCTTTCATTGAAAGCACTAGCTTGAAAATTGAAGACAGTACATTGTTTTAAAGAACTTACGAAAGCCTTCGGCGAACTAAAAACACTGCTTTGATTTCAGTAAACTTGAATGCACTATTGGTTTCGGCGAATGGAGACCACTACAGAGCTAACTGAAAACATTCCATTCCAAATTTAAAGCATTGCCTTAAGAATGGTGACTCTGCCTTGTTAGCACGTTTTTTGTAAAAAAAGAACGTGCTTATGTTACCGGTTTGTCCGTCTGTCTGTCTGTACCCACAATATCTCTGCAACTATTAGTCCGATTTCAAAGATTATTTTTGCATTAGGAACCTTGAAATATGCGAATGATGATCCTTCATTTCGTTTGTTTTTACGATGTACAATTTCGCCACTAGAGGGCGAAATTGTACATCGTAAAACATTTTGAGTCGAATGAATTCAGCGAATTCTTTAACCCGAGTACAGAAAGTATTACAACAAAATGCATCTAAAGATCTTGAATTAATTTGACTCAAAATGTCATAGCAGTGAGTGCAACAAATTACGTATTATAAGTATCATATTACAACTGACGGAAAAAAAAAATCCCAACACCACAAAAAATAGTTGTAGAGGAATGAAATGGCGGCAATACATTTGTATAGGTAACATATTTAATCGATTAAGGTTTTAAGATCACAGCTTATTGTAAGCGCGAGAAGAGCCATTTTAAATGTGAAATGCTGGTACATTAATAACCGGTGTAACCGCCAGAATGTTGAATGCAAGCACGCAAACGTTCATGCATTGTGTCGTACAGGTGCTGGATGTCAGTTTGTGGGATGGAGTTCCATGCCTGTTGCACTTGGTCGGTCAATACAGGGACGGTTAATGCTGGTTGAGGGTGACGCTGGAGTTGTCGTCCAATGATGTCCCATACGTGCTCGATTGGTGAAAGATCTGGTGATCTAACAGGCCACGGAAACATGTCGACACTCTGTAGAGCATGTTGGGTTATAACAGCGGTATGCAGGCGAGCGTTATCCTGTTGGAAAACACCCTCTGGAATGCTGTTCATGAATGGCAGCACAACAGGTTGAATCACCAGACCGACGTACAACTGTGCCGTCAGGGTGCGTTGGATAACCACGAGAGTGCTCCTGCTGTCATAAAAATTTCTCACCAGACCATAACTCCTGGTGTAGGTCCAGTGGGTCTCGGCCGCAGAGAGGTTGGTTGCAGGCGCTCACCTGGCCTCTTTCTAACCAACACACGGCGATCACTGGCACCCAGGCAGAATCGGCTTTCATCACAAAACACAACAGATCTCCACTCCGTCCTTCAATGAGCTCTAGCTTGACAACACTGACGTCGCAAACGGCAGTGGTTTGTAGTAAGTGGAATGCACGCTACTGGGCGTCTGGCTCGGAGCTTGTCCTTCAAGTAACCGATTTGTAACAGTTCGTTTTGTCACTGTGGTGGCAACTGCAGCTCGAATTGCTGCGGCAGACGCGGTACGACGCGCCACTGCCATATCGGGCTTTGAAGAAAAGCAAACTGTGCTCAGATGTCTTTCTGAAGTCATAGAACTTCAGGAATCGGACCCTTTTTGTAATCATCAGAGAAAACGGAAAAGTAGCTGACCTCGCGTCTCACCAGTCAATAACGAGAAAACATTTTCATCAAATCCCAGCACTTACTTAACCAGAGGGATAAGGAATAAAAGTTCAGTTGATAAAAGATCTTACACTACTGACGTTCTATAGACAAGACAAATAGCTATATAGTTGTCATTTCTAGAACTTCTTTTCCTTCCTCATTCGTTCATTCCAGAGGCAGTATTTTTAAGAATGGTAGCAATTACCTGTAATGTTGAAATCCTTTGGAGGAAACATTAAATCTACATTTGGCCGTGATTATGCATTTAATTAATACAGTACATTAGCAGTATCGTACCGGGCGATGCCAGGATATAACATTTGAAATGCAATGTTTGTATTCTAATTTATACTGCAGTGAACGATCTTCTTGAGGCAGTACCTTCCCTTGACCACCGCTGCCAACAATCATGCACTGTGGCTACATTCCTGCCAAGTCGTTCTGCAATATTGCGGAAAGAAAATCCACCTTCTCGTAGCCCTATTACACGACCTCGTTCAAACTCCGCGAGCTGTTGATAATGGTTTCTTCGTCTTCTTAAAGGCATTCTTGACTAACATCAACACACTACGTTGAATCTCAACGATAACTAACGCTCACGAACGTTACAGCGCGTATTTACAGCAAACCTGCTTTGCATGTTCCGAGAGGCGCTAGTAGCGCCACATGTATGCGCCGAGCGCGAAATTTGCATAGACGCCATCTTACAGATGTACTCTCACCGCCTACGAACTGTCGTTTATCTAACACAACCCCTTCTTGGTGTTGGGATTTTTTTTTCCGTCAGTGTATAATAGACGTATTTACTATTTCGCTTTCTGTTCGGCACATTTATATTAACATGGAATCTCGAGTTGAGCATTTCATAATAAAACCCTGAATAAAATATATCTTTTTTTGGGTCTTTTATTTTTTTTAAAATTGTAAGTGCATATGTATATGTAACAGTCAACTCAATAGAATATTTCTATATATAATTTGTGACTACAGAACTTGTGGTGTTGATATAGGATGAAAATACCAGCGTTTACCACAATAAAAGGTTTATTATACATCGACTATAGTTTCACAGAGCGTTTGGCTAGGCATCATCAGGACGAATGAATGATGCCGAGCCAAACGCTCTGCGAAACTATAGTCGATGTACAATAAATCTTTTATTGTGGTAAACGTTGGTATTTTCATTCTAGAATATGGCTACTTAATATCATTGTTTGTTGTAGGGTTCTTCACTTTTTCCTATTAAGTTTATGTACTGTACTCTATTCTAAATTAGGCCCTTGTCAAAAATATCTAAATATCACATCATTTAATAAAATCTCGACATATCCTGGTAGATATTTTTGAGCTTGTAAGCAAAATATTGAATTTCTTTACTGTAATGTCTTTTTATTATTGCTGTTTGATCAAGAACTTGATATATACACTTTTAGCAATACGCCTTGCGCTAATTCCTGATGATAGACGAGAATGTTCGTTTAGTTGATAGGTTATAATTGATCACAGTGTACTAGAAAGCCAGAGGGGAAATTTGACGCTTGAAAAAAAATTTACTGGGATATCAACTTTGCTGTATTACTTATCCGTTTACGTTTCCGTAAATTGCACCCACGTTTTAAAAACTCCGATAGACTCAGCTAAAAGCAAGAAACATTGATACTAAAAAACTCTAAAATGACAAGTTACAAGATCCTTTGAAAAATCCTTCTTCTCAAATAAACAACTGAAATCGTGTAGAATGCAAAATAATTGGTGATGCAAACGCAGTGTTCATAAGAGCAGCAAGTTATAAATGTTTTAAAGTATTACGCATCTTTGCGTTATCTGTGCATTTCTTTCGATTCCTATCTCTCTTAGATATTATTTTCAGTCACATCCCATTCTATTCACTACTCTTTAGCTATCATCATGTCTCATTAGGCCATCGTACGATTCACTTACAGGAAATGTCATACGTCGTCGTTCTTGTTCGTTTCTTCTTCCTTCTTTAGCGAAGGCTAAAGAAGTAAAAAGAACGGCTGAATCCTTTCGGGCTTTGAAGAAAAGCAAACTGTGCTCAGATGTCTTTCTGAAGTCATAGAACTTCAGGAATCGGACCCTTTTTTGTAATCATCAGAGAAAACGGAAAAGTAGATGACCTCGCGTCTCACCAGTCAATAACGAGAAAACATTTTCATCAAATCCCAGCACTTACTTAACCAGAGGGATAAGGAATAAAAGTTCAGTTGATAAAAGATCTTACACTACTGACGTTCTATAGACAAGACAAATAGCTAGTCGTCATTTCTAGAACTTCTTTTCCTTCCTCATTCGTTCATTCCACAGGCGGTATTTTTAAGAATGGTAGCAATTACCTGTAATGTTGAAATCCTTTAGAGGAAACATTAAATCTACATTTGGCCGTGATTATGCATTTAATTAATACAGTACATTAGCAGTATCGTACCGGGCGATGCCAGGATATAACATTTGAAATGCAATGTTTGTATTCTAATTTTTACTGCAGTGAACGATTTTGTTGCGAGTTCCAGCTCCTGAATACCCTTACAACGTAAAAATTTAGTTTGTTAATACATGTATAATCTAAGAGAGTAAAGTTATTAGCGGTGAAAGAATATCTTTGGAATACATGAATGGGGATAACATCTCAGATATAAGCTCATAACACTTTTTTTTTTGATTGGAGGTTTAACGACCACCGTGAAGCAACTCAATGGGCTATAATCAGTCGCCCGTCCCTAATTTAGGGTCACTGGTTCCAGGTAAAGGAGAGAGCCTGTGCCGTAAGACAAACACAACATCCTTGCCTCACCGGGATTCGAACTCGGACCCCTTACGGACGAATGATCAGAGGCCAGCGCCTTAGAGCACTGCGCCACCGGGGCGGCTAACACCTTTTCTGCAAACTGCTTATTTGTCATTCACTTTTTCTCTGCTTCTTCGCTTCTTCTGTTTTCACAGCTTTAGCCATGAATTTCCTCCTTCAGGAGGAAATTCATGGAAATGCGTTCGACAAACACATTAAGGAATGTAACGAAATTGAGTTCGACAAACACATTAAAGAATGTAACGAAACTGAGTTCGACACACACATTAAGGAATGTAACGAAACTGAGTTCGACACACACATTAAGGAATGTAACGAAAATGAGTTCGACAAACACATAATGGAATATAACTAAAATGTGTTCGACAAACACTTATTAACCGTAGGTACAAACATTTACTCAACTCATGATATATAGGGGAGCACTACATCTAGTAAAAGCTCATAACACTTTTCTGCAAACTGCTTAATTGTCATTCACTTTTTCTCTGCTTCTTCGCTTCTTCTGTTTTCACAGCTTTAGCCATGAATTTCCTCCTTCAGGAGGAAATTCATGGAAATGCGTTCGACAAACACATTAAGGAATGTAACGAAATTGAGTTCGACAAACACATTAAAGAATGTAACGAAACTGAGTTCGACACACACATTAAGGAATGTAACGAAACTGAGTTCGACACACACATTAAGGAATGTAACGAAAATGAGTTCGACAAACACATAATGGAATATAACTAAAATGTGTTCGACAAACACTTATTAACCGTAGGTACAAACATTTACTCAACTCATGTTATATAGGGGAGCACTACATCTAGTATAAGCTCATAACACTTTTCTGCAAACTGCTTATTTGTCATTCACTTTTTCTCTGCTTCTTCGCTTCTTCTGTTTTCACAGCTTTAGCCATGAATTTCCTCCTTCAGGAGGAAATTCATGGAAATGCGTTCGACAAACACATTAAGGAATGTAACGAAACTGAGTTCAACAAACACATTAAAGAATGTAACGAAACTGAGATCGACACACACATTAAGGAATGTAACGAAACTGAGTTCGACAAACACATAATGGAATATAACTAAAATGTGTTCGACAAACACTTATTAACCGTAGGTACAAACATTTACTCAACTCATGATATATAGGGGAGCACTACATCTAGTAAAAGCTCATAACACTTTTCTGCAAACTGCTTATTTGTCATTCACTTTTTCTCTGCTTCTTCGCTTCTTCTGTTTTCACAGCTTTAGCCATGAATTTCCTCCTTCAGGAGGAAATTCATGGAAATGCGTTCGACAAACACATTAAGGAATGTAACGAAACTGAGTTCAACAAACACATTAAAGAATGTAACGAAACTGAGATCGACACACACATTAAGGAATGTAACGAAACTGAGTTCGACAAACACATAATGGAATATAACTAAAATGTGTTCGACAAACACTTATTAACCGTAGGTACAAACATTTACTCAACTCATGATATATAGGGGAGCACTACATCTAGTAAAAGCTCATAACACTTTTCTGCAAACTGCTTAATTGTCATTCCGTTTTTCTCTGCTTCTTCGCTTCTTCTGTTTTCACAGCTTTAGCCATGAATTTCCTCCTTCAGGAGGAAATTCATGGAAATGCGTTCGACAAACACATTAAGGAATGTAACGAAACTGAGTTCGACAAACACATTAAAGAATGTAACGAAATTGAGTTCGACACACACATTAAGGAATATAACGAAAATTAGTTCGACAAACACATTATGGAATGTAACTAAAATGTGTTCGACAAACACTTATTAACCATAGGTACAAACATTTACTCAAGTCATGATATATAGGGGAGCACTACATCTAGTAAAAGCTCATAACACTTTTCTGCAAACTGCTTAATTGTCATTCCGTTTTTCTCTGCTTCTTCGCTTCTTCTGTTTTCACAGCTTTAGTCATGAATTTCCGCTTTCAGGAGGAAATTCATGGAAATGCGTTCGACAAACACATTAAGGAATGTAACGAAACTGAGTTCGACAAACACATTAAAGAATGTAACGAAATTGAGTTCGACACACACATTAAGGAATGTAACGAAACTGAGTTCGACACACACATTAAGGAATGTAACGAAAATGAGTTCGACAAACACATTAAAGAATGTAACGAAACTGAGTTCGACACACACATTAAGGAATGTAACGAAACTGAGTTCGACACACACATTAAGGAATGTAACGAAACTGAGTTCGACAAACACATTAAAGAATGTAACGAAACTGAGTTCGACACACACATTAAGGAATGTAACGAAACTGAGTTCGACACACATATTAAGGAATGTAACGAAAATGAGTTCGACAAACACATAATGGAATATAACTAAAATGTGTTCGACAAACACTTATTAACCGTAGGTACAAACATTTACTCAACTCATGATATATAGGGGAGCACTACATCCAGTATAAGCTCATAACACTTTTCTGCAAACTGCTTAATTGTCATTCCGTTTGTCTCTGCTTCTTCGCTTCTTCTGTTTTCACAGCTTTAGTCATGAATTTCCTCCTTCAGGAGGAAATTCATGGAAATGCGTTCGACAAACACATTAAGGAATGTAACGAAACTGAGTTCGACAAACACATTAAAGAATGTAACGAAATTGAGTTCGACACACACATTAAGGAATGTAACGAAACTGAGTTCGACACACACATTAAGGAATGTAACGAAAATGAGTTCGACAAACACATTAAAGAATGTAACGAAACTGAGTTCGACACACACATTAAGGAATGTAACGAAACTGAGTTCGACACACACATTAAGGAATGTAACGAAACTGAGTTCGACAAACACATTAAAGAATGTAACGAAACTGAGTTCGACACACACATTAAGGAATGTAACGAAACTGAGTTCGACACACACATTAAGGAATGTAACGAAAATGAGTTCGACAAACACATAATGGAATATAACTAAAATGTGTTCGACAAACACTTATTAACCGTAGGTACAAACATTTACTCAACTCATGATATATAGGGGAGCACTACATCCAGTATAAGCTCATAACACTTTTCTGCAAACTGCTTAATTGTCATTCCGTTTGTCTCTGCTTCTTCGCTTCTTCTGTTTTCACAGCTTTAGTCACGAATTTCCTCTTTCAGGAGGAAATTCATGGAAATGCGTTCGACAAACACATTAAGGAATGTAACGAAACTGAGTTCGACAAACACATTAAAGAATGTAACGAAATTGAGTTCGACACACACATTAAGGAATGTAACGAAACTGAGTTCGACACACACATTAAGGAATGTAACGAAAATGAGTTCGACAAACACATTAAAGAATGTAACGAAACTGAGTTCGACACACACATTAAGGAATGTAACGAAACTGAGTTCGACACACACATTAAGGAATGTAACGAAACTGAGTTCGACAAACACATTAAAGAATGTAACGAAACTGAGTTCGACACACACATTAAGGAATGTAACGAAACTGAGTTCGACACACACATTAAGGAATGTAACGAAAATGAGTTCGACAAACACATAATGGAATATAACTAAAATGTGTTCGACAAACACTTATTAACCGTAGGTACAAACATTTACTCAACTCATGATATATAGGGGAGCACTACATCCAGTATAAGCTCATAACACTTTTCTGCAAACTGCTTAATTGTCATTCCGTTTTTCTCTGCTTCTTCGCTTCTTCTGTTTTCACAGCTTTAGCCATGAATTTCCTCCTTCATTAGGAAATTCATGGAAATGCGTTCGACAAACACCTTAAGGAATGTAACGAAACTGAGTTCGACAAACACATTAAAGAATGTAACGAAATTGAGTTCGACACACACATTAAGGAATGTAACGAAACTGAGTTCGACACACACATTAAGGAATGTAACGAAACTGAGTTCGACAAACACATTAAAGAATGTAACGAAACTGAGTTCGACACACACATTAAGGAATGTAACGAAACTGAGTTCGACACACATATTAAGGAATGTAACGAAAATGAGTTCGACAAACACATAATGGAATATAACTAAAATGTGTTCGACAAACACTTATTAACCGTAGGTACAAACATTTACTCAACTCATGATATATAGGGGAGCACTACATCCAGTATAAGCTCATAACACTTTTCTGCAAACTGCTTAATTGTCATTCCGTTTTTCTCTGCTTCTTCGCTTCTTCTGTTTTCACAGCTTTAGCCATGAATTTCCTCCTTCAGGAGGAAATTCATGGAAATGCGTTCGACAAACACATTAAGGAATGTAACGAAACTGAGTTCGACAAACACATTAAGGAATGTAACGAAACTGAGTTCGACACACACATTAAGGAGTATAACGAAAATGAGTTCGACAAACACATAATGGAATATAACTAAAATGTGTTCGACAAACACTTATTAACCGTAGGTACAAACATTTACTCAACTCATGATATATAGGGGAGCACTACATCTAGTATAAGCTCATAACACTTTTCTGCAAACTGCTTAATTGTCATTCCGTTTTTCTCTGCTTCTTCGCTTCTTCTGTTTTCACAGCTTTAGCCATGAATTTCCTCCTTCAGGAGGAAATTCATGGAAATGCGTTCGACAAACACATTAAGGAATGTAACGAAACTGAGTTCGACAAACACATTAAAGAATGTAACGAAATTGAGTTCGACACACACATTAAGGAATGTAACGAAACTGAGTTCGACACACACATTAAGGAATGTAACGAAAATGAGTTCGACAAACACATAATGGAATATAACTAAAATGTGTTCGACAAACACTTATTAACCGTAGGTACAAACATTTACTCAACTCATGATATATAGGGGAGCACTACATCTAGTAAAAGCTCATAACACTTTTCTGCAAACTGCTTAATTGTCATTCCGTTTTTCTCTGCTTCTTCGCTTTTTCTGTTTTCACAGCTTTAGCCATGAATTTCCTCCTTCAGGAGGAAATTCATGGAAATGCGTTCGACAAACACATTAAGGAATGTAACGAAACTGAGTTCGACACACACATTAAGGAATATAACGAAAATTAGTTCGACAAACACATTATGGAATATAACTAAAATGTGTTCGACAAACACTTATTAACCGTAGGTACAAACATTTACTCAACTCATGATACATAGAGGAGCACTACATCCAGTGTAAAGTTTCGTCGCCAACAAAACACTGATGGAATAACATTGCTCGTTCTTGAAATCAGATATTACAGTCTTCTGATGATTATATGCAGGGTTACAAGGAAAGTTCGTGAGCAAGCCAATATCTCACGAACTATGGCAGTTAACGATTTACTTCTTGTTCAGTTGCTATAAGAAACCCCCTATGGCGCACACAGTAACACCACGAAGGATTCCTTCGCCCCCCTTTTGGGGGGTTGAGGGTTATATCGCTCCCCCTTGCAGATTGGGCAAAAAAGCCTCCCACAAACTTGTTCAGCGAGGCAAAAATAGTTCATAAATGCTTTTGTCCCATAACAAAAAATGGAAGGGGACTCCCCAAATGCGAAAAATGCGGATAGCTACCTGAGTCGCTGTGTCCGAATCATATTTGCATGGATTTCAAATGTGTTTTCTGCTCCGTCGTCAGATTGCAAAATGATATGCGTGGTCGGTATGCCAACACTTCGTGAACCAGTGACGGGAAGTCGAAAGATCTGCCACATTTGCAAGTCAGTTAGATGTGCATACAGTTTTCCTATTGGATGAGTGTTTCTCCACTTTATGCTATTTCTCCTTGTCTCAGGGTACACTGAAGAGCAATTGAATTACACAGCTGGCGTTATGCAAAAGTGGCGCTGTGGGCTGCCTTGTAAACGGAAACGACATGACGTATGCAGCGTTCCGACAACATAAGGAGTAATGCGACGGGAATCACTAAGAGTCGGACGCAGTATGGGTAAGACGAAGGATCTAAGCGCATCTGATCGTGGGCAGATTGTCGGGGCCCGACTAATGGGTCACTCCATCTAGGAAGTCGTGAAGGCACTGGGATTTTAACGAGCCACTGTGTCACGGGTGCACCGTGAGTACATCGAATCCGGTAAAACCATCCCTGCAAGGGCCAACTGCCGTGGACAACAGCGTGTGGATGAGCAAGGTCATCGTCGACTAGCTTGCATTGTAACAGCGGATAGACGGGCCATAGTGCAAGAAATCACTCAGCAATTTAACGCTGGTGCATAAAAACGTGTAAGCAGCCACACCATCCAGAACCATCTCCTCGCAATGGGGTACAGAAGCCATCGTCTCACAAGGGTACCGCTGCTGACCACACATCACAGGGTGCAAAGATTAGCATGGGCGCGGGAACATCGCCACTGGACCCTAAACATGTGGGAAAATGTTGCCTGGACTGATGAGTCGAGATTCACGTTGGTACATGCGGATGGCAGGATGGGAGTACGGCGCAAACCACATGAAGCGATGGATCCTTCTTGCCAGCAGGGTACTCTTCAAACAGGTTGGGGTGGCATTCTCGTCTGGGGACTGTTTACGTGGACTGAAATGGGACCCCTGGTAGGATGGCATCGTCCCTCACAGGTCAACGTTACCGGGATATCCTGGACGCCCATTTGCTCCCGTTTGTGCGTCTTCAACATCCCACTAGAGACCTCATCCTGCAACAAGAGCTCCCGAATTGTATCCAAAATGTTGGATGAACACTCCACCGACGTGACCTCGCTTCCTTGGCCAGGTAGGTAACCTGACCCCAGTCCCATCGAGCACATCTGGGATGCAATCGAGAGAGATGTTCGAGGCTCTGACCCCCCTCCATCAAATCTTCGGGAACTGTGGGAGCTTGTTCAGGGGTTTGTGGATCCGTATGGCTTCCCAACGCTTCCGGTGTCTTGTCGAGTCCGTGCCGAGACGAATCGCCGCCGTCATCAGGGCGGAAGGTGGTGCTACACGTTACTAGACGGGTATGTCTAATTCAATTACTCTTCAGTGTATATTTTACTGTATTGGACATCAAAGTCATATATTGAATAAGTCAAGGAACTGCGTTTTATTTCAGAACAAGAACTGTTCATAAGGTTTTTAGAAAAACTTTTCTTTGTGCCTCATTTACTTTGAACTTACCAGTTTAGATAAGTTCTAAGTATTAAGTTCTTGTCTAAATACTCTGTCGTTGCTTCCGGAAGTTGTGATTTTCTTGGGTCCACATTCCCGGTCCCCTTCCATCTTTTGTGATGGGACAAAAACATTGATGTACTAGTTTTGCCTCGCTGAACAAGTTTGTAATTGACTGTTTTGTCCTATCTGCAAAGGGGGGCGCGATAGCCCCCTCACCCCACTCCCCACCCAAAGAGGGCGAGAGGATTCCTCGTGTGTGCCATAGGGGGTTTCCTATAAAACTTCACAAGAAGTAAATCGCTAACTGTCATACTTCGTGAGATATTGGCCTGATCAAGGACTTTCCTTGTAACCCAGTGTAATAAGAAAATACATTTGTCGCAAATATTCTATTTTTTCAAGTCTACCAGGATTTCGCTGGGCTCTGTCCTACCTTCATCAGGACGAATGGCACGTAAATATTCAAGATATACGTGACATCATAAATGGTGTTTAGAGTCACGGGTTTTGGTTAGTTTCTCCCACGCGCTTGATAGAAATGGTGTGGATGCCATGTCATTAACAAGCTGCGAAGGATTCTGATATATATGGAAAGCGTCCATAATATTAAGTTTGGTGGTTGAATCTGGCTAGTCAATTAAATTTGCTTTTTCACAGAGAAATTTATGATCCTTTTCGTAACAGTGTTCAGCCATCGATGACTTCTTTAAGTCACAGTTCCGAATGTAGGTCTTGTGCTCCTTCAATCCACCATCCCCTGTATTATGCGAAATCTACAATTGTACATGCGTCCATTTGAAGAAAAAATGTTTAAAACGCGTGAATTTTGACTTATGGATACGATATGTAGACGATACGTCCGTTCTGTGGAAAGGAAAAAAATCTGAAATTCCGGAGTTAGTCAAATTTATAAATTCCATTGATCCTCACATTCAGTTCAGATACGAAACTGAAAATAACGGATGCCTACCATTCCTTGACTTCTTGGTCACTCGCTCAAATGGATCTCTCGCAATTACAATTTAACGGAAGGCTTTCGCTGTTTTCTCACCTCCACATGTCAAGGCCAATCATCTTTGACAACAAAAACTCAGCGCCTTTTACTGTTGCGTATATCGCGTGATATACGCAACTGTAAAAGGTTCGGATAAAGACAGTTTGGAAAAAGATCTTGTTGCAGTACAGCGAGCGAGGATACAACCGTTCCATTACATGCAAGGCTCTAACAAAATTCCGGAAACCGAAACCTTTCTCCTTGGTGGCGCAATGGTCTAAGCGACGGCTTCTGATTATTGGTCCGAGATGGGTCCTGGTTCAAATCCTGTTCAGGCATGGATGTTGTGTTTGTCTTACGGGGCTGGCTCTCTCCCTTCCATGGAACCAGTGGCCCTAAATTAGGGACGGACGACTGCTTATAACCCACTGAGTTGCTCACGGTGGTGGTTGAACCTCCAATCCCAAACCGAAGCATATATGCACGTTAACTTTTCTGATGCGCCCATTACGAGAGAATTTTGCGATTATTCAATTTTCCCGTGACGTTGCCCATTATATTTCAAAAATTCTCAAAACCTTTAATTTTTAAAGTGATTATTAACCCTTTAACGACCATAACTCCCAAAACGCCCGTACGTACAAACGGCCAGAGCCTCCCGAAACGCCTGTCTAGAGAGAGTCAGATTTCCTACCCTACTTGTTCATCAAATTTTCTGAACCTATGAGGGATTAGCAGAAGTCACCCTCAGTCACTGTTGTTTTTATTAAACAAAGAAATACAATAACAATCAGTTTCGGGCTTTATGGGATTTAGAGTGATACATGATTTTTGGACCACGGTCGTTAAACCCATAATCAAAATGAACTTTTAGGATGGGATTATGTTACCCTTGAAACCTCGTGGGGAATTTATTAAATTCCATGTGAATGTGGTGTTTCGTATCTAGGACAGACCCGTAAAGCCTTGTGTTTTCGATTGAAGGAGACAAGACGTATATTCGGAACTGCGACCTAAAGAATACATCGATGGTTAAGAACTGTTATATGTATAAATTCTTAGCTACTTGTTAATGACATGGTATCCACACCATTTTTATCAAGCGCATGGAAGCAGCTAACCAAAACCCGTGACTGTAAACACCATTCATGACGTCATGTGCAATTTGAATATTTACGTGCCATGTTTCCTGATGATTTTTTCCCAGCCCAGCGAAACCTCGGTCGAGTTGAAAAAGTAAAATATTTGTAACAAAAGTTGTATTTTCTTAATATATAACAGTTATAACGAAGTGAATTTCTCCGTCATTTTTGTCCACGTGGGGCTCGAACCAGGGTCCCCTCATTCCGGAATAAGTCACTCTACCAATTAAGCAACGCGGACGTTCGTTGTCGTTGCTATCTGCCTTTATGTCGTGTGTGTCCTGCTAGCAGGCACGTCACAGCTTCTCCCCCCCCCGAAAGAGTGCCGGGGGCATGGCCCACGGGTCAGCCGTGACCATGAATTGTCGCAGGCAGCCATCCGCTGTATAACGTGCACTTGAGAACTCCCAGTCAATTATTTTTTTATATTTCGAAGCGCTGGAGAAGGGATTCTCTAATTTTTCCTCTCTCGCGGCGTGGAAAGAATATCACACCATTGCGAGATCTTGAACGGCCGGGTCATCCGGAAAGTTCGGGCGCCATTATAACGAAGTAAATTTCTCCGTCATTTTTGGTCCACGCCGGGGCTCGAACCAGAGTCCCCTCATTCCGGAATAAGTCACTCTACCAATTGAGCTACACGGACGTTCGTTGTCGTTGCTATATGCCTTTATGTCGTGTGCGTCCTGCTAGCAGGCACGTCACACAGTGCTCACGTCCGCATGAGTTACAGGACACTCACGCTCAGCATGAGTTACAGGACACTCACGCTCAGCATTAACTTAAATTATCATCTGTCTATTTAATAATTTTCTGTTTCTGTAGAAATAACGTAGTTTGGTGACGTTTTTGTTTCAAGCCACTCTCTTCCCGTTATGGTATTTTGACTTAAAACTGGCCAATCCAACTTGGACAACGATGAAGGACAATCTATAGTTTTGAAGGGTGCATGATGATTTTGCGATGGGATATAATGAGATTGTCTTAGATTTATAGTTGTTTGTATCTTACCAAGAGAGACTAAAACATACAAGGCCATGCCATTAGAGAGTTGAGCTCTCTCTTTTAGTGACGCCACGTGGAAACTAAAGCTTCCAATTGGTTTCCAACGTTGACGTGTATGATGTCAAACAGGACACTGACGCATATTTAAGACTACACACTTGTGATGTTGAGATAGAAGTTTATTTAACAATAACTATAGTTTCGCAGAGCGTTTGGCCCGGCATCAGCATGACAAATGGAGCGTAAGAATTCAAATCACTGTGACATCATCAGAGTTGTGACGGTCACGGATTTTGGCGAGTTGTTTCCACGTGCTTGAGAGAAATGGAGTCGACGTCATGTCTTTGACAAGTCGCGAAGGGTTGCGGTAGCTGGGAAAGCTTCTAATACATTCAGCTTGCTAGTCGAAACAGGTTTATCAATAAGCGTAGCGTTTCTAAATACAAATTTATGGTTATTTTTAGGTGGAGATAGCGATTTGGCTTTCGTTCCAGATATTCCCATAAATGTCATTGGAAATCAGAGTTTTACAGAAGTCTTGCCCCCAAGATAAAACCAATTTCTTATAGATTTCAAAGTGCTGAACACAAATAGGCCAATGAAAACGCAAAATTGGCTATAGTTTGTGAGAGATGGGTAGTAGTTTTTTATATGTACTTATCACATGTACCTGTAAATGTCCGCTTCTACGTCTGACATCGCTTTGCCTGTCCTTTGTATAGCTGCTCTGGATCATCTCTACAAAGCGTCCGATAGTCAGCCAACACAGAAGTGGAACACGTTTTCTGGTATCGTTTCACCATTGTTGCAATTTCGCGATGAAAACGTTATTAACCATCACTAACCAAGCCGCAATTATCGGGGAAGAAATCCAAGTGGCAATGGAGCAAGTGTATCTTTAAAGACATAATGCAGCCGGGTTTGTGATACAGATACATGTCCTCAACCAATTCCTTGTAATTTGCTGTCCTCTTGCGAGGAAGTTACTTGACACCAACCAAACGAAGTGCGTCCCAAGCATTCTTCCCATCACTCTGTAACAGGTTGTCGAACATCTCGTCAGTGAAGAGCTCTCGGACCTGAGCACCCATTAAAACTTTCTCATTAATTTTCGTTTCCCTGAGTTGAGAGAATTTTGCAGCCAGGTAATCGAAGGCTGACTCAGTCCGGCCGATGGCTTTTACGAAGTTTTTTACCAGACCGAGTAGGATGTGTTTGGACGGTAGCAGAATTCTGTATTTTCTGCCAATGCTAGGTCCTGCACATTCTTCCCTCAGACTTTCAGAGATTTTCTCGCAAGTCAGATAGTCGAGCAAGGATTTTACATAGTACAAATTCCTTGCTCGGCTGTCCCATCACCCAAAAAATAGCAGTACTTCATATATGGAAATGTTTTAGAGAACACGCATTTACACCGACACTATCTTCAAGTCACCACAGAGATGCCATCCGTACTTGTTGTATTGAAGACAGTCCAGCAACTGTTTTAGGTTTTCGTAGATTTCTTTCATATAGACAGCGAGCCCGACTTGAACAGAGGAAGCTGGTTGGCTTAACATCGCCTTGATATCAATTTCGGCAAGTCTACGAAAAGTCGCCATTCGTGCGTTTCTTGTTTGATTCGAAGGGCGTTCATCAGGTCATCTACATTGTAGCAGGACACAAGGTGATCTTCATTTCTGAAGTAAGGCGCAAACTGCTCATGACGAGTGCAAAACGAAGTGACTCGGACATTTTCCTTGAGAAGATTCCATTGTAGAATTTGATCCCAGTAACTCCGTTTTGGCTTGGACAGCTCCAGATGGCGAACGAGATCGTTCAGTTCTTCTTGTGTGAGAATGTGTGTGGCGCAGATGATACGCTATGGCCGACATATAGATCATCATCAGATGCCAAAGGATCCGTAGAACCCGACATCAGTTCGCCTCTGTTCTCGTCGTACTCGATGGAAAATTTGTTCGGAGGATCCGGAGAGGGAAGTCTTTTGTCATGCGGAACTGGTCGGATAGCAGATGGTATATTCTGGTACGCTATTGCCGACTTCTTTTTTCGTGATGCCTCCCGAAGCAGGTGGTACAATGTAGAAGTAACAGTCATTTGCATAATTGCTTCGCTTCCCCCAAACCATAGGAACAGCAAACGGCATCGACACTTTACCTCCATTCAGCCACTTCGGAAAATGTCTTGCACACGTACCGCAGCATATGTTTGGGGCCCGTGCCTTGTCCTGGTCCCCTAACTTGCATCCGAAATTAAACCGAGGTGGTCTAGTGGTCTAAGCGCAGGCTTATGACCATTCGTCCATGAAGGATCCGGGTTCGAATCCCGTTGAGGCATGGGTGTTGTGTTTATCTTACGGCATTGGCTCTCTACCTTCCCTGGAACTAGTGACCCTAAATTAAGGACGGGCAACTGCTTATAGCCCAATGAGTTTCTCACGGTGGTCGTTAAACCCCTAATAAAAAATTAAACCGATACGCCCTTATCACTATAGGAGTGATGGCCTTTTTTTGGATTGCTCACCTCACTTTCCCGCAAATATTACAAATGTTATTTGGACTATTAACACAATCACGAAGCATCACTATTGTGAATTTACAGCGCAAGGATATCTGGTGTATATAACTTAGGAGTAAATGGGAGTGTAGTCCAGGAAGTCGCACAAACACATGCTCACCCAATGAGATTTCAGTTTATACTATTCATTATATCATCTTATGTCAGGGATGCCATGACTCACCTGTATTGTGTCAGACAATAATGCAATAGCTCCTGGGGGTAGTGTGTATGATAGGGTGATGCAATATTACGTAGTATGTTGCGAACTGAGTCTCTCCTAAACAAGAATCGATCGATAGATTTTACCATTTTCGTGTTCAGCACATAGAAATTTATAAAGATTCGCTATTTTCACTTCAGAGGAAAATTACGTATCGTCCAGTGTGTTCAATAACGTTGAGGTCTGAAGACTGAGGTGGCCAGCGTAGCTGCTGTACCTCATGCTCTGCAAACCACAACTTGACACGTTTCCTACAATGCAAGGCTGCGGTATCTATTTGAAACCAGTGACGGTCATTAGGGAACAATGTCTGCAAATATCGATGCAGCTGGTCCCAGGATTGGATTCGTACATTACAGATGTAATACAACCCTGCAGAATAACCAAGTGGCACTTAAGGAATGCCCAAACAACAGCATCAGATATCTACCTTCATGCTTCACAGCCGGAACCAAACAGTCAGGGGTGGTACCCTTTCGTCCAAAAGTTGTCCGAGTTCGAATCCCGATAAAGCATGGATGGTGTGTTTATCTTACGACACTGGCTCTCTCCCTTCCATGGAAACAGTGACCCTAAATTAGAGACAGGTAACTACTTATAGCCCGTTCAGTTGCTCACTGTGGTCGTTAAACCTCCAATCAAGAAAAAAAGCAGCCAAATGTTGTACACTCTACTGGTGGTGAGAAACAATACGAACAACGATTCATCAAACCAGATGTAATGTTACCAGTCTTTAGCATCCAAGTTTGTATGTGATTTGCACTGCTTTATACGTTGTGTTGCATTGATTTTGGTAATTAGAGGTTTGTGAATTGCAGCACGGAACCATGATAGAAACAGGGTCATTCCGACTGGTGTTCAACTCTGCTGTTTTTTGCCGCGCCCATGGTATAATCTGTGCCAACGTTCTCCTGCCCCTATCTGATATCTTCGTATGGGCGTCCACAATTAGCACCTATTGGAGGCAAAGTGGTGTCCTTTCAGTTAGGTAGCCACAATCTTCGATACAGTTACTTGTGCTACTTCTATTATTTTTGCCGTTGTAGTTACTGAACTCCTGAAAGAGGCGCACCAAGGATCATTTCTATTTTGAGGTCACTGAGATTAGTGTTGATAATATTACTTCACAACAGCTGTTTCACCTCTAACTGTCTCAGCCGAACTTAAGTTCGAAGAACACAGTCAGACGAAAATCTTTCGCCAAATCCAAACACGACCATTAGATGGGAAGAGTGAAAATTGTGATTAATCATTCCAAAGAACAGCTTTCCAGTCGCCTACAGTCCAAGAACGACGGGAGACACACCACTCCAAACGGCTCTTCCCGTTCACGTTAGTGTTGTGTGGCTTATGTGTTGCTGCTTTATCGTTATAACCCATACTGTGTAACTCTCTGCGGATAGTTATGGTAATATCCGAGCCAATTACAGCCATTTCCTACTTCAGCAGAGATGGAAACCGCAGAGGAGGAACCGATTCTTTAACATTTCTTACCACGGCTGTTCTGTCACTTTCCCTCAATTTGTGCAGCCTTCCTGAACGCTTTTTTGCTGTGTAGTTGTACCGTCCTACTTTCATCTTTTCTAACCACGTATAGTCGATTTTGGTATATTTAGTTTAGCTGCAATGCACCGAATGGAAACGTTACTCAAATGACATCCTGTGACCAGCTTACGTTGAACCCGGAAATTTCACATCCACGCGGCATATCCGCTTCAAAGTCACTAACAACACAACAGAACATCTCAGCTTTATATAGGTGTACAAATAAGTTTTAAAGCGTTTTAAGACAACACAACATGTAATTCGAGAGAAAACAACAATACCTTTACGAATCAAAATATGCGCTGCCATTATCTATCACCTTCCGCCATAGGTCGGGCACTGACGGATTCCAGCCATGAAGAATACTTCGTCGTGTGACGCGATGAAGTCGTCAACCCATTTTTGCACTTCGTCACATGTCCGGAACCGTACAGCAAACAAACCATGTTGCATCGATCGGAACAAATGATAGTCTGAAGGGGCTATGTCGGTACTATACGCCACATGCTCCAAAACCTATCAACCAAGCGTCAGTTACGTTTCCTTGACCGATTTCGCGGCATGCGGCCTAGCGTTGTAATGCAGTAATTTCACGGGACGCAATCCTTTGCCTGTGAATGGACGTTTCCGACAGATTTCCTGGTTCAATCACAGCAACTGTTGCTTGTAGCGATCAGCAGTAATAGTTTGAACGTGTTCCAGTAGCTCATAGTAGAGCACAACTTGTAATTCGCTTTAAAACTCCATATCCCACCAGATGCACAGCAGAACTTTCTCGGAGTGAATATTGCGTTTCAGTGTCGAAGTCGTTGCTTCACCGGTGACTACCCAGTGGGTCTTGCATTTGGGATTGTCATACTATATCCGCTTTTCATCTCCCGTAACGATTTTCTACAGGAAAGACTTTCTGTGTTGTTTATTCAACAGATTCAAACTCTTCATGACACGCTCATCCTTGCTCCTCTGGCTCTGGTCATGTGGCACCGATTTTCCTTCCTTTTGAATCTTTCCCATTGCGCGTAAACGATTGGAAATGGTCTGTTGAGTTACCCCCAGTTGTTCAGCTAGTTCGTTTAGCGTCTGAGACGTATATTCATCCAGTAATGCTTGTAGTTACTCACGTGCAAGCTTCTGCGGGGCGCCGCTACGTTGTCGATCGCTAACATAAAAATCACCTGCTCTTAAGGTGGACGTCAAGTAATTTTGCTTCCTATATTTCCAATGGAAAAACGTCTGTGCACATTTTCTTCACAATTAATGCGTTCCCAAGGATGAAAATTTGAACATCGATTAAAATAGCTTCCTTTTTATAACTTGATATACTTAATATTTTCCAAAACAAAACCATAATTATGCAATCCAGCATTTGTTTGTCTACTGACGTCATCAAAGTACAGGTCGCGCCATCTTTTTTCTGGTTTCAACACCACCAAAGGAAAGGTTATTGATTTTTGAAATAATTTATGGTTATGTTTTAGAAAATATTAAGTATTTCAAGTAATAATTATGTAGTTATTTTAATCGATGTTCAAATTTTTATCCTTGGGAACACACTAATTGTGAAGGAAATGCGTACAAAAGTTTTTCCATTGGAAGTATAGGAAGCAAAATTACTTGACGTCCACCTTAAACCGTCTAAACCAAAATTCACACGTGCTTTTCGATACAGTATTCTCCCCCAGAACAGAACAGATCGATGCACATGCTTTTGCAGCAGTTTTTTCATGATGAAATTTGTAAGGAATGCAGTGTCAAATAAATTCAGTATCGCTTGCCATCTTTCTCCTAGCGATGTGGAAGTGCGTTTAACTGTTGGGCAAACTTCTGTGTCACATTTTATACTCTGGACCAGTTACGGTCACATGACAACAATGCGGGGAATGTCGGATATGTAAATTAGCGGTATACGTCACACAAACGCTTTAAAACTTATTTTTACATCTAATACGTACCTCGCCGCTCACAGTGTACCTCCTTGCGCAACTATACTTTGTTCAAATATTTAGCAGTTTCCGAATATTTTTGATAATAGTGTATGCTGATAGTCGGCGCTAAATCCCGTAACGTGAAAAAAAATTGTAGTGTTTTTGCATTTGGCATGCTTATTAGTAGTTCGAAGTTTTTCTTTAACTTCGGAAGTTCAAGAGTGCCTGATAAAATTCCTAATTACTGATTTCGATTAGTTTAGCAATGATTTATTACCTACATATATTTTTTCACTTGCATTCACTGAAATATTAACTAGCAGATGACTCCTGCGCAGGCTAGAATTGGCGCAACAGATGTTCTACGTATCTAAAGAATAAGAGTACTTAAAACAGTAGCGAAATTTTCCTTTATAGGCGTTGTTTCCAGTCAGGAAATAAATTCGTTCGATGCAGCGAACCGAAGGCCATTGCTATTGACAGAAATGTCTCTTCCGGAAAAAAAATGTCACGGCTAATTAGGCTTTCCGGAATTAGCAACCGTAACGTATTGAGCGATATTTCTTTTCGCTCTCTGCTTCGGAAACACCTCCGAAATTGGAACTTAATTCCGCAATTCATCATTCTGAATTTGCCGGTGGTGTTTTCATTACTTGCCCAAAGAGGCAAGAACTCTTTCACCCCCTTTCCCGCCCCTCCTCCACCGTCGCACGCTGCCGTGTTTCGAATATCGATTCTAGCGACATCTTTACAGCTACTTTCGAAAATAATTTGCTTTCCTACTATAATTTACGAAGAACTGCTCACTGATAATCTTACGCGGCTTCTAATAAGTTGTAATTACAGATAATGTTGTTTTGGCGATAGTTCGAAAGAGAAACTTTTCTCTCTAGCTTCGTAACCATAGTTCCGCGCTGCCAAACGAATTAATTATTCTTTTGCATAACCACCATGCCATTTCGCAGAACCCAGGGGCCTATGATTATCCCCTTGTGTTTCGAACCCCATTTCTTGCAGAAGATCACATGATTTGTAGTTCACAAATACAGAAGAAATAATAATGGCGAAGTGCCGTTTAGGGCAGAGGACGTATACACTTTACGTCAAAAGTTGACACGAAACAGAATTGCCAATAAAACACAGATATGCGCAAAACCTTCACAGCTCTTCTGTGTGAAAACACCTGACGTTTTTTTTTTTTTTTTTTTTTTTTTGATGAGAGGTTTAACGACCAGCGTGAGCACCTCAATGGGCTATAAGCAGTCGCCGGTACCTAATTTAGGGTCAGTGGTTCCAGGGAAGGGAGAGAGCCAGTGCCGTAAGACATACACGACATCCATGCCTCACCGGGATTCGAACCCGGACCCCTTTCGGACGAATGATCAGAGGCCATCACTTAGACCGCTGCGCCAACGGGGCGGCACCTAAAGTTGAAAATGCGTAATAGATGGCAATTCACGTAGAAAGTTATATGCAAATTACAACCTATGTTAAAAGGAGCTGCATACACAGTTCAGCAATTCAGTTATGAGACCGATTTTTTTTTAAATTCCTGTAAAAAAACACGGAAACATGATTCTTTGATTAGCCATTTATCAGCTGTGCTGTGGCAGCAGCATTTCTGGGTGAATAGCACAGATCATTATTTACGCTGGGTATGAAGTCATTCTGTGGAAGAGCATTGCCAGATCTCTGTCGTGGAGCAGGAAGCAAATATCCGGTTAATCGGTAAAACTGCATCTAAGGCAATTGCATAGCTGCGGGATGTATATGGGGCTAATTGCCTATCTCGCGCACAAATATTCCGATGGAATGCAAGTTTCAAGGATGGGTGAGAAGATTTGGAAAATGACGAAAGTCCCAGAACCCCGATTTCAGTGCGCACGTCTGAATTCATTGAGAAATCATTGGGTGACCCTGAGGATGCTGGAATGTGATCCAAGATAAGGAGACGATTCATAAAATTTTAGTGCAAGATTTGTGGGTGGGGAGTTTGTGCTCGTTTTGTTTTCCATGCTTTGTCAGACGATCAGAAACATGTAAGAGTGGAGTACGCAAAAGTCATATCCTGGAGACTGCAGAAACACTACACAATTTTCTCCAAATCATTGTGCCGCCCCGGTGACGCAGTGATCTAAGCGATGGCTTCTGATCATTCATCCGAAAGGGGTCCAGGTTCGAATCTCGGTGAGGCATGGATGTTGTGTTTGTTTTACGGCACTGGCTCTCCCGTTTCCTGGAACCAGTGACCCTAAATTAGAGACGGGCGACTACTTATAGCACATTGAGTTGCTAACGGTGGTTGTTAAACTTCCAATAAAAAAAAATCATTCGTCCGAAAGGGGTGCAGGTTGGTATCCCGGTGAGGCATGGATGTTGCTTTTGTCTTACGGCACTGGCTCTCTCCCTTCCCTGGAACCAGTGACCTTAAATTAGGGACGGGCGACTGCTTACAGCCCATTGAGTTGCTCACGGTGGTCGTTAAGCCTTCAATCAGACGCCCCGGTGACGCAGTGGTCTAAGCGATGGCTTCTGATCATTCGTCTGAAAGGAATCCGGGTTCAAATCCCGACTAGGCATGGATGTTGCTTTTGTCTTGCGGAACTGGCTCTCTCCCTCCGTGGAACCAGTGACCCTAAATTTGGGACGGGCGACTGCTTACAGCCCATTGAGTTGCTCACGGTGGTCGTTAAACCTCCAATCAAAAAAAAAAAATCATTCGTCCGAAAGGGGTGCGGGTTCGAATCCCGGTGAGTCCTGCATGTTGCTTTTGTCTTACGGCACTGGCTCTCTCCCTTCCCTGGAACCAATGACCTAAATTAGGGACGCGCGACTGCTTATAGCCCATTGAGTTGCTCACGGTGGTCGCTAAGCCTCCAATCAAAAATAAAAGAAAAGACGACGATTATTCGTGTCAGGCCTGAGTACAAAAATGGGCAGTGGTTACTTCTTCACGGTAATGCACCCGCACACAGAACAGTCAGTGTACAGCACTTTCCAGCGCGAAAACGAGTATGTGTACTTAACAATACCCCTAATTCTTCAGATTTATCATCGTGTAACTACTTTCTATTCCCAAAATTAAAGCTGCATTAAGTTTTTCGATACATAAAATGATCTTTTGGTATGGGGTAAAGAGCTGTAACATTAGCTCTTCACTCCATGCCAAAAGATGGCCTCTTCAAGTCATTGTTTTTGTTGGCTGATCATGCCACTTCTTGTATTAACGTAGGAGGAATGTACTTCGAATAAAATATATTCACGTAAGTCTCTTTGCTTTTCCATTAAAAAAAAATTCAGTTCCATTACTTAATTGCCATACTGTACATATACACTGGTTTTCATAAATTAAGGAAAAAAATGGAAAATTGCCATTATTTCTGAAAGCATTGGAAATGTACAAAATTGGTATATGACGTGAAATGCAGGGTAATTCAAAATAATTGCCCCGATTACAAATGACAATAACGAGTTTATGAAGATAAATAGATACGTAGCTGATATCCCTACACAAGAAAGAAGGAAGTTGAGAATTTTATTGGAACCTACTGCTGTGTTGCTATAGTGACGTAGTCATATAGCAAGACGTTGTGGAGAGGAAGACAGGGTTTTCTGCAAGTGGCCATCAAGTCTCTGTACCTGCGGGCCGTTGTGGACAGGACGACAGGAGTTTTTCCCCCTGGTCTCCGGACTTTACTCTTTGTGACTTCTTTTTGTGGGGGTATGGCAAAGACCATGTGTATGTACCAGCTTTGCCGAGAACATTGCAAGAACTGAAGATGCGCATTCAGTTTGCACTGTCATCAGTGACTACGGACATGCTTCATAATGTATGGCGTGAAATGGATTACCGTTTAGAAGTTGTCTGCGTGACCCAGAAGAGTCACATAGAACATTTGTAAGGTATGGAAACAAAATTCTAAATTTCCTTTTTTATTGTGCAACAATATGATCTCTGAATCTATGTACATAAACCTCGTATTGTCATTTTTAATATGGGCAATCATTTTGAATTACCCTGTATTCAGTCAGAGTGTTGTATGCAAATGAGTGGCGACGGCATCGGTTTATGGAAATGAGTCGCAGCATAAGAAGGGCTGTTACGTAGGTGTGCGTCACAGTATTTGCAGGGTATAATTGAAAGGATTCTGAGATGGCACATTTCTTGTAATAGTTGCGAGACATCACTTAACAGATGGATTGAGGTGGAAAGCGTCTGGAAGAATAAAGGAAGTCAGAAGTCAGATGGAAATCGGAATATAGTTGCATGCAAGTTCTTCTGTAGTCCACAGACTGTAGAACCAATTTCAAAACACGCTGTCAGATTCCCAAAGATACAGCAGAGAAAGGCCTTGGACTACAACGTCCGTGGATGACCGATATCTCTGATTAACGTGCCAGAGGAACCAGGAAGATACCTTGACACAGCTCAGATCTGTTTTCGCTGCGGCTACAGGAACGGTACTGTTTGTTTCCGCTGTAAGCAAAAGACCACGAGAAAGGTCATTATGTTAGGTAACCAGCACTTTGCTTGTCCTTGACTTCACGTAAGAGGTAGAAAAGTTTGAATTCGGCAAAGACTTCAGGTCAGTTGGACGGAAAACCAATGGAGGTCAGTGGTCTTCACAGTTAACTTCACAAAAGAAGACTTTACGAGCAGAAGACTTCACAAGGGAGGTCTTTATGTTAGTTAAGTAACCAACACTCTGCTTGTCCTTTACTTCCCGTAACAGGTTGAAAATTTGAATTAAGCAAGACTTCAGGTCAGTTGAACAGAAAACCAATGGGAGGTCAGTAGTCTTCACAGATAACTTCACAAAAGAAGACTTCACGAGCAGAAGACTTCCCAAGGGAGGTCTTTATGTTAGACAACCAGCACTCTGTTTGTCCTTTTCTTCCCGTTACAGGTTGAAAAGTTTGAATTCAGCAAGACTTCAGGTCAGTTGGACGGAAAACCAATGGAGGTCAGTGGTATTCACATATAACTCCACAAAAGGAAGACTACATGAGCAGAAGACTTCACAAGGGAGGTCTTTATGTTAGGCAACCAGCACTCTGTTTGTCCTTTACTTCCCGTTACAGGTAGGAAAGTTTGAATTCGGCAAGACTTTAGGTCAGTTGGACGGAAAACCAGTGGAGGCCGGTGGTCTTCACAGATGACTTCATTAGCAGAAGACTTCACAAGGGAGGTCTTTATGTTAAGCAACCAGCACTCTGCTTGTCCTTTACTTCCCGTAACAGGGACAAAAGTTTGAATTCAGCAAAACTTCACGTCAATTGGACTGAAAACCAGTTGTAAGTGGTCTTCACAGATGAGTCAAGATTTGCTTTGATGAGTAATTCTAGGTGTACTCTGGTCTGGAGAGAACGAGAGATACGCTATCATTCTTCCATGACGTGTGAAAGGGACACTTGGTGTTGGCGTGCTGGTTTGGGTTGGCATCTTTTTAGGTGGACGTAAAAACCTATATAGAACTGTGAATGTTTAGCGTTCTAGGGATGATGTCCTAAACCCTAATCTTCGCCCTTACACAGGTGCCACAGGATTTCCCCTACAAGACGATAACATTCGTCCCCACCCCGTGTGGCTGGTAGTACAAAATCTTAAAGAGGAAACTATTGTTCGTATGGATTGGCCAGCCAGGTTTCCACACTTTAACCCGGTAGAGCATGTCTGGGATGATATAGATTGTCTTGTTGCTAACTTCAACTCCACTGCTCCAAACCTGGAGGGGCTCAGAAAAGTTTTGCACTAACAATGGACATTTCTACCTACTAGGCTCCTAGACACCATAATCAACAGCATGAAAAATCGACGTGAGGCTTGGATTACTGTTGAGGGTGATCACATTCTTTATTTAGGTATTTTGGATTTTTAACCCGGTATTGTATGTGGTCATTTTTGTCCAAATGAAGAGCTCTGTACGAAATGTTTTAGGGTCATTTTCTGAGGAGCAACATGTGTGACGCACATGTTAAGACTGAAAGTACGAGAATGGATCGAAAAGTAACGCACACGTTTTTTGGCAACAGTTTAATAGATAGGCGAAAGAAAACATATGCACAGTGAAACTACATTTCTTAGTTATTTATTAACATAAGAACCGAGACGCTAGAGACATTTATCCCAGCGTGATACCAGTTTTATAGTATATTTTGTTCATAAAAGTCCGGTTTCTGGGCGTATAGTGACCTGCGGGCAACCGATTTGACTTCGTGAGTCGAATCGAAGCGTTAGCCGCCTAGGAATCTTTTCAAGGGACCAAGCATATGAAAGTTCGAATGAGCCAGGTCCGGACTGTACAGTTGGTGCTGGAGCATCTCCCAGGCAAATTGCGCAATTTCGTCACGAACATGTTGTGCAACATGTGGGCGAGCATTGTCATGAAGCAGTCTGGCGTTTGCAGCTTTTCTGTTGGGTCTTTTGTCACGAAAGACACGATTGTCATTTTGTTAGCGTAGGTTTTCGCATTCACAGTGGCTCCCGTTGAAAGAAACTCCACCTGGAGAACGCCATGCATGTCCCAAAACAGCGTCACAACTTTTTGTGCAGATCGAGTTACTCTCAATTTTTTTGGTGGTGGGGAGTCGGAACGTTTCCACACCATATTGGCCTTCCTTGCTTCGGGAGTGTAGTGGTACACCCAGGACTGATCGCCCGCCACTACACATGCCAGAAATTCATGTCCTTCTGCGTAACGCATCAACTGGTCCAAGGATGGCATTCTCTGCCTCTTCTGGTCGTCTTTCAAGTTCTTGGACATCCATCGCGCACTGACCTTACGAAATTGCAATTTGTCATGAACAATATCGTACGCTGTACCGTACGAAATGTTGAACTTCTGTGCCACTGTGCGCAGATGGATCCGCCGGTCACTCAGAATTGCTTGTTTAATTCCTCTGAGTGGCAGTTAATGAAACGGTTACAGGTCGACCAGAACATGGTGAATCTGTAAAGTTGCCACGGCCAAAGAAACTGCACCGTCTGGAGATACTGCTGCGGTCCAGGCAATCACCACCTTACACGTCGACCATTTCTGTATAAATATCCGTCGGAGTTTTCCCGTTTGTCCCACAAAAATTGGACTACACTGCGTTCCTCTTCATTCGCAGACGACGCTAACAAACGCGACATCTTTGTGCCGTCGTTCACATTGTCCTCCAACACGGTGACAACTGATCCAGCCAAGCTGGTCTGTAGCGTGTTATTCAAACTCGTCTAACAAACTGCAACCTGCTATTTGCAACCTGATTCTTTAACCAAAATGCTTCCTACCAGTTCTTACTTATGAATCAGAGACATGGAGCATAATTGAAAAAATATATAGAAGCTTCAGTCAGCTGAAAGAAACCTGGAAAGATGTATGCTTAGTGTAACCAGGAAATATAGGAAAAGCAATTCTTGAATTAGAAAATTGACGAGAGCGGATGACACGACGATCGAAGTACATTGCCCTCAAGTGAGCTGATATACAATTAAAAGAACTAGTAATGTCCTAAAACAAGCAACTTTGAAATCCACTGGGAAGTGCAGAGAAGTCTCGCGGGGTAGATCGCGGTCAGAGACGGCAGCCTTTTCGATAAAGACCGTCGCCTCTCGGGCCCGACTGCAAATTTTTAACTGTAGCATAGGAAAGACAGGCAGGATTTTCAAGGTGCGGCATGCATATTCAAATAAGACTTACTACATTGACTGAAAAGCATCTGCACTCCATTCACTGTAGTATAATGCAAAGCGTGTTTTGTCCATACCTTGTACATGCACTACTCTTTTCTCATTTTAACACATATACCTCTTCAAATCACATGGTTTTCTTACCTAAAATAGGTTGGGCTACATCTTGCCTTCTCCATGGTGCTCTCTTGGGCTAGTGCCCTGTTTTTGAGCCCTACAATGTATACAAGAGCAATTGATTTACATACACTTATATTTCCTTGTTCGTCACTTTAGTCTTAAGTGACATGCGCCCATAATTCTTAAGCCAAGTGTTTCAATCCATTTATTTATGCAAATCAGAAAAATGGAACTTGTGTAAATTGCTAAAGTGGTCCCTGGTGCTTCCAGCTAGTCTTGTGTGTCTGCCAAGTGTTCTGAGCTTTCTACTAAGTACTGTTATTACACTCTAAATACTAAAGTTTAGAAGTAGCTTTATTTTAACTAATTGCCTCATTGTTTCACCTACTGTCTGACTAATAGCATTTAGCATTTAATGCCTTTTTCGGTATTAGCCCAGGGTTCGTTTCAACAATGTTTTCCGTACAGCGCTTGTTCTATGCTTTTATACGAGGGGTATTAGATTTCTGTATCTTTCTTAGTTCCGGAGATAACCCTTTGTGTCAGCTCATTTGCATATACCGACCCCTTAATTTGGGCTCGCGCTCGTTTTGCTGCGGCCAATTCCTTAAGAAAAGGGAATAGACAAAACACGCCATCGCACTGTAATAAAGTGCAGATGCTTTTCTGTTAATGCAGTAAGTCAGATTGGAATTTCTATGCCTTCCCTTGACATGCCTGGCTGTGTTTCCTAGGTTACTGTCAGAAAAACAATTTGTAGACGTGCCTCTTAGGTGTCACAGAATCGACGGTCGTCAGCAAAGAAAGATGCCGGCTCTTTCCGCGATCTACGCGGCTAAAACTCTCTACATCTCCTGATGGATTTCAAAGTTGCTAGTATTAGGATATTTCCAAATAGCTGATCACACTTGGACAACTAGATTATCCGATGGCAAGGGGCCTGGAAATGACCCAGGAGTAAACCATGTGAGAGATGGGTAGACGTAATTCAAGAGCATGGCAGAGTAACATGCAAGAGAGTGGCTCAGGAGAGAGTTGCGAAAAGATTTGTGGAGGCCTTCGCACAGCAGTGCATTGAAAATGGCTGATTTTTTTATTTTTTATTGGAGGTTTAACGACCGCCGTGAGAAACTCAATGGGCTATAAGCAGTCGCCCGTCCCTGTTTTAGGGTCACTGGTTCCAGGGAAGGGAGAGAGCCAGTGCCGTAAGACAAACACAACATCCATGCCTCACCGGGATTCGAACCCGGACCCCTTACGGACGAATGATCAGAGGCCATCGCTTAGACCACTGCGCCACCGGGGCGGCAATGGCTGATTATAGTGATGACATGAGTATATCATCTTTTACATAAAACAAATGAAAGCCGTATTGCAAGTTAATGTGTTGGACAAAACGATTTTTTCTTATTGGGACCTCAGTGCTCAGGTATATTTTCAGCACGTCATTTGTAAAAAAAGATCATGCTTATGTTATCGGTTTGTCCGTCCGTCCGTCCGTCTGTACCCACGGTATCTCTGCAACTATTAGTCCGATTTGAAAAATTCTTTTGCATTCGAAAGCTTGAAATATGCGAATGATGATCCTTTATTTCGTTTTTTTTTACGATGTACAATTTCGCCGCTAGAGGGCGTAAATGCAGATCATGTCGAATTCAAAAATACGTTTTATTCCACATATTTGCTTCTAAACATCCGATTGAAAAAAAAAATCTTTCATCTTTCGATTCCATTTATGTCGAAGAGTATTTTGGATATAGTTTCTTTTTCAAATTACGCATAGATTTTCCGCTATGCTGCGTAAAAGTAAATTGCATTTTTTCCAATAACTCTTCTTCTAAAACTCCAATTTGAAAAATTTTTTTCAGCGGATACATCTCCTGATGCACAATCTTTTGCATATAATTTCGAATTTTTGGTAAAGAATACTTTGGCCACCAATGGGCGTAAGTGTTAATTTTCGCTTCTGATGTATTTGCCATAAAATCTGAGCTTCTAAAATATCGACTGAAAAAATTATTTCGTGGACTGATGCCACTCACATCGATAAACCTTTTCGGAATATTTTCTTCCTAAAATATTCCACAGTTTCTCAGCCAGGGGGCGTAGATGTATATCTTATTTTTGTCAATATCTCGACTTCCAGGAGTCCGATTTTAAAAATTCCTTCTTTGTTGGATAGTGTTTTCCGTGTGACATGTTTTTCATATAATTTCAAAATTTTCACGTAAATCATAGAATTCCGCTAGGGGGCGTATAGGTAAATTGCGTTTTCCCCTATATCTCTGCTTCCAAATCTCCGATCTGAAAAATTCTTTCTGCACCGGATACAGCTCCTGGTGGGAAATCGTATCCCATAATTTATAATTTTTGGAAAACTGGTTTGGCCACCAGGGGGCGTAAAACTTAATTTCCGCTTCTGATGTATTCGCAGCAAAATATGAGCTTCTAAATTCTCGATTGAAAATAACATCGATCGTAGACCGATACTACTCTTGTCGACAAAGCTTTTAGAAACATTTTCTTCTTAAAATAGTGCACGGTTTCTACGCCAGCGGGCGCAGATGTATATCTTATTTTTGTCAATATCTCGACTTCTAAGTATCCGAGTTAAAAAATTCCTGCTTTGTTGGATAGTGTTTTCCGTGTGACATGTTTTTCCTATAAATTTAAAATTTTCAAGTAATTCATAGACTTTCCGCTAAGGGGCGTATAGGTAAATTGCGTTTCCCCCTATATCTCTGCTTCTAAATCTCCGATCTGAAAAATTCTTTCTGCACCGGATACAGCTCCAGATGGGAAACCGTTTGCACGTAATCTCAAATTTTTGTAAAAAATTGTTTGGCCACCAGGTGGCGTAAGTCTTAATTTCCGCTTCTGATGTATTTGCAGCAAAATATGAGCTTCTAAAATCTCGATTGGAAAAAGTATTTTGTGGACCGATACTACTCATGTCGACAAACATTTTAGGTACATTTTCTTCTTGAAATAATGCATGGTTTCTACGCCAGGGGCGTAGATGTATATCTTATTTTTGTCAATATCTCTACTTCTAAAAGTCCGATTTGAAAAATTCCTTCTTGTTGGATAGTGTTTCCGATGCGAAATGTTTTCTCTATAAATTCAAAATTTTCAAGTAAATCATAGACTTTCCGCTCGGGCGCACAATGGTAAATTGCGTTTTCTGCTCCTAAAACTCCGATTTAAAAATTTCTTCCTGTATCTCATACAAGACCTGACGGAAAATATTTTTCATGTAATTTCTAATGTTTGGTAAAGAATGGTTTGGCCACCAGGGGTCATAAGTGTTAATTTCTACTTCTGATGTATTTGTAGCAAAATCTGGGCTCTTGAAAACTCGACTAAAAATTTTTTTCTTGGGACCGATACCGCTCATTTGGATAAACCTTTTGTGAATACTTTCTTACTAAAATAATGCATGGTTTTCCCACCAAGGGACGTAAAGTCACATCTTATTTTTGTCGATAACTCTGTTTCTAAGAGTTCGTAAGCTCACGATTCCGTTTACAGCAATATCTGAGGGATTAAAGACCCGATTGAAAAACTTCTTTCTTCCGTCAGATACTATTGTTTTCCATACCGGTTCCATTGACTTTGAATAGCTTTGATAAATTTAATTTGCGTCAGAACGGATTCAAAAGACGTGCTTATTACACCCGAAAATTCGGTGTCATCTTTCTTGCTTTTTATTAGGAACAAAAGAATGCAACGTCGTAACCTAGAACTACGTGCAGTAATTTGGGAGAATTACCATAAATTCTCTGTCACAAATTTAACCTTCCGATTTTCTAGAGTGGCAACACTGGAAAATCGGAAGGTTAAATATGGGATGCACATTCTGAATAGAGGTTTACCTTGAGTGACGTCTGGTAAAACACAAGTTTTTTCCACGACGTGCATCGAACCTATGTCCCCTCACTCCAGAGTAAGTCGCTCTCCCAACTGAGCTACGCGGACAGAATGACTCCCTGCAGATTTGTCGTTTTGACACATGTTTTCACCTTGTAGTACGTCACACGTCATGAATTAACAGCTGTCAAGTGTAGAATAGGAAGTGAGTAGTGCTTGAAAAAAAGCCGTATTGTAGTTATTGCGTCACAGAAGTACAGACATCTATCAGGTACAATACCGAAAACAGTTTCATTTACCAAACTATTGAGAGATGCGCAATATTATCAAAAGTATCCGGACACTACCAAATATTTGCATAAATGCAAAGAACGGTTGCGCAGGAAGGTGCGCATTTCTAACGTTGCAAAATTGTGAAAGCTGTTCGGGAAGTAATGTGCCGTTCAGGAAGAAAGTGTATGACAAAATGCCCATAAGATTACAAACTCAAAAGGAAGGTTTAAATATAGGTATAGGTAAAAACAATTATGGTAGGAAAACGTGAAATCTCAGACGGGCATTACCATACAAGAAAAAAGGTTACCACAAGTTATAACATACTGTATGTTATTTTACTAGTTGTACAGCTAACTTTTACCTAAGGCTTTACTTGACTTATTGACCTTTAAAACTTAGAGCTTACTGAATTACCTTTTCGTCGGACCCTACTTATTTGTCAGTCGGTTGTAGCTGAAAGACTTAATCAAGACTTGAATGCTCACTTAAAGAAATTAATAAAGGCGTTAATACTCACTCAAAGAAACTAAGACGTGAATGCTCACTCAAAGAAACTAAGACGTGAATGCTCACTCAAAGAAACTAAGACGTGAATTATAACGTAATTTTCTTTCCGCTGTAACTTAGTGCTTACGTCAGTAATTACGTTATGTGTGCTACGCCAATGGAATATTAAAAGGTACCCATACACCTTACAAGAAAGAGGTCAAGTACACTGCTGGACAATTGCTAAGGACGGATCATAAACGGCTATATAGCGCATAAAAGAGTAAGTGTGGTTGGATGCCAAGTGAAATAAAATAATGTCAGAATGCCAGGACATTACAAGAAAGACAATTTATTGTGCTCTGTAATCAAGAAGGCTTTGGAACGTGTTCAAGGGACAAACAGGCCATTTTGTGCAGAATACGTAAACGTGAAAAAATGCAATTACCGTCCGCAGGCGTTCCGGCGTAAGATGTCAATACGGGATATGGCCACCATGGAGAGCGATGCAAGATTCCACACGTCGTGTTATGCTTTGCGCAACATTATCAAGCGGCTGTTGGGGTAATTTATCCCATTCCTGTGTCAGTGGTGCACGGATGAGGGTGTCCTTGTTTATTGGAGGGCATTGGCGACCAGCAAGACTCCTCCCCAAAGCATCCCACACATTTTCAATGGGATTCAGATCTGGAGAACGTGCTGGCCATACGAGGCGTTGAATATCCTCGCTCTCAAGACACTCCTGTACAGCGACTGTTCGATGACATGTTGAGTTGTCGTCCATGAAAATGAATCTATCACCGACAGCACCACGAAACATGCGAACATGAGGTAGCAGAACATCATTAATGTATCGTTGGCCAGTCATAGTCCCAGTTGGAAGCACATAGAGGGACGTACGGCCATTGATCATGATGCCAGCCCATACCATGACACTATGTGTCGGATATCGGTCCTTTTCCTGTATGTTTGCTGGACAATATGCAGTACCACTATCACGCCAGATCAGTTGTCGTCGACAATCAGACGATAGACTGTATCTACTTTCATCTGAGAAGAGGACAGCAGACCAGTCGTTATCAGTCCAATTGCGATGTTTATGGCACCATTGCAAACGGGCGGTACGGTGACGTTTGGACAATGGGATGCACACAACAGGACGGCGGGCGTATAGTCCTCCTTCATGCAAACGTCTGGCGACAGTTTTTCGGGAGATCCGCTTGCCAGTAGCAGCCATAAACTGATTTGCTACCTCACTAGCTGTGTTGCGCCGGTGTCGTTTTGTTGATAGCACTATGTACCGATCTTCTGCAGGTGTCGTACTGCGAACACGACCTCCCCCGTGACGTTTGTTACACTCTCCATTCGTTTGAAATGATTTCCAAAGCCTTGAAACAACACTGTGACTGGCGTCGAACTCCCTGGCAACATCTGTTATTTTTCGCCCTTCTTCAATCTTGCCAATAATACGGCTACGCGTAAAATCATCTAGGGGATGTCGGCAAGACATACTGAAAATTGCAAGTTCGTCAATTGATTCTTTCCCTTTCACCTTTGCGTTTGAACAACAACGGTAAATACGCGTCAAATCCTTTATATCTCTTATCAGCGCTATGACGTCACGAACAAGTTCGGCAATCTAAAATTTGCATACGCACAACACGTCTTACTGTATCCCGCACTTATGCTAATTTCCACATTTTCCTGCCTTCCATTTTATGGTTGCTATCGTTGCTATTGTCATCCGTCCTTAGCAATTGTCCGGCAGTGTAGTACTTACAAATACTTTTATTTTGCTTGCTTGGGTTGTACTCCACACTCACATATGGATTACTGGCTAACTCGATACAGTGTCAGTGATTTATCATCCAAACACAGTATGACAGCACGTCTATCATCAATAACATCAATCCCCCTTAAACAACCGCTGCATTGCCTCTTTATCTATCGTTCTTATCCAGCCACACGTACGTCGCATTTGTTCTAACCTCAGGGTGTTGCCAACTTATTCTCGTTTGACGGAAAAGACATAACGTTAAGGTTTGAAAGTGTTTAAGAGAACAAAGTCAAATTTACTGAGAAAAAGAATCTTAAAAGGAAAGTTAAAATAGAATACACGTTACAGAATGCTCACTCAAAGAAACTAAGACGTGAATGCTCACTCAAGGAAACTAAGACGTGAATGCTCACAAAAGAAACTAAGACGTGAATGCTCACAAAAGAAACTAAGACGTGAATGCTCACAATAGAAACTAAGACGTGAATGCTCACTCAAACAAATTAACACGTGAATGCTCACTCAAAGAAATTAATAAAAACGTGAATGCTCACTCAAAAAAATTAATAAAGACGTGAATGCTCACTCAAAGAAATTAATAAAGACGTGAATGCTCACACAAAGAAATTAATAAATACATCAATGCTCACACAAAGAAATTAATAAATACATCAATGCTCACTCAAAGAAATTAAGACTTGAATGCCCACTCAATACAGAAATCTTATAACTCCACTATGTCGTAACATTAAATATCGCACATAAATCATTAATGAAAGATTGCACATAGCTCGTTACAGATTGCACGTAAGATTAGCTAACAAGATTATTTAACATTGAACTTTTATTTCAACGGTCTTTTAATACCTAGTTTGCACTTTGACCTTCTGTCAGTATTACAAACACCAAATTCATGGGACGGAATTCTGTGGCATTAAATCAGAAAACATTTAACGAGATGAAATCAAATTCATGTAAAAACAATGGAACTCAAAAGGAAAGTTAAATTAAAGTTGTCGCTCCGGTGGGGCGTTTTTCTAAAAGCTAGCTCCTGACCATTCGTCCGAGACGGGTCCGGATTCTCCCGCGAGGCATGGATGTTGCATTTGTCTTACGGCCCTGGCTCTCCTTACCGTGGAACCAGTGTCCCTAAATTAGTGACGGGAGGCTACTTATATAGCTCACTGAGTTGCTCACGATGGCCCTTAAACTCCAAACAAAATAAAATAAAATAGAGATATGCATCACAAAATTTACTTTGGGTTAAAGTACAGTACCTCTTTGGGTGAAAGGATTATATTTTAGCTTTTGTCGTTGGGGAAGCGTTTCTTTGGTTTTCTCAATTTTAGTGATGGTTTTCCATCCCTTATATTGGCTTACATGTGTAATCCGTTAAAATGTTTTTATTAGTGCATGTCACTCTATTACTGATCAGTTTTACAACATGTGTTTTGAAAATACAAAGTAAGGGTATTCTTTGTTTGGAAAAAATTCCATGAAAAACGAAAACTTCCACAAATGATTTCCGTAAAAAGTAGCTACTGCGTGGTCGACGAAAGCATTAACGAATGGATATCCTTAAAGTTGTTGACGCAGTGAGTGGAAGAACTCATTTTAGGTTCAAGGCAAATCTAAAAAAATCTTGGTTTAAATACTACACCCATGGGATTTTTCTTTATCGTTCTTTTCCCTTATCGCCTGTTTTTCAAATATCCATTTTACTGGCAGGATTCCCAGAGGGCTATAACTTTTATTCCTTTCTTGCGATTTTTCTCTTTGCCTGCACCGTTTTAGGCCTACCTTTCTGTTTGACTTTCTTCGTTCTCAGTATTACAATAGATGCTTTGTTCACACGCAGTTGTAAGACTATGTAATAATAAATGAGAGTGCGGGATTAATAGGGAAGGTTTTGTAAAACCTCAAAGCTCATTTGATTGATGAATGCTTTAAAGGAAAGATGCAGAAACAGGAATTTATTAAAAAGACAAAATCAATCTAAAACACTAATGCATTATTGTCAGAAAGTTTTTCGTGAAGCTGTGCTTTTAGAATGACAGAAAAATCTCCGATTGCGTGAAAGGGTACTGCGCGATATCCAGAATAGAAGTAATCTTCCAGATTGTCTAGGGAACTTTCCTGCTATTGACAAACTCTGAATGGCCTCGCAAATTTCCATCTCTTTTGAGTCGTCACTCCAAAGAGGAGTACTTCTTACTTTGATTTATCCTCTTTCTTGCATAGCAGTGTTATGAATTCACAGAGTACAGCTGGTATAATGTATTCGCACAGTGAGAAATTCTGTATATTTTGTTCTGCATACCTAACATGCACTGCTGGACGTAGAAAATTTCAAACAATTGAAGGGATGCACGAAATTATGCGAAACCAACCGCACATGTAGACAACTATCTGGGAAAGAAGTGATCTCATTATAACTGATTTCGCGAAAGCAATGGGCGAAGAGACACTATAATATGGCCTGAGTTAGTAGGTCATTGACCTGTGACTACAATTTATTGGCACTGCAGTCGTCTGTGGATGACGTCCCACACATCCTTTATTGGGATCTAACCATGGGTAAGGAGGGGTAGAGGATACAGGCCCAAGCGGTCCTGGTATAGAGTTCTCTTTCTCGAATTTTGACCCATATGTCAAGAAAGAGTACATAACCTCACTCCTCGGGTGTCCAGTTGTGACAATATATACTCCAAACCAATCGAGCTATTCTGCTGCCACGGGTAAGGTGGACACACACCCTAGGTTTCCTGGTATAGTGTCCTCTTTCTCGAATTTTGACCCATCTGTCAAGAAAGAGTGCATGACCCCACTGCTCAGGTATCCAATTATGAGAATATCTATGCTCCATGCTAATCAAGTTCTTTTGTCACTACAGGTAAGGAGGACACAGATCCTAGAGTTCCTGGAATAGTCCTTTTTCTCGAATTTTGAACCATCTGTCAAGAAAGAGTACATAACCTCACTCCTCTGGTGTCCAGTTGTGACAATGTGTACTCCAAGCCAATCCAGCTATTCTGCTGCCACAGGTAAGGTGGACACACACCCTAGGTTTCCTGGTATAGAGTCCTCTTTCTCCAATTTTGACCCATCTGTCAAGAAAGAGTGCATAACCCCACTGCTCAGGTATCCAATTATGAGAATAGCTATGCTCCATGCTAATCAAGTTCTTTTGTGGCCACAGGTACAGATCCTAGAGTTCCTGGAATAGCCCTTTTTCTCGAATTGTGACCCATCTGTCAAGAAAGAGTACATGACGCTGCTGTTCTGGTGTCCAATTGTGACAATATCTTCTCCATGCTAATCAAGCTCTATTATGGTTACGGGTAATGTGGACTCAGACCCTAGGTTATATGGTATACAGTCCTCTTTCTCGAATTTCGGCCCATCTGTCAAGAGTGCAATTTTGACTCATCTGACAAGAGATTATCCAATTGTGACAATATCTATTCCAAGCCATTCGAGCTCTTTTGTGGCCATTGGTAAGTTGGATACAGACCTTAGGTTTCGTGGTGTACAGTCCTCTGTCTCGAATTTTGGATCATCTGTCAGGAGTACATGATACCACTGCTGAGGCGTCCAATTGTGATGCTACCTACTTCGTGCTAACCGGGCTGTTTTGCAAACACAAGTAAAGTTGGTAAAGACCCTTGGTTTCTTGGATGTAATCTGTTTCGTGGTCTTCTGTGCAATCTACCATGATATTAATCTTCCTTTCGCCGAGGCAAGCGTTATGGGCGGTGCTGTCAAGAGTGTATTGCGCTGTTCAGTTAAGTCAACAGACTGGTAATACTGAGCTGCTGTCTGTCTAGTAGAAGTTCTTTTTAGTTTGGAACTGCCGTTATAAACCTGATATGATACTTTTGGTCGCACTCAAATCGTACAATCTCTGCCTGACTTGGAACCACTTCCATCCTTTCGATGACTTTCCACCTTTAACTGTCATTCCAATGGCTTCATGAAGAAATTTAGAAAAAAATTGTAATCAAGAGCGATCGTGGTATTGTTAAATCACGAATGAAAGGTAGGCACCTGTAGAATGTTTTTTAAAGTTGTCCCTAATTTATGGTGCTGCATCTGAACATCCGCATAGGATTTCACTACTCACTGGGCTGCCATATACTGGTGTGTTAATGTTTGACTGATAAATTCTAATTTATGTTTTATGAAATCCACTAAAAGCGAGAACCATTTTTTTATTTTGCACACTAGTGTATTTATAATGTTTCTTTTTTTGCTTCCACTGTATTGGCAACCTCATCATAGTATAATGTGGTCATTATATAAGAATTTTCCTTTCCGGAAAAAGCCTATTAAGCTGTAACATGGCGTCTCCTCATGAAATGTGCATTTTCCTTAAGTGGAAAACTACGTAGCATCTCCCGACGTTCGTTTTAGTGTGATTCCGTCACACCACCGAGAACAATGACATTCAAAACAAACTGAACTTCAAGAATCGGAACGGACATCGGATATGCCCTAGCAGAAGCATCTGATGTTCTCTTCTTCGTCGTTCCAAACAGAAACGGATAAAGGCCACAAATCACGAGTTCTTAAATTCGTTTTCCTAGATGGTCGAACGGAGATCCGAAGATGTGGCTTTTGATTACCATTCCAGATCGATGCAACTTTCCAGTTTCCAGAAGATTGGCTACTTAGGCACAATAACATACCACGCAAAAAAGTGTTATGTTCTTACGACCGGCTAGTACATGACAAGATTTATTTTTCATTAATTTCAAGGAAAACATGAGCATATTTACCTTAAGCACAAAATGGTCATTTTCTCAGAGCAAAACCCAATTGCCAATATCGTGGAAATAGGTTGTCGGGTATTGCTGAAATAATGGCGAGGGAAAACTTGTTTTGTTTTTCTTTATTATTCTGCAAGTTAAGAGCGCAAATAAAGCAAACTAAATGATCATATTTGACCCTAGAAAGCAAAAACACCCTTATAAAAATTCTCTAGTAAAACTGAAACACGTGTTTTTGTTATTTATTGCTATTCATGCACTTGTATTTTTTTTTTTTTGGAAGTTCAATGGCCACCGTGAGCAACTCAGTGTGCTATAAGAAGTCACTCGTCCCTAATTTAGAGCCACTGGTTCCAGGGAAGGGAGAGAGCCAGCGCTGTAAGACAAACACAACATCCATGCCACACCGGAATTCGAACCCAGACCCATCTAGGACGAATGATCAGAAGCCATCCCTTAGACCACTCCGCCACCAGGGCGGTCATTTCTATTTATCCTAAACTCTTTTTAAACTGTGAGATAAAATATCTCTGAAATATACACTGAAGTAGAGAATTGTTATTTTGATTGAGGGTTTAACGACCATCGTGAGCAACTCGATAGGAAATGTGAGGTCGCCATTCCCTAATTTAGGGCCACTGGCTCCAGAGAGAGTGTGAGAGCCAGTGCCATAAGAGTAAAACAACATTAATGTCTCACCCGAATACGAACCCTAAATTATCTCGGACGACTGATCAGAAGCGAGCACGTAGACCAATGCGCCACCGGGAAGGCGCAAATTATTAGAAACGCTCCCTTAACTTCTTCCGAGTGGGCATGGGTAGTGCGTTTGTCTTGCGGCAGTGGTTCTCTCTCTCTCTCTTTCTTTCTCTCTTCTCTCTCTCTCTCTCTCTCTCTTCCCGGGAGCTAGTAGCCCTAATATAGAGATAGGTGGCTGCTTATCCTACGAGCTGGTTTAACGACCACCGTGAGCAACTCGATAGAATATGAAAAGTCGCCCTTCCCTAATTTAGGGCCACTGGCTCCAGAGAGAGAGAGAGAGAGAGAGAGAGAGAGAGAGAGAGAGAGAGAGCCCTAAGAGCAACACAACATTAATGCCTCGCCGGAATACGAAACCTAAATTATCTCGGACGATTGATCAGAAGCGAGCACGTAGACCAATGCGCCACCGGGGAGGCGCAAGGTATTAGAAACACCCACGTAACTCCTTCCGAATGGGCATGGGTACTGCATTTGTCTCGCCGCACTGATTCGCTCTCTCTCTCTCTCTCTCTCTCTCTCTCTCTCTCTCTCTTCCAGGGAACTAGTAGCCCTAATTTAGAGATAGGTGACTGCTTATAATCCTACGAGCTGCATACGGTGGTGGTAAAATTCCCAAACAAATACACTGGCGGAAAGTGAAAAAAGAACACCAAGAAAGAGACGTCTGATACCAACGAAATTTATACAGCACAATAACGGAATACAGAGGTTAACGTGATCAAAACATTATGGCAAAATACAGCTGTATTTGCTGGTAAACTGGAAAATAAGATTTCCATGTAACATGGTTAGTACGAGGTTGAACTGCTATGAACTGCGTCACACTGTGCAATTCTGGCATGGAATCTGTCGTACAGATTTTGGATGTAAGTTTGGGGTACTGAGTTCCAAGCATCCTCAACCTGGACGCATAAATCGGGGATGGTCGTGGCTGGCCGTGGAGACCGGATAAGTCGTTGTCCCATAAAATCTCACACGTGCTCAAAGGGGGACGAATCCGGTGAACGTGCGGGCCATGGAAGTTGTCTCACACCCTGAAGTGCATGGTGCGTTGCACATGCCGTGTGTGGGCGTGCGTTATCTTGTTGGAAAACACCACGATGGACCGACCTTACAAATGGTACAACAACGGGCTGAATGATGTTGTTGATTTAGGAGGTGCTGTTTAACGTACCCGGTACAAACACTAGTTGTGTACAGGAGTGATAGCTGATCGCTCCCCACACCAGGAGACCCGGTGTAGGCCCTGTGTTTCGCTGGCGGATGCAAGAAGGGTGGAGACGCTCCCCTGTGCGTCTGCGAACACGCATACGGCCATCGGAGGCTCCCGAGCAGAATCTGCTTTCATCGCTGAACACGACAGATCGCCATTGCGTTCTCCAGTGCAGACGTTGGCGACACCACTGCAGCCGTTCCTGATGGTGGGCTGGAGTCAAAGGTACACATACCAGAGGCACACGTGCAGGTAGTCCTGCTCCCAGTAGACGGTTGCGGATTATTTGCACAGTCACCTCAGGTGCAACGGCAGCTCGGATTTGCGTCGCAGTGGATGTTCTGCTTGACAACGCCGCTCTTCTTATGCGTCGATCGGTCCGCACATCAGTCCGTCTGTGACTTCCGGTTCCACGTCTTCTCGTGAGGGAATGTTCCTTGGACCATCTACGCCACCATCGTACCACCACCGATACTGCCCGTCCAATTCGCTCCGCAATACGACGATACGACCACCCGGCCTCGCGGAGTCCGACTAGACGACCTCGCTCAAAGTCCGATAACTGCTCTCGTACCACCACCGATACTGCCCGTCCAATTCGCTCCGCAATACGACGATACGACCACCCGGCCTCGCGGAGTCCGACTAGACGACCTCGCTCAAAGTCCGATAACTGCTGAAATCGTACACGTCTTCCATGTTCAGGCATTGCAGATTCTTCACGGTCTTCGCACGTGTCCGTACGCCGACGACTGATTACATTCACTTCTCCGTACTCCTTAAATACCACCGAAGATAATTTGCATATTATGCCGTGCTGTGGCGTAAGCGCTCATCGGTTGGTCTCGAAATTATCATCACTCCTACGTAAACTGGACCCGATTAACATATGTAAATTTCACGATCGTCCGCCAATTCCTTCTTGGTGTTCTTTTTTCACTTTCCGCCAGTGAAAAATAAAAACACCTACCTCATATTGAATTTGGCCGTCCTTTACCTTCTAAACACTCTCTATTCATTGTACCACAGACTAAACGAGGTATGTCAAACCAAGTGGATGTGATGACGACTGTACTTTGCCAAATGTCTCGTAGTAGTGGCTTGTATAACGGTCAACCACCGGCATAACGCAGTTGGTTAAGTCGCTATTCGCTATGTGGAAGGAGAACGTTTCTAACGGGTGTTGGAATCTCGATTCTGCGGCCATCTAGTCTGCGGGTTTTTCGGGGTTTTCCGCAGGCTCCCTGAGTTTAGGTAGATGGTTCCATGTGAAGTCTGCCCCGGAAGCACCTTGTCCCTTCTCCGTATGCAGCAGAGGAATGTCAAGCCGGCTGCGTTAATTTGCCAGTAATCCTCAAGGACGCATAGTCGTCTTTGAGGGACTCAACCCGCCATCGGCGTACGAAATAGATGGATGGATGGATGAATGGATGGTATAAAGATCCGAGCTTTGCGACATAGCGCATTGTGCTGATGGAAGTAGTTCTCTGTATCAGGAAACAAATGCACATTACGGATGTGCCTGATCCGCAATGATGTTAATACACCTCGTACACTATATTACACACATCATGAACTGGTATGTTAGTATACCTGTTCCAGATACGTTAAGGAACCGAATGGCTGACATGAAAACAGAACCCAGACCCATTGCATTGTTTCTACCAGCTCGCACAAATAAAGCTAGGAAACTGGAATCCAGCAATTCGTGTTGGTGATGCCGTATTCCCGCACATTCATCGGCGTGTAGTAACTGAAAACGTCAATCATCTGGCCATAGGACCTTTTCTTGAGAAATCAAGTATCCAAATGTGGTGCTCTTGTGCCCACCGCAGACACATTTGCCAGTTTTTAGCAGACTTATGGTACAATAATGAGACGTCTGTTGTTATACGACATAGTACCAAATGTCCGACTGACTGTCTATGCTGAAGATCTCTAGATACAACTGTTGTACAAGTTTCCTTCTTGATCGCGTAGCTCAGGCAACGTTTTTCCCTGTTAGTAGGATAGCATATTTATTGTGGATCACGATTCTTTTTCACAATGTAACCTACAACCTGTTATGTTTGTGATAGTGTGGCTTACAACCATTGCTGTTTATGATAGTGTGGCACACAACCAGTTCTGATAGTGATAGTGTGTCCGCACGATAACTGGGGTAAGAATGGTTCGATTTCAATGAAATTTTAGTATGTGGTAGGGGGACCACCTGGGGACGAAACCTATTGAAAATGGGACATATGGGGTCAAAGGTCACGACGTAGGAGCGGGATCATTCAATTGCCCTTATGCGTCATAACGTGCGTAAATATGGTTCGATTTCAATGAAATTTGACTGTGTGGTAGGAGACCGCCTGGGAACGAACCCCAATCAAAATGTGTGAAGTTGGGTCAAAGGTCAGGACATAAGATCGGGCTGCATTCCATTGCCCTTATGCGTCATAACGTGCGTAAAAATGGTTCGATTTCGATGAAATTTCAGTATGTAGTAGGAGACCACCTGGGGACGAACCCTATTGAAAATGGACGAAATGTGGTCAAAGGTCAGTACATAGGATTGCGATCCATTCCATCTCCCTTATCCCATATTATTAAGGTGGACGTCAAGTAATTTTACTTCCTATATTTACAATGGAAAAACTTTTGTACACATTTCCTTCACAATTAATGTGTTCCCAAGGATGAAAATTTTAATATCGATTAAAATAACTTTATATTATAACTTAGAAAACTCAATATTTTCTAAAACATAACCATAATTATGTTAAAAATCAATAACTTTTCCTTTGGTGGTGTTGAAACCAGAGAAAAGATGGCGCAACCTGTACTTTGATGACGTCAGTGGACAAATAAATGTTGGATTGCATAATTACGGTTATGGTTTAGAAAAATATTAAGTATTCCAAGTTATGAAATGAAGCTATTTAATCGATGTTCAAATTTTCATCCTTGGGAACGCATTAATTGTGAAGAAAATGTATACAGAAGTTTTTCCATTGGAAGTATAGGAAGCAAAATTACTTGACGTCCACCTTAAAGTGGCAATTCTTGTATGTATGTATACACATTTTATTTTGAAAACGGCTCTAAGAATTTTGATGAAAGTTGTTAACCTACCCTTTTCTGGTACTAGAAATCGATTTAGCTTGATCTCGACTTTAGGAGAATTCGTTTAGTGCGTTAAATAAATACCCCGAATTATAACGTTTTCAGTGTCATGGCGTTGTTCCATTAATGTTACCAATGCTTAGAAATCTTATGACGTCACAATCTCACGTTTGAGAATGTTGGCGCGCTGTCACGCCATCTGTCTCTTTACGTCACGCGTTGTGTATGGATCATATTAAAGTTTAATGACGTCACACTCTTGCGAGCAGATGTTCGCGATTCCCATCTGCCTCATTACGTCACGCGTTGTGTGCGTATGTCCGTCCGCACGATAACTCGCGTAACAATCGTTCGATTTCGATGAAATTTTAGTATTTGGTAGGGGATCACTTGGGAAGGAACCCTTTCTTTACAGTGCAGAAACATTTCTTCTTGATAGTGCAGTCAACGACATTTCTTTTTGACAGTACAGTCAACAACATTTCTTCTTTACAGTGCAGAAACATTTCTTCTTTACAGTGCAGAAACATTTCTTCTTTACAGTGCAGAAACATTTCTTCTTTACAGTGCAGAAACATTTCTTCTTTACAGTGCAGAAACATTTCTTCTTTACAGTGCAGAAACATTTCTTCTTTACAGTGCAGAAACATTTCTTCTTTACAGTGCAAAAACATTTCTTCTTTACAGCGCAGAAACATTTCTTCTTTACAGTGCAGAAACATTTTCTTCTTTACAGTGCAGAAACATTTTTTCTTTACAGTGCAGAAACAATTCTTCTTTACAGTGCAGAAACATTTCTTCTTTACAGTGCAGAAACATTTCTTCTTTACAGTGCAGAAAAATTTCTTGTTTACAGTGCAGAAACATTTCTTGTTTACAGTGCAGAAACATTTCTTGTTTACAGTGCAGAAACAATTCTTCTTGATAATGCAGTCAACGACAATACTTCTTTATAGTGAAGTCAATGACAGTACTTCTTCTTGAAAGTGCAGCCAACGGCATTCCTTCTGGACATTGCAGCCAAAGACAATCCCTCTTCTTGAGAGTGTAGCCCACTACCATTTTTCTTCTTGACCTCGTAGTCTACGACTTTTATTGACCACATTTCATTTTGACAGTGCAGCCTACAACAACATTTGTTCTTAAGTGTGCCACACGATCAATTGTCTTCTTGAAAGCGTAGTTTACAAATACGTTTCTTCTTGGCAGTGTGAAATGTGGTTAGCGTGGATCATGTTTCTACTTGATAGTGTAACCTACAACCACTTTTCTTGTTGGTAGTGTGTTCCACAACAGCGTTTCTTCTTTCCGGCGAAATTCACTATTACGCATCTTTATGGGAGGTAAACAGTAGGGTTAGTACAAGACACCTTTTTATAGACCAGAAACACTTCCCTCTTATCAATGCAGCTTGGAACCACATTTCTCCCTTGCAGTGGGGGCATGTTGCAGGGTGGATCACGTTTCGTCTTGAAAATGTAACCTACAACCACTTTTCTCCTTGAGCTAACGATGAGGTGTCTTCGTGATAATGTGAATCACCTCTCTTCTTGATTTAGTGAATACTTCTCATCTTTCTAATATGGCAGCTTTACAGATCCATTTTTACAGGTATATCGCTATTTCTTCACCTCGCTGCGGCTTTCACAGCAAAGTAGTTGCTACATTTGTTCAAAATCACGTAGTGCTGATTTCGCTATGCATAACACAGAGGTTTTAGACAACCCCATGGGAACTACATTTAGAACTACATAATGTTTATTGAATGAATAAAATACGGGATTACACCATTGTGCAACACAAATTTGGAAGATGTACATCCGTTTATTGGTGTAAATATGACGCGGATGTTAAGTCAGATAATATCCGAAAACTTGAAAATTTCGACGTCCGGGAGTGGAAATCGAACTCGTGTCTCCCGGATAGCGCCTGAGTATGCTAACCACCACACCACCCAGAACAACCAAGTTTCCGATTAATTTGAAAATAACCATCATAGGATTCTCTAGTCGAAGCAACCGTCATTCATATATAGCGAATCTGGAGATTTAGAATTCAATCAGATTAATCAGAAACTTGAAACTTGGTCGTTCTGGGTGGTGTAGTGGTTAGCATACTCGGTCATTATCCGGGAGACGCGGGTTCGATTGCCTCTCCAGGACGGCAAAATTTTCAAGTTTTCGGATGTTATCTGACTTAACATCCGCGTCGTATTTACACCAACGAACGGATTCACGTTTTACAGATTTATTTTATTGAATATTACGTTCTTTTAAAGTGCTTCTCACTGTAAGAAAGTTAATGGGTGTACCCTGGTTTTCTATGGGTCTAACTACTATCATGATCAATCCTGCATAAGCGATTAAATGTTAGTTAAAGAACGTTTTTTCAGGTTTCTGTCGTTGCCTGCGTTTCGGATAAATTTAGTTTTAGGCACCTTATCTTTTCATTCATTTTTGTTTATGTCTCTCCCGTGTTTCACGTCGCTCCTCTTTTTTTATCAGTAAACTTGTACCAACCCACGTTTCCATTCCGGGAGTTTCATTTATCACTATCGGTTTCAGTGAATTAACGAGAACAGCAGAATCATAATTTTACTCTCAAATTATTTATTTTGAACTCAAAGTTTCGCGAGTTTTTTGTGTGCGCCTCAAGGCACGGTGCTAACAACACGCAGATATATAGAGAGAATGTCTTCGAATAAAAATTCGAAACGAAGGTGTTACCCATAACGAGCTGGAATTGACGCAAACAGTACCATACCCGCAATATCTCAAAGAATGTTTCTCAGCGGAATTCTTTCGAGGGGAAAGTTTCGACGCGTGAATTCTTTACTGGGTGAATATTTTCTGCATCCGTCAGTTTTTTTTTTGTATTTCTTGTGGACATTTCAAGAGGAATTCTTTAGGTGTCTCTGATATCCCCTCCCTCTCACCACTTTTTCTTTCTCTCTACAATACACGCGCAAAGTTTGACTTTCATTGAGATATTTCCATCCCATCGTTTGGTAGATAACACGGCGGGACGAAGAATAATGCAGAATTTACAATTTACAGAAATCCTGTTGTCAACCGGAGGAATATATATTTGTGAGTATCTATACATGCAAAGACGCAAACACACGTGATTCATTTGATTTTATGTTACTAATTCCAATAGTTTTAGTGTTCAAATAGAATTCAAAGAGAAAAATACATTCCTGTACAAGATTTCACAATTTATTGAATCAAAATATGCGCTTCCATAGTTTCTAGTAATCAGATTCAGTGGGACATCTTCTACAAAGATCTTATTCAACGATGTCAAAATCTGTCATGAACTGATATAAAAAAATTATCTGCAATCATCTAGTACGTGATACCGTAATTCAAAATTCTCCGATTTTACGATTCAAAAATGTATAATAGTTTATACTACTTCATTACTAGTTATACGTACTTACATAGCTTATTCTACTTCATTACTTAGTTATAATTACATAGTTTATACTACTTCATTACTAGTTATACGTACTTACATAGCTTATACTACTTCATTACTTAGTTATAATTACATAGTTTATACTACTTCATTGCTAGTTATACGTACTTACATAGCTTACACTACTTCATTACTTAGTTATACTTACATAGTTTATACTACTTCATTACTGCATAGCTACAGTTTATATCATCATCATCATCATCATTGTCAACCATTATCAATCCACTGCTGGACGAAGGTCTCCCCAAGTTTCCTCCACAACGGTCTGTCTTGTGCCAGTCTCCTCCATGTCACCCCTGCATACTTTCGAATTTCATCCACCCATCTCCCATGTGGTCGTCTTCTGGGTCTTTTCCTGTCCCTTGGAATCCAATCTAAAATTTCGGCTGCCCATCGATGATCTGTCCTTCTGGCAGTATGTCCAGCCCATTGCCATTTCAGGGATTTAACTCTGATCATGATGTCTTCCACTCTTGTCATTTTTCGGATCCACGAGTTCCTCTTCTTATCTCTCCTGGTTACACCAAGCATGCACCTCTCCATGCTGCTTTGAGTTGTCTGCAGCCTTTGTATGTCTCTTTTAGTTAAGGTCCACGTCTCTGCACCATACGTAAGCACTGGAAGGATGCATTGATCAAACACTTTTCTTTTAAGACATAATGGCATATTGCTCTTGAAAATTATGCTGTTTCTTCCAAAAGCTCTCCAGGCAAGTTTTGTACGCCGATTAATTTCTTCACCAATGTGACCCTCACTTGATATCTGCTGTCCAAGATAAACATACGTGTCTGTTATCTCCAGCTTTTCTCCATCAATCGATAAATCTTCATTTCTTGTAAAAGCATTGAACATCACTTTTGTCTTCTGAAAGTTCATTTTTAATCCCACTTCTTTACTCTTGTCAGCAAGTTCCTGGATCATACTCTGCAGCTCTGATGGGGTAGTTGCAAAAATGACTACGTCATCAGCAAAACGAAGGTGGGTTAGATAATCTCCATTAATCTTTATCCCCTTGTTTTCCCAGCTCAGCGACTGAAAAACACCCTCCAATGTGGCATTAAAGAGCTTCGGAGATATGGTGTCACCTTGTCTCACTCCCTTTCCAATTTTTACGTGTGTTGTATTTTCAAACAGCCTAATCTTTGCACTTGCATTTTCATAGATGTTATTAATAATATTAATGTATGCATCTTCAATACCGCAGGTTTTCAGAGCCATTGTAACTGCTGATGGTTTCACCGAATCAAAGGCTTTTTCATAATCGATAAAAGCCATGCACAATGGAAGTTCATATTCCCTCGCTCTTTCAATTAGTTCTCTCAGCACGTGGATATGATCTATTGTGCTGTAGCCACTCCTGAATCCAGCTTGTTCTCTCGGTTGAGCCATGTCCAGTGTTACCTTCAAGCGGTGTGAAAGAACTTTAGTGAAGATTTTATAAACTACTGATAGGAGGCTGATAGGTCTGTAGTTTCCGAGATCCTCAATGTCACCTTTCTTATGTAGCAGAATCATTGTAGCGGTGTTCCAATCCTCAGGAATCTTTCCTTCATTAAGGCATCGAGTGAAAATTTGGGCGAGTACTGTTTCGATTTCTCCACTTGCTTCTTGTATGATGTCTACAGTAATTCCATCTTCTCCTGGAGCTTTTCCCCGCTTCATGTTCTTGATTGCATGCGCAACTTCTGTTGGAAGGACTGGAGGAACTCTGGTACTGGTATCTTTCATGATGTCTGGAGTGCATATATCATCCCTTTCATATAATTTGGAGTAGAAATCTTTCACTCTTGTCAAAATTTCGCCTCTATTTCTTGTTACAGAACCATCTTCTTTTCTCAGTGCCATAATCTGTTTTCTTCCCTTACTGAGATGTCCCTTTGCTATCTTTAGGCTTTGGTTGTTTTCAATTGCTTTCCTCACTAGTTCACAGTTGAATTTCCTTACGTCTTCAGTGATACTTTTTCTTACTGTCTTGCATAGCTCTATATATTCCACTTTAGAAGTCACATCTTCTTTAGTTGTCCTCATCTCTCTTCTTTTTTGCATCAACATTTTGGTTTTTCCTGATAATTTGTTCACATGCAACTTGTTCTTAGACCCAGCTAATTTTGTTGCTGTTTTCATAAGAGCTTTGGTTACTTTTCTGTTAACTTCGGAGATGTCCACTTCTTCCGATGTTAGGCCTTCTAAAGCAGAGAACCTGTTCTTCAGTTCTAACTTGAAGGTATTATGGTGTTTTTTAAGGTTGGTTATGTCAATAGATTTTGTTTGTCTTATGAGCTTGCCACGTTCAAGTTTAGTGTTGAGGTGCATCTTACATCTCACCAATCTATGGTCACTACCTGTGTTGAACTTGTTTAGCACACTGCAGTCTTCTATGACGAATTTTTTGTTACACATAATAAAATCAATTTCACTTGTCGTCCCATTTGGATGTCTCCATGTCCATTTCCTGTGTGGCTTTTTCTTGAAGAATTAGTTCAAGATGAAAAACCCTTCTGCCTCTGCAAACTCAACGAGAGTATTTCCACGCTGGTTTCTATTGCCATGACCGAATTTACCTACTGAAGTTTCATTCTGTTGCCGTTGCCCTATTTTTGCATTGAAATCTCCCATAATTATTTTCAAGTGCTGCTTACCTTTATTATTTAGATGACAAATTTCCTCATAAAATTCTTCAATTTCTTCTTCAGGATGACTTGTGGTGGGTGCATAAGTTTGAATAATCTGAGCCTGGTATCTTTTCGAGAGTTGGATAACAAGTCGTGCAGCTCTGTCAGAGGAACTTTCAACTTCTACAACTTTATCCTTCAGTTTCTTGTTTATTATAAATCCCACACCACTAGTTCTGCCAGTATCTGTCCCACGATAGTAGAAGAGATGTCCACTTTTCAGTTCGATGAGATCTTCTCCTTTTCTCCTTACCTCACTTAGCCCCACGATGTCCCACTTGATCCTTTGTAGTTCCTCTTCCAATTCAAGAAGCCTTGAATCAGAAGATAGGGAGCGTCCATTGTAAGTAGCCAAGGTCAGCATCAGATGGCAGCCTAGTCCGGTCCTCCGGGGATTCTTAGCACCCTCTGCCTTCATGTCGCACTGGCCGCGGCCTTGCCCAGGTACATTCCAGCTGCCGGAGACTGAGGGCCAAGATTTAAGTTGTGGAATCATTTTGGAGGGGTTTGGCCATAACTCACCACGCTGGCCAAGCGGGTTGGTGAGTGTGGGATAGAAATTCCTCTAATCCCGATGGTATAGTTATACCGCTATGGGCGGTCGTCAGAGCCCCTTTAGTGGGAACAGGATGCACCACGAGAAGGCGGGGTTGACATTTGTCAAGGAGAGGCTGTGATGTTACGCATCACCTGACCTAATTCATATTTTATATGATCAATCTGATTTAAGAACCTCGATTTTAGAATTATAGTTCTACCGGAAAAAGCTTATACAATGCTCAACAAAATTAGGGGAGCAGGTGGTGTAGCGAGAACAGACAACTGCTGGTAAATATGCAGTACAATATAAAAATATATTTATGAAAGGGACAGGAAAAGAAAGGATTGAACAGTGGAAAAATCATGTTTTACTGTAACAAAGATCATTTTTACAGGAAACACATCATTATTGCCCATATCTTTTGGAGAAGAAAAAATAAGCATTGATGAACTTTGTCAACTCTCTAATAAAAAGTGTGTGGTCACCTCGAACGTGCAAGACGGCTTTACACCTGTGGGGCATTTTTTTTATTGGAGGTTTAACGACCACCGTGAGCAACTCAATGGGCTTATAAGCAGTCGCCCGTCCCTAATTTAGGGTCACTGATTCCAGTGAAGGGAGAGAGCCAGTACCGTAAGATAAGCACAACATCCATGCCTCACCGGGATTCGAACCCGGACCCCGTTCGGACGAATGATCAGAGGCCATCGCTTAGACCACTGCGCCACCGGGGCGGCCCTGTGGGGCATTGAATTGATCAGTTGGTCGAGGAGGTTTTATACGATTCTTCCCCACTCTTCAGAAAGGGCATTTGTCAACTAAAGGCGGGCCAACGGAGGTTGTGGTCTAGCAGCAATGTGTCTGTCTAATGTGTTCCTGGCATGCTCGATCGGATTCAAATCCGGGGAGCATGCCGGCCACTCCATACGCTTTATTGTTTCCATTTCAAGATCTGATTCACAAGGCACGCTGGATGAGGTCGGGCGTTGTCATCCATAAAAAGGGCTGAATCGCCGATGGCAGCAATGTAAGGCACGACCAAGGGTCTAAGAATTTCGTCTCTGTAACTTTGAGCAGTCAGGGACCCATTCCGAATGACGTACAGCTCAGTACTCCCACCTACGCTTATCCCTGCCCAAACAAGCACACTGTCTCCACCAAAACGCGATCTTTCTTGGATATGCTCTGAATTGTATCGGGTACCACGTTCTCTCCAGATCAGAAGTCGTCGATTATCTGGCTCTCGCTTGAATATGGACTCTGCGGAGAAGAGAACTTGGTTCCACTCGGCAGGTCCCCAATCACAATGTTCTTCAGCCCAGTTTCTTCGAGCCATACGATGTCGGAAGGTCAGTGGGACACAAACAACTAACCTACGTGCATACAATCCACGTGCGTGAAGGCATCTACGAATTGTTAGTGTCGATACGCTTCTTCCGGTTGCCATTAAAAGTTGTTTCCAGCTGGGTGGCATTTTGACCCGTGTTCCGAAGGACTGTTAATGACAAATAACTGTTATCAATTGACGTGGTAACTCGTGGACGACTTTGACCAGGACGTCTTCGAACACTTCCCATCTCTTTGAACCGTCTCCACAAGTATGCAATTACACTTCGGCTCACTCCAATGGAGGACACTACTATCCGTTGACTTTGACCGGCTTCCAACCTTCCTATGGCTCGCCACGCCAAGCTTGCTGGCAAATCGTGTTGATTCGGCATGCTAACATGAGATAACGCAACAAACTGCTTCTTCCGCGACAAGCGGTACAAGAACGCAGTTCCGAAAGAACTACCCGTTTTAAGTGATTGTCGCATCCACGTCACTTTTGAAGTCATTGTTGCTAATTTGCATGTCGAACTGCTTTTAACAGGTGTTTTTCATTATTCGGAGGGAATCTTTTGACAGTTCAATAACATTTTACCAACTGCTTTGAATAAAATCGTTTAAAAAGGGTGCTCCCCTAATTTTGTTGAGCTGTGTATAATCATTCCAACTGAGAAACATTTAACGAGATTACTACGCCACAGATTACATAATATTCTCTCTCTCCATATATATTAGAACAACAATATAACATAATTCAGTACTAGAACAGATAAGATCTGCATTTATCCAGATCTAAAACCTGCATAATTAAATAATCCAGTTGTATGAATCCACAGTTTGTGTAATCATTCGAACCTACGAACTATGTACTATAACGAAGTAAATTTCTCCGTCATTTTTATCCTCGCCTAGGCTCAAACCCGGGTCCCCTCATTCCGGAATAAGTCGCTGTACCAATTGAGCTACGCGGACGTTCGTTCTGACTGCTATCTGCATGTCGTGTGACGTGCCTGCCCAGAGCTACTTATTCCGGAATGAGGGGACCCGGGTTCGAGCCCCGGCGTGGACAAAAATGACGGAGAAATTTACTTCGTTATAATGTAGCCCGAACTTTCCGGATGACCCGGCCGTTCAAGATCTCGCAATGGTGTGATGTTCTTTCCACACCGCGAGATAGGAAAAATAAGAGAATCCCTTCTTCAGAGCTTCGAAAAATAAATGTGTGACGTTGCATTCCACACACCAGATTGACTGAGAGTTCTCAGGTGCACGTTCTACAGCAGATGGCTTCCTGCAACGTCTCATGGTCACGGTCGACCCGTGGGCCATGCCCCCGGCCCCTTTCGGGGGGAGATGTGACGTGCCTGCCCAGCAGGACGCACACGACATCAAAGCAGATAGCAGTCAGAACGAACGTCCGCGTAGCTCAATTGGTAGAGTGACTTATTCCGGAATGAGGGGACCCGGGTTCGAGCCCCGGAGTGGACTAAAAATGACGGAGAAATTTACTTCGTTATAGTACGCTTCATTATGATCAGGGACTACGGCGTCATAATTTATGTAGTCATTTGAGCTCTGGGACTGCAATTTAAGTTAATCCAATTCTACAACGCCGCAGTTTCTATAACAATGCTGATCTAGGAAGCATGGAAAAAGATAATTTTCCTCAACGACGCACACCTCCGCATTGATGCATCTAATGCTGCCAAGCAAAACTGGAAAAACTCAATGAAACTATAGATTCAGACATTTCCTCAAATTCTTGGTCGATTTTTTCAAATCTGTTTTCATAACATTTTTCTTGTTCCATCAGTCAACACTTCCTCATTGGTGCATCTCATGTCTACGTGGAAAGCGAGAAAAATGTATGAAATTTCACTATTCTAACTTTTCTCATGCACTTGATAGTTTGTCTCAAGCTAAATATTTTCATAACTCTGTTCCTGTTCCTTAAGGCAATACCTCCGCATTGGCGCTTCTGATACCGCTATATAAAACTTGAAGAATCTGTTTAAAGTTTAGTCCGACGTTTGTTTATTGCAATATTTCGTTTTCTTCAAATTATTTATCATAACTATTTTTCCTGTTGCGTGAGGCAAAACTACCGCTTTGGTGCAATAGTGTAGCCACGCAAAAGGAGAAAAAAAATTATGAAACCCTACAGTCCGATTCTTCGTGTTTTTGATGGTTGTTTTCAAGCTTCCATTGGATGCCGCGCACTGATTGGCTTCCGCACTGTGACCATGGTAACGCCGGCACCCTTGAAGAAACGGGCCTCTCTCTGAAGCTTTATTGCGTGTAGTTAACTATGAAAATCCGAGAAAGTGCTTGTGAACGGGTGCTATATGTAGCTAAATAATGCTGTATTTAATAGCACTGAATTTTTGTTTTCTGCTTAAATGTAATTTATTCTTCTGATTTACGCAAATACTTTACTGAGAGAATCATTGGGGAGGTCTGTCCTCCCTTACCTCCTCTGACCGGCCGTCACTGTCGGCGTGTGTCCAGCGGCGATATTACAACAAAGTTTAACGAAGGATGGTTGGAAAGGCAAGTTAGTGTACTTACGAGAGTGAGCCCACTTCCGCTTTTATGCAAGACACAATGGAGTGGCTGCAACACTTTCTGAGGTGAGTAGCACTAAATTAAATGTCACAATATCATGTACATTATCAGACAATTCTCTCAAAAGTAATGGAACTGCAGAAATCAAGACGGTGCTTGGATACAAAGCGCCTTCAGCAAGCCCATTAAACAATTAAATTTATTTATTTCTTTTCATTTTTTGTCTTTCTCAGTTTGATACTTAAACCTATGTCCGGCACGGATAACAAACTTTTCCGCCAACTGAAGTTTACGTGAACGATGACAAAAGTTTTAATTATAGGCTTTTCCAGGTTTGTCTTCCATTTATATAAAAATGGCGAGCATGTTTTCAATATACTTTCTTCTGTAAAGTTCAGCTCACTTTTTGTGAGAATGCTTAATTCCAAGACTCAATCACGGTGTTGGGATGTGCTTGAGTAAACGTCTGATTCGTATGCAAAAACAATAGATATTGGTACACGTCGTTCCCACAATGAGTGCGTACTATTCAACATTGCATCCTATCACGTGGTCCCACGCTGATTCCTGAAACTAATGGCGTTCTTCATTTCTTAGCTAGATTTTTCGTAAGGCTTGTGTAATGCTGAGCGTTTTTGGGAGCAGTGTCCATCGTGTAAACTTGGGAACTCAAAACGTTTTAAAAGAGGTACAAGTTTCTACTTACGTATATCGAATGGGTTGAACATAAAGGATAATTGCGTTGGACTAGGAAATATTCTAAGGGAGTACTGGAGTATGTGACGTACCTTCCAGCAGGACGCACACGACATAAAGGCGCATAGTAATCAGAATGAACGTCTGCGTAGCTCAGTTAGTAGAGCGACTTGTTCCGGAATAAGCGGACTCGGGTTCGATTCCCGGCGTAGACCAAAAATGACGGAGAAATTCACTTCGTTATAATGGCGCCCGAACTATCCGGATGACCCGACCGTTCAAAATCTCGCAATGGTGTGAGGTTATTTCCACACCGCGAGATAGGAAAAATCAGAGAAGCTCTTCTCCAGCGCTTCGAAAAATAAATGTGTGTGACGTTGCATTCCACACACCAGATAGACTGGGAGTTCTCATGTGCACGTTCTACAGCGGATGGCTGCCTGCAACGATTTATGGTCACAGCTGACCCGTGGGCCATGCCCCCGGCCCTCTTTCGGGGGGGGAAGATGTGACGTACCTTCCAGCAGGACGCACACGACATAAAGGCACATAGTAAACAGAATGAACGTCTGCGTAGCTCGGTTGGTAGAGCGACTTGTTCCGGAATAAGCGGACTCGGGTTCGATTCCCGGCGTAGACCAAAAATGACGGAGAAATTCACTTCGTCATAAGTAGTCTATTCAAGTGTAGGAAGTAATAAGTATCTGAAAAGCTGATATTTTTCTGGCCGTTGAACTAAAACATGGGTCCACCCATTCCGCCAACCGATCTACTCTGGAATATCGCTTTTGTTCTGTTTTGTCCATAGTTTCATTTTAGACGAAATCATGAGTATTTCAGCGAAAATAACTGGCGTTCAGCGACATTTCGTCGCTTGAACCAATAATACACAGAACTATTCGCAAGTTAGATTTTATATTTTTCAGAACTACAGGATATCCAACAAGTCTATTCCACATTACAAAAAATAATTAAAAAAATGTATTACAGGTACAAGAAAGGGATTGCACGACAATGATTGTGCACAAGTAATGTTTTTTTTTTCCAGTGTCAGTACACCTCCACATGGGCGCTATTTGTGGCCCGGAGGACATCTAAGCGATATTCGATTTCACGCCATGTTTTGTTTAACATTTCAGCAGAGACAGAACCAATGACGTCCGTTATTCTACTCCTAAACGTTTCGACATCCAGAACACTGCAAGAGTAAACTTGGTCTTTCACATAACCCTACAGGTAAAAGTCTAGAAGGCTTATGTCGGGTGATCGAGGTGGCCATGTCATGGGACCGTCGAGGCTAATCCATCTGTCAGGAAAAGTGGCATTCAGGAACTCACGAACCATTTTTTTGGACCATGTGGTGGGGCACCGTCTTTTTCGGGATAAAAAACCGAAGGTTGAAGTGCATGTAACTGAGGTGCTACAAAAAGTTCCAGCATGTCCAGGTACACGTTGCATGTTACCGTGGGCTCTGTAAAGGAAAACGGTCCGATGATTCTGTCAGGTATTATGTCCACTTTCGGGCTAGCCTTCTGTTGTTCGATGACATAATGGGGACTTTCTGATTTCCAGAGTGGCTCATTGTGCCTATTTATTGTACAAGAGACGTGGAATGTGGCTTCATCTGAGAAACAAACACGGTGCAGATAATCACTATCATGAGGTATGCGCTGCAACATCTCCGTCGCAAATACAGCACGGCCAGGCCGGTTATCAGATGAAAGAGCTTGAACGATCTGTACTGTCTAAGTATACAGATGAAGACATTTGTGTGAAATTTTGTGAACCGTGGCACGGAGAATCCCAGTTTCCAGTGAAGCACGACGAATGGCTTTCCTGTGGCTTCGCAGAAATGTCTTCTGAACAGCTACTGCTGTCTCTTGTGTAACCGGTGGTGAGCCCGCTCCGGATAGATCGCGAACACTATCCGTCGCTTTAAGCTTTTCTTGCCAAGCTTTTATGCTTTGTTGGTCCGGTCGTGATCGCCTGTGCTCTTTTCTGAAAGGACATTAACCGCCAATTTGGTCTCATAGAAACACAACACGCACACCTCTTTTTCTTGCATGGAAGTCATTATCGATGACATGCTCCTCTTATTGAGCAGTAGCACTCACCTAAAAAACAGAAAAAAAAACTTTGTGTGCTGCTATATTATGTTGCCAACCATTTTATTTTAACTTCCATAGATTTTTTTAAATTATTTTTTTTAATGTGGGAAAGTTCTTATGGGCACCCTGTACGAAGAAAGCTTGAAGGGAAAGTAGTCAGGATGGAATTCGACAAGGCGATGGTCAGGTTGGGGAAGTGTAATCCTGAAAACGAGATTACGGATCCTTGCTTTCTTCGAAATGGATTACAAGAACTTCAGAGTACATATTTTCTAAGTAAATTCCTGTCTTGCACATACTCTTATTCCTCTTATTCTAAAGCATTAGTAGCTTGAATCAGTCATCGACACAGGCGAATGGTTTCTCTACTGACAGGGTCAGCTATTTGTGACTGTGGCGTTTGGTGCTACAATATTGTTGAACTCCCCCACAAGCTTTTCTTTTTTGTATTGGACCAGGAGCAGACTGGGCCGCCGGGAAACCGGGAGAATTCTCGGGGGGCCAAGTAGGCGTTAGGTATTATATTATATTCTGGGCCGGTAGTTCTTATACTAACTCAAGTAAAAAAAAAAGTAAGTATGTACTTGTGATTCATCAATATTCTTGTGAAGTTAAAAGTTACACTACAACGACGTAAAGCTTGTTTACCACTTTGAAGGCTTCAGATAAGAACAACTACGTAGCGAATATTCTGTTGAGCCAAACACTGTTTTGGTACACCCCTTCCCTTTTCTTGAATTCCAAATTTAAGCCATGACCCTTTTAGGCTCATATCCCGTACTTCACTCTGCATTTGCCAATTGCAGTTGAATATACACTATCTACCAATAAGTAATTGGACACCCCTGCAATCGACGATATCTGCGATCCTGACCTACAAACCTGGGAGTTGGAGACCGACGGGTGCTGGCCAGAGAAATTCGGAAGAACCGCATCAAATCGATGGGCCACATCCGCGAGGAGTTTCAACAGGCACCCAAGAGTGTTCTTTCGATGAATACCATCCGTAAGAAGCCCATCTACTCGGTTATCATGGACGTGCTGCCGCCCACAAGCCTTTGATCATCAAGTCCAATAGCGCTGCTCGGCTAACGTGGTGCAAAGAACGTCGACAGTAGACCATTGAACGGTGGAAACAAGTTCTCTGGAGCAACGAATCAAGGTTCACCCTCTACCGTTCGGATGTCAGGGTGTGGATTTGGCGTCTGCCTGGAGAACGCCTCCTGGCGGAATGTATTGTGCCAACTGTGAAGTTCGGCGGCGGTGGAATTATGCTATAGGGATTTTTCTCCTGGTATGGCACGGGACCCCTGGTCGCAATTCCTGGTAGACTCAACGCCGAGACCTACTGCACCATTTTGGATGATCATGCGCTTCCTACGTTGTGGCAGTTTTACGATGTGGACACATGTTACTTTCAGGATGAGAATGCCACCTGTCATGTTGCGAGGTCTACCATGGCTTGGTATGGCGACAATGGGGTTAATCGAATGGACTGGCCTGCGCAGAGCCCGGACCTTAACCCTATCGGGCACCTCTGGGACGAGTTGGAGCGTCGACTTAAAGGGTGCCTCCACCGTCCGAAATCGGTGAAGGAACTGACCTGTGGGTTCTCTAAGCCGAGTGGAAGAAAATACCGCTAGCCGTCGCACAACGCCTGGTTGAGAGTATGCCCCGGAGGGTCGCAGCTGCAATCGCAGCTCGTGGAGGCTCCACCAACTATTGAAGGCGAATAAACTTCGTTTTACTTTGCTATCACAGGTGTCCAATTACTTGTTGGTAGATAGTGTATTACGGAGCTTGACAACTACACGGGTTCTTGAACTGTAGTTCTGGAAAGTCTGTTTCAGCTACAGTAAAAAGACCGTCTCCATTTGAAAGTAATGAAATATAAATTCATCATCGCATTCTTTAATTTCTCTCACGTTATAAATTTGCACTGAAATTCTGCGAATTCTGGACATTGTCAATTTTCTCAAGTGATTGTTTCGCATTTGGTTTATTAATAATAGGCAAGTCTTGAAAAAGAAGTTAATTTTTTGCACATTTGGATTTCCGTTTTGACTAAAAGCGAAGAAACTATTACAAATTCTGAATTCAGTTAAAGCAACAAAATTCGTATGAATGGAATGAAGTCTTCGGCAGTCTCTCAGACAGGCTGTCACAAACTTTATTCGAGAGTCTCTTTGATTAGTCTCTCGAAAAAGGAGTCTCGTATCGACAGTCTCTTTAGCGAAAGAAAACAAATAACGGAAGTAATTTTTTTTCGTACACTAAATTTAACCAGCGGTCTAGAATGTTAATTGGGCAAAATGCTAATTGCTATTATTTCCTTAATACCAAAAATTGCAAAAAAACTTTCGTTGAAAAGATGTTTGAACAATAAATGGTGATGCTGATGTACCATTTTTTTTTCTTTCGGGATGGGGTAACTTGACAATTTTTCTCAAAAGTGGGCCGCTCAAAATCAGTTTTCAGAGACGTTTATGGATTGCCAGACCACTACTGTATTAGACTGTATGTTTTTCAATCACATATGTGAGATATACAATTTAAATTAATATCATATAAAAGTATTCCCAGACACGGTAAAAACGGAATTTATATGGACAATGGAGACTAAAACACCGTTAGTCGAATGTAACTGTTATTTCATAGTCTAAAATAATATACATATCTTGTTAAAATAATTCTTGTTGAGTGGTTTTATAACACTTTTTTCCATGAACTAACACATCTTGGCATCTATGCCCAGATCCTACCGGAGTGGCCAGGCGACCACTAGATCCGGCAATTAAACAGAAACAGCTAAAACATATTAAAAGTACAGAGAACAGTTTCAAGACAAATAAGCGCCTCATTGCATTTCTAGAACACCTCTGAAATGAAAATGTTCTGATTTATTTGCTAATGTGAAGCATCGTCACATTTACTACAGTATAAACACAGTAGGGAGTAATGTGTCATGTGATTCAACGACTTTCATACATATTCAAAAGAACACTTATGGCCCTCGAACTGCTGAAACCTGTATTTCCTACGAAAGTTTGCGATATTTCGGCTGGAAAAAGTTTACGACAAAAGCTATATATATAGCAGGAAAGTTCTGAATAAACCAGCCACATGTTTTATTTCTTCGCCGTTGTTCAGTGTCTACAGTTATCTGAAAAATGGCTTTTATTCTTACCAGAAGGAAATTTTGTATCCTTTATTTGAAGTTGTCCAGAACTTACCGCATTGTCTACTAACTAGCTGTAAAGCCCGTCGAGATAAGAATACATCGGGATCTAGAAATCACTTATTGCTATTCAAGTGTTTATTATTATCTTTTGCGGGTCGTCGTAAATAATGATTGCTTATTGAAACATACCTTTGATGTGCTTCATTATTCATGCATAGAAATATAAAATACGGAAGCGTTTGCTGGATGATAATCCTCCTTTGGTAAAGGATGGTGACTCTCTTTCACGTACTACATCAATTTGTTTTGGGGAATTTTTTGCATTGTTTTTTAATGTGATTATTTTAGCATTTATCAATTAAGTTAACGACGTTGGAAATCATCTTTGCACACGATATATTTTGTAAATTTCTTTTCGGAATCTGGAAGTATTTTTCTTTGTTCTGGCCCATGCAGTACCTTAACTGCGGCATCATCAAACATTGTATTTTTGTCTCTTTTTTGTGGCATAATCGGTGTTCCAGCGGCTAACTTCTTATCTTTCGACTGCAGTGCATTGTTGCCTCCTTGCTTGACCATAATCAGCTTTGCGGCGTTTAGCTTCAATCTCTTTATCTAATGAAAGAGGTAACTTTCTTTTTTGACGTGGCATAGGCGAGGTTTAAAACAACAGTCAAGTTCGCGAAGGACAGTAACGTTCGTCCTTGCTTTATTCAGCGCCAGTAAAGTAAAACATCTTACAACCTATAAATGTGTGTGCTTCCACTTCCATCGCATCCGAAAAAACAATAACTTCGAACAAAAGAAAAAAGATGTAAACAAAACATTAAAGAGGAACGGTTACGGATAACACTGTGTGAACACCGGAATATAAATGCTCGTCTTCTTCTGTTAAACAGCGCACGTAGTTCTTTTATGGTTAAAAAGTGATCCACGTCGTTGCAAGTCTTGCCTTTTAAATAGTAAGCTGCAGAATTCCATTTTTTTTGCCATAATGCTAGATCAACTGGGGAGGACGATGAGCTATCAAAGCAGCCGAAGGACAGTAACGTTCGTCCTTGCTTTATTCAGCGCCAGTAAAGTAAAACATCTTACAACCTATAAATGTGTGTGCTTCCACTTCCATCGCATCCGAAAAAACAATAACTTCGAACAAAAGAAAAAAAGATGTAAACAAAACATTAAAGAGGAACGGTTACGGATAACACTGTGTGAACACCGGAATATAAATGCTCGTCTTCTTCTGTTAAACAGCGCACGTAGTTCTTTTATGGTTAAAAAGTGATCCACGTCGTTGCAAGTCTTGCCTTTTAAATAGTAAGCTGCAGAATTCCATTTTTTTTGCCATAATGCTAGATCAACTGGGGAGGACGATGAGCTATCAAAGCAGCCGAAGGACAGTAACGTTCGTCCTTGCTTTATTCAGCGCCAGTAAAGTAAAACATCTTACAACCTATAAATGTGTGTGCTTCCACTTCCATCGCATCCGAAAAAACAATAACTTCGAACAAAAGAAAAAAGATGTAAACAAAACATTAAAGAGGAACGGTTACGGATAACACTGTGTGAACACTGGAATATAAATGCTCGTCTTCTTCTGTTAAACAGCGCACGTAGTTCTTTTATGGTTAAAAAGTGATCCACGTCGTTGCAAGTCTTGCCTTTTAAATAGTAAGCTGCAGAATTCCATTTTTTGCCATAATGCTAGATCAACTGGGGAGGACGATGAGCTATCAAAGCAGCCGAGTCATCTTCAGTTGAAGCAAAAATTGACTGTAATCCAAAAGTTCTAGAAGCCTATGATTCAGATGATAATCTCTCTGCTTCATGACATCGTTTTTTAGGTGATCCAGTAAGTTGTAAAACGATTATTTCACAGCTTTCTGTTCTTGTGCTTCTCTATTCGCCTTTCTCTTGCGATTCTGTACTACTAATAAGTCCGTGGCCTCAGTTTTTCAACTTTCGAACTACAGGGTGTCTTACTCGGCATTGGCCCCTGTTTTTTTCGCACAACTTGCCTTCGCAGTGGTCTAAGCGATGTTCTCTGATTATTCGTCCGAAAGGGGTCCAGGTTCGAATCCCGGTGAGGCATGGATGTTGTTTGTCTTACGGCACTGGCTCTTTCCCTTCCCTGGAACCAGTGACCCTAAATTAGGGACGGGAGACCGCTTATAGCCCATTGAGTTGCTCACGGTGGTCGTCAAACCTCCAATTGAAAAAAATAATAACTTTCGAAATAACCAACTGACGGACATGCAATTAAAGGTGGACTTGCCTTGGTCCATGGGATGGATGATGCTATCAAATAAAGTGCTGGAAGTGGCTGCCGTCGTCATGCAGACATGCTTGAACGCGACGCTCCATGTTATCGAAGGTTTGCACCAGCTGTTCGGCAGTCACATGCTCCATTTCGCGGCGAATGTTGTCTTCCATTGCCGTGAGAGTCCGTAGTTGGTCCGGTACACTGTTCCTTTCAACATGCCCCACGTGAAGAAATCAGCGGGTGAAAGTTCAGGCGACCTCGGCGGCCATCGTACCTTCGAGATGACACGATCCTGGGAAAAACACTCTATTAGAGCCAGGCTCGCTTTGGAGGTGTGACACGTTGCGACGTCTTTCTTGGAAGTAGACGGTAGTGATCTCGTTATCCAGTTGCTCCACAGAAGCAGTGAAAATGTCCATATGCACAGCCGTATTCACCGTTGTGTGGAAAAAGATTGGCCCGATGATGCGTCGCCGGTAGACAACACACCAGACCCCCAGTTTTTCTGCATGAAGAGGTTCCGCGGGCAGTGCGTGCGGATTAGTACTCACTCAAACACGACTGTTTTGGGAATTGGCGTACCCACTGAGGTTGAACCACATTTCATCGTTAAACCACGTTTTGTCCAGTATGTTTGAATTTCTAGCGACGAAGTCCCTGAAACCACCGACAGTCAGTGACTCTCTTTGCATGAACGGTCGGTAGCAATTACTGGGCAACTGTGATGCGGTATGGATGAAGCTTGCCGGCTTTGGTAGCCCTTTGGCATGTGCTTTTGAACGTTCCCATTTCTTGTCTCAGTTTCCGCAAGGACTTCGTCCGATAGGCCAGCCGTCTTTGTGTAACGTCTTCCACTGTTGCCGTGGACATCTTCGGCCAAACTCCGCCGTGCACATTCAGCAACGTTCCCGTCGTTTCCAGTTTTTCACAAGATGCCGAATGCAGAACTTTGATAGTGGTTTGCGACCTCCAAATTTCGCCAGGGATTGGGTTTAGCACGCCTTAATAGACCCAGTTGTCCAAAAGGCCCGGGCCAGGAAAAACACGTTGTTCAATTGTGTACCGATTCATGTTTCACCGGAAACAAAGCGCAGCACTCCCATCTGCGAGGCGCACATGACCTTTGCTAATGCTAGAATGACCTTGACAGCTCGTTTCGCGTCTGCCGGCGAAAGATGTACCTGGCGTTCCGCAGCGCCATCTGTGTTTAGAAAGACCAACAGTCTCGCTTTTTACAGCGTTTCCTTCTCACGCTCTCCCGTCCCTCTTCCCAGAGTTTCTCTTTCGTACTTGTCTTTTTCCAAAGTTATACGGAAAACTCCGGGGCCAATAGCGAGAGGGACATCCTCTATAATGATGTATACTTTTAAGCAATTGACGCTGTAAAAAACTGGAAGGAAAAGGCAGGCTTTAAAATCCTCACCACCGGTTGGTTACCACTAATTCCACTCCTACGCCCCCTCCCGATGAACGACCGTGGTCAGGGCTGTAACTAGATTTTAGTTTCGGAAGAGGGGGCGGAGGGGGGGTTAAAAATACTCCGCAGCAAAAAATCTATCTCCACCAGCTTGTATCCTTTTTTTTTTTTTTTTTTCAAATCTGATAAATGGCTCCCTTTATCTATGACAACAACGAATGATATGTTTTCAGATCATGGTCATATGTAAAGGATTTTAGGAAGGGAGTGTCTGACCCCAGGTCTTAAACAACCCTCAGAAATAGGAAGCTAGGAGATTTGGGCTAGAGTGTCCGATAGGAAAGTGACACGGTAGAAAGGGGGGAAAAGACGCCCTTATTTATTACCGGGGGGCCAGTAATGCCTACACTACACCTTATATACCCTCCAAGCGAGCTCATGCCTTCATTCATTGGCTACGCGCTGTTGACGTCAAAGGTAGGGGTAGTCACCATAATGTGATTCGACTGTGTATATCGCCATAACTGACATCCCACCTAGTAGGCACAAAGGTGCACGTCTACGAAGCGTTTTAGGTTTTGTTTTTTCAATTCCAAGTAAAATAGCGTTCTTGGAAAAGCAATACTTCTGCCTCTTGTTCCCATAAGAAAGCATAAGTGGTGTCCCGTTACTGGCCCACATGTTGGTTATGCCATCTACTGACAAGTGACATTAACGGGCGAATTTGTTTCCACAGTTGCACCCCCTGACAACAAAAGCAACGCCCCTTTTTGTGCTTAATTGTAACAGTACTCTATGGAGAGGCTTTGGATTGTTCCAGTTTTGAATCTTCACACGACCGTCCACGGGTTTCAATCTTTTAGACAGGGGCGTACTAATAATCATCGCAATCCCCATACTGCAGGCGGACTCACGTCTAAGAAACGTGTAGCCTCAGCAAAGAGATTTTACAATTTTTCTTTGCTGAAACTTCATATGAAACTGGTTAAAGAAATAGCCTGGATTTTTTTAGAGAATCTTAGAATGAAGCATTGAAAACAAAGGCAATTTGTTTTTCAATAAATAAGTAAAATATTTAGAATTTATTTTTCTCGGTTTCAATTTACAAAAACTGGATGACTGGAACGTAACTCTATGCCAGAGGGTTTGAAACCCCTTTTCACAGCCATATGGTGAATATTAACAAGAGAATGTGAAAGGAATATTTGTACAGTGAAGGAAAGTTTTATACCAATGAGGATTACGTGTTATGTATTACAGTAATTTTTCACATAACAGCACATCCTTCAGAATATAATGAATTAAAAGATGTTCGTAGCAGGGACAAAGAAACAGAGACCTGTGTCGTTTTTCAATAAGAGTGTCAAAAGGAAATACGAGGGCAGTTCAAAAAGTAACAGCAAATTGAATATTTTGATATACATAATTCAATGAGAGTTACAAATTATATTTCATTTTTCTACATAGTCACCCACCTTTTCAATACATTTCTAAGACCATTGCATTAACTTCTATAGTCCATCAGAAAAAAATGTTTCTGGTTGTGCCTTCAGCCAGAAATGCACAGCTTCTTTGATCTCATCACTCCCAAATCTTCGTCTTCTCAAAGCTTCCATCAGGGGTCCAAACACATGATAATCAGAGGAAGAAAAGATTAGGGCTGTATAGGGGATGCTGTAAAATCTGAAATCTCAATCTCCGAATGGTGTCAAGAGTTGAACCAGCCGTGTGAGGGCGGGCATTTTCATGAAGGAGAAGAACGCGTTTAGACAAAAGTCCTGTGCGACGACTCCGTATTGCCGGTTTCAGGTCCTCCTCCAACATGGCGCTGTATCGGGCACTATTCACTGTTTCCCCCTTTTTCTAATAGTGCTCCAAAATTGGTCCGTTCATATCCCAGAAGAAAGTGAAGAGGACCTTTCCGGCGGAGGGTCCAGACTTCAACACCTTCCTGACTGGAGAAGATGTGTGCTGCCGTTCTGAAGACTGCCTCTTGCTTTCGGGCTCATAGTGATGCATCCAGGTTTCGTCCCTTGTAAAGATACGCGCCAGGAATTCGTCTCCTTCGTCGTTATCGCGCCAAAAAAGGCTGTGGAAGTCTGCAAACGAATAATCTTGTGCTCATCAGTCAGCATCTTAGGCAACCACTGTGCATACAACTTGCGATAGTTGAGAACTTCCGTGGCAATGGAATGAGCGGATCCTATACTGACATCCAATTTCCTGCCCAGAACTTCTACAGAAATGCCCTTGTTTTCATGTATAATGGCGTAAGCGCGACCCTCTTCCTCATCAATAACTGCCATGCTGGGACGACCGGAGCGTTGCTCATCACAGATGGATGTTCGCCCATTTTTAAACTCATCTACCCAATCGCACACTCTTATTTCGCCAATAGAGGCACTTCTGTACTATTGCAGCATTCTTCTATGAATTTCACGAGGTTTGACACCCTCGGACAACAAAAACCTGATGGTTGCTCTCTTTTCCTCTACGGTTCAAATAGCTAACGGCGGCGCCATTTCGTTCAAGTTGACCTTCCTCTTAAGCATGCCACGCCATCTGTTGGGCAGTGTCAACAACTTCCCTTAGAATGTATCTTCCCTGCGAGGGAATTTGAAATGCCTGGGGTATTCGTTTCATAAAATACTATCATTTGCTGTTACTTTTTTGAACACCTATGTATTTACTGTGTGCAAAACATTGTGGCATTATGTTGAGATCGTTCTTTATACCTTAAGAGTAAATAATTTAATGCTTTTTTTCTGCCACAATTCTAAATTGTTACTTTATTTCCTTATTTATGTTCCGTATTCTTGTACAAATCGGAAAAGATACTGCCACACGGCAGTTACGTGTTTTGTTTGAGGCATTTCAAACACGGCGGCATTAGTTCTCTAAACAAAATTTGAATCATATGATTAACTTTGAAAATAAAATATTTCATAGGTTTTTTCTGTATTGGTATAAAACTGGGACAGTCGTTTTCATTACAACGAACATGTTTGTATTACACGTGATAAAGTGTAGTTTTATGAAGCACAGATTTAAGTTTTATGATAAGTACAGAGGATATTGAAACATTTTTAAAACGTTTTTGATAAGAAATTACAGAAAATAAAAGTTCAAAGTATTAAATTGGCAACAGTCAAATATCGTCTGCGAAGAAAATTGAGCATGTGAACGAACTATGTTTTTGCTCTTTACGAAGAGAAAATATTCGTATTCTGTAATTAAAAAACGATGTGAAAATCATGGAAATTAGAATTTTTAAATGTAAAATAAGCAATATCATTAATAATAGAGGGGAAAATCGTCAAGCATTGCTTTTAACAGGGAAAAGAACAACAAACAAATATCCAAAGAAGGTACGTACTTTCGCGACTATTTTAAAAGTAAGGTTTCTGGTCATAAAAGAAAATCCACCGACGGAAAGAGAAATCGCTAAGTATTTAGAAATATCTGTATCAACCGTAAACAAGGTAATAAACAAAGATTTTAATCTAACAAAACAACAACATAATGTTCACAGCCATTTGCCTAGACACGTGGCTGAGCGCAGAACACGGTGTAGACTTCTTTATGAAAATTACTTTGCCAGAGACAGATGGAAATGTATGGTGACTATTGATGAAGCATGGATCTCTGTAAAGGACTGAAACAAAGAAAAGGTCGATTTACTATCGCTAAATTGTAGAAAAAGACTTACAAACTTGATTTCAAGAATCCAGAGAAAGCTTCAGTAAAGGATTCATGGTTATTGCAGATCTGTCGTACAATGGGAAATTAAAATTAAGAAAAGTTTAAAAGAATGTTAAAATCAATACATATTACCAAAAGAGTATTTTAACTCCTGTATTTAAAGAGGAGATATCATATACACAGAGCTTCGAAGAGAACTCCATTTGGATAACGCTGCCAGTCATAAATCAAAGTCTGCCACTCTTTTTTTTTTTTTTTTTCTAAACGCAAACTTAAAATAGTGATTGGACCCTGGAAAACACCTTATGTGTTACCAATGGACTACTGCGTTACTATTGGACTACGGAAAGTTCCCTGATGTGTTACCAATGGACAACTGTGCCTTCGGAGTGATAAAAAGAGCGCCTTCTAAACGCAGACTTAAAATAGTGATTGGACTATGGAAAACAGTTGAAGAGTGGTGGAATAAAATACCATTACCAATTTTAACAAATGCCTTGTTATCGTGGAAATCTAGATGTATGTTCTTAGTCCAGAGAACGGGCTATCAGATAAGAACATTTTAAGAAAGAAATAATTTTATTTTAAACAATTATATTGCTGGAAAGTCAATGTGTGAATATTCTCCGTGCTAGTAGGTTCCAAAGAATTTTAATTTTTAAAATGCTAATAAAACTTAGTTAATAATATCGAATTCAAAAATTTCAGTAATTGAAAGTTAAGACTTTAACAAAGGGCTTTAAAAATATTTATCGGGAGCGAGACCACGTGTTTTTTTTGTACGTCACTGCCTCTATATGTCTTGTTTTAGAAAAAACAAGGGAAATGGCTATTCCCTATTCAAGTTATTTGTTTCAAAGGACCGTGGGGCAAAAGGGGAGAAAAAGGCGTCCGGAAGTTGGCATGGATATATGAAAAATGCTGAGGGATTTGCATTAGGCCATTCCATGGTTTACTGGTAGCATCCAATGGAAAGTATTCCTTATGTAGTGTGTTCTGGATTGTAGGCCAGCTCCCTGTGAGAAATGTAACTAGCATGTGTTTTGCCATTTGTACACTGAAGTCCCAAAAGTCATGAGATAGCAGTATGCAAATTTTTAACAGGCGCTGCCGTCGTATAAAGGCTTCGACGCAGGCCACGATTTTTATCAGTTGCGAGGTGTGATCTTGTGAGTCAGGTTGAACAACCGGTAGTGGGATTATGCCAAGCAAACGTGAATTATCGGAGTTTGAACAAGGCATGATAGTGGGGTTCAGACGGATGAGAACATTCAGTTTTCTAAGTTTTACGAACATTCAACATTCCTCGATCCACGTTGTCAATTGTGTACCGAGAATGCCTTATGGAAGGCATTACCACCTACCGTGGACAGCGCAGTGACAGACCACGGGTGCTGAATGACCGTGAACAGCGGCGTCTGACCAGGATTGTCCATGCTAACAGAGAAGCGACACTGGATCAAATAACATCCACATTCAATGGTGGAGGTACCAGAGACACTTCCATCAGATCAGTGCAGCGTAATTTAGCGTCCATGGGATTATGAGAGCAGAAGACCCACCAAAATGTCTTTTGTTAATACCATCGGACACAGCGCCTCGCTTGGACTCGTAAACACGGTAATTAGACCCTGAAAGACTGACAACATGTGACGTGGTCCGGTGAGTCACGCTATCAGTTGTTAAGAGCTGATGGTAGTGTTATAGGGTGCAGCCTAACTTGTGGAAAATTTTTATATTTCATTTATGCGGTAAATTTGTGTTTCGATGTAACTGCAAGGCAGCACTCATAGTTATAATTAATTACGGTAATTGATCCTCTAATTTGTTCATCACTGCCATTGTTAAAATTTGTTCATTATTTGATAAGTGCATAATTCGTAGCCTTCTGGCAAACGAGAATTGTGAAAGGCCACATGGCGACAGACCATCTCTATTTCGGACTCATAGCAACAGTCTTGTGCATTTTCAACTCTAACGAAAGTCTGCAAAACTCACCCCCAAAATTCCCTCCGGAAGCCAAGAGACATTCTGTTGGTTGCATTTTTCTCCGAACTGAACGGGATAAGGGAGAACCGACTACCACCCACAGCTGAAAACAAGGTGATAAATCCCTTTTCAAGTGGCTAAGAGAAGCCCTGTGACAGGACAAAGAGGAGAGAAACGAGGAGAAGAGAAAAAACAAGCGGCGTCGCATTCTCAGGACGGTGGCAAAGCCAGACACACGCACGAGAACAGCACCAGCGAGCTGCATGGAACCTAGGCCTGAGAGCTGACCGCTGGGAGAGCTCGGAAAAAGAAGAGAGAAGCATGTAAGGAGGGCTATGAATGATCCCCTCTTAAACGAGGACATCTCAGTCCTTTGGACTTCTCGACCGATACTAGATCGACATTAGTGCACTTTTGCCTAGGCTGTCTATATACATACGACAACAGGCAGGATATTTCTTGCCACTTCTCTGCGCTGAGGACCTCAGACAACGGTTGCCAAGGTATGTGGTCTTTATACGAACATTTGCTCACGACTTACAAGTGCCGTCGGACAGTGAACAGCGTATAGAACTCTGTCCCCTGTGAAAGGGAGTACGCACGACAGCGGAGGCCTCCAACACATTTTATTCGTGATTTTTATTTGTGTTATGGCCATAAGTTTTAAGAGCTCTTCCCTGCTAATTTGGCGTCAAGCCTATGCAGGTGTGTGTAATGGTATAGAGATATATATAGCTTATAATTAAACTGCGGCAGTCATGATAATTACTGTATCATTTTAATTGCTGGTACCCTACGCTCGTACTCAATTATCGTTCTTAAAGTGTGTATTCAAATGTTTTGGGTAATCTCTCACATATGTTTCCTTCGCTCTATTTGTTTATTGTGCATACTAGAATTTCATCATTGAACAGTGTTTGAATCAGTGTTAATTGTTAAATCAGAGTTAGATAACTCAGTGGTATCGTTTAATCAGTGATAAAGTGTTTAAATCATTGTGCATAATTAAGCTGCCGATAGAGCAGCCCACCATACATTCATCTCAGCAGATTTTTGTGCCACATCATGGATAAAGGTGGCAGTGTATATAATATAACGTTGGATATTAAATGTCAAGCGTACGTGAAATGAGCGTTGGGTATCTTTTCGAGTGTGTGTGTGCGTTGCTGTGATTTTCGGTAGATTGGGACGTGCTGGAGTTAAATCCAGGCATCCACGCCCAATCGCGGTACGGGTTTTGCGGGAAGTTCATAATTAATTTGTTATAATTAATTATGGGAGGTCATTATTAATTATTGAAATCAGATAATTAATTTGTTGTTGCAGAATTTTCGGTTGTCAACGCAAGTAGGAAAACTCCTTGCTAGCCCCTAGCAGCAGAGGAGGAGAGCAAAATTTTTGACAAAATTTTCCTTAGTGTTTTTTTATTTAGATGTTTATTTTTTTTCGGTGGAGATATCGGGTGCTTCACTGCAGGCGATACTTCACCTGGTGCCGCGGCCACATCAGCCTGTAAAGGTAAGATCCAACAGTAGGGTTTGAGTGTGGCGCATGCCCTATAAGGCCATGGACTCATGTAAGCTGGTGGTGGTTCCATACATGTGTGGGGTGTCTCTACGTGGCATGGTGTGGGTCCTCTGGTCCTCGTAATCACGTCATCAACCGGTACTCAATGTTGTTCTGCTAGGTGACCATTTGCAGCCCTTCATGTACTCCAACAAGGATAGGACTTCCCAGGTCCACAATACACCATGTCATCGTGTCCAAGTTGTCCAAAATTGGTTCGAGGAGCATTCTAAAAAGCTACGACGGATGGTGTGGGCAGCACATTCGCCCGACACGAATTCAATAGGGTACTTATGGGACGTGGTGGAAAAATCCATTCGCACTCAAGATCCTGCACCCACAAATACCAGGGAACTGGGGACGGTTGTTTAGTCGGCATGGCTCAACATCTCTCCAGAATCCTTCGGTCACTTGTGGAATCGATGCCACGGCTAGTTGCTGCACTTCGGCGGGCCAAAGAGATCCTACACGATACTAGGTACGTATCCCATGACTTTTGACACTTCAGTGTATGTCTTAAATAGCACCACAGTGAGCATTGTGTTTTAGTCTCTACTTCTTTGCTTTTGGTACAGATAGATTTGTTGTTCGTATTTGTTACGGGCTGTATCAAAATATTTTTTTTAAATTATCTTTTATATTTAAGTCTATGATTTATAGTTAACATTGACTCCGTTTCTTAGAATTTTACGAGGACTCGAAAAATATTCCAGGTGATGTACTTTAATGTAAAAGCAGCCGCATCATTTTTCTGCTGCGCAAAGAGCCACATTTTTCAAGATTCAAGGAAGACGCTTCTGATACATCTGTTATCTAAGATGAAATAAGTTCCATTCTTGGTTGCGGTACCTGAACCTTTAAAAACGCATTACGCTTCTCTCTCTGTCCCTATTTTTTTCTTTCCATCTCTCTCACTACTCCTTGGACTCCTAATGCATCATATTCAAAAATCCATTTCAGAAATGGGAAGATGTATCTCGGCGAAACAAAAATCTCTTATTTAGGCTGCCTATCAGAAATCACCTGTTTCTATTTCCGGAGAAGATACTCGCTGGTAATCTGTGACACATTCTCACGCCTGGTCTTTTAAGTATAAAGGCGAATTTTAAAATTTTAAAATTTATATTCCTGCGTAAACGCAAAATCTCTCCAGGTAGAATGATACTTTATAGAAAATTTAAGTGGCTGGTATCGAAAACTTCAGCCGTTTGGTTGGCACAATGGTCTAAGCACTTGCTTCTGACCGTTCGTCCGAAATGGGTTCGAGTCCGAATCCCAATGAGGCATGAACGTTTGCTTGTCTTACGCGACAGGCTCTTTCTCTTTCCTTGAGACAAAGGCCATAAATTAGGAACGGACCACTACTTTTTAATCCTCCAAAGACATTGGAGTAGAATAGACTGACAAACAGCATGCTGCTTCCGGCACACATTGAAAACCGCCATTGTAGGGAGTAACTAGTGTGTTGACGTGTTTGCGCGAATACTTCAGTTCTAGATTTTTAAGATTTTCATATATTAGATGTACAAATGAGTTCTAAAGCTCCTTTTGTTGGACGTGTACCGCTAATTTACATATCCGACATTACGCCGCGTTATTGTCATGTGACCGTAACTGGGCCAGAGTATGAAATATGACACAAGTTTCCCCACCAGTCAAACGTCGGTGGGTGAAAGATAGCAAGCGATACTGCATTTTTTCGACACTGCATTCCTTACCAATTTCATCAAAGAAAACGTGCTGCAAAAGCATGTGCATCGATCTGTTTCAGGGGAGAATATTGTATCGAAACGCACGTGAGTTTTGGTTTAGACGGTTTAATGCAGGTGATTTTGGTATTAACGATCGAGAACGTAGCGGCGCCACGCAGAATGTTGCCCATGAACTGCAAGCATTGCTGGGTTGTCTCAAACGCAAAAAGAACAAGCTGAACAACTCGGGGTAACTCAACAAACCATTTCCAATTGTTTACGCGCAATGGGAAAGATTCAGAAGGAAGGAAAATCGGTGCCACATGACCTGAGCCAGAGAAACAAGGATGAGCGTGTCATGAAGTGTTAAATTCTGTTGAATAAACAACACCGAAATACTTTCCTGTAGAAAATCGTTACGGGTGATGAAAAGTGGATATGGTACGACAATCCCAAACGCAAAAAAACACTGTGTAGACAACAGTGAAGCAACGATTTCGACACCGAAACTCAATATTCACTCCAAGAAAGTTCTGCTGTGTATCTCGGTGGATATGTAGGGTGTGCTCTATTATGAGCTACTGGAACAGGTTCAGACTATTACTGCTGATCGCTACAAGCAACAATTGCTGCGATTGAACAAGGAAATCTGTCTCAAACGTCCATTCACAGGCAAAGGGTTGAGCCCCGTGAAATTACTGCATGATAATGCTAGGCCGCATGTCGCAAAATCAGTCAAGGAAACGTTATTGACGCTTGGCTGGGAAGTTTTAGAGCACCGGGCGTATAGTACGGACATAGCCCCTTTAGACTACCATTTGTTCCGATCGATGCAACATGGTTTGTCTGCTCTACTGTTCCGGACATGTGACGAATTGCAAAAATGGGTTGACGACTTCATCGCGTCACACGACGAGGTATTCTTCATGTTCGACCGATGGCGGAAGGTGATACATAATGATTGCGCATATTTTGATTCGTAAAGGTATTGTTGTTTTCTCTCAAATTTCATGTTGTGTTGTCTTACAACGCTTTAAAACCTATTTGTAGACCTAATATCTTTAAGATTTAAGGTGGACGTCAAGTAAGTTTGCTTCCTATACTTCCAAGTTTGCTTCCTATACTTCCAATGGAAAAACTTCTGTACACATTTTCTTCACAATTAATGCGTTCCCAAAGATGAAAATTTGAACATCGATTAAAGTAGCTTCATAGTATAACTTGGAATACTTAATATGTTCTAAAAAATAACCATAATTATATTAAAAATCAATAATTTTTCCTTTGGTGGTGTTGAAACTAGAAAAAAGATGGCGCAAGCTGTACTTTGATGACGTCAGTAGACAAGCAAATGTTGGATTGCATAATTATGGTTATATTTTAGAAAATATTAAGTATTCCAAGTTACAAAATTAAGCTATTTTAATCGATGCTAAAATTTTCATCTTTGGGAACGTATTAATTGTGAAGAAAATGTGTACAGAAGTTTTTCCATTGGAAGTATAGGAAGCAAAATTACTTGACGTCCACCTTAAGTGCATGTGACGCGAAAGTTTCCTGTTAGATAGTTTTCGTTTTTTCCATTTCTCTGCTCTGTGCATATGGGCCGGCCGCGACATAGCCTCGTATTTTCCTGCCTGTTAGTCTTTTTTTCTCTCAGATATAACCATTTGGTAATTACAATTTGATATAGAACGTTCTCAGGTAGAACGGGAATATTTGTTCTACGTAATTTGTGCAGTACATTATGAATTGAATAAAAAAACTCTGGCTTTCAAACTCCTGCCATTCATAGATGGCGCTGCACGATCAATTGCTGTCAGTCGTTTCAGAGCCGCTAGCATTACGTTTGTTAATTTATGTCTCTCCAATGTCTTTGAGCTCATCGATTTGCTCACAGGGATTTTTAAACCCAAACCAAACCAAACCAAAACCGTTTGCTACCACCGGAACCCTTTTTACTCGAGCTGTCAACGAGAAATGACACTGCTTTCCTCCCCGTTGGACACTGCTTTTTTTCAGCCACATTCAAGATTTGTTTGTTTTCAGCCATATTCCTATGTTCGAAGATGAGGACCAACTAAAATGTGAATTTCGTTCATATAAAACGACTGCGAAAGAATTTCGTGTCAGCGAAGGTTTGCTAGACTTCTGGAATACGAAAAAAGGTCGTTTCCCTAAGCTACATAAGGTCGCCATACGTTGTCTGTCAGTACAAAACGTGCTACAAGACAACAGACACAGCATTAAGGAAGAAAATCTGTGAATGTACACTGAAGAGCAATTGAATTAGAGACAGCTGGCGTCATGCAAATGTGGCGCTGTGGGCTGCCCTGTAAACGGAAACGACATGACGTATGCAGCGATCCGACAATATAAGGAGTGATGCGAGAGGAATCAGTAAGGGTCGGACGGAGTATGGGTAAGACGAATGATCTAAGCGCATTTGATCGTGGGAAAATTGTCGGGGCCCGACGAATGGGTCACTCCATCTCGGAAGCCGTGCAGGCACTGGGATTTTTACGAGCCACTGTGTCACGGGTGCACCGTGAGTACATCGAATCCGGTAAAACCATCCCTGCAAGGACCAACTGCCGTGGACAACAGCGTGTGGATGAGCGGGGTCATCGTCGGCTAGCTCGCATTGTAACAGCGGATAGACGGGCCACAGTGCAAGAAATCACTCAGCAATTTAACGCTGGTGCACAAAAACGTGTAAGAAGTCATACCATCCCAAAACCATTTCCTCGCTATGGGATACATAAGCCATCGTCAGACGAGGGTACCGCTGCTGACAGCACATCACAGGGTGCAAAGATTAGCATGGGCGCGGGAACAACGCCACGGGACCCTAGACATGTGGAATAATGTTGCCTGGACTGATGAGTCGAGATTAACGTTGGTACATGCGGATGGCAGGATACGAGTACGGCGCAAACCACATGAGGCGATGGATCCTTCTTGCCAGCACGGTACTCTGCAAGCTTGTGGTAATGGCATTCTCGTCTGGGGACTGTTTACGTGGACTGAAATGGGACCCCTGGTACGCGTGACATCGTCCCTCACAGGTCAACGTTACCGAGATATCATGGACGACCATTTGCTCCCGTTTGTGCGTCTTCAACATCCCACTGGGGACCTGATCCTGCAACAAGACAATGCACCGTGCCATCGCTCTTGAAATGTATCCGAATGGTTGGATGTACACTCCACTGACGTGACCACGCTTCCTTTGTCAGCTAGGTCACCTGACCTCAATCCCATCGAGCACATCTGGGATGCCATCGAGAGAGAGAGAGAGATGTTCGAGTCTCTGACCCCCTCCATGAAATCTTCGTGAACTGTGGGAGCTTGTTCAGGGGTCGTATATCCGTATGGCTTCCCAACGCTTCCGGTGTCTTGTCGAGTCCATGCCGAGACGAATCGCCGCCGTCATCAGGGCGAAAGGTGGTGCTACACGTTACTAGACAGGTATCTCTAATTCAATTGCTCTTCAGTGTACAGTATAATGTATCAAAATGCCGTCCACTTAAATAGAAATCTGGATCTCGTGTAACGGCGTTGATAACACTGCCAGAATTTGAATGGTTTATAAACGTAAGTATCAATTTTAAAAATTAATAAATTTATAAAGTTCTAATGTTTATTTAGTTACGTGCTAGTCATGTGTATCACCGCTTCGTAACTTGGTAGACTTTTTTTTTTTTTTTTTTTTTTTGGAAATGTTAGTGTATATCATTGGTCACGAACTTTTCGCGAAATTTCATAATTTACCCCGCGACAGCCCCACGAATTTTGCCATTTTTTTCCCGCAATAAAATCACTGCCCCAACAAAGAAACACTCCATTAAGCGCTTTGGATTATTTGTCCGACATCGCCCTACGGACTTGAATTTTGGACACCACTGTACATTAACTAACCGCAGGCGTTGGCTCTCGGCCAACACCTGTTATTCCGCGCATTGTTGCCACGTTATTCCCACAGCATTAAAATTCTGACAAAAATTCAACCAGTTCTCCTTTGCAGTTCGCAAACGTGTAACGACGGAAACTTGTGCATACGTATGACGTATATTCTAACTTAACCTTCATTTTTGAGTTTCCTTTCTCTACGTAAATTTTGAGTTCGTTCACTTTTAGCGTTTCAATCTTAACGCAATATTTTCTCACTCACTGAATGTTATCTGTCAGCATTCTTGAGGTCAATGACATGGACATGTTTGACAAGCTAAGAATGCAGTATATAATGTACGCAGGAAGCAATGGTAAACAAGGGCCACGGGTGGCCAAGTGGGCAACGTTCGTGACTGCCACGGAAAGGACCTCAGGTTCGGTCCCAGGCAGGTACGAATGCTCGATCCACTAAATATCCGCCGTGCGTCGGATGGGCACGTTAAGCCGTCGGACCCCGGGTACTGGCCCCCCGGTAAGAAATAAAGGCGTCTTCCTCCCCCATTCTACTTCGCTTCCGTGTCACTTTCCTATCGGGCACTCTAGCCCAAATCTCCTAGCTTCCTATTTCTAAGGGTTGTGTAAGACCTGGGGTCAGATACTCCCTTTCTAAAATCCTCTACATATGATCACATGGTAAACATGGTTAGATTAGTACATTATTTGCATGTGTTACGTTCTTCACGACTCAGAGTTATCTGCAAGAGCTTTAGAGTTTTGTATTACGAAATTGTGTATGAAGAGCTATGCAAGAATATGGATTTCTTATGCCAACAACGATCCTTGATGAAAATTAAAAAGTCTAGTGCTGTTAAAGTTAGCAGTTATTTTTTGAAAGTTTTGAAGTTGCTCTCTATTTCCTGTAAGCTAGTCAGGGGTTTAACCTGAAGTAAATTAATTAGAACAACAAGCTTCAAGTAATGTTCTTTAAGTAGAATTGACTTTACACACATATTGACACCCTTTTGAAACCCTGGAACATTATATACTATCAATAAAACAGGAACAAGACTTCGGACTGTTTGACGTGACAGAATTCTGATCACTGTCTAAGATTCTTAAGCGACATAATTCTTTTCCCTTTCAGTTAAAAAAGCAGAAATTTAACAAGAGCAGCGTGCTCTATTTTACAGTCAACAATCACTCGAACACGAGACGTCGATTACATACATGAAAAACTACCGAAATGGCACGGTAACTATTTTAACTCCAATGTTAAAATATTTAATATATACATTTAAAAAGATGATATAATAAAATATGTACACACATGAGATCTTTCGGTACCCAAAGTGGGTACCATCTTCAGATGCTGTTAAAATTCACCAAACGAATGTGACAATAACTGTGTTGTTTATATAAGACATACAGTCGTAATGACGTAACTAGTATGAAACGGGCTTAACCAATGAGAGTATGGGACAACATTTGTTGCTGGTCAAACATAAAAGTAATAGGTAGAGTTTATTGATTTATTAATACCTAAACCGACAAAAACAAGTATGTTTTCCAAGGTACAGGTATAAATTATGGTAAATTATCATTACCTGCTGTATTCCCATATATCATAATGTACAAACTCTCAACAAATCTTAAAGTTGATCTAGATTTTGGTGTGTTGAGAATTTTAATCTCGTTCCAGGCAGGAAGATTGGTTTACAAGTCGTGCTAAAGATGTGGTTGTATTTCAGTTTTTGCTATCTATTTTTAACATCATATTTATGTTATCTATTTTTAACATCATATTTATGTTCACAGTGATTGTCACGTTCGTTTGGTGAATTTTAACAGCATCTGAAGATGGTACCCATTTTGGGTACCGAAAGATCTCATGTGTGTACATATTTTATTATATCATCTTTTTAAATGTATATATTAAATATTTGAACATTGGGGTTAAAATAGTTATTGTGTCATTTCGGTAGTTTTTCATGTATGTAGTTATAAGCACGAGTTAAATTCATAGTATATATAGTGAGACGTCGATTGATGACTGTAACATTGAGCTCGCTGCTCTTATTAAGTTTCTGTCGAGAAATCGGATGTTACGGACACTTGTTGCTGAAACGGAAGTAGATACACCGAACATCCAAAACATTAAATCCGTATACCGGATATGATGTAGGTCTTCCTCTCGCCAACAAAAGAGCTCTTGCCCAAACAAGCATAGATTCAACGAGATATTGGTAGTATTCGCTTGATATTTAAACCATGAATGCAACAGAAGATCCCGTATATGGACCTTATTCATGTGACGTCAGAAGTGGATTTCTGCGGACCAACATGGCTGCTGATTCAATATTTTCGCTATTTGATTATCCCTTAGTGTTGGTTAATTTTTACAATCCTAACGTCACGGATTATGTCGAGGAATGAATAGAGCTACAGGGCGAAGAAGAATAAATTAATTCCTTAGAAGAACAAATCAAGGTTGCAAAAATATACAAAGACAATTTTGTGTTCGAAGTGTATTTCGCAGACGCAGGAAAGCATCGCCGTTAGTCATCATGAAGTTTTTAATGTAGCATTTCTCGTACACGGTATATTAAATTCTCATGTTCTCATTGTCAGACATTGGCGAAATAGCTGAAACATAAACTCGTATAATTTTTTTGCAAAACAAAAACATTTAGATGCTCAGACAAATACGTAATAAGGAAATGCTTTTGTTCTCACGCTAGGCAATCTGCTTAAAAATTAAATGAATGCGTAACATTAAATAAAAGAGAAATTACAGATATGTTTCTTTTATTCTTTGAGGAAAGTAGAAATTAATTCGGCCGCCCCGGTGGCGCAGTGGTCTAAGGCGTTGGCCTCTGATCATTCGTCCATAAGGGGTCCGGGTTCGAATCCCGGTCAGGCATGGATGTTGTGTTTGTCTTACGGCACTGGTTCTCTCCCTTCCCTAGAACCAGTGACCCTAAATTAGGGACGGGCGACTGCTTATAGCCCATTGAGTTGCTCACGGTGGTCGTTAAACCTCCAATCAAAAAAAAAAAAAAAAAAAAAAAGAAATTAATTCGTAATTTACCGATCCTAATATTCCATCAATTTTCTCCTACCTTTTTTTCGTTTTTTTTCTTTTTCTGTTTTGAAATTGAAATTCGAAGGAATATTACGAGGTTTATTCCGAAAATTCGTAGTGTCATGATATCCAAAAGCTTTTACGTTAAAGTGGATAAAACATATTGGAGAGTGCACATCGGAATGCAAATCACCGCGTTTCATTTTACACAGCTATTCCTTTAATAATTTCTTTTTCAGAGGAAAATTAAGGAATGTGTTTCTTTCGTATACACAATTTAGGTTGCTGGATTTATTAGCACAACCACACGATAAGCAAAAGTTAGACATGTCGTTAATAAATTTACGAAAATCGTGATTTTCCTGAACTCTTGCAACGTAACGCCATGTTAAGCAATGGGAAGACACATGTAAACATACTGTTGTTGGTCCTCGACCACGGAAAGGCTTTCCCATGATGCAATGTGAGGTGAATAAGGTCCATTACGGGGTTGCGATCCTGCTGCTCGTACCCGTTTCTCCAAGTCGAATCACAAATGCTCAATAGGATTCATGTTCGACGAATGGGGGGGGATTGCACTAAATGGGATTCCTCTTCATGTTCTTGGAAACATTCTTAAACCTTCTCCACAGTGTGGCATAGAACATTGTCTTGTTGAAAAACGCCATATCCTTTAGGGATTGCAGTGGCCATAAAGGGGTGTACTTGGTCAGTGACGATGTTCAGGTACGTGACAGCTGTCAGAGTTCTCTCTATAGAGAACAAGTGTACCCCAAGAAAATATTGCCCAGAACACCACACTCCCTCCAGCCGCTTGGATCCATCCCACAGTGCATCCAGGTCAGAAAGCTTCTTTGGGTAAACGTCGCAAACGAGCTCGTCTATCGACATGGTGTAACAGAAAACGGGATTCGTCTGACCATGAGACCCTCTTCCAGTCTTCTATGGTCCTCTTCCACTCTTCTATGGTCCAATGCCAGTCTTCTATGGTCCAATACTAGTCTTCTATTGTCAAATACCGATGATTACGCACCAACTGCCAGCGTTGACGACGGTGAACGGCTGTGAACACAGGCACAAGAATGAGCCTGTGACTGTGGAGACCAATATCCAAAAGCGTACGATGAATTGTGTGCTCGGTCACATTAGGCCATTAAGAACATTTGAAATTATGGGTAATGCGAGCAAAAGTAGCCCTCCTGTTGCTGCGTTCAAGACGAAATAGCCTGCGCTGACTTCTAGCAACAATGAGGAGCGGTCTGCCCGCGCCTTGTCGACGGCTCGAAGTGTCACCTGTTTCGGACCATCTTCGATAGGTACTATATAACTACTGCATAGCGTGGGCAGCCTACCAGCGTCGCTGTTTCGGAGATGCTCTTACCTAGGTGTCCTGCCATAACGATCTGGTCTTTGTCGAAATCAGATAAATCCCTTGCTTTTCCCAAGTTGAGACGAAACGAAGAGAGAGCTCCGACTCAGGTTTTATCTCCTTCGCGACCCTGGCACGTGACGCTGTTTTTGGCTGCACGCGCGCGTATGTGCATAAAGCAGAGGTGAGTTTAATGTTTTGGCTGATCGGTGTATGTCGCTGTCGTGTGTTTACCTAATAGATCATAGGAGCTTTAAAGCTGAAAACTAGTTTCGAAACAGGTAAATATAACGAGAGACAATTACAATGTAGAATCAGTCGCAGGGGGGGCAGTTTTAACACCCCAGGCGGCAGGGACTTTGGAAGTCGCAATGACAAAGTTTGTTGGCACGCACTGTACAACAGGGGACTCCCATAAGAGCTTTCTGTAGTATTCGTCGTAGCTAAGATGGCTTGCGTTCTCGCAGCTTTTGAATAGGTTTTCGATGAACGTATTATTGCGTCGTCGCAGCTTTGGGCACATAAATCTCCGAACGTATATATATGTGCTTACCACCGGAAGAGTTAAATCGCATATTATAAGAAAATATAGATTGTGTCAAATAAAAGCGTGGAACCATATATCAAAACTGACTCATGTTCAAGGAATTCTGTCCTGTGCCAACCTAAGCTATCTAAGTGGCTTATAATTGGGTGTCTTACTAAGCATTTTACAATTTACTATAAAATTACCATTCAAATCCCTCTATTCTTTCAAGAAACTAAGAAAGTTTGTGTATGAAATTGAATTGCAAACAAGGGATATGGTTCCCGAAACTGCTATGAAGGAGCTGCTTGCAACGATTAGCCGGCCGACTTATTGTGCGTGATTAGAAACAACACAAACAGAAAATAAATTGGAGGAATAAGAATGAAAAAAAAGGAGCTAAACGACGAAAAATTACTTTTTAGTCTGATCCTCTAAACTTACAGCTTTGAAACTGTACATAACATCCTCAACAGCGGGTGAAGTCTTTTATAAAAACTTAAATTCTAACCATACTTGCCGTCTATAATCTGACGCACTGAAAGATAAATATACTTATCTTTCGTTGCGTCAGGTTATGGACGGTGAGTTCAATATATACACCGAAAAACCAAAACAATGTGACACTTGTAATGCTCGTCCTCCACGTTCCGCCATAACAGATCTTACCCAGCGAGGCGGGGACGCTACACGATTTCTAAAGACGATATTTGGTATCTGGTATCAACACGTTATTAGAAAATTCTTTAACTTTTGTAAGTTACGTGGTTGAGCCCCAGCTGATAGGATTTGCTGTTCCAACACAAACTACAGATGCTCAAATGGAGTGATGTCGGGGGGGGGGGGGATTTGGAGGCCAAGGCAATAAATTCCTGGAAGTATTTTTCATGTTCCGCCAAACATTCTCTAACAGGGTGACATCACGCATTACTCTTCTGAATGAAGGCCCTACTAAACGGGAATCCGTTTCCATGAAAGGATGTATCAGGTCTGCAGTGATGTTTAGGTAGGTGGTAGACGCCATAGTTTTATACACAAGGACTGGACCCAGGGTCTCCCAGGTCCGATTACCTTACATAGGGACCTTAAATGGAACGATCATGTTGACTCTCTTCTTCTCAAGCGGTCTAAAATTATTGGAGTTAGCCTGATATTTACAAACCTAACTTGCAAAACACTAACTCATTTGTATTATACCATGTTCCAGACTCATATTAATTATGCTATTTTATCATGGGGACAGACAACTAAATATAATTTCAAAAAACTTCAAATTCTTCAAAGCCACGAAGCAAAATTTAAGCTACATTGGCCCACATTATTGGAACTCATTACCCATGGAGCTAACTTTTTTAAATAACTTTAACCTTTTTAAAAAATAAAATTAAAAACTTTATAATGAATTGCGGTACCTCCACTTGGTGATCACAGTAGATGGGAACTATGTTTCATATGATGACTTTTGTATCGAGATATGATCTATTTTTTTTTTTTTTTTTGAATTTTTGGTTGTTTGATTCTCCTAATGATACCTTTATTGTTTGTAATTTAAAATTACGGCCCTCATTGTAAAACTGATCTAGGGAGCATGGGACCTTGTCAGGCCTGGCTGGCCTTTTCCCCCTGCTTCCTGGCTGGGCATCGTTTCAACTGCTTTATCTGCAGTGCTGTTCTTTTGTTTTTCACTCAGCAAAATAAAATGAATTGAATTGAATTGAACTGAACATTGCTCAAAACATTATACTTCTCCCACCGGCTGGTTTTCGTACCGCAATGCATCCTGGTGCCAACACATAACCACGTAAAAGACACACACGTATGACGGTCTGCATGGTGCAACAAGAAACGAGATTCACCGGAGCAGACAACTTTCTTCCAATTATTCAAGGTCCAGGTTTGATGCTCGCGTGCCCATTGTAGGGGCTTTAAACGGTGAACCAGTGGTTAGTAGTGGGAATCGAAGCGTCCTGCAGCTACGCAGTCTCATTTTCAGCAGGGTTCAATGTACTGTGTGTTGCAAGATATTACACCAGTCACCGGCATTCAAATTACTGGAATATTGAGCCACAGTAGTATCCCTTCTGTTGGCTGGTAACATACGGGATAGCCTTCGATCACATCTACCATCGAAGAGCCATGATTGAGCCATGGACCATGGGTCGACACATGTACCATTACTCAAGGTCCAGGTTTGATGCTCGTGTTCCCATTGTAGGCGCTTTAGATAGTGTACCAGTGATTAGTAGTGGGACTCGAATTGTCCTGCAGCTACGCAGCTTCAGTTTCAGCAAAGTTTTTTTTTGATTGGAGGTTTAACGACCACCGTGAGCAACTTATAACGAAGTGAATTTCTCCGTCATTTTTGTCCGCGCCGGGGTTCGAACCCGGGTCCACTCATTCCGGAATAAGTTGCTCTACCAATTAAGCTACGCGGACATTTTATTCTGATTCCTATCTGCCTTTATGTCGTGTGCGTCCTTCTGGCAGGTACGTCACATCTCCTGGTACGTTACATCATCTCCCCCCTTATTTTTTTTTTTTTTTTTTTTTTTTTCGAAGTGCTGGAGAAAGGATTCTCTGATTTTTCCTATCTCGCGGTGTGGAAATAACATCACACTAATGCGAGATTTTGAACGGTCGGGTCATCCGGGTAGTTCGGGCGCCATTATAACGAAGTGAATTTCTCCGTCATTTTTATCCGCGCCGGGGTTCGAACCCGGGTCCACTCATTCCGGAATAAGTTGCTCTACCAATTGAGCTACGCGGACATTTTATTCTGATTCCTATCTGCCTTTATGTCGTGTGCGTCCTTCTGGCAGGTACGTCACATCTCCTGGTACGTTACAAACTCAATGGGCTATAAGCAGTCGCCCGTCCCTAATTTAGGGTGACTGGTTCCAGGGAAGGGAGAGAGCCAGTGCCGTAAGACAAACACAACATCCGTGCCTCACCGGGATTCGAACCCGGACCCCTTACGGACGAATGATCAGAGGCCAGCGCCTTAGACCACTACGCCACCGGGGCGGCTCAGCAAAGTTCAATGTACTGTGTGTTGCAAGATATTACTCCAGTCACCGGCATTCAAATTATTGGAATATTGAGCCACAGTAGTATCCCTTATGTTAGCTGGTAACATACGGGATAGCCTTCGATCACATCTACCATCGAAGAGCCATGATTGAGTCATGGACCATTACTCAAGGTCCAGGTTTGATGCTCGTGTTCCCATTGTAGGAGACAGTGAACCAGTGGTTATAAGTGGAACTCGAAGCTTCCTGCAGCTACGCAGCCTCATTTTCAGCAGGGTTCGATGCACTGTGTGTTGCGAGATATTACTCCAGTCACCTGTATTCAAATTACTGGAACGTTGAGCCACAGTAATATCCTTTCTGTTGGCTGGTACCATACGGGATAGCTTTCGCTCACCTCTACCATCGAAGAGCCGTGGTCGACCCACACCTTTCAGGTGGTTCATGATCCTTGAACTACTTTTTTAAAGGATCTAAACGTGTACACACCAAGAGCCTTGCCCTCTCGAGCATGCTCTGACCCGGTCGTTTGGACATTACAGTTTAGCTTTTATCCAAACTCGCTCAAGTCCGCTGCCTTTCCCATCTGGAGAACAAGAACTCTGTTAAACAGAGTTCAGTATCAAATGTTTTTTTATGGCGTTTCATGAATTTCACACGCGCTGCCTTTTACCTGCGGTTGCTTTGATTTGCATAAAGACGCGCTGGTCATAACAGTTTAGCTCTTCAGTGTGTCTTTCTCTTAATCGATTTACAAAGGTATTGTATCAGGTATTTGCGCTTCAAAAGGAAGAAAATGCTTGATTTAAATTCTGCAAAAAGCGCAACATCTCTTCAGTTGCAGCTAATTCGTTAGACTCCGTTTGGCCGCCCCTGTGGCAGAGTGGTCTAAGCGATGGCTTCTGATCATTCGTCCCAAAGGGGTCCGGGTTCGAATTCTGGTAAGGCATGGATGCTGTGTTTGTTCTTACGGCACTGGCTCTCTCCCTTCCTTGGAACTAGTGACCCTAAATTAGAGACGAGCTACTGCTTATAACCCATCGAGTTGCTCACGGTGGTCGTTAAACCTCCAATGAAAATAAAAAAAAAACTCCGGTTGATGCACAACAAGCTGATGCCGGGGGAATTTTTTTATATTCGGTGTTTAATTACCTTAGTGAGCTCCTGAAAATACATGGAGTTCCCTGGCTCCAATTTAGGACAAGGACAGAGCGAACTGCGTTGGACAGTGATGTCACCCAAGCTTATACGAACGTAATACCTTGGAGGATTAGCCAATAGCCTTCATATCTGACCACTCGGCCTCAGAGACGTCAGTCACTCTACTATCAGGGCGCTCCAGGAGTAGGTACAACTAAAATATTTGCCCCAATATGTATTCGCACATCATCAAAACTTCTTGAAATAAATCTTCCAAGAAAAGTAGTCTTCATTCCCGAATTTCGTGGACTTTTAAATTTTACGCAAACTACATTTCTCCACTTAAATAATATAAATATACTAGTGACCCGCATTTCTTGGTGTACAACAGAAATAAAAGTTTTTAGGCTTTCTCACATCAACCAAATGGCTTTTTCATGGAAGGTAGGGGAAGGTAGGGTTGTCTACGTTACATGAAAAATCCTTCCGGCTGATGTACGAGAGCTTGGAGACTTTGATTTCTATTCTACAAAAAGAAATTCGGATTACTTGTATAGTAAAACTGTTTAAGTATAGTTAGTGTACAGTTCCTTCTTATTTAATTACATTTCTACACGTTTTAGGTTCATCTCTGAAAGCAGCCCTAGCCATATACGGTGAACGTAACGTTCACGTTCTTCCCGATACACGAAAACAACCGACGTGGTTATTGATTTGTTTTTTGAATTTACTTCATTCTAGTGTTGTGTTCAAATTAATTTTGTTTACAAAGTAAAATTTGGCAACTTGCAATTTGTAGGTAATTGTTATTATTTCTAAAGCACGAAAAGGGGAATTACTGAGGCAAATGCTTCATCTGCGAAATTACTGGAGTATTTCACTGTCATTTGTTCACCCGAATAATTTAATTTGGGAAGAAGATTTACAACCACTGGGCAGACGTTTGCGATGGAATACAAAAACTTTAGTGCACCCAAAGCGAAGAAGAGTCTACGTGGCAAGAGCTGAAATGATTTTATTCCGTTCTTTGCGACCTTAATGCATCACGTGTGATAGTTAATTTTCTACGACATGCATTGTTTGACTTGGAGTAGAAAGAGATCTGTAAGGTGAAAATCGAATCTAAGAAATTTCAGAGCTTCATCGTCAAATGCTAAGACCAGGAAGTGTTACGGAATGTTTGGGTATAACGCGTCCCCGTTTCGATTCCATCTTATAATATAAAATATAATATTTTTTTGTTTTGTTTCGAGGCTTTTTTTTTTTTTTGATTGGAAGTTTAACGACCACCGTGAGCAACTCAATGGGCTATAAGCAGTCGCCCGTCCCTAATTTAGGGTCACTGGTTCCAGGGAAGGGAGAGAGCCAGTGCCGTAAGACAAACACAACATCCATGCCTGACCGGGATTCGAACCCGGACCCCTTACGGACGAATGATCAGAGGCCAGCACCTTAGACCACTTCGCCACCGGGGCGGCTTCGGGGCTTTCCAACCTCCATGAGCAATGAGCAACTCTTAAAGGTAGTAAGAAGTTGCCTGTCCCTAACATAGGGCGATTGGCTCAAGTGAAAGAAGGCAGCCCCGGTGGGTCAGTGGTCTAAGTGATGGCTTATGACCATTCGTCCAAGAAAGGTCCAGGTTCGAATCCCGGTGAGGTATGGATGTTGCGTTTGTCTTACGGCATTGGTTCTCTCCCTTCCTTGGAGACAGTGGCCCTAAAATAGGGACGGATAACTGCTTATAGCCCACTGAGTTGATCACGGTGGTTGTTAAATCCCCAATAAAAAAAAGCGATTAGAGAGTCAGTGCTGCAAGACAAACACTACCCATTCGTTATCCAGTTCTTGAACCCGGAGGCCGCCCCGGTGGCGCAATGGTCCAAGCGATGGCCTCTGATCATTCGTCCGAACGGGGTCCGGGTTCGAATGCCAGTGAGGCATGGATGTTGTGTTTGTATTAAGGCACCGGATCTCTCCCTTCCCTGGAACCAGTGACCCTAATTTAGGGACGGGCGACTGCTTATAGCCCATTGAGTTGCTCACGGTGGGTTAGTCGTGTTTATCTGTGTTCCTCAAGTTTTCGTTGGTGTGTTATTTTTCTTCGTTGTCAGTGTTCTATTTCGTGTGTGTGTTGTGTGTGAAGGTTCCGTGTTTCTTTTTTTATGCCTGCCGAGCTGGTAAGTGCTTATTTTGATTAGTTTACCTTATTTTTCTGCCTTGGCCAAGCTGGCTAAGGGCTAAGCTTTTCCTCGCCATTGCAAATGGCGGCTTCCGGGGAGAATGACGTCCTAACCCTTGCTACCGGAAATGATGATCTCCCGATAACAGCTTCTCTAAATACTACTACCAATGACGAGTCAATCTCGATAAACCACTCCTCCTTGCAGCCTTCTGTTGCTGCCTTACCATCGGATATCGCCTCTTCTTCCAAGTCTCCCAGCGGCGATACGATGTCTTCTCTGAAAGCTAATGATGACGCCATGGATGTTTCGCACTCCATGCCGGAATCATCTCCAAAGCAACGTACAACTACCTTGTCATATGCTGACGTAACCGCATCTAAGTCGGGACCTTCCCAGTCTTCTTTTCTCCTGGACAATATGAGATACCGCATAATGCTGAAGTCATTGAGTTTGTCCTTAAAGAAGATACCCCTTCTGGGCTGAAATTCCTTCAAACTATGGAGAATGGTGTTGTATTTCCGAGCCTGAGAAATACAAAACTTACTGCATATACTGCTGCTCTTCGAGAGATTGTTCCTGCATCAGCTATAACTCATGTGGGCAGGAAGCCTTACAAAGTAGTTGTTTACTTCTCTACTCCTGCCCATTCCCTACATGTACTGACCAAGGGCATCTGAATTGGTGATCGTCGCATCCATGCCGAACCTGTTTCACAGAGTTGCGTTGTTGTAAGTTTCTCACCAGTTCCACCTGAAGTTTCAGATGATCTCTTGATTGCCGCTCTTCTTCCTTATGGCCGGATCATTGGAGGTGTAACTACCTACTCTTCGTTTCCAGAGGTGCCAGAAGATAGGTACCTACTCGGGTTTCGCCGCAATGTTCGTGTGGTCTTCCCTTCAGAGGAGCACATGCTGCGTATTCCACCCACTTTACGTGTACGCTGTTGCACGCACATTAGAGAGATATTCATCACAGTAGGCTCCGTCTGTCCGAATTGTAAAGGCACGGGACATCCCCGCGCTCTATGCCCTCATAATGCGAACACTCTTTCCAAGTCAACAGCACGACCTTCTTCCTCTTTGTCACGCCAATCGGCATCCTCTTCTGGTGCTAAAGACCAGCAACAGCAGACTTCCTCAAAAAGTAATGATACAGTAGTTGGTCAACCGACGTCTACAAAAAGTAGTGAGACAGCCGTTGGTCAACCGGCGTCTACCAGAAGTAGTGAGACAGCCGTTGGTCAACCGACGTCTACAAAAAGTAGTGAGACAGCCGTTGGTCAACCGACGTCTACCAGAAGTTGTGAGGCAGCCGTTGGTCAACCGACGTCTACCAGAAGTAGTGAGACAGCCGTTGGTCAACCGACGTCTATGGGTAAACCCTCGACCTCGGGTGATGCATTGGCGCCCACTTTATCTCTTCAGTCAAATGAGGCATCAATTGTTAATCCAAAGTCTCCTATAGAGATGGTTGATGACGATTCTCGTCATACTGCTACACCGACCGTTGAGGTTGTTTCTTCAGTTCCTTTTAAATTGCCGGAAGTTCCAATTCCGGTTACAGCACAAAGTCGTGGACGGGCGAAGCGACGTAGAACTTCACGCGCTCAGAATAAGAAGTTTAGAATTACAACTACCCTTAAGGCAAACGTGATTGTTCTAGTAGTCAGATGCTCACGTCTGAAGGCTCTATGGAATCTGATACAGATGATGGAACAATTATTCCGATCTCCTGTGAAAACTTTTTTACATATTCTAGAGGCATCCTCGCTTCCACAGACACCTGCGTCTGGGGAGAAGGTGTATGCGTTCCTAATAAGTCCCCGTAGAGACAAGCTGTCTCGCAATTTTTTGGAAGGATACTCCCACTGTCTGTCTGACACCATGAATCAAATGTTGGCGATACATTCTCATTTACGTACCGTTCCGGGCAGAGTTCTGGGTGGTCCCTACTGGGCAAAGAAGTTCCGTAGCCGCCTCGCCAAGTTACAGAACGCGGCCGACAACATCCTCCAACTATCATCAGACTATTCTGTTCAAGACAGTCTCACTGAATAGTAGGGGTATGTGTACCCCTTTGGCGAATGCTTTAGTGTATGAAGACGTCCACCACCTCAAAGCAGATCTCCTACTTTTGCAAGAGACAAATTGTCTATCCACTTCACCCTTCCATCGCTGGAGGAGATGGGACTATCAGTTTCATCACGCGTATAGGCTCTCTCTTCGTGGAGGTTTAGCGATTGGTGTACATAATAGATTTCGTCAAGCACTCTCCTCTGTTAAAGTTCATAACCTGTACCGAGACTTATTGCAGCGACTCACTTTCGTCCTAGATGGACAACGATATTTAGTTTTCAACATATATATTCCATGTTCATCTACACATCTAACCTTGTTATTTTCGTCGCTCCGCACTGCACTTCAGTCAGCATTACCATCAGATCATGTGCTCATTGGAGGAGACTTTAACTGTACGCTTCAACCAGAGCTCGATCGCGCTCCTTCGAGGACTGAAAATCGTTCACGTCTTGTGGAGCAATTGCGATCGTTAGTGTCTGATTTTGATTTACATGACGTGTTCCGACGATTGCATCCGACATCCATTTCACATACCTGGAGAGCTTCATCTGCATCCTCCTCTCTTTCTGCCAGGCTGGATCGATTTTACGCTTCTGCTCCGTTATTGCCCATTACAACGGATTGTATGCACTCTCCTACAGCTTCATCGGATCACTGTGCCATCACTATCTCCTGTAGCTCTTCATCTCGTCTGCATGTTAGGCCTCGGTCATGGACACTGGACACTTCTCTCCTAGCTGATGAGAATATGTGCACCGAGATCAGAGATCTTCTTGATCATATGCGAGAGGGCCTGTCCACTGCACCTTGTGCCATCAATTACTGGCTCGAGGTAAAATCTTACCTAATTTATCTTCTCAGACGTCATTCCTTCTCCGAAGGCACGAAGCGCTCCATGGAAGAGCAAAATCTCCGAAACATCCTGTTACAGCTTGGTGCGAGTCATCCCATGTATACAGCTTACCAAGCGGATCTTAGAGCACTTCTTGAGCCTCGTGCACGTCAGGTAATTCTTCGTCTCCGTCTACAACATATATCACCAGAGGACTGCTCCTTTGAGTTTCTGTCCGCGTTAGAAGAAAAGCGCCGCTCGTCGCATCAGCTTCGACTACTTCGGCGGCCTGATGGTGAAATCATCTCTGATCCGGATGCAGTTTGCTCTCAGGTTCGTCGATATTTTACTATCAAATACAGTGAAACTCCTTAGCCTTCTGTTTCTGCTTCTGCTACTTTACTCTTTGCTCTTCATCAAGTTCCTTCCAATCTCTCTGATTCCCTTTTACAACCTATTTCGCAGACTGAACTTCGGACCATTCTTGCCTCTCTAAATTCCCGTGCTGTCCCAGGTCCAGATGGCCTTCCGCTCCTTTTCTACCGTACTTTTCTCCCTTCGTTGCTTCCATTTCTTCTCGCCGCTTTCAATGCTGCTCTTTCTTCCTCTTCTCTTCCGAGGGGTTTCACAGAGGCTCATATGGTGTTATTCCCCAAGAAAGGCGATCTGCTTGATTTGGGAAACTGGCGCCCTATCTCGCTACTAAACATTGACTATAAACTCTTCACTAAACTCCTTTCCAATCGACTCAACCAAGTTCTTCCATTTCTTCTTTCTCCCGACCAGACCTACACGGTTCCTGGTCGGTCCATCACTTCTAATCTCAATCTCCTTCGAGATCTCCTACATCTGGCTCGTACTAACTCTGAACCACTTGCCCTCTTTAATCTTGACCAAAGAGCTGCTTTCGACAATATCTCACATTCGTATCTTTCTGCTGTTCTTATTGCTTTCGGCTTTCCTTTTGCTTTTGTTACCTCTATTCTTGCCCTTTACCAGGACGCTGCTTTCCATGTCAAGACGGCCGCCTTCTTGACTGCACCTATTCCTTTTCGGCGAGGCATTCGGCAGGGTTGCCCACTTTCTGGGCAGCTCTTTGCCATTGCTTTTGAGCCGTTTCTTCGGTCTGTCCATCGAGTCTTTATAGATGCACTGCCACCGCCTACTGCAAGTACTAGGCACTTTTCTGTGACATACTCTGCATATGCTGATGACGCGACCTTTTGTGTACGGACAGACGCTCAATTCGACATCTTGCTCCAGATTTACGATCAATATTCTTCATGTTCAGCGGCATCACTTAATACATCCAAGAGTGCAGGTCTATGGAGCGGAGCGTGGGCCTCTAGGACTGACACCCCGTGGGGCGCCTCATGGACTGCTTCATCCCAAAAATTCCTTGGGGTCCATCTCGGAGTCCGTCTTTCTGCTCAAAATGAAACATGGAATGCTCTCAGAACACGCCTTACTCGAACTGCTGCCTTCTGGCGAGGTTCCCAGTTTTGTACTTCTTACTTCTCAAGAGCTAGAATAGCTCAGACTTATATTCTTTCACCATGCCTATATGCATGGTCAGCTGAACGTATGCCCATTTATCACCTCAATGAAATCACTCGAATCATCTCAACGATAATATGGAACAGGTACCATTTGATCCAGGTCTCCACTCTCTGTCGTCGAGTCACTGATGGAGGTATTTCACTGCTGGATGTTCGTACCTACTATAAAGCACATAAAGTGGTTTCTTTCCTGCGGCTACTAAGTGCACCAGAGTCGCCAGTTACGCTCGTTAGAGATGTCATGATATCGCCTAGGAATTCCCGAATCACTTTCATCATGTATCTTCTAATGGATCAATCTCCTTTTTTCCATTCTAAACTTTCCCCTTTCTACAAAGAGGTCCTTTCCTTTCTCCGTTCTCTACCCCTCTTCCGTGCTCCACCGGCTTCCACCACTGAACTATTAGCTGAGCCCCTGTTCTTTTCTTCCATCCTTCATCCCCCTAATGCTCCCTACTTTACTGACCTTTCCTTGCTCCCCGCCGGAATAGTATCTGTTCAGGATCTAATTTCTCCAGATCTTTCTTGGAAACCCTTCTCTGATCTTTCCCCCCTCCTTCCCCTTACCTCTTCCTCTCTTTTGCTGTATGATTCCTTCCGTTCTTCAATCATTACCCTCTTCCCTAACCTTGCCTCTCAAGCTGGGTTAACTCTTGTTCCCTTTGCCTCTCTTCCTCTTCCCTTTTTCCTTTCCGTTCGGGGCTCATCACTTCCTCTCTCCAGTTTTTCTATCTCGTCTCTTTACCGTTCTCTCATTGATCCACTATATGCTACACCATTGATGATTCCAGATGTTCCGAATGTCGCCCTTTCACAAGTGTGGTCCATGTCTAATTCGCCATTATCTATTCCAGCAGAAAGAAACATCCAATGGTTGTTTCTTCATCGGCGGTTACCAGTTCCTACCAAATTATTCAGGATGACGCTTGTTGATTCGCCTAACTGCATGTTTTGCTCTGCGATTGCGGATGTAGATCATGTGTATCAACATTGCACAGTGCTTCTTCCCTTGCTACATCTGACCTTCACTACTGCACAGTGCCTTAGTACTAATGATCTCTCCTTCTCAGCCTATAGTACGCTACTCAGTTCAAGTACTCCGCCTATTCCTATATCAGAGTCATGTGCTTATGTATTCATATTAGCAAAACATGTGATTTTTTGCTACTATCAACAGCTACGTTCTACCCCTATACAGCCTACCATCTTTCAGGCGGGAGCTGCGATGTGCAGTCAGTTCCGGAACAGACTGACTTCACGCTTGAGGCTTGCTTTCACTGTTGCTAAGGCAGCGAATCGAATCCCACACTTTATGTCTGTGTGGTCACCTTTTCGTCAATGATTTTCTGGTCCATCAGAAGACCTTAGACTTTTGTTCTGACTTCTGTGAAATTGTTTGGACTAATTGAAGTATAGTTTTGTGATTATCGTGTTCTTAGGTGCCCTTGTCATCATTGCTTCTTAATGTTACAGCACGTTTGCATGTTTCTCACCAACAAGGTCCTGTAGGTGAGTTTCTTGTTATACCACAGGCACTTAGAATAAGTTTAAATTTTTTTTTTTTTCGGCACTTTCCTTATGTCTGCCGGGCTTTATAATATATGGTTTTTGCTCACGGTGCTAAGCAATTGTTTGATAGTGTTTAAATTGTATTATTGATTTTGCACAGTGTGGTTTTTGATCATGTTATATGTACATAAAGGGATATGATCAGTCGATTACACCATGTTCTGCAAGGTTTAGCACTTTTGTAGTGCAGGGGTAATTGTTCATCATTCGGTTATTTGTACTGTACCTGAAGTATAGTTGCTATGCCAAAAGCTCAGTTTTGTATATACTAATGTACTTTCCTAATTGCACTGTAAAATTTATGTTTAGCACATTTCGCGTGTTGGGTCACGATTACATGTCTTAAGTTTTATGCTCATGGTGCGGAGCAAACGCTTTGATAGTATTTCAATTATATGTTAATATTACACAGTGTGGTTTTTCTCATGTCACATGCGCCTAACAGGAAATAATAAGTCTATTAGATAATATTCTGCGCTGTGTTGCATATTTGCTGTACAAAGAGTCAGTTTCATATTTTCATTATTTGTATTGTACCCGAAGTATAAATTTTCTGTAAAACGCAAGTTCTGTTTGTACTAATATACTTTACTCTTTTCACTGTGAAACTTACAGTTGTACCATGGAATTGTAACTCCTGATTAGTGTCTTCCCTATGCCATTGCATATTGTGTACATATGTTGTTGTTCATTACACGTTAATCTATAGCACTGTGATTGAGGCACTTGTTTAAGCCTAAGTAATAGTTCTTTTTGTAATTTGACAGCGTTTCACAAGAGAGATATTGCATTCAATTTGTATAGAGTTCACACCATCATTGTGGATAGATCATTTATTCGCTTATCTTTCAGATACTGAAAAGTATAAACCTTCTGCTCTTTTCTTCTTTTTTCTCAAGATTGCTCAAAATATACATGTTTGTTTTTGCACTGTAAAATTTATAGTTATACCTTGTACTGGTGTTCACCTGTTAGAGATGGCACTATGCTGATGCACATTGAGAACATATGATGTACATAGAGAGTAAGTCAACCCTTCAGTCCAGTATTGTCAGTGTTATGAATTTGCTTACATTGTATATAGTGCATCCACATAATGTAAATATCTCATTGTCATTGTAAATAGGTCATCCACTTGTTTATCTTTTGGTAACTGTTAAGCACAGGCCATCTGTATCTTCCTGTCCATGTTTGCTCCAAATAAAAATTGTTGAAGCTCACGGCGGTCGTTAAACCTCCAATCAAAAAAAAAAGTAAATACATAAAAAAAAAGAACCTGGAGCCTCTGGGATGTAATAAAGTCAGAGCTTAGACTACTGCGCTAACTGTATAAAACGTAATAATACTCGAAAATTTATTGGCACATGTTATTTTATAAATAAAGAATTATGCTACCTGCCAAAGTGTTCGTCACAGAGAACTCAGTCGCATGCAGAAAATATTTTTTTTTCAAATCTGACATTTAGTTGTAGAAAACAGTGAAGGGGATAGAATTTTCGGTTGAGACCATTGGCGAAGGAACTGTGCTTCATTCTAAACCTTTAACAGGCTGGAACGGAATAATTCGGTGTTAAAAAAATGGGCTGAAAATATCTTGAACGAATACAGGGTGATTATAAAGTCCCTCAACAAAACAAGAGGGATGATAGTGCACATCAAGACGAACAATATTTGCAATAGAACTATAACGAAGTAAATTTCTGCGTCATTTTTATCCGCGCCAGAACTCGAACCCGGATCCCCTCATTCCGGAATAAGTCACTCTACCAATTGAGCTACGCGGACGTTTTATTCTGATTCCTATCTGCCTTTATGTCGTGTGCGTCCTTCTGGCAGGTACGTTACATCATCTCCCCCCCCCTTTTTTTTTCGAAGTGCTGGAGAAGGGATTCTCTGATTTTTGCTATCTCGCAGTGTGGAAATAACATCACACCATTGCGAGATTTTGAACGGCCGGGTCATCCGGATAGTTCGGGCGCTATTATAACGAAATAAATTTCTCCGTCATTTCTGTCCACGCCAGGATTAGAACCCGGATCCCCTCATTCCGGAATAAGTCACTCTACCAATTGAGCTACGCGGACGTTTGTTCTGACTACTATCTGCCTTTATGTCGTGCGCGTCCTTCTGGCAGGTACGTCTCATCTCCTGGTACGTTACAGAACCTAGGGCCACATTCCACTCCTAGTGTCAGAAAAGAGTAAAGTTACATATCCACGTTGAACCTTCAACCGTGAAAACAAAGAGACATACCTAATTTATGAGTTGCACAATTCCAATCGCATCAGAGAAAGACTCAAAGGAGCTGCTCAAACTGGCGTCCAAGGGCGGCGTTGCACAGTCCACACCGGCGAGTGAAGGACTGTCGCATCCTCTCGTAGATTCCTGGTGTGGTGTTGATCTTGTCCGCGGCAACACCGATTCGCGTGACAAGATTTTCCAGGGAGTCCATAGGTATCTCGTACACCAAAGTTTTCATGTCCCCCCCCCAGAAGAAGACCAGTGGATTAAGGTCCGGGAAGTGTGGAGGCCAAGTCACTGCCCCACCGCGTCCAATCCACCGCCCGGGATATGTCGCATTCAGGAAGTATCGGACCTCGGTGGCAAAGTGTGCTGAAGCCCCATCGTGCCCCGTGTGGTGAGCGGAACATCCTGCAACAGACCGGGAAGCACTTTCTCCAGGAACACACGCTACGCTGCGCCGGTCAGACGTATATGTCAATTCTCATGTGATTTTTGCACGGTAATATCGCTGAACGGGTTCCGCTGCGTTTCTAAATGTTTGCTCCTCATCGTCTGCGCACGTGTTCAGCGCACCTGATTTGCATCTTGTGCTTCTTGTGCACTGGTTGGAACTCCGAGTGCCTGCTGGACGTTTTTCGAACGTGCTCTTTTCTGGCACTAGGAGTGGAATGCGGCCCTAGGTTCCATTGAAAATATTGTTCGTCTTGATGTGTGTTATCACCCCTTTTGTTTTGTTGAAGGAGTTTACAATCACCCTGTATATTCGCTGTCTAGGAAATTGGCCAATCGCGGCTGCAACGAATGAAACCTCGCATCAGAAAGCGTTGCTTTTTCCTTTACCTTTATACTTTAAAGTGCTCATTTAGGAGGAGGATTGAAATTTATCTTTTCTGAATGACAACCTACTGAAATGACTATAACAATGATTGCGAATTAAGAACAGAGAAAGATGATTGCCACTTGTTTATAACCAGTGGCATGATGCCTGTGTCAAAAGGACTAGCCCTTGCCCATCATGCCTGGGGTCATGGAGGAAAGAATAAAGTTCTTGAAGGGACCGCTTACCACGACGGGCAGGTTTACGGTCGGTACTGCTGAGATGAGAGAGAGGGTAAGAAATTTTTATGCCGTAGATTTCCATAAAACTCGGCCGCTATGTGAACATTTCTATTCGGGAAGTACAGAAAATTCTGGGCATAACTTGGTTCAGATGCATCGGCCGCTTTAAAGGCTCAAGCAGAAAATACATGTATAAGCAAAATGCTTTTCGTGATGAATGGTTTTCCTATCTGTAACCTTATCTCCGCTTCTGAAAATCCATTTGAGAAAGAAAAAAGGGGATGTTATAAATCAGATTATTAGGAGCTGGAGATACCGTTGCATAATAAAATACACTCGCTGACAATGAAATTTGCGCACCTAGGAAAAAACAAGCTACAATCGCGAAACTTTGCAAATAGCTAGAGTCCGTGCCGTTATGCAAATGATCCACGTTTGGAGCGATTCTGCATGACCGCACACCCTGTGGTAGCGTTGCAAGCACGAACCGGCAGCCTTATAATCCGGCGTGTAGTCGATGCCCCATGAAAGCGAAGAGCACCGGCCTACACAAGCAAGAGTACAGAGTGACAAGAATGCCGGGTAGATGCGAGAGACGTCGATTTACGCAACTGACGGACTTTGAGGGAGGCCTGATCATCGGATTGAAAACAGCAGGGTGGTCGGTGCGCCGTATAACCCTCTACGTGGATCGTTCTGACCATACCGACCGTGTTGGGAGCAGAGGCCAGATTACGGCACTGCCACGAGGCGGAACGGCTCCGGATGGAGCCGTTCCGCCTCGTGGCAGTGCCGTAATCAGTGCCGCCTGGTGTGTGCACGCTCCTCAGTGCATCTGCCACTGAGGAGCGTGCACACCCACGCTCCTCAGTGGCAGATGTTCTTATGATAAAGCAGTAATTATGCGCAAAATATTTCTCGAAGTGAAAGCCGAATTTCACAAATCGTACATTTGGAAGCGCAGATAAAACGAAAAATACAATGTATATTTTCGCCCCAAGAGAGGAAATTCGTGTTTTACTTAAAATAGGAAATTTGCCCCAATATTGCCTTCTGACGAAAAACTGACGTTTTTCAATCGAAGTTTTAAAACCAGTGTGATGTAATGTGTTAAAACTATTGAGGCCAATAGCATTTGCATTTACAGCCCCTTAAAGCCAAGATTATATATCGGGAAGAGTCATGTATAATCATTCTGATAATTTTAACTTTTTAACGAAAAACATTTGAAATCGGACGGCAACAGGTACCGAAGACAAGCAGGTTTTTGTTCAAAGCTACTGAAAAACTTAATGTCATTTGACTATGGTAGATTACTCCCGGAAGTAGAAAAAATATAAAGCAAAAAAGAAAATTGTTTCTCACGGAACACAAATCCAGATGTACCAGGTGAAAATTGACCCTTAACAATACGTCTGTTTCTCAGCATAAACTCCTTAAATCAATTAATTTTACATAACACAGATCTACGTGTTAACACCAAATTTGAATTGACACACCCGTCGGCAAACATTTTTCATCAGTGGAAATTACACTGCTGGCCACCCAAAATGAAACACCAAGAAGGACACGAAATAGCAACGCCAGATTTACTGGACACATAACAACAGATACAAAGATGAAACTATTGAGCTTACAGGCCCGTGCGACTTGCTGAACACGCAGACATCAATAGTTCATGTGGCCCCCCATGGCTGGGAATACCGGCAGCTACACGCCGCGGCATCGAACGAAAGAGGCTTTGGATGTGGGCTTGGGGTGTGTCGGTCCAGGCTGCTTCCACACGTTGCCACAGTTCATCAGGTGTAGCCGCGGGTGGTGCGTGCCGAGCCACTCGGTTGCCGATCAGCGACCAGACGTGTTCGATGGGTGACATATCGGGAGAACAGGCGGGCTACGGTGCCAGTGACACCTCGTGTTCCGTAAAGAATTGTTGCACGATGCGTGCCACGTGCGGGCGCGCATTGTCCTGTTAAAACGTGGCCGCAGGCAGGTCCTGCAGGTAAAACAGGACTACAGGCTCCAAAACGTCGGAGATGTAGTGGTGGCTGTTGAGTGAACCGGCGATGCGTACCAGAGGGGTGCGGGTGTCATATCCAATTGCGCCCTAAACCATAACGGCAGGCGACGGACCGGTATGGCGATGCATAATGCAGGCGTCATACAGTCTCTAGCCGCGGTGCCGCCACACGCGGATCCGACCATCGTGGTGTTGCAGGCAGAAATGCGATTCGTCGGAGAAGACAATGTCGTGCCATTCCGTAGTCCAGGGGCGGCGCTCAACGGCCCACTTCCGCCGCACTCACCGGTGACGTAACGTCAATGGTAATCAGAGCAATGGGCGCGCCGTGCGACAAGTCCCCGCTCCTGCAGACGACGTCGAATGGTACGTGCTGACCCAGGTTGTTGCGCAACACACCTTAATCCCTGCGCTAACGTTCGTGATGTGGCGGTGCGAGTCGTCAATCGCTTTCGTCGGTCCGTCCGTCCCTCCTGCACCCACCGAATCCATACTCGCCTCACTGTGGCTGGATGTCGTCCCACACGAACGCCGATGTCTCGGTACGATAAACCGCTGTTGCGATAAGCCACTATTCGTCCTCTGTCGAACTTCGAAACGTGCTGGAATGACTACCGTATTCTGCGACGAGGCATCAGGAAGCTTCCCACTCACAGATCCGGCAGCACAACACACTTCCACTACTTACACCCCGTCTTCTGTGCACCCTTCTTATAGTGCTTCTCGGTGGCGTGCCGGGCACACATGATTTGCATATGCCCTGCAATGCTAATCGTTTGCATGTCCTCTCGCGGTCGATGCATGCTGCGAATTTCAGGCCAATCGGATGCTTCCTTCTTGGTGTTGCATTTTGGGTGGAAGGCAGTGTAGTTTCGATATGACCCTGGGATATATTCAAATATGGCATGAACTTTCCTGCTATATTAATTTCATGGCCACATTTAGACACCAATTATATTTAGATGGTTTTAGTATATCCTTCCTCGAAATTCATCATCAAAACATGATCTTAATAATTGTATAATAGTGTGAAAAATATTAACTTTTTTTGCACAGTGAGAATTTTCCCATTTTTCATGGTTTTCAATAAGGTAGCAACACCTTAATTATCAGAAAGCTTCGGACAGATCAATGGTTTTTCGATAGAAATACATTTTCCGAGCATCGACTTTCCATGTGTTCTATTTTCCTTTGAACATCAGCTTTCTCAATAGACGATGAGTAATGTTTCGATGAAAAGAAAAAGGATCTTCATTTTTCCATAAATCTGTACGCCCTGAATCTTCCAAGTGTTGTCAGCACGGCCTTCTTTTGTGGCACTGATATTTATTTCATAGGGAGCAATGCCCTAGCGGTGAATAGGGCTACTAGCTATTTTCACTCTTGTTCTTGTGAGTGAGGTAATGAAAAATGTAAGGAAAATGAAATGCTTGAAAGAATTTGCCGAGTAACAGAAGCCACTTAATGCGATTAAACGTCAAAGTTCGTGTTTCCAAGTTAGACTTTATCTTGTACCGGATACATGTTTCCCAGATATTCTGATGTTCATGCTTAACGTGGGGAAATAACTTCACTTTCTTCTAAACAGAGTGTGTTTTAACTTGACGCAAATGGAACTACACTATCTACCAACAAGAAATTGGACACCCCTGCAATCGACGATATCTGCGGTCCTGATACAAGTCACGCTCGCCGCCGTTAAATATCGTGTGGGAAACAACAACGCAACAAGTCGCATGCAGGATGCCACGCAGTTAGCAGCTCTCTGATTTCGAGAAAGGTGTAATCGTTGGGTATCACAGAAATGGCCGATCCATACGTGACATTTCCAGCTAGATGAAGTACCCAAAATCGACAGTGGCTTACCTGATTGGCAAGTGGAAGATGAGAGGTGACTGTCGGAATGTGCCCCGACCCGGCAGACCCACAAAACTGGGAGTTAGAGACCGACGGGTGCTGGCCAGAGAAATTCGGAAGAACCGCACCAAATCGATGGGTCACATCCGCGAGGAGTTTCAACAGACATCCGAAAGTGTTCTTTCGATGAATATTATCCGTAAGGAAGCCCATCGTCTTGGTCATCATGGACGTGCTGCCGCCCACAAGCGTTTGATCACCAAGTCCAATAGCGCTGCTCCGCTAACGTGGTGCAAAGAACGTCGACAGTGGACCGTTGAACAGTGGAAACAGGTTCTCTGGAGCGACAAATCAAGGTTCACCCGCTACCGTTTGGATGGCAGGGTCTGGGTTTGGCGTCTGCCTGGAGAACGCCTCCTACCGGAATGTATTGTGCCAACTGTGAAGTTCGGTGGCGGTGGAACTATGCTATGGGGGTCTTTCTCCTGGTATGGCACGGGAGCCTTGGTCGCAATTCCTGGTAGACTAAACGCCGAGACCTACTGCACCATTTTGGATGACCATGCAATTCCATGTTACTTTCAGGATGACAATGCCACCTGTCATGTTGCGAGGTCCACCATGGCTCGGTATGGTGACCTCTGGAACGAGTTGGAGCGTCTACTTCAGGGGTGCCCCCACCTTCCGAAATCGGTGAACAAACTGACCTGTCTTCTCCAAGCCGAGTGGAAGAAAATACCGCTAGCCGTCGTACAACGCCTGGTTGAGAGTATGCCCCGGAGGGTCGCAGCTGTAATCGCCGCTCGTGGAGGCTCCACCAACAATTGAAGGTGAATAAACATTGTTTTCCTTTGCTATCACAGGTGTCCAATTACTTGTTTGTAGATAGTGTATGTGGTAAAAGAGAAACGCACTGTTTAGATTTTTTGGAAATTATGTAGCTGCTTTACGTCAACGAGAAAAATAATATTCATAATCTTTTGTCGAAAGATTTAGCTTGAAGATGTGCAGAAACTGGCAATCACAAATTCTTAACACCAGGAGAACTACAGCGAGTTCTTTTCACCAGGTCTTTCGCGATGGTGCTCCGATGAATGTGAAAACCTAAACGCTTTAAGATGGTTCCACCTAAAATATCTGCCTTACGTTTCCATTGGTAAAACTTCTTTACATATTTTCTTCGCTATTAATGTATTCCCAAGGACGAAAATTTGCACATCGATTAAACAAACTTTAAATTATAGCATGGGATACTTAATACTTGCTAAAACATAACAATAACTAAGCAATCTAACATTTTTGTGTCTACTGACGTCATATATGTACAGGCTGCGCCATCTATTAACAGGTCTGAACATTACTCAAAGAAAAATTATTGATTTTTAATATAATTAAGGTGATGTTTTAGCTAGTATTAAGTATCCCATGTTATAACACAAAGTAAGTTTTATCGATGTGCAAATTTTCATCCTTGGGAATACATTAATTGCGAAGAAAATATGTAAAGAAGTTTTACCATTGGAAACATAAAGCATAAGTTTTAGGTGGAACCGCCTTAACCCTTTATGTGGCCGCTGCATTTGAAATAAACAATGCCAAAACTTTTGCTCTGCCCAAACTGAATTGTTTGCATAGCGACAGGCGTTTACGAAATCTTTAACAAAACAATTTATCTTTACCTCCTCAGATCTCCCCAGCACCAAAAATAAACCTATCACAAGTGCTAAGCTCTGCCTTCTTGTCTTATATTCTCTATTTCTTGACCTCAAATATGGTATGGAAGGGTTACTCCTCCTGACACAAACTTCATGCAACTGGATAAAAGTAAGTGATTCAAACATCTTCTCTCTGCTTCCTTAAATTCCTCTCCATTGCCATAGCCTTTTATCAATTAATTAGTCAAAGAAAATGTATGTCAATAGAATAGAATAGAATTGACAAAGACATCGCTCTTTCCACGTTTTAGCAAACGCAGCAACCGAAAAAATGTTATTCGGTCACCGCCGGGGAATTGAATCCCGGATGTCTCGATATCCAGCCGAGCGGATTAGCCTTGCACCACGGTGGCCAACAATCCACGGCGCTATGTGTCAGCTTCTGACATCATAAATCCGCAAGATGGGCTCAGCTACTGAGGCGTCTCCATCTGGTGGGCATTAACGACACTGGCTGTACGTACACTAATGCCTCACATGAGAAAAATTCGTGCTAAAAATGAGATTGATTAAGAAAGCCGTCTCCAAAACGATAATATAACACTTGAAATGATGGTATTTACAAGTTAAAAGACCCTTTAATGAGTTAAAAAACACATATACACAAGATCTTTCAGACCCTGTGAAACAGGTCCATCATCAGGTGAAACTAATACAATGAGTATTGCGAATGTCTTAACTAGGAATTCAAAATGGCGTGTAGTTCATGCGCAGAAGGCCGAAAAACTGAAAAGGTTCCCTGAGCATAGAACTAATTTAAAGGGGTGGGAGGGCATCAGGGGGTTCTTGTATTAAACGGGGAATGCTTGTGTACAACACTTGAGGAACACTAGATGGTACATAGTCGCTGCAACACAGATTTCCATTCAGTAAAATGAATAAACTTTCAGTAACTGAGATTGATAGGGTGGCGTATCCAAAATTGTAGCGCTCGACCAGTCGGGGTAGGGAGTTTCTCCATGAACAAGGCGTGCAAGAGCTGTATTCCTGAAGCCGACACGAATATTATATTGGTGTTCTCTTAATCTGGTTTGCAGGGCACGTTTTGTAGAACCGATAAAATAAAGGTCGGAGTCTTCGAGGTTTACGGCCTTGAGGGGTAACATTGTAAATACCAAATTTGTTGGCGACGGGTACTGGGTCCCTATCTTTATGTATCGAAGACCAAATATTGTTGGTCTTAATACCAAAGTCTAGTTTATGTTTTTTACGGACGTTTTTCAGAATATTACACGAAGTCGAGTGGTAAGAAATAGAACCGATAAATGTAAAGTTTCTTACCTCCCTTTGCAAAAAAGAGTAATGTGGATCACTAAGTTTCCCATATAAGCCACAAACAGTATTGTTGTCATAACCATGTGCGTTAGCGATCTTTATAATCTTTCCCAGCTCAGCTTGGAGTCGAGTATGGTTGCAGAAGTGCGAGATAGTTCGTAGTAACATACACCTAAATGCCGAAAGTTTTAAAATTCACAGCATGGGAAGATGTGTTTGGTATTATTGCGGCGATAGTTGTCGATTTACGATGTACAGAGGTTTGGATGGTATGAGTTCCAATATTACGTTCAATTAGAAAGACCAAAAAAGGAAGTTGGCAATTAGATTCCAATTCCAATGTGAAACTGATGGAGAAGAATTCGGTACACATTTGTTCTTTAACAGCTACCAAATCGGAATGTGAACGAGACCAAAACACCAGAATATTGTCCACATATCTTACATATAGCATGGGAGCTATATATATCTTACATATAGCATGGGAGCTATATATATCTTACATATAGCATGGGAGCTATATATATCTTACATATAGCAGGGGAGCTATAAGTGGGTGATTTCTTCCAGTGATTTATTTTAGTTTTGGACAAAACAATTACACGTTGCTATCGCTTTTAGTTTTTCCTTAAAATATGTCTGTCTCATTCACTGTGTGGAAACTTTCCAATAAATAAGCGAACGACGTCAATTTGCAAAATGTCACAAAATGGTCCGAGTGCCGCACAGTATCAGCGAAAGAAAAAAAAAAAAGGAGAGCACGCAAGAAAGTTTGCAAGTTCAACCAGTTCCTTTTGCCACAGAGTAAATTAAATTCAAGTGCAGCTTCTGATGAAAAGAATGATGATTAGTTCAGCACGTCAATTGTTCAAAATTTAGAACCAGACGATTTTACAAAAACAAAGCACTTCAAAAACAAGTGAAAGCAAAACGGGTGATTATGAAGTCTTATTAACCTTAACCGTTTAAATATATTTTCCCGAATTTGTTTCTTGCGATAAAATGTATACACATGTTAATCTATCAGTCCGCGCATCGTGTTAATCCTAATTGGCTGATTGATAAATAACCTTGCATTATGTATTTCTTTTCAAAAAAAAAAAAAAAAAATTACTCGCCGTCCTGGTGGCTCAGTGGTCTAAATGATGGCTTCTGATCATTCGTTGCTGTCCCGGTGGCGTAGTGGTCTAAGCGATGGCCTCTGTCCGAAAGGGGTCCGGGTTCGAATCCCGGTGAGGCATGGATGTTGTGTCTGTCTTACGGCACTGGCTTACTCCCTTCCCTGGAACCAGTGACCCTAAATTAGAGACGGGCGACTGCTTGTAGCCCATTGAGTTGCACACGGTGGTGGTTAAACCTCAAAAAAAAAAAAAATCATTCGTCAGATATGGCTCCGGGTTTGAATCCCGGTGAGGCATCGAAGTTGTGTTTGTCTTACGGAACTGGCTGACTCCCTTCCCTGAAACCAGTGACCCTAAATTAAGGACGGGCGACGACTACTTATAGCCCATTGAGTTGCTAACGGTGGTCGTTAAACCTCCAATAAAAAAAAATTATACGAAGGAATTATTCTCATTGAATTTTAAATTCTGCGGATTGTACAAAGAAAAATACGGTACATTTTCCTTTCCGTCGATTTTCTTCATTTCTTTAAAATCAACTTGGAAAAGTTACTTTCTTGAGGTAAAGTATCATTTTTTTTTTTTTTGAGCTTTGGGTTTAACGACCACCGTGAGCAACTCAATGGGCTATAAGCAGTCGCCCGTCCCTGATTTAGGGCCACTGGATCCAGGAAAGGGAGAGAGCCAGTGCCGTAAGACAAACACAACATCCATGCCTCATCGGAATTCGAACCCGAACCCCATTCGAAAGTATGATAAGAAACCATCGTTTAGACCACTGCGCCACCTGGGCTGGGCGGTCGCGAAAGTATTAAAAAAACCGTTCTCACTACACCTGATAATTCGGTGTAATCTTTCTTGTTTATTTTGCGGAAAGGACATTCGATGAGTCTTAAGTATGCAAAAGCCATCCACGTTTTGGCGTTTTTGCATACCTGAGGCTCTTGCGGAAGAAAATTAGTATAAAAAAAACACGTGCTTTTCCTTTGATCTGTGTATGCCGCTATCCCGCACTTTTGTACTAATTTGCATAAACGTAGCCCTATCGTTTCAATGTGGTGCAATATTTTATTTTTTTTGAGAGCTGTATTTGAAATGAATAGATCGTAGTAACCTTAATATACAACAGAACACATATTTATTTGCACTGAGAGAATTTGATTATCTAATCAAAGAATGGCATTTTTGAAGTTATGGGTAAAAAAGAAAGAAAAGAAATGAAGATTAAATTCTTGGTTTTATTGAAAACAGAAAACTGTTTCGTGCCGAGTACCGACACAAGAGAAGGAAACGAGCATGGGTAGCAACCATCAGAGTTCAGTTGATTTTGAACGCCAACTTGATCTGCAAGTATTGATCGTCGGATTCGGTATGACTGGCAGGTTACTGTAACGTCATCTCCTCGGTATTCTTCAACGGAACATATCTCAGCCGAGCAGAAAGAACTCGACTTTCCCGATAGCAAAATTAAACCCCAAATTCTCCATAGAGCAGAATGAAGCCTCACTACTCATAAAAATTCCGCCACGACTTCCGTTAAAGAACGCTATGATTATTAATCTCGTACACACGTCTTTTTTTTTCAGATTGTATGCTTATCTGCGCTGCTCTGGATGTGATTGCGTTGCGAAAGAAGTTAGTAAACATAAAGAAATAAGAAAATCCAGTGAAACGAAGATCCTTGGAAACTCGATGAAAACCTTACGTATATATATATATATATATTTTATGTTGTATTTTCAAACAGCCGAATCTTTGCACTTGCATTTTCATAGATATTATTAATAATATTAATGTATGCATCTTCAATAAAAATTGGAAAAGGAGTGAGACAAGGTGACACCATATCTCCGAAGCTCTTTAATGCCACATTGGAAAATGTCTTTCAATCACTGAACTGGGAAAACAAAGGGATAAAGATTAATGGAGATTATCTAACCCACCTTCGCTTTGCTGATGACATAGTCATTTTTGCAACTACCCCATCAGAGCTACAGAGTATGATCTAGGAACTTGCTGACAAGAGTAAAGAAGTGGGATTAAAAATGAACTTTCAGAAGACAATAGTGATGTACAATGCTTTTACAAGAAATGAAGATTTATCGATTGATGGAGAAAAGCTGGAGATAACAGACACGTACGTTTATCTTGGACAGCAGATATCAAGCGAGGGTCACATTGGTGAAGAAATTAATCGGCGTACAAAACTTGCCTGGAGAGCTTTTGGAAGAAACAGCATAATTTTCAAGAGCAATATGCCATTATGTCTTAAAAGAAAAGTGTTTGATCAATGCATCCTTCCAGTGCTTACGTATGGTTCAGAGACGTGGAACTTAGCTAAAAGAGACATTCAAAGGCTGCAGACAACTCAAAGAAGCATGAAGAGGTGCATGCTTGGTGTAACCAGGAGAGATAAGAAGAGGAACTCGTGGATCCGAAAAATGACAAGAGTGGAAGACATCATGATCAGAGTTAAATCCCTGAAATGGCAATGGGCTGGACATACTGCCAGAAGAACAGACCATCGATGGACAGCCGAAATTTTAGATTGGATTCCAAGGGACAGGAAAAGACCCAGAAGAAGACCACATGGAAGATGGGTGGAAGAAATTCGAAAGTATGCGGGAGTGACATGGAGGAGACTGGCACAAGACAGACCGTTGTGGAGGAAACTTGGGGAGACCTTCGTCCAGCAGTGGATTGATAATGGTTGACAATGATGATGATGATGATGATATATATATATATATATACACTATCTACTAACAAGTAATTGGACACCTGTGATAGCAAAGGAAAACGAAGTTTATTCACCATCAATAGTTGGTGGAGCCTCCACGAGTGACGATTACAGGCTGCTGCCCTCCGGGGCATACTCTCAACCACGCGTTGTACGACGGCTAGCGGTATTTTGTTCCATTCGGCTTGGAGAAGACAGGTCAGTTCCTTCACCGATTTCGGACGGTGGGGGCACCTCTTAAGTCGACGCTCCAACTCGTCCCAGAGGTGCTCGATAGGATTAAGGTATGGGATCTGCGCAGGCCAGTCCATTGGATTAACAACATTGTCACCATACCAAGCCATGGTGGACCTCGCAACATGACAGGTGGCATTGTCATCCTGAAAGTAACATGGGTCCACTTCGTAAAACTGCCACAACGTAGGAAGCGCATGGTCATCCCAAATGGTGGAGTAGGTCTCGGCGTTGAGTCTACCAGGAATTGCGACTAAGGGTTCCGTGCCATACCAGAAGAAACACCCCCATAGCATAATTCCACCGCCACCGAACTTCACAGTTGGCACAATATATTCCGGCAGGAGGCGTTCTCCAGGCAGACGCCAAACCCAGACCCTGCCATCCGAACAGTATAGGGTGAACCTTGATTCGTCACTCCAGAGAACCTGTTTCCACTGTTCAACGGTCCACTGTCGACGTTCTTTGCACCACGTTAGCCGAGCAGCGCTATTGGACTTGGTGATCAAACGCTTGTGGGCGGCAGCACGTCCATGATAACCGAGCAGATGGGCTTCCTTACGGATGGTATTCATCGAAAGAAGACTCCCGGATGCCTGTTGAAACTCCTCGCGGATGTGGCTCATCGATTTGGTGCGGTTCTTCCGAATTTCTCTGGCCAGCACCCTTCGGTCTCTAACTCTGAGTTTTGTGGGTCTGCCGGGTCGGGGCACATTCCGACAGTCACCTCTCATCTTCCACTTGACAATCACGTAGGCCACTGTCGATTTTGGGTACTTCAACTCTCTGGATATGTCACGTATAGATCGGCCATTTCTGTGATACCCTACGATTACACCTTTCTCGAAATCAGAGAGCTCCGAACTGCGTGGCATCTTGCATGCGACTGGTTGCGTTGTTGTTTCCCATACGATATTTAACGGCGGCAGCCGTGACGTGTATCAGGACCGCAGATATCGTCGATTGCAGGGGTGTCCAATTACTTGTTTGTAGATAGTGTATATATATATGCGATGGCAAATAAGATAAAACAATTTTTTTCTGAATATTGCAGAACAGCAGTTCTATGTTATTCCATTTCAAAATCTACTGTGTGATCCAGAATGATTTCCCAATTTAAAAACGTACAAAAAATATAAATAAAGTAGCAGAAAGTAATTTAGCTGTAGCTATTATGTATTGCCGCGGCAAGCGCTGTATCGCAACTTGCAGGTATAGATTTTTTCTAAAGCGGCAACAATGACATTGGGTTTCCTAGAATTGGCGATCCAGTCTCGTCGTTGGGACCTGTACGCGCTGTGATTTATACGAGCTCGTACGAGGTTGTTGCAAGAACTCATATGCCGCAATGAAGTTAAGTTTTGAAACTAACATTTCTGTATCCTGTTTTGAATCGTGATACTTTCAAAAGAAAGAAAATCGTTTACCTTAAATAAACCACAACACGACACTCACACTCATATTTGTAGAGCAGTAAGCGAAGAAAGACACGTTTGTTTAAAGAAAACTATAAAATTTATTTTGACATATTGTTTATTTTATGTACAAATTAATCGTGGGACCAGATAAAGTTATATTAAATCATCTATAACGTACTACTTTTAGGTGTGCGAGATTTGTGTTACGCTATGTCTAAAACCATGAGTAAGAAAATGTTGAATTAAATGAGAATACGATGCAATAGTTGCACTTGATTAATGTTTTACGGATAGACGAAACACACACAGAAGTCAAACTAACGATAACCTTTTATTGGTCCAGCAATATTTGATGAAATCCAAAATATAGCACTGCGAGTTTTACACTTCACATATAATGCCTTAATTATCTGTCGTATAATCTATCTTAAAAACGATCGAACATAACCCCCCCCCACACACACACACAAAACAACTGCTGTATCGTCTTTTTATCTAACGTTCTTATCACATTCGTACGTCACTGTCTCTCTGATCTCAAAAGTGTTGCCAATCTTATTCATGTGAGAGAGAAGATATCACGTTAAGTTTGGAAAGTGCAAAAGAGAACGAACTCAAATTTACATACGAAAAGGAACTAAAAATGAAAGTTAAATTAGAATATACGTGACACATCACTTCAAAAAATAGTTCAGATTAAGCCTAAGGTTCATCGAAACGCTTCCTAGCAAATCCAACTAGTACGAGGAGAGTAATAATTATTTCATTTTCAAATTTCGTTTCTTACTCAGCATGAAAGAGATTGAAATATTTGGACGATGTCTTACCCTGAATTCTCTGTTAGTCACCCCTCGGCCCTGGAGTTGAGGATGGGGCTTCACTCCCAGTAACATTTATTTCTTGCTTCCATCAGACGAGGCTGGTATCCTCCGTGGACAAAAATGCAACCCAGGGTTGCTTTCGATGCGTTTGCAACTACTTCTCCTAACCTTTTTGTCACTGAGCCTAACAACTATGCATGGTTTATTCGTTCACTGCCTTTCCACTCCGAACTTCGTTTTCGTCATCCGGTGGACGATGACCAGTGGCTATTTCGAACACATGTTCTTCCGGCCATCTGATCATCTGCTGAGATAATAGTTAGGGCCCTTTAAATTTAAAGGGCACTAACTAACAGCTCGGCAGATGATCAGATGGCCGGAAGAACATCTAATCATCTGCCGTGCTAATCCAATCGTCTGACGAGGCATCTAATCATCTGACGAAGAACATCTAATCATCTGACGACGGACCACTAGGGTATGAGGGGTGCCCCTTCATCCCCTAGTGGTCCGTCGTTCGGTGGACGATGACCAGTGGTTATATTGAGGAAATGTTCTTCCGACCATCTGATCATCTGCTGAGATAATAGTTAGGGCCCTTTAAATTTAAAGGGCACTAACTAACAGCTCGGCAGATGATCAGATGGCCGGAAGAACATCTAATCATCTGCCGTGCTAATCCAATCGTCTGACGAGGCATCTAATCATCTGACGAAGAACATCTAATCATCTGACGACGGACCACTAGGGTATGAGGGGTGCTCCCTCATCCCCTAGTGGTCCGTCGTTCGGTAGACGATGACCAGTGGTTATATCGAGGAAATGTTCTTCCGACCATCTGATCATCTGCTGAGATGATAGTTAGGGCCCTTTGAAGATTTATTTGGCCCTAACTATCATCCTGTTTCGGAGTTCTATTATCAGACTATCCGGGAATACCTTTCTAAGTCTTTAAGAACGCTGGAAAGCACGTACGACCGTTTGAGTTATGTTCTTCGACACAGGTGACAGTTTACATAAGTTTTAACTTCCGACTAGAGTTAGGCAGAGCTTCTGATGAGAATTGGCACTGAATAACCGCCGCTGGCCTATTATTAGCTGAGGCTGTAGTATGTTATCCCTATGCAACACTGCCGTGCTTGTTCTTTGCAAAAGCCTGGCAATGAAAATACCTTTCATTTCATTTTCGGAATTTTGCACCTGGTCCGACGTTCCGGTCTTCCTCCCCACACGAATGGAAAGCAATTAAGAAAAGAAAACAGCAAATCTTTATGCGATCTGGTGCGGGATAACACCCCTGCAAACCCAATCAGGAATTACTCTAATTAAAATTGATTAATCAATAATTAACATAATTAAATCCCGAATTCGGGTATTTCTTAACTGAAGGAATGTGCTCCAAAATTTGAAGAATTTCCGCTGGCAACATATGAATAACTGAAAATATTTTTAAAGATACTAGCAATAATCGTTGGCTGGGTATCCAATATTAGTTGTAGAACTGGGTGGCGAATTTTAAGCTTTCAAATAACCTGATATCTCAACACAGCTTTTGTGGTCTTGTATAGAATTGAACACAATTAGTATTGGTCGGCAAGAGCTGGAAAGTTGCCACTTTATTCGAAACAGTATGAAAGAATCAAGGCGGCAACACGCAATTCTGAAGGAATGGTACAAGATAGTTCTCCATGAGTTCAACAGGCGCTGATTTATATAGGTATTTAGAATGCAATGTCCACATGGATGGATCTTTCTCAATCTCTATTTTAAACTTTTCTTGAAATTCATTAGCTCAGGAACTCTTTCCATGCTAAGATCCCATTTTAAATTGTCAGATAGGCTAAATATGAAAAGATGATATCCAGTTTTATCTGCGGACATAAACATCTACCCATGGTAGCTTTAAGAAAAATTCGAGTTTTCCTTTTCGAGGATCGCTCCTTTTTTACGCTTTCCAACCGTAGGTTGAAGAAGCGTATATGCTCCAACTTTGTCTGTCCGTCCGTCCGTCCGCACGATAACTGGCGTAAAAATGGTTCGATTTCGATGAAATTTTAGTATGTGGTAGGGGACCACTTGGGGACGAACCCTATTGAAAATGGGACAAATGGGGTCAAAGGTCACGACGTAGGAGCGGAATCATTCCATTGCCCTTACGCGTCATAATTTGCGTAAATATGGTTCGATTTCAATGAAAGTTTACTATGTGATAGGGAACCACCTGGGGACGAACCCTATGAAAATGGGACAAATTGGGTCAAAGGTCACGACGTAGGAGCGGGATCATTCCATTGGCCTTATGCGTGATAACTTGCGTAAATATGGTTCGATTTCCATGAAATTTTACTATGTGGTAGGAGACCGCCTGGGGACGAACACAATTGAAAATGGACGAAATGTGGTGAAAGGTCAGGACATAGGATTGAGATCCATTCCATCGCCCTTATCCCATATTATTAAGGTGGACGTCAAATCATTTTGCTTCCTATACTTCCAATGGAAGAACTTTTGTACACATTTCCTTCAATATTAATGTGTTCCCAAGGATGAAAATTTTAACATCGATTAAAATAACTTCATATTATAACTTGGAAAACTTAATATTTTCTAAAACATAACCATAATTATATTAAAAATCAATAACTTTTCCTTTGGTGGTGTTGCAACCAGGGAAAAGATGGCGCTACCTGTACTTTGATGACGTCAGTGGACAAATAAAAGTTTTTTTTTTTTTTTTGTTTGAGGTTTAACGACCACCGTGAGCAACTCAATGGGCTATAAGCAGTCGCCCGTCCCTAATTTAGGGTCACTGGTTCCAGGGAAGGGTGAGAGCCAGTGCCGTAAGACAAACACAACATCCATGCCTGACCGGGATTCGAACCCGGACCCCTTTCGGACGAATGATCAGAGGCCAACGCCTTAGACCACTGCGCCACCGGGGCGGCCAAATAAAAGTTGGATTGCATAATTACGGTTATGGTTTAGAAAATATTAAGTATTCGAATTTATGAAATTTAGCTATTTTAATCATGTTCAAATTTTAATCCTTGGGAACGCATTAATTGTCCAGAAAAAAGATGGCGCGACCTGTATTTTCATGACGTCAGTAGACAAACAAATGTGCGGATCCTATTAAAGTTTTATGACGTCATACTCTTGCTGGCGGTCGCAATTCCCATCTGCCTCATTACGTCACGCGTTCTGTGCGTATGTTCGTTCGCACGATAACTCGCGTAAAAATCGTTCGATTTCGATGAAAATTTAGTATGTGGTAGGGAAACACCTGGGAAGGAACCCTATTGAAAATTGGCGAAATGGGGGTCAAAGGTCAGGACATAGAAGCGGAATCACTTCCATCGCCATTATGCATCATAACGTACGTAAAAATGTTTCGATTTGGATGAAATGTTAGTATGTTGTAGGGACCTGCCTAAGGACGAATCCCATTGAAAATGGGCGAAATGGGGTCAAAGGTTAGGACACAGGAGCGGGATCTATTCCATAGTCCTTGTGCATCATAACTTACGTAAAATTGCTTCGATTGCGACAAAACTTTATCATGTTATTTCGGAGGTATACTGAACCAGTTCTGTTGAATATCATCGAAATGGGATCAAAGGTAAGGGCACAGGAGTGAGATTTATTCCACAGCCATTTTCCTCATAACTCGAGTAATAACTTGAGTAATGATTTCTAGTATGTTGGAAAGCGTATCATAATCAATGCATTGCATGATTTTACTAACTTGTTACTTTTAGTAACAGGTTTAATAATCCGTTTTTCAATCTCATTACACGGAGCATTCCTAAGAAAAGCTTTACAGTATCATAGCTTTGAAGGTATTTATTTAATATGGAGAAAGCGAAGTACGTGGAGCGCTCAAAAAGTGATGCCCACGCGTAGGTTTCTCGCTCAGCTGGCGTGACATGGAAACCAAGAAGCCTTTTCTAACTTGTTTGTTGTTCCGTCAGCATCTGGGCAGTGAGTTAAGTCTCAGTGGTAAAAACGGTAAGCGTGCTTAAAAAAAACAAAAAAAAACTGCACGCTTAGTTAATTAACAAGAGAACGTGCTGCAACGCACATACAGTATATGAGTACATAAAATTAACTAAACAAGACCCCAACAGAAGATACAATACGAAAGATGACAACATTGCCGTGGAACTTGGGGTTGCTTCAAAACTCATAATACAGGATTTGACTCACATAAGTGACGGAAACGTAACAGCAAGTACATGTGGCATCATGCCTGGAACTGAGCAGGTGCATCACAAAACATAGCAAGAATTACACAGTGTGTTACATTGACAAAACCTTATCGAAAAAATAGTCAGCTTGCAGGAGTGTTTGACACAATTTACCTAACGTGTAATACAAAGTACGATAGTTGGTTTAATCGCTTCCGCAAGAAGAAATGGTCGTACAAATTGTATAATTAAATCCAATTCAAAGCGTAATACGAAACTGATGTTAATACCAGCATTTTTCATTTTAAGAAAATCACCACACAAGAAGAAAAAATAAATACAATAATCGGTTAGATCAGCAGACGGCACGATGCATTCACTGATTCAAACATTTTACAGGATGCAAAATGAGAAGTGTAAAAAAAAAAAAAAAAAAAAAAACCCTGACCACTCGCAATGACAAAACAACAACAAAAAACCGACATTGGAACATAAAACAAGAAGCCACCCAGCAAAAACAGCGTTGCTGGGCCTGGGCGGTCAAGCCAGCAGTGGCCCAGCATTATGTGTTTTCGCCGCCCAACTGTCAATAAAATGTACCGGCGGCCACCACATGGGGTAGCAGTTCAGGCCAGCAGCTGGCCAACAGTTAGCACCCCATAGTTGTCATATGCCAGAACAGGGCCATCAATTATCCATCACAGGCAGTATCTGCCACAAGTGGTCCTTCAGCGGCCCTGCAAGCACGTGCTATAGATGATGGCTAGTCCAATGTGGTCCGCTAGTTTCCCCAACAGTGGCAGCCGGCAATCACGTAACGTAACTGAAATCTTGTCCGACAATTTCCCAGTAGTGGGCATACACAAAAAAAAAAAAAAAAAAAGAGAACTTCAGTTACCCAATGCCACAACTACTTTTATTTCCCCTTAAGAAACTTATGGATGACTGCGCCGCGCTGGGGAAATTTCCTCAACGGGTCCTGAAAAACGCCCGTTTGGATCTGACTGGAAGCGAACCCTCTGCCGACTAGACTGATTTGCCACGCACGAGTCTTCGCTTGAAGCTGAGCCTCTTTCAAGCGCGATGTGAAACTAAGGGTTCTCTTTTTAATTTTACAATATTGCGAGGTATTTTTCATAAATGCCAGTTTCACATAATTCATAAATTTATTTTTTCAACGTAACAAATCTTTTTATTTACCTTAAGGGAACTTCACTCATTTTCAACGAGTGTACCAACTTAAAGGCGCTTTCCAAAGTTTTGTGCTGTCCTTCTGGTCTTGAAAAGCGATTGTTTAATTAATATACGTATTTACCCGTTCATGTTACATTCTGTTATATTTTTAACGTTGTATTTTTCTTATCCGCTGTCCGAAGCTACATTTGTTTTAAAGAGGAAAGATATTTTATTTTACTGCTCGTTATATTTAGCAGAGAATTCCTCCAGTCTTTTGCATTCAACCTACGGATGAGTACATTATATTCACATAGTGTTGCTTTTTTTTTCTTCCAAATAATTGATAAATTTTGTTCGCATATAATACTCATTATTTTTTCCGCAACATAACGTTTTTTAAATGTTTTTCCAGGACTTTTGTTTGAAGCGGTTTAGTGTACGTTAAAACGAAAGATTACACAGAAACTATTTCTTATTATGCATGGGAATGGAGTATGTGCATTTCGTGGCTTGTGTGTCAGTGCAGGAATTTTGCAACGAAATTTAGTTTTTATAAAAACACGAGAGTCATTGACCATTTCTTACAGTTCATTAAAAACTATTTATATATTTTTCTTCTGCGGGTAATCTTCGTCGACGTGGCATTTCATTAAGAAATTAATTCACCTCTCTACATATGGTTTTTTTCTGCTTTATATCCACTAAAATAACACGATGGAGATAGCGTCGTCTTCAACTAACGGGTACCACGAGAGACACAGCACGTGTTGCTTCTGCGCATGCGCAGTCTCGTTTGCGTCAACGTCGTGTTGGGGTTGCATCGGTTGCCAGCTACAGGCCACTAGTGACACTTGCTTGGTGGCCCGCAATTCACGGCGATGCTGCAGGGCCATCAATAGCTATGACTTTCAATGACGAATTCACTCGCCCATTAATTTCACCATCTAATGCGTTCTCTCTGTTAAACATGCTTCCTAAATACACAAACTCGTTTACCTAGTCAATGACTATGCCATTTAGACTTATCTGGCATTCAGTACTAACCGTCCCTCACTCAAAAACCATAACTTTGGTTTTCCCTTATTTATTCCAAGTTTAAATTTCATACAAACTTCATACATCGGGGACAACATACGTTGAATCGCACGTTTGCTCTCTGCAACAGGACTCGAACTAGATTTCAAGAATACGAAATGACACGATAAACACGGCAGAATAAGGGAGATTGTTTTTATCGCAATCTGTGATTTATCCATTCTGACGTGACAGACGCCAATTTGCATAAGGATATGACTGATTCGGCTGTTTACGTCACACTCGACTTCCGTTTTACACCTTTCGATTAAATACCCCATGACTGGCTTGCAAAACGTCGCCGGTGACATGTTCCCCTAATGATTTTGCGCTGCGTACAAATACCCCATCAGAGCTGCAGAGTATGATCCAGGAACTTGCTGACAAGACTAAAGAAGTGGGATTAAAAATGAACTTTTAGAAGACAAAAGTGATGTTCAATGCTTTTACAAAAAATGAAGATTTATCGATTGATGGAGAAAAGCTGGAGATAACAGACACGTACGTTTATCTTGGACAGCAGATATCAAGTGAGGGTCACATTGGTGAAGAAATTAATCGGCGTACAAAACTTGCCTGGAGAGCTTTTGGAAGAAATAGCATAATTTTCAAGAGCAATATGCCATTATTTCTTAAAAGAAAAGTGTTTGATTAATGCATTCTTCCAGTGCTTACGTATGGTGCAGAGACGTGGACCTTAACTAAAAGAGACATACAAAGGCTGCAGACAACTCAAAGAAGCATGGAGAGGTGCATACTTGGTGTAACCAGGAGAGATAAGAAGAGGAACTCGTGGATCCGAAAAATGACAAGAGTGGAAGACATCATGATCAGAGTTAAATCCCTGAAATGGCAATGGGCAGGACGCACTGCCAGAAGGACAGACCATTGATGGACAGCCGAAATTTTAGATTTCGTTCCAAGGGAGAGGAAAAGACCCAGGAGAAGACCACATGGGAGATGGGTGGATGAAATTCGAAAGTATGCGAGAGTGACATGGAGGAGACTGGCACAAGACAGATCGTTGTGGAAGAAACTTGGGGAGACCTTCGTCCAGCAATGGATTGATAATGGTTGACAATGATGATGATGATATATGAAAACAGGTAAAATGCATTTTTGCGAAACTTTGTTCTTCGAAGTGAGATTCTCATTCTCGCGGAAATTTGTTTTATATGTCTACACTCTTTGAGATCTGCTGTTAAAGGTTCCAGAAAGGCTTTAGTGAAAATAACTTGCGATGATTAATCCGTTTGGTCCAAGAAATAAGCTTTGCGCTATTACTTTCTCTCTTCTACAAGAAATTCGCCTTATATTTCAAGAAGAGAAGGACGCGTTGGATACTAGACGATGACGTAATCATCTGTCTTGCTCACCCTGTGTCAGCTGCAATGAAAAAAACCAGGGATTTGATGGATGTATTTAGAAGTTCTTCCTGCTTATTGGAAGGAAATGCTTACATGCAGACGCGTGGAATAGGGAAATCCTACTTTTTCTCAGCGTACTGATAAGGTTCTTCGAAATAGCGACGATGTTGTGTTCTGTAATCACAGGTCATACTGGAAACTGAATTTCTTCAGGGAACAACAACACAGAAGAAACTCATTTTCTAGAATACGGATTTCTCAATGGGATCGTACGAAATTTGAAATTCTCGTGCTTTTGGGATGCATGACACAAAGAGGAAGTATTCTTAGTACAGAAAACAAGCAAACAACAGCAGATATAACATCGAATTTTTGAATGTAAAGTGTACGCTTTTTACTCAAACGAAAGTGTGTTAATATAAAATACCAAACATTTTATTAACAAAAGAAGGTTTATAACTAAGAGTTTAGGATGACTAAGAAAATTTCCAATTAAAAAATATTGTTCAATCGGCGGTCGCAGGCAGAAATACCCAGTTACGATTCCCGACAGAAAGCTCAGTATCACTAAAGTAGAAAGTTCACAGAAAGTGTTCAGCGTAAAAAAGTTGTCTGACTAAGATGTATTTTTAAATGGGACTTTTTAGCTTGATTTAGGAGTGCTATAACATTTAAATGAACACAAGTAATGAAACAGTGTTTTAAAGAGAAGTATAAAAGTATTGATACTATCTAACCCACCTTCGTTTTGCTGACGACGTAGTCATTTTTTGCAACTACCCCATCAGAGCTGCAGAGTATGATCCAGGAACTTGCTGACAAGAGTAAAGAAGTGGGATTAAAAATGAACTTTCAGAAGACAAAAGTGATGTTCAATGCTTTTACAAGAAATGAAGATTTATCGATTGATGGAGAAAAGCTGGAGATAACAGACACGTACGTTTATCTTGGACAGCAGATATCAAGTGAGGGTCACATTGATGAAGAAATTAATCGGCGTACAAAACTTGCCTGGAGAGCTTTTGGAAGAAACAGCATAATTTTCAAACAGCATAATTTTCAACACTTTTCTTTTAAGACATAATTTGCCATTATGTCTTAAAAGAAAAGTGTTTGATCAATGCATCCTTCCAGTGCTTACGTATGGTGCAGAGACATGGACCTTAACTAAAAGAGACATACAAAGGCTGCAGACAACTCAAAGTAGCATGGAGAGGTGCATGCTTGGTGTAACCAGGAGAGATAAGAAGAGGAACACGTGGATCCGAAAAATGACAAGAGTGGAAGACATCATGATCAGAGTTAAATCCCTGAAATGGCAATGGGCAGGACATACTGCCAGAAGGACAGATCATCGATGGACAGCCGAAATTTTAGATTGGATTCCAAGGGACAGGAAAAGACCCAGAAGAAGACCACATGGGAGATGGGTGGATGAAATTCGAAAGTATGCAGGGGTGACATGGAGGAGACTGGCACAAGACAGACCGTTGTGGAGGAAACTTGGGGAGACCTTCGTCCAGCAGTGGATTGATAATGGTTGACAATGATGATGATGATGATGATGACATAACTACTGAACTTAACAAACTTGTATATGTGTTAAAAAACTTCTACCCTAATGGTACGTAAAATGTCTAGACGATATTCACACTTCCCACTCATTTTCAAATATTTTTGGGGTAACTGTTGTTATAAGGTCATTTTTCGACCCACCTATGGTGTGTTTTCTCAAAGTCCAGATATCTGGAACCAACCTTGTATAAACCATATCTTTAACATAACCTCACAGAAAGAAATTGAGAGGAGTGAGGTCTGGTGATTATCGGGGGTCCATGAGATGAGCTCTTCCTTGCCAAGCCATCGATTTGGAAATGTTGCATTGAGAGTTTTACGAACAGCATGTGCACAATGAAGGGCTGTGACGTACTGCAGAGGTAAAGCACGTGTCAAGACGACAAAGCTACAGCGATACATTCTATCCGTGTAGCTTAGTTGGAAGAGCAACTTACTCCTGAGTGAGGGAGCCCGGCTTCGATCCTCGTCACGGACAAATTTGTGTTTTCACATTGGCGCCCGAACGTAAAAATGGAAGAACTAGCCGTTGTGTTCTTCCAGAAATGTGGGATGTTTGTTCCACACATTGTGTAGAACTAATGAAAATTCGTTCTTCGCTTGAAAAAAAAAGAGGGAGACATTGGTAGTATGACGATATGATAGTGGTTGCGAAATTGAGTTACTTAAAGTTGTGATCTGTTGATGTCTGCGTATTGTATATTTAGTGTTGGTGATGTGTTTTTTTACGCTTTCCAAAAGTAATTTGAAGAAGCGTATATGTTCAAGCTTTGTCTGTCCGTCCGTCCGCACGATAACTCGCGTAAAAATGGTTCGATTTCGATGAAATTTTAGTATGTGATAGGGGACCACCTGGAGACGAACCTTATTGAAAATGGACGAAATGGAGTCGAAGGTCAGGACATAAAAGTGGGATTCATTCCATTGCTATAATGCGTCATAACTTACGAAAAAATACTTCGATTGCGACAAAACTTTATCATGTTGTTCCGGAGGTATACTGAACCGGTTCTGTTGAACATCATCGAAATGGGGTCAAAGGTCAGGACACAGGAGCGAGATTTATTCAACAGCCATTATCCTCATAACTTGACTAAAAATGCTTCTATTGCGACAAAACTTTATTATGTTGTTCCGGAGGTATACTGAACTGGTTCTGTTGAATATCATTGAAATGGGATTAAAGGTCATGACACAGGAGCAAGATTTATTCCACAGCCATTATCCTCATAACTTGAAATCATTACTCAAGTTCTTCCACAGTAATAACTTGAGTATTGATTCCTGTTATGTTGGAAAGCGTATCATAATCAATGCATTGCATGATTTTATTAACGTGTTTTACAAAGACGTGAGAGAGAGAGAGAGAGAGTATAATCTCAAAGCGTTTCCGACACCCGTGAAGCGAGTTTTTTTTTCTCTTTTTTACGGTTTCCAACCGTATGTTGAAGAAGCGTATATGCTCCAGCTTTTTCCGTCTGTCTGTTTGCCCGTTCGTCCGTCCACACGATAATTAGCGTAAAAATGGTTCGATTTCGATGAAATTTTAGTATGTGGTAAAGGACAACTTGGGGACGAATCCTATTGAAAATGGACGAAATGGGGTCAAAGGCCAGGACATAGGAACGGAATCCATTCCATCGCCCTTATGCGTCATAACTTAACAAAAAATGTTTTGATTGCCACAAAACATCATCATTTTGTTCCGGAGATATACTGAACCGGGTATGTTGAATATCATCAAAATGGGGTCAAAGGTCAGGGCACAGGAGCGAGATTTATTCCGCAGCCATTATCCTCATAACTTGAGTAATGATTTCTGGTATGTTGGAAAGCGTATCATAATCAATGCATTGCATGAGTTTACTAACTTCTTTCGTTAAACATTTCCTCAGAAGTAAATTGGATTAGTTCACTACCATTGCTGAAGACTGAGTTGTGCTAAAGGATATTTTGCTGAATAAAGACTGATCGGAAGTAACACTTTCTGAAGTTCTTGAGTGACTACTGTTTCACTGTAGGCGAAGTTGTGAGACTGATCTATGGAGTGTTCAGACAGCGATGTTCCACGTAAATTACATGGTATCCTTGATCTTATTTTAAGATAACAATCTACTGGCTTACTCTCCTACGTCTGGGAGGTGGTGCAATTGGTGAGCATGTCCAGGTAAACCTTTGCGGAAATCGTTTTCTCAGGGAAGAAGAGAAGACCAGTCATATATTAGCCCACACGACGCATTGATTTTCAGACTGCCCGTAATAAGCATGCGTACGGACAAGTGGATTTTTATTTTCCCAAACACTCAAATTCTATCTGTTGACTGTACCACTAAGATGGAACGTATCCCCGTTTGAATCGATGACAGTTATCAACAAACCATTATCCTCGATAGTGAGGTTTTAAATGTCATTACACAGTTTTCAGGTTTTGGACGGTTACCAGGTTGCATATCTTCACAAATTTGTAACCTGTAGGCATGTAATTATAAATTATTGGGTAAGACACCTAGCGTACCAGTACTGAATTCAGGCAAGACCATCTACAAAAATAGGAGGCCATGACATTAGACAGAGGAGTTCTCTCTTTCAGTGAACTCACGCGGAAACCAATGATTCCGATTGGTTTCCAACGCTGTGGTGTATGACGTCAAGCACGACACTGACGTATCAGGCCGTGTAACATTAATGACGCCACAAACGCCGCAAAAGTAACCGGCACAACCAAGACGTCTGGAAAACAAAGGCCATGACATTAGAGAAATGATTTTCCTCTTTCAGTGACGTCACGCGGAAACCAAGGCTTCCAGTTGGTTTCTAACACTGTCGTGTATGACATCAAGTAGATATCGACGTATCAGGTCGAGTAACATGAGAGTGATCTCACAAACGAAGGGAAGTCGTCTCTCTAACGTTATGGTGTTGTTCGTTTTAGACGGCCTTGGTTCAGGCTCATTTTTAAGAGCCCGAACCCGAATTTTATATTGAAAAATAGAACCCAGGCCCGAAGTAGCTCGAAAACTGTGACTAACCTGTTTAGGCATTTTAAGTAAAAAATTTCAATTTTCTGGGACTGACATGTTAAGAATAATAATAAATTTTCTAAAGTGCTGCGTAAAGGGCAGGGAGGGGGTGGGGTGTTTAAATGGCTGGTCCGTAGGTTTAAATACCCCGCTGAATGGCTAATACTGAATGTGTTAACAGATGTCTTCTCAACCGGGGAGAAGGGTGAACCCTATGGCGCGGAGGTAGGGGGCAAAATTTTGTCCGAATGTAGCATATTATCTATAGTTCTTGTAGAAGCTTTTTCTTCTTCTGAGAAACCCACTAATGCATGGCCTGTTGAATTTTTTATTCAATCTCGGAATAAATAGACCTCCCAAGTTCCCACTCCCGAATCAAACGCTGAAGAATTCCCTTGACCAAATAGAATGTGTAAGAAAAGTTTCGTATGCTAAATCATATAAAGTCACATTAAAAAGAAAAGAAAATTCTCTCCCTCTCACTCACTAACTAGCTCACTCATTCGCTCACTAAGTCAGTCGTAAGAAATATTATGCAGCTCTAGCTCGGATCGTCTCAGCATTGTTGTGCACCATAGATTTAGACGTCTACATTTGGCTTGACGCCTGTCTCACCGATTACTCGGTCGAAATAGTTTGAATTTTCCCGACCGTCTCCCCCAAAATTGGGGAACTACCAATACTACCCCTCTTTATCATTGTTCTTTCCAAGAATTTTTGTTATCCACGACTTGATAACTTCAGATAATGTGGCTTTTCCCAATACTTCGTTCTGAACATTCGCTGAACACTGACAGTTCCTTTCGTTAACACAACACATTGTGCTTTCTCGGCCACAGACGCCATTTTAACTGCATTTCTTCCGCGGCGCTCCTAGTGGCGGATGTGGCAAATTAAATATACCAACACGAAAACTCAGTGCTTGTACCAGATTACCAGTTGAAAGAGAAAATGTCATATATAATTGGGAAACGAATTTTCCCGAAGAAATAATCCTTCATAAGTACACGGTAGGCATTGTAATGTTATTATTGGCATATTTTCACTGTATTCAATGAAACCACTTCCTTCAGAAAACTTGAAATTTTCATCGTCCTGGAGCGAGAAACGAATCCGCACCAGTCGAGCATGCTAGTCATTACACTATCCAGGACAAGGAAATTCAAAGCAACTGAACGTAGATATCTGAGAACCTTCAGATTTGCGCCAGTCGAAACTATTCGCGCCCCATAGTAAAAAGAACGTAGATGCCTGAAAACCTTCAGATTTGCGCCAGTCGAAGCTATTCGTGCCCCATAGTAAAAAGAACATAGATGTCTGAGAACCTACAGATTTGCGCCCCATAGTAAAAAGAACGGAGATGTCTGAAAACCTTCAGATTTGCGCCCCATAGTAAAAAGAACGTAGATGTCTGAAAACTTTCAGATTTGCGCCAGTCAAAGCTATTCTCGCCCCATAGTAAAAAGAACGTAGATATCTGAGAACCTTCAGATTTGCGCCAGTCGAAGCTATTCTCGCCCCATAGTAAAAAGAACGTAGATATCTGAGAACCTTCAGATTTGCGCCAGTCGAAGCTATTCTCGCCCCATAGTAAAAAGAACGTAGATGTCTGAAAATTTTCAGATTTGCGCCAGTCAAAGCTATTCACGCCCCATAGTGAAAAGAACGTAGATATCTGAGAACCTTCAGATTTCCGCCAGTCGAAGCTATTCTCGCCCCATAGTAAAAAGAACGTAGATGTCTGAAAACCTTCAGATCTGCGCCCCATAGTAAAAAGAACGTAGATGTCTGAAAACTTTCAGATTTGCGCCAGTCAAAGCTATTCTCGCCCCATAGTAAAAAGAACGTAAATATCTGAGAACCTTCAGATTTGCGCCAGTCGAAGCTATTCTCGCCCCATAGTAAAAAGAACGTAGATGTCTGAAAACTTTCAGATTTGCGCCCGTCGAAGCTATTCGCGCCCCATAGTAAAAAGAACGTGGATGTTTAAAAACCTTCAGATTTGCGCCAGCTATTCGCACCCATAGTAAAAAGAACGTAGATGTCTGAAAACCTTCATATTTGCGCCAGGTATTCGCGCCCCATAGTAAAAAGAACATAGATGTCTGAAAACCTTCAGATTTGCGCCAGTCGAAGCTATTCGTGCCCCATAGTAAAAAGAACATAGATGTCTGAAAACCTTCAGATTTGCGCCAGTCGAAGCTATTCGCGCCCCATGGTGAAAAGAACGTAGATATATGAGAACCTTCAGATTTGCGCCAGTCGAAGCTATTCGCACCCCATAGTAAAAAAGGGACGTAGATTTCTGAAAACCTTCAGATTTGCACCAGTCGAAGCTATTCGTGCCCCATAGTAAAAAGAACATAGATGTCTGAGAACCTTCAGATTTGCGCCAGTCGAAGCTATTCGCACCCCATAGTAAAAAAGGACGTAGATTTCTGAAAACCTTCAGATTTGCACCAGTCGAAGCTATTCGTGCCCCATAGTAAAAAGAACATAGATGTCTGAGAACCTTCAGATTTGCGCCAGTCGAAGCTATTCGCACCCCATAGTAAAAAAGGACGTAGATTTCTGAAAACCTTCAGATTTGCGCCAGACGAAGCTATTAGCGCCCCATAGTGAAAAGAACGTAGATATATGAGAACCTTCAGATTTGCGCCAGTCGAAGCTATTCGCACCCCATAGTAAAAAAGGACGTAGATTTCTGAAAACCTTCAGATTTGCGCCAGTCAAAGCTATTCGCGCCCCATGGTGAAAAGAACGTAGATATATGAGAACCTTCAGATTTGCGCCAGGCGAAGCTATTCGCACCCCATAGTAAAAAAGGACGTAGATTTCTGAAAACCTTCAGATTTGCGCCAGTCGAAGCTATTCGTGCCCCATAGTAAAAAGAACATAGATGTCTGAGAACCTTCAGATTTGCGCCAGTCGAAGCTATTCGCGCCCCATAGTGAAAAGAACGTAGATATATGAGAACCTTCAGATTTGCGCCAGTCGAAGCTATTCGCACCCCATAGTAAAAAAGGACGTAGATTTCTGAAAACCGTCATATTTGCGCCAGTCGAAACTATTCGCACCCCATAGTAAAAAAGGACGTAGATTTCTGAAAACCTTCAGATTTGCTCCAGTCGAAGCTATTCGTGCCCCATAGTAAAAAGAACGTAGATATAGGAAAACCTTCACATTTGCGCCAGTCGAAGCTATTTGTGTCCCATAGTAAAAAGAACGTAGATATTTCAGAACCTTCAGGTTTGCATCAGGCGAAGCTATACATGTCTCATAGTAAAAAGAACGTAGATATCTCAGAACCTTCAGATTTACGCCAGTCGAAACTATTTGTGCCCCATCGTAAAAGGAACGTAAGCATCATGGAAAGAATGTAAACATCGTAATTAAATTATTATATCCCACTGTAGTCAGGGTAATCGTTTATTGACAGCTTGTATAAAAAAAGACAAGACTGAGTGAAACAAAGGTGTTACTGCATTTGATAGGCTTAAAAGACATGCCGTGAAGTAAGTAGATGAATTTGCTGGTGTTCCGAAAACAACAGTCCAACGAATGCATCAGTACTAGTGTACATCTACACTGCTGGTCACCCAAAATGCAACACCAAGGACACGAGATAGCAAAGCCAGATTTACTGGACACATAGCAACAGATACAAAGATGAAACGATTGAGCTTACAGGCCCGTGCGACTTGCGGAACACGCAGACATCAATAGTTCGTGTGGCCCCATTGGCTGGCAATAACGGCTGCTACACGCCGCGGCATCACACGAAAGATGCTTTGGATGTGGGCTTGGGGTGTGTCGGTCCAGGCTGCTTCCACACGTTGCCACAGTTCATCAGGCGTAGACGCGGGTGGTGCTTGCCGGGCCACTCGGTTGCCTATCAGCTACCAGACGTGTTCGATGGGTGACATATCGGGGAAACAGGCGGGCCACGGCAGCAGTGACACCTGGTGGGTCGTGAAGAATTGTTGCACGATGCGTGCCACGTGCGGGCGCGCATTGTCCTGTTGAAACGTGGCCGCTGGCAGGTCCTGCAGGTAAGGGAGGACTACAGGTTCCAAAACGTCGGAGATGTAGCGGTGGCTGTTGAGTGTACCGGCGATGCGTACCAGAGGGGTGCGGGTGTCATATCCAATTGAGCCCCAAACCATAACGCCAGACGACGCACCGGTATGTCGATGCATAATGCAGGCGTCATACATTCTCTTGCCATGTTGCCGCCACACGCGGATCCGACCATCGTGGTGTTACAGGCAGAAGCGGGATTCATCAGAGAATACAATGTCGTGCCATTCCGTAGTTCAAGTGCAGCGTTCAACGGCCCACTGCCGCCGCACTCGCCGGTGGTGTAACTTAAATGGTAATCGGAACAATGGGCGCTTTGCGACAAGTCCTCACTCCTTCAGACGACGTCGAACGGTACGTGCTGACACAGGTTGTTACGCAACACACCCTAATTCCTGCGCTAACGTTCGTGATGTGGCGGTGCGATCCGTCAATGCCCGCCGCACAACATGCCGGTCCTCCCGTTAGGTGGTGTACCGCGGCTGCGGCAATCGCCCACGTCGGTCCATCGGTCCCTCCTGCACCCACCGAATCCATACTCGTCTCCCTGTGGCTGGATGTCGTCAGACACGGGCGCCGATGTCTCGGTACGATAAACCGCTGTCGCGATAAGCCACTATTCGTCCTCTGTCGAACTCCGAAGCGTGCTGGAATGACTGCCGTATTGTGCGACGAGGCATCAGGAAGCTTCCCACGCACAGGTCTGGCAGCACAACACACTTCCACTACTTACACCCCGCCTTCTGTGCACCCTTCTTATAGTGCTTTTCGGTGGCGTGCCGGGAGCACATGATTTGCATATGCCCTGCAATGCTAATCGTTTGCATGTCCTCTCGTGGGCGACGCATGCTGCGAATTTCAGGACAATCGGATGCTTCCTTCTTGGTGTTGCATTTTGGCTGGCCAGCAGTGTAATTTATACGCTAATCGTAGGCGTTACTGGAGTCGAGACTCAGTGCTGACAAACAAGGTCGGTCGACGTGTAACAAGTCTAGTGAGTGAGAGCGAATTTCGTAGCACACAGTAATTGCCACAGACAGATAATAACGAGCTACATCAGCCTATATCCGAAAGAAACTAAATTCCATACATACTTGAAGAAGAGTACCCAGGGAAAAAACGCCTGATAAGAGCACACATAAAGATTCCTGGTTGCAATGGCTAAGTTGAAAGTTTTAATACCTGCGACAAGACTCTGGAATACAAATGCCTGCAAAACTGTTTCCTGATCAGGAGTGTCGCTGTTTACTCTGTATTCCAAAGAATGCGTAGCAGGTAATTGTGACATGCACCTCTACTTCAACCTTCCTTTTGAGACCCTTTTTTTTTCTTATGCAAATTTAGTTTCTTCTCGATAAAGATTTTTTAAATTTAAAACCACATAGTTTCTCCAGATGAATTTGAAGTTGGCAAACCTGACAGCAGGTCAAAGGGCTATATATATACATACGTCTGAGATAGGAGTTCAGTGTGCAAAATAAGATGAGCATTAGAACGAGTTACATTCATGCACAGAGAGAGAGAGATCCCCTCCTCTCTCTCCACACACACACACACACACACAATCGAGTCACATATATATACACGGAAGAGTCACATTATTGTGACCACCAGCTAATATCCAGAGTAACCGCCGTGTGCTGCGCGGACAGCAGCTAGACGGGCTGGGAGTGACTCAAGAAGGTGCTGGAAGGTGTTCACAGGTATGTGGAGACATGTTGACTGCAGTACATGTGACAGCTGCTGGAGGGTGCGTGGTGGAGGATCCATAGAGCGAACAACACGATCGAGGTGGTCCCACAGGTGCTTAATCGGTTTAATTCTTGGAATTAGGAGGCCAGGGAAATACTTTGAAGTCTTCATTGTGCTCTTCACACCACTCTTGAAGATTTCCAGCGGTGTTACAAGTTGCATTGTCGTACTGGAAGATCCCATCCATCCTAGGGAAGACAATCAGCATGTATGAGTGTACGTATTCTGCAAGGATGAATTCTTAAAAAATTCGGTCCATTGTGCCTTCCACACGTATAAGTGGACTCAGAGAATGCTACGAAAACATTCCCCAGACGATAACTCTGCCCACACCAGCTTGTGCTCTGCCAGAGCTGAAGAGTGTTTGTAGGGCTGAAAGAGTGTTTGTTCTCCGATGTTTCTCGCCTTATACGCCAACGTCCATCAGTTCGATGAAGCAGAAAAGGTGACTCATCGGAGAAGGCAATTCTTTGACAATTAGCGGAGGTCCCATTCCGATACTGCTGTGCAAATGTAAGCCTTTTCTGCCGATGCACCTTCGTTAGCGTAGATGTAGTGACCATCCGTCTGCATCAGAGCCCCATACGCAGCAGGGTTCGCTGAACTGTCGTTTTAGACACACTTCCGGTAGCCCCCTGGTTCATTCGTCGAGTGAGTTGCTCCACTGTAGCGTGTCGATCGGCCCTCACGCGCCTTCGAAGCCGACGTTTACCTCTCACATCAATGGCACCTGGTGCTCCGCAGTTTTCACGTCGCTTTTTTGCAATGGTGCCATTTCTCAAATCACGATGCCTTTTAACTACAGCAGCACGGGAACAGTTCACAAACTGCGCTGTTTCAGAAATAGTGACACCCTTGGCCCGAAAGCCGATAATTATCCCTTTTTGCAACTCTGATAAATCTCCCCCACCCCTTTCGTCCATGACAGCAACGAGTGATATGTTTTCAGATCATGATCATATGTAGAGGACTTTAGGAAGGGAGTGTATGACCCCAGGTCTTAAACAACCCTTAGAAATAGAAAACTAGGAGATTTGGGCTAGAGTGCCCGATACGAAAGTGACACGGAAGCCAAGTAGAAAGGGGGAGGGAGACGCCCTTATTTATTACCCGGGGGCCAGTACTCGGGGTCAGACGGCTTAACGTACCCATCCGACGCACGACGGATATTTAGTGGATCGAGCGTTCGTACCTGCCTGGGATCGAACCTGAGGTCCTTCTCGTGGCAGTCATGAACGGTTTCCACTCGGACACTCGCGGCCAATATGTTTTCAGAATGCCTACAGCACACCTTATATACCCTCCAAGCCAACTCACGACACGTGCCTTCTTTCATTGGCTACGCGCTGTTGACGTCACAAGTAGGAGGTGGTCACTATAATGTGACTCGACTAATGTATATATATGTAATATAGTGTATATATATATATATATGTATGTATGTATGTATGTGAGAGAGAGAGGTTAGATGTTAAACGATATTTGTATAAGCAATTTGTAGTCGATAATAATCTTGCATTGATTCAGCACATTCACAGAGTGTTTAGTGTCCCCTACTCTGTGATTGAAGTCTATCTATCGTAATGTATTAAGACACCTTATTAACACTGTACTTTGAACATGCAAGATTTCCCAATAAAGAAAGTGGTTTGGATACACGTATATAAACTTTGCTATCACTGAATCCTGGGAGTGTTATTGAAGTGACATACACCAAAGAGCAAAAACATTATGATCATCTGCCTAAAATGCTGTTAATTTCCACGTGCCACCAAAATAGCTCTTACCGGCGGGGCACAGACGCTACAAGATTTCTAAAGATGTATTGTGGTATCTGGTACCAGCACATTACCAACAGATCCTTTAGCTCTCGTAAGTTACGTAGTTGAACTGCCGTAGATCGGAGTTTTTGTTCCAACACAAATCCCAGATGCTCTATTGGATTGATGTCTGGGGAATTTGGAAGTCAATGCAATACCTGGATGTCTCCCTCACGATCCACTACAAATTCTTCAACAATCTGGGCAGTGTTGCATAACGCATTATCCTGCTGAAAGAAGACACTACTAGAGGGGAATACCGTTACTATGAAAGGATGTACCTGGTCTGCAGAGATGTTTAGGTAGGTGGCAGACCTCAGTTCCTTGCACATATGGGACTGTACACAGGGATTCTCAGCAGAACATTGCCTAAAGCATTACACTTTCTCATCAGCCGCCCCGATGGTGCAGTGGTCTAAGCGATGGCTTATGACCATTCGTCCGAGAAGGGTCCGGGTTCGAATCTCGATGTGAGGTATGGATGTAGTGTTTGTCTTACGGCCATGGTTATCTCCCTTCCCTAGAACCAGCTGCCCTAAATTAGGGACGGGGGGACTTCTTATAGCCCATTGAGTTGCTCACGGTGGTCGTTAAACCTCCAATAGAAAAAAAAACTCAAAAAATAAGCCTTGAAGTTAAACTCAACGTTAAAGAAAATTCCAAGTCTACAAAATTATAAATAATGAACCTTTACATCCGGGCTATTTTCAGGACGTAATTGAAGCTGGAGGTCGAACTGTTATGTTATCGTGGATGCTTTACTTATCGGTCCATTAGTTGAGATATGGGTTTCTTTAAATCGGGTCGGCCTTATTGTGACATATACTCTGAAGTGACTTTTATTTTTGAGTGGCTCTGTCTATGTAAATTTGAGTTCGTTCTCTTTTAGCGTCTTCAAACTTAACGTTGGCCGCCCCGGTGGCGCAGTGGTCTAAGGCGTTGGCCTCTGATCATTCGTCCGTAAGGGGTCCGGGTTCGAATCCCGGTTAGGCATGGATGTTGTGTTTGTCTTACGGCACTGCTTCTCTCCCTTCCCTGGAACCAGTGACCCTAAATTAGGGACGGGCGACTGCTTATAGCCCATTGAGTTGCTCACGGTGGTCGTTAAACCTCCAACCAAAAAAAAAAAAAAAACTTAACGTTATATTTTCTCTCTCGCGAAATTGGGTTGGCAACAGTTCTGAGGTCAGAGAGCATGATGTATGCACGTGACAGAACTAGAGATTTAATCTTGAAGCAGCAGCAAAAAGTGTGGTGTGGTGTGGTGTTATAACTGTGGAAGCTGTGTTATTCTGAAGTTTGATTTACTGTAAGGCGGTGTGTTAAGCAAGATGTTATATATCTAACGTTTGGAGTTAAAGCTTTCTGTTGTGGATTCAGCTGTGCTGTTATATTTTAACGTTTGGAGTTAAGCTTGTGTTAATTAGTTGTGAAGTATACTAGCATTGTGATTAATTCCTGGCGTATTTTGGAAACAGTGAAGCAAAATGTGCATACGATGTTGATGAATAAACAGTAAAAGTAAGTCTTCCCGAAACTTTATTTTTAATAACTTTGTTTCCCTTCAAAAGAAATCTTCAGCAGTGTTCTCAACGTTTCAGAGAGTAAATAACACAACAATATTCAAATTCTAGATGCCTAGCAGTTGCATTTTGTCGATCATTTGACCACCAAACTCTAAATAGACTTCACGGTGTTCCAGGATGAAATGTGGGGTGGGTAGGGCTGAAACTATTTGTAACTGGCATAAGGGTGATAACTTGGCAATGGATGCCTGAATCACTGGATTTAAATCCATTTGAAAGCATTAAGGACTATCTCGAACAGAAGATGAAACGCCGGCATAAGGATCCACGTAATCTAGCTGAATTAGGAGAGTTAAAAGAAGTGGACCAGAACTGATGAAGATTATATCCGAGGACTGGTATCATCCATATCCAACGGACCGCTCCTGTAATTCAAGCAAAGAGAGGTGTAATTTTAGGTGACAAAGAGAGATGTAGTATTAGGTGAGAAAGAGAAATGTAATATTAGATGAGAAAAGAGAAATGTAATATTATATGAGAAAAGAGATATAGTATTAGGTGAGAAAGAGAGATGCATTAGGTGAGATAAAAATATCGTATTAGGTGAGAAAGAGAGATGCATTAGGTGAGATAAAAATATCGTATTACGTAAGAAAGAGAGATGTCGTATTATGTGATCAGAGAGATGTAGTATTAGGTGAGAGAGATAGATGTAGTATTAGGTGAAAAGAAAGATGTAGCATTAAGTGAGAAACTGCAGAGGTGACTGATTTTTTTCTGACCCGAAACTAATTTTTAGAATTCATATTTTAGAAGCAGCGATTGCGAGTGAAATCGAACATGCATCTATGCTCCCTAGCTAGAAAACTGTACATTATTATGAAGTTGAAGATCCGCACAAAGTGGTAGATACTATGAAAAGTATCTGAGGAGGAAATGTTTTCATTCAGTGCTATTATATGAAACACAACGGAGTTAATAGATATAGGTGCTGCTGCGCTGGCTGAGTTATCATAGAAGAGGGCGTAACACTTCTTATTCACTCAGTTCTTTTTGCCGGTTATCACAGTCAACTGATTGCAGTTTTCGTGTAGCAAAGCTGCAATAATTTTTTTTTAGATTGGAAGTTTAATGACCACAGTGAGCAACTCAACGGGCTATAAGCAGTTGCCCGTCCGTAATCTAGGGTCACTGGTTCCAGGGAAGGGAGCAAGCCAGTGTCGTAAGACAAAAACAACATCCATGCTTCACTGGGATTTGAACCAGGACCCCTTTCGGACGAATGATCAGAGGCCATCTCTTAGACCACTGCGCCACCGGGGTGGTAAAGCTGCAATTAAATGGGAACAGTAGTATCCAAAAACATTGAATCTTGAACTGAAATATCTTTTCTCTATGATTCGCTCATTAGATACAGATCCGGTTTACAGACATTGAGCTTAATATTCAACTGGATTCACCCAACTCCCAGTTAATTCTAGAGTTGCTCTTTTTTCTCCGCGCACAAGCCTTGAGACATATTTGTCTTTTTGTCCAACAACATCCTCTCTAGCTCTCGGAATCCATCTGCCTTCCTTTTTTCCATGTCTTCAGCCGGACCCCTTGACCACCGCCCGAAAGAAAATCAAAGCTTTTATCTCTCAGATGCCCTCCATTCATAAAACTCAAGCATCGTGGAACCTATTCTGCTTCGTATGCTGACAACGGCCGCAAAATACAGTTTATTGCAATGAACTTTGGATCCTACGTTCCTTGAAATCGGAGACCCAAAGGATCTTAACTGACTCCCATCCTAATTAGGGAGACATACTAGCACCTATTGAGAGCGGGAAATATTTGCCCTCTAAACAAAGTTCCCACCAGGGTTGACAAGGTAATTTGCTCGTTACGTATTTTACGTAAATTACGCGTAATATACAGACAATTTACTTGGTGTAGAAAACCAGTTTTTTACGCACACGTAAAAAACTAATTTTCTTTCATGTGTGTGTATAAATAATATAATATAAAAACCACTTTAATTATATTACATTTTAAACTTAAAATTTCTTGTATATTACACTACGAAATCATTATTCTCTTAAGATTGTTCATACAGCTCAGCCACCTATTAACAGATTTCTTTTTAGAAATTATAATGTGTCTGTTCTTTCTTGTATATTAAAAATGGAGAAAATAATCTACCTCTTGCACTAGCATCGATAAAAATCACAATGTATATTTAATATAATTCAAGATTCTATTAACAGCTTCAAATTCGTCGAGTGTATTTTCATATTTATGCAATTCTATAAAATAAGCAATTTTATATTCAGTTTGTTCACCAAAGATAATATTTTGACATGAATGTCTACGGCATGTCTATAATGCACAATATTGTACATTTTCATTTAATAATATTTGTGTTTGACATGTTATCCAGGTGTACACTTCGAAATCATAATTTTACCCTTTTAAAATTCTAAACGTTTTTCATATTGATTGTGCTATACTTATACCCTTAAAGGAAAAAAACTGTAGATCTGACAAAACATTAAACTATTTGTTTTAAATGTAACTCTTTAAATGTTTATAATTGTCACTCTCAGTTCTCACACACCCTTAATGACACTAATAATCATCACTGTTATGATCTTGTAACTTAAAAGTATGATATATTTGAACCAATTTCATCGAACGTTCGAAGCTGAGCCGGTTTCTTGTAGTATTATGGACAAAAGACCAATTGGAGAAAAAAGTCTTTCAAGTTGGACTGAAGAAGCTGGGATGTTGATTAACTTCAAAGCAACTGCTGACAACTCCTTATGGTGCCGACTGGCGAAGTACCAGAATGTCCGTGGTGATTTAACACCCTTCTTCATAAGCGCTCCAAACTTTCCAGATTTTTCTCGATACTGTTGAAAACTGGTTATCCCCGAGGGTCGAGGTCCTCTAAAATGAACTCCTCTACTTGTTCATGATGTTTCTCATTCATTTTCTGCCCCTGGTACACAGGATGGAGAACATTGGCTGCAAGGCTGTATACATTTAGAGATTGGTTTCTCCTTTTTTCTACATGTGGCATGATGTCCTTATGGTCTTCAGGTAGACGTAAGTCCATTCACAATTCAACTGCATCTGCAGCAGTTGCTTCTTTTTTCTGGCATGTATTTATTAGCTGACTTACTGGATTAAGAACTGCGATTGTAACGGCAACTTCTTTGAGAAAGGCACTATTATAGAGGAGGGACTTAATTTGAGAAGACAATTTCTCAGCTTCATCAGTGGCAGCAACTTTCCTCATTGCACTTAGATTGTTAGTCAAGGACAAAGAGGCATCTGTCTGAGAACACTCGCGAGTGTCGGCAGCGAGGCATACTTTTGAGCCACCATTTTCAGTCAGTTCATGTTCTCGATCAGGGTGCTTGAAAGACCTCAACACCATGTTCACACGAGATAAAATGTTTTTCGAGAGAAGATCCTTAGCTAGAAGATTTCCAGTATGGGCATTGCAGGCAGAACGCCACAGGCCGTGATTTTTAACCATTTTAACCACATTATTGGCGTTGTCGGAAACTGTACAATAAAGATTCACATTGTATCGTTCTTTAGGTAGCTTTTTTGATTCACTGACCACATCACAAAGTGCTTCACCTGGTTCTAGCGAACCAGACATGTCGACAGCATAAAGAAAAACATTTTCAGCTTTGCCAGTACTTCCACAGGTATTGTGAAGAAGTGTTACAACATTTTCCGTGTTGTTCGATTCATTTTTACAACAGTCTATGAGCAAAACGGAGTCTGTGTCTGCAGCACTGATGGTGATCTTGGTACCTTCATCATACACATCGTCCAGAAGTTTATCAGAAAGGGCTTTTCTTGTTGGTGGTTTACAGGCAGGCGGCATTTTTTGACAGAACTGTTTAAAATGCACCGATTTTTACCACACTAAATGGGATGTTGCAACCATAGAAAACCTTGGCAATAGCAAGATCTATTTCCTGCTTTGTGGAGGCATTCATTCTGTCCAAAAATCGGGTATCAGTTGTTTAACCGTGGAAGGTTTATAACTTATAGTGATGGGTGATTCAAGGTAGAAACTGTCTTACTCTTCATGAGATGAGGAGGGTACACTCGTCACCACGGACACGGTTGAGCAGGAACTGGGGCTGGGGCTTTCAACTGGAACCATAGCACCGTCAATGTCTATAGACATTTCCGAGTCCGATCGATGGAGGGTAGAATTGGAATTCGAAGGTGGAGGTGGCGGCCGTGGCAGCGGTTTAGGAGCTTTGGCAGAAGTCCGGACGCAGACCATCCTGTAGGCTTTCAGACGCTCCCTTGCTGTATTCTTGACAGTTAATCCACATTCAAAACACTTGGCACAGTTCTTGTGTTCCACTTTAAGTGTAATAAATCCGAGTTTCTCGAACACATTATGAAGAGGTCGACCGCCGCGCTTCATAGTGGGAAGAGTCTTCAATTAGAATGTTGAGCCTCCTTCAACGACTAGTGAGGATGAAAAAAAAACGGTGTTTAATAAGAACGCTCTCAGCTTTGAACTGAAGTCAACACTAAAATCTCCCGCATTTATATAACAGAAAACATGTGAAGTTCGCATAGTTATAGTTTTACCGCCGAGCCAACGAGAAGCCGACGCTGTTGAACTTCTGCGTCTGTCTAGCAGTGAATCACTGTAGAGACAGGAGCAGCCAGCTATCGTCTCGTTTCACTTTAAACTACACCGCGGCGTGGCTTCTGACATCCTTTGCCGAACATAATATTTTAAAGTGGGCCCCACACTAATTATCATAAAGAAAAGGATTTCCCCGTGTGAATAGTAAAAAAGACAAAAAAAAAAAAAAAACAATACCACGTGATACTGATGTGTATGTGGTATCCTTGTGGTATGTCACGTGGACGTGGCAGTTTGCACTGTTCCAATAAGATCATATAAAAATACCAAAGGGTATGTTTGTTTTATAAAGGATCTCCTTTTTTGTGGTATTCGTACATAGCAAGTTAATTAACAGCACAAAATCATGGGGTTTTTTTAATTACGTATTTTACGCGTAATTTACATGTCACGTAGAAAACCTTTTTCTACACGTAATTGCACAACCCTGGTTCCCATATATTTACAACATTCAAAAAATTATTAAAGTGAAAGTTTCTGAGTATTTACGTATTAAAATTAGGAATTCATAACTGAAATGTTAAGTATTCAAATACAATTAGGAATTCATAACTGAAATGTTAAGTATTCAAATACAATTAAAAATTCATAAAATTAACATTGCTATCCACTAGCATAGAACACTAAAAGGTATTAAAAATTACGAACAATTACACAGGTTCCTATCTGTTCGGGTTTCAGTTTCCAGATGAAGTACCGCTTTGTGTTTGCTCTACGACGCTCGATCTCTACGTATAATATTAGATGCTTGCAAGGATCGTTAAACACCGAAATAAAAAATAAAATATGTGAATTTACGCCCCCCTAGATCCCCCATGCAACAAATTTTGCCGTTTTCAAAGTTCAGGCTATCCAATTGTTTTTTAATTGGCTGACAGGTTTACTGGTAGAAACACTGTGTAAATAGACGGATGGACTAATAACATGAATTTTGACATACCTATAGCAACTAAGAATGTCAAAATACCGCCTAGATTTGTGTAAAACATTCGACTTCATAGGAGCATATAAATATTTCATGGTTCTTTTACAAAACGTGTCAATGGGTGGGCATTAATAAAAGTATCAAACCAACGCACTGATTAAATGACTGCATGGCCCGGTCCTTAAGCCAAATAATGTCTAATACTAATAGATCGACTTAATAGTAGAAATATTTATGTAGCTGTTAAAACGAAATATTTTCCTAAATTTGGTTTATGAGGTTTAAAATATGAGGAGAAAATACCATAGCACAGAATCGTAGGCAATAAGCGAAAGCTGCGAAAATACACGATCCAGAGGTATTTTGCGGTTCTCAGAAATGTGAAACGTTATGCAGTTCTCGGAAAAGCTGATACACGTTTACACCATCTGTGTCGTTCGGAGAAGCACAGAAAAGGCCTTTAAACGGCTTTAAGCCGACCTTGTGCGGCTTACACCTTCGCTGAAGCTTTCGATGAAAACTTGATTCAAGAGCTAATGAGGGTGGGATTTGCCTTACGCGAACTTAACATGGAAGAGAGATAATTTAACCTTCGTGTAGTATATATATATATATGAAAGGCCGCAGTAATAGATGTTCTTCAACTGGAAATGAGAATGCATCACTCCGAGTCCTTAATGACGCTTTCTGAGCGTCAATCGGGTTCAGAATGCGCGTCTTTGACTAACAGCAAACTTTTCACTTGAACGACGCAATGCTCCCTGCTGCAAGTGATATTAAATCATTAGACGTCCATTAAATGGAGTAACTCTTCGAGACAAACAATGGACGTTACCCTTATAATCCTTAGCGAAAATATATACTCAGAATGCTAGGACTGCATATTTGGACTATTTTTGTTTTATAATCATGGGTTATTAATCTTATGTAAGAAAGTGGTAACTTGGTTTATCCTTTAATGGGTTGATAATAAAAGCAAGTAAAACAAATTGCTTTTTTCAGCCACAGCTTAAGGATCCTCCATACCTCGTGAAAAATAGCTCAAAACACGCATTTGCAGAACGAAATTACATATGTAAAAAAACAATTAAGAAATCCGGTTTTTTTTTCGATTGTAGAATAAACATTGATCCATGTTTCTGCGTTTCTATATTAGAGTCACTTTGCGGAGTAATGCCTTAATTATTATCCCAAAAGTGTATAATAATGGGCAGATTGACAATTATTTTTAAAAAGTTCTAATTTTGATATCTGCTAGGTTAAAAAGCAGAAAAATAGGTTGATATTTTCTCTCGAAATAAAAAAGTTTGGGAACACATACGAGTGATATGATATATTGATTTTTTCATCTACATGATGATATATTTGTTTCAATTTCGCATTCGGTGGAATTGAAACAATACGGGGTATAGAGGACTCTTAACTAAAAGTTAAGTTCAACAGGATCTTGTCGTCCCCCTTATGAATGAAAGTCTTTTACTTACGAGAAAATTTATGTATTCTCACGGATAAAAATTTGCGTGTCGATAAAACTAACTTTAAGTTATAGCATGGGATGCTTAATACTTGCTACAACATAACAATAATTATATTAAAAATCAATCAATTTTCTCTTACAAGGGAAGCTATCGGACTTCCCGACGACAACCGTCACGAAACGTTCTGTGGTGGACAAGCATGACGCCAAAGGGACAGGTGTGAAGAACAGCATATCGCAATCGCCCGAAACCCCTAGAACATGGATTATAAAAGTGGGATTCCCGCATGTAATGTATGCAGGAGCCGCGGATGGCTTAGTGGTTAGCGAGTCAGACTATCAATGCAAGGTCCACAGGTTCGAACCTGGGCTGATCTTTCAGAGATGGTGTGATTGACTAACAATCGCTGAATATTCGCCGTGCATCGGACGAGCACGTCAAGTGACGGCCCCCAGGCTGGACCCACTGGTTAAATGGGCATCCTTTCCTATGCCCCCCCCCCCCTGAAATTCTCTCACCCCTCTATGTGCAACATCCTACTTGTATGGTGGCGCCATCTACTGTACTCTAATCTCACTACAAACTGTTCTGTCAAAGTCGCTAGACTTGCTCTCATTCCTTCCGTTTCTGTGTCCTGCCCAAAAGGCGATCTCGCTGTAGGTGGCTGGGACCTAAACTCTACTCACTGTGGACGGAAGTCCTACAAGAGAATGACAAATACTGTGTAATGTATGCAGCCATAAAGTGTCAAACATTTACCTGTTAGATATGAGGCACCTAAATGTCGAGAGAGACCACGTACAAAACCATTAAGTTGCAAATGTCATATACATACCTCACTCCAAGTCATGGTAATGTGTTGAGAGAAGGCAGTGCTGCAACGGTTTTCTTTGCCACTTTCACATTGTCATAGACACTCTGCATGGTTTGTCCGGAAAACTGTTCGTGAATGCTTTTCCGTTTCACTTTGGGGGGTGATGGTTCATAGGAACTCGAATTGCTTTGCTCGTTGTGAGCTGGAGTTCCCGGTGTATCACTATGTTCAGATAACATGTCCGACGTTTCATCACTATCACGCCACAATGTCTGTCCTACAAACATGTCAGCGTCTCCAATGACATGTTGCTCCAAAACGCTATACAACTGCCTTGCAATTCTCCTGTCGATGTAAGTCGGGGCCATGTCGTCCGCTTGGTATTTCTGCGTCACCTCGTTCGCCAGTATCTGTACTACAGCATGAGGGTTACAAACCATTTTCTTAAAACACACAACACAATATTTGTATGCGTACGAACAGGCCCGTGTGCTGTCTCGCACTACCAAGGCTGAACTGAATCACCTACAAGGCTGTAACATTAAGCGAAAATAGCGAGGACAAAAGTTAGGTGTTGGGACGCAGCGCCATCTATTGACGTTTGACTAAGAAACAAGCTCGTTGTTTCGGTATCATTATTTACATCATTCGAACAGACGGATTTTACTAACATTCTGAACTCGTATCATTGGGCTAGAGGAAAATCTGTCCTCGTTTAATGGGTCATAAAACTATTACATAGTTTGAAAAATGAAACACGCGAAGTGGCTACTTTTTCTTTAAAATGCATTATCATGGGTAGCTAGGCCTAACATGGCTACTGATTAAGAATACATGATAAAATCTGTCATTAAAGTAATACCTAGCAGTATTTACAAAATGAACTCATAACTGTTTATTATGCAAGTATGTTACCACTCCCTTTTTTTCATTTTTGTAATAGTACAGTAATCTGCGGCATCACGCCTCTTAGAAACACGTCTGCTATCTTTTGTAGGAGCCACTTTCTATATGATGTGAATAACCTGGAAATGCATGGATGGTACATCTCCCTTCAGTCGCTTGTAGCACACGCTTGGTACGTAATTATCAGGATAAAAATGCTTACTACAAAGAAAAAAACAACAACACTCGACGACGATTGCCATTTGGCTAAAACTCCTGCCTAGATATTACTTTCAACCACAGTCGCTTCAGGCCTGACCTAAAAGGAACTTGTGTAATGATGACATTCCCACAGTTTTCTGTTTTGAAGACGTGCACATCGGAAAATAGCGGTAAACCGTATGGAAAAAGGATTATATTTTGTGGTAAAACCAAGGCATTGCTTTAAAACTGCAGTGGAAATTTTTTAACAAACACAGTCTAGCCATTCAAATAACACAGAAATGGCATTGTTTATACCTTGGGACGCAGTGCCATCTAACGGCAGAAATTAATCACTGGCCAATCACCTAAAGTCTATCCAGTTCAGCCTTGACACTACTCAGGTTAATGTTATAGCCTGTTCATCCAGTTCAGCTTTGACACTACTCACGTTTAACAGTCACTGACGTACACAACGCAGGATACCTTCCAGGCATGCACAATATCACCCAATCACATCACACCCACATTTACATGTTGTTTGACACTTTATGGATGCATACATTACAGGCGGACGTCCCACTTTTATAAGCCATGTTCTAGGGGCTGTGGGCGATTGCAGAATGCCGTACTTCACATCTGTTACTTTGGTGTCATGTTTGTCCACCACAGAAGGTTCCGTGACGACTGTCGTCGAGAGGTCCGATAGTTTCCCTTGTGAGTAATGCTCAGACCTGTTGATAGATGGCGCGACCTGTACATTCATGACGTCAGTGGACAAACATGTTGGATTACTTAGTTATGATTGTGTTTTAGCAAGTATTAAATATCCCATGCTATAATTTAAAGTTAGTTTTATCGATGTGTAAATTTTCATCCTTGGGAATACATTAATTGCGAAGAAAATATGTAAAGAAGTTTTGCCATTGGAAACATAGGGCAGAGATTTTAAGTGTAAGCACCTTAAACCTTTGATTGTAGTTTCAATTAAAAGACAAACGATTACGCTACCTTAGCTCGGAAATCTGCAGCACCATCCGGCTATTTAGAGACCATTGAGCAAGTTTTAATAAATATAAGTTTTATTTAGAAACGTTTTTGACAAACAGTCAGCTAGTTGAAGCGTGTTCAATAAGTAAAGCCTCCACGCAAGTGTCTTGCGCATGATTTGTTGCTTTGAACCAGTCGGACGGAAAACGATTGTGCTATGAGGTTCATTTTACTGCGTAACAGAATTCCGTACACCTACTTGTTCGTATTTAATTGTGTTTAAAATGGATGATTCTTTATCAACTGTGTCGAGGTGTGTTAAACAACCATCAGTTATTGAGCTTCTAACGCATGAAAATGTACCTATCAAAGAAATTCACGCTAGATTAGAGGCAATTTATGGTTCTGGAACTTTGGACATAAAAACTTTTCGTCTTTGGGTAAGAAAATCAAAGAACAATGGAAGAATGTTGGCCGTAAAGAATCAGCCGCGGAGTGGGATGTCTGTAATCGCAACTTGCGATTTAAAGAGAGCAAAACATCGCTGAGCTCATCAGGGAAAATCGAAGAATAACTCAGATAACCATAGCAGATAGGCTGAAAACTAATTTACATATTACAGCATGGTGTCAATGACATTGTTTACGTTTATGGATACAACAAAGTGTGTGCTCGCTGGGTATCTAACGACTGAAATGAAAAAAACAAGAAAGATAACACTGAATTTTCGGGTGTAATGAGTACACTTTTTGAATCTGTTCTGACGCAAATTAAATTTATCAAAACCAATGAAACCGGTATGGAAAACAATAGCATCGCACGGAAGAAAGAAGTTTTTCAGTCGGGTTTTTAATCTCGCAGATATCGCTGTAAACGGAATCCTGAGCTTACGCCCTCTGGTGGCAGTGCGTTAACAAAAATTTGAATTTATATCAGAAACATTTCGCAGCGGAAACGCTCTCCAACAAAGAAATAATTTTTCAAATCGGACACTTCGAAGCAGAGATATGGAAAAATATAAGATATGTATCTACGCCCCCTGACGGGAAAACCATGCATTATTTTAGGAAGAAATTATTCTCAAAAGGTTTTTGTTGTGTGCGGTATCGGTCCAAGAAAAAAAAATTTAGTCGAGTTTTCAGGAGCCCAGAAAGATTTCTACTCCAAATTATATGAAAGGGATGATACATGCACTCCAGACATCATGAAAGATACCAGTACCAGAGTTCCTCCAGTCCTTCCAGCAGAAGTTGCACATGCAATCAAGAACATGAAGCAAGGAAAAGCTCCAGGAGAAGATGGAATTACTGTAGACATCATACAAGAAGCAAGTGGAGAAATCGAAACGGTACTCGCCCAAATTTTCACTCGATGCCTTAATGAAGGAAAGATTCCTGAGGATTGGAACACCGCTACAATGATCCTGCTACATAAGAAAGGTGACATTGAGGATCTCGGAAACTACAGACCTATCAGCCTCCTATCAGTAGTTTATAAAATCTTCACTAAAGTTCTTTCACACCGCTTGAAGGTAACACTGGACATGGCTCAACCGAGAGAACAAGCTGGATTCAGGAGTGGCTACAGCACAATAGATCATATCCACGTGCTGAGAGAACTAATTGAAAGAGCGAGGGAATATGAACTTCCATTGTGCATGGCTTTTATCGATTATGAAAAAGCCTTTGATTCGGTGAAACCATCAGCAGTTACAATGGCTCTGAAAACCTGCGGTATTGAAGATGCATACATTAATATTATTAATAACATCTATGAAAATGCAAGTGCAAAGATTAGGCTGTTTGAAAATACAACACACGTAAAAATTGGAAAGGGAGTGAGACAAGGTGACACCATATCTCCGAAGCTCTTTAATGCCACATTGGAGGGTGTTTTTCAGTCACTGAGCTGGGAAAACAAGGGGATAAAGATTAATGGAGATTATCTAACCCACCTTCGTTTTGCTGATGACGTAGTCATTTTTGCAACTACCCCATCAGAGCTGCAGAGTATGATCCAGGAACTTGCTGACAAGAGTAAAGAAGTGGGATTAAAAATGAACTTTCAGAAGACAAAAGTGATGTTCAATGCTTTTACAAGAAATGAAGATTTATCGATTGATGGAGAAAAGCTGGAGATAACAGACACGTACGTTTATCTTGGACAGCAGATATCAAGTGAGGGTCACATTGATGAAGAAATTAATCGGCGTACAAAACTTGCCTGGAGAGCTTTTGGAAGAAACAGCATAATTTTCAAGAGCAATATGCCATTATGTCTTAAAAGAAAAGTGTTTGATCAATGCATCCTTCCAGTGCTTACGTATGGTGCGGAGACGTGGACCTTAACTAAAAGAGACATACAAAGGCTGCAGACAACTCAAAGAAGCATGGAGAGGTGCATGCTTGGTGTAACCAGGAGAGATAAGAAGAGGAACTCGTGGATCCGAAAAATGACAAGAGTGGAAGACATCATGATCAGAGTTAAATCCCTGAAATGGCAATGGGCTGGACATACTGCCAGAAGGACAGATCATCGATGGACAGCCGAAATTTTAGATTGGATTCCAAGGGACAGGAAAAGACCCAGAAGAAGACCACATGGGAGATGGGTGGATGAAATTCGAAAGTATGCAGGGGTGACATGGAGGAGACTGGCACAAGACAGACCGTTGTGGAGGAAACTTGGGGAGACCTTCGTCCAGCAGTGGATTGATAATGGTTGACAATGATGATGATGATGACATCAGAAGCAGAAATTAACACTTATGCTCCCTGGTGGCCAAACCGTTCTTTACCAAATATTAGAAATTATATGTAAAACATTTTCCATCAAGAGCTGTATGCGATACAGAAAGAATTTTTCAAATCGAAGTTTTAGAAGCTGAAATAACGCAGAAAACGCAATTTGCCTTTGAGCCCCCTTGCGGAAAGTCTATGATATACTTGAAAATTTGGAATTTATGTGAAAAACATTTCGGATCGGAGACACAATCCAACATAGAAGGAATTTTTCAAATCGGATTCTTAGAAATATAGATATTGACAAGAACAAGGTATTTATCTACGCCCCCTAGCGTAGAAACCATGCAATATTTTAAGAAGAAAATATTCCAAAAAGGTTTATAGACGTGAGCGGCATCGGCCCACAAAAGAAATTTTTTCAATCGAGATTTCAGAAGCTCAGATTTTGCTACAAATGCATCAGAAGCGGAAATTAAGACCTACGCCCCCTGTTGGCCAAATTATTTCTTACCAAAATTAGAAATTATATGCAAAGGATTTCCCATCAGGATCTGTATCCGGTGTAGAAAGATTTTTCAAATCGTAGTTTAAGAAGCAGAGATATAGAGGGAAACGCAATTTACCTTCACAACCCCTAGCGGAAAGTCTATGAATTACTTGACGAATTTGAAATTATTTGGAAAACATGTCACACTACAGGCTATCCAATAAAGAAATAATTTTTCAAATCGTACCATTAGAAGCAGAGACATTGATAAAAATAAGATATACATCTACGCTCCCTAGCGGAGAAACCATGCAATATTTGAAACAGAAAATATTCCAAAAAGGTTTATCGACGTGAGTGGCATCGGTCTATGAAAAAAATTTTCAATCGATATTTTAGGATCTCAGATTTTATGGCAAATACATCATAAGCAAAAATTAAACTTCACGCCCCCTGGTGGCCAACGTATTCTTTACCAAAAATTAGAAATTATATGCAAAAGATTTTCCATCAGAAGCTTTATCCTCTGGAGGAAAAAGTTTTCAAATCGGAGTTTTAGAAGAAGAGGTATCGGGGAAAACGTAATTTATTTTACGCCACCTAGCGGAAAGGCTATGCTTAACTTGAAACCGTAACTATACCTAAAATACTCATCGACATAAATGGAATCGAAAGATAAAATAATTTTTTCAATCGGATGTTTAGAAGCAAATATATGAAATAAAAATATATTTTGAATTCGACATGATCTGCATTTACCCCCTCTAGCGGCAAAATTGTGCATCGTAAAAATAAAAACGAAATAAAGGGTCATCATTCGCATATTTCAAGCTCCGCAATGCAAAATAAATTTTTCAAATCGTACTCATATTTGCAGAGATATGGTGTCTACAGACGGATGGACGGACAAACCGATAACATAAGCACGATCTTTTTCTACAAAAGACGTGCTAAAAACAAGACTTGAAACGCACAAAAGGTTGCGTTCTCGCTATGAATAATGTGGAAGTGATTTTCTCCAAAGCGTTGTGATTGGTGATGAAAGTTGGGTTTACCATTATGACCCAGAAATAAAAAATGAATCCCTGGAATTTCGATACTCATCTTCTCCTCGAACGAAACAATTCCAAACTCAAATTTCTGCCAGTAAGTGCATGCGTACTGCGTTCTGGGATTACAAAGGCATTATTCGTCAGGAGTACATGGTCAAAGGTACAACTAGAAACTCTGATATCTACGTGCATACAGTACATAAGTAAAAGCAATGAATAAACCGAGTGAATGGGGAAGGAAAGTCGATGATTCTGTAAAACCACAAAGCCAAACCCCAAGCCAGTGCTTTCACTTCAGATGCCATACAGAAAATCGGGTTTGAAGTTTTTGAACATCCTATCTACAGCCCGGATTTGGCTCCGTCCGATCGCTGGTTGTTTTCTTTTCTCATGAGATATCTGAAAGGAATTCTTCAGTTGTTCTGTGATGAAGATTTTCAAGCCGCTAGGAAGAAATAGTTCCATGAACAACCTGAAGATTTTTACAGAGATGGGGTTAAAAAACTTGTTAAATATCGGCACATCTGTATCGAACGTGAAGGGGACTATGTAGAAAACTGAAATGTGTGAATTATAAAGTACACATTCTCAGCTTTGTTCATGTTTTGTGTTTTGTTGCAAATTTGATAACTTGCAACTGGGCTTGTATGTACACTATATTGACAAAAGTCACCGGACATCTAGAAGTGAAACACAACATAGCATTTATATACGTTAGTACGGTGTCAGTCCACCTTTGGCCTTAATGCATGCAATGGTCCTTCGAGACATGCTTTCGACAAGGTTTTGGAACGCAGCGATAGGTATGTGCTTCCACTCCGCACGTAATGCTGCCGCTAACTGTTGCTTTGTAGTACGCCTTGGTTCCGAACTTCTTATGCGGCGCTCTAATTCATCCTATAGGTGCTCTATGAGATTAAGTTCAGGGCTCTGTGCTGGCCAGTCCACATACGATACGGAATTATCATAAAACCACGACGTGACAGTCCTTGCTTTATGGCTCGGTGCACTATCCTGCTGGTACCAACAAGGTTCGATTCCATAGTATTGCCACAGAGTTGATATGGCATAATTGTCCAAAATATCGAGGTTGACGTGCTGGTTAACAGGTTTGTCCACGATAACCAATGGGTCGAAAAACGCTCCCACACGAGTACACTGCCAGCTCCAAACTTGACCGTAGGACCAGTTCACTGTGGTAAATAGCGTTCCCCCGGCTGCTGTCATACCCAAACATGGCCATCAGACTGATGAATCGTATATCTGGATTCATCAGTACATAGGACACGTTTCCGTTGATCTACGGTCCACGATAAATGTTCTTTACACCATGCTAAACGACGAGTAGCATTCCGAGCGGAAATGAAAGGCTTATGAGAAGCCGCACTACTACGGTAACCCATAGAATGAAGTTTTCTGCAAATGGTACGTGCTCATACCGAGGTTCCAGCATTTTTACTCACCTGTAAACTGAGGTCTTGTGCAGTTCTCCGTCGATTAGCTGTAACGACTCTCCTGAGGCTTCGACATCCTCTATCACTGATTGTCTTTGGGCTGCCGGTACGTTTTGCTGCTTCAGGCATGTCATGTGTCTTCCACTTATTCAGTATACCCAAAACAGTTGACTTGGATATGTTTAAACGCCTCTCTGTTTCTCTTATGGACAACCCACTAATACACTGGCGGAAAAAAAAACCCCAACACCACGAAAAAATAGTTGTAGAGGAATGAAATGACGGCAATACATTTGTATAGGTAACATATTTAAGCGATTAAGGTTTCAAGATCACAGCTTAATGTAAGCGCGAGAAGAGCCATTTTAAATGTGAAATGCTGGTACATTAATAACTGGTGTAACCGCCAGAATGTTGAATGCAAGCACGCAAACATTCATGCAATGTGTCGTACAGATGCTGGATGTCAGTTTATGGGATGGAGTTCCATGCCTGTTGCACTTGGTCGGTCAATACAGGGACGGTTAATGCTGGTTGGGGGTGACGCTGGAGTTGTCGTCCAATGATGTCCCATACGTGCTCGATTGGTGAAAGATCTGGTGATCTAGCAGGCCATGGCAACATTTTGACACTCTGTAGAGCATGTTGGGTTACAACAGCGGTATGCGGGCGAGCGTTATCCTGTTGGAAAACACCCTCTGGAATGCTGTTCATGAAAAGCAGCAAAACAGGTTGAATCACCAGACCGACGTACAACTGTGCCGTCAGGGTGCGTGGGATAACCACGAGAGTGCTCCTGCTGTCATAGGAAATTGCTCCCCAGACCATAACTCCAGGTGTAGGTCCAGTGTGTCTCGGCCGCAGACAGGTTGGTTGCAGGCGCTCACCTGGCCTCCTTCTAACCAACACACGGCCATCACTGGCACCCAGGCAGAACCGGCTTTCATCAGAAAACACAACAGATCTCCACTCCGTCCTCCAATGAGCTCTAGCTTGACACCACTGACGTCGCAAAATGCAGTGGTTTGGAGTAAGTGGAATGCACGCTACAGGGCGTCTGGCTCGGAGCTGTCCTTCAAGTAACCGATTTGTAACAGTTCGTTGTGTCACTGTGGTGGCAACTGCAGCTCGAATTGCTGCCGCAGACGCAGTACGATGCTCCACGGCCATACGCCGTACACGGCGGTCTTCCGTCTCAGTAGTGCCACGTGGCCGGCCGGAACCCGGTTTTCTTGAGGCAGTATCTTCCCTTGACCACCGCTGCCAACAATCATGCACGGTGGCTACATTCCTGCCAAGTCGTTCTGCAATATTGCGAAGATCCACCTTCTCGTAGCCCTATTACACGACCTCGTTCAAACTCCGTGAGGTGTTGATAATGGCTTCTTCGTCTTCTTAAAGGCATTCTTGACTAACATCATCACTCTACGTCGAATCTCAACGATAACTAACGCTCACGAACGTTACAGCGTGTATTTACAGCAAACCTGCTTTGCATGTTCCGAGGGGCGCTACTAGCGCCACACGTATGCGCCGAGCGCGAAATTTGCATAGACGTCATCTTACAGATGTACTCTCACCGCCTACCAACTGCCGTTTATCTAACACAACCCCTTCTTGGTGTTGGGATTTTTTTTTCCGTCAGTGTGCAACACCCAACAATCTTTCCTTTCTCAAAGTCAGTTCTCTCCCGCCGCGACATTTTCACTCAACCGTACAGTGCGATATGATCGCGGTCAGCTGCAGGCTTGTTTTTATACCGCTTGCAGCTGTACCGCGCATCTTAACAACGCGGCGGATCCGCTCATTTGCTTTTGAAGGGATGTGTGGTGACATTTGTCAATAGAGTATATATATAAATATGGAGGCATTACTTTTTGAACTGTATTATTCTTGATCTTATCTTAATATTTTGGCATGTTAGGATTACAATGAAAAGAACGAAATGGTAATCAGAGATGGACAGCAAAATGCGACAGTATCTGTCGAAATAAAGCGGGAAGAAGTGAAACCAAATTATGAATAAAAACTATAAACCAAATTTAGGAAATAAAAAACTTTGTCGTTTTCAAAGTGAACTGAACAGGAAGTGGCGCTCTTCAAAATGAACTGAACAAGAAGCGATGCACTTCAAATTGAACTGAACAAGAAGCAACGCACTTCAAAATGAGCTGAACAAGAAGTGACGCACTTCAAAATGAACTGAACAAGAAGTGACGCTCTTCAAAATTTCGAACGCAGCTCTATGAGCATTTTAGTTTGGACATGCCACTCCAGTAAATTCAGAAAGTTTTTTTGCGGAAACATTTGAAAAAATTCGGAACGATGTAATTGAATACCAAACAGAAAACGATATTCAGAAATGCAGAGTTCATAGTGGGTCAAACAGAGATGCATTTCTTGCAAAATCGTTGGGCTATATTCGTAGCTGTCCATTTCTTAAAATGCATGTATTAAGAGCAGCATCTCGAAGGAGGAAGATTTGAAGCAGAATTTTGCTGCCTAAATAATTAAACGAAGGATATGTATAAGTACATGTATTTATCTATACTGTTTTTTATGTGGGAGGAGACTTGAAGTCGAACTTTAGCAGGCAAAACATTATTATGTGGTAGGACTAAGCGGAACAAACAACGCTGTTGGTGTCATTTATGTTCTAAGACAAGCGATTACAAAGCTTCGAGAAAACCTTTTGGCAAGCAACCAAGATACTAATGGTTTTCTGTACCATAACCAATAGATGTTCTCTGACTGCCAATCTTCGTTACAGCCCGTGTTCTGCTTCAGACAGTAAAAGCTCTCTTTCGATAACGCTGCCTCGTCTAACTCGTTATCCTTAATTATGGACACACTGAACTCTGAATACACATTCAGAACAAACAAGAATGTTCGGAAAGCATTTCCGTGTAGAGGAAAAAAAATCCCAGTATTCATTTATTCGAAATTACTTGCACTTCAATCTCTGAATGAAGGAACGTGATTTCAAGTATGCTAATTAAAACCGTGATAAAATTTGCAATGCCAATTTATTTAGTTGTCGCGACTTATCTCTCATCCACTTCCAGATATTTGCATTTTTTTAGTATTCCACGCATGCTCCAAAGCTTAAAAAAATCCTTTCGTATTCAGTTAATAAGGGAAAAAAATGGAAATTTTCGTTTGGAATAGAATTTCGATTTGAATAATATCAAGCTACACAAAACTAGCGTAGCATTTCTGACGGCTTGTAAACTGCGTCAACCCAAAATAAGGTTTGTGAATCTTACTAAATCTGGATATTTAAAAATTATTTTTTCCAACGAACTACAGTACTATTGTACAGCAACTTCGAAAGTAAGTGAGTTACGGAAAAATTGTCATCGGCAGCCACCGGGAATCGAACCGTGGTCTTCCAGTTACGCGCCGGACATGCTACCACTGCACCACAGCGGCGTCGAATTTTCCAGACTCACATACGACAAACTGCCTAACCACATGGCAGGCTGCTTTCTTGGAGCCCCGCACAATGCTGGGGACGATAAGCAGCAACAGAACAAATAACTAGGAAGCGAATGAATAATTAATACACACAATTGACATGGATTAGGAACAACAAGCAGAAATCATGGCTCTTTCCGTGGAAAGAGCGATGATTTCTGTTCGTTGTTCCTAATCCACTTCAGTTGTGTGTATTAACTTCGCATGTGAACTTCTCGAAAAATCTGGATATTTTGAAAATATTTTTCGAACGAATTACAACACTATTGCATAACAACTTCGAAAGTGTTGTGAACTTCTCGAAAAATCTGGATATTTTTAAAGTTTTTTTTTCCAACGAATTACAGTACTATTGTACAACAACTTCGAAAGTGTTCTGAACTTCTCGAAAAAGGGTGGATCGGCCCAACGGGAGTGGACCACTCGAGAAATGGACCATTTCTCGTATTCTCTTTATGATTTTTAGAAAATAACGAATTGTTTTTTTTTTTTTTTGTACTTATGAATAAATACCACTTCATTTAAGCTCTATTTCTTCATGGAAAAGTTATTTCTTTAATTAAAAATGAACAAAACGTTTTCCTTCTATCTACGCTGGGCGTTTGTTGTTAAATGACATAGTAAAATCTTCGTACATACGTGCGACAAGTGTTGCCAGACCAAGTACATGCGATAAATTAATTAAGGTAAAGCTAATTATTACTAGACGTAGATGGCTAAACTTGGAGCCCAGAGTTATTGGTATGCCCTACCCTTCATTTATATACCTGGAGACTATAGTGCCCATTATGACATTACATTATCCACATCCCCCTTATTCAGCGACTGACCCAGAACACAAAACAGTTCTTCGACAGAGATATTACGAAATCAGCTTCCCACTTACATTAATCTTAAAAGAAACGACGACTTACCAGTACTCGTTCAGTGGACAAAATGGTGGCTCATCGGTCAATATTTTTTTTATTGGGGGTATAACAAGCACCGTGAGCAACTCAATGGGCTATAAGCAAACTCCCGTCCCTAATGTAAGGCCACTGGCACCAGGGAAGGGAGAGAACCAGTGTCTGAAGACAAACACAACTCGCCGGGAATCGAACTCTGACCCATCTTGGACGAATGGTAATAAACCAGCGCTTAGACCACTGCGCCACCTAGGAGGCTGGGTGAAAACGATAGGTAGACTTCAAAAAAGGCATCTACTCAAGGAGAGAATATCATATTTTCGCGCAGTAACCGATCAATGGCTAAATATAAAAATGAATTTCGTAGGAAAATTGCTCTGCGGAATCGCCCATGTCAACTTTCAGAATGATTTTTATGGTGATTTAGTTAGAAATGATGTCGTCAAGAGACTAGTGATTTTTTATTTAATTTTTGTTTTGATCAATACCAAATTTTTAATTTGGAAATTATTATCCGGCACAGCACCCCATTTTAGGTGTGCTTTGATGGTACGTTGAATCGGAGCAGATCTTTTCAATTCTTTCACACAGTTCTCTTCCATCTAGAATTTAGCAGATTTTTTCATGAGATAATTTATGAAGTGTAAACCTCTTGGTGAGTTTGTTTATATAATGGACCGCAAAAGTAAATCCCCTGCCTGGTTTGGTCTTTCCAATCCTTCCCTGTTCTCGAATTACTGAATGTTCATATATTGGACCGCAAGAGTAAATCCCCTGCCTGGTTTGGTCTGCCCAATCCAACCCTGTTCTCGAATTACTGAATGTTCATATATTGGACCGCAAGAGTAAATCCCCTGCTTGGTTTGGTCTTCTCAATCCTACTCTGTTCTCGAATTACTGAATGTTCATATATTGGATCGCAAGAGTAAATCCCCTGCCTGGTTTGGTCTTCCCAATCCTACCCTGTTCTCGAATTACTGAATGTTCATATATTGGACCGCAAGAGTAAATCCCCTGCCTGGTTTGGTCTGCCCAATCCAACCCTGTTCTCGAATTACTGAATGTTCATATATTGGACCGCAAGAGTAAATCCCCTGCCTGGTTTGGTCTGCCCAATCCAACCCTGTTCTCGAATTACTGAATGTTCATATATTGGACCGCAAGAGTAAATCCCCTGCTTGGTTTGGTCTTCTCAATCCTACTCTGTTCTCGAATTACTGAATGTTCATATATTGGATCGCAAGAGTAAATCCCCTGCCTGGTTTGGTCTTCCCAATCCTACCCTGTTCTCGAATTACTGAATGTTCATATATTGGACCGCAAGAGTAAATCCCCTGCCTGGTTTGGTCTGCCCAATCCAACCCTGTTCTCGAATTACTGAATGTTCATATATTGGACCGCAAGAGTAAATCCCCTGCCTGGTTTGGTCTGCCCAATCCAACCCTGTTCTCGAATTACTGAATGTTCATATATTGGACCGCAAGAGTAAATCCCCTGCTTGGTTTGGTCTTCTCAATCCTACTCTGTTCTCGAATTACTGAATGTTCATATATTGGATCGCAAGAGTAAATCCCCTGCCTGGTTTGGTCTTCCCAATCCTTCCCTGTTCTCGAATTACTGAATGTTCATATATTGGACCGCAAGAGTAAATCCCCTGCCTGGTTTGGTCTTCCCAATCCTACCCTGTTCTCGAATTACTGAATGTTCATATATTGGACCGCAAGAGTAAATCCCCTGCTTGGTTTGGTCTTCTCAATCCTACTCTGTTCTCGAATTACTGAATGTTCATATATTGGATCGCAAGAGTAAATCCCCTGCCTGGTTTGGTCTTCCCAATCCTACCCTGTTCTCGAATTAATGAATGTTCATATATTGGATCGCAAGAGTAAATCCCCTGCCTGGTTTGGTCTTCCCAATCCTTCCCTGTTCTCGAATTACTGAATGTTCATATATTGGACCGCAAGAGTAAATCCCCTGCCTGGTTTGGTCTGCCCAATCCAACCCTGTTCTCGAATTACTGAATGTTCATATATTGGACCGCAAGAGTAAATCCCCTGCTTGGTTTGGTCTTCTCAATCCTACTCTGTTCTCGAATTACTGAATGTTCATATATTGGATCGCAAGAGTAAATCCCCTGCCTGGTTTGGTCTTCCCAATCCTTCCCTGTTCTCGAATTACTGAATGTTCATATATTGGACCGCAAGAGTAAATCCCCTGCTTGGTTTGGTCTTCTCAATCCTACTCTGTTCTCGAATTACTGAATGTTCATATATTGGATCGCAAGAGTAAATCCCCTGCCTGGTTTGGTCTTCCCAATCCTACCCTGTTCTCGAATTAATGAATGTTCATATATTGGATCGCAAGAGTAAATCCCCTGCCTGGTTTGGTCTTCCCAATCCTACCCTGTTCTCGAATCACTGAATGTTCATATATTGGACCGCAATAATAAATTCCCTGCTTGGTTAGGTCTTCCTGGAAATTGCTGATTTCTTTAAGGTATTTGTTAGTAGCAGTTTGTGTGAAAACGACATTGTGTTCCGCCCCGATGGCGCAGTGGCCTAAGAGATGGCTTCTGACCATTCGTCTGAGATGGGTCCGAGTTCGAATCACGGTGAGGCATGGATGTTGTGTTTGTCTTAAGGCAGTGGCTGCCTCCCTTCCATGGAGCCAGTGGCGCTAGATGGGCAACTGTTTATAGCCCTCTGCGTTGCTCACGGTGGTCGTTAAACCTCCAATACAAAAACAAAAAAAAAAACACGCAGTTGTCAAAGGTGAAAACAAGCATGATGAATTAAAAGGATGTGCAATAACTTCGAATTTGAAACTGAGTATAAGTAAGGGGAAAACCAAAGTTATGGTATTTGAACAGGGAACTGATAGTACTGAATGCAAGGTAAATCTAAATGGCACAGTTACTATTGACCAGGTAAATGAGTTTGTATATTTGTATATTTGAGAAGCATGTTCGGCAGACAGAACAAATCAGATGGCAAAATTAGTAGGTGAATGAACTGTTCATTGAGAGCCATAGCTGCTTTAGGAGGATTTCGCAGGGATTATGGGTTCTCAAGAAAGCCCCAAATGGCTGTGTGTGAAGGTGTAATTGTGCCTACTCTGATGTATGGCAAAAATACCTGGGTACCACAGAAGAGACAGGAGTAGTTTGTGTGCTGGAGAGATGCGTTACTTACGGGGGGTTTGTGGGAAGATACGTTCTGATCATGTGAGTTGTGTAATGTGAGGCGTAATGCTGCCAGTAAGGTGGATACTAATATTCTTAGGTGGTTTGGCCATGTTGAAAGAATGAGTGATGAGATGCTTACTCAGAGAATTTATTCAGAATTTATTAGTTGCAGGAAGAAAAGGTAGAGGAAGGCCAAGGAAATCACGGGAGGACCAGATTCAGGAATGTATGCATGAGAAAAAGATTATGAGTATGAAGTACAAAAGGTCTTGTGTGTGGCGTGTGATGGATGTTAATGAAACCTAATAGTTGTGTGCCAAGATTCCTGTAAATGGAGACGTTTGATCCATCAACAGTAAGTTCTTTCTGTGAGAAGCTAACTTCTGAATATCAGGGAAACAGCTTAGTGATATGTATGTAAGAACTTCGCAACTCGAATGGTTCAGGAACATGATGTACTTGGTAGCCGATGAGGTCTCTCAGCATTTTGCCGATATATATAGTTGGTATCAGTTTTAATGGTTAATTTGTAGCGCGAACGTACATACTCTGAAAGGCGAGTTTTTTGGCTTTGTTTTGGGTGTTTAACGATCACCGTGAGTAACTCGATATGCTATAAGCAGTCGCTCGTCCATAATTTAGGGGCACTGGTTCCAAGGAAGAGAGAGAGCTAGTGCTGTAAGAGAACAAGCACAACATCCATTCCTCACCCGGATTCGAACCCAGACCCATCTCGGACGAATGGGCAGAAACCAGCACTTAGACCACTGCGCTACCGGGGAGGCAAAGGTCAGATTCGGACACGTCTACATTATAGGAGTTCAGCGTAATAAGTTCAGTTACGTTAATTTGAAGGTAAGACTCAATTCAACATTTAATACGCAGCCATGATAAGTGTTAAAACGCGTCGCAAATGCAGAAAAAAGACACGAGGATGCTGTCAGTATTCGACTGAAGTATTTGTTTGCGAAGTTTCGTCTCACCAATGGACCACGGCCAAGAAGTTTCGTCTCGCCCATGGACCACGGCCTGGAGTTCACGGCGACCAAATCAAGGCATTAATGGAAATCAATCCACACACTAGACAGAGCAGTTGCGGAGATACTGTAGACACCAAATCGCATAATGGCACTAAGTTGGCAAAGCTTGGATATGGGAATCTCCTTGACGGTTGGAAACCACACGATTTAGAAAAATGTTCTGGTCGCATATGTTTGCAGTTCTCCGCTGAAATGGAATAAAAATGATCCATATCTTAAACAGGTGCTAACGCTCAATGAGGAATATATTATCTACACCCCCCGTGGAGAAGAAAAGAACGTGATGCAAGCAAGATGAGACACTGTTCATTACTCCAAAGTCCGATGTTCATCTCAAGAAAGTAAAGCTGTGCATGTAATACGAATGGGAAAGTCCTTCTGCTACGAGCGGCTTCCGAGCAATCAAACGATTGTTTCTAATGTTTATTGTTCCCAATGAGACCAGCTGAAGGCGGCACTTGAGAAAAAATGCCACGATTCGGTCAACAGGAAGGGTATTATTGCCTTCTAACCGCACGTCACCTCACCTCACGTTTCTTTGGTAATCATTGACAGAGCTTGGCTGGGATCTCCTGCCGTATTTACCCGACTTTGCACCTTCAGATTTTCATTTATTCAGGCCTCTGTAGAACTCACTCTAAGTAAAAACCTTCATTTTGTTGGAGGCGTGAAAAAACCGTCATAAACACTTCTTTGTCAATAAAATTTGCGAAGTTTTGGGAGTATGTAATAGAACCATTTAAGTCATCCAGAAGACTTTTAATGGCTCCGTCGATTCAAAGTAAGGCAAAAATCGGCAGAAAGAGATTATTGTGCTGAACTAGTGCAGCGAGCAGTTATGTTGTTCTGATAGAAATGTATTGTATTTATTGTTCTGATGTGATTGTATTTACTGCTCTGATGGAAACAACATAGTACGGACTGATTGGCGATATAATATTAGTATGGACTGATTGGCGATATAATATTAGTATGGACTGATTGGCGATATAATATTAGTATGGACTGATTGGCGATTAGACTATAAAAGAAAATGACCGATCATTAGAAAAAATGGCCGATGAAATTGAAAACTTATTTTATATATAACCAGATAATCTATAGCATTGTATGCCATTAAAGCTTTTTACGCGGCTACTGAAAAAATAATAGAATTATAATAGCTATTGACTTACTTGAAACAGTTGAAACTTTCTACATTGCAAATCTTTCATGTGGTGTCAAACGATTCGTTCGATATCATGACGGTTAAGATAAAATGTGAACAGCAGCATTTTCCGATTCAAAATCTTAATTTCAGAAACATTTTCGGTAGGAGAGACATCTGAATATATTAGGATGTATGCATGTTGGCTTACATCTTAAATGAGATTAACCATCTTTCATTGTATATGTCAACCATTTTTTGACATATTCAGTCCTTTTATATCTTCATCAGACTCTTTTATCTCAACTACGTAGTTATATTTACGATTCTATGATGTACTGGATCTAAATAATTGAATTTCTCCTCGTTCTTCAATAATCAGTGCCACTGATATACAGTCGTCCCTGAAGAAATTCATTCTGTACCGAAGTTCTCTACCAAGTATGATTACTATCAGACATGTTTTTCCTTCAGAGCCGATAGTTCGCATTATTGTTTTCATGGAGTTTTTGAAAATTATTATCCGGCACAGCACCCCATTTTGGGTGTATTTTGATGGCACGTTGAATCGGAGCAGATCTTTTCAATTATTTCACACAGTTCTCTTCCATCTAGAATTAAACAGATTTTTTTTCATGAGAGAATTTATGAAGTGTAAACCTCTTTTGCTTGTCCAAAACTCATATTGTTCCCAGATGAACATTTTCTCAGATTATTCATAACAGCCACATCAAAATTTTGAATTTTTTAAGTTGAGCATTTCAACCTTCACCTAATTTAAGCCTCAAGCAAATCGCTTTTAAATTGATCCACGTTTGTGAGGAGGATATGATTGTGTTCACTTTAAGTTATGCATCTGAAAATCGATTTTCCAATGAAAAAAAGAGAAATACTGATCCATGCCGACGAAAAAAATAAATATTTTTCATTTCTGGCAAACTTCGATTCAAAATACTCTTCGCTCCGTTGAAAAGCTTCGCACTTAACAGCGGAGATGCAATAATAACTCGAACAAAGTTGAAATTTTTATTTTTCGACATATTTCAAATGATAGTGGCTTGGGGAGGAGGGTGCGATTGTAGGATTTGAATTACAGTATCAAAAGCAGTAAACTTGCCACCTGAGCAAAACTGTAAACGAATCGATATTCGAGTTTGACGAGAAAGGCTGAAGTGGCTGAATGAATGAGAGGCAGCTGCGTTTTGATTTATCAGGTAGAATTTTTAAGGAATTTGTGTTTCACTCAGCTGTAGTTCATAAGAAACTAGAGGTAGTGCTTTTATCTGAATTATTTTGTTCTAGAGAGAGAGAGAGAGAAAGAAAGAAAGAAAGAAAGGCAGATACAGAAAGAGGGTGACAGATGCGGCAAGACAAAACAGAAAGAAACGGAGAGAGAGGGAGGAGAAAGAAACGGAAAAGGGAAGAATAAAACAGCTAATATAGAAATAAACAGAAATTATGAAAGAACCAAGCAGGATATAAAGAAAAGGGATAGGATTAAACAAAGGGTGATAGAGAAAGTAAGAGGAGGGGGACAGTGAAATGTAGACAAGAAAACTTGGAAAGAGACAGATGTGAGAAAAAAAGGGAAAGATAAAGCTGAGAAAGAAAAATTAAGCGAAGAGAAGAGAGCACAAACGGAAAGCGAGGCATAGATAGAAGGTGTGAGAAACAAAGAAACTGACCAGGAGAGAGAGAGAGAGAGAGGTCGGCAGATAAGAAGAGATCAGGAGGAAAGAGCCGAAGGGGAAGAGCCAATAAGATCAGGAGCGAGGCAGATGAAGAAAAACAAAGAGGGAGAGGAAAACCAACATTCAAATGGAAAGAGAGTGATGATTTTTCAGTAGACGGCTGAAAAGTGCACCTTGCCATTTAATTTAAACGAAATTATTTTCATATGCGTCATGCATATTTAACGACCTCCTGCACTGAATAACGCTGCTGACACACGAATGCCTTGTTTGTCCTCTCCGCTTTTATTTCAATATCATACTAGGACTTGTTTCAAAGTTTCTTAAGCATTGAGAGAACAGCAAGCCTATTTTTGATTTTCCTTTGAATTACCAGAATCATAATGCACTGATTATAATTTCATTGAATGACGTAAGAAGAAAATTAAATGTCTGGTGTACTAATTACATGTGTGCGGGATAGTTTTGTTTGTTGCACTCATGCAAGAAGTCTTTTTGTAATAGCGTTATTTTTAAAAGGTATTATATAAAGGGAAAATATGGACATACTTTCACCTAGTCTTATCTTCTATTTTAACTGAATGTCATTAAAGCTGTCGTTTAGAAAAGCTACACTTTCATTCCCGAATAAATAAGACATTCCCTGTGGTTGTACAAGTGACACCCCTAAAACCAATCGGAAATAAAACACTTGTTCCTATTCTACACTTGCACCTCCAATATTGGGTTTTATATTGGTGTGCGCATATTTTCATTTCTACCTCAATATACCTGGACGAAATACCATTCAAAAAATATCTGGATTCAACTAGCTTTTTTCAAGAAGAAATTTCGAGAACTTACTTTTCAGTTTTTTCATTCGGTCACAACAGTTCTATTCGTGCGGGTAGACTGGGCTGAAGAACTTTCAGATTACTTTAATTATATCATCGCATAGATCACGACTTGGGGTTCGAAGGAAATTAAATAATAAATAGTTTCATAATTATTCTGCTGTTACGGCTAAATTCTTCATATTTCGAATTTATTGTAAATTCCTGTTCATGATATTTAAATTGGGTATTCAAATTTCTGCATTAATTAATAATTCCTGATTGGAGTTCCTGATTTACAGGTATGCATGGATTTTCCCTCTGCTTCACATTTTAGATCAGGGTTAAGGGAAAATCGGGGTTATGAATTATCCCCTTCCCGGCCTCCTCAGACTTTCAACTGCAAATCCACCTAGAACGAGCATGCCGTGTCCACGTGTCACAAAAGCCTTTCGTTTCCAAAATTCTCAAACTCAGAGCCTGGATAAGGCAGGAGACAAGCAACAATAAGTCGTTAGTAAGCATTTAACTGGGCTCCCCGTTAATTCCAAAAGCATTGAAAGCCATGGGAAGCTGTAAAACTTTTCCGGGCGCTTCCCCAACGCAGAACACGTTCGTAAAATATTCTCTGACCAAGGGTCAAAGTGGGACTAGTGTCTAGGTTTGAGCCTTGGATGAGAAATGGGTGATGTGCTTGCCTCCTTATGGCACTAGATCTCTCCCTTTCCTGGAACAAATTACAAAAAGCGACGGCTTGGATCGTATTTAGTTGTTCACCGTGGTCTACAATGGTCTTTAAAAAACCCCAAAATAAACATGGTTTTCGTGAACAGACAGAAGAAATGTTGTCATACATGGGGACCGTGCATCCCTATGGTAAGGGACCTTTTTGCAAAACTCCCGTGGGACAAAACCCATACTGTGCGAAAATAATTGGAGTATCGTACGGAAGAATTTTGTGTGCTCGCCTGGGAGCAAAATAATTGACCCCTACCTGAATCTCATGGAACATTTACGGGATGCAGGCATCATTCGTTAGCCCATGTGCGTTCCCTGTCCCGTCTCCTAACTCTGTGACGCCATTCTATCCATCTGGTAGCAGTAATGTTGTTCTAATTTAAAAAGTGCCTTAGCGGTGAACTTATTAGGTAAAAACGCTTTGGAAAGAAGACTTAAAAATTTTAAAAGCATTGTGAATTCTGATTTGCTATTTTTATTGTTCAGCATATTTACCAATTATTTTAATTTAAATCGCGTTTTTTAATAAAGGAAAAACTGTTTGTTAGTCACATCCTAAAAATATCTAGGTTTTTTTTAGGTAACTGTCATTTTACATTAGATGCAACTAATAATCATTGAATGAAATACGGGATTACACCGTTGTATAATACAAATTTGGAAGTTGTGAATCCGTTTATTGGTGTAAATATGATATGAATGGTAAGTCAGATAATATCCGAAATCTTCGCCGTCCTGGAGCGGAAATCGAATCTCCCGGATAGCGCTCAAGTATGCTAAACACTACACCATAGTACCTTAGCGCCGCTACAACAAAATTTCAAGTTTCCGATTAATCTGAATATAATCATCACAGGATTCGCTAGTCGAAGCAACCAGGACGACGAAACGTTTTCGGATATTATCTGACTTACCATTCATATCATATTTACACCAATAAACGGATTCACAACTTCCAAATTTGTATAATATAGTCACATTGAATAAATGTAACTAATATAATCACATCTATTCTATAGTGACTAATACGCCTTTTCCCTAAGATTCTACGAGATATCTGCTGTGTTATTCTTATGGAATAAAAGAAAGGGTAGCTTATCAAAAATATTCTTCGCACGCATAAAGCTCTTGTCACTTAGCCTAAATGGCTGCGTAATTTCTCTCCGCAGTTTTTTCTCCAAGCAATGAAATAATTTTGAAGACTACCGTCTAGATAATGTACTTTATAGTCTCTTTGCGCCATTCCGGTGGCCGAGTGGTCAGAGGTGTAGGTTTCTGGTTAGTGGTCTAAGTTCCGCGTGAAGCATGGGTGGTGCGCCTCCCGCGTCCTGAAGTAGGGAAGGCCGATGGCATTGTAACCCTTACAGCAGCTCACTGTGAAAGTTGAAACCAGGAACAATCATTCTCTTTACCGATATGATCTATGAGATGCCCTATTGTGTGATACGACGGTTTAAGCTCATCCTTGCAATACGAATATGTCGGTTGTAATTGTACATAAACACAGTATTCGCTATTTTCGGATATATGATCATCTAAAATATTTCTTTACCCATCTTCTGTAACAGCTATAATGAATTAGCTTTATTTTCTTTCCGCTAAGCTAATTAATATGAATGATGCTCTTCCTACCAGCTAGCTAATGATATACTTGTACTAAGCTTCAAAATAGTGAATTCCAAAAGGTTGTTGTTACTAGTTAATTACGAAAAAGAATAAAGTCTTAACGCTGGTTATTTATGGTAATAAAACTAATGTTACAAACCTAACAGCCAGACAGAGGTCTGACAAAAACTATGAATTGAGAAAGACTAACTTACGGCAACTTTTTTATTATAAGACTCTTGGTCAACTAAAGCACACACACAACTTGTTTTACAATAATGAAGAATCTCTCCTCATAACAACACAATCTCTCCTCGTATTACAAACGCTCTCCGTAAACAACAACGCTCTCTCATAACAACAACAAAAGCTCTCCCTAAGTCTCGATGAACGCGCCTATATCATAGCTACCACCACGTCATGACTTACACTCATTGCCAGATCTCATTCAGCGGGTGAAATAATATTTCGTTCAATAAGAAGATAATTTACATAGGAAAATAAAATAACCAGAGATAGTAAAATCAAAAGGAAAGTGAATATAGAGTATACGTTACACAGCCTACCTTCGAAAAGTACTTTAGCTCCACTAAGCCTATAAAAATAGTACTTTAGCGCCGCTAAGCCTACAAAAATTGTACCTTAGCGCTGCTAACCCTATAAAAATAGTATCTTAGTGCCTCTAAGCATATAAAAATTGTATCTTAGTGCCTCTAAGCCTATAAAAATAGTACCTTAGCGCCGCTAAGCCTACAAAAAAAGTACCTTAGCGTCGCTAAGCCTATAAAAATAGTACCTTAGCGCCTCTAAGCTTAGAAAAATAGTACCTTAGCGCCGCTAAGCCTACAAAAATAGTACCTTAGCGCCGCTAAGCCTTTAAAAATAGTACCTTACCGCCTCTAAGCCTATAAAAATAGTGCCTTAGTGCCGCTAAGCCACGCTAATGCCCTTCTGTACCCCTGGTTGGTAGAGAATAACCTAAAGACTACTTTCACTGTCTACTGGAGTCGATGCCGCAGCGAATGAAACCGATTATGTCGGCCAAATGCAGCTCAACATGTTTTTACATGCGGTCATAACGTTATGCTTCAATAGTCGTGAAAACACAAGTTTGTCTGCGACGGCCATCGAAACCGTGTCCTCTCACTCCGGAAGTAAGTCGCTCTCCCAACTACGGACAGAATGCCTCGCTGCAGGTTTGTCGTCTTGACACATGTTTTCACTTCTGTAGGACGTTACATCATTTCCCTCTTAATTTGTTTTTTCTTTGAATCGAAGTAGGAATTTTTCATTAACTCTAAACAGCGTGTAGAACAAACATCACACATTTTTCGAAGAACCCAACGGCCAGTGAATCCATTTTCCACAATCGGGCGCCAATGTGAAAACACAAGTTTGTCCGTGCCCCCTCACTCCGGAGTAAGTCGCTCTCCCAACTGAGCTACGCGGACAGAATGTCTCGCTGCAGATTTGTCGTCTTGACACATGCTTTCACCTCAGTAGTACGTCAGAGTGCAGATGGTAATCACCTACTTTTGTCGTGTGGAGCAAAACAAAACGATATCCGTAAACTCTATAACTCGGGTCGTGTTCCAAAAGACAGTAACTGCGAAATGGTTGAAAAGTTATACGTGTCTGTCCACTTTCCTATATCTCATATCTGACAAGCAGGCTTTTTGTAACAGACTTTTTAAAATACGGAATCTGCATCAATAACCAACCAATATAGACCTTCCATTTGTACCGTATTTTTCATCGTATAATCCGTAGGCCGTGAAATTCAGGAAAGGAAGCGCCGCATAGTCCGTACACGAGATGTTGATGCCGAACTGTAATTTCGTACAGAAAAGTCGCGAAACAAGGGATGACCCAGCAGTCCAAAGTATGAAAAAGAAAACCGATCTACTTAATAAAAAGAAAAACTTAGTTTTAAATGTTTTTCTGTTACTTTCAAGTAAATGAAAAGCAAACATTATTAGTTTTTTCGCCATTATCGCCGTTATGTAGTTAGATTCCGTAGTATCGAGATGCGTAGTTAGATCTACGGCACCCACAAACGATATATTAGCGAAAACAGATCTAAATTGCGAGCACGTAATTATCCGCGAGAACAAATAAAATATCGCCTTCGTTGTATAGTATTTTCTGTCAAAGTATTGGTAAATTAAAAAAACGAAAAAAAAAGCAGAGCTTCTTTCTAACTGTTTGTGGATTTCCATCTTCGTATTGCTTTACGATTAATGTCATTAATGCAGTTCTGGTAATTTTAGGATCATACAGTCTGTCCTGTCGATTTCGACGTGGATTTTTCGAAAATCGAAGTTTCGCAAAAACCTTATTTTTTTAAAGGAGGATTAGTGTGTAATATCCGCAGAACTTAAATTTACAACTTTTTAACAGGTAATCCGCAAATTATGTGACGAAAGTTGCGGATTATCTATTAAAATGGTGGATCTCAACTGAGACCAATTTTTCGCAGGACTCAGTATGTTAAACAGTCTATAAATTATACTGGTCCTCAATTTTGGAATTCTCTGCCTCATGATTTTACAGTGATAAATAATTTTAATCTATTAAAAAAAAAAGTAAAGCTTTACATTCTGGGACTACCAAGAATATAAAAAAAAGGGGAATAAGGAAAAATGAAATGGAAAATGCGAAAAAAAAAATGAGGGAAAATAAGTGACAAAAAATGGGAAAGTGGGTATGTAGAGGGCGAATCAGTGGCGAAGGTTGGGAGGAGGGTTGATAAAAAAATGGGAGAGGGAACAACTTTGCTAACAATAATTTCTACTACTATCTTTGAATGTTCTGCGCCATTTTTTAGGCGTTACTCAGACTTATCTATACTTCTACAGGGAGATCAGGGCCTTGTCAGGGCTTTGTGTGGCATTTTCCCAGATCTCCCGTGCTGTTACAATTACCTACACTGTTGTTATATTACTTTGGATTTTTGGTTTTAATGTAACAGCTAAACAAACCGAATTGAATGGAAAAAGAAAACCACGGTATTTTTTTGAGAGCTACTGGTAAGAAATTGTAAGTTTTTTTTTAATTCTATCTTGTTGCGATACGCCCCCCCCCCCCCCCCCCCACTTTTTTTTTTTTTTTTTTTTTGGTGAAAACTCGTAATTGAACCTACTGGGTGTCTTATAAAGAGATTGAAACAAGCTCTTATCTCTTCAACAGTTGATCACAGTTACATACTTTCAATTACAAAAATACTCAAAATGACGTAAAGACTTGCGACATGGCCCTGGGTGGCATTTGCATAAAAATAAATAAATTTTATACAGCCTTCGCAGAAAAAAGAGTTCAATCAAAAAAGTTGCACAATGTCCTAATTAGTCAAAAAAAAAATCCCCGTTGTTCTACTTGAAAAACTCGCGGAAATATTTGCAATAAAAATACTAAGAAATGTATCATCCGGAGTCATAATCTCCTGCAAGTGCGAGAGCTCTTCCTTTACTCGCTTTGAGTACAACAAAGCTATGCAGGGAAACAAGATACAGTTCGTCGGTAAACGGGCTCAGACGGTATTAGGGGTATTCAAATGTTGCCCTCGCTAGCGGGCGCTGTAGGGGTCTAACCGGCAGGCGACCCGTGCTGTCAGTTCGTACGTAAAATCAAGCATGGCGGTCGATAAAGTTCATTTTCGTCACTGTTTGGTATTCATGTCTAATTTAGAGAAAAGTGCCAGTGAAGCATACGGTTCAATATGTCAGGCGTATGGCGAAACGGTTATGGGTGAGAGAACGTATCGAGAATAGTTTGCCAGGTTTAAGAAAGGTGATCTAAGCTTGGAAGACAAGCCACCTGCAGGCAGACCCCAGGAACTCGCAAACGAGGAGCAGGAATCGCTGTTGCAAAAGTATGCCACACAATCGACCGCACAACTAGCGAAACGTTTGAAAGTAACTCAATCGACGGTGGCACGACATCTACAGGCCTTGGGGAAGATCCAGAAGATTGGAAAGTAGGTTCCGCACACTTTAACGGAGCGTAATATTGGTCAACGATTGAGCATCTGCATGTCGTTGCTGAAGAGGTTTCAAGGGAAGAATTTCTTGTGGAAAGTTTTCACCGGGGATGAAAAAAGGGTCTATCGCGACGACCCCGTACGCAAGCGATCCTGGATCGACCCAGGCCAGCCATCAACATCCACTGCAAAACAGGATATCCACGGGGAAAAGGTGCTGTTGTGTGTGTGTGTGTGTGTGTGTGGTGGGATTTGCATGGAGTGCCACAATCGAGCAAAAATGCCCATGGGTAGATAAAGGACGCTGCCCAGTCATCCTGTTACACGATAATGCCAGACAACATGTCGGTACTACCACGAAATCAACCCTTGAACAGTTGCACTGGGAGGTTTTACCGCACCCAGCTTACTCCCCGGACATTGCACCCTCAGAGTTTCCTCTGTTTCGCTCTATGCAACATTCCCTAGCCCAACCGCTGTTCACCACAGTTCCAAAGGTGGGAAATCTCGTCACTGCGTTCTTCAGCTCAAAACGCGAGTCCTTCTATCACAGGGGCATTCATTTGTTTGCCTGAAAAATGGCAAAATGTCATTGATGCTAAAGCCAATATTTCGTTGAATAAATGTGTACTGGTTTCCTGATTGTTCTTGTCTCCTTCCTCCTGTAACGTACCAGGAGATGTGACGTACCTGCCAGAAGGACGCACACGACATAAAGGCAGATAGGAATCAGAATAAAATGTCCGCGTAGCTCAACTGGTAGAGCAACTTATTCCGGAATGAGGGGATCCGGGTTCGAATCCTGGCGTGGACAGAAATGACGGAGAAATTTACTTCGTTATAATGGCGCCCGAACTATCCGGATGACCCGACCGTTCACAATCTCGCAATGGTGTGATGTTATTTCCACACCGCGAGATAGGAAAAATAAGAGCAGCACTTTGAAAAAAAAAAAAAAAAAAAAAATAAAGGGGAGATGATGTAACGTACCAGGAGATGTGACGTACCTGCCAGAAGGACGCACACGACATAAAGGCAGATAGGAATCAGAATAAAATGTCCGCGTAGCTCAACTGGTAGAGCAACTTATTCCGGAATGAAGGGATCCGGGTTCGAATCCTGGCGTGGGCAGAAATGACGGAGAAATTTACTTCGTTATACTCCTTAAAACGCCGGGAACTTTCGCATACCCCTAATACATTTTTTACAAAGATCATCGCGCTATCTCCACTACTGCAGGTAGAACAACGGGGTTTGTTTTTCAGACTAATTAGGACATTGCGCAACTTTTTCTTAATTTAACGTTTTTTTCTGTGAAGGGTGTATATTAATTAATATCATTTTTAGGCAAATGCCCCTCACAGGGGTGCAGTTGCCATATCGTAAACCTTTACGTCATTTTGAGTATTTTTCTAATTGAAAGTATGCATCTGTGATCAACTGTTGAAGAGATAAAAGCTTGTTCCAATATTTCTTTGAGACACCCGGTATAAATAAACAGTATTGAAAACTTTTTTTATGATTCAGGAAGCGCAACCAGTACCTCTTAGAAATCGAGAAATAAGATTTTACTGAGATAAAAGTGTTCAGGGGGATTTAGTGCCCTGCCTTCGTAATAGTAATCATAAAATATTTAAATGAATTGGATGGACACATTCAAGGTAAGAGAAACTGGAAAAATCCGTGCATGGTGGCATAAAATTTGCAAAACTTCTCCGAAAAAACTCAAATAGAAAGCAATCACTTCATGCATTTACAAACGCGCTAGTCTTTTATCTGAATGAATCGCATCTGAAGTTGGCTCACGAGAGAGCTCATTTAAAGGGCATCCGTGAGTCATCAAAGCACAAGCAGCTTTTCAAAATCAATGCATATTTGGCAATAACTTTTTTATTTGAAAACATAGAGTGCTCAAAATGTATACGCGAGTACACCAAGCATTTATCTTTCCAAAGTTATCGTTCAAAGTAATCTTTCCTAGTTGCGATACACTTGCGTCCGCTCTGCACTCCTTATTGAAATCCTGTTTGGAAGTAGCACTGTCTGATCCTTCTATTTAAAGAACTTTTGATGTCTGTTCTGTTTATGAGCGGGCGTGGAGGAGTGAACGGAATAGATGTCGTTCAAAGTTATGTGAAAACTTTTAAAGACTGGGGAACAAACACACACTAAAGATAAAGCTCAAAAGTGCGAAGAAAAGAAAAACGAAGACAGGTTGACCCGTTCATTCGCGCGAACAGGCCAACAACCGGCAAAAAGATTGCTCATCACTATATCTGTGATCATAAAGCTGTAGAGAAAATTGAAAAGACTAAATTGTCGAAAAGTACGCTCCAGTTCGGGCTCGTCGTTAGCAAACCCTCAATTTAAAGTAACATGGGGTGAAGATTTGTACGAAATGGCTGCAGTTGTTCGATGATATTAAATATTGTTCCAAGGATTGGAGAGGAGACAAAAGGTGAGCACACCTTTCCCAAACAGAAATACAGAACAAGTTCGCGGAATAAAGACGCACTTCTACCCTTTCATAATCCTCCGACCACGAATCAATCGATGAAATGGTGGCAAATGTCGATTCAGAGAAAAATAAACGAGTCAGTCAAATTTAGACTGGTTACAATCCAGAGACATAGCACCAGTCAATGGAATGGAAACACCCCCCCCGCCTCCTCTTAGGATCCAGAGACATTGAATCAGTCGGTGGATGAAGGCACATTAATTTCCCTTTGCGATCCAGAGACAATGAACTAATCGATGGAATGGAAATACACTTCTTCCTCTTTACGATCCAGAAACAATGATCCAGTCGATGAAATGGAGACGCAGTTCTTCCACCTTAGGATGCAGAGACAATGATCCAGCCAATAGAATGGAAACACGTTTTTTGCCGCCCCGGTGGCGCAGTGGTCTAAGCGATGGCCTCTGATCATTCGTCCGAACGGGGTCCGGGTTCGAATCCCGGTAAGGCATGGATGTTGTGCTTGTCTTACGGCACTGGCTCTCTCCCTTCCCTGGAACCAGTGACCCTAAATTAGGGATGGGCGACTGCTTATAGCCCATTGAGTTGCTCACAATGGTAGTTAAACCTCCAATAAAAAAAAAAAAGAAACACACCTTTTACTCTTTACGATCCAGAGACAATGAATCCAGTCTATGGAATGGAAGCACACGTCTTCCATTTTACGATGCAGAGAAAATGATCCAGTCGATGGAATGGAAGCACATGTCTTCCACTTTAGGATCCAGAGACATTAAACCAGTCGATGGAATGGAGACACACTTCTTCCCCTTTCCGATCCAGAGACAATGATCCAGTCGATGGAATGGAAACACACTTCTTCCACTTTAGGATCCAGAGACAATGATCCAGTCAATGGAATGGAAACACACTTTTTACCCTTTACGATCCAGAGACAATGATCCAATTTATGGAATGGAAGCACACGTCTTCCACTTTACGATCCAGAGACAATGAACCGGTCGATGGAATAGAGACACACTTCATTCTCTTGACGATTCAGAGAAAATGCACCAGTCGATAAAATAGAAACACACTTATTCCACTTTAGGATCCAGAAACAATGAACCAGTCGATGGAATGGAGGCACATTTTTAGATCCTTACGATCTATAGACAATGAACCAGTGGATGGAATGGAGACATAGTTCTTTACCTTTACGAACTAAAGACAATGAACCAGTACTTATAATGGAGACACATTTTTTTACTTTTACGAACCAAAGGCAATGAACCAGTCCTTGGAATGGAGACACACTTCTTCCACTTAAGTATCCAGAAATAATGAACCAGTAACCAGTCGATCGAATGGAAAGACACTTCTTCCCCGTTAGAATCCAGACACACAGTTCTTCCCCTTAGGTTCCTGAGACAACGAACCAGTCAATGGAATAGAAACACACTTCTTCGACTTTACGATTCAGAAAGAATAATCCAGTTTATGGAATTGAAGCACACGTCTCCCACTTTAGGATCCAAAGACAGTGAACCAGTCGATGGAATGGAGACACACTTCTTCCCCTTTAGGATCCAGAAACAATGATCCAGTCGATGGAATGAAGATACCTTTCTCCCCCTTTCGATCCAGATGCAATGCACCAGTCGATTGAATGGAGACACACATCTTCTCCCTTAGGACCCAGAGACAATGTTCCAGTCAATGAAATGGAGGCACATTTCTTTCCCTTAGGTTCCAGAGACAGGAGCTAGATACAATGAACCAGTCGAGAGAATGGAGACACACTTCTTCCCCCTTTGCGATCTAGAGACAATGAACCAGTCGGTGGAATGGACACGCATATCTTCCACTTTAGGATCCAGAAACAATGAACCAGTCGATGGAATGAAGCTACATTTCTCCTCCTTTCGATCCAGACGCAATAAACCAGTCAATGGAATGGAGACACCCGTCTTACCCATTAGGATCCAGAGACTATTGTTACAGTGGACACCCCACCCCCTCCCAACCTAAAACCTGAAGAAAACTTTAAAATTTGTCCGCCATGTCGCGTATGGTATGAGGCAGCTAGGAATCACAGTTCGGCAGGCTCACATGTTCTTTTACAGTTCAGTTTTTTATTTATTTCTCATTTACGTTGTTTTTTTCTTTCGGCTGTTCTCTAAATTAATTAACAAAATTGCGGGATAATTGGGAAGTCGCTCCAATGCTTTTGAAGGCAAGAAACGCAATATTTTTGCCATTTTGAATTGCTAGACCTCACACATAGCCATGAAGTGAAACATAAAAATTCCTATCTCAAGTGTCTTCGAGGGGCTGCAAAACGAACGAGGGAAATGTGTTTTCGAATGCGGATGGAAGCAGCATTGTTCGAAGTGGTTTTTCACTTTTCTTTTTTCTTCTTTCCACTTGTAGCTTAACTCTGTGGTCCGTATGTTTACGTCAGTGGGTGGGCCAAGAGACCCTCAGCAGACACATAACTCTGTCAGCAAGAAAGATACTCTGACGTCTGCTAGGGACAATGGGCAATTAAGAGTATAGAATCGCCGAAAAGAATAGGGGTGAATTCGAGCGTTGTTTTCGGTCGGCAGTTGCCGATATACGCTTAAGGTAAAAGCACGTCTGATTTCGCTCGGCCGAGAAAATTAATCTCAGGGCTGGCGGTCGCAACTCGATAAAAAAAATGGAAACAAAACCTGCGAGGGGCATATTTGAACTGCGTACTCAGGCAGGGTAGATGTTATGCTAACGGAAAGGAACTGACCGAATTGGGAATGAACGGTCAAAAAGGACGGAAGGTAGCGACGGACGGAATCTACTGTAGCAGCAGCGGAATTGAATGTGTCCCACTCTCCAGGCAGTTGATGGTCAGAATTATTTCTTCACGACAACAGAAATCATTTTCCAGGAACACAGAAAACCAGTCTTGGAAACCGCAACAGCAGATGTGAGAGGGCCTATTTTGTTTAACGGCCACCTTCAAATCGTCACGAGATTAGATCAGTGTGCACTCTAATCATTGCAACAAAGTGCGGCGTGATATCACCCTTTTAATTGTGTGCTTCATTTACATCAAGCGTCAAAGTGAAGTGTTGAATCATCGGTGCTGCCCCATGGTGCAAGTGTCTGTGTGTGTGTGCGTGTTTTTTTTTGTCGTGTGATATTATGTGATGCACAACGGATTTGCACAGCAAAGTCACGAAACTGTATATAGATGAATATTTCCTTATTCTTTCTTCGCACATCTGCGAACTTGTGCCATCCCGACACCCAAAGGTGCATGGACATAGATGCAGTAATGCTGAGTGACTGAACCTCAGAGGAATTACCTGCACATACAAATTTCAATTTCTTACAGGGCCCATTTCCTGATTATTTTTTTTACAAGAATAAGGGAGAGGGTGTGGCCACAAATTCCGCTGGGCGGGACAGTTTCTTTTAACTTTGGTTCAGGGCCAAAGCGAGCGGGGAAGGGATCTGCATGTGCATGCTTATTAGATTTAGTTAATTAACTTTGGAAGTATTTCGCACCTATAATCTTATACCGAAAATTAACGTGCTTGTGTATTTTGTGTCGCGAGTATTTTTAATGTGATCGTTTGCATATAATTTTTTTTTCATTCTCTAAGCAATTGTATATGAATATCACCTGCAGCTCTATTTAGTGTGTAAACGAGTAGTATCTCTTGTTCAGATAGTCCGGTGGAGACTCAGTCGGCTGCGTCTTCCGACAGTAAAGTGTGACACCGTATGCTGCCCACATAAGAGGGGCAATTGTCTATGCGCTTAGAGAGCGCCGTATCTGTTTAAATCTCGCAGAACGTTATTAAATGTTGTGTTGTGTATTTGAGAATCATGTGTTATTTGCGAAAGTGAGTGTTGTACTGGCTGGTTGGGGATTGAATGTACCGGAGTAAGATCCGGACCACTACACTCAGTCACGAATTGGTGATTGCGGGTGAACCTCATCACAACTCTGATCCCAAAGTATCATTTTTTTTTATTTTATTTTATTTTTTATTTGTTGTTGTTATTTTGTTCACACGGTAGATTCACACAAGCCTTGTGCTTCGGGTCATTCTTCAATTTTTCATTTTTTTATGTTCTGGTGTGAATCTTTGAGTGCAGCAGTGCACCTGAGATTCTCACCTGGTGCCGCGGCCAACTAAATTGTACTTCAGGTCCCAAGCACCGTTACCGGCCTACTCGGCAGGAACACTGCTAGTGCCGTGTAACACTATGAACCAGTCGAAGGAATGTAGGCCCACTTCTTCCGCTTTACGATCCAGAGACAATGCACCAGTCGATGGAATGTAAACACACTTCTTCCCCTTTAGGATCCAGTCGATGGCATGAGGACACATTTCTTCTCCCTTTTGACCTAGAGACAAAAAACCAGTTGATTTAATGGAGACACATTTCTACCTCTTAGGATCCGGAAAGAATGAACCAGACGATGGAATGAAGACACGTTTTTACATTCTTACGATCCAGAGACAATGAACCAGTTGGTGGAATGAAGACACATTTATTCCACTTTGCGATCCGGAGACAATGACCAGTCGATGGAAAGGAAACACAGTTCTTCCACTTTAGGATCCAGAGACAATGAAGTTGTCGATGGAATGGAAATACACTTCTTCCCCTTTACGATATAAAAACAATGATCCAGTCGATGAAATGGATATGCAGTTCTTCCACCTTAGGATCCAGAGACAATGATCCAGTCAATGGAATGGAAACACACTTTTTACTCTTTATGATCCAGAGAAAATGATCCACTCAATGGAATGGAAACACACTTTTTACCCTTTATGATCCAGAGACAATGATCCAGTCTATGGAATGGAGGCACACGTCTTCCACTTTACGATCCAGAGACAATGAACCAGTCGATGGAATTGAAACACACTTCTTCCACTTTACGATCCAGAAATAATGATCCAGTTTATGGAATGGAAGCACACGTCTCCCACTTTAGGATACAGAGACAGTGAAGCGGTCGATGGAATGGAGACACACTTCTTCCCCTTTAGGATCCAGAAACAATGATCCAGTCGATGGAATGAAGACACATTTCTCCCTCTTTTGATCCAGACCCAATGAACCAGTCGATAGAATGGAGACGCACTTCTACCCTCTTAGGATCCAGAGACAATGAACCAGTCGAAGGAATGGAGGCACACTTCTTCCGCTTAACGATCCAGAGACAATGATCCAGTCAATGGAATGGAGGCACATTTCTTCCCCTTAGTTTCCAGAGACAATGAAAATCCAGAGACAGGATCCAGATACAATGAAACAGTCGAGGGAATGGAGACACAATTCTTTCCCCCTTTGCGATCTAGAGACAATGAACCGGTCGATGGAATGAGGAGACATTTCTTCTCGCTTTCGATCCAGAGTTGATGGCATGGAGACACATCTCTTCCCTTTAAGGATCCGGAGAGAATGAACCAGACGATGGAATGAAAACTCATTTTTACATTCTTACGATCCACAGACAATGAACCAGTCTCTGGAATGGAGACACACTTCTTCCACTTTAGGATCCAGAAACTGTTATCCAGTCGATGGAATGGGGATACTCTTCTCTTTTACGATCCAGATACAACGAATTAGTTGATGGAATCGAGCCACTCCTTTTCCTCCTTAAGATCCATAGACGTAGAAAAACCCGTATGCTATCCAGAATCATGTAGGGATTGAGACCTTTTACCTTGTCAGAGAGAGGGTCAAGTTCCCGCTAAAAACTATTGATTAAATTAGAAATTGGAAAACAAAAATAATATGAACCCGTGGAATCGCGTCGAAAGTAAGTGGTGACGTTGAAAATGTTGAAATCATGAAATGAAAAATATGAATTAATATAATTATAGGTATTTTAAATAATTTTCGAATGCCAAAAAACCGGGAAATGATATTCCGATTTACAATCTAAGTGAAAATGGGTGAGGGAAGGAAGATGATTGTATTGAAGAATGAAGTATTTTATTGAGATGTATTAAAGGAATGATCCTTGCGGCCCTCTTGAAAGATCTGAATGCTTTCTTCTTCCTGAGACGCATGGTTTTACCCGATGTTAAGTAAAAAGTATTAACCTTAAGCCCAGTGGTGGAGGTCACGTGGGTAATAAATAAGAGGGGAGGGGGAATAGCTGAGTTTTGTATTTAGGCTTTGCTAGAGATCAGCAGCCGTTGCACGTGCTAAAACGCATGATTGTTTATTACTAGAAGAGGGAGCATTTCTTTTTTTATTTATCGCTTCCAAGAGCCGTGTGATAAATTCTGCAATATGTTCGCATGCTCCGTGAGGTGAGGACGCCGTTATCGTCGCCTGACGAGTGGTTGACAGCCGAGAAGTCTTTGCGTGCAAGTAACTGCATCTTCGCCCGAGCAAGCGGTTCCTGTGAGAGACCCTTTGTCGGCATGACGGTGTAGAACAGGCTTACGAGGTGTTTCGCCTTGTATCACGTGACTACCAGTGACAGTTGAAAACATGGAAGGCATGTGATGGAAAGTGAGTCGTCTCATTCCGAGAAATACGGACTTGGCGAGTTGAAATAGCGATGCAAACCCAATCCCGAAGCGAGCGAGCCGATCGGAAGATATTGGTTTTCAATCAATGGCGACGGAAAAAAATATTTCTCTCGCAGAAGGAGAAGAAAAAATAAAAGCGACAATCGCCGAATCGCTTTGAGAAACCGATCATTAGGGCTTTTACTCAGAAAGAGCTATGAAAGAAAAAGGAATAAGACACGAGCGAAGAACTTCGCGACATTTATTTCTGGCGTCCTGTAACGATGGCGCATCGCGAGTGGGTGGGTAGTAGTGAGGGGAGGGGGGCGGCGGAGATGTTGCTTCTTTATTAGCAAAATGTTTTCGCTAAGGACGTCTGAAAGTCGTTCGTGAAGTTTCTGTCAGAAGAATTTGATACAATATTGCTAGAGACCTAATGAAAAGTTATTTCCTTCATCCCATGATAAAACTCTTCTGCTTTAAAGTCGATAAGGTTAAGTATTCCAAAATTGAAATATCTGTTTTGCTAAAAAGTTCGCTAAGAATATTTAGAAATTTTCAAGAAATGAGTTCCGGAGTTTTTTTTTGGGGGGAATTTTGTTTTATACTTCGATATAGTAATTGTAGTTTAGCAATGCCCAAAACGTTCCATCAAGAGGAGGAAATATTTCTTAAGCATTTTACAAAGATAATGGTACTCAATAAGTTATAGTCGTGTGATTCAAGCTGTACAAAATATTTTCATGGTATTGCGTTCAGTTCAATACTATAATCACGCTATTTACACAGGAGTTCTCTGCTTTAGACACTTATCGACTTTCAGATGCAGTCGTATGCCGATTTAAAACGGTATTATGTTACTCTCTCTATATATAGGTAAATCGAAATGTAAAGGCAATTTGAAAAATACGTGGTAATCAGAACGAATACAATCTGACGCAATACAATACGTTCGCAATGACTTATGGGTAGTTCGAACACACACAATGCAGTCAGCGCTCTGCCGTTAGTCTAGTTGAGGCCTAGGTCAAATAAACATAGTTGCGCAGCTGCGGGATTGCACCATTGTTGAGCAACGCGCAGTAGTGAGATTTCTTTGGGCAGAGGGCGTGAAACATGCTGAAATTTACTGAAGGATGTTGGCTCAGTACGAAAGTGGAAGCAGCGTGACTCAACGAAAAGTTTAAGAATGGATAGAAAGGTTTGAAACTGGAACAAGTTTGACGAAGCTCAATCGGGACAGCAATCGACATCGCGCACGTAAACCCAAATCGACAGGGCGAACAGCTTGGTCAGAGAAGACCGACAGGTTACGCATAATGCACGATGACTTTGGAAAGCGTAAAGTTTGCGCAAGATAGGTACCCAAACAGCTTACTGATCTGCTGCGAAATAGTGCGTGATGACTTTGGGAACCGTAAAGTTTCAGCAAAATAGGAACCCAACTGCTGGCCACCCAAAATGCAACACTAAGAAGGAAGCATCCGATTGGACTGAAATTCGCAGCAAGCGTCGCCCGCAAGAGGACATGCAAACGATTAGCATTGCAGGGCATATGCAAATCATGTGCGCCCGGCACGCCACCGAGAAGCACTATAAAAAGGGTGCACAGAAGGCGGGGTGTAAGTAATGGAACTGTGTTGTGCTGCCAGACCTGTGCGTGGGAAGCTTCCTGATGCCTCGTCACAGAATACGGAAGTCATTCCAGCACGTTTTGGAGTTCGACAGATGACGAATAGTGGGTTACTGCGACAGCGGTTTATCGTACCGAGACATCGGCGCCCGTGTGGGACTACATCCAGCCACAGTGAGGCGAGTATGGATTCCGTGGGTGCAGGAGTGAGGGACTGACCGACGGGAGCGATTGCCGCAACCGCGGCACACCACCATACGAGAGGATCGGCATGTTGTGCGACGGGCATTGACGGCTCGCACCGCCACATCACGAACGTTAGCGCAGGAATTAAGGTGTGTTGCGCAACAACCTGTGTCAGCACGCACCATTCGACGTCGTATACAGGAGCGGAAACGTGTCGCGCGGCGCCCATTGCTCCGATTACCATTGACGTTACACCACCGACAAGTGCGGCGGCAGTGGACCGTTGAACGCCGCACCTGGACTACGGAATGGCACGACATTGTCTTCTCCGATGAATCCCGCTTCTGTCTGCAACACCACGATGGTCGGATCCGCGTGTGGCGGCACCGCGGCGAGAGACTGTATGACGCCTGCATTATGCATCACCATACCGGCCCGTCGCCTGGCGTTATGGTTTGCGGCGCAATTGGATATGACACCCGCAGCCCTATGGTACGCATCGCCGGTACACTCAACAGCCACCGCACCATCACCGACGTTTTGGAGCTTGTAGTCTTACCTTACCTTCAGGACCTGCCAGCGGCCACGTTTCAACAGGACAAAGCGCGCCCGCACGTGGCACGCATCGTGCAACAATTCTTCACGGCCCACCAGGTATCACTGCTGCCGTGGCCCGCCTGTTCTCTCGATATGTTGCCCATCGAATACGTCTGGTCACTGATCGGCAACCAAGTGGCCCGGCAAGCACCACCCGCGGCTACGCCTGATGAACTGTGGCAACGTGTGGAAGCAGCCTGGACCGACATACCCCAAGCCCACATCCAAAGTCTCTTTCGTTCGATGCCGCGGCGTGTAGCGGCCGTTATTGCCAGCCATGGGGGTCACACGAACTATTGATGTCTGCGTGTTCCGCAATTCGCACGGGCCTGTAAGCTCAATCGTTTCATCTTTGTATCTGTTGTTATGTGTCCAGTAAATCTGGCGTTGCTCTCTCGTGTCCTTCTTGGTGTTGCACTTTGGGTGGCCAGCAGTGTAGCTTACTGATTTGCTCAAGCAAGAGCGCGTGGCGATTGTGGTCCAATTCCTGAAACGTTATGAAAGAAGATCCGAGTGTTTTTGAGGGGATTTTCACTGGCGACGGGACATGGGCTCATCATTGTGGTCATGTATAATGTTTTGCCGCTGTGGGACACTACTTGGTAAATCGCATATACGGTCCCTTATGTGACGTCTCCCATTGGACCAATGAGAAGCGCTGTTAGAAAAGGTATCTCCTTCCACTGTGATTTCTTGTACGCTGACGAGAAAGTGGTCGTTTGTTGACTTATTCAGTGTTGTAGCTCCTAATATCTTCTTATTTTCAATGATTACTGTTACGAATTCTGATTCAACAATTTCTCAGTGTTGTTTATAATACCAGAAAGGTGTTTGTTATTGCATGGCTTCATTCATCAATATTTTTTTAATTGTGCTTTATTTACCGGGTTTGTCATCAGCATTTCGCAATTAGGCAGATATCCGAACACCTACATTGGTGGATTTAGGAACTCTTGATAAATTCATAAAAATTTATCAAGAGTTCCTAAAACGTGCGTGTGATTTTGAACAAGCATGAAATCGGGTGGGGAAAAAATCCGTTTAAAATTTCTTTCAGTTGGATTTCTGCTGTACAATTCATTTTTTTTTTTTTTGAACTTTGCTTTTACACACGAGTAGTCCTGATCTTGGATTGCTTTCAACACTGGAAATGTTTTTCCCTTCGAACATAACATCCTTCTTCACACATTTAATATTACTTAACTAGGCTTGCCCAAGATTGTGGACTACACCACGTTTTTTAATAAACTGTGTATTAGTAGAAATCTTGAAGTTTTTCATAACGCTTTAAGCATCTTCTAACGTAAAAACGTATCCAAAATAATCATTAATAGAATGACGTAAACCAAAATTCATTTTAACCCCTATTTTTAACATCTAAATTGAGTTAATTTTCAACTCAAACCACGCACGCACTAACTGACAACAAAAAGAGAACTTCAGGAGTAAAGCGTACAAGACTTCTCATTGATCGAATGGGAGACGTCACATCATCATCATCATTGTCGTTCATTATCAATCCACTGCTGGATGAAGGTCTCCCCAAGTTTCTTCCACAACGGTCTGTCTTGTGCCAGTCTCCTCCATATTACTCCTGCATACTTTCGAATTTCATCCCCACATCTCCCATGTGGTCTTCTTCTGGGTCTTTTCCTGTCCCTTGGAATCCAATCTAAAATTTCGGCTGTCCATCGATGGTCTGTCCTTCTGGGAGTATGTCCAGCCCATTGCCATTTCAGGGATTTAACTCTGATCATGATGTCTTCCACTCTTGTCATTTTTCGGATCCACGAGTTCCTCTTCTTATCTCTCCTGGTTACACCAAGCATGCATCTCTTCATGCTGCTTTGAGTTGTCTGCAGCCTTTGTATGTCTCTTTTAGTTAAGGTCCACGACTCTACACCATACGTAAGCAGTGGAAGGATGCATTGATCAAACACTTTTCTTTGAATACATAATGGCATATTGCTCTTGAAATTTATGCTATTTCTTCCAAAAGCTCTCCAGGTAAGTTTTGTACGCCGATTAATTTCTTCATCAATGTGACCCTCACTTGATATCTGCTGTCCAAGATAAACGTACGTGTCTGTTATCTCCAGCTTTTCTCCATCAATCGATAAATCTTCATTTCTTGTAAAATCATTGAACAACACTTTTGTCTTCTGAAAGTTCATTTTTAATCCCAGTTCTTTACTCTTGTCAGCAAGTACCTGGATCATATTCTGCAGCTGGGATGGGATAGTTGCCAAAATGACTACGTCATCAGCAAAACGAAGGTGAGTTAAATAATCTCCAATAATCTTTATCCCTTTGTTTTCCCAGTTCAGTGATTGAAAGACATTTTCCAATGTGACATTAAAAAGCTTGGGAGATATGAAGTCCCCTTGTCTCCCTCCCTTTCCAATTTTTATGTGTGTTGTATTTTCAAATAGCGGAATCTCTGCACTTGCATTTTCGTAGATGTTATTAATAATATTAATGTATGCATCTTCAATACCGCAGGTTTACAAAGCCATTGTAATTGCTGATGGTTTCACCGATTCAAAGGCCTTTTCATAATCGATAAAAGCCATGCACAATGGAAGTTCATATTCCCTCGCTCTTTCAATTAGTTCTCTCAGTACGTGGATATGATCTATTGTGCTGTAGCCACTCCTGAATCCAGCTTGTTCTCTCGGTTGAGCCATGTCCAGTGTTACCTTCAAGCAGTGTGAAAGATCTTTAGTGAAGATTTTATAAACCACTGATAGGAGGCTGATAGGTCTGTAGTTCCTGAGATCCTCAATGTCACCTTTTTTATGTAGCAGGATCATTGTAGCGTTGTTCCAATCCTTTGGAATCTTCCCTTCATTAAGGCATTGAGTGAAAATTTGGGCGAGTATCGTTTCAGTTTCTCCACTTGCTTCTTGTATAATGTCTACAGTAATTCCGTCTTCTCCTGGAGCTTTTCCCCGCTTCATATTCTTGATTGCATGTGCAACTTCTGCTGGGAGGACTGGAAGAACTCTGGTACTGGTACCTTTCATGATGTCTGGAGTACATGTATCATCCCTTTCATATAATTTGGAGTAGAAATCTTTAACTCTTGTCAAACTTTCGCCTCTATTTCTTGTTACAGAACCATCTTCTTTTCTGAGTGCCATAATCTGTTTTCTTCCCTTACTGAGATGTCCCTTTCCTATCTTTAAGCTTTGGTTGTTTTCAATTGCTTTCCTCACTAGTTCACAGTTGAATTTCCTTACGTCTTCAGTGATACATTTTCGTACTGACTTGCATAGCTCTCAATATTCCACTTTGGAAGTCACATCTTCTTTAGTTGTCATCATCTTTCTTCTTTTTTGCATCAACATTTTGGTTTTTCCTGATAATTTGTTCACATGCAACTTTTTCTTAGATCCAGCTAATTTTGTTGCTGTTTCCATAAGAGCTTTGGTTACTTTTCTGTTAACTTCAGAAATATCCACTTCTTCCGATGTCAGGCCTTCTAAAGCAGAAAATCTGTTCTTCAGTACGAACTTTAAGGTATTATGGTGTTTTTTAAGGACATTTTGTTTGTCTTATGAGCTTGCCACGCTCGAGTTTAGTGTTGAGGTGCATCTTACATCTTACCAATCTATGGTCACTACCTGTGTTGAACTTGTTTAGCACACTGCAGTCTTTGATGACGAATTTTTTGTTACACATAATAAAATCAATTTCACTTATCGTCCCATTTGGATGTATCCGTGTCCATTTCCTGTGTGGCTTTTTCTTGAAAAAGGAGTTCAAGATGAAAAACCCTTCTGCCTCTGCAAACTCAACGAGAGTATTTCCACGCTGGTTTCTGTTGCCGTGACCGAATTTACCTACTGAAGTTTCATTCTGTTGCCGTTGCCCTATTTTTGCATTGAAATCTCCCATAATTATCTTTAAGTGCTGCTTACCTTTATTATTTAGATCACGAATTTCCTCATAAAGTTCTTCAATTTCTTCTTCAGCATGACTTGTGGTGGGTGCATAAGTTTGAATAATCTGAGCCTGGTATCTTCTCGAGAGTTGGATAACGAGTCGTGCATCTCTGTCAGAGGAACTTTCAACTTCTACAACTTTACCCTTCAGTTTCTTGTTTATTATAAAACCAACACCACTAGTTCTGCCAGTATCTGTCCCACGATAGTAGAAGAGATGTCCATTTTTCAGTTCAATGAGATCTTCTCCTTTTCTCCTTACCTCACTTAGCCCGATGATGCCCCACTTGATCCTTTGTAATTACTCTTCCAATTCAAGAAGCCTTGAATCAGAAGATAGGGAGCGTCCATGATACGTAGCCAAGGTCAGCATCAGATGGCAGCCTAGATCGGTCCTCCGGTGATTCTTAGCACCCTCTGCCTTCATGTCGCGCTGGCCGCTGCCTTGGCCAGGTACATTCCAGCTGCTGGAGACTGAGGGCCAAGATTTAAATTGTGGAGTCATTTTGGAGGGGTTTGGCCATAACTCACCACGCTGGCCAAGCGGGTTGGTGAGTGTGGGATAGCATTTCCTCTAATCCCGATGGTATAGTTATACCGCTATTTGCGGTCGTCAGAGCCCCTTTAGTGGCAACAGGATGCACCACGAGAAGGCGGGGTTGACATTTGTCAAGGAGAGGCTGTGATATTTCGCATCACCTGACCTTATAAGCGATTACCAAGTAGTGTCCCACAACGGCAAAACATTATACATGACCCATCATTGTGAACCGGAAAACAAAGGACAAAACGTGCAGTGGAAACACTCGTCTTCCCCAGTAAAGAAAAAATTCAAACGACAGCCGTAAAGAAAATCATGGAGACCTTCTTTTGGGACATGAAGGGTCATATTCTAGCGCATTTTGAGGAACTTTTGCTGTAGCTTCCAGAAAATCCAGCCGTTGTGTGAATCTGTTTGGGGTAAGCAGAAAAGTTTGGGTACCGTATGGTTCATCTGCCGCTTAGAGGGTTTCAGAAGATCGCAATATAAAAATTATCGACTGACACATCCTGACTTACGAACATGAATGGCAACTGCTTCCTTTCATCGCTATTGCCATTCCGCGAAAATTATTCTTGTAAAGTACGCAATCTGGGAAACCTTAACTTCTGATCAATTCGCTACGAGTTTTTAGTATATAAAGTTACCCCAGAGTCTTTATTTTTGATGTACGCGTTCTGAAGAAAGTTTTGTTTTAGGATCATCTCGAGCAATTCAATGGGCTATAAGCAGTCGCCCGGCTGTAATATATGATCTGTTGTTCTAGGGAAGGAAGAGAGCCAGTGATTTGTAAGACAAACACCCCAACCATTATTCAATCAGGATTCTTATGGTTAGAAACCTACGCCTCGTAACACTCAGCCATGGGTAGAGGGTGTGGGGTCGAGAATAATAAAATATTCTCTGACATTTCTTCGGGACGGCCCGAAGAGATGACAGAGGATATTCTATTATTCAATATTTAATAGCAATAAGTTCGTATTTTTGTTCACCATATTTGTTGCTCACTGTTAGGGATGAGAAACAAAAGGTTGCAGTGTTTCAAAATAATAATATGCTAAACAGTGGTGTAACGCTAAATGAATGACAAATTCTACGCACACTTCTATATGTGCTGAATGAAATAAAACGCTTGCTGTTTTTTACTTTTGCGATGTTTCATTTAAAAAAAAATGTCAAATTTTACTTCTGCAGCGGATAATGTTTTTCGCGTATCTTCGACACTGAACCAACACTTCATTTCTGAGCTACTTTTTCCTCATAAGGAAAGTTAATCACTTATGTAAATTTGATCACGTCGTTGCCGCTCTCCGTCAGCGGGTATTAAGTCCATGCTAACACTTAAAGTATATATTTACTTTCCAAGGACACAGAAACATCTGATGCCACACGTAAGGCCGTTACAGGAAACGCAGAGGTATATAAACAGACATTTTGACGAAATTGGCGGTTCTGAAGATTATTTAGAAATGAAGTTTTAATGCTTGAGGAGTCTCGAGGATTTTCTTTAATTTTTCTATTCGGTTATAATAATAATAATAATACTAATAATAATTTTTTTGCGTAAAAACACAAATAATGATGATGAAATTTTACCGTATATTTACACACTTGCTAAGACTCGGCGTTATCCATTAGCGTTTTATGCACATACATATTTTCATTGCGTTCGTCAAGAAACGCGGACGCCTTTTTCTTTTCAATCTCCTATCATATGATTACTGTTAGCTTGTTGATAAAGTTTTCTTTTGCCTCTTTGATTTTTTACGATTTCGCTGATAATATGTAGATGCTCTTTTCTTTCGCTTTACGTTTGACTCTATCGCTTAACGATTAATTATACGAACAGTGTTCGTCTGGGATTTATGGGAAACCCATTCACGCTAATTTATGTAAATAAGCATCTATATTTCAGAAATTGCGGGTTATTCAAAAACAGTCATTATGTTCCACCATTTCCATTTAAGACAAAACCAGGTAAGATGGGCGAAGCTAGTCGACTAATATTGATTAATTTGCAATGATAGACCGTCAAAGTCGTGAAAGGGTGAAGTTTGATATGTAAAAACGTACTGTTTTGATATAAAGCACTTTATGTATCGGCAAAACTCTCTGCAGTCCCGCAGGCTGAAAAGATGTAGAAGGGAGAAAGAATTCAAATCGACCTTCCAGGGAGATATAACTGGTACGACAAAGTAGCGCACGGGAAATAGCACTGAATGAAAATAAAGGAGAGCTGTTTGCGTTAGATCTAGAAGTGTGAGACGCATATATTTTTACTCCAGCCAGTTGCCGAGAAACACACTTCGAGGGAGTTTCACAGCCGCCAGAAGAGTCCACAGCGCTGTCAACTTAGTTAGACAGCGCTGTGGATTATTCTTGAAGAGGGTCAATGACATTGGCGTTAGTAGAGATAGCAGGCATGGAAACGGGTCAACAATTTCTTGCGGGTCTAACGGGTTGGATCAAGGTGTTTCAGACGCGATTTTGACCAGGTTTTATTCCACAGCCCCCAGAATAGTCCACAGCGCTGTCAACTTAGACAGCGAGGTGTATTACCTTTGGAGAGGGTCAATGACATTTGCGTTAGTAGAGATAGCAGAGATGGAAACAGGTGAACAATTTCTTGCGGGTGTAACGGGTTGGATCAAGATGTTCCAGACCCGGTTTTGTTCCCGTTTTATTCTTGAAAAGAGAAAAATATATTCCAAAGAAAAATGCGCGTGGTGGAATTCTGCAGTCGATACTGGTGCCCACGGAATGAATAATGATTTGCCATGCAAAAATATTGTCTCTTTCTTAAAGCAAGGAGGATTTCCACCGACCGACGTCAGACACACCATATTGTAAAAAGATACTTCCTTTGCGTTCTTTTACAGTGCGATTGTCTAGGATAAGGTACAGGCAAACGCCATTTGACTGTTTCTCAGCTGATTCTCTCTCTCCGTGCGAAGTTCATTGTATGACTAAGAGTTACTTTTCACATCGCATCTTTTACATTGAGCATTCAGAGGTTTTCGACTGATGTGCAAACATCCCGTTCCCATGACATGTCATGTCGAAATTAACTCCTTATTTGTTAATATGGATGGATTTAATATTAAGGAGGTTGAGAAAGGTTTAGAGTCAAACAAATACGTGCTTGTGGAAAATCACAAGGGAAAGAGTGAATGTTGTAAATTGTTTCGTTACATTAAGGAACCCGTGAATAATTCTGTGTTGTTTGGTTTTGCTTGTTGTTCAAAATGTGGAAAGCGAATAATTACACTGAAAGATGTCAACGGTGTAATAAAAGATTATGGAACCAAAAATCTAACGGGCCATTTGAAAGTATGCGCACCTCCATCAAAGCGTGGAAAGAGTGAATAATCTAAATACATTTAAAAAAATACATTTTTTTAAATGTATTTTTTTAAATGTATTTAGATTATTCACTACTATGACCGTGACCATGGTCATAGTCAATATCTGACTATGACCATGGTCACGGTCATAGTCAGACATTGCTTTTGGATTACGCAAAATAATGGCACTTATTTATGGCACTAAAATTTGACAAGTAACCAAATTTTATTATTAAAAAAGGATTTCAGTTATTAAATATCAAGCCGTTATTGGGATTAATATATATATATTACATTTATATGTATATATATATATATATATATATATATATATACTTAAGAGCAAAACTGAAGACTAAGGAAAAAATTTTAGAATTTAACACGAAGGGTGCAAAATAACCTGAAAATCAAAACGCGCAACGCAGCAGTTTTGAAAATTCCAGAATTCACATTCTATAAAGAAGATACCTAAGCAAAAAAATACATATATAATTTTGACTCACACCTAGTACAACATAGAAAAGGTTATGTATCTACCTGTGTGAGTAAAAGGAGAAAAAGATAAAAAAATAAAATAAAACAACTGAATGTAGAAGGTGTCGAGAATACTGAGCCTTGGCTTTATCAAGGACCAGCAAAAACTCTGCATTTTCTCACTTCTACAAAGACCTAGTTGGAAATGGGTTTCTGCAAGGCCATAGATGCAAGTAACATTCCCACCTAAAATAGTTTAAAAAATATATATATAAGTCATGTCCTCATAGAGTTGCATGACCTAGCACTAGTTAACAATTTCGCTTGCATCCATTAACCTTCCTGGCCCGTAAGGAAGTTGGCTAGAGGATGCCTATTAACTACCTAAAGGAACCTTAGTGCTATGGATATGACGGTCCCTATTAAAACAAAAAATTAAATAATATAAACAAAATCACAAAAAAAGCTTAAAAATCTGTTTATAAAAGAAAATAAAAACAAATAAAAAAGAAAACTAGTTATTCATCACTAGGATAGCTATACTAAAAATAGTAAAACCAACATTAAAATTAATAAGATTCTGATTAATCTATAGAAGCTCACTAAGGTGATTTAATACATGCAAAGATTATTAAATAAACTGCTCGTGTATTTTATAATATTTCTCATGTATTCTGGAGAGTTAATTCTGCTCATTCTGATCATACAGATCCACAGTCTTAAGTTTATATATTTTTTCTCTGGTTAAAATCTCCGCGCGTTGGTTTCTTGCTGTATGAGGAGGCCATCAGCCCCACCCTCACTGCCCCCAGCGTCTAGGGAGTGGCGGAAGAGGTCAGCCATGTTCTCCTCTTGTGAGGAGAAAAGTTTTGTCACACAAGAGGTAAGCTCTCTTCCTTGTTTTTGGGTTCTAGGTTTTATAAGTTCAATGTTTGTACTTTATGTACCTTTTCTCTGTCGTTTTTTAGCTTTTCAGCTTTTAAGCATTGGTTTGTCTGTTAACATTTATGCGGGTTTTGACTCTTGCTTTTCTTTGTAACTTTGAGCGTCTTTTTTGGGGTACCTAGGAACAGAAGATGGCTAAGCTTGTTCCTTTTCTATGCGCTGTCTATGCGCTGTTTTTCAAAGTAGTAAAGTTCTTAATAACTAATTAATTATGCACTTAAAGCACTGCTGAAATACTTTGTACATATTGCAACTAACTGTTTAAGGTATATAACTTTCACAAAGTTTTCTTTAGTTAATTATTATCTTTAACTTATTCTCGTTTTCGTGCTGTCATAAGTTGTAGAGTAGGGGTTTTAGACTCAAGTTTTCTTTCAAAAATCTGTTCGTTATAAATTAACATTTCCTTTTTTAATTGCAATGTAAAATTTGGATTTCTTTTGCATTGTTTTTCAGGTTTAAATTCTCTCTCAAACGAACTTGGAATTTCGTTATAGCTGAAAATCATTTCTATTTATTATGTCACTCTCACAGCTTGAGTTCTCTTTAATCTTCTTCTCTCTGTTTAATAGTAACAGATGAAGAGCATGGGTCAGGCCATGAAGGTTAATGGATGCAAGCGAAATTGTTAACTAGTGCTAGGTCATGCTACTCTACGGAGGACATGACTTATATATATATTTTTAAACTATTTTAGGTGGGAATGTTACTTGCATCTATGGCCTTGCAGAAACCCATTTCCAACTAGGTCTTTGTAGAAGTGAGAAAATGCAGAGTTTTTGCTGGTCCTTGATAAAGCCAAGGCTCAGTATTCTCGACACCTTCTACATTCAGTTGTTTTATTTTATTTTTTTATCTTTTCTCCTTTTACTCACACAGGTAGATACATAACCTTTTCTATGTTGTACTAGGTGTGAGTCAAAATTATATATGTATTTTTTTGCTTAGGTATCTTCTTTATAGAATATATATATATATATACATATATGAATTGAATTTCGAATTTATAGTTCAAAGCAAATTTGTCCAAGTCAGTTACGGGTCCGGGTCTGACATTTTTGACCCGCTTCCAACTCTGATAGGCAAGCAAGGGAGGCTGGTTAGCAAGCGAGATACGCGGAAAAAATGGACTACTCATGGAAGTCATCGGTCTTTCCATGTTTATAAGTGAGTCACAGAAAAATTATCATCGGCCGCCACCGGGAATCAAACCCATGTCTTCCTGTTATGCGCCGGACATGCTACCACTGCACCACAGCAGCCTCGAATTCTCCAGACTCGCATAGGACGAACTGCCAAACCACATGGCAGGTTGCTTCCTTGGATCCCCGCACAATGTTGGGGATCCACCAAAGATGGTAAGCAGCAACTGAACAAATAACTAGGAGGCGAATGAATAATTAATACACACAAGTGATGTGGGTTAGGAACATCAAACAGAAGTAATCGCTCTTTCCAAGTTTATAAGTGAGTCACGGAAAAATTCTCATGGATTCCCGGTGGCGGCCAATGAGAATTTTTCCGTGACTCACTTATAAACGTGGAAAGAGCGATGGCTTCTGTTTGATGTTCCTAATCTATGTCAATTGTGTGTATTAATTACTCTGATATTCTTTTGCTGACCGGACGATGATACAGCGATGCCGAGTCTTCTTGAATCTTCAGAGAAAATGATTCCTGTTTCGAGGAGCGATGGGTTGTATCTCAGATAGTATTTATAAGAAGAGGATCCAGTGGAGTAGTATCAATGAATTAAACGGACCACAACAAATGTAAGGCTCTCGCTGAGTACAACACAAGGCGGGGCCTTACACTTTTCATTTTTTTACTGGTTGGTGCATGGGCATGAATGAATGCAGTAGAAACAGCTTTTGCACTACCACAGTGTTTAAAATAGATAACCACGCTTCTCTTGTGCATGCTCACAAAGAATGTTCGAGTTTAAAACTAATAACCACTTTTATTTTACTCACACGCATTCACTCGACGTTATCCAGAAATATTTTTAGTACTGTACTGACAGAATTACCTCACTGCTAACGCGGACGCATTCGTCGTAAAACATCGCCATCACTGTCTAACTCCTTTACGATTTCATGTTACAGAAGTAGATGTTATCACCAAACTTTAGAGAGCACAATCACACTTAAAGAACTTTTCAGTTAATCTTATTCACATTTTATAGTATCATACGTCTGAGGATACCACTGAGAAAAGGTTTCCTAGGGCTACCTTCACATCGCTCTGGAATGCCATATTTCTTTGCTAAAAAACAGGAATCACACGAAAGGGGCGGGTTAAAAGCGTTCCTAGAATCACAGCTGGAATGATGTGAACCCCCGTACCTTTTTACACTACATACTTTCCACCCCCCCCCCCCCAAGAGAGAATACAACATTCTCACTGCATTCTGTCTTTCAAATCCTTTTTCAAGATTTGGAAATCGGAAAACAATGCGATAGAGCCAGATCCGGTAAGCAGTACGGTTGAAGCAGTCGCTTAACCCCACAGTGATGCAGTGTTTCCTAAGTTTTAAAATGATGTTGCGCCGGCGAATTGTCCTGATGGAAGATGACTCATTTGGCCAGTTTTCCCCTGCGCTTTAGCTTCAATACCTCGGGAAAACATCGTAATATTTTATACTAATATTCTGAGTTAGTAGCAGGTCCTTATTCCTGTATATCCACCATGATCCCCTCTGCATCTGAGACGGCAGATGCCGTGGCTTTTCCAACCGACTTCCTCCCTCGACACATATAAGGGGTAGGGTAGAAGAAGGATGCTTCCACTGTATCGATACTTCTTGTTCCCATTCTGTCAATAAAACTACTGTACATTTGGTTCCAAAAGCTTTTTCTTTCTAAACTACCGAAAAAATTCGTCCAGAAGCATTTCATGTATGGGGATAAAGTTTTCGTACATCGTAGTACCAAAAGCCTTTCTTTTCTTTCAACGAAACTACTGCACAGATTGGTCCAGAAGCTTTTCCTTTGAGACAATGAAACTACTGCACATGGTCGTTCAGAAGCCTTTCATTAATGGCAATAAAGTATTGTACATCTTACTCCAAAAGCCTTTCTTTTCTATGAACAAAACTACTGTACAGAGTGGTCTAAAAGCTTTTCCTTTTTGTCAATAAAACTACTCTGCATGCTCGTCCAGAAGCATTTCATTTATGGCAATAAAGTAAATGTACATCGTAGTCCAAATGTTTTTCTGTTCTTTCAACAAAACTATTGTACAGGTTGGTCCAAAAGCCATTCCCTTCTGTCAATAAAACTACCGTGTATGGTCGTTCTGAAGACTTTCTTTTCTGTAAATAAAACAATTGTACATGGTAGTCAAAAGGCTTTCTTTTCTGTCAACTAATCTACTGTGTAGATTAGTTGACAGAAATACTACAAATCTACTGTGTAGATTTGGCCTTAAAGCCTTTCCTGTCTGTTAACAGAACTACTGTACAGGTTAGTTGAAACGTTTTCTTTGCCGGTCAACAAAACTGCTGTGCGGGGTTTTTAAATGCTTAAACTTTCTATCAACAAAACTACTGCACAGCGTGCTCCAAAATCCTTTCCTTAGCTTCAAAATTTATTTGCCAGAAAACGGAATGTGCTAAGGCAAAAAGATTTGTGGCCGAATGAACGCTGAAAGTATTTTTTTATCTGTTACACAACTAGATGGCGCTATGTGTTTTTACATACATTCTCTGTAATGACCACGTTGCAAGAAAGAGCGATATGTGGCAGTTCGAAACGAAGTCAGATGTGCAAGCAGACAGAAATCTTCGAGCATGTTTTTGTTAATACCACCCGCACCCAACATTATTGAGTCACATGTTACTTCTACAGTCACATACAACATTATTGAGTCACATGTTTACCGAATTACCGAATGCAAGAATGTCTTCTCGACAGGCCTCCACAGAAATAGGATTCTCGTGTAGTTCCATGCAAAGAAGGCTAAGACTTTGTACAAGTAAAGTTCAGATTCTACAGGAGTTGCAGCTTAACGATAAACCACGCTGTCGGAAGTTCGCCTTTTAACCTATAGAACCCCTACAGAAAGCTGAACACTTCTTCGAATTTATGCTTTTCACTAAGGAAGCTACGGTTCATGAGTCAAGTAATTTGAATCTGCATAATGTCCTCACTAAGGCTCAAAATATCCATACGTGTTTTAGTTATGTTCGAGATAAAGTTAATGTTTGGTAAGGGCTAATACACAATCGCGCCTCAGTGTAATTTTCTTCGGAGAAGCTCCCGTCAACGCGAATATTCAATTGGATGTGCTACGAAAGTTTACTATTCCAAGATAGACCTTCACTCTAGTGCGCGTTCCCAGCAGAAAGGTAATCCAACGCATCGTGGAACTATCGTCCGCAATCCCGCTTTCTTGACATTCCACCGTTAGGTTTCTTTCAACGGGTGTTTGTAATGGGTTCTGTGACGTACCTGCCGGCAGGACGCACACGACATAAAGGCAGATAGTAGTCAGAACAAACGTCCGCGTAGCTCAATTGGTAGAGTGACTTATTCCGGAATGAGGGGATCCAGATTCGAATCCTGGCGTTGACAGAAATGACGAAGAAATTTACTTCGTTATAATGGCGCCCGAACAGGGACATTATAACGAAGTAAATTTCTCCGTCATTTTTGTCCACGCAGGGGCTCGTACCCCGCGTGCCTGCCCAGCAGGACTCATACGACATAAAGGCAGATAGCAGTCAGAATGAACGTCCGCGTAGCTCAATTGGTAGAGTGACTTATTCCGGAATGAGAGGACCCGGGTTCGAGCCCCGGCGTGGACAAAAATGGCGGAGAAATTTACTTCGTTATAGTTCAGTATAGAAAACTAAGGTTCAAGATTGAAAGAACTTAAGAGTGCAATTGCTGCCGTTGTTGTCGAACTATTGTAATGAACATAGCGTTGTGATAATGACACTTGATAATAATGTTTGCTCTTATGACTTTTAATGTAGTAGGAAATTTGATGTAGTAGGAAATTATTTTAATATCTTGTAAAAACCTAGAAATTTGCATCTTGATGTTTTGAAAGCTGTAATTAGGAAACAACCCTTTTCCCAGTGCGGACACTTTTTTTTTTTTTGTTTCATAGGGTTTTCCAGTGTATTTCTTTTAGTTTTGGTGCCGGATGGAATATGTTGGGACAGCCTTTGGTCTTAAGCTCAGCGCAGAAATTTGTTATGATCGTTTCTTTTTCTGTGTAAGATGTATGCACTGGAATAAGCTAGTATGTTCCTGCGCGAGGAAAAAGGGCTTCAGTTTATGTTAGAGATCATTTTGCTTTCAGATGGGATTAACTTCGACTTTCTCATCGGACTGGAGGTTGGTACCGGCGGTAAAAATTAAGATGGGTCGTAAGTAATTGGCAACGAGGGACAGAAACATTGAGTTGGAAAGAAAGTAATGTCCGATGACGAGGTACCCGAAGCCTATTTGGCCACTGAGATTGCGCAGCACACCGGTATGACATCAGCAAGTAGGTGGCTTAAACCAGTGGCAGTTAGCCGTCGGAAGGTGGAATGTGTAAGCGCCAGGCATCATGGAAATAGACAAAGAGAACATCTGCCATTGTATTCTGTATGAGCTTCATCGCGGTAGCACCCCTGTAAGTGCTGTAAGGAACATCAGCGGTGTGTACCTCAATGCCAATATCACATCGTCAGTGCTGTCGTTGGTTTTAACGATTTCGAGAAGGAAATTTTGACCTGTCAGGCCGTCCCAAAGCCAGAAGACCCTAAACAGTGGATATGGACACGCTGAAGACCTTAGTGGACATTGATCCACGCGTGACTACGTGAGAGTTGGCCGAACAGCCGGGGGCTATCCACACGAGCTTTATAACGCACACTGCAAACCCTCGGCACACATTTGGAACACGTTGGGAACGCTTTTTTATAAATGCGTTCCAAATGTGTTTCGGTTGTGTTCTGCTGACGACAAATGTGTTCCCAATGCGCTCCAAATATGTTCCTCATGTGTTCTTCTCCTGTACAATGTGCTCTAGTGTTAATTTTTAGAACATATTATTTTCCAGATCACATTCGGAACACTTTGCGCGTGAGAATGGAACATTTTATGCGTGAGAATGGAACACATTCCGGAACACATTTAGAAAGCATTGGGAACACATTACGAATGTGTTCTAAATGTTTTCCGAACTGTTATGTCTCATATTTGCTTTCGTTTTGAGCAATTTTTCATCTCTTGGGCGTTCCCATATCAGAAATTTTTGTTCTGGTTGAAACACAATGAAATCATAGCTTAATATAATTTAACAAATCGGCAAATGAGATGGTTGAACAAACGCACCATTACGTGGGCTACAGCACTCGTATTTGCCACTATACGGAGTTTTAATGGGGAGGTGGGCGTACCCCCCTCCCCCAAATAATATATTTTTAAATCATATACTTTACGGTTTTTTTTTCCGTTTGTTTTTCTTATACGATTACATTAACCCATTATTTACACACTTTCAAGTCTCGGAATGTACTGTATACGAACAGCACATTCCGCAATACTGAGTTCTATTTGTACAGTGAGGAAAGACACAAAGCTCATGATCTGAATTTTACGAATTTTTACTTTAGTAATTTTTTTCTCTCAATTGCGCGAATCGATTATTCCATTTCAGCAGCGCTGCCTCTCACTCGCATTTGCCATGATATGAAGATTTATACAAAGTGCTCAAAAAGTTATAATCCAAGTTTTATGATTTGTTTTTCAAAACAAAGAAAGGTATAATACTAAGATATAGCTATATATTACTTGCTTTGCAGCAAAGCGATTCACACGGGATGCTGGGGGACCCCTGAAAGCCTCTTGCCCAATGCCCCAAACTGTCTAAGTCGGTCCCCGATTAAGAAAGCTAAGCATGAGATAATAATATGGCTTTTGCATAGACTACTATGCTGCTAGAATAAGTTTTGCGTTCCTCCTAATCCAGGCAGCACACACGCAGGCTTGCAATTTAACGTAGGCCCAAGCAGGATCGACCTAGGCTATAGTCAGGGCCCTGTGGACATCCTGTGTATACCCTCCTCCGCTCGATTAAAGTTTTCAATCAATCGTTTAAAAGAATATTTGCTGATGATCTATATTATTATCAAGATAGTTCTGACCGCCCCCCCCCCCCAAAAAAAATTTGAGGTCCTGTGCACTTGCGGAAATCAGGCTATGGGCCCAACACTGAGCTACCGTCTCTACTTTTCTATTCCTAAATTCGTTGGCACAGTGTTTCCGTTGTATGTTGACGTAGGTAGAACAGCCTACACTTTTCTAACAACCACGGTGTGGATTCACTAATCCGATTAGCAGCAAAGGAACAAAGTTCCAACCTTTACCACCTGAGGCAACATGCAAGCAGCTTTTGTGGAGCAACATGTGAGCAACACGAAGGCTTTGGTTCCACTGTTGTCCAAACAGCACGTGCTACAACTGGATATTTCCACAATTTCAAGTAAGTAGAATGAATCTTATGGCTCGAGTTTTTTCATACTTTTACTATACATAAAATAATTTCAAAATATCTGTTTGAAAACTGACGGCATAATTTTGTAGATACTGGATCTTTTTTTTTTTTTATTGAAGGGTTAACGACTACCCTGAGCAACTCGATGGGCTATAAGCAGTTGCCCGTCTCTAATTTAGGGTCACTGGCTCCATGGAAGAGAGATCCAGTGCCGTAAGACAAACACATCATGCCTCACCGGGATTCGAACCCGGATCCCTTCACGGACGAATAGTCAAAAGCCAGCGCTTAGACCATGCGTCACAGGAGCAGCAGATACTGGTTCAAGTTGTATATTTATTGTGCTTTATTTCTGCGGTACGAAACTGAATTTTTAGAAGATAAACACATCGTGCATAAAATAATAATGATTTAAAAAGCCGCTCCCCGCCACTCAAAAAAACAAAAAAACAAAAAAAAAACCCGTTGCATTACATTCAGAGTTCAGACCAACGAGGTTCAGACACAGAATGACGGTAAACTAAACAAGCTACTCCGTAAAGCGAGTTCTTCGTCACTTCCGCTATTCTTGAGAAACAGGAAGTTCCGCCATTGATGGCTCACATGGCTGGCGTGTTGATGTGTGTTCGTGAGATTTGAAATATCACCCAGGTCTTATGGATATGTCATTTGTCAGGTAATTTAAATTGTTTCGCTCACACTGTCGTTTATACGCTGTTAAATGTGTAGATTAGCGTCCTTTTTAGATAGCAGTGTTCAGGCTTTTTATTCAAAATTTTCAACCACTCTGTAATAATTTCCCTCACTTCTTTTGCATCACTCCTATTAGTAAGAAAAATATATTTTTAACCTGATCTACGAGAATTTATCGAAAAGCAGATTAATTCATTTCAGAAAGGTTGTGTTGCAGTAATAATTAATATTGCTAAATATTCATGATATCAAGAAAACTAGTTCATATTGTAAGTTGTGCCCTTCAAAATCCAAAATAGCATATCATGTCTTGCAGTGACTGTAGATAGTCTATTTCAAATTACACTGACTTTCCTCTGTAATATGCTTTGAAACTGATTTTTCAGAAAGACTACAGCATGTTCTTTAATAACAATAAGATATTTTTAACCATCCCGATGGTGTTTACATGCTCATCACAAGACACCTGGAAAATTTCCAGTCTCACCCTACCAGATAAGCTTTTCTTATCTGGTAGGGTGAGACTAAACTATGTCCCTTTGACTTCCATTCAAATAATACATGGTTTTTATTTTCTTACACGTTGCGGTTATATAGGAAGATATTATGATCATTCAAGAATTACACATCAGGTTTTTGATATAATTTTATTAAAAATGTAAAAACTGAGTAAATACTCAAGGACCACAGGTTGTAAATACCAAATGAAGTGTAAACGTTGTGTGAATGCCAACAAAACACCCCACAGAAATGCATAGCAAAAAACAAACCAGTGCAGAACAAATGAGTACCGGATAGTGACAATGCCACCCTGGTAGTGCAGTGGTCTAAGCTATAGCCTCTGATCATTCGTCCGGAAGGGTCTGGGTTTGAATCCCGGTGAGTCATGGATGTTGTGTCTGTCCTATGGCACTGGCTCTCTCCCTTCCTTGGAGCCAGTGACCTTAAATTAGGGACAGGCGACTGCTTATAGCCCATTGAGTTGCTCATGGTGGCCGTTTAAACCTTCAATCTAAAAAAAAAAAGAAGAACGTAACAATAGGAAAAAGCTTTAGGCGTAGGGCTTGGGGAAAATTCTGTTAAAGGTTAAACACTGGGATAGACTTCTTGCAACAGAGCACAAATTATAAATTAGGTCTTCATCCCAACTACATGTTTGAAAAGGTCATGGGGGTCAGGCATATCAGCATTTGATTTATGGGCTTCCACTGTTTTAGAAAATTCCTTTCCTGCATATATGAGGTATTCACACCTCATAGTGTATGTTACTCTTTACTGCATGGAATGCTGTATGAGACTAAGTCAAGTCTTTAAAAAGAAAATTCTGAAGGGTATACCTATCTTTTTTAGTTAGAATGTATATTTTTTACATTTCCCAGAGCATGAATTTATGCCCCTGGAATGACCATTCTCCTTGCTCTTCCTGTAGCTATGGCTCTGCAAGTTGGTGGAGAAGGTATTCTTAATAAATACCATAGGCACAATACACCACAGAAGCAGAATATAGAAGCAAAATTTCTTTAAGCAGTGTATGAAGAACTTCCACACAAAAGATTGCTTTTGAATTTCAAACACTATGATAAATATTTAAACTTATGCAAATTTATTAAAAGCAACAGTGCTTTTAATAAATTAAAAGCAATAATAATGGACTATCTAGTTACATATCTTCCAGCTGGAAATTTTATTTTTGTCTTATAAAAACATGTTTTTAAGAAGAAAAAGAAAAGCTTCCTTTCTACCATTTTGTTCCTACTGCAGTCAAGTCAATTTGCTGACACCGCCTCGGTGGCGCAGTGGTCTAAGCGATGGCCTCTGATCATTCGTCCGGCCGCCCCGGTGGCGCAGTGGTCTAAGGCGGTGGCCTCTGATCATTCGTCCGTAAGGGGTACGGGTTCGAATCCCGGTCAGGCATGGGTGTTGTGTTTGTCTTACAGCACTGGCTCTCTCCCTTCCCTGGAACCAGTGACCCTAAATTAGGGACGGGCGACTGCTTATAGCCCATTGAGTTGCTCACGGTAGTCGTTAAACCTCCAATCAAAAAAAAAAAAAAAAAAAAATCATTCGTCCGAAAGGGGTCCGGGTTCGAAACCCAGTAAGGCATGGATGTTGTGTTTGTCTTACGGCACTGGCTCTCCCTTCCCTGAAAACAGTGACCCTAAATTAGGGAAGGGCGACTGCTTATAGCCCATTGAGTTGCTCACGGTGGTCGTTAAACTTCCAATGAAAAAAAAATACAATTTGGTGACTTTTAGTTCATGTAAAAGATCGAATCATTGCAAGAAGAAAAACAGAACTTATTCATCACCATTTCAATCTTTCAGTGTCTATCCTATGCCATTTTCATCTTTTTGATGTTTTTCAAGAGAACAAAAAAAAAAAAATAGTGTTATAACTTGTTCCTCAGCAAAAAAAAAACCAAAAAAAAAAAAAACCACAAGTTTAGTCAAAGAAAAAATTAAATTTAAGAAAGGCATTACTACTTACATGTATCAGTTAGAGGGAGTGATATATTAATTGTTCACTTGTCTATTTACTTCATATGAACATGTTTATGGATGATCAAAATCAAAAGTGCTCGGTTATAAAATTAGATGACATTGAGCGCTGTTTTGGTCATTCAAGTCATACTGTATGTAGAGATAGCTGTTAAAATTATAATTCATTGAGTATGAAAGTAGCACTGCAATTTGGATGTCTAAGGAAAAGCAGCGATGGTCTTGTAAACTTAAAACATTTATACCCCCTTTATTTCTTATACTATATGTAATATTTACTTTGCATCAGCTCATGGGGTAAAAATATTTTTCAATAACAGTTTTAGGAAGTTAAGAAAAATATGAGGGAAAGATAATGCAGTATACTTAAATTTGTATTTCTGCAACTTCATGTATTAATGTTCATGCTTGGTGAGCTTATATACAGGGTGTCCGATAATTATTGGACACATTACAAAATTATATAAAACAAAACATTAAACAGATACAAAGAAACTGACTGTACTAACTTATGTACAGTGTAACCACACAAGTTAATAAATTTCAATGTGAGATCCCTTGGTTGCTCGTAGTACGTCCAAGCGATACTCAATTTCATGCCATGTATTGGCAAGCATCTGAGGAATTATGGAATTAATAGCAGCTGTGATAGGCTGCTTCAGTTCCTGCAAATCAGTACAAGGCGTTTGATAGACGCGGTCCTTCGCATAACCCCCATGAAATAATCCAATGGAGTTAGATCTGGAGAGGCCACGGAATTGGACCACCATACCCAATCCATCCGTTGGGGAAATGCTTATTTAGGCACTTACGTACAAACGCTGACCAATGCGGTGGCACGCCGTCTTGTTGGAAAACAACGTCATATATTTTGATCTGGGATATAGCAAAATTTTCTAGCATATCCAGGTAAATGTCACTATTTATGGTTTTTTGCCGAAGAAGAAAGGGCCAATCACTTTTCTTTTGATAGGGCGCACCACACATTAACTTTTGGAGAATCACGTTCCAGTTCAATAGCAGCATGAGGCAGTTCACTGCCCCATATCCTACAGTTGTGACGATTCATAATATCTGATACATGAAATGTGAATTCATCACTAAAAATTACAGTACTGAGAAAGTTTTCTTCGTTTTCCACTCGATGCAGCATATCCACAGTGAAAACGTATCGCAGAGTGTGATCATTTACATGCATCTTTTGCACTATTTGAATTTTATAATCATGAAACTTTAATTTCTTGTGCAAGATATCGTGAACTGTCAATTTCGGAATGCACAGTTCTCTGCTTGCTTTATTAACGGATTTCCTGGGGCTTCGTCGGAAACTTTCATTAACTTGGTCAACCGCCTCACCGCTGACGCTAGGCCTGCCGGCTCCTCCACGATGTTCCACATTGCCAGTTTCTTTAAACTGTTTCATCCACTGCTTAATTGAATTCATTGGTGGAGGATTACAACCATGCTCTAAACGGTACCGTCTTTTAACTTTAACGACAGACTTTAATTCCGCAAGCCATAACATACACATCGCCTTCTGCTGTATGGATGACATAACTACTGATTGCGCACTTCTCACAGATTCCTCATTAGGCCCCACCTAGCGCCATCTATCGGATTCTGGGAATAATAATTCTGCAAAACAAAAATATAGAAACTGTGTTAGTAATACGTGACATAGAAAAACAGACAGCGCTCATAGGTTTTTTTTTGTTTTTTTTGTACATAATTTTGTAATGTGTCCAATAATTCTCGGACACCCTGTATAACACCGTATTTTCTGTTTACGATAATAGCTGATTTTTGTCGAAATTGAGAACTTGTTAATTGCAATTTGATTTTGAAATGTGTTCATTCATGAATATTCTTTCTGCATTATTTATGCAATACTTTATGAGTTGAATCAAATGCCGTACCTTTCCAATAGCCATGTATTTTCCACCAACTTCCACAATTGCAGAGGGCATTGCTAGCTCAATTGATTTCCTTCATTTTTTTTAGAAGTGACAGCATTACATTTGCCCATCTACCTCCCTCCAATGCATTTGGTTTCATCCCATGGTTATTTTTTTGTTATGTTCAGGAAGTAAACATCTGTACCTGTGCATGAGACAACTGTCTGACATGAGACGATTCTGCCTGTGTTTCAGCATTTCGTTTTGGTTACTTCGACAGTATCCAAAATTTAAATCAGGGTAAGTTTGTCAGTAATAATTTTGCAAGATTACTTTATTTGCTTTGGCTTTTTAGTTTTTTTTTTCATTTGTGTGTCAGAAAACATAAAACAAGTTGCATGCTTCTCTTTCCCATCTGCTGTTTGATACACTATATGTGTAATGATGGCAGCAAGTTGCTTATTGCTGTCTGCAAACATTTTACTGTTCTCAATTCTTGATATTTTGGCATACTGTTGTCTTGCATCAAAGGACTGGCTGTAGGGGTTTAGTTTTCTTTGGGGAGAGTTATTTAAGGCTAAATTTTTTTGTCTTGAGTCTAAAATATAATTTTGAAGAAACTTATAAATAATTCATCTGACAATTTTAGGATGGTAATTAGTAAATAAAAAGACACATTAAGGATTTATATCTTTAGGTATGTTTTGCACTGTTCATTCTTTCAAAAGGCATGAATCCTTAATATTGCTTGTTTTAACGTATAATTGGAAGAGAAACAACTATATGCATCAAACTATTTAGCAGTGGCTACTATGCATTTATGATGTAAAACACTGTAGGGCTATTTTATCCATTAATAAGTGACAAGAAACAGTATGCTGAAACAACTAGCCAAATACAGATGGCAAATTAACTTGATTATCCACTTATATATATTTTTTATTTGTTGAACGCAACTGATCAGATCAACTTAGAGCTGGATTCAAAATGTAGTTTTCAACACCTGTTCAGTTAATATCATCAGTTGCAATGCAATTTGTATTGAAAACAGAATCAAAACCCCTTTTCATGCATATTTCTTTACTTTCAGTGTGACTAGTTTAACCAATATACACACTTGAGTTCATGCAGAAGAAGTGAAAATTCACATAATTCGAAAATTTTATATTCTTAGATTTCAATTCCTTAAAAAAATTGTGTGTGCTCAGTAAAAAAAAGCAAACATAAAATTAATTTCAGTAAATTTTAGGTTATGGTGTGAACGGACTTCAATGATGCTGCATGCTTTGGAAAGGCCTCCTGTTTTAATATTACCTCGGTGAGAGAGATTTTTGCAAATTTAATGGTAATACATCTTTTGGACACAAAACATACAACTAAAAATATTTTCTGTGGTCAATGAAATTGCATTACTTTCATGCAGTCAATGATAGGAAATGTGAATATTTTTCTGTGCTGTCTTTAGCACAAAAGTGTACAGTATGCAAAATATGAATGAAAACAGGTTTTCTGTGGTATTTTATGATATTAACACTGATTTTTGCTGACACAATTTATTTGAAGTATCTGCAAAATCAGCCAATAATTTAGAACGTATCTGCAAAATCTGCTAATAATTTGAAAACTATCTGCGTACGTCTACATTCTGCTACTCTAACCATAACACACAGCTTTGTTAAGTACAGTGTATTAACAGATAGTGTAACTTTTAGATCATCCTGCACAGACACACACATACACACTTTTGCAAGTGGATGTGGTCAGAATATTTTGATATGTGAAATATAAATAGAATGAAAATACCAACATTTACCACAATAAAAGGTTTATTATGCATTGACTATAGTTTCGCAGAGCGTTTGGCTCGACATCATCAGGATGAATGGAGCATAAACATTCAAATCATTGTGGAAGATTTTTCCAACAGACGGAAGGCCTTGCAATGGGCAGACCACTGTCGCCTATTTCATGCAAAGTCTATATGTGTCACTTTGAGGACAAACTCTTTCAGCTTGTCACATTTGATCTGTAGATTCGATATGTAGATTATACTTTTATTCTCTGGAATAGCATGAACTCGGAAATACCTAAATTAGTTGAACTTATCAATTAAATTGATCCTCATACAGTACATATGTGAGACTGAAAATAATGGCTGCTAGCCATTCTTTGACATCCTTGTGCCATGCTCTGAAGGATACTTTAGTACAACAGCTTATCGAAAACCATTTGCTGTTTCCTTACTCCCACATGCAAAACCAAATCACCTATGGAAACAAAAAAATCTCCGCCTTCTACAAATACGTATATCGGGCAATACACATATGCCCCACTTGCTCATAGGTAGTCGTTAAACCTCCAATAAAAAAAAAAAAAATAAAAAAATAAATAAAAAAACAACAACATATGCTCCACTGAGGATTCCTTGCAGAAAGAGCTTGATTTTCTTACAAATTGCAGTACACAGAGGATATAGCCTTTCCGTTATAGATAAAGCTGTCCAAAAATTTAGGAAACTGAAACCAGTCTGCTCGCTCATGCCAATAGACCTGCAATACGAGAGAATTGTGGTTATCCCTTTTGCTCCTCAGATTTGCTTTGGAATTTCAAAAAATTCTCAAAAGTTTAAATTTCAAAGTGGTTTTTAAACCCATAAACAAGATAAATTTTTACAGATCAAAAGACTACGTCGAAGACATAAATTCCTGGGGAATTTATCAGATACCTTGTGAATGTGGACTTTCATGTATAGGACAGACCCGCAGGGCTTAAGTTTCTGTGTGACGGAACACAAGGCTTGCGTACAGAACTGTGAACTGAAGAAGTCATCTGTAGCCCAACATTGTCACAAAAATAACCATAAATTTTTGTTTGGAAACGCTAAGCTCATTGATAAATCTGATTCGACTGTCAAGCTTAATGTATTGGAAGCTTTCCACATATACCGGAACTCTTCACGGCTTGTCACCAACATGACATCAACTCCATTTCTTTCAAGCGAGTGGAATCAACACACGAAAAACCGTGACTGACCAGAACTTTGATAATGTCACAATGATTTGAATGTTATGCTCCATTCGTCCTGATGATGCCGAGCCTAACGCTCTGCGAAACTATAGTCGATGCATAATAACCCTTTGATTGTGGAAAACATTGGTATTTTCATTCTATCTCACCACCACAAGTTCTGTAGTCACAAATTATATATATGTGAAATATAAATCTCTTCTGTTAAAAATGTTCATACCAAATTGTGATCTTAGTTTTTCATAATGAAAATGAAAAGCCCTAATGCAGAGTATATTAATGTAAATAAATTCTATAACAAATTGAAATAGATTTAAACTAATGAAAGCTTCAAGAAGAATGGGATGAAGTAAGTGAAACTTTATTCCATTTATACATTGTTGCTAATGTAAGAAGGTTCACAGCTACAGTATATTTTGGTAAAGTAAAAATAAACGATCTTTCTGTGAAAAGAAATTAGGTTTCTAGGTGAAAGTGCACTAATATAAATGGTTACTAGATGTGGATGTTTTTTGTGTTCATTTATTGTTTTTATGTACTTCATCATTCTAAAATTAGATTTTGAATAGATTCAATAAAACCACACACACATCCAGCATTTTTTCAGATTCTGAAATGTCTTGCACTTACTTTTTCTGTGGAAAGGGGTGTTCTGTCAGAACTAAATAACGATAAAAAAAAGTTGATAATCAGAAAAGTTTGTTAATGCCCTTTTTCTATTCTTTTCTGTCCAGCAGCCCAGATGAAAAGAAATATTTATCAATCAAAATATCAAACCCTTTGAGCTTTTTACCCAGGAATTTTTCCTCAGCAAAGTTATCTAAAGTTAGATTCGTAATACTTTGAAAATTCTTTTGCTGACTATCACAACAAACATTTTCTCTTCAGCTGTTTTTGTAGTAGTGTCTATACGAAAAATAATAATTGAGGTCTCAGAGATCCTAAACAAAAATATATTTAAATTGATTAACAGAACATGGCTTCAATTAATTACTTCACTGTGTGTACAAGGGAAGCTTTAATTCGTAACCATTTCTATGATATTTAACACTATGTGTGCATCAAATTGCAACAATCTCTGATGCCTGATTGCCTGTGAATACATAAGTCATTTCTTTGTATTGTACAAATGAAGGCATAAAAATAGAATAGTGGTGAAATATTGTACATTAAGATTCTCTGAAAGCTTTTGGTAAACTTAGCCCCAGAAAGAACATGTATGAAGTGCAAATATTATTTTTCTCCCTATACTTGTTAAACTGCAGGTTTAAAAGCATACCAGTTTGCTTCCATAATAGAAAGCTTGATTTGTATTGTTTATTTTTCATTAATGCCATTTAAAAAAAGGCATCAGTGAAATTATTTCCTTCATAGAAAACATACACAGTTGTATCAGATTAATATGACCACCTACCTGATAATGGGAATAACCACCCCTTGGCCTGGATGACAGCTCGGCGAGACGGAGTAGTATGGACACAATGAGGCCCTGGAACATTGCCTGAGGCACACGGGCCCATCGGGACTGCAGCAGAGCACGAGGGTCCTGGAAATGGCATGGTTTGTGGGTCAGCACGTCAAACCTGTCAATCCAAATAGTTCCACAAGTGCTCTATGGGATTGAGGTCGGGCGATTTCACTGGCCAAGGGAGAACAGAGACACCACTGTCATGTTCCTGGAACCAGTCGTGCACCCCCTTAGCGACATGACAGGGCACATTGTCCTGTTGGTAGACACCATCACCACCAGGGAAAACATCTAACATGAAGGGATGCATGTGGTCAGCGAGGATGGACAGGTAGCCATTGGTGTTCAGGGACCCATCCAGTAGTACCAGCGGTCCCAGGTCATACCAGGAAAATATATCCCAGACATGCAAACTGCCATTGCCAGCCTGTACTTGGCCAACAAGCGTGTCCGGGTGTTAGTTCTCATGTGTCCGATGTTCTATCGCCACTGCCCGTCACTTCTGTGGAGTAGAAACGTCGATTTATCTGAGAAGGCAACCTTTTCCCACTCGTCCAATGACAGTAATCCCATGTGAACTGCAGACCTTGTTGTCGATGGACCTAGGTTATCATGGGTGCCTTGACGGAGCGTTGACTCCAGAGACCCATGTGTGAGAGGATTGGCTGTACTGTTATTGGGGACACGTACCTGGGTGCCCCAGTGTGCATTTGCGTGGTCAATTGCTGCACTGGTGCGCATCAATTGCCCTTTACCAGTCAACGGAGGCGACGTTCTCCATAGGGGTCAATGGCTTTGGGCTCCACAGTTATGACGTTGGGAGATATTCGGTGTGCCAGCGATCCATCCTTAGTACACCCTTACTACAGCACCTTGCAAACAGCCCGCAAATTCTGCTGTTTCTGAGATGCTTTCACCTTTGGTGTGGTAGCCAATTATCATTCCCTTTGAACATCTGTCAAATCACTGCCTCTGTCCATTGTGTTTACTTAACACACTATGGCTCATCTGTCCTGATCGGCCGCTTATATCTCTATGTGGTTGTCCTTGTCACATGCACTCTGTGACACGCCTGGGTGGGTACACTGGTTTGTGATGAATTGTCCAAGCTGGGCCCAAGTTCAGCTCCTGGATACGGCACAGGTGATGTGTTTTACTATCTTACAGCATTGACTGTCTTTCCTAAAACCACTTACCAGTGGTCCTTAATTAAAGATGGAAAACTGTTTATAGCCCTCAGAGTTCCTTAAGTGGTCATTAAGAACCTTAAAACAAGCTCGGAACAAAAGTATAAATTTTTTTCTGGTGTATTGTATGTACAGCAGGGCCGTAGCTAGATCTCCACCGGATGATACATTGGGATGGGATGGGAAGGGGGGGGGAGGTCATTGTTCAAATGGCAAAGTACATTCATTCATGAATACAAATACAAGTTTTGCTATGTGTTTTTATTCCTTTTATGAATATTTCACGACCCAATGATTTCTCCAGCCGAAAAGTAGGGGGGGGGGGGGATTAGAATATGAAAAAGAGGAGAAGGATGAAAGAAACTTTGGAAGGGAAAAAATAAATTGCATTTTCAGAATTCGTTCAATGGTGGCTAAGTGTCAGGGTCATTATCACTGGAGGAAACATAACTTCCAATAGCATGAGAAAACGATTTTTAGTTTACTATTCTGGTTTTTTTTTTCATGAATACATGCAATGGCATCAAGGAGTTGATGCCAAATTTTTGGCCCTTTCTTCTCCATCATTAATCATGCATTCTCCTTTGCTGGTGCTCAGACGTAACCTCTTCTTAACAGGATGAACAGTCAAACATCCCTACCCCTACTCAAAAAGCCGTAGATTCCTGCCGATAAACACTTCTCCCACACATGCATCGAAAAACTCGTACTGAAAAACAATCGACAGTAAGAAGTTAAAAGCTTTCTCTCTCTCGTACAAAAAAAAAAAACCTCTTTAGTACTGTTCTACATCACCTAGAAGAATGTTTAGCTAAAACATTCCCATGACAACACTTCTTTGTAGGAGTATGAAATTAACCAACTGGAACTTTTTTAACAGCAGTCTAACATATGTCATAGTCAACTACCTAATGATGATGAAATGTTTTATTCATATGGCGAACTGTGCTTTTGCCCTCCCCCCTTTTTTACGTTCTTTTACATTTCATGTTTCTCAAATAATAATAATAACATTAATAATAATGCTCTAAACAATGTAGGCTAGACTAAAATCATGCTGTAAGAACATTACAAGTGTAGCTTTTGCCATCTTTACATGATATTTCAGAAATGATTAAAACATTTAAATTCTAAAATTTAATGATAGTTAAAATCACGAGTTCTTTCAAAACACTGCGTTTCACCATCAGGTAAAATGACATACAAGCACAACAGGGAACACTGTTTTATAGACATCAGCCATGGGGTTCAAGAAATGCATGCCCACAGCTACAATCAAAATCTAATCTCATTAATCGCAAGGCGTTTTGAAGGATCTGATGATTTTAACTATAATTAAATTTTGGAATTTAAATATTGTTTTAATCATTTCTGAAATATCGTGTAAAGACGGTTAAAGCTAAACTTTTAATAATACTTTTTCTGACCCTTAGCAGCAGCAAGTTTGGTGCCCATATGGCAGAGAATCATTGGCACAGCTGTTCCTACAGATTCATTTCCAGAAGGAATTTTTTTCAGTTATCCATTGTTCATGGTGTATCAGTGCAATTTTGCTTTTTTTAAATTACATGAATATACAAAGCAAAATATTTGTGCTTATAATGAAATGCAAAAGGAATTTCCATAAACCACTGAAAATAAAATTGCAGATAATTAACGATAGCATCAACTTTCCAGGGGAACTTTGCTTGCCTTGTGGGAGAGGGGGCTGAGCTTCCTCTGGCTCCCTGCTAGCTATAGCCCTGATGTACAGTCAACTCAAATCTTTTTTATATTTACTGTTGATACTATATACTTAACGTAAAATTTATTTAAATGAAATTACTCTTTTCAGATACTATAACTATTGTTTATAGCCCTATGAGTTGCTTGTGGTGGCTAAAACCACCACAAAAGAGGAAGGTTTGATTTGACAGCTGTTACATTCTAAATTAACTGGTCATAGTCCAAATACCTAGAAAGATATCAATTGATGGTGCAAAACTAGTTTGTCTGCTAGTGGTAAAGGAAGCATATTTCCAATAAATATTGCAATGAAAAGAAATAAGAGAGTTGAGATTAATCTGATTTTCCAATTTTTTTTTATATTGGTGCTGTTTGTTTTGTGCCCCTCCAATCTGAATACCTTTGGATGAATGACAGGGAAAAGGTGATGTGGAATAATTGCATGCCGACGTTTTTGTACTGGTCATGTTGGGTTTTAAAATACTGTGCCATTCATTTTTAAAGCTTGTATAGATATTGGCTGGTTAAAAAATACCTCTCAAATATTTTTTGCAAATTATTTAAGACACTTTTTTTCTGTGCAAGAAATGGGTTATTTATGTTAGAATAATTCTTGATGTTCACATATCACGCATAAGTTATGTAAAAATTACAAGTGGTGGGACCTTTCGGTAGTAACTTCTACCTTCATCAGCCATGGAATGAAACATGTGGTATAAGCATTAGTTGTTGCCAGATTTCAAAATAGCTTTACAAATGATAAGTATGTTAAAAGGTGCATCTGTATTGCAGGTGTTAGGAGTACAGAAGATTTCAATGCTTTTGCGGTACCAGAGGGCTTTTCGATTGCTGAACGGAGCGATACATTTAACATTTTGCCAATCGGGAATCGCGGACGTATCGCTGATAGTTAAAATTGAAAGGGCGGGGGGTAGAAGGGTTGCTTTTCTTAGCATCAGCGATATGTTTCACCAATCACAGGTTGATGCTTTGTTAAGTAAGCTATCAATATAGTGGGTAACACCTGTGGAAGTGTTGACAGGGATAGAGTAGATACCTTGTAACTCTAGGGGTTTATTGGGATCTCTGTCATTAAGGATAAGGTTAAGAAGATGTGGAGGTGGTTTAACAGCAATCCTGTAGCTAAAAGATTTGAAATCAGAGCAAACTTTGTGAGTGAAGGCCAGGCTAAAGGGCAAAGTGCCAACAAACTGAGTGGTGGAAAGTTCAGGCAGTAAAGTAGTAGATCTATTCTGTGATTCAAATTTTTAATTAGCCTATGTGCTAAGAGAGGTGGAAAGCCATGTAATTTGCCAATGTTGATGATCTGATATTTGTTTTGAAGAGCTGAAGGGCTGTTACAAATAAGGTTAGCTCTGTGGATGTATGCCTTTAATACAGCAATTTGTATTTTGCAAAGGTGCAGGAATGGTAAGAGATGATATTATGGGTGGCAGAAGGTTTCCTGTAAACAGAGGGACCAAGTGAGAAGTCTGGGTTGATGTTAACATCCAGAAAACTAATGTCGATCTGTTCTTGATACGAGAATTTTATATGAAGGAATTTGGAAGTTATAGAGGATATAAGTTCAAACAGAGAGTGTTTCTGAAAATATTCTAATGTTTCATGTGTTACGTGTTTCACTGCCAATTATTCTCACTAGGGTTATTTATGTTAAACCAACAAAGCATTTTCAACTTGACTACCTTGGATTTTCATGAAACTTTGCAGTTTTGTTAGCAGAAACAAGGCGTGATTGTGTGTTAAGTTTTCAGCACCATAATTTTTTAATTAACAAACTGATGAAGTAAAAAAAAATTAGAAAATCTGCCAAATTCTTACATTGGAGAAATATAAATCAAGTTAACTTTACCGCAGAGTAAGAAAATTGGTCTCTCTTAAGTGCCTTTTTTCAGGCTTCAAAATGATACTTTAGTGCACAATTTTTTTATTTTAAATTCAGTGTCATGCAATATTAAATTTGATGAGTATCTCAAAAACTGGAATTTTGATTTTTTTATTTGTGTAAATACCCTAGAATGATAATTTGCCATAAACTGTGAGTTAGCTACTGAAAAATATTACAATTTATAGGGAATCAAAAAATTACATGATGGGGTCAACATGTGACAAATATGTTTAGGAGAAAACTAGGTAATCTTAGGGAAAATGTAAAATCTGCTCAGTCAGTATCATGAAAGGAATATTTTAGCAGTTTCATTTGAAATCACAGTATGCATTGTAAAGTGTTGATTGTTAACATAATAAAGGCTTGAAACTTTGCACTGATCAGTGAATAATTTAAATCATGTTAAAAGCATTTAATTCCTAGAACCATGGTAATATTACAATGTAACTAAAGAACAATATTTGTATTATAAGTAAAGCAGGGATTAGAGTTGTCCTGAAATTCTTGATTTTTCTTTTTCGTGCCCTGAAAAATCCTTAGATTTTACCATTTTGTTCTGAAATTTTGAAGATATAATAATTCACTCTTAAAATTTGACCTGTCTTTTTTTTTTTTTTGTAGGCAGCTACAAATAGCAATAGTGAAAAAAAGACTTGCCCTAGATTAGAATGTTATAACTACCACTTGCAACACTTCCCACTTCCTCTCCTCCACAAGCAATAACAAGGAACAATAGTTCCTGCCAATAAAAGTGTCAGCATTTCTAATAATGGGCCAAAGTCTAGATATTAGTTTCCTCAAAACATGATGCTCCAAGCTATAATGGCAGTGTTTCTCTAAATAGCAACCTAAAATTTGTTTATGTGTAATTCGATAAGTTTTCATTGGATTTGAGTAAAAATTGAAGGTTAGTTACAGAATCTATAAAACTCAGAAGATGCAAATATCTGTAAATATTGGTTCGAGATTCCAGATATTAAAGATTCAGCTGGTGGAGTCCTTATTACATCATCATATACATATCACTAAGCTGTTCTCTGGGATTCAGAGGTTAGCTCCACAAAGAAAAAAACAGATAATTTTTAACTGATTGCTGTTGCTGTATCAAACTTCTCCAAGCAGGTCTAACACTATTGCCTGCTAGCATTAAGCTGGAAAGGAGCTTTTCATAAAACAATTGCATTGTTACAAAGGAAAGAATTTATTTTGGATTCATGCATTCACTCCGTATGTCTGTAACGATGCAATCTGACTGCATAAAAACTCCATTAATTCCATTCCAATTCCTAAACAGCTCTTGAATTATGTGAAGCAGTCCCATGCTATATATATATGCTTCATACTTAGAACAGCTAAAGGATAAAGAAAAGTGAGAAAAAGAAATGGAAGGCAGATAAAATAGCTGATTTATGGAATGCAGAAAGGTTCTTAGTGATCTAGCAAAATGCGTATATCACGTTACCGGAATTGCCTTTTTTTACTGTGATTATAACTAAGAATATTTCTATAGATACTAGAGAAACAACCTGGCATACAGTACATTTTAACATAATGCTTTATATGATATCCGAATAAGTTACAAGTGCAAAGCCTGTTAGTGTATATCCATAAAAATCATTGTATACAATTGTGGCAATGGAAAAAGTGGTGAAATGTAATTACATTAGCACATACTACTTCTCAGTACCACCTCATACAATCTATAACTTTTGTGTTTGTAAAAAGAACACATATTTTAGGGGAGGAGAAATAACACAAATGAATAGCAGTGTTGGATTTCACATAAAATATGTGTTTCTGTAAATATACTTAAGAGGAAACCAGACTATGGGAGAAGATCAGTTCTCTATTAAACAAGTGATTTGCTCTTAAACCTGCAAATGCAAATTGTGATTTATTTTTTTCTAAGCATGTTTGTCCTAAATTTTATTTTTAAAAAATGTCAAATTTAATTTTGCTATCCATAATTTCAAATATCTTAAGTCATTGTTCAGAGTGGCATATACAGCTTATTTGTTTGTCTTTTTTAATTTCAGGATGCTGTGGAATTCATAGAAAAAGTGCAGAGTGTGGAAGAGTATGTTTTACCCTATGCGATAGTACAAATAGAGTGGAAACAAACAACAGATGCTGTTGTTCTGTTCCAGGGAATTTTATCGCTATTGCCCAGACGCTGTCGCTGTTAACTGTGCTGCTAACATTTTACTACACATTTGAACTGAACTACCTCAAAAAAAAAAAAAAAAATATATATATATATATATAGGTCAAAAATCAAAAAGGCTATCAGCTCATTATCATAAAACTGACGGAACAAAAAAAAAAAAAACCCCATATGTTGTTTGGGAAACTAAATAAAGTCCTTATTAAAAATAAAAATATTGTCAATAAATTATTTTGCTGTATAGTGGACTGTTTGTGTTACATTTATATGAACATTTATTTTTCATTCCTATTAAAGCAATATGTTATTACTTTATGGTGAAAATTCCATTGGTAAACATAGTTCAAAATTTACCCACAAACATTAAAAACATATTTCATCACTCAGCACTATTAATTTCAAAAGAATAAATTTAGCTTGAGCAATTAACTGTCTTAGATGAACGTTACCCATCCTTAAGAGAAGTTTCAAAATTATCATCAGTTTCCAGAAGCAAATATCTTAAATAAATTTCTAATCCACAATACACACTTGGAATTCAGAGTTTGCTGACATGGTACACCTGTATTTCACAGCAATCCATTTTGTCAATGAGTTGCCCAGAATGTGTTCAAAATACGTTTTGAATGTCCCCAATATGTTGGTAATGGGCTCCTAACATATTTTGCATGTATTCCCATTCAATTATGAATGTGCTCCTGATATGTTCTCAATGTGTTCTAAAATTTACACCCGATGTGTTCTAAATTCGAACACATTAAGAACACATAAAATGTGTTCTTAATCTAGCACAGAACGTGTTCTGCATTTTGCTGCTATTGTGTTCTGATTGAAACACAATGGGAACACATTTCAGAAGGCATTTAAAAATGTGTTCTAATAGTAACACATTAGGAACGCATTTCATTAATGTGTTCTCAGCAAGAGCACATTGAGAACACATTAATGTGTTCCTAAACTGGAACAAAATGTGTTCTAAAACTTACTCCCAATGTGTTCTAAATAAGAACATATTGGGAACACATTAATGTGTTCTCAAAATATGTTCTTAAAATGTGTTCCAAATATGTTCTAAATAAGAACACATTAAAGTGTTCTTAATCTGGCACACATTGCGTTCTAAAATAAGGTCCTAATGTGTTCTTAATGTGTTCCAAGGATTTGCAGTGCACCTGCGTCAAATTGGGAAGGTTACAAGAGAGGAGTTTGGTAGCCCATCAACTTACAGTTGAGCAGAAGGCAAATCGCATGAGTTTCGCTGCTTGCACGTGACCAGATTGAACCGTCCTTGGACCACACTGTAACAGGTGACGAGAAATAAGTTCTGTATGACAATGTCAGCACCCAGAAACAGTGGTTGGACCCAAAACAGAAGCCCATGCCGACCCCCTAAGGCTTCTTACACCCACGTAAGGTCCAGTTGTCTGTTTGGTGGAATATGCGGGATATCGTGTTTTTTGAGTTGCTGTCGGACTACACCACTATCGCCGCCTTTATGTACTGCCGTCAGCTCGACGATCTGCGCGCGTCGCTCGCGTCGTAACGACCAGCACTGCTGAACCGCAAGGCTGCCTTTCTACTGCAGGATGGAGCGAGGCCTCACACAGCAGGGGTAACCTGTCACGTGATCATGGACCTGGGCTGGGAGTTGCTATCGCTCCCAGGTCCCAGCCCATTCCCTGGACACTGTCCCAAGTGACTACCATCTTTTCTGGCCGTTGCAGCATTTCGTGGACGGACAGCGGTTCACCAACCGGACGATGTCGAACGCACACTTACTCAATTCTTTGAATCCAAGCCACCACTATTCTACACGGATGGTGTCCAACAGCTGCCCAAACGATGGAAGCTGGTTGTGGGTCCGTCCCCAGGTGGTCCCCTACTGCATACTAAAATTTCATCGAAATCGAACCGTTTTTACGCGAGTTATCGTGCCGACGGACGGACGGACGGACAAAGCTGGAGTATATACGCTTCTTCAACCTACGGTTGGAAAGTGTAAATGATTCGCACGAACTTTTTGAAGCTGGAAAAGCAGAACTATAAAGCTGGCCAGTGCGGCCAGTGCGCCCAGTGGCTACAATACGCCTTTTTACGCGGTGATGTTGTTCTAAATAAAAAAGTGCCTTAGTGGTGGACAGATTTGTCAAAAACAATCTGGAAAAGAGACTTTCAAAAGTTTCTTAAAGTTTGACTTGTTTTAATTATTTATAATTTTTAAATAAATTTTATTAATCATGATTTTTTTAACTTTTGTTAAAAATGCTGAGTTTAGGCAATTTAAAACAAAAGAATGAATGTTACGTGTGTGTCTCACGCCAAGAATAATTTTTTATTATTTCTATAAGAAAGTTAGTGTCTTCGCGGTGAACGTGATTCTAAACTATTTTAAATGTTAAGTATTAATAATATTTTAAATATTCAGTGCTTTTTCGTTGATTTGGCAAATGAGACTGTCCTATTAATTAGGGGAGGTAGTAATGGACATCTGCCGCCCCGGTGGCGCAGTGGTCTAAGCGATGTCTACTAATCATTCGTCTGGATTGGGTCCTAGTTTGAATCCCGGTGAGGCATGGATGTTGTCAGTTTTACGGCACTTGTTCTGTCCTTTCCCTGGAGCCAGTGGCCCTAAATTATGAAAGGGTGACTGCTTATCGAGTTTCTCACGGTGGCCCTTAACCCCCCTCCAAAGGATATCTTGGGGGGTGGGGGTAAATAAACACCATGATAATCCACGACCATAGGCAGTCACCCGTCGCTGATTGGGCCACTGGTCCCAAGAATGGGAGAGCCCCGAGTCTGCTTCATCCTGGTCTCGGGTTCGGGATCAGCTAGAAGCCAGCGCCCCTGACCACTTGTCTACCGGGGCTTCCTTTCGCGTTATTTGTAAAGAACCAGGAAATATGCTAAGCGACGACTTTAGCAAAAAATCCCATGCAACAAGGAAACACTGGTCCGTTGTGATATATACTTGTTTAATTTTTCTGTGTTGATTTATTTCTTGTTTGTAAAGTTTTAACATACAGAGAATCTACCTCCTATAACGTCCTTTTGAAGATTGCGGGCCTCTCCCAGTGGCGCAGTTGTCTAAGAGCATTTATGACTATTCGTCCGTGAAGGGTCCGGGTTCGAATCCCGGTGATGGATGGATGTTGTGTTTGTCTTATACGGCACTGGCTCTCTCCCTTTCATGGAACCAGTGAGCCTAAATTAGGGATGGGCGACAGCTTACGGCCCATTGAGTTGCAAACGGTGGTGGTAAAACCTTCAATCGAAAAAAAAAAAAAAAAAAAAAAAGAGATTGAGGTCGTAACAAAGAAGTTATCATTCTCTTAACACTAAAACTCTTGCGATTAAAGAAACGCCATAGAGCGTGAACCGTGTGTAACACGATCATTCGTTTGATGTACGAATATGTTTGCGTATAAAACCCAGCAATTGCTATTTCTACCTGCATTGCCATCTAAAAGTACCTTTGTCCTGCTTTAACCATGAAAAGTGACTTAGCAACGCTAAGCCTAGAAAAAAGGGCCTTAGCGCCGCTAAGCAACGCTAAGGCCCGACCCTTCTACATCTCTGCTTTCACGTCATCGCTCACCCGATATCGCACAAAAATCAATCTATTCGCTTTTGGTAGACGATTGCACTTATCATGCTTTTCTCCGACCTGAAGGAAGAAACTGAAACCAATGCCACAAAATCTTTTCGCACTTCTTTGTCATTTATGCAGTGTAATAATTCTGTTCACCTGCATGGCTTACCCCTCCACAGCGTCTCTTGCACGCTCTCTCCTATGAAAGGATAAAGTGTCCGTGGACTGTTTGGGTAGTGATGCTTTCACAATCTACCATTCTCATCTCATTTCACAGACCACTTTAAAAATAAACGCCTTGTATATCACTTTTTCAAATGCGCTGAAAGCCAGTAAAATTTCTCTAAGAGAAAGAAATTGCTCCATGAAATGCGTGAAATTCGAGAGAAAATTGTTCCTACGTAAAGCAGCAACATGCGCAGTGAAACAGTAATATCCTGCTTTGCCTTCTACGTGTGCGGGAAAAGGAGTGCGGGGGTGGGGATGGGGGGCATAAAATACCCCAGGGCTGTTGAGGCGCTGCAGAAATCGGCGCACTTTAGATAAGGAGGGCCTGTGGCTACGTACTGATAGCGGCTCTCCAGGGAAAGAAAATGAAATCCCGCGAATGCTAAGCACGTGAAATGGTGGATAGTGTTGATTGTCGCGGTGGCAGTGTTCGTGTTACTTTACGCGGCAGATCACAACCACGCCTCTTTCCTTAACGCACCGCGAAGAAGCTCTTGCTGCTGATGGATGCCAGAACTCATACCAAAAATCCAAATTCCCGCAAACTGCATATTCGTTTCAGTGGTGACTATGGAGGATTTCTTTGAATTCAACTCTGTTCCTTGCATTTTATTGTGGTTACGTTTCCCATAATAATTTCCCCAAAATATTATGACCAAATCAGTAAGAGAAGGCCGTCGCTAGACTTCGAAATAAGGGTGGACGGCGAAGGGCGAGTATTATATTTTCTGGGGCAAGTTTGATAGCAACTTTATTTACGAAACACTGAAAGAAACTATAGGCCGCAAAGTAATGCGTGCAAACCTCCTTCCCTCTCCCGGATACATACCTATTAATTTGGGATTTTTTTTTGTTATTTTTCCACTCATCCATTTTTAATAAAATTAGTAAAACATGAAGAATTACGTACCCATATATATGTGTTGTGGCGGAAATCTCAGCCACGTTATATAAAGTTATTATCATTGATAGCCAAAAGTAAAGCTGAAGGGAAATTTTGAATTTAGACTAAAATGTAACTTTGGGAGATGGGTAGATGCATTTTGAAACAACCAAAAATTAAAATTTATAAGAGGAAACTTTGAGATATCATATTTGTTATAGCACACATGAGTTTTCACCGGTGATATTGTTTATGTGAATACTGAACATGTTTTTTCTTGTTTTTCACACCTGAGGAATAACTATAGCACTGTGTTTTTGGTACATGTGTAACATATGTGTCAACTCACAGAGACCGTATTTATGAACTCGTGTTGGTAAGCATGGGAAAAAAATTATCAGACCATAATTATTTTAATTACTAGGATATTATCATTATTTAAACAACACCCAAGGGACTTCCTAGCCAACGTCAGAGCGTTGGGTGATAAGTGCCATTGCTCAGAAATTCAGGAGACATCAAGAAACTGAATTGCCACTTCTTACCAAAAATTTGGTTTTTTGAAAGGCTAATGCCTATATTTATTTGTAAAACAATAACAATATGGTATCAAAAAAGAATATTAGAAGAACAAAACAGTACTGATAGTGTTTCGAGATCACAACCTTTTTTCATATGTCATAACAATTCTTGTTGATACATTCTTGCCTGTTTTTGCAGATTTGGTTTCACATGCCTCTCCCATTTTCAGGATTTTTGAGGCCATTACAAAACATCATGAGTGATTTTAATGATTTTTAGTTTCTTATTCTGAAGATTTTTTTTTTCTTTCTGAACTATAACACTAGGTAAATATTAGACTCTTACGGTCAGCTACAGCCTCTCCCCTTCCATAGGGCCTCGCTCTTAAATTTTTTTTTCAGCAAATTTATACCCCCTATCCAAAAAAAAACTTTTAACCAAATTATGATGATACAAGCCAATGAAAAAAACAACTTACATACGTAAATCAAGGGAGACATCCATCGTTGTGTCCAGTTGTTTCTTATTGTCATTATTACCACAGTCCATACAGTCAGCTCGCAGGGAGTGGTTGCTGTCTGGAAACTGGTTTTCACCCAAAATTTTGGCCTGCCTGTCGGTTTCGCTGGTGGATCCTCCAGCTGTCGTTAGGTCGACATTTCTGTGCGATTGTATTTGATGACAACGCTCTTCCGCCTTTTCTTCTGATATCGCGAGTTCCAATAGTAAAAGCATGCAGCGCGGCATTAGGGTTATGGTGCTCCTCTAGGAAGCTATTCTGGCATGGGCACTCCGGAAGACTTCAGCTCATCAGCATTCTGGTGAGAACGTTTTGGCAGCATGCTCGGTGATGGTATCATCAGCATTCTGGTGAGAATGTTTTGGCAGCATGCTCGGTGATGGTATCATCAGCATTCTGGTGAAAATGTATCATCATCAGCTATTTTGCACGTTTCCGGCAAATTGTAGCTCCCAAGGTGATGGAAAACCCCCTAACCACAGTCGCTGAGCGTTGGAGGCCTTCTGAGCCATTTTTTCTTGACTCAACAGCCAGCCATCTTTTTTTTCTTCTCCCTCTAGCAGTTCATTTTTGCGACTTCTCTCGAAAATCAAAATGGACGCGCAGAGCTCCTCTCCCTTTGGGAGGGTCAAGCGACCAATCGCATCAGGCCGGGAGGACGCCAGCCATCCCATTGGCTGCTTCCAGCCAAGAACACGTGAAATGCACGTGTTTGACACCTGACAGCCGAATGCTTCACAAGGGTCCACATTTCGTAAACAACCTCATAAATTTTGGCGCGAGGGACTGCTGCTTCCCACATTCAACCGGCCAACGCTTCCCCTTTCATAGTGCTTTACACGGGTATCTATCTCTTTCCTAAGCCCCTTCTCAGCTAGTGAGATTTGCCAGACCTAAAAAAAGAATATTTGCCCTCCCGGTGGTCTTTTCTAAGAAAGAAAATCTCCAATAGGGTCGAAAGAATTTGCTGCTTTAATCCCTTTTTCTGGAAGACCCAGAGCAATGACTGCTAGCTGTTAAAGGAGAGACACTGCAGCTGGCTTACCAAATGTTTTAACATGTTACTTCATATACTGAACAAAGCAAGAAATACAAAATATTCCCTTTTTTTTACATAATTATTGTTATTATTCTTCTTATTATTTTTTTATGAGCATACCCCAGGTTTATTCTCATGAATGTTGCGACATCGCACCTTTTGGTACTGCGTCGTATAAATGCTACATTGTGTTCATACACATAGAGGAAACAAAATTATTTACACTGCTCTTACTTTAATTCTGCTGAGTATGTTTTTCCTTTCCTCCTGCTGGGCTAAGTAATACCAAAACAAAAGGAACAGCATTGTGACAGCCAGTTCACACAATATACATTTTTTTCTTTCGTGAATAAAGCGAACACTTTTCTCGCAGGCCCCACAGAACAAAGAAGGAAAAAAACAAAAACAAATGAGAAATAGAATTTCTGTAACTTTTTCTTGACTTTCTCTCTCTGGATCCAAAGATCGAACCCAGGGGAGGTGAAATCTAAGTTTACGAAAAGTTTAACAGCAAATCACTCCAGGGAAGAATCGTTACCCTTTCCTGAACTGATCACTATTACCCCTTCGATTAATTTTTTTTCTTTTAAGAAAAACGTGGATAATGTTGATGAAAATCTGAAAACATTGATCAGGTGTCCACAGATTTTCAGCAACATATCATATGTTTATAGTTAAAACATCAATTAGAAGTATTAAACAAAAAAAAACAACTTTGAAATTCTAAAGCGACTAAGGCTGCAAAAAAGAAAAATCAAACCACAATACTAAAAAATGCAAAACCCAAAGAGAATTTTTTTAAATAAAAAAATAGGAAATCAAAACAAAAATTCCGTGAACAAGCAGAAGAAAAAACACACCAAACCCCAGCCGTCCGAAGCAAGTGAGCTCCGAACGAGTGAAACCAAACAAACAGAAGAACGTAAGGAAGCAGATCAAAGACTGATTCTCCAATGGCTTCGTCAAGGGCAAGCATAAAGAAAATCACTCACTTATCTACAGAGACAATGGAAGTGTGGGTTTCTGCTAATTTTTCACTTCCATGGTCTTTCTTTAAACTTGCCCTTGACGAAGCCATAGAAGAATCAGTCTTTGATCTGCTTCCCTACGTTCTTCTGTTTGTTTGGTTTCGCTCGTTCGGAGCTCGCTTGCTTCGGACGGCTGGGGTTTGGTGTTTTTTTAGTATATATATATATATGTTTTTTTTAGTATATATATATATATATATATATATATATATATATATATATAAGCAATAACCACTCATATCGATACAAGAAAGCCCCTGCATAGGATACAAATCATCACTCCCCCACCCCCTTCCTGTTCATTCAACATAAAAACGAAAACCTCCTCTATACACCAAATACTTGAAAAGAACTAGAAGAGAAACACACTTCCAAATTAACTGAAAAACCAATAACTACAAATTAATCCTAATTTTCAAAAATCACACTTTGCAATATCGTTTCAACCTCTTCTGTAAAATTAACCTTATCCTTCGGGCCACAATTTACAGTAACTTCTCCCGAGACGCCCCATAAAAATAACAAAAAATATATCTTTACATTCACTTCTGTATGCACGTTGTGTTTCCTTTGCTATTATAATTTGCTAGATGTCGCCATTTTAGTGTTTACGTATTTTCGTTCAAATTGCTTTTATCTTTTCAGTTGTCATGAAGTGGTTAGGGGTGCATATGTATTTGGAAGAGTAGCTTTAATTTGGGTCTAAACTTAGTTGCTTTGGTTTACTTTCAAGGTATTTTTTATTTGCGGTAAATGTTTGTCTATGTGAGCTTTTATAAATTCCTATGTTTCAGGTAGGGAAAACCAGGCGTCTTTTCTAAATTTTAACAAAATTGCTAGCTCTCGTTTGAAACTTATTGGAGTTAATTTATAAGCCTGCATGAAACCTGAACCAGAACGGGAGTCGGGGATGTTTTCCCCTGAAGAGTGGTCCACGGCTCCCGTTCTTTTTGCGTTTCGTTTTGTTAGAGTGGGTGGTATTGCGTTTGTATTCATTATTCTTAGGATTAATTTTTAATTATTGGTTTTTCAGTTAATTTGGAAGTGTGTTTCTGTTCTAGTTCTTTTCAAGTACTTGGTGTATTGGGTAGATTTTTTCGTTTTTATGTTGAATGAACAGGAAGGGGGGGGGGGTGTGATTTTTATCTTATGCAGAGGGTTTCTTGTATCGATATGAGTGGTTATTGCTTATACGCTCTGCCCGTGGTTCCTGCAGCTTCACGCGGTTATATATATATATATATAACCTGAAGAAATACGTACCCCAAAAATAAGATTATCGGTAAAAAAATTAGAAGAATGTTGGGAATAACAAAAAGAGGCAGAGTCAGAAATGAATTTATAAGAGAACAGGAATAATGAATATCAGGGGCGCTAACTTAAACAAATTATTGGGGGGCAGGCGTGAAGAGATTAGACGGGGGAGGGGCACGTCTTTTCCATTGTCTGAAAGAAAATAATAAAAAGGGGCAAAAAGATAAACTACAGGATTCGACATATATTGTAGAACGCAATTGTGGTTGCTGATCAGCAAATGAACAAGAAAACAAAAGTATTCTTTTGCTGAATATTTATATTTTTAAAAATAAAATTCAACCAATGATTTTGTAAAATATCCAGAGAGATTTTATTTCCAAAGTTTATAAAAGAAGTAAGAAATTAGCGCGGTGACTCAAGCAAAGAACAACGATCGAAAAAGAATAAACATATAAATAAAAGCTCTAGAGATTATACTATAACGAAGTAAATTTCTCCGTCATTTTTGGTCTACGCCGGGATTCGAACCCGAGGCCGCTTATTCCGGAACAAGTCGCTCTACCAACTGAGCTACGCAGACATTTGTTCTGATTGCTATGTGCCTTTATGTCGTGTGCGTCCTGCTGGCAGGTACGTCACATCTCCCCCCGAAAGAGGGCCGGGGGCATGGCCCACGGGTCAGCCGTGACCATGAATCGTTGCAGGCAGCCATCCACTGTAGAACGTGCACTCGAGAACTCCCAGTCAATCTGCTGTGTGGAATGCAACATCACACATTTTTATTTTTCGAAGCGCTGGAGAAGGAATTCTCTGATTTTTCCTGTCTCGCGGTGTGGAAATAACATCACACCAATGCGAGATTTTGAACGGCCGGGTCATCCGGGCGCCATTATAACGAAGTAAATTTCTCCGTCATTTTTGGTCTACGCCGGGATTCGAACCCGAGGCCGCTTATTCCGGAACAAGTCGCTCTACCAACTGAGCTACGCAGACGATTATTATGATTCCTATCTGCCTTTATGTCGTGTGCGTCCTGCTGGCAGGCACGTCACAATACGTTTCTGTATTTTTATTTATTTTATTTTTAATAATTGTTTTAAACATTTACCACAAATAAATCGCCTTGGCCTTTTATGTTGGAGCCTGGTCCAACTTATAAAGAATAATACATCTCTATAAAGGAAATGCATTTTTGCAATTAGCACAGTACACGACAGTCTGAATAACATGGGAAATTTTCTCTCTAAAAAAAAAAAACATATTTAATTAAAGAGGATGAAAAATATTGGGTGGGCATTGCCCTCCTCAGTAAAATTATCGGAAGGGCAAGATTCACCTTGCCCCCTCCCCTCCATAGTCGGCGCCTATGATAGATATTACAAAAATAATAAAAGAATCAGAGTGGACATGGATTTTTGTAAGAGAAAGAAAATAAATTATCCCACAATATATTTGAATAGTTTTGCTGTTTTCCGTTGAAGTTTAACATTTAACTGGAGGTTGCAATTCAGTCTCACTAAAAAAGGCGCACTCTTGCTAAAAGAGTTTTCAGGGTTTATCCCAAATCTTACAACTTTTTGCACTCTACTTTATTCGTAGTAGTACCTAATTTTCACGTAGCTGAGAAATTGTGGTGCATAAATCGCAGCCATCTCTATCGTTCCTGTTCCGCTGCTTGTTTTCTTCAGCCTCTTACTGAGATTCTACGAGTTTTCGTGTCAACACAGTCGAACGGAGACGCGGGTGAGCTGCCATGTACCTCTGCTTCGTGCATTGTGGGTTACCATTAACTGTTGCAATAGGCTTTCCTGACTAATTCCATTTTTTTATCTTTTTTAGACAAATAAAACAATTATTATTATCGTCACAAAGGGGGCCGTATTTTTAGTGTTTCTCCAATTTCAAAGTTTTTTTGAAGATGGGGGCCTCGGTGGCACAGTGGTCTAAGTGGTGGCCTCTGATCATTTGTCCGAAAGGGGTCCGGGTTCGAATCCCGGTGAGGCATGGATGTTGTGTTTGTCTTACGGCACTGGCTGTCTCCCTTCCCTGGAACCAGTGACCCTAAATTAGGGACGGGCGACTGCTTATAGCCCATTGAGTTGCTTACGGTGGTCGTTAAACCTCCAATCAAAAAAAAAAAAAAAAAAAAAAAAAAAGATCGGCAGCCACATCTACCGATTTCCGTTCTAGCATGCTACACTTACCCCCGACTAATGACAATGATATTTAAGTCAACTGTAACTAAGCAGATGTATCCTAAAAATCTGAATAAGAAATGGAACACGTACTACATATAGTTGGAAGCTATTTCTACGGAAAGGATTATTGCTATAATTATATATAGCCAGTGCCGTTATGCCCACCAGATGGAGACGTCTGAGTAGCTGAGCCCATCTTACGGATTTATGATATCAGATGCTGACTGAAAAGAAAAACACACATAGCGCCGCGAATTGTTGGCCGCTGTGGTGTAAGGCTAACGCGCTCGGCTAGATATCGAGAGATTCGGGATTCGATACCCCGACGGCGGCTGAAAGGCAATTTTTCGGTTGCTGTGCGTTGCTTAACGTAGAAAGAGCGATGGGTTTACTTAATCAACTGGCGCCACGTATTTAGATGATTTTCACCTACTACGGAGATATTTTAATAAGGTTTTTTTCAACCGTTTCTTCGAATTTAACGCAACTTGCGAGATTTACAATTGAAAATTTGATCTTGCTGTTTACTGCGTTAAATTTCCGATGAGTGTATCTTTCCGCTGTCCTTGTCAGCAGGTTTCTTTACGTTTCAGACCGCTGTTCTCTGTTTGTTACTACGCGTTATAAGCAGCTCCACTTAATAAAAATCAGTGTTTCCACAATCCTTTTAGGGAAATATATTTCAATGAAATGCAAACATAATACAAAGAATTGAATGTGGGAAAAATGGGAATTTTTTCGCATATCGTTTCTTCAAAGATTAACATTGCTAATCCTACATTCGCCGCGCATTGTCCCATCTCATACATATCTCTAAGCTGCTCTCCGAGATTCAGAGGTTAGCTCCACAAAGGAAGACAATCCACCAGATATATTTTTAACTGATTATTTTCCTACTGTTGCCGTATCAAGCTTCTCCATTTACAGCGATTTTGGCACATGAGTCAGGCTTCACTGACATCCATCCCACGACATGTAAAAGATCTTCTGCACTTCGTATTCATAATCATTTTACTCCCGTGATTGCTTTGGCCTTCCTTTACCTTTTTTCCTGCCACTTGGGCTAACACAAGTTTTTAGTCAGCATCTCATTACTCATTCTTTCAACATGGCAAAACCACCTAAGAATATTAGTCTCCACCTTGCTAACAACATTTTGCTTCACATTACACAACGGCAGCACATCTTCATTCCTCACACGATCAGGAAGTGTCGTGTCACAATTCTCCAGTACACAAAATTATCCTATGTGTATTCTGCAATAAACAGGCTTTACTGCCATAACTCAGAGTAGGTACAATTACACTTTCATGCAGAGTCATTCGAGACTTCCTCGAGAACCCATCATTCCTGTGAAATGACTTTCAATGAAGAATTCACTCGCCTACTTATTTCACCATCTAATTTGCTCTCTCTGTATAACAAGCTATAGCGAAGTAAATTTCTCCGTCATTTTTGCCCACGCCGGGCTCGAACCCGGGTCCCCTCATTCTGGAATAAGTCACTCTACCAATTGAGCTACGCGGACGTTCGTTCTGACTGCTATGTGCTTTTATGTCGTGTGCGTCCTGCTGCCAGGCACGTCACATCTCCCCCCACCCGAAAGAGGGCCGGGGGCATGACCCACGGGTCAGCCGTGACCGTGAATCGTTGCAGGCAGCCATCCGCTGTAGAACGTGCACTTGAGAACTCCCAGTCAATCTAGTGTGTGGAATGTAACGTCACACACATATATTTTTCGAAGCGCTGGAGAAGGGATTCTCTGATTTTTCCTATCTCGCGGTGTGGAAAGAACATCACACCATTGCGAGATTTTGAACGGCCAGGTCATCCGGAAAGTTCGGGAGCCATTATAACGAAGTAGAAATCTTGTCTTACTTCTACGTTAATATAAAACAGCAACATACCAAGTATAATGAATAAAGCTTCTTCTAAGTTCTTCTAATGGTTGTTGTTTTGTTAATTATAACATGAATAAACTTTCCTGCTAGTAGTGTAGTAATAATAATGAACAAGCTTTTAACTGCTAGTAATGTTGTAGTAGTAATTAAGATGAATAAAGTCTTAATGCTGGTTGTTAATAATAACAACTAATGAAATAAACCTAACAGCCAGACAGAGATCTGACAAAACTATGAACTGAGAAAAACGTACTTACTAGAACAACTTTTTATTAGAGAAACTCTTGATATGATCCAACATACACTTCACCGGACACACAGCTACTCATTAAAACGTAGCTCCTTGCACATGAACGAAGCTCTACTCACATAAACGAAGCTCTACTCACATAAACGAAGCTCTACTCACATAAACGAAGCTCTACTCACATAAACGAAGCTCTCCTTACGCATATAACCAAAGCTATCCCTACGCACATCAACAAAAAGCTCTCTCGCACATAAACAACAGTTCTCTCACGTAACACAAACAAAAGCTCTCTCTGGTATCGTTGAACGCGCCTATTTATACTGGCTACCACCACGTCATGACTTACACTCATTGCCAGATCTCATTCAGCGGGAGAAATAACATCTCGTTCAGTAAGAAGAAAATTTACATAGTAAAATAAAATAACCAGAGATAGTAAAAATCAAAAGGAAAGTGAATCTAGAGTATACGTTACATCATCTACCCCTTAATTTTTTTTTTTTTTTTCGAAAAACCGATTAATTTTGGAGTGTAAGTCTTAAACTTCGTTGACTGACGTTTATCGACCTCTTTTTTGTTGTTGTTTTGGTGGCAGCAGTATGTACAATCTCAAACTTGCATGACAAAATCAAGAAATCTGTATTCGTCTGTGAAACACTTTGTATACTTGAACAAAACAAACCTGCATCGGCATACCTTCCTTTTATTCTGCCTAGCAGGAATCACTTTTTTAATTTCAAATTACGTTCTCATGATTCGTTGAATACACACCAACTGTATCAGCAGCGAAGATTGCCTGTAGCTGCCTAACAGTAACAATTTTTACTATTTTATCCCTACGCACATATATATAGATTTCAAATTACGTCCACATATTATCGTTGAATACAAACCAACTGTATTAGCAGCGAAGATTGCCTGGAGCTGCCTAACAGTAACAATTTATACTATTTCATCCCTACGCACATATATATAGATTTCAAATTACGTCCACATATTATCGTTGAATACAAACCAACTGTATCAGCAGCGAAGATTGCCTGTAGCTGCCTAACAGTAACAATTTTTATTATTTTACCCCTAAGCACACATATATATATATATAAAAATTTGGATTAGTAGATGGACATAGAAGAGATATAAAAAAACAACAACACATATATACACAAAAAGAATGCATAGGCCCACACGAAAAAAAGAAATTCGGACACGCCAACTGGTCGTGCAGGAAAAACAACAAACGGAGAAAAGAACCTGTCCACGAGAACTTACTTATCTCGAGGACGCATAAAAAACTCTAGTACGATAACGTTTTCCAGGCCTAATCGGACTGGTAAATTCAGGTGGCGTAGATCTCTTGAACGACTTGACTGGATCTGGACCATCTGTAGTTTGTCGGTCAAGAAATCCCGGCGGCTGACAGGAACGGTCAGGAACGGCTGACGTCCGTCGGTCAGGAAATCCCTGCGGCTGACAGGAACGGTCAGGAACGGCTGAAGTCCGTCGATCAGGAACGGCCGAAGTCTGTCGGTCAGGAAATCCCTGCGGCTGACAGGAACGGGCTCCCCCTGGCTTTTGATATGTAGTCCCTTTGTGCTGGGGCCCGTGTTGTCCTTCCAGCATTCTTTTGGAGGGACGTGGCTCCGGCCACATAGTTTGTTTTCGCTTTCTACCTCGTGGCATGAGAGTAGAAGCAGGCATCGGCCCTGTTTGCCCTGAGCGTAGGTTCCAGGGGCGAAACCCGGGCGGATGCAAGGATCTCTGCCTTCGTCGCTGTTGCGGCGAAGCAGATTGGGGAGACAAGTTACGTTTTCGACCAGCTTTTGGTGTTGCTGGACGGTTTGTAATTTGTGTCTGACGTTTAGGAATCGTCAAACTATTGTCCATAACATATAAATCAGAAATAACTGATGACTCTGAGTCGCTGCTGTAAGTTAGTGGTCGTGCAGGGCGATGTTTATTTCTGCCTATAGGAATACTCTCTGACGAGGTATTCAAGGAAGTAGGAGCTTGTGTTGGTGCAGAGTTATCAGGAAACGGTGCAGCAATAGTCTTGGCAATGGTTGGAGGGAAAGGAACGATACTAGTATTTGAAGAACTTGATTCGAGCCTTCGTCTTATGGTTGAATCAGGTTGCGTTTTTGGAAGCCCGTCTTGTGGAGGGGAGGGTGAAGAAAAAATCACTGGAGATTCTTCAAAAATGTCTGTCGGTTCTTCCAAAATTTCTGGTGGTTGATCGTGAGATACAGACTCTTGAGTCTGTGGAACAGAAGGTTGAGTAGGGTTGATTATAAAATCGATATTTCGTTCATGATACTTGCGACACTGAGCAACGTGTACGTATTGAAATTGATTGTTAGGTTTTTCAAGAACAATGTTATTTTCAAACACATTTGCCACCCGATATGGACCTTCGTTGCTGGGTGCAAATTTCTTAACTAAAGTATGAGAAACAGAAAACTGGAAGTGCGTTTCCACGAGAGTGAGATATCCAACGACAAGATCTGGTTCCCTACGCCTAGTATTATAGTATCTTGCTTGAGCCGCTTGTGCTCCCAGCATTGCTACACGAAATTTTTCTGCCATGATTCGTACTGATTGCGATGTTGGTCGCTGGTTTAGTTCGTCGATAATCCCCGTTAAATTTTCAAAAGGGGTCTTAATTTTGCGGCCCAGAAAAGTTCTGCAGGAGTAATTTTAGTAGATTCGTGAACAGACGAGCGGAGGGCGAACGAAAAAAATTCAAGATGTTCATCCTAACGCTCGTGATGATCCATGACATATGTAGCAATCATTTTAACAAGCGTACGGTTTACTCGTTCCGCAGGATTACTCTGGGGATGATATGAGGAAATGAATTTATGCTCAATATGTAGTCTCGCACACATTCTTTCAAAAATGTCAGAAATAAATTGGGGACCATTATCCGAAACTACTTTATTAGGTGCACCATATCTAGAGAATACTTCTTTAATTAATACATTACAAATAACTTCTGCCGTAGCGGCTTTAATGGGAAAAACTTCAACCCATTTAGAAAAATTATCAGTTAATACTAAAACGTAACGAGCTTTGTTTTTAACCGATAAAGGATAAGGTCCCAATAAATCTATTGAAATAATATCAAAAACATGAGAACTTGAACTAGATTTCAAGTGACCGGCCGGTCTTACATTACGGTAATTATTAATCTGACACAAGTGACATGATTGAACGTATGCGAGCACACTTTGGTACATGCCAGGCCAATAGGCAACATCCCGCAATTTACAACGAGTCTTGCGAATACCTAAATGGCCTGCAAGAGGTTTGTCATGAAATTCATTTAAGGGCCATTCTAAGGGTTCGCGGAATACATGGGCGAAACTCTGCCCTAGTAGTCCTAGATTTCGTATAGTAAAGAAGACCCTCTATGACTTCAAAATGCTGTGACCTCCCAGCCAGAGAAGGATCACTTTGTAGGGGCGAACCCGCAAGCAAAAAATTATAGATATCCCCAAAATCTGGATCATTTATTAATTCTGCCATTATCTGCTCTCTAGATGTTATATCAGCTATTAGAAGTAAAGGCTGACATCCAGGAGTAGTTTCTGCGGGGACCCCACTAATCGGAACGCGAGACAATGCGTCCGGTAATTGATTCTTATGACCTGGCTGATACGAAATTTTGATATTGCTCTCTTGTAACTTCAGAGCCCACTTCATAAGTCTTTGAGATAGGTGCTTAGCAGAATTCAAATACTGAAGGGCAGAATGATCCGTAATTATGTTAACTGTCAATTCGTTAAGATAACATTGAAATTTGTAAAGGGCATACACTACAGCAAAACATTCACGTTCCGTAGCTGAATAATTGCGTTCAGCTTTGGCTAAAGTACGAGACGCAAAAGCTATTGGATGCCCAGCTTGTGACAAAACGCAACCAAGACCAACTCCGGATGCATCAGTATAAATATCAAATTCCTTAGTATGATCCGGGAAAGCCAACACAGGAGGCTGAGTGAACGCAGACTTCAGTGTTTCAAAAGCAGCGTTAGCCTCAGGTCTCCAAACAAACTTCTTGTATTTACGTTTCAAAGCATACAATGGCTCACAGATTGTAGCATAAGCGGGGACGAACTGCTGATACCATCCGGTCATTCCCAGAAAGCGTGATAGTTCTTTTGCTGTTTTAGGCCGAGGAAAGTCAACAATAGGCCTAATTTTTTCATTATCCGTAAATACGCCGTGGGGAGTGATTTTCAACCCCAGATATACAATCTCGTCCCTCGCTATCTGGCATTTACTAGGTTTTAACGTCAAGCCAGCATTGTATATGAGTTGGAACACCTGTTTGAGCAGAGAAAGGTGCTCGTCAAAAGTTTCGGATGTAATAATAATGTCATCCAAATATACATGCACATGGGGACCCAGAACAGGTCTGAGAACCGTATCCATAAGCTTTTGGAAAGTAGAAGGTGCAGAAGCTAGTCAAAAGGTCATACGCAGGTATTCATAAGCCCCAAAAGGAGTCACAAAGCCTGTTTTATCGACGGAGTCTGGATGTACCGCCACCTGCCAATATCCACTCGCCAAATCCAAGGTTGACATCCATTTAGTTGATGACAGGTCATGCAAAATATGCGACATGACAGGTAGTGGATAATTGATCGTTTTCGTGACTTGGTTGAGCTTGCGGAAATCTGTCACGAAACGAAATTCATTGGGTTGTTTCTTTGGAACCAGAAAGGCAGGCGCAGCCCAGGCGCTTGTGGATTCCCTTATTATGCCCTGTTTCATCATCTCAGAAATTTGACGTTGCATTTCTTGTTTCTTATGGGGAGCACAAGGATAAGGTTTCGTCGCTATCGGTTTCGAACCATCAGTGTCAATGATATGATGAACCACCTGTGTGAAACCAGGTTGATCAGAAAATAAACCAGGGCTTTCCTGCAAAAGTAGAGAAAGCTGGTTTCATTGCTTCTCATTCAATTGGTTACTCAATAACAAATTCGTTATATCTATAGGAACCGTAGGAATCACTTCGACAGGTTCCGGAAAGGAAATAACATGTTGTACGAAATTCAGAGTAACTTGAAAAGTATTGATAAAGTCCATTCCCATTAGACATTTAACAGATAGTTCGTCTATAAGCAGGAAAGAATGCGTAAAACGAGCTTTTCCCAGCCCTAGAGATAATGTGACAGTTCCTGTGATACTGAAGATTTCGTTATTTGCACCTCGCAAATACTGCGTCGCAGGCTGAACGAGTATTGCAGGAAAATTGTCAGTGCAAAACTTCATATTTAGGGCTGATATTTCAGAACCAGTGTCGAACTTTGTCTCGACAATGATATCTTCAGTTGTCAAGAACACATCAGGCAACTGAGGAGTTTGGACAGTCACCAATACTGTTTTAGGGTCAGAATGCTTGGTATCAGGAAGAACGACCGACCCTTGGTCTACTTCCTTCGGACATTTAAAGGATTCCTGGTTGGATTATCATGCGGTCTGAAACCTCGACCCTGCCGGGTATCGGGAAAATTTTCACGATGAGGAAAACTGCGTGAAAACTGTTGCGGGAACTCCGCATGTCTGTTGACATTTTCATTTCTATTACTTCTTCCCTCAGCACGGGCAGAAAAATCATCATTGCCCTGAGCATGAAAACGTTCCGAATTCTGCGGATTGGAACGGGGTCGAGCATACTGTGCATTTGTACGATATCCAGAAAATTGTTCAGAAACAAGCGGTTGGTGTACCCCTCTTCTATGCAGTGGAACGTATGAAGCTTGGGCGTGCACTTGTGTACGCTCGCGTTGAAAGTTATTAGGCCTATTATGCCGCTGAGGATATTCGTAATAAGCCTCGCGGGGTGCCCGAGCATGGTGAGTTGAACCATGTTTGCCGTGTCGCTCTTCATACGTTCGTATGAGGCGAAAGCATTCATGAATTGTAGCAGGGTGTCGAACCTCAAGAAAATCCTGTAGAAATGGATCGAGCTGCTGCAATAGGGTGTCCAACATGTCGACATGACTGGCATGTGGATCCCATAAGTTATACAAGCGTGTTGTTTCCAAAGCAAATGCAACAGGGCTATCGTTGGGTCCTTGCTGACGAGAAAAAAGTTGTTATGCAAGGCTAGCTCGACTGAGGCCGAAAGGAAAGACTTCCAAAAATTCTGCACTGAAATTCTCATAATGAGAATCCGGGTTTGACACTCTCCACTGCCGATACCAGGTGTTAGCGGTAGCCTTCAAGAAAGTGCCTGCTATTTGTACTTTGCAGTCTTGAGGAATATTGTAGAGATCAAAATGATCTTCCAAATCTTCGAGAAACTTTAAGGATCCCTCCAAACCATTGAAATTAATTGTTCCTGCATGCGGCACGAAATGGGCAAGCATTCTGCTTCGCTGAGAGGATTGAACTCCCTCAGGTACGACCCGCGACTCAGAGTGATAGGAAGCTGGTGAATTACGAAATTGTGAAGATTGCCTGGGTACGTGTAGATCACTTATATCAAAGTGAGCCCCACAGGCTTCTTGCAAATTGTCAAAAAAACACCATCACCATCGAAATTTGATTTAGGGTGAAAAATTGAAGTTGTCTCAGGTAAGGAAGACATGGGTAATGATTGTCAAGACCTCGTGTTCGAGAAAAGTTCGGGCGCCAATTATAATGAATAATGCTTTTTCTAATGGTTTTTCTAATGGTTGTTGTTTTGTTAATTATAACACGAATAAACTTTCCTGCTAGTAGTGTAGTAATAATAATGAACAAGCTTTTAACTGCTAGTAATGTTGTAGTAGTAATTAAGATGAATGGTCTTAATGCTGGTTGTTAATAATAACAACTAATGAAATAAACCTAACAGCCAGACAGAGATCTGACAAAACTATGAACTGAGAAAAACGTACTTACTAGAACAACTTTTTATTAGAGAAACTCTTGATATGATCCAACATACACTTCACCGGACACACAGCTACTCAATAAAACGTAGCTCCTTGCACATGAACGAAGCTCTACTCACATAAACGAAGCTCTCCTTACGCATATAACCAAAGCTCTCCCTACGCACATCAACAAAAAGCTCTCTCGCACATAAACAACAGTTCTCTCGCACATAAACAACAGTTCTCTCACGTAACACAAACAAAAGCTCTCTCTGGTATCGTTGAACGCGCCTATTTATACTGGCTACCACCACGTCATGACTTACACTCATTGCCAGATCTCATTCAGCTGGAGAAATAACATCTCGTTCAGTAAGAAGATAATTTACATAGTAAAATAAAATAACTAGAGATAGTAAAAATCAAAAGTAAAGTGAATCTAGAGTATACGTTACATAAGAAATAGTCCCTAAATGAAAGAAACCTTAAGGGCCAGACGAAACATGTAAACAACAGAAGTCAAAACTTACGGAAAAGGTGCTTTATTCAGGATGTAGCAAACACATCGTAGCATGGCATATTGCATTAAACTCTCTACACACCACACATTATCACAACACTCCAATGAATAATCAGTTTACAACCCAACGCTCTCAATAATCGCTCTCTTACAACTCTCTCAAACAACCTCGCTTTAATCTCTTGTTCTTATCAATATCAGGCATACGTCACGTGCATTCAACCTCAATTGTGTTGCCAAACGTATTCGTTGGAGAGAAAGATATCACGTTAAGGGTGAAGAATAACAGAATAAACTCAAGATTTACATATGGAAAGAAACTAAAAAGGAAAGTTAATTTAGAATATACCTTTAGATTTGCATTCAGTACTACCAGTTCCTCACTCAGGAACCGTAACTTTGGTTTTACCCTCATTCATACTCAGTTTGAATCTCATACAAATTTCGTACATCTGGGACAACATACTCTGCAACTTTCTTTTGCAACGGGACTGTGTCATCAGCATTCTCCAGCATGCACACGCGGATGTCACAAGACATAAACCAGTATCGTCCATTTGGGCATCACGCAGCCGCGGATGGCTTAGTGGTTAGTGTTTCAGACTGTCGATGCTGGGTCCCAGGTTCAAGCCTGGGCTGATCTTTCAGAGATGGTGTGATTTACTAACAATCGCTGAATATCCGCCGTGCATCGGACGAGCACGTAAAGTGACGGCCCCCAGGCTGTACCCACTGGTAAAATGGGTATCCTTTCCTATGTCCCCCCTGAAATTCTCTCACCCATCTATGTGCAATATCGTACTTGTACGGTGGCGCCATCTACTGTACTCTAATCTCACTACAAACTGTTCTGTCAAAGTCGCTAGACTTGCTCTCATTCCTTCCGTTTCTGTGTCCTGCCCAAAAGGCGATCTCGCTGTAGGTGGCTGGGACCTAAACTCTACTCCCTGTGGACAGAAGTGCTACATAAAAATGACAAATCCTCGGACGTAAGAGAGGCCCTTGGGCATCACGCGTGCTCGCATCGATAAATATAATAAACAGCCAGGGTGACATTACACAACCTTGTCTTGCTCCTGCACCAATAAAAATCCATTTCGATACAACGCCATTCACTCGTACACGAGCTCGACTGCCAGCATACGAGGCTTTTACGCTATTAAGTATGTTCCCAATAATACCGTATTTATTCAGCACCTTACTCGGAAGTATCGTCTTTATTCGGTCATAAGCTTCCTCCTAATTTCTAAAGGCAGCTAAAACTTTTTTACCAACAGATGATCATCATGCGTAATGCAAAAATTTGGATAGTGCAACCCTTACCAGGCACAAAAACACTCTCAACACCTCAAAGTTTCTCTGATGTAAGACCTCGTACTTAATCAATAATGACTTTTCTAAACACTTTCCCTGGCACGCTCAGTAAGCTAATACCACGATAGCTTTTTTTTTTTTTTTTTTTTTTTGGATTGGAGGTTTAACAAATACCGTGAGCAACTCAATGGGCTATAAGCAGTCACTCGTCCCTAATTTAGGGTCACTGATTACAGGGAAGGGAGAGAGCCAGTGCCGTAAGACAAACACAACATCCATGCCTCACCGGGATTCGAACCCGGACTCCTTTTGGAGGAATGATCAGAGGCCATCGCTTAGACCACTGCATCACCGGGGCGGCTCTACGATAGTTCTTGCATTCGGTCTGATCACCTTTTCCCTTACACAAGGGAACAATGGCAGCATCTCTCCAATACTGAGGTATCATTCCTAACTCCCAGCACAACTGGCAAATTTCAGTTAGTCCAACCTCATCTTGATTATTTGTTTTATCTTTAGGTAATTTGAATCTCCAAACAGTCTGCAATGGAACATGACTGTATGTCAAGAAACTTCATGTTAATTGCTATCGCACCTACCATCGTGACTCGCATGCTATCGCACCTACCATCGTGGGAGACCAATTTTTTATTCCACGCACTCCAGTCATCTCAATCTACCTTCCATTTCGGTTTAAACTCCTACATTTTCCAGTTCGTCTCACTTTCGAAATAAGTATACAGAGTTTAATATACAGGTAAATGAGTACTCAGTTTAGAAATGAGTAAACGCACAGGGCCAATGGTTAAAAGTTGTTGCATTCAAACTGCAAAATCCATGCTTTTGCCAGGGTCTTTTCTGGTTGCGCCTGAGTTGGCAAAAATTAAAATCTTAGCTCCAAATAGAGGAAAACTTAACGTCATTCACCAAGAAGCTTTTCAAGGCAAAATCTTATTTGCGCTTCGAAAGAACTGAACATAACACTCCTCGCAGCACAGTGCAAAAATGTAGATGTTTCAAATATTTCAAATTTCTCATATTTATACCGTTCATAATGACTGCTGGGTTCATCCAATTGTGCCTGCACAAGAACAGATTTTATTCTCTTTTTTCTACATTACTTTCTTTTCATTATTGCAGCCTATCTAAATTAAATGTTTCCGTGCAATATATCCTATTCATAATTTCACGAAAACTCGAAATATGCTGGCCTGGATGCTCAGTGATATATTTTCTGTTAATCCCGGGTAATACTGGGTTCATTTTCTAGTAATAATAATAATAATAATAATAATAATAATAATAAAATTCCTGTGTCTGTCTGTCAGTCGTCTACATATTAAACTACAGAACGTAGAGCTTTGAAAGTAAGAAGAAACCTGCCAAGGCCTATGAGTGTGTGCACCTCGGAAATCATTTTGATTGAAATTCAAATTTGCAAAACTTTTATTAATTTCAAAGCTATTTTTACGGGAGGATTTTGACTTGGTTTCATTTTTTTTTTTTTGATTGAAGGTTTAACGACTACCGTGAGCAACTCAATGGGCTATGAGCAGTCGCCCGTCCCTAATTTAGGGTCACTGGTTCCAGCGAAGGGAGACAGCCAGTGCCGTAAGACAAACACAACATCCATGCCTCACCGGGATTCGAACCCGGACCCCGTTCGGACGAATGATCAGAGGCCATCGCTTAGACCACTGCGCCACCGGGGCGGCTGACTTGGTTTCTTCACCCATTATTCTGTTCTTGAGATACAGCGTGTGATTTACAACTTGATCTTGCAGTTTACTGTGTTATAAGATCGTATTATTGCGCTATTAACATTACCGGTTGTATCGCGTTCGCAATTTTGAATGAAACGGACTTCGAAAATCTCTGACTGCAAAAATTCCAAACGCGATACAACAGGTAATATTAATAAGATGTGCCCGAATTGTTTTTACCTGACTCCGAAGCCCTAAGTGTATCCTTTTGCCGCAGTTACCCGCTAGTTTGTTTACGTTTTAGGCTGAGGCTGTCATATGTTACTACAAATGGTTGCACAAACTTTTGAGGAGAAATATGTTTCAGTGAAATACAAAAAAGAATACAAAAAATAAATGCAAGAAAAATGGGATTATTTTCGCATTTCATTTCTTTAAATCTTAACATTGTTATCTCTCTGTTCGCGCATTCTCCCACCTCATCTGAACTATTTATATTATCTTAACGTATGTAGTGATTCATCGCGTTCCTTAGTGTATGTATGTTTCTCAGTGCTTATTTAATTGTCATCCTTGTTGGGGTTAGCTAATGTTTTACTTTTTAACATTAGTAAGTAAATAGTTCAAGTATATTAAAGTAGATTTACAGTGCAAAAGGAATGAAACACATATTGATGAAAGAGACAGACTTGTGAATAAACAAAGTAAAAAGTTTATTCTTTCTTTCTAATTGATTACTTTTGATTATTGGAATATATTTCAATTAAATGTTTCCTTGTAATATATCGTATTCATAATTTCAAGAAAACTCGGACAAAGCTGATTCATGTCTTTTTTTTTTTTTTTTTTTTATCTTGTTAATCTGGGGCAACGCCGGCCCCCAATTCTTGCAAAAAAAAAAAAAAAAAAAAAAAAAAAAGAGAGAGAAAGATAAGAGAAAGAAATTACAACCAATTCATTTGCCCTGAAGTCAGCATAGGAGCTTTCAAAAATAAATTAGTTATCTCGAAGAAAAGCTGTTGATGAAAGAATATCTGACAGATTTTATTGCCTTTCAGAAACTTCCGAAACTGGGGAAAGCAATATCAGCTGTATTACTAAACTTGTTTCAGAACACTTGGATCCGCTTGAGGGAAATGTAACGAGTTTTTTTCCTCTCGCCATAGCCGATCATCGAATTGGATTTTGAGGATATTCTTTTTCATTCACTTTGGTTACGAAACGAATAAATTAAGACCTTCATTTTCGAGAGGGGATAATCATTGAATTAACAGGTGATTTGCTATTGGAGGATGACTATTTCCGAATTGCTTTTCATTCAGGGTGGAAGTAAACCATGTATGAATTAAAAAGGTATGGCTATTAAAAATTATACTTTTTTTTCCAAATCCTAATAGGTATTCTACGTTAATACCTCTTTTCTACAACTGGAAATAAAAAGCCAAATGAAGGAAAATGTATTGAACTTGAAATAGTTTTTTTGCGTATTTCAATCATTCCATCAAATAATGTCAAGGTTTTAAATGAAATTACGATTTAAGCATCGCCATAAATGCCTATATATATATATATATATATGTTTTTTTTGATTGGAGGTTTAACGACCTCCGTGAGAAACTCAATGGGCTATAAGCAGTCGCCCGTCCCTAATTTAGGGCCATTGGTTCCAGGGAAGGGAGGGAGCCAGTACCGTAAGACAAACACAACATCCATGCCTCACCGCGATTCGAACCCGGACCTCTTTTGGACGAATGATCAGGAGCCATAGTTTAGATCACTGCGCCACCGGGGCTGCCTTCTATATTTCTATTATATCCTGTTTCTGTTGCCTTTATACTGCATCATTAACTTCGTACTGCATCATTAACTTCCTGCGCCGATTTTCAAGAATATGTTGCAGTACGCTTGGTTTGCTGCAAAGTTAATAAATGAAAGAAATATATATGGAAATGTGATATAAATGTAATTTCTGGACAACGTTCCACAAACGAAATGTAAGTGATGGAACAGTTCTTTTATCAAATGCTCGCGTTGTAGAGAAGTGTTATGTTTTCATTGTTTTTATGATAATTATCATCCGGAACTTTGTGTACCAATAAACGATAGCGAAACCTCCGATAGTGATATATAACAACATTTACGTTAGGTCTTCAAATAAAAGTACGTAATTATACTTTATAAGCTAAAATGTGATAATTCGATTCTCCTAACAATTCTTCTTTCCCCATATGTGCTATTTATTATTAAACTCCATTATTCAACGATTACATCTACAAGTTTCTCATTATTTGTTAGTAAAACTACACCGAATTGCCATTGACAATGACACAATAAAATGTTAAGCGTAAGGTTAACATCACTACAAGGTCTGCAGCTCATGACATAGCTAGGTCATGCAAATATTGCAGATAAATACATATATTTCATTCAATATCTACCTATATCACACAATGCGGTTGTAAGTTCTTACAGAATTCTGAAAAGTGAGAACGAGAGAGCTTTAAGGGAGGATGGGAAAATGCAGGCATTCCGTTCTTTGCTGCTACAGATAGTTCACTGTTCATTCCCCGCTTTTCGACATTAGACACTGTAACAGGAAATGTATGCTATAATGCACTGCTGAAGGACCTCGTGACATTACAGTAAGGTATCATTTACAGGAAATCGCGAATTTCGTTATGATATACTCGGATCGTTGTGATTTTTTATTCCGAAAATAAGAGGCATTGGATCAAATGCCGGGACATATATATCCTCATTTTGCCTCTACTTTAACTAAAAAAAAATAACCGAAATCCGCAGGTGGTCAGCTGTAAGGCCCCTTGTAAGTTGAATTTTGTTACGGTGGTAAATTTTGAAAAAAAAAAAAAAAAGCGATGTTTCTCTCGACACGTGGCTGAAAGTCTTAAACATTCTATCTTAGCCAAAAATCTCATGCTCTAAGAACATGAATGCAAAACACACGTTGGTGTTCCTGAATCGTGTTCAACCCTTTAACCTTCTGGAACGAATGAACTCGGAGTTAGAAAAATGAGCTGAAATCAGCTCGAACCAATATATTTGTTGTCCAAATAGTGACCCGAACGCTGTCGGAACGAGTGAAGTTCCGCACCACAAAACCTAGCTTTTCCTTAGCTTTGTTATCGAAGTGGCCACTTAGGGGAATTTTTGACACTAATATTTCTGACTCAATACCTGATGAAAGGGATGTAACAACAGCGATGAACCTCATAAATGGTAAACATGATATTTGAGTCATTTGGTTTTACCCACTGACATGATGTTTGTGTCAGGGGGACTTGTTTTCTCCATTATGGCCTGGGCCATGGTGCAAAGAATGAAGGAATGGAAGGGCGCTTACCACCTTTGTCAGTTCGATTATGCTAAGAAGGGGAAGTATTATTATTATAATTTTTGCGGTTGCTTTCGTACACTATCTACCAGCAAGTAATTGGACATCCCTGGAATCGACGATATCTGCGGTCCTGATACACGTCACGACCGCCGCCGTTAAAAGCTCGAGTGGGAAATAACAACGCAAGCAGTCGCATGCAAGATGCCACGCAGCTCGGAGCTCTCTGATTTCGAGAAATATGTAATCGTCGAGTATCACAGAAATGACCGATCCATACGTGACATATCCAGCGAGTTGAAGTACCCAAAATCGACAGTGGCCTACGAGATTGGCAAGTGGAAGATGAGAGGTGAGTGTCGGAATGTGCCCCGACCCGGCAGACCCACAAAACTGGGAGTTAGAGACCGACGGGTACCGGCCAGAGAAATTCGTAAGAACCGCACCAAATCGATGGGCCACACCAGCGGGGAGTTCCAACAGGCATCTGTGAGTGTTCTTTCGATGAATACCATCCATAAGGAAGCCCATCTTCTTGGTTATCATGGACGTGCTGCCGCCCACAAGCCTTTGATCACCAAGTCCAATAGCGCTGTTCGGCTAACGTGGTGCAAAGAACGTCGACAGTGGACCGATGAACAGTGGAAACAGGTTCTCTGGAACGAAGAATCAAGGTTCACCCTCTACCGTTCGGATGGAAGGGTCTGGGTTTGGCGTCTGCCTGGAGAACGCCTCCTGCCGAAATGTATTGGGCCAACTGTGAAGTTCGGTGGCGGTGGAATTATGCTATGGGGGTGTTTTTCCTTGTGTGGCACGGGACCCTTGGTAGCAATTCCTGGTAGACTCAACGCCGAGACCTACTGCACTATTTTGGATGACCATGCGCTTCCTACGTTGTGGCAGTTTTACGGGGTGGACCCATGTTACTTTCAGGATGACAATTACTTTATGTACTTTCAGGATGACAGTTACCATGTTACTTTCAGGATGACAATACTTTCTGTCATGTTGCGAGGTCCACCATTGCTTGGTACGGTGACAATGGGGTTAATTTAATAGCCTGGAACTTAACCCTATAAAGCACCTCTGGGACGAGTTGAAGCGTCGACTTAAGGGGTGCCCCCACCGTCCGAAATCGGTGAAGGAACTGACCTGCCTTCTCCAAGCAAAGTGGAAGAAAATACCGCTAGCCGTCGTACAACGCCTGGTTGAGAGTATGCCCCGGAGGGTCGCAGCTGTAATCGCCGCTCGTGGAGGCTGCACGAACTATTGAAGGTGAATAAACTTCGTTTTCCTTTGCTATCACAGGTGTCCAATTACTTGTTGGTAGATAGTATATATCCCGGCCTCTATACAAACATTTCTTTTCGGGAGCGCAGAAAAGATTAGGTCCTCATTTGATTTAAATACTTCGGCTACTTAAAGTTTTAAAAGGTCAGGTAGTGAAATCAAAATCACGCATCAATATTTTGCAGAGAAACATACAGACAAAGCATAGGTGGCAGCCAATGCCAGGGCGAGTTGATGTTGATTGAAGAGTTTTCGCTTTTGAAAATGAAAGTTCAAAATATTGGAAAATTTCCGAAATTTCGTGAAATAAAGAAATGTGGTTTGGCATAGATTCCACAAGGTATTGGAGTGCAACTACGTCTACAGCGTACTATATAGGCGTTCACCAGGCAGTCCTTTAACTGGTTCAGATTTGACGGAATAGGGTTTTGCTTCAGGATCTTACTTTCTAACGTGTCCAATGCTTTCTCGAAGGAGTTCAGATCCCGGCTTCTTGGTGGCGAGAGAAGATGGCAGAAATCGTTCTCATGCTCCCTGATCCATTGTTTAACACATCACAGTCGCATTGTCGTCGATGAAACAACCATTACCTGCTGGATAAAAAGTAAATTTTTGGGGTGGTATTGGACAGCAACAATGTTCAGATAATCCTTTGAGAACACCAGATCCTCCAGAAATATCAGCGTGCTCCACTCCACCTTCAGAACCATGGGATGGGTTTACAAGGCAAGCTGGGTCTGTTGCTTCTTGAGGCTCCAGACAAACCTTATGCCTACCGCTGGTACAAAAGAAGGTGTACCACGACTCGTCGGACGCGAAATGACTTTTTTTCCAGCGCCAGTCTAGGTGTTTCTAACACCACTGTAGACGAACGTCCGGTTGTTTACAGAAATAAGCAGTTTCCGTATAGGTATGCGACTGCCTATGCCGATCCTCTTCAAATCCCGGCTCATAAGTCGCTGAGATATGTGTCGGGAACAGCCTCTTGTGAATTTCGGTCAATTGCTCCACCCACAAAGTCCTGTTTCTACGTACAAAATCTTCTCAGAGGGTGACCATCTCGTTCCTGACAGATTATCATAGCGTCACAGTCACACATCTTACACAAGCAACGAGGATTATTTTTCCAATGATTTAAGACCCGGGATATCTCACCTTTCGAGAAACCAGTCAGATATGCTGTTCTCCAATTCGTATCTCCAATTAGACGGGCACCCGCAACAAGCGCTTTACCGAACACCAAACTATCCTTTATTTTTCTCACTGGGATCAAGACTACTGACAATATTACTGACTGAGTGACTTAACAATCATGAGCAGTCCAGCGTTCGTTCCTCGTTTGGGAGCCATGGTTTCACAGATGGGGAGAAGGACCGCCGTAAGAAAAACGTACCACACGTGCCTAACAACATGACACCACCTCAAGAACTTTGAATTGTGTTTTCAAGCAAGGCTGGGGCACTGCTTTATGGGGGTCCGGCCAAACTCTATGCCTACCATTGGTACAAAACAAAGTATACCGCGACTCGTCGGACCACATGAATTATTTGTTTCAGTCTTGCAGTGTACAACCACTGGAATGTACTCAACAGGAATAGCCATTATTGAACACTTCGATCAATGTCTGAATACAGGAGGTCCTGTTTCTCTGTACAAGCCTTCTCAGAGGGCGGCGATCTAGTTTCTGACAGATTGTCGTCGCGCCTCAGTTACGCCTAATGTTAGACAAGCAATGTGGGTAATTTTCCCACTGCTTAACCGTTTAACGACCATAACGCCCAAACGCCCGTACATACAAACGACCATAACTGTCCGAAACGCCTGTCTAGATTGCGTTAGATTTCCTACCCTTACCTATTCCTTAAATTTGCATGACCTATGATGGATCAGCAAGAGTCTCAGTCAGTCATCGTTGTTGTTACTAAACAAAGAAGTGAAACAACATACAGTTTCGGGCGTTATGGTATTTAGATTGATACTAGATTTTAGAGTCGTGGTCGTTAAAGGGTTAAGGATCTGGGGTATCTCACCTTTTGAGAAACTATTCAATTATTAAAATCATCACCCCAGCCAGACCTGTACCCACAAGAAGCACTTCATCGAACTCCAAAGAATACTTTGTTTTTCCAATTTTGATCAACATACTGACAAGTAGAAATGTTAAATAGTTGCCTAGATCACGTCGTGACGCACGTGACCACGTAATTTGCATATATGCTGCGTAAGTGACGTTTACATACATCTGCATAAAAGTTTCTAATTCACGACCGGCGTGAGTAGAACTGTTTGGATGCTGTTTGTTTCATAATATTGGTAAAAGCTTTTGTGGAATAGTAATGCATTGTTTTCTCCAAAACTGTATGATAAATTATCAGCGCAAGGATTCGCTTCTGTCACTCCCCGAAATTGGATACCATTGAGATTTAAAAAAACAACGCTGCAACAAGTTTATGGACACGGAACAATATGTACATGCTTTCTAGCGGTTAAAAGGCTTCGAGAAAAGAAGACGCGAAAAATGATGGATGATTTGGATGTTCGACTCAGATGGGGGAAACGTGACTTTAATCCGGAAGGGGAAGATACGGTCCTCGATTGACGTTCGGAAACGCAGCTGAAAAACTAGACATGACTGAACAAACTGTTAGATAGATTTTCACGAGACTTCAACATCGCGAAACTTGAAGACCTGCCGGCACAGAATTTTTTTTTCTACATTGGTCATTCGGAAAAATTCCCCCTTTTTTTTATTCGCCGTCCCAATGGGGCACTTGTCAAAACTCAGGCGTATGATCAGTTATCCTAGATAGATCCGGGTTCTAATCCGAATGAAGCATGAATGCATGTTTGTTCTACGACACGGGCTGTCTTCCCTTCCTGGAACCAGTGGCTCCAAATTAGCGGCGGGAAACTCCTTGTTGCCCACTGAGTTGCTCACGGTAGTTATTAAACACTCAAACATAAAGAACTGCAGTTTTGGTGAAAAGAGAAAATCCAATGGCATCATAACCAGAGAGACAATGAAAAATACAAAGTAATCAACCACCTACATACACTGAAGTGCCAGAAAAACTGGTACAGACGAGCTTATGCAAAATACATAGCAACGTCAACTATGCACGTACTCGGTTGCGTCCGCCAGTGCGTATATAAAGCGATAGACATCCTTGCTAGCTGTTAGAGCTGTTTTCGGCATGGGAATGACAAGTAATAACGATTTAAGCGATTTTCAACGCGGTGCCATAGTTGGCGCTCGTATGATGGACCATAGTATTTCGGAGATAGAAACGGAGTTTGAATTTTCACGGACGACCATTGCAAGAGTGTACCGTGACTACAAGAATTCCGGCAAAACCTCCAACCTACGATACCAGTGTGGCTGTAAAAAGGCATTGGGTGAACGTGACCATCATCGGCTGTCAAGAATCGTTTCACGCGATAGACATGCAACACTTTCACAAGTATAATCGGAATTCAATGCTGGAGCCTCAACAAGCATCAGTGTTCGGACTGTGCAAAGTAACCTTCACGATATAGGCTTTGGAAGCAGACGACCAACTCGAGTCCCCTTGATGGGTGCACGACACAGAGCTATGCGCCTCGCTTGGGCACGGCAACACCGCCACTGGACACTTGATGATTGGAAACAAGTAGCTTGGTCTGACGAGTCGCGTTTCCAACTGTATCGGGCAGATGGAAGGATTCGTGTGTGGCGCAAACCCCATGAAGCCATGGATCCCGCCTGTGAACAGGGAACTGTACCGGCTGGTGGGGGGTCCGTAATGGTATGGGGTGTGTTTAGCTGGACTTCACTGGGACCCGTGGTACGTCTACAAACGTCTGTGACCGTCCAACGCTATGTGCGCATCCTTTCTGACGAGGTTCATGTCCTGCATTCATGCTGATGGGTTGGGCCTGTTCCAACAGGACAATGCATCTCCAAACAAGTGTCGGGACGCCACATTATGGTTAGAGGAGCATTCGTCTGAGTTTGGGGTGTTGCAATTCCCAACAAAGTCCCCAGATTTGAACGTGATAGAACACATTTGGGATGCTATGCAACGCGCTATCGAACACAGGAATCCGAGACCTCGGAATACACCCGAATTGTGGAACGCTCTGCAGGAAGTATGGTGTTCATTGCATGCAGCATATTTTCAAAAGCTAGTGGAGTCCATGTCCCGTCGTATTTCTGCAGTCCTGCGCTCCCGTGGGAGACCTACCAAGTATTAAAGTGGTGTACCAGTTTTTCTGGCACTTCAGTGTACATTAAGATAATACATCGTTTGTCATAAATATTTGTCAAGGTTTCGTTTGTCAAGGTTTCGCTGGGTTCTAACCTAGCTTCATCAGGACGAATGGCACGTAAATATTCAAAATGTACATGATACCATAAATGGTGTTTACAGTCACGGGCTTTAGTTAATTGCTTCCACACGCTTGATAGAAATCGTGCGGAAGCCATATTATTGACAAGTTGCAAAGAATTCTGATATATATGGAAAGCTTCCATAAAATCAAGTTTGGTGGTTGTCATTAACAAGTTGGGAAGAATTCTGATATACAGGGTGATTAAAAAGTTTAGTGCAAAAGTAAAATGCGATTAAAAAATGGTCTATGGGTCGGAAAGACATGCGGTTTGCTGATTAATATTCACCGACGTACGGAATTTCGTACGGCATCAAGAAAAAAATAGTTCAAAATCTCGACAATAGAGGGCGCTGCTACGGAGAAAACAGCGAAATATGAAATGAAAAACAACGAAATATGAAAACAACGATGAAATTTTAGTATGTGGTACGGGACTACCTCGGGACCAACCCTCTTGAAAATGGAAAAAATGGGGTCAAAGGTCAGGACATAAGAGCGGGATTCATTCCATTTCCCTTATGCGTCATAACGTACGTAAAAATGGCTCGATTTCGATGAAATTTTAGTATGTTTTACGTCGAGATGAAACCTATCGAAAATGGCTGAAATGGGGTCAAACGTCAGGACATAGCAGGATCCGTTCCGTTGCTCTTATGCGTCATAACTTAGGTAAAAATGCTTCGATTGCGACAAAACTTTATCATTTTGTTCCGAAGACGTACTGAACCGGTTCTGTTGAAAATCATCTAAATGGGGCTAAACGTCAAGACACAAGAGTGAGATTTATTCCACGGCCATTATCCTCATAACTTGACTAAAAATGCTTCTGCTGCGATAAAACTTTGGTATATTGTTCCGGAGGTATACTAAACCAATTCTGTTGAATATCGTCGAAATGGGGCGAAAGGTCAGGACACAGGAGCGAGATTTATTCCACAGCCATTATCCTCATAACTTTTTTTTTTTTTTTTTTTTTTTTTGATTGGAGGTTTAACGACCACCGTGAGCAACTCAATGGGCTATAAGCAGTCGCCCGTCCCTAATTTAGAGTCACTGGTTCTAGGGAAGGGAGGAAACCAGTGCCGTAAGACAAACACAACATCCATGCCTCACCGGGATTCGAACCCGGACCCCGTTCGGACGAATGATCAGAAGCCATCGCTTAGACCACTGCGCCACCGGGGCGGCCCTCATAACTTGAGTAATGATTTCTAGTATGTTGGAAAGCGTATCATAATCAATGCATTGCATGATTTTACTAACTTGGTTACGCTTTCGAACCGTAGGTTGAAGAAGCGTATATTCTCCAGCTTTGTACGTCGGTCTGTCCGCACGATAACTCACGTTAAAATGGTTCGATTTCGATGAAATTTTAGTATGTGCTAGGAGACAACATGGGAACGAACCCTATTGAAAATGGACGAAATGGGGCCAAAAGTCAGAACATAAAAACTGGATCCGTTCCATCGCCCTTATGCGTCATAATTTGCGTAAAAATGCTTCGATTGCGACAAAACGTTAGTATGTTGTTCCGGAGGTATATTAAACCGGTTCTGTTGAATATCATTGAAATGGTGTCACAGGTCAGAGCACATGGGCGAGATTTATTCCATAACCATTATCCTCATAACTTGAGTAAAAATGCCTCTATTGCGACAAAATTTCAGTATGCTGTTCCGGAGGTATACTTAACGAATCAATAGTCAGGGTAGGGAGGAGGGTTTGTCTGCACGCGATTTCTGGTATGTTGGAAACCGTTTCATAATCAATGCATTGCATGATGTTTACTAACTCGTTACTCAAGTTATGAGGATAATGGCTGTGGAATAAATATCGCTCCTGTGCCCTGACCTTTGATCCCATTTTAGTGATATTAAACAGAATTGGTGCAGTATACCTCCGGAACAACATACTAAAGTTTTGTCGCAATCAAAGTATTTTTACGTAAGGTATTACTCATAAGGGCGACGGAATGGATCTAGCTCCTATGTCCTGACCTTTGACCCCATTTCGTCCGTTTTCAATAGGGTTCGTCCTCTAGCACACACTAAAATTTCATCGAAATCGAATCATTTTTCCGCGAGTTATCGTGTGGACAGACAGACGGTCAAAGCTGGAACATACCCGCTTCTTCAACCTACGGTTGGAAAGCGTAAAAATGTGTGCTGGTCTGACCAGTAGCGGTATTCCGTGCATAATCATGAGGCACTCGATCCATTGTGCATGGTCTCCACAGTGCAAACTTTTAGAAGCCGTTGTATGGCGTGAGGCATGTTTATCTGGCAGGAACTTGAACACTTGGTGAATGTGGAGCAACGTATGACTGGTGCCCACTATCTTGAATTCCTTGCTAACTCTGTACACCCAGCAATGTTGCAGTTTCTCCAGAATGAAGACTGTGTCCACAGTTCAGACTTCCAGCATATCGACTGGCCTCCGAAAGCTCCCTATATCTACTCCATGGAGCACTTTGTGGGACTCTTTTGAATGACATAGCAGGCGTCTGGATACACCAGTCACCTGCATTGAAGGCGGCATTACACGCAACTTTGTTGGCCATACCACCCAAATGCTTTCGGCATCTTACTTGAATCGATGCCACGTCGGATAGCTGTTGTACTGGGGGAGGAGCTATCTCTCAGGTTAACCAGGAAACGCTGGTGTGAGCGTGCGCCGAATTGGATTACAGAATAGGCATTTGCCGTGTCACAAAAAGCGGACACATCCAGCTTTATAAGGTCTTTAAAAAACTTTAAACATTTCTCTTACCATTAACTACGGTACCCTATCCCTTTCCGTTACGATGTCGGGGCACAGTAGAGACCATTATGACTCACCCAGTATTACCTTTTCCCCGCATATCTCTGCTTCTAATTGTTACATTGGAAAAATTATTTTTGGTTCTGAAATCTCCCGGTATGAGGAATATTTTGTCTACAAATTGTTACATTGGAAAAATTATTTTTGGTTCTGATATCTCCCGGTATGAGGAATATTTTGTCTACAAATTGTTACTTTCCTTAACGCATATTTTCGCCGCTAGTGGGTGTAAGTTGATATTTGTATTTGCAGATATCTTACTGATTCCGGAAATCTGGTTAAACATTTTTTCTTAAATCAAGATTTATTTACCTAGCAATCAGATATGCCTCAATCACCAGTTATACTTTTCAATCGGCCTCGTTCATTTCGTCGACACTCACTTCGTCGACACTATAGAGCATATGCAAACAGTCGATTCCTCAAAATTTACGTAAAATCTACAGTTTCCAATTTAGAACCACCAAATTTGGTATACTATCTCATGGTACTCTAACGCTCGCACATAGGCTGTTGGAGCGCAGAATTGAATGGCAGTTCTTAAGTAAAAAAATTGAAATTTTTGAGAAAAATTTGTATGGGGCTCCCTTCACTCCGGGCCCCGACCCCTTCCAAAAACCGTGTACGGCCTAAGTTAGAATACCATGAATTAGTATACCGAATTTGGTGGTTCTAAATTGAAAACTAGATTTTACGAAAATGCTGTATGGGGCCTCCTTGACCTCGGGCCCGACCCCTTTCAAAAACCGTGTACGGTTAAGTTAGAGTACCATGAATTAGTATACCAAATTTGATGGTTCTAAATTGAAAACTGTAGATTTTAAGAAAGTGTGGTATGGGGCCCCCTTTACCCCCTTTACCCCGGACCCCTACCCCTTTCAAAAACCGTGTACGGTGTAAGTTAGATTACCATGAATAAGTGTACCAAAGTTGGTGATTCTAAATTGAAAACTGTAGATTTTACGAAAATGCTGTATGGGGCCCCCTTTACCCCGGGCCCAGACCCTTTTCAAAAACCGTGTACGGTGTAAGTTAGAGTACCATGAGATAGTATACCAAATTTGGCGGTTCTGAACTTTTTTCGGTTTTTTAGGAATCGACTGTTTGCATATACTGTATAGTGTCGACGAAGTGAACCAGATCCCTTTTCAATATGTACCATGACATCAGAAAACCTCAAAATTGCACGTCCTTGATGTGGGAATCGAACCCGCATCTCCCGATTAACGTTCGAGTATGCTTTCTGCTACACCACGTATTACAATGAAGTTCGAAGTAACTGATTTAGATGAATATGCAAAACTTCATGTTTAGCCAGTCGAAGCCAATTCTGCTAAGTAATTACATCGCCAGTATCTCAGGTATGGATTCCTCGGAAGAAATATGCTTCAGTAATTACGTAGAACAAGGTCAAGATTATTAACCTAGCATCTGATTGCTAGGTAAATAATCCTGTCATGTTCTACGTTATTAGTGAAGAATATTTCTTCTGCGGAATCCTTATCTTTCTTTAGCCGTTGCTATTCACTATGAAGAACGCCGCACACAATGTGGATTTTAAATGATACGCAGTTTTTCCTCTAGGGTCTTAAATACATTTAGGTACTCTAACGGGCATGAAACGCAATTCGCATAAAAAATATATATTTTTAATACACACAATTGACGTGGATTAGGAACATTGAACAGAGGTAATCGCTCTTTTCACGTTTATCAGTGAGTCACGGAAAAATTTCTCATCGGCCGCCACCGGGAATCGAACACAGGGTCTTCCAGTTACGCGCCGGACATGCTACCTTTGCACGACAGCGGCCTCAAATTTTTCGGACTCACATACAACTGACGCCGATGAGAATTTTTCCGTGACTCACTTATAAACGTGGAAAGAGCGATGCCTTATGTTTGATGTTCTTGTCCACGTCACTTGTGTGTATTGATTATTCATTCGCCTCCTAGTTATTTGTTCAGTTGCTGCTTACCATCTCTGGTGAATCCCCAGCATTGTGCGGGGCTCCAAGAAGCAACCTGCCATGTGGTTTGGCAGTTACGTGTATGCGTGTCTGGAGAATTAGAGGCTGCTGTGGTGCAGTGGTAGCATGTCCGGCGCGTAACTAGAAGATTATGGGTTCGATTCCCGGTGGCGGCCGATGATAATTTTTCCGTGACTTACTTATAAACGTTGAAAGAGCGATGACTTCTGTTTGAAATATTTTTAAGTTTTTTGTCCGATTTTTTTGCCCAAAAAAATCGGTTTTAAAAAATTCTTTTTTGTCGGAAACGATTTAGTAAACGTGTGCATTACACCAGGATATTAGGTATAATTTTCCAGGTTTCTGGATTCGGCCTTTTTAAGTGATTTCGTTGACTTCCTAAATATTTTTATACATTTCAAGGGACCTTTCAAGCAACTTTAAGTGAATGAATTCAGAACTGGATTCAAGTGACTTCCAGGGACTCAGAGCTGGACTCAAGTGACTCAGAACCGGATTCTGCCTTTTCAAATGGCTCAGAACTGGATTCAGCCTTTTCAAGTGACTGAGACCTGTATTCGGCCTTTTCAAGTTATTTCGTTTTCTTCCTCAATATTTTTTATCCATTTCCTTATCTGATTATTTGTCTCTCTGCTTGAAATCTCAACCAAACATTTAAATTTGGCCAATGATAAAATTTCTGTTTAAGAATAAAACTTTTCTTTAAAAATGTTAATTAACCGCAGAACTTCAGTTCTACCGTATGCCTTTCCGGTTATGCTTTGGTCTGACCATTCGTCCGAGATGAATCCGAGTTCAAGTCACGGATGAGGTTATGTGTCTGTTTTACAGCACAGGCTCTCTCTATTCTCTGGAACCTGTGGCCCTAAATTTGGGACGGCGAATGCTTATTGCCCTTAGAGTTGCTCATGCTGGTCGCTAAACCCAGAAAAAAGTAAGAAATAAAAGCATTTGTATTCTTTAAGGGTTTTGAAAACAGATAGTCACATCTTTTTTTATTTAATTATTTTTTTATCATGCATCCGTAATCTTTTCGTTCAAAATCTTAAGGAAAAATGTGTATCCTTTCAATGAGAATCCCTGAAGTAATTTGCCCACAGTTACCATCTTGATCGCCCGCATAGATATGGTTTAAAATTAGCTGTTGTGTATTGGGGATCGTCTGAGTTGCGTGACGCAGGTTCGGTAAAAATGAAAGAAAAAAACGAAGAGAGTACAGTAAAGGTATTGATCTGTTTAAATATTGCAACAAAACTAAGAGCCTGTAATTTGGTAGAGAGGAAGGAAACAGGCAATGATACGACGTACTAATTTTTAATATTAAAACTGCAGAATGTAGAGATCGTATTCAAGAAACTGTTAGCGAGGAAATTTACAATTTTTAATTACGGGAGACGACACAAAGCAAGTTTAATTAAGGGATTAAAACGCCTTAACGATCTGTTTATGCATAATGAACCAGTAAAGATGAAAAAAGGGCCACAAAATACTAATAAGTAAATGAAAAACAAATCCATTACGCACAGGGAGAACAGCATTAGAATAAAGATGAAAAAGTTTCGCCAAATGAAATGAACCTAAGGAAAAAAGATTATATCGTTCATAAAATTAAAACTCTAAACCTGACGAAAATAGTTAGAATAACTGAAGAGAACTGAATAAACAGGCAATTAGAATAAAAGTACAGTTAATAAAAAAAATTACATGAAAAGAAGAAATGAAAAATCTATTTTGCGACGTGTATTGTCTTAGTTTAACCCTACCCCCAATTAATTCCGCAAATCATCTGTTTGAGCAACTAAGGCTGCACTTACACTTTAGATCCACTGCTTCTCGAGGAGAGGCAAAGTCATCGCCTTAGGATCAACACAGTCTTATCGGTTTTCGAACCCTGCCACATCTCAGAAGATTAGCTAGAAGACTTTATTTCTAATTTTATTCAACGCCTTTAAAATTCTTCGGCAAGATCCCTATCTTCCTAAATCTTCAGTCTTACGTGAACTTCAGTGCTGCCATTACAGCTCATTTTAAAAAATATACTTGTTATCATTATCATCATCAGTAGCTCTCAATCTACTACTGGATGAAAGTCTCCCCAAAGGCTCTTCCACCACTCAGTTATGAGCAACTCTCTACCGTTTGAGTTCAGCATTCTTTTTGATATCGTTCTAAGTAATCTCTCAATGGGTCTTCTTCTGGGTTTTTCCCTTTCCCTTAGTATCCAGTCTAGCATTTCAGTTGTCCAACGATGGTCAATTTTTCCAGCAGTATGTCCAGCTCAGCACTTAGTATGGGAAAATACCATCATCCTCTATTATCAATGCACTTTTGGATGAATGTTTTTTCCACAACCCTGTCTTGACCAGTTCTCTTCCATTTCACTCCAGCATGCTTTCGAATTTCATACATTTATTTCCTACGTGATCGTTTTCTGGAAGTTTTCCTGTCTGTTGGTATCCAGACTATTTAAGTTATCCAATGATGTTCAGTTTTTCTAGCAATATATCCAGCCAATTGACACTTGAAAGTTTTCACTTTGATCATTATGTCATCAACTCTTGCCATTTTCTGATTTATCAGATACTTTTCCTATCTTTCTTGTTACACCAAACATTGAACCGATGCCGCTTTGAGTGTCCATGCCGCTTTGAACGGTGGATGGGGGGAGGGGGGGGAGGTTGAACCACCGTGCAGCCTAATTTGCTGATCGCCTGATTTGTTTTGCTAAAGATGCGTGTGGTCTCGTATTGTCATGGTGAATGTGAATACTTCTCAGATTCTTGTTCGGTCTCTTCCTCGTTTTGGCATCTTTGAGCTTTTTGAGTGTCTCAATGTACCGCTCGCTGGTCACGGCACGGACACGTTTCCAGTACATCAAGGAGAATGACACCCCTGTCATCCCAAATAATAATCGCCATGACATTTCGCGCTGCTCGATGGCTCTTAAACTTCTTAGGCCTTGGTGAAGAGGTGTGAAGCCTTTCCATGGATTGATTCTTTATTTCCGAATCGTAAAATTACGCTCACGTTTCATGCCCTGTCGCCAGATCGAAAACAAAAACGTGTATTTATTGGCTTCAAACGCTTCCTGTAGATCAGAGTAGACTTCCACCGTTCTCTGTTTCAAATCGGGTGTCAACTGTGGAGGTACCCGCGTTGAACTCGCTTTCCGATACTCTAAGTCTTCCCCCATCTTCGGCATCGCATTGTGACCACAGTTCAGTTGTTCAACAAGTTCACGGATTGTGACTCGTCTCTCCGCGCGAATCAGTTCATCCACCGCTGACGATTCGTGTCAGTGGTCGCAGATGATGGTTTCCGACTAAATGTTTAGTCTTCTATGCTGATTTTCCCTTCTTTAAACTTATTCATCTATCCGTGCACTTTGTCTTGTCAATAGTGTCATCTCCGTAAACATTCTGTGGCCTTCTGTGGATGTCGGACAGACTGCACCCAACCTTCGTCAAGACCTTAATGCCTGCAACTGTCTTCTGCTTGGAATCCGTAATGTACCTGCAATGAAGAAGAAGGGTTACTATAGAGGAAGAGTTACTCTACCAACATGTGCACTTTGAACGACCTCCGTCAATTAATAAAAAATTATGCCTACGTTTGCATTACTTTCGGTACAACCCTCGTATATCTTTCAAAATCATCCATATGATGTTTCCGTACTCGACGTGCTGCTGAAGTGAAAGAGAAGTTGCCTAGAACAGCTTCAAGATGCGAGTAGACTCGTCTTTTTATATCAGAAAGTCATGTTGTGAACATGCAACATGTTCGAATATGACTAGTTATAAAGTGTGAGAAAATAGCTGTATTGAACTCATTTCATGAGTAATTTTAAAAACTCTGTACACGTTATGTTTAGAGCTGTTTCCGTAATTCACGCGCTGATGTCGTGCTGTACTTATATCTGCTGTAGCAATCGCTAATATTTGCAGAGGAAAGGGATGTAATGAAGAGAAACCGCACGGGGTACAAATTACTCAAAGTTGGAAATTGATGAGACGTTAAAATAGTTCTTTATTAAAAGTTATATGAAAAAGTTTACAGTCGATACCTAAAAAGGTAGTAATGACAGGATCAAAGTGTTCGAGTTAGACATATTGGTGTAAAATCAAATAGGAAGTGTATTGACATTTCATTCGCTTCGTTAGTGTATGAGTCTCATTAGCCGACGATTCTGAGATATAAAGAGAAGGAGGCTGGTCCCTTGAAGACTTTCTGCTTGAATTCACCCGAACACATAAACTCTCATCAAAAAGTCGTGTGAAAGAAGGGGAGTCTTTTAAAAGAATGGTGATAGGTAAAAGGTGAACAATATACTATACGAGTTAAAATGCTTGTGAACACACTATTTACTGCGGGAGAGGGACAGAAAGTAGTTATTAATTTTACCTGCTGGCGCTCCGTAGAATGTTATACAGCGCGTTGTCGTGGGCTGTATCTTTGCTTACGAAAGTTGCTGCACATCTTCGAAAAAACAAATGGGTATCAACGTAGAGGAATCGATGTAAGTAAACTCAGGTGAGAATCTGATTGAAATTGGCACAGATCGAGATGATGCGCAGGCAGAATGGCTGAATAAGGATGGGTTATAGTGTGGCTACACAGCACGACTATCATCACTGGAAAACGTTGGCCCAACTCGCCGCGAATCATTAGAGGATCAGACTTAGTATGCGATTTATATATCTTTTTATATATGCGATTTGACCTTGTGACGTACCTGCCAGCAGGACGCACACGACATAAAGGCAGATAGGAATCAGAATAATCGTCTGCGTAGCTCAGTTGGTAGAGCGACTTGTTCCGGAATAAGCGGCCTCGGGTTCGAATCCCGGCGTAGACCAAAAATGACGGAGAAATTTACTTCGTTATAATGGCGCCCGAACTATCCGGATGACCCGACCGTTCAAAATCTCGCAATGGTGTGATGTTATTTCCACACCGCGAGATAGGGAAAATCAGAGAATCCCTTCTTCAGCGCTTCGAAAAATAAAAATGTGTGATGTTGCATTCCACACACCAGATTGACTGGGAGTTCTCAAGTGCACGTTCTACAGTGGATGGCTGCCTGCAACGATTCATGGTCACGACTGACCCGTGGGCCATGCCCCCGGCCCTCTTTCGGGGGGGGGAGATGTGCCGTACCTGCCAGCAGGACGCACACGACATAAAGGCAGATAGGAATCAGAACAAATGTCTGCGTAGCTCAGTTGGTAGAGCGACTTGTTCCGGAATTAGCGGCCTCGCGTTCGAATCCCGGCGTAGACCAAAAATGACGGAGAAATTTACTTCGTTATAACCTGTCTTTTTAACGTAATCCAAATTGGTATGTGTATTTTGGGTTACCCTCCGCAAAGGAAAATACGGGATATTCTTCCAGGAAGCGATATTTGCATACTCGACAATTTTCAGTGCATTATTTTTCATGCATTGGCAGCTACATACGTTTTGGTAGATTATCATTTAATTTTGAGCACCAGTGTATCATTTAATTTTGAGCGACTTGTTCCGGAATAAGCGGCCTCGCGTTCGAATCCCGGCGTAGACCAAAAATGACGGAGAAATTTACTTCGTTATAACCTGTCTTTTTAACGTAATCCAAATTGGTATGTGTATTTTGGGTTACCCTCCGCAAAGGAAAATACGGGATATTCTTCCAGGAAGCGATATTTGCATACTCGACAATTTTCAGTGCATTATTTTTCCTGCATTGGCAGCTACATACGTTTTGGTAGATTATCATTTAATTTTGAGCACCAGTGTAGATTGACTTTTTTTAAACGCACTGTGTTGCGGCGGTGTTTCCAATCCTACTGATGCACCGTACCATGAAAAAAATATATATATATTCCCAGCGTAACATAGTTTTGTAACATTCTGAACCAGTTCAAATATCAAAACTGTGTCGCGCATGACATTTCTAATTTGAAAAATTATCTGATGGAATTCGAATTCAAAATATACAGGGTGTCCGTAAATGAAGTATACAATTTCAGTATGCTATTGAAAAAAAAAACCTACAATAAATAACAATTTACTTTTAATGCCAAAACACATGGTACCTGTGAAAGTTTTTTCTTAAAATTTTAGTAGGTCTCCACGTGTGCTGCGTGTTTGCTCGCAGGATATCTAAACGTTAGTCCAGTTCCACTAGTGTACTATGCAGAATGTCAGGTGTAACAAGGAGAAAGGCTGCAAAAATTCGTTCTTTGAGCTCAGTGATAGATGTGACCTTTTTCTTGTACACAATGTCCTCAATAAAGCGGGGGGGTGGCTGACCGGATATATATATATATATATATATATACATATGGGATGTAAGGTCAGGTGATGCGTAACATCACAGCCTCTCCTTGACAAATGTCAACCCCGCCTTCTCGTGGTGCATCCTGTTCCCACTAAAGGGGCTCTGGCGACCGCCAATAGCGGTATAACTATACCATCGGGATCAGAGGAAATGCTATCCCACACTCACCAACCCGCTTGGCCAGCGTGGTGAGTTATGGCCAAACACCTCCAAAATGACTCTACAACTTAAATCTTGGCCCTCAGTCTCCGGCAGCTGGAATGTACCTGGCCAAGGCAGCGGCCAGTGCGACATGAAGGCAGAGGGTGCTAAGAATCCTCTGGAGGACCGACTAGGCTGCCATTTGATGCTGACCTTGGCTACCTATAACGGACGCTCCCTATCTTCTGATTCAAGGCTTCTTGAATTGGAAGAGGAACTACAAAGGATCAAGTGGGACATCGTCGGGCTAAGTGAGGTAAGGAGAAAAGGAGAAGATCTCATTGAACTGAAAAGTGGACATCTCTTCTATTATCGTGGGACAGATACTGGCAGAACTAGTGGTGTTGGATTTATAATAAACAAGAAACTGAAGGATAAAGTGGTAGAAGTTGAAAGTTCCTCTGACAGAGCTGCACGACTCGTTATCCAACTATCGAGTAGATACCAGGCTCCGATTATTCAAACTTATGCACCCACCACAAGTCATCCTGAAGAAGAAATTGAAGAATTTTATGAGGAAATTCGTCATCTAAATAATAAAGGTAAGCAGCACTTGAAGATAATTATGGGAGATTTCAATGTAAAATAGGGCAACGGCAACAGAATGAAACTTCAGTAGGTAAATTCGGTCACGGCAACAGAAACCAGCGTGGAAATACTCTCGTTGAGTTTGCAGAGGCAGAAGGATTTTTCATCTTGAACTCCTTTTTCAAGAAAAAGCCACACAGGAAATGGACATGGAGACATCCAATTGGGACGACAAGTGAAATTGATTTTATTATGTGTAACAAAAAATTCGTCATCGAAGATTCTGCAGTGTGCTGAACAAGTTCAACACAGGTAGTGACCATAGATTGGTGAGATGTAAGATGCACCTCAACACTAAACTGAACGTGGCAAGCTCATAAGACAAACAAAATGTATTGACATAACCAACCTTAAAAAACACCATAATACTTTCAAGTTGGAACTGAAGAACAGATTCTCTGCTTTAGAAGGCCTAACATCGGAAGAAGTGGATATTTCGGAAGTTAACAGAAAAGTAACCAAAGCTCTAATGGAAACAGCAACAAAATTAGCTGGGTCTAAGAACAAGTTGCATGTGAATAAATTATCAGGAAAAACCAAAATGTTGATGCAAAAAGAAGAGAGATGAGGACAACTAAAGATGTGACTTCCAAAGTGGAATATATAGAGCTATGCAAGACAACACGAAAAAGTATCTCTGAAGACGTAAGGAAATTCAATCCTGTGAGCTAGTGAGGAAAGCAATTGAAAAACAACCAAAGCCTTAAGATAGCAAAGGGACATCTCAGTAAGGGAAGAAAACAGATTATGGCTCTGAGAAAAGAAGATGGTTCTATAACAAGAAATAGAGGCGAAATTTTGACAAGAGTGAAAGATTTCTACTCCAAATTATATGAAAGGGATGATACATGTACTCCAGACATCATGAAAGGTACCAGAGTTCTTCCAGTCCTCCCAGCAGAAGTTGCTCATGCAATCAAGAACATGAAGCGGGGGAAAGCTCCAGGAGAAGATGGAATTACTATAGACATCATACAAGAAGCAAGTGGAGAAATTGAAACAGTACTCGCCCAAATTTTCACTCGATGCCTTAATGAAGGGAAGATTCCTGAGGATTGGAACAACGCTACAATGATCCTGCTACATAAAAAGGTGACATTGAGGATCTCAGGAACTACAGACCTATCAGCCTCCTATCAGTGGTTTATAAAATCTTCACTAAAGTTCTTTCACACCGCTTGAAGGTAACACTGGACATGGCTCAACCGAGAGAACAAGCTGGATTCAGGAGTGGCTACAGCACAACAGATCATATCCACGTACTGAGAGAACTAATTGAAAGAGCGAGGGAATATGAACTTCCATTGTGCATGGCTTTTATCGATTATGAAAAAGCCTTTGATTCGGTGAAACCATCAGCAGTTACCACGGCTCTGAAATCCTGCGGTATTGAAGATGCATACATTAATATTATTAATAACATCTATGAAAATGCAAGTGCAAAGATTCGGCTGTTTGAAAATACAACACACATAAAAATTGGAAAGGGAGTGAGACAAGGTGACACCATATCTCCGAAGCTCTTTAATGCCACATTGGAAAATGTCTTTCAATCACTGAACTGGGAAAACAAAGGGATAAAGATTAATGGAGATTATCTAACCCACCTTCGTTTTGCTGATGACGTAGTCATTTTTGCAACTACCCCCATCAGAGCTGCAGAGTATGATCCAGGAACTTGCTGACAAGAGTAAAGAAGTGGGATTAAAAATGAACTTTCAGAAGACAAAAGTGATGTTCAATGCTTTTACAAGAAATGAAGATTTATCGATTGATGGAGAAAACTGGAGATAACTGATACATATGTTTATCTTGGACAGCAGATATCAAGAGAGGGTCACATTGATGAAGAAATTAATCGGCGTACAAAACTTGCCTGGAGAGCTTTTGGAAGAAACAGCATAATTTTCAAGAGCAATATGCCATTATGTCTTAAAAGAAAAGTGTTTGATCAATGCATCCTTCCAGTGCTTACGTATGGTGCAGAGACGTGGACCTTAACTAAAAGAGACATAGAAAGGCTGCAGACAACTCAAAGCAGCATGGAGAGGTGCATGCTTGGTATAACCAGGAGAGATAAGAAGAGGAACTCGTGGATCCGAAAAATGACGAGAGTGGAAGACATCATGATCAGAGTTAAATCCCTGAAATGGCAATGGGCTGGACATACTGCCAGAAGGACAGACCACAGATGGACAGCCGAAATTTTAGATTGGATTCCAAGGGACAGGAAAAGACCCAGAAAAAGACCACATGGGAGATGGGTGGATGAAATCGTGCAAATATGCGGGAGTGACATGGAGGAGACTGGTACAAGACAGACCGTTGTGGAGGAAACTTGGGGAGACCTTTGTCCAGCAGTGGATTGATAATGGTTGACAATGATGATGATGATGATGATATACATATAGCCGGCTCCAGGCTCCCGGGTGTCTTTCCCTGAAGAGTGGTTTGGGGGTTCGGAGCCATTTGATACGATATTTATTTGGGTTTTTCATTTCCGTATTGGTATCTTTATAATTTTGCAGTGTGACTTTTAGGTATCGTTTGTCGTTCTCCTTTTTCTGTTGCTGTGGTCTGGAGTTCATTTGTTGTCATGCACATGTTCAGGAGGTGTTGCTTGTAGTTATTTATATATGTATGTACTATTCACTCTTGGTTTCCAGCTGCTGCATTGCGCAGGGTCCGGTCAAAAAGTCCCGAAACTAGGCCTATATACAAAAAGTATACTTACGTTATTTAAGTCTGGCTATGATCTCCTTCAAAGTAGTCTTCTTGGACAAGGATACACCGCTGCCAGGGTTTTTAACAGTATTTGAACGCTGCCTGGAAGTCTTGTGTCTTGTTCGCGAATCGTGCTAAGCACCGTCTGCGATACGTGCTGGATCTAGTCCACGGTTTCAAAACGGCAACCCTTGAGCTTCAGCTTCATCTTCTGGAGTTCGACAGAGTTAATCAAGAGTTAATCTACATTTTAGAGAATTAATCTCCATTTTTTTAGAGTTAATCTTCATCTTCGGGAGTTAGGCAGTTAGATCTTAATAGAGGTCGACATGGAGCGCCTTCTGTTCGGGGTTCACAATCTTTGGCACAAATTTTGCAGCAATACAGTGCATATTCAAAACCGACGTCAAAATTTCCTGCAATGTTCCGTATGACACATTGACCAATGTAGCAATATCTTGAATGGTTCTCCGGCGATCCTCATGCACCAGTCCCCTAATTTTGTCCACATTTTAGGGGGTTTTGCTCGTGGGCGCTTGCCCTGACCTCTCGTCGTCTTCCAGTGCCGTCCTGCCGCTCTTGATGCGTGAGTGTCACTCAAAACACCTCGCAAGACTCATTGCTCTTTTGCCATAAACCTGCCGCAACATTTCATGCGTCTCCGTTCCCGATTTGCTGAGTTTGACGTAGAATTTGATGTTCGCTCGCTGCTGTAGTTTGCAGTCCATACCGAAACCGCAGCTGTGTTCTGCACGTGGTCGCCAAATATCGTGCAGCATAGCTTCCAATATACACAGAACAACGCCACTCGGCACAATGACTCATGAAGGTCACTGCCTTCGACCGTTGCCCGCGCATCCGCGTACTGCCATCTGTTGGTACGCTACGTACCTAGTCTCGGAACTTTTTGATCGCACTACGTATATATATCAAATAAAGGGGGTAAACATTCTGAAAAAACCAAGGTACAAATGGCGGTGGGGAGAAATGGAAGAGCGACTTATTTTTTGCGTTTCGACATTTTCAGGAAAAACGCTTACATTCGCCTTTTTAAAAAAACATACCTATATTTTGCTGTCCACACTTTCTTTCAGACATCTTGTTATTACCAACTCAGTAAAAAGAAAACAAGTTTGTAAAATCATGCAATGCATTGATTATAATACGCTTTCCAACATACCAGAAATCATTACCCAAGTTATCACTCAAGTTATGAGAATAATGGCTGTTGAATAAATCTCGGTTCTGTGCCCTGACCTTTGATCCTATTTCTATGATATTCAACAGAACCGGTTCAGTATACCTCCGAAATAACATGGTAAAGTTTTGTCGCAATCGAAACATTTTTACGTAAGTTATGATGCGTAAGGGCTATGGAATAGATCCCGCTCCTGTGTCCTACCCTTTGACCACATTTCGCCCATTTTCAACAGGATTCGTTCCCAGGCAAACCTCTACAACATACTAACATTTCATCCAAATCGAAGTATTTGTACGTAAGTTATGACGCATAATGGCGATGGAAGTGATTCCGCTTCTATGTCCTGACCTTAGACCCCATTTCGCCCATTTTCAATAGGGTTTGTCGCCAGGCGGTCCCCTACCACACACTAAAATTTCATCGAAATCGAACCTTTTTTATGTTAGTTATGACGCATAACAGCAGTGGAATGGATCCCGCTCTTATGTACTGACCTTTGACCCCATTTCGTTCACTTTAAATAAGGTTCCTTCCCAGGTGATCCCCTACCAGACACTAAAATTTCATCGAAATCGAGCGATTGTTACGCGAGCTATCGTGCGGACGGACATACGCACACAACGCGTGACGTAATGATGCAGATGGCGTGACCGCGCGCCAACATTCTCAAACGCGAGATTGTGACGTCATAAGATTTCTAAGCATTGGTAACATTAATGGAACAATGCCATGACACTAAAAACGTTATAATTCGTGGTGGTTATTTAACCCACCAAACGAATTCTCCTAAAGTCGAGATCAAGCTAAATCGATTTCTAGTACCAGAAAACGGTAGGTTAACGACTTTCGTCAAAATTCTTAGAGCCGTTTTAAAAATAAAATGTACATACATACATACAAGAATTGCTACTTTTGCTTCCTATACTTCCAATGGAAAAACTTCTGTACACATTTTCTTCACAATTAATGCGTTCCCAAGAATGAAAATTTCAACATCGATTAAAATAGCTTTATTTCATAACTTGGAATACTTAATATTTTCTAAACCATAACCGTAATTATGCAATCCAACATTTGTTTGTCCACTGACGTCATCAAAGTACAGGTCGCGCCACCTCTTCTCTGGTTTCAACACCACCAAAGGAAAAGTTATTGATTTTTAATATAATTATGGTTATGTTTCAGAAAAGGTAAATTTTCCAAGTTATAATATGAAGTTATTTTAATCGATGTTCAAATTTTCATCCTTGAGAACAAATTAGTTGTGAAGGAAATGTGTACAAAAGTTTTTCCATTCGAAGTATAGGAAGTAAAATTACTTTACGTCTACCTTAATAATATGGGATAACGGCGATGGAATGGATCGCAATCCTATGTCCTGACCTTTAACCACATTTCGTCCGTTTTCAATGGGGTTCGTCCCCAGGTGGTCTCCTACTACATACTGAAATTTCATCGAAATCGAACCATTTTTACGCACGTTATGACGCATAAGGACATTGAATGCGTCCCTATCTTATGTCCTGACCTTTGACCCCACTTCACCCATTTTAAATAGGGTTCGTCCCCAGGCAGTCTTCTACTACATAGTAAACTTTCATTGAAATCGAACCATATTTACGCAAGTTATGACGCATAAGGGCAATGGAATGATTCCACTCCTACGTAGTGACCTTTGACCCCATTTGTCCCATTTTCAATAGGGTTCGTCGATTTTCAATAGGGTTCAGGTGGTCCCCTACCACATACTAAAATTTCAGCGAAATCGAACTATTTTTACCCCAGTTATCGTGCGGACAGACGGACGGACGGACAAAGCTGGAGCATATACGCTTCTTCAACCTACATTTGGAAAAGGTAAAAAAGCAGAAAGCATTTGATGTAAGCAAAGCGCCAAGTCCGGAAGCTCCAGGTTCAGACAAAAATACCGAAATGCGAGGGAGTGAGCAACTCATCGGTGCCGGTCTCCGAATTGTCAACAGGATGTGAGATGTCTATCGCTATCTCTGTAAGGCTAACGCGCTCGGCTAGATATCGAGGGATTCGGGATTCGATTCCCCAACGGCGGACGAATAACAATTTTTCGGTTGCTGTGCGTTGCTTCACGTGGAAAGAGCGATGGATTTATTTACTCAGCTATCTTTTATCGCCGCTGCCGCATGCCATTATTCCATCCCAGCCCCCAGGCATGTGAATTTAACTAAAAAATGAGGGAAGGGGGAAAAGGCAATCGCCAGAATGTGTTCGTGTTTACGGACTGGCGCGCCAAGTTGCAATGCGATTGTTCTTCCTTGCCTGCATTTTTACTTCGTCTGAATAGAAATCAAATGCAGTGTAAAACGTTTCTTCCTTTTCTTTTCTTTTAGTTTTATTAATTTTTTGTACGCTGCCACCTTTTTTACGCTTTTCGACAGTAGGTTGAAGAAGCACACACGCTCCAGCTTTGTCCATCTGTATGTCTGTCCGTCCGCACAATAATTCGCGTAAAAATGGTTCGATTTCGATGAAGTTTTAGTATGAAGTACAGAACCACCTGAGGACAAGTCCTATTGAAAATGGGCGAAATGGGGTCAAAGGCCAAGACATAGGAGCGGGATCCATTCCATTGCCCTTATGCGTCATAACGTACGTACAAATGCTTCGATTGCGACAAAACTTTGGTATGTTGTTCCGTAGATACACCACTGAACCGGCCCTGTTGAATATCATCGAAATGGGGTCAAACGTTAGGGCACTGGAACGAGATTTATTCCACAGCCATTATCTTAATAACTTGACTAAACATGCTTCTATTGCGACAAAACTTTAGTATGTTGTTCCAGAGGTATACTGAACCAATTTGTTTTTAATATCATCAAAATGGGGTCAAAAGTCAGGGAACAGGAGTGAGATTATTCAACAGCCATTATCCTCATAACTTGAGTTATGATTTCTGGAATGTTGGAAAGCGTATCGTAATCAACGCATTGCATGGTATTACTAACAGTTTTGCCGATTTCGGCAAAGACGACAGGGGGCTAAGGCCCCTTTAGCCCACGTCTAAATCCGCGCCTGTGGCCATGCCATGGGACCCCCACGTCCAATCCAACGCCCTAGAATATGGTGGTCTGAATATTAATTTTTAATTGCATTAGACACCTGGCGCCATCTATCATCTGGCTTAACAGATTTTAACACTTACCACGTCTCTTGACGTTTAAAGTAAGTTTTTTTTCTATTGCATTTTTTTAATATCATGCTGAAGTTGTACAATGGACACCTAGATATGCCTTACGCAGAGAGTTCACTTCTTGTCTTTAGTTTGGTACAGTTTGCAAGACCAGATAAAGAAGCTATATAAAGAGTTGGAGGATACAAAAGACGGAGCCGATGATATAGATTTGTGTAAAACAAAACCGAACAAATAGAGTTTGCACTTTATATGAATGATATTTTAAAATAACTAGAAGGTTATTCCGCATCAGTGCTGTGCAGTTATGATCGCTTAATCATGTTTATGTTAATCCTATGAAAATATTTTTTTTTATTATGAAACAAGTGAGAAACGTATTCCTTTATTTCTCTTCAGAATGGTGTAGCGAAAAACTGAATAACAAGAACTGTAAATACAGGCATCTCTGAATTACCTGTATTTGCTGTTCTTCACGTAACATTAATCATTTTCGAAAATTTGAAAACTACATCGTCCTGGAGTGGTAATCGAACCCGCATATCCCGATTTTCGTTCGGGCGTGCTATCCGTTACAGATATCTTCTGATACTTAAAACTCAGATACTTGTGACTTCATTGTCCTTGGTGTAACGGATAGCATACTCGGACGGAAATAGGGAGATGAGGTTTCGATTCCCGCTCCATGACGATGTGATTTTCAAGTTTTCTGATGTGATTAATGTTACATGAAGAACAGGAAATGCAGGCTGTTCAGAGATGTCCAATTGCAGTGTTAACAATTCTTGTTAGATTTTTCACTACACGAGACTGAATTCCGAAGTGAAATAAACGAGACTTTTCTGACTCGTTTCATAATATTTTTCTTCTAATAGAATTAACATCCACGTGATTAACCGATCATAACTGAACAACACTGCTGCAGAATACTTTCCAGTTATTCAAAAATATATTTTACATACAGTGCAAACTCTATTTGTGCTGTTGTGTTTTATACAAATCCACACGTACGGATGGAACTGTCTCTTGTCCTTGCTCCATTTCCATTTGAATCGGAGTGTTGCTTTTGCTTCTAGGTCATATCCCTATTTGGAATCTCTATTTATCTCCACCCTTCTTCGTTTCTGTTGAGATACGAGCATTTTTGTTGCTCCTGCTTTCCTATCATGACTTTATTTGAACGGAAGTATCTGTTTCTCTTGTCCCGGCCTCATTTCTGTTTAGATGCGACTGCTTTCATTTCTTAGTGACAATTGTATATGCACTAACAGATTAAGTACTGTTACGTACCTCTAATCCTCAGTTAAATGATTCACATTACGTTATTGGTGTGTCATTTTTCTCACTTGTAGATTCATTGACGATTCTCAACACATGTCGCGATATTCCAATGATAATCCTTAGTAGATGAGACTTTTTGGTTTTAATATTTTCTTTTATGTACACTATTGCACTATGATTGCAGCTGTTTTAATGTTAAATTCACTATATACATGTTGATAAAATACTCTATTCCATTGATGTTCAATGTACTTATTGCACCAGTAGTTTAATTTGAAGTTTAAAAAATCATCATTAAGAATCACATTCCACCGATGTTCACTGTACCTGTTGCACCACTAGTTTAAAATATTTCACTATTAAAATCCAATAAGAAGTTTAAAATCACGGCATGCCTGAGATCACCACCCTTCCACCAAACTCTGGTTGAAGCTTTTCAACCTCTATGAGACCGTCTTCAGAACACTTGTCCAAACCATATGATGCAAACCGAACATGTGCACCAGATTCCCTACGGGGTCTCTCTACATGTGTGAAAGGGCCAAGGATCACGTGCTCCTCCATGCATTCCTGAGTTTCATGTTTTTCTTTTGATACTGTGCTACCATCTATATTTCATTCGCTGTTTAATTCTCCTATGTTTCCGACATTTCTTTTTTTCCCCACCCCTCCTTCTCCATTGCTGTTCTTTATATTCTTTTTCTCTTTTTATTAATGCCATCCATGGTTCTGCTATGATGATTGGTTCATTGTTATTACAGACTTTGTGTTTATTTTTTTCTATGGTGAGAGCCTCTGAGTACCTCAACTCCCATTCATTCGTATATCCACTTTTTATTTGAATATCTTCAAATTTTGGTTTCGCATTTTCTTCAATACAGTACTGCACCATTGCTGTAACATTCTCTCTCTTTTCCCAATTTTTAATATGTCGATTTCTTCTTTTTATAAGTCAATTTTTGGTTGATCCATAATAATATATGCTCCTCCTTTTTTTTAAACTTGGTTGTTCTCATGTTCCAAAGGTATTCTATATACTCATTCTTTTTGTAAATCTGGAATTTTTGACGATTCTCAACACATGTTGTTCCGGAGGTATACTGAACCAATTTGCTTTCATTTCTTTTGCTTTTCTCTCGTGACCTTCTTTGGATAGAACTATCTCTGTTCCTCTTGTTTTTTTTTTTTTCGTTTCTGTTTAGATGCGAATATTTTTGTTGCTTTTGCTTTCCTGCCATGAGTTTATTTGAATGGAAGTATCTGTTTCTCTTGTCCCGGCTTAATTTATGTTTAGATACGACAGTTTTAATTTCTTTTGCTTTTCTGTCGTGACCTTATTTGGATAGAACTATCTCCGTTCCTCTTGTCCCTTTTTCGTTTCTGTTTAGATGCGAATATTTTTGTTGTTTTTGCTTTCCCGTCATGACCTTATTTGAGTGGAAGTATCGCTGTTTCTGTTGTCCCGTCTCATTTCTGTTTAGATGCGAGTGTTTCTTTTGCAATTTTTGTATTGTCCTTAATTGCATGCAATTATTTCTCTTTCTCCCTTGCTGTCGTTTCATTTCTGTTTAGATGCGAGTCTTTCTACCGTTTTTCTTTAGCTCTTCTATTATGTCGTTATTTGGATGGAAGTATTCCTGTTTCTTTTCTCTTTGTTTCATTTCTCTTTGAATGCGAGTGTTTTTTTTTTGTTGTTGTTTTTTGGCCTCTCTGTCATGACCTTATTTGGATGGAAGTTTTACTGTTTCTCTTTTCCCTGTTTTATTTCTGTTTGAATGAGAGAGGCTTTGTTGTTTTTCTGTAATTATCTTATTTGGATGGAAGTATCTCTGTCTGTCTTGTACCTCTTTCATTTCTGTTTAGATGCGAGTGTTCCTTTCTGCCTTCCTCTCATGTCTTTATTTGGATGGAAGTATCTATCTCTTCCTCTTTCTCTTGGTCTCCTTTCATTTCTTTTGGATGCGAGTGTTTCTTTTGTCTTTCTGTCATGTCATTATGTAGGCGGAAGGATCTCTGTTTCTCTTGTCCTTTTATTTTCTTTGGTTGCGAGGGTATCTTTTGCCTTTCTCTCACGTCCTTATTTTTATGAAAGTCTCTCTCTCTCTCTCGCTCTCTTTTGGTATTCTTTAATTTCTCTTTGGATGCAAGTGCTTTTGTTTTGTCTTTTTGTTTCTTTGGCTTTTCTGTCATGTTCATATTTCGATGAAAGTACCTCTGTTTCTCTTGTCCTTATATCATTTGTGTTTGTATGCGAATATTTTTCTATCTTGCCTTTCTGTAATTTCCTTATTTTGGTTGGAAGAATCTCTTATTCCTGTTATATTCTTACTTGGGTGAAAGTGCTCTTTCTGCATTTTTCCCATTTCTTTATTTGGATGCAAATATCCATCTCTTTCTGTCTCTTGTTTTATTTTCTGTTACTACGTCAGTTTTTCTTTTGTTATGTCTGTCATATTCTTATCTGGATGGAGCTATTCTTGTTTCTCTTATCGTTACTTCGTTTCTGTAAAGATGCGATTGCTTTTTTATCATGTCTTTGATGCCTCTTTTTGGATGCAAATCTTTGTCTCTCATGTTATTACATCATATATCTATTTGGCTAACAGCAGTGTCTGCTATGTTCTATCACAACGGCAGGTCAATGTGGTCAGAAACTTGGACTTTACACTAGTGTTAGGAGTTTCTTTCACACAATTATTTTAAATCTTTATGAACATAGGTTTCGTTATTTATCTCTCACACTAATTTTAAATGTAAATTCATTTGTTTATTTCAACTCGTATAATTTCTCAACACTTCCGTTTATTCTGAAGCGAGGTACGAACGGAAACCTCCCTTTTTCTTCCACTGAAGTTCCTTCACATTCGTCATTTATATCTTTCTTGGAAGAGTGACTTATGTTGTTTTGAATTTATGCACAGCGGTATTAGTATCTATGCAATTTTCATTTCTTTTGCTTTTATTAATATTTGGATATGATTTCCTCTGATTTTATTCGGAAATATTTACTTTAAAATGATCGTATGTGTTTTCTCTAAAATGCAATGTGAATGTGATATGTTTATCCCAAATAGAAAACTAAATATGAAATGAGAATACAGAAATTATTTATTTATATTCGGGAATTTTTTCCACTATTTTTCTTCTCAAGAATTTATGTGGAAGGTAGTCTCGTTGCTGTGTTTATTTTAGGGTTTTATTTGAAAGCGAGGCAAGCATTAAAATTTCTCCGTGCTTCTCGTAGTTAATGGAAATTCATTCTAAGTTGACTCAGCAAACAAACTGTTCCGTTAACTTTTTGCTGGAACTGTACTTAAAATAAGAGCTGTGGTTCATTAATTTTATTCTTTCATTCCATTTCAGTGAGTATTTACCGAAGCTAAAGATTTCCAAAAGTATTTTTTTTTCAAAGTAGTCTTGACCGAAGAGTCGGGCATACTTGTGTCAACAGATTTCCTGTCATGCATCTCATCAATCTTTAAATCGATCATAAATTAATAAGACTGGCGTAAGCAAATATAATTTATCCTTAATTATTCACTCCAACATCTGCACCATAGCTCGAGATATTTCTCGAAGTCTTTCTCGGTACGCATTTTAGAATTGCTGTCGCTTTGCTCTGAAGAATTACAATGGTTTGAAAATAAGACCTCCTTCTGATGTATACCCAAGTTTAACTTTTCTTTTGGGTTGCTGTTATCTTACGTAAAATTTATTTATTCTGTTTAAGCAGTTTCTGACCTTAACGCTACATTTTCTCTCTCGAAGAAATTTTGGTTTGGCAACCTGACGTTAAGTCAAGAGTGTCTGACGTATGTTAATGAGACTGATAAGAGTGATGTATAAGTTTGTATCAGGGCTCTCGTTTGAGGTTAACTAGAACGTGTGATCGTTGTAATTGCTTTAGAGAGAGATTGTTGTGAGAGTTCAAACTACTTTGATGTTATGCAATTGGCGTTTGATTTTATACACTGAGCGGTCAAATTATTATGACCACCAGACAATTTTATGCCAAAGTAGCTATCCCGCAGTTGCTGCTGCGCACGATGGCCGGATCGGTATAAAAAGGGAACGCTGAAGGCGTGCAGAGACTGAAGAAGCGCAATGCGCAAGAAAAACGAGGTCCGATCAAAAAGTTACGAGACTAGGCCGATATACAGCAAAGTACTTACGTTACTTAAGTCTGGTTATGATCTCCCTCAAAGTAGTCTCCTTGGGCAGCAATGCACTGCTGCCGGCGTTTTTGCCACTGTTGGAACGCTCCCTTGAAGTCCTGTACGCGCATCGTGTCAAGCATCGTCTACGATTCGCGCTGGATCTCTTCCACGGCTTCAAAACAGCGACCCTTGAGCTCCAGCTTCATCTTCGGGAACAGAAAGAAGTCTCAGGGGGCCAAATCCGGCAAGTTAGGCCGGTGAGGAAGGGTAGTCATGCTGTTGCGGCTGCAAAACTGACGTGTTGCTTACGCTTTGTGAGCTGCTGCATTGTCGTGATGGAGCAGGAAATCGCCCCTGCTCCACATTTTAGGTCGTTTGCGGCGAATGTCCTCCTTAAGACGCCGCAGAACATCGCAGTAAAAAAGGGCGGTGACTGTCTGACACAGGGGGACGAATTCACGGTGCACAACCCCACGAATGTCGAAAAACACGATGAGCATGCTTTTGACTGCGCTCAGGACCTGTCGGGCCTTCTTCGGTCGTGGAGATGCCGGGCTTTTTCACTGCGACGACTGCTGTTTGGTCTCCGAGTCGTAACCGTAGACCCAAGTCTCGTCCCCGGTGATGACACGCGACAGGAACGTTGGTTCATTCACCATCTGCTGACGAAGATCCTGACAGAGTTCGACACGGAGCTCCTTCTGTTCGGGAATTAGAATATTTGGCACACACTTTGCAGCAATGCGGGGCATGTTCAAAACCGACGTCAGAATTTCTTGCAGAGTTCCGTATGACACATTGACGATAGTAACAATGTCTTGAATGGTTCCCCAACGATCCTCATGCACCAGTTCCATAATTTTGTCCACATTTTTGGAGATTTTGTTCGTGGACGGTCGCCCTGACCTCTCATCGTCTTCCGGTGCCCTTCTGCCGCTCTTGAAGCGCGAATGCCACCCAAAACATCTCGCACGACTCATTGCTTCACTGCCATCTGCCTGTCGCAACATTTCATGCGACTCCGTTCCCGATCTGCCGCAGAATTTGATGTTCGCTCGCTGCTCTAGTTTGCAGTCCATACCGAAATCGCAGGTGTGTTCTGCACGTGGTCATCAAATATAGTGTAGCAAAGCTCCCGATGTTTACAGAACGACGCCACTTGGCACAATGACGCATGAAGGTCCCTGCCCTCGACCGCTGCTCGCGCATTTGCGTACTGCCATCTGTTGGCGCACTACGTACCTAGACTCGGAACTTTTTAATCGCGCTACATAATAGGTAAAAGACGCGATCTGACGGACTTTGAAGTTGGAATGATCGTGGGTGCTCGAATCATTGGCACAAGCATTAGCAAAACGCCTGCACATGTCAGATGTTTGAAGTCAGCAGCTAAAGTTTACATAGAATGGACTACGAATTTAAAAACGGGGTATGAGTGCAGGACGTGTGGTCGTCAACGGCTACTGGATGCTGGAGCTGAGTGCAGAGCAGGCAGATTTGTTCAGTCCAACAGATGGGAATCAGTTCACCAGATTAAATATAATCTACATCAGGGGCCAAGTCCAATGGCATCTCAAAGTACGCTTTGCCGCATCGTATGAGCTATAGAATCAGAGGGCCTGTCCGTAAGCCCTTGCGCTTTGCAGCGAACATGAAGAAACACCTCCAAATAGCTCAAAAACACAAAAATTGGTCAGTAAATGGATGAAAAGTGTAATGTGGTCCAACGAGTCACGGTTTACAACAACACCGTGCAACTGGAAGGACGAGGATATGGAGACAGCAACCTTTCCTTTGTCCCTGGTGAGTATCGAATCTGGTACGTCTTCAACTTTAGCAGAGCGCGCTACCATTTGACCAAGAAAGCCACTTAATCGCTGACTACTTTGATAATAAAGGACTTGAATCGCGCGATGATGAAATGTTTTTCACTATTAATGAGAGCTAATTAGGGATTTTTTTATGAAGCATATTTGTCGGATCAACTGCGCTTCCGATTGACCTAGGAAGTAACTTAATCCCTAACAACGTATACGTTATAAATAAAAAGGACTTGAATCAAGCGATGATGAAATGTTTTCCACTATTAATGGGGGTTAATTAGTCATTTTATGTTTTGTTGGTGCATATTATTTGGAGCATATATCGTCGGATCAAGTGAAGCAGAGCGCGCCACGGATTGATGACGGCAGTCACTTAATTCCTGACTACGTGTAAGGTAGAAATAAAAAAAGGACTTGAATCGCGCGATGATGAAATGTTTTTCACAATAACGTGGGTTATTTTTTTGTTGGAGCTTTTAAATTTTTCTTAGTAGGTTTATAATAATTTTATTTTTTCTAAAGGAGAACTTATCACACATTACTTTTTTTCATGATTTTTCAAAGTAACAGAGTGCTTTAGAACTTGCGATATTTTAAAACTGAGAATGGTTTTTAATTATGTGTAAAAAAAGGTGAAATGTTCTACTGCACGATATTATTTCACAAAACCCCTAATATAAAATTTAATCTTGATAGATTTAACAGCATTTTGCCATAAGGGGTCCACAGTCTGATCCATAGACATTGTACAATCACCCGTTCAATAATTTAAGTACCCGGTTATTTTACGGTAGGCCAGTTGTGACAGGGCGCAAAAGATAAAGGCAGATAGCAGTGAGAGCACTCGCTAGTATAGTATAGTGGATAGTACTCGGAGCTCCGGAGCCGAGAGTGAGAGCACATGTCCTCGCAGCTCAGTTGGGAGAGCGACGCACTCCGGAGCAAGGGGATTCGGCGCCGATGCCCGGCGCGAACAAACTTGTACGTTATTTTTGGCGCCCGAACTTCAAGGATGACCCAGCTGTTTGATTTCTCGCAATGGTGTGATGTTCTTCCCACATCGCGAGACAGGAAAAATGAGAATCCCTTCTTCAGTGCTTCGAAAAAATAAATCAGTGCGATGTTGTATTCCACACACAAACCAGTTGTCTGGGGTTTCTCAAATGCACGTTCTTGATGATTGCCTGCAGTGACACATGGTCTCGGCTGACCTGTGAACCATGCCCCCCCTGTTGAGAAGAAAAATTTCCGTTAATGTACGAATGGAACTGCGGTAAGGTTTCTGTAAATTCAGAATTTTCTTGTCGTACGAAATGCCCATGTAATTCAGGTCTTTTTCGTCATTTCACGGTAAAGGTTGTATCAAAAATATGCTTCATTAATTTACAGAAGGAATCGCAGCAAATAGCTCGTGAATTTCAGAAAAATATCTACAGTGTACCTTTGCACTGCATCGCTTGACCCGCAAGCTATTCTATTTTTTTATGCTTTCAATATACACCATATTGACCAAAGTCACGAGTCAACCCTTCAGAAGCAAATGAACTGATCCGCTGCGTTGTTAAGATGCGAGGTACAGCTGCAAACGCTATAAAAACAAGCCTGCAGCTAACCGCCATCATATCGCACTGTGAGATTGAGTGAAAATGTCGCGGCGGGAGAGAACTGACTTTGAGAAATGAAAGATTGTTGGGTGTTATAATAGTGGGTAGTACATAAGAGAAACAAAGAAGCGTTTTAACATACCCAGGTCAACTGTTTTGAATGTACTGAATAAGTGGAAGACACATAGCGTGTCTAAAGCAGCAAAACGTACTAGCAGACCAAAAAAAAATCGGTGATAGAGGACGTCGAAGCCTCAAGAGAGTCGTTACAGCTAATCGACGGAGTACTGCACAAGAAACTCACTATACAGGGGAGTAAAAATGCTGGAACCTAGGCATGTAGATGTACTATTCGCAGAAAACTTCATTCCATGGGGTTCCGTGATCATGCGGCTGCTCATAAGACTTTCATCTCCACTCGGAATGCTACTCTGCCGTTTAGCATGGTGTAAAAAACATTTATCGTGGACCGTAGATCAATGGAAACGGGTCCTGTGGACTGATGAATTCAGATACACGATCCTTCAGTCTGATGGTCGTATGTGGGTATGGAGGCAAACAGGGGAACGCTATTTACCACAGTGTACTGTTCCTACAGTCAAGTTTGGAGCTGGCAGTGTACTCGTGTGGGAGTGTTTTTGGTGGTATGGTCCCGGCCTATTTGTTATCGTGTACGAACCTATTAACCAGCACGTCTACCTCAATATTCTGCACAATTATACCCTACCAACTCTGTGGCAATACTATGGAACCGAGTCTTGTTGATAACAGCAGAATAATGCACCGAGCCATAAAGCAAGGACTGTTATGGCGTGGTTTTACGATAATTCCGTATCGTGTTTGGACTGTCCAGAACAGAGCCCTGATCTTGATCCCATAGAACACCAATGTGATGAATCAGAGCGCCGCATAAGAAGTTTGGAACTAACAACTGAGCAACAGTTAGCGGCAGCATTATGTACTGAATGGAAGCGCATACCTATCGCGGTGTTCCAAAACCTTGTCGAAAGCATGTCTGGAAGGGTCAGTGCATGCATTAAGGCCAAAGGTGGAACGACACCGTACTAATGTATGTCAATAAATGCTATGATGTGTTTCTCTTCTAGGTGTCCGGTGACTTTTGTCAATATGCTGTATGTTGTATTTAGTGCTCTTCTTCTGGAGAAAAAGGTGCAGGGATGTGCAAAACTAAATTGCTAAATAAGGGAGAGGATGGACCCAATAAAGAGGAAATCTGTTTCTTGAGCATTGTATTTTCAGCTTTACTAGTGTTGTATGGTACAATATGCATAAACAAAATTTACATGCTCAATTACAGGATGTTTCGCTTAGGTTTATAATAAAAGGAAGTACCATCAATTCTGAATTTACCACAATTTACTAGAGACTCGTATTGTTCTAGATAGACAAACTAATTTTTTTACATGTCTAATAAACTTCTACATGGGCACCATTGGTGGCGTGGCAAATGCTAAAACGGTATCCTGCGTTCGCCCACGTACTGAAAAACATTTGTGGTGTCACGTTGATAACTGCAGAAAATTTTTGTCGCGTAAGTCTTACAGATTACGCAGCGGTGTAGCTTACACGTGGTCCTTAATAATCCCCCCACAGAAAAGCCAGGCGGAATTAGCTCTAATGATCGTGGGGGGGGGGAGCTGCAATGAACGTTAATCCTCTCCCAATACATCCTGTAGTGAAGTGATCATCCAAGAACATGCGATCATCATTGGCAAAGTGCTGGCCCATCTTGTTGCGACATTGTTCCTTCAGAAAGCTGAGGTACAACGTACTGTTGTAACGTGTTCAGATATGTTAATCCAGTTGCAGTGGCCTCCGCAAAAATAAAGGGCCGATGATTTTGTCCTTCGTGATCACACACCGAACATTGCGTTTTTGGAGAATCCCGTTCGTGTTTATAAACAACGTACGGAATTTCGGACCCCCCGGATGAAGATGTTTTGTCTGGTTACTTATTCAGACTCGTGGAATGCTGGCTCGTCTGAAAAGCACATCCGGTCTAGGAATGTGTAGTAAACACCAGTTTTGGCCAACATTGCTGCCGCATATTTTTTTCCAGTGCGTCCTGTCATGCGGCTGAACTTGTTGATGCAGTTGAATCTTGTATGCATGTAAAGGCAACCTTTTATGGAGTACCCGATGCATTGTTGTTGGTGGGATGTCTAGCTGCACAACAGGCTCTCAGATGGACATCTTCGGGCTTTTCTGAAATGACTTTGGAATCAGTTCAACGTTTTCATCAGACACCGAACGCTTAGCATGTTTACCAGTCATTGGTAACAAACGTCACGTTTCTCTGAATTGCTTGTCTCATTTCATAATGGGCATGTGTAAGTTGGGAATCTGCCGTCGCTCCAAGGTTGCAGTCGCAGCGGAAACTGCGTTGTGCAAGCGTCACGGACTTCAATTTCGCAAAAGATAGCACACAAAACACCATCTGCTGTGGAGTCCACAGATTTCTGCACGGAGTTGAATTTCGCAAGCAATAGCACACAAAACACCATCTGCTGTGGAGTACACATATTTCTGCATGGAGTTCAACTTTGCAAGCGATAGCACACAAAACACCATCTGCTGTGGAGTACACATATTTCTGCACTGACTTCAATTTCGCAAAGGATAGCACACAAAACACCATCTGTTGTGGAGTCCACATATTTCTGCACGGACTTCAATTTCGCAAACGATAGCATACAAAACACCATCTGCTGTGGAGTACACATATTTTTGCACGGAGTTCAATTCCGCAAGCGATAGCACACAAAGCACCATCTGCTGTGGTGTCCACATATTTCTGCACGGGCTTCAATTTCGTAAGCGATAGCACACAAAACACCATACGCTGTGGAGTCCATATATTTCTGCACGGACTTCAATTTCGCAAACGATAGCACACAAAACACCATCTGCTGTGGAGTCCACATATTTCTGCACGGACTTCAATTTCGCAAACGGTAGCACACAAAGCACCATCTGCTGTAGAGTCCACATAGTTTTTGCGCTTTCGCTGCTCGTCCAAATCCGCCTGGTTAGGAATTTCGTAGCAGCTCTTTACAATGGCACCCACCTTCTGTCATTCGAACTAATACTTTGTATGCTGCGAATTTTTCTTTTATTATACGTCTAAGTGAAGCACCCGGCATTATTTTAAACAAAGACGACACCGAATTTTCGGTTAATGAACACGTCTTTTGAATCCTTTCTGACGCGAACTAAATTTATCAAAGCTATTTGAAGTCAGTGGAACCCGTATGGGAAACAGTAGTATCTGACCGAAGAAAGGAGTTTTTTAATCACGCAGATATTACTGTAAACGGAAACGTGAACATACGCCTTCTGGTTGCACACTTGTGCGTTAAAAGAAATTTGAAATTATATGAAAAACATTTCGCAGCAGAAACGCTCTCCAACGAATTAAGAATTTTTCAAATTGGTCTCTTAGAAGCAGAGATATCAATAAATATAACATATGCATATACGCCCCCTGGCGGAGACACCATGCAATATTTTAAGAAGGTAATATTCCGATAAGGTTTATCGACGTGAGTGATATTGTTCCACGAATCGAATTTTTTCTGTGGAGATTTTAGAAGCTCAGATTTAACTGAAATTACATCAGAAGCAGAAATTAACGCTTACGCTACCTGGTGGCCAAACCATTTCCTTTTTCTTTTTTTTGCCGAATATTAGAAATGATTTGCAAAATATTTCCCATCGGGAGCTGTATCTGCTGCAGAAAGAATTTTTCAAATTGTAGTTCTGAAACAGAGATATCGGGAAAAATGTAATTTACTTTTACGCCCCTTAGCGGAAAATCTATGCGTAACTTGAAAAAGTGACTATACTTAAAATAGTCTTCGACATGAACGGAATGAAAGGTTAAAGATTTTTTCAATCGGAGGTTTAGGAGCAAATATGTGGAATTAAATGCATTTTGAATTCGATATCATCTGCATTTACGCCCTCTAGCGGATGAATAGTGCATCATAAAGAAAAAGAAATAAAGGATCATTTTTCGCACATTTCAAGCTTCCCAATGCAAAAAGAATTTTTCAAATCTTACTGATAGTTGCAGAGATATGGTGTCCACAGACGGACGGACCGACAAACCGATGAGATAAGCATGATCGTTTTTACCAAAGACGTGCTAAAAGAAGCATTCAATAACAGTTTTGCAATTGCAAATGTTAAAATCAAAATCTCTGTCAAGCTTACCCACAATGAAAGTTAAATTTGCGCTAAAGATAACTAAGAGTGAGGAGCAGAAGGGAACTGCATCTTCATCCTAAAATATAGTCCAGAATTTGTTCAACACTTGGGATGTTTCTATCACATTATTCTCGTTCTCTCCTTACTATTTGTATCCCCTGCCGAACGGAGTCTTCGAAGGAGCCACGATAGGACGTATTGTGTAGGATGAAACAAGATTAGCCGACACCCAACAATGTTTACTGATGGCAATGAGGTTATTTCTGTGATTGTGTAACATATACTCTAATTTAACTTTCCTTTTGTTTCCTATTACCTTATGTAAATTTGGTTTATTCTGCTTAAGCATTTTCCGAATTAATGCTACATTTTCTCTCTCACTGGATGGTTTTGTGGTAACCTGACTTGAGGTCAAAAGTTGAATGACGTATGTTAATGAGGCAAAAACGAATGATGTTTTCGATTGTATTCTCGTTAAGAGACTCGCTCTCATTAGAAGTTTGCTAGATTGTGAGATCACTGTACTGCTTTGGAGATAGTTGTTAAAGGAGTTTAACCTACCTGTTGATGATTAGTTCTTTCATGTTGAATTTGGGGATCAGTTGATATTAAAGCCTTAAGTTGTTGTTGATTTCATAAACAAATCCAGAAGTATTCAGTATGTTGAAGAATCTGTAGTATCTCGCTGTCGAAGTACCGTATGATTGAGTATATGATGAATTCTGCTTTGATGTGCTAACTGGAATACATATCGAGAACAATTAAAGGTTTAAATAGTAAGTAGACTTGAATTTTCTAGCCGTTTATGCTATTAACGCGTAAGCTTGCCTTCAAGCGTTTAGTCAAGATATCACGAGCACGACTATGGAACGTTTCAGTACAACGAGTGTTTATATTTAAGTGATGGTAGTGTTTTGGTATAATATAGCTATTTAACTGATATCTGCAACCAAATATACTAAGAAAATTGCAATTGAAAGAGAAGACCAAACTGGAGTGAATATCAAATTCGTCGAAGAAAATCTCCTTTCACATTCTCTAGAAGATTCCCTAATGCTTTGTAAAGTTCACTTCAGCTGTAAAAGTTACTTAGGTTTTTCCTTTACCTTGTAGTTGTACGTAGTTTCTAAAACTAGGAATCATGCCTCTACCATTAAGCTGAAACTTCTCACAGAACTTCTTTCTCATAATATATTTCTTTTCATATATAACATATCATTACATTAAGGTTCCAATCGAGATATTATCTGTAAAGATTCTCCACCGATACAGTATCTATAAAAGTTCTACATCGATACATTATCTATTTTACAGGGTGAGTCAAAAGTCCTTAGACAAACTCTAAGGGTAAGTCAGACATACAAACACAAGTCTTTTTTACATAGGAACTTGTGGTCGCAAACGCAACGGACGACCGCTAGAGGGGGCTCTTTGCAAGCGAGTGAGTTGGGACGTGCGTGGCAAGATCATTCCAGGCGCGGACTTTGCCGGAGTAGGATGCAGGAGTACACTCGTACGGAGATGGCAGAGATGCATTTAATTTATGGGGAAGTGAAAGGAAATGGCCGTACAGCACAGCGTTTGTATCGTCAACGCTACCCAAATCGGCGGGTGCCCCATCATCAGACTTTTGGGCGTTTGCATCAACGATTGTATACAACAGGCTCATTTGAAGCAAGCAGACATTGTGGTCGAGACCGAACGACGCATTCACCTGTCATGGAAGAAGTGATCACACGCTAAGTGGAACGCGACCCGAGTACAAGTACGCTAACCAGTTCTCGTAACCTTGGCGTTTCGCAATCCAGTGTGATGCGCGTACTGCACGATGAGTGTTTACACCCTTACCACATTCAACGCGTCCCGACACTCGAAGCTGGAGATTACCCAGCATGCAGTTTGGGTTTTGCAACAAGCTGCAGCGCAGGCCGATTTTCCAGCCTGGGTTTGTTTCACGGACGAAGCTACATTTTCAAGGGACAGTGTTGTGAATGCGCATAACTGGCACGTGTGGGCGTATGAACACCCACGAGCAACAATGCCACGTGGTGCACAACAACGATTCACCATAAATGTTTGGGCAGGCATTGTGGAAGATTGTTTGCTAGGCCGATACCTTCTGCCACCACGGATCGACGGGAGAACGTATCGGATATGTTTGGAGGATGTGTTACCAGAGTTATTCCATGACGTCCCGGCAGACATTCGCCGTAACATGGGGTTTCAACACGACGGGGCACCCACACATTTCAGTCAGATTACACTTTATCTGGTATCCTTTTCTTTTGGTTAATTCACTGTCAAAGAGCCAACTCTAGCGGTCGTCCGTCGCGTTTGCGACCACACGTTCCTATGTTAAAATGACTTGTATTTGTATGCCTGACTTATCCTTAAAGTTTGTCTATGGGCTTCTGACTCACCCTGTATAAAGGTTCTATATCGAAATACTACGGAGTATCGAAAAGTACCGCACAGCAATTGTCTTCTCTTTGCAAGTTGCAATTTGGCAGACAACGAGTTTGAATATCGTGCTACACACCGGTTTTTCTGGTCAGGTGTCGCCGTGGTGGAAGACAGTGTGAGCGACGGCACAAAGATGCCGCGTTTGTTAACGTCGTCTACGAATGAAGAGAAACGCGGCGTGGTCCGAGTTTTGTGGGCTAAACGGGAAACCTCCGACGGAAATTCACAAAGAAATGGTCGAAGTGTATGGTGGTCATTGCCTGGACTGCAGCAGCATCTGTAGATGGTGCAGTTTCTTTGCAGAGGGCAGTGGCAATCTTACCAATTCGCCATGTTCCGGTCGACCTGTAACCGCATCATCACCTGCCACTCTGAGAGGCGTTGAACAGATAAATCTAAGTGACCGGCAGATCCGTCTGCGCACATTTTCACAAAAGTTCGACATTTCGCACTATATATCATACGATATTGTGCATGACAAATTGAAATTTCGCAAGGTCAGGGCGCGATGGATGCCCAAGAACTTGACAGACGACCAGAAGAGACAGAGAATGATGTCATCCTTGGACTACTTGATGCGTTACGCAGAAGAAGCACATGAATTTCGGGCAAGTGTAGCGACGGGCGATGAATCCCCGTAGTACCACTGCACTTCAGACAAAGATGGCCAGTAAGGTGTAGAAGCATTCCGACTCCACGCCACCAAAAAATTCAGAGTAACCCAATCTGCACAAAAAAGTCCTCATGATGGAGTTATGTCATATGCAAAGCTTTCTCCTGGTGAAGTTTCACCCAACGGAGGACACTGTGAATGCTAAAACTTACACTATTACATTGACGAAGTTGTGTCATGCCCTTCGTGACAAAAGACCCAACAGAGACGCTTCAAATGTCAGATTGCTTCATGACAACGCTCGCTCACATGTTGCACAACACGTTCGTGGCACAATTGCGCAATTTGGTTGGGAGGTGCTTCAACACCCACCGTGCAGTGCGGACCTTGCTTCCTCGGACTTTCATCTGTTTGATCCCTTGAAAAGATTCCTGGGCGGCCAAAGCTTCTATTCGGCTAATGAAGTCAAATCATTTGTCCGTAGGTGACCATACGGCCATAAAACGGACTTTTATGAACAAGGTATGGTAAAACTGGTTCAACGCAGGGATAAATATGTCGAGCGTCTTGGTTCTTACATAGAAAAAATAGCTAAGAAATGTAGTTCCACTGTGTATACGTTTTGTTTTACCTATCTATTAAGCTGTTGCCAAAAAAAGTGCGCGTTACTTTCCGATCTACCTTATCTGTAAACGTTCTACATCGATATATTTTCTATAAAGGTTCTACATCGATATAGTTTCTATAAATTTTCTACATCGATATAGTTTCTATAAATTTTCTACATCGATATAGTTTCTACAAAGGTTCTACATCGATCGATATATATATATATATATATATATATTTTTTTTTTGATTGGAGGTTTAACGACCACCGTGAGCAACTCAATGGGCTATAAGCAGTCGCCCGTCCCTAATTTAGGGTCACTGGCTCCAGGGAAGGGAGAGAGCCAGTGCCGTAAGACAAACACAACATCCATGCCTGACCGGGATTCGAACCCGGACCCATTACGGACGAATGATCAGAGGCCAACGCCTTAGACCACTGCCCCACCGGGGCGGCGATATATTTTTTGTAAAGGTTCATAATCGATATATTGTCTATATATAACGGTTCTACATGCATTGTGATGCACTACAGACGAGAAGCACGTGTCAAGACGACAAATCTGCGGCGATACATTTCGTCGGTGTTGTTCAGTCGGTTAAGAATGTCTCCGGAGCAATAAGGCACGATTTCGATCTCCTTTACCGACAAATTTGTTTTTTTCATCACATATTATCTACAAGAAATGAACTTTTCCACGTACAGCTTGGAAAAATCAAAGGCCAAGGGTTAACTGTCATCTCTTTTACACACATATTACGGTAATTACATGTCGTTATGGTATTTTAAATAAATAACTTCCAGAACACAAAACCAAAAATTTTGTTTTAAAATGTGCCGTCACCCCCCCCCTTCAGAACGAAATTGTATTTATTTTCTTAGTATTGAAACAGTTTCTGCTTCATTTGGTCAAGAGCCTAAAAAAATTATTTTTATCTTGTCCTCGTCCTTTCCTAACACAAGACCACCGTTTAATCTCATTTGGGTGACGCCTTTCAATGTATTTTTTTACTTTTCCAATTTTGAATACCTTGGTTTTTTTACCCTCTGGTGCTAACTTTGTTATGAAATACATTGTTACACTGCCCTTTTGGCTATTCTCCTGGTTCTTTTTAAGCCTTCCCGTTCCTTTTCACCTTGTATGTTAGCGAATAACCTCTTAGCAGCTTTCGCCTCCTTTAATTTCAGTTACACCTTTTCATTCCATCACCAGGTTCTTTGTCTTCTCTGGACACCCTCGAAAGTTACTCGCAAAATTTCTCTCCTGAAGCAGTTCTCTCTCAACCATTTTTCAGCACCCTCTTGTTACTCCTTTGTTCTTATCTCTCTTGGAAAAGTCTGTGCTTAAAAGCCGACCTACATTTCTGTTTCCCCAGTCTCCACCAAGCAATTTCAGCTTTCATCTATGAGATTCGAAATTACTTTGAAGTAAACAAGAGCTCACTTTTGAAGAGCACTTGCACACAAAATGGTCGAACAGAATTTGGGCTCATTTTCGTAAAGACTAATTTACTTTTTCGAAAAAACAGAGAACCTGAAAATTAACTAATTAATGAATGAAATACGGGATTATGCCATTGTACAATACAAATTTGGAAGACGTGAGTCCGTCCTTTTATTGGCGTAAATATGACCTAAGGAAACACGGGAATGAATTCTAAACCTTCAGATTAGCTATATACGAAAGCCGGTTGCTTCGACTAAAGAATCCTGTAATGGTTTTATTAAAATTAACCGGAAACTTGAAACTTGGTCGTTCTGGGTGGTGTAGTGGTTAGCATACTCGAGCGCTATTCGAGAGACGCGAGTTTTATTCCCGCTCCAGGACGAAGAAAATTTTTAAGTTTTCAAATATTATCTGACTTAACATCCATGTCATATTTACACCAACAAACGGATTCACATATTCCAAATTAGTATTAACTAATTACTTCATTAAATTGTCAAGCACCGCATGTTTACTTTCTTATTTGGTTCGAAAACTAGTGATTTCTGATAATAATGAATTCTAGATGCCAAACATCGAGATAAAATGTAAATGCGTGATGAAAAAAGATGGCACATGCACTTTGATGCACATGCGCAGTCCTGACACACAAATAACTCAATCAAATCGAGTACATTATTTCAATAAGTATAACTGTAGGAAAGTATAGGATTTACGTACCTAATACGGTGCGGGGCCACCTTTTAGCATCCAAAACCGCCTGAATTCCCTTTGATATGGAAGCATACAAATCCTGGATGGTGGTTAGTGGGAAGTTACACCATTCCCCATGCAGCAAGTGCTCCAGGTGCTTGAGAAATGCAGGAGAAGGATAACGGTAACTAACTCTGTTTTTTTTTACGTAGATCCCAGTGGCTCGATGATGTTTTAAATCTGGTGATTGGGGAGGACAAGGAAGGTGTGAAAATTTGTCCTCGTGTTTTTCAAACCATGAATGGACATCCAGAGCTCTGTGAATTGGGGCGTTATCGTATTGGTAGATGCCATACCCTCCATTGAATGGATTTGGTCGTCCAAAATGGTTTCATACGCCCTGCCAGTCATCCGTCCTTTCAAGGTGATCAAGTGACCTGCTGAAAACCACGATATGACCCCCAAAGCATGACAGAACCACAACCATACTGCACTGTTGGGAGCAGGCAGTCTGGGTTGTACGCTTCTGACGGTGTTCTCCACATGCAAACACGTCTTACGATGGGGAATAGTATGAATATGGATTCATCCGACCACATTACACGTTTCCATGCGTCGTCAGTTCACTTTGTCTGCTCCTCGCACCACTGCCATCGACGTTGTCCATTCACCCGGGTCACCAGCGGTTTTGAAATAACAGCTCTGCCATGAATATCTTGGTTACGCAGTTCCCTGTGCACTGTTTACGTTGATACTAGGTGGGGGTGTCTGGAGATGCAGATTGAGCTCTGCACTAGTTTTCAGCGCCTTGGTCTTTTTGTTAGGGGTCACAATCCTCTTTAATGTTATCCTGTCTCTATCAGTCAGGATCTTTTCCCGGCCGCTCTTGTGTTTTTCAGACGAGATTTTGCCACGAACACATTATGCTGTCATGATGCTAGACACATCAAATAGAAGTCATCGTCAGTGAGTCTGTCACATGAAATAGAAATTGTCATTAGTGAGTCTAGAGAATTTGTACTTCTATTTGATGCTAGACATATTAAATAGAAGTTGTCGTTAGTGCGTCTGGAGAACGTCGAGGTCGCTGTGGTGCAGTGGAAGCATATCCGACGCGTAACTGGAAGATCCTGAGTTCGATTCCCGGTGGCGGCCGATGAGAATTTTTTCCGTGACTCACTTATAAACGTGGAAATATCAAAGACTTCTATTTGATGTTCCTGGTTCACGTGAATTGTGTATTTATCACGCTAGACACAATAGCCCTCGATATTCCAACTACCCTGGCGACTGTTGTTACCGAGGCACCAACTAGCCGGCAACCAGCAATTAGACCTCTTTTGAAGTCCATTATGTCATTCATTTCGCCTTGAAAGAAATTTTGCGACAAAGAACCTTGAGGTTCTAAGTAAAGCTACTAGAACCCAAAAGTGGTGGATACCTTTGCATATTGCGAGGTACGCAGTTCCATTAAAAGTCACGTGTCTGAGGGTGGTGTTTACATTATTCTGTCCAACACATGTACATATATGCACAATGTATACACAAGTCTACATCCATGTGTTTCTAATTCTTAATGGGGATGTGAATTACAGTAACTTTACTAAAATGTGAAACCGATCTTTTCATCCATCTCTAAAGTCTGAATTTCACTGGCATTAGATAAAAGTATTTCCGACTTTATTTTAGACTCAAACGAACTTCCTCGTGTACGTGAGTGAAAATAAGGTTTGGCATAGAGAGAGATCTTGCAAATCTCAGACTCAGAATTTCAGTTTCAGATGCTCGCGAATAGATCCTATATCCCGCCAGCATCTCTTTCAAGTATTATCTGCGGTGTTCACTCTCTGCAAATCACAGCATTTCAACCTTTTCCTCTTTTTAAACTCTGAGCCATTTATCATCGTACTTCCGCTGAGTCGGCAAAACTCATTCCCCTCGAGATCCCACGGCGTCATATCCCCCCACAACCGCCTGCCCATGGCTCAGCTCCGGGACACAACTCAAGATTACTCCTCAAGTAGATATTTTTATATCTATCTTTCATCTCACTTATTCGGAATTTCAATTTTCCCCGTTGTGCCTTTGCAAGAACAATAAAAAAAAACGGGTTTTTTTTAAACTTTCTAGTAGAAACGTATGCTCCCTTCTGTAGTTATTTACGCTTCTGGAGACACCCTTATTTGAAAAACCTTGAGAAAATTTTCACGGAAAAGTACATTCGAACTGTTTTACCAGAAATCTGAGTCGAAAAATGTAGCAGAATAAAAAAACGATTCACAGAGAGTAACAAAATTTATCACACAGGCTACAAAAGTATGGGAACTCAATCTTTTACTGAGAGGAGAGATTCATTGAGAAATTTAATTCCAGGTAATACATACATACTCACATTCAACTAAGCTGTTCTCTGAGATTCAGAGGTTAGTTCCTCGAAAAATGCCAGGCGACAGTTGAAAACTGTTGATGTTAGGTTTTATATACAGTTGATTTATCAACCGTTTTCGTTTACAGCGATCTTTGCACACAGTCGATCTTTTCTGACATTCATCACACTCTCACCCAGGACCTTTTGCATTACCCACTCATTCTAGTTTTCTCATGAAGACGGCCCTCCTTATATACGGCCCTCCTTATATACGGCCCTCCTTAATTCCTAAATACGGCCCTCCTTTAATTTCCTTGACCTTCCTGTGCATCCTTTTCTCGTCACGTGTGCTGAATTGAATTTTTTATTCTGTCACTCATTGTTTCAACATGGCAAAACGATCTCAGAATATTGGTCTCCACTTTACGAACAACATTTCGCTCCAAATTACACTTCTGCAACATGTCTTCGTTGCAGATGCGCAATGAGTAGCAAGATGGAGGCTCTTGTTATTAACGTGAACCAAACAACAGTTAAAAATAAATGTGGAGGCTCTTCTTCATTTCAGTTACAGCAGTTCACAGTTTTGCTGGAAAAATAACTATACATGTTTCTGTATTTTTTTTAGTCCCATGCACTCAGGAGCCATAACGTCACGTGACCATTTACGTAATAACGTGTTGGACCACCTTTCGCCTCGCTGCACCAGGGATGATACTGACTTCACAAGACGGGCATAGGTGCCCTCAAGTATTCTGCACCATCTGGATAGAATAACTTCCTGGAGTTCGGCAATTGATGGAGGCACTACTAGCGTGGTTCGCTGCATGCTGCTTTGCATCACATAAATACTATACGGAATTCAGATCGGGAGAATATGTTGGCCAGGGGAGCACACAAAATGCTTAAACATGATAATCAGAATATTTCTACGCAATAAGGGCCTTGTGACGTGAGTATTTCTTACTGGGAGAGTCCGATGGTATATAGCGCAACGCTCAGTTCAAAACAGTACGTGAGTAGGATTTGGGAATGAGAGTATATTCAACGGACATGAACTGACAGCTGCTATCGGCCTGCTTCGGTTTAACGCTTGCAGTCTGGTTACATGTGAATATACGCATAGCGTTGAATACGGACATGTCCACATGTCCGTCGTAAGTTTGAAGCCAAAAACTGAATTCCTGAGATCAGCAAATTATTTTCTCGTCATCTAATGTTCAGTCGCAGTGTCTCAAAGCCCACTGCAATCGAAGACGGTGGGTCAGCTTTTAATGTTCAGTCGCAGTGCCTCAGTGCTAGCAATACCACTGGTTTCTCACCATTCACCTGAGATGGGTACAGATTCGAATCTCGGCAAAGTCAGAACGTTGTGTTTGCCTTACGGAATTGGCTCTCTCCCATCTCTGGAGCCAGTGGCCCTAAGTGAGGAACGGATGATTGCTTACAGTCCATCGAGTTGCTCACGGTGGTCGTTTAACCTTCAATAAAAAAATTGATCTTTTGGTTGTGAACAGACCCCAAAGGTGCTTTTGGCAGGTGATTTATCAAGAGATGTTATAAAAATATGATGATAAAACTAGCAGGTTAAAAAGTTTCTTAACAACCTGCGAAACATGTCTTCAGAGAGTGTTTCTGTTAAACAGTTTTTGAGCTTTCCCAGCAATTTTGGTGACTGAACCTACCTTTGTACATATAGTGCAAAAGACTTTACGAACAAGCTCAATTTTCTCACCTGAGTGGTATTTTCTCTCATGTTTCAATGAATTACTCTTTGTGAAAAGCATGTTGCTGCAAGTTGTGCATGTGAGCTTTTTTTTATAGAGGCAATGTTACTGCTGTATTTTCCTCATATTCAACAGATCATGAGGAAATATTGAGGACCACGCTAATTGGTGGAAATCTGTAGGTCTGCTCACATTTCAGACGCTGAGGTCAATTGTTGGTATCTCCCTGAGTAGCACAGTAATGTCGAATCGACGTCGATTTTTGGTTACCAGGTCGTTATTACGTCGAGACATGGTTTTCGACGTAAAATCGATGAGACGGAACGTCAAGAAAAACCATTACATTGAATTTCAGTATACATGTAGATGGTTTTACGCAATTTATCCCTTTAGTTCCATTATTTTGAATAATTGATGTTTCTTATGCGATCTGTAAGAATCATGCGCATGCGCCTTTGCAACCATTACGCCGAACAAACTTTTTGGATGCTGGGGTGCTAGTCGGTCGTATCATTTCTGTTATAAAATAATATTCTTATCTGTCTCGTTTTTCACCGGTTAAGTTAAAAATCATTTTTTGTTTTGCTTAATTATGTTTATAAGAAGTTGAGTCTCGTTCCTTTAGGTTTTTATGCGATCTGTAAGCTTCGTGTGCAGGCGCCTTTGCAACCATTACGCCAAACAAACCTTTTGAATGCTGGGGTGTTGGTCGTTTGTATCATTTCTGTTGTAAAATGAGATTCTTCCCTGTCTCGTTTTTCGCCGGTAAGTTAAAAATATTTTTTTTTTTTTGCTTAAATATGTTTATAAGAAGTTGAATCTCGTTCGTTTAAGTAGAATTACTTTTTAAGATATATAATTTGTACATACGGACATCTCAATTAGTTATAGGCCTAGCGCGAATGCTGACAGGTAACCAAAAGTTCTGTGAAAATTTTGAAAATTATGTATCTTTGGAATGCGTCCAAACGGACTTAGATGTTGAAACAATGAAAATAAATTATATGATCTTTTAATCGTAGACAGCGTCGTAGAATCGTACTACAAATACGAATACATTCTATGTTTTATGCCACGATTAAAAGTTCAGAATTTCATGTTTCAACATCTAAATTGTAAAAGTAGGTTCGACATTACAACAACACTGGAATCGATGACTAAACTGCGTATTATCAACTTAGAATCGATTACTAAACTCCGTAATATCAACGTAGAATCGATTACAAAAGTCCGTAATATCAACGTAGAATCGATTACTAAACTGCGTAATATCAACGTAGAATCGCCGTCGAAACTACGTCGATTCTACGTTGATATTTGCTTTACGTTACACAACTGCAACACGTCTTCATTCCTCACACGATCAGAACGTGTCTTGCCACAAAACCCCAGTAAGTAACGCATTTCACCAGCACACACACGACTTTTACGTTTCTTCTGTAGTACACAAGTTTCACTGCCATACATCAGAGTAGGAACAATTACACTTTCAAATACAGCCATGCGGTACTCTCTTAGGCACACACTATTCCTGTGAAAACCTCCTAAAGCAGCGACTTTCAATATAGAATTCACTCGCCGACTAATTTCGCTACCTAATTTGTTCTCTCTATTACACTGAGTGGCCATTTTATTATGACCACCCCCTCAGTACTTCGTTGGGCCACCTTTTGCCTTTAATACTGCGTCGATTCTTCGTGGCATAGACTCCACGAGATGTTGATAGGTGGTTTGTGGAATCTGAGTCCATGCTTGATGAATAGCACTTTCCAGGAGTGTGAGATTGCAGGGTTGCGGATCCAGCTGTCTGATGGCTCGTTCAACTTCATCCCACAAATACTCAATGGGGTTGAGTTCTGGAGACTATGGGGGCCATCTAAGCAAAGTAAACTCGCCGGCATGCTCCTGAAGCCAATCCTGTACAATATGAGCACTATGGCAGGACGCATTATCTTGTTGAAAGCAGCCATCGCCATTGGAATAAACTATCCACATGACAGGATGCACTTGGTCCGCAACGATGGTTAAATATGATGTGCCAGTCAGATGTTGATCAACACGAATTAAAGGGCCCAAAGCATGCCAAGAAAACATTCCCCAAACCGTAACGTTGCCGCCACCAGCTTGAAATGTTGTAGCAATGCATTTGGGGTTCATGCTCTGGTGCTGTTTTCACCAAATTCTCACTAGGCCATCAGCATGGTGCAACTGAAAACGTGATTCATCGGACCACATAATTTGTTTCCAATTATTGACTGTCCAATCCTTGTGCTCCTGTGCGAAATGGAGACATTTTCTCTTGTTAACTGCAGACAGCAAATGTGTTCGAACAGGCCTTCGGCTGCCATATCCCATCTGATGCAGTGTACGGCAAACAGTGCGTGCAGAGATCATTTGAGGGGATCGTTGATTAAGATGGTGTGTAATTTGCTGCAATGTTGCCCTTCTTTTGTCTGTTAGCATTCTGGACACTCTCCATTCCGCCCGAGCAAATCACTGGTCGATGACGACCACACGTTGCACTTAGAGACCCAGTTTTTTTGGGCTGACAGTCCAGTCTTTAAACACTTTAACAACAGCCGCTCTGGAACATTTCACGAATGCGGCGGTTTCGGTGATACTCGCTCCATGGCTCCGAGCTTCTACAATCATCCCACGTTAAAACTCCGTCAAATCGCATTTTTTACCCATTTCGTCACTCAAAAATCACTTCTACTACTGTCGCAAGCACTAAGCTTTCCCTTTTTATACTCGCCTCACCCTCTGGCGGAAACAGCGAGCAGCCATAGCTCATTTGCTTAAAACTGTCAGGTGGTCGTAATAAAGTGGCTACTCAGTGTATATATACTCACACTTCTACCAATTTAATTTTTGCATCAAATGAAGAAGCTTTCATACACTGATGAGTAATTCGACCACCTCTAGCCTAGAGAAATGAGCGCACCTGGAGACCAAACGGTGGCCCAGGTGTAGTTCACAGAGCAGTATATATACAACCCGAGGACCGGCTTTCGGTTAGTAGGGTGTTCGGAGTCAGAATGGGAAAAGCTGCCGATTTATTGGAGTTTGATAAAAGACAAATTGTGTTGGCACTGCCCCTCGGAACTACGATCTCGGAAACGGCGCGGCTTGTGGGTTCTTCATGTGCCGCTGTAGTGAGTACGTATCAAAAGTGGTGCACAGATGGCAAAACGACGAACCGTCGTTCAGCCGCGTGTCGTCTGTCTGCAGCTCATTGATGCCAGAGGGGCGAAGACTATCGCGCACTGGTCCAGACACTCAGGGCCACAGTGCGGCAAATCACCCGCAGCTACAACAGTGGTGGTCAGTAGAGATGAGTTCGGGCTCAATTTTAGGAGCCTGACGAATCAAGATTATTGGTGCATTACGTAGACTGCCGAGCGTGGATACGCCGATTGCCAACGGAGGCTATGGCACCTGGACGCACTTTTGGGCGGAAACAGGCCGGCGGCGGTGTTATGCTGTGGGCGATATTTTCTTGCGACACTTTAGACCCCATTACCCCAATAGCACAATCTCGGACAACTTTTATATATCTTAACATCGTTGCGAATCAAGTTCACCCGTTCATGGCAACGTTCTCCAATACAGGTGATCACCATTACCAACAGGATAATGCGCCATGCCACACTGCCAGAATCGTCAAGGAGTGGTTCCAGGAGCATGCTGGTGACTTTCTGTTAATGCCCTGGCCTCCAAATGCTCTTGAGAAGAACCCAATCAAACATTTGTGGCTGGACTTGGAAAAGTGGTTTCGCGCTAAAACACCACCACCCCAAACTGTACGGAAACTAGAGGACCTACTGCTGACATTATGGTACCAGATACCCCAGGATAGCTATCGCCACCTCATCGAATAGATGCCTTGTAGGGTGGCCGCAGTTTTGCGGGCAAATTGGGGTCATACAGCTTATTAAGTAGGTGGTCATAATATAATGGATTATATCTGTGTATTTCATCCTTTGCACTAAGTTTGATCGCGCAATAGTTGAGAAGCAGAATTTTACCCCAGGGGTAAAAGTGATGGGGAAATTTATTCGAATCTGCAAATGTTGGCTCCGGAACTTCGAGTGCTATTCCACTGTACCACACTGGCATGTGCTCTCACTGCTATCTGCCTTTATCTCTTGTGCGTTCTGAGGGGAAGGAATGTCACAGATAATAAGTTTAATAATCTTAAATGGTTTCTGTAGAACAATTAATTGTGATAATCAGGTGAGGCAGTAATCTGAGAGAAATTAACAAGGGATTTATGAAAATCGAAACTGCTCCTGTAATGAAAACATTGGAGATTGACCAAAAAGAGGGTGCAGCGGAGCTCTACGTAGAATAATACTTCCATAACAACAGTGATAATTAAATGAAGTCTAATCCCGATTAAATCATTTCTGGACACAAAAAGCGGAGTCGGATACTAAGTGCTCGTGAGGTAATCTTGCCCATTTGTTCGTACGTAAAAACGTTTTCTATTTTACTGCGGATAACATAATCAGGGTAGGGTTAAATCTATATGAAATGTAATCTTTTGGTAACATTTCTGTTAAGCACTCAAAGTTGTTGTACCCCCTTGACGATACTTGCCTCCCTCCCCAATAGCTCACACAGCGCTGAAATGCTGGTGTCACGACTTTCGGTATTATTTGAATATATTTTCGCCCCTGAAATCTAATAAAAATTTCCGTTTTGCAAATCTCGGGATATCTAATGGACATTCAACATGAAAAAAATTACCAGTCAGAAATTAAACGTAGCTTTGTAGATGGATCAACTTTACTTTAGTTGGAGTTTAACGAACCCAGTGAGTATCTCAGTGGGATGTAAGTAGTCTTCCGTCGCTAATTTAGCGCCACTGGTTCTAAGAGGGGAGATACTAGTGCCATAAGACATGTACAACAGCCAAGCCTCACCGGGATTCGAACCCGGACCCTATCTTGGACGAATGGTCAGAAGCCATTGCCTAGACCATTCACCGAGGCAGCAAAGCTTCTTTTCCGTACTGTTAAATTTCGCCAAGTAATTTGCATTTCTCTTGTTTTGTTGAACCGTAAAAACGAGTTTTCCGTATTAAAAAAAATATACAAAATTCAGAAATAATTCTTACTTTTTTTTTCTTCAAAAACTTTCTTCAGTTTCTACAGATGTTATCAGAAAACACATTGTAAGTGCGGTATTTTACTATTTAACAAAGGAAAAAAGCCTTTATTTTAAGTTCCGTAAATAGAGGATAAAACAACTCTTACAGAACAGTTTCGCCCGAACTACGAGAAGTAAAATATTAGGGTTAAGCAAAAGTTTCTGCCGTTTTAAGGATAAAGGAGACAGGAACAATCAGGAAACCAGTACACATTTATTCAAGGAAATATTGGCCGTTAGTATCAATGAGCTTTTGCCATTTTTCAGGCAACAAATGAATGCTCCTCGGATAGAAGAACTCGGGTTTTGAGCTGAAGACAGCAGTGACGAAATTTGTCACCTCTGGAACTGTGGTGAACCGCTGTTGGGCTAGGGCATGCTTTTAGAAGCTCATATTTTGCTGCAAATACATCAGAAGCGGAAATTAAGATTTACGCAACCTGGTGGCCAAACCATTTTTTCGCAAAAATTAGAAATTATGTGCAAACGATTTCCCATCAGGAGCTGTATCACATTTTCAGTTTTTCTTACGCTTTCCAACCGTAGATTGAAGAAGCGTATATGCTCCAGCTTTGTCTGTCTGTCCCTCCTCACGATAACTCGAGTAAAAATTGTTCGATTTCGAAGAAATTTTAGTATGTGGTAGGGGACAACCTGGGAACGAACTCTATTGAAAATGGGCGAAATGGAGTCAAAGATCAGCACATAGGAGCGGGATCCATTCCACTGCTCTTATGCTTCATGACGTGCGTCAAAATGGTTCGATTTCGATGAAATTTTAGTATGAGGTAGGTAATCATCTGGGGAAAAACTCTATTAAAAATGGGCGAAATGGGGTCAAAGGTCAGGACACAGGAGCGGGGTCCATTTCATTGTCCTTATGCGTCATAACTTACGTAAAAATGCTTTGATTGCGACAAAACTTTATCATGTTGTTTCGGAGGTATACTGAACCGGTTATGTTGAATATCATGAAAATGGGGTTTAAGGTCAGTGCACAGGAGCGAGATTTATTCCACAGTCATTATCCTTATAACTTGACTGAAAATGCTTCTATTGCGACAAAACTTTTGTAATAAATAAATAAATACACAGTTGACATGAATTAGGAACATCAAATAGAAGTCATCGCTATTTCCACGTTTTATAAGTGAGTCACGGAAAAATTCTCATCGGCCGCCACCGGGAATCGAACCCAGGGTCTTTCAGTTACGTGCCGTACATGCCTCCACTGCACCACAGAGGCCTCGAAATTCTCCAGACTCACATACGGCAAACTGCCAAACCACCTGGCAGGTTGCTTTCTTTGGAGCCCCGCACAATGCTGGGGATTCACCAAAGATGAAAAGAAGCAACTGAACAAATAACTAGAAGGCGAATTAATAATAAATACACAGTTGACGTGGATTAGGAACATTCGCCTCCTAGTTATTTGTTCAGTTTCTGCTGTTCATCTTTGGTGAGTCCAGCATTGTGCGAGGCTTTAAAGAAGCAACCTACCAGGTGGTTTGGCAGTTTGTCGTATGTGAGTCTGGATAATTTCGAGGCGGCTGTAGTGCTGTGGAAGCATGTTCGGCGCGTAACTGGAAGACTCTGGGTTTGATTCCCAGTGGCGGCTGATGAGAATTTTTCCGTGACTCACTTATAATACGTGGAAAGACCGATGACTTCTATTTGAAAACTTTAGTATGTTGTTCCGGAGGCATACTGAACCGGTTCTGTTGAATATCATCGAAATGGGGTCAAAGGTCAGGACACGGAGCGAGATTTATTCCACAGCCATTATCCTGATAACTTGAGTAATGATTTCTGGTATGTTGGAACGCACTGTATGAATTTAATAACTTGTTTAAAATGTTCTGAATTTAGCCGAAACAGCGTTTGTGATAGTTCGATTTTTGTTTTTTAGATATTTTCTCTCTCTGTTTTTCAAAGAAATTATTCGCTGATGAGGCATTTGCGTGTGCTCGAATTTTTTATAAATGCTTCCGTTCTTTGGCATAAGGAATTCACAGAAATTCTTATACAAAAACGGCGTTCGTCACATTTTAAATTTTTAGGAAATTTTCCGTCTTTTTATTCACAGAAATTCTTATGCCGAAATGTTATTTGTGACAGTTCGAATTTTTTTCCGTAAATGTTTTGGTCTTCTGACATGAGAAATTCACTGAAATTCTATTACTAAAATAGCGTTTCTGAAATTTCGATTTTTTTGCAAATTTTTTCATCTTTTTCTTCACAGAAATTCTTATACCAAACCAGCGTTTCTGACATTTCGAATTTTTTGCTAATTATTTCGTCTTTTTCTTTACAGAAATTCTTATACTAAAACGCTTTTGTGACAGAATTTTGGCGGAAAATTTCTACAGCTTTTAATTCAAAGAAAATCCTATTCCGAAATGGCGTTTCTAAAAGGTATTTTGTCGCAAAGATCGATTTGGTTATAACAAAAAATCTATCAAAATCAGCTCAGGTACATTTGAAAAATTCTGAACGACACATTAACCAAGATTCACGATTTTACGTGAGTTACAAAAAGGTACCGAATGTAAAACGCCATTTCGTTTGCTTTAATTAGAAATCGCATTATCAAAGTGCAAAACATCGTTATCGAAGTACACTAAACTCAGGGATATAATATTACAAAATTCTGTTGAAATACTTACTTTATTCAAAAAAAAAATCATGGATGAAATAACAAATGCAACAAGTTTTAACACTTGTGATAAACAATAATAGTAATAAAAAAGAACTTGATTAAACGGAAGGGAAAAACATCTGCGAGTGCAGCAGAAAGTCTGCTTACCAGATGACCGTTGTCAGTGCGCATGCGTCAGGAAGACAAGCAAGTGTTTTCTTCCTCGAAAATGCACAGATTCGTCATGAGTGCGCGTGCGCCAGAATAAAGTAATGCTTCTGCTAATTTACCTCAACAACACGAGCAGGTGATGACGAATCATGTCAAAAAAGAAAATGAAGAATATGTTCCATTAACAGCGGGAAGTTGCTCTTAAGAGAACAAATCTATGTTAAGAATTACTGTGATTTAGGTAGCAGATGGACTATAATGCGAAATAAGTATATATGTATAGAACTATAGATAGATATTTAGGAAGCTGTGATATTGGTTTCAAAATATAAACTGCCATTGCCAAAAATCTGCTGTCTGATTCACCTAGAGAAGTCGAAGTTTCTATCGTTTGTTCTGTTTCAATCTGATTTGGCTTTAAAGGGAAGTTGAATACGTAAGAAAACACGGTAAATATATATATATAGACAGACCGTTGTGGAGGAAACTTGGGGAGACCTTCGTCCAGCAGTGGATTGATAATGGTTGACAATGATGATGATGATGATATATATGTTCATAATATTGTATTTCAGTAATAATCATAAGCTATAAAAATAAAAGTTCGTAATTTTATAAAAACATTCATTTTGCGCTGCTTCTCACTTGCCTTGCGGGGGAGCGGGGGGGCAATGATGTTCCTCTTTCTCTCCAGTTCAGGGCCTGAGAAACAGGTGTCACAAAAGCAAGTATGCTGGTCGTCATAGGAGAGATTTCAGTTTATAGTTAACCTCTTTCAAATGATTTTGCGAGTTTTTCATTTTAAGGCTTATTTCGCCACTATATTTCATTGAATGTCACAAACAACATATAAGCCGGGATGTTGTGTTGTCCTAAAAACTGATGCGGAAGTGAACCACAAAAGTGATACAAATAAAGTGAAGTCGTTAGTCGTTATAAGTTGATTATACTAATAATTTGAAATTTACGAATGATTCCTGAAAATCAGGTAGATGATAACGGTTGACATTCGCCCCCCCCTCCACCTCTGCGATGGCGAAATGGTCTAAGAGCTGGTTTATGACCACTCGTCCGAGAAGGGTCCGGGTTCGAATCCCGGTGAACCATGGATGTTGTGTTTGTCTTACGGCACTGGCTCTCTCCCTTCCCTGGGGTCAGTGGCCCTGAATTAGGGACAGGCGACTGCTTTTATAGCCCATTGAGTCGCTCACAGATGTCGTCAAACATCCAATAAAAAACAAAACAAAAAAAAAACCGGTTGATATTCTGCGAAAAAAAATTGAAGCAAATTTATAAAAAAATTCGAGCACACGCAGCGCTCACCCAATATTTTTGGTCCTGTTTAATTAAATAATCGTTTTAGCCTCATAAGGTGGACCAAGCTCCACCTTATTAGGCCAGAGCGATTTATTTCCAAAAAAATTAATAAATAACAAAATAAATAAAAACTTTTTTCCCATTCTCAGCATTGCTCATTTGATAGGAAACTGAATTGGCAGCCCCGTATTAATAGTGTTGGACATGAACTCGTGATATGTGGTAAACACTTAAAACAATTATCAAAAGTAAAATAAATAAAATACAGAAACGTATAGTATCTAACGTCTTTATTTATCTATTTATCTTTCACGCTTCTTGTTCTTTGTTTGGGAAACCCAGCTAATTTCTCATATTTTTTACTAAATTTTGGAAATAAAATCTCTGGATATTTTTGATAAAATCGCAGGCTGAATATTCTTTTTAAGAATACTAATATTCAGTAAAAGAATATTTCTGTTTCCTTGTTCATTTGCTGGTGAACAATTACAATTGCATTTTAAAATATAAGTCGAATCTCTTAGTTTATCCCCCCTTTTTTTTTATTTTCCTCCTGACAATGGAAGAGATATATGCCCCTCACCCGTCTGATCTCTTCACGCCTGCTGCCCCCTCCCCCCAATAATTTGGAGAAGTCGGCGTCGCTGCTGGCTCTCTTCCTTCCCTCAAACCAGTGGCCCCATATTAGCTACGGGTGACTGCTTATAAATTCCATCGAGTTGCTCATGGTGGTCGTTAAACCCAAACCAAAGAAAATGCTCGTCAACCAGAATTTGATCAGAGTTTTGTTTTCGTAGTGTTGCTTGGAAATATTCTTTATGAAATTAGGCTAACAACCAATATGAAATTTCGAACTTGGTAGCTACAAAAGCGTGATGAAATTCTTTTTTTGATTTGGGGTTTAACGACAAGCTTGAGCAACTCGATGGACTATGAGCAGTCGCCTGTCCCTAATTTAGGGCTATTGGTTCCAGGGAAGGGAAAAGCCAGTGTAGTAAAACAAACACAAGATCCATGACTCACCGGGATTTTTTTCTTTGATTGAAGATTTACCGACCAACGTGAGCAGCTCGATGGGCTATAAGCAGTCGCCCGTCCCCAATTTAGAGTCACTGGTTCCAGGGAAGGGACAGAGTCAGTACCGTTGGAGAAATACAACATCCATGACTCAGCGGGATTTGAACCCGGACCTTTCACGGACGAATGGTTACAAGCCAGCGCTTAGACTGCTGAGCCACCGCAGAGGCTCACCGGGATTCGAACCCGGACCCATTTCAGACGAATGGTCAGAAACCAGCCCTTAGACCAATGCATTACAGGGAGGCATTTGATGAACTTCTCTTCTGATTATTACGTGGGATCAAATTTATGCAGTCTCATCTGAGCGCGAGGTGAAAACCTCGCGCTTAGATGAGTACAACGATAAAACCATGCGAGGTTAAAACCTCACGCTCATCTGAGTAAACAAAGAAAACCATGCGAGATTAAAACCTGGAGCTTTTATCGGAAAAACGATAAAACCGTCGTCCTTCTGTTGCCTGTTATGATAAAAAAAGTTGAACTCTTACCCCCTGAGTCGTTTAAATATTTTAGGAAGATTGCAAACATTTCTGAGCAGCATTGTTTTTTTTTTCCCAGTGTTTTTGTTGTGAGTCATGCCAAAGATTTATTCCGTTCTGACGGAGTGGCAGCTGAGGAAACTATTTCAGGGATTAAAGAGGATTTAAACATACCCAATGAAAAAGAGAGGGAAATCTCATCAGTTTGTTAAAAACCACAGTGATTTAGTACGGCTAACAATATTTTCGTTGTTATTTAATAAACAAAAGGGTAATTTGCCCCCTCTCTTTCATTTTAACTGAAGAAAAAACACTTCACGTGAAGCGAGAGAAAAAATAAAATATAATTGGCACTAAAATGGCGTATAATAACATGCGAAAGAAAAACGAAGCGGATTTAGTTGAAATATGAACGTTGAACTGACTATCGTGGAAATTATTACGATGCTACCGAAGAATTATGTAATTTTCTTTTTCCGGAAATGTATTGAATACAGCGTGGGACTACCTGAATTTACCATTTCAAGATTTTAGGCAGAATTAAGTGGATTTAGCGTAAGAGGAAATTGAGTTTTGCCTGCTTAATAAAATTAAAACTGCTTTCAATTTTATTATATTATGAAGAAAGAAAGTACATGCAGGTGATCAGCGACAGATTTTTTTTTCTGAAATAGTTCGAGTATACTTATTTATTTATACGACCACGTGGCACTTAAGCTAGGATCGGACGGAAAGTTCACATATCACTCTCATAGGGCGTTTATCTCAGGATTTAAGCATTTTCTAAATTGAAGTGTTTCACTTTTGCAGTATTTTTTTTTAATGTTTCCTAATGAACCAGTTCAGGAAAACATTTTGGGAATTACAATGGATTAACGCAGATAAAACCCTGAAGATTATGGTGGAGTGAATGCCATGTTTTCCGCATTTTTTTCTTGTAACTTAATAAACGGAAGTTTAATCGGCACTCTTTTAATACCATCGACGCAACTTAAAAGCGAAAGAGAAAAACACACATTCTCACGTAAAAAAGCAGAGATAATGCGGAATTACTCTCCACACTGCGAAAGAAAATATAAATAAGATCTAATTAAAATCAGAATGTGGAAAAGACTAATATCTAGCAAGTTTTTAATTGTAGCATGTTAACCACGTGATGCAGGCAGAAGGCTTGTGACTTAATCACCTTTTTTTTCTTAAAGCCTATTCATTACAGCACCCAATTAACAGGATTTATCATATGATGCATTTGAAGCAGATAATGCGGCCGACCTAATCCAAGAAAAATGTTTTCCTTTTCAATTTTTTCTAAGGAAACGTAAAAGGAGCACAGCTGATTGTAACAGATAAATATTGTAACACAAAGCACCGCGACGATTTTTTCCCCTGTGTCATTCGCAGCAAGTTTTTCATTTGCTACGACTCAAAGAGATGCAGACATTAACACATCAAGGCACATCATGTGCTTAGGCTTTTACATTCCTAAAACACTTCGAAGTAATTAATAAAACATGAAGCATATTATTTAGATCCACAACGATATCAGTCACTGCTGTCATGATATATCTTTGTTTCATGATTTCCCAAAATTGCATAACGCATCAGAACGGGTGCACGCAATTCGTTTTTGTCTGTCCTTGTTATTGCGTTTGCTGTTTATTAGGTTGTACCAGATTCAATGTCGAAAAATTAATGGAAACTTTAAACACTCAAAATATGGTGCAAAATAAATATTGATCAAAATAATATGACAATAGTATGACGTCATGAAAAAATGTCGAGCTCCGCCAGCAGAAACGTAATTTCACCAACGAGATAAAAGCTTTGGTATGACGACATGAAAAAACAAGAAAGTTGACACCGAATTTTCGGGTGTAATAAGCACGTCTTGTGAATCCGTTCTGACGCAAATTAAATTTATCAAAGCTATTCAAAGTCAATGGAACCGGTATGGAAAACAATAGATCTGACCAAAGAAAGAAGATTTTCAAACGAGTTTTTAATCTCTCAGATATTGCTGTAAACGGAATCGTGAGCTTACAAACTCTTAGAAACAGAGATATCGACAAAAACAAGATGTGACTTTACGTCCCCTGGTGGGAAAACTATGCATTATTTTAGGAAGAAAGTATTCTCAAAAGGTTTATCCGTATAAGCGGTATCGGTCGAAGAAAAAAATTAGTCGAGTTTTCAGGAGCCCAGATTTCGCAACAAATACTTCAGAAGCAGAAATTAACACATATGACCCCTGGTGGCTAAACCATTCTTTACCAAACATTAGAAATTATGTGAAAAATATTTTCCATCAGGTCTTGTATGCGATACAGGAAGAATTTTTCAAATCAGAGCTTTAGGAGCAGAAATAACGCAGAAAACGCAGTTTACCTTTGTGCCCCCTAGCGGAAAGTCTATGATTTACTTGAACATTTTCAAATTATATGAAAAACATGTCACACGGAAAACACTATCCAACAAAGAAGGAATTTTTGAAATCGGACTTGTAGAAGTAGAGATATTGACAAAAATATGATGTACATCTACGCCCCCTGGCGTAGAAACCCTGCACTATTTTAAGAAGAAAATGTTTCTAAAAGGTTTGTCGACATGAGTAGTATCGGTCAACAAACAATTTGCTGCAAATGCAACAGAAGCGGAAATTAAGATTTACGCCCCTGGTGGCCAAACTATTTTTTTTTACAAAAATTAAAAATTATGTGCAAACGAGTTCCCATTGGGAGCTGTATCCGGTGCAGAAAGAATTTTTCAAATCGAAGATTTAGAAGCAGAAATATAGGGGGAAACGCAATTTACCGTTACGCCCCCTAGCGGAAAGTATATGAATTACTTGAAAATTTTGAAATTATATGAAAAATATGTCACATGAAAAACGCTATCCAACAAAGAAGGAATTTTTCAAATCGGAGTCCTAGAAGTATAGATATTAACAAAAATAAGATGCACATCTACGCCCCCTGGCGGAGAAACTGTGAAATATTTTAAGAAGAAAATATTCCGAAAAGGTTTATCGATGTAAGTGGCATCAGTCCACGAAATAATTTTTTAATCGATAATTTAGAAGCTCCGATTTTATGGCAAATACATCAGAAGCAAAAATTAACACTTACGCCCCCTGGTGGCCATAGTAATCTTTACCAAAAATTTGAAATTATATGCAAAAGATTTTCCATCAGGAGATGTATCCGGTGAAGAATTTTTTTTTCAAATCGGAGGTTTAGAAGAAGAGTTATTGGGGAAAGTGTAATTTTCTTTTACGCCCCTAGCGGAAAATCTATGCGTAATTTGAAAAAATAACTATATCTAAAATACTCTTCGACATAAATCGAATCGAAAGATATAATTTTTTTTTCAATCGGATGTTTAGAAGCAAATATGCGGAATAAAACGTATTTTTGAATTCGACATCATCTGCATTTAAGCCCTCTACCTGCGGAATTGTACATCGTAAAAAAATCGAAATAAAGGATCATCATTTGCATATTTCAAGCTTCCCAATGCAAAAATAATTTTTCAAATCGGACTAATAGTTGCTGAGATATCGTGGGTACAGACGGACGGACAAACCGATAACAGAAGCAGGATCTTTTTTATAAAAGACGTGCTAAAAATCGACGAAGAAATGTAATTTTAGAAACGAGATATGAGCTTCTGTATGACGTCATGAAAACAATGTCGAGATTCGCCAGCAGAAAAACAATTGAACAACGAAATACAAGTTTTTGTATGACTTCCTGAAAAAATGTCGAGCTTCGCAGGAAGAAAGGTAATTTCACCAACGAAATACAAGTTTCTGTATGACGTCATGAAAAAAATGTAGTGAATCATAGCTGAATGCACTAGCGGTGTTAAGCATTGAACATGAACAAACTCATAAAATAGACATTAATTTAATGTAGTAAATAGATTGTTCCTTACGAAGAAATGGCTCGCAATTCCTTTGAATTTTGATGTATGAATATTCTGGACGTCTTCTAATGACTCATTTTTACGCAGTTCATTTGTGTCAGTGGCATTCACGCTATTTAGATCGCACATTACGTTTTCCAAGTTGCAGAGGTTTATTTTAATAAATTTCTGGAACTGAACGCATTTGTAACAAGTGTTCTACAAGTCTTGTTTTATTTTCGAGCATTTTCTGTCTCTAATAATCACGGTATAAATTTCGGAAATGAAATGTCTCTATAAAATCTCGTAGAATGTAGGTTAAAAAAATTCCCGGAATCGTCTCCAAACGTGGAAATACAGAACTGCCCTGGGATTTTTCGGTTTCAGGGGTTGGTAGTATCCATGCCATCCATCGCCTGACGAAAAGTGGCGCCAGTCCATTTCATGTCTGTGTGGAGTTTCAATAGTTTATTTGTTTACCGTGTGTTTAGTGACGTCGCAGTTGAAAATGTCGGCAACTGAGCAAAGTGCAAACCTAAAATTTTGCGTTTCATTTCGAAAATCACCATCGGAGACATTGGCCATGCTTCATCAAGCACACGGTAAAAATGGAAATGAAGAAATCGCAAGTTCGAGGGTGGCATAAGTTTTTTCCCGGATGGCCGTGTGAGTGTCGATGATGATCAGCATACCTCTTCAACTGCCAATAAGATTGAAAGTATAGGCAACGTTGTCAGAAGTGACCGAAAAAATAGTATAAAGGAAATATCAGTTAGGAGTGTTCACAGCACTCCCAAAAATGCTTTGAATATGCGTTAGCCACCCCGGTGGCGCAGTGGTCTAAGCAATTGCCTCTGATCATTTGGTTCAAAAGGGATCCCTGTGAGGCATGGATGTTGTGTTTGTTTTACGGCACTGGCTCTCTCCCTTCCCTGGAACCAGTGACACTGAATTAGGAATGGGCGACTGCTTATAGCACATTGAGTTGCTCATGGTGGTCGTTAAACCCCAATAAAAAAAATGACGTTATGTTTCATGAAAGAAATACGGGATTACACCATATATACAAATTTTGAAGATGGCAATCCGATTTTTTTTTTTGCCGCCCCGGTGGCGCAGTGGTCTAAGGCGTTGGCCTCTGATCATTCGTCCGTAAGGGGTCCGGGTTCGAATCCCGGTCAGGCATGGATGTTGTGTTTGTCTTACGGCACTGGCTCTCTCCCTTCCCTGGAACCAGTGACCCTAAATTAGGGACGGGCGACTGCTTATAGCCCATTGAGTTGCTCACGGTGGTCGTTAAACCTCCAATCAAAAAAAAAAAAAAATCCAATTTTTTGGTGTAAATGTGACAAGAATGGAAAGTCAGACTTTCGATCCTTGTCACATTTACACCAAAAATCGGATTGTCATCTTCAAAATATGTACGTTATGTTTGCTAGCAGTTGGTTTCAAAAATGCTGACTCCCGAACATAAATAAATGCGAATGACCGTTGCCAGAGACCTAGTAACTGTAGGTGACCAAGAAAAACAATTTCCAAAACAACATAGCCGCGCCCCGGTGGCGCAGTGGTCTAAGCGATGGCCTCTGATCATTCGTCCGGAAGGGGTCCGGGTTCGAATCCCGGTCAGGCATGGATGTTGTGTTTGTCTTACGGTACTGGCTCTCTCCCTTCCCTGGAACCAGTGACCCTAAATTAGGGACGGGCGACTGCTTATAGCCCATTGAGTTGCTCACGGTGGTCGTTAAACCTCCAATAAAAAAAAAAACAAAACATAAACGCAAGATACGAGACATTGTGTTTTTTGTACAATCCACAGAATAAAATACAATCCTGGTATGTCGTCACTTTGGAAACACAAACCCCGTTTAGGCAAGAGTAAAGGGAAAGTACAGTCATTTGCAAAAGTCTTAAGACCACCTGACAATTTATTGAAAACTAAGATTTTCAAAGAATCAACTAATTACTAATCATAGATATTTAAAAAATTTAAACCATAAATGAATACTTACATCTTTAAAGCACAAAAAGACCGAAATCAGTACTTTGTGTGGCCACCTTTGTTTTTTATAATGGACGGAATACGACGTGGCATACTCTCAATGAGGGATTTGCAGTAGTCACTTGAAATTTTTTTGCAGCACACGTACTTTATCGCGTCATTCAAAGCTTGGAAATTTGATGGCTATCTTTAAGCTACCTTGTCTTTTAAATTGGTCCACAAATCTTCGATGGGGTCAAGGTCGGGACTAGTACCGGGCCAGTCAAGCACAGTTATGTTTTTTCCTCTGCAGATAGTCCTTTACTGTCTTTGATCTGTGGCATGCAGCACCATCATGCATAGACATTTGTGCATCTGTGTAGTTGCATATGAGTTAACAGCTTCTCACGTGACATTTCCCCATAAAAAAGACCAGTCATGGTAGTCCCTGTCGGCAAAAGAGGATAATGATATAAATTCACTGTTGTGCCCTCTGAGTAACACTTAATGACGCCTTCTTTCCCATTTTTCGCTATATAGAAAATACGCACAAAACCTCTGAGCATGCAAACCAGAAGCAAACTGATGGTCACACGCTTCCCCCATCTCTATCAACAGTTGCCGCTCTAGGGTGATGCAACACCGACAGGAGGTTCAGTAATACACACAGTAGCTGACGCGATCGGCAGGAATCTCCTAATAACAACAGATGATGTTAAAACTTTGCAAATGACTGTAATGTTGAAAGTTTTCTTTGAATCTCAGGGCTTTATTCACTCTGAATTTATTCCAGAAGAGAAGACTGTGAATACGCAAATTTACGTCGGTATCCTCCTTCGAATCATGATGCGAACCGAAGGAAACGTCCAGAAAAATTGACAACCAACAGGTGTTGAAATTAGAGACTGCAGTCTTGTGTCAATTATATACACTATATTGACAAAATTCACCAAACACCTAGAAGAGAAACACAACATATCATTTATTGGCATACATTAGTACGGTGTCGGTCCACATTTGGCCTTAATGCATGCCCCGACCCTTCGAGACATTATTTCCACAAGGTTTTGGAACACAGCAATAGGTATCCGCTTCCATTTAGAACATAATGCTGCCACTAACTGTTGCTTAGTAGGCCTTGGTTCCAAACTTCTTATGCGGCGCTCTAGTTCATCCCATAGGTTCTCTATGGGATTAAGATCAGGGCTCTGTGCTGGGCAGTCCACACACCATACGGATTATCGTCAAACCACGCCCTAACAGTCCTTGTTTTATGGCTCGGTGCATTATTCTGCTGTTATCAACAAGACTCGGTTCCATAGTATTGCCACAGAGTTGGTAGAGCATAATTGTCCAGAATATCAAGATAGACGTGCTGGTTAACAGGTTTGTCCACGATAACCAATAGGCAGGGACTATACCGCGAAAAACCTCCCCACATGAGCACACTGCCAGCTCCAAACTTGACAGTAGAAACACTACACTGTGGTAAATAGCGTTCCCCTGCGGCCGCCATACCCACACACGGCCATCAGACTGATGGATCGGGTATCTGAATTCATCAGTCCACAGGACCCGTTTCCATTGATCTACGGTCCACGATAAATGTTCTTTACACCATGCTAAACGACGAGTAACATTCCGAGTGGAGATGAAAGGCATATGAGCAGCCGCACGACCACGGTAACCCATGGTATGAAGTTCTCTGCGAATGGTATGTGTACATACCGAGGTTCCAGCATTTTTACTCACCTATATACTGAGGTCTTGTGCAGTACTCGTTCAATTAGCTGTAACGACTCTCTGAGTCTTCGACGTCTTCTATCACTGACTTTCTTTGGTCTGCCGGTATGTCTTACTGCTTTCAGGCACGCCCTGTGTCTTCCACCTATTCAGTACATCAAAAGCAGTTTATAACGAAGTGAATTTCTCCGTCATTTTTATCCGCGCCGGGGTTCGAACCCGGATCCCCTCATTCCGGAATAAGTCACTCTACCAGTTGAGCTACGCGGACATTTTATTCTGATTCCTATCTGCCTTTATGTCGTGTGCGTCCTTCTGGCAGGTACGTCACATCTCCTGGTACGTTACATCATCTCCCTCGTGTGCGTCCTTCTGGCAGGTACGTCAAATCTCCTGGTACGTAACATCATCTCCCTCGTGTGCGTCCTTCTGGCAGGTACGTCACATCTCCTGGTACGTTACATCATCTCCCCTTATTTTTTTTTTTTCGAAGTGCTGGAGAAGGGATTCTCTTATTTTTCCTATCTCGCGGTGTGGAAAGAACATCACACCATTGCGAGATTTTGAACGGTCGGGCCATCCGGATAGTTCGGGCGCCATTATAACGAAGTAAATTTCTCCGTCATTTTTATCCGCGCCGGGGTTCGAACCCGGGTCCACTCATTCCGGAATAAGTTGCTCTACCAATTAAGCTACGCGGACATTTGTTCTGATTCTTATTTGCCTTTATGTCGTGTGCGTCCTTCTGGCAGGTACGTCACATCTCCTGGTACGTTACATCATCTCCCTCGTGTGCGTCCTTCTGGCAGGTACGTCACATCTCCTGGTACGTTACAAGTTGACCAGGATATATTTAAACGCCTATCGGTTTCTCTTATGAGCAACCCACTAATATAACACCCGACAATCATTCTTTTCTAAAAGTCAGTTCTTTGCCGCCACGACATTTTCACTCACCCTCACAGTGCGATATGATCACGGTCAGCTGCAGTATTGTTTTTATACCGTTTAAAGCAGCGGTTCCGTTCATTTGCTTTTGAAGGGGTGTCGGGTGACTTTTGTCAATATATAGTGTATATTAAGGTAATACAACGTTAATCACAAATATTTTATTTTTTCAAGTCGACCAAACTTTTGCTGGGCTCTGGCCTAGCTTCACCAGGACGAATGCCACGTAAATATTCAAATTAGGCATGACATCATAAGTGGTGTTTACAGTCACTGCTTTTGGTTAATTGCTTACACGCACTTGATAGAAATGGTGTGGATGCCATGTCAATAACAAGGTGCGAAGAATTCTGAAATATATTGAAGTCTACCAAAATATCAAGTTTGGTGGTTGTATCTGGCTTCTCAAAGAGAAATTTAGTCATCAATGGCTAAACACTGTTAAGAAAAGGACCATAAATTTCTCTTTGAAGAAGCAAATCTAACTGACAAGCCACATTCAACCACCAAACATGATATTGTGGAAGCGTTCCATTGTGCGTAACAGAATTCTTCGCAACTTGTTGAATTCATGGCATCCACGCCATTTCTATCAAGCGCGTGGAAGCAACTAACCTAACCATTAAACACCATTTATGATATCATGTACAATTTGAATATTTACGTGGCATTCGTCCTGACGAAGCAAGGTTAGAACCCAACGAAACCTTGGTCGACTTGAAAAATAAAATATTTGTGACAAACGTGGTTATCTTAACCAACAGTTGGTTCCTCTTTAATGACAATGGCCTGCATATCGATCCCTAATGATTTAACAGTCACTCGCAAAGCTCATGTGGCGCCGCAAGGCATCTTCCGTATTCTTCTGACTATCCAATTTCTACTTGTTTTTTCGGTAAAATCTGCTCTAAAAGTACGACATCATCCAAAACACAAGAAAGGCATTGAAAGAGGATTCAGAAAACGTATTCCAGCTTTATGGACTCTGGGAAAATTGTATATCCACCCATGGAAATTATTTTGGAAGAAATGGGACTGTAAATAACGGTAGTGCTATTTCTTTTGTAAAAATTAATTTCCTGGAACTTTTTGAACCTACCATGTATATCATATTTACTAGCTTCATTAAAATTCTAACTATGCATTGTACAGTAAAAATGACTGTAAAACGTTACTTCCGATTTACAAATTGGTTGTCGGAAAAGTCATGACGTATTTTAGCCATGTTTTGCAAAGGTCATTTATTGATAGAAAGAACAAAGATCAATCAATGATATAATGCCCGTTTTGTTCGATAACCTTTTGTCATCTTGAGCTGCAGAATGCCTCGTTCATAGAAGGATCTATCTTTCGTGGCGAAAAACTGCAAGGTGCTGATTTATAGCCTCATCTGAACTGAACGTTATACCACGCAAGAACTGTTTAAGAGAGCGAAACAAGTGGAAGTCTGACGGCGCAAGGTCAGGAGAGTATGCTGGGTGTGGCCACATATCCCACCCAAGCTCCAATAATTTTTGGTTTCTGATAAAACTTGTGTGTGGTCTCGCGTTGTCGTGATGGAACACACCTTTACGATGAACGAGCTCTGGATGTTTTTGGATGATGGATTTGTTCAAACTATCCAATTGCCGACAGTACAAATTCGAATTGATTGTTTGGTTATGTGGTAGGAGCTCGAAAAACACGACACCTTTAAAATCCCACCACACTGGGACCAGAACCTTCCGCTGATGAATGTCTGCTTTGGATGTCGTTTGCGGCGAAGCAGCACCTCGGGACCAAGACCGTTTGCGCAGCACATTGTTGTACACAATCCACTTTTCGTCACCAGTTATCAGTCGCTTCAAAGAAGGATCGTTTTCCTCGCGTTTAATGAGCATATAGCAGATGTTTATACGCGCCGTCAATTGAGTTTCTTTGAGTTCATGAGGAACCCACACATCGAGCTTGCTTACGTATCCCAACTTCTTCAGGTGGTCGTGAACGCTTGAATGATGGATGTGCAATGTGTCAGCAATCTCTCGTGTCGTGTAACGTGGGTTTGACTCGATCAATGCCTTGATTTGGTCGTCATCAACTTCGGTTGGCCTACCGGACCGAGGAGCATCGTTGAGGTCAAAATCACCAGCACGGAATTTTGCGAACCACCGCTGGCACTGACGTTCTTGTAGAGCATTATCACCGTACACTTTACGCAACTTTTCAGAAACTTGACGGGCGTTCTTCCCTTTACGGAAGTAAAACAGTAAAATATGGCGAAAAAGCGCAGTTTTGGTCTTCTTACTTCAACTTGATGTCAAATCTCCGCAAATCAACCAAATCTCTCACTATTCCTTTTAGACTGCAGCTAGAACTGGCACCTGTCGAAGGTCACAGCAATAGCAGAGCTGCGCGTTCCTCTAGTACTTCAAAAACCGCTCAACCGCCATGGGGTGCCAAAATACGTCATGACTTTTCCGACAACCCAATATAATATTTGTCGAATCTTTGTTGTGAAGTCTGGCTTTATCTTCTTTTCTTCGCTGCAAATTGTAGACAGACTCCAATAAGTTGCCTAAGTCACCGGGGAAATACTTTAATATCTACAGAGGTTTGCTAAACCGAGGATTTGTAAACAGAAGAGTTGGATCCAGAAATAGGCGAACGTAGGTTAAAATCAATACGTGGAAACTTCCTAAGGAGAAAACCTTTCCTTCCTACAGAAATTGTGGACAAAAGAAAGTTTTTCGGATTTTTTCCCAGTAACCGAAAAACAAGGATAAATTAAAAAGGATCTTGTTTCGGTGGGAACGAATGCCAGTTTGGATTACCAGTTCGCATTCAATTTTCGACTACTTTTTGTTTTCACATATTCTCCCTCTTTTATCTATATGTAATAGAAATTGCCTCATGTTCCTCACAGTTCGCATTTCGATAGAAGAAACTTTAAAAACATTCAAGCAACACATTCCCATGGAATAGATTTATTCCCGCAAACATTCCTCTACAGACAGCAGCGTAATTCTATTAAATTCGATACCGGTTATGTGTGCAAATTTTCACGCCTAGTTGTGGATATATAGCGAATGATATTATGCAATATCTTACATTAGTAACGACGGGACCGCAGTATGTGAAAATTTTCAGAAAATTCAGAATTTTCGCTCACGACTAGAAGACGTCTGAGTTGTGGAAAAGACTTTGGGAGTCCTTCGTCTTGCAGTGGGTTGATAATTGTTGATGGTGATGAGTTGTTAATGGGCTAGCGTTAATGATAAGAAATAATTGGAGAGTTCAAAGTTTGCAAACCAGAAGTGTACACATTTAGGAGCCCTTTGCTTGAAATTCATATTTCAAAAATATTAATTAATTTTCAGTTATCTTCTGTTGGAAGATTGAAGAGTTTTAAAATGTGCTGCCCATAGATGGAAGCACATTTGTTCTTCGGAAAGCAGGCTTAATTTCTAGGGGGAAAAGTCTATTAATGCTTTTTTGCTTGTTTTAAGACACAAGGAAACAATTACTTTGATTTTCTTTTTAAAATGGCCACTTACCTCATAAAGCCATTGGGAGAGGTAGAGCCTACCTATGGTATGTTATATTTCATGACAACATATATGAAATATCTCAGTAGGACCACAATTTCGGGTCCTCGTTGATACGTCACACCTAAAATTCACAGTAACATAAATTATGCACTAATGGATTAAATACAATTACGTACCTTGAATCTTTAGTCCACTTGAGGTACATTGTTGGTGTGTAATTTTTCTTTGTTTATGGAATTATTGACACCTCTCAATACATGTCGTGTAATTCCAAAAATAACTCCCTGGGAGATGAAATATTCGTTTTTTGATTTTTTCTTTTATGTACCTATGTACAAACACTATTACACTCTGGTTTCAGCTGTTTAAATGCAAGAATAACTATATACATGTTGATACACTGTCTTATTTCATCAATGTTCTCTGTACTTTCAGTTCAATAGCTCAATCTGAAGTTTAAAATTTTTTTATCAGTGAAAGTCACATTCCATCTATGTTCACTGTACCTGTTGCACCAGTAGTTAAATTCGAAATTTAAAATATTTGACTGTTAAAATCCTTTTCTTTTATGTACACTATGTACAAACACTACACTCCGGTTCTAGCTGTTTAAATGTGAAAACGCTATATACATGTTGATACACTGTCTTATTTCATCAATGTTCTCTGTACCTATAGTACTAATAGTTCATTTGAGGTTTAAATTTTTTTATCAATAAAAGTCATATTCCATCTATGTTCACTGTACCTGTTGCACCAGTAGTTAAACTTGGAGTTTAAAATATTTGAGTGTAGAATCCAACAAAAGTTTAAAATCACGGCATGCTTGAGATCCCCAAACCTTCCATCAAACACCTGTTGAAGCTTTAAAATCCATTAGTGCATAATTATGTTACTGACAACATATATTTTTTTATATTCAGCAGAAGTCAGGGAAATGGTTGACACTTGGGATAAAATTAGTCAATAATGGAGTCCCATAAAAATGAAACGCCTTGTATCAAGCAAGTTTAGCACAAAGTATCTTGCAGTTTTATTATTTTCACAATTTCTTATTGAAAGCCATTATTAACAGCTTAAGTTAAAAAAAATAACCAACTGATAATTTTAGGAAAACTCTGTTAACGCTAGCACATTAACTGAATCTGGTTATCACCATCAACAATTATTAATCCACTGCTAGACGAAGGTCTCACAAAGTCTCTTCCACAACTCTGTCTTGAGCAATTGTCCTGCATGTCAATCCGGCATGCTTTCGAACTTCCTCCACTTAATCTCCCACGTGGTTTTCTTCTGAGTCTTTTCTTGCCACTTGGAATCGAGTCGAGTATTCCAGTTATTCAATGGTGGTGAGTTGTAGAAATATGTACAGCTCATTACCTTTACTTTAATCATGTTATGATAAAAATCTTGTCATTTTCGTGTTATATGAGATCTTATCTTCCTTGGTTACATCAAACATGCGTCTCATAACGCATGTTTAAGCTTTCCATAGATTCTGAGTACTTTTCGTTTGTTAAGAACCATGTTTCTGGTCCGTAAGTAAGAACTAGAAGTATGTATCCGTTAAACACATTTTTTTTTAAGAGATAATGATAAATTGCTCTTCCAATTTATGTCTACCTTGCATTGAAAAAGCCTACCAACGCAAAATGAAAGCTTGGCGAATCTTTATGCATATTACACCACGAAAATAAACGGATTTACTTCGCTATAAACGTTCCTTGAGTATTCACGATCTGGTGTATTTAAAATAACGTTGCTGTTGAAAATTGTGCTGCTTCTTCCAAATGCAGCACAATCAGCTTTTAAGCGCCTATGATTTTCTTCTTTAATGTAGCCTTCGCTGGATTGCTGTTGTCTAAACTAGACCTAGCGATTAGTTACTTCACTTTTACGCTGATGAGTCATTACATTATAACCACTCCCAGCCTAGAGAAATGAGCGCGCCTGGAGACCGAACGGTGGCACAACTGAAGTTTCCAGAGCAGTATACATACAACCCGAGGACCGGCTTTCGGTTAGTAGAGTATTTGGAGTCAGAATGGGAAAAATGCCGATTTATCAGAGTTTGATAAGGGACAAATTATGATGGCAAGAACTCGGAAACGGCGCGGCTTGTGGGCTGTTCATGTGCCACTGTAGTGAGTACGTATCAAAAGTGGTGCACAGATGGCAAAACGACGAACCGTCGTCCAGCCGTGTCTCCTCCTCAGCGCATTGATGCTAGAGGGGGGCTATCACGCATTGTTCCCAGCGACCGCAGGGCCATAGTGCGACAAATCACCGGCAGCTACAACAGTGATTATCAGGGCAGTGTGTCGCAGCACACAGTTAATCGCAGCCTTCTGCGCATGGGCCTGTGTAGCCGAAGAGACAGCCGGGTCCCAATGCGCACTGCACGTCATCGGCAACAATGCGTGAAATGGGCCCAAAGATCATCAAGATCGGACCTTGGATGACTGGAAGGAAGTGACCTGGTCTGACGAATCAAGATTCCTCGCGCATGGCGTCGACGGCGGAGCGCGGATACACTGATTACCAACGGAGGCTATTACACCTGGATGCACTGTTGGGCGGAAACATGCCGGCGGCGGCTTTGTTTCCTTGGAACACTTTAGACCCCATTATCCCAACAGCGCAATCCTTGACAGCTGTCAGGTATCTGAACATCGTTGCAGACCAAGTTCACCCATTCAGGGCAACTGTGTTACCTGCTGGTGATGGCCATTACTAACAGTATAATGCGCCATGCCTCACTGCCAGAATCGTCAAGGAGTGGCTCGAGAAACATGCTGGTGACTTTCTGTTAATGCCCTGGTCTCCAAAGTCACCTGCCACGAACCCAATCGAACATTTGTGGTTCGACTTGGAAAAGCGGGTTCGTGCTAAAACACCACCACCTCGAAATGTACGGGAACTGGACGACCTGGTGTTGGCATTATGGTACCAGATACCCCAGGATACCTATCGCTACCTCATCAAGTCGATGCCTCGCCGAGTGGCCGCTGTTTTTCAGACAAAAAAGGGTCTTACAGCTTATTATGTTGGTGGTCATAATGCAATGGCTCATCGCTGTATAAATGCGCCCATTAACCTTCAAATTTTCAGTTTTTGTAAAACCACTGTGTCAGAATCGTTAATAAAATCAGAAACATCTCTGAATTGCCCGTATTTACTGCTCTTCATGAATTCTTATTCACCTCAGAAAATATGACATATCTCCTCGTATTGTGAGAGGAATATTTCTTCCGCCGAATTTACCTGACAGACGGGTGATTCACTTAACGCTACGAGGAATCAGAATTTGCATCGACTGGCGAAACTCAGAGAATGTTCTGATACTTAACACTCAGATAGATCATAACATTCACTTGCTTCGACTGGCGAAATCCGTAGAATGTTTCGATACTTAACTCTTAGGACTTGATCGTCCTGGACGATGTAACAGATAGCATGCTCGAACGGAAATCAGGAGATGAGGGTTGGATTTCGGCTGGAGAGTGGTGTAATTTTCGGTTTTTCTGATGCGATTAATGTTACGCCAAGGACAGCATATACAAGCAATTCAGAGATGTCTGATTGCTACATTAACGATTCTGACACAGGGGTTGGACAGAATCCTAATAGAGTGTGGAACCACCTCTGGTATTCAAAACCGCCTGAATCCTCCTTGGAATGGATGCATACAAATCCTGGACGGTAGTTATTAGGATATTACACCATTCTTCATTCATAAACTGATCCAGGTCCTTGAGAGCTGTAGGAGGAGGACAACAGGATCTTACTCTGTTTCCAACACAAACCACATTGGTTCAATGATGTTCAGATCTGGTGATTGGGGAGGCCAAGGAAGGTGTGAAAGTTCGTCTTCATATTCCTCAATCTATGATTGGACATGCATACACAGAAAAAATGCAAACCCACTGGCGGAATTAAAAAAGTTATTGAACAAGGTTAAAAAGTTAAAAGTCAAACCATAAGAACATTCGGGTTTCCATAAAACCCATTATCAGATGGCTAAACCAAGGAATGTGGGTAACATTAATATACAGACAAGCGTCGTTAAGAGATAATAACGTAAGGAGCGCAAATAAAAGACAGCGCCACAGGTAATGACATCCTGAAATATCAAGTACAAGTTAACATAAAGACTACATTCTTACCCATGTTGTTCCTTCATTCGGAACATCCTGGTCTTTTTGTTTACGCTTTCCAACCTTAGGTTGAAGAAGCGTATATGCTCCAGCTTTGTCCGTCCGTCCTCCCGCTCGCACGATAACTCGCGTAAAAATGGTTCGATTTCAAAGAAATTTTAGTATGTGGTAGGGGATCCGAACCCTACTGAAAATGGGCAAATGGAGTTAAAGGTCAGAACATAGGAGCGGGATCCATTCCACTGCTCTTATGATTCTTAACTTACGTAAAAATGATTCTATTGCGACAAAATTTTTACAAGTTGTTCCGGAGATATACTGAACCGGTTCTGTTGAATGTCATCGAAATAGTGTTAAAGTTCGGACACAGGAGCGAGACTTATTCCATAGCCATTATACTCATAACTTGACTAAAAATGCTTCTATTGCGACAAAACTTTAGTATGTGGTTCCGGACGTATTTCGAACCGGTTCTGTGGAATATCATCGAAATGGGGTTAAAAGTTAGGACACAGGAGCGATTTTTATTCCACAGCCATTATCCTCATAACATGAGTAATGATTTCGGGTATGTTGGAAAGCGTATCATAACCAATGAATTGCATGATTTTACTTACTTGTTAACTTGTACCAGATGTTTCACGATGTCTTAGCTATGGCTCTGTCTGTTATTTGCGCTCCTTATGTCATTATCTCTTAACGATGCTTGTCTATATACTGTATTAGCCTTACCCTCAGTCTCGTTATTTAATTGCCGCACTAGGTATTATCCAGGTATTAGTGCTTCAGGACATTAGTATAATCCAATACCAGGAAATAATCCTGCTGGCTTCAACACAGACACCTGTCTTATAAAAATTACATTTGGGTGTCGATCATCATCATCATCATTGTCAATCATTATCAATCCACTACTGGACGAAGGTCTCCCCAAGTTTCCTCCACAACGGTCTGTCTTGTGCCAGTCTCCTCCATGTCAATCCCGCATACTTTCGAATTTCGTCCACCCATTTCCCATGTGGTCTTCTTCTGGGTCTTTTCCCTTTTCCTGTCCCTTGGAATTCAATCTAAAATTTCGGCTGTCCATCGATGGTCTGTCCTTCTGGCAGTATGCCCAGCACATTGCCATTTCAGGGATTTAACTCTGATCATGATGTCCTCCACTCTTGTCATTTTTCGGATCCACGAGTTCCTCTTTTTATCTCTCCTGGTTACACCAAGCATGCACCTCTCCATGCTACTTTGAGTTGTCTGCAGCCTTTGTATGTCTTTTTTAGTTAAGGCCCACGTCTCTGCACCATACGTAAGCACTGGAAGGATGCATTGATCAAACACTTTTCTTTTAAGACATAATGGCATATTGCTCTTGAAAATTATGCTGTTTCTTCCAAAAGCTCTCCAGGCAAGTTTTGTACGCCGATTAATTTCTTCATCAATCTGACCCTCACTTTATACCTTCTGTCCAAGATAAACATACGTGTCTGTTATCTCCAGCTTTTCTCCATCAATCGATAAATCTTCATTTCTTGTAAAAGCATTGAACATCACTTTTGTCTTCTGAAAGTTCATTTTTAATCCCACTTCTTTACTCTTGTCAGCAAGTTCCTGGATAATACTCTTCAGCTCTGATGGGGTAGTCGCAAAAATGACTACGTATTAGCAAAACGAAGGTGGGTCAGATAATCTCCATTAATCTTTATCCCTTTTTTTTTCCAGTTCAGTGATTGAAAGACATTTTCCAATGTCGCATTAAAGAGCTTCGGAGATATGGTGTCACCGTGTCTCACTCCCTTTCCAATTTTTATGTTTGTTGTATTTTCAAACAGCCGAATCTTTGCACTTGCATTTTCATAGATGTTATTAATAATATTAATGTATGCATCTTCAATACCGCAGGATTTCAGAGCCATTGTAACTGCTGATGGTTTCACCGAATCAAAGGCTTTTTCATAATTGATAAAAGCCATGCACAATGGAAGTTCATATTCCCTCGCTCTTTCAATTAGTTCTCTCAGTACGTGGATATGATCTATTGTGCTGTAGTAACTCCTGAATCCAGCTTGTTCTCTCGGTTGAGCCATGTCCAGTGTCACCTTCAAGCGGTGTGAAAGAACTTTAGTGAAGATTTTATAAACCACTGATAGGAGGCTGATAGGTCTGTAGTTCCTGAGATCCTTAATGCCACCTTTTTTATGTAGCAGGATCATTGTAGCGTTGTTCTAATGCTCAGGAATCTGCCCTTCATTAAGGCATCGAGTGAAAATTTGGGCGAGTACTGTTTCGATTTCTCCACTTGCTTCTTGTATGATGTCTACAGTAATTCCATCTTCTCCTGGAGCTTTTCCCCGCTTCATGTTCTTGACTGCATGTGCAACTTCTGCTGGGAGGACTGGAAGAACCCTGGTACTGGTACCTTTCATGATGTTTGGAGTACATGCATCCTCCCTTTCATATAATTTGGAGTAGAAATCTTTCACTCTTGACAAAATTTCGCCTCTATTACATACATATATCTCAACAGCTTTTATATCAAAGTTTGTTTTTTTCTCATTGGAGGTTTAACGACTACCATGAGCAACTGAATGGGCTATAAGCAGTCGCCCGTCCCTTATTTAGGGCCACTGACTCCAGCGAAGGGAGAGCCAGTGCCGTAAGACAAACACAACATCCATGCCTCACCGGGATTCGAATCCGGACCCTTCACGGACGAATGATCATAAGCCAGCGCTTAGACCACTGCGACACCTGGGCGGATATCAAAGTTTTGACAACCTGCTTTCTACCAACTCTTCTCTCTCCTCTAACTCCCTCTCCACAAACTCTTTATGCATTCAATGAAGTTATTTTTATGTTGTCCTTTTCACTGTCGCGAAAGTGTAAAAGCTATTTGGGGTAAATAATGTGCCGTTCAGCGAGAAAACGTTTAACCAAGAAGTATCTAAACAAACATAAGGAAGCTGATTAAGAAAGTTATTCGCGGATAGTGTTCACACTTTTTAGAACGTTTTTGATAACCAAATTACAGAAAAGAAAAGAAGTTCGAAAAATTGAAACTGGAAACAGCGTGTTACCTGAACACGAAAGAAACATCTTCTGCAGTTAAATATCATCTGCTTAGAAAATGGAGCACGTAAATAGCTGTGGATAGATGGTTATGGTTTTGCACTTTATTAAGAGAAATATTCGCATTCTGTAATTCAAAAACGCTGTGAAAATCATGGGATTAGCATTTCTAAATGTAAAATAAGCAATATTATTAATAATAGAGACAAAATCTTCAAGTGTTGTTTTTAACAGGAAAAAGAACACCAAACGAATATCGAAGAAGGTATGTACTTTTACTACTGTTTCAATAGTAAGGTCTCTGGTCTTAAAAGAAGATCCACCGACCAAAACAGCAATCACTGAGTCTTTTCAAAATCCATGTACCACTGTAAAGGAGGTAATAAAGATTTGAATCTGAAAAAAAAAGAAAGAAAAGGCATAGTGTTTACCGCCTTTTGCCAAGGTACATGGCTGAGCGCAAAACACTGGGCATACTTCTTTATGAAAATCACTTAGCCAGAGACAGATGGAAATTTATTGTGACTATTGATGAAGCATGGATCTACCTAAACGACTGTAACAAAATAATGTCGATTTACTGTCGCAAAAGAGCAGAAAAAGACTTAAAAACTTGGTTCCAAGAATTCAAAGAAAGTCTCAGTAAACGATTCATGATTATTGCTGGTATCTCGTACAATGGGAAATTAAAGTTAAGAAAATTTGAACAGAAAGCTAATATCAATGCTGATTATTGCTAAAATAATGTTTTCACTCCTATATTTAAAGAGGAAATACTGTTCATTTATCCACAGAGCCTTCACAGAGTAGAACTCCATCAGAATAAGGTTACCAGTCATACATCCAAATCTACCAGTCTATTTCTTGAAAAAAGTGAAAGCAGTGGGTGGTATCAAGTCTCTATACCCTTTACTCATATTCCTTCAAAGTCCTCTGATGCGACACCAATGCACCAATTTGCCTACGGACTGTTAAAAGGAGCCTATAACGAAGTAAATTTCTCCGTCATTTCTGTCCACGCCAGGATTCGAACCCGGGTGCCCTCATTCCGGAATAAGTTGCTCTACCAATTGAGCTACGCGGACGTTTGTTCTGACTACTATCTGCCTTTATGTCGTGTGCGTCCTGCTGGCAGGTACGTCACATCTCCTGGTACGTTACATCATCTCCCCTTTATTTATTTTTTTTTTCGAAGTGCTGGAGAAGGGACTCTCTTATTTTTCCTATCTCGCGGTGTGGAAATAACATCACACCATTGCGAGATTTTGAACGGTCGGGTCATCCGGATAGTTCGGGCGCCATTATAATGAAGTAAATTTCTCCGTCATTTCTGTCCACGCCAGGATTCGAACCCGGGTCCCCTCATTCTGGAATAAGTTGCTCTACCAATTGAGCTACGCGGACGTTTGTTCTGACTACTATCTGCCTTTATGTCGTGTGCGTCCTGCTGGCAGGTACGTCACATCTCCTGGTACGTTACAAGCCCTTTCTAAGCTCAGACCTATAACAGTGATTGGACTATGAAAAGCAATAGAAGAACTGTGGAATAAAATACCACTACCAATTTTAAGAAATGCCCTGTTATCTTGGAAATTTAGATGTATCTTCATAGTCCAGAGAAACGGCTATCAGATATAACATTTAAGAAAGAAATAATTTTACCTTAAAGATTTATTATTTTGCTGAAATGTCATTCTAAAATGTGTTACGATCCTTTTTAGAGGTACACGACGCAATGTAGCGTTCAATGTATTCGCGACAAAAACGATCATTTGGAACGTGAAGAGTTTTTTTTCAAGAACAGCTTTTTTTTGCCAATTCAGCTTTTAATGTAAAGTGCACTTATACATTCTTTCAGTAGCTGCATCTCACAGTGCAGCATCTAATTTACGATTTGCCTAGTACTTGAGAGCGAATTTAGTTCCGAAATAACATATTTCTGCTTCATAAATTCATTGTTATGGATTTCAGACGTTTACGGTGCTAAAATTCGGTCTTATGTTATAAAGAATGCGTCTATTGAAAACGGAAGAACATAAAAATAATTTATGTGGATCTCGGAATCGCAGTTCGTGCCGCAGTCTAAAATAGGTTACCGAGAGGAAGTCGTCAATCATTTAGGGGATTTTGAATAGGAAGTGAAAATTCTTTTCATTTTTTTGTCCACCCTCCCTGAAGATCTATTCTCAATAAAAGAATAGAGAAGGAAGAATATCACTTGCCTTGAACGGTCTTCGACAGAATTCCTTTTTTTTCGCTTTGTCCTGTGCCTCGGAAAATTCTTAGACAGAAATCGGACACTGCGATATGGAACAAAGGAAAAGGGGAAAACACTTGTCTTCTTTCTTCGTTAACTGGGTGAAATTTATTGCAGTTTGACGAACTCTTTTGTTTTTTTGGAGCTTATCTGGAAAATTGATCTAGCTTTCAACACCAGTGTATTATGTGCGTTTATTTGCGTTTCTTAAAATCCCTTTCTTTTACAGAGACAGGGAGATTGATGCATATTCTCCTGAATTTTGATTTTTTGGTGATTGTTGAGGGACTTCGTAATCATTGTGTGTCTAGAAACTTCGTAATCCCTATGGGTGGATAACAGAAGATAATTAAAGATGCAATACAGTGGCAAACAAGAATTTTTTTAATGGGAAAAGATTACCCGTATTTAAAAAAACTGTATACGAGCTTATTTATGTCATCATAAAACAACCGCTGGCACTTCTCCCTTCGCTTTTTTGATCGTGACAAATTAACGGCCTCTTAAGGCATCGTTGCTGTTGCGCAGTGGTCAACGCGGTGGCTTCTGATCATTCGTCTTAGATAGGTCTGGGTTCGGATCCCGGTGAGGCATGGTTGTTGTGTTGGTTTTACGGCGCTGGCTTTACCCCTTCCCTGGAACTAGCGGCCCAAAATTAGGACCGGGCCACTGCTTATAGCCGAGTGAGTATTTGCTCACAGTTGTCGTTAAATAAAACAAGAAAGATGACACCGAATTTTCGGGTGTAATAAGCACGTCTTTTGAATCCGTTCTGACGCAAATTAAATTTATCAAAGCTATTCAAAGTCAATGAAACCGGCATGGAAAACAATAATATCTGAAGAAAGAAAGACGTTTTTCAATCGGGTTTTAATCCCTCAGATATTGCTGTAAACGGAATCGTGAGCTTACGCCCTCTGGTTGCAGACTTGTGCGTTAAGAAAAACATGAATTTATACGAGAAACATTTCGCACCGGAAACGCTCTCCAACACAGAAAGAATTTTCAAATCTGACTCTTAGAAACAGAGATATCGACAAAAATAAGATGTGACTTTACGTCCTCTAGTGGGAAAACCATGCATTATTTTAGGAAGAAAGTATTCTCAAAAGGTTTTTCCATATGAGCGGTATCGGTCCAAGAAAAAAAATTAGTCGAGTTATCAGGAGCCCAGATTTTGCTACAAACACATCAGAAGCAGAAATTAACACTTATGCCTCCTGGTGGCCAAACCATTCTTTACCAAATATTAGAAATTATGTGAAAAATATTTTCTATCAGGTCTTGCATGCGATACAGGAAGAATTTTTCAAATCGGAGTTTTAGAAGCAGAGATAACGCAAAAAACGCAATTTACCTTTGTGCCCCCTAGCGGAAAGTCTATGATTTACTTGAAAATTTTGAATTTACAGGAAAAACATTTCGCATCGGAAACACTATCCAACAAAACAATAATTTTTCAAATCGGACTCCTTGAGGTAGAGATATTGACAAAAATATGATATACATCTACGCCCCCTGGCGTAGAAACCATGCATTATTTCAAGAAGAAAATGTTTCTAAAAGGTTTGTCGACATGAGTAGTATCAGTCAACAAACGACTTTTTTTTCAATCGAGATTTTAGAAGTTCATAATTTGCTGAAAATATATGAGAAGCGGAAATTAAGACTTACGCCACCTGGTGGCCAAACCATTGTTTACAAAAATAAGAAATTGTGTGCAAACGATTTTCCATCAGGAGATGTATCCGGTGCAGAAAGAATTTTTCAAATCGGAGATTTAGAAGCAGAGATATAGGAAAAAAACGCAATTTACCGCTACGCCCCGTAGCGGAAACTCTTTAAATTACTTGAAAATTTTGAAACTATATGAAAAACATGTCACACTGGAGACACTATCCAACAAAAAAAGAATTTTTCGAAACGGACTCCTAGAAGTAGAGATATTGACAACAATAAGATATACATCTACGCCCCTGGCGTAGAAACCATGCATTATTTTAAGAAGAAAATGTTTCTAAAAGGTTTGTCGACATGAGTATTATCGGTCTACAAATGACGTTTTTTTCAATCGAGAATTTAGAAGCTCATATTTTGCTGCAAATACATCAGAAGCGGAAATTAAGATTTAAGCCCCCTGGTGGCCAAACCATCCTTTAAAAAAAAAATAGAAATTATGTGCAAACGATTTCCCATCATTCCGCGCAGAAAGAATTTTTCAAATCGGAGATTTAGAAGCAGAGATATAGGGGAAAACGCAATTTACCTCTACGTCCCCTAGCGGGAAGTCTATGAATTACTTGAAAATTTTGAAATTACATGAAAAACATGTCACACTGAAAACACTATCCAACAAAGAAGAAAATTTTCAAATCAGACTCATAGAAGTACAGATATAGAGGAAAATAAGATATACATCTACTCCCTCTGGCGGAGCAACTGTGGAATATTTTAAGAAAATATTCCAAAACGGTTTATCTATGTGTGTGGAATCAGTCCACAAAATAATTTTTTCAATTGATATTTTAGAATGGCAAATACATCAGAAGCAAAAATAAACACTTATGCCATTTTCCATCAGGAAGGAGTCTGTGACGTGCCTGCCCAGCAGGACGCACACTACATAAAGGCAGATAGCAGTCAGAACGAACGTCCGCGTAGCTCAATTGGTAGAGTGACTTATTCCGGAATGAGGGGACCCAGGTTCGAGCGCCGTGCGTGGACAAAAATGACGGAGGAATTTACTTCGTTATAATGGCGCCCGAACTTTCCGGATGACCCGGCCGTTCAAAATCTCGCAATGGTGTGATGTTATTTCCACACCGCGAGATATGAAAAATAAGAGAATCCCTTCTCTAGCAGTTCGAAAAATAAAAATGTGTGATGCTGCATTCCACACTCTAGATTGACTGGGAGTTCTCAAGCGCACGTTCTACAGCGGATGGCTGCCTGCAACGATGGCCCTGTGGTCTGGCTAAATGTTCTGCAGAGATAGATGGTGGTGATCGGCTAACAGGTCCCTGTAGCATCCACCATTCAGTGTTTGTGGGACGATAACCAACGGGCCTAGGTCTTGCTGAGAAAAAGCTCCCAAGGCAAGAACGCTACCTCCCCAAGCCTGTTGAAACCCAACTTTGCGACCAAGGGGTTTACGCCATATGTGAACCCCGCGCCATCAGCATGGTGTAGTAGGAAACGGAATTCATCACTCTAGACGACCTTTTTCCATCTGTCGAAGGTCTATCGCCGACGTTCCTTGGCCCATTCCACGCGTTGTTTGCAATGACTGGGGGTCATCATGGGCACCCTCGTTGGTCTCCCTACATGGAACTCCAGCCTAAGCAAGGTTCGGCGCATGGGGCAGTTGGAAATAGATCGAACTGCTCCGCTGTTGTTACTGGTAGGTGAGTTCGGTGAGTTGCACATCGTTGTTGAGATACCAGTCGTGGCACCCGACACTCACCTCTAGGGGAAACCGCGCACAACTGACCAATGCGAGCCCTTCTGCTGGATGTCTGTATATGGTTAATCCATTCCTGGTACGCCTTTATATAGTAGTACAGGAGCAGATAAAAAGTGCGGTTGTTTCCGAAATACTGGCCTGTGTCCTCCTCGCCTCGACTACCTGGATGCTGCGAAATTGGCTTAAGTCGCCACGTTTCCCCATTACTGGCAAACGTTTACTGATTACGTACAGAGGATAGGTGAGCACAATTTATAGTGCTGAACCTTATATATCACGAGGTACTTTGCTATCGTTCCAGGGGGAAGGAGGTTGTTAATGCAAAGCTACTCCAGTGTCTATTCACTCATTGTCATAAAAGTCCGCGCACCAAGAACAAAATCTGTGAGATTAACGCGAAACTCGGCGAATAGCTAGAGGTAGGGCTGACATGCAAGTAATTAAAGTTTCGTGTGATTTCGAATGCCCGCGCTTCCAAGACTTGCGCTGCAACTGCGATCCTTGGGGCTTATAAGGCGCCGCGCAATGGACTCCATATTCGTGCCGTATTGCACGGTAAGAGTCAGGTGAGATCCCTGAGCGATAGACATGCCGAGAAGCCCCCGTAGATCTGCGTACGGGCAACTGATGGAGTTTGAACGAGGCAGTATCGTCGGGATGAGAGTGGCAGGGTGGATGGCGCGCCAAATCGGCAGCCATTTGGGCCGGTCGGACAGTACGGTGCGATCGTGTTGGGAGCAATGGACACGGGAAGGCACCCAAACACGGCGGACTGGCTGTGGACGACCGAGACACACCACCAGCAGAGATAATCGTGGAATCGTGAGAGCGACACGCACAGATGCAACGACGTCGTTGTCCAATATCCAGAGACATGTGGAGGCTGTACAAGGAACTTCTGTGTCCAACAGAACCATTCCAACACGCCTGGCAGAGCTGAATCTGCACTCTCGACGGCACTAACGTTTTCTGCCATTAAAGTCTGACAATCGTCGGCGTCGATTGCAGTGGTATCAGCAGCCCGAAATGGGGAATGTTGCGGACTGGCGACGTATAGTGTTCAACGACTAATCCCCGCTTCTGTACGAGAACGGACGATCACCGTGTCAGAGTGCGGGGGTCCGCAGGTGAGCGCTACAATTCCGACCTCACTGTACAGCTGCACACGTCCCGAACTGCAAGCGTGTTGGTCTGGGAAGCCTACACGTATGATAGCCGTACTTCCCTGGCAGTGATCCGAGAGACGTAGACAGCCCAGCGTTACGTACAGGAGTTCCCGCGTCCCCATGTGCTGCCTTTCGTGGAGGGGTGGCACGGAGACATTTTCCAACAAGATAACGCCCGTCCGCACACGGCTTGGGTTTCCCAGGTCTGTCTACGTTTTGCTTCGACACTTCCGTAGCCTGATTTAGAGCAGCGTGGCTCTGATTTAGAACAGGACCAGCTGGCGTCCCAGTGTTCGTGATTTAGAGCATCAGTTGCTAGAAGTGTGGGCCAATCTGTCCCAGGATAACATACGGCGTCTCTTTGACTTCATGCCGGACCGTATCACCGCATGACTCCGAGAACGAGGCGGTCCAACGCGGTACTAACGCTGACCGGAATGTGTACCGTATATCCGCGGGGAATCATCCTGCTGCTGTGATATTGTAATCACTTCTGTCCTTGGTATGTACCATCTCATTACTAAAATCTAATTTCAATCCGGCGCCTCCTTTTTCGTGCGAGGATTTTTATGGCAATGAGTGTATATACATAGGTTGTACATTCCTGAAGAGAAAACGGCTGGAATTCTTAAACATAACTTCCTGCAAACGAAGGGTTGACCTAATAAGAGCAATTCGTTTTCTTGAACATTGTTTTCTTAGTCTTATTGTCTCATGGTGCAAAATGTAAAAACATAATTTTCGTAATGATATTAAAATATTACATTAAAAAAAACAGTTTTCCGTAACAGTTTTACAACACATTGAAAATGTTAAAAACTAAAATCTCTGTCAAGCTTATCCACAAATGAAAATTAAATTTAATAACTTTATAACTTTTAAGATATTTCTACCGTTTTCGTCTGCTTCTTTCTTTTCGTACCCTCTGCCGAATGGTGTCCTCGGAGGAGCCACGACTGTACGTATTTTGTAGGATCAAACTCGGCAGACGCCCAACAATTTTTATGAATTACTGTGAGTGAAAGATAATGCCAAACTTCAGGCTGCCCCGTTGGCTCAGTAGTCTAAGCGCTGCCTTATAAACATTCGTCTGGGTTCGAATACCAGTGAGGCACAGATATGAGTTTCATCTGAATGCACTGGCTCTGTCCCTTTCCTGGAACCAGTGACCCTAAATTAGGGACAGACAATTGTTTATATAGCCCATTGTGTCGCTCTCGGTATAAAAAAATACTGTGATGATTATCAGATTTGTCTAAAAAAATTCCCATTAGCTAGAAGATATACACCAATGGTTTGCATAAAAGTTGCTTAGGTTTTCCCTTTCCTTGAAGTTGTAGATATTCTCTAAAACCACGAATCATATCACTGTCATTAAGTTGAAACCTGTTTGCCAAAAATTGACACGACAGATCTTAAAAAAAAATTATTTTTTGAAACATGCATAAAAAATAGGTGGAACTGAGAACAAAAGCTACATGAAGAATTGTTACATTATTGTGACCACCTCCTACTCTTGACGTGAACAGCGCGTAGCCAATGAAAGAAGACACGTGTTGTGAGATGGGTTGGAGGGTATATAAGGTGTGCTGTAGGCATGCTGAAAACATATCAGTCGTTGCTGTCATGCATAAAAGGAACGATTTATCATATTTGCAAAAAGTGATAATTATCGGCTTTCGGGCCAAGGGTGGCAGTATTTCTGAAGAAGCGCAGTTTTGAACTGTTCGCGTGCTGCTTTGTCTAAAGTGTATCGTGATTAGAGGAATGGCACCATTGCGAATAAGTGACGTGGAAACTGTGGAGCACTAAGTACCATTGATGTGATAGGTGAGCGTCGGCTTCGAAGGTGCGTGAGGGCCGATCGACAGTTCAGCTGCTGCGTATGGGGCTCCGATGCAGACGGATGGTCACTGCACCTATGCTAACGAAGGTGCTTGGGCAGAAAAAGCTTACATTTGCACAGCAGTATCGGAATGGGACCTCCGCTAATTGTCAAAGGATTGCCTTCTCCGATGAGTCACGTTTTTTGCTTCATCGAACGGATGGACGTTGGCGTATAATGCGAGAAACATCGGAGAACAAATACTCTTCAACCATTTCTGGAAAAGCACAAGCTGGCGGGGGCAGCGTTACAGTCTGAGGAATGTTTTCGTGACATTCGCTGGGCCCACTCATATCTGAGGAGGGCACTATGGACGAATTCGTTGTGAATCCATCCTTGCAGAAACACGTACACCCATACATGCTGATTGTCTTCCTTGGAACGGATGGGATCTTCTAGAACGACAATGCGACGTGTCACTTAGCTAGAAATGTCTGAGAATGGTTGAAAGAGCAGTATGAAGACTTCAAAAACTTCCTGGCCCCCTAATTACCCAGACTTAAACTCAATTGAGCATCTGTGGAACCACCTTGATCGTGTTGTTCGCTCTATGGATTCTCCACCATGCACCCTCTAACAGCTGTCAGATGCACTCCAGTTAACATAGCCCCACATAACTGTGAACACTTTCCAGCTCTTTATTGAATCGCTACCAGCCTGTCTAACTGCTGTCCGCGCTGCACAATGCGGTTAATATAATGCGGTAATTAGCTGGTGGTCACAAAATTGTGAATCGATCGTGCATTAGAAAAGCAAAAGACCGAAGACGTACGAAAATTCAATTGTGAAGTAGTGAATAAAGCAATTGAGAGCAGCCAACGCTTGAAGAATCAAATGGTCATCTCAGTAAGGTATTACAGTACTTTGGAAGGAAGTTGGTACTGAAAAAAGAAATAGAAGCGAAACTGTGAAGAAAGTTAAAGTATATGAAAGAGGTGACGCGCATCTATGCCAGACTTAAAAAAAATGTATCAGCACCAAGGTTCCTCCAGTGTTCTCGAAAGAGGTTGCACATAAAATTAAGCACATGAAACAGGGAAGGGCTCCAAGGGTAGATGGACATTCCTTGTACATTTTACACGAAGCCAGTGGAGAAACAGAAACTACACTCGTCCAAAATTTCACTAGATATGCTAATGAAGGAAAGACTCCTGAACCTTCAGAATTCTGATGATATAGAGGGTGAGTCGAAAGTTTTGCAATATTTAGATCACTTTCTATCTTCATACGCACCTTTACGACGAAAGCTGACTAGCATTCAAAGTATATAAAGATGTTGAACCATCTTTAGAAATCTGTCTGACAGTTCTTTGATTCCACGGCGGTACCAGTTCTTGTTCTTCGAGGCGAAGAACTCCTTCACCCCAGATGCCACCTCTTCCTGGTTGTTGAAGTTCCGCCTGCGAAGGAAGTAGGCCATTTACCGGAAGAAGTAATAATCCGACGAGGCAAGATCCGGACTATATTCTGGGTGCGGCATCAGCTCAATGTCTTCAAGTTCCTGGAGTTTCTCCCGGGTCGTTCGCGCGGTATTAGGCTGAGCGTTGTCCTGCTGTAGGAGAGCGCGCTTTCTCTTTACCAGTGCCGGAGACTTCTCCAAAACTGAAAACATCCGCTCCAGATGTTCAGAGTAGAGGTTGGCGTTGGTGGTCCGACCACTTGGAACAAATTCGTAAAGGAATATCTCCTCGAAATTCCACCAGACGCAGAACATCACCTTGTACTCGAAGCGCTCACGTTTGGCAACAGGTTCAGGAAGCTGACCCGGGCTCAACCGCAGCCATTGCGCGTTAGAATTAAGGAAATAGACCCGCCTTTCATCGCACGTAACAAGTTTCTTGATGAAACGTACATTTCGCGGGTTTTCTAGTAGTTCCGTGCATTTTCCCACTCGGCGGTTTGCTTCATCTGGCGTCAGTTCGTAAGGGGCAATGCGGCAGCTCCTGTAGACCTTGCCGAGTTCCTGGAGGTGACGAACCACGGTGGTCTGTGATATGCCCAACTCGCCAGATAATCTCCGAGTGCTGGTTGTCGGGTTTGCCTCTACGGCCTGGCGCACGGGCTCCGAATCCATACTTCGCAGCCTACTTGACCTTGGCTGATCGTCGAGGTTTCTGTCACCTGAGAGAAATTTCTTGAACCATCTGGTTGAAGTGCTGTGGTCCACGGAACCTTCCTCTTTCACATGGCAAATGTTTCGTGCTGTTCATCTTTATGGCGTCCAACGAAGAACAAGAACTGTTACCGCCGTGGAAACTAAGAACTGGCTGACAGATGGCTAAAGACGGTTCAACACAATGGCGTATACTTTGAATGCTAGTCAGCTTTCGTCGTAAACGTACGTATGAAGATATAAAGTGATCTATATGTTGTGGCTGTTCATCTTTTAGGTGTCCGAACCACAGACAGAACGACGACATGCTAAGTTGTTCACAGCAACGATAATCACTTTATATACCTTTCGACTGACTGCAGTGCTCGACTTGAACTAGTTTAAACACGTGACATACGCGCAGCAGCACATGCGTTTATGCAAATATTGCAAAACTTTCGACTCATGCTCTGTAGATGCTTTCAGGGCAACATCGCAACGAAACGACACCATGTGGAGGGAGTTAAAGTCTACAAACCCTCTCAAAGCTAAAACGTTTCGTTTAGAAAGGTCAAAACTAATCAAGTGGGTGAAAGTAACCACCTCCGGTTACCTTCAGTACCGTTGATGAGGTCCCATGCAGTTTGAATATACATCGGTTTCCATAAATTAAGCAACAAACTGAAAAATCGCAATAATTTGTCGAAATATAGTTCAAATTGCACGAAATGTGCATGTGTTACGAGAGAAAGCATACAGCATCGATGTAAGGTAGGCAAATGAGTGGCGCTGGCAGGGCTTTATGCAAATGCGGAAGAGCTTAAAACCAGCTGCTTTGGAGAGAGTCGCCAATTCATGTGCGGCAGTGAATGACAAGGTTTCGATATAGCGATTTTGTTAACATGACTTCGAGACGTCACTTACCAGCAGAGTTACGCTACAGTACGATAGGCCGACTCGAAGCAAGGCAACGGCAAGCGGACGTCGCAAGATGGCTCAACGTCGATCGCTATGTGGTCTGCAGGATGATGTAGCAGCAGTTCCAAGCCATTGGTTCAGCTTCCCGAATGTACAGCGAAGGTAGGCCAAGAGCGACGACCTCTGCAGATGACCGGTATTTACGGCTTTTGTCACGGCGGAAAAGGACGGCTACACAGACTCATCTCAGATCTGTGCTTGCGGCAGCCACCGGACAGACAATATCAGCTTCGACGGTAAGCAGAAGGTTACATGCGGGAGGACTCTACGCTCGCTGAAAGGTGTTATGCGTGTCCCTCACCACCCGCCACCGGAGGGAACGTTTCAATTGAGCACGAATGCACGTGAACAGTACTCAAAATGAGTGGAAGTCCGTTCTGTTCATTGATGAGTCGTGATACTGTTTATAGAGTGATTCTCGCCGAGTTTACATCGGGAGAGAGACCGATTATCGCTATCTTCCCTCTAATATCCGGGAAAGGGACACCTATGGGAGTGGTAGTGTTCTGGTATTGCCAGGCATATAGTTAGGCGGCCGCACCGACCTCTATGTGTTGCCACATGGAAACCTCAATGCTCAGAGATATAGAGACGACATTTTGGACCCTATTGTTCGTCCGTATGCGGCTGCAATCGGCAATAAATTCGTACTGCAGGTGGATAACGCCCACCCTCCCACAGCTCGCCTCGTGGACCAGTACCTGGAAAAGGAGACTATAGTTCGTATGTTGTGTGGCAAGCACACTCTCCCGATCTGAATCCCATACAGCATGTCTGTGATGATCCCGGGAGGCGTGTTGCTGGCCTCCAGCCCCTACCCTTAACCCTGCAACGGCTCCGCACTGCTTTACTCGGACAGTGGACGCAGCTAACCACGGAACTGCTCGGCAGACCTAGACAATGGACGCAGTTACCCACGGAACTGCTCCGCAGACCTAAATAATGGACGCAACTACCCACGGAACTGCTCGGCAGACCTAGACAATGGACGCCGCTACCCACGGAACTGCTCCGCAGACCTAGACAATGGACGCAGCTACCCACGGAATTGCTCGGAAGACCTAGACAATGGACGCAGCTACCCACGGAACTGCTCCGCAGACCTAGACAATGGACGCAGCTACCCACGGAACTGCTCGGCAGACCTAGACAATGGACGCAGTTACCCACGGATCTGCTGGGCACCATAATTAACAGCATGGAACATCGCTGTCGAGCCTCTATTGTTCTTCGGGGTAACGACACTCCGTATTGAAGTACTTTTTTATTTCATGTTGATATTTATATTTCTGTATTTTCATTTTTGCATCACTCATACAAAATGTAAATACTTTGTATCACAAATTGTTATGGTTTTTTTTGTTGCATTTGGCTAGAGAAATCCGACCACCAAATTTCATCCGAGTCGGTTGCATACCTTTTTGAGTTATCACGATTTTTCCATTTTTGCTTAATTTATGTAAACCAGTGTATATGTGCCATTCATCTTGAAGGTGGACCAAAGCACATCGATACCCTGGTCGACAAGAAAAATGAGATAGTTTTGGTAAACCATTATTTTCCTTAACCTTACCTCAGAACACGTTAATTGAAATATCAGTTCATTTTCTCTTTATCGGATACATTAATCTCGACCTAATGGGAGATTTATCATATTTGCTTCCTCTTGTCTAAGTTCTAAAACTGCACCTCGTCGAATCATAATCATGTAACGTCGAATTTTGCTATCCGTCCCGCTAAATAGAGAAGCATTTGGGAGTGTGTTTCATTTCATTTTCTTATCAGCAAAAGAAAAAAAAACTTGTGTGCGGCTTCCGGAACTATAGTTTAGCGTTCCAGAAAAAAAATCTTTATCTATTTCACGCTCTGTAGCGGTGCTTTAGGTTTGCTGTTTCGCTTTTGTGGCCATAAATAGCAATCGAACGATCGCAGACCACACAGTTTCTTCGAAGTAATTCGTGCGTTTCCATGAAGGGCGAACAGACATAATTTCCAATATCTTGTGAACGGAGCCAAACTTTTATTCGGAGCCTGTGAAGACATAGGTCGTCTTTTGTTCTTCGCTGTTGCGTTTTATTATCAGCTAGAATCCGAAGAAGAATGGCATTGTTGAACAATAGCTTTCATGCGTTTCTCCTTCTGGTTTTTCATCTTTTTCTTTTTCTGCTTTCAGTTACGAAGCTGTGATTGTTTATTTTCCCATGCGGGATACGTCGGAAAGGCGTAATCTGCTGAAATAACAATAAGGAAAGGTATAGAGCACGCTTATGGCACATCAACCTGAAAATAATTGCAACAGTCAGGAGCACATGGCTCCTAATGCCGGAAAGTTCCCTCCTCCCAAGAACTAATCATGCTTTCCTTCGCTGTATTCTTCCCTCAGCACTTTTGTCAGCATGATGTCAGGGTACATAAAATTGGCGAGAGAGTTTCCCGCTTTAAACTGCGGAGTTTGCGAGAAACTCTCCTGTTGACCTTATCTCAAAAGCTTGTCTTGTGAGCTTTCAAGGGGATTATATTTCGGGACAAGATAGATTGAAAAATACCTTAAGAACTTTTATCCTTTTCCTCAAGATACCGTGGAAGCTCGTGGTTTGAAAAGTTATATGTGAATGATTAGAGCGATATTTCCACTCGACCAACGGTTTCGCAAGCATTGTTATTAAGAGTTTTCTGCTTAAAGAAACAGTTTTTTTTTCGTGTTAGCATCTCTTCTCTCTGCGAAAGGAGACTTTTCTTTCCATTTTTAAGGAGCCTGCGTTCTTCAGGATTTAAAGAACTTTCTGATGGAAAACTTTAAAACACATTAAAAAAGCAAACTATTTTGCGAGCAATATTACAAGAAAAATATTCGTTGAAAAAGGGTATTCCTCCAGAAAAAGTCTCTTCTTGGATGAAGTATAAAACGCTGGCTTTGGGAATAAATGATGCTTCGTTTCTGCTGCCTGGATATTGAACGTAACACATGACAACGGGAAGGCATGTTACGACTTCCAATATGACATGCTAGACTTACTGCGAATCCGCTGAAGATGACGGGTCTTGCTCTGTAGACACGGGAAATATTGTGCAAAGCTACATAACGCGGTGGAACATGCTGTTTCTTACTTGTGCACCATGTAGAATATCCATGAGCTATTTAGTATGCCGTTCTAAGCATGCAAAATATACTGCTCATAAAGAATTAGGGGAGCCACAGATATTGTAATGAAAATCCTGTTCGACTGACTTTCTTGAAAGTAAGGTATTATTTTTTATGTAAGATATATTACAGTATTCACAAATGTGGGTAAGGAAATGCATATTAGCAAATTTTATTCATTATTATTATTATTAAATGCACATGATACGATATGCTATACAACAATACGAATTCCTGTACAAGAAAAAATGCGTTCTGGAAGGTGGTAACTGACTTCTAGTACGAAGTGTGGTCTCCTCGATAGTGTAAGACCGCTGCACACCTGTTTGGCATAGAACTGATGAAGTTATCGAGAAGATTTTGGGAATATCTTCGCCATTCCTTAATGAGGACAGTCTCCAGTTTGCTAGGAGTCAACAGAAGGGCCACTTGAGCTGCAATACGTCTGCCAAATCCATTTCAGGCATGCTGAATTGGATTTAAGTCGGGGAGAACATGCTGGTCACTCCATATGCTTGATTCTCTCTTCTTGAAGCATGTTGTCCACTAGCCGCGCTCTGTGACGTCGACCGTTATCTTTCCTGAAAAGGAACGAACCGCAGACAGCTGCAGTATACAGCATGACTATACTACAGATCTAAGAATCTCGACTCTGTATCTCTGGGCCGTCAGATTGCCGTTTCGGATAACGTACAGATCCGCATGTCCACCGGTACTTATGCCTTCCCAGACAATCAATCTATGTCCGCCGTAATATGATGTTTTCTGCACAGAAGCTGGGTTATTTCGTATTCCGGGTTCCCTCCAGATAAGAATTTGTCGATTGTCAGACCGCAGAATGAATCTTGACTCGTCAGAGAAAAGAACGTGACGCCCCTCGTCATGTCCCCAATCACGATGTTCCTCAGCTCAGTTTCTAGGGCTGTATGGTATCGTGCAGTTAAAGGGTCACACACATCATTGGTCTACGTAAATAGAGACCAACTTGGTGAAGGCGATTACGGATGGTTTGAGTTGACAACCTGTGTTCTGTTGATTCGAAAAGATCTCACTGGAGCTGAGTAGTATTTTGCCGCTTGCTCCGACTGGCTGTTAATCCCTTAAGCGGCCGTTGTACTTGAACCAAATGGTGCAGAACCTTTTCTGAGATCCTAAACAGAAATGTTCGTATACCGACTGGGTTCTACCAAAGCTACGACAAAAAAAAACCTTTATTCCTCTCATCTCAGCAGTACAGACTATAAACATGTTCAAAATGAATAGATCTCGCTTCTATAGACGCCTATGACCCCAGACATAATGGCGACGGGCCCATCATGTCAGTAATAAGGACAACATGCCGCTAATAAGGACAATAAAATAAAGGCAACGTAATAAGGACAACATGCCACTGGAGAGAAAGAAGTACCTCAAACATATCTTTTTTCTTAGGTTAATGGACGTCGTTATAGCTTTTTTTAGCAGGGAATCAGTTAGGAAGTAGTATCAAAAATCACTCAAAATGACCACTTCGACAAAGTGGTCACTTAGTGTGAATCATTCCATTAAACGATCACTTTGAAAGCTATGATGAAAGCAACGCCCCCTGATGCTCAAAGATTCACTCATTCCAGCAGTGTTCCGCACATTTTGTAGACAGCGAATATATTCGTTCGATCTAAATTCAGCTCATTTTGCTAGCCCCGAGTTAATTCGTTCCAGCCGGTTAAACGGTTAACAATAAATAATGGTCGTCCCTTGCTGTAGTTGCTAGTGGACAGCCTTGACCTTTCCTTCCTCGAGCACTTCTCGTATCCTGAAATCTTGTCCACAGTTAGGAAATAACGCTTCGTGATACTCCAATGGTGTCTGCAACCACCTTCTCCCAGCCTTCCGATATCCCTCCACGCCGTTGATACCGCTAAATCATGCTGTCGAGTCATCGTTCGAACCGAAGACTTCAAGAAAGGCGAAATATCACAGTAAACGCTGCAAAATAAAGGCGCTTTCGGGAAATCTTTGTTTTTATCCCAATCTGTGATTCATGTATTCTGACATTAGACTCTAATTTGTATAAGAATATGTATGATTCGGGTGTTTATGTCACACTCGACTTGCGTTTTCCACATTTCGATAACACATCCCACGACTGGGTTACATAAGGTTGCCAATGTCATACACTCCCCTAATTATTTTGAGCAGTGTAGTATCACTTTCCCGGAATTCTAAAGTATGCTGTTATTTATACAAAGATAACACACTGTACTACATTGCCACACAGTATATAGCATTGCTGGACATGAAATATCGCATGCCGCCCTGTTGCCGTAGTGGTCTGAGGCGCTGGCATCTGTCCGTTTGTTCGATATGCGCCAGAATGAGGCATGGCTTATGTCTTTCTCATATGAATCTGGAACTTTTCAAGAACCAGCGGCCTCAGGCTTAGGACGGGCGGCTGCTTATGACCATAAGAATTGCTCATGGTCTTCTGTGAGTACCGATAAAAATTTGGTGCTTCCAGCGATTAAATGTAGTTGTTACGCAAAGCCATGTGTCACGTCATTCCTTATCCAGCCGTGAAAACACTAGTAAATACTACATCATGGACTGTAGAGTCATTCCTCATGGAATATCGTCTTACTGCCTATCAGCATAATACTGTGTCAGTATCTTGTGACATCACATGGATTGTAGAGTTGCCGTCTAGCCTCATGAAATAGCGTTAGTATTGTAGCATGTGTTGTCGTGTTGTTATTTAGTCATGAAATAGTGTCAGTATTGTAGCATGGATTGCGATATGGTGTCTGGACACATGAAATAGTGTTAATATTGCAGCAAATATTGTGGATTTGCTGTCTAAAGTCATGAAATAGTGTCAGTATTATAGCATGGACTGTGATATGGTGTCTAGCCCCATGAAATAGTGTTAGTATTGTAGCATGGATTGTGGTGTTACAGTCTAGTCACATGAAATAGTGTTAGGATTGTAGCATGGATTGTGGTGTTGCTGTTTAAAGTCATGAAATTATGTTACTATTGTAGCAGGAATTGTGGTGATGCTGTCTAGAGTCATGAAATAGTGTTAGTGTTATAGCATGGACTGTGGTGTTGCCTTTTAAAGTCATGAAATTATGTTAATATTGTAGCATGGATTGTGGTGTTGCTGTCTAGTCACAGAAAATAGTGTTATTATTATAGCATGGACTGTGGTGTTCCTGTCTAGCGTCATGAAATAATATCAGCACTTTCGCATGGATTGTGCTGTTTCTGTCTAGAGACATAAAATGGTGTTGGGACTTTAACATGGATTGTGGTCTTGCTGCTGAAGATAGTTAGTGTGTGCGTAGCAAGGTATCATGTTGGCGATGATATCCGACTTTTAATTTGAAACGAGACGCTGAGCGTGAAATGTGTCACCATGCTTGTACCTCGGGTAACAGTCGTATTAACGTTTTCTCCACAGAAAGGTGATAACAGTCCGTATTCCTCATACTTTGTTGCTTTGAATCAAAATCTTACCAACATACTTAAAAAAAAAGGGGGAACGTCGTGGAAATGTACACAGGTGTTCTGAGATTGAAATAGAAACAGAGAATTAACAAAAGATCCAAAATTATGTATAAAAAAGTAGATAATGAAATGCGGAGAAGCCCGCTTATAACGAACTTGTACTTAACAAGATCATGCATCTAATGAGCAAAACGGGAGCTTTCATTTGCCATGATGATAATCCAAAGCAAATGTGCGCCCATTTTTTACTAACAAATATAATGAAATCTCCAGATTTCACGAGGGGAAGAAAACCTAAGATCATCACTTTTAATAAGTACAGTAACGGAAACTTCATGAAATTCCATATTTATTGAATCAGAGAAAAATTGCTTCGGACTGTTCTGGAATGGTGGAATGGAAAAGCTAGCATAGAGGACGAAATTGTAACAGCGCAGGGGATCTTGATGTGCGAGTGGAAGAGAGTTGATAGCAATGCAATGGGAAGTCAGTACATCAAATCAAATGCTAAAGAAGCGAGTTGTGCAAGCGACTCTTGCTTTGGTATATATATATATATATATTAAGGAAATACAACGATACTTCAAAAACATTTTATTTTTCGTGTCGACCCAGGTTTTGCTGAGTTCTGGTTCAGCTTCATCAGGAGGAATGACACATACATATTCAAATCGCATATGACATCATCAACGGTGTTTATGGTAACGGACTTTAACTTGCTGTTTCCACGCGCTTGATAGAAGTGGTGTGGATGCCATGTCGTTGAGAAGTTGCGAGGTATTCTGATATACTGGGTGTTTCAAAACAGAGTGAAACAAGTTTTTATCTCTTCAACGGTTGATCACAGATGCATACTTTTCAAATAGAAAGATGCTCAAAATGTCGTGAAGGCTTATGACATGGTAGTTGCATCTGGAAAAAGTTTAATAAAAAAGTTGGGCAGTGTCCTAATTAATCTAAAAAAAAAACAAATTCCGTCATTCTGCTTGCAAAACTCGCGGAGATATTCGCGATGAAAATTGTAAAAAATGTATCGTCTGAAGACCGTTTCGGGCGAACGGTAGTTTGTTTAGTTGCATTGCCCTGGAGCACTAAAAGCTAGTATGGGAAGAGCTCTCGCGCGTGCAGGAAATTGCACCTGCTGAACGCACATGTTTTATGATTTTCATCGTGAATATCACCGCGAGCTATGCAAGCAGAATGACGGGGGTTGTTTATTTTAGACTCATTAGGATATTACGTAACTTTATTTGATTAAACAGTTTTCTGCGAAGGCTGCATAAAAGAAGATTTTTTATTTTTATGCAAATACCACCCACAGGGGTGCAACTGCCATGTCATAAGTCTTTATATCATTTTGAGTATTTTTCTAGTTGAAACTATGTATATGTGATCACCCGCTGAAGAGATGAAAACTTGTTTGAATTTTTTTATAAACACCCGTATATGGAAATCTTCCCAAAATATAAGTTTTTGGGGTTAAATTCGGCTTGCCGATTAGTTTCGCTTCTCCAAAGATAAATCTATGGCCGCTTTCGTAGCAGCGTTTAGCCATTGATGATTTCTTTAAATTATTACAGTTCTTAGTATAGCTCTCGTGCTTCAATCAAAAACGCAAGACTCTGGGAGTCAGTCCTACATACAAAATGGCACATTCGTATAGGGTGTGATAAATTCCGCACATGTTTTATTTGCCACCCCGGTGGCGCAGTGGTCTAAGCACTGCTACGAAAGCGACTATAGATTTCTGTTTGACCATTCGTCCGAGAAGGGCCCGGGTTCGAATCCCGGTGTGGCATAGATATTGTGTTTGTCCTACGGCTCTGGCTCGCTACTTTCCCTGGAGTCAGTGGCCCTAAATTGGGGACGGGCGACTGCTTGTAGCCCATTGAGTTGCTCACGGTGGTCGTTAAACTCACAATCAAAAGAAAAAAAAGTTTTATTTGTATGCAAATTGCACCCACAGGAGTGCAGCTGCCGAAGATCTTTGCGCCTGTCGTAAAGTTTACGTCATTTTGAGTATTTTTCTATAGAGCGATTCACTCGGGACTTTACCCTAAAAAAGAGCTATATTTCTGAAAGGGGAAAACATTTCAAGCTGAAATTTGAAGACTTACCTTTTCACAATCACACCGACATCAGAAATGTTGAAAATGTCCGCATTTGTATCCAAACAGATATCAAATCGTCGCTGCATATTGTCAAATGTACGCCTCGGCATGTTGGCATCTATTGCTTCAATTTTCTGTGTGGTGTTGTTTTTCACCTGCCGAATAGTCCTAGGCTTATTGCTGTATACAGTACCTTTCAGATGATCCCATAAGAAGTGATCGGGTGGAGTTCAATCTGGAGACCTGGGTGGCCATAAACCTTTGTAGATAACCCGATAGCCGAAAAAACCTCGAATCTCTGCCGTGCTGGCATTGGAAGTGTGTTAAGTTGCACTATCCTGTTGGAATGAAGCCATTCTGCAGTTCAATATCATAGAGTTGGTTCACGAACTGCGTGAAGATATTTCGATACACTTTTGTGTTGACAGCCTGTACAAAGAAAATGGAACCGATTATCCGGTTCCGTGAAATGGCGCACCATACGTCAATCTTTATGGGATGCATCCTTTCCTCGTGAATGACATGGGGATTCTCACTCGCTCATATGCGTGTATTCTGTGAATTCACGTAGCCTGAAAGGTAGAAGCTGGCTTCGTCCGTGAACCACATCATGTCTAATACGCCTGAAGTTTGACTGACAAATTCCTTATACCACCGGCAGAAATGCATTCGCTTCGGCATGTCAATTGGTAACAGCTCATGAACAACTGTTACAAGATATGGCTTAAGTTTACCCATTTTTGCAGCCCTCTGGCAGGTGAAATATGGCAGTCATGTTTCTTGCGACAGCTAGCGTAACGATTTCTTTGGAGACTGCAACAACCCCTTTTTCACACACTAAACAGTGTTTTCTGACATTGCGGGTCGCCCTTCTGAATGCGAATCAACAAGGCTTCCTGTAGTCTCAAATTTCTTAGCAATATTTGTAATCGTTGGCTTCGTAGGCAGTTCCCGAACGGGAAATTTCTTCTGAAACTCTTCCTGACACTCATTGAAAGAACCAGAATTCCAATAACTTCGAACGATAAACACGCGCTCAGCAATTGTACACCATCGTACTCCACGCTAGCCCACGGACAAAGAGAATGGCGCGAAACCGTTTCCACCAGACTCCGTGTAATGTGGCGCCATCTGGGCATACGAGCCAAACGGCGCAGATATGAATGTGAATGTCAGAACGTACGGCACTTCGACTTTAAATTTCAGCTTGAAATGTTTTTCCTTTTCAAAATTAAAACGCTTTTTTCGGTAAAGTCCCGAATGAATCACTCCGCAGTTGAAATTCTGTAAATGTGATCACTCGTCTGCGGAGATAAAAGCTTGTTTAAATATTTTTTTGAAACACCAGGTATACGGAAAGCTTCCAAAAACATTATGTTTAAATCTGGCTTGTTGATTAATTTCACTTCTTGAAAGAGAAATCTATGGTCACTTTGTAGCAGCGTTTAGCCATCGATGATTTCTTTAGGTTACAGTTCTAAATGTAAAGCTTGTGTTTCTTCAAACGAAAACGCAATGGCCTACGGATCTGTCCCATATATGAAATGCTACATTAACATGAGATTTGAAAAATTCCACACTAGCTTTTATCTTCAACGTAGTCCTTTGATCCAAAAAAGTTCATTTTGTTTATGGGTTTAAAAACCTCTTTAAAATTAAAGGTTTTCCAATTTTGAAGGCAAAGTCACAGGAAAACGGAACATTGGCAAAGTTCACTCATAATGGGTGTATCATAGGAGTTAACGTGGTGACCGGCTTTGGTTTCCCGAATTTTGTCACAGCTTTGTCTATAATGAAATGGTTGCATTCTCTCTGAGCGGCAACACGTTTAAGGAAATCAAGTCGTTTTTTGAAACAGTCTTCATTTGAATATACACATGTAGGTATTGCACGATATACATAATTCTAAAAGGTGCTGAGTTTTTATTGCCCAGGGTGATTGGACTTGGCATGTGGAGGTGAGGTGATAAATTTTAGTTACTAGAGACCCATTTGAGCGTGAAATCAGGACGTTAAACGTTGCTTTTAGTCTCGTAGCTGAATTGAATGTGATGACCAATGAAATTTATAAATTTCACAAATTTTGGAATTTCATAATTTTTTTTCCATTGATTCTACTTTAAATCATACATTAAGTTTAATATTCTACTTAAAATCATAAATGTTTTAAGATTGACCCGTTGAATAAGATTGCGTATTTAGGAAGCATGTTTCACAGAGAGAACAAATTAAATGGATAAATTAGTAGGCGAAGAATTCTTCATTGAAAGTCATAGCAGCTTTGGAAGGTTTTCACAAGAATGATCAGTTCTCAAGAGAGTCCCTTATGGCTGTGTATGAAAGTGTAATTGTTCTTACCCTGATGTATGGCAGTGAAACCTGGATACTACAGAAAAAAACATAGGAGTCGTTTGTGCCCTGCAGAAATGCGTTTGTGGCAAGACACGTTCTGATCGTAACAGGAATGAATATGTGTTGCAGTTGTGTAATGTAAAACAACATAATGTTAGCAAGGTGCAGACTAATATGCTTCGGTTGTTTGGCCATGTTGAAAGAATGAGTGATGAGATGCTTACTAAGAATTTTTTTTTAGCAAAATTGCAGGAAGGGAAGGCCAAGGAAGTCATGGGAAGATCAGATTCAGGAGTGTCAGCATCAGAAGATGATTGCGAGTATGGATCCAGAAAAAACACAAGTGCTGAGAAACTGCTGGCCACCAGCTGGCAGTGCTGGGTCACTGCTGGCTGAAATCTGCCGCTCACGGCTCGGAAGCGGTCCGTTGGTGGCAGCGCTATTAGTTGGCGAGCCATTGATGGCCCTGCAGCATCGCCGTGAATTGTGGGCCTCCAAGCAAGTGCCACTAGTGTCCCATTTCTGGCAACCGATACAACCCTAACAGCAGGTGGAAGCAACGAGACTGCGCATGCGCAGAAGCAACACTTGCTGTGTCTCTCATGGTGTCAATTAGTTGAAGGCGACGCTATCGCCATCGTGTTATTTTAGTGGATGTTAAGAAAACCTAATGAAATTCCACGTCGACGAAGATATCAGATTAAGCCATGAAATACACCCACTCCATTCCATGAATAACAATTCATGGAATGGAGTGGGTGAATAACAAGAAATAATTTGAAACCGCTTGAAACAAATGTCCTGGAAAAACATTAAAAAAACGTCTGTTGGAAAAATAAAAAGAATTGCACGCGTACAAAATTTATTAATTATTTGAAAGAAAAAAAACGCTGTGTGGATATAATGTACTCATCTATGGGTTGAATACACACGCGCACAAAATTTATTAATTATTTGAAAAAAAAAAAAAAGGCAATGCTGTGTGGATATAATGTACTCATCCATGGGTTTGAATACACAAGACGGGGAGGAATTCGCTTCTAAAAATAACGAGAAGCAAAATAAAATATCTTTCCTCTTTAAAACAAATGTAGCTTCGGACAATGGAAAGGAAAGATACAACGTTAAAAATGTAACAGAATGTGACATGTTCAATATCTAGAGACATGTAGCTGCTGTACAAGGGACTCCTGTGTTTGCCAGAACCATTTCTAGACGCCTGGCAAAGACGAATCTGCCCTCTCGACGGCCCTTACGTTTTCTGCCGTTAACACCTGACCATCGTCGGCGTTGTTTGCAGTGATGTCAGCAGCGAGCAACGTGGAATGCTACGGACTGGCGAGGTATAGTGTTCAGCAACGAATCCCGCTTCTGTATGGGAGCGGATCACTAGTGTATCAGAGTATGGAGGACCGCGGGTAAGCGCTACAATCTCAATCTCACTGTACAGCAGCACACGTCTCGAACTGCAGGCGTGATGGTATGGTAAGCCATCGCGTATGACAGCCAGACTTCGCTCGCAGTGATGCAAGGGACGTTAACTGCCTAGCGCTACGTACAGGAGATCCTGCGGCCCATTGTGCTGCCTTTCCTGGCGGGGCGGCACGGAGCCATTTTCCAACAAGATAAGTCCCATCTGCACACGGCTCGGTTTTCCCATGACTGTCTATTTCATGCTACGACGCTTCCGTGGCCTGCCAGATTGCCTGATCTCTCGCCCATCTAGCACGTGTGGAACCAGATGGGACGCCAACTTTTTCCATGTCCCAGTGTTCGTGATTTAGAGCGTCAGTTGCAAGAAGTGTGGGCCAATCTGTCCCCGGATAACATAAGGCGTCTTATAACGAAGTAAATTTCTCCGTCATTTTTATCCGCGCCGGGGTTCGAACCCCGGTCCACTCATTCCGGAATAAGTTGCTCTACCAATTGAGCTACGCGGACATTTTATTCTGATTCCTATCTGCCTTTATGTCGTGTGCGTCCTTCTGGCAGGTACGTCACATCTCCTGGTACGTTACATCATCTCCCCCTTATTTTTTTTTTTTTTTTGAAGTGCTGCTCTTATTTTTCCTATCTCGCGGTGTGGAAATAACATCACACCATTGCGAGATTGTGAACGGTCGGGTCATCCGGATAGTTCGGGCGCCATTATAACGAAGTGAATTTCTCCGCCATTTTTGGTCTACGCCGGGATTCGAACCCGGGTCCACTCATTCCGGAATAAGTTGCTCTACCAATTAAGCTACGCGGACATTGATTCTAATTGCTATCTGCCTTTATGTCGTGTGCGTCCTTCTGGCAGGTACGTCACATCTCCTGGTACGTTACAGTCTCTTTGACTCCATGCCGGACCTTATCACCGTATGTATTAGAGCACGAGGCTGTCCGAAGCGGTACTAACGCTGATCGGAATGTGTACCGTATGTCCGCGGGGAATCGTCCTGCTGCTGTGATATTTTAATCACTTCTGTACCATCTCACTACTAAAATCTCATTTCAATCCGACGCCTCCTTCTTGTTGCGCGGATTTTTATGACAATGAGTGTAAGTATGTTTGAAGTTGAAGTAAAATCAATTTATCATGATTTTTTTTTTTAGGAAATCTGAAGAAGTCCTCTTTAAAAGTGCCCCTAAATGTTTTATTATTCATTGCTATAGTTTTAAAATGAGTGCAGTATAAAAAATGACGACCTCATACGAAAATATACTAAAAGTGATTTTATGTATGGATCAAAATACTTTCAAGAAACGAATTAATGATTAAATTCCTGTTCGTGGAGAATAGAAGGCTAATGATGATCTTTTAGGAGAATGAAAACTAGTTGTGGTAGTTTATTCAGAATGGCTTAATTTAGAAAATGGATCTGAGATAGCTGTCAGATGAAAGAGTTGGTACATATCTCAAGAAATTCTTACAAATGATAAGCATAGGAAATCCGCCAGCACTGATACGCCCCAGGGGATCATGGAAATGTCGCTGATGTTTCGAAACGCAACGCTGAACTATTATTAAGTTGATGGCCAAAATATGCGAAAGGGCAGGAAGCTTGAAGATGGTTCTCATAATCTCAGATATGCTGTCATGATTTCATGCAACTCGAGTGGAAGATATTAAATCTGAGTGTAGGAATCCGTAGGCGAATAACTTGTAGAAATACTTGAAGAACTGTCTCTCTACACAGACTACTAAATCAGATATTTTACCAAAATCTCAACAATTATTTTGCCCAAGATTAAATCTTCGTAGTCGGACGAGGAAGTCTAAATACTAAATGAATATGAACTCTCTCGTGTGTGTTGTATGTATCAGTTATGGGGGAAAAGCTATGAGCAGACATTCGCCGTTTTTCTCGAAACGTTGCGTATTAAATAAACTTCCAAAGCTTCGTTGAAAATAATTCGTTACTGCATGGGGTTTTAACCCTTTAAGCGACTCGTGTACCAGAACCAAATGATGCACAAAATTTCCAGCACTCTCCAAATAAAATTTTTCACATAACGCCCGGGTTTTGTGAAAGCTACGGCAAAACAATTAGTTTCACTCCTTGCATCTCAGCAGCGGAAATGTGTTACAGGTGATACGCGCTGGCTTAGTTTTCTATTCTCTGCTCAGTTACCCAAGACATGATGGGAAAGGATTATTCTCCCAGACATGGACATCGTGCAACTGGGTAGAAACAAATGACTATGTTCTTTCTTAAGCGGACCTTACACGTTCAATAATACTCTCATTACTTGAAAGTAACAACAGTACAGTTATAACGAAGTAAATTTCTCCGTCATTTCTGTCCACGCCGGGGCACGAACCCGGGTCCCCTCATTCCGGAATAAGTCACTCTACCAATTGAGCTACTGGACGTTTTATTCTGATTCCTATCTGCTTTTATGTCGTGTGCGTCCTTCGGGCAGGTACGTCACATCTCATGGTACGTTACACAGTCATTTGCAAAAGTTTAAGACCACCTACCAATTTATTGAAAATTAAGATTTTCAAAGAAACTAGTGCCAAATACTTGAAAAAATGACACTACAGAAAATTACTTACATTCTTTAGAACACAAAAAGATCGAAATCAGTACTTTGTGTAGTCGCCTTTGTTTTCTCATAACGGACAGAATACGATGTGGCATACTCTAAATGAGGGATTTGCAGTAATCACTTGAAATGTCTTTGCCCCACACGTGCTTTATCGCGTCAATCAAAGCTTGGGAACTTGATGACTTTTTTTCTGCTACCTTGTCTTTTAAAATGGTCCACGAATTTTCGCTGGCGTTAAAGTTGGGACTATTACCCGGGCTAGTCAAGCGCAGTTATGTTTTTCCTCTGCAGGTAGTCCTTTACTGTCTTTGATCTGTGGAATGGAGCACCATCTTGTATATAAAGATTGTGCATCTGTGCACTTGCATATGAGTTAACAGCTTCTCACGTAACATTTCCACATAAAAAGAACCAGTCATGGTAGTGCCTGTCGTCAAAAAGGATAATGAAGCAGTACTGCATGCTGACATAGCACCTCATATCATTTGACTAGGCGGATGTCTCACGGTGCTAACGATGTATTTTTCATCAAACCTTTTGCCTATATTGGTCGTCGAATATGTGTTTCACGTGATTCAAATTGACGCGCAGTTGATTCATCGGAAAAAGACCTAGGCTCCAATTTTCAGCAGTCCACGATTGATGACGCTTCGCAAACTGGAAGCTCTTCTTTTTCATTGCAGAGGTTGGTCTAGGTTTGTATGCAGGTTTATAAGACTTTAATCCAAAATATTTGCTAAGATGTCGGAAACCAGTCCTGATACTGATGTAGGGCCCTTTTGTATATAAAAAGTCCTTGGTTTTCTTGCACAACCCCCTCGGAGAACGCATAACTATTTGCCTTACGGTATTGTCATCACTTGGGGTTGTTTTCCTTGGACGTCCACTTCTCTTTCAGTCGCTAAATTCACTTGTGTCTCGATATTTCATGATCGGATTATGAATAACAATCTTAGTGACTTTATATCAAAAATATATTTATATCAAAAATATAAAGTCAATAGTGATTTTATATTTTTGATATAAAGTCACTATTGATGCCCTCTGTGACGCTTTTGTGCCCATTTTTCGCTATATAGAATATACGTACAAAACTTCTCAGCATGAAAATCGGAAGCAAACTGACGCTTGCACGCTTTCCCGAACTCTATCACCAGCTGCCGCTGCAGGATGATGCAAAGCCAACAGGAAGCTGAGTAATACAGACAGTAGCTGAAGCAATCGGCAGAAATCTCCTAATACCAACTGGTGGTCTTAAACTTTTGCAAATGACTGTGTTATTGAACGTGCAGATTGCTAGAGATGGAACGACGGCAAATAATGTTGCGGTAATGACGTAGATCCGGATTTTCTGATATTTGAGCGTCAGTATTGGGACCTTGAAGGGATACTGTCATTAACGCTGACTATGTGAGGGCACGCGGGTCATTATTCCAGCATTACTCAGTTCGAATTGCGAATATTCAGGCATTTTCGGACAAGAGATTGTGTTACTGAGATATTTTTCTCCTTGTCTTTAATCTAATTTATATTTAATTATTTATTATTTTTCTGAAACTTTCGTTCATCACTTGCGTACTCGTTGGCATTTGGTGGGCTCTTGGGTATATTATTAAAGGACCTCTCTTTTAATAGTTCAGTGGAATGTTGCGGCTCTTTTTATTAAAAAACTTGGATGCATCTGCGAATATTGTTTTGTATGAGTGGTATTCTTGAAGCAATGACCTTGTTAAGTTCATTAAAAACTTTATTACATTAGATATTTTTTTACGCAAAGTTTCTGTTCAAAATAATCTCCTCCACAGGCGAGCGCCGTTTCCGAATCCAAAGACTGAAATCCCCAATGAATGAAATACGGGATTACACCATTTATAACGAAGTAAATTTCTCCGTCATTTTTGTCCACGCCGGGGCTCGAACCCGGGTCCCCTCATTCCGGAATAAGTCGCTCCACCAATTGAGCTACGCGGACTTTCGTTCTGACTGCTATCTGCTTTTATGTCGTGTGCGTCCTGCTGGGCAGGCACGCCACACATTGTATCATACAATACAAATTTGGAGGATGTGAAACCGTTTATTTGTGTAAATATGACATGGATGTTAAGTCAGAAAATATCTGAAAACTTGAAAATCTTGTGATCGTTATATTCAAATTAATCAGAAACTTGAATTGGCGGAAGAAAATGAGGGGAGAAAAAAAAACGATTGTTAGCGGAAGGAAAATGTTTCAATATTTCATTCATTCATATTCTGCGTCACCGGGCAGTCATGAGAATGATGTAAAATCTCCTGATTCGCTATATATGAATGCCTGTTGCTTCGACCAGCGAATCCTGCGATGATTTTATTCAAATTTATCGGAAACTTGAAACTTGGTCGTTCTGGGTGGTATTGTGGTTAGCACACTTGGGCGCTATCCGGGAGACGCGGGTTCGATTACCTCTCAAGGACGACGAAACTTTCAAGTTTTCAGATACTATCTGATTTAACATCCATGTCATATTTACACCAATAAACGCATTCACATCTTCCAAATTTGACTGAAATCTTGTTTGGAAATATTCAAGTATTGTCTGACCAATCTCTAACGCTTTGATTTGCAATATTTTATGAATTTATGGAGTGGTATGTTTCGAGGTTTTACGTGGTCCGAAGAAGTGAAATCCTGGATTATGTGCCATGTGAACACAAACATTGACTTTTCTGATTTCCTAGCACATTTTTAAAGAAAACCATGAACTCGTGGATCAGGTAAATGGCAAGAACTGATGGTGTCACCATCAAAGTAAAGACCCTAAAGTCTCAATGGGCTGGAAAAACTGCTAGAAGAACTGACCACCATTGGATAACTGTACAAGGCTATACACCAAGGAACATGAAAACACCCAAAAAAGGACCACGTGGGAGATGGGTGGATGAAATTTGAACGTATGCCGGAGTGACACATGGAAGATAATTCCTCAAGGCAGCTTTGTTGAAGAGACTTGGGTAGATCTTAATCCAGGTCTTGCGCTCTTTGGCCCTTGCGCCATTAAAATAGACAACCAACCATTCAGTTCTGGTGTCAATAATTAAATAGCCAACAAACCATCCAGGTCCCGTGTCAATAATTTTAGAAATGGCGTAACACTTCCGTTTCAGTATTTTGATTTTATATAACAGCGTGGAGATAATTCTGGTACAAAACAATAATAGCAGGTACTTAGATAAAAATGTCAGTAATTCTACTAACACTGAACAAATGGAGATCTCAAATTGTTAAGAAAAGTAAGTGTTTTAAAGTGAAAAGGTAATACAGTGTTATACGTAAATATAAAACAAAGAATAAATTTACGTCTCAACTTTATATCTTTTAATATTTCAGAATTTAAATCTTTAGCAAATTCCTTGATCTTCTCTTACTCCTGAAATCGTTTAGTCATTCTTCTCTTAATTACGAAACGCATATAGCGTATGAAATCTGTTTATTTTCGTGGTGTAGTCAGCACAAATATTCGCCAAGCTTTCGCACTCCACTGGGAGGCTTTTTCAAGGCAATGATAGACACAAAAATGCAGAGAATTGGAACATGTAAAAAACGAAGATGATTTTTGAAAATAACGCGGGTGACATCACGAGCATATTACATGCATTTTTATCACGTAATTATACAAAGCGCCGTGATGTGTTTCCATCTTTTAATAATGCATGCCAAACCATTGGTAGTTCCGTTGAGACTATATCATTGCATGCCACTTTGTTGGATAGGATTTCCACTGTTTGCCTGATGGCAATCTTCGAGAAATTTGAAAAGATCAAGCCAGGTGGCTCACCAACTATTTCCATTACACTCAAAAATTTTACTTAGGATTTACTATACTACAGTCGGGAAAGATGCATAGCATTAAAAAGTGGGACAGTGCATCCAGCCTTAAAATGCTTTCTCTTGAAAACATTGAATATGAGTTCTCACGAAAAAAATTTCAGCGGTATTGTAACATTTTTTGAATTTTCTAAATTGTTTTCAATTTCTGGCTTTTAGAAGATCTGGCGACTAATATAATCAAAGATTGTGAAGCTTTCCAAAAATATTTTGACAGTCTCAAGTCACGACATTCGAAAGTCTAAAAATCTGGTTTTGAAGTTCCCGTTCCTGTATTGTAATTCCCAAGTGACCGACAATATTATGGCAGTTCTTTTGAAGATGTTTATTCAAATATGCTGAGATCCTTAAAAGCTACCAATTTTCTTGGATTACAAACGTGTCTAGCCAATTCTGGAACGTTGAGAAACTTTGTAAACAGCTTTCGATTATGATTCATGTTATGCAATTTTAGAGAAACTTTCACACGATATAAAATTTTGCAACCCTTAAATTTTTTGTAGAAATTACCAATGTTTCTGGATGGTGAATAGATCCAAATGATTATGGAACATGGTAAAACGTAAATTTTGTTGAAAGTGCTTCGTCTGGTATACTGTTCTACAATTGAGAAAATTTTCTTGAAGATGCTGTTTTGCTCCCTGAAAAACAGCATCCAAGCGATTTCGAGTAATTTGTGAAGATTTCTAAATATCATTTGACAATCTGTTATGCCATCACATAAAAGTGGTTGGGAATCCTAAAGTTTTTTTTTGGGGGGAGGGGGGTCAAAATTCAGCATATCTGGATCTAGTAAATTCTTCACGATTGTGGAACATTGTGAAAAATCTTCCAAAATGTTTTGAAATTTCTCCAAAGTTTCACGTAAAGGCATAGCTTTCGAATATATGAATTTTCCCTCTTAAAATTAGCGGTGTTTTTAAAAAATGAAAAAGTTAAAAAATATAATTTATATATTTGTTCATACACACACACACAGAAAGAAAAACGCGCGCGCGCGCGCGCGTGTACAACGAAATTTGTGCACCAAGAAAGAAGCATCGGATTGAACTGAAATTTTATGGACGTAATGATACAGATGAATGATACACATGATGGCAAAAACAGAGCTGCAGGACAATTACAGAGGGATCTGCGAAACGCAGTCTGGTCATCTTCAAAAGCACGTAACACCGCCTCTTGCGGTGATACATGCTGCAATACGGTCCGGCATGGAGGCGAACAGACGCCTGTTGTTGTCCTGCGACAGACTGGCCTACACGTGTAGGACGGCGTGCTCCAAATCTCGGAGAGTGCGGCACGGCGGCAGCTGGCGTTTCAACTGATCTCACACACGGCCAACAGGGGACATGTCCGCGAGCGGGCAGGCCATGCAAGTGTCTGGACATGACGTAGGCAGTCCTGGGCAACCCGATCTTGTACGGGCGGGCATTATCCTGTTAGTATAGCGCACCTGGAATCCCGGCCAGGAATGGGAGCACCTGGGACCGTAGGATCTCCTTCACATACCGCTGGCCTATCAATGATCCACGTATACAGCTGATCGTCTGTCGTAGGCAATGGCTCCCCAGACCAAAATGCCTGCAGTGGTGGAGGTGTTGCGCTCGAGAGCGAGGTTGGGATTGTGCCGTTGACCCGGGGACCTCCCCACCCGGATACGATGATTACCTGTCCCCCAAAACGAAGCGCCACTCATCCGTAAACACCACACGTGGCCAGTCTGTGGCGTTCCACGTCACTCTGGCCTGGCACCACTGCACACGGAGCCGGCGATGTTCGGGTGTTAATGGCAGCATACGTAAGAGGCACTAGCATCGCAGATTCGCTTCCGCGAAGCGTCGGAAAATGGTTCTTGAGCACACAGGAGCTGCTGTATCTGTCTGTATAGTGGACAGGGTCCACATGGGATCCATTCGTGCCTAGCGCACGATCCGTCGTTTCTCTTTATCGGTGGTCCTCCTGGGTCACCGGAGCCGCTCCGCCGTGTGGCAGTACCGTCACGTGTCCAGTGCTCCCAACATAGTCGGACGGTTTGGTCAGAACGATCCACGTGGAGGGCTACACGGCGCGCCGACTACATTGCGCTTTTCAGCTCGATGATCCGACCTCTCTTAAAGTCCGTAAGTTGCATAAAATGACGTGTCTGGCGTCTACCCGGCATTTTTGTTATTCTGTACTCTTGCTTGCGTCGGCCGGTGCTTTTCTCTGTCACGGAGCGTCGACTACACTGCGGTTTATAAGGCTGTCGGTTCGTGCTTGCAGCGACACCACAGGGTGTGTCGCTGCAAGCATATAGGGACATTACCTGCCACTCGCCATAAGCACATTACCTGCCACTTAAGAGAGCTTTAAAATGTTGTATAACACGGTGGTGTGTAAGCTGTAGGTATCCTATACTAAAAATTACTAATCCCTTTTGCTAACACGATTGTGACTCAGCTTTTATTTCTGTCTTGAGATCAAATTTTCGTTTGCCCACGAGCAGATGGACAGTCGTAGGCACATCGCATTTCATCGGTGTCAAGGTCGCTTCTTACGTTCGTCTAAATCTGAATAATATGTCAATAATATTGTTTTTGAAAAAACTAAACAGTCAAAATACTTACTATTGCCGCCACCATAGTTTAATAAATACAGGGCGTTTCACTAGGTAGTCACCCCAACTTAGAAACATGGCATGTGGTTTAGAACGTACCTTAGTTCATGGGAATGCAGCACCATTCACAATAAATGTTGGAAATGTCCCCCACTGACATCCGAACACACTCTACTTAGAAACATGGCATGTGTTTTACAACGTACCTTAGTTCATGGAAATGTAGCACCATTCACAGTAAATGTTAGAAATGACCTCCATCGACATCCAAACACGCTCTACTTAAAAACATGACATGTGGTTTACAACGTGTCTTAGTTCATGGGAATATAGCGCCAGTCACAATAAATGTTGGAAATATCCTAAATCGACATCCAAACACACTCTACTTAGAAACATGGCATGTGGTTGACAAAGCACCTTAGTTCATGGAAATGTAGCACCATTACCAATAAATGTTGGAAATGTCCTCCACCGACATCCAAACAATCAAATGCGACGCTGTATATAATCTAAGGTCCTCCTCAGCATGTCCTCATCAAGTGTCCGGAGTCTTGCACTTGCATACCCGTCCAAATGAAACCAAAGAAGCATGTAAAATCCAAAAAGGTTCGGAATTTCGATTAAAAATGTCAGGAACGCGTGACAACAAGACGCACGCTTTTCAACATGCGCTTCTCAGTTGTCACACGGTACGGATGAAGCAACGCTTTCTTCGCTGCTCTTTGGCAGGTGGAGACAAAACACCCAGTTTCTCCTGACAAACGTCGTAGTTACTTCTTCGAAGATGCCTGTAACCCGTGCTTTACCTCTCCGATTTTTTCTTCCGCAAAAGGAGGGCGTCCGTCACTGTATTGATTTAAAACACTGGCCGTGGCTTCAAATATCTTCGCTAACCTGGCACTGTATCGTTTGTCTGGTGCTTTTATTCCCCAAATGTCTCCAGAAATTCACGCTGAGTAAACTTTATAGACTTTGTTATCCAATAACGTTTCACAATAAACACCCGCTCCGCAACTGTATACACAGCCATCCTGAATGACGTTCTACGACACAGAAAAACACTCTCCTGACAGAATCAGCGTGCCCGACCATCTGGTGGTGTGACGTCATAATGAGTCATCGTCCTATCAGAAAAATCACCTCCGCGCGTTTCTCAAGGATCAAGGTCACTTGTAAACCAAACGTCGTGTTTCTATGTAGAGTGGGGACAAAACAATAGTTGGTTCTTTGGGGAGGACTACCTAGTGAAACACCCTGTGTTTACTTATATGACTCACACATCTTCTTTTTCCATTGGTTTTACGATACTAACATTTATCAATGCACCTACTTAAGTACCGCTCAATGTCTGGAATTAGTGAACATTATGATCTAATTTCACTTAGTATGTATAACCCTGTGTAGTCATGAGTAACGTGAATAAATGCAATGTTTTGTACGTAAATAAATGTATACTCTCGAATCACTCGTTTTTTTTCACACCCACAAAGATCTTGGCATGCGAAGATGAATGGCATAAGTTACATTTACAAATCGTAAGAGTATTCTTGTGATTTTATTATCATTAGCATATATGATGTAGAAAATCATCCATATACACAGTGCGTCAAAGAAGTTTTAAGACTGGCGCTAGATTTCAGCCTACGGTGGCGCCACCAGTGTAATCGCGAATGCGTTATAAACCGTTACCATCTGCTTGCTTTCTGCCAAAAGTACTGCGCAATTGTTAAAGTAACTCAAATGAAACGGGCGTTCATTAGAGAAGTAAAATTTTTTTCATGTTGAATTATTAAGATGGAACAAAGGGCTGTTATTAAATTTAACAAAAAACTTGGTAAAAGTGCCTCGGAAACGTACTAAGTGATGAAACAAGTTTACGGTGATTTTGTTTAAGTAGATCAAATGTTTTCATGTGGCACAAACGTTTTTTGGATGCAAGAGAGACGCTAGAAGATGATAAGCATACCGGAAGACCAAGTTCATCTAGGACACTTGAGATTATTGAAAAGGTGCGTGATTTCGTGGCAAACAATCGATGTGCGTCACTAAGAATGATGGAAAAGTCTTTAAACATCAACAAAGAAACGATTCGAACCATCCTGCATGAAGATTTGGGCAAAACAAAAGTCTGTGCTATATTTGTTCCACACACGTTAACCAATGAACAAAAATCAAGGAGAAGTGCAAATTGCAGAGGCATCATTTCCGACTCTGAAAATGATCCAAACTTCTTAAAAGGGATTGTTACTGGTGATGAAACATTGTGTTTTCAATATGATCCTAAAACAAAGCGACAAAGTGCGGAATGGAAGTAAAAAACTCGGCACAAGCCAAAAAAACAAGAAAAGTTCCATCGAAAATCAAAACAATGCTCATTACATTCTTCGATAGTAAGGGTATTATCCACAAAGAATTTGTTCCAAGTGGACAAACAATTACTGGTGAGTTTTATTTAAATGTTTTGAGGTGTTTGATGGGCAGAATTTGTCGCATTCGTCCAGAATATCGAGATGGAAACAGTTGGTGTTTGTTGCACAATAATGCACCCAGTCACACCTCACTTCTTGTTCGTAGATTTTTGGCGAAAAATAACGTCTGTGTGTTGAATCATCCACCGTATTCGGCTGATTTAGTACTCTGCGACTTTTCTTTGTTCCCAAAACTTAAATTGATGTTAAAAGGGTGTTATTTTGATGATATTTCGACCATACAAACAGCTTCGACGCGTGCTTTGGAGGCAATTCCACAAAGTGAACTGGAACAGGCATTTGAATCATTAATAAATCGCTGTAACAAGTGTATTGAAGCCGGAGGGACTTATTTTGAATAACAAACCAAAACAAATTATAATTTCTTGTTTCTATTTCATTTTACAGACCCAGTCTTAAAAATTCTTTGACGCACTGTGTATATACGCTTTATCCGATTTTCGAACAAAGGAGAGGAAGAGGAACTGTGGCGCATATTACATACGTGACTGTCCGTTTTTGGCAATTGTCTCTTGCATAGTGTTTTGGTTATTCTACTTTCCAGCATTAACGCCATGTCTGAGTTCCCGAGAGTTTCTTGCTCCATCGCTGGCAATCAATCAGGTCAACCAAACTGAGACAAAAACAAGTTGTACGATATGTTAACTGTCGTTAGGTATCTTCGGTGTTAGAACAGCCAGGTATCTGCAAGATAAACGAAATTCTGCTAGTCAACGCTGTTTCGTTTTCTTTATGTGAAAACAGCCAAGGTCATTTGTTACCGTGATGAAATTTTTAAAATTATTTTTTGCGACGACTGATCTACTTGTTCAACTTTCGTACTTCGTTTGTAAGTTCGTCTCTACATATTCAATTTTCATGGTTTGCTTGTGAGTTCATCTCTACTTGTTAAACCTACGTATATCGTTTGTGAATCCATTTCTACTTGTTCAAAGTTCATAATTCGTTGGTGAGTTTATATCCACTTGTTCAATTTTCACCCTTGTGACGTACCAGCCAGCAGGACGCACACGACATAAAGGCACATAGCAGTCAGAACGAACGTCCGCGTAGCTCAATTGGTACAGTGACTTATTCCGGAATGAGAGGACCCGGGTTCGAGCCCCGGCGTGGACAAAAATGACCGAGAAATTTACTTCGTTATATTGGCGCCCGAACTTTCCGGATGACCCGGCCGTTCAAAATCTCGCAATGGTGTGATGTTATTTCCGCACCGCGAGATAGGAAAAATCAGAGAATTCCTACTCCAGCGCTTCGAAAAATATGTGTGCGACGTTACATTCCACACACTAGATTGACTGGGAGTTCTCGAGTGCACGTTCTACAGCAGATGGCTGCCTGCAACGATTCATGGTCACGGCTGACCCGTGGGCCATGACCCCGGCCCTCTTTCGGGGGAAGGGGGGAGATGTGACGTACCTACCAGCAGGAAGCACACGACATAAAGGCAGATAGCAGTCAGAACGAACGCCCGCGTAGCTCAATTGGTAGAGTGACTTATTTAGGAATGAAGGGACCCGGGTTCGGGCCCCGTCGTAGACAAAAACGACGGAGAAATTTACTTCGTTATACCCTTCATTTGAGAGTTCATATCTACATGTTCAGCTTCATACTAGATTTGTGAGTTCATCTCTACTTGCGCAATCTTAATGTTTATTTTGTGAATTCTTCCTTACTTTCTTAACCTTAATCTTTTCTTTGCGCGTTTATCTCTACCTGTTCAACCTCCGTACTTTGTTTGCGAGTTCATTTCCTGTTATTAAACCTTCCTCCTTAGTTTGTAAATTCATCTCAAGTGGTGTGCGCGCCAAGACAGAGCTAATAAACTCCCTTATTGTGCAGAAATTATAAGGTTTCTTTATTACAATAATTTTACTCTAGTGAACCCAATGAGACCATAAAACCTTGTCAGAAGGGAGAATACAACATATCCTTGTTGAGTTTACTGAGTTTGAATGCCTGCATTCAAACCCGCTGTAACATACTAAGTTATTTAACAGCTATTTCAGCGATGTATATGAGTAAATTCATCGCACACATCTGTGTGAAGAATTCCATGGTTTTTACGTGTTTAGCCCTATAGTGTTTCGCTAAATGGCATATTTCGACGGATTTGCTTGAGAGACCAAAACTGAAAACCTCTTCAGCCAAAGCATTACGAGACACGTGAGATTCGTACTATGCTAAGAGCACCGCGCAGTGTTTAGTTGTTTCGAGTGTCTTTTGAACTGGATTCCAAATTCATATAAAATTGAAACGAGTGGTTTTCCGGCCATCAGATCTCCAGCGGGCACCAGCTGGTGCACCCAATATCTCCCTCTTCTCTCTCTCTCTCTCAACAACGATTTATTTTCCCCGCACTGCATTGCGAAGATTCGGCTGTTCTAATTAAAGAACCATCACTCTAGGTAGATGACAGCGACAGATTATGCCATTAAGATGAGTTATTATTCCTCTCACTCTACTATTGATTAAAGGAGGGCAAAAGATATTTGTTGAAGGATTATTACTTTGCTCGGACCATCAGAAGATAACATCAGAACACGTCTGAAGATGCTGTTTGAAATCAGTTTGTCAGCTGTTTCTAATACATGCAAGATTCATGTCATCATGGCTTTGCTCATTACAAATGGACGCTCGTGGCAAAGTCGTGACGGCCGTCTGAAAGATATACATGCAAATGACTCTGAAAAATCTGATAGCCATTTTGGATATTATGTAAAGAGGTACGATATGAAGATAAAATTGACGATGAGTTCCCACACGTAGCTATTTTATTAAGACTTTGCGATGTTGTAACGTATGATCTAAATGACATTTTCGCTCTGACATGAAGCTACGTACAGTATTTAGAACATTAATAATGTGGATGGTAAACAACCTCATAAGATTACTGTTTGTTAAGACACCATCAGAGCTCTTGTTAACAGACCAAGAAGGACAGAGAGGAAGCTCATGTTTTGAGTTTTGTTTTGAGTTTTTGTTTCGGGATTCTTAAGGACCACCGTCTGCAACTTTTAGGACTATAAGCGGTCCAATCAGAAGATTTCCGTGTTTTAAAAAAAACATCAACTCATGTTAAGAAGGCAAGAAGGGCAGAGAGGAAGCTCACTTTTTGACTTTTTGAGTATTTTTTTCTTTTTTTGTTGTGGAGTTTTTAAGGAGCACCGCGGGCAATTTTTAGGTCTATAAGCAGTCGAATCAGAAGATTTCTCTGTTTTAAAAAACCATCAGTTCATGCTAACAAAGCAAGAAGGACAGAGAGGAAGCTCATGTGTTGAGTATTTTTTGTTTCGGAGTATTTAAGGACCACCGTCGGCAGCTTTTATTATTTTTTTATTGGGGGTTTTACGACCACTGTGAGCAACTCAATGTGCTATAAGCAGTCGCCCGTCCCTAATTTAGGGCTGTTGGTTCCAAGGAAGGGAAAGAGCAAGTGCCGTATGACAAACACAACATCCATGCCTCACCGGGATTCGAACCCGGACCCCATTCGGAGGAATGATTGGAAGCCATCTCTTAGACCAATGCGCCACCGGGGCGGCTACAGCCTTTAGAACTAGAAGCAGTCGAATCAAAATATTTCTGTGTTTAAAAAAAAAAACATCAGCTCATGTTAACAAAGCAAGAAGGGCAGAGAGGAAACTCATGTTTTGAGTATGTTTTTTTCTTTTTTGTTTCGGGGTTTTTAAGGATCACTGTCGGCAACTTTTAGGACTATAAGCAGTCGAATCAGAAGATTTCTGTGTTTTAAAAAAACATCAGCTCTTGTTAACAAAGCGAAATGGATGGATAATAAATTGATGTTTTGACCGTTCTTTCTGTTTTTCTTTCGGGTTTTATAATGATCAGCGTCAGCAATTCTAAAGGCTACTGACCGTTCATAAGTTATAGCCACCAGTTCCGGAGAGGGCAAAGTTTCAATGCCATAAGACAAAAGCACCACCTATGCCTCATCCGGAACCCGAATCTGGGACCACTCGAACGATTGTTGGTCTGTTTGGGAGTTTAACGTCAACTATGAGCAACTCGATGGTTTATAAGCAGGACCCAGTCGGGCAACTGAATCCTGTGAAAGGAGAAAGCCAGTGTCGCAAGACAAACACAACATCCACACCTCACTGGGATTCGAACTCGGACCTATCTCAGACGAATAGTCAAAAGCCTCTGTAGCCCGGGAAGAGAATGGTTTCCTCACACTAGCTGCGTGTACGCTTACGTCAGAGTAGAGTCAGTTGCCGAAATTGTGTATTTATTTGAAAATCTGGCTTCCTCGAGAAGTGACATGTGGTTGAGATGCAAGCGTCTAAGGACAGAAGGATGCCTAATGCTTTTGGACTTCAAAAAAATTTGGTGCTCCCTTTGAATGTCGTGCGCATACTCAAGTTTAGTTGGCTTAAGTACTCGATAATATTTGTTTACCCCACGCTATCTCCATGTCCGTGCTGTGTTTGTGAATGAACGTTTAGTAGTTTGTGCTGTGCTTTATAATTTGGGAACTTAAAAATATGGAAAATAAGTGTTTCATTTTTGATAAGACTTTTAATTGTTCTTTATTAAAGGCTGACATTTCGGTTCACTTTATGTTTCCCAGGAACCATTTTCAATACTCTGTTAATAATAACAAATTCAAATTTGCACATTCTGTTGAACTGGTGACTGTCGACAGAGCATTGAAAATCTAGCTCCTTTATTGAGTTCAAATTAATGTGCGTAAGGCCAATTACGTGTTTCCCACAGCATGTTGAAATACGATATTTTAAAGCACAAACGTTTATACTCACTTGCGAAAACCACAGCTGCAACCTTGGGAACGACAGTGCTGGGCGCAACAATACGAATTACTGTTCTTCAGGGAATTCTCCAGTATACTACCCTCTAATTCCAGAATAAATGTTACAAAAACAAAACGAAAAACCCTACCAAACCTAAGCAACGATCGCACTAATTTTGGCCTCTAGATGGAGAGCGGGCCGCTAAGATGCCAATCGACTAGTTACGCCATTCAAGTTGTGCATGCTTCAATTTTTTCAAAGTCCAAAAGCATTAGGCATCCTTCTGCCCCTAGACGCTTGCGGTTGAGATACCTGTGAGAACGTCTGAATGCTGAAGATCAATCTGGTACGGAATCCTTGAAAGTCAAACTGAACCGTAGAGCACAAATACACATTGAGAAGAAGATTGTCACCAGTAATTACAAGATGCTACTTACAGATGCCACAGAGAGACAGTCATTGTGTGAAATCCAAACACTCTTTTGGTGATGTAACTAACACGCGCCGCAGAGGCAAGGTAGTTATAATGAGTCAATGAGAGAAGGTAAGTCAATGAGTTCGCCCAATCCACTCTAGCTTAATGTTCGGGCCGCGGGTGGCGTAGTGGTTAACGTTTGTGACTGCCACGGAGAAGACCTCGGGTTCGATCCCAGGCATGTACGAACACTCGAATCACTAAATATCTGAGGTGCGTCGGATGGGTACGTTAAGCAGTCGGACCCCGGGTACTGGCCCCCCGGTAATAAATAAGGGCGTCTTCCTACCTCTTTCTACCTCGTTTCCGTATCACTTTCCTATCGGGCACTCTAGTTCAAATCTCCTAGGTTCTTATTTCTAAGGGTTGTTTAAGACCTGGGGTCAGACACTCCCTTCCTAAAATCCTCTACAAATGATCTGATCTGATGATCTGGCTTAGGGCTCCAGGAATCAGTGACGTCAGTGGAACCCTCTTGGTGCTGTCCAACGCTCCCTCTCCCCCGTGCAGACGCCCACTTGGCATCGTGAACTCGTAGTTATACTTCTTTGTTTAATCAACGGATAATTTTATAATCATGCGTTACCAAATGATTTCAAGCACAGGATGAAAATGCTATTGCTGGGATCAAAGCTTCCGCTACCGGCAAATGGCAACGTTAAAAGCGACAAAGCAGGGCCGGCTGGAACCAGTGATGTAATTCTAATTAAAAAAGTGCCTTAGCGGTAAACTAATTAGGTAAAAAAAAGATTTGGAAAGACGACTCAAAGGTTTTAAAAACATCGTGAATTCTGATTTGCTATTTTTATTGTTCAGTATATTTATTAAAGCTGTTATTATTAATTACTTTTATTTAAATCGCTTACTTTGAGCAATTTTTAATGAAAGAAGGAAACGTTGTTTTTCAGTCACATCCCGAAGATATGAAGTGTTTTTTTAAGTAACGCTCGGTCATTTCACACGATTTCAAATGTTCAGTTTGATTACTATTTGAGTCACACTGAATAACAATAAATGTAATTAATATTGCTACGTATATTCAGTGTGAGTACTGTGCCCTTTTTCCTAAGGTTCTGAGGTAAATGAAAGAGATATATGTCGTGTTTTCCTTAAAGAATCAATAAAGGATAGCTTAGAATATCCTTAATTTTCGCACGCATAAAACTCGTATCACTAAGCATTAATGGCTACTTAATTTCTCTCTACAGTTTTTTTTCCGAGCAATGAAAAAATTTTCAGGACTGCCGTCTAGACAATGAACTTTATATTTTCTTTACGCCATCCCGGTGAGAGGTGTAGGTTTCTGGTTAGTGATCCGAGCTCCGCATGAAATTAGGGACAGCCAACAGCATATACAGCCCTTATAGCAGCTCACGGTGAAAGTTGAACCCAGAAAAAAAAAAAACATTCTCTTTACCCTTATGATCCATGAGATGGCCTATTGTGTGATCCGAAGGTTTAATCTCATCCTTACAATACGAATACTTCGGTTATGATTGCACGTAAAACAGAGTATTCGCTATTTTCGAATGTATGATTATCTAAAAAAATTATTTACCCATCTTCTGCAACCGCTTACCAAGGAAAAGTGCCTTGGCGCCGTTAAGCCTATAAAAATAGTGCCTTAGCGCCGCTAAGCCTATAAAAATAGTGCCTTAGCGCCTCTAAGCCTATAAAAATAGTGCCTTAGCGCCTCTAAGCCTATAAAAATAGTGCCTTAGCGCCTCTAAGCCTATAAAAATAGTGCCTCAGCGCCGCTAAGCCTATAAAAATAGTGCCTTAGCGCCGCTAAGCCTATAAAAATAGTGCCTTAGCGCCGCTAAGCCTATAAAAATAGTGCCTTAGCGCCTCTAAGCCTATAAAAATAGTGCCTTAGCGCCGCTAAGCCTATAAAAATAGTGCCTTAGCGCCTCTAAGCCTATAAAAATAGTGCCTTAGCGCCGCTAAGCCTATAAAAATAGTGCCTTAGCGCCTCTAAGCCTATAAAAATAGCGCCTCTAAGCCTATAAAAATAGTGCCTTAGCGCCTCTAAGCCTATAAAAATAGTGCCTTAGCGCCGCTAAGCCTATAAAAATAGTGCCTTAGCGCCTCTAAGCCTATAAAAATAGTGCCTTAGCGCCGCTAAGCCTATAAAAATAGTGCCTTAGCGCCTCTAAGCCTATAAAAATAGTGCCTTAGCGCCTCTAAGCCTATAAAAATAGTGCCTCAGCGCCGCTAAGCCTATAAAAATAGTGCCTTAGCGCCTCTAAGCCTATAAAAATAGTGCCTTAGCGCCTCTAAGCCTATAAAAATAGTGCCTCAGCGCCGCTAAGCCTATAAAAATAGTGCCTTAGCGCCGCTAAGCCTATAAAAATAGTGCCTCAGCGCCGCTAAGCCTATAAAAATAGTGCCTTAGCGCCGCTAAGCCTATAAAAATAGTGCCTTAGCGCCGCTAAGCCTATAAAAATAGTGCCTTAGCGCCGCTAAGCCTATAAAAATAGTGCCTTAGCGCAGCTAAGCCTATAAAAATAGTGCCTTAGCGCCGCTAAGCCTATAAAAATAGTGCCTTAGCGCCGCTAAGCCTATAAAAATAGTGCCTTAGCGCCGTTAAGCCTATAAAAATAGTGCCTTAGCGCCGTTAAGCCTATAAAAATAGTGCCTTAGCGCCGCCAAGCCTATAAAAATAGTGCCTTAGCGCCGCTAAGCCTATAAAAATAGTGCCTTAGCGCCGCCAAGCCTATAAAATCAGTGCCTTAGCGCCGCTAAGCCTATAAAAATAGTGCCTCAGCGCCGCTAAGTTTACAAAAATAGTGCCTCAGCGCTGCTAAGCTTATAAAATCGTGCATTAGCGCCGCTAAGCCGCGCTAAGGCTCTTCTACATCCCTGGCTGGAACATAAGGGCAACCGGGGAGGTCACCCCGGGCCCGGCGCCTTCAAGGGGCCCCCAGTTTAAGAGAAAAAACAAAATCATTTTTTGTAGAATTATTTTTAATTATTTTTTTTTGTAAGTTTTGGAAATCGAGGCAATTAAAAAGATTTTTATTAAGTTTTTCTTTGTTTCCATTCCCTCGCCCCTTCTTTTCGAATAAGTTATTGCCCTTCGCCGTACAGATACTGAGATTTTCAGATTTCAAATAATTATTGTAACCACCTTAAATATTTTCCGCATTCATGAAATAGCAAATTTAATTTCTCCTTTTGCGGGCCCTATTTTTATGTATTCCACAATTTGTGCATAAACCAAATATTTAAATTAAAAAAAAAGAAAAAGAAAAAAAGAGCAATATGAAAGTTGTTTTGGGATTACATATGGAGGCCAATTATAAGATTTACAAATATTACTGGAAATTTGAAAAAATATATATACAGGATGATTCATAAAGAAGTATACAGTTTCCAGATGATGTAAAACAGTAACAGTTGAAGACACGGACCACAACTGCGCACCGTTAGTAACCATAAAGTTCGTGTCTCGCTACTGAGGGAAGTGACGTAGGAGACGGTGCCCGTGCCACGTGACTAGTCAGTCAAAATGGCAGCGTCTGCAGTGAGGAAGGCGTTTTGTGTTCTTGAATTGAGCAAAACGGAATCTGTAACAGTTGTGTAACGGCATTTTTGATCACGTTTCAGAAAAGAACCTCCAACCAGAAAATCTATCTACGATTGGCATAAAAAATTTGAAACTACGGGCTGTTTCTGCAAACCTGAACAACCGCGTGTATCGGAAGAAGTCGTCGACAGTATTTGCACCGCCATTCAACGAAGCCTGGGAAAATCAACGCGGAGGGTGGTTCGTAAAGTGCAGATTTCACAGCCCACTGACTGGAGAATTTTGAGAAAGAAGCTGAAAATAATTCCATACAAAGTGCAGATGTTGCAAAATCTCACTGACCTTGACAAGTAAAGCGCTTTGGATTTGTGCCGAAATGCAGCACCGTTTTAAAAATGACGATTTTGCCGATCACTTACTTTTCACCGATGAAGCTACATGTCACGTGAGTGGTCAGGTCAGTGGCGTACCCAGAAATTAATTTGGGGGGAGGGGGGGGTGCATATCGTCGCCGCAATGTCAAAACCCCCAATGCGAAATTTTGTAGCTTGAATTACCGCTATTTTAAAATTAAATTTGATCAAAAAAGCAATTACATCATACTGTTCAAGCACCATACATAACATTTACATAAAGTTGCATCTGTATTATGCATCAGTGAAAAAAAGAATTTATATGATGTCAAGTCAGCAATCGAAAAATTCTCACAATTTTGGTTTTAACACTGCAACTACGATATCATTCCTTTCTAAATTTTATTTTTTCAAATACTATTAATTACAAAGTAATGTTCATTCTACGTTTTTGTTTTTCTGCTGTGGTATGTACTCAAGAAAAAAGGCTTACCTCCTCCTCCCCCTCCCAGTCCCCACTATTCATTAGCCTGACGCCCTGACCACTACACCAGTTTGTTTTCTTCTTTCTTTGGTGTCATACCAGTGAGAAATGCGCACGGGAAAAGGGGGGGGTAGGTATTAACAATAGACGTATGAGATCTCGTATGACCATTCCAAATAACGAAGTAACTAATGGCAATTTAAGGAAGACCAGAATGTTGACAATAGCCAAATAACGTCACCGACAATTTTTAATACTAGAAAAAATTGTTTTGGTGGGGTGCATATGGCCCTTTGCAGCCCCTCTGGGAACGCCATTGGGTCAGGTAAACAAGCATAATGTTCGCTTTTGGGGAACGGAGGATCCCAGATTTACAGTGCAACACGTGCGAGATTCCCCTAAGATAAATGTGTTCTGTGCTGTGTCCAAAAAGAAAGTGTACGGCCCCTTCTTTTTTCACGCAAAAACTGTCGCGGGAGACACTTTTCTGGGCATGTTAAGTCTTTGTTTGAGACCACAGTTGCAGGACGACAGTGACAACTTTATTCTCCAATCGGATGGTGCACCACCGAACTGGTTACGTGAGATATTATCTCGATGAACATCTTCCTCGCCGACGGACTGGACGAGCCACGGACTACATCATGCCACTGACCCAATGGCCACCCAGAAGTTCTGACTTAACACCTTGTGACTTTTTCTTATGGGGGTACGTAAAGGACAAGGTATTCGCCCCTCCCCTTCCTGTTGATCTAGCGGAGCTGAAACAGCGTATTACAGCCACTATCACTGCATTTGATTCAGATATCTTACCTCGCGTTTGGGCGGAAATGGATTACCGGCTCGACGTGTGTCGTGTGACTAAGGGTGCACACATAGAACATCTGTGACTGTCTCTAAAAAAACTTGAAACATTCCCCTACAATTGTGTTACAGGTAACATAAAATATCTTACACTGTTCTTGTTTTATAGTTCGTTGAAACTGTATACTTCTTTATGAATCACCCTGTATATGAGCGCGTATAAAAGTTTAAAATGTCGCTAATTTGTCAGTTACTCCACTTCGCTTTAAAAATCAACTACCGCAACATGTATATGGATAAAATAACAACTATTTTTACGAATTTATGCTAGAAAAAACCTTAATATTTCCTATACAAAAATATTCGCTACGTAGGTATTTTTTTATCATTTTGTGAGGAAGTTTTTATAAAGGCCACAATACAACCTAGATCAACCTCTCTATGAAAAGAAAATCGTGGACTTTAACACTTTTTACTCTCTCTCTCTCTCTCTCTCTCTCTGTCTTTCGGAATTTTCAATCCATATTATGGTCTTTTTCTTAAGCTTAAAGCTAATACGTATTTCTGTGAGATAATCATTTTGTCTTTAGGACAGTTAGTTTTTTTTTTGGCTTTGCCATTTAAACGATTTTTTTCCAACTGCTGTTTATGGCGGTATACTTTTTTCCTTCCAATTTAATTATTTCAACGGAAGGAATTGCCATTTATCGGGAAATTTTCAGTATAGCTCTACTATATTTTGTAATTCAACTGTTCTCAGAACACAACGGAGAGTTAAAACATTGCTACTTCATGTTAATCAGAGCAACGACAGCTAAACGACGCCAATGTCTGAAAGTCATTAAACGACAGAAAGGACATCGATATTGTTACACGTCACTAGCAGTGTTCCTGCCGAGTCGGCCGGTAACGGTGCTTGGGACCTGGAGTACAATTTAGTTGGCCGCGGCACCAGGTGAGAATCTCAGGTGCACTGCTGCACTCAAAGATTCACACCAGAACATAAAAAATGAAAAGTTGAAGAATGACAAGAAGCACAAGGCTTGTGTGAATCCACCGTGTGAACAAAATAACAACAACAAATAAAAAATAAAATAAACTAAAAAAAATGATACTTTGGGATCAGAGTTGTGATGAGGTTCACCCGCAATCACCAATTCGTGACTGAGTGTAGTGGTCCGGATCTTACTCCGGTACATTCAATCCCCAACCAGCCAGTACAACACTCACTTTCGCAAATAACACATGATTCTCAAATACACAACACAACATTTAATAACGTTCTGCGAGATTTAAACAGATACGACGCTCTCTAGGCGCATAGACAATTGCCCCTCTTATGTGGGCAGCATACGGTGTCACACTTTACTGTCGGAAGACGCAGCCGACTGAGTCTCCACCGGACTATCTGAACAAGAGATACTACTCGTTTACACACTAAATAGAGCTGCAGGTGATATTCATATACAATTGCTTAGAGAATGAAAAAAAAATTATATGCAAACGATCACATTAAAAATACTCGCGACACAAAATACACAAGCACGTTAATTTGCGGTATAAGATTATAGGTGCGAAATACTGCCAAAGTTAATTAACTAAATCTAATAAGCATGCACATGCAGAACCCTGCCCCGCTCGCTTTGGCCCTGAACCAAAGTTAAAAGAAACTGTCCCGCCCAGCGGAATTTGTGGCCACACCTTCTCCCTTATTCATGTAAAAAAAATAATCAGGAAATGGGCCCGGTAAGAAATTGAAGTTTGTATGTGCAGGTATTTCCTCTGAGGTTCAGTCACTCAGCATTACTGCATCTATGTCCATGCAGCTTTGGGTGTCGGGATGGCACAAGTTCGCAGATGTGCGAAGAAAGAAAAAGGAAATATTCATCTACTTACAGTTTCGTGACTTTGCTGTGCAAATCCGTTGTGCATCACATAATATCACACGACAAAAAAAAAAAAAAAAAAAAAAAACACGCACACACACACAGACACTTGCACCATGTGGCAGCACCGATGATTCAACACTTCACTTTGACACTTGATGTAAATGAAGCACACATTTAAAATGGTGATGTCACGCCGCACTTTGTTGCGCTGATGCGAGTATACACGGATCCACTCTTGTGAAGTTTTAAAGGTGGCCGTTAAACAAAATAGCCCTTCTCACATCTGCTGTTGCAGTTTCCGAGACTGATTTTCTGTGTTCCTGGGAAATGATTTTTGTTGTCGTGAAGAAATAATTCTGAACGTCAACTGCTTGGAGAGTGGCACCCCCTCACTTCCGCTGCTGCTATAGTAGATTCCGTCCGTCGCTACCTTCCGTCCTTTTTGACCGTTCATTCCCAATTCGGTCAGTTCCTTTCCGTTAGCATAACATCTACCCTGCCTGAGTACGCAGTTCAAATATGCCCCTCGCAGGTTTTGTTTCCATTTTTTTTTATCGAGTTGCGACCGCCAGCCCTGAGATTAATTTTCTCGGCCGAGCGAAATCAGACGTGCTTTTACCTTAAGCGTATATCGGCAACTGCCGACCGAAAACAACGCTCGAATTCACCCCCTATTCTTTTCGGCGATTCTGTACTCTTAATTGCCCATTGTCCCTAGCAGACGTCAGAGTATCTTTCTTGCTGACAGAGTTATGTGTCTGCTGAGGGTCTCTTGGCCCACCCACTGAAGTAAACATACGGACCACAGAGTTAAGCTACAAGCGGAAAGAAGAAAAGAAAGAAAAGTGAAAAACCACTTCGAACAATGCTGCTTCCATCCGCATTCGAAAACACATTTCCCTCGTTCGTTTTGCAGCCCCTCGAAGACACTTGAGATAGGAATTTTTATGTTTCACTTCAGGGCTATGTGTGAGGTCTAGCAATTCAAAATGGCAAAAATATTGCGTTTCTTGCCTTCAAAAGCATTGGAGCGACTTCCTAATTATCCCGCAATTTAGTTAATTAATTTAGAGAACAGCCGAAAGGAAAAAAACAACGTAAATGAGAAATAAATAAAAAAAACTGAACTGTAAAAGAACATGTGAGCCTGCCGAACTGTGATTCCTAGCTGCCTCATACCATACGCGACATGGCGGACAAATTTTAGAGTTTTCTTCAGGTTTTAGGATGGGGGGGGGGGGGTCCACTGTAACAATATCGGGCAATGTTAATCAGTGTTAATCTTGTTCAGATGGGGAAGGCAGAGGGTTTAAGCGAATTTGACAAACGCCAAATTATAACGACCAGAAAACTGGATCTGGATATTTTCGAGGCGCCAAAGCATGTGGTGTGCTCAGAGTTAGCCGTGGTTAGTGCCTTCAAAAAGTGGCCCGGAAACGTGGAAAACCACAAACCAGCGGTAAAATGTGGGGTGACAGCGACTCATCAGTGCTGAAGGTTAGCGAAGACTATCTCCTATGTACGAGCGAACAGAAGAGATACTATAGGGCATCTCACAGATAATTTGAATGCTGGTGACGGAAATAATACGCCACAACACGCAGTGCATTGAACCCTGCTGAAAATGGCGCTGTGTAGTAATAGACCTCTCAGAGTGCCTTTGCTAACGACGACTCACCGTCGAAAGCACCTAAACTGGAGCTTGAATGATTGGACGAAGGCAATCTGGTCCGATGAATCTCGTTTCCTGCTGCATCAATGGACGGCCGGATACTTATGCATCATATACGTCGGGAAGTGTTGGCACCAGAATGCAACGTCGAACAAAACCCAACAGGTGGAGGAAGTGTAATGCTTTCGGCAATGTTCGACTGGGTAACTTTATGCACAGTCACTCATATGGAGGAAAATGTGACATCTACCACCCACCTAAACATCAACGCAGACAAGGTACATCTTTTCATGGCCACGGTATTCTTCTCCAGCAGTGCCTTCTTTCATCAGGGAAATGCGTCATACCACACGGCCCGGATCATTCGCAAATGGTTGGCAGAACATGAGGAAGACTTCTAGGTATTGCCTTTGACTCCAAATTCTCCAGATATCAATCCAATCGAGCATCTGCGGTTAGTGTTGAAACAGCAAATCCGATCTTCGGCGGTGCCACCATATGACTTGAAACAGATAAAAGATCTGCTGGTAATGTAATGGTACCAGACACCTTTACAGTTCTTGTAGCGCAAATGCCTTGCTGGGTAACAGCTATTTCGGCGCATCGCGGAGGACCAACATCATACACTGGCGGGCAAAAATTAAGGACGAGACGGTTTTTCGAATGTAACGTCGTGCAGACGTGCTCCACATCGACTTAAATCATACCATAATATCCTCAAGATGTAAGAATATTGGACAAGTGAGCAAAACCGTCCAAACAAGGAATCCAAAGGATACAAAGACACTTTATTGAAAAGGTAGCTTCGAGCACAACTGAACAGAAGACAGAAACGTCCATGTGACAGGAGGCTGCCAAGAAAATTCCGGTCTTTAGTAGGGGATATGATCACCCCTGACTGCGCTGCAGGATTTACAACGTCTGTCTATGCTGAGGACGAGGACGAGGTTGTCAAGGAGCTGTTGAGGCATCGCGGCCCATTCCTCTTGTAGCGCCAATCGTAGCTGGCGGCTGGTGAAGTGCTGCCAAGCGTCTCCCGAGAAGGTCCCACACGTGTTCGATTGGGTTTAGGCCCGGGAACCTTGCGGGCCAATCCATGCGTTGAGAATCTTCACTCTCCAACAACTCTGCGACAGCCACTGTACGATGAGGTGTAGCGTTGTCGTCCATGAAGAGGAACTCAGGACCCACAGCACCTCTAAACAGACGCACGTGAGGCCGGATAACCTCGGTACAATAGCGGACACCAGTGACTGAACCTCCTTGGAAGATGTGGAGGTCAGCACGGAAGCATGATACCGCCCCAAACGAGAACTCCTCCACCTCCAAACCGGTCCTTTTCGATGATGTTGGAGGTGTGATTGCGTGTTCTCTGCTCTCTCCAGATGTGCACACGTCCAGAATCACTCGTCAGACTAAATCGCCTCTCATCCGTAAAGAGAACTGGACCCCATTGCTGATGTGTCCAGTTTTTGTGTTCCTGGCACCACAGAAACCGCCGTCTCCGATGAGCAGGCGTTAATGGCACACACCGTTCAGGTCGTCGTGCAAATAGACCACCTTTGTGCAAACTCCTGGCCACGGTAAAACGCGATAACAGACGTCCAGTTGTCTGTTGCATGTGCCTTGCGATTTCTCCCGCTGTCTGCTGTCTGTTTCTTCTCGCCTGTAGGACAATATACCGGTCACCCGCCACCGTGGTTGCTCGTGGGCGACCACTGCTAAACTCTCATACAGCTGTTCTTGTCGTTTGAAATGCTCTCCAAGCTCGTGAAACGATGCTGTGAGTGATCCCGAACTCCTCGGCCACACTAGTCACACTTCAACCTTCTTCCAACTTCCCAATGACCCGACCTTGGGTAAAATCATCCAGATGTCGTCTACTGGATTTGGCCATATCACACGGTGGCAGCAACTCGACGTCGTTCAAACCGGTGTACACCGTGCAATAGCTTTTACTTAACTGCTGAGCGTACACCGCCCGTGTGCTTTATACCCTTCCGACACCCCCTACATCATGTCGCATATGTGCACCGTATCGGACCCTAGTCTATCTCCTGAGTGGTCTTTCTGTCCGTTCTGCCTGCTCGTTCCGCTAATATGCTAATTTCACCTCTTCGTCCTTAATTTTTGCACACCAGTGTATTAGGCCGGTGGTCATAATGTTTTGACTCTTTGGTGTATTATCAAACTAACCATAAATATTGTAAAACGCTGTATTGTTCATGGTGATAAACTTATTAATGTCTTCAATAAAATTTATACCTGCACTAAGATTCGTTCAGAAAATGGAATTAATTGCCTACCAACCATTCAGACCCAGCAAAAACACAAGTGTTGGGAAACTGCAGGCCACCAGGTGGCAATGATGGGTCACTGCTGGCTGAAATACGCCGCTCACGGTACGGTAGCGTTCCGCAGGCAGCAACCGAAGCAACTGCAACACGAGGTGGAAGCAGCGGGACGGCGCATCTGCGGAAACAAGAAATGAGCAGTCTCTTGTGGTTCCAGTTAGTTGAAGAAGACGCTATCACCATCGTGTTATTTTAGTGGCTGTTAAGAAAAAAAACCCGACATATGTAGATAGGCAAATTAATTTCCTAATGAAATGCCACGTCGACGAAGATTACCGTCGGAAGAATAGTATTTCAATAATTAATGAGCTGTAAGCAAATAGTCAATTACTCTCATGCATTTATAGAAAGCTTTTTGTAGCAAAATTCCTGCACTAACACACAAAGAATGGAGAATACAGACAACCAGGAAACACACCAACTCAATTCCCATGAATAACAAGAAGTAATTTCTATTAATAATTATCTTTCGTTTTAACAGACACAAAACGATTTCAAAGAAAAGTCCCGCGGAAAGACATTATAAAACACGTTATGTTGGAAAAAATAAGAATCATACGCGTTCAAAATTAATCAATTATTTGAAAGAAAAAAAAAAAAAAGCATTTGCCATGTGGATATAATATTCTCATCCATGGGTTGAATACACAAGATTGGAGGACTTCGCTGCTAAGAATAACGAGAACTAAAATAAAATATCTTTCCACTTTAGAACACGCAGTATGTAGCTTCGAACCGTGGAAATAAAAGATACAACGTTAAAAATGTAACAGTATGTAACATGAGCGGGTAAATATATTAATTATACAATCGTCTTTGAAGACCACAAGGACAGCACAAAACTTTGGAAAACGTCTTTAAGTTGGTACACTCGTTGAAAATGAGTGAAATTCCCTTAAGGTAAATAAAAACAACAGTTACGTTGAAAAAAGAAATTTATGAATTATATGAAACGGATATTTACTAAAAATAACTCGCAATATTGTAAAATTTGAAATAACCCTCTTTTTCACATCGCGGTGGAAAGAGGATCACCTACGAGCAAACGCTCGTGTACCAAACTAGTGTAGCGGCTAACGTGTCCGATTCGCAAGCAGGCTGTCCTTGGTTCGATGCTACCTTGATCCAAATGGGCGTTTTTCAGGACCTGTTAAGAAAATTTTCCCAGTTCAGTGACGTCATGCATAAATTTCGTTGGGATAGAAAGAGAAGTTGGGCCTTCGGGGAGCTGTGGTTATCTTTTTTCTTTATGACTACTACTGGGAAATTGGCGGACAAGATTCGGCAAGCTATCAGTTACGTCACGTGATTGCCGGATGCCACTGCCGAGAAACTGGCAGACTACCTTAGGCTAGCCATGATTCATGGCACGTGCTTGCAGGACCGCTTAAGGGCCGCTTGTCGCAGCCACTGCCTGTGATGAATAACTGATGACCCTGTTCTGGCATATGACAAATGACGGGGGTGCCAGCTGGTGGCCCATGTAGTGGCCGATGAAACATTTTATTGATGGTTGAAGAGCGGCAACATAGTGCTGGGATACTGCTGGTTTGAGTGTTGGCCCAGTAACACTGTTTTTTCGGGGTAGTAGTTAGAAATACGCCTAACTTCCACGCGACGGTTCCGCAAATGATACTCGCCGATGACATCGAATGCTTTTATTTTGGTTCCTGATATCAACTTAAGGTTTGGTACTAACTCCAAGAGGGTGCCACTTTCTAAGCGCCTAGAGTGCCGCGCAGTTTTGATCAGCTGATACGCACTTTCCGCTCTAAAGATAGTTACTGTGTGGCGGAAGATCATCTCTTCCTATGAAATAATGCATCTCATTCATTTTTTTCTTCTTATTTTATATTTATTTTTGCTGTTTCTGACTGGACGCACGTGCGCGTGCGCACACACACACACACGCACACGCACACGCACACACACACACACACACACACGCACACGCACATACACACACACGCACACGCACACACACTCGTTTGTTCAAAATTGAAGGATAAACTGTCGATGTGCGTAAAATAATGTACTGAAGACTGGCGAACATGCAAATTTCGCAACGCTGAAGTCTATCCCGTATTTAGTTTTCCCCGTATAAGACGAAATCTTCAATTTAGGATTGCGTTAAAAATACGCGCGAGTCAACTCGCATCTTGTAGCTGTTTTAGGTGATTCTTGCTTTCACTTCAGTGGCATATCGACCTGATTATGTCGCAGAGACATCGTATGGATTATTTTAAGAAGTGGAAGGCGATTGGTAGAATAGAAGGAAATCAGCCTCAGACGGATGTTTCCAGAGCATTGAATGTTCGACAAAATGTACTTTGAAGACAGTTTCAACATACACGAGATGTTCGTCGTCTAGCAGGGCAAGGCCGTCCCGGAGCCACAACCACTACGGGCAATCGCTGTATGTGTCAGACTACCAGGTGGAACAGAGAGATGTCTGTTAGGCAACTGTTACGAAGATTTAATATAGGATTTTTTGGCAAAGATATTTAATCTCATTCGCAAAATTCCTTTTGCCTCGTGTTCCTTTTTCTTTGTCTTCGAGCCTGGGAGAGTTTTATTCGATTCCCCTAGAAAGAAAGTACCAGATTTTACAGACCACGCCTTCCAGTCGCATTTTTAGGTTGACACTCCAAAGACATCACAATGGAGAGAGCCATTTGCAGACATCGCTTTTGTGCTTTGTAGCCTCACTTTTGGTTGGTCTAGTGCAATTAGCACCCTTCACTGTCTTTTATAAAGTTTTTTCCGAAAGGGACGCGGGAAGCGAAACAATTCAGCGTTGGTTTTTGAATATTTTGCTACCTTCAATCCTTCGGAGATAACTCAGTGTTGGGGGGGGGGGGGGGGGGTGAATTTTCCTGAGGCAAAGGCAAGAGCAAGCGTGTCAGCATCAGGATAGAGCAGCGAGCGGTCGTGGGAACATCAGGAGGGCCTTGTTTTTCGGCCACGACGTTTAAGCTGACCGAGGGATATTTTTTTTGGGAGTGCGCAAAAGAAGCGACATGGTGCGATCGAAGTGATAATAACGTAGGTAAACGAGAAAAGTTCGTCACTATAACTAAGATAAAATGTAGTTCTAGTGCGTAGCCTATGGGCAACCATACTTTAGTAGATCAACAAATAAAAATTGTCTTTAAGCGATAAAGCCATCTCCTGAAATATTTAGCGGGCTGCATTATTATCAGTTTTTCTATTGTTTTTTCACGTTGGTAGCTGCCTGCCGAACTTTAAATACTGACTTCGAAACGAAATTCTATTAATATTACAAAGGGTCTCTTACATTTTACAGTGAATTTGATCCCGCATTGTACCATGTAGTTCGGGATTACTTATCCAGTAGATATGAAACATTGTGTTAACTTTTGTGGTTTTGGTCTGTTCATTAGTAATAATCGTTATTTTACGACGTTCAGTGGAACTCAATAACTTAACATAACACCCTTTGAAGCTTGCGGCAGCTAAAGTAGCGAGGGTTTCACATGTTTGAAGACTGTCTGAGCGCTGCCTTTATGCCTGGAGAGCAGTTATTTGTCGTCCTCTAGCGTCCGCCGCCCAGCTAGTTCGTTTAACATTGCAGTCGCCAGCATCACACTTGACGTTTAGACCAGTGGGCACATGTTCTTTTCACAGACAAATTGCGATTTAGCGTTAGTACTGATTAGCGACGTGTTTTCATCTGGAAGGAGCCAAGAACCTGTAACAGCCCCCTCCAATATCACAGAAAGGGACAACTCCCTGGATAGAACCTGTAGCAGCCCCTCCAATATCATAGAAAAGGACAACTCTCTTCACATAACCTGTAACAACCCCTCCAATATCAGAGAAAGGGGCAACTCCCTGGACAGAACCTGTAACAGCCCTCCAGTATCAGAGAAAGGGACAACTCTCTTGACAGAACCTGTATGAACCCCTCCAGTATCAGAGAAAGGGACAACTCTCTTGACAGAACCTGTATGAACCCCTCCAGTATCAGAGAAAGGGACAACTCTCTTGGCAGAACCTGTAGAAACCCCTCCAATATCAGAGAAAGGGACAACTCTCTTCACAGAACCTGTAACAACCCCTCCAATATCAGAGAAAGGGGCAACTCCCTGGACAGAACCTGTAACAGCCCCTCCAGTATCAGAGAAAGGGACAACTCTCTTGTCAGAACCTGTAGAAACCCCTCCAATATCAGAGAAAGGGACAACACTCTGGACAGAACCGGTATGAACCCCTCCAGTATCAGAGAAAGGGGCAACTCCCTGGACAGAACCTGTATGAACCCCTCCAGTATCAAAGAAAAGGACAACTCTCTTGGCAGAACCTGTAGCAACCCCTCCAATATCAGAGAAAGGGACAACTCCCTGGACAGAACCGGTATGAACCGCTCCAGTATCAGAAAAAGGGACAACTCCCTGGACAGAACCTGTATGAGCCCCTCCAGTATCAGAGAAAGGGGCAACTCCCTGGACAGAACCTGTAACAGCCCATCCAGTATCAGAGAAAGGGACAACTCTCTTGGAAGAACCTGTAGAAACCCCTCCAATATCAGAGAAAGGGACAACTCTCTGGACAGAACCGGTATGAGCCCCTCCAGTATCAGAGAAAGGGACAACTCCTTGGACAGAACCTGTATGAACCCCTCCAGTATCAGAGAAAGGGACAACTCTCTTGGCAGAACCTGTAGCAACCCCTCCAATATCAGAGAAAGGGACAACTCCCTGGACAGAACCTGTATGAGCCCCTCCAGTATCAGAGAAAGGGACAACTCTCTTGACAGTGCCGTGAAGTTCTGAGCACGGATCATGACGAACAGGTGCACAGACCTGCACATCTTTCAGCAGTGCTCTGTTTCTGCCCTGAGGTACAGAGACGAGATATTGGACCCATATACCTCTTTTCTTAAGCATTGTTCCATTGACTTCTCTTTTATGTACATTAGAGGATTAGGATATTATAATATGCCATTTGTAAGAATACGATTTTCTTCTGCTGGAGTTACATTAGCTATGCAAACATTATCCTCTTAACTAAATTTCATTGCATTCCTTCATAACCAAATGAATTTATAAATCACCCTTTAATTTGAGAATCAGTGCAGATATGGCAAAACCACTAAATACCTGAATTTCAGTCAAGTGACGTGAATCATTTCAGTGCGGCAAAATGGAAGGGCTGGAAGACCACCGTGTTTTGCGTATTTAGAAGCATGGGAATTTCTCACATTCCCCAAACTAAATAAAAATAGGAAAACTTCCATTTTGAATGAAACGAAGGTTACGGAACAACTTCAATATAGTTATTTCCAAGCATAAATTAATTTTTATCGCTTGCATAAATATAGTAAAATACATGCCCCTTGTGACGGTGGTAGTGGGTGATATTCGCTTAAAATTACCGGTGATATATAATTAGCTTGATCATTGTATTGTCCAACTTTGTTACAAAGGATGTCTCAAAACAACTGAGAAAATATGTATTAAAAAATATGCGTACCTTAATTATAATTGAAGTGGTAATCTTTTTCGAAATACTATCTATTGCATCGAATACAGGTGTCCCGACGTTCCTCCGACTTTTTGAATGTCTTCTGGAATTCTTCTTCTGAAATGCCGTTGAAGCACCTCTGGCCAGCTGTAAGAAATTATTGATCAGTTTCAAAAATGTCGTCCCCGTAATGTCTTTTTAAAATGGAGGAACAACCAGAAGTCCCATGTTGACAAGTCTGGACTGGGGCATCAACTTAATGTTCATTTTCTCCAAATAAGAAACGACACAAAATGGCTATTTGCGGTCTTGCATTGGACCGCACACGAAAAGACATTGAGAACCCAAGTTGAAAAAAACTCGTTTGATGCCCAAACTGCTCGACTAAAATTCTGTGAATTGATGATTACGAAATGTGAACCATATCTTCGATATCTCTAATTGATAGGCGTTTTTCATACCGTACAATAACACCTATTGTATTGATGTTTACCTCTGTAACACTCGTTGAAGGTCTTCCTCTATGCGCGATTAAAGCCGCCGTCTTACGACCATCTATAAATTCTTTATGCCATCTGTAAATTGTTGAATTTTCTAGACCTTCATCTTTATAAGTCTCTTCCACAGACTTGTTAAGTCGACAGGAAAATTTAGTGGCGCATGCATCTTTGTTCCTCTTTCACATTAATTTTTTCGAAAAATCGCAGCGCGAAAACACATGCCAGGGGTTCACGAAACAATGCTTATTAAACTACACACTACCAAAGAAGCATGCGTGATAAACAGGTGTGGCCGGTTGCTATATTTACTGCAACGACTACAGTTTTTTTCGAGATTCGTGCAATGTTCGAACGCAGTATTGCATATTTTTTATAAAAAAACATTCTAAGTTGTTTTTGAACAAGCTATGCATTTACAGTGGAACCTCCATTATACGTTTCCCAGTTATACTTTTTTCACTTTTACACGTAATTCTGTGTTAGTTCCGAAGCTTTACTGTAATTTCAATCGCTTTTTTAATCCGGTTATACTTAATTCATTTATTCGTTTTTGTGATTATAACTTACATTTGAATGTCAGATTACAAAAATATACGGTTCTTTGATTCTTTTGTACGTAAACCGGTATATTACAACTTTGATAGAATCGAGACAGCGTCGTTGTGTTCCGTCTTGGTGCAGCCAAATTCGAACCTTGATCCCATCAGAGAAGGGTATGTTGTTTACTTTCGGTTTGGACGAAAAATTGGTTCCTCACTTCATGCCTCACATACAACTTTGAGAAAACACAGACAGCGTTGTTGTGTTCCTTCTTGGCGCAGCCAAAGTTGAACCTTTATCCCATCAGAGAAAGGTATGTTGTTTACTTTGAGAGAATTGAGACAGCGTTCTTGTGTTCCTTCTTGGTGCAGCTAAAGTTGAACCTTGATCAAATCAGAGAAGAGTATGTTGTTTACTTTGAGAGAATCGAGACAGCGTTGTTGTGTTCCGTCTTGGTGCAATCAAAGTTGAACCTTGATCCCATCAGAGAAGGGTATGTTGTTTACTTTCGGTTTATATGAAAAATTGGTTTTGCATTTCATGACTCACACACATACATCATCATCATCAACAATCATTATCAATCAACTGCTGGATGAAGGTCTCCCCAATTTTCTTTCATAACTAGGAACACAGCGTTGTTGTGTTCCTTCTTGGTGCAACCAAAGTTGAACCTTGATCCCATCAGAGAAAGGTATGTTGTTTACTTTGAGAGAATCGAGACAGCGTTGTTGAGTTCCTTCTTGGTGCAGCCAAAGTTGAACCTTGATCCCCTCAGAGAAGGGTATGTTGTTTACTTTCGGTTTATATGAAAAATTGATTTTGCGTCATCAACAATCATTATCAATCAACTGCTGGATGAAGGTCTCCCCAAGTTTCTTGCACAACGGTCTGTCTTGCGTCAGTTTCCTCCACGTCACTCCCACATGCTTTCGAATTTCATTCACCCATCTTTCATGTGGTCTTCTTTTGGGTCTTTTCCTGTCTTTTGAAATCCAGTCTAGAATTTTGGTTGTCCATCGGTAGTCCGTCCTTCTGGCACAATGTCCAGTCCATTGTCATTTCAGGGATTTTACTGTGATCATGGTGTCCTTCACCCTTGTCATTTTCCTTATCCATGATTTCCTGGTTTATCTCTCCTACTTACACCAAGCGTGCATCTCTCCATGCTTTTCTATGCTGTCTGCGTCTTTGTATGTCTTTTTTAGTTAAGGTCCACGTCTTTACTCCGTGCGTAAGCACTGGAAGGATGCATTGATTAAACACATTTCTTTTAAGACATAATGGCATATTGCTCTTAAAAAGTGTACTGTTTCTTTCAAAAGCTTTCGAACCAAGTATTATACGCCGATTAATTTCTTCATCAATGTGACCCTCACTTGCTATCTTCTGCCCAACATAAATGTAGGTATCGGTTATCTCCAGCTTTCCCCCATCAATCGATAAATCTTCATTTCTTGTAAAAGCATTGTACATCAGTTTTGTCTTCTGAAAGTTCATTTTTAATCCCCCTCCTTAAAACTCTTGTCAGAAAGTTCCTGGATCATACTCTGCAGTTTTGAAGAAGTAGTTGCAAAAATGATTACCCCATCAGCAAAACGAAGGTGAGTAAAATAACCTCTATTAATTTTTATCCTTTTGCTTTCCCAGTTCAATGATTTAAAGACATTTTGCAAAGTGCCATTAAAGGGTTTGGGAGATACAGTGCCACCTTGCCTCACTACCTTTTTAATTTATATTGGTGCTGTATCATCAAATAAGTGAACTTTTGCACTTCTATTTCCATAGATGTGACTAATAATACTTATGTATGCATCTTCAATATTGCAGGATTTCAAAGCCATAGTAACTGCTGATGGCTTCACGATATCAAAGGCCTGTTCATGATCGATAAAAGCCATACATAATGATGGGAGTTCATATTCCCTCGTCTTATTTGTTTGGGAGGGGGGGTAGTATAGTTTTACCGCTATTTATCGATCGTCAGAGACCCTTTAGTGGGAACAGGATGCACCGCGAGAAGGTGGGATTGACATTTGCCAAGGAGAGGCTATATGTTGCGCATCACCTGACCTTGCATCCCTCACACACGTATATGTATTTAAAAACTGATAAATCTCAGGGACGTGACTTTGTGGCTCCACTATTTCGTGGTGTAGTTGTGACATACTACAGAGGTGAATCTCGTGTCAACACGACAAATCTGGAGCGGTACATTCCGTCCGTGTAGCTTAGTTGGGAGAGCAACCTACTCCGGGGTGAGGTGAGCTGATTGTATACTCGTCACGGACAAATTTGTATTTTCACATAGAGGATGTTGTGCACCACCTAATAAATATAATATACTTACTATTACTCAACTATACTATTTTAATATTGGTAAAATTATGTTCAAACGAATTAAATATAATTTATATTCAGATCTCATATTTCTTAATACACATGCACATTCGTATGAAACAAGGAATAAACTACAATTACAATCTATTTTTCCAAAAACGGAATCAATTAAACTTACTTTAAATCACAGAGGCCCCCAATACTGGAATTCTTTACCTATAGTAACCTGACTAACTTAAACAATTTTAATTTATTTGAAAAAAATTCAAATTCTATCTTCTTTAATCATTTAAAAAAAGAAAAAGATTGGCAAAACTTCTGATTGTCTGACTTGATGTGTCTATTTGTTGTTTCATTTGTTTTTCTTCTACGGAAAAACAAATGAGACAACAAATCGGCCATCTTGGCGTTTTCCCTCGTCTTTCCTGTTGTTACAGTCTATGTTCATCATTTATGAATTGTCAATTTTTTTTCCACTCATTCTTTTCTTTTCTTCTAAGAGCATGTAACAATAAAAATAAATAAATAAATAAATAAATGAGTAATCCTAAACGTATCACTGATACTGAGTATTCCGGTTTCAAATGGATGCAACTGCAGAAATGAAACGCTGTCACTTCATGGTTTCTTTAGTGAAACACTGGTCTCATATTCTTAGTTGTGTGGATTTCTCTTAATCCAGAATCAGGAATTTTATCGACAGATGGAGTCGTGAAAAGGGAAGTTTGATTTTCATATTTTTTCAATGTTATAAAATATGTATTAATTTGTAAAGCTATTTTTTTTGGTTTTCGCCGCCAATTCGATTTTAAATGAATTAATATTAAGGAGCATATTGTACTCCCTTAAAGCATAAATTTTATTATACAATAGTATTTAACATTTTGAAATTTTGTTTATGCATTTTTAAGACCATCTCCTAGAAAAACCTATAACCGAGGTTTGACTGTAGTTAGCTATAAAAAAGGTTACTCCCCTATTCTGTTTCTTAAATTAGTGCTTAGTCTTTAATTCGTGATACCTTCGCTTTGTTTTCTTAGTTATATTATAGTTCATGCATGAGAAATGATATCCATTTTTTTTATCGATTCAGTGTTCTCATACAAATTTTAAAATTGTTTCTAAGGTGTAAATTGGAGGGCATATATACTAGACCCAGATTTCTCATTTTAATAAACCCTAGTCCATAAGTGGAGCATTTCCACTCTATGATAATTCGGCGAACTTAATAAATTAAATGACGTTCTGTAGGAGAATTCGCCAGTCTAACTGCACTCCTCGTCGTTAAATCTTATTAAGAGAGATCGATAGTACATTTTCGCTTGAATTCTGCCAGCTGCCAATAAAGACGCTTTTAGCTTCCTGGGTCTTTTCGTTAAACAATGCGATAGGATTTGTAAACCATATAATTGCTGTTGGAAGGCATCCCAGGGATTACCAATTGAGGTTACCAGAACTGTGCTCATGTAAATTTGCCAGAGCTGTCGGGAATGATTGAATAAGGAGGTGTGGAGGGTGGAAGAGAGTTGGAGGGGGGGGGGACCAAGAAACGCAGAGAAAACTTCGAAGAATTTAAATAAACCCTACCCTTGAATATTAAATGCATTAGCACATCATTGTGTTACACACGGTTAGATTATTGGTCAAATTATAAACCAAATAGGATTTTAACTCAAGCATATCTTATTGCTAGAGTAAATATTAAAGAGCTTTTATATACGACATGCTTAGAACCACAGTTGGATCAAAACTTATGAGCGAGAGGGAAAAAAATCAGCCATTTGAAGGTACCGTCGACCACTTTTGATACGAGGGTCGGTTGTGAAGTAGTACCCGATTTGGAATTAAAAAATAACCAATACAGATTTCAGAACAAAACTTTTTCTTTGAAATCTACATATCTTAGGCTATTTTTCCACGTAATCACCTGGACATTTAGGCACTTACCGTATCGTATGACAAGTTTTTGAAGTTCCTCGTCATACACCTCAAGTCCATTCAGAAACGTTGAAAAAGACAACATTACACATGATGAAAATCCTTAGGGGCCAGGTCTGGGAAGTAGGGGGAATTGTACAAAACTTCCCATTGGAAATATTCAAGGAGTTAATTTGTTTTCTTGCGGACATGGGACCAGGCGTTTTCGTGGAGGAGATTCACACCGGTAGACAGCAGGTATCTCCTGTGAGTCTGAATGGCCCAGCGCATTCGCTTCAGTGTTGCTTAACACACGTCAGCATTTATTGTGGCACTTTGGGGCATGAATTCAGCAGGGGACCTTTTCGGTTGCAGAAGTGAGATACCATGGCTTTCGGAGTTGAGACTGTCTGCTTGAACTGCTTTCGTTTGGTTGGCGAGATTGTCTGTCTTCTTGTTCATTTTAAACATGCGCAGGAACAAGAAAAACGCTATTAACGCGATGAAATTCACACGGCATATGACAAGAAAGTGACTGCTACTGGCTAATCTTGAACTGCACGGATTCATTCAGCTTCGGGGTGCAATACATAAACGGGTACTACCCCTCGTATTACAATTGCTTTTCAACGACAGTGGAATGGTAAAATCTATGTACCGCTTTGCTAGCTAATTTAGTTGAAGATACAGTGAGCCCCTGTCACGTAATAATCAAGGTTGGGAAGTTAGGACTAAAAAATTATTTCCTAGGTGATGCGTAAAATACGCATAATTTATATCATAAATGTAAAAAAAGTAATAAAGTCAAAATTTGCTTTAAATATAATAAAAATAAACGAAGTGTTGCAATGTTACTAGAGATATCAGGCTAATAGCGACACATGCGCGGTACTACAGAGTTGAAAACACGAGTCAAGCCGACAAATCTGCAGCGCAACATTCTGTCCGCGTAGCTCAGTTGGGAGAACGACTTACTCCGGATCGCGGACAAACTTGTGTTTTCACATTGGCGCCCGATTGTGGAAAATGGATCCACTGGCCGTTGGGTTCTTCAAACAAATGCATGATGTTTGTTCCACACATAGTTTGGAATTAATGAAAATTTCCTACTTCGCTTCAAAAATAAAATAAAATTAAGAGGGTAATGATGTGACGTACTACAGAGGTGAAAACATGTGTCAGGATGACAAATCTGCAGCGAGACATTCTGTCCGCGAAGCTTAGTTAGGAGAGGGACTTACTCCGGAGTGAGGGGACAAGGACTCGATGTCCGTCGTGGACAAACTTGTGTTTTCACATTGCGTTACTTTCGGCAAATCAAACGAATTCTCCATATTACGTGTTTTATTTCTTCTATCCTTTCCAACGACACGCCGACACTACACTGGTATCTCCGTGTTGCTTTGCTACTCGCCGACACAGATCCTTGCGTATGATATCCAGCGTTATTACCAGTCATCAAAGGCTGCAGACAATTTTCATTATATGGATTTTGTGACTTCATGTTTCATATCAGAAGCCGACATCTTTCCTTTTATTTTACTAACGGAGCTACCCGTCGTTGCCCAGGATAGACATAAAGTTTGTTTTCAAGTGACAATGTAAATCGCACTATAAAAAGGAAATCCTACCATGATGTACAATGCTCAAGTCAGGCCTCACGCTGTTCCAAGGTCTATGCCACCCTTGATACACTGGCTCTTTCCCGCTGATCCATAAGTCTTCGATCACGTTGTTCGGTTGTCTCACTCTCTCGAAGTTATTTTACTTTCTTTGCTTTCGGCTGAACATGTCCGATCGATAGGTTTGCGATTTTTTGGAGGCATTTTACCACACTTGATGAAAATTTTGTTATAAAAATCACAATTTATAATGGCCGTTCTGAACCCTAAAAACTCGAAATAGCAAACATGCACAATACTGCACTTCCAGCACTCCGCATTCAGCTTTCTAGAGTGTAAAATAACAAAAGATTACATTATACATCCTGCTTATACAATATTACATTTATACAACCTGATCGCACCCTACGTAAATGAAAGTAGGTCACGCTAATGTACGGAATTATTTTTACTAATCTCGAAAACTAAACCGATTTGCGTAATTCTTTCACCGTTGGGAAGCTTTCTGGAGGACATAGGCTGTTTCGTTTATTTATTATTATTAATTTTTTTTATTATGTTTTATTATTTTTGGCTGTACTACCGAATAACATCGCTTTCAAGTAGTTTCCAATTTCCAATGTATCGTTCCGCTTTGTTTACATACAACCTGATTACACTCAACGTGAAAGAAAGTAGTTCACGATAATATATGGGATTTTTTTTTACTAATCTCGAAAACTAAACCTATTCGGATAATTCTTTCACCGTTGGGAAACTTACTTCTTTCCGGTGGACAAAGGCTATTTCTTTTATCTATACTAATACCAATACAAATCTTGTATTTAAATTTTATGTATGAAGAAGACAGTCTGTTTTAACTTTCCCCACCAATTCCCACTAACAGAACCAAGCCTATTGGTGGGAATCTGTAGATCCACCCATATTTGAGACTCCTGCGCCAATTGTTGGGAGTGTAATGAAACCTAATCCTTACAACGAAAATGTCGTGGTAACATAAACAAAAAACTACTTATGACAATATGATCAGCCGGTGCATTGTGTTTTCAAAAATCGGACTCTTCTCCGTATGCCTGAACCGCGGAATCTCGCGAGGAGAGAGGTGTCACCTGACGACCGTTGCTCTGACACGCGGAATAATACCGCAAAAGCTGACTTGCACCCAGTCTATAGAGTGCTACGTAAAAATACATTTGACCCCCTAAGGGATGGAATTTCTAAATCTCGTCCCGCCTGTATTTTAATCTGGGTGATGAAGAGTATGTATGCCAATTTTGGTGCAAATCCATCAAACCGTTTAGGAACGTATGCGGAACAAACATACAAACTTTCACGTTTATATATACAGAGATGATGAACTTATTTTCTCATTGCGGCAATTTTCATGAATGAACAGTGTCTTTGTGCATAATTCCGACTTCGTTTATTTCCCTTTATTCCGATGACCGATAAAGTTGTTCTGTTCACAGCGGCAAATTAAAAGAGAAAACACGAAATTTAATATTTACTTATGAGAACTCTTTGAGAATACTTCACAGAGACGGCACCTTTAAAACTTTTACTGCACACTTCCAGATTGTTCGTGATCTGATCCTCTAGGATTATGAACGGATGAAATGACAATATTAACTCCAGTTCGCAGCATTGTTCTCAAGCATTCAGTAAGCGTTTATAATCAGTGACTTTGAAGTTAGTAACATCGTGTATTGAAAAAAAGAGAAGAAAACAGTTGAGGACATTCATTATGTTGTACTCGTACGCTGAACGATATTTGCATAGCAAGTAACGAACCATAAGCAGCACGTTTAGAGCAGCAATAAAATCAAATCTTATGAAAGTGAGATTGAAAAACAGCTGATCAGCAAAAGATGCCATAAATCACGGGAGAAAAAATGGAAAACTAAGAAAGCAGTTTGCTAGTTAACCCTTTAGCAGGTTGGAACGAATTCGCCAAGGGGGTTATAAAAATCAGCGGAAATCAGCTCAAACGAATGTATTCCCTGTCTAACAAGTGGGCAGAACGCGGCTGGAACGAGTGAACCTGCGCATCAGAAAGCATTACTTTCTTTCCAGCCTGGTGTGAGAACGGCAATCCTTTCTCTCCTGTTTATTTTTTCGATGCATATCTTCGCCGTTCAAAGGCGTGATTGGAGATGCTATGGAACTCAAAATGAGTTTTATTCGATATCATTGCATCTAAACTTCAAGCAGAAAAAATTCTTTTATCCCTTCGATACCATTTATAACGGATAGTATTTTGGGCACAGTTTCTTTTTTAAGTTATGCGTAGTTTCTCCGCTAGGTGACAAAGATAAATTTCAATTTCCTTGATATCTCTGCTGCTAAAAGTCCGTTTTGAAAAATTATTTTTGCATCGGAGGAAGTTCCTAGTGTGAAATGTTCTGCACCCAATTACTAGTTTTTGGCAACGAACAGCTTTGCCTCTAGGGACAAGGGTATATGTCTGTTTCTGATGTAATTGTAACAATATCAGCATTTCTGGAAACTCCATTAAAAAAATCATGTTGTGGTTAGATACCGCTCACCACGAAAAAACATTTGAAAAATATCTCCTCCCTGAAATAATGCTTAGTTTTCCGTCAGGCGGTGCAGATGTGTATCTTGTTTTTCTTCATACCTTTGCTTCTAACAATCCGGTTTGAAAAAAATCCTTCTTTGTCAGAGGGCGTTTCTGGTGCGGAATGTTCTGCACTTGATTTCAAAATTTTCTTAACACACAAGTTTGCCACCAGAGAGTATAAATTCGTGTTTCTGTTTACAACATAGTTAGGGTGCCGCCACAGTGACGCAGTGGTCTAAGCGATGGCCTCTGATCATTCGCCCGAAATGGGTCCGGGTTCGAATCCCGGTGAGGCAGGGATGATGTGTTTTGTCTTACGGCACTGTCTTTCTCCCTTCCCTGGAACCAGTGACCCTAAATTAGGGACGGGCGACTGCTTTGTAACCCATTGAGTTGCTCAGTGTGGTCGTTAAACCTCCAATCATAAAAAAAATAGTTGGGGCAATATCTACACGTCTGAGAACCAGACGGAAAAATCCTTTTTCGTCTAACTACGGAAATAATTTGTTTGCATTTCCTGCTCAAAATTATTCACAATTTACCACTAGGGTCGTAAATAGGTATTTAATATGTTTTTCTCGATATCTCTGCATCTAAAAGTCTAGTTTAAGAAATTCTTTTAACATTGGACATCATTTATCCTCAGGAATACTTTGTGTGTGAGTGTTTTTTTATTTTTTATTTCAGAGTTTGTACACTGTAAACAATAAGTGGTGTGAATTCACGGAAAATTTCTGAAAATAATGTGCAGCAAAGTTACGGGTATAGGTGCCCGTCTTTTTCAGAAATTTCAGTTTTTGAAAGTGCCCGTTTATTTTAACTTCCGTATTTTCACAGTTTTTTTTTATTTCAGAAAAGTCCATTTCAGGTGTTTCGTATTTAAACTGAAATTCCGCAAAATCGACGACCCTGCATTTTCAGCCCTTTCCTCAGATAATCCATCCGTTTCAGTCATGATCAAACCACCGTCGTGTGGGTTAATTCAACAGGCAAGCTTTTAACCACTGAGCCACAAACACTGGGAAATCCGAATCACATACATCGTAAAACAAACTGCACGACGATGACATTTTTTTTATCATTAAGGCGAGTGATTTAGCCATTTTATTTTCTGTTGGATGTTTATTATTTTTCTGAATAGAATTGTAATAATTTTTTCCTTTCTGTAGGATGACTTTTCACAAATTAAGCGTTTTTCATCGGGATTTTTTGAAGCAACAAAATGCTTCGAAACTTGATTTTTTAAACTGGTAATGACATTCAGTTATATTTGAAAAAAGTGAAATGTACCTTTTTACAATATACATTTGTAATTGCACAAAAAAGACTCCTAAATGTAAAATTTACTCTTGATAGCTATAATAGCTTTTGTCTTAAGGAATCCAAAGACTGATACATAGACATCGTATAATCATCTGTACAATAAGTTAAGTACCCGTTCCTTGCAGTAATACAACATACACTATATTCACAAAAGTCACAGGACAACCCTTTAAAAGCAAATGAACGGATCCGCTGCGTTGTTAAGATGCGCGGTACAGCTGCAAACGGTATAAAAACAAGCCTGCAGCTGACCGCTATCATATCGCACTGTGCGGTTGAGTGAAAATGTCGCGGTGGGAGAGAACTGACTTTGACAAAGGAGAGATTGTTGGGTGTTATATTTGTGGGTTGTCCATAAACCCAGAGGCGTTTAAACATACCCAAGACAACTGTTTTGGATGTACTGAATAAGTTGAAGACACATGGCGTGGCTGAAGTAGCAAAACCTACCGGCAGACCAAAGAAAGTCAGTGATAGAGGACGTCGAAGCCTCAGGAGAGTCATTACAGCTAGTCGACGGAATATGGCACAATACCTCAGTGTACAGGTGAGTAAAAATGCTGGAACCTCGGTATGTACACGTATCATTCGCAGAAAACTTAGTTCCTTGGGTTACCGTGGTCGTGCGGCTGCTCATAAGCTTTTCATCTCCACTCGGAATGTTACTCGTCGTTTAGCATGGTGTAAAGAACATTTATCGTGGACCGTAGTTGGATGGAAGCTGGTGTTATGGACTGATGAAAACGGGTCCTATGGAAACACGATCCATCGGTTTGACGGCCGTGTGTGGGTGTGGTGGCCGCCGGTGGAACGCTATTTACCACAGTGTACTGTTTCTACGGTCAAGTTTGGAGCTACCAGTGTACTCGTGTGGGAATATTTTTCATGGTATGGTCCCGGACCATTGGTTATCGGGGACACATCTGTTAACCAGCACATCTACCTCGATATTCTGGACAATTATGCCCTACCAATTCTGTGGCAATACTATGGAACCGAGCCTTGTTTTTACCAGCAGGATAATACACCGAGCCTTGTTTTTACCAGCAGGATAATACACCGAGCCATAAAGCAAGGATTGTTACGGCGTGGTTTGATTATAATTCCGTATCGTGTATGGACTGGCCAGCACAGAGCCCTGATCTTAATCCCATAGAGTACCTATGGGATGAATTAGAGCGCCGCATAAGAAGTTTGGAACCAAGGCCTACTACTCAGCAACATTTAGCGGTAGCATTATGTACTGAATGGAAACGCATAATTATCGCTAAGTTCCAAAAGCTTGTCGAAAGCATGTCTCGAAGGGTCAGTGCATGCATTAAGGCCAAAGGTGGACCGACACCGTACTAAGGTATGTCAATAAAGGCTATGTTGTGTTTCTCTTCTAGATATCCGGTGACTTTTGTCAATATAGTGTATAATAAATAGCTGGTGCACAAAATAAGTGTAACGTATACTCTATATTCACTTTCCTTTTGATTTTACTATCTCTGGTTATTTTATTTTACTATGTAAATTATCTTCCTACTGAACGGAATATTATTTCACCCGCTGAATGAGATCTGGCAATGAGTGTAAGTCATGACGTGGTGGTAGCTCGTATATAGGCGCGTTCATCGAGAAGTGTGCGTGGTGTGTTGTTGCGTTGTAGTTGTGTAGTGTTGTTGTAGTTGTGTGGTTGCGTTGGAGTTGAGGGTGTGTTGCGTTGCGTTGCAGTGTGTTGTTATGTAGTAGTGATATATGAGTGCCTTAGTTGACCAGGAGTCATCATAATAAACAAGTTGTTCTGTAAGTTCAGTCTTTTTCAATTCTTAGTTTTGTCAGACCTCTGTCTGGCTGTTAGGTTTATGACTTTGATTACTTAATATAAATAACCAGCGTTGAGACTTTGTTTAAGTTCATAATTAACGAGTAACAACACCCTTTTGGGAATTCATCATTTTGAAGCTTAGAGCATTATTCATTCATAATAATTAGCTTAGCAAAAGGATAAACAAAGCTAATTCATTATAATTGGCGCCCGAACTTTTCTCGAACACGAGATCCTGACTATTATTACCCATGGCTTCCTTACCTGAGACAACTGCAAATTTCCACCTTCCGGCAAGTCTCGAGGGTAATGGTGTTTGTTTGGACAATTTGTACGAAGCCTGTGGCTCTGACTTGGATATGAATAATCTACACATACCCAAGCATTCTTCACCATCTCGTAATGCACCAGCTTCTTATCACTCTGAGTCGCGGGTCGTACCTGAGGGAGTTCAATCCTCTCAGCGAAGCAGAATGCTTGCCCATTTCGTGCCGCATGCTGGCACAATTCATTTCAATGGCTTGGAGGGGTCTTTAAAGTTCCTCGAAGATCTGGAAGACCATTTTGATTTATATAATATTCCGGAAGACTGCAAGGTCCAAATTGCCGGCACTTGCTTGAGGGATACCGCCAAGACCTGGTATCGGCAGTGGCGAGGGTCGAACCCGGATTCTCATTATGAGAATTTCCGTGCAGAATTCTTGGAGGTCTTTCCTTTCGGCCTCAGTCGAGCTAGCCTTGTTCAACAGCTGTTTTCTCGTCAGCAGGGTCCCAATGATAGCCCTGTTGCATTTGCGTTGGAAACTACACGCCTATATAATCTATGGGATCCACATGCCAGTCATGTTGACATGTTGGATACCCTCGTACAGCAGCTCGACCCATTCTTGCAAGATTTTCTTGAGGTTCGACACCCTACCACTATTCATGAATGCCTTCGCCTCATACGCACGTATGAAGAGCGACATGGCAAACATGCTGCAACTCACCATGCTCGGGCACCCCGCGAGGCTTATTCCGAAAACCCTCAGCGGCATAATAGACAAAACTTTCAGCGCGAGCATACACACGTGCCCACCCAAGCTTCATACGTTCCACCACACAGAAGAGTGGCGAACCAGCAACGAGTTTCGGAGCAAGCTACGGGGTATCGTCATAATGCACAGTATGCTCGACCCCGTTCCACTCAGCAGCATTCGGAACGTTATCATGCTCAGGGCAATAATAATTTTTCTGCCCGTGCTGAGGGCAGACGTAACGAACATGAAAATCTCAACAGACACGCGGAGTTCCCAACGCATGAGGCAAACGTAATTTGAAATGAAAATAATAAAATTGTTACTGTTAGGCAGCTCCAGGTAAATTTCGCTGCGGATACAGTTGTTCTGTATTTCAACGCATGAGGCAAACGTAATTTGAAATGAAAATAATAAAATTGTTACTGTTAGGCAGCTCCAGGTAAATTTCGCTGCTGATACAGTTGTTCTGTATTTCAACGCATGAGGCAAACGTAATTTGAAATGAAAATAATAAAATTGTTACTGTTAGGCAGCTTCAGGCAATCTTCGCTGCTGATACAGTTGTTATGTATTTCCACGAATGAGGCGCACGTAATTTGAAATTAAAAAAGTGATTCCTGCTAGGCAGAATAAAAGGAAAGTATGCCGATGCAGGTTTGGTTTGTTCTACACTACAAATTTCACAGTCGAATACAGATTCGTCAATTGTTATGCCAAGTTGATAATGTAAATACGGCTACCACCAAACAACAAAAAAAAAAAAAAAAAGATCGAGAAACGTCAATCATCGAAATGTTAGACTTACACTCCAAAATTGATAGGTTTTTCGGAAAAAAAAAAAAAAAAAAAAAAAAAAGAAAAAAAAAAAGAAGAAAAATTAAGGGGAGATGATGTAACGTATACTCTATATTCACTTTCCTTTTGATTTTACTATCTCTGGTTATTTTATTTTACTATGTAAATTATCTTCCTACTGAACGGAATATTATTTCACCCGCTGAATGAGATCTGGCAATGAGTGTAAGTCATGACGTGGTGGTAGCTCGTATATAGGCGCGTTCATCGAGAAGTGTGCGTGGTGTGTTGTTGCGTTGTAGTTGTGTAGTGTTGTTGTAGTTGTGTGGTTGCGTTGGAGTTGAGGGTGTGTTGCGTTGCGTTGCAGTGTGTTGTTATGTAGTAGTGATATATGAGTGCCTTAGTTGACCAGGAGTCATCATAATAAACAAGTTGTTCTGTAAGTTCAGTCTTTTTCAATTCTTAGTTTTGTCAGACCTCTGTCTGGCTGTTAGGTTTATGACTTTGATTACTTAATATAAATAACCAGCGTTGAGACTTTGTTTAAGTTCATAATTAACGAGTAACAACACCCTTTTGGGAATTCATCATTTTGAAGCTTAGAGCATTATTCATTCATAATAATTAGCTTAGCAAAAGGATAAACAAAGCTAATTCATTATATAAGGGAGAGGAGAAGAAAATATCCTGTGCCACAATAAACAAAATTCATGTCATATGATTTCCACAATATCCGATCTCGCTACGGAACTTCAAAAATCGACAGGCAATTGAAATTTTATTAATCAAACCTCAAGTATTCTGACCAATCGCTCCTATTACCGGCGATTTATCCTCATACGGATACGGAAAAAGTGAGAATGGAGTTTTTACGTTAATTTAACAAAGGGATTGCGGAAAGGTTTCTGAAAATTCAGAATTTTCCCTTGGTACGAAAAATCCGTGAAATTCAGGCTCCTTTCTGTTATTTTACGGAAAAGATTGTATTATAAATATGCTTCGTTAATTCACGAAAGAAATGGCGGAAAGTTGCTCGTGAATTTCAGAATTTTTTTTACAGTGTAAGTAGTACTTCTTATTTCTACTTCTAAAAATCCTATTAAAAGATTTCTTCTTTTACTGAATGCCATCCTGTGCAGTAAAGTTGAAGAACGTTATCCTCTTTAAATAGTGCACAATTTTACCGCTAGGCGATTTATATGTCAAAACGTAGCGTGCCTTTTGCTGGGAATAATACTTTTCGTTTATTTTGTATTATTCCATTATTCAAAATTCTTCGGCCAGGGACCGTTAAGCGCATATATATTTGTTTGAGAGAATTTATTTGATTCTCAAAATGTCTTAGAAAAATTCCCTTTTTTGGTAAGATACTTTTCATTTTGAAGAGAGTTTTGCACCCATTTCTTCATTAAGTTACATACAGCTTTTTCAGTAGAAGCCGTACATTTACTCTATATATCTTCTTCTAACAGTTCGATTTAAAAATCCCTTTGTCTCCAATATCTTCTTCCTGCTAGGAGACACGTTTTGAGAACAATCAGTTTATTTTCGTAATGCACTTTTCTGCTGCTACTGGAAGTAAACATCAGTTTCCCTTGTGGATGTTTTATCGATTTTAGAAATAGAATTGGATTTTTGGTTGTAGCTAGCTGAACTGACTATGAATAACCGCGCTCAAATTGCATATTTAAATCATTTGCAGTTTTTCCCTTGGTGTAAGGGCATTTTCCTTTTCCGAGTTTTCTGAATTTCTAAAAATCTCCTTTTTAGGTAATTTTTTCGTATTGTAAAGGATTCGAAAGACGTGCTCACTTCAACCGAAAATTCGGTGTCACCTTTCTTCCTTATTATTCCAGGTCGTCATTTAGAAGAATTTTTGACACTAACCTTTTCTGATCATTTTTATTTGCTGAAAGGCAATGAATTTAAGAACGAAGAAAGAGTATGTTTGAATCACTTCTTTCTACACGTTGGCATGATCTCATAGTGGTGGGGGATTAGCCCTTCTCCATCATGTGTTGGATCGTGGAGAGAGAATAAAGGACTATAAGGGAGAAATTCTCACCCGTGACAGGTCTATTTTCGGTTCTGCTGAGATGAGAGGGGAAAAGGAATTGTTTTGCAGTAGCTTTCGTAAATCTCGGCAGCCAATTATGATTGGGAGCGCTGAAAAATTTGTTCATAATTTTGTTCAGGTTCTTTGCCCGTTTAAAGTGTTAAATACATCGTAAACCATTTTTGACTTTTCGTTGTGAATTTCAGGACAATAAAATGGCAACAAATACGAACTTTTATACCCACCAAAATTTAATTAAACAGACAGTAATGCAAGTGTAAAAGATTTTTCGCTTACTCTTCCTATAAACTTTCCGCAACCCCCGTTTGCACGCGATTTATCGTGAGCTGTTAGTTTGCACTTTCCATAGCTTCTTCGCTACTTAACAAGTTCTTCAATTCAACATGATTTGCGAAAAATTGTTTGATTTTCTGTTTTCTGTTTCATGTATTGTTTCAGGATTCTCTTTAAAACTCTCCAAATCCCGCTGCATTCTAAGCTTATACTTAGTGTTTCACGATTCTTGACGTTACAAACTCCTGAATAAGTTTAGTTTTTAAGCAAACTTTCTGCCGTCTTTCTATCTCAAGAGGATATGTTTGGCACGCCTGATTTTCACACAGGATTTCAATATCTCTCTGGTAATAGGAGTGAGTGCGTTCCCCTTGTTTACTCGTTTCCACAGAGTGGTTCCTACAGTACATGGTTTTTAATGAATCGTTTCGTTTTTGCGTAGTTATTGGGTTGTCGGAAAAGTCATGACGTATTTTAGCCATATTTTGCAAAGGTCATTTATTGACAGAAAGAACAAAGATCAATCAATGATATAATGTCCGTTTTGTTCGATAACCTTTTGCCATCTTTCAGTGAGCTGCAGAATGCCTCGTTCATAAAAGGACCTGTCTTTCGTGGCGAAAAACTGTACAAGGTACTCATTTACAACCTCATCTGAATTGAACGTTATACCGCGCAAGGACTGTTGAAGAGAGCGAAACAAGTGGAAGTCTGAGGGCGCAAGATCAGGCGACTATGCTGGGTGTGGCAACACATCCCACCCAAGCTCTAATAACCTTTTGCGGGTGTTCAAACTTGTGTGTGGTCTCGCGTTGTCATGATGGAACACAAAATATTTACGATGAACGAGCTCTGAACGTTTCTGGATGATGGATTCGTTCAAACTGTCCAATTGCCGACAGTACACATTCCAATTGATTGTTTGGTTCCGTGGTAGGAGATCGAAAAACACGACACGTTTAAAATCCCACCACACTGAGACCAGAACCTTCCGCTGATGAATGTCTGCTTTGGATGTCGTTTGAGGTGAAGCAGCACGTCGGGACCAAGACCGTTTGCGTAGTCCATTGTTGTACACAGTCCACTTTTCATCATCAGTTATCAGTTGCTTCAAAAAGGATCGTTTCCCTCACGTTTAATGAGCATATCGCAGATGTTTATACGCGCCGTCATTTGAGCTTCTTTGAGTTCATGAGGAACCCACACATCGAGCTTGCTTACGTATCCCAACTTCTTCAGGTGGTCGTGAACGCTTGAATGATGGATGTGCAATGTGTCAGCAATCTCTCGTGTCGTGTAACGTGGGTTTGACTCGATCAATGCCTTGATTTGGTCGTCATCAACTTCGGTTGGCCTACCGGACCGAGGAGCATCGTTGAGGTCAAAATCACCAGCACGAAATTTTGCGAACCACTGACGTTCTTGTAGAGCATTATCACCGTACACTTTATGCAACTTTTCACAAGCTTGACGCGCGTTCTTCCCTTTACGGAAGTAAAACAGTAAAATATGGCGAAAATGCACAGTTTGGTCTTCCTACTTCAACTTGATGTCAAATCTCCGCAAATCAACCAAATCTCTCACTATTCCTTTTAGACAGCAGCAAGAACTGGCACCTGTCGAATGCCATAGCGATAACAGAGCTGCGCATGCCCTTAGTACTTCCAAAATCTCTCAACCGCCCAACCGCCATCGGGTGACAAAATACGTCATGACTTTTTCGATAACCCAATATGTCTGTGTTACACATGATGTGAGCCATGTAAGAGGGACTTAACACGGTCGTGCAATTTCCTACTCGCTCGATGGTGCAATACGTAACAGCGGTAATAGCCCCAGATAGGTGCATAAACAATATTATTTTTTATGGAAATGATTCAGCAAATACAAATGCATAAATCATAACTCACCTTATCACAGAAAAGTAATCTTTTAATACATACTGCCTGACAGAGAAAATGCCACACTATGAAGGAATGCTCGAAAACAGACCAAACTGCACACACACACATAGCCAAGTAGGTCCTGAACAAATGATTTATTTCTCCCATACAGACTAGGCTCCAGTGGCCGAATATACAGGATGATCAATAAGGAGTGCAGCCCCCATTGTGGGCGATACGGCGCTGAATTCGGAGTGGTATCGAGGGAATGACAGGGCGAATAAAGACCTGGGATATCCTGGACCATGTGGCGTTGATCCGAGTCCGCAGTTTACCTTCACTTTGCGGGGGTGAGAGGGTACTCAACCGACGTCCAATCGTGTCCCACAGATGCACGATAAGCGACAGGTCGGGAGATCGTGCTGGCCACGGAAGCACAGCGTTAAAGCATTCAGGTTGATCCGAGCGGTATGCAGCCGTGCGTTATCTTGTTGAAAAACGGCGTTTGGGATGGTCCGAAGATACGATAGTGCCACGGGACGCAGCACTTCGTCAACATAGCGACCTACAGTCAATGTGCCCGTAATGTGCAACAGCGGTGAGCGGCTGTATGCGTGGATAGCAGCCCACACCGTGATTCAACGTTGCTGGGCTCTGTGGCGTTCCAGGAATGCGGAGGAATCCGCCCGTTGGACACGATGCCTCCAGACTCTCATACGGCAATCATCCGTGGTGAGACAGAACAGTGATTCGTCGCTGAACACCACACTGTTCCATTATGCACCTCATGCAGCTCTGGAGCAACACCACGCCAAACGATGAAGACGATGGCTCGCTATTATGGGTAACGATCGCAACGAATGGCTGGACAGCAAACCAGACGCCGCCAATCGGCGCGACACTGTCCGCGTTGATATCGGAGCATCCAAGCCATCCCGTACACTCAGCAAAATGTCGCCCGTTGTGGCCCCTGTGGGTCCGCTACGGCATCACGTCGGATACGATCATCGGTGCTCTCGGACGTCCGTCTCCGTGCTCCAGTCCCCCTGCGATGTTGAACAGATCCTTCCTGGGACCACTGTCTCCAAATGCGACCAACGGTTATGGCATCATGTTGTGCTTTTTCCGCAATACGACGCAAGGACCATCCGGCGGTACGAAGGCCTAGGGATGGCACCTCTCGTTAACTCATCCGTTTCACGAAATCACGTACGACGGCGTCGTAACAGCGTTGGCAACCTTTGTTCGTTCTCCACATACGGTTTCAGTAGAACCACTCACTTCTCGCAGCCGTGATGACGTCTCGACTGATGGCTTAATCGGCTGGTTATCCGCTTATATTCCGCGTGCCGTTCGTGTGATTGGCCTACAAATACAATCATTGGCATAACTTGTACGTGTTCATCCACCCTGCCATTTGCATGGCGCTGAGTTTACGTCTTCGTGGTGCGGCATTTTCTCTGTCAGGCAGTGTACGTCATGTTCGGCCTTCTTTCTTGCGCGAAACGCATGCCAGCGTCGATTAGTTAACGAGATAACGTGGAACACAGGAGTGATAATGCGCATTTGGCACGGAGCCAAATTGCGTTCTCAGGTGAGCAGAGAATGGAGGTAAATAAGCATGCTGATTGGGTGATCTTACGCAATTATTAAAAAGAGGGTAAAAACGCGATAGCAGCAGCCGGATAATTTTTTGCAGTTGATATTAAGAAAACCGTAGGCATCAACACTGCACTAAAATGGTTCTGGTGTTTAGGTGCTGTGACACCAGTCTCAAAAACGAGGCGATGTCAGGATGTCCAACGACCAACAACACTGACAGCATGGTCGCAGTTATTACAGCGACCTCGGTACCAATACACAACAATTGGCAACTAAGATGGGGGTCTTCCCAATCCACCATCGATCGCCACCCGCAGCAGCTAGGTTTCTTTTTCAGGCACCATTGACTGGTTTCCGGTGAGCTGACACTCCAGCAGGAGGCACAACGTGTTGCTCTCTGTTGCAGATGGCTATCAAATCTACAGGAAGATAGGTTTTGGTCTCGTACTGCTACAGGTGACGACGAGTGGACATTTTTTTAATTTACGGTTTAACGACCACCATGAGCAACTCAGTGGGCTATAGGCAGTCGCCCGTCCTTAATGTAGGTCCATTGGTTCCAGGGAAGGAAGAGAGCCAGTGCCGTAAGACAAATACAACATCCATGCTTCACTAGGATTTGAACCTGGACCCTTCTCGTACGAATGGTCAGATGCCAGCGGTTAGATCACTGCGTCACTGTGGCGGCGTGGATATTTCTATTTTCACCCTACAACTGGTAACCAGTGATTGAGGCCACGCCAGGAAGCACAGTCAGTGGTGCTAAGAAGTCGCTTCTAGAGAAAAGTCATACTGTGCATTTTTCTGGAATTGTGAGGGTCACGTGCATTGGGAACTCGTGCCATATGATGAGGGTGTGGATGGGAACCTCTGTGCCGGAAGACTGCGGCTGATCCACGATGCTCTACACCGAAGCTACCCGCCGCTAATCAGTGGGAAGCGGGCGTTGTTGGAACTAGAGAATGTCGTAGCTCACACTTCCAGAGCTTTCCACCGAAAACTACAGGAATTGGGGAGGGGTTGAGATCCTAGCCCATCGTCCATATACAGTCCTGAACTTGCCCCATTAAACTAGTACCTGTTTCGGTGCGTGAGCCATTTCCTACAAGGACGGTATTTCCTTTTAGTGGTATATTTGGAATCGGGTATCAGAGAGTTTCTATTTGCGAAACCTGCCGAGTGGTAGCACCGTGGGTTCGTGGCTCCGGTGAAACTTTGGCGAAGGACTATTGAAAAATACGCCTAGTACTTTGAAGAATGAGGTGAGTGCGTATGGCTTTCTTGCGTCATTTAAAGGAAGGGCTGTACTTTGAAGAATGCAGTGAGCGCGTATGCTCTGAGAAAAACGTTTTGTTAATTCAGCAAAAAACATTTTAAACCAACCAAAAAATTCTGTTGATATTCAGTCAACTAAAATGTTTGTTGAATTTGCAAATGTATTTTGCTGAAAATTATTGTTGATTCAACAATAATTTATTGTTATCATGCCAAAAACGTTTTGTTCATTTAACAAAATGCCTAGGTCAATTTTTGGGAATTTGTTTAATCCGACAATATGTTTCGTTATCGTTATTAAACGTTTAGTTGAATTACCAAAATATAGCCAACGAAATAATTGTGTGTTGCCAATAAAACATTTCCGATGCTAAAGCAACAAAATAAATCGATAAAACAGCTCAACAAAACTATTTTGTACTTTCAAACAAACTTTTTTTTCTCAGTGTGGCCTGCTTGCGTCATTTAAAAAAAAAAGACCTGTACTGTGAAGAATATGGTGAGCGCGTATGGCCGTCTTGCGTCATTAAAAAAGGCCTGTACTTTGAAGAATGTCGTGAGCGAGTATGGCCGTCTTGCGTCATTTAAAAAAAAGGCCTGTACTTTGAAGAATGTCGTGAGCGCGTATGGCCGTCTTGCGTCATTTAAAAAAAAGGCCTGTGCTTTGAAGAATGTCGTGAGCGTGTATGGCCTTCTTGTGTCATTTAAAAAAAAAAGCCTGCACTTTGAAGAATGTCGTGAGCGCGTATGGCCGTCTTGCGTCATTAAAAAAGGCCTGTACTTTGAAGAATGTCGTGAGCGCGTATGGCCGTCTTGCGTCATTTCAAAAAAAGGCCTGTATTTTGAAGAATGTCGTGAGCGTGCATGGCCTTTTTGCGTCCTTTAAAAAAAAAGGCCTGTACTTTGAAGAATGTCGTGAGCGCGTATGGCCGTCTTGCGTCATTAAAAAAAGGCCTGCACTTTGAAAATTGTCGTTACGCGTATGGCCGTCTTGCGTCATTAAAAAAGGCCTGTACTTTGAAGAATGTCGTGAGCGTGTATGGCCTTCTTGCGTCATTTAAAAAAAAGGCTTGTACTTTGAAGAATGTCGTGAGCGCGTATGGCCGTCTTGCGTCATTAAAAAAAGGCCTGTACTTTGAAGAATGTCGTGAGCGTGTATGGCCTTCTTGTGTCATTTAAAAAAGGCCCGCACTTTGATGATTAAAGTGAGCGCGTATAGCCTTCTTGCGTCATTTAGCTTTTTAGCTGCAAATCGGACCAACTTCAAACTCACTCTGCTAAGGTTATGAAATTGACTCTTGAGTTTGTCATATTTTTGAATGTCTTTGTTTGATGTTCACTCACTTGTTTTGTTTTTCTCGTCTTTTCTTAGGTCTGGGGTGAAAGTGACATTCGGAGCTCTAACCGACGAAGGAACTGTTTATTCAGTCGATAAAAAATGGTGACCTGCAATTTGGGATACAAGGAAGAGCTTCTGAAATCATCACTTTACCTGGAGTCTTTGCTCGGTGATACAGCAAAGGAACGATTTACAATATGATATCTGTGCGTATTAAGGAATTGTTTCACAGCCACGATAAATCAATGGTAAGTAAATTTTGCAAAATTGTTGCATTGAAATGCTGTGCTTCTTTATGAAATTTTTAAATCGTTAAATATTAAACTAGCCTTTTAAAAAGCTTTGTTCTCTTCATGCACACATATTCACAAATAGCTCTTTGCTCTCTTGACAGAGCTTCTGAGTTATATGCTCTACTTATCGGAAACTTTCATGATTTAGAGACCACTGATGCTTTCCCTCCACCTAACGCTGTTCTGCTTTGAGATTTCCATATGTTCTGTCATCTAGTGTCGTTTAAACTTCTTTTGTACTTTCTTTTCAGTTCTGCCATTAGCACTGGTAGTGTTTTGTAATGAAACTTCACTTCTCGTGCTAATCAGTGTATACCAGAAATTGATGATCCGCAACGATTTTTATTGGTCCGCAAGTGACAGAAATATTAATGCATTTGATATGCACACTGTATTACTTTTATTGTCCTTCTTCAAGATGGGGTACAATAGAAGCATATAAGCTGCAATTTGAAACAACCGTAATTTTCAGTATAAGAGCCGCCTCTGTAATGGTAAAAGAAAGTGCGGTTTGCACAGCCTGCGGTTCTTATACGGACGAAGCGTTTACTCCGAATTATTTTTTTCTAAATCACTGTTCAGTAAACAGAAATTGTACGTTTGTATGTAATATCACTTCTTACAGTAATCAGCCATGAATTTCTCCCTCTTTTTGAATTATACCATTATCCCCGCTAGGTTATTGACAACGAGAAACAGATCCATCACCGCTATTCTCTGCCTGTGCGACTTGAATTTACACATAAATAGTAAAACTATACTAGTAATCCGGTTTATTGGTGTAGGAATGTATAAATAAATATTTCCAAGGTTTCTCACATCAACCAGATGGCATTTTCAAGGAAGTTAGACTGAAACTGTTTCTGACAGCAGTTTCTTGTTAGCAGTTTCTGTCTAACTTCCTTGAAAAAGTCATCTGATTGATGTGCGAAAGCTTGGAAACGCTTATTTATATAATCCTAGCCAATAAATCGGATTACTAGTATAGTTTTACTATTTATAACTTACCTAGCCAAAATGCCTTGCGCTGCTTGGGAAAATTTGGTAAAAATTCACTATCTAAATTTTGTACAAATCAAATGAAAACAAGTAATGTTTTACAGCATGAATCGTACTCAATACTGTGTTTCATTTCTTCATTAAATTTGAATTTTATTCCCTATAGAGTCATTTAGGCACACAGTATTTTTAGTTTTTCCGCTTGATTTTTGTTGTTTACTTACCTTCAGTTCCGATGCTGAATTGTATTGCAGTTCCTCACTGGAAAGCACTTGCCACAAAAAAATCAATTCTTGCACTTATCACAACAAAACGTATTAAATTCGAATTCAAAATAAAATAAAGAAATGGAACTTTTTACGAACATTTTGTATGAGTACCCCTTGACCACGGGATTCGATTTCTTCCAAAACCCGTCTACGGTCTAAGTTAGACTACTATGAGGTAGTATACCGAATTTGGTGGCTCTAAATTGAAAACTGTAGAACAACAAAAAGTATTTAATTTGAATTCAAAATAAAAAAGTAAAAAATGGAAATTTTTACGAAAAGTTTGTATGAGAACCCCTTGACCACGGGCTTCGCTTTCTTCCAAAACCCGTCTACGGTCTAAGTTACAATACCATGAGGTGGTATACCAAATTCGGTGGCTTTAAATTGAAAACTGTATTCCTCCTGTTTCCAAGGCCAGTGCCGGCCTGCAAAAATTCAACAATTACTAAAACACGAATTCGACACCAGGTGCACTCGGTCATTCGACTCCTGAAGAGTTTTCGCTTTGTTAATTGCTACGTTAATTCGGAATATTTATGTGACTCTGTATACGTCACGTGGCGTCTGAGGAGGTGGGGGGCTTGTATACTAAAACATATTGTATGTAAACGACAATTTCCATGCCTTCCAAACTATCATTGCCTACCGCCGGACCCGAAATATCCTTAGGGATAAGGAGGGGTAATTCGAAAAGTACGACATATCCAGAATTATGAGTCCAATCGTTCTACTTTACATTGTCTACAAGCACATATTCTCCAGAAGCGATTTTTTCGCGAAAACCTTCCGCTTTCTTAAACTCCATAATAAGTATGGAAGAGTATTTATCAGCAACACTGAACTGAGCATATGCTAGGGAAAACAACGACAGAATGTCCAGCTAACCAGTGTCACAGAAGTTTTGAAAATGGCTGGGCTGGGATACCTAAGGGTTCGTTTGCCAACTGCTGGCTCCCTGGGGGTACAAATGGGAAAAATTCGGTACATATTTATACACAGAAGTAAGGTTTTCCTAGCCCATTTCTCCCGTGACATTTAAGACAGCTTAAAAGCTTTTCACGCATCTAGAGAACAAAGTGGTGCCGACCGGAACAATAAAAAAGATCGCCTGCGACAGCCCTGGTCTGCGAGTGGGTGGCTCGGTTTAGAAATGCTGCAGTTAATAGCCTGCCCTGAAGCATGAGAGGAGGTGAAAGTTAGAGAGAGAGAGAGAAGGGACCACATTCACATGAAAAACTAAGGGAGCTGACCCACTCTAATTGTTCTGTAGGAGGAGGATGTCGTAAAACTTCTATTTTTTCCAACAGCGGAAATTATTCAATCTTACCTTGCTGTTGTATGTTGTGAGATTTCCAAACGAGAAACGCACCTTACTGCGATTGTTTTGCTCATAAGAAAAAAAAACAACCCTGCTCGGCCCGTGTATGTTTAACATTAAATATTGAAGGTCCGGGCCGGGGCCATTTTCCCAACTTAGAAATGAGAAAAAGCCCAGCCCGGGCCGGCCCCTTGCAAACCTCTACAGTGCATGCATAAGGTGACAGAGCTACAGATGAATTTGCAGAACCGAGCCATGATTGAATTTTTGACGAAGGAACGTGGGACACCACGCAGTGTTCATGAACATGTGGTTCCTGTGTACATCGATGGTACACTTTCATATGCCATAGTCAATAGATGGGCTGCTCTCTTTAAACTGGTAAGAGACTCGTTGGAAGACGACCCTCGCAAGAGACTCTTAGTGGAGGTAACCAGAGATGAAATGTGCAAAGAAAAGTGGACCATCCACTTTTCATTGCCCTGGATGATGTGTTACACCATCCAGGACAATGAAGTTCCAAGCAGCTAAGATCCTATGAATGTGAAACCTCAGATTGAGCATCCTCGAACAGAAATCGGGAGATGCGGGTTCTATTTCAAGGCACTGTAGTTTTCAAGTTTTCTGAGGATTTGTTACATGGAAGACTACTAACCACAGGCAATTTCAGTGCATAAGTCTAATAGAATAGAATATATATGCTGCCTGAATGCGATTGTTTGGAATATGTTCCCATGTATTTCTGAGAAAATAGTCCTTCCCCAAAAATGCTAATTTCCAATATTGGTTAGATCCAGGGGATTGCATGAAGTATGCTCCATAATGCAGTAATAAATTTGAATGCCACTTCTAAAGAAGCACGGGAAACATGTAAAGCCCACAAAGCTTCATTGTCACTGCATGTGACTGCCAAATAAATAGATTCATTAATTTGTTCGGGACTGCACATATATCAGCCAAATATACGCAGCTATTCACTGATTTTATATGTCAGTGCATGCTGGATATTATGAAAAATGTGGATGTTGCGAAAACATTCTTAACAGATAAAGCTGGTAAATAATTTATATCGTCATTTCATAGGTGGGTCTTTAACAGCTTGTTTGGGATATTAATGGTGGCACATATTTCTCTATAATGTGTGATAAATATTCTGACTCAGCTATTATTTAATAGCTAATTATTTACATTCTGTTTTGCAGCAAAGATAAGCTTTCCATAAAACTTAAGTATCTGTTATAACAAGCGACAATGATTCAACCTATTTCGTTTTACATGATACGAGTACATGCAGTCATTCACTTCACATTGTTTTCAATCCATTTGAAAAAGTTCACTGTAAAGTACATATGCTAGAACTAGCATTTTAATATTTACTTAAAGTTTATTGTAATGTGGAGCAATTTCTTTTACGGCTTTTGAAAATTTAACATACCAGCACTCACTTTAAATCGGTCTCAGTGAAGGAAGCATGTACGTCTTTGGAAATTGAGCAAATGATTCCCACCAGAGCTGATGGAAAATACTCCCAGCAGTGTCACTGTTGGTTCGAATCAATTAAGAAGGCAAAAAAAAAGTTGTTATTTAACTTCAAACAGTCAAAACACTAATTAAAAATTCAACGTAACTTGCAATCAGTACGAAAATATTTTCCAATACTTGTTCTATATGATTTAGTTAACGCACATTTCACGCTAAGCTCTGCATCAGAGCAAGTGCTGCACTTGACAAATATCTCTATTTAGGAAACAAATTCGTTGTAAGCGACACACCACAAAATTTTGTAGTATCTTAGATAGCACAATAAGAGCTTCGACAAATAACATCGTACACGTTTGGATCACTACATGAACAACCAGCATATTTTTAAAGCCATTTTTTCATGACATAATATCTTTTAACTTGTTGTTGGTAATTTAATGAGTTAACTAATAACACAAGAAAATTTACAACAAATATACTTAAAATAGTATCACTATACTAGTAATCGGAATTTATTGGATTACTAACTTGGAAACTTTAAATTTTTTCTAGGCCAATAAATTCCGATTACTAGCATTGTTTGAAGTTACAGTAAATTCGATTACTACTAAAATTTTAAGTTAATGAATTAATATAAGGATTCGATTACTAGCATAGTTTGAAGTTACACTAAATTCGATTACTACTAGAATTTTAAGTTAATGAGTTAATATAAAGATTCAATTACTAGTAAATAAAGTTAAGTTAATATAAGAATTCGATTGCTAGTATAATTAGTTAATACAAAAATTCCATTACTAGTGTAATTAAGTAATACAAAAATTCGATTTATAGGCAATAATATAATTAGTTAATACAAAAATTCGATTACTAGGATATAAGCATCTTTGAGGAAGAAATATTTTCTCAGAAGTACATGAGAACATATTCAAAGCATTTACATTCAGGCAGCACATACATTAAATTCTATCAGAATTATGCGCTGAAATTACCTATGTTTACTGATCTTCCATGTAACATATCTTCAGAAAACTTGAAAATTACAGTGCCTTGGAATCGAACCCGCATCTCTCGATTTCCGTTCGAGTACGCTAAATCTGAGGTTTGAGATTCATAAGACTTTAGTTGCTTGGAACTTCATCATCCTGGGTGGTGAAATGGTTAGCATACTCGAACGGAAATCGGGAGATGCGGGTTCGATTCCCACTCCTGAGCGAAGAAATTTTCAAGTTTTCTGAGGATTTGTTACACGAAAAACCAGTAACCATAGGCAATTTCAGTGCATAATCTATATATTAATTCTATAAGGTTTTTTACTGTGAGTCCTATTTTGAGAGAACGGCTGAACGTAAAGATTTGTTTGAGGTATCAAAATAAAGGTCTTACCAAGTAGATGTGCTAGTCGAAGAGAAAACTGAGATTGGGGCAAAGGTTAGAGAGTTGTGTGGCGGCAAAGTTCTTATGTAAAGTCTATGTGAGAAGCGTGAGATTGACATTCGATCGCTTGCGGTTGACTCACGCGCTGCTGAAGGCGCTAGCATGGAGGGACTGAGATAGTCCGAAGTCTCTTTTCTGAGCCAACCGTTGCGCAAAACAACGCTAGCATGCATTGGTATCAAAGTTCTTCTCATCGGAAAAGCGAACACTCTCGAAGACCTGATTGCGTTATGCCGTTAGACTGTGTGATGTATATATACAATTTAATATTCATTCGATCCAGTTTATTCACGTAGGTAAGACGTTTCCCATTATGTAAAGATGTAAATAAACATTCCGTTGACCATTGTTAGTAAAAATATTACGGGCGACTGCTTATAGCCCATTGAGTTGCTCACGGTGGTTGTTAAATCTCCAGTCAAAAAAAAAAAAAAAAAAAATCACGAACCTGGACTTTACTGAAGTGGTTGAATGAATTTGTCAATCAAATAAAGTTTACATTTGTTGTTTCATATGAGTTTATTCTTTTAAAACAAAACAAAACAAACAAACTAACCGTTGATTCCGACGGGTGAACAGTACTCGCAACGCGAATCTCATTCAAATGACATTTACAAACACAGTTGTAACTGAAGATAAGAGTGAAAGAGTGCGCTATCCAGTTGAATTTTTACACAAGATCGAGATTGGACTTCCGCCTCACATTTTACGAGTGAGAAAGGGTGCAGTCGTGATGCTCATCACGAACCTGGCCGTCCCGGTGGCGCAGTGGTCTAAGCGCTGGCTTATGATAATTTGTTCGTGAAGGGTCCGGGTTCGAATCTTGGTGAGGCATGGATGTTGTGTTTGTCTGACGGCACTGGCTCTCTCCCTTCCCTGGAACCAGTGACCCTAAATTAGGGACGGGCGACTGCTTATAGCACATTGAGTTGCTCACGGCAGTCGTTAAGCCTTCAGTCAAAAAAAAGATCACGTACCTCGACTGTTGTCTTTACTGCATGAAGTGGTCGAATGAATTTGTCAATTTGTCAATCTAATAAAGTTTACATTTGTTGTTTCATATGAGTTTATTCTTTTCAAACAACAAAAATAACAAAAAAAAAAAAACTAACCGTCGATTCCGAGGGGTTTCGTCTAGTTGTGATTGAATTGAATATGTATGCTACCTGAATGAAATTGAATGTTGAGGTTATCACTAACAGTAATAAATGTTGACTGTTTATCAGAAAGCTCAGAATTTTTGCAAAGTGAACAAAACGTTTTGTCTGCTTCACAACTGTACTGGTGCCAACTAAAAGTCTTTTGACACTTTTGCTAGAACGTATTGATCGCCGATCGAAAACATATTTTCTGTCACGAATACGTTCAGATTTACACGATTTCCCTTCCTTTAATGGATGATGAAAACCAATGCCGTCATGCCAAATGTTGATGGAGTTAAAATGATTACCATTCACAAATGCAAAAGTCACCTGGGTAGTTGCTTTTTAAACTGACTCTTCTCATTCCGCCAATGCAGTACATACAATGCATTACTCTTTTCAAGATTTCTCATTCCGCCACTGCAGCACACACAATGCATTACCCTTTCCAAGATTTCTCATTCCGCCTCGGAAGCACACACAATGCATTACCCTTTCTAAGATTTCTCATTCCGCCACTGCAGCACACACAATGCATTACCCTTTTCAAGATTTCTCATTCCGCTACTGCAGCACACACAATGCATTACCCTTTTCAAGATTTCTCCTTCCGCCACTGCAGCACACACAATGCATTACCCTTTTCAAGATTTCTCATTCCGCCACTGCAGCACACACAATGCATTACCCTTTTCAAGATTTCTCATTCCGCCACTGCAGCACACACAATGCCTTACCCTTTTCAAGATTTCTCATTCCGCCACTGCAGCACACACAATGCATTACCCTTTTCAAGATTTCTCATTCCGCCACTGCAGCACACACCATGCATTACCCTTTTCAAGATTTCTCATTCCGCCACTGCAGAACACACAATGCATTACCCTTTCCAAGATTTCTCATTCTGCCACTGGAGCACAAACAATGCTTTACCCTTTTCAAGATTTCTCATTCCGCCACTGCAGCATACACAATGCATTACCCTTTCCAAGATTTCTCATTCCGCCAGTGGAGCACACACAATGCATTACCCTTTTCAAGACTTCTCATTCCGCCACTGCAGCACACACAATGCATTACCCTTTTCAAGATTTCTCATTCCGTCACTGCAGCACACACAATGCATTACCCTTCTCAAGATTTCTCATTCCGCCACTGCAGCACACACAATGCATTACCCTTTTTCAAGATTTCTCATTCCGCTACTGCAGCACACACAATGCATTACCCTATTCAAGATTTCTCATTCCACCACTGCCGCACACACAATGCATTACCCTTTTCAAGATTTCTCATTCCGCTACTGCAGCACACGCAATGCATTACCTTTTTCAAGATTTCTCATTCCGCTACTGGAGCACACACAATGCATTACCCTTTTCAAGATTTCTCATTCCGCCACTGGAGCACACACAATGCATTACCCTTTTCAAGATTTCTCATACCGCCACTGCAGCACACACAATGCATTACCCTTTTCAAGATTTCTCATTCCGCCACTGCAGCATGCACAATGCATTACCCTTTCCAAGATTTCTCATTCCGTCACTGGAGCACAAACAATGCATTACCCTTTTCAAGATTTCTCATTCCGCCACTGCAGCACACACAATGCATTACCCTTTTCAAGATTTCTCATTCCACCACTGGAGCACACACAATGCATTACCCTTTTCAAGATTTCTCATTCCGCCACTGCAGCACACACAATGCATTACCCTTTTCAAGATTTCTCATTCCGCCACTGGAGCACACACAATGCATTACCCTTTTCAAGATTTCTCATTCCGCCACTGCAGCACACACAATGCATTACCCTTTTCAAGATTTCTCATTCCGCCACTGCAGCACACACAATGCTTTACCCTTCTCAAGATTTCTCATTCCGCCACTGCAGCACACCCAATGCATTACCCTTTTCAAGATTTCTCATTCCGCCACTGCAGCACACACAATGCATTAACCTTTTCAAGATTTCTCATTCCGCCACTGCAGCACACACAATGCATTACCCTTTTCAAGATTTCTCATTCCGCCACTGGAGCACACACAATGCTTTACCCTTTTCAAGATTTCTCATTCCGCCAATGCAGCATACACAATGCATTACCCTTTTCAAGATTTCTCATTCCGCCACTGCAGCACACACAATGCCTCACCCTTTTCAAGATTTCTCATTCCGCCACTGCAGCACACACAATGAATTACCCTTTTCAAGATTTCTCATTCCGCCACTGCAGCACACACAATGCATTACCCTTTCCAAGATTTCTCATTCCGCCACTGGAGCACACACAATGCCTTACCCTTTTCAAGATTTCTCATTCCGCCACTGCAGCACACACAATGCATTACCCTTTTCAAGATTTCTCATTCCGCCACTGCAGCACACACAATGCATTACTCTTTTCAAGATTTCTCATTCCGCCACTGCAGCACACACAATGCATTACCCTTTTCAAGATTTCTCATTCCGCCACTGCAGCACACACCATGCATTACCCTTTTCAAGATTTCTCATTCCGCCACTGCAGAACACACAATGCATTACCCTTTCCAAGATTTCTCATTCTGCCACTGGAGCACACACAATGCATTACCTTTTTCAAGATTTCTCATTCCGCCACTGCAGCATACACAATGCATTACCCTTTTCCAAGATTTCTCATTCCGCCAGTGGAGCACACACAATGCATTACCCTTTTCAAGACTTCTCATTCCGCCACTGCAGCACACACAATGCATTACCCTTTTCAAGATTTCTCATTCCATCACTGCAGCACACACAATGCATTACCCTTCTCAAGATTTCTCATTCCGCCACTGCAGCACACACAAAGCATTACCCTTTTCAAGATTTCTCATTCCGCTACTGCAGCACACACAATGCATTACCCTATTCAAGATTTCTCATTCCGCCACTGCAGCACCCACAATGCATTACCCTTTTCAAGATTTCTCATTCCACTACTGCAGCACACACAATGCATTACCCTTTTCAAGATTTCTCATTCCGCTAGTGCAGCATACACAATGCAATACCCTTTTCAAGATTTCTCATTCCGCCAATGCAGCACACACAATGCATTACCCTTTTCAAGATTTCTCATTCCGCCACTGCAGCACACACAATGCATTACCTTTTTCAAGATTTCTCATTCTGCTACTGCAGCACACACAATGCATTACCCTTTTCAAGATATCTCATTTCGCCACTGCAGCACACCCAATGCATTACCCTTTTCAAGATTTCTCCTTCCGCCACTGGAGCACACACAATGCATTACCCTTTTCAAGATTTCTCATTCCGCCACTGGAGCACACACAATGCATTACCCTTTTCAAGATTTCTCATTCCGCCACTGCAGCACACACAATGCATTACCCTTTTCAAGATTTCTCATTCCGCCACTGCAGCACACACAATGCATTACCCTTTTCAAGATTTCTCATTCCGCCACTGCAGCACACACAATGCATTACCCTTTTCAAGATTTCTCATTCCGCCACTGCAGCACACACAATGCATTACCCTTTTCAAGATTTCTCATTCCGCCACTGCAGCACACACAATGCATTACCCTTTTCAAGATTTCTCATTCCGCCACTGCAGCACACACAATGCATTACCCTTTTCAAGATTTCTCATTCCGCCACTGCAGCACACACAATGCATTACCCTTTTCAAGATTTCTCATTCCGCCACTGCAGCACACACAATGCATTACCCTTTTCAAGATTTCTCATTCCGCCACTGCAGCACACACAATGCATTACCCTTTTCAAGATTTCTCATTCCGCCACTGCAGCACACACAATGCATTACCCTTTTCAAGATTTCTCATTCCGCTACTGCAGCACACACAATGCATTACCCTTTTCAAGATTTCTCATTCCGCCACTGCAGCACACACAATGCATTACCCTTTTCAAGATTTCTCATTCCGCTACTGCAGCACACACAATGCATTACCCTTTTCAAGATTTCTCATTCCGCCACTGCAGCACACACAATGCATTACCCTTTTCAAGATTTCTCATTCCGCCACTGGAGCACACACAATGCATTACCCTTTTCAAGATTTCTCATTCCGCCACTGCAGCACACACAATGCATTACCCTTTTCAAGATTTCTCATTCCGCCACTGCAGCACACACAATGCATTACCCTTTTCAAGATTTCTCATTCCGCCACTGCAGCACACACAATGCATTACCCTTTTCAAGATTTCTCATTCCGCCACTGCAGCACACACAATGCATTACCCTTTTCAAGATTTCTCATTCCGCCACTGCAGCACACACAATGCATTACCCTTTTCAAGATTTCTCATTCCGCCACTGCAGCACACACAATGCATTACCCTTTTCAAGATTTCTCATTCCGCTACTGCAGCACACACAATGCATTACCCTTTTCAAGATTTCTCATTCCGCCACTGCAGCACCCACAATGCATTACCCTTTTCAAGATTTCTCATTCCGCCACTGCAGCACACACAATGCATTACCCTTTTCAAGATTTCTCATTCCGCCACTGCAGCATACACAATGCATTACCCTTTTCAAGATTTCTCATTCCGCCACTGCAGCACACACAATGCATTACCCTTTTCAAGATTTCTCATTCCGCCACTGCAGCACACACAATGCATTACCCTTTTCAAGATTTCTCATTCCGCCACTGCAGCACACACAATGCATTACCCTTTTCAAGATTTCTCATTCCGCCACTGCAGCACACACAATGCATTACCCTTTTCAAGATTTCTCATTCCGCCACTGCAGCACACACAATGCATTACCCTTTTCAAGATTTCTCATTCCGCCACTGCAGCACACACAATGCATTACCCTTTTCAAGATTTCTCATTCCGCCACTGCAGCACACACAATGCATTACCCTTTTCAAGATTTCTCATTCCGCCACTGCAGCACACACAATGCATTACCCTTTTCAAGATTTCTCATTCCGCCACTGCAGCACACACAATGCATTACCCTTTTCAAGATTTCTCATTCCGCTACTGCAGCACACACAATGCATTACCCTTTTCAAGATTTCTCATTCCGCCACTGCAGCACACACAATGCATTACCCTTTTCAAGATTTATCATTCCGCTACTGCAGCACACCCAATGCATTACCCTTTTCAAGATTTCTCATTCCGCCACTGCAGCACACACAATGCATTAACCTTTTCAAGATTTCTCATTCCGCCACAGCAGCACCCACAATGCATTACCCTTTTCAAGATTTCTCATTCCGCCACTGGAGCACACACAATGCTTTACCCTTTTCAAGATTTCTCATTCCGCCACTGCAGCACACACAATGCCTCACCCTTTTCAAAGATTTCTCATTACCGCCACTGCAGCACACACAATGCATTACCCTTTCCAAGATTTCTCATTCCGCCACTGCAGCACACACAATGCATTACCCTTCTCAAGATTTCTCATTCCGCCACTGCAGCACACACAATGCATTACCCTTTTCAAGATTTCTCATTCCGCCACTGCAGCACACACAATGCATTACCCTTTTCAAGATTTCTCATTCCGCTACTGCAGCACACCCAATGCATTACCCTTTTCAAGATTTCTCATTCCGCCACTGCAGCACCCACAATGCATTACCCTTTTCAAGATTTCTCATTCCACTACTGCAGCACACACAATGCATTACCCTTTTCAAGATTTCTCATTCCGCTAGTGCAGCATACACAATGCAATACCCTTTTCAAGATTTCTCATTCCGCCAATGCAGCACACACAATGCATTACCCTTTTCAAGATTTCTCATTCCGCCACTGCAGCACACACAATGCATTACCTTTTTCAAGATTTCTCATTCTGCTACTGCAGCACACACAATGCATTACCCTTTTCAAGATATCTCATTTCGCCACTGCAGCACACCCAATGCATTACCCTTTTCAAGATTTCTCCTTCCGCCACTGCAGTACACACAATGCATTACCCTTTCCAAGATTTCTCATTCCGCCTCTTTAGCACACACAATGCATTACCCTTTTCAAGATTTCTCATTCCGCCACTGGAGCACACACAATGCCTCACCCTTTTCAAGATTTCTCATTCCGCCACTGCAGCACACACAATGCATTACCCTTTTCAAGATTTCTCATTCCGCCACTGGAGCACACACAATGCCTCACCCTTTTCAAGATTTCTCATTCCGCCACTGCAGCACACACAATGCATTACCCTTTTCAAGATTTCTCATTCCGCCACTGCAGCACACACAATGCATTACCCTTTCCAAGATTTCTCATTCCGCCACTGGAGCTCACACAATGCATTACCCTTTTCAAGATTTCTCATTCCGCCACTGCAGCACACACAATGCATTAACCTTTTCAAGATTTCTCATTCCGCCACTGCAGCACCCACAATGCATTACCTTTTTCAAGATTTCTCATTCCGCCACTGGAGCACACACAATGCTTTACCCTTTTCAAGATTTCTCATTCCGCCACTGCAGCACACACAATGCCTCACCCTTTTCAAGATTTCTCATTCCGCCACTGCAGCACACACAATGAATTACCCTTTTCAAGATTTCTCATTCCGCCACTGCAGCACACACAATGCATTACCCTTTCCAAGATTTCTCATTCCGCCACTGGAGCACACACAATGCCTTACCCTTTTCAAGATTTCTCATTCCGCCACTGCAGCACACACAATGCATTACCCTTTTCAAGATTTCTCATTCCGCCACTGCAGCACACACAATGCATTACTCTTTTCAAGATTTCTCATTCCGCCACTGCAGCACCCACAATGCATTACCCTTTTCAATATTTCTCATTCCGCTACTGCAGCACACACAATGCCTTACCCTTTTCAAGATTTCTCATTCCGCCACTGCAGCATACACAATGCATTACCCTTTTCAAGATTTCTCTTTCCGCCACTGCAGCATACACAATGAATTACCGTTTTCAAGATTTCTCATTCCGCCACTGCAGCATACACAATGCATTACCCTTTCCAAGATTTCTCATTCCGCTACTGCAGCACACACAATGCCTTACCCTTTTCAAGATTTCTCATTCCGCCACTGCAGCACACACAATGCATTACCCTTTTCAAGATTTCTCATTCCGCCACTGCAGCACACACAATGCATTACCCTTTTCAAGATTTCTCATTCCGCCACTGCAGCACACACAATGCATTACTCTTTTCAAGATTTCTCATTCCGCCACTGCAGCACCCACAATGCATTACCCTTTTCAATATTTCTTATTCCGCTACTGCAGCACACACAATGCCTTACCCTTTTCAAGATTTCTCATTCCGCCACTGCAGCATACACAATGCATTACCCTTTTCAAGATTTCTCTTTCCGCCACTGCAGCATACACAATGAATTACCGTTTTCAAGATTTCTCATTCCGCCACTGCAGCACACACAATGCATCACCCTTTTCAGGATTTCTTGTACTAAAGTAAGAGTTGTCGTATTCTTCTCACATGATTTCAACGGTGCGATAGAGTTTCTTATCAACAATGCTTTTGGATAGCTGCCAAACCTTAACCTTTTCTGACCTTCCTGGGACTTCTCGCTTTTAACATGCTTTACTTTGGTTTTCTTTCACCAAAGCGTTATTTCAGGATCGTCGATTTGTTTTCCTTATACCATGCGATTTTCATCCCCTATACTGTAGAGAGGACAGTAATAGTTCTTAAGATATTCGCCATGTACTTCGACCAAAAAAATACTTTGGAACGTTTCTTTATGCAGAAGAACGACGTACCTTCAAATATGGGGATAATGTATTGACATTAGCATTCAAAGTAACCCTACAATTACGTACTATAGAGTTTAAATCTACTGGAAAAGTTTTGCAATGCTGCATATAATACTGAACTTAATATAAAGTACCTTCTATCCAGATTCTGTTTACATACAATCTTGGCCAAATTTCATTTAGCTCATAGATCTTTGCTGAATAATGTTATTTTTCATTTTTTGTGAATAAAATTACTATATTTCTCGGCGTATAAGGTGAGATTTTTCTTTAAAAATCCTGGCCTCGACTTTTACGTCACATCGACTTATGTATTAATTAGTAGTTGAATTTTCTCAATCAGAACAAAGAAATAAAAAATATTGTACCTTAAATACGAGCACCCGAAACGCAATATTACGTTCGCAAGAAATCATTCCGAAATCGTACGGAATGTAATATTCCGTTCATTTAGAATTTCTTTGAAAGCTACTGAAATGGATGTTTCTGTTTGATTAAATAATAACAGAAATCGCTGTGACCGATTTGGAAGGGTATCTCCCGTCCATTAATTGCATCCGCCTCAAGATCCCTACAAATCCGCGTGATTTAAATCCAAACCTGGTTTTACAAATGCGCCAGAACTACAACGGGTGCACATAATTTATCTTGCAGTAATACCTCTAAAAGACTTTGCTGCCTCGCAGTTGATTGGCTGTAGACAATCGCGTCGATGTTCGACGGCGCATGCGCTTTAAGAACAGTAATGACCAGCTAGTAGTAGGAAAGGCAGTCTTTTTTCACTGTCAGTCTCTTAAGTTTGTCTCTCAATTGAATTAAAATCAACTATTGGTTCCATTTACAGAGGGTGTTTACTCATTTTTAGAACGCTTTTCATAAAAAATTACCGAAAATAAAAGCATTTCAAACAATTGAAACTGCAGATACCTGTTAGATGAACACGCTGTGGATAGAAGGCTATGTTTTTGCTCTTTATGAAAAGAAGTATTCCTATTCTGTAATTAAAAAACGCTCTGAAAATCATGGGATTAGTATTTTTAAATGTAACATAAGCAATGCTATCAACAATATTGGGAATAATCGCCAAGCCTTGCTTTTAACAGGACACCAAAAGAATATCCAAAGAAGGTACGTACTTTTACGACTATTTTAAAGGCTCCGGTCTTAAAAACAAAGTTCACCGACGCAAAGAGCAATCGCAAAGTCGTTAAGAAATATCTGTATCAACTGTATACAGGGTAATAAACAAGGATTTGAATCTCACCCCCCTCTCAAATTTCATCGCGTTTTGCCTAGTCACGTGGCTGAGGCCAGAATAGGATGTAAAATTGTAGAGTTCTTTATGAAAACTCAGTTCGCCGGAGACCGATGAAAATTTATTGTGACTATTGATGAAGCATGGATCTACCAGAACGACTGTAACAAAATAATGTCGATTTGCTGTCTCAAAAGAGCAGAAAAAGACGTACAAACTTGGTTCCAAGAATTCAAAGAAAGTTTCAGTAAACGATTCATGATTATTGCTGGTATCTCGTACAATGGAAAATTAAAGTTAAGAAAAGTTGAAAATAATATTATAACCAATTCTACATATTATCAAACTAATGTTTTAACTCTTATATTTAAAGAGGAAATACCATTCCTTTATCCACAGAGCTTTCAAAGAGTAGAACTTTGTCAGAATAAGGCCACCAGTTATGCATCCAAATCTATCAATCTATTTATTGAAAAAAAAAAAAAACTGGAATCAAGTCTTAACGTTTTGCTCGTATTTCTTCATAGTCCCCTGATGTGTCGCCAATGGCCTGTTGTGCCTTCAGACTGCTAAAAAGAGCGCTTTCTAGACACAGACCTGAAACAGTGATTAGACTATGGAAAGCAGTGAAAGACGACTGGAATAAAATACCACTACCAATTTATAGAAATTCCCTGTTTTCTTGGAAATCTAGACGTAGGTTCACATCCAGAGAAAGGGCTATCACATAGAACATATAAGAAAGAAATAATTTTATTTTAAACTTTAAAAAATATTAAAATCGTTCTAAAAATGTATGAACATCCTCTATATTACACTTATCTTAATTTATTTCACGTTTCCCATTGAATTCGAAAGTACTTTTGGTTTCTGAGTTATATATAATGAAAGATTAAATATAATTTACGCTTTCCAACCATAGGTTGAAGAAGCGTATATGCTCCAACTTTGTCCGTCGGTACGTCCGCACGATAACTCGCCTAAGAATGGTTTGATTTCGATCGAATTTTAGTATGCGGTGGGAAACCACCTGCGGACGAACCCTATTGAAAATGGGCGAAATGGGATCAAAGGTCAGGCCATAGGAGCGGGATCCATTCCATTGCGCTTATGCGTCATAACTTGAGTAAAAATGTTTCGATTTCAATGAAATTGTAGCATGTGATAGGAGACTACCTGGGGGCAAACTCTTTTGAAAATGGGCGAAATCAAAGGTGAGGACATAGGAGCGGGATCCATTCCATTGCCCTTATGTGTCATAACTTACGTAAAAATGCTTATATTTCGACAAAACTTTAGTACGTTTTTCCAGATGTACACTGAATTAATTCTGTTTAATATCATTGAAATGAAGTCAAAGGTCAGGGCACAGGAGCGAGATCTATTCCACAGCCATTATCCTCATAACTTGAGTAATGATTTCTGGTATGTTGGAAAGCGTATCATAATCAATGCATTGCATGATTTTACTAACTTGTTTAAAATTTGAGCGGCGGCTTCTCGTACTGCATGGTCGTAGGGAAGAAATTTACATTTGGTCAGTTCATTTAAAAATAAAAGCTTTCGAATTCAACCTTTTCCAGAAAAGAAAAATACGGACATATCCTGACTTTCACTTCCTTTTTATCTATACTGACTCATTAAAAATATAGTTCCAGGATTTCGGAAAAACTATATTTGTTGCCTCGTCTTATACTCAAGAGCGACTTATCTATGAATAAAGAAAAGGAAATAGAGAAATTTAACACATTTGCGACTTATACTCCGCATAAGCCTAAAAATACGGTACTGAGCAATTTGAAAAAAAGTTCATCACCTGAAAAAAGTTGAGTCCATCAGCCGACCGGCATTTTGATGATTAATCAAACACTTTGAAATGGAACTGGATAAAATGGATGAAATATTCTTCAGCCATTGCAGTAATATTTCAGGATCTTTGTTTGTGTTTCCGTCAAAATCTCCTTCCAGTATTCTTTTAATATGACTGTTTATTTTTCTTTATTTCTTCCTTATATTATTATTTACAAGGTCAGCGATTCTTCTTCGTCTTCAGCTTTTTCGTGCAGTACTTCTTCTCTGTGTTTAATTTCCCTTCAGGTTTTTCATTTCGCATTTTTTGAATGTTCTTGACTACTTTTTCTTTCCGTTCTACAGTCCAGCTTATTTTAAAGACGCAAGATTTCTGTTTTGAGTTCCTCTTTTCAGTGTTGTTTTTTCGGTGCTCTTGTTTCTTTTCACTCACTTCTTTCTTTCATTATAGTTTTAAGGTTCCTCCTTTTCTGTTTCATATTTGTTCACAAATATGAAGAAAAAGTTTGTTTTCTCTCCATACACTGGTCACAAAAAAGCTAGGAGTATTATATGAAATGAAGGATGTATCTATCTGCTTCAAGTAATACGTATTGAAATAACATCAGGGAGGCTACTAAGCACAAACGATAAAGACTGCGTTTACAAAACAATGTATTTTGCAATTTCTGTACAAAACAAAGCAGCATTGCAATATGAACAAAATGGTAAAATCGGACAATGTCCATACCTCTGGATTTCAGTACCGGTAATAAAATATCTGCGTTGAAAAACGTCTTCAAACTTACCATGCGTGCTTACAATGACATTACTCATGAATGTCGTCGCGTATTACAAGCACCACGTTATAGAGATCTGCCAGTGTATTGAGGTATGGAATGTGGTTGTCCAGATGTCTCTGTACAAACTTGTGACTCACTCTCTGTGGTTGTCCAGACGTCCCAACTCCTCTCAATGCGAAAAAGGTCATGGGACTTCGGATGAAGCTATAACGTCTCAATCCCATGACTTTTGAGTCCCTGAAGCACGCTCTAGACAAGGGGACTGGCTGCATTGTCATAAAGAAAACGGAATGCATGTCAAACAGCAGCGTAAAACGGTGTCAATAAGCACGACCATCTCGTTTCGGTACACTGAGGCATTCGTGTTGCCTTGACACTCGTACAAGGAAGTATGGCCATTAAAACACATTCCTGCACTGACCAGAATTGACTGCCGCTGGTAAGATTGGACAGACTGCACATCCGCTATATTGACCAAAATCACCGGACACCTAGAAGAGAAACACAACATAGCATTTATTGACATACATTAGTACGGTGTCGTTCCACTTTTGGCCTTAATGCATGCACTGACCCTTCGAGACATGCTTTCGACAAGGGTTTTGAATATGCGCTTCCATTCAGTACATAATGCTGTCGCTAACTGTTGCTTAGTAGTAGGCCTTGGTTCTAAACTTCTTATGCGGCGCTCTAATTCATCCCATAGGTGCTCTATGGTATTAAGATCAGCGCTCTGTGCTGGTCAGTCCACACACGATACGAAAGTATCGTCAAACCACGCCGTAACAGTCCTTGGTGCATTATCCTGCTGGTACCAACAAGGCTCGGTTCCATAGTATTGCCACAGAGTTGGCAGGGCATAATTGTGCAGAATATCGAGGTAGACGTGCTGGTTAACAGGTTCGTCCACGATAACAAATCGGCCGGGACCATACCACCAAAAACACTCCCACACGAGTACACTGCCAGCTCCAAATCTGGCCGCAGTAACAGTAAACTGTGGTAAATAGCGTTCCCCCGACTGCCGCCATACCAACACACGCCCATCAGACTGATGGATCGTGTATCTGGATTCATCAGTCCATAGGACCCGTTTCCATTGATCTATGGTCCACGATAAATGTTCTTTACACCATGCTAAACGATGAGTAGCATTCTGAGTGGAGATGAAAGGCTTACTGTACTGTACAAATTAATTGGGACAAAGTAAAAAATCACTCTTTTTTCCAAAACTATGCCTTTATATCATTCTATGCCTTGATATACACTGATAAATACCTGTATTAGTATGAAGTATGTCCTCCTTTAGCAGAAATGACCTCTTGAATTCGTTTTGGCATTGACTCCAATAATTGAGTGCACATATTTTTGATTTCATAATCGTGGAACCACACTTTTATAGCATTCGTTATCATGCGTTCTTTGGTTGTACAGTCCATTTTACCTAAACATCTCTTCAAAATATTCCACAAGTTTTTTATGGGATTTAAGTCTGGTGAATTTCCAAGCCAATCAAGCAAATGAATTTGATTTTCCAGCATGGAATTCTTGACCAATTTCGAATTGTGACATGGGGCCAAGTCATGTTGAAATGTCCCGTCAAAAGTTTGCAAGAATCGAGCCATTCTACGTTGCAATATTTCTACGTATTTGGCTGAATTCATCATACCTTGAACAGGGATTAAAGCTTTCAGTGCCATTTGATGTGAAAAAACCCCAAAACATCTGTTTCAGAGGGTGTTTTACAGTTTGTTTGATATGCTCAGGCCTTATGGGTTCACAGTTGCTTCGTCTAACGACATTTGCTTGGTAACATTGCACAAATAAATGAGTTTCATCACTGAAAATCACTTTTTCTAGTCGTCAGCAGTCCATGATTTATATTTTGGGGCCCATGCTAAACGTTTTATCTTCATTTTAGCATTCAAATATTGTGTTTTCGTTGGTCTTCTTGCCTTCCGGCCTACTTCCAGAAGCCTACGGCGTGCAGTTGAATCACTAACATCACAACCACTAGCCAATAAATCATATTGAAGGTCGGTGCTTGTTTTTTTGTGGATTCATTTTACTATTTCTGATTAGATATTTATCGGTTCGTGGAGTTGTTTTTCGTTTTCTTCCACATTTACCTCTCCCTTTTGGAGACGATGATCCAGATGCATTGTATCGCGTAAGCAGTCTTTAATACACTTGATTTGCCTAACCAACTGCAGAAGCGATATCTCTCACTCTCATAGAAGTATGATCCTTCAGAGCAATTATTTTCCCACGCTTCCTTCGGAAAATATCCATTTTTTAATACACGAAAGCAACACGTACTCACAGATAGCAAAACCTAACATCCACCTGTCACACAGGAAAGCTCACAACTGAAGCTGATGTGCCTATTTCCTGTTTAAAACTGGTCAAACCACATTCTTACTATCAAGTTCAAACAGTCACACCGCCTTACAGCTGATAAAACCGGTTTACGTGGGTTTCCGACATCAACTGGCGGCCACATTACCATTCTGAGAATAAAATAGCTTGTCCCAATGAATTTGCACGGTATCGATGAGCAGTCGCACGACCACGGTGACCCATGGACATGGAATGAAGTTCTCTGCGAATGATACGTGTACATACCGAGGTTCCAGCATTTTTGCTCACCTGTACATTGAGGTCTTGTGCAGTACTCCGTCGATTAGCTGTAACGACTCTCCTGAGGCTTCGACGTCCTCTATCACTGATTTTCGTTGTTCTGCCGGTACGTTTTGTTACTTCAGGCACGCCATGCGTCTTCCAGTTATTCAGCACATCCAAAACAGTTGACTTGGGTATGTTTAAACTCCTCTTGGTTTATCTTATGGTCAACCCACTAATATAACACCCAACAATCTTTCCTTTCTCAAAGTCAGTTCTCTCCCGCCGCGATATTTTCACCCAATCTCACAGTGCGATATGATTTCGGTCAGCTGCAGGCTTGTTTTTATACCGTTTGCAGCTGTGCCGTGCATCTTAACAACGCAGCGGATCCGTTGATTTGCTTTTAAAGGGGTGCCATGTTACTTTTGTCGATATAGTGTGGTTGCATTCGTGTGCCGGATCTCCTCCACACGTGTCCACGTTGAGTATCAGGCTAGAGAGCGAACGAGATTCTTCTGTGAAAAGCACATAGTAGCACTCGTATTCAAAGACTTGTATTGTTGGACTCAAGTACATCTTTGACGACGGTAAGCTTACTTCAATGCTATACATCTCAGCGGCCTCCTCTCTCAGAGTCTGTACTCGTGAAGACGGTTTAGTACCATTTGAGTACATACTGTGACACAGGAAGAAACTCGAAGTGATTTCCGGAGTTGGCTACTGGTGACACTAGGCCTTCTTGCAGCCCTTACTGTCAGGTAGCGATATCGGGCGATCACTCCTGGATCGATCTGCAGCATTTTATACCGTAGAAATCTTGTCTGTAGTTGACTTCGATAAACTCTTAAATCCACAGCCACATCGAATTACCGTATCCCTTCCTGTAACATGACAACAGCACTATTTCTGCTGTCAATGCTGAAACGTCGTCTGGGCATCGTTTTAGGTTAATCCCACACTAAGGGCAAACTTCTAGACCAAACGGTGAAACGACCCATTTTTCACTTCTTGCAGGGTACTTTTGCCGTACCTCGCACGCCACGTGCTTTTTTACGCTTTCCAACCGTAGGTAGAAGAAGCGTGTATGCTCCAGCTTTGTCCGTCCGTTCGTCTGCCCGTCTGTCGGCACGATAACTCGCGTAAAAATGGTTCGATTTTGGTGAAATTTTAGTATGTGCTAGAGGACCACCTGGGGACGAACCCTATTGAAAATGGATGAAGTGGGGTCGCAGGTTAGGACATAGGAGCGGAATCACTTCCATCGCCGTTATGCGTCATAACTAATGTAAAAATGCTTCGATTGCGAAAAAACTTTATCATGTTATTTCGGACGTATACTGAACCGGTTCGGTTGAATATCATCAAAATGGGATCAAAGGTCAGGGCACTGGACCGAGATTTATTCCACAGTCATTATTCTCATAACTTGAGTGATAACTTGAGTAATGATTGCTGGTATGTTGGAAAGCGTATTATAATCAATGCATTGCGTATTGCAAGATTTTACTAACTTGTTTGCTATATGATTCTACTTTACTTGTAACGTAGCCAATTATTTAAAAATCATTTAAAAATAAAAACGTATCATTTAAAATAAAAACGTATCAAATAAAAACGTATTTTCTGTATCATTTGAAAATAAAAACGTCGAAATTACTCACATCTTTTTTATTGTTACAACTGGTTGAATTGCTGAACATCAGTTCAGCAGTAAACATGTACATTTTCGTTATTTCTTTTATATTCTAACATTTAATATTCTGATATTTTCAATGATGATTGGGTCAGCATAGTATTTTCGTTTAGCAAAATCACGTTCTGTTAAGTGGAAAACATATTGAATAATTAATACGGACATAAATCAAGCCATTCTTCCATGTCACGTAACCGCAGAAATTTGAAAATTTTATCTTCCTTGAACGAGAATTTAACCCGCATCTCCCGATTTGTACTCGAGTAAGCTAACTATTACACCACTCAGACAATGAAATCGAAACAACCTAGGCTTATCTGAGACGTCAGAAAGTCTGAAAGTCTGACGTATCAGATAAGCCTCAGGAGTTTGAATTTCATTGTCCTGGGCGGTGTTATGGTTAGCATATACTCGAGCGCAAATCGGGAGATGCGGATTCAATTCTCGTTCCAGGACGATAAAATTTTCAAATTTCTGCTGTCAAGTTACATGGAAGAACAGCTTGATTTATGCACGTTCTGTTGCTTCATGATTTTTCGAATCGGAACTTGGGATCTTTCTAAACTGACATTGACTTTCAATTATCTTAAGGAAAGGTGAAATGTACTACTTTATGAAATTATTTTACGAAACTCCCCCATAAAAATAAAATTTACTCTTCATATCTATAATAGCTTTTGTCTTAAGGGGCCCAAAGGCTAACACATAGATGCCATACAATCTCTATAATAATTTAAGCACCCGGTGCCTTATGATAACACAATGTACCTACAATAGGTGGTGTAAAAATGGAGAAGGGGGGGGAGTATACTGGGCAACAGCAACCGAAATTCATGCGATATTTTATATGTGATACTGTGGATATGCTATCCACAGTATTTGTTCTTGCCGCGAAATTACGAAATCAGATCCTCCGACAGACAATTGAAATTTAACAAACGATTCTTGTAAAAATCCGTTTATTTTGGCGTAATATACAGTAAAGAAACGAGCGAGCTTTCACTACCAACGGCTAGATTCTTCAGGCTGGAATAACGTCTAAAGAATATATAAATATATAGCCTGAAGAAGCTACCCGTTGGTAGTGAAAGCTCGCTCATTTCTTTACTGTATATTACGCCAAAATAAACGGATTTTCACAAGAATCGTTATCATCTGGTGTAACTACCCACCTGTTAATTTCTATATGAAATTTAACAGCTAACCAAACCTCAAATATTCCCGCAAATCGCTTCTATTACCCAAAATATCGCTTCTATTCGGTCATATGGATACGGAAAAAGTGAAACCAGAGTTTTTCCGTTAATATACGAAAGGAACTGAGGAGAGCGGGTTCTGAAAAATCAGAATTTTTTCGATAATACGTGTTAGAAACGGCAATATACCGTCAGTATAAGGAAGGAATTGCGGAAAGGTTTCTGAAAATTCAGAATTTTTCCGTTAATACGTGTTAGAAACGGCAATATACCGTCAGTATAAGGAAGGAATTGCGGAAAAGTTTCTGAAAATTCAGAATGTTTCCGTTAATGCGTGTTAGAAACGGCAATATACCGTCAGTATAAGGAAGGAATTGCGGAAAAGTTTCTGAAAATTCAGAATTTTTCCGTTAATACGTGTTAGAAACGGCAATATACTGTCAGTATAAGGAAGGAATTGCGGAAAAGGTTTCTGAAAATTCAGAATGTTTCCGTTAATGCGTGTTAGAAACGGCAATATACCGTCAGTATAAGGAAGGAATTGCGGAAAGGTTTCTGAAAATTCAGAAGTTTCCTGACGTACGAAAATCTGTGAAGTTCAGGTTTTTTCCGTTATATTCACGGAAAAGTTTGTGTAGAAATATTCTCCGTTAGTTCGCGAAAGAAAACACGAAAAGCGGCTCGTAAATTTCATAAAGTTCTCACAGTGTAGTACGAAAAATAATCATAGATTTTCAATCAAATCTTTGGAAAGAAAGTGTCTATGAAATAAAAACTCTCTTTCAAAAGAAAGCAAATCTTTTGAATATCATAACGAACAAAAGGCACATTATTGATCCATGCTGAAGAGTAACATAATACGGAAACGCCGGTAAAATCGCCATCTCTCTTGCTTCTGATCGTCGTGTTATTCTTTCGTTTTAGAGTACTGTGTGAAAGTCCGTCTTACAAATTCTTGCTGTTGTGGAGAAGCACAAGATATTCACAAATCGGCACTTGTTGCTGTTTTTGAATCCCTTACTTGTAGCCGTTTTCTTTAAATTGCTTTCTATAATTAGGATGTAGGTTTCTATCGAATCATAAGAAATATGTGCAACCTATTAACTATGACAGCGTATCACCCATAAGGTGTCCATCTAATTAGGCATCATTTGCTACATCAGTCAGCCCATAAATTTTGAATGCCATGATAGGCCCGGACCTAACAACTACCAATTATCTAATATAAAAGAGACTAAGTTTGGTCGGTATCATGCTTCAAAATATCCTTTTTATGATCAGCATAGAGATTTATGGTTGGAATGCAAATCATGTGCGTTTGTGGTATGCCAACTCTCATTTAAATTTACGAACTGTTGTCGTGGTATTCAAGGCCATTTGAGGCGATCAATGGTTTTTTCAGCAAAAGTAAGGGTATTTTTACGTCGAGAAACAAATGAAAACAATTGATCTACGTTCTCGACGCAAGGGAAAAGACTTTTACGACGCAAAGCTTTTACTCCAACTGTGGAACATCATTAGTGGAAGCTGAGAACATCAGACGAACGTCTTTGATAAGTGTTAGAGGACAAAGCAATAAAGATCTTTACTCAAGCGAGATGGCGGAAAAAGTACGTTCCGCGTATCAGGCTGGGGGATGACTAAACACTGGTCTCCCGTTCTTTTGATGGTTTTCAGAAAGGCACAGTCAGAACTTGTCGTATCTCGTTCTGTCATGCAAATTAGCTTGTGCAGCATGTTTGGTGAACCGATGTTGTTTTACATCAAAGCGAGTTATTCTCATGAGATATAAATCAATTACAGCCTATATTTAACGAAGTCGTGTGGTGACGGCCGAAGGATACGTTATAGGTCTTTTTAACAGCAACGCAAAATGAACTTTGACCATAATGAATTACCTGCTGATTGTCATACCACTTTAAACTTAATTTAACTATCGTATTTTTCAGCTTATAAGTCGATATGGAGTATAAGTTGAATAGGTCGAATTTCCCAATTTCCTTATCTTCATTCACTGATACGTCGATCCTGAGTACAGAATAAATACAGTTAGTATTTCGAATTTATGTAACAACATTTTTTTCTTCAGTAAGCATTGGAAGAAAGATAAAGTGAGGTACCCTACCGAATTCAGTCGATCCTGAGTAAAAGGTGGGCCAGAATAAATACAGTTGTTTTTCGAATTTATGTAACAGCATTTGTGTTGTTTCAGTAAGCATTGGAAGGAAGAGAAGGTAACGTATCGCATTTTTTTTTCAGCAAAAAGCGAAATTTCGAGAGCTTATTTTTTTCGCGAACTGACCCTACTGCATTCCTTTCCACCGACAGATCAGTCGGAGAAGCCACTGCGCAAAGGTGAACAAGAAAAACAAACAAACAGGACGTGTTCCGAATGGTTGCATGTCAAATTAACCCGGAAACAATAACCCGCGTCAAAATAATCCGGTGTCAAAATAACTCGGCGTCAAAATAACCCGGCGTCAAAATAACCCAAAGTCAATAACCCGTTAGCAAAATAACCCATAGATAAAATCTGGAAAAACTATTTTTTTTTGTTTCTGCTAATAGCAACGAAAAGCAAAATTAATTTATTTTCCACTTGAGGCGTTTGTTTTCCACTTTAGTATTGGACTAAATTCCAAATCCTCAGGAAAAAATGTCTTACCAACATTTTTTCGAAAGAAAGGGAATACGGGTTAAACTAGTTACTTAAGGAACATTGCAAAGTGAGTGAGGGAAGCATTTCTTTGCATTAAATAAGGTCCTGATTTTTAAAGTTCTTAAAATTTAGCGATTAAAATATGACGAAAAGAAAGGAAAATAATTTGAAAATATATAATTTTAACTTTTCTACTAAGCGATTAATTACAAATAATAACGGAGCATTTAATAAAATTAATTTTCAGCTTTTTAATTAAGCGAGTTCTTTGAATGTTGCTGAAGTTTTGATTTGTTCGGCTTAAAGAGATTTCTTTATGAGGTGCTACTAACGTAATATTTTGGTGTTTTTTCTTTCTCTCGAATTTATTTAAAGAAGACAGTGCTACAGTTGCATATAATTAAATTTAAAAGCTATGATCGCTATCCTTGCACTTTTCCTTAATGCCAGTAAATATCCTGTTTAAATTAAATAGATTTGAAAAAAAAATTACACTTATTTTCTTTAAAATCTTGGTTTACAATAAATAAAATATTCACATGGATGTCAGTTTTTCCTGCGTGTATTGTTGACGCTGCTTTTTTATTTATTTTTTGCATTACATCTTGGCTGTAAGTTTTTAAATTCAAAACGAATTTGAATTCAAAATTGTTCACAGCACTGCTCCCGCAAGTATTTCAGTTGTATCGACCAAGTATCGACGGTCTATCCATCCTTTACAGTGGCGTCACTACGTAAGTGATGGTAAGGGACCGATACTTCCGCTGCGAGGTAGGTTGGGTGAGCAAACATTTCTGTCTATTAACCTTGCTTGTTCGGTGGCGGTCATAATGTCGACTGTCAAAATGTTGACTGTCAAAATGTCGACAGGGTCGTAATATCGACAGTCAAAATGTCGACAGTTCAAAATGTCGACACGATCATAATGTCGACAGTCAAAATGTCGACACGGTCATAATGTCGACATGGTCCAGAAACTGTCATCATGGTACTCCCATTTAGACCGTAGACGGCTTTTGGAAGGGGTCGGGGCACGAGGTCAACAGGCCTCAAATAAAATCTTTTCTTAACATCTACAGTTTTCAATTTAGAACCACAGAATTTGGTATACTATCTTACAGTACTCTAAATTAACGACGACACTGAGTCTATTTCTCTCCCTAGACCCATTGTCCCCAAATGAACGACGACGCTGGATCTATCTCTCTTCCTCGACCCATTGTTTCCAAATTAACGACGACACTGTCTCTGTCACATTCCTTGGACTCATTTTTCCCAAATTAAGGACGACACTGGGTTTATCGTTCTCCCTAGACCCATTGTCACGAAAGTAACGCGACACTGGGTTATCGTCCTCCCTGGACCCATTGTTCTCAAATTGACGTTGACGCTGCGTCTATCTTTCTCTTTGGACCCATTGTCCCCAAATTAGCGACGACGCTGAGTCTATCTCCCTTCTTCGATCCATTGTCCCCAAAATAACGTCGAAACTGGGTCTATCGCCCTCCTGAACCCACTGTTCCCAAATTAACGACGACACTGTATATGTTGCTCTCCCTGGAGTCATTGCTCCCGAATTAACGACGGATTACAATATGTTCAGCTGTAGTTTTACTCCAAAAAAAACAAAACAAAAGTGGGTTTTTATTAGATTACGCGAGTAGATTTTAGACGTGCACTTGGGAGGTATTCTAGCCAGAACTAAGTTCTTTCCGTCAGAAAAAATAATATCACGCTTTCACTTCTTGTATTTGGAAATAGCGACGTCATGTGTGGTGGTGAACACAGCATCCCGCGGTTTCAATTTCCTTTTCTATTCTTCGTGGATCTGACTGAAGTATTTGCCTAGAATTGAAAGCTTTCCCTAAGTAAATATTTTGCTTCTCTTTCTTATGACTTTCAGATCGTTGTGTGACGCAGAAAACTACTAAAGAAGACATGTTTGAGTTCCTCGAAACTCCGCTGCCGCACAATAGATTCTGTTTAACGTTGAGATGTTACATATATATTATGACAGAAGGTACAAGTATAGCTACGACGTCAAGGTATTTTAAGTAGGTTAATCACGTGCACGACTCTATTAGAAAAAACGAAGTACACCAATCGGCATCACTACACGGCGAAAGAATAAAGATGGGGTAATTTTTTATATCCTGTTTTGGAGAAATATCATGATTCGTGCAGAAGTCTAAGTTTTCAACTCTTTGAAAAGCTTAAAATTTAGACTTTCTGTTGTACATATGTAATGACATTTTCGTCGACATGTCCCCAAAACAGAGATATTTAGACACATACAATAGTGCACATACATTGGGAGTATTTGTGACGTCAATGTAGCTATAATCTATAAAACACACTAAAATTACCTTGCCAGTCAGTAGCCTCGAGGAAAAACTATTAAACTTAGAAGTCTGAAGTTTGACTGAAACCTACAGGAACACGTGAGGATCTCAGCAATGGAGACCGTTTCTTTTAATTCGAATTAGAGAAATTTTAATTAATTTATTTAGTTTATAATGCTTCTAACCATTACTGAAATTTAATCTTGCAGTTTGTGCCATAAGAGCATGCAAGAATAGTTCATTACATTTTTGCGTAACATCTTATCATTAAACTCTTGCACAACAATATTTCATTGCGTTGTTTTGTACACTTCGACCTCACGCCAAACGTAATACATGCGACAATATAAATAGCTTATGCCCAAATATTCCGGCTGCGCGTTCAAAGTGTTATATGTATTCTTTTATTGCAGTTTCAAGCGGGTTTGTATATTTACTTAGACCGGGCTCTCCATGTGTTACCTGTATAATAAAAATAATTCCAAGCTATTTCTACGGGAATATTTTTATTTGGTTTCTTAAATCATAGTCTAGAATTTGACGCACGATTTATAATTTTAAATTTGAATTTGCTGTTTACTGTGTTGAACTTCCGAAGTGTTACGTGTGTTTTTCAGTCGTATTTGCCGGTAGTTTTGTTTACATTTTAAACAGAAGACCTCCGTGTGTTATTACGCCCTATAAATTGTTCGACTATTTAACAGAGTAGTAACAGGATACTTTTTAGAGAGGAAATATATTTCAATGAAATGCAAATGGAATACAAAAAATTAAATGAGAGAAAAATATGAATTTTCTCGCGTTTCATTACTTCAAAGCTTAACATTGATATTCATTTTTTCAAGCGTTCTCCCACTTCATCTTAACTACTTACTTCGTATTGACGTAATCTGGAACTAATCACGCTCTGATATGGAACACGACTGTCTGTTAAGAAATTCATGCCGAAGGTCATCCAAAGTACCATCATGACTGGCATATCTTCAACCTTTTCTGAATCGAGGGACAAATGAGAAAATAACATGGGGCTGGCGGCTCACATGTTAAAAAAGAATAGAACTGGAGGGGCACATGACAAATTGAAATAGAACTGCTGAGCCATATGGAAAAGAAGAGCATAAATGCATGTGCTTATTAGGAATATGCATCACTTGAGAGAGTTTTGAATATTAAAGCTTAGCTTTCGGTTATTTCTTTTTGGAGCTAACCTCTGAATCTCACAGAACAGCTTAGTGATATGTATGTATGTATACCTTCAGTTAAAGAAGCTGCGTAGATAACGTAAAACCTATTTTGCAAAGAAGTCCCAAGAAATCGATTAATGTGCCTCTTTAAGAAATCTAAATTATTAATATGTTTTTATCACTCTTTAAGAATCTAAATTAATGTTATTTATATAAGTATTTCCAATAATTTAAATTATTAGTTTAATTATATTATTTTAAATTATTAATATATTATTCATATGTATCCAATAATTTAAATCATTAATATAATTATATTATTTTAAATTATTAATATTATTATATTATTTTAAATTATTAATATATTATTCATATGTATCCAATAATTTAAATTATTAATATTACACTTATTTTAAATTATTAATATTTATTTATATATAATTATAAATATTAAATTACTAATATATAATTTATTGCAATATAGATCGTTACAGATTTGGGAATGAAGCCAAGATATCGTTTGAAATAATAGTCTTTAAAAAGTGAACACCTATATAAAGTAATTACACCTAAATGTGGGATATATAGGCAACATTACATAGAAATATGCGATTTCTTAATCAAAATGTAATTGAAAATAATGTAAAACGAAATACTACTAGACAATAAAATGAATGAAGACAGTTTTATATGTACAAAATTGTTGGTATATATTTTTTCTTTTTTTTGTAATTTATGTGTAAAAGGTTCCGTGAGGAACTAAAACCAAAACCGGTGGAGCCACTAAATACCCATAGAAAACAAGTTGAAGGCCCTGTCATAGAAGGGGATCTGCTTTACTGTGTATGCTAAATAGTTTTGCAACCGGAGACATACGGAACTGGATGACAGGTGTGCTAAGTGCATTGAAGTTTAAAAATCGTTCCCTGCCGCTGTTGAGATCTTCATAATCTCAGAAATCTTGAGACACAGAGCAGAAGACTCAGAGATAAATCTTCCATAGAGATTCATGGCAACAATTTGTCCCCGAAGATCTAAATAGAACAGTGCTCCAGTGGACGGGCATGGAACTAAAACGTCGAACAGTAACAGTCTGCCTTTTTTTTGTTCAAGAGTTTACAACTCAGATCATATGTAGAGGATTTTAGGAAGGGAGTGTCTGACCCCAGGTCTTAAACAACCCTTAGAAATAGAAAGCTAGGGGATTTGGGCTAGAGTACCCGATTGGAAAGTCACACGGAAGAGAGGTAGAAAGGGGGATGGAGACGCCCTTAGAGTGTACAACCTAGATCATATGTAGATAATTTTAGGAAGGGAGTGTCAGACCTCAGGTCTGAAACAGCCCTTAGAAGTAGGAAGCTAGGAGATTTGGGCCAGAGTGTCCGACAGGAAAGTTACACGGAAGCGAGGTAGAAAAGGGTAGAAAGACGCCCTTATTTATTATCGAGGGGGGGGGGGTACCTGTGGACCGACTGCTTAACGTGCCCATCCGACGCTTCTGACATAATTATCTTTAAACCTATCAGCATTTTGAACAGTAAAGCTAAGCTAACCTTTTGAATTTTTTGGTTTTCAGACAGTTTTATGTGAAGAAGTGGTAGAAAAATTCAAGCAGACAATATTGCGAAGCCGCCATTTTTATTTCTTTTTTGGTTTTCGGACTTTTTTAGGTATCCGGAACTTAAGACTTACCTACATGCCAATTTTCAGATGTTTAGGTCATTTAGAAGTGGTCGACAAATTCGCGAAACATTCAAGCAGCCAATATTCCAAAGCCACCATTTTGATTTTTTTTTTTTTTTTTGGTTTTCGGACGTGTTTAGGTATTCGGATCTTAAAACCTACCAGCATGACAATTTTCAGATCTCTAGGTTATTTAGAAGGAATCGAAAAATTAGCAAAAAATTAAAGCAATGTTCCACAGCCGCTATTTTGTTTTTTTATTTTTATTTTCGGACTTGTCGAAGTATCTGGTACTTAAGACCTATCAGCATACCAATGTTTAGATCTCTAGGTTATTTAGAAGTGGGCGAACAATTAGCTAAAATTTCAAGCAAGCAGTGTTTCAAATTTCTGTTCCAAAACCGTGAATTCAACTTTTTTGGTTTCCTGGCTATATATATAGATATAGGTCTGTTAGGCTTAAAGCAACTATACGGGCGCTTAAATTTTGTTAATTTCGCTTATCCGTGTTTTTGTATCGTCATTGTTATGGAAAACATTCAGATTAATTAGAAAGCTTCTATTCATAGCATTAACTTAAATTCATGTATTCAGATTTGATAAATTTCTGAATTTTACTTTTGTTAGAGATAAAGTTTACTCTTATTACCAAGCACATAGGAAATGTTACCTCCTGAAGCGAGTGTTTGTTTCCTAAAGTATGCAACATAACTTCATTTAACGGATTACGAGTGTGCAGAGCACAAATATTCTTTCTATTGAATCTACCTCACTTGTTGCAGCATTGGCTAAGAACGGAATAGTAAGACTGCGATGGTGTTCAATTTCTCTTCCGTTCCTCGAATTGAGGTTAATGAAATTATTAAGGTGGTTCCACTTAAAATCTGTGTCTTATTGTTCCAATGATAAAACTTCTATAACGAAGTAAATTTCTCCGTCATTTTTGGTCTACGCCGGGATTCGAACCCGAGGCCGCTTATTCCGGAACAAGTCGCTCTACCACCTGAGCTACGCAGACATTTTATTCTGATTCCTATCTGCCTTTATGTCGTGTGCGTCCTGCTGGCAGGTACGTCACATCCCCCCCCCCCCCGAAAGAGGGCCAAGGGCATGGCCCACGGGTCAGCCGTGACCACGAATCGTTGCAGGCAGCCATCCACTGTAGAACGTGCACTTCAGAACTCCCAGTCAATCTGCTGTGGGGAATGCAACATCACACATTTCATTTTTCGAAGCGCTGGAGAAAGAATTCTCTGATTTTTCCTGTCTCGCGGTGTGGAAATAACATCACACCAATGCGAGATTTTGAACGGCCGGGCCATCCGGATAGTTCGGGCGCCATTATAACGAAGTAAATTTCTCCGTCATTTTTGGTCTACGCCGGGATTCGAACCCGAGGCCGCTTATTCCAGAACAAGTCGCTCTACCAACTGAGCTACGCAGACGTTTTATTCTGATTCCTATCTGCCTTTATGTCGTGTGCGTCCTGCTGGCAGGTACGTCACACTTCTTTACATATTTCTTCGCAATTAATGTATTCCCAAGGATGAAAATTTGAACATCGATAAAACTAACTTTAAGTTATAGCATGGGATACTTAATACTTGCTAAAACATTTCCGTAATTACATTAAAAATCAATCATTTTTCTTTGAGTAATGTTCAGACCTGTTAATAGATGGCGCCAACTGTACATTGATGACGTCAGTAAACAAACAAATGTTGGATTTCTTGATGATGGTTATGTTTTAACAAGTATTCAACATCTCATGCTATAACTTAAAGTTAGTTTTATCGATGTGTAAATTTCCATCCTTGAGAATACATTAATTACGAAGAAAATATCTAAAGAAGTTTTACCATTGGAAACATAAGGCAGAGAGTTTAGGTGGAACCACCTTAAATCATAATGCTAACTTTTTAATTTATTATATATAATCATTCAGAGGTATTTTGAGATAATGTTGATATATTAACATTACCATCTGCATAAAATTTGAATGCCCATTTCTGAAATCATAGCAGACATTTCTATACCCTTACCACGTATTTTGCCTGGATGAATCTTCATAAACATGTTGTTGAAGCAGTTTAATTTGACTCCCAAGTGATTAAAAGAGTCTTTAGAAACCATTTCAAGAATTTAGCTAAATAGGATGATGCGCAGATATCAGCGATACTCCCTACCTCCCTGTTCCTCTTGAAGACGGGTATGTGGTTAACTACGGTTTACAGTTAATGCGTCATTTCTGCATTCTGGCAGCAGGCATTTAAACAGAATGTTCACTTGAACGACTTTATTCCACTAATTTGCACCAGCACTTCGTTCCCGCCGAGATGTATGCACATACACATTATTTCTCACTAAAGCTCAGTTTTATTAATCAATACATTTACTTATTAACAGGCTATGTAACCTAATTACAGCAATGCGATAACTTGAGGCGAAGTGCAACGAAATTAAAAATCCTGGAAGCAAATAAAAGCAGTAAACTTATTAAACAGCAGCTGAAAAATATTCAGTAAAGTTAAAATTTCTGCAAAACGGGTTATACCTCGGAGTCCGTCTTTCTAAAACCTGCTGATATCGTCTCTTGAATTATTTCACATTTCAGTGAAACAAAATACTAGCAAATTGAAATGCAGATCATTATGTTTTGTACTCAAGTAAAAACTGTGTTGACACGAAATATGAAGCAGTGGTTTTCAAAGATTTTTGTTCCACTAATCTCATTCAACCCCACCCGCATTCTCCAAAAAATTATATTGCGAACCCTCTGGGTAATAAAAACTAATAAAAAATGCTGCAAATTGAAATTTACATTACGTAATGGAAATCAAAAAATATATTTTACTACGAGACACGTGCTTTTGGTCTACCCCACAGTCGAGAGTGCGTTCTCAGAGGACACAAAGAAGACCCTGAAGACTGCAGTCAACCGAACTAAACTGCAGATAGGGGTCAAGAGCATTCGGAGCATTAGGAAAGGTGCGTCCTCAGAGGACACAAAGAAGACCCTGAAGACTGCAGTCAACCCAACTAAACTGCAGATAGGGGTCAAGAGCATTCGGAGCATTAGGAAAGGTGCGTCCTCAGAGGACACAAAGAAGACCCTGAAGACTGCAGTCAACCCAACTAAACTGCAGATAGGGGTCAAGAGCATTCGGAGCATTAGGAAAGGTGCGTCCTCAGAGGACACAAAGAAGACCCTGAAGACTGCAGTCAACCCAACTAAACTGCAGATAGGGGTCAAGAGCATTCGGAGTTAGGAAAGGTGCGTACTCAGAGGACACAAAGAAGACCCTGAAGACTGCAGTCAACCCAACTAAACTGCAGATAGGGGTCAAGAGCATTCGGAGCATTAGGAAAGGTGCGTCCTCAGAGGACACAAAGAAGACCCTGAAGACTGCAGTCAACCCAACTAAACTGCAGATAGGGGTCAAGCGCATTCGGAACATTAGGATAGGTGCGTTCTCAGAGGACACAAAGAAGACCCTGAAGACTGTAGTCAACCCAACTAAACTGCAGATAGGGGTCAAGAGCATTCGGAGCATTAGGAAAGGTGTGGTCGTGGTGAAGTGTTTCCATCCAGGGGACCTCGATCGCCTTGCCCAGGAGTTGAGTAGCAATCCGTTGATCAAGGATTGCACACTCCCCACGGCCCCACGAAAGAGACACCCCCGGTTGATAGTCTATGGGGTCGACGGGGATCTCTCAGGGAAAGAGTTCGAGGAGGCGGTTTGCGGGCAGAACCCAGAACTCGAGAACGGGTTTAAAGCCTGTTTCCCCATCAAAGGCAAAGGAGGTAGGGTTCACTGGGTGGCAGACGTGGAGCCCAAGGCCTTTAAGCACTTGGTGAGGCGGAAGACACTGAACTTGGGTAGGTCAGTGCTCCGCCTAAAGGAATTTTTGCGGGAGGTCAGGTGCTTTCGGTGCAATGGCTTCGGCCATTTCCGAAACAACTGCCCCGAGTCAGAAGCAAGGTGTGGCAATTGCGGTGAAGTTGGACACCAGCACCACCAGTGTGCAGCCGCACCGAAGTGCAGCAATTGCAGTGCTGCGAATGCCAAGTTCCGCCTGAAGCTGGACGTCTCTCACTCCAGCTTCAGTAAGATGTGTCCCAGTCTTATTAGGGAACTTGAGCAAAGGAAAAGCCGGGTCAACTATGGTTGACAGATGGTAGTACCCTCGGAGGTACGTAGCTCTCGATATAGAGCTTTTTGGTCTATAGACCAAGGTGTTTCTGATGACCCTGGCCCTAGGTCACCACCACAGCACTGGCCCTAGCGCTGTGGACCATGTAAATATTTTCAATGTGTGATCAATGTGTTTAGTGCTAAATATTTGTGAGAGGGGTGCATGGGACCCTCATACTTATCATGCATGTATTTTGTTTGATACCAAATAAAGGACATTAGTCCCAAAAAAACTCGCGTTGCCGGGCGATCTCCTGGTCACGAGATGAGAAATTTTATTGAAAAGTTGCTTGCCCCAACTAACCATGGCACGTCACACACACACGGGTTATGACAGAAGGGTGTAAGGTAACGGTCCCGTGGGGGAGGCAGATCCCCACAGGTCTCTAGACCGAATCTGTCCGAGTGAAAGACTGTGGTTTCCGGTGACTGACGGGCTAGCTATCGCAGCGCCGTCAGGGATCAGATTAATCCCCAAATTTTCGAGAGCGTTCAGGATTTCCCTGCGAAGTCTACACTTAGACGGTGCAGATAAAGTCATCAGCTAGTATTACGTATAATTATGAAACCTTTAAAATTTAGGGTCTAACTATAAAATAATAAAGCTCTAACAATAAAATAATTTATCTGCAAGACCTAATTTAGCAAAAATTTGTTGAATATATTATGTTCAATGTAAATAAGACATCTAATAAAATAAAACCTTGGAAGCTAAATACATAGTTGACGTGGACCAGGAATATCAAATAGAAGTCATCGCTCTTTCCACGTTTATAAGTAAGTCACGGAAAAATTCTCATTGGCCGCCACCCAGTGGAAGCATATCTGGCGCGTAACTGGAAGACCCTGGGTTCGATTCCCGGTGGCGGCCGATTAAAATTTTTCCGTGACTCACTTATAAACGTGGAAAGAGCGATGACTTCTATTTGATGTTCCTGGTCCGCGTCAACTGGGTATTTATCATTCATTCGCCTTCTAGTTATTTGTCCAGTTTCTGCTGTTCATCTGTGGTGAATCCCCAGCATTGTGCGGGGCTCCAAAGAAGCAACCCTGCCACGTGGTTTGGCAGTTTGTCATTTGTGAGTCTGGAGAATTTCGAGGCCGCTGTGGTGTAGTGGAAGCATATCTGGCGCGTAACTAGAAGACCCTGCGTTCGATTACCGTGGCGGAAGACGAGAATTTTTCCGTGACTAACTTATAAACGTGGGAAGAGCGATGACTTCTACTTGGAAGCTATTTAACATAATATAATAATCATATACAGTATAAGCTTAATTTTGATGTCTGACTTTTTTTATTCGAATAAAAGTTTGCAGTATGTGGCTCAACATCAGACAAACCCAATGAAAGAAGTATATACACTGAAGTGCCAAAAGTCATGGGATAGCTGAATGCGATTTTCTGAGTGGCGCTGGTGTCGTATAAAGGCTTCGAAGCACGACACAAGTTTTATCAGGGGCCGCGGGTGGCCTAGTGGGCAACGTTCGTGACTACCAGGGAAAGGACCTAAAGTTCGATCCCAGACAGGTACGAACGCTTGATCCACTAAATATCCGCCGTGCGTCGGATGGGCACGTTAAGGCGTCGGACCCCGGGTACTGGCCCCCGGTAATAAATTCGTCTTCCTCCCCTTTCTACTTCGCTTACGTGTCACTTTCCTATCGGGCACTCAAGCACAAATCTCCTAGCTTTCTATTTGTAAGGGTTGTTTAACCCCTGGGGTCAGATACTCCCTTCCTAAAATCCTCTACATATGATCACATGATCACAAGTTTTATCAGTTGCGAGGTTTAATCTCGTAAGTCAGTTTGAATAAAAGCCAGTCGGGTTATGGCAAGCCGACGTAAACTATTGGAGTTTGAACGAGGCATGGTAGTGGGCAGACGGAAGGGACATTCAATTTTCGAAGTTGTGCGAACATTCAACATTCCACGATCCACGGGGTCACGTGTGTACCCAGAATAAATACCTCATGGAAGGCATTACCACCAACCGTGGGCTACGCAGTGGCCGACCACTGGTGCTGAATGACCGTGACCAGCGCCGTCTGACCAGGATTGTCCATGCTAACAGACACGCCACACTGGCTCAAATACCGTCCACATTGAATGCAGGTGATATCAGAGACATATCCATCAGGTCAGTACAGCGTAATTTAGCGTCCATAGGGTATGGCAGCAGAAGATCCCCCAGAGCGCCTTTGTTGACACCACGATATCAGACACATCGCCTCACCTGGGCTCGTGAACACGGTGATTGGACATTGGAAGACTGGCAACATGCGGCGTGGTCCGATGAGTCATGCTACCAATTGTTACTAGCTGATGGTAGGGTTCGGGTGTGGCGCAGACCCCATGAGGCCATGGCCTCAAGCTGTCAACAAGGCACTGTGCAAGCTCGTGGTGGTTCCATTCATGTGTGGGGTGTCTTTACGTGGCACGGTTTCGGTCCTGTGGTCCTTATAAACATGTCATTAACCAGTAATCGCTTTGTTGTTCTTCTGAGTGAACATTTACCGCCCTTCATGGACTTCATGTACCCCAACAACGACGGGATTTTCCAGTCGGACAGTGCACGATGTCATCGGACCCAAGTTGTTCAATATTGGTTCCCCCAATATTGAACAACAACAACGTTCAATATTGGTTCCCCCAATATTGAACAACAATAACGTTCAATATTGGTTCCCCCAATACTGAACATGAACCCAATTGAGCGCTTATGGGACGTGGTGGAAAAATCCATTCGCCCCCAAAATCTTTCACCTACAAATACCAGGGAATTGTTGGCGACTATTCAGACGGCATGGCTCAACATCTCTTCAGAAGTCATCCGGCGATTTGTGGAATCGATGCCGCATCGAGTTGCTGCATTTCGCCGGACTGGAGGAGGTCCTTCACGATCCTAGGTACGTATCCCATTCATTTTGGTACTGCAGTATAATACTATAACGCCCGAAACTGTTTGATGTTCCTTTCAGAATTTGTTCCCTTTCCTTTACAAACAGTTAATGAGAAAGATCAGTGCTCGGTCATTACACAAAACGTCTTATCTAGTCTTGATGTGTATGGACCTTCAAACGTTTCCCGCGGTGATCGACGCATTCTTCCACGGAAAAGGCACGCGATGTTAGGAGAGTACATGAGATCGCTCCCGAAGATACCAATTCCGGCTTTACTTATTTGTTTAGCGGCAAAAATGGTTGCTGAGGATGACTTCAGGTAATCCCGTAGAGGCAATGGAAATACCAAGAGCAGCTGGAGGTAGGAAATCTAACTCACTCTTGTCGGGCGTTTTAAGGGAGTTGTGATGTGCCTGCACTACAGGACGTACATGAGGTAAAGGCAGATAGCAGTGAGAGCACATGTCTTCTTAGCTCACTTGGGAGAGCGACTTACTCTGGAGCGAGGGGGACTCTGATTCGATGACCGGCGCGGACAAACTTGTACGTTATATTGGCGCCCGAAATTCCAGGATGACCCGGCTGTTAAGTTTCTCGCAATAATGTGATGTTCTTTCCACACGGCGAGACAACAAAAATGAGAATCCCTATTTCAGTGCTTCGAAAAAATAAATCAGTGTGATGTTACGTTCCACACACTAAATTGTCTCGGATTTCTCAAATGCACGCTCTTCATGGGATGACTAGGGGTGTGTGTGTGTGTTTTTTTATTTATTTATTGTTTGATGACTGACTATTGATTTAAAATAAATAATAACAATAATATTTTAAGCCTAGTAAATGTTTCGAAATTTATTTTTAAATTTAAATAAAAAAAATCTTTTTGAAGATTATTGTAAGATTATTAGGGGCTAGGAGGGGGCTTCGGATTCGATTGGTGGAGCTTTATTTAGCCTCTTCTCGAAATGGTTTAGCAACGTCACGTCACAGTTTTATTATATGTACAGCACTCATTCACATGGCTGACCTAACCAGCCATAACAATGCTGCCAGCATAAGCCCCGGTGGGAATACCATGGAGGTAAATACTGTTGGATCTTACCTTGATAGGTTGATATGGCTGCGACACCAGGTAAGGTATTGCATGCAATCTTGTTCGTCACCGAGAATGCCTGGATGCTTGTTTCTCCTTAGCCTATGTTCTATCTCTCCCCATTTGTCCCGTCAAAAGGTCGTCCTTTAGTCACTTGAAGAGATATTTTTTACTTTGTTTTTAACTGTGGGTGGCATTCGGTTTTCTCTTATGCAGTTCAGTTTGCAGAACGTAACCGTCAGAATACCTCTTCTTCCGAGTTTTGAGAAGGGGATTTTTGGGGTGGGTATGCAGATTTTTGAAGACAAATGCACGTAAAGATGTCGCACCCAAGGGGCCGTTCCCATTTGTCGTTTGTTAGAAGTCCACGAATTGTGCACTTTCTCAGAAAATAGAAAATTTTAAAATTGCCTTCCGTACGAGACGAAACGCCAGTAAAATTACCTACCGTACGAGGCGAAACGCCATTAAAATTGCCTCCCGTACGAGACGAAATGCCAGTAAAATTGCCTTTCGTACTGGACGAAAGGCCAGTAAAATTGCCTCTCGTACTGGACGAAACGCCAGTAAAATTGCCTCTCGTACTGAACGAAACGCCAGTAAAATTGCCTCTCGTACTGAACGAAACGCCAGTAAAATTGCCTCCCGTACGAGACGAAATGCCAGTAAAATTGCCTCTCGTACTGGACGAAACGCCAGTAAAATTGCCTCTCGTACGAGACGAAACGCCAGTAAAATTGCTTTTCGTACGGGACGAAATGCCAGTAAAATTGACACTCGTACTGGACGAAACGCCAGTAAAATTGCCTCTCGTACTGGACGAAATGCCAGTAAAATTGCCTCTCGTACGAGACGAAGCGCCAATAAAATTTCCTCTCGTACGTGACGACACGCCAGTAAAATTGCCTCTCGTACGGGACGAAACGTCAGTAAAATTGCCTCTCGTACTGGACGAAACGTCAGTAAAATTGTCTCCCGTACGAGACGAAATGCCAGTAAAATTGCCTCTCGTACTGGACGAAACGCCAGTAAAATTGCCTCTCGTACTGGACGAAACGCCAGTAAAATTGCCGGTCGTACTGAACGAAACGCCAGTAAAATTGCCTCTCGTACGAGACGAAGCGCCAGTAAAATTGCCTCTCGTACTGGACGAAACGTCAGTAAAATTGCCTCTCGTACTGGACAGAACGCCATTAAAATTGCCTCCCGTACGAGACGAAACGCCAGTAAAATTGCCTCTCGTACTGGACGAAACGCCAGTAAAATTGCCTCTCGTACTGGACGAAATGCCAGTAAAATTGCCTGTCCGTACTGAACGAAACGCCAGTAAAATTGCCTCTCGTACGAGACGAAGCGCCAGTAAAATTGCTTTTCGTACGGGACCAAACGCCAGTAAATTTGCCTCCCGTACGAGACGAAATGCCAGTAAAATTTCCTCTCGTACGTGACGACACGCCAGTAAAATTGCCTCTCGTACGGGACGAAACGTCAGTAAAATTGCCTCTCGTACTGGACGAAACGCCAGTAAAATTGCCTCTCGTACTGAACGAAACGCCAGTAAAATTGCCTCCCGTACGAGACGAAATGCCAGTAAAATTGCCTCTCGTACTGGACGAAATGCCAGTAAAATTGCCTGTTGTACTGAACGAAACGCCAGTAAAATTGCTTTTCGTACGGGACAAAACAACAGTAAAATTGCCTCCCGTACGAGACGAAACGCCAGTAAAATTGCCTCTCGTACTGGGCGAAACGCCAGTAAAATTGCCTCTCGTGCTGGGCGAAACGCCAGTAAAATTGCCTTCCGTACGAGACGAAATGCCAGTAAAATTGATTCTCGTACGGGACGAAACGCCAGTAAAATTACCTCTCGTACTGGACGAAATGCCAGTAAAATTGCCTCTCGTACGGGACGAAACGTCAGTAAAATTGCCTCTCGTACTGGACGAAAGGTCAGTAAAATTGCCTCTCGTACGGGACGAAACGCCAGTATAGTGTTATGAACGTGGCGTCAGTGAACAGATGAGGGTCGGACGTACAAGAATCCAGGAAATGGACCGCAAAAACGCACGACTACACAGGATGACAGACACTTGTACCAGCATGACAGTGACTGATCGCACCGCAACATACATTGTGTTAGCGCAGCAGCGGAGCACTTTCAGAGGTCAGGCTGTATCGTCCGGCTTTATCGTCCAGCGCGGTTTGACGTCGTCATCATAACAGAAGACTGGTCGCTGGCAGCTCATTGCTGCGCTTTCCTTTGACCCTCAACCACAGATGTCCTAGGCTGCAATTGGGTGTCTCGAACACAGACACTGGTGCGCTGAACGGCAACGGGTTGTGTTTTCTGACGACTTACGACTAAACTTGATACACCATGATGGTCATATACATATTCGAAGACATCATGGCGAACGGTACCTTGCGTCATGCAGGGCTAACGCCAAGCGTCATGCGGTATGAAACATCTTAATTGGGTTCAATTTGCTATCTCGCCTGATACGAACTGAAGGAACATTCAACAGTCAGCGATACATCAGGGATGTTTTAGAGGCAGTGGTTTTATATTTAGGCGGTCCATCAAGGTTTAGGTCTTTAGATATATTTTGGCGGTCCATCAAGGTTTAGGTCTTTAGATATATTTTGGCGGTCCATCAAGCCAGATGTACAGTTTTTTTTTATTCCACTGGGTATGATCAAGGACTGGTCTGTCTTTTACAGCAACTTTAAATTAGTATGGGATTCATGAATCATGAATGGAATACGGGATTACACCATATAATAAAAATTTTGAAGATGGGAATCCGTTTTTTGGTGTAAATATGACATGGATGTAAAGTCAGATAATATCCGAAAACTTGAAAATTTCGTCGTCCTGGAATGGATAGCGCCCGAGTATGCTAACCACTACACTACCCAGAACGACGAAGTTTCAAGTTTCCGATGAATTTGAATATAACCATCACAGGTTTCGCTAGTCGAAGCAACCGGCATTCATGTTCGGCGAATCTGGAGGTGTTTAGAGAATTCTTAACCTCCAGATTAGCTAAACATGAATGCCGGTTGCTTCGACTAGCGAATCTTGTGATGGTTATATTCAAATTAACCAGAAACTTGAGACTTGGTCGTTCTGGGTGGTTTTATATTTGGCGGTTAGCATATTCCCGCGTGGTTTTGGGTGGTGTAGTGGTTAGCATACCAGGCGCTATATGGGAGACGCTGGTTCGATTCCCGCTCCAGGACGATGAAATTTTCACGTTTTGGATCTTACCTGACTTACCATCCTTGTCATATTTACATCAAAAAATGGATTCTTGTCATCAAAATTTGTGCAGTAAGGGATTGTTTGTAATATCTTCGGCATTCTTCGCTATCTTTAGACTACTAAACGAAAACTATGAAGTTTCTGTACTCTCATCCTCTGCTGCGTCCATTCTTAAATTCATTTCAGTATTTTATGTTGTTTTATTATTATTTTTTTGCACAAAAACACGCTTCATCTCTAAACGCATAACGATTTTCCACGTTCTGGTTAAATCCGCTTTCTTCAGGCTACTTTCATTTAAATCGGTGAACTGCGAGTTTGTCTCCGATGATTGGATATTACACGATAAATTAACGGCCTTCGAACTCTGAGCTGCTTCGGCAACATATATTTACTCGTTTTCGATAAAGGTAAAGCGAATAAAAATTTCAGCGCTTTATCGATGATGGTGTTTACAAGAACAGCATGATTGTACATTAAGGAAGCTCCTCAGAACAAGTAGGAAATCTTGTTAGACTGCTAGTTGTTGGCCTTTCACTAAAGCGGCAGAAGCGGGATTCGCGAAAAGCCCTTTACAAAGCAATATCTTGGATCAATACTGTTTACAAGGTTGTTCATCAATATTTTCCTCCAGGTACAACGTTCGTCTCGTTTCATACTGCCTACTCCAGAATTCTTTTTTTTTTTTTTTTTTTCAGTTTCTTTTGTCTTTGTCAATAGCGAATTAAATATTTTAAGAAACATTACAATTTCATCAAACCAAGACAGCATGCATACACCTTGTTTCTTGCAATTTGAAAGTTTCTTCGCTTTTAGAATTATAGCTAATCCTAGAATTTATTTTAACGAGACAAAACGAAGAATACCTGTGCATTTAGTCTACGGATGGCAGATACGGTATCTTTAAATTACGAAACTGCTCCTACAGGGTGCTGAATAGGTACAGATCTACGGAAAATGAATATTTATGTGATAAATTCGAGATCAAATACAAATTTAAGAGCAATTTTCTTGAGCTTCCTATAAACAGAATTGAAATTACACGCTGCGGCAATTAAGAAATGAAACTGAATTTTAAAAAAAAAATTAAACTTACGTGACTATATTTTGTTTGAAGTACATTCCTCTTGTGTTAATATAAGAAGTGGCACGATCCGCAACCGAAAGGAAGGTCATGCAGAGGTCATCTTTCTGTATGGAGTGAAGAACTGATGTCACAGTTCTTTGTATGCCCTCAACGTCTTAAACTTTTCCCTTTTGAGGCTGCTTTTAGCGAAGCTTTTACGAGTATTTCTGACTATGAGTCGTTCACTCGTGTTCATTGTAGAAGAGGATCTTTCGTATGGCCTGATTACAAAACGGTGACAAATCTGGAGAATAAGGGGTGGTTGAATACACATACAAACATATTTCCGTGGCGGAAATCACTGTACATTGACTACTCTGTGTGTGAGTGCGTTATCATGAGGAAAGAACTGTTGCCCGTTTTTGTAATCAGGCCTGACACGAAAGATCCTCTTTCGCAATCGTTCCAAAATGGATGTGTAAGTAATACCTGAGTCAGTTTTACCTTCACGAATGAACTAGTGATGCAGAATTCCCTTGCTGTCGTAAAAACACCTAAGCATTGTCTTGATTTTGGACTTCTGTAAGTTGATCTTCTTTCCTTTATGTGACTGTGGCGACTTCGACTGAGCACTCTAAGACTTCATTTCAGGATCATAACGAAAAAACCCTGTCTTGTCATCTGCCACAATGCATTGGAGAAATCCTTCCATTGTTTCTCCAGGACCTCTTTTGCGTACTCCACTTGTGCCCGTAGAAAATCTTGCATTGTTTCTCCAGGACCTCTTTTGCGTACTCCACTCGTGCCCGTAGAAAATCTTGTATTGTTTCTCCAGGACCTCTTTTGCGTACTCAACTCGTGCCCGTAGAAAATCTTGCATTGTTTCTCCAGGACCTCTTTTGCGTACTCCACTCGTTCCCGTAGAAAATCTTGCATTGTTTCTCCAGGACCTCTTTTGCGTACTCCACTCGTGCCCGTAGAAAATCTTGCATTGTTTCTCCAGGACCTCTTTTGCGTACTCTACTCGTGCCTGTTTCTGGTCGTCTGACAAAGCATGCGGAACAAAACTGGCACAAACATTCTTTCCTCCCACATCTTGCACTAAAATTTGACGAATCGTCTACGTATTAACACCAAAGTTACATTCCAACATGCTAAAGGCCACATAACAATTTATAATGTAAACCTTTTTCGTGTGCGAGATTGGTGTTACGCTATGTTTAAAACCATGACAAAGTAAATGTTGAACTAAATGAGAATAAGATGCAATAGATGCACGAAATAGCTCTAAATTGATGATTTACGACCAGACGAAACATATACAGAAGTCAAACTTACGATAACCTTTTACCGGTCCAGCAATGTTTGATGAATTCCACAATATAGCACTGCAGGTTGTAAACTTCACATCTATCTTAACAGCGATCGAACATCTCCACACACACACACACACACACACACACACACACACACACACACACACACACACACACACACACAGCAAATGCTGTATCGTCCTTTTTATTTGTCATTCTTATCACATTCATACGTCCCTCTCTCTGACCTCAAAAGTGTTGCCAAATTCATTCATGTGAGAGAGGAGATATCACGTTAAGTTTGGAGAGTGTAAAAGAGAACAAACACAAATTTACATAGGAAAAGGAACTAAAAATGAAAGTTAAATTATAATTTACGTCACAGATCATATGTTATCGTTTCCCAAACTTTCTCAATTAGTTCAGACCTTTGCACTGAAGTAGAGCGTCCGAAACTTTCGTCATTTTCCAAATCTTCACGCCCATCCTTGGAACGTGCATACCGTTGGAATATTTGTGCACAAGATAGGTAATTAGCTCCATACTGTTCACACAACAATTCAAATGTCTCAGATGTAGCTTTATAGTTTTTCAAACACAACCTGATATTTGCTGTTCGCTCCATGGCAGAGCTGTGACAATGTTCTTCCATCGAATAACGTCATGCGCCGCGTAAGTAATTATATGCGCAATTCTCACGCAAACACTATTTGTTGCCATCTTATAGCCGACAGAATGAGATATACTCGTATATACTGCAACACGGTGTGGCATCGAGTCAGAAACTCCCCGGATGATGTTCCTAAGTATTTCTGACCATGAATCGGTCACCCGTGTCCACAATTCAACGACATTGCGAGGGGGTAATGCAGAGGAGTTAAGGCGTCTGCCAATGACGCCCCATACGTTTTTTATTTGGGCGAAGTGTGATGTCACGCTGGCCAGGGCATCATCATCTGAACACCATGTGCTAACATTGGCAGCGCTCATGAGAGTATTATCTCGTTAAAACTGGGCATTAGGGATACCATGAAGTTACGGCAACAAAACAGAATGCAGTTCGCTGAATATTCACTAGCCGGTTCTTATACGACAGCATATCAAGAAACAAGCAGAAACCAGGTTTGAGAATAATGGCTTTGTAGTTTTCATGGCTCTTTTTATCTTGCACTTTGGGACGCAGGGGGGTTAACACATCGACTCTCTAGCTTGAGTGGGCTAGAAAAAACATTTACTTTAGCGGAGATCAGTGACGGCGCTTGGGAGATTACATGTGTTCGCCATATTGCAGGAAAATTGTTGTTACGTGCAGCCTTTATAACGCGCATGCGCCTAAGAGGCAAGACCGAAAAAATCTTGAAGCACCGCCCATCGATCCCATGCATAAAACTTTCCTGCGCAAGGTATTACTGTCATCATATTTACGTAATAGAACGAAATCAAACCGTCTACTCGTCCCAATTATGGAGTTGTTTGGAGAGCTGGCTACTAGATGAGGCAATGGTGGTGCGTTTTTCTTACAATACTGGCATTCTCCATTCCTTGGAACTATTCCCCAAATTAGGGACGAGGCTGATTGCTTATAGCAATATCACTTGCTTACGACGGGAGTTGAACCCTCAAGGAATAAAAATCCAGAATTAACAGAAGACTTTCACTACGATATGGAGAAACTCGTACAAGCCCAACAAAAATACTGAAAGGGATAGCAACGTACCGCACCGGTAGCGCAGCGGTCTAAGCTCTGGCTTCAGACCAATCGTCCAAGAAGAGAGCGGGTTCGAATCCCGCTGAGGCATGGATATTATGTTTGTCTCACACCACTGGATCTCTACCTTCCCTTGAGTCATGATCTTCCGATGCAAATTCCCTAAAGCGTTTACTACAGGTTGGTAGACATCTCATTGATATGCCTCCTCCCAAAGCAGATATCAAAAAGAGTTAGATCCGGGGATGTGGGAGGCCATAGCACGAGTCCGCCACGTCCGATCCAACGTCCAGGAAAACATTCGTCCAAATGAGCCTTGACATGCATTGCGCAATGAGGGGGGTGGGGAGGCTCTATCTTGTTAAAAGAATCCATCTGGTACCTGCGGTATGGCATAAATTTTCAGCATATCCAAGAAAACATCTGCAGTTACAGTTCTTTCAATGAAAAAGAACGGGCTGACAAGTTCATGCACTCCGAAGCCGCACCAAATGCCCACTTTAGGGCTATCTCGTTGTAGCTCTCTCACTGCGTGGGGATTCTCAGATCCCTAAATTCCGCAGATGTGTCTGTTGACCGTTCTGAGATATAAAATGTGCACTCGTCGCTGAAAATGACCTTCTGAAAAAAAGCCATTGTCGTTATGAATCTTTGACAGCATGTCGGAAGCGAACTGGTATCTCAAGAGCATGTCCTCTAAACAATCAACAGTGCTACTTATTTTTGTACCGGAACGCATATGAGACTTGCACCGTTCGAAAATTGCGACCAGATGTAATAACCAAAAACGAAAACACCTTAAATAGCCTGGATAAGGTTCCTGCAAAATATCTACTTAACTTGCATGTCCTTCTTTAAAGTTTTTCTTTTAATTATTCTTTCTTAGTTTGACAATTTTTTCCAACAGTTCCTCATCCACGAATGACTCTTTCAATCCAGAGTTGGTGAGTTAAAGCTTAGCAAAAATATTTGTTTAACCTTTTTCACAAATAAACGATAGTTACTATGGTTTATTTTTATATACTTGGTGGATAAATGGTTCTGTTATTGCAAAACACGGCTTTCTAAAAAATTCCCAAAACATACAAGAAAACTGCACAAATTCATATTTCCTTTTTCTTCAAACACGCATCCTGAAACCAAAAAAAGGCACGGGCAAACTACCAAGTATTGGTTAGAGGATTGTTCTTTCTAGAAACCTATACTTTTTCTGTAAAGACAGATCTCGAAACGAAGTAAGTTTCAGAAATAGACGTGGAACACTTTACTCGATGGAAATACAAGAAAATCCCTACATGTGGAAAAAGCAGATATGCCAAGAACTTCTCGATGCTCGAGTGCTCGTGAGAGATATTTCGTCGAAAAAAGATAACACAACGGCTTTTTGGAAAAGGAGACATCTTTTTCCTCTGGGAGACACGTAAGAAAAGCAAAACGCAAGGAGGTGCTACTAGGAACCGAAATTCGGAAAAGTTATAAACGTTACGCTGTACGTCGGAATGCTCATTATCGGAGGTACATTCGAACTCAAATCTGAGAAATGATTGGGCCAATTGTTTAAAATGCTGGTTCTCGAAACCACTGACTACAAAGAAGCTGATCAGTAAACTGTTCTGAGGCTGCTGCTTTTAAAACACAGCCGCACTTTCTATTACGTACGTAATCAAGTGGTTGGGTGTGAAATGAAAGGCGCACAACACGAGCTTATAATTAGAAAAAATGATTACAGCAACAACCAGGATTACTTGTAATTTTGTAACTCAACTTTTGCATCAAGTTCATTGGTTAGCCACCGGGTGATTAGGGACTAGGGATGACTTTGTTTTAGTCCAAGGTCAGACAATTTTGTAACTAAACTTTTGCATCAAGTTCGTTGGTTAGTCACCGGGTGATTAAGAACTAGGTATGACTTTGTTTTAGTCGAAGGTCAGAAAATGTTTTAACTCGACTTTTGCATCAAGTTCACTGGTTGATTAGGGACTAGGGATAACTTTGCTTTAGTCGAAAGTCAGACAATTTCGTAACTCAACTTTTGCATTAAGTTCATTGGTTAGTCACCGGGTGATTAGGGACTAGGGATGACTTTGTTTTTGTCCAAGGTCAGACAGTTTTGTAACTCAACTTTTGCATCAAGTTCGTTGGTTAGTCACCGGGTGGTTAGGGACTAGGTAGGACTTTGGTTTTAGTCGAAGGTCAGACAACTTTTAACTCGACTTTTGCATCGAGTTCACTGGTTGATTAGGGACTAAGGATGACTTTGTTTTAGTCGATGGTCAGAAAACTTCGTAACTCAACTTTTGCATCAAGTTCATTGGTTAGTCACCGGGTGATTAGGGACTAGGGATAACTTTGTTTTAATCCAAGGTCAGACATGTGTGTTGGAATTCTTCTTGCTGTGTAGCACGTCTTTTGGAAACGGGAACTTTCTCATAGTACCATCACGTTCGTCCGTTACTCTGTTCATACCACATTTCTGTATCATTGGCCAGATTTGAAAAATTCTTGCTGCATGAAATGTGAGAACGATGCTCCGTACTTGTAAATCATCTTTCGATGCATAACGTCGCTGCTAGAGGATGTTAATTCAGATATCAATAAATTCAAAAAAATTATTTATCCCATATAATTGCTTTTAAAAATACTATTGAATAAATTTTTTCTCTACCATTTGCGACAAAGAACTTCATGGGCACAGGGTTTTCTTCAAATGAGGCGTAGTTGTCCAGCTAGAGAGCATAAATATATATTGTATTTTTACCAATACTTCTGCTTGTAAAAGTACGATTGAAAAATTCGTTTTATATCGGATAGATTTTATGTGAAGAATACTTTACATATAGATCCTAATTTTCCATAATGCATAATTTTGCCACTAGGGATCATGTTACATTGCGGTGATAAGATGAAATAATAGCTACTGTCAGAGGATTTCATTTCCGATAACTTAGAGGACAGAGGTGTTCACTCATTGATATTGAATGACACCTAAAATCCTCAAACACTTCAAATACCCTTCATTATCGTCTTGCTGTCGCATTTGCGTAATACTACTTAGTTAATAATTAATTAAACATCTTTCTATGAAGACATTACGGTAAATTATTTTCGAAAACTATACACTGTTTCTTCCAAATTTACTCCAGCCTCGTCCCATACCCCCTTTAATTTGTTCTCTGATGTCATCTTCTCTTGATATTTCCTTTTCAAGGTAGATGTAGCAATTATTTACTTATTAATGTTTCCCCCATTAACCGCTAAATTTTCGTAAATGCATTTACGTCAGTTTTTTTCTGTAAGTTCATCTTTAACCCTGCTTCTTTACTCCTGCCAGCAAGTTCTTGGATCCTACTTTCTAGCTCTTAAGAGACACCTGCAAAATGACACCGTTATCTGCAGGTGAATGAAAGCTATTTTGCCATGTGACATTAAAAATACTTATGGAGTCAGTATTAGTTAATAAAATTATTATCCATTCTGAAGGAAAAATCCATAGTTTATTTGAAGCAAATTTGACAAAGAAAGAAATATGGGTTTTGTCAGAGAAGATAAAATATTTTTTCTCAGAGCAAATGCTCCTGTAACGTGTTGGATTTATTTATAGAAAAATACTAATAAATTACAATGAACCCGCTTATAGATTCGGTAGAAACGTTTGACACCATTATGCCATTCGCCACGTCAGAAACGGAAAGGAGCCTTCTCATAAATGCATCTCTCCCTTCGAAATAAAGAATTCTTTATAAAGAAAGTTTTCAGAGGTACCTGAAAACTTTCTTTATAAAGAATCTTTTGTGTTTCACATCCTTTTATTTACAGTGACAAACGGGAAGAATGGTGTCTCACTCTCAGGTGTAATAAGAACATAATTTAACGAAAGTGGCGCAACCCTAGAAAGCGTCAGAGAACGGAGATATTTCCTGCTTACGGATAATGTATGTTTTTCATTTCAGTTAAACGACAAGTTACTGCCAAAGGGCTGTGCTTATAACTACTGGAAAGCAAAAGAATTTTTCAAATGTAACAGTGCAAAGGGATCGTGGTAAAAAACATTGTAACACATTTTACGCAACGTTAAGGAGCAACTGTGCAAGAGGAAATACATAGAATTATGCAAATAAATGCTTTCCACTATGCAATAGATTTTTAGAATTTGCACGGTACAAAAGCCAAAGTATGGCCTCATTTAAACCAATACCATTTTTTTCCAAAAGATTAAAATATATTACAACATGTGGATCAAATCGCATCACGGAATGAATCTGTAGTGCATAACAAATTTAGCTTAACTGTTTTATTAATGATGTAGCAATAAAATTAAATTTCACCGTGAAAGAAAAAAAGAACGAATTTGTCAATACCAATTAATTCTAAGGGATTTCATAGAATACTAAATACAAAAGGTAAACCATACACTATATTATCAAAACTATCCGGTCACATACATTTTGAACACTGGATTTGACCATATGCGCCACAGATATAGTCCATACAGGTATGAAAAGATGCCCGTGGCCTCGTTAACATCATAGACAAAGATGAACAGTAGAATGGGTCATACGGCCGAGCTCAGTGACTTTCAACGTGGCACGGTCATAGAATGTCATCTTAGCAACAAGTCAGTTCATAGACAATCATGAACAGTAGAATGGGTCATACTGCAGAGCTCAGTGCCTTTCAACGTGGCACGGTCATAGAATGTCATCTTAGCAACAAGTCAGTTCATAGACAATCATGAACAGTAGAATGGGTCATACTGCAGAGCTCAGTGCCTTTCAACGTGGCACGGTCATAGAATGTCATCTTAGCAACAAGTCAGTTCATAGACAATCATGAACAGTAGAATGGGTCATACTGCAGAGCTCAGTGCCTTTCAACGTGGCACGATCATAGAATGTCATCTTAGCAACAAGTCTGTTCATAGACAATCATGAACAGTAGAATGGGTCATACTGCAGAGCTCAGTGCCTTTCAACGTGGCACGGTCATAGAATGTCATCTTAGCAACAAGTCAGTTCATAGACAATCATGAACAGTAGAATGGGTCATACTGCAGAGCTCAGTGCCTTTCAACGTGGCACGGTCATAGAATGTCATCTTAGCAACAAGTCTGTTCATAGACAATCATGAACAGTAGAATGGGTCATACTGCAGAGCTCAGTGACTTTCAACGTGGCACGGTCATAGAATGTCATCTTAGCAACAAGTCAGTTCATAGACAATCATGAACAGTAGAATGGGTCATACTGCAGAGCTCAGTGCCTTTCAACGTGGCACGGTCATAGAATGTCATCTTAGCAACAAGTCTGTTCATAGACAATCATGAACAGTAGAATGGGTCATACTGCAGAGCTCAGTGCCTTTCAACGTGGCACGGTCATAGAATGTCATCTTAGCAACAAGTCTGTTCATAGACAATCATGAACAGTAGAATGGGTCATACTGCAGAGCTCAGTGACTTTCAACGTGGCACGGTCATAGAATGTCATCTTAGCAACAAGTCTGTTCATAGACAATCATGAACAGTAGAATGGGTCATACTGCAGAGCTCAGTGCCTTTCAACGTGGCACGGTCATAGAATGTCATCTTAGCAACAAGTCTGTTCATAGACAATCATGAACAGTAGAATGGGTCATACTGCAGAGCTCAGTGACTTTCAACGTGGCACGGTCATAGAATGTCATCTTAGCAACAAGTCTGTTCATAGACAATCATAAACAGTAGAATGGGTCATACTGCAGAGCTCAGTGACTTTCAACGTGGCACGGTCATAGAATGTCATCTTAGCAACAAGTCAGTTCATAGACAATCATGAACAGTAGAATGGGTCATACTGCAGAGCTCAGTGCCTTTCAACGTGGCACGGTCATAGAATGTCATCTTAGTAACAAGTCAGTTCATAGACAATCATGAACAGTAGAATGGGTCATACTGCAGAGCTCAGTGACTTTCAACGTGGCACGGTCATAGAATGGCATCTTAGCAACAAGTCTGTTCATAGACAATCATGAACAATAGAATGGGTCATACTGCAGAGCTCAGTGACTTTCAACGTGGCACGGTCATAGAATGTCATCTTAGCAACAAGTCAGTTCATAGACAATCATGAACAGTAGAATGGGTCATACTGCAGAGCTCAGTGACTTTCAACGTGGCACGGTCATAGAATGTCATCTTAGCAACAAGTCAGTTCATAGACAATCATGAACAGTAGAATGGGTCATACTGCAGAGCTCAGTGCCTTTCAACGTGGCATGGTCATAGCCACAAGTCAGTTAAATAGACAATCATGAACAGTAGAATGGGTCATATGTCAGAGCTCAGTGCCTTTCAACGTGACACGGTAATAAGATGGTATCTTAACATCAAGTCAGTTCATAGACCAGCATGAACAGTAGAATGGACCATACGGTAGAGCTCAATGACTTTCAGCATGACACGGTCATAGCAACAAGTCAGTTCAATAGACAATCATGAACAGTAGAATGGGTCATGCGACAGAGCTCAGTGTCTTTCAACATGGCACGGTCATAGGGTACCATCTTAAAGACGTCAGTCTGGGAAATTTCTGCCATGGGGCAGGTGCCCCGATCAACTGTAAGTAATTTCATTGTGAAGAGGAAAACTCTATTCTTCAAGTCACCCTAATAATGTACTGTTGTTAAAGATGGGACACCAACTAGGTGTGGAAAGCAAGAACGGTATCAGTCCGCGTTACAGTACACTCCTGCTGTTTCCTTCCTGCCAAACAATTACTCTCGCACTTAATCGCCACAAACCCCACTGACAGATTTATGACCCAACATAAGCTGACGGCACCGTCTCCTTTCTTTTCTTTCTTCGACTCCCTGATGATATTCTTTCATACCATTAAATCCATCAAAGAATAAATTAAGGCTGGATTACGATAAGCATTCAAGTTAAACTTAACACCAGAAGGAACTGAAAGACAGGAATCCGTATATATATATATATATATCATCATCATCATCATCATTGTCAACCATTATCAATCCACTGCTGGACGAAGGTCTCCCAAGTTTCCTCCACAACGGTCTGTCTTGTGCCAGTCTCCTCCATGTCACCCCTGCATACTTTCGAATTTCATCCACCCATCTCCCATGTGGTCTTCTTCTGGGTCTTTTCTTGTCCCTTGGAATCCAATCTAAAATTTCGGCTGTCCATCGATGATCTGTCCTTCTGGCAGTATGTCCAGCCCATTGCCATTTCAGGGATTTAACTCTGATCATGATGTCTTCCACTCTTGTCATTTTTCGGATCCACGAGTTCCTCTTCTTGTCTCTCCTGGTTACCCCAAGCATGCACCTCTCCATGCTGCTTTGAGTTGTCTGGAGCCTTTGTATGTCTCTTTTAGTTAAGGTCCACGTCTCTGCACCATACGTAAGCACTGGAAGGATGCATTGATCAAACACTTTTCTTTTAAGACATAATGGCATATTGCTCTTGAAAATTATGCTGTTTCTTCCAAAAGCTCTCCAGGCAAGTTTTGTACGCCGATTAATTTCTTCATCAATGTGACCCTCACTTGATATCTGCTGTCCAAGATAAACGAACGTGTCTGTTATCTCCAGCTTTTTTCCATCAATCGATAAATCTTCATTTCTTGTAAAAGCATTGAACATCACTTTTGTCTTCTGAAAGTTCATTTTTAATCCCACTTCTTTACTCTTGTCCGCAAGTTCCTGGATCATACTCTGCAGCTCTGATGGGGTAGTTGCAAAAATGACTACGTCATCAGCAAAACGAAGGTGGGTTAGATAATCTCCATTAATCTTTATCCCCTTGTTTTCCCAGCTCAGCGACTGAAAAACACCCTCCAATGTGGCATTGAAGAGCTTCGGAGATATGGTGTCACCTTGTCTCACTCCCTTTCCAATTTTTACGTGTGTTGTATTTTCAAACAGCCTAATCTTTGCACTTGCATTTTCATAGATGTTATTAATAATATTAATGTATGCATCTTCAATACCGCAGGTTTTCAGAGCCATTGTAACTGCTGATGGTTTCACCGAATCAAAGGCTTTTTCATAATCGATAAAAGCCATGCACAATGGAAGTTCATATTCCTCGCTCTTTCAATTAGTTCTCTCAGCACGTGGATATGATCTATTGTGCTGTAGCCACTCCTGAATCCAGCTTGTTCTCTCGGTTGAGCCATGTCCAGTGTTACCTTCAAGCGGTGTGAAAGAACTTTAGTGAAGATTTTATAAACTACTGATAGGAGGCTGATAGGTCTGTAGTTTCCGAGATCCTCAATGTCACCTTTCTTATGTAGCAGGATCATTGTAGCGGTGTTCCAATCCTCAGGAATCTTTCCTTCATTAAGGCATCGAGTGAAAATTTGGGCGAGTACTGTTTCGATTTCTCCACTTGCTTCTTGTATGATGTCTACAGTAATTCCATCTTCTCCTGGAGCTTTTCCTCTCTTCATGTTCTTGATTGCATGTGCAACTTCTGCTGGAAGGACTGGAGGAACTCTGGTACTGGTATCTTTCATGATGTCTGGAGTGCATATATCATCCCTTTCATATAATTTGGAGTAGAAATCTTTCACTCTTGTCAAAATTTCTCCTCTATTTCTTGTTACAGAACCATCTTCTTTTCTCAGTGCCATAATCTGTTTTCTTCCCTTACTGAGATGTCCCTTTGCTATCTTTAGGCTTTGGTTGTTTTCAATTGCTTTCCTCACTAGTTCACAGTTGAATTTCCTTACGTCTTCAGTGATACTTTTTCTTACTGTCTTGCATAGCTCTATATATTCCACTTTGGAAGTCACATCTTTAGTTGTCCTCATCTCTCTTCTTTTTTGCATCAACATTTTGGTTTTTCCTGATAATTTGTTCACATGCAACTTGTTCTTAGACCCAGCTAATTTTGTTGCTGTTTCCATAAGAGCTTTGGTTACTTTTCTGTTAACTTCAGAGATGTCCACTTCTTCCGATGTTAGGCCTTCTAAAGCAGAGAACCTGTTCTTCAGTTCTAACTTGAAGGTATTATGGTGTTTTTTAAGGTTGGTTATGTCAATAGATTTTGTTTGTCTTATGAGCTTGCCACGTTCAAGTTTAGTGTTGAGGTGCATCTTACATCTCACCAATCTATGGTCACTACCTGTGTTGAACTTGTTTAGCACACTGCAGTCTTCTATGACGAATTTTTTTGTTACACATAATAAAATCAATTTCACTTGTCGTCCCATTTGGATGTCTCCATGTCCATTTCCTGTGTGGCTTTTTCTTGAAGAAGGAGTTCAAGATGAAAAACCCTTCTGCCTCTGCAAACTCAACGAGAGTATTTCCACGCTGGTTTCTGTTGCCATGACCGAATTTACCTACTGAAGTTTCATTCTGTTGCTGTTGCCCTATTTTTGCATTGAAATCTCCCATAATTATTTTCAAGTGCTGCTTACCTTTATTATTTAGATGACAAATTTCCTCATAAAATTCTTCAATTTCTTCTTCAGGATGACTTGTGGTGGGTGCATAAGTTTGAATAATCTGAGCCTGGTATCTTTTCGAGAGTTGGATAACAAGTCGTGCAGCTCTGTCAGAGGAACTTTCAACTTCTACAACTTTATCCTTCAGTTTCTTGTTTATTATAAATCCAACACCACTAGTTCTGCCAGTATCTGTCCCACGATAGTAGAAGAGATGTCCACTTTTCAGTTCGATGAGATCTTCTCCTTTTCTCCTTACCTCACTTAGCCCCACGATGTCCCACTTGATCCTTTGTAGTTCCTCTTCCAATTCAAGAAGCCTTGAATCAGAAGATAGGGAGCGTCCATTGTAAGTAGCCAAGGTCAGCATCAGATGGCAGCCTAGTCCGGTTCTCCGGGGATTCTTAGCACCCTCTGCCTTCATGTCGCACTGGCCGCTGCCTTGGCCAGGTACATTCCAGCTGCCGGAGACTGAGGGCCAAGATTTAAGTTGTGGAATCATTTTGGAGGGGTTTGGCCATAACTCACCACGCTGGCCAAGCGGGTTGGTGAGTGTGGGATAGAATTTCCTCTAATCCCGATGGTATAGTTATACCGCTATGGGCGGTCGTCAGAGCCCCTTTTAGTGGGAACAGGATGCACCACGAGAAGGCGGGGTTGACATTTGTCAAGGAGAGGCTATGATGTTACGCATCACCTGACCTTATATATATATATATATATATATATATATCGTCATCATTATCATCATTGTCAACCATTATCTATCCACTGCTGGACGAAGGTCTCTCCAAGCCTCTTCCACAACGGTCTGTCTGGTGCCAGTCTCCTCCATGTTACACCCGCATACTTTCGAATTTCATCCACACATCGCCCATATGGTCTTCTTCTGGGTCTTTTCCTGTCTCTTGGAATCCAATCTAAAATTTCGACTGTCCATCGATGGTCCGTTCTTCTGGCAGTATGTCCAGCCCGTTGCCATTTCAGGGATTTTATTCTGATCATGATGTCTTCCACTCTGGTCATTTTTTCTGATCCACGAGTTCCTCTTCTTAGCTCTCCTGGTTACACCAAGCATGCACCTCTCCATGCTGCTTTGAGTTGTCTGCAGCCTTTGTATGACTCTTTTAGTTAAGGTCTGCGTCTCTGCACCATACGTAAACACTGGAAAGATGAATTGATCAAACACTTTTCTTTTAAGACATAATGGCATATTGCTCTTGAAAATTATGCTATTTCTTCCAAAAGCTCTCCAGGCAAGTTTTATACGCCGATTAATTTCTTCATCAATGTGACCCTCACTTGATATCCGCTGTTCAAGATAAACGTACGTGTCTGTTATCTCCAGCTTTTCTCCATGAATTGATAAATCTTCATTTCTTGTAAAAGCATTGTACATCACTTTTGTCTTCTGAAAGTTCATTTTTAATCCCACTTCTTTACTCTTGTCAGCAAGTTCCTGGATCATACTCTGCAGCTCTGATGAGGTAGTTGCAGAAATGACAACGTCATCAGCAAAACGAAGGTGAGTTAGATGATCTCCATTAATCTTTATCCCTTTGTTTTCCCAGTTCAGTGATTGAAAGACATTTTCCAATATGGCATTAAAGAGCTTATGGCATTAAAGAACATCTTGTCTCACTCCCTTTCTAACTTTTATATGTGCTGTATTCTTAAACAGCCGAATCTTTGCACTTGCATTTTCATAGATGTTATATAATGAATAAAATTCTCCGGCTGGACGTGTAGTGCAGGAAAGCTTACGTTAAGTCACGTTAGGGTTATTGAAAGGTTACATGACGTAGCTAAAGTGTGCTTAATCTTCAAAGTGCTAGAGTTTCTATAGGTAAGACACGCACGTGCAATAAATTCCAAGAATATGGAATTTATTTTTACTCAACGTTCCTCATTATCTTGAATATCAGTAATATAACTTCGGTTTTAGTACATTAGTACCTTGAAGGCTCCTTATTAGAGCGGTAAACACATTATACCCTGAACTTAACGTAAAAACTCAATGAAATAGACTTAACGGCCAGACGGAGAATTTTATTCTCCGTCTGGCCATAGGTCTGACAATAAAATGAACTAAGAAACCGTACTCACTTTCAACCTTTTATTGGGGAGCTCCTGGTATTACTCAAATACACACTCCAAAATAACACAACTACTGATAGCCCGAACTTTCGTACTATCGTAATATCGTAGAAAAGTAGGTAAATCGCATATCAATAATCAGGAAGAACCTATCACATATAAAACGAAACTCTTTGGTATACTTTAGCGCGCCTATATATACTGCATACCACCACGTCATGACATACACTCGTTGCCACATATAATTCAGCGGGAGAAACAACATCTCGTTAAGTGAGAAGATAATTTGCATAGGAAAATAATATAACAGGAGATAGTAAAATCAAAAAGAAACTGAATCTAGAGTATACGTTACAGTTATTAATAATACACTGGCACGCAAAAATTAAGGACGAGACGGTTTTTCGAATGTAACGTCGTGCAGAAATGCTCCACATCGACTCAAATCATATTATAAGAACCCCAAAATGTACGAATATGGGACAAGTGAGCAAAACCATTCAAACAAGGAATCCGAAGGATACAAAGGCACTTTCTTGAAAAGGTAGCTTTGAGCACAACTGGACGAAAGACAGAAACGTCCATGTGACAGGCGGCTGCCAAGAAAAATCCAGTCTTTAGTAGGGGATATGATCACCCCTGACTGCGCTGCAGGATTTACAACGTCTGTCTATGCTGCGGACGGGGTTGTCAAGGAGCTGTTGAAGCATTGCCCCCATTCCTCTTGTAGCGCCAATCGCAGCTGCGGAATAGTTGCTAGCGGCTGGTGACGTGCTGCCAAGCGTCTCCCGAGAAGGTCCCACACCTGTTCGATTGGATTTAGGTCCGGGGACCTTGCGGGCCAATCCATGCGTTGAATATCTTCACTCTCCAACAGCCTGCGACAGCCACTGTACGATGAGGTGTAGCGTTGTCGTCCATGAAAGGGAACTCAGGACCTACAGCACCTCTACACAGACGTACGTGTGGCAGGAGAACCTCAGTACAATAGCGGACACCAGTGACTGAACCTCCTTGGAAGATGTGCAGGTCAGTACCGCTACCAAACATGATACCGCCCCAAACGAAAACTCCGCCACATCCAAACTAATCCCTTTCGATGATGTAGGAGGTGTGATTGCTTGTTTCCTGCTCTCTCCTGTATACGTCCATAATTGCTCGTCAGACTAAATCGGCTCTCATCCGTAAAGAGAACTCGACCCCATTGCTGATGTGTCCAGTTCTTGTGTTCCTGGCACCACAGAAACCGCCGTCTCCGATGAGCAGGCGTTAATGGCACACACCGTACTGGTCGTCGTGCAAATAGACCACCTTTGTGCAGCCTCCTGGCCACGGTAAAACGCGATAACGGACGTCCAGTTGTCTGTTGCATCTGCCTTGCGATATCTTCTGCTGTCTGCCGTGTGTCTCTTCTCCCCTGTAGGACAATATACCGGTCGTCCGCCGCCGTGGTTGCTCGTGGACGACCACTGCTAAACTCTCGGACAGCTGTTCCTGTCGTCTGAAATGCTCTCCAAGCTCGTGAAACGATGCTGTGAGCGATCCCTAACTCCTCGGTCACACTAGTCACACTTCGACCTTCTTCCAATTTCCCAATGACGCGACCTGGGGTAAAGTCACCCAGATGTCGTCTACTGGATTTGGCCATATCACACGGCGGCAGCAACTCGACGTCGTTAAAACCGATGTACACCGTGTAATAGCTTTTACTTAACTTCTGAGCGTACACCGCCCGTGAACTTTATACCCTTCTGACACTCCCCCACGTCATGTTGCATATGTGCGCATGTCCTATCGTATCGGACTCTAGTCTATCTCCTGAGTGGTCTTTCGGTCCGTTCTGCCAGCTCGTTCCGCTGTTATGCTAATTTCTCCTCTTCGTCCTTAATTTTTGCACACCAGTGTATTAATGTATGCTTCTTCAATAGATTTCAAAGCCTCTCGGTTGAGCCATGTCCAGTGTTACCTTCAAGCGGTGTAAAATAACTTTAGTGAAGATTTTATAAACCACTGATAGGAGGCTGATAGGTCTGCAGTTCCTGAGATCCTCAATGTCACCTTTTTTATGTAGCAGGATCACTGTAGCATTGTTACAATCCTCAGGAATCTTTCCTTCATTAAGGCAGCGATTGAAAATTCGGGCGAGTACTGTTTCAATTTCTCCACTTGCTTCTTTTATGATGTCCTTAGTAATTCCATCTTCTCCTATAGCTTTTCCCCGCTTTATGTTCTTGAATGGATGTGCAACTTTTGCTGGGAGGACTGGAAGAACTCTGGTACTGGTACCTTTCATGATGTCTGGAGTACATGTATCATCCCTTTATATGCACACATATAGACGTAATATATGTATTCATTCCAATAACTGCTTGATATTAAATAACTGAAATCCTTTTTTATCATAGTTACTTGCAAATATTTAGTGCCATTTTAGTGCCACTATTTTGCGTAATCCAGAAGTAATGGCTGACAATGACCGTGACAATAGAGTTTATTACAAATGGGAATCATTATTTACGATTACACAAATGTATTTTTTTTAAATATATTTAGATTGTTCACTCTTTCCACGCTTTGATGTAGGTGCGCATACTTTCATATGGCCCGTTTGATTTTTGGATCCATAATCTTTTATAACAATGTCGACATCTTTCTTTGTAATTATACACTTTCCACATTCTGAACAACAAGCAAGACAAAGCATCACATAATTATTCACTGGTTGCTTAGTAGATGAAACGATTTCCAGCATTTATTATTCCCCTTGTGGTGTTCGACAAGCACGTATTTGTTGGCCTCGACGCCTTTCTCAGCCTTCTTAATATTAAATCCATCCATATTAACAAATAAGAAATTAATCTCGACATGACATGTCATGGGAACGGGATGTCAGCACATCAATCGAAAACCTCTGAGTGCTCAATGTAAAAGATGCGATGTGAAAAGTAACTCTTAAACATACAGTGAACTTCGCATGGAGAGAGTGAATCAGTTAAGAAGCAGGCGAATGGCGTTTGCCTGTACCTTGCCCTTGACAATCGCACTGTAAAAGAACGCAAAGGAAGTATCATTTTACGATATAGAGTCGGTGTGTCTGACGTCGGTCGGAGGAAATCTTCGTTGCTTTAAGAAAGAGACGACAATATTTTTGCATGGCAAATCATTATTCACTCCGTGGGCACCAGTATCGACTACAGAATTCCACAACGCGCATTTTTCTTTGTAATATAGTTTTCACTTTTCAAAAATAAAACGGGAACAAAAACCGGGTCAGGTACACCTTGACCCGACCAGTTGGACCTGCAAGGAATTGTTGACCCGTTGACCAGTGACCCATTTCGATTTCTGCTTACTACACCTATCAATCGAAGCAGCAGTCTTTGAAATGGAGAAACACGGGCTCGCCTACTGCCAAAAAATTCAAACAGACGATGTCAACGAGCACTGTCTTTCTGGTCAGCGAAGGTTTCAAAATCGCTTTATTCTAATTTATCATAAGAAAACATAAGAGGGAGACGTACAGTATTGGGCATCTCACTGGGAAATAATACAAAACTGTTAAAAACATGATGGTATATACACTGCAATGACAATGGGGATGAATAACAAATGCTGCAAGCAAAGCTTATTGAATAAAAAATTGCAGAAGTGACAAAGAGAAACACATCGTGTCACATGACATTGGCTGGGCATGATTTACAGGATAACACAGGCGAAACAATAGTACACAATTAGAAAAAGAACAGCACAAACACCGCCGTGAAGGATTGCTATTGGTGGAGGAATTCCTGCCTAAAGCCACCGCAGTAAACGCGGCGGTGGCTTTAGGCAGAAATGAGAAAGTTGCGTCGTGAAATTCCAAACAAACGGCGTGGCATGCTGAGCAAAGAAGTTATTCATCCCCATGACAACGGAAGGACTCCTGACGCAAGTCCTGATCACCAAATTTGATTTGCGGAGCCTTCGTGCGACGCATTGGGTCCGTTTGTGTGACTGGAGAAGTCCTTAACCGCTGCGCACAATCAGCTTGCCTTGACTAATCACTTACACGCTTTCATGGCCTTCACGCATCTTGCGGCCGATATCGTATGCTTTAGCATTACAGTGGGCTGTCTCACCAGGCCGCAACCACCCAGGCATGCCTCGTGGAATATTCATCTGAGTTTTGAACCATCCGGCGGCCCCCAATATCCCCAAATTTAAACCCTGTGAAAGCTGTTTCCTATACTGTGAGCGGAGCATCAGACCCATGAATCCTGGACCCACGTTACGGCCGGAGGTGAGGCCAATGCTGCTTCATGCATGGCGGGGCATTATCTCCGAAAACCCCCGGAATCTGGTGGGGTTTTTTTCTTTTATTGGGAGTTTAACAACTACCGTGAGCATCTCCAGGGGTTATAAGTAGTCAGCCGTCCATAATTTAGGGCCACTGCTTCCAGGGTGCCAGTACCGTAAGAGAAACGCGTCATCCACGCCACACCGGGATCAGGAACCTATGCGCTTAGACCACTGCGCCAAGGGGAAGGCCTGATGGAGTCAATGCCTCCGCGTGTACAAGCTGTTATACGCGCTAGAGGATAACCAATACGCAATTAGGTAGATATCTGTAATATTTTGCCCACTAAATGTATGTATTTATTTGTGCATTAATTAATTGTTGCCGCACTCACTTAAGTTTATTAGAACGTATTAAAAGCGATTTTTCCAGTACTTCTTTTTACTTAGTACTTAGCGATTTTTCCAGTAGTTTACTATCCAGTATTTTTCCAGTACTTTATTATTATTTATTGATGTTTATATTTTTACTGATTTTTCAGTACTTTCTATTTTTTTTCTATTTTTTTTTCTATTATTTTTTTATTATTTTTTTTTTAATTATTTTTTTTCTATTATTTTTTCTCATATTTTTCCCAGTACTTTATGTTTTCCCAGTATTTTCCAGTGTTTTACTATTTTTCCAGTACTTAGCTATTTTTTCCAGTACTTTTTTTATTTATGTGTGCATTAATTCGTTGTGCACATAAGTTTTAATTAGTTTAATTATAACCACTGATAATAATAAAAAAAAACGCATTAGTTAACCAACGTCATGCAGCTGTTATGTCACACATTAACATGATTTCATCGGGAAGCAATTCCTAGTAGCTGAATATCAGCCCGAAAACACCAAAATCTATGCGTGACATTACAAACGTTTATATCTCAGTTGTCGCTAATGGTTATATCGTGTATTATACGGCATAGACAGCGCACATTTACCGAATATTGAGTTATTAGGAAGCTTTAGCAGCAATTTAATTTCATTCCGGTTTTACACTCGTCATTTATGAGGGTTTGTAGCAAGTATTTGCTTGAAGCCTTTTTTTGCTATTGGAGATATAAAAGTAACCGCAGAATAAGATCTATGATTAAACATTATCCTGTTTATCAAATAAAATCCACGTCGCAAGAAAAAGGAATCATATTTCACACCACGGAATTTTACAATATCACCGATTTCGGATAACACGATATGAGGAGTATTAAAACCCAACACGATCTTCCTGATAACATTTGGGATTTCCGCTCTAAAGTTACCGATCGACTTTGATTTTTGCTTCTCTGTTTACAAAGATAGGAGAGGCAGAAGTGTATAAGATTATCAAAACTCTTTTCCTCTCAAAGAGCAGAGCATGTCGGAAAGCTTCTTTTATTTGTGAGGAAACGGCAGCTGTGGTGGCAGAAATAAATAGAGATTTGATCGCACAGTGAAATAAAAACTTACTACCTCGAAGCCTTCACGAGTAATCACTGCTTTCTAGACTGGAGAAAGAAACGCACGAGACATTAACACATGGCTGAGAAAACTTTAGTTTCTTTTATTTACTATACGACGAAATCCGTGTTGCCTTAAACAGTAGTTTTGCCGCACACACACAAGTTTAATGCCTCAGGTGGCAGTTTTTGTGGTAGCATGAAAAAACTGTTTCCAGGCGTTTACATGAAGTACAAAGAAGCACTAGCTGTCGCGTAAATATGACACTTAATTTACTCGGTTTCTAGTCGGAAGTTATTAAAGAGCGACTAAAAGCTTTTGCCAACAGAAATGGAAAGTAACTGAAGCATATTCGAATTATTTCGAGATGCGGACAAAAGGGTTTCTGATATGTATTTTACCTACCTGCCTTGGAATATATGGAGGTTATTTTTCCACATTTTTTATTGTATTACACTAAATTCGACTATAAACTCATGCACCCGATGATTACGATCGCTTCTGTCTCCACGGGTGGACGCGTTACAAAGCACGTAGCAGATCAGATCAGATCATATGTAGAGGAGTTTAGGAAGGGAGTGTCTAACCCCAGGTCTTAAACAACCCTTTGAAATAGGAAGCTAGGAGATTTGGGCTAGATTGCCCGATAGGAAAGAAACACGGAAGTGAAGTAGAAAGGTGGAGGAAGACGCCCTTATTTATTACCGGGGGGGGAGTACTCGGGGTCCGACGTCTTAACGTGACATCCGACGCACGGCGGATATTTAGTGGATCGAGCGTTCGTACCTGCCTGGTATCGAACCTGAGGTCCTTTCCCTGGCAGTCACGAACGTTGCCCACTAGGCCACCCGCGGCCGGTACGTAGTAGTTACATCATGTCGAAGGGTTTTTATATATTCATGGGTCAGATCGGCATGACCACCCGTTTCTTCATGAATGGACGCTACCCAAAGCACGTAACAGCCTCGGAAACGAATTGGTCTAAGCGCTGGCTTCTGACCATTCGTCAGAGATGGGCACGGGTTAGAATTCCGGTGAGGCGTGGATGCTGTGTTGGTCTTATTGTATTGGCTCTCTCCCTTCTCTGGAATCAGTTACCTTAAACTGGAGACGGGCGACTGTTTACATTCCATCGAGTTGTTCACGGTAGTCGTCAACTCCTCCCACCTTCCCTCCGAAAGCACGTAGCAGTGATGTCAAAGGGTTCTTACATACTCATAGGCCAGATCATTACGACTACCCCTGTATCCATTAGTATACGCGTCCTGAAGCATGTAGCCGTGACGTCATGTCGAAAGGTTTTTATATAGTGATACGCCAGATCATTATGATCAACCCTGTCTGCACGAGTCGGTGTATATCGAAGCACGTAGCCCTGATGCTAAGTCGAATCCCGGTGAGGCATGGATGTTGTGTTTGTCTTACAGCAATTGGCTCTATCTCTTCCCTGGAACCATTGACCCTAAATTAGGGACAGGCGACTACTTATATCTCATTGAGTTGCTCACGGTGGTTGTTAAACCTTCAATCAAGAAAAAAAAAAAATAAAATAAAGACGCGTCCCGAAGCATATAGCAGAGACGTCATGTTGGAGGGTTTTTATATAGTCATATGACAGATTATTATAACCACCCCTGTCTCCATTAGTAGATGTGTCCTGAAACATGTAGCAGTGACGTCAGGTCCAAGGGTTTTTATATGGCCAGATCATTATGACCACCCCTGTCTCCATCAGTGGGCGCGTTCCACAGCACGTAGCAGTGAAGCCATGTCGAAGGGTTTTTATATAGTCATGGGCCAGATTATTATCATCACCCCCTATCTCCACGAGTCCAGGTCCCAAAGCACGTAGTGGTGACGTCATGCCGAAGGGTTTTAAATACTCATAGGCCAAATCATTATGCTTATCCCTCTTTCCACGAATCGGCGTGTCTCTAAGCATGCAGAAGTGACGTCATGTTGAAGAGTTCTTATACAGTATGCACTCATGGGCCGGGCCACTGTGACCACTCCTGTCTCCAGCAGTAGACGCGTCCGAAAGCACGCAGCAGGAATGTTACGTCGAAGGGTTTTTATATACTCATATTCCAGATCATTATGACGACCCCTGTCTTAATTAGCTAACACGTACCAAAGCATGTAGCAGTAAAGTTATGTCGAAGGGTTCTCATATGCTCATGGGTAGATCATTATGGCCACTCCTGTCTCCATCAGTTAACGCGTCCTGAAGCACGTAGCAGTGATGTCATATCGAAGGGTTTTTACATACTCATAGGCCAGATTATTATGAACCACACTGTCTTCACGAGTCGACGCGTCCAGAAGCACGCAGCAGTGACGTTGTTTCGAAGAGTTCTTATCAATTCGTGGACCATATCATTTCGGTCACTCCGTTTTCCATGAGTGAAAGCGCACAAAGTACGTAGAAGTGACACCATTCCGCAGGGTCCTAATATAGCAGTACTGAGACGAGCTGACCCCGAACCCGAACTGGGCTCAGACTCCATAAGATTTACTCCGGATCGGGCTCAGAAAGAGAGAGAGAGAGAGAGAGAGAGAGAGAGAGAATTTTCTCCTTTTTTTAAAAAAATGCGTGATTTTATATGATTTAGCATATAAGACTTTTTTCTTAGACTTTTTTGTAGGTAAAGAGAATTCTCCGACAACTGGGTCTCGGTGCGGAGTACGAACTCGATATGGCTATTTATTCCTTCCTGGCTTGGGTAACTAATGCCATAGGCCACGCGTTAATGGATTTCTGCAGACAAGAAAAGCTTCTTCAAGAACTATATGTGTTCACAAGTACTGGATAGTAGACAGCACGCCGACGAAATGGTTCACCTTATTTCCACGCACCACCTCCCTGCTATTGAGCAACGTACGTAGATTGCAGCGAAGCTCGATTTTTTGGGTGCCCTAGTTGCTTAAGCATTTCAGGAGAAAAAAATGATTAAAGAAAATCAAGCGGATAAGATATCTATAGGTCCGTTCCCATAGACGTATGGGTTAATTACAACGAGAAGAGATGTCATTGTTTGGGGCACGTTTGGTCCCGGGTTTTATCTTGCGACATGAAAGTCGAGCTCAGGTTGAGATACTTTAAAGCTCGGACTGGATCTGGCTCTCAAAACTGAGCGCAAACTCAGCACAGTTACACTGGCGTGCAAAAATTAAGGACGAGACGGGTTTTCGAATGTAACGTCGTGCAGAAGTGCTCCACATCAACTCAAATCATACCATAAGACCCCCCAAGATGTAAGAATATGGGACAAGTGAGCAAAACCGTCCTAACAAGGAATCCAAAGGAAACAAAGGCACTTTATTGAAAAGGTAGCTTCGAGCACAACTGGACAGGAGACAGAAACGTTCATGTGACAGGCAGCTGCCAAGAAGCATCCAGTATTTAGTAGGGAATATGATCACCCCTGACTGCGTTGCAGGATTTACAACGTCTGTCCATGCTCAGGACGAGGTTGTCAAGGAGCTTTTGAGGCATCGCAGAGCATTCCTCTTGTAGCGCCAATCGCAGCTGCGGAATCGTTGTTGGCGGCGTACTGCCAAGCATTTCCCGATAAGGTCCCACACGTGTTCGATTGGATTTAGGTCCGGGGACCTTGCAGGCCAATCCATGCGTTGAATATCTCCACTTTCCAAGGGCTCTCCGACAGCCACTGTACGATAAGGTGTAGCGTTGTCGTCCATGAAGAGGAACTCCAGGACCCACAGCACCCCTAAACAGATGCACGTGAGGCAGGAGAACCTTGGTACAATACCGGAAACAAGTGACTGAACCTCCTTGGAAGATGTGGAGGTCAGTACGGCTACCAAGCATGATACCGCCCAAACGAGAACTCCGCCACCTCCAAGCCGGTCCCTTTCGATGATGTTGGAGGTGTGATTGCGTGTTCCCTGCCCTCTCCAGATGTGTGTACGTCCAGAATCACTCGTCAGACTAAATCGGCTCTCATTCGCAAAGAGAACTTCACCTCATTGCTGATGTGTCCAGTTCTCGTGTTCCTGGCACCACAGAAACCGCCGTCTCCGATGAGCAGGCTTTAATGGCACACACCGTACTGGTCGTCGTGCAAATAGACCACCTTTGTGCAGCCTCCTGGCCACGGTAAAATGCTATAACGGACGTCCAGTTGTCTTTCGCATGTGCCTTGCGATTTCTCCCTCTGTCTGCCGTCTGTATCTTCTCGCCTGTAGGACAATATACCGGTCGTCCGCCGCCGTGGTTGCTCGTGGACGACCACTGCTAAACTTTCGGACAGCTGTTCCTGTCGTTTGAAATGCTCTCCAAATTCATGAAACGATGCTGTGAGTGATCCCGAACTCCTCGGTCACACTAGTCACACTTCGACCTTCTTCCAACTTCCCAATGACGCGACCTCGGGTAAAGTCATCCAGATGTCGTGTACTGGATTGCCTGTATGGCAGAAACTTGATGTCGTTCAAACCGATGTACACCGTGCAATAGCTTTCACCGAATTGCTGAACAGATCAGATCAGATCATATGTAGAGCATTTTAGGAAGGGAGTGTCTGACCCCATGTCATGAACAACCCTTAGAAATAGGAAGCTAGGAGATTTGGGCAAGAGTGCCCGATAGGAAAGTGACACGGAAGCGAGGTAGAAAGGGGGAGGTAGACGCCCTTATTTATTACCGGGGGGACCAGTGCCCGGGGTCCGACGGCTTAACGTGCCCATCTGACGCACGGCGGGTATTTAGTGGTTCGAACGTGCGTGTCTGCCCAGGATCGAACCTGGGGTCATCCCTATGGCAGTCACGAACGCTGACCACTAGGCCACCCGCCGCCCCAAATTTCTGAGCGTACACCGCCCGTGTGCTTTATACCCTTCCGACACTCCCCACCCCTACGTCATGCTGCATATATGAGCATGCTCTATTGTACCGGACCCTTGTCTATCTCCTGAGTGGTCTTTCGGTTCGTTCTGCCTGCTCATTCTGCTGTTATGCTAATTTCTCCTCTTCGTCCTTAATTTTTGCACACCAGTGTATATACTCATAGACCATATCATTATGATCATCGCTACCTGATGTCATGTCGAAGGATTTTCGTATAATCATGGGTGAAATTACTATCACCACCCCACTCGCGGAGTGTAAGACTAAATTGCTATGACCACTCCACTCGTTGAGAGTATAGGTCTATGACATTTCGACGTCATTGTCTAGTCAATGACGTCGAGATGTCACAGACTGAGGCTCTCAACTATCTTAACTCGAACTTTCATGATATGTCAATCCTATTTCTCTGCCCTGTCTGCTCTGTCGTACCTGAACCGTTTGGTTAAATATAATATCAGTAGCGTAGTGAGGAGCCAGGATTTCATTTCAGCGGTCAATGATTCTATCTCACATCCTTTGTGTTTGTATGTGTCATATTCTTTGTTATTTTAAATTCACGTAGCATATGTATTTAATTTTAGCTCAGTTAGTATATGTAAATTTAAATAAGTTAAATTAGCATAAATATATTTAAATAAGTTAAATTAGCATACATAATTTAAGTTCAGTTAGCATATATATCGCTGGGTAAGATGTGTTTTGGCAGCTCGTGGAGGACCGACACCATTTTAGGCAGGTCAAAATGTTTTGGCACTGTAGTGTAGGACTTGACTCTTATAAGTATCACAGATATCCCGGAGTAACAGAAATTATGTAGGTTTATTCTATATTTCATAACATGTCTGCGTTTCATGTTTCATTTTGCAGTTTGTGACGTTTCTGAAGTGCAGGACACATAGGATAAAGGCAGATAGCAGTGAGAGCTCATGTCCGCTTAGTTCAGTTGGGAGAGCCACTTTCTCTGGAGTAAGGGGACCCCGGAATTCGATGCCTGGCGCGGATAAATTTGTACGTTATATTGGCGCCCGAACTTCCAGGATGACCCGGCTGTTACGTTTCTCGCATGATGGGATGTTCTTTCCACACCGCGAGACAGGAAAAATGAGAATCCCTTCTTCAGCGCTTCAAAAAAAAAAAAAAAAAAAAGGTGTGTGATGTTACGTTCCACACACCAAATTGTCTGGGATTTCTCAAATGCTCGTTCTTCATGGGATGACTGCCTACAGCGACACGTGGTCCCGGCTAACCCGTGGGCCATGACCCCGGCCCTCTTTCTGGAGGAGGGGGGCAGATGTGACGTGTCTGCACCGCAGGACGCACATGAGTTCAAGGCAGATAGCAGCGAGAAATTCTGTCCGCGTAGCTCAGTTGGGTGACTGACTTACTCCGAAGTGAGGGGACCCGGAATCGATGTCCGACGAGGACAAAGTTGTACGTTATAAGTTATTATTTGGAAATTTTGCATAACTATAAAATTATTTTTTAAAGAGTAAGGTGGGAAAACATTACATCTAAGAATTCGTCTGCGCTGAGACGAACATCTGAATGCACGGAATAACCCCACATTCAAACAATCCTATCTAGTTTTTTCTTTCCTTAGAATCGATTTAATCCTCTTTAAAAGCTGGAGATAACAGACACGTACGCTTATCTTGGACAGCAGATATCAAGTGAGGGTCACATTGATGAAGAAATTAATCGGCGTACAAAACTTACCTGGAGAGCATTTGGAAGAAGCAGCATAATTTTCAAGAGCAATACGCCATTATGTCATAAAAGAAAAGTGTTTGATCAATGCATCCTTCCAATGCTTACGTATGATGCCGAGACGTGGACCTTAACTAAAAGAGACATACAAAGGCTGCAGACAACTCAAAGCAGCATGGAGAGGTGCATACTTGGTGTAACCAGGAGAGATAAGAAGAGGAACTCGTGGATCCGAAAAATGACAGGAGTGGAAGACATCATGATCAGAGTTAAATCCCTGAAATGGCAATGGTATTGGTATTGGTAACTGTTGGTACCGTAGTGGTACCCAGTTTATTGCTATAACGAAATTCAGACATAGGAGATTCATTAAAAGCTGCAGTACAGAAAACAACAGTGCGGAAAGTCAGTATATCCACGATGCAGCACAACGTTACACAGAAAGGAAATGAATATGCATACGAACAATGAATGGCCTAACGGCATGTCAAACACTATAACACATGTGCACAAATGCATGAAATGTACTATGCTATGATAAATCAACCGAACGGAACTGAAAGGTGGTTAGAGCGCAAAACAACAATGAGTACCTCAGCAACTTTATAAAAATAACAAAGGTAACAAACGTACCACTATAATAATCCGCAATAGAGGAAAGCACTAACACAGCAAACACTCACAATTATAGGTAATTTAAAAAACAGGCACACATTCAGGAAACAACAGATAAGATAATGATACTGAGATAATGAGGAGATCACACAAGTAACGAGACCGATTAGTTGTGAAAACACAGTAAAACCACGCCATTATCGCAACTTTAAAATTAAGCAGATTTACAATACATTAAATAAAGCAAATTTACACACAAATAAAGCAAATTTACAATACATTACTTGTGAATCACAATAAAAACACACAATGAAAACATCAGAATCAACATGCACTAAGTCTGCAAAACCAGGGCATCTGCGAACGGGTTCGCAAATCCCTAGCATTGAGAGAACAAAAAGTAATCGGTGTGAGGAAGAGAGCTAAAGGTCATCGGTAAAAGGATAGAACGTATCACATAGATGCTTCTCAACGAGCTCCTTCAAGGAGGCGAGACGGCGCGTGTAACGTCTCAAAAAGGCTGATACCGAGGATCGGCAGCACACAGAGATTTAAAAAGTGACACATAAGCTTCGAATTGCGTTTCCGCTGCATACAGGTCCAGATCAGGTGAGTGAAGGAATTCTTCAGAACCAACAATCGTACGTGCAGGTTGAAAAAGACGTAAAAGTTGCTGTCTGGACAGTGGTCCAGGAACTGAAGGAAACGTATCAACGGCATGTAGAACCTCAGCATCAGAGAGAGGATTGACAGGACTTGAGCGGAGAAGCATACTGTTTGAAGAATCATCAGGTGGAGAAACACCGGAACCGGAAACCTCGGGAACACTAGATGAATCCTCAGAACGTGGCACAGAAAGTTGTTTTAACTTTTTCTGTTTTACAGCGCCTTTGGAAGTTCCAATCCGCTTCGAAGAAGAAGCTGAGGCGGATGTATCCATTAGTGGATCAGGCTCACCTCCCAAGTCAGGAGACGAGGAAACGACCGTCGCGGAAGAAACAGTACGAAGCTGAGCTGCCTTAGTGGAGACTGGTACAACAGCCGAGGCTTCAGGAAAATGTTGCAACAAGGGTTGGGTAGACAAGGTTGTAAATGGAGATCCGATATCCGAGAGGCTAGGAGAAGAGCCAGACGGCCGATCTGCCAATCCACCACTCAATACACCCGGATCGGAACACTCCGCTGTAGACACATCTGTAGTCGAAGACAACTCTGTCAATCTTGAAGGTGGATGCCCAATCTTACGGGTTGGGAGAGGAGGAAAGGCAGCATTGTCCGTGACGGAAATGTTCGTCCGACGGAGAAACGAAGAATTCGCGTCAGGCAAACTACCGGTAGTGGGGATAGACGAAAGACCAATGTGTTCAGCACTGGGATGCAAACTTGATGAACGTCCACGTCGAACGCGGTAACAGGAGGCAGTGGTGTGATTCTGTGTTAAACAGTGTGTACAATAGTGAGCAGTGAAAATCTTGAAACTGTACGTTCATGCGCCAATTTCAACAGTAGCTTCTGTAGGGCAATCCGCCAAGGCTTTCTCGGTGGGAAAGACGACCAATAACTGACGGCGAGGTCCGGTAGCATGTGCAAATCGAGTTCCGCGGGGAGCGTCAGAGAGGCGACGGACCTTGCCAACAATTTTACAAACATGACTGACAAAGAGAGGAAGTGCAGTATCAGGCACTTCTTGTGGAACAGGATAGAACGTGATGTTCACCGGTCGCTTGGAAAGAGGCGACGGGATGAGATGGTTTGTCCCAATCGAAAGTCCGTTTGCAAAAATAAAGTCAGCATCCTCCTTCTGATTGAACTGTACCGAAATACCCCGAGGAGTACGGGAAATTCCTGCAATGGACGCAGACGACACATGTCCAGAGAGGGCTTCCATGTAGCGTGGCAATGGAGTATTTGGTAAAGCATGAAAGAGTACACCTCTATCCAGGAGGTTATGGAACTCACGGCCAATCTGCGAATTGTCATCTATCGTTACCTTCACCTTGTGGTTGGATACCTGAATAATAGGTGTTGCTTGCAAAAGACCATCTGGTTGAAAGGAATCGGACGTAGAAGTAGCGCCTCGTTGCACTTTAGAGGCAAATGACATCCTCGGAAGAGAAGTCTGTTCGGATCCGGCAGGCACAGAAGGCTGTGAGGGAAGAGAAGCACAGGCTGAAGGCAAGGCAGTTGAATCAGTAGTACCCAGGGAGGGCACCGTGGCAGATGCAGGAGCTCAAGAAGAAAGCGCAGCCAAGTCCAGTGAAGACACCGGTGCAGGAGTACTAGAAAGCTGGGAAGGCATCAGAGCAGACACATCTGAGGACGAGAGTATGTTAACTTCCATGGACGTGGGAAGTGTGACGTGACGTGCATTCGCCACGCCCATAGATGATAAGGAAATACCGGAAGCCACCATGTTGGCAGCTTTCAAACGTAAACAAACGAGCAAACGATAAGAAAACAGATGAATATGAACTAATACGAGGATGAGAACGCTGGAAAAGTAGCTCAAAACGTACACAGTACCTTTAGACAGTCGGGCCACGCAACAGGTGAGTGAGGGACGAGGTATTCCACACTAAAATGCATAAAATATTGGAGCCACCAACACTACGTCTGTCACGAACGAGCAATGGGCTGGACATACTGTCAGAAGGACAGACCATCGATGGACAGCCGAAATTTTAGATTGGATTCCAAGGGACAGGAAAAGACCCAGAAGAAGACCACATGGGAGATGGGTGGATGACATTCGAACGTATGCGGGAGTAACATGGAGGAGACTGGCCCAAGACAGACCGTTGTGGAGGAAACTTGGGGAGACCTTCGTCCAGCAGTGGATTGATAATTGTTGACAATGACGATGATGATGATGATCATCGAAAATATTATTTTATTTGCTGGAATGTAACAAAGAACTCTTAATGGCATGCGAATCCTTGTGTTAAATTTCTGATCACAGGAAACAAAAGCTGTAATTACGTTGTACGGGTATTAGTTTTTTAGACGTCTTCTCATACCACATAAAATACACCGAAGAGCCAAAGCATCATGACCAGCGCCTTCTTATACAAATCGAAGCAATTGCTGGTAACCGATGGCGCGTGCGTAGGTCGCAACGGTATAAATAACAGCTTATACTGAGCTCTGTTAATCAGTGTTACTCTTGTTCTTCATGTGAGAAAGGCAGTGTTTCAACACGTTATTCGCGAACAGTTGATACAGGAAACGGAACGCAGAAGCAGGAATAAACATCGGAGACAAATCGCGGAAACATAACAGGAAGAACGTTACAAAAGAGCAAGGCGGAAGACCGAGTCAGATGGCGGGGAAGAAAGAAAAGTCAGGGAAGAGTCTCATGAGCACATGATCCAGCCAGGACGACGATTAGTGCAAAAGTCCCACGCATGAAAAGGGCGCTGAAGTTCACGGGAGCTGTCGAAGTCTTCACGAAGAAGTTCAGGAGACAACGGAGGAGATCACATAGAGGCAGTAGAAGCTGGAGGCAGCTGAGCAGGAGCAAGGGATGCAGATTATAATGAATTAGCTTTGTTTATCTTTTTGCTAAGCTAATTATTATGAATGAATAATGCTCTACGCTTCAAAATAATGAATTCCCAAAAGGGTGTTGTTACTCGTTAATTATGAACTTAAACAAAGTCTCAACGCTGGTTATTTATATTAAGTAATCAAAGTCATAAACCTAACAGCCAGACAGAGGTCTGACAAAACTAAGAATTGAAAAAGACTGAACTTACAGAACAACTTGTTTATTATGATGACTCCTGGTCAACTAAGGCACTCATATATCACTACTACATAACAACACACTGCAACGCAACGCAACACACCCTCAACTCCAACGCAACGCAACACAACTACAACGCAACAACACTACACAACGCAACAACACACAACACCTTTGGATGAACGCGCCTATATACGAGCTACCACCACGTCATGACTTACACTCATTGCCAGATCTCATTCAGCGGGTGAAATAATATTCCGTTCAGTAGGAAGATAATTTACATAGGAAAATGAAATAACCAGAGATAGTAAAATCAAAAGGAAAGTGAATATAGAGTATACGTTACAAGATGACGCAACAGCAGAAGCTTTAGAGGTCCGACGGCGAGTACGTCGAGAGGGGCGGTGTGGACGAACCTTAGGAACAGCACCGGTAGGGAGCGCAGGGACTGGAGGAGGAGAAAGTTGCGGCCGACGAGGAGAAAACAAACCTACCTCGCGGAGCCAGGCTTGTAAAGCTGAAATATACTCATCAGGAGGGCAGGTAGCAATAAGCTCTAACCGGGCAAGGTTCCAGGAGAACAAGACATCGAGAAACACACGTTTAGAAGACCGTGAAGGGGCTGGGGACGGAGGCGGAGATTCCGGCACAGACAAGAACGCAGGGAAGCTGAGAAAGGCAGGGGACTTAAGCGACTTTGACAAGGGCTAAATTGTAATGGCTAGATGATTGGGTCAGCGCATTTCTGAGAGGAAAAGGCTTGTGGGGTGCTTGCTCACTGTAAGCAGTGGTTAGTACTTTCAAAAAGTGGTCCAAGGAGGGTTACCTCCTCAAACTACTCAACAAGTGGTCCGAGGAGGGCTAACCTCCTCAAACCCCTCAAAAAGTGGTCCGAGGAGAGCAACCTCCTCAAACTACTCAAGAAGAGGTCCGAAGGGGGCTAACCTCCTCAAAGCCCTCAAAAAGTGGTCCGAGGAGGGTAACCTCCTCAAACTACTCAAGTAGTGGTCCGAGGAGGGGAAACCACCTCAAACTACTCAAAAAGTGGTCCGAGCAGGGAAAAACCTCCTCAAACCCCTCAAAAAGTGGTCCGAGGAGGGTACACCTCCTCAAACTAATCAAGAAGTGGTCCGAGGAGGGAAACCCACCTCAAACCACTCAAGAAGTGGTCCGAGGAGGGAAAACCACCTCAACCCACTCAAAAAGTAGTCCGAGCAGAGAAAAACCTCCTCAAACCCCTCAAAAAGTGGTCCGAGGAGGGTAACCTCTTCAAACCACTCAAAAAGTGTTCCGAGGAGGGGAAAACCTCCTCAAGCGACTCAAAAAGTGGTCCGAGGATAGGAAACCTGCTCAAGCGACTCAAAAAGTGGTCCGAGCAGAGAAAAACCTCCTCAAACCCCTCAAAAAGTGGTCCGAGGAGGGTAACCTCTTCAAACCACTCAAAAAGTGTTCCGAGGAGGGGAAAACCTCCTCAAGCGACTCAAAAAGTGGTCCGAGGATAGGAAACCTCCTCAAGCGACTCAAAAAGTGGTCCGAGGAGAGCAAAACTTCCTCAAACCGCTCAAAAAGGGGTCCAAGGAAGGGAACCTCCTCAAACCCCTCAAAAAGTGGTGCGAGGAGGAAAATCTCCTCAAACCGCTCAAAAGTGGTCCAAGGAGGGGATCCCTCCTCCAACCCCTGAAAAAGTAATCCGAGGATGGGAAACCCTCCTCAAACTACTCAAGAAGTGGTCCTAGGAGGAGACACCCTCCTCAAACTACTCAAGAAGTGGTCCGAGGTGAAGTAAACCTCCTCAAACCACTCAAAAAGTGGTCCGAGGAGGGATAAACCTCCTCAAATCCCTCAAAAAGTTGTCCGAGGAGAGTAACCTCCTCAAACTACTCAAAAAGTGGGCCAAGGAGAGGTAACCTCCTCAAACCACTCAAGATTTCCAGATAATGCCCTGGCCTCCGAGTTCCCCAGATCTCAATTCAATCGAGCATCTGTGGTATGTGTCGGAACAGCAAATCTGATCTGCTGTGGCTGAACCACGGAACTTACAAGAATTAAAGGATCTGCTGGCAACGTGTGTAACGTACCAGGAGATGTGACGTACCTGCAACAGGACGCACATGACATAAAGACAGATAGGAATCAGAATACATGTCCGCGTAGCTTAATTGGTAGAGCAACTTATTCCGGAATGAGTGGACCCGGGTTCGAACCCCGGCACGGATAAAAATGACGGAGAAATTTACTTTGTTATAATGGCGCCCGAACTATCCGGATGACCCGACCGTTCAAAATCTCGCATTGGTGTGATGTTCTTTCCACACCGCGAGATAGGAAAAATAAGAGAATCCCTTCTCCAGCACTTCGAAAAAAAAAAAAATAACGGGGAGATGATGTAACGTACCAGGACATGTGACGTACCTGCCAGAAGGACGCACACGACATAAAGGCAGATAGGAATCAGAATAAAACGTCCGCGTAGCTTAATTGGTAGAGCAACTTGTTCCGGAATAAGCGGCCTCGGGTTCGAGCCCCGGCGCGGATAAAAATGACGGAGAAATTCACTTCGTTATAATGGCGCCCGAACTACCCGGATGACCCGACCGTTCAAAATCTCGCATTGGTGTGATGTTATTTCCACACCGCGAGATAGGAAAAATATGAGCAGCACTTCGAAAGAAAAATAAGGGGGAGATGATGTAACGTACCAGGAGATGTGACGTACCTGCCAGCAGGACGCACATGACATAAAGACAGATAGGAATCAGAATACATGTCCGCGTAGCTTAATTGGTAGAGCAACTTATTCCGGAATGAGTGGACCCGGGTTCGAACCCCGGCGCGGATAAAAATGACGGAGAAATTCACTTCGTTATACGTGTTGTTGCCAGATATGATGAGACACTTTTAGAAATCAAATCTTGTAGCGTCCATGGGGCTCACCGATTAAGATCTGTTTTGGTGGCACGTGGAGGACCAACATCATATTGGCAGGTGGTCATAATCTTTTGGCTCTTCGGGTGTGATTTAACTGTTGTAGGAATTCCATGTATTTAAAATGAGACTAAATGATGCTCTAAAATAAGCCTCTGGGCGATTCAGTAAATGAACTTTTCCGGGGATACCTTACAGTCCTTAATCCGCAGAATGCGCAGTGTTCTAGAACGAGTATACGAGACAGAGAGAGAGAGAGAGAGAGAGCGAGAGAGAGAAAGACGAGAATTCAACGCATATAAAAATATAAAAAGTGTAATTACGAAAGAAAAAAATGCTGAACGTGTAACTAACTACAGCTAACGTCGTTAATATTACAAGCATACGGGAAAAAAGATACACAAACAGTATATCTTCTTCTTAGCCTACTGACTCCCAATGCAGAGTACAGGCTTCCTCCAGTCTTTTCCAAATTCCTCGATTCTTAGCCTCTGTCCACCATTTAGCACCTCTAAATTTCTGAAGGTCATCTCTCCATCTTGTTCTCTGGCGCCCCCTTCGTCTCTTTCCATCTCTTAGCTGCCATTCTGGTATTAATCGTGTCCATCTTTCAGTCTTCCAACATGTCCAGTCCATCTATATTTTCATTCTTTTATTAACTTTATGACATCAATTATTGCTGTTCTTTCTATTATAAATTCATTTCTAACTCTTTCTCTTCTTGTTATTCCCAACATTCTTCTCTCTAGCGTTCTTACCGATAATCTTATTTTTTCACATTGTCTCTGTGTGATACTCCATGTTTTACTTCATTAAGTAAATACGGGGATAATACATGCATTGAAGATTTTTCTTTTTAAACATAATGGATCGTCGGTTAAATGGTTTTTAAATCTCCAAAAGGCTCTATTACCTTGAATAATTCTTCCATTGATTTATCTTTCTTGTCTTTCTTTAAAACTAATTACTTGACCTAAATAAATGTATTCGTCTACTTTTTCGATTTCTTTTCCTTTTATCAAAATCTTCTCTGTATCCTTTTCTGTATTGTTCATATATTTAGTTTTTTCTGTGTTTATTGCCAAACCTTTTTTAAGACGTTCTATCCATAAATCCTTTATCATATTTTGCATCTCCCTATTACTAGTTGTAATGATGACAATATCATCAGCAAATCTTAAGTAATTTATGTACCTCCTATTTATGTTGAATCATTTTGGGGTCTCCTTGTCTAACTCGTTTCTGGGTCTCCTTGTCTAACTCGTTTCTGTACTTCGAAAACTGAGACTAGGTTCTCTAAATTTGTGATTGCTCGTAAAAAGTACGTGTTTTGAAATGGCTGTATGAAAATAATAAAACAATTATTAAATGTAAAAAAAAATCGGGGGGGGGGGTCTATACAACTAGGACCCTATCCTTTTCATGAGACATAGGTTGTTGCATCCAAACCTTACCTTCTAGTGGATGTAAGCCCTAAGAAAAATTGCTGGGGAGGAAACATACTATAACCATCCCTGTCTCTACAAGCGGACGCGTACAGAGAAAGACAAGAATAAGAAATATTGCAGCGACTTCTGTGGAACGGTTCCTATACACCCATAGGCCATCAAACAGAAGTCATCGGTCTTTCCACGTTTTATAAGAGTCATGAAAAAATTCTCATCAGCGGCCACCGGGAATCAAACCCAGTCTTTCAGTTACGCGCCGGACATGCTACAACTGCACCACGGGGCTCCAAGAAGCAACCGGCCATGTGGTTTGGCAGTTAGTCGTATGTGAGTCTGAATAATTCAAGGCAGCAGTGGTAGCATGTCCGGCGCGTAACTGGAAGACCCTGAGCCCGATTCCCGGTGGCGCCCAATGAGAATTTTTCCATGACTCACTTATAAAACGTGGGAAGAGCGATGACTTCTGTTTTTTGTTCCTAATCCGCGTCAATTGTGTACATTAATTACCCATAGGCCAGATATTAATTTCTTTGTCCTTTTTTTAATATCCTTTCCAGCCAAATGCGCAGAATAATTTATCTTAATATTCGTTCTCTTGATATGCCCTAACCACTTCAGAACTTTGTAGATTTTTCATATTTCACATAGCGAATCTGCAAAATGTCTTTATTTCTCACTTGATCTGAACGCGTTTCACCACATAGCCAAAAAAAAATCACTCCAGCAAACAAACCGTTGTTGTGTCTTCTATCTAGAGGAAAAAGAACAATGTTTTGTGTGATAAGTGTTAAGCTTTCAAAACTTTACATTACAACAAAGAAATTTGCACTTTCATACCGAGTGATTCTGAACTACTCGGGTAGAATAAAGTCCTACTAAAACTGCAAGATCATTCACAGCTGCATTTCCTTGCCTGCTACATTCACATCTGTTTCTTTTGTCAAACATGCTTTCTCTATACTCAGGTATATTCACTTGATCTAACTCTGTGGCATTCATATTGATATTGCGTTCAATATGCTTTGCTTAGAAGCCATATGGTTTTTCCCCATATCGATGCTCATTTTGAATTAGCGAAGTTGGTTGTTTTCTGGGCTATTGCGATGTGTAAGACGTGTCAAAAGATTTTGGCGAATGCCGTCGTCAAGCGTGAAAGAAAAGGGTATGAGAGATGCGGTAACCTGCACTACGCAATCAAGTACACGAGCAAACATGTCAGTAACTGTCAACGAGCTGTGAGGAAGGATGTGGCGCAGAGAGCATGCGCGGCCACCTGACGTACGTGCGCGTTGTTAGCTGGGAAAAATGGAGAAAAGAAACAATATCAAATTCTTCTACTCAAGCGAGCCGTTTCTGGTTTGAATCAGACGATTGCTTTTTGTATCTCCGACTGGAATTTACGCTGAAGGGAATAATTTGCTGATATGAATGACACTCAAACGAACGTTACGACCCATCTGGAAACGATAACTAAAGTGGGATTTTCCCATAGCATCCAGCATTTATACGATTGATGTCGAAGTGTGTTATATCGAGGGTTGTAAGTTGTTTTGAAGGCCTGTAGAGTAATTTTTATTAAATATTATTTGCTCATTTTTCCTTGTATTCGCCGCACTTTATTGGAACACTTTGTATGAAGCAAGCGTAGATTATTAACAAAGATGTTTAAGTAACAATAAGGTAGGAAAATAACACTTAGTGCGGCAATTAAGTAATCAAAGTGATTTGAAAAATAATCCAGGTAAATCAGACGGGTAGGAAGGCATGTTTTTTTATGTGACATTTATCAACAGCATTTGCGTGAGAATTGCGCAGATGATTATTTACGCTGGGAGTGACGTCACTGGGTGGAAGAAATGATCACAGCTCAGTCATGAAGTAGAAAGCAAATATCCGGTTCTGCTTGAAAATCTGTAAAACTGCATCTGAAACAGTTGAATTGTTGCGTGATGTGTGTCGGACTGATAGCCTATCTCGCGCACAAATATTCTGATGGTATGCACGTTTCAAGAACGGGCAGGAAGATTTGGATAATGACGAAAAGCCTGCGTGCCCTCATTTTAGTACGCCCGTCTGAACTCATTGAGAAAGTTCGCGAAAGGCTCAAAAGTGATCGTTATGTGACCTTGAGGACACTAAAATGGGATTTCGTTATTAATCAGGAGATGATTAGTCAAATTTTAATGCAAGATGTGGGGAAGAAGATTTGTGCTCGTTTTGTTTCGCATGACTTCACAGGCGACCAGAAAAATGAAGCACGCTGAAGAAACTCTAGAGACTGCAGAAACAATGCAAAATTTTCTCCAAAGCATTGCGTCAGGTGACGAGACATGGTGTTTTCGTTATGATCCTGAAACGAAGAATCAGAGTGCTTAGTGGGAGCCGTCACAGTTAGTCAAAGGAAAGAAGAGGTATCAGAAGTCCAAAGTGTAGACAATACTTGTGCTCTTTTACGAGAGCAAGGATCACGAGTTTGTTCCTGAGGGTACGACTGTCGCAGGTAATTAAGCCGAATGGGTATAGTAACCGCCTCGAAACTAGGTGGCCGCGAGATCGAATCTATTTGCCGATGGGAGAGATTTTACCACACGTGCTGAAAAAATTCCTCGCGTCGTGATGTTATTGCTCTGACTTACACATCCATTTTGGAACGAATGTGGAAGAGGATTGTTCGTGTCATGCCTGAGTACAAAAACGGGCAATGGCTCCTTCTTCACGATAACGCGCCCGCACACAGAACGATCAGTATACAACAGTTTCTGTCACGAAAACAAATGTGTGAACTCAACCATCTCTCATATTTTTCAGATTTATCACCTTGCGACTATTTTCTATTATTTTAATTGAGCTGTCTTTAAAAGGAAAAACTTTTAAAGACATTGAAGACATACAAAGAACTGTGGTATCAGCTCTTCACTCTATACCAATAGATGTCGTCTGCAAGTCCTTTCTTTCGTTGGATGATCGTACCACTTTTTCTATCAACGCCGTAAAAATGTACAAGGGTTATCTCAAAACAACTGAGAATGTTTTCATTAAAAATATATGCGTACCTTAACTATCAAGTGGTCATCTTTTTCGAAATACTGTCCATTGCAGGGAATATAGGTGTCATAACGTTCCTCCTACTTTATGAATGTTTTTTGGAATTCTTCTTCTGAAATGCTGTTGAAGCATCCCTGCACAGCTCTAATGAGTTGATCAGTCTCAGATCGTCGTCCCCGTAACATGTTTTTTACGTTTTCCAACCGTAGGTTGAAGAAGCGTATATACTCCAGCTTTGTCCATCCGTCCGCATATAACTCTCGTAAAAATGGTTCGATTTCGATGAAATTTTAGTATATAGTAGGGGACAACCTGGGAATGAAACCTATTGAAAATGGGCGAAATGCGGTCAACGGTCAGGACATAGAAACGAGATCCATTCCATTGCCTTTACGCGTCATAACCTACGTGAAATGCTTCGATTGGGACAAAACATTAACATGTTGTTCCGGAGGTATACTGAACCGGTTCTGTTGAATATCATCTAAATGGGGTCAAAGGTCAGAACACAGGAGCGAGATTCATTCCACAGCATTATCCTCATAACTTGACTTAAAATGCTTCTATTGCGACAAAACTTTAATATACTGTTCCAGAGGTAAACTGAACCGGTTTTGTTGAATATCATCGAAATGGATCAAAAGTCAGGACACAAGAGCGAGATATATTCCACAGCCATTACCCTCATAACTTGAATAATAACTTGAGTAATGATTTCTGGTATCATGAAAGAAATACGGGATTACACCATATAATACAAATTTTGAAGATGACAATCCGATTTTTGGTGTAAATGTGACAAGGATGGTAAGTCAGATAATATCCGAAAACTTGAAAATTTCATCGTCCTGGAGCGGGACTCAAATCCGCGTCTCCCAGATAGCGCCCGGGTATGCTAACCACTACACCACCCAGAACGACCAAGTCTCAAGTTTCCGATTAATTTGAATAAAACCATCACAGGATTCGGTAGTCGAAGCAACTGGCATTCATGTTTAGCGAATCTGGAGGTTAAGAATCATATCCAGTGATTGCCCGGAGGAGCAGACAAATCATGAAAGAAATACGGGATTACACTATATTAATAAAAATTTTGAAGATGACAATCCGATATTTGGTGTAAATGTGACAAGGATGGTAAGTCAGATAATATCCGAAAACTTGAAAATTTCATCGTCCTGGAGCGGGACTCGAAGCCACGTTTAATCGGAAACTTGAGACTTGGTCTTTCTGGGTGGTGTAGTGGTTAGCATACACGGGCGCTATCTGGGAGACGTGGCTTCAAGTCCCGCTCCAGGACGATGAAATTTGCAAGTTTTCGGATATTATTTGACTTACCATCCTTATCACATTTACACCAAAAAGGATTGTCATCTTCAAAATTTGATTTCTGGTATGTTTGAAAGGGTATCATAATCAATGCATTGCATGGTTTTACTAACTTGTTTAAATGGGAAACAACCAGAAGTCACATTGTGACAAGTCTGTAGGTTGGAGTATCAACTTAATATTCATTTTTTCCAAATAAGATACGACAGAACTGTCCATACGCGGCCCTGCATTCGGCCGCACATGAAAATAAATGGGGAACACAAGTTGAACAAACTCGTTTCATGCCCAAATGCTCGGTTAAAATTCTGTCGAACTGATGATTTTGAAATGGGAACTGTAACTTCGATATCTCTGATTGGAAGGTGCCTGTCTTTCTCCATAACAACACCTATTGTATTTATGTTTATCTCTGTAACACTCGTTGAAGGTCTTTCTCCATGCGCGATTAAAGGCGCCGACATCCATTTATGCCATCTGCAAATTGTTGATTTTCTAGACATTCAGCTTCATAAGCAATGAGACGGTAAAGTCTCTCCGACAGACTTCTTAAGTCGACAGCAAAATTTAAGGGCGCATCTTTGCTCCTCTTTCACATCCATTTTTCGAAAAATCACAGTGCGAAAACACTTCTTAGGGGCTCACGATACAACGCTTATTAAACTGCGCACTACCGACAACGCATGCGCGATAAATAGGTGTGGCCGGTTGCTATGGTTACTACAACGGCTACCGTATTTTCGAGATACGTGCCAAGGTCGAACGCAGTGTTGCACGTTTTTTATAAATACATTTTCTGTTGTTTTGGGACATGTTAAATATTTCGAATAAATTATTTTCACGTAAGTTTTCCTTCTTTTCTATTTTATTTTTTGAAATTCAGTTTCATTACTTAATTGTCGCACTGTGTAAGTATTGCTGAATAACAATACCCAGTGTGTACTTTTTTAATCAATAAAGAATCCAATACGTTTTAATTCAGAATTAGTCATTCCTCGTCGGAAAAGATTAACAACAGAGAAACAGATTTTATTCCCTCTACGAGCTACCAGGTTATATTTAATTTCCACCTTTAATACGGGCAACCTCTGGAACTCGGCTATTTGAAGTAATTTATATCTCGAACAAAAGATGCTCGTACGGTTCAGTCGGATGGCGTAATGCCAGTGATCCTCTGAGAATTCAACTTGTATTCTCTTGCCGCCGTTAAGGCCATGGGGTGAATCCGAGCTCGGCGATGCAGCGCAGGCCTACCCGCTAGATCCCTTCGCATAAACAAAATTTATTTTATCACAGTGACCACATATATCATTATAAGCGGACCGCAAAGCGAAATACAAACCACGCGTCTCACCCATTTCAGGAGAACTTTTACAGTCATATAATTTATCTCTAAGCCGGCTGACTGCTTATTTTCTTTCTCTCTTCGTACGAAAACGTCGCGTAAAGCACAATGTGCTATTTGCAGTTTTACGTTATTTGTTGCCCTTACAAGGTGCAAATGCACCATGTGGCGGTTATTACGTTTCATTCTAATGCACAACAAAAGTGCAGCGATGACGCTTTGTGTAATAGATTAATCACTCTGAAGCGGGAAATGCATTTCACTGTAATGCACATACGAAATCACTTCTGAGGCATTTTTCAGGTTGACGCACATTGTACACTCAAATCAAACGATGAAATCCCATTACCTGGAAACGTAGATATTTAAATGCAGTCTGCGAGATCAGATTTTCGCGACAAATGCTGATAAAACATATCAGAGCCGTAGCTAGAGTTTTGGGTGCTCGCAACTATTCAGTGTACTCGTATAGGGGTTGTTTTGGTGGTGATATGGTACCGACCCATTGGTTATCATGGACAATCCTGTTAACCAGCACTTCTACCTCGTCGATATTCTGGAAACTTATGCCCTACCAACTCTGTGCCAATACAATGGAACCGAGCCTTGTTGGTACCATGCACCGAGCCATAAAGTAGAGGCTGTTACGGCATGGTTTGACGATAATTCCGTATCGTGTGTGGACTGGCCAGCACAGAGCCCTGATCTTAATCCCATAGAGCACCTATGGGGTGATTTAGAACGCCGCATAAGAAGTTTGGAACCACGGCCTACCACTAAGCAACAGTTAGCAGCAGCATTATGTACTAAATGGAAGCGCATACCTATCGCTGTGTTCCAAAACCTTGTCGAAAGCATATCTCGAAGGGTCAGTGCATGCATTAAGGCCAAAGGTGGACCGACACCGTAATAATATATGTCAATAAATGCTATGATGTGTTTCTCTTCTACGTGTCCGGTGACTTTTGTCAATATAGTGTGTACATATATATATATATATTATAATGAATAAAATTCTCCGGCTGGACGTGTAGTGCAGGAAAACTTACGTTAAGTCACGTTAGGGTTATTGAAAGGTTACTTGACGTAGCTAAAGTGTGCTTAATCTGCAAAGTGCTAGAATTTGTTTAGGTAAGACACGCACGTGCAATAAATTCCAAGAATATGGAATTTATTTTTACTCAGCGTTCCTCATTATCTTGAATATCAGTAATATAACTTCGGTTTTAGTACATTAGTACCTTGAAGGCTCCTTATTAGAGCGGTAAACACAATATACCCTGAACTTAACGTAAAAACTCAATGAAATAGACTTAACGGCCAGACAGAGGTCTGACAATAAAATGAACTAAGAAAACGTACTCACTTTCAACCTTTTATTGGGGAGCTCCTGGTATTACTCAAATACACACTCCAAAATAACACAACTACTGATAGCCCGAACTTTCGTACTATCGTAATATCGTAGAAAAGTAGGTAAATCGCATATCAATAATCAGGAAGAACCTATCACATATAAAACGAAGCTCTCTGGTATACTTGAGCGCGCCTATATATACTGCATACCACCACGTCATGACTTACACTCGTTGCCACATATAATTCAGCGGGAGAAACAACATCTCGTTAAGTGAGAAGATAATTTGCATAGGAAAATAAAATAACAAGAGATAGTAAAATAAAAAAGAAACTGAATCTAGAGTATACGTTACAATATATATATAACAGATGTCAAAATACTATATATTTCGTGCCACACAAATAGCTATGTCGTTCATACGAGGTTGGTGAGAATCGTGCTGCAGAGGAGACGAGAGTCCTGCAAGAGAATTTAAAGGGGATTCCTTATGTAATGTATATTTCCATCGTACCCTTAGGTAGAATGGTTGAATCCTCTCTCGAATGGCATATGGCAGTAGAACAGAAGCACACCACGTAGTTGGTAAGCGGTCTAACGCTATGTTTACGAAGTTCGAGCAACGTTGGTGGCTAAAAACAGAAGTTGCTAGAGGTCGTACCGTGAAGAAATGTTATCAAGAACTGCAACAAGCTTGTGGAGCATCTGGTTTACCGTATAGTACGGTAGTAAGGTCGACGGCAACCTTCAAAAAAAAAAAAAAGGACGGGGAAATGTGACTTGTGCTTCTGGGACTCCAGGCGAGTGGAACTCAAATGCTCGCTTTGTCTGCATTGTTGAAAAACGACCGGCGATGGACAATTCGTGAACTCGCTCACGAGAGTAACCTTTCATGTATTGCGCATTTTGAAGAAACGGCTAAACTTGCAAAAAACTCGCATCACGTTGGGTGCCTCATGCTGTTACTGATGTTTAGAAATGGCAACGTTACGCGGCAGCTCAACTCCATTTGAAACCATATGAGTATGAAAGTGATAAATTTTTACGGCGTATCCTTACGTTGGATGAAACATGGGCGCCGTGTTATAAACCAGAACTCAAACACCAGTCTAAGGAATGAAGGTATCACGGCTCACCGCGCCAAACAAATGTCCGGCTAAACCCCAGTAACGTGAAGATAATTACCATCACCGTCTATGACTGGGATGGCATCGTAATGACACATGCCGTGCAGATGGTAAATGCTGCGAATTTATAGTGAACAAGACATCATCATGAGATGAATGTTGTGCAGGCGTTGAATGTGTACCACGCGCAGAACCTTCTTTTCATGTCGTACGCGTCCTTCTTCGTACCATTCCTTGCAATCTCTTGACAGGACGGACACACTGTGGGCCACACGACCGATAATCTCCCGGAGGAGGCAATTGCAGTCCCATGATGCCGATTACACAACCTCTGTCGAACCCGCTGATGTGATTGTACGAATACGTTACATAAAGATGCCTCATCTTTACCCACCGCTGACCAAGCACTAACATGCCGACCGAGCCACTCGGCGCTTATTACAGAACAACAGCCGGCTTCCGGTCTCCTGACTTGATTTGTCTCGACGCGAAACCCATGCATTTATGACGCCGAAATGCTAAACATTTCTGCAAAATTTCCTAATTAGCATATTCTGTAAAAATAATTTCTGCGATATTGCCTGATTAGGATATCCTGTAAATATTATTTCTGCGAAATTGCCTGGTTAGCATATCCTGTAAAATCCTTTCGGCGAAATTGCTTGATTAGCATATCCTATACAAATCATTTCTGTGATATTGCCTGGTTAGCATATCCTGTAAAAATCATTTCTGCGATATTGCCTGATTGGCATATCCTGTAAAAATCATTTCTCCCAAATAGCCTAGTTAGCATATCCTGTAAAAATAATTTCTGCGAAATTGCCTGATTAGCATATCCCGTAAAAATCATTTCTGCGAAATTGCCTGGTTAGCATATCCTGTAAAAATCCTTTCTGCGAAATTGCCTGATTAGCATATCCTGTAAAAGTAATTTGTGATATTGCCTGATTAGCATATCCTGTAAAAGTAATTTGTGATATTGCCTGCTTAGCATTTCCTGTAAAAATCATTTCTGCGAAATTGCCTTATTAGTATATCCTGTGAAAATCATTTCTGCGATATGGCCTGATTAGCATATCCTGTAAAAATCATTTCTGCGAAATTGCCTGGTTAGCATATCCCGTAAAAATCATTTCTGCGAATTACCTGATTAGCATATCCTTTAAAAATCATTTCTGCGATATCGCCTGATTAGCATTTCTTGCAAAAATAATTTCTTCAAAATTGCCTGATTAGCATATCCTGTAAAAATAATTTCTGCGAAATTGCCTGATTAGCATATCCTGTAAAAATCACTTCTGCGATATTGCCTGATTAGCATATCCTGCAAAAATCAATTCTGCGAAATTGTCTGGTTAGCATATCCTGTAAAAATCATTTGTGCGAAATTGCCTGATTAGCATATCCTGTAAAAATAATTTCTGCAATATTGCCTGATTAGCATTTCCTGTAAGAATCATTTCTGCGAAATTGCCTGATTAGGATATCTCGTAAAAATCAAAGTCGTATAGCTCGATTTCTTTCTTGTGTTCTGTTTTTTATGGACATGAGTGTACAAGATAATGCACCAAAACAAAAGAAAAATCTCAGCTAAAATATTGGCGCAGTGATGGAATGCAAGGGAAATATAAATTAAGAACTTCACAGAATTCAACGATTTATTACAGATAATCATATATTAACAAATACCAAAATTGAGAAAATAGCTGGAGCACGCTTTCTCAGAGATGCGCGAATATGACAAAACTGACAGAAATTCTTATAAAACATAGTCCAAAATCATTCTGAAATACTTGAAATTGTCTCCTGTGGTAGCGAATGTTTCGATTCGCAAGAACGTATGTTGCATCGCATCTTTCGGATCGAATTATTATCCTGAATTTGAGTTCAACCGTCATGTCAGGATGGTATTATGTAGCAAATTCTTTGGAGGAGGGAGAGAGAAAAAAGGGGGAAGGAGGAGAAATAAATTGACAAAGACAACATCAACGCAGCTGGGGAAAATATTTATATAAGCTGAACGAAATGACAACACTTTAATTTGTATCACAATGTCCATTTAAATGGATGGCGGACGACACGAAATAATTTGTTTGACATTTGCGGTGCAGGCATAAGGCAGTCTGGTGTTGAAAAACCGCAGCATTTTGCAGAAATTTATTTCATTTCCACCACATTCTTAGAATAATGCAACGGCTTTTTTGATGCCTTGGAAACGACGCTTTCCCTGGATATAAATGCTGATGGCCCGTGATATTTATGACTCCATTCACCAGTCGCATTCTTTTTCGTTTTCCAAGACAGGTTAGTGGCTTTTTCCTTCCTTCTTTCTTCCGCAGAAGTATTGAACGAATAACGTATTTCTTTTGGTTCTCACGTTTTCTCAGTCAGATAATTTTTGGAAATGGGCGTAAAGCTTCGTTATAAAGTAGGCTTTTCATCGATACAATAAATCACATCTCTCGTTGTAAGGTAACACAAACCCTTACAAATTTTTGTTCACCACCGCACCGTGCTTGTGGTGAACAAAAAATGGCGGTTTCAGATTATGTCTATTGGATCTGATTTCTAATAAAACGCAGACATTCTGTTCGTTCTTTCAGCAGTGATTTTCTGTCTGCCTCTGTAATTTTCTATGTACCTAAAGTAGTAATTTTTTGATTGGGGTTTTAAGTAACTCAATGGGCTATAAGCAGTCGTCCGCCCCTATTTTGGGGCCACTGGCTCCAGAGAAGGACGACAGCTAGTGCCGTAAGACCGTAAGACAAAGACAACATCCATGCCTCACCGGGATTCGAACTCGAACCCATCTCGGACGAATGATCCGAAGACAGCGCTTAGACCACTGTGCAAAAAATCTTCATTTTTATGAGTAGATCGAAGAAAACTCGATGTAAAGTAGGATGCAAAATAACAAACACTCTCTGTACGATTTAAAAAGACCGACGGCGGCTGCGAGAACTCCAACAGATGTAATACCGATCAGTGACAAATGGAGTAGATTCGCACCGAACGCGAGGTGCAGCGAAATACTGTTGGTTACAGATACACTGCTTGCCACCCAAAATGCAACACCAAGAAAGAAGCATTCGATTGGCCCGAAATTCGCAGCATGCGTCGCCCGCGGGAGGACATGCAAACGATCAGCATTGCAGGGCATATGCAAATCATATGCGCCCGGCACGCCACCGAGAAGCACTATAACAAGGGTGCACAGAATGCGGGGTGGAAGTCGTGGAAGTGTGTTGTGCTGCCGGACCTGTGCGTGGGAAACTTCCTGATGCCTCGTTGCAGAATACGGCAGTCATTCCGGCACGTTTCGGAGTTCAACAGAGGAAGAATAGTGGCTTATCGCGACAGCGGTTTATCGCACCGAAACATCGGCGCCCGTCCGTGTGGGACGACATCCAGCCACAGTGAGGCGAGTATGGATTCGGTGCATGCAGGAGGGACGAACGGACCGACGTGAGCGATTGCCGCAACCGCGGCACACCACCGAACGAGAAGACCGGCATGTTGTGTGGCGGGCACTGACGGCTCGCACCGCCACATCACGAACGTTAGAGGAAGGAATTAGAGTGTGTTGCTCAATAACCTGTGTCAGCACGTACCGTTCGACATCGTCTACAGGAGCGGGGTCTTGTCGCACGGCGCCCATTGCTCTGATTACCATTGACGTCACACCATCGGCGAGTGCGGCGGCAGTGGGCCATTGAACGCCGCACCTGGACTACGGAATGGCACGACATTGTCTTCTCCGACGAATCCAGCTTCGGCCTGCAACACCACGATGGTCTGATCCGCGTGTGGCGGCACCGCGGCGAGAGACTGTATGATGCCTGCATTATGCATTGCCATACCGGTCCGTCGCCTGGCGTTAGTGTTTGGGGCGCAATTGGATATGACCCCCGCACCCCTCTGGTAGGCATCGCCGGTACATTCAACAGCTACCGCTACATCTCCAATACTTTGGAGCTTGTAGTCCTCCCTTACCTGTAGGACCTGCCAGCGGCCACGTTTGAACTGGACAATGCGCGCCCGCACGTGGCAAACATCGTGCAACATATTTCCCACTATTTAAGCAACTATTGTTCATAAAATATATTTTTTTAATATTTAATTTTCAGTAAGAAATTTAGCCATTTCCATGATTTTCGGGCCAAAGACAAAGCGGAGAACTGGCCACAGGATAAGTGACCACCGGAGAACTGGCCACAAAAATTTTAAGGGGCTGTATAAAAATTGCGTTCTGCTTTGCTCCGCGGCTACGTGTCGCCAGATTGGTTACCTGACACTCGTAAAATTTCCGTAGTTTCGTATTTTCTTAATTACGATATTTTTCAAGGTATGTGAACTACAGCTAAACAAATTCTCTGCGAGTACGTGCAAACCCAGGAAACTTATCGGGGGAGGGGGGGGGGTGATTTAATCCTAAAATATGAAATATAAAGAATTTCTGGTCCGATCGGGAGATTTTCAACGTTCACAAGCTAAAACTCAACAAATTATCTGAGGGCATGTGCCTACCCAGGAAACCTTTCGGGTGGCGGGGAGGGATACCAAAAGTGTAAAATGTAAAGCATTTCTGGTCAGATCGCGAGATTTTGAGCGTTTACAAACTACATCTGAACAAACCCTTTGCGAATACGTGCTAACGCAGGAAACCTGTCTCAGGCAGCGGGAGGGGGTGGGGGTAATTCCAAAAGTGTAAAATATAAGGAATTTCTTGTTCGATCGAGAAATTTTCAGCATTTACAACCAGAAATACTTTGTTTTTGTTTTATATTTTAGGTATCCCCCCCCCCCCCGAGAGATTTCCTGAGTCAACACATGTACTCAGAGAGTTTGTTGAGATGTAGGTTGTAAAGCTGAAAATCTCCCGATCGGACCAGAAATTCTTTATACTTCACACTTATATGTTACACAGAAATTCTTTATATCACCCCCCCCTCCTCGACAGGTTTGCTGACTAGGCAGATGCGCTCAGAAAATTTGCCGAGTTATGGCTTTTAAATGCTGAAAATCTCGTGAACGGACCAGAAATGCTTTATGTTTTACACATTTGGTATTACCCCCCCCGCCCCCGACGCCTGGCTGAGCAGGCACATGCCCTCGGAAAATGTGTCGAGTTATAGCTTGTAAACGCTGAAAATCTCCCGATCGGACCAGAAAATCTTTATATTTTATATACTTTTGGTGTTACCCCCCCCCCCTCCCGGACAGGTTTCCTGAGGCACCACATGCCCTCAGATAATTAGTTACAGACTTGCAGGTTGTAAATTGTGCACTCTGTTGTTGAGTTGTAGATTACAGAACCAAGGCGTTAAAAATGAAAGCTAACAAACGAAACACGGCAGAGAAAATTACGATTGTCCGTCTGTCTGTCTGTCCGCCCATCTGCACGATAACTTGCGTGAAAGTGGTTCGCCTTCGACGAAATTTTAGTTTGTGGTACCTGGGGACAACCCCTATTAAAAATGGGTGAAATGGGGTCAAAGGTCAGGACATAGGAGCGAGATCCATTCCATTGCCCTTATGTGTAATAACTTGCGTAACAATGGTCCTATTTCGATAAAATTTTAGTATGTGGTAGTGGACCACTTGAGGAAGAACCCTATTGAAATGAGCGAAATGGGGGTCAGAGGTCAGGACATAGGAACTGGATCCATTCCATTGACCTTATGCGTCATAACTTACGTAAAAATGCTACTTCGATTGCGACAGAACTTTATCATATTGTTCTCGAGTTAAACTGAACCCGTTTTGTTGAATATCATCAAAATGGGGTCAAAGGTCAGGACACAGGAGCGAGATTCATTATACAGCCATTATCCTCATAACTTGAGTAACAACTTGAGTAATGATTTCTGGTATGTTGGAAAGCGTATCATAATCAATGCATTGCATGATTGTACTAACTTGATTACGGTTTCTGCTGGTGCTGGGTTACCTAGTGTCATTGCCCAGAAATCTTACGCTGCGAATACAGCAGCATTTTCGGCAATCCTGTGCTCCCAACGTTATGACAAAATTTCGGTGAAGGCCCTTTCCTGTACCAACAGCACAATGCCATCGTCCACAAGGTGAGATTCGCGCAGGAATATTTTGATGAGATCGGCAGAGAAGAATTTGACTGGGCCGCAAAGAATCCCGATTTACCCCTCGTGGAACATCTTTGGGATAAATTGGAACATCAACTGCGACCCAGGCTGAACAGCTCAGCATCGGTGATCGAGATCGCAATAGCCTATCCCAAAACGCCCTGAAATAAGAAAGCAATTAATATGAAGTTGGTCCATCCTCTGCTGCTGTTCCAGCCTCCATTCTTCTGGGAAGGCTTTTCAGTAGATTTTGGAACTTTGCCTTCTATTCTGCGACAATAGTCAGGTCGCAGTTGGCGTTTCAGTCCACAGGTTGAGATCGAGGCTCTGTAGCGCTGCCAGTCAGGTTCTTCAGCACTCATCTCTTTAAACTATTCCCGCACGGACCTTACTCTTCGGACGGGGTTATTGTCCTATGGATAAAGGGAACGGACTTAATTTAACACATTAACGACCATGACCCAAAATCTTGTATCACTCTAAGTACCATAACGCCCTAAACTGTCTGTTGTTTCACTTGTTTGTTTAATAACAACAATAGTGACTGAGAGTGAGCCAATTCGCGTGTGGTTTGCCGTGGATCCAAGTGGATGAGATGGTTCAAACAATACTCATCAAAGTGAGATGGACGACCCGAGCATGGAGAGTCGTTGAGGTCAACATTGCCACCTCGGAACCGCTCAAACCATTTGCGGGCTGACCTCAGAGCAATAGCATCCTCCCCAAACACAGCACAAATTTGTTGAGTAGCCTCGGCGGTTGTGGATCCATTGTTTAGGCAGAAATCTTTGGTTTGACGTGGATCCATTGTTTAGGCAGAAATCTTTGGTTTGACGTGGATCCAAGTGGATGAGATGGTTCAAACGATTCTCATCAAAATGAGATGGACGACCTGAGCGTGGAGAGTCGTTGAAGTCAAAATGTCCACCTCGGAACCACTCAAACCATTTGCGGGCTGTCCCCTTGAACAAAATTATCCTCCCGATACACAGCACAAATTTGTCGAGTAGCCTCGGCGGTTGTGGATCCATTGTTTAGGCAGAAATCTGTGATTTTACGTGGATCCAAGTGGATGAGATGGTTCAAATGATTCTCATCAAAGTGAGATGGACTACCTGAGCGTGGAGAGTCGTTGAGGTCAACATTGCCACCTCGGAACCACTCAAACCATTTGCGGGCTGTCCTCAGAGCAATAGCATCCTCCCCATAAACAGCACAAATTTGTCAAGTAGCCTCAGCGGCTGAGGATCCCCTGTTTAGGCAGCAATCTTTGGTTTGACGTGGATCCAAGTGGATGAGATAGTTCAAACGATTCTTACCAAAATGAGATGGACGACCTGAGTGTGGAATGTCGTTGAGGTCAAAATTGCCACCTCTAATCCGCTCAAACCATTTTGCGGGCTGTCCTCAGAGGAATAGCATCTTCCCCATACACAGCACAAATCTGTCGATTAGCCTCGGCGACTGTGGATCGCTTTTTAAACTCGTAGAGGGGCAGATGTCAGAAATGTTTATTCCTCTCTACTTCGCACTCTTTACTTCCGGTCCTAGAAACCTTAAAACCATTAGTCACAATCACACAACGCAATGTGATTTAGATACACGATATTACTGGCTACATTTTGTTATACAACTGGCCATCTGCACCGTCAGTACTGACCTGGAAAACAATCATGAAATAAAATGGTAGGAACTTATGCCGCAACCCAATACATACGGAAACTGTGTAACTAACTAAGAGACAATAATGACCACCACGAGGAAATCCAAGGACTACAAACAGTCCTCCGTTCTTAATTTGGGGCCAGTAGTTCCATGAAAGGGAGAGAGTGCATGGGTGATGTGTTTGTCCCGTAAGACAAACACACCATTCATTCCTCATCCGGTACCACAACCATTCCGCATGTTGGACAGAAGATCGGAGGCCAGCGCCTCACACAACTCGGTCGCCGGTGTAGCCTAGTTCGTTACTAACACACACACACACATACACGCACGCACACACACACACACACACACACACACACACACACACATCCATCTTTATCCGACTGCATCTTCCAGTGTACAACTAGATCCTGTTTCTGAGACAGTATCACTTTTAACAGCAAAGACCGAAAACGGAATGAAACATGAAATAGATTCATTAAGGATGTTGTCCAATTGATTGATGTACTTAAACAATTCAGAAAGACCCTGTAACTCAGTGTCACAAAACTTATATAGTAAAATTTTTTTTGACACTAGCATTTCCATTTTCACATCAAACGTCAAGTAAGCATAAACTTTCTTTTCGAAGTCTCCCTAGGGTTTCAGTAAGCGGGAAAATGTTGGGAATAATTTTGGGCTATGCCTTTTTGAGGACATAAAAAAAAAGGAAAAGCTTTTTCATCCTTGTCAAGTGTTGTTATCATTCTTCTATCTGAAAAAGTGTTTCTCCTCAGGGCTCAATGACAGAACATGAAGAAGCCATGACACGTATTATTATGAAAGAAGTTTTTGTCATCAACGACGACGGACGGGTCGTCGACTGTAAAGCTCTTGGCTTGATGAGCCGTAGAAATAAATAATTCTTGCTGTTGATGCTTCTACTGTCTCTATCTACTTCCCCTCTTGTTGATGGATTACCGTCTGCCTTAGACTAGAGAGTAAGGGCGCTATGACTGATGGGATTCGAGTTGCACATTTTGTGTTGTAGAGCACGATTTTCGTTTCGCCGTCATTACATAATAATGCTACATTTGCTCGATAGTAGCTGTTTAATTTTTGTTCTTTACCGACATCGCATCACTAAGGCTGCCGGTAATGGGTAAAACCATTTACATTGTTCAGCATCGCATTTTAAGTGGGCCCTCGTTTAAAAGATTCAACTGCGTTTTACGGAGCCATCTCTTTAATTCACTGAGAAGAGTTTTTCTAACGAAATAAATTACGTGGACGTCAAGTCACGAATTCACCATAAGAATGAAAAGGAAGCAAAATCAAGTAGAGCAACATAAAGAAACGAATTTCTAAACGGAAAGGACTCTTTTGTTTCTCATTTAGAATAGTTGCATTTTGGAATAAACCTTAGATTCAGAAATAAATTTTAGAATAAACCTTAGATTCAGAAATAAATTTTAGAATAAACCTTAGATTCTGCCCATTAATATTTTATACTCGCACATTTCCAACGAGCAGCCAGCCATTAGCTGCTCCGTGGAGTAATGGTCTAAGTGGTAGCTTCTGAGAATTCGTCCCAGATGGATCCGGTTCGAATTCCCGGTGAAGTGTGGATGTTGCATTTGTCTTACAGCACTAGCTCTCTGTCTCTCGTACCTGGAACCAGTAACCCTAAATTAGGGACGGGAGACTGCTTATAACCCAAGTAGCGCAGTGGTCTAATCGCTGGCTTATGACAATTCGTTCCAGATGGATCCGGGTTCGAATCCTGATGAGGCGTGGATAGTATGTTTGTCTAACGTCTCTCTCTTACGTGGGAGCAGTGATCCTAAATAAGGGACACGAGACTACTTATATCCCAAGTGGCGCAGTGCTCTAAGCTCCGGCTTCTGACCATTCGTCCCAGATGGATCCGGGTTCGAATCCTGATTAGGCATGGATAGTATGTTTGTCTTACGTTTCTCTCTTACGTGGGACCAGTGATCCTAAATAAGGGACACGAGACTACTTATATCCCAAGTGGCGCAGTGTTCTAAGCTCCGGCTTCTGACCATTTGTCCCAGATGGATCCGGGTTCGAATCCTGATTAGGCATGGATAGTATGTTTGTCTTACGTCTCTCTTTTACGTGGGAGCAGTGATCCTAAATTAGGGACACGAGACTACTTATATCCCAAGTGGCGCAGTGTTCTAAGCTCCGGCTTCTGACCATTTGTCCCAGATGGATCCGGGTTCGAATCCTGATTAGGCATGGATAGTATGTTTGTCTTACGTCTCTCTTTAACGTGGGAGCATTGATCCTAAATTAGGGACACGAGACTACTTATATCCCAAGTGGTGCAGTGCTCTAACCTCCGGCTTCTGACCATTCGTCCCAGATGGATCCGGGTTTGAATCCTGATTAGGCATGGATAGTATGTTTGTCTTACGTTTCTCTCTTACGTGGGACCAGTGCTTCTAAATAAGGGACACGAGACTACTTATATCACAAGTGGCGCAGTGCTCTAAGCTCTGGCTTCTGACCATTCATCCCAGATGGATCCGGGTTCGAATCCTGATTAGGCATGGATAGTATGTTTGTCTTACGTCTCTCCCTTACGTGGGAGCAGTGATCCTAAATTAGGGACACGAGACTACTTATATCCCAAGTGGCGCAGTGCTGTAACCTTCGGCTTCTGACCATTCGTCCCAGATGGATCCGGGTTCGAATCCTGATGAGGCGTGGATAGTATGTTTGTCTTACGTTTCTCTCTTACGTGGGACCAGTGATCCTAAATAAGGGACACGAGACTACTTATATCCCAAGTGGCGCAGTGCTCTAAGCTCCGGCTTTTGACCATTCGTCCCAAATGGATCGGGGTTCGAATCCTGATGAGGCGTGGATAGTATGTTTTTCTTACGTTTCTCTCTTACGTTAGACCAGTGATCCTAAATAAGGGACACGAGACTACTAATAGCCAAAGTGGAGCAGTACTCTAAGCTCCGGCTTCTGACCATTCATCCCAGATGGATCCGTGTTCGAATCATAGTGATGCGTGGATGTTATGTTTGTCTTAAGGCACGAACTAGTGACTTTAAATTAGGGAAAACGGCTGCTTATAGCCCACATTGCACACTGTGGTAGTTAAACCCCCAAAGAAAGAATGAAATCACCAAGTCATTGCTCTGAATAGCTTGTGCTAGGAATTGCCTGTGACGTCACATAAATATTTTAAACTGGGACTGACGCACAATGTGATCATCGAATTCGTCGAATGTTCCAAATTTATGGTTTAATCGTCCAGGAAAGTGGCGGAACTATCGCCGTGAGCCCCATATTACACACATACCTCAGACGGGACTCGAACCCGAAACTAACTCGGATGATTAGCCACAACTGCGTACTTTTGAGCCTGGACCACTATTTCGGAATATCTTTTCAACGTAGAATTGTGGTGTAGCGCCCACCTCGATACAAGGTTTGCCCAACTCGCGTCTCTCGCAGACGAAGAATCGGTGACGTCACTATTCCAACAGGTGAATCGTGGATCTAAGCTAAAGCTATGGAAAGAAAGCGTTTTCAACAAATTTAAATTAAACAGGACATAAAACTGCGAAATTGAAGTAAAAGTTTATTCAAAAGCATATCTGTGTTATATACAAAACAAATTAATATCTCAGAGGGTATTTTAGAAAGAGTAAACCAAGTTTTCAAAGATATCTGCCGCACAGGTTTATAAGGAAAAGGACAGGGAAATGGGTTATAATTTCGAAGTTTGATTTCTTTACAAAGGTAATAATTCTTCCTGTTTTTACATGAACTTAAAAGGAAAAAAATACGTACTATTATACACTAAGTTAGTTTCGCATTTGAAACACCTACAGTTAGTTTTACATATTCGGAGCTGTAGGGAAGAACCCAGTGATATCAACGTCGCGTGCGTCTGCTATAAATTGTGCACACCTATCTTCTGTACTTAATTAATAAATGTTTGTCAGTAATGGGGAAACGTGGCGACGTAACCCCAGTTGGCCGCGGCCAGAGAGTTGTGGCCCAGGGGAGCACGTGCCAGTATTTCAGAAACAGCCGTTTCAACCATGCACAGACATTCAGCAGCACTTGTTGACAGCTCGCGTACTACTGCATTAAGGGTTATACCAGGACTAGATTAACCACGCACAGACATTCAGCAGCACTTGTTGACAGCTCCCTTACTACTGTATGAAGGGTGTACCAGTGCTAGATTAACCACGCACAGACATTCAGCAGCACTTGTTGAGTTTCCGTACTACTGAATCAGCGGTATAGGATTAACCATGTACAGACAGTCAACAGTACTTGTTGACAGCTCCCGTACTACTGTAACAAGGGTATACCGGAACTAGATTAACCATGCACAGACATTCAGCAGGACTTGTTGACAGCTCTCATACTACTGTATAAAGGGTATACGAGGACTAGATTAACCATGCACAGACATTCAGAAGCACTTGTTGACAGCTCTCGTACTACTGTATCAAGGGTATACCAGGGCTAGATTAACCACGAACAGAAATTCAGCAGCACTAGTTGACAGCTCTCGTACAACTGTATCAAGGGTATACCAGGGCTAGATTAACCATGCACAGACATTCAGCAGCCCTTGTTGACAGCTCCCGTACTACTGTAACAAGGGTATACCAAGACTAGATTAACCATGCACAGACATTCAGAAACACTTGTTGACAGCTCTCGTACTACTGTATCAAGGGTATACCAGGGCTAGATTAACCATGCACAGACATTCAGCAGCACTTGTTGACAGCTCTCGTACTACGGTATAAAGGGTATACCAGGGCTAGATTAACCATGCACAGACATTCAGCAGCACTTGTTGACAGCTCCCGTACTACAGTAACAAGGGCATACCGGGACTGGATTAACCATGCACAGACACTCAGCAGCACTTGTTGACAGCTCCCGTACTACTGCATCAAGGGTATACCAGGACTGGATTAACCATGTACAGACATTCAGCAGCACTTGTTGACAGCTCTCGTACTACGGTATAAAGGGTATACCAGGGCTAGATTAACCATGCACAGACATTCAGCAGCACTTGTTGACAGCTCCCGTACTACAGTAACAAGGGCATACCGGGACTGGATTAACCATGCACAGACATTCAGCAGCACTTGTTGACAGCTCTCGTAATACTGTATCAAGGTATACCGGAACTGGATTGACCCTGTACAGACATTCAGCAGAAGGGCTTACATTATTCAGTCAAGCGCGGTTTATCCTAGAATTGAACGTTCGGTGTCACGACCGGTATCTCAGTAACGACGTGCAATTCTCACCATTTCACCAACCAGTACAACAACGGTGCAGTTTGACCTATTTTTTACAAGCATCGTGCACCGTAGTTTTGCCGCCTGTGGTTCCACAGCCGGAAACCAAAGGAGGGTCCCCATGAAGATTCCCAGTTCTTGCAAACAGCGCCTCGCATGGGCTAAGGACCGTCGTGCACAGTTGGGGTTCAACATTCCGGTGGAAGTGGTGTTCTGTTCTCGGGAACTTTTTCTTGGCAAGACCTAGGTCCGTTTGGTTTATCATTCTACAAACATTGAGTGGTGAACACTACAGAGACCTGTTAGCCGACCATCTCCATGCAGAAGGTTTACCCGGAACATAGTTCCATCTTGCAACACGAAAATGCGCCGTGGCAGCGGGCTCATATAACTAATGACGGGTTTACCCGGAACATAGTGCCATCTTGCAACACGAAAATGCGCAGTGGCAGCGGGCTCATATAACTAATGACGGGTTTACCCGGAACATAGTGCCATCTTGCAACACGAAAATGCGCCGTGGCAGCGGGCTCATATAACTAATGACGGGTTTACCCGGAACATAGTGCCATCTTGCAACACGAAAATGCGCCGTGGCAGCGGGCTCATATAACTAATGACGGGTTTACCCGGAACATAGTGCCATCTTGCAACACGAAAATGCGCCGTGGCAGCGGGCTCATATAACTAATGACGGGTTGGTGAAACAATATAAGGAATTCTCCGCATGGCCTTGGCCCCCAAACTCCCCTGACTGCAATCCAATTGAACTTTTGTGGGATATTCTAGAACGGTGTGTGAGGAGTGCTAATTCTCATCCACAGAATGAGCGTGAATTGATGTAGCTTCTGCATAGGGCATGGTGTGGATGAAGTTACGGTTTGAGAACGTTCGACACCTTGTAGAGTCTTTTCCTAGGTGTCTGCGAGCTGTGATTCCACAGAAAAGTGGATCAATGCCTTATTAGGTAGTGTGACGTACTACAGAAGTGAAAACAAGTGTTAAGTCCTCAAATCTGCAGCCAGACATCCTATCCGCGCAGCTCATTTGGGAGAGCGACTTATTCCGGAGTGAGGGGACACTATAACGAAGTAAATTTTTTCCGTCATTTTTATCCGCGCCGGGGTTCGAACCCCGGTCCACTCATTCCGGAATAAGTTGCTCTACCAATTAAGCTACGCGGACATTGATTCTAATTGCTATCTGCCTTTATGTCGTGTGCGTCCTTCTGGCAGGTACGTCACATCTCCTGGTACGTAACATCATCTCCCCCTTATTTTTATTCGAAGGGCTCCTCTTATTGTTCCTATCTCGCGGTGTGGAAATAACATCACACCAATGCGAGATTTTGAACGGTCGGGTCATCCGGATAGTTCGGGCGCCATTATAATGAAGTGAATTTCTCCGTCATTTTTATCCGCGCCGGGGTTTGAACCCCGGTCCACTCATTCCGGAATAAGTTGCTCTACCAATTAAGCTACGCGGACGTTTTATTCTGATTCCTATCTGCCTTTATGTCGTGTGCGTCCTTCTGGCAGGTACGTCACATCTCCTGGTACGTTACATCATCTCCCCCTTATTTTTCTTTTCTTTCGAAGTGCTGCTCATATTTTTCCTATCTCGCGGTGTGGAAATAACATCACACCAATGCGAGATTTTGAACGGTCGGGTCATCCGGGTAGTTCGGGCGCCATTATAACGAAGTGAATTTCTCAGTCATTTTTATCCGCGCCGGGGTTCGAACCCCGGTCCACTCATTCCGGAATAAGTTGCTCTACCAATTAAGCTACGCGGACATTGATTCTAATTGCTATCTGCTTTTATGTCGTGTGCGTCCTTCTGGCAGGTACGTCACATCTCCTGGTACGTTACATCATCTCCCCCTTATTTTTATTTTTTTTATTCGAAGTGCTCCTCTTATTTTTCCTATCTCGCGGTGTGGAAATAACATCACACCTATGCGAGATTTTGAACGGTCGGGTCATCCGGATAGTTCGGGCGCCATTACAACGAAGTAAATTTCTCCGTCATTTCTATCCGCGCCAGGATTCGAACCCGGATCCCCTCATTCCGGAATAAGTCACTCTACCAATTAAGCTACGCGGACATTGATTCTGATTCCTATCTGCCTTTATGTCGTGTGCGTCCTTCTGGCAGGTACGTCACATCTCCTGGTACGTTACAACACGAACAAACTTGTGTTGTCCCATTGGCGCCCGATTGTGGGAAATGGATTCACTGGTCGTTGGGTTCTTCGAAAAATGTGTGATGTTTGTTCTACACATTGTTTGGAATTAATAAAAAATTCCTGCTTCACTTCAAAGACAAAAAAGAAAATTATTTAAGAGGGAGATGATGTGACATATTACGGAGGGGAAAACATGTGTCAAGACGGCAAATCTGCAGCGAGACATTCTGTCCACGTTGCTCAGTTGGGAGAGCAACTTTCTCCCTGGTGAGAGAACACGGATTCGATATCCGTCGCGGATTAACTTGTGTTTTCACATTAGGTGTTCATAATGCAAAGGTTACTCAGTGTATTATTGTCATAGAAGAAACTTCATTATGCCGGACAGAAAATTATCTCCAGAAGATTCAAGACAATTGCATAATTGAAAGCTCAAAGCATTAAACGATCTGGTAGAATTTAAAAAAGTTATTCCTTTTGGATTACGAGTAATGATCCACGCACGTTACACTGGAACAAACTGACAGATGTGTCTTTATCTGGTAGCGTTGCTTTGGCTGTTTAGGCAGTGAGCATAATCTTGTCATTCGCTGACTCTGAGCTCGATGAACGTCTCGTTAGTTTAATAACAACGTTTCACGAAATGCAGTGTTACTTAACCTGAATGCATATTTTATATTGCCATCAGCAGTTACCACGGCTCTGAAATCCTGCGGTATTGAGGATGCATACATTAACATTATTAATAACATCTATGAAAATGCAAGTGCAAAGATTCGGCTGTTTGAAAATACAACACACATAAAAATTGGAAAGGGAGTGAGACAAGGTGACACCATATCTCCGAAGCTCTTTAACGCCACATTGGAAAATGTCTTTCAATCACTGAACTGGGAAAACAAAGGGATAAAGATTAATGGAGATTATCTAACCCACCTTCGTTTTGCTGATGACGTAGTCATTTTTGCAACTACCCCATCAGAGCTGCAGAGTATGATCCAGGAACTTGCTGACTAGAGTAAAGAAGTGGGATTAAAAATGAACTTTCAGAAGACAAAAGTGATGTTCAATGCTTTTACAAGAAATGAAGATTTATCGATTGATGGAGAAAAGCTGGAGATAACAGACACGTACGTTTATCTTGGACAGAAGGTATAAAGAGAGGGTCACATTGATGAAGAAATTAATCGGCATACAAAACTTGCCTGGAGAGCTTTTGGAAGAAACAGCATAATTTTCAAGAGCAATATGCCATTATGTCTTAAAAGAAAAGTGTTTGATCAATGCATCCTTCCAGTGCTTACGTATGGTGCAGAGACGTGGACCTTAACTAAAAGAGACATACAAAGGCTGCAGACAACTCAAAGAAGCATGGAGAGGTGCATGCTTGGTATAACCAGGAGAGATAAGAAGAGGAACTCGTGGATCCGAAAAATGACGAGAGTGGAAGACATCATGATCAGAGTTAAATCCCTGAAATGGCAATGGGCTGGACATACTGCCAGAAGGACAGACCATAGATGGACAGCCGAAATTTTAGATTGGATTCCAAGGGAGAGGAAAAGACCCAGAAAAAGACCACATGGGAGATGGGTGGATGAAATTCGTAAATATGCGGGAGTGACATGGAGGAGACTGGCACAAGACAGACCGTTGTGGAGGAAACTTGGGGAGACCTTCGTCCAGCAGTGGATTGATAATGGTTGACAATGATGATGATGATATGGATCCCAACTCGTAGTTGCAATTAATGCTCCTAATTCAAAACCTTAGGTTCACCGAGGACTTCAATGAAACTGAAAAAAATTTTTGGCATGCTTTCTACTTAATTTAAGTAACTGTCAATGGGAAAATTCCTCTGCAAAGCTGTGTTAGACCTCATCTGGTGTTCCAATACGTTCCAAAGGTGCTTTATTTTGTTGCGGCCCGTGCTTTGAGCTGGCTAGTCATTTTGAGCGCTGTTTTCCTCACACCAGAGCTGCACACATCGTTTAGTGCGGTATGAAGCATTGTTGCTTCGATAAAAAGCAACATTCTGTACAGTTGTTTACGTTTTCCAACCGTAATTTTGAAGAAGCATATATGCTCTAGCTTTTTCTGTGTCTGTCCGTCCGCACGATAACTCGCGTAAAAATGGTTCTATTTCGAAAAACATATAGTATGTAATAGGAGACCACCTGCGGACGAACCCTATTGAAAACGGGCGAAGTGAGGTCAAAGGTCAGGACATAGAGGACGGATCCATTCCATTGCCCTTATGCGTCACAACTTACGTAACAATTTTGGTAAAATCATGCAATGCATTGATTATGATACGCTTTCCAACATTCCAGAAATCATTACTCAAGTTATGAGGATAATAGCTGTGGAATAAATCTCCTTCCTGTGCCCTTACCTTTGACCCCATTTCTATGCTATTCAACAGAAACGGTTCAGTATACCACCGAAACAACACACTAAAGTTTTGACGCAATAGAAGCATTTTGATTCAAGTTATGAGGATGATGGCTGTGGAATAAATCTCGCTCCTGTGTCCTGAGCTTTGACCCTATTTCGCCCATTTTAAATAGGGTTCTTCTCCAGATGGTCCCCTATTACATACTAAAATTTCATCGAAATGGAACCATATTTACGCGATGTATCGTTCGGATGGACCGACACACGGACAGACGGACAAAGCATATACGCTTCTTCAACCTACTGTTGGAAAGCGTAAAAATGGTTCGATTGCGACAAAACTTTAACATGCTGTTCCGAAAGTACACTGAAGCGGTTCTGTTGAATATAATCGAAATGGGGTCAAAGGTCAGGACACAGGAGCGAGATTTATTCCACAGCCATTATCCTCATAACATGAGTAATAACCTGAATAATGATTGCTGGCATCTTGGAAAGCGTATCATAATCAATGCATTGCATGATTTTACTAACTTGCTTTATTCAGCCCAAGGTACGGCCTCACGGTTTCAGGTACAGCAACCAATGGACCACATTTCATGCAGCTAAAACAGCTACACAGGTACAACTATAACTTCGAATAAGAACCGTATCTAGGACTTGAACTGTGTGGCTACAACCGAGGGCGCCCGTTTAACGGCGGGGAGGTGGTTGCAGCATAACTGCCAAATTTAAGTTTAGAACACTATTATATCAAAATTGTACTGTTTTACCTTTCTTTCTTACGCTTTCCAACCGTAGGTTGAAGAAGCCTGTATGCTCCAGCTTTGTCCGTCTGTCTGTCCGCACGATAACGCGCGTAAAAATGGTCAAATTTTAGTATGTGGTAGGGGACCACCTGGGGACGAAACCTATTGCAAAAAGGGAAAAATGGGGTCAAAGATCAGAACATAGGAGCGGGATCCATTCCATTGCCCTTATGCGTCATAACTTGCGTAGAAATGGTTCGATTTCGATGGAATTTTTGTATGTGATAGGGGACCACTTGGGGACAAACCCTCTTGAAAATGGGTGAAATGGGGTCAAATATCAGGACATAGGATCGGGATCCATTCCATCGCCCGTATGCGTTATAACTTACGTAAAAATGCTTCGATTGAGACAATACTTTATCATGCTGTTCCGGAAGAATACTGTACTCGTTCTATCGAATATCATTAAAATAGGGTCAAAGGTCAGGTCATAGGATCGAGATTTATTTTACAGCCATTATCCTCATAACTTGAGTAATGATTTCTGGTATGTTGGAAAGCGTATCATAATCAATGCATTGCATGATTTACTAACTTGTTACGCTTGTTCCACCATAGGTTCATATATGCTCCAGCTTTGTCCCTCTATCTGTCTGCCCGTCCACACGATAATTCACGTAGAAGTGGTTCGATTTCGATGAAATTTTAGTATGTGGTAGGGGACCACCCGGGGACGAACCCTATTGAAAATGGGCGAAATGGAGTTAAAGGTCAGGGCATAGGAGCGGGATCCATTCCATTGCCCTTATGCGTCATAACTTCGTAAAAATGTTTCAATTGCGACAGTACTTTACATGTTGTTCCGGTGGTATACTCCACCAATTCTGTTTATTATCATCGAAATGAGGTCAGAGGTCAGGACACAGGAGTGAGATTTATTCCACAGCCATTATCCTCATAACCTGAGTAATAATTTGAGTAATGATTTGTGGTATGTTGGAAAGCGTATCATGATCAATGCATTGCCTGATTTTACTAACTTGTTCGTAGATTGTCCTAATCTCGGCCTGTATGCATTTTCTGACAAAAGAATTTGGGTAAGATCGAGTGGAGGCGTTGCCAAGTCCTCCCTTTGCCTGAGGGTTTACAGTCCTGGATACAATTCTGTTTCGAACTGTAAGAAAATGCCATCTCGCATTCGCCAGTACGCTTCGGAATAAATAAGTCCGTTCCGATTACCTTCCTTCCAAGTGTAAACAACAGAATACAAAAAAAAAAAAAAAAAAAAAGAAAGAAAAAAGTTCAACCTATCAAATAAACTTGTTCCCTCCTCATGAATTAGGATCCCAGAGAAGAAAGTTGAATCAAAACAGCAACATTTCTCTCAGAGCAAGATTATTTAGCTATCTCGAACGCGAAACGGGGGTAAACTTTGATGGATTAGCTGTTGAAGAGGAACGTAAGGGAGAATAATTAATAGAATTAGTGCGAAGCAGAACCGAGCAAAAGTTACTCGAACTGTGGGTATAAAGAAAAAAAGGCAAAATATGAATCCAGAAGAAAATAATATTAACTGAGTTTGTGAGAGCATTAGCAAAATGATGCAAAATATATTTTAAAAATGCAAACTTTCTTGTTTTTTACTACGCAAGCATCAAATGCCTGTTCGTCTTGGAATTAAGATTGATCACTTCTGTAGAAGTTTCCGCCGTTACTTATCTTTTCGAACTGAAATTAAAAGTCATAAATAAGGTAATACGTACAGGACTCTTATTGAACAATTTAAGTGATGACATTTGTGCTTTATACGCCAGTGTAGCACACACGTTACCGTGCATCTACATCCCATGATTACATTTAAAACTTTTGCACTGCTCTATGAAGGCGGCTCTAAAACGGAAAAAATACCGTGAACAGCATTTTGTTTCCCTCAATCTGCGTAAGATAGAGCATACTAGTTGCAAATGGTTTACTAATGATACATGCCCGCCAACTGAGATTTATACTTCTAATGAAAAAGGCAAACAGTTCAGCGGAAATATCCCTGCACAAATCAGAATGTGTTTCCCAAAATACGAGGGTTGTACCGAAAGTAATGCAAAAGTGGGCATAACGTTTTTATTAACTTACAGAGGGCATTCAAATCGCACATGTTGATAGAGTAACTCTTCCTCTATAGTAACACGTCTTCACTGTAGGCAAATAATGGATTCCAAGCAGAAGCACTGTCCCTTCATTGAGTTCTTGAAGAAGAAAGGTTGTCCGGCATCCATAGAAGGCTACAGAATGTTTACGGAGATGACACCATTGACAAGAGCAAGCAATGTGCACAGATGGATGAAGAAGTTTAAAGAAGGGGAAACCAACATTGAAGATAAATCGCGCAGTGGGAGACCACCATTTGCAACCACTGAAACGAATCATCAGCAAGTGGATTAATTGATTCGCGCTGAGGGACGAATCACAATCTGTGAGCTTGCTGCTGATTGGTCACAATGCCATACAAAAGACGGTGGAAGACTTAGGGTATCGGAAAGTGTGTTCCAAGTGGGTACCTCGGTAGTTGACACCCGATTTGAGGACAGAAGGGTGAAAGTCTGCCCTTATATGCTGTACTGATGTCAGGGGATGAAACGTGGGCGTATCTTCACGATCCGGAAACGAAGAATCAATTCGTGGAATGCCGTCACACCTCTCCACGAAGGCCAAAAAAAAAAAATCGAGAGGCAGCACCAGAACAGAAAGTCATGATGACTGTTTTTTGGGATGACAGGGGTTACATTCTCCTTGATTTTCTGGAACGTGACCGTACCATGACCAGCGAGCGGTACACTGAGGCACTCAAGAAACTTAGAAAAGCCATAAGGAGCAAGAGATCGAATAAGAATCTGAAAAGGAGGCACTTTCACCATGGCAATGCGTGACCACACACATCTGTGGCAAAATATAAGGCAATCAGCAAATTATGACAGCCCAGATCTGGCTCCTTCAGACTTCCACTTGTTCGGTCCAATGAAGGACAGTCTCTGGGGTTAACGATTTGATGATACAGACGAGGTGAAAGTGGCTGTGAAGAAGTGGGTACAACCGTCCACACCTGAATTTTTTCAAAAAGGATTCGAGAGTTGGGTTCAGCGATGGCCCAAATGCATCGCTCGTTATGGAGACTATGTTGAGTAGTACGTTTGTATAAAGAAAGAGCTACTCTACCAACATGTGTAATTTGAAAGACTTCTGTCAGTTAATAAAAAAGTTATGGCCACTTTTGCACTTTCCGTACAACCCCCGTATTCGATATCATCAAATTCGGATCTTCTTTTTCCTTCGTAAATTGTACATCGTCTATGGGTTTTGTCTGTGGTTAAAGAATAAATAAAGTAATATTTGTTGTCTTGTTGATTTTCTGGATATGACAGAAGTTCTGTTGCGGAAGCGGTACCGTTAGCCACACAGCAAATTTGGGAGGAGCGTCAGATGATTTAGATCGGGGAAAAGGTGAGACGTTTTAGTAGTATATACACTATACGGTAAACAATATCTGGACATCAGTACTTTTTAAATAATATGATACTGCACTTGTTGCAAAATCTATGAATTGGCCCGCCGTTTGGCACGATTACATTTTGCTCTTTTACGTCGCACACTTGCAATGATATTCTGGTAAATAGTCGCAGGTATATTGTTCCGTTTCTCCTGCAAAGCAGTGGTCAGTTCAGACACAGAAGTAGGACATGCTGTTCTAGCTTGAATCCTACAATCGAATTCGTCTCAAAGGGCCTCAATAGGATTGAGGTCGAGGTTTTTGGAAACTCTGTACATCCATACCATGTCGAAATGGAGCATGCTTTATGGCACCGCCTTGTGTTTAACATATGGCCAGACTCCGTAAAACTGGTCAAGTGTAACTAGTGCTGCGTTCTCTACAATGCTCCGGTACTTCGTGGCGTTCATGTTTCCATACACAACTACCAACGGTCCGGGTCTTTACCACGAGAAATATCTAAAAACTGTGGCACTTCCACCACCAAATTCAACAGTTGGGATGACACATTCTGGCAATATCGTTCACCTGGCCAAGGCTGAACTGGATGAAGAAAAGGCTATAACAATAGCGTTGACGACAATAGACTTTTGGTGATTGGCCAGTGGGCGTTAGGGACGATTTCAGCCGTTAGATGGCCCTGCGTCCCAAGGTATAAACATCTCAGTTTTCATATTGTTTGAATTGATGGATTGTGTATGTTCGTCGTTTTTTCTTGTGTTTCTTTAAAAAAACCTTGCAGTTTTAAAACCAAACTGTTGTTTTCACAAAAGATCTAACCCATTTTAAAAATGGTTTACTGTTTTGTGCCGATATGCACATCTTCTGAGAAGAAAAACGTGGGATTTTCATTCCATGAGTTTCCCTCAAATCAGAACCTAAAGCAACTGTTGCTGAAAGAAATATCTCGTCAGGATTTTGCTCCAAATGACAAGTTACCTTCAACTGTTGTTTGTGGTAAGCATTTTCATTCTGATAATTACGTACCTAATTCAATTTTAGAAAAAAACCTCAGCTATATAAACTCATATTAAGTAAAATAGTAGGTAAATGTGTAGATTTGCGTTTTAAAACATTTACCTGCACGTTCGAAACGTTAGGCCTACGGCAGCGTCTCTTCACAGCATCGAACTTACAGGTAAGTGTTACGATAAAAATCTTTAAAAGACATTTAAAATACGAAAGTTCTGCACCATTTGCCATTAATTTCCATACTCTAAAATCTGTAGGTCGCACTTTTTCCAGGTACTAACATTTTTCCGACGAAATAATTTAAGACGCTAATCTACACATTTACCAAAATCTCAGCCCTAGATCGTTGAAAAATAAAGGAGGAATGAGATTTACACATCAATTACACCAGTTTCTACAGAAAAATTATCTTGCCCAAGTACTAGGAATTCAGAATGCAATATCTATCTGTTCATGTAAAAATGAATATAAATAAAATCTCAAATGTAAATAATGATTCGGAATCAGTTTGTTAATGCGAACTACGTCAATAGATGGCGCTGCGTCCCAACTCATCTTTTCTGTCCTCGCTGTTTTTGCTTAATGTTACAGCCTGGTAGGATCCAGTTCAGCCTTGACCTGGCACACGCCACACCAAGCAACTATAATCGGATTTAAAAACGGTGTAACTTGATTCGTTTTCACTGGTCTAGGATCCATTGACCATGTTCTTTGCACCAAGCAGTCGCTTATTCGCATTCTTAGGAGTTTTTAACGGCTTGTATGTAGCAGCTACGCCATAGAAATCTAACCAGTACAGTAGCTTACGACCTGACTTAGTGCACACACACTCACCCCTTTTGAATCCTGAAATTCTTCGGTGATGATTTGTACAGAGGAATGGCGGTACCCAAGGGTGACACGTTTCAGAGTTTCATTACCCCTTTCCGTCGTTTCCGTCCATTTACGTGACCTTTTTGAACGTTTCTTGGCAGTCATAAGTCCCTCACGTTTCCATTTACAGATAACATCTTCAATAGTTGACCGTGGATGTTGAAGTTGTACTGCAATCGCACGCACGGACAGGTTGCTGATATGACAACCAATGACAACACTTCGTTGGGAGTCAGAAAGCTCAACACACGTGTCCATGTCTCACCAGTAGACGATATACGACGTTTGACGAGCTTACCCGCAGTTTTAAAGGAAATCTCGCAACGTGGTCTATTAGAATGGTCCAGTTTTGTTTCTGTCCGGGCACTTTTTACACACACACACACACACTGAGTACATCTTATATACACCGATCAACCATTACATTATGACCACCCCCAAACCTAGAGAAAAGACCGCACCTGGAAACCGAACGGTGGAGCAGTGAAGTTCACAGAGCAGCATATATATAACCCGAGAACTGGCTTTTGGTTAACGACGAACTGTCGTCCGCAGCACACTGATGCCAGAGGGGAGTGGAGACTGCCGCGCATTGTTCACAGCGACCGCAGGGTCACAGTGCGACAAATCCCCCGCAGCTACAACAGTGGTGATCATGGCAATGTGTCACAGCACACAATTCATACACTGGAGTGCAAAAATTAAGGACAACACTGTTTTTCGAATTTAACGTCGTGCAGAAGTGCTCCACATTGACTCAAATCATAACATAAGACCCCTCAAGATGTAAGAATATGGGACAAGTGAGTAAAACCGTCCAAACAAGGAATCCAAAGGATACAAAGGCACTTTACTGAAAAGGTAGCTTCGAGCACAACCGGACAGAAGACAGAAACGTTCATGTGACAGGCCGCTGCCAAAACAAATCCAGTCTTTAGTTTGGGATATGATCACCCCTGACCACGTTTTAGGATTTACAACGTCAGTACATGCTGAGGACGAGATTGTCAAAAAGCTGTTGAGGCATCGCGGCTCATTCCTCTTCTAGCGCCAATCGCAGCTGCAGAATCGTCGCTGGCGGCTGGTGACGTGCTGCCAAGCTTCTCCCAAGAAGGTCCCACACGTGTACGATTGGATTTAGATGTAGGGACCTTGCGGGCCAATCCATGCGTTGAATATCTTCACTCTGCTACAGCTCTGCGGCAGCCACTGTACGATGAGGTGTAGCGTTGTCGTCCATGAAGAGGATTTCAGGACCAACAGTACCTCTAAACAGACGCACATGAGGCAGGAGAACCTCGGTACAATAACAGACACCAGTGACTGAACCTCCTTGGAAGATGTGGAGGTCAGTACGGCTACCAAGCATGATACCGGCCCAAACGAGAACTCCGCCACGTCCAACCGGTCCCTTTCGATGATATTGGAGGTGTGATTCCCTGTTTCCTGCTCTCTCCAGATGTGTATTCGTCCAGAATAGCTCGTCAGACTAATTCGGCTCTCATCCGTAAAGAGAACTCGACCCCATTGCTGATGGGTCCAGTTCTTGTGTTCCTGGCACCACAGAAACCACCGTCTCCGATGAGCAGGCTTTAATGGCACACACCGTACTGGTCGTCGTACAAATAGACTAAATTTGTGCAGCCTCCTGGCCACGGTAAAACGCGATAACGGACGTCCAGTTTTTTGTTGCATGTGCCTTGCGATTTCTCCCGCTGTCTGCAGTCTGTCTCTTTTCGCCTGTAGGAAAATATAGCGGTCGTCCTCCACCATGGTTGCTCGTGGACGACCATTGCTAAACTCTCAGACAGCTGTTCCTGTCGTTTGAAATGCTCTCCAAGCTTGTGAAACGATGGTGTGTAAGATCCCGAACTCCTCGGCCACACGAGTCACACTTCGACCTTCTTTAAACTTCCCAATGTCGCGACCTCGGGTAAAGTCATCCAGATGTCGTCTACTGGATTACCTGTTGGCCATATCACACGATGGCTGCAAATGGACGTCGTTCACACCGATGTACACTGTGCAATTGCTTTCGCCGAATTGCTGAGTGTACACCGCCCGTGTGCTTTACCCTACCGGCACTCCAAACCCCCTACGTCAGGCTGCATATATGCGCATGCCCTACCGTACAGGACCTTAGTCTATCTCCTGAGTGGTCTTTCGGTCAGTTCTGCCTACTCGTTCCGCTGTTATGCTAATTTCTCCTCTTCGTTCCTAATTTTTGCACACCAGTGTAGCATCTTTCTGCGCATGGGCATGCGTAGCCGAAGAGCCTTTGGGGTCCCCATGCTCACTGCACGTCATCGCCAAGAACGCATAAAATGGGCCCAAGGTCATCGAGATTTTACCGTGGATGATTGGAAGAAAGTGGCCTGGTCTAACTGAATCAAGATTCCTGGTGCATCACGTAAACAGTCGAGCGTGGATACGCCGATCACCAACGGAGGGTATGGCTCCTGGATGTACTGATGGGAGGTAATAGGCCGGCGGCTGCAGTGCTATGCTGTGGCCGATGTTCTTTTGGGACACTTTAAGCCCATTATCGAAATAGCACAATCCCTTACTGATGTCAGGTACCTGAACATCGTTGCGGACCAAGTTCACCCATTCATGGCAACTGTGTTTCCTGCTAGTGATGGTCATCACCAACAGGATAATGCGCCATGGCACACTGCCAGAATCGTCGAGGGGTGGTACGAAGAACATGCTGGTGACTTTCTGTTAATTCCCTGGCTTTCAAATTTACCTGACATGAACCCAATCGAATATTTGTGGTTCGACTTGAAAAAGCGGGTTCGCACTAAATCACCACCACCCCGAAATGTATGGGATCTGGATGAACGGCTGTTGACATTCTAGTACCAGATACACCAGGATACCTATCGCAATCTCATCAAATCAATGCTTTGCCGAGTCGCCGCTGTTTTGCTGGCTAAATGGGATCTTACAGCTTATTAGCTTGGCGGTCATAATGTAGTGGCTCACGGTGTATATAATCGCTGTGACCGCCAAAAGAAACTCAGGTTGAACGCGAACATGTTTGCCACTAGCCTGCGCGAAGGATTTATACTCTGAGGAAATTCCCAATAGTGAAAGTATCCATTAAGAATAATTTCCGTGGCGAGTTCGAGTGTGCTTGCCTATTAGTGATCTTTAGTCCATTTCATGTAACCTTGATCGTTTGCAAAGAACTTGTATACTCTCCATCTTTTAAATCAAACATTTCTTTCAGCGTGTGTTTTTTATCATTATACCGTCTGCAGACAGAATGGCAAGTTGTTACATCGTCACAGCTAGACGAAAATCTTTATCCCAGATGAGAAGGCGTTTCCATTCTACCTTACTGCCTTCTAATGGACTTTGGAATCACCAATTACATGCTTTGGCCAATAGGAATCAAGCATAGTGGAAGAATGAAAGGAATATGGCAACAGACGACGTTGAGTTAAAATAGATGTTGCTTATTTGAAGATGAGTGAGCAATGCATAAATAAAAAATGGTTCCGTTTTGCAAACAAAAAGTTATGTTTTTCAGTGACGGGGCACACCGTATTCTATCCCTTGCAAACTCTGTTGAAAGGAAGCTAAAGCCGTTCTGTAGGCTTTAGTTCTTCAGTATGGTTCTAAATGCGAAGTTTTTCCAATGTCACATATTTTACTGCAATCCACCTAAACCGGTTCTCTACACCTATTGAATTAAAATCAGAATAATATTGTAACTCCTCACACAAATCATATTTCGTATAGCCTGCCTAATATTCCTGCCATTTTTCTTGTTTTCTTTCTCTGCTCACAATCACAAAAACATAGACTGCAATGTATTAGGGGTATGCAAAAGTTTCCACCACCCCCGCTAACGGGCGCAGAAGGTGTCTAACCGGCTGGAGACCCATGCTATCAGTTCGTACATGAAGCCAAGCATGGTGGCACTGTTGTTATCATGTGGCACTGTTTGTTATTCATTTTTAATTTAGGGAAAAGTGCGGGTGAAGCATACTGTTCAATATGTTAGGCGTATGGCGAAACGGTTATGGGTGAGCGGACGTGTCGTGAGTGGTTTGCCAGGTTTAAGAAAGGTGATCTAAGCTTGGAAGACAAGCCACGTGTAGGTAGACCGCAGGAACTCGCAGACGAGGAGCTGGAATCGCTGTTGCAAGAGGATGCCACACAATCGACCACACAACTGGCGAAATGTTTGAAAGTTGCTCAATCGACGGTGGCACGACATCTACAGGCCTTGGGGAAGATCCAGAAGATTGGTAAGTAGGTTCCGCACACTTTAACGGAGCGTAATATTGGTCAACGATTGAGAATCTGCATGTCGTTGCTGAAGAAGTTTCAAGGGAAGAATTTCTTGTGGAAAGTTTTCACCGGGGATAAAAAAAGGGTCTATCGCGACAATCCCGTACGCAAGCGATCCTGGATCGACCCAGCCCAGCCATCAACATCCACTGCAAAACAGGATATCCACGGGGACAAGGTGCTATTGTGTGTGAGGTGGGATATGCATGGAGTGCTGTACTTTGAACTGTTAAATCCGGACCAGCCAATCATTGCACAACAATATAGCGATCAGTTGAACGCCGCAATCGAGCAAAAAACATCCATGGGCAGGTAAAGGATGCCGCCCAGTCATCCTGTTACACGATAATGCCAGAAAACATGTCGGTACTACCACGAAATCAACCCTTGAACAGTTGCACAGGGAGGTTTTACCGCACCCAGCTTACTCCCCGGACATTGCACCCTCATAATTTCACCTGCTTCGTTCTATGCAACATTCCCTAGCCCAACCGCGGTTTACCACAGTTCCAAAGGTGAAAAACCTCGTCACTGTGTTCTTCAGCTCAAAACCAGAGCCCTTATATCACAGGGCCTTCATTTGTTGCCTGATTAATGGTAAAAGGTCATTGATACTAACTGCCAATATTTCGTTGAATAAATGTGTATTGGTTTCCTTACTGTTCTTGCCACCTTACTACTTTAAACGGCGGAAACCTTTGCATACCCCAAATATATAATATTAACATTACACACTTAACAAGAAGTGTGTATGATTGTGAAAAACTCTTCACACCTTATTCTTGAGTAGCTAAGGACATTTACGTACGTTGAAGCATACCACTTCCAATGTATGGGAGCAATAACATCTGCGACCATTTGCAATAGGTTGACTTATTACTGACATAGTAGTATCTGCGATTATCTGCTACAGGCAGACTTTTTTCCTTTTTTTCCTTTTCCTTTCCCTCTCTTCCCTATGTATATATAATGAAATTACTACGTAGATTCTAGCATATTTAATATTTATTTTCCATATCTTATATAACTATACCATTCTCTGACGTATATTTAACCAGACATAACGAATCACTTGGAGGTAATGCCATCAAAAGTCCAGTGCACTCAAATATGTTCAGTCTATATATATGATATTAAAAGTGAGATGAAATTTAAATAGGTTAAATCACAAATACGAAACAATCCTCTTTGCCATCACAGATAACCAAGCTGTATGCATGCCACAACTCCAGGCAGTTCACATTCTCTAGGACTCAACCTTATGGTTCCACGCAATGAAAATGTCCTCTAATGGAAACTTTAAAATAGTTATAAAAACATACCTTATGACGATGATACACATCAAAAAATAACCAATGAAAGAAACTGAAAGGCTAAAACTTCAAGTCATGGTCCATAGCGTCCTCAAGTACTAATTGACGATCTTCACAGATTGCTATGCATTTCGGTGTATAAACACCATCTTCAGGCAAAAGTTGTCATCACTTGAAGGACACAAGAGCCTTGTGAAAGGCCCTTATATACCTATAAAATAAATAAATATATGTTTTCACTTCTACGAACCTCTTAGGTTTTGGAAAGGTTGCCGTGATTGCTTTCCAGTTTCACAAAAGCTTTAATTCTGATTCTTGGTGTTAATAATCCATGAGATATTGTTTTGATGGATTAAAAAACACGCTTCGGCCAAACAATAAATAATTCCAAGACGGATACCGGATGGAAACTACTATATCACAGAGGAATTAATTAATTGTTAGCGCTTGTATACTTATAGTGCGTCTATTACCTTTCATTTGGTCATGTGCAAAAGTTATACCATGCAAAAAATGTAGAGTGGGGTGTATTGTTTTAATAGAGCTTCTTCTATTCAGTAAGTAACTCTCTTTAGGCCCAAAATTCGAGAAACACACGTGCGTGGTGGAGTTAGGATTACGAATTTATAATTTGCCGGCTCGCAGTTTACAATGCAAATGTGAAAGCGTTCTGTGCTTAAATTCCTGGTTCGTGAAAGCTGCGGCGTTGCTGGCTGCCATTAAGTCCATCGCTAAACACCAAACAATAGATTCCAAGCAGATAAACACACCTCGACCTGCTCTCTGTACATTTGGTGCATCTGATATTGAACTTCGCAAACATTGACCCCGCTACGGATTTCCCAGTTAAATCGAATTCATTGTTTAACTGCAAACCTATATTTTGGTCTTAATAGAAACGATTCCTTTGATTATACTACTGCGCGGAGTGACAGCTTCAGCTAGATCAAAGTGAGAAATCAAACAACTGTAGCAACCTATAAACGCAGGATTTGGGGATCGAAGAATTCGATGTGTGTCTAGCTGGCGACAAACAGCTGCTGAGTCTTAAAAATGACGTCACCCCAGTGTTCCCGGAACAGACATTTCTCTTTATAAGCAAGAAAAACGGCTTTCCCTTGGGGTTTCCTCTTGAAGAAAGTAATGCGTGGTTGAGTATTAAATACCACACAGGTGTTCCTAATTCAATCTTTAATTGCCCTGTTATACGGTGTATCGATTTCTTGCGCATTTCCCGTAAAAGTGAAAGGAAAACCTTCATTGTCATATACGTGTAAAGTATGTTCATTAACTTGTTTGTATTCTAGCTGTGTCGTACTATTATTACATTTTGAATCTATCATCATCAACAGTTCTCAAACCGCTGCTAGAAGTTCTTCACGCTTTTCCCAAAACTCCCTGTTTTGAGAAATTCTTCCATATTACTTTGATACGTTTTCGCATTTCAGTTACCTACCCCCCACGTAGTCTTCTTTTGGATATTTTTCTTTTCCTTGGTATCCATTTCAGGTGTCCAACGGTGGTCATTTCTCCTATCAATATGTCCAACCCGTTATCATTCCAGGGTCTTTACTTCTATCATGATGTTATTCACACTTGCCATTTTCCTATTTCATGAATTCCATTTGCTATCCTTATTGGTTGCACCAACCGTACATCTCTCTCTATGCTTCTTTGAGTTATTCGCATGTCTTTTTTTACAATAATTAAGGTACATGTCTCTGACACATAAATATGAACTTCAAGTATGCATTGATTACACACTTTTATTTTAAGGCATAATAGTAAACTGTTCTTGAAAATTGTACTGTTTCTTCCAAATGCACTCCAACGAAGTTTCATTCGTCCCTGAGGATGCCGAGCCAAACGCTCTGTGAAACTATAGTCGATGTATAACGAAAATTTTATTGTGAGAAAAAGCGCTAGATTTATTCTATTTTAACACTACAAGCTTAGCAGTCATAAATTATAAATTAAATTCTCCTTCAGTGAGGTTCTTGCTTAGTATTTGTTGCCTAAAGTAGATGCAGAAATTAGTTAATTCTAAACTTGACCGAACAAATTCTTGCAAAAGCGCTCTACGTCAATCTTATTTTCAGTAAGTTGATCTTTAATCCCTCTTCTTTCTACTCTTATCAGCAGGTTTCTAGATCATCCGCTACAGTTCTGAGGGTTCTTGCGAAAATGGCAATGCTGAAATCACGACGAAGGTGGGTAATACACTCAATGAACAAAACATTAGAAATACCTACCTAACAGCATGTTGGTCCTCCTCTGGAGCAAATAAAAACCTGTATAAGCTGAGGCACACAAAAAATTGGAAAGGGAGTGGGACAAGGTGACACCATATCTCCGAAACTCTTTAACGCCGCAATGCAAAATGTCTTTCAGTCACTGAACTGGGAAAACAAAGGGATAAAGATTAATGGAGATTATCTAACCCACCTTCGTTTTGCTGATGACGTAGTCATTTTCGCAACTATCCCATCAAAGCTGCAGAGTATGATCCAGGAACTTACTGACAAGAGTAAAAAAGTGGGATTAAAAATGAACTTTCAGAAGACAAAAGGGATGTTCAATGCTTTTACAAGAAATGAAGATTTATCGATTGATGGAGAAAAGCTGGAGATAATAGACACGTACGTTTATCTTGGACAGCAGATATCAAGTGAGGGTCACATTGATGAAGAAATTAATCGGCGTACAAAACTTGCCTGGAGAGCTTTTTGAAGAAACAGCATAATTTTCAAGAGCAATATGACATTATGTCTTAAAAGAAAAGTGTTTGATCAATGCATCCTTCCAGTGCTTACGTATGGTGCAGAGACGTGGACCTTAACTAAAAGAGGCATACAAATGCTGCAGACAACTCAAAGAGGCATACAAATGCTGCAGACAACTCAAAGAGCATGGAGAGGTGCATGCTTGGTGTAACCAGGAGAGGTAAGAAGAGGAACTCGTGGATCAGAAAAATGACAAGAGTGGAAGACATCATGATCAGAATAAAATCCCTGAAATGGCAATGGGCTGGACATACTGCCAGAAGAACGGACCATCGATGGACAGTCGAACTTTTAGATTGGATTCCAAAGGACAGGAAAAGACCCAGAAGAAGACCACATGGGAGATGGGTGGATGAAATTCGAAAGTATGAGGGGGTAACATGGAGGAGACTGGCACCAGACAGACCGTTGTGGAAGAGGTTTGGAGAGACCTTCGTCGAGCAGGGGATGGATAATGGTTGACAATGATGATAATGATAAGCTGAGGCATCGACTCCACCAGATGCCGGAGGGTTTTTGGAGGTAATGTCAGCCATGCCTGTTGCAGCACTGACTGCAACTTCATCAGAGACGCCGGTGCAGGATTCATAGATCTGATGTTCCGCTTCACGGCATTCCAGAGAGTTTTGATAGGGTTCAAATACGGGAACTTAGAGGGCCACTAAATGGTTCCACACTCAGATGATCACGAGCCATGCCTGAGTGATTGCAGCCCGATGGGGCAGCGCATTGTCCTCCTGGAACAGAACATCGGCCGCTAGATTGCCAAACGACATGAAAGCGTGTAGGAGATCAGCCAGCACATGCTGGTAGCGATAAGTAGTTAAGGGCCTCTCCATACACAGTATGGGACCTAATATTTCCATGAGAAGACACCCCAAACGATCACAGAGCCACTACTGTCATAAACAGCGTTGAGGCAGTAACCTGATGCTGCCGACGCCACACCAGCACCCTCCTGTCATCTTGGTTTAGCTGAAAACGGGATTCATCTGACCACACGATGCGGCGCCTCCCTCTATAGGTCCAATTGTGATGTTCCCGGAACCAGGCGAGGCGTAATATCCGATGACGTGCAGTCAACAATGGTACACTGGCAGGGAGTCGGCTTTTCGTAGCACAGGGTATGCAACGCGCGCTGTACCGTTCGTTTGCTGCCGCTGTTTGTGTCTCAGACATTTAACGTGGGTGTGATTTGCGCTACCGTTTCCGACGGTCGGTCTGTGCGTGCCTAAATAGCCAACGTCTATTTATTTATCAGTGGCGTGAGGTCGATCACTGCTTGCTCTGGTGGCGCTGGCACGTCTGTTTATGGTATATTCGCGGTAATCCTAGATACGGTTTCCCTAGTGGACTTACCACTTGGAAGATAACATGACCCATCAGTCTTGCGCCGACAATACGTCCACGATCAATGCCACTCAGATCACCAAGTCTTCCCATGTTCGTTGATTGCGGTAGATCGTTGGGAAGCACTTCTATCCTCTTATTTATCGCCTGCGTTCGGTTTGTGTCGCCCCCACTCGGTGCAAGGGATGTCCATGTCCAATTTCCTATCTCTAATTTTTGTTTTGCTGGTGTATTTCCCAGCATATAATGTATTCGTCACATAAATACGTCGCTCGTAGCAGCACAATGAAACACACTTCAAGCAAGTATTTTGCAGCAGTATATGTTTGACAATTATACCATCATTAACAAAATGTGCCTACCAGTTACCTTATCATCAAATACACAGTCGAGTGCATTATTGTGACCACCAGCTAATATTCAGAGTAACCGCCGTGTGTAGCGCGCACGGCAGCTAGACGGGCTGGGAGGGACTTAATAAGGTGCTGGAAGGTGTTTACTAGTATTTGTAGCCATACTGACTGCAGTGTATCTGACAGCTGCTGGTAGGTGCGTGGTGAAGGATCCATAGAACTAACAACATGATCGAGGTTGTCATACATATGCTCATTTGGGTTTAAGTCTGGGGAATTATGGAGCCAGGAAAGTACTTTGAAGTCTTCACAGTACTCCTTTAATCACTCTCGGACATATCTAGATGTGTGACACGTCGCATTGTTATCACTTTCGATATTGAGATTACTTTCGACCCAGGGTAAACAATCAGCATGCATGGGTGTACGTGGTTTACAAGGATGGATTCATAACGACGTCGTCCGTTCGATGAATCAGAAAGCGTGACTCATCGTAGAAGGCAATTCTTTGCCAGTAAGCGGACGTCCAATTCCGATACTGCCGTGAAAATGTAAGCCTTTTTTGCCGATGCACCTTCGTTAGCATATGTGCAGCGATCATCCGTCTGCGTCGGAGCCCTATACGCTGCAGGGTTCGCTGAACTGTTGTTTTAGACACAATTCCGGTAACCCCCTGGCTCACTGGGCTAGTGAGGTGCTCCACTGTAGCGTGTCGATCGGCCCTCATGCACTTGGGAAGCCAGCGTTCACCTCTCACATCAATAGGACGTAGTTTTCCGCAGTTTCCATGTCTCTTATTCGCAATGTTGTCGTTTCTCCAATCACGATACGGTTTAACCACAGCAGCAAGCGAACAGTTCACAAACTGCGATGCTTAAAAAATATTGCCATCATTGGCCCGAAAGCCGATAATCAACCCTTTTTGCAAATTCGAGAAATAGCTCCTTTTATCCATGAGAGCAACGAGTGATATGTTTTCAGAATGCCTACAGCACACCATATGCACCATCCAAGCCAGCTCACGACACGTGCGTTCATATCTTTCTTACCAAACTCTTTCGAAACTTTGTTTTATTTATGAGGCTTGTTCAATAAGTAATTCCTCCGCGCAAGTGTCTCGCGCATGACTTGTTGCCTAGCGACCAGTCAGACGGCAAACGATTCTTAGTATGATTAGCTTAATTTTGCTGCGTAATAGAACCACGTGTTCGTACTTAATTTTGTTTAAAATGAATGATTATTTTCCAACTGTGTCGAAAAGTGTCAAATAACGATGAGTTAGAGAGTTTTTAAGACTTGGAATTATACCTCTCAAAAAAAGTCACGCAAGATAAGTGGCCGTTTATGGTTCTGAATCTTTGGACGTAAGCACTGTTCGTCATTGGGTAAAAAATCGAAGGTCAGAAGAGGAATCGTTGCCGTTAAGGACCGTCGACGGAGAGGAAGGCCCGTAATCGCAACTTATAACTTGGTAAGCTGAACATTAGTTTTGGTACTGTCAATGACATTGTTAACGTTTAAGGATACAACAAAGTGTGTGATCGTTGGTTACAGCGTCACCTAACGACTGAAATGAAGAAAATAAGACTTGAAACATAAACATGCCAAAGTTGCTTGCTACGGAAGTGATTTTCTCCAAAGCACTGTGAGTGACTGGTGATGAGAGTTGGGTTCACCATTATGACCCAGAAATTAAAAATCAATCACGGAAATACCAACAGCCATCTTCTCCTCGAGAGGAAACATTCAAAATTGAAATTTCTCACGTTAAGTGCATGGCCGCTGTATTCTAGAACTACGGAGACATTATTCATCAGGAATACCTGGTCAAAGGTACGAATATCAACTCTGTAATTTACGCCTTTTCACGTTCACGGTACCAGTCAGGTAAGATGACTGCAAAGCTGTGGAGAAGGCGTTCTGTGTGATTGTATACAGCAAAACGAATTCTGTTACGGGGTTTTAGAACACGTTTAAAGAAACCACTGCCGAATAGACAATCCATGTACGACTGGCGCAACAAATTTTAAACAACAGGCTGTGTTTGTGTGAAAGTGCAGGGTGGTCACGTGTATCTGATGAACAAATGAAACGTTTTCGTGCCATTTACCAACGCATCGCAAGGAAATCCACAACAATGACAGATCGGGAGTTACAAATTCCACAACCATCTGTTTGGGAAATTTTGAGGAAGTCGCTGAAAATGACCCAACAAACTGCAGATATTGCAAAGTCAAAGTAACAATGATAGAACCGCAAGTCGCGATTTCTGTACGGAAATGCAGGAGCGTTTTGAAGAAGACGGTATTAGTGAGCGTCTAATTTTCAGCGACGAATCGACATTAGTGGGAAAGTTAACAGACATAACATACGCATATGGTGCGGGGGTGGACTGAGAATATCAGAACAACAGTAGAGCATGTGCGGAATTCCCATAAGGTTAATGTGTTCTGCGCTATATGCCGTAAAAAAGTGCATGGTCACTTCTTTTCCCAAAGGAAACACTGCAACGGGAAGTTCTTATCCCGAAGACAGCGACAACTTCATTTTCCAGCAGGATGGAGCAGAATCCCACTGTCATCGGGAAGTTACAAATTACCGCGATGAAAATCTTTTACAGGGCTGGATTGGCAGCGCAAACTTATAAATTCCATTGACCTTCACATTCAGTTCAACTACGAAACTGAAAATAACGGATGCCTAGAGATCCGTTGTCTCGCTCAAATGGATCTCTCGCAACCACAATTTATCTGATGCCTTTCGCTGTTTTCTCACATGCCAAGTCCAATCACCCTTGGCTAAAAAAAACTCAGCGCCTTTTACAGTTGCGAATATCGCGCGATACATATATGTTCAGATAAAGACAATTTGGAAAAATAAGTTTATTTCCTTAAACGTATTGCAGTACAACGAGAATACAACACTTCCATTACAGACAAGGCTCTAACGAAATTCGAGAAACCGAAGCCTATTTCCGCGTTAACTCCTGTGATGCGCCCATTGCGACATAATTTTGCCATTATTCTATTTTCCCGCGACATTGCTTTCAAAATTTCAAGAATTCTCAAAACCTTTAATTTTAAAGAAATTTTTAAACCCATAAACCAAATGAACTTTTTGGGATCAAAGAACTATGTTGAACCCAGAAACCTGTGGGGAATTTATCAAATTCCATGTGAATGTGGCGCTTTCTATATAGGAAACCCATAGAGCATTACGTTTTCGATTGTAGGAGCACAAGACGTACATTCGGAACTGGGACCTAAAGAAATCATCGTTGGCTAAACACTGTTACGAAAAGGACCATAAATATTTCTTTGAAGAAGCAAAACTAATTGAAAAGCCAGATTCAACCACCAAACTTGATATTTTGGAAGCTTTTCATATATTTAAGAAGGCTACGCAACATGTTAATGACATGGCATCCACCCCATTTCTGTCAAGCGCGTGGAAGAAACTGAACAAAACTCATGAAATACCGTTTATGATATCATATACAATTTGAATATTTCCGCGCCATTCGTCCTGATGAAGCTAGGTCAATACCCAGAGAAACCATGGACGACTTGAAAATATAAATATTTGTGACAAACCCCGTTGTATTCTCTTAATAGGTATTCACATGTTCGGTACACGAAGTGTGGATCTAACACGCTGTGACTTTGTTACGGGGCATGTCAAAGACAAGGTCTTCGGATCTTCCCCTCCTGCTAATTTATCTGATTACAACATATCACAACAGCTATTTGCTGGAGTTGACGAGGATACTTTAACACATATTTGGCAAGACTTCGACTACAGCGTTGATATGTGTCATGTGCTTCAGCGTGCATACATTGAACAACTGTATGTTACTGTAACAAAACTCAAGAGTTTCCCTACAAATCTGAAGAGTTTCCCTACAAAATTCAAGAGTTTCCTTACAAATCTCAAGAGTTTCCTTAGAGTTTCCCTACAAAACTCAAGAGTTCCCCTACAAATCTCAAGAGTTTCCTTACATATCTCAAGAGTTTCCTTAGAGTTTCCCTACAAAACTCAAGAGTTTCCCTACAAATCTCAAGAGTTTCCTTACAAATCTCAAGAGTTTCGTTAGAGTTTCCCTACAAAACTCAAGAGTTCCCCTACAAATCTCAAGAGTTTCCCTACAAATCTCAAGAGTTTCCTTACATATCTCAAGAGTTTCCTTAGAGTTTCCCTACAAAACTCAAGAGTTTCCCTACAAATCTCAAGAGTTTCCCTACAAATCTCAAGAGTTTCCTTACAAATCTCAAGAGTTTCCTTAGAGTTTCCCTACAAAACTCAAGAGTTCCCCTACAAATCTCAAGAGTTTCCCTACAAATCTCAAGAGTTTCATTACAAATCTCAAGAGTTTCCTTACAAATCTCAAGAGTTTCCTTAGAGTTTCCCTACAAAACTCAAGAGTTCCCCTACAAATCTCAAGAGTTTCCCTACAAAGCTCAAGAGTTTCCTTACATATCTCAAGAGTTTCCTTGGAGTTTCCCTACAAAACTCAAGAGTTTCCCTACAAATCTCAAGAGTTTCCTTAGAGTTTCCCTACAAAACTCAAGAGTTTCCCTACAAATCTCAAGAGTTTCCCTACAAATCTCAAGAGTTTCCTTACAAATCTCAAGAGTTTATTTAGAGTTTCCCTACAAAACTCAAGAGTTCCCCTACAAATCTCAAGAGTTTCCCTACAAATCTCAAGAGTTTCCTTACATATCTCAAGAGTTTCCTTAGAGTTTCCCTACAAAACCCAAGAGTTTCCCTACAAATCTCAAGAGTTTCCCTACAAATCTCAAGAGTTTCCTTACAAATCTCAAGAGTTTCCTTAGAGTTTCCCTACAAAACTCAAGAGTTTCCCTACAAATCTCAAGAGTTTCCCTACAAATCTCAAGAGTTTCCTTAGAGTTTCCCTACAAAACTCAAGAGTTCCCCTACAAATCTCAAGAGTTTCCCTACAAATCTCAAGAGTTTCCTTACATATCTCAAGAGTTTCCTTAGGGTTTCCCTACAAAACTCAAGAGTTTCCCTACAAATCTCAAGAGTTTCCCTACAAATCTCAAGAGTTTCCTTACAAATCTCAAGAGTTTCCTTAGAGTTTCCCTACAAAACTCAAGAGTTCCCCTACAAATCTCAAGAGTTTCCCTACAAATCTCAAGAGTTTCTTTACAAATCTCAAGAGTTTCCTTACAAATCTCAAGAGTTTCCCTAGAGTTTCCCTACAAAACTGAAGAGTTCCCCTACAAATCTCAAGAGTTTCCCTACAAAGCTCAAGAGTTTCCTTACATATCTCAAGAGTTTCCTTGGAGTTTCCCTACAAAACTCAAGAGTTTCCCTACAAATCTCAAGAGTTTCCCTACAAATCTCAAGAGTTTCCTTACAAATCTCAAGAGTTCCCTTAGAGTTTCCCTACAAAACTCAAGAGTTTCCCTACAAATCTCAAGAGTTTCCCTACAAATCTCAAGAGTCTCCTTACAAATCTCAAGAGTTTCCTTAGAGTTTCCTTACAAAACTCAAGAGTTCCCCTACAAATCTCAAGAGTTTCCCTACAAATCTCAAGAGTTTCCTTACATATCTCAAGAGTTTCCTTAGAGTTTCCCTACAAAACTCAAGAGTTTCCCTACAAATCTCAAGAGTTTCCCTACAAATCTCAAGAGTTTCCTTACAAATCTCAAGAGTTTCCTTAGAGTTTCCCTACAAAAGTCAAGAGTTTCCCTACAAATCTCAAGAGTTTCCCTTCAAATCTCAAGAGTTTCCTTACAAATCTCAAGAGTTTCCTTACAAATCTCAAGAGTTTCCTTAGAGTTTCCCTACAAAACTGAAGAGTTCCCCTACAAATCTCAAGAGTTTCCCTACAAAGCTCAAGAGTTTCCTTACATATCTCAAGAGTTTCCTTAGAGTTTCCCTACAAAACTCAAGAGTTCCCCTACAAATCTCAAGAGTTTCCCTACAAATCTCAAGAATTTCCTTACAAATCTCAAGAGTTTCCTTAGAGTTTCCCTACAAAACTCGAGAGTTTCCCTACAAAACGGTGCAACATCACAGCCAATGTCTTAAATAATTTTGGTTTTATAGATGTTACTACTGTCTATTTTATTTACAATAACCCTGTACATACATTGTCTTTCATTTCACTTTATCTTTTAAAACATTTCGTTGATTTTGCTACTAACAGGCAGTCGACCAACGTAAGAAAGTGTAGCGTCATTTTCCAAATTCTTTAGAAAGTAAATTACTATTTTTCAGTAGGGGTGCAGTGAATTATTTCGTTTCTATACATTCAAAAATACTTTATTCCAATATTTTTCAGTCGATTTACGACTCGCAGCGGAGCGAAGAGGATCCGCGATTTCGTTTGCACTGTCCATGCATCTTCCAGTGCTAGAAACGGCACCATTTTTAAGATCGCTCAAACAGGAACCAATCCAGAGCAGATAGATAAACAGGGCACCTCCACCTGACAAGCCGTTTGTCACTTTAAAGGACGAAGGCAGGCAGCGCCATCTGTTGTACCTTGCCCCCCGCTGGCCATTAGTACACGCCGGCCTGATCATTGAATTGCCATGGTCATTGCGGTAGCTCAGAAAGCCCCAGGATTTCGCCACCTACCTGATTCCGATTCGCACCTTAGATCTACTCACCCAGAAAGCAATATGACGGCTGTGCTTCGCGGAACAACAACCACACGAAACGGAACAACACGGCACATTAAACGTCGCTCCTTTGTTCGCATTCTGCACTGGAGAAACGCTTTCTTTTTTCACTTAACAATGACAGAAGTGCTTTGTTTTATAACTATTTCTTTCAAGGAGCAATGTATGTGCGGAAGTTTCTCAATCGGCCTCAAAATAAATCCAGTCCTTTACTTTTCCAAAATTTCCGCCTTAACAAATCGCAGAGTTAAACCAGTATTTCTTTTCTTGCTACTTTCCAGCCTTCAAAGATAACTTTATATCACTGAACTACAAAGGTAAACAAAGAATTAAAGGCAATTTGTTCTGTTTAGCAAAAACAAAGTGGACATAACTGTAGAATAATTCTTAAAAAATTATTCTTACATAAATGTAGAATAAATTTTCAGTTTAGTCTCCCAGTAGTTCTACAACAAACTACTGTATTTGCAACTCTTCTTGAACCGATCAGAGATGATTTCGGCTGTCAATGGAGGTGTTAGTTGTTTCACCTCTTCATTGCTATCAAACAGCCGACCAAGTAGTGCTTCCATAATCGGAACGGCGCGGCGAGGCAAAAAAAAAAAAAAAAGGTGATTCCTGCGTGCACCGAGATATAGATCAGAATTATGTCCATTGTTTTCAGAGCTGTATGGGGACGAGTACTGTCGTGGTTAAAAAAACAGTTTTTGACGGCCGTCCTTCATTTTTTTACGCTTTCCAACCGTAGGTTGAAGAAGCTTATATGCTCCAGCTTTGTCCGTCTGTCTGTCCGTCCGTCCGTCCGCAAGATAACTCGCGTATAAATGGTTCGATTTCGATAAAATTTTAGTATGGGGTAGGGGACAACCTGGGAAGGAAAACAATTCAAAATGGGATCAAAGGTCAGGACATAGGAGCGGGATCCATTCCATCGCCCTTATGCATCATAACGTACGTAAAAAATGCTTCGATTACGACAAAACTTCATCATGTTGTTCCGGAGATGTATTAAACCAGTTCTGTTTAATTGCTCCGATATGGGGTCAGGATACAGGACCGATATTTATTAAACAGCCATTATCCTCATAACTTGAGTAAAAATGCCTCGATTGCGACGAAACTTTAGTATGTTGTTCCGCAGGTATAGCGAACCAATTCTATTTAATGTCATTGGAATGGATTTAAAGCTCGGGGCACAGGTGTGATATTTATTCGACAGCCATTATCCTCATAACTTGAGAATGATTTCTGGTATGTTGGAAAGCGTATCATAATCAATGCATTGCATGATTTTACTAACTTGTACCATAAATTGCAAGTTTCGGCTTGTCTCTAATCATTGCTGAATTGGTTTTGTCCCCCAGATTTTTGAGATTTATGCAGAGGATGTTTGGAACAGAGTGTCTGACCCCAGGTCTTAAATAAGTGAATCAGAAGTAGGAAGCTAAGAGATTTGGGCTTATAGTGTTCAGCAGAAAAGTCACACGGAAGCGAGGAAGAAAGGGGAGGAAGACAGCCTTATTTATAACCAGAGCAGTACCTGTGATCCGACTGCTTAACGTGCTCATCCGACGCACGGCGAATGTTTCGAGCGTTGATTCCTGCCTAGAATCGACCCTAAGACTTTTCCGGTGTAGTTACGAACGTTCACCACTAGGCCATCCGCGACCCCAGTTTATCAGTGTTCCTCATAATGCTCTAAATTAGGTCCATCCTAGGCAGCATGGCATTGCATTTTAACGTAGGCCCAACACTGAGTCACTGTTTTTTGGGAATAGAAGACGGTGGCTCAATGTTGGGCCTACGTTAAATTGCAAGGACGTGCTATCTGGGATATGTCCCATAACGACCTAAGAAATTTTTATTTATTAATTTATAGACAAAGGGAACACTTCTGAACTATAATTTTTCGCTGATGATGAAGGGTTTTACCAGTTCTGAAGATGAAGGGTTTTACCAGTTCAAAAGATGAAAGGTTTTACCAGTTCAAAAGACGAAGGGTTTTACCAGTTCAGAAGATGAAGGGTTTTACCAGTTCTGAAGATGAAGGGTTTTACCAGTTTTGAAGATGAAGGGTTTTACCAGTTCTGAAGATGAAGGGTTTTACCAGTTCAGAATTTGAAGGGTTTTGCCTGTTCTGTAGATGAAGGGTTTTACCAGTTCAGAAGATGAAGGGTTTTACCAGTTCTGAAGATGAAGGGTTTTACTAGTTCAGAAGTTAGGCCATCCGCGGCCCCAGTTTGTCAGTGTTCCTCAAAATGCTCTAAAATAGGCCCATCCCAGGTAGCATAGCATTGCATTTTAACGTAGGCCAAAAACGGAGCCACTGTCTTTTAGGAATAGAAGACGATGGCTCAGCGTTGGGCCTACGTTAAATTGCAAGGCTGTGCTACCTGGGATATGTCCCATAACGACCTTAGAAATTTTTATTTGTTAATTTATAGACAAAGGGAACATTTCTAAACAACTTTTTCGCTGAAGATGTAGGGTTTTACCAGTTCAAAGGATAAAAGGTTTTACTAATTCAGAAGATAAAGGGTTTTACCAGTTCTGAAGATGAAGGGTTTGACCAGTTCAGAAGATGGAGGGTTTTACTAGTTCAGAAGATGAACGGTTTTACCAGTTCAGAAGTTGAAGGGTTTTACCCTTTCTGAAGAATAAGGGCTTTATCAGTTCAGAAGATGAAGGGTTTTATCAGTTCAGAAGATGAAGAGTTTCACCAGTTTAGAAGATGAAGGGTTTTACCAGTTCTGAAGATGAAGGGTTTTACCAGTTCAGAATACGTCTGTTGCTTTAAGAATTAAAATGGTGTATCCCACTCTGATCGCCAGTGAGAGTCCTCTCCAGTCAACTTGGATATTTTTCACAATGCTTCAAAATTTAGGAAAAAATCTCTGCAACACTTGAGTGAAAAGCTCACCCAAACGTGGATGAAAATCTCCACAAAACCTAGTGAAAACTTCTGTAAAACCTGAGTGAAAAATCTTTGGAAATCATTGGTGAAAATCTTTGAAAGGTTTTGGTGAAAATCTTTGCAAAACCATAGTAAAACGTCTGCTAAACCTGAGTGAAAATCTTGTTTGTGTTGATAGGTCAGCTGCTTCAGAACACACCTGATACATTTTCTCGTATTTTAAATAGTTATGGTCACCCCGTTTACTCTGTGGTTTAACCTCTTACATCTGACCATTCTTCGGAGATGGGTCCAGGTTCGAATTCCGGTGAGACATAGATGTTGTGTTCGACGTACAGTACTGGCTCTCCCCTTCCCTGGAACCGGTTCCCTAAATTAGGGACCCACAACTGCTTATGCCCATCGAGTTGCTCACGATGGTCGTTTAACGTCCAAACGTAAAAGAAAAATGTCATTAAGCGCCATTGCATAATCAGAACCATAACTTCTCAGGCACTCTGTCGGTCTCCTTGAATGAGAGAGTTCATACGGCCTACATAGTCTTCATTGAGTTCGCGATGTTGGCGGACCTACTGATCGATCTTTGTCAGTCGCACTTGGTCTGCCAAATTTTGACGTTTGTACACATCCGTAAATTTTTCTGCTGCCTATGAAGATATTGTCACTATTCTACCATTCTTCTGTGAAAATCACGGAATTTGGCCTCTTCTGTCCCCGAAAAACCATGCTCCGGTACACTATGGTACAATATTCAGTAGAAGTACAGTCAGACAGAGGCGCTTACATACTTATCTGAGTCAGACTGACATCTGATCTTGTGCGATGCTGGTGCTGCGATGCCTAACCTCTGTCGTGAGGCGTTATCGTTGGTCATTTGATGTCGCTTGCGGAACCAGTTTAACACAAATTTCCTTTGTCCCTTCTTTTACCCTTGTAAGTTACAGTGCTTGATATTTAACGCTCCCTCAGTTATTATGCTTTTATATAACGAAGGGCTCAGTACGCCTTCAAGCCACTCCTTCAAGGGATGTAGGGACCTACTCTTCATGGCGTACGGTACGTTGAGGCAACTTTGGTCTCTAGCGTCCCAGTCGTTAACAGTCACGTACTGGTTCTCGTCAAACAAGTATGGCGACTCTCTTAACCTGCGTGAAGTGATTGGAAGTTCACTCGATGGAATTCAGATCAGAAGGGAGGGTTGGACAGTGTATCTGTTTGGTCACCGCTTCGTAGTGGCACCTATTTCCCTGTCTCGCGCAATGGATTCGGGCGTTTGCTGTCTTGTACGATGAAGACATAGCCACGTAAAGCGTGAGTTTGCAAACATTAGCTAGAGGATATTATCCTGGTATTGCATAGCTGTACGGTTGTCCTGGATGGGACATATACGTATCCGCGCTCGTGTTTCACCAGGAATCTTGATTCGTCAGACTAGGCAACTTTCTTCCAGTCATCCACGGTCCAATCGCGATGATCTGGGTCGCATTTCATGGTTTGTTCGCGATGACGTGCAGGGAGCATGGGGACCCCGATGGGTCGTCGGCTACGCAGACCCATGCGCAGAATGCTGCGATGAACTGTGTGTTCTGTGACTCATTGCCCTGATCACCACTGTTGTAGCTGCTGGTGATTTGACGCACTGAGTCCGTGCGGTAGCTGTGAACTATGCGCTAGAGCCTCCGCTCCCCTGTGGCGTCATTGAGCTGCGGGCAGCACACGGCTAGACGACGGTACGTCGTTTGGCCATATGTGCACCACTTTTGATACGTACTCACTACAGCGGCACGTGAACACGCCACAAGTCGCGGCGTTTCCGAAATCGAGTTCCGATGCATATTTCAAACATTATTTCATCACGTCTAACATAAATGTAATTTTAATACCTCATTGCAATCTGCATAAAGTACGAGAACCTGATGCTAAATATGATAAAATACATTACAAAAATGCATTTTCATGCTACGCATCATTTCTGACAGTAGCAAAATTTGCGTTGTATTGAAATTAGGTTTCCTTTCGACGTCACCTGAAGTTATCTGCGATTAACAAGAGCTTTAAAATGATTTATAACACGATAGAGTGTAACCTGTAGATATCCCAGACTAAAAGTTATCACTTCCCCTCAATAACACACTTTCGATTCAGTCACATTTTATCGGTGTCAAGGTCGTTTCTTAAGTTCTTCTAAATCTGAATAATGATAATAATAATAATAATAATAATAAATATTGTTTTTGAAAAACAAAACAGTCGAAATACTTACTCTTGCCGCCGCTATAGTTCAGTAAGTATTTGCATTCGTCAGTCACATATCTTCTTTCATAGGTTTTACGAAAATAGCATTCATTAATCCATCTAAATAAGTACCACTTATAACGAAGTAAATTTCTCCGTCATATAAGTTGCTCTACCAATTAAGCTACGCGGACATTGATTCTAATTGCTATCTGCCTTTATGTCGTGTGCGTCCTTCTGGCAGGTACGTCACATCTCCTGGTACGTTACACACTCAATGTCAGGACATAGAAAGACCTTATTGTTCATTGCTATGATTTAATTCCACTTAGTACCATGGATCATCAATGCTAGACGTGAGCGAAGGCTATCCCGTGTTGTTCGAACAAATAGAAGGAATAATGTAGCGCAACTCCCCGCTACAGTAATTTCAATGCTGATGACGGAAGTAATGTGTTACAACACACAGAACATCCAATTCTGTTCAAAATGGGGCTACGTTGCCGCAGTCTGCTATGTGTGCCCATGCTGACCTCCGTTCTCCGTTGAAAGCGCCTACAGTGGGCATGCGAGCCTCAAATATGAATCTTGAATGATTGGAAGAAAGTTTTTTGGCCCGATGAATCCCTTTTCCTGTTGCAACCACGTGGCACGTGTGCGTTGCTTAGCATGGGAACTGTTCGCACCGGGATACATCGTGGTACGAAAACAAGCCGGTGGAAGAAGTGTAAGAATTTGGGCAATGTTCTGCTAGGAAACCCTGAGTCCAGTAATTCACGTGCAGGAAACTATTACATCGTCCACATACCTAAACATCATTGTAGACCAGGTACATCGTTTCATGGCAACGGCATTCTCCTCTAATAGTGACTTTTTTCAGAAGGATAACGCACGATGCCACAGTGCCTGGATTGTTGAAGAGCGGTTAGCGGAACACCAGATAGACTTCCAGTTATTGGCCTCCAAATACCCCATTTGTGTTGGAACATCTGCGGTGGATCAACTACGTAACTTACAAGAGCTAAAGAATCTGCCAATAACGAGTTGGTACGAGATGCCACATGGCACCTTTAGAAATCTTGTAGCGTCCATGCCTCGCCGATTAAGAATTGTTTTGGAGGCTCTTGGAAGGCTAACATCATGGTAGCCAAGTGGTCATAATGTTTTGGATCTTCGGTGTATGTAGCTTCCGGGATAGCAAAACGCTTGCTTTCTTCGCCGAAGTGATAGGGAAGCTTGTGACCCGTTACGAAAGAAGTGTGTGGAGACTACATTAAAATTGCTGATAGAATCTGGTACGTTTTACTATGTTTTTGCAAAACAGTAGGAAAATGTCTTCAATTTACCTTTGTGCCTTGTTTGAAAAGTGCTAATGTAGCGAGAAAAGGGGGAATGTTCTGATACCTTTTACAAGGGGCATCATGAAAGTAATGTCTCCTCCTTAATAACTTTTGAAATTTTGAAGTAATTTTAATGAAACTGCACTGACTTATACTATGATATGTTACCAATATAGGAACACATTTTTTTCAGAATCGGAAATAAACATCATGAATGACAGAAAAAAGCAGCGAGCAGTAACTTAATTCCTGAAAAAGAGGCCGGTGAAGCTCCATAAATCCACAGAAGACTACTGGTGGTGTATGGAGCAGCCAGAAATGATATCCTAATATATAATTTGCTAGAGTCTTCCTCCTCCGTGCCACGTTTTAAGTCGTCATAGCAACAACCTAGAAACAAATGTTTGTGACGTCACGCTTAGCTTTTCGTGTAGGTGACGTCATTACCTACACGTTCACATATCAAGGGGAAAATCCCTTTGATTTGTTGTCATAGCAACAAAGAACACAGCTGCTGGTGTGACGTCAGATAATCCAAACCATTCTCACATGACGTCAGATATGCGTTACGTCACACGGTCAACTCTTTAGAGATACAAAAACTTTACGTCAAAAATTTTGGTTCACTACCTGAACCGGTGTTTAGCCATCTGTATGTGGCAGCGTCAAGATAAAAACAGTTCAGGGGAAATTGATACAGGGTTTGCAGTCAGTGTATACGAAAAATGTTGTGTACCAGGAAGTGTTGACGGAATAGGGACCAAAGGTACAAAACACATAATAAACAGACAGCCCGTCGTATCAAATTCCATAATCGACTGCTCGGGAAATTTTCAGAAAGCTGTGAGCCAACGTCGCCATCTATTGACGTAGAACTCAAAAAACACAATAATAAATGTCAATAATTTCTGTATCATAAATTTTATTTTCCCCGTCATTATTGACGGGCTTTCACTTAGTCAATAATATACAAAAGATGGATAAAGAGGTTTCGAGAGGGAGAAAGTTCACTGTTGGACAAACAACGGAGTGGAAGACCCGCAACTGCAGTGACAGATGCCAACAGGCAACGAGTGAAAGTCCTTATCCCAGCTGATCGTCGTGTTACCATCCAGGAGTTGCACCAATAAACAGTGCTCACTATGTGCAGACATTGAAGAAGCTAAAGGAAGCTATAAGAAGGAAAAGAAGTGACATTCCACTTCATGGTTTTGTTTTACACCATGACAAGGCACGTCCACACACCACAATAGAGACTTCACAGCCAAACTGAGGTGGACGGTTATGCCACAACCTCCCTACAGTCCTGATTTGGCTCCCTTAGACATTTTCGTGTCTGTCAATTTGAAACACACCCTTCGTGGCGAACATTTCGACGATGTGGCAGATGTTAAACTGGCTGTGAACTCACAGGTGAAACGACAGCCTCTAGAATTTTTCCGAAATGGATTTTACCAATGGGTTCAAAGATGTTGGAAATATATAGAAAGTGATGGACAATACTTTAAATAGGCTAGCATTATTAACAATAAGTCCAAGAATTTTGGCACCAAGTTTCACATTTTTGCTGCTGCAACTAAAAATCTTATGAGGGACGAGGCATGACTTTCAGAATGGCCTTCGTAATTATAGTAGGAATGTCACCGTATCTTTTATTCCTTTCTCTGTGCCCAAATTGCGATATGAATACTTTTTGAGACCCCCTTTCTAGTATTATCTTTCTAGAAAAGTTCTTCCATTATTTTGAATGAGAAATGTGGAATATAATTTTTTTTTTCGTTAAGAATTGAGGTGTTAAATTACATATGAAATTCCCTTGCTATGAAAATGTTCTCGGAACTGATATTTTACACTAATGGAAAGAGATATGAGCTTCTTTTCAGCACCGAGTTTAATTTTCTAAATGCATCATAATTGCCCCTGTTTACTTTCATAATGAGCGACACAAAAAACTTTATGACGGCGGCAAGTTCATTTTTATTTAAAGTCGCAGTGCCAAACTGAGATCTTTAAGCAGGTTAAAAATATCCCTCCTATAAACCAATCGCGTAACCACTTTGCTTTAGCAATGTAATATGAGATCTGTGACTTCTGTTGTCCAAAAATAGATGCCTTCGTGTCTGAGCTTAAATTATCGATTGAATACTCTACTTCGTCAAAATCGACGGTTTTTTCACCAAAGGTTGTGCGTCCACAAAATCCGCTTTTTGTCAAATAACATTAGAAACGCTTGTAATTTGGAGGCTGAAAGTTAAAAAAATATTACATGAATTTTTAATTTACAGTTCAATATCTGGAGACATTGACACGTTTTTCACGCTATAGAAGACTAGCTGTTTCTCAGTATTTCTAAGCGTTTAGAAACTTCAAAATGAAATCAAAACTGCTTTTTGTATGAGATGTCCGTTGCCTTGGTTCTTTTACATAAAATAAATTTTTCATGTATAATTTGTTTCAAATAATTGTGACTGTTTCAACGCTGGTTTTTTCGTCTGAATGATCTTCGTGAGCATTTAATGACATACGGAGTCGCCCATTCATAAATTGGACTCACTGGCTTCGAAGTGCATCGTAGCACTGCTGTCTCACAAGCCGCATCCGGGACTCGAGCCCTGCTCGGATTTTCGTCCAGAATCTTGCGCATCCGACCACCGGACTTGCTATATTTACACTGAAATGCCCAAAACCCAACAAATTGGGATATCTCTCTAATACCACGTTGGTCCTCCTCCTGATCAGATAGCGGCAGCAACCCGACGGGGCATGAACTCCACGAACTCTCTGTAGTACTGTGAAGACAGTGAACACCATGCTTCTTTAAAAGCGTTAAACAATTCCGTGATATTTGCCGGTGGACGATTCCTGACATTGACGGCACGTTGAACTGCATCCCAAATGTGTTCCATGACGTTTAAATTCTGCCAACAACGGAAGCCACGTCAGAATGCCAAACTCCGTGGAATATACCTCCAGTTATAATTCGGCTACTGTGGACGTGTGCGGTGGAGAATGATTCCCAAGGTTAGTTACGCAGCCTCCAACGGCCAGAGCTGTCTGCATGTCATAATGCATGTCAGCTGAAAACATCCTACATCATAACAGAGCCACCACTCCTTACTCTCTGTGTGAGGCATTTTATTTACTTTCTACTCAGTGGTAGTTGTTGCCCAAAAGTTTGAGGAAATTCGCGGAAGTTACGTGCCGCTCAGAAAGAATATCAAACGGAGGAGTATGTCGCATAATTTTTCTTACGAACAAAAGCTCAAAATGAAGATTAAATTAGAAATATACTTCACACCCAAATTTGGCAGTTTTTCACTCTCACCTGTTCGGTCCCATTAAGCACTCTCTATGGTCCAGGTTTTCGGTATACAGGCGTAGCTAAACAGGATATGAGATCTTGGGCCAAGCAAAAGTATAAGAATTCCTGGGCCAAATAAAAGTCAACGGAATATTTCCAAATTAGATATTCAAGTTGGGTTAAAAATGGCGTTATGAAGATATGTCTTTCTTTTACTTACGAAGATTTGTCGTTTTTAGGAATGTTAGGTATGGTTCTCAGGCGTTGTTTTCACTGTAAGGTTTCAAACTGAACTATACACTTTATATATGATTAACTGAACATTTGTAAGTATAGAGAGTATCATGGTAAATGTGGAAAAGGTTTGTATATAATAAAACAATTAATTGAAACATGAATATAAGTTTTATTGAAGCAAGATCTTGTACAATAGTTGATGCATAAACACACTGCATAATTATTTAATGAATTCGTTGCTGACGGCGATGGCAGTCTCGATCGTATAGCAGAATCGGTTCTAGGTCTTGGAGACCTGGGTCTTGTTCATGTGGGTCATGACATTGTTGTTCATGTGGGTCATGACATTGGCGATGGCATGCCTGGCGGAAACAAGGGTGTTATGGGGATGCATGTTGTCTCTCTTTCAACTACGCCCCACATATGTAGTAATCCAAGGGATTCAAGTCAGGGGAGCTGGGGACGCCAAACATCTGGAGCCCAGTGGTAGGGTATGATCTCTTCAAGCTATTTCTGAATCACTTTGGCCTTGTGGTTTGAGACAGAGTCCTGTTGGAAGATGATCAGCAATGATATTCATCTCCATCCAAGGCTTCACTACACCTCTCAGCGTCTACGCATCTGCATTGTCCCTTAAACCCTTATCAAATGTACTCATCTGCATTGACCCTGAAACTCTTATTAAAGAAGTGAGGTGACATGACATCTCCCTCCCTGGAGATGACCCCGAGGACCATGACGGTGGTGGGACATTTTGTGTTAATGACCCTGGGTACGTCACCAGGGTTCTTGTACAAACACTTGTGGTTCCTCTTATTGACCTTCTGGTCCTGGTCAAAACTCTTCTTGTCTGAGAAGAATCTCAGCATGTTGTTCTTCTCAGAGAGCTTGGCTTTTAATTTTTGTCTTCGTCAGATACCTTTCCTGCGTGGCCTGGTCCATGAACTGACCCCTCTTAAGAAAGTAGGAGTTGTAGCGGAGGTCCTCGTGGATGATGTGGTGGATCGTACCATAAGCAATACCCGGCTCCTTGGATAAGGTTTTCATTGATTTCCTGGGGTCGTTGTCCACCACCCCTTGCACCTGGGGACAAACTTGGGCGCGCTGATGATGGTGTCAGAGCGACGGTCATGCTTCTTACGTTTGGTAGAGATGTCGTCAGGGTCCTTTGCGTTGTCAGCTTTATTCTTGATCGTATAGACAAAAGACAAAGGGAATTTGTGGAACTCTCTAATCCCCTTTGGGGTTCTCCCGGTGCTGAGAGCTGACAGCACTCGTGCACTTTTCATTTCATTTGTGACAGTGATGCTTATGACAATGTCATCAATGATTTACCTGGAAAGCCAATAAACTGAGCTTTCAAATCACTTAACAATATCTTTGACAAGAAATCTTGCTCTTTCGTTAACATATGAACTCTACCTGTAACGATCTACACTTACGCGAGAAATACAAATCTGCTCTCTGCATCACCTTCGGCCGTCAGCTACGTTGATTGTTCTCCATGCTGCAATTACCACTTCTGAATTTCTAAAACCACTCACGACACTTAGTTGTACATATATCTTTCTCGTCGTAAGCCGAACAAATTAATTTTCGTGCCTCTGCAGCAGTATTGACAAGGTTAAACATGAACAACAAGAGACAGTGACAAATACGTAACTTGCAGGTCGCCCTGTCGTAGCTCAACTAACTGCAAGTCTGATCTGTCTGACAACATGTGTCGTTCGGGGCACTGCGGTCACATAACCTCCATTGGATAAAATTCTGATTAAAACACAACTGTTTCGCTTTTACAGCTCGATACGTGGGGCACTGGAAGAACTAATACATACCTCTAATAATAGAATATTTCCTGCGTCGAACACACTTCAGTTTTCGCACGATCAATTAATATTGCGACACATGGCGATATTGGAAATTTAAGACTTACAACAGCTGAGATTTCCTTGCGAAAATATAACTCGTGGCACACCACAATGACTTCAGAGAAAGTATTCCTCGACTTCGCCCTATGAAGAATATTTCGAATTCCAATAGAAAATTTGCCATCTTTTAGCATGATCGACGATACAGAACCCGATTCTCCCGTGAAAGATCCTGCTAACAAAATCGTCTTTTCTTGTTTCCTTACTTCTAAAGGTTGTAAATTACTTGAGAATTTCCTTTTGGCACTCTGAAAGAATGTTCCGTTCCACTCGTTTTGTGACATCTTATTCGATTCATGTCCTCGTTCCACTGTCGCCAGGTTGCTGAGATGTATCAACGCTCACAGGAACGCTTCACTTCTCTCAGTTGAGTTCTTTGTTTTATCCAAAATAATTAATGATTGTTTTTGAGATTTTCTACAGAATATTATTTCTTCGTGCGAAAAAATAACATCTAGTTGTTGCAATGAGAATACATTGTCTCCAAAATATTGTTTTTACCAGTCGACTTCTTTCAACTCAGGAAATATTAATACAGAATAGCAGTCTTTTTTTTATTTTTAGTTGTTTTCAAGAGCAATATATCAGCGCAAAACCTATTTTTTAAGCTATGTTAGAAAATAAATGAGTTGATGAGAAAAAAGTTACCTGGTTACCGAGTAACAGAGAAGGTGATAAATTAAATAATGCAATAATATGTTTTGGAATCCGAAGGCGAAAAAACGTTTTGGTGTAACATGTCAATTTCAATCCAAATTTATTCTCGGAATATGACTGAACAGTAAATGATAGAGGATTAAAAATCTAGAAGATTGAAAGAGAATCACATTCTATAATAATATTTGGTTATGATTTTCTGGCTAAAGCGCTATTCCTTCGGGAAGAGATGATGAAAGAATGAAATTGTAAAGGTGCGATTCTTATTTTCGATGTAAGGGAATTAAAAACGTGCAAGCATTTTCCTGATACAATGCAGCAAAATTTGTGCCCTATTTGATAAAATTAAATATCTGAAATTTTTTGAAGCACTAGGAGGAATAGTTGAGGCCGACTTATTTGCTGATATTTTTAACGCTGACAAGATAAATTAAATTTTTTTTTTTGTGAAGCCTTTTCTTTGGACGGGGGAAGCGGTGATATGTCTTTAAAAGAACTCACGTGACTTTCTTTAAAAGAACTCACGTGAGTTCTTCTAAAGAAAGTCGCGTAAGTTCTTTTTACTGAACACACATATTCAGTAAAAAGAACTCACGTTAAACAGGCTAAAACAGAAAAGAAATCTTCAAGAATTCCAGCAGTATTTTGTATACGCTGGTAAGGAGGAAACAATAATGAAATATGATGATAAATACATTTTTAAGTTTCATCGCATGTAACACAAGAATTTCCAGAAGAGCTGCAAATTTTGACTTGTTAAAAAGTTTCCGTCAAACTTTATTTTGAAACATCCTTCAAAGCTATTTTTTAAAATCAAATATGAAGCGGACGATCCAGGTTTAATACTTTTGGTTTCTTCTTTATAGCTCAGCATGCCTCCCATTTAAACAAGATAAATATATTTAATTTAATTTTTATAGAAATGTGTAGTTTGTAACATTCAATATGCCTTTGTAACATACTTTTTTGTCTCCAGCGAAGTTTAAATTACAGACAAAGTTAATATCACGTCATAAATTTTTAATAATAATTGTGTGTAGGAGACAATTTACCAAGCGTTCATTATTTATTAATTAATCATTTGGGATGTTGTTCTATTCGCTTCAAAAGCTACTTTAATTATTTTCACCAAAGATTATATTCTAAGAAATTTTTCCATTTATAATTTTCACACTTTTTGCTGACATACGTTTAGTCGTGAATTTCAGAGACAAACAGTTTTCTTTCATTTACGGTCTGTGTCTACATTCAAGCTGCATTACCTTTATTTAAAATATTCTTTATTCTCATGAGGTATAAAAACAATACATAAAATTAATTGCTTTAAAAAGATTTATACAATATCTAGAGTCAAGTGAGTTCCTTTAATGCTTCATGTAATGTTCATATTAAATGTGATGTTATAAATGACAGTTTTTCATGTTCTAGGGACCGCACAAATGTATATGAATTATTATTATTATTTCTCTTGTCGTCGACTTTCTTGTGCAGAGCTGGTGAGAAAAAGGCGGAGATATTCATCTCAAGTCTGAAAATTCAGGAAGTTTTCAGAGATATGGAAGGCTTGTAGAAGGTTTGTATCCTTTCGGATTGGGTTAAGCAGTCACTGTGGCAATTCTAATTCGTCGAGATTCTTTAGAAAGTAATTTTGTACCACTGCGGTTGGCGAAATGACAACTGGTATGATCTGTGTTATGCTTTGTCCCTAGATCCTTTGGCATTTCCATTCCCAGGTTCTCATATTTCGAGATATTCTCGGATACTCTTCTTTGGATGTCTCCCGTAAGCGGAACAGCTACTTCTATCAATTGTGTCTTCTTCAGATTTTTTTGTCTACAATTACAATGTCAGGTCGATTGTGGTTAATGGTCTTTGTTTGTGATGATAGATTCGTCCCAGTATATGATGTAATTCTGATTTTCGAGAATAGGTTTTGGTTAGTACTTGCATTTAATAACGTGGTGTATAACCTCGGATAAAGCCATATTTAACGTCAAGTAACTGGTTGCCTCTCTAGGTTTGTGGTGTTGCCGTTAGATGGCAGCACTGAGCTGCATCTGGTTGCCTGTCTAGGTTCTTGCTGTTGTCGTTAAATGGCCACACTAGTGGGTTATGGCGGGTTGCCTATCCTGTTTCTGAAAACGCCACACGCAGGAAAACGAAATCAAATTGCGGTATATATATATATATATATTGATTGGAGGTTTACCGACCAGCGTGAGCAACACGATGGGCTATAAGCAGTAGCCCGTCCCTAATTTAGGGCCACTCGTTCCCGGTAAGGGAGAGAGCCAGTGCCGTGAGACAAACACAACATCCATGCCTCACCAGGATTCGAACCCGGGCCCTTCACGGACGAATAATCATCAGCCAGCGCTTGGACCACTGCGCCACCAGGGAAGCCGCGGTATCTGGATTTAAGGCGTTTCACTTTATTCTTCCTTTTTTCATTTTTTCCCGTTTTTTTCTTTCGCTTATCTTTTTTTTTATGATTTTCTGTTTTCAAATAATTACAGAATTCTCTCATTTCAAGAACTCCCGCGACCCACCAAAAATCTCCTCGTGCCCCACAGTGTAGGAAACACTCTAATAGAGAACTGTGAAGGAGGCCCCATATTGCAGTAAAATATTGCGGTCAGCAGATTTTAGCATTTGACTTCTCTGTAAATTATTAAGGAGATAGTGTAAAAAATGCGTTCCATTTAAAACTGCCTCTAACGTAATGCTATTATTGACATATTTTCACTGTATTCCATGTAACCACTTTCCTTCAAAAAACTTGGAAATTACATTGTCCTGGAGCTGGAAACGAATCCGCACCTTCCGATTTCCGGTCGAGCATGCTAGGCGTTACACTAACTACCCAGGACAAGGAAATTTCAAATAACTGAACATAAATATCTGAGAAGCTTCAGATTTCTGAAGGAAAGTGGTTACATGGAATACAGTGAAAGTATGCCAAAAATAGCATTCCAATGCCGACCATGTATTTATGAAGAATTATTTCTTCGGGGAAATTCGTTTCCCAATTTGTATACAGTATGATGGATGCCTGTAACGTGTTTCAAAACCACCGCATAACTTTTTTACGCTACAAATTATAACGCTATGACGAATAACCTTAGCCACTGATGTGAAAAACTAAGAAGAAATAATTTGCAAATAGAATTTGTTCGCTATGTTGGACCGATAGCACATAATAATCTGCAACTATGAATGGAAATATGTTCAGAATTGTTTTTGCGAACTACGAAAAATGTTGCATGGAATTCCCTAATTATGTTCCTTGTCGCTTAGTGCCGGATTAAGTGGAGAAATGAACAGTCTCTAATGTTTCCATAAAAGTTGAGGCTGTGCCTTTCTTTAGCTTTAAACAATTACACGTAGTCCCAGCAAATGTTGCACACCATGGAAGAATTTTGCTTCCACTCACGGCATTATAATTAAACTTATGACGTATACCTCTAATGTAACGTTTCTCTTGGGTTCTTGAGTTCGTACGGAAATTCGTTTTCTTCTCGTTAAAAATTTTCTAAACATAACTCTAAAGAGTTTCTCCCAATGAATTTGAATTTGCCAATCATGACAGCAGCTCAGGTGGCAAGTTAGGTCGTTAAAGACTCTTGAGATAAGAGCTCAGGGCGAAGTGTTGGACGCGCGCAGTGTTCCATGTGCAATGAGTTGAGTGATACACTAATGGGCAGATGTTAAACAATCTTCGCACCAGCAACTTGTAAGACCTTTTTAATATTCAGTTCTGTTTAATGGAATGATGTGTTTGGGAAATACTTTTGAAGTTTCAACAAATAAAGAAGCTGCTTGGAAACCTGAAAGTAGGCTTTATCATTGCATCCTGGCCATATTCTTGAAGTGACATACGACGTCTGATCAAAAAAGTATTCAACCACATTTCCTTTAATCCGCAACTAGACTAAGCACGGCACCGAAACTACGTTGCAAGCTACCACGGATTTCTGTGGACATGCGTGAATTTTTTGCCACTCTATTGGCTAGATACTTTTTGAATAATCGTCACTTTCAGGTACTGTTAATACTTATTGCTTCGCGTTCTTCTTGATCTCGTCTGTGTTTTCAAATCTTCTCTTCAAAGGCATCCTAAACTTCAGGAACAGCCAAAAATCGCAAGGAGCCATGTCTGGAGAATATGGGGTTTGCCTCACTCGTGGGACCCTGTATTTGGCGAAAAAGGCCTTAACAGGATCCCACAAGGTTTGTTTCGTTGTTGTTTTAGGTCGAACCACTGCTCACATGCGATGAATGGGAGGGTGGCATGGTCATGGTGCAACTGTCAGTAACCTTGCTGCCACAGCGCAGGTATCTTCCGCCGCAATGCATATTGTAGGCGACGGAAAACTGCCTGATAGTACTCCTTGTTTACAGTTTGTTTTGCAGCACGCACTTTCTTGATCATGCCCGGGTTCCAGGTCGTGGAGGGGGGGCTGCCTGAAAGCTAGTCACTCTCAACACACGTTCGCCCATCTTCGAAGTGCCGATACCACTTCTTGATTTGTGTTGCACTCACAGCTTTGCCACCTAAAGCCTTTATAATCATTTGAATTGTTTCAGCTGATGTGTGCCGCGTTTTCCGCAGAACTTGACGCAAATTCTCTGCTCAACTCGCTGCGGCACAAAACAAGAATGCGACGAACGCGGAGTATACAACGTCAAACTCTCACTGCAAGGCAAAAAATGAGTCAACCAACAGCGTGGAAAAATTCACGCAAGCGTACTGAAGTCCAAGGCCGCTTACAACTGATTTTCGGTGTCGTGTCCTGTCTGGTTTTGGAGAAAAAATGTGGTTGGTTACTTTTTTTTTATCAGACTTCGTTATCAGCTGTTACAACCGACTGAGAAGTAATCAGAGTTCTTGCTCACGGTGGTTGTTAAATCTCCAATCAAAATAATAATAATAATCATAGTAGTAGTAATAATAATAATAATAGTAATAATAATAATAATAATAATAATAATAATAATAATAATAATAATAATAATAATAACTTCCCCACAGCTGGATTAACACTTGTTTGGAACTATTTGGAGTTAGCAAGAACATCTGCCGATTCCTCAAAGAAAATATGAAAAACTGGAAAACAGTGTTACATGCATATGGTGAAGAACTCGGAGAAATTAATATCAAGAGAGGCATATTTCAAGGGAATTCTTCGTCGCCTTTATTGTTTAATATCTCTTTAATTCAATTGTCAATGTCTTTGAACAAAACAAAAATGGGCTACCACATTTCGGACCAACATGGAAAACTAAATCATCTGCTGTACATGGATGACCTGAAATTGTATGCAAAAAGTTCTGCCGAACTTGAAACATTGCTGCATACAGTGCAAATATTTAGTGATGATATACAAATGGAATTTGGACTGGAAAAATGTGCCATACTATCCATGCGCCGGGGAAAAGTCTAGAATATAGATCGAATAGGACTAGAAAATGGTAATATAATGAAATCATTGTCAGATAATTAAAATTATAAATACCTTGGAATTCTTGAATCAGATAACATCTTACATATAAAAGTCAAAGGTCTCACTCAGAGTGAGTATATCAAGACAGTAAGAAAAACATTGAAATCAAAACTAAATGGTGGAAATAGAATAAAAGCCTAAATCATCTGCTGTAGTCAACCGACAGCGCTGTAAATCATCTGCTGTAGTCAACCACAATACATGGACTATTTCAGTAATCAGATACCCAACTAGAATAATTGATTGGACCCAAAGTGAATTATAAATACTGGATGGGAAAACTAGAAAGTTATTGAACATGCATCATGCACTCCATCCAGAAAGTGATGTTGACAGATTATATTTACCTCAGATTGGAGGCAGAGGGCTACTATAAGTACAACAGGTAGTAGAGGAAGAAAAAAGAAGCCTGAATGATTACGTAAACAGAAGCAGAGGAAAGTTACTTCAGGCAGTGAATAATGAAAATATCTTAAACACAACAGAAAACAAGGCTGTGAATACAAGAGAAAGCATTTTGAAAGCAGATTAGATGGCTGGAAGAACAAGCCACTGCATGGACAATTTCTAAAGCATATTGATGGAAAAAGTGACAACAACTTGACTTGGGCATGGCGGAAATTGGGTTCCATCAAGAAAGAAACAGAAGGTCTGAGTTTTGCTGCACAAGAACAGGCCTTGCAAACAAATGTTATGAAGGCTAAAATCCAGAAAGTCAGTGATAATACAAAATGTCGACTTTGTCAAGAAAAAGATGAAACTGTGTCTCATCTTGTATGTGAATGTAGCAAATTTGCACAGAGAGATTACAAAGCTAGACATGACAGGGTTGCAAAATTGATTCACTGGTTATTATGCAGAAAGCACAATCTGCCAGCATCGAAAAACTCATGGGAACATCAGACTGATAAAGTCATAGAAAATGATCAAGTCAAGATCTTGTGGGATTTTTGAATTCAAACCGATCGACACCTAGAACAAATTACACCAGACATAACAGTCATAGAAAATCGGAAAGTCTGGATAATTGATATAGCAATTTCTGGAGATGCCAGAGTCGATGAAAAAGAACTGGAAAAAAATGACTAAATATAGAGACCTGGTGACAGAAGTTACCCGGTTATGGACTAAACACACAAACATTTTTATGGATCATTTTGAAAAATTGCAGCTTTCTGATATACCACCTACAGAACTGCAGAATAGAGCTTTACTTGGGACATCATATATTTTACGCCGATTCTTGACTGATACCTAGGTCTTCGGTGGAAACTCGTATCAGTTCAACAACACCAGTCAATGATAATTTGTTATTTATTTTGTTTGTCATGGGCTGTGATTCGTATATTTCGAATAAAGAAAATAATAACAGTAATAATAATAATAATAAAATGTGTTAAACTACCTTAACGTTAAGTCATTTCGCAGCTTGAAGTTAAAGTCATTTCACTAATGTTCCGGTTAGGTTAAAGCTGAAGTTAAAACTTATAGTTAATGTTAAAAGTTAACTTTAAGGTATAACTTGACTTTAAGTTAACGTTTGACCTTTTCAGATATCTATGGCAAGTAAAGGTCAAACCTACAACCCATTTTAAAGTTTTATATTACATTCATGAGCAGGAGGTACGTTAAGGGGAAACTTCGTTTCACTATAAGACAGAGCAGGAAGTGCAGGTTTGACAGAGCTTAACTATCTTTTAACTAATGGAGATCTGATTCGGCATAATTGTGACGTATTACCATCCATGCAGGGACGTAGCTACCAGAAAGCGGAGGAGGATTCCCCCTTCCCAAGTGGCCCTAATGAGCGTACAAAATGCAAATGCACAACGTGTGCATAAATTTATTGAAACATAAAAATGAAGAAAGTTACACGCTTTAGTATTTCCTATTTTAAAAACTTGAGAAGCCACATACAGTATTCAGCACAGCTAACCATGGTACATAATACTATTGACGTGTTCTGTGAGGTGTGGAACCATCATATGTACGAGTATGAAAGGCATTATCCGAAACAGCGGAGAGAGGCGTATCGAACAATATGCAAATATGCCTATCCCCCTTGACCTTTCCGACTACGCCTTAGGGATGAAGAGCTAATTGGTTGTCTATGGCCCGTGTTAAATTGAAGAGCTAAGTAGACATGACAGAGAGAATTTAACGATCACCGTGAGGAACTCAATGGGCTATACGAATTAGTCATGTATGGCTTGTGTTAACTTGAAGAGCGGATTGGACATCTATGGTTTGTTCTAACTTGGAGAGCTATTAAGACATCGATGGCTTGACATGAAATGTTAGTTAGACATAGATGGCTTGACAGGAAGAGCTAATTAGACATCGATGGCTTGGCATGAAGAGATAATTAGATTTCTAGGGCTTGACGTGGAGAAGCTAATTAGACATCTACGACTTGTCTTTATGTCAGGAGATAATTAGACATTTATAGCTTGTCTGAACTGTAAGAGCTAATTAGATATCTGTGGCTTGTTTTAACGTCAGGAGCTAATTAAGCATCTATGGTTTTTCTGAACTGTAAGAGCTATTTAGACATCGATGGCTTGGCATGAAGAGATAATTAGATTTCTAGGGTTTGACGTGGAGAAGCTAATTAGACATCTACGACTTGTCTTAATGTCAGGAGCTAATTAAACATTTATGGCTTGTCTGAACTGTAAGAGCTAATTAGATATCTGTGGCTTGTTTTAACGTCAGGAGCTAATTAAGCATCTATGGTTTTTCTGAACTGTAAGAGCTATTTAGACATCGATGGCTTGGCATGAAGGGCTAATTAGACATCGATGGCTTGATATTAAGAGATAATAAGGTTTTTATGGCTTGACGTGAAGAAATAATTAGACATCTACGACTTGTCTTAACTTCAGGAGCTAATTAGATATCTATGGCTTGTCTGAACTGGAATAGCTAATTAGACATCTGTGGCTTGACGTGCTAATTTGACATCTAAAGCTTAACATGAAGAACTGAATGGATACCTATGGATTGAGATGACGAGCTAATTAAATTTCCATGGTTTGTCTTAATGGCGTGATCAACTTGGAAAGGAATGTTTCCAAGCTCTACGCCGAAAGCTTCTTTACATGTTTACGTTCATTACCTGATACTCGTTCGTTCTCTGCTGGTTTGCTTTTCCGTGAAGTGCTGCGTTAACAGTGGTGATATACTGTACCTTTTAAGTGATGTGTACAACCAGAGGCTCTAGCATATTTACGAAACTTTAACAGTTTCATTAAAATTTAGTCAACAATCGGGAGTGCGATTTTTGAAAGAGCATAATATTTTTCTACAGTGAATGTACGAGAAAAGAGAAACTGCTTACTATTTGAGTGGAAGTGGTAAGTCTTTAATTTCGTCGTGTCAGTAATCTATCATCCACCAAACACCACATGAACTTGAGAGTACATATTTCTACCAAAGCGATAAAATTCTATATTCATTTGATCAGTTTTAGGTGTTGATCTTCAGAAAACCATATTTGACGTAACACGTGCTGAAAGATCCCAAAAGAAATAACTAGAAAAGGTCCATGAAAAGCAATCCATTAAAACAAATGACGTTAAATATCCAGTGCTACTAGGTCCAAGATCATACCCAGATATACTAAATACATTTGATAACATTAGAATTGAAGATGCTGAATGCTTCGTATCTCTAGAAGAAATGCATATGCAGGAAAACGAAATTAGGGACTCCAGAGTATTTTGGTTGAAGTTATCTGAAATGGAAATACGAAGTTGCCTACTAGAAATTTATAAAAGTTCATGTTAAATATTCAAATATAAAGTACGGTGTTGATGGCTAAGTAAATCTTTACTTTGCCCATCGGAGGGAGAATGGGTAGGATTAGTAATCCAAACGTCGGTAGTTTCTATGCGAATGGAATGACACAGTTGCGATCCTTTTTCTTTCCAGGATGTAAGACTTGAGCTGGGAAAATTCATGAGGTAAGAAATATGAATTCATTTTTCTCAAAATAAACGTCCGGTTAGGATTTGTAAGGAAGCTATAGCTACGTCTGGTTCCATAAAAGTTCCTTTCAGAGAACTAATACGAAGTCCCAGAAGTGCAAAGTGCAAGTTCCATTGCAGCTAACTGTTATTATTTGCGTTACTTCAACTTCCTTCCGGAGGCGATAATAGGATTTCGGGACTGGAAGGGTAGGAGGGGGGGGGGACTTCTTATCCCCAAAAATGTGCCAGATGAAGCCTAGATATGATATTGTCGGTATAAAACCAATAAATACACTGGTGTGCAAAAATTAAGGACGAAGAAGAGAAATTAGCATATCAGCGGAACGAGCAGGCAGAACGACCGAAAGACCGCTCAAGGAGATAGTCTAAGGTCCATTACGGTATGGCATGCGCATATATGCAGTCGGTGAAAGCTATTGCACGGTGTACATCGGTTTGAACGACGTCGAGTTGATGCCACCGTGTGATATATCCAACAGGCAATCCAGTAGATGATATCTGGATGACTTTACCCGAGGTCGCGTCATTGGGAAGTTGGAAGAAGGTCGAAGTGTGACTAGTGTGGCCCAGGAGTTAGGGATCGCTCACAGCATCGTTTCACGAGTTTTAAGAGCATTTCAAACGACAGGAACAGCTGTCCGAGAGTTTAGCAGTGGTCATTCTCGAGCAACTATGGCGGCGGACGACCGGTATATTGTCCTACAGGCGAGAAGAGACAGACGGCAGACAGCGGCAGAAATCGCAAGGCACATGCAATAGACAACTGGACGTCCGTTATCGCGTTTTACCGTGGCCAGGAGGCTGCACAAAAGTGGTCTATTTGCACGACGAGCATTTAGGTGTGTGCCATTAACGCCTGCTCATCGGAGACGGCGGTTTCTGTGGTACCACGAACACAAGAACTCGAGTTCTCTTTACGGATGAGAGCCGATTTAGTCTGACGAGCAATTCTGGACGTATACACATCTAGAGAGAGCAGAGAACACGCAATCATAACTCCAACATCATCAAAAGGGACCGGTTTGAAGGTGGCTGAGTTCTCGTTTGGGGCGGTATCATACTTGATAGCCGTACTGACATCCACATCTTCCAAGGAGGTTCAGTCACTGGTGTCCGCTATTGTACCGTGGTTCTCCTGCCTCACGTGCGTCTGTTTAGAGGTGCTGTGGGTCCTGAGTTCCTCTTCATGGACGACAACGCTACACCTCATCGTACAGTGGCTGTCGCAGAGCTGTTGGAGAGTGAAAATATTCAACGCATGGATTAGCCCGCAAGGTCCCCGGATATAAATCCAATCGAACACGTGTGGAACCTTCTCGGGAGACGCTTGGCAGCACGTCACCAGCCGCCAGCAGCGATTCTGCAGCTGCGATTGGCTCTACAAGAGGAATGGGCCACGATGCCTCAGCAGCTCCTTCACAACCTCGTCCTCAGCATGGACAGACGTTGTAAATCCTGCAACGCAGTCAGGGGTGATCATACCCCCTACTAAAAACTGGATTTTTCTTGGCAGCCGCCTGTCACATGGGCGTTTCTGTCTTCTGTGCAGTTGTGCTCGAAGCTATCTTTTCAATAAAGTGCCTTTGTATCCTTTGGATTCCTTGTTTGGACGGTTTTGCTCACTTGTCCCATATTCTTACATCTTGGGGATCTTACGGTATGATTTGAGTCGATGTGGAGCACTTCTGCACGACGTTACATTCCAAAAACCGTCTCCTCTTTAATTTGTGCACGCCAGTGTAGGAAAACCTATCTTTGTTTTCTACTGTAGAAGTGAAATTAGGAGTTTTGAATTTAACTTAAACTTTGACAATTTCAGGTGGATGCACGTGGACCGTACTTATTGTTGAACTTACTTATATATATATATATATATATATATATATATATATATATATATATATATATATATAAGAGGTGGTCACAATAATGTAACTCGATATTGTGTGTCTGAGTACACACACACACACACACACACACACACACACAGTGAAGTCACATTATTGTGGCCATCTCCTGCTTTTGACGTCAACAGAGCGTAGCCAATGAAAGAAGGCACGTGTTGTGAGCTGGTTTGGAGGGTATGTAAGGTGTGCTGTAGGCAATCTGAAAACGTATCACTCGTTTCTGTCATGGATAAATGGAGCGATTTATCAGATTTGTAAAAAGGGGTGATTATCGTCGTTCGGGACAAGGGTGGAAGTATTTATGAAACAGCGCAGTTTATGAACTGTTCGCGTGCTGCTGTGGTTAAAGTGTATCGGGATTGTAGAAATGGCACATTTGCGAATAAGCGAAGTGAGAACTGCGGTGCACCACGTGCCATTGATATGATAGATGAACGTCGGCTGCGAAGGTTCGTCAGGGCAGCTCGACACGCTACGTTGCTGCACCTCACTGGCCGAATGAACAAGGGGGCTATCGGAAGTGTGTCCAAAACGACAGTTCTGCGAACTCTGCTGCGTATGGGGCTCCGATGCAGACGGATGGTCACGGCACTTATGCTAACAAAGTTCATCGGCAGAAAAGGCTTACATTTGCACGGTAGAATCGCATTTGGACCTCCGCTGATTGGCAAAGGATTGCCTTCTCCGATGAGTCACGTTTTCTGCTTCAGCGAACGGATGGACGTTGGAGTATAAGGATAGAAACATCGGTGAACGAACGCTCTTCAACCATTGCTGGAAGTTGTTGTTGTTGTTGTTGTTGTTTGGAGGTTTAACGACCACCGTGAGCAACTCAATGGGCTATAAGCAGTCGCCCGTCCCTAATTTAGGGTCACTGGTTCCAGGGAAGGGAGAGAGCCAGTGCCGTAAGACAAACACAACATCCATGCCTCACCGGGATTCGAACCCGAACCCCTTTCGGACGAATGATCAGAGGCCAACGCCTTAGACCACTGCGCCGCCGGAGCGGCCCATTGCTGGAAGAACACAGGGTGGTGGGGTCTGCCGTTATGGTCTGTGGGTCTACTCATACCTATGGAAGGAACTAAGGACCGAAATCGTCATGAATCCATCGTTGCAGACCACGAACACCCATACATGCTGATCGTCTTTCCTGGGGCGGATGGGATCTTCCAGCACGACAATGCGACGTGTCACACAGGTAGAAATCTCCGAGAGTTGTTGGAAGAGCTCGATGAAGTCTTCAAAGTACTTCCCTGGTCCCCTAATTCCCCAGACTTAAACCCAATTGAGCATCTGTGGGACAACCTCGGTGGTGTTGTTTGCTCTATGGATCATCCACCACGCACTCGGCAGCAGCTGTTTGATGCACGTCAGTCAGCATGGCTCAACATACCTGTGAATACCTTCCATCAACTTATTGCGTCACTCCCAGCCAGTCTAGCTGTTGTCCGCGCTGCACACGGCGGTTACTCTGGATATTAGCTGGTGGTCACAATTATGCAACTCAACCGTGTGTGTATATAGATATACATCATCATCATCATCATTGTCAACCATTATCAATCCACTGCTGGACGAAGGTCTCCCCAAGTTTCCTCCACAACGGTCTGTCTTGTGCCAGTCTCCTCCATGTCGCCCCTGCATACTTTCGAATTTCTTTTTTTTTTTTTTTTTTTTTTTTTTTTGGTTGGAGGTTTAACGACCACCGTGAGCAACTCAATGGGCTATAAGCAGTCGCCCGTCCCTAATTTAGGGTCACTGGTTCCAGGGAAGGGAGAGAGCCAGTGCCGTAAGACAAACACAACATCCATGCCTGACTGGGATTCGAAACCGGACCCCTTTCGGACGAATGATCAGAGGCCAGTGCCTTAGACCACTGCGCCACCGGGGCGGCCTTTCGAATTTCATCCACCCATCTCCCATGTGGTCTTCTTCTGGGTCTTTTCCTGTCCCTTGGAATCCAATCTAAAATTTCGGCTGTCCATCGATGATCTGTCCTTCTGGCAGTATGTCCAGCCCATTGCTCGTTCGTGACAGACGTAGTGTTGGTGGCTCCAATATTTTATGCATTTTAGTGTGGAATAGCTCGTCCCTCACTCACCTGTTACGTGGCCCGGCTGTCTAAAGGTACTGTGTACGTTTTGAGCTACTTTTCTAGCGTTCTCATCCTCATATTAGTTCATATTCATCCGTTTTCTTATCGTTTGCTCGTTTGTTTACGTTTGGAAGCTGCCTACATGGCGGCTTCCGGTATTTCCTTATCATCTATGGGCGTGGCGAATGCACGTCACGTCACACTTCCCACGTCCATGGAAGTTAACATACTCTCGTCCTCAGATGTGTCTGCTCAGATGCCTTCCCAGCTTTCTAGTACCCCTGCACCGGTGCCTTCACTGGACTTGGCTGCGCTTTCTTCTTCAGCTAATGCATCTGCCTCGGTACCCTCCCTGGGTACTACTGATTCTACTGCCTTGCCTTCGGCCTGTGCTTCTCTTCCCTCACAGCCTTCTGTGCCTGCCGGATCCGAACAGACTTCTCTTCCGAGGATGTCATTTGCCTCTAAAGTGCAACGAGGCGCTACTTCTACGTCCGATTCCTTTCAACCAGATGGTCTTTTGCAAGCAACACCTATTATTCAGGTATCCAACCACAAGGTGAAGGTAACGATAGATGACAATTCGCAGATTGGCCGTGAGTTCCATAACCTCCTGGATAGAGGTGTGCTCTTTCATGCTTTACCAAATACTCCATTGCCACGCTACATGGAAGCCCTCTCTGGACATGTGTCGTCTGCGTCCATTGCAGGAATTTCCCGTACTCCTCGGGGTATTTCGGTACAGTTCAATCACAAGGAGGATGCTGACTTTTTTCTTGCAAACGGACTTTCGATTGGGACAAACCATCTCATCCCGTCGCCTCTTTCCAAGCGACCGGTGAACATCACGTTCTATCCTGTTCCACAGGAAGTGCCTGATACTGCACTTCCTCTCCTTGTCAGTCATGTTTGTAAAATTGTTGGCAAGGTCCGTCGCCTCTCTGACGCTCTCCGCGGAACTCGATTTGCACATGCTACTGGACCTCGCCGTCAGTTATTGGTCGTCTTTCCCACCGAGAAAGCCTTGGCGGATTGCCCTACAGAAGCTACTGTTGAAATTGGCGCACGAACGTACAGTTTCAAGATTTTCACTGCTCACTATTGTACACACTGTTTAACACAGAATCATACCACTGCCTCCTGTGACCGCGTTCGACGTGGACGTTCATCAAGTTCGCATCCCACTGCTGACCACATTGGTCTTTCTACTATCCCCACTACAGGTAGTTTGCCTGACGCGAATTCTTCGTTTCTCCGTCAGACGAACATTTCCGTCACGGACAATGCTGCCTTTCCTCCTCTCCCGACCCGTACGATTGGGCATCCACCTTCAAGATTGACAGAGTTGTCTTCGACTACAGATGTGTCTACAGCGGAGTGTTCCGATCCGGGTGTGTTGAGTGGTGGTTTGGCAGATCGGCCGTCTGGCTCTTCTCCTAGCCTCTCGGATATCGGATCTCCATTTACAACCTTGTCTACCATATCCTTGTTGCAACATCTTCCTGAAGCCTCGGCTGTTGTACCAGTCTCCACTAAGGCAGCTCAGCTACGTACTGTTTCTTCGGCGACGGTCGTTTCCTCGTCTCCTGACTTGGGAGGTGAGCCTGATCCACTAATGAATACATCCGCTTCAGCTTCTTCTTCGAAGCGGATTGGAACTTCCAAAGGCGCTGTGAAACAGAAAAAGTTAAAACAACTTTCTGTGCCACATTCTGAGGATACATCTAGTGTTCCCGAGGTTTCCGGTTCCGGTGTTTCTCCACCTGATGATTCTTCAAACAGTATGCTTCTCCGCTCAGGTCCTGTCAATCCTCTCTCTGATGCTGAGGTTCTACAGGCCGTTGATACGTTTCCTCCAGTTCCTGGACCACTGTCCAGACAGCAACTTTTACGTCTTTTTCAACCTGCACGTACGATTGTTGGTTCTGAAGAATTCCTTCACTCACCTGATCTGGACCTGTATGCAGCGGAAACGCAATTCGAAGCTTATGTGTCACTTTTTAAATCTCTGTGTGCCACCGATCCTCGGTATCAGCCTTTTTTGAGACGTTACACGAGCCGTCTCGCCTCCTTGAAGGAGCTCGTTGAGAAGCATATATGTGATACCTTCTATCCTTTTACCGATGACCTTTAGCTCTCTTCCTCACACCGATTACTTTTTGTTCTCTCAATGCTAGGGGATTTGCGAACCCGTTCGCAGATGCCCTGGTTTTGCAGACTTAGTGCATGTTGATTCTGATGTTTTCATTGTGTGTTTTTACTGTGATTCACAAGTAATGTATTGTAAATTTGCTTTATTTGTGTGTAAATTTTCTTTATTTGCTTTATTTAATGTATTGTAAATTTGCTTTATTTTGAAGTTGCGATAATTGCGTGTTTTTGCTGTGTTTTCACCACTAATCGGTCTTGTTACTTGTGTGATCTCCTCATTATCTCAGTATCATTATCTTATCTGTTGTTTCCTGAATTTGTGCCTGTTTTTTAAATTACCTATAATTGTGAGTTATTGCTGTGTTAGTGCTTTCCTCTATCGCGGATTATTATAGTGGTACGTTTGTTACCTGTGTTAGTGCTTTCCTCTATCGCGGATTATTATAGTGGTACGTTTGTTACCTGTGTTATTTTTCTAAAGTTGCTGAGGTACTCAATGTTGTTTTGCGCTCTAACCACATTTCAGTTCCGTTCGGTTGATTTATCATAGCATAGTACATTTCATGAATTTGTGCACATGTGTTATAGTGTTTGACATGCCGTTAGGCCATTCATTGTTCGTATGCATATTCATTTCCTTTCTGTGTAACGTTGTGCTGCATCGTGGATATACTGACTTTCCGCACTGTTGTTTTCTGTACTGCAGCTTTTAATGAATCTCCTATGTGTGTATTTCGTTATAGCAATAAACTGGGTACCACTATGGTACCCACAGTTACCAATACCATTGCCATTTCAGGGATTTAACTCTGATCATGATGTCTTCCACTCTTGTCATTTTTCGGATCCACGAGTTCCTCTTCTTATCTCTCCTGGTTACACCAAGCATGCACCTCTCCATGCTTTTTTGAGTTGTCTGCAGCCTTTGTATGTCTCTTTTAGTTAAGGTCCACGTCTCTGCACCATACGTAAGCACTGGAAGGATGCATTGATCAAAAACTTTTCTTTTAAGACATAATGGAATATTGCTCTTGAAAATTATGCTGTTTCTTCCAAAAGCTCTCCAGGTAAGTTTTGTACGCCGATTAATTTCTTCATCAATGTGACCCTCACTTGATATCTGCTGTCCAAGATAAACGTACGTGTCTGTTATCTCCAGCTTTTCTCCATCAATCGATAAATCTTCATTTCTTGTAAAAGCATTGAACATCACTTTTGTCTTCTGAAAGTTCATTTTTAATCCCACTTCTTTACTCTTGTCAGCAAGTTCCTGGATTATACTCTGCAGCTCTGATGGGGTAGTTGCAAAAATGACTACGTCATCACCAAAACGAAGGTGGGTTAGAGAATCTTCATTAATCTTTATCCCTTTGTTTTCCCAGCTCAGCGACTGAAAAACACCCTCCAATGTGGCATTAAAGAGCTTCGGAGATATGGTGTCACCTTGTCTCACTCCCTTTCCAATTTTTATGTGTGTTGTATTTTCAAACAGCCGAATCTTTGCACTTGCATTTTCATAGATGTTATTAATAATATTAATGTATGCATCTTCAATACCGCAGGTTTTCAGAGCCATTGTAACTGCTGATGGTTTCACCGAATCAAAGGCTTTTTCATAATCGATAAAAGCCATGCACAATGGAAGTTCATATTCCCTCGCTCTTCCAATTAGTTCTCTCAGTACGTGGATATGATCTATTGTGCTGTAGCCACTCCTGAATCCAGCTTGTTCTCTCGGTTGAGCCATGTCCAGTGTTACCTTCAAGCGGTGTGACAGAACTTTAGTGAAGATTTTATAAACTACTGATAGGAGGCTGATAGGTCTGTAGTTTCCGAGATCCTCAATGTCACTTTTCTTATGTAGCAGGATCATTGTAGCGGTGTTCCAATCCTCAGGAATCTTTCCTTCATTAAGGCATTGAGTGAAAATTTGGGCGAGTACTGTTTCGATTTCTCCACTTGCTTCTTGTATGATGTCTACAGTAATTCCATCTTCTCCTGGAGCTTTTCCCCGCTTCATGTTCTTGATTGCATGTGCAACTTCTGCTGGAAGGACTGGAAGAACTCTGGTACTGGTACTTTTCATGATGTCTGGAGTACATGCAACATCCCTTTCATATAATTTGGAGTAGAAATCTTTCACTCTTGTCAAAATTTCGCCTCTATTTCTTGTTACAGAACCATCTTTTCTCAGTGCCATAATCTGTTTTCTTCCCTTACTGAGATGTCCCATATATATATGTATATATTTATTTGTTTTTTAATTTCTGGATCTTACGATCCACTTTAGCATCTAAAGTATAAGGAGTTTCTTATCTCTAATGTAGGGCGTCTAGCCCCAGGGAAGGTGAAAAACTATTTCCGTAAGAAAAAAAAGATACCGTCCAAGTCGCTTTCGAGATTCGAACCCGAACCTAGTTTCGGTTATTCCATTGCCTATCTACCGGGAAGGCTTTTCCGAGTTTGATTACATCTGTTTTCCGAATTTCTGTTCATTAGGCTATAAAAATTATTTCACTGAAGAGAAATTTGAGCTCAATAGCTCTTTGGGGAGCCAGCTTCTGAGGCAGTGAGTAGAGCAGAATGGTATCTTTTTTTCTGTAAAAAGAATTTCAGGCAGGCTCGTATCATTAAGACGCTGATCTGTAAGAACAGAACCGATAAACGTAGTTAAATATCAGGCATTCATAGTGGCGTAAAAAGAGATGAAAACGAAGGCAGTAATGCACAGTCTAAGGTTATATGAGACGGAACATAGAATATATTTTGTGACTTTTCAGAATAATTAACCGTAACCTCCATTTCGAACGTACAGAATAGAGTTCTTTTCTGTATCATAATTTTACACTTATGAGCCATTAAATTATGACCATCTACCTAATAAGCTGTAGGTAGGACCCCTTTTAGCCCGCAAAACAGCGGCCAGTCGGCGAGGCATCGATACGATGAGATGACGATAGGTATCCAGGGGTATCTGGCACCATAATGCCAACAGCAAGTCTTCCGTTTCCCGCACATTTCAGAGTGGTGGTGATTTAGCTTGAACCCGCTTTTCCAAGTCGAACTACAAATGTTCGATTGGGTTCATGTCAGATGAATTTGGAGACCAGGGTATTAAGAGAAAGTCACCAGCCGGGGGACTTTCTCTTAATACCCTGGTCTATGCCGGGGGTGGCTATAATGGAATGTCTCATCAGTATATACCCCATGAACTATCTACAATATAATGCCATGGTTTTTTTTATTATTCAGGTATTGTAAACCATGATTAGTTTCACTTATATTTTACTCTTTTTTAACGCTTTTCAACCGTAGGTTGAAGAGGCGTATATGCTCCAGCTTTGTCCTTCCGTCCGTCTTCCCGCACGATAACTGGCGTAAAATGGTTCGATTTTGATGAAATTTCAGTATGTGGTAGGGGACCACCTGGTGACAAACCCTGTTCAAAATGGTCAAAATGGGGTCAAAGTTCAGGACATAAGAGCGAGATCCATTCCATTGCCCTAATGCGTCATAACTTGCGTAAATATGGTTCGATGTCGATAAAATTTTAGTATATTATAGGAGACCACCTGGGGACAAATTCTATTGAAAATGGGACAAATGGGGTCAAAGGTCAGAACATAACAACGGGATGCAATTCATTGCCCTTATGCGTCATAACGTGCGTAAAAAAGGTTCGATTTCGATTAAATTTTAGTATGTGGTAGGGGACCACCTGGTGACAAACCCTATTGAAAATTGGCGAAATGAGGTCAAAGGTCAGGACATAGGAGCGGAATAACTTCCATCGCCATTATGCGCCATAACTTACGTAAAAATGTTTCGATTTGGATAAAATGTTAGTATGTTGTAGGGGCCTGCCTGGGGACGAATCCTATTAAAATGTGCGAAATGGGGTCAAAGGTTAGGACACAGGAGCGGGATCTATTCCATAGCCCTTATGCATCATAACTTGCGTAAAATTGCTTTGATTGCGACAAAACTTTATCATGTTATTTCGGAGGTATACTGAACCAGTTCTGTTGGCCGCCCCGGTGGCGCAGTGGTCTAAGCGATGGCCTCTGATCATTCGTCCGAACGGGGTCCGGTTTCGAATCCTGGTGAGGCATGGATGTTGTGTTTGTCTTTTGGCACTGGCTTTTTCCCTTCCCTGGAACCAGTGACCCTAAATTAGGGACGGGCGACTGCTTATAGCCCATTGAGTTGCTCACGGTGGTCGTTAAACCTTCAATAAAAAAAAAGTTATGTTGAATATTATGGTAATGGGATTAAAGGTCAGGGCACAGGAGTGAGATTTATTCTACAGCCATTTACCTCATAATTTGAGTAATAACTTGAGTAATGATTTCTAGTAGTTGGAAAGCGTATCATAATCAATGCATTGCATGATTTTACTAACTTGTTTCATTAATGAATTTTGGCTTCGCTATTCTTGCCGCAACGTGCACACACAGCAGAGACCATCCATTTGCCACGGAAGCAAGATGCCTTATTCGCAGGAACGTCACATAATATAACTCTTCCGTAACATTAATCCATATGATGAACCTAAAAAGTATGGAATTACTAAATCTTTCAGTACGGGATAATTTACTTGCTGTTTGCATACACACACTGGAATCGCTTCTTGACTTCGAAACGTTTGCTTCTGGAAGTAGAATTCTGCTGCGTGGCAAGTTAGTTGTTAAAGTTATCGCCGCTGGGCGCTGTTGTTTCCTATTCTTGCAAGGATGTGACGTCAAGGTCACAGCTCTCATATTTTTTCACAAAACTGATTACGTAGCGACTACAAGCACAAGCTGAGAAATTCGTATTTTTTATTCAACAAAATCACATCTTTTTTGAGAAAATGCTGCTCTGATATAATTCGAAAATATTGTCAAGTAGTGTTACTGGTTTGCGTTTGAGAAATTTAAAACACTTCTGGAACAACTAGAAATGAAATATTAATATCACATTTTTTTCTTTAAAATCTTTTTACCTTAATTCACAGATGAGTAAACTGATATCGTGAATTGGCGAACTACTGATTGTTAACATCTGTCAGAGTGAGATAAACATTTGCCTGGTTTGCAGCTAAAAGGTTTAATGACGCAAGATAATTATAAATGCTCACCTCATTCTGCATAGAAAAGACACTCGTTTTCTTTAGACCTCCCCATTAGAGCCGCCATCCCACGAAGGTACAGTCGGCAGGTTTCGAAGACAGAAAATACCTAAGATCAGATTCCGCCGCATCCACTAATAAAGTAAAGGATCGTCCTTGTCGGAAATGTGTCATGGAGTGTTATGGTAGTCGGATGGGAAAGGTTCAAACTGCCACTTGCAACAACGGTCGCTTCCTATTGATCAGCGCTGGGTAGCGTTGGTGCAGAACATCATGGACCATTCTCGAGGCGTGACTTGGGGTAGTATCCACTTGCAGCAACGCTCGCTCCTTATTGATGAACGTTGGGTAGCGTTGGCGCAGTGGATCATGAACCACTCTGGAGGTGTGACTTGGAGAATTATGCACTTGCAACAACGCCCGCTTTCTATTGATGAGCGCTGGGTAGCCTTGGCGCGGAGCCCCATGGACCACTCTGGAAGTGTGACTTGGGGAATTATCCACCTGCAGCAACGCCCGCTTCCTATTGATGACTGCTGGGTAGCGTTGGCGCAGAGCATCGTGGACCACTTTGCAGGTGCGACTTGGGGAATTATTCACTTGGAGCAACGACCTCTTCCTATTGATGCGTGCTGGATAGCGTTGGAGAAGAACTTCACGGACCACTCTGGAGGTGTGACTTGGGCAATTATCCACTTGCAGCAACGCTCTCTTTCTATTAATGAGTGCTGGGTAACCGTGGCGCAGAGCTCCATGGACCACTCTGGAAGCGTGACTTGGGGAATTATCCACTTGCAGCAGCGCTCGCTTCCTATAAGTAAGCGCTGGGTAGCCTTGGCGCGGAGCCCCATGGACCACTCTGGAGGTGTGACTTGGGGCATTTTCCACTTGCCGCAACGCCAGCTTTTTATTGATGAGTGCTGGGCAGCGTTAGCGCGGAGTATCATGGACCACTATGGAGGTGTGACTTGGAGAATTATCCACTTACAGCAACGCTCGCTTCCTATTGATGAGCGCTGGGTAGCATTGGCGCAGAGGATCATGGTTCATTCTGGAGGTGTGACTTGGAGAATTACGCGCTTGCCACAACGCCCGCTTCCTATTCATGAGTGCTGGGTAGCGTTGGAAAAGAACTTCACAGACCACTCTGTAGGTGTGACTTGGGGCATTATCCACTTGCAGTAACGCTCGCTTTCTATTAATGAGCGCCGGGTAACCTTGGCGCAGAGCTCCATGGACCACTCTGGAAGCGTGACTTGGGGAATTATCCACTTGCAGCAGTGCTCGCTTCCTATAGGTGAGCGCTGGGTAGCCTTGGCGTGGAGCCCCATGGAACAATCTGGAAGTGTGACTTGGGGAATTATCCACTTGCAGAAACACCCGCTTCCTATTGATGAGTGCTGGGTAGCGTTGGTGCACAGCATCATGGACCACTCTGGAGGTGTAACTTACGGCATTATCCCCTTGCCGCAACGCCCGCTTCCTATTGATGAGTGCGGGGTAGCTTTTAGCGCAGAGTATCATGGACCAGTTGACGTTGTTCGGAATAGAGATTCCCATCCGCAGCCCGACCATTTGGCACGAGTTCCGAAAGCACATGGCCCTTCACAATTCCACTTAATGCACAGCATGACTTTCCTTTCGAAATGCTGTCTTTGCACCACTGGCAATGCTTCACGGCATGACCTCAGCCTATTGGGTCCCAGTGGTGGGAAAGCGTAGAAATATACAGTTTTCATCAGCTGTGAAGATACGACGCCAAAACCTCCCATTCTGGGATTTGACAGCAATCTGCAACACATTGTTCTGCCTGCTGGGGTGTCAATTCATGAGAAACCATTCGATGGTTCCTGGAGGAGAAAACAAATGGGTACATCTGACGAGTGATCGTATCACGCCGTGACACTGTGGTTTGCTTTCACAGCTTTGACAAGGGTGTCGCTGTGAGAAGTCGTTGGACGTCCTGACCTCGGCTTGTCTTCGAGGCTGGTGTCTCCATCATTGAAACGCCGGAACCGTTGTCTTGCAAAGCTTCTGTGCCCCGTTTCCTCGCTTTCAACAGCCCAAAGTTACCTCGCTGCTTCGGCCACGTTTACCCTTTAAACAAAATGGTGTAAGAACACCAGAAAAGGACGTTTTATTAATCTCTATCTCCCGCTTACCTGATAACGAAGTATGGCTCGGTGCCAAATAAACGTCATCGGACTTGTGTGTGCCACGTCATCACGGCACCAGTTCGAAGTTGGCGCGTCTTATGTACAGGACTAGGGGACCAGCATTACGTGCAGATCAAAACGGGAAGAACTTTTCGCGCTCCTTTATACATCTTTTGAAGATGGCAATAAACGATTAACACAAGAGATATTCATTTTTGCTTTGTGTATCATAAAATATTCCTTAACTTATTTATGCTTTTGAGGTAAGGCAGTATCTGTATTGAGACTTACGTAACGAGCTCCAAGCAGTAACAAACCTTCTTGTATGAAAAAATCATTTTCTACCAGATATATCTGTGGAAATATTTGATGACATTGATAAAATCCACTCACTCGTAAGCCTTCCATTCTTTGCGTAAGATTTATCGAACAAAGAATTCATTACCATCCGATGATTTTGCCGTCTAAAAGGCGGAAGGAAATTTCCACGGAAGACCGTATTTTTACAGTTCAGATAACGAAAACAGAGTTACATACTTTTAATTAAGGTTAATGGGAAATCAAATATGAAGAAATAATAACTATTCGCAAAACAAACATTTGATGTTTTATTCATCTCCTTTGTATCTTCTGCAAGATAATTGAACACCACGTGATTCAGAAAATGGAGGGGAGTGTATGCTGTCCTCAGTCAAACTGCATTGTGTTTATTGTTTAAATAAACAATAAACTTTTTTAGTCTAACAAAGAGAAAGAGGGTTTCAAAAGAAAAAAATAATGCAAATTAAAATAGCGACTGGGAATCAAGTTTATGATTTTTCATCAGGTATAAATTTGGCCGCAAGACATTTGCTATTTTGATTTTCTCTGACTCGTTTATTCTTATTTGTGCTGCATTGGTAGCAAATTAGATAGGTTCTTTTTTAAAACACGCATAATTAAAAGCGTTAATATGAATAAAATTTGATTCTTCCAATCGTTAAATGCATTTATACATAGAGGGTTATTAACATGGTAATTAGAACTGCTAGAATAAAAATAGAAACGTTTTTCACAGTAAAATGTTTATTGTACTGCACATCGACTATAGTTTTGCAGAGCGTTTGGCTCGCAATCATGAAGACGAATGGAGCGTAAAAATTTTAATCATTGTGCCATAATCAGAGTTCTGACGGTCACCGATTTTGGTGAGTTGCTTCCACGCTCTTTAAAGAAATGGGGTCGACGTCATGTCGTTGACAAACCGTGAAGAGTTTCGGTATATGTTAAAATATATTAATATATTAAGCTTAATAGTCGAATCAGGATTATGAATAAGCGTAGCGTTTCCAAACAAAAATGTATGGTTATTTTCGTGACAGTGTTGGGCTATAGACTTCTTCAGTTCATATACAGTCGATTCACATTATTGTGACCACCTCCTACTTTTGACGTCAACAGCGCGTAGCCAATGAAAGAAGACACGTGTGGTGAGCTAGTTTGGAGGGGATATAAGGTGTATTCTGAAAACATGTCATACATTGCTGTCATGGATAAAAGGAGCGATTTCTCAGATTTGCAAAAAAGGATGATTATCGTCTTTCGGGCCAATGATGGCAGTATTTCTGAAACAGGGCAGTTTGTGAACTGTTGGCGTGCTGCTGTGGTTAAAGTGTATCGTGATTGAAGAAATGGCACCATTACGAATAAGCAACGGGAAAACTGAGGAGCACCACGTGCCATTCATACGATACATGAACGTCGGCTGCGAAGGTTCGTCAGGACAGCTCGACACGCTACATCGCAGCACCTCACTCGCCGAATGAACCAGGGGGCTACCGGAAGTGTGTCTAAAACGACAGTTCTACGAACTCTGCTGCGCATGGGGCTCCGATGCAGACGGATGGTAACTGCACCTATTTTAAGAAAGGTACATCCTCAGAAAAGGCTTACATTTGCACAGAAGTATCGGAATCGGAACTCCGCTGATTGGCAAAGGATTGCCTTCTCCGATGAGTTACGTTTTCTGCTTCATCGAACGGATGGACGTTGGCGTATAAGGCGAGAATAATCGGAGAACAAACACTCTTCAACCATTGCTGGCAGAACACAAGTTGGTAGGGGCAGCGTTATGGCCTGGGGAATGTTTTCATGGCATTCCCTGGGTCCAATCGTACCTGTGGAATGCACTATGGACCGAATTCGTCATAAATCCGTCTTTGCAGAATACGTATACTTATACATGCTGATTGTCTTCCCTGGGGTGGATGGAATCTTCCAGAACAACAATGCGACGTGTCACACAGCTAGGAATGTCCAAGAGTGGTTGGAAGAGCCCTATGAAGACTTCAAAGTACCTCCCTGGTCCCCCAATTCCCCAGACTTAAACCCAATTGACTACCTTAATCGTGTATTTCGCTCTGTAAGTCCTCCACCACGCACCCTTCAGCAGCTGTTTGATGCACTTCAGTCAGCATGGCTTCACATACCTGTGAACACCTTCCTCGCTTTATTGAGTCACTCAAAGCCCGTCTAGCTGCTGTCCGCGCTGCACACGGTGGTTAATCTGGATATTATCTGGTGGTCACAATAATGTGACTCGACCGTGTGGTTCCGTATGTGTTTCTTCACGCGGAAACTTGAAGCCTTGAGGGTTTGTCTTATAATATGAAAGTCCACATTCACATATTGTGTGATAAATTCCTGGGGAATTTATCAGACACCTGAAGGATGAAGAAATTTATGTCTTCAACATAGTCTTTTGTTCAGTAAAACTTCATCTTTTTTATGGGTTTGGAACTATGGATCAACTTTCATCTTGTTTTGGAACTATGAACTGAAGAAGTCGTCTGTAGTCCAACATTCTCACGGAATTAACCACACATTTTTGTTTGGAAACTCTACGCTTATTGATAAATCTGATTCGACTATCAAGCTTAATATATTGGAAGCTTTCCACATATATAGGAACTCTTCAACCCTTGTCAACGACATGACTTCGACTCCATTTCTTTCAAGCGCGAGGAAACTCCTCACCAAATTCCTGGACCTCAGAACTCTGATGTCACAATGATTTGAATGTTTACGCTCCATTCGTCCTGGTGGTGCACAACCAAATGCTCTGTGAAACTATAGTCGACGTATAAACATTTTATTGTGAGAAACGTTGCCATTTTTATTCTATCTTAATTCCACAAGTTAAGTAGTCATAAATTATGTAACCGATAACTCGGGTACGGTTGGCAAATTTTGAGCGAAGCTATTGCAAAATCTAAGCTCATTAAAGCGTCAATTATAACAAATTCTAAAAAACGAACGCGTAAATTCATGACCTCCAGAACAAAATTATGAAACATTCTAAAAAAGGAAATGCCTAAAATTTATCATGAACTACTTTCCTTCACGCTGGTTGTAATCAGGTTGCATGTAAACAAAGCGGAAAGACACTCTCAGATCGGGAACCACGTTTTTTATTTTTTATCACGAAAGACAGGCACACACACACATACCCAAACTTCATTTTTTTATTATAGATTAAGCAAGTGTTGAGCTAACAGACGGAGTCTTTCTATTTCTTCGTTTTTCAATTCAACGGGTTTTTTAAATTAATGTTAGTGCGCCGACTTTCGTGAAACGGTTCGAGTGAAAGGCAATTTAGTTTCAATCGAAATTCCTCAATGACACGGAATTTCGAGAATCGGAAGGCGTCAAAACCTGACCATGGACGATGTCCTATCGCATGTCAAAAATCACGGTAATCGGATGTGTCCTGTCGTAGCTATGCCCGAACAACTAATTGTCCCGAGTATCGTATAGAGAGCGGTTTTTTGAATTATTATTAAAATTGGTCAGTTTTTATTGGTCATTATTTTTATACGACACGACCAATCACCATGATACCAGCCCCATGTAAATCACCATGTCCTTCCCTTTCTCTGTGGCAAGTGTCACCGCGATCGGTTGAAGATCTTTGGAGGAGATATTTCACAAACGACTTTTTCTCAAAACCCGGAAAAATCCCCAAATATGCAAGTTTTTGAACGATTATTCCTCAATGACACGGAATTTCGGGAATCGGAAGGCGTCAGAACCTGACCATGGACAGTGTCCAATTACATGCAAAAAATTACGGTGATCGGATGTGTCATCTCGTACCTATTCTCGAATAACTAATTGTCTCGAGTCTCGTAAACAGAGCTCCGCTCAATAAACAGTCCTGATTTTAGTGTCTGGCTTACTGTTAATGTCTAGTTTACTATTAAATGACATGAAATAGGAAGATGTGGGGATATCACCCGCATTTCCCGATTTCATAATGAACAGTTTTCACGTTTTTTGAAGCGATGATACATGCTGAATTAGCCCGTAGTCATTCCATGCATTTGTGAAGAAGATTTCTTCCATTAATTCCATATCTGAAGCACAGGTGAAATATTATGCTACAAGAAAGCTTCGATTTGGTTGGACTGTAGAAAATATGAAGTTGTTCAGCACAGGAGTAACTAGGATTGAGCAACTAGGTCGCGGTTCAAGAGCAGACGTCAAAATCAATGTTTACAGTATGATTGAAACTGGAATTGAAACTTATGCAGCAGTTTTGGAAGCAGTTTTTACACTGTAAACCATTTTCTGAATTTCCCGAGCCATTTTCAGTGATTCTGTTTGTAAATTATTGAGGCACATTCCTGATACAACCTTTTTCATGAAATGATCGGAAAAAGCACGCTGCGTTTTACGGATTTGTCGTACCCCACGAAAATTCTGAAGTTTAAAAAATCCTTTCCCCAATTTCTTTCATATACGTAGTGCAATCAAAAAGTTCCGAGACTACGTACATTGCGCGCCAACAGATGGCAGTACGTGAATGCGCGAGCAGCGGTCAAAGGCAGTGACCTTCGTGAGTCATTGTGCCGAGTGGCGTCGTTCCGTGAACATCGGGAGCTGTGCTACTCGATATTTGGTGACCACGTGCAGAACACAGCTGCCATTTCGGTATGAACTCCAAACTAGAGCAACGAGCGAACATCAAATTCTGCGTCAAACTCGGCAAATCGGAGACGCATGAAATGTTGCGGCAGGCTTATGGGAATGAGTCGTGCGAAGTGTTTTGAGCGGCCGAACGGTACTGAAAGACGTCTAGAGGTCAGGGCACCCGTCTACGAGTAAAACCTCCGAAAACGTGGTCAAAGTTAGGAAACTGGTGCATTAAGTTCGTCGGAGAACCATTCAAGACATTGCTACCATCGTCAATGTGTCATACGGAACAGTACAATAAATTCTGACGTCGGTTTTGAACATTCACCGCATTGCTGCAGAGTTTGTGCCAAATATTCTGAACCCCGAACAGAAGGCGTTCCGTGTCGAACTCTGTCAAGATCTTCGTCAGCAGGGGGTGAATGAAGCAACGTTCCTGTCGTGCGTCATCACTGGGGACGAGACTTGGTTATGACCCGCAGACCAAACAACAGTCGCCGCAGTGGAAGAGCCCGGCATCTCTACGATCGGAGAAGGCCCGACAGGTTCGGGGCTCCACCAAAAGCAGTCTCCTCGTGTTCTTCCACATTCGTAGGGTTGTGCACCGTGAATTTCTCCCCCAGGGCCAGACCGTCACCTTCCTTTTCTACTGCGATGTTCTGCGGCGTCTTAGGGAGGACATTCGCCGCAAACGACCTGAGATGTGGCGAAGAGAGGCGATTTCCTGCTCCATGACGATAATGCCGCAGCTCACAGAGCGTTAGCAACACGCCAGTTTTGCAGCCGCAACAGCATGGCTACCCTTCCTCACCGGCCTTACTCGCCGGATTTGGGCCTCTGCGACTTCTTTCTGTTCCCGAAGACGAAGCTGAAGCTCAGGGGTCGCCGCTTTGAAACCGTGGGACAGATCCAGCGCGAATCGCAGACGGTGCTTGACACGATTCGCGAACAGGACTTCCACGGAGCGTTCTAACAGTGGCAAAAACACTAGCAGCGGTGTATCGCCGTCCAAGGATACTACTTTGAGGGAGATCAAAACCAGATTTTAGTAACGTAAGTACTTTTTTGTATATCGGCCTAGTCTCGGAACTTTCTGACCTCGTAAAAATTCCGTTCTCGCTTTTTTCGTATCCATATCATGGAAAATTTCCGATATTGAGTGATTTGCGGGAGTACATGAAGTTTAATTAACTACTAAATTGATTGTATGATGTCCGCGTATGAGTCTGCGGATCCCTTAATCCAAAAGCTATAGTAGTTATGAAAGGTAAATTTTATGTTTAGGAGTTTTTTTAAATAATAATCTAAAATAGTGCATTTAGGTTTTTTTAAAGATAATTGAAAGTCATTGTTAGTTTAATTACTTCTCAATTTCCAAAGCATTCTGTTGCTGCGAAAAATCCCAATGAAGAAATACGCAAATTCTAATAATTCTCCTACAGAAAAAATTAAATTATTACAAACGTATTCAGAAAAATAATAAGCTCCAACAGAAAATAAGATGACTAATTCGTCCATATTAATAACAAAACTATTTCGTAATGGAGCAATTAAAGTTCTACCTTATACGTGAGAAGGCTTCACGTGACTGACTAGCCCAGTGGTAAAACACGCGATTCCCGTTCTGAAGTCGCGCGTTCAAATCCCACTTGGGACGAGTGAGAAAGGGTGTAACTTTGTACGCTGCGACAGAAAGGATCTGAAAAAGTCAGAATCGAACATTTTGCGAAATTTCAGTAGAAACACGGAAAACTCCGTAAAGAATATTTTAAAAAATAAGCGGAATTACTGGTTACGGAAATTCTGTCAAAAAACTGAAGTTAGAAGAAAAGGAAACTTTTCAAACGGAAATGTCATTAAAATACAGACACCAAATGGCAACTTCGCTGCAAGATATTTTCAGGAATTTTCCATGAATATTTTTTAATGTCGTTAGAGACGGACACCTACGGGCAACTTCGCTGCAAGATGTTTTCAAGAATTTTCCATGAATATTTTTTAATGTCGTTAAAGACGGACACCTACGGGCAACTTCGCTGCAAGATATTTTCAGGAATTTTCCATGAATATTTTTAATGTCGTTAAAGACGGACACCTACGGGCAACTTCGCTGCAAGATATTTTTTAGGAATTTTCCATGAATATTTTTTAATGTCGTTAAAGATGGACACCTACGGGCAACTTCGCTGCAAGATATTTTCAAGAATTTTCCATGAATATTTTTTAATGTCGTTAAAGACGGACACCTACGGGCAACTTCGCTGCAAGATATTTTCAGGAATTTTCCATGAATATTTTTAATGTCGTTAAAGACGGACACCTACGGGCAACTTCGCTGCAAGATATTTTCAGGAATTTTCCATGAATATTTTTAATGTCGTTAAAGACGGACACCTACGGGCAACTTCGCTGCAAGATATTTTCAGGAATTTTCCATGAATAACTTTTAATGTCTTTAAAGACGGACACCTACGGGTAATTTCGCTGCAAGATATTTTCAGGAATTTTCCATGAATATTTTTTTACATTGTACGCACCATACTTTCTGATTTGTGCATTTTCAGAATTCGATTGTAATATATTTCACCGATTTTGGTAACCGTAGCAACTTCAAGTTCGCAATTCTTCTGGACCGTAATGGAAAACTTCCGATATTTTTTTCTGCGCAGTAATTGATATTCTTATTTATTCGTGAGCCGGGTGTGCTATCGTGCTAGTCATGCGTATTTGTGCCCGCGTGCACACTTGTGCGCTCGACAGTTAATAATGTAACATAGAGTTAAAGCACATACCTTATATGTTCTACATCAGAATTTGAAATGGACATAACAGGGTTATCATAATTATTTTAAAAATCAAAGTAGTGTAAAAGGAAGGGGCCAATCACATCTCAGTACGAAACATCACAACACACGATTAAGACATCCACAAGTAAAGTGGCTTCAACATTGCTTTAATGGGTTTTTGGGACCATTACAGAGAAACAGGGAAGAACGGGGCACAATACAGGAGCATATAACACGGACAGAGCACAAACAATGCAGGACATAAGCAATGGCATAACAAGAACGACTGAGGTACAAAAGCAGGACATATACACTGCTGGCCACCCAAAGTGCAACAGCAAGAAGGACAGGAGATAGCAAATCCAGATTTACTGGACACATAACAACAGATACAAAGATGAAACGATTGAGCTTACAGGCCCGTGCGACTTGCGGAACACGCAGACATCAATAGTTCGTGTGGCCCCCATGGCTGGCAATAACGGGTGTTGGCTTGGGGTATGTCGGTCCAGGCTGCTTCCACACGTTGACACATTTCATCAGGCGTAGCCGTTGGTGGTGTTTGCCGGGCCACTCGGTTGCCGATGAGCGACCAGACGTGTTCGATGGGCGACATATCAGGAGAACAGGTGGGCCACGGCAGCAGTAACAACTGGTGGACAGTGAAGAATTGTTGCACGATGCGTGCCACGTGCGGGCGCGCATTGTCCTGTTGAAACGTGGCCGCTGGCAGGTCCTGCAGGTAAGGGAGGACTACAGGCTCGAAAACGTCGGAGATGTAGCGGTGGCTGTTGAGTGTACCGGCGATGCGTATCAGAGGAATGCGGGTGCCATATCCAATTGCGCACCAAACCATAACGCCAGGTGACGGACCGGTATGGCGATGCATAATGCAGACGTAATACAGTCTCTCGCCGCGGTGCCGCCACACGCGGATCCAACCATCGTGGTGTTGCAGGCAGAAGCGGGATTCGTTGAAGAATACAATGTCGAGCCGTTCCGTAGTCCAGGTGCGGCGTTCAACGGCTCACTGCCGCCGCACTCGCCGGTGGTGTAACGTCAATGGTAATCGAAGTAATGGGCGCCGTGCTACAAGTTTCCGCTCCTGCAGACGACGTCGAACGGTACGTGCTGACAGAGGTTGTTGCGCAACACACCCTAATTCCTGTGCTAACGTTCGTGATGTGGCGGTGCTAGCCGTCAATGCCCGCCGCACAACATGCCGGTTCTCTCGTTCGGTGGTGTGCCGCGGCTGCTACAATCCCTCACGTCGGTCCGTCCGTCCCTCCTGCACCCACCGAATCCATACTCGCCTCACTGTGACTGGATGTCGTCCCACACGGGCGCCGATTTCTCAGTACGATAAACCGCTGTCGCGATAAGCCACTATTCTTCCTCTGTCGAACTCCGAAACGTGCTGGAATGACTGCCGTATTCTGCGACGATGCATCAGGAAGCTTCCCACGCACAGGTCTGGCAGCACAACAGACTTCCACTACTTGCACCCCGCCTTCTGTGCACCCTTCTTATAGTGCTTCTCGGTGGCGTGCCGGGCGCGCATGATTTGCATATGCCCTGCAATGCTAATCGTTTGCAAGTACTCTCGCGGGCGACGCATGCTGCGAATATCAGGCCAATCCGATGCTTCCTTCTTGGTGTTGCATTTTGGGTGGCCAGCAGTATACATGAGAGAACGGAGCAATACACAAAGAAAATGTACACTGAGTAGGCGAGGCAATTCGCAGGGTAGAGATGAGTACTCTTGAGACGAGGCGAAGTAGAAAAATCATAGAGCAGCACCAGGAAGGTTGAGGGGTTAGGGCAACATGCCCCTCAAGTCGTAGGCGGCTTGAGGAATTCATAGGAGCAGAGGATTTATTCATCGAGGGCGTGGAGATATTCTACCGGAGCAGGAAAGTCTTTAGGTCGCGGAAAAGGTAGAGGAAATGACCATCTAGAGGGCTGCAGTGATGACATATGTGCAGCGGTACGAAGTGCATAAGAGAACGTGGACGTCCATAGCTGGGATTGAGAAAAAGGCAAGGCCACTGAGAAGGACCGTGACGACTCAAAAAGGGCAGAGAGAGAGAGAGCAGAGATTCATTCATCCAATGCAGCAAGGAAGAAAAACGGGTCAGAAAAATCCTTCTGACTCGGAAAATGCGGGAGAGAAGGCTACAAGTAAACTGGGGTTACATTATTGTTGCTGCAAATTCTTCGGTTTACGCAGAAATTAGTTAAACAAAAGAAAAAATATTGAAAGAAATGCGGGATTACACCATATCATACAAATTTTGAAGATGACAATCCAATTTTTGGTGTAAATGTCACAAGGATGGTAAGTCAGATAATATCTGAAAACTTGAAAATTTCATCGTTTTTATATTCATATTAAGCGGGAACTTGAGACTTCATCGTTGTGGGTTGTGTAGTGGATAGCCTGGCGCTATATGGGAGACTCGGGTTCGAGTCCCGCTCCTGGACGATGAAAATTTTAAGTTTTCGGATATTACCTGACTTACCATCCTTGTCACACTTACATCAAAAATCGGATTGTCATCTTCAAAAAAAGAAAAAAATCTTATTCATTCCCAGTAACATAAACACTACGGAGTCGTAATTTTGAAGCAATTTATGGAAACATCCATTTGTGAAAATTGCAATTGGACAACCGTAGTTTTTTTAGCAGTTTACGACGGAAGATGTCGCCATATCTGACAGTCTCGTTTCCTACTGTTCGTCGACAATATGCAGAGGTTAGCCCGTTCACTTCTTTCACGATACTGTTTATTTCCAACGGTTCTTGGCAAAGATTTAGATGAGCAATTCCCGTCTCCTGAAATTATTTGTATGCCATAAAATGCCGACCGACTTAGACAAAGGCTGTCTTACTTCGACACATCAGACATGTAACGACGATGACCGTCTGAACCGATAACGAAGGCCATTGGCTGTATGAAGGTGTGACATCACGGGCAAATCCCGCAATGCACGTACGCCATTGGCTGATGGACTGAGTGGCGTTTCTCTAAGTTGTTTTCATCAGCGGTATCGCACATTGCTAATTTCACAAATTGCAAAGATTAAATGATTCATGAGCTGCTGTTTTTAAGCATAAAATTTTGTTTGTTTCTTAAAAAAATCTTTAAAATTCCATTTTTTCTGAAAAAAAAAAAAATAGGTTGCGTCTTATATATATTTTCCAAAAAATACGGTCATTTCGATATTTATGGAACAGAAAAAACACTACTCCTACATTAAATATCAAATTTCGTGGGCCTTACATGTGCCAGGATATCTGCCACTGTTCGTACTGTGAATACCCCCAGAACCAGAACTTGGAAATCGTGCATATTTAAATCTGAGCCGATATCTTTCGTTTTATGTCTATAAAGAAACAAGGCTATCATTTTTCATTTTGACATAGGACAACGACTAGCCCTGCGGATAGTATGGCTCGACTTACGGGCAACGTCTGTGACAAAATTAGGTACCAATTGATCATTATAGGGTTAAAAATACGTGCCGCACACTAGTCGTGTTAGCATATTCATAAACAGCATGGAGTCCAATTCGCGTGCTGCGCAATACAACGTGCGCGCGACGCTCACCTTGCTCCCTGTGCGCGTGGCAGGTAATGCAATATTTTTGGGTGTGCCGTCGCGTTTGACTCAGTCTATATCGTCAACCGTGAGTCAACACGACTGTACATGGTATCGTTTTCAAGCTCTCGACGAGATCTATTCAAATATATGAAGAACATTTTGCAGTAGTTTCAACTGAACATTTTAAAAATTGTTTTCTTGCGAACCGGTAAAAACTTTTAAAAATATCGCGGTTTATCTGGACAACCGTGAGTGCAAACCGATTGTGCTTGGTATCGTTTCAAAGCTCTCGACGAGATCTATTGAAATATATAATGAACATATTGCAGTGGTTCAAACTAAAATAAAAAAATGTTTTCGTGTGAACGGGTTAACATTTTCGACAATGCCGTGGAATTCGCAGAATGAACGCTAGCAAAAGTGGAGAAAATGAAAACGAGAGACAACAACAAGTGATGAGGAATGTAAGAAGCCCAAGAAGTCAGAGCACCACGTTGGGTAATTCGTGTATCAATTGTGTTCGCGATGTGTCCAGTATAGTTTGTAAAAATTACGTTAGCTACTTTTTATATCATAGAACTGTGTTGGCTATAACGAATTAAATAAACGCTTTGAAAAAAAAAACGACTAGCTCGTTTCAATCATCCGATCTGCAAGTCGTAGTCCAACGTTCCAGACTGACGGCTCAATCATAATATTTTTTTTATCATACTGACGGCTCAATCATAATATTTTTTTATCATACTGACGGCTCAATCATAACTGAGCCTACCTGTATTTTGTTTTGTGGTAAGCTTCAAATTATTTATTTAATTCAGTGCTGGATGTTCATAGAAACTGCGTCTCTGCTACGCAAATTTTAATAAATGTTTTTGTGTGTGTGTGTGTGTGTGTGTGTGTGTGTGTGTGTGTGATTCCGAATAATTCATAAGCATTCTAAGTTTTAAAGTTTTGTCACTTTTGAAAAGATCTTGGCACTTAAATAAAGAAAAAAAAACTAAGTCGCTATGATTTGGTGAGATTACTGTTTAATTTTGGGAACTTAATAGCGTTTACCGAAAGAATAAAAAATGCAAACAAAATTGTGTTACGCAAGGTTCATAATATTCTTACGATTTCTTCGAACTTAGGGAGCAGGCTTTCGAGAGATGATAATAAATTTTCCCGCTATTTATTTTTCTCATGAAACCGCGAGTTGTCCTTTGTTGTTAAGTAAACGGTGTCAGCAGCTATAACTGATGGATTATGTACCTAGTGATATCCTTCCTACGGAAGCTGAAAAATTCTCTCCCTTTTTCTGCTGAAAAAAAAAATGTCTTTGTTTGCAGCGGGGAGAGTAGGAAGACAGTTTTCTTTACTGTAAGTAATGCCGGCCAGAATTTATGGCAGGTATAAAATCCGTGCGACAGATATATTTCATATATATATATATATGCAAAGTGGGGGAAAGCTTTCTTATTTTCAATTTCAGAATTTTATATTTAGTTTTCGTCAAAGTTTTGCCTTCGCCGTTCCAGAAAATCTTCCAAATTAATTTAATTAATTCAGTGTTAGTTGACGTAAAATTTAATTTCGTACAGGCTCTTTTAGAAAGATTACTTGGTCAAAGCATTCATGCACTCAAGAAATAATAAATCAGCACCAAAACACGGTACTAATCCTTTTGCAAAAATGTTGAATTTGCATACACTCCGCAGGCAAAAAGAACAGGTTTGGGACATATAAAACAATCTCCCAAGAAGGGTGACCTGATGCCTTTTCGGAATGGGAGAACATTTTTATTAAAGAAAAGGACACAATAAATTTGTGCAAAAATAAATATGAATGCACATACTCCGTGTTTAAAAATTTTACAGTTTGAGAGTTTATATGTGTAAAACTTTAAAAAAAAGGGAAACATATTTTAGTCTATACAAATTTGGAAGATGTGAATCCGTTTATTGGTGTAAATATGAAATGGATGTTATATTAGATAATATCCGAAAACTTGAAAATTTCGTCGTCCTGGGGTGGAAATCGAAGCCGCGTCTCGTGGATGGTGCCCGAGTATGCTAACCACTACACCACCCAGAACGACCAACATTCAAGTTTCCGATTGTAATTGTACATTGGTATAATCTCGTATTTCATTCATTGAGATTTTAGTCTGTTGGACGTTTTTACTTACATTTTTCACTGGATGAGACTTAGTTCAGTAGATCAGGTTTCTTTAACAAATAATTGTGAAATTCAGAGTCTTTCAAAATGTATTTAACTAGCAGCGTACTCCTCACAGGTTGATAAGTAACCTGTTCCTTTCATCAGTCTTCTCTAGACTAATTAATGAAAAAAAACTCTTTCGATACTATGGTATAATGAATTCACTTTTTTCTAATATAATGAATTATAATGAATTCAATGCTTCTACTAATGCTTGTTGTTTGTTAATTATATCATGAATAAACTTTCCTGCTAGTAGTGTAGTAATAATAATGAACAAGCTTTTAACTGCTAGTAATGTTGTAGTAGTAATTAAGATGAATAAAGTCTTAATGCTAGTTGTTAATAATAACAACTAATGAAATAAACCTAACAGCCAGACAGAGGTCTGACAGTACTATGAACTGAGAAAAACGTACTTACTAAGACAATCTTTTATTTGGTAAACTTCTATTATTTATCCACACTCACTTCATCGGTCACACAACTACTCGATATCTGGCTCTCACGTAAACGAAGATCTCTTTATACACGAAACAAAGCTCTCACGCACATAAACAACCGCTCTCTCTATACAACAACAGCTCTCTGACACATAAACAACAGCTCTCTCTATACAACAACAGCTCTCTGACACATAAACAACAGCTCTCTCTATACAACAACAGCTCCCTGACACATAAACAACAGCTCTCCTAAGGTATCGTTGAAAGCGCCTATTTATACTGGCTACCACCACGTCATGACTTACACTCATTGCCAGATCTCATTCAGCGGGAGAAATAACATCTCGTTCAGTAAGAAGATAATTTACATAGTAAAATAAAATAACCAGAAATAGTAAAATCAAAAGGAAAGTGAATCTAGAGTATACGTTACAATGGTTGGAACCTAGTAGTGAAAAACAAATTCCCAAATCTTTAAAACTTCTGAAAAACAGCCCCAATGCCTTACTGTTTTTGAAATATATCACCCATTGTAACTGCAGCAACTAGTCAAAAAATCTTCACCTTGGGCTGCAAGAAATTTCTTAAACCAAAACGTGACCAAAAGGTTTGTCATCCTCAATTTCAGCACCCCTTTCCTTAAGGTAAATAAGACTTTGCAGTATGTTATCAAAATTTAAGGTTTCTGACTCTTTTTGAAGAAACGTCGGTTCAAAGCAGTCAAATTCTTCTAAAGGAATTGTCCACTTCTTTAAATATTTAATGCAGAAGTCGTACAACAACAAAGTTTCCGGAACAAAGGCATTCTTCTAAAGATCTTCTCGCTCTTTACAGCGTTTCCTCTGAGCTTTCGACAACAGGGTACTTCTTACCTTCAAAAGAAGAAAGTGTTCACTCAGTCATCTTGCAACAATTCCACCACAGACTTAACACATGATCTTACGTCCAATACTAGTTTTTATCTCTTTGAGTTCCTTCAACTGTTGCATGAAAAACTGACATCCATGAATGAATACCTTACAAATAGGCGTCAGCCATTTCATCTTCAAAACAATGCGTTATTATTTTTGGAACTTTTGCCTGAGACAAAGAGTAAGAATTAAGGGAGGGGAGCAATTTAATGATCCTTTCAACGGCAGGAAAAAGTTCAAGCACCTAGTTTTCCAGTGGTAAAGTCACTGCTGGCACTGAACATCCACGAAGTCACAGTACTCTTTTAAGGTTTCATTGAGAACAGTGAAAAAATATATAAAAAAAAGCATATTTTTATTATTAATAGATTAATGCCATAGCTGAGCAGTAAATGAATACGTAGGAATGACTGAAATGAATGAATACATTTTAGCGGTGGCTGGATAGGATATATGATTAAAATAAAAGGATTTGATCAAAATGTATTTCTATTATTCCTTATTGAAAAAGCCGGATATTTGAGCTATTTCTCTTAATGCCTGGAGGACATGGTAAGAAAAGGAGGACATGTCCTCCAAAGGCCGGACGTCTGGTCACCTTGTTCCCAAGTGCATATGCACAAATTGTTATTTCATATTTTTTATGACATTCAAATTTTTTGTCTCACATATTGGAACAAAAAACGCTTTACGAATTCCGAAGGCTTCATACTCCGAAGGTACGCCAGGGATTAGGAAGTTTTTTTCTACTTACCCAAATGACTTCGGCCAATATTAAGCCAGAAATGGATACCGGACACTCTTTATGAGGAATATGCTCCGTTAGAACTAGATCCTCCGGAACTGGGAAGCTCTTGAAAGGCAGCACTTTTGTCAACTACGAAATACTGTGTGCCAAACACTGTATACCAACTTTGGTCGACTGACAACCAAGAGGGAGATGCAGTGGCTGTCCTGTAACCTGGGATATTCTGTGACAATGGAAGAGTTCAGGATATAAGTGCGCACAAAAGTAGCGGCGGGGAGTTTTGTCGAGGAGCAGGCAACGAATCCAGGGTATGAGGAAACGCGAAAAAAATGCCCACGGAAAAATGTCCACTTCTCGAAAATAGCGAAAGATGCCCACAGAAAATATGTGTGATGTATTCTTACGTCGTTACAGTGGTGTGCAAGACTTATTTGACGAAGTGGAAAAAGTAAAATAACGCTGTAAAGAGAAGCAGCAACAAAACGTAACAGACGTTCGATTGTGTGCTAGATTTGACGAAATGGCCTGTCGAGAACATCTTCATGATCTCATTAGTGGTCGAATAACTGGGAGGCTCAAAGACAGGGGGCAAACTGCGATAAGAATCGCCCAAGAGTTCTGTATCGCCGACAGCATCGTACCGCGCGTGTGTTCGGCCTTCGTAATTACAGGTACAGCTGTGAGAAATGGTCCGTGGAGAATGTTCTGATGATTTTACTCGTGGTTGAATAATTGGAAGGCCCAAGGAGGGACGAACTGTGATGAGTGTGGACCAAGAGTTCGACATCACCCATAGCATCCTATCGCGTATGTGGTCGGCCTTCTGGAATACAGGTACAGCTGTAAGAAATGGTCCGTGGAGAATGTTCTGATGATTTTACTCGTGGTTGAATAATTGGAAGGCCCAAGGAGGGACGAACTGTGATGAGTGTGGACCAAGAGTTCGACATCACCCATAGCATCCTATCGCGTATGTGGTCGGCCTTCTGGAATACAGGTACACCTGTGAGAAATGGTCCGTGGAGAATGTTCTGATGATTTTACTCGTGGTTGAATAATTGGAAGGCCCAAGGAGGGACGAACTGTGATGAGTGTGGACCAAGAGTTCGACATCACCCATAGCATCCTATCGCGTATGTGGTCGGCCTTCTGGAATACAGGTACACCTGTGAGAAATGGTCCGTGGAGAATGTTCTGATGATTTTACTCGTGGTTGAATAATTGGAAGGCCCAAGGAGGGACGAACTGTGATGAGTGTGGACCAAGAGTTCGACATCACCCATAGCATCCTATCGCGTATGTGGTCGGCCTTCTGGAATACAGGTACACCTGTGAGAAATGGTCCGTGGAGAATGTTCTGATGATTTTACTCGTGGTTGAATAATTGGAAGGCCCAAGGAGGGACGAACTGTGATGAGTGTGGACCAAGAGTTCGACATCACCCATAGCATCCTATCGCGTATGTAGTCGGCCTTCTGGAATACAGGTACAGCTGTGAGAAATGGTCCGTGGAGAATGTTCTGATGATTTTACTCGTGGTTGAATAATTGGAAGGCCCAAGGAGGGACGAACTGTGATGAGTGTGGACCAAGAGTTCAACATCACCCATAGCATCCTATCGCGTACGTGGTCGGCCTTCTGAAATACAGGTACACCTGTGAGAAATGGTCCGTGGAGAAAGTTTTGATGATTTTACCCGTGGTTGAATAATTGGGAGGCTCACGGAGAGACGAACTGTGATTGCCCAAGACTTCGGTATCGCCCTTAGCATCCTATCGCGTGCGTGGTAGGCCGATTATAGGTACAGCTGTGAAAAATGGCCCGTAGAGAATGTTCTGATGATTTTACTTGTGGTTGAATAATTAAGAGGCTCAGGGAGAGATGATCAGTGTGACCCAAGAGTTCGGTATCGCCCTTAGCATCCTATCGCGTGGGTGGTCGGCCTTGTGGATTAAAGGTACAGCTGTGAGAAATATTCCGTGGAGAATGTTCTGATGGCTTCACTCGTGGTTTAATAATTGGGAGGCTCAAGGAGGGACGAATTGTGATGGCCGAAAAGTTCGGTATAGCCCATAGCATCCCATCGCGTACGTGGTAGGCCTTGTGGATTACAGGTACAGCTGTGAGAAATGGTCCGTGGAGAATGTTTTAATGATTTTACTTGTGGTTGAATAATTGGGAGGCTCAAGGAGAGCTGAAATGTTATGAGTGTGGCCCAAGAGTTCGGTATCGTTCATAGCATTGTATCGCGTGCGTGGTAAGCTTTCGGATTACAGGTACCGCTGTGAGAAATTGCCCGTGGAGAATGTTCTGATGATTTTACTTGTGGTGAATAATTGGGAGGATCAAGAAGGGGCGAGCTGCGATGATTATTGCCCAAGAGTTCGGTATCGCTCATATCCCGGTGGCGCGGTGGTATATGTAACCATTTGTCCCAGATGACCTGGGTTCACATCTCAGGGATGCATCGTGCTGTGTTTGGGTTACGGCATTGCATTTATTCCTTCCGTGGAACCCATGGCCCTAAATTAGAGACCGGTCGCGGCTTATGACCATTGGAGTTGCTCACGGTGGTCGTTAAATCCCTAAATGAAAAGAACTACCTCCTCCATGTTTTAAAGCACTCTGATCGGCGTTTTAAACCTGAGCTTTCGAACAATTCGTTTTATTAACATCAAATAGTTGTCTGAGATTGTTTGAAGTATTACATATTGCGCAACGACAACAAGTAGTGTCAATACAAATTCAAGATAAGGGTGATCTAACCTATTCCCTTCAACTACCGTGCAATATTACAGTTGGACTTCTCCCAATATAAATATTATTGCATTCGGCATATAACGTCATTTTTGTAAGCAAAACATAACTGAAATATAGTAATTATTTTGTAAGCAAAACATAAGAAGAAATATTATAATGGGAATATATTAGGGGGTATGCAAAATTTTTCGCCGACACCGCTAGCGGGTGCTGTAGGGGTCTAACCGGCAGGCAAACCGTGCGGTCAGTTTGTACACGAAGCCAAGCATAGCGGTCGATAAAGTTCATTTGCGGCACTGTTTGTTATTTGTTATTCATGTTTAATTTAGGGAAAACTGCGAGTGTAGCATACGGTTCAATATGTCAAGCGTATGGCGAAGCGGTTATGGGTGAGAGGACGTGTCTAGAATAGTTTGCCAAGTTTAAGACAGGTGATCTAAGCTTGGAAGATAAGCCACGTGCTGATAAACCGCAGGAACTCACAGGCGAGGAGCTCGAATCGCTGTTGCAAGAGTTGTCCACAAAAGCGACCACGTAACTGGCGAAGCGTTTGAAAGTGACTCAATCGACGGTGGTACGGCATCTACAGGCCTTGAGAAATATCCAGAAGATTGGTAAGTGGGTTCCGCATACTTTAACGGAGTGTAATATTGGTCAACGATTGAGAATCTGCATGTCGTTGCTGAAGAGGTTAAGAACAATTTCCTTGTGTAAGGTTGTCATCGGGGATAAAACATGGGTTTATTGCGACAACCACGTACGCAAGCGATCCTGGATCGACCCAGGCCAACCGTCAATATCCGTTGCAAAGCAGGATATCCTTGGGGAAAAGGTGCTGTTGTGTGTGTGATGGGGTATGCATGGAGTGGTTTACTTCGAACTGTTGAATCCGGACCAGCCAATCACTGCACAATGATATAGCTATCAGTTGATGAAACTGAAAGTCGCAATTGAGCAACAACGCCCATTGACCAGTAAAGGACACCGCCCGGTCATCCCGGTACACAATAATGTTAGACCACATGTCGGTGCCACCTAGAAATCAACCCTTGAACAGTTACACTGGGAGGTTTTACCGCACCCAGCTTACGCTCCGGACATTGCACCCTCAGACTTTCAACTGTTTTGCTCTATGCAACACACCCTAGACGAACAGTGGTTCACCACAGCTCCAGAGGTTGAAAATTACGTCACTGCGTTCTTCAGCTCAAAACCCGAGCCCTGCTATCACAGGGGCATTCATTTGTTGCCTGAAAAATGGCAAAAGGTTATTGATGCTAACGGCCAAGATTTCCTTGAATAAATGTGTACTGGTTTTCTGATGGTTTCTGTCTCCTTTCTCCTTAAAACGGCGGAAACGTTTTCATACCCCTAATAAGAACACCAAGTGAAATTCTGATGCTACATTTTGAATGTTATATTTCTCAATGTGTTTATCTTCGTTCATATATATATATATATATATATATATATAAATATGCCAATTTTGTATGTACGATGAGGCTAATATAAATGCAGTTAGTATTTGGAAATTTACTAACTATATTTTTAATGTTTCAGTAAATGTAAAAAAGGAAGAGAAAATGAGATAAGCCGTATTTTTATTGTCGCCAAAATGTTGAATTTAGTAAGTTTATTTTTTTACGTACCAACGATACCAGTTTTTTTAACCTCCGATCTACCAGTCAGAGAATCCACCGCGCAAAGTTGAAAAAAAAATTAAGGTACGGTCACCCAAATTGTGCTAAATCCGAGTGATGCCTGCACCGTGTGAGGTATCATTGGTTGTAAACACGATAGCCTCTAGCCAATCAATGACAGTGACGCTTTTCAGAGATTTAATCGTCGCGAGAGAAATGAGGCTCACCCATTGTTGCTCTGGCGGCATTACAAAAATTGGGATTAATTCCATCAACGGGGACCATACAAGAGTCACGAATGGAGTGTTATAAACATGCGATAGCCAGCACTCTAAATATTACAGGGTGATTTCAGTGATGTTTCTGACGGACGGAAATATGCGTTGTAGCAGTTTTTAAACACGTTTTTAGTGACGGAATATTAAATTTCATACGCTTTCGGAATAGATAAACATAATACTGCATTTTGGAAGGTTGCATCGCGACCCAGGTTAAGAATAATCATTGTCAATCATTATCAATCCACTGCTCACTGAAGGTCTTCCCAAGTTTTTTACACAACGGACTCCATGTCACTCCTGTATGCTCTCGAAATTCATCCACCCATCTTCTATGTGGTCTTCTTCTGGGTTTTTTTCTCTTCTTTGGTATGCAATCTAATATTTCAGTTGCCCATGGGTGGGTCGGTCTTCTTATGGCAATACGTACAGCTAAATACCGTTTCAGGGATTCTGCGTTGATTATGATGAATTCCACACTTATCATTTACCGGATCCACAAGTTTCCCTTATCTTTCCTGATTATATCAAGAATGTATCTCTCCACGCTTCTTTCAGTTGTCTGCAGCCGCTGTATGTCTCTTACTGTAGTTAAGAGCCATGTCTGTACTCCACACGTGAGAACTGGAAAAAAATGTATTGACTAAACGTTTTCCCTTTAAGACGTAATACTACACTGCTGGACAATTGCTAAGGACAGATCATAAACGGCTATATAGCGCATAAAAAAGTAAGTGTGGTTGGATGCCAAGTGAAATAAAATAATGTCAGAATGCCAGGACATTACAAGGAAGACAATTTATTGTGCTCTGAAATCCAGAAGGCTTTGGAACGTGTTCAAGGGACAAACAGGCCATTTTGTGCAGAATACGTAAACGTGAAAAAATGCAATTACCGTCCGCATGCGTTCCGGCGTAAGATGTCAATACGGGATATGGCCACCATGGAGGGCGATGCAAGATTCCACACGTCGTGTCATGCTTTGCACAACATTATCAAGCAGCTGTTGGGGTAATTTATCGCATTCCTCTGTCAGTGCACGGATGAGGGCGTCCTTGTTTATTGGAGGGCATTGGCGACCAGCAAGACTCCTCCCCAAAGCATCCCAGACATTTTCAATGGGATTCAGATCTGGAGAACGTGCTGACCATACGAGGCGTTGAATATCCTCGCTCTCAAGACACTCTTGGACAGCGACTGTTCGATGACATGTTGCGTTGTCCTCCATGAAAATGAATCTATCACCGGCAGCACCACGGAACATGCGAACATGAGGTAGCAGAACATCATTAATGTATCGTTGGCCAGTCATAGTCCCAGTTGGAAGCACATAGAGGGACGTACGGCCATTGATCATGATACCAGCCCATACCATGACACTACATGTCGGATATCGGTCCCTTTCCTGTATGTTTGCTGGACAATATGAAGTACCACTATCACGCCAGATCAGTTGTCGTCGACAATCAGACGATAGACTGTATCTACTCTCATCTGAAAAGAGGACAGAAAACCAGTCGTTATCAGTCCAATTGCGATGTTGATGGCACCATTGCAAACGGGCGGTACGGTGACGTCTGGACAATAGGATGCACACAACAGGACGGCGGGCGTATAATCCTTCTTCATGCAAATGCCGGCGACAGTTTTTCGGGAGATCCGCTTGCCAGTAGCAGCCATAAACTGATTTGCTACCTCACTAGCTGTGCTGCGCCGGTGTCTTTTTGTTGATAGCACTATGTATCGATCTTCTGCAGGTGTCGTACTGCGAACACGACCTCCCCCGTGACGTTTGCTACACTCTCCATTTGTTTGAAATGATTTCCAAAGCCTTGAAACAACACTGTGGCTGACGTCGAACTCCCTGGCAACATCTGTTATTTTTCGCCCTTCTTCAATCTTGCCAATAATACGGCCACGCGTAAAATCATCTAGGTGATGTCGGGAAGACATAGTGAAAATTGCAAGTTCGTCAATTGATTCTTTCCCTTTCAACTTTGCGTTTGAACAACAACGGTCAATACGCGTCAAATCCTTTATATCTCTTATCAGCGCTATGACGTCACGAACAAGTTCGGCAATCCAAAATTTGCATACGCACAACACGTCTTACTGTATCCCGCACTTATGCTAATTTCCACATTTTCCTGCCTTCCATTTTATGGTTGCTATCGTTGCTATTGTCATCCGTCCTTAGCAATTGTCCGGCAGTGTATATCGCTCTTGAAAACTGCATTTATTATATCATTGTCAACCATTATCAATCCACTGCTGGACGAAGGTCTCCCCAAGTTTCATCCACAACGGTCTGTCTTGTGCCAGTCTCCTCCATGTCACTCCTGCATACTTTCGAATTTCATCCACCCATCTTCCATATGGTCTTTTTCTGGGTCTTTTCCTGTCCCTTGGAATCCAGTCTAAAATTTCAGCTATCAATTTATGGTCAGTCCTTCTGGCAGTATGTCCAGCCTATTGCCATTTCAGGGATTTTACTCTGATCATGATGTCTTCCACTCTTGTCATTTTTCGGATCCACGAGTTCCTCTTCTTATGTCTTCTGGTTACACCAAGCATGCATCTCTCCATGCTGCTTTGTGTTGTCTGCAGTCTTTGCATGTCTCTTTTAGTTAAGATCCACGGCTCTGCACCATTTGTAAGCACTGGAAGGATGCACTGATCAAACACTTTTCTTTTAAGACAAATGGCATATTGCTCTTCAAAATTATACTGTTTCTTCCAAAAGCTCTCCAGGCAAGTTTTATACACCGATTAATTTCTTCATCAATGTGACCCTCACTTAATATTTGCTGTCCAAGATAAATGTAGGTATTGGTTACCACCAGCTTTCCCCCATCAATCGATAAATTTTCATTTCTTGTAAAAGCATTGTACATCACTTTTGTCTTCTGAAAGTTCATTTTTAATCCCACTTCTTTACTCTTGTCAGCAAGTTTCTGGATCATACTCTGCAGCTCTGATGGGGTAGTTGAAAAAATGACTACGTCATCAGCAAAACGAATGTGAGTTAGATAATCTCCATTAATCTTTATCCCTTTGCTTTCCCAGTTCAGTGATTGAAAGACATTTTTCAATATGGCATTAAAGAGTTTGCGAGACATAGTGCCACCTTGTCTCACTGCCTTTCTAATTTTTGTGGGTGCTGTATTCTCAAATAGCCGAATCTTTGCACTTGCATTTTTATAGATGTTAATATACAAATATATATACATATATATATATATATAGAACATATATATATATATATATATATATATATACATATATAAGGGACAGGAAAAGACCCAGAAGAAGACCACATGGAAGATGGGTGGATGAAATTCGAAAGTATGCGGGAGTGACATGGAGGAGACTGGCACAAGACAGACCGTTGTGGAGGAAACTTGGGGAGACCTTCGTCCAGCAGTGGATTGATAATGGTTGACAATGATGATGATGATGATGATATAACATATATATGTATATACATATATATATAGAACAAGTTGCACGTGAACAAATTATCAGAAAAATCCAAAATGTTGATGCAAAAAAGAAGAGAGATGAGGACATTTATAGAAGATGTGACTTCCAAAGTGGAATATATAGAGCTATGCAAGACAGTACGAAAAAGGATCACTGAAGACGTAAGGAAATTCAACTGTGAACTAGTAAGGAAAGCAATTGGAAACAACCAAAGCCTAAAGATAGCAAAGGGACATCTCAGTAAGGGAAGAAAACAGATTATGGCACTGAGAAAAGAAGATGGTTCTGTAACAAAAAATAGAGGCGAAATTTTGACAAGAGTGAAAGATTTCTACTCCAACTTATATGAACGAGATGATACATGTACTCCAGGCATCATGAAAGGTACCAGTACTAGAGTTCTCCCAGTAATCCCAGCAGAAGTTGCACATGCAATCAAGAACATGAAGCGGGGAAAAGCTCTAGGAGAAGATGGAATTACTCAAGACATCATACAAGAAACAAGTGGAGAAATCGAAACAGTACTCGCCCACATTTTCACTCGATGCCTTAATGAAGGGAAAATTCCTGAGGATTGGAACAACGCTACAATGATCTTGCTACATAAAAAAGGTGACATTGAGGATCTCAGAAGCTACAGACCTATCAGCTTCCTATCAGTGGTTTATAAAATATTCACTAAAGTTCTTTCACACCGCTTGAAGGTAACACTGGACATGGCTCAACCGAGAGAACAAGCTGGATTCAGGAGTGGCTACAGCACAATAGATCATATCCACGTACTGAGAGAACTAATTGAAAGAGCGAGGGAATATGAACTTCCATTGTGCATGGCTTTTATTGATTATGAAAAAGCCTTTGATTCGGTGAAACCATCAGCAGTTACAATGGCTCTGAAATCCTGCGGTATTGAAGATGCGTACATTAATATTATTAATAACATCTATGAAAATGCAAGTGCAAAGATTCGGCTGTTTGAAAATACAACACACATAAAAATTGGAAAAGGAGTACGACAAGGTGACACCATATCTCCGAAGCTCTTTAATGCCACATTGGAAAATGTCTTTCATTCACTGAACTGGGAAAACAAAGGGAAAAAGATTAATGGAGATTATCTAACCCACCTTCGTTTTGCTGATGACATAGTCATTTTTGCAACTACCCTATCAGAGCTGCAGAGTATGATCCAGGAACTTGCTGACAAGAGTAAAGAAGTGGGATTAAAAATGAACTTTCAGAAGACAAAAGTGATGTTTAATGCTTTTACAAGAAATGAATATTTATCGATTGATGGAGAAAAGCTGGAGATAACAGACACGCATGTTTATCTTGGACAGCAGATATCAGGTGAGGGTCACATTGATGAAGAAATTAATCGGCGTACAAAACTTGCCTGGAGAGCTTTTGGAAGAAACAGCACAATTTTCAAGAGCAATATGCTATTATGTCTCAAAAGAAAAGTGTTTGATCAATGCATCCTTCCAGTGCTTACGTATGGTGCAGAGACGTGGACCTTAACTAAAAGAGACATACAAAGGCTGCAGACAACTCAAAGCAGCATGGAGAGGTGCATGCTTGGTGAAACCAGGAGAGATAAGAAGAGGAACTCGTGGATCCGAAAATGACAAGAGTGGAAGACATCATGATCAGAGTTAAATCCCTGAAATGGCAATGGGCTGGACATACTGCCAGAAGGACAGACCACCGATGGACAGCCGAAATTTTAGATTGGATTCCAAGGGACAGGAAAAGACCCAGAAGAAGACCACATGGAAGATGGGTGGATGAAATTCGAAAGTGTGCGGGAGTGACATGGAGGAGACTGGCACAAGACAGACCGTTGTGGAGGTAACTTGGGGAGACCTTCGTCCAGCAGTGGATTGATAATGGTTGACAATGATGATGATGATGATATATATATATATATATATATACGTATGTAGCTTATGACAAATTTGTGTGACCAATCAATTAATAAGTGGATGTAGCGTAAACGTCGAGACCCTTATTTCTGAAAAAAAAAGGTCTCTTGTAATTCACCGAAATATTCGGTAATAAAAATCGCGTTACTGTTCGGTCTAATGGAGAAATTACATAATGTTTTGAATTGAATGTTTATTCGTAGGTGAAAATCCTCTTTCTTTTTGCTTTTACTCATTCCAATTATATTTTCATATTCGATGACAAATGGTGCGGAATTATTTGTTTTTTTGCCAAAAGAAACGCTCGTTTGTGTTCTAATACATGGAGTTAAAGTTAATTATCCACCTATTTTTCTATTGTTTTTTGTCTTTGCAATAAAGAGAAAAAATAGAAATTAAAGGAAATTCTCATTTCAGGAAAAATAATTCAACAAATGTTTTCTAAAAAAAGAAACCGGTACAAATGGAATAAATTCGAAACTACTGAAAGGATGGCTTAAAAAATGTCTGTTTAAAATGACTACATTAATAAAAATACATTTTCTTATTATACATATGAAATATCGAAAAGAGAAAATAATAAGCGTTGGAAACTATTTCCTCACCAAGTAAAAAAAAAATGAATCGTTCAGCCACTTATACATTAATGAGAAAACTTATCAAACAAACAAAAGGACGTGCAGGGAAAAACATTCATTTAAATAACGATTCTGTTATTTGACGCCATGTTAGCTTTGATACTGAAGGGAAAGAAAAATTTACGGGGAAATTTGTTTCTTACACGTAATTAACGAACGACTGAATTTAGTTCTAACAGTAATGTACAACAGCGTCTTTGCCTTCTTGATCATTTTATTCCTAACATCTGTTATGAGGAATTTTTATGCTTTCTGTCATTAATTAGCAAGACGACTGATGAAGACATTTCCCATAATTCATTGCAGCTTCTCGACGGAAACTATGCTCTCGATGAACACTAACTACAGCAGTGATAGTAATTTGAGTTTAGAAAAGCGAATGTTTGGTTTAAAATTAAAATTTATATTCGGATTTTCTGCTGTAAAATATGTGAATTAGCGATACTTTCAAGCGGATGATAATGAAATGAAGAACCAAATAAGTTGAAGAAAGAGGAAAGATTGCATAAAAATAAGCGTACGTTGGATCTTCGGTAAGTGGAATCTTTTTCAACAAAATCTGTAGATTAACAATTATTCTTCGTTCAAATTTTTCGTAAACAGGAAAGCATTCCTTCAAGTAGGCGAATTCTTCTCTTCCATACACACTGGTGTTTTTTCCGCTGGTATACCTGTAAGAAGAGGAAAAACAAGATGGGCAAATGACAAATACCTAACGTAGGTTTACTGCTAAAGATGAGTGTACCATAGGTTTACTTCCTAACCTATGCTCTAGTCATGGCCATAGATGGAAACGTGTCACGGGTAACCGGATCAACAATTTCTTGCGGGTCAAACGGGTCGGGTCAAGGTGTTCCTGACCCGATTTCGACCCGGCCTTATTTTCATATGCGTCATAACTTGCGAAAGACCCCTGAAGTGTTAATTTTTCAAAGAACACTTCAGGAGTCCTTGAAATAATTCTTCAGAGCTACAGAGTATGATCCAGGAACTTACTGCCAAGAGTCAAGAAGTGGGATTAAAAATTAACTATCAGAAGGCAAAATTGATGTACAATGCTTTTAAAAGGAATGAATATTTATCCATTGATATGGAAAAGCTGGAGATAACCGATACCTACATTTACCTTACACAGCAGATATCAAGCAACGGTCACATTGATGAAGAAATTCATCGTCGTATAAAAACTTGCCTGGAGAGCTTTAGGAAGAAACAGTACACTTTTTAAAACCAATATGCCATTATGTCTTAAAAGAAAAGTGTTTGATCAATGCATCCTTCCAGTGCTTACGTATGGTGCAGAGACGTGGACCTTAACTAAAGGAGACATACAAAGGCTGCAGACAACTCAAAGCAGCATGGAGAGGTGCATGCTTGGTGTAACCAGGAGAGATAAGAAGAGGAACTCGTGGATCCGAAAAATGACAAGAGTGGAAGACATCATGATCAGAGTTAAATCCCTGAAATGGCAATGGGCTGGACATACTGCCAGAAGGACAGACCACCGATGGACAGCCGAAATTTTAGATTGGATTCCAAGGGACAGAAAAAGACCCAGAAGAAGACCACATGGAAGATGGGTGGATGAAATTCGAAAGTTTGCGGGAGTGACATGGAGGAGACTGGCACAAGACAGACCGTTGTGGAGGTAACTTGGGGAGACCTTCGTCCAGCAGTGGATTGATAATGGTTGACAATGATGATGATGATGATATATATATATATACGTATGTAGCTTATGACAAATTTGTGTGACCAATCAATTAATAAGTGGATGTGGCGTAAACGTCGAGACCCTTATTTCTGAAAAAAAGGTCTCTTTGTAATTCACCGAAATATTCGGTAATAAAAATCACGTTACTGTTCGGTCTAATGGAGAAATTACATAATGTTTTGAATTGAATGTTTATTCGTAGGTGAAAATCCTCTTTCTTTTGCTTTTACTCATTCCAATTATATTTTCATATTCGATGACAAATGGTGCGGAATTATTTGTTTCTTTGCCAAAAGAAACGCTCGTTTGTGTTCTAATACATGGAGTTAAAGTTAATTATCCACCTATTTTTCTATTGTTTTTTGTCTTTGCAATAAAGAGAAAAATAGAAATTAAAGGAAATTCTCATTTCAGGAAAAATAATTCAACAAAGGTTTTCTAAAAAAGAAACCGGTACAAATGGAATAAATTCGAAACTACTGAAAGGATGGCTTAAAAAATGTCTGTTTAAAATGACTACATTAATAAAAATTCATTTTCTTATTATACATATGAAATATCGAAAAGAGAAAATAATAAGCGTTGGAAACTATTTCCTCTCCAAGTAAAAAAAATGAATCGTTCAGCCACTTATACATTAATGAGAAAACTTATCAAACAAACAAAAGGACGTGCAGGAAAAACATTCATTTAAATAACGATTCTGTTATTTGACGCCATGTTAGCTTTGATACTGAAGGGAAAGAAAAATTTACGGGGAAATTTGTTTCTTACACGTAATTAACGAACGACTGAATTTAGTTCTAACAGTAATGTACAACAGCGTCTTTGCCTTCTTGATCATTTTATTCCTAACATCTGTTATGAGGAATTTTTATGCTTTCTGTCATTAATTAGCAAGACGACTGATGAAGACATTTTTCATAATTTATTGCAGCTTCTCGACGGAAACTATGCTCTCGATGAACACTAACTACAGCAGTGATAGTAATTTGAGTTTAGAAAAGCGAATGTTTGGTTTAAAATAAAAATTTATATTCGGATTTTCTGCTGTAAAATATGTGAATTAGCGATACTTTCAGACGGATGATAATGAAATGAAGAACCAAATAAGTTGAAGAAAGAGGAAAGATTGCATAAAAATAAGCGTACGTTGGATCTTCGGTAAGTGGAATCTTTTTCAATAAAATCTGTAGATTAACAATTATTCTTCGTTCAAATTTTTCGTAAAAAGGAAAGCATTCCTTCAAGTAGGCGAATTCTTCTCTTCCATACACACTGGTGTTTTTTCCGCTGGTATACCTGTAAGAAGAGGAAAAACAAGATGGGCAAATGACAAATACCTAACGTAGGTTTACTGCTAAAGATGAGTGGACCATAGGTTTACTTCCTAACCTATGCTCTAGTCATGACCATAGATGGAAACGTGTCACGGGTAACCGGATCAACAATTTCTTGCGGGTCAAACGGGTCGGGTCAAAGTGTTCCCGACCCGATTTCGACCCGGCCTTATTTCCATATGCGTCATAACTTGCAAAAGACCCCTGAAGTGTTAATTTTTCAAAGAACACTTCAGGGGTCCTTGAAATAATTCTTCAGAGCTACAGAGTATGATCCAGGAACTTAATGCCAAGAGTCAAGAAGTGGGAATAAAAATTAACTATCAGAAGGCAAAATTGTTGTACAATGCTTTTAAAAGGAATGAATATTTATCGATTGATGGGGAAAAGCTGGAGATAACCGATACCTACATTTACCTTACACAGCAGATATCAAGCAACGGTCACATTGATGAAGAAATTAATCGCCGTATAAAACTTGCCTGGAGAGCTTTAGGAAGAAACAGTACAATTTTTAAAACCAATATGCCATTATGTCTTAAAAGAAAGTGTTTGATCAATGCATCCTTCCAGTGTTTACGTATGGTGCAGAGACGTGGACCTTAACTAAACAAGTTAGTAAACTCATGCTATGCATTGATTATAATACGCTTTCCAACATACCAGAAATCATTACTCAAGTTATGAGGATAATGGCTGCGGAATAAATCTGGTTCCTGTGCCATGACCTTTGATCCCATTTCGATGATATTCAACAGAACCGGATCAGTATCTGCGAAATAACATCATAGAGTTTTGTCGCAATCGCAGCATTTTTACGTAAGTTATGATACATAAGGGCTATGGAATAGATCCCGCTCCTGTGACCTAACCTTTTACCATATTTCACCCATTTTCAATAGAATTCGTCCCCAGGCAGGCATCTACAATATATTAACATTTCATCCAAATCTAAGCATTGTTACGTAAGTTATGACGCATAATGGCGATGGAAGTGATTACGCTCTTATGTCCTGACCTTTAACCCCATTTCGACCATTTTCAGAAGGGTTTGTCCCCAAGTTGTCCCCTACCACATAATAAAATTTCATCGAAATCGAACCATTTATACGCACGTTATGACGCATAAGGGCAATGGAATGCATCCCGCTCCTATGTCCTGACCTTTGCCCCCACTTCACCCATTTCAATAGGCTTCATTCCCAGGTGGTCCCCTACAATATACTAAAATTTCATCGACATCGAACCATATTTACGCAAGTTATGACGCATTAGGGCAATGGAATGGATCTCACTTTTATGTCCTGAACTTTGACCCCATTTCGTCCATTTTCAATAGTGTTCGTCCCCTGGTGGTCCCCTACCACATAATAAAATTTCATCGAAATCGAACCGTTTTTACGCGAGTTATCGTGCCGACAGACAGACGGACGGACGGGCAGACAAAGCGGGAGCATATACGCTTCTTCAACCTACGGTTGGAAAGCGTAAATAATACATGCAAAGACTGCAGACAGCTGCAAGAAGCATGGACAGATGCATGCTTGGTGTAACCAGGAGAGATAAGAAGAGGAACTCATGCCTAAGGAAAATGACTAGAGTGGAAGGCATCATGATCAGAGTAAATTCCTTGAAATGTCAATGGGCTACATATTGCCAGGAGAACGGGCCACCGATAAACAAGCGAAATTTTAGACTGGATACCAAGTGACAGGAAAAACCCAAAGACCACGAGGGAGATGTGTGGATGCAAGAGACTGGTCCAAGACAGTCCGTTGTCGAAGAAACTTGGGGGGACCTTCATCCAGCAGTGGATTGATAATAATTGACAATGAGGAAGCTGATGATGATACATTCGAATTTATAGGTCAAAGCAGATTTATTTTGGTCAGGCCCTGGTCGGGTCAAATTCTGTGTCGGCCGGGTCCCGGTCTAAAGTTTTTGACCCATTGCCAACTCTGGTCATGGCAACTGAGAATGCTGTATGAGTGTGGGTTACAGCTTTGAAGGGGCAGGGAACAGTCTGAGAACCTTGATAGAACAGGAAAAAGAAAATTGAAGAAAAGATGCGTTGAGAAATTAACTCGTGTACCAAAAGCTATTAAATTAAAAACAATTGCCACCTCCTGAACGATACACTTTAATGATAAAAAACTATATACAATTAAAATAAGTATAGTAAAGAGATATTATATTGAACATCAATATAATCTTAAGACGCATTCTGGTGTTAAATCTTTGTCGAGAGTTTGTTTAAATGGTTCTTACCTACCATGTAGGAATGACACCATTATCCTGGATTCTCCCAAGAATAGTCGATCAACACTTTTCTCCGAAAGTATTCACATATTCGTCAATTGCGAAAGATGTTGCGACGATGAACTCCAGGTGTTTATCCCCCTTCATTGAAGAACTCCTTTGGACCAGGTAACGCCCAACAACTATGATTTTACCCACTGAACTTGATTTGGACATTGGCCGTTATTGCACATGCGCATTAACTGCTGTTTGTTTTATTAAATTATATAGGTCTCTTACTTCTATGCTCAATGCTGTATTGTTTCTGAGGATGACATCATTGTGGTGTTCAAAGGTCTTAAACATATACTTATTTTATTGTACATGGTTTTTTATCATTAAAGTGTATCGTACAGGAGACGGCAATTGTTTTTCAATTTAATAATCGTTCTATGGACATTTTCTGTTATGCAGCAGCACTTGAATGTATTAATTTCTGCTTTTATTATTTTTCTATTTTACATAACTTATTTTATTTATTTTTACCTCACATTTATTTTATTAACTGTACTTTATTTGTTATATGATTATACCTCACAGAAATAAATTATACAAGTCAGCATAAAAGTTTACATAAACGGTCTTAAATTGCAAGTTTTTTTTTAAATTGTTTTCCTTTATAACATTATTTGTTTTACTATAGGTGGTACTTGTACCACCGGAGTTTGTTACTATTATATTCCGGATAACTAGCCCCAAATCCTTAATTATGCCATAAGCAATATTACTCTTTCTAATGGACAGAAGAGAAAGTTTTCAAGCACTCACATAAATAGTCTTTATTTGATTTTCCAGTTTACTTCAAAGCTCTTCAGCACTTTCAAAAAAGTGAATCTCTGTAGCGTGAGACTTAAAGAACATATTGTTACGACCTCGGCCGCTGCCACTAAATGTAACGTTCGTGGTCTCGATCCTTTCGCTGACCACCAATGTAACGGTCTCGGCCGCTATTTCACCGTGGTCAACCAATGTAACAACTGTAGCCGAGCAATTATTATATTTCTTCTCCGCGGTCCTTCGACGTAGTTCTTGGCGCGAAAACTGTATTATATGGGCATATACTTAAACAATTCGAACCAATCACATGCGGACACACAAATAATGTGTTCAATGACTTCGCTGACTGCACTAAACGAATATTTAATTGGGGACCAAAAATTTAACAATGGCACGTATACGAATCGAAATTAGTTCTGTCTTCTTAACATAAGTATTGGGTTAACTTTGACATAAATCTGTTCCACCTGATGGTTTTAATGGACTTAAATTCCACAGTTCAGTTCTTGCAATATATTAGTTCAGTTCCTCAACTAATTGCCTAGCAGAAGTAATAACAAAAACAAAATGTTTCTACTTACATGGATGCTGTCAAGAATATATCCATTATTGGTTTCGCCTGTAAATTTGTTAGGTATCCAAGCCACTGCTCTTACACTGACAATTTCCCTTGCGCCGGCTTTATCCCGTCGCACTTACACGTAGTGGCTGCGCTGCTTACGTAGTCACACACACACACGTAGGGCTTAGCTTCCACATCGCAGGGCCAAGTCACCTCCTTCGCCGCTTCAGGGAGAGGATGATGATTCCACACTGCCGTAGTTGGACTCAAACCCGAGCTTCGGCTTCGCTTCGCTTCTCATTTGAGTAACCACTGTCAACTCGCAGACTTCTCAGTTCCTCAGTAGCTCCGCTTTCACTGGGCCAACCAGTCGCTAATTTCCATTAGGCTCCCAGCCTAGAAATTGATGCTTTATCACGCGCATTTAGGCATTCCGCTGTCTTTATGGCAAACTGGCATCTCCAGCTGCCCTGAGTTGTTGCTTCTCCGTTTCTTACCAAATGTGGGGAGGTTCGCTGCTTCATTTATCCTAATTCATAAAGCAAATCCAAGGCATCCAGCCTTTCACATCGGAGAGCGTACGGACAACTAAACTTTCTTCCTTATTTTCATGCCAAGTGCGAAATCTTATTTTTCTGCACGGACCATTTACGCACACAGAGCAATTGTTCTCGAAAATGCCCTAAACAATCGACGAATTTACGATTATTCGTCCAACCTCTTGTCCCCTATCTTCATTCTTTTAAACAAGTGGCCTGCTCCAAAACGTACCTCTTTCCCTGTTTATTAGACTGGCACGTCGGCGGCGACCTACGATTTATGACCTCACAGAGCGCTAGAAACTCCAGACCACCCAGCCAGAGGGAGACTTCTTCGCTTCTTTTTTTTCCAAACACCCAGGTAAAACTTTCTCTGCTGTTTTCATTTTTTGACTCCAATACAGCCTCGCACTTAATTAATACTTATTTAATTTCACACCTCCACCACGCCCATTAATTCCATGAATATTGGCGGGGAGTGGGTCGTAACAATATGTATATCTCAATACAACTTTATGAAATATATAGTCTTGGAGGAACGCAAGGCTGCACTAATCTACCCACACATAAAAATGCTCCTTCCACACATTTTATACATCGTCCTTATCTTGTCAAAACATACGCATGTCATTCAAACCTTACCTCAAAACTGTTGCCAAATACAATCAGTCAGTGAGAAAATATAACGTTACGGTTGACACGCTTAAAGTAGATGAACTCAAAATTTTCATAGAGAAAAGAAACTAAAAATGAAAGTTAAATTAGAATATATGTCATAAAGTCAGTATAGCAGTTTTATATAAGCTGTCTTTAATGCGCAGGTTTAGGAACAAAAATGCAGTCAAATAAATACACTGGCGAAAAGTGAAAAAGGAACACCAAGAAGGAGACGTCTAATAACAACGAAATTTATACAGCATACTAACGAAATACAGAGGATAACGTGATCAAAACATTATGGCAAAATACAGCTGTATTTGCTAGTAAACTGAAAAATAACATTTCCATGTAACATGGTTAGTACGAGGTTGAACCGCCATGAACTGCGTCACACTGGGCAATTCTGGCATGGAGTCTGTCGTACAGATATTGGATGTAAGTTTGGGGTATTGAGTGAGTTCCAAGCATCATCCACCTGGACGCGTAAATCGGGGATGGTCGTGGCTGGCCGTGGAGACCGGATAAGCCGTTGTCCCATAAAATTCCACACGTGCTCAATGGGGGACAAATCCGGTGAACGTGCAGGCCATGGAAGTTGTCTCACACCCTGAAGTGCATGTTGCGCTTTACGTGCCGTGTGGGGGCGTGCATTATCTTGCTGGAAAACACCACGATGGACCGACCTTACAAATGGCACAACAACGAGCTGAATGATGTTGTTGATATAGGAGGTGCTGTTTAACGTACCCGATACAAACACTAGTTGTGTACGGGAGTGATATCTGATTGCTCCCCACACCGGAGACCATGGGTAGGCCCTGTTTGTCGCTGGCGGATGCAAGAAGAATGGAGACGCTCCCCTGTGCGTCTGCGAACACGTATACGGCCATCGGAGGTTCCCAAGCAGAATCTGCTTTCATCGCTGATCACGACAGATCGCCATTGCGTTCTCCAGTGCATACGTTGGCGACAACATTGCAGCCGTGCCTGACGGTGGGCTGGAGTCAGAGGTACACATGCCAGAGGCACACGTTCACGTAGTCCTGCATCCAGTAGACGGTTGCGGATTGTTCGTACAGTCACCTGAGGTGCAACGGCAGCTCAGATTTGCGTCGCAGTGGATGTTCTGCTTGACAACGCCGCTCTTCTTGTGCGTCGATCGGTCCGCTCATCAGTCCGTCTGTGACTTCCGATTCCACGTCTTCTCAGGTGGGAATGTTCCTTGGACCATCTACGCCACCATCGTACCATCACCGATACTTCCCGTCCAATTCGCTCCGCAATACGACGATACGACCACCCGGCCTCGCGGAGTCCGACTAGACGACCTCGCTCAAAGTCCGATAACTGCTGAAATCGTACATGTCTTCCATGTCCAGGCATTGCAGCTTCTTCAGGGTCTTCGCACGTGTCCGTACGCCGACGACTGATTACATTCACTTCGCCGTACTCCTTGAATACCACCGACGATAATTTGCATATTATGCCGTGCTGTGGCGTAAGCGCTCACCGGTTGGTCCCGAAATTAACATAACACCTACGTAAACTCGACTCTATTAACATATGTGAATTTCATGATCGTCCGTCAATTCCTTCTTGGTGTTCTTTTTTCACTTTCCGCCAGTGTATACCTGTTAAAGCAAGGTAATAAGCATTTGTAAATATGATTTGGTATTTTTATGGCATTCTTTCATAATTTTAGAAAATGTGCTAAACTAAAAGATCTAAATATCCAAGATTCATTTTAGGGACTAAACTCACTAAAGAACTACAGAAAACTTTATTATTTATCTTATTATCTTATTTATTGTCATTTTAAATTTATTCATATTTTCTACATTTTTGTTTATTATATCTGCCAGAAATAGAGTATTGAAGTTAGTATAAAAGTTTACAGAAACGGTCTTAAGTCAGTATTACTGCTTATACAATGGGTCTTTAATAAGCAGGGTTGTGTATAATAAGCACACACACGCACACACACGCACACACACACACACATATTGCAGCCCCCGTGGCGCCATGGTCTAAGTGCTGGCTTCTGATCATTCTTCCAACATGTGTCAGGTTTTGAATCCTGCTGATCAATAGATATTGTTTTTGTCTTACGGCACTAGCTCTCTTCCATCCCTGGAACCGGTTTCACTAAATTGTGGGCGGGTGACTGCTTATAGCCCATACCTAATGTAGTCGTCCACCCCCACAAAAAAAAAAAAAAGAAAATGTTATTTGGTATTGTTATGTCATTTATTCGTAATTTGAGAAAACGAAGCAAGGTTTTACATGTAAAAAGAGCTGAAAATTCAAGATTTATCCTAAAGAATAAGGCTCTACAAAGATCCTCACATTATGACCGTTCGTCCAAGTGAGTCTGGGTTCGAATCCAGTGAGGCATAGATGTTGCGTTTGTATTTCGGCACTGGCTCTCTTCCTTCCCTGGAACCAGTGGCCATGAATTAGGGACAGGCCGCAGATTACAGCATATTGAGTTGCTCACAGTGGTTTTTAACCCCTTTCCTTTCAAAAAACGATCCACACAAAACTTTATTATTTATTTTACTACTATACTGTTTACATCTATTATTGAGTTGATGCATAAGTTCATGCCGTTTTTTCCACTGCACTACAGGAATGTATTGCACTGAAAAGCAATTGAATTAGAGATACCTGTCTAGTAACATGTTGCAGAACCTTTCGCCCTGTTGACGGCGGCGATTCGTCTCGGCATGGACTTGAGAAGACACCGGAAGCGTTGGGAAGCTATACGAATCCACGACCCCTGAACAAAATCCCACAGTTCACGAATATTTGATGGTGGGCGGTCAGAGCCTCGAACATCTCTCTCTCGATTGCATCCCAGATGTCTTCGATGGGATTGAGGTCATATGACCTAGCTGGCCAAGGAAGCGAGGTCACGTCAGTGGAGTGTTCATCCAACTATTCGGATAAAATTCGGCAGCGATGGCACGGTGCATTGTATTGTTGCAAGATGAGGTTTCTAGTGGGATGTTGAAGACGCACAATCGGGAGCAAATCGTCGTCCAGGATATCCCGGTAACGTTGATCTGTGAGGAACGATGTCACACGTACCAGGAGTCCCATTTCAGTCCACGTAAACAGTCCCCAGACAAGAATGCTACCCCCACTAGCTTGAAGAGTACCCTGCTGGCAAGAAGGATCCATCGCTTCATGTGGTTTGCGCCGTACTCGTATCCTACCATCTGCATGTACCAACGTGAATCTCGACTCATCAGTCCAGGCAACATTTTACCACATGTCTAGGATCCAGTGGCATTGTTCTCGCGCCCATGCTAATCTTTGCACCCTGTGATGTGCGGTCAGCAGCGGTACCGTCGTGGAACGATGGCTTCTGTACCCCATAGCGAGGAGATGGTTCTGGATAATGTGGCTGCTTACACGTTTTTGTGCACCAACGTTAAATTGCCGAGTGATGTTTTGCACTGTGGCCCGTCTATCCGCTGTTACAATGCGAGCTAGCAGACGATGACCCCGCTCATCCACACGCTGTTGTCCACGGCAGTTGGCCCTTGCGGAGATGGTTTTACCGGTTTCGATGTACTCACGGTGCACCCGTAACACAGTGGCTCGTGAAAATCCCAGTGCCTTCACGACTTTCAAGATGGAGTAACCCATTCGTCGGGCCACGACAGTTTGCCCACGATCAGGTGCGCTTAGATCCTTCGTCTTACCCATGCTGCATCCGACTGTTACTGATTCCCGTCGCATCACTCCTTTTGTTGTCGGATCGCTGCGTACGTCATGTCGTTTCCGTTTACAGGGCCGCCCACAGCGCTACATTTGCATAACGCCAGCTGTCTCTAATTCAATTGCTCTTCAGTGTATATCAGAAGGGAAAACGGAATCAGCAACCTATGTAATCCCCCCCCATTATTTACGATGGTGTCCCAACGTCTGGATAGGTCTGCAATGCCATTCTTGAAAAAACGTGCAGGTTTTACTGCGAATAAATTATCAATAAAATTCTGGAGATCAACAATATTGTTGAACGTTCTGCCACGGAGTGCATTCGACACAGATCAGAACAGCCGATAGTCTGAAGAGGTGACATTCGGGGAACAGGCTGGATGTGGAAGTATCTGCCATTTCATGTTTTGAATTCCTATTTTGGTCATGTTTGCATTGTGAGGACGTGGAGTATCATGTCGGAGAAGGACACCATGGCGTCGATGTGGCAGTTTCTGTTGAATTGTTCCTTTCACACGGCGAAGTTGCTCGCAATAGAGTTCAGCGTTGATGGCCCGATTCCTCGGCAATGTTTTCCAGTTAATAATACCTTCCATGTCCCACCAGACACACAACATGATCTTCGCAGGATGAAGGTCATGTTTTGGACGAGGTGTGGGTGTCTTGTTTTGGATTAACCATTCCCTCCGATGCCTGAAATTTACGTAACAGCACCACTTTTCATCTCCAGTAAAACTACGTGACAGAAAGGGATTGTGTTGCTGAGAACATTTTGCGATAACGGGCGAGCAAGGAACTACATATGGAAACACACTGATTCTTGTTGTCTTCGGTGAAAGTGTGAGGCAACAAAGACCTCAATTTCTGAACCTTTCCCATAAGTTCCAGGAGTCGCACCACTGTTTCGCTTAATCACATTATATTTTAGTTACCTATTCGCATGTGGTTTGACGCGGATCCAAGTGGATGGGATGGTTCAAACGATCCTCATCAAAGTGAGATGGATGACCTGAGCGTGGAGAGTCATTGAGGTCAAAATTGCCACCTCGGAACCGTATAAACCATTTGTGGGCTCTCCTCGGCGTCATAACATCCTCCCCATACATAGCACAAATTTATCAAGTACCCTCGGCGTCTGTGGATCCCTTGTTAAACTCGTAGAGGAGCAGATGTCGGAAATGTTAATTCCTCTCTACTTGACACTTCATACTTCCGGACCTGAAAACCATAAAACCATTATCCACAATCACACAACGCAATATGATTTATATACACGATATTACTGGCTACATTTTGATATACAACTGGCCATCTGCCCCGTCATTACTCGCCTGTGAAACACTTGTGAAATAAAACGGCATGAAAAACGGCATCAAACCAATATTTAACGAACAGCAAAAGCTGAGTACAGGTTTTAACATATCTGAATGGGAACTTTGGGCAGCCTAAGGACGCATGCGCACATTCCCACTGTGCTAGTAGCAAATCAAACTGGTGGCTCGATCTCTTGAGACGATTCGAGGTGCAATTCGATTTATGTGGACGAAGACAGTTTTGTCGACTGAAACCAACTACCAGCTTATTGAAGTGTACGCAAAATGTGTAATGCAGCATCAACATGTTAATTAATGATGTGCGGCTCTTAGGCATGTGTTAACCGATGAAGCAAACGCAGTTGAGGTATCAAGCGGCTTCCTTCACAGAAACCAACAGATTACGAAATGCAACGATTCAGGAAGATAGGAGTGTAACTTCATGTTCGCATATGATATAAGATGTGCATGTACTGTAGAATCCAGTACATTTCGGTGAAATCTTATCATACAATAAAGGAGGTGCGAGTTAGGCTCCATGCACAGCAACAGATAAAGACGATAGCATGTATCATATTCCAAAAACGTTATTCTTCCAGTTCATTTTGAGTTCAAGTATCAGGATTCTGTATTCCAATGACTTTTTTTTCTTCCATGATTCTAGTTTCCGACTCCTGTTTTGATGTTCCGTTTATTTGTTCAATAGACCCCAAGTTTTCATTTCTCCAGAATCAGGCATCTGACTGCATTAAATTCATATTTATAAAATAAATTTTAATGTAAACACACCTTGATTCATAAAGAAGTATACAGTTTCCAGATGCTGTAAAACAATAACACTTGAAGACACGGATCACAACTGCGAACCGTTAGGTAGACGTACTCATAAAATTTGTGTCCCGCTACTGAGGGAAGTGGCGTAGGCGATAGCGCGCGTGTCACGTGACTAGTCAGTCAAAATGGCAGCGTCTGCCGTGGAGAAGGCGTTTTGTGTTCTTGAATTGATCAAAACGCAATCTATAACTGTTGTGCAACGGCAATTCCGATCACGATTTGGAAAAGAACCTCCAACCAGAAAATCTATCAGTGCAACACGTGCAAGATTCCCCTAAGGTGAATGTGTTCTGTGCTGTGTCCAAAAAGAAAGTGTACGGCCCCTTCTTTTTTCACGAGGAAACTCTCACAGGAGGCTCTTTTCTGGATATGTTAAGTCTTTGATTGATGCCACAGAGTTGCAGGACGACAGTAACAACGTTATTCTCCAATTGGATGGTGCACCACCGCACTGGTTAGGCGACGTACGAGATTGTCTCGAAGAACATCTTCCTCACCCATGGATTGGACGAGCCGTGGACTACAACATGCCAATGACCCCAATGGCCACCCAGAAGTCCTGACTTAACATCTTGTGACATTTTCTTGTGGAGGTACGTAAAGGACAAGGTATTCGCCCCTCCCTTTCCTGTTGATCTAGCGGAGCTGAAACAGCGTATCACAGCCACTATCACTGCAATTGATTGAGATATCTTACCTCGCATTTGGGCGGAAATGGATTACCGGCTCGATGTGTGTGATGTGACTAAGAGTGCACACATAGAACATCTGTGACTGTCTCTAAAAAACTTGAAACATTCCAGTACAATTCTGTTACACGTAACATAAAATATCTTACATTCTTATTTTATAGTGCTTTGAAACTGTATACTTCTTTATGAATCACCCTGTATTTCAGATAAATGATACGAGCTTGCGTTCCAGTAATCGAAAGATTAAATACCACTTTGTAATTTATTTCCAGAAATAAGAATAATTTTGAATATCATATTGCTATTACGACCCCATAATCGTTGTGCATTGAATTAAGACGTTGTTCCTTTCACATTAAGCATAATTAACGTTTCTGAAGTAGTGAGTTTGTGTTAACAACGTCATTTGTTAACTCATTTTTAAAACTCAGTAGGTTGCTTTACCGCTAAATCATGTTATTCCCAACAAAAAGGTTTGTTGAATAAGTTGCAAGAATACAACCAAAGAATGATGCTGAAATAGAGAGTGCTCATTCTTTATTCTTGAATTCCTGTTCATTTTCCAAAGGAAAACAATTAAAGTTGTAATAGGCCGGAGGAGTGATAAATGGGAAACAGAAAGAAAATTTCCAGTATTATTGCGATTTATTGCTGAGAGACCTATGTTCCACGTGAATTAAATTAAAGATTGTTTCTGGTAATAATGAAACGCATCATCATCATCATCATCATTGTCAACCATTATCAATCCACTGCTGGACGAAGGTCTCCCCAAGTTTCCTCCACAACGGTCTGTCTTGTGCCAGTCTCCTCCATGTCACCCCTGCATACTTTCGAATTTCATCGACCCATCTCCCATGTGGTCTTCTTCTGGGTCTTTTTCCTGTCCCTTGGAATCCAATCTAAAATTTCGGCTGTCCATCAATGATCTGTCCTTCTGGCAGTATGTCCAGCCCATTGCCATTTCAGGGATTTAACTCTGATCATGATGTCTTCCACTCTTGTCATTTTTCGGATCCACGAGTTCCTCTTCTTATCTCTCCTGGTTACACCACGTATGCACCTCTCCATGCTTCTTTGAGTTGTCTGTAGCCTTTGTATGTCTCTTTTAGTTAAGGTCCACGTCTCTGCACCATACGTAAGCACTGGAAGGATGCATTGATCAAACACTTTTCTTTTAAGACATAATGGCATATTGCTCTTGAAAATTATGCTGTTTCTTCCAAAAGCTCTCCAGGCAAGTTTTGTACGCCGATTAATTTCTTCATCAATGTGACCCTCACTTCATATCTGCTGTCCAAGATAAACGTACGTATCTGTTATCTCCAGCTTTTCTCCATCAATCGATAAATCTTCATTTCTTGTAAAAGCATTAAACATCACTTTTGTCTTCTGAAAGTTCATTTTTAATCCCACTTCTTTACTCTTGTCAGCAAGTTCCTGGATCATACTCTGCAGCTCTGATGGGCTAGTTGCAAAAATGACTACGTCATCAGCAAAACGAAGGTGGGTTAGATAATCTCCATTATTCTTTATCCCCTTGTTTTCCCAGCTCAGTGACTGAAAAACACCCTCCAATGTGGCATTAAAGAGCTTCGGAGATATGGTGTCACCTTGTCTCACTCCCATTCCAATTTTTATGTGTGTTGTATTTTCAAACAGCCTAATCTTTGCACTTGCATTTTCATAGATGTTATTAATAATATTAATGTATGCATCTTCAATACCGCAGGTTTTCAGAGCCATTGTAACTGCTGATGGTTTCACCGAATCAAAGGCTTTTTCATAATCGATAAAAGCCATGCACAATGGAAGTTCATATTCCCTCGCTCTTTCAATTAGTTCTCTCAGCACATGGATATGATCTATTGTGCTGTAGCCACTCCTGAATCCAGCTTGTTCTCTCGGTTGAGCCATGTCCAGTGTTACCTTCAAGCGGTGTGAAAGAACTTTAGTGAAGATTTTATAAACTACTGATAGGAGGCTGATAGGTCTGTAGTTTCCGAGATCCTCAATGTATTAAATCCGTTTATTTTTTTCGTGTAGTCAGCACAAAGATTCGCACTCCACTGGGAGGCTTTTTCAAGGCAATGATAGACATAAAAATGCAGAGAATTGGAACATGTAAAGAATGAAGATGATTTTTGAAAATAACGCGGTTGACGTCACGAGCATATGATATGAATTTTTATCACGCAATTATATGGTGCGCCGTGATGTGTTTCCATCTTTTAATAACGCATGCCAAACCATTGATAGTTCAGTAGAGATTATATATAATTGCATGCCACTTTGCTGAATAGGATTTCCACTGTTTCTCTTATGGCAGTCTTTTTAAAATTCGTGAAAGTGGCAATTCTTCTAATATTATTCCATACAGGAGCGGCCGAGTAATGCATGACTTCTCTGGCGGAGGCTGTATTCTGCATGTCCTGGTTTATACTTCGTACGTGTTTTTTACATCTAGTGTCCAAGGATCGTTTTGTCATTCCTATATATATCTTTTCCGTGTTGTCAGGATATACCAACGGTATAGCGTACACACCCGCCTTTTCTTTCTCACACTGTCTCTCCTTGCAATTTGATGACTACACCGCAAAAATAAACGGATTTAATACGTTATATGCGTTTTATTTTTATTCATCTCTGGTGAATTTAAACTAAAATTGTTTCCGGTTCTGGGAGCCATTCGCGGAAATTAACATGCTGGGTTCTGGTGGCATTCGATATTTATCCTGATAGTTACTATCAAATGTGCATAAGAAATAATCTGGGGAAATCGCACCACAAAAAAAAAAAGGTCGTTCACACGAAACCTTCAATCTGAAAACTGGTTCATCAAGTGAAATATATAAACTTCCAAAAGCGCAAAATCTGCAAACCAAATTGAATTTTTAAATTATATATTTTTTTTGAATTTTTTGCTTCTTCCGATGGGATAAGTTCGGGTGGAAATTTTGCCTGGTTCAGAGTAAGACCTGTATATTCTTTGCCCATATCCTTTGATAGTTTTTCGTTCCACAATAACATAAAATTGAATTTACCATAATATGCAACTGGGAAGACTGTCATAGAGGGCTAACTTACAAAACCGGTTCTTAAAAATGTTCTTGGAATGTGTTTGAGTAATACCAGGAGTTCCCCAATAAAAGGTTAAAAGTGAGTACGTTTTCTTAGTTCATTTTATTGTCAGACCTCTGTCTGGCCGTTAAGTCTATTTCTTTAAGTGTCTACGTTAAGTCCAGGGTATATTGTGTTTACCGCTCTAATAAGGAGCCTTCAAGGTACTAATGTACTAAAACCGAAGTTATACTAGCCGCCCCGGTGGCGCAGTGGTCTAAGGCGTTGGCCTCTGATCATTCGTCCGAAGGGGTCCGGGTTCGAATCCCGGTCAGGCATGGATGTTGTGTTTGTCTTACGGCACTGGCTCTGTCCCTTCCCAGGAGCCAGTGACCCTAAATTAGGGACGGGCGACTGCTTATAGCCCATTGAGTTGCTCACGGTGGTCGTTAAACCTCCAATCAAAAAAAAAAAAAAAAATAAGTTATAGTACTGATATTCAAGATAATGAGGAACGCTGAGTAACATATTGCTGCATAAAATGTTTCCTCTTCCTTTTTGTCTTCTCTCTGTTTCCATGCTTTTCATTCTCTCTCTCTCGCTCTCTCTCTATCTCTTCCATATTGTCTTTCTGTCGGATATTTCCTTTTTGCCTTTCTCTCCTCTACTTGTTTTCTCAATCCTCTGTTCTGTACGTATATATTTTCCAACAGAAGATGTATAGTTGCTAGACTACATAATACTTAATTGGAAGGAAAATCCTTGGATAAACATTTTGTTGTTGGAAGTTAAAGTCTATTTTCAGCAATCCAATACATCGCCAGTAATAAGATACTTAAACTCGGTTTGACTAAAAATATTTGCTTCCTGCCCGAAGTGCGTCAAAAATAATAATTATGGCTGCGACTTATATACCGTGTATTAACATTATTGCGTGCACCTTCTGTAACGTATACTCTAGATTCAGTTTCCTTTTGATTTTACTATTTCTTGTTATTTTATTTTCCTATGCAAATTATCTTCTCACTTAACGAGATGTTATTTCTCCCGCTGAATTATATGTGGCAACGAGTGTAAGTCATGGCGTGGTGGTATGCAGTATACATAGGCGGGTTCAACTATACCAAGCAGCTTCGTTTTATTTGTGATAGGTTCTTCCATTATTATTGTTATCTACGATAATACGAAAGTTCTGAATATCAGTAGTTGTGTTTTGTTGGAATGTGTTTGAGTAATACCAGGAGTTCCCCAATAAAAGGTTAAAAGTGAGTACGTTTTCTTAGTTCATTTTATTGTCAGACCTCTGTCTGGCCGTTAAGTCTATTTCTTTAAGTGTCTACGTTAAGTCCAGGGTATATTGTGTTTACCGCTCTAATAAGGAGCCTTCAAGGTACTAATGTACTAAAACCGAAGTTATAGTAGCCGGGCGCAGTGGTCTAAGGCAATGTCCTCTGATCATTCGTCCGAAAGGGGTGCGGGTTCGAATCCCGGTGAGGCATGGATGTTGTGTTTGTCTTACGGCACTGGCTCTGTCCCTTCCCTGGAGCCAGTGACCCTAAATTAGGGACGGGCGACTGCTTATAGCCCATTGAGTTGCTCACGGTGGTCGTTAAACCTCCAATAAAAAAAAATAAGTTATAGTACTGATATTCAAAATAATGAGGAACGCTGAGTAAAATAAAGTTTCCATATTCAATGAACTTATTGCACGTTCATGTCTTACCTAAACAAACTCTAGCACTTTGAAGATTAGGCACACTTTAGATACGTTCAGTAATATTCCAATAACCCTAACGTGACTTAACGTAAGCTTCCCTGCACTACACGTCCAGCGGAGAGCTTTATTCATTATACTTCGTATTATGCCTGTCGCAATGAACGCTGTAGTCAGTCTTACATATTAAGTAATAACTTGAGAGAAAGATTTCTCAGCAGAGACGTTACATGTGACATAACCTATTTAATGATCCAAAATGTGGCCCGAGCCATTTATTAAATTTCAAGAATACTGGAGCTCAAGTTTTTGAGACTAACTTCAAAAAGATAAATATTCCGGTTTTGGGGCAAAATTAAAAACGCCCTATCACATGTTTTAAAAATGTTGAACATAATGATTTCGCGGTTTCTACCCCCAATATCAAATTTGGGTGCACAGTAGGTATTGTGTTTTGGATGCTTTTGCTATTACTTTGATCTTTCGGGTTTAACCTTTGAAGATCCGGAAATAATTTGAAAATTGAGAAGTTGGAAAAATATTCTTGTGAGGAAACTTTCATTATTTGCTCACTTACTGAAAGACCAAGAAGGGCTTTTTAGTCAGCATTTATTTGTCATTTAAGCAGAGGGTAAATAAGATAAAAATCCCATTTCGAAAGAGTTTCACCATATTTTTGTCACTCACGGAATCAAAGCGTTTAGCTCAAATTGAGTTTTCTCCGAATATTTGGGAGTCGAAAAATTCATATGCGACAGGAAATGAACACCTTGACACCGCCGCTATGCCGCGTGAACACAAGTCGCGTTGCTATAGCGACGTGCTGATTCTCACAGGTTTTGATGGAGTGCTTGCGGCTATTTCTCATCGAAGACAAAATTAAAGCACATTTTTTTATTTCTTTCTGGTATTTCAACCGCCACATAGAACTCACCGTTGCTAACTTAGCGAAACAAATTTCCTTGGCGCAGCGTGGAAATTTTCAGCAAAACAATATTAAGTTCATTCAGCAATGTATTGTCGTTATAAAAGTTTCGGCAAATATATTTCTGAAGTGTCTTGTTGCATTTACTGAAAACGAGCGTGATCGAAAAGAATAAACGATGTTGTTGAGGAGAAAATATTTTAAGAAATGTTTGATATAATGCTTAATTTTTGTTTCGGACAGGGATATGCAGCCATTTCAAAATAAGTGTTTCATTTAACCGCAAGAAATGACACAATGTTCTCGTTTATCTATGTTCAAACATCCAAATCATATTAACTCAAGGGGAAATGTGCAACAAAATAGCTTGCTTTTGATTTTCTGAGAATGAATATATTTCTCAGCCAGTGTCTTGTCCTCTCCCTTTTTGATTGGTTTTTCAAATTAAGTAAATTCCGTCGCCGACAGGGAGTTTTTAAAGTGCTATTTTTACTTGGCAATTGAGTTCCTATGTGCCAAAACAGTATGACATTCATACAATTTGTAGTAACAATGAAAGAAGTTACAGGTCTGCAAATAAGTTATTTGCGTACATGTTTAGCACAGCTTTTGTACTTGTAAGAAAAGCTGGTGTGCACGACTTAAGGACGAGTCAGGTTTTGACCAGCAGCGTCGCACTGTAATGGAGAGAGAGGCCTGGATATGTGAAATTCAAACCATAGGAATTCCATTACTTACCGAAATGAAGACGCAAACAATACCGATACAACTGCATATATTATAGAGTATAGTGAAAGGTTATTCAGAATTGGCTATGCCTTATTGGGGGCCATTACACAGGTGCATCACTGCCAAAGGTGATACAAAGGGATGAGGAGGTTCTCAGTAGGGAATATGATCACCCCTAACGTCGATGCATAATTTACACTGTCTGTCCATACTTTGCAGTGGAGTTTTGATGAGTTCTTGCGGTAACATCGCCCATTCTTCCGTCAGCGCAGTCTTCAGCTGCTGGAAAGCTTCCGGTGGGTTGACGTGCAGCAACACATCTCCACAGAGCGTCCCAAACGTGCTCTATGGGGTTTATATTGTGGGAATGTGCTAATTAATCCATCCGCTGAATGACTTTACAGTAGCTCATCAACATCCACCATACGAAGGGGTGTGGCCTTATCGTCCATTAACAAACTCCGGAACAGACGAACATGGGGAAGGATTAGCCCATTACAGTAGCACGTATCGGTAGTAGTACCTCCTCCCAGTATGTGGAGCTCAGTACGTCCATCGATCAGAATGCTTCTGCATACGACAACACCGCACCCAACGTATCTATCCCTTTGATTGATGTTTTCGGGGCGATACCGATTTCCTACCTCACACCAGGTTAGCTGATATCCAGAATCTCATCAGTAAAGAGTACCGTACACCACTGTTCCGATATCCTGTCCTTACTTTATCTGGACCACTGCAAACGGTGTCTGCTGTGAACAGTTGTTAATGGAACACAGTGTACTTGTCGTCGGGCGCACAGTCTACCTTTCTCTGGTCTCCTGGCCCCTGTTAAACGATATTGTGTGAAACCATTTTGGCCGACTAAGTTCACCCAATGGCTCAGGCATTGTTTCTTGCAAGGAATGCCATCTATCAAGATGATAATGCCCCGATTCATAGAGCTCGGAATGCCCAATCATGGTTTCAGGAACATGAGGACGAAAGTTCACAACTTCCTTGGACTCCCCAATCACCTGACTTAAACATCATCGAGCCACTGTGGGATGTGTTCGATTACAGAGTAAGTTCCCGTTATCCACCTCTTGCATCTCTCAAGGATCTGGAGCAGTTTCTGCACGAGGAATTGCGTAACATCCCGCTAACCACCATCCAGGATTGGTATGCGTCCTTTCCAAAGAGGATTCAGGCTGTCTTGAATGCCAAAAGTGGTCCGTCACCCTATTAGGTACGTAAAACTTTCTTTCACAGTGTGTTCACATTATTTTGTCCAACCCCTGTAGAAACCTCACTGGGGTTCGAACCAGAAACCGTCTCTGATGAATGGTCAGAAGGCAGCGGTTAGACGACTACGGTTTCCGTTCGTCAGTCAGTCCGTCTATCTGTGGATACCACCATATTTCTACCACTATATTAGTGCTGTTTAAAAATAATTTTTGCATTGACAGACCCCAAGTGCGAGAACTATTATTTTTTTCACTGCATAGAGGGCGTTAATCTAAATGCTATCGAATTCAAAACACAGCAAATTCAAAATACATTTGTTCCATATCACTGCTCCTAAATATCCCATTCAAAAATTTGTTTATTTCCCTCCATTCATTTCTAACGAGCATTATTTTTGGTACAGTTTCTTTTTCAAGTCATTTTAGTTTTTTCTGCTAGAGCCGTATAGGTAAAATGCTGTTTTCCCGAAATCTCTGCTTCTAAGAGTCAAACGTGGTAAATTTCTTGTGCATCGGATGGAGCTGTTCGTGTAAAATGTTCTGCATATAATTTCAAACTTATTGGCTCACGTCCTTGCGGGTGCACGTATACCTTTGCAAACTTGTAGCTGTGGAAACCAAGCAGGAAAGAATGCTGCTAAGACCCCCGTATAATGTGTTTATGGCGTCACTGGAGAAACAGTAAGTAGTTATTGTTCTGCAAGATACATTTTGTTCTAAAAGGATTATCTCTCTCCAATAATCTTTGTGTGTGGTTTGTGTTGTGCCAAAGTGTGTGAAAGCCAGGATGCCTGACACCTGTGCTATAAGAACTTAAATCACGGTAAGTTAAGGACAGTTTAAAGAACTGCAAAAAAGAATAATACACCGAAATGATGACATGCTGGGAGTGGATTAAGAACCTTCTTCTTTTTTTTTTTAATTAATTGGAGGTTTAACCAACACCGGGAGAAATGCAGTGTGCTATAAGCAGTCGTCCGTTTCTAATTTTGGGCTACTGGTTCTAGGGAAGGGAGAGAGCCAACGCCGTAAGACAAACACAGCATCCATGCATCACATAGTTCCGAACCCAGACCCATCTCGGACGAATGATGAGAAGCCATTGCTTAGACCACTGCACCAGGGGTACTGGTTAGAACTATTTTGCATTTTTTTTGTCATCGTGTGAATATTCAAGAATAAATAACGAGAGAAAAGTACAAATTTTGAAGATGACAATCCGATTTTTGGCGTAAATGTGACAAGGATTGTAAGTCAGATAATATCCGGAAACTTAAAATTTTCATCGTCCTGGAGCGGGACTCGAACGCGCGTCGCCCAGAAAACGCCCGGGTATGATAACCACTACACCACCCAGAACGACCAAGTTTCCCGCTCCAGGACGATGAAAATTTTCAAGTTTTCGGATATTATCTGACTTACCATCCTTATCACATTTACGCCAAAAATCGGATTGTCATCTTCAAAATTAGTATGATATGGCGTAATCCCGTATTTTTTTCATGACAGAAAAGTAATTCAAACGTAACAGCATTGTTATTTTTGAAGTCTGTCGATTATGTATACATGTGCACCGTGGCAAGGCACCTATCATTTTTTGTTTTAAATGTACGGTAGTTCTAATGTTGTACTTATAGTGCTCATCATTGAGACTAAAACGATGAGCACTATAAGAGTTTTGTCAGTAGGAGCCGCAGGGGTATATTTCTGTTTCTGATGTATTTGCAGGAATATCTGCGCTTCTGAAAACTGGACTGAAAAACATTTTTTTGTGGTCAGGTGCCTCTAACCACGGAAAACGTTTTGAGCACATTTTTTGCTTTAAATAATGCGCAGTTTTTCTCCACGGAGCGTTGACTTACTGTATGTGTTATTTTCCTCGATATCTGTGTTTCTGAAAGTTTGATTTGAAAACAAACTTTTTTGTCGTAGAACGCTTTTCTTGCGAAGTGTTCTGAATGGAATTTCCAATTTCTCTTAACGGACAAGTTGGCCACTAGAGGGCATAAGTTCATGTCTCGGTTTAAAGCATATTTTCAGCAATATTTGCGCGGCTAAGAACCCGATTGAAAAAAAAAAAAACTTTCTCGGCCATGTTCTAACTACGAAAATATTTTGTGTGTACATTTTCTGCTTAAAATAATGCACAATATGCCCACTAAGGGACGAAAATATTTAATGTTTGCTAGATATATCTCTGCTCCTCCTACTAATGTGGTTTGAAAAAATGTTGAGCACCAAACAGCAGTCACCTTGTGGAAAATTTTGCATGTATTCGTGGGTTTTTTGTAGTTCACAGCCCTGGCGCTAGGTGGTGTGTGTATCTCTCGAAACTGTATCTCCCGTTCTAAAATTTCTTTGAAAAATATTTTTCTTTACTCTATGGCATTCGCCACAGTAAAAATTGGGAACATTATCCTCTTTAAATATTGCAATTTGCCCGCTAATGGGTGCAAATGTTAAAACTTTTCCCTCGCTATCTCTGCTTGTTTTGAAAAATTCGTTTTCTTTAGCGTAGGTTTGGCTATGCTAAAGAACGTTTTCTCGATATCTATCTGCTCTTACTAATATATTTTAAAATAATCTTTGAGAATCAGATACCCAGCCACCTTGTATTTTTAGCATACACTTTTAGCATATTTCTACTTTAACGTTATTTAAACTTCTTCCGCAAGTGTTCGTCACTTCTGCAAGTGGATCGTCAATTTTTCAGCAAGTGTTCATATTTTTATTTGAAAAGTTTATTCGATTCTGAAAGTCCCTTAGAAAAATTCTTTTTCGATAGGATATTCTTCATTACGAAGAGTATTAGCTGAAAGCCCGCCAATAATAAGATGCGTAGAATAATTTTATTAAATGAAAAATTCTGTATTTATACGAGGTCCGATCAAAACGTTCCGAGATTAGGCCGATATACAGCAAAGTATTTACGTTACTTAAGTCTGGCTATGATCTCTTTCAAAGTAGTCTACTTGGGCAGCGATATACCGCTGCCAGCGTTTTTGCCACTGTTGGAACGCTCCCTGGAAGTCCTGTTCGCGACTCGTGTCAAGCACCGTCTGCGATTCAGGCCGGATCTCGTCCACGGTTTCAAAACGGCGACCCTTGAGCTTCAGCTTCATCTTTGGGAACAGAAAGAAGTCCCAGGGGGCCATATCCGGCGAGTAAGGCGGGCGAGAAAGCATAGTCATGCTGCTGCGACTGCAAAACTGGCGTGTTGCTAACGTTATGTGAGCTGCTGCATTGTCGTGATGGAGCAGGAAATCGCCCCTGCGCCACATTTCAGGTCGTTTGCGGCGAATGTCCTCTCCAAGACGATGCCACAGAACATCGCAGTAAAAAAGAGCGGTGACGGTCTGGCCCTGGGTGACGAATTCACAGTGCACAACCCCACGAATGTCGAAGAACACGATGAGCATGCTTTGGGTTGTGCTCCGGACTTGTCGGGCCTTCTTCGGTCGTGGAAATACCGGACTCTTCCACTGCGACGACTGTTGTTTGGTCTCAGGGTCGTAACCAAGTCTCGTCTCCAGTGACGACCCGCGACAGGAACGTTGGTTCATTCACCACCTTCTGACGAAGATCTTGACAGAGTTCGAAACGGAACGTCTTCTGTTCTGGGTTCAGAATATTTGGCACAAACTTTGCAGCAATACGGTGCATGTTCAAAACCGACGTCAGAATTTCTTGCACTGTTCCGTATGACACATTGATGATGTTAGAAATGGCTTGAATGGTTCTCCGATGATCCTCATGCACCAGTTCCCCAATTTTGTCCACATTTTCGGTGGGTGGAAGGTCACCCTAACTTCTCGTCGTCTTCCAGTGCCATTCTGCCGCTCTCGAAACGCGCGAGTGCCACTCAAAACACCTCACACGACTAATTGCTTCATTGCCATAAGCCTGCCGCAATATTTCCTGCGTCTCCGTTCCCGATTTGCCGAGTTTGACACAGAATTCGTTTTTCGCTCACTGCTCTAGTTTGCAGTCCATACGGAAATCGCAGCTGTGTTCTGCACGTGGTCACCAAATATCGTTTAGCACAGCTTTCGATGTTCAGAGAACGACGCCACTCGGCACAATGACTCATAAATGTCACTGTCCTCGACCACTGCTCGCGCATCCGCGTACTGCTATCTGTTGGTCCACAACGTACCTAGAGTCGGAACTTTTTGATCGCACTACGTATGGTTAATCATACTAAATATTCTGTATTTATAGTTAAATATTTTGATACAGAATGGGAAACTGTTTCGTCAAAGTGAAACGGATGTGTTCCAAATGTGAGGTACGCTTCATGAACATTAGAAGAATAAACCAACTGCATAGCACAGTTGGTTAAGTCGCTGTGCGGGTGGTGGACGTTTCTACCGAGTGTTCGAACCCAGGCCTTGCCGGTCATCTAGTCTGGTTTTCCCGGGGTTTTCAGTAGACTCCTCGTGTGTGGGGACGCAAATGCGTAGTTGGTTCCCTGTGAAGCCGGCGCCGGACGCCCTTTGTCCTTGGACCCCCTTCCCTATGATGCCAGGGTTTACCAGATGAGTGACGATGCGCTGGTAGTAAAACAATAAAAGACGGTTAATATCTGATGCCCTGTGGCAAAAGACATCTACGGGACTCTTTCCCATGGTTGATGATAATATCGGTTGGGCAGGGATTCCACCGTTAAAACTGGCAATCGCTCTATCCACTGCGCCACAAATATGGGACAAAGGCTTAAAGGAAGTTTCATTGTTTGTTATTTTGCAACTATTTTTTCTTTAATTACTCACACATTTTCGGCTGGGGGGAGGGGAGTAAAAGATACATCATGTTTTCTTCTATATTCTGTCTTTCAGTTGTTCAATCTGAAAATACCTTTCGTCTTTCAACTATTTCTCAATCAGGAATTTTTAATGTACAATTTGTTAATTCTCGTGGGTGGCTTTTCAGCCCCTAGGAACAAGCAAAAACTTATGAAGTAAGAGCTCGTTGTGCAGACTGCTTTCACTTGTAATGTGAGTTGAGCAATTGATGAATGCAATGTTGAGTTGAGAAGAGAGCGAGCTAATCCTGTAAGCAGCATTTTGTGTTGAGGAAGTCGATTCACGCATATTTTGAAATATCATTTGTAAGGCCTATTGAACTCAACTTTTGTTACGAACGACTTCTTATCGACCAACATCACGTGCTTCAATTTCTAATAAAGGATTTCTGAATTCAGTAAGTAGATTTCTGTTGCCAGCGGTCGCTGGGCGGTAATTTGAAGTGATGTTTATGACTAATTAAGATTTTTAGCTACAAACGACTCAGATTCATCCAAGAAAGTGACATTGAAGTCATCCAGCGAAAATTTAAGATCGTGAAAGTAACGTAACGTAAATTCAGCAATCCCGATAATAGCATTTATTTTATAAACGTTTCGGTTAAATGAATGTTTCTGTTAAACGATCCTTCGTAGAACGAATCTTTTCCGCCCCTGGTGGCGCAGTGGTATATAAGCGCTGGCTGATGACCATTCGTCCGAATAGAGTCTGGGTTCGAATCCTGGTGAGGCATGGATGTTGTGTTAGTCTTACGGCACTGGCTCTTGCCCTTCCCTGGAACCAATGATTCTAAATTAGGGACGGGGGATTGCTTATAGCCCACTGATTTGTTCTCGGTGGTTGTTAAACCTTCAATAAAAACAACAACAAACCTTTCGCTATACAACAAGGTTCAAACGACCGATCATCTAGGCTACGTTATACTGTTGCTGTTGAAAGCTATTGGTCACTCTTATTTTAAATACACGAGGTTGTGAATACGTAAGGAGCACTTATAGCGTCGTACATCCGTTTAGTTTCATTTTGTAAATTTGCATAAATATTCTCCAAGCGTGCACACTCCACTGGGAGGCTTTCTCAAGACAATGTAGACATAAAATGCCTTAAGAAAGCCTCCCAGTGGAGTGTGAAAGCTTGGCGAATCTTTATGCAAAATTTGCATCACGAAAATAAACGGATGTACTACGCTATAAGCGTTCCTTAATTATAAGCTATTCGTCGTTCATATTTCGCAGTTAACATGCTTACTGTTTCTTTGATACGATTAGAGATTTCTTATCTCTATGACAACTATTGGGTGTATAATGAATTAGCTTTATTTTGCTTTCCGCTAAGCTAATTATAATGAATAAGCTCTTTCTACCAGCTAGCTAATGATAATAATGAAGCTTTCCTACTAATTACATAGAACGAAACGCTCTCCTTATAACAACAAAATCTCTCCGTACAGCACCAAACGCTCTCTCCGCTATCGATGAACGCGCCTATATATACTAGCTACCACCACGTCATGACTTACACTCATTGCCAGATCTCATTCATCGGGTAAAATAATATTTCGTTCAGTAAGAAGATAATTTACATAGTAAAATAAAATAACCAGAGATAGTAAAATCAAAAGGAGAGTGAATATAGAGTATACGTTACATCATCTCCCCCTTATTTTTTTTTTTTTTTTCCTTTCCGAAAAACCTATCAATTTTGTAAATTTCTCCGTCATTTTTGGTCTACGCCGGGATTCGAACCCGAGGCCGCTTATTCCGGAACAAGTCGCTCTACCAACCGAGCTACGCAGACGATTATTCTGATTCCTATCTGCCTTTATGTCGTGTGCGTCCTGCTGGCAGGTACGTCACATCTCCCCCCCCCGAAAGAGGGCCGGGGGCATGGCCCACGGGTCAGCCGTGACCATGAATCGGTGCAGGCAACCATCCACTGTAGAACGTGCACTTGAGAACTCCCAGTCAATCTGCTGTGTGGAATGCAACATCACACATTTTTATTTTTCGAAGCGCTGGAGAAGGAATTCTCTGATTTTTCCTGTCTCGCGGTGTGGAAAGAACATCACACCATTGCGAGATTTTGAACGTGAACGGTCGGGTCATCCGGATAGTTCGGGCGCCATTATAACGAAGTAAATTTCTCCGTCATTTTTGGTCTACGCCGGGATTCGAACCCGAGGCCGCTTATTCCGGAACAAGTCGCTCTACCAACTGAGCTACGCAGACATTTGTTCTGATTCCTATCTGCCTTTATGTCGTGTGCGTCCTGCTGGCAGGTACGTCACAGGTGTTGTCTGCAGATTCAAATTCTTGGTGTATCATTCGAAGAGTAAAGGAAGACAACTCTCTGTAAGGCTTTCCTCGGTCAGTGAATTCTTTGATGCAATCCATGTATTAAATTCGAACACTGAATACTGAAACCCGATAAATTTTGCACCAAGTGCGTTTTCGGTAAAATTAAACTTTTGGCGATTCGCAAATTTCAGTCAGAAGAGTTTTGGAGGAATTATTTTCAATAAAGTGACCTTTCGATCAGATAAAAGATTCCGGTTAAACTGTTTCAGTGAGCTGAGTTTCGGTAAAATGACATTCAGTGAAGTGATCTTTCAGTAAAATGAGTTATACCCAACGAAACTGTTTCAGTTAAGTGAGTTTCGGCGAAATAATCTTTGGGTCAAGTGAGTGATACCAGCAAAAACTATTTTACTAAAGTGAGTTTCGGCGAAATGATCTTCGGTGAAGTGATCTTTCGATCAAATGAATGAAACCCAACAAAGACTATTTCACTAAAGTTAGTTTCGACAAAATCTCCTTCAAATAAGCAAGGTTTCGATCAAATTAGCGGTATCCCCCAAAACAACTATTTCAAGAAGGTGACTTTCGACTATATGACCTTTCAGTGAAGCGATCTTTCGGTCAAATGAGCGATGCCAAACCAAACAAGAAAGATGACACCGAATTTTCGGGTGTAATAAACACGTCTTTTGAATCCGTTCTGGCGCAAATTAAATTTATCAAAGCTATTCAAAGTCAATGGAACCGGTATTGAAAACAATAGATCTGACGAAAGAAAGAAGATTTTCAATTTGGTTTTTAATCCCTCAGATATTGCTGTAAACGGAATCGTGAGCTTACGAACTCTTAGAAACAGAGATATGGACAAAAATAAGATGTGACTTTACGTCCCCTGGTGGGAAAACCATGCATTATTTTAGGAAGAAAGTATTCTCAAAAGGTGTATCCATATAAGCGGTATCGGTCGAAGAAAAAAAAAATTAGTCCAGTTTTCAGGAGCCCAGATTTTGCAACAAATACTTCAAAAGCAGAAATTAACACTTATGACCCCTGTTGGCTAAACCATTCTTTTCCAAACATTAGAACTTATGTGAAAAATATTTTCGATAAGGTCTTGTATGCGATACAGGAAGAGTTTTTCAAATCAGATCTTTAGGAGCAGAAATAACGCAGAAAACGTAATTTACCTTTGTGCCCCCTAGCGGAAAGTCTATGATTTACTTGAAAATTTTGAATTTATAGGAAGAACATTTCGCATCGGAAACACTATCCAACAAAGAAGGAATTTTTCAAATCTTACTCTTAGAAGTAGAGATATTGACAAAAATAAGATATAAATCGACGCCCTCTGGCGTAGAAACCATGCATTTTTTTCAAGAAGAAAATTTTCCTAAGAGGTTTGTCGACATGAGGAGCAGTATCGGTCAACAAACTACTTTTTTTTTCAATCGAGATTTTAGAAGCTCATATTTTGCTACAAATACAACAGAAGCGGAAATTAAGACTTACGCCACCTGGTGGCCAAAAGATTTCTTACAAAAATTAGAAAATATGTGCAAACGATTTCCCATCAGGAGCTGTATGCGGTTCAGAAAGAATTTTTCAAATCGGAGATTTAGAAGCAGAGATATAGGGGAAAACGCAATTTACATTTACGCCCCCTAGTGAAAAGTCTATGAATTACCTGAAAATTTTAAAATTATATGAACCACATGTCACACTAGAAACACTATTCAACAAAGAAGGAACTTTTTTAATTCGGACACTTAGAAGTAGAGATATTGACAAAAGTAAGATATACATCTACGTCCCCTGGCGTAGAAACCCTGCACTATTTTAAGAAGAAAATGTTTCTAAAAGGTTTGTCGACATGAGTAGTGTCGGTCAACAAACGACGTTTTTTTCAATCGAGAATTTAGAACATCATATTTTGCTGCAAATACAACAGAAGCGGAAATTAAGATTTACGCCCCCTGGTGTCCAAACTATTTTTTTTACAAAAATTAGAAATTATGTGCAAACGATTTCTCATCAGGAGCTGTATCCGGTGCAGAAAGAATTTTTCAAATCGGAGATTTAGAAGCAGAGATATAGGGGGAAACACAATTTACCGCTACGCCCCCTAGCGGGAAGTCTATGAATTACTTGAAAATTTTGAAATTACATGAAAAACATGTCACACGGGAAACACTATCCAAAGAAGAAGACATTTTTAAAATCGGACTCTTAGAAGTAGAGATATTGACAAAAATAAGATGTACATCTACGCCCCCTGGCGGAGAAACAGTGCAATATTTTAAGAAGAAAATATTCCGAAAAGGTTTATCGATGTGAGTGGCATCATTCCACAAAAGAATTTTTTCAATCGATAATTTAGAAGCTCCGATTTTATGGCAAATACATCAGAAGCAAAAATTAACACTTACGCCCCCTGGTGGCCAAAGTATTATTTACCAAAAATTTGAAATTATATGAGAAAGATTTTTCATTAAGAGATATATCCGCTGAAGAAAAAATTTTTTAAATCGGAGTTTTAGAAGAAGAGTTATCGAGGAAAAAGTAATTTACTTTTACGCCTCCTAGCGGAAAATCTATGCGTAATTTGAAAAAGTAACTATATCTAAAATACTCTTCGATATAAATGGAATCGAAAGATAATTTTTTTTTTCAATCGGATGTTTAGAAGAAAATATGTGGAATAAAACGTATTTTTGAATTCGACATCATCTGCATTTACGCCCTCTACCGGCGAAATTGTACATCGTAAAAAAAAAAAACGAAATAAAGGTTCATCATTTGCATATTTCAAGCTTCCCAATGCAAAAAGAATTTTTCAAATCGGACTAATAGTTGCAGAGATATCGTGGGTACAGACGGACGGGCGGACGGACAAACCGATAACAGAAGCACGATCTTTTTTAACAAGAGACGTGCTAAAAACTACAGTACATTTGGGCATTGCATAGAAAATGTATTTCTATACTTGTTCATTCTCATATAATTCCATGATCAGTTCTGTACAGCGATACTGTTTAACACACGCAGAATCATTCCATTTCAACAAGTATAGAAATACATTTTCTTCAAATAGTTATTCACAAATTTTGACAAGGATGTAATATTCAGCTACCGAAATTAGTTAGGATTCCTATTCCTAAGAGCAGAAAAAAGTGATAAATTTCCGTAATGTTTAATTATCAGCATGTCTCAGTCCTCTGCAAAAAAGTGCGGAAAGTGTTGAAAGTTGTAGAGAATGCATTTGTCCCATACTAGTAAGTTAATTACTTGCACAAAATAAATGCTGCCAAAGCAGCTTCACTTTATTGATTCATTATGATTGATAATCTCGTAAACAACGGCCAAAAAAAGTTGCAGACACCGTCTGTTGGCACCCTATCAGTTGACTTTACATTTAATAATATCTTTGCTCTTGATGTTTCGGGGTAACGCCTTTAACCAGTAATCTCACGTCTATCAGTAGAAGAAATTAGGATGTGATTATCCATCATTACCTAAGACGCCAGCTGTAAGTACAACCAGAGTTGCCACAGGGTTTCTCACCAGCAAAATTTGTTTTTCTGAAATATTTTTAATACCGTCCTGCGATCGTGAAGGGACTTGTTATGCTGATGTCATATTTAATATTCGCGTATGTTAATCGGGAACTGGTTTTTGCGAAAAATGCGCACTTTCTCAAAGAAACGAGAACAAAAACGAACCATCAATCATGAAATAATTTCAAATTGATCGTACCCAGGCGTTTTCTGGGAGACGCGGGTTCGAATCCCGCTCCAGGACGATGAAAATTTTCGAGTTTTCGGATACTATCTGACTTACTATCCTTGTCACATTTACGCCAAAAATCGGATTGTCATCTTCAAAACGTGTACGAACCATAAATTTATTTCTGTTGAATTGTACGATGGATACGAGCCTGGGCTGAAATATTACTGCCGTTTAGCTTGGAGCATGTAGTTAAAATATTTTAAAATCGTTCTAAGATTTATAAAGAGTCCTCAACGAATATTTCCACAGTAAGACGTTCCTCTTTGTTAGGTTTAATTTGCTGACGTTTACCTTCTGCCACTTTTATTACTATTAAATTTCAACATGCTTTCAATTTAAAATAGACTATAAAAATTCACAAAAAGTTTAGACTTATGCATCGAGGTGAAACAATAGAACAGGGAGAAATTTATGAAGATAATTTTGCATAGAAAATCTGTGGAAAATTATTTTTATCTTGCCGTTTTTAACTTTTGCGTAGCATGTTACTTTTCTTTCTGTCACAACAGCTTAATGATACAAAAACCGTTCCATAAAAACCGAGACTAATTTTTTTAGTTGGCTAAACTGCGAAGGAAAAAAATAACCACGCGGACGACTAACTGAATTAAGGAAGTATCTATGGCAACAGTTATTTGCCGTGGCAGACAATTGTGGTTTTGTTATTGCGCAGTTACACTATCTACCAACAAGTAATTGGACACCTGTGATAGCAAAGGAAAACGAAGTTTATTCACCTTCAATAGTTGGTGGAGCCTCTACGAGGTGCGATTAACGCACCCCTTAAGTCGACGCTCCAACTTGTCCCAGAGGTGCTCGATAGGGTTGAGGTCCGGGCTCTGCGCAGGCCAGTCCATTCGATTAACCCCATTGTCACCACACCAAGCCATAGTGGACCTCGCAACGTGACAGGTGGTATTGTTATCCTGAAAGTAACATGGGTCCACCCCGTAAAACTGCCACAACGTAGGAAGCGCATGGTCTTCCAAAATGGTGCAGCAAGTCTCGGCGTTGAGTCTACCAGGAATTGCGACCAAGGGTCCCGTGCCATACCAGGAGAAACACCCCCCATAGCATACTTCCACCGCCGCCGAACTTCACAGTTGGCACAATACATTCCGGCAGGAGGCGTTCTCCAGGCAGACGCCAAATCCAGATCCTGCCATCCGAACGATAGAGGGTGAACCTTGATTCGTCGCTCCAGAGAACCTGTTTCCACTGTTCAACGGTCCACTGTCGACGTTCTTTGCACCACGTTAGCCGCGCAGCGCTATTGCACTTGGTGTTCAAAGGCTTGTAGGCGGCAGCACGTCCATGATAACCGAGCAGATGGGCTTCCTTACGGATGGCATTCATCGAAAGAACACTCCTGGATGCTTGTTGAAACTCCTCGCGGATGTGGCCCATCGATTTGGTGCGATTATTCCGAATTTCTCTGGCCAACACCCGTCTGTCTCTAACTCCCAGTTTTGTGGGTCTGCTGGGTCGGGGCACATTCCGACAGTCACCTTTCATCTCCCACTTGCCAATCACGTAGGCCACTGTCGATTTTGGGTACTTCAACTCGCTGGATATGTCACGTATGGAATGGGCATTTCTGTGATACCCGACGATTGCACCTTTCTCGAAATCAGAGAGCTCTAAACTGAGTGGCATCTTTCATGCGACTGGTTGCGTTGTTGTTTCCCACACGATATTTAACGGCGGCGGCTGTGACGTGTATCAGGACCGAGATATCGTACTTGTTGGTAGATAGTGTATTTAAGGTATATGTCTGCATTTCGCCATACAGCTATGGAGGTCAGTGATTCAATTAAAAAGTGAAATGCTTTGTACGCTAAAATTTGGTTATCGTTTGGGTACGACGGCTCGAGAAACAGCTCATTTCATTAATGAAAAAAGCTTACAAAGATAAATGTTTCGATGAGTGAACGATTTTTAGATGGCAGCGTTGATTTCAAAAATGCGCGTTTGTCGACAGAACTTGCCCGAAGGCCTGGTCGTCCTAAAAGTGTTGTTACGGAGCATGTTGCTAATACTGTTTGGGAAATTCTGCAAGAAGATCGACGAATGACGTGCGAAAACATAGCGGCGTTAACTAATATTTAAAAAACGTCGGCATTCCGCATTCTACGCGACAAATTACTGCTGCATCGTATGCGTTCCAGATCGGTACCTCATCACCTGACAAGAGAACAATTTTTAGCCAGGAGTTGAGGTGGGTCATGAGTGGAAACAAATGATTGCAAAGGATCCAAACTTTCTAAACACAGTAATAACTGCCGATGAAACATGGGTCTACTATTTCGACACCCTCGCAAAGCGCGCAACGAGTGTCTTGAAACACGCAGGCTCGCCTTCTCCGAAAAACGTCCGCCAAACCAAATCAGTGTCGAATAAATGCAGTATTGCTTGCCATCGATATACAAGTGCGTTTGACTGTCGGGCAAACTTCTGTGTCATATTTTATACTCTGGACCAGTTGCGGTCACATGACAACAACGCGGGGAATGTTGGATATATAAATTAGCGTTATACGTCACACAGAAAACGCTTTAAAACTTATTTGTACACATAATAAGTAGTAATTTAGGCTGGAAAAAGCCAAAATGTACCTACGACAAAAGCAGTTTTAAACTATTTTAGATATGAAAACGAATATGAACTTAAAAATCCCAAATTAGCCCTAGCTTTCAACATTCTGTGTGGGTGGGTGTAAGGGGTGCGTTCAGTAGGAATGAATTGTCTGCACCGGAAGTCCGATATGTCGAGCGCTCGATTTCCTACGAGACGGATAACCTTAAGCACCAATTGGATGACATAACCTGTATCAGTCGCTGCAGCCACGTTTCCTTCTTGTCATCATCTGCGTTATAGGTTGTGTGAGTGCAGACGAGTCGTTCAAGATGCCTCGTGAATGTGTAAACAATGCGGATAATTGTTTATATATTTGTGGAATTAGTTTGCTATATCAAAAGCGAAGCATTACACCGATGATAAAGAAAGCTTATAGCCTTTATTTTGGTTGTACCATCGGAGACCAGGACCGCTATTGGGCACCACACATATGTTATCAATCCTGTGCAACGAATCTGAGCTAGTGGTTGAACCGAAAGGGAAGATCGATGCGTTTGTTGTTCCAATAGTATGGAGGGAACCAACAAACTATCTGAATGATTGTTACTTTTCCATGACTCCTTTGATTGGACACGGTATTTCTATGAAGAAAAAGCGGCCTTTGACATATCTGAATATTACCTCTGTTATGCGTTCAGTGCCTCACGCGGTAGGACGTCCTGTTTCAACACCCACAAAATTCTTATTCTCTGTATGATGAAGAAGAAAATAAGGCCAATGAATATTCGTCATCTGTGAAAGCATCTACATAAAGAGATCCTGATTTCGTGCCTACTGAAGAGCCTGTACATCCACATAAAGTTACCCAGAGTGAATTGAATCATCTAGTGAGGGATCTGGAATTGCCAAAGAGTAAAACAGAGCTGTTGTGATCTACACTGCAGCAGTGGACTCTTCTAGATGAGAATGTGCATTTGTCTGTGTTTTGTGCCCGGCAAAAAGATCTGATTTTGTTTTTTCAAAATGACAGATAACCTCACTGCGTGCGTTGGTATAATGGTTCTGATGGCAGCACTACATTTCAGCTACAAAGACGACGATTGGAGGAGGCTGTCTATTGATTCGCTCAAATTGAGCTTAAAAGCTGTACTGCTCCATAATGGTAGCGCTTTACGATCTATTTATCCCTGTTATGCAGTAGGTATGAAAGAAACGTACAACATGAAACAGCTGTTGCACACCATCAACTATGACAAGTAGAAGTGACAGATTAGTGGTGACCTAAAGTTCATTGCCCCTTTGACGGGGCTGCAATAGGTTTACACAAAGTTTTCCTGTTTTCTCTATCTCTGGTACAGCCGTGACTGTACTTCCCACTACAAGAAAGAAGACTGACCATCACGTTAATCGCTTGGACCGAAGCAAAAGAATGTACTTAAAGAACCACTTGCAGAACCCAGCAAGATCTTGTTTTCTCCTCACCGGATCAAACTTGGATAAATGAAGACTCTTGTAAAGGCATTGGATCCGAATGGGGCAGGATTTTTGTACATAAGTGATAAATATCCAAAACTTAGTAAGTCCAAAATGAGGGAAGGTGTATTTGTCGCTCCACAGATACGCCAGTTCTTCCGAGATAAGTGTTTTGATGATATCCTCACAGGTGATGAAAAGTTAGCTTTGAATGCTTTACAGCAAACGGCCTTTGAATCTTGTAGAAACCCTCTGGAAGCTCTACTAGAGACTAGGGTGAAACAAATCGTTGAAATTACGCTTTTTGCGCTCACATCAGGATTTCTTCCCGGCTAACTGCTGTGCTGACAGTGACGAGCACGGGAAGCGGCTTCATCAGTCCATTACAACCCTCGAAAAAGGAGATAAAATGCAAAACTGCTAGCTGACAGTTGTTGAACCCTTGTGAGAGATGTTCTAGAAACTCATTAGAAGCGACAGGGAAAGCTGCGTCGCAGTGAATTATTTCCTCTATAGGGATTACCCTAGGGTATGTATATGCAAATGGATAAAATTAATAGAATATTCAAAGCAAACAGATTATAAATTATAATTTGCTTGTAACACTTACTGCTCATCCATGTAGCAACCGTAACGGTTTGCACACTCGGACGGAAATCGGAAGATACGGGTTCGTTTACCGCTCCAGATCGAAGAAAATGTTTTAAGTTTTCTAAGAGATGTTACATAGATGACTAGTAAGTGCCAGAAGCAAATTCAGAATTTATAATCTGTTTGTTTTGAATATTATATCGATTTCCCATTTATTATGAAAAATATTCCTTCCTTCATTGTGTAAAATTTGTTTTGTAGATATTTCAAAAATTAGAGTTAATCTGGTGTTTTAACGGCCATTTATAATATACAGCAACATAATGGTAACTCAGTTTATTTTCAGGTACAAACAAAAAGTCAAAATTTGTTGTCCAGTATTATCTTATTTAAGACCGATAGCGAAGCACAGCATGAATTGGGAGAGCAATGTTGCATTCGTGGGCAGGAAACGTTGCGCCTACCGATCGAGTCGCAATACCCAAATGAGGGAAGTATTGTTGTTCTTCTTCATGAACGCTGGATAGGGACATTTTTATGAAGGCGTCAATAAGGGAACACGCGCATTCGAGGTCACACACGATTCCCAGCTGTCTTATTCATAACTTCCTAGTTCTTGTACAAAGAGCATAGCCTGGCAAAAATTTTCACTACCGGAAGGCCTCCATTTCCGCATTTTGAATAGAAATGTGGTATTGAAGATGGTGCTGCAATAATAAAAAACGATCATACACACTTTAAAGGGTCAACCGCATTTTCCCGATGAGTTATGGCTTCAAACAACACGCACGCACACCCACACACACTGTTTCATTACTTCAGATTTCATATTTCCGTTGTTTTGTTATTATGGACTCATTAATTTCAGCGAGTGTTAGTACGAATAACCATCTTTTTTATCATCCATTTAAAATACTTTCCCTATGCGTTAGTGTCTTTATATGTGGAGAGGTTTGACAATTTCACCATAATCCTACAATGGCAAGTATATGAGCTGTAGCTTCCATTAAATGATATTCTGTTATCATGCTACTTTCTTTTTTTAATTTACTTTAAATCACTAAAGCTCCCCTAGGAATTTTTATGTTGCTTTGCTCGCTGGATTTGGGCTCTTCTTTCCTTTCTTTCTTTTGTTTTTCAAGCACACATATCCATTTTCGATGTTTTTCTTAAACGCTGAGCTCAAACAAAATTTTATTCGTCTTTCTCCAAACTGAATTAAATTATGTATGGAATTATCAACTCCGAAAGATATTTCATGACGGAGCTCTAAGGTTCTGAAACTGTGTATATAGTGCCCACACAATTCTTAGTCTAAGTGTTTTTTTTTCTGGATAGAAAATAACATTTGTAGTAAGAAATATGTCTCAAAATAAAACATACGGCCTACAGTCAAGTCTCTTGTTTTTAGCGGCCACACAGCCGCGAATGCCGCCCCGGTGGCGCAGTGGTCTAAGGCGCTGGCCTCTGATCATTCGTCCGTAAGGGGTCCGGGTTCAAATCCCGGTCAGGCATGGATGTTGTGTTTGTCTTACGGCACTGGTTCTCTCCCTTCCCTGGAACCAGTGACTTTAAATTAGGGACGGGCGACTGCTTATAGCCCATTGAGTTGCTCACGGTGGTCGTTAAACCTCCAATAAAAAAAAAAAAAAAAAACAGCCGCGAATAATCAGAACAGCAAATATCTTTAAAAGTGGCGGATTACATTTTTAGATAAGCGGCGCACTACATTTCTAGAATTTTTTCAAAGTTTTTAGGGAGAAGTGGGCCTGCCTTTTTTCCAATTATTTCCTTCTACTCGTCTTAATTTCTGGGGAAACTGTAAAATCCCCAATATCGTAAACACACTGGCACATTCAATCAGGCCATTAATATTCGAAGTGTTCAACACAGATGTAGCACTGCTGTTCATTCTGATTATGTGAAACACAGATTAAAGATAGAAGTGAATAAAAGTAATCAATTAAGTGATAAAAAAATGTTCAGATGCGGTACGTAGCTCGTAAAACAAAAGCGAGATAAATATCGAAATGAAAGACAGAGAGAGAGAGAGATTCACAACCTAAGAACATGCCGTGTAACCAAACTCTCGACTGGTGACATCCAGAGCATGCAGTGTGGGTTGCAGCATCACCCCCTAATATCTTAGAAGGCCCGCGCACCGAACGCCGGAAGCTGCGTGACGTAGGGGAGAGTAGGCTGATGTCTGTCTTTCCGGTTCTCTTTCTGCTTTATGCGGAGGCGCAGTCTACAGAACGCGCAATGCTATGTCACCAGTACTAGAAATGGTAACGCATGGGCTTGATAATGTAAACACTATGCAATCTTAAACGAGGCAGGCCGGAGTGTGTTATTTTTCCGCAGCCAATACGGAATGAGAGACTTCATACGTAGTTTACGTCTTCTACCTTTCCTTATTTGAATAAATCATAATTATTTATCTAATACTGTTTCCAGTGGCAACACTAGATACTAGCACGCTTCGCCAGTGGAGGATTTAGAGGTACCGGTATCGAGCGCACACCACAGGTTATGGGATGCATGGGTTTGTCCACCATTCTCGAAAAATAATGTCGTTTGTTGCTGATTAGCCCCCCCTCCCTCCTCCTAATTTTTTTGTCTCATACATGAAGGGAAATCTGAAGTAAATATGAAAGTAAAATGAGAAAGTAGGTCATTTTTATCACAAAATTAAAATAAAACTTTTCATAGCGTGTATGTGTGTGGTTTCTTGCAGACATAACTCAAAATCTATTGTAGCTATCAAGACGAAATTTAATATTCAGAGGTTTTGTGATACCCTAATGCGGGAGAAAGTGCGGAAATTACTTCGTTAAGGAGGAAAGTTGAAATTTTTGTAAGAATTGTCACTGAAACACAGCGTTGTAAGGGGGACTCAACACGGTCGTGCAGTTTCCCACTTGTTGTACAGTGCAATAGGTAACAGCGATAATAGTCTCAGATAGATGCATAAACAATGCTATTTTTTAAGGGAATAGTTCAGCAAATGCAATTGTATAAATCAGAACTCAGCTGGTCATAGGCATTTAATCCTTTAATATACGATGGCAAACTATTAATTGGTAGTAAGAAAGCATATATAATATAACACACAGAAGTAATGATAATGATAACACGTATGCGAGCATGTAAATCCTGGCATCAATTGCCCAGTTGTAGAATGATGACACTTCTCTTAACACATTTGTAAAGACAACAGCTTCATTCGGTTTGTTGCGATATTTTTCTGTTCATTCACATCACTGCTGCACATTGCAGATGAGCTCGGGCCCGGGCTCGGAATTACACGTCTTGAATTTCATTACTGTAATTAATTCAATACGTGTAATTCCGAGCCCGGTTGAATTACACGTGTTGAATTTCATTGTGGATTTGTTACTATGATGGAAGGATTTGCAATTTCCTAAGCCAGCTGCCATTGCAAGACAAATTTTTCTTAGCAAGACTTGCATTATGCATTGTCCAAAGCTACGGCCCAAGCAAGGATTAGTTTAAAAGGTCTGGTACCGAAAAACTGGAAAACAATCGCATTCCCATTTTTTGTATTTTATTAAAAATCAAGAATCTTATCTTTACAATGATGCATTAATTTCCAAATATGTGCAGTTAGAAGCATTGTTATTTAATTTTTTAAACTTCCTTACTCCCGCGATTTTTAGGGTGACGTCGGTTTTTAGTGCAGCAGCTCGAGTTTTAGAGAAAAGAAGATCAAATTGAAGCGCTGAAGCATTAGATGTAATTCTCTCTCTCTCTTTTTTCATGATGAACTTGATCTGGAAACTGCACACACATATGGTAATATTATGATTATTATACTATCTAGCGCAAAGCTTTGTTAAAGTTACAAAATGCAGAATAATATGGTCTGGAATACTTTTACTTTCTTTTTTTTAATTTTGGAAATTTCCCTTCATGCTTTTTTATATTCTACTACACCACTCTAAACTATCTTTACCAATTAGCATATATGTAATTTATATTGCAAAGATTAGTTTTCTAGAGTCAAAATTCCAGCACTTGCAACTGTCTGTACGGCATTGTACGTTTTATAATGCAATTTATTCAAAGTAAAAATAAATTTAGAAATCAAAAAGAAATAACGAATGGAATTTTTTGTTCTTTAAACGATTTTCTTTTCTTCAGCTTTTACCAAAATTACTGATTCCCCTGATACGGTCGAAGGGCACGTTGATTATTTATTTATTTTCAAATCCACATTTTAGAACATTCGGCTTTATGCTTAGTATTTCTAAAACATGTTAATATTGTGAAGTGGATTAACTGAACTAAACTTTTTAAACTAATGATTTTTAAACTAATCCTTGCTTAGGCCATATCTTTGGCCAGTGTATAATGCATAAATGCAAGCCTTGATAAGCAAAATTTTCCAAGAATCCGGGCCCGTGCGGGTCCGGGATCAAGAAACACATGTAATCAAAGGAAGCGGGCCGGGCCCCGGCTCAGCAAACACATGTAATCAAAGAAAGCGGGCCGGGCCCCGGCTCAGCAAACACATGTAATCAAAGAAAGCGGGCAGGGCCCCGGCTCAGCAAACACATGTAATCAAAGAAAGCGGGCAGGGCCCCAGCTCAGCAAACACATGTAATCAAAGAAAGCGGGCCGTGCCCGGCTCAGCAAACACATGTAATCAAAGAAAGCGGGCCGTGCCCGGCTCAGCAAACACATGTAATCAAAGAAAGAGGGCCGGGGCCCGGCTCAGCAAACACATGTAATCAAAGAAAGCGGGCCGGGCCCCGGCTCAGCAAACACATGTAATCAAAGAAAGAGGGCCGGGGCCCGGCTCAGCAAACACATGTAATCAAAGAAAGCGGGAAGGGCCCCGGCTCAGCAAAAACATGTAATCAAAGAAAGCGGGTAGGGCCCGGGCTCAGCAAACACATGTAATCAAAGAAAGCGGGTCGGGCCCCGGCTCAACAGACACATGTAATCAAAGAAAGCGGGTCGGGCCCCGGCTCAACCAACACATGCAATCAAAGAAAGCGGGCCAGGCCTACTAAAATTGAGCCTGAACTCATCTCTACTGCACACACACGCCATTCTTTTGAAGAAGTGCAAAGCTGAGAAGAAAGTCCGAGTCATAAGTGGGTCACGTAAGTCACAGGTGTTTTTCTCGATGATGACGCGGGCGCACGCAGTTTCTCCAGGAACCGCGGGAAAGTACTTTTTTCTTCTAAGTTACTTGCGGTTTTCATGTTACACGCGCGGCGTCCGCCAACGATTATTAACATTTGACATGTTACATGCTGTTCGCTCATGGCACTGTTTTAATTGATATTTGCACACAAGACTTAAAACGTTATGGCCAGCGCTTCTTTATATGCAACGGAAAGTAAACGACGGAGAGTGCGAGTGTCATAAAACGGTATAAATAACATCTGACATTGAGCTGTGGTAATCAGTGTTGTTCTTCTCTTTCGGATGGTAAAGGCAGTGGACTTAAAGGGAGTTTGAAAAAGCTAAATTATAATGGCCAGACGACTGGAGCAGAGCATTTCCGAGAAGGCTTGTGGAGGACCGGTAATGGACAACCATGGTTAATACCTTCAAGTAGTGTTCCGAGAAAAGAAAACCCATGGACCGCCGGAAAGGAATGGGCTACCACAGCTCATCAGTGCTGCAAGTGAGCGAGGACAATCTCGTATGCTACGGGCCAACGAAAGGGATACTATGGAGCAAGTCGCCGGTAATTTGAATGCTGGTAGCGAGAGTGGCGTGTCCCAACACAGAGTACATCGAACCCTGCTAAAAATGTGGCTGCGTAGCCGCGGATCACTTTGAGTGAACATGCTAACCTCGATTCACCGTCGAAAGCTCCTACATTGGGAATCAAAAGTGGACCTTAAATGGTTGAAAGAAGGTCGTCTGCTCCGATGAATCTTGTTTGCTATTGCATGATGTGGACGGCCATAAACGTGTGCTTATTTTACTTGGGTAAGTGGCACCAGGCTGAACCGTGGGATAAAAACAAGCTGGTGGAGGAAGTGTAATGCTTCAGTCAATGTTCTGCTGGAAACTCTACCAACATATGCAAATATGCGCATGCCCTACCGTACCGGACCCTAGTCTATCTCCTGAGTGGTCTTTCGGTCCGCTCTGCCTGCTCGTTCCGCTGTTATGCTAATTTCTCCTCTTCGTTCTTAATTTTTGCACACCAATGTATTAGGCCACTGGCCAAAATGTTTTGGTTCCTGGGTGTATAATACACGCGGTGTCGAATCTGCTGCCACCTATAATCTGGTTCCACCCCGCTGACTGTTTCCCTACAAAACCCCAAGGTGGATGAAATTAATAAGCGTGTATCGTAACAGGAGCTTTTGAGATGCCATTTGACTCGTATGGTAACAGTTTTTATATTGCTTTTTAAACTAGACTGAATGAGAGAAAAGCAATTTTAAGAGAAAGATGGGCGGTCATATTAAAAACCAAATTAATCCTTTAAGCGGATGTACCTGAACCAAATGGTGCCCAAAATTTACTGAGCTTTCAAAACAGAAATGTTCACATTGCAACGGGGTTTAACGAACGCTACGACAAAACGGTTCCCTTTTCCTTCCCATCTCAGTAGTACCAACCATAAGCCTATCACAGATGATAAGATGTTTCTTGTAGTCCTCTATTCTAGCGCTCTCTTCCAGTCTGCTCTGTGACCCAAGGAATGAAGGAAAAGGTTTTGTTTCTTTCCAGTGCCATGGTGCCAGTGTCTAGTCTCCCTGACACGGACATCATGCCACTTGGCATAAACAAGTTACTCAAATATGTTCTCTCTCCTTTCTCATGTTCGTCGCCATTGTTATAGCCCCTTTAGCAGGTAATCAGTCAGAGAGGATTAGCGCCAAACACTCCTCTCAATGACTACTCTGAATAACAAAGCTAAGGAGAAAACACCACTCTCTAATTCTTAGATTCACTCCTTCCAGCCACGTTCTATCTAATTCTTAGATAGTAAATATATTCCTTAGAGCTCATTATTCTAACCCCGAGTTAACTCGTGCCAGCCGGTTAAAGAGCAAAATGTTCATTACATTCTAAGCGAATTTGCCAGAAATAACACCACAATCTCCCAGCTCAGTTGCAGTGAAGTATTAAGTAATATTAATATAAAAAGTATTTTGTAGTCAGCTTGCGCATTAACCAGTAAATTGACACTTGTAGATGATATGCTACAATTTCCGGTGGAATGCGGAAAAGAGATTTATCCCTCACTCTATTCCCTTTCCTTTTAGAAGTAAAGTTGGGGGGGGGGGCATTATTTTGGGGTACTTACAGCATCGCGGGACCCTGCGCCTGATCCTCAAAGGCTTCCCTGTAAATCCGTTTCTGGTCATTGGAGAGGTAATTCCCGCGGTCCCATTCTTGGTTTTCAGCCATCCGTAAATGAGCCACTCCCTGCTACGCTTCCGATCTTCGGAGGAAGCAAAATTACTGGTGTTTCCTGCATTGGCTGTTCGTGAGGTTCAGTTTGGAATTACGTTATTGCTGAGGAAACGGTTCTACAACTTTGTTTGCAGTTTTCAGGATTAATCGTCTTTGTCTTCAGGTACTGGAATGAAAAATGTCTCACACGTAAGAGGAAATGCACACATGCGAGCAAGTTGATAATGAAGAGGTTGGATAAAGCTGACCTTATGGTCGCTAGGGTTAACTTGCTAAGTGGATTAAGGAACAAACCTGCGCTTTCTTAGGAAAGGAAGAAAACATAAAGACAGTTTAATATTGGTGGAAGGAAATAGATTTCAGGGATTTTCTGTGCGAAGGAGGGAATTAACTTTTTTGTATTACAACCAGTTTCCAGGTGTAATGGAAGAAGTCTTAGAAACAATAAGACGAATATACCATTTAAGTAAACTCTTGGTGACGAAACATACTTGCAAGCAATACGAACACAAATTATTCCTAAAGTTTAGCATCGTACAAAAATTTCACATCCCGATTTCCCTTCAATGCCTTTCTAATGTACGAATGTTGTACCGAAAGTAATGCAAAAGGGGGCATAATTTTTTATCTGACAGAGGTCGTTCAAATTGCATATGTTGGTAGAGTAACTCTTCCTCTACAATAACCCTTCTTCTTCACTGCAGGTAAATACGAGGGTTGTACTGAAAGTAATGCAAAAGTGGGCATAACTTTTTTATCTGACAGAGGTCGTTCAAATTGCATATGTTGGTAGAATAATTCTTCCTCTCTGGTAACTTTTCTTCACTGCAGGTAAATACAAGGGTTGTACCGATAGTAACGCAAAAGTTGGCATAACATTTTTATTATCTGACAGAGGTCGTTTAAATTGCACATCTTGACTGTCTTTATTATCTGACAGAGGTCGTTCAATTGTAACTCTTCCTCTATAGTAACCCTTCTTCTTAGGTATATACGAGGGTTGTACCGATAGTAACGCAAAAGTGGGCATAACTTTTTTATTATCTGACAGAGGTCGTTGAAATTGCACATCTTGACTGTCTTTATTATCTGACAGAGGTCGTTCAATTATAACTCTTCCTCTATAGTAACCCTTCTTCTTAGGTATATACGAGGGTTGTACCGAAAGTAATGCAAAAGTGGGCATACGTTTTTTATTATCTGACAGAGGTCGTTGAAATTGCACATGTTGGTAGAGTAACTCTTCCTCTATAGTAACCCTTCTTCTTTATTGCAGGTAAATATGAGGGTTGTACTGAAAGTAATGCAAAAGTGGCATATTTTTTTATTATCTGACTGAGGTCGTTGAAATTGCACATGTTGGTAGAGTAACTCTTCCTCTATAGTAACCCTTCTTCTTAGGTATACACAAGGGTTGTACCGAAAGTAATGCAAAAGTGGGCATAACGTTTTTATTATCTGACAGAAGTCGTTCGAATTGCGCATATTGATAAAGTAACTCTTCCTCTATAGTAACCCTTCTTCTTCATTGCTGGCAAATAATGGGTTCAAAGCAGAAGCAACGTGCCGTCATTGTGTTCTTGACGAAGGAAGCATGCAGGCTGTCCAACATCTACAGAAGGCTGCAGAATGTTTACGAAGATGACACCATGGACAAGAGCAATGTGCACAAATGAATGAAGGTAGTTCAAAGAAGGGGAAACCGGCATTGAATATAAACCACCCAGTGGGAGACCAGCATCTGTGATCAATGACATGAAGCGTCAGCGAGTTCATGAATGGATTCCTACGGAGAGACGAGTCACAATCCGTGAGCTTGTTGCACAACTGGACTGTGGTTGCAATGCCATACAAAAAGTGGAGGAAGATTTAGGGTTTCGGAAAGTGTGTGCAAAGTGGGTATCTGGGTAGTTGACACCTGATTTGAAGGAGAGAAGGATGGAAGTCTGTTCTGATCTGCTGGAAGCGTTTGAAGACAATGAAGACAGGTTCTTTCCGATCTGGTGACAGGGTATGAAAGGTGAGCGTATGCTTACAATCCAGTAACGAAGAATCAATCCATGGAATGGCGTCACACCTCTTCACCAAGGCCTAAGAAGTTCTAGAGCCAGCGATCACCACAGAACGTCATGGTGTCTGTTGTTCGGGATGACAAAGGTGTCATTCTCCTTGATTTTCTGGAACGTTTCCGTATCGCGACCAGCAAAGGATATATTGAGACACTGAAGAAACTAAGAGAACACATAAGAAGGAAGAGTTCGAACAAGAATATGAAAAGGATCCACGTTTATCATTACAATGCGAGACCACACACATCTTTGGCAACAAAACAGACGATCGCAAATTAGGCTAGACGGTGGTTCCCCATCCACCGTAAAGCCCAGATCTGGCGTCCTCTGACTTCCACCTCAGCGGTCTAATGAAAGGCAGTTTTCGAGGACAATGATCGGATGACACAGAACAGGTGAAAGTGACTGTGAAGAAGTGGGTAAAACATTCCACACCTGAATTTTTTCAAAGAGGATTTGAGAGTTGGGTTCAACGATGGCGCAAATGCATCCCTTGTGATGGAGACTATGTTGAGTAGTACCTTTGTATAAAGAAAGAGTTACTATACCAACATGTGCAATTTGAACGACCTCCGTCAGTTACTAAAAAAGTTATGCCCACTTTTGCATTGCTTCCGGTACAACACTTGTATTTCCGTAGAGCATTCAAAAACCTTTAAAATTTTAGTTATCACAAGAAAACCAACTGAAAAAAATCAAAAAGTAATACTTTGGAAATGAAAATTCAATTTGCCAGGCACTCACAAAAAAGAATTCGTAAACGGGCAAAATAGATGGATCTCTTGAATCGCGTGGATGTTTGCTGCCGTGTGGCTTTACATTGAGGTGCCAATAAAACTAGGAAAGGCGATACCGTTTCCAGTACAAGCCACCACATCCATGGGGTAAATGGTATTGTTTGCAAACGACGTTTACATAGAGGCAGATATCTTCTCAAGCTCAAGTAATAGCATTCCCTTTTCAGATGGTAACTTATCAGGATTTGGGCAATTTCAAATGTGGTATGATAGTCGGTGCCCGGGAAAAGGGTCATTCCGTCTCCGAAATTACAACGAAATTTGGATTTTACACGGTCAACAATTTTGAGGGTGTACCTAGACTACACAGACTCAGGGAAAACATCATGAGCGCGAGACCGTTGTGGCAGTAGAAAATCCCTGGAAGGTCCTGGACAGTAGCTTCTGGCACTCATCGTAACATCCTCTCCGCGTGCAACATTGCCGTATATAACAGCACAGTTCAATGTTGGCACCAGTTGAAGCAACAGCGTTCGGGCAGTGAAACGTTCCCTGTGTTCTATGGGCTTGTGTGGAAGACGGACCACCTGGAAGACATTGCTGATCCGACGACACAAAGCCGTGCACTAAAACCCCGGCATTGGAAGCAATATGACTGGAAACGTGTAGCCTGGTCAGAAGAATCGGGGTACCAACTGTTTCGGGGAGATGGCAGACTCTGGGTGTAGGGACACCCCCACGAGGGAATGGATCCCACATGTATACAAGGAACAGGGCAGGCCGGTGGTGGGTCTATTATTGTGTGGGATGTATTCATTTGGCACGCATTACGATCCCTCATACGTCTACAGACCTCTCTGTCCGGTGGAAGCTAAGTAATCATCCTTCGGAATCATTTGCATCCGTTCATGTCACGCAACCATTGCCACGGGTGCGTCCCCTTTCAACACGGTAATAAGTCTCCGCACACGTCCACAGTAGCCCGACTATGGCTGGAGAACCATTCCACGGAGTTCGTCACCCTGACTTGACCCTCCCGTTGGCCGGATTTAAACGCCATCGAACATATTTGGGATACTGTTCAACGTACCGTCAACAGCAGGAATCTTCCACAGGCTAATATTGCGGAATTGAGGGACGCTCTTCAGGAAGCATGGTGTTCACTGTCTCCACAGTAGTGCAGAGAGGTCTTGCAGTCCATGCCCTGTCGCGTTGCTGCCGGTATCCGATCGCGAGTAAGACCAACGCGGTATTAGAGAGGAATCACAGTTTCTTTGGCGCCTCAGTGTATAACAATACTAGCTTTACTACCCGCCTTTGCCCGGGATTTAGGCTTATTAATTCCATATTCCCTTATATGTCACTGAAAAAATCCGGGAAAAAATTGATGCTTGCAAGAAAGAAAAAAGCTGATTTTACAAATTCGGTCATTACAAATTATTTATTCATAGTGTGATTATTTCAGCACTTGGCCACAACATTTTTGGTTTCTCCTTCATCGGCGACAATATATAATTTTGTTGGATCCTTTGCTCTTGACATTCCAACATACAGCTCTCTGTAGAATCAAACGGACCAGAAGCGTTACGAATTATTTAACACTCGTACAGGAGACACAACATTAAAACACTGACTGAACAAAATTCTTTAACAATTTGCTATCTTTGATCAAATGCATCACGTGCTTTCCGTTTCAGAAGTCTTTGAGGGGTGAATCTCTGGGATAAAAAAGTTAAGAACGTATCTTTGCGAATATTTTATGAAACTGGCCGAAATTTTAATGAACACCATAAATCGTTAATAGGGACATGACCTCCAAATTTCGCCTGAATCGGTAAATAACTTTTTAAATTAGCCGTCAAAATTTTATTAACCGTTCCTGCGTATATATTTCTGTTTACCGATGAATTAAAAATTCCATGCCTATTTTAAAAAGTTTTTACCGGATTCCGGTGAAATTTTGAGGGACTCCTCTTATTGCCAATTTATGGTGGTGATAAAAATTTCTGCCCGTTTCGTTAAGATTTCGCAAAGTTCGTTTTTGCATTTTTTTTTATGCACAGTTCTCAAAGAATGGAAACATCTGTGGATGAGCCGCGGCGATGAATGCAGTCACGTGCTTTCAGATTTGGAACAGCATAAAGGTGATGTTGCAAACGATGCTGATTTTATTGATCAGCTTATTAATAAATTCATAATTCGCAATCAGAACAACGGAAAGATTTTAAAATAGTTGCGTTTACCTTGAAATTTCAGTATTAATAAGCTATGCAAAATTCACGATGCCACAGTTCGGCGTTCAAGTGTTTTTGCTGCTTCAGACAAACAGACGTTTTGTGTTTTATATATAAAATTAGTACTAAGACTTTGCTTTTTGTTTTCAAAGAATCACCAAACTGAGTTAAAAGTTTTTGAGTTCAATGATATCCAACGTAAGCCAAAGAGGCAATGTAAGCCAAAGAGTTTTTGAGTTCAATGATATCAAACGTAAGCCAAAGAGTTCAATGATATCAAACGTAAGCCAAAGAGGCAATGTAAGCCAAAGAGTTTTTGAGTTCAATGATATCAAACGTAAGCCAAAGAGTTCAATGATATCAAACGTAAGCCAAAGAGTTCAATGATATCAAACGTAAGCCAAAGAGTTCAATGATATCAAACGTAAGCCAAAGAGTTCAATGATATCAAACGTAAGCCAAAGAGTTCAATGATATCCAACGTAAGCCAAAGAGATCGTGTGAAAGCCTCACAGTCTATTCTTATTCTTTTGCTTAATTCAGCGTTCACATATTTCATTACTGTCAAAGCCCTTCCATCTTTTGCGAGATGATGTCGGAAATATTCTCAAAATGTGGAAGATTCACAGATCTGTCTAAGTTATATTGTAATTCTATTTTTCATAACACGTTCTCACAAGCTACTTTGTTTCAAGTGCGGTTTTGCAGTCGCAAAACCTCATTTTACCTTGTTTCAAGCGCAATTTCTCAGAACCTCATTTTGCATCAGTATGCGGATTTATGTTGTGTACTTACAAGCGAAGCCTTTAAACTGTTACTCTCCAAAATTGCAGAAACGTGGCCAGGAGATAGTACTAAGGGCAAAACCAATGGGTGTATTTCCGTTTTGGCCCAAATGAACTGACAAAGGTGAACGAGTGGTCTGAAAAATGGCCTTAGAGCACAAGTGGGAAAAATCATCTAACGTGTCAATGAACAATCAATGGCAGTCAAAAAAATTCAACAAAATGATGTTATATCCGTGGATAAAAATGGATACTGTGAAAGTGATGACGCTTCTTTTGATAATGTTCAACGTATCTCTTTTTCAGATATCAATGACAATTTTCAGTACGGTGATGACTTTGGGATCTTGCGTTGTTCTCATTGTTCCAAATTACTTTGCTTCGGTCATGTGTTTAATGCCACAAATGTTCATTTACACCTGTAATAAAGGTTTTTGTTGCTTTTTGTATGACATGAGCTTAGTTTGAATCATGAGGACATAGCTGATATTTGGGGTCACGTATCACGCACCACAACACGTTAGATGATTTTCCCCACTTGTGCTCTAAAGCGATTTTCAGATCACGCGTTCACCTTTGTCAGTTCTTTTAGGTCAAAGCGGAAATACATCCATTGGGTTTTGCCCTCAGTATTATCTCCTGGCCACGTTTCTTCAATTTTGGAGAATGACAGTTCAAAGGCTTCCCTTGTTAATGCACACTATAGTTCGAAGTGTCGTTTTCCATATCGGAAGTTTCTGGTAAGCAGTAAATACGGAAATTTGCTTTGCATAACAGAAAGACGAAGTTAACAATTAAATTATAAGGAAAGTAATAAAAACGTCCTGCTACGTTACGAAAAACTTTATCAAGTGGAAATTAATAGCATTACATACAATAATTTTACATACCTTAGCTTCGTTTTAAAACAAGCTCGTCTGTTTCATTTTGTGGTTTAGTTTTAGATTTCAATCGAGTTATTCCCAGAGCAAAATCTAATTTTATAAGGTCGTTTGAAGTATTGGCATCCTGCGAGTTTGTCTCAAATAATCTTCTTGACGTTAGTAGACACTTTTCGCATCTTTAATTGAATCAGTGTCTTTAACACAGGTGAATTGAAACATCGTGCGAAAAAACGAGAAGGGAATTCTCATGCAGCTTTCAAGTGGCGGTATATCAAGCATGTTTTGTGTTAGGAAAGGCAGATTGGCGACGTTATATACACTCTATAGACAAAACATTAGAGATAGGGGTGATGGGCAGTTGACATGGGCATTCCCCGCGCAGAGCGGAACCGACTCAAACCGAACGCAGGTGATAAATAGGCAGACAGTTGGGCTTCCCAACAGTGTATTGCGATCAACGAACATAAGTAAACTTGGTGATATGAGCGACTTTTATCATAGACACAATGTCAGCACGAGACAGGTGGGTCATTCTATCACCCAAGCGGTAAAAACCGTAGGGTTCCCGATGGCAACCGTATCAACGGTGTACTCCGAGTGTACCATCGACAGACATGCCAGTGCCCACAGAGTAAGCGGTTGCCGACTACTTGTAACTGATGATCGGGATCAATGTAGACCAGCATGGCTCGAACAGATCGACCACATGGCAACAGCTGCGCAAATCACGTCTAGGTTAAATGTTGGAGGACCAATCAGCTTCATCGAGAGAACGGTACGGTGCACGCTGCATACCCTGAGCGTCTGTTCTATGCCCTACTCGTGTGCCCGTGATCGGAAATAACACCTCGCCTTGAGCCGAGAACACAAACAGTAGACCTCTACAGAGATCTACTGTTTGTGTTCTCGGCTCTGGTCAGATGAATCCCGTTTTCAGCGCTGTATGGAGCTGACGAGCGTGCATGAGTGTATCATCGACAACATGAAGCCATGGCCCCATCTTGCTATGTCTATTCTGTCCAAGGCGGTGGTGGCTTTGTGATGGTTCGGTGAGCTTTCTCATTGGTCACATTAGGTCCGTTAGTGTGTCTGGCTGATCACCTGGCTTATCGAAGCCTGCGCTTCTGACCACACGGAAACTGGAATGTGAACGCAGATTCTTCACTGCCGGGGGAGTGACTATTTCTCAAAGGGAAATTTTCCACACGTGTTCTCAAGTTCGTTCACGTACGAGAGTTTGATTGGCAGGACTTCGATACTCCACTAACAAATGGCGAAACCTGAATCTCTCTCACTTGGTTAAGTATTTTATTTATTGATTTGGCATGTCACACGCAGTTAGGAACATAAAATACATAACACAGAAATAAACAACCCAATAAAAAATCGCATTATGTACTATTAAGAAACGCATATGTATACACCCATAGTGCGATATAGCAGGGAACCAGGGAAACAGGCAAATGTTAGCCTGACTTGCCCCATAGCCTTAAAGAAAGAAAGATATCAAATAGTTTATATACATTCATTGTCATAAAAATCCGCGCCCCAAGAATAAACCGTGCAATCAACGCAAAATTCGGCGAATAGCTACGGGGAGAGCAGACATGCTGATTATTAAAGTTTCGTGCGATTCCACATGCCGGCGCGTCCAAGACCGGTACTTTAATCACGATCTTTGAGGCTTATAAGGCGCCGCACACTCCTGCCGAAGTGCACGGTAAAAGTCAAGTGAGATCCTTGAAAGATAGACATGCTGAGGAGCCACCGTAAATGTGCGTACGGGGAACTGATGGAGTTTGAACTAGGCCTTATCGTCAGGATGAGAGAGGCTGGATGGCCGGCGTGCCATATCGGCCGCCATTTGGGCCTGTTGGACAGTACGGTGCGATCGTGTTGGGAGCAATGGACACGGGAATGCCCCCAAACACGACCGACTGACTCTGGACGACACAAACACACGACCAGCAGAGCGGATCGTGAGAGCGGCACGCACAGATGCAACGACGCCATTGTCCAATATCCAGAGCATGTAGCGGGTGTCAAAAAGGAACTCCTGTGTCCGCCAGTACCATTTCCATAATCCTAGAGGAGGCGAATCTGCACTGTCGACAGCCCTTACGTTTTCTGCCATTAACACCTGACCATCGTCGGCGTCGATTGCAGTGGTGTCAGTGGCGAGCAACGTGGAATGCTACGGACTGGCGACGTGTAGTGTTCAGCGACGAATCATGCTTCTGTATGGGAACGGACGACCAACGCGTCAGAGTGTGGAGGACCTCAGGTGAACGCTACAATCCCAACCTCACTGTACAGCTGCACACGTCCCGAACTGCCGACGTGATGGTAAGGGAAGCCATCGCGTATGACAGCCGTACTTTTCTCGTAGTGTTACGAGACACGTTGACAGCCCAGCGCTACGAACAGGAGATCATACAGCCCCATGTGCTACCATTCCTGAAGGGGCGGTCCGAAGCCATTTTGCAACAAGATAACGCCCGTCCGCACACGGCTCGGGACTCTAAGAACTGTTAACGTCCTGCTTCGACGCTTCCGTGGCCTCCCATATCGGCTGATCTATCGCACATCGAGCACGTGTGGGACCAGATGGGATGCCTGCATTCTCCATGTCTTCGTGATTTAGAGCGTCAGTTGCAAGAAGTGTGGGCCAATCTGTCCCAGTATAACATATGGCGTAGCTTTGACTCCATACCGGACCGCATCGCCGCATATATCCGAGCACGAGGCAGTCCGACGCGGTACTAATGCTGACCGGAATGTGTACCGTATGTCCGCGGGAAATTGTCCTGATGCTGTGATATTGTAATCACTTCTGTCTTTGGTATGTACCATCTCACTACTAAAATCTCATTTCAATCCGACCCCCTCCTTGGTGCGCGGATTTTTATGACAATGAGTGTATTTTTCAACTTATATGCACATAATCTCAACACAACATAATTGAAGTGGATGTAATTTAACTATTAACGTAATATTCCTTTAGTTCTCTTTTAAACGATGCAAAACTGACAAGTGACTTTACATAAATCAGCAACCCGTTCCAGAGCCGGGGGCTATGAGCATTAAAATTAAAATACTGCGCATTTGTACGAGTCCTAAGAATAAAAATGTTATCATACCCACGAGTTTGATAACTGTGGGTAGCATAACATGTATATTTATTAAATTGAGATGTTTATTGGCATCAACACGCTCATGCATTAACAACATCAATCGATAACTGTACAGGTTCTCAAATATCAATAATTTATAAAGACCAAACAAGATCACTACATTTTCCCATGGATTCAACCAACGAAGAAATTTTTTTTGTAAAGAAAAAATTCTAATAATATTGCTTTTTGTTGCCCTACCCTAAGCAGGTAGACAATAAGACAAATAGAAAAAAAGGAAAGAATAATGAAGTATTAATTTAATCTTTAGTGGTAATGGACCCGAAACTCTAGATAAAATTCCTATTTGCGATCTCGACTCCCACGAAATAACTTTAGCATGGCCATCCCACGTTTGTTTCTCCTGAAACAGAACTCCCAAAAACTTTACCTTTTTTTCAAAAACCATAGGAATATCATCATTTAGAACCACTTCTGGAAGAGCTTCAGCTCCAGTCTTTCGACTAGAATTTTTTTCCATTGAGTAATATACACTGAACTGGAAAATTATTATTCACACCTGCTTGATAACGTTTTGCTACAACTTTTGCCTAAACAACAGCAGCCATATATCTACGTAAGGACCCAGTTTGCTGCTGAAAATACGGTGGTGTTATTGTCGCCCATGAAACTAGGATAGATTGTTGTGGAGCATTCGTAGTTGCTGGTGGGGATTGGCAGGCTGGCACAGATCTTTCAAAGTCATTCCACAAATTCTTAATGGGGGTTCAGACCCGGAGATAGAGGGAACTTGAGGGTGTTAAACTCATTTGAATGCTAGTCGGTCGCCACTTGGGAAGTATGCAGTGTGGCGTTGTCCTTTTGAAACATGGCTTCATGGTGCGAAAAGACTACGATAACGAATGTATGTAGATGGCCGGCGACGACGTTCCCATACCTTATGCCGGTGCTAAAGGCATCAGCATGTACGAGACACCCAAGTAAACGTACTCCCAACGTGTTACACCGCATCCACCTGCCTGTATGACCCTAAATTGGTAAGCTGAGTTCATCGCTAGGTGTGGTTTACACCCCACACGCACCCTCCCATCGGCGTGATAAGGTTGAAACCGGAATTTGCCAGATGAGATGACGTGTTTCCGGTCTTTTGCATTCCCGTTGAGATAGGCCTTTGCAAACTGTAGCCTAATCTTTCGGTGTCTCGCAGTCAACAAGCGACAGGATTTTGACGCCAACTGCTGTAGCCAATGCGATCCGTGCACGACGGGTAATGTTTTTGCATAAAACGGTGGATGCACTGTTGTTAAATTCCCAAGTTATCTTACCTGCGATGGCCATGCGATTCCTTGTAGTACTGTGGAACACTCTACGTTCACCGCGACAGTCGACTACAGGTTTACGGCCATCTTTCTCACATTGGTTCGAAATTTTGAAGTATGTCACGTGATCTAGGTATGCGCGTTACGCATACAACTGTCTACCGTGGAAATCCCAGAAGTTCAGCAGTTGCGACGTTTGAAAAACCAGCCTTCCTCGTAGCTATTATGTGGCCAGGGTCAAGCTCGCTTACATCGCTGCTTTTACCCGCTATTACTTTTCTGGGACTAATTTCCAATGGTAGAGATCTGCCGTATTTATGAGCATTGCCAGTTTCAGCGTTCCAAGTAACTGGACGCGATACATCTGCTTTGCATATTGTAATCGGGGTATATACACGGTCGTATCAGAATAATATGACCACCTGACTAATAATAGGAATAACCACCCTTGGCGTGGAAGACAACGACGAGACGTCGTGACATGGACGCAATGAAGCCCTGGAAGACTGCCCGAGCCACACTTACCCATTAGGACTGCAGCAAAGCACGGAAGTTCCGGAGATGACGTGGTTGTGGGTCGGCACATCGAACCTGTCGATCCTAATACTCCCGGAAGTGCTCTACGGGATTGAGATCGGACGATTTCGCTGGACTAGGGAGACGGGAGACATCGCTGTCGTGTTCCTGGAATCAATCACGTACCTTTTTAACGACATGACAGGGGGTATTGTCCTGTTGGTAGACACCCTCACCACCAGAGTAAACGTCCAACACAAAGGGATGCATGTGGTCAGCGAGGACGGACATGCAGCAATTGGCGGTCAGGGACCCATCCAGTGGAACAGGCGATCCCAGGTCGTGACAGGAAAATATCCCCCAGACATGCACACTGCCAACGCTTCCCTGTACTTGTCCGACAAGCGTGTCCGGGTGTTGGTTCTCGTGTGTCTGACGTCATATCCGCCACCGACCGTGACTTTAGTTTAGTAGGAATCTCGATTCGTCGATAAAGGTAAACTTTCCCACTCTTCCACTATCCAATAACCGTGATCCAATGCGTACTGCAGGCGTCGTTGCTTATGGACGTCGTATAACATGGGCGTCTTGGAGTAGCGTCGACTCCGGAGACCCATGCGCAACAAGGTTCTCTCTACTATTATCGGGGACACGTACCTGAGTACCGTAGCGTTCATTTACGGGGTCAATTGCTGCACTGTTGAGCGTCGATTGCTCTTTACTAGCCGACGGAGGCGACATTCTCCTCACAAGTCGATGGCCTTTGCACCACAGTTATGACGTCGGGAGGTACTCGGTGTACCAGCGATCCATTCTTGGTACACCCTTAATGTAGCACCTCGCGAATAGTCCACGGAGTCTGCTGTTTCTGAGATGCTTTCACCCTTGGCGCGGTAGCCGATGATCATTCCTTTTTGAACGTCCGTCAAATCACTACCTCTGCCCATTGTGCTCACGTCACGCACTATGGCTCATCAGTCCTGGCCGGCCGCTTATATCTCCGTGTGGTCGACCTTATCACGTGCACTCAGTGACGCGTCTGGGCGTGCACACTGTTATTCCGGGGATGGTCATATCATTCTGATACGACTGTATAGTAATATGTCCATTCATTTTAAAGCCTGAGTGTACACAGCTTTGTAATTTAGAAGGTGCACTCTGTTTCGCAATTTCACCTTGTCGCCCGTAAATTCGAAAAAGCTGCCTTCTGTTTGCAGACCCTGTGAAAACACAAGTTTTTTCGCGACGGTCAACGAATCCGTGTCCTCTCACTTCGAAGTAAGTCGCTCTTCCAACTGAGTTACGAGGACAGAATGTCTTGCTGCCGATTTGTCGTCTTGACGCATGTTTTCACCTCTGTAGTACCGCACATCATCACCCTCTTAACCCTTTAACGGGCTGGAACGAATTAACTCGGGGTTAACAAAATAGGCTGAAATCAGCTCAAACGAATGTATTTGCTGTCTAAGAAGTGAGCCGAATGCGGCCAGAACGAGTGAACCTGCGCATCAGAAAGCGTTGCTTTTATCTTAGATGTGTCATTCTAAGTGGTCATTTGGGGGTATGATGGTCATTAATCCTCTCTGTCTGGTTATCTTTTCCATTAAGAATGCTATAGAAAGGGATACGAACCTAAGAAAGAAGAGAAAAGATGATTGACTTTTTCTACCCTTTGGCATGATTTCCATGTCCGGGGGACTACTCCTTCCGAAAATAAAGGGCTATAAGAGAATCAGAGTACATTCTCTAACACTAAGGACTGTAAGGGAGCACTTACAATCAAAAATAGACTTATAGTCGACACTCCTAAGATGGAAGAGGGAAAGGAATTGTTTTGCCGTAGTGTTCGTATAACCCGGTCACTATGAGAACCCTTATGTTTGAGCAGCGCAGGAAAATTTAGGCAAATTTTGATTCGGGCACATTGGCCTCTTAATGGATTATTTTTGTTTTCTTTAAAGCGAAGTAGGAACTTTTCATTAATTCCAAACAATGGGTGAAACAAACGTCACACATTTTTCAAAGAACCCAGTGAATCCATTTTCCACAATCGGGCGCCAAAGTGAAAACACAAGTTTGTCCGTGTCCTCTCACTCCGGAGTAAGTCGCTCTCCCAACTGAGTTACGCGGACAGAATGTCTCGCTGCAGATCTGTCGTCTTGATATATGTTTTCACCACTGTAGTACGTCACAACCCTTAATGAAATACGCATTCTATTTCTTAGTAGCATTGTGCTACGGTTAAAGACGTCATTATTCAATTAATTTGATACTCAGTCAGGTACACACGGTTTTCTAACCTCTGACCGTACAACGTTAGGCGCCCATGTGGAATCAAAGAATTACCTACGAAAGAAAAACGCCAGTTGTCTAGCGGAGTGTTTTATTCTCCACTAAAAAGCTGCTGCAGTGCGGCGGGTTTTGGCACGCCAGGATTTAAAACCCATTGACCACATCGCCGAAGATCTCGTTTGCGTCGCCGAGGGAAATTTCGTAGGTAATAAAGAACTGTTCTATAGACCTGATGGACTGCCGGCGCTCTGAAACGGATCAATTCGCGCACATTTCGAACATTTTTCACCAGTAGTGGCAGTTCTTTGGAGCCAGCTTCTACATCGTTATCGATACTCTTTTTCTCTGCCTACAGTGAACGGACACTACTGGTAAAGGGAAAAAAAACAAGAAAGAAAAAAATATGTTTCTTCGTCGTCATGTTGCTGTTTATTTACAATCAACTTAATATTTATTTAGTCCGCGCGGCTGTAATTTAGCTGGTATCTCACTCTAAGTCATGGACAATACACTGTAAAAAATAAGTGGTGTGAATTCACGGAACATTTCTGAAACTAACGTGTAGCAAAGTTGCCATCCGTATTTTTCAGAAATTTCCGTTTTTAAAAGTGCCCGTTTATTTTACCTTCCGTATTTTCCCGTAGACAGAATATCCGTTTATTTCAGAAAAGTCCATTTCAGGTTTTTCCGTATTTAAACTGAAATTCCGCAAAATCGGTGACCCTGTACTTTTCAGCCCTTACCGCAGATAATCCTTCAACTGAGGTGACTTCATATCTTAAGAACAGAAGTATGTACAGGACAAACTAAGAAATTTTTGAAATCTCCTTTAAAGTTCGCATCAAACGACATGGAAACGATTAAATAACTATGAAAATTAGTTAGTTAAAAAGAGTAAAACTTAAAAATTTACGGGTTGTGCAGGTGATGCAGAACCTTTCACACCACTGTACTTCTGGGGTGCGTGTGGCCCCGTTGTTAGCTCCCGAACAATGAGACCACAGAGAAACCGCGTTTTGGAAACTCTGCCGGAAATGAAGTCTCCTTCTCTTATGAGCCCGTTTATTCTCCTTTTCTTGGTATTCGGTCAAAGGTTACCATTTTGAATCATGCATTGCTTAAGGAATAAGCCGCATAGAAGACATCAGACTGTTTTGTTCGCAAATGAAATTAATTTTGTTAGATCAAATTTTAAAACTTACTCTCCACAAAAGACAGGTGACCTCTGGATTTGGTTTTGAAACATTTACTTTCCTTTCTTATCCATGAAAATTGTATGCCGATAATACTGGCTTGATATCTCTACGATATTTATTTGTAAAAGAATGGGATGTCATAAATTTTTAACCCTTTAGGCGGCCCCTGCACCTAAATCAAATGGAGCATGAAATTTTCTGCCCTCCCTAAAAAGAAATATTCATATACACTGCTGGCCACCCAAAATGCAACAACAAGAAGGAAGCATCCGATTGGCCTGAAATTCGCAGTATGTATCGCCCGCGAGGAGATATGCAAACGATTAGCATTGCAGGGCATATGCAAATCATGTGCGTCCGGCACGCCACCGAGAAACTCTTTAAGAAGGGTGCACAGAAGGCGGGGTGTAAGTAGTGGAAGGGTGTTGTGCTGCAGGACCTGTACGTGGGAAGCTTTCTGATGCCTCGTCGCAGAATACGGCAGTCATTCCAGCACGTTTCGGGGTTCCACAGAGGACGAGTAGTGGCTTATCGCGACAGCGATTTATCGTACCGAGACTTCGGCGCCAGTGTGGGAAGACATCCATCCACAGTGAGGCGAGTAGGGATTCGGTGGGTGCAGGATGGACGGACATACCGACGTGAGCGATTGCCGCAGCCGCGGCACACCACCGAACGAGAGGACCGGCATGTTGCGCGGCGGGCATTGACGGCTCTCACCGCCACATCACGAACGTTAGCGCAGGAATTAGGGTGTGTTGCACAACAGCCTGTGTCTGCACGTACCGTTCGACGTCGTCTGCAGGAGCGGGGACTTGTCGCACGACACACCCAATGCTCCGATTACCATTGACGTTACACCATCGGCGCGTGCGGCGGCAGTAGGCCGTTGAATGCCTCACCTGGACTACGGAATGGCACGACATTGTCTTCTCCGACGAATCTCGCTTCTGTCTGCAACACGAGAATGGTCTGATTCGCGTGTGGCGGCACCGCGGCGAGAGACTGTATGAGGCCTGGATTATGCATCGCCATACCGGTCCGTCACCTGGCGTTTTGGTTTGGGGCGCAATTGGATATGGCACCCGCACCCCTCTGGTACGCATCGCCGGTACACTCAACAGCCACCACACCATCTCCGACGTTTTGGAGCCTATAGTCCTCCTTTACCTGCAGGACCAGTTAGCGGGCACATTTCAGCAAGACACTGCGGGCCCGCACGTGGCACGCATCGTGCAGCATATGTTCACGGCCCATCAGGTGTCACTGCTGCAGTGGCCCGCCTGTTCTCCCGATGTGTCGCCCATCGAACACGTCTGGTCGCTGATCGACAACCGAGTGGCCCGGAAAGCACCACCCGCGGCTGCGTCTGATGAACTGTGGCAACGTGTGGAAGCCACCTGTACCGATATACCCCAAGTCCACATCCAGAGCCTCTTTCGTTCGATGCCGCGGCGTGTAGCGGCAGTTATTGCTAGCCACACGAACTATTGATGTCTGCGTGTTTCCGCAAGTCTCACGGACCTGTAAGCTGAATCGTTTCATCTTTGTATCTGTTGTTATGTGTCCAGTAAATCTGGCTTTGCTATCTCGTGTCCTTCTTGGTGTTGCATTTTGGGTGGCCAGCAGCGTAGGTGCCAGATTTACTAAAGCTACGGGAGAAGAGTTTCTTTCCAGCTTTTATTTTAGCAGTTGGGACCAGTGCGGAGTTCGGGCTCATGTTTTATAGGAGCCGGAATTACGAAAGCTGGGAGAAAACAGGTGCTTTCCCCTCTTATCTGAGCAGTAGGGACCAAAGCTGAGTCGGGCTCATGCTTAAGATTAGTCACTGTGAACCGCAGTAAACATTTGGCTCATGCTTAAGATTAGTCACTGTGAACCGCAGTAAACATTTGGCTCATATTTAAGACCCCGAGCCCGTCCGATTCCGAAGTATGTCATTCCGAGCCTAAATTTTAAATTGCAGGACAGAGACCGGGCCTGAGCAAATCCTAAGAATTAAAGAATTATGATTAACTGACTTAGGCATTAATGAAAAAAATACCTACTTACAGACTTCCATTCTCTCTCACCCTCTTAATAAATCAGTGTCTTTCTCAACTAGAAATTGGGGAAGGGGCATTTACCTGGTTCTATAGTAGAGCTTCAGCAGTTTCTTGCACTATTCGTTTGCGCATAAAATGCTTTCGCCGGACTGCCGTCTGACAAAATCGGGTCGTGCTGCAATCTTAGTAAGTCGCTCAATACAATTAGCATGTGGGACTACCACGTGGAGGAACGGATGAAATTTTCAAGGCGTGGTATTTGCTATATAGTATCAACAGTTTTCGAAGAAGCTATTCCTTCGCCTCAGAAATCCACTATTGTCTATAGCATTTGCTCCCCAAGCCCAGAATAAATAGCTCTCCCTAGTCTCCGCTGCACTGTTAAAAATTGGTACTTAGAAATAAGCAAAATGTACTCGTTTTTGAATACATTCTGGGCTTATAATAGCTCCGAGTACTTGTGTCTCAGTTTTGAAAAAGACACGTACTCACTTTTGAGTACATACAAGGAATCAATTGCGAGTATATCTGGTATTTCTAATTCGAAATATATGTACTAAAAAAATCCATATACACTGCTGGCCACCCAAAATGCAACACCAAGAAGGACATGAGATAGAAAAGCCAGATTTACTGGACACATAACAACAGATACAAAGATGAAACGATTCAGCTTACAGTCCCGTGCGACTTGCGGAACACGCAGATATCAATAGTTCGTGTGGCACCCATGGCTGGCAATAACGGCCGCTACACGTCGCGGCATCGAACGAAAGAGGCTTTGGATTTGGGATTGGGGGATGTCGGTCCAGGCTGCTTCCACACGTTGCCACAGTTCATCAGGCGTAGCCGCGGGTGGTGCTTGCCGGCCCACTCGGTTGCCGATCAGCGACCAGACGTGTTCGATGGGCGACATATCGGGAGAACAGGCGGGCCACGGCTGCAGTGACACCTGGTGGGCCGTGCAGAATTGTTGCACGATGCGTGCCATGTGCGGGAGCGCATTGTCCTGTTGAAACGTGACCGCTGGCAGGTCCTGCAGGTAAGGGAAGACTACAGGCTCCAAAATGTCGGAGATTTTTTTTTTTTTTGATTGGAGGTTTAATGACCACCGTGAGCAACTCAATGGGCTATAAGCAGTCGCCCGTCCCTAATTTAGGGTCACTGGTTCCAGGGAAGGGAGAGTGCCAGTGCCGTAAGACAAACACAACATCCATGCCTGACCGGGATTCGAACCCGGACCCCTTACGGACGAATGATCAGAAGCCAACGCCTTAGACCATTGCGCCACCGGGGCGGCTGTCGGAGATGTAGCGGTGGCTGTTGAGTGTACCGGCGATGCGGACCAGCGGGGTGCGGGTGTCATATCCAATTGCGCCCCAAACCATAACGCCAGGCAATGGACTGGTATGGCGATGCATAATGCAGGCGTTATACAGACTCTCGACGCGGTGGCGCCACACGCGGATCCGACCATCGTGGTGTTGCAGGAAGAAGCTGGATTCCTCGGAGAAGACAACGTCGTGCCATTCCGTAGTCCAGGTGCGGCGTTCAACGGCCAACAGCCGCCGCACTCACCGGTGGTGTAAAGTCAATGGTAATCGGAGCAATGAGCGCCATGCGACAAGTTCCCGCTCCTGCAGACGACGTCGAACGGTACGTGCTGACACAGGTTGTTGCGCAACACACCCTAATTCCTGCGCTAAGATTCGTGATATGGCGGTGCGAGCCGTCAGTGCCCGCCGCACAACATGCCGGTCCTCTCGTTTGGTGGTGTACCGCGGCTGAGGCAATCTCTCACGTTGGCCCGTCGTTCCTCCTGCACACACCGAATCCATACTCGCCTCACTGTGGCTGGATGCTCTCACACACAGGCGCCGATGTCTCGGTACGATAAACTGCTGTCGCGATAAGTCACTATTCTTCCTCTGTCGAACCCCGAAACGTGCTGGAATGACTGCTGTATTCTGCGACGAGGCATCAGGAAGCTTCCCGCACACAGGTCCGGCAGCACAATACACTTCCACTACTTACATCCCGCCCTGTGTGCTCCCTTCTTATAGTGCTTCTCGGGGGCGTGCCGGACACACATCATTTGCATATGCTCTGCAATGCTAATCGTTTGCATGTCCTCTCGCGGGCGAAGCATGCTGCGAATTTCAGCCAATCGAATGCTTCCTTCTTGGTGTTGCATTTTGGGTGGTTAGCAGTGTATTTTTAATATATGTGTTCCAACTTCATTCAGTTTCTGTACCCTTACAGAAACTGAGAAGCATAGGATTTTGCACATCGAAGGTACAGAGAAATTTGGCGTGGGGGCATAGGAACTTTAATCAGGGGATCCCCATCCGGTGGCCGTCAATTAGCGTGCTCGTCCGATGCATGGCGGATATTCACTGATTGTTAAAAATTCACACTACCAGCCTAGGTTGGAACCTGTGATTCCTCCATCAGTAGTCTGAATCTCTAACCACTAAGCCTTCCGCTGCTCGGTTTCAAATTTGATCAAATGATCATATGTTGAGGATTTTAGGAAGGGAGTGTCTGACCCCAGGTCTTAAACAACCCTTAGAAATAGGAAGCTAGGAGATTTGGGCTAGAGTGCCCGATAGGAAAGTGACACGGAAGCGAGGTAGAAGACGCCCTTGTTTACTACCGGGGGAGGGGGAGTACCCGGGGTCCGACGGTTTAACGTGCCCATCCGACGCGCGGCGGATATTTAGCGGATCGAGCGTTCGTACCTGTCTGGTGTCGAACCTGAGGTCCTTTCCGCGGCAGTCACGAACGTTACCCACTAGACCACCCGCGACCCGGTTTTAAATTTGGAATACGTGTACTCCATACATACTCATTTATTTGCAGAATGATTTGGAAGTATATTATTCGATGGCACATCTGGGATAATAGATATACTCCTTGTCACATGCTGGGCCAATCGACCGCACAATCTTATAACAAATATAGTGATCAAGCGACAAAATATTATTTACGATATTGGCACAAATATAGTTAATTTTAAAACGTACACAAATATATTTTATGCATAATTCAATTACTTGTGATCAGCGACTTTGTTGTACTAATTATTTATGTGTATCACTTTACACATTTATTAAACAATTTCTCTTGAAATCTATAATATCTAAAATGAAGTAATACGAGATTATATTTATATTTATTGACGCAGTTATTTGTACGTATGGTTTCTTATATTTGAGCATGTCATGTACTCGTTTACGAAACGATTGTACTTTAATAAAACGAGTAGATTCTGGTTCTAATTTTTAAGTAGATTTTTTTTAACAGTGTGCGTTCACAGACCCAGTTGTGGAAGAGTTCCATTTACCAACTCGAAAGTGTAATTAAAGCCGCGTATGCTAAACATTAGATGACATTAAAATCAGTTAAGAAAAATGAAGGAAATTTAGAGTCCGAGCCCGAACCGAAGTAAACACTGTGAACCGTAGTAAACATTTGGGAACTTGAGTCAGCACGAGCCTGGTTCAGGCCCATGCTGAACTTCGGGCCCAGCCCGCCTCGGCACTGGTAGGGGCCATAAACCTGTCACGGGTGATAAGAACTCACTTCTAGACATTTATCCTCTGCTCCACGAACCAAGGCATGATGGGAAAGGATTAGTCTCCCGGCCAGGGACATCATACCACTGGACAGAAGTAAATGACTCAAACATATTTTTTCGATTTTCTAAAGTTTGCCGGCGTTGTTATAGTTCTTTTAGAAGGTAATCACTGAGAAGTAATTACTGTCAGTCATCTCTGTGAATGAACACTTTCAATAACTAAGCAAAGGGGAAAGCTACACTGTGTGATTCGCAGATTCACTCGTTCCACCAGCGTTCGGCCAAATCCATCTATAAAATACAATGCAATGATATTACACAGATGTATTCCCTCTTTTAGTAACGCCATACGGAAACGAAGTCTTCCTATTAAATTCCATTGCTGTCATGCATGACGTCAAACACGACACCGACGTATCAGGCTGTGTAACATTAGAGTAATGTCACAAACGGACGGCACTCATCTCTTTAATATGATGGCCTTGGTTTAGCCCAGATAGAGGATATTTTCCTTCTGGCTGATTTCAGACCATTTTGCTAATCCCTAGTTGATTCTTTCACCAGGTTAAAGGGTTTAAAAATAGGCACAACGAGGAGAGACAAAGAGGGAGATAGAATCTTGTCGATTGTAGAGGCATACAGGGGTTGGACATAATAATGTGAACACCACACTCAGAGACTTGGCTTTTAATGTAGCTGTGTACGTCGCAATACACAAAGGTATCTACCACCTTTTGGTTGTAACAGCTCTGTTTAGAACCTCAAGATTCTTTTTAAGTGCATCTAAAGTGTTGTGACGTACCTGACCAGCAGCACGCAGACGATATATAGGCAGATAGCAAAGATAACGAACGCCCGCGTAGCTCAATTGGTAGAGCGACTTATTCCGTAATGAGGGGACCCGGGTTCGAGCACCGGCGTGGACAAAAATGACGGAGAAATGTGTCTCGTTATAATGGCGCCCGAACTTCCCGGATGACTCGGCCGTTCAAGATCTCGCAATGATGTGATGTTCTTTCCACACCGCGAGATAGGAAAAATAAGAGAATTCCTTCTTCAGCGCTTCGAAAAATAAATGTGTGTGACGTTGCATTCCACACACCAGATTGACTGGGAATTCTCATGTACGTTCTATAGCGGATGGCTGCCTGTGGCGATTGATGGTCACGACTGACCCGTGGGCCATGACCCCGAACTCTTTGGGGGGGATGTGACGTGCCTGCCCAGCAGGACGCAGACGATATAAAGGCAGATAGCAGCGATAACGAACGTCTGCGTAGCTCAATTGGTAGAGCGACTTATTCCGGAATGAGGGGACCCGGGTTCTAGCCCCGGCGTGGACAAAAATGACGGAGAAATGTGCTTCGTTATAGTGTCTTGTTGCGAAATTTCTTTCAGGGAGAAGACGAAATGAGCAACTTAACGGACTTCGAAAGAGGGCTAATTGTTGGTGGCCGGCAGGTTAGTGCCTCCGTGACAAAGGCCGCCAAGGGTCGTGAGTTATCAAGAGCTACTGTGTCTGGCATCATGACAGCATACCATATTTCGTGGGAAAACCTCGTCTGCGAAACACAGGAGCGGCGGGAAAACGACCCTGACTGATAGAGACAGGAGAGCTTTAAAGAGGATTGTTACCCGTAATAAAAAGACCACAGTGCCGAAAATTAGTGTGGAGCTCAATCTGCATCTCCAGATCCCAGTATCAACAAAAACAGTGCGCAGGGAACTGCACAAATAAGATATTCATGGCAGAGCTACTATTTCAAAACCTTTGGTGACACCGATGAATGCACAGCGGCAACGGCAGTGGTGCCTGGAGCATACAACCTGGACTGCCGATGCATGGGAGTGTGTAATGTGGTTGGATGAGTCCATATTCACACTATTTCCCATCGCAGGACTTGTTTATGCGTGCAGAACACTGTCAGAAGCGTATACCCCAGACTGTCTGCTTCCAACAGTTCAGTATGGTAGTGGTTCTGTAATACTCTGGGTAATCATATCCGGTTGTCCCTGATCTTGAAAGGACGGATGATAGGCAAGGCGTATGAAATCATTTCGGCCTGCCAAGTCCATCTAATGTCTCGGGCACTGTTTCCTGCAAGGGATGCCATCTATCAAGATGATAACGCCTCAATTAACAGAGCACGGAATGCCCAATCATGGTATGAAGAACCTGAGGACGAACTTTCACGCCTTCCATGACCTCCCCAATCACCAGATTTAAACATCATTGAGCCGCTGTGATCCGTGTTGGAAAACAGAGTAAGATCCCGTTTACCTCCTCCTGCATCTCTCAAGGACCTGTAGCAGTTACTGCATGAAGAATGGTGTAACATGCCATTAACCACCATCCAGAATTTGTATGCATCCATTCCAAGGAGGATTCACGCGGTTTTGAATGCCAAAGGTGGTCCCACACCCTATTAGGTACGTAAAACCTTCTTTTCCTAGGTGTTCACATTATTCTGTCCAACCTTTGTAGTAACTACGAGAAGCTGTATGCTTGCCATTGAGTTTATAAAATTCTTGGCGAAAGTATTGCACGAGGTCATTGAGGTTAAACAGACAAGATCTGACATCATGAATAGAAACAGAATACATCTGATTTCAGATAAAGCAACCTAGAATAACAATAGCCATGGAGTTGAAGATCTTGCTACAAAAAAATTATCCTTTCTTGCTTAAAAGAAAATATATGCTTTCCTGCGTAAAACAACAGTAGTTTTCAAAACAAATGTAAGTATCAAATGAGCACAGTGACGTATAATGATATACTCAGAAAATAAAAAATAAAAAAATAAAAAAAGCGACGTCTTAAAAATTTTTTTTATTGAATTTTATATTTCTGTCCCGTGCAGCATCACAGGAAGGAGGTTCTCGAGAGGTTTGTGTGGTATCTGATCGGAAAATTATTTTACCTGAATTCGTAGTCAAGCTAAAACGGAAATGTCCCCAATCTAATGAACATATTTTCATTATGTCATACTCTCTTCTTCTTAAGGATTGGCCATCAAATATCTGATTTCTTTTCTTTTTAGGTGAATTAATTCTTAATTGATATAAGATAAAGAATCATGTGGTTATAAAACATCAAGGGATATGCACATAATGTTTCTTCAGACGTCGCAAGAACAGTAAGCAGATATCAATATTTAAGGATTTGCAGAGGAATAAATGAGATAACAAAGCGGACACTTCGTTGATTTAAGACCCTAGATGTATTTTTAATACAGAAATAGATTTCATTTGTTATGTTTAACTAACAGAACTTCGTTTCTCTCTCTCCATGATGAAAATCAGCAAAAGTGTACAACTGAACACCTCAGGAATCCTCAAACTTAATCCGAAATGACATCGCTGCTACACTGGCTTAAGACATAATTATGAATTGATTTATACGTTGCGTCAGCAAATGCCAATTGAGATTTGTGTTACACGGATACCACATAGGATGTCAATTGTATTCATGGAATGTGCCGTACTTCGCGAGTATGAATTATCTCCCCTTATGTCTCATTGCGGTGAACCATCAGAAATTCCTGGTTTTACACATACTCTTCATGTATTCGTTGCCTAGAAAATTCCAGTGAGAATCATCGCCAAAAAAACCCAACAACATGTGCACCATTTCTGTCGACATCTAGTTGAGATGAAAAATTCATAAAGGAACTTTTCTAGAATCGTATTCTCTCAGATATGTGGTAACCTTTTCTCGTTTCTGGTGCGTAGACATTTCTAGCTGATCGACATCAAAATGCCAGACATGCTGCTGTCGACTGAATCCGCAAAATTAATCTGCAAACTTGAAAAACGGTCATCATATGTAGACCTTCTTTATTGCCCACATTCAGAATTGATAATTCCAACAGACAAATGCATTTAAATGACTTTCTCGGAAACACTGCGGAAAGCGAAAAATATTTTAAATACAGAATGAGATTCTAGTAAGAGATTCGATGATTCCATTTCTGTGGATCGCATTGGCACAGCATGATTTTCTTTTCCGGGAGGACGAGCTTTGGGATTACGACCCTTTGATTTTAAAAGTCCTTTATTTTCACTCAAATAGAGAGTACGCAGTTCTCACTTTCTCATACATTCGTTATAGGAAAGTATTATGATTGTTAAAAAATCTCACTTCCAGTTTTCGACAATTTTTTCCAAATTTAAAAATTAGATGAATTCCAAACGGTTTTAAATATCAGGTGAACCGTAAAAGTTATGTAAAGAGCGACAACACAACACGTGCAGAAATGCAGAATGAAAACAAACCAGCACATAACGATGAGTATTAGATCGTAAAGGTAACAATGGGAAGATGCTTTTGGAGTAGGGCTTGGAAAAATTCCGTTCAAGGTTAAATACTCAGAGTAACTTTCGGCGACAGAATACGAATGCCCAAATGCCTAAGACTCCAAGGCAAAAAAAACACCATTGTCAATATTCTTAATAGTTTAATAAACGCCCGCTTTAAACGCAGAAGTTTCTCTTATCATCTCTACGACAATGGGAAGACGCTTTCGGAGTAGGGCTTGAAAAGATTCCGTTCAAGGTTAAATGCTCAGAGGAACTTTCGGCAATAGAATACAAATGCCTAATTAGCTCTTCATCCCTACGACAATGGGAAGACGCTTTCGGAGAAGGATTTGGAAAAATTATATTCAAGGTTAAATGCTCAGAGGAACTTTCGGCAGCAGAATACAAATGCTTAATTAGCTCTTCATCTTTACGACGTATTCCGCAAAGTCGCGGAGGTTAGGCATGTTTGCATATAGCTTTACATACCTTCATCCACTGTTTCAGGCATTTCTATGCATCCATATGAGGTGGTCCGCAACTCCCAGTGTAAATCTTGTACGTTGGTTAGCTGCGCGTAATAGTGTATGCGACTAACTAAAGTATTTAGAAAAGGAGATATTAAAGTGTATTATTGTCTTTTGATCATTCGTCCGAGATGGGTCTGGGTTCGAATCCCGGTGAGGCATGGATGTTGTGTTTGTCTTACGGCACTGGCTCTCACCCTTCTCAGGAACCAGTGGCCCTAAATTAGGGATGGGCGACTGCTTATCGCCCACGGAGTTGCTCACGGTGGTCGTTAAGCCTTTGATGAAATAAAAAGTGTATAACACCGTTTTGGAGTCAAAATGTTCGGCAAATTTATTTACACTCTGCTCGTTTCTATTTTTTACGCTTCTCAAAGTACGAAATTAAGCCCCTGATATGACCATCCTGGGAAGGCAACCGCCTTTTCTGCCCTTCCGGTAGTACGGCCCGGCGTTAGCGGCGCATATTTTATTAAGTTTTGCCAAATAAATCACACTTATTTTCTTTAGTGTAAGTCGTTGTTGCCAGACTTGCTACTACTAATACAGACTTGCTACTACGTTTCAACTTAAGTAAATTCTTCCTTTCCATTATCATGTGCTCTTTTTTTGGTCCTTTGAAAGCTTACCCCTTTTGCCTGCAATATGTCATGAAAATAGAACAGAATTTTTGATTTAGATGTTTAGAACGGCTTTAAAAAAAAGAAAAAGGATGCGTTTATGTTATCTTTATGCACGTCTATCTGTCTGTGGACACCATACGTTCACACCTATTAATTCGATTCTAAAAGTTCTCCCGCATTAGGAAGCCTGTAGTGTGAAAACGACGATCCCTACTTTTTGCCGATGCATAATTTCTTTGCCATAGGGCGTAATGGCAGATGCTGTCGAATTAAAATTTATTTTATTTTATATACAGTAAAGGCCTCTTATGATCATGCCCATATTTAGCGAGATCTCGGATTTAACCAACTTAGTATAATGTTAATTCAAAACTAATTTGAACGTTTTAGCCAGCCAAATTAAATGAATCCTCCTGGCCGCTTAGATTGCGTAGTAGTTTAAGCCATGTCTACTAACTATTCGTACGAGATGGGTCCGGGTTCGAATCCCGGTGAGACATAGATGTTGTGTTTGTCTTACGGCACTGGCTGTTTCTTTTCGGTAAAGACAGTGGTCCTAAATTAGGGACTGCCTACTCTTATAACCCGCTGAGTTCTTCACGATGATTGCTAAACTCCCAATTGAAAAAAAGTACCCGGGTTTAACAAGGGAAAGAAACGCTACAGAGTAACAAACTGTAATGTAATTAGATATTTAACGAGACAGAAATAATCCGATGTTCACTGTTCTGGAATGGCGGAATAGCAATGTTGGTATACAGCATGAAATCGTAAGAGAACATGAGAACCCTTGTGTGCTAGTGGAATAATATTGATAGGAAAGAAATGGGAAGCAGTACATCAAATGCTAAAGAAGCGAATTGTGCAAAAGACTCCGCGAGCTACTCCATGCATTGGGTGTCATTCCATTCATTCCAATAGGGAAAAAAGAGGTTGGGTGCACCTAACGTACGTGTAAGTGAATATCTGGGAAACGATTACAGAGAGTAAGGGGAATAATGGAATTGGGTTGTCGCTGGAGGGGAACAGAGGATAACAACTCCTGATATTGTGTGCTCACTCGCCAAGTTATTGTGCGAAAACAGGAATCTGTCGGTGACTATATCGAATTCGCGTCTCTTCGCTTCGGAGTGAGTTGGTGTAACGGTCTAAGTTACACGGACGGAATGTATCGCTGCAGATTTGTCGTCTTGACATTTGTTTCACCTCTCTAGTACGTCACAAGTGTTGCATTGGGAGAAATTGTGCTCCTTCTGTTTTACATGTGTTGTGTACCCAAACAGTGGTCAGTTTCACAGGATCGTTAAGTTGAATATACATTAAAGATTTAATTAAATATAATACTAATGTAATTGATTAAATCATTCAAGTATATCTACTTGATAAGTATGGAGTGTACTGCATTCCTCTGAAAGCGAGAGAGAACGATGACAACGACTGTATTTATATTGGTACGACCTCAAGAAGATTAAAAACTAGACTCTCTGAACATAATTACAGTGTGAAAATCTGTTCACAATCTACAGCCCTCTCTCGTTTGGTCAATAAAGGCTCCCACTCTCCCACTTGGAGCGAGACTACCATCATTGCGGTTCCACCCTCCAGAATCTCATTACTACTTACTGAAAGTATGTATATATTTCAAAATTTTAATATTTGTTGTAATGATAAACTTTTATCATTACAACAAATATTAAAATTTTGAGATTATTGTTTAGCAATAGAAGTCATGAATTTTAAGTTATGTATGCATGTAGCCTTAATATGATTGTGTTTTTCCTCTGCTATCGGGTATTTCTTCGGATTAAGTGGCAACGACCTGTTTTTTGCTCCTGTATTTAACTGTCGAATTCCGAGCACTCGAGTCTTTCCATCTGAAGATGTGGCTGTAGCAGCCACGAAATATCTCATGGTGTTTTTAACTTTTTAACTTTTAATAAACACTTTATTTTCTCCTGCAAGTTCTAATCGTGCATGTAAGGCAGAATTCTTGTACTTCGTTCCCGACACATGGGCCGAATTACGACTATTTTTGTCCCCTTCGGAATTCCACATGCAGCCTTTTGGGTGGTCCCTGCTTCATTTTGAGATTTTTCTCTGTTCAAAAACCCAATCAGCACAAGAGAATAAATTAATGTATCGGCTGATTATCTCCTCTCATTATATTCAAAATAACAAGAGAAAAATTTGTAACAATATCTTCTAAATTCTTACCGCAGGCACTATAATCTAGACTCGTCAAACGTTTTAATGCCTGAAATACGAGAACAGATTAACTTGACGAAAACTATTACTGCTTTCAAGATATTTATTGCACACAATTTAAATGTTCTACCAAATGATGTATACAAATTTTCTTTACTGCCAAAAACCTGATTGCTTTTCACGTGACAGTGATAAACACGTGTCTTTTTTTATAAAGAACAATGTTTTTCCAACATCGTAGAGAACAACTGATTAAATTCGGGAATTAGTGGGGTCTAGATAACTAAAAATAGCATAATTGCCATTAACGAAGCCAAGCCTGCACAAAGAAATCTGAAAAATCCGTGCGTGTTTTAAATACGTGCTCCAATAGTGGGTTTTATTTCTGATGAAAATGAATTAAAAATTTGAAGACCCGAATCTCAGATGGACAAGTTTATGAACAAAGAACACGCGAGTGCTTAAATAACGAGACATAAAAACCACTTTTTTAAACAACGAACGCTTTCTTTTTAGCTGAAGAGTGATTTTAATGCTAATTTCCTTGTTAATGATTCAACTTGACTTCGTCATCACTGCGCGAGAAAAAGTTTCTGCAAATAGAGATTAGTCGGAAAAGTCCTCGTGCTTTAGTTCGGAGTCAAAGGAATCAACCATGAAAAAGTCTTTCTCATTAAAAGATATAATACTTTTCCTATCATTGTTGAAGTTCGTCCCGCTCCGCTAAGCTTATTACCGTCGTTAAAAGTAATTACTCTGGTCGTTAGCGATTCTATTTTTTCTTTGTTCTGTACGCTGTGAATTAGTAGTTCAGCTTTGGTATCTAAATATCAAAATACATCAGTCGATTTCTTGTTTCTTAATTTACGCCACGCAAAACATAAGAAGCTGCAAGAGGGTAGTATGACAGTGCTTAGTTTTACTTTTTATTTCTTTGTATTTGTTCCTTTATATTGGTGAGCACGAGTTAAAAACTGAAGAAAAGAAGAACACTTAAGACAGCTTTTCACTTTTGTGAAGGGAGTTACAAAAAACAATTATTCTTTTTAAAGTTTCAATCTGTGTTGTCAATCATGTTTTCACAACATAAGAGGAATTTCCTAAGGAAAGACAAAGTTTTTTAACACTTTTTAAGTCATTCAGAAAATGGGTTTAGAACTTCTAACACAATGTAATCTCCACTCATGATAAAATATGTAAAATACCTAAAACTATAATAATGAAATACGTTGATGTGATTTTTAATTCTCCTTTATTTATTTCCTGAAGGTATAAAATTAATTACTTCCAACGAAATGAATAGTTTTCATTCTTCAGTCATATGTATAACTGCTAGAAACAGTGCTGTGCTGCTGGTAAAATCTGGTCCGACTTCTAGGGTTTTTTTATCTACGACATTGTAACATATACCTCTAATTTAACCTTCCTTTTCAATTTTTGTGTCCTTACATAAATCTGGTTTCTCCTCGTTAAATATTTTCTAACTTAACGTCACAACGTTCTCGCCGACGAGTTGGAAAGTGGCATTCTGACAGCGGGCCAAAGTGCAATCAACGTAAATTAAGTGCTCAGATATAACAGCTTAGTGTATAGTGTAGGTGTGATCATAGAGATGAGAAATCCTTGTATGAGCAATGTTGATATAAGCAGATTGTATTCTAAGAGCGATAAGTGTCACGTTTATTATGAGTCGTCATCGACGACGCTCTATTCAGCGTATTGTTTCACGGAAAACTTGTTCGTGATGAACTGATGACGTGCTTAGATAACTCAGAAAGTGGATTTGGATTTCGATAAGTCGAATCTTAATATTGAATTCTGACCATTACATTGAAAGTGATATTCAATGTCTAATTAAGTTTTCAGCAATGATACGAACGACTGAGAGTAATCCGGGCATCAAAGTGAAGCTACACTGGCGGAAAGTGAAAAAGAACACCAAGAAGGAATTGGCGGACGATCATGAAATCTACATATGTTAATGGGGTCGAGTTTACGTAGGTGTGCTATTAATTTCGGGACCAACCGGTCAGCGCTTACGCCACAGCACGGCATAATATGGAAATTATCGTTGGTGGTATTTAAGGAGTACCGCGAAATGAATGTAATCAGTCGTCGGCGTACGGACACGTGCGAAGACCCTGAAGAAGCTGCAATGCCTGGACATGGAAGACGTGTACGATTTCAGCAGTTATCGGACTTTGAGAGAGGTCATCTAGTCGGACTCCGTCAGGCCGGATGGTGGTATCGTCGTATTACGGAGCGAATTGGACGGGAAGTATCGGCGGTGGTAAGATGGTGGCGTAGATGGTTCGAGGAACATTCCCACACGAGAAGACGTGGAACCGGGAGTCACAGACGGACTGATAAGCCGACCGATCGACGCATAAGAAAAGCGGCGTTGTCAAGCAGAACATCCACTGCAACGCAAATCCGAGCTGCCGTTGCATCTGAGGTGACTGTGCAAACAATCCGCAACCGTCTACTGGATGCAGGACTACGTGCACGTGTGCCTCTGGCATGTGTACCTATGACTCCAGCCCAACGTCAGGAACGGCTGCAGTGGTGTCGTCAACGTCTGCACTAAAGAACGCAATGGCGATCTGTCGTGTTGAGCGATGAAAGCAGATTCTGCTGGGGAGCCTCCGATGACCGTATGCGTGTTCGCAGACGCACAGGGGAGCGTCTACACCCTTCTTGCATCCGCCAGCGACACACAGGGCCTACCCCTGGTCTCCTGGTGTGGGGAGCGATCAGCTATCACTCCCGTACACAACTAGTGTTTGTACTGGGTACGTTAAACAGTACCTCCTATATCAACAACATCATTCAGCCCGTTGTTGTGTCATTTGTAAGGTCGGTCCATCGTGGTGTTTTCCAGCAAGATAACGCACGCTCACACACGGCACGTGCAACGCAACATGCACTTCAGGGTGTGAGACAACTTCCATGGCCTGCACGTTCACCGGATTTGTCCCCCATTGAGCACGTGTGGGAGTTTATGGGACAACGACTTATCCAGTCTCTACGGCCAGCCACGACTATCCGCGATTTACGTGTCCAGGTTGAGGATGCTTGGAACTCAATACCCCAAACTTACATCCAACATCTGTACAGCAGACTCAATGCCAGAATTGTAGTGTGACGCAGTTCATGGCGGTTCAACCTCGTACTAACCATGTTTCATGGAAATGTTTTTTTGAGTTTACCAGCAAATACAGCTGTATATTGCCATAATGTTTTGATCACGTTATCCTCTGTATTCCGTTATTATGCTGTATAAATTTCGTTGGTGTCAGACGTCTCCTTCTTGGTGTTGTTTTTTTCACTTTCCGCCAGTGTAATTCACTGACGTTTAAATGAAGTTTACGAAAAGTTCAGTTCTACATAATCCCAATAATAGCTTTTATTTTACGGCAAAGTTCTTATCTTATAATATGTACTAGTCCCAGTTTCACCCCTTTTGCATACCGACTGCCCATTCTAGAATCTTATAAACGCACTGCATACCCTGTGGTATTGCATATAAAGCCGGGTATATGTAATCCGTTTCGTTATGTCACTATGGCTACATACTCAAGTGAATGGGAACACTTATGACAGTCGCACACTACGTCGGAACGGAAACGAACTTTTCGCGTCAGCACACGTCGGAACGGAAACGAAAATTGTCCACACATCACTTCGGAACGGAAACGAACTTTGTCCACACATTACGTCGGAACGGAAGCGAACTTTTGGTAGAGGATGAAGTTGGAACGGAAGCAAACTTTTGGTAGAGGAGCACGTTAAAACGGAAGCGAACCTTTTGCCTTGGAACACGTCGAAACGGAAACGTAGTTTGTCCACACACTACGTCAGAACAGAAAAGAACTTTTCGCATAGGAACACGTTGGAACGGAAAGCTTCGGAACAGAAATGAACATTTCGCATCGAAATTCATCGGAACGGAAACGAAGTTTATTCACATACTACCTCGGGACGGAAACAAAGTTTATCCACATACTACCTCGGGACGGAAACGAACTTTTCGCATAAGAACACGTCGAACGGAAGCAAAGTTTGTCCACACACTACGTCGGAAGAGAAACGGGCTTTTAGCAACGAAACTCGTCAGAACGGAAACGAACTTTTCTCATCGGAACATGTCAGAACGGAAACAAAGTTTGTCCACGCCCTACATCGGAAAGGAAGACTTCGGAACGAAAACGAACTTTTCGTATCACAACATGTCGGAACGAAAACGAACTTTTCGTACCACAACATGTCGGAACGGAAACAAAGTTTGTCCCCACATTTGGTCGGAACTATGTAGGCGGAATCCGAATAATTCATTTGGAAGAAGTCGACCTTGATGGAAGAAGTGTTGCGCGTAGTGTAATTATAACAATGTTATCATACCATTTTAATAATTTAATTGATATAATTTTGCATGATAAGTGATAGTAAAAGTGAGGAAGAAGCAGTAGTCGTTGCGCGGGCAGCTGCAAAAAAAGAAAAATATATAGAATATAATAAGATGATCCTATAGCAGCAATATGTAATAACTTACGAACGCTATTTTACTTGTATATGCATTTTTTAATTAAAAATACTTTCATGAAACCCTAAAAACATAAAAGAGTCGTATTTCACTTACCAGATTCAGTGAAATTTTCCGACGTTTCCTGTTTCCTCCCACACGTTTGTTTCACCGCATTATTGTGATAATGTTTATGACCAATGTCGTACAAAATTAGGTATTTTATTATTTCTAAAGAGCGTTGATAAATTCTTCGTTCAAAGACATTTCTGAAAACATCAAACACTTATAAAAGCAACTTCAAAATGGCTGAACCAGTAAACGCAGGCAGATTAGATCGCGACAAGAGCTTTCACACCTATCGATGCGATAAAATGAACAGCGGAGGCAGATGTTCTTGACCTATCGCATGTCCAAACACTTAGGAAGCAAGTCTCTTCGGAAAATACAATCCAGCAATCAATAATCCCCGGGCGATATCTGAAATTCCGGTTCTGCTTTTTCGAAGCAAGAATTGCGTGGCATTTTGACGTAATATGAGGGCTTCCATTGGAACTAATGGTTATCAGTTTTTCCGCTGATTCTGTTCCGACATTTCGTTGCCGTTCCGAAGTAATGTGGGACAAGCCGTAGAGTGGAGATTAATTTACAGGCTATCTGTTGGGATAGCAACTTGTTCTGACGGACTTCGAAATTTTACTTTTCTTAGCGACGGGTGTTTGATGAAAATTATGTGCAACTCTGAGAGCTACACGCAGTCGCTCGTCTCTAATTCAGGGCTATTGGTCCCGGTGAAGTAACAGAGCCTGGGCCCTCGGAAAACCACACCACCCGTGCTTCCCAGAGACTCGAACAAGGGCCCGTTTCCGACAAATGGTCAGAAGCCACTGGAGTTTTGAACTAATCCACTGAAATCAATAGCTGTCAGTACACGATATACTAATGTATCGTGTACTGACAGCTATTGATTTCAGTGGATTATTCCACCTTTACACGACGCCCGTAACGTCTTCTGAATTACACCAAGGAGTTGTGGACTTTTGAGCATGGAATGATAGTGGATGTCTGAGGAGTGAAACGAGGAACAGCAAACTACTTGTGAAATGTGGAAGAGTAACTGCAGTCGGCGATTTTGTGACGAAGTAAAACCTGGTAGATAGCAAATTACTTGTGTTTGGAAACGCAGATTCATCGTCTGAGGTGAGCGGGTTTAGACAATTTTCAAGGGCGAATAGACATACAACACTCAGTCAAACAACAACGAAATTAAAAGAGACAATAGCAAATGATTTACCAGCGCACTAGTTCTGTCGTTAAAACATTGTAAAGAACAAAACGCAACGTCTCCAGTGGGCTTGTAGGTGAGCCCTAAATAGTTGGTGTCTGAAGAACTGTGTTTTCCACTGTTACATATCATACGAACATAAAATTTTGGAGGGAACAGCGTGAAATCAAGGTACTTTGAATCACAGAAGGTTACGTTGATCTCAAAGGCACAGTTCTCACGCTTTTGTTGTCGGCGCTGTGACTTCACCGCAGCCATGAGATCGTCTGGAGAAAAAGCAAACGGCGCTACAACTCTTTGTTACGGCTCTCTGGGCATTTTCAGTGACATAAAAATGCTCATTTTGAGTGACATGAAAGCCCTAATGCCCAAACGGCTTAAACTCTTTGTTACAACTCTCTGGGCATTTTCAGTGACATGAACTGCGCAGGCTTTGAATGAATATTTTTTAAAATAAAAATGCACTAACATTCAGGTATTTTTTAAAGCAGAGGGAAAACAATACTAGGCAAAAACAAGAATATGGCAGTTATGGTCGGTACTGGCGTAACGAGGAGGGCGTGGCATGTAGATTAAAGAATGAAGTTACAGACGTGACGGGTAAAACCAAGTAGTTATCAAAGTTTACACAAAGACAAATAGTATAAGCACAAAGTGTTAACACTTACATTTCAGGAACGGCGACACTTGCGTGTTGTTCGAGGGTCTCTGTTGTTCAGGTGTAGCAGAAAAGGTCTCCAAATGGCGAAACAACTGTACTTATGCATCAAGAGGTGGATTCCAGAAGTCAGTGACGGGTTTTTCGCCTTTTACAGGGCGTTCCGCGAAGCACAGTTTCCCAGTTGACGGCCGTACACAAAATGAATCAACCTGAAACAGTATCCCATTCGACTGTGCGTTGCACGCAGGCACGGATGAGCAAAAACAGACGCACTGTGCAAAGCGACTGTTCTCTCCTCTCCTAACAACAATTCAACGACTTTCCTGGTTCCTGCATCATGCAGATTGGACGACAATAGATAGGAATTAGGTGTGCTGATTCAGTGAATCACGATATGTAAATCATATTTTCGCAGGCAGCATGCGGCTATGGGTCACTCATGCGTGACGTCGACTATCCAGGCCGGTGTGGGTAGTTGTTTGACATGGCTTGTGTTTGGCTGCATGAATTGAAGACACGGTTGCGTGTTGACCAAGATTTGGACGCTGGCTACTACCAGGGACTACTTGGACCATATAAAACTTACAATCTTGTGCCTCCATCTAGAGGGCATGTGTTCTTCCAGGACCAAAATGCCTCATGTCATCAGGCCTAACTCATTAAAGAATGGTTCGATGGATACAGTGCTGATATGAAACTTCTCGAATGGTCTTCAAACTCGCCTGATCTCAACCCAGTTGAACATTTGTGGGATATTATGGAGCACGAGATGAGGCAGTTAGACTCACCGGCTCGCTCTATACCAGAACTGTGAACCGCAAAATAAATAGCTTGTTCACAGGTTCACTCACAATAGTACAACCATGAGACAATGTCACACCCGGTGACAGTCGTTCATCTGGAAAAAGGGTCCACGAAGTTTTTGAAAATACCTGAGAAATCAATGCATATCCCGATCTCACCAGTGACGTCACGTTCACGTGCTCTGGGACACTGTCACTCGCCGTGTGGTGATAATGATCTTCCCCGTGAGTTTTTGTGCTGCTTCGATATGCGTAGTTTTTAAACTCATTTTTGCGATCCGATTGGGTGAATCATAACCATAATTTTCAGTGCTATTTCTAGTTTCTGTGGTACTGAATTTTGTCGCTTTTGTTAGAACACTACATTTTACATGTTAAAAAAAAAAAAAAAAGAAATTAAAATATTCCAAAATTATCAGAATTTTTGTACAGAAATACAGTCGAGCGTCTTTTAGCCTCATATTATATCAAAATATTACTTCTAATGATTATCCTCGAGACATGAGTTCGGCCACAAACCGAACATTTTTCAACACTGTCTTTACGGGATACTGCACTGAAATGTCATAAAAATAAATCTGGTTTCACAAAAAAAAAAAGAACATTATTTGACAAGAAACATCAATTCCGTTTTTAGGACGAAGAATATTATGCGTTTTAGCCATTTTACTGGCGAAGTTATAATTTCTCACGCCTTTGAAAATTTGTTTTTAAAGCACGTTTTCTGAAAATATGAACTTTATCTATTTAGACTGTGTCGAAATTCAGTTAGTTAAAAGTGGTTGAAAATTATTCATAATGAAATCTGTCTTTCAAGCTAAATGTTTACGTATAGAATTGACGTTAACTTTTGCAAAATACTACGTAAATATCGTAAAAAAAATTGCATGCTTAGTGTAACTAGGAAAGATAAGAAGAGGAACTCCTGGATCAGGAAAATGACTTAAGAGTGGAAGACATCATGATGTAAGTATAATCCTTAAAATGGCAATGGGCTGGACATTTTGCCAGAAGAACGGACCACCGATGGGCAACCGAAATTTTAGACTGGATAACAAAGTAAAGAAGAAAAAAACAGAAAAAGACCACGTGGAAGATATCTGGATGAAATTCAAAAGCCTGCCTGAGTGACATGGAGAACACTGGCTCACGTTATGCAAAAAACCTGACCTTCATCCAGCAGTGGAATAATAATGGTTGACAATGATGATGATGTAAAAATAGAATAAAATCAAGAAGTTGTCTCCCAATTATCTGGTGTAATGAGTACGTCATCTCAAAAATGTGTGAAAATATGAAATCTTATATTTTCACACATTTTTGAGATGACGTGTTAAAATTGTCACAAAATTTATTTTTCGGGTTGAAAATTGTCAGTCTTAGAAATCTCATAATAAGGCTTCAATCATTTAATAATTGTCAGTCTCAGAAATCTTATAAATAAGGCCCTGTGATTTCACGATCCATCAGTCTGATGGCTGCTATAGAGATTTTTTTGGATAACTGAGCCACAGATCGATTTTTCTCTGTGTATAACGACGAAATGATTTCGGAGAGAGTGTACCTACCTGGTAATGTGAAACCTGAGATCCAATTAGTCACGCGCTTATTGGCGGAGAAGAAGATGCGTTAGTGAGAAGAAAAAACTCTTTTGCTTCGTGACTGAGCTTAGTTTGACGGGTGTGTGTGTTGAAGTTGCTTCCAATGGATTTTAACTCGAAGAATGTGTGTATCTGCCAATTTAGAAAATACACTATATTGGAAAAAGTCACCGGACACCCCTTCAAAAGCAAATGAACGGATCCGCTAAGTTGTTAAGATGCTTGGTACAGCTGCAAACGGTATAAAAACAAGCCTGCAGCTGACCGAAATCATATCGTACTGTGAGATTGGGTGAAAATGTCGCTGCGGGAGAGAACTGACTTTGAGAAAGGAAATATTGTTGTGTGTAATGGATTGTCCATAAGAGAAACCGAGAGGCGTTTAAACTACCCAAGTCAATTGTTTTGTATGTACTGAATAAGTGTAAGACACATGGCGTGCCTGAAGCAGCAAAACGAACCGGCAAACCAAAGAAAATCAGTGATAGAGGACGTCGAAGCCTCAGGAGAGTCGTTACAGCTAATCGCCGGAGAACTGCACAAGACCTCAGTGTACAGTTGGGTAAAAATGCTGGAACCTCGGTATGTACACGTACCACTCTCAGAGAACTTCATTCCATGGGTTACCGTGCTCGTGCGGCTGCTCATAAGCCTTTCATCTCCACTCGGAATGCTACTCGTCCTTTAACATGGTGTAAATAACATGGATCGTGGACCGTAGATCAATGGAAACGTATCCTATGGACTGAAGAATCAAGATACACGATCCATCAGTCTGATGGCCGTATGCGCGTATGACGGCAACCAGGGGAACGCTATTTACCACAGTGTAATGTTCCTACGGTCAAGTTAGGAGCTTGCTGTGTACTCGTGTGTGTGTGTGTGTTTCATGGTATGGTTCCGGCCCATTGGTTATCTCGGACAAACCTGTTAAACAGCACGTCTACTTCGATATTCTGGACAATTATGCCCTACCAACTCTGTGGCAATACTATGAAACCGAGCCTTGTTGGTACCAGCAGGATAATGCACCGAGCCATAAAGCAAGGACTGTTACGGCGTGGTTTGAATATAATTCCGTATCGTGTGTGAACTGGCCAGCACAGAACCCTGATCTTTATCCCAGATAGCACCTATGGGATGAATTAGAGCGCCGCATAAGAAGTTTGGAACCAAGGCCTACTCCTAAGCAACAGTTAGCGGTAGCATTATTTTCTGAATGGAAGCGGATACCTATCGCTAAGTCCCGAAACCTTGTCGAAAGCATGTCTCGAAAGGTCAGTGCATGCATTAAGGCCAAATGTGGACAGACACCGTACTAATGCATGCCAATAAATGCTATGTTGTGTTTCTCTTCTAGGTGTCCTGTAACTTTTGTTAAAATAGTGTGTATATATGTATATATACCAAGTATTCGACAACCTTTACATTATTAAATAGATATATGTAATTGTACGGTGTTCATCCACTAAATGACTTTCCTACATGAAATGAATTTCATGATTGCCTTAATATATAAAACATTAACATGAGTCTAAGCTGATATTCCTTTACACTCGCACTTCAATACAAGCAGTAATTATTTATACACCAAACAGGGGTGTTGTGGAAACACCTTTATTATAAAACATAACTCCTCTCCTTTAAATCATCATACTTCCTGGTATGATCCATTAGCATTTTCAAGACGCTCAAATAAAACTCGAGCTTTTGACTCAAATCATATGTTCACTGCATCCATTACAACATTGTTTCTGTCCAATTTTCACCCTTTCAAGTCCTTTTCTTTCAGATTTGATAATAAGAAATAATCCGATGAAACCAAATCAGGCCAGTAGGGTGGATGATGTAATAGCTTGAACCCACAGTGTTGCCTGAGTCACGAAGGCTCTATACGAAGGCGTACGAGTATTGTTTTGACAAAGATGACTCCTTTGGCACCGGACTTTGGCTTTAATACCTCGCGGGAACAGTTTAGTGGGATAGAATAATGTTCTGCATTGAGAGTGGCGTCCTCGATCCAGGAAATCAACTATGGTCGTTACTTCTTTATCCAAAAAAGGATTTCATGATTTTCTCTGCCGCTTTCTGCTCTCTGAACATGATAGCAGGAGTACAAGAGGAATGTTTTTATTGTTTCGTTTGTTCTCAGGTTTAAGCGCTGCATTAATGTTCCGGCCATAGTCATATTCCACCCTGAAAGACCGAGCTCTATTAGCTTGAAAATGCTACGAAATCTCACAGAACCACTTCACTCTTTCCTGCTTCTTAGCAACATTCAGTGATATTAGGCATGCACCTGGGAGAAACTTTTTCATCCCTGAAACATTCAGCAAAATACAGGATGTCCGAAAAGTGACTGTGCACTGAATGTACGAATTGCAGTAATGTAATAATAAAGAAGTTTTGAAAGGAATGTGACGTACCTGCCAGCAGGACGCACAAGACATAAAGGCAGATAGCAGTCAGAACGAACGTCCGCGTAGCTCATTTGGTAGAGTGACTTATTCCGAAGTGAGGGGATCCGGGTTTGAGCCCCGGCGTGGACAGAAATGACGGAGAAATTTACTTTGTTATAGGAATTACAGTAGAAGTGACCCGCCACGTGGAATTGCTTTGTGTCTTGTAATCTTCGTGTCTCCCCACCTCGAGGCGCGTGCAGCTGCCATCGCGAGCGAAGGTCATTCCAGTGCGCTTGGCCTACGGAGGCAGACGTGTCGATTGATCACTCGTCTCGGCAAAAGGACAATATCATTGATGGTTGAACAGAGAATGTTTGGGGGAACATGTCGTTCGCCATGACGCCAAATACACGGACGAACTGCAACAACAGTTCCCTAGGAAATATCGTTATGCATATGTTGCTCACCGTAATGCCGTACGTCAGCTCATAGCGAAGTTTTGGGAGAAATGGCGTATTCTGGATGCCCCTCCCCGTCCTTCTAGGCCATCCACGGCAGACGAGACCGTACAGGATATCCAGGACAGGATACAGAGGAGTCCACACAAGTCCGTGACAGGATACAGAGGAGTCCACACAAGTCCGTGACAGCATACAGAGGAGTCCATACAAGTCCGTGACAGGATACGGAGGAGTCCACACAAGTCCGTGACATGATACAGAGGAGTCCACACAAGTCCGTGACAGGATACAGAGGAGTCCACACAAGTTCGTCACAGGATACAGAGGAGTCCACACAAGTCCGTGACAGGATACAGAGGAGTCCACACAAGTCCACACAAGTCCGTGATAGGATACAGAGAAGTCCACACAAGTCCACACAAGTCCGTAACAGGATACAGAGGAGTCCACACAAGTCCACACAAGTCCGTGACAGGATACAGAGGAGTCTACACTAGTCCGTGACAGGATACAGAGGAGTCCACACAAGTCCGTGAAAGGATGCAGAGGAGTCCACACAAGTCCACACAAGTCCGTGACAGGATACAGAGGAGTTCACACAAGACCGAGAGGCGGCTGTCACAACAAGCTTATGTGCCAAAGAGTACAGCCCGCGAAATTCTGAAAAGGAAGTTGCGTTTCCACCAGTGGAAAGTGTCTGTCGTGCATTAGCTGTGAGAAACAGACCACGAGTCCCGTGTTTGGCACTGCAGGTGGTTTTAAGGGTTCCTATTTGAAGAAGGTGAGGACATCCTGGACGTGACTTTCTTTACAGACGAGGAATGGTTCTACTTGTCCGGGTACATCAACAGCCAAAACCACTCGTCTGTGGAGTGTATAAAGGTGTCAATCATAGTTTTCGAACAATTTTTGATCATATCAGTCATCTTAAAGATGTAAAACACAGAAAATGAATGAATTTGAACTCCTTACTTCCAATACAAACATAACAGTTTTCAAACAAGAACCTTTTGGCAATTGGTATGCAACCAAGAAAAAAAAATCGTTACGACTGCCTCCAAGATCTTCTGACCTTAATCCTATTGAGAACATTTTTCCTAAGTTTCAGCAGCAGTGGTAGATTTTGTAATATTTTACATGTCTTCAGCACTGGCAGATATTGCGATTTTCCTCTTACACATACTGTAAACAGGGATTTATGAATTCACAAAAAAGTCAATTTTTTTAATACTGAAAACCCCCACGAATTTAAGGAAGTGTCTTTCCACAACCAGAAGATCGGTGTTTGGTGTGACATGGCTTGTATGCGTTATATTTGGCACATTTTCTTCAGTGAAACCATTTACTCAGAACGGTAGCATGCCCAGATTATCCAACGATTCATATCCGAACTCACGGAATGGAAAATCAACAAGGAATGGTTCCAGAAAGGCAGAGTAACTGCTCACACTGCGGGCATCGATACACTTTTGGGATGAATTATTCGGAAATCGCATCATTTCGTGGAGACTGTGGCCTGCCCGGTCGCCGGATCTAAAACCGCCTGACTTTTTCTATGGGGAGCACTGAAGAGGAAGGTGTACGCAGATAACCGCGTACAGTTCAAGAGCTACAGGCTGAAATTATGACTCCAATCACACAAATCATACCATAGAAAAGTCTTGACCGACATGTTTGGACGTCGGTGGGGCCCATTTCCAAACAATTCGACGGGGCCTGTTTCCAACCACTTCGACGGGGCCTGTTTCCAACCACTTCGACGGGGCCCATTTCCAACCACGTCGGAGGGGGCCCATTTCCAACACTTTCTGTAGGAACCAGTTCCACATGGTAAATGTTACTTTCAGCGCATAATAATTTTTCAGACACCCTTTATCTTGAGCTTGTTTAGGGAAAATGTTGAATGTTGTCTCAATGTTATTCTGCAGTTTTGCATAGTCAGATCATAAATAGCATCCCAATCTGCAGCTACCAACACTGGAACGGGCGTCTCCCTTGAAGTCATTTTCAGCATTCTGTCTTTCATGCTTAAATTCGGCAACCCAGTGTTTGGTCGTGGGGAACGACGAACAAGATTTCCCTGGGTTTTTTTTTTCGCATGCCCTCATTATTTTTCCTGCACGTTCTATGCCTGTTTAGCTTTTGACATAGTGATTTTAGGACGTAATTCAAAGTTGTTAAATCTAAAAAAATTCCAATGAATCATGTAATAGCTTCACCAGATGTTTACAAAAAGTGCTCAACAATGTTAAATAAATCATGATGACGAAAACATTTCTTTTTTTTACACGAAGCACATAGTATTTTTGAAATATCCCTGCCATACATCTCTTTGTGATCAGGCCAAGAGCCCAAATTTCAATCTACTTTTACGACTGAGCCATTTCAGGTAAATTCTTCCTCGCATTTGTAACATAACTGGTGGAAGTGATCCAATGGAAATTGCACCAGAGTTGGTCAAATAGAGCAAACGTTAAACAATCATAATAACCTCATAGGAATTATGCTGTCACTTAACGGATGAGAGAGGTATATGAAGTCTCTTTCTGCTGCATAAAAGACCATATATTTTGCCTCACTTAAGATTCATCCTTTACTTTCCTTTTTTACCTTAGAATAATTTTCCTATTTTCCCACTGTTTAGATACCTAAGCTTATTGAGCAATAAAAGGATTTCACGGGAAAGAAGGCTTCTTATTTCATAAAATACTGAGATATCTTAAATAGCGCCATTGCAGGTACTACAGGCGATCAAAGAAAGGAAGCAGTAGAGACGAAAATGCGACGATTTACCGGAAACATCCACTCTAATATAGCACGAAGAAATTTGTTTTCTCAAAAGACACCGGCCCATTATGCAAAGAACGTGAAACTTTAGATAAAAGGGCTGCGATTTGTGAAGGAATTTAAAATGGAGGGGCAAACAGTTCACATTTCTTACATTCCACGACACAAATCATTTCCCATTTTACAACCTTTCGCAAAATTTTAAGACCACATGACTATTTTTTTCCAATTTTCACGGTACATTTAAACATGTAATTAGAGTGGAACCTTGGTTATACATTTCCTAGGGAATGGTCTTAAAACGTATAAATTAAATTCAAAAAATGTTTAATAATATTGCAACAGTTTGAACGACTCCAAAAAGAAAAGAAAGCATGAAAAAAAAAAACGTAATTTTTGATTACGTTAATTTATAATGTAAGACATAGATATGCATACAAACTTTGTTTTCTACCTTAAGCATATGCATCTTTTGACTTTTGTATTATTTTTTTATTCCTATGTCATTATAAAAAAACTAGATTAAGAAGTTTAGTACGATTTCATATTTTTCAATGTATATTCAAAACAAGAAAGTGTAACGTACCAGGAGATGTGACGTACCTGCCAGAAGGACGCACACGACATAAAGGCAGATAGGAATCAGAATAAAACGTCTGCGTAGCTCAGTTGGTGGAGCGACTTGTTCCGGAATAAGCGGCCTCGGATTCGAATCCCGGCGTAGACCAAAAATGACGGAGAAATTCACTTCGTTATAAAAGATGACATCCAATTTTCGGTTGTAATCAGCACATCTTTTGAATATTTTCTGGCGAGAATTATATTTATCAGAGTTATTCAAACTCAGTGCAACCGAGTAACCTGGTTGAAAGGGTATACGCACTGGATGAATCCAAAAGATTGGTTAAAAAACCGTTTAGGCACGTTAATTATTTATTCACAAGAAACACACAAGCGATTTTAAGACTCGCAAATTGGTCTCATCTTCAGGTGAATTTTGAAGTGGAAGATATTGAAAACTAAATACGTGGGAAGCACAAGTAGACGTATACGAAATACACTTTTAGAACATCAGCGCACGGTCAAAAACGAGATCCTGGCAACAGCGTTAGCAAGAGCGTGCATAAATAAACAGTGCAGACCCCCCCCTTTTTTTTTGAATGGAGGTTTAACGACCACCGTGAGCAACTCAATGGGCTATAAGCAGTCGCCCGTCCTTAATTTGGGCTCACGGGTTCCAGGGAAGGGAGAGAGCCAGTGCCGTAAGACAAACACAACATCCATGCCTCACTGGGATTCGAACCCGATCCCCTTTCGGACGAATGATCAGAGGCCATCGCTTAGACCACTGCGCCACCGGGGCGGCAGGCCCCTTTGGAATGACATAAACATAAAAACTCGCTTCACCAATGAGCGTACCTTAAGATACAGGGAAGCTGTAATTATTCAGAAACACTGGGCATGTTGTAAAGACCATCAACCTGTTATCCTTCTCCAATCCTGGAAACACGTCATTCATACAGAGGCCATCCAACGTAGCTTTTCGTTATTGTCTTCACCAAGACCGGAAAAACGTGTAACTGCAACCAAACTTGTCCTCAACTCGATAACCGCGCCTGCAAAATCTGGTTGACACCCCTGCTGGACCATACGTGTAACTTTCGACTTAGGATTGCGTCGTGCGACACATGTTCAAAACCTCTGACTATATGAAGTGTAGTTTTTAATATTGTAACTTTTTACACCTGAAGATGAGACCAATTTGAGTCTTGAGTGCGCTTGTGTGTTTCTTGTGAAAAGCCCTTATGTGGAATTTTTATGTTCTTTTGGTGTATGTATTGTGTGTTTTCGTTTGGGTGTTTGTGGGTTTCCTTGGTTTGTTTCAATTATTATTTGCCTATATATATATATATATGCAGTATGTGTATACACTGACTGGCCACTTTATTATGACCACCTAACAGTGTTATGCAAATGAGCCATGGGTGCACGCTGTTGCCGCCAGAGGGCGAGGCTAGTATAAAAAGGGAAAGCTTAGTGTTTGCGACAGTAGTGGGAGTGATTTTTGGGTGACGAGATGGATAAAAAATGTTATTTGACGGACTTTCAACGTGGGTTGATTGTAAGAGCTCATAGCCATGGAGCGAGTATCACCGAAACCGCTGCATTCGTGAAATGTTCCATAGCAGCTGTTGTTAAAGTATTTAAAGACTGGACTGTCAGTGAAAGAACTGGGTCTCTACGTGCAACGTGTGGACGTCATCGACTAGTGACTGCTCGTGCGGAACGGAGAGTGTCCAGACTATTAACGACAACAGAAGGGCAACAGTGCAGCAAATTGCAGACCATCTTAATCAAGGATCCCCTCAAATGATCTCTGCACGCACTGTTTGCCGTACACTGCTTCGGAGGGGATATGGCAGCCGAAGGCTTGTTCGAACACCTTTGCTGTCTGCAGGTAACAAGGGAAAATGTCTACAGTTTGCACAAGAGCACCAGGATTGGACAGTCGGGAAACAAATTATTTTGTCCGATGAATCACGTTTTCAGTTCCACCATGCCGATGACCGAGTGAGAATTTGGCGGAAACAGCACGAAAGCATGGACCCCAAATGCATTGCTACAACCCTTCAAGCTGGTGGAGGCAACGTTATGGTTTGGGGAATGTTTTCCTGTCATGATTTGGGCCCTTTAATTCGTGTTGATCAACGTCTGACTGGCACATCATATCTAAACATCGTTGCGAACTAAGTGCATCATGTTATGTGGATGGTTTATCCCAATGGCGATGGCTACTTTTAACAAGATAATGCGTCCTGCCATAGTGCTCGTATTGTACAGGATTGGTTTAAGGAACATGCCGGTGAGTTTACTTTGTAGAGGTGGCCCCTACAATCTTCAGATCTCAACCTCATTGAGAATTTGTGGGATAAAGTTGAACGAGCCATCAGACAGCTGGATCTACAACCTGTAATCTCACACTCCTGGAAAGTGCTATTCATCAAGCATGGTCTCAGATTGCACAAACCACCTATCAACATCTCGTGGAGTCCATGCCACGAAGAATCGACGCAGTATTAAAGGCAAAAGGTGGCCCAACGAAGTACTAAGGGGGTGGTCATAATAAAGTGGCCACTCAGTGTGTGTGTACATATGTATATATATAAATATATGCTTAAAAAGGATTAGTCGTCGAGTTTTTAGACACGCAGATGCTGCTACTAACATGTTCTAAACGCAAACGTGACTGATTTGAAAAATTCTTTCTTTGTTGGAGAATATTTCTGGTGCGAAATGTTCTGCATATAATATCAAAATTCTCTTAACTTACAAGTTTGCCACCAAGTTCACGTTTACGTTTATCTATTTTATTTTTTATTTATTTATTTTACAAAAATTTCTGCTTTACAATATTATAGAAAAGTTATATAATACTCAGTAAAAATACAATATGTGCCACAAACATAAACTAACTGAACAAATAAAGTAAACAGATTCACCAATAAAACTCACAAAATACAAATCACCAACACAATAATTACAAAGTCTGCAAAACAACAAAACTCATTCCATTGAAAATTAATATAAATTATATAGACTAAGTACCTATTATCAATATGAATCAGATATTACATGTTAAAAATAATTAAATGCACAGCAATATTAGCAGTATCATTTGCGTGTTTAAAAACTACGTGGAAAAAATCCTTTTTTGTGTGATACTACTAACTATGAAGAATATTTTTTTGCGTTTCTTCCCCAAATCAATTCAAAATTTCCCTGCTAGAGAGGGCGAGTGCTTAGTCAGTTTGTATTCATATCTCTGCTTCTAAACAGCTTACCTAAAAAAATCTACCATTTACTACGTGGAATGCTGTAGCCACACTCTTGGGGGTTTTCAGTTCACAGTTCTGACACAATGTGGTGTTAGTATGTATTCCTCTTTGCAGGTGTTTCTGTGCTTCTAAAGAGCTTATTGATTTTTTTTGCTGTATTCATTATTCTACAGAAAAGATGGAAAACTGATCTCTTTGAATAATGCACAGATTTTCCGCTAGTTAGCATTAATGTCAAACTTTTTTTCTCTCTACCTGTGCTTTCAAAAGACGTAATTGAAAAATTATTTTTCTTTAGCATAGCTTTGAAGAATAATTTTAGCATTCCTATTTTTCAAAATTCTGTCACCAGGAGGAGTCAGTGAATATTTCTGCTTGAAAGAGTTAATTTGATCCTAAGATACCCTTCGAAAAATTCTTTTTGGTAGGATATTCTTCATTATGAAGAATATTTTGTATCCGGCTTCTTTTAAGAAACATAAGGGTTTTCTGCTAAGGGGAGTACGTAATGTTATAACACGTTTTTCTTCATCTCTCTTTTTTTAAATGTTTGATTTAAAAATCCCTTTGGTATGATCTTCCTCTTGCGATGAGAAACATTTTGTGCACAATTTGTTAATTTTGGTAATATGCTTTTCAAACGTTAGTGGGCGTAAGTATCTATTTCTATTTTCAGATATTTTATGGATTGCAGGAATCCTGTCGAATATTTTAACCGGTTTACACAAACATTACATGAAGTTAAAACTCAAACGTAAATATTTCCTACAACCATTAAATCGGGCTTAAACTCTACACTGTAAATTAATATACAGGGTTACAAGGAAATTCCTTGATCAATTCAATATATCACGAACTATGGCAGTTAGCGATTTACTTCTTATGCAGTTGCATAGGAAACACCCTATGGCGCAGACAATAACACCACGAGGGATCCTCTCGCCCCTTTATGGGAGGGGGGTGAGGGAACTATCGTGCTCCCCTTTTGCAAATAGGGCAAAAAAATCAACTAAAAACTTGTTCAGCGAGGCAAAAATAGTACATAAATGTTTTTCCCCCATAACAAAAGATGGAAGGGGACCTGGAATGTGGCCCCAAGGAAAGCACAACATCCGGAAGCAACGACAGAGTATTTAGACAAGAACTTAATACTTAGAACTTATCTAAACTGGTAAGTTCTAAGTAAATGAAAGCACCGATGATAATTTTTCCTACAAACCTTATCAACAGTTCTTGTTCTGTAATAAAACGCAGTTCCTTGACATATTCAATGTCAGACTTTGATGTCCAATACAGTAAAAAATACACTGAGACAAGGAGAAATAGCATAAAGTGGCGAAACACGCAACCAATAGAAAAACTGTATGCACATCTAATTGACTTCCTATGATAATTAACACAGCAATGAGACATCGCCGTCATAACTGTAATTACTGTTTCACACGTGAATTAAATCACCTAAGAAAACTTGAAAATTTCATTGCCGTGGAGCAGGAATCGAATCCGCATCTCCCGATTACCGTTCGAGCGCGCTATCCGTTGCACCACCCACGACGGCGAATTCGCAAGTATCTGTGTGTTAAGAGCATCGGAATATTCTCCGACCGCGTTCTAATTCAATGCAGATTTTGCTCCCATCTAGCTTTGTTAAATAAATATCCAGTTGTTTAGGTATTCAGAGTTGAAGACATATTCTTCTCATAATACATGGGAGAAGAATATATCTTCAACTCTGAATAATTGACTTGCGCACGTGGCAAAGCTTTCAACTTCCCGTCACTGGTTCACGAAGTGTTGGCATACCGACCACTAATATCATTTTTGTATTCTGACGACGGAGCAGAAAACATATTTGAAATCCATGCAAATATGCTTCGGACACAGCGACTCAGGTAGCTTTTCCCCTTTTTTCGTATTTGGAGAGTTCTCTTTCATCTTTTGTTATGGGTCAAAAACATTTATGTATTATTTTTGCCTCGCTGAACAAGTTTGTAATTGACCTTTTGCCCTATCTGCAAAACGGAGCGTGATAGCCCCCTCAACCTTCCGCCACCCCAAAGGGGGCGAGGGAATCCCTCGTGTTACTATTATGTGCGCCACTGGGGGTTTCCTATAGAACTGCACAAGAAGTAAATCGCTAACTGCCATTGTTCGTGAGATATTGGCCTGATTACGGACTTTAATTGTAACCCTGTAGATGCTTTCTTATAAATGAAACAGCGGAGAAGAATCGTAGCCCGAAAAATAGTACATCTTTTTTTTTTTTCGTGAGGAACGTTATAAATCTCAATATTGCAAATGCAGTAAACTTTCGTTAAACAGCGTAATTACTTTTGTTCACATCTGCAGGGTGATCCGTTTGGGTAAGGATAATTTAGAAATACTGTGGTATGGCTTGTAACAGATATAATAAATATTTGGCAGAAATCACTTTTGTCTATGGGAATTTGCCTAGGCCTCTGCATGACTTTCTTTGCGAACTCGACAGAGTATAACCTGGTACTCAATTCTTGCCACGTATTTTCTAACATCTACGGAGTGATTTGTGCGAACGCTGCAGTTTTTAGAACGTCTTTTGTAAAAAAAAATCGTGCTTATGTTATCGGTTTGTCGGTCCGTCTGTAGACAGATATCTCTGCAACTATTAGTCCGATTTGAAAAATTCTTTTTGCTTTGCGGGAGGCTTGAAATATACGAACAATTTCACCGCTAGAGGGCGTAAATGTAGATGATGTCGAATTCACAAATACATTTTATTCCAGATATTTGCTTCTAAACATCCGATTGAAAAAAATATTTTATCTTTCGATTCCATTTATGACGCAGAATATTTTAGGAATAGTTACTTTTCTAAATGATGCATAGAATTTTCGCTAGGGAGCGTAAAACTAAATTACATTTTCCCCGATATCTCTTCTAAAACTCCGATTTGAAAAATGTTTTCTTTAGCGGATACACCTCCTGATGGAATGTTGTTTGCATATAATTTCTAACTTTTGGTAAAGAATATGGACACCAGGGAGCGTAAACCTTAATTTCCGCTTTTGATGCATTTGCAGCAAAATATGAGCTCCTAAAATCTCGATTGAAAAAAAGTCGTTTGTGGACCGATCCTACTCATGTTGACAAACATTTTATTAACATTTTCCTTTTAAAATAATGCATGGTTTCTACGCCAGGGGCGTAGATGAATATCTTATTTTTGTCAATATCTCTACTTCTGGGAGTCCGATTTGAAAAATTACTTCTTTATTGGATAGTATTTCCGATGCGAAATGTTTTTCATATAAATTCAAAATTTTCAAGTAAATCATAGACTTTATGCTAGGGGGCGCTAAGGTAAATTGCGTTTTCTGCGTTATTTCTGCTTCTAAAACTCCGATTTGAAAAAAATTTCTTCCTGTATCGCATACAACACCTAATGAAAAATATTTTCCCTTTCCAAACATTAGAAATTATATGAATCGTTTGCCCACCAGGGGGCATAAGTTGTAATTTATGTTTCTCATGTATTTGCAGGAAACTCTGAGCTCCTAAAAACTCGACTAAATTTTTTTTTCTCTTGGACCGATATCTCGCATATCAGAAAAGATTTTGAGAATACTTTCTTCCTAACAGAATGCATGGTTTTCCCACCAGGGGGCGTAAAGTCACATCTTGATTTTGTCGATATCTCTGCTTCTAAGAGTCGGATTTGAAAAATTATTTCTGTGTTGGAGAGCGTTTCCGGTGCGAAATGTTTCTCATATGAATTCATATTTTTCTTAACGCACAAGTCTGCAACCAGAGGGCGTTTGCTCACGATTCCGTTTACAGCAATATCTGAGAGATTAATAACCCGCTTGAAAAACTTCTTTCTTCAGTCAGATACTATTGTTTTCTATATCGGTTCCATTGAATTTGAAAAGTTTTGATAAATTTAATTTGCGCCAGAACGGATTCAAAAGACGTGCTAATTACACCCGAAAATTCGGTGTCATCTTTCTTGTTTCTTCTCTGAGGGCATTGTACGATCAGAAACATACCTGGACATGCAACAGCTCTTCTGTGTACTACACCTGGATAACAATGTCATTTTGCAGCAAGAAGGGGCCTCACCCCACTGATCAGTGGCAGTCAGGACCTTCTTCAACAGCATATGACAACTGGTGTGGTCGCGATGGCCCTATTTGTTGTCTTGCAAACTTTCCGGGTCTCACTCCCACGATTTTTTCGTATGGGGGTTTGTGAAGAACATCGTCCACGCACAACGACCTCAAAGACCGCCTATTTTTGGGGGTGCAAGCATTTTGGGTCCGACATGTCGAAGGAGGGGATCTCTGATGCTGAGAGACAACAGGTGAAAATTTCCTCAGTCACTTGTTCCCTGCGGATCTACGATTTTAAGACCCATTACCGCGGGAGTCCAGCATTTGGTTCATCTGCCACCCACTCCATTGTTGTCTTCCCCATCGTCTCACATTTCTTGCTGGGGACATAATCGCTGGGGGGGGGGAGATCTCACTGTTCCCTTAAGCCCTTAAGAAGGATCACTTAAGAGACAAAGAAGCCCTTTTCGTCCTTTCAGATCAAACAATATTTACTGCCATGCTTTCTACAAGAATTCCGCCCTAGGGTGAGATTACTTTGGAACGTTTCGCCTGATCCCTTCCTGTTGCAAATCACATGTGTTTAGACCCGAAAAGTGCTTGCTGCACCCCCAAATTCAGACGATTCCATTATCCTCAAGTGCCAAAAAAACAAAATCCGATTATACCTGGCATGAACTTTGCCGAGTCTGCAAAGGGGCTCAATCATGTAGGGACCTAGTCAAACTCCTGTCCATAAAAGTAATTTCTGCCATATATTGACTGATTATATCTGTTACTAGCCATACCACAGTATTTTTAAATTATACCTACCGCAAACTGATCACTCTGTATATATGGTGGAACTTCACAGCGGTTTATTTGTGCTCTAAAACGGAAAAGAAAAATTAATGCAGAAATATATTTTTTACGAAGTATAAAAGTCAGACGGAAACATATGGTAAGAATGAGAAGTGTCAAGAATTAGATATGCATTTTTCATCAGTAAAATTCCCGATTACGGAAATGTGCCACTTATAAACCAACTGGTATCTACTGAATTTGGTTTTAACAAAACATGTTTTCCGTCATACGTGCGTCAGAGATGCCTGGCTACGTATGGATATGTTAACATCCCCATTTCTTTCGCAATGCGAATCACGCTTAGAATGTCAGCACCGTGTGACCTGTCAATTTGCATTTTTATGAGGCTCTTATTCCGTGTTCAGAGAAAAATGGGAAACTTTCTATGTTTTCTTTGAAAATACACAGGCCAGTTTAAAAAGTCATTCGTGAAAAAGAAAGAAAGAAAGAGCAGCTGTTGTGATAATTGTGAAAAGCGTTGATATATGAAAACCCTTCTGGGATACTTAATCAGAATTTTCCTATTACCATTTATGCAAATCTTTCGTTTAAATCATTTAAAAAAGACACCGTATGTCAATGCCTTCACAAATACTAAGCTATTACTCTTTTTTTTTCTTTCATTACTTCTTGTTGGTAAGTGCATATAAAGCATAGATTTATCTTCAGCTTTTGCGAATATCTGAGTTTTCTGTTAACGACCCATGAAGAAAAATAGTGCAAGCCGATAAACTGATTCTTCGAAGCGATGTTGCGAATCTTCTTTTTTTTTTTTTTTTTGCTTTCTGAGCATAGACTAACAGCAAAAACATTTTACAAGTGCTACTACAGCGGACGTGAACAACAAAAAGGCCTCAAGGTACGAAGATGCTTCCTGAAGTACTTCGCTGATGTTTCCGTTAGAAAGAGTTTTCTTTTTCTTCAGGAACTCCTACGCGTATTTTCTTGAAGTTGTTTACTACTCATTTTTTTTTATAAAATTTATTTTCCGAGGTTCTTTCCTTGTTTGTTATCAAATTTTAATGTGAACTGAACTTCTAAAGCGCGCTAAATTCCTTGATTTACTGAAAAGCTCTTCCTCTCTCTCGAGATTGCATTTGCTCTTTCTTTCTGAAAAAGAATTTCAAGTTTTTGTCTGTTCAGAATATGATTTTTTATTTAAAATTTTTTGCATTTTCCCTTTAAAACACACATATATAAGAGTAAATAGTTGGTTATGTTTATGTATGTTTACAGTATCATACAAACTATGTGCTTTCTTCTGAAAATTTCATTTGCAGTGCAACAAATTCTTATTTTGGATTTTAACATTTTGAATATCTAATGCCTTCCAAATAAAAAATATCTTGTAAAACATGGACGAAGTAACTATCATGATAAAATTCGTGCTTATATAAAACTAGCTAAATACCCGTCCTTCAAACGTGATGATATTAAAATACAGTTCAAATGCAGATGATATATATGAAATACAGTTGAAATGGCCATACACTGCATATTACTTCGCTCTTTTCGGAAACACATGTCTGCTTGACTTATTCTTTCAGACGACACATAGGCAATTTTGTTCATAACTGTAAATTTAAAACTTCAAGCCTACACGAAACAAACCAAAATATGCCGTTATTCTTCACTTTGATCGTTAAAATATTAATAGACAACACAACAAAATAAAAATTGAAAACAGAACAAATACTTTGTTACTTTCAGCATAAATGTAAAAAGAACCTTGCTTATAAACAGTTTCGTTCGAAACTGTTCGTTTAAAAGCTAGCAAGTCAGATGTTTTTGGAAGCGTGAGTAAAATTGTCTTGCCATTGCTAATATCTCAAGGGGGAAACTTTTTTTTCTTCAAATTTCAATTACTATGGAAATCTACATTTTATATTTATTGAAGTCACCTTACCACTTAGATGACGTCCCCGTTGCTTCGGTGAAAACGAATGTTGGAAATTTGATTTTAACTCAAGAAAACCACGTATATGACGTCACCGTTGCTTTGGTGAAAACGAATGTTGGTAATTTGATTTTGACTCAAAGAGCCTTGACATTCGATATCTCAAACGAAAATAAATGTTTAAATGCAAAGCATATTATGATATAGCGCCTTTTTACGTGATTTGTAAAGTTTTTTGGTTAAATAAATTCAGAACAAAATATATACTGAGTAGGTCAAAACAAGTCATTCAAAACTTAGGGAATAAACTTCGTTTTCCTTTGCTATCACAGGTGTCCAATTACTTGTTGGTAGATAGTGTATATTAGAGAGCTTCTCAGGGGAGCTACGCGGTGTTTTGCATAAGCACGTGTTAACATGTGTGCACTTTGAAAAGGTGTTCCCCAGTAGCCACTGACTAAGATGGAGTAGTATTGTCGTATGACCACTTACATGTATTACAGGTCTGCTGATCTTTCCACTCGTAAGGGTCATTGATGAACTGCGATTGGTTAAATCTTTTCACTCTCTCTACCAGGTGTTTTTTTATAAATGCTTGTTAACAATGTGCACTTTGAAAATGTGTTTCCCAACTAACCATTTACCTAGGAGTGTTTCTTTGTTAGAGCAAACAAGTGTCATACGTTTGCGGATCGCGACACTGTCAACGTGATTGATGAATACTATCGTTCAAAGCTTCTCAGGGTCATTACGTGGTGTTTTTCATAAAGACGGTTATCTATAAACTACTGCTAACTACAGTATAATCTATTGTATCATGCTGCGTATATTTTACTTAGAATTTACACCGATGAGCAATTACATTATGTCCACGTACCTAATAAGCTGTAGAACCTCCTTTAGCCCTGCAAAATAGCGGCCACTTGGCAAGGAATCAATTCGATGAGGTGGCAATAGGTGTCCTGGTGTATCTAACACCACAATGTCAACAGCAGGTCCTCCAGTTCCAGAACATTTCGGGGTGGTGGGGATTTAGCCCGAATCCGCTTTTCCAAGTCGAAGGAAAAATGTTCGATCGGGTTCATGTCAGGTGAATTTGGAGGCCATGGCATTAACAGAAAGTCATCAGCATGTTCCTCGAACCATTCCTTGACTATTCTGGCAGTCTGGGGTGGTGCATTATCCTGTATATAATAATGGCCGTCGCCAGCAGGGAGCATAGTTGCCATGAATGGATGAACTTGACCCCGCGACGGTGTTCAGATACCTGAAAGCTGTCAGGGATTGTGCTATTGGGATAATGGGGCCTAAAGTGTCGCAAGAAAACATTGCCTACAGCATAACATGGCCGCAGCCGCCCTGTTTCTGCCCAACAGAGCATCCAGATGCCATTGCCTCCGTTGGTAATCGTCGTATCCGCGCTCTACCGTCTACGCGACGCACCAGGAATCTTGTTTCGTCAGACCAGGCCACTTTCTTCCAATCATCCACGGTCCAATCTCGGTTATCTTGTGCCCATTTCATGCGTAGGTAGGGATGACGTGCCATGAGCATGGGGACCCGGCTGTGTCTTCGGCTACACAGGCCCATGCACAGAAGGCTACGATGAACTGTGTTCTGTGACACATTTCCCGGATCACCGCTGTTATAGCCGAGGGTGATTTGTCGCACTGTAGATCTGCGGTCACTGTTAACAATACACGACAGTCTCCGCTCCCCTCTGGCATCACTGAGCTGCGAAGGACACACGACTGGACGACGGTTCGTCGTTTTGGCCATCTCGGCACCACTTTTGATATGTAAGCACTACAGCGTCACGTGAACAATCCACAAGCCGCGCGGTTTCGGAGATCGTAGTTCCGAGGCGCAATGCATCACAATTTGTCCTTCATGAAACTCCGATAAGTTGGCAGCTTTTCCTGTTTTGACTCCGAACACTCAACTAACCGATAGCCGGTCCTAGGGTTGTATATATACTGCTCTGTGAACTTCACTTGCGCTTCCGTTTTTTCTCCAGGCGAGCTCATTTTTCCAGCCTGGAGGTTGTCATAATATAATAGCTCATAGGGGTATCTATTAATATGCAACTATTATCTAAATACAGTATATTGTTTACTATAATCTCTAAGTAACTATAATGAGTTCCATGATTTTTTTGTGCTATCATTTACGCGAACGGTGAAACATACAAATCTTTGAGAATGAGTCTATCACGTTTTAAAGGTTCACTGCATTTGAAAAACACAATCACTGTTACGGTGTCATAGTTGAAAGATACTAAACCTCCATAAGAGGACGTTAGGTAATGTAACGTGCACTCTATATATTTAACTGTCCTTTTTTGGTTCTTGTTATCTTATATAAATTTTGATTCATTCTGCTTAAGCTGTTTCTTAACACTACAATCTCTCTCTCTCTCTCTGTGAATTTTTTTGTGGCAAGCTGAATTGAGGTCAAATGCTGAATGACGTATGTTAACGAGACAGGTAGGAGTGATGTTTGAGAATGCATTTATTAGGGGTCTCGTTAGATTAGTCGGCTCGATTGTGAGATCGTTGTAATTGCGTTGGAGAGTGATATTAACATTTCAAACGAGACTGAAGAAGTATTCTGTTTATTGAGAATCTGTTGCGTTTCTCTACTAGATAAATACGTACGAAGTGAATTCTGTTTTGATGTGGTGACTTGAATACCTATTGAGACAACACAAAAAGTTAAATTCTAAATACAATACTTATTACTTATATCTAGCAATTTTTCAATTTAGTGCCTAAGCATGCTTAAAGTGTTTAGTTAATCAATCTGGAACACGACTTAACTCTACCGTGCGAAGAGTACTTGCACTTAACTAATGCCATGTATTTTGGTGTAGCATAGACATTTAACTGATATAATCTACCAAAAAATAGTAAAAACATACAGTATGACCTGTTGTATTGTGGCTTAGTAGCAGAAAAGGATTTGCCGTATATTGAGCCTACGTTTTAAAAACATTCCAACGGGGAAAAAATAAGGAATTGCGAAATAGCCTTAAACGAAACAAGCAGAAATTCTTAAGAATCTTAAATTATATAAATAACTGTCTAACGTGGAAATATTTCTGTTGTATCATCTCAGATCAAAGTTACGAAATAAAATACAGCTCTAAGTGCTCCGTTTAAATGCATCCGAAATTAGTGCTACTTCTCATGGCCTAAGTTTTCCTGTAACAGCAAATAAACGTCGATATGAAGATACCAGTGATCTATGAAAATCTTTTGAGGACATTTGATCAAACGTTATACACTGAGTGGCCACTTTAATTTGACCACCCCCTCAGTACTTCGTTGGGCCACCTTTTGCCTTTAACACTGCGTCGAATCTTTGTGGCATGGACTCCACGAGATGTTTTTTTTTTTTTTTTTTTTTTTTTTGATAGAGGTTTAACGACCACCGTGAGCAACTCAATGGGCTATAAGCAGTCGCCCGTCCCTAATTTACGGTCACTGGTTCCAGGGAAGGGAGAGAGCCAGCGCCGTAAGACAAACACAACATCCATGCCTGACCGGGATTCGAACCCGGACCCCTTACGGACGAATGATCAGAGGCCATTGCCTTAGACCACTGCGCCACCGGGGCGGCCACGAGATGTTGATAGCTGGTTTGTGGAATCTTAGACCATGCTTGATGAATGGCACTTTCCAGGAATGTGAGATTGCAGGGTTGTGGATCCAGCTGTCTGATGGCTCCTTCAACTTCATCCCACGAATTTCCAATGGAGTTGAGATCTGGAGATTGTGGGGGCCACCTAAGCAAAGTAAACTCACCGGCATGTTCCTGAAACCAATCCTGTACAATACGAGCACTATGGCAGGACGCATTATCTTGTTGAAAGTAGCCATCGCCATTGGTATAAACTATCCACATGACAGGATGCACTTGGTCCGCAACGATGTTTAGATATGATGTGCCAGTCAGACGTTGATCAACACGAATTAAAGGGCCCAAAGCATGCCAGGAAAATATTCCCCAAACCATAACGTTGCCTCCACCAGCTTGAAGGGTTATAGCAATGTATTTGGGGTCCATGCTTTCGTGCTGTTTCCACCAAATTCTAACTCGGCCATCGGCATGGTGCAACTGGAAACGTGATTCATTGGACCACATAATTTGTTTCCAATTATCGACTGTCCAATCGTTGTGCTCCTCTGCGAACTGGAGACGTTTTCCCTTGTTAACTGCAAACAGCAAAGGTGTTCGAACAGGCTTTCGGCTGCCATATCCCATCCAATGCAGTATACGGCGAACAGTGCGTGCAGAGATCATTTGAGGTGATCCTTGATTAAGACGGTTTGTAATTTGCTGCACTGTTGCCCTTCTGTTGTCTTTTACCAGTCTGGACACTCTCCGTTCCGCCAGAGCAGTCACTTGTCGATGACGACCACACGTTACACGTAGAGACCCAGTTATTTTGGCTGACAGTCCAGTCTTTAAATACTTTAATAACAGCTGCTCTGGAACATTTCACGAAAGCGGCGGTTTCGGTGATACTCGCTCCATGGCTCCAAGCTCCTACAATCATCCCACGCTGAAAGTCCGTCAAATCGCATTTTTACCCTTCTCGTCACCCAAAAACCAGTTCTACTACTGTCGCAAACATTAAGCTTTCCCTTTTTATACTAGCCTCGCCCTCTGACGGCAACAGCATGCGGCGATAGCTCATTTGCTGAAAACTGTCAGGTGGTCCTAACAAAGTGGCCACTCAGTGCATAACGATGTCATCTGATGTGATGAAAAGTGGCGTTTCAGTTATGACCCCACCACAAGCCAAACATCAATGTATGGAAAAAAACACCAGCAATCAGCTATAAAGAAAAATGTCAGAACTTAACAAAACATCAAACAAGCCCATGACCACTTTCTTCTGGGATCATTTTATAGAAGGTGATCGAGAAGTTCTAGAACTCTAATTTGAGCAATTTTTAATCGAGTTACAGAGATCCATAAAGTTTACTTACAACTGTGATATATCTTCTGTCGAATATTGAGCAACTAATGTTGACGTGAAGAAGGTGCAGGAAAGGACCTCCGACTTGTTGGAGGTAAATATCCACGCGGCAGGAACATGTTTTCGTAACGCGTTTCACCATAGACGGCGATATTTCCACTATAGCCAGAATAATAATTGTTTCAAGGGCTGTAGGTCATGCGTGTTGTTTGCATAAACACGGTCGTTTAAATAACCCCCAGAAAAAATCAGGAGGTGAGAGATCCAGTGAGCATGGAAGCCAAAGCCCTTTAGGAATAACGCGGTCTTCGATGGAACTTCGAAGGAGTTCCGTTCTCGTAGTAGTTGTGTGACATGTTGCCCCCTTCTGTTGAAGCCACACGAAATGATGTTCGTTTTCTTGCAAGAGGAACGCAAACTGAAAAATCAAATCTTGATAAATATCCGCGTTTGCAGTACTATAAATAACTAATGATCCCACTGTCCTGCGTCGAGATATGGCACACCACACACCGATTTTTTCGGAATGCAAAGGCACATTCCGGAAAACTCCATACGTCCATACATGTTCGTGGTGTTCCCTGATGGAGAGGTCTACTTCCAAAGCTCGATAATGCGCCATGCCATGTCATTAGGTTTGGAACTTTACACAGTGATTCCCAGATGACGGATGGGACTTCAAAATGCTAAAATGGCCACCATAGTCCCCAGATCTTTACTTAATTTAACTCCTGTGTGATGATAGTTGTTCGTGATAGAGATCTTTCTCGAGGCAACATTCGACAATTGAAGGACGTGATCTGATCCCCATGGCTGAATGTACCTGTCGAAAGATATCAGCACCTCGTTAAAGCCATGCCACATTGAAACAAGGCCATTTTGAACGCCAAAAGAGATTAAAAACGTTTTCTAACAGGCGTTCTTAATTTATGAGAAACGTATCGTTAAAAACTGTCGTAGCACGATTTAAATTAAACATCCTAAACTGAATCAGACTGCAATATTAAAACATGACATTTATTAACAATCCTAAAAACAGTAAAATAGATTTAAAATGGGCTAGATATTTCGCGACTACACTAGTCGCATCTTCAGGCTCAAGCAAGTGACAATACTGAAGCGAGTGGTCTACTACAATCTAGGTTACAGTGTATTGCATACTCCTCTGTTATACCAATTCTAATTTGGAGGACAGGGTGTACATAAGCTCGACCTTTCGTAACTTGGAGGTGCGGATATCTGAACACGAATACTCAATGAGAACAACTACGGTGTCGTCGTCCCAAACTAAATTGGTCTCTTCAGGAAATTAGTATCCGGACTAGGATACTAATTTCCTGACTGACTGTAATAACCTCTGCAACTAACAAACAGTCTTTACTTTTAGCAGAGACTTTGTGCATAACATATTTTGAAGAAATATGCTGTAATGATGAACTACCAGTTTTGTTACATCCACTTTAGAAACAACTTGTCCAAGGATTACCACCACTCAGACGTGGAAGTGCCAACTGAAAATGTTATATCACGATAACTACAACTTTGCTCTCTGGCAACAGGAGAACCTTTTAGTAATGCCTTATGGGAAGGTTTTGGAACTATAAAAATCTACCACTCGCTTACGTATTGTCACTTGCTTGGGCCTGAAGATGAGACTAGAGTTTTTTTTTGTTGTTTTTTTATAAAAGGTTTGACGACCACCGTGAGCAACTCAATGGGCTATAAGCAGTAGCCCGTCCCTAATTTAGGGCCACTGGTTCCAGGGAAGGGAGAGAGCCAGCGCCGTAAGATAAACACAACATCCATGCCTCACGGTATTCGAACCCGGACCCATCTCGGACGAATGATCAGAAGCCATCGCTTAGACCACTGTGCCACCGGGGTGGCGCGACTAGTGTAGTCGCGAAAGATTTAGCCCATTTTAAATATCTTTTACTATTTTTAGGATTGTAAATAAATGTCATGTTTTAATATTACAGTCTGATTCAGTTAAGGGTGTTTAATTTAAATCCTGGGAAGACAGATTTTAGCGATACGTTTCTTCTGAATTTATCACCACGTAGAAGAAAGAATTATTTAGGTGTTCCTAATAATTTACTACTCCAGCGTATGTTATTTAAATTCAAATTTGCCATTGACGGCGATAGGAACCGTATCATTCTGCTCCGGAGACGAATGCTTTCCCAATTAAGCTACACAAAAGGAATTTATCGCTGCAACTTTGACGTCTTGACTTGTGCTTCACCCTTTGGTACGTCACATATATCCCCCTTCACGCTTAAGAAAGAGCTGGGACGGAATCACTGGTTTCCGGATCAGCCTGCAAACCATGCTTTTGAAGTAGCTCACTGAAGACCAAATAATTCTGATTAATTCCGGACGATGTGTGGAAGGAACATCACACATTTTTCGAAGCGAAGAAAGAATTCTCATTAATTCCAGATGATGTGTGGGAGGAACATCACACATTTTTCGAAGCGAAGAAGAAATTCTCACTAATTCCAGAGGATGTGTGGGAGGAACATTACACATTTTTCGAAGCGAAGAAAGAATTCGCATTAATTCCAGACGATGTGTGGGAGGAACATCACACATTTTTCGAAGCGAAGAAGGAATTCTCATTAATTTCAGACGATGTGTGGAAGGAACATCACACGTTTTTCGAAGCAAAGAAAGAATTCTCATTAATTCCAGACGATGTGTGGAAGGAACATCACACGTTTTTCGAAGCGAAGAAGGAATTCTCATTAATTCCAGACGATGTGTGGAAGGAACATCACACATTTTTCGAAGCGAAGAAAGAATTCTCTTTAATTCCACACGATGTGTGGAAGGAACATCACACATTTTTCGAAGCGAAGAAAGAATTCTCACTAATTCCAGAGGATGTGTGGAAGGAACATTACACATTTTTCGAAGCGAAGAAAGAATTCGCATTAATTCCAGACGATGTGTGGGAGGAACATCACACATTTTTCGAAGCGAAGAAAGAATTCGCATTAATTCCAGACGATGTGTGGGAGGAACATCACACATTTTTCGAAGCGAAGAAGGAATTCTCATTAATTTCAGACGATGTGTGGAAGGAATATCACACGTTTTTCGAAGCAAAGAAATAATTCTCATTAATTCCAGACGATGTGTGGAAGGAACATCACACGTTTTTCGAAGCGAAGGAGGAATTCTCATTAATTCCAGACGATGTGTGGAAGGAACATCACACATTTTTCGAACCGAAGAAAGAATTCTCTTTAATTCCACACGATGTGTGGAAGGAACATCACACATTTTTCGAAGCGAAGAAAAAAATCTCATTAATTCCAGACGATGTGTGGAAGGAACATCACACATTTTTCGAAGCGAAGAAAGAATTCGCATTAATTCTAGACGATGTGTGGGAGGAACATCACACATTTTTCGAAGCGAAGAAGGAATTTTCATTAATTCCAGACGATGTGTGGAAGGAACATCACATATTTTTCGAAGCAAAGAAAGAATTCTCATTAATTCCAGACGATGTGTGGAAGGAACATCACACGTTTTTCGAAGCAAAGAAGGAATTCTCATTAATTGCAGACGATGTGTGGATGGAACATCACACATTTTTCGAAGCGAAGAAGGAATTCTCATTAACTCTAGACGATGTGTGGAAGAAACATCACACATTTTTCTAGGAACCCAAAGCACGGTAGATCCATTTCCACAGTCATGCGCCAATGTGAAAACACAAATTTGCCGGTGCCAAGGATCGAACCCGCATCATTCTGCTATGGAACCGAATGATTTCCCAATTAAGCTTCAGTGCCGGAATTTATAGCTGCAACTTTGCGGTCTTCATATGTGCTTCACTTCTTCGGTTCGTCACAATGTATATAAATTGTGACTGAAAAATTATGGTATATTCTTTTAAAAAACACACTATTACCTGAAATGTCCTTACATTATGTACCCAACTGGATTTAGTGTAACGTTTTTCATATTTAACAAAATCATTCGCATATTCAGTAAGCAATTCCATGGCATACAGAAAAAAAAGAGACCTGACAGTTGCTCTGCATGATTTAGTTCCTTCCGATGTTCTGCAAGTTTTCACGAAACTTAGACAAACGATGTATAATTTCTGAATCTGTCATTTGAACGGAATCTCTCTTTAACGGAAATTTATAACGGTATTCAGTTTATTTACAGGTATTGCCCGTCGACTGAACTTTCGTACATGACAAAATCTATAGTTAAGAATTTACTTTATGAATGAAATCTCTACCTCTTATTCTGTGAAATGTATATTGACAAATATGAATCTACGATGCTGTCTTCCTCAACTAATGTATTTTCACTCACGTTGTGCTATATGTCGATAACGTATTTGACATTTAGACGGATACACAGAGCATCGTTGGATTGATTTCTAATTTGAATCGATAGTTACATCACCAAGATATCGATCACACTACAAATATGGGCAAATCGCTGTTCCTTCCGATGAAATTCTGAGACAGAAAATTACAAAGTCGAGCTTGCTTAAAGCATTATTCTATAAAGATGCCCAACAAAACACGTCGCGTGTATGCTTTCCGTGTAACTTTCTGCTTTCTGTTGTAACAACAACTCAACAAGAACCTTTGTTCCAATTAAAGTTTCAATAAAGTACCTTTATCTCAAACAAGTGCTATAAGTTTCCGTCACGTTTTAGTCGATCGAGGGATTCGGAAACTCAGATACTTGACTTCAATCTGTTAAATTACTTTAAGAATGGGAAAAGAAAAAAATTCTTAGTTTCTCACATAATTTAAAAATATTCACAGAAATATTGGACTGTCTTCTTATGCGAAATGCGCCGTTATTTTTAAAGCTTCATGCCAGAATGTTCGATGTTTCATATTTTATTTTAAAATCTCCGATATCAGACTGCAGTAAATGTGTGAGTCATGCGGAATGCGGTGCAAGTGCAGTGAAGTTTTTGTTGGTTAAACATGGAAAGTTACCCTTCGCATCGTCCACGAACAGATAAGAAAAGATGGAAGCGTTACTAGACAATATTTCATCCTTAAATCTTTGGCTAAAATCAGACTGACAATTTCACTGCATTGTGGATGAGTTCTTCTGCGCGCTCCTATAGCCGATGACTACACACCATCCGACTCAATTTTTTAATTTTGAAAATGTGTTTATGTTGCTTCAATGTTCTTCCGTCAGTCCGTCCGTCTTTGGACAACATATCTCTGCACGTAGTAGTCGTATTAAAAAAAAAAAAATCTTTCGCATCAGGAAGACGTTTACTGGGAAAATTAAAAGACTTGTCTTTTGTTTTATTTTTTCGACACTTAACGTCGTCATTAAGGCGCGTGAATGTCGATCCTATCGAATTCAAAATATATTTTACACCATATCACTGCTTCTAAAAAATGGATAGAAAATGTTTCTACTTTCATTCGATGGCTTTCACAACTTAGAAAACACAAATTTGTCGGTGACTAGGATTGAAGCAGCGCCTTCTTGCTCAAGAGCTAGCTGTTCTAACCGATAAAACTGCACCGACGGAATGTATCGCTACAGATTTATCGTCGTGACGTGTGCCTTACCTCTGTAGTACGTCCAATCATCTCTCTCTTAATTGTTTTTTCTTTTTAGAAGCAAAGAAGGAATTTTCATTAATTTTAGACGATGCGTGGAATAAACATCACAGAATTTTCGAAGAACCCAACGGCCAGTTGCTCCATTTTCCACAATCGGGTGCCAATATGAAAGCACAAACTTGTTAGTGATAGAGATCAAATTCGCGCCTCCTCGCTCCGGAGCCAGTTGTTCTAACCGACTAAACTGCACCGACGGAATTTATCGCTGAAGACATGTCTTGCTGCCCCGGTGGCGCAGTGGTCTAAGGCAATGGCCTCTGATCATTCGTCCGAAAGGGGTCCGGGTTCGAATCCCGGTGAGGCATGGATGTTGTGTTTGTCTTACGGCACTGGCTCTCTCCCTTCCCTGGAACTAGTGACCCTAAATTAGGGACGGCCGACTGCTTATAGCCCATTGAGTTGCTCACGGTGGTCGTTAAACCTCCAATCAAAAAAAAAAAAAAAAAGAAAAAAAAAGACATGTCTTGACACGTGCTTCACCTCTGTAGTACGTCGCAAAACGAATACCATTTTGCGTATATTTTATTTTCCAAATAACCCACAGTTTTTCCCTGAGTGGTTGTCCATAATTATTGCATATTCCTCTGTTTCTCCACTTCGTGACGTACACATTATACAGAATTTAATCAAAATAACGGAAACGTCAACTGCCACTATCGACATTGCACATCTGAACATTCCATTCGCTTATCGAAACATTTTTTTTTTCTTTTGATTGAAGGTTTGACGACCACCGTGAGCAACTCAATGGGCTATAAGCAGTCGCCCGTCCCTAATTTAGGGCCACTGGCACCAGGGAAGGGAGAGAGCCAGTGCCGTAAGACAAACACAACATCAATGCTTCACTGGGATTCGAACCCTGACCCTTCACGGACGAATGTATCGAAACATTGCACACACAACCCTTATCTCAGAACACTTTACATACGTTTGATTGATATCCGATCCACTGTCAGGCTGCCAACTTCAAGCTGTCCGGGAGAAACTTTAAGTCAGAAAACTAACAATGAGAACTCAAATTCACACAAGAACACAGAAATGAAATAAAAATGGTTATATACGTCACATGGGATGTAAGGTCAGGTGATGCGTAACATCACAGCCTCTCCTTGACAAATGTCAACCCCGCCTTCTCGTGGTGCATCCTGTTCCCACTAAAGGGGCTCTGACGACCGCCCATAGCGGTATAACTATACCATCGGGATCAGAGGAAATGCTATCCCACACTCACCAACCCGCTTGGCCAGCGTGGTGAGTTATGGCCAAACCCCTCCAAAATGATTCCACAACTTAAATCTTGGCCCTCAGTCTCCGGCAGCTGGAATGTACCTGGCCAAGGCAGCGGCCAGTGCGACATGAAGGCAGAGGGTGCTAAGAATCCCCGGAGGACCGGACTAGGCTGCCATCTGATGCTGACCTTGGCTACTTACAATGGACGCTCCCTATCTTCTGATTCAAGGCTTCTTGAATTGGAAGAGGAACTACAAAGGATCAAGTGGGACATCGTGGGGCTAAGTGAGGTAAGGAGAAAAGGAGAAGATCTCATCGAACTGAAAAGTGGACATCTCTTCTACTATCGTGGGACAGATACTGGCAGAACTAGTGGTGTTGGATTTATAATAAACAAGAAACTGAAGGACAAAGTTGTAGAAGTTGAAAGTTCCTCTGACAGAGCTGCACGACTTGTTATCCAACTCTCGAAAAGATACCAGGCTCAGATTATTCAAACTTATGCACCCACCACAAGTCATCCTGAAGAAGAAATTGAAGAATTTTATGAGGAAATTTGTCATTTAAATAATAAAGGTAAGCAGCATTTGAAGATAATTATGGGAGATTTCAATGCAAAAATAGGGCAACTGCAACAGAATGAAACTTCAGTAGGTAAATTCGGTCATGGCAACAGAAACCAGCGTGGAAATACTCTCGTTGAGTTTGCAGAGGCAGAAGGGTTTTTCATCTTGAACTCCTTTTTCAAGAGAAAAAGCCACACAGGAAATGGACATGGAGACATCCAAATGGGACGACAAGTGAAATTGATTTTATTATGTGTAACAAAAAATTCGTCATAGAAGACTGCAGTGTGCTAAACAAGTTCAACACAGGTAGTGACCATAGATTGGTGAGATGTAAGATGCACCTCAACACTAAACTTGAACGTGGCAAGCTCATAGGACAAACAAAATCTATTGACATAACCAACCTTAAAAAACACCATAATACCTTCAAGTTAGAACTGAAGAACAGGTTCTCTGCTTTAGAAGGCCTAACATCGGAAGAAGTGGACATCTCTGAAGTTAACAGAAAAGTAACCAAAGCTCTTATGGAAACAGCAACAAAATTAGCTGGGTCTAAGAACAAGTTGCATGTGAACAAATTATCAGGAAAAACCAAAATGTTGATACAAAAAGAAGAGAGATGAGGACAACTAAAGAAGATGTGACTTCCAAAGTGGAATATATAGAGCTATGCAAGACAGTAAGAAAAAGTATCACTGAAGACGTAAGGAAATTCAACTGTGAACTAGTGAGGAAAGCAATTGAAAACAACCAAAGCCTAAAGATAGCAAAGGGACATCTCAGTAAGGGAAGAAAACAGATTATGGCACTGAGAAAGAAGATGGTTCTGTAACAAGAAATAGAGGCGAAATTTTGACAAGAGTGAAAGATTTCTACTCCAAATTATATGAAAGGGATGATATATGCACTCCAGACATCATGAAAGATACCAGTACCAGAGTTCCTCCAGTCCTTCCAGCAGAAGTTGCACATGCAATCAAGAACATGAAGCGAGGAAAAGCTCCAGGAGAAGATGGAATTACTGTAGACATCATACAAGAAGCAAGTGGAGAAATCGAAACAGTACTCGCCCAAATTTTCACTCGATGCCTTAATGAAGGAAAGATTCCTGAGGATTGGAACACCGCTACAATGATCCTGCTACATAAGAAAGGTGACATTAAGGATCTCGGAAACTACAGACCTATCAGCCTCCTATCAGTAGTTTATAAAATCTTCACTAAAGTTCTTTCACACCGCTTGAAGGTAACACTGGACATGGCTCAACCGAGAGAACAAGCTGGATTCAGGAGTGGCTACAGCACAATAGATCATATCCACGTGTTGAGAGAACTAATTGAAAGAGCGAGGGAATATGAACTTCCATTGTGCATGGCTTTTATCGATTATGAAAAAGCCTTTGATTCGGTGAAACCATCAGCAGTTACAATGGCTCTGAAAACCTGCGGTATTGAAGATGCATACATTAATATTATTAATAACATCTATGAAAATGCAAGTGCAAAGATTAGGCTGTTTGAAAATACAACACACGTAAAAATTGGGAAGGGAGTGAGACAAGGTGACACCATATCTCCGAAGCTCTTTAATGCCACATTGGAGGGTGTTTTTCAGTCACTGAGCTGGGAAAACAAGGGGATAAAGATTAATGGAGATTATCTAACCCACCTTCGTTTTGCTGATGACGTAGTCATTTTTGCAACTACCCCATCAGAGCTGCAGAGTATGATCCAGGAACTTGCTGACAAGAGTAAAGAAGTGGGATTAAAAATGAACTTTCAGAAGACAAAAGTGATGTTCAATGCTTTTACAAGAAATGAAGATTTATCGATTGATGGAGAAAAGCTGGAGATAACAGACACGTACGTTTATCTTGGACAGCAGATATCAAGTGAGGGTCACATTGATGAAGAAATTAATCGGCGTACAAAACTTGCCTGGAGAGCTTTTGGAAGAAACAGCATAATTTTCAAGAGCAATATGCCATTATGTCTTAAAAGAAAAGTGTTTGATCAATGCATCCTTCCAGTGCTTACGTATGGTGCGGAGACGTGGACCTTAACTAAAGAGACATACAAAGGCTGCAGACAACTCAAAGAAGCATGGAGAGGTGCATGCTTGGTGTAACCAGGAGAGATAAGAAGAGGAACTCGTGGATCCGAAAAATGACAAGAGTGGAAGACATCATGATCAGAGTTAAATCCCTGAAATGGCAATGGGCTGGACATACTGCCAGAAGGACAGATCATCGATGGACAGCCGAAATTTTAGATTGGATTCCAAGGGACAGGAAAAGACCCAGAAGAAGACCACATGGGAGATGGGTGGATGAAATTCGAAAGTATGCAGGGGTGACATGGAGGAGACTGGCACAAGACAGACCGTTGTGGAGGAAACTTGGGGAGACCTTCGTCCAGCAGTGGATTGATAATGGTTGACAATGATGATGATGATACGTCACATGATGAATAGTTTTCCAGACTATCTTTTTGAGTTTATATTTCGTAAACTACGCAAGATACGTTAAGAAAAAATAGAATTAAAGAGATAAAGAAAAAATCGCCCAGGATGTCGCACTTGATCATTTTTAGGCCGGATCAGTGGTTTCATACACCTCGGATGTAATACCCGAAGTCGTGTCACTTAGGCCTCAGAGAGAATGTTTACCTACAGGCCATCGTTTCTTGTACACGTCGCAATGATCATCTAACACAAATCTTTTCCACTAGTAAGACACAAATTTCGAAACAGAATTTCTTAGGTCACTCCTGTTGCACAAGGCAATGCCTGCTCTTTGTGAGAAAATAGCATATCGAAAGTGTTTTCCTCAAGAAACGTTGAATAGGAAATGAGTAATTGTCATGTGAATTTCTTTCATTTATTAATGAAGCAAAGCTTACATATTTATGGACAAAATAGTTAACCCGCATGAAATTTTCCTTGCTCATAGTAAAGCAGAAATAACGTTGAAAATGAAGTTTTTTCCTTTTCTCTCATTTTTAAAGAATTACTTCAACGTGGATCTCTTCATAGTGATCCCTGACGGGGTGATTCTAAATAAAATGTACAAAACCTGCTCCGGTTGTTTTTTTCTCAGGAAGGCTCCTTTTTTCAAAAATGTTTGGACAGATCTCTGTGAAAGATGTGAAAGAATATTGCCATAATTTATAAGTACTTATTGTGAGATTTTATCTCTTGGATCCACATGCAATTTAGTTTGAATTGTATACGTGTGAGAAATATTTTAACTTGGTGTTCTTTGGTTTTTTAGCCCATGAGCTCGTTTATAGTGTTCATTTCCTATGTATTCTGCAAAATAGTAGATTAAATAAATTTCGCGTTTTTAGATAAATGTTTAGATTAAGTAAACTGTATGAAAGTGAGTAAAACATTTGTTTAAATGCGATTAAAGAAAACAAATTAAAAAATACTTAACAATACTTTATGAATCCTTCATGGTCGGCTTTCATTAACTCTTTAAGCGGCCGATGAATCTGAACTAAATGTTGCCCAAAACTCTCTACGCTTACCAAACAGAAATATTCACATAGCGTTAGGGTTTAACGAAAGCTGGCGCACAACATTTTCTTTTCCTTTCTCACCTGATCAACACTGACCGTGAACCTGTTACTGTTGGTAGGCATCCCACTAGTCTACAGTGTTATTCATCCCACTACTACTTGGTGATAGTCCTTGGTGTTCGGTATCCCACTAGTCCTTTTTTGGTAACAGGCGTTTAAAGCTCTTTATTCTCTGCTCCATAACCCAAGACATGACCGGTGCATCATACCACTTGCGACTCATATTCTAAATTAACATTCCTTTTTAGCTTCTTTCCCTATGTAAATCTTGAGTTTATTCTGCTATTCTTCACTTTTAACGTGATATCTTTCTTTCAAAAGAATACGTTTGGCAACACAATTCAGGTTGAATGAACGTGACGTATGCCTGAGTTTTGATAAGAACAAGAGATAAAAAACGACGACTAATCTATTGCTTGGGAGCGTTGGATTGAAGACTGATTATTGAAAGGAGCGTTGTGAAAAGAGCGTTGTGTGGTGTGTGGAGAGTTTAGTGCAATATTCTATGCTACGATGTGTTTGCTACATCCTGAATAAAGCATCTTTTCCGTAAGTGTGACTTGTGTTGTTTACATGTTTCGTCTGGCAGTTAAGGTTTCTTTCATTTAGGAACTATTTCTTAGTATGTTGACGTTTTAAGTTAACGTAGAAGTAAGACAAGACTTCTACGCCATACACTGGATAGTAAGTAACAAGTGACTCAAACATCTTCTCTCTCCTTTCTTAAGTTCTTCGTCATTGTTATAGCCCTTTTAAAGGGTAATCCGTCAGAAATGTTTAGTATCAATCATCTCTCTAAATGGCCACTTTGAATGACATAGCTAAAAGGGAAGCAAATCTTTCTCATGAGCAAGTTGACTCTTTCCAACCGCTTTCGGTTTAATTCTTAGATAGTGAATATATCCTTGCGAGCTGATTTCAACCCATTTTCCTAACCCCGATTTATTCGCTCCAGCCGGTTAAAAGGTTAACGTCGGGCATGAGCAGTAGAAAGAACGTTGAAAATATCCCCCAAATGCAGACATTTCTTCGGTAAAGAAACAAAAAAAGTTGAAAGTCTTCCAAAAATTATGTGCTGTAACAAAACAAAATTCAAAAGCCATTTGAGGTTTAATGAAAGCCGTACTCGTGTTTTCTAGAATAACTTGTGTTGCGGAAAAGAACCGTCGATCAGTCATCATGATATCCATATTTCTTGGCAAAATATAAACAGCAATAGCATGGGCTCATTACATTGCAGTAGAGTAGTATGTGTCGATATCATTGAATCGTTTATCTGAAACGAGGAAAAAGATTGGTAGCATGGTAAGGATAAACCAGTTGAAGTTTGATCCGGGAAGCAATGCACTTCCAAGAGATATTAATGTTTTACAGCGGGTTTATGTTTGTGGGATGCGAAAACATCTTCAAGAGCTTTCCCCTATTTTACCTTCTAGCATTGTGTACAGACTTGCACTTGCTATTTACAGTAGTCTCAGAGATCGATAAAATTATATTTCGCGTCAAATGAGTAACGCAGGATATACAACTAATCTTCTTTTACCAGCTAATGCGAACCAACAAAGTTGCATTATGCGGACGAATGAAGTGAAAAAGGTGTAATAGTGAAGTCACGAGAAACTGAGAACAGCAATACTCATTCCTTTAACTGACAGTACAAAAATATGGATGTTATTTTATAAGGAAGACAATATCGAAACGTTGCCGAAAGGAATGAGCCGAGGATCGTAACTGTAACAAAGGGACTCTGCTGCGTTTGCCAACACATTGAGCAACGGATGTTGACCTAAACTAGGACAAGCCGCCAACGGTAACCGTTAACTTGGGTATAGTTGCGAATTTTGAGCAACGGATGTTGACCTAAACTAGTACAAGCCGCCAACGGTAACCGATAACTCGGGTATAGTTGCAAATTTTGAGCAACGGATGTTGACCTAAACTAGGACAAGCCGCCAACGGTAACCGATAACTCGGGTATAGTTGCAAATTTTGAGCAACGGATGTTGACCTAAACTAGGACAAGCCGCCAACGGTAACCGATAACTCGGGTATAGTTGCAAATTTTGAGCAACGGATGTTGACCTAAACTAGGACAAGCCGCCAACGGTAACCGTTAACTTGGGTATAGTTGCGAATTTTGAGCAACGGATGTTGACCTAAACTAGTACAAGCCGCCAACGGTAACCGATAACTCGGGTATAGTTGCAAATTTTGAGCAACGGATGTTGACCTAAACTAGGACAAGCCGCCAACGGTAACCGATAACTCGGGTATAGTTGCAAATTTTGAGCAACGGATGTTGACCTAAACTAGGACAAGCCGCCAACAGCAACCGACAACTCGGGTATAGTTGCAAATTTTGAGCAACGGATGTTGACCTAAACTAGGACAAGCCGCCAACGGTAACCGATAACTCGGGTATAGTTGCAAATTTTGAGCAACGGATGTTGACCTAAACTAGGACAAGCCGCCAACGGTAACCGATAACTCGGGTATAGTTGCAAATTTTGAGCAACGGATGTTGACCTAAACTAGGACAAGCCGCCAACGGTAACCGTTAACTTGGGTATAGTTGCGAATTTTGAGCAACGGATGTTGACCTAAACTAGTACAAGCCGCCAACGGTAACCGATAACTCGGGTATAGTTGCAAATTTTGAGCAACGGATGTTGACCTAAACTAGGACAAGCCGCCAACGGTAACCGATAACTCGGGTATAGTTGCAAATTTTGAGCAACGGATGTTGACCTAAACTAGGACAAGCCGCCAACAGCAACCGACAACTCGGGTATAGTTGCAAATTTTGAGCGAAGCTATTGCAAAATCTAAGCTCACCAAGGCGTCTATTATAACAAATTCCAAAAAACGAATGTGTAAAATTTATGACTTCCAGAACAAAAGTACGAAACATTAAAAAAAACGAAATGCCTAAAATTTGCCATGAACTACTTTCCTTCAAGCCTTCACGTTGGTTGTGATCAGGTTGCATGTAAACAAAGCGGAAAGACACACTCAGATCGGAAACCACTTTTTTCATTTTGTATCGCAGAAGACAGGCACACACACACACATACAGAAACTTCCTTTTATTATTATAGATTAAGCAAGATAACAGACGGAGTCTTTCCATTTCTTCGTTTTTTAATTCAAACGATTTTTTTAAAATTAATCTTAGTGAGCCGACTTCGTGAAACGGTTCAAGTAAAAGGCCATCTAGTTTTAATTATGATTCCTCAATAACACACAATTTCGAGAATCGGAAGCAGTCAAAACCTGACCATGGACGATGTCCAATCGCATGCCAAAAATCACTGTGATCGGATATGTCATGTCGTATCTATGCCCGAACAACTAATTGTGCGGAGTCTCGTATAGAGAGCGGAGTTTTTCAATTATTATTAAAATTGGTCAGTTTTTTAATGGTCATTATTTTTATACGACACTATCAATCACCATGATACCAACCCCATGTCACTCACCATGTCCTTCCCTTTCTCTGTGGCAAGTGTCACCGCGATCGGCTGAAGATCTTTGGAGGAGATAGGTAACAAACGACCCCTTCTCAAAACCCGGAAACCCCCGTAAAGATGCAAGTTTCTGGATGGTTATTCTTCAATGACACGGAATTTCGGGAAACGGAAGGCGTCAAAACCTGACCATGAACGATGCATGCAAAAAATCACGCTAATCGGATTTGTCATCTCGTGCCTACGCCCGAACGACTAACTGTCTCGAGTCTCGTAAAGAGAGCTCTGCTCGGCATTCGGCCTCGCTTAGCTCAAGAAGGTGTTAGAAATTACCTCCGTGTTGCTGGAGGCAAATCCACAGGACGGCATATGTTTTTCGTAACGCGTTTCAGCAAAGATGGCGTGATTTCCGCTATAGCACGAATATTGAATGTTTTCGAGGATTGCAGGTCATGCGGGTTGTTTGCATAAACACAGTCCTTTAAATATCCACACAGAACAATTTCAGGTGAGAGCTCCGGTGAGCGTGGAGGCCAACGTCTTTTAGAAATAATGCAACTACCAAAGAAACTTCGCAAACGTTCCATTGTCGTAGTAGCTGTGTGAAAAGTTGCTCTATCCTGTTGAAGCCATGCGAAACGTTCTTGTTTTTCCAATAGGAACAGAACTGAAAAAAAAATCAAATCTTGATATATATCAGCATTTACAGTACTGTAAAACAACAGTGGTCCCACTGTTCTGCGTCGAGATATGGTATACCACACGCCGATTTTTTCGGAATGCAAAGGCACTGGATGAAGGATATGAGGATTCTCAGTCGACTAATGTCGCGTATTTTGCGAATCAACATATCTGTTCAAATTAAACCTTCATTGTGTCGAGTAAATTTACAAAACCAAAGGCAACACAACAGGCGTTTTGCGTATCAGGTACCATCAGTTCATGGACAACTTCATATGCATGAAGCTGCTATCGTTTAGACGCTTTCCGTACTGAGCTGAAGGAAAGTTTCAGTTGCTGAGATCAGCTACTAAGCGTTTTTGTATAGGTAACTATTTGCAAACGTTGTTAAACATCGTTGATCACTTTTGGTGTTAACACACTTGGCTGGCCAGTTCTGGGCATATCATCATCACTTCCAGTTTTCCGAAGTCGTACGAGTAAACTGTGTAAACTGTTTATTTACTTACTACAGTACTCTGCGGAAATTTGTCCGCCGAACTCTTCTATACTCTGTATGTATGACTGCGTTTGCAAATAAACTTCAAGTAAACAAAATATCTGCTCCGTCGTCAAACCCAAGCCTCTCTGCAAATGGCGATATTAAAGTGAGCAAACTTCGTAGCACACAGGGAACCAGTTATTCATTTCTGGCACTCTGCCAGTTTCCTTCAGGCATTCGACACGCGCAATATTTGACCTCCACGACTTGCTGGATGGTGCTGCTACATCAATTGGTTATATTCTGCTTACAGAATGCTCAATAAAGTTTTTTAACTCTGAATTCGGAAACTACGGTCACTCTGTATTTCTAAATTGTATTTTTTTTCGGCTTACATTATTATCAATTGCTTAATCTCCTGCTAATAAATCGAAAATTTTTAGAGAACTTCAGGCTAAACAAGTAAGCTTTGGATATATGACGCGCAAGAAACCTTCCCTACTCAACTCACTTGTATCAAAACAGAGTTGGTTTCAAAAAATAAAATCTTGTATCTTCTTCTGTCGCATAGCTCCCGGAAAATTGCCCTGGCCGGAATGAAGCTACATCAAGTGATACGGATATGCACCGCACGTGATGATAAGGTTATGCTTTGCACCTTCTATTTGAGGATGAACCTGCACTGTGTGATACAGCTCTGCACTGCACATGATACGATTCTGCGCTGCACGTTCTGTCGCCTAGATCGCCGAAAAGAAAATCCTGCTGTGGCCAGGATAAACTGCACTGAGTGATCAGCTTATGCATGCGCGTGATAATAAGACTATGCGTTCTATAACCAAGGTCCTAGAAAAGCTTAAGGAACCACATCCGCTTTATTTTAACACTCTCCTCAGCTCGTTCATTTCTCAGAGCCGTTTTGCACCATGCATTCTTCCTGTCTTTCCTCCTTAAGAAAACCAGCTCCTTCCTTGGTATACGCCCGGCGTGAATATATCTTTCGTCATCTCTAACTTAGGCAGAGCAAAATACAACTTCCTGCCATTGGCACACTTGAGCCCGACATTAAAAAGTCCACGTAGCTGCCCTGGTGGCGCAGTGGTCTAAGCGGTGGCTTATGACCATTCGTCCGGAAGGGGTCCGGGTTCAAATCCCAGTGAGGTATGGATGGTTGTATTTGCCTTACGTCACTAGCTCTCTCTCTTCCCTGGAACCTGTGACCCTAAATTAGGGATGGACGACTGCTCATAGCCCATTGAGTTGCTCACGGTGGTCGTTAAACCTCCAATCAAAAAAAAAAAAAAAAAAAAATCCGCAACGTCGCGAATGACAGTTCGCGCATCCACCAAACTGCGAGAATTCATATGAGCGCTGTCCTTTGCTTTCCCGATTAAATTCCCGGTCCTGAATTTCCCACGAACTGTAGTAGTACACATGTAGGTACTGCATGTGTACTACAGTTCATGGAAAAACGGGTAGCAGTTCATGGAAAAACGGGTAGCAGTTCATGGAAAAAGGTAGCACAAAGTGCTATCCATTTTTGTAATAGCTGCGAATTGCGATCGGAGTAGTTACATTACAGATGACGCTGCGATGCCGAATTTTCGACCAATAAAGCGCGGAGCAGTAGAGCATATAGAAACACCAGGTTTGTCAGAGTAAGTCATCCGTAACGGAAACCACGGACGGTGTAATATGGCATGCGATAAGGAGCACATTAGATATCGTTTACTGTACGAGTTCGATAAAGCACTGCAGCTGCGGCTTGCCGCAACACATGTCAAGTGTATGGGGTGGATGCAGTTGATGATAGCATAGGTCGCCGTTGGTTTTGAAATTCCGGGACGGGGAGAGAAGATGGAAATATAAACCACGTCCTGGACGTCCATCCGTGGTTTCTGACGAGGATGTGGACCAAGCCATAACAAATGACCCACATCTAACCGTTCAGGAATTAGGGAAAAAGTTGTCGGTACACAGAACAACAGTCGAAAGGCGGATGCATGCGCTTGGGCTCATCACCAAATTCGATAACTATGCTCCGCACCAGCTTTCTGCAAAGCAACGAGAGGAGAGAATGCGTACCTGTGTTGTTTTGCTTTCTAGTCACAGAAATGAACTGTTTTTGGGACGAATTGTAACGGGTGATGAGAATTGGGTACTGTACAGTAATGTAAAGCGTTGGCGGACTGTGTACCAAGGTGCAGAGCCTGTTCCATCGACCTCAAAAGGAGGACTGCATCCCAAAAATATTGCGTTGAGTGTTTGGTGGGATGTACAGAGAATAATCCACTGGGATGTGTTGGCACCTAACCGAACGATAAATGCTGACCTCTACTGCCAACAGTTGGTCAGACTGAGGGAACAACTGACGTCAAAGCGGCCAACACTCGTCAGTCGCAAAGGCGTGATCCTTCATCATGATAACGCCAGACATCATGTTGCTTTAATCACTCGGCAAAAATTACTGGACTTGGTTGGGAAGTGTTACCTCACCCAGCGTATTCCCCTGACCTGGCACCTACGGACTACCACCGTTTTTCGATCGTTACAGAAGGCCTTTGCTATCCAAAACTTCGATGATGTGGACGACGTGAAAACGGCATTACATGACTTTTATTACTGTAAAATACAGGAGTTTTTCCGGAGTGGGATTCACCTACTCATAGACAGATGGCAGGTGGTCATACAGAGTGATGGCAATTATGTGAAATCGTAGGTACGTTATTTGTTGTGTTCTCCTCTTTTCTTTGTAGCTTACAAAAACGGGTGGAACTTATGCACACACCCAATATATGAGCAAAGAAGAAATAAACAAAAATATATATATTAATTCTATAAGGTTTTTACTGTGAGTCCTATTTTGAGAGAACGGTTGAACGTTAAGATATGTTTGAGGTATCAAAATAAAGGATGAGATTGGGGAAACGGTTCGGGCGATGTGGGGTCGGCAAAGTTCCCATGTAAAGTATATGGGAGAAGCGTGCGGTTGATATTCGATCTCCTGCGGGTGACTCACGCGCTGTTGAAGGCGGCAGCATGGATGGGTTGAGACAGTCCAAAGTCCGAAGTCTTCTCTTTTCTGAGCAAACCATTGCGCAATGCAACGCAAGCAGGCATTCGTATCAAAGTTCTTCTCACCGGAACAGCGAACACTCTCGAAGACCGGATTGCGTTATGCCGTGGGGCTGTGTGATGTATATATACAATTTAATATTCGCTCGATCCAGTTTATTCACGTAGGTAAGACGTTTCCCATTATGTAAAGATGTAAATAAACATTTCGTTGACCATTGTTAGTGAAAATATTTAGAATGTACATATTGAGTTGCGCCATCTATAGCTGCATTCTATGAGGTTTTTTACTGTTAGACCTATTTTGAGTGAACGGCTGAACGTACAAATATGGTTCAGGTATCAAAATAAAGGTCTTAACATGTCGATGTGTCAGTCGAAGAGAAAACTGGTAATGGGGAAACGGTTCGGGTGTGGAGGGGCGGCAAAGTTCCCATGTAAACTCTATGGGAGAAGAGTGCGGACCTTATCTACATCAGGCGCTCAGTTCACTGTAAGATTTGGTGTGTGCATGGTGTTGTGTGATCAGTCCTAAAGTAAGTAAATACTTTATTGCATACTTACCCTTAACCGCATGTCTCTCCCGCAGAAAAAGAAAGAAAGAAAACGTAAGAGGCTTACTGGGTCGCAAATATATGTCTCACACAAGAGAGAATGAAGAGTATTCGCATCGCGAATCTCATTCCAACAACATTTATAAACACAGTTGTGACTGAAGATGAGAGTGAAAAAGTGCGCTATCCAGTTGAGGTTTTGCACACGATCGAGATGAATGGACTTCCGCCTCACATTTTACGACTGAAAAAGGGTGCAGTCATGATGCTCATCACGGACCTGGAAGCCCCGGTGGCGCAGTGGTCTAAGCGCTGGCTTATGATGATTCGTTCGTGAAGGGCCCGGGTTCGAATCCCGGTGAGGCATGGATGTTGTGTTAGCTATACTATACTGGCTCTCTCCCTTCCCCGGAAACAGTGACCTTAAATTAGGGACGGGCGACTGCTTATAGCCCATTGAGTTGCTCACGGTGGTCGTTAAACCTTCAGTCAAAAAAAGAAAAAAATCACGAACCTGGACTATTGTCTTTATTGAAGTGGTTGAATGAAAAAAAACTAACTAACCGTCGATTCCGAAAAGTTTCGTCTATAGTAGATATTTAAAGCGATAGGTTATTCGTTTGAAAAATAGCTCATGGGGGGAGAGGGGTATAACTCCTGTTACACTCTCATCTTATTGCGTTTCCTTCCTGTTTGCAAAGGAATAAGAATTCGGTTTAGCGTCATTGCCTATCTAGGGTTCTGAACAAATTAATAATTACTATAATATTATCTATACAAATTAACGATGTAATACGTTAATTTGTTCAGAACCCTAGATAGGCAATGACGCTAAACCGAATTCTTATTCCTTTGCAAACAGGAAGGAAACGCAATAAGATGAGAGTGTAACAGGAGTTATACCCCTCCCCCCCTGAGCTATTTTTCAAACGAATAACCTATCGCTTGAAATATCTACTATAGACGAAACCCTTCGGAATGTATGACGCTTGCATGTAACGGTTCTTCACGCAAATGAAACACACACGCTCGTACACAGACATATACACCCACACCAACCAAAATTTTTTCTTTGAAGTGAGAATGAGCACCGAAAAATGTAGTAGGCAACAAAGCTAGTACTATTTAAGCATCGAATCCTAAAATACACCGCTGGCCACCCAAAATAAAACACCAAGAAGGAAGCTTCCGATTGGCCTGAAATTCGCAGCAAGCGTCACCCGCGAGAGGACATGCAAACAATTAGCATTGCAGGGCATATGCAAATCATGTGAGACCGGCACGCCATCGAGAAGCACTATAAGAAGGGTGCACAGAAGGCAGGGTGTAAGTAGTGGAAGTGTGTTGTACTGCCGGACCTTTGCGTGGGAAGCTTCCTGATACCTCGTAGCATAATACGGCAGTCATTCCAGCACGTTTCGGAGTTCGACAGAGGACGAATAGTGGCTTATCGCGACAGCGGTTTGTCGTACCTAGACATCGGCGCCCTTGTGGGACGACATCCAGCCACAGTGACGCGAGTATGATTGGGTGGGTTCAGGAGGGACGGACGGACCGACACCACTGAACGAGCGGATCGGCATGTTGTGCAGCGGGCATTGACGGCTCGCACCGCCACATCACCAACGTTAGCGCAGGAATTAGGGTGTGTTGCGCAACAACCTGTGGCAGCAAGTACCGTTCGACGTCGTCTGCAGGAGCAGGGACTTGTCGCACGGCACCCATTGCTCCAATTACCATTGACGGTACACCACTGGCGAGTGTGACGGCAGTGGGCCGTTGAACGCCGTACCTGGACTACGGAATGGCACGACGTTGTCTTCTCCGACGAATCCCGCTTCTGCCTGCAAAACCACGATGGTCGGATCCGCGTGAGGCGGCACCTAGGCGAGAGACTGTATGACGCTTGCATTATGCATCGTCATACCGGTCCGTCGCCTGGCGTTATGGTTTGGGGCGCAATTGGATGTGATACCCGCACCGCTCTGGTACGCATCGCCGGTAAACTCAACAGCCACCGCTACATCTCCAACGTTTTGGAGCCTGTGGTCCTCCCTTATCTGCAGGATCTGACCGCGGCCACGTTTCAACAGGACAATACGTGCCCTCACGGGGCACGCATCGTGGAACAATTCTCATGACCCACCAGGTATCACTGCTGCCGTAACCCGCCTGTTCTCCTGATATGTCGCCCATCACACACGTCTGGTCGCTGATCGGGAACCGAGTTGCCCGGCAAGCACCACTCGCGGCTACACCTGATGAACTGTGGTAACGTGTGGAAGAACCTGGACAGACATACCCAAACCCTACATCCAAAACCTCTTTCGTTCGACGCCGCGGTGTGTAGCGGCCGTTATTGCCAGCCATGGGGGCCACACGAACTATGGATGTCTGTGTGTTCCGCATGTTGCACGGGCCTGTAAGCTCAATCTTTTCATCTTTGTATTTGTTGCTATGTGTCCAGTAAATCTGGCTTTGCTATCTCGTGTCCTTCTTGGTGTTGCATTTTGGGTGGCCAGCAGTGTAGTATTACCTTTTTTTTAAAGAGCGAGCTTTGTTGGACTACATAACAACGCCAAAACATAAGAAATTAGAAAGTAAATAAAATAGTTAGGTTAGATCTAAAGTTCCGCCCCATCGCTCTGTTGAAAACACAGCACTAGGAGTGGAGTATACCTATTATCCAAGAATGTAAACAATGCCCAAAAAAGTTGCCAGAGTAAAGGAAAAACCCCATATCCATGGTAGTCATGGCACCCAGAAGATGGAGGTTTTCTCCCAGTCTAGGACGACGAAACTTTTTATTCTTCTTCAGCGTTTATCACACAAGTGGAAATTAGTCGCGGCGTCTGTATACCGTAGAACAAAAAAATATGTATGTGTTTACCAGTGTCGTTGGTTCCCATTTAGGTTGGATGTGTGCTGTTACAGGGAGAAAAAAACACGCAAAAATTGTATGATGTAATGCGAGCTAAAAATTCCCGCATTGATTTTGAGCATACGAAAGCAGTTTTTTTATTTAGTAATCATTTAATAAAAGAAAATGAATGAATTCTTTGTAACCCATCCTATATGGATAACAAAAATTCAAATTCTGTTTTTAAATCTGTACTCATAAACACATCAACTCGCATTGCGACGAAAAGACAGAACAGACTGCAACACGTGACAGAACATTGAATTGTATTAATGACTCCACGCAATTCCAAATGCAAATGTATGACCAGTAGAGTATTTTTAGGCGCGCACATCCTGGTAAGTTTAACATCTGCGTTGAAACATCAAGTAAATAAAAACTTGACTTGCAGCGCCATCTGGAGAGCTTTGTATCACAGTGGCTTTACGCATCTGGGGTATCAGCTGGATTAACAGCACACCTGCGGATGCGAATATTACTTACTATGTTTTGTTAACTCAACGAACCTACTCCACTTTGCGAAAACAATGTACAAGGGAATTCAAGGAAATAAAAACATGCAACTATTTAAAATTGCAACTCTGTGTAACTATTTAAAGAATTGCAACTCTGTGTGGGTGTGCGCCGCACACCTAGCCCACCCCGAATATTCGCCCTTGGTGTTTTCAATAGTGTAGACGACTTTTATAATGAGGGGAGTGACTTCCCAGTTTGGTGAATATGGTTTTCCATAGTTTTACCGATTCAGTTTCCACATATATTGCTGTACTCCTCAACATTTGGGATATTCGTTCTTTTAGATAATGAATTTCATCTGAATTAGGAGAAGAAAGGAGCATTTTTTCGGAAACTAAATGCGAATTTCCGATTGAAAGAACTTTTTCCCGATCCTCGTTCGTTTCGTCAGACAGGAGATTTGAACGCATGAAAGGTTTGAATGAGTGAAACCTCTTGAGCCTTGATAGTTTGCAGAAGAAAAAGATGTGAAAATTGTATTTTCTCGGCGTGATGTATATGTACGCGAGCTGCTATTTCATTTGCAGGTATTACTCACACACTGCCGAATGAAGAAAATAAAACGTTTCCTCGCAGGTCAGCTGCATTAAATCTCAGGGGGAAAGTTATTGCACGAGTAAGCTAAAATTGATTTACTAGTCCTTTTTTTTTTTTCTCTGTGCCATTTTTTTTACTGTAGAGGGGTCCAGAAGCTCCGCTGATAATCGTCTTTTAAGATGTTCTGTTCCGCTGCTCCTTCCTAAGATTGATATCGGCGATTTCTGCCTGGGAAATTGGTTTCGCACCGGTAGATCGTAAGCAGCAGCAGCACTGCTTCCTATCCACCTAGTTGCCTTCCCCGCGCTTTCTCACTGTAACGAACTGAGCTATTTCTTCTGGGGCTGGGTGGAAAAAGGAATTGACGCATGTAGCCGTGCAACAAAGTGACTACGGAAGAGAGGTGCATATGCCACGATCCGAGGAGGATGTTCGGTTATATTTTAAAAATGATATTCTGGCGGCTTTTTAGGTGAACTACTTGAAAGGGGGGAAAGTGACGAATCGTATCTCGAAAATAAAGTTTTAGGAAAAATAATCATGCAAACACTCGCCAATGTAAGGTGAGACTTCAGAAATCAAATTATTTTATACCTTGCCATGTTTCTAATTTGAAGAATGGGACTACCAGGGTTTTTTTTTTTTGGTTTTTTTTATTTAGAGGTTAGTCATTTGAAGTTGAATTAGTTGTAAACTTCACCAAAATGAATTGACTTACCGTTATCTCAGCACGTATAATGTAAAATTACTTATACCTATTTTCTCTTTAACCTTTCGTCTTTATATCTGTCTACAATAAATAGTGTAACCGGGCTTAAAAGTTCCTTTCGCGTTGACAGTGATGATTCATTCATTTTTAGGCATGCAAATGTATGCCTAAAAATAAATGAATCATCACGAATGAATCATCTGATGATTCATTCGTGAATCATCATGAATCCTAAAATGAATCATATGAATCCAATAAAATGAATCCTAAAATAAATCATATGAATTCTAAAATGAATCATATGAATCCAGTCATATGAATCCTAAAATGAATCATGTGAATCCAATCATATTAATCCTAAATGAATCATGCTAATCTAAGCATATGAATCCTAAATTAATCATACGAATCCAATCATATTAATCTTAAATGAATCATATGAATCCAATCACATAAATCCTAAATGAACCTGTGAATCCAATCATATGATTCCTAAATGAATCATATGAATCCTAAACGAATCATGTGAATCCTAAATGAATCATATGAATCCTAAATGAATCATATGAATCCTAAAATGAATCACATGAATCCTAAAATGAATCATATGAATCCAATCATCAATCCTAAAATGAATCATATGAATCATCATGAATCCAATCATCAATTCCGAAATGAATGAATCATCAAATGTATATTTTTAGGTACCGCAAATGTATGTATATACAGAGGGTGAGTCAAACGTTTTACACTATTTCGATCACTTTGTCTTCATACCAACAGTACAACGACAGCTGACTAACGTTAAAGGTATAGGCCATCGTTTTGCACCATCTTTAGCTATCTGTCTCCCAGTTTTTCGATTTCGCGGTGGTTCCAGTTCTTCTCATTCGAGGCGAGGAACTCCTTCACCCAGCTGCCACTTCCTCCTGGTTGTTGACGTGCCGCCATCGAAGAGAGTGGGCCATGGACCGGAACAAGTAATAATCCGAAGGGTCAAGGTCTGGACTATATATGCTGTGTGTGGCATCAGTTCGATGCCCTCAAGTTCCTGGAGTTTTGCCCGGAGTCGTTCTCGCGGGAGGCCGAGCGTTGTCCTGCTGTACGAGAGCGCGTTTTCTGTTAACCAGTGCCGTGTACTTCTCCTCCAAAACGGCATATATCCGCTCCAGCTGTTCAGAGTAGAGGTTCGCGTTGATGGTCCGACCATCAGGAACAAATTCGAAATGGATTATCCCCTCGAAATTCCACCACTACACCATGTGCTCAAAGCGTCCACGCTTGGCAACAGATTCAAGTAGCTGGCCCGGACTCAACCACTGCCGTTGTGGATTACGGAAATAGACCCACTTTTCATCGCACGTAATAATTCTTTTGATGAAACGTACATCGCGTAGGTTTTCTAGGAGTTTCGTGCACACTTCCACTCGGCGGTTTGCTTCAGCTGGTGTCAGTTCGTGAGGGACAATGCGGCAGCTCCTGTAGAACTTGCCTAGGTCCTGAAGGTGACAAACCGCAGTGGTCTGTGATATGCCCAGCTCGGCTGATACTCACCGAGTGCTGCTTGTAGGGTTTGCCTCTACGCCCTGGCGGACAGCTTCCAAATCCAGGCTTCTTGGCCTACCTGACCTTGGCTGGTCGTCGAGGTTTGTGTCATCTGAGCGAAATTTCTTGAACCATCTGGTTGCGGTGCTGTGGTCCACGGAACATTTTCCTTTCTCACGACAATTGTTTCGTGTTGCTTGAGCAGCGTTATGGCCGAGTTCAAACTGGTAAAGCCACAGTTCCCTAATTAGCCGGCTGTGGCTGTTCGTCTTTAATAGTCATCCCAACCACAGACAGAACAACGATGTGCAATGCTGTTCACAACAACGACTACCACTTTATATCCTTTGACTGACTGCAGTGTGTGACTTGAACTAGTTTAAACACGTGACATACCTGCCGCAGCACATGCGTTTATGCAAATATTGCAAAACTTTCGACTCATCCTCTGTAATTTGTCACAAATCTTTAATCCAGCTTAAAGAACAAACTTCACCAAAATGATTTGAGTTACCATTATCTCAGCATGTGTAATGTAAAATTACGTATATCTATTATCTCTTTAACCTTTCTTCTTTTTATCCATCTACAATAGTATAACCGGGCTTAAAAATTCCTTTCGCGTTGACAGTAATGATTCATTCACTTTTTGTCATGCAAAGTTTTATTACTAGGTGGCTCAAATGTATTTTTTAATTTGTCACACAGCTTCCGCCTTTAATCCGACTTAAAGAATGTCGTCCGAAAATTGTAATTACAGACAAAACTTGCGATGATCCTTTGAAATATTTCTGATGCAAATTATTTCCCATTGGTGGCGCATAAGTTAGATTTTCATCTCAATAATATCTCCGTTTCCAAATATCGCACGAAAAGCTTTTAATATCGGCTACTTTTAATGATGATAATAATACGTGATTCTGCCCATCCTAATAGGCATGAGGTTTCACAATTATACTTCTTTATTCATCGAGCATTTACCCACTCTTCTTCTGTAGCCTTCCGTGGTGAATGACTTCAAAAATTATATAACATTGCTTATCTTTTTTTTTTTTGATTGGAGGTTTAACGACCACCGTGAGCAACTCAATGGGCTATAAGCAGTCGCCCGTCCCTAATTTAGGGTCACTGGTTCCAGGGAAGGGAGAGAGCCAGTGCCGTAAGACAAACACAGCATCAATGCCTCACCGGGATTCGAACCCGGATCCCGTTCGGACGAATGATCAGAGGCCATCGCTTAGACCACTGCGCCACTGGAGCGGTAAACATTGCTTATGAACACGGATTTCCATACTCAGAAGTTCACAGAATCTATCGTAAAGTCCAGAATTCGACACTTACTACCCTGACACGTGAACGAAGAGATGTTAAATATGTTGGATCAATGACTTACGTCCCTCATGTGAATGTGACTTTACCGAACATCTGTCACAGGTACAGAGTCGGTTTTGGGCTAAAAACATCGAACAATTTTTCTTTGATTAAAATGATCGGGATCGTGTTGAGCTGTCAGACAAATGTGGTATTTATTCTATTTCAATGAAATCAATCGATCATAAAGGCAAGGACCTTATATATATCGGCTAAATCTTACGGATACTACAAACAAGAATAAAGGAACATCTATATAGTGTGAGAAATGGCTCGTCATCTACTGCTCTATCCAGGCTCATTTCAAGTGGTACACATTATCCAACTTAGACAGACGTCTCCATTTTATCCGCCTCTACAACAAGGGATACAGTACTTTTTACGGAGAGTCTTTATATTTTTCATCGACTGGACACTTGTTGCAATGATGAAGTATCCAGCTTTATTTCCTAGGCCTTGGAAACTTTACTATCCTCGATTTTGCTACCTACTTCTGGCATGCAGATTCTGACTAGCACTAATTCAACTCCAGAGGTATCTAATTTTTCACATTACATTACACTAAGTGAACTTTATTGAATTTCTTTCCTCTCATTAAGAACGTTTGGCAACGACACCTATGTGTAAGTGTTTTTCTGGGAATCCAAATTGGTTCTTCCATCTAATGATGTGCTCGCCGCGAGCACGAAAGTACTCATGATATTTTAACTATGTACACATACACTATATTGACAAAAACCACAGAACACCCCTTCAAAAGTAAATGAATGGATCTGCTGCGTTGTTAAGATGCGCGGTACAGCCGCAAACGGTATAAAAACAAGCCTGCAGCTGACCGCCATCATATCGCACTGTAAAGTTGAGTGAAAAGGTCTCGGCGGGAGAGACTGACTAGAGAAAGGAAAGATTGTTGGGTGGTATATTAGTGGGTTGTACTTAAGAGAAACGAGAGTTGTTTAAACATATCCACATCAACTGTTTTGGATCTAGTGACACCGTACTAATATATGTCAATAAATGCTATGTTGTGTTTCTCTTCTAGGTGTCCGGTGACTTTGGTTAATATAGTGTATATTTTAACTTGTGTGTGTTTTTAGTTATTGAAGTTTTTCTTGTAACTAAAATCATTGAGCAATATAGAACATCATGCATTAACAGCAAGTTTCTTCCCCTAAGTACCTTTAATGATAATCAGCATGATAAACTTACTGTGTGATTTTTCGGACAAACTAGAGCTGTATGCGTATTTTGTACAAACATGTTATGTAGTTTACTGTTGAAGTCTTAAGATTTAGGCCTAAGTTACTTTTGTTGAAACTTAAAGATTTCTTTTAACCCTTGTTTGTGGAAGCTACAAGCTGCAAGACTCCAAGCTATGACGTGTACTTGTAACTGTCATCAACTAAACACTCTTAAACCTAAAATATTACTCAACAGTTCAGAACCAGTCAGTAAAGCAGAAAACAGTACCCATAAATGCAATGTCCATTTTACTCTTCCGGTTGGCACATTATAGTCCCACAAATTCGATTTTCAGTCACTTAACAACAACAAATGCTGCTGTCAACATGCACTTCATAAATTGTTATCCTGAAAACATGCAATATCAAGACGTTGTCCAAATTCCGTTCAACAAATATTGAACCCAAAAGGCAAGAAATGTGTGTGTGAGTGTGTGTGTGTGTGTGCATATCATTATATTGACTTTCGACTCACAGCCAGTGACGTCACATTTAGGAAGTCATCTGGAAGAATAATGTGTCTTTAAATTAAAAAACCGTATAAAGAGAAGAAACAAAATTTTCACGAGAATATAGGAACTTAAAAGGAAGGTCAAATTAGAGGTACACGCTACATATCATGCAATTTCTGAATTAGGTTATTGAGCTCAGAAAGAGTTTCTGAGTTCCAAAGAAATTCAGTGTAAACTTAGTGCTTTGGAAGATAAGATCAAGTGAAAATAATCAAATTGAAGAAATGAAGTGAAATGAAGTCTACCTTTGAACTTAACCATGAGCACAAGCTTTTTTTTTATCACGACTATCACTACTCGGTGAAAGCAAGACAATCAGTTTGTATCTCTTTGTAGAAGCTCAAACACTGTTCCTCTACTTTCTCAGTCATGAACGTCAATAAATCAAAGTGGCAGTGATGATTTACAGATGAACATTTTCGTAACTTATCGCAAACCTCTGCAAAAATCTACGATAGATTAAAAGTATTTCTTACTGAGATGCAGATAAGAAGAATTCAAAGCTGTCGAAGCTCGGTAAATTTTCATGAAGCAGCCAAAGCACACATACCACACTTTAAATATTCCTTCTAAGAACGTAGGTTCTAAAAAACGTCTTTATTTACAATTTTAAAAATTATGGTAGGTAAAAATTATGGCTCGCACTTTCGTGGCCACTATGGCAGCATCATCAGGCCATTGAGGGAAAATAGATTAGAGCGGCATAAGGTTAAATAGTAATAGACAAGAGCATAAATAATACACATTGTGTAAATGAACACATAAATAATTGCCATTCACTACAAATTATTGTTAAAAGTTCGTTCGTAATCATTCGGATTCTTCTTCCCGAGAGTACTGTAAAGTCAAATTCCTCCAGATAGAGGGAATCTATACAGTCACGTCATCATTACAGCATTTTGGTCCAAGTTTACTGATATATAGGCGCTCAGTAAAAAAATCATAGAATGTTTATTAGGAGCAGTCTACAGTAAGCTCGCATTTTCCCAACCAGGCCTTAAGTCTTTCTCAGTAACAATTTTCGACAATGTCGAAGCAACAGATTCTTTATGTATGGCATATCTGTATTGAGCCCAGGAAGTGCCCAAGCTTCGATAGGTCGAGCCTACATAGCAGAGATTTGCCGATTGTCCATTCTTGTCCAAAAATGGAATGTTATAAACTCCCAAACGGGAAGTAGTAGTTGGACCTACATCTGCATCACGTCTAATTAAGGAAAGTAGGTTTTGGGTTTTAACACCGAACCCAATAGAATATTTTTTACATACATTTTTCAATATCGAGACCACAAATTTTTGGTAGTCCATGCTCCCCACATACTTAATTGTGGGTACATTTCTAGGGAGTGTTGTTCAAGAACATCAACTGAAAACGTTCACAACACTCACTAGAAATGTACCTACAATTAAGTATGTGGGGAGCGTGGACTACCACAAATCTGTGGTTTCGATATTGAAAAATGTATGTAAAAATATTCTGTTGGGTTCGGTGTTAAAACCCAAAACCTATTTTCATTAATTAGACGTGATAGAGATGTAGTTCCAACTACTACTTCCCGTTTTAGAGTTTATAACATTCCATTTTTGGACAAGAATGGACAATCAGCAAATCTCTGCTGTGTGGGCTCGACCTATCGAAGCCTGGGTACTCGCTGGGGTGAACACGAATATGCCATACGTAAAGAATCTTGCTTCGACATTGTCTAATATTGTTACTGAAAAAGACTTAAGACCTGATTAGGACAACGCGAGCTTACTCTACACTGTGTGACGTGCCTGCCCGGCAGGACGCACACGTCATAAAGGCAGATAGCAGCGATAACTAACGTCCGCGTAGCTCAATTGGTAGAGCAACTTATTCCGGAATGAGGGGACCCGGGTTCGAGCCCCGGCGTGGACAAAAATGACGGAGAAATTTACTTCGTTATAACTGCTCTTACGTTCTATGCTTTTTACTAAGAGCCTTCCATGCTTTGACTAAGCGCTAATATATCTTTTTACTAAGAGCCTATAATGACCAAAATGCTGAAATGAAGACTTGTCTGTATACATTCTCTCTATCTGTAGGAATAAGATTTTACATTGAGCTCGGGGAGATGAATCCGATTGATTACGAACGAACTTTTAAGAATAATTTGTAGTGAATGGCAATGATTTATGTGTTCATTTACATAATGTGTATTATTAATAGTTTTTTTTTATTGGAGGTTTAACGACCACCGTGAGCAACTCAATGGGCTGTAAGCAGTCGCTCGTCATTAATTTAGGGTCACTTCTTCCAGGGAAGAGAGAGAGCCAGTGCCGTAAGACATATACCACATCCATGCCTCTTCGATATTCGAACACGGACTCCTTTCGGACGAATGATCAGAAGCTATCGCTTAGACCACTGCGCCACCGGGGCGGTATATTATTTATGCTCTTGTCTGTTACTATTTAACCTTGTGGCGCTCTAATCTGTTTTCACTCACAGGCCTGATGATGCGGCCATAGTGGTCGCGAAAGTGTTCGCCAGAGCTTTTATCTACCATACATTTTAAAATTGTAAATAAAGACGGTTTTTTTATACTACGTTTTGCGAAAGAATATTTAAAGTGTGGTATGTGTGCTTTGGCTGCTTCATGAAAATTTACCGTGCTTCGACAGCTTTGAATTCTTCTTATCTCCTTTTGATAAGAAAATCTAAACTTTATAACAAGTGCTACAACAACAATTAAGGCAGTCTATGTTTTTAATTCAACATAAATCGTACAAAAGGGCGAGTGTTCAACTTTATTGTTTAGAAGAGGACATTATTGTGCTTATCACTAAGAATCTGCTAGCAGAGTGAAAAATGATTGCCATGTAAATATATTGTCGTCTCTTTCTTAAACCTAGACAACGATGTCGTCTCTTTCTTAAAGCTAGAGCTAACGATGCTAGACACAGTGACACCATATCGTAAACGATACTTCCTTTGTGTTTGTTTTTAGTGCGATTATCTGTGGCATGCTTCTCTGCTGATTCACTCTCATACATCCCGCGTGTCACTTTGTAAAACTGAAAGTCACTTTTTACATCGCATCTTTTGCATTAAGAACTCAGAGGTTTTCGTTTGACTGGCAAACATCCCGTTGCCATTGCATGCCGTGTCTTATTTATTAATATGGATGACTTTGAAATTAATGAAATTGAAAAAGGCATCAAAGCCAACAAATTCTTGCTTATTGAAAACAAAAGGGGGAAGAGTAAAGGCTGAAACGTGTTTCGTCTAATTAAGGAACCTGAATACGTTTCACAGCAGCACCGATTTTCACAAGCTCGTGATTAGTTGAAAGTGATTTCACGAGTGCCCCTTTCTTCTAAGGGGCAATGATGAAATCAACATCCACATTTTGGAAGCTTTAAACTCAATGATGTTACTGTTCTTCACTCATTGATGTTACAACTCAAGATGTTCTGTTACTCAGCTGTTCTGTTACTTAGCTGTTCTGTTACTTAGCTGCTCTGTTACTATTTTTACTCATATCAGCCCTCTAGCTGTAGGTTTCGTTGGCCTTTTTGTCACCTAGCTATAAGAGATCCTGTTTTACTTTAATGAGCCCTGCTTTTACCTATATGAACCGTTTCCCGGTGGTTTTCGTTGGTCTTCCTATTAGCTATAAGATAGCTCCTTTACCCCGCAAATCATACCTGCTGCCTGGAGGTTCCTGCTAGAGAATCCCACTTCTACTGTAAATATATTTTGATTATTTACTTACTGCCATTTGTATTTCTTTTCATGCATTTGCGCATATTTTCATTTGTTACTTTCTGTGTAAAGCATACCCGACCTTGTAGTAAGGCGCATGCGTTGTATCTTGCTGATGCACAGAGGTGTGTATATAAGCCAGCGTGCCCCGTGTGAGTTTCTTGTTGTACCTGAGGATGGGTCTGTAAAAGACAGACCCGAAAATCTCGCACATTGTTTTAATGATTTGAACCTTTTAAACAAGTTTTAATTTTCGTAAGTAAAGAAGTTTTCACAGCTTGCGATTATTCGACTTGGTTTATTTCGTGTTGAAATCGCTTACGTCTTGTTCTTCGTGCTTAAGACAGCAATATGGTCTACCGGTAAACCTTTTCCGTTGATGAATCCTGCTGTACCTATGTGAGCCCTCTCCTTGTAGTTTTCGTTGGCCTTCCTGTTACCTGTAAGATACCCCCTTTCTCTTTGATGAGTCCGCCTTTCACTTATATGAGCCCTCTCCCTGTTGTTTTTCGTTGGCCTTCCTGTTACCTGTAAGATACCCCCTTTTACTTTGATGGGTCCGCCCTTCACATATATGAGCCCTCTCCCGGTTGTTTTTCGTTGGAATTCCTGTTACCTGTAAGATACCCCCTTTTACTTTGATGGGTCCGCCCTTCACATATATGAGCCCTCTCCTTGTTGTTTTTCGTTGGCCTTCCTGTTACCTGTAAGATACCTTCTTTTACTTTGATGGGTCCGCCCTTCACATATATGAGCCCTCTCCCTGTTGTTTTTCGTTGGCCTTCCTGTTACCTGTAAGATACCTTCTTTTACTTTGATGGGTCCGCCCTTCACATATATGAGCCCTCTCCCTGTTGTGTTTCGTTGGCCTTCCTGTTACCTGTAAGATACCCCCTTTAACTTTGATGAGTCCGCCTTTCACTTATATGAGCCCTCTCCCTGTTGTTTTTCGTTGGCCTTCCTGTTACCTATAAGATACCCCCTTTTACTTTGATGGGTCCGCCCTTCACATATATGAGCCCTCTCCCTGTTGTTTTTCGTTGGCCTTCCTGTTACCTGTAAGATACCTTCTTTTACTTTGATGGGTCAGCCCTTCACATATATGAGCCCTCTCCCTGTTGTTTTTCGTTGGCCTTCCTGTTACCTGTAAAATACCCCCTTTAACTTTGATGAGTCCGCCTTTCACTTATATGAGCCCTCTCCCTGTTGTTTTTCGTTGGCCTTCCTGTTACCTGTAAGATACCCCCTTTTACTTTGATGGGTCCGCCCTTCACATATATGAGCCCTCTCCCTGTTGTTTTTCGTTTGCCTTCCTGTTACCTGTAAGATACCTTCTTTTACTTTGATGGGTCCGCCCTTCACATATATGAGCCCTCTCCCTGTTGTTTTTCGTTGGCCTTCCTGTTACCTGTAAGATACCTTCTTTTACTTTGATGGGTCCGCCCTTCACATATATGAGCCCTCTCCCTGTTGTTTGTCGTTGGCCTTCCTGTTACCTGTAAGATACCCCCTTTAACTTTGATGAGTCCGCCTTTCACTTATATGAGCCCTCTCCCTGTTGTTTTTCGTTGGCCTTCCTGTTACCTGTAAGATACCCCCTTTTACTTTGATGGGTCCGCCCTTCACCTATATGAGCCCTCTCCCTGTTGTTTTTCGTTAGCCTTCCTGTTACCTGTAAGATACCTTCTTTTACTTTGATGGGTCCGCCCTTCACCTATATTAGCCCTCTCCCTGTTGTTTTTCGTTGGCCTTCCTGTTACCTGTAAGATACCCCCTTTTACTTTGATGGGTCCGCCCTTCACCTATATAAGCCCTCTCCCTGTTGTTTTTCGTTGGCCTTTCGGTTACCTGTAAGAAACCCCCTTTTACTTTTATGAGTTTTCCTTTTGCCTATATGAGTCCTCTCCCTGTAATTTTCGTTGGTCTTTCTGTAACAATTTGATTCCGCTCCGTTATTATCTCAATCCTTTCACATATCTATATGAGCTCTTTCCCTGTTATTTTGATGTGTCTTTGTGTTACCTTTGTGAGTCAACTCTGTTACTGTCACGATCCCTCCTTTTACTTACGCGAGTCAGCTCCGTTACTCTCACGAGCCCTCTTTTTACTTATGTGAACAATCATGCGCCTGCCTGTTGCTTATATGAGTCGTCTCCGTCAATTTCATAAGCAGTCTTGTCAGTGTTGCCAGAAATTTGAAGTCAGTAGACCAGAGCTCGAAAAATCTGTTGATCAGGTTTTTTTCTTAAAATATGCGACACCTGATAAATGTAATATAGGTTTGCATGTAATCTCAATACGAAGGAACACTTGAATCTACTGGTATTTCAAAAACTACTAGTACTCCACAAACTACTGTTGAACACCGGAACGAAAATTCAGACCAATATAATCCTGGGTCAAGGTATTACTGATGATCAACTTTATTAAATAGGGCTCATCATTAAAACTAATGTCTGTGTAAATAACGATGGCAATAGCCTTTTAATGTAGTCGCAATTGTATCAGCCCCACTTGTCGTCTTCCTAAAAACAAATAGTTGTATACTTATGCTTCTTACTGAACGACACCCAATTGTTCCCGAAGAACGAGCAATAAGTGCTATCTTCCCCCCAAGAAGTACTATTTATACAAATCTCTTGCTATTATATTCCGTGTTTTGACAAAATGCTAGGGATAATATTTATATTACAGACCAATTAGTTATTTAGACTAAAAATATGTCTTATGGCAGCCAGTTTTAATTTTTGAAAAATATAGATAGTTTTTAGTCTTTGTCTGCTTTTCCTCTTCAGATCAGTTCTGAGGCAAGTCTTGTCCATTGGATCAATAGATCGTCAATACTGAAAGGATGTCCTTGCGTGTGTTATATAAAACACACAAGTGTCTTTGATGGCTCCTTTGCCTGCAAAATATCCTTGCTTGGTGATCTAGTAACTGGTAACCAAGAGTCTCAAACCCGTGGAATATTAGTGAAAGTCACAACTGACTGATAAACACGTATCTTTCTGTTCTTCATTTCCATGTGCTTTTCCTATCTGGAACCTTAGCCCAAATCTTCTAGCTTTGTACTTCTAAGGGCTGTTTAAGATCTAGAGTTAGACACTTCCTAAATTCATAAAAAAAATATAATTCCGCTGAGATAACTGTGGGACCTTTTAATTTCTCTAAGACATTCGACAAAAGGAACAGTATCCCGCCGTTGGAAACATTACGTAATATTAGTATCAGAATGGCATCATACAAATTATTTTATCCTCCTCAGACCTGCGATGAAGTTAAACACTTGATTTTTTAAAACAGGTTTGAAAATTGATCATGAAAGAAATACGGGATTACGCCATATAATACAAATTTTGAAGATGATAATCCGATTTTTTGCGTAAATGTGACAAGGATGGTAAGTCAGATAATATCCGAAAACTTGAAAATTTTCATCGTCCTGGAGCGGGACTCGAATCCGCGTCTCCTAGAAAACGCCCGGGTGTAAATTTGTATTATATGGCGTAATCCCGTATTTCTTTCATGATTTATCTGCTTCTCCGGGCAAGCACGGGATACGATTCTTAACCTCCAGAGTCGCTAAACATGAATGCCGGTTGCTTCGACTGGCGAATCGTGTGATGGTTAAATTCAAACTGATCGGAAACTTGAAACTTGGTCGTTCTGGGTGGTGTAGTGGTTAGCATACCCGGCCGTTATCTGGGAGACGCGGATTCGAGTCCCGCTCCAGGACGATGAAAATTTTCAAGTTTTCGGATATTATCTGACTTACCGTCCTTGTCACATTTACGCCAAAAATCGGATTGTCATTTTCAAAATTTGAAAATTGATGTTTACCGCATTATAAACTGAAAACAAAATTCTTTAATTTTTCACGTAAAGGAGTGGGCTACGGGTATTGTATCACATGTGATACATCAGGACCGAGATGCTGTAATTGTAATATTTCAGAATTCGAAAATTACTGGTTTAAGTAATCGATCTTTATGTTATATTGTGCAATAATATAATATATCATAATTTATTTTTCATGGAACAATTTGAAAGAATTTCTGGATCCATTGAAACACATGAACACCTTACAATATAAACACCGTACTCTACTTAACTTATTGCACTTTGAATTTCGGCATCTTCTGTGGCCGCTGTCTCCAGTCATCTCAGGCATGATTATTTCGTGCTCAATCATGTAGCATAGATGTAGGAATAATCCAACGTTGAGGAAATGATTTATTATCATCTGAAGATTCGTCAGATAAAATGAATAATATTATTGTAAGTGAAAATTTCAAGTAATGATGCATACATCATTACTTGAAATTTTCTCTTACATTATATTTATTAAATATTACGTAGACTGTACAAAATATTCAGTAAATCCAAGTGTAAACACCCGCTAAAAATAACTCGATAAAATTTTTCCGACAGGATTGGAAACCATTCTATCATCAGTAATACAGAAATATTTAAAACGTTACTACTATCTAATGCACTTATGAGCAATTGAATTAGAGATAGCTGGCATTATGCAAATGTGGCGCTGTGGGAGGCCCTGTAAACGGAAACGATATGATGTATCCAGCGATCCGACAATATAAGGAGTCATGCGACGGGAATCAGGAAGAGTCGGACGCAGTATGGGTAAGACGAAGGATCTAAGCGCATTTGATCGTGGGCAAATTGTCGGGGCCCGACGAATTGGTCACTCCATCTCGGAAGTCGTGCAGGCACTGGGATTTTCACCAACCACTGTGTCACGGGTGCACCATGAGTACATCGAATCCGGTAAAATCATCCATGCAAGGGCCAACTGCAGTGGACAACAGCGTGTGGATCAGCGGGGTCATCGTCGGCTAGCTCGCATTGTAACAGCGGATAGACGGGCCACAGTGCAAGAAATCACTCGGCAATTTAACGCTGGTGCACAAAAACGTGTAAGCAGCCACACCATACAGGACCATCTCCTCGCTATGGTGTACAGAAGCCATCGTCCCACGAGGGTACCGCTGCTGACCGCACATCACAGGGTGCAAAGATTAGCATGGGCGCGGGAACATCGCCACTGGACCCTAGACATGTGGGGAAATGTTGCCTGGAATGATGAGTCAAGATTCACGTTGGTACATGCGGATGACAGGATGGGAGTACGGCGCAAACCACATGAAGCGATGGATCCTTCTTGCTAGCAGGGTACTCTTCAAGCTGGTAAGGGTGGCATTCTCGTCTGGGGACTGTTTACGTGGACTGAAATGGGACCCCTGGTACGTGTGACATCGTCCCTCACAGGTCAACGTTACCGGGATATGCTGGACGACCGTTTGCTCCCGTTTGTGCGTCTTCAACATCCCACTGGGGACCTGATCCTGCAACAAGACAATGCACCGTGCCATCGCTCTCGAAATGTATCCGAATGGTTGGATGTACACTCCACTGACGTGACCTCTCTTCCTTGGCCAGCTAGATCACCTGACCTTAATCCCACCGAGCACATCTGGGATGCCATCGAGAGAGATGTTCGAGGCTCTGACCCCCTCCATCAAATGTTCGTGAACTGTGGGAGCTTGTTCAGGTGTCGTGGATCCGTATGGCTTCCCAACGCTTCCGGTGCTTTGTCGAGTCCATGCCGAGACGAATCGCCGCCGTCATCAGGGTGAAAGGTGGTGCTACACGTTACTAGACAGGTATCTCTAAATCAATTGCTCTTCAATGTATGTTGACGAAATTAAACTTATTTACTTTAAATAACTAACTTACTAAAATGGAATGTATAATACTTAAATAGATATAACTGTTTTAATTACGTAGTTATAAAACACTTACCAGGACCATGTGAGGACATCGTGTTTTTTTGTACAAGACGCCGCTACAAGTCCCGAAAGTTGACTCGTGCTGCCATTTATTGACGATAAGGTAACATTTAGCAAAGTATTTTATATAGTTTCACATGTGATACAACCGGTTCTGGATGATTTTCTGCCATTGGGCATTTTAAAAGAATTGTGAAACCATTGTAACGCGTGTGATACACGGGAACCGAGGAGGAAATAGTTTATTGGGGAGAAAAATCTCAAGTGATCAAAAAAATTGTCTCAAGCGAAGACATTAGGGCTAATAGAAAATTGAGGTGGCGGCCTTAAAACAGACACAAATGTATAAATGGACGGTTGTCAAAATCAATAGATCTACTGATAAATCAGTAGAATGTCAACACAGTTGAATGTTGCCTTTATGAGTCCGCCTATTTTTTTGTGATTGGGCAGGGGTGCAGGAGATGGTACCCATAACACCATCATTCAGTACACTAAAACCAGGACATACTGAAATCGCCCAGCTTTGGATACAATGCGTGTAGCAGGACATAAAAACAAACAAATTCTCACTCTAGTTCATACGAACGGAGACATCGTAGAGTACAAAGAAAAGCCATAAGCACCACCTGATTTGCATATCGAAAAAACTTGTCGGCCACATTTCTCATTGGTTGCTTCACCACGCAAAGACACGTCCTCATTAAAATAAAAAATACAGTCCAAACTAAAGCTTTTTGGCAAATAGGGCAGGGCATGCCACTTCGAGGTGTTAACGAAGCGAGTTTTTGAAAGAAAGAAAAAAGTAGGAATTAGCTGTGGTTAAGATACTTAAAACTTCTCACTCGACGTAAGTTGCGTAATGACGTACTGAGATAATATCAATGTAGCATTTTCTTTTTTGAAAGGTGAGTTTTGTCTTTTATATCTGTTTTAGTTTTTGATGCATGTTCTGTGTTATCCTTCCTTATTCCGTACAGCCCAAAGGTATGACTATTTGGGAATGACTGTTGCAAATGGAGGAAATGGGTTATCAAGGGAACGGCGTCAGCAGCAAAATTCTGTGATAGATGATATCGGATTGCTCGTAATGGTCAAGAACTTCGCGCTAACTCCTTCCTGAGTATTTCTGAGACCTCGCGATGTCGCATGACTTTCGTAACGGCCGTGCAATGGGCTTTAGTGGACCGTCAGGCAGCTTTATACGACCATAAATATCCTGACAGACACGGCGAATGAATCGTTGCCTCTGTCGCTAGTTAGAATAATATCACTACTGGTTAGAGGCAATCAGGAGGAACGGGCGAACGACTCTGAGAGCCACAAATCAGCATTTCCATTTACGCTTCAGTGGAAAATGATTTCGATTACTTTTACACGGAAGCCTGTTTTTCGCGACAAAAAGAAGAAAATGATTTGTTACATTCGCTTCGTCCTTTGGCGAGGCTAATGGAATCGCGTAGTATTACAGTACCACCCCAGTCTGTTACATAATCTCAAGCGAATTCGATTTGATTGCTGTCTTTCGTTTGATATCTGAAACAACAAAAACTCGTGTTTCTGCTCTTTGGAAGGTATGAATCAAGTGACATTTCAACCGTGAACGATGATGAAAAGGCGCAACTGAAAAATTCCTTTCGGTGGAAGCTGAAAGATATCGGACAAAGTTTAAACTTCTGACGATCAAAAAATGTCATTCCAGCCCATTCGCACATCGTTTATTAACTTTCTCAAATGCAAATACATGAATCAAATCAAATAATTTTTCAACAGCATAATATAACATCTCAGAAACTACTAAAGCAAAGATGGCTGACTGCAAAATATTTTATTCTTTGAACTCATAGAAGAATGCCGTATTTGTACTACACCATGCCATCTTTGTACGTTTTTCTTCTTATTGAATAAAGATATTTTACATCCAGACCATAATTCTGGAATGAAAAATAGACGTTATAAAGAGTCTTGATCTTTATTTTTTTTCAATCACAGGAGTTTAATGGTCCGACCATTTAACTCCTGTGATGCGTCTATTGCGAGAGAATTTTGCCATTATTCCATTTTCCCGTGACATTGCCTTCAAAATTACAAAAATTTTCAAAACCTTTAATTTTAAGGTGATTTTAAAACCCATAAACAAAATGAGATTTTTACGATCAAAGGACTATGTTGAAAAAAAAAAAATTCGTGGGGAATGTATCAAATTCCATGTGAATGTGGCGCTTCGTATATAAGACAGACCCGTAGAGCCTTCCGTTTTCGATTAAAGGAGCACAAGACCTACATTCGGAATTGTGACCTAAAGAAATCATCGATGGCTGAACACTGTTACGAAAAGGGCCACAAATTTCTCTTTGAAGAAGCAAAACTAATTGACAAGCCAGATTTAACCACCAAACTTGATATTTTGGAGGCTTTCCATATATATCAGAAGTATTCGCAACTTGTTAATGACATCCACGCCATTTCTATCAAGCGCGTAGAAGCATATAACCAAAACAAGTGACTGTAAACACCATTTATGATGTCATATATAATTTGAATATTTACGTGCCATTCGTCCCAATGAAGCTAGGTCAGTATCCAGCGAAACCATGGTCGGCTAGAAAAAATAATAATTGTGACAAACTACGTGGTATTACCTTAATACAGTATATATACGTTATAAAGAAGTTCAGAATTTTGGAAACTAAGTACGAAATATTGGGATTTCGTATTAATGAATCAAGAACAGGGTACTTGAAAGTTGCAAGAGATATAAATAATTATAATTCAAGACATTTTCAATATAAAATCAAAATTTTAAAAAAGGTTTCGCTTTTTAAATGTCTTGGAATAATGACACCAGCAAATAACAGCAAACAAAGGTTTTCATTATTTATAGCATTTACTTCCTTTAAAACTTTTATCACAGGGAAAAATAAATTATTCATGAAACCACTACTGAGCAGATGGCTTGATATTGTGCTTAAACTAGAGGACTTGCAGACAGCGATAAAAACTTGCTTTAGTTCCATTTTTTGAAGCAAGATTCTAAGGAGAATATTTGGACTAGCTTACTTTAGTGTTTTTGTTTTGTTTTTTTGAAGAGAGATTGTAAGCAACATATCTGGCCTTATGGGAAGTAAGAGAATGGAGAAGAACAAAAACCAAACGGTGGGAAAACAAAATGAAAACTGAGGAAGATTGTGCTGTTTGTAAGCAAATAATCTGAAGAATCATCTTTCTGCAGATGAAGAGACAATTGTGGAAAGAGAAGCAGCTGAACCGAATATAGAAGAATTGTTCACATTAAGACTAGAAGTAATTTGGAACATTTATGCTTACAAGCAAGATTCTTGCAGTTTCGTTATACTAAAGCAGGAAAAAAGAAGACCCCAACACGCACCCAATGCAGAAAACCATAGATCAGTTCATGAATTTCACGGTTCTGCTGTTCAAAGAGGAGAGTTGCACGTTTACGATGACGTTTTTGCATCTTCGCAATGAAGGCTGATGTTAAGGTATTTTCCAACAACCGAGTTGAACCTTGAAAATTTATTTTTTGCCAAATCACATTTTTTTTAAAGAAATTGAAGATACATTGCTTCTTTCCTATTACTACGTCACATCATCGTTATGTAGGTAATAACTCAGTTTTTAAATTCTCTACACTTTGTGTTTGCTTCTGTAGGTACTAAGGTTTAATCCTGTCTATTCTTTGGTCGATGCTTCTACTTACTCTTTTCTTAGTGGTTTTCTTAGTTGCAACATTCCCTTCGAAATGTAAGGACTATTCTTTCAGACCAAACGGTATTTATTCTGTTTGTCTTAAAGATTTTTCGATCACAGTATATTTTGACACTAGCTCATCTCATATTTAAAGTCATTCACTGAAATGAGCTTTAAAACTCCAGTAAACAATATACATACACTAAAGAACAGTTTGTCCAAACACGCACATTCGGTGATTTCCTTCATTTAGTTTCAAATTCGGAGGATGGAAGAACTAGGAAACTTTTAAAGTTACTATCCTGGATATTGCTCAAGTAATCCATCATACCTCATATCCCGCAGTTTTCCCCTACAGGAAAGGTCATCACTCAACACGCATATTAAGTACGTCACAGTTAATTATGGCACAAGACTTTCTGCAAAATATTTCATTCCTTCTACAAAGAGGAAATTGAATTTCCTGCCACGAAGCTTTTACTTAAGCATTGCACCTTTCAGGTATTTAAATAGGAAAGGCCAACTCTTTCTCCTTCCTCACGGTAGGCGGCATAAAGAGCAAAAATGTTGCTTCTGCTAACGACAGAAAACAATGGCATTTCTTGTAATAACGGAAATTATCGCACCTTCAATTTTAGTTGAAATATATCGGAAAATTTTCAAAATAATCGATATTATTTATTTAAGTCTTTGTTTTCGTATTCGGTGGAACAATATGATTCAGTACATGTTTTAAATCTCGCTATAATCCTAAATCTTCCCAACAATTGCTTTGATATAAAAACGTACGTAAGTAAGGTTGAAAAAGCAATGCTAAATAAATACATGATGATATATAATTTATGGGATGTAAGGTCAGGTGATGCGTAACATCACAGCCTCTCCTTGACAAATGTCAACCCTGCCTTCTGGTGGTGCATCCTGTTCCCACTAAAGGGGCTCTGACGACCGCCAATAGCGGTATAACAATACCATCGGGATTAGAGGAAATGCTATCCCACACTCACCAACCCGCTTGGCCAGCGTGGTGAGTTATGGCCAATCCCCACCAAAATGACTCCACAACTATAATTTCGGGCCTCAGTCTCCGGCAGCTGGAATGTACCTGGCCAAGGCAGCGGCCAGTGTGACAAGATGGCAGATGGTGCTAAGAATCCCCGGAGGACCGGAATAGGCTACCATCTGATGCTGACCTTGGCTACGTATAATGGACGCTCCCTATCTTTTGATTCAAGGCTTCTTGAATTGGAAGAGGAACTACAAAGGATCAAGTGGGACATCGTCCGGATAAGTGAGGTAAGGAGAAAAGGAGAAGATCTCATTGAACTGAAAAGTGGACATCTCTTCTACTATTGTGGTACAGATGTAACAAAAATTTCGTCATAGAAGACAGCAGTGTGCTAAACAAGTTCAACACAGGTAGTGACCATAGATTGGTGAGATGTAAGATGCACCTCAACACTAAACTCGAGCGTGGCAAGCTCATAAGACAAACAAAATGTATTGACATAACCAACCTTAAAAAACTCCATAATACCTTCAAGTTTGAACTGAAGAACAGATTTTCTGTTTTAGGAGACCTAACATCGGAAGAAGTGGATATTTCTGAAGTTAACAGAAAAGTAATCAAAGCACTTATGGAAACAGCAACAAAATTAGCTGGGTCTAAGAACAAGTTGCATGTGAACAAATTATCAGGAAAAACCAAAATGTTGATGCAAAAAAGAAGAGAGATGAGGACAACTAAAGAAGATGTGACTTCCATAGTGGAATACATAGAGCTATGCAAGACAGTACGAAAAAGTATCACTGAAGACGTAAGGAAATTCAACTGTGAACTAGTGAGGAAAGCAATTGAAAACAACCAAAGCCTAAAGATAAAGATAGCAAAGGGACATATCAGTGAATGAAGAAAACAGATTATGGCACTGAGTAAAGACGATGGTTCTGTAACAAGAAATAGAGCCGAAATTTTGACAAGAGTGAATGATTTCTACTCCATGTTATATGAAAGGGATGATGCATGTACTCCAGACATCATGGAAGGTACCAGTACCAGAGTTCTTCCAGTCTTCCCAGCAGAAGTTGCACATGCAATCAAGAACATGAAACGGGGGAAAGCTCCAGGAGAAGATGGAATTACTGTAGACATCATACAAGAAGCAAGTGGAGAAATCGAAACAGTACTCGCCCAAATTTTCACTCGATGCCTTAACGAAGGGAAGATTCCTGAGGATTGGAACAACGCTACAATGATCCTGCTACATAAAAAAGGTAACATTGAGGATCTCAGGAACTACAGACCTCTCAACCTCCTATCAGTGGTTTATAAAATCTTCACTAAAGTTCTTTCACACCGTTTGAAGGTAACACTGGACATGGCTCAACCGAGAGAACAAGCTGGATTCAGGAGTGGCTACAGCACAATAGATCATATCCACCTACTGAGAGAACTAATTGAAAGAGCGAGGGAATATGAACTTCCATTGTGCATTGCTTTTATCGATTATAAAAAAGCCTTTGATTCGGTGAAACCATCAGCAGTTGCAATGGCTCTGAAATCCTGCGGTATTGAAGATGCATACATTAATATTATTAATATTGTCTATGAAAATGCAAGTGCAAAGATTCGGCTGTTTGAAAATACAACACACATAAAATTATAAAAGGGAGTGAGACAAGGTGACACCATTTCTCCGAAGCTCTTTAGTGCCACATTGGAAAATGTCTTTCAAGCACTGAACTGGGAAAACAAAGGGATAAAGATTATTGGAGATTATCTAACCCACCTCCGTTTTGCTGATGACGTAGTCATTTATGCAACTACCCCATCAGAACTGCAGATTATGATCCAAGAACTTGCTGACAAGAGTAAAGAAGTGGGATTAAAAATGAACTTTCAGAAGACAAAAGCGATGTTCAATGCTTTTACACGAAATGAAGGTTTATCAATTGATGGAGAAAAGCTGGAGATAACAGACACGTACGTTTATCTTGGACAGCAGATATCAAGTGAGGGTCACATTGATGAAGAAATTAATCGGCGTACAAAACTTGCCTGGAGAGCTTTTGGAAGAAACATTATAATTTTCAAGTGCAATATGCCATTATGTCTTAAAAAAAAGTGTTTGATCAATGCATCCTTACAGTGCTTACGTATGGTGCAGAGAAGTGGACCTTAACTAAAAGAGACATACAAAGGCTGCAGACAACTCAAAGCAGCATGGAGAGGTGCATGCTTGGTGTAACCAGGAGAGATAAGAAGAGGAACTCGTGGATCCGAAAAATGACAAGAGTGGAAGACATCATGATCAGAGTTAAATCCCTGAAATGGCAATGGGCTGGGCATACTGCCAGAAGGACAGACCATCGATGGACAGCCGACGTTTTAGATTGGATTCCAAGGGACAGAAAAAGACCCAGAAGAAGACCACATGGGAGATGGGTGGATGAAATCCGAAAGTATGCGGGAGTGACATGGAGGAGACTGGCACAAGACAGAGAGTTGTGGAAGAAACTTGGGGAGACCTTCGTCCAGCAGTGGATTGATAATGGTTGATAATGATGATGATGATGATGATGATATAATTTATGACTACAAAACTTGTGGTTTTGAGATAAAATAAAAATACCAACATTTACCACAATCAAAAGTTTATTATATATCGACTATAGTTTCGCAGAGCTATTGGCTCGGCATCATCAGGACGAATGGAGCGTAATGATGATGCCGAGCCAATAGCTGTGCAAAACTATAGTCGATATATAATAAACCTTTGACTGTGTTAAACATTGTATGACGTAGAAGACTTTTCGTACTTCTACGTTATTTTAAAACAACATAACCATAAGATGAAATAGTTCCTAAATTAAACCTTAACGGCCAGACGAAACATGTAAACAACAGAAGTCAAACTTAAGGAAAAGATGCTTTATTCAACATGTAGCACTTCCATAACAAATCATAACATCACATAGTACTCCACACACCCCACAGCTCTTAACACAACGCTCAACTTGCAACACTTCTCCAAGCAACGCTCCCTTTAACAACGCTCACTTACAACAGTTTAGTCGTCGTTTTTATCTCTCGTTCTTATCTTATATCAGGCAAACGTCACGCTCATTCAACCTCAATTATGTTGCCAACAGTATTCGTTTGAGAGAAAAGATATCACGTTAAGAATGAAGTTCAACTGAGAATAAACTCTAGATTTACATAGGGAAAGAAACTAAAAAGGAAAGTTAATTTAGAATGTACGTCACAGTTGGTATTTTTATTTTATTTTAAATACATGATGGTTATGAAATAAGCATCCCAATTCTCGGTTGTCTAGAAAAGTGTGAAATGTAGATATCGCGACGAAACTTGGAAGGCAGCTTATTGAGAGCGTTTATAAACGATTTAGAGCGAAAACTTAGTTTGAAATGTCGCTCCTGGGGAACAGTGACACTGCAGATGCAAGAAAGGAACAGACAAGTGCGTGAATTTACTGGTTATTGACAGCACAAATGTTTCGGAATAAAATCTGCAAAGTATGATGGTCATCACAAGAGATTACCTGTGATACGTGACAGAAGCATCACTGTTGAAATCCAAGACGTTCCAAATCGTTCAAACAGAAAGTTTGGTATGCAAATATTCACATGCACATTTTGCCTGCAGCATGTGGCACGATAAAAGCGGCAATGATCGGGATTCCGGTAGTTATTATGGCTCCGGCAAAGAAGGACCGCCCTCTACTGGTAAAAGTTTGCTGTTAAAATCAGAGTAATGCCAATAACGGACTACACCATTATCGACAAACCACGGGATTACGGAGAGGATACCTTGTACCCGCGAAGTTGTGGAGGATGTTACCGAAGTTCTAAGATATCATGCAGGATGTCTTACTCGCTATTTTACCCACGTTTTTATTAATAACATCGTGAATAATTACAGTAACTGAATTATATTTGGTAAGAACATACCTTCATCCATATCATAAGAGATGTTGAACGTGTCCTTCTTCGGCATCAAGAGAAGCTTGAATACGAGACTCCATATTTCGGAAAGTTAGCACCAGTGGCGTGATCGTTGCCATTGCCTCGCAAATGTTGTTCGTCAATGCCTCAAGAGTTCTCGACATGTTTTGAAACATCACTGATTTGAGATGCCTGCAGAGAAAGAAATCAGTGGGTGTTACGTCAGCAGGCAGTCACATTCTTTCAGAAACCACGCGATCGCAAAGTTTTTTAACCAGTTGCTGAATAGATGGCTGCCGCCCCGGTTGCGCAATGATCTAAGCGATGGCTTCGGATTATTCGTCCGAGATGGGTCCGGACTTGAATCCCGGTGAGGCATGGATGTTGTGTTTGTCTTACGGCACTGGCTCTCTCCCTTCCCTGGAACCAGTAGCCCTAAATTTGGAGGGCCGCCTCAGTGGCGCAGCAGTCTATGCGATGGCTTCTGATTATTCTTCCGAGATGGGTCCGGGTTTGAATCCCGGTGAGGCATGGATGTTGTGTATGTCTTACGGCACAGGCTCTCTCCCTTCCCTGGAACCAGTAGCCCTAAATTAGGAGGGCCGCCCCAGTGGCGCAGTGGTCTAAGCGATGACCTCTGATCATTCGTCCGAACGGGGTCCGGGTTCGAATCCCGTGAGGCATGGATGTTGTGTTTGTCTTACGGCGCTGGCTCTCTCCCTTCCTTTGAACCAGTATCCCTAAATTAGGAGGGCCGCCCCAGTGGAGCAGCGGTCTAAGCGTTGGCTTCTGATTATTCTTCCGAGATGGGTCCGGGTTCGATCCCGGTGAAGCATGGATGCTGTGTTTGTCTTACGCCGCTGATTCTCTCCCTTCCCTGGAAGTAGTGACCCTAAATTAGGGACGGGCGACTGCTTATAGCCCATTGAGTTGCTCACGGTGGTCGTTAAACCTCCAATCAAAAAAAAGGAAAAAAAGAAGTAGTGACCCTAAATTAGGGACGGAAGACTGCTTATAGCCCTTCGAGTTGCTCATGGTGGTCGTTAAACCTTCAATCAAAAAAAAAAAAGAGAAAGAAATACACATCATGGCTCCCTCCATGCAAATTATGTAATGTTCCACGGGTCTTCTGATTCTTAACCAGTTGCAGAATACACGGCTTACTTGGTTCTGTCCGACATCCAAATGTCCTACGAAATTAACAACCTGCACATCTTTATTGACTTACTCTGAAAACAACAAAAGCAACACACGTTCGGGTATGGTTAACCGGGAGGGCATCGTTAACACATACGATCAGCCTTGCGACAAACAACTGAACTAATCCCGGCGAATCACGAACCTGACATACACGACGTCCAAGGACACAACGAGGCTCCAACAGGCGTTGAAGTCTGCGGGGCAGTGGCAGCGATTACGCCAGAGCAACTGGCGTGAACTTTCCGAAATCTTATATCTTGTGTTCAAGCCTGTCTTAATGCACACTTTCAACATTTCTTATGATATGGTTCTGTCTTTGATAGATGAAGGTATGTTTTTACCAAATATCATTCAATCACGGTAATTATTAACGCTGTTATTAATAAAAAATTGGGTAAAGTAGCGATTGGGACATCCTGTAGAACTAGTTGTAATGTCTAGAAGAGAATATCTGGCAGTTTCCGACAATGTCGTGGATGAAGTTGCAGTCGCCAATGCCCACAGGGCAATCTGGAACCCACACTCACACAGCAGTGCTTGAGCAGTGGTCTGACAGTTGCACCTTTCATGGTCAACAACAATATGCAAATTGCTGTGGTCTATCGTGATATGGTATCAGTACAGGACACATGTGATACCTGAGCTGCTACCAAGCGACAAGGAACAACATTCTGACTTCGCTCTCCGATTCCTGGCAAGGATGAAGGTTAACGGCCAGTGACCTTGGGCTATCATGTGATCAGATGAGGCACATTTCACTATTATTGGGAATATGAACTTACAGAACTGTCCAATATAGGGAACTACACGACCTACTGATATTCACGAAAAACTTCTACAGAATTAATATGTAATGATATGGTGTGGCTTCACAGCAGATATCACCATTGGACAATTTTTCTTTAAAACCGCCGTACCCCAGGGCTTTGTACTATAATCGGTGATGGTACTGAACTCTTCTTTCCTTCTTTGCAGGAAAAGCAATGCTTGGGCATTACCGTGCTCATGCAAAACGATGCACCGCAACATGTCGGTCGACAGCCATGGGAGCCGACCGGGGGGAGGGGGTCACAGGGGTCACTTGACCCCCAGTAGAATTATTTGTTCGCCGCCCCGGTGGCGCAGTGGTCTAAGCGATGGCCTCTGATAATTCGTCCGAACGGGGTCCGGGTTCGAATCCCGGTGAGGCATGGATGTTGTGTTTGTCTTACGGCACTGGCTCTCTCCCTTCCCTGGAACCAGTGACCCTAAATTAGGGACGGGCGACTGCTTATAGCCCATTGAGTTGCTCACGGTGGTCGTTAAACCTCCAATCAAAAAAAAAAAAAAAAAAAAAAAAAGGATTATTTGTTCCTTCATTTTATTTTATTTATTACTTTTTTTACACTGACAGAAGTGAACCACAAAGAAAGATGGAGTTTTAGGCGTTTTATTTAACATCCCAATTTTATCGGAAATTTGGAATTGGAAAACGATAACGTGAAAGCGGAAAACCTAGCAAACAGTAAGGTAGTACGTCCAAACATGTTCCGCTCACGGTGGTGTGTGCTAAACTTAAAAGGATTGGCTTGGCCCTGTTCCACACTGTTCATTATTTTGAAAACAGTTACCAATGTACATGATAATATATGACTATAACTAACATACACTTTCTTCAAGAGCAACATCAATTAATAATAACAGTAATAATAATAGTAGTAGTAATAGTGGTGTTCTAGTGTAGTAAGTAAGTAGTTGTAATAGTATTAATCTTTCATTTTCACGAATTACTGTTTTCTACATATTAACCAAACCTTAATTAATTACACTTGACCCCCTTGAAAAATTCCCTGCAGGCGCCCATGTCGACAGCTGAAGGAATTCGGCAGTCGAACATTCCGCAATAAGCACAGAAAGTTTGGAGAGTTTCGGCAGTTCTGCCCAGCCTGCTCACCGGACCTAACTCCTTGGGATTTCTGGTTGTTGAGACTAAAAGATAGGATTTATCGATGGCGGCATACGCTCTGTTTCAGATCTGAAGACGAATGTGAGACGTGAAGTGGCCAACATCGACCGCGACCTGCTGCGAGCAGCCGTATCACATGCCATTCTTCCTTTGCAGCATGTCATCTTTTGTAACGGCCACCATATTGAGTAGATTTTTTTGTCCTGAAACGTTTATACTGTCAATAACCAGTTGAGTCAAGGACGTGTCTCTTCTATTCTTACGTCTGCTGCGCCGTTGTTTGCTTAGCAGCGATATTTTGAGCTATTCTTTTTACCGTTAAATCGTTTCCTCATGCCTTTAATAAACTACGTGCGAAGGTTCGTCAGGATATCTCTATTTCCTGTTTTCATTGACACCAGAGAGTGAGGACACTCATTTTATAACCACTCCATATTTTACGCAGTAGGAAAAGTGTCAGCTTTGAAATATCAGACACATACACAGGAAGTTCAGAGGGTGAGTCGAAAAACTGCAATATTTGCATAAACTCATGAGCTGCGGGGGGTATGTCATGTGTTTAAACTACTTCAAGTCGCACACTGCAGTCAGTCGAAAGGGATATAAAGTAGAAGTCGTTGCTGTGAAAAGCATTGCACGTCGTCGTTCTGTCTGTGGTTGCGACGCCTAAAACGTGAACAGCCACAACCATCTGATTAGGAAACTTTTGCTTTACGAGTTTCAACTCGGCCAAAACCCTTCTCAAGCAACAGGATACATATATCATGGGAAAGGGAAAGGTTCCGTGGAGTACAGCACCGCAACCAGATGGTTCAAGAAATTTCGCTCAAGTAACAGAAACCCCGATGATCAGCCAAGGGCAGGTAGGCTGCGAACCGTGAATTCGACAACCAGCACTCGGAGATTATCAGGCGAGCTGGGCATATCACAGACCACCGTTGTTTGTCATCTTCAGGGCCTCGGCAAGGTCTAAAGGAGCTGCCGCATTGTCCCTCACGAACTGCCGCCAGCTGAAGCAAACCGCCGAGTGGAAGTGTGCATGAAACTCCCAGAAAACCGGCGCGATATACCTTTCATCAAGAGAAATTATTACGTGCAATGAAACGTGGGTCTATTTCCGTATTTCTAACACACAATGGCAGTGACTGAGCCCAGGCGAGCTTCCTGAACCTTTTACCAAACGCAGGCGCTTCGAGCACAACGTGATGCTCTGCGTCTGGTGGAATTTCGAGGAGATAATCCTTTACGAATGTGCTCCAGATGGTCGGACCATCAACGTCAACCTCTACTCTGAACAGCTGGAGCGGATGTATGCTGTTTTGGAGGAGAAGTACACGGCTCTGGTGAACAGAAGGCGCGCTCTCCTACAGAAGGACAACTCTCGGCCTCATACTGCGCGAATGACCCGGGTAGAACTTCAGGAACTTGAGGGCATCGAACTGATGCCACACCCAGCATATAGTCCGGACCTTGCCCCGTCGGATTATTACTTGTTCCGGTCCATGGCTCACTTCCTTAGCGGACGGCACTTCAAAAACCAGGAGGAGGTGGCAGCTGGGGTGAAGGAGTTCTGCGCCTCGAAGAACAAGAACTGGTTCCGCCGCGGAGTCGAAAAGTTGGCAGACAAACGGCTAAAGACGGTGCAACACGATATCTTATACACTGAAAAGCAATTAAATTAGAGACGGCTGGCGTTATGCAAATGTGGCGCTGTGGGAGGCCCTGTAAGCGGAAACGACATGACGTATGCAGTGATCCGACAGTATAAGGAGTGATGCGACGGGAATCAGTAAGAGTCGGACGCAGTATGGGTAAGACGAAGGATCAAAGCGCATTTGATCTTGGGCAAATTGTCAGGACCGGACAAATGGGTCACTCCATCTCGGAAGTCGTGCATGGCACTGGGATTTTCACGAGCCACTCTGTCACGGGTGCACCGTGAGTACATCGAATCCGGTAAAACCTTCCCTGCAAGGGCCAACTGCCGTGAACAACAGCGTGGGGATGAGGGTGGTCATCGTCGGCTAGCTTGCATTGTAACAGCGGATAGACGGACCACAGTGCAAGAAATCACTCGGCAATTTAACGCTGGTGCACAAAAACGTGTAAGCAGCCACACCATCCAGAACCATTTCCTCGCTATTGGGCACAGAAGCCATCGTCCCACGAGAGTACCGCTGCTGACCGCACATCACAGGGTGCAAAGATTAGCATGGGCGCGGGAACATCGCCACTGGACCCTAGAAATGTGGAAAATTGTTGCCTGGACTGATGAGTCGAGATTCACGTTGGTACATGCGGATGGCAGGATACGAGTACGGCGCAAACCACATGAAGCGATGGATCCTTCTTGCCAGCAGGGTACTCTTCAAGCTGGTGGGGGTGGCATTCTCGTCTGGGGACTGTTTACGTGGACTGAAATGGGACCCCTGTTACGTGTGACATCGTCCCTCACAGGTCAACGTTCCCGGGATATCTTGGACGACCGTTTGCTCCCGTTTGTGCGTCTTCAACATCTCACTGGGGACACGATCCTGCAACAAGACAAAGCAGCGTGCCATCGCTCTTGAATTGTATCCGAATGTTAGGATGAACACTCCACCGACGTGACCTCGCTTCTTTGGCCAGCTAGGTCGCCTGACCTCAATGCCATCGAGCACATCTGGGATGCCATCGAGAGAGATGTCGGAGGCTCTGACCCCCTCCATCAAATCTTCGTGAATAAATTGTGGGAGCTTTTTCAGGGGTCGTGGATCCGTATGGCTTCCCAACGCTTCCGGTGTCTTGTCGAGTCATGCAGAGTCGAATCGCCACCGTCATCAGGGCGAAAGGTGATGCTACACGTTACTAGACAGGTATCTGTAATTCAATTTCTCTTTTAGTGTACTTTTAATGCTAGTCAGCTTTCATCGTAAAGGTAAGTATGAAGACATAAAGTGATCCAAATATTTCAAAATTTTCGACTCCCCTCTGTGGTTTCGATATATACATTTTGCTTTGGGAAGTAAAGAACAATTTATGAAATAATCTCTGTATCTTGATATTAGCTCAAATACTACTAAAATAAATTAGCAAAACAAATGAAATTAAATTCTTTCTGTACAAAAATATTTGGATTTATACTCAAAAGATGTGAGTCCATTCTTCCAAATATATATATATATATCTTTTAGAGACATATCATTAGGATATTTTATCAGATCCGATGCTGAGTGCGACCATTCTCAGTTATCATACCATCCTATCCTGTTCTTCATTCATTTCCTATCCAATTGAAACACTGAATTCTTACACGAGCTTCATTTTCTTTCTGCGGTCTTTTCTGTTGTCTTTATGTGCCTTTAACTCTTTAACCACCTTCAACGAATTAACTCGGAGTTATCAAAATATGCTGATATCATCAGCTCAATCGGATATATTCGTTGTCTAAGAAGTGGCCCGTATACTGCTGTAACGACTGAACCTGATCATCATAAAGCGTTGCTCTCTTCCTTAGCTTTATTACTCGAAGTGGTCATTTAAGGGAGGATCGTGGCAAAAGACGGCCTGACCGTGTGAGGAACGGAGATGTGTTGCAGATTAATAATGATAGGCAAAAGATTTTGATGTTTTTAGTAAGGTGGAGACAAATATTCTGAGGTAGTTTGACCATTTTGAAAGAATATGAGATGGGATGCTTACTAAGAGAATTCATCCGTCCAAACTGTCAGGAGAAGAAAGTTGAGGAAGATCAAGAAAGTCATGGTACGACCAGAATTCAGGAATGTTTGCATGAGAAAAAGATAATTAGTATGAAACAGAAAAGGTCTTGTGTGAGACGACTGATGGATGTCAGTGAAGCTCTAGTTGTATGCTGAGATAGCTGTAAATGGAGACATATGATCATATGATACGTTAACCAAAATCTAGCACCATTAATTCTTAACTCCAGTCAGGCATATGAACTTTCTTTGAGGAGTTGTTAACCTCTGAATATCAGAGGAGAGCTCAGTGACTATGTGCACTCATTGTCATAAAAATCTTCGCACCAAGAAAAAACCGTGCGGTTAACGCGAAACTCGGCGAATAGCTACGGGAGGGCAGTCATGCAAAAGATTAAAAGTTTCGTGAGATTCCACATGCCCGCGTGTCCAAGACCGGCGCTGCAATGACAATCCTTGGGGCTTATAAGGCGCCGCACAGGAGACTCCACATTCATATCAAAGAGTCAGGTGAGATCCTTGAGCGATAGACATTCCGAGGAGCCGTCGTAGATGTGCGTACGAGCAGCTGCTGGAGTTTGAACGAGGCCGCATCGTCGGGATGAGAGAGGCAGGGTGGCCGGCACACCAAAACGACGGCCATTTGGGCCTGTCGGACAGTACGGTGCAATCGTGTAGGGAGCAATAGACACGGCGGACTGGCTCTGGACGACCCAGACACACTACCTGCAGAGAGGACCGTGGTATCGTGAGAGCGGCACGCACAAATGCAATGACGTCCGTGTTCAATATTCAGAGACATGTGGCGGCTATACAATGGAATCCTGTGTCCGCCAGAACCATTTCCGGTCGCCTGACAGAGGAGAATCTGCACTACGTTTTCTGCCATTAACACTTGACCATCGTCGGCGTCGATTGCAGTGATGTTAGCATCAAGAAACTTGGAATGCTACGGAATGGAGACGTATAGTGTTCAGCGACGAATCCCGCTTCTGTATGGGAACGCACGACCAACGCGTCAGAGTGTGGAGGACCGCAGGTGAGCGCTTCAATCCCAAAGTCACTGTACAGCGGCACACGTCCGGATCTGCAGGCGTGATGGTCTGAGGAGCTATAGCGTATGAAAGCCGGACTTTCCTCGGAGTGATCCGAGGGTCTTTGACAGCCCAGCGCTACGTAAAAGAAATTCTGCAGCCTCATGTGCTGCCTTTCCTGGCCGGGCGGTCCGGAGTCGTTTTCCAACAAGATAACGCCCGTTCGCACACGCCTCGTGTTCCCTATGACTGTCTACGTCATATTTCGATTCTTCGATGGCCTTCCAGATTGCTAGATCTCTCGTCCATCAAACACGTGTGGGATCAGATGAGCCACCAGCTTTTTCCATGCCCCAGTGTTCGTGATGAAAGCGTCAGTTGCAAGAATCGTGGGCCAGTCTGTCCCAGGATAATGTATGGCGTCTCTTTGACTCCATGCCAGACCGTATCACCGTATGTATCCGAGAACGAGGCGGTCCGACGTGGTACTAACGCTTGCCGGAATGTGTACCGTATATCCACGGGAAATCGTCCTGCTTCTGTGATATTGTAATCACTTCGGTCTTTGGTATCTACCATCTCACTACTAATCTCGCATTTCAATTCGACCCCTCCTTCTTTGTGAGCGGAATTTTATGACAATGAGTGTATTTATTTATACTATGCTATAAGCATTTTCAATTTGTACCGTTTATGTTATTACAGCTCAGTAAAATACTTAAAGCAAAGAAGCTCAAGTAGAAATTAGGGATTCTTCACAAAGTACTGTAGTGCAGCCAAACATATCGTGTGCCTCGTAGTGCAACAGACCAAGAAAATTGCAAATGGAAGCTGGAATGAAACTTAAAAGCTTCTCCCTTAGAACAACACAACTGCTCTCGGAGAAGTGATTAAACGATGATGAACGCAGGGGAGATTTTCTGAACGGTTTCACCGACTTACTCTCTAGGGCTTTAGCTGTAGGAAGCAGATAAAGGGTCCCCTTGGGAGCACCTTCACTCGACCTCCATTTCAGAGAGATTCCCTTGAGTCTCACAGCAAAGTTACTCGAGTTCGAAGGAAATGACTTTGAAGTTATGTGCACTCTGCGGTGAAAACTTCGGAAGCAAGCACAAACGCGACGACATCTTGAGTATAAGAGCAGGATCAGACCTTCATTTTTAAAGTCATTATCACGGCCTTTGACTTTGGAATGCGTTATTTAAAACAAAAATCTTCAGACAGCTAAGTTTATCTCGAACATCTTTAAATTTCTTTACTATTTCTGAAGTTAATATGGCAAATCGAAATAATTTGGTTATAATAATTCTGAGATTACTACGTTCGCCTTTGCGTATTCCAAATCCTTCGTCTGTGAGTTCAGCTTTTCAATAAGCGAAGTCCAAGGTATAGTTCGCCTTTGCGTATTTCAAGCCCTTTGTCAGTGAGCTCAGCTTTTCAGTATGCAAAGCCCAATGTATAAATACGTTCGCTTTTGCATATTTCAAGTCCTTCTTCAGTGAGCTCAGCTTTTCAATAAGCAAAGTCAAGGATATAACTACGTTCACTTTTGCGTGTTACAAGTCCTTCGTCAGTGAGCTCAGCTTTTCAATAAGCGAAGTCCAAGGTATAACTACGTTCGCCTTTGCGTCTTTCAAGTCCTTCGTCAGTGAACTAAGTTTTTCAATAAGCTAAGTCCAAGGTAGTCGTCCTTTTCGCACGATATCAAATAAAAAATGACCATAGTCTAGATTTGCTCGTGTACCATGAAGAACAGTAGGTATATTAATGTACTACACAAATTAAAACTAGATGATGTATTAAAAACAGATAAAACATATTAGATATTTCTGGTCCACCTTGGACCAGTCCTCACATGCATAAATGGTTAATACTCTGAGGACGGGTCCATAGTGGACCAGAATGATCGAATGTGTTTTATCTGTTTTTAGTACATTTTCTAGTTTTAACTTGTGTAGTACATTAATAAACCTACTGTGCTTCATGGTTCACGAGTTGATCTAGAATATGGTCATCTTTTATTCGATATCTTGCATCAAGGACGGACTACCTTGGACTTTGTTTATACGTTGGCTGCATGAAAATATTTAGTACAATAGCTTTTCAAATTCTGGTTTTACTTTTTCATGAAAGTCCCAGTACCGTAGCGTTAGCCCCAAAAACCACACTCTTGAGGACGGTGGATAAGGGCTTCATGATCAGTGCCGGAACAATCTTTTCTTTTCTTGGGAAAGCGGGGCAAATATGCATATTCTATCTGTTGATTGCGCTTCCAAGATGGAATGTGGCCTCATCATAATATTAACAAATTTTCATGTTTCCAGCAGTACTTGAAGAATTTGTAATTTGTAGTCCTGTGACTGCAAACAATTGTGTAACACTTCGTACACGGCAGACTTCGATACCTGTAGTTAGTGTGAAGCACGTCTCATCAATTTCCGTTGCGATTGTGCTTTTGAGTGTCTCCCATTGTCTTATCAGAATCTAATAGTCCATCGACGCTCCTTCCAAGAAGTAGTGATAAAATGAGTCTTATTTCGCCGTTGTTAGCTCTGTTACTCGCGTTTGAACTAGTTGTTAAACATATCCACTAGTGGATATCATACATACACCGTTGAGCAAATATATTATGACCACCTACCTAATAAGATGCAGGGGACCCCCTTTAGTCACTCGGCGAGGCATCGATTTGATGAGGTGACGATAGGTATCCTGTAGGTATCTGGTACCATAATTTCAAAAGCAAGTCCTCCAGTTCCCGTGCATTTCAGGGTGGTGGTGATTTAACGCATACCCGCTTTTCTAAGTAGAACTACAAATGTTCGATTGGGTTCATATCAGGTGAATTTGGAGGCCATGGCATGAACAAAAAGTCAAAAGCATGTTCCTCTAACCACCCCTTGACTGTTCGGGCAGTGTGCTCATTATTCTGTTGGTAATGGCCATCACCAGCAGGGAATACAGTTGCCATAAATGGGTGAACTTGGTCCGGAACGATGTTCAGTGACCTCACAACTGTCAAAAATTGTGCTATCGGAATAATGGGGCCTCATATGTCCCAACAAAACATCGCCCACAGCATAACACAGTGGCCGCGGGCCTGTTTCCGCCCAACAGTGCATCTAGGTGCCATAGCCTCCGTTGGTAATCGGCGTATCCGCGCTCTGCCGTTAACGTGATACGCCAGGAATCTTGATTCGCAATATCAGGCCACATTCTTCCAATCATTCACTGTCCAATCTCGATGCTCTTAGGCCCATTTTATTCGTTGTTGGCGATGACGTGAAGTGAGCATTGGGACCCGGCGGTGTCTTCGACTAGGCACGCCCATGCGCAGAAGGCTGTGGTGAACTGTGTGTTGTGACACACTGCCCAGATCACCACTGTCGTAGCTGCGGGTGATTTGTCGCACTGTGGCCCTGCGGTCGTTGTGAACCATGCGAAAGAGTATCCGCTCCGCCGGCCCGGTGGCGCAGTGGTCTAAGGCGCTGGCCTCTGATCATTTGTCCGTAAGGGGTCCGGGTTCGAATCCCGGTCAGGCATGGATGTTGTGTTTGTCTTACGGCACTGGCTCTCTCCCTTCCCTGGAACCAGTGATCCTAAATTAGAAACGGGCGACTGCTTATAGCTCATTGAATTGCTCACGGTGGTCGTTAAACCTCCAATCAAAAAAAAGTCTCCGCTCCCTTCTGGTATCAATGAGCTGTGAACGACACAAAGCTGGACGACGCTTCGTCGTTTGATCATCTTTACACCACTTTTGATACGTACTTACTATAGCGGAACGTGAGCAACCCACAAGCCGCGCCGTTTCCATGATCGTAGTTCCGATGCGACGTGCCATCAAAATGTGTCCTTTATCAAACTCCTATAAATTAGCAACTTTTTCTCATTATGACTCCGAACACTCTACTAACCTAAAGCCAGTCCTCGGGTTGTATATATACTGCTCTGTGATCCTCACCTGCGCCTCCGTTCGGTTTCCAGGCGTGTTCATTCTCTAGGCTGGGCGCGGTCATAATGTAACTGCTCATCGGTGTATATATATACCATAAATTTTTTTGGCGTATCCACGGAATGTAATATTTTCTTTCTTCTATTCAGTTCTTTGATGTGTTTCAAATGGTTTTTACTTCTTTCGCCGTTTCATTGTTATCACGTTTTTTTAATATCCGCATTCAGGCAACTCTTCGAATTTTATTTCAACTCCAACTATCCAGCTTTTTATTACCTGCTGAGCCAAAAAAATTTAGCGTTCTCATCTTCTGATCTACCAGTCAAAATTGATCACTCAAATGCTATAATACTAGTCTATAGGCACGTTAATGAGAACAACGACAATACAGACTTCATGGTTCAATTCGAAAACGGGTAGGTTATATGAATTTTGCTTTTAAGATATCTTTTTCTATTATAGCCAATGTATGTACATTGAAGTGCTAGAAAAACTGGTACACCAGTCTAATACTTGGTAGGTCCCCCACGGGAGCGCAGGACTGCAGAAATACGATGGGGCATGGACTCCACTAGCTTCTGGAAATATGCTGTAGGCAATGCACACCATACTTCCTGCAGAGAGTTCCACAATTCGGGTGTATTCCGAGGTCTCGGATTCCTGTGTTCGATAGCGCGTTGCATGGCATCCCAAATATGTTCTATCACGTTCAGATCTGGGGACAAGTGTGGGCATGGCAACACCCCAAACTCAGATGAATGCTCCTCTAACCATAATGGGTGTCCCGACACTTGTGTGGAGGTCCATTGTTTTATGGAACAGGCCCAACCCATCAGCATGAATGCAGGACATGAACGGGCGTACCTCGTCAGAAAGGATGCGCACATAGCGTTGGCCGGTCACACACGTTTGTAGACGTACCAGGGGTCACAGGCGATGTCCAGCTAAACACATCCCGTTCCATTACGGACCCTCATCAGCCGGTACAGTTCCCTGTTGACAAGCGGGATCCATGGCTTCATGGGGTTAGCGCCACACACGAATCCTTCCATCTGTCCGATACACTTGGAAACGTGACTCGTCAGACCAGGCTACTTGTTTCTAGTCATAAAGTGTCCAGTGGCGGTGTTGCCGTGCCCATCTCTGCGTCCTACACCCATATCAAGGGGACTCGAGTTGGGCGTCGGCTCCCAAAGCCCATATCGTGCAGGGTACTTTACACAGTCCAGACGCTGATGCTTGTTGAGGCACCAGCATTGAATTCCGATGATACCTGCGAGAGTGTTTCAGACCTATTGCGTGAAACGATTCTTGACAGCCGACGATGGTCACGTTCACCCAATGTCTTTTTACGGCATCACTGGTATCGTAGTTTGGAGGTTTTGCCGGAATTCTTGTAGTCACTGTACACCTTTGCAATGGTCGTCCGTGAAAATCCGAACTTCGTTTCTACCTCCGAATTACTATGGCCCATCTCACGAGCGCCAACTATGACACCGCGTTGAAAATTGCTTAAATCGTTATTACTTGTCATTCTCATGCCGAAAACAGCTCTGACAGCTGGCAAAAGATGTTTATCACTTTAAATACACACTGGCGGAAGCAACCGAGTACGCGCATAGGTGACGTTGCTATGCATTTTGCACAGGCTCGTTTGTACCAGTTTTTCTGGCACTTCAGTGTATATGGCATGCTCTAGCGGCTATAATTAGCAACTAATTCAAACGCGAGTAACATAGAAAACAAAGGTGAAGGTGAAATAACCCCCTTTTTTAACTATTTCTATGGAAGGAACATCGGTGCAAATCAGTTTCCGATGAATCGCTGGGAAGCATTGCAAATGCGTTCACACTGTCACAACACAAATTGTTGAGACGACCTTCATGCTAACTACAGTTACCGAAGTCTACCATTATTCACACGCCTACAAGTTACAAATTGTTCAAGAACTGCAAGAAACTTGAAACATTTGCTAATGATATTTTGAATGTCATTGACGTGGATAATGATTTCTTGCTGCGTGTCTACTCGTCTGACCAGGCAACGTTCCATCTTAGTAGTACCGTCAGCAGACGAAATGTGCGTATGAAATATCCACGTGTGGTTGGCACGCATATTCGGGAGATCAGTGTCTGATGTGGAACAACGCACAAATGGACAACTGGTAATTTCGTCTTCTCTGAGAAAACAGTTTCCGAAAACGTATATACGTGGATGTTCTGATCAACTACGCCATCTGCAGAACAGGCAGAGGATAGTTTTCTTCCAACAAGATGGCGTACTTCCTCATCGGGCATATGTTGCTTCGTGAAATTCTCGGCGAAACATTTCCAAATCGATGGATTGTCAGGGGCAGACGAATTCCATGGCCCACATTCTGATTTCCTTGACAACCAAATGAAAATAATTCAAACAGGGCACGCCCTGTTGTATTCTTTTCCGTAGGATTATGTACAAATGTGGTTAATGCAGCAGTTGGTCTAGATATCAGGACTTTGTAAGACTGCATTACAGATGCAATAGGAATAGGGTTAAGCTACAAGTTTTAAACTAGATGGTGCGACTGTGATTACCGTTTAGACTTTTTACGTGCTTCACATGCCCCTCATAAAAAAAAAGAACCATTGGTATGTTCGATGTCTTCTTCTCCGCGGGATGAAAGAACTTTTTTCTTCACTAGGCTGGTTAACGGGACACTTCCCGCTAGTCTACTGTCCCCTAGGGTGGCAGAGGTCGAGGTTAGAGCGACTTGATTTGTGCTCCGGGATTCTTAATTTCGTTCGGGACAGGGGAGTTGATAGTCTTGTAAGAAATGGTCCACTCTCTTGAGTGTATGACTTCTAGCAAACGACAGTCTAAAGTTTTACTTCCCTGCTTCTTCAACAGACCGCTGGGCATCAAGTAATACCATTGGCTTCTCATTTTATCCAGCTATTACATTTCCTCAGCTCTAAAAGAAATGCTTTTGGGTGTGCTCACTGCGTGCCAGGGCGCTCTGCAGATACGCTCCTTAGAACTTAACCCTGCCGGTGAAGAGGGAGGAGATGCCTCATACAATTGTTACATCCCCATTCCTATTGCTCTCCAAAGTGAGTGAAACATTTTTAAAATAAGTGTCAACTCCCTTGTCCCCCACGAAACTCAAATTCGCTGAGCAGAAATTAAGGTGGTTAGATCTAAAAACTCTACCATATGTTTACAGTGATAAGAATTTCTGGGGGCATTTTTTTCTCAATAAATGTATTCTCAATCATGAAAGTTTGCACAACGAAAAAAAATATAGCTTTATGTTATAGCGTGGCATACTTAATATTTACTAGAACTTAATCATAAGTGTATTAAAAATCGAAAATGTTTCGTTGTTAGTGTTGAGGCCTACTAATAAATGCCGCGAACTGTACATTGATGACTTCAGTGGACAAACAAGTGTTTGATGGCTCGTTTCGAAATTAGAAATATGCAGTTCTTACAGCTTTGTTGACATATTTTTGCATTTGGGGTTTAACGACCGCCGTGAGCAACTCAATGGGCCATTAGCATCCGCCCGTCCCTAATTTAGGGCCACTGGCTCCAGGGAAGGGAGAGAGCTAGTGCCGTAAGACAAACACAACATCGATGCCTCACCGGGATTCGAACCTGGACCCAACTTGGAAGAATAATCATGTCAGCCCTTAGACCGCAGCGCCACCGGGGCTGTGTTGATACTTTCAGCTAAGTTATTGTCAGAACTTGTGATCTAAGTAGCTCCAATCATTCTAAATATTTCAGACTATCGCATGGATAAACTCAAATTTTGATCCTATTCCGAACATGAATAAATTATTTTTCATTTTTAATTCCGAAATAAGCCATCAAACATTTATTTGTCCACTGACGTTATCAGCAGTGTACAAGTTGCGCCATGTATTAGCAGGTTTCAACATTACCCAAGGAAAAACTATTGATTTTTAATGTAATTATGGTTAAGTTTTAGCAAATATTAAGTATGGCGTGCTGTAATGTAAAGTCATTTTTATTCATATGCAAATTTTCATCCTTGGGAGTACATTAATTGAGAAAAAAATGTCTACTGAAATTTTTACCATTGGAAACCTGTGGCAGAGTTGTAATTTGGCCGTACCGATGGCGCAGTCATCAAAGCATTGACTTCTGGCCATTCGACCGAGATAAGGCCGGGTTCGAATCCCGGTGAGGCATGAATATTTGCTATTGGAAACATCGGGCAGAGTTTTTAGATGGAACTACCTTAAGATGGTCATTCCAGTGGCGCTGGTTTCTGACCATTCTTCCTAGATGAGTCCGGGTTCGAATCCGAAAGAGGCATGCATATTTACCATTGGAAACATGGGGAAGAGTTTTTAGGTAGAACTACCATAAGATGGCCTTTCTGATGGCGCAGTCATCTGAGCGCTGGCTTCTGGCCATTGTTCCAAGATGGGTCTGGGTTCGAATCCCTGTGAGGCATGAATATTGTGTTTGTCTTACAGCACTGGTTTTCCCTTTCTTTGGAACCAAGGCCCTAAAATAAGAAACGGTCGACTGTTCCCCATCAACTAGCTTACGGTGGTTGTTAACGCCCTCTTCCCCCTCACACAAGGTATTGATGTCCTAATATCGCTCCTCTGTCACCCCTAGGGCTAGCAGATGAGGGGGGAAGTTTCGCATTAGTTAGCTTAGAGAAGAAAGCGCTTTCCCTTCCCGGGCAGAAGAAATCGATCATACACATGGCTCTCTTTTCTCTAAATTACCTTTATGTACAAGTTCTTTTTTAAGATCATTAAATATGCATCAAAACTTACTATATTTAAAAAATATCTACCTGTGTTTAAAAATGTGCTCAGTTGCCAGTGTTCACTTAAAAGTAATAACATGCTTGAGTCCGGGTTAAACATTTATGGGCCGCCCCAGTGGCGCAGTGGTTTAAGCGATGGCCTCTGATCATTCGTCCGAATGGAGTCCGTGTTCGAATATCGAAGAGGCCTGGATGTTGTACTTGTCTTACGTCAGCTCTCTCCCTTCGCTGGAACCAGTGTCCCTAAATTAGGGGCGGGCGACTGCTTGTAGTCCATTGAGTTGCTTATGGTGGTCGTTAAACCTGGAATGTAAAAAAAAAAAAAAAAAAAACATTTATGTACACTCTGTATTGTATTTTAGATGTATCGCTGTTCTGTCCAGTTCAGAATTCAGGGCAGAGTCTTTTTTTTCATGTGCATCATCTGATGTTTTAAGCCGCTGTATGTTTGTTGGAAGGGAATCTATTTCGGTGTTCTTCCATGGTTATTAGTGAGCATTTGCTGCACATTCTTTTTTGGAATGTGCACTGATGTAAGAAGGAAAACTTTCATCATTCGGAGAAAAGTCATTATAAGTCTCCACGAAATTCTGGATGAAAGTTGAAAAGTGTTTTTTTTATGGCCCTTGTGAAGATACAGAATGCGGATTTCGTACTTTTGCTATTAAAAATAAATAAATTACAAATTGGAACGGAAAGCAGAACTTTTTGTGCTCAAACAACGGCTTAATGCGATTTTTTTTCTTGCTGGGAAGCTTTTTGCTCCGTTCTGTGCAAGCAAAGCGGAAACACATTTGAGATTGATAAGCAATGAGAAGCAAATTGGCTACTGCTTTGAGCAATCTGGATGTACATTCATCATTCTCAATACGTATGTTATTTGTGCCTGGACTTATTGCATTCTTATCGATTTCATAAGACATGTACAGAAGAAAATTCCAAAGATGAGCGTTTCCTTCATCAGATGTATTCAAATATTTGATATGTGTTTTTCTAATAACTACAGCTCCCCATTCGTATCTAGGTGTTTTCTTTTTGAAATGAAGTTCCTTTGCAGGTTCTCATAAAGTTTTGGTTAATATTAAAGAAGGTTAAATGTGTGTTGTTTAATTACTTACTTAAGGTTAACTGTGTATCTCTTCATTAGTTCTTACTAATCTTGTGAATATATACACTATATTAACAAAAACGTTCAGACACTGCCAAATATTTGCGTAAGTGCTAAGAAGGGTTCCGCAGGTAGGACCGCTGTGAGTGTGGAGGCTGAGATGTTCTGTTGTGTTATCAGTAATTTTGAAGCGGATATGCGACATGGATGGGAACTTTTGAGTTCCAGTGTGGGCTGGTCTTAGGATTTAATTTGACTAATGTTTCCATACAGATCATTGCAGCTAAACTAAACAAACCAAAATCGGCTGTGCGTGATGTCATGAAGGAATGTAAGCAGGTTGGTGCAACTACAGCAAAAAAAAAAAAAACATTCACGGAGGCCGCACAAATTGGCAGAACGTGACAAAAGACCCATGGTAAGAAATGATAAGAAATTCCATTCTACCTCTGCTATTTCCTTCGCTTTTGAAGTAGGAAATGCTTGTAATGGCTCGGTTAGTACCATAACAATCCGCACAAAGTTGCACAGTGTGGGTTATTATGGTAGTTTGGCGGCACACAAGCCAAACATCACTACTGTGAATGCGAATTCCCGTTTAGAGTGGAGTGTCTCACGTCATACACCACACAACAGAAAATATTTCGTATATGCTACAAGTAAAACATTGAGACTTCTCAGATACGTTGCGCAATGTAACAGAAATGATAAGAGCGGTTAACATTCGTGCAGTTAAAATTCAAACGTTACAGACAACACCGTCAATACACGATAAAAACTTATGAAAGGGGGAAAAACCATTTACAAGTCAGGTAAAATTTTACTAAAAGTTAAAATAGTTACAGATTAAAAGTGAAATCTTTTCGGAGCACTATGTCCATCCTCAAGCTACAATAGCATGTGCCAGTGTGCTCTATATAAATACAATGTCCAAGAGCTTCCATGACGTAGGAAAGATTTTTGAAGAGTACCCATTCCGCACTGTAGCGGAAATGAGGTTGCAAAAGGAAGTTCATCAACGTTACACAACTGAACCACATATGGTTAGTTATGACATAAATTTAAAAAACTAGTTTTTCAGTATTTTCCCTTTCATAAGTTTTTATGCTCGCTAAATATAAAACCGTCTTTGCACGTTGTACGAAATGTACGTGAGGCACATAATGGGTCAAATACTTTAATTAAAATGCTCTATACATGAGATAAAAACATTAGTACTGTCGGACTACTTTAGTCCATCATCACATGTAGTACAAAGATATGAAAGCCGTCACGGTATATACAGATGTGCAAGAGCATGTTACGTGGGGAATCATGGGGAAAATGTTAATTACGTGACCAAGTGACTTAGACAGTGGTAATCATGGTACAATATATAACTTTATAATACGTTTTTCCAGGTAGAAGGTATGTCATAGTCATTGCAACAGTTTTCTCGGTGTTTCAAGATTAAGATGCTTTCGGTCATAAGAATTAGTGATTTAGACCTTGGGGTTGCAATAATTTTTGCGTTGTCCCAATCTGGAATATGAGTTCCATTATAGGCATTACGCGATAAAGCAGTATTTTGTTGTGTGGTCTACGCCCTATATTGGTGTTCCCGTAGACGGCACTTGAAATTTCTAACTGTAGATCCTATGTAGCTTGAGGAACAATGACCTGTATTGAAGTGGAATATAATATATACCCCATTTCTGTTTCTGAGGGTTTTTTTCTTTATCCTTCCTAATTAATGTAAATAGATTAGTAGTACGCAGTCCAAATCCTATATGAAAGTGATTACAAATATTTCCCAAAGAGACGTTCAATGACGGTGTTGTCTTCAACTTTTGGAATAACAGTATTATTTCAGAAACCTTACGGTTACGCCAAAATATCCTCAAACGCTACATAACTTTGAAACATAACAAATACGTTACAGTGAAACGTCTCTGTAACTTCAACATACCAACTTCATGTTACTGTTACAAATCTGAAAAATATTTGTAACTTCGTTACATTACTGTTATGTATTTGAAAAATGTTTGTGGCATCATCATATTACTGTTACGTATTTACTAGGTTGAACATTATAGTTTTAATAAACTTTGTAAAATCACAATTAAAAATATTACACTCGGCAACTGTTTCAAAAGAAACAACAGTCGTATCACGAGTTGTCTACGTTTTCACAAGTTCAACGCAGTCCGCTGTCCACTGGGAACAGTGGCAGCGTTTCTATATTGATAACAAAATAAGTAAAAATCGGTCCCGAATGAGGGTGTCGAATTTCTATTATACATGTGGAATAGACTGCATTTCAGCGAAAAAAAGAAAGAAAATCAAATTCTTCATTTCTCTAAATGCCTACCAATATAAAATTTCTCAGCTTCAAGTAAAAAAAAACCATGCTGGTATAGTATACTAATACAACACAGCCATCCACTTAGATTCTATAAAATGCATTTTCGAATTTAAAATTATAGTAATCAAAGCAATTACTTACGTTCAGGTGATCTTGAATCACAAAAAAAAGGATGAAATATTAAATGAACTAATTAGCTAACTCGAGTTTGACAGTATCACCAAAGAATATCCCAGTAGCACATGGAAACACGACTACGAGAGTGCTTCGGTGAAATGACATAACTGCGCATGAGCATCCACGCCGTTGCCAAACCTAGGATCTTAAATATCGCCGGAATGTAACTTCAAGGTAGCAATTATGCACAATGGAAACTATAAAACAGTAGTATCGGTGACTGCCATTTTTAACGAAACCGTTATGTACAAAGGGATGTTATGTTTCAAAATAGATGTTGCTGAAACGTAATTGTAAGATATCTCTGAAAGTGTAACGAAAATGAGAGATTTCAACATTATTGATACATATCTGAAACGTTTTGTGCTGTATGGGACTTGTACTGTGAGCGACTTGAAAATTTGAAAGCTGTTTTTGGGAGTGATAATTCACGCTTTTTACTCTTCCAATCGGATGGGTGTGTTTGAATTTGGCGAGAGTACTGCGAACGATTTAGGTCGAACTCTGTTCTTTCACCTGTTAAGTTCGGCGGAGGCTCCATCATGGTATGGAGTTGTTTTTCGTGGATGGGACTCGCCCGTTGGTTAATATACCACAAACCATACACTCTGAAGTGTACCTCGACGTTCTGTATAATTCTGCGCTACCAAGAATGTGGCAGTATTATGAAAATGACAGTTGTCTCTTTCAACACGATGAAGTTCCCTGCCACACTGCATGGCGTGTGTGCAGAACTAGTTTCTTGAAAATGAGATGGAATCGAATAAACAAAGATATCGCTCTTTCCACGTTTTATCAACACATAGCAACCGTATGCCATTACCAGCGCATGCCTCAGATCACAAGCAGATAAAGCATGTGTAGGATGCATTGGGGAGACGCACTGCAGGCAGTTAACCTCATTCCGGAGCTTTCGAGGAACTCCGATCTGCTCTTCTTCATGAGTGGGATTTGCTGCCCCATAGTCTTTTTGTTTCCCTTATGAATAGTATGAGACATGGACATGACACTTGTACCGCTGTGAGAGCTGACCATACGTCTTACTCTACCGTTGTACAAAAATCATAAGCGCCCCTGGAAAATTCTTTCTGTTTTCACCATTTTGAACTTTTTGTACGTTTTACTGGTTCATCATTTTTTTGTGATTTCTAATACGCATTTAGTTCCTCACTAGCATATCTATGCATAGTAAGCAACCTATTTCGTTGTGCCTTTTAGTTTTTGTAATTCAACACTTTTAGTCGGTTATGCTTATCTTATGGACATCAGTGTATATTATATAACTTGTCAACATAGATATCAACTAGGCAAAGGTAATGTATCAGCAAACCAACCTACATTATTGCACTCTTTATTAGTTTAGCACTTGCACTTGAGATCATAGAGACAGCTCTTGCTAGAATGGGAACTTGCGTCCGTCAATTCATATAACAATCACAATATACTGTCCACACTCGTAATTTTTTATTACTCAGCATAACATTAGTTCAATTGATCTGCATAACAGCTCTACATACTCCCAACATGCGTCTCTAACAAGCCTTTCTATAATATGCCCTGCTCTAACAAGCCTCTCTGTTATCATGCCCATCATATGCATTTAATGTTTACCTTTTATCATGCTGCGACTCACTGGCAGTGATACCTAACCGAAGAAGCTAACCATGGAAGTAATGTATCGTGCAGTCAGAAAACGTTCAACGAGAAGAAACTATATTTTTGTAAGAACACTGAAGAGTAAAGTTAGTATATTTAGAGATGATGCACGTCACACATCCTTTAAACTTACAATCAAGATCAATCACATTATGTCTGTTTTTTCGAAGCAATTCTTAGGGTTATAGGCAACCGGACGCTTAGAATTTTGAGCAACGCTGAGGGTTATACGCAACCGGACGCTCCGAATTTTGAGCAACTCTAAAGGTTATAGGCAACCAGACGCTACGAATTTTGAGCAACTCTTAGGGTTATAGGCAACCGGACGCTCCGAACTTGAAGCTACTGGTTCTAGTAGAGAGGAAAAGCCAGTGCCATGGGACAAATAAGCGAACAACGAGCAGCCCAGATTCGAACTCAGATTCATTTCGGAAGAACGATTAGAAGCCAACGCATCGAACCACTCAGCTACCGGGGGGACTAAGACCCGACCCGAGAAACTTCTCTGAGTAGCAAAATTTTACATACGAGGTGCGACAATTTAATTCCCGGAACAGCTGCGCAGTGTCGCCCTTGCGCAGAAATAAGGTGTCCATGCGCGTCTGGACATTTTTCAAGTAGTGCACGCGTAAACCTCAGACCAGTAGAGCCATTCGTGAGGGAGCATTTCCGAAAGCAATGTAAATCTCTGTGTGAGTTTTGGGGTCAGAATGAGTGATAGAAATATTGAGTAGCGCATTAACATTCAGTTCTGTGTGACGATCTGTAAAAGTGCTACTGAATAGTTAGAGCTATTGAAAGTGGCGTAAGGCGAGGATCTTCAGTAAAAGTTAAGCGTCTTTGAGTGGTATAACAGCTGAAAAAAACACGCATGTGACGCTCGCAGCTCATGACTATGCTTGTGTATTTTTTCGATCATAAGGGGATAGTTCATCAAGAATTCATTAAAAAAGGGAAAACTGTCAAACAACAATGCTATTTAGAGTTGTTGAAATGGTTACGAGGTTCCTTCTGTAGGAAAAGAGTTGAACAGTAGCCTAGCAATCCCCGAAGTCCTGATGCGCTCAATGTGCAAGACTTCCTGGTAATTATCAAATTGGATCATACACCCTGTTCCTCCTAACTAAGCCCCTTGTGAATTCTGGCTCTCACAAAAATAAAAACGACTATGAAGGACGAAGATTTTCAGCTGACATTTCTGATATCCAGGGTAACGTGAAAAAAAGAAACTCAAGAGTGTTCCAGAAACAGAGTTCCAGGTATGTTTCCAGCAATGGCAAAGGCATCTAACTACACTGATGGCAACCCAAAATGCAACACCAAGGAGGACACGAGATAGCAAAGCCAGATTTACTGGACACATAACAATAGATACAAAGATGAAACCATTGAGCTTACAGGCCCGTGCGACTTGCGGAACACGCAGACATCAATAGTTCGTGTGGCCCCCATGGCTGGCAATAACGGCCGCCCCTCGCCGCGGAATCGAACGAAAGAAGTTTTGAATGTGGGCTTGGGGTATGTCGGTCGAGGCTGCTTCCACACGTTGCCACAGTTCATCAGGTGTAGCCGCGGGTGGGGCTTGCCGAGCCACTCGGTTGCCGATCAGCGACCAGACGTGTTCGATGGGCGACATATCGCGAGAACAGGCGGGCCCCGCCAACAGTGTCATCTACTGGGCCGTGAAGAATTGTTGCACGATGCGTGCCACGTGCGGGGGCGCATTGTCCTGTTGAAACGTGGCCGCTGGAAGGTCGTGCAGGTAAGGGAGGACTACAGGCTCCAAAACGTCAGAGATGTAGCGGTGGCTGTTGAGTGTACCGGCGATGCGTACCAGAGGGGTGCGAGTGTCATATCCAATTTCGCCCCAAACCTTAACACCAGGCGACGGACCGGTATGGCGATGCATAATGCAGGCGTCATACAGGCTCTCGCCGCTGTGCCGCCACACGCGGATCCGACCATCGTGGTGTTGCAGGCAGTAGCGGGATTCGTCGGAGAAGACAATGTCGTGCTATTGCGTAGTCCAGGTGCGGCGTTCACGGCCCATTGCCACCGCACTCTCCGGTGGTGTAACGCCAATGGTAATCGGAGAAATGGGCGCCGTGAGACAAGTCCCCGCTTCTGCAGACGACGTCGAACGGTACGTGCTGACACAGGTTGTTGCGCAACACACCTTAATTCCTGCGCTGACGTTCGTGGTGTGGAGCCGTCAATGCCCGCCACACAACATGCCGGTCCTCTCGATCGGTGCTGTGCCGCGGCTGCGGCAATCGTTCACGTCGGTCCGTCCGTCCCTCCTGCACCCAACGAGTCCATACTCGCCTCACTGTGGCTGGATGTCGTCCCACACGAGCGCCGATGTCTCGGTACGATAAACCGCTGTCGCGATAAGCCACTATTCATCCTCTGTCGAACTCCGAAACGAGCCAGCAGGAAGCTTCCCACGCACAGGTCCGGCAGTACAACACACTTCCACTACTTACACACCGCCTTCTGTGCACCCTTCTTATAGTGCTTCTCGGTGGCGTGCCGGGCGCACATGATTTGCATATGCACTGCAATGCTAATCGTTTGCATGTCCTCTCGCGGGCGAAGCATGCTGCTAATTTAAGGCCAATCGGATGCTTCCTTCTTGGTGTTGCATTTTAGGTGGCCAGCAGTGTAAATGCGTAGTTGCGGAAGGGGATTACTTCGGAGGTGACAGTAGTTTCTTCCGGTGCATTCCAGGAATTGAATTATCACACCTCGCATACGTATCTCTGTTGGAAACATTGTGCGGTTGAAGAGTTCTTTGAAGAAAGAACTAGAAGGGAATCTTTCCTACGGTTGTACTTGATGTTTAGCTTAAAACAAAGCTCGCAAGATGGAGCGAAATAATTTCCTCCTGAAGTGTTAAAAATGGCCATTAAACACGTAAATAATGAAGCCACAAATCTTCTTACATAAGTTATACAATCCTGAGACACGACATTATGGCCATCAATCTAACAGAGATACAAATTTTGAAGATGACAATCCGTTTTTTGGTGTAAATATGACAAGGATGGTTAGTCACACAATATCCGAAAACTGGAAAAGTTCGTCGTCCTGGAGCGGGAATCGAGCCCGCGTCTCCCAGAAAGCGCCCGGGTATTCAACCCAATACACCACACAGAACGACCAAGTCTCAAGTTTCCGATTAATTTAAATATAACCATCACAGGATTCTTTCATTCATGATTTGTCTGCACCTCCGGGCAATCACGGGATTGAATTCTTAACCTCCAGATTCGCTAAACATGAATGCCGGTTGCTTCGACTAGCGAATCCTGTGAGGTTATATTCAAATAGATTGGAAACTTGAAACTTGGGTGGTGTAGTGCTTAGCATACCCGGACGCTATCTGGGAGTCGCGGGTTCGATTCCCGCTCCAGGACGAAGAAATTTTCAAGTTTTCGAATATTATCTGACTTACCATCTTGTCATATTTACACCAAAAAAAAAACGAATTGTCATCTTCAAAATTTGTATTATATGGTGTAATCCCGTATTTCATTTCATTCAGAACAATGAGCTGTTTACAATTTCGCTGCAACAACAGCTTCCTCCAATCGTGGCATTGTCTCTGCTAGACCGCGAAAGGTTCCCTCAAGTATTTGCAAGCTAAACAGAATGGCGTCTCGGAGTTCTGCAACGGAGTAAGGCACCGGTACAGACAGGCGAATGATACCTTCTACTGGCTTTTACCAAATGTATGTATGAATTCAAGTCGGAAGAATTTGGCGTCTAAGAAAGCACAGAAAGTGCTTCAATATGATCCTGGAGCCATTCTTGTAGAATACTTACTTGTCTGTCTGAACGATTCCAGTACCACTCGGATAAAATGGCTTCATTTAGAGACACACTTGCTCCAGAACATTACCAAGGCATTACCTGGCAGTGGAAGTGCGTTAAATGGGGATGTGGTCACCCATGGTGCCCATGAGAACAATCCTCATACAATGATTTAGCAGCTGCTGTCATATTTACATTCAAATGTGCAGTCTGGTAGAAGGTGTTTACCCACACAGCGTCAAATACGGACGTCCTTATATTCAAGGGGAAATCCAAATTCATTGGACGAGGCGATTTCTTTTTCAACTTTTCCAGGTTCCATCAACGCGTTCTGGTACTCAATAAAGTTCACGATGATCATCATCAGCTCACGATGATGATCTGTCAGTATTGCCACATCAACCGGTCGTCGAATTCTTAGCTCTTTCCATTATAGCTTTCGTTAGATTGTATGCTGATTAACATTTCTCTGTGTGCCTTAGTTTTCGTGACCTGCCCTTAATTGGGAGATCATATGCCCTTTGTTCTTCCCGCATAGCAGGTGTCAAACAATGGTGATTTTCCTTTTCCCCGCGACCGCGAACAGCTGACAATGGTTGCCCCATATTAGTTGCGCCACTACGCATTTCTTCTACACACCATGGCAAGTCCCGCCTTTTCCTCTTTGCAGAGGTGAACTGCCACTCTATCCTGCATCGTCTCTCTCCCCCCCCCTCTCTCTCTCTCATATACACTATATTGACAAAACTCAACGGACATTTAGAAGAGAAATTCAACACAGTATTTATTGACATACATTAGTAGGGTGTCGGTCCCTGTTTCGCCTTAATGCATGCACTGACCCTTCGAGACATGCTTCCGACAAGGTTTTGGAACACAGCGATAGGTATGCGCTTCCATTCAGTACATAATGCTGCAGCTAACTGTTGCTTACTAGTAGGCCTTGCTTTAGGGCTCGGTGCATTATCTAGCTGGTACGAACAAGGCTCGTTTTCATAGTATTGCCGAAGAGTTGGTAGGGCATAATTGTCCAGAATATCGAGGTAGACGTGCTGGTTAACAGGTTTGTCCACGATAACCAACGCGCTAGTACCATACTACGAAAAACAACCCCACACGAGTACACTGCCAGCTCCAAACGTGGCCGCAGGAACAGTACACTGTGGTAAATAGCGTTCCCCCGACTGCCGCCATACCTGCACACGGCCATCAGTCTGACGGATCGTGTATCTGGATTCATCAGTCCATTGGACCCGTTTCCACTGATCTACGGTCCACGATAAATGCTCTTTACACCATGCTAAACGACGAGTAGCATTCCCAGTGGAGATGAAAGGCTAAAGGACAGCCTCACGACCACGGTTTCCCATGGAATGAAGTTCTCTGCGAATGGTACGTGTATATACCGAGATTCCAGCATTTTTACTCACCTGCACACTGAGGTCTTGTGCAGTACTCCGTCGATTAGCTGTAACGATTCTCCTGGGGCTACAATGTCCTCTATCACTGATTTTCTTTGGATTGCCAGTACGTTTTGCTGCTTCAGGCACGCCATGTGTCTTCCACTTATTCAATACATCCAAAACAGTTGACTTGGGTATGTTTAATCACCTCTCGGTTTCTGATATGGACAACCCACTAATATAACACCCAACAATCTTTCCTTTCTCAAAGTCAGTTCTCTCCCTCCGCGACATTTTTACTCAACCTACAACGAAGTGAATTTCTCCGTCATTTTTATCCGCGCCGGGGTTCGAACCCGAGGCCGCTTATTCCGGAACAAGTCGCTCTACCAATAAAGCTACGCGGACGTTTTATTCTGATTCCTATCTGCCTTTATGTCGTGTGCGTCCTTCTGGCTGGTACGTCACATCTCCTGGTACGTTACATCATCTCCCCCTTATTTTGTTTTTTTTTTCGAAGTGCTGCTCTTATTTTTCCTATCTCGCGGTGTGGAAATAACATCACACCAATGCGAGATTTTGAACGGTCGGATCATCCGGATAGTTCGGGCTCCATTATAACGAAGTAAATTGCTCCGTCATTTTTATCCGCGCCTGGGTTCGAACCCGAGGCCGCTTATTCCGGAACAAGTCGCTCTACCAATTAAGCTACGCGGACGTTTTATTCTGATTCCTATCTGCCTTTATGTCGTGTGCGTCCTTCTGGCTGGTACGTCACATCTCCTGGTACGTTACAAACCTCACAGTGCGATATGATCGTGGTCAGCGGCAGGCTTGTTTTTATACCGTTTGCAGCTGTACCACGCATGTTAACAACGCAGCGGATCCGTTCTTTTGCTTTTGAAGGGGTGTCCGGTGGTTTTTGTCATTATAGTGTGTATATAATCAGGGGTGATCATAATGATCTCTCCCATGAGTGTGTAAGAACGCTTCGGCACGACGTCACTGCTATGTGCTGTGGATGATATGCACTAATGGCAACATGTGTGGTTATAATATTCTGCCCCATGATTGCATAAGAATCATTCGACATGATGTCAGTACTATGTACTGTGGACACGTCCACTCTTGCAGACAGAGGTGATCATGGTCACCTAACTAATGAGTGTAGGAGAAACCTTTGACATGACGTCACTGATGCAAGCTGTGAGACTCCTGCACTATTGGAGAAAGGGGTGGTCATGATCTGGTCCAAGAGTGTATAAGAACCCTTCGATGTGACGTCACTCATGCGAGCTGTCTGACGCTTACAATAGTGGAGGAAGGGGTGGTCTTAATGATCTCGTCCGTGAGTGTATAAGAACCATTCGATATGACGTCACTGCTACATGTTGTGGGACGGCAGAAATAATGGAGACAGGGCCACGGGTGGCCTAGTGGGCAACGTTCGGGACTACCACGGAAAGGACCTCAGGTTCGATTCCAGCAGGTACGAACGCTCGATCCACTAAATATCCGCCGTGCGTCGGATGGGCACGTTAAGCCGTCGGACCCCGGGTACTGACACCCGGTAATAAATAAGGGCGTCTTCCTCCCCTTTCTACTTCGCTTCCGTGTCACTTTCCTCTCGGGCAATCTAGCCCAAATCTCCTAGCTTCCTATTTCTAAGGGATGTTTAAGACCTGGGGTCAGACACTCCCTTCCTAAAATCCTCTACTTATGATCATTTGATCATAATGGAAACAGGAGTGGTCATAGTATGGCTAGTGAGTGTATATTGATTATTTGATCTTGCCGGGGAAATATCTGTTTTATGTTTTAATGTACTTGTAATCTACAGGTTTTATATATTTACAACACAAGACCGTTTCTTTCTGCAATCCGCCGGTGCCACCCACCGGAGCGATTTTCATGATATTTTTTTAAATGAAAGCTACTGACCCACAAAATTGTTATCGCTAATTTTTATTGTCATAAGTAATTATTTTTTATGTTACCATGGTATTTTCTTTGTACAATCCCCGGTAAGTAGGACGATACACGAGAAATCGGGAACTACTTGAATGCGTTCTGATTCAGTAGTACAGCCAAAAATAATAAAAATTAAACGAAATGGCTTATGTCCACTGGAAAGAAGTAAGCTTCCCAACGGTGAAAGAATTAACGAAAGCGGTTCAGTAGTTTTCGAGATTAATAAAAAACAAAATCGTATATTACCGTGAACTACTTTCTTTCGCGTTGGGTGTGATCCGGTTTTATGTAAACAAAGCGGAACGATACACGGGAAATCGGGAGCTACTTAAAATCGATCTGATTCGGTAGTACAGCCAAAAATAATAAAAAAATAATAAAAAAGTAATAAAAAACAAACAAAATGGTTTATGTCCACCTGAAAGAAATAAGCTTCCCAAGGGTGCAAAAACTATCCAAATCCATTCAGTAGTTTTTTGAGATTACCTCAAACACACAAACAAAGTTTCTATCTTTATATATTAGTATAGATTATATAATGATACAAAAAAATCGTTAAAACCAAACTGGTAAAATAAATCACATTTTTAACCCCATTATGTAGTTATGTAGACACGATATCATTTCGGTTCACTGAAAGAATACCCCAATACTCTAATGCAAGCCCGTCAACAACGGGTAAGCAGATGTTTATACAATAATGAGGAACGTCATCGTTAAATTCGTAAACGAGTGGTTGTAAAAACTAATGGGAATATTACGAAAATTTTGTTGTTGGTGACCCATCTTACACACTGCTCATTATTAATTCAACCGTTTATATATTTATACATTTTATTACGATTCGTGTCATATGAAAAGAAAAAATTCAGCCACAGCTTTTTTAACCGTGCATGGCACGGGTTACGGACTGGTAATAAATTTAATCCAATTTAAGTCATCGCTAGTAAGTCCTTGGAACATCCCCTGTCGCGCAATGGTCAAAACGCTGGCTTCTGACCGTTTGTCCGAGACGGGTCTGTGTTCTGATCCCGGTACGCATGGATGCTTTGTTCGTCTTACGATACTGGCTGTCTCCCTTCGTTCGAACCAATGACCCTAAATTAGCGATAGGAGAATGCTTATAGTCCATCGAGTTTCTCATGTTGGACGTTAAACCTCTAAACAAAAAAAAAATTGTACAAATGAATCGTTGGATGGAAATAAGCTAAACGAAATATCGATGCCTATGTTCAACCAGACATTACGTTGAATTTATGTTGTTTCACTGTTCATGTGCTGCTTTGGATATTTCTGCTTCCTTTAGCCTGTTTGTGGTATTCCGTGCTTTGGTGCCTTTTTCTGTTTCTTAACTTATGCATCCTTGGCAAGATAGGCTGTGTTTCTACGAAACACAAGTCCGAAGTATAGTCGGCAGTTATCTGTCTCTTATATCAAGTTATGCCGCTTAGCTGGTCTGTTTTTTGCTTAAATTCCAAGTCTTTTGAAAACAAAACCAAAGAGAAAACACTAGCATTGTAGAATCAAGAGTACATTGAAATGTGTTTTTTTTTTTTTTCATTTTCTGTACCAATCCTACTTCAAAAACTCCTTTTTTTTCCGGAATCTCTCTTTGTCTATGAGCGGAATGAGAACGGAAATGCGACTTCTGTTTTTTGTTTGGAGAAAGTGTTGATACATTTTTCATTTTGGAGACTTGTGGGGCGTTCAACAGATTAAATGTAACATAAAGGATTATTTAACGAGTTAGTTCGTATTTGAAGTATCTTTGACTAACCTAATAACGGCAGAAAGAGAAAAAGAGCGAAAATGCCGCAATCTACGAAGTGCACAGTATTTGGAACATTTCCAGATCAGCGGGAAACCATGTGTTCCATTTTTACCCTCTCTTCTTTTCAACGTCCTTTTTATTTCTTTGCAGACGCTCCTTATAGCAGAATAAAAGGAGTTGATGATATCTGCTTTTGTTTTTTGTTAGTGACTCTAATGCTTTAACCACATAACGATGTAAACATAAACTTCGTTTTTTCGACGACCTATTTTTGAACCGCGAGTAATTTATACATCTTGTTGAATTACTTTCCAATTTTTGTATTTTCTACTGGGAATAAACTTTTATCGTAAAAGGAACTATATGCTTTACGGATAATGTTTTTTAACACTCTTCATGCATTTCCCGAAACTCCTTAGGGTGATCACTTTTATCATATGGTGACATATACAGTCGTGGCCAAAAGTCCTGCACCAGTAAACCGAAAGTCAATTTTTGATGTCTGAAGTCAACTTATACAGCGTAATGGTAAAGTCAGGAAGATATATTATACATCATTTTAAAGAACATCTTATTCTGAATTCAAATATGTTTACAGAATGTTATTACCTGTAATAGAAATGAAGTTACAAGCAAAAATGTGCAAGTGAGGAAACAAATCCAGTTCTGAAAAAGCGTTAGCGCCCCTCTAATCCACTATAGCTTTCTCCGAGGTCCGCTAGTGAAATATAAAAGGATGTAGAATCGTCTGGTGACTTTGAACGCAGCTTCTTATAGTCAGTTGATGGAAGGTTATGCTGAATTCCTAGTGGTAGACCCGAAAATTAGTCCTGCCTCTTCAACCCAGGGCAAACATTATTACTTTGCATGAACTTGGATTCAGAAGTCGCAAAATTGCTGTTAAATGTGTCTGTGATCATTACACTGCCTTGCGCACTATTAAAAGAGTTGAGGAAACGGGATGTGTGGGAAACAGAAAAACAACAGGTCGACCAAGGCTGTGTACTGAACGTGATGGTCGTATATTCATTCGTCGTTCTTTAAAATCAAGATTTAGAACAGACACTGATTTAAGAAATGAGAGGGGGAATGAAGTAGGCATTATTGCATCTGGATGTACAGTTCGTCGTAGGCTACAAGAAAATGGACTGACTGCACCAAAAGCTGCACGAAAACCATTCCTTACTGGACAACAACGGCTCAAAAGAATTGCTTGAGCTAAGACACACAAGAATTGGACCGTTGATGAATGGAAGAATATTATTTTCAGTGATGAAACAGCTGTTACTATTTTCGCTATTAATGGAAATAATTATGTACGTCGTCGGGCTGGTGAAAGATATAAGGCATGCTGCACGCAGCCGACAATCAAGCATCCACATTCGGTGATGATATGGTCCTGTATTTCAGCCAGTGGTGTTGGTCGTCTGCACATTGTTGATGGCACATTGAATGGATCGAAATATGTGGATATTCTGGGGTCCAAATTGTTACCATCTGCACAAGACATTGGTTTGCGGAATTTTATCTTTCAGGACGATAACGCGCCATGTGATCGGTCAAAGTCGGTTGACGAGTGGTTTAATCGAAACGTTATAAGAAAATGTCAGTGGTCGACACAGTCACCGGATCTTAATCCCATAGGGAATCTGTGGGTGAGATTGAAACAAAAGATCCGTCAATAAGGACCCACATCTAGAACAGCATTAATTGAGTCTGTAAGGGCCGTATGGCACCGTGTTATCACCAATGGAGAAATACTCATTAGTTCCATGCCAGGAAGGTGCACTTTGTTACTAAGAAACCTTCTTGGTAAGGGATTCTTGATTTGCATATATACACTCATCGTCAAAAATATCCAATAAAATATTAAAGCGTATTTTGCTTCTTGGTAAGGGATTTCAAGTGTCCTTCAAGTTTCAATAATGTACTGTACAGAATTTTTACGTTAAATTCATTGTATGCTAATTTCACAAATTCCACTATTTTTTGCTTTTTATGACTAGACGCTGTACATTTGCTTGTAACCTCACATCTGTTGCTGATAATAGCATTATGTAAAAACCTTTGAATTCAGCATAAGATTTCCTTCAAAATGATGTATAATATGTATTCCTGACTTCACCATTACGCTGTATAAGTTGACTTCAAACATCAAAAATTGATTTTCGGTTTACTGGTTCGGGACTTATGGCCCTGATTGTATATAAATACAATGAAATTAGTATACTTAGATTAAAATTGGAAATAATAAGTAAGTATTCTTACTGTAAATGAAGTAAGAATGTTTAATTTTATTTCCACTTTTAGTCTAAGTATGTTAATTTCAAATTTTCTTTTATTACAGTAATAAATGTTTTATTAAGATATTGTATTCTTTCTGTATTTCGGACATGATCTTTGCGTTGGATCGGGAATGCTAAAATCTGTATCGATTTTACCAGTCGTTAAAAAACGCTAGCATGCATTATGAGGCCAAAAAGCATTCAAAACAACTTGCAAAATATACAAAAATACATAAATACTTTGTTTACACCTTAAAGCTATTGTTAAAACACAATGTATTTTGGTCTTGCCGTCAACATGAAGCAGTGTTGACTAACATTCCTATGATAAGACCAGCCCCGATCGGCTTGCGTCACATGCGCGGCCAGCTGGGATACTAGGGTCATTTGTATGTCTCATGATGTCAAACCTATCCACCAAGTTTCATTCCTGTCGGTTACTTCTTTCTGGGCGCAACTATTTTTTTGACGATGAGTGTACATATGTATATATATAGCATCTCTTTTTTGACGGGTCAGGCGGTCTTTTTGCTTCATTTATACGAGAGTTTTTCCAAGAACGTTTATCGAATCATTACAAGGAATAGTTCATTTTTGATTCTCTAGTTTTACGGAAAGTTCTTGATTTGCATCGTCAAAAACATAGTTGCACCCAGAAAGATGTCTTGGATTGCAATGCTATTCTGGAGGAAGGTAAAGGTTACTAGGAAAAATAAATGATTAAACATTGAGAGAGATGTGGGCAATATTTATTGAGCTACACGCCAATAAGTACGGTCTCTCAGTATGGGGTCGGGTCGCAATGTTTGTTTAAACAGCATGCCAGACGTCTCAGATTCTTAGGTTCCTAATGGTGTCGTACGATAAGCCATCCCACGCAGCTTAAATTTTCTCACACAGTTTCTGAAGATTGTGCGGTAGGGGTAGAATGTGGATAGCGCGTCGAATAGAATCCCACACAATTTCAATCGGCGGTAGTTCTGGCGATGCGGCTGGCCATGGCAGAGTGTCAGTGCCTTGAAGGCAAGCTCTTGAGACAGCAGCAGTGTATGGACGAGCGTTATCATGTTGGAAAATCGCACCGGAGTGAGCGTGCAGAAAAGGCGGGCCACTTGTTGCAGGACTTCAAGAACGTAACGTTGGGCTGTAAAAGTGCCTGTTATGAGCACCAAAGGTGGTCTTGCATTGTAGTCAATTGCACCCCACACCATGACACCCGGCGTTCTGGACGTATGACGCTCGACAACAAACCGTTCATCTTGGTGCTGACCACGGTACTTCCACTCACACGGATTCGTTGGTCGTCTCTTCCACGACAAAAGCGAGACTCGTCACGGAAGATCACCCGCTAACATTCTGAGTGGCTCCATGACGGTCTGGCACGACACCATTGCAATCTTTGGCGACGATGGAATGGTGTAAAGGGTAGTCGTCGTAACGGTCTACGTGCGTGTAGTCCTACATCGGACAGCTGTCTGCCAATGGTGCTGGAACTAATTGGACGATGCATGGAGGGCACCACTGTTTGCTGAATATCCGCAATCATGGCTGTTGGGCCATTCCACCAATGTCGGACAACCTTTCGGTCCTCTCAGCGTGGGTCGTCTAGGTCTCCCAGTCCTTTCCTGTCGCTTCTGTGTGCCTTGTTCTATCCACTGCCGCCAACAGAGTTCTATGGTAATATCCGCACGAAGGGTATGGCGCAAAATACGGCGATAAGACCATCCCGCTTCCCGGAACCTGACGGTACGACCCCTCTCAAACTCCTCCAACTGCTCGTATTGCTTAGAAACTTTTCTCCGAGGAATATTTCACTTGCAAAAGATGTAACCAACACAACAGCACGAGTCAGAATGGCAAAAAAGCGCAACGGGACGACTTTATTTAATCTGTCAGGCACAGCCCTATGACCCCTACCGGCTTGCGTCACATGCGCGGCCAGGTGGGATGCTAGGGTCATTTGTATGTCTCATGAGCTCAAACCTGTCCACCAAGTTTCATTCCTGTCGGTTACTTCTTTCTGGGCGCAACTATTTTTTTGACGATGATTGTATATATGTATATATATATACATACACTCATCGTCAAAAAAATAGGTGTGTATATACACAACTTTATAAATAACAAGAGAAGATTTTTTTGTTTTTCTGTTTTTTCAGTTTCATTTTTATTCTTATTTTTATTTTTCTACGTTCCTGTCTTCACAATTTTTTTGTTCGATTTTCCTTTATCGTTGTTTCATAACTCGAGAACTCAAAGAAGCATGGAGCGATGGTGTAACCAGGAGAGATAAGAAGAGGAACTCGTGGATCAGAAAAATGACAAGAGTGGAAGACATCATGAACAGAGTTAAATCCCTGAAATAGCAATGGGCTGGATATACTGCCAGAAGGACAGACTATCGATGGACAGCCGAAATTTTAAATTGGTTTCCAAGGGACAGTGAAAGACCCAGAAGTGGATGAAATTCGAAAGTATGCGGGAGTAACATAGTGGAGACGGGCACAAGACAGACCGTTGTGCAAGAGGCTTGGAGCGAACTTCGTTTAGCAGTGGATTGATAATTGTTGACAATGATGATGATGATGATGATATATATATATATATATACATATATACTGTATATCTTGTACGTTTGCCATAGTTAATAATCAAAATGTTTAGCTCAGTTTGTGCAAGTAAAAAAAATAACAATATTCTGATAAATCATTGGAATGGACTAGAAAAATAGCTTAGTTTAAATTGGAATCGTCGATTTCTTTTTGGCAGCTTATGCAATTTTTAAGTTACCAAGAACATATTGGGGTAAAACAAAAGTTCTTGCCGTCCGCGTACATAAAAAGACAAAGCCGTTTTTTACTTACACAATGTTTTACTTCAATTTATTGCATTGTCTCCATTATTGGTAGTGACATGTTCTCATCGTAGTTAACTATTTCATTGCCTTTGGCAGAAAGTATCTTCCTCGGATTGAATATAATTCTGCTCTGAGCGCAATTTTTGAAAAACGGGTGGTTGTAGTTACGGTGAATACGATTACTAAGGCAAAACTTCCTGGTCATGTTCCTGCAATTTTGTGCTGTGTCTCCCTATTCACACGAGGTTTAGTGTTATCGCGATGCATGACAACACTTTTCGAATGCATCAAACTGGGACGCTTAGATTTCAAGGCCTCGTTTACTTTGCCAAGTTACTGGGAGTTTCCTATAAGTGATCATTTGGTCAGGTGGCAAAGCCTCAAGATTGATAATTCGTTGGCAATCCCATGGAAAGCAGATTATGACTTTCCTAAGGAGGGTTTCAACTTTTGGAGTCGTTCCTGAGGCTTTTCCTCATTTTGCAAAAAGGATTTATTGCGTTAAATACACTGACGGAAAAAAAATCACAACACCACGAAAAAATAGTTGTAGAGGAATGAAATGGCGGCAATACATTTGTATAGGTAGCATATTTAATCGATTAAGGTTTCAAGATCACAGCTTATTGTAAGCGCGAGAAGAGCCATTTTAAATGTGAAATGCTGGTACATTAATAACCGGTGTAACCGCCAGAATGTTGAATGCAAGCACGCAAACGTTCATGCATTGTGTCGTACAGGTGGCGGATGTCAGTTTGTGGGATGGAGTTCCATGCCTGTTGCACTTGGTCGGTCAATACAGGGACGGTTAATGCTGGTTGGGGGTGACGCTGGAGTTGTCGTCCAATGATGTCCCATAGCTTGCAAAGATACGCTTATTATAATTCTACCCTTCGGTTCTATTAGAAAATACTGCTGAAAAAAAGAACTGATCCCGTTGCATTCGTCGTAGTATGCTACTTCTTTGCCGGCTGACAGGTGATGGCGGATCTGCGTTTACCTTTGGCGGCGGCGTACATACTTGGGATTCCTTTGCATATGTGTGTGTGGATCAGAAAAAGAAAGAGGTGATGTGTTGTGACATCGTATTGCGAAAATTTCTGTGCGTGCTTGCGTAAACATTGAATTCATCTATAGTGTTTTTGTTAAATGACAGTACCAACCACCCCATCCACTGTATTGAATATAAAGTAAATAACAGCATTAAACGATAAGCTCATGCTTTTACTTTTCGATTGCTTAATAATATTCCCTGCATCTACGAAACAGCTATGTTCTACAGAGAGCAGAGCAAACCTTGATATAAAACCTATATAAGAGGTTAAATCTGTCCCTAACGCTCTGACGTCATTAAGTATCGACTTTTATCCGTTGGCCAAAATCGGAACTAAGCTCGTCGCTATCGCACGATTCGTAAAATCAAGGAGAAATACCGGAAAATAAAATATAGGTAGTAAGGCAAACGACTTCATTTGTGGCAACACGCACGTGCTCGAACAAATGTCTGCGACGTTTTGTTCTGTTACCTAGGTGTTATGCCTTGTTTTATTTCACTTCCTTCGTGTTGCAGAGAGATAAAATTGCAGCGTAATTTCATAAAAAGGAATCAGCGTTCTTTTGTTTCATAAAAAGGAACAAGTGAAATTATAAGAAAGTAACTGCACGCGTAGTTTTGATTCACTGTGATGAAAATTTTGAAAGTTATTGGCTCCGTGGAATTTTTTCTTGATAGTACAAGATGGAAGAAGATAAAACTGAAAGAACGTTGCTTAAATAGAGAACGACAACGGCGATGGTGTGTAAACCAATCTTCTAATACTTTGTAGTACAAGTTGGAAGATAAATCTGAAAGAAAAGGTCGCTTAAATAGAGAACGACAACGACGATGGCGTTCAAACCAATCTTCTAATACTTTGTAGTACAAGATGGAAGAAGATAAAGCTGAAAGAAAAGGTCGCTTAAATAGAGAACGACAACGGCGATGGCTCGCAAACCAATCTTTTAATAATTTATGACTACAAAACTTGTGGTTTTGAGATAAAATAAAAATACCAACGTTTACCACAATCAAAGGTTTATTATATATCGACTATAGTTTCGCAGAGCTATTGGCTCGGCGTCATCAGGACGAATGTCCCGATGAATCGTCCTGATGATGCCGAGCCAATAGCTCTGCGAAACTATAGTCGATATATAATAAACCTTTGATTGTGGTAAACGTTGGTATTTTTATTTTATCAATCTTCTAATAATTTGCATAACTTGAACGAAGGTAGAGCTGAACACAAACGAAATGAAACTTTTGAAGAAACACAAACCAGATATATTACTGATGCTCTAGCGCATGCTAAACGCAGACAGAAAAATACTTTGGAACAACTACAAGCTCGACCTAATGCAACTGCTTTCTCAGATGCAATTCATCGGCAACAAGAAACTCCAGAAGAACCTCCGGTTCGGCGTACTGCAAATGCGCACTTACAAGCAAATCATCTCCAACCAGAGGCAATTGAACAAAAATGTTTTAGTCAAGTTATTCGAGAAGAGGCAGTTCAATTTGATGAAACTCAAGTGGTTGAACATAGTTGTGGCCCACTAAACATTCTCTGCCAGTTCTGTATGTCAAGAAACTTTTCTGCTTAGTGCTCATCTGATGGCTAATTTAACAACTGCTGCCGAGAGGGCAAGATTAAATTGCTCCAGCCTGTTGATGAGCATATACGTCTTCTTAGCTATCGTAACTTTCTTCATGATCTGATGTCAAATCCTAAAAACCCTAACTATAGAAAATTCCGTTAGTGTTATAAAAATTTCAGTGGATATTTCACGATTCAGGGCAAGGGCTATGAGTTAGTTAATATAGATTGCTATAGGTTCTTAAAAATTCATGTGGTTACACATCGATACAATTTTCTAAACATTCCAATAGCCTGATTTCTCTTCACGGCAGGTGTTCCATGGACCGTCGGTACCATTATCGTAAGTTTAATGAGATGCGGACTCAAATATTGCCAAAGTTTCTTCATCACACCCTTCAGAAGGGCATTCAGGACAGAACTCATTTTCAAGCGTCTTATCCCCTCAGAAAGTTTACGCGAACCAATCCGCGCATGTTTTCCCCGTTACAGTGTCCGTCCTGTATATATAACATACGTTTCCTGTGTGCATCGACTGCAGTACTTTAAATGAGCGCACAAATCAAAGTAACGAATTCGCACTTCATCGAAACTCATATTTTGAGCGAAAATGCTATATTATAAGTGAATTACAATTACTAAAGCCGTTGTTTCATAATGAATATCCAGTTTGCTAACTGCACGACGTTACCTCTGTCCCACTCGCTAATTTACCCAAGTGTGCATTAATAACATATATAACGAAGTAAGTTCTCCGTCATTTTTGTCCACGCCGGGGCTCGAACCCGGTCCCCTCATTCCGGAATAAGTCGCTCTACCAATTGAGCTACGTAGACGTTCGTTATCGCTGCTATCTGCCTTTATGTCGTGTGCGTCCTGCGGTGCAGGCACGTCACACATACATATCAATCATTAAGCTGTTCTCTGAGATTTAGAGGTCAGCTTCTCAAAGAAAGGCCATATGCCAAGTATACATTTAACTGATAGAACTAGAATTTACTTAATGTCGGTGTATCAAATGTCTCCATTTAAAACGATCTCTGAACACCGCTCGAGCTTCATTGACATCCATCACACGCCGCACACAAAACCTTTTGTACTTCATACTCACAATCTTTTGCTCATGCAGACATTCTTGAATCTGGTCCTCCCATGATTTCTTGGCCTTCCTCTACCTTTCTTTTCTGCCACTTAGGCTGAAAAAATTCTGTTAGTCAGCACCTCATTACCCATTCCTTCAAAATGGCCAAACCACCTAAGAATATTAGTCTCCACCTTACTAACTGATTTTGCCTCACATTACACTTCTGCAACACCTCTTCATTCCTCGCATGATCAGCGAGTGTCTAACCACAAATTCCCCGTAAGTAATGCATCTCCCCAGCACACAAACGACTCCTATGTCTTTTCTGCAGTACACAGGTTTCACTGCCGTACATCAGAGTAGGAACAATTACACTTTCATACACAGCCATTTGGGACTTCCTTGAGAACCCATCATTCCTGTGAAATCTTCCTAAGGCAGCCATGACTTTCAATGAAGAATTCACTCGCCTATTAATTTCGCCATCTAATTTGTTCTCTATGTCAAACCTACTCCCTAAATATACAAACGCATTCACCTGGTCAATCTCTGTGCCATTAAGACTTATCTTGCATTCAGTACGAAAAGTTCCTCGCTCAAGAACCATAGCTTTGGGTTTCCCCTTATTTATACTCAGTTTGAATTTCATACAAACTTCATACATCCGGAACAACGTACTCTGCAACTCACTTTTGCTCTTTGCCAACAGGACTGTGTCATCAGCATAGAGCAATCTGCACACACGCATATTACCAAGACACAAACCAGAATTATTTATTTTAGCATCACGCATGCATGCATCCATAAATATATAAAACAGCCATGGTGACATCACACAACGTTGCCTGACTCTTGCACCAATAGAAAACCATTTCGATAAAACACCATTCAATTATTCACGATGCTATTCTTTTATTAATAACATCGTGAATAATTACAGTAATTGAATGATATTTGGATTAACATACCTTCACCCATGGAAAAAAGAACCATATCATAAGAGAGGTGTCTGCCCTGCTCATCGAGATGGGCTTGAACACGAGACTCCATATTTCGGAAAGTTTGCGCCAGTTGCTCCGGCGTAATCGCCGCCACTGCCTCGCAGATGTTGTTCATCAATGCCTCAATAGTTCTCGGCTTGTATTGAAACACCAATGATTTGAGATACTTCCAGAGAAAGAAATCAGAAAGGTTTAGGTCAGGATGAAGCGGTGGTCACATTCTTTTAGAAATCCCGCGATCTACAAAGAATGACTCAATATCAGCCAAACTCATATGTGATGTATGGCAGGTTAAGAAGCTGGCTCAATATCAGCCATACCCATATGTGATGTATGGATGGTTAAGAAGCTGACTCAATATCAGCCATACCCATATGTGATGTATGGATGGTTAAGAAGCTGACTCAATATCAGCCATACCCATATGTGATGTATGGCTGGTTAGAAGCTGATTCAATATCAGCCATACCCATATGTGATGTATGGCTGGTTAAGAAGCTGACTCAATATCAGCCATACCCATATGTGATGTATGGCTGGTTAAGAAGCTGACTCAATATCAGCCATACCCATATGTGATGTATGGCTGGTTAAGAAGCTGACTCAATATCAGCCATACCCATATGTGATGTATGGCTGGTTAAGAAGCTGCCTCAATATCAGCCATACCCATATGTGATGTATGGATGGTTAAGAAGCTGACTAAATTCCAGCTTCTTAACCAGTTGCAAAATACACGGTTTACTTGGTGCTGTCCGACATCCGAATTCCGCACGAAATTCACACTGACACTTCTTTATCGACTTACTCTCCCAATAGATACGGACAAGAAACATATGTTCGGCTATGGTTAACCGGGAGGACATCGTTAACGCATACTATCAGTCTCGCAACAAACAAGCAACTTAAATAACCCCGGGGAATCACGAACCTGACATGCGCGACGTCCAAGGACACAACAAGCGCAGCAAAGTCAAGATCCTGATAGAGGTCTTCTTCGACATCTAGGGTATTATTAATATTGAATTTGTCCCTGAAGGAGCTTTACCTGAACATCATACGACATCTACGTGAGTCCATCCCCAAGAAAGAGGCCTCAACTGTGCGGCGAGCAATATTGGGTGCTGTTGCACGACAATGCATCGCAACACAAAACACCTCTCGTTCGTGAGTTTCTTGTCAAAACAAGAACTGTTGTCCTCCCACATCCACCGTACTCACCTGATCTCGTCCCCTGCGAATTCCACTTCTTCCCTGAGCATACACATCAACTTCAGTGTCGTCGATTTTTGAGGGCAGAAGAAGTGAAAAATACATCGCTGGTTGCACTGAAGGACATTGGCAAAAATGTGTTTCAGAAGTGTTTCGACGAACTCTACAACTGCTGGTAGAATTGTTTTGTTGCAAGAGGGTCTTATTTTGAAGGAGGATGCGCTTCAGCTTTGTAATTCTATCTATGACTTTACGAACCCAGGCCGGGAACGTTTGGATTCTACTTCATATTTGTCGGCACTTCATTGAAAACTTTTGTACAAATTTTTAGAGCCTTGGAAATAGTGTTCCGGAAGCCGCGTGGTACGAGAAGCTGCCATTCGACTCATGCCGATCTGAGACGAACGGTCAGAAGCCAGCGTCTGGTACCACGCGGTGAGGCGTGGGTTATGTGATTGCCTGATGGCTCTGTCTCTATCTCTTCCCTGGAACTAGTATCCTTAAATTAGGGACGGGCAACCGCTTATAGTAATGAGAGTTACTCACGGTGGTCATTGAACCCTACAACAAAAACCCAAAATTATTTATTAAATCTTTACATCAGGCGTATTGCTTTTGTCAGAACTCAATAAATCATCACCAGGATATAGAACAATTTTACTCCATCATTTGGGCAAGCATTACCTAGTTCTGCATTGAAAAATGCCTGAGACCTATCCTTATAGCACACACACACTACCAAGAAGGGGTGGGAAGAAATTCCAGGTGGCGAAGGAAATTCGACCACCTTAAGCAAGTGTTGACTATTTATGTGAGTCCCACAAATACGAATCCGCTGTTTCATTTAGAGTGCGTAATTTTATTTAAAAACAAAGCTAGCAGTCATGCCCGTTTATCGAACGGTGAATCTATAAAAAAAAATTTTTAACAGAAAATTAAAGAGAGGACAAAGTGATTAAAGGAAAGAAAAGTAATTTAGGATCCGTAAGTATTTTACGATTTAGAACAGGGTCGTGACGTCCATGCATACGGTATGACGTAAAATGGTAACAGGCTATGGCAGCTCTTAAATTTAAATTAAAACTTTGCTGAATTTTTACAGAATTTCAACGTTTTTGGTATACTTCTCTTTCAATCTATCAGCATTTTGAAGACTAAAGCTAAGCCGCTCTTTTGAACTTTGGTTTTCAGACTTTGTTTAGGTGTAGAAGTGGTAGAAAAATTCAGACAGACAATATTTCAAAGCCGCCATTTTCATTTTTCTTATGTTTTTGGACTTTTCTAGGTATCTGGACCTTAAGACCTATTAGCATGCCAATTTTTAGATCTCTGGGTCATTTAGAAGTGACTGAAAAATTCAAGCAGACAATGCTCCAAATCCGCCATTTTGATGTCTTTGGGTTTCGGACTTTTCTGGGTATCCAGACCTTAAGGACTGTAAGCATCCAAATTTTCAGATCTCTACGTCATTTAGAAGTGGTCGATCAATGCGCGGAAAGATTCAAGTTGACAGTGCTTCAAAGCCGTGTTCCAAAGCCGTCATTTTAATTTTTGTTTCTTTGGTTTTTGGATACTCTGGATATCCAGACCTTAAGGACTGTAAGCATCCAAATTTTCAGATCTCTACGTCATTTAGAAGTGGTCGATCAATGCGCGGAAAGATTCAAGTTGACAGTGCTTCAAAGCCGTGTTCCAAAGCCGTCATTTTAATTTTTGTTTCTTTGGTTTTTGGATACTCTAGGTATACGGACGTTAGAACCTATCAGCATACCAATTTTCAGATCTGTAGGTCGTTTAGAAATGGTTGAAAAATTAGCGGACGAAAACACTCGCATTTTCCCTTTGGCGTACTTTGCTTTATACATATAGCTTTAGAAGTCATCGAACAGTGCGAGGACAAAAACACTTTTTTTATCCCATTTTCCTACTTTACTTTTTGTATGTTAGATAACGAGAAAATCATTTTTTAATAATCTGGACCTGTGTTATGGAGAAAACATCTTGTGAGAGAAACGTCACAAAAATCATGTTTTTTAACTAAACTTCTTGCACATAAACAAGATATCGTATAAGAAGAAAATTAAAAGAACTTTAAATTCAGGAAAAGAAGGATTTCGTTCTCAGAAATCACTGCTCACTGTAGCCGGAAGTCATCTTTTTTTTTTTTTTTTTTGAATTTTTAAAGACCACTGTATGCAGCTCGAGGGTTATAAGCAATCACCCGTCCCTAATTTAGGGCCACTGGTTGCAGGAAAGGGAGAGAACCAGTGCGCCGTAAGACAAGCACAACATTCATGCCTCACCGTGATTATGACCCGGACCCACCTGGGACGAATGGTCAGATGCCAGCGCTTAGACCACTCGTCACCTGGGCGGCTGAACTAAGTGTAGACTCCAGTGGTTAACACGTGGTAACTGTTATTGAAACGGTGAATAGAAGCAAAATTAGAAAATTCGCAATAACGCTTCCGTGTAATGGAAAAACCATAAAAATCTTGAAAAATTCTGTTAAAGCTGCTAGTACTTGCCTTTCAACATAACTAAAAACTGTTTCATTGTGGATGGATATTTTAGCCTCTCGATCGTAGTATTTTTCTCAAAACAGAAAGAACGGCAGACAGCTGCCTGTTCGAAAAGACGTAGACGGCAATGAAAACGCGCGTTATGGTGCGGGGACACCAGTCTAACTGCTAGACTTCTGCTAGACTCTGTTGCAGAAGTATGGTGACAAGAAGTCCCGAATTCTTGAGAATAGTTCTCGAATTTAGTTTAATGTCCACAAAAACGGCTGATACATTGGGGGGCGCAATCTGCCACCAAATTTTAATGTTTGTCCTCAAGTGTTCTCGAATTTACACTTCCTAATTATCTCGTTAGATTTCTAATGAGAAATGTTCTGAAAAATAGTTTTCGCTGTACTAGTTTTCCAATATGCTTCATGTGGAAACAAATTTCAACTGTTTTGTTTTCTTTTTCTGAGTTTAACGACCACCATGAGCAACTCTCACGGCTATTAGCACTCGTGTCTCCTTGATTTGGGGACATTCATTCCAGGGAAGAGAGAGAGATAGAGAGAGCAAGTGACGTGAGACAAAAATATCACCCATGTCTCATTCGGGATTCGAACCCGCACCAACTTGTACGAATGATCAGTGGCCAGCACTAAGAGCACTGCACCGCTGGGACGGCAGAATTTCGACTGTAGTTCTTTTGAGTTTCTCCGAAAACTTTGGCAAAATGAGAAATTCGCCATGAGATTCGTTCTATAGTGAGCAGCTTGATTTTCAAGTATAATGTTAAGTTAGTGTGTAGCTTGATTTCTAACATGTTAGCAAAGTGAAAGGCGAAGCTTGCTAATATGTTCTCGGCATCATAGCTCTGCTTTATCAGTACAAATGCCCAACATTCTGCAAAATATATCCTTTTAAGACATACATTTTCATATGCAATATCGTATTTATAAAAACAATACAATTTTGTTTCAAAAATGTTTGCACATTTATTTTGAGTATGTATCCCCAAATGATCTGCTGATTTAAGGGACACCACACCCCTTTGTCCTCAAATCAGTGGTCCAATATCTGGTCACCTTAAGCAGAAGTAGTAAGAAACGATAATAATGAAACGCATATAGCGTATTAAATCCTTTTATTTTTGTATTGTACGCTATATGCGTTTCATTATTATTCATGTCAGGTGTATTTAAAATAAAGTAAGGAACGATGATACATTTAGATGACAATCGCCTAAGTAAGTACATATGTTTCATGCTGTCGTTGCAACATACTTGTACTGCAAGAGCAATTGTTTTATCTTTTGAAACGATAAGATGATCCAGTGGTTAGTTCGCAGTAACTGTTACGCAAACGATGACTAATATCATCTTCGAAAATTTGCAATTCTAATGGAAAAACCATAAAAATCTTGAAATTTCTTGTTAAAGTTTCCAGTATTCGCCATTCAGCATAACAAAAAAGTGTTTTATTGTGAAAATTTCGTTCCTCTCAGCCATAGTGCTCTTCTCAAGACAGAAGGAACGGCACACATCTGCCTGATTGGAAACACGCAGATGGCAATCGAACGCGCGTTATGTTACGGAGCCAACTGCCTTTCAGAAGAAGTACGAAACGATTGCGCAGTTACCTAGTGGTTGGCTCTGTAAATAGACAGGTTTTGTGCGGATGTTTCAAAAAACTTGTATTGCAAAAGGAGTTATTTTACAGTGTGAAACTCTATAATGTGTCCTATGGATTGTTTTCGTGCTTATAGGAAATAATATGGTAAGAAAAACTTTTAAATAATTTTCTAAAGCATAAAACTTTCAACCCTTTGCAATATTTCCTTTCATATGCATTGTAATTGGTGGAAGTATATTTAGCAATATCCACCACAGAAACCCTTGTATTCAGAAATAGTTTATATCTTGAACTTTGAAACCCACTCATGATTTTCCTTACCCCAAATCCTGTCGATTGATGGAAAGGTGAATTGGAGATTTTGCGCATTGTAAATTACTCAAGTAAAGGATCAAAGATAGTCAGTATTTTCCGATTTGTATGGTGCGCCTAATACCTCAGGACGGCGTCTTAAGCCGATGGTGCTTCGTTGAAAATTCGCTTCCACTACCTGAGTGGAAGTCGATGTGACGGATGCGGCTCTGTTTAACCCAGATCTTGCTCTCTAGAGCACTGGGTCTGATGGAGCAGCAAATTGCATCGCAGCGCTGAGTAAAGAGGGCCTGCTGATGAACACTCTCAATCAATCATCTCTCCTGCTGACAGCGTTACTATTAAATCTTCTCCACATTTAAGCCTTATGAAGGAAAGATGCTTCAAATGTGACACGCGGGAATGGTTTCCGTAATGAATCTCATCGCTCCGGAAGCTCCGGAGGTGAAAGAGGTTCGTCTCAAGCCGCCTCCATCCGTCATGCTCTCTAACTTGAAGCGATGCGATGAAAAGAAGGAACAGACTCGACCAGTCCTGCCATTGGGATCCGATTGCCACTGTTAATGAACATTAATAACTACAGTAACGGAAGAATTGAATGTCATGCTCAGTTAAGCCGGAAAGAGATATCTCCTCCCCTTCGAAGAGTTGATCTACACACTTGAACGGGAATTTTTTCTACATAGTGAATAACCATGTGATAGGAAGTGTGATATTTTGGAAACTCTATTAGAAACATTCCGCTAAAATAACATCGAAAAAAAATTCTGTCGCATTTACTAAACCCCAACATTAGATAGAATGCTAATTAACTGCGTGAGTTTATGGAAATTAACACAACACCAATGTTTTGATCATCTTTCATAATACCCATACTTTCCTCAGAGTTTTTTAAAACACCTCCCTCGGCATTTGTGTGCCTTCAGAGGGAGAGGGGGTGAACAAAGAAAGACACAGGAAGAGGTTTAGATCTGTGGCGAGCCATATATTCAACGCCCACTTGCACTCATAGTATCTGACAAAACAACAGTTCACTGAGATATTTCACTAAAGTGATAATCACATGGTGTGAGAGGAGGGTTTCGTTTGAGAAGAGGGTTTCATAGTGTGAGAAGAGGGTTTCATAGTGTGAGAAGAGGGTTTCATAGTGTGAGAAGAGGGTTTCATAGTGTGAGAAGAGGGTTTCATAGTGTATGTATGCAGGCGTTCAAATTAATTTTTTTGATTGGAGGTTTAACGACCACCGTGAGCAACTCAATGGGCTATAAGCAGTCATCCGTCCTTAATCTAGGGTCACTGGTTCCAGGGAAGGGAGAGAGCCAGTGCCATAAGACAAACACAACATCCATGCCTGACCGGTATTTGAACCCGGACTTCTTACGGACGAATGATCAGAGGGCAGCGCCTTTGACCACTGCGCCACCGGGGCGGCCGTTCAAATTTGACCTCGGCTTTTGTTTCGAATACATTAGTTGGAAAAATTGTGCGTTTGGCAACACTGGTATCTCCACACTACCAGAAGGCCACTTGTTTCGTTAATTTTCATTGCATTGACAACTCCCGCATTGCAGAAAGAGAAATGGCGAGTGAAGGTATTTCGACTTCGGTGCAGCAGAGAATAATTATTCTCTGCTGCATCAAATTTTGCAATGAAGGTGCGAGTGGCAGTGAAATTCACTAGATATTTCAAACACCAGTTTGGTGATTAGCGTCTGTCCCGTTCATCAGTCGTCGAATGGTGTAAAGCGTTCGAGGAAGGCAGTTCCGTATGAGGCCATTTACGATGCCATGATTGCGCGGTTAAATGAGCTCATACGGGACACCAGGAGGATTACTGTAAGTGATCTGAGCTCTGTACGGAGCATCATCGCCGGAAGCGTGCGTACCGTCATCCACGATAAGCTGCACTTCAGCAAAGTGTGTGCCAGGTGCGTTTTGCAAATATGTTGTTCCGAAGACATCAGAGAGAAGACAACTTTCTCAGACGTGCGGTGACAGTGGACAAGACATGGATTCATCACCATACACCGGAAAGCAAACGTATAAGCACGGAGTGGAAACATAGTGATTCGCCCCCATCCAAAAAATTCAAGATCAGGGCTTCAGCCACGAAGGTAATGGCTAAGGTGTTTCGGGACATTAACGGCATTATTATTACGGATTTCCTGGAAGATCGTCAAACAATCAATGCCACCTATTACAGCGATCTCCTCAAGAACTCCCTTAAGGCAGCACTGAGAAAGTAGAGACAAGGACTCCTCAACAGTGGAGTGTGCCTTCTCCAAGACAATGTCAAGCCCCACACCGCTAAAGTTACTATGAAAACATAGAAGGAAGTAGGATGGGACGTTGTACTACATCCTCCGTAGAGCCCGGATACGTCACCATGTGACTATCACCTGTTCGGCCCATTAAAGGAATTTTGGGGAGGGCAGAATTTCAGATCAAATGAAGAGGTGAAAAGTGTCGCCCTGAGATGGTTTAAACAACAGAGTAAAGAATTCTACAAAACTGTAATCCGTAAGCTTCCAGAACGCCGGAAAAATGTGTGAATCACGACTCAGATTACTTCGAAAAGTAAGTGATGTAACATCAGCTGTATGGTAAATAAATATCTGATTAAAAGAAAAAGTCCAGGTTAAATTTGAATCCCCTTAATATGTATTAAGATCTCACAGCATACCCAGTAGGGTTTTTCTTTCTCTGTTACTGATAATTGCAACATAAATTTCAGAACATCAGAACAATTTACGCATGCTTCACTATGAGCAGGACTGACATTGAGATAGATCTTATACTACTCGCAAAGACAGAGTCTATGGTAAGATACTGTCTTTGCGAGTAGTATTAGATCAATTTCACATCAGGTTCAGGCCGTCGGGATACCGGAAATTCCCTTTGGGTGGTAATATTCTGAGCCAGTACACCTAACTACAAAAAATACAAATATTAATATATACGAGAGTTATACCGAAAGTAATTCAAAAGTGGGCTTTTTATTAACTGACAGAGGTCGTTCAAATTGCACATGTTGGTATAGTAACTCTTTCTTTATGCAAACGTACTACTTAACGCAATCTCAATCACAAGCGATGCATTTCGCCATCGTTGAGCCCAACTCTCAAATCCTCTTTGAAAAAATTCAGGTGTTCTCTGTTGTACCCACTTCTTCAGAGCCACTTTCACCTCGTCTGTGTCATCAAATCTTTGTCGCCAAAGACTGTCCTTCATTGGACCGAACAGGTGGAAGTCGGAGGCAGCTAGATCTGGGTGGGTGACCGCCGATATCCTGGGTGTCGGTGGTCGGCATGTGACCACCACCATACTAATTTGCTGATCGCCTGATTTGTTGCCAAAGATGTGTGTAGTATTTTAATCCGATATTTTAATTCGAAAAGCCTTTCAGCACGATAAGAAAAAGATGTGTGTAGTCTCATATGGCCATGGTGAATGTTGATCCATTTAAGATTCATGTTCTGTCTTTTTCTTCCTTATGGCTTCTCTAAGCTTCTTGAGTGTCTCAATGTACCGCTCGCTGAACACGGTACGGCCACATTCCAGAAAATCAAGGCGAATGATATTCCTGTCATCCCAACAAACAGTCAGCACGACATTCTGTGCTGATCGCTGGCTATTGAACTTTTTGGCCTTAGTGAAGAGGTGTGACGCCATTCCATGGATTGCTTCTCTGTTTCCGTATCGTAAAGATACGCACACGTTTCATCCCCACGAGATCGAAAAAAAACGTGTCTTCATTGGCTTCAAACGCTTCCAGCATATCAGAGCAGACTTCCACCCTTCTCTCCTTCAAATCGGGTGTCAAATGCCGAGGTGCCCACTACTTTGCACACACTTTCCGATACCCTAAGTCTTCCACCATCTTCTGTATGGCATTGTGACCAAAGTTCAGTTGTGCAAAAACCTCACGGATTGTCACTCCTCTCTCTCTGCGCGAATCAATACATCCACTCGCTGACTATTCGTGTCAGTGGTCGCAGATGATGATTTTCCACTGCGTAGTTTGTCTTCAATTATGGTTTCCCCTTCCTTAAACTTCTTCATGCATCTGTGCACATTACTCTTGTCAATGGTGTCGTCTCCGTAAACATTTTGTAACCTTCTGTGGGTGTCGGACAGCCTGTACTGTTCCTTCATCAAGAACTCAATGATGGCACATTGCTTCTGCCTGGAATCCATGGTTTACCTGCAATGAAGAAGAAAGGTTACTGTAGAGGAAGAGTTGCTCTAGCAAAATGTGCTATTTGAACAACCTCTATCACTCTATCAGTTACTAAAGTTATGTTCCCTCTTGCATTATTTTCGGTACAACCCTCGTATATGCTTGTAGCTCAATATTCTTGTAGAAGAAAATCAAGTGGCACTAAAGCGACAAAGTTTGTTTATCTCTTTGACTGCACCAGAAAGTAAATAAATAAATAAACAAATAAATAAATACTACTTAACAAGTATCTATTGAGCCAAACGGTGTTTTTTATGCACCGCCTTCCCTTTTCTCAACTTTCAAATTTAAGTACAGTTTCTTTGTGTTGGTATCCTCCACCACAGTCTGCTTTAATCAGTACATTCTAATCAAATATGCTGTATAGGATAGAAGCTCGACATTTATTATGCAGGTTAATGCATTGAGGTTCACCTACCGTAAAATTTTGGAGTTGCTGTTTTTATACGTACATGCTGTTTTTTTCTCTGAACGAGATCTGCATCTGATTTACTACTCTTTCGGCGTCATGGTCATATGAATTCTTGAACTGCGGTTCTGGAATGTCTGCTTCAGTTACAGCAAAAATATTTTGAAACAGTAAACGGTGATGCTGACATAAGAATTTTTTAGGAATCGAATGTCTTGATAATTTTTCTCAAAAATCGACCGTTTATGATTGGCCACTCCTCCATTGTTTCGCGCGTGTGCTCCGTAGTTACGATAAAGGGCTGCTTCGTTACGGTCGTGCGAGAATTCATCGGTTTGTCCAATCAAAAATTAAAATCCCCCTATGGTGCTTTAAGACGCCGATGTTTTGCAAACAACCGTGATTTTAAAAAGACTGTACGTGTGCGTCCAGGTGCCCTTTTCTTTGCTTTAAACTCCTACAGACGTGATAGAATAAGTTTATTGTTAAAAAGTAAAGGAATATTATGACGAAGACAATAAGACATTGATGACGTATATACATTGATCGTCAAAAGAAAAATAGTTGCACCCAGAAAGAAGTGTCGGATTGCAATGCTGTTCGGGAGGAAGGTAAATGTTACTAGGAACAATAAATGATTACACATTGAGACGGGCAATATTTATTGAGCTACACACCAATGTCTCTCAGTATGGTGTGGGGCCGCCATGTTTGCTCACACAGCATGCCAGACGCCTCGGCTAGGAGTTTTATAAGTTCCTAATGGTGTCCTACGATAAGCCATCCCATGCAGCTTGCACTTTCTCACGCCGTTCCTGCAGATTGTGCGGTAAGGGTGGAGTGTGGATAGCGCGTCCAATAGTATCCCACACATTTGCAATCGGCGATAGGTCTGGTGATGCGGCTAGCCATGGCAGAGTGTCAGTGCCTTGAAGACAAGGTTTTGGTTTCTTGTGGGGGTGTTGTGGTGTTGTGGTGTCTGTGGTGTTACAGAGTTTGATGTTGGTTTTAGAATGAGCGGTTGCGTTGAGAGACTTTCCAACAGGACAACGCTCGTTCGCATGCTGATGCTCTCGAGACAGCTGCAGTGTACACACGAACGTTTTCCAGTTGGAAAATCGCACCGGAGTGAGCGTTCAGAAAAGTTAGGGCCACTGGTTGCAGGACCTCATTAACGTAACGTTGGGCTGTCAAAGTTCCTGTACTGAACACCAAAGGTGGTCTTGCATTGTACGCGATTGCACCCCACACCATGACACCCGGCGTTCTGGACGTGTGACGCTCGACAACAAACCGTTCATCTGGGCGCTGACTACGATTCTTCCACTCACAGATTCGTTGGTCGTCTCCTCCAAGCCAAAAACGGGACTCGTCACAGAAGATCACCCGCTGCCATTCTGAGTGGCTCCATGACGGTCTGGCACGACACTATTGCAGTCTTTGGCGACGATGAAATGGTGTTAAGGGTAGTTGTCGTAATGGTATGCGTGCGTGTAGTATTACGTCGGGCAGTCTTCTGCCAATGGTGCGGGCACTAATCGGACGATGCATGGAGGTCACCACTGCTCGCTGAATATCCACAACCGTGGCTATTGGATCACTCCTCGCATGTCGGACAACCTGTCGATCCTCTCTCTCCGTGGTTCATCTAGGTCTCCCAGAACATTCCTGTCGCCGCTGCGTGATTGTTCTATCTACTGCCACCAACAGCGTGCTATAATGAAATCTGCACAAACGGCATGGCACGCAATACGGAGATAAGACCATCCGCTTCCGGTAGCCTGACGATGCTGCACCTCTCGAGCTCCTCCAACTGCTGGTATTGCATCCAAACTTTTCTCCAAGGCATACTTCACTTGCAAAGGATGCAACCAACACTACAGAACGAGTCAGAATGGCAAGCACGCGCAACCGGACGACCTTACGTAGCCGGTCAGGCGCAGCGCTACGACCCCTCCTTGCTTTCGTCATATGCGCGCCCGAGCGTGATACTTGAATCATTTGAATGTCTCGCGATGTCAAACCTATCCACGAAGTTTCATTATTGTCGTTTGCTTTCTTCTCGGTGTAACACTTTTTTGGTGATGAATGTACATATATACACTGGCGGAAAGGGAAAAAAGAACACCAAGAAGGAATTGGCGGACGATCATGAAATTGACATATGTTAATGGGGTCTAAATTACGTAGGTGTAAGGTGAATTTCGGGACCAACCAGTGAGCGCTTACGCCACAGCACGGCATAATATGCAAATTATCGTCGGTGGTATTTAAGGAGTACGGCGAAGTGAATGTAATCAATCAGTCGTCAGCGTACGGATACGTACGAAGACCCTGAAGAAGCTGTAATGCCTGCACATGGAAGACGTGTACGATTTCAGCAGTTATCGGACTTTGAGCTGGGTCGTCTAGTCGAAATCCGCGAGGGCGGGTGGTCGTATCGTCGTATTGCGGAGCGAACTGGACGGGAAGTATAGGTGGTGGTACGATGGGGGCGTAGATGGTTCGAGGAACATTCCCTCACGAGAAGACGTGGAACCGGGAGTCACAGACGGACTGATGAGCGGACCGATCGACGCATAAAAAGAGCGGCGTTGTCAAGCAGAACATCCACTGCGACGCAAATCCGAGCTGCCGTTGCACCTGAGTTGACTATGCGAACAATCCGCAACCATCTACTGGATGCAGGACTACGTGCAAGTGTGCCTCTGGCATGTTTACCTCTGACTCCAGCCCACCGTCAGGAACGGCTGCAGTGGTGTCGCCAACGTCTGCACTGGAGAACACAATGGCGATCTGTCGTGATCAGCGATGAAAGCAGATTCTGCTTGGGAGACTCCGATGGCCGAATGCGTGTTCGCAGGCGCACAGGGGAGCGTCTCCACCCTTCTTGCATCCACCAGCGAGACACAGGGCCTACACCTGGTCTCCTGGTGTGGGGAGCGATCAGCTATCACTCCCGTACACAACTAGTGTTTGTACCGGGTACGTTAAACAGCACCTCCTACATCAACAACATCATTCAGCCCTTTGTTGTGCCATTTGTAAGGTCGGTCCATCATTGTGTTTTCCAGCACGATAATGCACGCCCACACACGGCACGTGCAACTCAACATGCACTTCAGGGTGTGAGAAAACTTCCATGGCCTGCACGTTCACCGGATTCGTCCCCCATTGAGCACGTGTGGGATTTTATGGGACAACGACTTATCCGGTCTCCACGGCCAGCCACGACCATCCCCGATTTACGCGTCCAGGTTGAGGATGCTTGGAACTCATGACCCCAAACTTACATCCAACATCTGTACGACAGACTCCATGCCAGAATTGCACAGTGTGACGCAGTTCATGGCGGTTCAACCTTGTACTAACCATGTTACATGGAAATCTTATTTTCCAGTTTACCAGCAAATACAGCTGTATTTTACCATAATGTTCTGATCATTTTATCCTCTGTATTCCGTTATTATGCTGTATAAATTTCGTTGGCATCAGATGTCTCCTTCTTGGTGTTCTTTTTTCACTTTCCGGCAGTGTATATATTTTGCTCATACCCGTTTGTATATGAGTTTTTTCTTATATATATATATATATAACTTTCAGAAGACAAAAGTGATGTTCAATGCTTTTACAAGAAATGAAGATTTATCGATTGATGGAGAAAAGCTGGAGATAACAGACACATACGTTTATCTTGGACAGCAGATATCAAGTGAGGGTCACATTGGTGAAGAAATTAATCGGCGTACAAAACTTGCCTGGAGAGCTTTTGGAAGAAACAGCATAATTTTCAAGAGCAATATGCCATTATGTCTTAAAAGAAAAGTGTTTGATCAATGCATCCTTCCAGTGCTTACGTATGGTGCAGAGACGTGGACCTTAGCTAAAAGAGACATACAAAGGCTGCAGACAACTCAAAGAAGCATGGAGAGGTGCATGCTTGGTGTAACCAGGAGAGATAAGAAGAGGAACTCGTGGATCCGAAAAATGACAAGAGTGGAAGACATCATGATCAGAGTTAAATCCCTGAAATGGCAATGGGCTGGACATACTGCCAGAAGGACAGATCATCGATGGACAGCCGAAATTTTAGATTGGATTCCAAGGGACAGGAAAAGACCCAGAAGAAGACCACATGGGAGATGGGTGGATGAAATTCGAAAGTATGCAGGGGTGACATGGAGGAGAATGGCACAAGACAGACCGTTGTGGAGGAAACTTGGGGAGACCTTCGTCCAGCAGTGGATTGATAATGGTTGACAATGATGATGATGATGATATATACTATCTACCAACAAGTAATTGGACACCTATGACAGCACAGGAAAACGAAGTTTATTCACGTTCAATAGTTGGTGGAGCCTCCACGAGCGGCGATTGCAGCTGCGACCCTCCAGGTCACACTCTCAACCAGGCGTTGTACGACAGCTAGATATATATTCTTTCACTCGGCTTGGAGAAGACAGGTCAGTTCCTTCACCGATTTCGGATGATGGGGGCACCCCTTAAGTCGACGCTCCAACTCGTCCCAAAGGTGCTCGATAAGGTTAAGGTCCGGGCTTTGCACAGGCCAGTCCATTCGATTAATCCCATTGTCACCATACCAAGCCATGGTGGACCTCGCAACATGACAGGTGGCATTGTCATCCTGAAAGTAACATGGGTCCACCACGTAAAACTGCCACAACTTAGGAAGCGCATGGTCATCCAAAATGGTGCAGTAGGTCCCGGCGTTGAGTCTACCAGGAATTGCGACCAAGGGTCCCGTGCCATACCAGGAGAAACACCCTTATAGCATAATTCCACCGCCGCCGAACTTTACAGTTGGCACAATAAATTCCGGCAGGAGGCGTTCTCCAGGCAGACGCCAAACTGAGACCCTGCCATCCGAATGGTAGAGGGTGAACCTTGATTCGTCGCTCCAGAGAACCTGTTTCCACTGCTCAACGGTCCACTGCCGACGTTGTTTGCACCACGTTAGCCGAGCAGCGCTATTGGACTTTGTGATCAAAGGCTTGTGGGCGGCAGCACGTCCATGATAACCGAGCAGATGGGCTTCCTTACGGATGGTATTCATCGAAAGAACACTCCCGAATGCCTGTTGAAACTCCTCGCGAATGTGGCCCATCGATTTGGTGCGGTTCTTCCGAATTTCTCTGGCCAGCACCCGTCGGTCTCTAACTCCCAGTTTTGTGGGTCTGCCGGGTCGGGGCACATTCCGACAGTCACCTCTCATCTTCCACTTGCCAATCACGTAGGCCACTGTCGATTTTGGGTACTTCAACTCGCTGGATATGTCACGTAAGGGCCGGCCATTTCTGTGATACCCGACGATTACACCTTTCTCGAAATCAGATAGCTCCGAACTGCGTGGCATCTTGCATGCGACTGGTTGCGTTGTTGTTTCCCACACGATATTTAACGGCGGCGGCCGTGACGTGTGTCAGGACCGCAGATATCGTCGATTGCAGGAGTGTCCAATTACTTGTTGGTAGATAGTGTAATTCTTCAAACAGGTTTTTTTTTTTTTTTTTACATTTTTCTATAACACCAATACATCGTTTCTCAGTACCATCAACATTTACACAGTGAATTTCTGTTATTCTTTCATCTTTTGGAGCATTTTTCGTTTTCGTTTAAAGTCGATTTATCTGGTATCGCCCTATAAAACACCAAATTTGTTCATGTTGTATACATCTCTTAATTCATCGCCTAATATGATTTCTAATTCTTTTTTTTATTTCCTCATCCGCTGAATTTTCAGATGTATTGCTGTTTCAACATCCTTTATTCTCATTGATAATTCTTGCCGATTTTTTAATCTTTGAAACGACTCATTACTGTAGCAGTCTAGCTAAATTCTTGAACTTTGTAATCTTTCCGAAACTGTCTCAATTTTTCAAGAATATTTTCAGTTAATTGCATGCTTGGCATTTAACTTCCCAATCCATAGAACAAGAGAGTTCTCAAAAATTCGTGCTTGCCACTTTCGAATTTTTTAACTGACTGCAGTTATTTTTCTGACCCCTTTCACTTATGCGTATCGCTTAATATGTCTCATACTGTTTCTCAGCTAATCCACTTCTCAAAAAGTGTGGAAAATCATTTGCTAATGTCTGATGGCTAGATCCAGGTTCTACCCATTTCAGGATGTTTTAAAATAAATAAAAACTGTAAGTGTTGTAAAAAGCCCACGCAAAAAGCAATCCCTGCGCGAAACAATGGCTGCAGAAGGTATTCGATAACTCGATGTTTTAGAATCCAAATGTGTAATGTGCTGCACGAAATATCATTTTTCCAGGGAATATTTCCTCTACGGAAATATAAGACGACCAGTTACGCTATTGTGATTTGGTCAAATTGTATAAGAAATCATATGAACTGGGTAATTAATTACTTCCACTCCGTTTAATAAACTCCGACATTTAACCGGACACACACACACACACACACACACACACACACACACACAAACACGCGCGCGTCTCACTTCTGTCGGTTGCAGTAAAGCACAGAAGACTTTGCCTTTAATTTTCGGCAGCTGACCACACTTCGCTAACGGCATTATTCTGTTTTCCAGAGTGGGCATGGCGGTGGCTCATCCATTCTGGAAAAACTGTTTGATAAAGACCCATATGATATCTTTCGGGTAAACTACAAAGATAAGGTGGGTGATTTAAAGTTGAAAGTGTATATTTTGAGAGGCTATTCAACGGAGTATTCTTTAGTGAGAAGCACCAAAATGTCGCTAGAATATCCTTGTTGGTGGCAGTCAGCGAGGTGGCGGCTAAACGGGGAAATTTCCATTTAGTTGAATACGATAAGATTTGTGACCCGTGGTCAATGGGCACAAGACGGGGTGTCGGTTTAAAGGAGGGAGGTATATCCAGGTTTTACTGTATACAGGGTGCATAGGAAAGTTCCTTTAGCCTGGAATAACTTGCAAACAGAGAGAGGTACAGTTATGCAAGTGAGTTAACGGTAAGGTAAAGCAACTACGCCCGATCGAATGCAACTAATAGCAGCACCCCTAGTGGCGAAATGCGGAAGTTAGCCATTGCAAATCGAAAACGAAAAGTGATGGAGCAAAATTTTCAATTACAAAGTTATAGAGCATCAATTCATTAGTACCAAACGACATTTGTTTCACACGGATAAGATAAATTGTCGCCTGAATACCCTAAAATGTCCGAAATCGATGCGTGACCTTTTGTGTGAACGTTTGAAGAGAACAGGTATGAGCAAATACACACAATTTATTGCATAAATGCGTATTTATGTTAATACAGTTTGATGAAGTCAGACAAAACAAAAACAAAAAAGGCAAATTGGCGCACAGTGATAAAACGTTAATGCCGAGTATGTTCGAAGAGTTCGCCATTGCCCACGATACACATTTGTACTCGTGAAAGTAACTCTGCATGCACATTCCTCAGCATGGAAGGTATCACACTATTGCAAGCATCTGTAACACGACGACGTAGATCCAGCAGACTTGCAGGCGCTGTTGCATAAACCTGATTTTTTACGTAACCCCAGAAATCGAAGGTCTCCATTCTCACACAGCGTACGTAGACCTAAACTTCTAATCAGGGTACATCCTGCTACTGGTTTTTATATCGTAGGTACGGTACAACGTCACAATCTGCATTTGCATGCTGCTACCTTTGCGAAATGTGAATATGCAGATTCGAATAGTCGCGCATCAATTTCGGACATTGTAGGGTATTCAGGCGACAATTTATCTTATCCGTGTGAAACAAATATCGTTTTGTACTAATTAATTTATGCTCTACAACTTTGTATTTGGAAATTTTGCTGTATCTCTTTTTGTTTTCGATTTGCAGTGGCTAACTTCCGCATTTCGCCACTAAAGACGCTGCTATTGGTTGCATTCGATCGGGAGTAGTCGCTTTACTATACCGTTATCTCACTTGCATAACTGTATATCTCTCCGTTCGCACGTTATTCAAGGCTAAAGGGACTTTCCTATGCACCCTGTATACGTATATTGATGCCATGTCAATTATAATAAATATATCGCGTATATCGTACGTGCAGCTCGTATTTACTACAATAAAATAGATAAATATGAGATATTGTAAAGTACAAAGATTGCTCAAACTTCTCTTAACACTAAATAAATTCTATTCCAGAAAACAATGGGGGGAACTATGGCAAATTAAAAACGGTACAGAGATCTAAATTCGATAATATCTAGCCAGTCTCTGTGATGTTCACTAGCTGTAAAATGCTAGTTCTTAAAACACAGAGGTAGATAGCGATGTCATATATAAATGTAATGCACCAATGCGAGGCAGAAAAATGAGCTGAATTTTCTTATTTGTACATGGAACGGGAAGTTATTTCATTTAAAAAAGACGGAAAGCATGGTAATGTTGACATAAAGCAAACGAAATGTATATGAGATGCTAGACTGTTATTTTTATAAAGAGTTGGATTAATGCGCGCTGAGCAAATGTTGTGTTTGAAACTCTGAGTCATTCCAAGCGAAATAATAATAGAGCTGTTCAGTTTTAAGTATGTGTTGACAAACCAGTATTGTGAATGCATTCACAGTACTTTGAAACATGATAAAGCAATAGGCAACGCTTTGTGTTATCAATTATACTTTAATCTGGGGACTTGCAAATAATAAGGAAATGCTGCATCTATAGCCATTTCAAGAAACTACAGAGATCTCAAATTTTCCCTAAAAATTCCAAATCATTTTCAGCTCCCTCATCATGAAAAGAATTCCAAAAGGATTTAAAACACTCACGTATAATCAGATGTGCGAAAACTCAGAATGAAGCCTATTGCTTTATCATGTTTTATTTAACCTAAAACGTTAATAAATAAAATTTCAAAAATTATATTTTTACTTTGCAAAACACATTTGTTCGATTTTTAAATCAATTGGAAAATGTGGATAGTTTGTTTTACCGTTATCAGTTGCTGATTTTTGGGAAACTGTACATTTTCAGACTTATGTTGTTAATGCATGACATCATCTATGCGAAATAGCATTTAAATCTAATTATTGTGTGTCGTCCTGCACATGCTTATCACACTCGAGGATATACCGATGCCGTGATCCCCAGATCTCGAACAAACGTGTTATATTATAATATCAATGCCACTTGTCTCTATTCTGGAATGGGCTGCCGAATTGTATTAGATCAGTTGTATTTAAAAGAGTGTTAAGGGAATACTTGATATACAGTTAATATATTTCTGGTTTGAATATCTACAACTGTGGTTATGTAAATTGCAGTTCTATAGGAGGATAATTTCTTGACTTGGCACTTTTATTTCTTATTAGGGGATAAGGGGCTTGTCAGGCTTACACTAGCCTTTTTTTCCTGGCTCCCTGCTATGTTGCATTACAGTTGATTGTATAAGTATTTGTAATATACGTGGTACTATTCGTACAGTCATACGTGTTTTTGTATTACTATTACTTCATTTGAACTTTGCATTACATGTATATTATTATTGTATAAATAATAAATAATATATAATAATAATATATTGTTATTGTATAAATAATAATAAACGTGTTTGATGGTTCATGTGTTTGTATTAGTTGTATTCATATTTTTGCATTTATGTGTTTTATTCATGCATTTCTAACATATATGTATTGTACTTCTTTTGTGTTTGCATATGGTGCGATTTGTATTTAATATTTTTTTGGTACAGAAATTGTGTGTGCGATTTGATTGTATACTAGATAGTGTAATATGGCAAAATTAGGTACAAATTCAAAATTTTTTGTCTCAATGATCTGTAAGAAATTTCATTGTTTCACTGCTCATGTTCACATAAATACCGAGCGCCCATAATAGAAGTTTACATTTCCAAGGGCACAACAAACAGAGTGACTTCAAATTTCATATGAGAACTCCTGAAACGATAGATTCCGAAACTTGCCTTCAAGTAATAAGTGGCGTTCATATCAAATTTGAAGTCATTCTGAGCAATAGTTCTACTCGTAGCGTCTACGGATTCCTTGATTCCAAAAATTGGCTCCAGGGAGTAAGTGGCGCTCATATCGAATTCCAAGTCATTCCAAGCAATAGTTCTATCTTTAGCCGCTCATAGATTCCATTATTCCAAAACTCGCCTTCAGGGAATAAATGGTGCTCATATGGAATTTGAAATCATTGCGAGCAATAGTTCTACCCGTAACGTCCATGAATTCCTTCATTCCAAAATTCGCCTGCATGGAATAAGTGGCGCTGATATCAAATTTGAAGTCACTTGAAGCAATAGTTCCACCTGCAGCGGCCATGGCTTGCTTATTTTCAAAACTCATTGTCAGGGAATAAGTGACTCTCATATCAAATTTGAAGTCATTCTAAGAAATAGTTCCACCTGCAGCGTCTGTGAATTCCTTAATTCCAAAGCTCGCCTCTAGAGAATAAGTGGCGTTCATATCAATTTCAAAACCATTTCGAGCAACAGTTCCATCTGTAATGTCCATGAATTCCTTAATTCCAAAACTCTCCTACAGGGAATAAGTGGCGCTCATATGAAACTTGAACTTATTGCGAGCAATGGTTCTACCCGTAGCGTCCATTGATCTTTTAATTCCAAAACTCGCCTTCAAGGAATAAGTGACGCTCATTCCAAATTCGAAGTCATTCTGAGCAAGTGTTCCATATGTAGCGTCCATGGATTCCTTAATTGGAAAACTCGCTTCCAGGGAATAGGTGGGGCTTCTATCAAATTCGAAGTCATCGAGAACAATAGTTCCATTTGAAATGTCCACGGATTCCTTAATTCAAATCATCGCCTCCAGAGAATAGGTGGGGCTCATATCGAAATTGAAGTTATTCCGAGCAATTGTTACACCTGTGGCGCTCATGGATCCCTTAATTTCAAATATCGCCTCCGTAGAATACGTGGCGCTGATATAAAGTTTGAAATCATTTCAAGCAATCATTCGATCTGTAACGGCCATGGACTCCTTAATTCCAAGACATACTGACAGGCAATTAGAGGCGCTCGTATCAAAATTGAAGTCATTCCGAACAATAGTTCCGCCTGTAGCGTCAGTGGATTTTTAATTACAAAATTCGCTTCCATAGAATAAGTGGTTCTGATATCCAATTTGAAGTCATTACGAGGAATAGTTCTTCTTGTAGCGTCCGTGGATTCCTTAATTACAGTTCTCGGTTTTAGGGAATAAATGGAACTCATGTCAAATTGAAGTCATTAAGAGCAATAATTTTACCTGTAGCGGTCTTGGAAATGGACTCATGGTACATGTCATTACATTCTGAAATTTATATTCGAAGCGTTTTTTAAAATTTACCATACTTTGTGTTCAGAAATGTTTTTCAACGGCGGCTGGCATAGTTCATTTGTTTTCTCAAGTAATCGATTATACTTTATTTCTGAAATGAGATCGGTTTCCGGGTAAAATGATGAATGAGCAGAATGAAGAAAAACATGATTGATGAGAAAGCACTATCATTATTTATTTATTTCTTCGCACATCTCGTCAGATGCAGTAACCCAAGTGCAGAGTCCAGGAAATTGAAACGATTGCTAAACTTAAAATTAGTAAATAAAATCTGTGTAGCAATCGGGCGATACGTAGTCCATCAAGACCAACAGCTTTAAAAGGTATTACATTTATTTAGACATATTTCTGTGCTCTGACGAAAATCTTACATCTCAGTCAGATTTGCATGTTAACAAATAAATAAAGAAAAGAGAGGAGGAAGTAAGTACTATCTGAGTTAAATAAAGAAAAAGAAAGTGTTATTAGCATGAGTGTCATTATTACTGTCACAGAAGGGAAAGATAAAAAATAAATGTGACATGCAAACAATCTTCATTTTTAGAGATGAGATGAATGATGTCAGCAAAAATGCAACACTTTTATGATTAGCGAATATATAATAATTATTAACGAGGAACTTTACACCAGCTATACTTAAAATAGTAAAATTATACTAGCAATACGAATTTATTGAGACGTAAAATGGAAATAAAGGTTTCCAAGCTTTCGCACATCAGCCAGATGGCTTATTACAAAGAAGACAGCAAACTTGTACAAAACATATGGTTGATGTGCGAAAGCTTGGAAACTCTTATTTTTTTTTTACACCACTAAATTCTGATTACTAGTACAGTTTTACTATTTTAAGAATATCTAATGTATTTAGTTCTAAAATCTAAACGTTATATAAAAATGTGAAAATAATAATATCTGTGTTTCACTTCACCGTTGCTAATAATGGGAGCACTTAAAAAATAATTAAACGCTAACATAGCCATTCATTATACCACAGGGTGATCCATTTAAACCAGTACCCTGAAAAAACCTTACATTTTTGCAAGGGTTCGCGCAAGGAACTTTTTCTTTTTTTCAATAGAAGCAGCAACTCCTGGAGAATGAAAACCGCCACCGTGAAGAAGATTGTTAACCGTAACTGTAACCCAGCTCGTGATTTTGTTGTTGTTGTGTTGTCATTCCTTTGCGTGCATTCGGAAACATGCAGTACTCTGTTCCAGAGCGTGTTTTTTTTTAGTGAAATCGTATTGGGTAACCAATTATGTCATCAAAACGCAACGAGCATTTCGAAGAGAGTTTGGAGTTTGAAAAGTGCCAAGTAAGTCAACAATTCTGTTGATGGCAAAAAAACTGGAGCAAACCGGTTCTCTTCTCAACGGTAGCGGTAGACATCACCCTCCGACGCCCCAAACGCGTGTGGACGATGTTCAGCAACGTTTACTTCAATCTCCGACGAAATCGTTGCGCCTATTAAGCCAACAGACAGGATATTCATACAGAACTTGTAAAAGGGCAGCAAAAAAGCGAATATTCGACCACTTAAAGTGCACGTAATCCATCAGCTGCAGGAACCGGACAAGGGAAAGAGAGTAAGTTATTGCAAATGGTTTCAAAATTTTCTTAATTTGCGATCTGATATTCTCTCCATCACATGTTTTACGGATGAATCCTGGTTTTATCTGTCAGGCTACGTCACTTCGCAAAACAGCAGATACTGGGCTGCCGAAAACCCACACGTTATGTGTGAAACACCGATGCATTCACAAAAGGTTGGTGTATGGTGTGCGGTTTCGTCTACGAAAATTATTGGCCCCATTTTTTTCTCAGAGACTGTCAACACTATCGTTTATTGCCGCATATTCAATGAATTTGTGGAACAACTTGATGACATTGAATTGGCAGAGGGCTACTTTCAGCAGGATGGCGCTACGTGTCACACATCGAAAGTCTCAATGGAACTCATAACCAGCTTCTTTGATGACAGATTAATTTCAAAAAACATAAGCCCCCCCCCATCTCCGGACTTAACTTCACCTGACTTTTTTATGCGGCTACTTAAAGGATAGAGTTTACAAAACCCATCCAAAAACATTGAATGCTTTGCGTGAAACAGTCACGACTGAAATTGGCAATGTTACTGCTCGTACTCTACATCAGACATCACTGAATATGGTGCGGCGTGTTCAACTATGTTTACAAGAAAATGGAGGACAATTCCAACATTTGCTTTGATAAAATAATTCTCCAATACCACATGTATAATTCTCAACTTACTGTATGATTTTGTTGTTATTTATAAAAAAAGTTATAAGTAAATCACATGGTACTGGTTTAAATGGATCACCCTGTATCTATCACAATAATAAACACGCCAACCCATACAACAATGCGCCCGCAAGTGGACTCTATAACGAAGTAAATTTCTCCGTCATTTTTATCCACGCCGGGGCTCGAACCCGGGTCCCCTCATTCCGGAATAAGTCGCTCTACCAATTGAGCTACGCGGACGTTCGTTCTGACTGCTATCTGCCTTTATGTCGTGTGCGTCCTGCTGGGCAGGCACGTCACATCTCCATCGCCCCCGAAAGGTGGGCCAGGGCATGGCCCTCGGGTCAGCCGTGACCATGAATCCTCGTAGGCAGCCATCCGCAGTAGAGCGTGCACTTGAGAACTCCCAGTCAATTTAGTGTGCGGAATGCAACATCACACACTTTTATTTTTCGAAGCGCTGGAGAAAGGGATTCTCTTATTTTCCCCAACTCGCGGTGTGGAAATAACATCACACCATTGCGAGAATTTTGAACGGCCGGGTCATAGGGAAAGTTCGGGCGCCAATATTACGTTGAAGTCTTGTCTTACTTCTACGTTAATTTAAAACATCAACATACTAAGAAATAGTTCCTAAATGAAAGAAACCTTAACGGCCAGAAGAAACATGTAAACAACAGAAGTCACACTTACGGAAAAGATGCTTTATTCCGGATGTAGCAAACACATCGTAGCATAGCATATTGCACTAAACTCTCCACACACCACACAACTCTTAATACAACGCTCTTTTCACAACGCTCCTTTCAATAATCAGTTTACAACCCAGCGCTCTCCAGGCAACAATTTAGTCGTCGCTTTTATCTCTTGTTCTTATCAATATCAGGCATACGTCACGTGTATTCAACCTCAATTGTGTTGCCAAACATATTCGTTTGAGAGAAAAGATATTACGTTAAGAGTGAAGAATAACAGAATAAACTCAAGATTTGCATAGGGAAAGAAACTAAAAAGGAAAGGTAATTTAGAATATACGTCACAACTCATAACGTCAGCTTTTGACAAATGCCTCTCGTGGTAAAAGGCTAATAAACGCCGTCTAAAGACACACACACACAAAAACAATCATCAAATATATAAGTTACACTAACATTCATCAAATATGTTGGTTACACTTACATTCATCAAATACAGAAACTGCATTAACGTTCATCAAATATAGAAGTTGCACTAACATACACTAAATATATGATACACTAAGATTCATCGAATGCATAAGCTATACTAGCGTTCATCAAATATTAAAGTTACACTAACATTCATCAAATATATATAAGTTATACTGACATTTATTAAATTTATATAAGTTACATTGACATTTATCAAATATATATGTTACACTGAAATTCATCACATATATAATTGCACTAACATTCATCAAATATATAAGTACACTAACATTCATCAAATATGTAAGTTACACTGACATTCATCAAATATATAAGTTACACTAATATTCATCAAATACATGTTACACTAACATTCATTAAATATATTTTGTACTAACATTCACCTATTATATTATATTTAAGTTACACTGATATTCATCACATATATAATTACACTAACATTCATCAAATATATGTGACATACGTTCATCAAATATATGTTACACTAACATGAGTTTTCAGTAAGAGCAGGACACTAAATATTTTGTACCGTTATCATGTTAAGTAATTCTTTGGTGAAAAAGGTAATTTAATTCGTCCAAATGTTTGTTTAAAATTTTCAAAATTATGTAAATCAATGAAACGAGAGAATACTCAGACTAAACAATAGTTTTCTTCTAATACACTCTGAGATGACACACTATAAAAGAATAAGTTGAGGGCATTTGTGGAATTTCCTGAATACGTGCAGCAAAGCTGCCGGTAGATGTCAGTTTTTTAACAAAATTTCCGTTTTTAAATGTTCTCTATTTTCTAACCCGTATTTTCACAGATTTTCTGTAGTCAGTAATTCGCTTATTTCACAAAAGTCCGTTCAGGATCTTTCCGTACTTATACAAAAAATTTTCAAAATCGAAGAACCTGAATTTTTCAGCCTTTATATCAAAGAAACGTTCCGTGGTCGTTTGGGTTGGCTCAGCAGAAACCACGGGTCTTAACCTCTGAGCCAGAAAGCCTAATAAGTCGCAATCACATTCAAGTTAAGACTGTAATTATGCGATGTTGAAGTTTTTATCATTAATACGAGTGAATTATACATTTTTTTTCTGTTGGAGCATTTCATTATTATTTTTTTAATAGGTTTGAAATAATTTTACTTTTTATGTGGAAGTACTTATCACGAATTAAATATTTTTACATCGTGATTTTTCAAAATAACAGAATGCTCTGGAACTTAAGATCTTTTTAAACAGACAAGGACTATCAATTAACTTTAATAAAATGTGAAATGTACGGTTTTATGGTATTATTTAACAAAATTTGTCAATATGAAATGTACTCTTGACAGCTATAATATCTTTTGTCATAAGATGTTTGTTCAAAGAGAGATGCATAGACATCGCACAATCACGTGTACAATATTTTAAGTATCCGGTATCTTACCATAATATAATTTACAATAGCTGGAACACAAACTGGGGGATCGAGAAAGGGATATCCGGTGCAATAATAGCCAAACTTTTACGATATGAGCAATATCCGATCTCGCAACTGAATTTGAAATCCGATTTTTCGACAGACGGTTGAAATTTTAACGTGTAATCAAACCTCAAGTATTCTAGCGAATCGCCCCTATCACCGCAAAGTTTTCGTCATATAGATACGGAAAAGTGAGAACACAGTTATTCCGATAATACAGACAAGGTTATCATTTTCAATGTGAAACATTTTTGTATGTAATAAAACAATTAATTGAAACATGAATACGTATATAAGAGCAGATACGTTTCATTGAGTCAAAATCTTGTACAATAGTTGATGCATGAACATACTTCGTATTTATTCAATGAAGACGCCGTTGGCGGCGATGACGGCCTCGATCCTTCAGCGCAGTCGCAGGCCTTGGAAAATTGGGCCCTGTTCATGTAAGTCACCACATTCCCGATGGCATGCCTGACTTAGTCATGCCAAGGGTGTTACGTGGATGCTTGCAGGTTTCTCTTTCAACTACTTCCCACATATGGTAAAGGAATTCAGGTCGGGGAGCTGTGGGTGGTGGGAGAAAACATCTGGAGATTAGTGGTAGGGTTCATTCTCTTCAAGCCATTTCTGGGTCACTTTGGCCTTGTGGGCTGGGGAAGAGTCCTGTTGGAAGATGTAAGCCCTCCCGTCAGCAATGGCGTGCATCCAGGGCTTCACTACATCTTTCAGCACCTTAATGCACTCGTCTACGTTGACTCTTAAACAATTTTCAAATAAGTAAGGAAGTGTGACAGCTCCCTTGCTGGAGATGACCCCGAAGACCATGACAGTGGCAAGAAATTTTGTGTGCATGACTTTGGACATCTCATCAGGGTTCTTGCACGACCACCTGTCGCTCTTCCTATTGACCTTCTGGTCCTGGTTTAAATTCTTTTCGTCTGAGAAGAATCTCATCATGCTTTTCTGTGGTTACGTGCCTCAGTTGAGCAGTTCCTTTGCCTTCTTCAGATGCCTTTCATGCGTGGCCTGGTCCATGAACTGACCCCTCTTAAGATCGTAGGAGTTGTAGCGGAGGTCCTCGTGGATGATGTGGTGGATGGTATCATAAGCAACACCCAGCTCCTTGGATAAGGTGTTCATTGATTTCCTGAAGTCATCAACCATCCCTTTAACCTTAGTGACAAACTCAGGTGTCCTGGTGTTGTCAGAGCGACGGTCATGCTTCTTGGATAAGGTGTTCCTTGATTTCCTGGGGTCGTTGTCCACCATCCCTTGAACCTCGGTGACAAACTCAGGTGTCCTGATGGATTCAGAGCGACGGTTATGCTTCTTGGATAAGGTGCTCATTGATTTCCTGGGGTCGGTGTCCATCATCCCTTGAACCTTGGGGACAAACTCATGTGTCCTGATGGCATCAGAGCGACGGTCATGCTTCTTGGATAAGGTGTTGATTGATTTCCTGGGGTCGTTGTCCACCATCCTTTGAACCTTGGTGACAAACTCAGGTGTCCTGATGGTGTCAGAGCGACGGTCATGCTTCTTGGATAAGGTGCTCATTGATTTCCTGGGGTCGTTGTCCACCATCCATTGAACCTTGGTGACAAACTCAGGTATCCTGATGGTGTTAGAGCGACGGTCATGCTTCTTGGATAAGGTGTTGATTGATTTCCTGGGGTCCTTGTCCACCGTCCCTTGAACTTTGGTGACAAACTGAGGTATCCTGATGGTGTCGGAGCAACAGGCATGCTTCTTACGCTTGGTTGGGATGTCGTCAGGGTCCTCTTTGTTGTCGGCCTTGCTCTTGATCGTGTAGACAAATAACTAAGGGAATTTGTGAATCCCCTTTTAAATCCTTTTCGAAGAAGTGAAGAGGCATGACATCTCCCTCACTAGAAATAACCCCGAGGACCATGACGGTCGCAAGAAATTTTGTGTGCATGACCCTGGTCACGTTGTTGGGTTGGTCCAAAATCTGCATGTCTGAGAAGAATCTTAGCAAGTTGATCTCAAGTGCTTGATTTTGTTGAACAGTTTCTTTGCTTTCGTGAGATGACTTTTGTGCATGGCCTGGTTCATCAACAGGATCCCCCTTAAGAATGTAGGAGCTGTAGCAAAGGTCCTCGTGGATGATACCGTAAGAAACACGCAAGTCCTTGGATAAGACATTCATTGATTTCCTGGGGTCGTTTTCCACCATATTTTCAACCTTGGTGACAAACTCAGGTATCCAGATGGTGTCGGAGCTATGATCATGCTTCTTTTCGTCAGGGTCCTCTGCGTTGTCGCCCTTGCTCTTGATCTCGTAGACAAAACAAAGAGAATTTGTGGAACTAAGAAATTTTCTCTGGGGTTCATCCGTTGCTGAGAGCTGACAGCATGCATGCCCTTTTCATTTCTTCTGTGACGGTGATGTTCATCAATAATTTACCTTGAAAGTTAATAAACTAAGCTTTCAAATGACGGTTTCTTAACTTTTCCAGGTTAAGTAGTCCTTAAGATGTAAGTATCTAAAAACATTCCACATTTACGAAAGGAATTTTTGAAAGGATTCTAAAAATTCAGAATGTTCCTTTAACAGCTCTTAAAAACGACAACTTACAGGCAATATGCAAGCGGATTTGCGGAAAGATTTCTGAAAATTAGTAATCTTTCTGGCCTAGAAATCCGTGAAATCCAGGTTACTTTCCGTCATGTTACGCAAATGGTTATATCAGAAATATGCTTCATTTATTCATGAAAGGAGTCACGAACAGCGGCTCGTGAATTTTAGAAAATGTGTGCAGGGCAGTTTATTAGATATAGCTGCCCTTGTCATATAAATACATCAGTCCAACACGTCAGACGACATGTAAGCGCTGTGCTCTGGAATTATCAGGCAGATCCACCTGTGACGTGCCTGCCCAGCAGGACGCACACGACATAACGGCAGATAGCAGTGATAACGAACGTCCGCGTAGCTCAATTGGTAGAGTGACTTCTTCCGGAATAAGTTGACTCGGGTTCGAATCCCGGCGTGGACCAAAAATGACGGAGAAATATACTTCGTTATACAGCCCATTGAGCAGCAGCTAGCGTTCACATGTGAATAAAAGTGGGCAAAACAAATTATCTGAGCGATTGCGAATGTAGCATGACAGTTGGCAACTGAAATGGAGTCAGGTGTACCAGCATCTGCCAAACGGCCATCCTTCTGGGATTTTTTACGCACAACAGTAGAAAGGGTTTATAGTGACTGGTGCGAAATGCATAAACCGTCTATCAGTGTGCGACCCAGTCGAGGAAAACAATTGGTGGATAAGAAGGGGCAAAGAAGAATGGCAAGAATTGTGCAAGCCAACAAACAAGCACAATCAGACGAATCACTGCAGAATTGAACATTGGTAGAATGAAGATCATCTCCTATTGCAACACTTATCGCACCACGCCACGAATGAGCTGTTCCTGTAGCCCACGCGGTACAACTTTGGAAACGTTCCCGCCTTTGACAGGAGGTAAAGAGCACGCAGAGTGCTGGTTGCCAAGCATAAATATTTCCCTTTTGAAGCTTTCTTCACTCATTAGAAGCACCTAAAGGAAAGGCACGCAGAGTGCTGGTCGCCAAGCATAAGTACCTTCTTCGTAAATCCTTCTGCACATAATGGGAGCACAAACCACTGCTACTGTAACGCACGGTGTACGATATTCAGGTGGTACAACTCTGGAAGCGTTCCCGTCTGTGACGGGAGGTAAGGAGGACGCAGGGTACTGGTTGCCTAGCATAAAGACCTTCTTCGTGAAGCCTTCTTCACACAGTGGAAGCACATAGGGAAGGGGAACTCAGAGTGCTGGTCGCTAAACATAAAAACTTCCTTCGTGAAGCAAAAGCTTCTGCTATTTCTATTCTGATTATATTCTCAGAGTTTGTTTAAAGTAAAATAAATTTTATGTCATAATCAATACGCTTAAAAACACTACCTTAGATTAGAAAACGAAAAGAAAGCTACATGTTATGAGCCAGTACCGAGACGATTTTGGAGAACTCAACATCGCATCGGAAAAAAATGGCAAATTAAAAATAGAAAATTTTCCGTCGCTGCTGTGCTGGGTTCTAACGATTGGTCCGAGATGTGCCCATGTTCGAGTCCCGGATGAGGAATGGGTGGTGTATTTGCCTGATCTCTTATTTTGAATAAGTCGCCCGAAATTAGTCTGCCCGTAAACCAAATTTATAAAAGTTGCTCATGGTGGTCCCTAAACTCCGAAAAAACGTTGAATCTCAAGGGAATTTTCTACCTATGAAGCGTATGTTTCGATCTTATAAAATAACTGGGTGTGGACGGCTTCAAATTTTAGCAACAACATCATTTCAACCTTTACAGCGCCTTGGGGCAACTGCCTCTCTCTTCCTCCCATTGCTACGTTTTTGCATTAGTACATACGAAGTTTGAAACTAGGGTTTCAAAAATTTTCTGCAAATCAGCATGACCAAACTGGAAGTGCCGGAAGTGGCTGAAATAATCCATATGATACTGTATTTCTTTTTCTTTCTTTTAATTTTTTTATGAAATACAGGATAAAACCAGTTCTACTCCTTGTCCACATGTACATGTGGGACCATATTCTGTCTCAATAAACATTCGTCTCTAAGACCCATCACAGAATTTCAGCTTTTCACTGATATATCCAAAAGGGATTAAATAATAGGATTTCAAAAGAAAAGTGGTTTTTCATTTACTTCACATTTTTCGAATGAAATTAATTTGGTGATCTCTCTTGTCTTTGAAAAGTTGGAGCACAGGCATTTAAAGGTTGCGTGCTTGCCGCTGCTGTGAGAAGATATCTCACAAACATAGCAAGCTCATATTAACAATCTCAGCTGTCTCTCCGATGTTGCCATATGTAAAGCAGAAATACATTCTCGTAATTTTACTCTCAGAATTACGTAAAATTGAGACCGTGCTCGCGAAGTTCAACACGAATGTTAGGTTACTCAAACAAAGTGTGTGTTTTATGTTGGACTGTCTCTGTGAATTGCAATTCTTCAGTGTAAGCTCTTTCAAATGGCATTTGACTCCATAGGTATTATTAGCACTTCCTGCCACTTAAACCTTTGTTGTTACTGAAGCAGAAACTATGAAGTTTCTGTCAAAATACCTTATGTTACAAGTCCATCAGAAGCTTCTAGTTTTCATATTTTTATTTGAAATTTTATGTCGACTTTTTAGCATGCTTGCATGATAACATTTTACCTAATACTGATTTGTCTTTTTCTGATTCGTTACTATTCTTTGTTTTGTGCTCAGTAAGGCTATTATGTATTTCAGCCGTCCTTAACTTTAAAAAAATATTTAGCCCTGCTGTTCTTATTACTTACCATTCAGACGTCATAGTGTCATTACTTAACATTCAGACGTCATAATCTCATTACTCAACATTCAGACGTCTTAATCACATTGCAACACTCGGCTCCCTTACTCTCATTACTTAATACAACGTTCAGCTGTACTGCACTCATTACAGATGCCATCAGTACCGGCCTCATTATTTATTGGCGAATTCTTAATGGCTTCAGAAATTCATTATTTCATCATATCTTCACTTCTTGATGTCGTCTTCGTTCTTCTTTTTCACTTCTGGTGAAAGCAGCTCTAATCTCATCATTTCTGGAAACCTGAAAGCAGCTCCGATCTTATCATTTTTTCATGAACGAAAGTAGCCATGATCTGTGCATTTCTGGAAGGATGAAAGCCGACTTGTGCTCATCTCTCCATTGCTGGATGCCTGAAAGCATCAGATGTCTCATCACTTCTTGATATCTGAAAGCTGTCCTGGTATTATCACTTCTGACTAAAGCAGCTCAGGTCCTGTCAACTTATACATTTCTTGACGACTGAAAGCATCTCTGATCACATTACGTTTCATTTTCTGGATGGCTCAAAACATTCCAGATTTCATCATTTTCTCATTTATATGTGCCTGAAAGCAGCCCTAGTCTCATCATTTTTTCATTTTTTTTCTTGGATTGAAGGCTTAACGACCACCGTAAGCAACTTAGTGGGCTATAAGCAGTCGTCCGTCCCAAATTTAGGGCCACTTGTTCCAGGGAAGGGAAAGAGACAGTGCCGTAAGATAAACACAACATCCATGCCTCACCGGAATTCGAACCGGGATCCTTTTCGGACGAATGGTCATAAGCCAGTACTTAAGCCACTTTCACTTCTTATGTCTGAAAGCAGTGCTGATCACATGATTTTATTTCTAGATGGCTGAGAAAAAAGCCCTTGTCTAAGCATCCCTTTCAGACAGTTTGATGACTAAAATCAGTCCCAGTCGCACTGCTTATTCGTAAAATCTTGATACCCTTAGATAGTCCTGATTTCATCACTTCAATTCTTCACGACTGAAAGCAATCTTGGTCACAGAACTTCGTCCTCACATCTTGCTGTGTGAAACCAGTCGCAGTCTAACGATTACCACTGCCGTGCTGATGGTGTATTTCTGGCCTCTTCACTTCCTTTTCATGATTTTTCGGGGACAGAAGGTAGTCCTCTCGAAACATAATGGTCTTTACTTCTTCAGGGAATCCGTCTAGACTACCAACCGTTCGTGAGAAAACATTTCGCGATACGCTGTTTGCAATAATCAAGCAGCAGTTTGGTTTTCAGTTGGCATACCAGAGATCGGTAAAGACTTAGTTATGCGTAGTTGCTGCCGAACGAAAAAGCGCCTGGAGGTTGAGTGAAACTTTTCGGTAGAGACTTTTCTATAAAACATTTGTCTGCCTGTGTAATTTTCGTAAATGCTTTTTGTGCAACATGATGCTAACCCGTTCTACGAAAGCGTTTGTTTTAAGTTCAAATTGTGTATTTCCTGAAATTAAACTTATATAATAGGCTACGTCTTTCCCTAACTCTCTGACGTCATTCAGTACTTGCAGCGCCATCTGCTTTTATCTGAATGCCGAAATGGGAACTAAGCTCACTGCTATCGAACGATATGTAAAATCAAGGAGCAATACCGGAAAATAAAATAAAGTTAGTAAGACAAACGACTTCATCTGTGGCAAAACGTATGTGCTCAACATTTGACTGCAACGTTTGAACTGCAAGGAAATCTTTTGAACAATCAAATGACAATAACACAAAACATTGTATATCAACAAGTCTTTTACGACCTTTGATTAACATCATTTTTATTTAATTAACATAATTTTTATTACCTAAATTTGACATTATATGATTTTTAACGTATTGTGATCATGTGACGGGTTAAAATTTATTATCAGTCATAGCGTTTTCACCCATGTGTAGCACGGGATATGAGCTATTACTATCATGCAGCTACATATATGGCCTCTTAATTGTATAATTACGTTGGATATAAAGTCCGTCCTTTTTACACGTTCTCTTGTAACCACGAATGCGATGTTAATGTATAAATAAGACATTACAAACACCTTATCCATATCTCCAGTCCACTCAGATTGCTTACGTGGTTTGTAGTTCATGATTTCTGTATATATACGACGGTTGAGAAGAAAATGCGGGTAGCAAGCACCTATAAAAAACAAACATCGGTGTAATTATGCAAGGATCACAGCTTTTGTCCAAAAATTTTGTGTTAAACTGTTTGAGTTATTCCTACCTGGGAAGTTTTACTTCGTGATGCCTTAAATTCCGCTAGTGAAGCCAGTGAAATATATTGAAGATCGCACTTAAACATGATTTTCAAGTGTTTAATTCAAATAAACAACAAGTATATCCCATTTGGGATGTAAGGTCAGGTGATGCGTAACATCACAGCCTCTCCTTGACAAATGTCAAACCCTGCCTTCTCGTGGTGCATCCTGTTCCCACTAAAGGGGCTCTGACGACCGCCAATAGCGGTATAACTATACCATAGAGATCAGAGGAAATGCTATCCCACAATCACCAACCCGCTTGGCCAGCGTGGTGAGTTATGGCCAAACCCCTCCAAAATGACTCTACAACTTAAATCTTGGCCCTCAGTCTCTAGCAGCTGGAATGTAATTGGCCAAGGCAGCGGCCAATGCGACATGAATGTGCTAAGAATCCCCGGAGGACCGGACTAGGCTGCCATCTGATGCTGACCTTGGCTACGTACAATGGACGCTCCCTATCTTCTGATTCAAGACTTCTTGAATTGGAAGAGGAACTACAAAGGATCAAGTGGGACATCGTCGGGCTAAGCGAGGTAAGGAGAAAAGAAGAAGATATCATTGAACTGAAAAGTGGACATCTCTTCTACTATCGTGGGACAGATACTGGCAGAACTAGTGGTGTTAGATTTATAATAAACAAGAAACTGAAGGATAAAGTGGTAGAAGTTGAAAGTTCCTCTGACAGAGCTGAACGACTCGTTATCCAACTCTCGAGAAGATACCAGGCTCAGATTATTTAAACTTATGCACCCACCACAAGTCATCCTGAAGAAGAAATTGAAGAATTTTATGAATAAATTCGTCATCTAAATAATAAAGGTAAGCAGCACTTCAAGATAATTATAGGAGATTTCAATGCAAAAATAGGGCAACGGCAACAGAATGAAACTTCAGTAGGTAAATTCGATCACGGCAACAGAAACCAGCGTGGAAATACTCTCGTTGAGTTTGCAGAGGCAGAAGGATTTTTCATCTTGAACTCCTTTTTCAAGAAAAAACCACACAGGAAATGGACATGGAGACATCCAATTGGGACGACAAGTGAAATTGATTTTATTATGTGTAACAAAAAATTCGTCACCCAAGACTGCAGTGTGTTGAACAAGTTCAACACAGGTAGTGACCATAGATTGGTGAGATGTAAGATGCACCTCAACACTAAACTCGAACGTGGCAAGCTCATAAGACAAACAAAATGTATTGACATAACCAATATTAAAAAACACCATAATACTTTCAAGTTGGAACTTAAGAACAGTTTCTCTGATTTAGAAAGCCTAACATCGGAAGAAGTGGATATTTCGGAAGTTGACAGAAAAGTAACCAAAGCTCTTATGGAAACAGCAACAAAATTAGTTGTGTCTAAGAACAAGTTGCATGTGAACAAATAATCAGGAAAAACCAAAATGTTGATGCAAAAAAGAAGAGAGATGAGGAAAACTAAAGAAGACGTGACTTCCAAAGTGGAATATATAGAGCTATGCAAGACTGTACGAAAACGTATCACTGAAGATGTAAGGAAATTCAACTGTGAGCTAGTGAGGAAAGCAATTGAAAACAACCAAAGCCTAAAGATAGCAAAGGGACATCTCATTAAGGGAAGAAAACAGATTATGGCACTGAGAAAAGAAGATGGTTCTGTAACAAGAAATAGAGGCGACATTTTGACAAGAGTGAAAGATTTCTACTCCAAATTATATGAAAGGGATGATACATGTACTCCAGACATCATGAAAGATACCAGTACCAGAGTTCTTCCAGTCCTCCCAGCAGAAGTTGCACATGCAATCAAGAGCATGAAGCGGGGGAAAGCCCCAGGAGAAGATGGAATTACTGTAGACATCATACAAGAAGCAAGTGGAGAAATCGAAACAGTATTCGTCCAAATTTTCACTCGATGCCTTAGTGAAGGGAAGATTCCTGAGGATAGGAACAATGCTACAATGATCTTGCTACATAAAAAAGGTGACATTGAGGATCTCAGGAACTACAGATCTATCAGCCTCCTTTCAAAGGTTGATAAAATCTTCACTAAAGTTCTTTCACACCGCTTGAAGGTAACACTGGATGTGGCTCAACCGAGTGAACAAGCTGGATTCAGGAGTCGCTACAGCACAATAGATCATATCCACGTACTGAGAAAACTAATTGAAAGAGCGAGGGAATATGAACTTCCATTGTGCATGGCTTTTATCGATTATGAAAAAGCCTTTGGTTCGGTGAAACCATCAGCAGTTACAACGGCTCTGAAATCCTGCGGTATTTAAGATGCATGCATTCGTATTATTAATATCTATAAAACTGCAAGTGCAAAGAATCGGCTGTTTGAAAATACAGCACCCATATAAATTGGAAAAAGAGTGAGACAAGGTGACACCATATCTCCGAAGCTCTTTAATGCCACATTGGAAAATGTCTTTCAATCACTGAACTGGGAAAACAAAGGGATCAAGGTTAATGGAGATTATCTAACCCACCTTCGTTTTGCTGATGACGGAGTCATTTTTGCAACTACCCTACCAGAGCTGCAGAGTATGATCCAGGAACTTGCTGACAAGAGTAAAGAAGTGGGATTAAAAATGAACTTTCAGAAGACAAAAGTGATGTTCAATGCTTTTACAAGAAATAAAGATTTATCGATTGATGGAGAAAAACTGGAGATAACAGACATGTACGTTTATCTTGGACAGCAGATATCAAGTGAGGGTCACATTGATGAAGAAATTAATCGACGTACAAAACTTGCCTGGAGAGCTTTTGGAAGAAACAGCATAATTTTCAAGAGCAATATGCCATTATGTCTTAAAAGAAAAGTGTTTGATCAATGCATCCTTCCAGTGCTTACGTATGGGGCAGAGACGTTGACCTTAACTAAAAGAGACATACAAAGGCTGAAGACAACTCAAAGAAGCATGGAGAGGTGCATGCTTGATATAACCAGGAGAGATAAAAAGAGGAACTCGTGGATCCGAAAAATGACGAGAGTGGAAGACATCATGATCAGAATTAAATCCCTGAAATGGTAATGGGCTGGACATACTGCCAGAAAGAGAGACCATCGATGGACATCCAAAATTTTAGACTGGATTCCAAGGGACAGGAAAAGACCCAGAAGAAGACCACATGGGAGATGGGTGGATGAAATTCGAAAATATGCGGGAGTGACATGGAGGAGACTGGCATAAGACAGACCGTTGTGGAGAAAACTTGGGGAGACCTTCGTCCAGCAGTGGATTGGTAATGATTGACAATGATGATGATGATGATGATATCCCATTTGCGGCTAGGTAAGGAATTATTTTTATTCTCAAACGATGTAACGTATGAATTAAAAATTAAGGTGATACCCTTTTACAGGTTTTAAGAATGCTATATACATTTTTGCCTAGCCACCCGGGTGGCCGAGGTCTCAAAGGCGCAGGCTTCTATTTTTTTTTTTTTTTGATTGGAGGTTTAACGACCACCGTGAGCAACTCAATGGGCTATAAGCAGTCGCCCGTCCCTAATTTAGGGTCACTGGTTCCAGGGAAGGGAGAGGGCCAGTGCCGTAAGACAAACACAACATCCATGCCTCACCGGGATTCGAACCCGGACCCCTTACGGACGAATGATCAGAGACCAGCGCCTTAGACCACTGCGCCACCGGGGTGGCAGGAGCAGGCCTCAGGCTAATCGCGTGCGATGGACAGCGGTCCGAGTCCCGGATGAGCTACGGGTGGTGGGATGGCCACATGGTGCTGGCTCTACCTCTTTCCTGCGATGGCCACATGGTGCTGGCTCTACCTCTTTCCTGCGATGGCCATATGGTACTGGCTCTACCTCTTTTATGTGTGGCCACACAGTGCTGGCTCTTCCTCTTTCCTGCGATGGCCATATGGTGCTGTCCCACCTTCTTTCCTGCGATGGCCACATGGTACTGGCTCTACCTCTTTTCTGCGATGGTCGTATGGTGCTGGCTTTACCTCTTTCCTGCTATGGCCATACGGTACTGGCTCTACCTCTTTTCTGTTTGACCGTACGGTACTGGCTCTACCTCTTTTCTGTGTGGCCATACAGTGCTGGCTCTAGCTCTTTCCTGCGATGGCCATATGGTGCTGTCCCTCTTTCTTTCCTGCGATGGCCACATAATAATGGCTCTACCTCTTTCCTGCGATGGCCATATGGTACTGGCTCTACCTCTTTTATGTGTGGCCACACAGTGCTGGCTCTTCCTCTTTCCTGCGATGGCCATATGGTGCTGTCCCACCTTCTTTCCTGCGATGGCCACATGGTACTGGCTCTACCTCTTTTCTGCGATGGTCGTATGGTGCTGGCTTTACCTCTTTCCTGCGATGGCCATACGGTACTGGCTCTACGTCTTTTCTGTTTGACCGTACGGTACTGGCTCTACCTCTTTTCTGTGTGGCCATACAGTGCTGGCTCTAGCTCTTTCCTGCGATGGCCATATGGTGCTGTCCCTCTTTCTTTCCTGCGATGGCCACATAATAATGGCTCTACCTCTTTCCTGCGATGGTCGTATGGTGCTGGCTTTACCTCTTTCCTGCGATGGCCATATGGTGCTGGCTCTACCGCATTTTTTCAGCCAGTGGACTCAAGTTAGGAACGGGCAGCTATTTATTGATTTTGGTGCTTACTATGGTTGTTGAAACAGGATGAAAGAATACCTTTCGCTTAACATAAGAAATTTTCATGCTTAACTGCGTAGTGAAAATAAAAACAAATACGCAGTCTGTACAAAGTCATGACATTTACTTCTGCCGTTGTGAGACACCAGGTATAAGAAACCATTCCTTCATCTACGAACATCACCTTTAATTTCAAACGATTCTTGTTCATTTTGTAACGTGTACTCTAATTTGACTTTCCTTCTTGGCATTTTCCGAACTTAACGCTACATTTTCTCTCTGGCTGAATGGTTTTTGTAGCAACCTCGCTTGAGGTTGAAAGTTGAATGGCGTATGTTAACGAGACAGATAAGTGTGCCGCCCCGGTGGCGCAGTGGTCTAAGCGATGGCCTCTGATCATTCGTCCGAACGGGGTCCGGGTTCGAATCCCGGTGAGGCATGGATGTTGTGTTTGTATTACGGCACTGGCTCTCTCCCTTCCCTGGAGCCAGTGACCCTAAATTAGGGACGGGCGACTGCTTATAGCCCATTGAGTTGCTCACGGTGGTCGTTAAACCTCCAATCAAAAAAAAAAAAAAAAAAAAAAAAAGATAAGTGTAATATTTCCGAATGTAAGCGCGCTCTCGTTAGGAGCCTCACTCACATTTCAAGCCTGCTATATCATGAAATCTTTATACTGCTTTGGAGATAGATGTTAACAGAGTTTAACCTACCTGTTAATGATTAATTCTTTAACGTCGCGTGCTGCGTTTAACTGATATTAAAGAATTAAAATAGTTGCTGAGTTATAAGCAATTGCGCTATTCCTATATTGACGAAATAGTCGATCAAATTACGAATGTGAAGTTATATGCAAAGCATCATGTCATTGTGCCAACAAGCTGGTGTTTATGAGTAACTTATGACAGAAATGAATGAAGTCATGATCTGTACGTGGGCCTTGTTTTCACTGAATCTCTGAACGTTTTCTTGAAGTGACATTTCTGTGCTTAATTACAGACATTTTCATTTGTCAAATTATAAGCTATTCGGGGTTTCATTTTAGATGAATCAGTAACGATAATTCAGCAAACTTCATGGAAAAGCTACGTACTTCAACAGATGTTAAATTTCAGCTTTTATTCAGATAGTATTTCACACTAAGTTCATGTTGGAATAGTACTTAGAACCTAGACAATCTCTACAACCAACTGAAAGCATAACAATTTCTGAGTGAAATGCTATCTATCTTGAATTTTCTATACGTTTGATATCTCTTTCTCTTATTTCCTTCTCTTGGTTCCCAGAAAATGTCTGATCTCCAACAGATTTTGAATTTTCTTTCGCATCTTCGTTTTGTAACTGGTCTCCAGTGTTATACAGTTTTTTCGTCTGTCGATGCTGTCTTTAGCATTGTGCTTCACTCGGAATCATTCGAAGGATATTAGGAGATCAGTAAACTCGTTTACCTCTTCTTGCGAACTGATCCACACATTTCGTTTTCCGTTTTTCAGGGTAATACCCAAGAGTGTGCTTTCTTGTGTACACTGAGGAGACACCGATTTACTGTTCTGTCTCAGGATGAGAGTTTAAAGCTCACTTCAGTTTGTCATTATTCGTAGATAAATATACTCGTACATATCGAGTATTCTCTTTGAAGTAGATAACATATTGATCTTCACCATTTCTCTGTTTCTACGTAGTAAATTTATTCGTTTATATACTGAAATAACGAACCAAACACACAGTGATGCTTCAGAATATTTCTTCCTTATAATCTCCAGCTTAAAATGGTTTACCTATACTAGTAACCTGAATTCATTGGCGTAGAACAGAAATCAAAGTTTCCAAGCTTTTGCACATAACCAGATGGCCTTTTCAAGGAAGGTAGACAGCAAACTCCAAACAGTATAATAGAACACTTCAACAATTTGAGCGCGGTACCTTGAATAGACAATACATGAACAGATGCAAATACGATTACTCATTCGAACCGAGGCGTCATCTTTGTTGGGCACGTGGCACCGTGGGAGAAAACGGAGCATTATATGAAGAATTATTTCAAAATGCGTGGCAACTCTAGAGAGACGCTATCATTGCAAGCCTCGCTGTTGGCGATGACTTCTAAAGTTTAGCGAATTATTTTGGAGTGGAGAAGGAAGCTAATTTCTTCATATCATTCAACAGAGGATCAGCGGACTTGAACTTGACTTCTCCCTCTAGTTCCTTACAGTAGTTCCATTGTTTCCATAATTGCTTTCGCGAAACAACAATAATGTGCTGCCGTTCGCGAAACCTTAGAGATCGAAAACAGCGAAGCTTGCAATGATTACGTCTCTCTACAGTTTCCACGCATTTGGAAACAATTCTTCAAATAATTCTTTGTTTTCTTCCATGGTACCGCGTGCCCAACCGACATGGCGCCTCGTTTCTTCGAATGAATATTTATATTTGCATCTATTCATTTATTGTCTAGTCAAATTCCCGCGTCCAAATTGTTGAAGTTTTCAATTATTCCGTTTGCAGTCTGCTGTCTACCTAGATTAAAATAGCCATCTGGTTAATGGGTGAAAGCTTGAACTTTGATTTCTATTCGACGTTAATAAATTCGGATTATTAGTATAGTTATACTATTTTAAGTGTACTTGGTGTATAGTTTCTTATGATTGATCTCCTATTTGTTCTCACCTGTGTATTTATGATAAGGGAGAATTTCCATAAATTTATTTTTCTATCCTAACATTCGTTAAAAATAATTTTTATTTTGTATTTTTATTCAGTTTGCTTGCATTTTCACTTTTAACTTTATTCCCCTGTTATTCTTTCTGTTTTTAAAGCCGCAACCGATAAATAACGCTTGCAGGTAGTGATGGCATAAATCATTCCTTCTTGAGAGTTCATTCATCATTCAGGGAAAAGAGTCATTCACGAATGATCATTGAAACCATTGACCAATCGCTTCCCAGATTGTCACTGCCCTTACTGAGTCAATCATTAGTTGTAGAAATCTTGTGTTAATGGCCAAAGTGCTTTCAAAAGCACAGCTGTTTTTGACAAAATACACTGTGAAAAACACGTGGTGTGAATCCACGGAACATTTCTGAAATTAAAGTGGAGCAAGGTTGCGGGTAGGTGCCCGTCTTTTGTCGACATTTCAGTTATTCAAAGTGCCCGTTGTTTACGCTTTCCAACCAATGGTTGAAGAAGCGTATATGCTCTAGCTTTTTCCGTCCGTCCGTCTGTCTGTCGGCACGATAATTCACGTAAAAATGGTTCGATTTCGATGAAATTTTAGTATGTGGTAGGGGACCACCAGGGGACGAACCCTATTGAAAATGGGGGAAGAGGAGTCAAAGGTCACGTCATAAGAGCGAGATGCATTCAATTGCCCTTATGCGTCATAACTTGCGTAAATATGGTTCGATTTCGATGAAATTTTAGTATATGGTAGGGAACTACCAGGGCACTAACCCTATTGAAAATTGGCAAATTGGGGTCAAAGGTCAGGCAGGGCATAAGAATGGGATTTATTCCATTGCCCTTATGCGTCATAACTTGCATAAAAATGATTCGATTTCGATGAAATTTCGGTATGTGGTAAGGAACCATCTGGGAACGAAACCTATTGAAAATGGGTGGAATGGGGTCAAAGGTCAAAACATAAAAGCGGGATCCATTTCATTGCCTTTATGCGTCATAACATGCGTAAATATGGTTCGATTTCGATGAAAATTTAGTATGTGGTAGGGAACCACTGGGCACGAACCCTATTGAAAATGGGCGAATGGGGTCAAAGGTCAGGCAGGGCATAAAAGCGGTATTTATTCCATTGCCCTTAGCGTCATAACTTGCGTAAAAATGGTTCCATTTCGATGAAATTTTAGTATTTGGTAAGGAACCACCTGGGGACGAACCCTGTGGAAAATGGACGAAATGGGGTCAAAGGTCAGGGCATAAAAGTGGAATCCATTCAATTGCCTTTATGCGCCATAACATGCGTAAATATGGTTCGATTTCGATGAAACTTGATTATGTGGTAGGGAACCACCTGGGCACGAACCCTATTGAAAATGGGCGAAATGGGGTCAAAGGTCAGGCAGGACATAAAAGCGGGATTTGTTCCATTGCCCTTATGCGTCATAACTTGCGTAAAAATGGTTCGATTTCGATGAAATTTTAGTATGTGGTAGGGAGCCACTGGGGACGAACCCTATGGAAAATGGGAGAAATGGGGTCAAAGGTCAGGACACTGGAGTGGGATCCATTCCATTGCCCTTGTGCATCATAACTTACCAAAAAATGTTTCGATTGCGACAAAACGTTATCATGTTGTTCCGGAGGTATAGTGATCCGGTTCTGTTGAATATCAACGAAATAGGGTCAAAGGTCATTGCACAAAAGCAAGATTTATTCCACAGCCATTATTCTCATAACTTGCGTAAAACTGCTTCTATTGCGACAAAACTTTAGTATGTTATTCTTGAGGTGTACTGAACCGGTTCTGTTGAATATCATCGAAATGGGGTCGAAGGTCAGGACACAGGAACGAGATTTATTCCACAGCCATTATCCTCATAACTTGAGTAATAATTTCTGGTATGTTGGGAAGCGTATCGTAAGCAATGCATTGCATGATTTTACTAACTTGCTTTTTAATTTCCGTATTTTCCGCAGCCAGTAATTCCGTTTATTTCAGAAAAGTCCGACTCGGGTTTTTTCGTATTTATACGGACATTTCGCGAAATTTCTCAACTTTTTCAGCCGATTTACGAAAACCTTCCCTTTGTCCTTAGTGGACTCGAACCAGCTACCTCTCTTACGTGAGTTAGCACCGAGCCAGAAAGACACGTATTATGCAGTAAGGTTGAACTTAAAAGTGAGCGATGATGATTTACTTTTCATTTCTGTGGGTGAATTTGTCATTTTATTTTCTGTTGGAGCTTATTATTGTTCTGAATAGGTTTGTAATAATGTTATTTTTTCTGTAAGAGGACTTACCAGTAATTAAATATTTTTTCATCATGATTTTTCGAAGCTTATGATTATTTTGAAGCTTAATGCTTTGGAACTTCAGATTTTATTAAACTGACCATGATTTTCAATTATCTTTTAAGTAAACGTAAAATATTATTTTTTTCACAAAACTCCTAAATATAAAATTTACTCTTGAAAGCTATAGCTTTTGTCTCAAGGCGTCCACAGACTTATGCGAGTACATACACGTCATACGATCTCCTGTACTAAAATTAAAGTACTCGTTTCTTACAGTAACATCACAATATGCAATAGCTGGGGCACAAAAAAGGGGAGAAGGGAAGAAATATCCGGTGTCACAATAACCAAATATTCATGCTATATGCTATTAACAATATCTGACCTCGCTACAGAATTTTGAAATCAGATCTTCCGATAGACGATTGAAATTTAATAATTTATCGAACCAAGTAACCCCGCGAATCTCTTGTGACATATATTCTATAAGAACTTTCATTCTTTACGCTTTCCAACCGTAGGTTGAAGAAGCGTGTATGCTCCAGCTTTGTACGTCCGTCTGTCGGCACGATAACTCGCGAAAAACTGGTTCGATTTCGATGAAATTTTAGTATGCGGTAGGGGACGATCAGGGAACGAACCCTATTGAAAATGGACGAAATGGGGTCAAAGGTCACGGCATAGGAACGGGATCCATTCAATTGCCCTTATTCGTCATAACTTGCGTAAATATAGTTCGATGTCGATGAAATGTCAGCATATTGTAGGGGACCATCTGGGAATGAATCCTATTGAAAATAAGTGAAGTGGGATTGAAGGTCACGGCATAGGAGCGTGATCCATTCCATTGCCCTTATGCTTCATAACTTGCGTAAATATGGTTCGATGTCGATGAAATTTTAGTATACTGTAGGGGACCACCTAGGAATGGACCCTATGGAAAATGGGTGAAGTGGAGTCAAAGGTCAGGATATAGCAGCGGGCTGCATTCCATTGCCCTTATGCGTCATAACGTGCGTAAAAATGGTTCGATTTCGATGAAATTTTAGTATGTGGTAGGGGACCACCTGGAGACGAACCCTATTGAAAATGGACGAAATGGGGTCAAAGGTCAGGACATAGGATCGGGATTTATTCCATCGCCCTTATCAAATACAATTAAAGGAGCAATTCTTGTATGTAAATAAATTTTATTTTGAAAACTGCTCTAAGGATTTTGATGAAAGTCGTTAACCTACTGTTTTCTGGTACTAGAAATCGATTTAGTTTGATATCGACTTTAGGAAAATTTGCTTAGTGGGTTAAATACCCCCCCCCCCCTCCGAATTACCACGTTTTTACTGTCATGACGTCGTCCCATTAATATTGGCCATGCTTAGAAATCTTATGACGTCACAATTTCGCGCTTGATATGTTGGCGTGCGGTCACGCCATCTGTCTCATTACGTCACGCGTTGTTTGTGGATCCTCTTAAAGTTTTATGACGTCACATTTTTTCGAGCAGATGGTCGCGATTCCCTTCTGCCTCATTACGTCACGCGTTGTGTGCGTATGTCTGGTCGCACGATAATTTGCGTAAAAATCGTTCGATTTTAATGACCTTTTAGTATGTGGAAGGGGATCTCCTGGGAAGAAATCCTACTGAAAGTGAACAAAATGGCTTCAGCAGTTAGGACATAGGAGCGGGATCCATTCCACTGCTCTTATGCGTTATAACTAACGTGAAAGAGGTTTTATTTCGATGAAATTTTAGTATGTGGAAGGGGATCCACTGGAGACAAACCGTATTGAAAATGGGTAAAATGGGGTCAAAGGTCAGGACATAGGAGCGGAATCACTTCCATCGCCATTATGCTTCATAACGTACGTAAAAATTCTTCAATTTGGATAATATGTTAGTATGTTGAAGGTGCTTGCCCATAAAGTGGGCAAAATGGCGTCAATCAATCCTATTGAAAATGGGTGAAATGGGGTCAAAGGTTAGGACACAGGAACGGAATCTATTCCATAGCCCTTATGCATCATAACTTACGTAAAAATGCTTCCATTGCGACAAAACTTTATCATGTTATTTCGGAGGTATACTGAAGCGGTTCTGTAGAATATCATGGGATCAAAGATCAGGGCACAGGACCGAGATTTATTCCACAGCCATTATCCGCATAACTTGAGTAATAAGTTGAGTAATGATTTCTGGTATGTTGGAAAGCGTATTATAATGAATGCATTGCATGATATGATTTTACTAACTTATCAGTTCCTTTCCTTATGTAAATTTTAGTTTGTTCTCCTTTACATTTTCCAAACTGAACGTGATATCTTCTCTCTCACAAGAATGGGGTTGGCAACACAATTGAGATCAGAGTGAGTGACGTATGAATGTGATAAGAACGATATATAAAAAGTACGATACAGTAGTTGCTCAGTGTATGTGTGTGTGTGTGGAGATGTTCGATCGCTGTTAAGAAAAATGTGAAATTTATAACTTGTAGTGCCATATTGTGGAATTCTACTGAAATCTTTCTCGATTAATAAAAGGTTATCGTAAGTTGACTTCTGTTTATGTTTCGTCTCGCCGTAAAAGCTTATTTATAGGAACTATTGCATCGTATTCTTATTTAGTTTAACATTTCTTTAGTCATGGTTTTAGACATAGCGTAACGCGAATATTGCACACGAAAAAGGGTTACGCTATACTATCCTATTAACGGAAATTTTTCGTCATGTGGATACGGAAAAACTGAGAACATAATTTTGGCCTTAACATACGAAAAGTATTGTTGAAAGACTTTTCAAAATTCAAAATTTTCCGTTGACACATCTTAAAAACAACAATTTTCGGTCAATCTAGGAAAGGAATAGCGGAAATCTTTTGAAAATTCAGAATGTTCCGTTAACACCTCTTAAAAAACGGCAATTTTTCGTCAAACTACAAAAGGAGTTGGGGAAAGTTTATTTGAAAATTCAGAATTTTCCGTTGACACCTCTTTAAAAACGGCAATTTTCCGTCAATGTACGAAAAGAATTGCGGAAAGTTCTTTGCAAATTCAGAAATTTCCGTTGACACCTCTTAGAAAACGGCAATTTTCCGTTAATGTACGAAAGGAATTGCGGAAATGGTTTTGAAAAATCAGAATTTTCCGCTAACAGCTCTTAAAAACCGGTAATTTTCCGTCAATGTACGAAAATGAATTGCGGAAAGGTTTTTTAAAATACAGAATTTTCCATTGACACATCTTGAAAACGGCAATTTTCCGTCAATGTAGGAAAGGAATTGCGGAAATGTGTTTTGAAAATTCAGAATGTTCCGTTAACACCTCTTAAAAAACGGCAATTTTTCGTCAAACTACGAAGGGAGTTGCGGAAAGTTCTTTGAAAATTCAGACATTTCCGTTGACACCTCTTAGAAAACGGTAATTTTCCGTCAATGTACGAAAGGAATTGCGGAAAGCTTTTCGAGAATTCAGAATTTTCCGCTAACAGCTCTTAAAAACCGGTAATTTTCTGTCAATGTACGAAAATGAATTGCGGAAAGATTTTGAAAATTCAGAATTTTCCGTTGACACCTCTTAGAAAACGGCAATTTTCCGTCATTGTACAAAAGAAATGACTATAAGATTTCTTAAATTTTAGAAATTTCCTATCCTAAGAAAAATCCGTGTGGAATTCAGGGGTTTTTTTTCGTCATTTCACGGAAAATGTTGTACTCGCATCAGAAAGTATAAGAAATGTGCTTCGTTATTTTACGAAGGGAATCACCGAAAATGGCTCGAGAATTTCAGAAATTTTGTTGGAGTGTTTGTACCCAAAAGAGGGCAAGCTCTTCACCTTTCATGTTGAATGGCTTGCCACGAGCCGGTACGCACCGTTCAAATGAGTGATATTCACCCATCATTCCCATTCTTAAGTTTCACTTTATTTCCTAACTGGATACTGATTGCTCACTCAATAGGGGTTGACACGTTTATTTTTATTCGCCATCATGAGCTCGTCATGCGAGCAAAATAAATTTAAACGCGCAACGACTTCAGCGTGTGTGCGCATTAACGACGGATTGAATTATCATTCACAGCTGTGAGTGAATCATTCATCATTTATGGCAAAGAGTCATGAACGAATTGTTCACGAATGGTCCATCGCTAGTTTCAAGTAAACTTAGGTTACACTATTTAAAAAATTATTTCCCCCGGTTTAACCTTTTTTACGCTTTCCAACCGTAGGTTGAAGAAGCGTATATGCTCCAGCTTTGTCTGTCTGACTGTCCGCTCGATAACTCGCTTAAAAATGGTGAGATTTCGATGAAATTGTAGTATGTAGTAGGAGATCACCTGGGGACGAACCCTATTGAAAATGGGCGAAATGGGATCAAAGGTCAGGGCATAGGAGTGGGATCTATTTCATCGCCCATATGAGTCATAACATACGTAAAAATGTTTTGATTGCGACAAAACTTTATTATGTTGTTCTGGAGGTATACTGAACCGGTTCTGATGAATATAATCGAAATGGGGCCAAAGGTCAGGTCACAGGAACGAGATTTATTCCAAAGCCATTGTCCCCATAACTTGACTAAAAATGCTTCGATTGCGACAAAACTTTAGTGTCTTGTTTCGGAGGCATACTGAACCAATTCTGTTTAATATCATCGAAATGGGGTCAAAGGTCAGGGCACAGGAGCCAGATTTATTCTACAGCCATTATCCTCATAACTTGACTAAGAATACTTCTATTGCGACAAAATTGTAGTATGTTGTTCCACAATTATACGGAACCAATTTTGTTTAATATCATCGAAATGGGGTCAAAGGTCAGGTCACAGGAGCGAGATTTATTCCACAGACGTTGTCCTCATAACTTGAGTAATAACTTGGGTAATGGTTTCTGGTATGTTGGAAAGCGTTTCATAATCAATGCATTGCATGATTTTACTACTTGTTAATGAGTAGCCCGTGGAATACTTACAGTAAATAATTTGTGTAAACTATTTTTATAATTTTTTTCTTTTTATTATTGATAAACTTTCACTAATTTTATCAATCGAATAAGGGAAGAGACATTGAATAAACGTATGAATGATACCCTTTTACGATTCACTTGGTTTTTCCATGTCTTGAAGATCACTGTCGCGTGAAAGTACGGGGAGATATTCGGTGATTTATAAGGGCAATAACCAGTGGTTTTAGATATTCAACCTTTATTCCTCCCTTAACTGCTAGATATGTAGATGTGATCGATTGCACTGAGATTCTTTTCCTAAGCTTATATCTGCTGTGAGGATCGGCGATGCTCAGTGCGCAACCTGTTGATTTCTTTTTTTGGACTCCATAAATTTTATCTGACTGCGTCTGAGCGGTACTTCAGTTATCATTAAACGAATTTCATAGCACTTCGTGTAGGTGTAACTCATGCCGATCTACCAGTGCGGAAAAGGTTCTAAACTAAATAGCAAAACGTTCGTTTTTAAAACGCTGATATATTTACGAAAACCTGTTAGCATGTTCAGCGATATTCAAAAACTGGACCTGTAATGGACCAAAAATTTGCAGATAAAGTTTATTTTTTAAAATTGTTTAAAAATGGTTTTCGGAATGTTTGGAATGAAAGTGCCATTCCTCAAAAAAAAACCGATTAATTTCTTAAAAGGATATACAGGATGCTAAGCTTTGTGACGTGCCTGCCCAGCAGGACGCACAGGAGATAAAGACAAGATAGCTCATGTCTGCGTAGCTCAGCTGGTAGAGCGACTTACTTCGGAGTGAGGGGACCCGAGTTCGATACCCGGCTTGGACAAGCCTGTGTTTTGAGCTTCCCCGGAGCTTCCGTAAATGAAGATATCTCTAGCAGAGATCAGATTCAGAGTTCCACCTCGTCATACAATCGTTCTATTGTAGATACACATTCCAGACACTCTATTAGAAACATTTATTGAATACGGGGTTGGACCTAATTTAGTCCGAATTACAGAATGTATGTGGTTTGGCATAGATTCCACAAAGCGTTGGAGTGCATCTACGTCTACAGCATGCCAGGCGTTCACCACACAGTCTCAGGTTTCATGGAAGAGGACTTTGCTGGCGGATCTGTTTTCCTAACAAGCCTTCTCAATGGGGTTCAGATCCGGGCTTTGTGGTGGCCATAGAAGATACTGGAAGTCGCTGTCAGGCTCGCAGAATACAACTTAATCAATGGACGTCTATGAAACAGCCGCCACCTGGTGGATAAAAAGTCAGTATTGCAGCATGGACTTCATCGGCGATAATTCTCAGATAATCCTTAGAGGACGCCCGACCTTACAGCAATATCAGAGGACCAGGTCCGTACCAATAGAACGAGACCCACCCCATGACATGACCTCCACAGCCTTGAGTTGTGTTCAAAAAGAAAGCTGAGACCACTGATTTTAAGAGCTCTCACCAGACTCTCAGCGTACTGTCGGTAAAGAACTCTCAGCTTACTCTCGGTAAAGTACTCTAAGCTTACTGTCGGTAAAGAACTCTCAGCCTACTGTCGGTAAAGTACTCTAAGCCTACTGACGGTAAAGAACTCTCAGCCTACTGTGGGTAAAGAACAAGGTGTACTGCGACTCGTCGTACCAGTCTTCCAGTCACGGCGTTCCTGACACAACAGCAGATGAACTGTCCGGTTATTAGCAGAAATCAGTGGTTTAAATATAGGTATGCTACTGCTAGTAGTGATGCATAATCCACGAGCAATGTGGGTTATTTTCTCACTGGTTAAAGACAAGGGATATCTCACCATTTGAGAAACCAGTCAGTTTTCAAAATCATCGCTCAGTCAAAATTCACCGAAAAGAAGTCCTTTATAATCGAACTCTAAAAGATCCTTATGATGAACACTACAGGTGATTAAGGAGGAGCAGCAGACTTCAATGTTTGCGTTGAAAGCGTGGCGATGTACGTCTTCACGTATTATGCATATGGGTTGAGTAATCAGCGTTTACGTACTGGTGTTTCTTAAATTTTCTTAATTTAGTGGCTGATGTGTGTAGATCGGAGCCTTGGGCTGGCCAATACAACATTTTGACGTTCTGATCCTTAAACCGGGCCTGGAAGTATCTTCCAGTGTATTTAATGTCACTGCTCAACGCAACCAAACCTTCCTCAAGACTTTTGTGTTGCAGCATTTTCCCGCCACTTGTCGCATATTGAAACTCTTAGTTTTCGATTTACTAGCATATGCGAACTTTAACGAGGTTTAATATTAATAGTATATTTTGTGGTGCTTCGTAAAATATACACTCTATTGAAAAAAGTCATTAGACACTTAGAAGAAAAACACAACATAACATTTTTTGACATATATTAGTACCGTGTAGGTCCATCTTTGGCCTTAATGCATGCACTTACCCTTCGAGACATGCTTTCGACAAGGTTTTGGAACATAGTGATAGGTATGCGCTTCCATTCAGTACATAATGCTGCTGCTAATTGTTGCTTAGTAGTAGGCCTCGGTTCCAAACTTCTTATGCGGCGCTGTAATTCATCACATAAGTGCACTATGAGATTAAGATCAGGACTCTGTGCTGGCCAGTCCGCACACGATACGGAATTATAGTGAAACTACGCCGTAATAGTCCTTTCTTTATGGCTTGGTACATTATCCTTCTGCTACCAACAAGGCTTGGTTCCACAGTATTGCCACAGAGTTGGTAGGGCATAATTGTCCGTAATATCAAGGTAGACGTTCTGGTTAAAACGTTTGTCCACAATAACCAATGGGCCGGGACTATACCACGAAAAACACCCCCACACGAGTATACTGCGAGCTCCGAACTTGACCGTAGGAACAGTACACTGTGATAAATAGCGTTCCCCCGGCTGACGCCATACTCACACCGGCCATCAGACTTACGGATCGTGTATTTGGATTCATCAGTCCATAGGACCCGTTTCCATTGATCTAAGGTCCACGAAATATGTTCTTTACACCATGCTAAACAAGGAGCAGCATTCCGAGTAGAGATGAAAGGCTTATGAGCAGCCACACGATCACGGTAAACCATGGAATAAAGTTATCTGCGAATGGTACGTGCACATACCGAGGCTCCAGAATTTTTATTCACCTGTACACTGAGGTCTTGTGCAGTACTCCGACGATTAGCTGTAACAACTCTCCTGAGGCTTCGACGTCCTCTATCACTGATTTTCTTTGGTCTGCCAGTACGCCTTTGGCACGCCATGTGTCTTCCACTTATTCAGTACATCCGAAACAGTTGACTTGAGTATGTTTAAAGGCTTCTCGGTTTCTCTTATGGGGTAACCCTCTAATCTAACACCCAAAATTCTTTCCATTCTCAAAGTCAGTTCTCTCCCGCCGCGACATTTTCACTCAACCTCACAGTGAGATATGATCTCGGTCAGCTGCAGGCTTGTTTTTATACCGTTTGCAGTTGTACCGCGCATCTTAACAACGCAGCGGGTCCGCTCATTTGTTTTTGAAGGGATGACTGGTGACTTTTGTCAATATAATTGATTGCTGTTAGTGTGAAAGAATAGCTTTGTTGTCGCTACAGTTTGGATTCTAAATCCTCCTTTGAAGAAACATTTGTTTAGTTGAAGAGCCGATGGCATGGCACTGATTCATCATCCATTACCAATTCAACGTTGGATGAAAGTCTCCCCCAGTTTCTTTCACAACTGTCTGTCTTGAGCCAGTATCCTTATGCCGCTAGCATACTTTCGAATTTCATCCACCCATGTCCCACGTGGTCTTCTTCTCTGTCTTTTTCGTTCCTTGGTATCGAGTCTAATATTTCAGTTGTCCACCGTTAGATTTTGACTAATCTTTGAGTTGCGAAATTATTGGGGGGGGGGGGGGGGAGGCATTACTCACCACACTAGCCAAGCTGGTTGGTGAGTGCAACGGTATAACTGTACTACTGAGATTAGAAGAACTGGGATAGCAGTTCCTCTAATCTCAGTGGTAAAGTTATACCGCTCTGTGACTGGCCAGAACCCCTTCAGTCGTAATAGGATGAATGATGAGATGGTGGGGTTCAGAAATTTGTCTTGAAGAGGCTATACGTTATGCATCAGTGGCTTGCTAATACTGTAAAATAGCTTGTTGGAAAAATCATTCCAGACGTGACTTGAGTAATAGCCTTTATTATTCAGAAGTATCTCAGCTTATATTAATATAAGATTGTACTGCAGGAAGTGTATTATTTTTCATCCAATTATTATTTCATGTACGATATCCTTTAAATCAAAGAATTCCGTGATACGTTTCTTGTTCATTTTTATGATGTGTGGAATAATTCATTGAAAAACCCGTTTGACAGTATTAAAAAGCCAAATGTAAATACTGTAACGTAATTTGCTAAAAGAAATCTATATTTTTCGTATTTGCGCGAAACGAATTGCAGTTAGCCGAATCAAGTATTAGTCACGTGTTTGAGGATTATAGATTTTGATTTCGCCTTAAGGTGATGTTTCCAATGTTCGCACTGCACGAGTTTAAGATGTTTGACATCAAACAGATTTGCGACAGCTTAACGTCTGTTGTGCACCCTGACATTAGTAGAAGAACTACATTGGATTCCTCTAAATCTTTGGAATGTTTGAGCAGAAACTCCATTCAGAGGGGAGCAACAAAACTTCATGCTGCATGTGACTAAAGTACTATCTTATCGAAAGAAGAGTATGTTTCCTTACCAAGGTGTCTCAAACTGTATGCCATTTCTGCGTTTGATCTCCATAATCCTGAGGGGATTTACAGTGAGAGCGAGGAATCTCTGTTGAACAGGTGTATTCGAAAATATGTTCGTATCCAATAGAATTTGTCGAGTTGTTAAAACTAAGGAAGCTGGTCTGATTGAATTCTTCAGCAGGAGAGAAATCCTGATTCCTTTCTCTGAAAAATGTCAAAGGCATTTGATCATTGGATTTACTATAGAAGGATTACTTTCGAACATAATATCAACAATATGCCAGCTGCATTCTGACATTCTCTCTAAGAAACATATTGAGTCAACATCGCGTATGCGTAATAGAGGGGTTTATAAGTTGTTTTTTTTTGCGAACTTTATCCAGCTGTAGAACAGACCTGCTGATCAAGTTACATTCGCATCTCTTACGGCGTTCTTTTTCCTTTATGTTTAGGGGTAACGACATCCAACCCAAAAAATACCTTTTGCAGTCAGTCTGTAATGGTAACGTAATTTCGGCAGCACTTCTACTGATTTTTGTTCTTACTAGGGAAATGGAAACTTTTTTTACGCTAAGGAAAGGGAAGAATATTTTCTTCCATAGGAGATTAAGCTGGGAAGAATATTTTCTTCCATAGGAGCTCTACATCACTTGCCATTCTGGTGCAAAAAGAAAAAAATGAATGCTGCCACATAACTTACTCCTTCAATTTTTCAGAAATGTAGATACGAGAGAATGCATAGGTTTCCGCAACTAGGGTCGCATTTTTTCACTAGAGTCTTTTGTCGAACCTTTGGGAAGTTCAATATTTGTGAACAATGGCAATGTTTTTTAGTTTTCGAAAATCTTACAATCACAGACAATCCTTTGAGGTGAGAAAGTTCCCCATCGTGGTATCTGTATTAGATACAACGATTTAAACGATGGAGAGGCTAAGTTAGAACACTGCACTTTCTTAAACCAATAAAACATATTTTCAAGAATATCAAAAGCAGGTAATATTATCATCCACGGATAGACAGTATAAATATAGATACACCGAAGAGCAAAATTTATATGATCACCCGACAAATATGATGTTGGTCTTCTACGTGCTGCCATAATAGTTCTTACTCGGCGACTCGTGGAAGCTACAATATTTTTAAAGGTGCCTTGTGGTACCTGGTGCCAATATGTTACCAGCATATCCTTTAACTCTTGTAAGTTACATGTTTGAACCGCCGCAGATCGGGAAGAACCTTCGGTACTTACGTATTAAACCGAGGACCTCAGCAAGACCGATCTTGGTGCACATCTAAACTCGGCAAGTACACGTACAAGAGTGAAACAGTTTAATATAAAAAAAGAAACATATACTGCCTAAATTACACAAACAAAAGTCAACATATTAGACGACGACGAATTAAAACGTGCAGAATAAGTTACTTCCAAAACCAGGGCAGCAATCCCTCGGGGCACGTTAATGAATCCAATACTAGTGAAATACTAAAACTCGCTAGAGCTCCAATGATTTTAATAGCACACACATTCAGTAAAATGAGAACAAATAAACTCATGAGATGTTTCGAGTTTCCTAAAACTCATCTTTCGATGAAAAACAAATTAACCTTAAGTTCGGGTAATCATGGTATATATCCACATATGTAACAACTATGTCGGTGTGCAACGGGTGACATTCATAGCCAGCCCTTCACTCGATTGGTTGGGAGGCTACTCATGTAGAAGTTTGACAGCCGTGAGGAAATGACTATACAGAAAGAGTGGAAAAACAAGTGGGTGCGGGGTGGGGATCCCACCCTGAACTCATAACATATTAACATGAAGCTGATTGTATTATATAATAAATCTAATCACCACAACATAATATTTACAAAATAGTAATACTCCAGAAATGAGAAATAAATACTTATCATCATCTTTGTCAACCATTATCAATCCAATGCTGGACGAAGGTCTCCCCAAGTTTTCTCTACAACGGTCTGTCTTGTGCCAGTCTTATCCATGTCACTCCCGCATACTTTCGAATTTCATCCACCCCATCTCCCATGTGGTCTTCTTCTGGGTCTTTTCCTGTCCCTTGGAATCCAATACTTACATATGATGCTAGAGAAATAAATCTAACATCATATGTAAGTTAATACAACATTTAACGTGGACCAGGAACATCAAACAAAGATCTTTGCTCTTTCCACGTTTATAAGTGTCACGGAAAAGTTCTCATTTGCCGCCACCGGGAGTAGAACATAGGGTCTTCCAGTTACGCGCCGGATATGCTTCCGCCACACCACAGCGGTCTCGAATCCCTCCAGACTCCCACAAGCTAACTGCCAAGCCAATTTGGCAGTTTGCTTCTTAGAGTCCCGCACAATGCCGGGGATTTACCAAAGACGGTAAGCAGCAACTGAAGAAATAATTAGAAGGCGAATGAATAATTAATACAGACATTTAACGTGGACCAGGGACATCAAACAAAAATCTTCGCTCTTTCCACGTTTATAAGTGAGTCACGGAAAAATTCTCATTAACCGCCACTGGGAGTCGAACCCAGGGTCTTCCAGTTACGCGCTGGATATGCTTCCGCTACACCACATATGCAAGTAGTTATTTCTCATTTCTGGAGTATTACTATTTTTTTAATATTATGTTGTGGTAATTAGATACAATCAGTTTCATGTTCATCCCCACCCCGCACTCACTTGTTTTTTCACTCTTTCTGTATAGTAATTTTCTCACGGCTGTCAAACTTCTACATGAGTAGCCTCCCAACCAATCGGGTGAAGGGCTATGTACGTCACCCGTTGTACACCGACGTAGTTGTTACATGTGTGTATATATACCATAATTACCCGAACATAAGGTTTAATTTGTTTTTCATCTTTAAGATGAGTTTTAGGAAACTCGAAAGATCTCATGAGTTTATTTGTTCTTATTTTACTGAATGCGTGTGCTATTAAAATCATTGGAGCTATAGCAAGTTTTAGTGTTTCTTTAGTACTGGATTCATTAACGTGCGCCGAGAGATTGCTACCCTGGCTTTGGAAGTAAAAGTCAACATATACTGCCTACATTACGCATACAAAGTCAACATATACTGCCTAAATTACACATACCAAAGTCAACATATACTGCCTAAATTACACATACCAAAGTCAACATATACTGCCTACATTACGCATACAAAGTCAACATATACTGCCTAAATTGCACATACCAAAGTCAACATATACTGCCTAAATTACACATACCAAAGTCAACATATACTGCCTAAATACACATACAAAAGTCAACATATACTGCCTAAATTACACATACAAAACACAACATATACTGCCTAAATTACACATACAAAAGTCAACATATAATGCCTGAATTACACATACAAAAGCCAATATATACTGCCTAAATACACCTACAAAAGTCAACATACACTGCCTAAATTACACATACAAAAGCCAACATATACTGCCTAAATACACCTACAAAAGTCAACATATTCTGCCTAAATTAGACATAAAAAAGTCAACATATACTGCCTAAATTACACATACAAAAGCCAACATATACTGCCTAAATACACCTACAAAAGTCAACATATTCTGCCTAAATTAGACATACAAAACACAACATATACTGCCTAAATTACACATACAAAAGTCAACATATAATGCCTGAATTACACATACAAAAGCCAATATATACTGCCTAAATACACCTACAAAAGCCAACATCTACTGCCTAAATACACATACAAAAGTCAACATATTCTGCCTAAATTAGACATACAAAAGTCAACATATACTACCTAAATTACACATACAAAAGTCAACATTTACTGCCTAAATACACTTACAAAAGTCAACATATTCTGCCTAAATTAGACATACAAAACACAACATATACTGCCTAAATTACACATACAAAAGTCAACATATACTGCCTAAATTACACATACAAAAGCCAACATATACTGCCTAAATACACCTACAAAAGTCAACATATTCTGCCTAAATTAGACATACAAAAGTCAACATATGCTGCCTAAATTACACATACAAAAGCCAACATATACTGCCTAAATACACCTACAAAAGTCAACATATTCTGCCTAAATTAGACATACAAAAGTCAACATATTCTGCCTAAATTAGACATACAAAACACAACATATACTGCCTAAATTACACATACAAAAGTCAACATATACTGCCTAAATTACACATACAAAAGCCAACATATACTGCCTAAATACACCTACAAAAGTCAACATATTCTGCCTAAATTAGACATACAAAAGTCAAACAGTTCAACATAAAGAAAAGAAACATATACTGAGGCATGAGTCCAGCTTTTCTGATGTTGGCCAAACATTAGCAATAGCGGTGAGTATGGCTTAAAACACGTTTTCATCTCTTTGTGTCATTCTTCGCCACATGAACTCCGCCAAATAAAATTCGATATGATGACGTACAGTACCACGCATTAGCAATTAACGATTGAAGCACACAAAATGCGAAACAAACTAATAACGAGAAACAAAGAATCGGTTCCTCAGTGTTAGGTAGATCCCAAATTTTCATCATATTTCCACAAAATGGCGAAAGCTTACTTAATTAAACAGCATTAGCAATTAACGATAGGAGCACACAGAATGCGAAACAAACTAAGAACGAGAGACAAAGAATCGAATGATAAATCAAATGAAGATCTCACGTGACGTCACGAGCCCATAACGTAGTTCGGAACAATGATCGTCGCGGGTCTCTGCTAAGGTTCTCGGTTTAATACGTAAGTACCGAAGAAAAATGAGTATATGGAGTAAATGCTCAGCATAGGGCATTGTGGAGTATCTCGATGATATTTTATTCTAGAAGTAGAACAGAAGTGTCCGAGACCAAGATGGTTGTGACTCTCTCTCTCTCTCTCTTTCGCATTCTTTGTCAAAAAGCGCGCGTTTTTTTTTCACAATAATGCTGATGGATTTGCATCTAAAACTGCTTCTCTGCTGATTTCAGAATATTTCCAGTAAAGCTCCGTTGTAAAAAGATCTCTTTGTTACTTCACAAATGCTAGTGTATATCCATTGAAAAAGAAAAAGTTTATTTCTGCAATTTTCTTTTCTAAAGCAATGTTTGAGAACTCCAATTCATAGAAAGTATGTATTATTTAAACATTAACAATATTTGCGTTTTATTTTCTTCAGTGGTTACAAGCTTAAATTGAACATTTTAGCAGATTTTTAACTTCATACGTAGCTTCCCTGCGATTTGAAGAGAACCATTTAATCGGACGGTAAAACTACTTAACTGTCTAAGATGGACTGTGTGTCGCCTTGTCAAATTAAACAGCTCTTTCTGAGAAGTCAGTTAAATACAAAAAAAATAAATAAATAAAATAATAGGATAAGTTTCATACTTAGCTCCCACTACATATCTGCTCATTAATAATATAAGCACCCAGATCTATCTATCTGTCTCTCTGGAACGCTTGACATCACAGCAACGTCTGCATTGTTGCGCTATCACTTATCGATCAATTCGAGTGTGCTCTCTCGATGTCAAAATGTTGCCTGCTTTTTTTAAGCAAACGATCACTTTTAGATGTCAAGATAATTGCGTGCTAATTTAAAAACACTGGATTATCAATGACACGAATTCTATTTATCCGATCTACAAAATTTGAATTAAAAATCTTAATATCACGGCAAGTTGCATTTGTATTAATATATTTATTTAATTTAGCACAATTCGAATATTAATTTGTAAGCTTTATCTATTTTTAACTTTTTTAATTTAACTTACCGCGTTTAGTGCTGATTATATTAAACATTTTGCAAAATATCGATCTATCTAAACGCTCTAACCTACAATAAAAACTGAAATCTTGAGATGTCAAATTGAACAAAATTGCATCTAAAAGCAGATCGCCCCAATAGCACATTGTCGAGAATTCAGATAGCTCCGATTTGTAATACCAGATGACGCATTATTTTGTAGAAAAAGCTTCGGCATGAAGTTTCAAACTAAACGTCGAAATGGACAGTCTAAAACAAGCCATGAAGAGAACAAAAAGTGTGCCGGAGAAAAAGTAATTTAACGCGAAAAATCAAAGTAAAAGTTATTAAGGTAAGTTTACACGAAAACAACTTTCCGAGTGTAGTGCTGACTACATTACACATTTTGCAAAATATCGATCTATTTAAGCGCTCTAATCTACAATTGTTTAACAACAAATATTTTACACAGAATGTTATTTATCGCGAGGTCTTTTGGAAAACGGAAATAAATAGCATATACTTTTTAGTTCTAACATGAATGAGTTCTTACTATATAAATTTTTACTGTATTTCCTCACAGAAATCAGGCGTCTATTTGATTTGTTTTCAATCTGCTTCAATTAAAAATTTCACTCCGTCATAGGACGGGCAACGTCTATATATAAATACTAGCTTTACTATCCGTCTTTGCCCGGGATTTAGGCTTATTGATTTCATATTCCCCTATATGTCACTGAAAAAATCGGGAACAAAATTGATGCTTCCAAGAAAGAAAAAAGCTGATTTCACAAATTCGGTCATTACAAATTATTTATTCATAGTGTGATTATTTCAGCACTTGGCCGTACACAACAATTTTGGTTTCACCTTCATCGGCGACAATAATTTTGTTGGATCCTTTGCTCTTGACATTCCAACATACAGCTGTAGAATCAAACGGACCAAAAGCGTTACGAATTATTTAACATGCGTCCAGGAGACACAGCATTGGAACACTGACTGAACAAAATTCGTTAACAATTTGTTATCGACGATCAAATGCATCACGTGCTTTCAGGTTCAGACGTCTTTGAGTGGCGAATCACTGGGATAAAAAAGTTAAAAACGCATATTTGTGAATATTTTATGAAACTGGCTGAAATTTTAATGAAAACCATAAACCGTTAATAGGAACATAAACTCCAAATTTTGCCTGAATCGGTAAATTATTTTTTAAATTAGCCGTCAAAATTTTACTAACCGGTTCTGCGTATATATTTCTGTTTGCCGATGAATTAAAAAATTCCATGCCTATTTTAAAACGTTTTGACCGGATTCATGTGAAATTTTGAGGGACTCCTCTTATTATAAATTCATGGTGTTGACAAAAATTTCAGCCCGTTTCTTTAAGATTTTGCAAAGTTCGTTTTTGCTTAGTTCTCAAAGAATAGAAACACCTGTGGATGTGACGCGGCGATGAATGCAGTCACGTGCGTTCAGATAACGATTAATTAGCAAACGATGCTGACTTTATTGATTAGATTATTAATTAATTCATAACTCGCGAACGGAACAACGTAGAGATCTTAAAATAGTTGCGTTGACCTAGAAATTCCAGTATTAATAAGCTATGCAAATTTTACGATGCCACAGTTCGGCGTTCGAGAGTTGTTGCTGCTTCAGACAAACAGACGTTCTGTATTTTATATATAAGATTTATTTCAAGCTTAAAAACAACCGTCCTAGGACGGGCTATATGCTAGTTTATGAAGAATGCATCTGTCAGATGAAGTTTTTAATATCTTTCGCAGGTAACATAAAAGTAATGTTATACAAGATTTTCAATGAATCATTTATAACTATTAATTAATTCACACGAGAATGCGTTAAATTTTTAAGTACTAAGAAGTTTAGGCCGTGATTTCATTAGTTACATTTTACATTTATAAGATCCCAAAGTTTATCAAGTACAATTCAAAATAAAATAAGAATCGCGTAACATGTATATTTTATAATTTCTGTCATCACTACGTACGAATAAAACGGGGAAATCCGCGTAAGGTTACAAAATTAAAAATAGAGAAGACGACACACCAGAGGAGGAACATAAACATATCAAATTTAATTAAATTCGTGTTTTTCAAAGAATAATTTTCTGCTTCTTTGTACTGAAAAAAGAGATGCTTGATTAAAAAAATTAAAGGGAAAACAAAAGGTATGCCCTCAGAGCTCTTTTTACATTTTCTAAAAACACATCCTGCAGGTTTGAAAACTCTGAAACTAATCTTTTCACATAAATTAGATATAGCTGTGGTAAAAAAAGTTAATTCAGCATAGTCTAATTTTTTTAACATATGCTTTCGCTGATGATAATGTGCAAGGTACGTAGTATTCTGAACACCCCCTAAAAAAATCAGAATTCATATAGAAACAAATCTGACTCACTTCTCAGCTTTTAAATATTTAACATCCAATTTCACGCAATATGTAGAAGAGCAAAATTAAATTACAAATTAGAATGTCACAGGTATCCCAGTGATGAAGGCAATTACGTTTTCCCTTCGCTTTTACAGTAATGTTTTTCCGAGACAATCCTGTAATCTGCCACGCAAAGAATTATTCTCCATTTTGTAGAATATTTCAATATGCGCAATCGGGCATGCACTAGGATAATTGGCAACATATTTTGATCGGAAGACTTACGAACCGGAACGTTTCGCTTAGTTCCGGTTCTCTACGACTGCTGTTGGGTCAATATATACATCCTACATATCACTAAGCTGTTCTCTGAGATTCAGAGGTTAGCTCCACAAAGAAATACAATCTACCAGATAAATTTTGAACTGATTATTTAGTTACTGTTGCCGTATGAAACTTCTCCATTTACAGCGATCTTGACACACAACTCGGGCTTCACTGGCACCCATTAAACGACGTAAACAAGACCTTCTATACTTCGTACTCATAATCTTTTTCTCATGCAGACACTCCCCGGTAGCACATTGCATCGACTTGACATCGAATTTTTGATCGATATGAAACGTCGAATATAGATATCCATGTTCACTTTTATTACGTATGTTCGACGTCCAATTTTAAACCTATTAAGTCGACATAAAGTCAACAGTAGACGAAGATTCGACCTTTTGAGAGCAACACACATCGTTGCTACGTAGTTCAGACGTCGATTCTACGTTGATATTAATATTACGTAGTTTAGTTATCGATTCTATTGCAATAGTACAGTTGTAATGTCGAATCCACGTTTACTCTACAATTTAGATATTGAAATATGAAAGTCTAAACTTTTAATCGTGGCATACAACGTAGGATGTATTCGTATTTGTAGTAGGATTCTACCACGCTGTCTACAGCTAAATGATCATACAATATTTGGTTTATTGTTTCAACATTGAAGTTTTTTCGAGCGCATTCGAAAAGACACATAATTCTCAAGCATTTCCCAGAATGTTTGGTGATTTGTCAGCATCGCGCTTGTCCTATCCCTAATTGGGATATGCGCAAGTACAAAGTATATACCTTGAAAAGTAATTCTACTTAAAGAAACGAGACTCAACATCTTATAAATATACTTAAGCAAAATAATAAAAAAAAACAATCTTTTAACTTACAGTAGAAAATGGAGACATGTAAGAATCTCGTCTTACAACAGAAACGATACAACCAACCAACACCCCAGCATCCAAACAGTTTGCTTGGTGGTTGCAAACGCGCGTGCGCGCGATGCTTACAGATCGCATAAAAAGCATCGAGTATTCGATCTAATAGGACTAAAGGGGTAAACTGTATAAAACCGTCTACACTCTACATGTATACTGAAATTCAATGTAATTATTTTTCTTGACGTTCCTTCTCATCGATTTTACGCCGAAAAATATGCCTCTAGGTAACATTGACCTGGTAACCAAAAATTGACGTCGACTCGGCATTACTGTGCATCCGGGGCTACAGAATCTTATCCTCCCATGAATTCCTTGGCCTTTCTCTACCATTCCTTCCTGCCGGGCTAAAAAAAATTTTTCTCATTAAGATCTCATCACTCATTCTTTCAACATGGCCAAATCACAGAAGAATATTAGTCTCCACCTTGCTAATAGCATTTTGCAAATAGGGGCCATGCGTAAATTTAAGAATACACTCTTTCATTTGCACTCGATAAGCGGAAGAATTAAAAATAGTACTTTTCATGAACTTTTATTACAAACATAATATATTAATCTCGTTATGCAAATACACTGCTCGATACTGAAATTCCCGCATTCCTAAAGAGTGAGCCAAGGAGCCGAAAATCACCAGAGACATTCACTTACCGGCCACTGAATCAAAAGCCTATATTCAGTACAGGGGTCGGATCTCCTTTAGTCCTGATTACAGCATGTTTGCGGTTTGGCATAAATACCACAAGGTGTTGAAATTATCTAAGCACACCGGACAAAAAATTACGGAATGCTCATTTTATTGGTTGATATGGGCCTTGATTTTCTTTGGCATGCTGTCAATATGGGAGCGGATGACATTAATGTCCAGTTTTGCTTCACCCTGTGAACAACTGGCCCCGCAGAGCAGTCAAATTGGGAGGGTGCTGTTGTCTCTTCTTAACGGCCCATTCGAGCATGTCCCAAATTTTCTCTATAACATTGAGATCAGGCGAATTGGCGGGCGAGGTGAGATGTGGGACGTCGACCTCATTTTCTGCAAACCAATCCTGCACAACGACAGCTCGGTGGACAGTGCAGTTGTCGTCTTGATAACGTGGATATGGAATGGCGGCATATTGGAAGAACTGGACATATGGCAACACCTCGTTATCCAATATTTTCACGTAGTCCACCGCTTTCATGCCATTAGACACGTGAGCTAAAGGACCCACCCCAGCACTGGATATACACCCCCAAAACGTGACACTTCCACCCTCTTCTATACAGCCCTTTGCACACACTCTGCGTTGAAGGCTTCTCCGGCTTTCCGTTTGACCCAGGATCGACCATCATTGGAATACAGGCAAAACCTGGATTCGTCCGGCCAGATGATGCGTCGCCACTGTTCTGTTCGTCCAGTGTCGTAGTTCTCTCGCCCATTCCAGCAGCTTTTTCTTGTGTATGGCAGACAGCTTGGGGCGTACAGAATCTAATCCTCCCTGGGCGTACAGAATCTTATCCTCCCAGGGCGTACAGAATCTTATCCTCCCAGGGCGTACAGAATCTTATCCTCCCTGGGCGTACAGAATCTTATCCTCCCTGGGCGTACAGAATCTTATCCTCCCTACAGGACTGAATATTCCTGCACCATACAGTTCTCGTCGAAGCGTTCGTTCGGAAACAGGCTGACTGGGTTCCGCATTGTACTCTTGCAGCAATTCCTGCCGGGTTTGGAATCGTTTTGCGGTTGATAATCGCCCCCAGGCGTCGACGATCACGGTTGCTCGTGATGGTTTTTCTGCCGCAACTGCTCCGACGAGAGTTGTCTCTGGCCGTCTCCTTCCACGCTAAATGAACACTACTGACTGTGGACTTGGACACGCCAACAAACTCAGCCACCTCCCTCAGGAAATGACCATGTTCACGACCAAAGACGATAGTTTCCTTTCGCCAGTCTGTTACGTCACCTTTTCCACGCATGGTACTACCTGTAAGCAACAATAAAACTGATTAGGCATGTGCATCTTACAAGGCTGAAAAAGTAACAAGTAACATACAATACTTTCCATTCCATTATATACACGCATTTTTCTCTGCCTGACCACTTTCCAACTGTTCCTCCGGATGACAGCATTCCGTAATTTTTTTGTCCGGGGTGCTTATGTCTACAACATGCCAGGCGTTTGCAATACAGTCCTTTAATTCCCTCAGATTTGACGGAAGTAGACTTTGTTCCCGGAACGTTTTTTCCAACTTATCCCATAGATTCTCAATAGGGTTCAGATCCGGGCATTGTGGTGGCAAGGGGTGATGGTGGAAGTCGCTGTTATGCTCGCTGTGTCACTGGTGAATACATCTTACGCGATGGACAATGGCATTATAGTCCATGAAAGAGTGTCATCTGCTGGATAAAAAAAACAATATTGTAGGATGGACTTGATAAGAAACAGTGTTCAGATAATTCTTCGAGCCGTGCCGCCACCTTCAGAACTTCGATTTGTATTTACAAGGATAGCTGGGTCCATTGCTTCAGAGAGCTCCTGCCAAACCGTTGGCCTACCGTCGGTACAGAACAAGGTGTACAGCGACATGGTCTGCCCAAATGGCTTTTTTTTCAATATTCTAGAGTATATTGATGTGTTCCTGACATCACCTTAGGCGAATTTTCCTGTTCTTCGCATATATCAGTGGTTTTCGCGCAGGCATGCAACAACAAAATATCCTGGTTAAGTGCAAACGAAAGCAAACATACTTTAATTCATTTGTGCACCTGAAACATATCTGTTGCACAGCTGTTTCACCCACCTTCAAACTTTGAGCATGTTGCTTCCTGGAGAACAAAGTGATTAGAAAAGAAATTCACAGTATAAAAAAACATGCACAGTACTTTACGAAGAAAACCTAGGTGCCACTAATTCTAATCAAGTCCTGATTTCTCATTTCGCCACAAAAGATATGACTCCAAATAAAACTATTAAAATATGAACGATGTAATTAAGTATAACGTTGCTATTGAAGGTACCTTGTAAATAATTGCATGTAATTAATTGTATGTGATAGCATGTAATTATGTATAAGTTGCTATTGAATATACCTTTAATCGCATTTAATTAATTATGTAATATCATGTAAATAAGTATAACGTTGTTATTGAAGGTACCTTCAATAGCAACGTTATACTTAATTATAGTACATCGTTCATATTTTAATATTTTTATTTGGAGTCATATCCTCTGTGCTGAAATGAAACTGCAGGACATAATTCAAATTAGTGGCACCTACTTTTTCTACGCAAAAGTAAGTACTGTAATTTTTTTTACACTGTTTTTTTCTTTTCTAATCACTCTGTTCTCCAGGAGGCAACATGCTCAAAGTTTGAAGGTGGTTGAAACAGCTGTGCATCAGGTACGTTTCAGGTCCGCAAAGGAATTGTAGTCAATTTGCATATTTTTTAACCATCACTTTGATAAGTGAAGAACTTGAGTATCAAACATACTTTGTTTTGCTTTCCATTGTTCCGTTTCTGTTTTTTTTATGTTATATAGCACTGTCTATACATAATCAATATTTCTAGTTCGTTCTATGTGCTTAAGTATGATTTCAGCAGGTGGCGATTGGCCACAGAAATTATATTTCACGGTACTATAACGAACTGAATTTCTCCGTCATTTCTGGTCTACGCCGGGAATCGAACCCGAGTCCGCTTATTCTGGAACAAGTCGCTGTACCAACTGAGCTACGCAGACGTTCATTCTGACTCCTATCTGCCTTTATGTCGTGTGCGTCCTGACAGCAGGTACGTCACATCTCCCCCCCAAAAAAAAGAGGGCCGGGGGCATGGCCCACGGGTCAGCCGTGACCATGAATCGTTGCAGGCAGCCATCCGCTGTAGAACGTGCACTTGAGAACTCCCAGTCAATCTGGTGTGTGGAATACAACGTCACACACTTATTTTTCGAAGCGCTGGAGAAGAGATTCTCTGATTTTTCCTATCTCGCGGTGTGGAAATACCATCACACCATTGCGAGATTTCAACGGTCGGGTCATCCGGATAGTTCGGGCGCCATTATAACGACGTAAATTTCTCCGTCATTTCTATCCGCGCCAGGATTCGAACCTGGGACCCCTCATTCCGGAATAAGTCACTCTACCAATTGAGCTACGCGGACGTTTTATTCTGATTCCTATCTGCCTTTATGTCGTGTGCGTCCTTCGGGCAGGTACGTCACATCTCCTGGTACGTTACATCAACTCCCCCATATTTTTTTTTTTTTTTTTTTTTTTTTTTTTTTGAAGTGCTTGAGAAGGGATTCTCTTATTTTTCCTAACTCGCGGTGTGGAAATAACATCACACCATTGCGAGATTTTCAACGGTCGGGTCATCCGGATAGTTCGGGCGCCATTATAACGACGTAAATTTCTCCGTCATTTCTATCCGCGCCAGGATTCGAACCTGGGTCCCCTCATTCCGGAATAAGTCACTCTACCAATTGAGCTACGCGGACGTTTTATTCTGATTCCTATCTGCCTTTATGTCGTGTGCGTCCTTCGGGCAGGTACGTCACATCTCCTGGTACGTTACATCATCTCCCCCCCCCCCCTTTTTTTTTTTTTTGAAGTGCTGGAGAAGGGATTCTTTTATTTTTCCTAACTCGCGGTGTGGAAATAACATCACACCATTGCGAGATTTTGAACGGTCGGGTCATCCGGATAGTTCGGGCGCCATTATAACGAAGTAAATTTCTCCGAATCCTGGCGAGGATAGAAATTTCTCCGTCATTTCTATCCGCGCCAGGATTCGAACCAGGTCCCCTCATTCCGGAATAAGTCACTCTACCAATTGAGCTACGCGGACGGTCATTCTGACTCCTATCTGCCTTTATGTCGTGTGCGTCCTGCTGGCAGGTACGTCACAGTACGGAAGAAGGTTTACAACAATTTTAAAAATATTTAGCGCTGTATAAAGTTTAGGTCACCCTACGACACGCATGAAGAACACTTCATACCCCTTATATCTCGCTAGGTGCGTAAATGAATTGTCTTTTTCAATTATTTTCTCCCTTTCAGCGTAAGGGATTCGAAAGACGTGTTCTTTCCACCCAAAAATTTGGCATCATTTTTCTTGTTCGAAGTTAAAACCACAGATGTGGTTGGAATGAAAAACATTATGACCAAATTTACAGCACTAGAAATTTCAAAATTTAAAAATACGATGTTATTTACAATGAACAGTTTGAACTAAATCAGAAAAAAATTGAAGAAATGCCCAAAGTAATGAAAAGGGAAATAGCTACTTAACGTGTAGTATTTATTTGTAGGTGTGGAAAATTTTAGTTGAGAGAAAACACTATAACGAAGTAAATTTCTCCGTCATTTTTATCCGCGCCAGGATTCGAACCCGGGTTTCCTCATTCCGGAATAAGTTGCTCTACCAATTGAGCTACGCGGACGTTTTATTCTGATTCCTATCTGCCTTTATGTCCCGTGCGTCCTTATGGCAGGTACGTCACATCTGCTGGTACGTTACATCAACTCCCACATATTTTTTTTTTTGAAGTGCTTGAGAAGGGATTCTCTTATTTTTCCTAACTCGCGGTGTGGAAATAACATCACACCATTGCGAGATTTTCAACGGTCGGGTCATCCGGATAGTTCGGGCGCCATTATAACGACGTAAATTTCTCCGTCATTTCTATCCGCGCCAGGATTCGAACCTGGGTCCCCTCATTCCGGAATAAGTCACTCTACCAATTGAGCTACGCGGACGTTTTATTCTGATTCCTATCTGCCTTTATGTCGTGTGCGTCCTTCGGGCAGGTACGTCACATCTCCTGGTACGTTACATCATCTCCCCCCCCCTTTTTTTTTTTTGAAGTGCTGGAGAAGGGATTCTCTTATTTTTCCTAACTCGCGGTGTGGAAATAACATCACACCATTGCGAGATTTTGAACGGTCGGGTCATCCGGATAGTTCGGGCGCCATTATAACGAAGTAAATTTCTCCGAATCCTGGCGCGGATAGAAATTTCTCCGTCATTTCTATCCGCGCCGGGATTCGAACCAGGTCCCCTCATTCCGGAATAAGTCACTCTACCAATTGAGCTACGCGGACGTTCATTCTGACTCCTATCTGCCTTTATGTCGTGTGCGTCCTGCTGGCAAGTACGTCACAGTACGGAAGAAGGTTTACAACAATTTTAAAAATATTTAGCGCGGTATAAAGTTTAGGTCACCCTACGACACGCATGAAGAACACTTCATACCCCTTATATCTCGCTAGGTGCGTAAATGAATTGTCTTTTTCAATTATTTTCTCCCTTTCAGCGTAAGGGATTCGAAAGACGTGTTCTTTCCACCCAAAAATTTGGCATCATTTTTCTTGTTCGAAGTTAAAACCACAGATGTGGTTGGAATGAAAAACATTATGACCAAATTTACAGCACTAGAAACTTCAAAATTTAAAAATACGATGTTATTACAATGAACAGTTTGAACTAAATCAGAAAAAAATTGAAGAAATGCCCAAAGTAATGAAAAGGGAAATAGCTACTTAACGTGTAGTATTTATTTGTATGTGTGGAAAATTTTAGTTGAGAGAAAACACTATAACGAAGTAAATTTCTCCGTCATTTTTATCCGCGCCAGGATTCGAACCCGGGTTTCCTCATTCCGGAATAAGTTGCTCTACCAATTGAGCTACGCGGACGTTTTATTCTGATTCCTATCTGCCTTTATGTCGCGTGCGTCCTTATGGCAGGTACGTCACACCTCCTGGTACGTTACATCAACTCCCACATATTTTTTTTTTTTTTTTGAAGTGCTTGAGAAGGGATTCTCTTATTTTTCCTAACTCGCGGTGTGGAAATAACATCACACCATTGCGAGATTTTCAACGGTCGGGTCATCCGGATAGTTCGGGCGCCATTATAACGAAGTAAATTTCTCCGTCATTTCTATCCGCGCCAGGATTCGAACCTGGGTCCCCTCATTCCGGAATAAGTCACTCTACCAATTAAGCTACGCGGACGTTTTATTCTGATTCCTATCTGCCTTTATGTCGTGTGCGTCCTTCGGGCAGGTACGTCACATCTCCTGGTACGTTACATCATCCCCCCCCCCTTTTTTTTTTTTTTTGAAGTGCTGGAGAAGGGATTATCTTATTTTTCCTAACTCGCGGTGTGGAAATAACATCACACCATTGCGAGATTTTGAACGGTCGGGTCATCCGGATAGTTCGGGCGCCATTATAACGAAGTAAATTTCTCCGAATCCTGGCGCGGATAGAAATTTCTCCGTCATTTCTATCCGCGCCAGGATTCGAACCAGGTCCCCTCATTCCGGAATAAGTCACTCTACCAATTGAGCTACGCGGACGTTTTATTCTGATTAGTATCTGCCTTTATGTCGTGTGCGTCCTTCGGGCAGGTACGTCACATCTCCTGGTACGTTACAACACGACTATTGTGTGAAAGTTGTTCATTTGAAGAGACGCAAGATATGCAAAGAAAAAAAAAGTCAATATTTATATAAAGTACTTTAAGAATATGAAATCTGCTGTTTGCATGCAGCGGATTGCACTTCAATGTAATTCTACGACAGCGAAGAAGGGTCAAGTAGAATCATTTTAATCTCGAACCAAAGAAAACCGAAAATACAATGTCCTCATTAATGAAGTAATCTATCTTTTGATGGAATGCTCGGAATGAAATTTATTCTTCCAATTATCCCTTCATGCCGGGAGAACGCTTTGACGGATAAATTAAATCTTATCCGCCGTGCTTCGGCAAATGTTCCCGTGACAGCAATGTGGCAAGGTACAACACAATTACTATCGTTTAGTCAAAGTCGTTCGAATTTCGACTTGTCCTTCACTTCCATTTCTCTGTAATTATTCTTCACGTTCCAATAACAGAGATCCTCCGATCACAGGAATGTGAGATGAGAAAATATTCTACTTCGAACAAAACAATTGGTTCATGCATTTTTGATGCAGCGGGGATAGACTCTTCGCTATTGTTTGTTCAAGAGAGAAATTGTTTTGTGTGACGAAATTATTCTCGTGATATTTTGCTATTATGCTTTTGTCAGGCATGCAGTTCCTCTTTAATATCTGTCGTTGCAAACACAATTGTTTCTCTGATCTGGGAAATCATCTTGCGTCAGAAAACAAAACTTTAGATAGGGAAACTTTTTTTGTCATTTAGTTTACAGTGCAACGTTGGAGGGCCCCAAGTACAGTAGCGAGCAAAAGTATTTGGCGAAACACTTTTTCGACCATAATTTTTGTTCTGCTGGACCAAATCGGGTCAATTTGGGATATGACATGTGTTGATTCGGGGGTTACAATGCTGCGTAGTTTGTATTTCGCCCAGAGCGAATTTGTCCTTCGAAATGGGCCATATTCAAGAGTCGCCAATTATTACCCATTTGTTTGCTGCATGTATTAATGTTTTTCTTGTGATTTTTGTGAGTTTTGTGATAATAAGTCAATCTTCGGTTTTCAGAAATGGGTAAAAAGGCGAATATCCCTGTTAGAGCTCGCTAGGCGGGCGTGAACATGATGTAATCCAGAATGCGCGTCACCGATATTGCGATGGCCCTGAAGATCCGACACCAGTCCATTTCAGCTATCCTGCAACGTTATAAGAAGACTGGGACCGTCGAGAACAGTCCACGATGTGGTAGGTCTCGTTCCACTACGTTGCGTCAGGATAGACTCATCTTCCGTTGATAGCGGGCTGATCTCACCTTGACTGCTGTGGACATCGTCACCGAATTCCGTGACAGCGACGACCTAAACGTCAGCCGAATGACCATCTCCCGTAGTTTCATTGCTGGTGGATTGAATGGAAGACGCACCGCCAAATAACCACTCATCGGAGTCAAGAATCGGCGAGCCAGAGTTGCGTTCGCGCCACACACGAATCCTTCCATCTGCCCGATACAGTTGGAAACGCGACTCGTCGGACCAGGCTACTTGTTTCCAGTCATCAAGTGTCCAGTGGCGGTGTTGCCGTGCCCACGCGAGGCGCATAGCTCTCTGTCGTGCACCCATCAAGGGGACTCGATTTGGGCGTCGGCTCCCAAAGTTCATATCATGCAGGGTACGTTGCGCAGTCCGGACGCTGATGCTTGTTGAGGCTCCAGCATTGCATTCCGATGATACCTGCGAGAGTGTTTCAGACCTATTGCGTGAAACGATTCTTGACAGCCGACGATGGACACGTTCACCCAATGTCTTTTTACGGCATCACTGGTATCGTAGTTTGGAGGTTTTGCCGGAATTCTTGTAGTCACTGTACACCTTTGCAATGGTCGTCCATGAAAATCCGAACTTCGTTTCTATCTCCGAAATACTATGGCCCATCTCACGAGCGCCAACTATGACACCGCGTTTAAAATCGCTTAAATCGTTATTACTTGTCATTCGAATGCCAAAAACAGCTCTGACAGCTGGCAAGGATGTTAATCGCTTTATATACGCACTGGCGGACGCAACCGTGTACGCGCATAGGTGACGTTGCTATGTATTTTGCATAAGCTCGTCTGTACCAGTTTTTCTGGCACTTCAGTGTATATATCCACATACACTCAGTAGAAAAACATTAGAAATAGGGGTGATGGCCAGTTGATATGGGCATCCCCCGCACAGAGTGGAATAGACTCAAACCGAACGCAGGCGAAAAATAGACCGACAGCAGGGCTTCCGAACAGTGTATCGTAATCAACGAACATGGGTAAACGTGGTAAGCTGAGCGAATTTTATCGTCGGCGCAAGTCAGATGGGTTATATTATCGCGCAAGTGGTAAGAACCTTAGGGTGACTGAGGACAATGGTATCAAGTGTGTACCGCAAGTATATCATCGACGGACGTACCAGCATCCAGAGAGCACGCAGTGACTGACCAAACGCCATTCTACCGTACTCCTCTCTGCAATTGCATCCCAGAAATCCACTTTATACGCGCGCGCGTGTGTGTGTGTGTGTGTGTGTTAACCCAACCCATCCTCTTTTTGCCTAGGAATAACTGTGCTGAAGTACTACTCAAAGTGGGTGGCAGAGATTCTCTTGCGCAACTCGTTTATTGAGCATTTAATGTTCTTCTTTCCCATTGCTTTTCTATCAACATTCTTTCACAAGCACACCAAGATTCCACTGCACTGTTACAATTTGTACTGTATGTCCCGATTTATATCCTCCCATTCCAGGACAGTGCGTAACAGATTCTCTTTGTCTCGGCACATGTGGAATTTCATTAAATGTTGTTCGTTAAAAACGACCAAATTATGCTTTGAATTAACGTTATACCGAAAAAACGTTTCTGTTTTCCTCGTTAAATCCCAGATTTCGCTTAATGTAGTCTCGTTATAAGCGCGTTCTGTTGTATTCTTTAAAATCAATGAAAACTGAGGTAGAAAATGTGATTTTATTTGATCGGCCGAAACTTTCGAAGAACTTTAAACTTCTTATCAGTTTAAAACACACGAGTCTGGGAAATAAAAGAACGCAGTTGCTATCGGAATCCAGTAATTTTATTCGCACGTGATGCATTAGTAATTCAAACTGCAACCCTTCTTTTTTAACAAATCGAAAAAAAAAGTAAAAAGAAATAAACATAGTTATTTAGGTTCAATGAGCAGGAAAATATTTCCTTGTGACAACCTTACTGGAATACGTTGCGAAGTTTTTAAACGTTCCACATGCACCACCTGTGTGCGTGTGCGTGCGTGTGCGGACGTCTTTTTTCTCGATATGGGGATGAATTGATGAATGAGATTTTGGCAATACAAAAGTGGAAACGGTCGCATTTGCCCAGAAATCTGCACGAAATGAAATGCTCTCCCATGCAAAAAGATGACTTTTAAATCCCGTTAGCAGATGAATTGTCAATATTTGTACCCGTTAGCGGGAAGCAAAAGCCATGAAATTACCATCGGTACTTTTCACCCGTTCGCATTTTGCTGTTTTTCTAGACGAGTTAACCTTCACAATTGAGCTCTGTGCAGTTTCTGCTAAGTCCACGAGGAATTCCTATTACGGAGAGGATAGTCGTGGCTCGATGGAGAAGGAAGGTACGTCTGTAAGTGAAGACTGCAGAAAAAGGAATAAAGAGAGAAGAAGAAAGGGAGCAAAAGGGAAAAGTAAAGCTTCCACCCCACTATATTGATCCCAAATGATGACATTGATCACCACCTAACTTCTGATCGATGGTGACTGCCGTGAGATGCCTCAAATTGCATTTGAAAGATAAAAGGACAACTTAGAGGAAGAAACTGCCGACACAAAATAAAGAGCACCGCCATAAATTGTGCTGCACATAAAAATAAAAAGTTAACAGAAATTTTTGCAGCCGGGAAATGAAAAAAAAATGTCTTATCGGCAGAAGAATGTCAACGTAAGTCTTTTTGTACTTGTATTCAATCCAGTTTTCCTTCTTCTTCCAAGAAGACTCAAAAACTTTAGTCTCAGTCTTTTTCTCATGACAAATCTTTATTTCTGGATCTCTTTCTCGAAAATTGGTTTCTCAAGCATCAGTGATCAAACAGGATCAATGTTTACACTTTCCTTTAGCGAGTGTCACCCAAGGCTTAAGAAGAAATGCTTTGAGGTTGAAAGGGACCCAAAATACCTTATGTACTTTTGTTTTTCTTGCTTCCAAGTAGCCTTTCAAAGTTACCGTGGCTTTTTCTTTCCGTTAGCACGGATAAAACACGGGTAAAACTTAGCATTATTTTATTTTTATGTTTATATGTGTGACAGCTAATGAAAGGAACGACATGTAAACAATATGTAACGACATAATAAATTTTCTTTTATTATTTCCGAAAAAGAGAAACCTCGCAAATGTGCTTTTTGAAAGTTCTAATTTTCAGGGAAGATGTAGAGAGGTAAAGAATTCCAAAGATCTAATGTAGCAAAAAAAAAAAAACCAGACTCCTTTAGCACTGAATTAAAATGAATACAACTTTGGTATTAAATGTATATGTTTCTTTTGATGAGAATGGAAATCGCAGTAGATGGGGGCAATGGCTGACATCACTTGAGTGTAACGTTATCCCCTCTCGGTTTCTCAGTAACTCTCACTTTCTCCCTTCTCTTTGTCTCTCACACTTTATCACTGCCTCTCTCATTCGGTCCCACTTTATCTCTCTTACACTCATATTCTCTCCCACTTTCACAAGCGCACTATTTCTTTCCCGATCTCTCTTCTCTCTCACTCTCTCCGTAAGTTATTTTCCTTCACAATCTCTCTCATGTATTTAGTTTTTTTTTGTCTTTCTCTCTAAATGTTCCTAACTTTCCGTCACTCTCAATATCTCTTACTCTCTCATCCTTACCTTCTCTACGTTGATTTCAATCTCTCCTACGTTCTCTTGCTCGCAGTTACCCTTATTATCTCTTTTCATGTAACCCTCGCCTTTCTCAGTTCTCTCCTCAATATCTGTCCCACTTTATCTTCTTTACTCGTACTCACTGATTCTCGCCTGTTATTTTTCTCTCTATGTCCCTCCCATCTTTTCTCCTTTCCTCACTTTCTCAAAGCTCTGTCTCACTCCAGTCTCGGACAATTCGTCAATGCCGATTTGTCCAATGCCGATTTGTCCAATGCCGATTTGTCCAATGGGACTATTGGTTCAATGCCTTTTACTTTAATAGATTATTCGTCTATTGTGCGATTAGTGCAATGCCAATCCGTCAAATGGTACGATTGGTCCAATAGTATCATCCTACCAACGGCCAATTTTTTTTTATTTCTAAGAAAGGAATAATGAATTAAGTTATTCTCCTCTTTATATCCTTTTGAAAAATGATTTGTATATATTTGGTATTTGTAAACATTTTAAAAACCTGGTAAAAGGCACTCAATGGAACGTTTCTCAGCTCTTTACAAGACACCTACTCGTAGGCCGTGGGCCTTTTCAGAAGATTTCAGTTACAACTTAGATATTTGGCATTTGTAAACATTTTATAAAACCTACAAAAAAAGGCACTCAACGGATCATTTCCCACATCTTTATAAGGCACCTAGGCCGTGGGCCTATGAATTAATATTTACGTAGCGCCTAAGTAAAAGCGTAATATTATTCATTTGTCTAAACGTTGTGAACATGACATAGGTAAAACAAAAACTGTTATAAACACATAAGCCTATGGCCTATGAATTAATATTTAGTGCCTAAGTAAACGCGCAGTATTATTAACTTGATTTGATACGAAGTTGATTGAATGGCTCATACATCACTAGGTTCATACGGCAGCGATGACAGTATAACAAGAAAAAAGCAATTCCGAAAAAAATGAAAATTTATAACCACTATATTACGCATGAAATGTAACATTATTTTACATTCTGTGGACTACTGGTACTTCTATACAACACCGAAGACAGAATCAGAACGGATGAAATTTGTTTCGCATGAGTTCGGACAGATAACACGGAATTAGACTAATCGCATCATTGGACCAGTTGTCCCACTGGACGAATAGGCAGTGGACCAACCGTACCTTAGGACCAATGTCCATTGGACGAATCAGCAATGGATCAATCAACATTGTACTAATCGGCATTGAACCAATCGTCGTTGGACCAATCGTACCAGACCCGTCTCATTTAGTGTTGGTCAAATAAACTGGGTTTATTGCACAGCGTGACGAAGTTTCTTAGTTTGTTTCTATGTAATGCGCCAAATGTTCGAACAATAGTCTACATTTGGAGATTACTTATATAGAGTAAGAAGTTATTGAGAACAATTAATCTTTTGGTTCAAAACGCAATATCAGTTTCTTAAATTTCATTTTATGATTTTTTGTTGAAGGAGATTTACTAACGGAAAAGCTCTGGTCGTGCCAAGAAAAATTCAAGAAAATTTGTAGATGTGCAGCCAACGAAGAAACAGCATCTGTTCAACAAGGAAACACCATCTATCTATTTATCTGTCTATCTGTCTGTCTATATATCTATCGGTCGTAACTTAGTTTGTCCAGCTTCATTGTCAGCTTTGCCAAATGTACAAGAATTTCGGTGAAAAGATGATTACCGATTAACCAAGAAGTAACAAAATTTGCATAAAAAACTTAATTCTACGTCACATACACACGTAATGACATGGCTAATAAGTGCATTTTTGATGAAGTTCAACAATATGTTCCCTAGTGCCTCTTCAAACAGAAGTGAATCTACAGTAATCACGTGGAGAGCTTGTAAATAAGACAGAGAGCTCTGAGTGATGGGCCTGCATTACTCTTATTCTATTTTAAAATTAGGGAGGGAAACAGAGGCTTGAGAGAGACAACCTGGAGTGGTGTCGACGGCTTCACTTTCTTTGTGACGACAAGTGCTCCTGGCAACGGAAACATTACTAATAAAGAGTAACAAAAATAAGATAGATGGTGACGTGGAATTCAAAGACGGCGAAAATGAAACAATTACGACTCAAAATGAGTTCTAAAACGGTACAAAATACAAGAAAAGAAACCTCAAAGTGCCGATCATTATTATGCAAAGCCGGACGGTGATGGAAGACAAACAATTCCCTTTGAAAGCAAATCAAAAACAGGTGATGCCAGAAGTGTCGGTAACAAAAGTTCTGGAAAAAGAAAGAAAATAGTCAACTGCTTTGTCGACTGCCATCTCTTATTTCATCATCTTCTATTAAAACGAATCTCATAAAATAATCTATCTAATTAAAATAACGTGCATCTTTCCATTAGGGCGACAGAAGCATTTATCCCGGATTCCCTCGTTTAAAATAACAACTGGTTGGTTAAATTGTGTGAAGATCTACCTGGTCTGAAATGGAGACGAACGATTCTGTCGATAGGCGTTGCCGCGTGGAAGACAAAACTTGTGAAATGGAATGTTATTCCGTATCTACGCAACGAAAACAGAGCGTCAGTAATACTGCCGAAAAGTGCAACTTCAAAATCAATTAAGCGAAACTGTACACTATCTGATATAGAAATAAACATTTTTAAAGAATAGCGTAATTTTGGCAAACTTTGGTGACACATTTTAAAACAGCTATACACTGAAGTGCCAAAAGTCATGGGATAGCATTATGCAAATTTTTTGCTGGTGCTGCCGTCGTATAAAGGCTTCGATGCATGCCACGATTTTTATAACTTGCAAGGTATGATTTCATGAGTCAAGTTGAACAACGGCCAGTAGAATCATGGCAAGCCGAGGTGAATTATCGGAGTTTTAACGAGGCATGGTAGTGGTAGCCAGACGGATGGGACATTCAGTTTCCGAAGTTCTGCAAACTTTTAAAATTCCTCGATCCGTGATGTCCCTTGTATACCGAGAATACCTCATGGAAGGCATTATCACCCACTGTAGACTGCGCAGTGGTCGACTACGGGTGGAATGATCGTGACCAGCGACGTCTAATCAGGATTGTTGAGGATAACAGACAAGCGACACGGGATCTAATAACGTCCACATTCAATGCAGGAGGTACCAGAGACATATCCATTAGATCAGTGTTGCGTAATTTAGCGTCCATGGTGTATGAGAGTAGAAGACCTTCGACACTGTCTTTCTTAACACCACGACATCAGACACAGCGCCTCACCTAGGCTCGTGAACACGGTAATATGACCCAAGAAGACTGCCAACGTGTGGCGTGGTCCGACGAGTCACGCTACTAGTTGTTACGAATTGCTGGTAGGGTTCAGGTGTGCCACAGACCCCATGAGGTCATGGACCCAAGCTGTCAACAAGGCACTGTCCAAGCTGGTGGTTGTTCCATACATGTGTGGGTGCGGTGTTTTTAGGTGGCACGGTTTGGGTCCAATAGAGAACTTATGGGGCGTAATGGAAAGGCCCGTTCGCACCCAAGATCCTGTACCTATAAATACCAGAGAACTGTGGGCAGCTATTCAGACGACATGGCTCAACAACTATCGAAAAGTCTTCCGGCCACTTGGGGAATCGATGCCACGTCAAGCAGCTGCCCTTCGCCGAGCTATAGCAGGTCCTACGCGATACTAGGTACCTATCCCACGACTTTTGACACTTCAGTTTATAACTGAACGATGGTGTGTATTGATTTGATAAGAAATGTCATGCATTATTTGTGGGAAGAAAATGGCTCTTACTATATGCGTAGCTGTCTTTCGCATCAGAAATATAATATTTTTGGAAATCTTCAAATTAAAATTTACTGAATTTTTAGATTAATGCGGAGAGGAAAAAACAAAATGTCGTCGCCACGGTGACCGAATAGTTGAAGGTAATGGATTCTGAAAATTCCTCAGACATTGGCTGGGTTCCAGGCCTTTATGAGAAATGGATATTATGCTTGTCTTACGGCTCAGGTTCTCTGTTTTTCCTGAAACTAGTAGCTCCGAATTTAGGACGGGTGGCAGTTTATAGCCCTTCGAGTTGCTCAGGGTGGTCTTTAAACCCCGAAGAAGGGTGGTCTTTAAACCCCGAAGAAGGGTGGTATTTAAACCCCGGAGAATTGTCGACCTGTAGACCCGTGACTCGTTTCCATCTCTGCTTTTGACAAGCAGTTATAGAAACGGCTCACGGGTCAACGGGTCGACAATTTCTTGCTGGTCCAACGGGTCGAGTCAAGGTGTTCCTGACCCGATTTTGACCCGGTTTTATTTTTGAAAAGAGAAAAATAGATTTCAAAGAAAAATGCGCGTTGTGGGATTCTGAGTAGAAACTGGTGCCCACGGAGTGAATTAGGATATCCCATGCAAAAATATTGTCGTCTCTTCTTAAAGCAAAGAAAATTTCCACCGACCAACGTCAGACACACCAACACCATATCATAAAAAGATACTTCCTTTGCGTTCTTTTACAGTGCGATTGTCCAGGGCAAGGTACAGGCAAACGCCATTCGCCTGCTTCTCAGATAATTCAGTCTCTCCGTGCGAAGTTCACTGTATGACTAAGAGTTACTTTTCACGTCACATCTTTTACGTTGAGCATTCAGAGGTTTTCGATTGATGTGCTAACATCCCGTTCCCGTGACATGTCATGTCGAAATTAACTCCTTCTTTGTTTATATGGATGGATTTAATATTAAAGAAGTTGAGAAAGGCGTCGAGGCCAACAAATACGTGCTTGTTGAAAACCACAACAGGGGAAAAGTGAATGCTGGACTTTGTTTCGCCTCATTAAGGAACCGGTGAATAATTCTGCGCTGTTTGGTCTTGTTTTTGTTCAAAATGTGGAAAGTGTATAATTAAGAAGAAAGATGTCGTCGGTGTAATAAAAGATTATGGAACCAAAAATCTAACGGACCATATGAAAGTATGCGCACCTCCATCAAAGCGTGGAAAGAGTGAACAATTTAAATACATTAAAAAAATGCATTTGTACAATCGTAAATAATGGTTTCCATTTGTAATATACTCCATGGTCACGGTCATAGTCAGCCTTTACTTCTGGATTAGGCAAAATAGTGGCACTAAAATGGCAATAAAATTTAGCAAGTAACCAAATTTTATTATTAAAAAAGGATTTGAGTTATTAAATATCAAGCAGTTATTGGGATGAATATAAATATTACTTTATATGTATATATGCATAAATTGAGTTTCGAATTTATAGTTCAAAGCAGATTTTTCCGGGTCCGATACGGGTCCGGATCGGGTCCAGTTATGGCACATCCAGGTAAGGGTCGATTCCGGGTCCGATATTTTTGACCTGTTTCCACCTCTGTCGACAAGACCGAATTGCTACGGTTCCTCCCTCAGCGAAAGTATGGAAGTATACTGATAGTGTGGGTTTCTGAGTTTAAGCCATAATGCTTTTCCAGTTAAAGATAACGGAAAACATGTCCGTGCCCAATTCGATGCATGACACCACGAAGTCTTTAATCTTATTCGTTCGTCTGACTGCAAAAAGAATTTCTCAAATCGGGCTAATAGTTGCAGAAATTAAGATATGCACAAACGAAGGAACATAATGATATTATAAACAGGTTATTTTTTAAAAAAGACTAAAGGAAGGGCTCGAAAACAAAATCTGGTGCTACTGTCTCGGTTACGCAAATCTTACGAAGTTCCGAAAAGAAAGGATTATGTTCGCTGTAATGTTTGTCAATACATGCTAATGTAAAAGGGGTAATGAATGCGATACCTTTAAGAATAATTACGAAGAAGTTGTAACCATTTGTTCAGCACAAGAATCAACAAAAAATTTAACGACGAATAATCTTTTAATGGCGCTGGAAATATGATACAATAAAATTTTGGCAAGTTGAGAACGCCAACAGCGTGACGAAGCATTTCAAGTTGGTAAACGATGAACAGTATATATGCTTAGTGAAACAGTTTAGTAGAATAAATGAACATAAAGTGAACAAGCAAACTGTTTTGCAGCTGAACACACTCTGTCGAAATCGTCGCAATTCGTATTACTTATTCGTGGCCTCTTTGAAACACTGCTACTCTTTTTGAAATCAATACTGGTCCGTTTTCTTTTCTGCTAGCTTTCTGTGATGTCACATTTGACGACCGCGCAAGCTGCGAAACGCTCGTAGCTGCAATACCTATGTTATCTTACCTTATCTAGACGTCCTAGTGAACAAATCACATGACCACCACCTTCGCACGGAAGTCTATTATAAACGCACTCTGTTCCCAACCTGATGCTCCGCAGTTTATTCTGCCCTGATTCTTACAATAGATTTGTTCCATTCTCGAATTAGAAGAGCCTGCGTCGTCTCCTCCGATGTTCAATATGGACAGTGCGAACTAAACAAACATAATCAAACTAGCCACTGAGGCCAGATACAAAATTTTATCGAAAAATCCAGATCCAGTCGTGTTAATCCTTCTGTGCCGCAACTAAGCTACCTGAGCTCTTTCTCTACATATCAAGTGTTTCATATCAACTCAAGAACGCGCTCAGGAGGATGAACTTCGGTGTTGGCATCAGATCTCCGGCTTCTTTATATACCATGCTTAAAGGAAATATTAACAAGCGCTCTCTTCGCAACGAAGCAGATCTCTATGCCATCCCATTACAATATCCGGACTGCTCTAAACGTTACTACATCGGAATGACCAAGCGTTCGTTTAGAAGTAGACTCAACGAACATAAAAGAGACACAAGGGACGGAAAAGTAACCACTGCCCTGTCCAGAGAAGTCAAGTTCAAGTCCGGGTATCCTATGTGGGATGATATAAAGAAATTAGCTTCCTACTCCACGCTTACGTCTATTGCTATTCGCGAAACCTTAGAGATCATAACCAACAATGTGGCTTGCAATGATAGGGTCTCTTTAGAATTGCTCCGCATTCGGTCGAGTCATCAAATAATGCTGCGTTTTACTCCCACGGTAACTAGTGCCCGTGCCGCGGGTGGCCTTGAGGTCAACGTTCGTGACTGTCGCGGAAAGGAACTGAGGTTCAATCCCAGCAAGGTACGAACTCTCGATCCACTAAATATTCGCCTTAAGCCGTCGGACCCCGGGTACTGCCCCCGGTAATAAATAAGGTCGTCTTCCTCCCCCTTTCTACTTCGCTTCCGTGTCACTTTCCTATCGGACACTCTAGCCAAAATCTCCTAGCTTCCTATTTGTAAGGGTTGTTTAAGACCTGGTGTCAGACACTCCCTTCCTAAAATCCTCTACATATGATCATGATCATCTCTCGGTAACTAGTGCCCAACCAACATGACGCCTTGTTTCTGTGAATGAATAATTACATTCGCGTCTAAAATAAATAATCATAACTACACTAGTAATCCGAATTTCTTGGCGTAGATTATAAATCAAAGATTCCAAGCTTTTGCACGTCAAACAGATGGCTTTTTCAAGGAAGGTAGACACCAAACTGCAAGCTGAATGATAGAACGCTTCAATTTTTTGAACGCGGTGACATGACGTGATAATAAACGAACAGATGCTAAGTAATTATTCATTGAAAGACCTGAGGCGTCATGTTCGTTTAGAACGCGGAATTAAGAAAGAAAAACAAAAAGCATTCACTACTTGAATAACTGGTTCCAAACTCGTGGCAACTCCAGCGAGACGCTGTCACTGCGTGAGTAGCTGTTGGTGATGATATCTAAAATTTCGCGAATGGCAGTAGATTTTGAGGTGGAGTAGGAAGATGATTTCTTTACGCCATCTCACATTGGAATAGCGGACCTCTCTGGATAGGGCCGTTGTTAATTTACCGTTCTTTATGGCCCTTTTATGCTCGTTGATTCTAAATGAACGTTACGTTTGGTCATTCCTATGTAGCATCGCTTGGAGCCGTCCGGACATTTTAGAGGGATGGCATAAACATCTGCCTCATTGGAAAGCGCGGAGCTGTCAGTGTTTCCCTGATGCATGGCATATAAAAATGTCGAAGACATGATGCCAAAACCAAAGTTCATCTTCTTGAGCACATTCTTAAGCTGATAAGAAACATTTGGTATGTAAGAAACTGGGCCCAGGTAGCGTAGCTGCGGCATAGAAAGATGATATAATATGATTAAATATGACTGGTTCTGACTTTATCGATATAGCTATGTACCAGGTCCGGGGCGTGTCCTACCTCAGTAGCCAATTCGGTAAAGTTCTTTAATTCGCGTTGTATAGAAAGAACATCGGAGGATTTATATTATTATTATACTTATTATGCTTTGATTTATAATCTACGCCAAGAAATTTGAATTACTAGTACAGTTATACTATTTTAAGTATACAGTTTTTTTTAATTAATTACATTAGCATCTATTCATTTATGGTGTAGTCAAGTCACCGCGTGCAAATTGTTGAAGTATTCTGTTATCCAGTTTGATGTCTACCTTCCTTGAAAAAGCTATCTGGCTGAAGTGCGAAAGCTTCGGAATTTTGGTTTCTATTCTACGCCAAGAAATTCGAATCACTACACTGTTAAAAAATTTGCGGTAGGTTGTACCAAAATGCTGTGCTACACCAGCTGCACGACTTTTTTAGAAAAGATATACCATTCTGTGATGCAAAATAAACCCAGAAGCATAGTACAACCTGGCGTCCAACCTTGTACCATAAAGTGACGAAAAATTGAACCACGTTGTTGGGCTTTGTTTGCAAAACATTATGATGTATCTTTTCTCAGAAAGTGGTACAGCTGGGTAGCACCACAATTCGGTGCAACGTGCCAAATTTTTATTTAACAATGTTGTATACTTATAATATTTTGAATAAACAAAACACACGCTCCAGTGCTGTGGTTGTATCATATTCTGAAGTACATGATAGCGTCCAAGGGAACCTTAAGTCACAACCTTATATGTTGCTACCTCCTCAGAGAATTTGAATAGTAAAATAAAATGCCTCTTCGCCTAAAATTATTTTCTTATACGGTGTCATATGCTTAAGAAGATTCATCCGTTGCAGCTCAATATTGATGTTGTAATGTTTGGAATATTTTTGAGATCGAGTTTTAGACTGCAAGCCACAATGCTTTTTTAGTGAAAGATAACGGAAAACATTTACTCCAGTAAAACTAAGATAGCGGTTGCATCACGTGTAACAGAATCCTCCTAGTACATGGAAGCTGTCAACGGAACTATATTTCACTGATTTTCATATAACTCCTTCCTCAGAGAACTTTAACAGTAAAACAAAACGCTTCTACGCCGAAAACAATTTTGTTGTACAATGCCACGTACTGAGGAAGATTTAATCTTTTTCAATTTTCGGGACGCTCTAGCTTTAAAAATCAGTATTGGTGCTGTTATGTTTTGAATATTTTTGAGTTCCGGTATTAAAATAATGCTAAATGCTTAACACAGCACTTAGATGACTACTGGCTGACACTGGGATCCATGTACTAGCAAGAACTGGAACTTTTAACGACTTATTTATTCATTTCCTGGTTGTTGACTTACAGCGTGCAATCAGAATTCATTTCGGAGCAATTAAATGACCTTCGTTAATTCCATTACTACATTATTTGGTAGATGCAATTTATTGAATATACAGCTGATCAAAATAACATGCCTCAAAATACAGTCAGTAAATCATTTCTCGTCCAACCATCATCACAACTTCTTCACCCTCTGCGTGTCATTTTTATTTACTTTTGATTAGCTTTTAGTAGGATCCGAAAAGGATAAGGATATTCAGGGAAATGACGTGCCGTTCAGAAAGCAAATCAAATGGAGATGTAACAATTTACTTGTAAATAAGAACAGAAAGTCTAAAAGGATGGTTGAATTAGAGATATGTGTGACACTTTCCTAAGAACTTAAAACCTATACTGATATATATTTTTTTTGATTGGGGGTTTAATGACCACCCTGAGCAACTCAATGGTTTATAAGCAGTCGTCCGTCCCTAATTTAGGGTCACTGGTTCCAGGGAAGGGAGAGAGCCCGTGCCGCAAGACAAACACAACATCCACGCCTCACCGGGATTCGAACCCGGACCCCTTTCGGACTAATGATCAGAGGCCATCGCTTAGACCACTGCGCCACCGGGGCGGCATACTGATATTGGAGGTGAATTAATGGAAGTTAGTGTTCAAGATATATCAGAAACAGACGAAATGTATAGAGACTTGAGATGAATTAATATATGCGAATACAGTCGAATCTCGTTAGCACGAAAATCTCAGAATTTTAAAAATTCATTAGTGCTAAAATTATTCGTGTCATAGATTTATTAAACAAAACGTACGTACTGAAATACGTAATATTATGACACAAACTTAATTAAAAAAAATGTGTGTAAATGCATTTTGGCTTCTAAAATATTAATTATATCACTGTTTTTAAAAACGTTACACAAAGGAGGCAAAAGTATATATAATGCTTTAGTACTGTATCCTATAATATCGTATATATTTTGCATTAGGTGTATACGAAAATGATTTTTACGGTACTTTCAGTGAGAACAGGATTAAAAAAATTATTTTACAGGTAGATGTTTTCTTTCCTGATAAGAACGATGCCCCCAAATTTTATTTCAGTCTACTCACGTTTTCTAAAGGAGCCGTACCTTTCGGTTCTTATACAAAATGACTCATAGTTTGCAATTGCAGCGAAAACTTCTGGAAATTTCACAATTGTGCCAGAAACTCTCATCTCATTGTCTTCATCAGTATCACTTAAATTATGTAACTTCATTTGCCTGAGGTTAATCACATCGTCTACAAGTTCGACATCTATCAAAATGTCTAAAGTCTCGTGACTTTGTTAAATTAAACTTCTCTTTCTTTAATCCCAAGATTTGTATTTCTTAAACGGGGAAGGGGATGTGGATTAGAGACTCGGCTTCATTTCTAAGCAAATGAGAGGGATTGAGAGGGGGAGTCGACCCACCCTCTGCCCCAGTGCCTCAAATTTCTGAAATTCCTTATCTGTTCTTGAAGTAGGAGAGTCCATAAAGGAGAGATCCTCCCGCCCAAAGAAAGTTTCATCTCCCTCAATCACCTCCCCTGTCCCCTTTCCATCTTTTGCACAATTGCAGTAAATGATAAGTCAGGTGATCATAAAGAGTGTGCCACAAAAATACATACGGGGAATGAATTCAAAGAAATTAATATATAATTATTCACCATTATATGAAAGAACTGTTTATATCTCATTCAAAGAGATCGTGCGTAAACTCATTCAGGGTTTTGTTTGTTTACTTTTTTGAAGACCGATATATGTTTTACTCGGAAACCACAACATTTATGATATCACGTGCCTGGCAACATATAAGAAAATCCCGTCGTTGCATTTGTGTAAAAGTTAAGATGGTTTCCACTTGTACGCTGTTTATACGTATCACGAATTCTCACGGTGCTTGAATTTATCGATGACTCCTGAAAATGAAAGAAATTCCGGGATTTTCTGAGATTGAGTTTGCAACACCCACTCGCACTGTTTCCTTTCCATACATGCGAAGAATATTTACTTCTAGTTTGGAAGTTCTGGGGATTCTAAGCATTACTTTACACCAGTTTATATCTCATCTTAGTTCATGCTGTATGAAAAGGTAACAACAGACAATTTTCTGAGCGCAAATCCTTGCTTCTCTAGCCTTGCCTATACTGGAGAATCCTTTTCTCTAGCCTTGCCTATACTGGAGTGCAAAGAATTTGTGAAGCAGTGAAAATATGTGGACTTTATTTTCGGTGAAGAATATCTGCAAAAGTTATGATCGCGTCTGAAGAGTATTTGTAAAAAAATAGAGTTGATATATTTTTGAGACTCATACCGAAAACCACATCCCCTTTTTTCGACATGGATTTCTACAACCTTCTGTGTAAAAAGACAGTCCACAGTGTTTTTTAATCACTGTTTTCCTCGCAGTTTTTCCCCTCTAGATCCCGATCCCTTTCGTAGAACTTTTGGTCTGGTAAACTCAATTATTCCGCACGTTTCGCCTTAGCACGAACCAAACGCGGTTTTCTCCGTTCATCTAAAATTCCGGTACAACCTAGTGGCAATATTCCATACACAATCTCAGAAAAACTTCGCCGGTTCACATGTATAATCTCCATTAGAGAGAGAGAGAGAGAGAGAGAGAGAGGGAGAGAAAAAAATGAAGTCTCGTGTATGTGGGTTAGAAGAGCGGCTTCATTTTCGAATATAATTTCGGTGAAGAAGAAAGTACGTGTTGGTATAAGAAAAGCAATGGAAGCGAGCACGCGAGGTAAACTGAATTAAAGAAGTTACCCCGAGAGAAAGCAAGGGAGACTGAGCCGAAAAGAGGCTGGCTGGGCGAATTACCTTCTTCTCAATCATAATCAGCCACTTGTTCGAAGGAAAAATCTTGCACTCCGATCCGAGCACTCGCTTACCTCGCAGCATCGTGAGGCGAAGTAAAACAACATCGCTTTCCACTAGCTTTCTCTTCCAAGAGAAAAGAATCTGTGTGATGCTCGCATGATGAAGGTTATTCATTACTCTTGCGAAAAAAGATGGCGACAAAAACTTTGCTTTTATTTAGTTCCCATGAATTCAGCACAGAAAAAACCGAAAAAGAAAGGTTACGGAGGGGAAAAAAAGGAGGAAAGAAATAATTCCCTAACGGGCAGTTTGCCAAACACCAAGCCAGTAGATGTTTCCCGCGACAATATTTAAAGTCCCTTTATTCCCTAAAATCTAGTTAAGTAATCCAAATCCCGTTTAGCAGAAATCTACGGGATTCTGACAAGAGGCAAACTTTCACGCCTGGTGAAATCCCATTTTAAATACAGCAATGAAACACGCTAATAATCTTAAAAGAAGAGAGCTTCTACATTGTTAAGCATTTTACGGTAGGTTGCATCAAAATTTGGTATTACTCTAGCTGCACCACTTTCTGAAAAAAGATACACTGTTGTAAAGTACGAACAAAATCAACAACATAGTGCTACTATGCACCATAATGTCCTGCGCCCTTGCGCCATGACATGATGTAAAGTTGCCCATGTTCTTGGGTTTTGGTTGCTCAACACTGTGGTGTATCTTTTCTCTGAAAGTGGTGCAGCTGGTGTAGTACCACATTTTTAGTTCAACCTACCACAAAAGTTTTAACAGTGTAGGTGAAACTTATTCTCCTTCTTTTGTAACGCGTTTTTACGACTGAATGTGGTTTAAGTAATCACAAGTCAAATACACATAAATTGTTTGTAGTGTTTGAAGTTGTTGCTAAGTAATTAATCAATTTCCTCAGCTAACCTTGTTGAAGATATAAACCTAAAACTCAGAATATTATGACCAGGGTACTTTTATTCAAACCGAAGCCATTGTAGGTAAACAACTGCGTGTGTGAAGGTCGTGAAGCGGTATACACTGAAGTGCCACAAGTCATGGGAGAGCAGTATGCAAATTTTTAACTGGCGCTGACGTTGTATAAAGGCTTCGACACACCCTACGATTTTCATCAGTTCAGTCAAGTTGAACAACCGCCAGTAGGAATATGGTAAGCCGACGCGTATTATCGGAGTTTGAACGAGACTTGGTAGTGGGAGCCAGATGGATGGGACATTCAATTTCTGAAGTTGTGCGAACATTCAACATTCCTCGATCTAAGGTGTCACATGTGTACCCAGAATACCTCATGGAGGGCACTACCACCCACCATGGACAGTGCAGTGGCCAATCACGGGTGCTGAATAACCATGACCAGCGGCGTCTGACCTGGATTGTCCATGCTAACAGACAAGTGGCACTGGCTCAAATAACATCCATATTCAATGCAGGAGGTACCAGAGACATATCCATCAGGTCAGTGCAGCGTATTTTAGCATCCATGGGTATGGCATGGGAGCAGAAGACCCAAAAGAGTGCATTTGTTAACACCCCGACATCGGACACAGCGCCTCCACCTGGGCTTGTGAACCCGATAATTTGACCATAGAAGGCTCGCAATATGTGGTGTGGTACGATGAGTCACGCTACCAATTGTTACGAGCTGACGATAGGGTTCGGGTGTGGTTCTTGCGAAAAAGGGTTCAGACCCCATGGGTTCGGGTGTGGCTCTTGCTGACGATAGGGTTTAGACCCCATGAGGCCATGGAACCAAGCTGTCAGCAAGGCACTGTTCCAGCTGGTGATGGCTACATTCATGTGTGGTGTAATTTCGTGACACGGTTTTGATCTTATGGTCCTCTTAAACACGTCATTAACCATTAATCACTTTGTTGCTCTACTGAGTGATTATTTGCAGCCTTTCGTGGATATCATGTACCCAAACAATGATGGGATTTTCCAGTCGGACAATGCTCCATGACATGGGGCTCACGTTGTACAAAATTTGTTCGAGAAGGCTTCTGGACAGTTCTTTCGAGGGATGATGGGGCTACCACGTTTGTCTGACATGAACCCAATAGACCACTTATGGGACGTGTTGGAAATGTCCATTCGCAACCAAGACCCTGCACCTAAAAATAACAGGGAACTGTGAGCGACTGTTCAGACGGCATGGCTGAATATCTCTCAAGAAGTCTTCCGGCCACTTGGTGAATCAATGCCACGTCGAGTTGCTGCACTTTGCCGGGCTATACGATGTGACGTACCTGCCAGCAGGACGCACACGACATAAAGGCAGATAGCAGTCAGAACGAACGTCCGCGTAGTTCAATTGGTAGAGCGACTTATTCCAGAATGAGGGGACCTGGGTTCGAGCCCCGACGTGGACAAAAATGACGGAAAAATTTATTTCGTTATAGGTACGGAAATGCTCTGACCCAGTCGTCTGGCCATTGCTATTTGGACTTCGTAAAACTTGCTTATGTTCGCTGCCGTTCCCATCTGAAGAACAAGAATAACGCTGATTAACAGAGTTCAGTACGAGGTTCTATTTATACCATTTCTTGACCTTTACGCGCGCCGTCGTTTACCTGCATTTGCTTCGATTTGCATAAAGATGCGCTGGACATGATGTTTTGGCTCTTCGGTGAATGCGACGTTTATATATAACTAACCTTTCTCCTGTGTTCATGTATACTTTTAAAAATGTGGTTTCTCCTCATAAAATCTTTTCCTAAGCTTCACGCCATATTCTTTTGTCGACGAACTTAGATTTGGCAACTTCTGAGAACAGGTCAGTGGGCAGTGGCGTAGTTGCACGGCTCTCAGTTTGTCTGTCTCTCTCTCTGCCTGTCTCTCTCTCTCTCTCTCTCTCTCTCTCTCTCTCTCTCTCTCTCTCTCTCTCTCTCTCTGCATGTCTTCTTTCTCTCACTCTGTCTCTCTCTCTCTCTCTGGTTCTCTCTATGTTTCTGTCTCTCTGTCTATTTCCCGCTCTCTGTCTCTTTCTCTCTTTGTCTCTATCTCTGTCTCTTTTTGTCTCTGTCTCTCTCCTCTCTCTCCTCTCTCTGTCTGTCTCTCTCCTCTCTCTGTCTGTCTCTCTCCTCTCTCTGTCTGTCTCTCTCCTCTCTCTGTCTGTCTCTCTCCTCTCTCTTTCTGTCTCTCTTTCTTTCTGTCTCTGTCTCTCTCTGTCTCTCTCTCTCTCTCTCTCTAAACTTTAAATCCGAATTATGGGTCTTTTCTTATGCTTAACGCAAATACTTTTTTGAGGTAATAATTTTTTCTTTATGACAGTTTTCGTGTGCGTTCTTTGTGGACCACATTTTTCACGTAACGGCTTTATTAAAACATGGGATTTATTTGCTAGTGCTCGGTTTGAAATTTTGCTCCTGGCCCCCGAAAGAAATTTCGTCCTGGGCCCCACAAAAGTTCCACCAGGCTTTGCGTAGTTGGGATACGTAATGAGTCTCAAAGTGTAAGCTGTGCTGTCTCGAATGTTTTGTCACATACTATTTTTACGTTGTACTACGGTTTGCAGCACCCTATGATTTTGCTGCTCACTATGCCATTTGTTGTCATCTTTTTGGAGTACTAAATTTTAACAGGCTCAACGTTTTGCTACTTGCGATTGTTGAAAAGCGAGAGGAGAATTGTGTACTGCTGATTGTTGGAGAGTAGAGGATTGTGCTACTTGAACATTTCTTGTGAAGAAGCTTTCGTCAATTGAGTGGTGCCTTAAAAGTGGCATACTACTCGACTAGAGCCAATAAAGAAGTGGACTTTATAAGTACGGCCTTATGATTCTACCTGCATGTTATTCCTGCTGAAGTAACAAATTAGCTATATGATATACTAGCTCATAGCTCGTGCCATGCACTGGTGAAAAAGCTGTGACTGAATTTTTTAGAATAACGCTGATTCGTTTTTATTGAATTACTCCGCAATTTTATATTCCTTTTTATGAAATTTTATATTCCTTTTTATGAAGTTTTAAATTCCCTTTTATGAAATTTCATATTCCTTTTTATGAAATTTTAAATTCCTTTTTATGAAATTTCTCTGAAATACGAAAAAAATGAAATAAAATACGACATAAAACCTACGTAACAGAACAAACGTCGCAGACAGTTGTTCGAGCACGTGCGTGCTTCCACAGATGAAGTCATTTTTTGCGTTTTCCAACCGTAGGTTAAAGAAGCGTATATGCTCCAGCTTTTTCCGTCCGTCCGTCTGTCGGCACGATAACTCACGTAAAAATAGTTCGATTTCGATGAAATTTTAGTATGTGGTAGGGGAACACCTGGAGACGTACTATATTGAAAATTGGACAAATGTGGTCAAAGGTCAGGACATAGCATCGGTATCCATTCCATCGCCCTTATCCCATACTATTAAGGTAGACGTCAAGTAATTTTGCTTCCTATATTTTCAATGGAAAAACTTTTCTACGCATTTCCTTCACAATTAGGGTCTTCCCAAGGATGAAAATTTGAACATCGATTAAAATAACTTCATATTATAACTTGGAATACTTAAAATTTTTGAAAACATAACCATAATTATATTAAAAAGCAATAACGTTTCCTTTGGTGGTGTTGAAACCAGAAAAAAGATGGCGCGACCTGTACTTTGAGGACGTCAGTAGACAAATAAATGTTGGATTGCATAATTATGGTTATGTTGTGGAAAATATTAAGTATTCCAAGTTATAAAATGAAGCTATTTTAATCGATGTTCAAATTTTCATCCTTGGGAACGCATTGATTGTGAAGAAAATGTGTACAGAAGTTTTTCCATTGGAAGTATAGGAAGCAAATATACTTGACGTCCACCTTAAAGGAGCAATTCTTGTATCTATGAAAATTTTCTTTTGAAAACGGCTCTAATGATTTTAATGAAAGTCGTACACCTACCGTTTTCTAGTACTAGAAATCAATTTAACTTGATCTCGACTTTAGGAAAATTCGTTTCGTGGGTTAAAACACCACCCCGAATCACGACGTTTTCAGTGTCATGGCGTCGTTCCATTAATGCTACCCATGCTTAGAAATCTGATGACGTCACAAGCTCGCGATTGGGATTATGACGCGCGGTCACGCCATCTGTCTCATTACGTCACGCGCTGTGTGTGGATTCTATTAAAGTTTTATGGCGTCACATTCTTTCGAGCAGATGGTCGCGATTCCTATCTGCCTCATTACGTCGCGCGTTGTGTGCGTATGCCCGTCCGCACGATAACTGGCGTAACAATCGTTCGATTTCGATGAAAGTTTAGCATGTGGTTGGGGACCACCTGGGAAGAAACCCTGTTGAAAGTGAACGAAATGGGGTCAAAGGTCAGGACATAGGAGCGGGATCCATTCCACTGCTTTTATGCGTCATAACTAACGTACAAAAGGTTCGATTTCGATGCAATTTTAGTATGTGGTTGGGAACCACCTGGGTACAAGCCCTATTGAAAATGGGCAATGTGGGGACAACGGTCAGGACATAGAAGCGGAATTACTTCCATCGTCATTATGCGTCATAACTTATGCAAACATGCTTCGATTTAGATGAAATGTTAGTATGTTGTAGGGGCCTGCCTGAGGACGAATCCTATTGAAAATGGGTGAAATGTGGTCAAAGGTTAGGACACAGGAGCGGGATCTATTCTATAGCCCTTATGCATCATAACTAACGTAAAAATGCTTCTATTGCGACAAAACTTTATCATGTTATTTCGGAGAAACACTGAACCGGTTCTGTTGAATATCATCGAAATGAGATCAAAGGTCAGGGCACAAGAGCAAGATTTATTCCACAGCCATTATCCTCATAACTTGAATATTGATTTATGGTATGTTGGAAAGGGTATTATAATCAATGCATTGCATTATTTTACTAACTTGTCCTTACTAACGTTATTTTTTTCCCGGTATTTCTCCTTGATTTTCTCGTATCGTGCGATAGCGGAGAGCTTAGTTCCGATTCCGGCCACCAGATAAAAGCAGATGGCGCTGTAATGTACTGATGACGTCAGATCATTAGGGACAGACGTAGTCTATTATAGGTTTAATAATTCAGACTTACAGCTGCGCGAAGAGTGGAACTATCCGGATACAACGTGAAAGGTGATCTATGTCATAAAGCAGAAACAACAGTAAGCAGAGTGGGTACTACATTGTAGCTAATAAGATAGATGACGATAACGTAAACCTAACAAGATCAGGCTTAATGTTTTACACGAAAACAAACTTAACGTTCGAATAATAGTTGCTACTGCAAATACATATTAACTATTATTTTACGTATAGTTTTAGAACAAACGTTGTTTCTTGTAACTGCGTTTGAATAGCTTTAAATAGTTTAGGTAAATGCGTGTTCACTTCGTAATTGCTTCTAGTAAGGAAGCGGATGTAAAAGGAAAGAAAAAAGGCCGATGTTCAGGAAAAAACAGACTGAAGATATTGTACATTCTGCGTTCTAGATGTTAACAAGCGTAAGAACTTTGCGCATTAATTTTATCGAGAAAATATTTTGAATGAAAGAAATTAATAGACTTCGGTATGTTGTTTCTCCGGAATGGGTGCTATCCGAAAGAAGCGTTGATGTAGTGCAGATTAATCTTAACGCACAAGCTTGCTTTCTGATTAAAAAAAAAGGTTATTTGTTACGTGAAAGTTCATTAAATCACTTTTCCCCAATATAACTTCGCTGTTTTCAATTAAGCTGTACGGAAGAAATAATGACGTTTCGGTAATCAATAGGTGCTCCAAAAATATACTAGCAGTTCTCGTAAATCCTGTGAAAAAATAAATCTTGATCCCGTTTTACTTGATGCATTACATCCACGTCCCGTGATTAAGCAGGAGTTGAACGTAATTACTTTATGTGCTCCCAGAAACGCCCTTTCTCCAAACGAAAAAATTATACCGCTTTCATTATATAAGATTAAGAAGAAAAGGTTTTCGTTATTGCGAATTACAAAAGAAAAAAAAGGAATTGTCTTCACTACATCTGCTATTCATTAGGTTGGTCATTTTAAAGCCCGTATTGCTCAGAACCTAAACGGAAAAGAATATTTTTCTTCCTGGATTACACCTAACATGTTCAGTTCTGGCTAGTGAGATCATGGCCATTTTCATAAACTGGACGTTTCCGAAAGGTGTGTTCTATTGGGTTGTCGGAAAAGTCATGACGTATTTTGGCACCCGATGGCGGTTGGGCGGTTTTGGAAGTACTAGATATATGCGCAGCTTTGTTATCGCTATGGCATTCGACAGGTGCCAGTTTTAGCTGCATTCTAAAATTAATAGCGAGCAATTTGGTTGATTTGCGGAGATTTACCATCAAGTTGAAAATGGAACACCAAACTGTGCATTTTCGCCATATTTTACTGTTTTACTTCCGTAAAGGGAAGAACGCCCGTCAAGTTTGTGAAAAGTTGCGTAAAGTGTACAGTGATAATGTTCTACTAGAACGTCAGTGCCAGCGGTGGTTCGCAAAATTCCGTGCTGGTGATTTTGACCTCAAAGATGCTCCTCGGTCAGGGAGGCCAACCGAGGTTGATGACGACCAAATCAAGGCACTGATCGGGTCAAACCCACGTTACACGACACTAGAAATTGCAGACACATTGCACATCCATCATTCAAGCGTTCACGACCACCTGAAGAAGCTGGGATACGTAAGCAAGCTCGATGTGTGGGTTGCTCATGAACACAAAGAAGCTCCATTGGCGGCGCGTATAAACATCTGCGATATGCTCGTTAAACGTGAGGAAAACGATCCTTTTTTTAACCGACTGATAACTGGTGACGAAAAGTGGATTGTGTACAACAAAGTGCTGCGCAAACGGTCTTGGTCCCGGCGTGCTGCTTCGCCTCAAACGACAACCAAAGCAGACATTCATCAGCGGAAGGTTCTGGTCTCAGTGTGGTGGAATTTTAAAGGTATCGTGTTTTTCAAGCTCCTACCATGGAACCAAACAATCAATTCAAATGTGTACTGTCGGCAATTGGACAGTTTGGATGAATCCATCAACCAGAAACGTCCAGAGCTCGTTCATCGTAAAGGCGTTGTGTTTCATCATGACAACGCGAGACCACACACAAGTTTGATCACCCGCCAAAAATTATTGGAGCTTGGAAGGAATGTGTTGCCACACACAGCATACTCGCCTGACTTTGCGCCGTCAGAATCCCACTTGTTTCTCTCTCTTCAACAGTCCTTGCGTGGTATAACGTTCAATTCAGATGAGGCTGTAAATCAGCACCTTGTATAGTTTTTCGCCACAAAAGACAGGTCCTTCCATGAACGAGGCATTCTGCAGCTCACTGACAGATGGCAAAAGGTCGTCGAACAAAACGGGCATTATATCATTGCTTGATCTTTGTTCTTTCTATCAATAAATGACCATTGCAAAACGTGGCTAAAATACGTCATGACTTTTCCGACAACCCAATACTTTCCGTAGTTACCAGTGTAGTTCTACGGAAAACAGTGCTTTGTAGCGGAGAAAGGGTTGAGTAAAAACTCAATTCAATTCAATTCATTTATTGATCTTGCTGTTACATAATATGGCAGTAGTTATAAACATTTGCATATGAGCCTAAAAATCACAGAAATAACAGCAGGGAAGATCAAGGAAAAGGCCTCGCAGAGACCTGACTGAGCCTCGATCTCCCTAGGTATAAGTCAAGCCAAGAGCATTCACATAATAGCAGCAGCAAAGTCAGGAGAGAAAAACAGAGAAATAAATGAAATAAAGAAAAACAAGTAATGGATCTAAAATACAACATGTTAACTAAATTATTATATGTTAAAGATTCCTCCTTTCTCTGGCCATTCACAGAATCCCGTCTGGTCTCGAATTCTCCAGCTTCCTCATTTCAGTCGATAATCCTTTTGCAACCCATCTCCCTTCCTGCATCATTGAATGAATGTTAATTACTAAGTAAGTAGTGTTTCAAGTTTTTTAATCAAAATGAAGTTATTAATAGATGCTAATTCTGCAGGCAATGAATTCCTAAACTCTGGACCAAAATAATTGGGATTTTGTTTAGTAGTTTGTGTTCTAGGTGTAGTAAGTCTCAACAAAGCTTGGTTTCGAATATTATATCGGTACGTAGCGGTATTAATTTTTATGAGCTCATGTCCAAGGTTCATTTTAATTCGTTTTTACATAATTTTGCTTAAGTTAAACAAGTGCTTAATTGTTAGGATATAATATTTGTTCGGGTTGACTCTGGAATATCTAAGCATATTTTGTCCTAGTAAATAGTTACCATTTAAATTATATTTAAGATCTATTAATCGAATGTATTTGTTTTGGAGAATTTGTAATTGAGTAATGTCAATAAGTGTTGTTTGACTCCAGGATAGTAAACAATAATCAAGATGTGGATCTACAATATTAAAGTGTAATATAATAATTTTAGTGTTTTTAACACTAAAAATTATTATATTATACTAAACATTATGGTATTATTAGACAACCCGGAAATAAGGCCTTGAAATTTTTGAAAACTATTTTAAAGCTGATTTGTTATTTCATCCCTCAGCATTTTTTACTCAATTTTATCGCTGTTTTTTCTGTCAGTTTTCCTCAGAATTGCATAATTTGAATAATTTTAAATGAAAAATGTTACGTGCGAGTCAGGTATTAAGAATATTTATGAAGTCCTTTTAAAAACTGCTTTGTCATTCCACAGAATTTCAAATATTTAGTGTGAATAATTAATATTAGCCACGCTGAATACATATGACTTGTACTCAGCTTTTGCTAAGATTATGGTGTGGGAATGGATATATTGTACACGCCACACCACCCTTGTCTCTTCTGGAGGACGATTCCAACTCAAGAGATTAGCCACAAGGAAACGCCTCTGACAACCCGGTCACTTACGAGTCGTTTTGTGTTACCCATAAAGAATCGGATAGTTTAAATAAGGGATTACCTTTGATGCTATGCATCTTTGCCAACAGTAGTACAGTAAATTTCAAGTAAAACATTTGGATGCAACTCAAATGGGTAACGGAAGTAGTTAAAACCATAGTTGAAATCTGTTTTTTCAATGCCTTCCCATGAATTAACGCAACAATAGTTAATTTTATTGTTACTCAACAATATACACTGAAGTGCCAAAAAAAAAAAACTGGTACAGACGAGCTTATGCAAAATACATAGCAATGTCACTACTGCGCGTACTTGGTTGCGTCCGCCAGTGCGTATATAACGCGATAGACATCCTTGCCAGCATTCAGAGCTGTTTTCGGCATGAGAATGGCAAGTAATAACCATTTAAGCGATTTTCAATGCGGTGTCATAGTTGGTGCTCGTGAGATGTGCTATAGTATTTCGGAGATAGAAACGAAGTTCGGATTTTCACGGAAGACCATTGCAAGGGTGTACCGTGACTACGAGAATTCCGGCAAAACCTCCGACCTACGATACCAGTGTGGCCGTAAAAAGACATTGGGTGAACGAGACCATCGTCGGTTGTCAAGAAACATTTCACGCGATAGGCATGCAACACTCTCGCAGGTATCATCGGAATTCAATGCTGGAGCCTCAACAAGCATCAGCGTCCGGACTGTGCAACGTACCCTACACGATATGGGCTTTGAGAGCCGACGCCCAACTCGAGTCCCCTTGATGGGTGCACGACACAGAGCTATGCGCCTAGCTTGGGCACGGCAGCACCGCCACTGGACACTTGATGACTGGAAACAAGTAGCCTGGTCCTACGAGTCGCGTTTCCAACTGTATCGGGCAGATGGAAGAATTCGTGTGAGGCGCAAACCCCATGAAGCCATGGATCCTGCCTGTCAACAGGGAACTGTACCGGCTGGTGGAACGTCCATAATAGTATGGGGGTGTTTAGCTGGACTTCACTGGGTCCCTTGGTATGTCTACAAACGTCTGTGACCGTCCAACGCTATGTGCGCAACATTTCTGACGAAATACACCCGTTCATGTCCTGCATTCATGCTGATGGTTTGGGCCTGTTCCAACAGGACAATGCAAGTATTGGGAGGCTAGATTATGGTTAGATGATCATTCATCTGAGTTTGGGGTGTTGCCATTCCCACCTAAATTCCCGGATCTGAACGTGATAAAACACATTTAGGATGCCATGCAACGCGCTATCGAACACAGGAATCCGTGACCTAGGAATACACCCGAATTGTGGAACGCTCTGCAGGAAGTATGGTGTGCATTGCCTACAGCATATTTCCAGAAGCTAGTGGAATCCATGCCCCTTCGCATTTCTGCAGTCCTGCACTCCTGCGGGGTGACCTACCAAGTATTAAACTGGTGTACCAGTTTTTCTGGCACTTCAATGTATTTTACTAAACTATCGCCCAACATCCCGCTTTATATGAACTGCAACATATATTCTAAATTAACTTTCCTTTTTAGTTTCTTTCCCTATGTAAATCTTGAGTTTATTCTCAGTTATATTTCACTCTTAACGTGATATCTTTTCTCTCAAACGAATGCTGTTGGCACCATTATTGAGGTTGAATGAACGTGACATATGCCTGATAAAAGATAAGAACGAGAGATAAAAACGACGACTAAACTGTTACTTGGCGAGCGTTGTTAAAGAGAGCGTTGCTTGAAAAGCGTTGTGTTAAGAGCTGTGTGGTATGTGGAGAGTTTAATGCAATATGCTATGCTATGTTAAGATGTGTTGGCTACCTCTTGAATAAAGCATATTTTCCGTAAGTTTGAATTCTGCCGTTTACATGTTTCGTCTGGCCGTTAAGGTTTAATTTAGGAACTATTTCATCTTATGGTTATGTTTTTTTTTAAATAACGCAGAAGTACGAAAAGTCATCTACGTCATAGAACGTAACAACAATTCATTGCAGTCTGCGTAAATTACAAGGATTCCATGCTAAATGTGATAAAAGCCATTATAAAAATGCATTTTGGTGCATTGCATCTCTCTCGACAATAGTAAAGTATGCGTCGGAGCGACGTTTTGGCTTCCTCTCGATCTCCCCAAGGAGAAGGGGTGCCTGCTATTGACAAGAGCTTTAAAATGGTGCATAACACGATTGGGTATAACCTGCAGATATCCTGTACGAAACGTTACTAATTCCTCTCACTAACGCATTTGCGATTGAGCTTTTCTTTCTGTCTTGAGGTCAGATTTTAGTTTGAACATGCGGAGATGGACTTTTGTAGCTACTTCACATTTCATTGGTGTCAAGGTAATTTCTTATGTTCATCTAAATCTGAATAATAATAATAACATTGTTTTTGAAAAACTAACCAATCGCAATACTTACTATTGCCGCCGCCATTGTTTAGTAAATACTGTATTTACTTTTATGACTCCCATATCTTCTTTCATTGGATTTACGAAAATAACATTCATTAATTCACCTACCTGTGTACAGCTCAATATCAGGAATTAGTACTTATTGTTTGTAGTTATGATATAATTCCACTTAGTATGCAGCGCAGTGTGGCCCGGTGTGGTTCCGAGTGACGCGAATGAATGCAATGTGTTATACGAAAATCAATGTATACCCTCGAATCACTCGTTTATTTCACATTCAAATATCTCGGGAAGAGAAAAATGTATAGCATAAATTATGTACTGAGAGCACCAGGATATTCTCTTAATTGTCTGTTGGAACAGGTGTAGAGCTTAGCAGAAATGTCCTTACCAACCCTCAAGGTCTTAGCAGTCATCCTGCTTGCGTGTTAAATTTTTCTGACTTGATTTACATTCTAGTTGTGCAGTAAAGGAAAAGATCTCCTGTAACTCTATTTTGAGGACTGCTGTTTCGATAAAAGAGTTGCCATTCTCTTTATATTTGAACCTGTATTTGTGCGACACCTAACAGCTCAAACCAACTGTTTAATTTTACCCTTGGAATGCGAATATTTGGTTAAGATAGGAGTGTGTCTGCATATAGCATATAGTATACCTTGAATGAAATACGGGATTACAGCATTGTATATTACAAATTTCGAAATTGTGAATCAGTTTTTTGGTGTAAATATGACATGAATAGTAAGTCAGATAATATCCGAAAACTTGCAAATTTCGTTGTTCCTGAACGGGAATCGTACCCGCGTCCGCCGGATAGCTCCCGATTACGCTAACCGCTACACCAGCCAGAACAACCAAGTTTCAAGTTTCCTATTAATTTGAATAAAACCATCACAGGATTCGCTAATCGAAGCAACTGGCATTCATATATAGCGAATCTGGAGCATGGGCATTCATTCCCGTGAGTGCTCGGAGGCGAAGAATATCAATGAATGAAATGCGGGATCCAGAGTAACCACCGTGTACAGCTCGCACAGAAGCTAGACGGGATGGGAGTGACTCAATAAGGTACTGGAAGGTTTTCACAGGTATTCCATGCTTACTGCAGTGCATCTGACAGCTGCTGGATGGTGCGTGGTGGAGGATCCATAGAGGGAACAACACAATCGAGGTGGTCCCACAGATGCTCAATTGGATTTAAGTCTGGGGAATTAGAGGGCCAGGGAAGTACTTTAAAGTCTTCATTGTGCTCTTTGAACCACTCTCGGACATTTCTAGCTGTGTGACACGTCGCATTGTCGTGCTGGAAGATCCCATTCGCCCCAGGGATGAAAATGAGCATGTATGGGTGTACGTGGTATACAAAGATGGATTCATAACAAATTTGGTCCATAGTGCCTTCCATAGGAATGCGTGCACCCAGAGAATGCCAGGAAAACATTCCCTAAACCATAACGCTGCACCCACCAGCTTGTGTTCTTCCAGCAATGGTTGAAGAGTGTTTGTTCTCCGATGTTTCTCGCCTTATACGCCAACGTCCATCCGTTCGATGAAGCAGAAATCGTGACTCATCGGAGAACAATCCTTTGCGAATCAGTGGAGGTCCAATTTCGATGTAAGCCTTTTCGCCGATGCACCTGCGTTAGTATATACGCAGTTATTCATCCGTCTGCATCGAAGCCCATACGCTGAACTGTCGTTTCAGAAACACTTCCGGTAGCCCCCTGGTCAATTCGGCCAGTGAGTTGCTCCATTGTAGCGTGTTGATCGGCCCTCACGCACCTTTGAAGCCGATGTTCACCTCTCCCATCAATAGCACGTAGTGCTCCGCAGTTTCCATGTCGCATATTAGCAATGGTGCCATTTCTCCAATCAGAATACACTTTAAATACAGCATCACGCGATCAGTTCACAAACTGCGCTGTTTCAGAAATACTGCCACCCTTGGCCCGAAAACCGATAATCATTCATGACAGCAAGGAGTGATATGTTTGCAGAATGCCTACAGCACACCTTATATACCCTTCAAGCCAACTCACGACACGTTTCTTCTTTTATTGGCTACGCGCTGTTGACGTCAAAAGTAGGAGGTTCTCACAATAATGTGACACGACTGTGTATTTACACCAATAAACGGATACACAATGTATAAATGAATAACTGAAAAAAAATATCTTTGCCCTGCCTTTCTTTCCAGCTTGCCACGAAAAGTGCCTCCGCCCCGATAAACGTAGTAGAGAACTACCTTAGCGCCGCTAAGCTGCACCTACAGTGCTGATAGTTACCGAAAAAGTTCCTATGGACATTAGACACAGATGCTTCTCTTTCGAGCAGTAGCTCATTTTTGAGAGTGCAAGCAAAGAAGCTTCTCGAAACGTACACGTTGCTAGTTAAATATGCGCGTTTGCGTGTCTTTAAGCATAGTAGGTGCATGCACGTCAGCTGCAGTTGTTCCTGGTTTTCTAGCACGAGATCCCAACGCATAGGACCCTCAAAATTCCAACAAATGCGCAGCATAAATTTCCTATTAGACTGCCCATTTTGCATTGCTGGCTGTGTTTCCAGGCGTGTCCTCAGCCGCGGGTTTTCAGCTGTAGTGTAACAACGAAACGTACACTTTTCATCACCTGTGACGATGCGACATCCATAACCTATCATACTATGAATGTGACAGCAATTTCGACAGAGCAAAAGGTCCCGGTGTACGTCCTTTTGGAGTGTCAATTCATGAAACGATTGGATAACTCCTGAAGAAGAAACCAAATTCTGCACGTGCGAACGACGGGAAATCGGGAAGACCCCATCTGAACTGCCGAAAGTCGTGTACTGGTACCGGGGTTCTATGAAACAGCTTTAATCACAGTACCAGTGCTGGTGATCTTGACCTCGGCTTGTCTTCGAGACCGGTATACCCAAGCATTCAAATGACGAATCAAGATTTGTGATGCAACCTGTAGACGGCCGTGCGCGGATACGCTGATTACCAACGGAGGCTATGGCACCTGGATGCACTGTTAGGCGGAATCAGGCCGGCGGAGGAGGTGTTATATTGTGGGCGATGTTTTCTTGGGACACTTTAGGCCCCATTTTCCCAATAGTCTAATCCCTGACAGTTGTCAGGTATTTGAACATCGTTGCGGACGAAGTTCACCCATTCATTGCAACAGTGCTCCCTGCTGGTGACGGCCATTACCAACAGGATAATGCGCCATGCTGCACAGACAGAATCGTCAAGGAGTGGTTCGAGAAACATTCTGGTGACTTTCTGTTAATGCCTTGGCCTCCAAATTCGCCTGACATTGACCCAATCTAACATTTGTGGTTTGACTTGGAAAAGTGGGCTCGCGCTAAATCACCACAACTACGAAATGTACGGAAATTGGAGAACCTGCTGTTGATATTATTGTATCAGATACCCAGGAATATCTATCGCCACCCCATCGAATCGATATCTTGCTGAATGGCCGCTGTGTTGCTGGCTAAAGAGGATCCTACTGCATATTAGATAGGTGGTCATAATGTAATGGCTCAGCGGTGTAGTTAGCTCAAAATGGGACGAACGTTCTGGCGGGCGTTTTGCTCATAAATGGAGGTAGCATTATGTGCAGCTCATAAATGGAGGTAGCATTATGTGCAGCTCATAAATGGAGGTAGCATTATGTGCAGCTCATAAATGGAGGTAGCATTATGTGCAGCTCATAAATGGAGGTAGCATTATGTGCAGCTCATAAATGGAGGTAGCATTATGTGCAGCTCATAAATGGAGGAAGCATTATGTGCAGCTCATAAATGGAGGTAGCATTATGTGCAGCTCATAAATGGAGGTAGCATTATGTGCAGCTCATAAATGGAGGTAGCATTATGTGCAGCTCATAAATGGAGGTAGCATTATGTGCAGCTCAAAACGGGAAGAACGTTTGACGCTGACGGGCGTTTCGCACACAAATGGAGATTTTGTATCATGTAAAACTCAAAACGTGACGAACTTTTGACGCTCGCGGCTGTTGTTTTTCACAGGAATGGAGACCCAGAATTATGTGTAGCTCTAATAGGACGATTTTTTTTATTCAACCATGAAGTTGCAGACAGTTCGAAAGTCCTTATGGAAAACCAATTGGAAAATAGCGAAAAGAAAATTTTGGTTAACAAGGAGGAAGTAAAGGGCCTTTACGTAGCGATAAACCTCCTCGCGCATGCGCCAGGAATTTTATTTATGCTATATTTAACCACTTATTGTGAAACTCAAGTTCATCATTAAAAAGCATCAAGCGGTTGAGAGCTGAGACACTGACTGGATAATAATGATGAGGTATGGGAGCATTCATTTTTTTTATAAAATCTAGATAGCAAATTTTGACATAATCTTATTTTTGCTGTTTTTACTGAAGTAGTAAGGGTTAAAAGGAAATTTTAAAATAGGAAGAGCTTATTTATTTTCCTAGGAAACCCATTATCTTCAGCATAGCAAAGATACTATTACACGCTAGTTTAAAAACAAGTTCACATTTTGAATTTGTGCTTTTTATCGTTTTCCAAAAGGACATTATGGTTAGGTTTCCTAACATATTTACCCTCCTGCGAAATTTGAAACTTTGCTCATAATTCCATTTACGTTCTTTTGTTTGCTTTTCGATTGAATTTGCTCTCATTTTACCTGATGTCTTACGTCAAAGACGCTTTAAACAGCTACCGACTAGAGAGAAAAAATACTTCATCTCACTTGCCAGAGAAAACACAGATTCTATTAAAGGAAACGTGTTCAAACCGGCTAAAAACCCTTATCGATTTGCTCCAAAATTCCTTTCTGACGGAATGCGTTTCAACTGATCCCGATGATATTCAGCAGTACCGTAATGATAATGAAATCTGCCGCCTGGCTGCCCTTTTTTTTTCTTATTTGTTTTCGGCATCACAATGCTTCTTAAAATAGGATTACGTAGGTTCTACGCGCAACTTGCATCATTCAGGTAGTGAAAGTGTAACGCAATATCGAAAAGGAAATACCGCAGAAAACATTTATTTCCCCTTTGTGTGTGCATGTGTGTGTGTGGATAGGTAGATGGGTGTGTATTATCGCCGGAACAAAACCACCTTATTATTTTTCGAGTAGTACTACGCAGGAAGAACCCTTTATGATTCAAATATGTACCAATAAAACAAACAAGAATCTCGACTAAGAAACAACGAAGAATAAAGGTTTATCTCATAAAGTAATACATGTGCACTAGCTGTTTTCTGTTTCGCTCATACATGAGCATATGAATTTTTTATTGCGAACATTTGTGTAAAAATTATTTCCCTCTGAAAAAAACATTCCTTTGGGAAACAGAAATTAAAAATACAAACAAGAAACTTAATGCGAGTTCTGAAAGGCGAAACATTTATTAGGACTCGCGAACTTCTGTTTAGGAAAGTTTTCAAAGATGCGGTGAGATGTACAATTATGAAGATTTAACGTGGCTTAAGAAAAGAAAGACTCTATAGGTCTGAGGAAGATTCTTGCATGATCTAAATATTAAAAATGTGCTTTTTTATTCTCCGTCTACTTCCGTGCTAATTAGAAATCTCAGAATGCACATTTGCTACTCTTTTTTTAATTCTTCCTGAATGATTCATTCTTTAATGATCCATCATAATATTTCCGCAACTTTTCTCAGAAAATAGAGGGCCATTTTGCAAACACCAAAATATTTTTTAAAATCGTTGTGTTTTTAAACTACAAAATGTTTCTTCACTTGCTTCGAATTAAAAATTTAGGTTGTTCTTTTGCGACAAACACATAAATGAATTTGCAGGAAATCACCCTGTTTCCTCCGAATGTTAGGATATTGCTTCTTGTGACACTAAACTGTAAAATGTGAGAATATAATGAGTAAATTTTCTTTATTATGCAAAGTGTGATTACTTAGAGAGCTAAACACCTATCTATATTTCTGATTTTCATTTAGCTCAAACACTATTGCTTCGCTTGTTCCTAAATTATGCTGGAAATAAATTTTTATTTTTCCTTGATAACGTATCTTTCACTATCTTTTCGTTTACCAAATCTTGTACACTAACCATAACAATGGCGATTAAAAGCTTGCAACATACTTAGTTTTTTGTTTCTCTTTTTCTCAGTCTTTCTCTGCTTTTGTGTATCCAACAATATGTACTTACGTATGCACTGATTTCTTACTAAATTACGATCATCTCTACACAAAATGAGTTACACCCGATACTGCCATAACTAGGAAAGGGGCATCATCTGTAAGCTAAAGGAGTGCATATTACCGGCTCATGGTTCAGTTGAGAGCGAAGTCACGGACGTGATATGTAAAACCAAGTACACTGGTTTTCAAAATTAACGTGACAAATAAAATTCGAGAATATGTCCAAATCAAGACGACCGATGCTAAAGATTTTTCAGAAACAAGTGCGAGTGCATACGCTAAGTTGGCGTACCGAAGAAACATTGTGCTAGCTCCTATCTAAATATACAAATATCGACCGTACGTCATGCAGTTGGCAGGCACGTGACCTTGGTAAACGTTGTTCTGAGTGGGGTGCCGCAATTATAACTGGAGTTGGACGTTTAGTGGAAGAATGGCTCCGCACTATCGCTTAGAAGACTTTTTACGATGGAGATTGAGCGTTGATTGAAAGCAAGGCAGTTGCTCACTGAGGTGGCAAGATGGCTGAATGAGTCGAATCAAGTGGTTTCCAATTCTTGGAGACAGTTCCAGGAAACGAGAACTATGGAACAAAAACACCCACGGGCCACAAATCAAGAGGACCTGTACTTGTCTTTAACAGCTCGCCGCCATAGGGAGTCCACAGCCAGCAAATGGCTGTCGACTGCCGTCGCGAGTGGACAGACATAGGGAGTCGAGTGCCATAGGGAGTCGACAGCCAGCCAACTCTCGCAGGAGCTCTCCTCTGCTACAGGAACCGTGATATCGCGGTAAACAGTTTAAAGAAGACTCCTGGAGAGAGGTACTAGGGGCGTTCAAATGAAAAGGTACGAAACGTCATAAGAACGTAACCGTTAACATATTTGCCTATGCCTCTATGGGAGAACGTAGCGACACATCTAGGGATGCGATTGGAGTCACCGGCGTGGATCGGAGCATGCGCGGATCGGCCGCATGCGCAGGAGAGAGCAGAGGCTCTTATAAAGAGCGCCGTCCAATTTACGCGGCAGTGCGTGTGAGGACAGGATGGCGTTCACATTGCAAAATTCGACGATTGAGGAGCAGCGAGGCGTTATCCGATTTCTGACAGCGGAAGGTGTTAAACCGGCCGCTATTCATCGCGGAGGGTGTGGTTCTGCTCCATGATAACGCGCGTCACCACGTCTCCAGGGTCACACACGCGGAACTGGCCAAGATCCAGTGGGAGCAGCTTGACCATCCGCCCTACAGCCCGGACATGTCGCCCTGCGATTTCCATGTATTTGGTCCCCTGAAAAACATCTGAAAGGGAAGCGCTTACACTCGGACGACGAACTCAAGGACGCTGTGCAGGACTGGGTCTCGTCACGGCCACAGGAATTCTGGGAACAAGGAATCCTTCGGCTCGTTAATCAATGGGATCGTTGTGCTACGGCCTATGGTGTATACTTTGAATAGAGTCTTCATTTACACCCACAGTGTCGTTTCGTACCTTTTCATTTGAACACTCCTTGTATGTATGCAAGAAGGCCAATGCCCATACAGCACAAAACGTTTCAGATATGTATTATAATGTTACAATCTCTCATTTTAGTTACACTTACAGAAACATCTTACAATTACGTTTCAGCAACATCTATTTTGGAACATAACTCTTTGTACATTACGGCTATGTTAAAAATAGAATTCACCGATACTACTGTTTTATAGTTGCCATTGTACATAATTGCTACCTTGATGTTACATTCGGCGATATTTAAGATTTTTGGTTTGGCAACGGCTTGGATGCGCATGCGCATTTATGCCATTTCAGCGAAGCACTTTCGTAGTCGTATTTCCATGTGCTCCTGGGATATTCTTTGGTGATACTGTCGTATTCGAGTTAGCTAGTTAGTTGATTTAATATTTCATCTTTTTTCTTTTTTTTGTGATTCAAGATAATCTGGCAGTAAGTAACTGTTTTGATTATTATAATGTTTAAATTATAAAAAGCGTTTTATAAAATCTAAGTAGATAGCTGTGTTGTATTAGTATACTATACCAGCATGTTTGGTTTTTACTTGTAGCTGAAAAATTTCATAATGGTAAGTAGTTAGAGAAATGACGAATTTGATTTTCTTTCCTTTTTTTCGCTGAAATACAGTCTATTCCGCATGTATAATAGAAATTTGATACCCTCATTTGGGACCGATTTTAATTTCTTTTGTTATCGATATATAACTGTTCCCAATGGACAGCGGACTGCGTTGAACCTGTGAAAACGTAAACAACTCGTAATACGACTGTTGTTGCTTTTGAAACAGCTGTCGAGTGTAATACTTTTTATTGTGATTTTACAAAGTTTGTTAAAACTATAATGTTCAACGTAGTAAATACGTAACAGTAATATGATGATGTCACAAATATCTTTCAAATAGGTAAAATTAATGTAACGAAGTTACAAATATCTTTCAAATACGTGACAGTAACATGAAGTTTGTTATGTTGAAGTGCAAAGATCTTTCGCAGAAACGTATCGGCTATGTTTCAAAGTTATGTAACGTTTGTGGACATTTTGACCTAACCGTAAGTTTTCTGAAACACTACTCTTACATTGTGCAATGTATCTTAAAAGTCTCAATGTTTCAGTAATACGTACTTGTAACGTATACGAAATATTCTCTGCTGTGTTGGTGGTCTGCATCCCACACGCCACATCGCACAGAAGGGTCCGTCTGAATTGGACCCAACAAAATCACCCCTTGCACCCTTGAACAATGGGCCTGTGTTCTCTTCCGTGACTAGTTGCGGTACAGCCTAAACACGGATTATCGACATGCATTCACTTGGAGACAGGCGGGAAGCCTAAATCTTTCAGCTAGCACTAGAAAGATCAGTCACTACGGTGGTGGAGGACAACTAGTTTGGGCTGGAATCATGTTGGATAGACGCGTCCATCCTACAGGAGGCACCCTGATTGCTGCACATAGACCCCCTGTATCGCTTTTCGGGGGAGCTGTGAGCTTCCCGTTTTTTTTTATGCACGACAACGCCCGTCCCCGATAAGGCTCGGCACGTCGACGTATGCCTGGATAGTCAGGATATTCAGAAGATGCAGTAGTCCCTGATATCTCTGAGCCTGAACCCGACTGAGCCTGTCATGGATGCCCTAAGGATAGCTACTCTTAGCCGGTAGCACCCTCCCAGATTCCTCCCGCGACTCCGACGCGCCTTGGTAGAGGAGTGGTACTTATTGCCCTAAACTCACATTCCCAGTCTTGTAAACAGCATGAGGGCTCGTTGTATAAGCTGTATCGCTGTTCAGTGTGATTTCATTCTCAGCCCCTGGAAATCAGCACCACATGTTGCATTACTTTTGGAATGCCATGTTGTCGTGCGCATGCTTCCCCTCATGCGATGATGGCATTCCTTTTCTGTTATGTTATACTGCGTTGTACATATACTGTATCTACACCGTCGTATCAGAATAATATGACCACCCCAGGAATCACAATGCACCTTCCCAGGCACGTCACAAAGTGCACGTGACAAGGTCGACCACACGGAGATATAAGCGGCCTCCCAGGACAGATGAGCCATAGTGCGTAAAGTGAGCACAATGGTCAGAGGTAGTGACTTGACGAACGTTCGAAAGGAATGATCATTGGCTACCGCGCCAAGGGTGGAAGCATCTAAAAAACAGCAGACTTCGAGGGCTGTTCAGGAGGGGCTGTAGTAAAGGTGTACCAAGAATAGACCACTGGCACACAGAGCACCTCCCGATGTCATAACTGTGAAGCCCGAAGAGCCATCGACCTCAGAATAGAACGTCGCCTCCGTAGACAGGTAAAGTGCAATCGACACACAACAGTGCAGCAATTGACCGCGCAAATGAACCCTGGGGCACCCTGGTACTTGTCCCCGATAACAGTAGAGCGAACCCTGTGAAGCATGGGTCTCCGGAGTCGACGCTACGTCAAGGCACCCATGTTAGCCCAGGTCCACTGGCAACGACACCTGCTGTTCTCATGGGACTACCGTCTTTGGACAGTGGAAGAATAAGAAAAGGTTGCATTATCCGGCGAATCCCGGTTTCTACTCCACAGAAGTGACGGGTGGTGGCGGAAACGACGTGAGACACACCAGAACTAACCCCCGGACACCCTTGACGTTGAAGTACAGGCTGGCAGGGTGGCAGTGTGTATATCCCGCGAATGTTTTCCTGTTATGACCTGGGACCGCTGGTACCACTGGGTGGATCCCTGAACAGGACAGCAATGTGTTCGTTCTCCCTTGGCCGGCGAAATCGCCCGACCACAATCCCATAGAGCACTTGTGGGACTATTTAGATCAACAGGTTCGCCTTGCTGACCAACAACAACGTCATTTCCGGGACCTCCGAGCTTTACTTCAGTCCGAATGGGCATGTATGCCTCGGGCTACCTACCAGGGCTTTATTGTGTCCATGCCACCCCGTCTTGCCGCTCTCATCCTGGTCAAGGGTGGGTATTCCCGTTTTAGGTAGGTAAAGATATTATTCTGATACTATCTTTCACTCCTCTTCAATCGCATTCGGTTGGAGCCATGCTTCCCGGAATCTTGGCGAAAAGCTTTTGTTCTGCCTTTTCCCAAGCCTGGCAGGGATACTAAGTCTCCCTCTAGTTATCGTCCGATTGCTCTCACTAGCTGTCTGTGTAAAATTCTCGCGCGCATGGTTAATTCCCGGTTAATTCATTTTTTAGAACAAAATCACGTACTTTCACCATCACAAAGCGGCTTTCGCCGTCATCGTTCACCTCACGATCATCTCCTGCACTTTGAGACATCTGTGCGCGAGGCGTTCGTGCGTAGGCAGCACCTGGTGTCTGTTTTTTTTATATTAAAAAAGCCTATGACTGAGCGTGGCGGCACGGGATCATCCGTGACCTCCACGCATACGGATTGCGGGGAAATCTTCCGACATTCATCGTTAATTTTCTTCGCAATCGTGTGTTCGAGATGCGCCTGGGTGCGACGCTTTCGGCACTGTTCCATCAAAAACAAGGTGTTCCTCAAGCTTGCATTTTATCCGTCACATTGTTCATCCTGCGTATTAATTGTCTTTTCACAAATCTTCTTCCTGCGGTTTCGGCTGCTGTTTATGTTGATGACTTGCACATATTCTGCTCGTCATCAAACATGAATTGTATTGAAAGGCAGCTGCAGTCTGCGATTAACCAGATTTTTAAAGCGGCGAACAGCAATGATTTCGTTTTTTCTCCTGACAAGAAAGCATGTGTCCATTTCTGCCGGAGTCGTGGCCTCCATCCTGAACCCGAGCTGTATTTAGACCGTGCAGCAATACCAGTTTTGCCTGAGACCAAGTTCCTTGGACTAACCGTTGACCGTTCGTTTACATTCCGTGCGCACGTTCAGGGGCTAAAGACTTCCTGTCTGCGGGCTCTATCTGTTTTTAAAATCCTTTCGAGAGTCTCGTGGGGTGCAGACAGGATGACTTTGTTCCGCATTTACCATTCTTTAATACAATCGAAACTGGATTCAGGTTGTATCGTGTATGGCTCTGCTCGTCGTTCCGTTCTTCGGCCTTTGGATACTGTTCACCATCAAGCACTGCGACTTTGTACGGGAGCATTTCGAACATCTCCGATTCCCAGCCTTTACGCTGACGCTAACGAACCATCTGTTGAATTTCACAGTCTGCAGCTGTCTGTTCAATTTTACTTGAAACTTCGATCTCTTCCAGACCATCCTTTGCACGATGCAGTTTCCATCCCCAGCATGCTCGTTGATTTGAGAACCGGCCCTCGTGCATTCCAACCTTCGGTCTTCGTATGGCGGCCGTACCTCGTGATGCAGGGCTTTACTTGTCACTTGTTGGAGAGACCAGGAGCTTTGGGGATGATCCTCCATAGCACCCACTTGGTGTCATGGTTGATACCACCTTCACATCTTTCGATAAATCCTCAACCCCTGCGTCAGTTTACCAGCAACTATTAGCTGAGCACCGTTCCCTCAATTCAGAATACACCCCCATTTTCACTGATGGCTCCCAGATGCATGTAGTCGTTGGATCCGCGTCTGTTTGTGGTGATGACGTCTCTGCAGCGCGGATCCCAAATGAGGCCACTGTGTTTTCGGCGGAGATGCATGCTGTCTATCTCGCCCTTTGTCATCTACAGTCGAGCACTTATCATCAAGCTATCATGTATTTGGATTCTTTGAGTGTACTGCAGGCCCTCTCTTCTGCCGTTATATCTGACCGTCCTTTCCTTTTGGGCGTGAGGCGGTTACTGAGTACCTTGCTTCAGGCGGGTTTCCAGATAACATTTCAATGGATTGCCGGCCATGTGGGAATTTCGGGTAACGAGTGTGCTGATGCGGCTACTAGATCTTCTTCCTCTTTGGTCGTCACACCCTTGTCACTGTTTCACCGGGATTTCCGCTTTCCTGTTCAGGATCATATCAAACGAACGTGGCAGGGTCTGTGGGACCAACAGGTGGAAAATAAACTGCATCGTATTAAACCTATTGTTGGAATCTGGAAATCATCATATCGTCGGAACCGTAGGAAGTGGTGCTTGCGCGTTTCCGCATTGGGCATTGTCGTTTCACTCACCGCTTTTTGCTGTGTGGCGACACTGTGTGAGACGTGAAATTGCCAACTCACCGTCACTCATCTTCTGTGTAGATGTGTTCGTTTTTGTGATGTGCGTTTTCACTGCTTTCATTCTTATTTGTTGACCGAGGACAAAGCTACGCTGCAGCGGCTCCTAGATGGCTACTGCGATACTGTCGCTGTCTTCTCCTTTTTGAAACAAATTGACTTTTTTTAACGTATCTAGATTTTAGCCCTTCCATCATTCTCATTTTTCACTTTTACTGAATCAGTTAGATTTTAATCATTACACTATGTTTTTAATACTGTTTGTTTAATTGTCTTGTGTGTGGCGCATTTTGGCCAAACATGGCCCTTGCGCCATAAAAATTACCCAACCAACCAACCAACACAAAATGTCTCATAAATGAAAGAAAAATGCACTTGAATTTCTGTATTTCATAGAATTCATTCGCTTTCTACTTACTTGTATTAGGGGAATTTGGTTTACCTTTCCTGCTAACAGATGAAGACGGCTTATAAGTTTTTTGCTTTTATACTAGAGTATTAGCATTGGCCATATGAAAGTTTATTTCAGTTAGAAATTCAGTAGAAACGAAAAGGAAAGCAAAAATTCATTAAACACCTCCCATTGCGCAATTTCCCCGTGTCTCTTAGGCACTAATTTCTCATACTGAAGAGAAATTCACTCCACATTCTCTTTTTGAACGCCATATCCTTTACTGCTGTTCTTAAAAAACACTTCAGCAATATTTTCGTTTAAAATTCTGTTCGGATAAATTCATACAGCTGAATGTTTTTAAATTATTTATTGCCTTCAGTCTGGGGTATGTATTTGTTGTGTTGGAACAGTGAATCCCTACTGAAGAAATAATTTGATTCTAAACCAAATAAAACAGTAATACATTGTTAAACAGTGAAACTAAATTCTTAAAACAGTTGAACAGTGGAATTTATGAAACCTGTAAAATGGTGCAAACAATGTTTTTTTAAACGAATTATTATGAAGAGAGCACGGTGATTTTAAAATGAAAGATGAAAAAGGACAAATATTAAACGAATAAAACATTGTGAAATCATTAATTTTTCAGATGCTGACAATATCAAACAAATCAAAAATAATCTGCTGAGTGGTAATTAGGAAGATAACCGATGATGAATAGAAAAATCATTTAATAAGAAAAATGTGACTAAGATCTCAGCATTCTGGAAAAGAATGCCGAGATCAAGTCGGGGAATGCATTTTCTCGTGCCAATATTTCATCCCTGGAATTCCTTATTGTAAAACAGATATGCGCTATCAAAAGAAAGAGAAATGCAATATTCTCATGGTGTCCCAGATTTTGTTTTTCATTTTTTCGCATCTAAAAACCCCTACGTAGAGATTTCCTTTTCAGGGAATTGAATACTTTGAATAGAGTACTGCTGATTTGACCGAACGATAAGATCACCGAAATTTCTCTTGACCAAAGAATTCACTTTTACTAAAAGATCGTTACGCTGAAAAGTTCATTACAATAAAAAAAGAATCACCGCTTTTCATTAAAAAATGCCAGTTTATCTAAAGATTATTTCACCGAAAGTTACTTGACCAAAAGGTTCATTTCACCGAATGGTCTTTCTGCCAAACAGTTCGTTTCACTGAAGGGTCTTTTCATCGAAAAACATTATTTTATAGAAAACGCACTTGACTGGTTGCTTTCACCGAAGGGTTTTTTCATCGAAAAATATTATTTTACTCGGAACGCACTTGACTGGTTGATTTCTCCGAATGGTCTTTTCATCGAAAAACATCATTTTACCCAAAATACCCTTGACTGGTTGTTTTCACCAAAGAGTTTTTTCATCGAAAAACATCATTTTACTCAAAACGCACTTGTCTGGTTGATTTCATAGAATGGTCTTTTGATCGAAAAACATTATTTCAACATTAAAAGAGCTGCAACCATAGTGCAATAGTGTGTGTGCAATAGTGTACATAAAAGAAAATATTAAAACCAAGTCTCATCTACTAAGGATTATCATTGGAATATCGCGACATGTGTTGAGAATTGTCAATGAATCTACAAGTAAGAAAAATGACACGCCAACAATGTGAATCATTTAACTGAGGATTAGAGGTAAGTAATAGTACTTAATCTGTTAGTGCATGTATAAATGTTACTATTATTTTACTCGAAATGCACTTGTCTGGTTGATTTCAGCGAAGGGTTTTTTTTTTTATCGAAAAACAAAATTTCACCGAAATGCATTATTAGACTGGTTCATTCCATCGAAGTGTCTTTTACTCAAAAAAAAATGAAATAAAATAAAATAAATGAAAAATAAATAAGTAAATAAATAAATAAATCAAATAAAAAAATCACTTCATGGAAAGATCATCTTACTGAACTCATTTGACCAAACGCATTTCACAAAAGGGTCTGTTTGTCGAAAAACACAATTTCCCCGAAATGCACTTGACTGAATCATTCCACCCACCGAAGTCTTCTCAGAAAAAAAAAGACTCGTAACTGAATGATCATTTCGTCAAACCCAGAGACGTACACGCCAACAATGTGAATCATTTAACTGAGGATTACAGGTAAGTAATAGTACTTAATCTGTTAGTGCATATATAAATATTATTATTATTTTACCCGAAACGCTCTTGATTGGTTGTTTTCAACGAAGAGTTTTTTCATCGAAAAACATTATTTTACTCGAAACGCACTTGTCTGGTTGATTTCAGCGAAGGGTTTTTTTTTTATGGAAAAACAAAATTTCACCGAAATGCATTATTAGACTGGTTCATTCCATCGAAGTGTCTTTACCTCAAAAAAATAAAATAAAATAAATGAAAAATAAATAAGTAAATAAATAAATAAATAAAATAAAAAAAATAAAAAAATCACTTCATCGAAAGATCATCTTACTGAAACTCATTTGACCAAACGCATTTCACAAAAGGGTCTGTTCGTCGAAAAACACAATTTCCCCGAAATGCACTTGACTGAATCATTCCACCCACCGAAGTCTTCTCAGAAAAAAAAAGACTCGTAACTGAATGATTATCCCGTCAGCCGCCCCTGTGGCGCAGTGGTCTAAGCGATGGCTTCTGATCATTCGTCCGAAAGGGGTCCGGGTTCGAATCCCGGTGGGGCATGGATGTTGTGTTTGTCTTACGGCTCTGACTCTCTCCCTTCCCTGGAACCAGTGGCCCTAAATTAGGGATGGATGACTGCTTATAGCCCATTGAGTTGCTCACGGTGGTCGTTAAACCTCCAATCCAATCCAATCCCTCAAACCCAGAGACGTCCTGTCCATCCGATCAGAATAGGGTGAAGTGGGATTCGTCGCACCACAACACTTGCCTCCATTGATCCAGTGTCCAAGTTTTGTGCTGCTGTCACCATTATAGCCTCGTGGCTTTATTGGTCTTTGAGATGAAAGATTTATGGGAGACTGCTCCGCCATGATACCTGAGTGCATGGGCTTCTCTTCGAAGTGTCTTGGAGGAGACCATAACATCTGTAGCGATCTGAAACTCATGTGCTATGCGTGCATTGATCGAGACTTGGTTTTCCAGATCTGCAGCACCCCCGGTCTCTGCATTACAGTTTCGTGGGTCTTCCAGGGTGAAGTGAAATCCTGCAGTCTCCCGTCTTCTTGCACTTGTTGATAACAGAGGTCTCAGTCGATTTAGCGAAATGTCTGACATCAGCAATGCTTTTCATGTCCATACCTCCAATTGAGCAGCCTATTATTACGCTCTCTTTAAACTCGGAGAGTCGTCTCCTGCTGACCATTTTATCAGCGATTGATCTGAGCGTACTCCCGTTGCCGTTTTCATACCTTATCGACCACGTGTCTGCGGCGGGAGCACACCATTTCGTCTGCGTGGGAGTGCCCAATCACTTTTGTCCACTTAGCGTACATCTCGACGTATTCTTGAAGTAACATTTATGTTTTAAATTAAGGAGATTTCGAGCCATAAAGTTAAGCTATCTGGGTTTCAGTTAAAACGAATTACTTACGGTAGATATTCAAGCTTCACGTAATGCTGGTTTAGATAAACTGACTTTTCATGCATATTTACACTGCCGGAAAGTGAAAAAGGAACACCATTAAAAATTGCAGCTGCATCTATGAGATTTATGTCGTAGCAACAACTTGTTAAGAAAGGAAAGTGACCACACATGTGAAGTGATTCAGTGTATATTTTACCTTTTAATGCGTGTTGCAGTGTACAGAAGGCACATTTTAATAAGTTCTTGCACCTCCTGCAGCAGTAATACAAGCTTCCAACCTGGCATGTAATCGGTCGGTCGTACACGTGCTGGATATCACGTTGGGGGGATAGCATTCCGTGCGTTTTCAAACTGGACACGTGATTCAAAGATGGTGGCTACCTGCTGGGATTCGCTGGAAGTTTTTGTCCGATCCAGTCCCAGACATGCTCGATTGGAGACAAGTACGGAGAGCGTGCTGGCTAAGGTAGCTGATGCACCGTCTGAAGAGCATGTTGAATTGCCCGCGCGGAATGCGGGCAGCCGTTATCCTGCTGGAATATCACATCGGGGATGACACTCAAAAATGGTAGGACGACCGGCTGCACGGTGTCGCTGACGTACGTTCTGCTGTTCAGCATACGCCGTAGAAACACCAAACTCGTTCGAGAGTGATTCGGACGCATATAAGAGCCTCAGTCGCTCCCAAGCTGAATCGGCATTAATCGCTGAAAACAACTGACATCCATTCCTCCCTTGAGTGAACTCCTTCTTGACACCACCGCAAACGTACTCGCCGGTGACGAGGGGTCAGTGGTAACCGTGTCAGCGGCACGCGTGCCCATTGGGCTGTTTCCAACAAACGATTCCGTATCGTTCCTGTAGACACCCTTGGAATGACAGAGGATCTAATTTGTGACACCGTAGCCGTCCACTCTGCCAACGCCGCCCTCCAGATACGCTCTTGCTCTCGTGCGTCCGTAACTCTGTGTTACCCGGAACCACATCGGCGAGTGTGCGAATGCTCCTCTGACCACCGACGGCACCATGTTACCACTGCCGATACCTCTCGTCCCACTTGGTCCGCAATTTGATGGAAGGACTACCTTACTTCCCGTAGACCCACTATACGGCCTCGCTTGAACTTCGATAACTGGACAAACGTTGCGCACCTGCGTCGTCCAGGCATGGTAGCTTCTTCAATGAGCACTGAATAACACGACACCAGACAAATGGTTTCGTTCTGTACGCACTAATCCTTAAACACGCGCTGCGTACATTTGCATGATGTCATCCGCAGTGACGTCATTATATTATCCCATGACATTCCGACTTGGATCACAGTTTCTATTGACCTTGACAATTAACATCTCTCTATATATAAAACAGATTGTGTGTGTGTGTCTGTCGGTCGGATTTCACATAGAATTAGGCGACCTAGAGCAACGAACTTTGTTATGAAGGTACCTGTAAACATCTTCTGGTGCAGCTCGAAGCGATTTTGTTTTAAATTTGAATTTTATTTTTAGTTATTTAATGCTACGCATTTCTACCCGATCTGAGTGTGTCTTTCCGCTTTGTTGACATCAACCTGATCACATCGAACGTTAAGGCATGCAGAAAAGTAGTTCACCATAAATTTTAGGCGTTTCTTTTTAAAATTCCGTTACGACTATTTTCATTCGTAAATACATTTATTACGCCCTTTTTTGTAAGCGTTGTTTGCCGATTGTATTATGACCTTGATTGAGGGCGGAGAAGAAGAAAAAAAGAAAATAGAACGTTGTTTTTCAATCTGCGTTATTAATTCAAAAGTATCATACGTCAGAAGGTCATCATACTGTGACGACGTTCTGAGCTAGAAAATAGAACGTTGTTTTAACGAAATGCTAAAACAGAAATGGTTCAAATTTATCGTGAACTAAAGGACTGTTAATATTGTTTATCCCGAGGCTCTACAAGAATGAGGTATTTTTCATCTCAATCAATTTCATTGCATAATCCTTCTGCTTTCAAACTTTTTGAATTATTTGCATTGGACGTGACAACTAGTAAATAATTCAAATACATTTTTTTATCCTAATAATCTATTCCGGGAAGTTGTACTACAAAGTTGTATAAACCTTGATTTACCATTCTTAATTTAATTGCCATTCTTAATTTAAGCCCGTTAACGACGGGTACAACAGGCTAGTATTATAATATAACGTTCCTACCGGCAATCCTACTGGGTGTTCTTTTTTCACTTTCCGGCAGTGTATATTCTTATAACCAAAGAACACCAGAGATTGTAGAGAGAGATGGATTTGATGTTGGATTGAACAAGAGTTCGAAGCTAACAAGTACGTACTGGCTGGGAATGCTGAATTTGGATGGAGTACAGTAAACAGGAAATTAAGTAGATTATTCTGTCGGTATGTTGTGTTTGGGTATTTGAGTTTGCAGCTGTGTCACAGCTTCTACAAAACCTATTGAGAAATTTGTTTTTTACTTATGCCACTTGCTACAACAGAGATGTTGAGCATTATCCTCTTTAGATAATGAAAAGATTTCCCGGTAGGTGAGTAAGGATCGAAACTTTTTTCTTCCTGCATCTCTGCTTCCGGGAGACGTATTTGAAAAGTTCTTTTTTCCTTAGCATAGCTTTTCCATGAAGAATATTTTTCGCTTATTTTCAAATTTTCCATTACGCAAAATTCTTCCGCTGGCAGATGTATACACCTACCATGTTTCTTTTTCTATATTTCTTCTTTTAACTGTTCGATTTGAAAATATTTTTGTCTCTGATACTTTCTTTGTGCTATGAGAAACTTTTTGTGCGTCGTTTGTTAATTTTCGTAACATGCCTTTTAGCCGCTTGTGGAACTAAGTAGATGTTTCTATTTGCGGAGGTTTTATCGATTGTAGAAACCGGTTGATCGTTTTCCTAACCTTATCCATTGAATTTAAATAGCTCTGACAATTTTAATTAACGTCAGAACGGATTCAAAAGACATGCTCATAATCGAAAATTCCTTGTCATATTTCTTGTCTTGTTCAATAGTGTATATGAGTGTGACTCATTATACATGAATTAAATTTATCATTGAAACTAAGAGTAAATCGCACCCTTCTCTGAAGGGGTCAAAGTTCAAATTTGTCTGCACCAAGGGGGAACACAGCAATGCTGTCTCAATTCTCTCGAAGTTGTTAGATAACAGATTGCGTATGAAAGAATCAAGGAACACTGTATTTCTGATCATCTGAAATACAAATCTGTACAAATAAAACTGAAAGCCCTCACTGACTCACTGCCTCATCACCGTAACTCAGAAACTACTGAACTTAGAACTTTCATATTTGGCAGGAATGTTCCTTTGACAACAACAAGAAAGGATTTTTCCTACGAAAACTTTAAGTGGGTCGAAATGGGCTCTTTTAAAAACCCAGCTTTGATAACGCTTCGACGTTTTGCAATGATTGAGCCATTGTTGCCCATCAACTGAAAGCCCCGCCCTAAGTTTTGAATGACTTGAGTTGACTTGCTCAGTATATGTTTTTTGTTCAAAATTTATTTGTTCTGAATTTATGTGTTCCGAATTTATTTAACAGAAAACCTTAAAAATCAGGTAAAAAGCGCTATATCATAATATGCTTTGAAATTAAACATTTATTATCTTTGACATATCGAATGTCAAGGTATTTTTATTTGTTCTAAATTTATTTAACAAAAAAAAAAAAACTTTTAAAAATACCACGTAAAAAGCGCTATATCATAATAGGCTTTGCATTTAAACATTTATAATATAACTATTTGACATGTCGAATGTGAAGGTTTTTTGAGTCAAAATCAAATTACCAACATTCGTTTTCACCGAAGCAACGGTGACGTCATATAAGTGGTAAGGTGGTTGCAATAAATATAAATACGCGGGTAGATTTTCATAGTAATTGCAATTTGAAAAAAAAAAAAAAAAGTTTCGCCTTGAGATATTAGCGATGGAGACACAATTTTCCTCACGCTTCCAAAAACCTCTGACTTTCTAGCTTTTAAATGTAGAGTTTCGAACGAAATTGTTTATAAGCAAGGGGTTTTTTTTACATTTATGCTGAAAGTAACAACGTATTTTGTTCTGTTTTCTATTATTATTTTGTTCTGTTTTCTATTATTATTTTGTTCTGTTTTCTATTATTATTTTGTTCTGTTTTCTATTATTATTTTGTTCTGTTGTTTATTAATATTTTAACGCTGAAAGTGAAGAGTAACGACGTATTTTGATATGTTTCGTGTAGGCTTGAAGTTTTAAATTTACAGTTATGAACGAAATTGCTTATGTGTCCTCTAGCAGAATAAGTCAGGCAGACGTATTTCCCCAAAGAGCGAAGAAATTTCCAGTATGGCCATTTCAACTATATATCATATACAGTATATCATCTGTATTTCAACTGTATTTTAATATCATCACGTTCGAAGAACGGGTATTTAGCTAATTTAGCATATAATTGGAAAAATAGTATAAATGAATTACGTATAACCGAGTTAAAAAAGCTTTAAAAATCACAGTAAAATATCGGGACTAATGCAGAATTGCATATAAAAGTGAAAAACGTATAACTGGGAAAAGTATAATAAGTTTACACTGTATTTTAAATGAACATTGGGCTAGCTGTTAGATTGCGTTAATTGCAAATGATATTGGAAAAGTATTTAGCTTCGAAATATTGTTAAACAAGTGCGGCCATCTGGTCTACGTTTAAATTTTTTCTTCCGTCGTCTTGTACCTTTACCTTTGTAAGAGAAACAAAGATTTCGCATTGTCAACGATAATATTTAACTCTCGAATAAACTCAAAAATTCCACGAGTCTCTTTATCTTTAAGCAGAAGAGACAAAACAAATGAGAAACTCTGCTTTAATTCACAAAGGGATCCATCGAAATAAAGGAATTCAAACTCGTATCTTTTTTTGTTAACTTTCTGTGAGATTTCTTGCTAGTGAATGGGTTAAATAAATCTATGTCCTGACGCAGGGATGAGAAGATTTTATGCTTCAAGAAATTTGTTTGTAACAATAGCGAATTCATGAAGAACCCCAAATTGGAAGCAGACGCAATTTTTGTTTTCAAAATCTCGGTTTCAGTCTTCCTTAAAAAGACTCGTCTTTCAATTCGGAAAACAGAAGGAACAGAAATGTGGAAGAAAGAGCTTATTATTGCTATCTCATAAAGAAATAAAGTGAAATTGCGAAATTTCAGGAGAAATGTGGGGTCGAACAAGATTAATGTGTACAGAAGCTCTTGGGTTTATTATTTCCGGAGATCGTTATAAATTTGATCTTTTTCCTTGAGTTGTTTCCGCAAAAAAATTATCAAGTGTTTGACAGAAAATTGTGAAGATATTAAATAATGCCATTGCAAACGCAAGATCATTTGGGATCATTATTTAGAACGAGCGAAGTGATCTGGCGTTACATTGAAATAGGCAGCAATATCAGTCAGCTTCTGGGACAGCATTTCCGACCATTCCGGAAATTGTGAAACGATACTTTGCACGTAATATTTAACTGAAATACATTATCTACCAACAAGTAATGGGACACCCCTGCAATCGACGATATCTGCGATCCTGATAGATGTCACAGCCGCCGCCGTTAAATATCGTGTGGGAAACAACAACGCAACCAGTCGCATGCAAGATGTCACGCAGTTCGGAACTCTATTATTTCGAGAAAGGTGTAATCGTCGGGTATCACAGAAATGGCCGATCCATACGTGACATATCCAGCGAGTTGAAGTACCCAAAATCGACAGTGGCCTATGTGATTGGCAAGTGGAAGATGAGAGGTGACTGTCGGAATGTGCCCCGACCCGGCAGACCTACAAAACTGGGAGTTAGAGACCGACGGGTGCTGGCCAGAGAAATTCGGAAGAACCGCACCAAATCGATGGGCCACATTCGCGAGGAGTTTCAACAGGCATCCGGGAGTGTTCTTTCGATGAATACCATCCGTAAGGAATGCCATCTGCTCAGTTATCATGGACGTGCTGCCACCCACAAGCCTTTGATCACCAAGTCCAATAGCGCTGCTTGGCTAACGTGGTGCAAAGAACTTCGACAGTGGACCGTTGAACAGTGGAAACAGGTTCTCTGGAGCGACGAATCAAGGTTCACCCTCAACCGTTCGGAAGGCAGGGTCTGGGTTTGGCGTCTGCCTGGAGAACGCCTCCTGCCGGAATGTATTGTGCCAACTGTGAAGTTCGGCGGCGGTGGAATTATACTATGGGGGTGTTTCTCCTGGTATGGTACTGGACCCTTGGTCGCAATTCCTGGTAAACTCAACGCCGAGACCTACTGCACCATTTTGGATGACCATGCGCTTCTACCTTGTGGCAGTTTTACGGGGTGGACTCATGTCACTTTCAGGATGACATTGCCACCTGTCATGTTGCGAGGTCCACCATGGCTTGGTATGATGACAATGGGGTTAATCGAATGGACTGGCCTGCGCAGAGCCCGGACCTTAACCCTAATCGCGCACCTCTGGTACGAGTTGGAGCGTCGACTTAAGGGGTGCCCCCACCGTCTGAAATCGAGGACGGAACTGACCTGTCTTCTCCAAGCCGAGTGGAAGAAAATACCGCTAGCCGTCGTACAACGCCTGGTTGAGAGTATGTCCCAGGGAGTCGCTGCTCTAATCGCCGCTCCTGGGGGCTCCACTAACTATTGAAGGTGAATAAACTTCGTTTTCGTTTGCTATCACAGGTGTCCAATTACTTGTTGGTAGATAGTGTACAATGGAGTGAAAAACCTGACACCTCTCTAATACTGCGGTGGTCCTCTTCACGATTCGATAAAGCCAGCAATGAACGGGGCATGCAGACGTTATCGAATCGCGAGACGGCTAGTCCTTGTAAATACAACAGAAAACAACCCCATAGCATTATTCACACCAATAAATACAAAGAAACCTACACTAAAATACACCAACTTTAAATAATGAGGTGAAGAAATATCGTCAAATAACGCCACACAGCCCTAACCCTAAAATAAGCTTCTCCCCCTACCGTTCTGTGGCATGCATGCCCCGCAGGACGCACATGAGATAAAGGCAGATAGCAATGAGATCACATGAGATAAAGGCAGATAGTAATGAGAGCTCATGAGATAAAGGCAGATAGCAATGAGAGCACATGTCCACGTTGCTCAGTTGAGAGAGTGGCTTACTCCGGATGTGAGGGGACCAGAATTTGATGCACGGCGCGGAAAAACCTTTACGTAATAGTTCCGAAACCTAATAGTACCCTAATGGAACTACCACCGAAAATAGAGCTAACGCCACTCTATTTAATGATACACCCAAAACCGCGAGCTTTCTGTAGTACTGTGGAGACAGTTCACACCATGCTTCCTGAAGAGCGTCCTACAATTCTGTGATATTCATTGGTGCAGGATTCTGAGCATTGACGGAACGTTGAACAGCTACCCAAATGTGTTCGATAGAGTTTAAATGCGGCAAACGAGGGGAGGACAAGTCAGGATGACAAACTCTGTCTATTGTTCCTCCAGTCATGATTTGGTGACTGTGGACCTGTGTGGTGGCGTATTGTCGTGTTGAAAAGAGGTGGCATCTGTCGGACTAGTTGCATGGCATAAATGGATGCAAATAATCCCCAAGGATGATTGCTTAGCTTAGCCTCCACCCATAGGCGCCGACTATAGGAGGGCAAGGTGAATCTTGCCCCTCCAATAATTTCACTAGGGGGTAATGCCCACCCAGTATTTTTGGTCCTGATTAAGTAAATAATTGCTTTAGCCTCATAATACTGATTTCATTGTCCCGTTCCGCCAATCTGTCTTGGCTCCACGGGGACTTATTGAGCACTTTGGATGTTATTTTGACATGTTGCGACAATTATCCTGCCTTGAGACACTGGTTCGGACCCTGGCCACCCCAATGGCCTAGAGACCAGCCCGTGGTGACGTGCTGGCAGGCGACCTAGTATACCTTGTCTGGGTTCCCGCTCTGTCTGGCGGGAAAGGTCGTTTGTTACTTTATCGTTGACTGGAAGATTCCTTGCCCTCGAACTTTTTTTGGGGAATAATTTCCCTTTATTTTCTTTTACAAAACATCTACACACATGTATACACTCGTCCTCATGCTTAGGACTCACATCAAGAGATAGCAAAAAATTTATTTACAATATTTACATTGGTGGTCTCATCGTCTGCTTGCCTACAGACTTTCGCCCTCATTGATCTTCCGATTCGCTTTCGGTGTGCACGTTCACCTCCTGCGTTTCGGTCCCCATTTGATTGGGGAAGATCGTATGTTGCTGGAGGGTCAGCCTCTCAACCAAGGCTATTATCCCCCTCCTGTTAACGGAGGATTGGATGAGCAGATCCAATCTTCGCGTTCTTTGCACACCTGGGATCAGTGTGTTTCTCCATTCGGCGAAGCCACTGCATTCAAGTACGCAGTGTTCTATGCTTGCCGTTCTCTTTCCACAGGGACAAGTGCAGTTCCTGATGGCAAATCTGCCTAGGTATTCAGGGCTGATGCCATGGCCACTGAGTACTTGATTCAGGAACTTATTTGTCTGTGCTCGTTTGGTCGAGACTTTCGGAAACACTCTGTGTGTCTTCCGCCCTGTCTCTCCCGTGTCCCATCTGACCTGCCATTCGGTCATGGTCCGACGTGCTAGTGCTGCGCGAATGCACCTTCGCGGCGTTCTGCATTGCACGTCGACCGTCTCTTTCAGCGTGGCTGCCTTCGCCAGCTGATCTGCCCTTTCGTTTCCTAGGGTTCCGACATGGCTTCGTACCCAGTGAAAACTAACTGCCCCATCTCCCTCTGCCCTCAAGAGGGTTTTGATCCTCTGGACGATGGGGTTTCTTCCCCTGAATCTACTCAGAGCCTGCAGTGCTGCCTCACTGTCCGAGTAGAGTTTTATTCTTTCGTCACTACGCCTGGGGAGTGCCCAGGTGAGTGCCATCTCTATCGCCAGAAGTTCAGCCTGAAAGACCGAAGCATTCTGCGATAATTTCACGCTTCCTGCAGTGGCTTCGTTCCCGTCCGAGAACGCACAGAAGCCTGCCCCCACTTGTCCCTTCAACTTTGAGCCGTCCGTGAACAGCTCATGCCCAACTCCCGTGGGTTTCTCCTTGTCCCACGGTGGGCAAATTTCCTCGGCAGGGTGGATCTGCCAGTCCACACTTTCCATCTCCATGTCGGAGGCTCGATGCGGCGCACCGAGAAGGTAGGCGTCCTCGCCTGACCTTAGGCAGTGCATTGCTGCCTCCCTTTCCACTACTAGGTCTGCCGGCTCGCACCCCGCCAGCACTTGGAGTGCTAGGGTTGACGTTGTGCGAAAACAACCGGTTATCCCCAGTAGGGCCAACCTTTGGATTTGGTTTATCCCCGTCTTCATTCTGACTGTGGGGTTCCACCATGCCCCACTTGCATACGTCAGAATTCTTTCAATTCCTCTCTGATAGATGGCCTTCTTGGTTTTGCCCGTTAACCTCATGCCATTCAATCTATTGAGAATCATCGTGCACCTTGTTCTAAGGTGCCTCAGGTGTGGCAGCCCTGATAGACTCTGATCCAGGACCACACCCAAGTATTTCATTTCACGCACCGCCTTGATAGTGCACCCTTGGAATCTGCACTGGGGTGGTGTTTTCATTACTCCTCTCTTAGCTATTGCTAGCAGAGTGGTCTTCTCAGGAGCGAAGCACAGTTTGCTTTCTCTGCTCCAATTTTCTAGCACATCCAAGGCCCTATGTGCTTCTCTTTCGATCACGTGTCTCCCTGAGGCGGAGACCACGAGAACGAAATCGTCCGCATAGGCTTGAATCTCCACTGCGGGCCCCAGGTCTAGGTTCAGTGCTGAATCAGCAACTATATTCCACCAGAGCGGCCCGGAGTTGGATCCTTGCGGACACCCTCTATGGTACGAACGCGAGGATTGCCCATTCCCCGCTTCGAACTCGACTCTTCTATCAGACAGGTAGCTGCTGATCAGTTTGAACAGGTTCCTTGGACAGCCAAGTTCTTTAAGTCTGGTTAAAACCATTGGCCACCAGACACTGTTGAAAGCCCCCTCACGTCTAGTGAGATGAAGCAGGTATGGAGCCCCTCCGCTTTGTTCCTCTCTGCCCTCTCTCGGAGGCTGCGGATTGCCTGCGTTGCGCAACGCCCCGGAAGGAAACCAAATTGGTTCCTGTTTAGCTTTCCCTGCTCCATGAGGAAGCTAAGCGCTCTGTTCGTTATGAGCTTGTCCAGCACCTTGCTCCACGCCGAGAGGAGGCAGATGGGCCTATAGGCTGCGGGGTCATTTTTGTTCTTTCCGGTCTTGTTGAAAAGAACTAGCACCGCTGTTTTCCACAAGTCTGGGAAGATTCCCCTCCCGAGGCATTCGTTTAGGAGCGCCACAAAATACCCGGGATTTGCATAGTAGATTTCTCTGACTATGCTGAGGTCGAACCCATCCTTGCCTGGTGCTTTGCCCGTATTTAGACTGGAGAGGGCATTCTCCACTTCGTCTCTCGTGAAGGGGGGTCCTCACCAGTGTCCGGCGGGATCCGACTTTCTTCCCTTATTTCTTTTTGTTGAGGGGAGTCCCCTTCTCCCTCGTCTCCTTGGAAGTGGTAATCCAAGAGACTTTCTACGGTACTATCAAGAGTCTTTGATAGGCTACCGTCTGCCCTTTTTACCGCTGCTAGTTTTAGCGGTTCGGTTATGGATCCCCTCGAGATCTTATAGGGGATCCCGAAAGGGTCAGCCGGAGTTTGAAACTCACACAGTTTTCTCCAGTAGGAGATTTTCGAGAGATTCAGTTCTCTCCTGTATGCTGAACGAGCCTTTTTATGCACTTCTGTGCACTCCCTGTCTTGCGGAGTAGCTTTTGCTCTTTGCAGAGCTTTCCTACTCCGCCTAGCTCTCGCCCTAAGAGCTTTTAGTTTCTCCGACCACCAGGGGTGGGGGTCCTTGGCTCCCCTTTTATTTCCCCTACTACTCTCGCATAGCGTTGTTATTTGACTGGTAAGTTCTTCGAAGAGGGAGTTGAGGACCGACACTTCTGCGGCCTCTTCTTCCCTCCTACCTCCCAACAAGGTAGTTAGCTTGGCTTTAAAAGCCCACCAGTCTAGATTCTTCATTAAGAATCTTTTGCGCTTGGGTCGGATGGGCTTTTCCGATCCCAAAACGAAAGATAGCGCTAGGTGGTCACTGCAGCTCTCGTCGTCCAGTACTTGCCAATCCTGGACAAGGCTGCGCTTTGAGACTCTGACGAGAGTCACGTCGATCCAAGAGGAGCCCCTCGCCCCTTGGAAGGTCGGGGTGCTCTCTGGATCGTTCAAGAAACTCAGGTCTGCCGCGTTGGCAAAGTCCACTAGTAGCTGGCCGCGTTCGTCCTCGTTCTGATTGCCCCAGAGAGGACTCTTCGCGTTGAAGTCGCCTGCTATTATTATCTCATGACTGGGGAATTCCCCTAATAGAGCCATTAGCTCATTCAGCGTTTCTCTCAAATTGCCTGCCGGAGAACTGTATACGTTCACCATTAAAAATTTCGCATCACCACATTCCACGCCGAGGGCGACCACGTTCTCGGAGCATTTTATCTCGAGAACCGCTAGGGACGGGTCTTTCACGACCGTGGCCACCCTGGGCTTTGCCACCCTAGGGTGGTAGATCCGATAGGAGTTAGGGAAGCCCACCACTCTTCCCCCTGTTCGAATGGTTCCTGCAATAGCAGAATATGAGCTTTTTGCTCAGTGGCTGTCACCAGGGCCTGTGTTGTTGCTGCCCGTGCGTGGTGCAGATTGATTTGAAGCACCTTAACGCCTCTCTTTGGTTTATTATCCATAATGAGTGCGTTCTTTTAGCAGAGCCAGTTCTCTGACAAGGCTTGGGCATTCCTTGTCTAGGCTCGAGTGGCCTACATCCACTCGACGCCTGAATCTCTTGTTGTTTGCCAAGCAGTTAGTGCAGACCGGGCTATTGCTGCACTCTTGGCGCTTGTGCCCGGTTTCCCCACACCGGGCACATCTATCCTGCTCTTCGGTGCACCTTGATCTAAAGTGCCCGAACCCGTTACACCTGTAGCAACGGACCTCCCTCAGATATTCCCTTACTGAGTGGACGGTCCATCCCACTCCGAGCTTGCCTCGCTTCATTACTTTTTTGAAGGTCAGTGGGTCCGCCTCTGCTACCCAGTGGCGTTTCCCACCCTTCACCTTCAACGAGAACTTGAGCTGGAGGCTGCTCTCCTCCAACTCTGGGTTCTGTTCCGCGAGACATTGCTCGACCTCTTCCCTTGACAGGTTTCCGTCTATCCCGTAGACGATAAACCTTGGATTCCTCTTAGCTGGCAATCTGGACCGAAGGTTCTCCTTCGTCACTGCATTGCTCTTTAGCTCCGAATCCAGTTTCTCTATATCTTTGGCGGAGGAGCATTCCACCATTACTCCTCCCCCATTGACCTTTCTAACTCCCTTAACCCCAATCTGGAGTTTGGCGGGGCAAATCTGAGTTTGCAGAGCCGCCTTTACGTCTTCCGACGAGGGAGAACCCTTGTCTGTTGCGGGGTAAACGAGAAGCACGTGCCTCTTCTCGACCCTCTTGGGTGCCACCTTCTTGGCTACCTCCTTCTTACACGTTTTTTGCTTAGGGGCCGTATTCCCCTTGCCTGGCTTCGCTCGAGCCGCTTCGGCATATGTCTTTGGAGCCGCGCTAGCGTGCTCACTTCTTTCCTGGAGTCTCCCTTGGATGAGACTCATCTCTATCACTTGCTTGGTGCAAGCTGCTTGTAGCGAGTTCGCTACTTTTCTTATCTTGGTTCTGGTGTTAACCAGAACCTTGTTTGAAGGATTCTCTAGAATCCTCTCCAACTCTTGGAAGAAGGAGTTGACTGCGCTTGCGAATTCCGACGGAATTCCTAAGTCGCAATCTGCCTCAACGGGCTCACTTGGACCGGGGGTTTGAGCCCCTGCGTCCTCTGCCATCTCTCTACTCGGGTTGCTAGCCGAGTGCAAGCCCTTGGACCTGTGTCCCTGGTCGGTTAGACTTAAAACGTTCGACAGTCAAGTGCTCAGCGGTACTCTAGGGTTCTTTCCGCTGTAACCTGCACTTGACCCTGGTTGAGTGCGGGATTTGGCCTGATCCGTAGATCAGGGGGACCGGCACGACGACGACGTACCCGCTCGTGTGTCAGAGTTGCGCACCGTGCTTTGACCGCAGCCCGGACTTTGCCCTTACAAGGACAGTTTTTCTAAGTCCGAACTGACTGCACCGAAACACTTTTTTCAAATTAATGAAAAAAAAATTTTTCTTCCCTTCGTTTTGAAAACGAAAGAGAAGAAAAATCAAGTTTTTGAGGGGAGAAAACAACTCCCCTCGCTCTGCTAACAGAGTCTATTGGAACGGCAGTCGATTGGATTCGCAATCAATCACACAGTACTCACTCAACCAGCCTCTGACAACGGCCGGTCTTTTAGCCTCATAAGGTGGACCAAACTCTACCTTATCAGGCCAAAGCGGTTTATTTCCAAAAAATTAATAAATAACAAAATCAATAAAAACTTTTTTCCCAATCTCAGCATTGCTCACTTGATGAGAAACTGGATTGTCAGCCCCGTGTTAACAGAGTTTGATATGCTCTCGCGATATATGGTAAATGCCTAAAACAATTATAAAAACTAAAATACAGAAATGTTTAATCTCTAGCGCCTTTATTTATCTATTTATTCTTTGTTCTTCTTGTTCTTTGTTTGAGTTACGCAGCTAATTTTCTCATTTTTTACTAAACTTTGTAAATAAAAACTTTCTGGATATTTTTATAAAATCACAGGCTGAATTTTAATTTTTAAAATATTAATATTCATCAAAATAATATTTCTGTTTTCTTGTTCATTTGCTAATGAACAATTACAATTGCATTTTAAAATACAGGGTGATTCATAAAGAAGTATACAGTTTCTGTGCACTATAAAGCAAGAACAATGTAAGATATTTTATGTTAAATGTAACAGAACTGTAGGGGAATGTTTCAAGTTTTTTTAGAGACAGTCTCATATGTTCTATGTGTGCACCCTTAGTCACACGACACACATCGAGCCGGTAATCCATTTTCGCCTAAACGCTAGGTAAGATATCTGAATGAAGTGCAGTGATAGTGGCTGTGATACGCTGTATCAGCTCCGCTAGATCAACAGAAAGGGGAGGGGCGAATATCTTGTCCTTTACGTACCCCCACAGGAAAAAGTCACAAGGTGTTAAGACATGATTTCTGGGTTGCCATTGGGTCAGTGGCATGTTGTAGTCCGCGGCTCGTCCAATCCATCGGTGAAGAAGATGTTTGGAGAATAAAGTTGTCACTGTCATCCAATTGGAGAATAAAGTTGTCACTGTCATCCAATTGGAGAACAAAGTTGTCACTGTCATCCAATTGGAGAACAAAGTTGTCACTGTCATCCAATTGGAGAATAAAGTTGTCACTGTCATCCAATTGGAGAAGAAAGTTGTCACTGTCATCCAATTGGAGAATAAAGTTGTCACTGTCATCCAATTGGAGAACAAAGTTGTCACTGTCATCCAATTGGAGAAGAAAGTTGTCACTGTCATCCAATTGGAGAACAAAGTTGTCACTGTCATCCAATTGGAGAATAAAGTTGTCACTGTCATCCAATTGGAGAACAAAGTTGTCACTGTCATCCAATTGGAGAATAAAGTTGTCACTGTCATCCAATTGGAGAATAAAGTTGTCACTGTCATCCAATTGGAGAATAAAGTTGTCACTGCCATCCAATTGGAGAATAAAGTTGTCACTGTCATACAATTGGAGAATAAAGTTGTCACTGTCATCCAATTGGAGAATAAAGTTGTCACTGCCATCCAATTGGAGAATAAAGTTGTCACTGTCATACAATTGGAGAATAAAGTTGTCACTGTCATCCAATTGGAGAATAAAGTTGTCACTGTCATCCAATTGGAGAACAAAGTTGTCACTGTCATCCAATTGGAGAATAAAGTTGTCACTGTCATCCAATTGGAGAATAAAGTTGTCACTGTCATCCAATTGGAGAATAAAGTTGTCACTGCCATCCAATTGGAGAATAAAGTTGTCACTGTCATCCAATTGGAGAATAAAGTTGTCACTGCCATCCAATTGGAGAATAAAGTTGTCACTGTCGTGCTGCAGCTGTGTCATCAACCAAAGACTTAACATATCCAGAAAAATGCCTCCCGTGACAGTGTTCTCGTGAAATAAGAAGGGGCCTTACACTTTCTTTTTGGACACAGCACAGAACACATTTACCTTAGGGGAATCTCGCACGTGTTGCACTGTAAATCTGGGATTCTCCGTTCCTCAAAAGCGGACATTGTGCTTGTTAGCCTGACCACTCACGTGAAATGTAGCTACATCGGTGAAAACTAAGTGATCGGCAAAATCATCATTTTCAAGACAGGTGTCGCATTTCGGCACAAAATTTCAAAGCGCTTTGTCTTGTCAAGGTCAGTGAGATTTTGCAACATCTGCACTTTATATGGAATCATTTTCAGCTTCTTTCTCAAAATTCTCCAGACAGTGGGCTGTGAAATTTGCACTTCACGACTCACCCTCCACGTTGATTTTCCCAAGCTTTGTTGAATGACGGTGCAAACACTATCGACGACTTCTTCCGATACACGCGGTTCTCCAGGACTTTTCAGTTTGCACGAACAACCTGTAGTTTCAAATTTTGTATGCCCATCGTAGATAGATTTTCTGGTTAGAGGTTCTTTTCCGAATCGTGATCGAAAATGCCGTTGCACAACAGTTACAGATTCCGTTTAGCTCAATTCAAAAACACAAAACGCCTTCTCCACTGCACACGCTGCCATTTTGACTAACACGCGCGCTATCGCCTACGTCACTTCCCTCAGTAGCGGGATAGAAACTTTATGAGTAGATCTACTGGACGGTTCGCAGTTGTGATCCGTGTATTCAACGACTGGTACTGTTTTACAGCATCTGGAAGATGTATACTTCTTTATGAATCACCCGGTTGCCCCTCCCAAGTCTGATCTGTTCACGCCTGCCCCCCCCAATAATTTGAAGACGTCAGTGCCCCTTTGGAGTCGGCCATCTTCCCGAAGCAGTTGGTGCCGCGATTCGTTCGAGCAGGCTACACGTTTACAGTCCTATTGCGTCCAATGGCGGTGTTCTGGAGCCTAGGAGAGGCGGGTAACCCGGGTGCGCCGCCTGCCCCGGAAACCAATAGAGCACAGGGCACGTTGCACTGTCGCAAAGCAGATCCAACTTCTGGCCCCAGCATTGAATTGCACTGGGATTTGTGGCAGTGTTGCACGCCGGAAAGATTTTACGATGCGTGCCAAATGCCGTTGTCTACGATCGTCCAGGGCATTACTACATCTGCACTGGTCTCGCAATCTGGATGCTTTCCCAGGGTTGGTGTAATCTAGGTACAACCTTGAAATTGCTGCCCGTGTAAATCCAAATTCCATGGTAATTTCCGAGATGGAAACTGGTCACGGGTGAACTGGTAGCCAATTTCTTGCGGGTCAAGCTGGTTGGGTCAAACTTTTCCTAAGCCGATTTCGACCAGGTTTTATTTCCGTTTTACTTTTGAAAAGAAAAAAAAATGTTCGAAGAAAAATGCGTACTATGAAGTTTTGTGCTCGATGCTGGTGCCAAAAGTGAAGAATGATTTGTCATGCAAAAATATTGCCGTCTTTTTCTTAAGGTGGACGTCAAGTAATTTTGCTTCCTATACTTCCAATGGAAAAACTTCTGTACACATTTTCTTCACAATTAATGCGTTCCCAAGGATGAAAATTTGAACATCGAATAAAATAGCTTTATTTTATAACTTGGAATACTTAATATGTTCTAAAACATAACCATAATTATGCAATCCAACATTTGTTTGTCTACTGACGTCATCAAAGTAAAGGTCGCGATATCATTTTTCTGGACAATTAATGCGTTCAAAAGGATGAAAATTTGAACATCGATTAAAATAGCTTCACTTTATAACTTGGAGTACTTAATATTTTCTAACACATAACCGTAATTATGCAATCCAACATTCGTTTGTCTACTGACGTCATGAAAGTAAAGGTCGCGATATCATTTTTCTGGACAATTAATGCGTTCAAAAGGATGAAAATTTGAACATCGAATAAAATAGCTTCATTTTATAACTTGGAGTACTTAATATTTTCTAACACATAACCGTAATTATGCAATCCAACATTCGTTTGTCTACTGACGTCATCAAAGTAAAGGTCGCGCCATCATTTTTCTGGACAATTAATTCGTTCAAAAGGATGAAAATTTTAATATCGAATAAAATAGCTTCATTTTATAACTTGGAATACCTAATATTTTCTAAAACATAACCATAATTATGCAATCCAACATTTGTTTGTCTACTGATGTCATGAAAGTACAGGTCGCGCCATCTATTTTTCTGGACAATTAATGCGGTCCCAAGGATGAAAATTTGAACATCGATTAAAATAGCTTCATTTTAAAACTTGAAATACTTAATATTTTCTAAACCATAACCATAATTATGCAATCCAACATTTGTTTGCACTGACGTCATCAAAGTAAAGGTCGCGCCATTATTTTTCTGGACAATTAATGCGTTCAAAAGGATGAAAATTTTAACATCGAGTAAAAGAGCTTCATTTTATAACTTGGAATACTTAATATTTTCTAAAACATAACCATAATTATGCAATCCAACATTTGTTTCTCTACTGATGTCATGAAAGTACAGGTCGCGCCATCTATTTTTCTGGACAATTAATGCTTTCAAAAGGATGAAAATTTGAACATCGAGTAAAATAGCTTCATTTTATAACTTGCAATAATTAATATTTTCTAAAACATAGCCATATATATGAAATCCAACATTTGCTTGTCTACTGATGTCATGAAAGTACAGGTCGCGCCATAATTTTTCTGGACAATTAATGCGTTCAAAAGGATGAAAATTTGAACATCGATTAAAATAGCTTCATTTTATAACTTGGAATACTTAATATTTTCTAAAACGTAACCATAATTATGCAATCCAACATTTGTTTGTCTACTGACGTCATCAAAGTAAAGGTCGCGCCATCATTTTTCTGGACAATTAATGCGTTCAAAAGGATGAAAATTTGAACATCGAAAAAAATAGCTTCATTTTATAACTTGGAATACTTAATATGTTCTAAATATACCCATAATTATGCAATCCAACATTTTTTTGTCTACTGACGTCATCAAAGTACAGGTCGCGCCATCTATTTTTCTGGATAACTAATGCGTTCAAAAGGATGAAAATTTGAACATCGAATAAGATAGCTTCATTTTGTAACTTGGAGTACTTAATATTTTCTAACACATAACCGTAATTATGCAATCCAACATTCGTTTGTCTACTGACGTCATCAAAGTAAAGGTCGCGCCATCATTTTTCTGGACAATTAATTCGTTCAAAAGGATGAAAATTTTAATATCGAATAAAATAGCTTCATTTTATAACTTGGAATACCTAATATTTTCTAAAACATAACCATAATTATGCAATCCAACATTTGTTTGTCTACTGATGTCATGAAAGTACAGGTCGCGCCATCTATTTTTCTGGACAATTAATGCGGTCCCAAGGATGAAAATTTGAACATCGATTAAAATAGCTTCATTTTAAAACTTGAAATACTTAATATTTTCTAAACCATAACCATAATTATGCAATCCAACATTTGTTTGCACTGACGTCATCAAAGTAAAGGTCGCGCCATTATTTTTCTGGACAATTAATGCGTTCAAAAGGATGAAAATTTTAACATCGAGTAAAAGAGCTTCATTTTATAACTTGGAATACTTAATATTTTCTAAAACATAACCATAATTATGCAATCCAACATTTGTTTCTCTACTGATGTCATGAAAGTACAGGTCGCGCCATCTATTTTTTCTGGACAATTAATGCTTTCAAAAGGATGAAAATTTGAACATCGAGTAAAATAGCTTCATTTTATAACTTGCAATAATTAATATTTTCTAAAACATAGCCATATATATGAAATCCAACATTTGCTTGTCTACTGATGTCATGAAAGTACAGGTCGCGCCATAATTTTTCTGGACAATTAATGCGTTCAAAAGGATGAAAATTTGAACATCGATTAAAATAGCTTCATTTTATAACTTGGAATACTTAATATTTTCTAAAACGTAACCATAATTATGCAATCCAACATTTGTTTGTCTACTGACGTCATCAAAGTAAAGGTCGCGCCATCATTTTTCTGGACAATTAATGCGTTCAAAAGGATGAAAATTTGAACATCGAAAAAAATAGCTTCATTTTATAACTTGGAATACTTAATATGTTCTAAATATACCCATAATTATGCAATCCAACATTTTTTTGTCTACTGACGTCATCAAAGTACAGGTCGCGCCATCTATTTTTCTGGATAACTAATGCGTTCAAAAGGATGAAAATTTGAACATCGAATAAGATAGCTTCATTTTGTAACTTGGAGTACTTAATATTTTCTAACACATAACCGTAATTATGCAATCCAACATTTGTTTGTCTACTGACGTCATCAAAGTAGAGGTCGCGCCATCTTTTTTTTCTGGTTTCAACACCATCAAAGGAAAAGTTATTGATTTTTAATATAATTATGGTTATGTTTTAGAATATATTAAGTATTCCAAGTTATAATATGAAGTGATTTTAATCGATGTTCAAATTTTGATCCTTGGGAACAGACTAATTGTGAAGGAAATGTTTAAAAAAGTTTTTCCATTGGAAGTATAGGAAGCAAAATGACTTGACGTCCGCCTTAAAGCAAAGAATATTTCCACAGGCAGACGATACCATATCGTAAAGCGGTACTTCTTTTGCTTTTATTTTCAGTGCGATTGTCCAGAGGAAGATGCAGGCTAACGCCTGTCGCCTGCTTCTCTGGTGATTCACTCTCTCACATCCCACGTGTCACATTGTAAGGCTGAGAGTTACTTTTCACATCATATTTTTCGCATTGATCATTGAGATGTTTTTATTTGACGTGCTAGCATCCCGTTCCATTGCTTGTCGTGTCAGAATTGCCTTATTTGTTGATATGGATGAATTTAATATTAAGGAGATTGAAAAAGGCGTCCAGGCCAACGGACACGTGATTGTTGGAAAACAAAAAGGTGAAGAGTAAATGATGGGAGTTGTTTCTTCTTATTAAGAAACCAGAATATGTTTCACAGCAAAACCAATTTTGTGAAAACACAAATTTGCCCGTGACGGAGATCGGAGTCGCGCTTACTCACTCCAGAGTAAGTTGCTCTCCGAACTAAGCTACACGGACAAAATGTATCGCTGCTGATTTGTCATTTTGACACGTGCTTTACCTCTGTAGTACGTCATAATTTACACAAGCTTGAGATGAGTGGAAAGTGTCCAAAACGTCAATGATGATTTCATGAGTGTTCCTTCCTTCTGAGGGTCAATAACGAAATATACATCCACATTTCGGAAACTTTGAACTCATCAAAAGCTGGTGAAAATTAGTGCTGCTGAAAAACATGTTCTGAAGCTTGATATGTTATCAAGAAAACATCAAACTTTGAAATTAAGCATTCAAAAAGTTACTTTATTCAAAATTTTCGACTGTAGCATCATCAAAACGAAGTGGAACAATCTTAATATAACTGAGGAAGAACTTTTAGACTCTCGCAGATGTGTTTGAAAACATGTGTAAAATCGTTAGGTTATGTGATAGTTTCAACACTTTATGTAAGTAAGTGAGTACATTATACGTTTCCGTAACACACTTAAATGTTTTCTATGTAACCTACGACCATAACTACTATACCCCACACTGCGGAGAAACATTTTTGAACGTCCTGTGTGTTTGTGTGTGTGTGTGTGTGTGTGTGTGTGTGTGTGTGTGTGTGTGTGCTTAATTATATATAATTATAAAATGAATTTTGCATTCGCATTTATAGTTCAAACCAGATTCGTCCGTTACAAGTCCGGGACAAAAATATTTGACCGTTTCCGACGCTGAACGGAGTGATCCGTCTCGCGGGCATCGACTATCATACTACGCCCGAAATAGCTTAAATCTAGATAAGTTGCCATCTGAACTGTGAATGCTACTACTTGAGCTTGCGGAAATATCTGCTGCTAGGTGTACCTCGTTTGCGGACAATACCATTTAACGCATGGTTGTGGTGGTATGTAATGGAAATTGTAGCGTCCTTCCCAGTTTTTTTTTTTTTTTTTTTTTGGCACTTCGGTGTATGGTCCAGCCGTCAAAAGAAAAGTTTTAAGGAAAAAAGAAAAGAAATATATTGTTGTGCCGGCACGATTTGTTGGAACGAACAGCCTTTGTTGATTTTAAATATAGGATATTTGAAATATTAGCAATATTTGAATTTTTGTTGTGTCGAGATCAGTATAACGCATAATTCTTCCGAAGCTTAAGTAAGTTTGTCCTTGAAGAAGTTCTGGATCAACAACGTTGAGTATTTTTTGATTTGTATACAAGATGAAGTGGTTTACACTTTTGCCAACATTGGAGCAACCAACATAAAGGTGGTCATGGAGAACTTATGGGATCTGCAGCTTGAGTCCACAACATAAAGGTGGCCATGGAGAACGTGTGGGTTTTGCAGGTTGAGTCCAACAACTTTGGACGATCTTTCCAAATTTGGAGCAACCGACATAAAGGTGGCCATAGAGAAATTATGTGTTTTGCAGATTGAATCTGACAAATTTTAACGATCTTTCCACTTTTGGAGCAACCAACATAAAGGTGATCATGGAAAAAGTATGGATTTTGCAGGTTGGGTCCAATAACGTTTAACGATGTTGTCAACTTTAGAGCAACCAACCTAAAAGTGGCCATGGAGAAAGTAAGGATTTTGCAGGTTGAGTGCAACAACTTTTAACGTTTGATCCGTGATATTTTAATATTCGTGGCGAAGCTGAGACGAACAGAGAACTGTGCTAGACTGATGTGGAAGGACAGATGAGACAATTGGAATGCCTGGAATAAAAACATGGTCTCCCACAGCTTGCCAGTCATGATGGTAGCTTCAATAACAGTTTACGTGCATTTCGTGACAGTCAGTCGTGCCCCATTGCAGAGTTTTGTGGATCCAGATTGTACCAAACAGAAATTATATTGTCAAGATGAGATGGAAGAATGCTAACGAAGGGATAGCGACGTTAAGCTTTGTCAAAACGAAAGAAAATTCAGTAGGGTGATGTAGCGTTAGCAATGGGACTCTGATGAGTTGGCTATTCCCAAGCAAATTTTCGGCTATTGATCACCTGGTGGTCTTGGTGAAGACGTTTCTGACGCCTCACTCGTTGAAGTTGATGGTGATCTGGGCCACTGTCGTTCTCTAATAGGTTCAAACTATGCAAGAAACAAGTCGACGGACAAGTTCATAGATGCGGTTTTATCACGGAAATGGCGTTTATACACTCTTGATCCTTTTCCGGTACCACCTTCGCGATAGAGTGACCCATTCGTCGGGTACCCACTGCCATCCGTCTTTCAAAGTCAGAACGTTTATTCATAGTGACATTGAATTACCGTCCACGTGAATTCAAATGATCAATTGATCATATGTAGAGAAAGGGAGTGTTTGACCCCAGGTCTTAAACAACCCTTAGAAATAGGAAGCTAGGAGATTTGTGGTAGAGTGCCCGATAGGAAAGTGACACGGAAGCGAAGTAGAAAGGGGAGGAAGACAACATTATTTATTACCGGGGGCCAGTACCCGGGGTCCAACGGCTTAACGTGCCCATCCGACGCACGGCGGATATTTAGGGGATCGAGCGTTCGTACCTGCCTGGGATCGAACCTGAGGTCATTTCCGTGGCAGTCACGAACGTTGCCCACTAGGCCACCCGCGGCCCATTACGTGAATTGAGTGATGTATACTTCCTCCTATATACCTGCAAAGCGGGGGATGCTTCAACTAGCAAGAGGGGTGACAGAGTCGCGTTACTCAGAAATCGGGAACCTGAGGTCCTTTCCGTGGCAGTCACGAACGTTGCCCACTAGGCCACCCACGGCCCATTACGTGAATTGAGTGATGTCATCATCATCATCATTGTCAACCATTATCAATCCACTGCTGGACGAAGGTCTCCCCAAGTTTCCTCCACAACGGTCTGTCTTGTGCCAGTCTCCTCCATGTCACCCCTGCATACTTTCGAATTTCATCCACCCATCTCCTATGTGGTCTTCTTCTGGGTCTTTTCCTGTCTCTTGGAATCCAATCTAAAATTTCGGCTGTCCATCGATGATCTGTCCTTCTGGCAGTATGTCCAGCCCATTGCCATTTCAGGGATTTAACTCTGATCATGATGTCTTCCACTCTTGTCATTTTTCGGATCCACGAGTTCCTCTTCTTATCTCTCCTGGTTACACCAAGCATGCACCTCTCCATGCTTCTTTGAGTTGTCTGCAGCCTTTGTATGTCTCTTTTAGTTAAGGTCCACGTCTCTGCACCATACGTAAGCACTGGAAGGATGCATTGATCAAACACTTTTCTCTTAAGACATAATGGCATATTGCTCTTGAAAATTATGCTGTTTCTTCCAAAAGCTCTCCAGGCAAGTTTTGTACGCCGATTAATTTCTTCATCAATGTGACCCTCACTTGATATCTGCTGTCCAAGATAAACGTACGTGTCTGTTATCTCCAGCTTTTTTCTCCATCAATCGATAAATCTTCATTTCTTGTAAAAGCATTGAACATCACTTTTGTCTTCTGAAAGTTCATTTTTAAACCCACTTCTTTACTCTTGTCAGCAAGTTTCTGGATCATACTCTGCAGCTCTGATGGGGTAGTTGCAAAAATGACTACGTCATCAGCAAAACGAAGGTGGGTTAGATAATCTCCATTAATCTTTATCCCCTTGTTTTCCCAGCTCAGCGACTGAAAAACACCCTCCAATGTGGCATTAAAGAGCTTCGGAGATATGGTGTCACCTTGTCTCACTCCCTTTCCAATTTTTACGTGTGTTGTATTTTCAAACAGCCTAATCTTTTTGCACTTGCATTTTCATAGATGTTATTAATAATATTAATGTATGCATCTTCAATACCGCAGGTTTTCAGAGCCATTGTAACTGCTGATGGTTTCACCGAATCAAAGGCTTTTTCATAATCGATAAAAGCCATGCACAATGGAAGTTCATATTCCCTCGCTCTTTCAATTAGTTCTCTCAGCACGTGGATATGATCTATTGTGCTGTAGCCACTCCTGAATCCAGCTTGTTCTCTCGGTTGAGCCATGTCTAGTGCTACCTTCAAGCGGTGTGAAAGAACTTTAGTGAAGATTTTATAAACTACTGATAGGAGGCTAATAGGTCTGTAGTTTCCGAGATCCTCAATGTCACCTTTCTTATGTAGCAGGATCATTGTAGCGGTGTTCCAATCCTCAGGAATCTTTCCTTCATTAAGGCATCGAGTAAAAATTTGGGCGAGTACTGTTTCGATTTCTCCACTTGCTTCTTGTATGATGTCTACAGTAATTCCATCTTCTCCTGGAGCTTTTCCTCGCTTCATGTTCTTGATTGCATGTGCAACTTCTGCTGGAAGGACTGGAGGAACTCTGGTACTGGGATCTTTCATGATGTCTGGAGTGCACATATCATCGCTTTCATATAATTTGGAGTAGAAATCTTTCACTCTTGTCAAAATTTCGCCTCTATTTCTTGTTACAGAACCATCTTCTTTTCTCAGTGCCATAATCTGTTTTCTTCCCTTACTGAGATGTCCCTTTGCTATCTTTTAGGCTTTGGTTGTTTTCAATTGCTTTCCTCACTAGTTCACAGTTGAATTTCCTTACGTCTTCAGTGATACTTCTTCTTACTGTCTTGCATAGCTCTATATATTCCACTTTGGAAGTCACATCTTCTTTAGTTGTCCTCATCTCTCTTCTTTTTTGCATCAACATTTTGGTTTTTCCTGATAATTTGTTCACATGCAACTTGTTCTTAGACCCAGCTAATTTTGTTGCTGTTTCCATAAGAGCTTTGGTTAATTTTCTGTTAACTTCAGAGATGTCCACTTCTTCCGATGTTAGGATTTCTAAAGCAGAGAACCTGTTCTTCAGTTCTAACTTGAAGGTATTATGGTGTTTTTTAAGGTTGGTTATGTCAATAGATTTTGTTTGTCTTATGAGCTTGCCACGTTCAAGTTTAGTGTTGAGGTGCATCTTACATCTCACCAATCTATGGTCACTACCTGTGTTGAACTTGTTTAGCACACTGCAGTCTTCTATGACGAATTTTTTGTTACACATAATAAAATCAATTTCACTTGTCGTCCCATTTAGATGTCTCTATGTCCATTTCCTGTGTGGCTTTTTCTTGAAGAAGGAGTTCAAGATGAAAAACCCTTCTGCCTCTGCAAACTCAACGAGAGTATTTCCACGCTGGTTTCTGTTGCCATGACCGAATTTACCTACTGAAGTTTCATTCTGTTGTTGTTGCCCTATTTTTGCATTGAAATCTCCCATAATTATTTTCAAGTGCTGCTTACCTTTATTATTTAGATGACAAATTTCCTCATAAAATTCTTCAATTTCTTCTTCAGGATGACTTGTGGTGGGTGCATAAGTTTGAATAATCTGAGCCTGGTATCTTTTCGAGAGTTGGATAACAAGTCGTGCAGCTCTGTCAAGGAACTTTCCAACTTCTACAACTTTATCCTTCAGTTTCTTGTTTATTATAAATCCAACACCACTAGTTCTGCCAGTATCTGTCCCACGATAGTAGAAGAGATGTCCACTTTTCAGTTCGATGAGATCTTCTCCTTTTCTCCTTACCTCACTTAGCCCCACGATGTCCCACTTGATCCTTTGTAGTTCCTCTTCCAATTCAAGAAGCCTTGAATCAGAAGATAGGAGCGTCCATTGTAAGTAGCCAAGGTCAGCATCAGATGGCAGCCTAGTCCGGTCCTCCGGGGAGTGATGTACTTCCCCTATATACCTGCAAAGCGTTACTCAGAAATCGGGTATCCCAAGATTTTTCTCCTCTGAGTCTATATTATGACCTATAGCTGTAATGCTTTTGCATTATTTGAAGATGTCACGTATTACAGAGGCGAAGCACGTATCAAGACGACAAATCTACATCGGTACATTCCATCGGTGTAGTTTAGTCGGTTAGACCAACTGGCTCCGGACCTAGGGAAAACGAGTTCTATCCCAGGTACCCACAAATTTGTGTTTCTATATTGACTCCCGATTGTGGAAAATGGATCTGCTAGCCGTTGGGTACTTCAAAAAACTTGTGATGTTTTTACCACACATCATCTAGAATTAGTGAAAAATCCTTTTTCCCTTGAAACGGAAAAAAAATTCAGAGGAAGGGGATGTTACGTACTACAGAGGTGATTCCCGCGTCCAGACGATAAATCTGCAGAGATAAATTCCGTCGGTGTGGTTGAGTAGGTTAGGACCCCTGGCGCCCGAACGAGGAGACGCGATTCCGATTCTCCTCATCGAAAAAGTTTGTGTTTTCTCAGACAACAACGGTATTGTCTGCAATATATGTGACGACGAGGTTATAGAGCCTTATGCTAGGAATGATTTTGATTGGGTGACGAATGAGAATAAAATGCCGTTATTAAGTTACACGTACGAATAGTCCAGTTAATGCTAACGTAGTTCAGGTTGCGTCATCTGAGAAGCGAATTTTAAAGATTAAAGGAAGAAATAAATACAAGCTGGCAGCTGAGTCATTTGATTCCTCCACCGCCGGCTCTTAGCGTTTTTCTCCAAGTGCTAGTTCGCGAAAATCAGTTAACTATTCAAGAGACGCATATAGCGCATTAAATTCGTTTATTTTTGTGGCGTAGTAAGCACAAAAAAATAAACGCTTTCACAAAAATAAAGAGATTTAATACGGTATATGCGTCTCTTGAGTATTCACAATGCGGTGTATTTTTAATTACGTTATCAGTTAACTAATTGTTCAATATCATAAAAATCACTACAAAATAACTTTAAAATATTATACGTGTCTTCAGACACGTTATAACTAGTCACAATCTGCTGATGGGGCATTACTCTCTAAGTCGGTCATCGACCATAGTTTATTATGGGTATTTTGGCCATCTCTTGGTCATATATATAAGCTCATTCTCTTAGAGATCGAAGTGAACTAGAGTGGTAATGCAACAGAAGTATTTTGATGAAAATGTCTAATCGTTTTCGTCATATTTTTTGCTGCTTTTAAAAGAACGGACTTACCGATTATAATGAAGGTGCTTCTTTCCAAAGCAAAATTAATATTTTATGTGCTTAACCTAAGGACAGTGGATTTTCATTTAAATGTAATTGAAGAAAATATTGCGCTATTAATAGGAGATTTTTGAGTGGTGATTTATCAAGGACTAATAAGGTGATAGTTCGAAAAATGAAAACTACACCGAAGGGCCAAAACATTGTGACCACCTGTCAAATAAAATGTTGGTCCGTCACGTACCTCTAAAATAGCTTTTACACGGCAACATATGGACAATACCAAATTTTCAAAGGGGTCTTCTGGTATCTGGGACCAACACGTTATAAGCGGATTCTTTAAATCTTGTAAGCTACGTAGTTGAGCCGTAGCAGATCGGGTTTGCTGTTCCAACATAAACCACAGATGTTTGATTGGATTGATGTCTGGAGATTGGATTGATGTCTGGGGAATCAGGTGGCCAGGGCAGTTAATGGAAATCTTCCTCATGTTCCGCGAAATCTTTTTGAACAATCCGAGCAGTGCGGAACGGCCCATTATCTTTCTGAAAGAAGGCACTGCGACAAGGTAATAATATTGCCATGAAAGGATGTACCTGGTTTACTATGATGTTTAGGTAGGTAGTAGACGTCATATACCGATGAGTTATTACATTATGATCACCTACCTAATAAGCTGTAGGACCCCCCCCCTTTTAGCCCGCAAAACAGCTGCCACTTCTAAAATCCTCTACATCTGAACCGCCAATTCCTAAAATCCAAACAGCTGCCACTCCTAAAATCCTCTACATCTGAACCGCCACTTCCTAAAATCCAAACAGCTGCCACTTCTAAAATCCTCTACATCTGAACCGCCACTTCCTAAAATCCAAACAGCTGCCACTTCTAAAATCCTCTACATCTGAACCGCCACTTCCTAAAATCCAAACAGCTGCCACTTCTAAAATCCTCTACATCTGAACCGCCACTTCCTAAATTCCAAACAGCTGCCATTTCCTAAAATCCTCTACATCTGATCTGATCTGGTTATTCCATACGCTCGATTCTCTTCTCTTGCAGCGTGTTGTCTGCGAGAAGAACTATATGATGTTGAGCGTTATAATCCGTGAAAAGGAACGAATCATCTACGGCTGCAGCACACGGTATGACAATAGGTCTGAGAACCTGGGATGTATATCACTGGACCGTCAGGCTGCCGTTTTGGATGACGTAAAGGTCCAGACTTTCACTATACTTATGCCAGCCCAGACCATAAATCCATGTCCGCCGTAATGTGATGTTTTCTGCACAAAAGCTGGATTATTTCGTGAGCTGGGTTTTCTTAAGATAAGAATTGTCGATTGTCGGGCTTCAAACTGAATCTCAACTCGTCATAGAAGAGAACTTGACTCTAGTCGTCGTGTCCTCAATTAATATTATACAATGTTCTTCAGCCCAGTTTCTACAAGCCCTACAATATTGTGTGGTTAAAGGGACGTGCCCCATATGTCAATGTGCGTAAAGGCCCCCTTGCTGAAGGCGATTGAGCATAGCTTATGTTGACAACCTGCATATTGTTGCCACGAAAAGCTGTCGCTAGGGCGGAGTAGCATTTTGCCGCCTGTTTCGACGGGCTGTTAACAATAGAAAATGGTCGTCCGTTACTGTAGTTGCTCGTGGAAGGCCTTGACTTTGCCTTCTTTGAACACTTCCCGTATCCTAGAATCGTGTCCACTGTCTAGGAACAACACTCCGGGACACTCGAATTGCTTCTGCTACCACCCGCTCTGTCTGACCTGCTTTCAGCTTACCAATAACTCTCCATGCCTTTGATTCCGGTAAATCATGTTGTTGAGACATCGTTCGAATCGAAGATTTCAGTAAAATGAAATGTCACGATGAACGCGGCAAAGGAATCTCCGGGAAAACCTTCGTTTTATTTTTTTCATTTTTTTTTCCAAATTTGTGATTTATGCATTCCGACGTCACAAACGCTAATTTGAATAATTCAGCTGATTCGGTTGTCGACATCACACTCGACTTACGCTTTCCACTTTTCGGTGAGATATATATATATATATATGTATAGCAACTCAATGGGCTATAAACAGCCGCCCGTCCCTAATCTACGGTCACTCGTTCCAGGGAAGGGAGAGAGCCAGTGCCGTAAGGCAAACACAACATCCATGCCTCACCGGGATTCGAACCCGGACCCCTTTCGTACGAATGATCAGAGGCCATCGCTTAGCCCGCGCTGCGCCACCGGGGCGGCGGGTAAGATATCACTCGATTGGCTTGCGCAATATCGTCAAAGTCCCATACTCCCCTAATTGTACAAATGTTGAAGATGGCAATCCGTTTTTTGGTCAAAATTTATGTTGTATGGTGTAATCCCGTATTCCATTCATGATTTATCTTCTCCTCCGGGCAATCACGGGATAGGATTCTTAACCTCCAGATTTGCTAAACATGAATGCCGGTTGCTTCGACCAGCGAATCCTGTGATGGTTGTGTTCATATTAATCTGAAACTTGAGACTTGGTTTTTCTGGGTGATGTAGTGGTTAGCAATCTCGAGCGCTATCTATGAGACGCGGGTTCGATTGCCGCTCCAGGACGACGAAATTTTCAAGTTTTCGAATATTATCTGACTTAACATCCTTGTCACATTTAAACCAAAAAACAGATGTCATTTTCAAAATTTGTATTGCATGGTGTAATCCCGTATTCCATTCATGACTCCCCTAACTATGTTGAGCAGTGTATTTTGTCGCTGATACGAATTCACACTTAGAAGTAACTATAACAAAATTGTTCATAACTATAGCAAAATTGTTCATCTCTGAAAGCAGGCGTTCCTTTAAGGAAAATGCCCAAAAGCTGGTAGGTTGCCTTAGAAAATAAGAGGACATTTTCTCGTACTTTCTGTGTCAGGATTCTTGTTTGTTTTAGTGGTACGGTTTTGAATCACAAATCGATCTACCTACTGAATTCTCTATACGCGGAAAATAATAAGGCGGTTTTGTTTCAGAGTTAATACACACACACAAAGAGGAAATGAATGTAGTCTGCGGAATTTCTTACTCGGTGTTCCGTTACGCTCTTCCAAACTGAATGATGCGAGTTGCTTGTGAGACCTGCATCATCATATTTTAGAGAAGCATTGTGATGCCGAAAACAAATCAAAAAAAGGAGAGCGAAAGCCAGCCGGAAGATTTCATTATCATTGAGCAACACAGTGATAAGACGAAACGAATGCTGTCAGAAATAACTTTTGGAACAAATCAATAAAGGTTTTTGCCGGCTTGAACACCAATTTCGCTTAATAGAATCTCTGTTTTCTCCGGCAAGTGAGATGAAGTATGTTCCTTTCTTCTGCTCTTATTTGAAGCGATCTTTACTGCTGGACTTGGCGTCGCAGAAAAGCAAATACGATTCCGAAGGAAGCAAAGGAATGCTAATGATTTCCATTTCAAATTTCGCATGACAGCAAACATGTTACGAAACCTAATATTCCAAGCTGGTTTAAATGGAAAGACATAAGTAAATGAATAAAGGAAAGAAACATGTACCGGGTATTTAAAGGTACAGGCTTAAGGAGAAACGGATTTTTTGTTATACGAGTTTCATTCCATTGCACCTGCATTTAATAATTAGTATCGTACTTAGAGTAAAACACTTCGATTATCCTACCAGGAACGCATCAGTTAAGCTATAACGTATATTCTAATTTAACTCTCATTTTTAATTTGTTTTCCTACGTAAATTTTGAGTTCATTCTATTGAAGCGTTTCGACCTTAACGTTATATTTTTCTCACTCACTGAATGTTATATGGCAACAGTCTTTAGGTCAGGTACAATGATGTGTATACGTTTTTACAAGATAATAACGATGTATATAATGTGTGGAGCTAACAGCGCAAAGCTTGGGTAGATTAGTACAACTTCACTATGTACCATGCAGACTACTTACAGAGGATGTTTTAAAAAGTTATTGACAAACTTAAGGAGCCTATAGAGGGGTCGGAATACAGCAACTTTCGACTAGGAACCCGTGTTCACCGAAGTAATACTGAGTCGGTATAAACCTTAGAATATAAGGAACTACACTGCGGACAAAACATCAATGAAATAATCTTAATTTGCACAAAATTTAAGGAGTAAATAAATATTACAGAGGGTCAGTCGAAAGTTTTGCAATATTTGCATGAACGCATCTGATGCGGCTGGTATGTCACGTGTTTAAATTAGTTCAAGGCGCGCACTGCAGTCAGTCGAGAGAGATATAAAGTGGTAGTCGTTGCTTCGAACAGCATTGAATATCATCGTTCTGTCTGTGGTTGGGGCGCCAAAAAAGATGAACAGCCACAAACGGTTAACTAGGGAACTTTTGCTTTACGAGTTTGGAACTCTGTCACAACGCCGCTCAAGCAACACGAAACATTTGTCATGCGAAAGGGGAAGGTTCTGTGTATCACAGCATCGTAACCAAATGGGTCAAGAAATTTCGCTCAGGTGACAGAAACCTCGACTATTAGCCAAGGTCAGTTAGGCCAAAAAACGTGGATATGGAGGCCGCGCGCCAGGCCGTACAGGCAAATACGACTACCAGCACTCGGAGATTATCAGGCGAGCTGGGCATATCACAGACCACCGTGGTTCGTCACCTTCAGGACATTGGCAAGGTCTGCAGGAGCTGCCACATTGCCCCTCACAAACTGACGCCAGCTGAAGCAAACCTCCGAGTCTAAGTGCACACGAAACTCCTAGAAAACCCGCGCTAGGTACGTTTCATCAAGATAATTGTTGCGTGCGATGAGAAGTTGGTCTATTTCCGTAATCTTAACACACAACGGCAATGGTTGAACCCAGGACAACTTCTTGAAACTGTTGCCAAACGTGGGCGCTTCGAGCACAAGGTGATGCTCTTCGTCTGGTGGAATTTTTTTGAGGAGATAATCCATTGCGAATTTGTTTCAGACGGTCAGACAATCCATACCAACCTCTACTCGGAACAGCTGGAGGAGATTTATGCCGTTTTGGAGGAGAAGTACACGGGACTGGTGAACAGAAAGCAGGCATCTCCTACAGAAGGACAACGCTCGGCCTCATACCGTGAGAACGACCAGGGCAAAACTCCAGGAACTTGAGTGCCACACTCAACATATAATCCGGACTTTGCCCCGTCGGATTATTACCTGTTCCATCCATGGCCTACAAACCTTCGCGAGTAGCACTTCTACGATCAGTCAGGAGGAGGTGGCAGCTAGGGTGAAGGAGTTCTTCGCATGGAAAGAAAATAACTTGTACCGCCGGGGAATCGAAGAACTGGCAAACAGATGGCTAAAGATGGTGCAACACGATGGTTTATACTTTGAATGCTAGTCAGCTTTCGTCGTAAAGGTACGTATGAAGACGTAAAGTGATCCAAATATTGCAAAACTTTCGACTCACCCTCTGTAGAATCGAAGAACTGGCAGACAGATGGTTAACGACGGTGCAACACGATGGCCTATACTTTGAATGCTAGTCAGCTTTCGTCGTAAAGGTACGTATGAAGACATAAAGTGATCCAAATATTGCAAAACCTTCGACTCACCCTCTGTAGTACCGAAGAACTGGCAGACAGATGGCTAAAGGCGATGGCCTATACTTTGAATGTTAGTCAGCTTTCGTCGTAATGGTACGTATGAAAACATAAAGTGATCCAAATATTGCAAAACTTTCGACTCACCCTCTGTACATGGACTCATTAAATACATTGTAAAAGGTGTTTGAATTAGCGACCACCACATGCAATGCAGTCATTGCATCGTCGAAGAAAACTCTGACGCACTCTCCCAAATACACCCGCGTGGAAAATTCTCCACAGACAATCCGTGCACATCCTGTGAATGATAGGGTTGCAGCCATCATGCTGGTTACCATGCAAGATTCACCACAGAGGGCTTCGTGAAATTTCTAGATGATGAGAGATGGCACGTGACCTGTTGGATGGCTGTTTTTCCATATACGAAAGTACATCCTCTTTGACAGAGATTGTTCGACTCTTTCGCGGAAGCCCTACATGATGCGCTGCGCGCAAGGAACCTGTTTCTCCGAGTCGTCGGTGAATGTTTTGGAACGTCGTATGTACAGGCCGGCACTTAATTGGATATTGTTCCCGGTTCAGCTTCGCGTGTGTTTGCAGCGGCAACGCAGTATAGACCAGATGCAGGTCTCGGAGTTCTGCACAAGTGTATCGTTCCATTTAATGGATAGCACGAGATTACGAAAGCACTAAGATACCAGTTACTTTCAGCTCAACAACGCAAATAATCCACCAGCATCTGCGCGCACGAATAAGAAGCGCACGTAACTCAACGCCTCTTCGCACAGCACGATTGATCCCATAATGTAGTTTTTTGATTCAGAGCCTTGCATTGGAGAACACGGGTTCCTATTCGAAAGTTGATATATTCCGACCCCTCTATGAGTACCTTAATTTTGTGAGAGACCTTTAGAAACACCCTGTGTATTGGATGAAGTTGTATTGAAATGTATACGTTTTGAGCCAAACGTTACAGAGGTTAAGTCTCTCGTAGTCTTTAAAGCATTGCGCTTCTGATGATTATCACTGATTAGTTATCTGTATTATGTGCCTTGATGACCAGATTAAGAATAGTGCTTTCGTAAGCTAAAAACGACAGTTTTCTGGCCTTTTTGTTGCCTAATATTGCTCATTGCACAACCTACGTCCAATAAGTTCCAGTACTGACCCCATATTGGACGTAACAATAGTGGGATAAATATAATACGTGAATTCCAGAAAACAGCAGTCCTTCGCCAATCAACAAATAGCTGGAACCCTGCATATACCAGTACCGACAGGCGGCAGACGGGCATTAAGGTAATCATAGAAAGTGTTCTCGTCCCATTTTATTTTAGCCATGGCAAAGCAGGGAGCAAATTTCTGTTTATATTGGAAACCTGGTAAATCTGCTACTGAAACTTACAGAATGTTAAAAGAAGCCTATGGCAACACAGTTATGTCTCGCAGTAGAGTTTTTGAATGACATTCACAGTGTCGTGACAAGCGGGAACCCTTTGATGATAATCCGAGATATGAGCGACACTCCAGTGTGAGGAGAGTGAAAAACATCGACAGCCAAAAAAAAAAAAAACAGAAGAGGTGCGAAAGCAGTTAAAGAAAGATCCCCGAATTACACTGAGGCTTTTGGCTGAGTCGGTGTTAACATGCGCGGTACAGCTGCAAACGGTATAAAAAAAGCCTACAGCTGACCGCTATCATATCGTACTGTGAGGTAGAGTGAAAATGTCGCGGGGGTTAAGAACTGACTTTGAGAAAGGAAAGATGGTTGGGTATTATGTTAGTGGGTTGTCCATAAGAGAAACCGTGATGCGTTTAAACATATCCAAGTCAACTGTTTTGGATGCACTCAATAAGTGGAAGACATACGTCGTGCCTGAAGCAACAAAACGAACCGGCAAACCAAAGAAAATCAGTGATAGAGGACTTTGAAGCCTCAGGAGAGATTACAGCTAATCGACGGAGTACTACACAAGACCTCAGTATACAGGTGAGTAAAAACGCTGGAACCTCGGTATGGACATGTACCACTCGCAAAGAACTTCATTCCATGGGTTACCGTGGTTGTGCGGCTGCTCATAAGCCTTTCATCTCCACAGGGAATGCTACTCGTCGTTTAGCATGGTGTAAAAAACATTTATCGTGGACCGTGGATCAATGGAAACAGGTCCTATAAACTGATGAATCCAGATACACAATCCATAAGTCTGATGGCCGTGTGTGGGTAGGGAGGCATCCGGGGGAACGCTATTTACCACAGTGTACTGTTCGTATGGTCAAGTTTGGAGCTGGCAGTGTACTCGTGTGGGGTTATTTTTCGTAGTATGGTACCGGCCCATTGGTTATCGTGGACAAACCTGTTAACCAGCACGTCTACCTCGATATTCTGGACAATTATGCCCTACAAACTCTGTGACAATACTATGGAACTGAGTCTTATAGGTACCAGCAGGATAATGCACCGAGCCATAAAGCAAGGACTGTGATGGTGTGGTTCGACGATAATTCCGTATCGTGTGTGGACTGGCCGCACAGAGCCCTGATCTTCATCCCATGGAACACGGGATGAATTACAGCCCCGCATAAGAAGTTTGGAACCAAGGCCTACTACTAAGGAACAGTTAGCGGCAGCATTATGTACTGAATAAAAGATCAGTGCATGCATTAAGGCCAAAGGTGGACCAACACCGTACTAATGTATGTCAATTAATACTATGTTTTATTTCTCTTCTAGGTATCCGGTGACTTTTGTCAATATAGTGTTTATCTGTCATGAGATTTTACGCGAGGTTCTGGGAAAACGAAAACTTAATGCCAGGTTGGTATTCTGCATTGTGAATGATGGTTTTTGCCCTATGATAAGGCAAAACCAGGTTTTGTCAGTCAGTAGTCCCTAGCTCACCATCACATCACTATGTTGCCACATGCACCGTATTCCCATGATTTATCACCCCGTGATTTCTTCCTGTTCGACAGGATAAAATGGGCACTAAAAGGACAACAGACATTACATCTATCCAAGCAGCCATGACAAAACAACGTGCAGACATCCAGGAAACTGCCTTCCATAACTGTTTTCAAGATCTTTAGAAACCCTGGGAACTGTGTGTTGATTCACTAGAGCGGTATTTTGAAGGTGGACAGCATCAATTGTGAGTATCGTACTCTTTTATATTCTTTATTACGCCAGTCCTGGAACATTTTGGATGTACGTTGTATAATTAAGTATTTTGTGCTAGTTATCCGGATCATAACGTTAAGCTCAAGTGTTAAAAGAAGCATCAATAGTCACCAAGTAATATTATAAGTGAGATATTAAATTAAAAAAAACATTACAAAACACATAATGAAATCAAGAAAAAGAAAGATAGAATTTTGAAGCCTCGTATAGCTGTCTTCATCTCTTGCAGCATTTTCCCACCACTGCGATGAATGTTTATAATTTACTTCTAACTTCGGATGACACAGTCTTTAAATTGTTTTAATTAAACCCGTCATTTAAAGTAGCATTTCAGTTTATTCTTTCTTTCCACAATTTATCTGCTGAACGTGTTTCAAGCTGTCATCCATAAAATCTCGGAATATTTTCAATATATCTCTGCGTCTCCTCAGTCCTGCATCTTGCGTCTTCGAATTTTCTGTCGTTTTAACCTGGTGTCAGCAAAATTTCAGAGAGTAGGGCCAGATGGAAAATTGGCTAACGTTCGGGGAACCGGATTAAAAAAAACTGGTAAACCGAAGATCAACCAATGAAGATATTTTAAATTTTCAATGAACTAATGTTTAAAGTCTAACTAATTTCATGGGGTTTGTAATTTAACATGAAGGTTTTAAAATAAATATTTAAAAATATTTATCAATATCTAAAATAAGTACAAATGTAAACTTACAAAAACCAGTTTTTTTAGTAAGTTGACTTCATGACATAAACAGATTTACTACATGCCATCTATCAGGTTGTAAAAAAAAATCCGGAAAAAAATCGTAAGTGTGGCGTGTGTAATGCAAGATACTGCGTTCCTGCCGTGACGTAAACATCCCAGAGTGATGTGTGCGGAAGAATGAATTCTAAGAAGAGAACGTATGCTCTTTTTGTAAAGATTAGTTGCACGTGGCGACGATACGATGGCGATATCGAAGGAAGGGATGTGATTGAAATATTGGTCTGTGAATATTTGAGTGGTGTGAAAGTTACGGAAGCACTAAGAAGATTGTGAAACGCGTTTTGGGACGATATTATCGGACAGAGTACTTGCTATGACTGGTGCAGGAAATTCGACACTGGTGTACATGGGGTGTCTGATGCGGTCAGAAGTGGTAAATCAGCACGAAATGTATTCGCTGTCTAAGAAATCGGCCGATTGAACGAATGAACCTGCGCATCAGAAAGCGCTCCTTTCCTCCTTACCTTTCTTATTCAAAGTGGTCTGATTTAGGGGCATGTTACAAATCCGTTCCTATTGATTCACTGGACAACAATTTTGAACGAAGTTCATGCTTTCGAGATAAAAGTAGCAAATTCTGAATGAATTCGATGCGCTGAACATGAATATGACCACGAAATAGCTGAATTGGCTACGGTTTATTTGTAATGCATATGTATTTCTTTGCGTATTAGAGATAATAAATTCATTGTATTATAATATTAAAATAAATATAATAAACTATATGAATTTATTTATTTTATTAATTTGAAATTGTATTGATTAATTTTATTGATTTTTTATTAATTTCTTTATTCGACTTGACTTTCGCTTGTATTCCACGTGAGGGGCATCTCTGAAGAGCGTCCAGCAGTAGTCCGCCAGCATCGAGGTGGATCACTTTTCCTATTATCGTTGCTCAGTTGCAGCTACATCTTTATGGAAACGCTCATCGTGCTCATCACTGACCTTTCCGCAGTTATCCGGGAAAAAATGCAAATGGGAATCAAGAGAGTGAATCTTTAAGGACATTCTGCAGCCAAATTTATGAAACAGAGCCAGCATGTCCTCAAACAGATCCTTGCAATGTTTTGCCCAGACATTCCCCAGGAAGTTTGTTGACACTTGACAAAATGCATCCGACACTTGTTTTTCGTCACGCTAAAGGAGTTTCTCATACTTCGGGTATCTGAAGAGCTGTCTGATCTGAGGACCCACAAAAACTTCCTCCTTAATTTTGGCTTCGCTGAGTCAAAGAAATTTTTCATGCAGGTACTTGAACGCTGGTTTATTATTGTCCATGGTTTTAACCAAGTTTTTAACAAGACCGAATTTGATATGTAGAGGAGGTAGGATGATTTTATGCGAGTCTATCATTGGTGGCTCTGCACATTCATTTCTCCGGGTTTCAAACATACCCTCGGAGGCCAGTCTCACTGTATGTAGTGCTATAACGAAGTAAATTTCTCCGTCATTTCTGTCCACGCCAGGATTCGAACCCGGATCCCCTCATTCCGGAATAAGTCACTCTACCAATTGAGCTACGCGAACGTTTGTTCTGACTACTATCTGCCTTTTATGTCGTGTGCGTCCTGCTGGCAGGTACGTCACATCTCCCCCCTCTAAAGAGGGCCGGGGGCATGGACCACGGGTCAGCCGTGACCATGAATACTTGCAGGTAGCCATCCACTGTAGAACGTGCACTTGATAACTCCCAGTTAATTTTTTATTTATTTTATTATTATTTTTCGAAGCGCTGGTGAAGGGATTCTCTGATTTTTCCTATCTCGTGGTGTGGAAATGACATCACACCATTGCGAGATTTTGAACGGTCGGGTCATCCGAATAGTTCGGGCGCCATTACAACGAAGTAAATTTCTCCGTCATTTTTAGTCTACGCCGGGATTCGAACCCAAGTCCGCTTATTCCGGAACAAGTCGCTTTACCAACTGAGCTACGCAGACGTTCATTCTGAATCCTATCTGCCTTTATGTCGTTTGCGTCCTGTTGGCAGGTACGTCACAGTGCGAATCTGTAGCTCGGCTGTCTCACTGACAAAGAAAGCAGCAATGCTTGGTATATCTCTGTTGAAGGCTCATCAACAGGGACACCACCTTCAGGTCAAAACAGATATGCCAGCCATACGATCTGTAATGAATCCTCTCCAACAGCTGCTTTATGTTGTTATAGGTCTCCTGCATGTGGACCGCATGTCTAAGAGGAATGGATGGAAGCTGATTCCCGTTATGCAGCAAAACCACCTTCAGACTCAATTTTGACGAGTCTATAAATAGCCGCCATTCCTGTGAATCATGTGCTATTCCGAGTTCTGGCAGCAGGCCATCAACATTTCAGAAGAACGCAAGACGGTTTTTTTAAAGTGGTTCGAATTGCTGATGACGAATACTGAACGTAGTCACTAGGACATTTCGTTCCAGAAAATTACATTGTCGGAGTCTTGACGCCAGTATCTCCGCTTTTGATTCAGATAGATCCAAATGGCGAACAAGGTCGCTAAGTTCCTCTGATGTTATTATGTGTGGCGCAGATGTTTCACCATCACATGTATATTCGTCATCCTAACTTTCATGAACCTCTGAAGTTGACGGTTGAGGATACACATCGTGTTCCTCGTCCTCGTCTGAACTGATGACAAAATCTGTCGAAGGCTTGGGAATGTGAAGTTCTTTGCAATGCGGTACAGGTCGCACAGCAGAAGCTATGTTATGATAGTCTATAGTCCACTTCTTTTTCTTCGTTACGCCTCCACAAACAGATGGCACCATACAAAAATTACGTGATTGGTAGGCTGCCTCCAAATCATGAGAACAGCAAAGGGTATCGCCTTTATTTTGCCATTAAGCCATTGTGAAAGATTTGTTGCACACGTGCGGCAACATATGTGTGGAGCCCAGTCTTTATCTTGTTACAGATAATAAGCTTTTTTAACTACCTTAGTGATGGCCTTTTTATGTGCAGCAAATGTAACTTTCCCGCAAATATAACAACAATTATTTGCAGTATTACCACATGTACGTGGCATTTCTACTGCTGATTTTGCAGTGCAAGGATCACTTGTATAGTCTAGTTCTTCGAAGTAAACAGCACTGACGAAGTGAAGGAAACTGACTCAGGGTTCGCCTCAGGGTTCGCCGTCTCGCCTATAAAAACTAAGGATTGCATCACCTGGTGTCATAAACAGGAAGTCATCGTCACTCTAGACGTAGCACAGGATGATGTAATAACTTCTCGGTATGGGGTAGACTAAGGGATGATGAAATATGAGGCAAAAATTCGTAACCTTGTATAGTAATAATAATAATAAATTATATTAATAACTTATATTTATAATAAATAAATAAGATAATATTAATTAATGCTTTAATATATATAATTAATAATAAATTAATTTATTAATATTATAAATAACTATTTTTATTAATAGTAATTAATAAAACTACAATAATATCATAAATATAAAAAATATTATAAATAAATAATTTTTGGTTAATGATAATTAATAATAATTAATTTATTATTTAATATTACAAATTATAATAATATTCTAAATATCATTATTCAGTGCAATTATATTACCTGTAGAGCACCTCAATATCTCCTAAACGAGAGCTAATAAAAAATTTTCATGGCGATATTCGTATTCAACGCGTTAAATTGACAGAGGATTGCACGTTTCACTTCAGAAGCAACTCAATTGCTGTGCAATGTTACCAGCCAAAAAGGCTATGGCGACGAATCTAAGAAAGGAGAGAGGAAATGTTTGAGCCACTTGTTTCTGCCCAGTGGCCTTATGTCCTTGTCTAGGGAAGAGCCCTTCGCCATCACCTTCGGTCGTGGAAGAGAGCAGAAACCGCCACAATGGCCTAAATGCTGGATTCTGAGTAATCAACCCGGACGGGTCCTGGTTGAAATCCCGGTAAGGCATGAATGTTTTATTTGTCTTACTGCACTGGTTCCCTCTCTGCCCTTCCCTGCCCTTCTCTGGAAGCAGTGCCCCTAAATTAGAGACGTTTGACCGCTTATAGACCACAGAGTTGCTCAAGGTAGATGAAAAACTCCCAACAACAACGACAAGAAAACTATCGGCCGCTTAAAGCGTTAAATACCTGGAGGGACTTACACAAACTTTACACGAACAATGGCCTTTGCTACTTATTCTGCTCCTAGACGCCAACATCAAGAGCATAAAATATTGCTGTGAGGTCTGCATTGCTGTGGATGGTGACTACACAACGTACTGAGGTACTTCGTATATTTTATTTTGACACCTAATTTTTCACCTGGTTCTGTATGTGGTGATTCTTGTCGGAATGAAGTGTTTCTTACGAAATGTTTTACAGTCTTTCTTTAGCGGACGTTTTGATACAGGTTTTTACGAAATTTCATAATATTCCACCATAGATTTTATGAGGTATCGCTATTTTTCTGTTTCTTCCTTAATTTATGGAAACCATTGTATACTAACTACTGCTGAAGTGTTTTCTGCACTTTCTTTGCGGTATTCTGTCGTTTTTATGCCATACATAGGATGTTACCCGCATAATTGAATTGCGCTTTGCAAAGTGAAAAGAAAAAGATCTTTTCATGAGATCCCTCAGTGCTGCAAATGCATGGGCATCAATTTTAAGATCAGAGTAGAAAACCGAAAAGAAAGTGAAATTAGAAACTCAACTTTCGAAGTATCGATCTTTTTTTACTCTGCGTAATTTATAAAATGTGACGGCTTATCATCTGTCTGGTCATGTGCAGGTTAGTGCGTAAAAGAACACAGATGCAAAACTTTTCGAGATATCGAACTCATTCCCCGGTTATTGCTTTTAACATGAATGCAAACCTAATTTTTTCTCTGTTTCGGAGGTAAAATAATTAGATCATGAATGTTCGGAAGAGAAAACTCAATTGAGTACATATCGGTTATAAGAAAATTTCCCGAACATATATCGCGTAATAAGGTTAAGTGTTATTTTTCTTTTAAGCTTCTAAGGGATTCTCTTTCTTCCTTTAGTAATTCATATTCGAATCACAAAGGTCCTTTTCACTTGGAGTACTTCTTATCCGAAAAATTACGAGACAGCCCCATTTCTATGATACTGCACACAAAATAAAGTAAATACTATCTGAGGGATTTCCTGTTTGGCTTTTCGTTATGCATTCCAACCCTGAATAATGTAAGTAGAGTGCGACGGTTAACTATATTTCCAAAAGTATTGTGATGCGGTGGAAGAAATATAAAGGAGAATGGAAAGACTCCATTGTGGATTTAGGTTTCACGAGCGTGCTTTCACTAAGTTAAACTGAAAAGGGAATTTCTTTTCAATAATTCTGGGCCTTATGAAACGTTATGCAAACCTCGTAGGACGTGAAACTGTCAATACAATGAGAAAAGAATACAACGTGTGTATTATTATTTTTTTTTTGTAATGCATTTCGTTGCAAAAATAAATTTTCTAGTCCAAGGAAATGCAAATGAATTTACAGCGCGTCTAAAAATTTCTCGGTCTATAAATCTAAGATGCTAAACTTATAGACTACAGTATTTTGATCATTAGTATTTATTATAATCTGCTTCTTTTACGTTCAATGAATGTTTCACTGCCTTCGTGAAAAGTCCAGAATATATTCTAGTATAATCTGCTTCTTTCACGTTTAATTAGAGATTTTACTGCGTTCGTACAAAGTCTAGAATAATTTCTGATGCAATCAGCTTCTTTCATGTTCAATGCAGTATTGACTGCAGTGATTCTCAGCCTGTGGGGCACAGTCTCCTAAGGGGGCGCGAAGGAAAGTGAAAATCGAAGGAAAAACTATTTATTGAAACAAGAACAACAAAAAAAAAACAACCATAAAATACATTCTGAAAACAAAATAATACCTTCCCAGTGGCAATAAATGTACGTGCACCCCAAGCGTAGTTGTTATAAACGGTAAGAGAAATGGGCTCGTTCGTGTTTGTAAGGAAACCTGCTTTATAAACAAAGTACTCAACTTAAGCTATAGTTTACAACAAAAATCGGTACGAAAACTGTACCAGGCGTCTCGAGATATGCCTGGAAGCATTACTCCACCCAAAACTCGGTGTCAAAAAATTTAAGCGCATCCAGCTATCGTCAGACTTTCCTCGGATGGACTTGAAAGAATTCGGTTGGACTTGCAAGAGTCCAAAAGAATGTCTGATATAATCTGCTTCAAATTTATAACGAGGAACAGTACACCAATTTAGTAGAAAATAGTAACACTATACTACTGATCCGATTTATTGGCGTAGGAAATAAAAACATAGGCGTTTCCAAGCTTTCGCACATCAACCAGATGCTTTTTCAAGGAAGTTAGACAGAAACTTTCTGTCTAACTTTTCTGTCTAACTTCCTAGAAAAAGCAGTTTCTGTCTAACTTCCTAGAAAAAGCAGTTTCTGTCTAACTTCCTAGAAAAAGCAGTTTCTGTTGAACTTCCTTCAAAAAGCCATCTGGTTGATGTGCGAAAGCTTGGGAACGCTTATGTGTTTATTTCCTACGCCAAGAAATCAGATCACTATAATAGTTTTACTAAAATCTGCTTCTTTCGCGTTTAGTGCAGGTTTTACTGCGTTCGTACAAAGTCCAGAATAATTTCTGCAAGTTTTACTGTGTTCGTACAAAGTCCAGAAGAATGTCTGATATAATCTCCTTCTTTCACGTTCAATGCAAATTTTGCTGCATTTGTACAAAGTACAGAAAGATTTCTGATATAATTTGTTTCTTTCACGTTCAATGAAGCTTTTACTGATTTCGTATAAAATCCAGAAGAATTTCTACAACGCATCTTGAGGAACCTCATTAATTTAGTCCGTCGATTACCCAGGATCCCGGAATGCCTTGAAAGAGCGTCCCTATCAGCGGGAATTCAATTTTCGAGAATAAGAAGTCTGTTGGTACACTGCTGGACAATTGCTAAGGACGAATCATAAACGGCTATATAGCGCATAAAAAAGTAAATATGGTTGGATGCCAAGTGAAATAAAATAATGTCAGATTGCCAGGACATTACAAGAAAGACAATTTATTGTGCTCTGAAATTCAGAAGGCTTTGGAACGTGTTCAAGGGACAAACAGGCCATTTTGTGCAGAATACGTAAACGTGAAAAAAATGCAATTACCGTCCGCAGGCGTTCCGGCGTAAGATGTCAATACGGGATATGGCCACCATGGAGGGCGATGCAAGATTCCACACGTCGTGTCATGCTTTGCACAACATTATCAAGCAGCTGTTGGGGAAATTTATCCCATTCCTCTGTCAGTGCACGGATGAGGGTATCCTTGTTTATTGGAGGGTATTGACGACCAGCGAGACTCCTCCCCAAAGCATCCCACACATTTTCAATGAGATTCAGATCTGGAGAACGTGCTGGCCATACGAGGCGTTGAATATCCGCGCTCTCAAGACACTCCTGGACAGCGACTGTTCGATGACATGTTGCGTTGTCGTCCATGAAAATGAATCTATCACCGACAGCACCACTGAACATGCGAACATGAGGTAGCAGAACATCATTAATGTATCGTTGGCCAGTCATAGTCCCAGTTGGAAGCACATAGAGGGACGTAAGGCCATTGATCATGATGCCAGCCCATACCATGACACTACATGTCGGATTTCGGTCCCTTTCCTGTATGTTTGCTGGACAATATGCAGTACCACTATCACACCAGATCAGTTGTCGGCGACAATCAGACGATAGACTGTATCTACTCTCATCTGAGAAGAGGACAGCAGACCAGTCGTTATCAGTCCAATTGCGATGTTGATGGCACCATTGCAAACGGACGGTACGGTGACGTCTGGACAATGGGATGCACACAACAGGACGGCGGGCGTATAGTCCTCCTTCATGCAAACGTCTGGCGACAGTTTTTCGGGAAATCCGCTTGCCAGTAGCAGCCATAAACTGATTTGCTACCTCACTAGCTGTGCTGCGCCGGTGTCTTTTTGTTGATAACACTATGTACCGATCTTCTGCAGGTGTCGTACTGCGAACACGACCTCCCCCGTGACGTTTGCTACACTCTCTATTTGTTTGAAATGATTTCCAAAGCCTTGAAACAACACTGTGGCTGACGTCGTACTCCCTGGCAACATCTGTTATTTTTCGCCCTTCTTCAATCTTGCCAATAATACGGCCACGCGTAAAATCATCTAGGTGATGTCGGGAAGACATACTGAAAATTGTAAGTTCGTCAATTGATTCTTTCCGTTTCAACTTTGTGTTTGAACAACAACGGTCAATACGCGTCAAATCCTTTATATCTCTTATCAGCGCTATGACGTCACGAACAAGTTCGGCAATCCAAAATTTGCATACGCATTACACGTCTTACTGTATCTTGCACTTATGCTAATTTCCACATTTTCCTGCCTTCCATTTTATGGTTGCTATCGTTGCTATTGTCATCCGTCCTTAGCAATTGTCCGGCAGTGTACTACGTCTGGAGAACAGGGTGAGTCGTGTAGCGTAGGTACTGGCGGTTTTTGCGACACAACGCGTAACTACACCGGCAGTATGACACGTCGCATTATCGTGAAAGATAATTCTCTTTCTTCGAGTGAAATTCCGGGAGAACGCGAGAATTTGATGGAGTAATTGTTTCATTATACCCAAATCATCGTCAACCATTATTAGTCCGCTGCTGCATGAATACCTTCCAAAATTTCTTTCACATCTTTCTGCCTTGAGTTTTCTCCTATATGCCACTCAGACATACATTCGAATTTCACCCTCATATCTACCATATGGTCTTCTTCTGGGTCTTTTCATGTCCCGTGGAATCTAGTCTTGTACTTCAGTTGTTAAACAGATGTCAGTTCTTTTAGTAATATGTCCAGCCGATTGCCATTTCAGAAATTTTACTTTGATGATGATGTCAACTCTTGTCCTTTTTCTGATCCATGAGTTCCTCTACCTATCTTTTCTGGTTATACTAAACACGCATCAGTCCATATTTCTTTCAGTAGTTTGCAGCCTTTGATTGTCTTTTATGGTTAACATTCACGTGTCTTCTATATAAATAAGAAATGTAGGGATGCACTGATTAAACACTTTTAAGATCTAATGGGAAATCGCTCTTGAAAATTGTATTTTTTCTTTCAAATGCAGTCCAGCCAAGATTCATACGCCTATTAGTTTCTTCCTAAATGTGGACCTTGCTGTTGTCCAAGGTAAATATAGGCATAAATTACTCCTAAAATTGTTCCACAATCGCTCAATCTTCAGAAAAAGCGCTGTACCTCAATTTTGTTTTCGATGAGATCATTTTTAATCCCACTGCAGCTGTGAGCTGATGCTTGCAAAAATGATGATCTCGTTGGCAAAACGAACGTGGGTTGAATAACGCCAGTTAAGTTTATCCCCTTGCCTTTCCAGTTTATTGAGAAACGTTTTGCAATGTAGAATTGAAGAACTTAGGGTATATGATGCCCCTTTGCTTAACTCCCTTTCCAAGTTTGATAAGATCTGTATCGCCGAACAGCCGAAACTTTGCAGTTGTGTACTTGTATTTTAATAAACGTTATTAATAATATCCATGTATGCATCTTCAATATTGCAGGATTGAAGGACATTCTAACGGCTGAGTATTTCACAAAATCAAAAGTTTACTTTCACTTAAAAACAATACATAATGTGAGTTTGCTCTCTTTAGCTCTTTCAATTAGTTCTCTTAGTACGTGGATATGATAAATGGTGGTGCAACTACAAAGCAGTTTGTTCACCTGGTTGAGCCAATGCAACTACAAAGCAGTTTGTTCACCTGGTAGTGCAACTACAAAGCAGTTTGTTCACCTGGTTGAGCATCATTTGTTTCTTTCACGAAATACGACAGTACCTTAATGAAGATTTTATAAACAACTGATAGGAGGCTGATGGGTCTGTAGTTCTTGAGATCCCCAATACCCGCTTTTTCTGTAGGAGAATCAATATAATATTGTTCCAATCGTCAGGTATGTTCCCTATATGTGGACATCTAGTAAAAACTTGGGCAGGTGCAGCATCCATTTCGCCGTTGCGTCTTTTTCACTATATTATCAAAAGTATTTGGACACCACAAGGTCTGGAACAAAAGACTTTATTATCGCAAATAGTAGTTAGTCGGTCCACCTTTTGCTTCTATGACAGCGGCAACACTTCGAGGCATACTATCAACTAATTTCCGGTAGGTCTCGACAGGATGGCTCGCAAAGCTGCATTCTAACAATTCAGGACTTCCAGGACTGAGTGTATTAGCTTTCCATTTTTCGATACAAATGACGAAAAAGTCACTAAAGTCATAGAATCCAGTGACATGATTCATTTGAAGTAGATTTGTAGTTTGATTTGCTAATGACAATTCTTCTTTTGTCACTGAAGTCATTTTAATAATTCAGGACTTTTCAGGACTCTGAGTGTATTAGCTTTTCATTTTTGGATTGAAACAATGTCTTATGAAAGCTGAAATACGTGGATTTCGTATCCACCACTCCAGATCCCAGAGGCATTCTAGGGGATTAGGATCAGGACTCTGAGCAGGCCATTCTAACAATTCTACCTCATTTTCAAGAAACCAGTCCTGCCCATGCCACGCAATGTGGCAGGGAGCAAGATCGTGTTGAAAGAGAAAACAGTCATTTCCATAATACTACCACATTGTTGGTAGGGCAGAATTATCCAGAACGTCGAGGTACACTTCAGAGTTCATGGTTTGTGGTATAATAACTAACGGGCCGAATCACGTTCACGAAAAAACAAGTCCCTACCATGATGAAGTATCCACCGAACTTAGCAGTTTGGAGAACAAAGACGAAAATCGTTCTCCGAGCTGTCACCAAATCCAAACACTTCTATAAGATTGGAAGAGTGAAAAGCGTGACTCATCACTCTAAAGAACAGCTTTCCAATTGTCAACAGTCCTGGAACGACGCGAGCCACACCACTCCAAACGCCGCTTCGCATTTACGCTAGTGATGTGGGGCTTGTGTACCTCTGCTATACCCTAATAAACCCACACTGTGGAACTCTCTGCGGATAGTTATTGTACTAACCGAGCCATTACAAGCATTTCCTGTTTCAGCAGCGATGGAAATGGCAGAGACAGAACGGGATTTCTTAATATTTCTTACCATGACTCTTCAGTCAGGTTCCGTCAGTTTGTGCTGCCTTCCTGGGCGTTTTTCTTTTCTTTTCTGAAGTTGTACCGTCCGGCTTCCATCGCTTTACGACTTCACTTACAGTCGATCTTGGTATGTTTAATTTATGTGCAGTGTCCCGTATGGAAACATTACTCAAATGACATCGTATGACCAGCCCAAGGTGGAACTCGGAAAGTTCACGTCCACGTGACATATTGGCTTCAAAGTTACTGGTAACACGACATAACATCTCTGCTTTGTATACGTACCTTCCCACTCACACCATACCTTCCTGCGCAACCGTTCTTTGCACTGATGCAAATATTTGGTCGTGTCCGAATACTTTTCAAAATATAGTGCATAATGCCCACGGTAATTGCATCTTCCGCTGGAGTGCTTACCCGTGTCAAGTTTTTAATTACGTGTGCACAAAAACAATACTACCTGCTAACTGATTATCTTTCTGAAGCAAATTCACGGTTCATGAATGGAATACGGTATTACACCATACAATACAAATTTTGAAGATGACAACTCGTTCATTTGGTGTATATCTGACAAGGATGGTAAGTCAGATAATATCCAAAAACTTGAAAATTTGGTCTCCCCGGAGCGGGAATCGAACGCGCGTCTCTCAGATAGCGCCCTGGTATGCTAACCATTATACCACCCAGAACGACGAAGTCTCAAGTTTCCAATTAATTTGAATTTCCCAGATACCCGGGCGCTATATAGGAGACTCGGATTTGATTCCCACCCCATGCAGGACGACGAAATTTTCAAGTTTTCGGATATTATCTGACTTACCATCCTTGTCACATTTACACCAAAAATCGGATTGTCATCTTCAAACTTCACGGTTCTTACACATTTAGTATCGAAAAAACAAATGATGAGAATAATCATCACATGTCTTTTCCATGCGAAATTTACTCGGAATGATTTTTTGGGGACTCAATCACACACAGGTTTCTTTTCATATCAGGGTCGTAAACAAAACATCACTTTTCATCCCCTCTTGAAAATTTCATTCACCACAATTTGATCTTCATCAAAGAGTTCATTGAAGTTACTGCAGAAATTAATGCTCACCAGTTTTCGCTCTGGCGCTAGGAAGTGCGGAACTTACTTCGCAAACGCTTTTCCGTTACCTAAGTCATCATGCAGAAGTGTTCGTATAATTTCTTTATTAATCTTCATTTCGACACTCTCAAAATAATGTGACGGTCCCTTGGTATCGACCGCCTTCAATTGTGATCTCATTTCTATAGCTTGCCTGGTGTTAGCCCTTTAGTTTTCTTTTAAGAATTCTCGACATCTTCCCGAAGTCTTTTTTCGTTTGCACTACTCAAATGTTGTTGATCGCAACGGACATCCATTGCGATGAGCTTTCTACAACATTTAAATGTGGAACTTTTACTTAATAAATGGAAACTTAATCGAGACTCTTTGCTTCATTTGAATTAGTAGGGCGTATTACTGCCAAGCTGAGCTACACATTCATCAATACGCCGTGGCATCGAGTGAAACATTCCGCGGATGCTGTCCTGAATTATTGTTGAGACCTCTGTCACAAGTCATCGATATTGCTGCAGGTTGCGCAAAGGCGTTAAGTTGTCTGCCAATAACGTTCCGCGCATTGCCTGTTAGGGAAAAATCTGGGGATGGCAGTGGCTAGGGTAGCATTTGGACACCTTGTAGGACACTGTTTCTTGATGATGGCAGTGTGCGGACTGATGTTGTCTTGTTGAAATTAGGCATTAGGGATACCACGGAGATAAAGCAACAAAACGCTTCGTCAACGTGCTGTCTTTGTACCCACTGTGCATTCGAGCCGTGAACGATTGTGGAGATGCTATTGCTTGTCCTTGAACGTGGCAATACCATGTGATCAGGTTGAAGAACAATATGAAGCTTGCATATTGCAGCAAAGGTCAGTCCCATGACAACGTGCTCTTTATACTGTCAATCGGTGATCGTCGGTACTTCGACAGATGAGAGACTCGTCGTCGTTGCATTTGACATGGTTCCATTCGCCGGGATACTCGAGTCTGGAAAGGCAGCATTGCAGCCTTGTGCGTCGATGTGCTGTGTGGTAAGTGTCAGTCGTCGCAATGGCTGACAAGAGCGCAAACCTACCTCAACTAATTATGATTCACAGTCCACATCGACAGGGGGATGTTCATATAGCTTCATGTATATCTTCTGAAAAGTAGTCTGTTGTGGATTGCGGGGATGCTAAAGCCTTTCCTCGAATGCGATGATTTCAGCGTTCGGACGTCAGCCTACTTGGATTAGTTCTACTCAGAATACAAACGTTCCGTCATCCAACCACTATCGCTACATTCGGCCTACTGTTGTTGCATCCTTTGCGGTACAGCTGCAAACGGTATAAAAACAAGCTTGCAGCTGACCGCGATCATATCGCACTGTGAGGTTAATTGAAAATGTCGTGGCCGGAGAGAACTGACTTTGAGAAAAGAAAAATTGTTGGGTGTTATATTAGTGGATTGTCCTTAAGAGACCCCGAGAGGCGTTTAAACATACACAAGTCAACTGTTTTGGATGTACTGAATAAATGGAAGAAACATGGCGTGCCTGAAGCAGCAAAACGTACCGGCAGACCAAAGGCAATCAGTGATAGAGGACGTCGAAGCCTGAGGAGAGTTGTTGCAGCTAATCGGCGGAGTACTGCCCAAGACCTCAGTGTACAGGTGCGTAAAAGTTCTGGAACCTCGGTATGTACATGTACCATTTGCAGAGAACTTCATTCCATGGGCTACCGTGGTCGTTCGGCTTCTCATAAGCCTTTCATCTTCACTCGGAATGCTACTGGTCGTTAAGCATGGTGTAAAGGACATTTATCGTGGACCGTAGATCAATGGAAACGGCTCCTATGGAATGATGAATCCATATACACGATCCATCAGTCTGATGACCGTGTGTGGGTATGGCGGCATTCGTGAGAACGCTATTTACCACAGCGTACTGTTCTTACGGTCACGCTTGGAGCTGGCAATGTGCTCGCGTGGGAGTGCTTTTTCGTGGTATGGTCCGTGCCCATTGGTTATCGTGGACCAACCTGTTAACCAGCATTTCTACCTCGATATTCTTGACAATTATGCCCTACAAACTCTGTGGCAATACTCGGGAACCGAGCTTTGTTGGTACCAGCAGGATAATGCAGCAAGCCATAAAGCAAGGAATGTTACGGCGTGGTTTGACGATAATTCCGTATCGTGTGTGGACTGGCCAGCAGATAGCCCTGATCTTAATAATATAGAGCACCTATGGGATGAATTAGAGCCCCGCATAAGAAGTTTGGAACCAAGGCCTACTACTAAGCAAACAGTTATTAGCAGCATTATGTACTGAATGGAAGCGCATACCTATCACTGTGTTCCAAAACCTTGTCGAAAGTATGTCTCGAAAGGTCAGTGCATGCGTTAAGGCCAAAAATGGACCGACACCATACTAATGTATGTCAATAAATGCTATGTTGTGTTTCTCTTCTAGGTGTCCGGTGACTTTTCTGTCAATATAGGTTTGTATATATTTATATGCCTATTGTTTTTGTTCACAACGAAACCTGTATATAAGCATGATTCGGAATAATCGAGTATACAATGCACGCGTATTGATCTTGCTTCATTGTAAACATCACTAATTGAGAACTTGTTTATGATGTGGTATGGTAATTAAGTCTTCAATTTTGTGTGTGCTTACAATTAAATTTTTGATGTTCTTAAAGATAGCTTTGGCATTGCATTTTTGTTTTCAATATTGATTTTTTGCGGACAAAGTACATTTGTGTAATCGTAAATAATGATTCCCATTTGTTATATACTCCGTGGTCACCGTTATAGTCAGCCATTACTTCTGGATTACGCAAAATTGTGGCACTGAAAATGGCACTAAAATTTAGCAAGTAACCAAATTTCATTATGAAAAAAGGATTTCAGTTATTAAATATCATGCTGTTATTGGGATGAATATAAATATATTACGTTTATATGTATATATATATATATATATAAATTGAGTTTGGAATTTATAGTTCAAAGCAGATTTGTCCGGATCAGTTACGGGTCCGGGTAGGATCCAGTTATGGGGCATCCGGGTCCGAAATTTTTGACCCGTTTCCAACTCTGCTACAGGGATGAACCACATGTTAAGACGACAAATTTCCAGCGATACATTTAGTCGGGGTAGTTTATTCGGTTAGAACAACTGGCTTCGAAGCGAGGGGGCGCGACGTTAAATACGTCACCGACAAATTTGTGTTTTCACAACCGGGTCGAAGAGACAAAGATCTGTGTGGTTGATTCCCAAACTACCGTAACCTAGCAAATTTCACATGGAAAAATCTTTCTTTTTGAGTGCTACAAGTGTGATTTATTTTGAATTTGTTCCAGTAGAACAGTCAGTCACTCGTGAGAATTATTTGATTATAACAAAACGGATGCTAAGCCTTCATTCGGAATTTCGTCCTACGAAAGATTAGTGTCTCCTCCACGGTAATACACCACTCGTGTCACTCGATTTCTCTCTCTCAAAAAAAGAGGCAAATATCTACGCTACACCAAACACTCGGTTTTACAGTTTTGGTACCAGCAGGCTTAGTCGTATACCCAGAAATTAAATCTCCGTTGAAAAGGAAGCGCGTTCTAGACATTCCAGCTGTGTATGCTAATATGATGGAGTAAATTAATTTAATTCCTTTCCAGGCACTCCGGAAAAGTTTCAAACTTTATAGGAGCGCAGTAAGACATAAGTTAACGTAAAGGAGATTACATTGAATATTAAACGGATAGGACACCTCTAGAGTCTATATCTCTGATTTTTTATTATCATGTCCGACACCGTTTAAACACATTATTAAAATCAGCAGTTCTTCAGATATCACAGAGATTTATGAAGAAATTAATCCCTAGAGCTCAAGGCAAATGATAATCCCTTCAGATCGCAATGGGTCGGAAATCTTTCTAGGCTTTCTGAAGAGATGAAGGGGAAAAATATATGTGATTTAATACGGAAATTAGTGTCTCCTCCACGGTAATACACCACTCGTGTCACTCGATTTCCGCCGAAAATATGTGATTTAATGCCGAAAATATTTATTTCTTATGTACTTTGGAAGATTATTTGTTCATAAAGTTCTGCGATAATAACACCTTTTTTTTGTCTTTCCGTTAACGTCGGATGAATGCGTTTGTAAATATGTTAACCTTTTGGCTTTTGTTTATTGTTTCGAGACATACTACGCTTAACCAAGACCGCCTAAAAAAAACAAGGCCATGATATTAGGAAGATGAATTCCCTCTTTTAGTGACGTCGGGCGGAAACCAAAGTTCCGATTGGTTTCCAAAGCTTTTGTTTATTGGTTTTGCTACTGCTGCTTATTGGTTTCCAAAGCTTTAGCTTTTTCTTCTGCTTGTCACTACCTTGTTTCTTTCCCCGCACGGGGATAACTGGTTTTCCAGTTATTTGAAGAGTGGCGCCCTCTACGGCCGGAGCTGACCTTGTGACGGATTAGCTTGTCTTTTTGTCTTTGTACGATGTCATCACCGCAGGGACAGCTGCTCATCTAGCTGAGGGGAGTGGCGACTCCACGGCCCGAGCGACATGTAGTGTATAATATTTTCCCATTTTAGCCTTTTGTTGTTATCTTGCCACGCACCCGCCTCAACTGTCGGTTGCTGAGGTTGTGACTCTGCGCCAGCGTCGGATTTCGGTTTCCCGTTCTCTTTCCTTTATTCCCCATTTTATGTTTCCCTCTTTGTTTTACCGTGCTGGTTAGTAAGACTTACCTGTACGTTTACCGTGTGCGGTTACCCGTAAGGTGGAAAAGGGGATACTGGAGGCTGAGGTTTCTGGAGGCCGGGATGTTGTTATTGCCAGCTACCGACACTCCTCTTTGCCCCCTGCTTCATCCTAAACGGGTGGCCGGGTACCAACCCACTCCTAGTCAATGAAGTCAATGGCCGTGTGTAGTATCTGTCTTCCAACGGCTGGTCGTTAGGTAGGACAAGGTGAGCCTGGAAATAGTGTGGTCGCGTCAAAGGTGTGTTACGGCGACACGAGAACGAGAACGTCAACGTACACGCCGAGCACATTACCTGTCCTATCAACTGACTATATCCGCTGCCTATCCCCAGAGCCGTGTACTGCGTCTTTCGGGGCTTGCTTACCTCCGACTCTTCCCAGTTGGGCTCCGTGGTAGGTGAGGAGGTCAGCGGTCGAATTCTCTTCTATTATTTATGGAATATTTTCACTATTCCCATTCTGTGAAACAGAAGTCTTCTTTGGGCAAGGAGCCTAGCTCCGTAAACAAGAAACTGCGTACTTTTCCAACCCACACTGACCGCTCTTTTATTATTCATGCACTAAAAAAATCTCCCAAACTTAGCTTAAAATCCCCCTTTTGGATTCAGAAGGCCCTGCGGGGTGCCGTTGGGTCCCATACAAGTGTGAAGAAGTTACAATCCGGGGACATCCTGGTGGAAATGTCAACTCCACGCCATAATGAGTTGCTCTTAAATGTTTCCAACTTGGATGGTGTCCTTGTGGATATCAAGCCTCACCAGTCCCCGAGTTCATCCGAGGTGTCACCTCCGAACGCAACCTCGTGGATGTTTCAGAGAAAGAACGTCTTGAGAACCTTGCTAGCTAATGTGTTACAGCGGTGAGTCGCATTAAGTTTCGCCGAGACGGGGACCTGATGAACTCCAAGACAGTCATTCTGACCTCTGATCGCCCGACTCTACCATCCTCCATCCATACGGGTTATTTGAACTGCGTTGTTGTGTCCGTACATTCCAGACCCTCTTTGTTGCTTCCGATGCCAAGTTTACGGCCACTCACAGAAGTATTGCCGTGGTGCTGCCACTTGTAGTCGTTGTGGGTCGCACGATCATCTTCACTTTGATTGTTCTGCTGCAGCTCCACATTGCGTGAAATGCAAAAGCGCCCGGGCGTCCAACGCAAAGGACGGCCCAAAGTGGGTTGCGGAGTGAAGGATTCAGTGGGTAAAGATGCTCGAACACTTGTCTTAACCTGAAGCTCGAAAGAGGATCGTTCCCTCTGCCTCAGGTGGACGCACCTACGCATCCGTCATGACTTTTAAAACATCTATCGTTACTCAGACGGATTTCACTGTTCCGAAAAGCTGCCCTTTCTCTTTCCTGAAGATTTATGCTGCTGGGCGGAAGGCCCCCTGGAGATTCCGCCGCAGATGCCTTGTCTTCGCCACCACAGACCACTGATCCGGGATCTCCTCCTGCCTCACCCAGACGCGTGCTTCGACAACAGGTTTCCCGTGCTACAACGTCTGCTTCTCAGTCTGGTAAACAAAGAGGAAAGCCCAAGAATTAACCAGGCACATAGTCTCGTACACAGATACACGCCGGGACGACTCAACCCAAATATCCACCAGTTCTTACCCCGGGTAGCACGCCGCTGAAGGACAATGTAGACCTTCTTGAATAACTGATGGACTCCGAGAACATTTAGGCGTCCCATTTTTTTTTGTTTTCATCACGTTTTCCCTTTTTTCTTCAATCATCCAATGGAATTTCCGAGGCTTATGACCGCGAATGGACGATTTGAAGTGCCTGCTCTCTTCACATTAACCAGTGTGCATGTGTCTTTAAGAGACGAAACTTTGCCCTGCGGATGCTCTTTCGGTGCGCAGACATAACGTTTTCCGTAAAGATCATGACAACGGGGCTATCGCATGTGGAGGAGTACCCGTTCTTGTGCCTCATGGTGTTCTTGTTACGACCGTCACTCTTCGTACGAATCTGCACGCATTGGTGGTGAGACTTTCTGTGCACATTCTGCTCACCTTCTGCTCGATATACTCTTACCACCTGACGCAGCAGTGAACATTTTCCGACTTAAAAGACCTGGCTAACCAGCTGCCGCCTCCTTTTTTCCTTCTTAGAGATTTTAATGGACGTCATCCGCTGTCGTGACATCACAGTCGGAACTAACGGGACCCGTTGTCGAGTCCCTCCTATCCAACATGTTCTTCTGTCTTTATAATACGGAGACATGCATCTACTTAATGAACCCAGCCGCTCGTACTCAACCATTGATCTGTCGTTGTGTTTGTCATCCATATTTGCTGATTGGTCCTGGAACGTGTCTGGCAATCTCCTTGGCAGTGATCATTTTATAATTTTTCTTCCCCTTACGGGTGACAGTTACTGCCTCCTACCCGTCCTGCTAGATGGAACATTGATCGGGCCAAGTGGCACGCATTCACTGCTTCAGCGACTATCACTCTTGATATGGTGTTCACAGGCACAGTCGCTGACGCCGTTGTGGCGGTTACGGATTGTATTGTGCATGCGGCCGAACTTTCCATTCCGAAGACGTCAACTAAACTTCCATGTTGTTCGAAACCTTGGTGACATTCCGAGTGCAAAGCAACTCGTCAAGCTCCGCATAATGCTTAGGGTCGATTTCGTCGATACCCCACAGACGCCAACTTACTAGCTTTTAAGCAAGCCAAGGCCTATGCGCGATTGGTTCGTCGTCGCTAAAAACCGGGAATCTCTGATACATTATGTATCGGGGCTCAACTATTATACTATCTCGAAGATCGTTTGAGATCGGCTACGCAAGATTCGGGAAAAGTACCCATCTGAAGAAATCTCCATTCTAAGAGAGTGGTGGAGGGGCGGTTTCCAGCTTACAGGGTATTGATGACTGCCTTGCCGCAGCGTTTGCTTCTGTCTCTAGCAGCAGCAATTATCCTTTTTCGTTTCAAGAGCTTGAGACGCGGCTCCTCGGAGGATTATAATTCCTCGGAGGATTATAATAGCCCATTGACAACGGTGGAACTGAAGATCGCTTTAAATTAGTCTGGCTTCACATCAGTCGGACTGGATAACATCCACTATGAAATGCTGAAGCACCTTTCTCCATCATCTCTTGACTGTCTGCTGCTCTTGTTTAAAAGGATTTGGAAGGAGCACGTTTTTCCCGAGTCTTGGCCTACGGCTATTGTGATACCGGTTCTCAAGCCTGATAAAGATCCGACGAACCCGTACAACTACCGACCGATCGCTATAACGAGCTGCTTTTGCAAAGTGCTCGAACGCATCCTCAATTTTCGTCTCATCTTTTTGACATGGAAAAGGCGTACGATCTCACTTGGAGATACGGCATTCTCCGTGATTTTCACGAGTGCGGATTGCGTGGTAACTTACAACTTTTATTGCTGTTTTTCTCCAGTACCGGACTTTCGGGGTGCACATCGGGTCGACCCTCTCTACGCTTTACTCTAAAAAAACAGGATGTCCCTCGGGAATTCATTTTATTGGTTACTCTCTTCATCCTTCGTGTCAATCACATTTTTACATTACTTCCTCCGATGGTTCGTGGGACCATGTATGTGGATGATCTTCAGATTTCCTGTGCCTCTACCAATATGCGCACTTGAGAGGCAGTTGCAGTCTGCCATTAAAAAGATCTCTTCTCGGGCTTCTTGCAATGATTTCGGCTTCTCGTCTCAGAAAACTGTTTGTGTGATTTTTGCCACTAACGTGGTCGTCACCTGGACCCTCACCTGCGTCTAGGAAGCACTACTATTCCTGCTGTTAAGTTTCTGGGATTAACCTTCGACCGCGCACTCACTTTCTGACCTCACGTTCTTTGCTTAAAGGTGCAGTGCATGCGCTCTTTGAGTATCCAGAAAGTCCTATGCGGTACATCGTGGGGGCTGACAGATGCTCAATGCTCCCCATTTTTCACTCTCTTGCCCGGTCAAGGTTGGACTATGGCTTTGTGACGTACGGATCAGTCCGGCCTTCTGTCTTAAATATTCTCGATCCCGTGCAACACCAGGCTCTGGGTTTTTGCATCTGGGCTTTCCGTACATCTCCCGTGCATAGTCTTTATGCTGAATCTAATGAACCGCCATTGTGCTTTCGCCGTCAGCAACTGTCTCTCCAGTTGCTGACGGCGAAAAGTTTAGATCTCTTCCTGATCATCAACTGCATACTCCCCTCTTTCAACCACATGTGTTCGCTTGTTTTCCAACCGCCCATCTTGTGTTCCCACCTTTGGAATTCGTCTGTCAAACATGATGCGCGATGCTGTCCTTGATGAGTCGTTGATTCGTGTGACCAATACTTTTTTATCTTGGCAGATAAATGATGCTGATCCCCCTTGGCAGCCAGTTCAGGCAATTGCTGATCTTTCCCTATCTGTGTGGCCCAAGTCTTCCACTCCTTCACAGGTATACCAGCAGCTTTTTGGCGAGCACCTCTTGCTCCATCTGGGTTTCGTGCCGGTCTTCACCGATGGATCGAAATCCGATGATGTTGTAGGCTCTGCATTTGTGTGTGGTGATACAACCTATGCTGAGAGGCTTTCGCCGGAAGCGGCCGTCTTTTCGGCAGAGATGCTTGCGGTGCACCTCGCCTTGCGTCACATCCAGTCTGGACTCCATCGTTGCGCCATGCTTTGCATTGACTCCCAATCTGTGATCCAAGTTCTATCTTCTGCTGAGGGTATTGATTCTCCCGTCACCAGAGATCTTCGTCGCCTCCTGCGGACTTTGACTGGTGCTGAATTCTCGGTCCGATTCTTTTGGGTTCCTGTCCATGTTAGGATTCAGGGTAACGAGCTGGCGGGTGCCTCTGCCACATCCGTGTCCTCCATCCCGATCACCCGACTGCCCCTATGTTTCCGAGATTTTCGTTCAGCCATCCGCTCATTCGTCCTGGCTGAGTGGCTGTCTCTCTGGTCTCAACAGGGCAGGAACAAACTTCTCACCATCAAATCTCAGATCGGGCTATGGCCATCTAGTTTGCGAAGCAACCGTCGTGAGGATGTTGCTCTTGGTCGGCCTTGTGGCGCAGTGGGCTAAGCGATGGCTTCGGATCGTTCGCACGAAAGGGGTCCTGGTTCGAATCCCGGTGGGGCATGGATGTTGTGTTTGTCATACGGCATTCGCTCTCTCCCTTCTCTGAAACCAGTGACCTTAAATTAGGGACGGGCGACTGCTTATATCCCATTGAGTTGCTCACGGTGGTCGTTAAACCTACAACCAAAAAAAATAAATAAATAATAAGTTGTTCTTGGGGGTCTCCGCATTGGGCATGGTCGTTTCAAATACCGGTTCTTGCTGTGCGGCGACACTGCTTCGATGTGTGAGAAGTGAAATTGCCAACTCATTCATATTCTGTGTGGTTGTGTTCGTATTCGTGCTGTTCGTTTTAACTTTTTTCATTCTCATTTGTTGAATGATGATGCAGCTACGCTGCAGCTGCTCCTAGATGACCACTGCGATACATCGCTGTCTTTTCATTTTCAAAACACATTGGTTTTTTTAAACCTATCTAGTTTTTGGAGTTTTCCGTCATTCTCATATTTCACTTTTACGGAATCAGACTGATTTTAAAAAAGCATTATACCACATTTTTAATACTATTTGTTTCATTGTCATGTGGCTGGCTCTTTTTGGCGAAACATGGCCCTTGCGCCATAAAAATCCACCAACCAACCAACACTGTTTATTTTACGCGGAAACCAAAGTTCCGATTGGCTTCCAAAGCTTTTTGTTTATTGTTTTACTATTGTTGTTTATTGGTTTCCCAAGCTTTTGTTTACTGATTTTACTATTCTTGTTTATTGATTTTACTATTGTTGTTTATTGGTTTTACTATTGTTGTTTATTGGTTTCCGAAGCTTTTGTTTATTAGTTTTACTATTGTTGTTTATTGGTTTCCAAAGCTATTGTTTATTAGTTTTACTATTGTTGTTTATTGGTTTCCAAAGCTATTGTTTATTTGTTTTACTATTGTTGTTTATTGGTTTCCAAAGCTTGTGTTTATTTTTCTGCATGTCATTGTCTTGTTTGTTTTTTCCAAAGTTTTTCTTTATTTTTTTGCAATTTTTGTTTATTGTTTTCCGAAGCTTTTGTTCATTGATTTTACTATTGTTGTTTATTGGTTTTACTATTGTTGTTTATTGGTTACCAAAGCTTTTGTTTATTGGTTTTAGTATTGTTGTTTATTGGTTTTAGTATTGTTGTTTATTGGTTTTAGTATTGTTGTTTATTGGTTTCCAAAGCTATTGTTTATTGGTTTTACTACTGTTGTTTATTGGTTTCCAAAGCTATTGTTTATTGGTTTTACTATTGTTGTTTGTTGGTTTCCAAAGCTTTTGTTTATTTTTCTGCATGTCATTGTCTTGTTTATTTTTTTCCAAAGTTTTTCTTTATTTTTTTGCAATTTTTGTTTATTGTTTTACGAAGCTTTTGTTCATTGTTTTTTGCTATTGTTTAAAAAGCTTTTGCTTATTTGTTTTGGCTTTTGTTTATTACTTTGAGACGTACTGCGGTAAACCAAAGCCGTCAAGAAAAGAACAAGGCCTTGACATGAGAAAGATGAAATCCCTCATTTAGTGACGTCACGCGGAAACCAAAGTTCCAATTTGCTTCCAAAGCTCTGGTTTGACGTCAAACACTGTCTTCGTAACATGACAGTGACATCATAAGCGGAGGGAACTCATCTCTCTAATGCCATGGCCTTGTGTTTTCTAGACGGCCTTGGCTTAACTCAATTTTTTCTGCACCGCGGCCGAGTATTAGGAGGATCTAACTTTTGCTCATTCGCTGAGACAGTCGTGGGTTCGAGACCCGGATGAGACAAAGTTGGCGTGTTTGTCTTATAGATCTAGCTTTCTCTCCTCCCTGGAAGCAATGCACAGTGATCCGGGAAGCCAATTAACCCGGCAAAAATTGAAATTTCGAATGTCGGTTTTGGAAGAAAAGAGTTTATAGGTTTCAATATAAATGAATGTAGGATTAAACTGCCACAATTTGTTTTTTTAAACATTTCTGTACTATTGTTTTAGGACTGTAAAGTGGCATTATGAACAATGCGAATTTTTGTGTGAACATTTCGTCAGTTCTAAAACATTATTAATGAATGTACAATTTTTCCAACCATAATATTAATGTGTTAAATAGACTCACAGTATTCCATAATTCGTCAAACAATAACGCTACTTGCTTAATATTTAAAACGAGGCAACATTATATGTGGATGTGAAAATTTAATTTTTAACGTGAGCTACAAAATGCTCGCTGTCACTTGCCGCCAAATGGTTTGCTGTAACAAATACCTTAAAGTGTTCCTAAAAAGGTGCAAAAAAATGTTTTTGCGGAAGCTTGCGGATGCAGAAGTATATAGGACGTGTTTTTGTAAACATATAGTGTGGCGAGTCGAGTGTGCATGCACCAAACTAACTCATGCGGTGTGTCTACAAGGCAGTTTGTGGTTTGTTTCTCTTTGGTACCTTGTAGCCGCCGCGCCGCGTTCTTTGCTGTAATTCACGACGTGTGCGTTCGTTTTTACTCCTGTTTAAGGCTTGGAACGAGGAGGGCTAAACGTATTGTTACAGGCTACATGTCATAGGTTTTGTGCATTCCTGAAAAAACAAAGAGAATTGTATGAAATTATACGTGAAAAGTGTCGTGAAGGTAGGACTCAACAACAGGCTCATTTATTAACGTTCGTTTTAGATTCTTTTAAAAGTGAAAAAATACCAGAAGATTCCAAAAGGAAGATCCGCCTTGTCGTGTCAGACCTTTGTAGCAAAATACAGTATTTAAGAGGCTAAAAAGGTGTTATTGAAGACATGATGTATTTATTAAAAGAAATTTCAGTTGGCTTGATGAAAATGTAGTATTTTCTATTTGTGATTCAGTTAGCTCTGAGACCGGATTCAGTTAGCTGTGATATTTGTGATTCAGTTAGCTCTGAGACCGGATTCAGTTAGCTGTGATATTTGTGATTCAGTTAGCTCTATGTCTTCCGCGGAAGACCTACGCCTCTCTTTCAAGAGAAGTTTTAGATCCCTTGAAAGAACAACTACCCCATCCAGAGACACCACGAACTCAAATATCAGACACTGACAATAAGGAAGAATCAGGTTCTGATAGCAGCGAATGAGAAAACAGATTACGAAGCGAGGCTTCAAGGTATTGCATTTATTGTATTTTTATTGCATTTTGCATTCTGTTTACCCTGTTTGCACTTCATTATAATTCTATATTATTTCATTTCTGAAATAATAAGCGCGTTTTGTGTGTTTAATAATATGCTACCAAAGCATACACTGCTTTTCAGCAATTATCTTATATCTGCAATAATTTTATGTATAACGAAGTAAATTTCTCCGTCATTTTTGGTCCACGCAGACGCTCGTTCTCGCTGCTGTCTGCTTTTTTGTCGTGTGCGTCCCGCGGGACAGGCACGTCACATACCCCCCCCCCCCCCCGGGAAAGAGGGCCGGGGGCATGGCCCACGGGTCAGCCGTGACCATGAATCGTTGCAGGTATTCATCCGCTGAAGAACGTGCACTTGAGAACTCCCAGTCAATCTGGTGTGTGGAATGCAACATCACACACATTTATTTTTCGAAGCGCTGTAGAAGGGATTCTCTTATTTTTCCTATCTTGCGGTGTGGAAGGAACATCACACCATTGATTGCGCGATCTTTAACGGCCGGGTCATCCGGGAAGTTCGGGCGTCATTATAACGAAGTAAATTTCTCCGTCATTTTTGGTCCACGCCGGGGATCGATCGAACCCGAGTCCACTTATTCTGGAACAAGTCGCTCTACCAACTGAGCTACGCAGACGTTTGTTCTCGCTGCTATCTGTCTTTTTCTCGTGTGCGTCCTGTGGGGCAGGCACGTCACATATGTTGAAATATAATTACATATAAAAATAATGTAGGTTACATAAAACAGCTAGAAACAATTAATTTGAGAAAATTCCACAACAAAATCAGAACCCGTGTATTTTTGCGGAGTTTTCGGTCATTTCGAATCACTGTGCAATGGTCTGAAATTTGGAGCTTTTAACTCCAAGACCTGCTCATGGTTGTTGAAAAAACCACAACTCAATTTTATGTTTTAATCTCTAGACAGTGCCTTCTCTAATTCACAGTTCCCCTTTCTGTATGAATTACTTAATCACGATGAATAATTAATGATAAAGGGTGACAAGTTCTTATTTTCATCCCATAAAAAAAACCCACTTAATTTCAGAACGTCTGTGACGTCATCAGCGTGACTAGCTTTATTTCTGTCATTTCGTAATACAATTCACTAAATTCTGCGGCTCCTGTCGTGAACACAGCCATTAAAATACCTAAGCAAATATTATTCTGAAGCTGGCACAACAAATATTATTCTAACCGTTAAGGGAAATCATCGCCTGTCAAGCCCGTATTTCCGGCTGATGATTCCGAAGCAACGGAAGTCGCACCATTATTCCAAGCCGGCAGGCACTAAGGTACACATACAAGATTCCACATGGCTGAAAGAGACGGATAAGTGAGTGCAAATCCTCAAAAATGAGGCCAGAAAGTTGGCAGATGTTCGTCGACATGTTTCTAAGCTCCAAGACAACGAGAATCGCATGGGAACACAGGATTATGGAGTCGTTTATTTTTAAACCGTATCCTATTCCTTACTTATATTTCTGGCTTTGTGCGGTAAATACTGTTACATGAAACACACATATAGGAATTCAGTGATTCATTTTGAAACGAAAGTAAACTGGGATTTCTTTATCGATTGTGTTACCGAACACACATAATTCTTCTAAACAATTCCACATCTATCACATCAATTAACGTGTGTGTGTAAAAACTGATATACTGTATCTTTCCTATTCTTTTTTACCTTTTGATAAATATTACAGATCATGAAAAGCATAACAACTGCATTTATTAAATTCAATTCTATCCTTGAACAAGGACTTCCTTGATTTTTTGTTAATGGATTCTATGTTTCTTGTTCTAAATGTTATAGCTAATGGTATCGGTAAAAGCATTTCTTGTGTTTTTATCCGTTTATTTCTATGGCCGCTGTAATTATCGCCTTGAAGTGCTTCATCTGTCTCAACGTATTTATGTCTGTAGTTGTAATTGTATCATAAGGTGGATTAATACCACCTGTATAAAGCCAAAAACCGTTTAGAGAGCGCAGTTCTCACGAAAACTCAATAATGCAAATCCAATGGTACCTCAGTTATACGTTGTTAAAGGGAAAAAGTAAAATTAACGTATAATTGAAAAAATAAACGTATAAACGAAACAAGGGGACTTAAACATGAATTACAACTCAAAACTTTTGAATCGGCGACATTTTACATACAAATAAGAAAAACGTATAAGTGAAAAACGTATAAACTAGGCTCTACTGTACGTCTGAAAAGAAGTAGATGAGGAAACTCGTAAGTATAACATTGCGTTAGTATGCAGACAGGTGTGGCGTATACTGTCTTTCTAACCTTATGTTTTTATTAAACTTTCACTTACGTAAATTTTTTGTTTCTCGGTATGTTTACCATACTGAAGGCGTCAGAACTCCCATAAGTTTTTCTTCTCTGAGATGGGACCGGCAGTCAGTCAATTCATACTAAATTATATAAATACACTGACTTTGCAACTTAGAGCGGCTGATTACGCATTTTGTTCACATCAGCGTTACTCGGTCTATGAATTTGTTCTGTGCTGCTAAGTCTTATATTGTAATTGTATTATATGCTGTTAAGTCGTCGAGTGAAGTGGTGTTATTATACATTCTCAAGTCTCCGATTGTAGTGTTGTCATACTTTGCCATTGTGGGGGTTTTATTATTCGCTGTCAAGCCTTCGATTGCAGAGGTGTTACTATTCGCTATCAGCCTTCCATGGTAGGGGTGTTATTATAAGCTATCAAATCTTTGATTGTAGTACTGTTATTATACACGGTAGAGTCACATTATTGTGACCACCATCTAATATCCAGAGTAACCGCCGTGTGCAGCGCGGACAGCAGCTAGACGGGCTGGGAGTGACTCAGTAAGGTGCTGGAAAGTGTTCACAGGTATGTGGAGTCATGCTGACTGCAGTGCATCTGACAGCTGCTGGAGGGTGCGTGGTGGAGGATCCATAGAGCGAAAAACACGATCGAGGTGGCCCCACAGATGCTCAATTGGGTTTAAGTCTGGGGAATTAGGGGTCCAGGGAAGTACTTTGATGTCTTCATCGTGCTCTTCAACCGCTCTTGGACATTTCTAGCTGTGTGACACGTCGCATTATTTTCGTGCTGGAAAATCCCTTCCGCCCCAGGGAATACAATCGGCATGTATTGGTGTACGTGGTCTTCAAAGATGGATTCAGAACGAATTCGGTCCATAGTGACTTCTACATGTACGAGTGGACCCAGGGGATTCCACGAAAACGCTCCCCAGACCATAAACCCGTCCCCACCAGCTTACGTTCTTCCAGCAGTGGTTGAAGAGTGTTTGTTCTCCGGTGTTCCTTGCCTTATACGCGAACGTCTATCCGTTCGATGAAGCAGAAAACGTGACTCATCGGAGAAGGCCATCCTCTGCCAATCAGCGAAGGTACAATTCCGATACTGCCGTGCAAATGAAAGCCTTTCCTGCCTACGCACTTTCGTTAGCATAGGTGCAGTTACCACCCCTCTGCATCAGAACCCCATACGTAGCAGGGTTCGCTGAACTGTCGTTTTAGACATAAAAACGAAACCACAAATTTTGAAAAGCCAAAAACAGAAGATCGATTAGACATAAAAAACTAAACCATTAAAAAATAATAATCGCAAACTGAATAATCGAGCCCTATACATATCCACAATAAACGATGTAAAATTAAGCATTACACTATGCTGTTGAGCTTTCTAATTTATTTGGGTGAATTTCTCCGGTTTGTGATAGTACGTAGAATATTTATTTGGGTTATAACGAAGTAAATTTCTCCGTCATTTTTGGTCCACGCCGAGGATCGAACCCGAGTCCACTTATTCCGGAACAAGTCGCTCTACCAACTGAGCTACGTTGCTGCTATCTGCCTTTATGTCGGGTGCGTCCTGCTGGGCAGGCACGTCACAGAGTGTTAAGTATTTTATTTCCATTCGGCGCTACAAAAATTCTCAGTAGCTACAACGAGTGAAGGGGAATTATATGCAACGTTTTGAGTTCTTGTCTGCTTGGGAATTGCATTGCTTATTGGTATTCCAGAAAAGGAGAAGGTGTTAAATGATATATTTGTTTGCAATAATTAAGGTTAACAATTTTAGTACATCACCAGGTTTTCATTCATGCTGTTCTAAATGAATTAGTTTACATAGAGCAACGTAAAACACAGGAATTTGACTTTCGCTTCGATATGTCCTGTTAGCGCCCAAATTGTAATATAGGTGAATAAATATTTTCAATTGATTCACAGCATGAAAAAAGAAACTAGAGCAATTAATTTAACATATTTTTGTAGATATTTGATTTACTTTGATTATATTCAATCGAAGATTCTGTCCGAATTTACTTAAGAGGTTTGATAGTCATTAGCTTTTTATAAAAGCACACACACTTCTAAATCACTTTTGTCCGGATTCTAAGTTATTTCCGTCGTAATTGCTTATTTTATTTCATGCCATCGCGTTTAGCAAGATTTTACACTGTTCTTCTCATTGTTCCGTTTTCAGATGAAGAGGGCGATATTTTATTGCAACGGGTATGCCTATTAGAAATCAATCTGCCTTTGCATACCTTTCGACGTGGATTCATTTGGAAAGCGAGAAAAATGGGAATGCTTACGCTGTGTAAGAAGAGCACATCCTTTCGTGATGGCTTGGGTTGGAGTCACGGAAATAAGATATCAGCAACCGTGCAGATGAAGAAATAAAGTAAAAACAGCCATAAGAAGTTGGAGTCAGTCAGAATGTGTCTGGAAGCCCAGAAAAAGAGATTACTCTCGGAGGGTAGTTCGAATAGAGCACATGAGTTTGGTCTTCTCTGCCTGATAAGGAAACCTAGACGCAGTGCTTTTGTGCCTCTGAAAGGAACACAAAAACAAAATAGGAAACTGAATCCAAAGAAGGATATAAATTAAGGCACTGTGCTCTGAGTAAAAGTTACGACATAGTGCATCGCAAGACGTGGCGTCCTTACTTACTTGCTAGGCGCAGAAAAGGAAAGCGGTCTGAATTTTTGCCGTTCATTATCGATCATTTTTAACGAAAATGCTTTGTATGTGAAACCCAATTTTACTTGTGATGGAATCCCGCATCATTCTGTGCTGCGGAACTAGTGCTTCCCCAATTAGGCCACGCCTACAAGGAATTATCACCGCTACTTGCCGTCGCGACATGTGCGTAATTTTGGAGTACGTCATATATACCCCCCCCCTTAGAGAAAGGCAGGGGCAAGAAATCGGTGGCTTCGGGTCCGCCGGGAACCACGCTTCAAAGAACTATCTGCGGAATAAGGAATTCTTATTAATTCCAGACGATGCGTGGAAGAAGCGTAGCACCTTTTCCGAAGCAAAGAAGGAATTCTCACTAATTCCAGACGATGTGTGGAAGGAGCATCACACATTTTCTTGAAGCGAAGATGGAATTGTCATTAATTCCAGATGATGTGTGATAAGAACATCACACATTTTTTCGAAGAACCTAACGGCTACTAGATCCAGTTTTACATTCTGGCGCCAATGTGAAACTCAAACTTGCCCTGGCTGGAATTGATCCCTACAGCCTACCGCTCCGGAGCCTAATACTCCCCAAATCAAGCTACGCCGACAAGGGTTCAGCACTGTTACTTGTCTTGATAAATGTATATCATTTCTGTAGTAAGTTACATGTATACTGAGGGGACAGAAATCATATGATACCTGTTTCCTAGGCAACTAGACGCTGCCAACCCTCTTGCTAATGGACGAACCCGAGACTACGCAGGTATATAGGTAAGAGAACATCATTGCATTTATGTGAAGAAGAACTGGATTTCAGTATAGATAAACGTCATGAGTTTGCAAAGTAATGAAAAGGGATGATAATGGGTACGCGAAGCATGTGTCACTTTGTCGCCGAGGTAGTGCAGGAACTGCAGTATCCTCGACAGTATCAAGAATTTCATAATGACATCCCATCGTGGGCGAACGAAGATGATGGATGAACGTGGCCGTAGATGACTCTCGGGTAACTCAACTGTAACGGACCGGAAAACGCTAGTCGCCCAAATCAACACCTACTTCAACAAGGGAGGTGATTTCGGCCACTGGCCAACCCCTTCTTGCTTTCTCATACCTATCCTGCTGTACAGCTCCCAGGTTGTACACCTCCACTAAAGAAAAATACGAAATACATCGTACTCGACGCTGGTTAATTACAATTTCCATAGCACGGTTGTCTCGTTTCAGTAAGGCTGCCCCATTAGATGTTAACTCCAACGCATTTTATTAACGATTGAAATAAAAATTTTTGCTCATTTTTATTCCTTTCCCTCGTATTGCTATGTTTCTTCACTTGACATAATGCTGTACACAATTGCTATCTTAGGCTGTTTTGGGATTGTGCTTTTTTGCTTGACTATACAGGGTGAGAATACAATTCCCTTATATTGTATATCTTAGGCTGCTTTTGGATTGTACTTTTTTACTTGACTATACAGGGTGAGAATACAATTCCCTTATATTGTATATCTTAGGCTGTTTTTGGATTGTGCTTTTTTGCTTGATTATACAGAGTGAGAATACAATTCCTTTATATTGTATATCTTAAGCTGTTTTCGGATTGTTCTTTTTTGCTTGACTATACAGGGTGAGAATACAGTTCCCTTATATTGTATATCTTAGGCTGTTTTTGGATTGTGCTTTTTTGCTTGACTACACAGGGTGAGAATACAATTCCCTTATATTGTATATATCCTTTATAGCATACCACTTACGTTACTTATTAAGGTTTTGTGGTAAGGCAGTCTCTGATCATGTGAGGAATGAAGATGTGTTGCCGTGGCAACATATTGTCAGCAAGGTTGAGACTAGTGTTCTTAGGCCATGTTGAATCAATGAGTGATGAGATGCTCACTAAAAAGACTTTTCAGCCCAAGTGACAAGAAAGAAAGGTAAAAGAAGGCCAGGTAAATCACGGGAGGAACAGACTGAGAAGTGTCTGCATGGGGAAAAGATTGTGAGTGTGAAGTACAGAAGGTTTTGTGTACGTCGTGTGATGGCTGTCACTGAAGCTTGTGACGTACCTGCCAGCAGTACGCACACGACATAAAGGCAGATAGCAGTCAGAACGAACGTCCGCGTAGCTCAATTGGTAGAGTGACTTATTCCGGAATGAGGGGACCCGGGTTCGAGCCTCAGCGTGGATAAAAATGACGGAGAAATTTACTTCGTTATAATAGCTCCCGGATGACCCAGCCGTTCAAGAACTCGCAATGGTGTGATGTTCTTTCCACACCGCGAGATAGGAAAAATAAGAGAATCCCTTCTCCAGCGCTTCGAAAAATATATGTGTGTGACGTTGCATTCCACACACCAGATTGACTGGGTGTTCTCAAGTGCACGTTCTGCAGCGGATAGCTGCCTGCAACAATTCATGGTCACAGAATGTCCTGTCCATCTGGCTCCTAGTACCATGCCTCGTTCAAACTCCGATAACTCACGTCTTGTTGCCTAACTCCTACTGGCGGTTGTTCAACCTGACTCACGAGATTACACCTCGGAAATGATAAAAATCTTGGCATGCGTCGAAGCATTTACACGACGGTTGCGTACGGTGCATATTTCTGTTCGCAACAGCTTTGTAGCCATATCTGCGTTTCTAAAAACCCAATTAAAATTCTTTTCCGAGCAGATAACACTCACTACGAAAGCTTTTATGTTCATTTCCTGCGCCCCCCCCCAAAAAAAAATACAAAATGTAGACGCTAGTGGCGCAAATGTTTATTTTATTTTTCCTGATATCTCTGTTCCTAAAAGTTCGATTTGGAATATTCATTTAAAGTCGGATAACATTTCGCTTCGTGTATCGTTTTGCATATGCTTTTGGATTTTTTCCCTGAGACAACGTTTCAACGCTAGAGACGTTCGTGTGTCAATTATTTTCTCCACCTTTTCTAGAAATCATGTTGAAAATGTCGTTTCATACTGTATGCCATTCTATATGGTGAATACTGCGAACAAAAAAAAATGTAATTTTTTCATTAACGTAAGCAAATTTTTCTTACAATAATATTTTTCATCCAATGAATATTTGCTCATATTTTCCGGTTTTTCGCAATTCATAATCTTACCACCAGTGGGCGTCAGTGTATATTTCTATTTGAAAGATCCGATTCTAAAATTCCCTTGAAAAAATTTTTCTTTCCGATTTTCTACGTTTTTCTTGAATTTTTCTAAATCTACTCTCTTCTTCGAGCTATTTCCCGAGTTCATTTCGTTGTGAAAAATGGTTCGTTCACAAATGTTTTCTTCAAATAGCTCAGATACTTGGCGCCTCGGATGACATTTATGTCACACTTCCTTTTATATTCCTTCCATTAATTGTTCGCTTTGAAAAAAATTTTATTACCTCGGATATCTTTCCCTATGAGGAAAAGATCCCGAATCGGACACATAATGTACATCATGTGTACAATTCGCGATCTTTTCTAACGCACATTCCTGCCTCTAATGAGAATAAATAGCTATTTCTACTTATTGAAGTTTTTTTTTTTTTTAATCTGCTTTGAAATGTTCTTTTTGGGTCGGAAAGAATGAAAAAGGCCCTCTCATTAACGCCAGAGATTTCGATGTGATCTCTCTCTCGTTTCTGTAAGGTATTAAGTTTCCCAATTTCAAATTTGCCTATCACAAGTTTTTTTTAAGGAAGAGAGTCTTCATACCTGGCAATCGGGTAATGTATTTCGTTGTTAATTAATAAATGGCTCTAATTAACGCACGGAATGACATCCCGGTGACTTTTTCATAGAATTCACTATCAGATTGAAATTTTTCGCTTAAACATTAAAACTCTCACTTCGAGTTATTTCGCGAGTAAATTAATCGTGCTTCTGAAATAAATTATTGCTACTTAATTTTTGGTTTTCTTCTTAAGCATTTTTTCCTGATGTAGTATATGGTTTCCTAGCAGATCTGTTTTATTGATGTTAAAACACAGGGGGAAACTAGATATTCAGAATATTAAAGCGGCTTTTTCCAATGTTTTCCCTTCCTACATTATCATTAAATACTTTTTTCGTACTGTGCCCTTTCTAGTGAAGGTGAATACGCATATCTTTTCAGAAAATACCAGACGTCGCATATACTTGATGAATTCCCAGAACGCCGAACGTACATTTGCACTAAAACCGTCGTTATATTCCTCCTCGCGTTGTATCTTTACTGAAAGGTTCTTTATTTTAGAAAAGCTAAAATGTTTATAATCTGCTGAATACGATGCTTTATTATTTATTATGATTATAATATGAAATCTCCAAAGGAGATTCCGAAGTAGAAGTTACGAGGGGAAAATCCCTGGAGAAATAGAATGTAATCGGAAATGATGATGTATGACGGAGAATTTGCTACAGAAGTCAAGCGAAACAATGAGAAACATGGATCGTGAACATACAGCATAAAAATAGACATGAAAAAGTCAGAGGAATTTATTACGAAATACTTAGCTCTGTAATTCAGTTATGGATTTCACGACATTTTTTTTTTGAACCACCTCATCTCGCAGTACAAACAATACAAACGATAAGCACGTGAATGATGATAAAATTCGAAATTATTTTTGATTTGTCGAAATAAGGTCATTATAGGATTTTCATTTTTTTATATGCATATAATATTTGCTATTTAAATTTATGAAAGCTGTAGTAATCTGTTACCTTTTACTCTGTTTCTGTGTTTTTTATCTTTAATATTATTTTATACATCCTTCTTTCTTCAGTGGAGAGAGAATTCTTTCCGACGAGTAATGTGTATTTCGGTATTGATAGTATTGCAAATGCAAATTTTATTCGTTTGCGCATGCATGTAAATAAGAATAGTGTTTATCTGTGTAATAGTGAATCATCAGTCTGTTATACATACAATCCCAGTGTTAAATTCTTCAGAGGAATTTAATCACGCATACTTCGCTTGATATTTAAACTCCCTTATCCAAAAGGAATGGGCAGATTCGCATATACACAGTCGTATCAGAATAATAAAACCACCAACCTAATAATGGGAATAACCACCCTTGGTGCGGAAGGCAGCTGCGGGACAGTGTGGCATGGATGCAATGAGGCCACGAAAGTTTGGCCGAGCACACGTGCACATTCGGACTGCCCCAGAGCACGGAGGTCCCGCAGAGGACGTGATTGTGGGTCGGCACGTCAAACGTGTCGATCCAAATAGTCCCACAAGTGCTCTATGGGATTGTGGTCTGGCGATTTCGCCAACTAAGGGAGAACGGAGACATCGCTGTAGTGTTTCTGGAACCCGTCACACACTCCCTTAGCAAAATAGCAGGGCGCATTGTCCTTTTGGTAGACATCACCACCAGGGTAAACGTCCAACACAAAGGGATCATGTGTTTAGTCAGGATGGACTGGTAGCCATTGTCATTCACGCTCCCCATCTACTATCTATAGTTATTAAAGAATCTTTTCCTTCACAGAAATCCAGTAATTCATGGTCTATGGTATTTGTTACTCAAACCTGAAATGAATTGCCCTGCCTGGTTCTCACTCTCCATCTACAATCTATAGTCCTTAAAGAAACTTTTCCTTCGTAGAAATTCAGCAATTCATGGCCTATGGTATTTGATACCCAAGCCCGGAATGAATAGTCCTGCAGAGTTCCAACTCCCCATGTACTATCTATAGTTCTTAAAGAAACTTTTCCTTCGTAGAAATACAGTAATTCATGGCCTATGGTATTTGATACCCAAGCCCGGAATGAATAGCCCTGTAGAGTTCCCACTCCCCATCTATTATCTATAGTTCTTAAAGAAACTTTTCCTTCACAGAAATCCAGTAATTCATGGTTTATGGTATTTGTTACTCAAACCTGAAATGAATTGCCCGTTCTCACTCCCCATCTACTATCTATAGTCTTTAAAGAAACTTTTCCTTCGTAGAAATTCAGTAATTCATGGCCTATGGTATTTGTTACACAAGGCCGGAATGAATAGCCCTGCCGACTTCCCACTCCCCATCAATACTATCTATAGTTCTTAAATAAACGTTTCCTTCGCAGAAATAGAGTAATTCATGGCCTATGGTATTTGATACCCAAGCCCGGAATGAATACCCCTGCCGAGTTCCCACTCCCCATCTACTATCTATAGTTCTTAAAGATACTTTTCTTTCGCAGAAATTCAGTAATTCATGGTATTTGATACCCAAGCCCGGAATGAATAGCCCTGCCGTGTTCCCACTCCCCATCTACTATCTATAGTTCTTAAAGATACTTTTCTTTCGCAGAAATTCAGTAATTCATGGCCTATGGTATTTGTTACTCGAACCTGAAATGAATTGCCTTGCCGAGTGCTCACTCCCCATCTACTATCTGTAGTCCTTAAAGAAACTTTTCCTTCGTAGAAATTCAATAATTCATGGCCTATGGTATTTGATACCCAAGCCCGGAATGAATAGCCCTGCTGAGTTTCCCACTCCCCATCTACTATCTATAGTTCTTAAAGATACTTTTCTTTCGCAGAAATTCAATAATTCATGGTATTTGATACCCAAGCCCGGAATGAATAGCCCGGCCGAGTTCCCACTCTCCATCTACTATCTATAGTTCTTAAAGATACTTTTCTTTCGCAGAAATTCAGTAATTCATGACCTATGGTATTTGTTACTCGAACCTGAAATGAATTGCCCTGCCGAGTGCTCACTCCCCATCTACTTTCTACCGAGTGCTCACTCCCCATCTACTAGTCCTTAAAGAAACATTTCCTTCGTAGAAATTCAATAATTCATGGCCTATGGTATTTGTTACCTAAGCCAAGAATGAATAGCTCTGCCGAGTTCCCACTCCCCATCTAGACCCAGTTGCGGAAGAATTCTATTTAACAACTTAAAAGTGTAAAAAAAATCTCGTGTGCTTAATCATACCAAATCACATTAAGAAAAGGAAGAACATTCTCTCTCAGAGACCGAGCCTGCCCTAGCCCAAACTCCAGTAAGTATTATGCAGCCCGATCCCGGGCCCGTCTCAGCACTGGTCAGTGTATCGTATTTTCCATCCCAATATTTTTGTTTTTCCGACAGGAAACCTTCCATGAGATAAAGAAAATCAAAGTTAAACCCCGCAAAAAGATCAATCCAACGAGCGTAGAATACGATGAGTTAAGTTATGTTCTTGCTTAAGATTACGTAGCTGCCTTTAACCAGCTACAAAGGTGTGTAGCAGACTGTTATCACTAGGCGACTACAAAAGTTTGATTTCGCCGACTGCCTTCGACCACATGATAATACCAGGTACGATGTAGTTGTATCGTAACAGAGCTAAACGAATGTGAACATTATATGTTAATTGACGAGTCTCAGATGCCATCGTCATCAAATGCCTTGACCACTAAGAGCCATAGCTTTGGGTGCCATTGTTGGGATAGCAGTTCGCATTAGGTGTTCTTAACAGGGACTTTGACAGCACGGCGATACAAAGAAGACGTACTAAGCCCAGATCAACTTCTATTTACGGACGATATGCCTAACATCATTTTCAGTAGCGATTCGCACCCACATAACGCTGCAATCACCAGCACCAGACGGCCGCCTCGGTGGCGCAGTGGTATAAGCGATGGCCTCTGATCATTCGTCCGAACGAGGTCCGGGTTCGAATTCCGGTCAGGCATGGATGTTGTGTTTGTCTTACGGCCCTGGCTCTTTCCCTTCCCTGGAACCAGTGACCCTAAATTAGGGAAGGGCGACTGTTTATAGCCTTTTGAGTTGCTCACGGTGGTCGTTAAACCTCCATTCCAAAATCACCAGACGATCCCACAAAGCTTCAGATCCTTTGCACGATTTCCAGATCTGTCGCCATTCGAAAAATTCATTGTGTGCGGTCATTGTAAACACGCTTCTGTGTGCGATCTCTTACGATACACTACTGACCGAAAAAGCAGCGATGCTCATACGACATTTTCACGAATGATACGTTTCCCTCTGCTCCGTTCGGTTAGGTTGCTACCTTCAGCTGATAACTGAATCATGTCTTACTCACCTGATCATCTGTCTTTTGATTTCTCGTTTCGTGGTGCAACGATTACCGTGAGCAACTTTTAGGGCTGTAAGCAGTCTCCCGACCTTAACTTAAGGCCACTTGCTGAACGGAAGGTAGAGAGGCCGCGCCGGTGGAGCAGTGGTCTAAGTGAGGCATGGATATTGTGTTTGCCTTAAGACACTGGCTCTCTCCCTTCCCCGGAACTAGTGACCTTAAATTAGGGACGGGCAACTGATTATATTTCATTAAGTTGCTCAAGGTGGTCGTTAAACCTCCAATCAAAAAAAAAATAAATAAAAGGTAGATAAAACTGGTGCCGTAAGTCAGAGACACCATACATGTTCCATCCGTGACTCAAACTCGGACCCAGATTGGAAGTTAGGGCAAAAACCAGCGCATCTGTGACTGTACTGACTTTGAGGTGGTCCACGTGACTCTGAGTAGCGTAACTTCATGATCGGTGATGCCTTATGAGTTTAACCCTTTAACGACCATGACCCAAAAATCTTGTATCAGTCTAAATGGCATAATGCCCGACTCTGTCTCTTGGTTCACTTCTTTGTTTAATAGCAACAATAGTAACTGAGGGTGACTCCTGCTGATCCCTCATAGGTTGTAAAAATTTGAAGAACAGGAATCTGACTCACTTTATACCGGAATTTCGGGCTGCTATGGTCGTCAGTATGTACGGGCGTTAAAGAGTTAAGTAGCGGAACAATGGAAATACAGCGCGAAGAACATTCCAGATGCTTGTGCACAGGAAGTTCTCATTTTTTGGCGTTAACATGCTAATTTCCGGCATAGTGACTATAGCATAGACGATAATTCACAGCAGATCAAGCCGTTGAACTCACCAGAATCTTGAACAAAAGTGATGCTAGAAGTTAATAACAGTATAACATTTAAATATACCGAGTTATCACTAAATTGTGACCACCTACGTAACCCTTCGTTTGTCTTCTTTTCGCGCTCAGTACAGCAGTTATCCGACGTGGCACTGATTCAATAAGACGCAGGAGGCATTTGGGAGGTATAACGTATCAAGTTGTATGTAATGCAGCCTTCAATGCAGGCATGGAGGTGGTTCGAGTAACCAGACACCTCGTGTCCCACAAGTGCTCTCTGGGATTGATATCGAGGGAGTTCGGAGGCCATTCTATATGCTGGGAGTCTGAATTGTCTTCCTCAAACCATTTCTGCACAACATTGGGCATGTGGTTTGCGAATGATAACCTTGAAAGACACTGTCGCCATTCAGGGAAAAGCGCAACATTGTCGGATGTACAGAGTCAGCAAACAATTCGCGATAGTGGGCACCAGTCATACGTTGCGTCAAAGTCAGCAAATAATTCTCGATAGTGGGCACCAGTCATACGTTAAAAAGCGCAGCATTGCCGGATGTACAGAGTCAGAGTCAGCAGACAATTCGCGACAGTCATACGTTGAGTCAGAGTCGGCAAACAATTCGCGATAGTGGACACCAGTCATACGTTGTTCCACGTGCACCAGGGGTCAAAGTTCATGCCAGGTAAACATGCCCCATACCATACAACCGCCTTTACCGGCTTGCACTGTATAGGCCATGCAGGATGGATCAAGCACCTCATGTAGTCGATCGAGTGCCTCATGTTGTCCATCAAGTGCATCATTCTTTCATTCCTACTGTGTGTGTTGTGTGTGTGTGTGTGTGTGTGTGTGTGTGTGTGTGTGTGTGTGTGTGTGTGTCTTGTGATGTGCTGCAGAGGTGAAGCACCAATCAAGACGGAAAGCATCAGTGATAAGCCATAGTCGGCGTGGCTTAATTGGGAAAGCATTCGGCTTTGGAGGAGAAGGATGTGTGGGTCGAATGCGCCATCGGCATAACTGGGTTTTCATAGCGTGTGTGTGTGTGTGTGTGTGTGAATCGGTAATTATTGGACCGAGAACAACTTACGAAACTTCTGAATATCATGTAAACGTCAATAGCAGCGCATTATTTCATTCCCATGTGACAAGGACAGTTTAGATAATGGAAAGCTGAATACTCAAATATTCCGGTACGATGGTGTAAATGATGATGAGGTACGTTTTAACATTTTCTATTATGAGGATTGGAGAATGCCTGGGGGCTACCATGTTGCATTCGCTGAAGAAGTTTGGAACATGCAACGCATTGTTTATGGTTAGAAATCGGTCCATTGGTCGATGATCCTGGTACTCTCACGGCCGTTTCCTAGCAGATATTCGGAGTAATCGTGTACTACGAATATATAATACTACTACCTGAATATCTCTGTTTACAACACGCCAGCACAACTACTCACAAAGCACGTTTTGTATCTAGATAGTTCGAGCAAACTAAGGGTGTTGAAATGAAATGGGCAGCCATCATAGCTATCTGACCAATCCCGCCGTTACATGTTTCGTTCGAAATGGATTCGGACAGAATTAGTTTATTCACTGTCCTCTAAGCGTGCTGCTGGTGATGACTTTGCTGGAAGATTTCGAATATCTTATGAACAACATCTAAAATTTGTTCCAAATGTGCACAAAAGGATTCGAATTGCGTTAAAAAGAAAAGGTTTCGAGATTAATTTAGATCATTTATCGGATTTTAATCTCCGATGGTTAACGAACTGGAATGTGATATCTTGCAGGTGATTAGTAAGTCCTGCCTTATAGAGACTGAAGAACAACGCATCTTGTTCCTACACTTACCGGCCACTGAATTAGATACCTTTATGCATATGTACGTATACGTCACTTACACAATACAAACTGCGTGGTCACATGCGTCATCACGTGATCTAGGCAACAATTTAAGACTGCTCATCATCATCATGAACAACCACGGGTACAATTCCCGTAGGTGTTTGTTGCCATTTTAACTATATTGTCCCATTGAAGTCTGTTCATTGCAGCGTGGCTCAGTTCTTGAAGAGTTCCACCAGTCTTTAATATCTACAGCCCACACACGGTGATGGCGTCCTCCTGCATTTCTTCCGTTTATTAAGCCAAACAGCAATGTCTTTGTCTTTCTGTCATTTTAACTCTGCAGATGTGTCCAAAGAGTCTTAGTTTTTTGTGTATGATTTTTTCGAACAGGGTCTCTTTTAGTTGCCCTCTTCTGCACACTTATTCATTTCTTGTCCTCTAGGTTCATCCGATTGGTAAGATTTTACGATAGCACTTTCATTTCATTTCATTTATTGATCTTGCTGTTACATATTAAAGTTAACAAATCTGAACAGTTGCGCGTAAACATGTAAATAACAGCAGGGAAGATCAAGGAAAAGACCTAGAAGAGATCTGACTCAGCCTTGATCTCCCTAGGTATAAGTCAAGCCAAGAGCATTCATATAACAGCAAAAAAATCAGAAAAGAAAACACAAATAGAGAACGAAGAGAAAAAAATTAAAATAGAGTAACATATCTAAGATACAACATGTTAACTAAATTAAATATCTAGCATGATATTGGATTGACAGCATATAGAGGGAATATAACATTAAAGTAATGAAATCATTAATTGTACCCTCCCTATTAAATCCTCATTAAATAAATCCCCTCCCCCTGGTCACCAAATCCTCACCTAGTAAGACACCCTGCCTTCCCCCTCAGTCGATTAATCCCTTATCAATCAACTTCCCACCTTGAATTTTTGAGTGAGTATTGTAGGTAACAATAATATCTTTTTAAACAAATTGAATTTATAAATTGATACACTGGTGCGCAAAAATTAAGGACAGGAGAAAATAGCATAATACCGGAACGAGCAGGCAGAACGGACAGAAAGACCACTTGGGAGACAGACTAGGGTCCTGTACGGTAGGGCATGCGCATATATGCAACATGACGTAGGGGAGGGGGGGGGGTAGTGTTGGAAGGGTATAAAGCACACGGGCGGTGTACACTCAGAAATTCGGTGAAAGCTATTGCACGGTGCACATAGGTTTGAACGACGTCGAGTCGCTGCCACCGTGTGATATGGCCAACAGGCAATCCAGTATACGACATCAGGATGCTTTTACCCGAGGTCGCGTCATTGGGAATTTGAAAGAAGGTCGAAGAGCGACTAGAGTGTCCGAGGAGTTCGGGATCGCTCACAGCATCGTTTCACGAGATTGTAGAGCCTTTCAAACGACAGGAACAGCTGTCCGAGAGTTTAGCAGTGGTCGTCCACGAGCAACCACGGTGGCGAACGACAGGTATATTTTCCTACAGACGAGAAGAGACAGACGGCAGACAGCGGGAGAAATTGCAAGGCACATGCAACAAAAAACTGGACGTCCGTTATCGCGTTTTACCGTGGCCAGGAGGCTGCACAAAGGTGGTCTATTTGCACGACGACCAGTACGGTGTGTGCCATTAACGCTTGCTCATCGGAGACGGCGGTTTCTGTGGTGCCACGAACACAAAAACTGGACACATCAGCAATATGGTCGAGTTCTCTTTACGGATGAGAGCCGATTTAGTCTGACGAGCGATTCTAGAAGTATACACATATGGAGAGAGCACGGAACATGCGATCACACCTCCAACATCATCGAAAGGGACCGGTTTGGAGGTGGCGGAAATTTCGTTTGGGGAGGTATCATGCTTGATAGCCGTACTGACCTCCACATCTTCCAAGGAGGTTCAGTCACTGGTGTCCGCTATTCTACCGAGGTTCAGCTGCCTCACGTGCGTCTGCTTAGAGGTGCTGTGGGTCCAAAGTTCCTCCTCATGGACGACAACGCTACACCTCATCGTACAGTGGCTGTCGCAGTGCTCTTCGAGAGTGAAGATATTCAAAGCATAGATTATCCCGCAAGGTACCCGGACCTAAATCCAATTGAAGGCGTTAGCCTCTGATCATTCGTCCGAAAGGGGTCCGGGTTCGAATCCCGGTGAGGCATGTGTTTGTCTTACGGCACTATCTCTCTCCCTTCCCTGGAACCAGTGACCCTAAATTAGGGACGGGCGACTGCTTATAGCCCATTGAGTTGCTCACGGTGGTCGTTAAACCTCCAATCAAAAAAAATCCAATTGAATGCGTGTGGGACCTTCTCGGCAGACGCTTGGCAGCACGTCACCAGCTTCCAGCAACGATTCCGCAGCTGCGATTGGCGCTACAAGAGGAATGGGCCGCGATGCCTCAACAGCTCCTTGACAACCTCGTCCTCAGCATGGACAGACGTTGTAAATCCTGCAACGCAGTCAGGGGTGATCATATCCACTACTAAAGACTAGATTTTTCTTGGCAGCCGCCTGTCACATGGATGTTTCTGTCTTCTGTCCAGTTGTGCTCGAAGCTACCTTTTCAATAAAATGCCTTTGTATCCTTTGGATTCCTTGTGGACGGTTTTGCTCCCTTGTCTCATATTCTTACATCTTGGAGATCTTATGGTATGATTTGAGTCGATGTGGAGAACTTCTGCACGACATTACATTCGAAAAACCGTCTCGCCCTTAATTTTTACACGCCAGTGTGTTAATTCTGCAGGCAAATGAGTTTCAGAACTCTGGGCCAGAATAATCTATAGGCTTTGTGTAGTAGTTTGTGTTGTAAGTGTAGTAAGTCTCAACAAACTTGGTTTCGAATATCATATCGGTACGTAGCAGTATTAATTTCCATGAGATGCTGACCAAAGTTCATTTTAATTCGTTTATACATTATTTTCCCTAAGTTAAAGCGAAACAGTTGCTAAATTGTTAGAATGTTGTATTTGTTCGGGTTGGCTCTGGAATATCTGAACATATTTTGGCCTGGTAAGTTACCTCTATTTAAGTTATGTTTAAGATCTACAGTATTAATCTAATATATTTATTTTGGATAATTTGTAATTGATGAATGTTAATAAGGGTTGTTTGACCCCAGGATAGTAAAAAGTAATCAAAATGTGGATGAATTCATAATTTTAATGTTTTCACAGATAGCTTTGTTAGAATGACTAATTATTTCTATATTTCTGGATTTTTTCTTTGATAAAATTTCTATATGTAGATTCCATTTTAAATCATTGTGGGGAACAATACCTGTATAGGTAAGATTATTAACTAACTCAATCTGAGCATTATTAAGGGGGAAGTTAAAATTAAGAGTTTGGTTAGGTTTTTGTCTGGAAAAAAGTAAAGCTTTAGATTTATTGTAAACTTTCTTTCAAAGACAAGTATCCTTCTCTCTGATTCCTTTGTTAATGTTCAAGTCTCGCATTCATATAGCATGCTGCTGAAAATGCATGTCTCGAGAATGCTTAACTAGGTTTTGAGGCTAATAGCTATGCTCTTCCAAATTTTATCCATGGATTTTAATAGTGTTATAGCCTTTGCAATACTAATTAAAATTTCTTTTTTTGGTGTTTAAGTCATATGTTATACAGTTTCCGAGATAAGTAAATTTTCCACATTTTCAAGTTTTTTGCTTTCCAGAATGTTATTTATCCCTTTTGCACCAAATACCATTTTTTTGTAGCTACATGACATTACCGATATCGTATTAGAGAAAGCAATTCTGTTTTTTCCTTTATCTCAATCAGTGCTCTTAAAAAGTAAAGTATGCTGCTGTAAACACAGCTCATCTAAAATCAAATCATTTGAAAACATCCTAAACGGAGCTCAAAAATTTGCAAATCCATATTCAGAGGAGTCCTTGTCTTACAAATTTCAGTTCTAAAAATCCCTATGAGTTGCTCTTCAGCTAAGAAACAGGCTGTCCTCCAAAATGGGAGAATGTTACGCTAGGTAACAGTCATTGAATAATGTACAGGATGAAGAGGAAACTGATGCTATAAAATGATTCATAAATTGACGTTGCACAAACAACCCAGTGACTTCTGATAGCGTAAGGCATAAAACAGTCTGCGAGTTATTTTATAACAGCGAAGGAAACAATTTGTATAAAAAATGAATAGAGCAATTCCGTGAGAATTGGCAGTCTCTGATTTAAGAGCCATTAAAGAAGAAAAGACTGAACAGAAGAATCAGAACTGAAAACAAAGGTAATGTTTTTATGAAACTTTCTTCCTTCTTTTATACTTCCAATGGAGCCCCTTGTGTTCTTACCGGACTTTCAAAACAAGTTCTGCACCACATTTTGGTTATAATTATGTTGCGTTTTTTTCCCTATGATCTCGCAGGAATGGATCGAATCTGATAAAATTGATTGAGGAAAGTTTATAATTAATTAATTCGCTAATTAGATGTTTATCCGTCATGAACTAGGTGTAACACCAAAGTCAGTCTTCTTGTTTTTCCCTTCTTTCGTTACATGTCTTTTTCCAAAGATCGTATATTTTAAAAATGAATTTGGACATCGTCCTTAACACACTGTACACTATCGGCTGGAGAAACTATACATCGACTAATAGGATTTTTTTTTTTAGTTGATCACCTTTGTGTTTACACCGTGAACGCCGAAGCCTTGCTGCTACTTCCGATAAGTGTACCTAATCTAAAAATAATTATTTATCCCGCCTTTGTAATCAGTGACGATGTTTTCACGAAGGCTTCACTTTTGCCTAGCGGAATTTATTTAACACAAAAATCCGAGTTTATGGAGAAAAAGAATTTCCCCACTGCATAATTAGCAGGAAAGATGTTCAGTTTTAAACTATATGAGCATTATTTGTTCTTTCCCACAGCTGGTCACTTTCGAGAAAATTTTAAAGCGTCCTTGCAAAATACGAGGACCGCCTGAAAAACAATGATTAAATATTTTGTAAAGGAATTCTTAGACACAAAATGTTTCCGACTTTGAGAACTTTTTACTGCTTTTTGTTTTCGCACAATACTAGCTTTTTCAGTGATGTTTCTCCTGTAACAAAAATTAGCATGTGCCTTCACAAAACAAAAGTTGTACCCCATTTCATTTAGACATTTCCGTACAGATGGAAGTCGTTATCTCGTATATGTGGACCTCTCGCTACATACCTTGAAAAGATAAGGAGATAAATTTCTGCAACATAATGTTTTCTATTGTTTTTGAGCCCGGTGAACTCGGCTTCAGTTCTTCAAAACATAAATTGACCCTTTAAACGGCTGGAATGAGTTAACTCGGAATTAGAAGTGTGGGCTAAACTTACACAGGGCGTTCAGAAAGTAATACCTTATGACGAAGTAAATTTCTGCATGATTTTTATGCCATTGGAGAGATTCAAACCACCAACTCTCGGCTCCGGAGCTCGAAGTGCTATCCATTATACTACAATGGCATGAGCTCACACTGCTATCTGCCTTTATCTCATGTGGGTCCTGCGGGGCAGGCACGTCACAGCTTCCATATTAATATGCAAGCCCATTTGCAAAGTATCAAATTTAAACAAAGCAAGAACAGAGCTCAGAATTTCTACTTTAATTCTCATATTTTATTTTTCTATATCTTCCCACTCATGCTCGATAAAGATACGCAACGTCCTTTTGAAAACCGTCTCAGTAAAAATATTTAATTTATTTACGAACCATTTCCTCGTAGCAGCTTGAAAATTTTCGTTACAGGTGAACTGAAGAATTCTTTTCAGATGTATTTTGAGAGCAGAAACAACCAGCAATCGGACGGAGCCAAATATGGGCTGCAAGTAGGGTGTTCAAGAACTTTTAAGTCGATTATCTGTATGCCTTTGAAGTGAAAGCACTGGCGTGGGGTTTGGCGTTGTCATGTTGCAGAATTATTGACTTTCTTTCCTACGCACGCGGTTTGCCTTTACTTTAACTTTTTTTACATGTACGTAACTCTCAGAGTTGATAGTCGCACTTTACATGTACTCCTGATGAACTCTTCCTCTGTAGCCCCAGAACACAGTCAGCGTCGTGCACATTTACGTGCAGAAATTCGAGTTTTGAATTTTTTCGCTTGAGGAGAAGATGGGCGTCGGTATTTCAGCCATTGATATTTCATTTCTGGATTTTAATGGTGAACCCATCGACCTTACATATAGGTAGACTGGGAATGACGTCACAATTTCTGGCTCCAACATCAGAAAGGGAAATATCACGTGATCTTAGTCAAAAATGTTAAAGGAAAATTCCACAACTTGTAACCGGTGAGAAAGGAATTCAATGGACCTTATTCATGTGACGTCAGAAGTGGATTTCTGCGGACCAACATGGCTGCTGATTCAATGTTTTTGCTATTTAAGTATCCCTTACTGTTGGCTAATTTTTACGATCCTAACGTCATGAAGCCTGCAGATAAATTATTAGAGCTACAGGGCAAAGAAGAAGAAATTAATTTCTTAAAAGAGCAAATCAAGGTTGCAAAAATATACCAAGAAAATTTTGTGTTCGATGTTTATTTCGCAGGACGCAGGAGTGCATCGCCGTTAGTCTTCGTCTGAGAAAGTGTCTAAGTTCGTATCCCGGTGAGGCATGGATGTTGTGTTTGTCTTACGGCACTGGCTCTTTCCCTTCCCTGGAACCAGTGACCCTAATTTAGGGACGGGCGACTGCTTATAGCCCATTGAGTGTCTCACGGTGATTGTTAAACCTCCAATAAAAAAAATCGCCATTCGTGATCATGAAGTTTTTAATAAAGCATTTCTCCTACATGGTATTTTAAATTTTCATGTTCTTACTGTCAGACATTGTCGAAATATCTGAAACATAAACTTGGGAACCATTTTTTGCAAAACAAAACATTTAGAAGCCCCCCACAGACAAATACGCAATATGGAAACAAACTAGGGTTCGAACGCTAGGCAATCTGCTTAAAAATTAAATCAATGCGTAACATTAAATAAAAGAGTAGTTATAAATATGTTTATTTTATTCTTTGAGGAAAGTAGAACTTAATTAGTAATTTACCGATCCAAATATTCCACAGTTTTCTGCTACCTTTATTTCGATTTCTCTTCTTTCATTCCTTTTTTTTTTTTTTTTTTTTTTTGAAATTGAAATTCGAGGGAATACTACGAGGTTTCAACTGCCTTTGATTCGTAATGTCATAATATACAAAATCTTTTTTTTTTTTTGAAATTGAAATTCGAAGGAATACTACGAGGTTTCAACTGCCTTTGATTCGTAATGTCATGATATCCAAAATCCTTTTTTTTTTCTGAAATTGAAATTCGAGGGAATACTACGAGGTTTCAACTGGCTTTGATTCGTAATGTCATAATATAAAAAATCTTTTTTTTTTTTTTTTTTTTTGAAATTGAAATTCGAAGGAATACTACGAGGTTTCAACTGCTTTTGATTCGTAATGTCATGATATCCAAAATCCTTTTTTTTTTTTTTCTGAAATTGAAATTCGAGGGAATACTACGAGGTTTCAACTGCCTTTGATTCGTAATGTCATAATATACAAAATCTTTTTTTTTTTTTTTTTCTTTTTTGAAATTGAAATTCGAAGGAATACTACGAGGTTTCAACTGCCTTTGATTCGTAATGCCATGTTATCCAAAATCCTTTTTTTTTTCTGAAATTGAAATTCGAGGGAATACTACGAGGTTTCAAATGCCTTTGATTCGTAATGTCATAATATACAAAATCTTTTTTTTTTTTTTTTTTTTTTTTTTTTGAAATTGAAATTTGAAGGAATACTACGAGGTTTCAACTGCCTTTGATTCGTAGTGTCATAATATCCAAAATCTTTTTCGTTAAAGTGGACACAACATATTGGAGAGTGCACATTGGGATGGAAATCACCGCGTTTCATTTTACACAGCCATTCCTTTAACAATTTCGTCTTTTTCAGAGGAAAATTAAGGAATGTTTTTCCTTCCTCTACACAATTTAGGTTGCAGAATTTATTAGCACAACCACACGATAAGCAAATGCTAGACATGTTGTTAATAAGTTTACAAAAATTGGGATTTTCCTGAACCACTGCAACGTAACGCCATGTTAAGCAGTGGGAAAAGGCATGTAAACAAACTGTTGCTGGTCCGCGGCTACGGAAAAGCTTTCCAATGATGCAAAGCGAGATGAATAAGGTCCATTATTAAGCAGATTCTATGTCTCTATGGCAATAACATGATTCCAATCTCCAGTGACTTTTGATAACGTTTAGTATGAGCCACCATTCCACCTGAGTTTTCCATATTTGCAATAATGATTATTACCATATACGGGAAAAAAAAGTCAATATTGAGCTTCAATTCCCAATCTAGAAAACGTGTGCCTGTAAAAGAAAAATATAGTCATTTGTGTTAAAAATGAATCTAAGTGTTTTAAAATTTTCACAAATATCCATCGCAATTTTCTAATCATGACCTATAATCATGTCTACTTATGCACATATAATATTTTAAGTACACTTACTCTGAGTACGGCAACGTCATTTCGGTATATTTTACGTAGTATTTATTTAAGTGTGTGCTATAACACAGTAAATTCCTCCGTCATTTTTGTCCACGCCGGGGCTCGAACCCGGGTCCCCTCATTCCGGAACAAGTCACTCTACCAATTGAGCTACGCGGACGTTTGTTCTGACTGCTATCTACCTTTATCTCGTGTGCGTCCTGCTGGATTGAGAGACTTGCTATTTTCCCCCATGGATCGATTTGTTGTAACGACAGTTCTCCATAATATATTTCCAATCATTGGAAACATTTCATGACTAAAAGACTTCAATCATCCGCTAAAGGAACCTTACCAGTACCGAGACCTGAGGGCATAAATGTTAATAATTAATCACGTTGTAAGATCTAATACTGTTTGATTGTGTACCTTCTTTAAATGGGTGGTAGCCGATTCAATCATCCGCTACAGGGACCTTACCACTACCGAGACCTTAGGGCACACATTTTTATACTTAATCACTTTGTAAAATCTAATACTGTTTGATTCTTTACCTTGTTTAAATGAGTGGTAGCCGATTCAATCATCCGCTACCGGGACCTTACCATTACCGAGACCTGAGGGCATAAATGTTAATAATTAATCACGATGTAAAATCTAATACTGTTTGATTGTGTACCTTGTTTAGATGGGTAGTAGTCGATTCAATCATTCGCTACCGGGACCTTACCATTACCGAGACCTTAGGGCACACATTTTTATACTTAATCACTTTGTAAAATCTAATACTGTTTGATTCTGTACCTTGTTTAAATGAGTGGTAGCCGATTCAATCATCCGCTAACGGGACCTTACCATTACCGAGACCTGAGGGCATAAATGTTAATAATTAATCACGTTGTAAAATCCAATACTGTTTGATTGTGTACCTTGTTTAAATGGGTAGTAGTCGATTCAATCATTCGCTACCGGGACCTTACCATTACCGAGACCTTAGGGCACACATTTTTATACTTAATCACTTTGTAAAATCTAATACTGTTTGATTATGTACCTTGTTTAAATGAGTGGTAGCCGATTCAATCATCCGCTACCGGGACCTTACCATTACCGAAACCTTAGGGCATAAATGTTAATAATTAATCACGTTGTAAAATCTAATACTGTTTGATTGTGTACCTTGTTTAAATGGGTAGTAGTAGATTCAATCATTCGCTACCGGGACCTTACCATTACCGAGACCTTAGGGCACACATTTTTATGCTTAATCACTTTGTAAAATCTAATACTGTTTGATTCTGCACCTTGTTTAAATGAGTGGTAGCCGATTCAATCATCCGCTACCGGGACCTTACCATTACCGAGACCTGAGGGCATAAATGTTAATAATTAATCACGTTGTAAAATCTAATACTGTTTGATTGTGTACCTTGTTTAAATGGGTAGTAGTCGATTCAATCATTCGCTACCGGGACCTTACCATTACCGAGACCTTAGGGCACACATTTTTATGCTTAATCACTTTGTAAAATCTAATACTGTTTGATTCTGCACCTTGTTTAAATGAGTGGTAGCCGATTCAATCATCCGCTACCGGGACTTTACCATTACCGAGACCTGAGGGCATAAATATAAATTTTTACTCACGTTGTAAAATCTAATACTGTTTGATTCTGCACCTTGTTTAAATGAGTGGTAGCCGATTCAATCATCCGCTACCGGGACCTTACCATTACCGAAACCTGAGGGCATAAATGTTAATAATTAATCACGTTGTAAAATCCAATACTGTTTGATTGTGTACCTTGTTTAAATGGGTAGTAGTAGATTCAATCATTCGCTACCGGGACCTTACCATTACCGAGACCTTAGGGCACACATTTTTATGCTTAATCACTTTGTAAAATCTAATACTGTTTGATTCTGTACCTTGTTTAAATGAGTGGTAGCCGATTCAATCATCCGCTAACGGGACCTTACCATTACCGAGACCTGAGGGCATAAATGTTAATAATTAATCACGTTGTAAAATCCAATACTGTTTGATTGTGTACCTTGTTTAAATGGGTAGTAGTCGATTCAATCATTCGCTACCGGGACCTTACCATTACCGAGACCTTAGGGCACACATTTTTATACTTAATCACTTTGTAAAATCTAATACTGTTTGATTATGTACCTTGTTTAAATGAGTGGTAGCCGATTCAATCATCCGCTACCGGGACCTTACCATTACCGAAACCTTAGGGCATAAATGTTAATAATTAATCACGTTGTAAAATCTAATACTGTTTGATTGTGTACCTTGTTTAAATGGGTAGTAGTAGATTCAATCATTCGCTACCGGGACCTTACCATTACCGAGACCTTAGGGCACACATTTTTATGCTTAATCACTTTGTAAAATCTAATACTGTTTGATTCTGCACCTTGTTTAAATGAGTGGTAGCCGATTCAATCATCCGCTACCGGGACTTTACCATTACCGAGACCTGAGGGCATAAATATAAATTTTTACTCACGTTGTAAAATCTAATACTGTTTGATTCTGCACCTTGTTTAAATGGGTGGTAGATGATTCAGTCATCCGCTACCGGGACCTTACCATTACCGAGACCTGAGGGCATAAATGTTAATAATTAGTCACGTTGTAAAATCTAATACTGTTTGATTCTGTAACTTGTTTAAATGATTGGTAGCCGATTCAATCATCCGCTACCGGGACCTTACCATTACCGAGACCTGAGGGCATAAATGTTAATAATTAATCACGATGTAAAATCTAATACTGTTTGATTGTGTACCTTGTTTAGATGGGTAGTAGTCGATTCAATCATTCGCTACCGGGACCTTACCATTACCGAGACCTTAGGGCACACATTTTTATACTTAATCACTTTGTAAAATCTAATACTGTTTGATTCTGTACCTTGTTTAAATGAGTGGTAGCCGATTCAATCATCCGCTAACGGGACCTTACCAGTACCGAAACCTTAGGGCATAAATGTTAATAATTAATCACGTTGTAAAATCTAATACTGTTTGATTGTGTACCTTGTTTAAATGGGTAGTAGTAGATTCAATCATTCGCTACCGGGACCTTACCATTACCGAGACCTTAGGGCACACATTTTTATGCTTAATCACTTTGTAAAATCTAATACTGTTTGATTCTGCACCTTGTTTAAATGAGTGGTAGCCGATTCAATCATCCGCTACCGGGACTTTACCATTACCGAGACCTGAGGGCATAAATATAAATTTTTACTCACGTTGTAAAATCTAATACTGTTTGATTCTGCACCTTGTTTAAATGGGTGGTAGATGATTCAGTCATCCGCTACCGGGACCTTACCATTACCGAGACCTGAGGGCATAAATGTTAATAATTAGTCACGTTGTAAAATCTAATACTGTTTGATTCTGTAACTTGTTTAAATGATTGGTAGCCGATTCAATCATCCGCTACCGGGACCTTACCATTACCGAGACCTGAGGGCATAAATGTTAATAATTAATCACGATGTAAAATCTAATACTGTTTGATTGTGTACCTTGTTTAGATGGGTAGTAGTCGATTCAATCATTCGCTACCGGGACCTTACCATTACCGAGACCTTAGGGCACACATTTTTATACTTAATCACTTTGTAAAATCTAATACTGTTTGATTCTGTACCTTGTTTAAATGAGTGGTAGCCGATTCAATCATCCGCTAACGGGACCTTACCATTACCGAGACCTGAGGGCATAAATGTTAATAATTAATCACGTTGTAAAATCCAATACTGTTTGATTGTGTACCTTGTTTAAATGGGTAGTAGTCGATTCAATCATTCGCTACCGGGACCTTACCATTACCGAGACCTTAGGGCACACATTTTTATACTTAATCACTTTGTAAAATCTAATACTGTTTGATTATGTACCTTGTTTAAATGAGTGGTAGCCGATTCAATCATCCGCTACCGGGACCTTACCATTACCGAAACCTTAGGGCATAAATGTTAATAATTAATCACGTTGTAAAATCTAATACTGTTTGATTGTGTACCTTGTTTAAATGGGTAGTAGTAGATTCAATCATTCGCTACCGGGACCTTACCATTACCGAGACCTTAGGGCACACATTTTTATGCTTAATCACTTTGTAAAATCTAATACTGTTTGATTCTGCACCTTGTTTAAATGAGTGGTAGCCGATTCAATCATCCGCTACCGGGACTTTACCATTACCGAGACCTGAGGGCATAAATATAAATTTTTACTCACGTTGTAAAATCTAATACTGTTTGATTCTGCACCTTGTTTAAATGGGTGGTAGATGATTCAGTCATCCGCTACCGGGACCTTACCATTACCGAGACCTGAGGGCATAAATGTTAATAATTAGTCACGTTGTAAAATCTAATACTGTTTGATTCTGTAACTTGTTTAAATGATTGGTAGCCGATTCAATCATCCGCTACCGGGACCTTACCATTACCGAGACCTGAGGGCATATATTTTAATAATTAATCACGTTGTAAAATCTAATACTGTTTGATTCTGTACCTTGTTTAAATGGGTGGTAGCCGATTCAATCATCCGCTACCGGGACCTTACCATTACCGAGACCTGAGGGCACACATTTTTATACTTAATCACTTTGTAAAATCTAATACTGTTTGATTCTGTACCTTGTTTAAATGGGTGGTAGCCGATTCAATCATCCGCTCCCGGGACCTTACCATTACCGAGACCTGAGGGCATATATTTTAATAATTAGTCACGTTGTAAAATCTAATACTGTTTGATTCTGTACCTTGCTTAAATGGGTGGTAGCCGATTCAATCATCCGCTACCGGGAGGTTACCATTACCGAGACCTGAGGGCATAAATATTAATTTTTACTCACGTTGTAAAATCTAATACTGTTTGATTCTGTACCTTGCTTAAATGGGTGGTAGCCGATTCAATCATCCGCTACCGGACCTTACCATTACCGCGACCTGAGGGCATAAATGTTAATAATTAATCACGTTGTAAATTCTAATACTGTTTGATTGTGTATCTTGTTTGAATGGGTGGTAGCCGATTCAATCATCCGCTCCCGCGACCTTACCATTACCGAGACCTGAGGACATAAATTTTAATAATAAATCACGTTGTAAAATCTAATACTGTTTGATTCTGTACCTTGTTTAAATAGGTGGTAGCCGATTCAATCATCCGCTACCGGGACCTTACCATTACCGAGACCTGTGAGCATAAATATAAATTTTTACTCACGTTGTAAAATCTAATACTGTTTGATTCTGTACCTTGTTTAAATGGGTGGTAGCCGATTCAATCATCCGCTACCGAGACCTTAGGGCATAAATTTTAATAATTAATCACTTTTTAAAATCTAATACTGTTTGATTCTGTACCTTGTTTGCATGGGTGGTAGCCGATTCAATCATCCGCTACCGGGACCTTACCATTACCGAGACCTGAGGGCATGAATTTTAATAATTAATCACGTTGTAAAATCTAATACTGTTTGATTCTGTACGTTGTTTGCATGGGTGGTAGCCGATTCAATCATCCGCTACCGGGACCTTACCATTACCGAGACCTGAGGGCATAAATTTTAATAATTAATCACGTTGTAAAATCTAATATTGTTTGATTCTGTACCTTGTTTAAATGGGTGATAGCCGATTCAATCATCCGATACCGGGACCTTACCATTACCAAGACCTGAGGGTATAAATTTTAATAATTAATCACGTTGTAAATTCTAATATTGTTTGATTGTGTACCTTGTTTAAATGGGTGGTAGCCGATTCAATCATCCGCTACAGAGACCTTACCATTACCGAGACCTGAGGACATAAATTTTAATAATTAATCACGTTGTAAAATATAATACTGTTTGATTCTGTACCTTGTTTAATGGGGTTGTAGCCGATGATCATATACCTTGTTTGATGGCCACTCTTGGCATGGTTGCCGATGATTATTCCTTTTTGAACTTTGGTCAAATTACTACCTCTGCCGATTGTGATCACGTGAGGCACTATGATTCATCTTTTCTGGCCGGCCGCTTATATTTCCCTCTGGTCGACTTTGTCGCGTGCACTCCGCGACGCATCTGGACGGATACATTGTGATTCCGGGGATGCCATATTATTCTGATAAGACCGTGTAAAAAATCTTAACTCAAAACAGTGCAGGAGTTATCTAAAACTGCGCAGTTAGTAAAGTTGGTTAAACTGCGTGGTAAAGGTCATCCAAACCGACGAACGACGCCATTGGCTTTACGAAAGTGTAACACCACTCTCTCCTTCCAAACTCAGGCAATGTTGGAAAGTCTGTTCCTTCCGTACTAATGATTAAAGCTGTTGACTTAACGAAAGGTGACACTATTCTCTACCACGAAAACTCGTGTTCTTTCGAATCTCTTTGCAGAATTGTTTTAATGGCTTAGACATCGTGCCACGGAGAGTCACGATGTCAAACACATAGAAATCCTCCGACAACAGCCACTAGAGAATACGCATAAATGTTTGCAAGTCCAGCAAAAAATGCCATAAACCTTGTGACGTACATACCTCAGGAGTGACGCTCAGGTAAATACCACGACGCTAAGGGGAAGTGTGACTGGTTCCAGGCTCATGACGAGAGATGTCTCCGTTCTTCCTTGGCCGTCAAAATCGCCTGACCTCAATCCCATAGAGCACTTATGGGACTATTTGGATCGACAGGTTCTAATTGCCGACCCACAACCACGTCATTTCTGGTACCTCCATGCTCTTCCGCAGTCCGAATGGTCACGTGTACCTCGGTTGCCTGTGGCACACGTGGCCATTGGCCTCATATGCCCATGTCACGCCAGGGACTTATTGTGTCAATGAGACCCCTGACAACGAGGTATGAGGCATTGTTTCCATGCCTCATACCTCATTGTCAGGGTCTCATTGTGTCCATGTCACGCCGTCCCGGAGCTGTCATCCAGGCCAAGAGTGGTTATTCCCATTATTAGGTAAGTTGTCATATTATTCTGACAGGACACACTGTATGTGGCGTTGGTTACGCTTACTGTCTAAGATGCTCCTTGGGCATTTCTGAACCTTGTAAACAAAAATTGAATAAGTAAAAAATCTAGGGTTTTGCTCGGGCTCTTTTAAGTTACAAAAACATCGGATAACTTCTAAAAATTCATTTAGGTGATTTGCCCGCTTTGAATTAAAACAAGGCATACTCGAAATTGTTTTTTGCCCTTCCGAACATCAGTCGTTTGATGTTCCTGTCCTTATCTACAGTAATCGAAGTAGTCTAAAACTTTTGTTCGGTAAATGGGCACTTTAATATGTTCGTAAATTGAGATTTCAGAAAAAAAGAAAAAACGATTCACGTCAACCAGCATGAAAAAGAACATGACCTAGAAAGCAGAAGCTTTACAGCCTAGAGCTTGATTTCTTTTTTACAAAATACAAAGAGAAATTATCAGTGCGTCGCTTGTAATCTCCGTTGAATACCTTCATAAAAGTTTTTATTGCTAACGGATTGCGGACGGAATTTGAAGGGAAAACCTCACGGCGATATGGTCCCCTAATAGGCAAAGAATGCCATGAAAGTTTTTACAGCCGAACTTTATTTTATGATTCATAAAACCAAAAGTTCCGCAGTCAGCACTTTCTTTTGTGAGCATTTGACTGATACATTTTAATCTGTGAGAGGAAAATTTTACCCTCTGTGCTCAAAGTTTAGCTTCGTCTAAATTTCGTAAAACTTACTTTAAGTTTGGAATTGTTTTAAATTCGCCAGATGAAAAGTTATTTCGCTGGATCAACCAGAACGAAGAAAAGGAAGCGTATTTTACCACCTCTCGTACGACGACTTGCACTCCTTGTTATCAACAACACCAGTTTTTCGTTTTATACTATTTATGCATGGAACGAAAGAGTATCAAATTAGTGAAAGAAATACGGGATTACACCATAGTACAATACAAATCTGGAAGATGTGAATCCGTTTATTGGTGTAAATATGACATGGATGTTAAATCAGATATTATCCAAAAAGTTGAAAAGTTCGTCGTCTGGAGCGGAAATCGAAACCGCATCTCCCGGACAGCGCCCAAGTATAGTAGCTAGAAGAGATAGCGTGTCAAGCGCTTTTGCCGACGGGTTTTCGAAATCATGAAATCAGAGAGGACGCTAAAGAGAGCTTCGATGCTATCGCTGTAAACTATGATCCTTGGCATACGTGTTTCTCCTTTACTGCAGTACAGTAATTTTATTAAAATTTTTGCAATCTTTTTTTTTAATTAAATCCTGCTGTTATACTAAAAGTGATTAGTGTATTTTATGGATAGGTATAAGTGAATAAATATCCTTCCAAATCGTATGTTTTGGAAAAGCCTCATTAACTTATTCGGAAATGCATTGTCTGGCATTGAATCTACTTGTCACAAGGCTGGTTAGCGCAAATACATTACTGGAGGCATATTTTCTCCCTAATTATTGGAATGTTTTGCCCAACAATCGTATTAAATTCTGTTCTGGTCCTATTGCTACTCTTTTCGGTATCTATACAGGACACAAAATGTTTAATTACGTGTTACACGATGCTGTACTTAGGCCTAATCTTTCCATGATGAAGTTTACAGAACTTTGGACAAAAATAACAGCAACAAAAAAAAAACCCCACCAAATTTCAATAATTTTAAACAAAATGCGATGATACACTGGCGGAAAGTGAGAAAAGAACACCAAGAAGGAGACGTCTGATACCAACGACATTTATACAGCATAATAACGGAATATAGAGGATAACGTGATCAAAACATTATGGCAAAATACAGCTGTATTTTCTGGTAAACTGAAAAATAACATTTCCATGTAACATGGTTAGTACGAGGTTGAACCGCCATGAACTGCGTCACACTATGCAATTCCGGCATGGAGTCTGTCGTACAGATGTTGGATGTAAGTTTGGGGTATTGAGTTTCAAGCATCAACCTGGAAGCGTAAATCGGGGATGGTCGTGGCTTGCCGTGGAGACCGGATAAGTTGTTGCTCCATAAAATCCCACACGTGCTCAATGGGGGACAAATCCGGTGAACGTGCAGGCCATGGAAGTTGTCTCACACCCTGAAGTGCATGTTGCGTTTCACGTGCCGTGTGTGGGCGTGCATTATCTTGCTGGAAAATACCACGATGGACCGACCTTACAAATGACACAACAACGGGCTGAATGATGTTGTTGAGATAGGAGGTGCTGTTTAACGTACCCAGTACAAACACTAGTTATGTACGGGAGTGATAGCTGTCGTTCCCTACCCCAGGAGACCAGGTGTAGGCCCTGTGTGTCTCTGGAAGATGCAAGAAGGGTGGAGATGCTCCCTGTACGTCTGCGAACACGCATACGGCCATCGGAAGCTCCCAAGCAGAATTTGCTTTCATCGCTGAACACGACAGATCGCCATTGCGTTCTCCAGTGCAGACGTTGGCGACACCACTGCAGCCGTTCCTGACGGTGGGCTGAAGTCAGAGGTACACATGTCAGAGGCACACGTGCACGTAGTCCTGCATCCAGTAGACGGTTGCGGATTGTTCGCACAGTCAACTCAGGTGAAACGGCAGCTCGGATTTGCGTCGCAGTGGATGTTCTGCTTGACAACGCCGCTCTTCTTATGCGTCGATCGGTCCGCTCATCAGTCCGTCTGTGACTCCCGGTTCCTCGTCTTCTCGTGTGGGAATGTTCCTCGGACCATCTACGCCATCATCGTACCACCACCGATACTTCCAGTCCAGTTCGCTCCGCAATACGACGATACGACCACCCGGCCTCGCGGAGTCAGACTAGACGACATCGCTCAAAGTCCGATAACCGCTGAAATCGTACACGTCTTCCATGTCCAGGCATTGCAGCTTCTTCAGGGTCTTCGCACGTGTCCGTACGCCGACGACTGATTACATTCACTTCGCCGTACTCCTTAAATACCACCGACGATAATTTGCATATTATGCCATGCTGTGGCATAAGCGCTCACCTGTTGGTTCCGAAATTAACATCACACCTACCTAAACTCGACCCCATTAACACATGTAAATTTCATGATTGTCCGCCAATTCCTTCTTGGTGTTCTTTTTTCACTTTCCGCCAATGTAATTACTGAGTGGCTGACAACTTGACTTAGGTCAAGTTAAAAAATCATCCGATCGGCCTTGCCTCATCTTTTGGCACGGGAAATAGTTATCTTTTGTTTACAGGAGCTGTAACCACTGTTGCATCCAGATACGAAACACGTTCTCAATGTTACACTTATTATTACTACTTTTCATAGCCGATATAACAAACAAATAACCTTTTCAATCGCTATCCACCAAACACGCCATAGAAAAGCAGGCTAATGTTTCGAAATCATAGCATCAAAATTCGCAGGAGCGCCATCTCGCGGTTTCATAAAAAGAGGGAACTAAAATTTAAACAGTGAGGTATTAAAACAAGGCACAGTATCTCTTAAAGATACTATAGCCCGAGTATGCTAACCACTACACCACCCGAACAACGAAGTTTCCAATTAATTTGAATATAAGCATCAAAGGATTCGCTAGTCGAAGCAACCGGCATTCATATATAGCGAATCTGGAGGTTGGGATTCATTCCCGTGACTGCCCGGAGGCGCAGAATTTTAATGAATGAAATACGGGATTTCCCCATTGTACAATACAAATTTGGAAGATGTGAATCCGTTTATTGGTGTAAATATGACACGTATGTTAAGTCAGATAATATCCGAAAACTTGAAATTTCGTCATCCTGGAGCGGGAATTGAACCCGCGTTTCCCGGTTAGCGCCAAATCGGAAACTTGAAACTTGGTCGTTCTGGGTGGTGTAGTAGTTAGCCTACACCGACGCTATCCGGGAGACACGGGTACGATTCCCGTTCCGGTACGACGGAATTTTTTAGTTTTCGGGTATTATCTGACTTAACATCCATGTCATATTTACACCAATAAACGGATTCACATCTTCCAAATTTGTATTATCAAATTAGTTTTAAAAAATAACTTTAACTAACTCAGCCTGTGATCTCGGGAAGTTGCTGTAGCGGCACCACATGCATCTGTTTTAATCTAGTTCCAAAAACTTTTACATAAGTGGATGGGTCCATAACTGTCCGGAAATTATTTATAAAATACATAAAAATAATTATTGGAAGCTTACAGGGAGATCACTGTTTCAACAGAATTCGCTTGAATTTTAAGCCATTAGAACCAGTGTTCACAAACTTATGCTCTCAGGAAAAAAAAATCCTTTTTGCTAAGGCACTAACCACACACACATCACCGATTCCTTCACTTTTTGGTTCGTGACAAATTGACGGCTTCATAAGCTCCTTATGACTGGTGCATGGTCCGAAAGGGAGAGGTCAAAATCATAGTGTGCTTCAATACTTGAAGATTCCTTTACCGGAGAGTTTCAGTGGTGTGAATAACAGTGTGCGGACCGGCATTGTCGTGCAAAAACAAAACGTCTCCCGACAGTAGATCTTGGTGTTTGCTTGTCACGTAGCTTTTCCTGTAAAGAGCGCTTTTCACTTATGAGTTCTTACCTGAAAATGTTCTAATATTGTCATCTGTGAACATAGGAAAACAGTAAACAGCATCTCTCTAGTTGTCGGGAAAGTTTTGAAACATATTTTAGGTGCTGATACGGGAAGTTTTCATTCACACTTCTGACATTTACTCTTCTGTTCATAATAGGGAATTCTTGCTTCGTTCCTAGTGATGGTTCGTCACCAAAATAGACGTTACTTTCGTTACCATAGAGGTCTAAAAAACTCTAGCAGATGTACAGGGAAGACCTTTTTGTGCAAAGATGGAATTAGGTGTTCGAACTGCAGTGATGAATTCCCCATTTTCCACACACGAACTATTCTGGAGGGTTAGAATGCATCTACATCATTAGAACTTTATACTGTCTTTGGGAAATTGAACCTTGCTTGGGATCTGCAATGGAATGAGGCTTCTGTCGACCCAAAGCACCCTAATTTTCGACAGGTGTAAATATCATGAGCGTTGTTTAAAACTGTTGGTTCAGATGTTTTCAATTCTGTAGTTAACCGTAGACAATTTCAAGCGTCTGTATTGTATCAAACGACTTCAATATTTTTTCACATTTACGGAAAAATGAGCTCCTCGTGTCTTTTATGACGAGAACCACATATTTCTTATCTTTGCTTCGGGTCTTGATGACAGCCATCTGCAGTTCTTACGGATGTAGAACTAATCTCCATTACTAATCTGAGACCGATGGTTCCAGCAAAAGGAACCATCCAGTGTGCAGTAGCGCAAGCGCATCATATCTGGGATTCAAACCGAGGCTCAACTCGGACTACTCTCATGAAAGCAGCGCCTATAACCACTCGGTCATCGAGGCGCCCTAAGATCTTCATTAGTTGATTTCTCCCTTCTGCTCCTGTTTTGACCAAAACTTGCAGTATTAACATTCACATTTCATATCCGTTTCTGAATAGCCTTTTGTCCACTCCCTTCTTACGCAGATACCTGATTATCAAAAAATGCCCTAACTCTATAATTTCACCCGGATATTTTGTTACTTTCTGCAACAGCATAGAAAGAAAAATATCCAAAAGAATCGATGCAAACAAGCAGAAATACACTATATTGACAAAAGTCACCGGACACCCCTTCAAAAGGAAATGAACGGATTCGCTGCGTTGTTAAGATGCGCGGTACAGCTGCAAATGGTATAAAAACAAGCCTGAAGCTGACCGCGATCATATCACACTGCGAGCTTGAGTGAAAATGTCGCGGTGATGGGAGAGAACTGACTTTGAGAAGGAAAGATTGTTGGACGTTATATTAATAGGTTGTCCATAAGAGAAACCGAGAGGCGTTCAAACATACCGAAGTCAACTGTTTTGGATGCACTGAATAAGGTGAAGACATATGGCGCGCCTGAAGCTGCAAAACGTACCGGCAAACCAAAGGAAGTTATTGATAGGGCACGTCGAAGCCTCAGGAGAGTCCTTACAGCTAATCGACGGAGTACTGTACAGGACCTCAGTGTACAGGTGAGTAAAAATCCTGGAACCTCGGTACATACACATACCATTTGCAGAGAACTTCATTCCTTAGATTACCTTGGTCGTGCAGCTGCTCATAAGCCTTTCATCTCCACTCGGAATGCTACTCGTTGTTTAGCATGGAGTAAATAATTTTTTATCGTAGATCTTAGATCAATGGAAACGGGTCCATTGGACTGATGAATCCAGATACACAATCCATCAGTCGGATGGCCGTGTGTGGGTATGGCGGCAACTGGGTAACGCTATTTACCAAAGTGTACTGTTCCTACGGTCAAGTTTGGAGCTGGCAGCGTACTCGTATGGGTGTGTTTTTCGTGGTATGGTCCCTGCCCATTGGTTATTGTGGAGAAACCTGTTAACCAGCACGTCTACCTCGATATTCTGGACAATTGTGCCCTACAAACTCTGAGGAAATACTATGGAACCGAGCCTTGTTGGTATCAGCAGGATAAGGCACCAAGCCATAGCGCAAGGACTGTTACGGCGTGGTTTGACGATATTTCCGTATCGTGTGTGGACTGGCCAGCACAGAGCCCTGATCTTTATCCCATAGAGCACCTATGGGATGAATTAGAGCGCCACCTAAGAAGTTTGGAACCAAGGCCAACTACTAAGCAACAGTTAGCAACAGCATTATGTACTGCATGGCAGCGCATACCTATCGCTGTGTTGCAAAACCTTGTCGAAAGCATGTCTCGGCCGCCCCGGTGGCGCAGTGGTCTAAGCGATGGCCTCTGATCATTCGTCCGAAAGGGGTCCGGGTTCGAATCCCGGTGAGGCATGGATGTTGTGTTTGTCTTACGGCACTGGCTCTCTCCCTTCCCTGGAACCAGTGAACCTAAATTAGGGACGGGCGACTGCTTATAGCCCATTGAGTTGCTCACGGTGGTCGTTAAAATTCCAATAAAAAAAAAAAAAAAAAAAAAAAGCATGTCTCGAAGGGTCAGTTCATGCATTAAGGCCAAAGGTGAACTGACACCGTACTGATGTATGTCAATAAATGCTCTGTTGGGTTTTTTCTAGGTGTCCGGTGACGTTTGTCAATGTAGTGTATCTGATCCGGGCATGGAACTTATCAACTGACTTTTGTACAGCTGTGGAATTAGTGAAATGCATAAATTATGTGAAAATGGAGTTACGGAATATTTCTCCGATCTCCATCAAATGGAATACTTCCACTTTTCAGTATAATGCCTTTACTACAACGACCGATTGAAAAATATTCACATCTACACACAGAAGTGTACTTCTGGTGACTTGCTGAAAACCATTGGAGTGTGACCAGAATCAATAATGGTGAACTTAGAATGTGAGAGGGGTCGTAATGAACTATCCGCAAAGATACGTAGTAAGAGGCAGTCGAGAGTGGATTAAAAAAAATCAGCTACAATCCCCAGAATTCAGTTATCACACGAGTCAAACGAAAATGTTAAAAGTGCGAAAAAAAATTCAAAATACAGTGTCAATTTCCTGTAATTTAGCAATGTTTTTACCAAGACTAAAATATTTTCTTAGAGGTGGCAGCACGGTGCAGACAAGCTTAGTGACGTCACAGTAGCAGTGTAAAGTTGACCGCCCCATTTGAGACATGCACCAAATGGGAGCAACGTTCTGTCATTCGTTTTTTGAGTAATGAAGGCGTGAAACCTATTTAAATTCATCGTTGGGTAAAATTGCAGTATGGTGATGCATGTCTATCACTTCAGCAAGTGTACGAATCGATTAAGAAGTCCCGAAAAAAATCGATTAAGAAGTCCCGAAACGAATCGATTAAGAAGTCCCGAAAAAAATCGATTAAGAAGTCCCGAAACGAATCGATTAAGAAGTCCCGAAACAGCCTGAGCTCTGTACCACATTCTCCTCAACCCGGTCAGGCACAGAGTAGTGACACCAGAGCCCAGTTGAAAGCATTGTGATGGGAAATCTTCGAATGATGGTGGATGAAACAGCCTCACTTTTGAACATCGGTCATGGTTCGGCGCATCACATCATCCATGATGTGCTCCAGTTCAACAAAGTGCTTGCAACGTGGGTGCCACGCCAGCTGATTCCAGAATTAAGAGAGTGAGCAATGAAATGGCGCCATCACTCCTTAACAAAACCGAAGACGCTCCGCTCGCAGTCAACTGCGGGGAAGGTTATACTGACTCTTTTTTTGAAATAAACGAGGCGTAATTTTGGAGCACTATATGCAAAGGGGGAAAAGTGTAACCGGTGACACGTATGCAGATCTTATCAGGAATCGTCTTCGACCTGCCATGAAATCCAAACGACGTCAACTTCTGAGAACTGGTGTCTCGTTGCAGAATGACAAGGCTCGGTCCCATGCTGCCAGTGCAACGGTTGCAACCATACAAGACCTGCATTTTAACTGTGTTCTACATCCGCCATATTTACCAGACCTTTCCCCAAGTGATTTCCACATCTTTGGACCAAATGAATTAAAATTTCAGTCCATTGTGAGCTACATATAATACTGGGCCTCCATCCTCTACGAAACATACGCCAGCGTCGACTGGGTTCGCTAATGACGTGTATTTAGCACAGAGCCACATTATCAGGTTAGCAGCGGACAGAGATTGATAAACGTGCTGTTAGGGTGCTCCCGCGCTATTTTTGTAATAAATAGCTTAATGTGTCAGCGTCATCGTGAAACATTTGTGCATGGAACAGCAGCAGCACTGCACGAAAGTGGTTGCGTCGTTTCCAGCTGAAGATTCACCAATCTCGAGGACAAGCCGAGGTGAGGACGTTTAACAACTTACAATGCTAATGCCGTGGTTGAAGCTGTGACAGCGAACTCGTTACTAGTACTCGAAAATTAGCAGTTGAGTTGATGTCTTTAAAATCCATCATTGTTTGTCAAATGAATAAACTTGGTTTCTCCTCCAGGGGCCATCAAATTGTTCCCATGAACTGACATCCCAGGATGCAAAACAACGTGCCACTCTCCGTCCCACATTGCTGTCAAATCCACAGGATGTCAGATTTTAACTTCATATCGTCACAGGTAATCAAAATCGGATATCCCTACGTTACCCTTTCAATGGCCGAGGGCACGGCAGGAAATGGGCAAAGAGGACAGTTTGAGAGGATAGTTATGCTGTGCATTTGGCCCAATTGTGAGGCTCTTTGGCACTGCGAACTCCAGCCAGATGGTCAGGCTGTGGACGGGGATCTCTATGCCGGACAACTGCAGCTGGTCTATGATACTCTGCTCCAACGCTAACCATCGCTAATCAACAGGACCCGGGTGTTGCTGCAAGTGATCAATGCTCCAAGTCATACATCGAGAGTGACCCGCCGGAAACTACAGGAATCTGTAGGGGCTGAAATCCTACCCCTTCCTACTAAAGTCTATTTCGCTCCATTTCCCGACCAATATCGAAGTGCTGTTTTTACAAGGACGGCAGTTAACTTCAGTGGTGGATGTGGAATCCGGCACGGTAATTTGTTTTCGAAACCTGCCCAGTACACTGTTAAAAATTTGGAGATAGATTGCACCAAAAAGTGGTGCTACACCAGCTGCAATACTTTCTGAGAAAAGATGCACCGTTATGTGTTGCAAACAAAACCCAATAATATGGTGCAACCTTACACCACTTTATGAGGTGAGGTTGCACCAGAATGTGGTTTATTGTTGCTCCATGAAATGGTGCAATCTTAAACCAACAAATGTAAGGTTGCACCATTTTATAGTGCAACCTTACTCCATAATACGGTGCAAAGTTCCACCGCTTTTTGGCGTACGGTTTCCGGAATGTGGTGCAGCTGTTGTAGTTCCAGTTATTGGTGCAACACATCAACAAAATTAAGTATAGGCTTTTTGCATTACTGCTTTATATATAAAATATTTTGAAAACAAGGTTTCTGTGCACAGTTCCAAAACGTTTGTGTTTACTTCATCAATTTAGGGAAATAAAAGGCTCCTTTCTTTTTTCTCTTTAATTTTTTTCTCACATATTCGAAAGATTTTAATCTTCATTGCTTATGTTAGCACATGTGGTCTCAATTTCAAGATGAATACAATAGGCCAATTAATGCCGCAATTTGAGCTTGCTATACTACATTTGAAGCTACTTCCATGGAAACCACCTCCTCAGAAAAAATAAAATTGTATTGTTCTACATGTGGCTAGGTACAAATATGGCATCAGAAAGTTCAACGTGTAAATATTTATTGCATAAATACCATATATACATATATATATATACTATTTTAATTTTAATTCTCATTTTCCGTTTATTTCTTGGAAAACAAAGGGATAAAGATTAATGGAGATTATCTAACCCACCTTCGTTTTGCTGATGACGTAGTCATTTTTGCAACTACCCCATCAGAGCTGCAGAGTATGATCCAGGAACTTGCTGACAAGAGTAAAGAAGTGGGATTAAAAATGAACTTTCAGAAGACAAAAGTGATGTTCAGTACTTTTACAAGAAATGAAGATTTATTGATTGATGGAGAAAAGCTGGAGATAACAGTCACGTACGTTTATCTTGGACAGCAGATATCAAGTGAGGGTCACATTGATGAAGAAATTAATCGGCGTACAAAACTTGCCTGGAGAGCTTTTGGAAGAAACAGCATAATTTTCAAGAGCAATATGCCATTATGTCTTAAAAGAAAAGTGTTTGATCAATGCATCCTTCCAGTGCTTACGTATGGTGCAGAGACGTGGACCTAACTAAAAGAGACATACAAAGGCTTCAGACAACTCAAAGTAGCATGGAGAGGTGCATGCTTGGTGTAACCAGGAGAGATAAAAAGAGGAACTCGTGGATCCGAAAAATGACAAGAGTGGAAGACATCATGATCAGAGTTAAATCCATGAAATGGCAATGGGCTGGGCATACTGCCAGAAGGACAGACCATCGATGGACAGCCGAAATTTTAGATTGGATTCCAAGGGACAGGAAAAGACCCAGAAGAAGACCACATGGGAGATGGGTGGATGAAATTCGAAAGTATGCGGGAGTGACATGGAGGAGACTGGCACAAGACAGACTGTTGTGGAGGAAACTTGGGGAGACCTTCGTCCAGCAGTGGATTGATAATGGTTGACAATGATGATGATGATGATGATATGTACTACAGAATTTATTTTCATCACTTACCTTATTAACTTGAGTGATCATTTCTTTAAAATTTTCCAAACTCACTGTCACTGTGACGATAAAACCAACATGGCAGCACAACACAGCATCTGTCTCCTTCGGATGACTTCATGACGAAGACGCATGCGCAGTTTCCTTCCCTGCACCAGAATGTGGAGCAAGGTAACGCTGCTTTAGCCGCATTTGGTAATTTGCACGAAAACTTGGTTTAAGTCAAACGTTTTCATGTACCACTTTATGGTGCAAGTGTGGAAATCGCGCCAGATCATGGTGTAAGTGTCAGATGCTGCACGATATTGTGGTGCAACGTTGAACTGAAACTTTTAACTGTGTAGTGTTGCCGTGGGATTGTGTCTGGTGTAACGTTAAAAAGGGACTATGGGAAACAATGGCCTGTATTTTGCGAAATCATTTGAGTGTTTAGGTCTTTCTTAGCGTCATTAAACTGTCCAGCTGCGTACCTGAAGAATTTTTAACTCACTCTCGCATGTACTTCTATTTGCAACTGTACTTGCGCTACTAAAAATTCCATAGACAAAAATCTTTATAAATGTTATATCATTCGTTATGGTAAAGATTCCAAACGTTATCAGCTTTGAATAATGCACATTTTCCGCTAGGAGTGCATAGGTATCATACTTGTTCTTGCTGCCATTGCTGCTTCCAAAAGACATCTTCGAAAAATTATTTTTCCATTGCATGGCTGCATCTAAGGATAACATTTTCCGTTTATTTCTTTTACTCCTTCATAATTCATATTTCTGATGGTAGGGGCGTGAGTTTGTACTTCAATTTGAAATAATATTTTCTCTTCTGGATCTCCGCTTGAAAAGAAAAAAGATTCTAGACCTAACACCCACTACGAAGGAGAACATTTAGCGCTGATATATTTTTCAAATACGGCTCAGTTTTCCGAAATAGTTTGGCCGACTATATAAATATATATATATATATGCTGGATGAAGGTCTCTCCACGTTTCTTCCACTACTGTCCGTCTTGAACCTGTCCCCTCCATGTTACTCCGGCATGCTGCTGGTTGAAGGTCTCTCCAAGTTTCTTCGACAACTGCCCGTCTTGAGTCAGTCTCCTCAGTGTCACTCCGGCATGCTTTCGAATTTCATCCAATAATCTCCCTTGTTGTCTTCTTCTTTGTCTTTTTCTGTCCCTTATAATCCAGTCTAAAATTTCGTTGTCCATCAGTGGTCTGTTCTTCTGGCAAAATGCCCAGCCCATTGACATTTCAGGGATTTTACTCTGATCATGATGTCTTCCACTCTTGTTATTTTCCTTATCCATGAGTTCCTCTTCTTGTCTTCGTATATATATATATATATATGGACAACCGAAAGTTTAGACTGGATACCAAGGGACAGAGAAAGTCCAGAAGGAGACCACATATAGGAGATGGATGGATGAAATTCAAAAGCATGCCGGAGAGTAACATGGAGGAGACGGACTCAAGACAGACAGTCGTGGAAGAAATTTTGGGAGACATTCATCCAACAGTGGCTTCATAATAGTTGAAAATGATGATGATGTTATATTTGTAACGGGCACGGTTCACTATGAAGAAAACTGCGCACACAGTGAATTTTAAATAATACCCAGCTTTTTTGTGAGCGGCCATAACGCACTTCCTTTTTCGCTGATTAAAAAAAATGATTTTTTTTTTTTGTCAGAAAGGATTCAAAGATTCACTCGAGGATTAGATACCATCTTTTTTGTTAGGTTATTCTTATCATTTGTTTGACTCTGTCACTTAGCTTTCCCATTCTAACATGTAAATCAGATAGGATTAATTCCTTTATTCCAAGTTTAATTTTAATCCCTTCACATATCTTTGAACGCCAAAAAGGCTTCAAATGTTCAAGGCACTCACAAATTTCTTACAGCTCTCTCTAAAGGATCCATATCGGCAAACAAACTGTGTGGACATCGGCTTTGTCTATCATCTTTTCCTTACTACCCTTGCTTTAAATAATCATTCATAATGACTTCAAGAACAAAAACGATGATCATAGAATAAACTGATTTACGTACGATTTATTCTTTCGTCCTTCTTCAGAGAAAGCATTTCATACAATCAAAAGGTATATAGCACGCATTCTGAAGTGTATCAACTCCTGTTCCGATCGATACACACGGTGCGACAGGAAAATCTATTTAACTGCGGAAAATTCTTAGAGCCCTGTGGGAAAGTTAATCTCCGAAATGATGTCATACCACTCAACTCAGAGCTTTCACTTCAACTTTTCTTTGTTTAGAGATTTAACCATCATTGTGGACAGGTCTAAGTGTCATACGCAGTCGCAAATTCCTAGTTTGGAACAACTGGTTGCAGAGAGAAGGGCGGCACTACCGCCAGACAAACAAACCGCTCATGTCTCATCTGGGACTCGAACTTGGGACCCTCGGAAAAACTGATGTAAGCCAGCGCTTAAACCACTCTGTCAGCGGGCGTCTCACTTCCCTGGAAAAGAAATCCGTTTGTCAACCGGAGGGTCACATAATTAGCAGATGTTAAAAAAAGGAATCAAGTTGCAGAAATGAACGAAGCGTTTGGAAGTACGCGAGTTAGACAACAGAGCTCAATAAACAGTGCAAAAATATTAAGCGCTCAAATATTCATTTTTCCATTTTTTGTTTAACTTGTTTTTATTATTTCTTTAATTCCTTTGTAGAATATACAAGAAAGATGACACCGAATTTTCGGGTGTAATAAGCACGTCTTTTGAATCCGTTCTGACGCAAATTAAATTTATCAAAGCTATTCAAAGTCAATGGAACTGGTATGGAAAACATAGTATCTGATGGAAGAAAGACGTTTTTCGATCGGGTTTTTAATCCCTCAGATATTGCTGTAAACGGAATCGTGAGCTTACGCCCTCTGGTTGAAGACTTGTGCGTTAAGAAAAACATGAATTTATATGAGAAATATTTCGCACCGGAAACGCTCTCCAACACAGAAAGAATTTTTCAAATCCGACTCTTAGAAACAGAGGTATTGTCAAAAATAACACGTGACTTCATGGTAAAACCATGCATTATTTTAGGAAGAAATAATTCTCAAAAGGTTTATCCATATGAGCGGTATCGGTCCAGGAAAAAACAAATTTAGTCGAGTTTTCAGAATCCCAGATTTTGCTGCAAATGCATCAGAAGCAGTATAAACACTTATGTGCCCTGGTGGCCAAACCATTCTTTACCAAACATTAGAAATTATGTGAAAAATATTTTCCATCAGGTTTTGTATGCGATACAGGACGAATTTTTCAAATCGAAGTTTTAAGAGCAGAAATGACGGAAAAAAGGCAATTTACTTTTGTGCCCCCTAGCGTAAAGTCTATGATTTACTTGAAAATTTTGAATCTATAGGGTAAACATTTCGCATCGGAAACACTATCCAACAAAGAAGGAATTTTTCAAATCGGACTCTTAGAAGTAGATATATTGACAAAAATAAAATATACATCTACGCCCCTGGTGTAGAAACCATGCATTATTTCAAGAAGAAAATGTTCCTAAAAGGTTTGTTGACATGAGTAGTATCGGTCAACAAACGACTTTTTTTAATCGAGATTTTAGGAGCTCATATTTTGCTGCAAATGCATCAGAAACGGAAATTAAGACTTACGCCACCTGGTGGCTAAACCATTTTTTACAGAAATTAGAAATTACATGCAAAGGCTGTCCCATCAGGAGCTGTATCCGGTGCAGAAAGTATTTTTCAAATCGGAGACTTAGAAACAGAGATATAGGGGGAAACGCAATTTACCTATACGCCCCCTAGCGGAAAGTCTACGAATTACTTGAAAAATTTTTAATTATATGAACAGCATGTCACACTGAAAAGACTATCCAACAAGGAAGGAATTTTTCAAATCGAACTCCTAGAAGTAGAGATATTGACAAAAATAAGATATAATTCTACGCCCCCTGGCGGAGAAACTGTGAAATATTTTAAGAAGAAAATATTCCTCAAAAGTTTATAGATGTGAGTGGCATCAGTCCACGAAATAATTTTCTCAATCGAGATTTTAGAAACTAAGATTTTATGGCAAATACATTAGAAGCAAAAATTGACACTTACGCTCCCTGGTGGCCAAAGTATTCTTTACCAAAAATGTGAAATTATGTGGAAAATATTTTCCATCAGGAGGTGTATCCGCTGAAGAAAAAAGTTTTCAAATCGGAGGTTTAGAAGAAGAGTTATCGGGAAAAACGTAATTTACTCTTACGCCCACTAGCGAAACATCTATGCGTAATTTGAAAAAGTAACTATATCTAAAATACTCTTCGACAAATGGAATCGAAAGATAAATTATTTTTTCAATCGGATGTTTAGAAGCAAATATGTGGAATAAAACGTATTTTTGAATTGGACATCATCTGCATTTACTAGCGGCGAAATTGCACATTGTAAAAAAAACAACCGAAATAAAGGATCATCATTCGCATGTTTCAAGCTTCCCAATGAAAACAGAATTTTTCAAATCGGACTAATAGTTCCAGAGATACCGTGGGTACATACGGACGGACAAACCGATAACATAGCACGAACATTTTTACAAAAGACGTGCTGAAAATGCACGAATTTGGGCTTCAAAATTTCAGGTGTTATATTTGCAGTTTCGCGGTCATAAATATCACCGCTACCAATTAATTTTCACTTCATCTGCTAGTGTTATTGTTGTCAAAATACCTCCGTTCCTAAATGATGATATCAAGCAGCTTGCACTGTGAGTATCTGTCATAATCTATAAGTACGAGGTTTCTTATTTTGTCATTTCCAATGGGTGCACAAACCATTGCATAGGAAATTTGTTCTCCATAGACTGCTTTTTTTTCTGTCCCTTCTTCGGGCATTTTCTGACTTTTATCACTCATACAGAGTGTGACGTACTACAGATTTGAATCACGTGTCAAGACGACAAATCCGCATTCCGCTCGTGTAGTTTAGTTGGGATAGGAACTTACTCCAGAGTGAGCGGGGCCGGTTTCGATCCTCGTTACGCACAAATTTGTGTTTTCACAAGAGGCCGAAGCATCTTTCGCCCGTAAACACCACTGAATGCCAAACAAGCCTCCAATCGATTCATACGCTATCATTGAAATCGTCCTAGATGATGTGTAAAAGTGAGAAGCAAATTACTAATATTCGTGTTGCCAGTAAATCAGCTTTCATCAAACTAGAGATCTGGGTAGGCCTTAATTTAGGAAATCTGGTCCGTTACTAAGTTACAAACTAACAGACCGCTCCGGTCCAATGTCGCGCAGTGGTCCAAGCGCTAGTTTCATATCATTCGCCCGAGATGGGTCCGGGTTCGAATCCCGGTTAGGCATGAATGTTGTTTTTGTCTTACAACACTGGCTCTCTCTCCTTCACTGGAATCAGCGGCCCTAAATTACGGACACGCGACTGCTTATACACCATCGAATTGCTCATGGCAAACATCGTTAAACCCCCAAACAAACGAACAAACAATGATCCGGACTAACTGCTAACTTTCAACAGCCCAGTCGTCCCTCACGGTGACGTATAACTCTAAATTATCTATCTTTCTTGTACTTTTGTTATTGTGTAAATTATGTTACTTCTTCGTTACATTTCTTTCTGAACGGCGCAAAAGAACCTTCAAGTTTCTTTATAACTTTTGGCAATGACTGACAGTGAGTTGCAGTAAATAAAATTCCACATCTTGTGTAAAAAAGGGTGTATGAGAGTAAGATAAGATACTCCTGCAAGTCAAACCGCATGTAATCTTCGATATTACTTCATTGCTAGGATTGTGTACATCGAATGAATGTCAAAGTCCCACATAGTACAGAATATTTCGTATATGTCACAAGTACGTAAACATTGAGACTTTTCAGATACGTTGCGCAATGTAACAGTAATGTTCTAGAAACCTTACGGTTACATCAAAATGTCCTCAAACGGTACATAACTTTGAAACATAACCGGTATGTTTCAGTGAAAGGTCTTTGTAACTTCAACATACCAACTACATGTTACTCTTACGTATTTGAAAGATATTTGGACATCATATTACTGTTACGTATTTACTACGTTGAACTTTATAGTTTTAATAAACTTTGTAAAATCACAATAAAAAAGGACGGATCATAAACGGCTATATAGCGCATAAAAAAGTAAGTGTGGTTGGATGCCAAGTGAAATAAAATAATGTCAGAATGCCAGGACATTACAAGAAAGACAATTTATTGTGCTCTGAAATCCAGAAGGCTTTGGAACGTGTTCAAGGGACAAACAGGCCAATTTGTGCACAATACGTAAACGTGAAAAAAATGCAATTACCGTCCGCAGGCTTTCCGGCGTAAGATGTCAATACGGGATATGGCCACCATGGAGGGCGATGCAAGATTCCACACGTCGTGTCATGCTTTGCACAACATTATCGAGCAGCTGTTGGGGTAATTTATCCCATTCCTCTGTCAGTGCACGGATGAGGGTGTCCTTGTTTATTGGAGGGCATTGGCGACCAGCAAGACTCCTCCCCAAAGCATCCCACTCATTTTCAATGGGATTCAGATCTGGAGAACGTGCTATCCATACGAGGCGTTGAATATCCTCGCTCTCAAGACACTCATGGACAGCGACTGTTTGATGACATGTTGCGTTGTCGTCCATGAAAATGAATCTATCACCGACAGCACCACGGAACATGCGAACATGAGGTAGCAGAACATCATTAATGTATCGTTGGCCAGTCATAGTCCCAGTTGGAAGCACATAGAGGGACGTACGGCCATTGATCCTGATGCCAGCCCATACCATGACACTACATGTCGGATATCGGTCCCTTTCCTGTATGTTTGCTGGACAATATGCAGTACCACTATCACGCCAGATCAGTTGTCGTAGACAATCAGACGATAGACTGTATCTACTCTCATGTGAGAAGAGGACAGCAGACCAGTCGTTATCAGTCCAATTGCGATGTTGATGGCACCCTAGCAAACGGGCGGTACGGTGACGTCTGGACAATGGGATGCACACAACAGGACTGCGGACGTATAGTCCTCCTTCATGCAAACATCTAGCGACAGTTTTTCGGGAGATCCGCTTGCCAGTAGCAGCCATAAACTGATTTGCTACCTCACTAGCTGTGCTGCGCCGGTGTCTTTTTGTTGATAGCACTATGTACCAATTGTCTGCAGGTGTCGTACTGCGAACACGACCTCCCCGTGACGTTTGCTACACTCTCCATTTGTTTGAAATGATTTTCAAAGCCTTGAAACAACACTGTGGCTGACGTCGAACTCCCTGGCAACATCTGTTATTTTTCGCCCTTCTTCAATCTTGCCAATAATACGGCCACGCGTAAAATCATCTAGGTGATGTCGGGAAGACATAGTGAAAATTGCAAGTTCGTCAATTGATTCTTTCCCTTTCAACTTTGCGTTTGAACAACAACGGTCAATACGCGTTAAATCCTTTATATCTCTTATCAGCGCTATGACGTCACGAACAAGTTCGGCAATCCAAAATTTGCATACGCACAACACGTCTTACTGTATCCCGCACTTATGCTAATTTCCACATTTTCCTGCCTTTCATTTTATGGTTGCAATCGTTGCTATTGTCATTCTTCCTTAGCAATCGTCCGGCAGGGTATAAAACAATAGTATCGGTGAATGCTATTTTTGACGTAACCGTAATGTACAAAGAGTTGTTCCAAAACAGATGTTGCTGAAACGTAATTAAAAGATATCTGTGAAAGTGTAACGAAAATGAGAGATTGCAATATTATTGATACATATCTGAAAAGTTTTGCGCTGTGTGGGGTGCTACCTCATGATATGTTTCTCGTTGTCGGTGCTATGGTTTGCAAGTGGATTTGTGTCTGTTCCCCGATGTTTCTCGCCTTATACGCCAACGGCCATCCGTTCGATGAAGTAGAAAACGTGACTCATCGGAGAAGGCACTACTCTGCTAATCAGCGGACATCCAATTCCGATACTGCCGTGCAAATATAAGCCTTTTCGGCCGATGCACCTCCGTTAGCATAGGTCCAGTGACCATCCGTCTGCATCGGAGCCCCATACGCAGCAGGGTTTGCTGAACTGTCGTTTTAGACGCACTTCCGGTAGCCCCCTGGTTCATTCGGCCAGTGAGTTGCTCCATTGTAGTGTGCCGATGGGCTCTCACGCACCTTCGAAGCCGACGTTCACCTCTCACATCAATGGCACTTGTTGCTCCACAGTTTCCACGTCACGAATTCGCAGTGGTGGCATTTCTCCAATCACGATACACTCTAACCACAGCAGTACGCGAACAGTTCACAAACTGCGCTGTTTCAGAAATATTGCCATCCTTGTCCCGAAAGCCGATAATCATCCCTTTTTGCAAATATGATAAATCGCACCTTTTATCCATGACAACATGTTTTCAGAATGCCTACAGCACACCTTATATACTCTCCATGCCAGTTCACGACACGTGCCTTCTTTCATTGGCTACGCGTTGATGACGTCAAGAGTAGGTGGTGGTCACAATAATGTGACTCGACTGTGTATAAGCTACTTTTCATATCATAAACCTGTGTTGGCTGTAACAAACTAAATAAACGCTTTGAAACCTTACTCGACCAGCTCATTTCAACTTTTCGATCTGCAGGTTGTAGATCCACGTTCCAAACTGACTGCTCAATTAGAACTGAGCCTACCTGTATTTTTTGTCATTTGTTTGTTTTGTGTTTTAACGATCACCAGAAGTTCTATAAGTTGTCGTCCGTCTTTCCTTCGGGTTTTTCATTCCAGGGAAGGAAGAGAACCAACTCAGTAATACAAACTCACCCCCAGGCCTCCATTAGGGATTTGGAACGGGACACAGCTCTGACGACTCGCGACAAACATGGGCCTCTGACTACTCGTTTACCTGAACAACCTAGCGGAAGAAAAAAATATAAAAAACATGCATTTTTTTTTCCTCGGATTGAATGGTACCTGATGAAAAAATGATTTTTCAAACCGGACGTTTGTAGCAGAATGAGCATTGATTACAATAGAATATACATTTACGCTCTCTAGCGGAAAACTGTTCATTATTTGAACAGGAATAATTCATTAAATCATTTCCGTTGTGAAGTACTGAGACGTACCTGACCCAGAAACATTTCTTTGTTTCTTCAGTCGGATTTGTTCAAGCGTAGTAACAGCTGCGAATGTGTTCTGAACAGAAATATGCATTTAAGCTTCCTAGTCGGAAATTCGTTCTTTATGAAAACCTGAAATTTACGTGCTGCAAGGTGTTTGTTACGTTTCCCACCGTAGGTTCAACATGCGTATATGCTAAAGCTTTGTCTGTATGTCTGTCCGCACGATCACTCGCGTAAAAATGGGTCGATTTCTATGAAATTTTAGTACGTGGTAGGGGACGGTCTAGGGACGAAACCTACCTATTGAAAATGGGCGAAATAGCGTCAAAGGTCGGGACATAGCTGAGGGATCCATTCGATTGACCTTATGCGTCATTACTTGCTTAAAAAAGGTTCAATTTATTGTGTGGTAGGGAACCACCTGGGGCGAACCCTATTAAAAATGGTGGAAATAGGGTCAAAGGTCAGAACATAGAAGAGGGATCAATTCCATTTCCCTTTTGCGTCATAACGCGTAAAAATGGTTCAATTTCAATGCAAGTTAGTATGTGGTAGAGGACCACCTAGGGACGTATCCTATTGAAAATGGGCGAAATGGGATCAAAGGTCAGGACATAGTAGGGGATCCATTCCATTGCCTTATGCGTCATAACTTGCGTAACAATAGTTCGATTTCGGTGAAATTTTATTACGTGGTTGGGGACCACCTGCGGGCGAACCCTATTGAAAATGGTCGAAATGGGGTCAAAGGTCAGAACATAGAAGAGGGATCCATTCCATTTCCCTTTTGCGTCATAACGCGTAAAAATGGTTCGATTTCGATGAAATGTTAGTATGCTGTAGGGAGCCACCTAGGGACGAACCCTATTGAAAATGGGCGAAATATGGTTCAAAGGTCAGGACATGGGATCGGGATCCATTCCCATTGCCTTTATGCGTCATAACTTGACTAAAAATGATTTGATTGAGAGAAAACTTTATCATGTTGTTCCGGTTAAGTATACCTAACCGGATCTGTTGAATATCATCGAAATGGGATCGAAGGTCAAGACACAGGAGTGGGATTTATCCCACAACCATTAGCCTCAAAACTTGAGTAATGATCTCTGGTATGTTGGAAAGCGTATAATAAAATCAATGCATTGCATGATTTTACTAACTTGTTTTCTATAAAAATTGGGCGTGAAAAGAATTTTTTAAAATAAAACTTTTAGAAGCATATAGAAATTTAGAGAACTACGAAATTGCATACGCTTTTTAGAGGGTGTAAAGGCGAACATTAACTGGGACAAGCCGCCAACGGTAACCGATAACTCGGGTACAGTTGGCAAATTTTGAGAGAAGCTATTGTAAAATCTAAGTTCATTAAGGCGTCTATTATAACAAATGCTAAAAAACTAACGCGTTAAATTTATGACTTCCAGAACAAAAGCACGAAACATTCTCAAAAAGAAATGCCTAAAATTTATCATGAACTACTTTCCTTCACGCCTTCACGTTGGTTGTGATCAGGTTGCATGTAAACAAAGCGGAAAGACACACTCAGATCGGGAACCATGTTTTTCATTTTATATCGCGAAAGACAAACACACACACACATACACAAACTTCGTTTTATTATTATAGATTAAGCAAGTGTTGAGCTAACACACGGAGTCTTTCCATTTCTTCGTTTTTCAATTCTAACGATTTTTTCAAATTAATGTTAGTGAGCCAACTTTGGTGAAACGGTACAAGTAAAAGGCCATCTAGTTGTTCTTTTTACTCTCGACAACCCTACATATGTCAAGATGAAAGCGAATTCATAATATCGTTGAAAAAATCAATGATTAGTGACATGGGGTTGGTATCATGGTGATTCGTCGGGTGCTGTGGGAATAATGACCATTGGAAAACTGACCAATTTTAATATTTTTGATTGAAATTCCTCAAAGACACGGAATTTCGGGAATCGGGAGGCGTCAAAACCTGACCATGGACGATGTCCTAATGCATGCCAAAAATCACGGTGATCGGATGTGTCATGTCGTAGCTATGCCCGAATACCTAATTGTCCCGAGTGCCTTTGGAGAGCGGATTTTTTCAATTATTATCAAAATTGATCAGTCTTTTAATGTTCATTAATTTTATACGTCACGACCAATCACCATGATACCAACCCCATGTCACTCACCATATCCTTCCATTTCTCTCTGGCAAGTGTCACCGCAATCTGCTGAAGATCTTTGGAGGAGATAGGTAACAAACGGCCCCTTCTCAAAACCCGGAAAACCCCCTAAAAATATTAGTTTTTAGACGATTATTCCTCAACTACACGAAATTCGGGATTCGGAAGGAGTCAAAACCTGACTACGGACGATGTCCAATCACCTGCTAAAAATGAAGGTATCGGATGTGTCATCTCGTACCTATGCCCGAAAAACTAATTGTCTCGAGTCTCGTAAAGAGAGCTCCGCTCGGCCTTCGGCCCCGCTTTGCTCAATTATGTGATGTGATATGTTAAGGAACATTAATTAGCATAATTATGCATACCGTAATTATACATAAAATTAATCAGGTTGTGAAAGGTTATGCAATGAGACTGACATAATGTTTGCTGGACACTAATCAGCATAATGCTACACGTGCATTGAAGGAAAGCAGATGTGTTTCTTAACAAAGAAACGAGACGCAGCTTTCGAGCATTCCAAAAACGTTCTTTGTTTAAGCGTAGGAGAATACCCACACTTCGAATGACGCCAGTGATACGTCTTAGAGCATACTATTCGTGCCTACGGACAATGAAGATTTGCCTTAAGAAGGTAGATAAGATCTTCCCTTAAGAATGAAAATACATACTGTATTTTGTTGAAACCAGCCAGGAGCCAGGGTGTCTGGCTGACCTATTGTAACATTTTATGTCTTAATGTACGTTGCTCCTAAATCTGTATATTCACTAATACCATTAGCGTACGTTACGATCCGTGCGTTTAAAATTGCAATAGTCACGGTGGATTAAAAAAAGGGCCGCGGGTAGCCTAGTGCGAAACGTTCGTGACTACCACGGAAAGGGCCTCAGGTTCGATCCCAGCAGGTACGAACGCTCGATTCACTAAACACTCGTTGTGCGTCGGATGGGCACGTTAAGCCGTCGGACCCCAGAGTACTAACTCCCCGGTAATAAATAAGGGCGTCTTCCTCCCCCTTTCTACTTGGCTTCCGTGTCACTTTCCTATCGGGCAGTGTAGCCCAAATCTCCTAGTTTCCTGTTTCTACGGGTTGTTTAAGACCTGAGGTCAGACACTCCCTTCCTAAATTCCTCTATATTTGATCATGATCACGGATTAAAAGAATCCAGGTGTGCAGGTCCGGAGACCAGCAGGTGGTCGTTCGCAGCGGGGTGAAGGACGGAAGATCCCTTGAAGAAAAGAGCGGGGGGGTAGACAGTGTGGATTGGGTGACCATAGCTGGGAACACCCAAAGCAGTAGAAGCCGACCCCGGCTTTTGCAGCAAGGAAGAACCAATAGGAAGGAAGGATAATGTTCATCGGAGAGGGAGCATCGAAAAAAGAGATATTCACTCCCGATTTTCTACTGAGAAAGGTTGGTGTTTAAGAGATGCCGGGTTCAAGCGAGGGTCTCGTGCTGGGTAGTGTTCTCATTGAGGAGACTCTAAGTTTCCCGAGCTAGCGGGATTTGTACTAATACGGTGATAGAGGTCTATGAGGATCTTACCATGGCAAGTTTTTTATTATTGCGTGTAGCGTGGAGCTGCGCACCGGAATCTTAAGTGATACAGCCTGTGTATAGCTCTTACTTATCTCGTGCGTTAGTTACTAGAGAACAATAGGTTCTTGAAAGGAGAGTTTGTTAGCAAAGGAGTAGATATTGCCGCCGGTGTATCTATCGCAGCAATAAGACACGGTTCCGCAACGTCTCTACCGCAGGACTCGATGCTAATATTAAACATGTTGAATTTTATTTTTGCCCGGTTAAAAGTTCTTCGTGCCTGAGTGAATGTTTTACAATCCTTACTTTCCCTCTTTCGATAGCAGATTGATTCATGGAAAGCTGAGAGAGCGAGCGCCGCAGTATCCGTGTTAAATATTTGTTGCATAGTTCATTTGGAAAGAACCTCACCTCTCTTTCGCTGGGGGAATAACTAATCAAATCACGGAAGGTAAGACCGACGTGAATCTGTGATAATTAGCATAAGACCTTACGCCCCCTACAGAGGGAAAACTCGATTACTTTTTGCAGAGGAAACACTCGTGAAATGTTTTCTCTAATGAGTGGCATCTGTCCAAAAAAGAATCTTTTTCAGAAAAGATTTTTCATTTCGTAAAAAATATAGCAAAGTGAAATATGCATTAACTCTCCTTAGTAACGGAAATGTGCGGTATGAAGAAATAGAAAAATCACGCAAGATATTATTATCCGCAGAGTGCTGTCCCACGAAAATTAATGTTGCAAATCGGACCTTTAAAGAAGCAGAGATATAGGGACAATTTTAATATAGATGATCGTTCCCTTGCAGAAAAAACTACAAATTACTTGAAATTGAAAGTGTGTGCAAAAGTGGATTTCGTGATTTTAGGAATCAGCGGAAGTACAATTTTTTCAATTAGGTATTTAGAAGTAATGATACGAAATAATTGTACAAAAAAAGCACACATTTTTTTTTTATCTTTCTGTGATTTACTTGTATTTCCTTTCAAATGAACATTGTCTCTCAAAAAATAAGGCGGGTCCAAAAATTTATTTATAATTTGCAGTTCAATTGTTTTCTTCTGACTGAATTTCAGCGAGTTCTTTAAACTTTAACGGAGAAAGTCAAAAAAATATTTTATTTGTTTCTGCATTTAAAACATTCAAATGATTCGGATGGCAACTCTCACCGACTTGAAGAACGCGTTGCCATTCACTAAGCTGCCTAAAGAGGCATTTCTCGACAGCTGACAGGTGCAAAATTCTCGAAACCCCTTCGTTATTCGTCAGCGACAAGTACCTGAAATAAAAGCAAAAACTGTCGTGGAATTCGTTTCGCGAATTACACGAGAATTATGCCGATGATGGCGAACCATTTGTCAAAATAAAGCCTCACTTCACACTGCAATTCCGAAATAGAATTTCGAGTGTTACACGAAGAGTAACAGAAAAGAAAAAAAACGATGATTCGGGTCTTTTTCATCTGAAAGGCCATTAAACAGACTCGGCACCTCCAGATATCCTTATTTCTTCTAGGAAATGCTTCTGTGTCTGCGCTGTTTTTCACAGTGATGTCAGCTGGTGATTGCTAATTATTAGCTTATAACACTTTTCCTTTTTCAAGGATATCTTTTTGAGATGTACGCTTCATGTCATGGGTTTTTCTGATATAGCTTTCTCCAGTGTAAATTTTATTTTGTGCCCAGCAAAATATTTCTTCAAGCTTTAAAATTATTTTATCCGTCTTCAGCATTAAATATCGGATACCGTTTGACTAATAAACCTTGATACCTAAATTTAATACAGGATGGAACCTCGTTTATACATTCTTCAGTTATATGTTTTAGGTACATTTTTATATGAAATTTTGCGTTATTATATTCCGATCGTTTACTGTAGTTCCTATCGCGATTTCAATTCGGTGGTTGATATTACCAACAACAAAATTGAAAAATTGGATGGTGGGAGGTTGGTTGTCGTTATCGGTCTACGTCCGGCAATCCCGCTTGGTGGCCGTCTCAAACGAGTCTAGTTGTTCGTATGGACTTATAGTGTGTCACTGAGGAAAAATTAGCGGCATTTCAGGTGATCGTACGCGCTAACGCTGGCAGAAAATTTACAGCCAGCATCTGACAGCCATTTTCTATGCCACCTTGTATGCGATTCAGTTGCCCTCTAGGAACAACCTGGTCGTTCATTAGCGGTGTAACTTCAATTATTTTATCGGAGTACGTCGATTTTTTTTTGTCCGAGAGTGTACAGTTTTCTCGATGAAACTGTCATCAGATGAAATTTCTTCTGGACACTGTCACAAGTGATTTCCAAGTACATCGCCTTCTGTTCTTAGTTGACTCAACACATTACGGCAGGCCGCTCCCATATTCATTTGAGAACAGTAGACGACAAAAATGCATGGAACTTTCGCACATTATTCAGCATATTCTTTTTTTACCTAGCTCATCTTCATTACATACCTTCTGAAAGAGGAAATTCACTTCTTGAGCTAGTGCTATGCAAACAGGAAACACTAAATTGCAGAGAAAAGAAATATTTCAACACTTAGACGACTGACGCAGGTAGGTACATTGCCTGACAGAGAGAATGTCACATCACGAAGACTTGAACGCAACACCATGCAAATTATATGGCGGGTGCACACGTACAAGTTATGCAAATTATTGCGTTTGGAGGCCAATCGCACGAACGGCGCGTGGGATATTAGCGGACATCCAAGACCATCAGTCGAGACGTTGTCTCGGTCGCGAGAAGTGAGTGGTTCTGCTGTATTCGTGTCTGGAGAATGAACAAGGGGGTGACAACGCCGTTAAGACGCTGTCGTACGTGATTTTGTCAAACCGATGGGTTCACGAGAGGTGTCATTGTAGGCCTTCGTACCTTCGGACGGTCCTTGCATCGTATAACGGAAGAAACGCAACGTGATGCGACAACCCTCGGTCGCATTTGGAGACAGTGGTACCAGGACGGATCTGTGCAACGTCGTAAGGGGATCGGAGAACGGAGATAAACGTCCGAGCGCTCCGATCTGCGTATCCGACGTCATGCCGTAGCGGTACCGTAGGCCCCAACGTGCGACATTCTGCGGAGTATACGGAAACGTTTGGATGCTCCGCTATCGACACGGACAGTGTCGAGCCGATTGGCTTCTTCTGGTTTGCTTTCCAGCGGGCCGTTGCGAATGCTACCCTTAACAGCGAGCCATTGTCGTCACCGCGTGACGTGGTGCTACTCCAGATCTGCGTGGTGTGCCGTATGGAACAGTGTGGTGTTCAGAAACTAATCGCGTTTCTGTCTCACCACGGATGATCACCGTGTGAAAGTTTAAAGGCGACGTTGCCAACGGACGGATTCCTCAGCCATTGTGCAACACCACATGGCCCAGCAACGTGGAATCATGGTGCGGAGTGCTATCAGCGCCAACAACCACTCAACGCAGGTACACATTACGGGCACACTGATGGCACGCCGCTATGTTCACCAGGTACTGCGGCCCGTGGTACTACCGTATCTTCAGGACATCCGAAATGCCGTTTATCAACAGGATAACACACGGCCGCACACCGCTTGGATCAGCCTGAATGCTTTACATGGTGTGCGGATGTTTCCGTGGCTAGAAAAATCCCCCGACCTCTCGCCCACCTTGCATCTGTGGGACACGTTTGGACGTTGGTTGAGTACCCTACCACCCCGGCAAAATGAAGATGAACTGTAATTTCGGATCAGCACCATATGGTCCGCGATACCCTAAGACTGTATTCGGACTCTCAATATCTCGATGCCACGTCGGACTCAACGCTGTGTCTCCTAAAATGTGGGACACACTCCTTATTGATCATCCTGTATATTCGGTCACTGGAGCCTAGTCTCTATGTGACAACTAAATCATTTCTTCGGGACCTACTTAGCTATGTGTGTGTGCAGTTTAGTCTGTTTTTGAGCATTCCTTCAGGGTGTGGCATTTTCTCTGTCAGGCAGTGTATTTATGAATCCACAACTGAAACTTTTCATGAATTCCAATTACATTATTGGTTCACTGCTAACAAAATCCATATCCGTAGTGTGGATAAAAAGCTCAATATTTTTTCCCTTGATTTATGGGTTCAAAAGCTAGTGAAACTCGAAATACACTGGCGGAGTTTGAAAAAAAAACACCAAGAAGGAATTGGCGGACGATCATGAAATTTACATATGTTAATGGGGTCGAGTTTACGTAGGTCTGATGTTAATTTCGGGACCAACTGGTGAGCGCTTACGCCACAGCACGGCATAATATGCAAATTATCGTCGGTGGTATTTAAATAGTTAGGCGAATGGAATGTAATCAGTCGTCGGCGTACGTACACGAGCAAAGACCTTGAAGAAGCTGCAATGCTTGTACATGGAAGACGTGTACGATTTCAGCAGTTATCGAACTTTGAGCGAGGTCGTCTAGTCTGACTCAGCGAGGCCGGGTGGTCGTATCGTCGTATTGCGGAGCGAATTGGACGGGAAGTATCGGTGGTGGTACGATGGTGGCGTAGATGGTTCGAGGAACATTCCCACACGAGAAGACGTGGAACCGGGAGTCACAGCCGGACTGATGAGCGGACCGATCGACGCTTAAGAAGAGCGGCGTTGTCAAGCAGAACATTCATTGCGACGCAAATCCGAGCTGCCGTTGCACCTGAGGTGACTGTGCGAACAATCCGCAACCGTCTACTGGATGCAGGACTACGTGAACGTGTGCCTCTGACATGTGTACCTCTGACTCCAGCACACCGTCAGGAACGGCTGCAGTGGTGTCGCCAACGTCTGCACTGGAGAACGCAATGGCGATCTGTCGTGTTCAGCGATGAAAGCAGATACTGCTTGGGAGCTTCCGATGGCCGAATTCGTGTTCGCAGACGCACAGGGGAGCGTCTCCACCATTCTTGCATCCACCAGCGATACACAAGTCCTACACCTGGTCTCCTGGTGTGGGGAGCGATCAGCTATCACTCCCGTACACAACTAGTGTTTGTACCGGGTACGTTAAACAGCACCTCCTACATCAACAACATCATTCAGCCCGTTGTTGTGCCATTTGTTAGGTCGGTCCATCGTGGTGTTTTTTAGCAAGATAAAGCACGCCCACACACGGCACGTGAAACGCAACATGCACTTCAGGGTGTGAGACAACTTCCATGGCCTGCACGTTCATCGGATTTGTCCCCCATTGAGCACGTGTGGGATTTTATGTGACAATGGCTTATCCGGTCTCCACGGCCAGCCACGACCATCCCCGATTTACGCGTCCAGGTTGAGGATGCTTGGAACTCAATACCCCAAACTTACATCCAACATCTGTACGACAGACTCCATGCCAGAATTGCACAGTGTGAAGCAGTTCATGGCGGTTCAACCTCGTACTGACCATGTTACATGGGAATGTTATTTTTCAGTTTACCAGCAAATACAGCAGTATTTTGCCATAATGTTTTGATCACGTTATCCTCTGTATTCCGTTATTATGCTGTATAAGTTTCGTTGGTATCAGACGTCTCCTTCTTGGTGTTCGTTTTTCACTTTCCGCCAGAGTATATGTCCATCGATTGCAGCTTAAAGGTTATATTCGAGCAGTGCGGGATCAATTCAATTAGCTGCCCCGGTTTCGCAGCGGTCAAAGCGTTGGCTTCTGACCATTCGTACGAGATGGGCCTAGGTTCGAATCCCGGTGAGGCACGGATATTGTGCTTGTCTTACGGCACTAGCTCCCTCTTTCTTCTTTGAAACCGGTGGCTTTAAATAAGGGACATTGGATTGTTCTTAATTTAGTCCATACAGTTTAAGGTTATACTTAAACAGTGTGCGATCAGTTCAGTTAGTTGCAACGTGGCACAATGAGCTGGCTTCAGACATTTCGTCCGAGATGCGCCCAGGTTCGAATCCCGGTGAAGCATGTTTATCTTATGGCACTGGCTCTCTTTCTTCTTTGGAGCCAGCGGCCCTGAATTCGGGACAGGCGGCTACTTATATCCCTTGAGTTGTTCACAGTGGTCGTTAAAAAAAAAAGGATATAAAAAAATAATTATAATTTTTTTTAAATTATATAATTTTCTCTTCCGTTCCATGAGTAATTTACGCAAAATGTCTCAGTTGTAGGTCTTGTTACTTAACCAAATCTCTTACATCGCCGAAAAGAATCGCTTCAAAATTCTGACCAGCTCTTGTGGCGTAGTAATATAAGTGCTGGCTTCCAACTCTTCGCCCAAGGAGGACCCGGGTTCGAGCACAGCTGTCGAGAGAGGAGAGGGCCATGACCTTAGAGAGATAAGTTCCCTTCGTTTGTGACGTCACTCTCATGTTTTACGGCCTGATCTTGTATTTGACGTCAAACCTGACAGCGTTAGAAACTAATCGGAAGCCTTGTTTTCATTGTGACCTTCACGAAAGAGGGAACTCATCTTCCTAAAGTCATGGCATTGTACTTTCTAGACTGCCTTGGGTTTGAGTCTGCAGTAAGGTATGGCCGGTGTGTATGTTTTACGGCTCTCTCTCTCTCTCTCTCTTTCACTGGAACGGGTGGCCCTAACTAAGGACAAGAGACTGTTTATAGCCCATTCAGTTGTTCACAGTAGTCGTTAAACCCCTAAATCAAACCAAGGCATCAACGGGATTTGTTCAGGGCACTGTCTTTCTGTCTTTCCCTGTAACCAGTGGCCCTAACATAGGGTTGGGCGACAGCTTATAGCCCATTCACTTGTTCACAGTGATCGTTAAACCCCTAAACAAAATAAAAAAAAAATCAACGGGATTTATTAGAGCACGGTCTTCCTTTCTTTCCCTGGAACCAGTGGCCTTAACTTAGGGATTGGCGACTGCTTATAACCCACTCAGTTGCTCACAGTGGTCGTTAAACCCCTAAACCAAACCAAAAACATCAACGGGATTTGTTTTACGGCATTCGCTTTCTCTTTCCCTGGAACCGGTAGCCCTAACTTTGGGATGGGCGACTGCATATAGCTCAATGAGGTGCTCACAGTGGTCACTAAACTTCTAAACCAAATTTAAAAAATCAACACGAGGAAGATATGTCTGGCCGGGTTTACTGAATTCTTGCCAACATATACAAATATATTCACGAAAAATGTCTTTAACAAAATTTATATGTGCAGGTGATCTATGATCTATTCATGAGCGCTGCACTCGACGCATTATCTTCGCGCTTGAAAACGTGAAAATTTTCAATGAACTACTTACTGATTTACTTTTTATATTCACGGAGTTAGAACCATTATCGATATTTCTGGGAAACGTGTTGCGTGTACGATGTATTGGAATGTAGAATTAAACCCTGGATTAACTTCCAAAGAGGCTTTGCCTATCGTACTTCACATTCATGAGTTACTATTTTCTCAGACGATGGTGATGCCAAATTACCCCTTAATTAGTTACGTTCGGAACAGTGGAACTAGAGAGCGCAACAGTCATTAAAATGTAATCCGCACATTAAGAATCCGATACGCTCTACCACTTCGTATCACACAATCCATCAGTGCATTTGCATTACTGTCAGTAGAAATCAGTGTGTGAATTGTCATTTAAGGAAAATTCATGCGCTTTTGAGCAACAGATACAGAAAATGTGGCTTTTAAGCTGAATTGGTATTACCACCTTTCGTATATAGGGAACAGAGGTGATTTTAAGTGTTCCGCTCTTCAAATAAAGTTATAAGTTTAGTCGAAACTGTCAAATAGTAATTTTCCCATGAAACGTTTAATCAGGAAAGAAATTCGTGATTTACTATTCACCATAAGAAATTCGGCAAAACTCGAATGTAGTTAGTGTGTTGTTATACAGGGTGTACAGTAAAAGTCTCTCAGCAGCTGCTTCAAAAGCGAACGTAGGCAGTTAACGATATGGAACCAACGGGACTGGTATAAGTGTCAGAAGGCAGATCCCTCATATCAGGTCGACGCCCCGGTGGCGCAGTGGTCTAAGCGTTGGCTTACGACATTTCGTCATAGAAGGGTCCGTGTTTGAATCCCGGTGAGGCATGGATGTTGTGTTTGACTTACGGCACTGGCTGTCTTCCTTCCCTGGAACCAGTGGACCTAAATTAGGGACGGGCGACTGCTTATTGCCCATTGAGCCGCTCCCGGTGGTCGCTAAACCTTCAATCAAAATATATACACTGCTGGCCACCCAAAATGCAATACCAAGAAGGAAGCATCCGATTGGCCTGAAATTCGCAGCATGCGTCGCCCGCGAGAGGACATGCAAACGATTAGCATTGCAGGGTATATGCAAATCATGTGCACCCGGCACGCCACCCAAAAGCACTAGAAGAAGGGTGCACAGAAGGCGGGGTGTAAGTAGTGGAAGTGTGTTGTGCTGCCGGACCTGTGCGTGGGAAGCTTCCTGATGCCTCGTCGCAGAATACGGCAGTCATGCCAGCACGTTTCGGAGTTTGACAGACGACGAATAGTGGCTTATCGCGACAGCGGTTTATCGTACTGAGACATCGGCGACCGAGTGGGACGACATCAAGCTACAGTGAGGCGAGTATGGATTCGGTGGGTGCAAGAGGGACGGACGGACTGACCGACGTGAGCGATTGCCGCAGCCGCGGCACACCACCGATCGAAAGGACCGGCATGTTGTGCGGCGGGCATTGACTGCTTGCCCCGCCACATCACAAATGTTAGCGCAGGAATTAGGGTATGTTGCCCAACAACCTGTGTCAGCACGTACCGTTCGACGTCGTCTGCAAGAGTGGGAACTTGTCGCACGGCACCCTTTGCACCGATTACCATTGACGTTATACCACCGGCGAGTGCAGCGGCAGTGGGCTGTTGAGCGCCGCATCTGGACTACGGAATGGCACGACATTGTTTTTTCCGACGAATCCCGCTTCTGCCTGAAACACCACGATGGTCGAATTCGCGTGTGGCGGCACCGCGGCGGGAGACTCTATGACGCCTGCATTATACATCGCTATACCGGTCCGTCGGTTGGCGTTATGGTTTGTGGCGCAACTGGATATGACACCCGCACCCCTCTGGTACGCATCGCTGGTAAACTCAACAGCCACCGCTACATCTGCGACGTTTTGGAGCCTGTAGTCCTCCCTCACCTGCAGGGCCTGCCAGCAACCACGTTTCAACAGGACAATGCGCGCTCGCACGTGGCACGCATCGTGCAACAATTCTTCACGGCCCACCAGGTGTCACTGCTGCAGTGGTCCGCCTGTTCCCCCGATATGTCGCCCATCGAACACGTCTGGTCGCTGATCGGCAACCGAATGGCCCGGCAAGCACCACTCGCGGGTACGCCTGATCAACTGTGGGAACGTGTGGAACCGACATACCCCAAGCCCACATCCAAAGCCTCTTTCGTTCGATGCCGCGGCGTGTAGTGGACGTTATTGCCAGCCATGGAGGTCACACGAACTATTGATGCCTGCGTGTTTCGCAAGTCGCATAGGCTTGTAAGCTCTATCGTTTCATCTTTGTATCTGTTGTTATGTGTCCAGTAAATCTGGCTTTGCTATCTCGTCGTTGGTTTTGCATTTTGGGTCGCCAGCAGTGTATATATATATATATCTATATATCAGCTCGACAGCTGCGCTGCTAGAGGCAAATGCTCGAACTTAGCTACCCGAATCTCTAGTTTATATGCCTCCTCTGTGTATTAAACTTGGCTTAATGAAGCAGTTTATAACAGTTTTGCTACGAGATAGAAATGATTTTAAGTTTTTGATTTAGAAGTTTCCAGGACTGTCGGATGGAAGGCATATCTTTCATGCCAGACATACACAAATAAGTTCAGGCTGAGATTAGTTAAAACCTACGGCTTGGTATAGGAAGCAAAGCATGAATTTTCTTTAAAGATGTCATAAAACAAATTCTTTTACTTTTCATGCTAAATTTTTAGATTTTCACTCTCTTTTTGAATTGATATGAACATATTGAATTACCTTGAATCTAAATTTTCCTGATAATGCGAAATAACTGTAATAATATATAAATTGTTTGATAAGTTTTTAACGGAATCTTTTAATTTAACATTGGTCTCTATTTAAATCTTTAGAACTTGTAGTTCTAGAGATTTAAATAGAGACCAGTGTTTTTAAATCAAAATCAATATTTTGCCAAATCGCTACCAGACTAGAAAATTCACCGGCCGAGGTGGATATCCGACTGCTATTTAACATGAACTTCCGACACACGTCCCTGAGGTAGTTTCATGGCCATTTGCATGTTTTTTCGTTAAGTGTTAACAAAAGTAATTAATAACAAGGAACTGTACACCAATTACACTTAAGATAGTACTAGTGATCCGAATTTCTTGGCGTAGAATATAAATAAAAGTTTCCAAGCTTTCGCTCATCAACCAGATGGCTTCTTCAAGGAAAGTAGACAGCTAACTGCAAACTGGATAATGGAACACTTCAACTATTTGAACGTGGTGACTTGACTAGACAATAAATGAATAGGCGCAAATGTGATCTGACATTCGAAGAAACGAGGTCACGTTGGTTTAGCGCGCAGTACATTGGTAGAAAACACAGCATTATTTGAAGAATTGATTCCAAATGCGTGACAACTCGAGAGATACGCTGCTGGTCAAGATTTCCAAGGTTTCGCGAATGGCAGTAGATTTAGGGGTGGAGTATGAAGCTAATTTTACATGGAATGATATCAAGAAATTAGCTTCATACCCCACACCTAAATCTACTAGCATTCACGAAACCTTGGAAATCTTGACCAGCAGCGAGGCTTGTAATGATAGCATCTCTTTCGAGTTGCCACGCATTTGGAATCAATTCTTCAAATAATGCTGTGTTTTCTAACACAGTACGGCGCGCCCAACCAACGTGACCTCTTTTATTCGAATGTCTGATCACATTTTCGCCTATTCATTTATTGTCTAGTCAAGTCACCACGTTCAAATTGTTGAAGTGTTCCATTATCCAGTTAGCTGTTTACCTTCCTTGAAAAAGCCATCTGGTTGATGTGCGAAAGCTTGGAAACTTTGATTTATATTCTATGCCAAGAAATTCGGATCACTAGTACTATTTTAAGTTAACAAAAGTTTTAGCCAATTGTTGTGGTCCCATGCAAATTTGTTACGAAACATCACGTTTTATTTTACAAGCAATCATGCGCAAGGAACGCGTATAGTGCAGTAAATCCAAAGATTATTACTATCGTGCTGAAGTATAAGTACACTAGCATCGAACCGTCTTTGCACGATTTAAACTTGCGATAAATATCCCAAAGTCAAGAAAACAACGACAATTTAGAAGTAAATAAATTTTAAGATCTTTCGGATACACAATGGACTCTATTGATTCTGAAGATGGATCCATTGTGTATCCGAAAGATCTTAAAATTTATTTACTTCTAAATTGTCGTTGTTTTGTTTACTTTGGGATATTTATCGCAAAATTAAATCCTGCAAGGACGGTTCGATGCTAATGTACTTACGTACTAAATACGTTTATTTTCGTGGTGTAAATTTGTTTAAAGATTCGCTAAGCTTCACACTCCACTGGGAGGCTTTCTGAAGGCAATGTAGACATAAAATGCTGGGAATTAGAACACGCAGGAAATAAAGATGAATTTTTATTTACAAGCAATCACTTAAAGCAAAATTGGATTACTATTCATGGCGCTTTAATGTGTTGTAACCAAGTAAGTTTCCTCATAAAAGTGTTTCTGATCTTTCTCTGTTTTCTACCTGCTGCGGTGTAAAGGAATCTGAGCTTGTATTGGAGACAGAAGAAGGAAGCTCAGATTCCCAGAACAATAGGGGGGAACTAAGAGCAGTCTCACTCCTATGCACTTAAGTGGATGACAGACCAGATGGATGTGTCACTTTTGTACTTTTGAGTAGCATATGTCTTTGGAGTGACATATATCTTTTTTGCAATACTTTTTTCATTGGTGACTATGGCTAAGAAAATTGTAAGAATATTTTCTACTTTTCGCATGGCAGATGTTTTCGTGGAGAAACAACGAAAAGTGTAACATGCATGCCAAGTGGTCTAATTCGTGTCATGAGTGAATGTCTAAATTCTAGAATTCATCTTTTTACAAAGACCGTTCCATAAAAATTGAGTAAAATCACACAAAATGAAGAATTACAGGTACAGCAAACTATATGTCATTCTTTCTCAAAGTATCTTCCCTCGGATGATATACAACGGTCCCATTGTTCTATCCACTTTTCAAAGTATGTGGCGAAGGTATTTTGTGGAAGCTGCATTAGCGACCGCTGTACAGTTTCAATAACGTCAGCATTTGTATTGAATGTTGCGCCACGGGTACTTCTTCCTCATATCTGGAAACAACCAGAAATCCCACGGGCCGAGGTCAGGACTGTAGTCAAGCTGTGGCACGATTGCAGTACTGCATTTCGTAAGAAACTGGTGAACACAAGCAGCCACATGTGGGCGGGCGTTATCATGGTGTAGGGTTCACTTGCCCACCAATTCCGGTCGCTTAGTCGATATGTGTCGTTGCAGACATTTAAAGACTGAAATGTGATGCTGAGCATTGACAGTAATTTGTGGAGGAACGATATGCTCGTAGACTAAACCTTTATGACCAAAGAAAATTATCATCATCACCTTCCCAGCTGATTTGGTTTGGGGGCCTTTTTTCGAAGGAGGCGAGCCTGTGTGTTTCCAGACACTCGTTGCGCGTTTCGTGATGGGGTCAAAACAGTGGGCCCATGTTTCATCGGCAGTTATTATCGTGTTTATGAAAGTTTGGATCCATTGCAATCGTTTGTTTCCACTCATGACACACATGAACTCGGGATAACTTCTTCTCTCGTCAAGTGATGAGGTACTCATCTGGAATACGCACGATGCAGCAGTAACTTCTCCCGTAGAATGCGGAATGCTGATGTTTTTTGAAATATTAGTTGACGTCCCTATGTCTTAACATGGCATTCATCGATCTTCTTGCCTGATTGCCTAAACAGTGTAAACAATACGTTCCATAACAATAATTTCAGGTTGACCAGGCCAGGGAGCGAGTTCTGCCGACAAACGCTTCTTTTTGAAATCATGGTGCCATCTAAAAATCGTTGACTCACCCAAACATTTATCTTTGTAAACTTTTTTCATTAAATCCCTGTTTCTGGAGACGTTTTACCCAAACGATAGCAAAATTTTATCGCACAACGCATTTTACTTCTTAATTCTGAATCACTCACCTCCATAGTTGTATGGCGAAATGCAGACATACCTTAAACAACTGCGCAATAACAAAACCAGAATCGTCTGCCACGCCTAATAACTGTTGCCATAGATACTTCCTTAATTCAGTTAGTCGTGTGCGTGGTTATTTTTCTCCTTTGCACTGTTGCCAACTCAAAAAAATTACTCTCAGTTTTTATGGAACGGCCTTTGCATATTCACGACTTCTATTGTGTTGTCGGAAAAGTCATGACGTATTTTAGCCATGTTTGCAAAGGTCATTTATTGATAGAAAGAACAAAGATCAATAAATGATATAATGTCCTTTTTTGTTCGATAACCTTTTGCCATCTTTCAGTGAGCTGCAGAATGCCTCGTTCATGGAAGGACCTGTCTTTCGTGGCGAAAAACTGTACAAGGTGCTGATTTACAGCCTCATCTGAATTGAACCTTATACCACGCAATGACTGTTGAAGAGAGCGAAACAAGTGGAAGTCTGACGACGCATAGGTCAGACGAGTTTGCTGGGTGGCGCAACATGTCACACCCAAGCTCCAATAAGTTTTGGCGGGTGATCAAACTTTTGTATGTTCTCGCGTTGTGGTGATGGAACACAACACCTTTTACGATGAACGAGCTCTGGACGTTTCTGGATGATGGATTTGTTCAAACTGTCTAATTACCGACAGTACACATTCGAATTAATTACTTGGTTCCGTGGTAAGAGCTCGAAAAACACGACACCTTTAAAATCCCACCGCAACATTTTTTAGGATTAAATGGAATACCTCGTCGTTATTCAGATTATCCTGATAGTTTTTTAGTTTGGAATGTAGTTTCTTCTTTATGGTCTATTATTTCATTGTTTGGGGTGAGACCAGAACCTCTCGCTGATGAATGTCGGCTTTGGATGTCGTCTGAGGCGAAGCAGCACGTCGGGACGAAGACCGTTTGCGCAGCACATTGTTGTACACAATCCACTTTTCGTCACCAGTTATCAGTCTCTTAAAAAAAGGATCGTTTTCCTTACGTTTAATGAGCATATGGCAGATGTTTATACGCGCCGTCAATTGAGCCTTTTTGAGTTCATGAGGAACCCAAACATCGAGCTTGCTTACGTATTCCAGCTTCTTCAGGCGGTCGTGAACGCTTTGAATGATGGATGTGCAATATGTCTGCAATCTCTCGTGTCGTGTAACGTGGGTTTGACTTGATCAATGCCTTGATTTGGTCGTCATAAACCTCGGTTGGCCTCCCGGACCGAGGAATATCGTTGAAGTCACAACCACCAGCACGGAATTTTGCGAACCACCGCTGGCACTAACGTTCTTGTAGAGCATTATCACCGTACGCTTTACGCAATTTTTCACAAGCGTGACGCGCGTCCTTCCCTTTACGGTAAAACAGTAAAATATGGCGAAAATGCACAGTTTGGTATTCCTTCTTCAACTTGATGTCAAATCTCCGCAAATCAACCAAATCATTCACTATTCCTTTTAGACTGCAGCTAGAACTAGCACCTGTCAAATTCCATAGCGATAACAGAGCTGCGCATGCCTCTAGTACTTCCAAAACGGCCCAACCGCCATCGGGTGCCAAAATACGTCATGACTTTTCCGACAACAAAATATGTTTATCGTGTCTTCAAAATACGTTAAGAATTTTGACAAAAGTTGAAAATCCTCCAGTGAATAAACAAAGACATCGCTCATTCCACATTTTATCAACACATAGCAACCGAAAAATTGTTATCCGGTCACCGCTGGGTATCCGAACCCCAGATGACTCTATAACAATTTTAGGATAACAATTTTTCGATTACTATGTGTTGATAAAACGTGGAAAGAGCGATGTCTTTGTTTATTGAAAAAGTTTTAAATAAATGGAAACAGATCGTCTGCGTGCGTCGTCAGAGGATATGTTTTATACTTTGGACACTCTACAACGCTTTTAAAACATGTTTCACATAACTCAGTTCACGCAGCGCGAGATCTTACGGGTCGTTGAGGAATTTTCGTGCTTTAACAAAAGGAGTGCGTTAATTTCGGTGGTGGCGTAGTTTATGTATATTCTGACGACCGAGTGGTTAGAGGCGTGGGTATCTGGCTAACTATCCCAGTTGGGCCCGAATTTGAGTCCCAGATATGACATGAGTGATGCGCTTGTATAGCGTATGTGCAAAAGTTCTACCCGTTTTTGTAATATATGCAAATTGTGATCGGAGCAATGACGTCACATATGATGCTGCGATGACGAATTTTCTGCTAATAAAGCGTGGAGCAGCAGAGCATATAGAGGCACTAGGTTTGTTCGAGTAAGTCATTCGTAAGGGAAATCACGGACGGTGCAACATGGCATGAGATAAGGAGCACATTAGACATTGTTTACTGCATGAGTTCGGTAAAGGCAGTACGGCAGACGCGGCATGAAGCAACATCTCAAGTGTATGGGGAGGAATCAGTTGATGATAGCACATGTCCCCGTTGGGTTCGGAAATTCCGGGACGAAGACAGAAGCTGTAAAGATCAACTACGTCCTGGACGTTATAACTAAGTAAATTTCTCCGTCATTTTTGTCCACGCCAGGGCTCGTACCCGGGTCCCCTCATTCCAGAATAAGTCACTCTACCAATTGAGCTACGCGGACGTTCGTTCTGACTGCTGTCTGCCTTTATGTCGTGTGCGTCTTACTGGGTAGGCACGTCACAACGTCTATCTGTGGTTTATGACGAGGATGTGGACCAAGCCATTAGAAATAACCCACAACCAACCGTTCAGGAATTAGCGGCAACGTTGTTGGTACACAGAACAACGGTTAAAAAAACGGATGCATGCGCTTAGGTTCATCACCAAGCTCGATAACTGGGTTCCGCACCAGCTTTCTTCAAAGCAACGAGACGAGAGAATCCGTACCTGTGTTTCTTTGCTGTCTCGTCACAGAAATGAACCGTTTTTAGGACGAATTGTAGCGGGTGATGAGAAATAGGTACGGTACGGTAATGTAAAGCATTGACGGACTGTGTTCCAAGGTCCGGAACCTGCTCCATTGACCTCAAAAGGAGGACTACATCCCAGAAAGGTTTTGTTGAGAGTTTGGTGGGAAGTGCGGGGAATAATCCCCTTGGAGGTGTTGGCACCTAACCGAACGATAAATGTTGAGTTATACTGCCAACAGTCGGACAGATTGCGAGAACAACTGACATCGAATCGGTCACCACTCCTCAATGATTACTACGAGAAACTGTAAAGGCTATAAGCAGTCAGCCATACCTAATTTGGGGCCAATGGTTTCATTGATGGGACAGGCACTGAGTCATCAGAAGGAAAACACACAGCCGGTATCTCATCAGGGATTCGATTCCGGCTCCATTTCGAATGAATAGTCAGAAGCTAGTGCCTCAGACCACTCGCCCGCCGGGGCGCGGATTAGATGGTCTCACGGTTGTCGCTCAAACTCCTAATGCCGCCCCAGTCTTGTGGCGGTGGTTATCTCCCTTATCAGGAATGAACGGCATAAAATTAGGGACGAAAGGCTCTTTATTGTACCTAAGTGTTATCCATAATCGTCGTTAAACCACGCATAATGTTCAATGTTTATTTGCGAAAATGGCTTTAACTACTGTATCAACTTTAACTGCAGGTTAAGTTTGTTTTCGTGTGAAACACCAACTCTAAAGTAGTCAGATTTACGTTCAATTATTTTTAACAAACTTGATTGTTCTCGTGTTTGAGTAGAAATATGCTATTTAATGTGAATAATGTAGATGGTGTTTATTTCGTTGAAATTTTGAAAGTGTATTTAGAATTATATTAAATTGTTCGTAATAGCGTTGTAATTAGATAATAGTGATATAATTTAAACCTGTAAATAGTGTTGTTATATAGATACTAGCGTTTAGCTCGTCTTAGGACGGTTGTTTTTAAGGTTAAAATAAATTTTAATATGTATGGGATGTTATCTGTCCTATGACGGAGTGAAATTTTTAATTGAAGCAGATTGAAAACAAATCGAACACCGGATTTCTGTAAGGAAATATAGTAAAAACTTATATTGTAAGAACTCATTCATATTAGAACTGAAAATTACATGCTATTTATTTCCGTTTATCGAAATACCTCACGATAAATAACATCCTGTGTAAAATATTTGTTGTTTGACAATTGAAGATTAGTGCGTTTCGATAGATCGATATTTTGCAAAATGTTTAATATAAGCAGCGCTAATCTCAGAAATTTAGTTTAATTAAAAAAGTAAAAAATAATTAAAGCGTGCAAATAAATATTCGAATTGTGCTAAATTAAATTAATATACAAACGCAACTTGCCGTTTTATTTAGATTTAAATTCGTATTTTGTAGATCGGATAAATAGAACTCGAGATATTGATAATCCAGTGTTTATAATTTAGCACGCGATCACCTTAACATCTAAAATTGATCGCGTGCTATTATATAGCAGGCAATCATTTTGACATCGCCAGAGCACACACGAATTGATCAATAAGTGATGGTGCAAAAATACAGACGTTGCTGTGACGTCAAGCGTTCAAGAGAGACAGATAGATCTGGGTAAATATATATACACTGCTGGCCACCCAAAATGCAACACCAAGAAGGAAGCATCTGATTGGCCTGAAATTCGCAGCATGCATCGCCCGCGAGATGACATGCGAATGATTAGCATTGCAGGGCATATGCAAATCATGTGCGCCCGGAGCGCCACCGAGAAGCACTAGAAGAAGGGTGCACAGAAGGCGGGGTGTAAGTAGTGGAAGTGTGTTGTGCTGCCGGACCTGTACGTGGGAAGCTTCCTGATGCCTTGTCGCAGAATACGGCAGTCATTCTAGCACGTTTCGGAGTTCGACAGAGGACAAATAGTGGCTTATCGCGACAGCGGTTTATCGTACCGAGACATCGGCGCCCATGTGTGACGACATCCAGCCACAGTGAGGCGAGTATGGATTCTGTGGGTGCAAGAGGAACGGACGGACCGACGTGAGCGATTGCCGCAGCAGCGGCACACCAACGACCGAGAGGGCCGGCATGTTGTGCGGCGGACATTGACAGCTCGCACCGCCACATCACGAACGTTAGCGCAGGAATTAGGGTGTGTTGCGCAACTACCTGTATCAGCACGTACCGTTCGACGTCTTCTGCAGGAGCGGGGACTTGTCGCACGGGGCCCATTGTTCCGGTTACCATTGACGTTGCACCACCGGCGAGTGCGGCGGCAGTGGGCCGTTGAACGCCGCACCTAGACTACGGAATGGCACGACTTTGTCATCACCGACGAATCCCGCACCGCGGCGAGAGACTGTATGACGCCTGCATTATGCATCGCCTAACCGGTCCGTCGCCTGGTTTTATGGTTTGGGGCGCAATTGGATATGACACCCGCACCCCTCTGGTACGCATCGCTGGTACACTCAACAGCCACCGCACCATCTACGACGTTTTGGAACCTGTAGTCCTCCCTTTCCTGCAGGACCTGCCAGCGGCTACGTTTCAATAGGACAATGCGCGCCTGCACGTGGCACGAATCGCGCAACAATTCTTCACGGCCCACCAGGTGCCACTGCTGCCGCGGCCCGCCTGTTCTCCCGATATGTCACCCATCGAACACGTCTGGTCTGCTGATCGGCAACTGAGTGCCCCGGCAAGCACCACCCGCGGCTACGTCTGATAAACTGTTGCAACGTGTGGAAGCATCCTGGTCCGACATACCCCAAGCCCACATCCAATGCCTCTTTCGTTCGATGCCGCGGCGTGTAGCGGCCGTTATTGTCAGCCGTGGGGGCCACACGAACTATTGATGTCTGCGTTTTCCGCAAGTCGCACGGGCCTGTAAGCTCAATCGTTTCATCTTTGTATCTGTTGTTATGTGTTCAGTAAATCTGACTTTGATATCCCGTGTCCTTTTTGGTGCTGCATTTTGGGTGGGCAGCCGGATATTCTTATACTGTTGTACATTTTGAAAAGTGTAGTTTTCCATTGCAAAGTTACTGTGAATTCGATTAACCGGCTTGATCTTTGTAAATTCGCTTAGTTTGTACTGTTTGAGGTTTAATCATTGTTTATTCTATTCTTGCATTTCAAGTGCGTATTGTTTAATATTGGTTTGTTATTTTCGTAGTTTAATAAAGGTCTAAGTTGGTCCCACTTTCGCGAGCGAGTGAGTCTCCCAGATGATTAAACTTCATTTTATTTTCCAGTTTATTTAATTAATATAGAGAATCGTCTACTGGGGTTGGGTTCACTAAGGCTGGTTGCTAGTTTCCCTATGTCAGTTCCATTAATCCCCAAGATGCCTTTCCTTGGCGATTCGGTTTGAAAGCATCAGTACTTACGCTAAATTCAGCTGTAAGCTTCACTCTTACGGTTTATTGCCGTAGCTATATGAATTAAAATTTCTTTCACGTTGCACGCTGTTGGCTTCAATCTTTGTGCAGCTGGAAGTATTAATTATATATGAAATAGGTATTCATGCACTACAACAATAAAAACGTCCGGGTAAAATGAAAATGCCGTACATACAAATTCCATTCCTTTACAATCTCCAGTGTAGTAGCATGTCACTTTTTAAACACTTCGTTCAAACACGATAATTTGTTCACAACAAACATCCTTGTAGCAGAATGCTCTCTACTCTTGAATATTATATGTAAAAAAATTTAGAAAACCAAAATAAAACACATTATGTTATTCGATTTTATGTTTTTACAGCTCAGCTCTCGCTTTTCAGCAGTTATAATTAGTGCAACGTTGAGCGCAATAATAGACCTCCAAAAACATAAAATCGAATAACATAATGTGTTTTATTTAGGTTTTCTAAATATTTTTTTTTACATATATGTGGAAATGGACAGAGTAAAGAAGATTCTCAAAAATAAACTTACATGAAAGAATTTTTTTCTTATGAAAAAATTAATAATTTTTCAAACCCACTGGTTTATCTTGCACGACAAGGGCCGTAAAATAATAAAAATAATAAATCATTTAAAAAATAATAATAAAAAGAATAAACAATAAGTCAAAATAATAAGTCATAATCATTTTAAAATTAATAATAAAAATAGTAATAGAAATAATAATTCAAATTAATAAAAATAATATATAAATAAAAATAATATGTAAATAAAATAATAAAAATAATAATAAAAATAATATATAAATAAAATAAAAAAAATATTATATAAATAAAAATAATAAAAATAAGTGATTTAAAAATTAATAAAAATAATACGAGAACATAATAGAAGTAATAAATCATTTTTAATAATCATTTTTGTGTACAAGGGTCGTGAAATAATAAAAATAATAAATCATTTTTTAAACGCAGTAAATGAAAAACACTCAAAAATGAACTTACACGAAAAAAGTTTTTTTCCTTATGGAAAAATAATCAATCATTTTCAAACCTATTGGCGTATCTTGTTCAATAAGCGCCGTAAATTAATAAAAAAAATTAAAAAAACGATAATCTCAATAATAAATAATAAGTAAAAATAACAAAAATAAATAATTTAAAATTAATGATAAAAATAATGAATAAATCAAAATAATAAAAATGAGAAATTATTTAAAAATGAATAATGAAAATAATAAATAAATAAAAATATTAACTAATTTTGAATAATCGTTATTGTGCAACAAGGGCGATAAGATAATAAAAATAATAAATCATTTTTAAACCCAGTAAGTAGAAGATTCTCAAAAATGAACTTACACGAAAAAAGTTTTTCTTATGGAAAAATAACAAATTACTTTTCAAATAGAATGGTTTATCTTGTACAAGAGCCATAAAATGATAAAAAATAATAAATCATTTAAAATAATAATAATAATAATGTGTAACAGTAATAATAATAACATATAATTTTTAATAATCATTTTTGTACAACAAGGGCCATAAAATATTAAATACTTTTTCAAACCCAGTAAACGGAACATTCTCAAAAATGAACTTACTTGAAAAATTGTACGATTCTTTTACGAGAACTGAAGATTTAACCGTTGATGGAGCATTCCTAGAAGTAACCGATGGATACATTTATTTACCTTGTACAACAAGGGCCGTTTTTTGAATAATTTGTAGTCGTATAAAACTTGGTTTGAGAGCTTTTGGAAGAAACAGTAAAACTTTGCAGAGAAATTTACCATTGTCTCTTCAAAGAAAAGTTGTTAATCAACGCACCCTTCGAATTCTTGCTTTATGGATCAAAAACATGGACCTTTAGTAAAAAAAGACATCCAGATACTGCAGACAACTGAAGTAAAAACAGAGAAATGCATACTTGGTGTGACCAAGAGGGATGGAGAGAACTCGTGGATTAAAAAAAAAAAAACAAAAAAAAAAAACAAGAGCTGATGATGTGATGAAATTCAAGACCCACAAGTGGTAATGGGCAAAAAGAACTGACCACCGGTGGGTAACTGAAATATTAGAATGGATTCAAAGGGACAGGAACAGACCCAGAAGAAGATTCGAAAGCATGCTGGAGTGACATGCAGGAGACTGGCTGTCTTTGAATGAGTGTAAGAGAAATTCTATCCTATATCTGCTATGTAAATTCTTTTGTACATATTTTCTCAAAGGCTATTAATTTGTAGTGTTTGAAATTTTGAGCACAAATGAAAACGACCTACAGCTAATATGTGCAATAGTTATTTTTTCGGAAACATCGTTAAAATATTTTTTAAAATTCAATTTATCTGACTCGAAAATATTCCAATTTGGGTGGTAGAAGGCGCGATAATTTAGCTTAGCAGTGTTTCTGTTTGGAAGAAACGAAATATTTCATTTCTGTCTGATTTTTTTTAGTTATCTGGGCCAAAAAGAAATAATTAATGGGACCAAAAGTGAGACTGGAATCTTGTCTCCGATAAATCACCTTAAATCCTACTGTACGTTCATTTTTTTGAAGAGAAAATGTGTACATTAGCAGAGAACCCCTGAATTTGAGCTATAGGAACTCCGCCTACCTACTAAGATCCACCCCCAAATAACGTCATTGGTTAAAACGTAACAGCGCGCATTTTGTCTTTTTGTTGTGGAGCCAACGAGAGACAGCTTCCGTTCTGAATATGTCGAGGTCTGCAGTGATTCGCTGATGCCAACTTCTGGAACAGTCCCTCAAGATGTAAAAGCCACGCCCAAGGAGTGATTTTTTGCGCCATATATTGCACAAGATGAACCCTAACACTCAATCAAAGACTGCCTTAAGGCAGACCGTTGTAGGAGAAACTTGGATAAAATTTCGTCTAGTAGTGGATTCATAATAGTTAATGATGATGATCCGTACCTGAATGAATTTATTATTTAATGAATATGGCACAACTGAGCACTGATGTACACACAGTTTAAAAGAAACTTTCTCATTTGATTACGTAACCTAAATTTGATATTTATTAGAAGACCGTAAGACGTACAGAAAAATAACGATCAATACAGAAACTAGAACTAAGACGTACAGAAAAATAATTGAGTATAACCAGTTTTCAAATTTATAAATTCATCTGCAGAAGAGAAAAGTGTTTTTTTTTTTTTAATTTAGCAGTAGTCGGAATAAGGTAGTTTAAAACATCATTTGTCTCTGTCTGATGATTGAAAGATAGACGCATTCTTGGAAAGACAGTGTCCGGACACAAACGACCATCCTATGTGTGTGACAATGTCTGAATGCATGTTTAGATATATGCACCATATTTTAAAACACAGATCGTTGCTCCTTCATCTAGGAGCAGTTTGTTGATTTACTGTAACAAGTTTCTCTTCGAAAACGAATATTTCCCGCAGTGTGAGCAATATGGCTACCTCCTTCAACACGGTTTTCTTACTCGTGCATATCGTCCTCCCGTATTACATCAATTCCGGTAAAAGTTTTTCACAAAATTTGAAACAGCTGGTATCCAGCGTCAGGAGGTCACACGTGACTTCTAATTACGAAGAGCTGAAAGGGATAATGTTACTTCTTTTCATCGAGCCTTGTTTCTCTGACCACATGCGTAAACTTCAAGAGCAGCTCATTTTCATGACTCCAGACAAACTTAATTAACACGGAAGCATTCAGTGCACTTATTTAATGTGTTTAGTTAAACGTTTTAATATTTTTGCTCTTCGAAAAGTACAAAATGCAAAACAAAATGTTTGAATGTCGGAATTATATATTTTTGGATTATTGGCGATCGGTATTTCGATACGCATCTTCTTCTAGTATTAAAAGAAATCCGTCTTGTTGCACGATGATATTTATTCAGCTAAAAAACGAAATCTATGTACAGGGTAAAAAACACATGAGCACTTTCGGTGTCACAGTGACACCTTCATCAGATATGATTTCCATCATGTGGTTACATGCTGGTCTTAAATACGTGGAGCAGATGCATCATGGGAAAGGTAATGTCAGTGTCACATGATATACCAGATAACAAGACAGTCAAAAAAGCATAATTAGCCAACGAAAATTACTCAACAGAAACAATAGTTATTGTGCTGTCCTCCCCAATAAGATTGCTCCAGGGTTCAGGTAAAACACAAGGATAATAGTCATTACAGCAACGTGTATTATAAGCCGAATATAGAGCATTTCTGTAAATAACAAGGAATAAACAGAGTTAGGTGTACAAATTTTGAAGATGACAATCCGATTTTTGGCGTAAATGTGACAAGGATGGTAAGTCAGATAATTTTTTGAAAACTTGAAAATTTTCATCGTCCTGGAGCGGGACACGAACCCGCGTCTCCCAGAAAACGCCTAGGTATGCTAACCACTACACCACCCAGAACGACCAAGTTTCAAGTTTACGCCAAAAATCGGATTGTCATCTTCAAAATTTGTATTATATGGCGTAATCCCGTATTTCTTTCAAGAGTTAGGTGTGTTTATGATCTTAGCGTTTCTCCCAGTCTGGGGTGGAATTTCCAGCACTTACAGTTCTTGCAAAAGAGGTGCTTTGGTGATTCATTTTTAAATAATATCTGTGTTTATTTAATCACAAATCCAAATTTCTTTTGGTTGAACTCACATAATGATTATTTAGTTCACCAGAAATAGTGTCGAGCATAGGAATAACATACACACCCCATCTTTTCCCTTTGTTAATTTTTTCACGATCGTTGCGGATAATGGAATATAGATTGCATGATCGAATTCCAAATTGTATTTTATGACGGGAGCATATGTTGGTAAGAAGGTTTACAATATGTGGATTGAAATCAACAGATCCAACATACTTTTTAGGTACTTGTTCACTAATTAAAGCTTCTGTTGATTAGTTATTATTTTTTTTTCACTTTATTTCCGCAACCTTTTACTCAAACGAGCCGACTCCCGATATTTCTTTGTTCTGGCCAACCTGGTGTCTAAAATCAAATGCAGTTTGTGAATGCATTCACTCCAAGTTTTCTGCACTTCCCAAACAGAAATGGTCACATAACAGCTAGGTTTCAGAAAAGCTGCTTTCTTTCTGCGCTTCCCAAATAGAAATGGTCACATAAAACCTAGGTTTCACAAAAGCTGCTTTTTTTTCTGCGCTTCCTAAATAGAAATGGTCACATAACAGCTAGGTGTCACAAAAGCTGCTTTTTTCTGCGCTTCCCAAATATAAATGGTTACATAACAGCTAGGTTTCTTTCTGCACTTCCCAAATAGAAATGGTCACATAACAGTTAGGTTTCACAAAAGCTGCTTTTTTTTCTGCGCTTCCCAAATAGAAATGGTCACATAACAGCTAGGTTTCACAAAAGCTGCTTTTTTTCTGCGCTTCCCAAATAGAAATGGTCACATTATAGTTAGGTTTCACAAAAGCTGCTTTTTTCTGCGCTTCCCAAATAGAAATGGTCACATAACAGCTAGGTTTCACAAAAGCCGCTTTTTTTCCCCAGTGAAATGTCTCAGCAGTACCGCCAGTACGCCTGTTACAAGAGATAAACGCTCCCTTTCCGCCCCCTAAGGCACAGTGGCCTAAGCGCTGGCTTCTGACTATTCGTCCGAGATAGGTCTGAGTTCGAATCCCGGAGAGGCATGGATGTTGTCTTTGTCTTACTGCATTGGCTCTCCGACTTCCCTGGAACCAGTGTCTCTAAATTAAGGACAGGTGACTGCTTATATCTCATTGAATTGCTTCACGTGGTCGTTAAGTCCTCAAACAAAAAGAATATAAAAAGACTATGAATATCCCTCAAGTGGAGAACACAACAGGACTCTATTCAACGTACAGTGCATGGATACGTTCAAGCGTAATGCTCCGTGATTTATTTTCTGTACAAAGGAAGGTAGCATGCTAACCGAGAGCTTTCCGCTTGTATAGGAATACACTGGAGCCTGCTTAGTTGTTGTTGTGATATGCAAGGCAAGCTGTTTCTGTAACTTTCCACCAAAGGAAGGTTTAGACGAAGCTGCCCCGGCCACATCAGCTGTATGTAATCGGAGCAAGTGACGAAGTGGGGAGGGGAGGGGGTAGATACTCTGATATGAAAAAGTGTAGACTGGGAGACATGGTGTCAGTGCCGCATAGGGAAGTGCTAACTGATATGATGGCAGAATGCCAGACGATCCAACAATAGGGTGTGCACTTTGATAGAGAAGGAACTGATGATCTCACTTTTAACTGAGGTCCAAAACCCCGGGACCGCCGGCTTAACGTGCCCTGTTAAGCATGGAGAGTCTTTGGTGATGCAACAGTCTAACCAGAATTGAGCCCGTGACTAACGGAACGGCAGCCGACTGCGCCAACCACTGAGCTATCGCAGCCCTAGGGACTGCTTTGAACACAGTACGATGTTTAAGTAGCTGAAAGAATCTGTAGTAGGACGTCAATGGACGGGGAACTTCCCACGATCTGGGCATTCTCATCGCGCCATCACGCAGAAAAAGAATGGCTGACATGCGGTCTAAAAAAAACGGTAGAATGATGTTTCGGCAACTAGCGCTGGACGAACACATCAGCATGAGTTCCCTCAGCAATATCATCCACGATCATCTTTGGTATCGAAAGCTGTGTGCACAAGGAGTGTCAAAGCAGCCGTCTATGTAACAGACGGCAGAGCCCGTGGCTGTCACCTTGGAACATGTTGCACCCAACAAGGAAGAGAGTTGTCGCCAATTTCGAGCCGGAGACGAAATGAATCGCCGGTAATGAAAATTGGTGTTCACCATTTCGAGCCGGAGACGAAATGCACGAATCTGCAATGAAATAACACTGCATCACCGCCACCAAAGAAAGCCGGTGTGTCCGCTAATAGCTTTTTCTTTGATCACCAGCCTTCTCCGTTGTACTTTAACTGCATAACCCTCCTGCGGTGGAGCTTAATACACCAACACTGAAGAACAGCCTCATTTGACGCTTCAACTAGCTGTAACAAATGAATTCGGGTTTGGCAAAATGAGCTGTAATCAGCTTGAGCGATTTTCTTCGCCGTCTAAGAAGTGGACTGATCGCTGCTGAAGCCAGTGAACCTGTGCATCAGAAGGCTTTGCCTTTCCCTTAGCTTTGATATTCTTAGTGGTTATCTACGAACTGGGGAATGATTTTAATCCTTTCTAACGGATTACTTACTAAAAGGGCTATAACAATGGCGACGAACCGAAGAAAGGAGAGATGTAAAAACAGGAATTTATCGGTGAGGGAGATTGAATCCCTTTTCCTCGATCCGGAGTGAGTTGCTCTAAGCAACAATCTGTTATTTGCATTGAGCAAGATGAAATAATTTTTACGACAAATTTCTCCCCATAAGCTTCCCTTTTGGGACAGTACAAAATATCACAGACAGACGAAGCACTTGTCAACAAAGCCAACAGATCTTCTGAGCGATGTAAGAAGGCTGAATGATATAGCCCCGGGGCGAACCAACTCCTGATTCACTTCTTTGTTTAGCGATAACAATGACGACTGAGTGTGACTTCTGCTAATCTATCGGACGGCGTGCAAATTCAAAGAACATGTGGGGTAGGAAATCCTACTCATGCTATCCTGGTGACTCAGGCGTTTGCATGTAAGGGGCCGCACGGCGCTATGATCGCGAAAGTGTTGCTGTTTTTTTGTAATACTGGAACGTAGACTGTTCCTAAAGAGTGTTCAGTGTAGTACAATAACGGGGATTGTTTCTCAAGAGCTTTAAATGTGGAACGAGGGCGTGAATCATTTTTCAAGTGTTTGTAATAAAAAATTAGAACGGGCCCGGCTTTTACAGTGTTTTTTATTCAGCATAGCGACGTGGACTCTTGCAAGCACTCTCGTAGCATCCTAAGTGTTTTTAATTCAGCATAGCGTCGTGGACTCTTGCAAGCACTCTCGTAGCATCCTAAGTGTTTTTAATTCAGCATAGCGACGTGGACTCTTGCAAGCACTCTCGTAGCATCCTAAGTGTTTTTAATTCAGCATAGCGTCGTGGACTCTTGCAAGCACTCTCGTAGCATCCTAAGTGTTTTTAATTCAGCATAGCGACGTGGACTCTTGCAAGCACTCTAGTAGCATCCTAAGTGTTTTTAATTCAGCATAGCGACGTAGATTCTTGCAAGCACTCTCGTAGCATCCTAAGTGTTTTTAATTCAGCATAGCGTCGTGGACTCTTGCAAGCACTCTCGTAGCATCCTAAGTGTTTTTAATTCAGCATAGCGACGTGGACTCTTGCAAGCACTCTCGTAGCATCCTAAGTGTTTTTAATTCAGCATAGCAACGTGGACTCTTGCAAGCACTCTCGTAGCATCCTAAGTGTTTTTCAAGTGCGTTTTATCGCATGACATATACGTGATGTTTAAGTGCTCCGGACGTAGAATTAAGATGTGGAAAGTTTTTCAAGTGGCTTTATCGAACACTGAGGTCGTATACTGATTCTTAATTGTTTTAAATATTGCTCTGGGACAGTAACCTGTTTTCCAGGCTTTTCCAAAGCAGCGCTAGAGAGCGGGATACTTGTGTTTTCCAAATGCTTCCAATGTATCACCAAAACGTGGATTATTTTTTAAAGGCTCTCGATGTAGCATCGGAAATTACACTGTTTTTCAAGACATTTTTTTATGCAGGACTGAGATGGGGACAGTGTTTCAAGTATTCTTTGTGCATCATTGGGAAGAGGTATTTTTTCCAGGTTTTTTCGTTGTAGCAAGTATGATGTATACCCTAATTTAACTTTTATTTTTAGTTACCTTTATGTAAATTTTGAGTTCGTTCTGTTTCACCGTTTCAACCTTAACATTATGTTTTCTCACTCACTGAATGCGATGTTGGCAGCAGTCTTGAGGTTACGAGGGCATGGCATGTACATTTTTGACAAGCTAAGAACGAGATATAATGTCTGGAGCCAGCAGACAAAATGTGGTGTAGTATTCATGGAAGCCATCTTACGCTGAAGCGGTATGTTCTTCAAGTTTGGGTGTTCGAGTGATGTTATGATCAGATTAAATTATTAGTGCTGTTAAGAAATAGTTCTTCACGAGTATTAGATATCAAGTGAAGTGCCTATGAGGTACTGAAGGAATACAAAAGAACTATTACTAATTTTTGTTGAACTTTTTTTGAATTACTACTGTTTCACTTAAAGTGAGCGAATCAAAAGAACGAACTTTACCTAGTGTTCCGCAAGCCACATATACGCGTTTGAAACATTGATGAACGCTGCATAGCAGGGTGGGAACTGAAATGTTTTTAATATAGAAATGAGAAGCAAATTGTTGTTTACAATTGCCTTTATTCCAACGGACACTCTTCAAGAGCTATCGAAGTAATACCGAGATGATGCCTGGATTTCAAGATTTCCATGTAACACGAGCCCGAGGCTTGTTAGGGACTTTCTGGAGTAATATTGGATCAGGAACTCTCATCAATATATTTGGAATTCAGCATTATGATGGAAATTTTCTAGCAGGACTTTTTTGTTCCTCTCACAGTCACATAGGAAACATCCTTAAAACATAAAGTCCTTTTCCCCTATTTTATCTTGTAAGACTTCTCTTGTGAATCTACCACCGTTTCCTGATTACGGTCGGAATCTAAGTGACGAGAATTTGTGGAGCAAAATGTATTCTGAGAACGCATATGCATTATGAATGTGATATAAAGTGCTCGAGCAACCAACCCACTTAACTCCATCGAATGAAATGGTGCTCAAACTTAGAGGCAGCTTCGACACTCGACTATAGAAATATGCTTATCTAAGCGTAGTTTCCGAGTGAGCTTTGAACTACTCGCTTACATTAACAAATATAATGGGATGATAATTCATGGAGCAATCAAAGGAAATGTTGTCTCGTAAAGCAACATGAAACATTTACGAACAACCGACTGCGAGTAAAGATAAGTTTTCTAGAATCAACCAGGACACAAAGCAAAAATAATCTGAATAATGCAGGGCTTTTATCAGTGAAACACAATAGCCAAACGAAAAAAAACACAAGACGAGGGAAGTGAAAATGCTTTTGTCATACTGCCAGAGGGAGTAGAGTATGCTCTCAAAGATATGAAATTTGGCAAATCACCCAGACCGAGGTCAAAGGAGATGCAGCCGATCTTCAAAAAGCAAATTCGGCATTATTCAACAAAATATTTAAAGAATTTGAGGCTGTTATTTAGAAATTCTTGAAATACTTCTCAGAAATGTTTTTCAATTTTCAAAAAAAAGCAGGAACGCTGCATACACGGTTGAGTTACATTATTGTGACCACCACCTAATATCCAGAGCAACCGCCGTGTGCAGCGCGGACAGCAACTAGACGGGCTAGGAGTGACTCAATAAGGTACTGGAAGGTGTTCATAGGTATGTGGAGCCATGCTGACTGCAGTGCACCTGACAGCTGCTGGAGTGTGCGTTTTGGAGGATCCATAAAGCGAACAACATGATCAGGGTGGTCCCACAGATGCTCAATTGGGTTTAAGTCTGGGGAATTAGGAGGCCAGAGAAGTACTTTTAAGTCTTCATCGTTCTCTTCCAATCACACTCGGGCATTTTTAGCTGTGTGACACGTCGCATTTTCGAGTTGGAAGATCCCATTCGCCCCAGGGAAGTCAATCAGCATATATGGGTGTACGTGGTCTGCAAGATGGATTCATAACGAATTCGGTCTATAGTGCCTTCCACAGGTATAAGTGGGCCTAGGGAATTCCACGAAATCATTCCCCAGTCCATAACGCTGCCCCCACCAGTTTGTTTCTTGCCAGCAATGGTTGAAGGGTATTTGTTATCCGATGTTTCTCGCCTTATACGCCAACGTCCATCCGTTCGATGTAGCAGAAAACGTGACTCATCGGAGAAAGCAATCGTTTACCAATCAGCGCAGGTCCAATTCCGATACTGCAGTGTAAATATAAGCCTCTTCTGCCGATGCACCTTCGTTAGCATAGGTGCAGTGACCATTCGTCTGCATCGGAGCCCCATATGCAGCAGGGTTCGCCGAACTGTCGTTTTAGACACATTTCCGGTAGCTCCCTGTTTCATTCGGCAAGAGAGTTGTTCCACTGTAGCTTATCGATCGGCCCTCACGCACCTTCGAAGCCGACGTTCACCTCTAACATCAATAGCATGTGGTGCTCCGTAGTTTCCATGTCTCTTATTCAGAATGGTGCCATTTCCCCACTCACGATACACTTTAACCACAGCAGCACGCGAACATTTCACAAACTGCGCTGTTTCAGAAATACTTCCACCCTTGGCCCGAAAGCAAATAATCATCTCTTTTTGCAAATCTGATAAATTGCTCCTTTTATCTATGACAGCAACGAGTGATATGCTTTCATATCACTCGTTGCTGTCATGGATAAAATATTGATCTTTATCCATGAATAAAAATATGAATAAAAATCAAGGATAAAAATCATGGGTCTTTTTTATTTTCTACAGCACAGCTTACATACCCTCCAAGTCAACTCACGACACGTGCCTTCTTTCATTGGCTACGCGTTATTGGCGTCAAAGGTAGGGCGTGATCACAATAATATGATTCGACTGTGTAAACCGAAAAGCAAACGTGATTTTTTAAGCTTACGTTCTACTGAAGGGAAGCAAAGAAACTGAATAACTTAGTTTGCTGTTCCTCATTACCATAGAAAAAAAGTAGAGGATAGAAAATCACAATAACTTTAAAATCGATAACTTTAAAAAAATAACTTCTGTAACTGTGCGTTTATCTGACGAGATTTCTCCGTGAGCATTAGTTGAAAAATTTTCTTCATATTTTAGCGGTAATATCACGAATGATAGCGCATTCAGTAACGAATAGAACAGGTTAATCAGAATGAATAAATAAAAAGTGAACTATTAATAGGAACGCGGACGAATGTGTTACCGTTCTTCTCTGAGAAACAAAGGACAAAAGCAGGAATTATTCGAAAGGAAAGTGAATGAAGTGAAACAACAGGTTTTTGCATATAGAAAATACTTTAATGGCAGCAGATATTTTAGGAGATTTTCCATTGCCAAGTATTTCGGAATCTAAATTTTTACACATGTGAAAAAAGAAATCTGAGCTTAAATGAACATAAGTAACGTAAGTAAAGAAACTGCGACAGAAAAGAATTTTAATTTTCGTTCACCTCTATTCAGTTCAGCGCCAATTAATTCAGATCTCAATAAAAATAATCTTTAAAAACATAAAACGGGAGAGAAGTGTTTGAATTTACGGTGGAATAACAACAGGACGAACGAGACGAAGATGTGCTTGCCAATAACTGTTCCTATTCGGAACCTCATTTTGTAAACGTTAAATTAAACTAAATAGCTTTTGATATGTTTAACTATTTAATTTTCAATATTTTGTTTATGATTCCTTATACACATTTTTGGTTATCTCTCGCTATATTTTCTGAATTTTACGTTAGGTCGGAACTCCTAAGGTTTTATTTCCTTCAGGCATACTGGAAGGCAGTAAAGTCAGAAAACGTGGTCTGAACTGGCCGGTAGTGAAGGCAAGAGACGTAGGTTAGAACTGAAAGTCACTGAAGTCAGTAGACATGGTCTGAACTGACAAGCAGTGCAGTAAGGATATGCCGGTTTGATCTGACAGTTATTAAAATCAGGAGACATCGGTTTGAATTCACAAACAGTGAAATCAGGAGACATACGTCTGAACTAACAGCAGTGAGGTCAGGAGACGTTACTAGGAACTGACTGGCATTGAATTCAGTAGACGTTGGTAGGAACAGGCTGGAAGTGAAGTCAGGAGACGTTAGTAGGTACTGACTGGAAGTGAAGTCAGTAGACGTTGGTAGGAACAGACAGGAAGTGAAGTCAGGAGACGTTAGTAGGTACTGACTGGAAGTGAAGTCAGTAGACGTTGGTAGGAACTGACTGGCAGTGAAGTCAGGAGACTTTAGTAGGGACTGAATGGAAGTGAAGTCAGTAGACGTTAGTAGGAACTGACTGGAAGTGAAGTCAAGAGATGTGATATGAACTGACAATCAGAGTAGTCAGGAGGCGTAGTCTGAACTAACAGGCATTGAAGTCAGGAGACGTTAGTAGGGACTGACTGGACGTGAAGTTAGTAGACGTTGGTATGAACTGACTGGAAGTGAAGTCAAGAGATGTGATATGAACTGACAATCAGAGTAGTCAGGAGGCGTAGTCTGAACTAACAGGCATTGAAGTCAGGAGACGTAGGTTAGAACTGGAAGTCACAGACTGAAGTCAGCAGACATGGTCTGAACTGACAGGCAGTAAATTCAGGAGACATCGGTTTGAATTCACAAGCAGTGAAATCAGGAGACGTAGGTCTGAACTAGCAGCAGTGAGGTCAGATGTTAGTAGGAACTGACTGGCAGTGAAGACAGAAGAAGTGGTATGAACTGACAAGCAGAGTAGTCAAGAGGCGTAGGTCTGAACTAACAGGCAGTGAAGTCAGGAGACGTAGGTCTGAAATACAAGGCAGCGAAGACAAGAGACTTAGAACTGAAGTGTATGCTAGCTATGAAAGATGTTAACTGGATCACTGTAGTCGGCATGATAGTTTAATATTGTACAAAGCTGTCGAGTTATAAGTTTACCTTCACGTGTTTCCCTTACTGATTGTTTTGTTACATCTGGAATCGATACTTTCTGACATATTTACCTCTTTAACTTTCAATATTTTGTTTATGATTCCTTATGCAAATTTTTGGTTATCTCTCGCTATATTTTCTGACTTAACGTCACGTCGGAACTCCCAACTTCTTATTTCCTTGGGCCAGTAGGCAGTGAAGTCAGGAAAACGTGGTCAGAACTGACAGGCAGTAAAGTTAGACGTAGGTTAGAATTTAAAGTCCCTGAAGTCTGGAGACGTGACCTGAGCTGACAGGCAGTGCAGTCAGGAGACGTCGGTTTGATGTAACAGGCAGTTTGATCTGACTAACGCAGAAGTAGTGTACCACTCTAGAATCACCAAATAAAATTGGACATTTACCTGTCAGTTACTTTTGACACATTTCTCTAGCAATAGCTCGGGAATTTACCTGTGAGTATGCTTACTTATGACACCATACTTACTGAACCCTGTGAACAACATTATACGCTGAAGAAACTAATTTAGATGTAAGAGACTTGAAAGTCATCCTCAGCATGTTAGGTATAAATCTATACGGGGTGACTTAAGAATCCTCCTTTTCCACTATTTTCCATCTTGTGCCAATTCCTTCTTCAATTAACTCTCCTTCATGCCATTTCTTCCTGGTACATATTTTCCTTCTCAAACTGAGTCTTCTTACCCTAACCTGTTTTCCGGTCAGATCCATGTCAACTTCTCACGCAATCCATGGCCTTTGAAAATGTGATCACAGCAGCGTAGTTTTGCATTTTTGGTCTTATTTGAAACCTCTTTCACTTTAATTGTTGCCCTTATCATTTCATTTCTAATATCGTCGTTTGTTGGGTATCGTACAGTGAAGTAAGGAGAACGTACTATCTGCATTATGGCCATTTAAGGGGACCAGTCCCTTTTTAGGCTTCGCATGTTAACCTTTAGAGAGGTCTCGATGTACTTCGGTACATGTTTCTCACGATAGACTTGGCCTATCAATTGCAAACTTGGCATGCCTTTTTCTAAGGATATTATACAGCACCTGAACTAGAATTATCGCAATCAGTCAATTAATTAATTTTGTATTAATTAATTTTGTATTAATTAATTTTGTATTAATTTATCAAAATTGCTGTCGATTTTGCTGACGTTTTCATTAGCAATTGTATTTATAATTTTAATTGAGTACATTCTTTAGTCATGATTCTAGTTCAGGTGGTTGGTGATATATACAGTAAGGTATGAAAAAAATTTCCAGCCATTATCTTCAATGGTTTATGAGAAAAATGTTCCTAAATGTACACAACCACAACTTTTCAGGGAAGGCAAAAATCGAAGAAGACCTGTGACTAAAAGCCTCCCGCGTCATACTCCTTTTTATCTGCTTTGCGGAACTTCAGCTTTATGCTCGCCATCTTCCTTTGCTTTCTTTTTTTTTTTGATTGGACGTTTAACGACCACCGTGAGCAACTCAATGGGCTATAAGCAGTCGCCCGTCCCTAATTTAGGGTCATTGGTTCCAGGGAAGGGAGAGAGCCAGTGCCGTAAGACAACCACAACATCCATGCCTGACCGGGATTTGAACCCGGACCCCTTACGGACGAATGATCAGAGGCCAGCGCCGTAGACCACTGCGCCACCGGGGCGGCCCTTCCTTTGCTTTCGCGCACCTTTTAGAATCTGTTTTTCTTTCTTCCTAGGATGACGACAGATATTCGACTGTCTCACGCTTGCTCAGATGTGGCTGGGCACGCCTACTTGTACCACTTGTACGCTTAACGTCGAACATTTTTTTCGCCTAAAAGTTATTTTCTGTTTATCAAGTGTTGCATACCATTCGATTCAGCAAACTCTGTAGAAAAAAAATGGAAATAAAAAAAATTATATAAAAGTTTTTTTTCGGGATTTGTCCCCTTAAGCAACATCTTTACCAGCTTCATTTCAGCAACATTTAGCTCATTCTCTGGATATCGTGTCATTGGACAAGTGTTGATGGTCAAAAGCCTTCAAAACCAAACGATTCTGCCTAATTAGGTAACATTCCTGCCACCATACAGCCACACGGAATGTTTTTCACCAATTATCCCGTCCTACTTGCCCTTCCTGTTTATTTTATTTCTCCTTTCAGATATCAGTCCTCCTCCAAAATCGATCCCAAGCATTTGAATCTTCTCAATCTGTTGATCACTGTTTCCTGGGAATTTACACCCTCAATTTGATTTTCTCTTTCTACATTGCAGTGTGCATGTATTCTGTTTTCGGTTTTGGTAACGCGTAAGGGATTTTAACTCTTGATTCAAAATTGCGACGACTAAAACTTAGCGGAAATGCATATTATTATCCGGCTCGATTATGCGTTATCTTCGAAACTTTGCTATTCGAATGAGCTGATCGAAGATGAATTAAATCTTAGTTACAGCTGGGAGCAATTTAGAAATGCTAATTAAGGAGATGCAAGACCTGGGGTTGCAACATGTCTAAATGTAGCAACCGAAACCCTGATAGAATCTAAAATAAGATTCCTATGACAATGCAACCGGAGAGTGGTACCTCGATATTCTCAATTTAATTCACGAACTAACAAGTCATCAGAATTTGACAGATTTTCTTCCAGAATGCGATACTATTATGCCACAAGACATTTGGTTGGAACAGCTCTTCAGCAAGATAATTTCATTCGATTTGTTAAAGTACTTCTGAGGTAAAGCTTCAAGAGAAATCGGCCATTTCACGATACATATTTTATAAAAGAAAACATCCAGGGCTTTTTTTCTCTCGTGTATCGTCGTCAAAATTTCTGAGAGTGATTTTTAAAATAAGAAACATATTCCAACTATTAGTGACTAAAAGTCTAGAATTTTCACACCAAAAAGCCATATTCGATGATAAATTAAATTCTAATTTTTTTACAAAATTTGGAATACGTTTGCTATTATTATGCTATCAGTAGACCTCGGCGAGGTCTACTGATAGCATTTTCCCTCCTAAATATTGAAAATATTGAATACTTCTGTTTCTCTTTATACAGTTAGAAAATCTACTTCACGAAATGAGTTTCCAACACTGCAGCTGTCATTCTTCTTTTTAAGCTATACATTTTTCCAGACAGCAGTAAAGTAAATCCCAATTAAAAAGTTTCGATGTAAAAAAAATGGGTAACGGTGCGTTATTGACAAAACCTTTGTTGAAATCTATTTGTGCTACATGCTGCCCCATGAGGTGACGCAACAATTGCTAATTTCATTGTTACTCAGCAAAATCTAACTGAACTATCGCCGAACATTATTTAACAGAGGCAGATTCGAAAATTTTGCAATATTTGCATAAACGCATGTGCTGCGGCGGGTATGTCACGTTTTTAAGCTAGTTCAAGTCGGGCACTGCAGTCAGTCGAAAGAGCTATAAAGTGGTAGACGTTGCTGTGAACAGCATTGCATGTCGTCGTCCTGTCTGTGGTTGGGACGCCTAAAAGATGAACATCCACAACCGGCTGATTAGAGAACTTTTGCTTTACGGGTTTGAACTCTACCGTAACGCTGCTCAAGGAACACGAAATTGTTGTAATGCAAAAGGGGAAGTTTCCGTGGATCACAGCACCGCAACCAGATGGTTCAAGAAATTTCGCTCAGGTGACAGAAACCAGAAATTTCGCTCAGGTGACAAAAACGTGAATTCGGAGGCCGTGCGCCAGGCCGTATGGGCAAATCCGACAACCAGCAGTCAGAGATTATCAGGCGAGCTGGGTATATCACAGACCACCTCGGTTCGTAGTCTTCAGGACGTCGGCAAGGTCTACAGGAGCTGACACATTGCCCCTCACAAACTGACGCCGGCTGAAGCATACCGCCAAGTAGAAGTGTGCACGAAACTCCTTGAAAACCCGCACGATGTACGTTTCATTGGGAGAATTGTTACGTCCGATAAAAAGTGGGTCTAATTCACTAATCCTAACACACAACGGCAGTGGTTAAGCCCGGGCCAGTTTCCTGAACCTGTTGCCAAACGTGGGCGCTTCGAGCACAAGGTGATGCTCTGCGTCTGGTGGAATTTCGAGGGCATAATCCATTACGTATTTGTTTCAGGCGGTCGGATCATCAACCCCAACCTCTACTCTGAACAGCTGGAATGGATGTATGCCGTTGTGGAAGAGAAGTACCCTGTATTGGTGAGAAGAAAGCGCGCTCTCCTACAGCAGGACAAAGCTCGGCCTCATACCGCGCGAACGACCTGGACAAAACTACAGGAACTTGAGGGCATTGAACTGATGCCACACCCAGCATATAGTCTGGATCTTGTCCCGTCTGATTATTACTTGTTCTGATCCATGGCCCACTTCCTTCGCGGGTGGCACTTCAACGACCAGGAGGATGTGTCTGCTGGGATGAAGGAGTTCTTCTCCTCCAAGGACAAGAACTGGTACCGCCGCGGAATGGGAGAGCTGGCAGACTGATGGCAAAAGATGGTGCAACACGAAGGCCTATATATTGCATGCTAGTCAGCTTTCGTCGTAAAGGTACGTATGAAGACATAAAGTGATCCAAATACTGCAAACCTTTTGACTCACACTTTCTATCACGTTTCACATAAACGCAAGAATATCTCATTGCAAACTGCGCAAATTACTATAGCATGATGCTAAATGTGATAAAAGCCGTTACAAAAATGCATTTTGATGCTATGTACCTTTCCCAACAGTAGTAAAGTATGCGTCGTAGGGAGATTTGGCCTCCTTTCGACATCAGGTAACCCCTAAGTGGGGGTTATCTGCTATTGACGAGATCTAAAAAATAATGTATAATACAATGAGGTGTAACGTATAGATATCCTAGACCAAAAGTCAAAAATCCCGCTCACTAACACATTTGCGATTCAGCTCTTTTTTTACATATTTAGCTCAGATTTTAGGATGCGCATGAGCAGAGGGACTTTCGTAGGTGCATCACATTTCATTGAAGTCAAGGTCATTTCTTACGTTCATCTAAATCTGAATAATAATAAATAAATAAAATGTTGTTTTTGAAAAACTAAACAGTCGAAATACTTTTTATTTCTCTGCCGCCGCGGTTTAGTAGACTCGTTAACCAATGTGTATTGCCTGTTATGGTATATGGAGCGGAAACCAGGCCACTCAAAAAAGAAATAACGGATAAAATACAAAAAAAACAGAAAGAAGAATGGGAAGATGTCTGCTAAACATAAGACTCAAAGATGACATCAAAACTGAAGAAATAAGAGCTAAAACAAAATTTTTAGATGTTGGAGAAAACATACTTCGAAATAAATGGAAATGGGTCGGACGCATTGCAAGGTTAAAAGACAAAATAGATGGACAAAAGTCATACTGGGGTGGCGGCCAAATGAAGGTAAAAGATAAGATGGAAGACCTGAAAGCAAATGGTCAGATGATACAAGGAAAACAATTAGAATTTTTTGGCACCAAAAACCTAAAGATAAAAATAGATGGAAAAAATTGGGAGATACCTATAACCAGAAGTGGCAACAAAGAGTGTGTAACGTACTAGGAGATGTGACGTACCTGCCAGAAGGACGCACACGACATAAAGGCAGATAGCAATTAGAATCAATGTCCGCGTAGCTTAATTGGTAGAGCAACTTATTCCGGAATGAGTGGACCCGGGTTCGAACCCCGGCGGGGATAAAAATGACGGAGAAATTTACTTCGTTATAATGGCGCCCGAAGTATCCGGATGACCCGACCGTTCAAAATCTCGCATTCGTGTGATGTTATTTCCACACCGCGAGATAGGAAAAATAAGAGCAGCACTTCGAAAAAAAAGAGAAATAAGGGGGAGATGATGTAACGTACTAGGAGATGTGACGTACCTGCCAGAAGGACGCACACGACATAAAGGCAGATAGCAATTAGAATCAATGTCCGCGTAGCTTAATTGGTAGAGCAACTTATTCCGGAATGAGTGGACCCGGGTTCGAACCCCGCGGCGCGGATAAAAATGACGGAGAAATTTACTTCGTTATAAGTGTTAGAAGAAAGTAAGATAATTTAGTAAATATTTACTTTTATGACTCACATACACTGTATTAACAAAAGTAACCGGAAACCCCTTCAAACGCAAATGAACGCATCCGCGGCGTTGTTAAGATGCATGGTACAGCTGCAACCGGTAAAACAAAAGCCTACAGCTGATCGCGATCATATCGCACTGTGAGATTGAGTGAAAATGTCGCGGCGGGAGAGAACTGATTTTGAGAAAGGAAAGATTAGTGGGTCGTTAATAACAGAAACCGAGAGACGTTTAAACGTACACAAGTCAACTGTTTTGGATGTACTGAATAAGTGAAAGACACATAGCGTGCCTGAAGCAGCAAAACTTACCTACAGACCAAAGAAAATCGGTGATATAGGACGTCGAAGCCTCAGGAGAGGAACCTCGGTATGTACACGTGCCATTCGCAGAGAGTTTCATTCCATGGATTACCGTGTTCGTGCGGCTGCTCATAAGCTTTTCTTCTTCACTCGGAATGCTACTGGTCGTTTAGCATGGTGTAAAGAACGTTTATCGTGGACCGTAGATCAATGGAAACGGGTCGTATGGACTGATAAATCCATATAAAGGATCCATCAGTCTGATGGCAGTGTGTGGGTATGGCGGCAACCAGGGTAACGCTATTTACCGCAGTGTACTGCTCCTACGGTCAAGTTTGGAGCTCGCAGTATACTCGTGTGGTGGTGTGTTTTGTGGTATGGTCCCGACCCATTGGTTGACGTGGACAAACGTGTTAACCAGCACGTCTACCTTGTGACGTACCTGCCCAGCAGGACGCACACGACATAAAGGCAGATAGCAGCGACAACAAACGTCCGCGTAGCTCAATTGGTAGAGCGACTTATTCCGGAATGAGAGGACCCGAGTTCGAGCCCCGGCGTGGACAAAAATGACGGAGAAATTTTCTTCGTCATAACCTCGATATTCTGGACAATTATGCCCTACGAACTCTGTGGCAATACCATGAAGCCGAGCCTTGTTGGCACCAGCAAGATAATGCACCGACCCATAAAGCAAGGACTGTTACCTATGGGATTATTTAGAGCGCCGAATAAAAGTTTGGAACCAAGGCCTACTACTAAGCAACAGTTATTAGCAGCATTATGTACTGAATGGAAGCTCATACCTATCACTGTGTTCCAAAACCTTGTCGAAAGCATGTCTCGAAGGGTCAGTGCATGCATGAAGGCCAAAAGTGAACCAACACTGTACTAATGTATGTCAATAAATGCTATGTTATGTTTCTTTTCTAGGTGTCTGGTAACTTTTGACAATATAGTGTATCTTATTTCGTTGGTTTTACGACAAAATCATTCTTTAATCCACGTACCTAAGTGCCACTCGATGTCAAGAATTAGTAAACCTTGTTGTTTGTTTTTCTTATGCAATTCCACTTATTATGTACCGGACTGTGTCTTAGTGCGGTCGTGACTGACATGAATGAAGGAAGAGTGTTGTAAGTACATATAAATGTACCCACTCTCGAATCACTCGTTTTATTTCACACCTACAAAGATCTTGGCATGCAAATGACGCATGGTACTCTCTCGATTTATTTTCCCGGGTTTTAACGCATTAAGTGGCCAATGTACCTGAACCCGAATGGTGCTCTTAATTTTCTGTTCTTCCGAAACAGAAATGATCACATAGAGGGTGAGTTTCACGAAACCTACGTTAAAACAAAAAGAATGGCAATTCCTTTCCGCGTCCCATTCCAGCAGTACCGAATTCTGTGATTGGTGATTAGCCCCCGTTTCTAGTCATGTCGTGATCCAAGACATGATGGAAAAGGAATAGTTTCCCTGAAACGGACATCATGTCACTGGGTAGAAACTAGTGAACAAAACATCTCTCTCCTTTCTTAGGTTCATCGTCATTTTCACAAATCAGTCAGAAAGGATTAATGTCAATCATCCCCTTAAATTACTACTTTGAATAACAAGGCTAAGCACTTTCGGGTGCGCTGGTTCACTCATTCCAGTCCGTTCGGGTCACTTCTTAGACGGCGAATATATTCGTTAGACCTGATTTTAGTCCATTCTGATATTTCTGAGACCGAGTTAGCATCTTAGAGGGTTGACGAACAATATGAGCAAATCTGAGGGTTATAAGCATTATCGTGTACTTAATTTGAGTCCAATGGTTTCAGGGAAGAGAGAGAGAGAGAGAGAGAGAGATAGAGAGAGAGAGAGAGCGAGAGAGAGAGAGAGAGAGAGAGAGAGAGATAGCACGATGCCTCATTTGGGGCTCGAATCCAGACCTGTCTGGGATTGTAAACTGAACATCGTATATCTCCCTTAGCACGGAAAACCTCGGTTATTTAAAGAATCATTGAGCAGGATTTACTAAACTTAAGCTCGTTTAGGTCGCCCAGGACAGCCCGACACCGCAGTAGACAATCTTATCACAGGAGTAAGAAATTGTTCGTGTTCAGCTGATATCTAACATCTGTCGTTGCTCATAAACGAAGCTAAGCCGTTGGCCTAAGGGTGGAGAGCTGCTCTTATCACATACAGTTTAATCCCTGGCCTCTCGTAGAGTATATCCAGTGCTCGGTCAACGGTTACAACCAAGCAACTGATATTCCTATCAGTAAAACTATTTGAGTGAGCATATTGTACAAATCAGTTTTTCCTGATACTATTACTCCAGTGTAGAATTAATATACAGTGAATTAGCTTTGCATTAGGAACATCCCCTGCCCACACCCTTGATACAGTAATACGGGAGCAGCCAGGACTGGATTAACCATGCACAGACATCCAGCAGAAGGGCTCACATTGGTTAGCCACACTTGTTGGCTGATCCCGTACTACTGTATCAAGGGTGTACCAGGACTGGATTAACCATGCACAGACATCCAGCAGAGAGCTCACATTGGTCAGCCACACTTGTTGGCTGTTCCCGTACTACTCTATCAAGGGTGTACCAGTACTGGATTAACCGCGCACAGACATCCAGCAGAAAGGCTCACATTGGTCAGCCACACTTGTTGGCTGTTCCCGTACTACTCTATCAAGGTTGTACCAAGACTGGATTAACCACGCACAGACATCCAGCAGAAAGGCTTACATTGGTCAGCCACACTTGTTGGCTGCTACCGTGCTACTGTATCAAGGGTGTACCATGACTGTATTATCTATGCACAGACATCCAGCAGAAGGGCTCAGATTAGTCAGCCACACTTGTTGGCTGCTACCGTACTACTGTATCAAGGGTGTACCAGGACTGGATTAACTATGCACAGACATCCAGCAGAAGGGCTCACATTAGTCAGCCACACTTGTTGGCTGCTCTCGTACTACTGTATCAAGGGTGTACCAGGACTGGATTAACCATGCACAGACATCCAGCAGAAAGGCTTACATTGGTCAGCCACAATTGTTGGCTGCTACCGTACTACTCTATCAAGGGTGTACCAGTACTGGATTAACCGCGCACAGACATCCAGCAGAAAGGCTCACATTGGTCAGCCACACTTGTTGGCTGCTACCGTACTACTGTATCAAGGGTGTACCAGGACTGGATTAACTATGCACAGACATCCAGCAGAAGGGCTCACATTAGTCAGCCACACTTGTTGGCTGCTCTCGTACTACTGTATCAAGGGTGTACCAGGACTGGATTAACCATGCACAGACATCCAGCAGAAAGGCTTACATTGGTCAGCCACAATTGTTGGCTGCTACCGTACTACTCTATCAAGGGTGTACCAGTACTGGATTAACCGCGCACAGACATCCAGCAGAAAGGCTTACATTAGTCAGCCACACTTGTTGGCTGCTACCGTACTACTGTATCAAGGGTGTACCAGGACTGGATTAACTATGCACAGACATCCAGCAGAAGGGCTCAGATTAGTCAGCCACACTTGTTGGCTGCTACCGTACTACTGTATCAAGGGTGTACCAGGACTGGATTAACTATGCACAGACATCCAGCAGAAGGGCTCACATTAGTCAGCCACACTTGTTGGCTGATCCCGTACTACTGTATCAAGGGTGTAGCAGGACTGGATTAACCATGCACAGACATTCAGCAGAGAGCTCACATTGGTCAGCCACACTTGTTGGCTGTTCCCGTACTACTCTATCAAGGGTGTACCAGTACTGGATTAACCGCGCACAGACATCCAGCAGAAAGGCTCACGTTGGTCAGCCACACTTGTTGGCTGTTCCCGTACTACTCTATCAAGGTTGTACCAAGACTGGATTAACCACGCACAGACATCCAGCAGAAAGGCTTACATTGGTCAGCCACACTTGTTGGCTGCTACCGTGCTACTGTATCAAGGGTGTACCATGACTGTATTATCTATGCACAGACATCCAGCAGAAGGGCTCAGATTAGTCAGCCACACTTGTTGGCTGCTACCGTACTACTGTATCAAGGGTGTACCAGGACTGGATTAACCATGCACAGACATCCAGCAGAAAGGCTTACATTGGTCAGCCACAATTGTTGGCTGCTCCCGTACTGGACTGGATTAACCGTGCACATACATCCAGCAGAAGGGCTAACATTAGTCAGCCACACTTGTTGGTTGCTCTCGTACTACTGTATGGAGGCTGTACCAGGACTGGATTAACCATGCACAGACATCCAGCAGAAGAGCTCGCACTGGTTACCCACTCGCGGCTGATCCTCGAGGTGAGGGTCAGATGTCATTACTGGTATATCACTTTCACGAACAACAGTCACTCAGCTCACCCACCGGAAAAACAGTGGTGCAATCCGATCTATTTCCACCCGCACCATGTGGCGTTCCTTGCTTCGCCTGGGGTTCCACAGAGGGAACCCCCAGGTGAAACGTTGTTTGCGATGACACCCAGACATCGCAAACAACGCCTGGCGTGAGCCAAAGAACGTCGAAAGTTTACCCTCGACAGATGGAAAAAGGTCATCTGGAGTGATGAGTTCTGTTTTCTACTGCAACCGTGCTGATGGCAGGGTTTGCATATGGCGTAAACCGTATGAAGCCGTATCCCCTGGTTGCGCAGTTGAGGTTCAACATTCCGGGGGATGTGGTGTTCTGGTCTGGGGAGCTTTTTCCTAGCGAGCCGTAGGTCCTTTGCTTTTCGTCGCACAAACACAGAATGGTGGGACCTTTTAGCCGATCGTCTACATCCATATTTGCAAAAGATTTACCTGGACCACAATGCCACCTTTCAACAAGAAAACGCAGTGTGTTATCGGGCTCGTGTTACTACTGAGTGGTTGGAGGAACACGACAACGAAGTCGCCACTTTGTCTTGGTATCCCAAACTCCCCTGACTACTGAGTGGTTGGAGGAACACGACAACGAAGTCGCCACTTTGTCTTGGTATCCCAAACTCCCCTGACTACTGTGTGGTTGGAGGAACACGAAAAGGAAGTCGCCACTTTGCCTTGGTATCCCAAACTCCCTGACTACTGAGTGGTTGGAGGAACACGACAACGAAGTCGCCACTTTGTCTTGGTATCCCAAACTCCCCTGACTACTGTGTGGTTGGAGGAACACGAAAAGGAAGTCGCCACTTTGCCTTGGTATCCCAAACTCCCCTGACTACTGAGTGGTTGGAGGAACACGACAACGAAGTCGCCACTTTGTCTTGGTATCCCAAACTCCCTGACTACTGTGTGGTTGGAGGAACACGAAAAGGAAGTCGCCACTTTGCCTTGGTATCCCAAACTCCCCTGACTACTGAGTGGTTGGAGGAACACGACAACGAAGTCGCCACTTTGCCTTGGTATCCCAAACTCCCCTGACTACTGAGTGGTTGGAGGAACACGACAACGAAGTCGCCACTTTGTCTTGGTATCCCAAACTCCCCTGACTACTGTGTGGTTGGAGGAACACGACAACGAAGTCGCCACTTTGCCTTGGTATCCCAAACTCCCCTGACTACTGAGTGGTTGGAGGAACACGACAACGAAGTCGCCACTTTGCCTTGGTATCCCAAACTCCCTGACTACTGTGTGGTTGGAGGAACACGACAACGAAGTCGCCACTTTGCCTTGGTATCCCAAACTCCCCTGACTACTGAGTGGTTGGAGGAACACGACAACGAAGTCGCCACTTTGTCTTGGTATCCCAAACTCCCTGACTACTGTGTGGTTGGAGGAACACGAAAAGGAAGTCGCCACTTTGCCTTGGTATCCCAAACTCCCTGACTACTGAGTGGTTGGAGGAACACGACAACGAAGTCGCCACTTTGTCTTGGTATCCCAAACTCCCCTGACTACTGTGTGGTTGGAGGAACACGAAAAGGAAGTCGCCACTTTGCCTTGGTATCCCAAACTCCCCTGACTACTGAGTGGTTGGAGGAACACGACAACGAAGTCGCCACTTTGTCTTGGTATCCCAAACTCCCCTGACTACTGTGTGGTTGGAGGAACACGAAAAGGAAGTCGCCACTTTGCCTTGGTATCCCAAACTCCCTGACTACTGAGTGGTTGGAGGAACACGACAACGAAGTCGCCACTTTGCCTTGGTATCCCAAACTCCCCTGACTACTGAGTGGTTGGAGGAACACGACAACGAAGTCGCCACTTTGTCTTGGTATCCCAAACTCCCTGACTACTGTGTGGTTGGAGGAACACGACAACGAAGTCGCCACTTTGCCTTGGTATCCCAAACTCCCCTGACTACTGAGTGGTTGGAGGAACACGACAACGAAGTCGCCACTTTGCCTTGGTATCCCAAACTCCCTGACTACTGTGTGGTTGGAGGAACACGACAACGAAGTCGCCACTTTGCCTTGGTATCCCAAACTCCCCTGACTACTGAGTGGTTGGAGGAACACGACAACGAAGTCGCCACTTTGTCTTGGTATCCCAAACTCCCTGACTACTGTGTGGTTGGAGGAACACGACAAAAGGAAGTCGCCACTTTGCCTTGGTATCCCAAACTCCCTGACTACTGAGTGGTTGGAGGAACACGACAACGAAGTCGCCACTTTGTCTTGGTATCCCAAACTCCCCTGACTACTGTGTGGTTGGAGGAACACGAAAAGGAAGTCGCCACTTTGCCTTGGTATCCCAAACTCCCCTGACTACTGAGTGGTTGGAGGAACACGACAACGAAGTCGCCACTTTGCCTTGGTATCCCAAACTCCCTGACTACTGAGTGGTTGGAGGAACACGACAACGAAGTCGCCACTTTGTCTTGGTATCCCAAACTCCCCTGACTACTGTGTGGTTGGAGGAACACGACAACGAAGTCGCCACTTTGCCTTGGTATCCCAAACTCCCCTGACTACTGTGTGGTTGGAGGAACACGACAACGAAGTCGCCACTTTGCCTTGGTATCCCAAACTCCCCTGACTACTGAGTGGTTGGAGGAACACGACAACGAAGTCGCCACTTTGTCTTGGTATCCCAAACTCCCTGACTACTGTGTGGTTGGAGGAACACGACAACGAAGTCGCCACTTTGCCTTGGTATCCCAAACTCCCCTGACTACTGAGTGGTTGGAGGAACACGACAACGAAGTCGCCACTTTGCCTTGGTATCCCAAACTCCCCTGACTACTGTGTGGTTGGAGGAACACGACAACGAAGTCGCCACTTTGCCTTGGTATCCCAAACTCCCCTGACTACTGTGTGGTTAGAGGAACACGACAACGAAGTCGCCACTTTGCCTTGGTATCCCAAACTCCCCTGACTACTGTGTGGTTGGAGGAACACGACAACGAAGTCGCCACTTTGCCTTGGTATCCCAAACTCCCCTGACTACTGAGTGGTTGGAGGAACACGAAAACGAAGTCGCCACTTTGCCTTGGTATCCCAAACTCCCCTGACTACTGAGTGGTTGGAGGAACACGACAACGAAGTCGCCACTTTGCCTTGGTATCCCAAACTCCCCTGACTACTGTGTGGTTGGAGGAACACGAAAAGGAAGTCGCCACTTTGCCTTGGTATCCCAAACTCCCCTGACTACTGAGTGGTTGGAGGAACACGACAACGAAGTCGCCACTTTGTCTTGGTATCCCAAACTCCCCTGACTACTGTGTGGTTGGAGGAACACGACAACGAAGTCGCCACTTTGCTTTGGTATCCCAAACTCCCCTGACTACTGAGTGGTTGGAGGAACACGACAACGAAGTCGCCACTTTGCCTTGGTATCCCAAACTCCCCTGACTACTGAGTGGTTGGAGGAACACGACAACGAAGTCGCCACTTTGTCTTGGTATCCCAAACTCCCCTGACTACTGAGTGGTTGGAGGAACACGACAACGAAGTCGCCACTTTGTCTTGGTATCCCAAACTCCCCTGACTACTGAGTGGTTGGAGGAACACGACAACGAAGTCGCCACTTTGCCTTGGTATCCCAAACTCCCCTGACTACTGAGTGGTTGGAGGAACACGACAACGAAGTCGCCACTTTGCTTTGGTATCCCAAACTCTCCTGACTACCCAGTTCGACATTTGTGGGATGTGCTAGAATGGGGTGTGATCACTGCTGATCCTCCTCCACGGAATGACGTGAACTGACGAAGCTTCTACAGCGGGCATGGTTCCAGTTACGCATGGAGGATGTTCGGCACCGTATTGAATCTGTTCCTAGGGGCCTGCGAGCCGTGATTGCACAGAAAAGGGGACCAACGCGTTATTAAGTAGGTGTTCCTAATCCTCATAACTCAGTGTAAAAATTAAAAACTATGACATCTGATTTCAAAAAGGAAATGAAAATAGAAAAACTAAAGATCTCCTAGGAAGAAGTAATTTCTTTTACATTGCAATACATAAAGGTAAAAATCAGAACAGACGTTTTCTCGATGAAGAATAAAAATAATAAAAATAATAATGGGAGATTACATCATTCACTCATCACTCAACAACACAGTTATTAAATTTATTATACTTGAATCTCTTTTTCTATTCCAAACTGGTTTTCACAAAAGTTGAACAACCATTATTATCTATGAATTCCCGTCTCTAAGAGAGCGACGCGAGACGCCGCCCTGGTGGCGCAGTGGTCTAAGCGATGACTTCTGATCATTCGTTTGAGATGGGTCCGGGTTCGAATCCCAGTGAGGCATGGATGTGGTGTTGTTTGTCTTACGGCACTGGCTGTATCATTCTATTTCGTTATGGGGCTACATTTGACCATGTTACATTTCAAAATTAATTTTATGACATATAATATTAAGAAAAAGTAACATATAATATGAATACTTATGTACAGGGTAACCACAGAAGAGGAAATTGAGTAAAAGGCTATATACTGTATATATAGCCTGAGTGAATCCCAATTCCCTTAATGTACATAATCAAGTCAAGCGTCCTGCACATATAAGATTTACGCATATATGGTCTGAATAATAAATTTTACTATTGAATTTTATGTTTTAGTTTGGTAGCAAATATTTTTTCAGTTGCTTTCGAAAATACTTATAATTATTAATATGTGTTAGTTGACAAGGTAGGTTATTCCATAACGTGAATCCCTGGTAATAAATGAATCTTGATTGGGGTAAAGTGTTAGGCATTGGTAACTATAACGAAGTAAATTTCTTCGTCATTTTTAGTCCATGCCGGGGCTCGGACCCGGGTCCCCTCATTCCGGAATAAGTCGCTCTACCAATTGAACTACGCGGACGTTCGTTCTGACTGCTATCTGCCTTTATGTCGTGTGCGTCCTGCTGGCAGGTAAGTCACATCCCCCCCGAAAGAGGGCCGGGGGCATGGCCCACGAGTCAGCCGTGACCATGAGTGGTTGCAGGCAGCTTTCCGCTGTAGAACGTGCACCTGAGAACTGCCAGTCAATCTGGTGTGGGGAATGCAACGTCACACACATTTATTTTTTTGAAGCGCTGCGCTGGAGAAGGGATTCTCTTATTTTTCCTATCTCGCGGTGTGGAAAGAACATCACACCATTGCGAGGTTTTGAACGGCCGGGTCATCCGGAAAGTTCGGACATCATTATAACGAAGTAAATTTCTATGTCATTTTTAGTCCACGCCGGGGCTTGGATCCGGGTCCCCTCATTCCGGAATAAGTCACTCTACCAATTGAACTACGCGGACATTCGTTCTGACTGCTATCTGCCTTTATGTCGTGTGCGTCCTGCTGGCAGGTACGTCACATAACATGTGGTAAATACGTTATGATAATTAACACAGCAATCGGACATCGCAGTAATTACAGTCAATTCGGCGATGTCCGATGCTGTGTTAATTATCATGATTGGTAACACAAATGCATTTCTGTCCTTTGTTTGATCAATGGAACCAGTGCATTTCTGTCTCTTCAGGTCATTGGAACCAGTGTCCCTAAATTAAGGACGGGCGACTGCTACTAGCCCAGTGAGTTGCTCACGGTGGTCGTTAAGCCCTCAATCAAAATAATAATCATAAGAGAGCCGTTGCGCGTTGGTTCTAGGAAAGGAAAAACGTCATCATCGTGAAACCGGCGCACTGCCGCAAACGAGATATTTCGAAGATTATCGGAAGCAACGGGAGTAGGATCCTAGGTAATCCAGAAGCTCGCGCCGCGGACTTCTTGAACACCAGAGTGGAGACAAACATTTTATGTTTTTGATTCCGATGTTTGCTGTTATGTATACCTAGTAGAATAAGGCAGCTTATTTATTTTCACTATACCCGGTTTGTTACTGTCATAACTTTTTGGGAGCACGTGCGTTTGCGAATAACAGATCATTGCGAAACCATGAACTAAAATGACCTGCTACCACTTGTAGAATTAAAAATCATTTTGACTGATCTTTTGCAGCGGCTTTTAAGCACAAGGTTCTCACTAATATTTATATGTAAATAATTTTTGCAATATTTAGGTGCAAATGCTCTATTGTTGAAATATTAAGATTGATTTAATGCAGGGGTCACGCTGCCGATCACATTCTTCGCAATTTACAAAAAAAAAAAAAAAACATTTTGGCGATGGGGAAAACGTTTTGACGAAAATATTAGCGATTACTTTTTTTAATTACGTCCGAGTAAAAACAGTCTTCAAAAAAATATTGTCTTTGCTCAGAAGTCATGTCAAATTCTGCTTCGGCAATGCCAAGAATATTTTGAAAATTAACATAGAATCTTTTAAATGCGATAATATTTGTGGATTTCTCATTTTTCGATATGAACCATCAGCCAATATTGCACGACTTATACGAAAATAGTTATTACACGAATGTTTTATGAGTAATAAAGTACAATTTCTTTTTAACAAAATTCTGTATATGTTTTCTGTACACTGGCCATTTTAGAACTATGCCACAGAATAACTGTATAATACCCAATTCTTCCATCAATTTAAAATTTATCCTGCCAATAATTCTTTGTTTAGAAATTTTATAGGTAGTGATGAATTCGAAATTGAAAATAAGGGTCTATATTTCTTTCTATTAGGATTCGGAATCTATAACACAATGTTTTGCTGCTTAATTGTAAAGAATCTATAACCTATTGTTTGTGTACTACTATAGCACTTCATTGTCTTATAATTTTTATATTTCCAATGGAGAGTGACAAAAAATGGCAACCTAAGATTGCATTTGGCGAAAACTTTAAAAAAGCCAGAGCAACCGCTGGAATGTAAACAAAAAGAAAAGGATGTTCTAATAGTAGACATTTGTCATTATGTTGCTTATGACAAATGTCCACTATTAGATAAGTATATCGAAAATAGTTACTTGAACAACTATATTTACAGAAATTTTGCAATAGAAGAATGCGAGCTTTTGATTTCTCATAGTGCCGACTCAGGGTTCGAATCCAGAGAAAAGACGTAGATTTTATGTTTGTTTTTCCGGCGCTGGTTCTTTCCGTTCGGTTGGACCCGTGACCCTAAATTAGAAAAGGGCGACCTCTTGTAGCCTTAGACGGCCATAGTGTTCGTAACATTCAGTGTGAAAACCTAAATTTGGCGGTGACAAGAATCAAATCCTCATCCTGCTGCTCCGGAGCAATATGTTTTCTCAATTAAGCTACCCCGACAGAATTTATAGCTGCAACTTTGCCGTCTTAACATGTGCTTCACCTGTGTAGTATGTCACATATTATACATGTATCTCTTCCCGGAGAATGGGCTGGGACGGAAACATTAGTTTCCGCCTTCAAACCATCCTTGAAGTTGCTCGCTCAAGAAAACGGAATTGTGATTAATTCCAGACAATGCCTGGGAGAAGCATCACACATTTTTGAAGCGTTGAAGAAGAGATTCTTATTAATTCCAGACGACGTGTGTAATGAACATCTCACATTTTTGGAAGAACCCAACGGCCAGTAAATCCAAAGTGAAAATCCTCCAAATACGGGGAGGATTTTCACGATTTTCACACACTGTGTCCATTTCCACAATCGGGCGCCAATGTAAAGCACAAATTTTTGCCGCTAGCCGGTATCTAACCAGTACCCTTCTGCTCCGGAGCCGAATGTTTTCCCAATCAATCTACACAGACGGAATTTATCGCTATAACTTTGCCGTCTTGACAGGTGTTTTACCTCCGTAGTGTCTCATCAGAAATTTTTTTTATTGGAGGTTTAACGACCACCGTGAGCAACTCAATGGGCTATAAGCAGTCGCCCGTTCCTATGTTAGGGTCACTGGCTCCAGGGAAAGAGCCAGCGCCGTACGACAAATACAACATCCATGCCTCACAGGTATTCGAACCCGGACCCATCTCGGACGAATGATAATAAGCCATTGCTTAGACCACTGCGTGACAGGGGCGGCCATCTAAAATAAACAAATACGCAAAACTAATTGAACAAGTAAATAATAAAAATAATTTCGAAAGCTATTTATTCATTAAAAACAACATGATTCCCTTTAAATTCGTTGAACCACCCATGTGTCGTAGTGGTTTAAGCTCTGTCTTCTGTCCATTCGTCCGAGAAGGGTCAGGGTTCGAATCCTGGGGCATGGATTTTGTGTTTGTCTTATCGCGCTGCCTCTCTCTCTCTCTCTTCCCTGGAACTAATGGCCCTAAATTAGGGACGGGCGACAGGGGTCGTTAAGCCTTAAATTAAAAAAAAATCATTGAGATATTTCTCTGGTATTGTATTAAATTTTCAAGTCTGACTTTATAGTAATAAAACAGTTTAAAAAAGGGGAAGAGAGAAAGTTTGGTGCTTAGAAAACCCAAGGGAAATGAACTGCGGGCAATAAAGTTGATTTGGGAGCCGACCGGAAGATATGGAAGTTTATAAAATGGTACGCAGCCTCTGAAATCTGAGTCGATATGTACTTGTTCCGTTGCATAAATACCCAAGTAATTATCATAAAATATTGCTGGCATAATAAATTGCGATATTGAAGGCAAATACGTGACTGAATCGCAGTCTCCCGAGTACTCGGGTGAAATGAACCATTTCAGACATCGATCGTAAGGGCCATTAGTGGCAAGTGTCAAAACGGCAAACATCCTCTGAGCAGTGCCACAACTCATATGTTACCTTCGAGGATTCCCTGAGCGTAACATGTACACACACACACACACACACACACACCGCTTTCCCTGATCGCCATCGGATATTGGACGTCGCAAACTTCTCACTAGAAGACAACTCTAAACTTGCTCTCAGGGAATTTAGGGTATCGGTGTGCTACAGATGAAATCGTCGATTTCAAACACTACAAGGAATGATCACGTAAATTCAATGTTTCTGAATCTGAAACGCGTTGGCCAACGCAGAACCAGCTATTAGTGATCCCACAGCAATTGGAAATGTCTTTAGAGAAGTGATCCACAACGGTGTCTCGCTCCCGCAATGTAGTGATCCGCACCATAGAGTTTTATGAAGTCACAATTCTTCACGGCCCATTAAAAATGATCGGAACGTTACCAGATTTTTAAGAGCAAGAAGCAGGTCTTTATAAACGAAAAAGTCACGAACTCTCTCTCTATCTAAACATAATTAGAGCCATTTCGTTTAAACTTTAAACGTTGTATCCAGCGCAATAGTAGAAAAATCCATAAAATAAACCGTGATTGTACTTCGAGAATATATTTTTTTGATTGAGGCTCTTTTTTTTTTTAATTTGGAGGTTTTTATTTTTTTTTTTTGATTGGAGGTTTAACGACAACCGTCGCCCGTCCCTAATTTAGGGTCACTGGTTCCAGGGAAGGGAGAGAACCAGTGCCGTAAGAAAACACTTCATCCAATCCTCACCGAGATTCAAACCCGGACCCATCTCCGACGAATGATCAAAAGCCATCGCGTAGACCACTGCGCCACCGGGGCGGCATTGGAGGTTTAACGACTACCATGAACAACTCAATGGGCTACAAGCAGTCGCCCGTCCCTAATTTAGAGCCACTGGTTCCAGGGAAGGGAGAGAACCAGTGCAGTAAGACAACACTACATCCATTCCTCACCGGGATTCAAACCCGGACCCATCTCCGACGAATGATCAGAAGCCGTGGCTTAGATCACTGCGCCACCGGGTTGACCAGAAGAATTTAGACGAAATAATTTAACTGGAGAGATAGAGGGAGAGAGAGAGAGAGAACGCTGAAATCTACGCAAAATATTCGTCAAAGATAAGTCAGCAGGGGTCTACATCAAGGAAGGAAACAGGTCACGGGTTGACGGATCAGCGGTTCAAGGGGTCGACAATTTCTAGCAGCTTGAACGGGTCGGGTCGAGGTGTTCCTGACCCGATGTCAACCCGGTTTAATTTCCGATTTATTTTTGAATAGCAATTTTTTTTTTTTTTTTAAGAAAAATGCGCGCTTTAAAAATTTGTGCTCGATACTAGTGCCCTCTGAGTGAAAATTAATTTGTCATGCAATGAAGGAAGAGGGTAGGGAGTTATGAAGGAAGAGTGTTCCATCCTTTTTGAGGAGCAATGACGAAAACAACATCCACATTTTGGAAACTTTCAACTCATTATAAACTTGTGAAAAACGGCATTGCAGTGAAACGTATTCTTGAAGCTTGATATGTTATCAAGAAAACAGAAAAAACTGAAATTAAACATACAACAAGTTACTTAATTCAAGTACTTTGGCTGTAGCGCTGTCAAAATTAGATGGAACAGCTTTAAAAACTACGTAGGGAGTTTTTGACTTTCGCAGATGCGTTTGAAAAAATGTGTTAAACAGTCAGATTATGTCATGAAAACGAAAGACGACAGTTTCAGTACTTCCTGTAAGTAATTTAGTAAATTATACGTTCTTATAATACATTTGTTTGATTTTCATGTAACCTAAGATATACCCATTGCGGAGAGACGTTTTGAACGCCCTGTATATATATTATACCCATAGTTGAAAACAGATTTGTCCGGGTCAGTTACAGATCCGGGTCTAGTCTGGGTTCAACATTTTTGACTTTTTCCAACTCTGGTATGCATAGGCTTTAATTTGTAAAAACTGGCTCAAACAGGAAGTTCAGGAAGCCCTGCCCCACCTGTTTCAAACTTACATTCTGCGTTCTCGGCCAGTAAAAGTAGAACCCGCTTATAACGAGCGCGTGTTTGGCGAGATCCCGCATTTAACGAGAAAAACAGGAACTTTTGTTTTGTATAATGCCAATTTAAAGCCCATTTGATTGGTTTTAACGAACAAAATTTATTGAAATTCCTAATTCATGATCATCTTCAACAGGCAAGGAACAAAATTTAAGTAATTCCATATGTTACGAGGCAAAGAAAATCTGGTGCGCACTGTCATAAAATGGAAGAATAAAAACCGTGGCCTACAGAATGAAACTTTAACAGAGCAGTGGAATTTCGGTGCGCTAGTGGAAGAATGTTGATAGGAAAGCAATGGGAAGTGAAAGCATCAAATGCTCAACAAGGGATTCAGCCTTCCTAATACCTAGGCAAAAAGAGGATGCGTGGGTTTCGCGCACACATAATGATTGGAGACAACAGTTCCTGGAATTGTATCCACTGCCCCTTTCACCCTCCTAGTGAGTGTTACATTGAGAAGATCTGTGCTGCTTTTTTCTTCAGGTGCGACGTAGAACGGTAGTCAATCTAACGTAACGTTGTCAAGCAGGGAATGCTACACTTTAACTGGCAAAATGTCTAAGTGAAAAGTGTTATCCGTAAACGACAAGTAGCCATTCTTACAATGCCAGAAAATGATAAAAAATGTTGCCACATATTATGATATATAAGAATATATAATATAAACGTATATGCTTACTTTTAAATGGTGGGTGTTTTCACCCCAAAAGGGAATAAGCGCGCTCCCTGATTACACGAGGATTTCTATCGATCCCGGGCTTCTCATTATAAGCGGGCTCTACTGCAATTTCTTTCTACAAATGTCATTTTTTTAATCAGCAACAATGCTGTAATTAGTACACATTGAAATGGAATATACCGGTAACGGTCACAGTCCTTCGATATATTCTCCAATTTCGTGGACGACCCGACGCCGAACACATTCAGCAAAGTCGTCTTGAACCAATGTCTGCAGAGAAAAACCTAACGCCGAAACGATGATACCTATAGTCGTAAAGGGATTGCCTGTAAAGAGTTCTTTCATTATACTAAACAAAGTGAAATCGCACGGATTCATCTCCGGCAAATGTGGTGGATGTTCTGTTTCATCAGTTGCTTTTCTCGCATATCGGTGAGGGTGTCCGGCCCCATTTTGCGACGATTTTGTGCATTCCCAGCGTCTTCGTTAAAATGGCGTGCACAGTTGAATTTTCAGAGTTGACTTCGGCAATTAATTATTGGCATGCGTGACGTGACGTGCCTGCCTCGTAGGACGCACATGAGATAAATGCAGATAGCAGTGAGAGCACATGTCCGCGCAGCTCAGTTTTGAGAGCGACCTGCTCCAGAGTAACGGAACCCGTATTCGATGCCCGCCGCGGACAAACTTGTACGTTATAATGGCGCCCGAACTTGCCTGGATGGGCCGGCTGTTAAGTTTCTCGCAATGATGGGATGTTCTTTCCACACGGCGAGACAGGAAAAATGAGAATCCCTTCTTCAGTGCTTCGAAAAAAATAAATCAGTGTGATGTTACACCAAATTGTCTAGGATTTCTCAAATGCACGTTCTTCATATGATGACTATCTACAGCGACACATGGTCCCGGCTGACACGTGGACCATGATCCTGGCCCTCTTTCGATAGGAGGGGGAGGAGATGTGACGTGCTTGCCCCGCAGGATACACATGAGATAAAGGCAGATAGCAGTGAGAGCACATGCCAGGGTAGTATAGTGGATATCACTCGGAGCTCCGGAACCGAGAGTTGGGGGTTTGAATGCCTCCCTTGGCATAAAAATGTTGAAGAAATTTACTTCGTCATCTGACTTAGTCACAGTATGATCACCAACGTGTTCAAGCTCCGTACTCAGTCTTCCAAGTTGAAAAGCATCCAACTATCTAGCGATCGAACGATGCGTTAACACATCATCACCGCATGTTTCCCGTAGTTTTTTACAGCACTGAAATAAAAGGCTTTAAAATAGTTTTGCATAAGAAAATACGCAATTCCAATTCTTGCTGTCCCGGTTGCAGAGTGTTCAGAAGTTTCTGACTTGTTGTCTGAGTTGGGTCGAGATTCGAGTCCCGGATGAGGCGTAAGTGGGTTGTTTATCTTGCGTAAATGGCCAATCTCCCTTCCCTCGGTGGCTGTAAATTAGGTACGGGCGTCTGCTTATATTCCTCAGTTTCTCACGGTGGTAGCTTAACCACAAAAACAAAAAAAAAACTGATCTTTGATAAAGAAAAACAATTTTTGCAAATATAAATCTAAAAGCGAAATATGTTTGGAAAGGTCGGCTTTTACCTTGAAAACAAGTCGTGTGACGTACCTGCCAGCAGGACGCACACTACATAAAGGCAGATAGGAATCAGAATAAAACGTCTGCGTAGCTCAGTTGGTACAGCGACTTGTTCCGGAATAAGCGGCCTCGGGTTCGAATCCCGCGCAGACCAGAAATGACGGCGAAATTTACTTCGTTATAATGGCGCCCGAACTATCCGGATGACCCGACCGTTCAAAATCTCGCATTGGTGTGATGTTCTTTCCACACCGCGAGATAGGAAAAATCAGAGAATTCCTTCTCCAGCGCTTCGAAAAATAAAAATGTGTGATGTTGCATTCCACACTGCAGATTATCTGGGAGTTCTCAAGTGCACATTCTACAGTGGATGGCTGCCTGCAACGTTTCATGGTCACGGCTGACCCGTGGGCCATGCCCCGGCCCTCTTTCGGGGGGGGGAGATGTGACGTACCTGCCAGCAGGACGCACACGACATAAAGGCAAATAATAATCAGAATAAAACGTCTGCGTAGCTCAGTTGGTAGAGCGACTTGTTCCGGAATAAGCTACCTCGGGTTCGAATCCCGGCGTAGACCAAAAATGACGGAAAAATTTACTTCGTTATAGTCTGCCAACTCGGCAAAACTAGTTGGCTTTTACCTGGAACGGTCGTCTTTTACCACAAGTTCATAGTGAAAACGTTGTAGCTTCAAAAATAAAAGATCAGCTTGGAGCTTCAAAAGTAAAAGATGAAAAAAATCGCTGTAACAAGACGTTAAGAACGAAGCATAATATGGCGGTAGACACTATAATTCGTGCATGAATACTAGTATTAAAAGAAATCCGTCTTGTTGCACGATGATAGCATAATATGTAGGATGTATTGGGTGTGTGCAAAATTTCTACCCGTTTTTGTAATAGATGCAAATTGCGATCGGAGTAGTTACGTCACAGATGACGCTGCGATGCCGAATTTTCGGCCAATAAAGCGTGGAGCAGTAGAGCATATAGAGGCACAAGGTTTGTCAAAGTAAGTCATTCGTAACAGAAATCACAGACGGTGTAACATCGCAAGCGATAAGGAGCGCATTAGACATTCTTTACTGTACGAATTCGATAAAGGCATTTCTACAGCCGCGGATTGCCGCAACATCTGTCAGGTGTATAGGTAGGATGCAGTTGATGATAGCACATGTAGCCGTTGGTTTCGGAAATTGTGGAACGGAGACAGTAGCTGTAAAGGCCAACTACGTCCTGGACGTTCATCAGTGGTTTCTGACGAGGATGTGGACCAAGAAATAACAAATGACCCACATCCAACCGTTCAGAAATTAGAAAATCTGTGTTCCGAAAGACTGATGCTTGTGCTTGGGTTCATCACCAAGTTTGATAACTGGGTTCCGCACCAGCTTTCTGCAAAGCAACGAGATGAGAGAATGCGTACCTGGGTTTCTTTGCTTTCTCGTCACAGAAATGAACCGTTTTTGGGACGAATTGTAACGGGTGATGAGAAATGGGTACTGTACCGTAATGTGAAGCGTCGAAGGACTCTGTGCCAAAGTGTGGAGCCTGTTCCATCGACCTCAAAAGGAGAACTGCATCCCAAAAATGTTGTGTTGAGTGTTTGGTGGAATGTCCAGGGAATAATCCACTGGGAGGTGCTGGCAACGATAAATGCTGACCTCTGCTGCCAACAGATGGGCAGATTGCGGGAACAACTGACTTCAAAGCGGCCAGCACTCGTCAATCGCAAAGGCTTACTCCTTTCATCATGCCGCCCCGGTGGCGCAGTGGTCTAAGGCGTTGACCTCTGATCATTCGTCCGTAAGGGGTCCGGGTTCGAATCCCGTTCAGGCATGGATGTTGTGCTTGTCTTACGGCACTGGCTCTCTCCCTTCCCTGGAACCAGTGACCCTAAATTAGGGACGAGCGACTGCTTATAGCCCATTGAGTTGCTCACGGTGGTCGTTAAACCTCCAATCAAAAAAAAAAAAAAAAAAAAACTCCTTCATCATGATAACGCCAGACCTCATGCTGCTTTTTTTTTTTTTTTTTTTTTTTTGAGGTTTGTTGCCAGCACCTCCCAGGTTTAACGACCACCGTGAGCAACTCAATGGGCTATAAGCAGCCGCCCGTCCCTAATTTAGGGTCACTGGTTCCAGGGAAGGGAGAGAGCCAGTGCCGTAATACAAACACAACATCCATGCCTGACCGGGATTCGAACCCAGACCCCTTACGGACGAATGATCAGAGGCCAGCGCCTTAGACCACTGCGCCACCGGGGCGGCCTCATGCTGCTTCAATCACTCTGCAAAAAATTACTGGACTTTGGTTGGGAAGTGTTTGTTACCTTACCCAGCGTATTCCCCTGACCTGGCACCTACGGACTACCACCTTTTTCGATAGTTACAGAACGCCTTCGCTCTCTAAACTTTCGATGATGTGGACAATGTGCAAACGGCGTTATATGACTTTATTGGCTCAGGAGTTTTTTCGGCGTGGGATTCAATTACTCATAGACAGATGGCAAGAGGTCATACAGTATCATGGCAATTATGTAAAATCCTACTTTCGTTATTTGTTGTGTTCTCCTCCTTTCTTTGTAGCCTACAAAAACGGATAGTACTGATGCACACACACAACATAATATTATCAAAGAGCCAATTCAAAACGTCTCGTATGTACTTGAGAAAGACTGTTAAATTTAAAGCTTAAAAAGAGTCTTCTGCTTTCGGTGAAAACGAATGTAGGCAGCACTCGAAACTCGTATAGGAAACCATATATTTGTTAGTGTTAAGTCCTTCAAGGTAGGACTGCTTACAACGAAGAAAATAAAACTAACGTGGAATTTCTATCGACGATAGAAGTCTGGGAAAGACTTTTAGATGTTATACAGAAAACATATTCTTACAATGAAAAAAAAAAAACAACGTCGGAGACGTAGATGACGCTTGAGCCTCGTTATTTCTTATCTTGCTCTTGAGATGTTATCACAAACAAAATTTTGTAACTTCCTGCCAGAGCGAGAAAATGTCTTTTCGGACACCAATAACTTAAGTAAGTATTTCTAACTAAACTATTTCTAGAAATGACTTTTAAGTGAAATGCACGAACAACACGGAATAGTAACTATGTGATGAATGTCCACCTCAAGTAATTTTGCCTCCTATACTTCCAATGGAAAAACTTTTGTACACATTTCCTTCACAATTAGTGTGCTCCCAAGGATGAAAATTTGAACATCGATTAAAATAACTTCATATTATAACTTGGAATACTTTTCTTTTCTAAAACATAACCATAATTTTATAAAAAGATCAATAATTTTTCCTTTGGTGGTGTTGAAACCAGAAATAAGATGGCGTGACATGTACTTTGATGACGTCAGTAGACAAACAATTGTTGGATTGCATAATTATGATTATGTTTTAGAAAATATTAAGTATTCCAAGTTATAAAATGAAGCTATTTTAATCGATGTACACATTTTAATCCTTGGGAACGCATTAACTGTGAAGAAAATGTGTACAGAAGTTTTTCCATTGGAAGTATAGGAAGCAAAATTACTTGACGTCCACCTTAAGGGAATCACAAGGAGAAAAGCTTTCTTGTCTCATTAAAAAAACAGATATATTGTTTTGGTTTACAAAATTCTATGCTGCCTTTTTTTTAAATGCTCTTTCATATAGTCTGAAAATTTTTCAAGATTTCCAAGAATCCTCGTTCAAGTACTTTTCTTTACTAAACGTGCAGTAATAAACGTCACTATTTTCTGATAATTGAAGTTTTGTAGGCAGCTGTTTTCCGTGAAACCGTTTTACCGACTTTATTTCACTTGGCTGTTTGCTGTATATTACATTGAGAAGTAAAAAGAGAACTTCAAATATAGCATATTAGCCTTCTTAAAGTTTGGTAGCTGGATATATATATGGCGTTACTGAGATATAACTATACCATTTAATATTTTCTAAGATTTATTTTATTATCTTTCACATTTCGAATGAAGGTTTTGATTTATAATTGCAGGAAAACTTTCTTGTTCTTTTACATTACGTGGTGCCGCAAAAAGCAAAAAAGGTTAAGGTTAATAATCCAGATAATTGGAATCCGGCTAAAGTCGTTGCTTCTCTGCACCACTGTTTATTTAATGTGATTGTTAACTTTGAATGTATTTCGTTTTCCTTTTTTTAACCTAAGGCTTACAATGCCGTGATTTCAATTTTAATTCTTTTAGAATGCTTCTACGGTGTACAGTGTTATATGACTTGCATTTTGTCTATGATGCATCTAACCAAAATATATCTCTCTATTCTAAAGAAAAGTAACTGCCGGTATTTTAGAAATTTCGCAACACTCGCGCTTTCCTAGCTCGCAGCGCAATACGCATTCAACACAAGAATATGACATTTACATCGTTTGAAGAGAATTGTTTAGAAAACACGCTGAAATAAACCGTTTTTCGATTCTGGCGATACTTCAAGAGCTACTGAATTTCAAAGTTAAGGTAAGCAAAAAAGTGCTGTCAATTACCGTTACGAACACACTAACAGCAACAGAACCACGAAACGTTGTAGGTATGTAGGCCCATGGCCGAATTTTGCACTTCGTCGCCCTTTTTAGAATTTCGATGTAGTTTACGAGAAATAAAATTTTTAAATTTCACAAAATTCTCTATTTCGCGACGGGATCCGTTTTAAAAAACGGATATAGGGCAAACTATAAATCATAATGTATTGCAATTTTTACAGCATAAACTCACAACTATCATTCCTCTTTCACAAAAATGTTTTTCAAGAAAAGTCATTTCCTGATTTTTAAGCATTTTTTAAAAACGCAAAGGAAAGGAACGAACGGCTTCGTCTGTCTTCAGAGATAAATAAACAAGAAAGTTCTGGCCCCGTGTCCTGCTTCCATGGTGACGTAGAAATTTGTTTTGCATATATTTTGTTGGTAAAGCTATCTCAGTTGTTTAACGGTTTATCATTTCCGTAAGGTGTATACATCTTACGGAAATGTATTTTGCACCACTTCTGTTTTCCTTAGTGGTAGATTTACTAACTGCTATAAGTTCAAACGACAAAAGTATAGAAAAAGAAACTCAGAAAATACATGTGTTCAAGTTACAAGTCTTCTTCCTTGAGTAATCCATGAATAAGGAACACACTGACACCGCACACCGGTAATTTTAACAATACAGATATAGGCCAGAACCAAAAATACCGACACCGAAAACTCCGGAATGGCGGCGGAGCAAAGTTCTTCAATAAAAATAGAAGGAAATTGAAAACAATTGCCCAAAAATCCAGCAGAGAGTTTATCAGGAGTGAAACAAAAATTGTAAACTAGCCGCCATCTCGGATTCAATGCAGACATCCAATACGATATAAAAAACATTAAAATATTCGCATTTCGTGCCACAACTTTTGAAGTAAACCGCACACCGGTAAGGTTAACATTACGGATATAGACCAAAACCAAACATACCGTGGTATGGGGAAAAAGTTCAAAATATAGTGTACAAAGGAAATACTATCTTAAAATGTTATTACTTTAATTTCATGTACATATTTAAATTAAGTGTTTATGTTTCTAACAGTTTTTTCATACTTATTTGTTAGACATTAGACATGCAATAAAAATTGAAATTTATATAAATTTTCCAGTTTTTATTGCATGTGATATCTTGAAGATCGGGCCACAAGGTCCGAGCGCTACTCTCGGAACGAGCGTAGCGAGCTTAGAAACGTAGCCCCTAGTTGTAAATATTTTTTATGATACGTTTTGGGTTCTGTTTTCGTGAAAAATCTATGTCCTTGGCTTTTTTCCCACCTAGTAGCCAATAAAAATAAAATAACTAACCAAAGAACTCATGAAAGAATATAAATCAGACATTGGACGGAAGACTACTGAGAAAGAAAATCCAAATTGCTCGTCGATAATCTTAAAAAAAACCGTAGCTAAAATTTGAGAAAAAGAAATTTGGTTTCTATGTTTTAACTTCACATCTAGTTTACGGACTGTGGGCAAACTTATAATGTATTTTCACGGCTTGTATTACTATGATCTTTTGTTAGTCGCTGTGATAAGGCCACTCGTAGTTGAAAGTAAACATCGCATTTCTAAAAATAAATTATTGCGGTTATAAGCTAAATAACCAACATTACTCACTTTTTTATTTCCATACCCTCTGGACAAATAAATAGGCAAATGTACTGAAACTCCGTTTTACAAGCTCGCAAGAATTCGCCTCTCTCTTACGATTTCGCCATCAAAGTATGTCCGGTAAGCGTAAATTAAGCATTTTTCCTTCTGCTAATTAAGCTTATCTAAAAATATTACGATCAGTTTTCTTTTCCGTTGCTGGCGCATATTACTTGCGCGAAATAAATTTCAGTGGAATAGCCGCAATTGCCGGAAATACATTCGAAAGGTAATTCCTTGAGATGCACGACGACTCCTTACAAAACGTTAAGCAGGCTTTCAAGCCTGCTTAGGAGAGACAGGTGTCGCATTACGAAAGACAAGAATATGGCTAAAGCGTTTCTAAAATTGCATTTGAGAAGCTTCAGTACTTAACATTTGCGCTCCCATCGAGCTATTAGTACTTGAATATGTAAGTCTAAAGTGATCTGTTAAGCAAAAGAGGAGTAACTGAAGACACACCAAGGTATTTTCTGCGATAAAATATTTATCGGTAGCTTAGACGTATACTCACTGTTTACCAGATTCTCTAGAATTAACTCAGACCATTTAGGTAAGAAGGCAGGTGCAAGATAACAGTGCAAGTTTCAAAAGTAATGTACCCGTTATGCCTTAAAAGAAACGCTAGTTACGAGAAACCGTAGACCAACTATGTAGAAAATTGTAAAACTATACCAGTGTGTGACGTATATTCTACTTTAACTTTCATTTTTAGTTCCTTTTCCTATGTAAATTTGAGTTTGTCCTCTTTTGCTCTTTCCAAATTTAAAGTGATATCTTCTCTCTCACATAAATGGCGGTTTGGCAACACCCTAAGGTCAGTACGTAAGTGACGTATGAATGTGACAAGAACAAGACGAGAGATATAATGGCAACGCAGTAGCTGTGACAGGAGGATTTTGATGGTGAACGTTAACGCTCCTTTTGGATAAGAGATTGCTAAATTGCCGTTTAAGTATTTTTGAAGGTTAGGTGTTGTACTTTAATGTCAGTGTTGTGTTTTCGTAGTCAAGAGTTGTTGTGGATATTAACCCACGTTTCGTGATCTCACCTTGTTGAAGTGCAAATGATCAAGTAACTATTGACAGCAATAAATGTTTAACTGAAACTAGAAACTTCTTGAACTTCATTTTATAACGAAGTAAATTTCTCCGTCATTTCTATCCACGCCAGGATTCGAACCCGGGTCCCCTCATTCCGGAATAAGTTGCTCTACCAATTAAGCTACGCGGACGTTTTATTCTGATTCCTATCTGCCTTTATGTCGTGTGCGTCCTTCTGGCAGGTACGTCACATCTCCTAGTACGTTACATCATCTCCCCCTTATATATATATATATTTTTTTTTTTTTCGAAGTGCTGAAGAAGGGATTCTCTTATTTTTCCTATCTCGCGGTGTGGAAATAACATCACACCAATGCGAGATTTTGAACGGTCGGGTCATCCGGATAGTTCGGGCGCCATTATAACGAAGTAAATTTCTCCGTCATTTCTATCCACGCCAGGATTCGAACCCGGGTCCCCTCATTCCGGAATAAGTCACTCTACCAATTAAGCTACGCGGACGTTTTATTCTGATTCCTATCTGCCTTTATGTCGTGTGCGTCCTTCTGGCAGGTACGTCACATCTCCTGGTACGTTACATCATCTCCCCCTTATATATATATATATATATATATTTTTTTTTTTTTTTTCGAAGTGCTGAAGAAGGGATTCTCTTATTTTTCCTATCTCGCGGTGTGGAAATGACATCACACCAATGCGAGATTTTGAACGGTCGGGTCATCCGGATAGTTCGGGTGCCATTATAACGAAGTAAATTTCTCCGTCATTTTTGGTCTACGCCGGGATTCGAACCCAAGGCCGCTTATTCCGGAACAAGTCGCTCTACCAACTGAGCTACGCAGACATGTATTCTGATTCCTATCTGCCTTTATGTCGTGTGCGTCTTTCTGGCAGGTACGTCACATCTCCTGGTACGTTACAATTCGAGTGACTCGCATTTCACTGTAGGTGAAGTTTTGATCTATGTAGTGTTTTTTTAAGTCAGCTACATACAAGCGCTACAAGTGATCAGATTCACTGGCGTAAGAATATATAACTAAACGTTTCTAAGCTTTCGCACATCAACAAGATGCCCTTTTCGAGGAAGATAGACAGCTTCTGTCTGTCTTCCTTCAGAAAGCCATCTGGTTCACGTACGAAAGCTTGGAAACGTTTTTTTATACACTATACTAGCAGTTATGATCGTTCTCCGAATGCTGAATGTGTAATTCCTTGAACAAAATTAAAGAAAGGGAAAATTAATTAAGGGCAAGAAAAGTACAGCGTTTCACGTGGGTTTATTTTACCCGGATTCAATTATACGCGGTCAGCCCCACTGCTAGATTCATATTTCATGGGATATGGAGCTACGAAAGAATCAATCAATGCTTGATGGCGGCTCCTGTGGTGGGACTGTGTCAATGATTTTAAAGATTTTCCTACCATCAACGAGGAAGCAAAACATATTACTCAGATGGCCATGATTCGGAGGTGAAGGCTTCGTCGATATTCTGGAGGAAGGAATAACAGATTTGATTGATGGACATCAAAGACAGTTGACAAATGAATAGTTAGAAGAACTTGTGAAAACCTTCCTCGGACGAAGATCGTGTTGACGACACCGACGAACAAGATGAAACTGCCAGTGGTAATCTGCACAAGTTTGCCGATATTTTTCAAGCAGCTTGAAAGATTTAATTTCTAACTATGATCGCTCTATGGGGCGTAGCCTTAAAATAAACAAGAGCTATTGCGGACTCTTTAGTGTCGTATTATGATATTTTTCAGCAGCTAAAGACGCAATGGCAACAGTTGCCGATAACAATGTTTTTCCAGAAATACACTCCTTTTACTGACTCCCCATTGCTACGCTCAGAGTCTCCAACTACTGCACCTAATGCATCAGCTTCGGACCTCTCAGCGCTGACAACCCCGAAATGGTGTTACGTAGTGAAAGCAACTATTAGGTAGGTATGCATCAATAGCGCTGGGTATGCATAAGGATTTGCATCATGCTATCTCATATTTTAACTGTAACCGTTACAGAAGTACGTATACATTGTTCTTTGTAAAATACACATTATACTTTAATAGATATATGTAAGCGAATAATATCGTACATATATAACGAAAAAAAGCGTGTGAAGTGATTTACTGTATGTAGTTTTATTATTGGTTTTGAATACACGCGGTTTTGGCTTTACGCGGTCTCGTCGGAATGCAACCCCCGCGTAAAATGCGGCACTACTGTAATTCAAGATCCGTAACTGTTTTACGAATTAGAGAAGTGTCGTGACATCAATGCATACTTTTTGACGTGAAATGGAAAACGCTTTGGAGCTCCTTAATTTTAAATTAAAATTTAATGTTTCTGGCATAATTCAACGTTTCTGGCATAATTATCTTTCAACCTATTAGCATACTTAACAATAAAGCTAAGCGTCCTTTTTAAATTTTTTAGTTTTCAGACTTTTCTAGGTGTAGAAGTGGTAGAAAAATTCAACCAGGTAATATTCCAAAGCCACCATTCTGATTTTTTTTTTTGGTTTTCGAACTTGTCTAGGTATCCCGACCTGACCTTTTAGCATGCCAATTTTCAGATCCCTTAGACATTTAAAAGTGGTCGAACAATTCGTGGAAAATTCGATCAGACAATGTTTGAAAGCCGCCATTTCGATTTTTCAGTTTTTGAACTTTCCTAGGACCTTAAGACCTATCAGCATACTAACTTTCAGATCTCTAGGTCATTTAGAAGTGGTCGAATAATTTTCAAAAAAAAAATTCAAGAAGGCAGTGTACCAAAGCCGTGTTCGTAAGCCGCCATTTTGATCTTTTTGGTTTTCGGACTTTTCTGGGTATACGGATCTATTAGCATATCAATTTGCAGATCTCTAGGTCATTTCGACGTGGTCAAACGGAAACACGCGTGTATTCCCATTTTCCCTACTTTGCTTTATATGTAAAGATTTTTACGCCAATAAATTGGATCACTAGTACAATTTTACTATTTTCTAAATGAAAGGTGTTTAATAAATGCGACCTTCCAATTCTTACTAACGGATCAGAGACACCGACTTTAACTAAAAAAGGCATCCGCAGATTACTCAAAGCAGCATGAGGAGGTACATGCTTTGTGTAATCAAGGAAGATAAGGAAAATAAACTCAGGGGTCAGGAAAATGACAAGACATCATGATCAAACTAAAGGACCTCGAGGGAAAATGGATCGGATATTTGCTAGAAGAACTGACCACCGTAGTAGGAAAAAATTCGCCTGGATTCCAAGGGACAGGAAGATCCTGCGGGAAATGAAAGAAATTCTAAAGCATGCCGGAGCGACATGGAGGAAAAACGATCACGATCATATGTATAGGATTTTAGGAAGGGAGTGTCTGACCCCAGGTCTTAAACAACCCTTAGAAATAGGAAGCTAGGAGATTTGGGCTAGATGAACAGTAGCAGCCGAACGATTCCAGTAACATGACAACTAGTTTCCCTGGCTTTAGTTATCTGTTTAGTCCTCAAATTCAAATCCCATTGAACATTTCTAGGATAAGGTGGAACGGGCTGTTTGCTAGGGTGACTATGCCGATTTCGAACATGCAGCAACTGTGGGACTCCGTAATCTCAGCATTGTAAAACATTCCTGCGCAATCCAGCAACTGGAACCATTGCGCAGGACGAATTCGGGCCGTTTTAAAATCCAAAGGCGGCGTAACGCGCTACTAGGTAGGTGTATCCAATAAATTGGCAACTCAGTATGCATTTGCCGCAGTTAGTACATCTGCCAACACTTCACAGTGAAATGGGAAAGAGGATTGCGAGTGCTCAAAACGTTTTTCAATATAAAATAGTCGAAATAGAGATGCTTAAAAAAGATTACATTTATGCTAGCAGAATAGGGGATCGCGTTCTGCAGAAAGGTGAAGATTTATACACTCTACGTCCAAAAGTTCCTGGACTGACGCAATAAAGAGTATAAAAACGTACCAAGCTCACAATTAAATCTGGTCACCTTCAAATTACCACCCTTCTGAATCAACACACAGTTTCCAGCGTTCCTGAAGATCCTGAAAACAGTTCTGGAAGGCTGCCTGGATGGATGTAATGTCTGCATGATACTGTGAGTGAATACCTCTTCATTCGGCGCTTTGTCGTTTATAGATCATACTGCAGGCACTATGTTTCATCTCGTGAAATAATTCTGGAGCAAAAATCGGGATCCACAGCTGCAGTGCCCAGCAGACCGGAATAGATCGATGAAAGGAGTCTCGTTTTGGTTATCATTCAGAATGCGAGGTACCAATCTGGCATTAAGGTTTCGTTTTCCCAAATCCTCGCGTAGAATCTCATGACAGATAGACTTACTGATGAGTCTCACTGTAATTCGATGATCTTTCTTTGACTGAATCCACACCTCTTCGATTTTTTGTGCTGTCAGTACAATGGAGGAACGGCCAGATCTCGGATCACCGTCAAAAGATTCCCGGCCGTCACGAAACCGTGCATACCACTTAAAAACTCTGCTGCAGGATATTGCTGTGACTTCATACGCTTCTTTTAACATTCTGTAAGCTTCTTTTAACATTCTGTTTCTGTAGCTGATTTACCAACAAAAATAGATGTTTACTCTGTGATCTTCCATGGCTAAAATGAAATTGGACGCGAACGCTTGCTATGACTCCCTTAACGCCCGTGTGCCGCCTGTCGGTACCGGTATAAACCGGTTTCCAGCTGTTCGCTGATAGTCCAAGTACGGCTATCTTCTTTTATACACGTGCTATTTTTATTCCACTACTGTGACGTCAGTTATGCAGTCAGTCTTGAAACGTATTGGAAGTAGCAATGTGACATGCATATGAACGTTGGGTTCTCTGAGACAGAAAGGGGAGTTGAGTAAAAACAAAGTCAATAGGAATCTCAGAATTACTGCTAGCCACTCTATACTTTAAAAAATTTGAAAAAAAAAAATCAGTTTTATCCAAATCTGTACTTCCAGCAAAGAATACTGCAACTTTATTAAATGCGTGCTTACTATTAGTGCATGCTAGGAGCGTATACAAATTTGTCGCTAATGGCCGTTTGATATGTCGAAAATGCTTGTTTCAACCGTTCATGCCATACGAAAAGCAACATTATGTCGCGTTGAAAAACTTGAAGGTCGTCGACTGAATCTTGTCATCCAACACAAGCACAGGCTAAAGTTAAAATAATGAGCTGTACAGCAACTTCGTAATGATTCGGTCGTTTCAAAGGGAGGAAAACATTTGTGAAAAATAACGATGTTTCTAATATCGACGAATTCGTGGCAAAAGGAACGTGATTTCGCTACAGAAAAGAGAAAAGTGTTTGTTTGTGAAATGGCTGCAAATGTTAGACCGTTTCAGTCATGCAGTAAAGGAGATATCCAAATGAAACCCAGGTGGCTGTCTATCATAGCAACACTGGGTAACTCGCGCACTTGATAGTGATACAGTTACATAACTTAAATTGTAATAAAATTAACTATAAAAAAGAAATAGTTATGAAAAAGTCACCCTGGTAAATATAGCTTTTTTCCCATGGAACATTGTCTCTAATTGAACTTCTTGCCCTAAATTAAAAAAATGTAATCTGAATTTTTCTATCACCCACAGTTTTTATGTGAAATCTGTATTGGTTATTAAATATTTAGGTATTGCATCAACAGCAATAATGTGCGTAAAAAGATTTTTTTACTTATTGTTTATTGTACAAATTTGTATTTTATTCCGAATATACACTGCCGGACAATTGCTAAGGACGGATGACAATAGCAACGATAGCAACCATAAAATGGAAGGCAGGAAAATGTGGAAATTAGCATAAGTGCGGGATACAGTAAGACGTGTTGTGCGTATGCACATTTTGGATTGCCGAACTTGTTCGTGACGTCATAGCGCTGATAACAGATATAAAAGATTTGACGCGTATTGACCGTTGTTGTTCAAACGCAAAGTTGAAAGGAAAAGAATCAATTGACGAACTTGCAATTTTCAGTATGTCTTCCCGACATCACTTAGATGATTTTACGCGTGGCCGTATTATTGGCAAGATTGAAGAAGGGCGAAAAATAACAGATGTTGCCAGGGAGTTCGACGTCAGCCACAGTGTTGTTTCAAGGCTTTGGAAATCATTTCAAACAAATGGAGGGTGTAGCAAACGTCACGGGGGAGGTCGTGTTCGCAGTACGACACCTGCAGAAAATCGGTACATAGTGCTATCAACAAAAAGACACCGGCGCAGCACAGCTAGTGAGGTAGCAAATCAGTTTATGGCTGCTACTGGCAAGCGGATCTCCCGAAAAACGGTCGCCAGACGTTTGCATGAAGGAGGACTATACGCCCGCCGTCCTGTTGTGTGCATCCCATTGTCCAGACGTCACCGTACCGCCCGTTTGAAATGGTGCCATCAACATTGCAATTGGACTGATAACGACTGGTATGCTGTCCTCTTCTCAGAAGATAGTAGATACAGTCTATAGTCTGATTGTCGACGACAACTGATCTGGCGTGATAGTGGTACTGCATATTGTCCAGCAAACATACAGGAAAGGGACCGATATCCGACATGTAGTGTCATGGTATGGGCTGGCATCATGATAAATGGCCGTACGTCCCTCTATGTGCTTCCAACTGGGACTATGACTGGTTAACGATACATTAACGATGTTCTGCTACTTCATGTTTGCATGTTCCGTGGTGCTGTCGGTGATAGATTCATTTTCATGGACGGCAACGCAGCATGTCATCGAACAGTCGCTGTCCAGGAGTGTCTTGAGAGCGAGGATATTCAACGCCTGGTATGGCCAGCACGTTCTCCAGATCTGAATCCCATTGAAAATGTGTGGGATGCTTTGGGGATGAGTCTTGCTGGTCGCCAATGCCCTCCAATAAACAAGGACACCCTCATCCGTGCACTGACAGAGGAATGGGATAAATTACCCCAACAGCTGCTTGATAATGTTGTGCAAAGCATGACACGACGTGTGGAATCTTGCATCGCCCTCCATGGTGGCCATATCCCGTATTGACATCTTACGCCGGAACGCCTGCGGACGGTAATTGCATTTTTTTCACGTTTACGTATTCTGCACAAAATGGCCTGTTTGTCCCTTGAACACGTTCCAAAGCCTTCTGGATTTGAGAGCACAATAAATTGTCTTTCTTGTAATGTCCTGGCATTCTGACATTATTTTACTTCACTTGGCATCCAACCACACTTACTTTTTTATTTGCTATATAGCCGTTTATGATCCGTCCTTAGCAATTGTCCAGCAGTGTAGTATAGTGGCGGCGGGGGGGGGGGAGGGCACCATTTTAAAAGCACTAGTGCACGTACTTAACCACAATCAGGTATGATTCATGCACTAACGCAACATCGCGACATTTTAGTAGCCACTGCTTTGCAAATGGTGAGCTAGCCTTCACGGTGTAAGCATTGCGAGTTCTCTTTTTATCTTTTTATAACTGTGTTTCAAATCGTGTCATTATGAAAGTTAGAATGGAGTTTTTCTGTTAATATGCGAAAGGAATTGCGGAAAGGTTTCTGAAATTTCAGAATTTTCCGTTAGCAAACGGAAATTTACTGTCAGTGTAAGAAAGGAATTGTGGAAAGTTTTCTGGATATTCAGAATTTTCTTGTGCCGTTTGAAAAATCCGTGAAATTCAGATTTCTTGCCGTGATTTCATGGAAAAGGTTGTATCGGAAATGTGCTTCCTTTATTTACGAATAGAATCACGGAAAGTGACACGGTAAATTCAGAAATTTTTTTAAAGTGTACGATGAAGTACTGGAATTTTAAGACGTCAACCGACGAATGCTGCATCCCACAGATGTTCAATGGGATTCAGGTAGGGGCAAATTTGGAATCTAGGGAAGCATACTAAAAGCTCGGACATGATCTTTGAACCAGTGCTGTGTAAAATGGATCTTCTAGCACGCAGAAAGAATCTCGTTTCGATCCCAAGAAGGGCAACACTCGTTTGGAGACAAAGCCTAGGTAGGATCACGTGGTGACTATCATCTCAACGGGGAAGAGGGTACACAGCGATGTCTCCGAGAACGAATCCCATATCATTATTTATGTATACTTCCACAGCCGGTCTGTTTACCGTACAGTCTGACTGTGTGTGTTCACCCTGTATAGTTCCAGTTAGATAATTGCCACAACACTTAACAATTATATTAACACTAAATAACAACACTTAATAGCAATAACTTAACAATAACAATAACTTAACACTAAAAGCACTTAAAATTGCATAACAACACTTTTAACAACATTTAACAATTGCTCCTTCCAGTTCGATAATTACCGTTAATTGCCACACCGTTTAACAGCGTTGTGTGGAAAATGCATTGCGAAGTGGCTAAAACACACATTATGCAATTGGAGAGAAAAAACAAATATTTCTCTTGTAAACTAGATAGATATTTTATAGAAATGCAACGAAATCCATAAATATCTTAGTATCATAATACGGAGAAATATTTTTAAACAACGTCAAAAAATTTCAATATCGTAAAATTCAACGTTTTCTGCACGGCATATTTTGAAGTATTGACCAACAAAAGACACTTGCCAAAAGGAATGAATATATATAACTTTTTCTTTTAGAATTACATCTTCTGGCATTGCGTTAAGAGATAGTTCTTTTTTATATGTAAAATATTTAGACAGAGTGGAAAAAGAAGATTTCGGGAAAACCTTTTCTGCATGGAATGTTTTGATTCCATTCCACGGAGTCATCAGAAAATAATATTTTGATAAAATCGCTGCTTCGAAACACTTCATTCTTTAGGAAGTTTCGAAGTCTTGCGAATGAAGAAGAAAACATGTGCTTCTCTATTTATTCAAATGTGAACAGAAAGGCACATGTTTTCGTTTCGAGAGAGCTTATTCTTAAAGGAGAAAGAAAAATTGTTCGGATTTCGGAAATTCTTGACTCTCTCAGCATCAAACTGAGCGATATTATATACAAAAAACTATTTAGACAGTGATGAGGCTTTAATTTTATTAGTATTACTATGATCCGATAGTAGGAAATATAAGAGATAGTGCATGTTAATATAAAGTAAAATATTTATAAAATGACACTTTATTATCCCGTTAATAACATGACTGAAGTTGAGAGTTTTAGGGTTGACATTTGTCAAGGAGAGGCTGTGATGTTGCGCATCACCTGACCTTAACATATATATATATATATACATAGGGTGGTCAACAAAGTAATGGGAAAAATAAAATTCTTAAATTACAAGGTCCTACCCACCCAACGTTTTTCCATTTATGAAAACATTGGTTCAGAAAAAAATTGAGTAAAATTCGTTCATATTTAGAGGTCGCTTAAGATCGACAGTATTGACAAATTCAACAAAAATTATGATTGTAATATTTTTACGAGGAACACTAACGCCTACAAGACGTCTTTGATTGAAAATAGTTAAATTGAAAACATTGACTCCGATAGATATTAATTTCATGTTAATGTACGGTATAATGCAATTTACCCGCTTGGGTTTGGTAACGGGGTCCCCTTTTTGGGATTTGGAAAGCATTTTCTACGATTTTCAACAACCTATAGTACAAATTGCTTCTGCTCTACCGTTACGGCTATTGCACCACTAAATTCCAGTAACACGGCCACTCCTCTTTTAATGAAACTACTTGTTGCCGGGAGTCCTTGTATAATCTTTAATTCTTCTACAAAGTCTGGGTCTTCAGTCCAGTTTATGGGATCTTTGTCTCGAAATGTCGTAGGTATATTAAGAATACTGAAAAACTTGTTAGCGTTTTAAGTTACAAATTCGTTTAGTGTTCTTGAAGTGCCAAACATATTTAAATCTAATTGAATCTTTTTCAAACAATTTTCTGACTTTTTCGCCACTGAGAGCTCCATACGTTCTAATTCTTTCCCCTGCTAAAGCTAGTTCAACAAGTTCTTCACTGAGATACCAAAGATGACTTGATAATGCCTCTGTTTGTCGCATTGGAAACACCTTCACCCATTTCCTTCAACGTGTGTATTTTCTTTGTAATGTAATGATCATTCAGAGAAGCTCTAATAACATCTGCTGCTGTAAACACGAATGTAGATAATGAGGCCAAACAGGACAAAACGGCCTTAAACTTCTTCAAAATTTTCAACTGCGTGTGCGATACATGAAAATCTGGAACGCATAGATTACACTGAAGAGCAATTGAATTAGAGATGCATCTCTAGTAACGTATAGCACCACCTTTCGCCCTGATGACGGCGGCGATTCGTCTCGGCATGGACTCGACAAGACACCGGAAGTGTTGGGAACCCTGAACAAGCTCCCACAGTTCACGAAGATTTGATGGAGGGGGGGGCAGACCCTCGAACATCTCTCTCGATGGCATCCCAGATGTGCTCGATGGGATTGAGAGCAGGTGACCTAGCTGGCTTAAGAAGTGAGGTTACGTCAGTTGAGTGTTCGTCCAACCATTCGGATACAATTCCAAAGCGATGGCAGGTGCATTGTCTTGTTGCATGATGAGGTCCTCAGCGGGATGTTGAAGACGCACAAACCGGAGCAAATGGCCGTCCAGGATATCCCTGTAACGTTGACCTGTGAGGGACGATGTCACACGTACCAGGGGTCCCATTTCAATCCACGTAAACAGTCACCAGACGAGAATGCCACCCGCACCCGCTTGAATAGTACCCTGCGGGCAAGAAGGGTCCATCGCTTCATGTGGTTTGCGCCGTACTCGTATCCTGCCATCCGTATGTACCAACGTGAATCTCGACTCATCAGTCCAGGTAACATTTTCTCACATGTCTAGGGTCCAGTGGCGATGTTACCGCGCCCATGCTAATCTTTGCACCCTGTGATGTGCGGTCGGCAGCGGTACCCTCGTGGGACGATGGCTTATGTACCCCATAGCGAGGAGTTGGTTCTAGATGGTGTGGCTGTTTACACGTTTTTGTGCACCAGCGTTAAATTGGCGAGTGATTTCTTGTACTGTGGCCCGTCTATCCGCTGTTACAATGCGAGCTAGCCGGCGATGACACGGCTCATCCACACGCTGTTGTCAACGGCAGTTGGCTCTTGCAGGGATGGTTTTACCGGATTCGATGTACTCACGGTGCACCCGTGACACAGTGGCTCGTGGAAATCCCAGTGCCTGCACGACTTCCGAGATGGAGTGACCCATTCGTCGGGCTCCGACAATTTGCCTATGATAAAATGCGCTTAGATCCTTCGTCTTACCTATACTGCGTCCGCTCTTACTGATTCCCGTCGCATCACTCCTTATATTGTCGGATCGCTGCATACGACATGTCGTTTCCGTTTACAGGACCGCCCACAGCGCCACATTTGCTTAACGCCACCAGCTGTACCTAATTCAATTGCTTTTCAGTATATATCTGAGCAGAGTGGAATAGTGTCACACCGAACGCGGGCATCCCCCGAGCAGAGTGGAACAATCTCAAACCGAACGCAGGTGATATATAGGCGGACGCAGGACTTCCGAACATTGGGGCCGCGGATGTCCTAGTGTTCAACGTTCGTGAATGACAGGGCCTCGGGTTCGATTCCTGGGAGGTACGAACTCTCGAACCACTAAATATCCGCTATGTGTCGGATGGGCACGTTAAGCCGTCGGACACCGGGTAATGACACCCCCGGTAATACGTACATAAGGGCGTCTTTCTCCCATTTTATACCTCGCTTCCGTGTGACTTTCCTATCGGGTACTCTAGCCCAAATCCCCTAGCTTCTTATTCTAAGTTTTGTTTAAGACCCAGAGTCAGACACTCACTTTCTAAAATCCTCTACATATGATCTGATGAACTGTTCCCAACAGTGTATGGCAATCGACGAACGTGAGTAAACTTGTGACTTCGATCGTGGACGCAATGTCGGAGCAAGACGGGTCATTCTTGTCGGAAGCACGCCGCGACCAATACGAATAGCACCAGATGTTCATTCTCAGGTTCTGCTAACACGAGGATGTATCAAACGACGTACGAACGCGCGCGAGAGAACAGACATCGAGGCATTTAACAGTACTGTGAGTGTAACGGAGAGTTATAGACGTTGTTTATGGCTGTGTGGCCGCCATAGAAAACGAATGTAACGATTATTACGTTTATGTTTCAAATTTGCATTTAATGACCCCCGTTCCATGCACTCCTCGTAAATCGTCGATTTCTGTATTTTATAAATAAAATATGTCAGTTTTGCCATACCGATATAATATAAGCGATTTCTAATCCCCTTGTTAATATTCTATTTGAAATTAATTCGCTAACCCTGGCTATCGAAGACTAAAGTATACTAACAATTCTATCGTCCAAGTCGTAAGAACCCTTGAGTTCCCGTCCGTCGATGGCGTGTGGTCGGTGGCCGACCACACGCCATCGCCTCCAAGGTCCACGGATTTAAAGTGGTTCCACCTAAAATCTCTGACTTATGTTTCAAATGGTAAAACTTCTTTACATATTTTCTTCGCAATTAATGTATTCTAAAGGATGAAAATTTACACATCGATAAAACTAACTTTAAGTTATAGCATGGGATACTTAATACTTGCTAAAACATAACCATAATTAAACAATCCAACATTTGTTTGTCTACTTACGTCATCAATGTACAGGTGGCGTCATCTATAAACAGGTCTGAACATTACTCAAAGAAAAATGATTGATTTTTAATATAATTATTGTTACGTTTTAGCAAGTATTAAGTATTCCATGCTATAACTTAAAGTTAGTTTTATCGATATGCAAATTTTCATCCCTGGGAATACATTAACTTCGAAAAAATATGTAAAAACTTTTACCATTGGATATTTAAAGCAGAGATTTTAGGTGGAACCACATTAAATCCTGTGGAAGCTCTCTGGAATGCCGTGGTGTGGAACAATACAGCAATGGACTCCATACCGACGTCTCCGGTGCAGTTGTGGACAATACTGCAAAAGGCATGGCTGGAATTATCACCCGAAAAACTCTGCGATCTGGTGGAGACGATGCCTTGGCGTGTACTAGCTGTTATTCGCACTAGAGGAGGATCTGCACGTTATTAGGTGGATATCTCCAATGTTTCGTTCATTGAATGTACTATACCGTGCAAATTAATTGGGACAAGTTATTTTATTCTCAGAATTGTAATGTGATCGCGGCAGATGATGTCGGAAACCCACGTAAACCGGTTTTATCAGCTGTGAGGTGGTGTGACTGTTAGAACTTGATAGTAAGAATGTGGTTTGACCGGTTTTCAATAGGAAATAGGCACTTAAGCTTCAGTTGTGAGCTTTCGTGTGTGACAGGTGGATGTTAGTTTTTGCTCTGTTAGTATGTGTTGCTTTCGTGTATTGAAAAATGGATATTTCCCCAAGGAAGCGTGCAAAAACATTTGCTCTGAACGATCACACTTCTATGACAGTGAGAGATATCGGTTCTGCAGTTGGTGTAGGCAAATCAACTGTATCAAGACTGCTTACGCGATACAATGCATCTGGATCATCGTCTCCAAAAAGGAGAAGTAAATGTGGAAGAAAACAAAAAACAACTGCACGAACCGATAAATATCTAATCAGAAATAGTAAAATGAATAAAAAAAAACAAGCACCGACCTTCAAAGAGATTTATTGGCTAGTGGTTGTGATGTTAGTGATTCAACTGTACGCCGTAGGCTTCTGAACGTTGACCGGAAGGGAAGAAGATTAACGAAAAAACAATATTTGAATGCAAAAGTGAAGATAAAACGTTTAGCATGGGCCAAAAAATATAAAGCATGGACTGCTGACGACTGGAAAAAGGTAATTTTCAGTGATGAAACTCATTTATTTGTGCAGGGTTACCAAGCAAATGTCGTTAGACGAAGCAACTGTTAACCCTTAAGACCTGAGTATGCCAAACAAACTGTAAAACACCCTCTGAAACTGGTGTTTTGAAGTATTTTCACATCAAATGGCACTGGAAGCTTAGTTCCTGTTCAAGGTATGATGAATTCAGCCAAGTACGCAGAAATATTACACCGTAGGATTGATCTATTCTTGCAAACTTTTGACGGGGCATTTCAACATGACTTGGCCCCATGTCACAATTCGAAATCGGTCAAGAATTTAATGCTGGGAAATCAAATTTATTTGCTTGATTGGCCTGGAAATTCACCAGACTTAAATCCCATAGAAAACTTGTGAAATATTTTGAAGAGACGTTTAGGTAAAATGGACTGTACAACCAAAAACGCATGGTAACGAATGCTATAAAGGTATGGTTCCACGATTATGAAGTCAAACATATGTGCACTCAATTAGTGGAATCAATGCCAAAACGAATTCAAGAGGTCATTTCTGCTAAAGAAGGACGTACGTCACAGTAATACAGGTATTTATCAGTGTATATGTAGGCATAGAATGATATAAAGGCATAGTTTTGGTAAAAGGAGTGATTTTTTACTTTGGCCCAATTAATTTGCCCAGTATAGCATTTTGTGTCAGTAACGAATGCATATACAAGTTATCTCTGGAAAAACGTCTGACACCTATGTTCAGATATCTAAAAATCGTCTGACACCTATGTTCAGATATCTGAAAAACGTCTGACACCTATCTTCAGATATCTCATTTCTGGAGTCTGCGCCTTGTGTAGGGCTCTTACCTGCGAGCTTCATTACAGATTGATGTCTTAAAAGATTATCCATACTAAGTACCTTAATCTTTAGAACTGATCAGCGTTTGCGTCGCTAAATCGTCCTCGTGAGAAACGAGTTACGCCTTCTTATAGTTAGAACTAAAGTTTTTATCAAGATCCTGACACTCGTGAATGGGCTGCGCTTCGCTGACGAGAGCACAAAACCCACTTTGAATTATCTCCCGTAATCTAAGGATCGACCGCGATTATCTTGTTTTCCCTTTTCCGCGAAAGAAGTTCTGTTCCACTTATTTATTCCGTCCTTTCTTCTACCGTGATGTTCGCTTCCAATCTTTCGTCTCACTACATCCCATTAGTCCGTGTGTTTCTAGCCCTTTTTATTGCATTTTTGTATTTTCCCTACTTGCATTGAGCGCATTATGGCACAAGTTTCAAGCAGTTCGCGCAGAACTTGTTTTTCATTCACCACTCACGGACAATGAAATTTGTGCACCAAGAAGGAAGCATCGGATTTAAATAAAATGTTATGGACGTTACTATACAGGTGAATGCTATACATGATGGCAAAAACAGGGCTGCAGGGCAATTACAGAGGGATCTGCGGCACGCAGTCCGGTCATCTTCAATAGCGCGTCGCACCGCCTCGTGCGGCGATAGATGCTGCAACACGGTCTGGCATGTAGGTGAACAGACGCCTGGTGTTGTCCTGCAGCAGACTGGCTCACACATGTTGGACGGTGTGCTTCAAATCCCGAATAGTGCGGCACTGCGGCAGCTGGCGTTTCAACTAATCCCACACATGCTCGATAGGAGACATGTCCAGAGAGCGGGCCGGCGGTGGAAGTGTGTGGGCATGACGTAGGCAGTCATCGGCACCCCGAGTCGTGTGCGGACGGGCATTATACTGCTGGTATGGCGCACCCGGAATCTCGGCCAGGAATGGGAGCACATTGGGCCATAGAATCTCATCCACATACCGCTGGCCCCGTTAATGATCCACCTACCACCACCCGAGCTGATTGGCTATCGTAGGGTATGGCTCCTCAGACCATCCTGCCTGCAGTGAAGGAGGTGTTATGCACGCTAGCGAGTTTGGGACTGTGTCGTTGACCAGGGGACCTCCATACCCGGACACGATGATCATCTGCTCCCAAAACGAAGCGGCACTCATCGCTAAATATCACATGTCACCAGTTCTGGCGTTCCACGTCGCTGTGGCCTGGCACCACTGCACACGGAGCCGGCGATGTTCCAGTGCTAATGGCAGCACAAGTAAAGGGTGGTGGAATCGCAGATTCGCTTCCGCGAGGCGTCGGGAAATTGTTCGTGGGCACACAGAAGCCGCTACATTTGCCTGTATAGTGGACCGGGTCCCCGTGGGATCGGTTCGTGCCTGGCACACGATCCGTATATCCTCTCTACCGGTGGTCTTCCTGGCCCGTCCGAAGCCGCTGCGCCGGGTGGCAGCGATGTCACGTGTCCACTGCTCCCAAAACAGTCGGACTGTATGATCAGAGCGATCTACGTGGCGGGGTATACTGCGCACCGACCACCCTGTGGTATTCAGCCCGATGATCCGGCCTCTCTGAAAGTCCATAAGTGGCGTAAATCGACGTCTCTGGCGTCTACCTGGCACCTTTTTCACTCTGTACGCTTGCTTGCGTTGGCCGGTGCTTTTCGCTTTCATGGGGCATCGACTACACGCCGGTTTATAAGGCTGCCGGTTCAGCTTACAGCGCCACCACAGGGTGTGCGGTCATGCGCACTAGCACCAAACGTGGATCACTTGCATACCATCACGCACTCAAATTATTTGCCAAGTATCGCGGTTGTAGCATGTTTTCTTCTAGTTGCGCAAATTTCATCGTCCGTGAGTGTATTTATGTTTTAATTTATATGTTTACATATGTATAATGAATATGGAATCTCGTTTCATTTTTTTTATTGCTTCTTCCATTCAAGTTTACCTGATTTCTGAGCAATTTTTTGGGATCGAACATAATTATGATACATTTACGAGGGTTTATGTATACCGCTCTCTGACCTGCAAGCTCTTAACTTCGTCTGGCAGGTTATTAAGAGCAGAGGAAATGGCCACATTTCAAAAGGAATACTATCAATCTGGAAGGGTTCAGTCTAAGATTACAAATGGGCATGGGACAGCGTTTGAAAATACGAGGGCACCTCTTAACTCCAAAGGAAATTAGTTCCTTATGTTCATTTATTTACTAATATGAAATACAAGTACATACTTCGCTCAAAATTAAGTAAAATCAACAAATATATATTTAGTACACTAATGTTTGTGAAAATTGCAACATTAAGAAAGAATAGCGCTATTCAAGTAAAAATAATATCACAGATTCCTTATGTTACAGCAAAAAAATGCTGATTTTGTGCCTTCGCACACATCCACAATCACCACATCATGGCTAGTGGAGTATTTACGGAATATTGGCATATTTTCACTTTATTCCATGTACACTGATGGAAAAAATCCCAACACCACGAAAAAATAGTTGTAGAGGAATGAAATGGCGGCAATACATTTGTATAGGTAACATATTAGAGCCATTTTAAATGTGAAATTCTAGTACATTAATAACCGGTGTAATTGCCAGAATGTTGAATGCAAGCACGCAAACGTTCATGCATTGTGTCGTACAGGTGGTGGATGTCAGTTTGTGGGATGGAGTTCCATTCCTGTTGCACTTGGTCGGTCAATACAGGGACGGTTAATGCTGGTTCGGGGTGACGCTGGAATTGTCGTCCAATGATGTCCCATATGTGCCAATTGGTGAAAGATCTGGTGATCTAGCAGGCCACGGCAACGTGTCGACACTCTGTAGAGCATGTTGGGTTACAACAGTGGTATGCGGGCGAGCGTTATCCTGTTGGAAAATACCCCTGGAATGCTGTTCATGAATGGCAGCACAACAGGTTGAATCACCAGACCGACGTACAAGCCGTCAGGGTGCGTGGGATAACCACGAGAGTGCTCCTGCTGTCATAGGAAATTGCTCCCCAGACCATAACTCCAGTTGTAGGTCCAGTGTGTCTCGGCCGCAGACAGGTTGGTTGCAGGCGCTCACCTGGCCTCCTTCTAACCAACACACGGCCATCACTGGCACCCAGGCAGAACCGGCTTTCATCAGAAAACATAACAGATCTCCACTCCGTCCTCCAATGAGCTCTAGCTTGACACCACTGACGTCGCAAACGGCAGTGGTTTGGAGTAAGTGGAATGCACGCTACAGGGCGTCTGGCTCGGAGCTGTCCTTCAAGTAACCGATTTGTAACAGTTCGTTGTGTCACTGTGGTGGCAACTGCAGCTCGAATTGCTGCCGCAGACGAGGTGCGATGCGCCACGGCCATACGCCGTACACGGCGGTCTTCCCTCTCAGTAGTGCCACGTGGCCTGCCAGAACCCGGTCTTCTTGAGGCAGTACCTTTCCTTGACCACCGCTGCCAACAATCATGCACAGTGACTACATTCCTGCCAAGTCGTTCTGCAATATTGCGGAAAGAAAATTCACCTTCTCGTAGCCCTATTACACGAACTCGTTCAAACTCCGTGAGCTGTTGATAATGGCTTCTTCGTCTTCTTAAAGACATTCTTGACTAACATCAACACCCTACGTCGAATCTCAACGATAACTAACGCTCACGAACGTTACAGCGCGTATTTACAGCAAACCTGCTTTGCATGATCCGAGGGGCACTACTAGCGCCACACGTATGCGCCTAGCGCGAAATTTGCATAGACGTCATCTTACAGATGTACTCTCACCGCCTACCAACTGTCGTTTATCTAGCACAACCCCTTCTTGGTGTTGGGATTTTTTTCCGTCAGTGTATTTACTTTATTCAGAAAACTTGAAAAATATTCGCTGTCCTGGGTTGTAACCGAAAGTACACTTCCCGATTTCAGTGAAAATTTTCAAGTTTTCTAAATGACGTAAATACATGAAATACAGTTCAAATATGGCAATAATTTGTGGAATATTACTCTAGCCATGATTTGGTGATTGTGGATGTGTGCGGAGGCACAAAACAAGCATTAATGCCTAATATGTATAAATAGAGAATTATTTCTTCTGAGAAATTCGGTTTTCAAATATAAACAAAAACTGATTACATCTCTAGATCTTGTGCCGTGCCTGCACCTCAGGACGCACATGATATAAAGGCAGATAGCAGCGAGAGTATACGTCAGCGTAGCTCAGTTGAGAGAGCGACTTACTCCGGAGTGAGGGGACCCGAGTTCGATGTATAGCCGAGTAGAAATAACAAAATACTATTATGCTTCTTGTATCAGTGCAATGTCGAACTAAGCCAAGAACGGCCGCACCGGTTGCGCAGTGGTCTAAGGTGCTGGCTTATGACCATTTGCCCAAGATGGGTTCGAGTTCGAGGTAGTGTTTTTTGTTTTTTTGTTTTTTTGGTTGGAAGTTTGACGACCACTGTGAGCAACTCAATTGGCTATAAGCCGTCGCCTGTCCTTAATTTAGGGTCACTGGTTCCAAGGAAGGGAGAGAGCCAGAGTCGTAAGACAAAAACAACATCCATGCCTTACCGGGATTCGAACCCGTACCTCTTTTGAACGAATGATCAGAGGCCATCGCTTAGACCACTGCGCCACCGGGGCGGCGGATGGTGTGTTTGTTTGTCTTACGGCACTGGCTCTCTCCCTTCCCCGGAACCAGTGTCTTTAAATTAGGGACGGGGGACTGCTTATAGCCCATTGAGTTGCTCACGGTAATAGTTAAACCTCCAAGCAAAAAAAAAAAAAAAAAAAAAATTAACCAAGAATGTAAGCAGAGAGTTCTTGTCACCTGACGCTGAAGTTTTAGCCAATGAATTCTAATCCCGTTTGGTAAACAATAACCGTAACTTTTAGATACCAGCACATCGTGGTCGGTGCAAATCACACACGAGCTTTATTGTTGATTACTGTTTACTGATTGTACTTCGCTTCAGTGCCTAATTCTTTTTGCATCATTTTTTTTATATCGGCTGGTATGTATAAAAGTAAACCTATCAAATCTCGTTTTGTGCAAAAACATGCTTACGTTTTTTTGTTGTGGAGCATCTGATAATCGCCATAATATTTTGAACGATGACGGAGTTCCTTGTAAAATGCCTAAAATTAATAAAAACTCCCAACAGCCTTTTCCCGTTTTTATTGCAGATAATAATCCTGTTTTTCATGGTGAAATAACTTCACAGAACGCAGTGTTAATTGAGAATGCTGATGAGATATAACTTTCATCTAACCGATATCAGCTCCATGTCGGGAGCCGATATAACCGATATCGGCTAAAAATCAGGAAGAATAACTTTTTACGATATCTGTAGCCGATATCGAACCAATATCGGCTGCAGATATTGAACGAATAACGGCTACAGATATCGGACCGATATCGGCTGCAGATATTGGACCAATATCGGCTACAGATATTGGACCCATATCGGCTACAGCTATTGGACCCATATCGGCTACAGATATCGGGCCGATATTGCAAAAAGTTATTCTCCCTGATATTTAGCCGATATCGGTTATATTGGCTACCGACATGGAGCTGATATCGGACCGACATTAATTGCTACTTGGGATAATGCGCCATGCCACGCTGCCAGAGTAGTTAGGAAGTGGTTCGAGGAACATGCTGGTGAATTTCTGTTAATTCCCTGGCCTCCAAATTCACCTGACATGAACCCAATCGAACTTTTGTGGTTCGTCTTGGCAAAGGGGGTCGCGTTAAATCACCCCGCACCTCCCACGAACTGTTGAAATTATGGTATCAGATATCCCAGTATGCCTATCGCCCCCTCATCGAATCGATGCCTCGCCGAGTGGCCGCAGATAGAAGGGGTGAAGGTGGTCCTACAGCTTACAGCTTATTTGGTAGGTGGCCATAATGTAATGGCTCATCGGAGGGTATATACACTGAGTGGCCACTTTATTATGACCACCTGACAGTTTTAAGCAGATTAGCTATGGCTGCACGCTGTTGCCTCCAGAGAGCGAGGCTAATATAAAAAGGGAAAGCTTAGTGCTTGCGACAGTAGTAGAAGTGATTCTTTGGTGACGAGATGGGTAAAAATGTGATTTGACGGACTTTCAACGTGGGAAAATTGTAGGAGCTCGGAGAAATGGAGCGAGTATCACCGAAACTGCCGCATTCGTGAAATGTTCCAGAGCAGCTGTTGTTGAAGTGTTTAAAGACTGGACTGTCAGCCAAAAAACTGGGTATCTACGTGCAACATGTGTCGTCATCGACTAGTGACTGCTCGGGCGGAACGGGGAGTGTCCAGACTGGTAACAGACAACAGAAGGGCAACAGTGCAGCAAATTAGAGACCATCTTAATCAAAGATTCCCTCAAATGATCTCCGCACGCTCTGTTCGCCGTACACTTCATCGGATGGGATATGGCAGCCGAAGGCTTGTCCTAACACCTTCGCTGTCTGCAGTTAACAAGAGAAAATGTCTCCAGTTCGCACAGGAGCACAAGAATTGGACAGTCGATATTTGAAACAAATTATGTGGTCCGATGAATCACGTTTTCAGTTGCACCATGCCGATGGCCGAGTAAGAATTTGGCGGAAACAGCACGAAAGCATGGATCACAACTGAATTGCTACAACTCTTCAAGCTGGTGGAGGCAACGTTATGGTTTGGGGAATGTTTTCCTGGCATGCTTTGGGCCCTTTAATTCGTGTTGATCAACGTCTGACTGGCACATCATATCTAAACATCGTTGCGGACCAAGTACATCCTGTCATGTGGATGGTTTATCCCAATGGCGATGGCTACTTTCAACAAGATAATGCGTCCTGCCATAGTGCTCGTATTGTACAGGATTGGTTTTAGAAACATGCCGGTGAGTTTACTTTGCTTAGGTGGCCCCCACAATCTCGAGATCTCGACCCCATTGAGAATTTGTGGGATGAAGTTGAACAAGGCATCAGGCAGCTGGATCCACAACCTTGCAATCTCACACTCCTGGAAAGTGCTATTCATCAAGCATGGTCTCAGATTCCACAAACTACATATCAACATCTCGTGGACTCTATGCCACGAAGAATCGATCGAAGCAGTATTAAAGGCAAAAGGTGACCCAACGAAGTACTGAGGGGTGGTCATAATAAAGTGGCCACTCAGTGTATATATATATATATATATATATATATATATATATATATATATATATATATATATATATATATATATATATATATATAGCCTAGAGAAATCAGCACGCCTGGAGACCGAACTGTGGCTCAGGTGAAGTTCACAGAGCAGTTCATATACAATCCGAGGACTGGCTTTCCCTAATAAGAGATACATGTCTTCTCTATTGAAAGGAGGCATGTATCTCTTGCATCCTTCCAGGTTTCTTTCAGTAGACTGAAGTCTCGGTATATCTTTTCTAGTTAAGGTCCACGTCTCTGCTCCGTATACTGTATATACACAGTCGAGTCACATTATTGTGACAACCTCCTACTTTTGACGTCAACAGCGCGTAGCTATTGAAAGAAGGCACGTGTCATGAGCTGTCTTGGAGGGCATATGATGTGTGCTGCAGGCAATTTGGAAACATGTCACTCGTTGCTGTCATGGATAAAAGGAGCGATTTATCAGATTTGCAAATAGGGATGATTATAGGCTTTCGGGCCGAGGGTGGCAGTATTTCTGAAACAGCGCAGTTTGTGAGCTGTTCGCGTTCTGCTGTGGTCAAAGTGTATCTTTATTCGAGATATGCATCCTTGCGAATAAGCGATGTGGAAACTGCGGAGCACCACGTGCCATTGATGTGAGAGGTGAACGTCGGCTGCGAAGGTGCATTAAGGCCGATCGACACGTTACAGTGGAGCAACTCCCTTGCCGACTGAACCACGGGTCTACCGGAAGTGTGTCTAAAACGACAGTTCAGCGAACCCTACTGCGTATGGGGCTCCGATACACACGGATGGTCACTGAACCTATGCTAACGAAAGTGAATCGGCAGAAAAGGTTAATAATTTCATGTCCGTATCGGAACTGGACCGCTGGCAAGGATTTCTCCGATGAATTCCGTTTTCTGCTTCATCGAAAGGATGGACGTTTTCGTATAAGGCGAGAAACATCAGAGAACAAGCACTCTTCAACCATTGTTGGCAGAACACAATGGGGAATGCTTTCGTGGCATTCTGTGGGTCCACACATACATGTAGAATGCACTATGGACCGAATTCGTTACGCATCCGTCCTTTCAGACCATGTACACTCATGCATGCTGATTGTCTTCCCTGGGACGGACGGGATCTTACAGTACGACAATGTGACGTGCTACACAGCTAGAAATTTTCGAGAGTGGTTGGAAGAGCACGATGAAAACTTCGAAGTACTTCCGTGGAAAGACGTAAATCCAATTGAGCATCTATGGGACCATTTTGATGGTGTTGTTGAATTTATGGATCCTCCACAACGCACCCTCGAGCAGCTGTCAGATTAACTGAAATGAGCATGACTCCTCATACCTGTGAACACCTTCCAACACCTTATTGAGTCATTACCAACCAGCTCGTCTAGCCGCTGTCCGCGCTGCACACTGCGGTAACTGTGGATATTACCTGGTGGTCCCAATAATGTGACTCGACCGTGTATAACATATGCACTACGTGCGTATACATACACTCATATATTGCCCATACCCCCTCCTGAAACAGTAGTTCCTGGGTGGGCCACCGCATTAACGACATTTTGTTTTCCTCATTTTCGGTCAGAGATCAGAGCAGATCATATGTCGAAGAATTTCGGAAGGGGTGTCTGACCCCAGGCCTTAAGCAACCCTCAGAAGTAGGAAGCTAAGAGATTTGGGCTAGAGTGACCGATAGGAAAGTCACACGGAAGCAAGGTAGAAAGCGGGAGGAAGGCACCCTTATTTATAACAGGGGGTCCAGTAATTGGAATCCGATAACGGACCCATCCGACGCACGGCGGATAATTAGTTGTTTTGGCGTTCGTACCTGCCTGGGATCGAACGTGAGACCTCTCCGTTACAGTCAGGAACGTTGGCCACTAGACCATCCGTGGCCCTCATTTTCGATCAGCCTTTGGTCATGTGACCAAATCCGAGCTCCACGACTTCGGGTGCGCTAATGGATTTCTATACATGTATAAACGTGAACAAACGATGGAGAAGGCTCTCCTTCTCACGTTTGTTCCGTAACAGAAGTGGCAACGTAAAGGGTTCTTTTATCATCCCAGCAGCACAGCTTGACTTTCAACAAACATTGTTTACAGAAACATAGAGCAAGAAGCATTTCACTGAGCTCTGAGTTATCACCTTTGTTTTACCACTACGAGAAAATGAATTATTACATTTGTAACAACCATACACCTGTTCTATATTATTTGCTTTATTAATACTGTTAATAACCGCACAACAGCTTTAAATGATTTGTTTGTTTCTTTGGCGGTTCAACGACCACAGTGCATGGATGTTGTGTTTTTCTTGCAGCACTGGGAGATAGCCAGTGCCGCAAGACAAGCACAACATTCATGCCTCACCGGGATTCGAACCAAGACCGATCTCCGACGAATGATCAGAAGCCAGTGCTTAGACCACTGCACCGGGGTGGCCAGCTTTAAATGAAGAAGCAGAATGATTCTTCATTTTTGTAAGAATATTATTGTCACGGCTGAGAGTTACTTTGATTGATTGTTTTTATCGTTTTGTCAGCTTTTTAAAGAGACATTACACTGATATCGTCTACGTCGTAGACAAAGATACTTCTCCCAAGACTTTTAAGAACAGTAGGTGGATATACGTGGTTAGAAAAGGATAAAATTAAAAATTCAACGTAAATGATAATACAGGAGAAAAGGAGCAATAAAGAATGATTAAATGAATCAAGAGAGTAATGCAATTAATGGGATATGTAAAATTGAAGAAGAAAAAACTTAAGATGTGAAAAGGCATAATACAGTATAACGTATGAAGATTCATACAGTATAACGAATGAAGATTCATACAGTATAACGAATGAAGATTCATACAGTATAACGTATGAAGATTCATACAGTATAACGTATGAAGATTCATAAGTATAACGAATGAAGATTCATACAGTATAACGAATGAAGATTCATACAGTATAACGTATGAAGATTCATACAGTAAAACGTATGAAGATTCATACAGTAAAACGTATGAAGATTCATACAGTATAACGTATGAAGATTCATACAGACATCAAAGGAAACATTGACGTGAAAGCAACAAGATTCCAAATAGGTGAAATACACATTTTCCCTCTAAATGGCGTAGTTGAGGAAGAGCCATTTAGAACACAAAGAAACAATCAAAATAAAGCAGTAGCTTAATCAACATCCGTTGTAAAATAAGGAAAATTGAAAGAGGAATCCCAAATGAAAGTGTTTTAAGATGCAAAAGTGAAAAAAATTATTCTACGGTACTTTAAGAACCCACTATGCTTTTAAAGATATGAAATTCGACAAAGGACATTGCGATGATCAAATTACATTTGATATCTTAAAAGCTGGAGGTCATCCATTACGAGGCTTTTTTATTCCATTATATCCAAGATATTTAGCTGAAGAAAAATTCGTGGGAAATTCTATCATTCCTTTTTTCCCTTTGCTACTGAAAGAGAGAGAGAGAGAGAGAGAGAGAGAGAGAGAGAGAGAGAGAGACAGACACAGAGAGATTTGAACGTTTTATTGTAAGTACTAATGAAGTCGTTTTTTCGGAAAGCAACGATCGAAGAAATTGAAGTATGAATAAAAAGAATGAAGCTGGCCAAAGAAGTTTGATAAATGGTTTCTAATAATAGCTTTGTAAACAATTATCAACGTAGTCCGAACCGGTCTTGAAACTGCACCAACAAAAGATTCCAGATGTGAATATCTTATTTCCATAGATCAAAAAAGAAGTAATAATGCTGAAATATTATATAAATAAGAAGTATCTGATGCCCACCAAGATTATTTTTATTGAAAAAAGTATGAAGTCGTGTCTAGTAAAAAGGGAAATTACTTTTATTGAAAAAAGTATGAAGTTGTGTCTAGTGAAAAGGGAAATTACTTTTATTGAAAAAAGTATGAAGTTGTGTCTAGTGAAAAGGGAAAATTACGTTATAGTGGATTGAACTGAAAGTTGTAGTAGTCGAATACCAAATCCTATCTCTTTGAATCGCCATAATGAAGTCACAAAAAACTATTACTGCTACTATTGCTACTACTACTAATAATTTCATTTCATTTATTGATCTTGCTGTTACATATTAAAGTTAATAAATCTGAACAGTTGCGCGTAAACATGTAAATAACAGCAGGGAAGATCAAGGAAAAGGCCTCGAAGAGACCTGACTCAGCCTTGGTATTCCTAGGTATAAGTCAAGCCAAGAGCATTTATATAACAGCAAAAATGTAGGAAAAGAAAACACAGAAATAAAAGGAGAAACGAAGAAAGAAAAAAAAATTAAAATAGAGTAACATATCTAAGATACAACATGTTATCTGAATTAAATATCTAGCATGACATTGAATTGACAGCATATCGAGGGAAACATAATATTAAAGTAATGAAATCAAGAATTGTCCCTCCCTGTCCAGTCCTCATTAAATAATTCCCCTTTCCCCTGGTCACCAAATCCACAACTGGTAAGTCCCCTTGCCTTCCCCCTCAGTCGAATAATCCCTTATCAATCAACTTCCCACCTTGCATTTTTGAATGAGTATTAGTTATTAAGTAGGTAGTGTTTTAATTTTTTTAAACAAATTGAAATTATTAATAAATATTAATTCTGCAGGCAATGAGTTCCAGAACTCTGGACAAGAATAATCTAGGCTATGTTCAGTAGTCTGTGTTCTAGGTGTAGTAAGTCTCAGCAGAGCTTGATTTCGAATATTATATCGGCACATAGCAGTATTAATTTCTATGAGCTCCTGCCCAAAGTTCATTTTAATTCGTTTGTACATATTTTTGCAAAATTAAACTGAAACAGTTGCTGAATTGTTAGAATATTATATTTGTTCGGGTTTTATTATTATTACAGTATAATAATGATAATAATAATAAGGCTTGCATTAAAAGATGGTTTTGCATCCAAGTAAAAACTACTAATTGATAAGGAATTATAAAACACCCATAAACAAAGCAAAAATATACTACTTCAAACAAAGATCTTCGCCCTTTCCACGTTTATAAATGAGTCACGGAAAAATTCTCATTGGCCGCCACCGGGAGTCGAACCCAGGGTCTTCCAGTTACGCGCCGGATATGCTTCCGCTACACCACAGCGGCCTCGAGTTCCTTCCTTGGCACGAACATCGTGCCACTGGATAGAAGTAAATTATTGAAACACTTGCTCCGCCTCTTTTGTAGGTTCGTCCTGTTGTTATAGGTATCAGTCAGAAAGGATTGTGTCAATAACACCCTGAAGTGAGCCCTGTGAATAATAAAGATATGGGAAAAACCGAAAACCAACGCTTTCTGATTCGAAGGTTCATTTGTTTCGGCCACGTTAGGCCTATTTCTTAGACAGCAAATGTATTCGTTCCATCTGATATCAGCGAATTGTACTTATATATATATACCCATTAAATTTGTTCCAACCGGTTACAGGGTTAAAATGAGAAGGAAGTTAAATACAGACATTGCTTTCAGTCATGGTACTTTTAGAAATAACAATTCGGGTCATTTTGTGTTTTTTGCTTTTTGGGTGTGTCTGCAAAAAAATTCATCATATTATCGAGGAAAATAGAACTACAGAGGAAACCGAATTTCTCAAATTTTACTAATACGTAAATTTACACTGCCTCATATCAAGTGTGCGAACTATAATGTACAAGATAGTACGCGGCGTTTTATTTCGGTTTTGTCGAACTCAAATGTTTTAAACGCTACGGAACTAACTTTCCCCATGATTTAACATTGCTGTTTCTATGACTGGCAATGGAAGACAGTATGAAAAGGTGAGAGTTGGAATCGTTATATAAAGCATCACTAATAATTTCGTATATGAGTACATGCTAACAGCACGGAGAATCCATCAGGAAAAATCTCTGTGTTATGATACATCGCGTGTCAATCAAGTTTGGTGAAACACGGTAAAAATGAATCCATAGGGAAAAGTCTGTGTCCATGATACATGGTGTATCAATAAAGTTTGGTGAATGCACGGCAAAAATGAATACATAGGGAAATGTCTCTGTGTTCATGATGCATGGTGTGTCAATCAAGTTTGGTGAATACACTGCAAAAATTAATACATCGGGAAAAATGCCGCCCCAGTGGCACAGTGGTCTAAGCGATGGTTCCTGATCATTCGTCCAAACGGGGTTCGGGTTCGAATCCCTGTGAGGCATGGATGTTGTGTTTGTCTTACGGCACTACCTCTGTCCCTTCCCTGGAACCAGTGGCCCTAAATTAGGGACGGGCGACTGCTTATAGCCCATTGAGTTGCTCACGGCGGTCGTTAAACTTCCAATCACAAAAAATAATAATAACAAAAATAGGGAAAAAGTCTCTGTGTTCATGAAACATGGTGTAACAATCAAGTTTGGTGAATGCACGGCAAAAATGAATCCGCCGGGAAAAGTATTTTTGTACATATTAGTGTTGTGTCAATCAAGTTTGGTGAATGCACGGTAAAAATGAATCCATAGAGAAACGTCTCTGTGTTCATGATACATTGTGTATCAATCCAGTTTGGTGCATGCACGGTAAAAATGAATCCATAGGGAAAAAGTATCTGTTTCATGATACCTGGTGTGTCAATCAAGTTTGGTGAATGCACGGTAAAAATTAATCCATCGGGAAAGGTATCTGAGTTCATGATAGATGGTGTGCCAATCAAGTGTGATGAATGCACGGTAAAGATGAATCCACACGGAAAGGTCTTTGTGTTCATCATTCATGGTGTGTCAATCAAGTTTGGTGAATGCACGGTAAAAATGAATTCACAGGGAAAGGTCTTTGTGTTCATCATTTATGGTGTGTCAGTTCAAGTTTGGTGAATGCACGGTAAAAATGAATTCATAGAGAAACGTCTCGGTGTTCATGGTACATAGTGTATCAATCCAGTTTGGTGCATGCACGGTAAAAATAAATCCATAAGGAAAAAGTGTGTCATGATACCTGGTGTGTCAATCAAGTTAGGTGAATGCACGGTAAAAATGAATCCATCGGGAAAGGTCTCTGAGTTCATGATAGATGGTGTGTCAATCAAGTTTGGTGAATGCACGGTAAAGATGAATCCACACGGAAAGGTCTCTGTGTTCATCATCAATGGTGTGTTAATCAAGTTTGGTGAATGCACGGTAAAAATGAATACATAAGGAAAGGTCTTTGTGTTCATCGTTCGTGATGTGTCAATCAAGTTTGGTGAATGCACGGTAAAAATGAATTCATAGAGAAAAAGTCTCTGTGTCATGATACCTTGTGTGTCAATCAAGTTTGGTGAATGCATGGTAAAAATGAATCCATAGAGGAAACGTCTCTGAGTTCATGATAGATGGTGTATCAATCAAGTTTGGTGAATGCACGTCAAAAATGAATCCACCGGGAAAGGTCTCTGTGTTCATGATAGATGGTGTGTCAATCAAGTTTGGTGAATGCAAGGTAAAACTTAACAACAAATAATATTTAACAAAACTTACTTAACTGGACTTTAAAATGAGTCCCCCTCCAAACCGTTGATATAATACAGTTTTGGCATCGTTCGTGTATTCGAAAATGACTTCTTTGTTATTGTCTGCAACGAGGTCGTTACATTCAGTTGAATGTCCGAAAACCTCTTCCTTTTCTACGATTATTTCAGCTGAGAAAACAAAAAAAACAGTCAACCGATGCCTGATCAGGAAAGTTCGGTGCGTTATTTAGGACAGCAACAGCTCGTGGTTACACGGTGTCGAAATCTTGAACAGAAGTTGCGCTTCCACAAATCCTTTTGAAATTTAAAACAGTGCCGACTGTTTCAATATTAATACCCTCTTCCTCAGCAATTATTCGGTCAGTCAGTCGACGATCATTCTTTAAGATATCGCGCAATTTTTCCAAATTTTGGAGAGGGTAGGGCGTCGCAGGCATTCACAACTCTAGGGAATCATCTTCAACGGAGTGCCTTCTTTCGCGGAAACAGTTGAACTCGTCAAAAACAAACTTGATGGCTATTTCTTGCCCTTCTCCTAAGCTTCTCTTCGCATTGGATGCGTTTTCGATGCGTAATTTTCCAATTTAAAGCAGCTTTTTACACTGGTTCTTTCTTCCATTTTTGCCAGCTAACAACGTGCACTTACGTCAGTTACCGTGACACACTCTCCATTCCACACCCTTTCTCACAGCTCAGTGACGGTTAAGGACATGCTCACTCAGCCAGCATCATACGAATTACTACAATTTTCGCAAGCTTTTTTTACGCGTTACAACTGCATAGACCAAACGTTATGGACACACCTCGTGGCAGATATCTTACTTAAAGAAATAATGCTGTTATTTAAATGTGATATAAATATAAGATGTTTATATTTCTTAATTTATCTTTGGAGTTCTTATAGCGCTATGTTCCAATAGGCCGGTTTTATATACTGCTGGACAATTGCTAAGGACGGATCATTAACGGTTATAAAGCGCATAAAAAAGTAAGTGTGGTTGGATGCCAAGTGAAATAAAATAATGTCAGAATGCCAGGACATTACAAGAAAGACAATTTATTGTGCTCTGAAATCCAGAAGGCTTTGTAACGTGTTCAAGGGACAAACAGGCCATTTTGTGCAGAATACGTAAACGTGAAAAAAATGCAATTATTGTCCGCAGGCGTTCCGGCGTAAGATATCAATACGGGATATGGCCACCATGGAGGGCGATGCAAGATTCCACACGTCGTGTCATGCTTTGCACAACATTATCAAGCAGCTGTTGGGGTAATTTATCCCATTCCTCTGTCAGTGCACGGATGAGGGTGTCCTTGTTTATTGGAGGGCATTGGCGACCATCAAGACTCCTCCACAAAGCATCCCACACATTTTCAATGGGATTCAGATCTGGAGAACGTGCTGGCGACACGAGGTGTTGAATATCCTCGCTCTCAAGACACTCCTGGACAGCGACTGTTCGATGACATGTTGCGTTGTCGTCCATGAAAATGAATCTATCACCGACAGCACCACGGAACATGCGAACATGAGGTAGCAGAACATCATTAATGTATCGTTGGCCAGTCAGAGTCCCAGTTGGAAGCACATAGAGGGACGTTCAGCCATTAATCATGATGCCAGCCCATACCATGACACTACATGTCGGATATCGGTCCCTTTCCTGTATGTTTGCTGGACAATATGCAGTACCACTATCACACCAGATCTGTTGTCGCCGACAATCAGACGATAGACTGTATCTACTCTCATCTGAGAAGAGGACAGCAGACCAGTCGTTATCAGTCCAATTGATTGCGATGTTGATGGCACCATTGCAAACAGGCGGTACGGTGACGTCTGGACAATGGGATGCACACAACAGGACGGCGGGCGTATAGTCCTCTTTCATGCAAACGTCTGACGACAGTTTTTCGGGAGATCCGCTTGCCAGTAGCAGCCATAAACTGATTTGCTACCTCACTAGCTGTGCTGCGCCTGTGTCTTTTTGTTGATAGCACTATGTACCGATCTTCAGCAGGTGTCGTACTGCAAACAAGACCTCCCCGTGACGTTTGCTACACTCTCCATTTGTTTGAAAGGATTTCCAAAGCCTTGAAACAACATTGTGGCTGACGTCGAACTCCCTGGCAACATCTTTTTTCGCCCTTCTTCAATCTTGCCAATAATACGGCCACGCGTAAAATCATCTAGGTGATGTCGGGAAGACATACTGAAAACTGCAAGTTCGTCAATTGATTCTTTCCCTTTCAACTTTGCGTTTGAACAACAACGGTCAATACGCGTCAAATCCCTTATATCTCTTATCAGCGCTATGACGTCACGAACAAGTTCGGCAATCCAAAATTTGCATACGCACAACACGTCTTACTGTATCCCGCACTTATGCTAATTTCAATATTTTCCTGCCTTCCATTTTATGGTTGCTATCGTTGCTATTGTCATCCGTCTTTAGCAGTTGTCCGGCAGTGTATTAGGTTGGTGCGGATGAAATGTCAGGCAAAGGACCAGCACACGTGGACGGCGAGAGTGGGAAAGCAGGACAACCTACCTAGGCAAAATAATCACCCTCGGCACCGATATATAGTTGCCATCTGTCTGGCAAAGCCACGTTCGCGGAACGAAAACAGTCTTGCGGCTGTGACCGGAAGAAGCCATCAACTGCACGTTAAAGCTTGTTGTTTGACGTGAACTCTTTCCCGCACAGGAAGTGATCCAGGCTTCGAAACAGATTATAGTCTGTCGGGGCCAAGTCCGGGCAATAGGCAGGATGAGGTGGTGCTGCATAGCCCGAGGTATTTAGTATCAGCATCGTTCGTTATGCGACGCGAGGGCGATCGTTGTCCTGGAGCAGAAGAACATCATGTCTTTTGACCGAAGTCGGTTGTTTCTGCAGCAACGTCCGGTGTTTTTTGTGTAATTCAGCACAATAACATTCTGGAGTGATGGTTTGACCTCCTGCCAAGAACCTCCGATGAATTGTCCCGGCTGTGGACCACCAGTAAAGGAACATCAGCTTCCTTGTGTGTAGGGGGTGGCTTTGGATGCCGTCCAGCAGGCTGTGCCTTGCTGAACCACTGCGCAGATCATTTCCGATTATCATAAAGGACCCACTTTTCGTCGCAGGAGACGATTTGATGCAGTAGAGGTCCCTGTTTATTCCTGGCAAGCAGCGACATGCAGAATTCCAAACGCCTACTCTTGTTGGCAGTTGTCAACTCATGCGGCAGCCACATGTACAGTTTTTTGTATCTTACCCAGCGCAGGCAGGCGCCAAACAACCGCCGTGTGTTGGACACCTACCTCTGCCGCTATCTCACGACACTTTTTCGTTCGGTTGTCCGCTTCAACCACACATAAGAGAACATCGTCAGAAACAGCAACAGGTCAGTTACTACGTACTTCGTTTTGTAGTTCCGTATCTCCTCTTCGAAACTTCACAAACCATCGCCGAATGGTTCGTTCATTGGCTGTATTTTCCACAAATGCTTTGTTTATGTTTCGTGCGAAAATTCCAACTTTAATTCGTTAGCTGTATTCTCCCCAAATGCTTTGTTTTCGTTTTGAGCGAAACTCCTACTTTAATTCCAATTTAAATTCATACAGGAAGATGATTCACAAACCCGGCGTTTGCATGTTTCCTTTGCAAGCCACGTTACGTCCAAACAAGCAAATCCTGAACCTTGTTCTTCACACACGTGCTAGCTATTTATAGTTACTCTTTGACGTAATAGCCATACCGCTGTGGTGGAAGCCTGTCTCCACAGCTCGTTCGGCCCGACCATTTCATTCACCCCAACCCAATACGTCGGAAGTTCTGGAAGTCGCTCCCGTGGTGCAATGGTCTAAGCGCTGGCTTCTGACTATTCGTGTTAGATGTGTCCGGGTTCGAATTAGGCATGGATACTATGTTTGTCCTATGGCACTGAATTTCTCCCTGCCCTGGAACCAGTGGCCCTAAGTTAAGGATTATAACGAAGTAAATTTCTCCGCCATTTCTGTCCACGCCAGGATTCGAACCCGGATCCCCTCATTCCGGAATAAGTCACTCTACCAATTGAGCTACGCGGACGTTTGTTTTGCCTACTATCTGCCTTTATGTCGTGTGCGTCCTGCTGGTAGGTACGTCACATCTCCCACCCCCGCCAAAGAGGGCCGAGGGCATGGCCCACGGGTCAGCCGTGACCATGAATCGTTGCAGGCAGCCATCCACTGTAGAACGTGCACTTGATAACTCCCAGTCAATCTGGTGTGTGGATTGCAACATCACACATTTTTATTTTTCGAAGCGCTGTAGAAGGGATTCTCTGATTTTTCCTATCTCGCGGTGTGGAAATAACATCACACCAATGCGAGATTTTGAACGGTCGGGTCATCCCGATAGTTCGGGCGCCATTATAACGAAGTAAATTTCTCCGTCATTTCTGTCCACGACAGGATTCGAACCCGGATCCCCCATTCCGGAATAAGTCGCTCTACCAATTGAGCTACGCGGACGTTTGTTCTGACTACTATCTGCCTTTATGTCGTGTGCGTCCTGCTGGCAGGTACGTCACAGGACGGGAGACTGCTTATGGCCCATCAAGTCGCAAATTAATGTATTCGAATAAAATTACTCACCTTCTATAAGGTAATGGAATACATATATGGAGATGAAGATGTGACAATTGCACTTAAAAATATATATTTACTTTATACTTGAGCATGCACAACATACACTGGCGCAAAGTTAAAAAATAACACCAAGAAGTCGTCCGATACCAACGAAATTTATACAGCATAATAACGGAATACATAGGATAACGTGATCAAAACATTATGGCAAAATACAGCTGTATTTGCTGGTAAACTGAAAAATAACATTTCTATGTAACATGGTTAGTACGAGGTTGAACCGCCATGAACTGCGTCACACTCTGCAATTCTAGCATGGAGTCTGTCGTACAGATGTTGGATGTAAGTTCGGGGTATTGAGTTCCATACATCCTCAACCTGGACGCGTAAATCGGGGATGGTCGTGGCTGGCCGTGGAGACCGAATAAGCCGTTGTCCCATAAAATCCCACACGTGCTCAATGGGGGACAAATCCGGTGAACGTGCAGGCCATGGAAGTTGTCTCACACCCTGAAGTGCATGTTGCGTTGCCCGTGCCGTCTGTGGGAATGCGTTATCTTGCTGGAAAACACCACGATGGACCGACATTACGAATGGCTCAACAACGGGCTGAATGATGTTGTTGATGTAGGAGATGCTGTTTAACGTACCCGGTACAAACACTAGTTGTGTACGGGAGTGATAGCTGATCGCTCCCCACACCAGGAGACCAGGTGTAGGACTTGTGCGTCGCTGGCGGATGCAAGAAGAGTGGAGACGCTCCCCTGTGCGTCTGCGAACACGCATACGGCCATCGGAGGCTACCAAGCAGAATCTGCTTTCATCGCTGAACACGACAGATTGCTATTGCGTTCTCCAGTGCAGACGTTGGCGACACCACTGCAGCCGTTCCTGACGGTGGGCTGGAGTCAGAGGTACACATGCCAGAGGCACACGTGCACGTAGTCCTGCATCCAGTAGACGGTTGCGGATTGTTCGCACAGTCACCTCAGGTGCAACGGCAGCTCGGATTTGCGTCGCAGTGGATGTTCTGCTTGACAACGCCGCTCTTCTTATGCGTCGATCGGTCCGCTCTTCAGTCAGTCTGTGACTCCCGGTTCCACGTCTTCTCGTGTGGGAATGTTCCTCGGACCATCTACGCCACCATCGTACCACCACCAATACTTCCCGTCCAATTCGCTCCGCAATACGATGATACGACCACCTGGCCTCGCGGAGTCCGACTAGACGATCTCGCTCAAAGTCCGATAACTGCTGAAATCTTACAGGTCTTCCATGTCCAGCCATTGCAGCTTTTTCGAGGTCTTTGCACGTGTCCGTACGCACACGACTGATTACATTCACTTCGCCGTACTCCTTAAATACCACCGACGATAATTTGCATGTTATGCCGTGCTGTGGCGTAAGCGCTCACCGGTTGGTCCCGAAATTAGCATCACACCTATGTAAACTTGACCCCATTAACATATGTAAATTTCATGATCGTCCGCCAATTCCTTCTTAGTGTTCGTTTTTTACTTTCCACCAGTGTATTAAAGAAATAAATGGAGTTTCTAAATTTTAATATTTAAAAAAATAAACATGAAGTATCAGAGAACGTAACACTCACACCCTTTGCGAGAAATATCGCAGCAGAAGGAACGACACAAAGCGTGTGAGCACATTTCGAGTCCCCCTCTTTCACTAGGTGCTTTTTTCACGAACTGATCACGTGACAATCTATCAGTACAAAACGCAGATGAGTGAAATAATAAGTGGTTGGCGTTCAGGCATCGTGACCTTTCACCATTCGTTCGGCTCGGCGCTCGGGAAACTTGTTCGGAGATCGGGGCTTGTGAGTCGTAGAATGTAAACAAATATTGTCTTTGGACACCAGCGAATTTGAAATGTTTTATGTAATTTAGTTTTCGCTGTAAAGTAATTGTATTACCGAACAAAGGTTTTGTAGAAGTATATACTGTATATACACACTGAAGAACAATTGAATTAGAGGTACCTGGCTAGTAACGTGCAGCACACCCTTTCTTCGTGATGACAGCGGCGATTTGTCTCGGCATGGACTCGACAAGACACCGGAAGCGTTGGGAAGCCGTACGGATCCACGACCCCTGAACAAGCTCCCACAGTTCACGTAGATTTGATGGAGGGGGTCAGAGCTTCGAACATCTCTCTCGATGGTATCCCAGATGTGCTCGATGGGATTGAGGTGACCAAGGAAGCGAGGTCACGTCGGTTGAGTGTTCGTCCAACCATTCGGATACAATTCGGGAGCGATGGCATTGTGCATTGTCTTGTTGCAGGATGGTATGTTGAAGTCGCACAAACGGGAGCAAATGGTCGTCCACGATATCCCGGTAACGTTGGCCTGTGAGAGACGATGTCACACGTACCAGGGGTCCCATTTCAGTCCACGTGAACAGTCCCCAGACGAGAATGCCACTCCCACCAGCTTGGAGAGTACCCTGCTGGCAAGAAGGATCCATCGCCTCATGTGGTTTGCGCCGTACTCATATCCTGTCATCCGCATGTACCAACGTGAATCTCGACTCATCAGTCCAGGCAACATTTGTCCACATGTCTAGGGTCCAGTGGCGATGTTCCCGCGCCGATGCTGATCTTTGCACCCTGTGATGTGCAGTCAGCAGCGGTACCTTCGTGGGACGATGGCTTCTGTACCCCATAGCGAGGAGATGGTGCTGAATGGTGTGGCTGCTTATATGTTTTTGTACACCAGTGTTAAATTGCCGAGTGATTTCTTGCACTGTACCCCGTCTATCCACTGTTACAATGCGAGCTAGCCGACGATGACCCCGCTCATCCACACGCTGTTGTCCACGGCAGTTGGCCCTTGCAGGGATGGTTTTACCGGATTCGATGTACTCACGGTGCACCCGTGACTCAGTGGCTCGTGAAAATCCCAGTGCCTGCACGACTTCCGAGATGGAGTGACCCATTCGTCGGGCCCCGACAATTTGCCCACGATCAAATGCGCTTAGATCCTTCGTCTTACCCATACTGCTTCCAACTCTTACTGATTCCCGTCGCATCCTCCTTTTATTGTCGGAGCGCTGCATACGTCATGTCGTTTCCGTTTAGAAGGCCGCCCACAGCGCCACATTTGCACAACGCCAGCTGTCTCTAATTCAATTGCGTAGATAATGCACGAACACGCAAACGTGTTTTCACTAGTAAATAATTTTAATTGCAAGAGATACTTGACGAAATCAGAAATGCTTGACTTCTCATCTCAGAATAATTAAACCGAGGTTTGTGACCTTCATACGAAATACATATGTATGTTAATAAATGAGTGTGTGGCCTCGTGCTAAAAGAATGTAGTCCACCCCCCCGCCCCACCCCCCAACACCCCAAAATAAAAACCTGATTAGGTTAAGTGTAATGAAGATCGTTAACGTATTTTTCTGCTAATGCAGACTGGTATATTCCAGTGTGAGATATCTTCGAGGAGCTGCTACGGTCACTTTAGGGTCGATCGACTTCGAGTGTTTCCCGAGAGCCGAGCCGAACAAATCATGTGACTTCACGATGCCTGGGCGCCATCCACTTTCGCGTCAACCTGCTGAGAGTACTTATGGCTCATTTACTTAACAGCTATGTCTTACGTCACTTCTTGAAATCGTGCTATAACTGAAAATAAGTGCTGAAAACCAATATGAAACTCTTGATTCAAGCATAATCCCGCAGATCCTTGAAACCTTATATTTATTTCTTCAGAATACTTTGCAATACTTGTTGAGTTTGAGTGTAGCTGACTTACTGAAACACTACATAAATCAAAACTTCAACTACAGTGAAATGCGAGTCACTCAAATAAAGTTCAAGAGGTTTTACTTACAGCTAATCCTTTATTGCTGTCAATAGGCATTTGATGGTGTTTGTTCCCTCAAGACGGTGAGATCAACTAAACGTGGGTTAATATACCCAATGGCAATTAAATATGAAACACAACACTGAAACTTGAGTTAATATCCACAAGGATACTTAACTACGAAACACAACACTTTCATTAAAGTAGAACACGTAACCTTCAACAATACTTTAAGGGCAATTCAGCAGTCTCGTATCCAAAAGGAGTATTGACATTCAAAATCCATCTTCTCACAGCTAGTGCGTAGCCATTATAAATATCTTGTCTTGTTCTTATCACATACATCCGTCACTTACGTACGTACCTCATGGTGTTGCCAACCTCCGTCCTCCTCCACCCAGCCTAGAAAAATGAGGGCTCCTGGAGACAGAACGGTGGCTTTCGAGTACTAGAGTGTTCGGAGTCAGAATGGGGGAAGCTGCCGATTTATCGGAGATTGATAAAGGACAAAATGCGTTGGCGCGGCGCCTCGATATTACGATCTCGGAAACGGCGCGGCTTGTGGGTTGTCCACGTGCCGCTGTAGTGAGTACGTATCAAAAGTGGTGCACATATGGCCAAACGACGAATCGTAGCCCAGCCGTGTGTCGTCCGCAGTTCATTGATTCCAAACGGCTGCACAGACTGTCGCATATTGTTCACAGCGACCGCAGAGCCACAGTGCGACAAATCACCCGCAGCTACAACAGTGGTGATCAGGGCAGTGCGTCACAGCACACAGTTTACCGCAGCCTTCTGCGCATGGGCCTGCGTAGCCGAAGACCCAGCCCAGAACCTATGCTCACTGCACGTCATAGCCGACAACGCAAGAAGTGGGACCAGGATCATCGAGATTGGACCATGCATGATTTGAAAAAGTAGCCTGGTCTGATGTATCAAAATTCCTGGAGCAACACGTAGACCACCGAGCTCGGATACGCCGATTACCAACGGAGGCTATGGCACCTGGATGCACTGTTAGTCGGAAACTCCGGCGGCGGCGGTGTTATACTGTGGGCGATGTTTTTGTGGGACACTCTAGGCTTCATTATCACAACAGCCCAATCCCTAAGAGCTGTGAGGTATTCGAACATCGTTGCGGACCAAGTTCACCCATTTATGGCAACTGTTTTTCCTGCTTGTGATGGCTATTGCCAACAGGATATTGCCTTATGTCACACTGCCAGAATCCTCAAGGAGTGTTTAGAGGAACATGCTGGTGACATTCTGTTAATTCCCTGGCATCCAACTTAACCTGACATGAACCCAATCGAAGATTTGTGGTTCGACTTGGTAAAGCTGTTCGCGCTAAGTCACCAGCATCCCGAAATGTACGGAAACTGGAGGGCCTGCTGTTTACATTATGGTACCAGATACCTCAAGATACCTATTGCCACCTCATCGACTCGATGCCACGCCGAGTGGCTGCTGTTTATGGGGGGGGGAAGGGGATCCTACAGCGTATTAGGTAGGTGGTCATAATGTAATGGTTCATCGGTAATATGCCAGACGACATCCAATTAGAGAAAGGCTGGAAACCGCTTTGTACCGGTACCGACAGGCTGCAGGCAGACATTAAGGAAGTCCTAACAAGCGTTCACGTACAATTTCTTTTCATCCACGGAACAACAGAGAGTATACATCCGTTTTTATTGGATGTTATTTTCTGCTCTTCCATGGCTAAATGTAATGTCGAATATCTAGCACATGCCCTAAGAGTCATTTGTGGGTTGTGTTTTCTATATCACATCATCATCATTATCATCATCATCATCATCAATCCGTTTCAGTCCACCGCTGGATGAAGATCTGCCAAAGCGTCTTTCACAAATTTCCGTCTTGAGCCAGTCTCCTCCGGCACGCTTCCGAATTTCTCCCACCTATCTCTTACATGGTATTTTTCTGTCTTTTTGGATCCATATTTGTGTTTCAGTTGACAAGATTTGGTTAGTTCTGCTAGCTGTATGTCTAGCCTATTGCTAATTGGGGGTATTTAATTTATCATAGTATCATCAACTCTTGTCATTTTCCTGATCAACGAGTTCCTCTTTTTATATTTCCTGTTCAAACCACGCATACGCTCCTCCATGCCTCTTTCAGTTCTGTAAATCTCTTTTTAGCGAAATGAAGATGGGCTAAATAATCTTCATTAAACTTTATCGCGTCGTTCAATTTGAAAGACATTCAAAATGGAGGAGTTAGAAGATTAAATGAAACATCATCTTACTCCCTTTCGAGTTTTTATTGGTGCTGTATTCTTGACTAGTCGCACTTGCATTTCCATAGATGTAATTAAAAGTTTTAATACGCATCTTCAATATCGCAGGATTTCAGAGACATCGTAACTGTTGATGGTAAGAACTGGCAGAATGAATTGACTAACCACTTTGTACTGTTTCCTTTGAAACGCTCTCCCATGCCGCCCCGGTAGCATAGTGGTCCAAGCGATGGCTTGTGATCATTCGTTCGGGGTGGGTCCGGGTTCGAATTCCGGTGGGGCATGGATGTTGTGTTTGTCTCACGGCACTAGCTCTCTCCCTTCCCTGGAACCAGTGGCCCTAAATTAGGGACGGGCGACTGCTTATAGCCCAATGCGTTTCGCACAGTTGTCGTTAAACCCCCAATAAAAAAAAATGCTGTCTAACCACGTTTTATTCGCCGGTTAATTTCTCCTTTGATGTGGACCCCGCTTGTTATCTTATGCCCAAGGTAAATATAAGCATCTGTTTTCTCAAGATTTGCTCCATTTACCATTAAATACGCAGTTCTTGCAAAATCATTGTTTTCTGAAGGATCATTTTTAACTTCACTTTTTTTTTTACTTTTATTAGCAAGTTCCTGGATCGTACTCTAAAGTAGTTTTTAGAAATAGGGCTATGGTAGCAGCGCAGCGAAATGAAGGTGGGTTAAATAACCTTCATTAAACTTTATTGCGTCGTTTTCTTAATTCAATGATTGAAAGACATTCAAAATTGAGGAGTTGGAAGATTAGGTGAAACATCATCTCACTCCCTTTCGAGTTTTTATTGGTGCTGTATTCTTGACTAGTCGCACTTGCATTTCCATAGATGTAATTAAAAGTTTTAATACGCATCTTCAATATCGCAGGATTTCAGAGACATTGTAACTGTTGATGGTTTCATGGAATGAAAGGCTTTTTCTAATCAATAAAACTTCCTGCAATACAATCCATTCGTCAGTAATGCGTTACATGACTTTTCGAAAACCCTTTGCAGTGAATTACGATTAATTACAATTTCTCATCGCAAATTATGATTATGTGATATATTTAATAGCAGTTATTAAATTTATGTAAGTATGCATCACTTAAGCGAAGTTATATATTGTCATCAGTTGGTGCTTCATTAATAAAGCATTGAGTCGGTTTACCGTGTCCCCAGAGCTTGGGATGACATAACAGCTCCAGATATATTCTGGACATTTATCGCTCTTCCCTGTGTATGTATGTGTGTGTGTGTGTGTGATTCTCCATCCTCCCTACTTACTGAGAAAAACGAGCGGAACTGCTGCTTTCGCTTGTACAACAAGAAGTTGTAATCAAGTCACGTCGTTTCTTTCTCTTTAAAAGGAACTGCCAAAAACTTCGCTGACTGCAGAATAAAATCGGCGTTAAAGACAAATCAAATCATTCCATTGGCTCATCAAAGCGTTCGGATGTAGGTCAAGCATTAAAATCGATCACGTTTGGCTTTCAGGGAGTTCCGTAATTTTCCACGATAATAGCGTTTACGGGGAACAAAAGGCTGAGAGAAATCCAAATGACGAATCACTAAGTGCAAGTTGAAATGTACAAATAATCTATGATAATAGTAACTATTCTGTAATGTGGGAAATGTATCAGATTTTATGTATCATGTTTTTAATGCATTCCACTTCAAAGATTTAGAGATTTATGTAGAGCATTTTAGGAAAGGAGTGTGTGACATCAAGTCTTAAACAACCCTTAGGAAGCTAGATTTGTGCTAGAGTGCCCGACAGGAAAGTCACACGGAAGGAGGTAGAAAGGGGGAGGAAGATGCTCTTATTTATAAGTTGCGGGCATATGCCCTTGGTCCGACGTGTTCATCTGGGATGGATCATGAGGCTTTTCTGTGGCAGTCCCGAACCTTTACCACTAAGCCATCTGCGGCCCACATTTCACTTCACAGTGGGAAGACATCATATACGGTGCCAGTGTTGTGACGTGCGTTCACCGCAGGACGCACATGAGATAAAGGCAGATAGCAGCGAGAGCATACGTTCGCGTAGCTCAGTTGGGAGAGCGACTTACTCCGGAGTGAGGGGACCCGGTTTCGATGCACGGCGTGGACAAAGATGTTGGAGAAATTTACTTCCTTATAATGTCTTTTGAATATCTGAATTAAATCAGTAACGTTTCTTCACTATTGAAGAGTTCATTTTAAGATCTACTATAGTTTCGCTGAGCGTTTGGCTGACAAATGGAGGGTAAGCATATAATTCGTTGTGATATCATCAGCATTCTGACGATCGCGGATTTTGATGAGTTATTCCACGGTCTAAGATTTTAGTGAGTTGTTTTCCTTCCACAAGCAACTACAATAAGGAATTAGGTTGGTAGGTTGGTAAGTGGATTTTAATGGCGCAAGGGCCAGGGTTGGCCAAAGAGCGCCAAACATAAGACACCAAAAGAGAACAAAATCAATAAAACACGTGCACAAGGTTAAAACCAGGATGAAGCGGTAAAAGTGAAAGATGGAAATGAATACGGTAAAACTAGATGAGGTTAAAAAAGTCAATTTCCTTAAAAAGGAGAACACTGCAGTCAGGTCACACAAAACTGGAAAGTCAAACAGAAGTGAGGTAGAAAGGGGGAGGAAGACGCTCTTATTTATCAGTGGGGGCCCGTATCCACAGTCCGATGTACCCATCCGAACCATGGTGGATATTTAGTGGTTCAAACGTTCGTACCTGCCTGGGATTGATCATGAGACTTTTCCGGGGCAGTCGCGAACGTTGACCACTAGGTGATCGGCGGCACACATTTCACTTCACAGTAGGAAGAGAGTATATATGGTATTAGTGCCTTTTTAAATATCTAGTTGAATCAGTAACGCTTTTTCACAATTAAAAAGGTTATTTTAAGATCTACTATAGTTTTGCTGCGCGTTTGGCTCCTCTTCATCAGAACAAATGGAGCGTAAGCATATAAATCATCATGATATCATAAGCTTTCTGATGGTCACGGATTTTGTTGAGTTGCTCCCACGCGATTGAAAAAAATGTAGTCGATGCTATCCAGCCGTACATATTTTATCAATAGATTAATCAGGTTTATCAATAAATTCAGCGTTTTAAAACCAAAAATTTATATTTATTATCGTGATAATATTGGGCTGTACACGACTTCTTCAGTTCACAGTTCCGTACGTAAGTCTTGTGTTCCTTCAAACGGAAGGAATACAATTTACTAAAACAGGAGAAAGGGAAGGAAAATACCGCAGAGTTTTGATCAGAAGTAGGTAAACATGCAACGTTTTGAAATGTGCACTTTTTAAAATACAGCCATTTGCAAAACTTTAAGACCACCTGTTGGTATTAAGAGATTTCAGCCGATTGCTTCAGCTACTGTCTGTATTACTCAACTTCCTGTCGGTGCTGCATCATCCTACAGCGGCGGCTGTTGATAGAGTTGGGGAAACCGTGCGACAGTCAGCTTGCTTCTGGTTTTCATGCTGAGAGATTTTGTACGTATATTCTATATGGAGAAAAATGGGCAAAACAGCGTCATTAAGTGTTACTCAGAGAGCACAAGTAGTGACTTTATATCATGAAGGATACTCCGAGTGTGACATAAGCAGAAAGGTGAATGTGTGAAAAACTGTTATAGATAATACGATCATAAAATATCGAGGTGCAGGTGAATTTAGAGACCGAAAGAGAAGTGGACGTCCAAGGATTACAACCCCACGTGGTGACAATACCATAAGGCAAATAGTTCTGCGTTCTCCGAGGAGTTCGTTCAAGAAAATCAAGGCCTTCATTCAAAAGGGTCTGATATTAGTATTAGCACTGCTTCCTGACGCCTTAGCAAAGAATTTGGATTAAAATCTTAAAAAGCTTCACGTAAACCTAGACTAAACTCTGTGATGAAAAAAGAAGAGACTCCAGTTTGCGAAGCGTCATCAATCTTGGACTGCTGAAAATTGGAGCCAAGTTCTTTTTTCTAATAAATCAATTGTGCGTCAATTTGAATCATGTAAAATACATGCTCGACGACCAAAACGCAAAAGGTTTCGCGAAAAATATACCGTTAGCATCGTGAGACATCTGCCTAGTCAGATCATATGGGGTGCTATGTCAGGATCTGGTACTGCTTCATTATCCTTTTTGTCGACAGGCACTACCATGACTTGTCCTTTTTATGTGGAAATGTTACGTGAGAAGCTGTTAACTCATATGCAAGTGCACAGATGCACAATCTTTCTGCATGATGGTGCTTCATGCCACAGATCAAAGACAGTAAAAGACTACCTGCAGAGGGAAGGAAAACATTACTGCGCTTGACTGGCCAGGTAATAATCCCGACATTAACCCCATCGAAATTTTGTGGACCATTTTGAAAGACAAGGTAACAGAAAAACAGCCACCAAATTCCCAAGCTTTGATTGACGCGATAAAGTACGTGTGGCGCAAAGACATTTCAAGTGACTACTGCAGATCCCTCTTTGAGACTATGACACATCGTATTCTGTTCGTAATAAAAAAACAAAGGTGGCCTCACAAAGTACTGATTTCGGTCTTTTTGTGTTCTAAAGAATGGAAGTATTCATTCGTGGTGTCATATTCTCAAATATGTTTGACTAGTAATTAGTTGTTTCTTTGAAAATCTTTATTTTCAATAAATTGACAGGTGCACTTGAACTTTTGCAAATGACTGTAATTAGAGGAGGATGTAAGTTTGACAGCATTATGTCAGCCAGTCGTGTGATATCCTGCCAAAACGTGCGAAATGCATACGACTGTGACGTAGACAGCCAAATCATACAAATTAACGTCTTTGACTTAAGAACGCATGACTCACAGACTGAGATAAAAACAAAGGATATCCGAGCAAGTAGGTTATATTACTGGAGACACCACCCCTATAAACGCAGCATTGGCCGCCATAAGTCACCGTCCGTGCTGCAAATGACGTCATGAGCAAGCACGACGCAGCGGCAGAAGAGAAGCTGCTTGGAAACCAATGCAACAAAAGCTTCTAAGCGTATAAACAGATAAAATGAGTAATTCAATAATCTTTATCAATGATACACAAGCTTACTGTTTCATCAACGGTATAATTTAGTTCATTTGCGCCTGCTGGTGACGTCACACCACAGATTTGCTGTGACCTATGGCGGCAGAGCCAGTGGTGTCTCCAGTAATATAACTTCCTTGTCTCCGAGAGCGCCCTCATTCCGCTGCGTTTATCGTGACATTTTATTTTATTTCTTGACGTTTTCGGTTCGAATAATAGCTCAACAGCAGGCTTTACCAGAATCAACGGCGTGGAGAGCTATTGACAGGCTGGGAGCAGGTGAGACACAGAAGGTGTAACTAAAAGTCAAAGGAGTGGCACGAAGTGTCATTTCTCGACCGTGGAGACGATTCCAGGATAACTGAAGTGTACAAAGAAAACAAGGTAAAGGCCATCCAGAAGCTACTACAGCAAGGAATGACCGTTGTCTCTTGTTAACAGCCGGGTGGCAAAGTGCAGCTCAACTCCAGCGAGAGCTTCGCGTGTCAACAGGACGCAGGTTGTAAACTTAAATTATCCGCAATTGCGTTTACCAAGGTGAATTTCGTGTCAACAGGACGCAGGTTGTAAACTTAAATTATCCGCAATTGCGTTTACCAAGGTGAATTTCGTGTCAACAGGACGCAGGTTGTAAACTTAAATTATCCGCAATTGCGTTTACCAAGGTGAATATGCACGTACACCAATGGTGTTTATCCCTTTAACTGAACGACAGTGTAGAAACTGGACTGTTGAATATCGTGATTAGGGACACGACGAGTGGAGTCAAGTTTTCTTCTCTGACGAGTCAAGATTCAGTTTGGGATCTGTCAATCGACGAGTTTTTTATCTGGAGGGTAATCGGCACACGAATTAACCCACATTTTGTGCAGGAAATATCACATTACAGCGGACATCGGGTGACGGTCTGGGCAGTCATAAGTATGGGTGGACATACGGTCGTGTACGTCATACGGAACGGCAGTCTGACGGCCCAGAGATATGGGGACGAGATTTTCAAACCTATTGTCATACCGTATGCTGCAGCCATCGGTGGTTCGTTCCTTTTCATGGAAAATAACGCTCGACCTCATAGAGCTCTGCTAGTGGACAACATGCTTCAAGAAAACGGAATCGAGCGCATGGAGTAGTCAGCATACCCCCTGACCTCAATCCAATTGAGGATGTCTGGGACGCACTTGGCAGACGAATCGCCGCTCGAAGATCACTTCTGTTAGCTCTTCATGAACTTGAAATTGCACTCATTGATGACTGGTGAAGAAACACCTAAACCTCCTCGATAACCTCATCAATTCTATGCCAGACAGGTGGGCAGCGGCCTTGGCCGTTCGAAGGGAGCAGACACCCTACTAGAGATCAGTTACACCTTCCAAAATTCATTTTGTGTTGTTTTACAGATATGCAAATTGCTGTATAGCATATCGCATCATGTGCATTAAATGACAATATTGCATAAAAAATCGTTAATGTGCTTTTTTCTTACACGTATTAATGAATATTTACTGCATCACACATAAAAATATCATATAATGTGGAAGAAATATTCCTCTCGGAATAAGTGGAAAATACGCCATGATAATTATGTGCATTATATGATAATATTGTCATTAAATGATGATAATAATCATGACGTATTTTCCACGCATTATGAGAGGAATATTTCTTCCACATTATATACTTGGACGACTGGTGATATGCTTAACAGCGCTAGATGGCAGCACAGTTGCTTGATTAAGAATGCAGTCGGACTACTTTCCGACGCTCTTAACACTGAGATACTTGTGACTGGGTGGTGTAACGGTTAGCATGCTCGAACGATAAGCGGGAGATGCGGGTTCGATTCGCGCTCGAGGGCGATGACATTTTTGATTTTTCTGATGTGATTGATATTACGTGAAGAACAGTAAGTACAATTCAGAGATGTCTGATTGCTGTGATAATTATCATAAAAATAATATTTTACGTTCAGCAACGTCAGTCACACATAATTTGTTTTACAATATGTTTTGCTCTCCTAATAGTTTTGAACATTGTAGTTCAATTAAACTGAGTTTTTACCAGAAGTAGGTAAACATACAATGCTTTGAAATATTTTAATGAACTTAATAAACGTCTATCTGTGCACCCTTAGTGGCACATCATCTGTCCAAACGATATTTGCACTCCCGCCGCACCTTTTTGCAAATTTTGTGATGTAACGTTTGCTATTTCGACTGTAATGAGTTCTTGAAAAGTCCTGATAGCTGGAGGAAGTTTTGCATAAACCACACCTTTAACATAACCCAACACAAATAAGTTCAGTGGGGTAAGTTCTGGTGAGCCTAAGAGATCGGTCTATATCTTCAAATCTATCGATTTCGAAATGTGGCGTTGAGTGTTTAACAAATAAAAAAATGTGATGGGGAGGTGCTTCATCTTTTTAGACGGTGACAGTAGACTTGCTCTTCTGCATCTGAGGGATGGCGTAATTAATCAGCATATTCAGATACACATTTGCGGAAACCGTTATCTCAGCGAAGTAGAAACGACAGATTCTCCGGCCATGCTACTAGCCTACGATTGGTCTGCCCCGAATTTGGGTTCTTATGTCTGTCCCGAATTTGGGTTCTCATGTCTGTCCTGGATTTGGGTTCTTATGTCTGTCCCGAATTTGGGTTCTTATGTCTGTCCTGGATTTGGGTTCTTATGTCTGTCCCGAATTTGGGTTCTTATGTCTGTCTTGGATTTGGGTTCTTATGTCTGTCCCGAATTTGGGTTCTTTTTGTTCTTAGGTATGTATATCTTGTCTATGGCCTGTGTACCTCTAAGATAGAATGTAGTTTTTCACATAAAGCTGGCAGGTAGCAAGAAGTCATCACTGCCCCGGTGGCGCAGTGTCTAAGAGCTGACTTCTGACCTTTCTTCCGGATGGGACCAGGTTCGAATGCCAGTGAGGCTTGAATATTGTATTTGTCCTATTACACTGTCTATCTCTTCTTTCCCTGGAACCAGTGGCCCTAAATTAGGGACGGGAGACTGCTTATAGCTCATCAAATTTCTCATTGTCGTAGTTAAACCCATAAAAAACAATAAATTAAAAATGACGTAATCAAATGTTTCACGTTCTGGACGGCTATCAGGCTGCAGTTCTTGAAATATTTTAGGATTTGTAGGCGTTGGTGGTAAGCTTGACTTACTGATTTCCTTACTCATCGTATAAAAACAGTTTCAACGTTTCCCACCTTCTATTCCGAACCTAGTGGTCAAACAGTAATCCTTCCCTTTTCCATTGTTCTCATTTACAAGAATTCCATTGTTTCCGTTTGTCCTTTCCTTTTCCATTGTTCCCGATTGTCATCTACGACTTAATTTCCCATTAAAGGGCTTTCCGCCATACTTTATTCTGAACACTGACAGATTTTGTTCCTCCCATCCACATACAACAAACTGTGTCTTCTGGGACACAGACGCCATCTTGCTAGAGCGCTCCTAGTGGCGTATGCGGCACGCGAGAAACACCAGGACAGAAGCTCTATGCGTGTACGAAAACACCTGTAAAAAGAAACCGCAGGTAGGACACTTCATCGAAAAATTATAGCATGGTGCAATCTGGGTAGCTATTTATAGACACATTACATATAAATTAATAACGAAGAACTGTACATCAGCTATATATAAACAAAGTAGCTTTCTATTTACCTACCTTGGAAAAGCATTTGGTTGGTGTGCGAAAGCTTGGAAACGCATATCCATACCTTTACGCCGATAACTCGGACTTCTAGTATAATTTTACTCTACTCATACTGTATTTACTTATATCATGTATTGTTAGACAAAGATAAAAGATAACCATGAATAATATTAAAAACCTCATTTTCTGTACTCCATAACGCTAATGTGAAAGAAAATTTCACATTCATACAATCGTAAATTAAAATTTCACATTATATCGGGGTATGTTAATACAGCAAATACATCAAAACAACACACTGGTGTCCAAAAGCTAAGCATAATCAACAAAAAGTGTTGAATTACAAAAACTAGAGGGCACAATGAAATAGGTTGTTTACTATACATAGATATCTTAGTGAGGAACAAAATGCCGAGAACAAATCACATGGAAAAGTGATGAACCAGAAAAACGTATTAATAGTCCAAAATGATGAAAACAGCGGGAATTTTGCGGAGATGTTTCTGATTTTATAGAACTTTCCAGTAGGCCTATGGTGACTGACATCGTACAGCGATACACCGATATCTAATGTTGTTGACAAAGGAAACAAGAAGACTCTATGGCAGCAAATCCTCCCACTCCTGGACAAGAGCAGATCGGGGTTCCTCGAGAGTCCTGGAAAGAGGTTGACAACCTGTACTGTGTCTCCCCAGTGCATCCCACATATGAGCTTTTGGGTTGAAGTCCGGGTAATGCGCTGGCCAGGGCATAGGGTGAATATCTTCATTTTGCAGATACTTATCTACAGAAGCAGCTCTTTGAGATCTCGCGTTGTCGTCCATGAATAGGAAATATGGGCCAACAGCTCTGCAAAAAATCCTCACGTAGTGATCAAAGCTTCCTTCTCTGTACCTCCGACCTGTTAAAATTCCACCAGAACAGACATGGAGCTGTATGCGCCCGTTGAACATAACGCCGCGTCATACAAGCACACCGCCACCTCTGTAACGGTGCATTTCTTGGACATTTGTTGGAGAATAACGGGTTTCAGGTTCTTTCCACATGAGAACACGATGGCTGTAACTTTCAAGAGTTAACCAGGATTCATCGTAAAAGAGGGTATTGATCAACTGATTTTCGACCCAGTCTTGATGTTGTCTGCATCACAGTACCCTAGAATTTCCAGCTGACGGAGTTTAGTGGGATGCAAACTTCAGGTCTTCTCGCGTATAGCCCTTGTCAATTGTGCCATAAAGAGGGCATTGGCCCATTGATTTTCTTTCCAGTATTGATATTGTCTGTACCATAGTAACCCTGGCATTTCTTACTGACGGAGTGAGTGGGATTCAAACCGCAGGTCTTCTCGCGTATAGTCCTTGTCCATTGAGCCATAAAGAGGACATTGGCCCATTAATTTTCGTTTCAGTGTCGATGTTGTCTGCGCCACAGTACCCTGGCATTTCTTGCTGACGAAATTTAGTGGGATACAAACTTCAGGTCATCTCGCGTATAACCCTTGTCCATTGAGCCATAAAAAGGACATTGGCCCACTGATTTTCATCCCAGTATCGATGTTGTCTGTATCATAGCACCCAGGCATTTCTTGCTGACGGAGTGGGTGGGATGCAAACTGCAGGTCGTCTTGCGTATAGTCCTTGTCCATTGAGCCATAAAGAGGACATTGGCGCACTGATTTCTGTCCCAGTATTGATGTTGTCTGTACCATAGTACCCTAGCATTTCGTGCTAACCGAGTGAGTGGGATGAAAACTGCAGGTCTCCTCGCGTATACTCCTTGTCCATTGTGCCATAAAAAGGACATTGGTTCATTAATTTTCGTCTCAGCGTCGATGTTGTCTGTACCATAGTACCCTGGCATTTCTTGCTGACGGAGTGAGTGGGATGCAAACTGCAGGTCGTCTCGCGTATAGTTCTTGTCCATTGAGCCATAAAAAGGACATTGGTTCATTAATTTTCGTCTCAGCGTCGATGTTGTCTGTACCATAGTACCCTGGCATTTCTTGCTAACGGAGTGAGTAGGATTCAAACTGCAGTTCTCCTCGCGTATACTCCTTTTCCATTGTGCCATAAAAAGGACATTGGTTCATTAATTTTCGTTTAAGTGTCGATGTTGTCTGTACCATAGTACTCAGGCATTTCTTGCTAACGGAGTGAGTGGGATGAAAACTGTAGGTCTCCTCGGGTATACTCCTTGTCCATTGTGCCATAAAAAGGACATTGGTTCATTAATTTTCTTCTCAGCGTCGATGTTGTCTGTACCATAGTACCCTGGCATTTCTTGCTAACGGAGTGAGTAGGATTCAAACTGCAGTTCTCCTCGCGTATACTCCTTTTCCATTGTGCCATAAAAAGGACATTGGTTCGTTAATTTTCGTTTAAGTGTCGATGTTGTCTGTACCATAGTACTCAGGCATTTCTTGCTAACGGAGTGAGTGGGATGAAAACTGTAGGTCTCCTCGCGTATACTTCTTGTCCATTGTGCCATAAAAATGACATTGGTTCATTAATTTTCTTCTCAGCGTCGATGTTGTCTGTACCATAGTACCCTGGCATTTCTTGCTGACGGAGTGAGTGGGATGCAAACTGCAGGTGTCCTCGCGTATACCCCTTGTCCATTGAGGCATAAGAAGGACATTGGTTCATTAATTTTCGTCTCAGTATCGATGTTGTCTGTACCATAGTACCCAGGCATTTCTTGCTAAAGGAGAGAGTGGGATGCAAACTGGAAGTCTTCTGGCGTATATTCCTTGTCCGTTGAGCTATAAAGAGGACATTGGCCCATTGAATTTCGTCCCAGTCTCAATGTGGTTTGCACCACAGTACCTGGTATTTCTTGCTGATGGGGTGAGTGAGATGCATATTGCAGATCTTATCGCGTATAGTCTGTGTTCGTTGAACACACTGTATACTGTTTGTCTTCAAACAGCTGGTCCACCAGCCTTAGACAACTCTGAAGCAAGCGCTCTGGTTTACAACGATCTGTTACGTCTCGCGGTTAGTACCACATACCTATCATTCTGATCCGTTGTAAGCCGTGGACCACCTCTGACAAGTTGACGATTATCATTCCGATCTCCTGGTACCTTTTCCAAAATTTGAATAGAATGGATTCATTCACGCTATAGGCTCTGGCAGTGTTACTCTGCATTTGCCAGAATTGGAACATTCTGATAATCCGATAACGTATAAACATATCCACTTGCCTCATGCATAAATGGGAAACAAATTTCCCCGAAGAAATGATTCTTCTCAAATACATGGAAGGCGATACAAATGTAATCATCGGCAGTGATGTGCCGCATTTTCACTGTTGTCCATGTAGCCACTCTTTCCACTTGCCGTCTTTCTGAATTACTCTTTCAATAAAAAATAAATTCTACTGCTACCGTGACGAGATGGCGACAAGAAATGTCACTGTTCGCATTTTTGCAGCTTTTTCTGAACTTCATAGATGTGCTGCTTCACATTTTTCTGCCAATTATCGTTAGTCACATGTATAACGAAGTAAATTTCTCCGTCATTTCTGTCCACGCCAGTATTCGAACCCGGATCCCCTCATTCCGGAATAAGTTGCTCTACCAATTGAGCTACGCGGACGTTTTATTCTGATTCCTATCTGCCTTTTATGCCGTGTGCGTCCTTCTGGCAGGTACGTCACATCTCCTGGTACGTTACACATGGTATGGCGTCATAATATCAATATCTGCGTATTCCCACGTCTTACAGAGTTGGAAGGCAAGTAATGTCCGATGACGAGGCGATGGCGCATATTGGCCACTGAGCTTGCTCAGCACTCCGGCATGACATCAGTGGCTTGAGTCAGTGGCGGTTAACCGTCAGAAGGCGAAGAGTGTAAGCGCCAGACAGCATGGAAGTGGACAAGGAGCACATCCGTCATTGCCTGCTGTATGAGTTTCGTCGGGGTAGCATTTCCGCAAGTGCTGAAAGCAACATTACCAGTGTGTATCTCAATACCATATCCCATTATTAGTGGTGTCTTTGATTCGAACGGTTTCGAGAGGGAAAGTTTGACTTGTCCCACCATCCCAAAGCCGGAAGACGGTTAACCGCCACTGACTCAAGCCACTGATGTCATGCCGGAGTGCTGAGCAAGCTCAGTGGCCAATATGCGCCATCGCCTCGTCATCGGACATTACTTGCCTTCCAACTCTGTAAGACGTGGGAATACGCAGATATTGATATTATGACGCCATACCATGTGACTAACGATAATTGGGAGAAAAATGTGAAGCAGCACATCTATGAAGTTCAGAAAAAGCTGCAAAAATGCAAAGAAGGCGAAGAGTGTAAGCGCTAGACAGCATGGAAGTGGACAAGGAGCACATCCGTCATTGCCTGCTTTATGAGTTTCGTCGGGGTAGCATTTCCGCAAGTGCTGAAAGCAACATTACCAGTGTGTATCTCAATACCATATCCCATTATTAGTGGTGTCTTTGATTCGAACGGTTTCGAGAGGGAAAGTTTGACTTGTCCCACCATCCCAAAGCCGGAAGACCCGCATCAGCGGATATGGACATGTTAAATACCTTATTGAAAACAGACCCACGTGTGACCACGCGGGAGTTGGCCAAACAGCTAGGGACTACCAACATGAGCATTATCATGCACCTTCATCAACTTAGTACGGAGCAAAAGAGGGAGCTTGGGTATCTCATTAACTCACCGTTGAGCACAAAGCAAATTGCATGAGTGCATGCGTTTCCCTGCTTGCACAAGACCAAGGTGAACCATTCTTGGACCACATTGTAACAGGTGACGAGAAATGGGTACTGCATGACAATGTCAATGCCTGGAAATAATGGTTGGACCCAAAACAGTAGTTCATGCCGATCCCCAAATCCAGCTTACACGTAAGGTCATGCTGTTTGTTTGGTGGGATACAAGGGAAATCGTATATTTTGAGCTTCTGCCGACACCATTATCACAGCCGATGTGTACTACCATCAGCTCGAAAATCTACACGCATTTCTCACGTGGATATGACCGCACTGCTGATACTCCGGGCATTATCCTACAGCAGGATGGAGCGAGACCTCACATAGCACGGGTGACTAGTCACGCAGAACAGCGAGTCACCAACCGGGACGATGTCGAACTCGCACTTATTCACTACTTTGTGTCGAAGATGATTTCTTTGTGTCGATGGCAGCAGGTCGTGGCAAATGATTGCGATTGCATTTTGGACTTATTTGTTGTTGTATGTATATAGGGGAATTAGCATCTTTCTGTTGCCTTGCATTTGCAGACATTACTTTCTTTCCAACCCAATATATACTTTATTTTACTACCCTTCTTCCCCCTTTCGTTTGTTCTAAAAATGTTTGTTTTTTAACTGTACTTAACTTTTGGACACCAGTGTATTTCATTGACATGTTATAACATTTTTGCCTGTACTCAGTGGCAAATGCGTCTTTTTCGCACCGTTAAAAACAAGGACACACAGTTTCATGAGCGATTTAATGAAGCGTTTCTAACTTTAAACATAAGGATCGCGGAGAGAGGTCAGAAGATCTCTCTGGTACATGGCCAAGAGATTTCAACACAGGAATAAAATCACGAAAGAAGCGTGCTTCGCCCTTTTGCGTCTACAAGCGCTGATCAAACAAACTGCGTAGTAAATGGTCTAGCTCCAGTCTCACGCGCATGACGCACGTAATGGATTTTTCCATTACGAAGTCGGAGAAGGTTCATATTATTTCCTTTTGTTTTCGCTACTCGTGGAAAGATATGAGGCAATCCTTAGCTTGTTGCTACTAATGAATTCTCGCCGACACTTAATTTCTCAAAACAAAAAAACAAAAAACAGCCCAGTAAAAAATATATCATCAGGCCATGGGTCGGCAAACTTCCACATCATGCTCGGTGCTTGAAAAAATTCAGATCCAGTACTTTTGTTTTAGTTACCGTTTGTTTTTATAAAATTCAAGTTAAAATATGAAAAAATGTTAAATACTTGTAAAACGTAAAAACGTTTTAGAAACACAAAACAAAAGCATTTAATTTGATGAATGGCATTTTCTAAATCTCCAATTCATTTATATAGAATGAGAAATCTGTAGCAACCATCTTTAGATAGCCGTCTAGATTTTTATCGCTGACTCTTGTTCAGAATTTATTATTTACAATATCCATGTTGGAAAATGCTAATCCTCACAGGTGAAACACAAACAGGCACGATGTATTCAAGTTTCTTATGTTGAGAAAACCAGTTGAAGTTGAAAGAACCACGTAGAAAGGGTTCAGTAACTTGGATATCAGAGAAGGCAACACACACATGTTCCTTTTCCGTGGATTCAAATAATTGGCGACTAGCTCTTTCAGAAGGAAAGAATTCGAAAGATAAATGTGCTGCTTTCCTATTCGTGGAAAAAGACCGACCGCACTTGACTTATTTCCACATTACTGATCTCCAAAAAAATAATTAAGTGCCTTTACCAATATTAAATATGGAATGAAAAGCTGTTTTAAGGAAAGAATGAAATACGGAAACAGCTTCGGAAACTAAAGAACACAATGGGAAAATCAGTTGTTGTTTTTTTTGTTTGTTTTTTTTGTGAGCAAAGAAAACTTGTTTTGAGATTGTTCAAATGACACCTTACAAAACACAAACCTGAGAAATTGGAATATAAGGGAATTAATTCAGTTTCAGTTGAATAGGTGTACCAATAGTTTTGGAATTAAGCTGAATTAAAATTATGTGACCAAAGTTGCTATTCAATTAAAAATCACCAGTAGGCACATCATGATGTGGCAATATGTCCTGTATAAATAACTAAAATATTCTTCTTTAGAAGAGATGTACAAACTCTCATGAAGTTCCGTAATTTTAATTAAAGTAATTCCTGAATTCGAAACTTGTCTGTAATCTGAAATAATTCCTGAATTCGGAACTTATTTGTAGTCTGAAATAGTTTCTGAATTCGGAACCTGTAGAGGAAGTGCAGGTTTTTAAATTCGCCTGAAAAGTTATTAAAAATAAAAGCTTTCCGAAATCAGAAAAGACATTTTACATTAATAATCTGCGAACAGAAACGAATAGGGTTTATTTGGTTTGTGGAGCAATGATATCTTCAAATGTGAGCGTGAATTTCGTCAAAATTAAATAAAAGTCGCTTAACCCTGATTATCATTATTGTTATTAGTGAACATATTTCAATTACATGGAGATTGTGTATATATACAATGTAATCGCTCTGTTCCCGTTATTTTATAAACAACACGTAGCAACTGAAAAATTGTTCTTTCGACACCGCTGATCTGGGGTTCGATCCCGGGGGTGTCGGAATTTTATAGGGTGCAGCCTAACTTGTGGAAAATGTTTATATTTCATTTATGCGATAAAATTTTTGTTTCGATATAACTGCAAGGCGGCACTCATGGTTATAATTAATTAAGGTAATTGATCCTCTAATTTGTTCATCACTGGCATTGTTAAAATTTGTTCATTATTTGAAAAGTGCATAATTCGTAGCCTTCTGGCATACGAGAATTGTGAAAGGCCACATGGAGACAGACCATCTCTATTTCGGATTTATAGCAATCGTCTTGTATATTCTGGCGGTGGCACTTTTTCTCCGAACTGAACGGGATAAGCGGAGACCGACGGCCACCCACAGTTGAAAAACAAGGTGATAAATCCCTCTTCAAGTGGCGAAAGGACTGGTGACGGAACAAAGAGGAGGGAGAACCCAGGAGAAGAGAAAAACAAGCGGCAAAGCATTCTCAGGACGGAGTCGAATGCGAAAACACGCAAGAGAAAAGCATCAGCGAGGTGTATGGAACCAAGGCCCGAGAGCTTACCGCTGGGAGCCTAAAAGATCCAGGGCGAGGAATAATCCCTTCGAAAAAATGAGCGACAGCTCAGTCCTTTGGACATGGGGCTTCTCGACCGCAATTAAGTCGACATTAGTGCAAAAGTGCCAAGGCTGTCGCTAAACGAATGAACGGCAGGATATTTCTTGCCACTTCTCTGCGCTAAGGACCTCTTAAAGACTGCCAAGGTATGTGGAGTTTATATGAACATTTGCTCACGACCTACAAGTGCCGTAGGACGGTGAAACCGCGTGTAGAACTCTGTCCCCTGTGAAAGGGACTACGCAATCGGAGGCCTCCAACACATTTCATTCGGTTTTTTTTCTTTGTGTTATGGCCATAATTATTAAGAGCTCTTCCCTGCTAATTTGGCCTCAAGCCTATGCAGGTGTGTGTAATGGTATAGATATATATATATAATAGCCAACTATAAATATATAGAGGAAAAATACAAACCAAAATGCCGTCACCGAAAAAACCAGTCACAAAACAGACATGATCTTGAAACACAAGATCCACTGTGTGTCCTTCTTGTTCCAAAAACTGGACAAATGGCAATAATGCATTATTTGAAATTGGCACATAATCCGTAGATTTCATGTGATTGGACACCTCAACGAATGGTTCAACTCCAGTGGTTGAAATACAGCCCCAAAGCATAACGCTTCCATTTTTTTTTTTTTTTTTGCACAGCTCGTTCGGCACACTTTGGGCTAAATGCTTCTCCAGCCTTTTGCATTAAATTCGAACTACCATCATTGGAATACAAGCAAACTCTGGATTCCTCGGACTACATCATTCGTCTCCACTGTTCAATGATCCAGTGACGATGCTGTTTTGCCCAAGCAATGCGATTTTTCTACTGGGCAGTTCTTAACTTCGGACGTATTTGGGAAAAACTACTGAAAACTCCGAAGCCGTGCAGCTCTCTGCTTAGCGTTCGTCCTGAGACTGGTTTACTGGGTCCAGCATCGTACTTTTGAAGCAGTTCTTGACGAGTCTGGAAACGTGCAACAGTTTCCAATCGTCTCAAATGCCTGCAATCCGGATTTGTCATCATAGAGCTTTTACCACAGTTGCTATGCCTACACAGTCGAGTCGCATTATTGTGACCACCTGCTACTTTTGACGTCAACAGCGTGTAGCCAATGAAAGAAGGCACGTGTCGTCAGCTGACTTGGAGGGTATATAAGATGTGGTGTAGGCACTTTGAAAACATATCACTCGTTGCTGTCATGGATAAAAGGAGCGATTTACCAGATTTGCCAAAAAGGATGATTATCGGATTTGGGGCCAAGAGTGGCAATGTTTCTGAAACAGCGCAGTTTGTAAACTGTTTGCGTGCTGCTGTGGTTAAAGTGTACCGTGATTGGAGAATTGGCGCCGTTGCGAATAAACGAAATGGAAACTGTGTAGCACCACATGCCACTGATGTGATAGGTGAACGTCGGCTGCGAAGGTGCGTGAGGGCCGACCAAAACGCTACAGTGGAGCAACTCACTTGCCGAATGAACCACGGGGCTACCGGAAGTTTGTCTAAAACGACAGTTCAGCAAACCCTGCTGCGTATGGGGCTCCGATGCAGACCGATGGTCACTTCACCTATGCTAACGAAGGTGCCTCGGCAGAAAAGGCTTACACTTGGCTTTGCACGGCAGTATCGGAATGGGACCTCCTCTGATTGGCAAAGGATTGCCTTCTCCGATGAGTCTCGTTTTCTGCTTCATCGAACGGATGGACATTGGCGTATAACGCGAGAAACATCGTAGAACAAACACTCTTTAACCATTGCTGGCAGAACACAAGCTGGTGGGAGCAGCGTTATGGTCTGGGGAATGTTTTCGTGGCATTCACTGGCTCCACTCATACCTGTGGAAAGCACTATGGACCGAAGTGGGGCTTTATTGCAGATCCATCCTTACCTCTACTGATTGGCAAAGATCCATACATGCTGATTGTCTTCCTGGGGCGAATGGGATCTTCCAACACGGCAGTGCGACAAGCCACGCAGCTAGTAATGTCTGAGAGTGGCTGGAAGGGCACGATGAAGAGTTCAAAGTAATTCTCTTACCCCTTAATTCCCCAGACGTAAACCAATTGACCACCCCGATCGTGTTGTTCGCTCTATAGATTCTCAATCACGCACCCTCCTGCAGCTGCCAGATGCACTGAAGTCAGTCACAGCCCGTCTAGGTGTTGTCCTCGCTGCATACGGTGGTTACTCTGGATATTAGCTGGTGGTCACAATAATGAGATTCGACCGTATAGTTTCCACGCTTCTTCCACTGGAAATGGACACTAGTGACTGTTGACTCGTACAATGCAACCGATTCGCCACCTCTTGCAAGGAATGACCATGTTCTCGGCCACAAATATTGGCTTCCTTTTGTCGCTTAGTAACGCCCCCTTTACGACCCTTTGTTGTACCTGTAAAAGGAAATACAGAACGTTGCAGATGTTTTAAATGCGTGCTACCTCAGACATCAACAATCACAATTCAGCAGTTTTAGTCTTCATAATTACACAACTCTTTGCATTCATCAACTTTATGCTTACGTACATGTTTCAATCAGCAATTCGTAATTTTTATTATCTGGTGTGTTTATATACTGTAGGAGTGGAGATAGCACAACAGCCGTAAGGCATGAGTACTTCATTATAGAAAAGAAGTTCAAACTTTTTCCCAGGACAACAGTACCAATAAAATGCTGAAATTCGCTACTCTCTGCAATTTCGATTCGTAAAAATCAAAACTTTTATCGGTTGAGCACTTCTTCACAATTACCGCTTGACATGTGTACCGAAAGAAGATAAAAATGTCCCAGAAATGAGCCGAAAGGGGGTAATGCCGATAAGTAAGTTTAACTCGAGAACGCATAATTTGTTTGCGAAGAACCGCGAAAAGGAAAACAAAAATAAAAGTAAAACGAAATGGATCAATGAAGGTAAGAAACGTGGTCTTTGCCACGCAGGGTAAAAGTCTGCAATATCGCTTTACTCTCTTATCTCATTTTGTATTCGAGTGAAAGAAATGTTAGTTTCTCTTTTAACCAGACACTTTTCCCGATTCTATACTCACTCGCGCTAAGAGTTTAGAACTGAGAAAAGAGAGAGAGATATATATAATAAAAAAAAAAGGGGGTTGAGATGGAAGAAAAAGTTTTTATCGCAATGACAACATCCATCTTCAAAAGGAATTCAAGGCCGGCACTTGCTCGGAATACGAATAAAACGGCATCAAAAGAAAACAGGAAAAATGACAGCGCGTCTAAACTCCCCATCCATGTCAGAGTCCGCGTAGTCGTGCTTCATCACTTGGCAAGGAAACTACGTGACCTCTTCTCCTGAGCAAAAAAGATCGATTTGACGCGGAGAAAGAGGATAAAATGTTCATCTTCAGTTAAGTGCTGACAGTACTGAAATCGCATAACGTAAACCTCCTCACAGAACGGGGAGGGGGGGAGGTGTTTCAACGTGCGCTCCTAGAGACAGATAGCAATTATTTGAACACAAAAGAGCACTTTATGCGCAAGACACGTGATAATGAGGGAAAAGACAGAGTGCGTCTTAAGTAAGAAAGTTTGAAATTCTAATCGGAATTTTGATGAGGCGAATATCAGCAAACCATCGGACATGGTGTATTTCAATTGTCCTCGAGACACGGAGGCGTTTTAAAGATGATGCCAAATATAACGACGTACTTTTCTAAGCAATAAGGCAAATTTCAGGGTTGCAATTATCGCTCTGTGTTGACTTGAACCTGCGCTATTTTTCTTTACCCTTCCTCCGTTTTTATGTAAATAAACACTTACGAATTTCATTGTTTTATCTTTTGTTCTCATCTTGATTATCCCGATTCTATGTCTTTCTCTTTCGACGACAGAGAAAGCAGAAAAGGAAAAATATTACATCGCGCACCGGTTTTCTCATATTTTCGAAGTGCTCAAATTTATTCCTCCTTCATTTGAGCAGATAAAATTTGAAATACTTGAAAAATCCTGAAGTGTTAGAATTAAAAAGTTGGATGAAATCTTCTCTACGAAACAGTGCATCGTTAGATACTCCGGAATCGACAGAATAATTCCATACTCATTTACATTTAACTTGCATATTTTAATATCTGCATAAGATAGATCTATGTACACACACCAGCAACTAAATTAGAAGCCTTTATACAGATGTACGTAAACATCACCAGCCTATGTGCAAAATACTTGGTCTCCTGCGTCTCCACGTAATGTAGGCATATGCTGTATGTTTGTATATACATGTACATTATATATATATATATATATGTGTGTGTGTTAAATAAATTACAGTGCGGAAACAATAATAAAATAAAATAAAATAAAATAGAGTAAGATAAAGTAATGTAAGATGCAAGTAAGGACGCGCTAAGTTGCAAACCAATAACCACATCAAATACGCATTCAATAAAACCCAAATGAACCACAATAACTCCAAAGTAAGCAAGGCTCAAGTACGAACTAAAATGGCAGAAGCCAATAAATATAATAAAAGAGTCTATAAACAGAAATATAATAACATGGAGGACAGAAAGCAAAAGCGAAGAAACAACAAAAACAAACTGACCTACAACTCCAAGGGGTGAGATGGAAAGCCAATCGCCAGAAACCTTAAACTATGACAAAAAGACAGAAATGAGAAATGCTGTTGTTATACATTGAAGGTTCTAGCTTCATGCTATTTTCAGGTTTGTTGGCTTTGAGAACACCTCCGCAGGTTTCTGGTGTACCCAACCTTTGTGGAGTCCAGAAAAACCATTCCAAACGACGGTGTTCTCCTGAGGAAAGCGACATTTTATGTCTTTTTGTCATAGTTTAAGGTTTCTGGCGATTGGCGTTCCATCTCACCTGATTTAAATGCTAGAAACAGGAATTTCTCTCTATATCTCACAGCTTCGAAGCTTTCACACATCCACCAGATGGCTCTTTCATAGAAGGTAGACAGCAAGCTGAATAATAGAATGCTTCAAAAATTTGAACTCGGTGACGACTAGACAATAAATGAATAAATGCGCATATAACTATTCTGAAGAACGCTCTCAAGAGGATGAACTTCGGTGTCGGCATATGGTCATCTTTATATATCATGCTGAAGAGAAATACTGACAAGTCTCCTATTTTCAATGAGACGGGCATTTATGCCACTCTTCTACAATATGCGGACAACTCCAAGCGATACTACACTATCTACCAACAAGTAATTGGACACCCCTGCAATCGACGATATCTGCGGTCCTGATACACGTCACGGCCGCCGCCGCAAAATATCGTGTGGGAAACAACAACGCAACCAGTCGCATGCAAGATGCCACGCAGTTCGGAGCTCTCTGATTTCGAGAAAGCTGTAATCCTCGGGTATCACAGAAATGGCCGATCCATACGTGACATATCCAGCGAGTTGAAGTAACCAAAATCGACAGTGGCCTACGTGATTGGCAAGTGGAAGATGAGAGGTGACTGTCGGAATGTGCCCCGACACGGCAGACCCACAAAACTGGGAGTTCGAGACCGACGGGTGCTGGCCAGTGAAATTCGGAAGAACCGCACCAAATCGATGGGCCACATCCGCGAGGAGTTTCCACGGGCATCCAGGAGTGTTCTTTCGATGAATACCATCCGTAAGGAAGCCCATCTGCTCGGTTATGATGGACGTGCTGCCGCCAACAAGCCTTTGATCACCAAGTCCAATAGCGCTGCTCGGCTATCGTGGTGTAAAGAACGCTGACGGTGGACGTTGAACAGTAGAAACAGGTTCTCTGGAGCGACGAATCAAGGTTCATCCTCAACCGTTCCGATGGCAGGGTCTGGGTTTGGCGTCTGCCTGGAGAACGCCTCCTGCCGGAATGTATTGTTCCAACTGTTAAGTTCGGCGGCGGTGGAATTATGCTATGGGGGTGTTTCTCCTGGTATGGCACGGGACCTTTGTTGCAATTCCTGGTAGACTCAACGCCGAGACCTACTGCACCATTTTGGATGACCATGCGCTTCCTACGTTGTGACAGTTCTACGGGGTGGACCCATGTTACTTTCAGGATGACAATGCCACCTGTAATGTTACAAGGTCCACCATGGCTTTGTATGGTGACAATGGAGTTAATCTAATGGACTGGCCTGCGCATAGCCCGGACATTAACCCTATAGAGCACCTCTGGGACGAGTTGGAGCGTCGACTTAAGGGGTGCCCCCACCGTCAGAAATCGGTGAAGGAGCTGAGCTGTCTTCTCCAAGCCGAGTGGAAGAAAATACCGCTAGCCGTCGTACAACGCCTGGTTGAGAGTATGCCCCGGAGGGTCGCAGCTGTAATCGCCGCTCGTGGAGGCTCCACCTACTATTGAAGGTGAATAAACTTCGTTTTCCTTTGCTACCACAGATGTCCAATTAATTGTTGGTAGATAGTGTATATCGCAATGACTAAACGTTCGTTTAGAACTGCATTTAGTGTGCATAAAGGTGACACAAAGGACAGAAAAGTAACCACCGCCCTATCCAGATAACTGAAGTTCCAGTAATCCTGTGTGGGATGATATAAAAAAATTAACTTCCCACTCTACCCTTAAACCTACTTCCACTCGTGAAAGCTTAAAGATCATTACCAACAGTGAGGCTCGCAGTGAGACCATCTCTCAAGAGGGGCCACGAAATTTTAATCAGTTCTTCAAATAATGATGTTTTTCCTTCCAATGTACTGCATGCCCTAACAAGAGAGACACACCGTTTCTTTGAATAAATAATTGCATTCGCATCTAGACATAAATCAAGCCGCCTCATTTGCTGGTGATCTAATTCAGCCCTACGATGAGACACGTTTGTTTCGACTGGTGCAGTGAAATCAAAGTCTGACGTTTCATATTAATGCCTCAGTTATTTGGATTTCATTGCCCAGGGTGGTGTAATGGTTAGCATATTCGAACGAAAACGGGAGATGCGGGTTCGATTCCCGTTGCAGGAAGATTAAATTTTCTAATTTCTGTGGTTATGTTACATGGAAAAAACAGCTTGATTTATAATAGGCCTATATTACCCTGCTGAAAACGATTAGCGGATATCGTAGTTTTGTATGAAAACTGTGAGTGACGGAGTAGTACTCTATATGAGAAGAAAAATATAGCCGAAGCGATTAGTAATTTTAATTTAATAATTTTTGAGGAGACGAGCGTAAAAATGCATATTTATGAACATGACATAAAAATGAAAATAAAGGTAAATTTTTTGCTAGAAAATTGGATTTAATAGAAGGTATGGTTTTCCCTGACAGAAAGTAATATTGCATACCTATGAGACATGGAGTCAGAGTATCAATGAGCGATTGGGGAATCCCATCCCACTCCTACAGAAGATCACTTTCCAATTGCTGGACTGTTTGTGGAGGGGTTAATCGAGCAGCAACCCTTCTCCCCAGAGCTTCCCAGATATGTTCGATGGGGTTCATTTCGGGGGAACATGCTGGGAAGTCCATTCAGATGATTCCCTCGTCAAACAAGAAGTCGTCCATACATCTAGAGAGATGTGGCCTGCAATTATCGTCCAAGAAAATGAATCCACCTCCGATTGCTGCAGCATAAGGGACGACTAAGGGTCTGAGGATCTCGTCCCTATACCGCTGAGCAGTTAGTGTTCCATTTCTGATGATGTGCAGATCGGTTCGACCATTGATAGAGATACCGGCTCACACCATCACTCCGCCTCCTCCAAATCGAACACAAATAACAGGTTGTTACGAGTACCTCGTTCCCTCTAAATAATGAATCGCCTATTGTCAAGATGTACAGTAAAGCGCGACTCGTCTGAGAAGAGAATATTACTCCATTAATTTCTTCTCCAATCGGCATGGTCCTGTGCTCAAAGTCTGCGGGCGGCTCGGTGGCGTACGATAAAATAAACACATACCATAAGTCGTGGAGCATACAGACCAACACTGTGGAGTCGGTTCCGAACAGTTTGAGTTGAAACATTTGTTCCCGTAGCCGTACGGAGTTCGCGTTGCAGAAGAGTGGTGTTCATAATCCAGTTTCTCCTGGCAGTCAGTGATAAAAACGGATCCTCGTTTCTTGATGTAGCTCTATTACAACCATTCCCATGTCTTCGCCTTATATTTCCGGTATCTGAAAACCGATTCCGAATTCTGGAAATCACGGTTTGACACACTCCAATGGCTTCCTCTACTTGCGGTTGGGTTTGACCAGCGTCTATGTGACCGATAGCCTTCCAGGCTACAAATTCGGGTAAACCACGTTGTTCGAACATCACATTCATCGATAACAGATACATTCAAAGCATTGAGTCGTTTTTATCCTCGACTAAACGATCGTACGATACATGCTTCTTTTCATTCGCTGACGGAAAGGCTTCTTTTTTAACGTCACACCAAAAGTTTTGCATACTCAGGTGTTTGTAAGTGTGCAAAAGTTTCATTGTAATCACTTTCCTTCAATTTCTCTTAGCATACAAACAGTTGATGTGAGTAGCTCTAATCAAAACCACGGTATCCCGTAATTGCTTTGAGCAGTGTAATTATGCCACGTGTTTGCAACCTGATACATTCGCATCTATTCATTTATTGTCTAATCAAATTACCTCTTTCAAATTCTCTGCAGCGTTCTATTATTCAGCGTGCTGTCTACATTCCTTGAACAAGCCATCCGGTTGATGTACGAAAACTTGTAAGCTTACTTATTTTACAACAATAAACTCAGATTGTTTGTATAATCCGTGGCCTCGGATTATTTTGCGCATCCCGCATAAAAATAAAAAAAAATCATTTAATTGGAAAAATACTGAAAGACAATTCGTGTTAGAAACCAGTCCCCAGTTTTCTGAATGCGATATGAGCCACTATTATCGTTGAATAACTGGGTAACACGTTACATCTTTCCATACCCGTTGACTAGAGCGCACTGAATACGGCGTTCGTGAGGGAATCGACTTTCGTCAACTCGTCGAGTTGCCGAAGCATCGGAGAACAGCAATGCATGAGCAGATACACGCTGAACTGCGCATGCGTAAAGCTGTCTTTCGGGGAGGGCAGCTTTCGCGTTATAAGCCAGTGATCGGGTGGTTTTCGTTTACGTAGTTAAGCTGTAAGGTTCGCTCGTGTAAGTGAAATAAACAAAATAGACCTTTCATTGGAACATCATATTACACTGCTGGCCACCCAAAATGCAACACCAAGGAAGGATCCAATTGGCCTGAAATTCGCAGCACGCGTCGCCCGCGAGAGAACATGCAAACGATTTGCATTGCAGGGAATATGCAAATCATGTGCGCCCGCCACGCCACCGAGAAGCACTATAAGAAAGGTGCACAGAAGGCGGGGTGTAAGTAGTGGAAGTGTGTTGTGCTGCCGGACCTGTGCGTGGGAAGTTTCCTGATGCCTCGTCGCAGAATACGGCAGTCATTCCAGCACGTTTCGGAGTTCGACAGAAGACGAATAGTGGCTTATCGTACCGAGACATCGGCACCCGTTTGGGACGACATACAGCCACAGTGAGGCGAGTATGGATTCGGTGGGTGCAGGAGGGACGGACGGACCGACGTGAGCGATTGCCGCAGCCGCAGCACACCACCGCACGAGAGAACCGGCATGCTGTGCGGCGGGCATTGACGGCTTGCACCGCCACATCACGAACGTTAGCGCAAGAATTATTGTGTGTTGCGCAACAACCTGTGTCCGCACGCATCGTTCAACGTCATCTGCAGGAGCGGGGACTTGTCTCACGGCACCCATTGCTCCGATTACCATTGACGTTAACCCACCGGCGAGTGCTGTGGCAGTGGGCCGTTGAACGCCGCACCTGGACTACGGAATGACACGACATTGTCTTCTCCGACGAATCCCGCTTCTGGCCTGCAACACCACGATGGTCGGATCCGCGTGTGGCGGCACCGCGTCGATAGACTGTATGGCGCAATTGGATATGTCACCCGCACCCCTCTGGTACGAATCGCCCGTAAACTCAACAGCCACCGCTATATCTCCGGCGTTTTGGAGCCTGTAGTCCTCCCTTACCTGCAGGACCTGCCAGCGGCCACGTTTCAACAGGACAATGCGCGCCCGCCCGTGACACGCATCGTGCAACAATTCTTTACGGCTCACCATGTGTCACTGCTGTCGTGGCCCGCCTGTTCTTCCAATATGTCGCCTATCGAACACGTCTGGTCGCTGATCGGCAACCGAGTGGCCCGGCAAGCACTACCCGCCGCTACGCCTGATGAACTGTGGCAACGTGTGGAAGCAGCCTGGACCGACATACCCCAAGCCTACATCCAAAGCCTATTTCGTTCGATGCTGCGGCGTGTAGCGGCCGTTATTGCCAGCCATGGGGGCCACACGAACTATTGATGTCTACGTGTTCCGCAAGTCACACGGGCCAGTAAGCTCAATCGTTTCATCTTTGTATCTGTTGTTATGTGTCCAGTAAATCTGGCTTTGCTATCTCGTGTCCTTCTTGGTGTCGCATTTTGGGTGGCCAGCAGTGTAGTTTATTAAGGGATGAAGAGAAAAAAAAGTTATATATTTGGGCCCACACCGTACAAATATTTGCTTGGTGAAACAACATAAGAATCAGTCTAGAACTTTTAATGTACAGTGAAGCAGCAAAAAAGTGGAAACGAAAGCTAACAATCGGCCCCGCTGGTGTAGTGGTCTAAGCGATGGCCTCAGATAATTCGTTCAAAAGAGGTCCGGGTTCGAATCCCTGTGAGGCATGGATGTGGTGTTTGTCTTACGGTACTGGCTCTTTCCTTTCCCTGGAACCAGTGCCCCCAAATTAGGGACAGGCAACTGCTTATAGCCCACTGAGTTGCTCACGGTGGTCGTTAAACCTCCATTCGAAAAAAAGAGAGCCAACATATTTTTTTTTTTTGTTTACAACTGTTTTTTTTTTTCTGTTTTTTTTTTACGTTATACAGCACTACATATAAATATATTTTTTTACCTCATTCTATGTGTAGAAGTATTATTTTAGCAGGTGGCGATTGGAAACCTGACAATTCACTGAAATTATATTTCACAGTACGGAAGAAGGTAAAGCAGACACAAAAAGATTGAATTGCAAAGAAGAATGAAGAATATAATGGAAATATATATATTATATATTCTTAATATATCAATTAAAAGAAGACAAAAAATACAATTTTTAAAATATTTAGCGTCGGATATAGTTTAGGTCATTCTACGCCGCTGAGTATAGTTATACACTGCCGGACAATTGCTAAGGACGGATGACAATAGCAACGATAGCAACCATAAAATGGAAGGCAGGAAAATGTGGAAATTAGCATAAGTGCGGGATACAGTAAGACGTGTTGTGCGTATGCAAATTTTGGATTGCCGAACTTGTTCGTGACATCATAGCGCTGATAAGAGATATAAAGGATTTGACGCGTATTGACCGTTGTTGTTCAAACGCAAAGTTGAAAGGGAAAGAATCAATTGACGAACTTGCAATTTTCAGTATGTCTTCCCGACATCACCTAGATGATTTTACGCGTGGCCGTATTATTGGCAAGATTGAAGAAGGGCGAAAAATAACAGATGTTGCCAGGGAGTTCGACGTCAGCCACAGTGTTGTTTCAAGGCTTTGGAAATCATTTCAAATAAATGGAGAGTGTAGCAAACGTCACGGGGAGGTCGTGTTCGCAGTACGACACCTGCAGAAGATCGGTACATAGTGCTATCAACAAAAAGACACCGGCGCAGAACAGCTAGTTAGGTAGCAAATCAGTTTATGGCTGCTACTGGCAAGTAGATCTCCCGAAAAACTATCGCCAGACGTTTGCATGAAGGAGGACTATACGCCCGCCGTCCTGTTGAGTGCATCCCATTGTCCAGAGGTCACCGTACCGCCCGTTTGCAATGGTGCCATCAACATCACAATTGGACTGATAACGACTGGTCTGCTGTCCTCTTCTCAGATGAGAGTAGATACAGTCTATCGTCTGATTGTCGACGACAACTGATCTGGCGTGATAGTGGTACTGCATATTGTCCAGCAAACATACAGGAAAGGGACTGATATCCGACATGTAGTGTCATGGTATGGGTTGGCATCATGATCAATGGCCGTACGTCCCTCTATGTGCTACCAACTGGGACTATGACTGGCCAACGATACATTAATGATGTTCTGCTACCTCATGTTTACATGTTCCGTGGTGCTGTCGGTGATAGATTCATTTTCATGGACGACAACGCAACATGTCATCGAACAGTCGCTGTCCAGGAGTGTTTTGAGAGCGAGGATATTCAACGCCTCGTATGGCCAGCACGTTCTCCTGATCTGAATCCCATTTAAAATGTGTGGGATGCTTTAGGGAGGAGTCTTGCTGGTCGCCAATGCCCTGTAATAAACAAGGACACCCTCATCCGTGCACTGACAGAGGAATGGGATAAATTACACCAACAGCTGCTTGATAATATTGTGCAAAACATGACACGACGTGTGGAATCTTGCATCGCCCTCCATGGTGGCCATATCCCGTATTGACATCTTACGCCGGAACACCTGCGGACGGTAGTTGCATTTTTTTCACGTTTACGTATTCTGCACAAAATGGCCTGTTTGTCCCTTGAACGCGTTCCAAAGCCTTCTGGATTTCAGAGCACAATAAATTGCCTTTCTTGTAATGTCCTGGCATTCTCACATTATTTTATTTCACTTGGCATCCAACCACACTTACTTTTTATGCGCTATATAGCCGTTTATGATCCGTCCTTAGCAATTGTCCAGCAGTGTACTATTTTAGGTTATAGCGTATTCTATTCTACAAAACGAAACATTGTAAGAGGGGCAATGTTAAAGCAGGAAAAAGAAGCGAACGCTAAAATATAGTGGAACATATTTAGGTCATATATAAAAGTACTGAACAAATAAATATCAATTTAATCAATAAGTTACGTACCAAAAAGGTCGTAATGCAGGAAGAGTGATAGAAATGTGTAGGAAAAGGGCAACGAATGCTGGGGAAAGATCCCCAAGGATATGCAGAATTAATAATAATACAAGGGATCAGAAAAACTGGGAGAATTAAATCTAAACAAATACCTTTTAAGTAAAAAAACAGGAAGATGGTTTTTTACTTATTTTTTTTCTTCAGCGTAGTGATGGAAACACGGATGCCTATTCCAGAAATTTATTTCGCAAAACAGAGCAGAATGATGTGTAAGACTGTTTTTCGCATGAGGTTTACGCATTCGAGACCACTATTTCGTGCTTTTTCTCCTCTTCTGCACATCCTGTACGAGGGAATATTTAATAATTCCCCAATTGCTCATTAATTCCTCCCTCAAGGGCTAACCACCGAGAGGCGTTCTTTACCCCAAACCCAGAAAGCAGAAGTAATCAGACTAGAGAAGAATCGATGAAGATCGCATACTCAGTCTTGTTTAACAAAGCAGAAGAAAGGGTGATGCATCAGTGACTACGAACAACGCCGAAGTGATTACGATTCTTCATTGATTCTTCCCTTTATCCATCCATCCATTCTCTCCCGATGTGCAGCAGAAGCTTTCTAGTTATGCTCCGGAGCATTTTATGATTGCGTTGATTTCCTTTTCACCCTGACTAAGTATCAAAAGAGTTTAACCATCAAACCCTTACAAACGAAGGATGCTTCGCAATAATGAATTATAAGTGGATTATTTACAGTTCACCTTAAACGGATTAAGCCTGTCCCAAGGGTTTTAGGAGAAAAGTTTGAGCAAGGAGTTACGCGTAATCCGAGAGTACTAAATGTTGGAACTGAATAGTGATTAGGAGAAAATAATACAGTGTGTGAATACCAAAGCCTCCGTTGACGCAAATGCTGCTTTTCATAAAAGCGAATTCAAATTCCGAACATTTCTCAATACTCCAGCACAACCTGGAACGACTTAGTGGATTTTGAACGAAGCAAAGAGAGATAATTCATATATCTAGGGACAGACGACTTGTCTTCTTTTATAGAACTATCAATCATGCCCATTCTCCGAGCGGTGAATCTATAAAATCCTTTTTTGAACATAAAATTAAAGAAAGGGAAAAGTAATTAAGGGAAAGAAAAGTAATTTAAAATCCGTAACTGTTTAAATATTTAGAACAGCGTCGTGACGTCAGCATAGGGTTTGACGTAAAACAAAGCAGGCTTTGGCGCCCCTTAATTTCAAATCAAAATTTGCATTTCAGTGGTTGACAAAGTTACCTTTAAACCTATCAGCATTTTCAAACAGTAAAGCTAAGCCACCCTTTTGAATATTTTGATTTTCGGACGTTTTTCAAGGTGTAGAAGTGGTAGCAAAATTCAAGCAGAAAATGTTTGAAAGCGCTTTTTTGGGGGAAGGGGGGGGGAATTTCGTGTGTTTGCAGGCATCCGGAATTTAAGACCTACCAGCATGGCAATTTTTAGATCTCAAGGTTATTTAGAAGTGGTCTAACAATTCGCGAAAAGCTCAAGCAGACAATATTTCAAAGACACTATTTTTGGGGGGAGGGGGGGGGGTTCGGACCTTAAGACCATATGCAGGCCAATTTTCAGATATCTAAATCATTTAGAAGTGGTCAAACAATTAGCGAAAAATTCAAGCAGACAATGTTCCAAAGCCGCCATTTTGATTTTTTGTTTTGGTTTCGCACATTTCTAGGTATATGGACCTTAAGACCTATCAGCATGCCAATTTTCAGATCTCTAGGTCATTTAGAAGTGGTCGAACAATTCGCGGACGAACACACTCGTATTTTACCTCTTTGCGTTTTTATATAAGAAGCGAAAGCCGATTTTTACATAGGTATTCACCTATGCAAGCTGAAAACGCCAAACTTTAATAAAAGCGTCGCTATGTCATTAAGCAGTGCGTCATTACCAGTTTGATATTGTTGCCTGTCCTTTCACCGAATGAGAAGAAAGTGCTGAAAATCGCTGTGTCACCATGGCAGCAGGTCACGGGACCAGAACGTTCCTCTGTGGCTATCGTGAAGACAGACAAGCCGTTCGTTTCCTTCATTTGCATCTTTAAAAAATGCTTAAAAATTAGAAAATGACTTTTTCTTAATTTTTTTTATGTAAAAACGGGATGATAAAAGAGCCGCCATTATCTTCTTTTCATTTATTTTTTTTACAAATTGTTTCTGTTATTTCCTTTGATAATCTTTACTTCAGAAGGAAATTTTTTTCACCCTGTACCCACTGGTCAGCAGTAACAAAGCAAAGAAGTACAAGACGTTTCTACCTACCGTATTATAAAAAAAGTTTAAAAAATGAAAATTATAAAATCTCCGTCAGGAAGTGGATTTTAAGAATTTCCGATGACAATAGATGAAACCTCCATACCAAGGGACTTTGACGTTGAATTGGCCGTCTAATAGTTACTATGATAACAACTGCTATCATAGCTACTATCAGACGGCCAAGTAGTTGCTATGATAGCAACTATTAGACGGCCAATTCAATGTCAAATATCTATCTATCTTTGCCATTCAACGTCAAAGACACTTGGTATGGTAGCTTTATCTATTGTTATCGGAATTTTTAAAATCCACTTCCTGACAAAGATTTCAAATGTTTCTTATATTTTTCAGTTTTCAGTCTATACTTGCTTTCATCCTGTCTTCTGTGTAATCTTGTTGTTTTCATGTGATCTTTGTCTCATATTGTTCAGTTTTTTTTGTTAATACTGAGTAGTTTATGTGTCGTAACTCGCTAACTAATACTAATACACTATAAACTGAAGAGTTTATTTTTTGTTGAGTGATTAGATAGATTTATATATTTATTTATTTTTGCTGTGAAATAGTTTTTTTTTTTTTTTTTTTAAACCCGAAACAAAAGTCTAGTTACGGCCCTGATAGATAGATAGATCACATTTTTGTGGCTGGGTTTTTTAACCCCCCCTCACGGCACGTATGCGGGAATTTTGTTCGGGTGCGGGGTCCGAGTTCCAGCAAAAACTAAGAGTAATTTATGTATAACAGATGTACGTGGCAAGTTGTATTGACCATATGCTGTACCACAGATTGAAACGGCTCACGGGTCAACGGGTCGACAATTTCTTGCGGGTCTAACGGGTCGGGTCAAGGTGTTCTTGACCCAGTTTTATTCCCGTTTTATTTCTGAAAAGAGAAAAATATGTTCTAAAGAAAAATGCGCGTCGTGGAATATCTATGCCCATGGAGTAAATAATGATTTGCCATGCAAAAATATTGTCGTCTCTTTCTTAACGCAACGAAGATTTCCACCGACCGACGTCAGAGGCACCGACACTATATCGTAAAAAGATACTTCCTTTGCGTTCTTTTACAGTGCGATTGTCCAGGACAAGGTACAGGCAAACGTGATTCACCTGTTTCTCAGTTGATTCACTCTCTCCGTGAGAAGTTCACTGTACGACTAAGAGTTACTTTTCACGTCACATCTTTTACGTTGAGCATTCAGAGGTTTTCGATTGATGTGCTAACATCCCGTTCCTATGACATGTCATGTCGAAATTAACTCCTTGTTTGTTAATATGGATGGATTTAATATTAAGGAGGTTGAGAAAGGCGTCGAGGCCAACAAGTACATGCTTATTTAAAACCACAAGGGGAAAAGTGAACTTAACGATGAGGTATTTGAAACACAGTTTGGAAAAGCTAGCAAAATCACAGAAATAAGCAGATCTATACAGGAATACTATTTTTTTTTTTTTTGATTGGAGGTTTAACGACCACCATGAGCAACTCAATGGGCAATAAGCATTCGCCCGTCTCTAATTCAGGGTCACTGGTTCCAGGGAAGGGAGAGAACCAGTGCCGTAAGACAAACACAACATCCATGCCTCACTGGGATTCGAGCCCGGACCCCTTTCGGACGAATGATTAGAGGCCATCGCTTAGACCACTGCGCCACCGGATACGGGAATATGCTGCTCTTACAGAAGAAACAATTTTTCAAAATTATATTGTATTTTGAAATTTCGGACCACATTCTTATGGAAATGGATATAAGATTTGAAGACTGTGAGAAACTTCAATTTGTCTGTCTTGCTGACACAACCGAGTTCGACCAATTTAATTCATGTTTTCCCTCCGACGCTTTTGAAAATCTACAACATTTTTACGGGAAAATATTTACTAAACTCCAGCGCCTTAAATATGAACTGAGTCTTGTATATGCCGATGGAAAATTAAGGAATATATCGACTAAAGAACTTCTTCGAGTGCTTCATGGAGGCATTTTTGCAGAAGCTTGTAAATTGGTTTCCCTTATTTTAACAAGTGTCGTGCCAGACTCTGAAGGAGCCATTCAGAATATCAGCGGGTGATGTTCAGTGACGAGTCTCGCTTTTGTCTTACAGGAAATGACTACCGAATCCGTATGTGGAGCCACCGTGGTCACTACCAAGATGAATAATTTGTTGTCGGGCGTCACACGTCCAGAAGGGCCTGGTGTCATGGTGCGGGGTGCAATTGGCTACGATGGCAGATCACCTTTGGTGTTCATTACAGGTACTTTGACAACCCATCGTTAGGTTAATAAGGTCCTACAACCAGTGGCCTTACCTTTTCTGAACACTCACCCCGGTGCGTATTTCCAACAGGACAACGCTTGCCCGCATACTACTGTTGTATCGAGAGCTTTTCTTCAAGGCACTGACACTCTGCCGTGGCCAACCGCATCGCCAGACCTGTCGCCTATTGAAAATATGTGGGATACTATTGTACGAGCTATCTACACTCCATCCCTACCGTACAATCTGCAGGAACTGCGTGAGAAGGTACAAGCTGGCTTATTGGAAGACACCATTAGGAACCTGGACAACTCCATGCCGAGACGTCTGGCATGCTGTGTGATCAAACATAACGGCCCGACGACATAATGAGACACACTACGTATTGGCGTGTAGCTCAATAAATATTGCCTATATCAGTCCCAATGTTTAATCATTTATTGTTCCTGGTCACGTTTACCTTCCTCCCGAATAGCATTGCAATCCGACACGTCCTTCTGGGTTCAACTATTTTTTTTTTGACGATGAGTGTATATGTAAGTGAAGAGAAGAAGAAGAAAAACACATATGTATTACTGAAGACATAAGGGAATTCAATTATGAGCTTGTTAAAAAACCAATCGAGAACAACAAAAGTGTGAAGGAAATAAAGGGTCATCTCAGCAATAGAAGAAAATCGATCATGACACTTATAGAGGAGATGGTACGATAACAGAAAATAGAAGCGTGATTTTGAAGATAATTAAAAAGTTCTACAGAAAACTGTTTGAAAGGGATGATACATCTATACCAAGCGTAACGAAATATGTCAGAACCAATGTTTCTCCAGTCCTCCCGGCAGAATCGCACAAGTAATTAAGAACGTGAAACGAAGAAAAGCTCCAGGGGAAGCTGGAATTATCGTGAACATTACGGAATGAGCCAGTTGAAAAATAGAAACTATTCTCGTCCAAGTTATTACTCGATGTCTCAAGGAAGAGAAGATTTCTGATGATTGAGACAATGGTACAATGATGTTGCTACATAAAAAAGGGCACAATGAAAATTTCATCCCTGAGATACTGTTGCGTCACTTGAACAAATCACCGGATATATTTCACCCAAAAGAACAAGCCGGATTCAGGACTGGCTATATCACTCTATAGATCATATTCATGTATTGAGAAAACTAATTGAAAGAACGAGTGAATATAGCTTTCGATTCAGTGAAATCCTGCGGTATTGAAGATACGTACGTCAGTGTTATTAATAACCAGGGACGAATATTCGGAGTGTGCAAGATGTGCGGCCCACTCCCACACAGAGTCGCGATTTATTTAACCTATGCAAACAATATAACATTTTGGGATTTATTTCTAATAATACTCGCCAGAGCTTTTCCTAAGGCTTCGAGTGGTTGTTAAAATTAATTTTCCCACCCAATATTTTCATTAAGTGGAGAAGGTTCGTTTAGCAATCGTATCACATTTGTGCTAAGATCGTCGGGTGTGCGGTTTCTCGACAAGGCATCTGACATACTCAGGCAATTGTGGTACAAGCGCTCCCTAGATGGCGCTGCAATTCACGTTTTTATTTCCCCCTGGTTTCAAACATTACAGCTGATCTCTGAGGGTGTGCTAGTCAAATAGAGCACCACTTGCAATCCCATGGAGCCACGTAATTGAACGTTGTGATACGAATTGCTGTTATATTATGTTTTTGGATAATAAAACTCACTAAAGTTTATTCTAAGGCTTCGCGTGGTGGCTAAAATTAATTCCCTTATACAATGCTTTTGTAAAGTAGAGAAAGCTCGTTGCTTCGTTTAGTAAACAAAACAAAATAAGTAATATTTGCATCCGTTTGTGTGCTGTTTGGCCAACGGACACCTGAGGCTTGTAAAACAACTGTGGTACAACGCTCTCCAGATGGCGCTGCAGGTCGCGTTTTTGTCTCCTTGCGGTTTCAACGAAGAGGTTAAAAACTTCCCTGGGTGTGCGTGCCCCCCCCCCTCCCTCCCCCCAAAGCACTACTGGTCATACGTTTGCGTTTGGAATCGCGTAGCGACATAAACACAATTTAACGTTCTGCTAGCAATTGCAGTTTTTCTGTCTTTTCGTCGCAGAGCGAATCGATGTGTTTATGAGCAGAGATTTAAAAACGGAATTTGAATTTTTGTTATGCACATATATGATGGGGTAAAAAAATTATTGTTTTATTTTTTCTTATTAAATGTCCGCTAAATAAGAAAACATACTTTCGTATGTTCAAAACGAATGCGTGAATTTTTCAGCTCGCCTTACATAAAACATTTTTGCGCGTTGTTTTGCCCGTAACAGCGCGCGCCCAACCTAAATGGGCACGCGACACCGCTGCCAATGATATCTATGAAAGAGAAAGGGAAAATATTTGGCTATTCAAGAACACTACAATTATAAAAGTTGGAACAGAAGTGCAACAAGGTAACCTCATATCCCCAAAACTCTTCAATGCCACATTGCTCAATGTCTTTAAAACAGTGAACCGAGAAAACAAAGAGAAATATTAATCGATATTGTTTGATCCATCTTCATATAGCTGATGACGTCGTCGTTTTTGCTGATAGTCCACTCAGATCAACAGTATATAATCAAGGAACTTGCAGACAAGAGTACAGAAATGGGTTTTATAAATGAACATACGGAAAACAAAATTGTTGTGAAATTCCTTTACAAAAACTCAAGATCTGAGGGTTGTTGGGTGTGACGTACTACATAGGTGAAAACATATGTCAAGAAAACAAATCTGCAACGAGGCTTTCTCTCCGTGTAGCTCAGTTGGGAGAGAGACTTACTCAGGAGTAAGGAGACTCCGGTTCGATGACCGTCGCGGACAAACTTGTGTTTTCACATGGGGTAAATCTAGAAGTAACCAAAGACTATATTTACCTTGGATAAGAGGTAAGAAATGAGTGTCGCAAACTTGATTGGAGAGCATTTAAAAAAAAGCAGCCTTATTTTCAAGAGCAATTTACCATTATTTCTTAAACGAGAAGTGTTTAACTCTTTAAGCGGCCAATACACCGGCACCAAATGGTTTCCAAAAATTTCTGCTGTCCTCCAAACAACAATGTTTACATAGCTGCATGGTTTTACGAAAGCTACCTTAGAATAGTTCCTCTCCCCGTCTCGTCTCCGCAGTACCGACCATAAACCTGTCCTGAGTGATAAGCTTTCGCTTATAGTACTTTATTCTGTGTTCCATAACCAGAGCCATGTTGATGAATGGTTAGTTTCCCTAATAAGGATATTATGCCACTAAGTAGGAGGAAGTGTCTCAAACATCTCTCCTTTCTGGAGCTTGTCGCCATCGTTATAGCCCTTTTAGCAGGTAATCGAACAGAAAGAGTTGCCGTCAATCATCTCTTCAAATGACAACTTTTAATAACAAAGCTAAGAAGAAAGTAACACTTTCTGTTGCACAGGTTTACTCGTTCCGCCCTCTTCTTAGAAAGCGAATATATTCGAGCTGATTTCAGCTCAATTTTCTAATCCCGAATTAATTGGTTCCAGCCGGCTGAAGGGGTTATCAATGCATTTTCCCCCGTTGTTGTTTATGGATCAGAGACATGGATTTTAACTACGAAATATATTAAAATAAGTATGGAAAGATGCATGCTTAGTACACATACCGACCGCAGAATTGGAAACTTGCATTTAATACAGGGTTGGACCTCCTTTATCCCGAACTACGACATTCCAGGCGTTCAATAGACAGTCCTTAATCTGGCTCAGATTTGACGGAAGAGGATTTTGCTCCAGATCTGATTTTCTAACATGTTCCATACATTCTCAATAGGGACTAGTTCCGGGTTTTGTGGTGTGCAGGGAAGATGGTGGGAGTCACTGTCTTGCTCACTGAGCCACTATTGAACACATCTTGAGGGATGGACAGTTGCATGGTAGTCCGTGAAGCAGCCGTCCCCGGCTGGATAAAAGGTCAACGTTACTGGATGGATTTAATTGGAAACAAAGTTTCAGATAATCCTTGTAGGAACCACCAACTTTCAGCAATATTAGGAGACCCGTTCCCTACCAACAGAAAGTGCCTCACACCGTGACGCTGCCTCCATAATCTTGAGTTGCATTTAAAAGACAAGCTGGGTGCATTGCTTCATAAGGCTTCTGCCAAACGCTCTGCTTACCGTCGATACAAAAGAAGGTGTATCGCGTGTCGACGTACACCATATGACTTTTTTCAGTCTTCCAGTGTCCAGGCATGATGTTCTTGCCAGCACTGTACGCTAACTTTCTGGTTCTTTGCAGAAATCAGTGGTTTCCGTATAGCCATTTGATTGCTAATACCGATCCTCAATTTCCTTCACATAGTTCGCTGAGATATGAGTCGCGAACAACCTTCATTGAATACTTCGGTCAATAGCTGCACACACACACACACACACACGTCCTGTAGTCCTGTTTCTCGGTACAAGCTTTCTTAGACGATGGCGATCTCGTTACTGGTAAAGTCTCGCCACAATTACGCCTATTAAACAAAAACAATATAAGTTATTTCTCCATTGACTAAAAACTCAAGATACATCACCTTTTGGAATGCCAATCAGCTGTGCTCTTTTCAAAATCGTCGCTCCATCTAGACGGGTACTCACAAAAACCCTTTACCGTACTTCCATTATGTTCAACGTTACTGGCGATTGATTACTGACAAGCTGCAGCAGTCTTAAATGCCTATAATCTGTTGTGACGCGCGTGACAACGTATTTTTCATATACGCTGCATAAGTGACGTGTACGTACATCTGCATAATGGTTTCAACAAATTCAGTGGCCGGTGGCTGTACAACCACGAAATGCAAGAAGAGAAGTACATGGATTAGGTAAAGACAATAATTGATGGCATCATGATCGAAGTGAAGACCCTCAAGTGGAGATGGGCTGCACATATTACTGGAACTGACAATTACAGGACAACTGTAACACTAGATTGAATACTAAGAAATAAAAACTCACAAAAGAAGAACACGTGGGTGATGTGTGGATGAAATTCAAAAGCGTGCTGGGATGACTTGCATGATCACGCTGAAGATACAAAGCCGTGGAAAAAACTTTGGGAGACCTTCATCCAGCAGTGGATTGACAATATTTCATGATGATATACACTATATTGACAAAAGTCACCGGACACCACTTCAAAAGCAAATGAACGGATCCGCTGCGTTGTTTAGATGCGCGATACAGCTGCAAACGGTACAAAAACAAGCCTGCAGCTGACCGCGCTCATATTGCCCTGTGGAGTTGAGTGAAAATGCCGCGACGGGAGAGAACTGACTTTGAGGAAGGAAAGATTGTTGGGTGTTATATAAGTGGGTTGTCCATAACAGAAACCAAGAGGCGTTTAAGCATACCCAAGTCAACTGTATAAGTAGAAGACACATGGCGTGCCTGAAGCAGCAAAACTTACCGGCAGACTAAAGAAAAGCAGTGATAGAGGACCTCGAAACCTCAGAAGAGTCGTTACAGCTAATCGACGGAGTACGGCACAATACCTCAGTGTAGAGGTGAGTAAAAATGCTGGAACTTCGGTATGTACACTCGCCATTCGTAGAGAATTTCATTCCATGGGTTGCCGTAGTCGTGCGGCTGCTCATAAGCCTTTCATCTCAACTCGGAATGCTACTCGTCGTTTAGCATGGTATAAAGAACATTTTTCGTTGACCGTAGATCAATGGAAACGGGTCCTATGGAATGATGAATCCAGATACACGATCTATCAGTCTGATGGGCGTGTGTTGGTATGGCGGCAGCCGGGAGAACTCTATTTACCACAGTATAGTGTCCCTACGGTCAGTTTTTGGAGCTGGCAGTGTACTCGTGTGGGGGTGTTTTTCGTGGTATGGCCCCGGCCCATTGGTTATCGTAGACAGACCTGTTGACCAGCACGTCTACCTTGATATTCTGGACAGTTATGCCCTACCAACTCTGTGGCAATGTTATGGACTCGAGCCTTGTTGGTACCAGGAAGATAATGAACCAAGCCATAAAGCAGGGACTCTTACGGCTTTGTTTGAAGATAATTCCGTATCGTGTGTGGACTGGCTAGCACAGAGCCCTGATTCTAATCCCATAGAGCACCTACGGGATGAATTAGAGCGCCGCATAAGAAATTTGGAACCAAGGCCTACTACAAAGTAACAGTTAGCGGCATCATTATTTACTGAATGGAAGCGCAGACTTATCGCTGTGTTCCAAAACCTTGTCGAAAGTATGTCTCGAAGGGTCAGTGCATGCATTAAGGCCAATGGTGGACCGACACTGTACTTATGTATCTTAATACATGCTATGTTGTGTTTCTGTTCTACGAGTCCGGTGACTTTTGTCATTATAGTGTATACGCACTCAGTAGTCAAAACATTGGAATTAGAGTGATGGACACCTGACTTGGGCCCCTTCACAGGGCTGAACAGGACCAAACTGAACACAGACGATAAATAGACGCACATCAAGGCTTCTAAATAAGTGTACCGCAATCAATGAACATGAGTAAACGTGGTGATATGAGTGACTTTGATTGTGGCCGCGATGAAGTGGTAAGAACCCTAGGGTTCCTGAGGGAAACCTTATCAAGGGTTTACCGTCAGCATACCATCGACGGACCTTACATCGCCAATAGAGCAAGTGGTGGCCGATGACACGTCATTGACGACCGGGGTTGAGATAGACTATCAAATCTCGTACAGGCCGACCGCTTTTCAACGGCGGCGCGAATCGCCTCCAGGGATAATGTCTGAAGTCCAAGCAGAGTCAGCGAGTGAACGATACAGAGCACGCTCCATAACTTCGACAACGGAAGCCGACGCCGTACGCCTTTGCCACTATTAACTGCTCATAAACGGAAATTACGCCTAGTATTGTACCGGATATATAATACAGAGGTGCGCCGCGTCTCGTGGCCAGATGAATTCCGATTTTCAAATGTACCTAGCTGATGGGAGTGTGCGGTGTGGCGTTGACAGGCCATTGTTCCGTTGTGTCAGGTTTTATTCAACGCTCGGCTTCGTTCAAGGCGGTGGTGGCTCTGTGACAGTTTAAAATTTCTCATGGAACACATTAGGTTTCTTTGTTTGTCTGTAGAGGTCGTTAACAGTTGCGCGCTACCTGCACGTGTTGACTGATCACCTATACGCTTTCATGGCCTTCGTGCATCCTGCGGTTAATGGTCTGCTCGACCAGGGCAATTCGCCGCCCCACAGGCCGCAAACACCGTGGCATAGCTCGAGGAACACTTATCAGAGTTCGAGGATGGGACAAGGCCCTGTTTGATGATAGAGGATGGAACAAGGCCCGGATTGATGATTGATAATAGAGGATGGGACGAGGCCCGGACTTTATACAGAATGGGGCAAGGTGCGGACTTTATAAAATATGGGACAAGACCTGGCCGTTATACAGGATGGGACAAGGCCTGGATTGATGATTGATGATAGAGGATGGGACGAGGCCCGGACTTTATACAGAATGGGACAAGGTGCGGACTTTAAAAAATATGGGACAAGGCCTGGATTGATGATTGATGATAGAGGATGGACGAGGCCTGGACTTTATACAGTATGGGTTAAGATGCGGACTTTATGAAGGGTGGGAGAAAGCCCGGTTTGATTATTGATGTTATAGGATGGGACGAGGTCCGGTCTTTATACAGAATGGGTCAAGATGCGCACTTTATAAAGGATGGGAGAAGGCCCGGATTGATTAGTGATGATAGAGGATGGGACGAAGCCCGCACTTTATACAGCGTGGGACAAGGTGAGGACTTTATACAGGATGGAACAAGGTCCGGCCTTTATACAGGATGGGACAAGGTCCGGTCTTTATACAGGATGGGACAAGGCCCGGATTAATGATTGATGATAGAGGATGGGACGAGGCCCGGACGTTATACAGAATGGGACAAGGTGCGGACTTTATACAGGGGGGACAAGGTCCGACCTTTATATAGGATGGGATAAGGTCCGGATTTGATAGATGATGGGGTAAGATCTCAGCCCCTTCCATTTACTGTAGTTTCCAGCGGACTACTGTCAAGGCGTGACTTTGGCATTACCCTCTTGCAGCAACGTCTGTTTCCTATTTATCAGTTCTGGGTAGGGTTGGCGCAGAGCATTAATGACACGCTGCTGTTGTTCCACACAGAAGTTAGCGTTCACATCCGGATCACGTAGCCTCAGGCTCCCAGTGTACAAGGCTCTCTCAGTTATACCCAGTGACTCATGACTTTCAACTCGAACTCTTTGCACCGCTGGCTGTGCTTTCTGGCTTTGCCTCAGGCAGAAAGCACAACCAACGGACAACGCAACGATATTTAATTTTCATCATCTTTGGCAAAACCACGCCAAATGGGACCATGCTGTATATTTCATTGTAATATACGACACAGAGAGACACGTTGCTCCTCCTGCTAAGATGTCAGTTCATGGGGAACCATGCGATGGCACCAGGAAAAGAAATCAAGCTGCCGCAAGTGACGAACGATGGTGGATTAGGAATAACCCACCTCAGCTGTCAATTTTATTGTACTGTACTGTGGCTCACTGTCTCAGCGACGATTAGGGTGTTAGTATTGGTGGGCGTTGGACGTCCTGAAGTCGACCTGTCTTTGAGACTGGTGTCTTTAGCATTAAATTGCTGGAACTATTTTTGTCCAGTGCTGCTGTGCACTGTTTCCTCGATTTCAGCTGCACAAATTACTGTGGCTGCTGATACTGTGTTTTTCTTTTTGTTCCAATAAGGGCTTAGGTTCACCCGAACAGCACGTTTGTCTACCTCCAGCCTGTTCCCACTTGATAACGCAGTGTGGCTTTGTGCCAAATAAACGTCATCAGCCTCCTGTGCTCCACGTGATCCCGGTATGCTATCGACGCTGGCATGCGTTTCACACAGGAATAGAGGCCCAATATTATGTGTAGCTAAAAAATCGGAACGAAGTTTTGACCCTCCCTGATGTATATAACATACGAAAGTACGTTGTCATAGTGGCACAAACAGAAATTTTGCCGCCCAGGTGGCGCAGTAGTCTAAGTGATGGGTTTTGAACATTCGTCCTACATGGGTCCGGGTTCGAATTCCGGTCAGACACGGATGTTGTTTGTCTTACGGCACTGGCTTCGTCAATTCCCTTGAACCAGTGGCCTTAAAATAAGGACGGCGGACTGCTTATAGCCCCTCGAGTTGTTCACGGTGGTCGTTAAACCTTCAATTAAAAAAATACAAGCAGGAATTACCTCATTATGAAACCAAATGTTTTTAGATAACAAATGTCGGAGAAGTGAAATAGTATTGTATTACTGATCAACGGTCAAGCCCAAGAAGAGCTACTCGAACTTTTTGTAACAAACGAGAAATAATTTAGAAATGCATAACTTTATTTATTGTGACGGAAAACTATCCATAAAGTAAGTACACTATCTACCAACAAGTAATTGGGCACCCCTGCAATCGACAATATCTGCGGTCCTGATACACGTCACGGCCGCCGCCGTTAAATATCGTGAGGGAAACAACAACGCAACCATTCGCATGCAAGATGCCACGCAGTTTGGAGCTCTCTGATTTCGAGAAAGGTGTAATCGTCGGGTATCACAGAAATGGCCGATCCATACGTGACATATCCAGCGAGTTGAAGTACCCAAAATCGACAGTGGCCTACGTGATTGGCTAGTGGAAGATGAGAGGTGACTGTCGGAATGTGCCCCGACCCGGTAGACCCACAAAACTGGGAGTTAGAGACCGACGGGTACTGGCCAGAGAAATTCGGAAGAACCGCACCAAATCGATGGGCCACATCCGCGAAGAGTTTCCACAGGCATCCAGGAGTGTTCTTTTGATGAATACCATCCGTAAGGAAGCCCATCTGATCGGTTATCATGGACGTGCTGCCGCCCACAAGCCTTTGATCACCAAGTCCAATAGCGCTGCTCGGCTAACGTGGTGCATAGAACGTCGGCAGTGGAAACAGATTCTCTGGAACGACGAATCAAGGTTCACCCTCTACCGTTCGGATGGCAGGGTCTGGGTTTGGCGTCTGCCTCGAGAACGCCTCCTGCCGGAATGTATTGTGCCAACCGTGAAGTTCGGCAGCAGTGGAATTATGCTATGGGGGTGTTTCTCCTGGTATGGCACGGGACCCTTGGTCGCAATTCTTGGTAGACTCAACGTCGAGACATCCTGCACCATTTTGGATGACCATGCGCTTCCTACGTTGTGGCAGTTTTACGGGGTGGACCCATGTTACTTTCAGGATGACAATGCCACCTGTCATGTTGCGAGGTCCACCACGGCATGGTATTGTGGCAATGGAGTAATCTAATGGACTGGCCTGCGCTGAGACAGGACCTTAACCCTATCGAGCACCTCTGGCACAAGTTGGAGCGTCGACTTAATTGGTGCTCCCACCGTCCGAAATCGGTGAAGGAACTGACCTGTCTTCTCCAAGCCGAGTGGAGGAAAATACCGCTAGCTGCCGTACAACGCCTGGTTGAGAGTATGCCCCGGAGGGTCTCAGCTGTAATCGCCACTCGTGGAAGCTCCACCAACTATTGAAGGTGAATAAACTTTGTTTTCCTTTGCTATCACAGGTGTCCAATTACTTGTTGGTAGTAAGTGTATATTAAATTTTTCCACAAGAGGAATGTGTTTTAAATGGAGAGCTGTACCTTTTAGAAAAGTGAACTTTCGAACAAGATAGTTAATATTTTAAATATAACAAAGGGAAGCGATTAAAAAAAATTGTTATTAAATACGTGAAAGTAATGCGTAACCTAATTGTTGCAAGAGCAAACTTTTATTCAGGAAAGTGCAAAACCCAATGACTACGAAAGGAGAATTTTAATTAGGAAACTTCCTAACATAATCCCCAGCAATGAGTATCGGTAAAGGGCGCAATGTAATTTAATTGCTATTAACGAATTTGTTTAGAAAGAAAATGTATGACATAATAGGTTACAGACTGAAGATGCTTTTAAAACGGCAGGGCGGAACTTCATTGTTACAAACAGATAATATCTCACAAATGAAGTACCTAAACTGATTGTTACATTGAAGGATGTGTAAAAAGTAAAACAGAGAGAGAGAGAGAGCGTAAAACGAGAGACAAAGAACAAGAACTGAAACGAAAGTGGAGCGGACTGAGAGAAAAACAGGATAATAGGAAAAGAAAAATATACACTAAACAGGTAAAACGAGAAGAGAAAAGAGAGAATTAAACCAAAGGGAGACACAAAAATACGGGTAGAGAGATAAAGAGGGAAAATTGAAATAATCGGAAATGAAAAGAGAGGAATACCGAGAAGAAAATATTCGGGTGAATAGAATAATTTCAGACTAGGAAGAGAGAGGTAGAGAGAAATAAAGTGAATAAAGGAAAGCAGAACAATGGAGAGAAAGACACAAATAAAAAAATGCGAAGAATAATATAAAGAAAGAGAAACAGAGATAAAATGCAGTGAAGAGAAAGACAGCGCGTCCAACCAAGATCGAGAAATATATTGCTGGCCATTAAAAGTGCAAAACGAGGAAGATCGCATCACAGGGGCTCGAAAGTTGGCAGAAGGGCAGCACACGGGAGTACATATAAATGATTAACCGGGCAGCACACATGGGAATCATGTGAAACAGTACGCACCCTGGAAGTCGTGTAGGAGGGGTCAACAAGGAGCTGATGTTAAACACTCGAAGTGTGTTTGCTCGCCGTTCCTGGCCACGGATAGAGCTGTACCATGCCCCGTCGAAGAAAACGGCAGCCCTACTAGCAGGTTTTCGACTTCGGTCGCGGCAGAATTGTGGCCTATCGGGATTGGGGATTATCACTCCGAGACATCGCTGCTCGTGTGGGACAGCATGCTACCACGGTGGGGAGAATATGGGGTCAGTGGGTAGCGGAGGAAAGAACACACCGACGTGCGGGATCCCAACGGCCACGTCACACCACCGAACGATTGGGCAGACATTTAGTGCGCATGGCTGTGACCGATCGCACAGCCACATCGACAACCATAGCTCAGTAGTTCGGGTGTGCGGCACAGCACCCTGTCTCTTCCCGGACGGTTAGACGTCATCTGCAGGAGCAGGGCACTTTTGCACGGCGCCCATTGCTCCGGACGCCTTTGAAAGTACAGCACCGGCGTCTGCGACTGAAATACTGACAAGAACGTCGCGCATGGAGGAGCGAATGGCAAGACATCATGATTTCCGACGAATCCCGCTTCAATTTGCAGCACTATGATGGAAGAATCCTTCTCTGGCGGTACCGCGGAGAACTACTGCGTGAGTATTGCATTGTGTTGCGCCATACCGGCTTGACACCCAGCGTTATGGTATGGGGTGCCATTGGATTCCACTCCCGTACGCACCTCGTCCACATTACCGGTACGTTGAACAGCTAACGTTACATCACTGAGGTTTTGGAGCCTGTTGTTGTACCATATCTTCAGGGACTGGCTGGTGCCATTGACCAACAAGATAATGAGGTACGCAACGTCCAAGACTTCCTGGATCGCCATCATGTGCCACGTCTTCCTTGGCCCGCGCGGCTCCAGGATATGTCGCCTATTGAACACATGTGATCTATGATCGCCCGATGACTGGCACGCCAGCGACCATCCACAGCCACAACGGAGGAACTGTGGCATCGTATTGAAGCTGAGTGGACAAACATTACCAAAACACACATCCAACGTCAGTTCCTATCGATGCCGGGCCGTATAGCACCTGTAATTTCTGCCCATGGTAGCTTTACCAGATGCTGATTGTTATGTGTTCGTCTCGTCTCGCCTCACTTTGCTGTATTTGTAATCCGTTCACCCTTGCATCATTTGCTTTCTGTACAATAAATATGGCTTTTATATCTCATGTCTTTCGTGCTGTTGCACTTTTAATGTGGTTCCACCTAAAATCTCAGCCTTATGTTTCCAATGGTAAAATTTCTTTACATATTTTCTTCGAAATTAATGTATTCCCAAGGATGAAAATTTGCACATCTATAAAAATAACTTTAAGTTATAGCATGATATACTTAATACTTGCTAAAATATAACTATAATTATATTAAAAATCAATAATTTTTCTTTTAGTAATATTTATACTGTTAATAGATGAGCGACCTGTACGTTGACGACGTCAGTAGGCAAACAAATGTTGGATTGCTTAGTTGTGGTTATGTTTTAACAAGAAATAATATCCCATACTATAACTTAAAGTTTGTTTTATCGATGTGCAAATTTTTATCCTTGGGAATACATTATTTGCGAAGAAAATATGTGAATAAGTTTTACCATTGTAAACATAAGGCAGAGATTTTAGGTGAAACCACCTTAATGGCCAGCAATGCAGAACGCATGGAATAGAAATAAAGGGAAACAGACCAATAAAAGAAAAAGACAGACAGAGAAATAGGAAGGAAAAGAAAAATAGAGAGAGAGTAATAGAGATAGAATGGGTGAAGAGAAACTGAGAGAAAGACAGAGTGCACAATAAATAGAAACGAAGGGGCAACTGAATAAACTATAAAATTGGAGAGTTGCAGAATGGGGTAGAACACTCTTCATACACAGAGAGCACCTGATAAAGAGAAAGACATAAAGTGGATTATAAAGAAAAACACAAGGAGAAACAAAGAGAGAATTGCAAAGATGAATAGAATACAGGAGAGGAACAAAAAGAGAAAATAGTGAGAGAAAATAATAAATCGCAATAAAGAGTAGTGGGAAAAAGAGAAATAGAGAAACTTGGGGGAAGACAGGATTAGTGACTTTGAGAGATAGTAAGGAGAGTGAAAGATGGTGTCCTCAACATAAGAGCACCTGATAAAGAGAAAGACATAAAGTGGATTACAAAGAAAAGCACAAGGAAGAAGAAAGAGGAATTGCAAAGATTATGTAGAATATAGGAGAGGAACGAAATGAGAAAATAGTTGGAGAAAAGAATAGATGGCAACAGAGAGTAGCGAGATAAAGAGAAATAGAGAAACTTGGGGGAAGACAATATTAGTGACTTCGAGAGATAGTAAGGAGAGTGAAAGATGGTGTCCTCAACATGTCAAAGACATTGTATTTTGTATGAGAGTAATGATTCTCAAGTTAATATAGCTTGCAGCACTGTAACCAGAGTTGGAAACGGGTCAAACATTTTGCTCCTGGACCCGACCTGGACCTGGCCCGGACAAATCTGTCTTGAACTATAAATTTAAGTACATCATCATTATCATCATCATTGTCAATCATTATTAATCCACTGTCCGATGCATTTCTCCCCAAGTTTTTTCAACAACAGACTGCCTTGGTCCAGTATCTTCCATCTATCCATCCCTAGGTCTTTTTCCTGGGTCTTTTCCTGTCCCTTGGAATCCAGTCTAAAATTTCGGTTGTTCATCGGTGGTCCGTTCTCCTGGAAAATGTTCAGCCCATTGCAATTTCAGGGATTTCACTCTGATTATGATTTCTTCCATTCTTGTCATTTTTCTTATTCACGAGTTCCTCTTTTTATCTTTCTTGGTTACGCCAAGCATGTATCTCTCCATGCTTCTTTCAGCTGTCTGCAGTGTTTGTATGTCTTTTTCAGTTAAGGTCCACGTCTTTGCTCCGTACGTTAGTGCAGGAAGGATGTCCTGATTAAGCACTTTTCTTTCAAGACATAATGGCACATTGCTCTTAAAAATTGTCCTGCTTTTTCCAAAAGCTCTCCAGCCAAGTTTTATACGTCGATTAATTTCCTCATCGATGTGACTTTTTTGCTTGATATCTCCTGCCCAAGGTAAATATAGGAATGGGTTATCTCCAGCTTTCCCCCATCAATTGATAAATCTTTATTCCTTGTAAAAGAATTGTGCTTCAATTTTGTCTTCTGAAAGTTGATTTTTAATCCCATTTCTTTACCCTTCTCAGCAAGTTCCTGGATCCTATTCTTCAGCTTTAAAACTATTTTTTCAAAGACCTCTGAAAGGTTCTTTGAAATATTTTTTTCTTTTCAAAAATAAAACGGAAATAAAACCTGGTCGAAATCGGGCCAGGAAAACCTGGACCCGGCGCGTTTGACCCGCACGAAAATGTCAACCCGACTCGTTTCTATCTCTGACTGTAATCAGTGCCACCTAAACCCCGAGGAAGATTTATCCAACAGAAAATGGTGAGAAATCAACTATGAAGATAACTTGAAAAACGTAAACAGTCGACAATAAACGAAGCGAACATGGACTAAGTGATAGGCCACACTCAGTTCGCGTCCGGAAGGAGCCATGGGTGAAGTATTTGTCTGGTGGTGCTAGGTCTCTCTCTCCCTTTCCTGGGAGCTTCTCAAAATACGTGACTGTTCGTAGTGCTGTGAGTTGCTCACGGTTGTCGTTAAAAACAGAAACCAAGAAAAAAAAACTTTTCAGCTGTTAGAGTGGAGAGATCTGAACATCGAAGGATGTTAATATTCTTAGTGGTATTATCGATAATCGATATATTTTGGGTTATCGGTATATTTTAGTGGTATTATCGATATATTGGAATTACCAATATATCGATAACCGATACAAGGCATAGTGGAATTATCGATATATTGGAATTACCAATATATCGATAACCGATACAAGGCATAGTGGAATTATCGATATATTGATATTATCGATATCGATAATAACACTATCTATATATCAATAATATTCCCGTTTATCGATTTCAGCCCGCTGCAGCGCTGGACTGGCGATCGATAAACGTCCCTGGAAGATATTTTGTGCTGCTCACTTTTTTGAAAATTATCAATGTATCCTATCCCTAAATTAAAAAAATCGGTACATCATTTTCACCGTTTACTGTAAGAGCAAAATTACTTCCATTGCTGAAAAGCGACAGACAAAGCACGTTCTCTGGAGAAACTGTCGAAGACTATTTATTCATTCTTATGAATTTTATTGCGAGTGATAACTGAAATCAGAATTTGTAAAATCTTCTTCGCATTCAGTGGGAACGGAGATCCAAATGTGCCAACAAATTAATCCATCTTTTATGACTTTCCTATCATTAATAAAATAATTACGAAAAAATCACTCGAAAAAACTGAAAAATATCCTGAATTGCAATAACTCCAGTGCGAAGTTATAAAGTGAGAGAAATTAAAGAACGCGAACATTAATTTTTATTTAAATACTCACAAATGGGGAAAGTGTTTTTGCTGTAGCTGAAATAGATTTTTCAAAACTGCATTTCAAGAATTTGTGTAACCGTAAACCCAAAATGTAGTAAGTCAGATACAGATCTCGTTCAAAAAGAAAAAAAACCATCTGCATATAAAATGCAGCACCCCAAAAGATTTAACCATACGTGAACCTCAATGCATTAACGTACACAATGAATTTTGTAAAACAGACTAAGGAATGGGGCTTAGATTTGAAAGTCGAGAAAGGGGAAGGGGCTGTGTCAAAGGCAGTTGTTGGCTCAAGAGGACATTTGCTACTTACGTTCTTGATTGCTTGTTTATCTGAAGCCGTCAACGTGGTAAACACACTTTGCCGTTTTAGCATAACTTGGTTTTCTTCTACACGAAAAGCGGTTCCCAAACTTTTTGAGCTGCGGAGCCCTTTTCAGAAGAGAACTTCGTTACGGAGCAGTATTGTAACCCTTATACCAGGGACACTTTGGCTATTTTAACCTAACAGCATTTTTCGAGTTATTGGTCGACATTTCATCGTATAGCAGTAGCACGAATTATTTTTCTAATTTTAAATAACATAAATTTTGATCTAAACTTATTTTTTTCCGTTGAAAGCCATTAAAGATTGGAACTTTAAATATCGTTTTCTCGAAACATCAATTTTGCACATTCTGTACGTGTCGTTGGCATAAGGGTGACGATATGTTCACCTATCACCTACTTAAGGTATTAAACCGAATGACAGCAGTATTGATGATGGAAGGTATTTTTAAACATTTGGGCATTGGCCGCACACATTCACAATTTTGAGATCTTGTCACATTTATTTTATTTATTTTTATTTCCATTCGTTTCGCGCAGCACAGTTTGGGAACCACTGTACAAGAATTTTGAAGCACAAGTATTATATCAAGGCTGAACTGGATGAAGAACAGACTATAACATTAACGTTGAAAACAATAGACTTTTGGTGATTGGCCAGTGGGCGTTAGGGACGATTTCAGCCGTTAGATGGCACTGCGTCCCAAGGTATAAATAACTCAGTTTCCACGTTGTTTTTCCATCTCTAACTTTTTGAATTGCTGGATTGTGCATGTTCGTCGTTTTTTCTTGTGTTTCTTTAAAAAAATCTTACAGTTTTTAAACCAAACTGTTGCTTTCACAATAAAATCTAACCCATTTTGAAATGGTTTATTGCTGTGTGCCGGTGTGCACATCTTCTGAAAAGAAAAAAAGTGGGATTTTCATTCCACGAGTTCTCCTCAGATCAGAACCTAAATCAGCTGTGGCTGAAAGCAATATCTCGTCAGGATTTTGCTCCAAATGACAAGTCACCTTCAACTGTTGTTTGCGGAAAGCATTTTCATTGTGATAATTATGCACCTAATCCAATTTTAGAAAAAAGAAAAAAAAACTCAGCTATATAAAATCCTTTTAAGTAAAATAGTGGGTAAATGTGTATATCTGCGTCTTAAATTATTTCGTTGGAAAAATATCAGTACCTAGGAAAAATGCGACGTACAGATTTTAGATTATGGAAATTAATGGCAAGTGGTGCAGAAATTTCCTGTTTTAAAGGTGTCTTAAAGATTTTTGTCGTAATATTTACGTGTAAGTGCGATGCCGTGAAGAGACGCTGCGGTAGGCCTAACGCATCGCTACCGCGACGCTTGACATCGCGGTAGTGCTGCGTTAGGCCTACGGCAGCGTCTCTTCACAGCACCACACTTACAGGTAAATATCACGATAAAAATCTTTAAAAGACATTTAAAATACAAAATTTCTGCACCATTTGCCATTAATTTCCATACTCTAAAATCTGTACATCGCACTTTTTCCAGTTACTAAAATTTTTCCGACAATAATCTACTCATTACCAAAATCTTAGCCCTAGATCGTTGAAGAATAACGGAGGACTGAGATTTACACATAAATTACACCAGTTCCTACAGAAAAAGTCTGTTACCCAAGAACTACGAATTCAGAATGTAAATATCCACCAGTTTACGTGGAAGTGAATATATATAAAATCTGAAATGTAAATAATGATACGGAATCAATGTTTGTTTATGCGAAACACGTCAATAGATGGCGCTGAATCCCAACTCATTTTTTCTGTCCTTGCTAGGATCCAGTTCAGCCTTGATTATACACTGCTGGCCACCCAAAACGCAACACCAAAAAGGGCACGAGTTAGCATAGCCGGAATTACTGGACACATAACAACAGATACAAAGATGAAACGATTGAGCTTACAGGCCCGTGCAACTTGCGGAACACGCAGGCATCAATAGTTCGTGTGACCCGCATGGCATGGTAATAACGGCCGCTACACGCCGCGGCATTGAACGAAAGAGGCTTTGGATGTAGGCTTGGGGTATGTCGGTCCAGGCTGCTTCCACACGTTGCCCCAGTTTATCAGGCGTAGCGGCGGGTGGTGCTTGCCGGTCAACTCGGTTGCCGATCAGCGGCCAGACGTGTTCGATGGGCAACATATCGGGAGAACAGGTAGGCCACGGCAGCAGTGACATCTGGTGGGCCGTGAAGAATTGTTGCAAGATGCGTGCCACGTGCGGGCGCGCATTGTCCTGTTGAAACGTGACTGCTGGCAGGTCCTGCAGGTAAGGGAGGACTACAGGCTCCAAAACGTCGGAGATGTAGTGGTGGCTGTTGAGTGTACCAGCGATACGTACCAGACGGGTGCGGGTGTCATATCCAATTGCACCCCAAACCATAACGCCAGGCGACGGAACGGTATGGCGATGTATATTGATGGCGTCATATAGTCTCTCGCTGCGGTGCAGCCACACGTGAATCCGACCATCGTGGTGTTGCAGGCAGAAGCGGGATTCGTCGGATAAGAAAATGTCCTGCCATTCCGTAGTCCAGGTGCGGCGTTCAGCGGCCCACTGCCCCCGCACTCGCCGGTGGTGTAACGTCAATGGTACTCGGAGCAATGGGTGCCATGCGCCAAGTCCCCGCTCCTGCAGACGACGTCGAACGGTACGTGCTGACACAGGTTGTTGCGCAACACACCCTAATTCCTGCGCTAACGTTCGTGATGGGGCGTTGCGAGACGTCAATGCCGCCGCCCAACATGCCGGTCCTCTCGTTCGGTGGTGTTCCGCGTCTGCGGCAATCCATCACGTCGGTCCGTCCGTCCCTCCTGCACCCACCGAATCCATACTCGCCTCACTGTGGCTCGATGTCGTCCCACACGGGCGCCGATGTCTCGGTACGATAAACCGCTGTCGCGATAAGCCACTATTCGTCGTCTTTGGAACTCCGAAACGTGCCGAAATGACTGCCGTATTCTGCCACGAGGCATCAGGAAGCTTACCACACACAGGTCCGGCAGCACAACACACTTCCACCACTTACACCCGGCCTTCTGTGCCCCCTTCTTAGAGTGTTTCTAGGTGGCGTGCCGGGCGCACATGATTTGCATATGCCCTGCAATGTTAATCGTTTGCTTCCTTCTTGGTGTTGCATTTTGGGTGGCCAGCAGTGTATATACGAGGCTTGATTAACAAGTAAGGTCTCCTACCGCGTGGCGTTGCTAGTAGTTGGGGAAGAAAAATGTTTGCGCATGCGTTCGGTAGCCCATACTGTTTAGTAGAAACGATATTAATTTCAGGTCACTGCTTGACATCCTTGAGTAATAGTGTTTGTCTGTCATGAGTGCTACCTCAGAGTTACGTATAAATCAGAGACCAGTAGTATAGTTTTTGATACTAGAAGGTTAGGCGCCAATCGAAATTCACAGGCGTATGAAATCAATTCATTGCATCATGACAACGAAAGGTCACACTGCATTCGACAAACGATGGAAACAGCATGTTCCACAGCTTCCTTACAATGCAGATTTGGGACCATCCTACTTCTGGTTGTTGCCCCAAATCGAAAGAGATGTTGAAAGGTCAACATTTTTCATCCGATGCCGAAGTTGAAGTTGCTGTGTGCATTTTGATCAGAGAACAAGTGGATAGCGCGTTTGGAAAAATGGGTTGTGGTAAATGGTTACTACGTTGAAAAATATGGTTGTAATGTTTTAGAGAAATAAATTTACTTTATTTTGATACCACTTTTGTTATTTTATTTTGTCCGAAACGTATTCTATACGATTGGGAACCTTACTTATCAATCAACGCTCGTATACACTTTATTTTTTCTTGAGTTAGCATAAGGACTACCGCCCCAGAATAAGGCTGCTCAGCGGGAGTTCTCCCGCTATCCCGGCGTCTCAGTATGTTGAACTCTTAAATTCAATTGAATAAAATAATATATTCATTTTACCAGTCCACAACTGCATCTAAAATTTTGTACTAACAATATATTTGCTAGTATTTTTAACAAAGAACTTATTTTTACAAAGAAACAGCAAAAACAAGTATCTCTCGAAGTGCCTTCTATCACTGCGAATAGAGGCTTCTGTCGCAGAATTAAGGATTAGTTTGCTTAGCCGAACAAAACGCTGTTTCCTAAGAAATACATACAGTGCATGTTTACGCTGAACAGTTCAGTGAAGCAAGGTTACTGTAATAATTACTCCTAAAACAAAACTCTCCAAATTAGCGAAAAGAAGAAATGTTTGCATCAATTTACTCAACCGCTGCGGCGTAAGCAAAGTACCGCGCGTTGTTTGGGTAAAAATGGAAAACTTCATAATGGGATTGGCTCATTAGACTCGTATTGCATAGATTGGAAGACGCACTAATGAACTCTCATCAAGTAAGTGGAAAATGCTTGCTATGTGGATTTAATTTTCGCTCAGAACAACGGAGTTTTTCATCTAAGTTTATTAACGTGTGACCGAGAGTTCTAGGTCGTATTTGGAATCATTAGACTCTTGAAAATGTATACAGAGTTTTCAACAAATTTTACTCTGAAAGTATAGCTTGACAAATGTATCGAATTCATGAAGAAAGTAATTCAGAAATATCCCCGTCTGCGACGTTAATTTTGATTGTGGTGTAAAATGAATTCGCATAAGAAATTGGGAAATTACATTCTTATTGAAAGAAATACGGGATTACGCCATATAATACAAATTTTGAAGATGACAATCCAATTTTTGGCGTAAATGTGACAAGGATGGTAAGTCAGATAATATCCTAAAACTTGAAAATTTGCATCGTCCTGGAGCGGGACTCGAACCCGCGTCTCCCAGAAAACGTCTAGGTATGCTAACCACCTAGACGACATGAATGCCGGTTGCTTCGACTAGCGAATCCTGTGATGGTTAAATTCAAATTGATCGGAAACTTGAAACTTGGTCGTTCTGGGTGGTGTAGTGGTTAGCATACCTAGACGTTTTCTGGGAGACGCGGGTTCGAGTCCCTCTCCAGGACGATGAAAATTTTCAAGTTTTTGGATATTATCTGACTTACCATCCTTGTCACATTTACGCCAAAAATTGGATTGTCATCTTCAAAATTTGTACATTCTTATTATTCCATGGGCTTGGAATAATTGTCGCCGGACATTTCTGGCACTTCCCAAATTCTTCTTAAGCGGAGGCTCCGCGGGTAACAATGAAAATACGGCGCATTTGTGCCGACAATGACATTTGTATTGCCTTCCATGCACTTGTAAATAATTATTTCTTCAGGGACATACGTTTTCCACTGATATCTAAAAAGTTCTCTGAAGCATTGGAACTTGTAACACTATCTGTACTTGGATGTGAGAACAGGTTGAGTTCACGCTACGAAGAAGAATCAGATTGTTTCGAGTAGCGCATGTCCGAACAGAATGTAAAGGAGACACAAGATTATGAAACCACTTGTATGGCCTTCTATGTACAGTAAACGATACACACTGACCCTTGTGACGTATATTATAATGTAAGTTTCATTTTTAGTTCCTTTTCCTATGTAAATTAGAGTTTGTTCTCTTTTACGTTTTCCAAACTTAACGTGATATCTATTCTCTCACAAAAACGACATTGACAACACTTTTGAGGTCAAAGAGGGTGACCTATGAATGTGATAACGAAGATACAGCATTTGGTTAGTGTATGTGTGTGGGTGTGGAGATGTACGATCGCTGTTAAGATAAATTGTACGACAAATAAATAAGTTTTTATATGTCGCTATATTCTGGATGTAAGGTCAGGTGATGCGTAACATCACAGCCTCTCCTTGACAAATGTCAACCCCGCCTTCTCGTGGTGCATCCTGTTCCCACTAAAGGGGCTCTGACGACCGCAAATAGCGGTATAACTATACCATCGGGATCAGAGGAAATGCTATCCCACACTCACCAACCCGCTTGGCCAGCGTGGTGAGTTATGGCCAAACACCTCCAAAATGACTCTACAACTTAAATCTTGGCCCTCAGTCTCCGGCAGCTGGAATGTACCTGGCCAAGGCAGCGGCCAGTGCGACATGAAGGCAGAGGGTGCTAAGAATCCCCGGAGGACCGGACTAGGCTGCCATTTGATGCTGACCTTGGCTACCTACAACGGACGCTCCCTATCTTCTGATTCAAGGCTTCTTGAATTGGAAGAGGAACTACAAAGGATCAAGTATGACATCGTCGGGCTGAGTGAGGTAAGGAGAAAAGGAGAAGATCTCATTGAACTGAAAAGTGGACATCTCTTCTATTATCGTGGGACAGATACTGGCAGAACTAGTGGTGTTGGATTTATAATAAACAAGAAACTGAAGGATAAAGTGGTAGAAGTTGAAAGTTCCTCTGACAGAGCTGCACGACTCGTTATCCAACTATCGAGAAGATACCAGGCTCAGATTATTCAAACTTATGCACCCACCACAAGTCATCCTGAAGAAGAAATTGAAGAATTTTATGAGGAAATTCGTCATCTAAATAATAAAGGTAAGCAGCACTTCAAGATAATTATGGGAGATTTCAATGCAAAAATAGGGCACCGGCAACAGAATGAAACTTCAGTAGGTAAATTCGGTCACGGCAACAGAAACCAGCGTGGAAATACTCTCGTTGAGTTTGCAGAGGCAGAAGGATTTTTCATCTTGAATTCCTTTTTCAAGAAAAAGCCACACAGGAAATGGACATGGAGACATCCAATTGGGACAACAAGTGAAATTGATTTTATTATGTGTAACAAAAAATTCGTCATCGAAGACTGCAGTGTGCTGAACAAGTTCAACACAGGTAGTGACCATAGATTGGTGAGATGTAAGATGCACCTCAACACTAAACTGGAACGTGGCAAGCTCATAAGACAAACAAAATGTATTGACATAACCAACCTTAAAAAACACCATAATACTTTCAAGTTGGAACTGAAGAACAGATTCTCTGCTTTAGAAGGCCTAACATCCGAAGAAGTGGATATTTCTGAAGTTAACAGAAAAGTAACCAAAGCTCTTATGGAAACAGCAACAAAATTAGCTGGGTCTAAGAACAAGTTGCATCTAAACAAATTATCAGGAAAAACCAAAATGTTGATGCAAAAAAGAAGAGAGATGAGGACAACTAAAGAAGATGTGACTTCCAAAGTGGAATATATAGAGCTATGCAAGACAGCACGAAAAAGTATCACTGAAGACGTAAGGAAATTCAACTGTGAGCTAGTGAGGAAAGCAATTGAAAACAACCAAAGCCTAAAGATAGCAAAGGGACATCTCAGTAATTGAAGAAAACAGATTATGGCTCTGAGAAAAGAAGATGGTTCTATAACAAGAAATAGAGGCGAAATTTTGACAAGAGTGAAAGATTTCTACTCCAAACTATATGAAAGGGATGATACATGTACTCCAGACATCATGAAAGGTACTAGAGTTCTTCCAGTCCTCCCAGCAGAAGTTGCTCATGCAATGAAGAACATGAAGCGGGGGAAAGCTCCAGGAGAAGATGGAATTACTATAGACATCATACAAGAAGCAAGTGGAGAAATTGAAACAGTACTCGCCCAAATTTTCACTCGATGCCTTAATGAAGGGAAGATTCCTGAGGATTGGAACAATGCTACAATGATCCTGCTACATAAAAAAGGTGACATTGAGGATCTCAGGAACTACAGACCTATCAGCCTCCTATCAGTGGTTTATAAAATCTTCACTAAAGTTCTTTCACACCGCTTGAAGGTAACACTGGACATGGCTCAACCGAGAGAACAAGCTGGATTCAGGAGTGGCTACAGCACAATAGATCATATCCACGTACTGAGAGAACTAATTGAAAGAGCGAGGGAATATGAACTTCCATTGTGCATGGCTTTTATCGATTATGAAAAAGCCTTTGATTTGGTGAAACCATCAGCAGTTACCACGGCTCTGAAATCCTGCGGTATTGAAGATGCATACATTAATATTAGTAATAACATCTATGAAAATGCAAGTGCAAAGATTCGGCTGTTTGAAAATACAACACACATAAAAATTGGAAAGGGAGTGAGACAAGGTGACACCATATCTCCGAAGCTCTTTAATGCCACATTGGAAAATGTCTTTGAATCACTGAACTGGGAAAACAAAGGGATAAAGATTAATGGAGATTATCTAACCCACCTTCGTTTTGCTGATGACGTAGTCATTTTTGCAACTACCCCATCAGAGCTGCAGAGTATGATCCAGGAACTTGCTGACAAGAGTAAAGAAGTGGGATTAAAAATGAACTTTCAGAAGACAAAAGTGATGTTCAATGCTTTTACAAGAAATGAAGATTTATCGATTGATGGAGAAAAACTGGAGATAACAGATACGTATGTTTATCTTGGACAGCAGATATCAAGTGAGGGTCACATTGATGAAGAAATTAATCGGCGTACAAAACTTGCCTGGAGAGCTTTTGGAAGAAACAGCATAATTTTCAAGAGCAATATGCCGTTATGTCTTAAAAGAAAAGTGTTTGATCAATGCATCCTTCCAGTGCTTACGTATGGTGCAGAGACGTGGACCTTAACTAAAAGAGACATACAAAGGCTGCAGACAACTCAAAGTAGCATGGAGAGGTGCATGCTTGGTATAACCAGGAGAGATAAGAAGAGGAACTCGTGGATCCGAAAAATGACGAGAGTGGAAGACATCATGATCAGAGTTAAATCCCTGAAATGGCAATGGGCTGGACATACTGCCAGAAGGACAGACCATAGATGGACAGCCGAAATTTTAGATTGGATTCCAAGGGACAGGAAAAGACCCAGAAAAAGACCACATGGGAGATGGGTGGATGAAATTCGTAAATATGCGGGAGTGACATGGAGGAGACTGGCACAAGACAGACCGTTGTGGAGGAAACTTGGGGAGACCTTCGTCCAGCAGTGGATTGATAATGGTTGACAATGATGATGATGATTCTGGATGTCATCAAATATTGATGGACCAATAAAAGGTTATCGTAAGTTTGGCCTCTGTACATGTTTCGTCTGGCCGTAAAACCTTCAATTAGAGCTATTTCGTGCATCTATTGCATCGTATTCTTATTTAGTTCAACATATCCTTAGTCATGATTTTAGACATAGCGTAACACCAATCTCGCACCACGAAAAAGGGTGTACGTTATACCCTCTATATCTTGAGGCACCAAGAATCTCAAAGGAGATACAATGCCTTCACATACTGGGTGTTCCAAAATTATCTTTACAACTTTGACCCTCAATAAAACGGAAACGGAATAAGAGAACAAAAATCGATTTATTGCCTATTGAACAGCATGTCCCAAAGTTTGTTGGGATGCTAGTAGAGCTGCACATGCGCACCGTTGGTTGCACGAATAACGTCGAAACCGTATTCGACCTCCTGATAAGTTCTCCCCTGATGTATTTAAGCATTGTTGTGATGACAGCTCTAATCTTGTGCTTCAGCTCATCCACATCCGGGACCTTTGTGTAGTACAAAATATCCTTCACATAATCCCGCAGAAAAAAAGTCTAAGATCCAGGGAACGTGGAGGCCAAGGATTTGTACCATCCCGTGAAATCCATCGCTCCGGAAAGGTTTCATAAAAAAACTCACGAACACGAAATGCCCAATGTCGGGGTGCACCGTCCTGCGGGAAGATGATAGTCAATTTCAGGTCCGTCAGTTGGTGAGTAACAAACTCACTCACCATATCCAACTAAACATTGGATGTGACTGTGCTTTCGGCGAAGATGATGATGCGATTGTGCAGGTGACTGCACGAGATCTTAACCTTAGGACTGTCACGTTCAATCTCACGGACGTCATGTGGGTTTTCAGACCCTTAAATTCTGCAGTTATGCAACACCACAGGCATGAAACGTTACCTCACTGTTGAATAAAACAGATTTCAAGAAGCCTTCCTCATTATAAATCATGTGTAGCATATCAACAGCAAAATCGAAACATTTCGGTTTATCCCCGGGGTGCAGTGCCTGTATCAAATGCACTTTGTAGGTAGTCAGGTGCAAACGTTTGTGAAGCACCCTGTGTATCATTGTAGGTGGTAACCCCAACTGCCTGGATGGTGGCCGTACGAATGGACTTCTCTGGACTTCGTAGGAAACTCTGTCGAGCACGTTCCGTATCCTCTTCACTTGTGCTTGGCTGGCCAGCTCCCTTTTTATAAAGCACACTGCCAGTCTTCATAAACTTCTTGTGCAACCCACGTATTGGGGGTCTGGATGGTGGATTACGTCGGTATTTGTTACGGAAAATCATTTGGACTTGTGTATCAGACTTCGTCTATATGAACCATGACACACACTGGACCTTTTCCTGGGGAATAGCCATCACAAGTTCAGGGTCGTACCTGAAAGTAAACAACAACCTTTCGCGTACCAATAAAACTTCATGCGCTGCTGTTACATGTACAAAAAAATAACGTACTTCTGTATATTATTCCGTTTAGGTTTTATTGAGGGTCAAAGTTGTGAAGATAATAATTTTGGAACACCCTGCATATCTAGTCGTGGAAGAACAATGTGAAGCAAAGTTAATCTACCCACACCACACTTTTATCTGCTCGCTCCATACATTGTATATAGATCGATCTTTTCTTGTCCAGTACACACACGCCATTGACCTTGACCTCATGCCTGCTTCTACAGCAAATTAATTGAATGAAAAAATATATAACATTAAGGTTGAAACGCCTAAAGAGAATAAACTCAGAATTTCCATTAAAAAAGAAACTAAAAGTTAAATTAGAGTATACACTATATTGAAACAAGTCACCGGACACCTAGAAGAGAAAAACAACATAGCATTTATTGACATACGTTAGTACGGTGTCGACCCACCTTTGTCCTTAATGCATGCACTGAACCTTCAAGACGTGCTTTCGACAACATTTTGGAACACAGCGATAGGTGTGCGCTTCCATTCAGTAGATAATGCTGCCGCTAACTGTTGCTTAGTAGTAGGCCTTAGTCCCAAACTTCTTATGCGGAGCTCTAATTCATCCCGTAGGTGCTCTATGGGATTATGATCAGGGCACTGTCCTGGCCAGTCCGCACACGATACGGAATTATTGTAAAGCCACGCCGTAACAATCCTTGCTTTATTGCTCGGTGCATTATCTAGCTGGTACGAAGAAGGCTCGGTTCCATAGAAGTAGACGTGCTAGTTAACTGGATTGTCCACGATAACCAATGGCCAGGACTGTACCACGAAAAACACCCCCACACGAGTACACTGCCAGCTCCAAACTTGACCGTAAGAACAGCGCACTGTGATAAATATACTGACCGAAAAAAATCCGAACACCACGAAAAATTAGTTGTAGAGGAATGAAATGGCGGCAATACATTTGTATAGGAAACATATTTAATCGATTAAGGTTTCAAGATCACAGCTTATTGTAAGCGCGAGAAGAGCCATTTTAAATGTGAAATGCTGGTACATTAATAACCGGTGTAACCGACAGAATGTTGAATGCAAGCACGCAAACGTTCATGCATTGTGTCGTACAGGTGCTGGATGTCAGTTTGTGGGATGGAGTTCCATGCCTGTTTCACTTGGTCGGTCAATACAGGGACGGTTAATGCTGGTTGGGGGTGACGCTGGAGTTGTCGTCCAATGATTTCCCATACGTGCTCGATTGGTGAAAGATCTGATGATCTAGAAGGCAACGGCAACATGTCGACACTCTGTAGAACATGTTGTGTTACAACAGCGGTATGCGGGCGAGTGTTATCCTGTTGGAAAACACCCCTGGAATGCTGTTCATGAATGGCAGCACAACAGGTTGAATCACCAGACCGACGTACAACTGTGCCGTCAGGGTGCGTGGGATAACCACGAGAGTGCTCCTGCTGACATGGGAAATTGCTGCCCAGACCATAACTCCAGGTGTAGGTCCAGTGTGTCTCGGCCGCAGATAGGTTGGTTGCAGGCGCTCACCTGGCCTCCTTCTAACCAACACACGACGATCACTGGCACCCAGGCCGAACCGGCTTTCATCAGAAAACAGAACAGATCTCCACTCCGTCCTCCAATGAGCTCTGGCTTGACACCACTGACGTCGCAAACGGCAGTGATTTGGAGTAAGTGGAATGCACGCTACAGGGCGTCTGGCTCGGAGCTGTCCTTTAAGTAACCGATTTGTAACAGTTCGTTGTGTCACTGTGGTGGCAACTGCAGCTCGAATTGCTTCCGCTGACGCGGTACGATGCGCCACGGCCATATGCCGTGCACGGCGGTTTTCCCTCTCAGTAGTACCACGTGGCCGGCCGGAACCTGGTCTTCTTGAGGCAGTACCTTCCTTTGACCACCGTTGCCAAAAATCATGCGCAGTGGCTACATTCCTGTCAAGTCGTTCTGCAATATTGTGGAAAGAAAATCCACCTTCTCGTAGCCCTATTACACGACCTTGTTCAAACTCCGTGAGATATTGATAATGGCTTCTTCGTCTTCTTAAAGGCATTCTTGACTAACATCAACACACTACGTCGAATCTCAACGATAACTAACGTTCACGAACGTTACAGCGCGTATTTACAGCAAACCTGCTTTGCATGTTCCGAGGGGCGCTACTAGCGCCACACGTAATTGCCGAGCGCGAAATTTGCAGAGACGTCATCTTAGACACATATGTACTCTCACCGCCTACCAACTGTCGTTTATCTAACACAACCCCTTCTTGGTGTTTTCCGTCAGTGTAGCTTTCCCCCTGCAGCCACCACACCCACACATGGCCATCAGACAGATGGATTGTGTATCTGGATTCAACAGTCCATAGGACCCGTTTCCATTGATCTACGGTCCACGATAAATGTTTTTTATACCATGCTAAACGACGAGTAGCATTCCGAGTGTAGATGATAGGCCTATGAGCAGCCGCACGACTACGATTACCCATGGAAGGAAGTTCTGTGCGAATGGTACGTGTACATACCGAGGTTCCAGCACTTTTACCTACCTGTACACTGAGGTCTTGTGCAGTACTCCGTAGATTAGATGTAACGACTCTCCTGAGGCTTTCTACCTCCTGTATTGCTGATTTTCTTTGGTCTGCCGGTACGTTTTGCTTCTTCAGGCACGCCATGTGTCTTCCACATATTCAGTACATCGAAAACAGTTGACATGGGTATGTTTAAACGCCTCTCGGTTTGTCTTATGGACAACCCTTTGTTATAACACCCAACAATCTTTCCTTTCTTAAAGTCAGTTCTCTCCCGTCGCGACATTTTCACTCAACCTCACATTGCGATATGATCGCTGTCAGCTGCAGGCTTGTTTTTATACCATTTGCAGTTGTTCAGTGCATCTTAACAACGCAGTGGATCCGTTTGTTTGCTTTTGAAGGGTTGTCCGGTGACTTTTGTCAATATAGTGTACGTCATTAACGGGCTTCAGCAATGAAATAGTCAGCCATTTTAAGATTCACAATAATGTAAAAGCAGTAACACATCACGAAAGAACTTATGATGTTTTTAAAAACTCGATTTTTAATATGTTTTATCAATGTACAATTTGTCAATTTGCTTACCAATATTATGTGTTTGGAAAACATATCACGAATACCTCTGATAAAGGTATAGTAAAACGAAATTCTTCCTTTTTTTACACTTTTTTTTCGTATTTCCACGTTTTTATGTAAATATAGCTTAATGCATTTCATCCCTTTCGTATTATTCTCAAGAAAATTATAGTTTCTGGTAGTAATTCGTAGTTCTGTATTTGTACGTTATTCTTGAGTTTGAAGTATTAGGAGGCATTCAAATATCCATTGTTCTTTTCACATATCTACTTTTTTTAAAGCTAACCTATTTTAGATTTCTTTTGGCTTAGTGAAAAAAAATTCAAGACAAAACGAAAGGAACTCAACGTTTTCTCGCCACAGTTTGTTGCTTTCTCATTCCTATTTGATGTTGATACTCACAACAATTCATTAGATTACTCGTGTGCTCCTCAGCTAAACTTTAATTACATATGGTTTAGAAAAACTTCATTCAGCACTGGCAAATGTCAAAAGCATTATAGTTAAATTATGACCTTTACATTTGCAAAGCTGAAAGATGGATAATGTTTTTATGCGTTACTCTTCAGCCACTGCGGATAATGAATGGTGACGAACTATCCAGAGTGTTTTGACAAGATGCTAAGATTTCTCAAAATAAAGTCCTCTCTTTTAGTAAAATTATTTTAAAAATTACAAAACTTTCTGCTGATACGTGAATAATGTTGTATGACATAATGAGTACTCTTGATAGCATTTTGCCGTGGATTTACTCACGCACAAAAAAGGAATCACATCCAAATGTGAAAGGTGTGTACAACAGTGAGTGTGTATGTTTATCAAGCTCTTGGATTTTCCACTTTAAGCTTACTAGCGTCTCCATTAAGTTTTCGACTCATATTTGCTGCTCCATTGTAGGCTTGCCCTCGCATTAACATTTTCTACAGTTGAGGTGCATGTGACCACCTCCCTCCCCCTCCCCGCAATGCTTATATCTGTACGTGGATGAGAGAACTAGTCGTGTTGATCTACGAAGAAGCATCGGATTGCTTCGGCTAGCACCAATTTGAGCACTACGTAGATTTCTAAGCTACATCTGCTTAGCTTCAGTTGTTTGTTTGGGAGCTTAACGATCACCGCGAGTGGTCGTTAAAGCCCGTTTTTTCCGCTTTCCAACCGTAGGATGAAGAAGCGTATATGTTCCAGCTTTGTCCGTCTGTCTGCCTGTTCGTCCGCCCATCCGCACCATAACGTGAATAAAAATGGTTCGATTTCGATGAAATTATAGTATGTCATAGGGGACCACATGGGAAAGAACCCTATTGAAAATGGGCGAAATGTGATCAAAGGTCAGGACATAGGAGCGGGATCCATTCTACTGTTCTTATGCGTCATAACTTACGTAAAAATGCTTCGATTGCGACAAAACATTATCCCGTTTTTCCGGAGATATACTGAACCGGTTCTTTTTAATATCATAGAAATGGGGTCAAAGGTCAGGACACAGAAGCGAGATTTATTTCACAGGCATTATCCTCATAACTTGACTGAAAGTACTTCTATTGCTACAAAACTTTAGTATGTTGTTCCGGAGATACACCGAATCAATTCTGGTTAATACCATCGAAATGGGGTCAAAGGTCAGGGCACAGGAGCGATATTTTTTCCACAGCCATCATCCTCAAAACTTGAGTAATAACTTGAGTAATGATTTCCGGTATGTTGGAAAGCGTATCATAATCCGTGCATTGCATGTTTTTACTAACTTGATTAGCATGTATATAAGCCAAATGAAATACTTTTTAATATTTTATAAGCCCACTGAGTTTATAAGCGGTCACCCGTTCGTAATTTAGGGCTACTGGTTCCTGGAGATGGAGAGTGCCGTAACACAAACACAGCATCCGTACCTGGCCTCGATTCGAAACCCGATCCATCTGGGATTAATGGTCAGTAGCCAGCGCTTAGACCACTGCGCTACCGGAGCGGCTAGCTTCAGCTGCTTGGAGCTTTGATGTCCTGAGTGGGGTAAAGGTGGCATGCGCGACTGGAAATCGGAAGATGGTGGGTTCGATTCTCGCTCCAGGACGACCCAATTTTTAAGTTTTCTGAAGAAGTTGTTGCATGGGGAAACACTAAAAATACTGCACCTTCTTTCCGATCAAAGTTCTTAGATATCGCTTTTCCTTGAGCCATTATGGATACGAAATGCTATTGACTGGCGAAATGACGTCACACAGGAAGCAAAGCAGCGAGTGCCATCAGTCGTACAAGTTACACGTTGCCAGTGGCGACGCCACCCGCTCAGAACTGGGTGAGCTATTAGGGGGGCTAAGCAGATAAGATCATATGTAGAGGATTTTAGGAAGGGAGTGTCTGACCCCAGGTCTTAAACAACCCTTAGAAATAGGAAGATAGGAGCTTTGGGCTAGAGCGACCGATAGTGACACGGAAGCGGGCTAGAAAGGGGTAGGAAGACGCTTATTTATTACCAGGGGACCATTACTCCGGGTCCGACGCTTAACGCGCCCATTCGACGCACGGTGCATATTTAGTGGTCCGAGCGTTCGTACCTGCCTGGGATCGAACCTGAGGTCTTCTCCGTGGCAGACACGAACGCTGACCACTAGGTTACCCGCGGCCTAAGGGGGGGTTAAGTGTGATGGGAGAGGGGCATAAATTTGGAAGTGTTTGGCAGAAATTTTGGCAAAACATTCCGTTCATGTGTGTTTCACCCGATGCTGATGTTATCCCTAGTGAAAAAAGTTTTCAAGTGAATACTGAACGTAATATTTATTCAATGTTTGTAGTATCGGAACCATGGATACGAATCTCTATGGCAAGTTACTACTATTTCTCCGCAGTTTTAGCTTACTTAGGTCTTCTTTTTTCCTTTTTCTTTTTTTTTTTTTTGCTTTCATTAAGCTGTTTATGAGTCGTGGTTTGTTTGTAACTTGACAAGGAATCTCTCTCTCTGTGTCACTGTCTGTCTGTCTCTCTCTCTCTCTCTCTCTCTGTCTGTCTCTCTCTCTCTGTGTCACTATCTGTTTGTCTCTCTTTCTCTTTCTGTCTCTCTAACTCTCTCTCTGTGTCACTATCTGTCTGTCTTTTTCTCTCTTTCTGTCTCTCTATCTCTCTCTGTGTCACTGTCTGTCTGTCTCTCTCTCTGTCACTGTCTGTCTATGTCTCTCTCTCTCTCTCTAAAACTCAGTCACTCAGTCACTCATCGTTTTAAACTATAATTACAAAAATGGCGTCTTTCTACTAAAAATTCGTTCAGAGGGCGCTCTGCATATCCCATAAGTACAATAAATTTAACAAAGAATTTATTTTATATAAAAAATTCAGTGAATTCGAGAATTCACATACATTTATCTAAGTTCCCTAAAATCTCAGATGGTTGCGCCCGCCATATGTCTCAGATGGTTGCGTCCATATGTCTCAGATGGTTGCGTCGTGGTTTGTTTGTAACTTGACAAGGAATCTCTCTCTCTGTGTCACTGTCTGTCTGTCTCTCTCTCTCTCTCTCTCTGTCTGTCTCTCTCTCTCTGTGTCACTATCTGTTTGTCTCTCTTTCTCTTTCTGTCTCTCTAACTCTCTCTCTGTGTCACTATCTGTCTGTCTTTTTCTCTCTTTCTGTCTCTCTATCTCTCTCTGTGTCACTGTCTGTCTGTCTCTCTCTCTGTCACTGTCTGTCTATGTCTCTCTCTCTCTCTCTAAAACTCAGTCACTCAGTCACTCATCGTTTTAAACTATAATTACAAAAATGGCGTCTTTCTACTAAAAATTCGTTCAGAGGGCGCTCTGCATATCCCATAAGTACAATAAATTTAACAAAGAATTTATTTTATATAAAAAAAATTCAGTGAATTCGAGAATTCACATACATTTATCTAAGTTCCCTAAAATCTCAGATGGTTGCGCCCGCCATATGTTCCAACTGCTTAAATATTTGGGGAGGGGGAGGGGGCTAAAGGGTAAGCTCTTAGAAAATTTGGTTGGGCTGAAACCTATTCCAGCACACGCGTAGCAAGGAATGTAAACAACAAATGCGATAGAAAACGTTTTCAAACACTTATAATTTCTAACTTCAAAGATTAACGTACTTTGTCAGCAATCTCTTATTTCCTGTTTCATAAATCTATTCATTTTGAAAACAAAATACATTAATAGCTTCCGAAAACCAAAATATAAGGCCACACCTGTAAACAAACATAGCACTGCACTTCGTAGTTCGCAAGAAGATACACTATATTGACAAAAGTCACCGGACACCTTGTAACGTATACTCTATATTCACTTTCCTTTTGATTTTACTATCTCTGGTTATTTTATTTTACTATGTAAATTATCTTCTTACTGAACGAAATATCATTTCACCCGATGAATGAGATCTGGCAATGAGTGTAAGTCATGACGTGGTGGTAGCTAGTATATAGGCGCGTTCATCGAGACTTAGGGAGAGCTTTTGTTGTTGTTATGAGAGAGCGTTGTTGTTTACGGAGAGCGTTTATAATACGAGGAGAGATTGTGTTGTTATGAGGAGAGATTCTTCATTATTGTAAAAACAAGTTGTGTGTGTGTTTTAGTTGACCAAGAGTCTTATAATAAAGAAGTTGACCGTAAGTTAGTCTTTCTCAATTCATAGTTTTTGTCAGACCTCTGTCTGGCTGTTAGGTTTATAACTTTTTATTACCATAAATAACCAGCGTTAAGACTTTGTTTACGTTCGTAATTAACTAGTAACAACCTTTTGAATTCACTATTTTGAAGCTTAGTACAAGTATATCATTAGCTAGCTGGTAGGAAGAGAATCATTCATATAATTAGCTTAGTGAAAAGATTATAAAGCTAATTCATTATAACCTAGAAGAGAAACACAACTTACCATTTATTGACATACATTATTAGTACGGTGTCGCTCCACCTTTGGCCTTAATGCATGGACTGATCCTTTGAGACAGGCTTTCGATAACGTTTTGGAACACAGCGATAGGTATGCTTTTCCATTCAGTACATAATGCTTCCGCTAACTGTTGCTTAGAAGTAGGCCTTGGTTCCAGACTTCTTATGCGACGTTCTAATTCATCCCATAGGTGCTCTATGGGATTAAGATCAGGGTTCTGTGCTGGCCAGTTCACACACGATACGGAGTTATCGTCAAACCACGCCGTAACGGTCCTTGCTTTATGGCTTGATGCATTATCTTGCTGGTACCAACAAGGCTCGATTCCATAGTATTGCCACATAGGTGGTAGGGCATAATTGTCCCGAGTATCGAGGTAGACGTGCTAGTTAACAGGTTTGTCCACGAATACCAATGAGCCGGGACCATACCACGAATAACACCCCTATACGTGTGCACTGCCAATTCCAAACTTGACCGTAGGAACGGTACACTTATGGTAAATAGCGTTCTCCCGGCTGCCGCCATAACCCCACACGGCCTTCAGACTGATGGATCGTGTATCTGGATTCATCAGTCCATAGGACCCGTTTCTATTGTACTACGGTCCACGATAAGTATTCTTTACACCATGTTAAACCACGAGTAGCATTCCGAGTGCAGATTAAAGGCTTATGAGCTGCCGCACGACCACGATAACCCATGGAAGGAAGTTCTCTGGGAAGGGTACATGTACATACCGAGGTTCCAGCATTTTTACTCACCTATATAGTGAGGTCTTGTGCAGTACTCCGTCGATTAGCTGTAAAGACTCTCTTGAGGCTTCGATATCCTCTATCACTGATTTTCTTTGGTCTGCCGGTAAGTTTTGCTACTTCAGGCGCGCCATGTGTCTTCCACTTTTTGAGTACATCTAAAACAGTTGACTTGGGTATGTTTAAACGCCTCTCGGTTTCTCTTATGGACAACCCACTAATTCTGTATAACACCCAACAATCTTTCCTTTCTCAAAGTCAGTCCTCTCCCGCCGCGACATTTTCACTCGGTCTCTCAGTGCGATATGATCGCGGTCAGCTGCAGGCTTGTTTTTATACTGTTTGCAGCTGCACCACGCATCTTAACAACGTAGCGGATCCGTTCATTTGCTTTTGAAGGATTGTCCGGTAACGTTTGTCAATATAGTGTATGTTTGCATAAGTGTAATGTCAATGCGAATGTAAATTATAAAAAATCTAACTGTTTAAAGGTTATCCTTTTGATTAAAATACATTAACTGCTCTCGAAAGCCAAAATACAAGGCCACTGCGTTAAACAAACATAATGCTGCACTTCGTAGTTCGCAGGAAGATATATTTACAGAAATTTAATGTCAGTGCGAATGTAAATTCTTAAAAATATTATTTAAAATTATCCTTTCGATTATCAGCGCATCAAGTAGTTCCCGTTGAGCCTTGTTATTTATTTTAAACGTTTCATTTCACCAAATCCAAGTTATTTTGACTTTAAGTTACGAATATAACTATGAACTGTAAAATGTTCACGGCGAATTCTTGGATTTATTTTTCTTTAAAATAATCCTTTCGTTTACATTTTAGTATCCAGACTTTTTTCCAAATCAGGATCTGCAGGAAAATAAACAATATCCGAACCTTTAGTCTTCCGCTTGTTGGATAAACAGCTTGCTAACTGCACATCCAGCCATATTAAGCTACACCGGTATAAGACAATAGTAAGTTATGAAGATAAGGTAACGAGTTATGTAAATAAGGTAACGAGTTATGAAGAAACAGTAACTGCGAAATAAATATGCATACAAGTCTATTCACTGAAGCGAAATGCTTTCCTAAGCATGTGAACGTGCTTACAGCTTCGTTGTGCCCGCCATGATTCCATGTCGGCATCGTGCATCCTGTGTGACGTCATGCGCAAATCCGAGAAAACGGAGATTGTAACTGCGCATCGAAATGGCACCGCTATGGTTCCGATAATGACCATTGTTTGCCCTCCTTGTTTTTTGTTTTGGTTTTTTTTTTTTTTTTTTTTTTCAGAAAAACACGGCTGATGTTTGATTTTATTGTATGCTCATGAGGTCTGGGAAAATTTCCACTCAACAAAAATACCGCAAAATGTCAAATACATGTCTAACCCTTTTCACTACGAAAAAGGTTTTCCGAAACCCAATTCGTCTTTTCACAGAAGCTCTGTGGTATTGCAAATCGCTGCCGCCGAATATTTCCGCACAATTTTATAGAATACAGATGCACAGGGTTCACGAACACTCACTAGAAAATTTAAGTACTTTCACATTCATATTCCTAGGGAAGTTCAAATTCCTTTTTCTTACGCACCTTGTTCAGAATTTTTATGTTAATCGTCTTTCTCGACAGCAATAGAGTGAATCCCAAGTAAAAAAAATTCTACTTAACGGAAATGGATAACTCTGCGTCACTGTCAAGACCATTGTTGAAATCTAATCGTACTCCATGCTGTCTTCTAATTTCATTGTTACTCAGCAATATATTTTACTAAATTATCGCCGAATATTATTTCAACAAGTTTTACATAAACGGAACAATATGTTTTTGCAATCTGCGTAAATTAGGAGAACCTCATGCTAAATGTAATAAAACCATTACAAAAATACATTTTTGATAATATGAAAATGAAGCGACGTAAATTAGTTCGCCTTCCTCTTGACTCCCAGGTTACCTGCTATTAACGAGAGCTTTAAAAATTAACACTTACGCCCCCTGCTGGCCAAAGTATTCTTTACCAAAAATTTGAAATTATATGCAAGAGATTTTCCATCAGGAGATGTATCCGCTGAAGAAAAAAATTTCAATTCGGATTTTTAGAAGAAGAGTTATCGAGGAAAAGGTAATTTACTTTTACGCCACCTAGCAGAAAATCTATGCGTAATTTGAAAAAGTAACTATATCTAAAATACTCTTCGATATAAATGGAATCGAAAGATGAAAAAAATTTCAATCGGATGTTTAGAAGCAAATATGTGGAATAAAACATATATTTTTGAATTCGACATCATCTGCATTTACGCCCTCTACCGGCGAAATTGTACGTCGTAAAAAGAAACGAAATAAAGGATCATCATTTGCATATTTCAAGCTTCCCAAGGCAAAAATAAAATTTCAAATCGGACTAATAGTTGCAGAGATATCGTGGGTACAGACGGACGGACGGACGGACGGACAAAGCGATAACAGAAACACGATCTTTTTTTACAAAAGACGTGCTAAAAATGTATAACACGATGAGGTGTTATCCTAGACCAAAGGTTACCAATCTCACTCACTAACACACTTACAATTCAGTTCTTCTTTCTATCTTTAGGTCAGATATTATTAGCTTGCACATGCACAGATGGGCTTTACTAGCTACATCGTATTTCAGCGTCATTAGGGTCGTTTCGTACGTTCTTATAAATCTAAATAATATCTAATAATAAAAATAAATATTGTTTTTCAAAAACTGAACAGTTGAAATGCTTACTGTTGATACCACCATAGTTTGGTAAATTGTTACTTTTATGACTAACATAAGCTACTGTTTGTGAAAATTGCAACACCATGAAGGAATGACGGTAATCACGTGAAACTTACAGGATATGCAGAGCAGGGTAGGACATGTAGATGATTAGAAGTGCAGAGTCATTGCGCATGATTGGGCACAGCAGCGCCCTCTGGACAGTCGAGTGAGGGGTAAAAAGAGAGAGCTGTTTAGTAGACACACCAATAGTGCATCGCGGACAGCGAGTTGTAAAAGGGTCCCCAAGATTCAATAATGCCTCGGCAACAGCGAAGGGCGCAATATTACCATACGACAGAGTTTAAACGGGAACGAATGATTGGTCTGCGTGAAGGTGCATTTTCGTACCGCGACATTGTGGCTCGGACGGGACATAACACCACGACAGTGATGCGCATGCGGCGGCAGTGGACCGAGGAGAACCAGATGCATCGACAGTCCGGCATTGGACCGAAAAGTGTGACGACACCTCGGGATAACCGACACCGCATCCGCATGGCAGTGACGAACCGTCTCGCAACTTTGCAAGTGTTGGTTCGACACCGTCTGCTGCACAGAAGATTGGTTGCACCCTGAACCATGGACACCTCAGGCTGGAATGGGGTTTTCAATACAGACAATGGCGTGCTGATTCGCAACATATCGTATTTTCGGACGAGTCCCGATTCAACTTGGACTACCATGATGGCCGCTTACGCATTAGACGGTATTATGGTGAGCGCCTTCTTCCAACATGCATTGTCGAGCGTCATACGGACCGAACGCCAAGTGTGATGGTGTGGGGTGCCATTGGGTACCATTCGCGATCTCGGCTGCTACGACTTGAGGACAATCGCAACAGCAACCTATTCATCAGCGAAGTTGTACAAGCAGAAGTCGTACCCTTCTTTCAGAACACTCCTGGCGCCATATTCCAGCAGGAAAACGCCCGACCACATGTTGTCAGGAATATTCAAGCCCTCTTCGCAGCACAGCAGACGCCGCTTCTTCCCTGGCCTGCACGTTTGCCAGACATGTCGCCTATTGAACACGTCTGGGATATGGTCACTCGGCAATCGACCCACCAAATTCCTCCATCGGTCAGTATAAATGATCTGTGGACTCGCATACATGCCGCCTGGCAAGAAACTACCCAGGACACCATCCAACGCCTTTTCGATTCAATGCCATGCCATCTAGGAGCTCTTATTGCAGCTCGCGGAAGCTTCACAAGATACTGATCTTTTCATGTAAAAGATGTTGTATTGCCCTGCAAATTAAATCACCTATTTACAGTTATATAAGTTGTGTGTGTTATAAATTTCATTCGAATCGCATGGATCCTTCTTGGTGTTTTCAATTTTCACAAACAGTGGTGTATCTTCTTTCATTGGTTTTACGACAATAACGCATATTAACCCGCCTACCTTAGTGCCGATTAATGTGAGGAATGAATAAACCTTATTGTTTGTCGTTATGATTTAATTCCACTTAGTATGTACCGGTCTGTGGCTCGGAGTTGTCATGAGTGACGTGAATAAATGCAATGTGTTGAATGTAAATAAATGTATGTTCTCGAATAACTCGTTTCAGTTCACACCCACAAAGATCTCGGCATGCGAAAGATTCATAGCATAAATTATTTAAGGAGAATACCAGGGTACCTTCTCGATTATTTTTTTCACCAAAAGCTATGATGTCCAGGTTTACAAAGGCAACACTAATTCACGACTAATATGAACAAACTAAACAAAGTAAGACGATCAACGTTCAGCTACTGCTCTAAGTTAAGAATCCCTTTGGAAGTGAACTGATAGTCTCATCTGCAAGTTACTGTACCGTGCAAATTAATTGGAACAAGCTATTTTATTCTCAGAATTGTAATGTGATTGCCAGTTGATGTCGGAAACCCACGTAAACCGGTTTTATCAGCTGTGAGGTGGTGTGACTGTAAGAACTTGATAGTAAGAATGTGGTTTGACCGGTTTTAAACAGGAAATGGGCATTTCAGCTTCAGTTGTGAGCTTTCGTGTGTGACAGGTGGATGTTAGTTTTTGCTCTCTGTGAGTACGTGTTGCTTTCGTGTATTGAAAAATGGATATTTCCCCAAGGAAGCGTGCAAAAATAATTGCTCTGAAAGATCACACTTCTATAACAGCGAGAGATATCGCTTCTGCAGTTGGTGTAGGCAAATCAAGTGTACCAAGACTGCTTACGCGATACAATGCATCTGGATCATCGTCTCCAAAAAGGAGAAGTAAATGTGGAAGAAGACGAGAAACAACTCCACGAACCGATAAATATGTAATCAGAAGTACTAAAATGAATTAAAAAAAAAAAAAAAAAAAACAAGCACCGACCTTCAAAAAGATTTATTGGCTAGTGGTTGTGATGTTAGTGATTGAACTGCACGTCGTAGGCTTCTGGAAGTTGGCCGGAAGGCAAGAAGACCAACGAAGAAACAATATTTGAATGCGAAAATGAAGATAAAACGTTTAGCATGGGCCAAAAAATATAAATCATGGACTGCTGACGACTGGCAAAAGGTAATTTTCAGTGATGAAACTCATTTATTTGTGCAGGGTTACCAAGCAAATGTCGTTAGACGAAGCAACTGCGAACACTTAAGACAAACAAACTGTAAAACACCCTCTAAAACAGATGTTTTGGGGTTTTTTCACTTCAAATTGCACTGGAAGCTTAGTTCTTGTTCAAGGTATGATGAATTGAGCCAAGTACGTAGAAGTATTACAACGTAGGGTTGTTCCATTTTTGCAAACTTTTGACGGGACATTTCAAAATGACTTGGCCCCTTGTCACAATTCGAAATCGGTCAATAATTTCATGCTGGAAAATCAAATTCATTTGCTTGATTGGCCTGGAAATTCACGAGACTAAAATCCCATAGAAAACTTGTGGAATATTTTGAAGAGACGTTTAGGTAAAATGGACTGTACAACCAAAGAACGCATGATAACGAATGCTATAAAAGTATGGTTCCACGATTATGAAGTGAAAAATATGTGCACTCAATTGGTGGAGTCAATGCCAAAACGAATTCAAGAAGTCATTTCTGCTGAAGGAGGACATACTTCATACTAATACAGGTATTTATCAGTGTATATGTAGACATAGAATGATATAAAGGCATAGTTTTGGAAAAAGAGGGATTTTTTTACTTTGTCCCAATTAATTTGCACAGTATAGTAGGATCCAAGGAAGGGTAGAACCATATCGGGTGATTATACAGAATACCCACAGCATTCATATGTTATTTGAAATTCACACGCTCTTAACATTCAGCCACTCCATTTTCCTTTAAGAATTTTAGCCCCGAATTTGCCCCAGTGCTCGTTGATAAGCTTACATTTACGATTAATAAAACACACTCTCCGGAAATAAATTAACGGAATTTCCTTTTAACTGAACTGCACTGTTGAAGTCATTTTCCAGAGTTTTCTACTAGAATATATCTTCTTGGAAAGAGGCAGTAGAGGTTAATGGTCGTTCGCGTGAAAGAAATTTAATAAGGAATGTGTCAAGGCTATTTGTCCAACACTACTGAAAATTATGCAAGATATTTAGAAAATCATTGTACACGACCCGTTGCTCGTGATATCGCTAAGGTCTTGACCGTTTCAGCATTTCCGAGCTCACTGAAGCACTCTGCGAAGAGATCCGATCGAACTGCACCGTGGGAGTCATTCGGCGGAAGAAGTAATGCGTGTGCCGTCAGCACAAAGGCGTATCACCTGAAAACGGAGCGCAAACATAGAGTGGGCGCCGGATTTCCTACACCACTAAGTTAAAAGGAACTGCGATGCTGTTTTAAAGCGATAAGGATCAACTCCCGAAGCATTCGCCGACATCGGAAATCGTTAAAGACATTGCACTCTGGGGTGGTAGCTCAGCTGAAAGTGTCATGCGCAAAACGCCGGGTATTCTAAGAAAAGATGCATTAAATACAATTTAATTGTTCCTAAGGGCAATTTTTAATGCCTTGAAAGAGTCATGAAGTGGTTTTGAAGAGCATGAGTTCTTTAAGGTGCAGAACATTTTGTTTCATTGCAATGAGATAATCCCACCGAAATCTGTGAAACTATAATCTCGATTAAGATGAAACTATTCTTAAGTTATGAATATGGACCAAGGCCGTAGCTACCGGGAGGAGGGGAGGGAACAGGGAGGGCGATTACCCTCCCAGAATGGTCATTCCAGGAGCGTAAATTCATGGTCTAGGGAATATGAAAAATTGAAATTGTAACTAAAACGAGAAAGTTTCACCCTTCAGTAATTTCTTTTTTCTGATACCGTATTTCATACATTTAATCACGGTACAGAGTAACATACACTATAAGGTTGTAGCGTTTGTGTGTAGCTGATTTACTAAAACACTACATAAATCAAAAGTTCACCTACAGTGAAATGCGAGTCACTCAAATAAAGTTCAAGAGGTTTAACTTACAGCTACTCCTTTATCGCTGTTAATAAGCAATTGATCATTTGTACTTCCACAAGGTGAAATCATGTAACTTGTATTAATCTCCACAAAAACAATCAACTAGGAAACATAAACACTTTCATTAACGTTGAACACGTAGCCTTTAAACTACTTAAACGGCAATTAAGCAATCTCTTATCCAAAAGGAGCATTAACGTTCACTATTAAAATCCCCTTTCTCACAGCTACTGCGTAGCCTATATATATTGCCTTGCTCTTATCACATACATACGTCACTTACGTACGGACCTCATGGCTTTGCCAACCTCCATTCATGTGAGAGAGAAGATATCAAGTTAAGTTTGGAAAGTGCAAAAGAGAGCAAACTCAAATTTACATAGTAAAAAAAAACTACAAATGAAAGTTAAAATAGACTATACGTCACAAGGTGTGAACATATCATATCCATGAACGGAATTTTCCAAAACAGTGAATGGAGGCATAGAAAGCAATATGCTGTTATGCCGAACCTTCATGAACTTTCGAACATGTCGTTGGGATGAAGAGCTAATTAAGCATATGTTCTCTGTTGTAGAAAGTACTCTGAGGGTTTAACCTTGAACGGAATTTTTCCAAGCCCTACCCCTAAAGCTTCTTCCTGTTGTTAACTTCACTATCCGACATTCATTCGTTCTGCGCTGGTTTATTTTTCGTTCTGAATTTCTGTGTAGTGTTGTGTTTTCGGCCTTCACGTTACGCTTACGCTTTAGTTGGTATTTACAAATTATGGTTCCTGTGTATTTACCTAGTTTTTTACAATTTTAATAAAATTCTGTAAAAACCGGAACTGGGATTTTCGAACTATCATAATACTCTGTTATAACGGCGGTGTGTGAGAAAGTAAAAATCACGTATTATTTGAGTGGAACTCGGAGGGGCGTAATTTTAAGTCTCGCCCTCCCAGATAAGAAAAGTTCCGATATGGATATAAATTTGGTCTTTCCGATAAATCAACATCAAAATTATTAGTTAACGATGCCTAACTTCTATAGTAAATAAGAGATCCATGCTACAAAATTTTTGATTTCTCCCTATTCTTAGGAGAAAGAAAACCAAACTTCTGCAGGAAATACACATTCGAGTAACATTATTCAAAACACCAGCTGTAGCTCGGACAGCAGCTAGACGAGCTGGGAGTGACTCAATAAGGTGGTGGAAGGTGTTCACAGGTATGTGGTGCCATGCTGACTGCAGTGCATCTGACAGCTGCTGGAGGGTGCGTGGTGGAGGATCCATGGAGCGAACAACACGATCGGGGCGGTCCCACAGATGCTCAATTAGGTTTACGTCTGGGGAATTAGAAGGCCAGGGAAGTACTTTGAACTCTTCATGGTGCTCTTCCAACCACTCTCGGACATTTTTGGCTGTGTGACACGTTGCATTGTTGTACTGGAAGATCCCATCCGCCAAGGGGAAGACAATCAGCATGTATGGGTGTACGTGGTCTGAAAGGATGGATTCATAACGAAAAACATTCGGTCCATAGTGCCTTCCACAGGTATGAGTGGACACAGAGAATGCCACGAAAACATTCCCCAGACCATAACGCTGCCCCCACCAGCTTGTGTTCTTCCAGCAATGGTTGAAGAGTGTTTGTTCTCCGATGTTTCTCGCCTTAAACGACAACGTTCATCCGTTCGATGAAGCAGAAAACGTGACTCATCGGAGAAGGCAATCCTTTGCCAATCAGCGGAGGTCCAATTCCGATACTGCCGCGCAAATGTAAGCCTTTTCAGCCGATGCACCTTCGTTAGCATAGGTGCAGTGACCATCCGTCTGCATCGGAGTCCCATACAGCAGGGATCGCTGAACTATCGTTTTAGACACACGTCCGGTAGCCCCCTGGTTCATTTGGCCAGTGAGTTGCTCCACTGTAGCGTGTCGATAGGCACTCACGTACCTTCGAAGCCGAAGTTCACATCTCACATCAATGGATCGTGGTGCTCCTCCGTTTCCGCGTCGCTTATTCGCAATGGTACCATTTCTTCAATCACGATACACTTTTTTTTTTTTTTTTTTTTTGATTGGAGGTTTAACGACCACCGTGAGCAACTCAATGGGCTATAAGCAGTCGCCCGTCCCTAATTTAGGGTCACTAGTTCCAGGGAAGGGAGAGAACCAGTGCCGTAAGGCAAACACAACATCCATGCCTGACCGGGATTCGAACCCGGACCCCTTACGGACAAATGATCAGAGGCCAACGCCTTAGACCACTGCGCCACCGGGGCGGCCACGATACACTTTAACCACAGCAGCACCCGAACAGTTCACAAACTGCGATGTTTTAGAAAAACTGCCACCCTTGGACCGAAAGCAAATAATCATCCCTTTTTGGAAATATGATAAATCGCTCCTTTTATCCATGACAGCAACGAGGGATACGTTTTCAGGATGCTTACAGCACAGCTTATATACCCTCCAAGTCAGCTCACGACACGTGCCATCATTCATTGGCTACGCGCTGTTGACGTCAAAAGTAAGAGGTGATCACAATAATGTGACTCGATTGTGTATAATTAATAACTGCCAAAAGAAATTGCTGGCTACGCAACAGGGCAAAGTTCGGGCTGAATTTTGAAAGCCCAAGTCTCCTCAGAGCCGATGTATGTAAGCCCGAGCGCAAATTTCATATCACAAATAACAGGGGACGTTCACACATTTTTAGAACGATTTTGATAAGAAATTAAAGAACATGAAAGGCGTTCGAAGAATTGAAACTGGAAATGGCGTGTTAGATGAGCACGAAAGAAACATCTACTGCAGTTAAATATCGACAGCCAAGAAAATGGCGCACGTAAATAATCTGTGGATAGTAGGTTATGTTCTTGGTCTTTACGAAAAGAAATATTCGTATTCTGGAACTAAAAAACGCTGTGAAAATTATAGAATTGGCATTTCTAAATGTAAAATAAGCAATATTATTAATAATAGAGAGAAAAATCGTCGAGTATTGCTTTTAACAGGAAAAAGACCCGCAAACAAATATCCAAAGAAGATACATACTTCTACGACTATTTCAAAAAGAAGGTCTCTGATCTTTAAAAAATGATCCACCGACCCAAAGAGTAATCGTCAAGTTGTTTCAAATCTCTGTATCAACTGTAAACAAGGTAACAAACAAAGATTTGAATCTGAAAAAAAAAAAAAAAAAAAAAAAAACAAGAAAGATGACACCGAGATTTTGGGTGTAATAAGCATGCTTTTTGAATCCGTTCTGACGCAAATTAAATTTATCAAAGCTATTCAAAGTCAATGGAACTGGTATGGAAAACAATAGTATCTGACGGAAAAAAGACGTTTTTCAATCGGGTTTTTAATCTCGCAGATATTGTTGAAAACGGAATCGTGAGCTTACACACTCTGGTTTCAGACTTGTGCGTTAAGAAAAATATAAATTTGTATGAGAAACATTTTGCACCGGAAACGCTCTCCAACGCAGAAATAATATTTCAAATCGGTCTCTTAGAAACACAAATATCGAAAAAAATAAGATGTGACTTTACGCCCCCTGGTGGGAAAACCATGCATTATTTTAGGCAGAAACTATTCTCAAAAGGGTTTCCAATATGAGAGGTATCGGTCCAACAAAAATAAATTTTTAGTCGAGTTTTCAGGACCCAAGATTTTGCTGCAAAGACATCAGAACCAGAAATTAACACTTATACCCCCTGGTGGCGAAACGATTCTTTACCAAGCATTAGAAATTATGTGAAAAATATTTTCCATCAGGTGTCGTATGCGACACAGGAAGAATTTTTCAAATCGGAGTTTTAGAAGCAGAAATAGCGCAGTTAACGCAATTTACCTTTGCGCCCCCTAGCGGAAGGTCTATGATTTATTTTAAAATTTTGAATTTATATGAAAAACATGTCACACTGAAAACACTATCCAACAAAGAAGGAATTTTTTCATATCGGACTCCTAGAAGTGGAGATAATGACAAAAATAAGATATACATCTACGCCCCCTGGCGGAGAAGCCATAGAATATTTTAAGAAGAAAATATTCGAAAAGATTTACCGACGTGAGTGGCATCGGTCCATGAAAGAAGTTTTTCAATCGAGATTTGAGAAGCTCAGATTTTAGAGCAAATACATCAGAAGCAAAAAGTAACACTAACGCCTCCTGGTGGTCAAAGTATTATTAACCAAAAATTAGAAATTATATGCAAAACATTTTCCATCATGAGCTGTGCCCGCTAAAGAAAACATTTTTCAAATCTGAGTTTTAGGAGAAGAGATATCCGGGAAAACGTAATTTACTTTTACGCCCCCTAGCGGAAAATCTATACGTAATTTGAAAAGGTAACTATACCTGAAATACTCTTCGACATAAATGGAATAGAAAGATAAAATATTTTTTTCAATCGGATGTTTAGAAGCAAATATGTGGAGTAAAACGTATTTTTGAATTCGACATCATCTGCATTTACGCCTTCTAGCGGTGAAATTATACATCGTAAAAAACAAAAACAAAATGAAAGATCATCATTCGGATATTTGAAGCTCCCTAATGCAAAAATAATTTTTCAAATCGGACTCATAGTTGCAGAGATATCGTGTCTACAGGCTGACGGACAAACCGATAACATGAGCACGATCTTTTTACAAAAGACGTGCTAAAAAAGCACAATGTTCACCACCTTTTGCCTAGGCACGTGGCTGAGGGCAGAACACGGGGTAGACTTCATGAAAATCATTTAGCCGGAGACAAATGGAAATTTATTGTGACTATTTAATGAAGAATTGATCTACCCAAATGACTGTAACAACAAACTGCACATTTACTATCGCAAAAGAGTAGAAAAAGACTTACAAATTTAGTTCTAAGATTCCAAAGAAAGTTTCAGTAAACGGTTCATGTTTATTGGTAGTTTCTCGTACAATGGGACATTAAAGTTAAGAAAAGTTGAAAAAAAAAGTTAAAATAAATTCTGCATGTTACTAAGATAATGTTTTAACCCCTATATTTAAAGAGGAAATACCATTCCTTTATCCACAGAGCCTTCGAAGAGTAGAACTCCATGAGGATAAGGCTGCCAGTCATGCATCCAAATCTACCACTCTATCTTTTGAAAAAAGAGACGGGTATCCTCCAGTCTATACTTTTTGCTCGTATTCCTTAAAAGTCCCCTGATGTGTCACCAACGGACTTTTTTGCGCCTTCGTTTAGCGAAAAAGAGCGCTTTCTAAACGCAGACCTAAAACAATGATTGGACTATGCATAGCAGTGGAACAAACCACCACTACCAATTTTAAACAAGTTAGTAAAATCATGCAATGCATTGATTATAATACGTTTTCCAACATACCAGAAATAATTACTCAAGTTATCACTCAAGTTATGAGAATAATGGCTGTGGAATAAATCTCGGTCCTGTGCCCTGACCTTTGATCCCATTTCGATAATATTCAACAGAACCGATTTGGTATACCTCCGAAATAACATGATAAAGTTTTGTCGCAATCGAAGCATTTTTACGTAAGTTATGATGCATAAGGGCTATGGAATAGATCCCGCTCCTGTGTCCTAACCTTTGACCCCATTTCGCCCATTTTCAAAAGAATTCGTTCCCAGGCAAGACCCTACAACATACTAACATTTCATCCAAATCGAAGCATTTTTACGTAAGTTACGACGCATAATGGCGATGGAAGTGATTCCGCTTCTATGTACTGACCTTTGATCCCATTTGGCCCATTTTCAATAAGGTTTGTCCCCAGGTGGTTTTCTACCACATACTAAAATTTCATCGAAATCGAACCTTTTTTACGTTAGTTATGACGCATAATAGCAGTGGAATGGATGCCGCTCCTATGCACTGACCTTTGACCCCATTTCGTTCACTTTAAATAGGGTACCTTCCCAGGTGATCCCCTACCAGATACTAAAATTTCATCAAAATCGAACGATTGTTACGCGATTTATTGTGCGGACGGACACAATCACACAACGCATGACGTAATGAGGCAGATGGGAATCGCAACCATCGCTCGCCGCAAGTGTGACGTCATAAAACTTTAATAGGATCCACACACAACTCGTGACGTAATGAGACAGATAGCGTGACCGCGCGCCAACATTCTCAAACGCGGCGAGATTGTGACGTCATAAGATTTCTAAGCATTGGTAACGTTAATGGAATAATGGAACAACGCCATCACTAAAAACATTGTAATTCGGGGTGGTTATTTAACCCACTGAACGAATTCTCCTAAAGTCGAGATCAAGCTAAATCGATTTCTAGTACCAGAAAACGGTAGGTTAACGACTTTCATCAAAATTCTTAGAGCTGTTTTCAAAATAAAATGTACATACAAACATAGAAGAATTGCTACTTTAAGGTGGACGTCAAGTAATTTTGCTTCCTATACTTCTTCCTATACCTTCGTTTGCTGATGACATAGTCATTCTTGCAACTATCCCATCAGAGCTGCAGAGTATGATCCAGGAACTTGCTGACAAGAGTAAAGAAGTGGGATTAAAAATGAACTTTCAGAAGACAAAAGTGATGTTCAATGCTTTTACAAGAAATGAAGATTTATCGATTGATGGAGAAAAGCTGGAGATAACAGACACATACGTTTATCTTGGACAGCAGATATCAAGTGATGGTCACATTGATGAAGAAATTAATCGGCGTACAAAACTTGCCTGGAGAGCTTTTGGAAGAAACAGCATAATTTTCAAGAGCAATATGCCATTATGTCTTAAAAGAAAAGTGTTTGATCAATGCATCCTTCCAGTGCTTACGTATGGTGCAGAGACGTGGACCTTAACTAAAAGAGACATACAAAGGCTGCAGACAACTCAAAGAAGCATGGAGAGGTGCATACTTGGTGTAACCAGGAGAGATAAGAAGAGGAACTCGTGGATCCGAAAAATGACAAGAGTGGAAGACATCATGATCAGAGTTAAATCCCTGAAATGGCAATGGGCTGGACATACTGCCAGAAGGACAGATCATCGATGGACAGCCGAAATTTTAGATTGGATTCCAAGGGACAGGAATAGACCCAGAAGAAGACCACATGGGAGATGGGTGGATGAAATTCGAAAGTATGCAGGGGTGACATGGAGGAGACTGGCACAAGACAGACCGTTGTGGAGGAAACTTGGGGAGACCTTCGTCCAGCAGTGGATTGATAATGGTTGACAATGATGATGATGATGACTTTCCAATGGAAAAACTTCTGTACACATTTTCTTCACAATTAATGCGTTCCCAAGGATGATAATTTGAACATCGATTAAAATATCTTCATTTTATAACTTGCAATACTTAATATTTTCTAAACCATAACCGTAATTATGCAATCCAACATTTTTTTGCCCACTGACGTCATCAAAGTACAGGTCGCGCCATCTTTTCTCTGGTTTCAACACAACCAAAGGAGAAGTTATTGATTTTTAATATGATTATGGTTATGTTTTAGAACATATTAAGTTTTCCAAGTTATAATATGAAGTTATTTTAATCGATGTTCAAATTTTCATCCTTGGGAACACATTAATTGTGAAGGAAATGTTTACAAAACTTTTTCTATTGGAAGTGTAGGAAGCAAAATTACTTGACGTCCACCTTAATAATATGGGATAAGGGCAATGGAAAGGATCGCAATGCTATCTATGTCCTGACCTTTGACCACATTTTGTCCATTTTCAATAGGGTTCGTCCCCAGGTGGTCCCCTACTACATACTGAAATTTCATCGAAATCGAACCATTTTTACGCAAGTTATTGCGCATGAGGGCAATGGAATGCATCCGGATCTTATATCCTGACCTTTGACCCCACTTCACCCATTTTCAATAGGGTTCGTCCCTAGGTGGTCCCCTACCACATAGTAAAGGTTCATTGAAATCGAACCATATTTACGCAAGTTATGGCGCATAAGGGCATTGGAATGATTCCGCTCCTACGTCGTGACCTTTGACCCCGTTTGTCCCATTTTCAATAGGGTTCGTCACTTGGTGGTCCCCTACCACATACTAAAATTTCATCGAAATTGAACCATTTTTACGCCAGTTATCGTGCGGACGGACGGACGGACAAAGCTGGAGCATATACGCTTCTTCAACCTGCGGTTGGAAAGCGTAAAAAAGGTCCTGTTATCTTGGAAATCTAGATGAAGGTTAATACTCCAGAGAAACTGCTATCAGATGTAACATTTAAAAGAGGAATTATTTTATTTTATACACGAATTATATTGCAGTAAAATTGCTGTAAAAATGTGTTGAACATCCTCTGTAGAGCCATTGCCCGAAAGTTGACCTGTTTAGGCACTAACGACAAAAACAAATCTTTTGTTGGATGTCGCTCTTTCTTCTCGCTAAAATTAACTTGATTAATTTTCCAGCTGGGGCATGTAAAAGCAAAATAAATAAATACGGTGGATTTAGAATCCAATTCACTTATTGTTATATGGATTGAAGAATGAATACCGGTGTATTGTAGACCCTGTATTGCAGTCTGTTAAATCATACAAAAAATCATAACGGATATTTCTATATTTTTATTGATAGTCTGCTTCGGCCTACGGCTGCACAAAGGCAACCGTATTTTTCTTCATTTGTCAGTCTCTAGATAATCCATTCTCTTAGTACAAGTTCTTTTTTACCTCATGTGTTCGGGTTTTTCTCTTTCCCAGTGCAGTGTTCCGTACTGTCGGACAGTCTTCTATCTTCTCTTTGAGCTAGGTTCCTTACCTATTTCCGTTTCATTAGTTTCGCGAGCATCACTGCATTTTCTGCTCTATTATGTTGCCTTGCTCACGTAATTCTTTCCCTATCCTTCAAAATTATGACTAATGTTATTTTTTCCATCTTTCTTTGTGCAACTTGTATTTTTCTGGACTGTTTAACATTTCTTGTTTATGTCTCTTCGGTTTACGTATAATCTACACGTACGGATTGATAGAAAGCCTTTATTTTGAAAGGTATACCAAAAACAAAAGGTCAAGCGTATATCGCTTAATTTTACGAAACCAATTCAGTATTACAATACAATATAACACAATCATTTTATTGCACACATTTAAAACTTACAGTTATATGAAAATGCAATACACCAGGAGGAATCTGAACACATTGGTTGTAAGGCGATTCCTCCTATCAGATGTAAGAAAAGGAATAAAACATATGGCATATATGAAAGCAAGTAAGATGGTTATAACAGAAGCACCACTGTTAGCAGCATGCTTGGAACTACAATTTAATGATAGGGTTGAAATTCATTATGGAGATCAGGGTGATTTACAATGTAATTTCGCAGAGACAAGGAAAACTTTTTGATATCTTCCAAAGATCTGATGCTCTCTGGGAGATTATTCCATAGGATAATGGCTTTATACAGTATTCTATTTAAGCCATGATTAAGTCTAACACACGACTGACATAATTTGTTGTTAGCAACAGATCTGGTGAAGATAGAGTAATCCAGATATTTGATGTCAGACTGAAAAATAGGAAGTTTAAGATGCATTATTTTAAAACACATTATACCTAGTTTCAAGGTAAAAAAACTCATGATTTTTTAGAATATTTAGTTTTAGAAATAATGGTTTTGAATGAGACATGTAATCTGTGCTCAGCATATAGCGAACAGATTTCTTCTGTAATTTGAGCAAGCATAACTTATTGTTTGCACTTATATTTGAATACCAGGATTCCAGACAATAGGAGAGATGGGTATAAATAAAAACATAGTAAAATGTTTTTTAGGACATTGATAGGGAAAAGATGCTTTATTTTACCAAGCAAGCCAACCTGTAAGGAAACATTTTTTAAAACAAACTGAACATGCATATTCCAGTTAAAGAATTCATCAAACCAAACACCAAGATACTGAACTTTGTCCACAATTTTAAGGGGGAGATCATTAATCTTGACTGGAAAGTTATTTATGTCCTCTCTTTTATGAACGTTTCGGAAATATACGGCGTTGGTTTTTAGAATATTAAGTGATAATTTGTTAGAGCATAACCAATGAGATAAATTTGATAGATCATTATTGATCGTCATCTGTAACTTACGCTAATCATGATATTTTTGAAAAATGACAGTGTCATCAGCGTATAGCAAAGCATGAGTTGATTGCAGGCACAGAGGAAGGTCATTAATATATAACAGGAACAGTAACGGTCCCAATACCGAACCTTGAGGCACTCCACAAGCAGACCTAGAAAAAAAGAGGTTGCTTAAAGCAACCTCTGTAACGTACCAGGAGATGTGATGTACCTGCCAGAAGGACGCACACTACATAAAGGCAGATAGGAATCAGAATAAAACGTCCGCGTAGCTCAATTGGTAGAGTGACTTATTCCGGAATGAGGGGATCCGGGTTCGAATCCTGGCGTGGACAGAAATGACGGAGAAATTTACTTCGTGATACCTCTTTTTTTCTAGGTCTCCGTTAATTTCCGATATTTATCCTAGAATTTGTTTCTGCTGTGGTTCGGAGTAAGTGCGACACTTCTATTGTATCTGCTTCGCATTACTTTTTTTATACATGAACACATCTGAATGGGTAGAGGAACGGGCTTCTGAACAATGGTCCGAGCTTGTTCAGATTCGAGCCGCAGATGACTCCCTATGTCCCCTTTTAGCAGTATTGCTGTTATATCAGTAGATCCCCTGATTTTAGCTCCTGTATGCTGATCTACTGATAGATGTTCGCAAATTTTATATACATGTATATATTTCGGTTTTAAGTGAACCTCCCGAATTTTATCTTATGAAACCTTCATATGTTGGGTTCCCAGGCCGATTTTGGAAAAATGATCTCATGATAACATTCGCCAGTTCATTATAATTGTCATTATTATATCTGAGGTACAGAGACTTATTGCTGCTCGCCAGGGTTCGCGGGTGGCCTAGTGGGCAACGTTCGTGACTGCCAGGGAAAGGACTTCAGGTTCAATCCCAGGCAGGTACGAACGCTCGATCCACTAAATATCCGCCGTGCGTCGGATGGGCACGTTAAGCCGTCGGACCCCGCGTACTGGTCCCCCGGTAATAAATAAGGGCGTCTTCCTCCCCCTTTCTACTTCACTTCCGTGTCACTTACCTATCGGGCACTCTAGCCCAAATCTCCTAGCTTCCTATTTCTAAAGGTTGTTTAAGACCTGGGGTCAGACACTCCCTTCCTAAAATCCTCTACATATGATCATTTGCTACTCGCCAGAATTATTATTTTTGTTATAATGCCTTATCTGTGCAAAGCTGAGGATTTTTACCATATCTTAAGTTTCAGGTTGGGGAATATCTAAATTATTGAAAGGTAAACTTATAAATTAAATAATTAGCCAAAGATGAAAGGACTTTTTTATTATAATTAACTGTGTGAATATGCTGTTAGCACAGAAGTTGGCGGCTGTGCGGGAATGCAGAATTTCGAGTTCCTTTCAAGCAAAAACATTCCCCTTCCTACAATATTGTTCAGGAAAATTGAATATGGAATATCATATGGGTCTCCACAATTGCCCAATAACTTTAATTTATCAGAATAAAGCTGTTTTTGATCACCAGATAACCCGCTGAGGTTGTCCATGTAATGCATCGTTGCCGCCCCGGTGGTGCAGTGGTCAAAGCAATGGCCTCTGATCATTCGTCCGAAAGGGGCCCGGGTTCGAATCCCGGTGAGGCATGGACGTTGTGTTTGTCTTACGGCACTGGCTCTCTCCCTTCCCTGGAACCAGTGACCCTAAATTAGCGACGGGCGACTGCTTATAGCCCATTGAGTTGCTCACGGTGGTCGTTAAACCTTCAATAAAAAAAAAAATGCATCTTTGATCTCACGTGTACACCAGTTGTTCTGTAAGAAAGCAGCAGACGAAAAAGTAACGCGGACCGCGGTTTTGTGACGTCAATGCACACTGTCTGTACTTCCAATGGAAAAACTTCTGTACACAATTTATTTACAATTAATGCGTTCTGAAGGATGAAAATTTGAACAACGATTAAAATAGCTTCATTTCATAACTTGCAATACTTAATATTTTCTAAACCATAACCGTAATTATGCAATCCAACATTTCTTTGTCTACTGACGTCATCAAAGTACAGGTCACGCCATCTTTTTTCTGGACAATTAATGCGTTCCCAAGGATGATAATTTGTACATCGATTAAAATATCTTCATTTTATAACTTGCAATACTTAATATTTTCTAAAACATAACCATAATTATGCAATCCAACATTTCTTTGTCTACTGACGTCATCAAAGTACAGGTCGCGCCATATTTTTTCTGGTTTCAACACCACCAAAGGAAAAGTTATTGATTTTTAATATAATTATGGTTATGTTTTAGAAAATGTTAAGTATTCCAAGTTTTAATATGAAGTTATTTTAATCGATGTTCAAATTTATATACATTAATTGTGAAGGAAATGTGTACAAAAGTTTTTCCATTGGAAGTATAGGAAGCAAAATTTCTTGACGTCCACCTTAAAGAGTGATTTGCTGAGCCACTGGGAAGTTTTTCTTCATTTGTTAAGTTTGTGAGGTGTGCTATTGTCTGTTCGCTTTGTGCCCAGCAATTTATATTTAAGTATGGTCGTAACGCAAATTTGACAAGATACCTGCACCATTCTTTGTTTTAGTTAAACTAGTTACTTGTTAAATGAAACAAAGAAATCTTTAGAGATTAGTAAGCTTAAGATTTTGTAAGATGAATCAGAGGTGGTGGTCCGATTTTTTATTCCTTTTAAATGTGTATTTTATTTTTCCACACGTATTTGTTGTACATTTTAAAGTCCTGAGTTACATCGAAAAATAAAAAAAAAATAGGAAATAACTATCATTTAGATCCTGACTCCAGTAAAGGTAGAGAACTAAAGCCGCGAAACCAAATGCTGTGTTTATTTATCCCACAAGACGAGAGTGCACCTCATGCAGACATAATTTACACAGAAAAAATATCTTCTTCTCTGAGAAATATAATTATCAGAGAGAAAGGATAGTGCACAAATAGCCGATGTACATATAGTTAATCAGCAAATTTCAACAGGTATCTATAATAGTCCTATCACAAGATATGCACTTAATAACTACGACAATGCGACAAAATATTCAAATGTTTCAATGGGTGCAATTATTAAACTTGTTTTTGAGATACTTTTCTGAAATTTTGTGGCAGGTACTCCGTTTAAAATGTTGTGAAATTCCAGGGAAAGGTAAGGAAATAAGTTAATTAACCACATCAAAATTTAGAGAGAAACTGAAAAAGAAACCAAATGAAATAAAATTATGCTTTTGTTTTTGGAAAATGTATACGTTTAAAAGGAGCAACAAAGGAGGAGTTTGCTGAAATACTTTGTGAGCCCCAAATTTTGCAAAACGCTTCAAATTAGTAAAAATGCTATTAAACAATTACGTTTACAAAAAATGAATAACTCAGGAGCTCTTGTTTGCTACACCAATAAAAAATAACCAAAACATTACGTTTACAAAAAATGAGTAACTCAACAGCTTTTATTTGCAACACCAATAAAAATCTATTAAAAGATTATGTTTACAAAAAATTGAGTAACTCAGCAGCTTTTGTTTGCAACACCGGGAAAAAGGACTTTCTTTTTCAAAGAAACCCCAAGAAAAGTTAAGGAAATACATAAATTAATCACATCAAATTATTTTAATCATGCCATATTCACCAACTCTGTATTGTAGTGTCACAATATAAAAGGCTTCTCCAAATGCTGTAGTAATATTGATGGCTGATAGTTTGCTACCTGATGATAATTTTAAACAAACTAATATTAAAAATAAGAGTAGGAATAAGTTCTTTCTTGAAGGAATAAGTCTCAGACAATTGATTCTTATGGAAAATTTCATTATTAAACAGAAACAAGAAGAATACCCAGGCGCTATGAAGTAGTGAAACATAAATTGTGTTTTGAAAAACGGCAGAATATTCCGATTCAGAATTGTATCATACGAAGAAAAACAGTTAAATGGTCATAAACCAAGGAAATTAATTTCAAATTAATCAAACTAAAAGAAATCAAAAAAGAAACGCTGTTGATAAAACAGAAAGAAAAAAGAAGAAATCAAATGAAATGAAATTCTACTTAAGGGAACGCTAACAAGATTATGTCAGACAGAAATGCAGAAGAATCGAATTCCTTACTGTAAGGAAACATACCACAGGAGTTGAATGACGTTATTAGATCTGATACGCAAGAGTGCTACTGCAAATTAATGTGATTAAGGAAAGAGCACGAAAAAATAGAGAAAAGTATAAAGAGGTCTGCCAGCAAGAACCCTTCACGTTCGCAGGTGATCTTATTGAGAAGCACGAAGCATGGAGTCCAGAATCTCCCGAATGAACGAAAAAGTTAAAATAGCAGCAAGTGACTTGTGTGAAATGAAAAAGTTAAAATATAATTTGTATCTGCCTGAATGAGGAAATTAAAATAACGGAAAATCTGTCTGAATGAGAAATTAAAGTAGCGGAAAATCTACCTGAAAAAGTTAAAATAGCGGTAAGGGAATTGCCTGAATGAAAATATTGAAAAGAATCTGAATTTGCTTGAATGAGAAAGTTAAAATAGGATCTGAATCTACCTGAATCATAAATAGCAATACGCGGATCTGCCTGAATGAAAAAGTTAAGATAGCAGTAAGTGAATGAAATGAAAATGCTAAACAGAATCTGAATCTGCCGGAATGAGAAAGATAAAATAGTCAGAATCTTCCTGAAAGAGAAAGATAAAATAGTCAGAATCTTCCTGAAAGAGAAAGTTAAAATAATCCAGAATCTGCCTGAAAAAGAAAGTTAAGATATAGCAGTCAGTGAATCTGCCTGAATGAGAAACGTAAATTAGCGGAAAATCTGCCTGAATGAGAAACTTAAAATAGAGAAAAATCTGCCTGAATAAGGAACGTAAATTAGCGGTAAATCTGCCTGAATGAGAAACTTAAAATAGAGAAATATCTGCCTGAATAAGAAAGTTAAGTTAGCATCAGGAGCCAATGAAAGGAAAAAACATAGAAAAATGTTACATGGAGGAAGAAATTTAAAATATAATCAGAATCTGATTGAAGGAAAAAGTTAAATACTGCCAGAATCTACCTGAAAAAGAAAGTTAAAATATAATCAGAATCTGCTTGAAAGTGAAAGTTAAATTAGCATCAGGAGCCAATGAAAGAAAAAACATAGAAAGGTGTTACATGGAGGAAGAAATTTAAAATATAATCAGAATCTGATTGAAGGAAAAAGTTAAATACTGTCAGAATCTACCTAAAAAAGAAAGTTAAAATATAATCAGAATCTGCTTGAAAGTGAAAGTTAAAATAGAATCAGAATCGGCCTGAAAATGAAAGTTAAAATGGAATCAGAATCTGCCTGAAAATGAAAGTTAAAATATAATCAGAATCTGCTTGAAAGTGAAAGTTAAAATAGAATCAGAATCGGCCTGAAAATGAAAGTTAAAATGGAATCAGAATCTACCTGAAAATGAAAGTTCAAATACCAGTAAGTGAATAGTTTAAATTCTCATTCAGGTTTTAAGTTTAAATAGAATCTGAATCTCTATGAATGAGAAATGTAAAATAGCAGTAAGTAAATTACCTGAATGAGATAGTTAAAATAGATACTGAATCTGCCTAAACGGGAAAGTTAAAATAGCAGTAAGTGAGAAGAAAGTTAAAATGGCCTGAATAAGGAAGTAAAACTAGAATTTGAATCTGCCTGAATGAGAAAGTTAAAATAATAGTAAGTGAATTTAAATATGACATGTCACATGATGTGGAAGAAATCTGTTTGTGTCTATCCGGATGGACAAATTAGTCGGCAACGATGGGATAGCAAGGAAGTGCATATTAAGGTTAATAAGGAAATCAACTTTTATTTATTCCTTTTGTTTCTAAGAATGTGACGTATACCTCTATTTTACCTTGCGTTTGTTTTCTTATGTAAATTTCATTACTTCTTGATTAAACATTTCGTCACTTATCGGCTCATTATTTCCCCGAACAGTTTAGCAACATTGGCAGAGAGTCTTAGCAACATAAAATTACTGCACTGAATGTGAACTGCAGAACGCATATTTGTGGAGATGTAGAGAGATTACGAATAGACTGCCAAGTGTTGAATTGCGACGGAGATTAAAGTCTAGTTGATATATTATATCAAACAGGCTTTTAACGAATACGTACTCTTGTGACATGATTGAAATCTGTCTAGATACCTGCAATATATGCTGTGTCAGACGATTATTTTGATATTCTTTTAACTAACCGAACGTGGAACAACAAAGGATGAAATTATGGTTATATGAGGCCCGTTCGAGAAAGACTTGCTCGGAAATTAATCAACATGTAACCTGAACTACATATGGCTGTGGTCCTTTAGAAAGTAATCTTCTCCGAATACAATGCTCCTTTCCAAACGTCGCTGCCACTCCGGAAAGACTTGCTGGAAGCCATCTTTCTGCATCCCTTACAGAGTCACCTCTGAAGCTTTGACTACCTTTTTTGTTGTCAGTGGAGAAAATAAATGTTTAATGGCTTGTTTGGGAAATAAAAAATAGCAGTACCTACAGTACTGCTTTTTTTCAATAATTTTATTAATTTTCGGAATGGAATCAAATTTTGAGTCTATCCGTGCGATAGTTTGGAATGTTTAGAATGATTTGAGCCACTTAAATTAAATATTCTGACAATAATTTAGCTGGTAATGTCAACAGAACTGTCGGCGTTGCTGACTTTTGATTCCAAAATAAGTCGTTTGTCCACTGACGTCATCAATTTACTGGTCGCGCCATCTGTTAACTGGTCTCAACTTTCCCCAAAACTATTGATTTTGAATATAGCTATGGTTAAGTTTTAACAAATATTAAGTATGCTATGCTATCATTTAAAGTTATTTTTATTAATGTTCAAATTTTCATCCTTGGGAATACATTAATTGCGAAAAAAAAATATCTACAGAAGTTTTTAACATTAGGCAGAGTTTTCAGGTTTCAACAACCTTAAAGAAAGGATGTAAGAAATACACCAGGTTGACAGAGACCACTATCTCCTCACAAAAAATATGGCGCAAAAGCATCAGAAGAAATCCATAGTCTGGTAGGAAATACACAACTGACATCGCTACGAATATTTTAAAATGAGTTTCTGAGGACACTGATTCATTTGTGGTAGGCGAAACATCGCTAATCTGATGAGGATGTTGATTTAAACTATTCATTAAAATCAAACTGACAGGCATCACGTCCGAAAATAGCATATTATATTTTATAAAGATTTAACAAACCACTGAAATAGAAAACTTTTACGCAATTATCAAGTACACAAATCTTTCTGAACAGCGTTTAAAAACTGTGTGCAGACTAAGGTTAAATTATATAGCAGTGGCTTTAAGTTTGAAGTTTATGCTGCTGAACTATGCTTACCTATGCATCTGATTGTGTTCATAATGAGTTTCATGAACCTGTATAATAATATATCAAATCGCCAAGGAAAAGAATCAATGTGATAACTTACAAAGAGTTCCACGTCTTTACTTGTCCACCACTGAAACGACAGGTCACTCATACACTATATTCATTAACTCTTCAACAACAATTCTGGGTAACATAGATCTCGACGCTGTAACGTATAACTCTAAATTAATTAACCTTCCCTTCGAGTTTCTATGTTCCCATGTAAATTTTGATTTCTCCTCATTAAATATTTTCTGACTTAACGTCACAGGATTTCGCCCAACAAGCATTTCAAAGCTGGTGGCCTGAGGGTGGATCAAATTTCATTCAAAGATAAATAAAGCTAGGAGCAAAATTTTAAAATTCTGAGATGCAGAGAGAGAGTTGATATTCAGAGATTTATGTGCGGAGTACATAAGAGAGCTGTGCATTGAGTATAATTTAGAGATCTATGTTGATCACAGATGTTTCATAGCGAGCTATAAGCCATGAATGTTATAACTTGCTGAAATTTATAGTTTGAAGTTGGAAATGCTTCAATTCTGTAAGCAGTTGATTACGACGGAGTATTGTGTGTGCAAAACTATAAGTTGTCGTTTAAGTAACCTTAAAGCGACATGCTTCCACAACCAGTTAAACCCAGTAATTCTATAACACATACACTACTGTTTGTTAAAATTGCAGCCTCATGAAGGACTGCTGGTATTAGCTTGAAATTTACAGGATATGTACATGATGTTGATTACTTCGCCGAAAATCACTTGATCGAAAGGTGCATTTCACCGAAAGGTCACTTCACCTAAAAGTTCATTTCATCGAAAGGTCACTTCACCTGAAATTTCATTTCACCGAAGGATTGCTTTACCTAAAAGTTCATTACATCGAAATATCATTTCACAGAATGGTCAGTTTATCGAAAACTTAGAATTTTGTTGTTAGAGATCTGTTGGAGTGCGGTGCGGGTTTTTGAAATACTGGCCACCTAAACATTATCGAATTGTATAAAAAATACACTTTTAATTTCTATGAAAGACCTCCACATGAGTAGGTTTTTCGAAATACAACATTAATTATAAGGCTTAGATCTGTTCCTTTTTGTCAAATTTTAATCCTCCGAGCTCATATACATAAGGGTTACATAGCCAATCAAGTAAATAATGTTCCACTTTTACTCAAGCACAAAACATAAATGTTTTGACCGTAGGCCTAGATGGAGGCCATTTTAACAGATTTTAACCTTACTCATATTCATAAGTATTACATAAAATGTAAAGTAACTTTTTATGTAAACCTTATGAACATAAGCACGCACGGTTAAAATTTGCTCAAAAAGCCTAGGCCGAGACATAGGGTCCTAAAATTGATTCTTTTTGCCTGAAAAAATGTGCAACATTAATAACTTGACTTTTTATGTAAACCTTATGAACATGAGTTCGTACGATTAAAATTGGGTAAGAAGGCCTAAGCTATAGCCTAGGGACCTAAAGTTGATTATTTTTGTCTGAAAAAATGTGCAACATTATTAATTTTACCTTTTATGTAAACCTTATGAACATGAGCACTGAACATGACTTTGCCGCCCCGGTGGCGCAGTGGTCTAAGCGATGGCCTCTGATCATTCGTCCGAACGGGGTCCGGGTTCGAATCCCGGTGAGGCATGGATGTTGTGTTTGTCTTACGGCACTGGCTCTCTCCCTTCCCTGGAACCAGTGACCCTAAATTAGGGACGGGCGACTGCTTATAGCCCATTGAGTTGCTCACGGTGGTCGTTAAATCTCCAATAAAAAAAAACATGACTTTTATGTAAACCATATGAACATGATTAAAATTTGCTAAAAAGGCCTACGCCAAGGCCTAGGAACTTAAAAATAATAATTTTTGTCTTAAAACTAAATCTTTGAGTTTTCTGTGACACGGAGAAATCAAAAGTGCAGTTTGAGTATGATCCTCTACCGTTTCGGTGGTCTGTCTGCCGAACTTGCACCATGCTTCAACAGATCCTGTAATGAAATCCAGTGCTTTCGATTAACTGACCCTTCGGTGAAATGACCTTTCCATGAAATGAACTTTTAAGTAAAGAGACCTTTCGGTGAAATGAACTTTTCGATCAAGTGATCCTTCGGTGAAATGTACCTTTCAATCAAGTGACCCTTTGGTGAAATGAACTTATCGATCAAGTGATCTTTCTGTGAAACAATCCTTTCGGTTAAGTGATTTTCGGTGAAGTGACCCTTCGATGAAGTAAACGTCGGGCAAATGAACCAGACCCAATGTTGGGACATACGAATGATTTAAATGTCAGTGAAAATGCACATCCGGTTTTGGAAATGCCCTTTCAGAACTGAGCGGGCATGGGTAAAAGGAGCTGGCTTAAACGAGATGTTGTAATCAGTGAAGAGCTGACACTGAATCGAAAGGGTGTTTCTTGGGTGATTATGCCCTGTCGTCGAAGAAGGACGCATTATTAGCACCTGATGGACTTTAGGCGAGGAAGGATTGTTGGGATGTGAGAAGCTGGATATTAGTACCGCAAGATTGCAAGGCTCACGGGATGAAATGTTAGTGTACCTTAACGCGAACGTGACGTCACTCGACAGATGCGGCTCGGACGCACAGAATTCTGGGAAAAGTACTGTAACATTGCCAGGCTGCACAGGATGACAGAAACCTCTACCATTGTTCACATGTCAGCCTTTGTTCTCCAGAGCAGTTTGACGCCTTCTGTTTAACAAAAGACTGCTCGCTAGCATCACATAGCTGTGCAGTTATGTGATCCTCAACAACAGATGCTTCAGTCTGCAGTCCCATACAGCACAAAACGTTTCAGATATGTATCAATAATATTACACTCTCTCATTTTCGTTACACTTTCAGAGATATCTTACAATTACGTTTCAGCAACATCTATTTTGGAACATAACTAACTATTTGTACATTACGGTTACGTTAAAATAGCGTTCACCCATACTACTGTTTTATAGTTTCCAATGTACATAATTGCTACCTTGATGTTACATTCCGGATATATTTAAGATTTTTGGTTTGGCAACGGCGTGGATGCGCATGCGCATTAATGCCATTTCACTGATGCACTCTCGTAGTCGTATTTCTATGTGCTCCTGGTATATTCTTTGGTGATAATGTCGTACTCGAGTTAGCTAGTTAGTTAATTTAATATTTAATCCTTTTTTTTTGTGTGATTCAAAATTATCTGAAAGTAAGTAATTGTTTTGATTATTACAATTTTTAAATTCTAAAAAGCATTTTATAAAATCTAAGTAGATGGCTGTGTTGTTGTATTAGTATACTGCACCAGCATGTTTTGTTTTTTTTACTTGAAGCTGAGAAATTTCATATTGGGAGGTATTTAGAGAAATGACGAATTTGCTTTTCTTTCTTTTTTTCGCTGAAATATAGTCTATTCCACATGTTTAATAGAAATTCGACACCCTCATTTGGGACGGATATTCATTTCCTTTGTTATCAATATATAAATGCCGCCACTGTTCCCAATGGACAGCGGACTGCTTTGAACCTGTGAAAACGGAAACAATTCGTAATACGACTGTTGTTGCTTTTGAAACAGCTGTTGAGTGCAATATTTTTATTGTGATTTTACAAAGTTTATTAAAATTATAATGTTCAACGTAGTAAATATGAAACAGTAATAGGATGGTGTCACAAATATCTTTCAAATACGTAACAGTAATGTAACGAAGTTACAAATATCTTTCAAATACGTAACAGTAATGTAACGAAGTTACAAATACCTTTCAAATACGTAACAGTAACATGAAGTTGGTATGTTGAAGTTACAGAGACTTTTCCCTGTTACGTATCGGTTATGTTTCAGAGTTTTGTAACGTTTGAGGACATTTTGACGTACCCGTAAGGTTTCTGAAACATTACTGTTACATTGCGCGACGTATCTGAAAATTCTCAATGTTTCAGTGCTACGTACTTGTAACGTATACGAAATATTCTGTGCTGTGTGTGAGCGGGGTTTTGAACACAGATTTTAGCATGATTGCCGACAGGTCGCATTTTCGGACGAGTCATGATTCAAATTGATGAACCATGATGGTCTCATACGTGTTCGACGACATCGTGGTGAACGGCGTTGGAAGACATTTTGACGTAACCGTAAGATTTCTGAAATATTATTGTTACATTGGGCAACGTATCTGAAAATTCTCAATGTTTCAGTGCTACGTACTTGTAACGTATACGAAATATTCTGTGCTGTGTGGGATTGGGGTCTTGAACACAGATTTTGGCATAATTGGCGACAGGCCGTGTTTTCAGATGAGTCACGATTCAAATTGATGAACCAGGATGGTCTCATACGTGTTCGACGACATCGTGGTGAACGGCGCCTTGCAGCGTGCAATTTGTAGCGTCATACCACTCCAGCGCCAATCGTCGTAGTTTGGTGCGCCATTGAGATAAATTCGCGATCTCGCCTGATACGAAATGGCGGAACACTCAATAGCTACCGGTACATCAGGGATGATTTAGAGGCGGAGGTTATACACTTCCTTCAGAGTAGTCTTGGCGCTATATTTGAGCAGGACAATGCTCGGCGACATGGGGCCTGGATTGCCCAAGACCTCTTCCGTACGTGATAGAAATCGCTTGTTCCCTTGCCTGCACGCTCACCGGATATGTCCCCGATTGAACATGCGTGGGATATGGTAGCTAAGCGACTGGCTCGTCAAGCGCCTCCACCAGTCACCACAAACGAACTCTGGTCTTCCATAGAAGCAGCTTGGCAGGCTATGCTCCAGGACGATATCAAAAACGTCTTGCATTCAATGCCACGTCGTGTCATCATCATCATCATTAGTGTTCTATCTTTTGATAGGTCCAATGGTAACTCAACAAGTTATTTTCCTCCAGTTTACTATGTCCCTTGTTTCCTCCTTCAATACTTGGTACTTTCCTGTGCCCATGATAAACATCATTAGTCGTCTCCTTTCTCTTGGTCGCTTTCCTTCAATTTTCCCTTCTATCATTCTTTTCAATAAGCTGTCTCCTTTTGACGCATGTTCTATCTAGTTATCTTTTCTTTTTATTATGGTCTTTAGAATATTCCTTTCTTCCTAAACTCTTTGCAACACTTCATCTTTGGCAGGGGCGGTTCGTCATTAGGGGCCAATGGGGCCGGGCCCCACCTAAAAATTTCTATTTCTAGAATTTTTTTTTTTGCCCTGATTCTTATTCTTTCTCTTAACTAAATGGTGATAAAACTTTCCCTTCAGAAATCATTACACAAGGTAAAAGTTTCCTTCAAAAACGAAAAACTATTCCCTGAGAAAAGAGATCACGTTCAGTGTGAGGTTATTGGTGCCAGCTCGAACAGGCCCCAGTAACATCTCTACGCAAGTGAAGAGGGGACGATTTCCTCCCCGTCTCATTCAGTATGAAGACCTACATACAGCACTGTCTTAACCGCGTGTGCAAAAAAAGCTGTGGGGCCAGATGAAACATCCGGGAGAGCATCCATTTCCTTAACGCCGTGGGTTGACAGAGAAGCTTACCCCGGCCAAGTTCAAGGGTGGCGGGAGGGTTTCAAATGTCGTAGCAAAGTTCAGTTAGTTGTTTTTTCTGTGTGTGTCTCTCTCGGTGATGTGTTGTTCCTTCGTGTCGTGACTTTTTTGCTTGTCGAGTACAATGAATGGAGTGGATATTTTGTTAAAATCTCCGTTCTTTGCTTTAAATCTGGAAGAAAAGCTTCACTTAAAAAAACTCAGTGCTTATCACCCCAAGAATTTTTAGTTTGAGCTTCACTTAAAAAATCTCGGTGCATATCAGCCCAAGAATTTCAGTTTCCAAGAGTATTAAGTTTACAAAGCGCTTTGCAGAACTAATTTCAGTTTTAACTGGGATGATTTCCTACATTAAAAATAAATAAATAAATGAGAAAACCTATATGTATAATTTGCACATGAGTACATAAATGTTTTTAGGTTATACAAGTTCTTTAAAAAAAAAAGGTCAAGCTCTTCAAATAATGCAAATGGTAGTATGGTACTCATTCTATATGGGACGAAATTCATGAAACATTCCCTCCCTGCATATATTTGGAGTTATTATTTTTTCACTACATTTTTTTATCCTGTGATTATTCCTCAGTTGAGAAATCTGAAAGAACACAAAGCACAACTAACATAAATTAATGCTCATATGTTTAAAGGTAAACATTTTATTTAAGGAGTTTTAACATTTTTCTGTTAATAGTTATGCATTCTATTCTGAGGAAATTTTTTTCGTGTGCAATACAATAGTTGACACATTCCTACCTGATTTGGGCAGTATTGTGAGCCAAAGGGCTAAATAGAGGCAGAGTAAAGGAATCTTGGGGGTGGGGTGGGGGTGGGGGGTCTGAATAGGCGGCCTAATAATGACAGTTTTTTTTTCATTGTTTGACTTCGGTTACTGGCCCCACCTGTTTCAGTTGCCACGAGCCGCCACTGATCATTGGTAATTTTTTCAATCGACTTTATTTTTTCCCACGTCACGTAAAGGCTGCTATTGTTGCTCTAGGTGTCTTTAATACTGATCCTTGAAGTGAAAAAACCTTGCATAGCCATACGAATGTAATCATTTGCTCCTGTAACATGAGAAATATGTGATATAAATTTCATTTGAATAGCGCGACTCTTTCTTGGTGTTGCAATTTTCACAAACAGTAGAGTATAAATCGCTGTAACTGTCTTGTATATGTAAATCTCTCAACAATTGCACATGAAATCTATCGTTTAACTCCCACTCTGCGTATCATGCATTTCTGCCTCTTGTATCTCTCTCTATATATATACATTCAATGCTTACATTATATGCTGCTCCAACTTGACTTACCGTAAGTGATGCTAGAATTGAAAGATTCTTCAGGAAGTAACTTGTCTTTCCATCAGAAAGCGTGTAAAGATACGAAACTAAATTCGCATAAGAAAACAGAAACTCAAAGGTAAAAGTTCATTAGTTATACATGACAGCTGTATCCATAATTTCGAATTAAAATCAAGATTAATACAAGAGATAAAATGTAAATATACTCTTCCTTCTCAAAATTATAACGATATCAACGGCAAATAAAATTAAAATAAATTATTGTAATCACTCATGTGCTTATTCTTTTCGTGGTGTAAAGAAACACTCTTTCTTCGAATCGCTTCTTTGACAATTTAATTCGTGCCTCGCTTTCGACGCAGAGAGATTCATTAATTCGATCCGCTTTAAGATAACCAATGAAGTTAAATTTCTCTTTATTTATGTCTTTTGCTTCTAAATGCTACACAAAAGTGTGACTCGTGTTTTTCAAGATAAAGCAAGAAAAAAAGACGTCTTTGGTGCACTGTCACTTTTCGTGCTTGAAGCGGCATTTTGTCCAATAGGCTAATAATCAGTGATGGAAACATGATTTTTGAAACAAAAGATGATTAATGCCGGTCTACATGGAAGAAAAGAACAGCGTTTTCTTTTAAAGAAAAAAGAAAGTCTAACGTTTGAACATTAAATTCCAGTGATAGATCACTTCTATTTTGAAAGTTGCGAAAAAAGTTTAGGTCTTAAAAAATATGCGGAATTATCGGGGGTTTTTTTAATCCCTGGAACTAAGGAAACGCTGTGCTTGCATTCTCCTCATTATTTCCATTAATTTTAATTGCGATCATGGATAAACTGGAAAGAAAAAGAAGCTGGTCTTCATGAATAAGCAAATTCTCCCACAGGAGGCAGAATACCCTACATTAAATCGCCTGCAATTTTCTAGTATTCACTTTCAAATATGTTTCTTTCTAACTATCGCCTACCACTTTCTAGCATTAACTTCCAAATATATGTTTTTCTACCAATTGCCTATCACTTTCTAGTATTCATTTTTAAATATATTTTTTCTACCAATCTCCAACAACTTTTTGGTATTCCCTTTCAAATAGATTTCTGTCTACCAATCGTCTACCACTTTCTAGAATTCACTTTCAAATATATTTATTTCTATCAATCGACTACCACTTTCCAGTATCCACTTTCAAATACACTGGCGGAAAGTGAAAAAAAAAACACCAAGAAGGAGACGTCTGATACCAACGAAATTTATACAGCTTGATAACGGAATACAGAGGATAACGTGATCAAAACATTATGGCAAAATACAGCTGTATTTGCTGGTAAACTAAAAAATAAAATAACCATGTAACTTGGTTAGTACGAGGTTGAACCGCCATGAACTGCGTCACACTGTGCAATTCTAGCATGGAGTCTGTCGTACAGATGTTGGATGTAAGTTTGGGGTATTGAGTTCCAAGCATCCTCAACCTGGACGCGTAAATCGGGGATGGTCGTGGCTGGCCGTGGAGACCGGATAAGTCGTTGTCCCATAAAATCCCACACGTGCTCAATGGGGGACAAATCCGGTGAACGTGCAGGCCATGAAAGTTTTCTCACACCCTGAAGTGCATGTTGCATTGCACGTGCCGTGTGTGGGCGTGCGTTATCTTGCTGGAAAACGCCACGATCGACCGACCTTACAAATGGCACAGCAACGGGCTGAATGATGTTGTTAAAGTAGACAGCAACGGGCTGAATGATGTTGTTAAAGTAGACAGCAACGGGCTGAATGATGTTGTTAAAGTAGGAGGTGCTGTTTAACGTACCCGGTACAAACACTAGTTGTGTACGGGAGTGATAGCTGATCGCTCTCCACACCAGAAGACCAGGTGTAGGCCCTGTGTGTCGCTGGCGGATGCAAGAAGGGTGGAGATGCTCCCATGTGCGTCTGCCAACACGCATACGGCGAGCGGAGGCTCCCAAGCAGAATCTGCTTTCATCGCTGAACACGACAGATCGCCATTGCGTTCTCCAGTGCAGACGTTGGCGACAGCACTGCAGCCGCTCCTGACGGTGGGCTGGAGTCAGAGGTACACATGCCAGAGGCACACGTGCACGCAGTCCTACATCCAGTAGACGGTTGCGGATTGTTCGCACAGTCACCTCAGGTGCAACGGCAGTTCGGATTTGCGTCGCAGTGTATGTTTTGCTTGACAACGCCGCTCTTCTTATTATGCGTCTATCGATCAGCTCATCAGTCCGTCTGTGACTCCCGGTTCCACGTCTTCTCGTGTGGGAATGTTCCTCGGACCATCTACGCCACCATCGTACCACCACCGATACTTCCCGTCCAATTCGCTCTGCAATACGACGATACGACCACCCGGCCTCGCGTAGTCTGACTAGGCGTCCTTGCTCAAAGTCTGTTAACTGCTAAAATCGTACACGTCTCCCATGTTCTGGCATTGCAGCTTCTTCAGGGTCTTCGCACGTGTCCGTACGCCGACGACTGATTACATTCACTTCGCCGTACTCCTTAAATACCACCGAAAATAATTTGCATATTATGCCGTGCTGTGGCGTAAGCGCTCACTGGTTGGTCCCGAAATTAACATCACACCTACGTAAACTCGACCCCATTAACATATGTAAATTTCATGATCGTCCGCCAATTCCTTTTTGGTGTTCTTTTTTCACTTTCCGCCAGTGTTTATTTCTTCTACCAATCGCCTACAATTTTTTAGTATTCAGTTTCAAAATGATTTCTGTCTACCAATCGCCTACCAATTTCTAGTATTCACTTTCAAATGCATTTCTTTCTATTAATCGCCTACCACTTCCTAATATTCACTTTCAAACATATTTATTCCTATCAATCAAATACCAGTTTCAATTTTCCACTTTCAAATATACACTCACGGGCAATGAAATTTGCTCACCAAGAAGGAAGTATCGGATTTAACTGAAATTTTATAGACGTAATGACACAGATGAGTGATACACATGATGGCAAAAATAGAGCTGCAGGACAATTACAGAGAGATCTGTGGCACGCATACCGGTCTTCGCGATACATGCTGCAATACGGTCCGGTATGGAGGCAAGCAGACGCCTGATGTTGTCCTGTAACAGACTGGCGCCCACACGTGTTGGACGGTGTGCTCCAAATCCTGGATAGTGCGGCATGGCGGCAGCTGGCGTTTCAACTAATCCCACACATGCTCGATAGGAGACAAGTCCAGGGATCGGGCCGGCCATGGAAGTGTCTGAACATAACGTAGGCAGTTCTGGGCACCCCCAGCTGTGTGGGGGCAGGCATTATCCTGCTGGTAGAGCGCACCTGGAATCCCGGTTAGGAAAGGGAGCACATGGGACCGTAGGATCTCACCCACGCACCGCCGTCCCGTCAATAATCCACGTACCACTACTAGAGCTGATCGGCTATCGTAGGCAGCGGCTCCCTCGACCATAATGCCTGCAGTGGGAGAAATGTGGGGCTCGATAGCGAGGTTGGGATTGTGCCGTTGACCAGGGGACCTCCACACCCGGAGACAATAATCATCTGTCCCCAAAACGAAACGGCACTCATCGCTAAACGCCACACGTCGCCAGTCTGTGGCGTTCCACATTGCTCTGGCCTGGCACAAATGCACCCGGAGTTAGCGATGTTCCGGTGTTATTGGCAGCACACATAAAGGGCGCTGGGATCGCGGATTCGCTTCCGCGAGGCGTCGGGAAAAGTTTCGTGGGCACACAGGAGCCGCTACATCTGCCTGTATAGTGGATCGGGACCCCGTGGGATACGTTCGTGCCTGGCGCACGATCTGTCAGTCCCTCTCTACCGGTGCCCCTCCTGATCCGTCCGGAGCCGCTCTCTTGTGTGGCAGTGCCGTCACGCATCCACTGCTCCCAACACAGTCGGACGCTATGGTCAGAATGATCCACGGGGCGGGCTGTACGACGCGCCGACCACCCTGCGGTATTCAGTCCGATTTTCAGGCCTCTCTCAAAGTCCGTACGTTGCGTAAATCGACGTCTCTGGCGTCTACCCGGCATTCTTGCCACACTGTACTCTTGCTTGCGTCGGTCGGTGCTTTTTCGCTTTCATGGGGCATCGACTAAACGGCGGTTCATAAGGCTGCCCGTTCATGTATGCAGCCGCAGCACAGGGTATGCGGTCATGCGCAATCGCAGTAAACTTGGATCATTTGCATACCAGCACGTAATCTAGCTGTTTGCAAAGTTTTGCGGTTGTAGCATGTTTTGTTCTAGGTGCTCAAATGTCATTGTCCCTGAGTGTATTTCTACCACTTTCTGGTGCTCACTATCAAATATAGTTCTTATTTTGTTCCGAAGTACAGGCAGGGCTTTTTTCTGAAGGAACGCATCTGTACCGCGTGTTCCGGGATGCTTTTTCAACGCAAATAAAATAATTCGGTTTTGAGTTTTGGAATAATTACTTAATTAAAGGGCTGTAATAAGTGTTTTAGACGTAACTACATGTAATTACCATACCATGTCAGGGACAGAGTTTGCAAGAGTTAACCTCTTGCGTTTGATTATTCTTCCAATTTGAACACAGAATAGTTTGTGTACATATTATACACATATGTACAGGGTGAGCCAAAAGTCCCTGTGAGCTGAAGTACCGATATAAGAAATAATAATAAAAAACTTATAAAATGTAGTTACCGCGCACGCACATGCAATAATATGAATGGAGAACCTTCGCGTGTTTGGGGCGGAGTTACGCGCATCCTGTCGTCTGACCTTGAACGACGCAGACGGTATTTCCGGCGTCTGGCGTCTGACCGTGATTGAATCGTCATTAGGGAGACGTCACAGTGGCCGGCTGAACATGGTGTTGCCGCTTAAGGGTCGAGTGATTCTGATTAAACCTGTGTTCCGTAGTGGAGGTGAATATACGGACGAAGCGAAACGTAAGTGCAGAGAACAATTTCCCGATACTGAAGCTCCCCATCGCAATAAAATGAGGTGGTTAATTGAAAAATTTCGTGATACCGGATCAGTGAGAGATGCTCCCAAAAGCGGTAGACTAACACAGGAAAAGGTGGAGGGTATTTTCATAACCTGAGTGTTAACACAGGAAACGGCGGAGGATCTTTTTGTTCTCGTCGCTAAAAGTCCAAAGAAATCGGTTCGAAAATTGCCCCAAAAAGCAGATGTGTCGTACAGCAGCACCCGTAGGGTACTGAAGATGTGACTGCAACTCTTTCCGTATAAAAACAGAACAGTGCACGAACTGAAACTCACAGACTACGATACGCATGTGGAATATTACACATGGTTTAAGGACTTCATTAATGACAATGGAGAGGATATACTGGACGTCACGTTTTTCTCCAACGAGGCGCTGTTACACTTATCAGGATGTGTGGACAGCCGAAACAGTCGCATGTGGTCTTCCAATATCCGCATCAGATACACGAAATGAAATTGCATGATCAGAAAATTGGTGTGTGGTGTGCGATATATCGAAGACGCATAACTGGGCCCATACTCTTCGAGGGGACCATAAACGTGGCACTTGTGCCAGGTGCACAGTGACTTTTGGCTCATGCTGTACAACGAAACATCATTGTATAACATGATGCATCATTGTTTGAAGGTTGTAAGACCTTTGTACAAAGATGCATTACACATACATACTCGCATGAAGGGAAATATGGGGTATCGTGGACAAGGAATTAGGAAGTTTCCTAACAGGTTCGAACCTCATGAAAGGGATATGATTCGTGGTTTTAGATAACACAGTCGAAAACACATACAACGAGCTCGCATAATTCGAAGTTCCGCATTGGTTTTTATAGATTCCTTGAACTGCTGAAAACGGGATACATCTGACCAGACGGTGCTCGGTTAGAGGTCCAGTTTTGATACCACCATGAGCAACATGGTGGGCTATAAGCAGCCGGCCGTCCCTAATTTAGGGCCACTGGCTCCTAGGAAGGGAGAGAGCCGGTGCCGTAATACAAAACAACATCCATACCTCACCGGGATTCGAACCCGCACCCTTCTCGGACGAATGATCAGAAGCCATCGCTTATTCCCACCGCGCTGCCGGGGCGGTTTCATGGCACCATACCAGGCGTAATACCGGATGACTGTTAGTCAGCAGTGGTACATCAGTAAGGCATCGGTTCTCGTAGCCCAGGGTATGCAGTAAGGCATTGGCTGTCTAAGCCAGGGTATGCAGTAAGGCATCGGCTCTCGTAGCCCACGGTATGCAGTAAGGCATCGGCTCTCGTAGCCCACGGTATGCAGCAAGGCATCGGCTGTCGTAGCCCAGGGTATGCAGCAAGGCATCGGCTGTCTAAGCCAGGGTATGCAGTAAAGCATCGGCTCTCGTAGCCCAGGGATATGCAGTAAGTCATCGGCTCTCGTAGCCCAGGGTATGCAGTAAAGCATCGGCTCTCGTAGCCCAGGGTATGCAGTAAGGCATCGGCTCTGGTAGCCCAGGTTATGCACTAAAGCATCGGTTCTCGTAGACCAGGATATGCAGTAAGGCATCGGCACTCGTAGCCCAGGGTATGCAATAAGGCATCGGCTCTCGTAGCCCAGGGTATGCAGCATGCGCCGTACCCTACGTTCACTGACGCTGCTTTAGCCTCCGACATTTAACCTGGGTACAATTTTTGCCGCCGTCCCCAAGCGGTCGCTCTGTATGACCCTGGGTATTCTTCGTCGATCCAGGTCAGCGATGGAGTTTGAGCTGTCATCCTTTGCTTTCTGGGCTCTGGTACATTCGCCGATGGTATACTCGCGGTACACCTTTTGTACGGTTGCTTTCGGGAACTCAATGGTTCTTACTACGTCGGCGATAGAATGACCCATCTGTCTTGTGCCGATAATGCGTCCACCATAAAAGTCGCTCGGATGATCACGTTTACTCAAGTTCGTTGATTGCGATATATTGTTGTGAAGCCCTGCTTTCTGCCTATTTATCGCCTGCGTTCGTTTCGAATATGTTCCACTCTGCGGGGATGCCCATGTCAACTGCCCATCATGTCTCACATTTAGTCTACGGAGTATATACATAAAGGTTTTATATACTTAATAGGGCGTGAGACCACATTGGTATTCAAAACCGCCTGAATTCTCCTTGAAATTGATAAATACAAATCCTAGGTGATGGTTAGTCGAATGCTACATCATTCTTCATGTAGAAACTGCTCTAAGTCCTTAAGAGATGCATGAGCAGAATAACGTGATCTTACTCTGTTTTCCAACACAGACCACAGTGGCACGAAGATGTTTAAGTGTGTGATTGGGGAGGCCAAGGAAGGTGTGAAAGCTTCGTCCTTATATTTCTCACACCATGATTGGACATACCGAGCTCTCTGAATTGGGGCGTTATTATCTTGATAGATGGTTTTCATTGCAGGAAATAATGCCTGAGCCGTCGGATGTACTTGTTCAGCCGAAATGGTTTCATACAACCTGCGAGTCATTCTTCCTTTCAAAGTAATCTGGAGACCTGCTGACAACCACGTTATGACCTCTCAGAGCATGACAGAACCACCAGCATACTGCACTGTGGGGAGTAAGCAGTCCAGGTTGTGCGCTTTTGACGGTGTTCTCCACACGTGCTGAGGTGGGAAATACTGTAAATGTGGATTCATTCGACCACATTACACGCTTTCATGCATCGGCAGTCCACATTGTATGCTCCTGGCACCACTACTGACGCCGTTGTACCAGAGGTTTTGCAATAGCAGCTCTGCCATGAATATCTTATTTATGCAGTTCCCTGTGCACTGTATTCGTTGGAACTGGGTTAAGGAGATGCAGATTGAGATCCGCACTAATTTTCAGTGCCACGATCTTTTTATTACGGGTTACAAACTCCTTTAATGCTCTCCTGTCCTGTCTCTATCAGTCAGGATCATTTTCCGGTCGTTCTTGTATACTATCTACTAACAAGTAATTGGACACCCCTACAATCGACGATATCTGCCGTCCTGATCCACGTCACGGCCGCCGCCATTAAATATTCTGTGGGAAACAACAACGCAACCAGTCGCATGCAAGATGCCACGCAGTTCGGAGCTCTCTGATTTCGAGAAAGGTGTAATCGTCGGGTATCACAGAAATGGCCGATCCATACATGACGTATCCAGCGAGTTGAAGTTCCCAAAATTGACAGTGGTCTACGTGATTGGCAAGTGGAAGATGAGAGGTGACTGTCGGAATGTGCCCTGACCCGGCAGACCCACAAAACTGGGAGTTAGAGACCGACGGGTGCTGGCCAGAGAAATTCGGAAGAACCGCACCAAATCGACGGGCCACATCCGCGAGGAGTTTCAACAGGCATCCGGGAGTGTTCGTTCGATGAATGCCATCCGTAAGGAAGCCCATCTGCTCGGTTATCATGGACGTGTTGCCGCCCACAAGCCTTTGATCACCAAGTCCAATAGCGCTGCTCGGCTAACGTGGTGCAAAGAACGTCGGAAGTGGACCATTGAACAGTGGAAACAGATTCTCTGGAGCGACGAATCAAGTTTCACCCTCTACCGTTCCGATGGCAGGGTCTGGGTTTGGCGTCTGCCTGGAGAACGCCTCCTGCCGGAATGTATTGTGCCAACTGTGAAGTTCGGCGGCGGTGGAATTATGCTATGGGGGTGTTTCTCCTGGTATGGCACCGGACCTTTGGTCGCAATTCCTGGTAGGCTCAACGCCGAGACCTACTGCACCGTTTTGGATGACCAAGCACTTCCTACGTTGTGGCCGGTTTACGGGGTGGACCCATTTTACTTTCAGGATGACAATGCCACCTGTCATGTTGCGAGGTCCAACCTGGCTTGGTATGGTGACAATGGGGTTAATCGAATGGAATGGCATGCGCAGAGCCCGGACCTTAACCCCATCGAGCACCTCTGGGACGTGTTGGAGCGTCTACTTCAGGGGTGCCCCCACCGTCCGAAATCGGTGAAGGAACAGACCTGTCTTCTCCAAGCCGAGTAGAAGAAAATACCGCTAGCCGTCGTACAACGCCTTTTTGAGAGTATGCCCCGGAGGGTCGCAGCTGTAATCGCCGCTCGTGGAGGCTCCACCAACTACTGAAGGTGAATAAACTTCGTTTTCCTTTGCTATTACAGGTGTCCAATTACTTGTTGGTAGATAGTGTATTTCGCAGACTAGGTTTTTCCACGAACACGGTATACTGTCATGAAACTAGACAGAGTAGCTCTCGATACCGCTACTATCCTGGTGACTGTTGTCACGGAGGCACCAACCACAATAGCTGGCCACCAAGAATTAGCGCTCTTGTAAAGTCCGTTAGGTCGCTCATTTCGTCGTCATCCTGAAAGAAATTTTGCAACAAGACACTTTGAATGCACTTAAACAGTACCTTGGGTTCCTAAACTAAGCTATTACAACCAAAAAATGGTGGATACCTTTGCTTATTGCAACGTACGCAGCTGCATTGAAAGTGTCTGACCGTAGTGTTCACATTATTCCGTCCAACCCCTGTATATATACTAAAACATAAATTTGTAAAATATTGTATTTTATTTTGATATTTTTTACTTCAATATATCGTTTCATTTTAATAACCTTTCTTTCACCACAGGGTGAAGGTAAAATATTTTCTTAAAATATTATGTCCTTTTTTCTCAAATTCTTTTCCAAATTGCCATTTACAGTGTAGTGCGTTTGTATAAAATCCCCATCATCATCATCATTGTCAACCATTATCAATCCACTGCTGGACGAAGGTCTCCCTAAGTTTCCTCCACAACGGTCTGTCTTGTGCCAGTCTCCTCCATATCACTCCGGCATACTTTCTCCACCCATCTCCCATGTGGTCTTCTTGTGGGTCTTTTCCTGTCCCTTGGAATCCAATCTAAAATTTCGGCTATCCATCGATGGTCTCTCCTTCTGACAGTATGTCCAGCCCATTGCCATTTCAGGGATTTAATTCTGATCATGTCTTCGACTCTTGTCATTTTTCGTATCCACGAGTTCCACTTCTTATCTCTCCTGGTTACACCAAGCATGCACCTCTGCATGCTGCTTTGAGTTGTCTGCAGCCTTTGTATGTCTCTTTTAGTTAATGTCCACGTCTCTGCCCCATACGTAAGCACTGGAAGGATGCATTGATCAAACACTTTTCTTTTAAGAAATAATGGCATATTGCTCTTGAAAATTATGCTGTTTCTTCCAAAAGCTCTCTAGGCAAGTTTTGTACGCCGATTAATTTCTTCATCAGTGTGACCCTCATTTGATATCTGCTGTCTAAGATAAACGTACGTGTCTGTTATCTTCAGCTTTTCTCCATCAATCGATAAATCTTTATTTCTTGAAAAAGCATTGAACATCACTTTTGTCTTCTGAAAGTTCATTTTTAACCCCACTTCTTTACTCTTGTCAGCAAGTTCCTGGTTCATACTCTGCAGCTCTGATGGGGTAGTTGCAAAAATGACTACGTCATCAGCAAAACGAAGGTGGGTTAGATAATCTCCATTAATCTTTATCCCCTTGTTTTCCCAGCTCAGCGACTGAAAGACACTGAAAGACTGAATACTGTTGTGTAAATACTTCTATATTCTACAGTCATTACCTTTAAAAAAAATACGGTCTGTGTGTCCGTGCCACTGATTTTATGTAGCATTTGGAGAACCTCTGTTGTTAAGAGTTAAACAAATTAAAGCTACAACTATCAGGAACTTAGCGCAGAGAAAAAACATTAGCTTAAACACTGTATTATGACGACATTTTCGTTTTGAAAACACGCTTGAGAAGTTGCGTGAATAACTAACTGGCAATGAAAATGTTTCTTTTTTGTTATGTAAGAGGATTATTTCTTTTTGGGAAAACGTTTCTCAGAAGTCGCCTGCATGACTTCCAGCTTCTCATTACTTTAAGTAATCGTGGAATATTTCTTTAGAAATCCGTGTTAGAGAATAATGAGAATCATTTAGATTTTTTATACATTTTTGAAGTTAAAGAGAAGTATTTTCTCTCTGAAATAAAATTTAAGGGTTGTGGGAGGGAGGGAATATGCATCCTCTACATTTTCATGAAAAAGACCGTTTTTCAAAATAAATCGGATTTTATTCCTTATCACACATATCTCATTAATTACAGGAATAATATTAAAGTACCCCTTCCGGCAATCCGTTTTTAAAAATTGAAATCGTATAATAAATTCTGGTCTATAAACGTTAGTGTGATATATTATTAAGTTTATTTCCTCGTTCCTTTTTAAAATAATTTGTATTTTTTTGTCACTGGGTGAGTGCTTTTATTTGTTAAAATTTAACACATTTTATAAAAGTTATCTTTTCATGGAAAATTTTAAAATAATTACCCGTGTATTCATTCTGAAAAGATATCGCAAAAATGATAGGAAAAAAACTGTTTTTAATCTCCTGGTGGCTAAATAATAAAGATAATAATTTCTACCAAATGAATGTAGAAACTGTTGAAAGGTTCGCATATGGCCTTTTGCTTTTCATTTAACACTTAAAGTAGTTTTACTCCTAAAAAAAAAATGCTTCAATTCACAGAATAGATAGAAAATAAAAAGCAATTCTTTAAGAACTAGTGCCCTAGGACGGTTGTTTTTAAGCTTTAAATATATATCAATATATAGGGGATGTTGCCCGTCCTATGACGGTGAAATTTTTAAATGAAGCAGATTGAAAACAAATCAAATAGAAGCCGGATTTCTGTAAGGAAATATAGTAAAAACTTATACAGTAAGAACTCATTCATGTTAGAACTAAACATTATATGCTATTGATTTCCGTTTTTCCTCGCGATAAATAACATTCTGTGTGAAACTTCTGTTGTTTAACAACTGTAGCTTAGAGCGTTTAGATAGATCGATATTTTGCAAAATGTGTAATAGCAATAAACACGGAAAGATGTTTTCGGTTAAACTTACCTTAATAACTTTTACTTTGAGTTTTCGCGTTAAATTACTTTTTCTCCGGCACACTTGTTATTCCCTTCACGGCTTGTTTTAGACTGTCCCATTCGACGGTTAGTTTGAAATTTCATAACAAAGTTTTTTTCTAGAAAATAATGCGACATCTGGTATTACAAATCGGAACTATCTAAATTCTCGACAATGTCCTATTGGGGCGACATCTGCTTTTAGATGCAATCTTGCTCACTTTGACATCTCGAGATTTCAGTCTTTATTGTAGGTTACAGCATTTAGACAGGTCGATATTTTAAAATATAATCGGCACTAAACTCGGAAACTTAGTTAAATTAAAAAAGTCAAAAATAATTAAAGCGTACAAATTAATATTCAGATTGTGCTAAATTAAATTAATATACAAGCGCAACTTGCCGTGTCATTAAGATTTTAATTCGAATTTTGTAGGTCCGATAGATAGAGCCCCAGGCATTGGTAATCTAATGTTTTAAATTAGCACGCGATCACCTTGACATCTCAATGTAATTGCTTGTAAACTCAATTTTCTGTGATATTAAAAATTTAATTCGAATTTCGTAGATCGGATAAATAGATATCGAGTCATTGATACTCCAATGTTTTTAAATTTTAAATTAGCACGTGATCAACTTGACGTCTCAAAGTGATCGCGTGCAAACTCAACTTGCTGTAATATTAGGAATTCAATTCGAATTTTGTAGATCGGAAGAATAGAACTCGGATAATTGATAATCCAGTGTTTTTTTAAATTAGCACGCGATCACCTTGACATCTAAAAATGATCTCGTCCTACTGTATAGCAGGCAATCACTTTCACATCTCGAGAGCACATTAATCGATACGTGATGGCGCAACAATGCAGACGTTGCTATGACGTCGACAGACGGAGAGAGAGAGCTATATGGGTGATTTATACGTAATTTCTATATATTAAAACATTGAGTGTTCCTGAATTCTTTAGTATTAAGATACTCATTGGTACTAACAGGGGCGGACCCAGAAGCTTACCTAGGTAGAGGTGATTGCTCTGGTCACAAATAAAAATAAAGACAGAGAAACTTTGTGGATGGCGCAAACACACAAACATACTATTAACTTGCAACGAGCCACCCCGGTGGCGCAGTGGTCCAAGCGTAAATTGCCGATCATTCGTCCGTGATGGTCCGGGTTCGAATTCCGGTGAAGCATGAATGTTGTGTTTGTGTTACGGCACTAGCTCTCTCCCTTCCCTGGAACCAATGGCACAAAATTAAGGACGGGCGACTGCTTATTGTTCAATGGAGTTGCTTATGGTGGTCGTTAAACCTTCAATAAACAAACATAAACAATAAACCAACACCGCTGCCCCTTCGTGGCATTGCAAGACTTTTTAAACATTTTCGATTCAATAAACTTCAGGTAAATATTTAAATCACAAACTAAGAACAACAACGGAATTGTTAGCACTATTTTCACGGCGTTCGAATGCCCTCTTTCTGAGGAAACCAGCTTGATGCCTCCTAAATCTGATGTCTGAATGAAATCATTCAAAAGTTTGATCCCTTCTTAATTTTACAGAAGCATTTCTAGCTTGGAAGTTTTTTATGGGTTTATGTTTATGGCTCAATTGAGGTACGAATTTCGCTCCCTCGCGCACACTCCACACAGCGATGTTGCGTTCTTCCAGTTACGAGTACTAATGATACCAGACAATACAAAAGATCAGAACAAAGCACACCCATTGCTTTTCATGATCAAAACTGAGGTAACTCGTGTTAAAAAGTCATACTACAAACGGCAAACCGTCTTCATACGATATATAAAAGAGTTTTATGATGGAATGAAAACTTTAATGATAGTTAAAAATTTAAAAGCGTGAGACTTTTCGGGTCCTGCCAACAGGCATCATCCTCAGACGCAATGAACACATACAGTGGAAGAGGCAACTTATAAGTAGATACATGAATGAACAGATAACGTACAATAAATCGTCGTGAGGTATATTACGCATGTCCTGTCATTAACAGCAAAAACATAATCATTAGCTAGTAGAAACTATGTTGATAAATCTGTAAGCAGATATTTCAAAGGTCGAGGGATGTTTCTTGGCAATTCATCATTACAGCAAGTTTCAGATAATTTATCGATGTACAGGCTTTCAGTGAATAACAGTTGAGATTTTGTATGAGAAGCAGTTAGAATCTTAGAATCGTCCCAAATGAGAATGTAAGTCCCCTTGGTTAAAAGTCGGCATAAAGCAGTGGAAGTTGAGCCATTACGATGGTCATATTGGTGTTCTTTGAGACGGGTTTTAAGGGTCCTGGCAGTGGAACCGATGTAACATTTGTCGGTGAAATCCGGTGTTAGAGATTTAAGAGGAACGAGATGTATTCCATGTCTCTGCAGGTCGGTAGGTCAGTCACGGTCTTTTTTAATAGATGAAAATAAGTTAGAAACTCTGATCCCAAAACTCAAATCATGGTGATGGCAAATAGTCTTTAAAGGTCTGACAATTAAAGGAACAAAGGGAAAAGAACCAACAAACTTGTCCCATTCGCACGTGATCTGTTCATTCATGTATCTACTTACAAGTTGCCTCTTCCACTGTATGTGTTCATTGCGTCTGAGGATGGGTGCTTGTTGTCAAGACCCGAAAGGTCTCACGCTTTAAAATTTTTAACTAGCATTAAAGTTTTTATTCCATCATAAAATTCTTTTATATGTCGTGTGAAAACGGTTTGTCGTTTGTGGTATTTTCATGATCAGTTAAAACATATTTTGAATTCGTGCTCTCAATTTTCTATTTTTTTTCTGAACATCCAGTCTTTTTCCCTGCTGAAGCTAGAGCAGAATATTTTATCTCCAAACTTGCAGAAAATTTGGGTTAGTATCGAAACTTTTTACGAAAATCTGTGCATATATTGCTATAATTCTGCAAAAACAAATACACTAATTATTTACGTTAATCGTTATTTAAAAAGGAAAAATCTGCTTTTGGGGCTGGGGAGGAAGTGCGGTCGCCCCAGTCTCCTACTACTGAATACGAGATTAAAAAAAACATCGTTTATTCATAATTGTTTTATTTTTTTCTTGACCACGAAGGTTTTGCTGTGCTTTGTTGCAGCTTCTTCAGGACGAATGGCACGTAAATACACTGGCGGAAAGTGAAAAAAGAACACCAAGAAGGAATTGACGGACGATCATGAAATTTACATATGTTAATGGAGTCGAGATTACGTAGGTGTGATGTTAATTTCGGGACCAATCGGTGAGCGCTTACGCCACAGCACGGCATAATATGCAAATTATCGTCGGTGGTATTTAAGGAGTACGGCGAAGTGAACGTAATCAGTCGTCGGCGTACGGACACGTGCAAAGACCCTGAAGAAGCTGCAATGCCTCGACATGGAAGACGTGTACTATTTCAGCAGTTATTGGACTTTGCGCGAGGTCGTCTAGTAGGACTCCGCGAGGCCGGGTGGTCGTATCGTCGTATTGCAGAGCGAATTGGACGGAAAGTATTGGTGGTGGTACGGTGGTGGCGTAGATGGTCCGAGGAACATTCCCACACGATACGTGGAACCGGGAGTCACAGACGGACTGATGAGCGGACCGATCGACGCATAAGAACAGCGGCGTTGTCAAGCTGTACATCCACTGCGACGCAAATCTGAGCTGCCGTTGCACGTGAGGTGACTGTGCGAACAATCCGCAACCGTCTACTGGATGCAAGACTTCGTGCACCTGTGCCTCTGGCAAGTGTACCTCTGACTCCAGCCCACCGTCAGGAACGGCTGCAGTGGTGTCGCCAACTTCTGAACTGGAGAACGCAATGGCGATCTGTCGTGTTCAGCCATGAAAGCAGATTCTGCTTGGGAGCCTCCGATGGCAGCATGCGTGTTCGCAGACGCACAGGGAAGCGTCTCCACCCTTCTTGAATCCGCCAGCGACACAGAGGGCCTACACCTGGTCTCCTGGTGTGGGGAGTGATCAGATTTCACTCCCGCACACAACTAGTGTTTGTACCGGGTACGTTAAACAGCACCTCCTACATCAACAACATCATTCAGCCCGTTGTTGTGACATTTGTAAGGTCGGTTCATCGTGGGGTTTTCCAGCAAAATAACGCACGCCCACACACGGTACGTGCAACGCAACATGCACTTCAGGGTGTGAGACAACTTCCATGGCCTGCAAGTTCACCGGATTTGTCCCCCATTGAGCACGTGTGGGATTTTATGGGACAACGACTTCTCCGGTATCCACGGCCAGCCACGACCATCCCCGATTTACGCGTCCAGGTTGAGGATGCTTGGAACTCAATACCCCAAACTTATTACATCCAACATCTGTACGACAGACTTTATGCCAGAATTGCACAGTGTGACGCAGTTCATGGCGGTTCAATCTAGTACTAACCAAGTTACATGGAAATGTTATTTTTCAGTTTACCAGCAAATACAGCAGTATTTTGCCATAATGTTTTGATCACGTTATCTTCTGTATTCCGTTATCAAGCTGTATAAATTTCGTTGGTATCAGACGTCTCCTTCTTGGTGTTCTTTTTTCACTTTCCGCCAGTGTATTTAAATAACATGTGACATCCTTAACGGTGTTGACCATCAGGGGTTTTGTCAGTTACTATTACGCGCCTGACAGAAACGGTGTAAATGTCAAGTCATTGACAAGTTGCGAAGAATTTTGATATGTACGGAAGGCTTATAAATTATCAAGTTCAATCCGGCTTCTCGATAAGTTTCGCTTCTTGCAAGAGAAATATGTTCTCATTTTCATCGCAGTGATTAGCTAAGGACGATTTCTATAGATCACCGTTCCATATATAAGTTTTGTGCTCCTTGAATCCATAACTCAAGGCTCTAAGGGGATGTGCTATATGGGAAGGACCATATTCACATGGGATTTAAATATACCCAACACGAATTTGAAAAACAAAAACAAAAACAAAAAAAAACAATTGAAGCGCCCAGAAGCCAGAAGAAATCAACCAATCGAGATGAAAATTAATGTGTTCAATGTGCATGTATAGGATAAGAAATTATCGCGATTTCAGAGCCGTTGGTTCATTTATTCATATAAAACAGCTACACGCGTGGAATAAATTAGTACATTGTAGCTCCACAAGCGGCTGGGATACAAGTGATTACCCGGCGTGGTATAGACGTATGCAGTTCACGGATTCTGTCCTGAGGTATATCATGCCAAATAGTGTCTAAAGTGCGGGCCAGTTTGCCGTCATTCTGCGATGGGCGTACGTGGCATTACGGAGACAGACCTGGGTGAGCCGTGTCGTGTGTGTGTGTGTGTGTGTGTGTGTGTGTGTGTGTGTGTGTGTGTGTGTGTGTGTGTGTGTGTGTCATCATGTTGAAAAATTTATTGGTGATGCTGCAACAGGTACTGTAACACAACAGGTAGTAGACTGTCGTCGACGTACCGTTGAGCCGTAACGGTTACACGGAGGACAACCAAAAGTATCCGGTTATCGTAGGAAATGGCTCCGGAGATAGGCATTTCCAGTGTGCGACTTTCACGGTAAAGGCAAGATCCGTGGGGTGTCCGGCTCCTCTTCAGACACATACACACTGGTCATCGGCGCCATGTACAAACAGTGACTCATCACTAAAGACAACATGACGCCACTGGATCCTATCCTACGTTGATCGAGCCCGATACCACTACAGCCGATGCCGACGATGCTCGCTGGTCAGTGGTAGGCTACTGAGTGGGCTCCTTAAATGTAGTCCGCTGCCACAAGTCGTCTGGTAACTGTCAGGAAGCCCACTTCCTTACCTGTAGACGACGCAACATGGCCAAGTATAGTTGAGAGCGACAGATTCGGTTCTGTTCGTCCGGCTCTCACAATGGTTGGATCCTCGCGTTCTGTCGTTGCCCTCGGCAGTCCACTACCCACTTGTCGTTGGGTTGCGCCCTCCTCGACATATTGGCGCTAACATCGTCTGACTGCCGCGTCTCTCCGACCCAAATGCTCGGCGATGCGACCAACTGGCCTCTCTCAGCCCAATTAAAGTCCTCTGTCAGCCCAATTAACGTCCTCTCTCAGTCCAATTAACGTCATCTCTCAGCCCAATTAACAACCTCTCTCAAACTCACTTAACTGCTTGTATTGCGCACGGATCGGAAGTCGAGGCATCCTCATAATCCCTGGAGGTTAATGCAACTACAATCCACTGTCACAGTTGTCCCTGCGTGTAAGCTTTGCTCTTGATATACCCTCCTCGAAGTGGGGTTTCCATGAGCTGTTGCGGGACACTAGTTATTCATTGGTAGTTATTTTTTAATCATAGACCATGCGTATGCGGCGCATAGGTACTGGCATGCGGAGTTTCATGAGGTTCCAACAACTTTCTCTGAGTGCTACGTTTTTTTCTTTTGTGTGTGTGTGTGTGTGAGAGAGAGAGAGAGAGAGAGAGAGAGAGTTTTGCAAAGAATGTATTTTCACCGTGTTCCTTGTTCTAAAAATTGCTTTATCAATTGCTTTGTCGATTGAACGAGCGCGTGATATCTAAAGAAATCGTCCATGGCTAAACACTGTCACATAAATGGCCATAGATTTCTTTCCGAAATAGTATCGGATCTAGCGATGGGCTAATAACGCAATTCCCGACCCCCAAGCAAAGTTTTTCCTTTTTAAATGGCCAATGTTTAAATAATTTATGCATTTATTCTTCCAAAATTATTGTAATAAATCCACAGGTTTTCATAAAAGTTTCTATAGCAACTAAAATGTTGCTGTAAATTTGGAGAACCGCCCCTGTGGCGCAGTGGTCTAAGCGCTGGCTTCTGACCATTCGTCCTTGATGGGTCCGGGTTCGAATCCCGGTGAGGCATGGATGTTGTGTTTGTCTTACGGCACTGGTTCTCTCCTTTTCCTGGAGCAAGTGGCCCTAAATTAGGGACGGGCGACTGCTTATAGCCCGATAAGTTACTCACTTTGGTCTTTAAACCTCCAATAAAAAAATAAATAAATTTGGAGATCAAAACGTTCTTGTTCTAGCTTCAGCAGAACGTACCAGCGATTCAGAAAAAGAGAAAGAGGGAGCGGAAGAGAAAAGAAGTTTTGACTGTTCATGAAAAGCCACGGGTGAGTTTGCCCTTTTCTTTTTTTAAGTATTGTGTTGCATCATTAGCAGTTGAGAGCAGGGAAAGTCACCGTGTGGGGTACACTTTGAAGTTTGTGTGAGGTAGTGTGAGTTACAAAGCAAATTACATACCTGGATTTGGCCATAAATAGAAAGACTAGTAGCACATTTCCAAGTTAGAAATGTTTCTATTAAATTAACCCATCTGAATAGAAGTAATCAAACTTTATTTTGAAATACAAGGTGATTGTAAACTCCTTCAACGAAAGGTGATGGCGCAGTGGTCTAAGGCGTTGGCCTCTGATCATTCGTCCGTAAGGGGTCCGGGTTCGAATCCCGGTCAGGCATGGATGTTGTGTTTGTCTTACGGCACTGGCTCTCTCCCTTCCCTGGATCCAGTGACCCTAAATTAGGGACGGGTGACTGCTTATAGCCCATTGAGTTGCTCACGGTGGTCGTTAAACCTCCAATCAAAAAAAAAAAAAAAAAAAAAAAACGAAAGGTGATAGTACACTTCAAGACGAATAAAATTTTAATAGAACCTAGGGCCGCATTCCATTGCTAGTGCCAGAAAAGAGTAAAGATACACATCCCCGTTGAACCTTCAACGGTGAAAACAAAGAGACATACTTGATTTATGAGTTGCACAATTCCAATCGCATCAGAGAAAGACAAGGGAACTTCTGAAACTGGCGTCAAAGGGCGTCATTGCACAGCCCACACCGACGAATGAAGGACTGTCGCACACTCTCGTAGACTCCCGGTGTGGTGTTGATCTTGTTCGCAGCAACAGCGATCCGTGCGACGAGATCTTCTAGAAAGTCCACAGGTGTCTCGTACACCAATGTTTTCATGGGCCCCCAGAAGAAGAAGTTCAGCGGAGTAAGTTCCTGGGAGCGTGGAGGCCAAGCCACAGGTTCACCGCGTCCAATCCACCGCCCGGGATATGTCGTATTTAGGAAGTATCGGACCTCGGTGGAAAAGTGTGCTGAGGCCCCATCCTGCATAAACCACATGTCCCTCTGTGTGGTGAGCGGAACATCCTGTAACAGACCGAGAAGCGCTTGCTCCAGGAACACACGGTACTCTGCGCCGGTCAGACGTATACGTCAATTCTCATGTGATATTTGCACGGTAATATCTCTGAACGGGTTCGGCTGCGTTTTTAAATGTTTGCTTCTCATCGTCTACGCACGTGTTCAGCGCATCTGATTTGCATCTTGTGCTTCTCATGATTTGGTTCGAACTCCGCGCGCCTGCTGGACGTTTTTCGAAAGTGATATTTTCTGGTACTAGAAGTAGAATGCGGCTCTCGGTTCCATCGCAAATAATGTTCGTCTTAATGTGTATTATCACCCCTCTTGTTTTGTTGAAGGAGTTTACAATCACCCTGTATTTTATCCGGAGTTCGCCGCCCCGGTGACACAGTGGTCTAAGCGATGGCCTCTGATCATTCGTCCGAACGGGGTCCGGGTTCGAATCCCGGTGAGGCATGGATGTTGTTTTTGTCTTACGGCACTGGCTCTCTCCCTTCCCTGGAGCCAGTGACCCTAAATTAGGGACGGGCGACTGCTTATAGCCCATTGAGTTGCTCACGGTGGTCGTTAAACCTCCAAAAAAAAAAAAAAAAAAAAAAAGAATTATCCGGAGTTCGATTTAAAGAGCAGCAAGTTGGTTTCCTCTAAAATCCGGCAACTGAAAACCATGAAAATATTGCGCTTCTTTCAGTCCTCGTTCGCAGTTTGTGATTTAAAAATGTAGAACAATTTTTAACTGAACATTTTAGAAGCATTCCGATAACAGGAAGGAACAACCCTACAGATTTACAGCATGTGTGTGTGTCTATGTGTGTGTGTGTTCACGCGCGCCCTCCACAAAGTTTCTCTTTTTTTTTTTTTAGTCCGAAGCAAAGCTCTCCCTTCTTCTTCCAAGATGAGCTTCTAGATCCCCTACAATCTGAAAAAGCAAAGCTTATCGATAAGCCACATTCATCAAAGTCGATAATTTAGGAGCTTTCCATATCATATCAAATTTTTTTGTCCACGACTTGGCATGGAGGGAGAAAATAACAGGAGTTGCTCTGAGCATAGATTTCTGAAGCCGATCTGTTGTGATATCCCTCCGCGTGCTTAAGTGCTTGACTACCTATAGAGTGTTGACTGCCCTCTTGGTCGTGTCCGCCATAGAAGAGCATTGAAAATTTGAGATTTTTAGATGCTCATATTTTTTCTTAAACTGGTTTGCCAGCGTAGATTTTTTTCCATGTTTGAAAACATACCTTAATGTGTTCATATTTAGTTTCCATGAGATCTTGCGTGGCATTAGGCTGTGCAAATAAATTTAAGAAGAAAATACCTGGTATCACATTTTACCGGTTAGAGTCACTTTATTTTATGTTTAAATTCTTAATTTTGTTTGAGATTCAGTCGTTTATTGCGATTTATTGTGGATAGATCTCGCATATTTATTTTGCTGTGATTTTCTTGTTTTTAGCTTATATATAGTGTTCTGAATTTTTAGCAAAGTTACGAAATCACTGTGTTTACGTAGGTTGTACGGAGCTGTTTACGAATGTTGCAGCGAATTTTTCAGGAATAGTGTAAGCATGGGCGTCGCTGGCAAATACGAATTGGGGGGGGGGGCGCAAACGTGCAGTAAAAACAGCCATTCTTTTGTTTTGTTTTTAAGTTTTTTCAAAATGTACTGGGGCACAGCAAATTTTCTAAGTGTATTGAATAAATACGTATCTGAATGAATTGCAATAATTTGAATGTATTGCAAAATCAGTAATATGGAGGATACTCAGAAATATTGGAGGGGACATATACCCCCCATCTCCCCCGCCAGCGACTCCCATGTTGTAGGTTACGTGATCGGATGCGTATTGAAAACTGAAGAACGTTTCAAATGATGTTAAATATAAGTACACCATACTGACAAAAGTCACCGGACAACCCTTCAAAAGAAAAAGAACAAATTCGCTGTGTTGTTAAGATGCGCGGTACAGCTGCAACCAGTATAAAAACAGGCCTGCAGCTGACCGTGATCATATCGCACTGTGAGGTTGAGTGAAAATGTTGCTGCGGGAGAGAACTGACTTTGAGAAAGGAAAGATCGTTGGGTGTTATATTAGTAGGTTGTCCCTCAGAGAAACAGAGAAGCGTCTAAACATGCTTAAGTCAAATGTTTTGGATATACTGAATAAGTGGAAGACACATGGCGTGCCTGAAGCAGCAAAACGTACCGGCAGACCAAAGAAAACCAGTGATAGAGGACGTCGAAGCCTCAGGAAAGTCGTTACAGCTAATCGACGGAGTACTGCCCAAGACCTCAGTGTACAGATGAGTAAAAATGCTGGAACCACGGTATGTACATGTACCATTCGCTGAGAACTACATTACATGGATTACCGTGATCGTACGGCTGTTCATAAGCCTTTCACCTCTACTCGGAATGCTACTCGTCGTTTAGCATGCTGTAAAGAACATTTATCGTGGATCGTAGATCAATGGAACCGAGTCCTATGGACTGATTAATCCAGATACACGATCCATCAGTTTGATGGCCGTGTGTGGATATGGCGGCAGTCAGGGGAATGCTATTTACCACAGTGTACTGCTCCTAAGGTCAAGTTGGGAGTTGACAGTTTACTCGTGTGGGTGTGATTTTCGTGGTATAGTCCCTGCCCATTGGTTATCGTGGATAAACCTGTTAACCAGCACGTCTACCTCAATATTCTGGACAATTATGCCCTACCAACTCTGTGGCAATGCTATGAAACCAAGCCTTGTTGGTACCAGCAGGATAATGCACCGAGCCATAAAGCAAGGACTGTTACGATGTGGTTTGACGGTTATTCCGTATCATGTGTGGACTGGCCAGCACAGAGCCCTGATCTTAAACACATAGAGCACCTATGGGATGAATTAGAGCACCGCATAAGAAGTTTGGAACCAAGGCCTACTGCTAAGCAACAGTTAGCGGCAGCATTATGTACTGATGGAAGCGCATACCTATCGCTGTGTTTCAAAACCTTGTCGAAAGCATGTCTCAAAAGGTCAGTGCATGCTTAAAGGCCAAAGGTGGACCGACACCGTACTAATGAATGCCAATAAATGCTGTGTTGTGTTTTTCTTTTAGGAATCCGGTGTTTTTTGTCAATATAGTGTATATCATAAAGTTAATTGTCTTTGAACTGTTAACTTACACACCTAAAATGATAACAGTGTTCAATTCCGAAAAGTTCACATCATAAACAACAACAACGGGAATTAGAAATTGGCTACATTTAAAAAAAAAGGTATTTTTAGTTTATGGTTCTATAAAGGCTTGGGATTAAAATCTGGATATTTCAATTGTTCTTAGATGGTAATATTTAATGAGGAGAATATTCTTTTTGTTCCTTTTTTATTTGCTTAAGAACAATCGCAATTGCATTTCAATTAAAATTATACGTGAAATACCGTAGTTTATTTTGCCGCTTGACAATACGAAAGAAGGATTACCTCCCTTTCAAGCCTGATCTTTTTAAGCCTGATCACCCAATAATTTCATTAAGTCAGCGCCGCTGCTTGAAAAATTCATGCATACAAATTATCTCAAGTTCGACAGTAATCATTTCTATGATACACGATGTTTTCGACAATCCGCTGTGACAGAGAAACGCTTTATAAACTTATATTTAATCTAAAACACATTTGATGTCGCCAGTTCATGCACAGTCGTATCAGAATAATATGACCACCTACCTAGCAATGGGAACCACCGTTGGACTCGATGATCGCAGCGAGATGGCGTTGCATGCACGCAATGAGTCCTGGAAGGTTGCCCGAGGCGCACGTGCCCATTCGGACTGCAGCAGTGTAGAGAGCTCCCGGAGATGACGTGGTTATGGGTCGGCAAGTCGAACTTGTCGATCCAAATAGTCCCAAAAGTGCTCTATGGGATTGAGGTAGAACTATTTCGCCGGCCAAGGCAGAACGGTGACATCGCTGTCATGTTTCGAGTCACGCATCCCCTTAGCGACTTGGTAGGACACATTGTCCTGTTGATAGACACCATCACCACCAGGGTGAACGTCCAATATGAAGAGATACATGTGGTCAGCGAGGATAGACGGGTAGCCATTGGCATTCACGGACCCATTCAGTAGTACCAGTGGCCTCAGGTCATACCAGAAAAAATCCCTCAGACATGCGCACTGCCACCGTTGCCTGTACTTGACCTTCAAGCGTATCCTGGTGTTGGTTCCCGTGTGCCTAACGCCGTATCCGCCAGCGCCCGTCACTTCTGTGGACGGGCGGTGGCAGATAAACTTCTGTGGACGGGAGGTGGTTTCTCGATTCGTCACAGAAATCAACTTTTTCCCACTCTTCCACAGACCAATGAGGGTAGTCCCACGCGAACTGTAAGCGTCGTTGCCCATGGATCTGGGTTAACATGGGCGCAGCGTCGACTCCGGAGACCCATGCGTAACAGGGTTTTCTCTACTGTTATCGGGGTCACGTACCTAGGTACCCCAGCGTTCATTTACTTGGACAATTGCTGCACTGTTGCGTGTCGATTGCCCTTTACCAGTCGACAGAGGCGATGTTCACCTCTGGGGTGGATGGCGTTTGGGGTTCCACACTTGTGATGTCGGAAGGTACTGGGTGTGCCACCGGTCCATTCTTGGTACACCCTTATTACAGCACCTCGCGAACAACCCATGCAGTCTGCCATTTCTGAGACGCTTCCATCATTGGCGCAGTAGCCGATGATCATTCATTTTTGAACTTCCGTCAAATCACTACCTCTGCCCATTATCTTTGCGTTGCGCACTATGGCTCATCTGTCCTGTCAGGCCGCTTATAACTCCGTGTGGTCGACTTTGTCGCGTGCATTCTGTGACGCGCTTGGGAGGGTATACTCTGATTCCAGGGTTGGTCATATTATTCTGATACGACTGTTTCAATGTTTACGAAGTCGTTATTTTAGATCTCCTTTCTCCTATGAAAATTTATGTTTTTTTTTAACCGAAATTCTTCTCACATAGAACTAAGAGTTTTCTCAACCGATTCCACTGCTTTTCCATTTCGTTTATAATTTAAGGCAATCTAAAGTCTTAAAAAACGAACAAGGTACCACTAATGCTTTCCTATGGAAAATCGTCTGCTTTTGCATCTTGAAGGTAAGCACGTAAAAGCTTGGGGGTACTATTTTCACCGCGGAAGCGTATAAACCCGGCTTCACTTCACTAGAACGGGAGGAGTTAGGGCCAGCGCCTCATCTTATTTCCTACCTCCATATGGCATCTACGCGAATTCCATCAAGCACGTGGAAAGAACTGACAAAACCAGTGACCATCAACACCGTTTGCAATTTGAATATTACATGCCATTCGTCGTGGAAAAACCCAAAGAACAGCGAAAAGGTTGATCGACAGGAAAAAAAATTTAGAAGTGTGAATTAACGTTTTGCTTTAAATCTTATAGCTATCACAACGCATGTAGCTATAATTTGTGGAAGTCCCTGGTGTTTATTCACAGTAGTATGCATACGTACTGCATCACCTGCAAAAACCGTGAATTTCTAAGTTTAACTAGTTTTTAACTAACTAATTTTCATAATTATTTCATCGTTTATATTTCATTAGATGCGAAATTTAATGAAGATTTAAAAAATGTCTTAGTTTTTCCTATAGCTACTTCTGTTCTTAAGATATGACATAAAATATGAAGTTTGACAAACACATTAAAATTCGCGTTAGCTGCGCATTAGTTGTTTTCAGCCAATCACAGACATTCTTTTTACCTGATTGGCTGCTTCCTAATGCTATCCTGATCCTACTCCAGCATTTATAAGGGTTGACGCAGAGCTACTAGAGCATTGCCCCAGGAAATTCCTACTTAAATGTATCCCTTTAGGAATATCCAACAACGATGTTGCATGTATCATCAATAGTCAGGGCATCCCTGCAGAAAATATTTTCCGACTGCAACATCGGAAATCAATTCTCCCAAGGAAACTGTTGACATTCGACACCGCTGCCAGTTCTGTCACAAACGAGCTCCACGTAGGATCCACCAAAGTCGACGTGGAGCTCTTCAACAGATCCCACCCCAAACCCCAAGCAAAAAATAAAAGGAGACCTAAGCGACCCCCGTCCAGGCACTTTGTTAGACCCTCCACTTCTCTTCCTCGTAGGGACCCCTTCACCACCCCCAGTTCTCTTAAGGAACTCGAGTTTCATTATAAGCTAGAGTACCTTAAAGCCCTCAACTCCCTGAAAGTTCAATTCTGAACTTTTCTGCTTTCTCTTTCCTTCCTTCCTTACTAGTCCAGGCACCGGCAGAGCACCAAACTTAAATTGGAGCTCACTTGTAAATACTGAAATGCTGTATATATGTACGTATTTTTTTTTTTTAGGTTGGCCCCTATGGGGCTGCTCAAAAATCTAAAAGCAGAACTCACAAATTTCCGTCTACAAATTCCTTTACTCCAAACTCCTAACTCCCGTATTCAGCAATACTTTAGGCTATTCCTTATTGTCAACCAAAATTGTCTTACGTTTTTTCCACTTTTTTGCAAATTGCTCTGTCTCGGATTCCGAGTCGGCTATTTGCCACGAACGAATGAAAATTCACGATTTGCTCAACTTCGAAAAAAAAAACCCAGAACAGTATTATTACCTTAATATAACAGTATTATTACTTTAATAATACTGCTTTGTGTTACTACACCCCTAAAACTGCACTCCAGCCTAATTTATTGATTCCTGATGTTTTTATTTAAAAACTGACCCGGGTCTATCCCTAGCAGCAAATTGCACATATGACCCTGTTTGGCCCTTAAAAGTATAGGAGAAATATGTTCCCCTAAAACATGCAATACCTGCCATACGGCAAAGCCCAGCATGTAATTCTTCTTACCCGAACTTCCTACCTGTATTTTTGATTTGTCTTAAAATTTCGGCGACCACGGTAACTCGTACCGAGCAAAACTTCGTTTAGCTCTGTCTTGTGTCCGGAGTCGGCATTCTGCCTCCTGCCCACGAACCAATGATAATTCACGATTTGGCACGATGCTGATTCTCAATCCCCAAGCATTTATTTACGATTTTCTCAGTTTTTGGTATACATTCCCTATTTAAAACACCACCCGCAGCTAAGGAATGACCATAAACTCCCCAGGAATTACCAATCCCATTAGGAATTACCAACTCCAAGGAAACTTCCAACGTCTCTCCGATCGGACCTATATCTTCAACGGCTACCTCGTTTGACTTCCCCCTCGCCTTCTCCATATTCTAAATTAATGGTTACACAAGAAGGTTATTTTTACTTAGCCATAGCGAAGGGAATTTTCCCACCTGTGACATATTCTTTTAACACTAATACTTCACCTTTCCCTTATAAAACTATTTCTCAAGGAGCTCTGCCTGCTTCTCGAAAGATTTTCCTCCTTAAAGCCATACAGCAGTTGGTGAATTGGTTTCTGAACCTCCCGATTATTTTTTTTTTCACTAGAGCATTGTACTGGTCGCTTCTTGTTGTTATCAGAGTATAATTCATGTACATTCTCGATAATGGTTAAAACTGCGGAACTATCCACAACGGGCAGAGTAAAAATAGTTGTTCTGAATGAAGAGGGATATTCTTCAAGGCAAATCGCAGAAAGATTGGGCTGTAATCAATAATAGGCTACTGAAGAAAGTAAAAGACATAGCTGATATTAAAAACATGCGTCGCACTAGAGTGCCTAGATCCACTGCAATCATGCAGGACGTAGTGCTTAGAAAGCTAAGCTTGTCAGGCATGAGGCTCAAATCACCTGATTTGCTTCAAAAATAGTCACAAGTGATTGATGTTACGGTTAATGCATCTACTGTTATGAGAAGAGGAGGCTGCTTCACTATGACTTACGTGGCGGAAAGGCAGGCGTGAACCACTGTTAACTGCAAATCAAGGACAGCGGACATTTCAATGGGCAAAACATCGTGTCTCATGAGCAACCAAGCAATGGGAAAGGGTCCTTTTTAGTGATGAATCAGAATTTCCCCTTAATGGGAATCAGAGTAGTGCCTGTGTAAGGAGATTCAAGAATAAAGAATTCCGTCTAAGTTGCTTAGTGACTAGTGTGAAGCATCCTGTGATGGTCATGGTTTAGAACTAAATATGTGGACATGGCATTGGGAAAATCCATTTCGTCGATGGTACGGTAAATGCCCAGAAATACATCTGGATATTGGTAAACAAGATGCTATCATCATCTAGAACACTTTATTACAGCAATTTTATTTTTTCAATGCTCCCTGTCATCGTGCTAAAGTATTGAGTAAGTGGTTTCAGGAAAAAATGTTCAGCACCTTGATTGTCCACAACATACACCGGATTTAAACCCGAGCAAAACTTTGTTGTTCAAACTATCATGTGAACGATCATAAAAGAAGCCAACAACCAAAATTCAACTCATTGAATATGTAATTCAAATTTGGAATCGTATTGTTCAACCCAGTCTTTTACAAAACCATGTTCACAGTATGCCAGAAAGATGCAAATCTATGATTGCCACCCCATTGGCGCAGTGCTCTAAGCGATGATTTCGGATCATTCGTCCGAGATGGGTGCGGGTTCGAATCCCGGTGAGGCATGAATGTTGTATTTGTCTTACGGCACTGGCTCTTCCGCTTCCCTGGAACCAGTGACCCTAAATTAGGGACGGGAGACTGCTCATAACCCATTGAGTTGCTCACGGTGGTCGTTAAAATTCGAACCAAAAGAAAAGAAAATCCCTGTGAGGCCTGAATGTTGTCTCCACCCCCCCCCCCCCCCAAAAATCTATGATTAAAGCTAAAGCCTGGGAAAGAACATATTTGGTACATTTTATAATTTTGCTTCATTATATTTCTGTATTTAAATGTTATTTCATTCCTTATGAATTACAAAAATAATATATTGCTGTAAGCCTGAGTATTGGATAAATGATTCTTTTCATAATAATTTCGACTTGATCATGACCTTTTAATGGATCTTAAGAATAGAAATAGCAACAGAACAAACTTAGACGATTTTGAAATCTCCTTAAATTTCGCATCGAAAGACATATAAATAATGAAATAACTATAGAAATTAGTTACTTAAAAAAGAATTAAACGTAAAAATTCACTGTTTTTGGAAGTATGAAAAAATGAAAGGATTTGCAGCGTTAGTTTTTGTAACACATTTCTCATAAAATAGGATAGATAGTGGGACACTTTATGCTAATTTAATGATACCCCTCTCGTATTCATTCATTATTTCTTGACTAACACTCTCACGGAGACTTTGCAGCCTTTTCCGTTCGAATTTTTGCACATGCACTTCCAAGAGTTAAATTAATGGACATTTATTTCTTCAAGCACTGTTACTCAATAGCTTATGCAAACAATATTACTTCTTGAAATTGAACTTTGCCTCTCGAAATTGCATCCGCAGATTTATCAACTGATAACAGTTCTCCGCTTCTAGATGCGCAATTAATAAATTAGAGAAAATAGTGTTATGAAAATGATCTCAGAATTAGAAAATGAAATATAGCCTTCCCAGGAGCTTAACACAATTACATCTGTTTGTCGTTTCCATTTCTCTAAAGCAGAAATGAAACAGGTTTCAATAGTCTGTGAATGAAATGATTTTTATGTAGCTGGAGGCCAGAGGAAAATATAATTGAGCCAGATGCTTAGTGACGTTTATGTTTTAAAGAAATGAAGCTTCTCGCTTTTCAGACGCGAAGGATTTCTCAGCGAACGAACTGACGTAATTATCTGTTGTTGTTTCAGATGCTGCACTTGCAGATCGTAATTGATTAACGACGAGTAATTTTTTTCTTGCACAGATAGCTCATGAATTCCATGTCAAAGACAGAGTGGGTCCCCTGAGCTAACGTAAAGAAATTAGCTACGACACTCGCACCAATAACAAATGAGTGCGAATTTAGATTCTACGCAGCGTGTCCACGACAGAATGGCGCCGATACGATAACAGCAGCTATTCCTATTTCGATGCTGCGGCACTTTGAAAATGAACAATGTAATGATTGCCTCGAGTTTTAACTAAAGACTGTACGTACGACTAATGAGTCCTTTTTTTGAAAGAACCACGGCGTATAATTTTAAATGTGTGAACCATTTCTTGCAATCTGGAAGATAAACAAATTAGATGCGATTAAAATACGATATTCACACCATGGAAAGTAATTGTAGTGATTCCTAAAATGACGTTATTTATCTCTAGACTCAAGCACAAATTTATGAAGTCATGTTCTTTCAAAAACATCCTGAAATTTTTCGAATTTTTTTCGCAGAAATTCATTTGCTAAATGGGAAATTGCTTTTATATTTTTAGTGGTTTCTGACACTGAAACTATGAGAAAATATCATCTTTCATAAAGGAGGTTTCGCGAAAAGCTTCTTTTTAATGAAATGAAACATTGATTAGGTTATTGATCTCAAAGACTACAGTCTTGTGACGATTATATCTTTTAAATAATAATAACACAAGGAACTGTACACCAACTATATATAAGGTAGTACAACTATACTAGTTATCTGAATTTATTGGCGTATATAAAATCAAGGTTTCCAAGCTTTCGCACATCAACCAGATGGCTTTCTCAAGGAAGATAGACAGCAACTGCAAACTGGATAATAGAACGTTTCGCCAATTTGAACACGGTGAGTTGACTTGACAATAAACGAAGAGATGCGAACGTAATTATTCAACAAAAACACGAGACATCATGTTCGTATTGCACGCGGAATCCTTGGAGGAAAACAAAAGGCATTCATTATTTGAAGAATTGGTTCCAAATTCGTGGTAATTCTAGCGAGACGCTATCATTGCAGGCCTCATCGTTGGTAATGATCTCCAATGTTTCCCGAATAGCAGTGGATTTAGGAGTAGAGTAGGCAGCTAATTTCTTTATGTTATACCACATAGGATCGGCGGACTTGAACTGGACTTCTATGGATAGGCCCGTGGTTAATTTGCCGTTCTTTATGTCCCTCTTATGCTCGTTGACTCTAATTCTAAATGAACGTTTACTCATCCCAATGTAGTATCGCTTGGAGCCATCCGGATATTGTAGAGGGACGGCATACTTTAAATTGTTGGATTGCCCAGGTACAAAGAGCTGCCAGGTTGACCGCTGTCCCGGAGGATCTCAAGAAAGCCGCCAAATTGCCACCAGGCCCGCAGATCCCGAAGCTCTTTGGAAGACTTAAGCACCACAAGCCCGATAATCCATTGAGACCCATCGTGTCAAGGAGATCCGCACCGACGTACCATTTAGAGAAGGCACTCTGCAAATTTCTGGCCAATCACCTCCCTGAATCAGACTTTATAATAACTTCCACTCGAGATTTTATCACGAAAAGCAAGCAACTCTCTGTCCAACAGCATGACGTTATCGGTAGTTTCGACGTGGTTTCTCTTTATCCTTCGCTCCCCGTGCCGGAAGCCACCAGAGCGTTAAAAGAAGCTATTCATAATCCAGCACTTTATTCGCAAGAATCTTGCCACAGCATCTTCAAATTAATGGACTTAATCTCAAATTCTAGTTACTATAGTTTCTTAGGAAAAATCTATAAACAAACAAATGGCGCTCCGATGGGATCTTCACTTTCAGCAATTCTCGCGGAAGCCATCCTTCGCCCAATCGAGCAGCACATATTCACCAGCATTACCCCAAGACCTACCACTTGGCTCCGATATGCTGACGACGTATTTTTTATATGGCCTCATGGAAAGGAGACTCTCCCGCTCTTTTTGGATAAAATCAATGATATACACTCTACGATCAATTTCACTAAGGAGTTAGAACACAATAATGCATTGCCTTATCTGGATGTTTTACTGAGTAAATCGCCTGAAAATCGCTTCCGTACACAAGTCTATTACAAACCCACTTCCGTTCCCAACCTGATGCTCCGTAGCTCATTCTGCCCGGCTGATTACAAGACAGCTTTATTCCGTTATCGAATCAGAAGAGCATTCGACATCTCCTCCGATGTTCCTTCTAGACTAAGCGAATTAAAAAGCGTTATCAATTTGGCGACCGAGGCAGGATACGATCTGAACATGGTACATAGATATATCCAAAGAAACAAAAAGAGGCATACCGATCTTACTATGCCGCGGCTACGCTATCTGGGCTATATTCCTTACGTACCGAATCTTTCCTATAAACTCAAGAACGCGCTCAGAAAGATGAACCTCGGTGTCGGCATAAGATCTCCGACACCTTTATATGCTATGCTTAAGCGAAATACTGACGAACTCCCACTTTCCAACGAAGCAGGTGTTTATGCCGTCCCTCTACAATATCCGGATGGCTCCAAGCGATACTACATTGGGATGACTAAATGTTCATTTAGAATTAGAGTCAACAAGCATAAGACGGACGTAAAGAACGGCAAATTAACCACGGCCCTATCCATAGAAGTCCAGTTTAAGTCCGCCGATCCTATGTGGGATAACATAAAGAAATTAGCTGCCTACTCTACTCCTAAATCCACTGCCATTCGGGAAACATTGGAGATCATTACCAACGATGAGGCCTGCAATGATAGCGTCTCGCTAGAATTACCACGAATTTGGAACCAATTCTTCAAATAATGAATGCCTTTTGTTTTCCTCCAAGGATTCTGCGTGCAATACGAACATGATGTCTCGTGTTTTTGTTGAATAATTACGTTCGCATCTCTTCGTTTATTGTCAAGTCAACTCACCGCGTTCAAATTGTCGAAACGTTCTATTATCCAGTTTGCAGTTGCTGTCTACCTTCCTTGAGAAAGCCATCTGGTTGATGTGCGAAAGCTTGGAAACCTTGATTTTATATACGCCAATAAATTTGGATAACTAGTATAGTTGTACTATCTTATATATATATCTATTAAGTTATATATTATCTTTAAGATCAAGAATCTTTAGTTTAACGAACTTCCAGATTACACGGGTGCGTAAGTATACGTTTGTGCATCTTAAACGGAAGCCATTTTAACATCCTGATTGGCTATTTCAAATTCAACTTTCTACGTAAAGTGAATTATAGCAACGCTGTACATCTAATGTTCCTGAAAAGACAAAATCACTATAAAAAGTACGATTAATCGTTTTTCGAAACTGAGAATAAAGAAGTTCAGATTACTGAACCATTTGAATTTCTTACAACGATGCAAAAGACATCGCATCTTACCGAACTTTATATCCTTGAAATGTAACCTAATACCTACTCAGAATGTAACAAAAGCAGTGAGCTCTTAATGATTAGGTTACTTGAATAAGGAGTCGTAATTTCCTTTTTCTAACTTCGCGGAACAGTCAGTTTAAATATCGACTGAGCTAAGTTTATGGGTGAACTGATCTTTTGACTCGACTGCTGACTGCAATTTTAAAATCCTTAACAAGACCCCAGTTTTTCAAAAATTCGGAAAAAAATGCGATGCGCGATTTTTGTCTCTATATCCAGCGGCGTTGGAGATGAACATCTATGCCTAGTTTTCATGGTCCATACTTTGATATATCACCGGCTTTGGATAATAATTTTTCTTTTCTCTCTCATTCAAATGTGTTCCAATGTCCTTCTCTGGGGCTATAAAGTTGTAACCACTCTCCGATTCCTCTATCCAGATGATATCATTATATTTCTATATACCGTAGCTATTAACATATTTTACTCTTACATAGCATACCCCATTTTACCAAAACACACCTCGTTAGCCGTACAGTTTCCCGAAACGATATGCACTTTTTCATCCCCGTCGTGTATTCACTCTCTATCTCTCTCTTTCTGTCCCCTTCTGTGTGGTAGGCGACTGTTGCGTGTTCCAGTTCCGTTTCCAACCATCCAAATAGTTGTTCTGTACCACTGTTTTACACGAATGTGGTGAAAATTCGTGAGTAGAGCCGCGAAAAATTGGTCATAGACGTATGAACAGTTTTCAGCGGTTATGCCTGACGTTTGTGAGCTTCTTTCACGTACTGAACTATCCATCAAGCGTGGTGGTGCATTTCCAGCTTAGAAACTTCATATAAGGAAGCCAGAGCTTTGCATGGGCTTTTGCGCAATAGAGGGCAATAACATATATATATATATATTTTTTGTTTCGGTGTTTAAGAACTACTGTGAGCACCTGAATCTTAAGCAGTCTCTACTCCCAAATTTAGAGCACTGCTTCCAGAGACAGGAAAGAGCCAGCGCCTTAAGACAAACACACCATTCATGACTCAAACACCCATTCACGACTCAAACACCATTCGCGATTCCATTCCCACCTGGCAAACACCCCATTCGCGACTCCATTCCCGCCTGGAAAACACCCCATTCGCGACTCCATTCCCGCCTGGCAAACACCTCATTCGCGACTCCATTCCCGCCTGGCAAACACCCCATTAGCGACTCCATTCCCGCTTGGCAAACACCCCATTCGCGACTCCAATCCCGCCTGGCAAACACCCCATTCGCGGCTCCATTTTCGCCTGGCAAACACCCCATTCGCGACTCCATTCCCGCCTGGCAAACACACCATTCGCGACTCCATGTTTCGTACGCTCCTTGAAAACATTGAAAAGTCCTTGCTAACAAAGTTTTAATTTTCAAGTTCTTGAAAGTACTTAAAACGGTTTAAGTCGTAAACTTAATTTTGTTTAAAGTAATGATATGAAAGAGCATGTGTAAAATAATTGTTTGTGCTATAAAGTTATATTGGAGATTTTTGTGTAATTCCGATAAAAACGCCAAGCTGATCATATAGTGCCTAAGTTGTGTTCAACTCAAGGGAGCGTGTGGACAGCTGGTACCTTGGTTAAGACATAACTACAGAGCAAATCGTCAAACATGGGAATAAAATAAGTGGAATGATGCTAGGCGAATTGTAACGGTCATCTGTTAACTAGGGTTAGGGGTAATGTACTCTCAAAATATTCCACAAAAGGAAACGATACGGTATGAACTTGCTAAAAAACCGACTTACTGACCGACCGATAGCATAGACGTATGATAATTTGGCTCTAAAACGTCCTTGAAAGGTGCTTGAATTTATTTTGCTTGGAAGAGTACGAACCTTGGATTATAACCAAGACTCAACTCGAACGACTGCCCTGAAAGCAGCACCGCTAAAAACTTTGCCGAGGGATGGCAACAGTAGGATTCTGTGTACCAGAAAACCATTACGTAAGAAGTGTAAAACGTAGCGAAAACAATTGACAGTATTTAGTCAGTAGCTGGCCTCACCATTTCATGTAAATGGAGATAGACAAGTGGCATAGGATAACTCTGCAAACTACTTCAGTACTCATCAGATAGACTCGAAATTTTGCTGATTAAATACAGCCTTCTTTGCGTCAGGGTATTATGGCTTACATGAGGGAATCTAGCCCAAACGTGTTCTTCTTCTTCTATGTGGTGCAACCTACCTAGCCTCCTCGTATGAGGTTTCTAAGCATGAAATACACCAGAATGGGTAGCTAGTCTAATCCGTTGGGGAAGGATCCAGATCTCAGAAGCGACAACCATAAACGGCTCGGTCATCTAGCACCGATTTTCGTGAATCCATTCACGCCTTTCCGTTAAATTGGAGAAAAACCCTGGAAAACCCGGAATTTAGATGGTGGATGAATGGTCCAACATTCCACCCGAGACTATCTATATAAATGTATTCTAAGAAGGTTCGAAGCTGTATTGAAAGCAAATGATGGTCCAACACCTTTTTATTTAAGGACGGCCTATTTTCCAGGTTTTCACATTATTTTGTCCAACACTGTGTATCTGGGTCTGATTTCCGACAGACACTATCAAGCCAAAATCCCGACAGCCGAAATACCGACTACCCAAAATCCCGACAGCCGAAACGCCTACTGATGGTTGGTTGGTTGGTTGATTTTTATGGCGCAAGGGCGCCAGACACAAGGCAAACAAACAGTATTAAAAAAGTAGTATAAAGCTTAAAATCTGGCTGATCAAATAAAACTGAACAATGAGAATGATGGAAGGGCTAAAAAGACAATGAAACGAACAGTATTAAAAACGTAGTACAATGATTAAAATCTAGCTTATTCAGTAAAACTGAGAAATGAGAATGATGATGGGGCTAAAATCTAGATACGTTTAAAATAGTCAATTTCTTTAAAAAATGAAAAAGACAGCAGCACTATCGCAGTGGTCATTCAGGAGCCGCTGCAGTGTAGCGGCGTCCTCGATCAACACATGAGAATGAAAGAAATGAAAACGCACATCACGAAAACGAACACAACTACACAAAAGATGAATGACAGTGATTCGGCAATTGCACGTTTCACAAATAGGCGCAGTGTCGCCACACGGCAAAAACCGGTGAGTGAAACGACAATGCCCAATGCGGAGACGCGCAAGTACCACTTCCTCCCTACGGTTCCGACTATATGAGGATTTCCAGATTCCAAGACTAGGTTTGATACGATGCAGTTTATTTTCCACCTCTTGGTCCCACAGACCCTGCTATGTTCGCTTGATATGCTCTTGAAGTTATAACGAAGTAAATTTCTCCGTCATTTTTATCTGCGCCGGGGTTCGAACCCGGATCCCCTCATTCCGGAATAAATTGCTCTACCAATTGAGCTACGCGGACGTTTTATTCTGATTCCTATCTGCCTTTATGTCGCGTGCGTCCTTTTGGCAGGTACGTCACATCTCCTGGTACGTTACATCATCTCCCCCTTATTATTTTTTTTTCGAAGTGCTGGAGAAGGGATTCTCTTAATTTTCCTATCTCGCGGTGTGGAAATAACATCACACCAATGCGAGATTTTGAACGGTCGGGTCATCCGGATAATTCGGGCGCCATTATAACGAAGTAAATTTCTCCGTCATTTTTATCCGCGCCGGGGTTCGAACCCGGATCCCCTCATTCCGGAATAAGTGACTCTACCAATTGAGCTACGCGGACGTTTTATTCTGATTCCTATCTGCCTTTATGTCGTGTGCGTCCTTCTGGCAGGTACGTCACATCTCCTGGTACGTTACAAAGTAGAAAACGGAAATGCCGGTGAAACAGTGGCAAGGGTGTGACGACCAAAAAGGAAGCAGATCTAGCAGCCGCATCAGCGCATTCGTTACCCGAGATTCCAACATGCCCAGGAATCCAGCAAAACTGAACCTGAAAACCGGCATCGAGCAAACGACGAAGCAACCGTCTCACACCAAAGAGAAAAGGATGGTCACGGCAATCCGCAGATGAAAGGACTGCAAGACACTTAAAGAATCCGTATGGACCATAGCACAATGATGAGAACTCGACTGAACATGGAGAAGGGCGAGATACACAGCATGCATCTCCGCCGAAAGCACCGTGGCCTCAGCTGGGATCCGCGCTACTGAAACGTCATCTACACAGACAGCCGCGGATCCAACGACTCCATGAATCTTGGAGCCATCAGTAAAAATAGGAGTGTAGTCAGAATTGAGGGCACGGTGCTCAGCAAAGAGCTGCTGGTACACTGACGCATGGGTTGAGGATTTATCGAAAGATGTAAAGATGGTATCAACCATGACACCAAGTGGGTGCCATGGAGGATCCCCAAAGCCTCTGGTCTCTCCAACAAGTGACAAGTCGAGCCAAATAGCATTATTTTATTTTTAGCTAATAGCATTATTTGATCATATATATATAATAATATTTGATCAATTATTTGTTTTATTATAATAAGAAATACTGAAATCTTTCAAATTCTTTTTGACGTGGTACTTTATTTTTAGCTAATAGCATTATTTGATCAATATTTATATAATAATATTTAAGCAATTATTTGATTTATTATAATAAGAAATACTGAAATTTAGAATTTAGGTTGTCGGGATTTTGGTGGTGTCGGGATATTGGGTTGTCGTGATTTTAGTGTCGTCTGGATTTTGGGTTGTCGGGATATCGGCTGTCGGGATTTTCGCTTGTCGGAAAAGCGACTGTCGGTATTATGTCCGGATCCGCAACCCTGTATATTTCTAACTAAGATTTTCAGCTCCTACAAACTACTCGTAATATGAATTCAAGGGAAAGCTCTAAGCCTCAAATTAAGTTGAAGTAAAACCTAAAGTTAAATGCAACGTAAAAGGCAGGTCTCCAAGCCCAGGTAAATATCGTTTATGTTATAAGAGACAAACAGCGTATTGAAATTTTTAGGAAAATAATGGTAAGGAAGGTATTCTTGTCGATGTAATTCTTTAGTCAATTCCAGAAAATTTTAGAAGGGTATTCGCATTTGTAGCAATAATCTGATGGTTGCTTACTCCCTCTTTTGTGTGCCTATCTGCTCTAAGCAAAGAACGCCTTTCAGTATTCTTGGAATTACCTCTCAAATATAAATCATTATAATACACGTGCGTTTCTTCGATGCAATTTATGTAATGCAAAGCTACTACTTTGCTTGTGGTCTTTGGATCTCTAAGGCAGCTACGTGTAATGGTCTCGGATGCGAACGAATGTGGTGCGAGAAAGATGACTCATATGATGGATGAAACAGAAGACATGAGAGAGATGATTCACACGATGTTCCATTTTCTGAGATCAGCAGGTGCCATCCGAACATAATCTGTACATCAGGCATCTTCCGCTACTGTCGATATTAATACTTCATGACGTAGATAACATAGACTTTCTATGACGCATGCCGAATATACATTACCCTCTCTAACGCAACCCCATTCCCTTTCACGTCACGCAAGGCAACGGAAAGTCCTACTTACATTTCGAAAAGTATCTTTACGATTACAAAAGAACAAAGAGCGCACCATTCTTAGCGCCGGCAGTGATGGAAAGATAATTTACAGAAAAGTTCGAATACCTTTCAAAACTCGCACGTTATGCGACTGTTTCACCTTATAAAATGCATTCAGATTTGAAATGGGGGCAGTTATATTTAACTGAAAAGGTGGAGTGGAGTGTATGATATAAAGAAATTCCTGAAATTCGCGATCCATCGTGATTCCTTTCGTGATTTGACGAAGCATTATCTTGTTTCAATTTATTCCGTAAAATGAAGGTTAAAATCTGAATTTTACTGATTTTTCATACATGAATTAACACAAATGCGTCTGCCTATCTTTCTCGGATTAACCCTTTAAGCGGTCGATGTGTATAAACTAAACGATGCCCAAAATTTGTTTCAATTATCCCGTCAAATGAAGGTAAAAATCAGAATTTTATTGATTTTTCATATGAAAACTGACACTCTGTTTAGCCCTCAAGCGGTGGATGTGTGATTGTGATTGGAGGTTTAACGACCACCCTGAGCAACTTAGTGGGCTATAAGCAGTCGCCCGTCCCTAATTTAGGGCCACTGGCTCCAGGGAAGGGAAAGAGCCAGCGCCGTAATACAAACACAACATCCATGCCTCACCGGCATTCGAACACGGACCCATCTCGGACGAATGATCAGAAGCCATTGCTTAAACCACTGCGCCACTGGGGTGGCCAAGCGGTCGATGTACAGAATGGCCAAAAAGTTACTTCGCCAATTAAAAGGGGCTCCATGGATGGTTGTGATGTGATGGATGGATGGAATGAGAATTCTTTTTTTTTCATTTTTCTTTTTTTTTTTTTTTGGAGGTTTAACGACCACCGTGAGCAACTCAACGGGCTATAAGCAGTCGCCGGTCCCTAATTTAGGGTCACTGGTTCCAGGGAAGGGAGAGAACCAGTGCCGTAAGACAAACACAACATCCATGCCTCACCGGGATTCGAACCCGGACCCCGTTCGGACGAATGATCAGTGGCCATCGCTTAGACCACTGCGCCACCGGGGCGGCGGAATGGGAATTCAGAATATAGATGGTACGCAGCATACGCTCGCTATGTGCAAAGGAAAATACGTGCAAGCTGTCACGGTTACGGTTCAGGTTACCGATTATAGGAATGTTTGAATGGCAACACCTTAATTTTTTAATGTCACTGTAACAAGCGCCATGAAAAACGGTAAATGTCGTTGAAATGATATCACTAGACCAAAAAATGAACGATATATCGTCAAATGAAGCACGGCAAGAGGACTACCGATTTGCGACGACAAACGGCACCGCTGTCGGATGAACACATGAGATGATGTAAGAATGCAGTGATAAACAAATGATATGATGTCACTTGAAACACTGCTTAAATGCAACGTGCTGCCGACAACCAGAAACACTCGAGATGGCGCTCTCGGGAAAGCTACTAGGTGAACTCGCGAAATGTTATTACCCGAAATGTTACAATACTGCAGCTGCGTTACGTGTCATCCGCAGCAATCATCCTTCACGCCGAGATCCGTGCTCTACTCAAGCTACCTAGGACTTCATTCGTAAGTTTTAAGATAAAGAATGCACGTGTGACACATCGTAATCTAGGAGACCTGAACTCCTGTGGAAACTGTAGCCGAAATTTACCACGCCATCCATGAAGATTCAGGAGCAAGCGCAACAGGTTTTACACGGACGCTGGATATAGCAAGTGTACCATGATAAAGGTTCTCCCATCAGTCCTTTACATGTTCCTATACCGGTTTCATCGCGTGCGCATGTTACAGCACGGAGACCGTGAACACCGTATAGGCTTCGCACATTAAGTCTTAATACGGTACGAGACTGCTGGTCACTGCGCATTCTTTGGATAGATGAAGCGCATTCTCATACCTTAACAGGGCAAGTGAACTCAAAGAATTGTGTAGCACTGGTCGGACACTAATCCACGTGAGGTTCTGTGACGTGCCTACCCCGCAGGACACACACGACATAAAGGCAGATAGTAGCGAGACGAACGTCTGCGTAGCTCAGTTGGTAGAGCGACTTGTTCCGGAATGAGTGGACTCGGGTTCGATCCCCGGCGTGGACCGAAACCGACGGAGAAATTTACTTCGTCATAATGGCGCCCGAACTTCCCGGATGACCCGGCCGTTAAAGATCTCGCAATGGTGTGATGTTCTTTCCACGCCGCGAGATAGAAAAAATAAGAGAATCCCTTCTCCAGCGCTTCGAAAAATAAATGTGTGTGACGTTTCATTCCACACACTAGATTGACTGGGAGTTCCCAAGTGCACGTTCTACAGCGGATGGATGCCTGCGACGATTGATGGTCACGGCTGACCCGTGGGCCATGCCCCCGGCCCTCTTTCAGGGTTGGGAGAGATGTGACGTGCCTTCCTCGCAGGACGCACACGACATAAAGGCAGATAGCAGCGAGAACGAACGTCTGCGTAGCTCAGTTGATAGAGCGACTTGTTCCGGAATAAGTTGACTCGGGTTCGATCCCCAGCATGGACCAAAAATGACGGAGAAATTTACTTCGTTATAGTTCCCATACAGGAACAGAAACTGACCGTATGGTATGGAGTCACAAGCGATTTTGTTTCGAGACCTTAAATTTTTGAGGAAGTTAGAGCATAGGAGCGGGATGCATTCCATTTCCCTTATGCGTCATAACTTGCGTAAATATGGTTCGATTCCAATGAAATGTTAGTATGTGGTAGGGGACCACCTGGGTACAAACTCTATTGACGATGGGTGAAATGGGGTCAAAGGTCAGAACATAGGATCAGAATTCATTCCATCGCCCTTAAGCGTTTTAACTTACGTAGAAATGCTTCGATTGAGACAAAACTTTATCATGTTGTTCCGGAAGTATACTTTACCAGTTCTGTTGAATATCATCGAAACGCGGTCAAAGGTAAGGACACAGGAGCGAGATTTATTTCACAGCCCTCGTCCTTATAACTTGAGTAATGATTTCTGGTATGTTAGAAAGCGTATCATAATCAATGCATTGCATGGTTTTACTAACTTGTTTGATTTTGTTGCTATTATATTAATGTTCTTATCTTGACTTAAACCTAGGGAGATCAAGGCTGGTCAGGTCTCCTCGAAGAATTTTCCTTTATCTTCCTTGCTGTTATTTTTATGCTTATGTTTAACTATTCAGAGTTATTAATTTTAATATGTAACAGCAAGATCAATAAATGAAATGAAATGAAACGTTGGCGGAGGTATCTATTGGTTTGGTTTCTGTGGGTTCTGTTCCTGCTTTCATGTGCGGGACCTGCTAATTGTGCAGTTACACTTTACAGCCCAGCATTTTTTTTTCTCTTTCCTATTACAGCGTGTCCTAACCCTAATCACCTAGCTTGCTATTTCTAAGGGTTGTTGAAGGCCAAAGGTCAGACATTGTTTTCCTAAAGTTAACCACACCATGATTTATTTATTTAGATATTACACTGAGTTTTATTCAGCATTTGGAGAAAACTCTGCAAGGGCTCTCTTTGCGCACAAACTCCCTACATTTATTTTGCTTTTGTACAAACGCAAAGGACTAGTAATTTAAACTTAGACCGAACCACCGAACAACGGTCACTCTTTTCCTGTCAGTGCAGCGACCGTTATTCTTAGGTTTCATTGTATTACATAAAACTATTACTCTCTTATGAATAAGCAGATATACGAGAAAGTCATTTACCTCCCTAGCGGGAAAGCTGTGCATTACTTAAAGTGGATAGGGTTTCTCATTTATTGTAACAAGTGGCATACAGTAAACAAATGAAATTTTCAGTAGGACTTTTAGAAGCTCGGATACACCTGCAAAAAATACACAAACACCACCTAGCGACAAAACTGTGAACTACATAACACTCCGCAAGACACACTGAATAAAGTGTTCCACGAGGTAAAGGACATCAGGGTTTAAATTTTTCTTTTTTAAATCGGACATTTAGAAGCAGAGATATCGAGAAAAACAGATTAAGTATTTCTACACCCTAGTGGGGATAGTGTGCATTATTTTGGGAAGAAATGTGCCCAAAAAGTTTGCATAGTAGTATCTTACCAAAAATAATATTTTCAATCGAGTTTTTAGTTCCTCATGTATTGCAGCAAGCATGTTGTGAACGGAGATGTGAACTCACGCCCTCTAGTGGAACACTTGTGTATTAAGAAAAATTTGAAATGACGTGTAGAACATTTCGCTTCGGTGTAAGTACATAACTATTTGTTTTTCGGAAGACAAGTGGGACCGATACAACTATGACTATTTTTAAAAGGCCAGTGCCATCATTATTTACACCTACATTAGTTTTAAGGTGGACGTCAAGTAATTTTGCTAACTATACTTCCAATGGAAAAACTTCTGTACATGTTTTCTTCACAATTAATGCGTTCCCAAGGATGCAAATTTGAACGTCGATCAAAATAGCTTCATATTATAAATTGGAATACTTAATATTTTCTAAAGCATAACCATAATTATATTAAAAATCAATAACTTTTCCTTTGGTGGTGTTGAAACCAGAAAAAAGATGGCGTGATTTGTACTTTGATGACGTCAGAAGAGAAACAAATGTTGGATTGCATAGTTATGGTTCTGTTTTAGAAAATAATAAGTATTCCAAGTTATAAAATGAACCTATTTTAATCCATGTTCAAATTTTCATCCTTGGGAACGTATTAATTGTGAAGAAAATGTGTACAGAAGTTCTTCCATTGGAAGTAAAGGAATCAAAACTACTTGACGTCCACCTTAATGGCGAGTATTATTTTATAAAGCTGATTATTAGTAATATCTTGTAAGAAAGTGATTCAGGATTGCACTAGTTTGAATTTTCATTCAGGTGTTTGGCAGTGGTTTTTGGAGTTCAGGTTTTATTTACGTAAAATACCAGTAGATTTAAGTGTTCCTTCGTATCGAGATTGCATCAAATGCTGCATTACGTTTGTCCGGTGGTGAAAATTTCAACAACAAAATTAATCTACTGATTTTTTTAGCTCTAGTCTGTTGATTTCAGTTAAAAGTCCCTGGCAACACTGGATCTGAGCGACTTTCAATGTTGCAGACGTGCGCCAGACGTGATGGTTCGAGCATGTCTCAAACTCCCTATTCTTTTCAAGTACAACAACAGCAAGAATTTACTCTGCATGGTGGGACTGCCCCAAACTCCCAACAATCGCCGATCCAGTTTATAGATCAGGGGTGGTCAAATGAGACTAGAGACGTGGTCGTTAGCTGTTGTAGCCCATTCGCGACTTGGTTTGGTACATGGTGGGTTTCGGCAAAGAATATAAAGCTTCGCGTGAAGAACGTCAACTCTCGTAGAGATAACGTAAAGCAGACGGCAATAGTGCCACCACAAGTTAAGAGATTATGTGTTCTGCCGGAAAGCAAACATTCAGGAGCAAAAGACGTTAGGGGACTACGGCAGTGAAGCTTTTCTGTGATCCACATGGTTTCCTTCGATCTGATGACTATTTGCTTAAAGCATTTTTTTATTGTTGTTGCTGTTTTCTGATATTCCTCCCTTCCCTTATTTTGGTGAAAAAAATATACAATGACATTAGCATTACTATTTAAATTAAATTTTAGCAACTATTATAGCTAGGCCTAAGGATCCGTACAAAACGCAGGCAATCTCTAGTATTTGGCATTACTAAAATGTTTCTGAAAAACTGAAGAACAAACAAAAGCCTTAACTAACCCGATTGGCGTAATATAACTAACATATCCGATTCGTGAAGTGATTATTCTACCGAGAAGGTAACAATCACGTTCTGTGAGTAGCTTGGCTGACTGTTCTTTACCAGAAATGAAGTCAACAGAAATACGCATGCGCAGTCTGCTCCGGCATCAGCCTGTATGTTGGTTTCTGTGCACTGCATTTTCTATATTAGGATATTGCGGCGCTAGTTACGTCTCGCCGAGCCTTAACTTCTTCTCTGTTAGATATGCTTTGGTTTCGGAGATAAGCTCACCAATGTTGAATTTTGCAGTGATTTGCCGGGTTGTAGCACATCTGGCCGGATGCATTTTTTTCCTTTTTGGCCAATCATCTTTTGAACTATCTGATTCACTAGCTTCTTTCGTCCAAAGGATTGTCGCTTGCTGGAAGTTATTCGCATGTCACACCATTCGCGGAAAACTCTTGCTTTGGTTGTCCGTGAAAGCGGCCATTTTGGAGATGCTCAAACTGACACGCCCAACGCCAATTGTCATGCCACGTTCAACATCTCTCGGGTCACTCGTTCTGCAGCTCGATGAGCTGGTATGCCTGGTTTGTAACGCACACTGCGTTAATGTGCTGTCTTACATATGGAAGTAATCGTTTTTTGTGACGAACGCTGGTGTAATATCTAATCAACTGGCATCTTAGTATACAGGGTTTAAAGAAGATTCTTTATTCAGAGTAATAACTGCCGAAGGAAGGGGTCCATGTGGTACACAAGTTAGGTCTATGTATAGGAAAGGGACTCTGGCCGATCGAATGAAAGTGATTGGAGCGTCCCTAGTGGCAAAGGTAAGAAGTTTAAATACCTAACTCGCCAACAAAGGGAGATCGAAGCGAAAATCCAATTACTAAGTTGTCGTGCAGTGTCGAATTTTGTAGTAGGAAACGATCTAGGGTACGCAAGAATTACCTATAGGGACGGCTCGAAATGCTGATAAAGTACACGCGGTGCCTGATGGTTAGACAATACAAAATACCTCCCCACGATGGAGAACGATTCAGATGTGTATATAAATATTGATAGTGACGTAGTTATCTATCTGTCTCCTCACTATCAACATTTACATATTTTTTTGTCTCGTATCTAAAAATCGTCAATCAATCCGTCTGTTTCTACACAATTTACCGATTTCGAATTAAGGGCATTTGGAGTCGTCCATGCAAGTAATTCTTGCGTACCCTACGTCGTGTCTTACTAATTTGACGTTGTGGTACAACTTTATAATTGGACTTCCGTTTCGGTCTCGCGTTGGTGGCGAGTTCGGTCTCCTAAATTCTTACCTTTGCCGCTAGGGGCGCTCCAATCACTCTCATTCAATTGGCCATCGTCCCTTTTCTATACATAGGCCTAAACTGTGTACCACTCGGACCCTTTCTTCCGCAGGTATTATTCTGAATATAGACTTTCCTTTGAACACTGTATATTCATATCTTAGGAACTCCTGTGTTAGATTATTGGGCCACGGATGGCGTAGTGGTCAACGTTGCGACTGTTACGGAAAAGTCTTAGGGTCGATCCAAAGGAGGTACGAAAGCTCTAACAACTAAATTTCGGCATGCGTCAGATAGGCACGTTAAACCGTCGGACCCTGATACTGACTCCCTGGTTATACAAAGGACGTCTTTCTATCTCGCTTCCATGTGACCTACCTGTCTAGCACTCTAGTCAAATCTCGTAGCTTCCTACTTCTAAGGGTTGTTTAAGACCTGGAGTCCGACAATCCCTTCCTAAAATCCTCTGCATAAATCTCAAAATCTCTCCTATGCTAGCTTATGGAATAGTGGCTGAAATATCTTAGGGTTTTCTCTTTCTTCTACTCAAGAGAAATTTCTATTTTCAGTGTTCATTAGTTCTTTAAAAATTTTAATTTAATGATTATGCTTTTAATTCCATAAACTCATCATCGGAGAAAATGCTTATTACGTCAAAACTTAATACCGCAGATTTGTGTAGGTAATCAAAAAAATATTTTAATGAAATGCAAATACAGCATACAGAAATTGCAGTTGGTGGATGCTGTGACATTCAAAGACTTATTAGCAAATACACCGTCGTGTCAGAATAATATGACTATCCCCGGAATCACAGTATGCCCGTCTAGGGGCGACACAGAGTACGGGACAAGTTCGATCACACGGATATATATGCGACCGGCCAGGACACATGAGTCATAGTGTGTAACGTGAGCACAATGGGCAGAGGTAGTGATTTGACGAACGTTCAAAAAGGAATGATCATCGGAAGAATCTCAGAAACAGGAGACTTCGTGTGCTGTTCGTGAAGTGCTGTAGTAAAGGTGCACCAAAAATGGACCGCTGGCTCATCGAGTACCTCCCGACGTCATAACTGCGGAGTCCCAAAGGTAATCGATTCCAGTGGAGAACGTCGCCTCCGTCGGCTGGTAAAGGGCATTCGGCGCAATGGTGCAGCAATTGACCAAGCAAATGAACACTGGGGCACCCAGGTACGTGACCTTGAAGACAGTAGAGCGAACCCTGTTGCGCATGGGTCTCTGGAGTCGACGCTGCGTCAAAGCGTCCGTGTTAGTCCAGCTCTATAGGCAACGACGCCTGCAGTTCTCATGGGACTACCGTCATTGGACAGTGGAAGAGTGAAGAAAGGTTGTCTTCTCCGACGAATCGAGGTTTCTACTTTACAGAAGTAACGGGCGGTGGTGGATGCGGCGTTAGACACACTGAAACCGACACCCGGACACGCTTGTCGGTCAAGTACAGGCCGGCAATGGCAGAGTGCATGTCTTGGGGATGTTTTCCTGGTATGACCTGGGATTGCTGGTACCAATGGATTGGTCCCTGAACGCCAATCGCTACCTATTCATCATCGCTGACCATATGCGTCCCTTCATGTTGGACGTTTACCCTGGTGGTGATGGTGTCTACCAACAGGACAGTGTGCTTTGCCCTGTCGCTAAGGCGGTGCGTGACTGGTTCCAGGAACACGACAGCGATGTCTCCGGTCTCCCTTGGCCGGCGAAATCGCCCGACCTCAATCTCATACAACACTTATGGGTCTATCTGATCGACAGGTTCGACGTGCCGACACACAATGACGTCATCATCGGGACCTCCGTGCTTTGCTGCTTTCCGAATGGGCACGTGTGCCTCGGGCAACCTTTCAAGACCTCATTGTGTTCATACCACGCTGTCTCGTCGCTGTCCTCCGGGTTATTCCCATTATTAAGTAGATGATCATATTATTCTGATACGACTGTGTATATTATTGATCAATATTTCAGCTCTTTTCATCTTTTAAAAAAACTGTCTGTTGTTTTAGTCTATTAGCTCGTGAACGCAGAATTTGTTTAGAGAGTTGGGTTTTTCCGAACATATATAGCGGGAAGACACCATCAGTATAAAATAATGTTTTGAATCATCGTCACTTTTATTTGGGCTTGCAAAAAAATTCTTTTGATTTTGCTGAGGACTCTGGAACGCATAATGGCTGAACACAGGAGAACAAAACCTTACAGCACAGCGGTTCAAAAGTTCCTAAACGGAAAGATGTTTCAATTTCTTTTCGCGTTATCAGTTCCTCAAATAAGAATAAAAGTGAAAACAAATAAAAAAATATGGCTTTCCCTTCTTGTAGCTGTCTAACTGCTTTTTTTATGGCTCGCCCAATAATGATCGACGAAGTCAAGATTTTCGTCCATTCTTCAGGGGACTTGATGCTGAAGTAAACATGTGTCATAAAAATTCCAACTATCTCTTTTGGCGAACGAAGCCAGGTGGATTTGCGTGGTTTTTTTTCTTTTTCCACTAGGAAGTAGTTATGCCTTGCGGCGGTGTCTTGTTTTCCTGAGGAAGAGTCAGAGCAAGATAGTGACAAAAATACGTGAAAGCGGAATAAGAAATCTTTGGAAAGATGTAAGGAGAGTACTGACGATTTATTTTTCTCGGTGGATCCAATGCCGCAATTTGCCTTTTTTTTTTTTTGTGCCTCTCATTAAAGGTGTTTGTTATAACGGGCGCACGAAAAAAATCCAGCTGGACACAAAGAAAAGAATACATGTCATAATGAACGTTAGCAGTAAAATCCAAACTGATAGCAGTGTAAAGAATTTTTTCTAATGAATAACATATGTTTTTTGAAGAAATGTATGTCATGAAAGAACGGTCTCTAAAAAATGGAGAATTTTTAAGAAATGGGTGTTATGATTAAGGTCAGAATAATTTCAAGAATAGGATGTAACGATATGTTTTGAAGAAATGTATGTCATGGTTAAACAACGTTCTCTAAGGAAACGGAGACTTTTCAAGAAATGGGTGTTATGATTAAAGTTGGAACGATTTCAAGGATAGGATTTAACGATCACTTTTGAGGAAATGTATGCCATAGCTAAAGAATTTGATCCCGTAATAACATAGAGAATGTTCTTTAAGAAAATGGAGAATTTCCAAGAAATGGTCGTCAAAAAGTCCAGCGAGGAACCAAGAAAAGGATAAATGCCTTTCTGAACGTTAGCAATTAATTCCGAATTGACAATAGCGTAAAGAATGTTTCCTAGGAAATAATGTATTTTGAAGAAATGCATGTCAAGGTTAAAGAACATTATCTAAGGAAATGGAGAATTTTCAAGAAATAGGTGTTATGATTAATGTCGGAATGATTTCAAGAATACGATGTAAAGATATGATTTGAAGATATGTATGTCATAGTCAAACACCGTTCTCTGAAGAAATGGAGAATTTTCAAGAAATGGGTGTTATGAATAATGTCGGAATGATTCCAAGAAGAGAATGTAACGATATATTTTGAAGAAACAAATGTCATGATTAAAGAACGTTCTCTAAGGAAATAGATACTTTTTAAGAAATGGGTGCTATGAATAAGGTCCGAGTGATTTCAAGGAGAGAATGTAACGATATGTTTTGAAATAATGAATGTAATGGTTAAAAACGTTCTTTAAGAAAATGGAGAATTTTCAAGCAACGGTCGTCATGATCAAGGTCGGAAAGCTTTCAAGAATTGGATGCCGACATTTCACATCTTCAACAAAATTTGGATCAGATTACTGGTTTCACATTTCACTAAAATTCTAATTCTAGATATCACTAAAATCAGCAAACTGAGTGAGTTAATCTCTGAAAGAGCATATATTTATACCCTAACCCTACTTTCTTAGAAAATTCTATGCCCCAGATGGCCTGGTGGTCAACATTCGTGACTGCTACGGAAAGTCTCAATGTCGATGCCAAGTAAGTACAAACGTTCGGACCACTAAATATCCGCCGTGCGTCGGATGAGCACCTTAAGCCATCGGACACGGTAGTGGCCTTCCGGTTGTAAAGAACGGCGTCTTCCTTTCTCTGTCTAGCTCACTTCCGTGTCACTTTCCTATCTGGCACTCTAGGCCAAATCTCCTAGCTTCCTACTTCAGAAGGTTGTTTAAGACCTGGGATCAGACACTCCCTTTTTAAAAATCCTCTGCATTAATCTCTAAATCTTAGAAAATTCTGGGAAACCGCAGAATACATAAGCACATTCCCCATTAGTCATTAGGGTGATGACCACATCAACGTCATAAAGAAAGGAAAACTCGTATACTCGTGAACATTCAGAGTGAAAAACGCAGATAACCTCGTAGTTATCTGATGAATATTTTTCGGGAAGCAAACTGCTTTCAATAAAAAAAGGTCATATTTAAAATTCTAAATAAAACACAAGCTGATTAGAGCAGCGGTTAGTGTGGTCAAATCTCTTTTCATAAAAATACTTAGACGTTATCTACGTTTTTCACCTTGTGTCTGCATGAGTATACAGTAGAGTTTTTCCAGGCTGTATGACGTATGATGTTGTCATCACCCTGATAACTAATGGAATATGTGCTTATGTATTCTTGGGTTTCCTAGAATTTTCTAAGATTTAGAGATTTATTAGAGGACGTTTGAAAAGGGAGTGTCTGACAACAGGTCTTAAACAATCGTTAGATGTAAAAAGCTAGGAGATTTGGTCCAGATTGCCCGACAGGAGAGACACACGGAAGCGAGGAAGAAAGGGAAGGAGAGACACATGGAAGCGAGGTAGAAAGGGACAGGAAGACGCCTTTATTTACAATCGAAGGACAGTACCAGGTGTCCCACAACTTAAAGTGTCCATCCGACGTACGGCGGATATTTATTGGTCCGAGCGTTCGTACTTGCCTTTGATCGATATTGAGACTTCCCGTGGCAGTCAAGAATGTTCACTACTAGTGCATCTGGGGCCCAGAAATTTATAAGAAAGTAGGTTTAGGGAATAAATATGCTTTTTCAAAAATTTCAGTTTGTTCTCAATACTTTACTACCTCGCTTCGGTATATTAGCTATCTCACTAGCAAACTGCGGTTGCTCTTACTATATAAGCATCTAACGTAATAGAGTACGAAAAGTTCATTGATATGGTTTCAGATTCCATATTGCTAGCTACCTTTTAGAAATTACAACTTGTAGAGTTTTGGCGTAGTATCATAGATGAATATTCGTAGCTATCTGAAAAGGCTACTAGAATGTTCTTACCTTTTCCAAATATATATATCTTGTGAGGACACATTTTAACCAAAATAACATATAGCAACAGATTGAATGCAGAAGCAGATATGCAAATCCAGTTTTTTTTTGTTTTTGATTGGAGTTTCTAATTTTTTTATTGGAGGTTTAACGACCACCGTGAGCAACTAAATGCGCTATAAGCAGTCGCCCGTTCCTAATTTAGGGCCACTGGTCCCAGGGAAGGGAGAGAACCGGTGCCGTAAGACAAACACAACATCCATGCCTCACTGGGATTCGAACCCGGACCCATCTCGGACGAATGATCAGAAGACGTGAATCCAGTTGCTTTCTATTAAGCCAGACTTATATAAAGATTTGCCAAAAGGTAAACTAATGCCAGTTTTTTAACAAATATTTTTTCAATTTTGGAAAAAACGTTTTTTTTTTATGAAAATATATAAAAAGAATATTAATTTATCTTTTTATGAAAACCATATATTATTATTCTATATTTTAGGCCACATCCGCTTGTTCGCATCATGTGAACAAGCGGATGTCACAGGCATCGTGGCCTGTCATGGGTGTCATGGGTGTCACAGGCATCGTAGCCTGTGACACCCGTTTTTTGCCCTGTTTTAATTTTTTTACCTGGCTGCTGAAAGGACATTTTCATTGTTGAAAAAGCAGAATGGGGTTTCTTTTAAAGAAGAGACATTTTGTATCTTAACAACGCCACATGGTAACATCTCTGGATGGGAATAAAAAGAATGCTAATCTGCCAGGTATGGAATTACAAGTTCTATGGATTTATCGATTATAATCCTCTAGCACTGAGACGTTTCCTGTGGAGCTGTGACGCAGGAAACGCCTCAGTACTGGAGGATTATAATCAATGAACTCATAATACTTGTAATTTCCTGTGGAGTTGTGTCAAAGTTCGAGCAACTCTCAAATACCCTGGCCGCCCTGGTGGCACAGTGGTCTAAGCTCTGGCTTATGACTATTCGTCCGAGAAGGATCCTTGTTCAAATCCCCGAGAAGTTGGAATGTTGTGTTTGTCTTACTGCACTGGTTCTCTCCCTTCCCTGGAAAAGAGTGGGCCCAATTAATGACGGACGACATCTTACAGCACATCGAGTTTCTCACGTTGGTCATTAAACCTTCAATTAAAAAAGATAAACGTCCTGGGTTTTTTACGCACAACCATTACACCAATGAGTCATTACATTATCACCCCCTACCCAACCTATAGAAATGAGTGCGCCTGGAGACCGAACGGTGGCGCAGGTGAAGTCCACAAATCAGTGTACATTATATACAACCCGAGCACCGGCCTTCGGTTAATAGAGTGTTCGGAGTCAGAATGGGAGAATATCACTTCTTTTTGCTAGTGTGAAACACCAAGTGATACATGTACTCTCACCAAGAGTTCACCGTTGCAAAATAACACATTTTAAATAAAGTGTGACCATGTTTGTGGAGGTCTCAGCCACTTCACTCAAAAAACCCTAAACTATACGCTTGTATTTATTCCTATCCCACAGTTACACCATGTACTTCTAAAGATATTTAAAATCCTTTTAATGATATAATTTTTTACAATATCTTATTTTTCTGTTAAACTGCACATAGTTTAATACACTGACAAAAGCACCTACAAATGAATTGGATTTTGGTAACACTTTGTCTATGTTATGTTACCAAGTACAGTAAAAATTCACATACTCTACTGTAATGATATCTATTCCTGAAAAATAGTTAAAATTTTGTTATATACATACAGTTTTTTTGCAAAGTCCTCATGAAATCTCACACTGTTGTCACGGACTTGTCGTTCGTTACTCAGTTTCTATTTACACATGCAGCTGAAAAAGCCCGCACAACTCTATGTTCACTCACACCATGTGTATTCATGTAATTCTTGAGTGATACAAATGAGCACTGTCCAAATTACACATATAACTTCGTATATTATTGTCAATTTAAAATTTGTGAATAACACAAAATCCCCATCGAGCAAAGCGGTCGAAACACTCGAAGAATGTATGTATTTTTTCACGTTTTCGAACATAACCATGGTCATCTTCTGACACACACTTGTCGTTTCTAATAGCACATTGAACTTGGGCTGTATTTTGACAAAATGCACGGGGCCTCCTGACTTGGAATGTGTACATACATTGTTGGAGTGTTTCGACCGCTTTGCTCGGGGGATTTTGCGCTATACATAAATTTTAAATTGACAGAAATATACGAATTTATTTGTGTAATTTGGACAGTGGTAATTTACCTCACTCAAGGATTACATCAATACACATGGTGTGAGTGAACATAGAATTGTGCGGTTTTTTCAGCTGCATGTGTAAATGAAATTGGGTAAGGAAGGACAAGTCCGCGACAAGAGTGTGAAATTTCCTGAGGAATTTGCAAGGAAATTGTATGTACACTGCTGGCCGCCCAAAATGCGACAGCAAGAAGGACACGAGATAGCAAAGCCAGATTTACTGGACACACAACAACAGATGCAAAGATGAAACGATTGAGTTTACAGGCCCGTGCGACTTGCGGAACACGCAGACATCAATAATTCGTGTGGCCCCGATGGCTGGCAATAACGGCCGCTACACGCCGCGGCATCGAACGAAAGAAATTTTGGATGTGGGCTTGGGGTATAGCGGTGGCTGTTGAGTGTACTGGCGATGCGTAACAGAGGGGTGCGGGTGTCATATCCAATTGCGCCCCAAACCATAACGCCAAGCGACGGACCGGTATGGCGATGCGTAAAGCAGGTGTCATACAGTCTCTCGCCGCGGTCCCGCCACACGTGGATCCGACCATCGTGGTGTTGCAGGCAGGAGCGGGATTCGTCGGAGAAGACACTGTCGTGCCATTCCATAGTCCAGGTGCGGCGTTCAACGGCCCACTGCCGCCGCAATCGCCGGTAGTGTAACGTCAATGGTAATCGGAGCAATGGGCGCCGCGCGATATTTCCCCCTCCTGCAGACGACGTCGAACGGTACGTGCTGACACAGGTTGTTGCGCAACACACCCTAATTCCTGCGCTAACGTTCGAGATGTGGCAGTGCGAGCCGTCAATGTCCGCCGCACAATATGCCGGTCCTCTCGTTCGGTGGTGTTCCGCGTCTGCGGCAATCGCTCACGTCGGTCGGTCCGTCGGACCTTCCCGCACCCACTGAATCCATACTCGCCTCACTGTGGCTGGATGTCGTCCCACACGGGCGCCGATGTCTCAGTACGATAAACCGCTGTCGCGATAAGCCACTATTCGTCCTCTGTCGAACTCCGAAACGAGCTGGAATGACTGCCGTATTCTGCGACGAGGCATCAGGAAACTTCCCACGCACAGGACCTGCAGCACACCACAATTCCACTACTTACATTCTGCCTTCTGTGAATCCTTCTTATAGTGCTTCTAGGTGGCGTGCCGGGCGCACATGATATGCATATATCCTGCAATGCTAATTGTTTGCATTCCCTCTCGCGGGCGATGCATGCTGCGAATTTCAGGCCAATCCGATGCTTCCTTCTTGCTGAGGCATTTTTCGTGGCCAGCAGTGTATATAACTAAATTTGAACTATTTTTCAGCAATAGATATCATTAGAGTAGAGTATGTGAATTTTTACTTTACTTGGTAACATAACATAGACAAAGTGTTACCAAAAACCAATTTATTTGTAGGTGTTTTTGTCAGTGTATTAAACTATGTGAAGTTTAACAGAAAAATAAGGTATTGTAAAAAACTATATAATTAAAAGAATTTTGAATATCTTTAGAAGTACATGGTGTAACTGTGGGATAGGAATAAATACAAACGTATAGTCTATAATAGATGAACTGAAAAATCAATGGTTTTTTGAGTGAAGTGGCTGAGACCTCCAAAAACTTGGTCACACTTTATTAAAATGTGTTATTTTACAACGGTGAACTCTTGGGGAAATTACATGTATCACTTGGTGTTTCACACTAGCAGACAGATGCGATATTGATGATATGTAAAAATGTGTTTTATGAGAGATTATAACTCACAAGATTACCATGTCTGACATTTAAAGAGTGGGAGAAGCTGCCGATTTGTCGGAGTTTCGTAAAGGACAAATTTTGATTGCAGGACGCACCGGAATTACGATCTCGGAAACGGCGCGTGTTCACGTGTCGCTGTAGTGAGTACGTATCAAAAGTGGTGCACAGATGGCCAAATGACTAACCGTCGTCCAGCCGTGTACCGTCCGCAGCTCATTGATGCCAGAGGGGAGAGGAGACTGTCGCGCATTTTTCACAACGACCTCAGGGCCACAGTGCGGCAAATCATCCGCAGCTACAACAGTGGGGATCAGGGCAATGTGTCACAGCACACAGTTCATCGCAGCCTTCTGTGCATGAGCCTGAGTAGCAGAAGGCAAAGCGGGGTTCCCACGCTCATTGCCCGTCATCGCCAACAACGCATGAAATGTGCCCAAGATCATCGAGATTGTGGCGTAGATGATTGGAAGAAAGTGGCCTGGTTTCACGAATCCTGATTCCTGGTGCATCACGTGGACGGTCGAGCGCGGATTGACCGATTACCGACGGAGGCTATGGCGTCTGAATGCAGTGTTGGGCGGAAACAAGCCATTGGCGGCGGTGTTATGCTGTGGGCGATGTTTTCTTTTTCTTTTTTTTTTTTTTTTGGTTGGAGGTTTAACGACCACCCGACCACCGTGAGCAACTCAATGGGCAATAAGCAGTCGCCCGTCCCTAATTTAGGGTCACTGGTTCCATGGAAGGGAGAGAGCCAGTGCCGTAAGACAAACACAACATCCATGCCTCACCGGGATTCAAACCCGGACCCCGTTCGTACGAATGATCAGAAGCCATCGCTTAGACCACTGCGCCACCGGGGCGGCGGGCGATGTTTTCTTGGGACACTTTAGGACACATTATCACAATCCCTGACAGCTGTCTGGTATCTGAACATCGTTGCGGACCACGTTCGCCCATTCTTGGCAACTGTGTTCCTGCTGGTGATGGCCATTACCAACAGGATAATGCGCAATGCCCCACTGCCTTAATTGTCAAGGACTCGTTCGAGGGACATGCTCGTGACTTTCTTTTATTTACCTGGCCTCCAAATTCACCTGATATGAATCCAATCGTTCATTTGTGGTTCCACTTGAAAAAAGCGGGTTCGCGCCAAATCACCACCTCCCCGAAATATACGAGAACTGCAGGACATGCTGTTGACATTATGGTACCAGATACCCCAGGATACCTATCGCCACCTCATCGAATCAATGACTCGCCGAGTGGCCGATGTTTTACGGGCTAAAAGGGATCTTACAGCTTATTAGGTAGGTGGTCATAATTTAATGGCTTATCGGTGTACACGTCTTCGGTTATGACGGATCAAAGAGCTACTTATCATCTGCTGCGACAGAAGATGTACACATAACTAATGATCAATTACTCTACAGATTCCATTAACTCTTTAACCGGTTGGAACGAATTAACTCGGGGTTTGCAAATTGAGCTGAAATCAAATCGGACGAATATACAATATTTGCTGTCTAAGACATGGATCGAGCACAGCTGGAACGATTTATTTCTACGCAGTGATTAGATGTCCGTACGAGAGGGACTAGTCCTTCCTATCATGAGTTTGGTCATGGAACCGAGAATAAAGCAGTAGAAGAGGGTAGGACATATACCCATTCACAAGCTTATGGTTTGCTGAGAAAGGAAGAGGACAGGAATTATTTTGCAGTATCTTTAATAAAATTCGGCCGCTATGTGAATATTTCTGCTTCGTGAACGCAGAAACTTTTGCGCACCATTTTGTTTAGGTACGCCGACTGTAACGTATACTCTAGATTCACTTTCCTTTTGATTTTTACTATCTCTGGTTATTTTATTTTACTATGTAAATTATCTTCTTACTACGAGATGTTATTTCACCCGCTGAATGAGATCTTTCAATGAGTGTAAGTCATGACGTGGTGGTAGCCAGTATAAATAGGCGCGTTCAACGATACGTAGGGAGAGCTTTTTGTTGATGTGCGTAGAGTGAGCTGTTGTTGTACGAAGTTAGCAGTGGTTTATGTGTCAGAAAGCTGTTGTTGTATAAAGAGATCTTCGTTTATGTGAGAGCCAGAAGTTTACCAAATAAAAGGTTGTCTTCGTAAGTACGTCTTTCTCAGTTCATAGTTTTGTCAGATCTCTGTCTGGCTGTTAGGTTTATTTCATTAGTTGATTATTATTAACAACCAGCATAAGACTTTATTCATCTTAATTACTACTACAACATTACTAGCAGTTAAAAGCTTGTTCATTATTAATACTACACTACTAGCAGGAAAGTTTATTCATGATATAATTAACAAAACAACAACCATTTGAACAACCATTAGAAGAAGCTGAATTCATTATAATTCAGTAGTAAAAGCTATATTCATTATACGACCGCTTAAATGGTTAATCCACAAAAATAAGTCTCACACAGAAATAAGTGAGGGATCATGGCGTTCCCTTAAACGCCGCTTTCTTACCGGAACCAAAAATGATTTGTACCAATAAGGGAATGTTGGCAGCTCAGCCAGATCGATGACGCCATTCTATTAGTAATTTGTACCTGGGAGGTAAGTTCCCTTCATTGCCTACCACAGCAGTCTTCACAAGTCCCTTCCACAATTCGCTGTCTTGAGCAATTTTCTTCCTTGTTATTCTGGCATGCTCACGAACTTCATCTGCCAGTCTTCCCCGCGGTCTTTTGAAGGATATTTTTCTGTATCTTGGTATCGAATTTAATATTTCAATTATCCAAACAACGGTAAATGTTTGCACCAATGTGTTCAGCCCATTGCCACTTGATAGTCTTTAAATTTGCTCACGACCTTAACTCTTTTCAGTTTCTATATCCATGAGTTCCTACTTTTCTTGATCACACCAAGTATGCATCTGTAGTTGTTTCTTTGAGGTGCCGGTAATTCCTGTTAATCCAACACTTTGGTCTCCGGCTCTTCAACACAAGACCGGACAGACCTTGTAGTGTGGCCAGGTCTTCGATCCTGCTGAAATAAGTAGGGATCTTTGCCGAACAGTTGACACACAGCAGGCAGTGAGGAATTTTTTATACTCTCTTCGTGATTGGCCACAGCTAGCCTGCAGGAGCACAACCGTTTTTTGGGTACCACAACCAACTGAGTTTGTCCTATCTCATACAGCACGGCACCTTCACAGCTCCCCTCTAAACCTGATTGAACGGACAGTGCAGTCCACCTGACAGCATTCTAAGCGCAAACACACGTCCAAATACATCCACCTGAATGAAAGAGTATGCAGTGTGATTAGGCATCACACAAGAACCTCTTCAACTCTCCTGACGTCCAAGAACGGCGAGCGAGTCAGCACTGTAGTCGTTGTGTGGCATTGCCTACATTTATCAAATGTTATTCGCAGCTGACATTGCAGTTGTGAGCATGCAGTTCCCGACTGACTGTTCTGGTGAAAATATCTGTTCCAGTAGCTTGTGCGATGTCACCACGTTAGTAGCAGTGGATGTACGTGCGTTTTTCACATTCCACTGAAAGCTCCGTTTGACACAATCGCTCAGTTTGTGCGGCTTTCCAGAGCGCGGCTTTGCTCTAGTGGTACCATCTGCTTTCCATGAATGAAGACGAAACTGTGGCAGTGGATTTTGAGAATCCCAAAAGAGCGGTAGTGCCACGAACTAATTACGTACAGTGACTTTCAACCACCTTGTACCATTCAAAGTCCATCAGCTCAGCTCCATGCATCATAGTCTCTTTGAATAAAGTCTGACAGGTGTGCCGATTTCCCAGTGTGTATACCCCTAACATGTCTCACTATGGGGAACTGATAATAATTTTGTTTGATTGAGGGTTTAATGACCACCGTGAGCAACTCGATGGGCTGTAAGTATTCGCCCTTCACTAATTTATGGTCACAGGTTCCAGGGAAGTGAGAGAGCCAGTGCCGAAACAGAAATGCAACATCCTCGCCTAACCGGGATCCAAACACGGACCCATCTCCGACGAATGGTCAAAAGCCATTGCTTAGACCACTGCACCACCGGGACGGCTCTCCCAAATAATGGAATACATTATATAGACAAAAGTCACCTGTCACTCCTTAAAAAGCAAATGAATGGATCCGCTGCATTGTTAAAATGCGCGGTACAGCAGCAAACGGTATAAAACAAGCCTGCAGCTTACCGCGATCATATCGCACTGTGAGGTTGAGTGAAAATGTCGCGGCGGGAGAGAAATTACCTTGAGAAAGGAAAGATTGTTGGGTGTTATATTAGTGGGTTGTCCATAAGAGAAACCGAGAGGCGTTTAAACATATCTAAGTCAACTGTTTTGGATGTACTGAATAAGTGGAAGACATATGGCGTGACTGAAGCAGCAAAACATACGGGCAGACCAAAGCAAATCAGTGATAGAGGACGTCGAAGCCTCAGGAGAGTCTTTACAGCTAATCGAGGGAGTACTGAACAAGAAGTCAGTATACAGGTGAGTAAAAATGCTGGAGCCTCGCTATGTAAACGTACCATTCACAGAGAACTTCATTCCATGGATTACCATTATCATGCGGCTGATCATAAGTACTTTAATCTCCACTCGGAATGCTACTCGTCATTTAGCATGGTGTAAAGAACATTTTTCGTGGACCATAGATCGTTGGAAACGGGTCTTATGTAGTGATGGATCCAGATACACTATCCATCAGTCTGATGACGGTGTGGGGTTATAGCGGCAACCGGGAGAACGCTATTTACCACAGTGTACTGTTCCTGCGGTCAAGTTTGGAGCTGGCAGTGTATTCGTGTGGAGGTGTTTTTCGTACTATGGTCCGGCCCATTGGTTATCGTGGACAAACCTCTTAACCAGTACGTCTACCTCGATATTCGAGACAATTACGCCTACCAACTCTGTGGCAATACTAGGGAACCTAGCCTTGTTGGTACCAGCAGGATAATGCACCGAGCCATAAAGCAAGGACTGTTACAGCGTGGTTTGACGATAATTCCGTATCGTGTGTGGACTGGCCAGCACAGTGCCCTGATCTTAACCCCACAGAGCACCTATGGGATGTATTAGAGTGCCGCTTAGCAAGTTTGGAACCAAAGCCTACTACTCAGCAACAGTTAGGGGCAGCATTATGCACTGAATGGAAGCGCACACCTATCGCTGCGTTCCAAAACCTTGTCAAAAGCATGTCTCCAAGGGTCAGTGCATGTATTAAGGCCAAAGGTGGACCGACATCTTACTAATATATGTCAATAAATGCTATGTTGTGTTTCTTATCCACCGTGAAAAACTCAAAACGCTATATGCACCCACCCGCTGCTAATTTACGTCCTCTCTCTCCAGGGAGGGGAGAGGTCCAGTGTCATTAGACAAACACAACATTTATGCCCCAGTCGGGATTTGAACCAAGACCCATCTCGAACGAAAAAGCGAAGAGCCGAAGCTCAGACCATTGCGCCACCGGGGCTGCACTTATTGATTGGATGTACCACTATATTTTAATTAAGTGTATAGCGAAATGCTTTACTATATTGGTAAAACTGTTTTTCTATAGGTATTCTACGTTAATAATGGTTAGCAAATTGGAAAGGTAGCGTGCGTTTCTAAATGTTCTCTGTTCAACTGAATTTTTTTTCTGAAAACCATTAATCTGTTGCGAGTAACTACTGCCGATTACGCAAAAGGACTAACCTATGTATATGAGTTTGTGATCTGAATCCGTATGCAAATAGTAATATATTCTAGTACGATGCGTGCATTCACAACATGTGCTTTTCTACTGGGAAGTTTCCTTCTGAATCTGTATTTGGATGAAGAGCCTTAGGCTGTTTCAGTCAAATTCTGTCCGAAGTATGTGTTAAGACATAATTAATAAACAACATATTCTGATGAGAATCTTTCGCAAAAATATGATTACTTTTAATAACCAAAAGGCTTTCGGTAGAATATTGGGACTTTGAATACACCGTTTGCTGGAGGAACAGGCAGCATTCACAAACATATATGTCTCAAATATAGGAGAATACAGGAGCACAGCTGAGATAAATGATGAATATACAAAAGGAGCATCATTTCTAGATTGCGATGGAGACGAGATAAACGAACACGGACGTTGAGGTTAGATTGACGACATTCAGGCAAATGATCATATTGCATGGTGGTAATGAATGCAGATGTACAGTGTGGTTTAAAAGCCTTTCCGTAGTATCAGAATTTATTTGCAGGAGCACTAAACTGAGCTACAGCAACAAGGTTTAAGTTCTTTCACAGATTAGGTATAATTGTTTTATGTTCATTAATGCACTTCTATATACACAGCCAAGTCACATTATTGTGCCCACCACCTACTTTTGACGTCAACAGCGCGTAGCCAATGAAGGAAAGCACGTGCCGTGAGCTGGCTTAGAGAGTATATAAGGTGCGTTGTAGGCATTCTGAAAACATATCACTCGTTGCTGTCATGGATAAAATGAACGATACATCAGATTTGAAAAAAGGGGTGATAATCTGGTTTCGGGCCAAGGGTGGCAGTATTTCTTAAACAGGGCAGTTTGTGACCTGTTTGCGTGCTGCTGTGGTTAAAGTGTATCGTGATTGGAGAAATGGCATCATTGCGAATAAGCGACGTGGAAACTGCGGAGCACCACGTGCCATTGATGTGAGAGGTGAACGTCGGCTTCGAAGGTACGTCAGGGCCTACGGACACGTTACAGTGGAGCAACTCACTGGCCGAATGAACCAGAAGGCTACCGGGAGTGTGTCTAAATCGACAGTTCAACGAACCCTACTGCGTATGGGGCTCCGATGCAGACGGATGGTCACTGCACCTATGCTAACGAATGAGCATCGGGGCAGAAAAGGCTTTCATTTGCACGGCAGTATCGGAATTGGACCTCCGCCGATTAGCAAAAAATTGCCTTCTCCAATGAATCACGTTTTCTGCTTCAACAAACGGATGGACGTTGGCGTATAAAGCCAGAAACATCGGAAAACACACACTCTTCAATTATTGCTGGCAGAACACAAGCTGGTGGGGGCAGCATTATGGTCTGGGGAATGTTTTCGTGGCATTCTCTGTGTCCACTCATACCTGTGGAAGGAACTACGGAGCGAATTCGTTATGAATATATCCTTGCAGATGACGTATACCCATACATGCTGATTGCCTTTCTTCGGGGTGGATGGAATCTTCGAGCACGACAATCGGACGTGTCACACAACTAGAAATGTCCGAGAGTGGTTGGAAGAGCACGATGAAGACTTCGAAATACTTCCGTTGAGCCCTAATCCCCCAGACTAAAACCTAATTGAGCATCTGTGAGACCACCTCGATCGTGTTGTTTGTTATATGGATCCTCCATCACGCACCCTCCACCAGCTGTCAGATGCACTACAGTCAGCATGGTTCCACATACCTGTGGACACCTTCCAGCACCTTATTGAGTCATTCCCAGCCCGTCTAGCTGCTGTCCGCGCTGCACACTGCAGTAACTCTGGATATGGTCAGAATAATGTGACTTGACCGTGTATGATTTATTGGTTAGCTTTCACTTTTGCTGCTGCTGAATAAGATTTGGGAGCGGAGCTTCTCTTTGTGAGCCGCCCCTCCTGGTTTCCCAGTTTGATACTTTGATGTGAGCAGGCATCTCGTACCTTGGGACACGCCTTTCTTGTCTTGACACCTACTGCTGCGCTAATTTCGTTGGAAGAATTACCCATTATCAGCGAGAAACTCTGTTATTTGGGTGGTGATCTCCAAAAGAATATTCTCATCACTCATCCTGCCTCTTGATGCTAACTAGATAGACCGTAACCCTCTAAGTTAGACTTACTTCGTTGTAGTGCAGTGGACTTTGGTCTGTTCCTTGGATCAAGTGGACCGAAACCACGACGAGGTGTCCACTACTGTCGCCAATAAATGGAGCTCAGGATGGTTTGCTCTTAGGAGAGCAGTTTTGATATGTCTGAAAATTGGTCGTACGGTGACGCGTTCTGCACTTAACCACTGAAAATCCCAAAGAAGAGGGCGTTAACCGATGTGCTATACCACAACGCCGCGCTTGCTGATCATTCTCAATTTTCTGGTCTCACGTATCTCAATAGCACAAAGCAAACTCACTCCAGGTCACGACAACGACCGGTCAGAGTGACATTAACTAAAAAAATAGGTTTAATGAGAAGAAACCAAATTTATATAAGAACACAAGAACTCAAAAAGAAGGTTGAATTAGAACTATACGTCGCAACTTCTGACTTTGTTCCGTGCAGCCACACTAGGAAAATTGATTTTTCTATCGCTGTTGCCATTACAACCACTAGCTGTAGGGACAGCTAAAGCCACATGGTTAACCTCTAACTGAGAAAAAAAGTAAAAAAAAAAACAAAAAAAAATAAGCTTTCATCTTTCAAAAGCGGCAAACCTCGTTGCTGTAGCGTTTTTCGTTTTTGCATATAAATTTTTAAACTAGGGAATGCTTTTGGATCCCCCTTTGCTGAATATAAAATAAAGTTATACATGACACAACCTTTTTCTAAGGAATTTATATGATATCCGACGATAAATAAATCTGAATTATCTTAAAACATACAAAGTGTATTTACAATCACCGACTATAAGTACTTTATCTATGAAACAAATTAGTCATAGTCGGTGAAACATTTCAGCAAGATTTCCGACAGAACAGTAGCAGAGCATATGGGACAGCTTCTCTACAGCACCAAACATTTAAGCAGTTATTTATTAAACTGCAAATAATAACTATGTGTGTGTGGGGGGGGGGATGGTCCTAAACTTTTGATATCGCTTTCTGTATCATAGTTGTTTTCTCCTTGATAAAACTTAGAAAGCTGTTTTTCACTTAGAGGCGTTCTCAATCCATTGAAGAACTGAGATTCCTGAGAAGTGTTCTTCATTAAAGCTCTGTGACAATACATCACAAGTTATTTTATTCTTAATTAAGTTCTGGATAGCACAGCACATAAAATTAGAATACATTACATCCCGCTTTAATGACCCCGGATTAAAAGAGCCAAACAGGTGCTTTTCTTTAGTATAATGTTAATTCATGACAAATCTGACCGCTTTTAACTATCAAATTTAACGAAATCCTAGGATTTAACAAATAACTTTTAACAGAAAACCAAAACAAACTTATAATGAAATTCCATATTTAATGGGGCAAACGAAGTATGCTCCCGCTGGAATGAAAAATGATGTCGTATAGGACGAACCTGTGTACTAATGGAAGAATGTTGAGAGTAAAGCAATGGGAATCATCATCATCATCATTGTCAACCATTATCAATCCACTACTGCATGAAGGTCTCCCCAAGTTTCTTCCACAGCGGTCTATCTTGTGTCAGTCTCCTCAATGTTACTCTCGTATACTTTCGAATTTTATCCACCCATCTACTACGTGGTTTTCTTCTGGGTCTTTTCCTGTCCCTTGGAATCCAATCTAAAATTTCGACTGTCCATCGATGGTCTGTCCTTCTAGCAATATGTTCAGCCTATTGCCATTTCAGGGATTTTGTTCTGATCATGATGTCTTCCACTCTTGTCATTTTTCGGATCTACGAGTTCCTCTTCTTATCTCTCCTGGTTACACCAAGCATGCACCTCTCCATGCTGCTTTGAGTTGTCTGCAGCCTTTGTACATCTTTTTTAGTTAAAATCCACGTCTCTGCACCATACGTAATAACAGGAAGGATGCATTGATCAAACACTTTTCTTTTAAGACACAAAGGCACATTACTCTTAAAAATTATACTGTTTCTTCCAAAATCTCTCCAGGCAAGTTTTATACGCCGATTAATTTCTTCATCAATGTGACCCTCACTTGATATCTGCTGTCCAAGATAAACGTAGGTATCGGTTATCTCCATCTTTTATCCATCAATCCATAAATCTTCATTTCTTGTAAAAGCATTGTACATTACGTTTGTCTTCTGGAAGCTCATTTTTAATTCCACTTCTTTACTCTTCACTGTAAGAGTCTTGAATCATACTCTGCAGCTCTGATGGGGTAGTTGCAAAAATGACTACGTCATCAGCAAAACAAAGGTGAGATAGGTAATCTCTATTAATCTTTATCCCTTTGTTTTCCCTGTTCAGTGATTGAAAGACATTTTCCAATGTGGCATTAAAAAGCTTGGGAGATATGATGTCACCTTGTCTCACTCCCTTTCCAATTTTTATGTGTGCTGTATTCTTAAACAGCCGACTCTTTGCACTTTCATTTTCATAAATGTTATTCATAACATTAATGTATGTATCTTCGATACCTCAGGATTTCAAAGCCATTGTAACTTTCTGATAGTTTCACCGAATCAAAGGCCTTTTCATAATCGATAAAAGCCATGCATAATGGAATTTCATATTAGCTCTTTCTATTAGCTGTCTCAGTACGTGGATATAATCTATAGTACTGTAGCCACTCCTGAATCCAGTTTGTTCTCTCGGTTGAGCCATGTCCAGTGTCACCTTCAAGCGGTGTGAAAGAACTTTAGTGAAGATTTTCTAAACCACTGATAGGACTCTGATAGGTCTGTAGTTCCTGAGATCCTCGATGTCACCTTTTTAATGTAGCAGGATCATTATAGCATTGTTCTAATCCTCATGAATATTCCCTTCATTAAGGCATCGAGTGAAGACTTGGGCGAGTACTGTTTCAATTTCTCCCCTTGCTTCTTGTATGATGTCTACGAAAATTCCATCTTCTCCTGGAGCTTTTCCACGCTTCATGTTTCTTGATTGCAAATGTCAACCCCGCTTTCTCGTGGTGCATCCTGTTCCCACTTAATGGGCTCTGACGACCACCGATAGCGATATACCTATACCATCGGGATTAGAGGAAATGCTATTCCACCCTCAACAACCCGCTAGGGCGGTGAGTTATGGCCAAATTCCTCCAACATGACTCCACAACTTAAAGCAATGGGGATAGAGTACGTTACATGCTAAAGAAACGAGTTTTGTAAGATGCACTTGCTTTAGTAGTAGACGTTTATAAACGCGTATCACAGTCTTGCATGCAAAACTGCTTTAGAAAAACTAGGTTGGATTGCTCATCCAACTTTTGATGCTGAAATGGGTGATCTTCGACTTTCTGATTGGTTTCAGAACATAAGGCATTTGTATGATGTTTCTGCAATTGGCGACTTTGTAAATGTAAATGTTGCTGTCGCCCCACCTGCCATCCTACCTGCAGACCATATCATAGAGGAAGTTAAGTCGTCAAAAAATACTCAGGCGACTGAAGAAAGCAAAGAGAGCACCTACCACCGTCTTACGCAATAGTCACTTACTCTGCGGAAAATCTCGAACTTCTTTTTAAAGCAACATGCTACAGTGATAGATAATGAGTTATCTCTGCAGTCTGTTGCTTCCAAAAAAATATATATACGGAGTAGGATCTAAAAGTTCCCGGAATGCCCCGGTACGCCAAAATACGTGTATCGCATACCCACGGTGATTATTGAATTACGTTACGACATTATCCTCCCTCACAGGGAAATTGGTTTCGTACATTTACGTCACGCACTCACTGCGGTATATCCGGGTTGTGAGCAATTTCAATTCAATTAATTTATTTTGCTGAGCGAAAAACAAAAGAACTGTACTACAGATAAATCAGTTGAAACGATGCCCAACCACAAAGCAGGGCTACAAACTGGATCAGGTGCAGAAGTTCTCTTCGACCGCTTCTAACAGAAATCCTGAGCACAAGGTGACCATCGCGCAGCTACAGTGTAACACTAGCATGATCTATACCCTCACAGACAAATCTGGCTAGCTAGCAGTGATGAAAAAGATGGACCATGATGAAGGGATCCTGGACTTCATCCGATGGTTGCAGTCTACACTCCAAACCAAATCCCCAATTAACCGTTGGACAGCGCAGGGTAAGATGGTGGCAAAGAAAGCAGCACCTCCGGACACCATCAGGAAAGGAGCCAGGATACTTCCAGGGCCAAAGATACCGCCGATATTTGCAAGTCTTAAGCATCATAAGCCGGACAACCCAATTTAACCAATCGTTTCAAGAAGGTGTGCTCCATCCTTCCATCTCGAGAAGGAGCTAGCTACATGTTTGTCTCCTTTCCTGCCACATTCAAGTGTGGTTCTGTTGTCGTCTCAGGACTTTATAGAAAGAATTGGAAGCCTAAAGGTAGTACCTGCTCATGTCTTAGGGTGTTTTGATATTATCTCACTGTACCCCTCAATTCCTGTTAAAGAAGCTACGACCACCCTAATGCAAGCACTCGCCGATTCATCGCTTTACACTGAAAATACGCTAATGGAGATATTCAAAGTCATTGACCTAGTTACTGATGCTAACTATTTTAGTTTCTAGAACCATACCTACAAGCAGACCAAAGGGTCCTAATGGGCTCCGCCTTCTCTGCAGTACTGGCCGAAGCAATCCTACTATTCCTAGAAGCCCGGATACTCAGCGCACCTGGACCAACCCCATGTACATGGCTACGATACGCAGATGACGTTTTCTTCATCTGGGCAAAAACCGAGTAGGAACTAAATCGGTTTTTCACCACCATCAATTTGGAACACCCTGCCATAAAGTTCACTATGGAGCGAGAAACAAATGCATCCCTACCGTTCCTGGATGTTTTGGTCAAGAAGTCTCCATCCAGGTACCTCAGCACTAGTGTCCACTACAAACCTACCTATGTTCCTAATGTCATACTGCCTTCCTCATCGTGCCCCAAGGAGAGAAAGCTAGCCCTTTTCCGACACAGGGCCAGGCGAGCTTTCACCCACTCATCAGACAACGCCACACTCCACGCCGGGCTTGACACCGTAAGATCTTTAGCCTTTTGTGCAGGACACTCACCCAGCATGGTCGTTCAGATCATACACCAGACGAAGTCTAAACTCGCATCCCGTGGCACCAGATGCCCTACCCAAAAACTACAATACATCGGCTCATGCCAGTACGTACCAGGCATCACATATTTCTTAAAAAATTCCCTAAAAAAACTTGGTTTCGGCATAGGGATTACCGTACCTAGGACAATAGCATCTTGTCTCGCATCAACAAAAAACGCCGGCGTGGACCTGAAAGATGCGGGAATATACACTATACCCCTCTTGTACCCGGACGGAACAAACAAGAACTATGTGGGCATGACTAAGAGGTCTCTGAGACTAAGACTCCAGGAACATCAAAGAGATGTCAAAAGAGGACTTCTCACTACGGCACTAGCGCGTGAAGTTGCCAACAACTCTGCAACACCTCTGTGGGGACAAATAAAGAAAATAGCACGATACACAACCGCCAGAGCCATCCTCCTCAGAGAAACTATAGAAATCCTATCCTGTCACGGTATATGCAACGAGAAAACGTCAATGGACCTCCCACATGTATGGCGCACGCTCATTAGTACGCGCGCTCTTAATCATACATCTGGAATATGACGCGCACGTTCTATAATATCTATAGCAAACTTCTATTTTTGAATTCATAACTGGAACTCTGTTTTTTGTTTGTTTTTGTTTTTGCATTGGAATACTTCTGCCTAAAGAAGCCATCCGTGGTGGTGAAAGTTAGCGTTTTTGTGCTAGTGTTTCTAATATTACACCAATAAAACGGATTTCAGCGTTTTTATTAGTATTACTGGTGTATGCCTACCCAATTCTTCCGTTATCAACATTCTTTGATTTTGCAATCAGCGACAACCACATGTCCGTTTCCTTGTCAGTTTTCTCATCCATCAGTTCCTTTTCGTATCTTTCTTTGTTAAGCAAGCATGCATCACTCCGTACTTCTTTGAGTTGCCCGCAGATCCGTATATTTTGTTTAGTTAAAGTCTATGTCTCTAAGATACGAGTTGGAACTGGAGGGATGCATTTTGGTTAAATATTTTTAACACTTAGTGGTTAATTCCTCTTTAAAATAGTACTGTCAGTACTGTTTCTTCAAAATGAATGCCAGCCCCGTATAGGATTTAGAAACACATCTTAGGGGAAGGTGACTAAAAAGAGAAATACTTTGCTTAGGACACACACACACACCCTATGAACTTGCCACGCTGTCCCTTCCTGATATCACAAGGCTTTTTAAAAATTCCATTAAAAAAATTGTTCTAAATTTTTAAATCACAAACTGAACACGAGATCTGAAAAATCAGCATTATTTATTTTCATGGTGTTCAATTGCTCGCTTTTCGAGGAAATGTGATGCTTTTTAAATCTCATGTCTGGAAAAATCTTTCAAAATAAAGTTTGATCCCATCTACTCAAATGGTTAATTCAATAAAACAATTCTCAGCTTAGATATGTGTTACTAATTTTTTTTGATGGCGCACTAGAGGTACGTGCTTTGTTCTCCCATCCACATTATTTCATAGACAGACAATACAAAAAAAAAAAAGAAAAAACAATAGAACAAAGCTATATTCTGTCAAAATCTGCTTTCACTTCCGCTCTCATTTTTCTCTGTTTCTGAGACTGTAGTTGTTTGTTGTTGGTTTTTCTGCTGAATCTTGAACAGAGCATTTTATCTCCAAATTTACAGTATACATATATTATCATTGTCAATCATTATCAATCCACTACTAGATGAAAGTCTTCCCAAGTTTCTTCCACAACTGTTTGTCTTGAGCCTGTCTCTTCCGTGTTACTCCGGCATGCTATCTTTATAATCTTTATCTCATTGAACTGGGTAAACGAAGGAATAAATATTAATGGAGATTATTTAACTCACCTTCGTTTTGCTGCTGATGACATAGTCATTGTTTCAACTGCCCCTTCAGAGCTGTAGAGCATGATCCAGGAAATTGTTGACAAGTGTAAAGAAGTGAGATTAAAAATGAACTTTTAGAAGACAAAACTGATGTAAAACTCTTTTACAAGAAATGAAGATTTATCTATTGATGGGGGAAAACTGGAGGTAACCGATATCTATATTTACCTAGGACTGCGGATATCAAGCAAAGGTCACATTGATAATAAAATTAATCGACGTATAAAACTTGGTTGGAGAGCTATGGAAGAAACAGTACAATTTTCAAGAGCAATATGTCATAATGTCTTTAGAAAAAGTGTTTAATCAATGCATCCTCCAGTTCTTACATATGGAAGGATGCATTGATTAAACACTTAGTTGGAACAGAGACATGAACTTTAACTAAAAAAAACAAAACAAAGTCTGCAGACAACTAAAAGAATCACAGATAGATGCATGCTTGCTATAATAAGGAAAGATAAGAAGAGCAACTCGTGGATAAGAAAGTGACAAGAGTGGAAGGCATCATGATCAGAGTAAAATCCCTGAAATGGCAATGGGCTGGAAATATTGCCAGAAAACGAACCACCGATGGACAACCGAAATTCTAGAATGGATTCCAAGGGATAGACCCAAAGGAAGACCACATGGGAGATGGGCTGATGAAATTCGAAAGCATGCAGGAGTGACATGGAGGAGACTGGCGCAAGATAGACCGTTGTGGAAGAAACTTGGGGAGACCTTTATCCAGCAGTGGATTGGTAATAGTTGATGGTGATGATGATGGCTATGATGATAAAGACTTATATTCTACAATTCAAGTTAATCTTCTTTTTCATATTATTGAGAAAGTTTCGAACTGACTCATCGTGAAATCAAAGAAGTGTTGTTGGTTCACTCTCCTAAGATTGAATTTATTCTTGAAAATTCCGAATGACCAAATTGCCGTATAATTTCCACATTTTATTTCTCTCTCCGAAATTCATTAACCTACCCTTGTCAGAGCTAGTTAGAAATCAGGTCGGAATCGTCCGGGAGAAGGGCAGAGTGAACTCCGCGGTACAGGGATAAGACTATGTTTTTCATCTTCGTAATGCGTTCTTCTTTTATTTGCATACACGTTGTTTTAGCTGCAGAGTTTCTTCGTCTGCGTTTTTTAATTTTTTAAAAAAAGAAAGGGAGCACTGGTTTTTTTAGTGTTTGAAATTAAACGCGTTTTTTTTACTGCTCCTACAGAGAAAACGAAAATAAAAGGATGTGCTTCTTGTTTCTTTAAACAACTGCGCTTATGGTACTTTTCTAAACAAATTGCTTTAATTTATTTTAAATTTTTGCATCGTTACATGATATATGTATGCATAAATACACTTCGAGATTTTTCTCCCCCGTGTAAGTCATTTCACCGTTAAAATTTTTAATTATGAATGTAGGTATGCAGCTAAAGCGAGCAAGAACAACCTAAAAATTCCATATTCCTGAAATAAATTGTTGTAGTGTTTTATTATTGTATCCGTCACCACTATAGTGCGTCGCATAAATATAGAGACATAACAAAATCTCGAATAAAAAGGAAACCGCAACGAGCTGAACTGTACACCTCATATTTATAGCAAAAATATCATAGGACACGCAGATGCACAATAGTTTGACGGAAACATAACAATTCGAACGCAAAGTACAAGAAAAAAACAGAAATACGCTGTCTGAAAAATATAAAGACTTACTAGTTATGAACACCTCCGGTACGAATAGTGCAGCCGTTGTTCCGAACAGATCTGAAAACCTGATTGGGCATGCTGTCCACCAAATGATGTAAGCGTTCTGGACGGAGTGCGTACAAGCTTCGTTCAATCTGCTTTTTCAATGCCACCACACTTGAGAACTGCCGTCCATTCGCATGCACATCACGAGCTAGGGTACCCCAGAGGTTCTCGATAGGGTTCAGATCTGGACTAAGTGCTGGCCACTCAGTCATGATGAGTGCTAAACCAGCTTTTCTTTGATGCAGACTGATGGATTGAGGCATTGTCTTGCTGGAACAGATAATCAACACGCGCTAGAATTTCGGCAAACGGTAGAAGGTGATACTGAGTATGTCCAGATACGTTTCGAAGTTTTGCCTGCCTTGCAGAAAAGCGATATCCGTTGTCCCAATGAACGCAAAAGCTGCCCAGACCATCACAGATCCCCCTACTTTCTGTCTGCTAAAGAAGGTGCGTGGCTCGCGTCGTAAATCATGCCAATAGCAGTTCCAACCGTCAGGCCCGTCCAGGTTGAACTTTTGCTCATCGGAGAAAATAGTTGTGATCCACTCGTCCGTCCAGTGCATGTCGCTGCTTGCCCATAATAATCTAGCTTTCTTGTGGCGCCGCGTGAGGTGTGGCAGACGGCGCATTTTACGGAGCACAATGTTGACTTTCCTTGATTCGTCGATGAACTGTGGCCTTTGAGACGGTGACACCAACAGTCCGAGAAACTTGACGTAGTGATAACCTTTGGGATGAAACTAAAAGCATGATGGCACGATCATCTCGTTTGGTTGTTATTCGAGGGCTTCCAGGCCGTTTTCTGGCAGTTAACGCACTGCGTTTCGATAAAGTCTTATAAATGACTGCCCTACTCCTCCCCATGTCTTTACAAATTTTCGCAACAGGCAATCCATTTGCTCTCAGTCTCCAAATCTTCTGCACCTCCTCGCGAGAAAGTTGACTGTTGCGTGGCATTTCGGCAAATCAATGTCTGACGGTAGGTCCGCTGTCTTTTGTAGGCTGGACCGAATTACGACCCATGCGCGTGCGTACAACATGTTAATTTGTACATCTCATTTGCATGTGGCTACTTTACATAGTTGCCTTTATATTTATGAGACACCTAAAATTACACTATTTCACTTTGTGGTGTTCTTTTCACACAATCCGGTCATCTCGACGGATCGAAATTTTTGTTGTAGGGTTATGTCTAATTAGGTACCACTTCAGCTTCCTACCCACGGCTCAAATCCGACTGTCTCTATGTTTATGCGACGCACTTTACAAGTCATCTGTAATTGTATTCATAGATATTTCACATGATCTACCATTACTCATTTCTGGCACGTCTTTTGAAAATCAGGGCAGCATATTTATGTCATCACAATGTCCTTCAGTCAGTCTTTCATCCTGTGCCCATCATATTTCTACATCTATTTGTTCTACCTGAAAACTTCTTTTGATTGAGAAGCTGAAGTGCGAGAAGGATGATACATGACTTTTTTTATTGTATCTTTTTCCACTGCACAACTTCGCGAATAAGAGAAGTAAGTGGAGATGTTGTCGAAACCAAAATATACGTTATTCCATAAAATTCCTTCTGAAAACCATATTGAAAACATTCTTTCCTTCGTTTGCTATCTTTCTCAACGAAGAACATTCTGTATATAGTTTTTTTCTTCAGATAATGAACAGTTATCCGCTGGGGACGTAAGTGTATATTGCATTTTCCCAGCTATCTCTAAAATTTCGATTTGAAAAACTTTTCGTTCATTGGACAGCGTTCTTTGCAAAAATATTTTGAATATATCATAGTATCTACTTTTCGCAACACACACTTTCGCCAATAGAAGGGGTAAGCCCATATTTCTGTTTCCAGTGTAGCATTAGCATGTATATAAGTTTCCGGTGTAATATCAGAAGGTATTTCTATTTCTGTATTACTGTTTCCTCTCCTTGAATTTTGATTGAAATAGTTGTTTTTTTGTCCGATATCGCTCACGACGGAAAACATTTTTCTTATATATCCTGCTCGTGCGAAGTATATACAAAAACACTTTTTAATGTAAATGATGTGAAGTTTTTTCCTGTAAGGAGCGTAGAGATATCTCCTATAATAATCCGATTAAAAAATTATTTTTGTGTTGGACAGCCCTTATAATGAGAAATATTTTGCAGAATCTCTAAGTTTTTAACGAATATCTTTACCAGTAGAGGGCGTAAATGTGCATTTCTATTTACAACATACCCTCAGGCGTATATGTGCGTTTAAATCCCCGAACTGAAAAGATTCCTATTCGGGCAGATACCGCTCGCCACGGAAATATTTTTTTTTTTTTTTACATTTCATGCCCAAAATAAAGTCACAGTTTAACCACTAAAAAGTGCAAGTATGTACATTATTTTTCTCAATATCTGTGCTCCTAAAATTCCAATTTGAAAAAATCGGATACCATTTACTTCGTTTAACATTTTACAAATGCACTTAGATATTTCGTAATGCATACTCATGCTGCTAGGTGCCGTAAGTTTGGATTTTTGTTTGGTGCTGTTATGTCCACTTCTAGAATTCCTGTTGAAAAAACTGCTTTTGTATTGCATACCTTTAGCTATCGAAAAGGTTCCAAACATTATACTCTTTAAGTAATGCGTAGTTTTTCCCCTAGGTGGGATATATACAAAAACACTTTTCTTGGTATCTCTGGTGCTAGATATTCGTAATTGAAAAATTCTTTTTCCACCGTATCGCTCCTGCTTAGAACAATATTCGTGCACATTCTTTGTTTTTTATAATTTACTATCTTGCCACGGGGGAACAGGACTGTGAATTATTAAAATGTACAACACATGCGTAAAATATTAATTATAGCGGAATATGCGGTGGAAAAAAAATATACTTCTGGGAGCAGAGATGGCAAGAAAAAATATTTTTACAAATGGTGCCTTGGTGTGGGAAACTGCGTTTTAAAAGAGGATAGTCTGCGCAATCTTTACCATAGAGTGTAGCGTAAGGTACAAAAAGACGTTTTCGTAAAGGATGTTTAAAACGGGTGATACACTTGCAAACAGAAATACACACAAATACTTCCTAGAGCCAGATCTGTCCATTATGTTCCACGAATCCTTTATACAAGACCTAGTGGTTTTTAACCTTTGCCGCTGCTCAACTAATAACGTCAATGAAATACATCCATAAGCCAGGCTACGTGAAACGAATAGAAACAAGGCACTGACACAAGTTTTTTAGATGGCGTCCCGATCGCGGATTTCTATAATCGCGACAAGGCTAACCTGACTATGGAGTGGTAAGTACAGAGTAGGTACTTAGAAGCCGATCTATCGAGAAAAATGAAACAAAAATGTGTGGCTTCTTAAATTAAACTTTGTATTATTTTGTGCAGGAAATGAGAAAAAAATATTCTAGCTGGCAGCGATATCAGCCCGAAAAATATTTCTTTCAAAAATTCTTGGGAGCGCAAATACTGCTGTAAATACATTGAACTGCAAAGAATTACAGATACCTGCCTAGTAACGTTTTTGTGCTACCTCTTGTCCTAATGACCGTTTTCACTGAAGGTATCGCCAGCCATGCCCCTTCCAAAGTTGTCCAAACTTCGTTCAGGTTCGAACCCTATTGGACATGTGTCCAAACAACCTGTTCATAGAACACCCATAGAAGTTCGTTTAAATCTGGACTTCTAGTTGTAACCATACAGTAGCCAGGTGGGACCTGTGGGATGGGTAATTCTCTGGACCTCTAGTTGTAACCATGCAGTAGCCAGGTGAAACCGGTGGGATGGGCAATTATCTGAACTTCTAGTTGTAACCATACAGTAGCCAGGTGGGACCTGTGGGATGGGTAATTCTATGGACTTCTAGTTGTAACCATGCAGTAGCCAGGTAAAACCGGTGGTATGGGCATTTATCTGGACTTCTAGTTGTAACCATACAGTAGCTAGGAAGGACCTGTGAGGTGGATAATTTTCTGGACTTCTAGTTGTAACCATACAGTAGCCAGGTGGGACCTGTGGGATGGGTAATTCTCTGGACCTCTAGTTGTAACCATGCAGTAGCCAGGTGAAACCGGTGGGATGGGCAATTATCTGGACTTCTAGTTGTACCCACACAGTAGCCAGGTGGGACCTGTGGGAAGGGTAATTTTCTGGACTTCTAGTTGTAACCATACAGTAGCCAGTTGGGACCTGTGGGATGGGTAATTCTCTGGACTTCTAGTTGTAACCATGCAGTAGCCAGGTGAAACCGGTGGTATGGGCATTTATCTGGACTTCTAGTTGTAACCATACAGTGGCTAGGAAGGACCTGTGAGGTGGATAATTTTCTGGACTTCTAGTTGTAACCATACAGTAGCCAGGTGGGACCTGTGGGATGGGTAACTCTCTGGACTTCTAGTTGTAACCATGCAGTAGCCAGGTGAAACCGGTGGGATGGACAATTATCTGGACTTCTAGTTGTAACCATGCAGTAGCCAGGTGGGACCTGTGGGATGGGTAATTGTCTTGTCAGAGTTCGCCATTGCCACTGGGATGCGTGCTGTACATGAATGGGTGTAATTTGTCAGCTAAGATCTCCACATATTTCACTCAAAGTTCACTATACGCATACCAAATATACCAAATCATTGCAGAGGAAGAACCCCGGACCATCACTGAGCCACCACCAAACTGTACGGTTGCAGCTTGACATGAAGAATACATGGCTTCATGAGGTTGATGCCAGATACACATTCTTCTTTCGTCAACTCGAAGCGGTTTACATCTTGAATCATCACTCTAGCTGTGTGTTCCATTGTCGGTGTGCATTTGCCCAGGTAAGGCGTTAATCCCGGTATTGTGCCGTTAACAGTGAGGCTCTTGGGGGCCGGAGGTTTCGCAAATCATTGACGTTTAATAGTACGTTGCATTGTCCTTACACTGACATGGTAACTTGATCAACTGTTCAAATCGGTAGTGATTTGTGACATTATTGTGAGCACATCATTTCGAACAATGCGGCCCAAATTGCGTAAACCACGAGCTGTGAAAGTGACGCTACGGTGGCGCAACTGTCTAAGCGATGTCTTCTGATCATTCGTCCGAGATGGGTCCGGGTTCGAATCTCTTTGAGGCATGGATTTTGTGTTTGTCTTACTGCAGTGGCTCTCTCCCTTCCCTGGAAACAGTGGTCTTAAATTAGGGACGAGAGACTGCTTATAACCTTCTGAGTTGCTCATGGTGGTCGTTAAAACCACAGTGAATCAAATCGAGCTGATAAAGTCTGTATACCTCTGCAATTCATTCGGGAATTTTTTTCTTTGGGTAGTGTTTTCGTATTCCCGGAACACTCTGGACCCTACATCAGGGAAAACCCTAGGTGTGTTAACGACTTCTGAGATGGAGTGACCCATCCTGCGGATTCCTACAATCTACGCTCTGTCAGAAGCTTCCAAGTCACGGGTCTTATCCATCATGCCGTCAATCACTATTGGATCGATTACAGGCGTGATCGATGGCTGTATTGCTGCATACTTTCGGCCAACATGCGCCATGATGCGGGTGTAACAGCCAATTATTTGCATAACGACTGTTATGCCTAATTCAATGCTGTATATCGGAAACAGAAATATGCACCTACGACCCTGTGTGGCTAAATTATACGTTAAGAAATGGAAAATTATGTGCAAAACGTAACTTTCCACTAGCTACGCAAAATAAGTTTTTGAGATTGGGCTTTTCGAAGCAGAGTAATCAAGATGAAAATGAGATACGCTTGCTTCCCCTAGTTGAATGAATGTCTGTTGTCTTGAACAGGAATTATCGGTAAATCGTTTTCCATTGTCATCTGACGAAAAAAGATTTCGACGTAGAAATACGTCTTTCTCCGTGCTGGGTAGCAGGTAACATCGGGAGCACGGATGCAAAGGAAACATGTCACATTAAGAGCACATGTATCTTCGAAACTAATATTCTTAGAAAAATAAATAATTCACCATTAGATAGTTTATAGAGTCCCATATAAAACAAAACAAGTTTTAAATCTTCACCTCTCGATACAGTAGTGTGCGAAAGTTAAGCTAAATTTCGCATGATTTGTTTCACCGCACGCCGTTTTAAGGTTGATAACTAGTGAATAGATAATGATAGCGATCACCTTAGGCCCTGCATTCCGTAGCTGACGGTCAGACTTAACGGACGTATGTCATAAAACAAAACAAAGTGGGTTTAAAATTTATTTATTTTTTCGAAAAAAAAATTGGTGACGAAAATTTAGAAATGCCGCGAAAATCCATGGAAAATTACTATAAGAACTGACGAAAGTTGAAGAAACAGCTAGAGGAGAACGAGAGGAATCCAAAAAGACCCGCAAGTCATCAATCGAAAGGATATGGGAATGTAGGGAGCATCAAAATCCAAGCGTAACAGGTAGTAACAGGTAATGCATTACAAGGTAATCCCAAGTATGGTTTGCACAAGGTAATGGAATTAATTTGCAGTGCATTACAATGAAGAGGATATAATTCAATTATTTAATAATGCCATTCCAACGCAATGGAATTATTTGGTAATACAATTACACAATTTGCAAATAATAATTACATATTCATAGTTTATAGAAATGTACGTGTCCCAAAAGCTATGTCTAGAAAAGACGGCCACGCAACATGGACAGAGACCGAAGTGTCGTGTAGAATGTTCTAGAAGCGGCAAGAATGGGTTAGATTTTTCTAGAATGTTCCAGAATGATCGCGCAGTGGGAAGTTGGAGAGCTTTATGTAAGTCAAGAATATTCCAGAAGGTTCAGGTGCTGTCGTGAAGTATATATAAATGAGCTAGTCTAGTGTTCGTATCGGACAAGTAATGGACAACAACACCTGAGAAGTACGGCAAAATTGTCAAGAGTTCGCAAATTTTTGTAATGTTCGGCAGTGCACCCTGAGTTGTTGAACTGTGAGTGTAGGGCTAATATGTGCTTGTGGCTATAGTGGGGTAATTATTTTGGACAGTGAAACGTATGTAATGGACGAGAATACTGTACTGGAGATGGACGAAATGAGTATCTCAAACCGAAATAAACATCCCATTCGTACTTACTTCATACGTATTATTTTATTCCAATCACTTTACTTGCGGCGAAGACGGGGCAACTACTCATGTCATACACGTACGATTTACAATACCTACATACACGCATTTGTGGTACGAAGAATGGAACAATTGTCAAATAACCTACACAACGTGTAAGGGTGTACTGGTTGCTTGTTTATTCACGTTGTATTGTTACCCATAAGTTATTGGTTAATTATCAACATATAGTTAGCCATGAAAGAAATACGGGATTACGCCATATAATACAAATTTTGAAGATGACAATCCGATTTTTGGCGTAAATGTGACAAGGATGGTAAGTCAGATAATATCCGAAAACTTGAAAATTTTCATCGTCCTGGAGCGGGACTCGAACCCGCGTCTCCCAGAAAACGCCCGGGTATGCAAACCACTACACCACCCAGAACGACCAAGTTTCAAGTTTCCGATCAATTTGAAATTAACCATCACAGGATTCGCTAGTCGAAGCAACCAGCATTCATGTTTAGCGAATCTGGAGGTTAAGAATCTTATCCCGTGTTTGCCCGGAAAAGCAGATAAATCATGAAAGAAATACGGGATTACGCCATATAATACAAATTTTGAAGATGACAATCCGATTTTTGGTGTAAATGTGACAAGGATGGTAAGTCAGATAATATCCGGAAACTTGAAAATTGATCAGAAACTTGAAACTTGGTCGTTCTGGGTTGTGTAGTGGCTAGCATACCCGGGAGACACGCGTTCGAGTCTCGCTCCAGGACGATGAATATTTTCAAGTTTTCGGATATTATCTGACTTACCATCCTTGTCACATTTACGCCAAAAATCGGATTGTCATCTTCAAAATTTATATATAGTTAACCATTACGATTATAACGGGTAACTGCTACATATCATTAAAATTACCATGTAATTCTAATGACCAATTCACCATTACCATGTAATCGTAACGCTAAGTTCTTGTTCCCATTACCATTACGCTGTAATGCATTACCGGTTAATTCAATTACGATTTTGCCCAACTCTGCTCTACCTTCCACTTCAACTGCACAAACTGAGCCTGAACAACAAAAACAGATGGAATTTGATGTCATTGATCCAAATTTTCAAATTTTCACACCGAGCATGAAATACCAAAGTGCATCGACAGTCTTCACAACTTAGCTGGATAATGAATGTATTACGTCTCAAACCTTTACACCGACGACGCATTCTGACAAGAACCACATCAGGGAGATTCCATTAGGCATGAGAGGTATCGCCAAATTTATAACAAGACAACCAAGGAGTTTGAAAAATTGTTTCTCAAAAACAACTTTTTCAGAAACAATTTTAGCAATAGCTACTGACAACGATGATACTACGCCTTCTACTTCTACTAACATTAATTTATAATCAAAGTGAGTTACATGAAATCTATATGGTATCAGTTGCATTTAAGTAAACAAAGTAAAACATTTCTTTCATTTTATTTCTTAAAAAAATTGTATCTGAACAAATATCAAAGGCTCACAGTAGCAAGTGTGCGGCAACTTACAACGTAGGGCTACGTCAACTGACCTTTGCTGAATACTTCAAGGACGTAGAACTAGTGAGATTGTGCCATGAAACAGTTATGGTTAACGTAGTTCTACGTTGTAGGCTGTGGCACAGTTGCTATTGGGCCAGTTTGTTTGTTTGAGTTGAGTTTTACGGAGGGACAAGTATTGCTCTAATCATATCTGGTAGTATAATGTGCTCTTACGAAACTTTCTACCCAAATTCTTCTTTGTCTACGATATTTTGTAGCGCATGTTGTTGCCGCAGGTGCTCTTAAGTAAGTACTCTTAATTGCAGATGTTTCACCTATTCTAGAAATCCACCATATTCTTTTTCTTGAAACTGATTCAATTTACGATGAAGAACACTAGCACATAACACTGAGCACACTACATGTTTTAAATAATTCGCAATTTTACCCCCACCCCTAACGCTACGGAGGGATATAAATACAACTCTCTCACGCTCACTTTTTCTTTTTTCCAAAAATGTACTATTATAAATTCTTCTCTTGCGGAAAGGGCACAAAAGACTATTTATTCCACCTGAAAATTCTGTAGCGTCTCCTCTGTTTCCAAAAGGCGTGCTAAAAAAAGAACAGAGCATTTTTTTCTTAAAGCAATGTTTCATTTTTGCTTCTCTAGCAACAAACACATGTCTGCGTATTTCACTTACCATAAATGAATTTATCACGTTTTTGCAAATTGAGTTTCAGGTGCTTTCTCACTATCGGTAGTTATCTAGGTAAAACTTCGAAGCTGGTTAAAAAAGAAAATTAGCAGGATAAGTATCTTCTGTTGAAGCGAGATGTTTGCAAGGAGCGATTAACAAGCTCTCCTCATCACTTGCAACTCATTTTTTTTAATGGGAAACTGATCAGCAAGGAATTCAATGCGCGGAACGGGGCGTTCTCATTAGGGTGAAAATCTTCCTTATTTATTTGGCGCATCCACCGGGCTCAAATGTCAGGCAGCTGTAGTCCAACAAAAGCTGTAACGTAAGACTCTGACTTTCGTTAATTGGATTTACATCGGGAAAAAGCGAAATTTCTACGCATCAGTTTTTAAATAACGAGTTAATGAATACCTATTAGTAATGAGGTTCACGGTTACCTAAGGTTACAGAGCAGATGTGCACCGAGGAGCCAAAACATTACGACCAGCTCGTCTTTATGCAAATCGAAGCAATTGCAGATAAATGACGACGCGTGTGAAGTTCATGAAATGGTATAAATAACACCTGATATTGAACCCTCTTAATCAGTGTTACTCTTGTTCTTCAGATGGGAAAAGCAGCGGACTTATAAGCGAGTTTGATAAATGCCAAAAAATTATCATCAGACAACTGGGTCAGATCATCTCCGAAATCGTAAGGTTTGTAGGATGCTAACTGTCAGCAGTGACTGTCAAGAAGGAGTCTAAGGAGGAAACAAACACGGACCGCCAACATGTTGTGAGCCGATCACTGCTTACCGATACCCAGGGTAAGCGAAGTCTATCACGTATGGTAAGAGCCAACAGAAGGGATAAGCTGGCGCAACCCGCTTGTAATTTGAATCCTGCGCGATGGGAGTAATGTGTCACAGCACACATTATATCGGGCCCTGCTATAAATAGGGCTGTATGACCACAGGCTACTCCGAGCGCCCATGCTAATCTTGGTTCACAGTTGAAAGCGCCTACAACGGGTACGCCAACATCAAAACTGAACCTTGAATGATCGGAAGATCGTCCGGTCTGATGAATCTCATTTCGTGTTGCATCATGTGGACGGCTAGGTATGTGTGCGTCGTTTACCGGGGGAAGAGTTGGTGGCACTAGAACGCACCGTTGAACAGAAACAAGCCAGTGGAGGAAATGTAATCTTCGGGCAAAGCAATGTTCTGCTAGTAAACCTTTTGTCTAGTCATTCATGTGCAGGAAACCATGATGTTAAAATATCATTGCAGACCAGATACATCTAAACATCACACATTTTTTTGAAAAACCCAACACCAAGTAGATCCATTTTTCACAATTGGGTGCCAATGTGAAAACAAATTTGTCGGTGACGTGGATCGAGCCCTCACCTTCTCGCTCCGCAGCAGTTGTTCTAACAGACAAACTACACCGACAGAATATATCGCTGCGGAGTTATCTTCTTGACACGTGCTTCACCTCTATAGTACAATATACAATGTTTTGTGCGACACCCAATTTTTGGTACGTCCATCGACGATCTTGCTCCAGAAATCCCCTCACAGTTTCTTCGTGTTATCTCTCCTGGTCATAGAATATTTACCACCATGCCCAAGCTCGATGCTATCTCTTCAACACTGAAAAGCATTCATTCGTCTAGTGATCAGAATTTCGGTAAGCGACAATAATTTCGGTAAACCTTGTTTGCTGATTTCGAGTGAACGCCACTTCATGCCATTATACAAAACGTAGTGGCTTTCGACCTTCGCCACTGCTCAATCAATAACGTCAATAAAACATACACTGAAGTGCAAGAAAAACTGGTACACAAGTCTAATACTTGGTAGGTACCCCACGGGAGCGCAGGACTGCAGAAATACGACGGAGCATGGACTCCACTAGCTTCTGGAAATATGCTGCAGAGAGTTTCACAATTCGGGTGCATTCCGAGGTCTCAGATTCTTGTGTTCTATAGCGCGTTGCATGACATCCCAAATGTGTTCTATCACGTTCAGATCTCGGGATTTGGGTGGGAATGGTACCACCCCAAATTGAGATGAATGCTCCTCTAACCATAATGTGGCCTACCGATACTTGCATTGTTCTGTTGGAAAAGGCCCAATCCATCAGCATGAATGCAGGACATGAACGGGAGTCCCACGTCAGAAAGAATGCGCACATAGCGTTGGCCGGTCGCAGACGTTTGTAGACGTACCAGGGGTCCCAGTGAAGTCGAGCAAAACACACCCCATACCAGCATACCAGAACTCCCCCCCCACTACCACCAGCCGGTACAGTTCCCTGTTGACAGGCGGGATCCATGGCTTCATGGGGTTCGCGCCACACATGAATCCTTCCATCTGCCCGATACAGTTGGAAACGCGACTCGTCAGACCAGGCTGTTTGTTTCCAGTCATCAAGTTTCCAGTGGCGGTGTTGCGGTGCCCAAGCGAGGCGCATAGCTCTGTGTAGTGCACCCATCAAGGGAACTCGAGTTGGGCATCGGCTCCCAAAGCCTATATCGTGCACGGTACTTTGCACAGTCCGGACGCAGATGCTTGTTGAGGCTCCAGCATTAAATTCCAATGATACCTGCGAGAGTGTTTCAGGCCTATTGCGTGAAACGATTCTTGACAGCCGACGATGGTCACGTTTACCCAAAGTCTTTTTATGGCCACACTGGTATCGCAGGTTGGAGGTTTAGCCGGAATTCTTGTAGTCACAGTACACCCTTGCAATAGTCGTCCGTGAAAATCCGAACTCCGTTTCTACCTCCGAAATACTATGGCCCATCTCACGAGCGCCAGCTATGACACCGCGTTGAAAATCGCTTAAATCGTTATTACTTGTCATTCTGATGCCGAAAACAGCTCTGACAGCTGGCAATGATGTCTATCGCTTTATATACGCACTGGCGGATGCAAAGGAGTACGCACATAGGTGACATTGCTATGTATTTTGCGTAAGCTCGTCTGTACCAGCTTTTCTGGCACTTCAGTGTAAATTTACATCCCTGGCTATATGGAACGAAGACGAAGACGAACAACGCACTAACTCAAGTTGTTAGATGGTGTAGCAATCGCGGATTTCTATAATTGCGACAAATCTAACCTGACTATACAGTGGAAAGTACAGAGTATGACTTCCTCTGAATAATGCAGTTTCAGTCTAAAAACTTGCGGCCAACTTTAACTGGGATTAAAAATGTACGTCAATGTTCTAAACATTATGTGTATGTACATAAAAGAAATGAAACTTTTAGGTTCGGTCTCATTTTAAAAAAATATACAGGTATTCGCATTTTAGTGAAGCCATTACTACTTCTGCTAGTTAGCCATGTGTATTAGAGGGGCCATACCTGGAGAATATTTACTACGAGTGGGAGGGCAAGGAAATTGGTAAGTCGTTCCCGATGTACTAATCCTTTTTCTTTCTTCTTGAGCGCATATCGCAGGTAAAAGAATTACCGGGATGTTTCCTTTTGTTCGACCTCCGGAATGGTGACACACCCTCAAGGCTTACCGATACTTTACACCCGATTAGTGTGGAGAATTACTGAAAAATATGATATGTCTTTTCGGTGAAAGAGCTTTCTTAGTTTCCATTGTGTAACCATGTTAGCTTTGCTCCAAATATAGAGTTGTTACCATTGCAATAAAACTGACCCCTGTATTATGATTCTCTAATATAAAGTCTGACTGATATTAAACTTTAATGCCCACGCGTGCCTTGAAATTCTTTAAAAACAAAACTGGGGCTGTTATCTTACGACTGATGCGAGCACTTACCCGGGATGTGGGTGACTATTTTCAGCGGGCTCCCGCATCAGAAACTGTAAAACCTTGTTCATCGTACGTGATTGAGATCTAGGGCTGTGGATGGCATGGTAGCCAATAGCCAACGTTCGTGACTGCCGCAGAAAAGTCCCGGGATTGATCCCAAGCAGGTACAAACACTCGATCCACTAAAAATCCGCCGTGCGTCGGATGGGCACATTAAGCCTTCGGACGCCGGGTACTGGCCCACCAGCTATATAAAAGGTCGTCTTCCTCACCCTTTCTACCTCGCTCTGTGTGACTTTCCTGTCACCCAAATCCCTTAGCTTCTTACTTCTAAGGGTTGTTTAAGACCAGGGGTTAATGTACCCGCTTCGTAAAATCCTCTACATAAATTTCTAATTGAGACCAAAACAACTTTCGGAAAATCAAAAATTCTGGATGTTCGAGAACACCAATGTCCGGTGGCGCAGTGGTCTAAGCGATGGCCTTTGATCATTCGTCTGAAAGGGGTCCGGGTTCGAATCCCGGTGAGGCATGGATGTTGCGTTTGTCTTACGGCACTAGTTCTCTCCCTTCCCAGGAACAAGTGACCCTAAATTAGCGACGAGGGACTACTTTTAGCCCACTGAGTTGCTCAGGGTCTTCGTTTAACCTACAATCAGAAAACAAAAAATGTCCGGAACCTTTTGATATTGGATACCAGTCGATAGCTAAATAAGGGATTTAAAGTATTATAAATCGGTTTATGTATTAAACTTATGAAATATGTATACCTAAATAGAAATACCTAATATGTGTTGCAATATACATAGTACATAGGCAGTTCTTTATTTGCATTTCTATTACACTGGTTCAATTGGAAGTTTTTGGTGGTGTAGTTCTGAGAAATGTCCATCGTCAAGATAGTATGCTTTTCATTCGATTGATGCCATCGTACTAGAGAAATTTCCATCTAATGTAAAACAAAGTAAGAACAAAGGCGAATCAGTGAGCTGAGCGTTTGTGGGCTTCGTTCTACCGCTAGCAGGTGTGTGTTATCTTTTTGACTTTTGGTTGGTTGGCTTTCACGCGGTTGAACAGGGAGATAAGGAAATGAGAATCGTGTGTGACATAGACACTGACCACATGTGGAGCACGAGCGGAACATTACAAAAATAAACAAAAATAACACCTAACACGAGAGACGTCGGTTAACATAGAGCTCAGGATAAACGAGCGTCGGTGAAAAGAGGTTTTGCTGTCGTTATTAGGGTTAAGGTGCTTAAACTGCGAAAGAAGAACCTCGCCTTTTGATCCTTTTCCATTGCACAATAATACCGCTAGGCGACGAAATGCAGGTGCTATTGAGTTCAAAACGTATTTTTGTTCTGCGTCGTTGCTTAGTTATACTAATCCAATTGAAAACATTCGTTGTTCATTTTCGGAACCTTTCTTAACCTTCACAACCAGTTCACGTGCAGTTTATTCTCCGAAAAATGCGCAGTTTCCCACTAGGTGCTTAACGCTCTAATCGGCTGGAACGAAATAAATGGGAGTTAGCAAAATGGGTTGAAATCATCTAGAACGAATATATTCTTTATCTAAGAAAGGGCAGGAAATATGATCTTGTAACCACACCTACGAAATGCAGGTGTTATGACATGAAGGATTGTCTTTCTCAAAGAATCCAATGCCATCTGCATGCACGGTCATCAGGTACAGCAAAACTTGGTCCGAAATGACGTCTAAGTACGACGTGGGGGTGATGGTGTGTTCGAATTTTGGATGAGGGTGGCAAGTGATGTCCGTGAAAAAGCAGGCTACCGCCTGCTTTTTCACGGACATCACCTATAGACGTACACGGACTTCACCTATAGACGTACAATCCCCTATAGACGTACAATCACGGACTTCACCTATAGACGTACAATCTGCTTGCAGATGTTCACCCGTGCAGCACTGAATCCGGACGCATGTTAAAGATGGAACCTGAACTCATCGGAACAGGCGACTCTTGTCGACTTCAGGAATATCTAGTCACAGTGCATCGTCTTGTCCACTATAGGTGAAGCCATCGTAGAATGTCGGTCAGCATGGTCACGTGAATGTGCTACCGACGGTTAACATTCATAATTAACAACGTCTGCTGAATTGAGTGCTCGAAAACATTTCTCTGCACACTCTGGTTTTAATGTGCCTTACAGTGAAACGTCTGTTGTCCAGAACATAACGAGAAAACATGCATTTTTTTCTCGACTGCGAACCAATTACTGTATTTAATTTCGACGCATTGTGGGAGCAGGGGTGCATCTTAGGACCACTTTTACCGCACATTTGCTATGACATCTGTAGAATAGTTAGCAATGCGTGAGGTTGTTTATATGCCGGCATCGACCTTCCGCGTACTGGGAATCATTCACAGTTCAAATTCCGACGCTGCCTCGGTGGCGGAGTGGTCTAAGCGATGGCTTCTCACCATTCTTCCGAGACGAATCTGGGTTCGAATCCCGGTGAGGCATGGATGTTGTGTTTGTCTTACAGCGCTGGCTCTCTCCCTTCCCTGGAACCATTGGCCCTACATTAGGGACGGGCGACGGCTTACAGCCCACTGAGTTGCTCACGGTGGTCGTTAAACCTCCAATGCCGCCCCAGTGGCGCAGTGGTCTAAGGCGCTGGCCTCTGATCATTCGTCCGTAAGAGGTCCGGGTTCGAATCCCGGTCAGGCATGGATGTTGTGTTTGTCTTACGGCACTGGCTCTTTCCTGCTCACGGTGGTCGTTAAACCTCCAATGCCGCCCCAGTGGCGCAGTGGTCTAAGGCGCTGGCCTCTGATCATTCGTCCGTAAGAGGTCCGGGTTCGAATCCCGGTCAGGCATGGATGTTGTGTTTGTCTTACGGCACTGGCTCTTTCCCTTCCCTGGAACCAGTGACCCTAAATTAGGGACGGGCGACTGCTTATAGCCCATTGAGTTGCTCACGGTGGTCGTTAAACCTCCAAACCAAAAAAAAAAAAAACCTCCAATAAAAAAAATCCGAGCAGTCGTCCCCTTTCCCCATTGGACGGTTTTCGTACACCCCATGCAATCTACACAAGTATATCCTGCAGCGGTTTGTTACGTCACTACTACTTACTGTGGGTCTTTAATAGGATTTTGTCAAAGATTGAATAACACATAATTCTGCCATTAACGTAAAATTTACCGATCTTTTGTCATTAAAAAAATAGTTGAAATTTAATGCTGCGCCGTGTTCTTTAAAAATGTCTGCATTTTCCTGAAATTCCGTGAAAATATGATGTGCTGAGAAAAAGAAAAGAGAAACGCAGTCATATTTTTATTACTATTATTAAATGAAAATAATTTTACTTAATCTGCTTCTACAAAATTTGTTAATTTTCTTTAGATTTTAGACCCCAATTGTTATATTGCACACAGTGTTAACCACAAGCTACACATTGGGATAAATGGACCTCAGCGATGTTTCAAGAAAACGGGTTTAGATTTGTTTATACCGAATAGTAACTATTATAGCCTAGGTTCCCAACCGGTGAGGCGCGTCTCCAATGGGAGGCGCAGAACACATGCAGGGGAGGTGCGAGCCGATGTGCGCAGTGTTACTCACTGTACGTGGATGACAACGGACACCCCTCCAAACACAAAGTGATAGTCCACCACACGCACATGGTGTTTTTCCGTCACTCTTTAATTTGTTTTCTGCCATCGCGCAAATAACGTTCGTTGTCACTGTGGCCATATATTTCACTTAATCTAGAACTAAACTAATCTACTTGACATTGAAAATGGACCGCTATTTGAAGAGAACTATGAGTACTGCCGAATCTTCAGACCAAAGTAAACCTAGTAGTAGTAGCAGGATCACTACGGACATTAGAAGTACAGCACCGGATAAAGGAAATAACAAGAAATTTGACACCGAATTTTCGGGTGTAATGAGCACGTCTTTTGAATCCGTTCTGAGCACATTAAATTTATCAAAGCTATTCAAAGTCAATGGAACCGGTATGGAAAACAATAGATCTGACGAAAGAAAGAAGATTTTTAATCGGGTTTTTAATCCCTCAGATATTGCTGTAAACGGAATCGTGAGCTTACGAATTCTTAGAAACAGAGATATCGACAAAAATAAGATGGGACTTTACGTCCCTTGGTGGGAAAACCATGCATTATTTTAGGAAGAAAGTGTTCTCAAAAGGTTTATCCATATAAGCGGTATCGGTCCAAGAAAAAAAAATTAGTCGTGTTTTCAGAAGCTCGATTTTGCAACAAATACTTCAGAAACAGAAATTAACACACATGACCCCTGGTGGCTAAACCATTCTTTACCAAACATTAGAAATGATGTGAAAAATACTTTCCATCAGGTCTTGTATGCGATACAAGAAGAATTTTTCAAATCAGAGCTTTAAGAGCAGAAATAACGCAGAAAACGCAATTTACCGTTGTGCCCCCTAGCGGAAAGTCTATGATTTACTTGAAAATTTAGAATCTATAGGATAAACATTTGGCATCGGAAACACTATCCAACAAAGAAGGAATTTTTGAAATCGTACTCTTAGAAGTAGAGATATTGACAAAAATAAGATATACATCTACGCCCCCTGGCGTAGAAACCATGCATTTTTTCAAGAAGAAAATTTTCCTAAAACGTTTGTCGACATGAGTAGTATCGGTCAACAAACGACGTTTTTTTCAATTGAGAATTTAGAAGCTCATATTTTGCTGCAAATACAACAGAAGCGGAAATTAAGATTTACTCCCCCTGGTGGCCAAACTATTTTTTTACAAAAATCAGAAATTATGTGCAAACGATTTCCCATCAGAAGCTGTACGCCGTGCAGAAAGAATTTTTCAAATCGGAAATTTAGGAGCAGAGATATAGGGGAAAACACAATTTACCGCTACGCCCCTAGCGGAAAGTCTATGAATTACTTGAAAATTTTGAAATTATATGAAAAACATTTTACACGAAAAACACTATCCAACAAAGAAGGAATTTTTCAAATCGGACTCCTAGAAGTAGAGATATTGACAAAAATAAGATTTACATCTACGCCCCCTGGCGGAGAAAGTGTGGAATATTTTAAGAAGAAAATATTCCGAAAAGGTTTATCAATGTAAGCGGCATTAGTCCACGAAAGAATTTTCTAATAGATATTTTAGAAGCTACGATTTTATGGCAAATACATCAGAAGCAAAAATTAACACTTACGCACCCTGGTGGCCAAAGTATTCTTTACCAAAAATTTGAAATTATATGTAAAAGATTTCCCATCAGGAGATATATCCGCTGAAGAAAAAAAATTCTAAATCGGAGTTTTAGAAGAAGAGTTATCGGGAAAAATGTAATTTACTTTTACGCCTCCTGGCGGGAAATCTATGCGTAATTTGAAAAAGTAACTATATCTGAAATACTCTTCGACATAAACGAAATCGAAAGATATAAATTTTTTTTCAATCGGATGTTTAGAAGCAAATGTGTGGAATAAAACGTATTTTTGAATTCGACATCATCTGTGTTTACGCCCTCTACCGGCAAAATTGTACATCGTAAAAAAAAACGAAATAAAGGATTGTCATTTGCATATTTTAAGCTTCCCAATGCAAAAAGAATTTTTCAAATCGGACTAATAGTTGCTGAGATATCGTGGGTACAGACGGACGGACAAACCGATAACAGAAGCACGATCTTTTTACAAAAGACGTGCTAAAAAGTGCAGGCAATATGACGCAAGTTATGTACTATATATGTAAAAATTCCATTTTCTTTTATAAAAGGTTTCCTACAGACCAATGGGGTACCCAGCAGATTTGAACATGCCAACCGGATTTCCAAATAATTGAAGTTCTCAAAGTTTGAGAAATTTATTTTGGCTGCCAATGTGGAAAGAACAATGTCATTAACTTATGGGTTTCTTGTCAAAAACGCTTTTTTTATTTTTAACTACCAGAACCAGCAACTCAATGGGCTATAGATATTAAGTAGTCGCTTGTTAATTTAACCCACTGGTATCACGAAAGAACCAGTGCCGTAAGTTTATCGCACCAGCCCTGCCTCACGTGTGATTCCACCCACCTTGGATGACCCAAGTGCTTAGACCACTGCAACACAGTGGCGGCCCCAAAAATGCATTACCATGTAAGATTGTAAAGATAAATCATGTACGAAAGCATGACATAGTCTACGATGCAATCATGCACGACTAATTGCGGATTGGCTCCCTTGCTGCGTAATTAAAAATATATCAGGATTCGTTCGCAATGGGGAAAATACGGAAGTAATCAGAAAACGTTAATATGCTCTTTTGAACGGAAAATATGTTGTCCATTTGGAAAAAAAAAGGCAAATGCAGGTAGAAATAGTGTTCAATAAATTCCGTTTACTGAATTAATGAAGAAAAAACAAGAACAAAAAATATGCTATTTAACGTTAACGTATGCAAACATATACAAAGAGTAAAGTTAATAAAGTAATACGGGTTCCACGAAGGGAAAAATCGAAATCTGTATGTTTACAATGCTGAACCCAGCTACCATTTAATAAATCTAATAAAACCATGAAACTAGAATGATTAATTCGTGGTGTTGAGGATGAACAAACAGGAATTATTTCAAAGCCTAATAAGCACGCAAATTCAAAAGTTAGATTGATATCCACAGCTGAATTTGCATTTGATTAAATAATTCTGGAGATGATTTTATTTGCACAAATGAAATTTTTAAGTGATGTAACAAGGCAAAAAACATTACATCACAGGAGAATACTTTCGATTAAAAATGCGTGTATAAAAAGTCGCAAACGAAATTGTTCTGCTGAGAAAAAAAGGCACTGAAATCAATCAGATGATAAAAAACAATTATTGTTTTTTTAATCTTCAAGGTAACTTTGTTGATTGGATTTACTGATCGAAAACATTTCCGTGTGGAACATCTATCAATATATCTGTGCAGAAAAAAGAGAAAAGAAAAAAAGAAAGAGGAAAAGAGATGAAAGACAAAATCCGTTGTAATTATTCTGCCGCCCAACATTACGGCGTGAATCAAGCATAACACTAAAGAAAATTCTTAGAATTATGTACAAACCTTTCCTGGTTTTAATTACTTCCTAAACGGTAAACGATATGCCTGATTTTCTCCTCATAAGTTCCAGAAATTATCAGCAAGCACAAACGTAAGAAATTTGCATGTTCTAAGTTAAAAGCATTGTTTATCTATTCCAGATAAATTTTATACTCTGTTTTAAAGCACGTTCTTATACACTCTTTACCTTGGGACTATACCTTGAGTATCAGGTTTAGAATTTTCCTTTGTGTTCTTTTTGGACGTGTAAAATTTTCTTCGAACTCTCAAAATTACTTGCAAACACTTATCGTATTTCTAATTGCTGCGTGCTCAAAGCTACAAACAAAAAAGATGACGCTGAATTTTCGGTTGTAATAACAACCAAACAACAACCCGTTCTCGATCGCTAACATCAAAATTACCTGCTTTAAACCGTCTAAACCAAAAATCGCTAACATCAAAATTACCTGCTTTAAACCGTCTAAACCAAAAATCGCTAACATCAAAATTACCTGCTTTAAACCGTCTAAACCAAAAATCGCTAACATCAAAATTACCTGCTTTAAACCGTCTAAACCAAAAATCGCTAACATCAAAATTACCTGCTTTAAACCGTCTAAACCAAAAATCGCTAACATCAAAATTACCTGCTTTAAACCGTCTAAACCAAAAATCGTTAACATCAAAATTACCTGCTTTAAACCGTCTAAACCAAAAATCGCCAACATCAAAATTACCTGCTTTAAACCGTCTAAACCAAAAATCGTTAACATCAAAATTACCTGCTTTAAACCGTCTAAACCAAAAACTCACACGTGCTTTTCGATACAATATTCTCCCCCAGAACAGAACAGATCGATGGACATGCTTTTGGAGCACTTTCTCCTTGATGAAATTCGTAACGAATGCAGTGTCGAATAAACGCAGTATAGCTTGCCATCTTTCACCTACCGATATGCAAGTGCGTTTGACAGTTGGGCAAACTTCTGTGTCACATTTTATTCTCTGAACCAGTTACGGTCACATGACAATAACGCGAGAAAATGTCCGATATGTAAATTAGCGGTATACGTTACACAAAACACGTTTTAAAACTTATTTGTACACCTAATATTACTTGAATTTCTATTGATGCGTTACAATTAAAATCGCTACAAATCAATACCAAATGAAAGTTGTCGAAAATGCACATTGCACATTTTGACATTTACTTAAAAGATTGCAAATCTTCTTCTTGCTTTCCGCTCAGCGAATATTTTGATCGCTGAAGCCAAATTTATTTTACTGGCAACTATTCTTTTGATGTAAGGTATACTGTAGTCATTGAGGATTTCTTCAGTGGTAGCAGGACGACGATACACTTCAATTCTTTTCAGGAACCTCATTACTCGTTCGGCGCTCACTGTGGTGACAAGCAGTGTTAGAAACAATCTAAACAAACTCGCAACACTGGACGATATTCACGTTACGTCACAGCCACGTGATGAGGAAGAATGGCGCTTTCTATCATATGATTCATACGTCTGAGTCACATGATGCTGGGAAATACAAATGGCCATCTGCGAGCCTGCAACATCACCAAAATGTTAAAATAGAATATACTGTATATATATATATATATATATATATTCCTGGGATGCAAGGTCAGGTGATGCGTAACATCACAGCCTCTCCTTGACAAATGTCAACCCCGCCTTCTCGTGGTGCATCCTGTTCCCACTAAAGGGGCTCTGACGACCGCCCATAGCGGTATAACTATACCATCGGGATCAGAGGAAATTCTATCCCACACTCACCAACCCGCTTGGCCAGCGTGGTGAGTTATGGCCAAACACCTCCAAAATGATTCTACAACTTAAATCTTGGCCCTCAGTCTCCGGCAGCTGGAATGTACCTGGCCAAGGCAGCGGCCAGTGCGACATGAAGGCAGAGGGTGCTAAGAATCCCCGGAGGACCGGACTAGGCTGCCATTTGATGCTGACCTTGGCTACCTACAACGGACGCTCCCTATCTTCTGATTCAAGGCTTCTTGAATTGGAAGAGGAACTACAAAGGATCAAGTGGGACATCGTGGGGCTAAGTGAGGTAAGGAGAAAAGGAGAAGATCTCATTGAACTGAAAAGTGGACATCTCTTCTATTATCGTGGGACAGATACTGGCAGAACTAGTGGTGTTGGATTTATAATAAACAAGAAACTGAAGGATAAAGTTGTAGAAGTTGAAAGTTCCTCTGACAGAGCTGCACGACTCGTTATCCAACTATCGAGAAGATACCAGGCTCAGATTATTCAAACTTATGCACCCACCACAAGTCATCCTGAAGAAGAAATTGAAGAATTTTATGAGGAAATTTGTCATCTAAATAATAAAGGTAAGCAGCACTTGAAAATAATTATGGGAGATTTCAATGCAAAAATAGGGCAACGGCAACAGAATGAAACTTCAGTAGGTAAATTCGGTCATGGCAACAGAAACCAGCGTGGAAATACTCTCGTTGAGTTTGCAGAGGCAGAAGGGTTTTTCATCTTGAACTCCTTCTTCAAGAAAAAGCCACACAGGAAATGGACATGGAGACATCCAAATGGGACGACAAGTGAAATTGATTTTATTATGTGTAACAAAAAATTCGTCATAGAAGACTGCAGTGTGCTAAACAAGTTTAACACAGGTAGTGACCATAGATTGGTGAGATGTAAGATGCACCTCAACACTAAACTTGAACGTGGCAAGCTCATAAGACAAACAAAATCTATTGACATAACCAACCTTAAAAAACACCATAATACCTTCAAGTTAGAACTGAAGAACAGGTTCTCTGCTTTAGAAGGCCTAACATCGAAGAAGTGGACATCTCTGAAGTTAACAGAAAAGTAACCAAAGCTCTTATGGAAACAGCAACAAAATTAGCTGGGTCTAAGAACAAGTTGCATGTGAACAAATTATCAGGAAAAACCAAAATGTTGATGCAAAAAGAAGAGAGATGAGGACAACTAAAGAAGATGTGACTTCCAAAGTGGAATATATAGAGCTATGCAAGACAGTAAGAAAAAGTATCACTGAAGACGTAAGGAAATTCAACTGTGAACTAGTGAGGAAAGCAATTGAAAACAACCAAAGCCTAAAGATAGCAAAGGGACATCTCAGTAAGGGAAGAAAACAGATTATGGCACTGAGAAAAGAAGATGGTTCTGTAACAAGAAATAGAGGCGAAATTTTGACAAGAGTGAAAGATTTCTACTCCAAATTATATGAAAGGGATGATATATGCACTCCAGACATCATGAAAGATACCAGTACCAGAGTTCCTCCAGTCCTTCCAGCAGAAGTTGCACATGCAATCAAGAACATGAAGCGAGGAAAAGCTCCAGGAGAAGATGGAATTACTGTAGACATCATACAAGAAGCAAGTGGAGAAATCGAAACAGTACTCGCCCAAATTTTCACTCGATGCCTTAATGAAGGAAAGATTCCTGAGGATTGGAACACCGCTACAATGATCCTGCTACATAAGAAAGGTGACATTGAGGATCTCGGAAACTACAGACCTATCAGCCTCCTATCAGTAGTTTATAAAATCTTCACTAAAGTTCTTTCACACCGCTTGAAGGTAGCACTAGACATGGCTCAACCGAGAGAACAAGCTGGATTCAGGAGTGGCTACAGCACAATAGATCATATCCACGTGCTGAGAGAACTAATTGAAAGAGCGAGGGAATATGAACTTCCATTGTGCATGGCTTTTATCGATTATGAAAAAGCCTTTGATTCGGTGAAACCATCTACAGTTACAATGGCTCTGAAAACCTGCGGTATTGAAGATGCATACATTAATATTATTAATAACATCTATGAAAATGCAAGTGCAAAAATTAGGCTGTTTGAAAATACAACACACGTAAAAATTGGAAAGGGAGTGAGACAAGGTGACACCATATCTCCGAAGCTCTTTAATGCCACATTGGAGGGTGTTTTTCAGTCGCTGAGCTGGGAAAACAAAGGGATAAAGATTAATGGAGATTATCTAACCCACCTTCGTTTTGCTGATGACGTAGTCATTTTTGCAACTACCCCATCAGAGCTGCAGAGTATGATCCAGGAACTTGCTGACAAGAATAAAGAAGTGGGATTAAAAATGAACTTTCGGAAGAAAAAAGTGATGTTCAATGCTTTTACAAGAAATGAAGATTTATCGATTGATGGAGAAAAGCTGGAGATAACAGACACGTACGTTTATCTTGGACAGCAGATATCAAGTGAGGGTCACATTGATGAAGAAATTAATCGGCGTACAAAACTTGTCTGGAGAGCTTTTGGAAGAAACAGCATAATTTTCAAGAGCAATATGCCATTATGTCTTAAAAGAAAAGTGTTTGATCAATGCATCCTTCCAGTGCTTACGTATGGTGCAGAGACGTGGACCTTAACTAAAAGAGACATACAAAGGCTGCAGACAACTCAAAGAAGCATGGAGAGGTGCATGCTTGGTGTAACCAGGAGAGATAAGAAGAGGAACTCGTGGATCCGAAAAATGACAAGAGTGGAAGACATCGTGATCAGAGTTAAATCCCTGAAATGGCAATGGGCTGGACATACTGCCAGAAGGACAGATCATCGATGGACAGCCGAAATTTTAGTTTGGATTCCAAGGGACAGGAAAAGACCCAGAAGAAGACCACATAGGAGATGGGTGGATGAAATTCGAAAGTATGCAGGGGTGACATGGAGGAGACTGGCACAAGACAGACCGTTGTGGAGGAAACTTGGGGAGACCTTCGTCCAGCAGTGGATTGATAATGGTTGACAATGATGATGATGATGATATATATTCCATTGAAGGTACTGGGGACCATTTGTACTGGGGCCCAGGCGGCAATTGTTCATTTTTCGCATGTTAATTCCGTCACTGCGTACATGAACTGCGAATTTTTAAAGTGATTGCCGAAGTTTCTAATACCTCTGTAAGTTGATCTTTAATACTTGACCTGTAGACATCATCATCAAGAATTTCCACTACTAAGCGTATTTCCTCGACCATATAGTTCAGCGAGAGTTTTCCACCACTTCCCTCTATCCAAGACCATCAATTCATCCAGTCCATTAGTTTTTAAACTTGATTTAATCTCCATCCACTTTCTCCTTGGTCTTCCTCTTTTCCTCTTTCCTGGAGCCTCCCACTCTATCTGAATTTTAGGGAATCTCCCTGATGACATTCTCCTTACATGGCCGAACTATTGCAATCTCCGCATCTCAATAGTTTGAAGAATAATAGCTCAAATTTTAATACTTTAACACTCATCTCAATACTTTAACACTCATAATAGCTCAAATTTTTGTATTACGCACTTTTCCCATCTGGATTTTCTTGCAGAACGCCTAGAAAAGTCTATCTCTGTAGCCAATAATCTCTGTTGATGTCTTTTATTCAGTGCCCACGTCTCCGCAACATATAAAATGATACTCTGTACGATCGCAGAAAAAATGTGTCTTTTTTTTTCAGAGAATGGTCAGCGAAGTGCAGAAATTTGGGATTACGTATTTACAGTGATTTTGTGCGCCATTTACTCTTTGCGGAAGATCAAGTAATCTTGGCAGAAATAAAGGATGACGTAGTTTATATGTTTGGTAAACTGATCTCTGAATATCACCTTTGGGGACTTAAAATTAACGAAAATAAAACTGAGCACTTGTCCTATGGTCCCAGGGACTTCATTGAAATAACCGATAATATTACATTGAGAACAGTTGAGGAATTTAAATACCTTAGATCCATAATACATCAGGATGGAACATGTCATCATGGCATTGATTGGAGGGTTGCGGATTGCAGAAAAGCTATTTCTGTGTTGAATCCTATTCTTTGGAGCACAATGTCTTTCCAAGAGTAAAAAAGATCTGTAGATATGTATAGAAAAAAAAAAAAAAAAAACCCAAGAGTAATTTGAATTCTGAATCTTGAATAGCCTTTCTGAATCTGAGATCATTTAAATTTGAAGAGTTGCAGACCACTCGTGTGAGTGATTAAAATCAGCGGAAGTATTCAAGAATGCTTCATATATTTAATGTTCATCCTGTTAATTAAATAAAAATGTTTACCTGCGGAACGCCAAGGAATCCCTTTGGGGTATACCACATTTTCACTGATGACAGACTCTGTAGATCATTATATTATTCAAAAGAAAAAAAATTCACTCAGTCGCCTTAGAGACTCTTCAAAGAACATAATAAATTCCATTTACTGGTTTGAAATAACTGCATTTAATAAATTTTACCCATCAACGAGAAATATGGAAGTTGAAATTCAGGAATAGGGATATTTTTAATCATTAAATTTCTCTGAAAACGGCAACGGATGTTTCATGAAAGTATTCCTTTAGGCATATCTGAAAAATTAAATGAGAAAGTTATGAGTCATTTTTGTTCACATACTCAGAAAAGACGGAAGCACCAAGTTCTGTAATACTAACTCTCTATTTATTGAAAAAGTGCGCGCCACATTGTAAAACATATTTCAGTCAGCTATGTTTAACCAAAAATTCAAAATTGAAATGGATCAATTTCTTTACATTTCCACAGATATCAAGACTTAAAAAAAAAGTACGGTTTGACTTCACGTGTTACGCTGTTGTCTGACGGACTAACGATATCACGCCATACGTTTGACTCTATTTTAAGAATTTTTTTTTTGGTTGAAACGTTGTTTACCGAAAGCTAAGAACTACAGCAGGACAAGTTTCTGATTTACTGTGTAGAAAACAATCTGTTCTAAATATAGCAAAAAATAGCATATATTTCGTAAGAAGTGGCCTTAAAATAATTAAAATAATATGGGAATGATGAAAGATGTCCTCTGTATAAGAAATATAAGTTGATGTCCGAAATTAACGTGACAATTGCAAATTTGAGAATATGTCCAAAAGGAGGCGACTGATTCAAAAAACTTTTCAGAGGCTTGTGCAAGTGGAAATTCTAAGTCGACATACTCAAGCAGCATTGTGCTAGCTCTCATATAAATATGCAAATGACGACCGTACGTCTTCGAGCTGGCCGCCACACGACGTTGATAAGCATTGTTCTGAGCTGTGTGAGGCAATTAAAGCCTGAGTTGGACTGATGGTGGAAAAATGGATCCGCAACATCAATCCATTCTTCCATTAACAGTCCAGAGTCCAACTCTTACGGTGTTCCACACTAACCAGTCCATCCTCAACACTTTACGGTGGAGAGCGATCGACAAATTGGAAGCAGCGCAATCGCAAGCTGAGGTAGCGAGATGACAAGGGATTTCCAGTCTCTGAAGACAAAAAAAGTGGTATGAATCCACGGAAGATTTCTGAAAATAACGTGCATCAAATTTGCCTGTTGGTATCCGTGTTTCTCAGGGATTTCCGTTTTTATAAAGTCCCCGTTTATTTTAACTTTTGAATTTTCACAGATTTTCAGTAGAAAGAAATTCCGTTTATTTCAGAAAAGTCCATTTCAAGTTTTTCCGTATTTAAACTGAAATTCCGCTACACATCGTCTGGAATTATTTAAAAGTTTCTTCTTCGCTTCATAAAACAAGTTAGTAAAATCATGCAATGCATTGATTATGATGCGCTTTCCAACATACCATAATCCATTACTCAAGTTATGAGGATAATGGCTGTGGAATAAATCTCGCTCCTGTGCCCTTACCCCATTTCGATGATATTCATCAGAACCGGTTAAATATACTTTCGGAACAACATGATAAAGTTTTGTCTCAATGGAAACTTTTTTTACATAAGTTATGACGCATAAAAGCAATGGAATGGATCCCGCTCCTATGTCCTGACCTTTGATCCCATTTCGATGATATTCAACAGAATTGGTTCACTATACCTCCGGAACAACGTGATAACGTTTTTACGCAATAGAAGCGGTTTTAGTCAAGTTATGAAGATAATGGCTGTGGAATAAATCTCGCTCATGTGTCCTGACATTTGATGCTATTTCGATGATATTCAACAGAATTGGTTAAGTATATCTCCGGAAAGTTATGAGGATAATGGCTGTGGAATAAATCTCGCTCCTGTTCCCTGACCTTTTATCCCATTTCGATTATATTCAACAGAAATGGTTCAGTATACCTCCGGAACAACATAATAAAGTTTTGTCGCAATAGAAGCATTTTAGTCAAGTGATGAGTATAATGGTTGTGGAATAAATCTCGCTCCTGTTCCCTGACCTTTTATCCCATTTCGATGATATTCAACAGAAATGGTTCAGTATACCTCCGGAACAACATAATAAAGTTTTGTCGCAATAGAAGCATTTTAGTCAAGTGATGAGTATAATGGTTGTGGAATAAATCTCGGTCCTGTGCCCTGACCTTTTATCCCATTTCGATTATATTCAACAGAACTGGTTCAGTATACCTCCTGAACAGCATGATAACATTTTGTGGCGATCGAGGCATTTTTAGGTAAGTTATGACGCATAAGGGCAATGGAATGGATCCCGCTCCTATGTTCTGACCTTTGACCCCATTTCTCCCATTTTCAATTGGATTCGTACCCAGGTGGTCCCCTACCACATTCTAAAATTTCATCGAATTCGAGCTATTTTTACGCTAGTTATGGTGCAGACGGGCAGACGGAAAAAGCTGGAGCATATACGCTCTTCAGCCTGCGGTTGGAAAGCGTAAAAAAATAATAATTTCTAGGGAGATCATATGACGTATTAAAGATGTGAAGCACGTGTCAATCCGCAGCGATGCGTTCAGTTGGTGTAGCTTTGTCGGTTAGAGCAACTCACTACGACAAATCTGCAGCGATACATTCTGTCGGTGTAGCTTAGTCGGTTAGAGCAAATCACTACGACAAATCTGTAACGATACATCCGTCGGTGTACCTCAGTCGGTTAGAGCAACTCACTACGACAAATCTGCAGCGATACATCCGTCGGTGTAGCTCAGTCGGTTAGAGCAACTCACTACGACAAATCTGCAGCGATACATCCGTCGGTGTAGCTCAGTCGGTTAGAGCAACAAGTACGACAAATCTACAGCGATACATTCCGTCGGTGTAGCTTAGTCGGTTAGAGCAACTCACTACGACAAATCTGCAGCGATACATTCGTCGGTGTAGCTCAGTCGGTTAGAGCAACTCACTACGACAAATCTGCAGCGATACATCCGTCGGTGTAGCTCAGTCGGTTAGAGCAACAAGTACGACAAATCTACAGCGATACATCCGTCGGTGTAGCTTAGTCGGTTAGAGCAACTCACTACGACAAATCTGCAGCGATACATCCGTCGATGTAGCTCAGTCGGTTAGAGCAACAAGTACGACAAATCTACAGCGATACATTCCGTCGGTGTAGCTTATTCGGTTAGAACAACTCACTTCGGAAAGAGGAGACAAGTGTTCGATCTCCCTCACAAACAAAAATTCCTGTTTTCACAAGCGTCCGTCTGAATTGGGCCTGCCAACATCACCCATGGAGTCCATCACACATGGACTTTTACGCCCCCTAAATCTGTTTCACTTTAAAACGAAACTCTAGCCAAACTAATGTTCGTTAGAAATGGCGTCGAATGGGAGAAATAATTTTTTTAATCGGATATGTAAAAGTAATGATATGGAATAAAACATATTTTGCATTCGATAGCGTCTCAATTTCTGCCCTCTAACGGCGACGATGTGCAATATAAATAACCAGACAGCCAGAGTCATGGTTCTCACATTTCAAGTTTTCCAATGCAAAAATAATTTTTCAAACTTGTCTAATAATTGCAGAGATATGGCGTCCAAAGGCGGAGGGACGGGCAAAATGATATTTATAAGCACGTAAATTTTTTACATAAGACGTGCTAAAAATATAAGTACGTAATTCAGTATACCGAGTGTCTCAGAAAAGATTGAAATAAGCTTTTATAACTGAATAAGCTGAACATTATGCACTACTACCTCGAATGAAACAATTAATAAAGTACACAGTCTTCATGAAGTTATTGGCTTAAGATTCTGATTTGCAACACAGCAGAACCCCGTTATATATCTTTCTCACTTAAACGTTTTTCTCATTTATACGTAAAATGTCGCCAGTCCAAAAATGTTAAATTATATTATTCATACCTTAATCGAATTTGCTTTTTTCTCATTTATACGTTTAATTGCTGTCTTGTAAATTGGAAATTTGCATCACACGAATTCCATTTACCAAACTCCCTTTCCACTTCGACATAAATTTCATTTTCCAAACTTTTCCCCCACCGGTTTCTGTCATCCTATTTACCGCCATCCACTTGCTTTAGGATTCACTCTGAAGAATGCGCGCGCTCCTTCTGAGCTACCATTAGTCAGTTCAGTTATCACCTATAGTAGATTACTGCTCTTGCTTGACGTTGTCATACAGGACTTTTCCCTGAAAACTTTCCTTTGCATTCGCTTTTCAGACGAATATACATCCCATGGAGGTGATGTTCTCGCGATCTGACTGAAAAGCTGTAATCAAAGAGGAAGATGAGTTTAGATTCCAAGATTACTTTAGTTACGACCTGGCTTTGGCAACGTCATCACGTACGACTCTAGATAAAATGACTGAGAACAAAATTTGCAATGATAACTTCTCGAGTAGCGAGGGTAGTGATGATTCTCAGGTAAGTGCATCGGCAGCCATTTATAACAATGCACTGAAATCGTTCGGCGTCGTTTGGGACTTTTTAAAGCCATTATACTGCTGCGGAAACAATGCAGGCTCTGAATAATCTTGAAAGTACAATGTCTCAATTCAAAAATAAGCTACAATAAGAAATTAAGCAATTTTTAAAACCATATTAATGTATACATTTTTTATTGAAGATTTAACGACCACCGTGAGCAACTCAATGGGCTATAAGCAGTCACCCGCCCCTAATTTAGGGTCACTGGTTTCAGGGAAGTTAGAGGGTCAGTGCTGTAAGACAAACATAACATCTATGCCTCATGAGATTCGAACCCAGAACCATTCTTGGACGAATAGTCATAAGCCGGCGCTCAGAACGCTGCACCACCGGGACAGCATACACAGTTTTATATGTTACTACGTCTTTGGGTAAAAATATTAATCGTAAATGAATTAGTAGTAATGCTTTGTGTAGTATGTACATGCAGTACATCAACTACATACAGTATTTACAAATGCTGTATATCTATACAGTGCCACTGAAATCAATAAAATTAAAGACAGAAAAAAGCTGGGGGAAGAATATGACAACAGAAAATACTAGTACACTATGTAGAGCATAAAAATATACAATATGTCGCTATGTATGGACGGAAACGTGCCATGTTTCGTTTATATGTTTTTTCAGTTATAAGTTAATTTTGTTTAGTCCCTTTATATACCTATAAACTGCCCACTGTATTATTTTTGTTGTTTTATTCTAGCTTATAAACGTTAAAAATATAAATAAAAGGAAAAAACTGTACCTTGATATGAAGAACAAGAAGTTACCTGTAATGAGGATTTAAAAGAAGCTGTCAGTTAAAAATCAGCTTTTGTATCAACGTACAGATCTCAAATAGATAGCTACGACACTTAATCGTCGATTCACATAAATCTACAACCACTTTCTCTATACCAAATATAGACAGCCAGCATATCCACTATATTCACTATCTCCTTTTTTTTTTTTTCATTCAACGTTGTCAATGTTTTTTCTGACCCACTGTTAGCGTTGCCAAGACGGACAAGCTCTTCAGAGAAATAATGTGTTGTTCTGTAAGACAATCTTTAACGAGAAATAACGAAATTTACTTAAGAAAAACGAGAAACTCAAAAGGAAAGCAAAATAAATATATACATCAAAACATGTTTCAGTAGTCACACATCTTCGGAAACAATGTTGCTTTAACTTCTACAGCACACACTAGTTAAACACGATGCAGTAACGTATTAAACACAAAATATATTACACTGAAGACGATATCACCAACAGATAACTTATTTCGTGATAACAAAATAACTTCAGCTGTTGTTAATTCGTGTTATACAATAGATAACTTTGAACTTAAAACAACCAGCACGAAGCTTCGTTGGGCAAGAAATCAGAGGTGTCAGCTATCGGTTATTCACCCGGGTTGGGCTTGGATTCGAGTTCCTAATAAGGGCAAATCTGCTGTGTGTGTGTGTGTGTGTGTGTGTGCGTGTGCGCGCGTGCTACTGTACTGGTTCTCCTTCTTCCCTGGAACCAGTGGCCACAAGTTACGAACAGGCGATAGCTAATATTTCAGTGAGTTACTCATAGTTGTTATTGTTAAACCCTGAAACATAAAGTGGAAAAACATGACAAGCAGAATGACACCATATCAATCAATCTGTAAGTGAAGATAACGCTGATAACATCTCACCAATTATAGCACTAAACACACACCGATTCCTGTTTTATCTCTGGCTTCCCTTCATCTGTGACCCTGTCCCAGTATTGCCAAATAAAGAAAAACTGTTGAGATTTCGGATATGCCGTTAAGTACTGAAAGTCTAATCAATAGATAAAGTTTACGTATAAATTAACAAAAACGGAAAGTTAAATAGCTTATATGGGTCACAATAATCCGATTATCGAGACAAAGAGAATATGAAACAATACAAATCCCATGGTTATAGTAAATTGTAGAGATAATTATTCTTTTTTTAAGGATGCATTTTTCAAATAAAAATTAAAGATTGCATTTTCCACTACTCTGCGCGGAAAATAAACCTTTCAAATTTTTAAAAGTACGGCAGCGGCTGCACACACAGGCACCCCTAGCCGATAACTCTTTCCAAAGGTGAAGCTGTACTGCTTTGTAAAACCATCCCTATGAATGAACCTGACCAGAACCAATTGATTTGATGCTTAATTGGTTTGTCTCTTGCGAGCCCCAGGTGCTGGCGAAAAAGCATCCAGAGATATGTCCAGGTGTTGGAGAAAAGGCATCCAGCATTCAACTCAGGTGTTAAAGAAAATGTATCCAACTTTTCTTACGTTGATCCCAGATCTCCGGATCACTTTGAACCTTTGACATTCTGAGGAATTCATCTGCTGTTTCAAGAGAATAGCTTTGAGCCTTGGACATTCTTAGGAGTTCATCTGCTGCTTCAAGAGAATCACTTTGAACCTTTGACATTCTGAGGAATTTATCCGCTGTTTCAAGAGAATAACTTTGAGCCTTTGACATTCTTAGGAGTTCATCTGCTGCTTCAAGAGAATCACTTTGAACCTTTGACATTCTGAGGAATTCATCGGCTGTTTCAAGAGAATAGCTTTGAGCCTTTGACATTCTTAGGAGTTCATCTGCTGCTTCAAGAGAATCGGTGAAAGCTATGTTTTGCCCTCCGTCATCACTTCAAGCACACAGAAGAATAAAACTCAAAACAAATCGCACACTCTCTGCTATGCAGTATATCTGAAAAGATGATTGCATATACAATAAAAATTAAACTACGGGGGGCTCAGCATTTGCTAACACATTTGCTATACCACGGCTCACGTGTAATAAGATCACTCATGCGTTGTTTACGTTTGATATTTGTTTTCTTTTTCTCTGATTTAATTGTTGATAATAAACCTAAGATGAGATATTACTTTTCTAGTTTGCTGCTCTTCGAATTCTAACCTTACTGATCTTAGAAAATTATTTTTACTTTCAGGAAATGATATTCCTATCACTATTGTTGGTGCTTTCTTTGTGCTACCTGATTCCTGCGAGTGCAGTAAGTGCAGGTAAGAACTTTTATACATCTCTCGCATTTCGAAGGAAAGTTCTGCTTTTTTTTCAATGCATGCCCGTTAAGATCATCCAAAAGTTGCTGTCCAAGCAAATTTTCCCTACAACTAATTTTTTTAGTGCTTTAAGCTGAAGTTTTACAGATAGCATAGATCTTCAGACTACACTAACATAGCTTCTCATTCTATTTGATATGGCGTACTAAAGTTTCAACATTATTTTTCACTTGTTTCAAGTTTTACTTGTTGGAAGGGATCCTTGTGTATATCTCTGACATGTTTTGGCGCTTTTTTAATACAAATACAGCTCTTATCCCAAAATTTGTCAAATAAATAAACCAAACGAATTGTTTGTAGGGTACCTGGACATGTGCCGTTGATGCAGTATTGAGTTTATCTGATTTGAAGTCGCTCTTCCAGGCTCCTTTATAAGATTACATAATCTCCGTTTAACGCAGTATTTTCAAAAAGCTTCATGAAAAAACACACACACACACACACAAAGAAACTGGTTGAAATGTCCCATTTCCTTTTAAATCGATGAACTGAAGTTTCCCTTTTTACTGCGAAATCTAATTACTTGTCCACGTAACTAATTACCATAATCTTCACAATTTCTAAGACCAACCGAAACTATCTTACTGCAGCACGAATATCGCAGCTAAGAGAACAGAGTATTCAGTTTCTAGTTTGGAAAAATTGTCGTAATAACGTTAGTTACGTCCAGTTTTTATCATGAGTAGGGGTGGAAAAGCGTCTTTATAATTCAACGTAGCAGAAAACTTCCTAGTTCAAGATGTTGGGAATTATAAATTGCTGACTCCACGATTCATTGGAATGCCTTGCACTAAAATGAAAGCCATGAGTTGGTAAGTGCTATTAATTTTCTATTTCATTGGAACAAACAGGAATTCCAGAGGGTAGACATAGTTATGCTCACTGAAGGAAATTTATTATGCTTATTACAAAAATGCTGGATGTAGTGGATGGTGGTTTTCGCTTTAAAGAAGTGTGAAACGCCAAAAGATGTTGATGACCTCGGGAACAAAAGCTGTAGGCTCAGAGAAAGTAGTTATGTCTGAGAAAAGGTATAAGTTTTCGTGAATGGTGGTGTTGGTATGGGAAAAATGGTTTTGCATAAAGAAAATTGTTTGTCCTCATGAATTGTGTCTTTGTCTTTGCCTGACCTCTCGAACCAGTCTTTCTGTTCCAGTAGAGATTATGCCTGACAGAAAGTTTACGACTTCATGAACGGTAGTCTTGGTCTCAAAGAAATTGATTATACGTGAGGTCAACGACCTCGTTAACCGTGGTCGTTGTTTAAAAGCAAAATACTGAACAAAGGAAATCTGACATCACTAAGCAGCAATCTTAGACTCAAAGAAATTACGCTGCTGACAAATGAGAGATATACACTGACGGAAAAAAAATTCCAACACCAAGAAGAGGTTGTGTTAGATAAACGACAGTTGGTAGGCGGTGAGAGTACATCTGTAAGATGACGTCAATGCAAATTTCGCGCTCGGCGCATACGTTTTGCGCTAGTAGCGCCCCTCGGAACATGCAAAGCAGGTTTGCTGTAAATACGCGCTGTAACGTTCGTGAGCGTTAGTTATCGCTGAGATTCGACGTAGTGTGTTCATGTTAGTCAAGAATGCCTTTAAGAAGACGAAGAACCCATTATCAACAGCTCACGGAGTTTGAATGAGGTCGTGTAACAGGGCTACGAGAAGGTGGATTTTCTTTCTGCAATATTGCAGAACGACTTGGCAGGAATGTTGCCACCGTGCATGATTGTTGGCAGCGGTGGTCAAGGGAAGGTACTGCCTCAAGAAGACCGGGTTCCGGCCGGCCACGTGGCGCTACTGAGAGGATAGACCGCCGTGTACGGCGTATGGCCGTGGCGCATTGTACCTCGTCTGCGGCAGCAATTCGAGCTGCAGTTGCCACCACAGTGACACAACGAACTGTTACAAATCGGTTACTTGAAGGACAGCTCCGAGCCAGATGCCCTGTAGCGTGCATTCCACTTACTCCAAACCACTGCCGTTTGCGACGTCAGTGGTGTCAAGCTAGAGCTCATTGGAGGACGGAGTGGAGATCTGTTGTGTTTTCTGATGAAAGCCGGTTCTGCCTGGGTACCAGTGATGGCCGTGTGTTGGTTAGAAGGAGGCCAGGTGAGCGCCTGCAACCAACCTGTCTGCGGCCGAGACACACTGGACCTACACCTGGAGTTATGGTCTGGGGAGCAATTTCTTATGACAGCAGAAGCACTCTCATGGTTATCCCACGCACCCTGACGGCACAGTTGTACGTCGGTCTGGTGATTCAACCTGTTGTGCTGCCATTCATGAACAGCATTCCAGGGGGTGTTTTCCAACAGGATAACGCTCGCCCGCATACCACTGTTGTAACCCAACATGCTCTACAAAGTATCGACATGTTGCCGTGGCCTGCTAGATCACCAGATCTTTTACCAATCGAGCACGTATGGGACATCATTGGATGACAACTCCAACGTCACCCCCAACCAGCATTAACCGTCCCTGTATTGACCGACCAAGTGCAACTGGCATGGAATTCCATCCCACAAACTGACATCCAGCACCTGTACGACACAATGCATGAACGTATGCGTGCTTGCATTTAACATTCTGGCGGTTACACCGGTTATTAATGTACCAGCATTTCACATTTAAAATGGCTGTTCTCGCGCTTACATTAAGCTGTGCTCTTGAAACCTTAATCGATTAAATATGTTACCTATACAAATGTATTGAAGCCATTTCATTCCTCTACAACTATTTTTTCGTGGTGTTGGGATTTTTTTCCGTCAGTGTATATTGCGGTTCCGAAGGGAAAGCATGATGTTATGCAAATTTAGCGACTACTGGAGAACTGTTATCAGCGTGGGTAGCTACGTCATGTGTCAATTAGTATCATGACAACACAGCAAGATACGTGCCAGCTCCAAAAATTGGATTCACCATTTGGTCTAGAAGTTGGATGAATGTATTGCCTTCAGTGTGGCATTAACCTGAAATGACGATCAGACGACGTTTGGCAACAGAAACGTAAACGGACCTATTACGAGTTGCTAACTCGTGTTGCCACATCAATTGGTTAAACTTCTCTGCTTACAGCATACACAATATTTTTTTTAATTCAGAGTTTGGGAACTTTACGATCACTCTGTATAAATACTTTCTTTTTTTTTTTTTTCAAGAAACCATGCTGAAACTTTATTAGCAGAACACTGAGCGAATACTGATCTATGAAATCAAAAGTAGGTTATCAGTTCGATAACCAGTAGTACCTCAATGGTCACTAAGGGGCCGTCCATGAAGTACGTCCGAGATTACAGGGGGAGGGGGTTAATGACAACCGGACCAAATGTGACATTGGGGAGGGGAGGTTTAGTAATTCGGACGTCCAGCGGCAAAAATGTAGCGGATGGTATTTCTTCGTTTTGTTTTCTCTGTTTTTCTTCTTTTAATAGTTAAAAAAAGTTATTAACTATTTCAGATTTCTGATGATTTTTAGCTAAATCAAAATATTAAGTTCTCGTATTTGTACTACTAAATCTATCGTGTTTTGTAGATGGTATGATCAGGAATATTGCAACCTTGAATGCGTACGTTCATTTGCAGATCTTTTTTTCAGAATGATAAAGTTCGGGTTGCATTTGGAAATAATTTAATGCCTAGAAAATAAATATTTTCTGAAGAAAAAATTTAAATATGTGGAAGATTCCTTTAAATAATTACTTGTTTTCTTTCTGTTTCTCAAATGACTTCTAAACGCAGTCGTCAAAACTAAAGGGGGTTGCGGGAATTAGGACGTACCTTTTAGGAAGGAGCTGTCAAAAATTGGATAAAACGATGCATGGGGGAGGGGGGATTCTAAAATTAGTAAAAAATCACGGACGTACTTTATGGACGGCCCCTAAGGAATATTGCATTAGTTTGAACACTGCAAATTGGGTGATGATCGAAGATCACGACGCTTTTTCTGAAACAACGTGTGTTTAGGTATAAGAGTCTAATTATGAAGGAGGGGAAAGTCGCTCGACCTTGACCGATGCAGGACACATCTAAAATCAAAGATTCAAAGGGAAGTCAAGAGAAACGCAGTTTTGTTAAACAAGCCGAAAAGAAAAATTTTAATTAACATTTTTTTAATAAGTTGTGACTCAGACTGGGAGGAGAGGAAGGAATCGCTTTTTTTGAAAAATAATTATTTAGCGTTAGCACCCAATAGCTCCGTGAGCCTAGTTTGTAATCATCTATGAACCCCGTCCTGAAATTGATAACACTACCGCTTTGCTTTAATATATTTTCGTCTGCCTCTCTGTTTCACACAAATCACTTAAATTCTGCGTGTTATAAAACAAAACACACTGTCTTTAGTTTATCTGTCGCCAAATTAACACCGGTGAATGTCTTGGTAAAATTTGGAGCTATTAAGATATAATAAGTCGCGCGACTTAGCGTGTAGAAGTGAACTTTTGTTTGCTTTTCATAAACAACGATACTGGCTAACCTTTGCACAATACCAAGTTGTTTTGTACTTGAATTTATTATCGTGGTTAGTATTACCAAATGACCTTTTCTGTACTTCAGATCAGTCCGCAAAGTTTGCCATCAGAGTTATTCAATGATTTGTTTAGTAACATTTTACGAAACTAAGGTGCTTCATTTTTGTCAAGTCTGTTTGAAACATTTATCACACAATTCTGAGTGTGTCGTTTTCACAGTGTCTTGGAGATTTGCTAGCATGTGTCATTCAAAGGTTTCGTACGGAACGTTTTGAGTACCGCCTGTGCCTTTCTAATTGGTAAGTGTCAAATACACTCATTGCCATAAAAATCCGTGCACCAAGAAGGAAGCGTCGGATTGAAATGAGATTTTAATAGTGAAATCGTAAATACCAAGGACAGAAATGATTACAATATCACAACAGCAGGACGATTTCCCGCGTACATACGGTACACATTCCGGTCAGCATTAGTACCGCGTCGGACAGCCTCGTGCTCGCAAACATGAGGTGATACGGCCCGGCATCGAGTCAAAGAGACGCCGTATGTTATCCTGGGACAGATTGGTTCACACGTCTTCCAACTGACGCTCTAAATGACGAACACTGGGACATGGAGAAAGCTAGCGTTACATCTGGTCACACACGTGCTCGATGGGCGAGAGATCAGGCAACCTGGCAGGCCACACGAAGCATGACGTAGACAGTCCTGGGAAAACCGAGCCGTGTGCGGATGGGCGTTGTCTTGTTGGAAAATGGCTCCAGGCCGCCCCTCCAGGAAAGGCAGCACATGGGGCCGCAAAATCTCCTGTACGTAGCGCTAGGCTGTCAACGTAACTCGGATCACTGCGAAAGATGTCCGGATGTCATACGCGATGGCTCTCCAGACTATCACGCCTGCAGTTCGGGACGTGTGCCGCTGTACAGTGAGGTTTGGATTGTAGCGCTTGACCTGTGGTCCTCCACACTCTGACACGGTGGTCGCCCATTCCCATACAGAAGCGGGATACGTTGTTGAACACTATACGTCGCCAGTCCGTAGCATTCCACGTTGCTTGCTGCTGACGCCACTTCGATCGACGCCGACGATGGTCGAGGGTTAATCGCAAAAAGCGAAAGGGCCGTCGAGAGTGAAGATTTGCCTCTTCCAGGCGTCTGGAAATGGTTCTGTCGAACACAGGAGTCCCATGTGCAGCCTTCACATGTCTCTGGATATTGGACAAGGAGGCGTTGCATCTGTGCGTGCCGCTCTCACGATCCCACGATCTCCTCTACTGGTCGTATGTGTCTGGATCGTCTAGAGCTAGTCCGCCGTGTCTAGGTGCTTTCCTGTGTCCATTACTCCCAACACGATCGCACCGTACTGTCCGACCGTCCCAAATGGCAGATGATTCGGCGCGCTGGCCATCCACCCTGCCTCTCTCATTCAAACGATACGGCCTCCTTTAACCTCCGTCAGTTGCCCGTACGCGTATCTACGGCGGCTCCTCGGCATGACTATCGCTCAGGGATCTCACCTGAATCTTACCTTGCACTTCGCCACGAATGTGGAGTCCTCTGCGCGTTGCTTTATGAGCCCCAAGGATTGCGATTGCAGCGCCCGTTTTGGACGCGCGGGCATGCGGAATCACACGAAACTTTAATCATCTGCATGTCTTTTTTCCTGTAGCTATTCGCCGAGTTTCGCGTTACTAGCACGTTTTTTTCTTGGTGAGTGGATTTTTATGACAATGAGTATATTAACAGGATCGATGGCGTTTATGAACACGTTTTATGTAATAGAAATTAACCCTTCTTGTTGAAGTTTGGTAGGAGCAGCTGAATGAACTTCAAATTCTCTATGCGAGGTGTGAAACTAGTCCTCAGGAAAGACACAAAATTTAATTCGAAACGCTCCACTGAGTTTTGAAAAAAAAAAAGACATCCAGTTTCGTTACTTTTTTTGGGGAGAAGGGAAAGGGGAGGGAACGAGTACATACCCAGATTGGCAACCAGAGAACATAGACTAGCTGACGGCGCATTGGAAAAATCTCGGTTGTTGTTTTTTGTTGTTGTTGTTATTTTATCCTTCACTTTGTAAGGATTCTTAAAATTTTGGATCCCAAAGAAACAGACTTTTGAGTGCTTGTTTGAACAACGAATTGCATGAATAAACTCAATCTAGTTTGATGGTGGTAGACATTGCTGCTAAGATGTGGGAAAAATCGTAGACTAAAAGTTTGCTTATTCTTAGAGTTATGACAATGTAAATACAAAACTTTAGCTTTTTTTTTCTTTTGGTTGGAGGTTAAACGGCCACCGTGAGAAACTCACTGGGCTATAAGCAGTCGCCTGTCCCAAAATTAGGGTCACTGGTTCCAGGGAAGGGAGACAGCCAGTGCCATAAGACAAACACAACATCCATGTCTCACCGGGGTTCGCACCCCGACTCGTCTCGGACGAATGGTCAGAAGCCAGAGCTTAGACCACAGCGCCAAACCATTTACTATTGAAGCCTTTAATAAGTCTAGAATAGGCAAATGGATGCTACCAGGGTTCGAACCCCGACTCATCTTCGGCGAACGGTCAGAAGCCAGGGCTTAGACCACTGCGCCAAAACATTTACTACTGAAGCCTTTAATAAGTCTAGAATACCAGAGTTCGAACCCTGCTATTCTAGACTTATAAAAGGCCACCAGGATTCGAACCCCAACTCGTCTCGGACGAATGGTCAGATAGACCACTGCGCCAAAACATTTACTATTGAAGCCTTTAAAAAGTCTAGAATAGGCAAATGGATGCCACCAAGGTTCGAACATCGACTCGTCTCCGGCAAATGGTCAGAAACCAGGGCTTAGACCACTGCGTCAAAACATTTACTACTGAAGCCTTTAATAAGTCTAGAATACCAGAGTTCGAACCCTGCTATTCTAGACTTATTAAAGGCCACCAGGGTTCGAACCCCGACTCGTCTCGGACAAATGGTCAGAAGCCAGGGCTTAGACCACTGCGCCAAAACATTTACTATTGAAGCCTTTAATAAGTCTAGAATAGGCAAATGGATGCCACCAGAGTTCGAACCCCGATTCATCTCGGGCAAATGGTCAGAAACCAGGGCTTAGACCACTGCGCCAAAACATTTACTATTGAAGCCTTTAATAAGTCTAGAATAGGTAAATGGATGCCACCAGGGTTCGAACCCCGACTCGTCTCGGACGTATAGTCAAAAGCCAGGGCTTAGACCACTGCGCCAAAACATTTACTATTGAAGCCTTAATAAGTCTAGAATAGGCAAATGGATGCCACCCTGGTGGAGCAGTGATCTACGCGTTGGCTGCTGACCATTCTTTCGAGATGGGTTTTGGTTGGAATCCCGTTGAGACATGAATGTTGCGTTTGTCTTAGAGCATTCATTGGTTCTCTTCCTTCCCTGGAACCGGTGGGCCTAAATTAGGAACGAGCAACTGCTTATGGCCGATTGAGTTGCTCACGGTGGTCTTTAAATTCCCGCCTCATACACACACACACACACACACACACACACGAAAAGGCAGATGAATACACTCATAGTTTTGTATGTGAGGTTTTTTGCCATGCTCTGAGTTTCGTGATAGAAAAACTACATTTTGTCACTTTTTTGGTGAGACCTTTCAAGGTTATTTCACAGTTAACATAATAATGTTGGTTGCAGTGGCCTATGCGAAGACTCATTCCGTAGCAACAATGCGGCCAGTTTATCTGTAAGCTAACACAACATCAGGGCTGTGTTACGTTATACATGTTTCAAAGAAGAGTTGTTTTGGCATGCAGAAATGCATCATTTTGTTACCAAATTAGTACCGAGGAAAATGAAAGTTCCTCCCTTTAACTATGAAAGTTCTCCACTTTTTAGCTTTTAATCATAATAAACAACCATTTGGAAACAAATGCTTAGGTGCTTTTGTGAGTAATTTCACTAGGTATTTCCTTTCATTTCTCGTTTAGCTGTACACAGTGAGAGTTGAGGTGAACATACACGCAGCACTGCGTTATACTCGTGTTTTTTATAATGTTAACAACCAAGGAACTGACTCGCTCCTGAATTGTAATCTTAAGCGTTATTTGAATATTAAATCGTACGCGAACATTTCATTGGCTTATATTTCTGAAACTTGAAGTGGCAACACATGCGATATCTGGCGATTGCACAATACGTACCTCGGGCTCAGTTCCTGGCTACCAATCGGGTAGTGAGAGTTATCGGAACAGCTGAGATCGTCAATGACAGTGGAAAGAACTTTTTCTATATTTTTTAAGTTTAGTGTCTTATTATAGTGTTCAGAGGGCGTGGCGCAAAGTCTTCTGCGGAGACCAAAACGTCTTTAAGAATACAGCAGGGCAAAATTGAATGAAAGGGTGTAAGAAATGTAGTTCCATCATCCAAAAATGCTCCAAGATGCGATCAACAGATTTTAACTCCCAGACAGAAAGCCAAACGACGCATCGAAGAGGCTTTATAGCGCTTATATAGAGTGAGAGTCATTGACCTTTCCGCGCAAAATTTCACAAAGCGTTTTTGTTTCTTTGTTTGTTTGAACGTTTCCCGACCACCGTGAGCAACTCGATGGGCTATAAGCAGTTACCCGTTCTTAATTTAGGTCCACTCGTTCCAGGGAAGGGAGAAGAGAGCCAGTGTTGTAGGACAACAAGTGCAACATCCATGTCTCACAGATATTCGAACCCGGATCCATTTTGGACGAATAGTCAGAAACCAGTACTTAGACCACAGCCCCACGAAGTAACTTTGCGTAGTATCCTCGCTCGCAAAAATATTGTGCTCACAATTATATTTTTTGATGAGGAACCTTAAGGCTCTTCGTCTTAGATGAATGTTAGGTTGAATTTTACGTGACCAAGCTACAACAACAAACACGGTCCTGGGTTGAACTCGGTACTTCGCGGCGCCTTTACCCCGAATACAATTACGTATGTGTAAAATTTTATTGGTCTTTAACATCGATCTTAGCAGTGTGGGCTTTTTAGGAGTTTTATTTTGAAACCCCAAATTTTCAGTGGAGGAACTCGGATCTCATTTATCTGCTCCGTTGCGGAATGGTTTCCCCATCCAGCTACACCGACAAGTGCTTGTCACTGCTACTTGACATGTGTGTCACATCTGCAATAAGTCACATATTTCTCCTCCTCCACAGCGGCGGAGGCACGAAATCGCAGACTTCGGGTCCGCCGCAAACCATGACTGAAATAACTCTCTGTAGAAGAAGGAATTCTAACTAATTCCAGACGATATATGGAAAAAGCATCATACATTTTTCGAAGCATTGAAAAAGGTATTCTCATTAATTCCAGATGATGTGTGCAAGGAACAGTAGCGACGCCAGCTGCTCAGAAATGGGGGGGGGGGATAAGCATTATGGGAGGAGAGCACACATTTTGAAATATTTGGCCGAAATGTTGGCAAAAAATTCCGTGCATATTGCATTCTAGCTGACGCTGATAACGTTATCCCTAGTTGAAAAATGTTTTCAAGTGAATACTGAACGTAGTATTTATTCAATGTATGTAGCATGGAAACCATGGTGGATGTGAATCTCTATAACCAATTACTATTTTTTCGCAGTTTTAGTTTACTTACCCGTAGGTCGAGGGTTTTTTCGTTTTGCTTTCATAAGGCTGTTTACGAATTTTAGTTTGTAACCTGACAAGGAATATCTATTTCTCTCCCTCCCTCTCTCCCTCCCTCTCCCTTTCTCTCTCCTTCCCTCTCTGTCTCACTCTCTCTCCCCCTCCCTCCCTCGCTCTCTCTTTCCCCATGCCTCTCTCTTTCCTTCCTTCCTCCCTCCCTCTTCCTTTCCTTCCTCCCTCTCTCTCCCTCTCTCCTTCTCTCTCCCTCTGTCTTCACCCTCCCCTCTCTCTTACTCCCTTGTGTCTCCCCCTCTCTCCCTCCCTCCCTCCCTCCCGCCCTCCCCCTCTCTCTCTCTCCCTCATCGTTTTAAACCATATTTACGAAAATGGTATGTTTGAACTACTGTCTTGGAAATTCGTTCAGAGGACACCCTCCATTTACCATAAGTGCAAACGCTAAATTTTACAAAGAATTCATTTTATGTAACGAAATTTCAGTGAATTCGAGAACTCCACGTGCATGAATCCGAGTTCCCTAGAATCTTAGATGGTTGCACCCGCCATATGTTTCAGGTGCTTAAATACTGAGGGGAGGGGGGTCAAAAGTGTAGGCCGAAGCCCTCCCCACCCTATCCGTCGCTCTTGGGAACAACCATCACACATTTTTCAAACAACAAGAACCTAACGGCCAGTAGATCCATTTTTACTTTACACAATTTTTCAGTGGTGGTATTCGAATCCTCATCCTTCTTCTCCGGAGCTGAATGTTTTTCCAATTAAGCTACACCTATCAGGGCTTATCACTGTTACTTGCCGCTTCCACATGCGTGCGTCTCCTCTGTAGTACGTCACAGTAGGATGAAAACATTAGCATGACATCAGGGCGGTGTAATGCGTTTTCAGAAAAGTTCATCCCAGCAACTTCATTTCGACATCATGTACAGCGCGACCTGTTCTCATACACAACAACGCACTGCAGCATAACGCGAAAAGTGCTTGGGTATTCAACAAACAGCACGGTTTGGGAGAGCTGCCCACCCACCATATTGAACGTATATCATCCCCTGTGATTTCAACATGTTCGCCCAGTTTAAATGAAGGTGTCTGATACTCGCACAACAAATAGCATTTATATGTGCAAAATACAGACATTTACCACACACTTCATGACACAGGTACTTCTAGCTGTGTTTGCGAACTGCCCACAGCTCGGAAATGTGATAATGATAATGAGAAGAACTATTAACAATTACATTCAAATATTTTGGTCAGTGCTTTTCCATTACAGGAATTATGGTAAGTTAAAGGTATTCACCTACTTCCCGAACGAATTAATAATGATTTTTTTTTTTAAACTTTCCTCCTGGTTTTAAACCATCTCGGCCTTTTCTTTATATCCTTTTCTAGGCTTAAAACACTGGGAGATAATTGCGTCATTCTTTCACAAAAACTTTCCATGATGTGCTGAACATGAAAAAGCAGAATATTTTCTTGTAGCGTATCTAATTCCCCTGCAAATCCTCTTAATATGCTTAAAGCAGAATTTTCCGCTCTTAATACGATTTCAACACCACATAATTTTAATAATTTTTTCATCGACTTAGACTGAATGTACGTCGTAATATTTAGCATGTATTTTCTTTTTTTGCTATATCAGTTTCTTTGAACATTTTCGTGTTTCTGTCAGACATTTTCTTTGAGAGCCCTGTTGGAGTTCTGATTCTTATAGCAGATATTTCATTCTGTCTTTTGTTCTGAGACTTAAACAGAAAATAAGATTTCTGGTAATTGATTTTTCGCACCGGTAGCGATCTCTCGACGGAAATAGACATCTAGTGTCTTTCTTTGGAGAAAGAGGCATGAAATAATGTCCTTCGCGGATGCTTCTGAGTGAGAGTGTGTGTGTGTGTGTGCGAAGATGAAATATTGGATTACGGAAGCATACCTGCTGTGACAAGACAATTCCCACGTCTGGTAAAAGCCCGTTAGTCACGGTAAAAAAAAAAGCTGTTCCGTGAGATCTGTAAAAAGCCCAAGAGCACGCTGGGGATATTAAGCAACTCTTCAGCTTTGTTTCTATCCTTTGGACACAGGCAATAGGGGTAATCATGTTGTACTACAATTTTAACGCCACTCTCGACGCTCAAGATCAAAGTGAAGGATAGAAGGAGATATATAGTAACTGCATACTAATGTAAAATAAAATAAATTCATCATCATTAACAACTGTCCATCCATATTTGGACGAAAGTCTCCCCAAGTGTCTTCCCCATTTTTCTGTCTTGAGCCAGTCAACTGTGACGTATTAGAGATGAATCACGTATCAAGACGACAAATCTGCAGCGGAACATTCCGTCCGTGTAGCTTAGTTGGGAGAGCAACTTACTCCGGAGTGAGGGGGCGCCGACAAACTTGAGTTTTCACACACCATATCACTCCAGCGTTCTTTCGGATTTCATCCATTTAACTCCTACGTTGTCTTCTTCTGGGTCCTTTGGCATCCAGTTAAGTATTACCATTCTCCAACGATGATTAGTTCTGAGAGCAATATGTCCTTCCCACTACGATTTTAGTATTTTAACTCTGATCATGTCATCAATTCTGGTAGTTTTTCTAATCAACCAGTTGTTCTTCGTTTCTTTCTTGGTTACATGAAGCATGCATCTCGCTAGGGGTCATTTAATTTTCAGCAATATTTATAATGTCTTTTTTTTATTAAAGTGGACTCTTCTAGTTCTGCCCCCTACACTTCCAAAGGAAAGTCTTTTCAACACTATTCCGTCACCGATGAAAGATTTCCCATTCATAAAAAACTGGTCCACTGAAAAAAACAAAACAATCCAACTTAGATTCAATCGGTGTTCTACGCTGCTGGCCATCCAAAATGAAACACCAAGAAGGACACGAGATAGCAAAGCCAGATTTACTGGACACATAGCAACAGATACAAAGATGAAATGATTGAGCTTACAGGCCCGTCCGACTTGCGGAACACGCAGACATCAATAGTTCGTGTGGCCACCATGGCGGGTAATAACGGCCGCTACACGCCGCGGCATCGAACGAAAGATGCTTTGGATGTGGGCTTGGGGTATGTCAGTCCAGGCTGCTTCCACACGTTGCCACAGTTCATCAGGCGTAGCCGCGGGTGATGCTTGCCGGGCCACTCGGTTGCCGATCAGCGACCAGACGTATTCGATGAGCGACATATCGGGATAACAGGCGGGCCACGGCAGCAGTGACACCTGGTGGGCCGTGAAGAATTGTTGCACGATGCGTGCCATGTGCGGGCGCGCATTGTCCTGTTGAAACGTTGCCCCTGACAGGTACTTCAGGTTAAGGAGGACTACAGGCTCCAAAACGTCGGACATGTAGCGGTGGCTGTTGAGTGTACCGGCTATGCGTACCAGAGGGGTGCGGGTGTCGTATCCAATTGCGCCCCAAACCATAACGCCAGGCGACGGACCGGTTTGACGATGTATAATGCAGGTGTCATACAGTCTCTCGCCGCGGTGTCGCCACACGCGGATCCGACTATCGTGGTGTTGCAGGCAGAAGCGGGATTCGTCGGAGAAGACAATGTCGTGCCATTCCGTAGTCCAAGTGCGGGTTTCAACTGCCCACTACCACTGCACTAACCAGTGGTGCAACGTCAATGGTAATCGGAGCAATGGGCGCCGTGCGACAAGTACCCCTTCCTGCAGACGACGTCGAACGGTACGTGCTGACACAGGTTGTTGCGCAACACACACTAATTCCTGCGCTAACGTTCGTGATGTGGCGGTGCAAGCCGTCAATGCCCGCCGCACAACATGCCGATCCTCTCGTTTGGTGGTGTGCGGCGCCTGCGGCAATCGCTCACGTCGGTCCGTTCGTCTCTCCTGCATCCACCGTATCCATACTCGCCTCACTGTGGCTGGATGTCGTCCCACACGGGCGCTGATGTTTCGGTATGATAAACCGCAGTCGCGATAAGCCCTTATTCGTCCTGTGTCGAACTCCGAAACGTGCTGAAGTGAGTGCCGTAATCTGCGACGAGGAATCAGAAAGCTTCGCACTCACAGGTCTGGCAGCACAACACGCTTCCACTACTTACACCCGCCTTCTGTGCACCCTTCTTATAGTGATTCTCGTTGGCGTGCCGGGAGAACAAAATTTGCATATGCCCTGCAATGCTAATCGTTTGCATGTCCTCTCGCGGGCGACGCATGCTGCGAATTTCAGGCCAATCGGATACTTCCTTCTTGGTGTTGCATTTTGGGTGGCCAGCAGTGTATAAAAAATCCAACTTAGATTCAATCGCTGTTTTATAAAACAAAAATCCAACTTAGATAACAATTCAACTTAGATAACTCAGATAACAATCCAACATAGATAAAATCAAACTTACATAAAAATCCAACTTAGATAACAATCCAACTTAGATTCAATCCAACATAGATAAAATCAAACTTACATAAAAATCCAACTTAGATTCAATCCAACTTAGACTACATTCCAATTTAGATAAAAAAACAATCCAACTTAGATAAAATTCCAACTTAGATTCAATCGGTTTTATAAAAAAAATCCAACTTAGATTCAATCCAACTTAGACTACATTCCAATTTAGATAAAAAAAACAATCCAACTTAGATAAAATTCCAACTTAGATTCAATCGGTTTTATAAAAAAATCCAACTTAGATTCAATCGGTTTTATAAAAAATCCAACTTAGATAAAATTCCAACTTAGATTCAATCGGTTTTATAAAAAAATCCAACTTAGATTCAATCGGTTTTATAAAAAAAATCCAACTTAGATAACAATTCCAACTTAGATTCAATCGGTTTTATAAAAAATCCAACTTAGATTCAATCGGTTTTATAAAAAAATCCAACTTAGATTCAATCGGTTTTATAAAAAAATCCAACTTAGATAAAAATCCAACTTAGATAACAATTCAACTTAGATAAAAAATCCAACTTAGTAACAATCCAACTTAGATAACATTCCAACTTAGATAAAAATCCAACTTAGATAAAAAATCCAACTTAGATAACATTCCAACTTAGATAAAAAAAACAATCCAACTTAGATAAAAAAAAACAATCCAACTTAGATAACATTCCAACTTAGATAAAAATCCAACTTAGATAAAAAATCCAACTTAGATAACATTCCAACTTAGATAAAAAAACAATCCAACTTAGATAAAAAAAAAACAATCCAACTTAGATTTAATCGGTGTTTTATAAAGAAACAATCCAATTTAAATTCATTCAACAATCCAATCGGTGTTTTCTGCAAAAGACTTTACTGAACTATATTAAAAATCTATAATTTTACTTCTATACCGTTGTGATGCTTGCTTACAGGTGGCGCCACTCTTCTTTACCACTACATCGAAGTGAAGTTATTGATTTTTAATACAGCTCGGGAAAGTTTTTTGCAAAAAACATTGATTGTAGAATCTAAGGATGTTTTTTTATCATTGGGCCAATTTTTAAGTCTGGGAAATCTGTCTTCGCTGAGGAAACAGGGTCAAATTTTTTTCCATTCGAATTATAGAGAGCAAAACCACTAGACGTCCATCTTAAGGTTCTTGTTCTTTATCCATAAGTAAAAACTGGAAGGATTAATCGATTAAACACTTTTCTTGAAAATTGTACAGAGGGCGAGTAGAAAGTTTCGTAATACTATATTAGCATAAACGCGTGTGCTGCGGTGAGTATGTCACTTGTTTAAACTAGTTCCATTCGCGCACTACAGTCAGTCGAAAGGGGTATAAAGTGGTCGACGTTGCTGTGAACAGCATTGCATGTTGTCGTTCTGTCTGCGGTTAGGTCGCCTCAAAGATGAACAGCGACAACCGGCTAATTAGGTAACTTTTGCTTTACGAGCTTCAACCCCGCCATAACGCTGCTCAAGCAACACGAAATATTTGTCATGCGAAAGGGGAAGGTTCCATGGACCACAGCACCGCAACCAGACGGTTCACGAAATTTCGCTCAGGTGAGAGAAACCTCGACGATCAGCCAAGGTCAGGTGGGCCGCGAACCGTAGATTCGGAGGCCATACGCTAGAACCTAGAGGCAAATCCGACAACCAGCACTCGGAGACTATCAGGCGAGCTGTGCATATCACAGACCACCATGGTTTTTCACCTTCAGGACCTCAAGAAGGTCTACATGTGCTGCCGTATTGTCCCTCGCGAGCTTACGCCGGCTGAAGCAAACCGCCGAGTAGAAGTGTGCGCGAAATTCCTAGAAAACCCGCGTGATGTACGTTTCATCAAGAGAATTGTTAGTGCGGCGAAAAGTGAGTCTATTTCCGTAGCCCTAACACACAACGGCAGTGGTTGAGCCCGGGTCAGCTTCGTGAACCTGTTGCCAAACGTGGGCACTTCAAGGACGAGGTGATGCTCTGCGTCTGGTGTAACTTCGAAGGGATAATCCACTAGAAATGTGTTCCAGACCGTCGTACCTTCAACGCCAACCTCTACTCTGAACAGTTGGAGCGGATGTATGCCGTTTTGAAGGATAAGTGCCCGACACTGGTGATCTCCTACAGAATGACAACGCACGGCCTCATACCGTGCATAACTCCAAGAACTTGAGGGCATCGAATTGTTGTCACACTCAGCATATAGTCCGGATCTTGCCCCATTGGATTATTACCTGTTTTAGTCCATTACCTACTTCCTTCGCAGGCGGCACTTTAGCAACTAGGAAGAGGTTGCAGCTGGGAGAAAGGAGTTCTTCACCTCCATGGACAAAAAGTGGTAGTTTCGTGGAATCGAAGAACTGGCAGACAGATGGCTAAAGACGGTGCAACACGATAACTTATACTTTGAATGCTAGTCAGCTTTCACCGTAAAGGTACGAATTGAAGAGCTGTGAACATATAATTTGTCTCGCTCCATTTACAAATTCTATACGTGCTGAGTCTTTAAATAGTCGAACATTGCACCAACATTTTCATAGGTGTGATTACTAATATTTACGTACACATCTTCAGTACTGCATGATTTCGAAGATATTATAATTGGTGTGGGTTTGAACATATATTTCACGTCTGCGTTAACCGTGTAATTAAATATGAATGCCAGGCAGAAATAATCAGCATTTAGGTGTAATATCACATGGGTGGTTTATTTTCCACCCAATACATTTGTTGCACTGAAGTTATTCCAATGACTGACCACAAGTGCCGAGTAAAATATTCACGAACCTGTCTTGTTTCAAATTTTTTGAATTCAGAGAAACAAAAGAGAACTGTGAGGGTCATTTTGTACATTATTAGTTGTATTACCTATTTGATGACTGCAGAAAAACGCAGTATCGATGCTTTCAAGGTTGTAACATACCGGGTTGCGTATAAAATAATCCACAAAGTTCTAACATACCGGGTTGCGTATAAAAGAATCTACAGAGTTGTAACATACCAGGTTGCGTATAAAAAAATCCACAGAATTCTAACATAACGGATTGCGTATAAAAGAATCCACAAATTTGTAACATACCGGGTTGCGTATAAAAGAATACACAGACTTGTAACATACCAGGTTGCGTATAAAAGAATCCACAGAGTTCTAACAACCCGGATTGCGTATAAAAGAATCCACAAAGTTGTAACATACCGGGTTGCTTATAAAATAATCCACAGAGTTGTAACATACAGGGTTGCGTATAAAAGAATCCTCAAAGTTGCAACATACTGGGTTGCGTATAAAAGAATTCACAAAGTTGTAACACACCGGGTTGCGTATGAAGGAATCCACAGAGTTGTAACATAGCGGGCTGCGTATAAAAGAATCCACACAGTTGTAACTTACCGAGTTGCGTATAAAAGAATTCACAAAGTTGTAAAATACCGAGTTGCGTATAAAAGAATCCACAGAGTTGTAACATACCGGGTTGCGTATAAAAGAATCCACAGAATTGTAACATACCGGGTTGCGTATAAAAGAATCCACACATTTGTAACATACCGGGCTGCGTATAAAAGAATCCACAGAGTTGTAACATACCGGGTTTCGTATAAAAGAATCCTCAAAGTTGTAACATACCGGGTTGCGTATAAAAGAATTCCCAAAGTTGTAACACACCGGGTTGCGTATGAAAGAATCCACAGAGTTGTTAAATACCGGGTTGCTTATAAAATAATCCACAGAGTTGTGACATACCGGTTTGCGTTTAAAAGAATGCACAGAGTTGTAACATGCTGGGTTGCGTATAAAATAATCCGCAAAATTGCAACATACCGGGTGTCGTATAAAAGAATCCACAAAGTTGTAACATACAGAATTGCGTATGCAAGAATCCGCAAATTTGTAGCCTACCGGGTTGAGTACAAAAGAATCCAAGAGCCGTGTATTTTTTATATATAAAAGTCAAAATTTAACGTATCGTCGCGAAAACCGTGTAAATAGAGTACGCATAACCAAATTATGAAAGCGGTAGAAACTAAGGAAAAATATCGGCACAAGCGCAAAGCATTAGGTAATAACTGAGAAAATTATAACCGAGGTTCCACTGTATTTTGCTCTGCGTCATTGTCAGTGTTAACAAAATAAACAAGCTTTTCGGGGAAGCAATGTGCCTTTCAGTAAGAAAATCTTTAACTGAGAAGTAACAAAATTTAATTAAGAAAATAGAAACTCAAAAATAAGGTGAAATAAAGGTATCATTACATAATTTCCGTCTTGAATAATCCCCGAATTAGGAACGACTAACTGCGTATATCTCGCAGAGTCGCTCGTGTTTTTCTCTAAACCGCGAAACAATAAAACAAGAAAGGGGACTCTGAATTTTCGGTCGTAATGAGCACGTGTTTTGAATCCTTTCCAACGTGAATCAAAATCATCAGTTATTGGAAGTCAATGGAACCGGTTAAAAAAAATCAATCGGATTTCTACAATCGATAGAACATCCAGAAATAGGAACAGATATTTATATAGAAATAAAAATAGAAACAGATTCTTATTTTCACTAGCGGCTAAAATGCTTGCTATGAAAATTAACAAATGGTACACAAAAAGGTTATAATAGGAGAAGTAAAGTATCAGGAACAATAAGATTTTCAAATCGAACAGTTAAAGAAGAAATATAGAAGGAAAATATAGAAAAAATACAGAATTAAGGAATTACAATGATATAACTTTAAACGCCTTCGAGGCAAAGACTTCTGCGTAATGGAAAAGTTGGAAATCGGAGAAAAATCTTCTTCACGGCAAGAGCTATGCTAAGGAACAATATCTTTTCAAATACGTCTCCCAGAAAACGAGAAAACAGTTTTGTACCTTTACGCCCCCTAGCGGAAAAGCTGTGCGTTATTTAAAGAGGACAATGTTCCACATCTCTGTATTGTACTAAATGGCATACAGTGAAAAAGGAATTTCTCATGAGGATTTTTTTAAAGCGGAGATACGGCTACAAACTGAAGAACACAAACATGATCTAATGATAGAACTGTGAATTACAAAACTCCTGAAATGCCGCTAAGGTCAGTGGAGCAGCCAGGAATGGATCCAGACCCCCACCCCCACCCCCAGGGATACCTTTTTTCTTCAAATACAATTTTAGTTGAACTATAAGAATAATGACAAAAATAGTCCTTTTAAAAATATTAAATTATGAAATGCTTTATTTCTAGACCATTAAGTGATAATTCTCCAGGAATGTTTCTTATAAAGAACATCTTTCATTATTATGCTAGTTTGAATATGTTTAGGTGAACATACCAAGGCCCAATAGACATGTTTGTAGCACTAAAAAAAGAAGCCCTACTTCGGCCTAAAGCATTGTTCAGGGGAAAACTCGGAAAGTCGGCACCCTTGGGTTTCTTATTTTTTAAGAGAAATCACATTTCATTCTTCATGGGAAAAAACTAGTGATTTTCTAATATTCCAGATAAATTTCTGGGATAGCGGCTCCTCGTTATAAGCAAAATCCCATCCTTTGTGGTTTTGACCTGGGCCATTTAGCTCTCTCTGTAGCATAAGTAGTGCCCGCTGGGGGCCAATAATCAACCAACCAGATAAATTTCAAAAATCATAAGTCCAGTTAACAACAAAGCACATCTTACGAAAAATTTAGGGAATTTTAGGTTGAAATCTGTACCCTTTGAAAACAATCTAAATGATTGCGTCATACAGTTATTAGAACTCTGTTGTCATATTCGAGTATAGTTATTATATTCGAGTACAGTTATTATATTCGAGTATAGTTATTATATTCGAGTATAGTTATTATATTCGAGTATAGTTATTATCTGTAAGTTAGTTTGATAAATATGCGGTATTCACATTTTATTATTATATTAAGCATAATATTTTGTGAGACAAATGTAACAAACTATGGTCAAAAGTTGGGAGGAAGTACCACTCTGCTTAACCCTTTAACGACCACGACTCTGAAATATAGTATCACTTCAAATACCATAACGCCCGAAACTGTATGTTGTTTCTCTTCCTTGTTCAGTAGCAACAATGGTGACTGATGGAGACTCCTGCTGATCCATCCCTCATAGGTCGTGCAAATTTAAAGAACAGGTAAGGGTAGGAAATCTGACGCACTCCAGACAGGCATTTCGGGCGGCTATGGTCCGTTGTACGCACGGGCGTTTTGGGCGTTATGGTCGTTAAAGGGTACCAGGTGACCACAGTACCCATAAAATTCTATGCCTTTTATTGTGTTGGAAACAGCCACAGTATGTATTCGACATTTTAAAAAAAATATTTCGGAAACAGTTATTAAGAAATTCTGCATTTTCCTATACTCTCTTTAAAATGTGCCTACATCCTAGAACATATATATTTGGATTTATCACGTTACATTGCATTGCTATAACTACATTGAGCTGTGCTGTACGTAATTAAAAGAATCATTCGCGACAACCGGAAATATCCTCATTTGATTCCGTTGCTTTTAATGAAATTTTGCAATTTTGTAATACAAGGAAAATATAATCACCGGCTTATCATTCGTCTTTCAAAAATGTTACCGCATGATTTCTTCTCGAATACAACTTTTCAATAATTTCAGCTAGACTGGGCCCCCCTAACAGAAATCCTGGTTGCGGTACTGACAAAGATCAATGGTATCAGATGTTGAAAGATTTCTTTAATGACACATTTAGGAGCACAGATAGGGAGAAAAACAGATAAAAGATTTGCACCACCTAGCAGTGAAATTGTGTATTATTTTGGGAACAAAATGCACACAAAATGTTTTCGTAGTTAGTAGTATTTGTACGAAAAAGACGTTTTTTAAATCGGGTTTTGTCCGGCAGATATTGCTATAAACATGCTGTAAACCAGTGGTGTCAAACTCGCGGCCCTGCGCCAACTGTTTCGGGGCCCGCATGAACGATTACAAAATAAAAATAAATCATCCTGTTTTCACGTATTATTACAATTTATTAAATATAATATAAGCATAGTAATGCTTAGCAAAGCCATCCTCTTTATAAGTAACAAGTTTATTTACGAAGAACATAACTATTAAGCAAACGTTTTCAATATATTGAAGTCTCCACTAGCCTATAATGCTGACAACGTAGCTAAAGAATTTCAGTTTGAATTAATAGACTTTCAGTGTTATTCTTTTCTAAGGACAAAATTCAGCAGCTGCAATATAACATAGTTTTACCAGTTAGTTTTAAAGGACAAGTACGTAATCTTTCATAACTTAGCTGCACGTGTTCTGTCTGTGTTTGGAACAACATACTCATATGAACAGTTGTTTTCAAGAATTAACCTAGTAAAATGTCTTGAAGGGAATAGGTTAAGTGCCAGTCCATTATGCTCACTTTTAAAAGTAGCATGTTCAAAGGACATTATTCCAAATATCGATAAGTTAGTGACAGAAAAGCGAGCCCAAATTTCTAGTCAGAAAATGCAATATTTTCTGTACAGTGTTCAGTTGGTAAAATGTGAATGTTTTAAAATCTAAGTGAAAATAATTATTACATAAAAATAATTATTTTCAGTGATTGAAGTTACTATTTACAGATAATTAGAAATAGTATTCCACTCTAGTGCCAAACCATTGGTGTAGTTTTGTAATGTTGATATTTATTCATAAGAAATATTTTAACATTCATGTGGCCCCTTAAGTTTGTTCAAAACTGGAAAGTGGCCCTTCAAAGGGTCTGAGTTTGAGACCACTGCTGTAAACGGAAGCGTGATCTTACGCCCTCTGGCGGCACTCTTGTCCGTTAAGCGAAATTTGAAGTTATATATTAGCATTTCGCACCGAAAATGTTTCCGACGAAGAATTTTAGAAGCAGAAATATCGACAAAAATATGATAGACATGTACTCCTCCTATCAAGAAAACCATGCACTATTTTAAGCAGAAAGTATTCTCAAGAGGTTTTTCGAGATGCGCGGTATCGGTTCGCGAAATAATATTTTCAATCACGTTTTGCAGGGGACATATGAAGCAGAAATAAACATTCACGGCCCCTGGTGGCAAAATCATTCTTTTCTAAATAGTAGAAATTATGTGCAAAACGTTTCCCATCAGGAACTGTATTCGATGCAGGGATATGTTTTCAAATCGGACTTCTAGAAGCAGAGATATCGGGAAAAACACAATTTACATTTACGTCCCTAGCGGAAAATCTATGTATTGCTTAAAAAAAACGGTATCGTAAACAGTCTTCGTTACAAATGGTATCGAAAGGAAAGAGAACTTTTTTAGTTAGATATTTAGAAGCAAATACATGGAATAAAACGTATTTTGAATTAGGTAGAATGATAGAAGGGAAAATTGAAAAAAACGACCAAGCGGAAGGAGACGACCAATGATGCTTGATGATATAATAATCATTGGAAGCTACCAAGAATTGAAGGAGAAAGCAAGGGACAGATGAAACTGGAGGAAGAGAACTTGCTCAGTTACCGTTGGACCTGTCAAAAGACAGAAAACTAATTATGATAATACCATCTGCATTTACCCCTGACGACGTTGTGCATCAGAATAAAACCGTAACGTTATGATCATGGTTCTCACATTTCAAGCTTTCCAATGTAAAAATAATTTTTCAAATCCGACAAATAGTTGCAGAGATATGGTGTCCTCAGGCAGGCGAACGTAAGCACATTTTGAAAACATGAGCACGAACGTTTTAAAAAAAATGCATGATAAAAAGAAAATGGTGTACTAAGTGTGAGCGTCTGTGCACCGCACTAAAGAAACTAAGACATTTATTGAGATTGAATTTTGTAGGTGGTGCTAGAAATCTCCATGCAGGCTGTTCTGAACAATCCATTTCCCAAAATTACGGGCACTGCCTGCTGGAAAGGGAGAGTCAGAAAATAAGAAGAAACGCATTATCGGTACCTTAACCCAGTAGTCTTAAACTCGCGGCGCATATGAATGATTACAAAATAAAAATAAATCACCCTTTTTTCAAGTATATTATACAAACGTTGTAATATATTAAATAAAATATAAACATAGCAATGCTTAGCAAAACTATCCTCTTTATTAGTACCAAGTTTGTTTACCAAGAATATAACTCTTTTAACCATGCGTATTTTTACGTGAAAAGGAATGCGGAAACGGTAAGAATGCCTTTTCCGCGAAGTACTGTCTACGAATCCAAGAGCGCTGGCCACTGTGTCGCTGTGCGTTAGGGACGTCATTTGAAAAGGGAATATTATTTGCGCAGAATTGAAATCAACCGCTGGCAACACTGATTAACCTTCAAAAGCTCCCTTCCGCTCAGCTGGTAGCAAATTTCGTCCGGCTGCATCCGTTGCTTCACACACAAGAAGGAATCGACTTTTGGCGAATTTTCTACAATGATAGATAGCTATGTTAAAAGAGGATTGCAAGAGGCGGTTTGAATGTTCCAAAGACATGGCAAATTCTAAATATATTCAAGTCTCTATTTTCCTATAATACTGAAAACGCACCTGAAAGTTTTCAGCTTGAATTAATAGACTTTCAGTGTGACTGTGATTCTTTCCTAAAAGAAAAATTCAGCATCAAACAAAGGTCTTCTCTCTTTCCACGTTTATAAGTGAGTCACGGAAAAATTCTCATTGGCCGCCACCGGGAAACGAACCCTGGGTCTTCCAGTTGCGCCGGATATGCTTCTACCACACAACAGCGGCCTCGAATTCCTCCAGACTCACACACGCTAACTGCCAAGCCAATTTGGCAGGTTGCTTCTTGGAGCCCCGCACAATGCTGAGGATTCACCAAAGATGGTAAGCAGCAACTGAAGAAATAATTAGAAGGCGAATGAATAATTAATACAGACATCTGATGTGGACCAGGAACATCAAACAAAGGTCTTCGCTCTTTCCACGTTTAAAAGTGAGTCACGGAAAAACAGAGTTTCAGCAGTTAGTTTCAAAGGACAAGTACGTAATCTTTCATAACCTAGCTGCACGGGTTCTGTCTATGTTCGGAACAAAATACTCATACGAAGAGTTGTTTTCAAGAATGAACGAAGTAAAATGTCTTGAAAGGAATAGATTAAGTGAGAGTCACTTATGCTCACTTTTAAAAGTAGCATGTTCAAAGGAAATTATTCCAAATATCCACAAGTTAGTGACAGAAAAGCGAGCCCAAGTTTCTAGTCAGAACATGCAATATTTTCTGTACCGGTACCGTGCTCAGTTGGTAAAATGTGATTGTTTCAAGATCTAAGTGAAAATATTTGTTACGTAAGAGTGATTGTTTTCAGTGACTGACGAAGCATTTGTTTTTATTATTATGCTCACTTTTAAAAGTAGCATGTTCAAAGGACATTATTCCAAATATCGATAAATTAGTGACAGAAAAGCGATCAAAAGCTTCTAGTCATAACATGCAATATTTTCTCTACCGGTACCGTGTTCAGTTTGTAAAATGTGATTGTTTTAAGATCTAAGTGAAAATAATTGTTACGTAAAAGTGATTGTTTTCAGTGATTGACAAAGCATTTGTTTTTATTTTTTACCGATAATTAAAAATTGTATTCCGCTCTAGTGCAAAGCCATTGGAGTACGTTTATAAAGTTGATATTTATTCATAAGTAATAATCAATATTCTTGCGGCCCCCTAAGTTCTTTCAAAACTGGAAAAGTGGCAAGGGTCTGAGTTTGAGACCATTGCCTTAACCCCAAGCTCTTCTCGCTAGCAGAAATGTGGATTTAATGATTTCTGATCAATCACTCTTGAACACGATAAGAAAATCAATCTTTCGCAATATTAAATAGTTGTTGTGAAGTTTGCTTTGCTACGTAATGGGGTTTTCTCAGTATCTGTAATAAAAGCGCTGCTATTAATCTTCCTTTGAAATTTCCGTACAACCGACCATCACGAGGGCGATACTACAGCAATAATTTATCAACAAACACTTAATTAATAAAATGTTAACACATTCAACCCGGCAATAATTGCAAGAGAGGGTGTAGCAGTTTAGCTCTACGGTCTCTCACTGCTTTCGAGGGAGTCATGCAACGTTGGCTTACTGCTGTTTGAAAGCAAATTAGTTCGTCGCTGGAGGATACTTGGACGGCCCTTTGTTCGGATAGCTCCGCTCGATACAATGCCAGTCAGTCATTCATTCATGTTTGATTAACAGGCGAAACAGACATCTGCGAATCTGAGCTCAACTTGTGTCGGGGTACGTAGAGAGAGAGAGAGTGTGTGTACGCTTGACATGAAATTTTCAAAGTCACTTCTCGCTCTGCTGAAAGACATAAAGTGGAGGAGAGATATTACAAATGGATAAGGTTCGCTGTTAGATGAGTGGTCTCTGTTATACACGAAGGCGATAATGTGGGTAATTCAGCAACAGGTGCTTACCCAAAATCAGTGCATTATTAAAAGAACTGCAGCGCAATTTTACAAATTGTCCCGATTCAAATTTAACTGCCCTTATTGTAATAAGAAATAGAAGGCAGCAGCTAGCACATATGCTTGAACAAGGGAACAGTAGGACTATTTTTACACATCTGTTACATAATAGCGCATTTCTTAAAGTGCAGTAGCGCACGGTTTGACTTTATTTATAGTAATTTCCAAACGTTTAAGACCATCTAATATTTTACAATTTTCAGAGGTATGTTGAAACACATACAGTAGAACCAGCATATAACAAGCCCGTATTTAGCGGCATTTTGGATTTAACGACCACAACAGCAACTTTTGTTAGGTATAATGTTAATTAAAAGCTAATTTGATGTTTTGTGCTTTTGAGAAATCCACTGACACTACTAGTAGGGCTTCTATTTTTCCCTTTCGATAGCAATTTGTTACTCGCTATTCGCGCAAATCGGAACTTTGATCTGAAGTACGTAGGATAGCTTCTTTCGTTAAGCACTTTAATTACTGTTCGGTTTCCCACAATTTTACTACTCGAAGTTATAAATGACTTAATTTCCTAAATTCGAACTGATATCTACTTACACTGAAGTGCCAGAAAAACTGGCACAGACTAGCTTATGCAAAATACATAGCAACGTCACCTATGCGCGTACTCGTTGCGTCCGCCAGTGCGTATATAAAGCGATAGACATCCTTGCCAGCTGTCATACCTGTTTTCGGCATGAGAATGACAAGTAATAACGATTAAAGCGATTTTCAACGCGGTGTCATAGTTGGCGCTCGTGAGATGGGCCATAGTGTTTCGGAGGTAGAAACGAAGTTCGGATTTTCACGGACGACCATTGCAAGGGTGTATTGTGAGTACAAGAATTCCGGCTAAACCTCCAACCTACGATGATTGTGTGGCCATAAAAAGACATTGGGTGAACGTGACCATCGTCGGCTGTCACGAATCGTTTTCCGCGATAGGATACCTGCAACACTTTCGCAGGTATCATCGGAATTCAATGCTGGAGCCTCAACAAGCATCAGCGTCCGAACTGTGCAACGTACCCTGTAAGTTATGGGCTTTGGGAGCAGACGCCCAACTCGAGTCCTTTGATGGGTGCACGACACAGAGCTGTGTGCCTCACTTAGGCACGGCTACACCGTCACTGGACACTTGATGACTGGAAACATGTAGCCTGGTCTGACGAGTCTCGTTTCCAACTGTAACGGGCAGATGAAAGGATTCTTGTGTGGCGAAAACCCCATGAAGTCATGGATCCCGCCTTTCAACAGGGAACTGTACCGGCTGATGAGGGGTTCGTAATGGTATGGGGTGTATTTAGCTGGACTTCACTGGGACCCCTGGTACGTCTACAAACGTCTGTGACCTGCCAACGCTATGTGCGCATCCTTTCTGATGAGGTACACCCGTTCATGTCCTGCATTCACGCTGATGGGTTGGGCCTGTTCCAACAGGACAATGCACCTCCACACAAGTGTCGGGACGCCACATTATGGTTAGAGGAGCATTCATCTGAGTTTGGGGTGTTGCCATTTCCACCCAAGTCCCCAGATCTGTACGTGATAAAACACATTTGGGATGTCATGCAACGCGCTATCGAACACAGGAATCCTAGACCTCGGAATACACCCGAATCGTGGAACGCTCTGCAGGAAGTATGGTGTGCATTGCCTACAGGATATTTCCAGAAGCTAGTGGGGTCCATGCGTCGTCGTATTTCTGCAGTTCTGCGCTCTCGTGGGGGAGCTACCAAGTATTAGACTTGGTGTAACCGTTTTTTTGGCACTTCAGTGTAGTGGCTACCTTATCTCTCTCATGGTTACAGGGCGTTCCTCAATACGCTGGGAGTTTCTCAAACGCTGCCAGGTTCGAAAATATTGCCTCATGCTCTGACTCAAGAGTTTTTGAAGGCCTTGCGTGTACGTGCTCACACTGAATGGCAAATGTTTTAGGACTGCACACCTGAAAACATGATGGACGATTTTTGATCTTCAGAACGCCGGTCATTCCAATAAATTTTGGTAATGTTCGGTTGTAATTTTGGCCCACGCATACCAAACATATCTTCCAATTCACGCAAATCGGATAGAAGACCATCTAGAAGTTTGATGACCCTTTCGACGTCATGTCACAGAATCTTCATAGGATTGAGCTATGAAGATTTTATTTTATATTAATATGGCCAGTGAAGCAGGACGATGTCCCTATCATGTTCCTGAAAACACTTAGAATATTGTGGCACTATTGCTAGAAGTATTCTGTTATCTTTTAAATTGTTACTCCCTATTAGTTTCTGTATTTGTAACGTATACTCTATATTCACTTTCCTTTTGATTTTACTATCTCTGGTTATTTTATTTTACTATGTAAATTATCTTCTTACTGAACGAAATATTATTTCACCCGCTGAATGAGATCTGGCAATGAGTGTAAGTCATGACGTGGTGGTAGCTAGTATATAGGCGCGTTCATCGAGGTTTAGGGAGAGCTTTTGTTGTTGTTATGAGAGAGCGTTGTTGTTTACGGAGAGCGTTTGTTATACGAGGAGAGATTTTGTTGTTATGAGGAGAGATTCTTCATTATTGTAAAACAAGTTGTGTGTGTGATTTGGATGATCAAGCGTACCGAATAAAAAAGTTGCCGTAAGTTAGTCTTTCTCAATTCATAGTTTTTGTCAGACCTCTGTCTGGCTGTTAGGTTTATAACATTAGTTTATTACCATAAATAACCAGCGTTAAGACTTTATTCATGTTCGTAATTAACTAGTAACAACAACCATTTGAATTACTATTTTGAAGCTTAGTACAAGTATATCATTAGCTAGCTGGTAGGAAGAGCTTATTCATTATAATTAGCTTAGCGGAAAGCAAAATAAAGCTAATTCATTATATATTCAATAATCACTTAATTCTAAATGCTAAAGATCTGGTATTTAAAAACAAACATTAACTTCCAGGGAATCAAAAGTTTAAGTAAGTGACTTACACTTTTATTCTGTCGTTCCTTGAAGCTTACAAGTCCACTGGTCAAAGACAATTTAAAATACTGCATGTTAGTCAGAAATGACATGAACTATATTATTAACTTAACTTATCGCGAGGTATTCATATAACAACAGGATATAGCAACTCGTAACTAAAACTAGCTGTTATCCATTGCCAAAAAGTATGGAAAAACTTGGAGGTTCCGATTTGTTGTTATGACTGAAAATATAGCTTAGAGGTAACATAATTTACATTAGAGAAAAATTAAAAAGGAAGGTTTAAATATACACAGTGCGTCAAAGAATTTTTAAGACTGGGTCTGTAAAATGAAATAGAAACAAGAAATTATAATTTGTTTTGGTTTGTTATTCTAAATAAGTCCCTCCGGCTTCAATACACTTGTTACAGCGATTTAATAACGATTCGAATGCCTGTTCCAGTTCACTTTGCGGATTTGCCTCCAAAGCACGCGTCGAAGCTGTTTGTATGGTAGAAATATCATCAAAATAACACTCTTTTAACGTCATTTTAAGTTTTGGGAACAAAGAAAAGTTGCAGGGTGCTAAATCAGGCGAATAGGGTGGATGATTCAACACACAGACATTATTTGTCGCCAAAAATCTGTACGAACAAGAAGTGAGGTGTGACTGGGTGCATTATCGTGCAACAAACACCAACTGTTTTTCATCTCGATATTCTGGATGAATGCGACGAATTCTGCCCATCAAACGCTTTAAAACATTTAAATAAAACTCACCAGTAATTGTTTGTCCACTTGGAACAAATTCTTGTGGATAATACCCTTACTATCGAAGAATGTAATGAGCATTGTTTGGATTTTCGATGGAACGTTTCTTGTTTTTTTGGCTTGTGGCGAGTTTTTTGACTTCCATTTCGCACTTTGTCACTTTGTTTTAGGATCATATTGAAAACACCATGTTTCATCACCAGTAACAATCGATTTTAAGAAGTTTGGATCATTTCCAGCTGCTGAAATGATGTCTCTGCAATGTGCACTTCTCCTTGATTTTTGTTCATTGGTTAACGTGTGTGGAACAAATTCAGCACAGACTTTTGTTTTGCCCAAATCTTCATGCAGGATAGTTCGAATCGTTTCTTTGTTGATGTTTAATGACTCTTCCATCATTCTTAGTGACGCACATCGATTGTTTGCCACGAAATCACGCACTTTTTCAATAATCTCAGGTGTCCTAGATGAACTTGGTCTTCCGGTATGCTTATCGTCTTCCAGCGTCTCTCTTCCGTCCAAAAAACATTTGTGCCACAGGAAAACATTTGATCTACTTAAACAAAACTCACCGTAAACTTGTTTCATCATTTGGTACGTTTCCGAGGCACTTTTACCAAGTTTTTTGCTAAATTTAATAACAGCCCTTTGTTCCGTCTTAATAATTCAACATGAAAACATTTTTACTTATCTAATGATAATGAACGCCCGTTTCGTTTGAGTTACTTTAACAACTGCGCAATACTTTTGGCAGAAAGCAAGCAGATGGTCACGGTTTATAACGCATTCGCGATTACACTGGTGGCACCACCTTAGGTTGAAATCTAGCGCCAGTCTTAAGAATTATTTGACGCACTGTGTAGATATGTGTCACAGTAACCAGCACATTAGTATGATACAGAGCTTCCTTCTGAAAGTATCCATAATACTACGAAGAGTACAGTGTCGTACTAGAAGTACTGATCCCTCTACGGGGGTATAAAACGTCTTGCTAGATGTATCTATCGCACTATAGTATGTAGCATGCCCTGATGGAAGTTTCCTTCACATTATGGTGGCATGGAGTATACAGCTAGAATTACCTATCATTCTTCGAGAATACAGAGTGTCCTTATGATCACCAATCACACTACAGGGTACAGAGTTTTGTACTAGAAATAATTATCCCGCTTCGGAGATATAGTGTTCTGTTAGAAGTATCCATTACACTTCGGTGATAAAAAATGCCTTGCTAGAAGTATCCATCACACTTCGGCGGTAAACAGTGTCCAGTTACAAGTTTCCATCACACTTCCGTTGTACAGTGTTCTAATGCAAAGCACTGCACTAAATGGTTACAAAATATCCTGTTAGAAGTATCAATCACACTTCGGCGGTAAAGAGTGAAAACACTACTGCGATACAATGTTCCCTTCTGGAATTATCCATCATACTACGAAAAGTACGGTGTACTACTAGAAGTATTAATCTCATTACGGGGGTAGAAAGTGTCTTGCCAGACGTATCTATCGCGCTATGGAATGTAGCGTGTCCTGCTTGAAATATTCATCACATTATAGGGGTACGAGTGTCCTGCTGGAATTATCCATCACACTTCGAGAATACAGAGCGTCCTTATCGAGGTACCAGTCACACTACAGGGTACAGAGTTGTCTACTAGAAATATTGATCCCGCTGGGGATATATTATCCCGTTAGAAATATCCATCACATTTCGAAAGTACAGTGCGTCCAGCTAGAAGTATCCATCACCCTTCGGTGGTAAACGGTGTCCTGATAGAAGTATCCATCACACTTCAGCCCTTGGAGTACCATAATACTACGAAGAGTACAGTGTCCTGCTAGAAGAGTGCAGTGTCCTGCTAGAAGAGCGCAGTGTCCTGCTAGAAGAGTACAGTGTCCTGCTAGAAGATTGCAGTGTCCTGCTAGAAGAGTTCAGTTTCCTGCTGATCCAACTACTGGGGTAGAAAGTGTCTTGCTAGACATATCTATCGCACTATGAGATGTAGCATGTCCTGCTAGAGATATTCATCCCATTTTTGGGGTACGGAGCGACCTGCTAGAATTGTACGTCACACTTCGAAAATACAGAGTGTCTTAATGGAAGTACCAATCACTCTACAAGGTACAGAGTATTCTACTAGAAATATTGATTCCGCTACTGGGATTTACTGTCGCGTTAGAAATATCCCTCACATTTCAGCAGTACAGTGTGTCCAGCTAGAAGTATAATCACACTTCGGCTGTACATAGTGCCCCGCTAGATGTATCCATTACGCCACAGTGCACAGAGTGCCCTGATTGAAACGCTCGAATCTAGGGGCCTAAATTCTCCGCAGAAAACACGAATGACAGCAATAATCTTAACTTGAGCTTGAACAATGTCTGTGGTGAAGGGCACCGTTGTACTGTCTCCTTCTTCCAGAAGAGTGGTGATAATGTACGATGAATCCATGTTCTCAAGCTGTTGCCCCCAAATTCTCACCCTGTTATAGGCATAGTGTGTTCCCATCACTAAAATGTCCAGAGCCTAATGAAGACATTTTACCTCGTTCGCTGCCCAGAGCATCAGTGTACATCTTATTTCACTTCTACTGCGATGCGCTTTGACATTGTACCTGATACAAATTTCATGTCATTTGACTCACTGTTGCGCTTCTGTTTGACCTTTCAAGTCTGATTATCTTCCTCTCGTCTCGTCTCGGATGTCAGTTAGCTGCTTCTGATCATACCGGTTTCTGGTGATTCAGTCACTCTCTGTGTACTCTTGCTTCTACTGCTATACCGCATTTCACAATTGCGGCATTTTTTGCAGATACTCGCATCAATTTTTCAGCATCTACTACCATTCCCACACCCATATGTACTGGTGCTCAAAATTAAAGCAATAAACACGAAAAATGAACAAAAACAAACACCAATGGAAAAAATGAAGTGAACATGGTGCTACAGGACGGTCATATCACAATGACCGGCCTGTAGCTCAGTGGTTTAAGCGCTGGCTTTTGACCATTTTTCCGAGATGTGTCTCAGTTCGAATCCAGAGTGAGGCGTGGATGGCGTGCTTATCCTACAGCTTTGGAATTCTCCCTCCCCTAAAATAAGTGGTCTGAAATTTGAAGGGGGGGTACCATTGCTTTTAGCATATCGAGTTGCTCACCGTGGTCGTTAAATCATATACAACTAGGTAGATGATGTACTACTACATCACATCCTAGGACAAAACCGGAAGAATGTAGTTGCACGCAGACATACGTTATGTGCCTACAAATCTGGATTGAATGGAATATGAACAAAACTATCATTCCATCTCCTCCATGTTTGCGTCTTTCTGAAGTGAGGATGTGACGAAACCTTGTTTCACACTCTCTCCATACGAATGTCTGCCGGAAATCCATTTGCAAGCAGAATCTTGAATCGTCAGTGAAAAGCACATAAGCACCTTCTGGATTTCTGTATTTGCTTCTGTATATTGTCAAAACACAAACTTGCTGGTTTCGAGGCTTGAACCACGCCCTTCTGGTCCGGAGCCGAATGCGTCCTGAATTAAGCTACACCGACAAGTGCTTAACACTGCTATTTGCCGTCTTCACATGCACGTCACCTCTATAGTACATCACATATATCTCCCCATCTGTCTGTATATATCCTCACTGTCTGCCGAAGGAGGGAATTCTCACTAATTAAAGACGATGCGTGGAAGAAGCATCACACAGTTTTCGAAGTTAACTCTCTGCAGCACAAGGAACTGTCAGTAATTCCAGACGATGCGTGAAAGAATCATCACGCATTTTTCGAAACTAACTCTCTGTAGAAGGAGGGAGGAATTCTCACTAATTACAGACGATGCGTGGAAGAAGCATCACATATTTTTCGAAGGGTTGAAGCACTTCTCATTAATTCTAAACGATGTGTAAAAGGAACATCATACATTTTTCGAAGCGTTGAAGTAATTCTCATTAATTCAAGACGATGTGCAAAAGGAACATCACACATTGTTGGAAGAACTTAACAGTCAGTTGATCCATTTTTACGTTCGGGCGCTGATGTAAAGAAATGTGTCGTTTGCGAAGCTCGAATCCGCATCCTTTTGGCTCCGGAGAACAAGGTTGCGGAGCTCGAAACCGCATCCTTTGGCTCCGGAGCAGAAGGTTTTGGAGCTCGAAACCGCATCCTTTGGCTCCGGAGCAGAAGGTTGCGGAGCTCGAAACCGCATCCTTTGGCTCCGGAGTAGAAGGTTGCGGAGCTCGAAACCGCATCCTTTGGCTCCGGAGCAGAAGGATGTAGGATCGAGCCTCCATCGGTAAATTTGTGTTTTCGCAACATGTGACAGTACTTGGGAGAATTTCATTGCTTCACCCCAGTAGTGATGTAATTTTAGTGTTTGTTGTTGTCATGTTGAGCACATCAATGCAGTTATAACGCGTCGCTTTTCCATTAGACTTTATGTAACTTATTCTTAACTATTACTTGGAGACTTCTTGTTCACTTAAATAGGTAGTCGTGGTAACGTCACGAGAACGCGTGACGTATCAGCGAATTTACAGAGAGTGCAATACAATGACAACTTCCAGAAATTCCTGAGCTCCACCTTTCTGTAATCAATAAAGTTTAATAAAGAGATACATTTGACTTCCGTTCACTTTAAATAAACAAGTTCATCTCACATTCCATTTCCCATTTTCATTCATCGATTACTTGTAAATTTAAATTAAGGAATCCCTCTTGACAACAAATACAAGCAGTTTCTCGAAATAGCTGCTGACTGAATTATCCAGAACGCAAAATCAGTGGAGTACGCGAGTGTCTTCGAGGCAAAGTAATTAGTTCCAAGGAGTTTTCAGAGAATTAACTTAAAAAAAATAAGGTATTCGTATTTCTTACTTAGAAACTCGAAATGCTTAGATATTGAATGCGCAAATATTTCTAGAAATAAATCCGAGCAACGATCATTTCGCGATTCGCAGGATTCGGAGACTTATTCATACTCATGAGCTCTGGTACGCAAAATCACGTTATTACAAATCTCCGAATTTTAAATCAGACTGCTGCTTCGGAATGAACTTTACCGAACATCATCTCCACATGAAACGTTTTTGATGTGACGCGAAAAACCAACTGTGCCCAGATTGTCCTAGAAATTCACGTTTGAATGAAACCGAAGGAATACATTTGCTTCGACAATATTTATTTTGGAATATTTTGAATTCTCCAGTCGCTTCAGGAATATTTCATAAAACTAATGAACCTAACTCTGAGATCAAAGCCGGTGTTTCAGTTCTCTCTCGGTGTGCAATATCGGCATCTTTTCGGTTCTGTTTTTCGTTCCGGTATCTAATACACTACACGTGACTTTTATAGAAACAAAGATACCTTCTTCCTGCCTCTCATTTCAACACGCTCGTATGGTTCATCGGAATACATTCTACGATACAGGACTAAGAGGTTTACGCGATTTAAAGTGAGGAAGAAGCAAATGCAGTTAGCCTTCTTAGGGTACATAGTGGTGAAGACTACAATAAGAATCAATTTGTAAGGCAAACAGGCGCAAACGAAAGCTTTATAAAAGTGAAACTTCTCTTTAATACACACGGCATATAAGCTTCGGCTGACATTCCATTTTTCTAGTAAATGATAGATGGATAATCCTTTCTTTGTTCTCATCAAAGCTCTAGTTCGTTGAGGAGCAAACAGCTCCTTTTCTGTCTCCTTCCGCCTATTTCTTGATCTTAAAGTTCTCATTCATTTCGTGGTTTAGAATTGTTGAACGTTTCCATTCCATGTGATTGTTCCAATTCTTTTGTTTTTTAATTCTCCAGTCGCTTGTATGTATATATATGTCGGTACTACGACGGACACTTACTCCATTCGTCTAGTCAACGATAGAAAGATAACCTCTTCCCTGTTCTTATCAAGCTTTACTTCTCGGGGGTGGGGGAGTGCAAGCAATTCCCCTTCTGTCTCCTTTCGTCTATTTCTTGTGTGGAAACACAAGTGTTTTGTCCGCGCCCCGTCACACCGGAGTAAGTTTCTCTCCCATCTAAACTACACGGACGGTATGTATCCCTGCATATTCTTCATCTTGACACGTGCTTTACCTCTGTAGTATGTCACACTTGGTCTTAAATTTCTCCTTCACTTTAAGTTTTCGAATTTTTGAACGTTTCCACTCCGTGCGATATTTCCACTTCTTTTGTCTTCTTGTATGTTCATTCATGTCACTATTACGACGGACACTTACTCCATTCGCTTAGTCAACGATAGATAGCCTTTTCCTTGTTCTCATCAAGCTTAAGTTCGTTTGGGGACAAGCAATTGCTTTCTGTCCCCTTCCGTCTATTTCTTGGTCTTGAAATCCTCTTTCATTTCGTGATTTCGAATTTTCGAGCGTTTCAACTCCGTGTGATTTTCCACTTCTTTTGTCTTCTTGTAGGTTTATTCATGTCGGTACAACGACAGACATTCGTCTAGTCAACGACAGTTCGATAATCTTCATTCTCATCGACCATCTCGACGTCTACCCGGCATTCTTTTCACTCTGTACTCTTGCTTGCGTCGGCCGGTGCTTTTCGCTTTCATGGGGCATCGACTGCACGCCGGTTTATAAAGCTGCCGGTTAGCGCTTGTAGCGCCACCACAGGATGTGCGACCATGCGCACTCGCCCCAAACGTGGATCATTTGCATACCAGCACGCATTCGAGCTATTTGCAAGGTTTCGCGGTTGTAGCATGTTTTCTTCTAGATGCGCAGATTTCATTGTCCGTGAGTGTATTTAATTACACACTGATTGGCTTGTACAGCCAGTAAATTGTAAGTCTTTTTAACTTATTCAAACTTCAGCGTCTTTATTACTCCAAAACTCATCCTCACTTTGAACGTTAGCACACTTAGCCACACTACTCGCAGCATGAAACACTCTTCGAGGATATAAAACTTGAATAAACTGTTTAATGCTTCAACATAACAATCAAATCCTAATAAAACGCAAGCATCAAAACTAGAGACTCAAAACATCTAACGTCAAAGAGCAAAATACATCCAACAAGAAACAACACTCTGACGGAAGCAAGCTAGAAAGGCTGTCTGTCAGCTCGAAAGCCAGTTAACCCCCCCCCCTCCCGGCTAAAAAAAGCGAAAAACATACAATATAAACTTTAATCGCTCTTACCTCTGTTGACACATACGTTATTCTTCTCCTGACCTCAATTCAGGTTGCCACAACAAAAAATTTTTGAGAGAGAAATGTAGAAAAACTGGTTGAAGCTGAGTGAATCAAAATTTATATGTACACAGGAACTAAAAAGGAAAGTTATATTAGAGATTACGTCACAGAACATTTTCATACGCGAAATGTTTTCTTCTGTCTTGCTTATAGATTGTCAATTCGGTCGATGTTCATCTTCGATACCAACATGGTCCTTTTCAAGTTAATTGCACCAAAAACTCCCCTGCATCTTTGGCATTGTGTTTTATTCATACACAGCAACCAGTTCTCGGAGAATGACACTTGCTAAAGTTCCTTTTGCTTACACTGCATGAGCGGTCTTTTTACACTCTACAGAGACATTTTTGAAACAATTTTCAAGCAATATAATTACTGTTTAAAATAAAACTATTTCTTCTTTAAATGTTCTATCTGACAGCCCTTTCTGTGGACTATGAACCTACATCTAGATTTCCAAGATAACAGGGCACTTCTTGAAATTGGTAGTGGTATTTTATTCCACTCCTCTTCCGTTGCTTTCCATAGTTCAATCATTCATTGTCTTTGGCCTGCGTTTAGAAAGCGCTCTTTTTAGCAGTCCGAAAGCACCATTGGTGACACATCAAAAGACTTTGAAGGAATAGGAGCAAAGGATATAGATTTGATACCCGTCTGTTTATTCAGTTTTCAAGATAGAGAGTTGTAGCTTTGCATGTACGAGTATAACAGGTAGCCTTATCCTGATGGAGTTCTACTCTTTGGAGGCTCTGTGGATAAAGAAATGAAAATTCCTCTTTAAATATAGGAATTAAAACATCATTTTTGTAATATGTAGAATTGATTTTTATATTCTTTTAAACTTTTCTTAACTTTAATTTCCCATTGTACGAGAAACCGGCAATAGCCATGACTCCTTTACTGCAACTTTTATTGAATTCTTGGTACCCAGTTTTTAAGTACTTTTCTGCTCCTTTCTATCGTAAATCGACCATTCTTTGTTGCAGTCGTTTAGGTAGATCCATGCTTCATCAACAGTCACAATAAATTTCCATCTGTCTCCGGTTAAGTCATTTTCATAAAGAAGTCTACGCATTAAATAACAAGGAACTGTACACCAACTATTCTTAAATAGCATAACTATACTAGTGATCCGAAGTTCTTAGCGTATAACAGAAATCAAAGTTTCCAAGCTTTCGCCTATCAACCAGATGGCTTTTTCAAGGAATGTAGACTGCAAACTGAATAATAGAACGCTTCAACAATTTAAACGCGGTGACTTGACTTGACAATAAACGAACAGGTGCGAACTTAATTAGGCATTCAAAACACGAGGCGTTACGCTCGTTTTGCACGAGAAATCATGAAAGAAAAACAAAAGGTATTCACTGTTTGAAGAACTGGTTCCAAACCCGTAGCAACTCCAGCCAGGCGCTATCACTGCATGACTCATTGTTGGTTATGATCTCCAAAGTTTCGCGAATGTCAGTAGATTTTGGGGTGGAGTAGGAAGCTAATTTCTTTATGTCATCCAATATAGGAGCAGCGGACTTGAACTTCACTTCTAAGGATAGGGCCGTGGTTACTTTGCCGTATTTAATGTCCCTTTTAAGTTCGTTAATTCTAATTCAATATGAACGTTTAGTCATTCCAATGTAGTATCTCTTGGAGCCGTCGGATATCATATAGGAACAGCATAAACGCCTGCTTCATTGGTAGGTGTTAAACCCCTTTCTATCATTGGAAGGTGTTAAACACCTTCCAATGATAGCGTATTTGCTGGAGTTGCCACGCGTGTGGAACCAGTTCTTCAAGCAGTGAATACCTTTTGTTTTGTTTTTTCATGTTTCCTCGTGCAAAAGAGCTTAACGCCTCATGTGTTGAATGCCTAATTAAGTTCGCACCTGTTCGTTTATTGTCAAGTCAAATCACCGCGTTTAAATTGTTGAAGCTTGTTGTCTACCTTCCTTGAAAAAGCCATCTGGTTGATGTACGAAAGCTTGGAAACGTTGATTTCTATTCTACGCCAAGAAATTCGAATTACTAGTATAGTTATACTATTTAAGAAGTCAACGCATGTTCTGCAGTCACGTGCCTAAGCAAAAAGCGGGGAACATTATGTTGTTTTTTCCGGATTCAAGTTTTTGTTTATTATCTTCATTTACAGTTGATACAGAGATTTTTAACGACTTAGCCATTGCTCTTTGGGTCGTTTACAGTTGATACAGAGATTTTTAACAACTTAGCCATTGCTATTAGGGCGTTTACAGTTGATACAGAGATTTTTGACGACTTAGCCATTGCTCTTTTGGTCGTTTACAGTTGATACAGAGATTTTGAACGACTTTGCCATTGCTCTTTGGGTCGTTTACAGTTGATGCAGAGATTTTTAACGACTTATACATTGCTCTTTGGGTCGTTTACAATTGATACAGAGATTTTTAACGACTTATCCATTGCTCTTTGGGTCGTTTACAGTTGATTCAAAGATTTTTAAAGACTTAGCCATTGCTCTTTGGGTCGGTGGATTTTCTTTTTAAGACCAGAGATCTTATTGTAATAGCCGTAAAAGAACGTACCTTCTTTTGATGTGAATTTGGTGTTATGTTTCCTGTTTAAAACAATGCTTGATGATTTTCTCCTCTATTATTAATGATGTTGCTTATTTTAAAATTAGAAATGTTAATTCCATGCTTTTCACATTGTTCTTTAATCACGGAATACGAATATTTCTCTTCGTAAAGAGCAAAAACATAACCTTCTATTAACAGCTTATTTACTTGCGCTATTCTGTAGCATACGCTATTTAACTGCAGCCGGTGTTTCTTTCGTGTTCCACTAAGACGCTGTTGTCAGTTTCAGTTCATTGAAGTTCTTTTATTTTCTGTAATTTCTTATCAAAAACTTTCTAAAAATATGTGACGCTTCTTTGTATTAATGGTTCTTCCGTTCCTGTGAGATTTTATCCCCCTTCCTCATTATTGAGAAAATCAATGGGTTGTCTTACTTTTCGGGAAGCCTAATGGAAAAAACTGTCCCGCCCAAAAGAAATGTCGTGTGCATAGAACAAAGCAACGTGCTATAAGTTAGTAATGAAAGGTAGAAATGATCACATTTGAGCCCTGTGTAGTAAGGAGTATACATGGATATCACGATAACGACAATGGGAAATATGCTCGACTCGTGCGACAATACAAGTATCGATACGGTAAAGAAGGATCTGGTTTGTGCTGTCAAGATTTACAACATTTGCACCTGATGATCCATCAAGTCATGCGCTAGAATAACATGGTGTTTCATTTGGGTAGGGATAACTTGAAAATACTGTGATATGGCTTGTAATAGATATAATAAGTCAATATTTAACAGAAATTATCTTTATGGATGGGAGTTTCTCTAGGCCTCTACATGAGACCCCCTTTGCGGACTCGGCAGAGTTCATACCGGGTGCTCAATTCTTTCTACTGCTTTTTAACATATGCAAAGTGATTTGTGCGAACGCTGCAGAAATTTTGACCTTCAAGTCGTCCCACTTTTAATTTCGCTGTGCATAGACGATGTTCTTCACAACTCGCGTCACAAAAAGATCGGGGAGAGTGAGGTCCGACGAGTGTACAGCCAAGGAATAGAGCCATCGCGGTCACACCAGTTGTCATTGAATGTGCTGTTGAGGAAGTTTCTGACTTCCAGTGACCATTGGGGTGGGGCCCCGTCCTGCTGTAAATTGACATCGTTTTCCAGTTGAGGTACCAAGAAGATCTGTAGCATGTCCAGGTATCGTCCACATCGTACAGTGTCCTCAGAGAAGGAAAAAGGATCGCACAGCTGGTGAAGATTCTTCCCACACCACAGATGTTAGAAAACACGTGGTAAGAATTGAGCATCTCTGCCGAATTTGCAAAGGGAGTCATGTAGGAGCCTAGACAGCTCTCATCCGTAAAGGTAATTTCTGCTAAATACCGACTTATTATGTCTGTTACAAGCCATACCACAGCATTTTTAAATTATCCTTACCCAAACGGATCACCCTGTAGTTTTTAGACGTGGTGTCCAAGATGTGCTCTATCGGTGACAGATCTGAGGACTGCGATGGCTTTCATAGCTCGGGAAAGGGCTTGCTGAAACTTCTTAGCAATCCATTCAGTTTGTGATCTGGTGACATCGTGGTGGAACAGGAGCGTTTCTCACGCTTTGCCAGATTAATAAGACGAAATACAGCGGAGAATGATGTCCGCATACAGCTGGAAATATTGAATCTCTCTTGATGTATGTGACAGATGACCGACTGGAGTAACATGACGCACTGGATTAGAATCCTATCCGTGGCATTGTACGGCGCTCAACGATACACGACGAGGAATTAGTTTCTTAGGTTAAAGACGATATTTCGTCATTTGTTGAACCACTCAGCTGGTTCGTTTCACTGCTGCAATCAGGCATGCATGTGGCTTCGAATGAGGAGCGTGCAGGTGAGACAGCTCATACTGCCTTTGCTGAATCAGGCTGAAAGACACTGGAGGTGGCACATAAGTCGCTTATCAACTACACTGGCGGACAGTGATAAAAGAACACCAAGAAGGAGACGTCTGATACCAACTAAATTTATACAGCATAATAACGGAATAAAGAGGATAACGTGATCAAAACATTATGGCAAAATACAGCTGTATTTGCTAGTAAACTGAAAAATAACATTTCCATGTAACATGGTTAGTACGAGGATGAACCGCTATGAACTGCGTCGCACTGTGCATTTCTGGCATGGAATCTGTCGTATAGATGTTGGATGAAAGTTTGGGGTATTGAGTTCCAAGCATCCTCAATCTGGAAGCGTAAATCGGGGATGTGGCTGGCCGTGGAGACCGGATAAGTCGTTGTCCCATGAAATCCCACACGTGCACAATGGGGGACAAATCCGGTGAACGTGCAGGCCATGGAAGTTGTGTCCCACCCTGAAGTGCATGTTCCGTTGCACGTGCTTTGCGTGTGCAGGCGTTATCTTGCTGGAAAACACCACGATGGACCGACCTTACAAATGGCACAACAACGGGCTGAATGATGTTGTTGATGTAGGAGGTGCTGTTTAACCTACCCGGTACAAACACTAGTTGTGTACGGGAGTGATAGCTGATCGCTCCCCACACCAGGAGACCAGGTATAGGTCCTGTGTGTAGCTGGCGGATGCGAGATAGGTGGAGAGGCTCTCCTGTGCGTCTGCGAACACGCATACGGCCATCGGAGGCTCCCAAGCAGGATCTGTTTTCATCGCTGAAAACGACAGATCGCCTTTGCGTTCTCCAGTGAAGATGTTTGCGACACCACTGCAGCCGTTCCTGACGGTGGGCTGGAGTCAGAGGTACACATGCCAGAGGCACACGTGCACGTAGTCCTGCATCCAGTAGACGGTTGCGGGTTGTTCGCAAAGTCACCTCCGGTGCAACGGCAGCTCGGGTTTGCGTCGCAGTGGATGTTCTGCTTGACAACGCCGCTCTTCTTATGCGTCGATCGGTCCACTCATCAGTCCGTCTCTGACTCCCGGTTCCACGTCATCTCGTGTGGGAATGTTCCTCGGACAATCTACGCCACCATCGTACCACCACCGATACTTCCCATCCAATTCGCTCTGCAATACGACGATATGACCACCCGGCCTCGCCGATTCCTACTAGTCGACCTCGCTCCAAGTCCGATAACTGCTGAAATCGTTCACGACTTCCATGTCCAGGCATTGCAGCTTCTTCTGGGTCTTCACACGTGTCCGTACGCCGATGACTGATTACATTCACTTCGCCGCACTCCTTAAATACCACCGACGATAATTTGCATATTATGCCGTGCTGTGGCGTAAGCGCTCACCGGTTGGTCTCGAAATTAACATCACACCTACGTAAATTCGACCCATTAACATATGTATATTTCATGATCGTCCACCAATTCCTTCTTGGTGTTCTTTTTCACTTTCCGGCAGTGCATATATCTGTCGGATAATCACGTCACTGACAACTACATGGAATCTGTTAGTCATCTCGATCTACCGTCACTGGAGAACGTTCGAATCCGGAACGACGACGTGAACCACCTTTCGGTACTCTTTCTTACAAACAGCAGGCAAAGGTTCCAGTATCTTATTCCAAATGCTCTGAAATTCGGCGTGCAGACGATCTTGCATCACACATACTTACAATGCGATTTCGCTCAACTTTACCGAGTTGACTGGACATCGGTCTGCGACGTACAAAAGGCACTATCCTTTTGTGATAACACGGTACAATACCGAGATTGTCACTGAAATGAGAAAGCTGTTTCTTAGCACGTCTTTTGTATAAAAAAACACTACGTGCTTGTGGCATCACTTTGTCCTTCCGTCAGGGCACCTGTGGACAAAATATCTGCAACTACTGCCCGATTTGAAAAATTATTTTTGCATTTGAAAGCAGGAAAGGATAGAACGATGATCCTAGCTTTCCGATTTCTAACAATGCATAATTTCGTCGCTAGAGGGCGTAAATGCAGATGCCATTGAATTCAGAACATATTTTATTCCAAAAAATTGCTTCTGATTATTCTGTTGAAATATTTATTTCTTCCATTCCATACCATTTCTAACGAGAACTATTTTGGAGATAGCTTCTTTTTCAAGTAATGCATAGGTTTACCGCTAGGGGGCGAAAACGTATATTGCGATTTTCCCGATATCTCTGCTTCCGAAAATCATTTTTATAAACTCCTTTTTGCATCGGATACAGCTCTTAGTGGGAAATGTTTTGCGTATGATATCTGATTTTTGGTAAAGGATGGTTCGCCACAAGGAGGCGTAAGTGTACAGTTTTGTTTTGGATGTATTTACAGCAATATCTGTGTCTATGAAAATTCGATTTAAAAGTTTCTTTCACGGTCAGATACTTCTCACCATGACAAACATTTTGAGAGTATCTTCTTAAAAAAGTTCATGTTTTTTTCCCCAAGAAGCAAAGATGTATATTTTATTTTTGTGATATCTCTGCTTCTAACAGTTCCATTTAAAAAATTCTTTCTTTGTCGGAAAGCGTTTCTGGTGAGAAATGATCTACACATAATTTCAAATTTTACTTAATGCACAAGTGCGTCATTAGAGCGCATAACTTCACGTTGCCGTTTGCAACATTTTAGAAGCAACACCTGCTCTGCTCAAAAATCCGATTGAAAAAATCTTTCATGTACTAACTGCAGAAAAATTTTGTGTACATTCACCGCCAAAAATAGAACACAATTTCCCCGCTAGGGGACGCAAATATCAAATAAAATTTTTGTCTATATCTCTGTTTCTAAAAGTCCTTCGAATGCTCTATGCCATTTACCTTGTGGAACACTTTGCCTGTACTCTTAGATTCTTTGAAGTTCACAGTTCAGGCGATAGGTGGTGTTAGTGTGTATCTCTATTTGCAGCTGCATCTCCACTTGTAAAAATGCTATTTATCAATTTCTTTTATTTACTGTATGCCATTGACTACAGTAAAGATGGGGTATATCACATTCTTTACATAATACAGTTTCACCGCTAGGGGGCCAGAAATGTCGAAACTTTTTTCTCGCTATCTTAGGAGACGTATTTGCAAAATTCTTTTTCCTTAGCATAGCTTTTGCTATGAAGAATACTTTTCGCATATTTTGTACTTTTGCATTATTCAAATTTCTTACGCTAGGGGGCGTTACGTTATAACATGTATTCTTGTACATCCGTTCTTCTAATTGTGCGATTTCGAAATCCCTTTGTCACAGATATCTTCCTTCGGCTACGAGAAACTTTTTTGTGCAATTTTTTTTATTTTTGCATCGATTATGGAAATGCGGTTATGTTTTAATTTTTACTTTTGCTTTTGCAATGGGCTCCATTCATTATTATGAATAACTTTGAAATATTTCATCCTTGTCGGAAACGATACAAAAGATGTGTTCTTTTCAAACCAAAATTCGGTGTCAACTTGCTAATTTCGAGGGGCTAAACACGATTATATTACAAATTGGAGATTGGCTCTTGTCTTGAAAATATAGGTAGCTGCTTTAATATACAGTGAGTTCTGATTTAAATCGTTCGGATGCTGTAGAAAGCACCAACGTGATAAAATTTCGTAAAACAATAACAGCGCTTTTCCACTAATTTCGGCTCTAAAGACGATTTTAAAATTAAAACTGGGTGTTTTGTTCATGTTTTAAAAACACAGGAGGCTGTTTCCATATAAAGTACATACTGATTAAAGTGATACAAATTTTAAAGATGTCAATCCGATTTTTTTGGTGTAAATGTGACAGGGATGGTAAGTCAGATAATATCAGAAAACTTGAAAATTTCATCGTCCTGAAGCGGGACTCGAACCCGCTTCTCCCAGATAGCGCCCGGGAATGCTAACCAATACACCACACAGAACAACCAAGTCTCAAGTTTTCCGATTAATTTGAATGTAACCAACACAGGATTCGCCAGTCGAAGCAACCGGCATTCATGTTTAGCGAATCTGGAGGTTAAGAATCCTATCCCGTGATTGCCCGGAGGAGCAGATAAATCATGAATAGCATACCCGGGCGCTATCTGGGAGACGCGGATTCGAGTCCCGCTCCAGGACGACGAAAGTTTCAAGTTTTCGGATATTATATGACTTACCATCCTTGTCACATTTACACCAAAAATCGTATTGTCATCTTTAAAATTTGTATTGTATGGTGTAATCCAGTATTTCTTTCATGATTAAAGTGATGTTTGGAAAACTTCTTTACTCTTGGTTTTTCAAGTAAACAACTCACTGGAAGAGCATTACTAAGACTATAATTATATGAAGGATCTAGTGAATATACTGTATAATCATATAAAGGATCTAGTGATCCACTTGTTATCGTTCTTTATATGTTTATACTGACAAATTATAATTAGGAAAAAAACTTCTTTCTTTGTATGATAAACGTGATTTCTTCTTACCACATTAATATGCCACTAAATCAGAACAGTATGAAGAAAAAACGTATCTACACGGATACTGCCCATGATAAAGCTCCGATGCTTTCAAAATCCGTAAATATTTGTTAATCTGGTTATTGTACATATTACCAGATACACTAGTGACAAACATTTAGGGCGGGATGTATATTCTAATTTAACTTTCATTTTCAGTTCTTTTTCCTATGTAAATTTGAGTTTGTTCTCTTTTGCACTTTCCAAACTTAATGTGATATCTTCTCTCTCACATGAATGAGGTTGGCAACATTTTTGAGGTAAGAGAGAGTGACGTATGCATGTGATAAGAAAGATAGATAAAAAGGGCTATACAGCAGTTGCTTAGTGTGTATGCGCGTGTGTGTGTGGAGATACTCAATAGTTGTTAAGATAAACTATACGATAGATAATTGAGGCATTATATGTGAAGTGTAAAACTCGCAGTGTTATATTTTGCATTTCATCAAATGTTGCTGGACCAATAAAAGGTTATCGTAAATTTGACTTCTGTATATGTTTCGTCTAGACGTAAAACCTTAATCCCGTGCCACTATTGCATCGTATTCTCATTTAGTTCAACATTTCCTCAGTCATTGTTTTAGACATAGCGTAACACCAATCTTGCACACGAAAATAGGTTACATTATGAGGGATATTACGGTTTCGAAGGGAAAACGTGGTGATATGCAAATTTAGCGGCTACTGGAGATCGGTTATCAAAACGGGTAGCTCTATCGTATGTAAATTAGCATCATTAGAACACAGCACGTGTGGTGCGAGCTCCGATAAAAGTATTCTGCGAAAAGTAGGAAACGGGTCTTTTCAGGGCTTGGTCTAAACGTTTGCTGAATGTATTGGCTTCAGTGTGGGATTAGCCTGAAGTGATGTTCAGGCGACGTTTAAGCAATGACAACAGAAATAGGGCTGCAGTAATGTTGCAAGCAGATGTGGACAGATCCATGTGCCTGCTGCTTTTGGAATTTCGCAAAGTGTAGCAAGTCGGTTATGCACAAGATTTCTGCGGTATGGAAATGCTGCATATCGATCCCGGAGCGGTCACCCGAGGGTAACCACCAGGAAACAAGATCGCTACCTGAGACTAAGTTCTCGGAGAAGGCAGACTACCACCAGTAGCCAATTCCGGGAATCACTTCGAGCTGCTTCTAGGGTTACAGTACGTATTAAAACGGTAGGAAACCGTCTTCACGAGCACTGACTAAAAGAAAGGAAGCCGCTGAGATGTATAGCATTGACATCAGCTTACAGTCGTCAAAGATGTACCTGTGTCCAAGAGTAAATATCATGGAATACAGGTTCACACCATGGATTTTCACAGACGAATCCCGTTTCATTCTTTATCTCAAATCTGATGAGGACACTCGTGGAGGAAGTCCAGTAGACGAATGGAACCACAGTTTGTGCAGTTCGTCTGTCCTCACGAGCGACGGTTAGTTCTTGTCTGGGCAGGAGTGTGTTTTATTGCCCATATTTCCTTGTATGCTTGTCAAGGCAACATCAATGCCCAGTGTACCAAAACAAAATCACTGTGCCCATTGTTTAACGATGCTCTTGTACATGCATTTCGTTTACTCGATGGCAATGCAACTGATCACCGTGCCTGTAGCGTGCTTCAGGAGCTTGAAAAACTTGGGATTGATTCGTTACAGCTGCCCCTGAGGTCTCTTGACCTTAATCCTATTGAGCACAATTGGGACGCTGTACAGCGACCTCTGGACAACCAAGTTTCATACCCCAGTACAGTGGGTGACCTCCCCAACGGATTGCGTGTGATATGGGACGAGCTGCTCTAGACGCCTATCAATAATGTCACTGGAAGTGTGCCTCGACGTTCTTCGACACAGAAGTGGTGTTACCGGATATTGAAATCCAGAGGTACGGACATTCTCCGAATTTACCGTTTTGTCTGTATTACAGGGCTACTTTTTGTATGCAGAAAGTACACAAACAACTGTTTTTGTAAACGTACTTTCTATCATTTGTGTTACGTAGCTTCACTAATGTTATTTCAATGCGTGTTATTGGAGTCAGACCCATACGTTCTTCATTTCATGCAATATCCCTAACTTTTTGTGACCAGTGAATTTTAATTCAGAGCTGTGCCATAAAGGGATCACACACCAACAGTCATTTTACTTCGATCTTCTAACCTAATTTTTTTACCTGAGTTTAGAAAATTACTCTTATTCTTCGTCTGGCAGCATTACATGTTTAATTGTTGCTACCATTTAGATAGGCGCTAAATTTTCCATTCGCGGAGAGTAAAAGCGCAGTATCGCCTGCTTAGACAGGCTCAGTTCTGGAAAACTCCTTTTATTGGACCTCTTATCGGCACTGGGCACTACTCTCTTATCAAAACGGGATGGCAAAAAAAATGAGTAGATTGCCCGTCATCCGTTTGCGTGATGGGCAATCTCTGCTCATCAAAGGGAAATGGGAGAGAAGGAAACTTCTCCATATTTTATTTGATCGTCTGCTTGACAGTGAACATACAAATAGACCGCATATCAAACAGATAACAGCAGACAAAATTTAGCAGAACCGGTTCTTAACGGATTTTTGAGTACTTCGATTATTACATTCTATAAATACCCTCAATGGACAAAAACATTAAAGATACCTACATGATATCGTATTTGTCCTCGAGGCATCGACTCCACCAAATACCGGATGATTTACGGAGGTAATCCTAGCCATTCCTGCTACAGCATTGTCCATAATTTGGCTCGATACGTCGGTCCAGGATTCGTGGATCTGAAGTTCAACCCAATGGCATCCCAGAGATCTTAAACAGGGTTTACATACTAGAGCCTTAGGGTAACTAGATGGTTCTAAACTCAGATAAATGTTCCTAAGGCCTTGCCTCTGTGGTTGCGGCCCGGCGACACTCTTGTTTTAACAGATTATCTGCCGCAGGATGCGCAAAGGCGATCAAATTGTGTACGTGATCAGCCATCAGATGCTGGTAGCACCCAGCGTTAAGGGCCGCTCCATACACACTAAGAGACCTAATATGTCTCATAAGAAGGCTCCTCAAACCATCACAAAGTCAACACCGCCCTGAAGAGAGCCAATCTGGAACAACTGGGCCATGGTCTCATGATGTCGACTTCACATCCGCAGCGTCCTGTCAACTTGGAACAGCTGAAAACGGGATTCGTGTGACCAAGCGACGCCGCGCCACTCTGCGGAGGTCCAGTTTTGATGTTCCCGGCAAAAGGCGAATCGTAATTTCCGCTGACGAGCAGTGAACAGTGGCACACGCGCAAGGCATCGGCTGTCGTAGCTCAGAGTATGTAATGTGCATGGTACCGATCGCTCCCTGACGCTGCTTGATACTGCGACGTTTAACCTGTATGTGATGTGCGCCACCGTTGCTAAATATTCGATTCGGTCTGTACAAGCCGGGATTGTCTACGTTGACTCCAGTTATCTATGGCGTGTGGGCGCTCACTGCTTGTTGTCTGAACGCTGGTACATGCGTCGATGGCAACTTATATTCGCGGAACACACATGATAGGGTTTCCCCCGAGGACTTTGGGCAATAAAATGACCCATCTACCTTGCCTCGAGAATGCGTCCAGGATCACCACGCTTACCCATGTTCGTCTATTGCCATACACTGTTGAGAGGCACTGCTCTCCGCCTACTTATTGCCTGTGTTCGGTTCAAGGCTGTTCTAATCTGCACCCATGTCAGCTGCCAATCACTGATATCTCTAATGTTTTTGTCTACTGAGTGTATAAGCCTGTGTAAATCTGATGGCATAACAAACGGCCTTTGGCGTACAGCACGAGCAAGAGGTTTTCTATCTAATCCTAAGTATTAAGAGTTTCCCAGCTTTTATTCAGAGTAACAGCCCCACATGATAAGTTCCGCACCCACGAAAGGCACATGCATTGTGTTTTGTGGGCAAGAGATTTTGCACACGATGCTGAAGCGCTGCTTTGTATTCCGTTGATTTTGTGCAATCATTAAGTACTGTAGGTGTTACAACGCGAGTAATTCTCATATTAAACCGGGTTTATATATTAGTATTTTAGGGCCCTAAATCTTCTTTACCCTTCCCTTCAGTGAAATTGTCTCGATGAAAGCCAATTTCACATTTATGTTTTCTTATACACTATATTGACAAAAGTCACCGGACACCCTTCAAAAACAAATGAACGGTTCCGCTGCGTTGTTAAGATGCGTGGTACAGCTGCAAACGGTATAAAAACAAGCCTGCAGCTGACAGCGACCATATCGCACTGTGAGGTTGAGTGAAGATGTCGCTGAACTGACTTTGAGAAAGGAAAGATTGTTGGGTGTTATATTAGTGAGTTGTCCATAAGAGAAATCTAGAGGCGCTTAAACATACCCAAGTCAACTGCTTTTGATGTAATGAATAAGTGAAAGACACATGGCGTGCTTGAAGCAGCAAAACGTACCGGCAGACCAAAGAAAATCAGTGATAGAGAACGTCGAAGCCTCAGGAGAGTCGCTACAGCTAATAGACGGAGTACTGCACAAGAACTCAGTGGGACCTTCGGTATGTACACATACCGTTTGCAGCGAACTTCATTCCATGAGTTACCGTGGCCGGGCCGCTGCTCATATGTCTTTCATCTCCACTCGGAATGCTACTCGTCATTTAGCATGGTGTAAAGAACATTTATCGTGGACCGTAGATAAATGGAAACGGGCCATATGGACTGATAAATCCAGATACACGATTTATCAGTCTGATGGCTGTGTGTGGGTATGGCGGCAGCCGGGGAATGCTATCTACAGTTTACTGTTCCGGCGGTCAAGTTTGGAGCTGGCAGTGTACTCGTGTGTAGGTGTTTTTCGTGGTATGGTCTCGGCCCATTGGTTATCGTGGATAAACCTGTTAACCAGCACGTCTGCCTCGATATTCTGGACAATTCTGTTTTACCAACTCTGTGGAAGTACTACGGAACCGAGCCTTGTTGGTACCAACAATATAATGCACCGAACCATAAAGCAAGCACTGTTACGGCGTGGTTTGACGGTAATTCCGTATCGTGTGAGGACTGGCCAGCACAGAGCCCTGATCTAAATCCTCTAGAGCACCTATGGGATGAATGCCGTATAAGAAGTTTATAACCAAGGCCTACAACTAAGCAACAGTTAGCTGCAGAATTATGTACTGAATGGAAGAGCATACCTATCGCTGTGTTCCTAAACCTTGTCGAAAGCATATCTCGAAGGGTCAGTACATGCATTAAGGCCAAAGGACCCACACTGTACTAATGTATGTCAATAAATGCTATTTTGTGTTTCTCTTGTAGCTGTTCGGTGACTTTTGTCAATATAGTGTGTGTCCGTGCAACCCAGACTCTGATAAGCTGTTTGATAATAGCCCAGTTTGTAAAATTTAGAGCTTAAGAACTTTTAGTGTTGAAATTCACAACACATTATCGTGGGAGATCACCCAACGGCAGACAGTTCCAGTTACCTATTCTTCTTAAGAGATTTGTAACCAAAACCAGTGAAATGGAGGGTTTAGGACGATGTCCAAAAGAACCAGCTGATAATACTTACAGGGAAGCTCAATTTCATAACGGTTTCTTAGATTAAAGAACGTGTATTTGTCATGTTGCCCATCAGAGCGCCCTATCAAGCTAAATCCTTTTCTCATTAAGATATCCGGTAAGTTTGCGATTCAGCCGTAGTAACAGGAAAGAAATTTAAGAGCACGGCAGAGGATAACATGAGAAAACGGGATTCAAAAATGTCTGCAAGAAAAAGACAATAAGTATGATCTACGAAAAATCTCGCGTGAAATATGTGTTATACACCTGTAAGGTGACGGAGTCAAGCTCCGAATATTTATTTTCATGTATAGCCTTTTCTGTATCAATTTATTTATTATTTCAAGTGTAATGTAATGCAAATTTTAACGAATGTGGAAGACACGTGGCGAGTTTCTTTTGTTCACCGTATTAGAGAGTGCCGAGCCAGGCATGTGCCTAGCGGCATCCGTTGACCTTGACCTAGACGACTGTGTCTGATGTATCGGTGCAAGGTTACCGCTCCCAGAGAGAGGCGAACTCCACGGAAAAAGGATTCCAGAAGCGCGAGAGGGAGGAAGGATTAGGCTGTAAAAGGGAGCGACACGTTCGCTCAGGATGCTTCTGGTGTTTCGCCTTCGACCTAGTCGGACGGTAACTGGTCCGATATATACGAGGACCGGGAGTTTTCCTTGACGAACGGCGTGTTCGAGTCGGGATTGTAGCTTAGACATCTCGGAGATTTACGTTTTAGCTGATGGAATAGTCAGGTTTTTCGGCGATCAGAGATCGACCGGGATTTGGACGGAAAGACTGTAAGTTAAATGTGGCGGAGGGTCTTCCAAAATATTTCCGAGTTAGTAAAGTGTTCGCCATCTGGAAACCTGTTGGCACGTGGAGATAGCAACTCGAACGGGATTTGTTTCTCGTCTATTAAATTTTGTTAAGTTTAACAGAGACTAGTTGGTGGAGTCACTCGTTGTCTTAGATATTAAGTAATTGCCGACTACACGTTCCAGTATTTCAGCGATCGAGTTCAACTCGACTGGATTCAAAAAAGCCTACGTAGGGACCATTTGGGAGATTCGGAATCAGTAAGGCCTAGTGGCGGATTGAACTCAGCGGTGCCCGACAACACCGCTTTGAAAAAATATATATATATAAGGTATGATCGAAAAATTTCCGTTCGCAGTCGGTAAATTCAGATAGATTTCAGATTTTTAAAATACTTGTCTTAGGCATTAAGACAAGCGTCTTATTGACGAACAAGGTTGAAGATGCCATTGTGGTAGAAGTGTGTTGTCTGTTGCGTACAAAAATCCAACACAGCCATCTTAAAGTCATCGTCCGACTGGAACCTACGTCCTCAGTGTCTTCGTTACGCACAAGTGTGGCACTAGTGGGCGTTAGTTTACGTTTCTGTTTACAGGATGTTTGCAACAATATCTGTGGGACTAAAACACGATTAAAAAATTATTTTTCGGACAAATTATGCTAACTACGAAAACATTTTGTGTGTATATCCATCCTTCCCGAAACAATGCACAATTCGCCTTCACCCCCATGAGCAAATGTTTAATCTGTTTTTCTCGGTATCTCTATTTCTAATTGTTCAGTATAAAAAAATATTTTAACACCAGATACCATTTGCCTTGTGGAACACATGATTTTTGCACTTATGGATTTTTTTGCATTTCAAAGTTCTGTCGCTATGTAGGTACATGTACTTGGAGTGCCACTTTTCCAAAACAAAAAATCAACGCTACCAAAGTTTTGTACTAGTTTTGTACTCTCGAAAGGAAATTTTATACACCACCGGAAGTGGTACTTTTCGGTTCTCTAAAAGTGGCACTCCAAGTACATGCTCGAGAGCCACAAAGGAGAGTCAAAAAGTACCACTTCCGATGGTGTACAAGATTTTCTATCGGGTGTACAGAACTAGGACAACACTCTGGTAGTGTTTATTTTTTATTTTGAAAAGTGGCACTCACGATGTACTTGGAGTGCCACTTTGAGGAAGCCGAAAAGTACCACTTCCGACGATGTACAAAATTTTCTTTTGGGTGTACAAAAATAGTACAAAACTCTGGTAGTATTTATTTTCGATTTTGAAAAAGTGGCACTCCAAGTACATGCTCAAGAGCCACAAAGTAGAGTAAAAAAGTACCACTTCCGGTGGTGTACAAAATTTTGTTTTTTGGTGTACAAAACTAGGACAACACTCTGGCAGTGTTTATTTTCGATTTTGAAAAAATGACACTCACGATGTACTTGGAGTGCCACTTTTAGAGAGCCGAAAAGTACCGATTCCGGTGGTGTACAGAATTTTCTTTCGGGCGCACAAAACTAGTACAAAACTTTGGCAGCGTTGATTTTTTGTTTTGGAAAAGTGGCACTCCCAGTACATGTACCTTAGGCAGGTGGTGTTTCTGTACTTCTCATTGCAGCTGTATCCTCGCATCTAAAACCCTATTGCAAAATTTATTTTTCACTGAAATAAAATTTCAGAATTTCTTTTTTTTTTCAAATTTTCTCCGTTCGCTATAATAGTGGTGTGAAACATTATCTTCTTTCAATAATGTACAACTTCCCAGCAAAAATGCGTAAATGTCCGAAACTTTTTCTCGACATCTCTTCTTCCGGGAGACGTATTAGAAAAAGGATTTTTCCTTAGCATAAACGAAGAATACTTTTGCATATTTTCAAATTTTCCGTTTTCCAAACTTCTTCCTCCTCGGGTACGTAGAGTTATATCATGTTTCCTTCTATATTTCTTCTTTTTACTGTTCTGTTTGAAAATCTATTTGTATCTGATACTTCCGCTATGAGGAACTTTTTATGCACCATTTGTTAATTATTGCAACATACTTTTCAGACGCTGGAGGGAGTAAGTATTTCTATTTCTAAATGTTCTGTCTATTCTAGAAATGATGTTGCTTCTTTATCTTAACCGGTTCTATTGACTTTGAATAACTTTGAAAAAGTTTTTTCGCGTGGGTCAAAAGACGTTCTCCTTACCACTGAAAATTCGGTGTCATCCTCCTTGTTATTTCTTTGGGCTGCTAGGTTGGTTAGCTCTTCCGACTTTTCTGTACCTAATTACGGTACAGGGTTAACAGCGCGCGTACGAATTACACAGTGATTTTTTTTCCTGTATTTCGCGGCCTGGGGATTATATAAAATACTTTTTTTTTCTGAATTTTGCAGCCTTTGGGTTATACTAAAAACAAGAAAGTTGACACCGAATTTTCGGGTGTAATAAGCACGTCTTTTGAATCCGTTGTGACACAAATTAAATTTATCAAAGCTATTCAAAGTCAATGGAACCGGTATGGAAAACAATAGATCTGACCTAAGAAAGAAGATTTTCAATCGGGATTTTAATCCCTCAGATATTGCTGTAAACGGAATCGTGAGCTTACGAACTCTTAGAAACAGAGATATCGACAAAAATAAGATGTGACTTTACGTCCCCTGGTGAGAAAACCATGCATTATTTTAGGAAGAAAGTATTCTCAAAAGGTTTATCCGTATAAGCGGTATCGGTCGAAGAAAAAAAAATTAGTCGAGTTTTCAGGAGCCCAGATTTTGCAACAAGTACTTCAGAAGCAGAAATTAACACATATGACCTCTGGTGGCCAAACTATTTTTTTACAAAAATTAGAAATTATGTGCAAACGATTTCCCATCAGGAACTGTATCCGATGGAGAAGAATTTTTCAAATCGGAGATTTAGAAGCAGAGATATAGGGGGAAACGCAATTTACCGCTACGCCCCCTAGAGGAAAGTCTATGAATTACTTGAAAATTTTGAAATTATGTAAAAAACATGTCACACGGAAAACACTATCCAACAAAGAAGGAATTTTTCAAATCGGACTCCTAGAAGTAGAGATATTGACAAAAATAAGATGTTCATCTACGCCCCCTGGTGTAGAAATCATACACTATTTTAAGAAAAAATGTTTCTAAAAGGTTTGTCGACATGAGTAGAATCGGTCAACAAGCGACGTTTTTTTTAATCGAGAATTTATAAGCTCATATTTTGATGCAAATACAACAGAAGCGGAAATTAAGATTTACGCCCCCTGGTGGCCAAACTATTTTTTTACAAAAATTAGAAATTATGTGCAAACGATTTCCCATCAGGAGCTGTATCCGGTGCAGAAGGAAGTTTTCAAATCGGAGATTTAGAAGCAGAGATATAAGGGGAAACGCAATTTACTTCTACGCCCCCTAGCGGAAAGTCTATGAATTACTTGAAAATTTTGAAATTATATGAAAAACATGTCACACGGAAAACACTATCCAACAAAAAAGGAATTTTTCAAATCGGACTTCTAGAAGTGGAGATATTGACAAAAATAAGATGTACGTCTACGTCCCCTGGCGGAAAAACTGTGGAATATTTTAAAAACAAAATATTCCGAAAAGGTTTATCGATGTGAGTGGCATCAGTCTACGAAAGAATTTTTTAATCGATATATTAGAAGCTACGATTTTATGGCAAATACATCAGAAGCAAAAATTAACACTTACGCCCCCTGGTGGCCAAAGTATTCTTTACCAAAAATTTGAAATTATATGCAAAAGATTTTTCACCCGGAGATGTATCCGCTGAAGAAAAAATTTTCCAAATCGGAGTTTTAGAAGAAGAGTTACCGGGGAAAATGTAGTTTACTTTTACGCCCCGTAGCGGAAAGTCTATGCGTAATTTGAAAAAGTAACTATATCTAAAATACTCTTCAACATAAATGGAATCAAAAGATATAAATTTTTTTTCAATCGGATGTTTAGAAACAAATATGTGGAATAAAACGTATTTTTGAATTCGACATCATCTGCATTTACGCCCTCTACCGGTGAAATTGTACATCGTAAAAAAAAACGAAATAAAGGATCATCATTTGCGTATTTCAAGCTTCCCAATGCAAAAATAAGTTTTCAAATCGGACTAATAGTTGCTGAGATATCGTGGGTACAGACGGACAAACCGATAACAGAAGCACGATCTTCTTTTACAAAAGACGTGCTAAAAATACTGTCTGTAAAATCAGAAGAGTGTTGGTATTTTAGAAAGACTGTTCGCTTCAATTGGTATAAGGCGTTTATTAAATAAGCACTGTTTAAAATATCAGGTAACCACAAAAGTATTTGCTGTTTTTCGAGGGAGCAAAAGAAACACCCTGTAATAAATGAATTTGCGGATAGACGGCGTTCCACGCCCGGTCTATCCTCAGCTGAAATCCCAAGATGCCCTGCGCATACGAATCAGACGAGTAAGCAGTTTAGTAGTGGAAAGACGTGCAATTAAAAGGGCAGTATCAGTGGAGATTATTCGTGACTGTTTGTGTAATACGAATTTAAACTAGGTTTATCTGCTGCAGAAACAACTCGTAGGATTTGCTTAGCATTCTAGGCAGATATGTGAAGGAACGCACAACTTCGAATCGGTTTCGAAATTTCCGAGACGGAGATGAGTCCTTCAAGACAAGTCCCGGAGTGGTCGTTCTGTCAACCTTGACTCAGAAGCTCTGAAAGTTTCTATTGAGCAGGACAGTAGCCAAACATACCAGAAACTAGTCCAATCATTTAGTGTTAGTGATGAAACGGCCTGAAGATATCTGCATGTAATATGCAAGGCACACATATTGCCTAAGTGGGTCCCCCACGAAATATTTGCAGTGAACAGACAGCAACATATCTCAGCTGGTATTGCATTACTGTCTCGCTATGATAAGGAACCATTTTTGGATAAGGTACTCACATGTGATGAGAAGTGGGTTCAGTACAGTACTTCAAAATGTTCTAGACATTGGTTGTCCACAAGTGACTCAATTTCTCACACAACAAAAACAGCACTGCATCCGCATAAAGTTGTGCTGCGCGTAACGTGGACAGCAGGTGATGTTGTTCATTACGAATTCTTGCAACGCTGCTAAACAGCCACCACTGCAGTGTACTCTGAACAACTGAAACGTGAGCAGGAGGACTTGAAAAAGAAGGAAAAAGCACTGGTCAACAGAAAGTTAATTCTGCTGCTTCAAGATAACGCCCGTTGCCACTCCGTTTCATTTACCAGAAACACTTTCAAAGAACTTGGGTGGGAGCTTTTATACCATCCACCTTACTCACCAGACATCTCTCCATCAGACTACCACTTGTTTCTTTCACTCGACAATCATTTGTGTGGTTAGGACTTCTCCAACTTTGATGAGGTGCGCGCTACACTCAAAAACCTTTTCTCTTCCCATCATCCTGCATTTCTTCTCAAGGGTATATATAAGTTGTTAACACGTTGGCAGAACGTTGTTGATACCCATTGTAATTATTTTGATGAATAAATTGCTTTTCTACTGCGTATGTGTTATACCATACTGTGTCTCAGTCTCCGGAAACGGCAAATACTTTTGTGGTTACCTCAAATATAATGGAGTGACTAAAGTACAGGTAGCATACACACGCAACTGCAAAAACAGGGGGTGATCATAGTACGAACAGCTTGAACACATCTCTAGAAAACAAAAGCACTATCGTTGTTAGAACCTTCATGGGTTTTTGGCGTTTTCTTGTTTAAGAATGTATTTCAGCTACGCTGTAATGCTTTCCAATTTTTTTCTCTGTATTCCTGCCCTCAAGAGTTCCACTCGCGTCTTGTCAGTACTTTGCTATTTTACCACATTTACGGTGTATGTGCTATGATGAAGCATTGTTTCATACAGCAGTGTATCATTACATGTATGTTAATACCTCAGCTGAAATATATTCTATTTTTCCGCTTCCTTTCTTTCACCTCTTACTTTGAGTTTTGTTTAGTAGTTTAGGAAAAACGAATAGCTGAGACAAATGAAAAATATACCTCACTTCCACTCTAAAGAGCACCTCAGTGATAGAAACACAGAAAATGTCTTTCCTCCGATTGAATGTTCTTTCTTTAAAGTGTTAATACTTCACATGCTGAACGTATAATGCGTAGAGAGTTGAATTAAGTTTCATGGAAATTCACTGATTACTTCTACCAAATGAATGGGTAACCAGGAACTTAACTTAATGCAAAAAGAAAAGGATCTTAATGTCAAGAAACATCGATTGTAACAGAGCAATCGGACGAAACGGAGCTGTTTGAGGGCACAGAGAAGGTTTCGGTATGGATTATGTAGGAAGCAACTCTTTATGGAGAGATCATTAGCATGTGCGCTGTTACAATCGTGAATGACGTCACTTCCTATTAAAGAAAGGGAGACGACGTTCTTAATTTCAGAGCCCATCATTGTACCTTCCTGCGCTTACACACCATTAAAATGCTTCAAAATCCCGGTTCAAAAGTTCTTGTCAGGAAAGGCTGCTTTCACCTTTTCACACACGTTTTCTAATGCTAACTTATATGCAGAATGCTTGAAATTTTTATTTCCCGCATTTCTTCTTTGCGTGGTTCTTTGTAAAAACATACTGGAGAATAAGAAGATACACGTGGCATAAAAGATTGGGCAAAACCTAAGTCACAAACATAAAAGTTGATATTTCAACAAAAGGATTAGCTCTAACTTAAGGAAATTCTGCTAGGTGTCCTCTAATAAAATACAGGCGTTCCAAGTAGCGGGTTGTTACAGCAAAACGATTGAATTTCTGTCAGAATTCCGTGCTGTGAGGTAAAGCGGCAACACCGCTTCTAATGGCACGTGTTGGTGGACAGCCCACACGTGCTGTTAGTTGAGCTAGGAAATGGTGCCCGACAAGGTGCACATTCGTCACTGTCTGTTATTTATATAAAAGAGTGGGAAAAAATTGACAGTACGTAAATGATGAATATTTATATTTAATTTTGTGAAAATCGGAAAAGAAGCACGAGAGTGGATTTCTTTGTAATACGTCGTGAAGCTGTAGGTCCACGTCTTTGTCGTGAGTGGTATGTGAAGATAAGAAATGGTGATTGCAGGTTGGAGGACAAGCATCGTAACGGACAGAAGAACGAGATGTGCTGCGCTGATTTTTACCGCTCTTCTGGGCAAAGATGCCATCCAGTCGATTACAAAGCTAGTAATAGAGTATGATATGGATCATTTGACAATGGTGTGACGAAGATAGAATCATCGCTCCGAAACCAGTAGTCCAAACCGATTAAACTACGCTGACAGAATGTTTTTTTGTTGTTGTTGTTACGTGCTCTAAGAAGACAAGAAAGAAAAAAATGAAAAAAAAAAAAAGAGTGGGAAAAAAATTGACAGTACATAAATGATGAACATAGACTGTAACAACAGGGAACACAAGGGAAAAGGCCAAAATGGCCTGACATAGCTCTATACTCCCTGTAGAAAAAACAAATGAAACAACAGATATCCACATAAAGTCAGACAATCAGAAGACATTTTGCCAATCTTTTACATTTTTTTTTAATTATTGAAGAAGATAGAGTTTGATTTTTGTTTTAAATTTAAATTTTTTTAGTCCGGTTGCTAGGTAAAGAATTCCAGTATTAAGGGCATCTGTAATTTAGAGTAAGTTTAATTGATTCCGTTTTTGGAAAAAACGGTTGTAATTATAGTTTATTCCTTGTTTAATACGAATGTGCATGTGTATTAAGAAATATGAGATCTGAATATAAATTATATTTATTTCGTTGGAACATAATTTTACCATGATTAAAATAGTATAGTTGAGTAATAGTAAGTATATTATATTTATTAGGATATGCGTTTGTTCTAAAATTTATTAAAGGTCGAGTATTAGGATGTGATTTGAGATCAATTAGTTTAATAAATTTATTTTGTTGAATTTATAATTTATTAATATTGTATTGTGCCGTTTGACCCCATGATAGTATGCAGGAATTAATATGAGTTTGAAATAGTGTGTAATAGAACGAGATCAATGTGATTTGTAGTCTCGTGCATTATCTCTGAAGTAGGTCACATCATTCTTTTTTTCTTTCTTTTTTTTAAGAGAAGAAGGAATTTTTATTAATTCTACACAATGTGTGGAACAAACGTCACACATTTTTGTCAGAGAACTCAACGGCCAGTCGATCCATTATCCACAATCGGGCGCCAATGTGAAGACATAAATTTGTCAGTGACGGAGATCGAAATCTCTCCTCCTCGCTCCGTAGTCATTTGCACTAACAGACTAAACCACACCGGCAGAATGTATTGCTACAGATTTCTCGTCTTGATACGTGCTTCACTTCTGCAGTACGTCATAGCTGCCCTTAGAGGAAGTTAACAAGAACGATGACACCGAATTTTCGGGTGGAATAAGCACGTCTTTTGAATCCGTTCTGACGCAAATTAAATTTATCAAAGCTGTTCAAAGTCAACGGAACCGGTATGGTAAACAATAGTATCTAACGGAAGAAAGAAGTTTTTTTCAATCGGGTGTTTAATCCCTCAGATATTGCTGTAAACGGAATCGTGAGATTACGCCCTCTGGTTTCGGACTTGTGCGTTAAGAAAAACAGGAATTTATATGAGAAACATTTCGCACCGGAAACGCTCTCCAACGCGTAAATAATTTTTCAAATTGGACTCTTAGAAACAGAGATATCTACAAAAAATAACATGTGACTTTACGTCCCCTGGAGGGGGGGACCATGCATTAGTTTAGGAAGAAAGTGTTCTCAAAAGGTTTTTCCATATGAGCAGTATCAGAGTAAGAATAAAACAATTTTGTCGAGTTTTCAGAAGACCAGATTTTGCTACAAATACATCAGAAGCATAAATTAACACTCATTCCCCCTGGTGGCCAAACCATTCTTTACCAAACATTAGAAATTATGTGAAAAATATTTTCCATCCGGTCTTGTATGCGATACAGCAAGAATTTTTCGAATCGGAGTTTTAGAAGCAGAAATAACGCAGAAAACGAAATTTACCTTTGTGCTCCCTAGTGGAAAGTCTATGAATTACTTGAAAAATTGTGAAATTATATGAAAAACATATCACACTGGAAACACTATCCAACAAAGAAGGAATTTTTCAAATCGGACTCCTAGAAGTAGAGATATCGACAAAAATAGGATATACATCCACGCTCCTGTCGTAGAAACCATGCATTATTTTAAGACATTTTTTCTAAAAGGTTTGTTGACATGAGTAGTATCGGTTATAACGAAGTAAATTTTTCCGTCATTTTTATCCGCGACGGGGTTCGAACCCGGATCCCCTCATTCCGGAGTAAGTGACTCTACCAATTGAGCTACGCGGACGTTTTATTCTGATTCCTATCTGCCTTTCTGTCGTGTGCGTCCTTCTGGCAGGTACATCACATCTCCTGGTACGTTACACGGTCTACACACGACGTTTTTTTCAACCGAGAATTTAGAAGCTTATATTTTGTTGCAAATAGATCAGAAGCGGAAATTAAGATTTAAGTTCGCTGGTGGCCAAACCAATTTTTTTACAAAAATTAGAAATTATGTGCGAAGGATTTCCCATCGGGAGCTGTATCCGGTGCAGAAAGAATTTTTCAAATCGGATATTTAGAAGCAGAGATATAGGGCGAAACGAAATTTACTTTTACGCCCCCTAGCGGGAAGTCTGTGAATTACTTGAAAATTTTGAAATTATATGAAAAACATGTCACACCAAAAACATTATCCAACATAGAAGGAATTTTTCAAATCGGACTTCTATAAGTAGAGATATTGACAAAAATATAATATACATCTACGCCCCTGGCGGAGAAACTATGAAATATTTTAAGAAGAAAATATTCCGAAAAGGTTTATCGATGTCAGTGGCATCAGTCCATGAAATAAGTTTTTCAATCGATATTTTAGAAGCTCAGATTTTATGGCAAATACATCAAAAGCAAAAATTAACACTTACGCGCCCTGGTGGCTAAAGTATTCTTTACAAAAAATTTGAAATTATATGCAAAATATTTTCCATTAGGAGGTGTTTTCGCTGAAGAAAACATTTTTCAAATCGGAGCATTAGAAGAAGAGTTATCGGGAAAAATGTAATTTACTTTTACGCCCGCTAGCAGAAAATCTATGCGTAATTTGAAAAAAATAACTATAAATAAAATACTCTTCGACATAAATGAAATTGAAAAATAAAAGAATTTTTTCAATCGGATGTTTAGAAACAAATATGTGGAATAAAACATAATTTTGAATTCGACATCATCTGCATTTACGCTCTCTAGCGGCGAAATTGTACATCGTAAAAATAAACGAAATGAAGGATCATCATTCGCATATTTTAAGCTTCCCAACGCAAAAAGAATTTTTTAAATCGCACTAATAGTTCCAGAGATATCGTGGATACAGACGGACGGACGGAGAAACCGGTAACATAAGCACGATCTTTTTTTACAAAAGACGTGCTAAAAACTCGAGGTGTTAGTAAATACTGTGTCTGTTAGTAACGAGTTCCGTGTTACACAGCTTATCTGAGATTCAAATAACCATACTACTTTGTGCTTTTTTTCAGTGGTGAATTTATTTTCCTACGGATCCAATTCAAGCAGGTAGCCAATATTGCCCTAATATTTTACCTTTTCTTTAGATTTCAATAACATTTTGTATCAGATAGTATTCTTAAGAACTCAGTGCGTGCCTCTGTGTGAAGATCCTTAATTTAAATCGTTGATAAGAGCTCCATTTAGCGGAAAAGCTGTGCATCGCTGAAATGCAGAAGTAAATGAATTTTAATCCTGATGATTGTCCCAACAAGACGCACAAAAAAAAAAAAGGAAAAAAAAAAGCCCATTCTTAATTGCGCAAGCGGGGATTTCGAACCTAAATGAATTCAGCCACCATTCTTCTGTGAATGAATGTTTGAATTTGCGGCGATCTCTATTTATAACACTTTCATGGAGAAAAGGATAAATGCTGTGAATTAGGAGGTGACTATAACACTAGTTGCTTGCCGCAAGTAGATTTCATTTCTTAGTAGGTTGTGATGTACTACAGAGGTGAAAACAGGTGTCAAGACGACAAATCTGCAGCGAGACATTCTTTCCACGTAGCTCAGTTGGGAGAACGACTTACTCCGGAGTTAGGGGACACGATTCAATGGCCGGCGTGGACACGGATTCAATGGCCGGCGTGGACACGGGTTCAATGCCCGGCGTGGACAAACTTGTATTTTCACATTGGCCCCCGATTGTGGGAAATGGATCCACTCGCCGTTGGGTTCTTCGAAAAATGTGTGATATTTGTTCCACACATTGTTTGGAATTAATGAAAAGAATCCTACTTCGCTTCAAAGCAAAACAAAAATTAAGAGGGAGACGATGTGACGTACTACAGAGGTGAAAACATGTGTCAAGACGATATATCAGCAGCGCGACATTCTGTCACCCTAGCTCAGTTGAGAAAGCAACTTACTAAGTCTCTCTCGCAACTGAGTTATGCGGACAGAATGTCTCGCAGCTGATAGGTTGTGTAGACACATTTGTTTTCTCCTCTGTAGTACGTCACAATATATTTTGTAAAAAAAAAGTACGTCCATATACTATTTTAGCACTTGTCCGTCTGTCTGTCCGTTCGTCTGTGGACACCAAATCCTTGCAACTATTTGTCCGATTTGAAAAATTCTTGTTGCATTTGAAAGCTTAGATAGAGAGAACAACGATATTTGCTTTCCAGTTTCTTTGAGATTCGTGGCGTCGCCGCTAGAGGGCATAAATACAAATACTACCGAACTGAAAATATATTTTACTCCATATATTTTCTTCTAAATATCTGATTGAAAAAATTATTCCTTCCTTTCGATGCCATTTCTAACGGACTATTTCAAGCACAATTTCTTTTTCAAGTAGTGCATAGAATTTCCGCTAGGCGGCGCAAACGTAAATTTCGTTTTCCCCGAGAACTATGCTTCTAAAACTCCGATTTGGGAAAATTCTTCCTGCATTGAAAACAGCTTCTCACGCGGAATGTTTTGTATATAAGTTTTAATTTTTGTTAAAAAATGGTTTATGCACCGGGGACGTAAGTTCTTATTTCTGTTTTCTGATGTATTTGCAGCAAAATCTGAACTTCTGAAAAAATCTATTGAAAAAATTCTTCTTTGGACCGATAATGCTCAACCATTTGAGAATACCTCTCGCTTAAAATAGTGCATAGTTTTTCCACCAGGCGGCGTAGATGCATATCTTGTTTTTTATGTTGATATTTCTGCTTCTAAGAGTCCGATTCGATTAAATTCTTTCTTTATCGAGAGCGTTTCTAATGCTCAATGTTCTCCATATGATTTCATATATTTCTTAAAGCACAAGTTGGCCGCTAGAGTGCATAAGCTCACGTTTTCGTTTATATCATGTTTCCAGCCGTATATGCGGGACTGAAAACCCTACTGAAAAAAATTCGGTGAGATGCTACCAACGAGGAAATAATTTAGTGTATATTTCCTTACCAAAATAATGCACAGTTTCACCGCCAGGTAGCGTGAATGTTAAATCTGGATTTCTCGATATCTATGCTTCCAGATCTGCGATTTGAAAGAAATCTTCTAACGCCGGATATCATTTATCTTGTGGAATACTTTAGATTTCTATACGAGGAGTTTTTTGTAGTTCAAAGTTCTGACGCTAGGTGGTGTTTGTGTGTTTCTGTTTAAAGCTGTAATTTCGGTTCATAAAAGCTTACTGAGAATTTTTTTTTACCCTGTGACATTTGCTACAATTAAGATGGGAGAAATTATCTTCTTTAAATAATTCACAGATTTCTGATATACGCAAGTTCAGCCATTGTGTCCACCGGATTCGAAGAGAGTGTATATGCTCGCCTTAGAAGAAAGTGCAAGGATGAATATTTTTGGTTGAGTGGGTGATACGAGTCGAACGGGATTAACGTGGTGATAGAGTTAGGTTTCCGGTATACTGAGATATGATCCGTCGAAGATAGTATTCAGTCACCTTTCCCCCCCCCCCCAGTCACCTTTTTTAACTACTCAGTCACCTTTCCCCCTCCCCCCAGTTACCTTTTTTAACTACTCAGTCACCTTTTCCTTCTCGAGTTCAACTCTGGCTTTATCTCTGATCGACTCTTTGTCGTCCTCCATATCCTTTTTTGATGGCCTCAATGGACGTTGTGTCCGTTTTCTCCGACGTCACCGTCTCGAATGTGCGCAATATCATTGAAAATAAACTTGGGTCTTTGGATTACTCTCCCGCTGAAATTCAGGCCATTATGAGTGCTCTACACAAACGAACACATTTTCGTTTCAACGGTACAACCTATCGCCAAACCGACTACACACCGATTGGGTCACCTCTTTCCGGTATCCTTGCTGAAATCCTCTTACAATCCCTTGAAAACGAATTGATTCCTTTAGCAGAAATTCAACCATTGATTTGTCTTCGCTACGTTGATGACATCCTGTTAATCTGGACATCAACCTTCGATACCTTAAACAGTTTTGTCGAACGTCAAGCATTCAAATACGCAACTATAAATTTTACGTTGTAACATGAGAGAGATTATGACCTTCCATATCTGGACTTCATTCTTCGCAGAAATCCCGTCACAAATAAAGTCTTATTCAGTATACCGGATATCAAACTCTACTACCACGTTAATCCCGTTCGACTCGTATCACCCACTCAACCAAAAATATTCATTCTTGCTCTTTTTCCTAAGAAGAGCATATACGCACTCTTCGAATCCTGTGAATTCACAGATTTTCCGCTAGGGCGACTAATCGTCAAAACCTTTTTTCGCTATCTCTGTTTCTGGGAGACCAGTTCTTTTTCCTTAGCATAGCTTTTGACATAAATAATACTTTTCGCATATTTTCGGCTTTTGCATTATGCAAAAATCTTCTGTTAAAAGACGTAGAGTTATATCATGTTTCCTTCTAAATTTCTTCGTTTAACTGTTCGATTTGAAAATCTGTTAGTCTCTGAAATCTTACTTCTGCTATGGGAAACTTTTTGTGCTGCATTTGTTAATTTTCGTAACATGCATTTTAGCCGCCAGTGGTTGCAAATAGCTCTTTCTATATCTAGGCCAGTGTTTCTCAAAGTGTGGTCCGCGGCGGCTTATCAAGTGGTCAGCAGGAAGTGATGGCAAGTAGCTATTTCTATCTCTAGACCAATGTTCCTCAAAGTGTGGTCCGCGGCGGCTTATCAAGTGGTCAGCAGGAAGTGATGGCAAGTAGCTATTTCTATCTCTAGACCAATGTTCCTCAAAGTGTGGTCCGCCGCGGCTTATCAAGTGGTCCGCAGGAAATTAAAAAAAAAATTAATGAAGAATGTGAAAATCCCTCTTCTTACATTTTGAGAGTATGCTCGACCCGAATATCCAGAGCTGCCAGATGAGCCATTAATCATTTTCCTTGCAACTGTGATTTTCGGTTTTTGGATTTACTTGAAATTAAGAGCAAGAAAAGAAATAAATTTGATATGGAAGCTACTTTTCTACTTAAACTATCGCTCATCTAACCGGATTTAGGTAGCTTGGTAAAAGATCGTAAGCAGCAGCATCCTTCTCATTGATGCTATGATTATTATTGTATTTATTATTTTTGTTATTAATTACTGAATGTTTACGCGTGAACTTTCAGAAAAGTATTAAAATCAAAAGAGAAAATCAAAGTATAGTTGTCCACATCACATTTTGCATATGATGTAAGTAACTTGAATTGTATATATATTTTTTTTTGCTGGGCTCATGGACGTGGCTTGAATTTAGGTTTAGGGGGGGGCGATTTTCGGAGACGGTTAAACTAATTTCCCCTAAATATTACCTGTTATAAATCTTACTTTTTGGCGTTTCAAGGAGCGTTCTGAACCTCGCAACACCCCCTCCTCCCCTGACTACGCCCATGCTGTGACTACATTGCCAATTACTTAATTAAGTGAATGATACCTTTTCGTTATACAACTGACAAAATAAAATCATAACTCACCAAACTCTTTCTTTCTTTATGAAATATAAGTACTCTAAAAATTACTTTGTTTCAGATAGAGTTGGCAGCTGACCAGTATTTTAAGCACGTGGCCGGAATTTTTGGCGACATTCTACCTTAGGCCGGTGGCAATTGCTTACCGGCCCTATTTGGGGACGGTATTATTTTCGAGTAAAAACCAGCTGAAAACTTGCTGAAAAAAGGTAAAAATTTACCAAAAGATGTTCAAATTAACTAAAAACTACATTTCAAGGGAGGAGGGGGTAAATCGAGCTGGAGCTCATAAGCCCGTCAATAAATCACATAAATCAGGGGGTGCTTTGGTTGTGTCTTTCCTTGGAGCGGGGTGGAGAGTCATCACTCACCGACCGATTAGAGCGTCCGGTAGGTCCAAATATTATTAACTAGGGTTGGCAACCTCAATTTCAGACAATATATTTTATATATATACATATATGTTTCTCAATTTCAAATTTCTCCCAGGGAAGTTCCCCTATCTCCCCCGCTTGGTGGTCCGCGATAAGTAAAGAAATTATTAAAGTGCTCCATGAGAGATCAAAGTTTGAGAAACACTGCTGTAGATGATTTATCGCTTGTAGAAATCCGGTTAATTTTTTCCAGCCAGTTTCATTGGCTTAGAGCAACTTTGATAAATTTTATTCACGTCGGAAAGGATTCAAAAAGCATGCTCATTACATTCGATAATTTGGTGTCATTTCTCTTGTTTGCCCATAAAGTTTTCGAAAGCACAAGAGTTGTGAAAACGGGAATGATTGCCCAGTGGCAAGTAGGTTTCTTTTTTTGTTTGTTTGTTTTAGGAATAGTTCTCATCAAATTCCTCACAACATTATTATTTTGTAACAATCTTTAAACTTTTTCTTCTCATAGAATACTCTAGGACAAGCCGCCAACGGTAGCCGCGTACAGTTGGCAAATTTTGAGCAAAGCTATTGCAAACTTAAGCTCATTAAGGCATCTATTATAATAAATTAAAAAAAAACGAATTAAAAAATTTATGACTTCCAGAACAAAAGTACGAAACATTCAAAAACCAGAAATGCCTAAAATTTATCTTGAACTACTTTCCTTCAAGCTTTCAAGTTGGCTGTGATCAGGCTGCATTTAAACAAAGCGGAAAGACACACTCAGATCGGGAACCACGTTTTCCATTTTGTATCAAGAAAGACACACACACACACACACACAAACATACACACACTTCATTTCATTATTATATAGATTAAGCAAGTGCTGAGGTAACAGACGCAGTCTTTCGGTTTCTTCGGTTTTCAATTCAAACGATTTTTAAATTAATGTTGGTGAGCCGACTTTCGTGAAACGGTGCAAGTAAAAGGCCATCAAGTTTTAATTGAAATTCCTCAATAACACGGAATTTGGGGAATCGAAAGGAGTCAAAACCTGACCATGGACGATGTCCAATCGCATGCTAAAAATCACGGTCATCGGATGTGTCATGTCGTAGCAATTCCCGAACAACTAATTGTCCCCAGTCTCGTATAGATAGCGGATTTTTTCAATTATTATTAAAATTGGTCAGTCTTTTAATGGTCATTTTTTTATACGACACGACCAATCGCCATGATACCAACCCCATGTCACTCACCATGTCTTTCCCTTTCTCTGTGGAAAGTGTCACGGCGATCGGCTGAAGATCTTTGGAGGAGTTAGGTAAAAAACGACCCCTTCTCAAAACCCAGAAAACCCCCTAAACATGCAAGATTTTGGACGATTATTTCTCAATGACAAGGCATTTCGGAAATCGATAGGCGTTAAAACCTGACCATGGACGATGTCCAATCGCATGCCGAAAATCCCGGTGATCGGATGTGTCATCTCGTACCTATGCTCGAACAACTAATTGTCTCGTAAAGAGAGCTCCGTTCAATTATTAGCAATTCCTTCACTGGCTAGCATTGAAACAGTGCGATTAAAATCTCAGAAGTGCTACTTTTAATAGCACGAGCACATTTGGTCTTCATCAGTTTGCATGGATTTAGTGGAATTTACATGAGCCTTAAGTACTTTGTTAATTCCCTGTTTCTCACTAGAAATATTCTTAGAGAGCAGAATAGCATTTCCGTTGAAATCTTTCATGTGGCCTCTCAACTGGTATTGCATGCCTTCGATTGGCTATAAAAATGTTTTGCCTCAATACATGCGTAGTTTATTCTTTTATGTAAAAAAAAAAAAAAGAAAACAAAGGGAAAAGTATTAAAACCTTTTCTTGTTGAAGCGCTATTCCCAAAATAACCATTGTTATCCGTCCACATATTTGATCTTTTTGCTGCCAGAAATTGTATCATAGGTGGAGGAGAGAACGGCAATGTTCGTGGATGCCTGCGGGATAGTTAAGTGCAGAATCTTCTGCGAGAATAGCCTCGAGGGAATTCATTCCTTTACACACTGAGAGAACAACTGCTAGAAATTTCTGTTGCATCGTCGTTCATAAATGTTTATGATCTTTCATCCTACACTGCCTCTTGTGATAAAACCCTTGCTTTGTCCCAGAAGTTTACTTATGCAATTCTTTTTCATTCTTTTTTTTTATTTTTTTATGCGAAACCCAGAGATGAGATGAATACCTGAAATATTATTTGTCTTTAGGAACTGCACTTGTTTTATAGAATTAAGCAATTTGTATGCCGCTGTTACCTTTATTTTCACAATTTCGACTCTTCGTTAGGACTGTCTGTAACGAAACCGTAAACAAAAGTGGCATAAATATACATCCGCGCATACAGGGTCGTAAATAAATTATGAACCCATTGAGAGATATCAAACTATACTAACTTATCCTACTAACTCCTCACAAAAAAATATTTCACCATTTTCTTTAATTAACCCAGTAGAAAAAACATTAGAGGTAAAGGTGATGGGCAATTTGTGACGTATACTGTAATTTAACCTTCCTTTTTAGTTTCTCTGTCTATGTAAATTTGAGTTCTTTCTCCTTGGAATTTTTTCAAACTTAACGTGATATCTTGAGAACCGTTGAAACATAAGCGTCTAAGCACGATACACTATACTAAAACTTACGATGAAAATAAAATTTAATTACAGATAAAATACATCGACAAACGTAAGATATTTTGGGTCCCGCCAGCAGGTACCCATCTTCAGGCGCAATGAGATAACCACATGGCCGAGGCAGCTTATAAACACAGTAGCAAACAATAAGGGATCACGCATGTCAGTACTCACGTGCTGTACAGCGGATGCGCAAACTGAAAAACAAGGCGCAACATCGTAAAGAAGAATGAGGAGCACTGCAATTAATTTATGAGCAAAGTTTTCCATGGTTGGGGATAGTCCTTGGTTTTTCATCGTCACAACAGGAACCAGAAAGTTTCCCGATGAAAAGTCTTTCTGAAAGTTTATCGATGAAAAGGCTTTATTACTCACAGAAAGCCTTTTCATCGATAAACGTTCTGGTTCTTGTTGTAATGATGAACAACAAGGGACTATCCCCAACCATGGAAAACCTTGCTCAAAAATTGACTGTAGTACTCCTCTTTCTTCTTTACGATATTGCGCTTTGTGTTTCGGTTTGGACATGCGCTCTACATCACGTGAGTACTGACTATGCGCCGTCCATTATTGTTTGCTACTGTGTTTATAAGCTGCCTCGGCCATGTGATTTTCTCATTGCGTCTGAAGATGGGTACCTGCTGGCGGGACCCAAAAGATCTTACGTTTTTCAATGCATTTCATCTGTAACTAGCGGAGATACCCGGCGTTACCCAGGATAGACATAAAGTTTGTTTTCAAGTAACTATGTAAATCACACTATAAAACAAAATCCTACCATGATGAACAACGCTCAAGTCGGGCCTCACGCTGTTCCAAGGTCTCTGCAGCCCTAGATACACTGGCTCTTTCTCGCTGATCCATAAGTCTTCGATCACGTTGTTCGGTTGTCTCACTCTCTCGAAGTAATTTTAATTTCTTTGCTTTCGGCTGAACTTGTCCGACGGGTTTGCGTTTTTTTAAGGCATTTCACCACACTTGATGAAAATCTTATTACAAAAAACACAATTTATAATGGCTGTTCTGAACCCTAAAAACTCGAAATAGCAAACATGCACATTAATGCATTTCCTGCACTCCGCATTTAGCTTTCTAGAGTGTAGATATACAACTTGATCACACCCAACGTGAAAGAAAGTAGTTCACAATAATATACGAAATAGTTTTTACTAATCTCGAAAACTAAACCGATTCGGATAATTCTTTCACCGTTGGGAAGCTTTCCGGAGGACATAGGCTATTTCGTTTATTTATTATTTATTTTTATTACTTTTTTATTATTTTTTATTATTTTTGGCTGTACTACCGAATAACATCGCTTTCAAGTAGTTTCCAATTTCCCATGTATCGTTCCGCTTTGTTTACATACAACCTGATCACACCCAATGTGAAAGAAAGTAGTTCACGATAATACACGGAATTTTTTTACTAATCTCGAAAACTAAACCCATTCGGATAATTCTTTCACCGTTGGGAAGCTTACTTCTTTCCGGTAGACATAGGCTATTTCGTTTATTTTTTATTATTTTGGCTGTACTACTGAATCAGAACACTTTCAAGTCGTTCCCAATTTCCCATGTGTCGTTCCGCTTAACTTCAACTTAACCTTGATGCTATTTGAGAGGACCACGCCTATTGGTGGGAATCTGTAGCTCCACACATATTGGAGACTCCTGCGCTAATTGTTAGGAGTCTAATGAAAACTAATCCTTACAAAGAAAATGCCATGGTAACATAAACAAAAAAAAAAAAAATACTTATGACAATATGTTCCGCCGGTGGGTGGTGTTTTTCAAAATCGGACTCTTCCCCGTATGCCTGAACCGCGGAAGCTTGCGAGGAGTGAGGCGTAACCTGACGAACATTGCTCCGACACGCGGAGTAAAGCCGCAGTAGCCGACTTGCATCTAGTCTGTAGATGGCCCCGTAAAAAACACATTCGACCCCCTCAGGGATGGAATTTCTAAAAATCGTTCCGCCTGTTTTTTAATTTGCGTGATGATGAGTATGTATGCCAATTTTGGTGCAAATCCATCAAACCGTTTATGCGGAACAAATATACAAGCTTTTATTTTTATATAGAGAGAGATTAAATTTTATTTTCATCGTAAATTTTAGCAGTGTATATGTGTCCATTTCAGCCTTCTCATGTGTGCCCATTTTCAGCCTTCGTTGACTGGACTATATGTTAAATATGGTGCGGTGAATTCAAAATTCAAACAACGCCAACTCCGTTTTCCATTTTCAAAATTCCGGCCCTCGTCTGCCTTTCAGTTTCCGGAAGGTTGTCCTATCATAACACAGTGGGCGATACCATCGACCTTTTACGTCACTAGAACTTGTTTTCTGGTGCCAGTATTATATCTGCTTAATATATTATCCGTGGAAGGGAGATGGTACGCTTCTCAAATGGTGTCTTTTCGTCTTCCTCTGATAACACAAAAACAGGGGTTCTTTCTCATTATCGCATTTCCTTATGTTCGCACGATTTCGATTTCTTTTCCGCTTCTTTAAAAAAGATTCGTACTTTTAAAGCGCTTCCGTCGTTATTTCTCTTAGCTAAACAATTCTAAATTTTCTTCAAGATGAGCAAAATATTTGAGAAAAATCTCAAATAACGTATTCCAGTAAATACGTTTACGAGCATCCAGTGCGTTTCCATACCGAAGAAGAAAATTATTTTAGACTTTGCCAGTTTTAATCTGTTTAAACATTCGTGAAGCTGCATATTTTTAAATCCCTGGGCAAATCGTGAGCGAAAGTATTAAAGAATTATTTACATGAAGAATTTTAATGTCTCTTGCAGTGTGGAAATTTCTTTTCAACATTTTGTAATTTCTTCTTTTCATCGCAGCGCTTCAAGAAACAGTGGTGAACAACACCGTTGTCACATCGTGTTAGCATGAATATTATTACATGAAGACAAACAGACACCAGAATATCATCAACGCTACTAAATAATACATAACGAAAGTTTTTCGCTTTATATTATTTCCTTTGTAAAAATATGCGGTTATTTTTTTTAAAGAACCTGTTTCCGTGAAATATGAATTTATGTTAACCCATAAAGAAATCATTTCTACGTTTTCCATTACTGAGGCATGAAATTTTAATGTTAATGAATAATGTCCGAAAACATTAAGTTATTTTTATGAATATATTTATATGAATACATAGCTTGGAGAAGTCACTTGAGATTTACGGAAACGCTGCTACATGCGGTTAGGTAATAAGCTGTGGAAAATTAAAGCCTCTATACTAAAGTGAAAAGTAAAGCTGATTCCCATTCTCTCCTCAACTTTACATTATATCTTTCAATACAAATTACTCGGCAAAAGTCAGTAACAGTTTTCCAAAGTCTTTTAGAAACAAGCTCTTCATTTTGTTTCGTTTGAGGATTTAACGACCGTAGTGGACAATTTTAGCGTCTATAAGTAGTCGTCCGTCTCTTATTTAGGGCCGTGGCTTCCAAAACGCGAAAGAGCCAGTGCCGTAAGACAAACACACACCACTGATACCTCATCAGGACCCGAACCCAGATCCACGTCGACAAAAGGACAAACACCGCCCAGTGGCGCAGTGGCAAAGCGATGGCTTCGGATCACTCGTCCGAAAGAGGTACGGATTCAAGTACCGGTGAGGCATGGATGTTGTGTTTGTCTTACGCACTGGCTCTTTCTCTTCCCTGGCACCAGTGCCCCTAAATTAGACACATGCAGCTGTTTATAGCCCATTTAGTTGCTCACGGCCGTCGTTAAACCTCCAATCAAAAAACAAAACAAAAAAATTGGTAGTCTACGTCAGAGTTGGGCACAATCGTAATTGAAATAATCGGTAATGCATTACAGTAATGGGAACAAGAACTTAGCGTTACCATTACATGATAATGGTGAACTGGTCAGTCATTAGAATTACATGGTAATTGTAAGGATATGTAGCAGTTCCCTCATTATAATCGTAATGGTTAATGGTTAAATATATGTTGGTAATTACCCAATAACTTATGGGTAACGTCAATAAACCAGCAATCAGTACACCCTTACACATTGTGTAGATTATTTGGCACTTGTTCCACCCCTCGGACCTCAAATGCGCTCTCCCTTCGCTAGAACCAGTGGCCCTAAATTAGGAACGGGCGACTGCTTATATGCCATTAAGTAGCTCGCGGTGGTCGTTAAACCTCCAATCAAAAAAAAAAAGGTAGTAAAATCGCGCAACGCATTGATTATGATACGCTTCCCAACATATCAGAAATCATTACTCAAGTTATGAGGATAATGGTTGTGGAATAAATCTCGCTCCTGTGTCCTGACCTTTGACTTTATTTCGATGATATTAAACAGAACTGGTCCAGTGCATCTCCGGAAAAACATGGAAAAGTTTTGTCTCAATTAAAGCTTTTTTTACATAAGTTATGACGCATAGGGGCAATGGAATGCATCTCGCTCCTATGTCCTGACCTTTTACCCCATTTCTGCCATTTTCAGTAGGATGTGTCCCTAGAAAGACACCTACCACATACTAACATTTCATCGAAATCGAACTTTTTTACGCAAGTTATGACGTATAAGGTTAATGGAATGGATCCCGCTCCTATGTCCTGACCTTCGACCCTATTTCGTCCATTTGCAATAGGGTTCGTCGCCAGGTGGTCGTCTACCACGTACTAAAATTTCTTCGAAATCTATCTGTCTACCCGTCCGCACGAGTTATCGTGCGGACGGGCAGACAGACAGATGTACAGACGAACAGACATACGGACAAAGCTGGAGCATATACGCTTCTTCGACCAACGGTTGCAAAGCGTATAAAAAGGACAAAGGTCAACGCTTTGACTTCTGCGCCACCGAAGCAGTTCTGTTCCTATAATTAAAGGGATATCATTACCATGTAATATTTACAGTATGTTACCTAGATCAGTGGTTCTTAAAATATGGTGGCGTATATACTAGTACTAATCATTTTTGGAACTACCTTTTCATAACTGCACGGTATCATCCAAGAACTTGCTGACAAGAGCATAGAAGTGGGATTAAAAATGAACTTTCAGAAAACAAAACTGATGTACAATGCTTTTACAAGAAACGAAGATTTTGCGATTGATGAGAAGAAACTGGAGGTAACAGATACCAACATTTACCTTGGACAACAGATATCAAGCATAGGTCACATTTATGAGGAAATTCATCGGCGTATAAAACTTGGCTGGAGAACTTTTGGAAGAAATGGTTCAATTTTCAAGAGCAATGCGCCATTATGTCTTAAAAGAAGAGTGTTTAATCAATGCATCCTGCCAGTTTTTGCATATGTAACAGAGACATAGACCTTAACTGAAACAAGTTAGTAAAATCATGCAATGCATTGATTATTATACGATTTCCAACACACCAGAAATCATTACTCAAGTTATTACTCAAGTTATGAGAATAATGGCTGTGGAATAAACCTCGCTTCTGAGCCCTGACCTTTGACCCCATTTCGATTATATTCAACAGAGCCAGTTCAGTATACTTCCGGAACAACATGATACAGTTTTGTCGCAATCGAAGTGTTTTTACGTAAGTTATGACGCATAAGGGCAATGGAATGGATCCCGCTCCTATGTCCTGATCTTAGACCCCATTTCATCCATTCCAATAGGGTTTGTCCCCAGGTGGTCCCCTACCACATACTAAAATTTCATCGAAATCGAACCATTTTTACGGAAGTTATGGCGCATAAGGTCAATGGAATGGATCCCGATCCTATGTTCTGACCTTTGAACCCATTTCGTCCGTTTTCAATAGGGTTCATCCCCAGATGGTTCCCTATCGCATATTAAACTTTCATCGAAATCGAACCATGTATACGCAAGGTATGACGCATAAGAGCAATGGAATGGATCTCGCTCCTATGTCCGGACCTTTGACCCCATTTCGCCCATTTTCAATAGGGTTCGTTCCCAGGTTGTCCCGTATCACATACTAAACTTTCATCGAAATCGAACAATTTCTACGCGAGTTATCGTGTGGACGGACAGACAGACGGACAAAGCTGGAACATATACGCTTCTTCAAATTACGGTTGTAAAGCGTAAAAAAAAGACATTCAAAGGCTGCAGACAACGGAAATACGCATGAAGAGATGCATGCTTGGTACAACTAGAAAATATAAGATGAGGAACTCGTGGATAAGAAAAATGACAAGAGTGAAAGACATCATGATCAGAGTAAAATCCCTGAAATGGCAATGCGCTGGACATGTTGCCAGAAGAATTGACCACAGGTGGACAATTATAATTTTAGACTGGATTTCAAGAGACAGAACAAAGCCCAGAAGAAGACCACATGGGAGATGGATGGATGATATTTTAAAACATGCCGGAGTAACATGGAAGAAAGTGGCTCGAGATAGACAGTTATGGAAGAAACTTAGGAAGACCTTCATGCAGCAGTGGATTGATAATAAATAAAAGTTGAAGACTCGTGCAAGAATGAATCACTGATACGAACGATTACCGTCTTCATCACGATTTAATGATAAATATATACAATTAAAACCATATGTACATGAGCACTTTGGAGGCAGCGGCCACCTCATCCTCAGATGTATTGAACGAAAAACACATTCAATCTATATATAGAATAGATTATGGCATTGTGGGAAGCAATGGGAGGCGTAAGAGCCAATAACATTTCGTATGCGTCAAATAGTTGCGTACACAGCATGCTCAATGCAAAGTGAGGAAAAACATATTACAATGACTAAAGAATGAGGTGGGGTGGGGTGGGGTGAGCATAGCTTTTCAAGCAAAAGTCACAATTTAAAGTTAACAGATTTAATTAGTGACTTCCATACATTGTGCAATTCATAGGGGCTATGTTCATTAGAACATTGTACACTGGAAGATTTTTTTTTATTGGAGGTTTAACGATTGTAACGTACCAGGAGATGTGACGTACCTGCCAGAAGGACGCACACGACATAAAGGCAGATAGGAATCAGAATAAAATGTCCGCGTAGCTTAATTGGTAGAGCAACTTATTCCGGAATGAGGGGACCCGGGTTCGAATCCTGGCGTGGATAAAAATGACGGAGAAATTCACTTCGTTATAATGGCGCCCGAACTATCCGGATGACCCGACCGTTCAAAATCTCGCATTGGTGTGATGTTATTTCCACACCGTGAGACAGGAAAAATCAGAGAATCCTTTCTCCAGCACTTCGTAAAAATAAAAAAAATAAGGGGGAGATGATGTAACGTACCAGGAGATGTGACGTACCTGCCAGAAGGACGCACACGACATAAAGGCAGATAGCAATTAGAATAAAATGTCCGCGTAGCTTAATAGGTAGAGCAACTTATTCCGGAATGAGTGGACCCGGGTTCGAACCCCGGCGCGGATAAAAATGACGGAGAAATTTACTTCGTTATAATGGCGCCCGAACTATCCGGATGACCCGACCGTTCAAAATCTCGCATTGGTGTGATGTTATTTCCACACCGCGAGATAGGAAAAATATGAGCAGCACTTCGAAAGAAAAAAAGAAAAATAAGGGGGAGATGATGTAACGTACCAGGATATGTGACGTACCTGCCAGAAGGACGCACACGACATAAAGGCAGATAGCAATTAGAATCAATGTCCGCGTAGCTTAATTGGTAGAGCAACTTATTCCGGAATGAGTGGACCCGGGTTCGAATCCTGGCGCGGATAAAAATGACGGAGAAATTTGCTTCGTTATACGATCACCGTGAGCTTCAACAATTTTTATTTGGAGCAAACATGGACAGGAAGATACAGGTGGCCTGTGCTTAACAGTTACCAAAAGATAAACAAGTAGATGACCTATTTACAATGACGATGAGATATTTACACTATGTGGATGCACTATATACAATGTAAGCAAATTCATAACACTGACAATACTTGACTGAAGGGTTGATTTACTCTATGTACAACATATGTTCGCAATGTGCATCAGCAGAGTGCCATCTCTAATAGGTGAACACCAGTACAAAGTATAACTATAAATTTTACAGTGCAAAAACGAACATGTATATTTTGAGCAATCTTGAAAAAAAGAAGAAAAGAGCAGAAGGCTTATACTTTTCAGTATCTGAAAGATAAGCGAATAAATGATCTAATTACAATGATGGTGTGAACTCTATACAAATTGAATGCACTATCTCTATTGTGAAACGCTGTCAAATTATAAAAAGAACTATTACTTAGGCTTAAACAAGTGCCTCAATCTAAGTACTATAGATTAACTTGTAATGAACAACAACATATGTACACAAGGTGCAACGGCATAGGGAAGACACTAATAAGGAATTACAATTCCATGGTACAACTGTAAATTTCACAGTGCAAAGAGTAAAGTATATTAGTACAAACAGAACTTTCGTTTTACAGAAAATGTATACTTCGGGTACAATACAAATAATGAAAATATTAAACTGACTCTTTGTACAGCAAATGTGCAATACAGCGCAGAACATTATGTAATAGACTGATTCTTTCCTGTTAGGCACATGTGACATGAAAAAAACCACACTGTGTAACATTAACATATAATTGAAATACTATCAAAACGTTTGCTCCGCACCATGAGCATAAAACTTAAGACATCTAATCTTGACCCAACATGCGAAATGTGCCGAACATAAATTTTACAGTGCAATTAGGAAAGTACATTAGTATATACAAAACTGAGCTTTTGGCATAGCAACTATACTTCAGGTATAGTACAAATATCTGAACGAGGAACAATTACTCTTTGTACAACAAAAGTGCTAAGCCTCGCAGAACATTGTGTAATCGACTGCTCATATACCTTTATGTACATGTAACATGATCAAAAACCCCACTGTGCTAAATTAATAATTAAATTTAAACATTAACAAACATTTGCTCAGCACCGTGAGCATGAACCATAAATTATAAAGCCCAGCAGACATAAGGAAAGCGCTGAACATAAAACTTTAAACTTATTCTAAGTGCCTGTGGTGTAAGAAGAAACTCACCTACAGGACCTTGTTGGTGAGAAACATGCAGACGTGCAGTAACATTAGGCAGCAATGATGAAGAGGGCACCTAAGAACACTTTAATCACAAAACTATACTTTAGTTAGTCCAAAGAAATTCACAGAAGTCAGAACAATAATCTAAGGTCTTCTGATGGACCAGAAAACCATTGACGAAAAGGTGACCACACTGACATAAAGTGTGGGATTCGATTCGCAGCCTTAGCAACAGTGAAAGCAAGCCTCAAGCGTGAAATCAGTCTGTTCCGGAACTGACTGCACATCGCAGCTCCCGCCTGAAAGATGGTAGGCTGTATAGGGGTAGAACGAAGCTGTTGATAGTAGCAAAAAATCACATGTTTTGCTAATATGAATACATAAGCACATGACTCTGACATAGGAATAGGCAGAGTACTGGAACTGAGTAGCGTGCTATAGGCTGAGAAAGAGAGATCAGTAGTACTAAGGCACTGTGCAGTAGTGAAGGTCAGATGTAACAAGGGAAGAAGCACTGTGCAATGTTGACATACATGATCTACATCCGCAATCGTAGAGCAAAACATGCAGTTAGGCGAATCAACAAGCGTCATCCTGAATAATTTGGTAGGAACTGGTAACCGCCGATGAAGAAACAACCATTGGATGTTTCTTTCTGCTGGAACAGATAGTGGCGAATTAGACATGGACCACACTTGTGAAAGGGCGACATTCGGAACATCTGGAATCATCAATGGTGTAGCATACAGTGGATCAATGAGACAACGGTAAAGAGACGAGATAGAAAAACTGGAGAGAGGAAGTGATGAGCCCCGAACGGAAAGGAAAAAGGGAAGAGGAAGAGAGGTAGAGGGAACAAGAGTTAACCCAGCTTGAGAGGCAAGGTTAGGGAAGAGGGTAATGATTGAAGAACGGAAGGAATCATACAGCAAAAGAGAGGAAGAGGTAGGGGGAGGAGGGGGGACAGATCAGAGAAGGGTTTCCAAGAAAGATCTGGAGAAATTAGATCCTGAACAGATACTATTCCGGCGGGGAGCCAGGAAAGGTCAGTAAAGTAGGGAGCATTAAGGGGATGAAGGATTGAAGAAAAGAACAGGGGCTCAGCTAATAGTTCAGTGGTGGAAGCCGGTGGAGCACGGAAGAGGGGTAGAGAACGGAGAAAGGAAAGGACCTCTTTGCAGAAAGGGGAAAGTTTAGAATGGAAAAAAGGAGATTGATCCATTAGAAGATACATGATGAAAGTGATTCGGGAATTCCTAGGCGATATCATGACATCTCTAACGAGCGTAACTGGCGACTCTGGTGCACTTAGTAGCCGCAGGAAAGTAACCACTTTATGTGCTTTATAGTAGGTGCGAACTTCCTGCAGTGAAATACCTCCATCAGTGACTCGACGACAGAGAGTGGAGACCTGGATCCAATGGTACCTGTTCCATATTATCGTTGAGATGATTCGAGTGATTTCATTGAGGTGATAAATGGGCATACGTTCAGCTAACCATGCATATAGGCATGGTGAAAGAATATAAGTCTGAGCTATTCTAGCTCTTGAGAAGTAAAAAGTAAAAACTGGGAACCTCGCCAGAAGGCAGCAGTTCGAGTAAGGCGTGTTCTGAGAGCATTTTATGTTTCATTTTGAGCAGAAAGACGGACTCCGAGATGGACCCCAAGGAATGTTTGGGATGAAGCAGTCCATGAGGCGCCCCACGGTGTGTCAGTCCTAGAGGCCCACGCTCCGATCCATAGATCTGCACTCTTGGATGTATTAAGTGATGCCGCTGAACATGAAGAATATTGATCGTAAATCTGGAGCAAGATGTCGAATTGAGCGTCTGTCCTTACACAAAAGGTCGTGTCATCGGCATATGCAGAGTATATCACAGAAAAGTGCCTAGTACTTGCAGTAGGCGGTGGCAGTGCATCTATAAAGGCTCGATGGACAGACCGAAGAAACGGCTCAAAAGCAATGGCAAAGAGCTGCCCAGAAAGTGGGCAACCCTGCCGAATGCCCCGCCGAAAAGGAATAGGTGCAGTCAAGAAGGCGGCCGTCTTTACATGGAAAGCAGCGTCCTGATAAAGGGCAAGAATAGAGGTAACAAAAGCAAAAGGAAAGCCGAAAGCAATAAGAACAGCATAAAGATACGAATGTGAGATATTGTCGAAAGCAGCTCTTTGGTCAAGATTAAAGAGGGCAAGTGGTTCAGAGTTAGTACGAACCAGATGTGGGAGATCTCGAAGGAGATTGAGATTAGAAGTGATGGACCGACCAGGAACCGTGTAGGTCTGGTCGGGAAAAGAGGAAATGGAAGAACTTGGTTGAGTCGACTGGAAAGGAGTTTAGTGAAGAGTTTATAGTCAATGTTTAGTAGCGAGATAGGACGCCAGTTTCCCAAGTCAAGCAGATCGTCTTTCTTGGGAAATAATACCATATGAGCCTCTGTGAAACCCCTCGGAAGAGAAGAGGAAGAAAGAGCAGCATTGAAAGCGGCGAGAAGAAATGGACGCAATGAAGGGAGAAAAGTACGGTAGAAAAGGAGCGGAAGGCTATCTGGACCTGGGACAGCACGGGAATTTAGAGAGGCAAGAATGGTCCGAAGTTCAGTCTGCGAAATAGGTTGTAAAAAGGGAATCAGAGAGATTGGAAGGAACTTGGGGAAGAGCAAAGAGTAAAGTAGCAGAAGCAGAAACAGAAGGCTGAGGAGTTTCACTGTATTTGATAGTAAAATACTGACGAACCTGAGAGCAAACTGCATCCGGATCAGAGATGATTTCACCATCAGGCCGCCGAAGTAGCCGAAGCTGATGCGACGAGCGGCGTTTTTTCTAACGCGGATAGAAACTCAAAGGAGCAGTCCTCTGGTGATAGATGTTGTAGACGGAGACGAAGAATTACCTGACGTGCACGAGGCTCAAGAAGTGCTCTAAGATCCGCTTGGTAAGCTGTATACATGGGATGACTCGCACCAAGCTGTAACAGGATGTTTCGGAGATTTTGCTTTTTCTTGGAGCGCTTCGTGCCTTCGGAGAAGGAATGACGTCTGAGAAGATAAATTAGGTAAGATTTTACCTCGAGCCAGTAATTGATGGCACACGGTGCAGTGGACAGGCCCTCTCGCATATGATCAAGAAGATCTCTGATGTCGGTGCACATATTCTCATCAGCTAGGAGAGAAGTGTCCAGTGTCCATGACCGAGGCCTAACATGCAGACGAGATGAAGAGCTACAGGAGATAGTGATGGCACAATGATCCGATGAAGCTGTAGGAGAGTGCATACAATCCGTTGTAATGGGCAATAACGGAGCAGAAGCGTAAAATCGATCCAGCCTGGCAGAAAGAGAGGAGGATGCAGATGCAGTTCTCCAGGTATGTGAAATGGATGTCGGATGCAATCGTCGGAACACGTCATGTAAATCAAAATTAGACACTAATGATCGCAATATCTCCACAAGACGTGAACGATGTTCAATCCTCGAAGGAGCGCGATCGAGCTCTGGTTGAAGTGTACAGTTAAAGTCTCCTCCAATGAGCACATGAAATGATGGTAATGCTGACTGAAGTGCAGTGCGGAGCGACGAAAATAACAACGTTAGATGTGCAGATGAACATGGAATATATATGTTGAAAACTAAATATCGTTCTCCATCTAGGACGAAAGTGAGTCGCTGCAATAAATCTCGGCACAGGTTATGAACTTTAACAGAGGAGAGTGCTTGACGAAATCTATTATGTACACCAATCGCTAAACCTCCACGAAGAGAGAGCCTATACGCGTGATGAAACTGATAGTCCCTACTCCTCCAGCGATGGATAGGTGAAGTGGATAGACAATTTGTCTCTTGCAAAAGTAGGAGATCTGCTTTGAGGTGGTGGACGTCTTCATACGCTAAAGCATTCGCCAAAGGGGTACACATACCCCTACTATTCAGTGAGAGTGTCTTGAACAGAATAGTCTGATGATGATTGGAGGATGTTGTCGGCTGCGTTCTGTAACTTGGCGAGACGGCTACGGAACTTCTTTGCCCAGTAGGGACCACCCAGATCTCTGCCCGGAACGGTACGTAAATGAAAATGTATCGCCAACATTTGATTTATGGTGTAAGACAGACAGTGGGAGTAACCTTCCAAAAAATTGCGAGACAGCTTGTCTCTACGGGGACTTATTAGGAACGCATACACCTTCTCCCCAGACACAGGTGTCTGTGGAAGAGAGGATGCCTTTAGAATATATAAAACGTTTTCACAGGAGATCGGAATAATTATTCCACCATCTGTATCAGATTCCATAGAGCCTTCAGACGTGAGCATCTGACTACTAGAACGATCACGTCCTGCCCTAAGGGTGGTTGTAATTCTAACCTTCTTATTCTGAGCGCGTGAAGTTCTACGTCGCTTCGCCCGTCCACGACCTTGTGCTGTAACCGGAATTGGAACTTCCGGCAATTTAAATGGAACTGAAGAAACAACCTCAACGGTCGGTGTAGCAGTATGACGGGAATCGTCATCAACCATCTCTATGGGAGACTTTTGCTTAACAAATGATACCTCTTTCGACTGAAGAGATGATGGGGGCGCCAATGCATCACCGCGAGGTCGAGGGTTTACCCGTAAATGTCGGTTGACCAACGGCTGTCTCACTACTTCTGGTAGACGTCGGTTGACCAACGGCTGTCTCACTACTTCTGGTAGACGTCGGTTGACCAACGGCTGTCTCACTACTTCTGGTAGACGTCGGTTGACCAACGGCTGTCTCACTACTTTTTGTAGACGTCGGTTGACCAACTGCTGCATCACTACCTTTTGAGGAAGTCTGCTGTTGCTGGTCTTTAGCACCAGAAGAGGATGCCGATTGACGTGACAAAGAGGAAGAAGGTCGTGCTGTTCACTTGGAAAGAGTGTTCGCATTATGAGGGCATAGAGCGCGGGATTGTCCCGTGCCTTTACAATTCGGACAGACGGAGCCTACTGTGATGAATATCTCTCTAATGTGCGTGCAACAGCGTACACGTAAAGTGGGTGGAATACGCAGCATGTGCTCCTCTGAAGGGAAGACCACACGAACATTGCGGTGAAACCCGAGTAGGTATCTATCTTCTGGCACCTCTGGAAACGAAGAGTAGGTAGTTACACCTCCAATGATCCTGCCATAAGGAAGAAGAGCGGCAATCAAGAGATCATCTGAAACCTCAGGTGGAACTGGTGAGAAGCTTACAAACGGAACTCTGTGAAACAGGTTCGGCATGGATTTGACGATCACCAGTTGAGATGCCCTTGGTCAGTACATGTAGGGAATGGGCAGGAGTAGAGAAGTAAACAACTACTTTGTAAGGCTTCCTGCCCACATGAGTTATGGCTCATGCAGGAACAATCTCTCGAAGAGCAGCAGTATATGCAGTTAGTTTTGTATTTCTCAGGTTCGGAAATACAACACCATTCTCCATAGTTTGAAGGAATTTCAGCCCAGAAGAGGTATCTTCTTTAAGGACAACCTCAATGACTTCGGCATTATGCGTCATCTCATATTGTCCAGGAGAAAAAGAAGACTGGGAAGGTCCCGACTTAGATGCGGTTACGTCAGCATATGAGAGGGTAGTTGTACGTTGCTTTGGAGATGATTCCTGCATGGAGTGCGAAACATCCATGGCGTCATCATTAGCTTTCAGAGAAGACATCGTATCGCCGCTGGGAGACTTGGAAGAAGAGGCGATATCCGATGGTAAGGCAGCAACAGAAGGCTGCAAGGAGGAGTGGTTTATCGAGATAGACTCGTCATTGGTAGTAGTATTTAGAGAAGCTGTTATCGGGAGATCATCATTTCCGGTAGCAAGGGTTAGGACGTCATTCTCCCCGGATGCCGCCATTTGCAATGGCGAGGAAAAGCTTAGCCCTCAGCCAGCTTGGCCAAAGCAGGAAAATAAGGCAAACTAATCAAAATAAGCACTTACCAGCTCGGCAGGCATATAAAAAGAAACACGGAACCTTCACACACAACACACACACGAAATAGAACACTGACAACGAAGAAAAATAACACACCAACGAAAACTTGAGGAGCACAGATAAACACGACTAACCCACCGTGAGCAACTCAATGGGCTATAAGCAGTCACCCGTCCCTAATTTATGGTCACTGGTTCCAGGGAAGGGAGAGAGCCAGTGCCGGAAGACAAACACAACATCCATGTATCACCGGGATTCGAACCCGGACCCCGTTCGGACGAATGATCAGAGGCCATCGCTTAGACCAATGCGCCACCGGGGTGGCACTGGAAGCTTCTACATACACACTTTCGCTTGTTAATAGGTCCCTTAGGTTGCTAGGAGTATGAATAATTCTTGCGTTACTCCAATCTGGATTAAGATTGTCTTGGAGTACATATTTGGCTAGGGATGTGCAATACATGCCTGCTTTAATGTTGTATTTATGTTCATTAATCCTTAATCCAAGATTACGTTGCTGTAGTAGGGATCAATAGGGTATCCACAACATGCCGGTACTTCAGGCAACACAGGACAATTGTCTCAATCCTCCAGATTCGCTATATACATATTGAATTGAATTTAATGAAAATCCTGCTACACAACACAGTACATCTATATACACTGAGTGGCCACTTCATTATGTCCACCTGACAGTTTTAAGCAAATAAGCTATGGCTGCACGCTGTTGCCGCCAGAGGGTGAAGCTAGTATAAAAAGGGAAAGCTTAGTGCTTGCGACAGTAGTAGAAGTGATTTTTTGGTGACGAGATGGATAAAACATGCGATTTGACGGACATTCAACGTGGGATGAATGTAGGAGCTTGGTGCCATAGAGCGAGTATCACCAAAAGCGCCGCATTCGTGAAATATTCCAGAGCAGCTGTTGTTAAAGTGTTTAAAGACTGGACTGTCAGCCAAAAAACCGGGTCTCTACGTTCAACGTGTGGTCGTCATCGACTAGTGACTGCTCGGGCGGAACGGAGAGTGTCCAGACTGGTAACATACAACAGAAGGGCAGCAGTGCAGCAAATTACAGACCATCTTAATCAAGGATCCCCTCAAATGTTCTCTGTTCGAACACCTTTGCTGTCTGCAGTTAACAAGAGAAAACGTCTCCAGTTCGCACAGGAGCACAAGGATTGGACAGTCGATAATTAGAAACAAAATATGTGGTCCGATGAATCACGTTTTCAGTTGCACCATGCCAATGGCCGTGTGATAATTTGGCGGAAACAGCACGAAAGCATGGACCCCAAATGCATTGTTACAACCCTTCAAGCTGGTGGAGGCAACGTTATGGTTTGGGGAATGTTTTGGGCCCTTTAATTCGTGTTGATCAACGTCTGACTGGTATATAATATCTAAACATCGTTGTGGACCAAGTGCATCCCGTCATGTGGATGGTTTATCCCAATGGCGATTGCTACTTTCAAAGAGATAATGCGTCCTGCCATAATGCTGGTATTGTACAGTATTGGTTTCAGGAACATACCGGTGAGTTTACTTTGCTTAGGTGGCCCACAATCTCCAGATGTCAACCCCTTTGAGAATTTGGGGGATGAAGTTGAACGAGCCATCAGACAGCTGGATCCACAACCCTGCAATCTCACACTCCTGGAAAGTGCTATTCATCAAACATGGTCTTAGATTCCACAAACCACCTATCAACATCTCGTGGAGTCCATGCCACGAAGAATCGACGCAGTATTAAAGGGAGAAGGTGGCCCAACGAAGTACTGAAGGGGTGGTCATAATAAATTGGCCACTCAATGTATGACAAAACATAAACATCAAGAATTGTCATATGTACTAAACTAAATTTAGATATTAACACAATGGAATAAGAACATGAAATCACAGTAATATCACAAAGTTCAATATGAATTAATAACAATAGGTACTAATTACTTAGTGCAAGAGAAAACAAAGGCTCAACCACTTCAAATATATCTCGTATAATAATCATAAACATGCAAGCACTAATCCCGTGTACAACTGACCAAAAGCAAAATCGATACAATGTAATTCATTAAGAAAAAATAACGTAATGTACTATGCAATTGTAGCATGGAGCCATGCGGAAAAATGCTTAAATTTAAGCCTGACGCTTAAATTAATTAATTTGAATAAAACCATCACAGGATTCTCTAGTGGAAGCCACCGGATAATGCCGGTTGCTTCCACTAGAGAATCCTATGATGGTGTTATTCAATTTAATCGGAAATTTAAAACTTGATCGTTCTGGGTGGTGTAGTGGTTAGCTTTCTCGGACGCCAGCCGGAGGGCGCGCACTTCCGCTTCAAGCCGAGGAAATTTTCAAGTTTTCAGATAGTACCTGAATTATCATTCATGTCATATTTACACCAATAAACGGATTCACAACTTCAAATTTTATGATTGGCTGCTCCCAATCTGACATAACGTAATAATATATGCAAAAACTGCCAGCTTTGATCTGACGAAGTTCGTATATGTCAAATGTTTTTAACTCTCGCTTCAGCTTCGTTGTATACGATTGTATTTCCATAATGCACCGAAGAGCCAAAACATTTTGACCCGCGCGTCTGTATAAAAATCGAAGCAACTGTAAGTAAAGGACGGGCGCGTGCTTATGTAATGACGCGTATAAATAACACCTGCTTCTGAGTTCTGTTAATCAGTGCTATGCTTGTTCTTCAGATGGGAAAGACAGCGGACTTAAGCAAGTTTGACAAAGGTCAAATTGTAACGTACAGACGACAGGTTCACAGCATTGCACGGAGACAGCAGGGCTTGAGGGGTACTCACCGTCAGTCGTGGTTAGTACTCTCATAAAGTTGTCCGAGGCGGGAAAAACCACGAACCGACGTAAAAGCTGTGAGCCGACCACGACTCATCGATGCTACAGGTGAGCGAAGGCTGTCGCGAAAGGTACGAGCGAACCGAGGGGATGCTGTGGGGGAACTCTCTGGTAATTTAAATGCTGGTGACGAGGGTAATGTGTCACAACACACAGTAAATCGAACCTTGCTGAAAATGGGGCTGCGTAATTGCGGACCTCTACTTGTGCCCATGCTAACTTCCGTCCGCAATCGAAAGGGCTTATAACGGACACGCGAGCATGAAATGGAACTTGAATGATCGGAAGAAGGTGGAGTGGTCCAATGAATCTTATTTCGTGTTGCACCATATGAACGTGTGACATACTACAGAGGTGAAGCACGTGTCAAGACGACAAATCTGCAGCGATACATTCCGGCGGTATAGCTTAGTCGGTTATAGCAACTCCCTACGACAAATCTACAGCGACACATTCCGTCGGTGTAGCTTAGTCGGTTATAGCAACTCCCTAGGACAAATCTACACCAACACATTCCGTCGGTGTAGCTTAGTCGGTTAGAGCAGCTCAGTACGACAAATCTACAGCGATACATTCCGTTGGTGTAGCTTAGTCGTTTAGAGCAACTCACTACGAAAAACCTGCCAGCAATACCTTCTGTCGGTGTAGCATTGTCGGTTAGAGCAACTCACTACGAAAACCCTGCAACAATACCTTCCGTCGGTGTAGCTTAGTCTGTTAGAGCAACTCCCTACGACAAATCTACAGCGATACATTCTGTCGGTGTAGCTTAGTCGGTTAGAGCAAAACACTACGGCAAATCCACGGCGATACATTCCGTCGGTGTAGCTTAGTCGGTTAGAGCAACTCACTACGAAGCGACGAGACGCGGTTTCGATCCTCGTCGCCGACAAATTGCTGTTTTCACAGAACGCCGGGTACGTCTGTATCATTTTCGTAGGGCAAGTGTTTGCATCAGGATGCAACGTGGAACAAAAACAAGCTGATGAAGGAACTGTGATGCTTTGAGCACTGTTCTGCTGGGGAAATCCTGGGTCCAGTCATGTGCATGAAACTACACTAGCGTGCAAAACTTAAGGACGGACCCCGGTGCCGCAGATTATAGCCGCACAGTGAAACACATAAGTTTGAGGCGATTTGCATAACGCAAGCGGATCAGTAGAAAAACGGTGCGTATGCAAATTTCAGAAATGTGATATCGCAGGTCACATGACAGTGCTGAAATGAATATAAGGAGCATCTTGCAGCAAGGCGGAAAACGGAAAGCGAAAGTGTTCGGCGTTGTAAAGTGTTCGAGTGGTTTGTTAGTGTGTCGCAGACGAGCAAATGTCCACGCGGAAACATTTAGATGACTTCCAAACGACAGGAACAGTTGTTAGAAAGGTCGGTGGTGGTCGGCCACAAAAATCAACAGCACGAGATGACCGATATATGGTCCCACAGGCCAAACGTAATCGACGCCAGACAACGGACAATATCGTGAAACAACGGCAGATGACCACAGGACGCGCAGTATCGCAGTTCACACTTGCCAGACGTCTACATAAAGGTGGACTACTTACCATTAAATCCTACCCATCGGAGACATAGATTACAATTCTGTAAGGACCACAAGGATTGGACAATGCAGCAATGGAGTACGGTATTCTTAATGGAGTATCGTCAGATGACAGTGCTGAAATAGAGTACCATGGAGTATCGTACCCCACAAGCTGCAGTCAACCCTGCAAAGTTGCAGCTTGGGGTCAAAGGAGTTCGTAACATTAGAAAGGTTGGGGTGGCGGTGGAGTGCTTCGGCTCAGAGGAACTCAACCACCTCGCCGAAGATTTGAGGAGATATCCTCTAACCAAAGATTGCACACTCCCCAGAACTCCACACAAGAGACTTCCCTGTCTGATCGTCTACGACGTCGACTTGGGGTTACGCAAAAGGAGTTCGAGAGCAGAACCCCGACCTCGAAAACGGGTTCATATCCCATTTTTCCATTAAGGCTAATAGAGACCGGGTCTACTGGGTGGTAGACGTGGAGCACCGGACCTTCAAGCTCTTAATGAAGCGGAGAAGACTGAACCTGAGTTGGTCAGTCCTCCACCTTAAAGAACTCTTTCGTGAAGTCCGATGCTTCCGCTGTGATGGCTTCTGTCATTTCCGGAGCAGCTGTTCTGAGTCTAAAGATAGCTGTGGCAAATTCGGTGAAGTTTGGCACCGTCACCACAAGTGTGCAGCCACACTTAAGCGCAGCAACTGCTCGGCTGTAAATGCCAAGTATTGGCTGAAACTGGACGTCGTTCACTCCAGCTTCAGTTAAGACCTGTCCCAGTCTTCAACGTGAACTTGAGCAAGTAAAGAAACCGCGTCAACTTTGGTTGATCGCTTGTGGAACTATTCAGAGGCATGTGGCTCTTGAGTGAAGCGTTGGTTGGTCTATGACCGATGTGTTTCTGATGACTCTGGCCCGGAGTTATCACCGCAGCACAGGCCCTAGTACTGCGGACCATATAAATAATAATTTATATGCATTATGTTTTTAATATTGCTGAATCTTGTGTAAGAGGGACTGTATGATTCCCTCATTTTGTTAAATGTGCATGTATTTCTATCTTAAGTTACCATTGAAGGACGTATGTCCCAAAAACCTCGCGTTGGAGAACTGATCTCTCAGCCAGTGATGTGAAAAATTATTTTTGGTTGTCCCCACCCACTAGAACGTCGCACACACGGGCTATGGCCAAAGGGTGTAGAGTACTAATCCCGTTGGGGGGGGGGGGGTGCGGAAGACCCCTTGAGGTCCCTGGACCGACCGTGTCCAAGTGAAAGACTGTGGTTTCTGGTTCTGGTTGCTGACAGGTTTGCTCGCCCAGCGCCGTCAATTTTTTAAATTTGGAAGATTTCCGCATATCCCTGCGAAGTCTGCATTTAGACGGTCATGAGCCTAGCTTAGCATTACTCTTTATGGATGAGTCGTTTCAGTACCACGAGCGCTTCTGGATGTTAGCTGATCTGGAGAAATGTGGGATACTTACTGAAAGAGATCGGTATGGCGGTGTTGGTGTGCTTGTCTGGAGAGGCATTACGCTGGATGGTCGTACTGAGCTCCACATTTTCGAAGGAGGTTCCGTAACCGCAAACCGCTACAGCGATGAGGTGCTCCTTCTTCATGTACGCCTATTCCGAACTGCCATTGGTTCGGAGTTCGTGTTTATGGTTGATAACGCGAGACCCCATCGTACACGTGCAGTAGATGTACTGTTGAAAAGTGAGGATATCACTCGTATGGATTGGCCTGCGTACTCCCCGGATCTAAATCCCATAGAACATGTGTGGGACGCTCTGGAGAGACGTCTTGCGGCACGCTCACATACCCTGGAAAATGCCCATCAGTTGAAATGTGCACTACGAGAGGAATCGGTAAAGTTACCACAAGACCTCATCGACAGCCTCGTGTTAAGTATTGCCAGACGCTGCAACGCAGCTATTACTATGAGGGGACATCATATTTTCTTACTGACAACCACCTATTTGCTGTAATTCATCTGTAGAAACGATGGCTCTGTACCATGGGGTGTACTGCTTTACGGTCATTTCTCAGTAAAATCGCAGTATACGCTTTTGTATTCATTTATGCATATGTGTTTGTTCATTCCCCCGTTTGGTACATACTGAGGTCTCTGTGGTATGGCATTCATCTATCCGGGCTGCTTCATTGCGAAGCTACGGCTAAAAACCGAACGGTCCCTACGTTTTGCATGCCAGTGTATGAGGTGTACCACCTATCTAAACATCATTGCAGACCAATTGCATCCTATCATGGCAGCAGCATTCCCCTCTCGTAGTGACTTCTTTCATCAGAATAATGCGCATTCCATATTGCCAGGATTGTTGATAATGGTTCCGGAACATGAGGAAGGTTTCCAGATGTCTCCTCTTCCTCACAATTATCAAGACATCAATCCAATCCATCATCTGTGGTTTGTGTGCGACTGGAATTCCGATCTGCTGTGGTTCATCCACGTAACTCAAAAGAGTTAAAGGTTCTGCTGGTACCGTGTTGCTACCAGATACAACACGAGACCTTAAAAAATCTTGTAGCGCCCTTGCCTTGCCAGGTAAGAGATGTTTGTGCGGCACATAGATGACCAACACCATATTAGGCAAGTGGTCAAAATGCTTTTGGCGATTCCATGTAGACAAATGTGGAATAGAGTGCTAACATCAAGTTATTTGTGAATCATAGTAAAAAGTTCAATATCATCAATTGATAAGCGTATAACGTACAAGTTTGTCCGCGCCAATCATCGAAAATGGGTCCCCTCACTCCGGAGTAAGTCGCTCTCCCAACTGAGCCACGCGGACATGTGCTCTCACTGCTATCTGTCTTTATCTCATGTGCGTCCTGCGGGGTAGGTACGTCACATCTCTCCCCCCGAAAGAGAGCAGGTTGCATGACCCACGGATCAGCCGGGACCATGTGTTCGCGTTAGGCAGTCATCCCATGAAGAACGTGCATTTGAGAAATCCCAGACAACTTTGGTGTGTGGAACGTAACATTACACTGATTTTTTTTTCGAAGCACTGGATATGGGATTCTCGTTTTTCCTGTTTCACCGTGTGGAAAGCGGTGTCGCACGATTGGTTGAATAACGATTGGTCGACAGTAACGATTGGTCGGCAGCACGATTGGTCGACATAACGATCAGTCGACCGTAACGACTAGTCCACAATAACGGCTGGTCGACATAACGATCAGTCGACCGTAACGACTAGTCGACAATAACGGCTGGTCGACACAGAACGATTGGTCGATATAACCATTGGGTTCAGAGGATTATAGTTCACTTTCGCAGCGGTATCTCTCAGAACGTACTGACCTCTCAAAACGTAGCGTTCCTTTTTGGAAATAATATCTTTTAGAATGTAGTCCTCAGAACGGACACATTATTTCCAAATAGGCCCCCGTGTGTGTCATGTTTTGTACTCTAAGTTAAATCTATATACAGGGCCTTCTGAACGATGTTATTTCCGAAAGGGCCCCGGGGCACTTTAGGTATAGGCACCTTGGGGAAACTGCCACACATGAATCGGAAACTCGGAAAATTGCCCCACCGGAAAGTTGCCACACATTCAAAGAGTTTCTCGAACGAACGGCGATTTGTGCTCGTCCCCTTAATGAAAACCATGTGGCAATTTTCCGGTGCGGCAATTTTTCTGGGTGTAGCAATTTTCCGGGTTGCTGAAAGATGTGTGGCAATCTTCCGGTGGGGCAATTTACTCCCAAACTGTTTGCACGTATTCAAAATTATATTTTTCCAAGTTCCGTTGACCATTTTATGTCGTCCAATGTCGACTAATCGTTATATCGACCAGTCGTTACTGTCGACCAATCGTTATTTTGATCAAATATGCTGTCGACCAATCGTTACTGTCGACAGATCAGTCGACCAATCGTTATGTCGGCCAATAATTTCTGTCTATCAATCGTTATGCCGACCAATCGTTATGTCGACCAATAATTTACTGTCTATCAATCGTTATGCCGACCAATCGTTATGTCGACCAATCATTATGCCAACCAATCGTTATGTCGACCAATCGTTTTGTCAACCAATCGTTACTGTCGGCCAATCGTGTGTCGACCAATCGTTATGTCGACCAACCGTTTGTCGACCAATCGTTATGTCGACCATACATACCCGTGGAAAGAATATCAGATCATTGCGAGAAACTTAACAGCCGGGTCATCCTGGAAGTTCTGGCGCCAACATAACGTACAAGTTTGCCCGCGCCGAGCATTGAAGAAACCGGGTCCCTTCACTCCGGAGTAAGTCGCTCTCCCAACTAAGCTACGCGGACAGACTTCTATCTGCCTTTATCTCATGTGCGTCCTGCGGTGCAGGCACGTCACAAGTGTTCTATGATAATTTTATAAATTCATTTAGTTTCCGGAAAATTTATTATTCTCTTTTGGTTTTAAAAAAAAAATTTTCAAGCGCTGTTGCAAATGGAACTTAATATGTATGACAATCAAATTAAAAATTAAGGCAAATGTCATTCTTATTCTTTTTGTCGTCTGCAGGTTTTGGTGTTATTAATTCCTTTTGTTTTTTAGAAAAGACAAAATATTATAATCTGATTACACTGCTAACATTCTTGCCAATTTGATTTAAAATTCCATATTGGTTCTCTTGAAGATGCATAAAACATAACCCTTCGGAATAGCTGTTTGAAACTTCTGTATTCACGCGAGAGCAACAAGGTTTCAATTAAACGTAGTGCGGAAACTTCAGACATGTGGAATGCATATCTAAAAGGCTTCATTTAGAGTATATGGTATCGGGGAACAACATATTTAGAAAATTATTAAGTTTTCCTTTTAAAATAATTGAGTACTTTAAATTCAATCTCCTGCTTATGTCTTATTCAAAAGGTGCACTCTGCGTTTCGGTTTTGTGTTTAAAATCTCAAGCTTGCATATTTCTGATATCGTTTGCCGAAATTTCATCTTGTTTGTGCATTAAAGGGACGCATTTACTATTCATAAAGCTGATGTTCACTATAAATATTTAATGTAAGAAATACGTAATGGAAGAAGAATTTCGATAGATGTATTTTCGGTTTCTAAGAGAAATTGCAGTGTTGGTTATTAGTGCTCCATTTTATACTTCTTTGAACGGATGTAATAATTTCTTTTCCTTTTTTGTCAGGCTGCGAATGTATCCTGTTCGACAGCACATACGGGAAGGAATTCGGAATCTTCACTTCTCCGAATTGGCCGGTTCCTTACGAAGACAACATAGACTGCCTGCTGTACACGTTCAGCGCTCAGGAAGACGAAATTGTGGAAATAACTTTTGATGAATTTGATGTGCAAAAGACGAACCTCGAGTAAGAAATATTTTAGTATCAACTTAAAACTTTAATTTGTAAAAACGATCTGTAAAACTTACTTATTCTACTGGGTGTTCTAACCGAATCGATTTATTAACTCACCAGCGAGCCTTCTCTACCTCTATCTCTTCATGTAAACAACAAGGTGAGTTCAACTTCATCCTGATTTAATTCCAGATCATCCAGCCGTCTTGCTCTTTCTCTTCCACGTGGTGTTTTTGTCTAGTATTCTTCCCACACGGCATCTATAAATCATGGATTTTGCAATTGTATGCTGTACTGTAACGTGTTTCTATCCCTTAATGCATGCTAAACTATTGGACGTTTCATGGAGACAGCATCATTGCATGTCCGCTTTCTGGAAAGGATTTCATCTGTTTCCCTGATGGCAGTTTCTTTAAAGTTCGCGAGAGGAGTAGCTCTTCTGGAATTAATCCATATTGGAGCGGCAGAGCAGTGCTTGATTTCTGTGGTAAGCGCCGTATTCCGAATGTCCTGGTTGACACTTCTAATGTGTTCTTACATCTAGGGTCCAAGGATCGCTGTCTCATTCCGATGTAAACTTTTCTACGTTGTTAGGGCATAACAACAGTATGATATAGCACGTGTTTTGTAAAAAAAGATCGTGCTCATGTTACCGGTTTGTAAGTCTGTACCCACGATATCTCTGAAACTATTAGTACGATTTGAAAAATTATTTTTGCATTGGGAAGCATAAACTATGCGAATGATGATCCTTCATTTCGTTTTTTATTACAATGTACAATTTCGCCGCTAGAGAGCATAAATGCAGATGATGTCGAATTAAAAAATACGTTTTATTCCGCATATTTGCTTCTAAACATCCGATTTAAAAAAATATTTAATATTTCGATTCCATTTATGTCGAAGATTATTTAAGATATAGTTTTCCAAATTTACGCATAGATTTTCCGCTAGGGGGCGCAAAAGTAAATTACATATTTCCCGATAACTCTTCTTCTAAAACTCCGATTTGAAAACTTTTTTCTTCAGAGGATACACCTCCTAATGGAAAATCTTTTACATATAATTTCAAATTTTTGGTAAATAATACTTTCGTCACCAGGGGACGTAAGTGTTAATTTTTGCTTCTGATGTATTTGCCATAAAATCTGTGCTTCTAAAATATCGATTGAAAAATTATTTCGTGGACTGATGCCACTCACATCGATAAACCTTTTCGGAATATTTTCTTCTTAAAATATTCCACAGATTCTCTGCCAGGGGCGTAGATATATATCTTATTTTTGTCAATATCTCTACTTCCAAAAGTCCGATTTGAAAAATTCCTTCTTTGTTCGATAGTGATTCCAGTGTGACATGTTTTTCATATAATTTCAAATTTTCAAGTAATTCATAGACTTTCTGCTTGGGGGCGTAAAGGTAAATTGCTTTCACCCCTATATGTCTGCTTCTAAATCTCCGATTTGAAAAATTCTTTCTGCAACGGATACAGTTCCTGATGGGAAATCATTTGCAGATAATTTCTAATTTTTGTAAAAAATGATTTGGCCACCAGGTGGCGTATGTCTTAATTTCCGCTTATGATGCATTTGCAAAAAAAAAGATCTTCTAAAATCATGATTGATAAAAAGTCGTTTATTGACCGATACTACTCATGTCGACAAACCTTTTAGAAACATTTTCTTCTTGAAATAATGCAGGGGTTCTACGCCAGGGGGCGTAGATGTATATCTTATTTTTGTCAATATCTTTACTTGTAAGAGTCCGATTTGAAAAAAAAATTCCTTCTTTGTTGGATAGTGTTTCCGATGCAAAATGTTTTTTTCTATAAATTCAAAATTTTCAAAGTAAATCATAGACTTTCCGCTAGGGGGCACAAAGGTAAATTGCGTTTTCTGCGTTATTTCTACTCCTAAAACTAAGATTTGAAAAATTCTTCCTGTATCGCATACAAGACCTGATGGAAAATATTTTTCACATAATTTCTAATGTTTGGTAAAGAATGGTTTGGCCACCAGGGGGCATAAGTGTTAATTTCTGCTTCTGATGCACTTGTAGCAAAATCTGGGCTCCTGAAAACTCGACTAAATTTCTTTTTTCTTAAACCGATACCGCGCATATTGGAAAAACCTTTTGAGAATACTTTCTTCCTAAAATAATACATGGTATTTCCACCAGGGGACGTAAATTCATATCTTATTTTTGTCGATATCTCTGTTTCTAAGAGTCCGATTTGAAATTTGTTTTCTGTGTTGGAGAGCGTTTCCAGTTCGAAATGTTTCTCATATAAATTCATGTTTTCCTTAAACGCACAAGTCTGCATCCAGAGGGCGTAAGCTCACGATTCCGTTTACAGAAATATCTGAGGGTATTAAAAACCCGATTGAAAAACTTTTTTCTTCCTGTCAGATACTATTGTTTTCCATAACGGTTCCATTGACTTTGAATAGCATTGATAAATTTAATATGCATCAGGACGGATTAAAAGAAACTTGCTTATTACACCCGAAATTTCGGTGTCATCTTTCTTGTTCTTTCTCGATTTGTCTCTCGTTGCACTTAGATATCAGACATGATATAGGGAGCCCCCTGATTTATATCTACAGTGATTTAATATTTTCATACAAGCTTTTGTAACCAATTTGGAATTTTGGAATATTTGTGATAGATCCTGCGTATCTTATTGTCGTTCTGGTTGAGTTTGGTACTGGAGACTGGACATTTTTACATGAATTAAATAGAAAGAAAATTGTTTACATCCATAAGCAGAAAAGTCCATGGAGACGACATAAGGAGATAATTAAATTGTTAGAAATACACCAGCTTTTTGAGACGGTGTAAAAAGATAATTAAATTGTCAGAAATACACCGAGGAACACTGAATTATGTTCACCTACCTAATACAAGGTTTGTCTGGAAAGTAATCAGAACCACTTTTCCTGGGCCAATCAGAAAGGACGGAGGGCGGAGTCTACGGGCGTGACGGTGGCGGGGTATGTTAGGTAAACGATCGATGTCTCTTCAGTTGGCTCTGAGCTTTTACAGAGTGAGGATCGCTTGCGAAGTGGACAGCTGTGTGAGCATCGCGTAACGGTCAAAATGCAGAAGAGTGTCGAACAGCGATACGCGGTAACGTTTTGTGTTAAACTTGTAAAATTCGCGACCGAGACGCTTGCTGTGATACAAAAAGCCTACGGGAAGGATGCTTTATCGAAAGCACAAGTGTTTCAGTGGCACAAAACGTTCACAGAGGGAAGACAGAGCGTCGAGGATGAGCCACGCCTAGCGCGCCCTTCAACGTCTCACACTTCGGACAATGTATAAAAGGTGAAAGCGGTTTTAGGATTATGACCGACGTCTGAGTGTTAGATTGGTAGCAGAGCACGTGGGACTTGCGAAATCCATTGTGCATGAAATCACCAAGCAAAAATTGCAGATGCGGAAAGTTTGCGCCAAATTGGTTCCTAAGGTTTTGACCGATGAAAAGAGGAACAACCGTGCGTCGATTTCTCGTGAGCTTGTGGACCGTGTGAGGAGTGAACCTGGTTGTTTGGAGAAAGTGATAACAGGTGATGAAACGCGGGTCTTTGAGTACGTTCCGGAGACGAAAAGACAGAGGTCAGAGTTGCACACTCCCGAGTCTCCTCGACCAAAGAAGGCTCGAATGTGCAAATCGAAGATGAAATCGATGCTCATTGTCTTATTTGACTGCAAAGGTGTTGTCCTTTAGGTGTTCGTACCAGCCGGACAAACGGTCAACACTGCATTTTACTTGGAAGTGCTTCAACGGCTGAAGAACAGAGTTGGGCGCGTCCGCCCAGAGATCACCAACACTTGGGTTCTTCACCACGATAATGCGCCGAGCCATGCATCGCTGAGAGTGAGAGAGTTTGTGACGAAACACAATGTGGCAACGCTGCCCCTACCTCCCTACCTCCCGGACATGTCCCCGGCTGACTTCTTTTTGTCTCCCCGGCTTAAATTCAGCCATTTCGGGACTGTTACAAAGCGTGCAAACTGCCGCGACGAGTGCTTTGAAAGCTATCCCTGTTTCCGACTTCCAGGCAAGCTACGCGGCGTGGCAGAACCGCTGGCAGCGGTGTATTGAAGATCAAGGATGTTATTTCGAGGAATTTTAATGTTATGTAAGTATAAGTTTAATTAAACGTCTGTTATTGAATGAGTCTCATTACTTTCCGGACAGACCCTGTACTTTTCAGGTCCTTCCTTCGCCCTCAGTACAACAATTATCGGAGGTGTAATCGATTGAATAAAATGTCGGTAGCAGTTGGGAGATATGGCCAACCAAGCTGTGTGTAATGCGACCTTAAATGAAGGTATGGAGACGACTTGTGCATCCAGACGCCTCATATACTGTTCCATCGTGGCCCACAAGTGCTCTAATGGATTCATATCGGAGAAATTCGGAGGCCAATCCATATGCTGGAAGTCTAAACTGTGCTCCTCAAATCATTCCTGCACAACATTGGACCTGTGGCTTGGCGCATTGCCATCTTGGAAGACGCTGTCGCCATTTGAGAAAAACTGCAACATTGCTGGGTGTACAGAGTCAGCAAGTATTTCACGACAGTAGGCACAAGTCATACGTTGTTCCACATGCACCAGGGGTCCAAGTTCTTGCTAGGTAAATATGCCACACACACCATGCAACCGCCTCCACGGGCTTGCACTATGGAGATCATACAGGATGGACTGAGTGCTTCATAGTTTTTACACCAAATACGCACACGACCACCCGCGGAGTGGAGTTCAAAATGCGAATCGTCAGACCAGCACACTTTTTTCCAGTCATCTGACGTCCTACTGGCATGATCTTTGCACCAGATGTATCTTTTGCGCTGATGAATCGTGGTTCGGAGAGCATGCCGTCGGACCCGGCGTTTGCCTCTCACATCAACCTTTCGCTGTCCTCTGTAGTTTTGACTCGGGTTGGTGTTTGACCATTTTCCCACCAGCTCTGATACACTTAACCTACGGCGGCTCGCCAACAGCCCACCAGTTCTGCCGTTTGGGAAATCGAGACTGAACTGGTGGGTTGTTCGTTACTGATGGTTGTTTAATACATTAACAGAATCGAAATCGATTATATTAATATAGTAAGTCAGATTTGAATTTGTATGCCGCTCCTTGATAATCCTGGCTGTGTTTCCTAGGTTACTGTTCGAAACGCAATTTGAAGACGGGCCCCTTAGGTGCCCCGAGTCGACCGTCGTTCAGTGAAGGAAGCTGCCGGCTCATGCCCTGATCTACGACGCGAAAGTTTGCTGCATCTCCCTGTGGTATTCAAAGTTGCTTGTATTAGGACATTACCACGTTATTATATTTAAAACAGTACTCAGTAAACGTTATTGTGCTTTTTACCTGCGGTAATTCCACTGCCAGCCACCAGTGTTTTCAACGCCCCTGGGGCGTAATAATGCAAATAAATGGACGGTCTTACTTCCCACGGCGCCACAAACAACACAGACGAATTTTACCTTGCGGCACTTGGAACCGCAAAGGCTTTTTTGTAATTGAGCATGCATTCACTTAAATCAAGTTTCGTATCACTTAGCCTAAATCTAAAGTTGCGTATCACTTAGCATCCACCAATCAGCTGCAAGAATTTCTGGCAACAAAAGTGCACTTTAAATTGGGAAACAGCTATTTACATAAATTTATGAGGTAAAAAGTAGTTGCTGACTGAATTGCTACAACCGATATCCGAATTTTTAACCCATCGCACCATCCAATCCTCAACCTCAAAGGCAGTCAGTCGACGTCCTATCACAGGCATATCAGTTCAAGCGGCAAATGTAAACAGAACTAAAAGGATATACTTACAGTTCCTGTTGGGCTGGTAATCCAAAGCACATTTCAAAAGCGCTCTCACGGATGAAACACTCTGCTCACTGCTGCATTTTCAATTCAATAAGAGTCGTTCGTTTACTTCGTGCTGATATTTCCCTAGCACTTTAACTCCCACGAATACCAAAAAACCGTGCACTCTGACGTTTTCTCCTTCTGGTGAATTTCTTAATCTTTCCTCCGCTAAGAACGCCGGAGGGAGTAACAAGCAGAGCAGATGTCTTACTGTATTACTCTTGAGGTGTTACGATAATCTCGAATGCAAAAGGGAATGATTTGTCCCCCCTTGGTCACTTGACGCTCTGCCGAGTCATCGGCGCATGCAAATGGATTGTACGCACGAACTTAGCCTCTCACAATCGAAGATCCAGCCAAAATTTCTGGAGTTATATTCGCTGCTAATGCTCACAGAATTTCTCGGCGTCTCCATTCTTTTTCAGGAAACCGCGTGCAGTTGGAAATTTCCTTGCGAGTGTCGGTAAAACAACTGACCTTCCTTCATCTTTCTACTTTAGTTCTTCTGTATCCCCTCCGTGTGCACGACTTCCCTCGCATTCAGACAAAACTATGAGAACTTTAAAATGCATTAGCACCAATTTAGTATTAAACAAATTACGAGGGCCTAAATCGCATTCTTTCCTATAAATCTGTCTGCTCATAGAGCAATTCAAAGATGCCTCAAAAATTCTCCTCAGACCTGGAACACGGCATTGTTTAGACTACGGCCTGTCACATTCGAGACTTAATTACGGTTCCGCTGTTGCCTTCGCACCTCACACAACGAAAAAATGCCTGTCTGGGTGGTCATCTGCTTCATTTTGGGCCATCTCTTTAATTTGGGCCTAAATCGCATTCTTTGCTATAGAACTGTCTGCCACCCATGCAACCCAAAAACCCCTCAAAACTCCCTTCAGACCTGAAAAACGGCTGCTTTTAGAGGACGGTGTGTCTCGCTTGAAACTGAATTATAGTTCTGCTGTCTCCGCACCCCACATAATCATCAAAAGCCTGTCTAGGTGGTCTCTTTTCTTTATGCCTAAATGGCCTTGTTCCTTATAAATATTTCTGCCACTGGTGCATCTCAAAAACGCCTAGAAATCTCCTTTCAGACCCGGAACACGACTTCGTTTACACTATGGCCTGTCACATTCGAGACTGAACGACGGTTTTTCTGTCACCTTCGGACTTCACACGACGCACAAAAGCCAATTTGGTGTTTACTTGTTTCACTTCGGGAAGTCCCTGTTCTTGCCCCGAAAGACAATGAGCTCCCTCGAATTAATCAAACAATTAACTAATGGACTTGATTGGCCACGACCGAACTAAACATAATGGGACAAATTTCGAATGCTTTTTTGATATATAAAAAATAAAGAAAATAAAATTTCTCTGAAACTTACTCACGAATGAGAGTTAAATTTTCTCTAATGAGGACATTACACCGAGGAACAGGACTTAATGGCATTTTGATCATAAAATACAGTCCGCATTTTGCTCAGCTCTTGAGATATTACTGCCGTTCTTATCTGCTCCTTGCATTTCATGTTCATTTCTAAATGGTTTCTCGGAAGCAGCCACGACAGAACGTGTTTCGTAGAATCAAATTCTTTGAATAAAATGTTATTATTGCTGTGATTGAAGGAGAAGACTGAACACAATGTTTACTTCATTGAAGGTTCTCGGAATTTCCTTTTCCTTGAAGTTGTAGGTATTCTCTAAACCTACAAATTATATCTCTTTAATTAAGTTGAAACCTCTTAGATAACATCCTGACTTTTTGTTTACGATGTAGTATATTTCTCTTTATACAATAATGTACCGCAACTTTTGTACAGCGATACTTTATGTACAGAAAAGAAACTTCACGATAAGCTGCACTTCAGCAAAGTGTGTGCCAGATGAGCACCGAAGCAGCTGTCCGACGAGCAGAAAGCCAGTAAATTGCGAACATGTTGTGCTCACAAGACATCAGAGAGAAGGAGACAACTTTCTCAGACGTATGGTGACAGTGGACGAGACATGGATTCATCACCTTACGCCGGAAAGCAAACGTGCAAGCATGGATTGTAGACACATTGATTCGCCCCCACCCAAAAAATTCAAGATCAGGGTATCAGCCAGAAAGGTAAAGGTTACGGTGTTTTGGGACATTGACGGTATTATTCTTACGGATTTTCAGGAAGATTGTCAAACAATCAATGCCACCTATTACAGTGATCTTCTCAAGAACTCCCTTAAGGCAGCACTGAGAAAGAAGAGACCTGGACTCCCAAACAGTGGAGTATGCCTTCTCCAAGACAACGCCAGGCCCCACACCATTAAAGTGAATATGGAAACATTGGAGGAATGTGATGGGACGTTGTACCACACACTCCGTAGAGCCCGGATACGTTACCATGTGACTACCACCTGTTCGTTCCATTAAAGGAATTTTTGGGAGAACAGATGCTCAGATCAAATAAAGAGGTGAAAAGTGTCTTCCTGAGATGATTTAAACAACAGAGTAAAAGTAAAGAATTCTAAGAACCTGGGATCCGGAAGATCCCAGAACGCTGGAAAAAATGTGTGGATCACGACGGAGATAACTTCGAAAGGTAAGTGATGTAACGTCAGCTGTATGGTAAATAAATATCTGATTTAAAAAAAGTCCAGGTCAAATTTGAATCCCCCTCGTAATACAAATGTTTATATTAATACAATAGATTTCCTTTGCACAATTCCGTTATTTAATACACGCATCCTTCAAGGAAAATAACTTCATCGTTGTTGCAGACTAACAGTGGCTGCGTAAACTGGGAAAATAAAATAAATTATAAAATCAAGAAGAAATTCATCGCGTTCTCCTACGTGCCGCAGAAAATAAGTAAATAAAAACAAAATCAAAACTGAGGAACGGACACTGCATATGTTAGGAAACATCGATTCAGTAAGAAAGTTTCTCATTCAGCTCTTCCGCAAAGAAAATACAAGTATCACTGAATAACGGAAAATAGAAAAGAAAGAAAGGAAAAGAAACAAAGAAAAAAAAAGGTTAAACATTTCCCTATCCACTAATCGCCTAAGAAGAAAATGGAAGAGCGAAAGATTTCTTTCAAACGTACATTAGATTGGTGAGAGACGTTTTTCCATTAATTTAAACCCGTTGAGAATGACTTTCACAGACATGAAAAAATATATTTTGAAATAAGCGTGATAGCAACTGTGATTTTGCTGTTCATTAAGACGTTATCCATTGTAAAAATCAAAAGAGAGCAAGAAACGTACAAAATTTGAAAGACATCGGTCTCGAATTTGCCTTTAACTAAAATTTCTGTCGAATTGGTGGAGAAGTAGATAGAAACAAAAAACGATAGTCTTGTAGATAGCTCAACCACATTGAAGACCTTTGGTTTCCATGAGAATAAAAAACCTTTTTAAAAGACACAAAATCGAAGTAAATATTTCGTCGTTCAGGAAGCAAATTGCTTTGATGCTAAAAGTCTGTCGGGCGAGCGAATTTTTTCTAACATACCATGATGCAAACAGGATTTCCTCTTTCGCTAAATTTGTGACAAAAACAACTGACAGTAACACTGAGTCGCTGAAACAATTTCAGTAGAATTTCTTTCTTTTCCTTGTAAAGAAAATTTTTTACTAGTAAACTTCCACGTAAAAAAACAATGAAATGGACATAATTTCGAAAAAAAAACAAGTCGAATAATTGGTATCAAATAAAAAACAAAACAAAACGGTGATTGAAAACATTTGCTGTTGCATATATTTGAGAGAGAAAAAATCGATGAATAATTCCATGAGTTAAAAAATACTTTAATATTTTTTTTATTAAAACGCTATGTAAGGCAATTACAGATTTAATGCTATTTCAAGACACCGCTGAAAGGTGAGTTTTTTTCCCCATAGTGCACATCTCAGAAAACGTGTAGGAAGCGTCGTTTAAAACTAGAAATTGTGGGTTTCAATTCTTTAAATAAGTTTCAGAACGGCATGCCCGAATATGGTGGCCTCGAAGCCATCGTACCAAAGACTGGTTGACAGGGAGATTACTATCTGCTGCATCCACTACTGAAATCTTCAGGAAATAAATACATAATAGCATTTCCAACCCTCTCCGAAAGCATTTGTTCGGTGTAACTTATAATTTGTATAAACAAATTATAAGTTACACCCAACATGCGTTAGAAGTACATTTTGGGCCAGGTGTGTTTGATTGCTATTCTTTTCTAACAGCTCGAAAGAATGAAGTCAGCTATTAGCCGCAGTTCAGGGTAATTCAAAATGATTTATCCATTTACATTAAATCATAGTTCCGTAAAAATCAAAGTAATCAAAGTGTACCTCCCATTAAAATGAAGAGAAACGCACCGAGTTTACGAATGTGACCACTAGATGGCGCAATGTAATCCGTGTTTCTGCATCTGTGCGAAAGATTGCCATTGTGAAGAATGTCATGCAGGAGGCGATAGAGGGCGATGGATTTGCTTCACGCCAGGTGTTTAGTGACGAAGCAACATTCCATTTAAGTTTCAAGGTCAGCCGCCTCAACATTCGCATATCGGACATCGAAATGCCACTTGCAGTAATTGAAACTGAGCGCGACTTTAACGAACAGCGCTTTGGAAGCGGCCGTTACCTGAACGATCAGCTTCCAAGCCAATGGATTGGTCGCTGGTGATACGACGACAAGGCAGGTGATCCGCCAGGTTTCCGGTACTGACCCCTTAAGACTTTTTCTTACGTTAAAGATAATGTTTGTGTGTCACCATTCCCCACAACACTAGATGAATTCAAAGTTCGCATTAATAATGATCTGCAGGCGTTGTCAACAGACATGTGTGATCACGTATGGCAGGAATTTAATTATCGTCTCGACGTAGTTATAGCGTTACCAACTGAAGTCACATAGAATACCTGTAAGGCATGAAAACAAACTTTGGACAGTTTTTTTCGTTAACATTTAACCGCTATATATTTAGAAACACATAAAATACAGTCATATGAGATCGTATAAAGCATTTTGAATGACTTTGTGTCTTAAAATTTTACAACCCTGCTCAATGAATCATTTTCTACAATTTGACGAGATGTAAACTATCAGCAAATTTATTCACGTACATATTTTTACCTTAAGGATTTTGATGAAGCTGTTTCACTAATTATACTATTTATCTTTTGGCAATGCGAAAAGTCATAATCAGAAATGCAGACTTAACGGAGAGATGATAGTGTTTAGAACGATACGAATTAGAGAAATAATAACCATTTCCGTTATTAGCGACCATTGCATTTCTAGGGTAATTTGTGATGCACCTACCTAAGAGGTGACGCCGACGGCAAGTAGCAACGAAAATCCTTTGCCGGCGTAGCTTACTTGGAAAAGCATTCACCTCCAGATATGGGTTCGAGTCCTGCCACCGGCAGAACGAGAGAGAGAGAGAGAGAGCGTTGCGAATTCCACAAGCACCGTATTAAAATATATAGAGTCGAGACACACTATTGTGACCACCTCCTACTTTTGACGTCAAAAACAGTGAGAAAAGACAAGTGTCGTGAACTGGCTTGCAGGGTATATAACATGTGCTGTAGGCATTATGAAAACATATCACTCGTTGCTGTCACGGATAAAAGGAGTGATTTATCAGATTTGCAAGAAGGGACGATTATCGGCTTTCGGGCCAAGGGTGAAACAGCGCAGTTTGTGAACTATTCGCGTGCTCCTGTGGTTTAAGTGCATCGTAACTGGAGAAATGGCACCATTGCGAATTAGCGATATGGAAACTGCGGAGCACCACGTGCCATTGATATGAGAGGTGAACTTCGGCTTCGAAGGTGCGTGAGGACCGATCGACACGCTGCCGTGGAACAACTCACTGGCCGAATGAACCAGGGGGCTACCGAAAATGTGTCTAAAACGACAATTCAGCGAACCCTGTTGTGTACGGGGCTCCGATGCAAACGGATGCTCACTGCACCTTTGCTAACAAAGGTACATCGGTAGAAAAGGCTTATATTTACACGGCAGTATCGGAATTGGACCTACACTGATTGGCAAAGAATTGCCATTCTCCGATGAGTCACCTTTTCTGCTTCATCGAGCGGATGGACGTTGTGCGTAAGGCGAGAAACATCGGCGAACAAACACTCTTAAACCATTGCTAGCAGAAAACAAGCTGGTGGGGGCAGCGCTATGGTCTGGGGAATGTTTTCATGGCATTCTCTAGGTTTACTCATACATCTGAAAGCCACTATGGATCGAACTCGTTATGAATCTATCCTTGCAGACCACGTACATCCATGCATTCTGATTGTCTTCCCTGTTGCGGAACGGGTCTTCCGGCACGACAACGCAACGTGTCACACAACTAGCAATGTCCGAGAGTGGTTGGAACAGCACGATGGAGGCTTCAAAGTACTTTCCTGGCCCCCTAATTCCCCAGATTTAAACCTAATTTAACATCTGTAGGACCACCTCGATCGTGTTGTTCGCTCTATGGATCGTCCACCACGCACCCTCCAGCAGCTGTCAGATGCACTCCAGTCACCATAGCTCCAAAAACCTGTGAACACCTTACTGCACCTTATGGAGTCACTCCCATGCCGCCTGGCTGCTGTCCGCGCAACACACGGAGATATTAATTGGAGGTCACTATAATGCAGTCTTAACGGAGAGATGATAGTTTTAGAGTTGTATGGGTTTACGTTGTCTTCAAGGATGGATTCATTCCAAATTCGGTCCATAGTGCCTTCCACAGGTATGAGTGGACCCAGGGAATGCCACGAAAACATTCCTCAGACTATAACGCTGCCACCACCACCTTGTGTTCTTCCAGCAATGTTTGAAGAGTGTTTGTTCTCCGATGTTTCTCGCCTTATACGCCAACGTCCATCCGTTCGATAAAGCAGAAAACTTGACTCATCGGAGAAGACAATCGTTAGTCAATCAGCGGAGGCCCACTTCCGATACTGCCGTGCAAATGCAAGCCTTTTATGCCCATGCACCTTCGTTGGCATAGGTGCAGTGACAACCGTCTGCAACGAAGATCCATTCGCAGCAGGGTTCACTGAAATGTCATTTTAACACACTTCTGGTAGCCCACCGGTTCGTTTGGCCAGTGAGTTGCTCCACTGTAGTCGGTCGATCGGCCCTCACGCACCTTCGAAGCCGACGTTCACCTCTCACATGAATGGTACGTGGTGCTCAGCACTTTCCTCTTCGCTTATTCGAAATGGTGCCATTTCCCCAATCACAGTACACTTTAACCACAGAAGCACGCAAACAGTTCACAAAATGCGCTCTTTGTGGAATACTACCACTATTCGACCGAAAGCCGATAATCGTCCCTTTTTGGCCAATCTGATAAATTGCTCCTTTTATCCCTGTGCAACGAGTGATATGTTTTCAGATCTGATCTGATCATATGTAGAGGATTTTAGGAAGTTTAGGAAGGGAGTGTCTGACCCCAGCTCTTAAACAACCCTTAGAATAAGGATGCTAGGAGATTTGGGCTAGAGTGCCCGATAGGAAAGTGACACGGAAGCGAAGTAGAAAGGGGGAGGAAAACGCCCTTATTTATTCCCTGGGGGTAGTACCGGGGTAGGACGGCTTAACGTGCCCATCCGACGCACGGCGGATATTTAGTGGATCGAGCGTTCGTACCAGCTGGGATCGAACCTGAGGTCCTTTCCGTGGCAGGCACGAACGTTGCCCACTAGGCCACCCGCAGCCTTCTATGTTTTTAGAATGCCTACATCACACCTTATATACCCTCCAAGCAAGCTCACGACATGTGCCTTCTTTCATTGGCTACGCGCTGTTGACGCCAAGAGTAGGAGGTGGTCATAATAATGTGACTCGACTGTCTATATAGTTTCGCATATAGCAATACACAATATGCCGCTAGATACTTGTTCATTATGTAGATTAATTATTTAGTGTATCAACATTTTTATCAGCCGCCGATGAACGGGATGAATTTAAATTGTCATGTAAACTTTCCAAAAATATCAAAAAAGTTGGTTGGCCTGTTTTTTCTTTGTTTGCACATTTCTTAGATTGTTCTTCAGTGGAATTAGTCCTCTTTTATCTCCTGTGCCACCTGAAAGAAATATCACAGCTCACCGAAAAATATTCCAGCTGCTTGAAAGAAACGTCACAATTGACCGAACTAGAAGGCATACCGAAACAGATGGCATTCGTAATAGGGATATCAGAACAACTAACCCACCTGGTAACAATATCATTGCGACATAGTCAGATGAAAGAAATATCATAGTAACTAACAAACCCATAACGAATAAAACGATAATTGGCACACCTGGTATGCTTATCTAGTGGACTAACATATCTGAAAATAAATTGATGACAATTCCCCTGATAACAATAACAGGACCACTGAGAAATGTGGACGGAGTACTAGCTATCTGGAACGAATAAACTCTCCTGAATGGAATATCAAGACATCTGATACACACGAACTTAGGGAAACTAACCTATCTGAAACAGATATCAGAGCAACTAGCACACCTGTGAGGAATAGTTGCTGGGTGCATTCAAGTAATCGGAAATTACGTACACAGATAAAGGTGTGTTATTACCAGAGACACAAAACAGGTATGTTCGCCTCACAAAACAGGTATGTTCGCCTTACAGCTCCTTGTATGCATATAAAAAAAGGGGGTTAAAAGTTTTAGTTTTGACTAGGTAAAATGATGACATAAAACAAAATTGCTGCTTAATTGGATTTATCAACGTACCTGTTTTCCAAACTTCAAGAGTGTCTGTACGATAAGAATTAACAAAAGCAAGATCCCAATATAATGATTTAGAAATAGAAGGTGCAGTGGATTTCTGGTCAATTCTGCATATTAGATTATAACTTGAAAATTTACGGTTCAGAGAAAAATGTTACTTTCCTTGCGCTTTGTTCCACCAGAGATTTAGAATTACACTAAGTTAACAAGTACATTATTTCAGAACAAGAAAAAATCTCAAATCAGGCTGAATTTATATTATAATATTTGCCCAGTGATCGGTTTTCTGAAGAAAACGTTTTAAACGTTCGTGTGAAACTAATATACTCTTTCTTGCTGTATTTACCATGCTCACTGGATATCTCTACGTTCACAGTATTAGATGTGTTGGGTAAACGGAACTTGATAAGAACTTTGGCGAAATTATGTATCGTTTTGTTTTAATTTTTAAGCTTTATAGCAGATAGAGCATATGAATCTGAGCATGGATGACGTCATTTTGTTAGAATTTTATATGCATAATATATTTTCTTCGGATGATGGCTTTTGTGGAATTAAACGAAAGTTATGTATTTATAATAAGCACTTCCGACTGATTAAAAGCCTTTTATATTTTTCTTTTCGTCCGTTTCGAAATTTGCTATAAACTTCTATTAGGAAAATATTAAGCTGCAAATTGCACCGGTTGTATTTTACATAATTACAATGCTTCATGGAATACACTGAAACTCATTATCTTCATTATAAATATGGTGGCGTAAAGAAAATTAAATGACATTCGGCATAGATTAAATTAAATATTTTCCTACCTTCTATATAGCGTTTAAGCTTTAAATATGCAGTTATTTGGCGTGATCAATTATGCATTCTTGCTAGTTAATTTTCTTCGTGAACTTTGTTGAATATACTGTATTTTATTTTTATAATAATTACGTGAATAAGTATCTCAACCCTCAGGGTGAAAGGATCAGCACTTGCTAGTTACCAAATTCTTTGCTTTTACTTCTCCCACTCACGTCAAAATCAAGTCAACATCCACAGAATTAATTTCCAGATGACATAAATTATAGAGTATCTGGCTCTAGGGTAACGTGACGTTGTCAGTGTTACCCTGGAACCAGGTACTCAAGCGACAGGTTCGCCCTCTCGCTAATGGATGAACCCATAACTTGGCAAGTACACTGAAGAGCAATTAAATTAGAGATACCTGTCTAGTAACGTGTAGCACCACCTTTCGCCCTGATGACGGCGGCGATTCGTCTCGGCATGGACTCGAAAAGACAGCGGAAGCGTTCGGGAGCCATACGAATCCACGACCCCTGAACAAGCTCCCACAATTCACGAAGATTTGATGGAGGGTCGTCAGAGCCTAGAACATCTCTCTCGATGGCATCCCAGATGTACTCGATGGGATTGAGGTCAGGTGACCTAGCTGGCGAAGGAAGCAAGGTCACGTCGATGGAGTGTTCATATTACCATTCGGATACAATTCGGGAGCGATGGAACGGTGCATTGTCTTGATGCAGGATGAGGTCCCCAGTGGGATGTTGAAGACGCACAAACGGGAGCAAATGGTCGTCCAGGATATCCCGGTAACGTTGACCTGAGAGAGACGATGTCACACGTACCAGGGATCCCATTTCAGTCCACCTAAACAGTCTCCAGACGAGAATGCCACCCCCACCAGCTTGAAAAGTACCCTGCTGGCAAGGAGGATCCATCGCTACATGTGGTTTGCGCCGTACTCGTATCCTGCCATCCGCATGTACCAACGTCAATCTCGACTCATTAGTCCAAGCAACATTTTTCCACTTGTCTAGGGTCCAGTGCCGATGTTCCGGCGCCCATGCTAATCGTTGCACCCTGTGATGTGCGGTCACCAGCGGTACCCTCGTGGGACGATGGCTTCTGTACCCCATAGCGAAGAAATGGTTCTGGATGGTGTGGCTGCTTACATGTTTTTGTGCACCAGTGTTAAATTGCCAAGTGATTTCTTGCACTGTGGCCCTCCTGTCTGCTGTTACAATGCGAGATAAAGGATGATGATCCCGCTCATCCACACGCTGTTGTCCACGGCAGTTGGCCCTTGCAGGAATGGTTTTACCGGATTCGATGTAATCAAGGTGCACCCGCGACACAGTGGCTCGTGAAAATCCCAGTGACTGCACGACTTCTGAGATGGAGTGACACATTAGTCGGGCCCCGACGATTTGCCCACGATCAACTGCGCTTAGATCCTTCGTCTTACCCATACTGCGTCCGACTGTTACTGATTCCCGATGCATCACTCCTTATATTGTTGGACCGCTGCATACGTCATGCAGTTTCCGTTTACAGGGCCGCCCACAGCGCCACATTTGCATAACGCCAGCTGTCTCTAATTCAGTTGATCTTCAGTGTATATACACTGAGTGATCATTGAAATACGAGCATCTATCTAATGCTTCGTAGGTCTTCCTTTCGCCCTCAGTACAGCAACTATCCGAAGTGACAGTGATTCAATAAAATGCCGAAAGCATTTGGGAGGTTTCTTTCAGTGCAGGCACAGGAAGGTGACTGGGGTACCCAGACCCCTCATATGCCGTTCCTTAGTGGCGCACAAGTGCTTTATGGGATTGATATACATGGAGTTCGATGGCCAATCGATATGCTGGAAGTCTGAACTGTGTTCCTCAAACCATTCCTTCACGACATTGGACCTATGGCTCGGCGCATTGTTGTCACCGTCGCCATTCAGAAGAAGTGCAGCATAGCTGAGTGTACACAGTCAGCAAGCAATTCACCATAGTGGGCACCAGTCATACGTTGTTCAACGTGAACCAGGGGTCCACCTTCCTGCCGGGTAAACATGCCCCACACCACATAAACGCCTCCACCGGCTTGCGCTGCGGAGACCATGCAAAATGGATCAAGTGCCTCATTTTGTCTGCGCCATAATACGTGCACGACCATCCACTGAATGGGGTAAAAACCGCGCCTGGTCAGAGTAGCACACTTTTTTCCATTCTCCAACGTACAACTTGAATTATTTTTGCACCAGGCGAATATTTTGCGCTGATGAACCGTGGGTAGTAAAAGATGTGGTCGGGGTCGTCTGCTTGTATTGCTCATACCTGCGAGAGTGCAACGAGTGGTCATGATAGATACTGTTCCGGATTGACCTCTGTTCAATTTGGTCGTCAACTGTTGCAGAGTACTGCGTCTGTTGCCCTGTACGAGTCGTTGGATCCGGCGCTCACCTCTGACATAAACCTTAAACTGTCCTGTGCTGTTTTACCACAGGGGCGTTGTTTAACCATTTTAACGACAGTCTTGATACTCTTTAACTACTGCGGCTCGCGAGCAACCCACCAATTCAGCTATTTGGGAAATCGAGGTACCCGCTCACCGAGCTTCCACTATCTGTCCTTTCTCAAAGCCAGATAAATCCATCCTTTAGCCCATCACTCTCCGAAATGTACTACCTACTGCTCCACTCACACTTTGTATATGCTACGACGGTTGGCAAATCCTGCCCAGCTTGGAAAAGTGGTCAACGGGCCTCATTCCCTTTTCATAGGGCTGCTCATAATTTATGTGATCACTCAGTGTAGGTAAGAGGATATCACTAAATCCACGTATACGGTAATTCGGTGTAAGTATGGCTACACGTCGTGCGTTAACATCCCTTAAAATAGGGATGCTATTTTGGTGCCCGCCGCATGGTTCACTCTCTCACGGAAGTTGATAAGTGTTTATTAGCGAAAGAGCCTGAATATGCTAAAGAACACCAACTCTCACGGACGTGCTATAGGAATTGCTATATCTCCATTCGACAATATCAGGAGTGTTTAGAGAACACGCCTTTTCGGGAATGACATCGCATCGGGACAACGCTGTGGATGGAGAAAGGTTGTATCTGAACGTAGCCGTCGGCGCCTCTATCGCATAGTTGCAACCAATCGAAGAGCAACAGAGGCACAAATGATCGCCGACTTCAACGAGGTAGGTGCTAGAAACGTCTCCACTGAAATTGTCAGGAGATTATTGTAAGCAATATATTACTGGAGCTTCCGACCCATCAGAGTCCTCTTCCTAATGTTACATTGTAGGACTGTAAGCTTCATCTGGACGAAAAGACACTGAAACTGAACTTTGGATGATCGCAGACGTGTTGCCTGTTCTTATGAATCCCGTTTCCACTTATATTGCGCAGACATGAGGATCCTGACTGTCCATGCTGGTGGAGGATCGGTTTTTGTCTGGGGTGTGTTCAATTTGGCAACACGTTTGGACGTGACCCAGAATGTGAACGAACAAGGAACAGTCGAGGCTGGTGGATGATCAATTTTGGTCTGGGGCGTGTTCAATTGGAACGATTTGTCTCGCAGTATGAACAAGGAACTGTCCAATGAACAAGGAACATTCTGGGTCAGGTCCAAACGTGTGTGCTCGATTGCCACACACGTCTGGACCTGACCCAGAATGTGGACAAGGTTGGTGAAGGATCGATTTTGGTCTGGGGCGTGGTCAATTGGGCAACACGTTTGTACCTGACCCAGAATGTGAACAAGGAACTGTCCAGGCTGGTGAAATGTCTATTTTGGTCTGGGGCGTATTCCATTGACACGCCTTTGGACCTGACCCAGAATGTGAACGAATCGGGAACATGCCAAGCTGGTGGAGAATCGATTTTGGTCTGGGGCGTGTTGAATTGGCACATGTTTGGACCTTTTGCTACGTCTAGATGCATCTCTTAACGGTTCAGATACGTTGCCACATGTTTGGACCTTTGCTACGTCTAGATGCATCTCTTAACGGTTCAGATACGTTAGCACATGTTTGGACTTTTGCTACGTCTAGATGCATCTCTAAACGGTTCAGATATGTTGGCACATGTTTGGACCTTTGCTACGTCTAGATTCATGTCTTAACGGTTCAGATACGTTGGCACATGTTTGGACCTTTGCTACGTCTAGATGCATCTCTTAACGGTTCAGATACGTTGGCACATGTTTGGACCTTTGCTACGTCTAGATGCATCTCTTAACGGTTCAGATACGTTAGCACATGTTTGGACTTTTGCTACGTCTAGATGCATCTCTAAACGGTTCAGATATTGGACCTTTGCTACGTCTAGATTCATGTCTTAACGGTTCAGATACGTTGGCACATGTTTGGACCTTTGCTACGTCTGGATGCATGTCTTAACGGTTCAGATACGTTGGCACATGGTTGGACCTTTGCTACGTCTAAATGCATCTCTTAACGGTTCAGATACTTTGGCACATGTTTGGACCTTTGCTACGTCTAAATGCATTTCTTAACGGTTCAGATGCGTTGGCACATGTTTGTACCTTTGCTACGTCTAGATGCATCTCTTAACGGTTCAGATACGTTGGCACATGTTTGGACCTTTGCAACGTCTGGATGCATCTCTTAACGGTTCAGATACGTTGGCACATGTTTATACCTTTGCTACGTCTAGATGCACCTCTTAACGGTCCAGATAGGTTGGCACATGTTTGGACCTTTGCTACGTCTAAACGCATCTCTTAACGGTTCAGATACGTTGGCACATGTTTGGACCTTTGCTACGTCTAAATGCATTTCTTAACGGTTCAAATACTTCGGCACATGTTTGGACCTTTGCTACGTCTAAATGCATTTCTTAACGGTTCAGATACGTTGGCACATGTTTGGACCTTTGCTACGTCTAGATGCATCTCTTAACGGTTCAGATACGTTAGCACAAGTTTGGACTTTTGCTACGTCTAGATGCATCTCTAAACGGTTCAGATATGTTGGCACATGTTTGGACCTTTGCTACTGTAACGTACCAGGAGATGTGACGTACCTGCCAGAAGGACGCACACGACATAAAGACAGATAGGAATCAGAATACATGTCCGCGTAGCTCAATTGGTAGAGCAACTTATTCCGGAATGAGTGGACCCGAGTTCGAATCCTGGGGCGGACAAAAATGACGGAGAAATTCACTTCGTTATAATGGCGCCCGAACTATCCGGATGACCTCGACCGTTCACAATCTCGCAATGGTGTGATGTTATTTCCACACCGCGAGATAGGAAAAAATAAGAGCAGCACTTCGAAAAAAAAAAAATAAAAATAAGGGGGAGATGATGTAACGTACTCAGGAGGTGTGACGTACCTGCCAGAAGGACGCACACGACATAAAGACAGATAGGAATCAGAATACATGTCCGCGTAGCTCAATTGGTAGAGCAACTTATTCCGGAATGAGTGGACCCGAGTTCGAGTCCTGGGGCGGACAAAAATGACGGAGAAATTCACTTCGTTATACTACGTCTAGATTCATGTCTTAACGGTTGAGATACGTTGGCACATGTTTGGACCTTGCTACGTCTGGATGCATGTCTTAACGGTTCAGATACGTTGGAACATGTTTGGACCTTTGCTACGTCTAAATGCATCTCTTAACGGTTCAGATACTTTGGCACATGTTTGGACCTTTTGCTACGTCTAAATGCATTTCTTAACGGTTCAGATGCGTTGGCACATGTTTGGACCTTTGCTACGTCTAGATGCATCTCTTAACGGTTCAGATACGTTGGCACATGTTTGGATTTTTGCTACGTCTGGATGCATCTCTTAACGGTTCAGATACGTTAGCACATGTTTGGACTTTTGCTACGTCTAGATGCATCTCTAAACGGTTCAGATATGTTGGCACATGTTTGGACCTTTGCTACTGTAACGTACCAGGAGATGTGACGTACCTGCCAGAAGGACGCACACGACATAAAGACAGATAGGAATCAGAATACATGTCCGCGTAGCTCAATTGGTAGAGCAACTTATTCCGGAATGAGTGGACCCGAGTTCGAATCCTGGGGCGGACAAAAATGACGGAGAAATTCACTTCGTTATAATGGCGCCCGAACTATCCGGATGACCCGACCGTTCACAATCTCGCAATGGTGTGATGTTATTTCCACACCGCGAGATAGGAAAAATAAGAGCAGCACTTCGAAAAAAAAAAAAATAAAAATAAGGGGGAGATGATGTAACGTACCAGGAGGTGTGACGTACCTGCCAGAAGGACGCACACGACATAAAGACAGATAGGAATCAGAATACATGTCCGCGTAGCTCAATTGGTAGAGCAACTTATTCCGGAATGAGTGGACCCGAGTTCGAGTCCTGGGGCGGACAAAAATGACGGAGAAATTCACTTCGTTATACTACGTCTAGATTCATGTCTTAACGGTTGAGATACGTTGGCACATGTTTGGACCTTTGCTACGTCTGGATGCATGTCTTAACGGTTCAGATACGTTGGAACATGTTTGGACCTTTGCTACGTCTAAATGCATCTCTTAACGGTTCAGATACTTTGGCACATGTTTGGACCTTTGCTACGTCTAAATGCATTTCTTAACGGTTCAGATGCGTTGGCACATGTTTGGACCTTTGCTACGTCTAGATGCATCTCTTAACGGTTCAGATACGTTGGCACATGTTTGGATTTTTGCTACGTCTGGATGCATCTCTTAACGGTTCAGATACGTTGGCACATGTTTGGACCTTTGCTACGTCTAAATGCATCTCTTAACGGTTCAGATACGTTGACACATGTTTGTACCTTTGCTACGTCTAGATGCATCTCTTAACGGTTCAGATACGTTGGCACATGTTTGGACCTTTGCAACGTCTGGATGCATCTCTTAACGGTTCAGATACGTTGGCACATGTTTGGACCTTTGCTATGTCTGGATGCATCTCTTAACGGTTCAGATACGTTGGCACATGTTTGGACCTTTGCTACGTCTAAACGCATCTCTTAACGGTTCAGATACGTTGGCACATGTTTGGACCTTTGCTACGTCTAAATGCATCTCTTAACGGTTCAGATACTTTGGCACATGTTTGGACCTTTGCTACGTCTAAATGCATTTCTTAACGGTTCAGATGCGTTGGCACATGTTTGTACCTTTGCTACGTCTAGATGCATCTCTTAACGGTTCAGATACGTTGGCACATGTTTGGACCTTTGCAACGTCTGGATGCATCTCTTAACGGTTCAGATACGTTGGCACATGTTTATACCTTTGCTACGTCTAGATGCACCTCTTAACGGTCCAGATAGGTTGGCACATGTTTGGACCTTTGCTACGTCTAAACGCATCTCTTAACGTTTCAGATACGTTGGCACATGTTTGGACCTTTGCTACGTCTAAATGCATTTCTTAACGGTTCAAATACTTCGGCACATGTTTGGACCTTTGCTACGTCTAAATGCATTTCTTAACGGTTCAGATACGTTGGCACATGTTTGGACCTTTGCTACGTCTAGATGCATCTCTTAACGGTTCAGATACGTTAGCACATGTTTGGACTTTTGCTACGTCTAGATGCATCTCTAAACGGTTCAGATATGTTGGCACATGTTTGGACCTTTGCTACTGTAACGTACCAGGAGATGTGACGTACCTGCCAGAAGGACGCACACGACATAAAGACAGATAGGAATCAGAATACATGTCCGCGTAGCTCAATTGGTAGAGCAACTTATTCCGGAATGAGTGGACCCGAGTTCGAATCCTGGGGCGGACAAAAATGACGGAGAAATTCACTTCGTTATAATGGCGCCCGAACTATCCGGATGACCCGACCGTTCACAATCTCGCAATGGTGTGATGTTATTTCCACACCGCGAGATAGGAAAAATAAGAGCAGCACTTCGAAAAAAAAAAAATAAAAATAAGGGGGAGATGATGTAACGTACCAGGAGGTGTGACGTACCTGCCAGAAGGACGCACACGACATAAAGACAGATAGGAATCAGAATACATGTCCGCGTAGCTCAATTGGTAGAGCAACTTATTCCGGAATGAGTGGACCCGAGTTCGAGTCCTGGGGCGGACAAAAATGACGGAGAAATTCACTTCGTTATACTACGTCTAGATTCATGTCTTAACGGTTGAGATACGTTGGCACATGTTTGGACCTTTGCTACGTCTGGATGCATGTCTTAACGGTTCAGATACGTTGGAACATGTTTGGACCTTTGCTACGTCTAAATGCATCTCTTAACGGTTCAGATACTTTGGCACATGTTTGGACCTTTGCTACGTCTAAATGCATTTCTTAACGGTTCAGATGCGTTGGCACATGTTTGGACCTTTGCTACGTCTAGATGCATCTCTTAACGGTTCAGATACGTTGGCACATGTTTGGATTTTTGCTACGTCTGGATGCATCTCTTAACGGTTCAGATACGTTGGCACATGTTTGGACCTTTGCTACGTCTAAATGCATCTCTTAACGGTTCAGATACGTTGACACATGTTTGTACCTTTGCTACGTCTAGATGCATCTCTTAACGGTTCAGATACGTTGGCACATGTTTGGACCTTTGCAACGTCTGGATGCATCTCTTAACGGTTCAGATACGTTGGCACATGTTTGGACCTTTGCTATGTCTGGATGCATCTCTTAACGGTTCAGATACGTTGGCACATGTTTGGACCTTTGCTACGTCTAAACGCATCTCTTAACGGTTCAGATACGTTGGCACATGTTTGGACCTTTGCTACGTCTAAATGCATCTCTTAACGGTTCAGATACTTTGGCACATGTTTGGACCTTTGCTACGTCTAAATGCATTTCTTAACGGTTCAGATGCGTTGGCACATGTTTGGACCTTTGCTACGTCTAGATGCATCTCTTAACGGTTCAGATACGTTGGCACATGTTTGGACCTTTGCTACGTCTAAATGCATCTCTTAACGGTTCAGATACGTTGACATATGTTTGTACCTTTGCTACGTCTAGATGCATCTCTTAACGGTTCAGATACGTTGGCACATGTTTGGACCTTTGCAACGTCTGGATGCATCTCTTAACGGTTCAGATACGTTGGCACATGTTTGGACCTTTGCTATGTCTGGATGCATCTCTTAACGGTTCAGATACGTTGGCACATGTTTGGACCTTTGCTACGTCTAGATGCATCTCTTAACGGTTCAGATACGTTGGCACATGTTTGGACCTTTGCTACGTCTAGATGCATCTCTTAACGGTCCAGATAGGTTGGCACATGTTTGGACCTTTGCTACGTCTAAATGCATCTCTTAACGGTTCAGATACTTTGGCACATGTTTGGACCTTTGCTATGTCTAAATGCATTTCTTAACGGTTCAGATGCGTTGGCACATGTTTGGACCTTTGCTACGTCTAGATGCATCTCTTAACGGTTCAGATACGTTGGCACATGTTTGGACCTTTGCTACGTCTAAATGCATCTCTTAACGGTTCAGATACGTTGACATATGTTTGTACCTTTGCTACGTCTAGATGCATCTCTTAACGGTTCAGATACGTTGGCACATGTTTGGACCTTTGCAACGTCTGGATGCATCTCTTAACGGTTCAGATACGTTGGCACATGTTTGGACCTTTGCTATGTCTGGATGCATCTCTTAACGGTTCAGATACATTGGCACATGTTTGGACCTTTGCTACGTCTAGATGCACCTCTTAACGGTTCAGATACGTTGGCACATGTTTGGACCTTTGCTACGTCTAGATGCATCTCTTAACGGTTCAGATATGTTGGCACATGTTTGGATCTTCGCTACGTCTAGATGCATGTCCTAACGGTTCAGATACGTTGGAACATGTTTGGACCTTTGCTACGTCTAGAAGTGTCTCTTAACGGTTCAGATACTTTGCCACATGTTTGGACCTTTGCTACGTCTACATTCATGTTTTAACGGTTCAGATACGTTGGCACATGTTTGGACCTTTGCTACGTCTAGATACACCTCTTAACGGTCCAGATACGTTGGCACATGTTTGGACCTTTGCTACGTCTAGATGCACCTCTTAACGGTCCAGATAGGTTGGCACATGTTTGGACCTTTGCTACGTCTAAACGCATCTCTTAACGGTTCAGATACGTTGGCACATGTTTGGACCTTTGCCACGTCTAAATGCATTTCTTAACGGTTCAGATACTTTGGCACATGTTTGGACCTTTGCTACGTCTAAGTGCATTTCTTAACGGTTCAGATACGTTGGCACATGTTTGGACCTTTGCTACGTCTAGATGCATCTCTTAACGGTTCAGATACGTTGGCACATGTTTGGACCTTTGCTACGTCTGGATGCATATATTAACGGTTCAGATACGTTGGCACATGTTTGGACCTTTGCTACGTCTAGATGCATCTCTTAACGGTTCAGATATGTTGGCACATGTTTGGACCTTTGCTACGTCTAGGTGCATCTCTTAACGGTTCAGATACGTTGGCACATGTTTGGACCTTTGCTACGTCTAAATGCACCTCTTAACGGTTCAGATACGTTGACACATGTTTGGACCTTTGCTACGTCTAAATGCATCTGTTAACGGTTCAGATACGTTGGCACATGTTTGGACCTTTGCTACGTCTAGATGCATGTCTTAACGGTTCAGATACGTTGGCACATGTTTGGACCTTTGCTACGTCTGGATGCATCTCTTAACGGTTCAGATACGTTGGCACATGTTTGGACCTTTGCTACGTCTAGATGCATCTCTTAACGGTTCAGATACGTTGGCACATGTTTGGACCTTTGCTACGTCTAGATGTGTCTCTTAACGGTTCAGATATGTTGGTACATGTTTGGACCTTTGCTACGTCTAGATGCATGTCTTAACGGTTAAGATACGTTGACACATGTTTGACCTTTGCTACGTCTAGATGCATCTCTTAACGGTTTAGATACGTTGGCACATGTTTGGACCATTGCTACGTCTAAATGCATCTCCTAACGGTTCAGATACGTTGGCACATGTTTGGACCTTTGCTAAGTCTAGATGCATCTCTTAACGGTTCAGATACGTTGGCACATGTTTGGACCTTTGCTACGTCTAGACGCATCTCTTAACGGTTCAGATACGTTGGCACATGTTTGGACCTTTGCTACGTCTAGATGTGTCTCTTAACGGTCCAGATAGGTTGGCACATGTTTGGACCTTTGCTACGTCTAAACGCATTTCTTAACGGTTCAGATACGTTGGCACATGTTTGGACCTTTTGCTACGTCTAAATGCATTTCTTAACGGTTCAGATACTTTGGCACATGTTTTGACTTTTGCTACGTCTAAATGCATTTCTTAACGGTTCAAATAGGTTGGCACATGATTGGACCTTTGCTAAGTCTAGATGCATCTCTTAACGGTTCAGATACGTTGGCACATGTTTGGACCTTTGCTACGTCTAGATGTGTCTCTTAACGGTTCAGATACGTTGGCACATGTTTGGACCTTTGCTACGTCTACATGCATGTCTTAACGGTTCAGATACGTTGGCACATGTTTGGACCTTTGCTACGTCTACATGCATGTTTTCACGGTTCAGATACGTTGGCACATGTTTGGACCTTTGCTACGTCTACATGCATGTTTTAACGGTTCAGATACGTTGGCACATGTTTGGACCTTTGCTACGTCTAGATGCATCTCTTAACGGTTCAGATACGTTGGCACATGTTTAGACCTTTGCTACGTCTAGATGCACATCGTAACGGTCCAGATACGTTGGCACATGTTTGTTCCTTTGCTACGTCTAGATGCACCTCTTAACTGTCCAGATAGGTTGGCACATGTTTGGACCTTTGCTACGTCTAAACGCATCTCTTAATGGTTCAGATACGTTGGCACATGTTTGGACCTTTGCTACGTTTAAATGCATTTCTTAACGGTTCAGATACTTTGGCACATGTTTGGACCTTTGCTACGTCTAAATGCATTTCTTAACGGTTCAGATACGTTGGCACATGTTTGGACCTTTGCTACGTCTAGATGCATCTCTTAACGGTTCAGATACGTTGGCACATGTTTGGACCTTTGCTACGTCTGGATGCATCTATTAACGGTTCAGATACGTTGGCACATGTTTGGACCTTTGCTACGTCTAGATGCATCTCTTAACGGTTCAGATATGTTGGCACATGTTTGGACCTTTGCTACGTCTAGGTGCATCTCTTAACGGTTCAGATACGTTGGCACATGTTTGGACCTTTGCTACGTACGTCTAAATGCACCTCTTAACGGTTCAGATACGTTGACACATGTTTGGACCTTTGCTACGTCTAAATGCATCTGTTAACGGTTCAGATACGTTTGCACATGTTTGGACCTTTGCTACGTCTAGATGCATGTCTTAACGGTTCAGATACGTTGGCACATGTTTGGACCTTTGCTACGTCTGGATGCATCTCTTAACGGTTCAGATACGTTGGCACATGTTTGGACCTTTGCTACGTCTAGATGCATCTCTTAACGGTTCAGATACGTTGGCACATGTTTGGACCTTTGCTACGTCTAGATGTGTCTCTTAACGGTTCAGATATTTTGGTACATGTTTGGACCTTTGCTACGTCTAGATGCATGTCTTAACGGTTCAGATACGTTGGCACATGTTTGACCTTTGCTACGTCTAAATGCATCTCTTAACGGTTTAGATACGTTGGCACATATTTTGACCATTGCTACGTCTAAATGCATCTCCTAACGGTTCAGATACGTTGGCACATGTTTGGACCTTTGCTACGTCTAGATGCATGTCTTAACGGTTCAGATACGTTGGCACATGTTTGGACCTTTGCTACGTCTGGTTGCATCTCTTAACGGTTCAGATACGTTGGCACATGTTTGGACCTTTGCTACGTCTAGATGTGTCTCTTAACGGTTCAGATATGTTGGTACATGTTTGGACCTTTGCTACGTCTAGATGCATGTCTTAACGGTTCAGATACGTTGGCACATGTTTGACCTTTGCTACGTCTGGATGCATCTCTTAACGGTTCAGATACGTTGGCACATGTTTGGACCTTTGCTACGTCTAGACGCATCTCTTAACGGTTCAGATACGTTGGCACATGTTTGACCTTTGCTACGTCTAGATGTGTCTCTTAACGTTTCAGATATGTTGGTACATGTTTGGACCTTTGCTACGTCTAGATGCATGTCTTAACGGTTCAGATACGTTGGCACATGTTTGACCTTTGCTACGTCTAGATGCATCTCTTAACGGTTTAGATACGTTGGCACATGTTTGGACCATTGCTACGTCTAAATGCATCTTCTAACGGTTCAGGTACGTTGGCACATGTTTGGACCTTTGCTTCGTCTAGATGCATCTCTTAACGATTCAGATACGTTGGCACATGTTTGGACCTTTGCTTCGTCTAGATGCATCTCTTAACGGTTCAGATACGTTGGCACATGTTTGGGCCTTTGCTACGTCTAGATGCATCTCTTAACGGTTCACGATACGTGCCCATGCTTGCAGATCATCTGCATCCGTTCGCTTTCATCACTCACCCTAATACTGTACAACACTGATTTCTCCCGGGTGGGGTGGTAATGTAAACCACGGATTTGTAAAAAAATATCGAGTTAAAGGTCACTTGGTTACATTTTTACAAGTCTATTTCTGTATACCTTATGTTTTAATTCGTGTCGTTGTTGTAGAAACTCTAAACCTAATTAAACATTTTAAAAAGCACTTTAAACTTTACACAGCCAAGGATTCAATAATCACCAGAGTCCTGTGCTTACTAATTC